>JAKFHU010000726.1:9917500-14917500 GCA_023783475.1 Daubentonia madagascariensis | reverse complement strand
AAAGTGAAGGAAAAAGAAATGTTTTCTCAAACAAGCAAAAATTGAGGAAATTTGTCACTACTAGATCTGTCTTGCAAGAAATGTTAAAAAGAAGTTCTCCTAAGAGAAAGAAGTCACATAGGTCAGAAATTCAGATCTACATTTTTAAAAAGGAAGAGCAACAAGGAAGGAACAAATGAGACTAAAATAAAATCCTTTATTTTTCTTATTGATCAAACATATTGGTTTGTCAAAATAATAACAGCAACACTCTACAATTATAGCTTATATCTCTACAATTATAGCTTATGGACAAGTGAAATTAATGACAATATTACAAGGTACAGAAGGGAAGAATTGGGAATACTCTATTATACTACCTGTGAAGTAGTACAGTGTTATTTAAAAGTGGACTTAGATTAGTTGTAAACATACATTGCAAACTAAAAACATATTTTGAAACAAAATATAATTGATATGCTAAGAGAAGAAAGAAAACAGAATCATATCAAATGCTAAAATAAAACCAGAGAAGGGAGAGAAAAAGTAGAAGACAAAAAAAAAAAAAAGAAAGAAAGAAAAGAACAAGGCCATTTAATGGAACACAGTTACAAATATAGTAGCCATTAATCCAGCTATAAATAATCACTTTAAATGTGAATGGTCTAAATAAACCAATTAAAAGGCAGAAACTGTCAGAATGGGTAAAAAAACAAGACCCAATGTCTTAGTCCATTTGTGTTGCTATAAAGGAATACCTTAGGCTAGGTAATTTATAAAGAAAAGAGGTTTGCTTGGCTCACAGTTCTGCAAACTGCACAAGAATCATGGCACCAGCATCTGCATCAGCTGAGGGCCTTAGGTTGCTTCCACTCATGGTGGGAGGTGAAGAGGAGCCAGCGTGTGCAGAAATCACATGGTGAGAGAGGAAGCAAAGGGGGGCAGGGAGGTGCCAGGCTCTTTTAACAGCCACTAACTAACACAGTGATAACTTACTCACCTCTGCCAAGGATAACATTAATGTATTTATGAGATCCACCCCCATGACCCAAACACCTCACATTATGCCCCACATCCCAACACAGGCACACTGGGAATCAAATTTCAACATGCGATTTGGTGGAGGCAAACAAATCATATCCAAATTAGAGTACCATGGGAGGGGGTGATGAAGACAGGTTGATTAATGGGTATGAATATGCAGTTTGATAGAAGAAATAAGACCTTGTGTTTGGTAGATCAGTAGGGTAACTATAGTTTGCAATAATCTATTGTATATTTTGAAATTGCTAGAAGAGAATAATTCAAATGTTTCTAGCATAAAGACAAATATTTAAGGTAATGGATATCCCAATGACACTAATTTTATCTTTACAAAATATATGAATGTATTAAATTATCACATGTACCCCAAAAATCTGTACCTCTATTATGTATCAGTTTTAAAAGAAAAATAAAAACAAATAAACCTGATAATGTGCTGTCTGCAAGCAAACTACTTTAAATATGAAGATACAAATATACTAATAGTAAAGGGATGAAGAAAGATATACCATGCTTATACTAATAAAAAGAAAGCTCGAGTAGCTACATTAATTTCAAACAATGCCAACTTCAGAACAAGAAAAATCATCAGGGATAAAGAGAAGCATTTCATAATGATAATCCAGGTGAATTCCCCAAGAAGACATAACAATCCTCAATATGTATGTGTCAAAATACACGAGGCAATAATTGATAGACCTGCAACAAGACATAGATGAATCCACTGTTACAGATTAACTCTTCACACCTCTATCAGTAATTGACATAGCTAGCTGGCAGAGATCAGTAAAAATATAGTTGTAATGAAACAACACCATCAATAAAATGCATCTAATTAATATTCTATAATACTTCATGCAACAACAGCACAACACACATTCTTCTCAAGCTCACATGAAACATTGAGCAAGACAAACCACATTCTGAGTCATAAAACACACTTTAATAAATTTAAAAGAATACAAATTATGTACAGTATGTTCTGAGTTCACAAATGGAATTAAACCAGAAATCAATAACAAAATTATAGTGGAAAATCCCAATATATCTGGAGATTAAACAATACACTTCTAAATAACACATGGGTCAAAGAAGAAGTCTCAAAAGAAATTAAAAATATTTTGAACAAAGTGAAAATGAAAATACAACCTATCAAAATTTGTGAAATGCAGCTAAGGCAGTAGTTAGATGAAAATTTCTAGCACTTGAATGCATATATTACAGAACAAATCTAAAATCAATAAATTAAGCTTCTGCCTTACTAAACTAGAAAGAGAAGAGATAATTGAATCTAAAGTAAGCAGAAGAAAATAAATAATAAAAATTAGAGCAGAAATCAATGAAATTGAAAGCAGAGAATCAATAGACAAAAATCGACAAAACCAAAAACTACTTCTTTGAAAAAACCATAAATAAACAAACCCCTATCTAGGCTAATCGAGAAAAAAAGAGAAAAGACTCAAATTACTAATATCAAAAATGAAAAACAGTCCATTGCTACTAATCCCATGATATTAAAAAGATAATAAAGAAATATTAGGAACAACTCTATGCCACAAATTTGACACCTTTAATGAAATGGACCATTACCTTGAGAGATACAATCTACCAAAGCTCACACGAGGAGAAACAGGTAATCTGAATATATTTACATCTATTAAATAAATGGAATCAATAATTAATAACTTCTCAAAACAGAAATCACTAGGCCCAAATGGTTCCACTGGTGAATTCTACCAAACATTTAAAGAAGAAATGATACCAATCCTCTATAATCTTTTCCAGAAAAAGAATGTGAGGGATAACTTCCTAACTCATTCTATTGGAACAGTTACACCCTAATACCAAAACCAGACAAAGACATTAAAAGAAATGAAAATCATAGACCAATAAATATGTCTCATGAACACAAATGCAAATACAGTCAACAAAATATTAGCAAATACAATCCAACAATGTACAGCAACAATTATACACCACAGCCAAGTGAGATTTATCTCAAGTATGCTGGGTCCAGTATTTGAAAATGAGTTAGTGTAACTCGTCAAATCAACAGGTGAAAGAAGAAAAATCAGGTGAAGAAAAGGTGCTTCACAAAATCCGACACCCACTCATGATAAAAACTCTCAGCAAAAAGAAATAGAGAAAAATTCTTCAATTTGATAAACAAAAAAACTACAGCTAACATCATACTTAACATGAGGAACTAGAAGTTTTCCCCTTAAGGGAATAGCACAGGGCACTGCACTGCCATCTACAACCCACTGGCCCACCAATCAGCTTCGCTCTCACATGTGCCATGTCTGCTTCCTCCAGTGACGCCACTAGGAACCAAGTGGTTCAACAGCTGAGGTTGGAGGCCCAGCTCAACCCCATGAGGCTCAACCCTGTGAAAGTTTCCTAGGCACCTGCAAATTGGAAACAATTCTGTCTGCAGAATGGTCAACATGACCCTTGTTGACTAGAGTATCTTCAAGTACAAATTCCTTCAGACCCCAGAAAGTCTGTTACTTTTTGTAGTAAAATGAATCTTTCAGAAGTTTCCCAAACCACTTCTCATGAATCAGTGAATATTCACAAAAAAGCTAAATTTAAAGCCTGTACAAATGCTTATCCCTATAACACAGGTGCCATGATATACAAACTTCTACTTTTGTCAGTCCTTAACATCTACCTCTCTGAATTTCCATGAATTTCTATTTCACAAGGGTAATTATTTTATATACACTGGTTCTACCAGTGTATATATACAATAAAATACTTAGTATTAAAAAAAATCAGGGAACAATGCAAGAACGTCCTCTTTCACAGCTCCTATTCAACATCATCTTGGAAGTAATACTGCCTAATGCAGTAAGACAAGAACGGGATATAAAAGGCATACAGAATGGAAGAAAGAAATAGAACTATCTTTGTTCACAAATAAGATGAATGTCTACATAAAAAATCCCTAAGAATTGACTAAACTCTTCTGAAACTAATTAACACTTTTAGTAAGGTTGCAGGATACAAGGTTAATATACAAAGTCAACTGCTTTCCTATATGCCAGCAATGAACAACAGGAATTTGTAATTTAAAACATAACACTATTTACATTAGCACCAACAAAGAGTATTACATGGTATAAATCTAACAAAATACATACAAAATCTGTAACAGAAAAACTACAAAACTCAATGAAAGAAATCAAAGAAGATCTAAATAAATAGAGAAGTATGTCATGTTCATGGATAAGAAGAATCAATATTTTGAAGATGTCAGTTCTTACCAATTAGATCTATAGATCTATAGATTCAAATTAATCCCAATCAAAATCTCAGCAAGTTCTTTTGTGGATGTAGACGATGATTCTAAAGATTATTATAAAGATTATATAAAAACGCAAAAAGACCCACCAATCCCACATTCAAGGTATTTAGTAGAATAAACTGAAAATTTATGTTCACACAAAAACCTGCACATAAATATTTATAGCTGCTTTATTCATAATTTTTAAAACAGTAGAAACAACCAGGATATTGTTAAACAGGTGAATGAATAAACAAACTAAGGAAAATCCATACAATGGAATACTACTCTGCAATAAAAAGGAATGAACTACTGACTCATGAACGGCATGGCTGAATCTTAAATACATTTTGCTAAGAGAAAGAAGAACTAAAAGGCTACATAATTCTTGATTCAATTTATATGACATTCTGGGAAAGGCAAAACTATAGGGACAGAGAACAGATCAGTAGCTACCAGGCATCAAAGAAAGAGGGAGGTGTTGACTACAAAGAGGTCACACAAGGGAATTTTTTAGGTGTTAGAACTCTTCTATATGATGCTTGCTGCTGGAACATGACCATGTACTTGTTAAAACCCATATACCTATACATCACAAAAATTAAATCTTAATGTCTGTCAATTCTTTTTAAAAATCCTAGGATGGAATGCAGAATGTGACAAATTAATCTAACTGTATGAAAAATGTATAATATAACCTTACTGACAAGGATTGGGAAAAAAAAGGAGCTGCCACAAGGAACATGAGGAAAGAATATTTTAACTAGATAATTGTAATATAATACCAAAGACAAAGAAGACCTATACATAAACATTGTACTCTAATTGGTAAATTTGCTTTCCAATTGTATAGATTAGCAATTCTGAAACTATTCTACATGTATACCAGGGTTGAACAATAATTAAATAAATTATAGATAATGAGAGCCAGGTTTCTCACTGTCAGAGAAAGAAGTTATAAATAAGCAAAGAGAGGAGGCTAGAATGAACCCTGCCTGGGGTGTTGGATTTAGAGTCAGAGATATCAGTCTGAAATCATACGTATTTACATATATTAAAGATAGACGATAGATAAATACATAGATTAAGATACAGTAATAAATATAGGTATGTGTATCTACATAGGTTAGTATATATACATATATTTCCACGTTTTGTCTACTCAGAGACACCAGAAACAGTGACACCCCAGTAGCAATTAGCCCATCTGGCACACAGATCTTAGTTTCTAAATACCATTCTCCAATCAAAGGAAACAAGGCTACCTAGAGAAATGGCTGATTTTCCAGCTAGGCAGGAAAAATACACGCTGAACATGTATTGTCATGCCAGAAAGTGAGGAAGTGCTTAAAAAAAAAAGATTGATCATGTAAAAAAGACACAAAAACTAACTTGGCCAAGGTTGGAACAATTTAAGGGTAAAAGAAATAATAGTATTTATATAATGCCCCCTCAAAACAATAAATATCCATGAATCCATATTGATATAAATAAATAAATAATTAGAGAAGGGACATACTTTCCTTACAGAAGAATTCCAAATAAATGAATGTAAAAAGTATGAATAAAAAGTATGAGGGAAATAGAAAAACACCATTAGACCATCACAGTAATAATTGCTGCAGGTAAGATACACTGATAAATGCTAACATTAGTGGTTAAAACTTAAAGGAGAAACAATATTTGCATAGCTTCAAGTACACAAATATGGTTTTGATACTGTGGTTTTGATATATGTCTAAAAATTATTTTATATGCTCTCTCCAGGTGGTGGAACTTAAGTATTCTCCCCTTAAATAGGGACTGAAATTAGTGACTCACTTGTAACCAACAAAGAATGGAAAGTGAAAAAAAAAGTAACTTTACAGTGGAGAAACCTGACAGACACCACCATAACCATGTGATCGAAATTAACTCCCTGATAAGATGTGATACCACTGTGGTATTCTTCCCCAAAATTCATAACCCCAGTCTAATCATGAGAAAACATCAAAACAATGTCAAACTGAGAGATATTCTACAGAAACCCAAATTGAGGAACATGCTCCTTCCTCGTTTTCACGATTTTTACCAGTACTCTTCACAAGTGTCAAAATGATGAAAACAAGGAAAGCAAATGTCCCTCAATGTGGTATCCTAAATTAAATCCTGGAAAAGAAAAAGGACGTTAGTGGGGAAAGGTGGTAAAATATGAATAAAGCCTACAGTTTAGTTAACAGTATTGTATCAACGCTATTTGCTATTTTCTTTGTTTTGATAAATACACCCCAGTTGTGTACATTGTTTTGTTTTGTTTTGTTTTTTTAGAGACAGGGTCTCATTTTCTCACCCAGGCTGGAGTGCAGTGGCATAATCATAGCTCACTGCACAACTCCTGGGCTCAAGTGATCCTCCCACCTTGGCCTCCCAAAGTGCTGGGATTACAGGCCTGAGCCACCATGCCTAGCCGTAAATTGTTAACATTGCAGAAAGGTAGGTGAAGGGGACATAGGAACCCCTTCTGTACCATCTTTGCAACTCTTCTATAAATCTAAAATTATTTCAAAATAAAAAATTAAAACAAACAAAAAAAGACTTCCCACATAAAAAAGACTTCAGGCCTACATGGCTTTAATGGTGAATTCTATCAAACATTTAAGGAATAATTAATACCATTTTTCAGAAATACTTATATTTCACAAAATCACACTTATCTTTCAAAAAATAGAAGACAGAACACTTCCCAACTCATTTTGTGAAAAGAACATTAGTACTCTGATACCAAAACCAGAAAAAGTAAATTCAGGAAAAATATCCCAATGAACAAAGATGCAAAAATCCTTAACACAACACTAGCAAACTGAATCCTAAAATACATAAAATGGATACTACATCATGATTGTGGAAAACTAACACTAAGATGGCCTACAACTTGAAAAAGAGAGCAACAAACTGAAAAATATGTACCATCTGAGCAGAATTCTGAAACAGTCGTACGAAGTTTCAGTTGTTCAGAAGTTGTACAAGTTATCATTTCTCAGCTCCAGCCCTACCCTTCTACATTTGCCTCTCTGACTCCAGTGCTGGGACAATGCTGACCACGTTTCTGCTTTGCCAGCTGGCTCTACATTAGGCTCTGCCAATCTGAGGTGCTAGTGGGAGACTGTAAGACTGGAGAACAAAGAAGGAACTTGTTCCTTATTGTTTGTTTCCTGTGTGCTTTCTGTTTGTTTTCTTCCTGTTTCATGTTCCTGTGAGTAACATACTGGTAACATCTCTTCACCAGGGTAGCAGCAGTTCTTCTCCCTATCAGTATCTGAATTGCTTCTGCAGTTTTTCCAACATTTGCAGGGAAACCAGCCCTAGCCAGTGCCCCGTTTCAGAGATTCAGATCCCAGTCACATGGGGCCCATCCTGCAAGCTCCTAAACTTTAATAACTCCAACTTTTTCTCTTTATTTCCCCGGTCCTAGATGTGGCAGCTGTTTCTAGTAATTGCTACTCCTGTGATAATTTAGTGTTCTCTCTTTGCATTTTCAATTACATGCACTCCTACTTAATTTTTTACATGAGTTTTTATGTTCATATTACTGGTGTGTTTTCTGTCTCCTGGCTAGACCCTTACTGATATGATGATTATGTTTTTTAAACAATCATGATAAAAATATTTAAGTAGATACTAGGAATACAAACCAAAAACAAAAAGAAAAGGAACACATGGAAACATTAGGTAAGAAAAACATAACAGCTAAAGAACAAATCAGTTCATTGAAAACTTAGATTGAGGAACTCTCTCAGAAGTTGTCAGGAGAGAAAATATAAAAGTAAAGGTGAAAATATTTGGCCAATGGGAGTAACAGAGGAGAGAAAATTTTAAAATGGAGAGGAAAAACATTTGAAGAAATAATGGGGATAAATTTACCAGAACAAAAGATGAACTATCTCAGATTTAAAGGATCTATAGATTGCCAAACAAATGAGATAAAAAGCCCATAGCAGACCAAATTTTAATAAATTTAAAAGGATAAAAAAGTCAGGAAAAAATTCTGTATAAGATTGCAACACAAAAGAACAGATAATCTGCAAAAAAAAAAAATGATCAGATTGACATCAGGCTTCTAGAAAGCAAGAAGTCAAAAAAGCAATAGTTTTTTAAAATATTGAATAAAATAAAATTTGAACCCAGAATATTTATATCCAGTCAAAATATCATTCAAATGGGAGTATATAATTAAAATATTCTAAGTCAAATAAATACAAGATCACAGAAGGGCTGCTACATACAGACCCATATGGAAAATAGGGAGTACTTGCAAAAAAGCTCTCAAATAACAAGAGAACCAAAACCAGGAGATATGGCAAGAAATATATGGAGTACCCTTAATATTTTTAAATTGAATAAATATAAATAAAATTTAACCCTGAAAAAATAAAAATAAAATAATTTTTAAAAAAGAAATATATGGAGTAAGAGTGATCAAATATCTTAATAAAATTTATTGTCCATTTCGTAAAAACTGTCTATTTGGGGGAAAAAAGCAAAACTGTATTTGTTTTTAAAACTAGGCTAAATTCTAGACAACATCAACATTGGTTGGGGGAGAAGGGGTTGTACACCAAAGAATCATGAAAGTATATCAAAATACTTGTTTTATTAGAGGTATTATATGGATACTAAGCAGGAGGGGTGGACATGAGGAAAAAAAGATTATATAGCTATTGATATATTTAATAAGTCAAGAGATGTAGATAAACATGAGTTTGGATCTTAGATTAAGGAAAAATACTCTAAGAACAAAATTAGAATATAACTTTAAGCAGCAGAAAAAAACTTATCCAACCAAGATTGGTAAACAGCGGGGAAGAAAAGAAAGAGTAATAAATTTAATAGAACTAGAAAACGGCGGGGGGTGGGGTGGGGGTGGCAAAGTAAACAGATCCCCTAGAGAAAGACTTAGACTCTCTATTTAAATGTAAACATAAAAAATAATAAGACAGAACAAACATCAAATACTTTCTCACTGCCTTTATCTCTACCATCTGTACTCAAAGCTATTACAGCTGGCCCATAGGATTCTCCCTTTAATCTGTACTTTAGCAACTCTAGTTTTATTACAGTTCCTAAAAAGGGTCATGTACCTTTCTTCCACAAGATCTATGCACAAATCTGGAAATGCTCAGAGGAGAAATATGAACATTTCCATGAAACAACCACATAATTTCCTATATAATGCCAAATATTTTAGCATTTGTGTACATCTATAAATGGACTGATTTTTGCATTAAACCCATGACAGACTAGTATTTTAGAGACTATTGCTCCTAAACTCTAGCTGTCACCTCCTTTTCCTATGAGAATGAACCACTATACTTATGAGTAATGGATGAAAACACTCGTCAAAGTGTCAGTCAATGAATGCTGAAGTCTTTTCTGTATTAAAAGTAGTCAATAAATGGTACAATAATCAATGCAAGTTACATATGTGGCAATTCTTCAATGTCAAATTGTTTTCCCCCAGACACCAAAGATGTTCCTTCACTGCCAGATGATATTTGCTTAGGGAATGAAAGATTAAATTTTTTCTAAGTTAAGCATATATATGACAATAAATGTAAATGCAAGACCAAATTATTTTTAATTCTTTGTTTTATATGAATATGAGCAAGTAAATACTGACTGTATCATGCAAAAACTATAATTTTTTTATACATCTTTTCCCAAATTTCTTTGACTATTTACTAAAGTTTATCATTATTAGTTTGGGGTGAAAACCTGTTTTTTAACCATTTTCTGAGGGAAAAACAATAGCAACCTTTTAATGTAAAACACAGCTGGAATTCCAAAGCATTAATTATGTGTAAGATAGGTGAGTGAAAAGAGAAGGGGCTCAGAAGAATTTAGGCAGATTTAGTTCCTATTTTTAGTTATTTTATTTGGTATTTATGTGATCATCATCAACTTTATTTCACTGAGCCTCTGCTGGTAATTAATAAAACTGTGATAATATCACACGAAGGATATTAAGTGGATTAAATAAAATATGGAAAGTGCCTGGCATGCAGTGGTTACTCAGTAAATAAGAACACTCTTTTCAAAACTGAATGTTCTTTCCAAAACTAAATTTTAAAAAATTAATTACCCTTTTAAATTATTTACATTTCATTTTTGTGAACATATTCTCCGAAGGGGAGGAGAACGCGTAAATAGGAAAAAGTTGTGGAAAGGAAATTTTTCACTACATTTTGTATTCTTTGAACTATGTTAATGTATTACATATTTGAAAATAAATGAATGAAATTCAAATTAAAATAATAAATCCAAAAATATTAATCAAATAAATGTAGCACACGAAGTCCTAATAATTGTGTATTAAGTGAGCCCCCTGAAAGTAGGAATTATGTCTTATTCATCTCTGGGACTCAAGAATTTTGAACAATGCTTGGCACATAATAAGCATTCAAAAACATCAGGAGGAATGGATGTGTTGTTGAGACTTCTGTGTACATTTTGGCCACATATACATTTAAAAGGGATAATTAATTTTTTAAAATTTAGTTTTGAAAAGAGTATTCTTATTTATTGAATAACCACTACATGCCAGGGCCAGGTACTTTTGATATTTTATTTAATCCACTTAATATCCTTTATCTGGTATTATCACAATTTTACTAATTACCAACAGAGACTCATGTCTGTGTGTTTATATATATGGCCATATATATACTTCTATGTGCCTTTTGGCCATATATATATGGTAGGAAAAATAAGACTGAAAATGGCTCTCTATCGTTTCCTATTACCTAAATTATATAATAGAATATAAGTACTGCAATTTAATTAACTATACTAACAGGGCAACCAAAAATAACTGATCCCCAAATGATATATTTAATGTCTGTATATAAAGAGACAATCCAAGAAATATGGTGATTTTCCTAAATAGAAAACATTTTAAAATTATCATTTATTTCTAGAGATTTGTAAAGAAAAATATATTTCTAAAAAAATCTAAAAATTGCTCACAAAGAATAGGGTCATTATTTTTTGCAGTTGAGAAAATAAATTATGAAGAAAGAAAAACTATTTTTTCAATAGACAATTACAAGAATTAATAATTCAGAGTGAATAGAGCAACAAATTCCTCAATGTTAGAGGGTATCTATATATGATTAAATAAATATACACAATGACACATACATACATACTTTGAAATTCTTTGGCATCAGCACTATAACTCTTATAACCTTGGGTCCAGAAGAAATGTTAAGATACCATCTGGAAGATTAGCTCTAAGTTGTTTTTTAAATTGCATAAGACTAAAAAAAAGACAAACACAAAATACATCAAAATGTTATTAATAGTGTTTCTACTAGAATGTCAAAACTGTGGATAAGTTTATCTTTCCTGCCTCTATTTTCTGAATTTACTCATAATTAAATATATATAATATTTTTAAGATGCCATCTGATTTGAAAAAGAAGAAACCATCCAGTGTACCCTATGGTTATAGGCAGTTTATAAGATTAAGCAATCTCACACATATAGATGTAAATTCCATTTTCAAAGTCCCCAAAGGAATTTGCAATTAGCATCACCTGTTCAGCAAGGGTGGTATGGTTCAGTATACCTATCTTGTCTGAGAAACCTAATTTGTCCTCCTATCTTCTCTTCCCTGCTATCAAATGAAGCACTATCCACAGGCAGTCGGCCAAGTGGCCAGGGGAACTGCTCTAGTCACTCAGGCATTTGCACATTTCTGAAACATTTTATATCCTTTTATGATAAAATTACTCAAAACATATAGAAAGGAAGTAGCAGCAATAAATCCTGCTGGCATAGCACAGGTTATTTATTCTGAACAGGATGGCTGACAAAGGAACCTGCTGTCACAACATATGAGAGCACTTAAAATAATGAGGTTTTCTGAAATAACTTGAAAGGAATAAAGACAGTAAGTAAGTGTCTGTATTCCATCCATAAGGTATTCTCAAAGAAAGTGGGGGTCATGAGAGATTTGATCTGACATATTGGAGGTTAATAAAGAGACAACATGATCTCCGAATTTTATTTTGTTAGTTTTTATATTGAATAATATGAGTTTTTGGAGTCAAGCAGACTGAGGTTTAAATACTGGTTCTAACGTTCACTACCTGGTAAGTTACTTAACCATTTTACAACCCATTTCTAAAAATGGGGTCTAAAACCTCACAGCGTGGTAGTTAGGATTAAGTAAAATAGTTGATGAAAATGCACAGTACATGTTTTATCACTCTCCAAATTTTTCTATGTTTGAAATATTTTCTAGTTATAAAAATAAGTAATACAAGTGGCACATAATTGGCGCTCAATAAATGTTGATTCGTTTCCTTGTTACAGACATGAAAATTAAACTACAATTTCTTTAGCTTAAAAAAAAAGAAACTAGAGGTCAACAAGTATCAAGTTCAGACCTCTACCTCTAGGCAGATTTATCACATTAAATAAACATCATCTGATGACCTTCAGCACAAGGGTGTAAGAGGGACTTTTCTCAATGCCCTAGAGAAATGGGTCTTAAAAGGAAAATGATGACCAATTAAATCCAGAATAGACAAAGTTGATGCTAATTGTAAAAAGGAACTCACTTCTAACGACCTCTCTAGTTAAGGCTAAAAAGCTACAAAGCCATAGTGATTAAAACAAACACACAAACAAAACCCATTGTGACAGTTAATTTCATGTGTCAACTTTACTGGCCAAAGGGTGTCCATATTACACGTTATTTTGGGGTGTGTCTGTAAGGGTGTTTCTGGATGAGATTAGCATTTGAATGGGTGGACTCAGTAAAGTAGATTGCCCTCTGCAGTGTGGGTGGGCATTATGCAATCAGTAGAAGGCCTGAATAAAATAAAAGGTAGAGGAAGGAGGAAATCTCCCTTTTTGCTGACTGCCTGCCTGCTCAAACTAGGACATCCAATCTCATCTTCTCAAGCCCTCAGACTGAGATTTACACCATCCACTCCCCTAGTTCTCTGGCCTTTCATACTGAATTATGCCACTAGCTTTCCTAAGTCTCTAGCTTGCAGTCAGCTGATCGTGGGACTTCTTAGCCTCCATAATCTCATGAGCCAATTCCTCATGATAAATCTTCCTTTTTATATACAACAAGGCTTATTATCAGACTTTCTTTTCCTTACTGTTACTATGAAAATTCTTGAAGGACTAATCTAACCCCTGGTATAAATGTCTATGTATAATATTACTAGTGGATGTCATTCACTTGTGGATTTTATTCTATTTAATACACAAACATTTACATAATAATTTACTACGTACCAGGCACTATGCTAAGTAATTTACAAATATTAACACATTTAATCCTCTTAACTCTAAGGTAGGTACTATTATTATCCTCATTTAAAAGACAAGTCTTATGTGTCGTTTTCATCTTTTTACTTATCTGTATCTTCTTATTTTTAAGCAAGGAACATTTATACATATATAGACACATAAAAATAACTGAAATGGAACCCCGAAAAATACTGGGCTCTTTTTTTGGCAGAGGAATGTGGAAGGGTAAAGGAAAGTAAAGGATTCGAATGCAATACCTAAAAGCAATAGTCTTACTTGTTCAACAGAATGTGAGTTTCTATATTGTCAGACTCTTTCATTAAGATATGTTTCTTGCTTCAATTGGCTATCTTTCTTATTCATCCTGCTATTGACCTATACAATGTTTCTAAGGGGAAGGAGGATAGGTACATTAAAGGCTGGGAAGGGTTGTTTATTTTGAAGTGTAGGGCAACTACAAAGCAAAGTTGTACATCAACAAATAGTTTTTAAGCACTTACTATATTAGGCCCCGTTCTAGGCACTTAAAGATATAGTAGGAAATAAGATAAAGACTCAGAATATCCTCTCCGGAAAGAGCTTGCATTCTGGTTCAAGAGCCACATTCCAGAACAAAGCACTACTACTGCAGAAATAAGAAAACGGATTTAATAATAGGATATTTTGCTTTTGTTTGTGTTTTTATTCATACAATAGCATAAAAATCAAGGATAGGATTCTTTATATTAACTAACATAGTAATATAACATTTATAAAATGCTCTCCCATGCATTAATTTGTTTAATAGTTACAACGATACAGAAAGACAGATTATACCTAATAATAAAGCTTTATTTAGCATATTAAGAACTAAAGGTTTATAGTTTGAATGACATCCTCAAGATCACAGAAATAATAATGGGTGCAAGGATCAAAAACAGCAAAGTAAGTGAAAATTATCTATGTTAATTCAGTAAACATTAATAAATATTTAATAAATGCACACAAATCAGACACAAATAGTTGCAATTGTACATTGGTGCAATACATAGATTGTATTCCTTCTGATTTTCTAACATTATTCTAGTCTATGCTTATACCATAGACAGATACATACATATATGTATATAATATATAAATATTAAATATATATGCATACTTTTATATTATATATACTATTAGAGTTCATTGTTCATATATTTATCTTCTTCAATAGAGTATGACCTCCTTGAGAATACTGAACATGTCTTATTCACCTTTGTGACTCCAACACCTAACACAATGCCTATCACATAATAAATAATCAGTAAATGCTTTTTTAATGAGTAAGTGAATTATAAATTTCTCTATATTTTAACACTTTAGATAGTACATTATTTGGAACATAAGTGGCACAGTTTAATTTAAATGTATGTGAGGCTGGGCATGGAGGCTCACACCTATAATTCTAGAACTCTGGGAGGCCAAGGTGGGAGGATTAATTGAGGCTAGGAGTTCCAGACCAGCCTGAGCAACACAGTGAGACCCCCCTGCCTCTAAAAAAAATAAAAAAATTAGCCAGGTGTGGTGACACACACTTGTAGTCCCAGCTCCTTGGGAGGCTGAGGCAGCAGAATGGCTTGAGCCCAGCCAGGGGTTTGAGGTTACAGTGAGCTATGATGATGCCACTGCACTCTCGCCTGGGCAACAGACTAAGACCCTGTCTGAAAAAATAAATAAAATGAAATATAAAGTACAAAGTAAAATAAAATAAAAATGTGTTAATTCTCATGAGGATGCTTATTTCAGATATTTGTATTAAGAGAATTGCTGAATGTTTACAAACTGAATTTTTTGAAGATATTCAATTGACAATAAAGCATAAGTATAAATCTGTCACCCTCTTCTGTTACCAACTATAAATAATTATAACCATTCACTACTGCCAGTTTTTCTTTGATCTGCATCAAAAATGAATAGGGCAGTCATTGAAGAAGCAATATACCAGCATCAGCCAAGAAAGAAAAATAATAATAATAACAAAGTAGTCCAGACTGCAACTGTAAAAATATGAACATCAGCAAAGAATTATTACAGTTACGTGGTATGGCACACAACATAAAAAACTACAAACAAGTTTAAAATTACTCCAAATGCTGTTTTAATTAAAAATGATACTGAATGTTTTAAAATAAACCACATATCAATCTAATAATGTAAAAAAAAATCAATGTCCTTTAGCAGTTCATCAAAACAATAGAAAGAGGTTCTCAATTTTACAGTGGAGAACTACTGACTGCACTTACTATAACATAATGATTGTGAACCCAAAATAGAAAAATAGTAATCAGTTAAAATCATTTTATTTGGTGTAGAAAAATAATCATTTATACGTTTACACGCCTTAAATTTATATAAAGCATAATATAGATGCTTTCAATTTATGCTAACATAGTGCCCTTCAAAACCTAAATGCACCTGCTCCTTTATATAAATGGGTGCGACTCTCTTCATGGGTTCTGTCTCTCCAAAGTTACAGAAAGACTATATATGTACTAACTAGACCTCTCTAACAATTTCACAATGCAGAGTTATCTATGACTTCTTTATAATTAATGGAATATTATTACCAAATTAGGTACTTTATATAAGGCATTGGGGAAAATAAATATGGTGAGAAAACAAAAGATTAAGAGAACCAAAAAGAAACTATGTCTGGTTCCAGACAAGTAGGGTAAGCAAACTGCACTTTATTTCCCCTACCAATTATAATTTTAAAACCCTAGACAATATCAAAAAGCAACTTACAGGAGACACTAAAAGACAAAGAAAAGATGGTGGACTGAATAGAGACCTCAGGACTCAAGGGAAAACCTCTGGCAGTGAGACCCCTGGGGTTTTTTGCTTGTTTGTTTTGCCCTCTCTATATCCCAACATGGGTACTAGACAGACCCACAACTCAGAAACACCAACGGCAACAGACTGAAAGAAAAGTCCCAAAAAAAAGGCCTGCTATCTCCCACCAAAGGGCCAGGAAAAAGACAGCCCAGCAGAAGAGAAGGTGTTTTGACTACACCTGCCCTATTCCAGGTAAACAGCATAAAAAAGATAGATTCCTTCTCTCTCCCACCGAGCAATGCAGCTGCACAGATTGTGAGCAGAGCTCTGTCCACCAACCCCACGCTAAAGAATAAGGCAGCACTCTCTCCCTAGCTGTGGTGATTGTGGGAAGAGCCCTTCTTTCCTTACTCTGCAAAAGTGAGACGGGCTCCTCTCCCCGGATGCAGACTCGGAGCAGAGACTGCATTGCATTCTTGCCCTGCAGTAATGAGATGGTACCCCATTTCCCTGGCCACTGGGTGCTGCAGCTACAGAGACTGTGGACAGAGCCCTGTCCTCCATCCCCATGATACAATCATGAGGCAGAATACCATCTCCTCCCTATTGGAGAGTGGAAGGAGGATTACTGAGAGGAGGAAGCTAGAGGAAAGGATTTTTTTTTAATCTGCATATGAAGCCCTGGACAAATCTCTGAGCAACCAGTACATGAACCTGACCAAAACCAACACAGTAAAAGCTTTGAGAACTCTACTGTGGTGTAGAATACCTCCCAGGTTTCAGACTGGCCTCTAGATAACACATAAGTGGGGCAGACCAAAAGAGCACTGGAAAGTCTTTGAAAACTAAACTGACAGTTGAATTGGAGCCCACAAAAGTGGGCTAGGATGTGACCTAACAGGTTGAGTACATGCTAATATAAAGAACAGGAAAAAGAGTCTCATAAAATAATATGCAAAAGGTCCAGGACAGAATCCAAAACTACTTGCCAAACTCAGAACTGTGAAAATCTCAATTCAAATGAAAAAAGACAATAGATGCCAACACTAAGATGACACAGATGTTGAGTAATTCCAAGTATTTTAAAGCAGCTACCATAAAAAGGCTACAACAAGCAACTACACTCTTCAAATAAATGAAACCATAGAAAGTCTCAGCAAAGAAATAAAAAATATAAAAGAGAACCAAATGGAAATTTTAGAACTGAAAAACACAATGACCAAAATAAAAACTTCACTGGATGAGCTCAATAGCAGAATAAGATGAAAGAGGAAATAAGCCAAAAACTTGAAGACTGAGCAATACAAAAATATGAACAAAGTCTCAGAGACCTGGGCAGTGGGTAGGGAGATAAAATTATCTAACATTTATGTCAACAGAGTCCCAGAAAAAGAGGAGAAAGAATACAGAACTAAAAAAAAATGTTTGAAGAAATATGACTGAAAACTTCCCAAACTGGGGGAAAGACATAAACACACAGATTCAAGAAACTGAGTAAACCACGATAAGGACAAACCAAAAGAAACACATGCCAAGACACATCATAATCAAATTTGTGAAAATTGAAGACAAAGAAAAAAATCTTGAAAGCAGCCAGAAAGAAATGATACATTACATAGAAGTAATAATGGTTTAAATAGGAGAACAGAAGATTTCTCATCAGAAACCAAGGAGGCTGGAAGAGAATGACAATATTTTTGAAGTGCTGAAACAAAAAAAATTGTAAACTCAAAATTTTATATCTAGCAAAAATATCCTTCAGGAGTTAAGGTGAAATATGACATTCTCAGATGAAGGAAAACTAAAAATATTTGTCACCAGCAGACTTACTCTAAAAGAATGGGTAAAGGACGTTTTATTAATAGAAACACATATGGAAATAATAACAGGAAACTCAGAACATCAGGAATGAAGAAAAAGTAATAGAAAGAGTAAGTATATGGGTAAATATGAGAGAATAGTCTCCTTACTTCAAGTTATGTTTGATGGCTGAAAGAAAAATTTACAACACTGATGTGTTTCTCAATGTATGTAAAGAAATATGTAAGACAACTATATCATAAGGAGGTAAAGAGGCATAAAAGATGATATGGTTTCTACATTCTACTTAAAGTGGTAAAATGTTGAATGACTATGATAAGTTACACACACACACACAGACACACAAACACATACACGCATTCCTAGAGAGATCACTAAAAAAACTATAAAGAGATATGCTCCAAAACACTATAGATAAAATAAAATGAAATACTAGAATTTTAAAATATGTTCAAATAACCCACAAAAGAACCAATAGGAGAAACCAAGGAAAGAAAAACAGAGAGAACAAGTGGAACACAGGCAAAAAATAAATAAATAAATAATTTTGATTTGAACCTCACCCCTTATAAAAAACTAAGACAAAATATATAATAAATCTAAACGTAAGATGTAAAACTACAAAACTTTTAAGAGAAAATGGTTGAATTTTTTCATCAGCTAGAGTTAGGCAAAGATCTCTTAGACATAGCATCACAATCATGACCCATAAAACAAAAGTCAATAATTTGGACTTTAACAAAATTAAAAACTCTTGCTCTGTGAAAGACCCGGTTGAGAGGTTAAAAAACTGGGAGAAAATATTTGCAAATCACATACTCAACAAGGAGTTGTACCCAGAATAAAGAATTCTCTAAATTCAGCAATTAAAGAAAGACAATCCAACTAGAAAATTAGCAAAAGATGGGAACAAACACTTTACCACAGAGGATATACGGACAGCAAATAATCATATGAAAAAATTTCAACATCATTAGCTATTAGGGAAATGCGAATTAAAGCCACAATGACATATCACTACACATGTGATAAATGGCTAAAATAAAATGCTGACAATAGCAAGTGCTGAGAAGGATGCAGAGAAACTAAAATTCTTATTATTACTGATGAGAATACAAAATGGTACAGTCATTCCGGAAAACAGTTTGGCAGTTTCTTATAAAATTAAATATAAATTTACCATTTGACCTAACAATCACAATGCTGTGTATCTTTTGTAAAGAAATAAAAACTTATGTATACACAAAGCTATAATAGCTAAAAGCTGAAATAACAAAAATATATAAATATTTTTGTAAAAATATATAAATATTACTAAAATATATATATTAATATATAAATATATATATTTTTTTACAAGTGAATAAATAAATAAATTGTAGTATATCCATTATCCATACAAGGGAATACTACTTAACAATAAAAGAAATGAATTCTTGATACAGGCAACAACCTGGATGGGTCTCAAGGCCATTATGCTGAGTGAAAAAAGCAAATATCAAAAGGTTACATGCTATATGATCCCATTTGTGTAACACTCTCAAAATGGCAAAATTATAGTGATAGAGAATGGATTGGTAGTTGTTAGGGATTAAGGTAGGAGGCGTGTGTGACTATAAATGGGTAGCATAGCCAGACATAGTGGCTCACGCCTGCAATCCCAGAACTTTGGGAGACTGAGGCGGGAGGATCACTTGAAGCCAGGCGTTCAAGATCGGCCTGTGCAACATAACGAGACCCTGTCTCTACAAAAAAATTTAAAAATTAGATGGGCATAGTGGTGCACACCTGTAGTCCCAGCTATTTGGGAGTCTGAAGTGGGAGGATCACTTGAGCTCAGGAGTCTGAGGTTACAGTGAGCTATGATGATACCACTGCACTCTAGCCAGGGTGAAAGAGCAAGACCCTGTCTCAAATGAATAAATATATAGGTAGCATGAAGGACTTTCTTTGTGGTGATAAACAGTTCTGTGCCCTGACTGAACTTGTAGTCACAGGAATTTATAAATGTGATAGTTACAGGAATCACAGTGGTAGTTACAGGAATTTATAAATGTGATAAAATTCCACCCTCCTAAAATAGAGTGCATGTGAAAGCTGAATAAAGTCTATAATTTAGTTAACAGTATTGTACTAACATCAATTTCCTTGCTTCACTAATGTCTATTTAAGATACTATCATTGGGCGTGGCATTAACAAAGATGGTAGAGCAAGAACCTCCAAAAATTAACTCTTTCCTAAAAACATAAACACCTGGGAGAAAAATATCAGAATCAACTTTTTCAGAACTTGGGAAATTAACCAAAGGCTTGCAGCAATCAAGGAACATTCAAGAAAAATGGCTGAATCTTAGGAGGAACAGTGAACTTCGTAGCATTTTAATGTGCCCTATTCCTATCTCACTCTCTCCATTTCCCCAATTGCCTTGAAAATCAATAACCCACAAAGCCACCTGGCAGCCACCAGAGGAGGAAGAATGAAGCTGGAGATCCTTCAAAGCTTCATTCACAGAGAACTGTCATTAAGTGACCTGTCTTGTGGTATCCTGGAAGACCTCACTTGCAAAGTTGTCTTTATTTTACCTGACTTAGAGCTTGCCCAGTAGGGGGTAGGGGGAAACCTTTTCCCTGGAGGAGTGTGACAAAAACATTTAGAGGCAGTAGATAACAACTGGAGCAAACAATAGACTAGCCAAAAAGTTCAAAAGGAGTGACATGTCCATACAGGCTTTGAAAAGCTCCACCATATACCTGCATAGGGATGTGTGCAAGCTCAAGAAAGACTTGAGAAGGCTCTAAGCTCTCACCTTTGGCTGACCTTTGGGGCTCTACACAAGCAGGAAGTGAATGAAGGTAAAGGCAGAGTTGTCAGCCTATCTGGCTGGGTGTTGAAGGCATGCCCCAACACCCACACAGAGTTCCTTGGCAAAGACTGGAAGATTTATTGGTTCCAGGCATCTAAGGAAACCTCTGTAGAATTATTAGCTGACTACTAAGCTAACCCAGTAGAGACTTCAGTGATCACACAACAAAGAACACAGACTTTACATAATTAATTCAGAAAAGTCATTAAATAAACAAACAAACAAAACAACAACAAATAGCAACAACAAACCCTGGGGAAGGGGGAGAATCTGATTTCCAAAATTGTCACATTGTATTTTTTTTAATGTCTAGTTTTCATCAAAAAATTACAAGACATGCAAAGAAATAAGGAATTATGAACCACACACAGGGGGAAAAAAGTGATCAATAGAAATTGTCCCTAAGGAAGTACAAAATCTAGAAAAATCATTTAACTATAATACTGGATATATATTAATTTAAATCTTTCTATATCTAAGGTCTCTATCATTCAGATAAAGCTCAATGTTCTATTATAGCCAGAATCAGCACCAGAAGACTGGGCATCATCAATGCTCTTGAAACAAAGCAAAAAGAATTATGGTACTCTTTTTATTTCTACACTTAAAACACCATTTTATATTCTTTCAGTCATTCTGGCCCAAGAAAGACATTATGTGTAGTTATGAAATCTGTGAGGGAATAGGGTTGAAATTAAAGGACAGACTTTAAAAATTCAGTCTGAAAAAAATGAGGCTGAAAGGAAATAGAACTAAAATCTCCATAACTATTAAAAGAATCAACATAGAGAATAGACAACAAGGAAGTTTTATTCAAGTTTAAGGAGACAAATTGAGAATAAACATAAAGAAGCATTACCTTATATGAAAAGATTTAAAAGTAACAAATAGGCACTGACTGCCCTATCACAACCATATCCCACTGTGTGATAATTTTTAGCAGGATTCTCTCTATTTACAGAAAGATCTTGAGACATCATGTGAGAATAAGTTTCTCATTAGAAAACACAGTTACTTTTCCCACAAAATGTGACGTAGAATATTTTTTAAAAGGATTTTAAAAGATGACTAATGCCTTGTAGAAATGTTAGTAACTGGGGAGGGAGGTGTCATCCCTTACTTTTTGAGATTAGCATTATGAAAGATAACTCTGAGCTCCAACAAATCATCCAAGGATATCACTGTTAAAAACAATCTTTTAGGCTCAACAGAGATGGGACTGACCCAACACCGCAAGTCACCTGTTTTTCTTAAATATTGACCAACTGAGTTACACACACACAAATGAATATTTCCATCTTCACGTAATGTAAATTGACAGAAAGGAATAAATTACACCACATGAGCAAGTGTAATCTAGTATCCATTCTCTCTATAATTCTGTTCTTCCAACATCAATTAGAAAGAGGCAAGACTCTTGGCCATCACATTACCAAGCATAATACATATGGCTAACTAGTAAGTTATCTCCCTGACTGACGCTTACTTTATTAGTGACCTCTAATTCAATCATCTTGTTGATAGCATAAACACAGGTTTGAGCCCCCAGACCTCTAAATCCATTGTAAGCAAATTTAAAATAAAAACAGGTATATTGATATAAGCTGTATTAGGACCATCAAACTGCCTCAACAATATTTTAAAACTATTACTTTAAAAATCATAACAAATCTAATAATATCTACACTCAAAGGGGGAAGGCAGCTTAACAGAGGCAAACTGAAATGTCTAGTACCTCAGGCCCACTTCTGATGCTCTCCTATACTTCACAAAAGAAAAAAATCAACAATATTACTTTTTTGCATTAACCAAACAAGTATTTATTGAGCACACATGAAAGTGTTTTTCCTTGTTACCCTTTATCTGCTTTATGTATATTTATTTATTTATGCTTCCACCTTTTTCTTTTTTTTCTTTTTTTTTTAGAGACAGAGACTTGCTCTGCCACCCAGGTTGGAGTGTAGTGGCACAATCATAGCTCACTGAAGCCTCAAACTCCTGGCCTCAAGTGATCCTCCTGCCTCTGCCTCCCAAAGTGCTAGGATTACAGGTGTTAGCTACCACACCTGGCCACCTTTTTCAAAAAGGCATTGAATTGTTTTAAAATAAAAGTACTTTGAAATGGTTTACAATAAAATTTAACAGTAAGAGTATAGGCTTTGGGATCTCTTAGTTCCCAGAAGAAAGCCTACTGCCAAAACTTTCTAGCTGTGTGATCTTGGGCAAGAAATTTAACTTAGTTTCATATTTCAAATGTAGGTAATAATATTGTCCATGTGAAATGGTTGCAAGGAATAAAAATAATATGTACTACATATTGTAAGTACTGTGTCAAAAACATAGGATTTGGAATCAAAAAGACACGAATTCTAATACAGTCTCTGCCATTTGCAAGTCAAGTTACTTAATGTCTCTGAGCCTCAGGGAGTTTACCATAAAACAGGGATAATACCTGAGATTGTTATGAGAATTAAATGAGATAATGCATGAAAGTGCTTAGCACAGTGCCTAGGCTATAATAAGCAAGAGCTTTATTATGGTAACTATTAACCAGTAAGTGCAAATGATATAAAATAAACAAAAGACGAGCTAATTATTATTTTATGTGAAAGAGAGAAATGTAATGAGATACCAAGTTCTCCAAAAAATGCCAATTCACCTGTAAAGTCAAGAAGTTTCTAATCTCTGTTAAAAATTTGCCAAAAAGTTCTTCATGTAAAGGGCAGTAAACAACATATTCAGAAATATTCTCAATAACATTATCCCAAAACATGTAGAAATATGACACAGCTGTTAATATTATGGGACTTTTGCAATTTTTGTTTTGTTTTGAGATAGGGTCTCGCTCTGTTGCCTGGGCTACAGTACAGTGGCGCCATCATAGCTCACTACAGCCTCAAACTCCTGGGCTCAAATGATCCTCTCACCTCAGCCTCCCAGGTAGCTGGAACTACAGACACGTGCCATCACACGTGGCTAATTTTTCTGGTTTTTTTGTATAGACGGGGTCTTGCTATGTTGCTCAAGTGGGTCTCAAACACCTGGCCTCAAGCCATCCTCCTGTCTCACCCTCCCAAAGTGCTAGCATTACAGGTATGAGACACTGCACCAGGCTGGGACTTTTGCAATTGCTAACAGCATAATATTGAATCCTTTTTATAAGAGGTAGAAAGATATACTTAGATATATAGCTTTCTGGTGATATCTCTCATTATAAGAATCAATTTTGGAAACTTGAGAAGAAAAAGGAGTTGCTGTAATCACCATGATTTAAGAATATAAGCTCTGGAGTCAAACATGCTAAGTTTGTATCCTGATTTCACCACTAACTACCTGTGGTACCTTGGACAATCCTCTTCTCTCTCTGAGCCTGAATTTCCTCATTTGTAAAAATGGGAATTATTTTAAAAACAATACCTATCTCAAAAAGTCGATATTTGAATAAAATACAAATACAGATGGAAAGGTCCCTGGTTCCCATATTGGGTGCCCTATAATTGTCAGTAATAGCAGTTGTAATTGTTATTCTTAGGAAGTGTGAAATATAACTGTAAAATAAGACCCCAAACTCTTCAGAGGAGATGGACTCCCTCTGGCTAACAGAGATGCTGTAAATTTAAAAGCAGAACCAGGTGGCTATAGCAGAGTAAGAAAAAGCAGCCATGCATCTTGGGTTCTCAAAAAAAGCAGCTCTTGACAAACATCCTCCTTTACACTCCTGACCTAGAACAGTTCCTGTAACCAGAGCCAAGATAATTTGCAGCAGGAACCCCCACCTACTACCTGTCAGATGATTCTGGTTTGGGGCTTGGAAACCACCCAATCAGGGCTCAACTATTTTGACCAACTGGAACTGAACAATTATGAATCCTTTATTTGCATAAACAGACCTGATTGAGAACAGAGGTGAGAACTTTCCCTATTTAAGCCACACCCTCCCTTTTTTCTCTGGAGAGCACACTTTGTACTGGAGGCTGTGCCTCCTCAGTCTGCAAATTCTTTTTTAGTAGAAAACAAAGGTCTCCCTTTTTCCTCTGCAGAGCTCATGGTCTTTTGTTAACAGAAAAAGATAATAATAATAAAGAGAAGGAAAAGAAGAGATTTAACATGCCTTACATATCAGCTGTCTCTCCCTAGCTCTTAGCAAAAATTGGGAGAAAAAATATTCAAAGTTGAGGTGGCTAAGAGTAGGCCCTTCTATGTTAATTGAAAGATCAATACAGTGTAGATATGGATACTAAAAATAATAACTTATTGTAAAAAACAAAGATCCTATCTTGGCCATCCCACTTATGTATAGAAGCAGATCATAGAACTACCTGCTGGCAAAGCTAGAACTTTTCTTAAAAAGAAGTTCTATCACCTTTCAAGTTTTAAAACAAGTATTTAGTTGAAACCTCAAAATTCTGTACCTTAATATGCTGACTTGTCATGCTAGAAAAAAATTTTTTTCCTTGGGGCCACAGTGTTTTATTATGAAAATAGAATAAAAACTTTGAAAACAAAATGATCCTTTCTAATTTAATGAAAAATTTGTTACTGACTTCTACTCATTTAGTCCACATTTTTAGAATTAAATTGTCAATATTAATTGTAACAATAAGAACATCAACAAGTAAGATTTTCATGAACCAACTGCAGGGTTTTGCCCTTGCTTCATGAGGCCCTGGGCTCAAAACTAGCGTGAGTTAAATCACATGGCAGTTAATGTGTCAAACTATAGGAAGAAATGCTTTTGGTCTGGAGAGTTTGAGAACTAGACTTTCTGCTGAAAATCATTCTATTAGAATGTCAAAGAACACTCCCCAATCAGGCAGGTAACAATGTCCTGGTACACAGATAGAGTGTTAAGTGTAAAGTTTTGCTTCTAACACTATTTGTTCTTGATTTGCTGGCAACTTGCTGCCACTTAAATCAGCCAAATTTCTGGTCCTAACACAGTATACAATCGCCTACTGCATATTTTTCTGACAAAGAAAATCCTGATCTCAATGAATTCAATTTTTGTAAGATTATGAATAGGAAGATGAGTAAGGATTACAATAAATTGGCATCTTTCAATCTGTTCCTATTTGCCCTTGTAGTCTACTCACTTCTAAATGTAGCATAGGACCAAAGGAGTTGCAACAGCGCTTCCAATGTCCATGAAATCCCAGTTTGAAATACCACTTTGAAACCCCAGTTTTCACAGTGGTTTTAACAAATGAAATGCTGAGCTAAGTGCCTCAGAGAGAGTAATGTTCTGGGGTTCATGTAAAGGTTCTGAGGCCCATTCAAGAGCTTCTGCAGTAAATCTGATTTAGTACAGATCCACTCTTCCAAAGCTTTGTATGTAGGTTTCTAAAGTTGATCACAACCATATGGAGTGGTCTATTTGAATAAGTATATTTTGAAAGCAGCCAAGGCTAAAAAAGTAAATGTTCTATACAATGACATTCAAACTTTTTTGAACCTGACCCACAGTAAGAAATACATCTTATATACAGTATATACATTTACATAAATGCATATAACTAAAATAAAATGCCATGAAACAATATTTACTAAATGCAGTACACAATGATATAAACTATTCTTTTCAATTTACAGCTTTGTTCTTAATTGCTAGTTTTACTCTTACTAAATTGATTTCATGACCCACAGTTTAAAAAACACTACTTTATAATAACTACAGATAGATTATAGCTTTTAACCCTAGCCAAATTCACATCTTCTGAGAGTTATTTATGACTTTCAGAATATTCCTAATGTTTCGAGAGCAGGTTAAGACTTTAAAATAGCCAAATAACATGAGGTACCTTTATACATGAAGATTTGGTAGATTGTTGGGTTACCCTATAGGTTTCACGCATTGTAATTCTTATGTGTAAAGGGGTTCATAGGAGAGGGAGGCTTATTAGGGACAGAAGGGAAGTATAAACATTGAGCAGAGAAAAGGAAATGAACATCAAATAGGCAGAGAAACAGGAGGTGTGAGACCTACTGGGCTGACAAAGGAAGCAGAGACTGGAAGATAAACACAACCAGAGCCAGCAAAACAAGTCGAACCTGAAGCAGGAGGCTAAATGGAACCAGAGCCAGAAGGAAATGCAGAAACAGGCACACAAGAGGAAACAAGGCCAACAGAAAATAATGTGCCATGCCAGAAAGGAAAAAAAAGGCTGCTGGCATTTAGCTGCCTTATGCATGAGAGCAGAAAGGCCTGGAAGTATTATGTGTATTCTCTCAGGCTATCAGAGAAGTAGAACTTTATATACAGCTAAAATTCACTATAGTTAAAGAAAATGTGGTCATTGTTTATTATGCTCCATTAATTAGCACTTCTTTCCTACCAATAATTTTGGCCTATTTTTTATTAGAATGCTCAACTGAGAAAATAAACATATGTTCCTTATCTATTTGATTCTTATTCTTTCTAAAAAAATTTTTTAAAAGAAAGCAAAAAACAAAAAGTATCCAGTCATTTTTCAAAGACATGGCTTAAGCATTTTGCCAAATAGCACTTACTTTGTGACAATCGCATCACTAATTGGTTGAATTCTGTTGGAAATATTTATTAGGAAAGAATAAGAAAACAAAAAAAAGATAGCTCCCCTGTAATAAGAATCTTAATAATTTGTTCACTAAAGGAACATAGTTCTTTACATTGCCTAGTTGTGTGCATGAAGTATTAAAGAAACCAGAAAACAATCTGGATCTGCAAAGAATTATAGGACAATGTAGCAGAAATTAAATTTGATTCTAAATTCTGGCAGTAGAAAATTATCAAATAGATACATGAATTAGCAATCATGTTCACTGCAACATGGTTTGTAAGACAGAAATATGGAAAGTAACCTATCAATAGAAGAATGGGTTACCAAAAACAAGAAGAAGAACAAAAACCTCCCATTGTTTATTCACACAATAGTGGAAAAGGAAGATGAAAGAGATTTTCTGATGGGATAGGATAGGAGAGGAAAAAGCCCTCATTTCTTCCTGAAATTATACTATGACTAAATACCATACTATTTGAAAGGTTGGGGTAAGGCACTAAGGTTAGCAGGGACTACATTTCTTCCACTGAGATGCTCTATTTCTCCCCAAGAAGAATGAACTGACTGACCCAAGTCTATACTGCTAAGTATAGAAAATTACATCTTCTATTTCAGTTCCTAAATTTGAAGTTTGCCATGTCTATGCACAAATCCAAATGATTACCTGGATCTCCCCCTTGGAATCTTTCCTAGCCTCAACATTTCCCTTCCCTGATAAAACATTAAGTCTATCCTTTTCTAAATCTTAACCCTTCTTACTTCCCCTTGCTAAGACTCAAATACCAAGGCTCCAGAGCCCATTATTACTATTAAACTTTCTTCCAGCTCATGAATCTGAATGAAAAACTTGAGGGTGAAGGACAAAAAACTGTATTTCTGGAAATTGTGATGTAAGTATGGCAAATAAAATGAAGAAATTTTACCATTTAATATATTTGTAAGGAAATATGCATGAACTTAGATATATGCCTATGTGATGAGGATTAAATGTATAATTACAAATCTGTTAACATGGACAAGTCAAATAAATATTGAAATACAAACAAAAGGGGACTAGAACAACTGCAAAATTTTGTTTGACCGTTTAAAAACAATAAAAATTACTGTAGTCATGTGTACAACCCACTTCCACAATGAAGAATATATATATCAGACTTTTATAATTTTACTAATTTCAACACTAAATTCCAAAGAAGCATATGCTGTCTTCATTTCATATTTATATGGCATGGTCACCTACTCATAAAACATAATTTTATCACAACTTAAAAAAGAAATGAAAAGAATATGGATGATCATTAACAGAAGTTTGCCTCAGAATGAATAATCATGACCTATTTTGTTCTCAAATCTCACTGAACTGTTCCCAGGTTTCCTGGACTTTCTCCCATGTCTTATAGGGATGACAGCCAGGTGAAACATACTTAGGTAGGTTGTAAATGAAGGTTAGTGCTAGAGATTTGAAGTCAAGAAATATTTTGTCTATATTTTCTTTCTTTGTTCTTGAGGTTAGGAATTTTTACCATTTACTAACGTCGTAACATCCTGTATTTCCATAAGTATCTATGGATATACAATTCAATCACAACCGGCACTCCCTTTTATCTGACAACATAAGTACAGTTAATTCTCATTATTCACAGAACAGTTATATGTTGTATAAAATCACTGCAAACAGTGAATTAGTGAATACCGAACCATTGCTCCTAGGGGAAATACAGGGTTAGCTTTGTACCAGCCTCTGGTCACAACATTTTCATTAACCAATCAATTCATAAGCTTGTTTTATGTATGTTTCAGTTCAAACACACCTTACTTAATATATATTGTTGATTCATTAACTTTGAGCTCATGGCCACCAGCACTATAACTCATGCCTGAATGAAACTTATCTAACAAACATATTTTCTCTATAAGGCACACTTTGTCTTAGGAACACTAGACAGCACTTCAGGACTACTTGGTGGTCATCTTAAATAGAAAAATCAACAAAAAGCACAAAAAAGTTTTTAAATGTAGCATTAAATAGGCCACAAATAAGACACTTGTTAACAGTATCATGAAAGTGCTTCAAGTATTGATTTTGAGTTTGCAAATATATTTTCACAAATACAGAATGTGCAAAAAAATGGGAATTGACTATACATCTAAAATCCTTTGTCTTTCCTCTATTTCATCAGCTCTCAAACTTTTTTTTATCTCAGAACCCCATTATGTTATTAAAAATTATTGAGGACCCCAATGAGCTTTTGTTTAATGGGTTATATCTATTACTATTTTCCTTATTATAAATTAAAACTAAATTTTATAATATTGATTTCTAAATTAATTTTTAATTATTATAATAATTATAATATAATATAATAATAAATCCATTACATGCTAACATAAATAATGTTCTTTATGCTATGTTATTTATGTTAACATAAATTAATTAATTAAAAGTAACTGTATGTCCCAACAAATTTAGTGAGAAGAGTGGCATTGTTTTACATTTTTGCAAAACTCTTTAATGTCTGGCTTAACAGAAGGCAGCTGTATTCTCACATCTGCTTCTGCATTCAATCTTTCATGACATAGTGTTTGGTTGAGGTAAATGAAGAAAATCTGAGTTCACACAGAAAATTAATGGGAAACAGAATATTTTAATAGCATGTTCAGGTCATTGTAGATATTATTCTTGGATGCTATACCAAAACTTAGCAGATAGTAGTTTCAGAAAGGTTAATTGCATGTAAAAAATGAAACCATATTAATGAACTTTTTCTACCTTGTTTACTTAAAATCTTTTGGTCCATCCTGCACCTTGAACAGATCTTTTACCCAAGCACAATATTGTAGAAGCACACATTGATCATTTGGAAGGAGTTCTTCAAATCTTCCAGATGTTAGCACACTACATTATACAACAACAAAAATCACATGATTAATATCACTACCCAGCTCATCAGAAAAGTCTTCAAAAATTGAGAAACTGCCATGTTCGTGGCAGTGAATACAAATTTTTGAGAATTCTAATTTGTACTTGAAAGCTCAAATTTTATCATTGGGAACAAATACTGTCAGTTGTCTTCCTTTAAGTGATAAGCTTGCTTGGTTCAGTTTCAAGAACACGTCTGCAAACACCCAAATCTGAATAACCACAGTTTGGCCCTTCTTTCAAATAAAAATGGAGTTCCCTGAAAAAAACAGCTAGTTCAGTTTATAATTCAAAAAACTGCACAAGTGTTTTTCCTTGAGACAAACATCATTCCTCAGTTTATACAAGAGTTCCGTGTGTACTACCCATTTCATCACACAGGATATTAAAATAATGTGTACGCAAAGGCTAAGATTTAATAAAGTTAATAATTTTTACTGCTTGATAAAGACCACAAGTTAATTTTTTACTTTTATTATCTGTGCTTGGTAGTGACAAATAAAATGACTACTAATAACATTTGATGTCAATACCTTGGTTCTTGTATTCTACCCACCACTGCTTCTGCATTAAATGCAAATATCGACACAGTAAAAAAAGGCAAATAAAATCTTAGTATGATTATAAAAATAATTTTGACTTCACATATATCCTGAATGGTCTTGAGGACTCCCAGTAGTCCACAAATCACACTTGGAGAACCACTGCTCTAATTCATATATTGGATTTATATACTTCTTGATATCTGTCTTATCTACTATTGTTGAAAATTAAGCCCCGAGATGCAGGGATGGTTCAACATATGCAAATCTATAAATGTAATTCACCATATAAATAAAAGCAAGAAGAAAGATCATATGATCCTTTCAATAGATGCAGAAAAGGCTTTTGACAAAATTCACCCTTTTACGATAAGAACTCTTAACAATATAGGCATAGATGGCTCATACCTCAAAATTATTAAAGCCATATACGATAAACCCACAGCCAATATCACACTGAACAGGGAAAAATTGAAAGCACTCCCCCCTAAAACTGGAACCAGACAAGGTTGCCCACTATCTCCACTTCCATTCAACATAATGCTGGAAGTCCTTGCCAGAGCAATCAGACAAGAGAGAGAAATCAGGGGTGTCCAAATGCAAGCAGAAGAGATCAAACTTTCACTCTTCATGGATGAAATTATATTATATCTAGAAAACCCCAAAGATTCAACCAAGAGATTACTGGGATTGACAAATAAATTCAGCAAAGTCTGGGGATACAAAATCAATGCTCACAAATCAGTAGCCTTCATATATGCCAGTAACAGTTGAGCCGAGAAACAAATCAAAGACGCAATACTTTTCACAATAGCACCAAAGAAAATTAAATATTTAGGAACATATCTAACTAAGGAGGTGAAAGACCTATAGAGAGAGAATCACAAAACACTGAGAAAAGAAATTGCAGAGGATGTAAACAGATGGAAAATCCTACCATGCTCTTGGATAGGTATAATTAACATTGTTAAAATGTCTTTGCTACCTAAAGTGATTTACAGAATCAATGCAGTCCCTATCAAAATACCAACATCATTTTTTGCAAATCTAGAAAAAATAATTCTACGCTTCGTGTGGAACCAGAGAAGACCCCGTCTAGCCAAAGCAATCTTAAGCAAAAAGAGCAAATTGGGAGGCATCAATCTACCAGACTTCAAACTATACTACAGTATAGTAGTAACCAAACCAGTACTACTATAGTAAACAAAACAGCATGGTCCTGGCACAAGAACAGAGACATAGACCAACGGAACAGGACTGAGAACCCAAATATAAAACCATCCTCATACTGTCATCGATCTTTGACAAAGTAGACAAAAACATACACTGGGGAAAAGATTCCCTATTCAATAAATGGTGCTGGGAAAATTGGACAGCCACATGTAGAAGACTGAAACTAGATCCACACCTCTCACCTCTCACCTCTCACAAAAATCAACTCACGATGGATAACAGACTTAAACCTAAGACATGAAACCATAAGAATTCTAGAAGAAAACGTTGGAAAAACTCTTATGGACATTGGCCTAGGCAAAGAATTTATGAAGAAGACCCCCAAAGCAATTGCAGCAGCAACAAAAATAAATAAATGGGCCCTGATCAAATTAAAAAGGTTCTGCACAGCCAAGGAAACTATCACTAGAGTGAACAGACAACCTACAGAATGGGAGAAAATATTTGCATGGTACACCTCTGATAAAGGCCTGATAACCACAATCTATACAGAACTTAGGAAAATCAACAAGAAAAAATCAAACAACCCCATGAAAAAGTGGGCAAAGGACATGAACAGAAACTTTTCAAAAGAAGACAGAATAATGGCCAGCAAACATAAAAAAATTGCTCAACTTCTCTAATCATCAGGGAAGTGCAAATCAAAACCACAATGAGATATCACTTAACTCCATTGAGATTGGCTTATATCAAAAAGTCCCAAAACAACAAATGTTGTAGGGGATGCAGACAGATAGGATCACTCATACACTGCTGGTGGGACTGCAAACTAGTACAACCTTTATGGAAAGTAATATGGAGATACCTCAAACAACTAAAAGTAGAACTACCATTTGATCCAGCAATCCCACTACTGGGTATTTACCCAAAGGAAAAAAAGACATTCTATAATAAAGACATCTGCACGCAAATGTTTATAGCAGCACAATTCACAATTGCAAAGATGTGGAAACAACCCAGGTGCCCATCAATACACGAGTGGATTAATAAAATGTGGTATATGTATACCATGGAGTATTACTAAGCAATAAAAAACAACAGTGAATTAACACACCTGGTATTATCCTGGATGGAGCTAGAGCCCATTCTTCAAAGTGAAGTATCACAAGAATGGAAAAACAAGCACCACTGGTACTCACCATCAAATTGGTACTAACTGACCAATACTTATGTCACACATGGAAATAATATTCATCAGGAGGCGGGCAGGTGGGAGGGAGGTGGAGGGGATGGGAAAACTCTCACTGAATGGGTGCGGGGTGCACAGTTGGGGGGATGTCCATGAATGTAGCTCTGACTTGGGCACTGCATAGGCAATATATATAACCAAAGTGTTGTACCCCCATAATATTCTGAAATAAAAAAATTAATAAATATTTTAAATATTTAAAAAAAAGAAAATTAAGGAAAAACATATTTAGATCTAGGTGATATTCAGCACCAGGATGCCATAATTTTAAGTGCATTGGGATGGGTGCTCTACATTGCAAAATGCCAAGAACTTATAAGATAAAAATGCCTTTAGTAAATAGGACTATCAATAATAAACATCTTTGAAATGAGAGAAAACACTGTATTTGTAAAATCATTACTGCTGGTATAATGTTCTTATTTCTTATCATAAGATAAACACTGTCATAACAAATTCAGAGCAAGGACATTTGAAAGGAGAAAAAAAGCCCATGAACAGAAAAGGAATTGTGAAAATGCTACAGTGGGAAATAAGGGTTTCTATCTTAAAACACTTTCTCTAAATAATTCTACCTTGAATTAAGCTTTATTGATAACATTGCCTGCTCCCATTGTGTCAAAGGGCTACATTTCCTAAGATTCTCCAAGAATATCTAAATAAATGAAGAGATATATAGTATTCATAAATTAGAAGGTACAATAGTGTTAAATGTCAATTTTTCCAAATTGATGTATAGATTCAATGCAATCTCACTCATAATTCCACTAAGCTTTTTTGTAGAAATTGACTAGCTGCTTCTTTCTTATTTTATATGGAAGTGCAAAAGGACACAGAATATCCAAACCAACCCCGAATTACAGCAAAAGAGCTAAACGGCTTATACTTCCTGTCTTCAATACTTATTCTAAACCCACGGTAATTAAGACACTGCGGTACTGACATAAGATCAACAAATAGATCAATGGAACAGACTATGGAGCCCAGAATGCAATAATTTTATTTTCTACAAAAGCACTAAAGCACTCCATTGAGGAAAGGAAATTTTTTCAACAACTAGTACTAGAAAAACTGGATATCCATATGGAAAAAAAAAAATTAAAGGAACTTTAATCTTCACCTCACCTCACACCATGATCAATAATTAATTCAACATGGAATATAGATTTAAACATAAAAGCTAAACCTATAAAGGTTTAGAAGAAAATATAGAATATCTTTGCAATTTGGAGGTAAGCAAAGGTATTCTAGATAGGACACAGAAACAATAATCACAAAATTTAAAAAGTGGTGAGTCCAACTTCATCAAAATTTTAAACTTACTTTCATCATAAGACGTTAACAAGAAAATGGAAAGACAAGGCACAGACTGGGAAAAAATACTTGTAAAACACAGATCAGATAATAAATTTACATCCAGAATAAAAAGAACTTTTAAAAGTCAATGATTCTAAAAAATCCCATACAAAAAAATGAGCCAAATATTTGAAGAGACACTTCATGAAGGAATATATATGAATAGCCAATAAGCACATGAAAAAGCTTAACATCATTATTCATCAAGGACATGCAAATTAAAACCACAATGAGAAACCGCTACATATTAAAAAGAGACACAAAATGTTGGTGAAGATACTGAGCAACCAGAATTCATACCTTTTTGATGGGAATATAAAATATCACAAGCACTTGGGGAAAGGCTCGGCAAGTTCTTACAAAAATAAACATAAGCCTGCCCTTCAACACAGCAAATTCACTCCTAGATAAACTGTGGTGGAAGTGAATCCATCTCAACCTACATATGAATTAACAGCAAGGTTTGACGTTACTATTCCAACAATATTGGACCATTTGAAACAAATGGGCAAGGTAAAGAAGCTAGATAGATGGGTACCACATGAATTAAACGAGCATCTGAAGAGAAATCACCTCGAAGCTTGCCTTTCTTTGCTGTCACAACATAGAGGTGAACCATTTTTACACTGTATTGTTACATGTTATGAAAAATGGGCTCTTTTTGACAATCGCAAGCATTCAGCACAATGACTGGATAAAGATGAAGTGCCGAAACACAGTCCAAAACTGAATATTCATCAAAAAAAGCTAATGGTGTCTGTTCGGTGGTGCAGTGCTGGTTTCATCCACTACAGCGTCGTGAAACCTGGTCAATCGATTACAGCGGATGTCTACTGCAACCAATTGGACAAGATGAAGAGGATGCTTGCAATGAAGCAACCGAGATTGGTCAGTAGAGATAGGCCAATCCTCTTGAAAGACCACGTGTCGCAAAAAACAACGCTGCTCAAACTACAGAAGCTGGACTTGGAAACTCTCTGTCATTGACCGTATTCACCAGAGCTTGCACCAACTTACTACCACTTCTTCCAGGCCTTGGATCACTTCTGGCAAAGAAAAACATTCAATTCTCAACAAGCTGTGGAAAATGCCTTTCACGATGTCATCACCACTCACTCTTCAGACTTCTTCGCTGCTGGCATAAACAAGCTACCCTTGAGACAGCAAAACTGTATCGAAAGTTTAGGCATACTTTGATTAATTGTACTGCTTCTTGTTTGAAATATAATAAACTACACTTTTGATTTGAAATCAGATGTTTCATATTTAATGACCTAATAGATCTAACCAGAGTTGGGATTTTGCCTATTCAGAAAGAAAGAGGAGTAGAGGTAAGGGAGTTAAAGTTGTTACCAAGCTAAGACATGGAATCTAAACTGAGTAAAGAGGGAAGTGAGGACATAAGGAAAGTAAGGAATACTGAAAAAGTCACTGGTTGATATGTCTATGAGGTCAAAATTGCTACGGTACAAAAGTGCTAGAGTAAGTGAGCTGGCAAAATAGGAAGTAGTGATTACAGAATAATTAAGCAAAAGCATGGGATACATAGGAAACACTGTTTAGCAACAGATTATAAGAAGATCTGGGGGGTGATTAACTTACAGTATATGCTATATAAACCAATAGAATGACGTCATTGCTGAAAGAGCTACCACAACTTTATAATATATGAATAGAAAAACAGTGTCCAAACCAAGGAAGAAAATTTCACTTCTGGGCTCACAACATCACATAAAGACTATTATGTTCTGCACATCACATATTTTTAAAAGCCATCGATAAACTGGAATATGTAAAAAAAAAACAAAACACTAGAAGGATAAGTATTCTTAAAAGACACTTTATAACTGCAGGATTTGATGAGTTACATCAGAAATATAAAGCATGCTTTAATTTTGTTCATCTAGTATAGCTTTACTTTTTATAGATGTATCTTTTATAGTCCTATAGGCATGGCCCCAAATTTTCTTTTTCTTTGTCTCATGAAAGATGCATGGTTTGATAAATTAATTTTCAAAAACCAAATTATGGGAGAAACAAATGAAGTTTGTAATATTAATTAGGTTAAAGATCAGACTTTGGGGACATGATAATCACCTTTAAAATTATTAAGACCATCTTTTGGAAGAAAGATTAGACATACGTGTGTATATATGCTCATATACATATATATTCATACATATTAAAAAAAGGAAATAGAGAGAGAGAGAAGCTGGATAGACAGTTACAGATGATGAACTAGTAGAAATGAATGGCAGTAAGGGGGAAAACATGCTTAGGGTCAATTCGAAGACAAACAACTACAGAAAAGTGCACAAATCACATGTGTACAGCACAATTAAGTTTTACAAAGTGAATGTACCTGTGTAATCAGCACCGAAATCAAGAAATAGACTATTACCAGTATCCCAAAAAGCCTCTTTCAGTCCTTAACACTTCCCAAAGTCAACAACCTTAATGATTTCAACAACCATATGTTAATTCTGCCTGTTGTTAAATTTTATACAAAGAGAATCACAAAGTATATATTCTTTTTTATCTAGCTTCTTTTAAAAACATTACGTTTGTAGGTGGTTTATTTATGTTTCTGGGTTTAGCACTAGCTTTTTCATTTATATTAACATTACTGTTTACTATCCAATTATATAAATTTGCCACTATGTATTTATCCATTCTATCCTCAATGAACGTATGAGTTGTTTCCAGTTGGAAACAGACTATATAATAACCCTCAAAGATGTCTACCAGGCACGGTGCCTCATGCCTGTAATCCTAGTACTCTGGGAGGCCAATCCCTTTAGGTGGATCCCTTAAGCTTAGGAGTTCGAGACCAGCCTGAGCAAGAGCCAGACCCCGTCTCTACTAAAAATAGAAAAATTAGCCAGACGTTGTGGCCTGAGGCTGTAGTCCCAGCTACTCGGGAGGCTCAGGTAGGAGGATCACTTAAGCCTAGGAGTTTAAGGCTGCATTGAGCTACCATGATGATGCCACTGCACTCTACCCAGGGCAACAGAGTGAGACTCTGTCTCAAAAAAAAAGGAAATTGAACCCCCCTCCTTACTCCCCACTTCATATAAATAAAAAAAATTTTTTTAAATAAAAAAAGATGTCTACATCCTAATGATCAGAATCTGTGAATATATTACCTTAATTGGCAAAAGAGACTTCACTGATGTAATTAAGTTAAGGATCGTAAGATGAGAAGATAATCCTAGAGTATCCTAGTGGGCCAAATATAATCAAAAGGGCCAGTATTAAAGGGATGCAAGAAAGTCAAAGGCCCTGTGACGACAGAAGCAAAAGGAGAAAAGACAATGTAACGCGAGGACACAAGACAAGGAATGAGAAACTAGAATAGGCAAGAAAACAGATTCTCCTCTATGGCCTCCAAAGGAAGCATCCCTGCTGACAGCCTGATTTTAGCTCAAAGAAACCCATTTCAGATTTTGACCTCCAGAATTATAAGAGAATAAATTTGTGTTTCTCGAAGCCACTAAATTATGGTAATTTGTGTTTTTTTAATTTTTTTAATTGATAAATAATAGATATAACAATTTCGGGGTACATGTGATAATTTAATATATTCATTTAACTTGTACAGATCAAGTAAGTGTACTTGGCATATCCATCACCTTTAATATTTGTCTTTTCTTTATGCTAGAAACATTCAAATTATTCTCTTCTAACTATTTTGAAATATACAGCAGATTACACTAGGTTTGTACTTTTTAATCAACCTCTCCTCATCCCTGCTCCCCCCTACTCTTCCCTGGCCCTGGTAATCACAAACCTATTTTCTCTCTTAATGAGATCACTTTTTTAGCTCCCACATATGAGTGAGAATATGCTATAAATGTCTTTCTGTGCTTGGCTTATTTCACTTAACATAAATAACCCCCAGTTCTATCCATGTTGCTGCAAATGACAAGATTTCATTTGTTTTTTATGGATGAATAATATTTCATTGTGTATATATACCACATTTTCCTTATCCATTCATCCACTGATAGACAGTTGGGTTAATTCCCAAGTTTTGGCTATTGTGAATAGTGCTGCAATAAACATGAGAGTACAGATATCTCTCTAATATATTGACTGCCTTTCTTTTGGGTATATACCCACTAGAGAAACTGCTAAAACATATGACAGTTCTATTTTTAGTTTTTTGAGGAAACTCCACAGTTTTCTACAGTGATTGTACTAATTTACATTCCCACAAACAGTGTACAAGGGTTCCCCTTTCTCCACATTCTCACCAGCATACATTATTCTTTTTTTGATAAAAGCCATTTTAATTAAGGTATGATATCTCATTGTGTTTTTTATTTGCATTTCTCTGATGATTAATGATATTGAGCATTTTTTTATATATCTGTTAGTCATTTGTATGTCTTCTTTTGAGAAATATCTATTCAGATCTTTGGCCCATTTTTTAATTGAATTTTTTTTTTCTGTTCAGTTATTTGAGCTCCTTATATGTTCTGGTTATTAATCCCTTGTTGGATTGCTAGTTTGCAAATATTTTCTCCCATACTATCTCTTCACTTTATTGATTGCTTACTGTGTAGAATCTTTTTAGTTTGATGTAATCCCATTTGTCTATATTTGGTTTGAATGCCTATGTTTTTGAGGTCTTATACAAAAAATATTTGCCCAGACCAATGTCCTGGGGCATTACTCCAATGTTTTCTTGTAGGAGTTTATAGTTTCAGTTCTTAGATTTTAAGTCTTTAATCCATTTTAACTTGATTTTTATATATGGTGAGAGATAGGGGTCTAGTTTCATTCTTTTGAATATGGTTATTCAGCTTTCCCAGCACCATTTATTGAAGAGATTGTCCTTTTCCCAATTTCTGTCCTTGGCACCTTTGTAGAAAATGACATGGCTATAAATGCACGAATTTGTATCTGGGTTTTCTATTCTGTTCCACTGGTCTATGTGTCTGTTTTAATACAAGCACAATGCTGATTGGTTACCAAAGCTTTGTCATATATTTTGAAGTCAGATAATGTGGTGACTCCAACTTTGTTCTTTTCACTCAGGATTGCATTAGCTATTTGAGGTCTTTTTTGGTTCCACATAAATTTTAGACTTTTTTTTTAATTTCTGTGAAGAATGTCATTGGTATTTTGATATGGATTGCATTCAATCTGTAAACTGCTTTGAGTAGAATTGTCATCTTAACAATATTGATTCTTCCAATCCATGAGCATGGAATATCTTTCCATTTTTTGTGATCTCTTCAATTTCTTTCATCAGTGTTTTATAGTTTTCCTTGTGTAGATCTTTCACTTCTTTGGATAAACTGATCCCCAGGTATTTTATATTATTTGTAGCTATTGTAAATGAGATTTCTTGATTACTTTTTCAGATTGCTCGCTGTTGTAGTATATAAATGCTACTGATTTTTGTATGTTGATTTCATATCCCGTAGCTTTACTGAATTCATTTATCAGTTTTAACAGTTTTTTGGTGGACTATTTAGGTTTTTCTAAGTATATGATCATGTTGTCTGCAAACACAGCTAATTTGACTTCTTCCTTTCCAATTAGGATGCCCTTTCTTTCTTTCTCTTGCCTAAGGACTTCCATTATTATGTTGAATAAAAGTGCTGAAAGTGGGCACCCTTGTCTTGTTCCAGATCTTAGAGGAAAGGCTTTCAATTTTCCCCCATTAAGTACATTATTATTTTCAGGTATGTTCCTTCTATACCCAGTTTGATGAGGGTTTTTATCATTAATGGATGTTGAGTTTTATCAAATCCTTTTTTAGCATCTATTGAAACAATCATATGGTTTTGTGTTTGGTTCTGTTAATGTAATGTTATCATATTTATTGATTTGCATATGTTGAATCATCCTTGCATTCCTGGGATGAATCCCGCTTGATCATGGTGAATGATCTTTTTAATGTGTTGTTGAATTCAATTTGCTAGTATTTGGTTGAGAATTATCACTATGTTCATCAGTGACAATGGCCTGTAGTTTTCTTTTTTTGTTGTGTCCTTGTCTGGATTTGGTATCAGGATAATGCTAACCTCGCACCATGAGTTTAGAAGTATTCTCTCTTCTTCCAATTTTTTTGAAGAGTTTGGGTAGAATTGGTATTAGTTCTTCTTTAAATGTTTGTTAGAATTCAGCCGGGAAGGCACAGGTCCTGGGCTTTTCTTTGATGGGAGACTATTACAGCCTTGATCTTGTTACTCTTTATTGGTTTATTGAGGTTTTCTATTTCTTCATGGTAGTTTATATGTGTCCAGGAAATTATCCATTTCTCCTGTATTTTCCAATTTATTGGCATATAGTTGTTCATAATAGTCTCTAATGATTCTTTGTGTTTCTTTGATCTCAGTTGTTATGTCCCCTTTTATGTTTCTGATTTTATTTATTTGGATCTTCTCTCTTTTTTTCTTAATCTAGCTAAGGGTTTGTCAATTTCATCTTTTCAAAGAACCAACTTTTTGTTGCGTTGATCTTCTGTATTTTTTTTTTGTCTCAATATCATTTATTTCTGTTCTGATCTTTATTACTTCTTTTCTTCTACTACTTTGGGTTGCTTCATTCTTATTTTTCTTGTTCCTTGACGTGTGTTATTAGGTTGTTTATTTGAAGTCTTTCTACTTTTTAAATGCATGCATTTATTGCTATAAAATTCCCTCTTTTTACTACTTTTGCTGTATGCATAAATTGTGGTATATTTTCATTTGTTTCAAGAAATTTTAAATCTTCCTTCTTAATTTCTTCATTGAACCATTGGTCATTCAGGAGCATGTTGTTTAATTTCCATGGGTTTGTCTATTTTCCAAGGTTCCTCTTGTTATTGATCTCTAGTTTTGTTCCATTATGGTCAGGAAAGATACTTGATATGATTTCTACTTTTTGAATTTGTTGAGATTTGTTTTGTGGCCTAATATATGGTTTATCTTGGAGAATGTTCCATGTGCTGATGAAAAGAACATAAATTCTGCAATTATTGAGTGAAATGTTCTGTAAATGTCAGTTAGGCCTACAATAGTCTAGTGTGTACTTTAACTCCAATGTTTCTTTGTTGATTTGCTGTGTGGATGATCTGTCCATTACTGAGAGTGGGGTGTTGAAGTTCCCTACTATTATTATATTCCAGTCCAGCTCTACCTTTAAATTGATTAATATTTTCTTTAAATCCTTGGGAGCTCCAGTGTTGGGCACACAGGAGTTTATAATTGTTATATTCTTTTGCTGAATTGACTCCTTTATCATCATGTAGAGAACTTCTTTGTGTCTTTTTACAGTCTTAGATTTATAGTCTATTTTCTACAGCTATTACTGTTCTTTCTGGTTTCCACTTGGATGGAATAGCTTTTCCCATCCTGTACTTTCAGTCTATGTCTGAAAGTACTCATCTATAAAGATGAGGTATGTTTCTTCTAGGCAGGATATAGTTAGATCTTGTTTCTTTATCCATTCAGCCACTCTACGTTTTTAACTAGAGAAATAAGTCCATTTACTTTCAGTGTTATTATTGATAAGTAAGGACTTACAACTAGAATTTTGGTGCTTGTTTTCTGGTTGTTTTGTAATACCTCTCTTCCTTTCTTACTGTCTTCCTTTGTGTTTAAGTGCTTTTCTCTGGTAGTATGTTTTAATTTATTGCTTTTTATTATGGCAATCTGTTAGAGATTTTTACATTGTGGTTACCATGAGGTGTACAAAAAACATCTTATAGATTTAACAAGTTATTTTAAAGAGATGACAACTTATCTTAGATCACAAAGAAAACAGAAATAAACTAAAAAAAATTTAAAACTCTATGTTTTAACTCCATTCTCTCACGTTTTCACTTTATGTTGTCTCAAGTTGCATATTTTTATATTGACTATCTCCTAACAGTTTGCTGTGTCTATTACTGTTTTTAATAGATTCATCTTTTGGGCTTCATACTAGAGTTATGAGTGGACTGCACACCACAATTACAGTATTACAGTATTTTGGGTTTGTCTGTGTACTTAATTTTACCAGAGGGTTTTATACCTTCAAGTGCCTTCTTTTTCACATTAGTGTTTTTTTCTTTCAGATTGAAGTACTCCCTTTAGCATTTCTTTTAACATGGGTCTGAAAGTGGTGAATTCTCAGCTTTTGTTTGTCTAGGAAAGATGTTATCTTTCCTTCGTATTAGAAGGATAGCTTTACTGAATACAATATTCTTAAATGACAGGGGTTTTTTTCTTTCAGTTCTTTGGAAATGTCATCACATTTTCTCCTCCTGGCCCATGTGGTTTCTGTTGACAAGATCTGTTGCCAAATTGGAGCTTCTTTATATGTTATTTGCTTCTTTTCTCTTGCTTTTAGGATCTTATCTTTGTCCTTGACCTTTGAGAATTTGATTATTATATACCTTGGGGTAGTCTTAATTTTTTAAAGACAGATAGCCTCAGGTTTTCTTTGTTGTGTTTTTTTTTTTAAGAGACAGGGTCTCGCTCTGTTGCCCAGGCTGGAGGGCAACAGTAGCATAATCACAGCTCACTGTAGCTTCAAACTCCTGGGCTCAAGTGATTCTCTTGCCTCAGCCTCACAAGTAGCTAGGAATAGAGTTGTGCACCACCATGCCTGGCTAATATTTTTTATAGAGACAGAATCTTGCTATCTTGCGCAGGCTGGTCATGAACTCCTGGCCTCAAGCAATCCTCCTGCCTCGGCCTCCCAAAGTGCTGGGATTATAGGTGTGAGCCACCATGCCTGGCCAGCAGTCTCATATGAACCAAATCTGTTTGGTATTCTGTGACTTTCCTGTACCTGGATATTTATTTCATTTCCAATTTTTGGAAAGTTTTCTGTTATTCCCTTGAATAAACTTTTTACCCCTTGCTCTTGCTCAACTCCCTCTTGAATATCAATATTTCTTAGATTTGATCTTTTGAGGTAATTTTCTATCTCCTATAGGCAATCTTCATTCCTTTTCATTCTTTTTTTTTTTTCCTCCTCTGTGTATTTTCAAATACCCTGTCTTTAAGTCTCTAATTTTTTTTTTCCTGTGCTTGATCCATTCTGCTGTTAAGAGCCTCTAATGAATTTTTCAGGTCAGCAAATATATTTCTCAGTTCCAAGATTTCTGTTTGATTTTTTATTATTATTATTTCAATCTCCTTGTTAAATTTCTCTGATAAATTTCTGAATTGCTTTTCTGTGTTATCTTGGAGATCACAGAGTTTCCATAAATAGTTTCCTGCTATTTTGAACACTTACTCAGAGAGTTCACATATCGCCATCTCATGAGGGGTCAGTTCCTTTCCTTGTCCCTTTAGGGAGATCATGATTGCCTCTTTGCTGTTGTTTCTTGGGAGGTCCATCTACGTCTTTGCACTGAAAGATTAGTTATTTATTCCAGTCTTCTCTGTCTGGCGTATTTTGGTTTTTATTGAATATGTTTGCTTATAGAGTCTTTGTAATTTACCTATTGAATTTCTTTCCCTACCCTAACCCCCACCAGATGGAACCTTAAGCTCAGGTTTGTCTCAGCTCTAGTAAATGATGGTACTGCTGCTCATCCTAAATGTTAAAGTTCCCAAAGGGGATATCCTAACAGTGTGTGAAGACTGGCTAGGTGTTCATGCCCAGGAGACCTGTGGAACAAGCCTCCTACCATGTGGTGCTGCTCAACAGCCACTCTGATTTGGCATCTTCTTTGGCCAAGTTACAGAGCAGAGTTTCTAGGGCTGGGGATGGTAGTCTCGCCTCCCAACTTTGTCTCTAGCTGTCCTCAGAAATATTTCTTCCTTTAGGCAGTCCCAATGCTTCCCATGCATTGAGGCAGGGACAGGTTCTCCTGCTAGGGAACCCAAGATGATAGAGAATTTGATAGTCTGACTCATTCTCACTTTTTCCAATGTAGAAACCATGAGTTGGAGGGTACACTGGGTACTGGGCCAATTGGAAGGAGGGGCATTGCAGACAAGGAACTCTAATTCTCTTATTATCTGCTTGAGGCTTTTTCACTTCTCTGTGGCCCCAGGAACTGTCTCATTCTCATATTTAGTTCTTAGACATTGCTGTGATAATCTTAGTGCTATATATTTGGTTTTGATTTTCTGTAAGGGGAAATGAAGCCAGCTTGCTTCTGTGCTGCCATTTTGGAACCAAAATTTGTGGTAGTTTGTTACAACAACAATGGGAAGCTAATAGAGGGTTATAAATAATATTGCAATGAACATTCTTGACTTTTCTTTTGGTGAGTGCGTGCACTCATTTCTGTTGGTTATAGACCTAGGAATAGAACTGCTAGGTCATAGAGTTATCATATGTTCAGCTTTTGTTTTTTTTTTTTTTTCTTAAGAAATGGGGTCTTGCTCTGTCACCAGGCTGGAGTGCAGTGGCACAATCATAGCTCTATTCAGCTTTAGTAGATACTGTCAGTTTTCCAAAGTGGTTGAATTAACATTTAAACTGCCAAAAGCAGTGTATCAGAGTTGCAATTGTTCCACAGCCTCATAAGACCTCATGTTATCTTTTTTTTTAGCCACTCTAATGGGTGCACAGTAGTGTTTTGTTGCAGTTTTAATATGTGTTCCCACTGTGACTAGTGGTGCTGAGCACTTTTCACATGCTTATTGATAATTTGAATAACCTCCTTTATCTAGTACTTTTATAAGTGTCTTGCCCATTTTTTAATTGTGTCATTTGTTGTTTCATTGATCTGTGTGAGTTTTATATATTCTGGATATGAGTCCATTGTCAGATAAATTAGAAGAGTAAAAGAGGGAGCATTCTGGTGGCTCTGCCCAGGATCCTTCCTTGTAAAAAACTCTGATAGCTATTATGATTTGTTTTAAGCACTCAATGTTATATGGTTGAAAGTCTAGATTAAAAGGTACTCGGGAACAAGGGTGAGAAATATCCCCCTCTGTATTTTCTACAGATCCTAAGCACTAAGTACACATTTAGTGTACACTAAGTATACATTTAAATGAAACAGTGCCTTAAAGTAAACAAAATTAGTTTATCTTCTAAAGTAAGGGCTTCTGGTAACCAGCCAGTTACAATTACTAAAGTTCATGAAAATATATAACAGCCAAATACCACTCTTAAGGCTGAGACAATGTAGGGAATCCCAGAAACCAGACAGGACCAAGAAGCATATTTATAAAGGGCAACCAAAGACATCTTAGAAAAAGAGAATGAAATGGCAGTGAACACAAATATTGTAGGCAGAGAATGATGTCATCGGAATAGTTACATATCAGAGAAGTAAAGTGAAGAAAAAACTGAAAAGTTAATCTCTGAAAACAGGAGAAAGTCAACCATAATAAATGAGGGCAAGGAGTTCAGGATAAGGCTATGAACAGTATTAGGCTGTGAGATGCCTGCTTTTATGTGACAAAGCTTAGAGGTAAGTACACAAAGGAAGACTGGTATCGGGGAGTGTTGTCTGAAGATTCACTGGTGTAAGAAGAATGGCAAAAGCACTCCATGCCAGAATTACTATGGTTTTTAGAAATCCCTTTTGTCCAAATATCTTTTTATTTATTAAATTGGGGGTGCACAGGGCAAATATAATATCCAATTTTTCTTTGAATAGCATCCAATAAGCGTTGTCTCTTAGATAGTTCCAAATAGATTATAATGTAAGAAAGCAGTTCAATTTACAAAAGAATGAAGCATACATATGCTAGTCAGATGAAAGACTTTTAAATGGGGAGAAAAAAAACAGCTTACTGGAGTCAATGGCCAAGAGAGGAAAATTTAACATACAAAAACCTGAAACATGTAAACACAATATTGACATTCCAGTGAAAATAATACAAATATCTAAAACCTTTGTTTTTGCCTTTTATTTAAAGGCAAAAGACAAACTCTGCCTTAATCACTAAGGTTATTCTAGTCATTTGCTTTAACAAGCTTGATCTTATCTGGATTAAATTACAAGATTTTTTTTTTTTTTAATTTCAGAATATCATGGGGGTACAACACTTTGGCCATACACATTGCCCCTGTTCTGCCCGTGTCAGAGCCACAATCGTGGTCATCTCCCAAACTGTGCTCCCTGCATCCATTCAGTGAGAGTTTTTCCCATCCCTTCCACCCCCCTCCCGCCCACCCGCCCTCAGATGAATGTTATTGCCCTGTGTGATGTAAGTGTTCATCAGTTAGTACCAGTTTGATGGTGAGTACCAGTGGTGCTTGTTTTTCCAATCCTGTGACACTTCGCTTCGAAGAATGGGTTCTAGCTCCAACCAGGATAATACCAGATGTGGATTAAATTACAAGATATTTTTAAAAGTAGTCTAAATAATATTTTGAAAAGTATCTTTTGTCATTATTTTATCTGCTTCATTTTCCTTTTTTCCATTTAAGACTTTTTAAGATTATTATAAATCAAATTTCTTGTAAAATATAAATGGTTTTGAAACATTTTGAAACCACCCAAAGTTATTTGTTTTTAAAAGTTCATTAATTTAAGATTTGCATAATTTAACCACTCAGAACAATGTACTACTAACAAATGATCCCAGCTAAAAGAAATACAACACATTTAATTAATCTATAATCAAAACTGATGATACTCTTAGCCTCCGACAGATGCCACTGAGCTTTCAGTATTTAATATGAAACTCTCTGTTGCTAAGTGGCATGGTCAACAAAATATTTATTTAGTGGATATATGTGGGAGTTTTTTTCTCCTTTCTTCCTTTCTCCCTCCCTCCCTCCTTCCTTTGTTCCTTCCTCCCTCTCTTCCATTTTTCTCCCTCCCTTCCTCTTTCCTTCCTTCCTCCCTCTCTCCTTCCTTCCTTTGTTCCTTCCTCCCTTCTTCCCTCTTTCTTTCCCTCCTTGCTTCCTCCTTTCCTCTTTCCTTCCTTCCCTACCTCCTTCCTTTCTCCCTCCCTCCTTCTTCCTTTCTCCCTTCCTCCCTGTGGGTTTTTTTTAATATGCCCAAGATTACTTTCTTTAGGGAAACACTCTCCTCCATGCCATGTAGCTCTAGTAAGACTGCCAATGGAGCTAGGCAGATGACCCAGTTCTGAGTAAACATGGTACCATTACCTCCCTGCATAGAGTGATTGGTCTGAGAATAGGCAAGTGACTGAAGTAGAAATGAGAAGAATTCTTCCTTGGGCAGACAATATAGCATAGTGGACACAGAGTCTGCCTGGGTTTTAATTCTTCGCTCTATTGCTAACTAGCTAAATGATCAAGCAAGTAATTTAATTGGTTTGTATCTCTATTTCCTCTTTTAAAATGTAGCTACTAATAATAACTTCCTCACAGGGCTATTATGAAGATAAAATATACTAAAACATGTATAACTTAGCATAGTAATTAGCAAGTAAAAATCATTAAGTACATTTTAATACTAGCTATTAATGCCATTACTATTACTATTACTGTTGCTATTGCTTTTGTTATTGGCATTATAAATAGATAACGGAATTGCTAAATTTTGGACAATGCCGTCTAAATATGCAAGCAGGCTGCCTTTTCCAGTTGCAGAGCAGACAGAAGAAAATTTTTGAAGCCAACAAATAAAGGGACACAGAACCAAGAAACCAAGGAAGAAAGAGAGTCCTAAAGATGTTCTTTGAGCTCCTGGATCCAATCACCTCCTAGACTTCCCACGTATGTGAACAAATCAGTATCTTTTTTTTCCTGAGCTACTTAAGTTGGTTTTTTTTTTTTTACTCAAGGTAAAAAGTACTGATTAATGTAACATCTTATGCCTATAAATCACAAAATGAGTGGAAATGCATATAAACATATATATACACACACACACAGAGAAATACACACACATACATATATATGACAGATATATATGACATATATAAAGCATTTATGTGTCAAACAGTTGGTTCTTCACTATTTGTTGTCACAGTATCCACACCAAAAAAAAAAATAAATAAAGCAGGTTTATTCTATAAAGATGATAAATTAATATCCCATCTCTGTTAACTTCCTTTTAGAGTATTTTCAGGAAACCTCAAGCAGGCTGTTGTGGGTTAAGGTAGTAGAAGGCAAGCAATGCAAATGGGGTTGGAAAGGTAAATTGATCAGATTATCATAAATTTTGTATGTCATATTAACAGTTTTAAAATTTTATTTTGTTGAAAATAGGGAACCATGATTTTTTAAGGTATGTGATATCATTTATTCATTCAGTAAACACAATGAATACCTACTATGTACTAAGCACTATACTAGAGCATATACAAATGACAGCTGCTTTTGTGGAATTTATAATCTAGTAAACAGGTCTGTGTTCTCTAAAGCTAACACTAATGACATAAGAATAGATAAGATAACGGATGAGAATAGATACAGGTAAGAAAAAGGAAAAATTAGAAGTAGACCAACTAGTAATTAGGACAGTATGACAGCAGTCAAAGATGACTCTAAATTATCTATTTTGAGTATACGAAAAACAGTAAAAAGTAATAGCTGTTGTCAATAAATACTATGAACCAGATTCGGAAATTTTGAGTTTGAGTTCTCCCTACTAGAAGGTAAGTTCCATTAAAGTTGTAATCACTATTTAAACTCAGGGACTAGAACAGTGTCTGGCACTTAATAGGTGCTCAATAAATGTCTTATTTTTGAAAAAACTATCTTTAAGATTTCCAGGTGGAAATATTCATTCAATAACGAAGTTATTAATAACTATCATGTTATCAGGAACCATGCTAATAATTGGGGGCTGAGCTTAACAATAAACAGAACACAATTCCTTGCCCTTAACACATTGACTGTCATATGAGTTGTATTTAACTCGGGCTAGTTTTGACGGGGCCACAGGAAGCAAAATCCTGCAGTTGGTTCGTGAAAATCTTACTTGTTGATTTTCTTATTGTTACAATTAATATTGACAATATAATTCTAAAAATATGGATTGTGTAGCATAAACTCACACACAAGAAACAATAAAAAATAACAAATTAGAAAGGATCGTTTTGTTTTAATAAAACACCATGGCCCCAAGGAAAAATTTTTTTTTTTAGTGTGGCAGTCAATGTGTTAAAGTGCTCATAGTCTGCTGGAACATTCTCAACCTTTTCTACTCCTAAACCCATTTACATTCTCCTGCAAAAATTTTTTCTTGGAAAAATGCTCAGAGAAGAAAAGCATCAGAGAATTAATGCAGTGGGACAGTGTTATTCATAAAAACATTTGATATGCATGTAAGTTTAATTAACTCATTTAAGAACTAAAAAAACTGTCATTTTACAATGAATAAATAAGTAATGAAGAATAAGAAATGACTCATTTTTTCAATTCTAAACTTTTTTTTTCAAAATTGGTCTTATTTTTCCAAAACTCCACTCTTTGTGGGATATGTAAAGTTTGTGACAACATCAGTGTTGAAAACCAATCTAATAGTTTACATGAGAAGTCTAGACATAAACCTACAGTAACAAAATAGTACAGAAATACATTGCATAATGAGGGTATTGGTAGGAATTTAGAGCAACATTAAGAAGGGTTGCCTAATTCAGTCCAAAAGGGTCTGTGAAAACTTCCCAGAGCACACAATATTTGACAAGAATCTTGAAAACTGAGTAAATTAGAACTCACTGTAGAATATAAGACCAATATTCAAAAATCAATTGTATTTCTAGACACTAGCAATGAACATTCCCAAAATGAAATTAAGAAAACAACTGCATCTTTAAAATAGCATCAAAAAGAATAAAATACTTAGGTATATACTTAACAAAAGAAGTATAAGACTTGCTGTACACTGAAAACTACAAATCATTGTTGGGAAAAGTTAAAGAAGATTTAAATAAATGAAAGACATCTCATGTCTAAGGATCAAAAGACTTAATATTGTTAAATGGCAATATTCCCTAAATTGATTTACAGATTCAATGCAATCACCATCAACATCCAAATTGGGTTTTTTGGCAGATATTGATGAGCTGACCCTAAAATTCAAATGAAAATGCAAAGGACTCAGAGTAGCCAAAACAATCTTGAAAAAGATGAACAAGTTTGTTCGATTCTCAGTCCTAAAACTACTACAAAGCTAAAATAATCAAAACTGGTACTAGCATAAAGACAGACATATAGATCAATAGAACAGAACTGAATTCCAGAAATAAATACTTATATCAATGATGAATTGATTTTCAACAAAGGTGGAAAGATAAGTCAATAGGGAAAGAATAGTCTTTTCAACAAATAGTGCTGGGAAAACTGTATATCCACATGCAAGAGAATAAAGTTGGACACCTACCTCACACAATAGAATTAACTCAAAATGGATCAAAGATCTAAATATCAAAGCTAAAACTACAAAACTCATGGAAGAAAATATATAAGTAATTTTCATGACCTTGAGTTAGGCAACAGTTACCTTAGATATGACACTGAAGTACAAGCAACAAAAGAAAAAAAAAGATAAATTGAACTATACCAAAATTAAAAACTTTGTGCATCAAAGGACACCATGAAGAAAGTAAAAAGACAACCCACAGAATGGAAGAAAATGTTTGCCAATCATATTAAATATATCCGATAAGGAATTTGTATACAAAATACACAACTCTTAAAACTAAATAGTAAAAGGGTAACTCAATTTAAAATTGGGTGAAGGATTTGAATAGATATTTCTTCAAATAAGATATAAAAATGGCCAATGAGCACATGAAAAGATGCTCAACATCACTAGTCACTAGATAAATGCAAGTTAAACCCACAATGAGATAATAACAAGTGTTGGGAAGGATGTGGAGAAATTAAAACCCTCATACATTGCTAGTGGGAATGTAAAATGGTGCAGCCACTTTGGAAAAGTTTAGCAGTTACCATATGACCCAGCAATTCCACTCCTAGAGATATATCCAGGAACAACAGAAACACACATACACACAAAAACTTGTACATGAATGTCCACAGCAGGGTTAGTCATAATAGCCAAAAAAGTGCAAATAACTCAAATGTTCATCAACTGATGAATGGATAAATAAAATGTGGCATATCCATACAATGGAGTATGATTTGGCCATAAAAGAAAAAAAAAAGGGGGCTATCCATGCTACGACATGAATAAATCTTGAAAACATTATTCTAAGTAAAAGAAGACAGACAAAAAAAAACTACATATTGTATGATTCCATTTTTATGAAATAGAATAGATAAATACAGACAGACACAAAACAGATTAGTGGCTGGGGTGGGGGGTAGTGGGGAGTGAATGGTTAATGGGAATAGGGTTTCTTTTTGGGGTAATAAAAAGTTTTTTGAACTAGATGGTGGTGATGCTTGCACAACATTGCAAATATACTAAATGCCATTATATTGTACACTTTAAAATGCTAAAATTTTATATGTATATTTTACCACAATAAAAAAAGAAATGGGTCAGGCACAGTGGATCACGCCTGTAATCTCGGCACTTTGGAAGGCCGAGGTGGAAGGATCGCTTGAGCCCAGGTGTTTGAGACCAGACTGGGCAACATAGCAAGACCCTGTCTCTACAAAAAATTTTTTTAAAAAATTAGCCAGGCATGGCAGCATGTACCTGTAATCCTAGCTATTCAAGAGGCTAAGGCAGGAGAATTGCTTGAGCCCAGGAATTTGAGATTGCAGTGAGCTGTGATTGCACCACTGTAATCTAGTCTGGGACACAGAGCAAGACCCTGCCTCTAAAAAAAAAACAAAAACAAAAAAATGAACTACTGATACATGTTACAACATGTATGGCCCTTGAAAAAATTATGCTAAGTGAAAGACGCAGTCACAAATGACAACATATTGTGTGGTTCTGTTTATATGAACTTTCCAGAATAGACAAATCTATAGAACTGGATTAGTGGTTGCATAGGACAGGGGCAGGGGGAAGAGAGGAGTGAGTGTTAATGGGTACAGGGTTTCTTTTAGGTGTAACAAAAGAACAAAAATGTTCTAAAATTAGATTATGGTTATGGCTGCACAACCCTGAGAATATACTAACAAGCACTGAATTGTACACTTTGAAAGGCTGAATTGTATGATATGGAAATTCTATCTCAATTAAAGAGGGGGAGAGAGAAAGATAACTGAGTAAGAATTAGCCAGGAAAATGAAGGGTTAGTAAAAAATAGGATTAATTAGTACAAAGATAAAGGAAAAAATACAGAACAAGATCACTTTTGCTCTTGAACATTCCCTACATCTTGCTTCAGAGTAATTACCACCTAAACTATATGCCTAAGAAATCTAGGATAGTGTTAAATAGGAGGAACAAGAATATATCCTGGGAGAAGTAACCACCAAATGCTCACTACAAAATATAAATACAAGTAAATATATCAAAGCAAATATTTCAGTATTAAATAGAAAGTAGAAAAATTGAGAGAGTTCATATGTTATGGACTCCATTTTCCCAATGAAGTAGGAAGTCAGGTCACCAGTTGAGAGCGAAGAGTATCTGAAAAGTGTTGAAGTTTAAAGAAATTTATAAAAGTTTGGAAGTACCCCTGAAACAACTGGGAAAAAGAGCCCTCTTCTTGCTTCCTGATACTCTATAAGGCTACAGGACCAGTCTTAGCAGTATAGTAGGCCTATTCTTGACCTTTACCTTTAGTAAATTTCTACATCTTATTCTTCTTAACTTGCTCTTTGTTAGAGTTAAATAATTGTATACAATTCTATAGAGTCAAAATATGTGTTGAAAAACTAAGAAACAGCACAAAATGAGAACCAAAATTTCCTTCTCCCTCCCTCTTTCACTTTAATACCCTTATACTCTAACAAAGACTACTGGAGCTAAAGAGTTGCTGTAAGGCAGCTTTTGTGAAAATGTACTATTCTGTCACTAATCAGTGCACTGATGCTATGAAGTTCTTATGCTAGGTGTAAATCTTAATGAGAAAAACGAACAGCTGTACACATACATGTCTTCAATCCATATGTCTTGTCAAGTCTCATATGAGAGCACAAATAGGACCCAGCCAAAGTCCCCAGTATGAGGCTTTTCTAAAGGTGTGACTAAAAATGTGAAGATAGAGCTATGTTACATAACTTTCAGTCTCTCTCCTCCTCACTGTCACTCTTACAAAAAGATGACCATGCCTAATCCCTAAAAAATGATAACAGCAATGACAGGATAGTTGGAATAAACTCATAGTCTCCCAAGGTGACTACTTTCAAGGAGACTACGTTCATTCAAAGGTATATAATATGATGTGTTTTTTAAAAATCAGTTAAAGTTTTCCCTGTAATCACATTTCAAATAAACACACAACACACTTGAGATGAGAATTGAATGGAGAGATTAACTTTAATGCACATGTTACAAAGTTACATGCTCCTCCCTTAGGCAGAAGAATTAGGACCAAGAGTATACAACAGACCTAGACATTGCAGTGCAACAGTAGGAACTGTGATTTAAGGCCATAAAAACAGAGACCAGGAAAAAAAGATTTGCCCATATAAAGATCCTGAGTAACCCATTCAGGTAGACACTAACTTATTTGTATGGCTGTCAAGAAGCTAATATTTATTAACTCAAGATACAATAGGAGCATGCCTTTTGTTTTGTTGCTGTAGCCATAGCAATAATAATTGCTGTTGCTAATGTGAGAAAGGAAGTAGTGTTGTGGGGTGTTTTTATGAGAAATGCCTTTCAACAGGTGAGGACTGGTAATTTGTTAATGTACCTCTTGACTTCCACCATAATTATACTAGATAAATAATTTTAATCATTACAGAAGCAATAAATCAGATGTCGAGACACAGTAATTAGGCTATACACCAAGTGTTAAAGTAGCTATTTCTCACTGAAAGAGTACTTCTTTTATATGCCTGAATTTTCAAATTGATTCAATGAGCATATTTTTCTTATTTTTAAAATACATAGTCATTTGGAATTCCTATTATTTTTATCTATCCAGATCAAAAGTGTCTAAAATAAAAACTGTATAAAAACTGCTCTTTGTAAAGCCTATACTAGATTGTTATTCTTAAATATGAACAATTGAGATAATCTCTTAAGTTATACATATTTCAGATTCTTGATCACAGAGAGGAAAAAATGGCAGGAAGCTGCACTCTGTTAGATTAAGCCAGATAGTATAAAAAGCTCATGACCAATTATTTGGAACAGCTGCAACTGAGTCACTGAGCTAAATTTTAAAACCAACCTAACTTTGTCAAACAAATTCCAAAGAACACTTAGGAATTTAAAGATACAGATAGTAATTTTGGTTATTGCTTTGTTTTCACTGGTCTCTGGTTTGCAGGTTTTATTGTTGTTTTTTGTTGTGTGTTTGTTTATAAGCACTAGTAGTCAAGTTGCTAACAATTCCTACTTAACATAAAAAGAACATCTATATTAACACAATCTCAAAAGAGCATAAATACGGTATCTGGGGTTTCATTTTTCATTAAGGAATTTGATAAAATGCAAGAAAGTCTTGAAATAAACTTACTCTTAAAATTTAAAAACACATCTTAAATTTCAAATGATTGTACAATATGTTTACCTCGTGTATTTGAATAATCTCTGAATCCCCAGGCATTGACATGCAACCTAATTACTTTATATGTAAAACACTTGAATTATATGAGCTACCTTTCTATCCTTTCCTTGAGTCAATGAGTAAGTGTAATCAAATATTTGATCTGTACATTCAGCAAGATTCCAGAATTTACTTAAATTTTGCATTCAGAGTGCACTCCCTTCTGAAGATTGTTTATATAAAGGGAATATGTTTATCAGTTTCTAATATTTTAGTTGATAGAGATAGATAAGATGAAATCTAAACTTGCCTTTTTTGTTAGGAGACAATTCATGGATATCTCTTGTTTCTGCATGTATTGTGAGCAGAGGCACTGACTTCTCATTGTTCTGGACTATCCTTCTGTTTGTACAGCAAACAGACTTGGAAGATAAGCTCTGCCTCCAAAGCCAAAGGCAGGTTTGCTGACAGCTTTGGAAAATAAAGATATTGTCTCCTTCTAAAGCAAAGGGCAAGCATGCTTACTACATGTTATAAAAGATTTGGAGTCCCTAGGCGCAGAGTTCCCCTCCTATAACTCAACCCACTGCATGTGCAGGTGTAATCTGGCCTTCTTCATCTCAGCCTGTGGAAATAGGAGCTCAGAGAGTCAGCACAAACTGTCCTTCATCTCTGACCCAGAGTCTTGTTCCTTCTACCAATATCCTAAAACCATGCCAGGCTAACTTGTTAGCTTATAAATGGAATAAAATCTCAGACCTTTCACAGTTCTTGACAATCTAATGAATTGGCATAATTTCAAGAAGTATTTCTTGAATGTCTTCCATGAGCTTAGCAATATGCTAGGTGCTGCAGTTTTAACTTAGAATTAGGCTTGAATTCTGGATCCTCAATGAGTTGACAGCACCATTAGGAAAAGAGCACATTTTTTAGAGAAGGTACATTATATACCTTTCTTCAAAACTTTAGAAACACTGTAATTTTTACAGCCGAAGGAAAGTTGGAGACAACCCAATCTTAAATGCTAATTTTACATATGGCTGGGAGAGTTTATGTAACCTGCCCAAGGTTGCAAATTGAAATAGAAGAGAGCTGGAACTGGAGTACAGATTACCCATTTTCAGTACTCTTTCTGTAATAGCAAAAACTGTTATATTCAGTGATGATTGATTTATGTACATTTCAAAATTGTGGCTGGCTAGGCACTTAGTTATAACTCAAAAAAAGTTATAATTCAGTTAGTTATAACTGAAAAACTGTTGAGTAAAAACAAAACATATATAAGCCAGAAGATCATTACAGTCATTACTTAAGGAAATAGCACTGATATGGAACATAAACCCCTGCATGGTAAAAATTATCAATGGGTTATTTGATGGTTTCATTCACTGCAGTGTCCCAAATTTCTAGAACAGTGCCTGGAACACATAGGTGATAAACAGATATTTGTTGGATGATATATAAATCATGTTGTTTTAAAATATCACAATGTCTAACACCAATATACAACTATGTTTACTCTTAGTGTTTTGATTAAAGGTGGGAATGAATATAAGAAAATCAGAATGAACACAACATGGACATTTTTCCTGACTGAGAATGCCAAGAAAGGCAAATAAGGCTATAAAACTATTAGAAATTAACAGCATACTCAGAGTGAATAGAACATTTGATGTCAGCAGTTAGGAAGAGAGCCTTGAAAGAGCTTGTGATAATATACTGGCTAGCAGTCTAGTGTTAAGATAACGTAGATCTATCCTAGCCAGGAGACAGAACGGAGATTACATCAAGTAGTGTTACTAATCATTAAGGATCAGTAATATGGATGAAAAGAAGAGAGGAAAGGAGCTATCATTCTTTGAGACTCTACTAGTATTTCTTGAGGTAAGGACTGTGTTAAAGTCCTTTATATACCTTATTCCATTTAATCCTCACCAACCCTTTAAGGTAGTATTTTCCTCTTTCTACAGATGATTTCCACTTAGATTTATATTTCCTGTACCACTGATCCAAACTATAATTGTCCCGATCTAACTTCCAAATAGATCATATGCCAAAATTATCTTTCTCAAATCAGTTGTTTGTAACCTAGAATGTAACCTACTATATTGTTGCAATATATGAAAGAGTGGAAATCCTGCTAAAAAAAACAACACATTATTTGTTAGGTAAGTTTTTGGTTAACCCCAGGAACATAACCTTTATCAATACCATTTTTTTCCTGTAGAAATATGTGTGTGATGTATGAAGGAGACACAGAAATACTGAGGACATATTCAACTCCCTGGTAGCAGCTCGTCAACATCATAAAGAAAAGATGATAACTTGCAAAATATTCTTTGAGTTTTATGGGTAAATTGATCTGAACGTGGCATAAGCTGGCCTTACCTATTACATAAACTTTCCTTCCTATGGAAAAGAGGTAGGTATAAACTCAAAAGACTGAGATCAAGTTCTGGCTATCTACCCCAGTATAACTTTGAATGTCACCTAACTTATTTAAGTTTCAATTTCCTCATCTGTAATATAATAATAATATTATTTCCTCTGCAGTAAGGGATTATTGCAAGTATAAGATGAGATAATTTGTAAAAGTTCTTTTGAGGTATAAATAACATTAGAAAGTGATGTTATTTTACATTTGAATAGCTACTATGGATCAAGTTTTAAAAGAATTTTATTTTTATTTATTTTTTTAACTGACAAGTAGTATAAATTATATACATTTATGGTGTACAACACGATGTTTTGATATATGTATACATTGTAGAATGGCTAAATCCAGCTATATAACAAATGCATTATCTCACATACTTATTTTTTTGTGGTGACAACACTTAAAATCTACTCTGTTAGCAATTTTCAAGTGTGAAATACATTGTTATTACCTGTAGTAACCATGTTTGTACAATAGATCTCTTGAACGTATTCCTCCTGTCTAACTGAAATTTTGTGTCCTTTCACCAACATCTCTCCAAGCCTCTCATTCAACCCCACCCCCAAAACCCCTGGTAAACTCAATTCTACTCTCTGTTTCTACAAATTCGAGTTTTTAGATAGCACATATGTGAGATTATGGTATTTGTCTTTATGTGCCTGACTTATTTCACTTAACATAGTGTCCTCCAAGTTCACCCATGTTGTACAAATGATAGGATTTCCTTATTGTTAAATGCTGAATAGTACTCCATTGTGTATATATGGCATATTTTCTTTATTCATCCACTGATGGACACTTAAGTTGATTCAATAACTTGGCTATTGTGAATAACATGGCAATGTACATGGGAGGAAAGATATCTCTGTGACATACTGATTTCATATTCTTTGGATATATACTCAGTAGTGGGATTGCTGTATCAAATGGTAATTCTCTTTTTAATTTTTTGAGGAACCTCCATACTGTTTTCCATAATAACTATACTAATGTACATTCCTGTGAACAGTGCATAAGGGTCACTTTTTCTCCACATCCTCTCTAAACTGTATCTTTAGTCTTTTTAATAATAGCCATTCTAACAGGTGTAAGGTGATATCTCATGTATTTAATTTGCACTTCCCTGATGATTAGTAAAGTTGAACATTTTTACATATACCTATTGGCTATTTGTATGTCTTTTGAGAAATGTCTATTCGGGTTCTCTGCCCATTTTTTAATGTTTTTTTTTTTTGGTTTTGTTTTGGTTTGGTTTGTTTAGAGGCAAACTGTAACTCTGTCACCCAGGCTACAGTGCGGGGGCGTGATTATAGCTCACTCTAACCTCAAATGCCAGGGCTCAGGTGATCCTCCTGTCACAGCCTCTTGAGTAACTGGGACTACAGGCGTGCACCACCACACCTGGCTAATTTTTTTATATATTGTAGAGACAGAATCTCGCTATTGCCAGGCTGGTCTCGAACACCTGGCCTCAAGTGATTCTCCCATCTTGGCCTCCCAAAGTGCTGGGATTACAGGTGTGAGCCACTGCACACGGCCACAAATTACATTGTTTTTTGCTATTGAGTTGTTTGACTTCCTAATATATTTTGGATATTAACTCCTTATCAGATGTACAGCTTGCAAATATTTTCTCCCCTTCCATAGGCTGTCTCTTCACTAAGTTGATTATTAATATTTCCTTTGCTGTGCATAAGCTTTTTAGTTTCATATAATCCCATTTGTCTACTTTTGCTTTTGTTGCTTATAATTTTGGGGTCATATACAAAAAATCACTGCCCAGACCAATGTCATGGAGCTTTTCCCCTACATTGTCTCGTAGTAGTTTTAGAGTTTCAAGTCTTACCTTTAAGTCTTTAATCAATTTTGAGTTAATTTTTGTACGTGGTATGAGATAAGGATCTAATTTCATTCTTCTGCATGTGGATATCCATTTTTCCCAAAATTTATTGAAGAGAATGTCCTTTCTCCATTGTGTATTTTTAGCATTTTTGTCAAGAATCAACTAGCTAGAAAAAAACTGCATGGATTTCTTTCTGGGCTCTCTGTTCTATTCCATTGGTCTACATGTCTGTTCTTATGCCAATACCATGCTGTTTTGATACTATAGCTTTGTGGTAGATTTTAAAATCAGGTAATGTGATGCCTCTGGCTTTGTACTTTTTGCTCAAAACTACTTTAGTTATTCAGGGTCTTTTGTGGTTCCATACAAATTTTAGAATCATTTCTTCTATTTCTGTGAAAAATATCATTGAAATTTTCATAGAGATTGCATTAAATCTATAGATAGTTTTGGATAGTATGGACATTTAAACAATATTAATTCTTCCAAATCATTAATATGGTGTATCTTTCCATTTATTTGTGTCATCTTCAATTTCTTTCATCAATGTTTTATACCTTTCAGTGTATAAATCTTTCACCTCCTCAGTTAAATTTATTCCTAGATATTTATTTTTTGTGTAGCTATTGTAAACAGGATGGTTTTCTTGATTTCTTTTTCAGATACTTCATTGTTAGGATATAGAAATGTGACTGATTTTTGTAAGTTGATTTTATATTTTGCAACTTTATTGATTCATTTGTTAGTTTTAACAGTTTTTTGGTCGAGTCTTAGAGTTTTCTATATATAAGATCATGTTGTCTGTAAACACAGGTAATTTAGCTTCTTCTTTTCCAATCTGGATGTCTTTATTTCTTTCTCTTGCCTAACTGCTCTAGCTAGGACTTCCAGAACTTTGTTAAATAAAAGCAGTGAGAGTGGGCATCCTTGTTTTGCTTCTGATCTTAGAAGAAAAGCTTTCAACTTTTCTCCATTGGTATCATAATGTTAGCTGTGGGTATGTCACATATGGCCTTTATTGTGTTTAGGTAAATTCCTTCTATACCAAATTTGTTAAAGAGTTTTTATCATGAAACCATGTTGAATTTCATCAAACGCTTTCTCTACATCTATTGAGATAATCATATAGTTTTTGTCCTTCATTCTGTTAATATGTATCACATTTATAAAATTGTGTATGTTGAACCATCCTTGCACCCCTGGGATGAATCTCACTTGATCATGATAGATGATCCTTTTAATATGCTGTTGAATTCAGTTTGCTAGTACTTGGTTAAGGATTTCTGCATCTATGTTCAACAGGAATATTGGCCTGTAATTTTATTTTCTTATACTGTCCTTGTCTGGCTTTGGTATCAGGGTAATGCTGACCTTATAAAATGAGTTTAGAAGCGTTCTCTCCTCTTCGCTATTTTGGTAGAGTCTGAGAAGGATTGGTGTTAGTTCTTCTTTTTTTTTTTTTTCTTTTTAAGATACAGGGTCACACTCTGTCACCAAAGCTGGAGTGCAGTGGTGCAATCATAGCTCACTGCAGCCTTGAATTCCTGGGCTCAAGCAATCCTCCTGCCTCAGCCTCCCAAACCTCCCAAGTAACCATGACTATGGGCACATACCACTGCACGCAGCTAATTTTTGGTATTTTTCTGTGGAGACAGGATCTCACTAAGTTGCCCAGGCTGGTCTCAAACTCCTGGCCTCAAGCGATTCTACTGCCTCAGCCTCCCAGAGCACTGGGATGACATGCGTAAGCCACCACACCCAGGCTTAGTTCTTCTTTAAGTGGTGGAATTCAACAGTGAAGCCATCAGGTCCTGGGTTTCTGTTTCAATGGGAGACTTTTATTACTGATTCAATCTCCTTACTCGTTATTTGTCTGTTTAGATTTTCTATTTCTTCATCATTCAGTCTTGGTAAATTGTATGTGTCAAAGAATTTACTTTTTCTAGGTTATCCAGTTTTGGGGTGTGTAATTGTTCATAGTAGTCTCTTATGATCCTTTGTATATCTGTGATTTTCAGTTGTAATGACTCCTTTTTAATTTCTGATTTTATTTACTAGAGTCTTCTCATTTTTTTTCTTAGTCTAGCTAAAGGTTTGTTGATTTTGTTTATCTTACTTCATTGCTCTTTTCTACTTTTTTTGGTCTCTATTGCATTTACATTCTACTCTGATCTTATAAGACAAATCTGGTGGTGATGAACATTCTTAACTTTTGTCTGAGAAAGTCTTTATTGCTCCTTCATTTCTGAAGAACAGATTTGCTGGGTAAAGTATTGTTGTTTGGCAGTGGGGTTTTTTTTTTTATTTTTTTGGGTTTTGGTTTTTCAATTTAGCACTTTGAATATACCATCACACTCTCTCCTGGCCTGTAAGGTTACTGCTGAGAAGTTCACTGCTAGCCTAATTGGAACTCCCTTTTATGTGATTTTCTTCTCTTCTCTTGCTGATTTCAGAATTCTCTCTTTGTCTTTGGATTTTTGATAGTTTGATCATAACATGTCTTGATGTAGTCTTGTTTGGATTGAATCTGATTGGAAACTTCTCACTTTCCTGTACCTGAATGTTTCTGTTTTTCCCCCTGCTATGGTGCTTGCTGGGTGGGGTACAGTGGTTCTGGCACCAGTGAGGGCACAGATGTGTAGTCTCTGTGCAGCTCCATCAGCTGAGTTTGGTGTTGATGAAGATTGCAGGGAGGCTCAGCAGCCAACATTGTGCATGTCTGCAGTGGTGGTGAGGGTTGGGGTCTTTGGTAGTGATGACTGCTAAAGTCCAACCAATCTCTTTTTCTCCCACTGAGAAAGCTGTGGCTGAGGGGATCCCTCTTAGCATTGGGTCTGGCTTATGGGCTCACTCACAGTGGTGGTGGCATCAGTGCCTGATAAGTGGCACCTGTACAGTGGCCACAGACCAGAGGCTTAAAGCATGGGCACATGTGGAGTGCCTATGGCTCTGGGATCCAGGGTGGTAATGACACTGGTGCCCGGAGCACAGGTACCCCCACTGCTATGTTGGTAACAATATGTGAGGTGCAGATGCTTGTGAAGCAGCCAGGCAGCCAAGAATGGTAGCACAGATGTTAACATGGTTCTGGGGTTGGGGCAGGCTCTAGCTCTGTATGGCAGGTGAGCTGGTGCCTGGAATGCTGGCATGCACAGTAAGAGCTTGGCTCCATGGCCCAGTATGCAAACTAGCTCACTATGGCAATGGCTCCAGTGTCTGAGATGAGGGTGTTCACAATGCAGCCACAGAGCCCGAGTCTAAAGAGTGGGCACTCTTGGGCCGACTACACACCCACATCTCACAGGATGGAAAAGAGCACAGTTCCTTTCCTGAAGCGACTCAACAGTGGCTGCTACTTGGGCAGGGGAGCGATCTGCAGCAGTATCTCCCTCTAGGATTTCCTGGAGGGAATGGCTGTTAGTTACCACAGTGGCAAAAGATGCTGGCATGCTCTGTGGAGCAGGCTGCTTGGGACCATCATGGTTCCTGCCATGTGGCTGATACTGATAGCCTCTGCCTTTCCTCCCTGCCCCTAGACATCTCCTGGTATCTCAGGTATATACTGATCTCATCTGTGATCCTTTTTATGTGGATATGCTTCATGTTTTTTGCCCCACTTTGTTGCTTCAGATTCTATATTGGGCCCTTTAGCCCTCTCAGGGCTATTTTGGTTTATGCACAGCTGTCTATACTGGGGGTGAAATGCAGGCTGTTGTATCTCCTACTCCGCCATCTTGGTGAGGCCTTAAATGATTTTAAATGCCAGTCAGAAGTGTTTGGACTTTTTTTTTCATTGAAGAATGAATGAAGAGACATCAAAGATTTTTTAGTAGGAGAATAATGTCGTTTTTTTTTTTAGAGACAAGGTCTCACTATGTTGCCCAGACTGGAGTCCAGTGGCTATTCATAGGCATGATCACAACATATTACAGCCCCAAACTCTTGGACTTAAGTGACCCTCCTGCCTCAGCCTCCTGAGTATCTAGGACTACAGGCACACACCACCATGCCCAGCTCGTCTTTTTTAAAAAAACACTTTAAGAAAAATTACCCTAGATACAATATGTAAAGAATAAAAATTGGATACAAGGAAACCTGTTAGAAGATAACTGCAATAATTCCAGAATGAGATAACAAGATTGTTAATTAGAATATTAACAGAAGGAACAGAAAGAAAAGCAATATTACAAAGAAGGGAAGAAGCAACAGGACTTTGTAACTAATTGGGTCTCAGTTGGTCCTTATCAAGTAACCTAACTATGCCATATAGATACATATCATTTTAAAGACCACAGAACAGATTTTATGCCAATTCTAGGATTATATCAGGAAATTCTACTTAATGTTTATCCTAAATGTCTCATACTACAATAAACCTAATTCCATATATTCTCTATAAAAACAGAAATTGACCATGTTGGCCATAAGCTTCCATAAAGTCATCTTTTTGTACAAGTAACCAAAATATATTACATAGCCCTCCAGAGAGGCACAGGGTTACCCAAGTACTGGCAAACATCTCCCATTCCCATCATTTGATAGAAAAAATATGCCACAGAAAATTAACCTTTCCATTTCCCCCTTAGTTTGAAAGGTTAAAGAAAAAGACCATGAGAAAGACTATAATCAAGTAGCAATCAGGGAGTACTATTCTACTACTAAGTACTACTGCCATTATTAAAAATAATAATTATAATTTCCTTTTCCTGACCACTTACCATGTTAGACATGGTAAGTACTACCCTATGAGATAAGTACTATTATCCCCATTTTATGAGAGCAGGCTGAGGCAAAAGAAATTAAGCAATTTGCTCAGGGTCAGATGCTTAAAAACCAGGCCTAGAACACAAATCCCAAAGACTCAAATTGCTGCACTAGTAGAGCAGAAAACTTGGAGAACTACTCTTTGATAAAAATATTAGCACTTAACAAAACTGTCATATCCTCAAGAATATCTCTGAATAAAGTAGGAGTTTGGCAAGACACATTTTGAACTATTCTAAGTTTTCACTTCCAAAAGTCAATTTTTTCTGATTCTGTTCAGCTTCCTTCAGGATTCAATGCCATCTGCTCTGAAGAGTTATCCCTATAGCATTTGTATTAATACAAACTTCAATTACAATATAATCACTGTTAACTTCTCAGTCTCCTTAACCAGACTATTGTATTAATTTAGCTCCTACTATGTGGCCAAGTGCTTTATAAGAATTTAATGTATTCTCTTATTTAAACTTGACACACACACAAAGAATACTTTGAGCTAAGTATTATAAACTGATTTTATGGATGAGAAAACTATGCTAGAGCGATTAAGACAAAGACCATGTTTTGTTCATCTTTATATTCCTGGTGCCTGTCAATGATGCTGTCACAGAGTGTACTGAAAATCTGATGAACAGATTAGTAAATTATTTTACCAGTTGTTACTCTGGTTTTCCCTTTACAGCCGACTGTCAACTTTTGAGGCTTTCCTGTGGTATATTTCCTGTCATCTTTTTTAAACTTTACAATCCAAAAATAGACATTACTCAAACTCTTACCAATGTATATCTTAAGATTATTTCAGTTTCTACACTCTATATTAATATTCCTTCTTTCTTATTGCTTCTTCTTAGGCCCTTGGAGAACCTTAAAGTCTTCTTTACCATAAAGCACGTTTATAAAAATATTTAAATTAACTTTAAATTTTTTCTTTTGTAAAATCTGTCTTCGATTCCACACCCACAAAGGTGCTTGTGTGTTTCTGCCAAGACAAAGTCAAGAGAGCTTCTTCCCAGAACTTAACAACCAAATAGATTATCAAGATATCCCTGCAGGTCCATTGCCAGAAAAGAAATTTGAACCAAACACAATTGGGTTCCCCAATAAAACACAATATGATGAAGCTGAAGTCAGAAGGGACCCCAAATACTCTTTTATTATTGGCTTTTTGTACTTTTGCTACAGTCTCTACTTGTGTCAACTGTATCATCAGAGTACAAGTATTAAAAACAGATGGACTTAGCTTTTTTTTTTTTTTTTAAGAGACAGGGTCTCACTGTCGCCCAGGCTGGAGTGCAGTGAACTGATCATAACCCACTGTACCTTCAAACTCCTGGGCTCAAGCGATCCTCCTGCCTCGGTCTCCCCAGGAGCTAGGACTACAGGCACAAGCCACCACACCCAGCTAATTTTTAAAATTTTTTGTAGACATGGGGTCTTACTGTTTCCTAGGCTGGTTTTGAACTCCTGGCCTCAAGCGATCCTCCCACCTTGGCCTCCCAAAGTGCTGGGATTACAGGTGTGAGCCACCGCACCCAGCCAGACTCAGCTTTTAATGTAGTACTTACTATTGTGAATTACTTGATCTCTGACTATTATCTGTAAAATAAGTATGGTAGTACCTTCCTCCCAGATTTTTTTGCTATAGTTTAATAAAATGATACATGTAAAGCACCTAGCACAATGCCTGTTGCCCTATAAATTTTAGTCCCTTCTGAACTTTCCTCCTTATGTCATTTCACATTCTCTTCATCACTCCAAGTTTAGAGTACTCAGAAGCTTTTAAAGTTGAGCCCTGCTCATCCTGTCACATTTAGCTACCTGAAAGCCTAACCCATCACTCATTGCTAAACCTATCATTAATCAAAATGTGCCAAATTGTTGCCCCATTGTTTGGCAAGGTGAGGAAGCACACCAGATGGCAAAGTTCAACACTGGCTCCTGGAACCTAGCCAAAAGCTAATGTTGAATTCTGACAAAGCTTTGCAGGTATTCAAATCAGTTCTTTTGGCTGTAATCAACTAAATACTGGGGTTAAACATTATAGTATTAAAATCCTGGAGATATATTTGAGCCTGATCTGCCACTTAAGGAATGAATAATAATTCTGAGCAAGGTTCCTGGTAGTTCTTAATATCAGAGTCAAAAGTTTAGAATATGGGTGTAGATAAGGCTTGTCTAGCAGCCTAGCTCGTTGCTAAACTATGTAGAAATAATTAAGGGCAACTGATAGGCTACATAGCAAAGGGAAAGGAAGCATTTATACTACCCCTCCACACTTACTCTACTCCTGCTAATCTCAACTACAGCTAACTCTCACATGACTAGGACAAATTTCACTGAAAAAAAGGAGTTCTGACATTCAAGGGTGATGATGAAGGTAGTTGCTGAAACTAACCATATGTAACCACATTGTGAAGTTCTAAATAACAATTTATATTCAAAATTTCCTCAAAAAACATTCTTTTAGCCAAAAGAAGGCAATAGTAAACTGGATATTTCAAGCTAAAGAGAAATAAATTCCTCTTGATTATTCAAAGAGGAAAACCAATATAATGTACAGATTTCAGATTAAGTCTCTACTGGTATTTGTTTGGCCTAAATCAAGTGTTGGCAAACTTTTTTTTCTGTAAAGGGCTAGACAGTAAATATTTCAGGCTTTGTGGGTCAAAAGGTAAAATTAAGGATGGTAGGCAGTACTAATAGAACAAGAAAAAACAAATTTCCACAAAATTCTTATTGACAAAATTCAAATAATTGAGTGTAATAATATAGATCTTCTAATAAGCATACTGGAATTCTTTTAAGGGGATTTCACTTAACTGGGATTCAAAATTAGTATGCCACATTATCCAAACCAATTGCAAATGTTCATCTGTGAATTCTGATATGTAATAGGACTTTACATATTTCATCTTAGGAATATCTTTTCACACAGATAGGAAATATGTACTGATATCAATCCATTAAAATGTTTTTAATTGACAATATTCATTGCTTAGAGGACTTTTATAGAATCAAATCCGAGTCTTCTCTTGATATTTGCCTTTTGGCATGTCATTACATTGCAGATTACAGTTGGGTGGTAGCTCTTCAATTACACAGTAAAGTAAATTTTGAAATATGTAAATTTCCTTTGCATTTGCCTCAAAGCCTGAAAAAATGCCATTGAAGTCATAGTTTGAGCTGGGAAAAAATACGCACTGAAAATGTGCGTGAGAATTGAGACCTCACTACTTGTTTTAACTACAGACAGCATGAGAAGCACATAAAGTGGCTTGAAATTATTTGTGATAAACACTAGTTGCCGCCAAAATGACTTTACCATAGTCATGCTAAACTAAGTTCCATGGTAGAACTTTTAAGTTCCACATGTAAACACAGTTTTGCCTTATATGTAAACGTAACGGGTTAAACACAGAAACTTTACAAGTTCTGCAGCAACAGCAAATTTCCAAAGCCATTCAGTGTTCAATAAAAGTGGCCAAGGGTGTTTTTCTCATTCAGAAACATTTCAATGTTGGCCTTGAGCTCAAAAAATTGCAATAAAATTCTACCAGTACTAAGCCATCAAACTTCTATGTGACAGAGTAAGTCAAGATATTCAGTTTCTATTTCTGACAAAAATGCACAGAACTCATGACAGTTAAGTCCACAACAGGGAATGAAGTTCACTGTTAACACTACTGATTCAATAACACATGATGATTCAGATATTTTCTGCAGAATACCTACTCATAAACAACACAATGAATAACCATGAGCTTTAAACACCTTACATTTTCACAAGCTTTGTAAATTTGTCCAGCTAAGCCTTTTTTCTACTCCATACATATTTTTGTCTTTATCAGTTTTAACACATCTTAGCAGGTTCCACTTCAGACTGTACTGAATTAATGTCTTCTGAAATTTTTTGAAAATGTTTTTTGCCTCTAGCTGTTCCACACTGACTGTTTAGAGAGAATTATTCAAATTCAGTACTAACTCCTCAAATAATCAACAACAGAAAAGCATTGACATGTGTTAACTCAGCAAGAGCCAAGGAAAACCACTCAAAATCACTTGCATTGTTTTTAATTGACTGTAGATGTTGTTCCCCACACATCCTCAACTCTTTGAGAAATTTTTCTCACCAAAAGGCTTAATAATCTTAAGCAGGTTTATTTTCTCTAGACACATTTTTTCAGCTGATGCAATCAAATACGATTTAATTAACTCATCACGGTAAATAGGTTTTCTTGCCTGGCTAACAAATGAATCACTCATAAACTTACTTTGGTTGCAGCCTCATTTTCATTTTTTACTTGTGTAAAGAAATTCTGCTGTAATGATATATTCCATTTTAAATTTTCTAATTTCCCTAGTTGAGAATATGTGACAGATGCTTAGTCTAGTAATGTCAACATACATTATATCCTTTTAGTATAACTATAGCATCAGTACATAACAAATACAATGTTTTGTCATCTAATTGGATAACAAAATAATCCACACTCCTTTGTACTTTAAAAACATTTGAAGTCCACTTTCTGTTTTTTTATTGTTTTGACATGATGGGTATTCATTGATAATTAAAAAATAAATAGAACTAAATGTCACAGAGCAGCTATATTCATGGCACTCAAAATGCTGCTGAGTTACAACTGCATCATTGCAATTTGTAGTGGACCCAACAGCAGCGCAAAGTGAAGATTGTGCCAATACGGTCACTGTCCCAACTACTCAACTCTACTATTAGAGTGCAAAAGCAGCCATAGACAATACATAATCAAATGAGCACGGCTTTGCTGCAATTACATTGGAATTTGAATTCCACAGTTTTCATAGTCACATTCGTCTTTCGATTTTTTAGAAACATTTAAAAATGTAAACACCATTTTTAACTCACAGGTCTACAAAACCAAAGAGTGGATCAGATTTGGCTCATGGGTAGTATTTGCTGACGCCTGGCCAAAACCAATCAATGGAATGAGAGATGGAAAAATCAGAACATCCTAGAAAACTTTTTCCTTCGTTCCTAGGACCACATCTCCGACCTACTGAATCATAATTCTGTGATGTAATGAGTGGAAAGTAGATTTGAATGAAGCAGAGGATCATATTTGTGAACAATGAAGAGCCAGAAAATAAAAAAAGATTATCTGACTGGGACCACAACAAAGCTAGTTTCTCCAGCTACACCTGGCTCAGAATTTTACTATAAATTAATGAGGAAGAATTGGAAATTAACACTAAAAGCACACAATAGTTACATCTGCATATTAGTATACTTTATTGTATATGTTGCCTAAATCAACTTTAATTATTTAACATTTAAATAAATTAATTTAGTTAATTATTGAACATTGCATAGTGTGTCATTTCTAACTATTTTTCTTATCTTTATGTATGTAGCCTCAGGTACAGAGCCCCCCTGAGATATTGTTAAAGAGAAAATAGGAGAGAAAATAAGGAATCAGCAACTGCAAATATTATGGTTATGCACTGTATTATGCACTTCACATATTTTCTCACTTAATTCTCACAATGCTGCAAGTTAGATATTATTACCCTAAATTACAGTCCCTCAGAGCAAATAACTTATTAAAGGCCACACTAATAAATGGCAGAAGAAATATTACAAACCAATTTTTTCTGTTTCCAAAATTTATCCTGTTTATCTGAATCCAATAAAGCTAACCAGCATCATAGTAAATAATCTGTTGTCCAAAGTGTGACCAATTTTTTTCTTAGAATTTTTTACCTAATTTTAAATGGCATTAAGTATTGATTCTAAATGTATCTTCTATAGCAGATACAATTTTAAAGTCATAATCACAGAACAGAAAATGTTACAATAAATTAGCAGATATTGGACATGTACTGTTCCAGCTCTTCTTAAAAGCACTGTATTTCAATAATCATGTAAAATCTAAAGTAAAAGTCATTTGCTTCATATGCAACAAGTGGGTAAAAATTAAATGTTCTCCTTATAATAGAATAATAGCACATTAAAAGTGAGAAAAAGCCATAGAGAAAATGTAGCCCAGCCTCTTAATTTTGCAAATGAAGGTATGAAACTTTGTTAACAAAGACCACAGAACTAACAGATGGAAAATGAGGATAATCTGACTCCTAGCATAATGCTCATTTCTATTCTTCATTTACCACCAAATATAACTCTCAGGCGAGACAGGGAAAACCTTTCATATTTCCTGACTTCATATACACTGATTTTTCAATATATGAGTAAACTGAGTTTGGCTAACCAGAAATGGCCCAGATTTCTCTTTTGTAACATCATAAATAATCTCGTGTTATTTATAGCTTGCCACTAATGTTTATCATCACCAACCTAAATAAGTAACATTCATTTTTATTCATTATCCACCAAACAATAATGAATTCAAACTATATAATAAATATGACAGAGCAAATATCTAAAATAGCTCAGAACCTAATGGGGAGGCAGACACAAATCATTTTATTATAGTATAATAAGTAGAATATAGAGAAATGCACAGTCCCTGTGGACTAAATGTATTAAGTTACTTAATAATTAAATTAGATCCTGTACATGCAAAATAGAACTTTAGATGGTCCTATGTGAGCAACTGTACTAAAGAACACAAAAAATAGCTCATTAGAGAAAGTATCTGCTACAATGCCTACTAAATCTGCATTTAAAAGATAGTGAGTGTATTTCCAGCCATGTTATGATTTTTACCCAAATTCTCAAATATCTTCAACTCTCTTAACTTTGTACTCTCAAAACAGTATCTTTTGATGAACATTAGTTTTTTTTCAATATAATATAATTAATCATTTCCTAAAAGGTTACTGCTCTTTTTCTCCTGTTTAAGAATTCTTTTCTTACTGCAAAGTCACTCAGATAGTCTCCTAATTTATCTTCTAGAAGCTTTATTAGCTTTCACATTTATATCTGGAATTGATACTTGTTTATAGCATAAGATAGGTATAAAACATAAATTTTTTCCACAAGGATATCCAATTGACCCTGCACCATTTATTGAAAAGAGGGTCTCTCACCACTGCTCTGCTGTATTCTTCTGTCATAAATCCAAGTGTCCATATTACAGTTTTGTTTCTGGAAACTCTATTCTGTTCCACTGATCTATTTGTCTACCTTTCCACCATTACCTCAAAGTCTTAATTATAGTAGAATCCTAATAATTCTTAATATCTGGTAAAGCAATTTCTTTCACTTTGTTCTTCTAAGACTGCAGTCCCCAACCCCCAGGCAGCAGACCAGGGCTGCAGACAAGTACCTGTTAGGAACCTGGCCGCACAGCAGGAGGTGAGTGGTGTTAGACTGAGCAAACTTCATCTGTATGTACAGTGATTCCTCATCGCTGGCATCACCACCTGAGCTCTGCCTCTTGTCAGATCAGTGGTGGCATTAGATTCTCATAGGAGCACAAATCCTACTGTAAATTGCAGATGCAAGGGATCTAGGTTGCACACTCCTTATGAGAATCTAATGCCTAATGATCTGAGGTGGAGCTGAGGTGGTGATGCTAGTGCTGGGGAGCAGCTGCAAATACAGATTATCATTACCAGAGGGGTTAATTATTATGTAATAATAATAGAAATAAAGTGCACAATAAGTGTAATGTGCTTGAAGCATTCCGAAGCCATCCCCCCACCCTCCCCCGCCACCACCCCAGCACCCCCACCACCCCAGCCCCATCGGAGGAAAAACTGTCCTCCATGAAACCAGTCTCTGATGCCAAAAAGGTCGGGGATTGCTGTATAAACTAAGAGAATGTCTTAACTATTCTTCAGCCCTTGCATTTCCATATAAATTTCAGAATTAGCCTATCAGTTTATTTAAAAATAAAAAATAAAAAACAGCTGTAATTTTCACTGGGCTGGCCTTGAATCTATAGATCAATTGGGGGATTGCTATGGTTTGGATATTTGACCCTCCAAACCTCATGTTGAAATTTGATCCCTAATGTTGGAGGTGGGGCCTAGTGGGAGCTGTTTGAGTCATGGGGGCATTCTTGTGGTAATGAGCGAGTTCTCATCTATTAGTTCCTTCCAGAACTGGTTGTTAAAAAGAGCCTGGCACCTCCTTCCCCTATCTCTTGCTTACTGTCGTCACCATGTTATCTCTGCACGCCAGCTCTCCTTTGCCTTCTGCCATGAGTGGAAGCAACCTGAGGCCCTCATAAGAAGCAGATGCTGGCACCATGCTTCCTGTACAACCTGCAGAACTATGTATCAAATAAACCTCTCTTCTTCATAAATTACCCACCCTTAGGTATTCCTTTATAGCAACACAAAAATGGACTAAGGGAGAATTAGCATTTACTAACATAGAGCCTTCCAATCTATCAACATTATTTAATTCGTTAGTTTCTCTAAATAATGTATCATAGTTCTCAGTGTAGATGAACACTTGCATGTCTTTCCTTAGATTTATTTATACTTATTTAAGGGAAATCATATCATATTTTAAATTTATTTTCAGGTGTTGCTTTTATATAGAAATATACTCTATTTCTATAATATACAGTATATTAACTATATCCAGAAATCTTACTAAAATCCTTATTAATTCTAAAAGTATAATCTAAATTTTTAAAAATTCTCTACATATCAACATCTGTAAATAATTAAAGGTTTTTCTTCCCAAACCCTATATGATGTATTTCTTTTTCTTACCTTATTGTACTGCCTAGGACTCAACAGAAATGGTGAGATTATAATATCTTTGCACCATTTTTTACCAAATTAACTACTATCTTCCTATCAATTCTAATTTGCTAAGATTTTTTAAAAGAAAAATGGATAATGAATTTTATCTAATACATTTTCTGCTTCTAATGACTTTATCATAGTTTTTTTTACTCCTTTATTCTGTTAATGCTGTGAATTACATTGATCTTCAAAAGTTTAGCTAACCTTATATTCCTGGAATATATACAATTTAGTCATGTTCTATTATACTTTTTATTTCTTGATATATTTCTGCTAATTCATTTTTCATAATTTTTGCATCCATATTCCTAAGTAAAATTTAGCCTATAATTTTTCTTTATTGTAATTTCAGGTTTGTTTGTTATCAAAGTTTTGCTGATGTTATAAAATGAATTTTAAATTGTTCTCATTTTTTCTATTCTGAGCTTAAGATCAGCCTTATTTCCTTCTTACTGTTCAGTAAGCCATCTGGTCTTGAAATTTTCTTTGTGGGAAGAATTTTAAATTACAAATTCAATTTTATTAAGACTTACAGGATAAGTCAAATTTTCTTTTTCTCCTTGTAGCAATTTGGGTAAGTTGTACACTTCTAGCAATTTGTTCACATCAATTAATTTTCAAATTCTAATATATACATTTATCTCCTCCTGGCAATGTAACGTAAAACCATTTAATTCTTTTTACCCTGTCCCAATGTATATGTTACTATCATGTATTTTTTAATTCATCATATATTTTAAACCCCATAATATATCAATTGATTTATTTTACAGTCAACATTAATTTCCATTTATCCTTTTCACCTTTTTTTATTTCTTCCTCCACTTCTAGCCTTCCATCTGACATCATTTTCCTTCTATCTGAAGAACATTCTTTAGTATGGTCAGCCCTCCATATCCATGAATTCTTCTTCCATGGATTCACCCAACCACAGATCAAAAATATTTCAAAAAAAAATTTTTTAATAATAATACAATAATAAAAATCATACACATTTTAATATGGCATAATTATTTACATAGCACTTACATTTTATTAGGTATTAAAAGTAATCTAGAGATGATTTAAAGTATTCAGGAGGATGTGCATAAGATATATGCAATTTTATATAAGGAACTTGGGCACCCACAAATTTTAGTATCCACATAGAGTACTAGAACCAATTCCCACCAATACCAAAGGAAAACTCAATTACCATCAAGTGTGGGAAGTTGATGAGATATCTCAGTTTTTATATGTCTGCAATGTCCTCTATTTTGCCTTTATTTCGGAGAGATATTTTCACTGGACATAAAATTCTAAGCATGCAGTTATTTTTTCTTCAGTACTTTGAAGACACCAATCCATTCTCTTATGCCCTCCATTGTTTCTGTTGAGAATCAGCTGTAAATCTTATTGGGGCTACTTTGAAAGTGGCTACTTTTTTCCTCTGGATACTTTTAGGATTTTTGCTGGTTTGGGTTTTTGGAAGCATATTGTGATATGCTTAGTTGTAGTTTTCTTTGTATTTATCTTTCCTGGTTTTGTAGCACTTCTTGAATTTATGTCTTGGTGTCTCATCAGTATTGGAAAAAAATCTCAGCATTATCTCTTCTAGTATTGTGTCTGTTCCATTCTCTTTCTCCTTTCCTTCTGAAACTCCAACTGTGCCTATCCCCTATGTCTCTTATTCTTTGTTTTCTTCTTCTCCATCCTGTCACATTTCTATGTTTTATTATACATAATTTCTCCTAATCTATCTTCCAGTTAACTATTTCTTTCTTCACCTTTGTCTAATGTTGTTAAATACATTCAACGATTTCTTAATTTCATTTATTGCCTTTTTCAGTTCTATGCTTTTTACTTTGTATTTTTTATTTTTATGATATCCAATGCTCTGCCAAAACCCTCACTCTTGCATTTTGCTACTTTAAATATACTCATTTTTTAAAGCCAGGGCCTGAGAACTCCATTATTTGAATCCCCTGTGGGTCTGTTGCTATGGTCTGTTGTTTCTCTTGGTTTTAGTTATATGATCTTGTCTCCTGTATGCCTGATTATTCTGTGTGCATGCAAGATATTCAAAGTAATAACTGTAGAAATTATTGAAGCCTAAGATGATACTATCTTCTGCCAGAAAGGATTTACTTTTGCTCTAATAGGTGGCTAGAATCATTAACAATCTTGAATGTCCTTAATTGAATCAATGACTAAGATGATTCTAAACTGGTTTTATTCTGTAAGTAGACCATTCTATTTCCGACCCAACATTCCTAAGGTATAGCCCTTCAGGTCTCAACCCAAAGTCTGGGGAATTTAGCAGGCAATCTCCTTGTTTAGTGGACCCTGAACTGAAACTCTTGCTCCATTAACCCCACCCCATGAATGTGTCAAAAGCTCTTCTTAACTTCTCAGCCTCTCAGCCACTTCTACTGGAAACAGCAGATTCCCCTAGAGGAAAGAAGCCTCTCAAATGCCCAGCTTATCTTTTGGGTTTCCTTCTTCTCCACAATCCTGTCTTCATAGTCTTCACAGATGTGTTAGCTCTCTGATACCTTCAAACAGATGATTTTTATATTTGATCCAGCTTTTCTAGTTGTTCTCACTGGAAGGGTTAGTCCAAATTGCCTAATCCACCATCATCAGAAGTGCACCTCTCAGTTTTTCTTATCTGTAAAATGAGGATAACAATGACAACTTCCTCAAAGATATTATTAAAAGAGGTCAAGTGCCTGTTACATATTAAGTGCTCAAGAACTTTTGACTACGGTTTTGACCTACCTACTTCTAATCCAAAACAAACCACAATTAATAGATATATTGTGTGTTTTGCCTGCCTGGTATCTATTCTCCTCTGATTCTCCTCAAAATTTCTTTGACAAAATAGACCTCAATTATTGAATAGTTTTGAGGTAGTTGTCAATCAAGTTGCCTCTTCTGTTCAAGGATGGGTAACTAATTCAAGCCAGACCAGACTGCCTCTCTCTTGGTAATATAATGTTAAGCAGCAAATAGTGAAGCTGATCCATACTAACTGCAGGCAACATATTAAACAGGCCATCCATTAGTTTCTGCAAACTAGCTATCCAAAGCAAATCTAATTTCTGTCTTTTACAGGGACTAGTTATTCATCTTTTCTGAGTGCTATCCATTGGCCTTATAATAAATTTATTTTCCACTTAAGTTAACCAGGGTCCATTTTTGTTGCTTGAAACAAAAATACCCTAAACAATACCTCAATGGAGAACTATCTCACTTTCAAAGTTTTTCTACCAGCCCCTTTAACTTAATGATTTCCTTTAACCAGAAAAAAAAAATGAAGAAAAGGTCTTGACGATATTCAGGAAAGTTGCAAAAAATGTTTCTAATTAAAGAATAAGGATTTTATAACTTCACCCTGTGCTAGTGCTGTGTTGGCTCTCAGCTCCATTCCTGCCCTTCCATGTTCTCCTCTGTATTTCAGGGGGCTAGAAGCCTACAGACTACATTTCTCATATGCCTTTGACAGTTAATTTCCAATTATGATCTGCCACAGGGAAACACTGGAGAACACTGGATGGCAGGAGAAGATAAATCATTTTATTTTCTTCCTTCTGTTGCTGGTTCCTGCAAGGGCAGTAGCAGTGTCCCAGGAAACCCAGCAGAAGATTGCTCATGGGCTCTGGCTCCAGCAGCAGTAGCCCCAGATAACTACAATGCAAATGCTGGCTACTGCAACAGCAGTGCAGTTCTGGCAGGGGTAGCAGTGACTGCAGGCTCCAGCATCCTCTGAGATGAGTCCAGCATCATCAACAGGACTACATACTTTTTGGATCAATAGAAGTGTGGGCTCCTGGCTTCCTGCAAAGGACAGCAGTATTCCAACAACCTTAGCACCATAGCACTTATCAGCTCTATTTAATACCATTTTCCTTTTTTCTCTCCCAGCCCTAAGAGTAGTAATGTCTTTCTACGGTTGCTGATCTTTTAATAAATTCATCATCCACTTTTTACTTCTCCAGGCTTACCAATACTTTTAGTAATTAACTCATTATATTAAATTTTCTTTGCTTAAAATTTTTAGTATGGCTTTTGTTTTCCTAATTACACAACTTTCAGTGGCATGGACCTCTTCTTTTTCAATTTTGTCATTTTTGTGTTTCTTATCCACTCTTCCTCTGTCGTATTCATCCACTCCAATTCTCTATACTCTCTCAATTCCTTTTTTCTTCTTCTTGGCCTATTTCTCAAGTATATCAATTATACCTATGTCATTATTTTAATGACACTCAGGGCAAAAAGGAAGTTGGACCATTTTCAATTTAAATATTCAGCAGTTCAAGTACAAAAACAAAAATTCCCTCAGTAACTATAACTCTACATTAAAATAAAATCCAATTTTTATTATAATTACAATTGTCAATATCTACAAAATATTTTCCATAAACACTACTACAATTCACCGCTTGAATGGCAAAATCATATTAGTCCTAAAGACTCAAGACAAGTAATAATTTGAATTAAAACAGAAATTATAATCCATACCTTTAGGTTATACCTCATGTATCACTTCAATTGTTATTTCTTCACTGGGTTATTTAGAAGTGTATTTTGCACACTGCAGCCTTGAACTCCTGAGTTCAATGGATCCTCCTCCCTCAGGTTCCAAGTAGCTGTGACTACAGGCATGTACCACTGCACCTGGCTATATCATTTCAAATGTGTCAGCACTATCTAATAAGCAAAAAGAGAAGCCTAGCAAATGCTTTAGAAGATAGCAATAAGACAATGTCTAGATATCTTTACTCATCTGAAAGTAGAAAAAACATCTGCAAGTCGTGTCTGGAAGACACAACTTCATTTATTTACTGAGGATCACAAACCAAACTTCACATTTGTTCAAAACTGAACTGTTGTTGAGCCAGAAACCTGCTACCTCTCTTCCCCCACTCTAAAACAGCCTCCATCACTACTTTCCCCTGCACCATACCACTCAACCTGCCCCACTTAAATTGTCATTATATCAACATACTGAGACCCCATCTACAGAAAATAAAAAAAGTTAGCCAGGTGTGGTGGTGCACACCTGTAGTCCTAGCTACTCGGGAGGCTGAGGCAGGTGGATCACTTGAGCCCAGGAGTTCAAGGTTACTGTGAGCTATTATCATGCCACTGCACTCCAGCCTAGGTGACAGAGTGAGACCTTGTCCTTAAAAAAAAAAAAAACTATCATTATAAAAAGAATAAAACCAAACTCCTTGCCATGTCATATAAGTCTCTGCCGTATCTGGCCCCTACCTACTATGCTCCATCTTCAACTTATTTACTTTCCTTATTCAAGATAGATATAAGGAAAATAACCAGTGGTCACAGAATGACTCGATCCTGACTCACCATAAACACAAACACACACACACACACACACACACATGCACAATCCCTTTCAGTCCTTGGGCAAAACCCTCTTATGCACCTATGCTCCTCACATACTTTCTCGTCTCCTGTCTTCCTTCTTCCTCCAGAGAAGTGGCTGGAGTCAAAGCAAATCACAACTTTCCTAAGCAAATAATACGTGGCCAGTGAGCTGATGCTCAATCCAAAACTGAAGGATAGAATTGGCACAGTTTGGCAAGTAATACATTAACACAGAATGGATACTGAAGACTCAAGACATCCACTCTTTCTCCTCTATAGTAAAAAGTAAACCACCTCCCATAGGCTTCTCCCATCTCTCTCCTCCTCCCCACCCCACACACACATAACACACACACACAAGCACATACATCCCATCCTCATTCCTGGTCACATCAAAATGATTAACTGTAGTTTACATTCAGGGTCAGCTTTTAAAGTATTTTTAATATGATTCTAAAATTCCCTCTCATTGTACTTCTTCATTTCTTCTATTGATCTCTTGAAACTCTTTAAACAAGGTATGTTTAATTCCTCCATTAATTCATTACTGAGCACCTATAATGTGTCAGGCACTGTGCTAAGCTCAAGGAGGAATAGAGAGCAATATATTACACGCAATTCCTGCCCTCTGTCTCCACATAAACATAAGTTATCAATAACTGGCTTAACTTTTAAATAAATATCTGTATAGGTTATAACTTTATTATTAGCCATTTGGAAAATTTAAGGTTATTGTATTATTATTTGCCATTTGAAAAAATATATTTTTCTAATATGCTAGGGATTGAGGCGAGATTAAAGAGTAGGAGAACAGTAAATACCCAAAGGAAGAAGTCATTTGTAAGTGGTGAAAAGATATCAAATTTAGGAAGAACACAAGATAGGTTTCACGAAGTTCACTACTTTACCTTGGCCCAGCCCTCTTTATCATCAAACTTGGGCAGATAAATAGAAACTGCACTGTCATTAGTAACATTGTCTTAGGGTCACAAGAATCAGAACAACCTTGTTTCTCACGACTAATGATTTTTTTTTTCTATTTTACTGAAGCTATTATAAAGGAACTATATCCTCAAAGGATTTGTTAATCAAAGTATGACTCTGCTCCATATGAACTTAAGGAAAAAAATTGCTGAAATCTAATTATTATATCAGTCTAATGCCCCTTAACCTTTTTCTTAAGTAGATACAGTAAAACCCTTACCCAAATCTTAATATTATTCAGGTCTACTCAGAACCTAAGTCTGAAGAAATCCCCTAAAGACCAACCAAACTCAATTGAACAACAATTTATAGAAAAGCCTCTGTAGCAGAATGGAGGAAAAATACTTTACCAAATGATATAAAAGATTTTTTTTTAGAAAGAAACTGTGTTGATTTATGAAAATACCTTGATAAGCTACGTGAAAGTTGATGGGGAACTCCAACAGGTAATAGATTGAAAAAAAAAAAATAGCTAACCTGATATGTACAAAAATTAATATAATAGAAATTGGAGAGTGGAGAAGAAATAGAAGAGAGAAGGAAGGTAGAGCAAGAAGTGGGGGCTAACAACATGGCCATAAGTGAGCAGAAATGCTCAAAGAGATTTTTTTAAGAATGGGAGAGTCTAATTTAATTTTGAATTATCCACTGTATGGAAAGCTCATCATCATCATCCCCAAATCTCCAGAGAAATACTACTAACGCAGCTGCCCAATATGAGTAAAATTTTAGAATCCAGGAAACAGGGTTGTGTCCCACATTTGGCTTGACACCAGAGCAGAGATGAAGGCAAAACATACAGCAAAAATGAATAGTGTAATGTTGAACATTTTTGTTTTGAAATTTTCTGCAAGTATTGAAAACTAAAATGGAGGGGAACTCATTTATGTGAATATGCCTGGCGGGTAGACTGTTGAGAAAACATAGTCATTTATGATATCCTATTAAGTAAAAAACACTTATAATAAATTAATAAGCAGAATATAAAACTGTACATATACTATACATATACTATAACTGCATCTATATAAAATATGATGCATATATATAAAAACTACAAGGAAAGATGTAAAAATGAACAGTTGTATAGGGTGGTGAAATCATACAGAATTTTTTCATTTTAAAAAATGTCTATTAAGTTTTTATAATAAAAATTGATATAAAATGAATAGTCTTTGAACTTTCTATTTCTATATAATATAAGCAGAGATCTAGGTGAAAATATTTGAAAGAAAGTGATTTCAGTACCTAGGACAGCCAGCAGAGAATCAATATAAATTTAAGAATACTACTACTTGGATCAAATATGAAAAAGTAATAAACAGCCTTGAAACATACACTTGTCAAACTGCATGATAAGGCCACAGCAAGGTTTACTTTAGGAAAAGCTTTGCAGAATTTTAAAAACAAATAATTTTTAAATTATTACTATTTTTATAAAAGTTATAAAAAGACTTTTAAAATGTAATTGTCAGATTACTAATGGCAAGAATAGAGCAAAGATGAGACTCTGTTAAACTATTTTCAGCATGTTGTTTATAAAAAAATTTTTAAACAAATAAACAAAAAACCACTTTCTGGCCTTAAGAGAGCAATTTGCTGTTAACAATCTCAAAAATGCTTTAGTAAAGAAAATGTTCAAGGACAAATACCCAGATGAATTTCACCGGTGTTCTTCTTACTTCCTCTCACTTTAGTTTCATTTTCTAACCCTCAAAACTGACCTTCATATAAACAAATGAATCTAACTTCAGACGGGGATGGAGAGCACTGAATGATAGCAGAAAAGTAGCCTAAAATGCATACTACCTATTTTCCTATTAACATTTATTACATGCCTTTTTTGTGCCAGCTGCATTATATTTGCATCTCACCACAACTCTATGAAATAGGCATTATTGTCCTCAATTTATAGCTAACAGAGTCCAAGAGATTAAGTGATTTGCTCAAAGTCACACAACTAGTAACTAGCAAACTAGGATATGATCCAGAGTTAACTAATGTCAAAGCCTTTGCTTGGAATATGCTGCTTACACACACTGTGCTGCCTTGACTCCTTGACCCAGCTAAGGAAACACAGGATTAGGAGGAAAATAAGCAGAAAAGCAATATTTGCAATCATAAAGATCCAGCTACTTATATGAAGCCATCTTAACTGATTAGATTTAGACTACAGAAATTCCCCTAAGCTATAACCAGAAGAATACAGGGTTTAAATGATGAATGAACGAATGAATGTAGATGAATAAGAGGGAAATTTTTACTGAGACTGCTATCTTACATTGTTACAGGAGCCAGCCTGACTCTAAACCATAATGTTTCTGGCTCTGGTAAATTTAAACAGAGATAAAAGACAAGCAGCAAAGCCCTAAAAGCATGTACTGAGATCAGGATGCAGAACCTGGGCCAGGAATCAAGAGTTCTAAACTGAGGACTAAGCATTGCTTATGTTAAGAGCCTAGAAAAGGGTCCCAGAAAGAGAACCAGTATAGAACTAACTCCAAACTAGAAGGCTATAACAGAGATTATCTATGAATCAGAGAAATGAATGAGAATTGTGGGGTAAGAGCCAGGACAAAGCTGAGAAATGTGAACTGGAAGGGGTGGGAAAGAGAGGAGAGTGTTTGAAAACATTGGAAATACTGAAACATATGGTAAATTGTGAGACAGTTTGAGCTATGGCATGATTACATAAATTCCTGCTGCAAAATCTGGTGGCAGATTGGAAGCATGTGTTCCAAAACAATCCCATAAGATTTCCTATTGAAGTTGAAGAAAACGAGTAATGAGAGTTTTATGTCCTTAATGATATCTGAGTTTCTTCCAAAGGTGATTTTAATGTAACCTTTTAAATGAAAGCAACACTGATTTGATCCCAATCTCAAATATTTCAGGATATATAGTACATATAAAATATAAATTCAGTAAATTGTTCATTCCATATATATCCCCCTTATGAGAGGGTCCTCTTTCCTCCTTCAATGCTCCAAACAGTGAAAAATTTATTATAGCTAAAAGGAAAGTTACATGAAAGGGAGGAGTGAAGATGAAGCTGAAAAGATAGGTTGGAGAGGGACTATGAAGGACCTTGTATGCAAAAGTAAGGAGTTTGAATTTTATTCAAAGCAATAGAAAGCTTAAAGAGATCTTTAAGCCAGGGAATGAATGATTGAAACTTGATTTTTAACAAGCTACTCTGCGGCAATACAGAGGAAAAACCCACGACAGAGACACAAGATCCCAGAATACAACGCAGTGGTGGTACGGCTGAAAATACACTGGCAAGAATTCTCACACTAGTGAGACTTTGACATTAAACCTATAGGATTTGTTGACATACTGTAACAGGCTCTGTCACCCTCTTATTCCAAAACCTTTCACTGCAGATCAATGAGATAAATTCAAATTTCTTAGCATGGCATACAAACATAGGTGATTCTAACTAAATATTTAACAACTGATACAGTAATATAGAATTAATATGCAAATCAATATATAAATTAACATTAAAAATAAATCTTTTTTCCAAATAAACTATAGATGTACATATATAGATATGTTTTCCATGTAACAAGAGTTATAGCATAAATTATTTATATAGTCATTCTAATAATTTATAAATAATTTGTTGAATTTTAGAAAGTGTTGGTTTAATCTCTTAAACAGGGCCATGATTTGATATTTAGAACTGCATCAAGTTTTTCCTGACCTCTTCCTCATTAAAATGACAATCATTAGGTCCCTGGTACTTAGCACTTTGTTGCAACTATAAGGCAACTAGGCAGGCTGCCTACATGTCATAGTCACATAAGTACCTAGATGCTAGTATTTCCCACAGGGCCTGAAACCCTGTGCCTCAGGATAGCCCCCACACACAAAAAGTGCAGACGCCACAAAACCACCTGTACTGCAGCCTTTTCCATTGCCTCCACCAACAGGACTCTTAGCAGTATCAGGCAGGCACTGACACTCCAGCCAGTATGTGCCTTCCAAGGACCATGTTAATCCACACCACTAAAATATTTATACATATATATATTTTAGAGACAGGAGTTTTGTTTTGTGACCAGGCTGGAGTGCAGTGGCCTATTCATAACTCACTGCAACCTCGAACTCCTAGACACAAGTAATCCTTCCACCTCAGCTTCCCAAGTAGCTGGGACTACAGGTGCATGCCACCATGCCCAGCTAATTTTTTTATTTTTTATAGAGACAGGGTCTTACTATGTTGCTCAGGCTGGTCTCGAACTCCTGGCCTCAAGCAATCCTCCTGCCTCAGCCTCCCAAAGTGCTGGGATTACAGGCGCTTAAGCCACCATGCCTGGCCTGTGATTCAGTATTTTAAAAACTAGTGTCTCTGTACTGGTGCATATCAGTTGAATACCAATCCTGCATATGAGGACCTTTACAACTGACTCCCACCAACTAGCTTCATCTTCCACCATTCCATCCCTTCTTTCTGTCTTCCATGCACCTAGCAATATAGGAATACTGGCCATTCCCAAAAGACACTGTGCTCTTTCACAGTTCATGCTTTGCACATATCTAAAATGCCTTTGTCCTTCTCCATATACTGAATTATAATTTTCCTGCAAGGCCAGTTTGAATATTATCTTTGGTTATAAAGCCTTCCATAAATCCTCCACGTTCATATACTCACCGCTTTGTGTCAGTTCAACACTTGGTACATAACTATTTTAAAGCATTTATTATGTATTTGAATTATTTACATACATGACTCTTTCCCACTAGATTGTGAGCACCTCAAGTGCAGAGACTATGTCCTATTCATCTCTGTTTCCTAAATTAGTATGGTGGTATATAGCAGACACTCAAAACACTTGTTTAAAGGAAGAACAAATAAATACCTAAGCCAAAAACAATAACTGTCTTTGATTTTCTATACTGTATGCTATACTGGAAAATTTTAGATGCAAACTTAAACACGTACAAAGGGATACATATTTTTTAAAAATTCTTTTAGAGAGTGGAATATGCACAGCTTTGTAGAAGCAGCAGCAGGTAGCACCTCTCCCTGATCCTCCCACTGGAGCATCTCAGGTAGTCTAACTATTACTTTTGTCACAATTGGGTTATTATCAGTGAAGTTCTCTGTTTCATATACACATGTAAAATATTTATTTTTAATTTAATTTGCCCATGTTTTCACATTTTTCTAACATATAAAGTACATATGATTGCTACTATTATCCCCACCAGCATCATCATCTAGTATTAGATGTCCATAAATTATTTTGTCAATTTTTTTGTTGTCTTCCCTTCTTTCCTTCCATCTTTCCTTCTTGTCTTCTTCCTGTATTTCTTTTTTTCTTTTTATTGGCTTTTGATGTTAACAATTACCAAGAGACTCATTCATGACAGAATTTCATAATGGATTATTTTAACTTTAGAAATTTTTTTAAAATCATGTAACAATTTAATTAAATAAATTCAGTAAAGGGACTGCAAACTTCTTTGAAAATATATTTAATCAAGCATGAATACAATTGTGAAATTTTCAAAACTTTATTGAAGTATAAGTTTAAATCATTATTTAAGCAATATAATATCTTTCTCAAATTTGGATTCCTGTAACCCAATAATTCTTCTCTTCCTCAAACTAAATGTCTTATTTGCATGAAAAAAGTATCACATAAAGCAATGGGGTCAAGTAAATAGCATCTTACCACAAAGCAAAATTTTTTTGGTTTTTTTGAGACAGGGTCTCACTCTGCCACAAAGCAAGATTTTAACTTTTTAAATTGTCTGCAAGTGAAAAGCACAATACAGAACCTCTCATTTACCGGTCTGCATGGAAACTGCCAATAGTATATTTGAAATCAATGAACCAAAAAGAAAAAGAGAGAGAGACAGAAAGAATGAGTGACACTTTCAACTACATTGGTAAGTGTATTGATGGCACATGAGAGGATAGAGACAACACTAATCAAGACTACTAACTAAAGTTTTCATTGCTGATCAATGAATCTACAGTTAGTAACAGAATTTAGTTAATAAATGACATTACAGCCCCTGAAGAGGAATAACTAAAAAAATATTGTTTGTCCTGCAAAGATGTACCAAAAGCAAACAAAATATTCAAATTGGTAAATTAAGATTTTGAAATATTATAGAAGACTATTTTGAAATATTAACATTTATAAAACATTATAATATATTATAAAGTAGAAAGGCTCTACAACCTGAATTCATTCTGAAAAACTTGAAATTAAAGTAATACAATATTTTATTCCCAGAGCTCTTAAATACAAAACTTTGCCTTTTATGAACTCCACATGAAATAATGTTATCAAAATGAAGAATCTAATCAATCCCAAGCTCCTACCATCCCAACTACTGTCTTTATACAAAGACATGGGAGCAGAATACTACTTGTTGTCCCATACCTCAGTATTATCTATTCAAAGGAAAAGCTTTTTTTTAAAGTTTATGGGTTAAAGATATCATTGAAATTGTGAATGATTCTCACTCTACAGATTTGTTGAAAGGTAGTTACTGACTGCAAAAAATATCTTATCTAACTGACAGTTTTGAACACCTGAATGAACTTAACCAAAAATTTCCATGAACATGGAAATATGACAGAGTTTATATATTTGAAGCAAAAATTCAACTTCAGGAAAAAAAGAAGTTGAAGTGATTCACCAGTGAGTCAGTGTTATAATTTGAGCCCTAAAGAAATTATTAAGGCTAGCAGAGCGTTGTGTATGCTTGAGGAAGAACATCAACATATTTTTAAATACTTGATTATTTTTAAAAGTTCAAATGGATTAGAAATCCATCCACATTATAAGAAGAAATTTCAACATTATATTTGTCAATGGAAAACAAAGGAAAAGCAGTTGGAAAATATTACTACGTTTGAAGTAAAATTTAAAGAGGATGAATTTTCAAAATTCTAATAACATAAAAGGAATTTCTATCAATGAGAGAAAAAGAAATAAGTTATTTCCTGCAATTTTATGCCAACTACTTGTTTAGAGTTTCTTGTCAAAGGTGAACAATATGAACTTGAAGAGACCATCATTAAACAGTCTTGGAATTATGTGTATCTGTTTCAAAAATAAATAAATAAACCTGATACCAAAAAAAGGTATGCTCATAGATGCCAGCTAAGTATCTCATTTCAGATGTTGAAAAGATTTTATTTAAAAGTTGTTATAATTCATCATGTACTTACTTTCATAAAACCTTGCATTAATAATTGTATAATTAAAAAGTGATTAATTTTTCACCAAGTCCCATCTAGATGTCCCCAGATCTTTTCCATTTTACCCCAACATGACATACACATCCATTATTATTTCCTATGTATGGCATGACGTGAAAAAAGTTAGGAAGCACTAGTTAAAGGAGCGTAAGTAACTATTTAGCTAAAACATACAGAAAGGGAAGAAGACAAGTCTAAAAATGGTAAATAAATTGAGGAAAGATCATGAAGGACCTTGTTTGCCATGCTAAGAGTTTTATATTAATATTTTTTCTAGCCTCTGTCAACCAAAGGTCTGGAAGAAAATTAAGCTCTAATGCCCTAAGGCATCCATTGTTAATATATTAATTTATTTCTTATGCATCTAGAATGGTACTAGTTATGGTTCCATTCCTGGTAGAAGTAAAATAATTACTTAATATTTTGTGTGTTCCATGGTTCAGAGGAGGGACTCCAGTAAAAGGCTGCAAGCAGGTGGCAATGGGAACATACTGATATTTTAAACAAAAGGGTTACATGACCAGATTTTTGATGTGTAAAGCTCTTTCTGGCAACACCATAATTTAAGTTATTTTAAATAAAAATTCAAATGATTTGGGATAAAAAGGACCCAAATATTGATCTACGTAAAACCCCACAGCAGCAAAATATAATTTTCAATTCTTTCCTTTAAATATTATATTAAATGGCTGGTGATAATGATAACATCAATGGCCATTATGATTATGATAATTAACATATTACAGCAATTTATAGCTCACAGGCACTTTCACTTATATAGTGTCACTTTACCCATATGATAAAGATACCACAGGCCCATAATTCCTCAACCATGATAACGAAATCCAAAAAGCTCTGAAAACAGGAACTTTTTTTGTAAGTCTGTGCCAAAATTCCTGACCTGAATTAGCATGAGGCTATGTATAGTCTTTATTTAACCCATTTGTAAATATTCATATGTTTCACTAAATCAATATTAATGTGTTTGATTAGGGGCTGCTGTCCTAACCCTGGTGAGAGTTACATATCATATGGTATATGCACCTTTACATTTCTAAAGTCCAAAATACTTTAATTCCCAAACAAAGAGATTATGGACCTGTGTTTTCAATCTTCATTTTATACAATTTAAGGAGTTTAATTGACTACTTCAAGATAACATAACTTGTAAACGATAAAGCTGGGATTCTCATCCAGATGTCTAAATCTTGTTTTCTATTCCCTATCCAACACTGACCAGAAATGAAAAAGCTTTTTTCAGCATAAAGAGATATTTCATATTTCATGTACTATCACATAAGCATAAGCTAATGAAAAATTTTCAAAATGCAAAATTAAAAAATAAAAGTCTTATTTCTATTTAACCTTTAAAAAATATTGCCTACTGTTTAAGTTTGTCCTCAGCTTCACTGTTTTACATAAATGAGTAAGCTCATTGTCTAGTTTGATTTCACTGACCCAGAAACTAAAAGCACCATCAATGATGCTATTTTTCACAAAAATTCATAAAAACTACAAAGCAAATAGGACAAAAATTTAAAGGAGGAATCATAAATAATTATCCAGTTGGCAAATTTTCTAATACCAATGCTATCAATCCTGTGGCAGTTATATTTTTCAACAAATATTTATGGTTCTCCCTTCATAGTTGGTAGGATTGTACTTCTCTACTGAGTTAGGCATGATCATATAATTTGCTCTGGCCAATGAAATGAGAGCAGAAGTTGTATGCACACTTCTAAGAGGAAACTTTAAGAGACAACTTGGGATTCACAGTCTCCCTTTTCAGCTGCTCACAATGTTCCAGACAGCAGCTTCTCCATCAGCCTGTGTCCCAGAATGGGGATAATATGGAGTAGAGACCTCAAGTGACCCAGAGAAAACATGTAGCATGAAAAAGAAATAAACTTTTATTGTTTTAAGACACTGATATTTGGGGATAGCACAGTCTACTATAAATTTATTACCTCTCAGCTCCAAATCCACCCTTCTTTGCCCTGCTTTGTGATAGTGGATCTGAACTCAACTATTGTTACCTTTTCTCCTTTGCCAATTGACACAATGTTAAGCTTTGTCAGTAGAGGGAGCCATAGTGATATTAAAGGATGAAAGGGCTTCTCTTCCAGGTTCTGGGTGTTCTGTTGTTTTTGCTATAGTGCATGGATGCTAGTGGTACTCAACCTCCTATCATGTTTCACCAGCACTCCAGAGGTTATCTATTCAGCAAGTTTCAGCAGCACTCCAGATAATTTCTCAACAAGTCTTGCTGGCTCCCCAATAGGTGACTTCCCAGTGAGTTTCCTGAGCACCCCAGCCAGCTTCTCAGCAAGTCCCACCAACACCCCCACAGATGATTTCCTGCTTGCCTGCCCCAGTCTGTGGCAGCTCAGTGGGCCACAGCCATACCCTGCAGTGAGAGCTGAATCTCAGCCACAGTCATGGGAGAAGTCAAGTTTGCTGCCTTTTTTTTTTTTTTTTTAAGAAATAGGGTCTCACTCTATAACCCAGGCTAGAATGCAGTGGCACAATTATAGCTCACTGCAGCCTCAAACTCCTGGGCTCCGGCTAAGCAATCCTTCTGCCTCAGCCTCCCAAGTAACTGGGACCACAGGCACAGACCACCATGCCTGGTTTAAGTTTGCTTCTTTTCTGGGTACTCTACCTCAGCCCTAGAAGAGGTGGCTGCTCCCTGCTACAGGTTAATAATCCTTTACATTAAAATGTCCTTGTTCTTTCAACATATGAATTTTGGGGGAAAAATAATAAAATAAAATAAGCAAATCAATAACAACTAAAAAAAGAAAAAAAGATGTCTCTGTTCAAATTACTATTATAGTTTCTGTCTCCTGACAGAAGTCATAGTAGTTTATCCTAATGTAAAACTACAAACTGCAACATAAATTTAAATTAGTAGTTTTGAAGGACAACTTTGGATTCCTTTTTTTCTACTTTATTTCATAGTTACTTTTAATGTTTATATACCTAAGTTAAAGCAATTGATTATATTTTAAACACTGTCATGAAGTTTAAGTTATAATACATACTACTGTACATCTTTTCACTAAACCAGACTCTTGGCTAAAAATTACAAAAAAGAAAAATAATATATGAAGGTACACTTATTGTGGAGTAAGAAATGGTTCTTCAACCAAACATGCCAAAAGAAATTATATTCTTGTGAAAAGATTAAATTCAAATCTTTGCTTACTTATACTGCAATATAAAGTTTATGTGGAGTCTGTTAAAATGACCATCAGATAATGAAAATACTACACGTGGAAATATTTCAATGACTCTTCACTATGTTAGTCATGTGGTAAAATTATTTATTCCTCCCTTTATAAAAATAAATACAATTATTAACTAAAATGACTACTTAGGAGTAGTACTTAATCTTTACGTGTAAAGCACAGAATGATTCACACTTCTTGCCTCCAATCCCTCCACCCTACCCCCAGTTAGACCAACATTTTAATTCAGGAGGAAATAAAAAGTGAAGAGTAGATTGGCAGTAATTTGAGGGCAATAGTATTATAAACCATGGAAAAGTGCACAGTAAAATATTATTTCACAGCAATCATTCTGGAATTTGTGTCTCTGAATACAAAATACATTTAAAAAAATAAGAGTAGCACAGTGTCTACATTATAAAAATTATATATCCAAACTTATATCTACTGGCACTTACTAGATGAATGTCATAAGTAGAACAATGCCCCTCCTAAAGATGTTCTGTCCTGATCCCAGGAACATGTAAACATGTTTCCTTACATGGCAAAAGGAACTTTATAGAGTGACTAAAATGGGAAGATTATTCTGGGTGGGCCCAATCTAGTCACATGAGTCCTAAAAAGAGAAAAATCTTTCCTAGCTGTGGGCAGGGAGAGATGCAATGACAGAAGATGGGTCAGGGAGATGGCATCATGAAAAGGCGTCAACGCCCTATTGCTGGCTCTGAGATACAGCAGGCTATGTGCAAGCACCAGAAAGAGGCCTCTAGGAGGTAAGAATGGCCCTCGGCTGATAGCCAACAAGGAAATGGGGATCTCAATCCTACAACCTAAAGGAACTGAATTCTTTCAACAACCCATATGAGCAAGAAAATAATCCTCCCCTAGAGCTTCCAGAAAGAAATGCAGCCCTGGCTACACCTTGATTTTAGCCCACTAAGACCCATGTCAGACTTCTGACCCACAGAAATGTAAGATAATGAATTTGTGTTGTGTCAAGCCACTAAGTGTTAGAGCAGTGGTAGAAAACTAATTCATGGAATACTATGTATAACCTTGGAAGATCTAGGTCTTATTTTATTAAAGAAGGTGGCAATGTCCTTTCAATTGGTATTTTAAAACTGGGGTTTCATAAAAGTATTTATTGATGAAATTGATATTCTCTATAGTTATCAATGCTTTCCTCTCCTCCTAATTTGTTTATTTAAAAAACACTTACATGGTGTTTATCATGTGCTAGGTACTCTTCTAAGGGCTTTACAAGTGTAAACTCAATTAATCCTCATAACAGCTTCTGAAGTTGGTGTTATTATTATCCCCATTTTACAAATAAACATACTGAGGTACGCAGCTACCAAGTAACAGCTACCAGTAAAACCAGGCTGTCAGATTCCAGGCACTTAAGCACTATCTATCCTCTTACTGTTTTCCATAAGACTAAATGGCAATGTGATGAAAAAAGAATGATTTTTGAAGTTAGGTCTAGGTACAAATCAGTGTTCCTCTACTCAAGAAGCTTTGTGACCTGGATCCCAGCACATAGTAGACACTGAAGAAATGTTAGTTAGTTCCCTCATTGAATTCCTGCTTCAAGTCTACAAATACATTCAAATCCAAACTAAACCTATGCACTACAGGCTTAAGATAAGAAATGAAAAGTAGTCTCATGCTCCTGAATTTCCACTTCTCTTTCTTCTAGTTCCACATGTTCCTTCTCAGATCCTCAGCTGAGACAACCTTTGGTACTACAAGACTGTCTCTAGGGGTACTATTAAGCTCTCATTATATCAACAAAAATAGACTCAAATTTTACTATCAGAACTTTACTAGGACACTAAGAGGAAAAAATTTTTAAAGAAATTAAACATGAAGTGTAAGTGTTGCAAAGCATCTTTGCCTGAAGTAACCTTAGCCATAGATTACATCAAACAAAACAGTTTATTATACACACTGACTGGTTCCTTTCTTTGGCTCCGAGTTGTTACCATGTTACCTTGTTCTTGTTAACATACCTGAAGATTGGTTAGTGCCCATATGCAAACATTCTGTATATCCTTTATCACCAGAAATTCAACTTTTTCACCTTGTATTCTACACATTGAACCTGATCATAAAGGTTCTACATTCTCAAAGGTGCATACCCTCTACACCAGCTAACCATTTAAATGTCTATACTAAATTCCTCAAATTTTAAATTTGTTCTCTTCTGAAGCATACTTATAAGATGACCCAGTTCCATACATTTCTCTCTGCAGATCCATTTAGCTTTCTATCCCTGCAATATCATCATCATTATTGTCCAGGGAATTTTGTTGTTGGTGTTGGTTTCTAAAATGCTAACAACCGCTATCTCAAATAGAAAAAAACTCCACACAATAGCAAAAAATAGTATCTACCACCAGCAAGATGGCTTAATCTCTCACATTCTTAAATAAACAATAATTAGAAGTTTTTTAATAGAAGTAATATTTATTAAATATATTTTGTTCTCACTGATTTCATTTGTTGCCTACCACTTAATTGATAGTTTAATTAATACCATGCACCATAACCAACAGCTCTTATGTCAAAGAGAAGTAACGATGAAACTTCTTACAAATATGACCACCAAATCCCAAAGATAAACATTTCTTGAGTTATTAGCAGCCATCCACTCTGTATTCAATAATGTTGGCTGTTAGGTATTAACGTGGTAAGAGCTATGATAGAGGTATGTATTAAGAGTTATGGGAGCATAAGAGAGTCACCTAACCCAGTTTTTAACAGGTTGGACACCTGAGATGGCTCAGCTAAGAATTAGGATTCAGCCAGAAAGAAAGTGGGTAGGGCTTCTAGGCAAAGAGAACAGTATATGCTGAACTATATAAGCAAAATTTTTTTTAAAATTAAAGAACTCACTTCAAATAGTTTGATACAGTCAAAACAGGTGGTGCCCATGAAAGACTACCAGGAGATAAAGACTGATAAAACATCACAAAGGGCCTTAGATGACATGCTAAAGGTTTGGACTTTATATAATACTAAAGGGAATGGGAAGGGACTGAAGAATATTAAGGATTTTAAAACATGTTTGTGGCTTAGAGAGTTGAGGTATTATGGAGATTAAATCAGAGGAGGTGAAGAAGAAAGTAGAGAAGATGTCTTTAGGAATGAATAGAGTAATTAAGCAAAATATAATAAATGCATGAAACAAGGCAATAACAATGAAGATGAAGAGGAGACCGATTTCAAAAATATTTAGGAGATAAGACTAACAAGATTTTGTAATTGATTATATTTGAGGGCTGAAAGAGAGGAAGGAAATTAGGATGACCCACATCCCACCAGGTTTTATTTAACAAATGTTTACTGACTGACAACTATGTGTCTGGTGCTACCCTGAGCATAAAAAAATGATTAAAACTTGGTCCATAACATCAAAGAAACCAGATACACTAAGGAGAACATAGAGATTAATAACTACTATTGAAAATCAGAAACATTAAAATAAGTATATACAAAATGCTATGGAAGTTGAGAGAAGACACCCCCAAGTGGCAAAAATGCATCAAAAAGAGAATCTTATCACAGGAATGGGGCTGCATACAAAACAGCTCATCAGGTAAAGAGTAAGGCCATGTACACAATCAAAGAGTTAAAGAAAATGATGTATAGAGGGACCATTAAGAAGATTACTGTGATTGTGTTGAAGGGTCCATGGGTGAAGTGGATCCTGAATATCTAAAATCATGGTCCATTCATACCCACAATCCCAATAATTTTTTACTGAACCAGACTGCATATTCAAACTGAGGACTAAGGAGAGTTTAATAAGGGGATTATTTTACAAAGGTATGAGCAGGGATTCAGGAATCTAAGAAGGGGGTGGTACAGCACCTGGGGCTAGTAATAGTGGAAAGCAATTTCCAGAACCAGAAGAGAGTAGCTATACAAAGAGGCCTACCTGTGGTTTTTAGCAGAGAGACACAGCGAACTGCCAACACCTGGTATAGAGGAAGTCTGGGGACAAATAACCTGACCTCATTCTCCTCCTTCCCTTCAATCTGCCAGAGTCTCACATTGACAGAACCTAACTGGCAGTCAGAGAATAAGGGAGTCCCCCTGGTGTAATCCATAGAAGTCAGTGTCCCATAGTACACAGCAGAGTACAAAAAAAGTGGAATAGATTTGGAAGAGTGAATGGAAAAATATATAATATGCAGTGATAAAGTTCAACAATAGTCAATTGTATCTCCTGCTGGTCTTATAAAATTCACCTTCAATTTCTATAAACCTTTCTAACTTTTATTTGGAGATGGAGTTTCATCATTAGCATTAAACCTGCTAAATTGGCTGAGCATGGTGACTCACGCCTGTAATCCTAGCACTCTGGGAGGCTGAGGCGGGAGGATTGCTTTAGGTCAGGAGTTCGAGACCAGCCTGAGCAAGAGCAAGACCCCATCTCCACAAAAAATAGAAAAATCAGTCGGGCATGGCAGCACACACCTGTAGTCCCAGCTACTTGGGAGGCTGAGACAAGAGGGTCACTTGGGCCCAGGAGTTTGTGGTTGAAGTGAGCTATGATGATGCCACTACACTCTACCTGGGGCAATGGAGTAAGACCCTGTCTCAAAAAAAAACCCTGCTAAATTTCTTACATGAGGCATTAATTTGTTATAAAATGGATCCTTAGAATTACAGATTTTTCTGTCTCACCATCAAGTCTTTATACTATATCTGCTTCCAAAGCAAATATCTCTGTCAATATGCACCTTCAACAACAAATCCCGAGTTGGAGTATCTTATAGACTGAATGTTTGTGTCCCCTAAGAATTCATATGTTGAAACCAATTCCCCCAATGTTGTGGTATTTGGATGCAGAGCCTTTGGGGGAGATTAGGTCATGAGGGCAGAGCCCTCATGAATGAGATTAGTGCCCCTATAGAACAAGCACCAAAGAGCTCCTTTTCTCTTCCACCGTGTGAGGTTGTAGCCAGGAGACAGCCACCTATGAACCAGGAAGCAGGCCCTCATCAGACACTGAATCTGCCACCACCTTGATCTTGGACTTCCCAGCCTCCAGAACTGTGAAAATTAAATTTCTGTTGCTTATAAGCCCTCCAGTTTATGGTAGTTTGTTATAGCAGCCCAAACAAACTAAGACAAGACAAGGTACAGCCCATTTGTCACCAAGCAGATGGAAAAGACCCTTCCTGATAAATTCTGTATTTAAGAATCCTATGGCTGAGTTAAGACTTAGGTTAGCTTACACAAGACGATCACTGAAGAGAGATCAACCTATGGTAATAAAATTCAGCATCACCAAAGTACTTCTGGAGCCGACCATTGCAGATATCAACTTTAAAAGCTTTTTCAAAGTCAAATAAATAACAAAATAATCATAAGAGAATTGGTACTAGTTAAGGTGATGTAAGCCACAGTAATAGACATATCCCCAAAATCACAGTGACTTAACAAAGAATTAAGTATATCTCTTATTCATGTAAAGTCTAATGGGGGTGGGGGAGGGTGGTCATCAGCCAAAACTCAATTACATGGACCCATCTAGATGCAAGTGGAGCTGGAAAAGGTAATCCAGGGCCAGGCAACTGCTGCATAGCAACTGCTCTATGAAAGAGTATGAATACAAAGCTTTGATGAATACCTAGCCATCTCCACCACAAAATTCATTTTTGACACAAAAAAAATTGTGCTAATGAGAGCATTAATTAATTCTTTCAGGCTAGAGACAGCTTTTGGTTAAAAGGAATTATGTGTGATAAAACAGATTTTTCATCTATGTGCCTGGAAAGCAAACTATTAAAAAATGATAATAGATACCTCAAATACCAACAAAACAAGATGGATGTGGGCATCATCTCCATCTGTCAACTAAACAATACCAATGCACCAAACACCACTGTGGTTATTCCGCTATCTAGCTATAATGTTTAGTATATTCTTTTTTCCAAGTTTTAGTAGCCTGGAATCCTAGTTACAGGATGCAAGGAACTGCCCAGCTATTTTCCCCTTCTGGCTGAACATAAGCTTAGTTGGAAAAAAAAATGCTGAAGGGCATAGAGAATTCCATCTTCCTCCTATGCCTAAAGGAGTATTTATCTAGACCCTCTTTTTAGCAGGGTCTACCAAATTATGTGTGTGGTCACATAAAACTACTAAATGTTTATAATGCATAAACTATAAATACATAGAAGCTGTTGATTCTAGATGCCTTAAAAAAGCATTTAGCTAGCTCCATGCTCTATGGAAAATACAAACTAGTGCTTTTGACAGTTATATATAATATAGATATAATAAATGTTCATAATATATAAACTGCATAAAAGTTGTGAGTTCTCAGCAAATTAACTAATTTATAGTATCTAGTTGCCTTCAATTTTGTAGGTACAAGTACTAGAAATAAAGCAGGTGAAATAATATTGTATTACTCCTGAGTCTAAACCATTTCTTAACTTTTCCCTTTCCATAACCCTGCATCCAATCTTATTTCTGGAACTTCTCGTCACAAAACCCAATAAAATTCATCCCCCTTTCATAATACACTTTCTGAAATCCTACAATAATTCAATAAGCCAATATAAAGAGGCATAGAATATTCACAACTTTAACATGTCATTTCCATAGCTAATCTCCCCTCTATATTTTTCTAAAATACACTCACATTTCCAAAATTCCCTTAGAGGTGATGCAGGAATACATACAAGGAAGGAAATTTGTCCTAGTTAAGCCTAACATATAAAACAAAGATTTTGTGATAGTTTAAAATACTCAAAGAATCAAACAAAACCAGACGGTGAGAAATTCACTAAGTTATCAATGGGAATAAGGAATGTTCACTAAAAGGATGACAGATCAGAAGTTTTGGAAAGATTACATGGTGTGAATATATCCAGTAGAAAACATTTTACAAGCTATTAAGTAGTGTTCCTTCTAATTATGAATGGATTCAAAGATCCCTAATCGTTCTCTTTCTCCCCCTTTTTCTTTGTCTTCTCTTTTCTTCTTTCTCTCTTTGCCTGTTTTACTATAGCTCTATTATTTTCCACCCACCCCACTACATCCCAAGTTGTAGTCACTTCTAGTACTCATATTCATGTTATGAATCTCTCTAGAATAACTAAAACAATAAAAGAAGACACTTCACAACTACTCCTGCAAGAGAACACTGGTCCTGAAACTAGATGAGTTCACAGAGCTAACCATCAGTGAGATGAGCAGACACACGTATATATATTATGTATTGCAGTTAGTTAAGCAAGTCAAGTATCATAAGGGCTTACCTGACCCTTTACACACTGTTGTCAAACCCTGGCAATTTGGGGGGCCTAAATTTTTCAAAAATCTGTCTCGACTCTCCACCTCCACCTCTACTGTCTTATTTCATATCTTCATCATTTATCACCTGGATTACTGTAAGAATCTCCTAACCAGTGCCCTTGTCTCTAGTATTATACCTTCTCATTAATCCATTATAATGTAAGAATGCTTCTTTTTTCAACAATATTCTGATTACATTGTGCCATGCTTAAAATCCCTCCACGACTCCCTGTTGCCTTCAGGATTAAATCCAAATCCAAAGAATAGCATATAAGGTTTTTTAAGCTCTAACCCTTGCCACCTCTCCAGTATCCTCTACCGACTTGCCTCCATCTAAATCCTATGCTCTTCTGAACCACTTCAAGTGAGTTTCTTGACCATTCCCTGCCTGTCTTTTACAAATGAAGGATTTTGAGGGAGAGGGTGACTTGAGAGTTTTAGGATTTTTGCTTGGAATATCTTCATTTGCCCAACTAACATCTACTCATCCTTTGAAACTCAGCCTAGACGTCATCTCCCCAAGACTGGATCAGGTGCTCCTCTTGCATGAATACAACCTATGCTACACTGTGCACAGTGGTCTTCTAGCACTTATCATGCAATATTTTAATTGTGGTTTATTGTGTTTCTTACAATGACCTCCTTAAGGGTTAGCTGATAATAATTAGAATTATTTCAACACCCAGAGATATCTGCATTTCATTAGGTGACTAGAAAATACAAAAGTCTTTAATATCTAGAATATTTCAGAGATTTTAACTTCCAGAGATTTTAACAGGATAAACTGTCTGACACCCTCAAACAATACCACAGAGACAACACACTACTCGTAAGATTAGCCTGACATATTTTTACCGTGGTTAAAATGTACTAAAAATGCCTTTACAGTATTTTTTTCATGATACTTCACATTTTTATGTGTTCATGTGATTATGGTTGGTCTTAGATTGTCTACCCCCAAAGGACATGAACTACTTCTATCCAAAGCATTCTGTGCATTACTTATCACTCAGCTCTGCTAAACACAAAGGAAATTTTTAAATGCTGTGAAAATAATTTTTAATGCAAAATATTCCTTAATTCCTAATATTCTTTAAATTTAAAAATGATATTAGGTCATTACATATGAAATGTCTGACTTTGAATCAAAGTTTGATTTATTATAGCTCAAACAAGAAGCAATACAATTAATCAAAGTCTGTGCCTAAACCGTCGACACAGTTTTGCCATCTTAAAGGTAGTTTGCTTATGCCAGCAGCGAAGAAGCCTGGAGAGCGAGTGATGATGAAATAGTGAAAGGTGTTTTCCACAGCTTGTTGAGAATTGAATATTTTTCCTTGCCAGAAGTGATCCAAAGCCTGTAAGAAGTGGTAGTCAGTTGGTGCAAGGTCTGATGAATATGGCCAGGACGACAGAGAGTTTCCAAGACCAGCATCTATAGTTTGAGCAGTGTTGTTTTTTGCGACATGTGGTCTTGCAAGAGGATTGGCCTGTCTCTATTGACCAATCTCGGCTCCTTCATCGCAAGCATCCTCATCATTTTGACCAGTTGGTTGCAGTAGACATCCGTTGTAATCGATTGACCAGGTTTCATGAAGCTGTAGTGGATAACACCAGCACTGGACCACCAGACACCATTTGCTTTTTTGGATGAATATTCGGTTTTGGACTGTGTTTCAGCACTTCGTCTTTATCCAACCATTGTGCTGAACACTTGAGATTGTCAAAAAGAATCCATTTTTCATCACACGTAACAATACGGCATAGAAATGGTTCACCTTTATGTCGTTACAGCAAAGAAAGGCAAGCTTCAAGATGGTTTCTCTTCTGATACTCATTTAATTCATGTGGTACCCATCTATCCAGCTTCTTTACCTTGCCCATTTGTTTCAAATGGTCCAATATTGTTGGAATAATAATGTCAAACCTTGCTAATTCATGCGTAGGTTGAGATGGATTTGCTTCCACTACAGCTTTCAGCTCATCATTATCCACCTTGGTCTCAGGTCACTCACATGGCTCATTTTCAAGATTAAAATCACCAGAATGGAACTTCTCAAACCATCAACATACTGTACGTTAATTAGCCACATCCCTCCCAAACACTTTGTTGATATTTTGAGCTGTCTGTGCTGCATTGGTTCCACGATGGAACTCATATTCAAAAATAACACAAATTTTTGACTTATCCATGGTTTCACAAAAATTGCTCTAAAAAAAAAATTTGAACAATAGTCACAAGCCAAAACATGCATTTGAAAGAATGAAGATGTACCTTCACAATAAAAACAAAAAACAAGAAGCGTCAAAGTGAAATGTCAGAGATATTAACTGTCAAACTTAGCACTTAAGGAAATCAGACATTCCATACTTAATAACCTAACATAATATCACAATGTTGTTATGGTTCCTAGTCAAAAAAGATATGGTCTTGGTCCAAAAGAAAGATGAGTTTCAATCATACACAAATACTATAGTTTGCTTCCAGGTAAAATAAGCAAAGTTGGGCAATGTTTAAAAATTAGATTTGATTTCAAAAACAAAGGCACTACTACATAAGCAAACCTTTCTCTTTTGGATTATTGGACTTCACCGTGAAAGTAAGCACCACCTAAGTGAACACAGTATTTCATTCCCAATGTTTCATTCATTCACCCAACTAATATTTTTGAGTACTACTATGTATAAGGCATTATATTATTAATAAATTAGAAGTTAAGGCTGCACTGATGAACAAGACAGACATGGTATGTGCTCTCTTGGAGTTTATAATCTAGCAGGGTAGACTGACCATAAACAAGTAAATAAACAAATCAAAGCACAATTAGGGAACTATAGACGATGTTATGATAAAGAATAAAGAAGAGCCTACTTAAGAAAGCGTGGTCAGAAAAGAGCTCTCTAAAGATGCAAATTTGAAGCTAAGGCCAGAAGGACAAGAAAGAGACAGTCCTACAAAGCTTGAGTGTATCTGAGGGGCAACGTGAAGATGAGCATATCTTCAGAATTAGCTTAACCTAATAATGTTCTCTAGGTTCCCAGATATGATATGAATAAGACAAATAAGTCTTATTTTTTAGCCAAAATACATATTTTGGCTAAATGATAGAGTAAAAAGTTGATCCCAGGTGAGCCTTTGTAAGGACAACTACAAAGTAGTTTCCACAAGTTAGTCCCCTCACATTCACCTGTGACAGGTGATTGTGACCTGTGACAATCAATATCATGCCAGTAACCAGTAATTTGGTGTCAGTATTTTTTTTACTGCTATGCTTTAGTTATCAGACTCCCTAAGGATGGCTTGTGCTGAGGAAACTGCTCCCAAGTCCTTACCCTCCCTTCTCCCCATCCCTAGCCTTCTAGACAAATAATAAAGGCATTAAAAAGCCATCTGGACATATTTTGGTTTCCTAGTAGACAAGGAAAAAACTCTCAATTTTTAGAAAGTAAGAAGAAGATTTCACCCAGGAACACTATGATAATATTCAGGTTTAAAGAGTGCTGTCTATAACCAGGTAACAATAATGATCATTTATTGCACAACTACTTGTGCCAGGACACTTAGTCCATAACGATCACAACAATCCGTCAAGATAGGTGTTATTACTCAGGTAGTAGTAATAGGTGTTAGTATAGATGAGGAAACTCAAAGAGTTTAGCAATATAAGCAAGATATTACAGTTATTAATTAGTAAAGTAAGTTTTCACGTCCAAATTCATCTGGTCCATCACACTTGCTTCCACTACCTCTTTCTTCACCACACTGTATAATTAGTTCTTTATCAAAATGTATTGTCAAAAAAAAAGATATTATTTAATTGTCCTTATTTACTTTAAAATATAGAATATATATACAGAATTTATTAAGTACTTTCTCATAAAATGTCAATTAATTTTTTAGAATGCATTTTGGATCCCAAAAAAAGTCACATTTTGGCAATGGCAATATTGATCAACATGTATAATAATCACTTTTATTTAAAAGTATTCATGATTCAATTGCATCATTTATCTAACATGCCAGGTAAGAAGAAAATATGGTAGATATTTTTTGAATATTAGAATGCGGAAGGCCATTCTAACTAGATCACAAATCCAAAAGCCATAAAACAAAAATATAATAAATGCAAATACATTTTTTCAAAATCCTGACTAGTAAAAAATGCATAAGCAAGGTCCTAAAACAAATAACATACAAAGAGCTTCTAAAAACCACTCAAAATTACTAACAGAAAAAGAAATACAAATGGCTCTAAACAAATGTAAAAAGCTCTCAATTGCACCAATAAGAAAATTGCAAATTAAGTCTACAGTAACATATTTTTCACTGAAAAATTGGTACAGATTACCACACACTTAGTTGGCAAGGATGTTGGAAAATCTCCTCTTAATACATGTCACTTATACATGTTTCCTCTACAAAGATAGACTTGGCAATATTTATTAAAATTTAAAATATACCAACCCTTTGACCCAACAATTTTGTTTCTTGGAATTTGTCCGAGATCTATTCATACATGTGCGAAACAATATTTGTACAAAGATATTTTTCACAGTATTGTTTCTAATGACAAAATTCTTGGAAACAACTTAAAATCCCATAAATATGGTATTAGTTAAAGAAATTATAGAACATTCATCAAATGGAATAGCATATAGTCAGTAAAGTGAATGAAACAGCTATATATTAACAGATGCGGAACTGACCTTCTAAAAAGCAAACTGCAGGGCACATTTGTGTTTTAATGTTTACACCCATACATTCATACACGTGTGTGCACACATACACATATATACAGGCACGTACAATATTGGATATCTATTCTTATGCACAGACTATCTCTGGAGTAGTACACAATATACTGGTTGGTAACAGTAGTTGCCACTGGGTGGGGGGAAATAGGTAGCTAAGATATGTGTGTGTGTGTGTGTGTGTGTGTATAAAACATGTTAAAGAATTTTATAAATTGACTTTGGAAACCACTTTTAAAATTGAACTATTAAAAAAATTTAGAACTGTTCATCGATGTGTTAATATAAGCTAACTGTGCCCTTAATCTATCATGGAAATTTTTACTTATTGCCTTCCTTTATTTGGGGAGCAAATTATCCCTTTAACAGAAACTCTAAACTGAGAATGAAAAGATAATATATACATCAAGAAACACATAATTTCTAATTTGCCCTACAAAAACAGTGTATACGTACATAGTAGAAACTCAAAAAAATATGTACTGAATGAATGCTTTTCTATTTACTTTAGTGGGTTTGCTTTCCTCATATATTTTTTCACAATACCACACACACACAAAAACCCACTGGAAATTCAACTTTTAATAAATTATGTTTTTCTTTCAAAAAATATCCCACAACAGTGATAAACTACCTCATTAACATTACCACAATTCAAATCAACATTATTTATTAGTTATCTATTATGTGCAGGTGTTAAGGATACTGCAAAACATAAACTCAAAAAAAGGGTAAATTTTGATTCTTGCCCTCAAGAAGTTTACAGTCTTGAGATACAAGGCTTAAAAACATCAATCAGCAAAATGACATTATAAATTTTACTGACAGACTGAATTACCCAAATTAAAACTGCTACAAGAATTCATGTAAGGATAAAAAAATTAATTACTGACCAGGTATCTACTGACATGTAAAAATGCTTTCAAAATTATAGTATCTCACTCATATGTAAAATGGTATTATTTCATGATGACAGGAGACTTCCTGAGTATGTGGATGTTCAGCTGGCTTTGAAGAAATTACTAACAATTAAGTATAAATAGTTTTTAACTATTCAGGCTCCTAAGGAGATTAGTGGTCTCACTCTGTTTTGATAGCTGTCATTAAAAATATCTCAGGCATGAATCTTTTAATATATGCATATTTATTTATAAATTATATGTGCTGTAGTATTGTCAATCTACATATTAAATATTAATACAGCTTAATTTCTTTCTTTTTCAAATAAAAATAGAAATATAAGTTTTAATATTTTCTTCCTGTATTCCAATATATAATATCTTCTTGTGATGCCATTGGGCATGCACACTCCACTTTGCATGAATACTTAATATAAACTCTGAAACTCACAGATCATGCAAAAGTATTTTTGTCCAACAGTTTCAACCTCTACACACATCAAACTTATTTTTTAACACAGTTGTTAAAAGGCAGCAGACATGAATTTAAATTTCAATTTATTTCTCTCTACCCACGACTACCTCTCAGAATAGAAGTTAACATGCAATTAAATGGACACCACCAAAGAGAAACAAAGGATAGCATAGTCATAATCAGAGAAATAGGCCCTAAAATTTTATGGGAAGTAGAAATTATTGAAGAATATTAGTACTACCTTTTCTTATATGTTATATTTGTTATATAACAACCAATATTGATAATATATTATTTAATAAGCTATCAAATTCTTCAAAATGGTTTGTCTCTCATAACTATACTTCTATTATGAAGTCAATTGTTTTCTTCACTTTCCTTGCCTACTCTTATTTTATTAAAAAAATTTTAAAGAACACTTAAAACTAAATTTCCAAATATATTATGCTTTAACCTCCACATAACTTCTTGTTAGAATGAATATAAAAATAATTCTGAAACCATGTGGGTCATTTTGAAGTAAGACTCCTTTCTAAGAGTAAGTTAGGGAGAAATGCAAACAAATATTTAAAATAATCTGGATATATATTTTTCATCAATGTAATCTTATAGGTTGTATGAACAGATGTTTAAAAAATGTTTGTTTCTACCAAAACTATGCAAATATGAATACAAAAATATTGTATGTATTTGAATAGTATATAGGTTTACATATAGATGTAATATATACACATGTAGCTACCTGAAAAACCCTTTTGCAACATTTTCCTAAAAAAATATACTGTTCATTTTGAGTAATCCTAATTCAATACTTAAAATTCCTATTTAAATTTCTATATATTAAAACAGTAAATAGACTATATGTAGTATAGTCTATTTATAAACTATATAAACTATAGTGAACTAGCCAATAAACACTATGATTAACATACTATTAAAAAACATTTTATATTTAAATATGTAGGTCAAAGAAATAAAACTACAATTTATTTGAGCATCATTTTGGTAACACCGATTTAGCAATTATAGTAAAAAGTAAAAATTCATATATGTAAATATCAAACTGTAAGTCATCAAAAGCTTGGCATTGTTACTATACATAACAAAGTTAAGCGAAGTTAGGAGCATGCTCAAAAAGCATTTTAAAATAATGCTTTATTCTTCCACTAGTTAGAATAAACTGCTTAAATCTCTTATTTTTCATATCCCAAGCCTATTAATAAATAACATTCCCAAATAAGTATTCAAACCCAGAAATTAGTTTTGAAGAAGAAATTCTTAATTTCAGTTACTATGTCAGGAATGCGTTTGCTCTTTTAGTCCTTCAATATTTTGTGAGTAGTATACTTCTCTAAAATTTATATATATTTGATATGTTTGCCACCATAAGTTATTTAAAGTAGTATTTTTCATTAAAATATGAAAATAAATAGAGAAAATTGTTTCTTTATAAGTGCATAAAAGATTACTAAATTCAACAACCTGTTTTTAAAATCTACCTGAGTAGAGGTCAGTGGGTTAGTTCCTTCATAAAGGAACTCTACACTCTCAACTGTGTATTTCTGTGGAGAATACAGGAAAAGTATATTTGATGATAGACAAAAGAACTGCCCCACCTTTGCAATATAAACTGTACAAGGTAATCTCTCAGTGAATAACTCATTTCAAGTAAACAGAAAAAAGTTAAGTTGGAAAAACAAAAAGGTTACACATCTTCTGCACAATCTCTTTCACGTAGTAGTAACTGAGAAATGAAATAACCATAAAACTTTTTAAAGCAAATCTGTAGAAACAAATCTCTTTGCCACACTGACGAGAAAAGGATCCTCAAAGCCAAAGAAAAACCTGTGTGGACAGTTCCCTGGTGCTGAAGTTACACGCCCGCTAAACCGGTGCCTGGATGCTGCTTTCACTCCTCCCACCCTTGGAAAAACGCCAGCTGCCTAGACTGTGTGCACGAATAGTACAACTTCACAAGGTAGGGAGCATCCCAAACTGCAGTAATGATAGGAACCGGAGTCTCTTCAGGATTAAACAGATTTACTACTATAGTTGCAAACAGGAAGAGCAGCAGAGTGTAGGGTGTTAGCACCCGCCTAGGGGGAGGGGCTGGAAGATGGCGGCGGCCGCACACCCACCCGAGACGCGACAGAGCTTAGGCCCTTCTCCCGCGCCGCCGCCCGCCTGCCCGCGGCGACCGTGGGCAGCTCTGCTGTTCCCCGCGTTGAGGGAAGAGTCTCCCTGCGGAGGCGCCGGACTCGGGGCCCCTGGCGGCATCCGCAACCCGGGCCAGCGCGCCTTCGCCCAGGTCCGGCCAGGGAGCACCTGTGCACGGCCATATTGGATTCCTTGCCCCAGTCACTGCCTCCGCGCGGGGGCGGCGGGAAAAGAGAAGGGACGCGAAGACTCTGGGTTCAGCCCCAGCCCTGCTGGGGTCCCGGAGCTGAGCTGACCCGCGGGGAAAGCCGGAGAGGGGGTAGGGCGGGAGGGAAAAATTACACCGCCCAAAGCTCGCCACCCTCACCTCACCCGGCCTCGGCGCCCTCCCTCCCTGACACACACCCCCACGCTCAAACACCCAGAAAACAGTCCCGGCGGCCGGCGCTGGCCGCAGCCCTCGTGGCCCGGGCGCCGCCGGCGGGAGGGAGGGCGGCGATCCGGGGTGTGCAGGCGGCCGCAAGGCAGCGGCCGAGGGGGCGGAGGGCAGAGAGAGAGGCGGGAATATGGAGCCGTGTCCTTACTTGAGCACGGACTGCTCCTTCTCCTCTTCTTTCTTCTGCCGATCCATGACGGCCAGGATGATTTTCCTCTCCTCCTCCGTGAGGTGGCTGAGGTCGGGCATCTCGGGCTGCAGGGGCGGCTGACAGGCCGCTGGGGTGGGAGCCAGGCGGCCCCGGGGCCCGACAGGAGCCGACATGTTTGGTGGAGCCGAACCACCCTAGGGAAGCAGGGAGGCAACTCCACTGGCAGCCGCGGCACCGGCGCGGGCGGCTGGGGCAGCCTCCGGCGCTGGGACAAATACATACAAATCAATGGCCTTCAATCCGAGGCGACAACCCCCCTCCCCCAAGAAAGAGCGGGGGGAGGGGAGGGCGAACGCGGGGGAAGGGAGGGCTGAGGAGTGCGCTCCGGGAAATGTTTCTTCTTCCCGGGGGCGAAGGGCTGGCAAGTGAGCTGTTCGGGGGAGAGAGGAGCTGGAGGCCGGGACGCTGAGTGCGCGGAACGGCGGGGGAGGGTGGTGGAGTAAGGTGGCGGGGACAGCTAAGGGTGGGGTGACTGGAGGGAGCAGGCGGGAGGGCGGCGCGCGGGCCGGGGCGCGAGTGTGTCCAGCGGGAGTGGGGGACGCGCGCCGCCTGAGGGGAAAGGGGTGCCTAGGAACCAGCCCCCCGGAGAAGTCCCGGGAACTGGCTTCAAGCGCCCGGAGGCGGCGTCCAGCAGGCTGGAGGGGCACCCAGGCGGGAACGGGAAGGGCAGTGGGGAAGCAGGGGCGATTTCCCAGAGAAGCAGCTCAGCCGTCCCGCCGGCTAACGCGTCACAGGGCTCCCGCCCGCCGCGGAGGGAGCATCCCTCGAGAAACGCCCGGGAGAGGGGCGCGGGGCCGGAGACTGCCTCGGGAGACCCGTCCCCACCCCCACCCGGCGCTATAGTGGAGAAGCGGAAGCAGGGAAGAAATGACAGGGGCTAGTGGCGGAGAGCCCCGGGGCCAGGGCCCACCGGTTGCCAACGCCCGGATCCAAGCGAGCCCCGACCCGTAGCAGGGTCGGGCGCCGGCCCCTCCTCATCACGCGACCGCCGAGGGTCGCTCAGCCGCCGCCGCCACCGCCCCTTGGGTCCATGGAGTCGGCGCGGAGGGCTAGCGCTCCCCGCGCCGCCGCCGCTCGGTGCCGCCGCCCGAGCCTCCTCTGCCCCTCCACCTCCCCGGCTCTTCCCGCGGGGACCGCGTCACCTCCCAGCTGCCCAGGCCGGGCACGGCGGGCGCCCCTCCCGAGCACGGTCTAAGGGCTGGGGCTGGGGCCGGGCGGGGCGGCTGAGGGGGGAATGTAAGCGTGGGGGGAGGGGCGCCCGAGTTTTCCGGGACGAAGGTGTGGACAACGTGAGCGTGCGAGGGGGCGCCCGAGGGGTCGGGAGTCGGGGGAATTGGGGGCAGTGCCAGGTGTGGCAGGCGGGGAGGTAAAGGAGTGTGAGTGTCACGTCTGGAGACGAAGGAGTGTGACGAGGGAGGGGGCGCCGGGTGTCAGGCCCCGAGGGAGCGTGTGAGCGCGCGGGGGGGGGGTGGCTCTGGAGGGAGGGGGACATGAGCGTGGGGGCGGGGTCCCCTGGGGTGTCAGGGATGAGGGTCCAGGAAGGGGGAAGGGCGTAGAGGGCCCTCAAGGGAGTACCAGAGGGTGGAAAGGAGGTGTGAGCGAGTGGGCAGCGCAGGTGGTGCTGCGGCCTGGACCTGGCGAGGGGCCCCAGAGTGAGGAAGTTCTGGAAGACCGTGCTGGTGGCAGAAAATGTGTGGAGCGGTGCTGAGGGGAGCACGGAAGAGAGCGTGGAAGGGAGATTGGGAGAGTTAGGCTTGTCCGGGAGGGGTGTGAAAATGAAAAGACTACGAGAGGCTGTAAGGGTGAAAGGACTAAGGATCATCCGGAGAGCCATCCGCTTGGGCCAAGGGCTTCCATCTGTGAGGTCCTTTTTGGCGCTCACTCTAGTCTAGAAAGAAGGGGCAGAGAAGCGAGGAGATCGGGTTAGAGTCAGAGTCTGATTTCCAAGCACAAAGATGGGCTCAGAGAAAAAGGACGAGGGTAGACGAAAAACCAGCCCCTGGAGAACAGAGGTGGCCGCCGCCGCCTTCTGCTCTGCGTGGGGCTGGGCGGGCCAGGGAGCGCGCGGGAGGCGTTGAGGTGAGGCCAGGGCGGCCGGCGCTGGGGCGGATCGCCAGGGATCACCCCATCTTCCGGGCTCTCTGGGCAAGCACGGTGGGTGACAGGGAGTTGGAGGGGGGGCGGTTATGTACACACCCCTGCCCAACCTTCCACACTCGCGCTCTTCAGTAGCAAGCCAGATTATAGTCTGATGAGTAATGTAAAGCCTTTGGGATTTGTATTGTATTTACCTTCTTGGTGTGTAGTAAGCTCTCTCCCTCCTCCCTCTGTTCCCCAGGTACCATCTGACTAGCTCCCAATTTAAGAGAGCTGGGACAGAGAAAGCAGCCCTAGAAGTCTCTTGTGATTTCTAAGCTTAAATCTCTATTTTTCTTTACTCCCATGCCTTGTAATTAGGAATAGGAAAAAGTTTACTTAAGTTCTTTTTTAATTATTATTATTACTTACCTGTTTCAAACAAGACTCATACTCCAAATAATTAGGTTTTCATCTCTTTAGAGCTGAGCAAAGCAGGTGAGATCATATAAATCCCAATTTATTTAATTTCATTTTAGAGTTAAAGAATTTTTATAAATCTCTAATCCAACCTCATTATCCTGTGGGAAATCGAAGAGGAAGAACAGCCAGCTAGTAAACTGCAGAGCTGAAACTATTAATAGAACCTAGATATTTTTACTTCAGTTTGAAACCATGATGGTTTTCAACCCTAGCTGCACATTAAAATTACCTGGGTCATTTTTTTAAAATACCACTTGGGCACAACCCTAGATCAAATGAATCAATCTCTGGTGTTAGGACCCTGGTTGTGGATATAGTTTGAAAGTTCTTCAAGTGACTAATGTATAGCAAAGGTTGAGAACTACACTACGTGCGTTGCAAAACAGATAATGGAGGAGAAAAACAAAATCACAACTAAGAAGTAGAAAACAAGCAAAAAGAACATTTCTAAAGAGAACTGAATTTTTTACCTAAAATTGAAATGCGGAATTTTACTATCCACATTTTCCTTTCCTCTCATATGCAGTGACAGTTACCAATAAATACACATATCTTCAACTGTAGATTAGGAAACCCTAAGCGTTACTGAAATACACTAAGCACCCCTTTAAATGAGAGGAGAGCAGAACTAAAAATAATCAAAAGGAATAAGTGGAACACTCTACCTTATTCAACTATTTCTGAGCCACATTTGAAAATAATACCACCTCCCACCCCCAGCCATCAACCCAAGCAGAACCAGAAGCGAGAATACACACACTGCTTTGAGGTTGAGACTTCGATGTTAAAATAGCTCAGTTATTTTGAGTATATAAAATGTGAACTTAAAAGTAGTTGTCCAAATTGGACAATTTTGCCTTCCTTTGCAGTAAAAGGTCACTTCCTGGGCCCTGCACTGTTTTCTACCAGTCACATAGTTAGCATGCTTGGGACCTGAGGCTGTTTCTCCCTGCAAATACCCCCTCCCCACTCCCTGCCTCTCACCTGCTTGGAGACAATGCCAGCTAATGAAACATAGTGGGCATGAGCCCTATCACTGGGACACACTGACTTTTTACAGGATTGAAGCAGAAGTGAGTGGGCTTACTGTTACTGTGTTTCCTTTTTACAGTCTACTACAACTAGATGTGTTTTTCCTATTAAAGAGAATTCGTAGGAGTGGAAGAATATTAAAATCATCTTCCATGGTTATTCACACACATTTATGAAATAAAAATTTGTCACAGTATTTATATATCATGTAGATAGAATATATATCATATTGAATTTTTAAATGGGCTTTAGCCTAAATGAGCTACTTTTCAAAATACTCACCCCAATTTAACACAACATTGCTAGGCTCAGAACTAAAGAAAGTAAAATATCTTCACAAGATCTCTATCTTTTGGTCTTTCTACAATATGGATCTTAGAGGTATTCTGTTTTGTTTGTTCTGGTTGGTGTCTTACTTAAAATGTTTATCACATCTCACTGTGTCCTGTATGGCATTGTGTTTTTCTTGGGCGTGTCCATCAGTGTATGAACACATTTGAAGTCAAAACTGCAATATCATGATTAACTTTAGAAGTAACTCGCCGTCTTCATCATTGGGTTTTCAAGCTCTTTACAGGCCATAAACTAATCCCAAAATTCAAGTCCTTTCTGCAGTCCTGTAGACTTTTGAAGCCTGTGAGTTTCTGGACTTTCATTTTTACATGTGAGTAAGGGCTACTTGTGATCTATGAAATATATCTAAAGTCGTAAACTAAAATAGTCACCTCACTAGAATTTATTGAGGACTTAGTACTTTGCTAAGAAAGCTGGGTGCTTCACAATGCTCAGAATCTTTGCAGCACTCCTGCTGCACACAAATGTACTTGGATGGTTGGCATTTCTACACTTTCTCCTAAACACTTTCTCTGTGTTTCTATGCTTGTGGTTCTATAGTCTTTTCTCAGCACAGCATTACGATCAAGCCTTGGCCAGGCACGGTGGCTCATGCCTGTAATCCTAACACTTTGGGAGGCCGAGGCAGGAGGATCACTTGACGCCAGGAGTTTGAGACCAGCCTGAGCAACGTAGCGAGACCCCGTCTCCATAAAATAGAAAAATTTGCCAGGCGCGGTGGCCTGCGCCTGTAGTCTCAGCTACTCGGGAGGCTGAGGCAGGAGGATCCCTCAAGCCCAAGAGTTTGAGGTTGCAGTGAGCTATGATGACACCACTGCACTCTAGCCCTGGCAACAGAGTGAGACCCTATCCCCCAACCCCAAAAAAAGAGCAAGCCTCCTAAAACATTAGTCAGATCATAACACTCCACTGGTCAAAATCCCGAGGTGGCTTCCTACTTTATTCGTAAGAGTTAAACTCCTTTTGGGCTTACAAGTCCCACATGATCTCTACTTTCTGTTAGACTTTCCTCGAGCTGTTCTCTCTGCCTAGAACATTCTTCACTAAGATATTCATTTGGCTACTCCCTCTTCTTCGAATTTTTCCTCAATTTTCTACCCTATTTAATACTCTAGCCTGCCCCACACCCATTACTGTAATCTCCTTTGCCTTTCCCTACTTTTTTTTTTCCACAGCACTTGCCACTCTTTGACAACTATATTTTTACTCCAAGTTACATAATATACCAGTTTATTATGTTTACCATTGATCATCTATTTCCCCCTACTAGCATATTAGCACAAGGACAGCAGGAATTTTACTCATGTATCCCAAGCACCCAGAACAGTATACAGCACATAGCAGGTGTCCCAAGAAATGTCTGTCCAATTAATTTCTGGGAAGATGATTTGTCATTATTATTGGTTTAAGTTGGATAGGAGAAAGGGAAAAGGCATTCTCAGAAGAGGGAAAAGTGTGTGCAAAAAAGTAAAATCTAAACTCTTTGCCAAGCTAAATAGATTCCTTTAGGATTCAGCTCCTGTCTCCCTCTTTAGCCTTGCCTCCAACCTAGCCTACAAACACGTCCCCCTCTTCAGCCATGACAACCTGCTTGCACTTAACTGAATATGCAAAGTTTCTCATCTCTGTGACTTAATATTCCCTCAGCTTGGATCATCTTTTCTACTCTCTCTCCCATAACCTTCTTTTCAGTCAGTTAACTTCTTCATTGTCTTCACTGTATGTTCATCCTTCCCTTTTTCCTCCTTCTATCTGTTTGCCCCAGGCTCTTTTACCACCGTACATACTTTGCTCATAGATAACACTTGTCACAGTTTATTTCCCTGTCTGTCTCTTCAACTGAACCGTGAATTCTTTAAGATCAAGGAATGTGCCTTTCACTCCAATTTCCCTAAGGCCTATCACAGTGTCTCATACATTATAGGGGTTTAATAAATACATACTGAATATATGAGCAGTCACAAAATAATGAGAAAAACACTTATGATTATGAAGTATGAAGAAAGGGAGGCAGGGAATTGTAGCAAAAAATAAAGCTAGAGAAATAGGCTGTGGCAAGATTATGCTACAACTTTATATGCTATGCTAAAGAATTTGAACTTGTCTTACAATCATTAGACAAGCAGTAGAGGTTTTTTAGCCAGAGAACCAACCTGATCGACTTTGGCTTCCAGGAGGATATCCTGCCTTCAGTTCACCATGTCTAAAACACCTGCTAATAGAATTACTCAAAGGACACAGATGCACAGTGGTTTGTGTCTTGGAGACACAAATAGCAGAATTTTTTACTTCTTGTTTTCAGAATTTATTTTCGTAGCTATTTTTCTCAGTAGATTATAACAGCATGATAATGAGGCCAAAGTCATGGTTTAAATCCCTGAGTGAGTCAGCCAGCACAGTGGCCACAGCTGACTGTTAATCTTTGCCGGTTGTCAGATGACAACATGTTATTTCTTGACCAGGAATTGGGTAGGAGAATATGACTGGTTCATGTAAAGTTAATCAGCATTATTGTAGAAGCAACTCAAAGTGCATGGCTACTGGTCATAGGACCATAATTTAAAAATAATAGTATTACATTAGTGACAACCAAAGAGCACAGCATCAGAGAAAGAATACATTGTTTGTTCCTGGAAAAGAAGCAAGAGATTAGTACAATTTAATTATTGGAATTCAAGGCCAAGAAGTAATGAAAAATTTAGTGGATGTTAGTGTAGATAAGCTTTATTACTCTTTGTGTATTTAGCAACATAGGAGGTTATTTATTAATTATTATGTCATAAAACTCATAGAGCTATTTATATTAAAAGGACCTGGGAAAATAATACTCTAATCAGTTTTCATTTATATCATTATAAAGTTCTATTTTTGCTCCCTCCAGCAATCGATAAGCACATCTGTAATGTGAAATAGCACAATGTTAGAAGTTGGGACATATAGGCATAACTGATGTTACTCTTTTCTTAATTACATCTTTATCTTAATTACAACTCTGACCACTCAGAGAACTTTTAAAAAAAATGAATTTTATGTGATCAGAAATAAATTTAAAACCCCTAATAAACAAATGGTTCTAGACATTGAATACCAATAAAATAACAACAGCCACTAACATCATAAAAATAGTCAACCAGGCATTATGTGCTTCCTGATGGAAGAACACAACACTACCTGTGAAACTGTCTTGCCAAAAACAAAACAAAGCAAAATGAAATCTGATTTTGAACATCTAATTTCACCTACTAATTTACAGGAAATAGTGAGGACAGAGGAACATATTACACTGCACCATGGGCTTGCAATCTGTGGAACACTCAAGAACGTAATACAGGGCAAAACCCAGTTTTTTCAGCAAACATATTGCAATGAAAAAATAAATACATGGGAGGGATCTATAGCTTAAACAAGACTTAAAAGACATCAACCAAGTGCAAGTGATTAATAAACTTTACTGGGATCCTAAATTTAACAAAAAAAGACTAGAAAAATACCTTTATAATAGAACTGGAAATTTGGACAGTGGGTGTCTGAGGATAATAGGGAATTACTGCTATTTTTAGAATAATAATGGTATTGTGATGATATTATTACAAAAAATAAAGAATCCATAGTGATAAATACTGAAATACTTCTGGGTGAAATAATGTGATATCTAAGATTTGCTTCAAAACAATAGGCTGGTCCAAGTGCAATGGTGTTTATAACTAATCTTTGCCTTGTCTTTACTCCCACTGCTTCACTTAACTAGCCTTTAAAAAATAATAATATGAATGGTAGGGTTGACCATGAAAGATCAGAAAAAATTCTTTATAATTAAAGTTTCTACAAAGAGAATAAGCTTCTAACTTCCATTCTGGTTGCCTTTCATTAAACTGGAATATCAGCAAACTTACATAACCCTTTATCAAGCATTCATTATTTGACAGATACTATGTTAGGTGCTTTCACATTTTATTTTCAGAGACAGAATCTCGCTATGTTGCCCAGGCTGGTGTTGAACTCCTGGGCTCAAGTGATCCTCCTGCCCTCAGTGTCCCAAGTAGTGGGGACTACAGGCGAGGGCCACCACTCCCAGATTCACATTTTTTACCATTTTCTCACACTACCCTATGAATAATTAATATCCTTCCATTTTGCAGGTAAGAAAACAGCCTCAGAGAGGTTAAATGATTTGACCAAAGACAGTGATTAAATTTCAAGGCTAATTTTTAAATCTAGGTCTCCTGGCTCTCTGTCCAGTATTCATTCCACTATACGTATTAGCTTAGTATGATTATATGTATATATTCTGTTTCCCTAACTAAAATCTGAGCAAATTTTTATTGTAATATGTGGCATGTAATAGGCGTCATAAAATAGTTATATTTAACCCAATGTATTCCCTAATAACTATCATAATTAAAAATCTGAAAATACAAGTATAACAGAAACTGATATTTAATTAACGTGACCATATGTTCCAGTTTGCCTGACATTATCCCAGTTTTCCCAGGACAGTCCTTATTTAACCTGTTGATCAGGTATGATAAATTACAACTCCTTTCAGTACCCAAAGTATCCCAGCTTGTACCTCACATTATATGGTCATGCTAAATTTAGTGTAACATGAATTAGGCTCTGATGCACAATATGTAATGGATATAGAAAAATTTTTAAATTTCAACTGTGTTCCTAAAGTAAAGGTCTATGTCATAACCATTCTGTAATTTCAATCCTACATGTTAGACATTTGATAAATGTTGGTTGAAATTAAGTGAATGGATTCTGCAATAGAAAAGAATAAATCACTCTGATTAGATTATGTTCTCCCCACGAACAAGATTTTGACCACAGTTGGAATCCAGAAATAACTAAAAGAAATACCAAGCCCATCTTCTAATTAAGATTCATGGCAAAAAAAATGGATCAAACTGCTCAGGGATGTGTAAGACAAGCATTATAATTGATATAGAAGTCACCAGCATAGGTCTGAAATACAGTGCAAGAAGATAAAGTCACAGCAAGCTTCCCAAATGGAAGAAAAGATAATATCCATTTATTTTAAAGCATATAGGAAGTGACTTTAGAAGTTTTGGCCGAGATCTAGGAAATTAGGAGTAACCTGCAATCCAAGATTTCCCACAAAATTGTGGCTTTCAGAGACGAAGGGTGGGCAAGACAAAGGGTGAATTTATTTTCCATGATGTGACTGGCTGCTGTATACTTCAAACATCTCCCTCTACATGGGAGGATTGCTTTAGTCTTATCTAGATGGTGCCTTATCCAACTGCCTTCCTCCACATTCTTTACTCTGCCAGACACTGTGAAATTCAAGAAACCACATCCTAGATCTGATGAAAGGAGATGCAAAGCTTACTATCAGCTGTGTACTGATGACACTGCATCCCTAATTACTTCACTATCTTTCTGATTAGCATCATATAACACTAAACTGAAAGGGAGATAGAAAAGAGCCCTGTCATTTCCCACAAGGGAAAAGTGAAGAAAGTATTAGCGGAAGAAATCAAGAATAATCCAAGTTTATTAAAGTCTTTATCTTACTAGAAAAGGGAAATTTAGTTCATCTCAATACCAGAGAGAGAAAAATAAGTTTACCATGTTTATTAGCTGAATATTTTGTGGGGTGCCTAGTATATATTGAGAAAATGTTACCATGCCAATAATTTTGGAAAAGTCATTCAGCTTTGGAAGCTTCAGTTTTCCTCTTGTACATATAAAATAAAAATCCTCCACAAGGTGATCAGTAAGATTCTTTTTACCTTTCAAATGTAATGATTCTATGAAATTCTACCATTATCTAATATGCACTTCTGAAACATATCATTCATCTAGCAAGCATGTATTGGGAACAACTGAGAACAACACAACTATATGAGAAATAATGCCTCTCCTCAATAAATTCATAGTCTAGTATGAGAGACACACAAATATTTATAATCTATTGTGTTACATGCTAAAAAAGAAGTATCTGTAAAAGTCTGTGGAAGTACAAAGAGGATATACTTTACTCTTATGGAGAAATATAGAAGATATGATTTCAATTGGGTCCTGATGACCTGGAAAAAAGGTTATTTAGACAGAGGAACAAAGATGGATACACAGAATTGCAAATTAGTTTGTATGACTTGGAGTGTAGGTTTTAAGAGGTTCAGAAGGGGCAAATGCTGGAGATGAGACTGGAAACTGAGCTGGACCAAATCACGTAGACTCTCCGAGGTATCCTAAGGAGTTTGGACTTCATCCTGCAACAATACTTCTCAAACTCGGATGTGCATAAAAATTGCCTTTGTAGATCCCATTAAATAAAGCACAGTTAGCTTGGGATGGAGCCCGAGAGTCTGCATTTCTAATGAGCTCGAAGTGATGCCTATAATGCTGATCATGGTCCACATTGTTAGTGGAAAGTGTATTCTATAGCAGAGAAGTGATATGGTGAGATTGTTTTTAGGACGGTCACTCTATGAACAGGTAGGAAGTGAAATGGGAAGAAGCAAGAGTAGTAATAAAGAGGAAAATTAGAAAGCTATTAAAATAATAAAGATCAAATAAGACATAAACAGTGGTAGTGGAGATGGAAAGGTGGGGATATCTTTAAGATATATTTAAGAGGTAGGATGAATAAGACTTGGTGATCAGTTAGCTGTGATGAGTTAGGGGGAGAGAAGAAGCCACACAATAATCCAATAAGGCCAGGCACAGTGGCTCACACCCATAATACTTTGGAAGCATGGTGATGCACACCTGTAGTCCTAGCTACTCAGGAGGCTGAGGCAGCAGGATCCCTTGAGCCCAGGCAAGGTTACAGTGAGCTATTAACATGCTACTGCACTCCAGGCTGGGCAACAGAGCAAGACCCTGTCTAGACAAAAAAAAATAATCCAGCAGTCTCACTTAATTTGATTTAAATGAATAAAGTCTCATTAAATAAACTGGGTACACTACCCACCTGTAGTCCCAGATACTTGGGAGGCTAAGGTGGGAGGATCACTTGAGCCCAGGAGGTTGAGTCCAGCCTCGGCAACATAGTGAGACTTTATCTCTTAAAAAAAGAAACTCATTAAATAAATGTTGAACTACATCCCAAGGATAGGAAAAGACTGTAAAAGTACACTTGTTAGGCTAAAGCGTTCTTTTGCCATTTGTTCTATTTAACCTTGTAATATCCTAAGGTTGATCTATTGCAGTGTTGTCTTATATGGTAAAACTAGCCACATGTGGTTATTTGAATTTAAATTTGTAAGTTATTATATTAATTAAGATTAACATTAAAAATTCAGTTCCTTAGTTCCACTAGTCACATTTCAAGTGCTCAATAGCTATATGTGGCTAGCAGCTACCATTTTGTACAGTGTGAATATAGAACATTTCTACCTTGAAAGAAATTTCTATTGGACAACAGTAATAGAGGATTAGTTAGGCATCTGTTTTGCAAGGAGCCAACATTATGAAAAACATCCTATTGCCTTTTTTTCTGTGTTTACTTCTTTTAAAATGTATATTTTTATTTTTGTAAGATATTTTAAGACTTTTTAAAAATGAATGAATTCATATATGGGAATATTTGTAAACCATATTAAAAGTGAGGATATCTTGGCAGGCTCAACAACATCATTTTCCTTTGAGAAACAACAGCAAGGTTTGGAAATCCCAGAAGATCATAACACCCCTGAAGGAATGAGCTCATTTGTAAGTAAGTCTGTGAGAATGATAACAGACACTCCTTACATGTAAGCAATGGATAAATAAGGCTCAATTTCAAAGCCTTGTGCAATTGCCATGAGTAGTTTAGTCAAGAAGGAAGAGCTGAGTACAGAGGTGTAAAGATGGAGTATGTAGGACTTTTCCCTGTAACAACAGTTAGCTTACCAATAGAGAAAAAAAGCTCTACCTCTTAGGATACCTATAATAATGTATGAAGGAAAATTCAACGCAAAAAGACAAACAATAAGGTAATTTATTGGCTCATGTAAGTTGAAAATTCAGAAATAGGTAAGATTTCAGAATTGGTTGATCCAGCAGCCTAGTTGTTTTGTCAGGAACTCAGTTTCAGTCTCAATCAGTGCTTCACTGTCCATCGTGTTGACTTAACAATAATTTCTTTCACTGACATAATATGGCTGACAAAAACAATCAGGGCGTTTCCATATCGGAGCTGGTTTCCTTTTACACCCATCCAACAGAAGTCCTGAACTGTGCACTGATTGGAGCACCTTTTATTCATCCCTGTGGCCACCAGGGCAGGCCATACTCTGATGACTTAGGTCTAACTAACCTGAACTTATCACTGTGCCAAGAAAGTGGGATTACCTGATAGGCTTAGCCCAACAAAACCGCACAATTGCCACATAATGGGGTATGGTTGAAATAGATGTTGGGAAATAACCATAACGTTTACTATGTGAGCAGAAAAAGAATGTTGACTGTCCTTTAGCTTGAAATGTTTGCATTTCAAATGATTTTTTTCATGATAAGAAATATACTGTGAAATGAAAAAGTGAGCAAATAATGTTGATTTCCAATTCACAGATGAAAATCACATAGAGATAGCCATAAGGAAGAAAACAGTGGCATGAAAATAGTAAATTTTACATTTTCAGTGTAGCCATAAAAAGTGAGGGGAAATAGACTCAAAAATAATTGATGTTATAAAGAGATGATTGGGACATATCTAGATTTTACCCTAAAACTATAGATGAAAATCTTTGATAAAATGGAAGCAGTACCAAAAGTGATATAGAAGGAATTTGGCCACCCCATTGTTAAAATATACATGCACAGGAATTAATTACTTTATAAATAGAGTTCCTAATATACAAATGTGTATTGAATTAATGACCATGATAAAGTACAACCTTAAGCATATTATTTCTTATCTTTTCTTCACTCATGAGAGTTTATTAGAGGATTTTTATCCAAGTCCAATGTAAGCATTACAAAAGTTTTTTCAAGTGACTGAAAGTTTATCCTCCTAAAGTGTTTTTGAGTAACTAAAAGGACTCCAGGTGGATGCAGGAAATTTAAAAAATAATAATGATGATGCCCTCACTTTGTTTTACTCTCACTAAGATTAATGATAAAATTATGGTTTCACCTATCACTTCAATGACACTAATATCTAAAACTGTATCTCCAGTTTTGTTCCTTCATTGCTAGCTGTCTATATAGCATTTATACTTGAGGGTTTTGCTATCACTTCAAACTGGATATATCTAAAACAGAGTTTATCCACCATCCCCTTCTCCAACAACAAAAAAACAATTCTTTCTCCAACTTCCATTTTTCTATCATTGGTGCCATTATTTCCCACAAATCTTCCAGGGTGGGAATGTCAAAAACATCTGTGATAATTCCTTATGTTTTTCTTACTTCTAGTCAGCCCCTACAGACACTCAATTATCAAATATCAATACTATCAATTATTTCTTTATAATATCTTAGACATACTAAAATTTTGTGCCAGAACTATTTTCCTTTGCATCACTCTTCCCCTCCAAATCATTCTATACACTGCTACCAGATTAACCTTTTTAAAACACCACTTTTATTATGATATGAAGAAGGCAGACTAAAGCATTAGTTAAAAGTGACTGCTCTGAGGTAAGAATGCAAGGGTTTTAATTTTAGCTTTGCCACTTACTAACCATGTTACTAAGCATGTTCCTCATCTGTAAAACAGTAAAAATGATAGTACTTTGTTAAAGATTTTAATAATTAAATGAGATAATACATGTATAATGCCAGCACATAATAAGTGCTCAATAAATGTTTGCTATTATCCTTACATTCACCAGTCAAAACCCATTTATTGACCCTGCCTACAAAAGGTCCAAAATCCATGGCCCACGTTTTACATTTTTCTGCATCTCTGAACCACTTTTTTTACACTTGCAGTCCTATTACATTATATACACTCTCCACCCCCAAAATATTGGTCTACTCTTTATCTTCCAGCCATTTCTGACTTATTTGCATCTCTTCAATATCACCTGTGTCTGGAACACCCTAGCCTTTTTATTTATTTGAAATGTACCCATCTAAATCAAAAGGCTTTCAGCTACACAAAACAAAAAAACAACTTAAACTGGGTTAAACAATAAGAAAATGCATTAGTCTAGCAGTAAGACAGGCTTCACATTGATTTGATCCAGTGGCTCTACCTCTGTTTCTTTGCAGGTGTCTTGGCAGTACCCTCCTCTGTATATTGCGTTGGCCCTTGGGTTTATATCTGGCAAAATGACCCTAGTGGTGCCAGGCTTCACATCCATGCAACACGATGTTGGAGGAAGAGAGAGATTCCTCCCAGCATTCCAAACAAGAGTCCCGAAATTCACCCTGATTGGGGCATAGCCTCCCCTTCTATCCCCCACCCCCATCCTCAATTGAACAGTGATGTGAACAGGGGAAATGGAATGTACCAATGGCTGGATTAATTTAACCATGGTTTCCCCTGAAGTACTTTAGCTTGTACTATAGGATATACGTTATCCAAGTTAAAGACTGGATGCTGTTAGTGATGGGAAAGCAGGTAATCAATGTTGGCTACTGAGCCAACAATATCCACTCCATTGTCCTCATGACCCAAGTAAAGACAATTTCTTTGACAGTGTCGGTTTCTGTAAATACTGCCTTGACTTGCCTTATGCTGTATTTTTTATGCATATATGTCTTGCCTCCCTAAGTAAGTTATAAGTTCTTTGAAGTTAAAGACACTATATTCCTACTCAGCACTAAGCTGTATACAGAGAGCACTCAATGAAGATACAATACTTTTATCATGCATTCAGTGCTATATATTTCAAAAGTAGAACTAGGTGGTTGAAAGAAGTAGGGTGGGTGGAAAACAATGTCACATCTCTTAGAACTGCCCTAGGGAGAGAGTAACAAGTTAAGCAATGAGTCCCTGGGTTCACTCAGGCAACTTCACTCCCCACAACAGGAGGCCACAGAACCCCATTTCTGCTTTCAGAATGAGTTTGAAACCAATGTGATTTTCTAAGAGCTGTGTTTGATGATCACATTTATGCCTCCGTAAGTGGCTTTCTCAGCCTCGACAATCTCAATTTCAGTTTCTTATTTCCTTTGGATCTATCAAAGTGTTTTCCCTCAAGTGGCGCCTGGGACAACATATTCTATTCATGTCTTTCATAACTGCTCCTTTAACTACTTTATTGCTTCCCTAACTGTTACAACCAAAGATGCTCTTGCAAATAGGACTTAATATTGACAGTCTTCATCCTTTGCAAATGGAAGTGATGACAGACCCGATACTTCGTATAAAAATATTTCACTATTTCTTTTCAAAATATTTTATTAATGGAAACCACATATTATGTATTTTACTGAAATGTTATGACTTGAAATTTGGGTATCTGATATTTCTTTAATAATAAAGGCTTCACAGTGCAATTATTCTTTGTAGATTTGCAGCTGGCTGGCATTTTAATTTTTTAATTCACATGTTTTAATACAAATATGATTGATCTGAAATATTAAGAAAAATTTCCCTTGAATCATTGCACTGCAAAAGAAGAAAGCAAAACCAGCTACCTATGATGCAATCTTTTATTTATAAATTGAGATCATTAGCACTCACCTATCGCTTTTTTCTCTCTATTAAATGTACTTCTAATAATGCTAAATGAAGGGAAGTTTCTTTATAAAGTTAAATTCGTTAGAGTGACATAGCAAAGTATAGAGATGAAAATTATTAACATGTTAAGGGGAAAAACTCATTTCTTAAAAGAGATTCAATAAACAATAAGTGGGTACATAATTATTGCAGTTTCTCTCTCTTAAACCTTAAAAAATGCATTCCTAGGTAATAGTTCTAATAGTTGTTCTGTCTTCCTCACTGGGTTATAAACTCCCTGAAAATATGTGAAATGCCTTATTCTTCTTTATATTCACCTATTCTCTAGCATAATGTCTTCTACCCCACTGACTATTTCTTGATTTTAATTTAAAATCAATAAGCCCAGATAATAAGCCCACAATTGACAGGCAATGTTTTGACTCTAAACTCTTGACACTAGAAAGAAAAATATCTAAGTATAGGAATATGATTTTCTTCATTTAAAATGTTGAGGAATATTTTTTCCTTTTGCTTTGAGCTTTTATTGTTAACATAAGTGTTGAAAAAATTTTAAGTTTATCTGGTTAGGTGAACTGATGAAACATTACTTCACATACTAGCTCACCTGCAAACAAACATTTTAATTTAATTTTCTTTTTTTAAGAAAAAAATGAAAAAGATCAAATACTTTTCTAACTTAGAGAGTAGGAGGTAATGATTTTCTACCTCAGGATTGATAAGATTTTTTTCCTTCTTCATTCTCTGTGTGTTTCTATGAGAAGACTACTATGTCGTTACTAATGTATGTGTTATGGTGATAGTATTAAATAATATGATTCAAGTTATTTTGTGGTGTGATGATGATGATAGTCCTTTAGATCACTGTCTCACAGAATGCTCAAAAAGTTGACATATCTGGTAACCTCAGCAAGAAAGTTTTGGAGAACTTATTGTGTCAATTATGACAATTTTAGTAATCCACTGTGGCTGAGGTATATACTTCAGGCTAGAAACCTGAACTGGGCGAGAAGACCCTAGTTAGTCAGACGTTTAAACCAGGCCTCTAAACCAAGAATGAGTCAGTATGTCAAGAGAACAGCTCTTTTGGGATTGTGTAGGAGATGCCCTGTCATACAGAGGCAGGGAAATGAAAGAGAAGGAGGCCGTGTTTACAAAATTGAACTAATCCTTTTGGTTTGCTGTATGGTGATAATGATGTCATCATCAAATATTTGTATCTTTTATGCTTTTTTTCTACTTTTTAAAATTTTTGTTCCATTTTAGTATTTAGTAAAATTTTCAAAATAACCATCTATTTCTTCTGTTCTAGGGGGAGCCAATGAAGAGAATATTGTTCATATTTGGACCAGACTTTAGTACCCAGTATAATTCAAAGTGGGACAGCACAGATCTTTCCCAAAGGTGGAAAAATTAGGGTAATTTAGTCAGCTTCTCCTCCTAGAGATTTTCCTTCCAGAATTTTCACTGAATAAACCTCAGGAGGTTTTATAAGAAAAGGACATTGCATTGTAGCTCAGTATATAATATTTTTGCAAAGTTTATAAGATAATTCTTAAGCACATCAACTCATGTGGTTTCCCTAAGAGATGGAGGTAGCAGAAATGGTGAGGAAAATATCAGAAAAACAAGACTAAAGATGTGGGGACATCTTCAACTATGATCATCATCATCAATTTAATTATAGATCCCCATGGTGCCTGATGATTAACTTCTCCTGCACATGGTGCTGTGCTGGGTTGATACAAAGATAACTCCTTAATGGCTTCAAGTATTTAGTAATAATTGAGAGTATGAGATTTAACAGAGTTAAAGTAATATTGGGAGATAGAAAAAGAAGATATAAAAATTTAATTAGAGGAAAGTTTAGAGAAGTTAAAAATAAAAGAGAAACAGCATTGAGATCCAGGGGAATTTGGTGTTGGTTCTTTACAAATATAAATGAGGAAAAAAATGACAAAATAAATGGCTAGGGAAAAAATCCTAATGTATATAAAATGTTCCTGAGTTTGAAGGGAAGAGGATACCCAGCAGGTACATATAGGTGGAGAATTATGGTTGTTATTATTTTCAATCAACCAATTAACAGTGTTTCTTACAGAGCATTATCAAGTTTGTCAATTCTTCTAGGCTTGTGGCCTAGAAAAACAGAGAGGCACCTTTGACTCTGTCCTCCACTTCATCCCCTATACTCATACTATTCCTAAGTCCTTCTGTTTTAACCATTTTCTCTACTTTCATCTTTTTTCTTTCTTTCTCCACTGTTATTACTCCAGTACAGGTCACCCTATTCTAATCTATTTTATATATGCCTACCAGATTAATCTTTCTAATAATTAAGAAAGATATACTTTTTATGTCACTATTCATTCTGCTCAAGAATCTACATTGCCTAGAGTATCAAAGCCAGGCTTCTCTTTCTGAGAAGCTAGGTCTCTTCACAATCCAACTCCATTCTACTTGTATAAATTTTATCTCCCATTGCTGCCTAGAACATACTCTTAATTCAGGCAGAGACATCTACCTAGGCACTTTCCCCACAATACCAAGCACATTCTCCCTTTAATGACTGTACAAGTCCCAGCATATTGCTGAAAGGACCTTGATGCTTCCCTCCCCTCTAAATTCTCTCATCTTCAAAGTTCAGACCTGGCACGGTGGCTCACGCCTATAATCCCTGCCCTTTGGGAGGCCCAGGCAGGAAGATTATTTGACGTCTCAACAAAAAAAATTAAAAAAAAAAAATTAGCCAGGGTGGCACATTCCTGTAGTCCTAGCTACTCTGGAGGCTGAGGCAGGAGGATCATTTGAGCCCAGGAGTTCAGTCTGGGTGACAGAGGGAGATCCTGTCTCTTAAAAAAAAAAAAAAAAAAATTGGCCTGTGCCTGGGAAGATGGTGGAGATGGTGCCAAGTCGGTGCTGTTCGTATGTCTGGGGAACATTTGTCGGTCACCCATTGCCGGAGCTGTTTTCAGGAAAATTGTAGCTGATCGAAACGTTTCAGAGAATTGGGTCATTGACAGCGGTGCTGTTTCTCACTGGAACGTGGGCCGGGCCCCAAACCCAGGAGCTGTGAGCCACCTGAGAAATCATGACATTCACACAGCCCATAACGCGAGGCAGATTACCAAAGAAGACTTGGCCACATTTGATTATATACTCTGTATGGATGGAAGCAATCTGAAAGATTTGAATAGAAAAAGTAATCAAGTTAAAAACTGCAAAGCTAAAATTGAACTACTTGGGAGCTATGATCCACAAAAACAATTTATTATTGAAGATCCCTGTTATGGGAATGACTCCGACTTCGAGAGGGTATACCAGCAGTGTGTCAGGTGCTGCAGAGCGTTCTTGGAGAAGGCCCACTGAGGCTGGGTCTGGGCCCTGCTGCAGCCAACAGCAACTAGACTCCACCCTGAAGCTTTGCACTTCTCAGTCGGTGTGCTCAAGTGTAGTAATGTTTCATGGCCCCAGCTCTTTCTTCAGTTGTCTTATTGTTTCTTATCTTAAAAAATTATTGCAGATGCAAATCAGTTGTGTTTGGCAGAAGAATAAATAAAAATCTTTGGTTCAAAAAAAAGAATTAAAAAATTAAATTTTTTTTTTAATCGAAATTCAGTTCAAGTCCCACTGCCCAGAATGAGGCTTTTTCCAGTTACTCCAACTCTTAAAACAATATAGATGCCTTCTATTTCTGAAATCATCCTGGCCTTAAAGTTAGTGCAGAGAACTACTTTTTAAAAATGCTTTTGCTAGGAAGATTATAAGCTACTTGATGACATGGACCATGTTTTTAACTTCTTTTTTCTCCGACAGTGTGTAAAACATGCTGGGCCTTTGTTTATTCTTAGTGCTTTGACTCAGAAAAAAAAAACTAAAATTTAAATTTGAAGACTATGATTTAGGAAAAATCTTTAGGGATTTGTACAAATTTAGAAGTTTATATAGTGTAAGGTTTTACAATTTATATGAAATAGATTTAAAAAAAATATATTCTTATGGCAAAAAAAAATTCAAAAGTTTTCCTTCTTATCCCCAGCGACCCTATCCCAGGTCCCATTCTCCAGACTATTGTTAACAGTTTCTTCCAAAATCATTCAGAAATTTGCCATGTATATATAACGTGTAATTTTTAAGTCAAATGCCAGAGTGATGTTTTTAAAATGTAGCCTGAATCATGTTGCTTTTCTGCTCCAAAGGCTCCAAAAGCCTTCTGAAAAATTCAGAATACAATCTGAACTACAAAACCCTACGTGATTTGGGTCCTGACTATAGCTCTCCCCATCTCTTACCCTACTCCAGCCATACTGGCCTTCTCACTGTTCCTCATATATACTGTATGAAGCTAGCGGTGTCTCAGGGATATTGTATGCACTCCATCCTGTGCCTGGAAGCTTCTTGCCTTGTAAAGTCATATGTCTCAGTTGTCCGTTCAATGTTACCTCCTCAGAGAGACTGTCCTTTTCTATATTTTCTAAGTAGGTCACCTACCTTTTGTCATTCTCAATATCTTTGATCTGCTTCATTTTTCTTTGTGGAACTTTTCAGTACCTGAATTTATATTATAGGTTGAGTATCCCTTATCTGAAATGCTTGGGATCAGAAGTGTTGCAAATTTCAGATTTTTTCAGATTTTAGAATATTTGCGTATATATAATGAGATATCTGGGATAGGACCAAAGACTAAACACAAATTTCATTTATGTTTTCTACACACTTTATACACATAGCTTGAAGGTAATTTTATACAATATTTTAAATACTTCTGTGAAACAAAGTTTTGGCTATGTTTTGATTGTGACCTGTCACATGAGGTCCAGTGTGGAATTTTCCACTTGCCACATCATGTTGCCCTGCAAAATATTTGAGATTTTGGAGCATTTTTAATTTTGGATTTTTGGATTAGGGATGCTCAGCCTGTACATGTACTTCTATTTATAGCTTGTTATTCTCTCTCAGCTACCAGCATGTAATCTTCATGAGAGAAGGAATTTTGTTTGTCTTGTGAATTGATGTATCCCCAGCACTTAAATTGGTCTGGCATATAGTATGTACTCAGTAAATATCTTTTCACTGAAAAAATGCCTCTGGGTTGACTAATATAGGACCTTGGCTCTCTAGATTTGTATCATTCCATCATACTGCTCTGGGTTTACAAAATTATCATAGAAACATATGTACATCCTTAGAGGCACAATTATCAGTAAATAATGTTTTCTGGACAAACCACTTAAAGAAGTCTAGATAATATTAGAAGACAGTTGAATGAGACAGTCTAGATAATATTAGAAGACAGTTGAACAGTCATTCAACTGTTGATCAGTTGATCAGTTACCTGATTTTTTTTTCAGCTGTGATGATCATTTCTGCCAGGTGACCCATACATGGGTCCCTTTGGCTTACAGAATGACTGGAGATGTCCTATCCATGGAATGTGACTTGCACACCCACTCTGTGTTATTAGGGCTTGTTTTCCTTTCCATCTTGGTTCACCTCACAAATCATTGAATATTCTGTGTCTTGGAAATTTCCTATGTTGTTTTTAGTTAATACTATTTTTAATTGGCAGATCATAATTGTATACATTTATAGGGTACTATGTGATGTTTCAATATATGTATACAGTGTGGAATGATTAAATCAAGCTAATTAACATGTTCTTCACCTCACTTACCTATCATTTTTTATGGTGAGACATTTGAAATTTACTCTTAGATATATTGGACTATACAATACATTATTATTGACTATAGTCACCATGCTGTTTAATAGATCTCACAACTTATTCCTCCAGTCTCTCTGAAGTTTTGTACCCTTGAGCAAAAAGAACAAAGCTGGAGGCATCACACTCTCTGATTTCCAAACATATTATAAATCAATTCTAATCAAAACACAGAGTACTGGCATAAAAACATACACATCAACCAATGTAACAGAACAGAAAGCCCAGAATAAACCCACACATTTACACTCAATTGATTTTTGACAAATGTGCCAAGAACACACAATGGGGAAAGGACAGTTTCCTCAATACGTGGTGTTGGGACAACTGGATATCTACATGCAGAAGAATGCAATTGGATCTTTATCTCACACCATATACAAAAATCAACTTAAAATGGATTAAAGACCTAAAAATAAAACCTGAAACTGTAAAACTACTAGAAGAAAACATAGGGGAAAATCTCCTTGACATTGGTCTGGGCAATGACTTTTTGGATATGCCCCTGAAAGCATAGGCAACAAAAGCAAAAATGGACAAATGAAATGGCATCAAACTAAAAAGATTTTGCACAGTAAAGGAAACAACAAAGTGAAGAGACAACCCAAAGGATTGTCTCTTTGGGTTTGAAATAGAAAATAGAAAATATTTTCAAACCATACATGTGTTAAGAGGTTAATATCCGAAATATATAAGGAACTCAAATAACTCAATAGCAAGAAAACAATAACCTTAATTAAAATATGGGCAAAGGAGCTGAATAAAAATTTCCCAAAAAGAGACATGCAAATGGCTAACAGGCACATGAAAAAGTGCTCAGCATCCCTAATCATTAGGAAATGCAAAATAAAACCACAATGAGGTATCACCTAAGCCTGTCAAAATGGCTTTTATCAAAAATATGAAAGACAACAAGTGTTGAAAAAGATGCAGAAAAAGTTCCCATTATTAGAGGGACTGTAAATTAGGGCAGCCATTATGGAAAATGGCATGGAAGTTCCTTAAAAAAACTAAAAATAGAAATAGCATATGATCCAATAATTCCACTTCTGGGTTTGTACCTCCCAAAAATTGAAATCAATATGTCAAAGGGATAGCTGCACCCCTTTGTTAATTGCAGCATTAATCACAATAGCCAAGATATGGAATCAACTTAAGTGTCCATCAACAGATGAATGGGTAAAGAAAATGTGGTATATATACACAGTGAACTACTATCTTCTTCCTTATAAAAAGAAGAAAATCCTGTCTTTTGTGACAACATGGATGGATCTAGAAGACATTAGGCTAAGTGAAATAAGTCAGACACAGAAAGACAAATACCACATGATCTCACTTACATCTGGAATCTAAAAAAGTTGAACTCATGTAGAGAGTAGAATGGTGGTTACCAGAGGCTGGGGGTAGGAGAGGAAGGGAATAGGGAGTTGCTGATCAAATGAACATCTTTCCACATCTTCATGTATTCATGCAAATATATCCCAGAAGAGAAATTGCCAGGTCAAATGGTAGATGCATTTTACATTTTCAAATGAGTGCCAAATACTATCCTTTAACAAAGGTTATACAATCTTAAGCTCCCACCTACTGTGCAAGAGAGCTATTTTCCACACCCTTACCAGCATGGATATTACAACTATTTTTGTTTCCAATCCTAGTAGATGAAAAACAGTATCTTCTTGCTATTTTAATGTTCAGTTATTTAATTATGAATGACAAATATTTATTGACCATTTGTGGGGGAAGGGGATTACTGCAAAATATCTGTTCCTCTCCTTTATTGCCTTTTTCTTACTGATTTCTAAAAGTTCTTTGTATTTGATGGACATTGGTTTTATGTCTGTCACATGTGTTGAGAATATATTTTCCAGTTTGATTTTTTAAAATTTTTGACCATTTTTATGGTGTATTTTTCCATATAAATGTTTAAATTTTTTATGTTGTCAACTTTATCATTATTCTTTTTTTTGTAAGTTCTGCAATTTGTACCATACTTTAAAAGGCCTTCTCATCTCCAAAAGTATTTTTAAAAGTTTATCCATTTTCCCAATGGCCTTTTCATGGTTTCATTTCTTTTTTTTATTAAATATTTTATACATTTGAATTGGAGAAGGAGACATTGTAAAAAATGAGGTAGAGAAGTAGATTTTTTCCTAAATACCTAGCCAGTTTTTCCAAAATGATTTCTTGATTAATCCAACTTTTCCTGGCTTATTTAAGATGTATGTATAGATTAACAACCTTTGTTATTAGCTGTTTTATTATTGCCAAGCACAAAGCAAGTCCTGACTGACAAATTTGGCCAATAAAAAAACAACAAGCCCTTTTTCGATTCAGGCAGTTTATTACTTACATAGATAACAAAAGGAAGAGGATCCAAAGGTGCCAGCTCCCTGTGGCCCTTGGGCATGGCAACACCAGAACATCAGGTGTCAGATGACTGCCATACAAATGATGGGACAAGCTGTTGCTAAGAAGGCAATGCCATGCTGCAGCTGAGCAGTTTTATAGGCTGCAGCTGTGCCCTAAGTAGGGGGATGAGGACAAGGCAGAAACCCTCATACCTTATCAGAACCCAGGAGGTGAAGAGAAACTGTATTAAGACACCCTTTTTGGTAGATGGGTAGGGAGGCAAGTGGGAAGTGGCCTTGTAACAACTCACAAGCCTCCCATGCTCCCTTGTTCTGGGAAAATCACAGCATTCTGTCAAGTTAGCTGCAGTGCAATCTTGCCTACTTGGCCTATGTGGATACATGCAAGGTCATCAAGTGCCAGCACGGAGCTGTTCCCCTAAAACTGTTAGTCTATTCTTGCTGTTGTCATATGAAACCCAATGCCCCAATATATAGAATTAATGAACCCATAATAGGCAACTAAAATTTGTTTGAGAGAGATTTGTATATGATCAAATAAGAGTATTATTTGGCCTAAGCAGAGAGAGGGAAAGAGAGAAATTAGGAAGGATGGAAAAATGGTAACAGAATTAGCAGACTGGATTAGACCAAAACCTAAGTCCTACCTGGAGGTGGAGCTGAGGGGGAATATTAAAGCAAAGGAAGCAGACTTAAGCCCAGAACCATGGAAAGGCTTCACCTTGAAGCCCCAGGGTACAGCAAATGGCAGAGGTGAGGTTTGGAGCTGAAAGAAGGAGTGGATGAAAAATCTGGGCAGAGAATGATTAGACCTCCTGGTTCCCTTCTCAACCCCATGCAATTTGTGATTTCACATCTACCACTCCCCACCTTCCACCCCAACCATATACCAGAACACTTTCATTAAGACACCATAGATATATGGGGACCCTGAGCAGGGAGGCTCTGGACTTGAGTTTCCAGGCCTGGGGGTGAAGTAGGAAGACAAAAGGTTAAAGAGGAAATTAAGAAATTCTAGAGGTTCTAGTGAACCTCTTCTTCTGCCCTGGTTCCAGAACATAGGCACCAGCATCTGTTGTGGTGAAAAAGTATCCTTCAAAAATTTGTATCCACCCATAACCTCAGAAAATGACCTTATTTGGAAATAGAATCTTTGCAGACATAATTAAATTAAGACATCATATTCATAGAGATTAGAAAAGAAATAGAAAAAATGAAATTAAGAGTTGGTTTCTACAAACCTTTAGCTAGACTAAGAAAAGAAGGAAGAAGACTCAAATAAATAAAATCAGAAATTGAAGAGGAGATATTTCAACTGATACCACAGAAATACAAAGGATCATAAGAGACTACTGTAAATAATTATACATCAACAAACTGGATAATCTAAAAGAAATGGATAAATTCTTAGACACATATACCTTACCAAGACTGAATCATGAAGAAACAGAAAATCTGAACATTCCAGTAATGAGTAAGGAGATTGAATCAGTAATAGACAGTCTCCCATCAAAGAAAAGCTCAGGACCTGATGGCTTCACTACTGAATTCTACCAAACATTTAAAGACAAAATTATACCATTCCTTCTCAAACTTTTCCAAAAAATTGAAAAAGAGTGAATACTTCCAAACACATTTTATGAGGCCAGGATTACCCTGTCCTGCCAGTCAAGGACACTATAGGAAAAGAAAATTATAGGCCAATATCCCTCATGAACAGGGATACTGAAATCCTGAAAAAATACTAGCAAACCCAAATCAATGACACATTAAAAGTATTGTTCATGATTAAGTGGGATTTATCCCAGGGATGCAGGGATGGCTCAATATACACAAATCAATAAATGTGATATACCACATTAACCTAATGAAAGACAAAAGCCATATGGTCATCTCAATAGCTGCAGAAAAAGCTTTTGACAAAATTCAATATCCTTTCATGATTAAAAAAACTCTCATTAGGTATAGAAGTAATGTACTTCAGCACAATAAAGGGCATATATGACAAACACAGCTAAAATCATAGTCAACTGAAAAGTGGAAAGCTTTTCCTCTAAGATCAGGAACAAGATAAGGATGCCCACTCTCACCACTCCTATTCAACATAGTACTGGAAGTCTCAGCCAGAGCAATTAGGCAAGAGAAAGGAATAAGGGCATCCAAATTGCATAGAAAGAAGTCAAATTGTCCCTGTTTGTGGACAATATGATCTTATATATAGAAAACCCTAAAGACTCCACCAAAAAACTATTAAAACTAATAAACAGATTCAGTAAAAGTGCAGGATACAAAATAAACATACAAAAATCAGCATTTCTATATACTAACACTGAACTCTCTGAAAAAGAAATCAAGAAAACCATTTCATTCACAATGGCTAAAATAAATAAATAAATAAATTACTTAGGAATAAATTTAACCAGGAAGGTGAAAGACCTGTACACCAAAAACTATAAAACATTGATGAAAGAAATTGAAGAAGACACAAATAAATGAAAAGATATACCATATTCATGGATTGGAAGAATTAATATTGTTAAAATTTCCATACTACCTGAAGCAATCTATAGGGTCAATGTAATCCCTATCAAAATTCCAATGACATTTTTCTCAGCAATAGAAAAAAAAATTCTAAAATTGTAGACTCTCAATAGTAAAGCAGTCTTTAGCAGACAGAACAAAGCTGGAGGCATCACACTACCTGACTTCAAAATATACAAAGCTACAGTAATCAAAACAGCATGATACTGGCATAAAAACAGAAACCCAGACCAATGGAACAGAATAGAGAGCCCAGAAATAAATCTGTGCATTTATAATAAGGTGATTTTTGACAATGGTGCCAAGAACACACATAAAAAGGACAACCTCTTCAATAAATGGGACAACTGGATATCCACATGCAGAAGAATGAAATTAGACTCTTATCTCACATCATATACAAAAATAAACTCAAAATGAACTAAAGACTTAACATAGGATCTGAAACTCGAAAACTACTAGAAGACAACATAGGGGAAAAGCTCTGTGACATTGGTCTGGGTGACAATATTTTGGATATGACCCCAAAAGCATAGCTAACAAAAGACAAACAGGTTTATGTCAAACTAAAAGCTTCTTCACAGCAAAGGAAATAATCAACAGAGTGAAAAGACAACCTACAGAATGGGAGAAAATATTTACAAACCATATATCTGATAAGGGGTTAATATCCAAAATATATAAGAAACTCAAAAGCAGGTGAACAAATAACCCAATTAAAATATGGACAAAGGACCTGAATACACATATTTCAAAAGAAAACATACAAATGACCAACAGGTACATGAAAAAACACTCAGCATCACTAATCATTAGGGAAATGCAGATTAAAACTACATTGAGATATCGCCTCACACCTGTTAGAATGGCTATTATCAAAAAGATGAAAGATTAAGTGTTGACGAGGATGTGGAAAAAGGGTACCCTTGCACATTATTGGAGGAAATGTAAATTAGAATAGCCATTATACAAAATAGTGGGGAGGTTCCTTGAAAAATTAAAAATAAAACTACCATATAATCCAGCAATCCCACTCCTGGGTATATATCCAAAGAAAATAAAATCAGTATATCAAGGAAATATCTGTACTCCCATATTCATTGCAACATTATTCACAACAGCCAAGATACGTAATAAACCTAAGTGATGATGAATGGATGAAAGGATGAGGATGAATGGATAAAGATCAATGGATAAAAAGAATTTGCAGGAGGCTGAGGTGGGAGGATCACTTGAGCCAGGGAGTTCAAGGCTGCAGTGAGCTGTGATCACACCACTGCACTCTAGCCTCGGCGACAGAGCCAGACCCTGTCTTGAAAGAAAGAAAGAAAATGTGGTATATATACACAATGAATTACTATACAGCCTTAAGAAAAAAGGAAATCCTGTTATTTGCAACAACATGTCCCCTAAGGGACATTATGCTAAGTGAAATAAGCCAGACACAGAAAGACAAATGCCCCATGGTCTCACTTATATGTGGAATCTGAAAATGTTGAACTCATAGAAGTAGAGAGTAGAGTGGTGGTTACCAGGGACTGGGGAGGTGGGATGGGGGAAAAGAATACAAAATTTCATTTAGGAGGAATAATTTCTATTATAAACCATGGTGACTATAGTTAATAACAATATATTATATTCTTGAAAATTGCTAAGAATAGATTTTAAGGGTTCTCACCACAAAAAATGATAAGTATGTGAGGTAATGTATATATTAATTAGCTCAATTTAGCCATTCTATAATGTACACATATTTCAAAACATCATGTTGTGCCTAATAAATATATACAATTTTTACTTGTCAATTAAAATAAATTAATTAATTTTTTAAGACATAATATTGGATTAGGGTAGGCCCTAAATCCAGTGATTAGTGTCCTTATACGAGGAAAGGACACACAAGGTCACACAAAGAAGGCCATGTAAAGATGGAGGCAGAGCTTGGAGTGATAGCAACTACAAGCAAGGAGTGTCAAGGATTGCTGGGGGCCATAGAAACTGGGAAGAGGTGAGGAAGCCTAGAGCCTCCCAGCATGGCCCTACCAACATCTTGATTACAGACTTCTGGCCTCCAGAATTGTGAGAGAACAAATTTCTGATGTTTTAAGCCACACAATTTGTGGTACTTTGTTACAGCAGCCCTAGGAAAATAATATCCTTGTCCTTATTGGGGGACTATTTTCTGGAAAAACTTAACAGTCCCAGAAAAAAGACCTAGGAATATTGACATTCAGGAATTTCACACCTATGATGAAAAAACTGGCTAACTGTCAAATGAACCAACAGGGAAGACTGATTCTCCGCAAATCAGTTTTCAAATTAGTTTCTTAGTGCCTCATTCTTAAATAAGAATACATAGCCAAGAATCATCAGATGTTTGAGGAAAGCCTTCAAGTACCTGAGAGAGACTATTAGTTGCATCCAATATGCATTCTTCCATTTTTCCTTTTGGTAGTAAAACCTCTGGAATTTCTGCTGGCATGTGGCTGTTCAGCTAAAGACTATATTTCCCAATCTCTCTTCTAACTAAAATGGTCTGTGAGATGTGAAAAGAAAGGTGCTGCTACTTCCAATTTATGTTCTTAAAAGGTAGCTGCTTAGTGTTCATTTCCTCTTCCCCCTTCTTCAGGCTGGAATATGGGTTGATTGGTGGTGAGCCAGTTTCAACAATGATGAAAAGGAAAACACTTTAGGAAACGTGGGAGTAACATGATAAAAATAACTGGGTACCTGGATGACCCTTTGGAGCAGAGCTGTCCATTCCCCTGAATTGTTAAATGAGAGAATACATTTCTATTTTACTTAAGCCATTGTATTTGGGGGAATCTTTGTTACAATAGCTTGACTTCTCTCCTACTAATATAGTACTATTTGGCTTTTAAAAATTACTTTGATAGAAATAAAAGTTAATTTTCAAAACAAATATTGACTTAAAAAAATTTTTTAATAAAAGATATCTCTTCTATCTTCAAGAAGTAATGTGTCCCTTCAGTTTCCAGATAATAAAATCTGAGTCTTAAATCTGTTTGATTATAGGAAATTTTATCTTTAACAGACTACTTTCCCTGGCATTTCCAGAAGTCCCTAAGGATGCACATATCTTCTGCCATAACTAGAACATAGTAGGGGATCAACAAGTATTTGTTAACTAAATGAAAAAATTATTTGATTCACAAAAATTGACTTGGCACTATGCATAACTTTCTTTTTAAAAAACAGACTTTATTTTTCAGCACTGTTTTAGGTCTAGGGTAACACAAACAGAAAGTACAGAGTTGCCATATACCCAATCCCACTGCCCCCACAATGTCTACATCCCAGACCACAGTGGTTTGTTTGTTACAATCAATGAACCTACGTTGACATGTAATTATTACCTAAAACCCATAGTTTACATTAGGGTTCACTCTTGTACATTCTATTATTTTAGACAAATGTATAATGACATGTATCCATCCACCACTATAGTATCATATAGAATAGTTTCACTACCCTAAAAATCCTCTGTGCTACACCTATTCATCTTTTCTTCCTCCCAACTCCTGCGCACAACTTTTTAATATCATGAATTTTAGGAAAATGAAATTCACATGATTTTTTTTCCCTATTCTATTTCCAACATACTCTCTTTCTCAATTTCAGTGTTAAGACAATAAGACAGTTAAAATCTGATGATTTTGCATTGTATCCTGGGAAAGAAAAAAAGGCATTTTACTTTTAAAAAATAAAAATAAATCTTAAAAATTTATTAAAAAAATAAATTAAATATTTTGTGTTTTCATTTAAATATTACTTGGAGAGAAGATAATTATGCTGTACAGGGCATAATTGGAGTTCTCATTCTTATACATTAGAAGAAAATTAATGTAATGTAATGGTGACAATGTGCTTACCAAGTAGTTTTCCACTTTCAGCAATTTATTTTGTTTAGTTGAATTACATCATACATGAGCATTGAGATCTAAAGTCAGCACAAAACCCAAAAATTTTAATTAAATTTTTAATTAAAATGACTCTGAAGTTGCCACTGTGGAGACTGTAGAAGAGATTGCTAGTTGTCCCCCAATCCCAACATCGATTTTTCTTATTTAAAGGGCATTAGAATGTTCAGCTAGGCACATAGCCTCCCAGAATAAAGACTACATTTTCCAGCCTCATTTGCAACTTCTGTGGCCAGTGTGGCTAGGTTCTGGCCAATGAAATGTAGGTGGAAATGTTGCATGGCACCTTCTGGGAACCTTTCTTAAAAGAAAGAGCTGGAACTTGCCCTTGGTTTCTTTTGCTAAAAGCCTTCCTGCATCCTCCTGTGTGAAATATGGATGCCCTTTGGACCCTGAGGATGAGGGCTACAGCTACATCCTAAGGTTGGCCAAGCTTCAAGCTGTAAAGAGACTGGATCTATAGGGTTTTCATAGAAAAGAGCTGGTCTACCAGCCCTGGGCCTTACACCTCTGTACTTTTTACATGGAAGAAAAAGAAACTTTCTATCTTGTGTAAGTCACTGTTATTTAGGGTTTCTCTGTTCCAGCTGAGCCTAATCCTATCTAAAACAGAGACTGACATCTCTTCTCCAAACAAGAACACTGCCAGTTTTTGTTCTACAGTCTTTCCTTGGTTGAGAACCAAATGAAATAGTAGGTTTGGATAGGGATCACCTTGTACTAAAAAAAAGTCTCTTCAAACACCAAACATAGATACATGCCCTACAGGAGGCACATGGAAACTGAGATGGACTACTGACACAGCCGATTCATGTCTCCTGTCACATACATGTTCTGAGGCCTACCATTTAGTCATGAAATGGTAGATAGAATTCTACACAGAGTTGCCATATACCCAATCCCACTGTATTCTAATTCTTTATATTATTACTTCTTTATATTTATTATTTTTGTTTGCTCCTCTTTTGTTTTTTGCCAGTAAATACATGTAAAATAAACATACAAATGACATGCTTTCAGTGATAATTCATCATACTAAAATAATTCAATTCTTATTACTAACATTATCTCAGTATATTCATAATCCTATTTATTACATAGCCCAAATACAATTTAAAATATTTCAGTTTTTCAACTGAAACTATTTTAATGGTATTACTTAGGTATTTATGATTTAAACTTTTTTGGGAACTTACATGGTGATAATATTAAATCTACTTATTTAATCATTCATATGTTCAACATATATTAATGAAGTACCTACTATATCCAAGTTCACTTGAGCTAAAAAATAAATACCATGCCTTCAAAAAATTCACTATTAGCATTGTGGTAGTATCAATAAATTTACATGGTAACAACAACTATCCCAAGAGAAAATTTTAATATTATACTTTTCATCTCTTATTTTTAAAATCCTCCCTAATATCTCTAAAATTATTATAAAATATTAAAAATTTATATCTATAGATTGTATTATAAAATATAATCTATAAGAATATTTCAAGCTGGTCATGAGTTTGGTAAATGCATTAATAAGTATATTACATATCAACATAGATTATTCAATCCAGTACCCTAAAGTAGTAAACCAGCTAAACACTTGATTATGTAAAACCCTTAGAAAATCTTTTATAAGAGGCCAAAAATTCCCCTGACAATGCCTTGTAGACCTTTTTTCTTCTCATGAGAAACAGATGGGATTAGCAGACCATGACTACTGTTACCTGCTATTTAGCAAGCAAGGTACATTAAATTTTCTGTGCCCCTTCCAAAAAAAGAATAAGCTATATATCTGACTGAGATAGATAAACAGGTGAGACCTACAAATTCCCTAAATCTTCTTTGTTTACAAATCCTGCTTGCTAGGTCTTTTGATGTACATACTTCTTCATAAATAAATTGAGGACTGGATGGGAGCACATGACCCAAGCCCAGCCCCCAGCCCCAGCAGAGTCCTGGCAGGTGGAGTGTCTACACCAACAACCTCCTGGCAGCGGGACCTGTCAGGTCGCAGCCATTGTGGGTTGCAAGGACTCGCCCTCTGCCTGGGCCGCCATCCCCAGGAAAACTTTCATCAACATCACGCCAGGCCAGCCGAGGTTGTGTCCTGGTTGGCAGAGTCCAGTCAAGTTTTTTGGTGAATAGCTGACACTTGGGGGCCAGAAATGTTCTGTGATCTGGGGCTCACTGCTGCAGGACAGGGAATGTACCATGGATCTTCATACCAAGAGCACAGGCAGAGTCCCCACCTTCAATGCCACTGTCACCATGACTGCCAAGACACTAGTCCTGCTGATGGGCAAAGAAGGTGGCCATGGCTTTCTGGTTAACAAGAAATGTTATGAAATGGCCTCCCACCTGAAGGGTTCCAGTACTGACCTCATTTGTCCCTGTTCCCTCACCACTGCCCACAGGTTTTTCACCCCTCTGTTTACCATGCACGCATACACCGTTTTTATTTTTGGGGCCATTACCCCACACCCCTTATTGCTGCCAAAACCACATTGGCTGGGGACCAGGGCTTTTTGGACAGACACCTTCCCCTTCCTATACCCTTCCTGTGTGTGGCTGGAAAACGGTTTTGTTTTGTATTGTTTTGTTTTGTTTTCTGAATAAAAAGGATTCTACTAACTAACTAAATAAATAAATAAAGGAGAAATTAAGGCTGGGCACGGTGGCTCACGCCTATAATCCTAGCACTGTGGGAGGCCGAGGTGGAAGGATCGCTTGAGCTAAGGAGTTGGAGACCAGCCTGAGCAAGAGCGAGACCCCGTCTCTATTAAAAATAGAAAAAAAAATTAGCCAGGCATAGTGGTGTGTGCCTGTAGTCCCAGCTACTTGGGAGGCTGAGGCTGGAGGACCACTTGCACCCAGGAGTTTGAGGTTACAGTGAGCTATGATGACGCCACTGCACTCTAGCCAGGGTGACAAAGTGAGACTCTATCTCAAAAAAAAAATAAAAAAGGAGAAATTAATCTCTTAGGATCCCCAAATAAGGTTAAACAAAGTTGTCATTGTTTGCCAATATATGCCAACAATTTCTGCCCTAGGAAAAGCAGTAAGAGACAGAGGGTATACCACCACACCACTTCCTACTATGTGGCTATCCCCACAGGTCTTGGCAGTGGGCAGTCAGAAAACACCTTTATTCACCCTGTTGACAGGGAAGCCCTGCCAAATGGATCCAGAACTTTTGTATTATCAAGAATCTCACCTTTAGCAAAGGGTTGAAAGCATTGCAGGCAAAAAAATCAAAGCCCACTTTAATGGACAGAGATGAATAGATTCTTTCATTTCATAAAAAATACCTCCCTTGTACTGTAAAATTGTATATTTGATCTTGTTTCATTCACAAGACATATGAGCAATCAGTAATGTGGGAAGAATGTTAAAGCTAGTATCGATGTGAGAAGAATGCAAAATCTTAGATTCTGGAGCAAAACTGTTCAAATTCCAACTCTACCACTTACTGTGTGGCCTTGGTCACTGGGCCTTAGTTTCCTCATCTACAAAGTAGGTAGAATAATAGTATTGATATACTAGGGCTTTTCTGAGGAATACATAAGTTAACATGTGCACTTAGAAAAGTAGTCGGCACAGAATAGGGATTATAAAAATATCTGCTGCTATTTTAAATGCCTTAGCATTATTTGGGGAGTGTGATGTGCTATTCTGTGCCTGCCTGCCCTAAGTTAAGATAGATTGGAATTCTATCAAATTTAAAAACTCCCAGCAAAGGATTTATGGACTTCTCTCTCCCTACAACTTTTCTGGTATCTAGTCACCTTCTATATTACAGTTAGGCAATGGGAGTAAATGAACAGGAATACAAGGAATCTCCAGCAAGGATCCTCTTCTTAGGAACTCTCTGAGAGCAAGGTGTCATATTTCAGGCAGTGGTCTATACATTCCTGCTGCTCCCACCTCACTGCAATTGCTACTTGAGCTCTTAAGGAGCCACAGCCATCAGAGGATAATCAGTAATAGTAGTAGTAATAACAACAATTATTATTATAATTGAGTGTATGCCAGGCACTGGGCTAAGTGCTTTAAATACCTTTCCCATTTAATTCTCAAAGAACTCCAATATGTAGGTACTGTTACTGAGAGAGGATATAGCATAACGATTATGACTGTGGGCTTTAGAACTAAACTTGCCTGGGATTGTATCCCAGCTCTACCATTAGTTAGTTGTATAATCTTGGTGAAATTACCTAACCTCTCTCACCTATAGAATGGGGATAATGATAGTACTTATCTCATAGGGCTTATTGGTGAGCATTTAATGAGTTAATATATGTGAAGTCCTCAGAATAGGACTAGTTTAAAATGTGGACAGACTGCTTGGGTTTATACCCCAGGGCTAACACTAACTAGCTGTGTGGCCCTGGGCAAGTTACCTAACTTATCAGTGGCTTGGTTTCCTCATCTGTAAAATGGGTATGGCAAGAATATTACCTATCTCAAAGAGTTTTTATGAGGATTAAATAAGATATATCTGAAAGGTACTTAGAGCAGTGTCTGGCAAATAATAAGCATCTCCCCATTCTTTCTCATCTCCTTCTGGGATTCCAGCTGCACATATGTTAAACCTATTCACTGTGTCCCATTTATCTTTTACTTTCTTAAGTCTGAATATTTCCTTCTGACTCATCTTCCAATTTGTTAAATCAAAAATAAATAAGTGAATGAATGAACTCTCTGGGCATAGTATATATTCAATGAATGTTAGCTGTGACTATTAACCTCACGTTAGAGGAAACTGAAACTTGGGGGAATCAAATACCTCTTCAAGGTTATATAGCTAGTGGGTGGTACAGCCAGGATTTAAACTCAGAGTCCATAGCCTTAATTACCTTAATTATCACACTATGCTCCTATTGCCAGAAAACTAGTAGGACACTGCAGATGTTTGGTGATTTACTTTGCTCTTGAGGGTGGATACTGGCTTTGTTATCTATATATGTGTGTGTGTGTGTGTGTGTGTGTGTATTTTAAGGGCTTTGTCAGAATGGGGATCATTTCAACCTAATCTGCCCTGCCCACACCATCCTTAATTTTGCTCAAAATACCTAACTTCCAAACAGAAAGCCTAATTCTCATCTGTTATTCTGTAAATGCAATCAGAGAGCTGTCTACCCAGAGGAGATGAGCAGTGAAGCTAACAGTTCTCAAGCAAGCAGCCTAAGATTCCAGAATTAACCTCCTGCTGTTGCCATCCTGAGCCCTTACGCTGAGACATGGCTCTGGTGCAGCAAATGAGTGAATCACCATTTGGTTTTTTTAATTAGTCTTTAGCTATTTGGAGCAGCACCACTTTAAATAATTAAAAGAATTTGAAGGAAAAAACAAAAGAAATAGCAATTTCTTTCTTTGCTGATAAAGGATGCATCAATATTAACTTGTTGAGGATGAAGAGAGGAAAAAATTTCAGATGGTTCTCTAAGAATAGTTCTGCTTAACTAAAAGGCACAGGTATCAGGAAATCAAATGTGAATGCAATTGGGATGAGAGCAGACTATAAAGAAAATATAATTATTTGTCCAACCATCCGTTTCCCATCAAACACATAACACACACAAATATTACCCTTTTTACAGTAAGTTCAATGATTTAATTCTGAATCTCTAAACATCAATTCTTTTTATTTTATTTTTTCCTAAAATATTACCTATTCTATCAGCTTTAATGATAACATCTACAGATGACACCTGAATTTTTATATCTTGTGTCTCACATTTGCAACTACTTCTTGGAAATATCTGCTTGCTTGCTTATGCTGCCATCGGCCCAAATCAATTCTATTTAAAAGTGAACATAATTCCATTTCCATCTAGAATGTAGAAAGCTGGAAAAAATGTTGCTTCCATCCCAACAAAAAGAAAAAGCAGATAATCAACATAATCATAACTTTCTTAAACCCATCAAGGAGTTGATATCATAGGGCAACAAAGTATACTGAACTCCAAGGAAAGACAGAAACTTCCAAAGAGTGATAAATTGGGAATATTGACTCACTGGTGTCAGAGCATAGGAGGAAGAAACCCCAGGTGCTATGCAAGCAAGTAAGACGAACACAACTAATCTTTTAATGAATTGCTAAAAGCTGAGTGTGGGCTAGTGACATAGTTTAGAATCCCTGGAAGCTGTAGACACAAAGGGAAATCATACCCACTTTCAGGCTCTTCTCTATGAATATCCACTGGGTGTGTATAATAGCTGCTCACAATATGTGTAGTGGAGAGCATATGGTGTCTAAACAGGGCCATTCCACAGGGACAGGAAACATTTACAAATGAACACCAGGGACACCTTAGTGGGAAAAAAAAGTCACAGAGGACTGCGTATAGTCTGAACATCATAGGCACATGTGTCTGTGTTTGGGAAAGAAGATGAAGGAGGCAGGTGGGAAACATGAATTCTCACTTAATTTCCCTTGGGGAGGAAGAATTTTAGGTGTCAACCATAGTGTGGCTCTTCAACAATTTTCTAACGTGAGACATGGCAGTTGTTAATGCTGTAATGGGAAGATGTAGAGGAAGCAGTGTGAAATCAAGACTGAGGAATGGTAGGGAAGGAGGACAGTGTGGCAGCTTTTTAATGCGGTTGTTCCCTTCTCAGAAAAACTTTTATCTATCACCCCCACCCACCCCACCTGCCTCCCCAGGCTTGCATGTGCAAATGTCAAAGCCTGCCTACACTTCTGACACCAAGTTTATGTTCATGAAATTCTCATCTTATCACCTACAATTTGAATCATTTCTTTCTCCCCTTGCCTGACTGCCTCCCCCAAGTTTTTACCCCATAGCAGTACATGGAGTCAGAGCACAAAGTAAAGAGCCCAGGAGAGTATTCCCAGGTTGGTCTCATTTGGTTGGTGGCTGTCCCTGAGCCAGATACACACTATTACTAACACTTGACACGGGTCTCCCATTTCTAAGATAGTACAGTGTCATATGCCATGCTTTCCTTTGTTGCTAGAGGTCTGATTCTACCTCCCAAGTCATTTCATTTTAATAAACTTTCCACAGTCCAAATCAACACTTTGTGCTGTCTGTTAACCACTGGGGTCAATTAGCAGCTTGGTTTTAAAAACTAGAAGAAAAAAAACCTGTTGTACAATATAATTGATCTTTTTGGGAAAAAAGGTCTGAGAAAAATGTTTGGAATTTTATCAAATTCAAAATAAAACAAGTTAAAAGTAACAAATCATAAGCAATCAAAAACATATCATTGCTCATCAAACCTAAATGATAACATGAATCTTTGCCTATAGGGAAGAGAAAAGCAATTGTGATAGAAAATAAAGACTAAAGAATTTAGCCATGTGTTTCTTTGATTTAACTCCTAATACGGGGAAAATTTGATTTGAATGAAAATGTATATTAAAATATTTCATTCATGCTTTGGTTATACATTGGATTTCTGTGTGCATTTTTTTTAAAGTGCATTTTGACCCACCTCAGTTCATTCTCAGGACTAGACATGCCATGACTTGAAGGGTACTAGAAATATCCCACACCCCAAAATAATTCTTTTTATACCTTGGGACAAAAACATATCCGAGCAACACCCATAGAGAATCTTCCTAGAATTCCATCACTGGTAAGTTTCCCCGTCACCCACCATGTGGACTGTGGCTTTTTCCTTTTATCATCCTTGTTTGTCCCAGTTTCCCCCGCTTTCTGGTTCTTGTTATCTCAGCCCAGTCAGTGAGTCACTTAGGTTTTGATATGACCTTGTTCTGCAGTGAGAAAACTTCAGAATCTCCAGGGTGACAGGAATACAGTTAAACAAGCTGGCTACTTAACTCACTAAACCAAATTTTAACAGATTTTTACTCAAAATTTACTGCCAGGTCAGCGGGTAATTCAGCTCAGTCCTAGCCACCAGGTACTGTCCTTGGTCCCAATTGAAGGCAGCTTTTTTCTGCAACCTCCAGATACTGCCTGTGCTTGAGCAGTGATATTTGGATTCCATCCTAAATCTCTTTATTGAATGTCTCGTCCCAAGATCGCTTCAGTCTGTTTAGATGAAGTGATTTAAGCTGCTGCTGCTTCTTTTCAAGGCTTTTCTAAATAACTTATCTGCATAAAGCCAATGCACTTCTCTCACTGCACTCTCTGAGCACCCTTACAACCTACTATCCCTGTTCTAGTTTCCCATGCGTCCTGAACTTTCCGCAAGTGTTTCTCTAAGAAGCATCTATATTTAATTTTATCCACCTTTTTCTCTCACAGTTACGCCTCTGGTCTTCACCCTCCAGTACTTCCAGAACTTTCTTTCTATCCCTCTTGATCCAAAATAAAGCCCATTTATATTTCAATTATTCTTGATTCCATATAGACAGGAGTACTATACCCTTAAATCCACACATTCATTGGGGAAGAGTTATCTTTTTTATTTTTATTTTTTAAATTAATTTATTTCTTAGAGACAGGGTCTCACTCTGTCACCCAGGCTGGAGTGCAGAGGTGCAATCACAGCTCACTGTTAACCTCGAGCTCCGGGGCTCAAGTGATTCTCCTGCCTTGGCTTCCTGAGTAGCTGGGGCTACAGGCATAGCCACCGTGCCCAGCTAATTTTTTTTATTTTTGTAGAAACAAGGTCTTGCTACATTGCCCAGGCTGGTCTTGAACTTCTGGGCTCAAGCAATCTTTCTGCCTCAGCCTCCCAAAATGCTGGGATTACAGGAGTGAGCCGATGTGCTTGGCCCTGAGTTATCTTTTTTTAATCAATCAAGACCTAGTTAGCAACAACTAGTAACAACAATTGCTTTACAATTGGGCACCTGATTCAGGTAGAAAGGTCTTATTATAGGGCACAGACTAGGGCCTGGAAATAGACATGCTGAGGAATTGCATGGAAGAGTGCAGTAATTCATTAAGACTCCAAATAGGATATAGCTCCAAGATTCGAGGATGAAGTCAAGGAAAAGTTAGCTTCTGATATTAAAACTAAGAAAAATTAGATAAGACTGCAGAAATAACTCACATTAAGTGGTTTATAAACAAGTCCAAGTGAAGCCCCTATTTCTTGGTCCAATTAAGAAAGTCACTAGGTTTCTTAAAAGACTGCATCCTACTCAGTGGTATTGTCAAATGCCTCTGATTAGTGTTCTGTTGTCACATAGAACGACTGGAAGTTGGCCTCGGTCCTAAGAATGGAAAAGCAAGAGAGCAGGCTGATGTCAGTTTTTATTTGGCCTCCCCAGATGGAAGGGCACTTTCGCTTTGGAAGACCAATGTCAATTATTTAGTTAGGATATACCTAGAATAGAGCAGGAACAAGCCACACTTAATTTTGTAAAAATAGCCAGTAATTACATCTGACTCTTTGTGTTGTAATTATTTTCGTCAAGTGTTGCAGTAGGCAGAAAGAACTAGGAAGAGGAGTGGATAGGAATGTCGTGGATGAGGACAATAATGTACATTTAGTGCCAGATAGAAAAATAAATTGCCAAATGGAAGTTTCAAGAGAGATGCAGCTCAGGAGTGGGTGAGCAGAAAGAAAGGCTAGGAGGAAGGCAAAGCTGACCCTGCTGATAAGAGAAAGTTAGGACGAGGCATAATCACAAGTGCATTTATAGATAAATACTGAATCTGAATGCTTGAATGAAGAGGAAAATTGGGAGGAGACATCCCATGTGGAGGGTGCCTTAGTACGCATTTTACCAAATGAAGCTGATACTTTGTAATGTCAAGGGATAGAGGGGTAAGCATTTATAACCAGTCAAATAAATTAGAAGATAGAGAATAGAAGGTGATTAGTTGCATGTCTCAAATCAGGTATCAAGACATATTGTATAAATGCTGCTAAAACTTTGTTACTTAAGATGAGAAATAAATTCAGTAGTTCCCAAATTTAGTCTTGGAATACTACTTTCATCATTTTTGCCATATCCTCATACCACCTATACTATTATCCACTTACTGTAATTCTTTAAAACAATTCTTTTCTAAATCTTCACACTTTAGCTTCATCCTAAACAATAGTATCTTATGACATCATGAGTTTGATAAGCTAGTTAGGTCTTTTTCTAAAACTCCTATATGCGTAACCTTAAATATAAAAGCTCTTCATATGGGTAACAGCTGAAGTCAACCTATGTACTACCAGTGATACACAGATCCCATTCTGGGAAACCCTGAGATGCACATCGTTTGTCCACAGTAATGTTGTTGTTTGGAGAGCACAAAGGAAGTGCTGAATGCACTTAGGACCCACTTTTTCTTCAGGCTCCTTGATTTTGAGAGAAAAAAAACAGGAGAAAATAAAGTATCACTAACTTCCTCTTACTTGGGTGCCTCAGGGGCTTATTGTAAGTTATTGAAACTACTGGATTACTGGAAGCGTAAGCCAGAGGAGTAGCCATTTGGTAAGAGAACTTTAGAAGAAGAGCAAGATGTTCTCTGGTATAGGTAGAACTGTAAGTCTTCTGATAGATTCTGGAGACTCTGAATATACTTTTATCCAGGCTACAAAACAGAAAAGTCATATATGGGAACAAATAGTGTACCTGTTGAAAGACAGAACCTCTTTGGGGAAAATCAACTAATATTTATGCAAGTACCCTCATACTGTGCGTGAAAAGGGTCAGATGAAGATCCATACTACCTGGACCCGTCACACACACTTTTACTGAATTTCTACTATATTGCAGCACCAAAACTTTATTCTCCCAAGTGGATTTACCACTAAGACAGAGAAGTTGAAGCAAATAGCCAATGCTGGCATCTGGGCAGATAACAAATTCTGCCCACTATAAATTCTGAAATTGGCCTCCTAACTTACAAAGCAGCCTCTTGTGAGTTAAGTTAGAATGAATGAGTTCCCCCTAAACTTGAATACTTTGTAAGAAGTAAAAAAAAAAAAAAAAGTTTTTTTTGCTTCTTTTCAACCTGAAAAACTAAAAATCAGTGATTACTCTGCCAAGAAAATCACTTATATTTGGGGCCCAGCTTAGTCATAGGGCTGTCTTTTTTTTTTTTTTTTTTGAAACCTTTGTAGATACAACCAGTACTCAAGACAAACTTAATCTCTAGTTTTCTAAAGGCTGGCCTTGTTTGTCGGATAGCATTATGAGGGTGTCCTGCTACTCATTTCCAAGTATGTCTAACATCTTACTGGTGGAGGCTCTGCCTTGATATTCAGTGAAAGATATTCACTAATGGACTTATTTAAAAATTAAAATGAGTTTATGTGGTAGGTAGAGTATTTTCAATCATAGCAAAGATAGACTTGTGCTACAAGTCTTCATTTGGTAAGAAGCTTGGCATCTTGTCTCTGAACCATCTGCCTGTCTTCCAAGGGTTATGCTGACCTTCTTGTTAAATTGTCTTTCTCACTTAGCTCATTAGTTAACAATCTCTGTTAATTAGATGCTAAGAGCACAATGTGACGTCTAGGCAGCAGAATCCAGGACCAACATCTAATTACACAGCACTGAAAACAAAAAGCACTAGGTAAGCTCTCTCTGGAGCAGGTTAGTGCATAAACTATATTCCTTCTTAACTTTTCTTTTCAGTCAATCATGTTGTGCTAACTTCACAAAAGTATTGATGCCATAAAACTGTTAGAAGAAAACATAATGGTAAATCTTTGTGACCTTGGATTTCACAGTGGATTCTTAGATATGACACCAAAATCATGAGCAATGAAAAGAAAAAAAATTAACTGGACTTTATCAAAATCTAAAACGTTTGTGTCTCCAGGGACATTATCAAGAAATTAAAAGACAGCCCACATAACAGGAGAGAATATTTGCAAACCATATATCTGATAGGGGACTTATATTCAGAATATATAAGGAACTCAACAACAGAAAGACAAACAATCCAATTAAAAATGGGCAAAGAACTTGTATAGCTACTTCTCTAAAGGAGATATGCAAATGGCCAACAAACACATGAAAAGATGCTCAACATCATTAGTCATTAGGGAAATGAAGTCAAAACCACAATAAGATGCAACTTTATACTTACTAGGATGGCCTATAATTTTTTTAAAAAAGGAAAATAAGTGTTGGTAAGAATGTGAGCAAATTGGAACTCTTATACAGTGCTGGTGGGTGTGTAAATTGGTGCAGCTGCTGTGGAAAACAGTGTAGTGGTTCCTCAAAAGGCTAAACATAAAATTACCATATGACCCAGCAAGTCCATGCCTGGATATAGAGCCAAAAGAATTTAAAGCAAATAGGCATTCAAACAAATACATGTATATAAATGTCTGCAACAATACTATTCACAATAGCCCAGAGTGAAAACCACTCAAATGTCCATGAATAGATGAATGGATAAACAAACTCTAGTATATGAATACAATGGAATATTATTCAGCCATAAAAAGAAATGAAGTACTGATATATGCTATGACATAGATGAACGTTGAAAACATTACGCTACATAAAAGAAGCCAAACACAAAAGGGCACATATTGTACGATTCCATTTATATGAGATATCCAGAATAGGTTAATCTGTAGAGACAGAAAGCAGATTGGTGGTTGCTCTAGGCTGGAGGGAGAGGAGAATGCTGAGTGACTGCTTGATAGGTATGGGGTTTTCTTTTGGGGTGATGAAAATGTTTTAGAACTTGGTAAGGTGGTTGTAGAACATTGTGAATGTATGAAATGCCACTGAATTGTACACTGGATAATTTTATGTTATGTGAATTTAACCCCAATTTAAAACAAAAAGCAGTTGATGATTGTTATTGAATGATCTGATGTACAAATTTGAAGCCAGAATCAGTGGAGCATCTGATGGAGAACTGGTTCACAACAGGTGACATTAACTTAAACATGACTGGCTATCTGAAGTGACTGCGAGATCATGGTGAACTTGATAGTGTCAGATGATGAGGCAGATAGATACATGGCATTGCAGCTGACAGTTTAGAAACTATAGAAGTACATCTACTGTTCTGTGGAGTGCTAATTAGGACCAGATGGAGTCCACAGGAGAAGTGCTTTGAGTTGTACGTCGTTCTACTAAAAACAGATGAGTCTGTCAGGAGAGCAAGTTCTACTCCTGCAGATTCAAAATTTAGGTAGAAGAACTAAGAATCCTTACAGGGAGAGTGTGCTTTCCACTTTATGGAAGTTAGTTTGATTAACTTCCACAGAAAATGCCTTGATATGATAAGCCACCTGAACCCTGATTAAAAGGGATTAAACTTCAAATTTGTACCTTCGTAGTCTGTAATTGGCCTCATTTCCAAACTGGTTAAAAGTTATTGTCACCCTATGGATGATTCTTGGGCTCCGTTGCGTGCACATCTTTGATGTTGTGCTAATGTTTGCATAACACCAAACTCGCTTCTCTTCCACCCTTTGGAAAGGTCCAGCCTACTTACTGAATCAAAAAAAGCTTATAATGATTACTACAGATGGAGCAGTCTCACCTAAAATAGATAAGAAATAAAATAGAAAATATTCACTTATCCTTTGGGGTGGGGAGTGGTTTTTAGACTGAAACTTAAACCAAGTCTTGTGTCCATTAGGATGTTTTCTTGGCTGTAAAACCAGAAAAGAAGATTAATAGTGGCTTAAACCAAAAGGAATTTATTTGTCTCAATTAGAAGACAGGAGACAGTAGGTTGAGTCTCCTGTTGAATGATGCCATCAGAGACCTTGGCCAGTACCAGGTATCATGTTCATATTTAAGGCGTAAAGAAGGAGTGGGAGAAGGGGAAGAGGTGGCACCAAGCACATTTGTCCCTTTATTAGGAAAGAAAAGCTTTCCCAGAAGCCTCACAGTAGACTTCTGCTCATGCCACATTGGCCAGGACAGGCTCACACGGCCACCCCTAGCTGCAAGGGAGGTGGAAAGAAAACAGTCAACATTTGCAGCCTCTAGCGGAAGGCTGGGATGCAGAAGAGGACTGGGAACAGGTTCCAGCTAGCCAGCCTTTGCTGTTTGCCACGCTTTTCCTGGTACAAACGTAAAAGAGATTCTTAGATGAAGAAATCAAATAACTGATTTTATGCCTAATAAGCAAGAACATGAAAAATGTAAGATTTTCTTTCAGTTCTCTTACCCTAGGAAGTGTGTAGTAGCTTAAGTTTCACTACATTGCAGGAAAAAAGAAAACTGACATTCTTACCCTTAATGATTTGTGGCCTTTCCTTTCAGGTTCTAAAAATTTTGATGCCCATTGACTCATTCAGTTTTACTACATTAAGAGAAAGACATTGGGGTGTGAGGATATGGGGAAGATGGGAGGCAAGCTACATGATCATTTACTCATCCAGATTTAGAACTTTAAGGGGTCATGGTTTAGAGTTCAGGACACCTGGCAAAGTACTTTTTCTCTACTGCTCTCCCTCCCTTTAAATGCCCAATTAAACACATATACTCACATACACACACACTCACACGTGCACACACAAAATGATACAAATATAAATAGCCACCACCAGCATAGGGGAAGGAAGCAATTATCTAAACCTTGGCCTGGGCAAAGGAAGGTTGTGACTGAATCCCCAGTGCCAGGAAAAGAGGGAAGTATTATTTCCCTGGAGAATACAAATCTCTTTTAGGTTATCACACCTAAAAAATGGATTTATGCAGCAATATTTCAGGGAACAGTGGTCAGATTTATGATGACATGAAATTCATTCAATTTACAAAAAAATCCAGCTTCCTCTTTGTTATCCACAGAACCTATCTTACCCAACCAGACAAAATAAGCTTAACCTTGACAAATTTTCTCCCTGCACCAAATGCTTGCATCAACTGGCAGATTTTCCCAGTTGTGTATTTGTAATTACTTTCTGAATTTTGAAGAACAGATTAAATGACCACATAAAGATCTGAATATTACCATCCACAAATCTGTCTGCTAACTGATTACTATGAGTTATTATTAAATGGGTTTCCTGTGCTGGTGCATCTTTTGAGATACTACATATTGCCTCTGACAAATGATTCAAAAAATAAAATATGAGCTTTAAAGAAAATGAAGCCAACTACATAGTAGAACAGATTTCAAGGAAGATTTTTATAATATCCTAGGGGGAAGAACTTTAAAAACACATTTTCCAAGGCAAAAAGATAGCACAAAAATATTAAAGCAAGTTTTACCAAAGGAACAAAAGTTTTCATAAAGTTCAGTGTTTATAGGTTTAACATTTGAGCTTTAATAACTTGGGTTACAACTGTGATAGAAATAATCCGTAAATACCACTTGCAGGCAAAATACATTCTCTTATAATAGGTTGAAATGGACTTCTAATCTGCTAGCCAAAGGGCATAGTTTAACTATCTCTATGGCAACAATCTTTTTCATTTATCACAGCATCTGAAGAAAGAACATAATGTGTACAGCTGGGTAATATCCTAGACCTAGACTTTAATAAATTTGCTTTTACTTGCTATTTACAGACTTCTATCATATCTATAATCTTAGTCATTAAGGTTGAGATATACACAGGGTCTTCATAAAATTCTTCTACAGATAGTGGTAATATTAATCCCCTTTGGCAAACTCCTATAGTGCAATGTTTTATGTTTGGAAAGTACATTCTAATCATTTCCCATTTATCTTTTCAATATCCGTAAGGATGGAATAACCTCTGGACAGGGAAAGTGTTGGTTAATATGGAAGGCAGAGGAGCCTGCTGGCCTTTCATAGAGATTTTATAACAGTGATTGGAGATTGAGAAGACAGATTATTTTGTTGCAAATGCCATAATAAAGGGGACAGCCAAAGAGGCAGAACTGAGAACCTAATATTGGAACCCAGGGAAAGAGTTAGACCTACTAGCTTCCAAATTCAGAGACTAATAATAGCCCACAATTGGTGAGCTTAATGTGCGGGGCACTGACATAAGTAGTATACATACTTTATTGTCACTGAAATCTCACAACGGTCCTGTAAAGAAGACATTATTACCCCCATTTTTCAGGACAGGAGGTTTACGGACGTTTCTTTATAAGGGTTAGGTACCTTTTTTGCTGTTCTCCACTATGATATGATGTTTAATGGATAATGACCATTCATTCAATCATCCTTGTATTCGTGCTACAAATATTTAATGTACAACTACTCAGTGCTAGGTACTGTGCTAGCCATTGGGCAAACCAAAATAAACAAGACCAACATAAGCCCCACCCTTACAGAACTAACTTTGCTAGTCTGTGTGGCACAGGGTCCGTGTTCGAGCAATAATAGCAAATATTTGCATAGCATGCATTATATACAGGCACTGTTCGCTTTGTCATATACTAATTCATTTAATTCTCCCAACAACTCTATAAGGCAAGTATTACTACTATTTTACAAATGAGGAAACTCTGTTGGGGCTAGGGGTTGAGCAATTTACTCAAGGTTACACTCCTTGTCATTGGCAAAGCCAGGATTTGAACCCAAGGTCTAACTTGAGGGACCACGGTCTTAACCACCACACCTCTCTGAAATGGTTTGTTGAAACATGTTGATTAGAGACCTCTCTCACTGACTCCCAGGTCCGTAGGATGCTAAATGTGGGATACATTTCTCTAAGAGAGAATTTGAAATGAGAAAAGAAGGACATAATAACATCTGCTCCTCGGGGTATAGGGAAAGGGGGAGTTTGGGTGGATGTGACCAAGCAGAGAGGTCAGGGAACGGAGAGGACAGAGGAGGATAAGACAGGCATGGTTCTGTCCTCTTAGAACTTGCCGCTAGCAGAGAAGTGCTGTGGGATTACGTAACAAGGGACCTACCCGCCCTGTGGGGTCAGGAGAGTTTTCTCTGAGGAAATGATGTTGGAGCAAACCTGAAGAATGTGGGACAAGCCCTGAGGGCAGAGAAGACAATTTGTGGAAGGTCTCTGGGCAGGAGAAAGTACTATGTGGTCAGAGAACAGAGAGAAACCCACCATTGGCTGAGACTAGAGATGATGGAGGAGCATGGCCTGAGGCGCAGCCGCATGACGTGGGTGTCTCGAGAGGAGAGGGGAGAGCCTTGTAAGACATGGTAAGAACTTTAGACTTTATTCTAATAACAATAGCAAGCCATTGAAAGGTTTTTTGGCACAGGAGAGTAGTGGTGAAATTTGCTTTTTAAAAAGACCACTTTGGCTGAAGAGTGGAGAACAAATTAAAAGGGGAAAAATTTACATAAAAAACCCACTAGGAGGCCATTGCTGTAATCTGAGTGAGGGATGACAGTGGGCTAGATTGGGGTGCTGGCAGTGGTGGTGAAGAGAATAGGGAAGATTCAAAGATAATTAGGAGACATTTAGGACTTTATGACTGATGGAAGGACGGACAAGGACATCCAAAGATAGAAGTCTAGCGTCTGGATAGTGACCAAAAAGATTAGTGGAGCAATGCTGTGTGGTTGCAGGGCAGGTGGGAGAAGCTGAGCCATGGGATGTAGGATGCATGGCGGCTGGATGAGGCATGTCATCCCAAGGCAGGGATTGGTGGCCTGGGATGACAGCAGGGAAGAGAGTTGGTGGTTGTGGGCAGAGTCTGCAAACTGGGGAGGCCCCAGAAGCTTCATTGGCACTTTCAACAATATTCCTTAAATGTTTTAGTAAAATTTATTTCAGCTATCTGGGGCAGATTTACTGCTCAAGACAGAATATGAGCAAGTATTTTAAAATGGAGAACAGTTATTAGCAAATTGATATATTAAGAAAATATAAAGTTAACATTATCAATTCAAATCAGCTTTGAGCTGAAGTCTCCTTTACTTATTAGGTCATCACTGCCAACATGAGCACTCTCCACTTGACTTCCTCTGGAAGGGTGTCCCCAGCCTACCTGAAACTGCCTTACACAAGTTTATTTGTAAGACCACTTTCACTCCTGGAATGTATTTCCTAATAGACAAGTTATAAATTGTGGATAAATTCCCAAACTAGCTCATAAGAACTTATTTTAAGCCTTAATTTAGCTGGAATAGGAATTTACATAAATCACGTTGAAGAGATCCATCACAATTATTCAGTAAACTCAGCTGAGCACCTATGATGTGGCAGATACTATGTGCTGAGAAATTAACAATAAGCAACACTGTTCCCTGCAGCCTAGTGGGAAACAAGGGGCTGCGGGTAGGATGTTGTGACAAGGTGGTTTTCTTTCCTCCCTTTCTCATTTCTCTATCCCAAGAGTGGAAAGCAGAAACTGGGCAGGGAATATGGGAGAGTGAAGTTTACCAAAATAAAAATATAACAGGCTTTCCTTCCTACCCTTTCTCCCCTTCCCAGATGCTCACTGAAGTTCTCCCTTCCTTTATGATCCTTGTCCCTGCAGAATCCAGGGAGATTTCCTTGACCACCTGGGGTTAACCAGTGCATCAGTGGTAGGAATGTGGGGAGGGAGAGGGGTTGGGAGATGAGGGCCTTGAAAAGAGCAAGACAGGGTTACAAAAGAAAGGAGAGAAGGAAATGTAGGGCCCTAATAGGAGAAAACAATTCCCACCCAAACCAGAAGAGGAGGCAGATCATATGCATGATACCCAGACAGATCAACAAATTGTACAGGGCCTACCATTCTCTGTGGGGTTGCTCGTCAATTATTTTTTTAAAGGAAAATAATCCTCAGGAAGGCAAGATTTACTTAAGAAAAGCTAATAAATTAGAATCCTTTCTAATGTAACTACTAAAAGGTAGGTTTCTAATTAATTAATTGGCCAAGGGCTATATGCTTGTTCTCGGTTACAGCAACAGAACCTGACTTTTGTTAACTTCAGCAGAAACGCATTTGTTGGAAAGGTATAGGATGACTCACAGATTGGACAGGAAGCCTGGATTCCAAGGCTGGAAATTTGATAGGAGCCAAGGAGGGTTAGGGAGCAGGAACCAGGCCAAAGTCCCACTATAGGAATGGTCTGTTTGGGATATCTCAGTGGACATGATTGCCACTGCTGTACACGGCTGCTCCTAGATGCACCTCCATATGTCACTTCAAAACTGTCCCTGCACAATAGCTTTACTAACCCCAGCTTCAAAGTCCTGGGTAGGAACATGCAAGTGGCTTTGCCCATAAGGGAGTGGGGAGAGGGAGTCTCTGGCTCCATCACTTCCAAGAATCACACAGTGTGGATTCCATCAAAATAGGTGCTGGGTAGCCATGAAAAGGACAAATGTCTACTACACACTGCTTAGGATAACTTATTAAAGGGTTATTGTAATAAAGGGCTAGAAGTTCAGCCAGGGATTTCAGAAATGTATGTAAGGGCAGCAAAGGGACTCTGTCCAAGACTTATCTCCACTGGCCAACTCAAATAACAAACACCACTCAGGCCTACCTTTGACTTTGATTCTTAGATCATGAAACAGACATCTTTGTCAAGATTGTTACTTGCCTAGGGTATGGCATTGTCTCATTAGAAATCCTTAGTTCTGTGAAGGTGTAGTTATACCTACCTCAATATACTCATTTTACATATGACAAGACAATCTCAGAGGAGGTAAGTGTTTTGGCCTACAATCAATGCTATAGGCATAACTGGTTATTATGGAGTACAAACAGATCTGGAGCAATTAATTTCTTCTCCCTTATTTATTCTAACTTAAGCAAACCATGATCGGTAAAATTATTTTAAAATATATATTTCCTTTAGGAATATTTCAGATGTTTTTCCTCATAAAATGAATGATAGTGATTTGAAAGTCCCAGATAGATGAATAGGAAATTTCTTTTTTACAACTGAAATTGAATTCATTCACTATAAATCAGATTGGATAATACTATTCAAAGCTTCACATTTCACCTAGAAGAGATCTAATTAACAAGATTGCATTTACAAATTAATTTCCTGACCCATTTCCTTATAGAATTGAAAATAGACTCAAATATATTTGTTCTACTTATTTAGTGGTTACATTTGAGCTTGAAACTATTGTATTTGGGATTCTATATACTGTGATAGCACATGTAAATCCAAATGCATTTTTAAATTAAAATTAGAAACATTGAGAATAGCTTTGAGGAACATTTGTTATCACCATACCAAATTCAATATTTGGGCTTATATTCTCTCCCAATTCTAATTGTTTAAGGTAACTTTTTTATATATCTAATGTTGTGATTTTTGACTAAGAAATCCTTGGGTGAAATAAGTTTCTTCATGAGAAAGTTCAAGGTGTTAAAGCCAGCAAAAACCTTCATAAATGATGCAAAGAAAGGCTTCCTGAATGTGTTAGCCGGAAGACAACACCTCTATATAGAGCTTCTATTTATCCCTGCTAAGGTGACAAAATTCCCTTTGAGGTAATTAAGAAGTCTGCAAAATTTGTGGTGTTCTTGGGTGCAAAGCATGTTGGGACCTCAGCTCTTGCCTGTTCAAACAAGGGCTGCTGCCATTGGGAATGGCTGCAGTGCTCTCTGCAGTGGTCTGGTTTAGCAAGCCTGGGCAGAATTCAGGGGTGCATCAGTGGCTGCCCAGAGCACAGAGGGAGGGTTTCTGTGTGGTGGTTCAGTTTAGGAGCCAGACAAGGCATGCACAAAAGTGTCCATTATGCAAGTAAGCAGAATATGGCTAGCAGCCATGAGGAAGCAGATTTGGTAGGACCTAGTTAGGGTTCCATGGCACTACTCACCATGGGTGCTCAGGGTAGAGCCACATGCAGAAAAGATGGCAATGGGTTCTACACCCACACTGAGGGTCTAGAGAGCTTAACTGAAGCCCAAGACCTCATTATACTTCCCACTTCAGTCAGGAGCAACAGAGGCAAGACTGAGCTTAGGAGGGTTTTGGGGAGACCCCAAGATTATGAAGCTAGGAAAACATGCAGTCAAAATGAGTTAAGGTTGTTATTTCACCACCTCTTTCCATGCCCTTTTATTGACTCAGGAGTAACATATCCCAAATTCTTCCTTGTTTCTTCACCTCCTTCCCCCTATCAAAATATTGATATGATATTGCTATTTATTTTGGTGATTAACTGAAATGTACTCAGCATTTTAGGGGTTTGCCTACCCACAGCTCATGCTGAAGACACCCCACTTCCAGCCCATGCTAAGCCAGTGGTCAAGGGCAGACATCCAAAAGCTGCTAACCAGGGCCTCTGATGGGACACTGCTACAGAAGACTGTGCACCTAAACAGATGATCCCAGCTGAGGAGTTTTCCTCTCTCAAGAACCAAAATTGAAAGACAGAGGTGAGTGGCCAGTTGATGGGGCACTGGAAATGCAAAGTCATGTCAAGCCAGGCTGGGGCAGCCATTTTAGGACAGAAAGAGCTGGAGTTATAGGAGAGCAGAAATTATGAGCAAGGAGAAGCCAGCTAGTAGACAATGGACAGAGCAGAGGCACAAGAAGTCTTGTTTTTTGGTGGCCGTCTAATGTGCAGCTCCAGAGCCCTGGATATCTGGCTCAGCTGTACTGGGGTTCCTGTACTTGGGTTTCTGTGACTCTTCCCCACAAATTTCTTGAACTGCCTCAAGGAAAATAATGTTCCCTGCAACAAAATGATCCTCAATCTATAACAAAACTATGTGTTTAAATCAATGTATTAACTCAATCAACAATTGTATTTTTAATCTTTGTGTTTAGTTGTAGTAAAGATGTTTTATTTAGTGGGGGCAGAAGAGAGAATCATATCATTCAGGCTTATTTTTAAAGCTGGCCCTTAAAGTAAAACTGATTTTCTCCTTTGGATGGGTGAATTATGGGGTACAAGATCAGAAGGGATGTCTTCTTTTTTTTTTTTTTTTTTTTGCTGCTAGCCTTCTCTCTTCTCCTTTGTGTAAGCATGAGCATGTGTGTGCACCTGCTGGAAGCCTATTTCCTGTTGCTGCTGGCTGATCTTGTGGGCCTACCCACCCACCAGGATCTGCAGCACACCCAGCTCTGGCTTGGTGCCTCCACTCTCACACCATCTTCGTTTTTACCTATCACTTGCCCTTTCCGCCCGCTGCCCTAAGACCCCTAGATATATATGTGGTGCTTTCTGGTCAATTAGTCTTTGGTACCCTAATGAAACTTCTATCCCATAACTCTCTTATCTCTCTGGTGACTATTAGCCCAAACCTTATACAGTTGACCCTTGAACGACACAGGTTTGAACTGCACAGATCCAGTTACATACAGATCGAAAATACAGTTTCGCAAAATGCAAAACCCGAGTATACTGAGGGCTGACTTTTCTCATACATGGGTTCCACAGGGCTGACTGCAGGGACTTGAGTATGTGAAGATTTAGGTGTTTGCGGGGTGGGGGGTGGGGGTCCTGGAACAAATCCCCCATGTGTACCAAGAAAAGACTGTATATTATTTGTCATAGAGTAATAAGTTTGTAGTAATACAGCATTGCTGGAATGGCTTCTTTCATTAACAGTACTGTATCTGAATGAGGGATCACAGATTTGTTTTGAAAACAGCCCTACTGTATTTTTACTCACTCATGCACTATGCTAGAACCAAATGGCATTTGATAAATACTGTTCACCTCCGAAGGGCTGCTTCTTTCCCCAGCAGGAAGTTAGGCTTTTCCTCTTGGGTGCTACTATGGTATCCTGCTAAGACATCATAATGTATTTCAATTACTTGTTTTCATGTTTATTTCCTTTGAGACTGAGCTGCTTTAGAATCTTTTATAGATTGAATGCAGAATACACAGACTAAATATAGATTATAATAGGGCCTTCCTTTTGGGGTTCTTATGAGAATTAAAAGTAAATTAATGTAAGTGTGTGCAAAGCATTTGCAGTGCTGTGAGTATTCAATAAACATTAGCTGCTATTATTACTAGTATTATTAATTTAATAAAACTCGAGACCTTACACCCAGGCTTCTGTCTTGGGCATCTCTGTGGGTGGTGTGACATTCAGAGGAAGGGAATAAAGGAGCTGAAATTTGGGGGTTGGAGCAAAATAATGAGTTCATTTCCGGACATTGGCTTCAGTGCTTGTGAGAGATCCAGGCATGAAGCTGGTACTGCCCTTGACTTAAAAAAAAAAAAAAAAATACACATATAGCTAGGACTCAATATACATTTACTAAATAAAGAATGCTCATTCAATAAATCACTCATTTATTCACTTGTTCAGTGAAAGAGTTCTTGGCCCTGACTTAACCCTAGCTATTTAATAACTTTAAAGGAAGGGGACAGAGCAAACTTAGATGTTTATTTTAAAATGTGTGTACCATTAGCCCTATTAGGAGTACCATGATACCAAAAAACTGGAAAACACTGATCCATCATGTTTTAAAATCCCTGTCATCCTAATCAAATACTTATTTGGTGACTAAGAATTATTTTTTCGTTCCATGGAACTTTTTGCAAATTAATCATTGTCCTTATCTGAGGTTTTTTAAATAGTTGCTTTGTTAAACATTGCATTGTTTGGCAGTACAGTGTGTGAGTTGGATAAAGTGATAAAAATTTGGGAAAAATGTAAAAGACTTACTTTTTAACTATTCAGATTAAATGCATTATAGCCTTAAAAAAAAAAATACTTATTTGGTACTTTTTAATATGAGACTTTGAGGCTCTGTTTGAATCACCATGTTTGCTGGGTTGCAACCAATTTTGGATTCATTGCTCAAACATCCAAGCTGACCATGAAGGTTCTCTAAAGTCAAGATGTCTTGATTTCCTGATTATCCCTTCTTGCCCATGAAAGTCCTTAAGTCTTTTCCTCTTTTTCCCTGAAAATAAGATGATGAATGGGGATTATAAAAGAATAGACTGAATAGCAATCTACTTTCTCTGGTCCCATCAAAGACAAGGGTCATAACAGGGACCAAGTGGCAAGACTTAATAGCAAAGCATTTGATACCACTTTTCTTCCCTGAGGGGCTATGATAAATCCTTTATATTTACTTATGTTTCTTTGTCTCCTTAGGTAACCCTTTCACACTGCCACCATCCTTATTTCCCTCCTCAGGGTTCTGCCCCAACAACTTCAGGTCTTGAAACACATCTGTGCATTTTATTCCATAAGATTTTGACTGGTAAAGTTACATTTCAAAATGGTCAAAATCATGCTCTATTTCTAGATGAGTAAAAGGCTCGAATTATAGAAAATTGCTCATGTCTTTCACTAGTCAGGTTCTGTTGTGTCCAAGTCACTGAGACGTCACTATGGAAACCACAGGTTGCAGCAGGAAGCAGTGCCAGTGACTCAGCAGGTGGTACTTCTCTTCAAGGCAGTACTACCAAATGCCCCGACAAGATGCCAGGCAAATACCGTACTATGGTGGTTTCATTTTTTAGGTGGTACATAAATTGACAGTTCACTGGGCTAAGATGCAACCAGATTTTAGATCAACCAAAACATGAGCAGAAAATACAGAAAAAGAGAAAGATCAGAGTCAAATGGTGAAAGGGAAAGAAAAAAAGAAGTTAAGTAAACTTCTATTCTACTCTACTTTGTAAATCACTTGAAAATGGGCCCTGGTAACTGGAATTGATTATGCAGGGAGAGGCTGTAAGAGAAAGGTGCTCCTTCCTGTCCGGCTCACTCTCAGTGCCTGGAAAGGTATAATAATGTATTGCTAGATAACGAAACAGCTTTCCTACCTGGAATTTTTTTCTACTTAATTAATTATAAACTGCTCAGACTCTGCAGAAGACAAAGAGGATGAGTACCTGTTGTGGCATTTCAGAGAAAAGGGCTATTGATCGGATGACCAACCCCCACCTTCTAGAAGGCATACATGGGGATAGTGGAGGAGCTGCTCCCCAAACCTGCACGACAGGTGGATCTGTGTGGTGCAAAGGGTGGGCCATGGCAGCTATAGAAATGCTCTGCTCAGAATGCCTTCGAGAGAATGGCTGCAGGAAGCACAACTGATAGTTCTAGCTGCCACCCCTCTGGATTCACCACTGCATACACTGTAAGGCCCCAGAGCTGCTCCCTGTCACTGAGCACAGTGAGGGTGTTAGTGCTGGTCCATGCTTGTACAACATGAGACTCCTCTGACTGGCAACTTTGGGTTGAGGGCTCCCCATCAGCCTGGCCCAAACTTTTGTAGAATTGTACTACAGTCTGAGATTCTTCCTGCCCAGTCCTCTTGCCTTCCCTCTCTTGTCACAGGTATCAGCCCTACAGTACAATCTGAAGGCTCTCCCTGACTACTCCTACTCCCTCCCTTTTATCCTTCACAAGAAAGTCCCTCCAATAAATCTCTCGCATGTCTAATGTCACCTAGGCATCTGCTTCTTGAAGGACTCAAACTGATATAGAAGCTCATGTTTATGGACCAGTATTTGCATATTTTCTTTGAAACCATACCCAAACTAACAGCAATATAGGTGTACAACAGAACTTGGTTGTAATTTTGTAACTCAAGTAATTTGAGGCCTGCGATAGATCATTAGAATTAAAAGACAGATGGTTGATCTCTTACCAGCCTTAAGAAAAATATGATGATGTCATCTCAAGTTCGACTCCAGGAATTTACTTCAATTCAAGTTATGCTACCCCAAAATCCATTTTTTAAAAAATCCAGCCATTTTTTAAAATCCAGGATTAAAAAACATTCATCAGAGGTAATAATGTATCAATTCCCAAGACTATCTCAACTATTCATGGCTTTTATAACTTATTATTTATAACTTATTAATTATAACATTCTCATCAAAAATCACTGATTTAAAGAATTTCCTTTTAATGCTAATTATCATCTTGGGAATACCAGCATGTATTGACTTAGGAGAAAATATACAAGGCCGTTTTACTGAGGGCTGGGGGAAATATGCTCCTTATATTGTTTTGATGCTATTTAATCCCACATTGAGCCTCTTGTCTTAATGGATCCTGTGCTGCTCTTCAATATGGTAGCCAATAGCCACCTATGTCTATTGAGCAATAGAAATCTGGCTAGTCAGAATTTAGATGTGCTGTAAAAGTAAAATACACATCAGATTTTAAAGACTCAGTATGGAAAAAAAGAATGTAGAAATCTCAACAATAATTTTTACATAAATTATATGTTAAAATGATAAAATTTTGGACATAAATTTTAACCCCAAATTTTGGGGTTAAATAAAATATATTATTGAAATAAAAAAAAGAAAAAGAAAAATTTGATAAAATATTTCATATATCCAAGAAAGCACAAAAATAGACTGGACACATAGCTTAAGAAATAAAATGTTACCAAAACAGTTGAAATCTCCTGTGTACTCCACCCTCCTCCCACTCTCCAGATTTTAATCTTTATCATTCTGAGAATACTTTACATTTTTACTACAAATATTATGTAAGTCAGCCCTCTGTATCCGTGGGTTTCTCATTCACAGATTCAACCAACTGTGGACCAAAAATATTTGAAAAAAGGAAATTGCATCTGTACTGAACATGTACATGTACAGACTCTTTTTTGTCATTATTCCTCAAACAATACAACAACTATTTGCATAGCATTTACCTTGTATTAGGTATTACAAGTAATCTAGAGATGATTTAAAATATATGGGAGGATGTGCATAGGTTATATGCAATATTACGCCATTTTATATTGAGGACTTCAGCATCTTGGATTTTGGTATCCATGGGAGGTCCTGAAGCCAATCACCCATGGACACAGAAGGATGACTATATTTTTAAACAATACATTCTTTTCTTTGGATTTTCAAATCTCTTTACTTAAAATATAAATAAAGCACTAGAAATAAATTCAGTTAAGAAAAGTTCTGACATAGCTCTTCTAAATGTTATGTGGAATCATAGGAAGAAACATTGCAATCATTATCCAAAGTAATATTAAAGATAACACAAAAAATATTTGGTCTTAAATGTAAATTCAAATGTACAGTGTCTATAATAATAGATCAGAGAGAAAGCATATCTGTAATTTCTAACAGTAAAATATAAGTTAGTTGCAAATATTGTATTCTTCAATGAAAGAAGAAAGCAGATTAAGGATAAAACTGTCTTATCGACCAGGCCACCTTTAAGGATAATTTTTCAGGGTAGGTAAAATGAGCAACAGTAAAGCTCTACACATATAACTGAAATGTTTGCAATTAAACTAGACCCAGTACTTTTACTTGTAGAGTTCTCAAATCAAAAGTAACAAATAATTATATATCAGGATCGTTAGGAATATCAAATATTATTTCACAACTGCCACTATGTGTTTCTTCTTCTCTGACACAATTGGTACAGATCCAGGTTTGCTGTGTTTAAGACGATTCATTTCCCTAGAAATAAACAAAATATACGAAATGTAAGCAAGTTTATGAGAAATCATCTTAACCAAAGAAAACTTTCTCAGAAAAATCAAAGCATTTTCTTTCACTGGAAAGACACCTATTGAAAAAAATATTTTCACAATGAAACTAGGTAAAAGGTGGCTAGTAACTAGAAACCAATTTTAGTTACTTATTTAATTGCTTCTTATCCTATTACCTATCAATGTCTTTTACTAACTTTAAAAACCTGCCACAGTTATTAAAATATTTAAAAGTAATTCTACCCCAACATCTACCCCAAAACAGCAAAATAATAGTCATTTGTAATATCTAATTGAGAATTTTAAAAAAAGACCTCTGTCTTAGCATTTCATGCATGAATTCAAGTGTTCCAAAGAGAAGAATATTTCACAAGGGAAATGGTGGTGGGGGGAGCTTTGCTCTAGATCCAAAATGTCAGATCTGAAATGTTATGATAAAGCATATCAGAAAAATTTTTACTTAAGAAATGAGCACTACTGATGAGTTCTTTGCATTCTTTAACTTGGAAAATGCACAGTATCTCTTACTTTCAGCTACATCAGAAATCATTTTTTAAACATTATCTATTTATAATAGTTTTTAAATATGAGCATGTGTTTTATTTTGAGAATTCATTGTCATTGTTTGTCCTTTAAATATATTCTCAAAAATAGGTAATGGAAATTCTCATTCTCCGATGATCACTGCTTCCCCCTTTACTGGGCAAAGGAAAAAAAAAAAGCTCTCTGGAGAAGTCTTCAAACACATCTTCAATGTATAACAGCACATAAACCACTCCCTTGAATGGCAGTTTGTTTTTGGTGAGATGAGAGGGGAAGTCAGAAAAGGGTACTGAAATAGAGTCAAATGTCTCAAAACATACTTTCGTCGACGAGCTTCCTTCATGATGCGCTGTTCCTGAATCTGGCTGTAGATAGATTTTGGTAGATGTCGATGACGAGCTATACGTTTTATATGAGGATGATGTCGAAATTTCTCCTTCAACTTCTGGTTATAATCCTTGGCTGCTTTTTCTCGTGATGTAAGCTGAAAATATGCATTTTCATATCTTAATGAATAGTGTAGTGTTCTGCTTCAGTATAATAAAGCTGGAAAGCACCCTTTCCCCACGAAACTGAACTTTCATGACATGCAACCAAAATTGCTAATGTAATTCTGCCCTGTACAAGGTTATTATGTATTGGTAATATTAGCTCTGCAAGTACCAAATTTCCTTTTAGGCAGCACATCCACCATGTAGATAGATGCCACCAAGTGGAAAACAGCAGTGCTGAAGGAGTAGGGCTATGTGGACCACTGAGTTGGACCTTCCCTAGGTGTACGTAACATAGAAAAACCACCTAAAACAATCACTTAAATTGTGGGGGGATAAAAATAACCAATGAAACAGAAAATTTTAAAACGTATTTGATTCCATAAGAACTAGCCTTTGTCTAACAAATGTTAAGGATGATATGACTTAGAGGAACATTTAATAATGAAACTAGGCATATGCAATACTTACCGATCATTAAACTTAAAATAGAACTGTCTTTAATTACTGCTTATTATGCCTTGATTTTGCTACCACGGTTAAGTGGAAAATAATGCACACTTACCCTTTCCTTCGTCAACTTAACATTTGTTTCTGATATAAACACTTGTATTTTTTAAATAGAAAATATGGGACATTTAGAAAAACATCACCAATAAAAAAAAATCAACCATAATCCCACATCCCAGAAGTAGCTAGACAATGATGATATTTGCTATATTTTCACTGAATCTGTTTTAGTCTGAAGCTTCCTGTATTTATTTTTTATTTAAGTGTTTCACTGTGTCTTTGATAATAAAGGACCTCACATCACAGGGACTTGTAGCCCTTGATCTACCTGATGACTGTTCCTCTAACAGAAGAGATAAGCGTTCTAAGTTCTAAGCTTCTCATCCCTGCATCTTCTGTCCCTACCTCAAGGGAAACACAAAGAACCAAGAAGCCTCAAATATTATCAAACATCTGAATTAACAAAGGCACTCTGAAGGTGCTCACAACATGAAACAAATAATTATCAATACAGCCTTGTCGGTTTTGTTGCTAATTTATTTCTTTTTATCACATTTATATCAATTTGATCAAAATATCTAAAAGTACAAGTAAATTTTTATGACATAATGATATCCAATAAGATTAGAAACTAGCTTTATAACAATGAAAGAAAATGGGTTCTCTTACCACACCCAATTTTTCAGAAGCATTAGCTTTCCACAGACGAATGTTCATTTCATCAGATCCACACATAATGTACTTGCTGTCAGAAGTCCATTTTACACAGATAACATGTTGCATTCGCTTTGTGTGATAGACTTCCCTACAGAAGAGGAATTAAGTTAAAACCCTTTGGATTTTGGTACAGACTTTCTTTAACTAACCACTGTCTATTAATTATCAGGATAGCATTTTTTTAGTCCTAAGAGAGTATAAGAGGGAAATTCAAATTCATTTCAATGTATTTTTATTGAACCCAACTAACAAGGTTCTATGTTAAGTGCTGAGGAATTTTAAAAAATTCCTGCCCTCAGAGAACTTATTATCCAGTAAGAGAAATAAATATAAAACAAACTAAGCAAAACCAGATGTACAGAAAAGTTCACAAAATAACTGAAAGCATAAAATACAAATAAAATATAATGTTAAAACTGGAGTAACTTTATAACAATAAGAAATGGCTTGCTCTTAAGAAGTCCCCTTCCTCACCCCCAAATCAGTTCAGGTCAACACACTTTTTTCCCCTTCATTTTACTGGAAAATACAATAAACACAATAGCCTTCAAAGATCACATCCTGATACGTTGTACCTAATGCCTGACTTTTGTTTTGGTCAAACTGTTTAAAAAGCTTAATTAATTGACATGAGGTTGATGACTTACATGTGTGAAAGGAAAGGGAGGACTACAGAAGTGTCTGATAAATTGAGGTAAGAATCATTTAATAAATGGAGATGTCGAACATACCTCTTTGGAAAGGCTGTGAAACATGCTAAGTGAATTCACAGAAGATACTATATTGGGAAGTGTTAAGAAAAGCATTAAAAAGCAAGTAAAAGACAAGGTTAGAAAAACTAAGAGGATGCAACTTCTGGAGAAATAAGTTTTCTGTCCCTGGATTAAATCATTCAAAATGTCTAATCTGTTGTGGGATTAGTTAAAAAAGAAAAAAGAAAACAAACAAAAACAAAATACAGACTACATGAGAAAAAGGGAACAAGCTCAAGAAACTATTCACAGTGAAAGAAAACCTATACAGGATGACTAAATCATATACAATTCATATCTATAAAAAATATCTCGAGTACAGTCACAAAACTAGTTTCTTACATTGTTTCTGACAGATATGCTTTAAGCACTTAGATAAACCATAAGAAATTTATTTTTAAAAGGAAGAGGATGATTAGAAAGAACATCCTATTAAAATGGAAACTAGATGAGACAGATTGCTGCTGCTTCTCCCCTTCAGTGCTTCCTTTCAAAGACTCATTTCTTATAATCTCTACATACTTAAGAGGCCCATTTCCCCAAAGCAATATAGTGAATTTAAATGTAAGAATATCAATCAGGCTTCCATAACCATGAAAAATAACTTGTTCATGCAGTAGACCAGTCAAACCCAATGGTTACAATGTCACTTAACCAACTTAGAATCCTCCTTAATGGTAAACTATGCAAAGTTCTTAACTTCTAGATATGTTTATGTTTGCACATATGCTAGATTTATAAAGCTTACTAAAAGTTATACTATTAGGAGATAAATACATTTTAAAAACTTAAATTCTATATAAATTCTTAAATTCTATTGCTTAATAAATATTGAATGAAACCCCAATAGAAGCCTATTTTCAAATATTGATTTAACTGTAGTTTTAAAAAATGTACTCAAAATTTACTTTAAAAATACTTTAACCTCTGATTCATGTGCTTGAGAATGAAAAAAAATACACTTTAACCATCTGAAGATCTTTCAAAGGAAAATATTATAAAAATACAGATTATTCAAAGCACTGTCCAAGCATGAGTTAGTTGATGTTTGTAACAACAGGAAACTAGAAAAAACCACAGAAACAAACTAGAACTAGCTTTCAAGCAGATGAAGGCAAAGGTCAGAGGGAATACCATTTATATCTAAACACAACAAGAAGTAACATATTAAGATTGTGATACAAAACCTCTAAATGACATCAGGAGACAATTCCCTGAAATTGAAATGTAAGAACTCCTTTATACAATTTTGAAATCACTTGAGCTTTCTAGCTGGTCCTGCATTTACTTGTCCAGGCTGGCTTTGGGATAATCCAGCCTGAACTCAGGTGCTGGGCCCTTGGGATCCGAGGTACCCACACAAATTCCCATTTCTTTTCTTTTGTCTTCGTTCTCTTCCCATTCTTTGTGTCTGCTAATGCACCATGTTAGAAAAGTGCTGTCCTACTACCTTCAGAAGTTCTGGTGCCACGAAATAACAGAGGGCCATATTCTCTTGATTCTCAACATTTTCCAGAGGTGTGACAAGAATGGAAACTGTCAGCCTTTCCTTGAGTTTAGCTGAATAATCCCAATAAACTATTCACAACAATTTGGAGAGTATCAAGGCAGTTGCAAAGAAAGCAACAGCCACATAGGAGCAAACACTAGGAGTTCTACAATAGCAATGATGGCACAAAGATCAAAGTCATCAGAACACTCCTGTCGGTATGTTTCTGATGCAAGCACCTTCATATTCAGATAAACAATGATGATAATTATCTGCTGGCAATCAATGATGATACGATGTTTAGGAATCCATATGGCTTCCTTAAATTAGGGTGGAGAAAGATGCATTATTACAACTAAAAACACCAAAGAGTTAGATAAGCAGATTGGCTATGACCATAATCCTTTAATTAGAATAATTTTTTATGAGAAAAATTATTTCAGCATGCTGGGACTTGCTTTATGCATGCGTCTAGGAACACGGCTGAGGCATTACTAAGGAACAGCGAGAATGTGTACGGAAGTGCTCTGTAAACCGTAACACACTAAAACATCATACACACAGGAGTTAGGTTTTAAAGGCAGTCGTAAAGCAAAAAATCAAGCACAAAATTACCCTTGCAAACCTCTCAAAATGCTATGGTTTTCTGTAAATCACCTCAATAAAAAACACATGATACAACACAATAAAATATAGACTTACAATATATACTATATTTAGTAACACAGTATTAGAGGGCCAAACTGTACGAAACAACACAAATCTTAAACACTAGAATCACACTAACTGTGCTTATAGAATGAGAGACGCACAAATGAGACTATGGGACAGGTAAGTGTTCAAACCTCCCACCTCCCGATCAACCAGGGCACATACCCACGAAGGTGGAATGGAGGGAGAACAGTCATTACAATTGCAACTTATTTTTTTCTCTTTTTTATTTTTGCCTTGGTGCATAGAGTTGGATTTGAATAAGTAAAAAATAACAAACGTAAGGTATTATCATTATTGTTCTTAAACTGTAAGAGGGCAAAAAGCTTATCAAGGTTTCTCATTATCAAATTTAAAAAAATTTTAAAGTTTATTATAAAATGAAAAATAATTCTAAAATAAAAAGGTCTTGCTGTAAGGCAAACACCAAGATTTCACACCAACAAATTATATAAATATCCTGTTCAATGAAAGAAACCTCCTGGTAGGCTAATGCTTTGCCCATACATGATACAGTGAAAGTCAGTATTCCAAGTAACAATGCCTGGGGGTGAGTCCCATCATAAATATATAATCAGCCACCCTCTCAGAAAAGATAAATAATGATCAAGACAAAGAAAAATCAAACAAAAACACAGTCATCCACCACATAAAAGACATTTTGGTCAATAATGACCACATATACAACAATGGTACCATAAGATTACAACACTGTATTTTTACTGTACTTTTTTATGTTTAGATATGTCTAGATATACAAATACCAAGTGTTACAATCGCCTACGTATTAGCACAGCAGTATGCTATGTCTACGAACAGTAGGCTATACCATATACAGCCTATACCACATATAGAGAGTAAGTATACTCTATGATGTCCACATAACAAGAGACTTGCCTAACAACCTATTTCGCAGTATGTACCCCCATCGTTAAGTGATGCATGACTGTAAATGGCTTACTGGTCACATACCTGCTTCGACTCTTATCCACAGGAAAGATTCGAATAGATTTATCAAAACTAGCAGACACAAACTCTTTCCCAGTGGGAGAGTAATCCACATCAAGCACTGCAGATACATGATCCATATGAACCATTAGAGGAATGTCCAGTGCACGCATATCAAAAGTATATAAGCTGTAAAAGAATTTTTAAATATTTGATACAAATTTCTAGAAAAAGGCCATATGGAGTACTGAAAGAAACTAGTGAAAATAAGACCCACTAGCTAAATTAATGCCAAATAAACATCTAAATAAACACCAACTCTGTACATAGGCAGGTGAGGGACAGGGAAAAATATCAAGTTTTTATCATTCCTTAAGATTATACTTACACATACACACACACACATACGTTCCTCCTTATAAATGTATATCTCATTATAGAAAATGTGGAGATTTCAAAATAGTACAAAGAGTACAAAAATTACCTTTAATCCAACTACCAGAGAAAGTCAGTTAGTACAGTGTAATTTTTAAAAAATCTTTTCACCATGCTATTTAAATACATACTTTTAATAAAATTGAATACTACATAAACTTTTATGTTCTGATATTTCATATAGCATATTATGAGCACTTACCCATATCATTAAATAATCTTTGAAAAGATTTTAATGGCTTTATATTTAAGTATGAGTTCAAAAAATTTATTTCCCTATTCTTTAATACATAGTTTCTAACATTTTATTATTATAAATAATGCTTAAATAAAATCTGGATATTTGAATTTTTGACATTCACTCTTGAGTTGAATGGGACAGATTCAATTAAATCTTGACAGATTCCTACAAGTAGGATTATTAGGTCTAAAGGCCATAAGCATTTTTGGTTGGGTGGTTCATGCCTGTAAACCCAGCACTTTGGGAGGTTGAGGCAAGGAAGATCACTTGAGGCCAGGAGTTCGAGACCAGCCTGGGAAACACAGCGAGACCCCCGCCTCTACAAAAAATTTAAAAAATATCAGCCAGGTGTGGTGGTGTGCACCTCCAGTCCCAGCTAATGGGAAGGCTGAGGTGGGAGGACTGCTTAAGCCAGGAATTCAAGGTTACAGTGAGCTATAATTATGTCACTGCACTCCAGCCTGGGTAACAGAGTGAGACCCTGTCTCTTAAAATAAAAAACTCCAAAGGCATGAGCGTTTTTAAGGCTTGATTTAAGCTGCCAGTCACTTCCAACAAAGTTGCGCTAATTTATACTCCTATCAGTGATACAGAAGAATGAACACAGCTTTTCAAGGGGTGTACCAAAGTTAGAAAACTATATGCACAATTGGTAAAAACAATTTTTATGAGTTTCAAGATTTAAAAACTCTTACTCTAACAGCTAAAAAAATAGTGCTCCAAATGAGCCAACATGAACAGTGGACAGAGTAATGTAACATTATTATAAATAAATTCCTAATTTCAGAATACTTCAAGATGCTAAGATTAGCGAGTGGAAGTTGGAGGAGAAAGAGGGTATCTACACCATTTCAATGTATCTCTCTGAAGACACGTAATAACGACAAAAGGACAAAAACAGTAACTCTATAGTGAACAAACTTGGCAGACACCACCCTAGACAAATGATCATGGTCAACATTACCAGTAATAAGATATATTGACAACTGCTTTATAGTCCTTGCCTAGAGCAGTGGTTCTCAACCAGGTTTGCTTTATTTTAGCAAATTAGTTTTTAGCAAATTGTTTTATTTTTACATAGGGAAAAGGATAAGAATTCATTCAAATTCCAAGCAAATTGATTCATTCGGGTGGAAAATTTTAAATAAACAAAGTCCCAAGTTATAGGATTCTTTAGAGATCATCTATTCTAACCCTCTTATCTTATAGATGATGAACCTATAGTACAGAGTTAGCTTAAATGACTTACCCAATTTTTTAAGTAATTACTTGTTGGCCTAGACTTGAACTTGGGTTTCTAATTCAGAATGCTTAGAATATTTAAAGGTCAATAAAAGAAAGAAAATATTTACAAATATAGAAAAGGGATACCAAAGCAAGTTCATTTTCAAGTTAGAGCAATATGGTACTCTAAAAGTCACTTCTTACAAGAGATATGCTCAGGTGCCATATGTAATTATTCCCAAGGCAAGAAATGAGAAATCCCAGGGACACTCTGAAAAAAGTCATGTTGCTAAAATAGCTGATTAGAATGTACTTTAGAAACCGTAGTAAGGTTGATCACAACAATGCTGTATTACTCTTGTCTTTTCTTTTATTGCCTTTAACTGAAACAATGCCATTTAATTTCAAAATATCAATCAATAAAGGCAAAAAAAGGCTTCAATTAATGTGGTTTAGTATTGCTAGTTAATGAGAGTCCAGTTGAGCTGCTTTTCAGTACAGAAAGCCATAAGAGATGCTTTTAGTTGGTACCATTAAAACATCATGTAATCCTTTCATGAGCTAATACTACTACTATTTATGCTTTCAGATCTACATAGCAGAAAACAGAACTTAAATATGGAAGATCTAAAGTTCAATCCACCAACAAACTTCCACCTTCTCAAAAAAACATGTATTAAGAATCTACCATATGCGTAACACTATAATAAGTGCTTTGGATAAAAAAAGATGAATAAGACATTCTTTCCTCACTGGGAGATTAATCTCCCTGTTTCAATATCTTAAAAAGGGGATAACACACATGTCCTACCCACCTTGTAAGGATACTGAAAAGATAACTGTAATTTTCCTTCTGTCCTACTGAAGCAATAGTGATAGCTGATAACATGACTACATCAGTATCAGCTACCAGAAAAGCCACAAATATCGTAGGCAGATATTTTCATTTCCATTAAAACACGTATGGTTCAGCCATTATTTATATGAGGTTACATCAGACATCAGCCAACTTCTTCTGTAAAGGGCCAAACAGTAAACATTTTTGGCGAAGTGGGCTATAAGGTCTCTGCTGCAACTATTCAACTTAGGTGTTATAGCACAAAAGCAGCCATATCCAATACTAAATATAAATGGGTATGGCCATATTCTAATAAAACTTTATAAAAAACAGGCAGCAGACAAGATTTGACACACTGGTTGTCATTTACTGTCTCTAGTCTACATCATTCTGAAAACTGTGAAAGTAAGTACTTTTCTAAGACGTTCTTCTCCAACTTGGAAAACTTTTTTAAGCTGAACAAATCACAATTTTCTTACTTATATATAATAAGGTATACTGACCTAGTGATATGTATTTTATTAGTAAGACTTACACAATTAAGCCATTCCTGATAGAAGTAAGTTTTTAAAAGAGGGAAACATACTTGTAATCTTCATTTGCTGCAGTAAAAATGAAAGCTTCCATAGGGTTCCAACAGATTGTATTTGTTCTCATATCTAAGATAACCTGAGAAAGGAAGCATATACCATGAAATTACCATGACATGAATTACCTCTAAAATGGGTAAATTTCCCACTTCATTTCCTTTCCTTTTCTTTGTTTTTCATTGATTTAAGCAAATATTTAGTAACCGCCTATCATGCACATAGTGCTTAGCGCAGTGCAGTGGGAAGAGAAATCAATCAGTGTTTCCTGAATATACACGCAGAGTGGTAAATATAAAAAATAGAAAAATGCTTAATTCCTGTCCCTTGACCACAAATAACTTATAGTTTGGTCAGAAAAATGAGACATACATAAGAAAATTTAAAATACAAACAATAAACTTATAAATGACTAAATATCAAATTAGGGGTAAAATTAATGGTGAGCTTAGGGTTAAAGTAGAGAAGAAATGTTTCAAAAGACAAATATGATTTGAACTGATCTGTGAAGGACCAATAATTTAGTGTTTCTCAAAGGGAACACTACTGGCATTTTGGGTAGGGTAAACTTTTGTTGTGTGTAATGGTCCATTGTAGGATGTTTAGCCTCTCAGGCACCTTCACGTTAAATGCCCCTCTTACATTCCCAAAACTGCACTGGTGGGGGAGTACAACCCCTGATTGAGATCTACTATATTTAGGAGAGAAAAGACAGAAGAAACATTGATAGTCTAGAAGACAGAACAAAGAAACAACAGAAAGTAGCAGTGTCTAATAATCTCTGCATCTATAAAAGTGACCTGCATGTAACAAACCCCAATTAACACACTGACTGCCACACTGGAAAAAAAAATTTTTTCCCTGGGGGCCATGGTGTTTTATTAAAACAAAACAATCCTTTCTAATTTGTTATTTTTTATTGTTTTCTGTGCGTGAGTTATATGTAACACAATCCACATTTTCAGAATTAAATTGTCAATTAATTGTAACAATAAAAACATTAACAAGTAAGATTTTCATGAACCAACTGCAGGGCTTTGCTTCACAAGGCCCTGGGCTCAAAACTAGCCTGAGTTAAATGCAACTCACATGGCAGTCAATGTGTTAAATGTTGTTTTACTGACTGAAACAAATAAATAAATGGATTGCAAACTGGAACCAGATTTTGGAGGGCCTTGAAGGCCAGGCTATAGTTCTTTTCTTCAACCTAAAAGTAATGGAGCACCATTAAAACTGAGAAAGGGGGATGGGTAGGTGGTAAGGGGCAGATTACCATTTTTTAAAATAGTACTTCATGTCAGCATTCGGCTAAATGCTTAAAGTATCATGTTTTATTCTCACCAATATGCTGCAAGGTAGTTATTACCATCACCATTTTACAGGAGAAAAAGAGATTAAGTTACTTGCTTAAAGTCTAAGACCAAAGTTCATGTAGGATCTTCCCAGTATATCACAAGAATGACTGCAATGATTGAAGTGGTACTTTGGAAAGACTACAATATTTATCTATTTCAAACTTCAATATATATACTCTACTTCTAATATTTCTGAGCTTATTACATGTTATACAAATGACTTAGGAATAACAAAAGCAAATATTAAAAGCATTTCTTTTATATGTGGACTATGACAATGGACTAGTGGCACATGAATAATGTCTGGCCCTTGCTGTGCCCTTGAAATCAACTTTATACTCTTTTATTTAAATATAATAGCACTCCTCTCTTTACCTACAGACAATATTTCTCTCCCTCTCGAGAGTCAGCTTGATTTAGCTTTGATATCTAAGTCCTGGAATGACAATGACCACTTTAGAACTGTTGGGAAATCTGTTACCTTGAACAGGACAGTGTTTCTCTAAACAAAACGTCACACTAGTACCCATCAGCATGTAACTAAACAAATAAAGCTGGTTACGTGAATGAGTTATACAATTTTCTGGAATAAAATACTGTACGTGCCATATGATAGTCATGGGGCCTGAAGTATTATGACACTGTTAAGTGGTGGGATGCAATACTTTTAATTTAAGAACTTTCAATTCATTAAGTACTAATTAAATGCCTAAAATTTACTAGCATCATGAAGACACAAAGATGACTAGGATACAACAGCTAGTGAAAATTTAGGGTCTCTAAAAAGCAACAGGGAGCTGACAGAATGCCATTATCATTACTTTGGGCTTGAAAAATATCTCTATGAAAAAAAAAATCTTTAATTCTGAAAAAACATTTGTTCCATATTTTCAGTCACTCGATTTACAGAGGAATGTATTACCAATTGGATAGAGCAAATTACAAAACTGAAACTCACCTTTTTCAGAGGAGTAGATTGCCTCATATCATATAGTACTATATTCCTATCAGAAGCGCAGCTTCCCAAAAGAAATGTCTAAAAGTAAGTATAAGAATCATCAGTTAAAAGCCAGGCTTGGCAGCTAACCACGTCCATTCAGCCAACAAATTATTTAACTACCCTTAATATTTATGTTAAAAAACAAAGTTTTACCATGAAAGTCCATTTTAAGAGGGTACAATAATTCATAATCTCAGCAACCTAAGTCAAGTTTTTTCACTGTTAAATCCTCATGCATGTATTTTAGATGCCAGTGATGACAGTATATATTGATAATACTGTCTTCTAATTTATAATAAAACATACTATATTTATCCATTCTTCAACTTAGACTTGTTTCCTGTTTTTCACTATTAGAAGTAATATTTCAATAAACGTTTTCATACATTTAGCTCTTCTTCTTTTGAATTATTTCTTTAGGATAAAATTTCATGAGTGATATTATTAAATCAAAAGGTATGTCAATTTTAATGCAACTGGGCAGCATTAGGTAATGTCATTTAAAAGTATCTGTGTGACAGTAGTTTCTAATTACACAAATTTATTGCTTTATTAATAGTTAAACATTTCCTTATGTTTGTTAACTCCATATAAATTAGGCCTGTCCTTTGTCCAGCTGTTTTAAGGTGTTTCAAATATTTAATTTATTTGTAAGTTATACATGTGCGAGGTACTTACATAACCCTATTAAGTGAAAATAAGCCCTTTACCATCCAGTGGATCTCTGAATCCCACTCTTTGTAGCACCATTCCTCCTAACTCACGGTTCCTGACACTCACAACTCCTGGCTTCTGCCTACTATTACTTCCTATTGCAAGTATAGGAGAAACAAGAAGAATTATTTACTAAATAGCTGCATGGCCAGCTAATCCCTACTACTGGGTGTACATAGTACAAATAAAATATCATAAAGCTAGTGTCGCCATCATGCTTTCTTCTCAGGCCTTTCTGAAAGCCTGCTGTCTTAATTACTGCCTCTGAGACTTCCCTAGTGATGCCTCTCAACCTTTCTTGGCATCTCATTATGTCACCCCAGGGTCTGACCAGGTTCCATTTCTAAAAACAAAGACTTTGATCTGAGCAAAGCAAAAAATTCTACCTAGACCAAATGCCAACTTTCACACTGTAAAATATGGCAATGGTCAGCATAAACTTTTGGCTTTACCAGAATTCTAGGCTCCAATATGTTAACAGAAAATTAATTAGTAATGATCAGAAGAGACAAATATACTCCATTTATTCACAGCAACATGCCTTTTCCATTAAGTTTAATATAGGATAAGAGACATGCACACCATTTGCTTTTACCACTAAGTCAGTTTATAAGGGTAATAATAATAATAATAAAACCACAGCTAAACAAATACAGCTGTTATACAGGCAAGTGTGACAAACATGGTCACTAGGTCATCACTAGTAATTAATTATGATTTTAGAATTGGCCATCAGCTCTTCTGACACAAGTGTTCACCAAAGTAGAGAAGCAAAAGATTTTGTTGGTTCCTTAAAAATGTAGGAATCAGTATCTGCCTGGGTTCTTTTTTTATAGTAATAATATCACCATCTTGAATTTGGGTAGCACTTTTTAAAAATGTTCATATATATTATCAATTTTTACACTCACTACAAATCTATATAGTACACAGGGAGACATAATTAATCTGATTTTAAAGGTAAATAGAGACAAGAACTGTGACTTGTATAAGGCCAATGCAAAGGCACATTGTCAGAAACAGAGTTCTGGCTTAGCTCCACACCAAGTAGGACATAAAATGTTCCTGTGAGTTGCTTATGTTAGTAGTCTACTTCTTCTGCTCAGTGTTGCCTTGGCTCTGCTCTGCAAAGCTGGCTTGCCCCTCCATGCCACACCTCACTACAACCAAGGGAAAAACAGGGAAAGGAGATATAGGATGGAGTTAGGAAGATATACTAGCGACAGATACTGTAGACCAGGGATCAAAACCTTTTTCTGGGCTAGGCATGGTGGCTCACGCCTATAATCCCAGCACTTAAAGAGGCCAAGGAGAAGGATGCTTGAGGCTAGAAGTTCAAGACCACCCTAGGCAACATAGTGAGGACCTATCTCTACAAAAAATAAAAGTTAGCTGGGTGTGGTGGTGCGTGCCTCTAGTCCCAGCTACTCGGGAGGATTGCTTGAGCCCAGGAGTTGGAGGTTGCAGTGAGCTATGATAATGCCACTACAATGTAGGCTGGGTGACAGAGCAAGACCCTGTCTTAAAAAACAAAACAAATCAAAATACCAAAAGCTTTTCTGTAAAGGGCCAGAGAGTAAGTATTTTAGGCTTTGTGGGCCACATGGTTCCTGTAGCAATTACTCAACTCTGCCATTATAGCACAAAAGCAGCTACTGGTGAGAGCATGGCTGTGTTCTAGTAGAACTTTATTTATAAAAACAGGCAGTGGGCCACATTTGGCTCATAGGGTGTAGTTTGCCACTCCTATTCTAGGCCTGAAGCCAATCCTAGAAATGTGTATGTAGGCACGTGCTGGCAGCAGGAATAGTGTCCTGTGACTATCTGACTTCTTGGCAATACCTCAAGGCCAAGCTCACATCACAATGCAGCACTTCATCTTCCAATACACCAAACGAACAATTTTTATACCCTGCTACTCTGACTTCACCTTTCTTTCTTCCTTTTTTAAGGTGGCTCTCTGAAAGTACAAAATTTGCATATTAGGATTTTCTCTTATGCCATCTAAAAGGACAGCCTCCTGATAACTTCTAAAATCTGCTTACACATGCAGTGATTTCCTTTTCTTTCTGCAGGAAAAGGCATCTCTATTGAGTCTTCTGGACAATGAATTCATCTATTGCTATGAATTTAGAAAAAGCTCAGAGAAAGGTCTGGAGTCCAAGAGGTAGCTTAGCCTTCAGGACAGCCTTAATTCCTAAGTTCAGACCTGACTAGACAATAGCAGTGGCCAATCTCTAACTCTTCCCTTAGACCTGGAAGGAACTAGGAATCACAATTCAGACTTCTGAGCAAAGAAAAATATAACTATAACTAATTACCATGCAGTAAAATTATCACACATGTTATTATGAAGCATTAGTACTCGTATCAATTACAAATAGACAAAACAATGCTCAATGCTGCTTCTTCTGGCCTCCAAGAGGGTTAAAAAAAATTAATGTCTTCCTAAATGTACAATAATATAATGTGTGGAACATGAGTGTTGAATGCATGAGTAAAACTAAAGTTAAATAGTTCAATATTTTGCTTGGATTCTACCTTCATAGGCACATGCACACACCCCTCCTCTGATGCCTAACACTGGTATCTTAGACTAAACTGCTGGCAGACATGTTGAGATTCAACCAAGGGTATGAGAACTCAGACACAATCTGGAAAATTGATGAAATGCCATTAAAATTCAGAAAATTCTTATATCACACATTCAGAAGTTTCCCAAACAGAGATTATTAAACAATAAGCAGAACATATTTTAAAAAGAAATATTACCTCTATTGGGTTAAATTTAACAGAACTTATACTGTCAAATCCCCAGGTCATTGAACATATAGGACTGGTTCTTTGCTCATCCCAGATGTCTACTTGCTGTCCACATGTGGCAAAAACAGCTTCTTTCCAGTGATGATCAATTCCAGTATACACTGTCTTTAAAAGCAAAGAGGTTGTTATAGATAGGCTTTTCATTACTACCTCAAATCTGCAGAATAATATTTTAAATATATTTATCTACACTCTCTCTCTTTTTTTTTTTTTTGGGGGGGGCGGGAGAAAACCCTGTTCATAAAGAAACTTCTTTGAAGCCCTTACTTAAAGGGGAAAACAGTACTATAAAGAGACAAGATATTTTATAAGAATGAAACCAAATTTTTTTGGGTTTCATTCTAAATATATACTAACCATAATACTGAAATGATGAAGTAATTTTTTAAATGCATGTTTAGTTTAAAGATTAACTCTAACTTTAGAATTTTGTCTACTTAATATAAAAAAATATAAGCGTTACAAAACATGGGTAGGCCAAATATTCTGAATTATACTTAAGCTATAACTAAACCACATCATCTGATTTGCAGAATAATTTGGTAGAAACGTAAATAAGATTTATACAAGAAGCATCATATTATTACATTTCTTCATTTCCTAAAGGACTCTTTCAAGAAATTCTGAGTTTTGTGTATGATGATATAAACCAGACAGAAGCTGAAACATTATTTTTTCTGAACTTCTACCTTATAGATTTTCCTCCATGGCCTTGCTATAAGAAGTGTTTCACTGCATCCACTAGCTAAAAACGGAAATCAAACCTACTAAAATGAACACCAAAAAATTGTTAAAATTCTTTAGCTTTGAAAGACCTTAACTGCATTAAATATTGCTTAAATAAGTCAATGACTGCAGTCTAAAGTCTTTCATATTTTACTTACATCTATTTTTTTTCTTTTTGGAAACTGTAACTATGAAATAATTTTATGTAAAAGAGAAGAATTTTAATAGGCAAAGTATGAGTCAATGTATTTTTTATACCTTTCCTAATATTGTATGCAATGGCTCTTCCTCTTCTCCATAGCCCGGTGCATCCATTTTCCACTGCTTCACAGTTTTGTCATCACCAACCTAGAAATATTTGTTTTATTATTATGATGATAACAAGTTATAAATTAAAAGTTGCCAACAAATATATCAAATTATAAGTATCTTGTTAAAAAAACCCACATACTATATTCTTCCAAGATTATATTAATATTTAATATTTAATGATGCATTTATATCTTACCTTGTTATAGTAAAGATTTGTGACAAATACATAAAGTACATAAAATTAAAAATAAAATAGTATGAGTAGAGCAAAAGAAAAACAATACGAGCAAAGTTAGGTCATGCATATCATGATAAGGATGGCATTTCAAACTAGGGAGAAAAATGAATCATAATAAAATGGTATTGTAATATCAGTTAGTCATTTAAAAAGTTTGAGCCAATCTGATTTCTTACATGAAAATAAAATTCCAGATAGATTTAAATATAAAAAATAAAATAAAAAACATGAAAATACTAGGAAGGAGGCATTTTTAAAACACTGGAATAGATAAAGCCCTTCTCTGCAGCATGACACAGAACTCCAGAAACAGTTATTAAGTCAGCGGTTTTCAAACCATAAACTACAGGCCTCTGGAGAACCCTGAGGACTTTTTGGGGATCTACAAGGTCTCAAGACTATTTTCACAGTGTTAGTAAAGACATAGTTTGTCTTCTCACTGTGCTGACAGGGCACAGATAGTGAAAAAGCAATGATGATTAGAACTGCTGGCACATTAGCTCAAATCAAGAAGCAACAAACTATGGTAATTTAGACATGTATATTTGGCAGACATATTCAAGGCATTACGTGAAATAAACTGCAAAATGATGTATAATATAATGTGGTTCGGGTTGAAAACATAAAATAATCATATGTGCAGTAGTGCACAATTGTACATATACCAAACTGCTAGTTTTAACCTTACATTTCTATATTAGATACAAATCTAAATCCACTTTTTAATAAAAACATTAACAAAGATACATATCTATCTATGGGAAGAGTATGAATTTGGTTCTTTTCTTGAGGCAAATTCAAAAAGGGAAACACTTTCTGCAAAATGCCTCACAGTGCTCATGAGATTAGAATAGATAAGCAATTAGAAGAAAGGTTTTAGTGCTAAGATCAGATAGGAATTTCTTTTGTTGAGGAAGCTAATTAATAGAATCCTTAGCATCCTTATAATAGACAAAAAGGGCTATATCTTGTTAACAACTCTGAACCTGAGCTACTGGCACTACACCAAAACTCAATTCTAGAAACCTGATTCTACTGGAGCTAGTAAGATGTAATCTAGGTACCCAGGTCTTGGCTGATCTGGTTTGACCCAATGGGATACTTTAGCATTTACAGAAAACAGGATAAACTGTGCCCTGAGCACCCCCTTCCCTCAAGACAGTTTCTCTCAATCAAGCTTCTGATAAATAGTGTCTGCAAACTCAAGAATGAACTTCCTTATAAATGACTAAACTGCTCCACACAGTCCATTGAGTACACACCTCAGCTGACCATCAACCTTGAGAAAAGTTTAACATTTTGTAGAAATGAGTAACCAAACAAGAATATGTGCCTGGCTAGAACAACATCTCATCTTCAGGCTGGTTAAGCTGAAGAAGGACCTGTTGGCATTACAAATTGGGATTATCTTAGATACTGTAAAATTTAGGAAATAAAAGTTTATCTTTTGCAACACTGTGTAATAAATTTTTTTAAAAACATTAAGTGCTAAAATTATGCCAGCAAGTAGTTTTCACATGTGTCTTATCTCTGACAAAGTAAACATTACTTTAAAATATCTTTTAAAAAGGGGAGAAATGAGTTATAAATATAAAACATTTCCAGTCTTTATTCATTTTTAAAATTTAATTAATTTTTTTAACTGATAAAAATTATATATATTTATGGTGTACAACATGATGTTTTGATATACGTATCCATTGTGGAATGACTAAATCAAGCCAATTAACATATCCATTACCTCACATACTTAACATTTTTTGTGGTGAGAACATTTAATCTACTCTCTTGGCAATTTTCAAGAATACAGTACACTGTTATTAACTATAATCACCACATTGTACAATAGATCTCCTGAACTTATTCCTCCTGTCTATCTGAAATTTTGTTATCTTTTGACCAATATTTCCCCAAGCCTCCTCCCCCAAAGGCCCTGGTAACCATCATTCTACTCTCTGTTTCTATGAGTTTGACTTTTTTAGATTCCACATATAAGTGAGATCATGAAGTATTTGTCTTTCTGTGTTGGGCTTATTTCACTTAGCATAATGTCCTCCAGGTTCATTCCATGTTGTCACAAATGACAGGATTTCCTTCCTACTGAAGGCTGGTTAGCATTCCATAGCGTATATACCACATTTTCTTTATCCACTCATCTATTGCTGGATACTTGGCCATTGTGAATAATGCTGCAAATCAGCCTTTATTTTAAGCATTTAAAAAAACATACCGTAAATCCTCTGGCTGGGATCTTAAATTAATCGATACATCCGGAAGAATAACCAATTGGAAGAAGCTTTGGTTGCTGTACGCTCCAACTTGCCACCCAATTCCTTCTACAACACCTGGTAAAAAGCTTGTCTGCAGCCTTCTAGTGAAAAGTAACTAAGTGCTTTGCAATTAGCCTATTCTGGTTTTTTGATAGCAAGTTAAGTTTTTCCTTACACCAAAACTGAATCTTTTAACATTAACACCTATTCCTAATGCTCCTTTATGGAGCAACAGATTAAGTCTATTTCCTCTCTGACATGACAATCTTTCAAATAAAAGGTTTCCTAGAAGTCATCTTTTCCATTATTTACTTGCAAACTGGCTTTTGCACCCAGGCAAACTGGGTTGCAACCTGGGTTTTACACTCAACTGAACCCATTTTTAAAAAAGTCACCAGCGAATATAGAATAAGGAAAATCTAGCTGGTTGATTTGTATATATACACAAACTGTTGTATGTATAGGTCAAAATATTTGAAAAGATATATACCAAACTAACAGTGTTAGAAGTGAAAGAGCAGAATTACAGGATCTTTAACTTTCTCCTTTCTACATGTCTACATTCCTAAAATGTTTTTCTCAGTCTTCATCTTTACCATCCTTTGTAGTAGTTCATGCAACTGACTATCCCTTCTTTCTGGAACATTGTACTCTTCACAGGCTCTTTGAGCTACTCCCAGAGTTTTCCCACTTCCAGGAGCTGGGCATTCCCTAGGCTTTTTCCCTGACATCTTTGTATTTATGTATTTTTCCCTTTTACTTCCTCCCGATAATGCCATACTATGGCGTCAATCATTAATTCTATATTGATGATGCCAAGTTTAGTTCTGACTTCCCTCCTGAGCTCCACACCTGCATCTGTAAAGGTCTGATAGACATCTTCACCTGAATAGCCCATTAGTAGTCCAGCTCATCACAACATATCCTACCCATTCCCACCCTCCTCTGAACTTGCTGATACTCTTGACTTCCCCATTTCTGTAACAGGAACCAACATCTTCCTAGGCACTTCTCAGCTGTCAAGCCTGTCAAGCATCCAAAATGTTTCTAAATTAACCACTACTTTCTACTGTTTTATTGTAGAAAAATAAGTGTAGCCTCTTATTATTGCCTACCCAGACTATTAAAACAGCCTCTGAAGTGATCACTCACTGCTGTCGAATTAATCAATTCAAAGCACAGCTCAGATTCTGTTGTTCTCCTCTTAAAAAACCTTCAATGAACCTGAATTGGTATTTGTACACCAATGTTCATAGCAGCAATATTCACTATAGCCAAAAGGTGGAAAATCAAATGTCTATTGATGGATGAATGGATAAACAAAATGTGATCTATATTGCCTGGGCAATGTGGCAAGATCCCATCTCTACAAAAAAATTATTAATACTTACAATGGAATGTTATTCAGCCTTAACAAGGAAGGAAATTCAAACATGTGCTACAACAGGGATGAACCTTCAAGTCATTATGCTAAGTGAAATAAGCCAGACATGAAAGGCTTATTTCAAAAAAAATTTGAGGCCGGGTGCGGTGGCTCATGCCTATGATCCTAGCACTTTGGGAGGCTGATTTTAAAAGGCTTATTTCACGTGCAAAAAAATATATAATTCTATTTATATGAAGTACCCAGAACAGTCAAATTCGTAGAGGCAGAAAGTAGAATAGTGGTTACCAGAGGCTGATGGGGAATGAGGAGTTATTGTTTAATGAATACAATTTCAGTTTGGGAAGATGAAAACGATCTGCAGATGGATGGTGGTGATAGTTGCACAATGATGTGAAGGTACTTAATGCCACCCAACTATATACTCAAAAACAGTTAAATGGTAAATTTTATGTTATGTATATTTTACACCCCCACACAAAACTTCAATGATTCCTTACTATCTGACAAATGAAGTAGGACTGAAAATCCTCCAGAGTAAGCCAAACTACCTTTCCAGCTTGACTTTCCATTAATCGCACTTCTCAGTGTTCAGCAGAATATTGGTTCAATAATGTTAAGTAATTATTAATAAAAAGTCAAAAAGTATGGGAAAGGCTGGATTACATAAAGAAAACTAGGGCTTTTCAAGATTTAATAAGCTATTTTGCATTGTGAAACTCCAAAAGGGCCTTGGAACAAATAAATGAACCTGAAAATAATTTATTCAATTAGATCATTCTTACACATGTTGGTAAGATTTAATGATTTAAAGTTTAATAGCATTATACTTACAGTAAAAAAAGAAGTCCCACAAAAGCGAGTACACATTCCTCGTACAAAACCTTCATGTGCTTGTATTGTACGGATACACTTTTGTTTAGTCAGGTTCCAAATTCTAACCTATGATAAAACATACCAGGAAATTTGAGTGAACTATAAACGTAAAATGTTCAGACACAGGAATACTACATTTGAAGAAAAATAAATTTAACATTGAAAAGGCTATGAATCACTCTACCAGGCAGCTAAAACCAAAATCCTTTGGATGAAAACAAGGCAATGCATATGGGTAAGCACATCAACAAGCAGAAAATTCAATCTGCCAAATACCCTATTGATTCTAGTTTAAAGAATTTCAAAACTTTTTTTCTTGCCAGAGTGGGAAATTGTGTTGAATTGTTAATAACATCCTCTGTGAAAAAACTCACACTTAATATTTTAATTATAAATGTGATTTATTATTTTATTATTTTATATACTGTCAAATTGATCCTTAAGCTACTGCATTAATTATTGCTTAGGCTTAGATAAGAAACTACTAAACTTACTATTTCAAACAGAAGTTAGTCTTGAGAATCAAATTGAAATCAAAGCAAAACCTACAGTAACTCAAAACTAAAGTAAAAACATTTGTAATGTAATAATTTTTAGTTCAAAATATCGACATGTAGAGTGACACTTGCCTCTCCATCACATGCCCCAGAAAGGACAGTAGCCAGGCTCTTCGGATGCTTTGCCAAGCAATTAACTCCATCTCGGTGACCATCCAGGGAAGCAAGGAATGGTTTTGCAAATACCCGTTCCAGTTTGGTAGCATTTAAAGCTCTTACATATTCTCGTGGGACCTCAAAAGGATGTAAGGAAGGATCATAGTTTCTTGGAACTGAAATAAGAATGATTCCTCTTAATGAAATAATTCACATTTAGTATTTCCTATAATCTTCCTCAGCTATCACTCAATTTGTTATTCAATAAACATTTAGTTAGGGACAATTGTTCTATGCCTAACACTACAAAGAATACAAAAGTAGAAGATGTGCTGTCCAGAAAGCTTTCTGAAATCACTGGAAAATCATGGAATGCCTACATCTTGCAAAATAATTAGACCCTAAAGATATATACACACAGCTCTTCCTTTTATATGTCCTACTATACTCTTCAACTGGGATGTAAGCTCTCATGGGCAGGGCTTCCAACATATTTTCCCTTTTGTACCCCTTATGCCTAGCACAGTGCCTGGCTACTGTAATACTACACCTATTCAATTTGATGGCAGTTTACACTATTATCAGATCAATCATCCTAAAACACAGCTTTTTACATATCATTCCCATGCTCAAAACTTTCAAAGGCTCCCTTATAGTGGTAGTCTTCAAACTCCTTTGATTGTGTGCCCCATTAGTAACAGAGTTTTTGAGCAGGTCACTTCCCCTCACTATGTATCTATTTATTTAGTGAAAGTATGTAATTAAAGATCCTTATTTTTTTTTTTAAATATTGACTTAACACTGTGATAGAGATATTCAAAGGTTCTAATCTCAGTTTAATTCAACTCTTGGTTTTAATGGCTACTGGAAAAGATTCAGGCAGAACTCACTTTTGCATGGTACCATGTCAACAGGATCAGATGAATACTGGAAACAATTCCTCACTTTGCACAGTTCTGTGGTAACAGATGGGACTTCAGTCACTGTGAACCTCTAAAAGAGTGGGAATGGTTCATCTACTACGGTACTGTGCAAAGTGAGGACTGCCTGCACTTCACAAAGAAAAGCAGATTCAAAGAGATAATGTCTATAGTTAGCTACATTTATTTAGTATACTTTATTTTCAGTCCCATTCACCAGTTTTGCAAAGGTTATTTTTGAAGTATGTCTAGAAAAGTTCCATCTACTCTGATGTCAACAGCTGTTTCTACAATTAAAATTGGTATTTAAACAATTTTAACAGTAAAAAAAAACCCCGATGAGGTAAGCCATTCTGTTTCTAAATCTTTTCATGTAGGCCAATATGAATTTTTATAAATGACAAACACTTCTATTATTTTCAGTACAAAAATTTTAAAATGATATAAACATTTCCAAGCATACATTTTCAAAACAATCTCTTCAGTAATCACTTCCTCACTCATCATTAAAATGGACTTTGAAGGAGCAGGTTATGTGCTTTATTTTTTCTAAAAAAAAAAAAAAAAAAACAAAACCAAAAACTCCTGGTTAATATTCATAGCCACAGAAGTTTGGCAAATTTTTAAAAATGCTTAATTCATTGTTATGTTCCACAACTCTTCTAAGAACTTTGCCATGACATAACCAAGGAAATTCTGCATGAAAAAAGACTTTCATGGTCCTCTCCATCACTTTAAAAATTATGATGAAGATCCTATTATTTAAGATAATATAATTCCCCAATAAATGTAAACTATAATGTGCTGCAATAATCTGAAGGTAGAAGCAAGCACAGCTCTGTCAATTCTTCCTCCTTTTCTTGGGATATTTGAACTACCACATTTAGCATGTGACTAACATATGGCTAAAATCAGGATGTCAGTGTCAGTCCAAGTATTATATAAATAAAGATTAATTTGTTTTTTAAGATAAGCAATATAAATTGAAGTTCTAATTGTTTTTCCCACATTGCAATGGATAGCCCAACACACCCATTATAGAGACCTCTGACTTAAGGAATGAAATTCAAGCTCCTTTCTGGTCTTCCACAATCTAGTCCCAACCTACCTCTTCAGCTTCAAGTTCTTTTTGAAACTCAGCTCCAGCCAAACTGGTTTACTCACTGTTACTGAAAACTGCCTTGCACTTTTCCACTCTTTAGTCCCAGTATATGCCATTTCTTCCACCAAGAATGTACTGCAACTTTCATCCTAATCTATCTAAAGCCTAAGTATCCCTTAAAAATACTCAGTTTAAAACTTATGTCTTCTATAAAGTTTTTTAAATCACCACGATCATGCCCACATCTAAGTTCACACATCCAGTCAATAATAAACATTCAAAAAATATTGATGAAGTACCTGCCATATACCACAAGGACTGAGGAGAGCATAGTTAATAAATTCATGGCCTATATGTACATAAGGTGTTCTCAAACACCTGTATGTTAACCAGCTGCATCAGAATTACCAAAGGAGTTTTAAAAATACAGATTCCTGGGTGCCCACCCCAGCAATTGAACACTGCACAAATTTTTTTACAAGGAAATAACACACAAAATAAAAACAAATGAATAAAGGAAGATAACAAATGTCTTCCTTATTTCATGTTATATAGCGCTCCCAAACTTCTATTTTTCCATTTTGCTATCTATTAACACTTACGTCAGAAAGTATAATGAAATAGGGAGATGTGGCAGAAAAGAAACCTTAATAACAAGATCAGATAACTAATAATCCTCTAACATTGAGATTATATAACCAGCCAGTCACCCACTCATTCCTTTATTCAGACATTTATAAAGCAACTATTTTAATATTATAATATTCTGCACCACATGCTAAACACAGTCCATACACAAACATGATTCTTCCCCTCTCTGCAAGCTAAGACTTCTGATGGGAAAGACTTAATCAAAATGATAATCATGAGACAATGTGATAAACACTCTAATAGAAGTATAAAAATATGTGATAGAAGCATAGAAGAGGGGTACTGGGGGTGTGCATGCAAGGGATAAATATGGAAAGATCATTGTTCAGGGAAAGCTTTCCAGAGGAAGCGCTAAATTGGGTAAGAGTCTGTGCCAAAGGAAGCCTGAAAGAGGATGCTTGAAATGCACTTAGGTTGGCAAGGGTGAACGGTAAGCTACTTATGGGAAAAGTAGTGACAGGTGAAAATGGAGAGGAAGATGGGACCAAAGGTTCAAGGATGAGGAATGATGTCAAGTCCAAATGACAAATTTAATTTGCATTTTAGAAACATTACTGCCTTGTTACTTAACCTGTAAACATCTTGTGAGCAGAGACCATATATTTACCTTTTTAGTAGTGCTCATATATATGTTGATAATCTCTATTATTCAATCAAAATAGTGAAATATTGCTCCAGCCTCATCTTGGATCGTTTACCCCTCATTCAAACTTTGATGACACAGGCATTCTCTCTATGCCTTAGGTTTACTCCTGCCTTAAGGCCTTTGCACCTGTTATTCTATTCACTTAGGTCTGTTTACACATGGTTGGTCCCTTGTCATTTAGGTATCACAAACTATAATAACTACATAACTGTATAACTACAATTCATAAACAGACTCGTAAGGATAAATAAAACTCATAAATTTCACTTTAACCATTCTCCCATCGAACTTCTCCACAAGAGTTAATAGGAGAAAACTGATGGCTTTAAATTTCATCTTTATCTCTTCTTACATCCAGAAGTACGTAATACAAAGTAGTAAAGTGGCCAGAAGTTACAGCAGCAGGAAGGTTTAAAAAGTCTGTTTAACTTTTAAACCCTTCAACCCACAAGTATGGCTCATTCAAGTTTCACTTACCCACAGTAAGAACCTGAGGACAATCCAAGAGCAGCCGCCGGAAGGGGTAAGGCGGAAGAGACGTTACCTTCTACCCAATTCCGCAACGACCCTCCCCACAGCTTTCCTCCGTGCCAGTCCAGGCTAGACCGAAGGACTCGCGGAAGGCGTCCCTTTCTCCCTACGAAGTTGTCTTACCTCTTTGTAAGTCCAACTTGGTTTCGCGGACATAGTTGTCCGGATTGCGGCTCAGCATCTTTACCTTCATCTTAGCTGCTCTTCCTCCCTGACTCCACGATCTCTACACTCAGGTCGGGTTCAGCGCCACCTCCTTCCGCACATGCGACTTCCGCCTCTCGCAGCCTACTTCCTGTCACGTGACTCGCGGAGTGACAGCCGGCCGGCTCAGTTAGATCCTGCGGCACTCCATAGTTTTGCGTGCAAAGGTTGGCAGGGGGCGGTTCTTCAGCGGTGGGTCTCGTCCACGTCTTTTGGTCGGAGCCGGCAGCAGTTGTGGGCGAGGCGGGGCGGAGGTGTGACGTTTGGCTGCGGCCCCTGTCACGCCCCTTCTGCGCCAGCGTCTCTGGGCTTCGCTCCCGCGCGCAGGGCGTCAATCCTTTCGCCGGTCCTGGAAGTGCGCTCGCGCCTTGCGTTCTTGCTCCTGGGCGGCGACCGTCGCCACGGTGGCGGCCACTGCATCTCGTCCCACCTCCGCGGCTCTGGGCGCCGTGGTGTCGGCGGGCCCGGAGCCTATGACGGCCCAGGGCCAGCCGGCGTCCGGGTCGTCGGCTTGGACCACGGTTTTCCGCCACGTCCGGTATGAGAACCTGGTAGCGGGCGTGAGCGGAGGGGTCTTGTCCAACCTCGCGCTGCACCCGCTCGACCTCGTGAAGATCCGCTTCGCCGGTAAGAGCCTGCCCAGTTACCGGGACGCCTCCTTTTACTGTCAGCCCGAACCGGGTGGTAAAGACTCAAAAAGAGGCCTTGGTCTCCTCTGCCTTATTCCGTACTATTGAGGAGAAGAGCTTTGAAGGAGATGCTGCCTGCCCTGGCTCATCTGGAACTAGATTTGAGGAAGCGGGGCCTGGTAAAGGCGTCTCTCTGGGCACGGTCTTCCCCGCTCCCCAAGACAAAGGGATGGAGCGTGTGGGTAGAAAAGTCTGAGAAAAAAATCCTCATTGGTGTAGGTGGGATTCGAAGCCAAATTTGTAAAATAAAGAAGGGATTGTCACGTTTTGGTGCTTAGTCCTTACACGTGCAAATCATTCACCTTGGAGGTACTGTGAAATCTTAGGGTAGCCACGTGTTCGGCAGCGCCACTGAAAGGAAAAAGCAAGTGTTTGGGATAGTGCGTAATCCTCAGCGGATGGTTGGGAATAGGTTTGGAATAGAATTCTCTTGAAGGTTTCCTTGTTTTCTTTGACATTTATAGTGTGGCACAAAGTCCTGTGAAGGAATAGGTAGCTAGAATCTAAATACTATTTTAAGCGTATTGGCTAAATTAAGTCTGTTGAACTTAAAGCACTTTAGAAGTTAAACTCAACACTAAAGTCTGGAAAGAGTTTCAAAGATGACCTTTGATAACTTTATTTGGAAATTTTTCTGGCCTTTCAGTTATCTTACTACAAGTTCTGCCTTGAGAATTAAATCTGCAGAATTGGATAATTCAATTCACTTGATATATGTTGTCAATATTTGTAGACTGCTGTATGGGCTACGGAAGTATCTAACAAAGTTCTTGCCCTCGGGAAACTTACAATCGAATTGTAGGCTTGAGATTTAGTCATATAAAAGATAATTTTAGACAACATAAGATCAAGGGCAAAGTGGAATAAATCCAAATACAAAATGTGAGTGACAGATAGACTATCAAGAAAATTATAGATTGCTAATGGACATATGTATCTGTCATATGTCATAGGTTACACAGAAGATTAGATCTTGAGGTTCCCTATAGAGGGACTAATATTTTGACAGCCAGAGAGGAGGCAAGAAGCTATTCTATGAAGGAAAATAATTGACAGTTATGGCTATTATCCCTAGAAAAAACACCACAAAGGCATGTAATTTCATGAAGTTTATGATGCATGCACAAATAATAATTATAATTACTATTGACAAGTAATCTTTATTGAGCATTTACTAGGAGCAAGGCAATGAGCTAAGAACTTAGATGCATTGTCTCATTTACTATCCTGTGAATTTATGATCCCCACTATACAAATAAGGATAACAGAAAGTGACTAACTTACCCAAGTCACAAGTTTATAAAGATGGATCTGGGATTTGAACTCAGGCAGTCTAATTCTAGAATCCTCTGGCACTTAACTACGCACCATACTACTTCTGCGAGTCCCTGGTATCCAGTGGGTCAAACATGAAGAGAAGAATTTTGGACGTGGCTTGCAGGTACAGGCGTGTGTGACTTGATGTCTCTCTTTGGCAGCATTTTGTCTAGGAGCAGAAGATGTGACAGTTGAGATGATTATTGAGCAGTAGCCTGGTTGGCCTGGTGAGTTTAAGGCAGTGCTGTGACGCAGATCATGCCTGAGGAAAGGGAATTCTTGGTACCTAAGAAGGTTGGTGGTGCTGATGAAATGGGTAGAGTATTGGGAGACTAGTATGGTTGAGGTGACAGATAAAGAGACTGAGACTGAATGGGAGGCCTAAATTAAAGATCTAGGAGGCAAGGCAGTACTTTGTAATAGTAATACCTGGTGATGGGCGTAGGGGGAGGCTTAGTCCTGAATGCATGTACTATTAAACCAAACCTGGAATTTTTCAGTGAGTTCAAGCATAAATTGGAACTCAAAGGTGTTTAGAGTGGTAGAAAGATTAGAAATCATTTCATATGAGAAATGACTAGAGGAGCTAGTTTAGCTTGGCGGGGGCGGGGGGGGGTGGAGAACTGAAGATATTTAGAGAACTTGCATGTGGGAAAGGCAGCTGCCTTATTGTGAGTTGATCCTAAGGTCAGACGTAGGTTGAGTGGAAATTAGAGGGAAGCAGCTTTTGGCCTGGCAAAGTGGTGGCACTCAGAAGTGAGACTGGTGATGATGGGAAGTGGTTGGATGACAGAGCTTGGAAGGTATTCTTGTCGTGAGTGGAAAGGTTGGATTAGATGGTCACTGAGGCCCCTTCTTTCTTTGTTATGGAATTTTAAATCCTCAAGAATAATAAAGAGCCCCAACAAAGAAGAATGTGAATGAGGTGTAAAAATAATAGTTTTCTAAAATAACCCAAAAGCCTAATAATCTACAAGTTAAAGGTATGTGTGAGTTTTTGTGAAGGATGTAGAAAGAAGAGAGTATGGCTACGTCTGAAATGTTAATCAAGGAACCAAAATGTAGATAGAGTTCATTAAGAAGAATAGCACACAGTATTGTATGTATATGGTATTGCAGGACCCAGTAGCATAAATAAACTAATATTTAGTGAGTGCTTGCAATATGCCAGGCATGACTCTAAGGGCTTTATATGTATTGACTCATTTAATCTTTTGTAATTTTTAGAGATAGGTTCTATTATTTTTCCTATTTTATGGATGAGAAAACTCAGGCACAGAGTAGTCAAGTGACTTACCCAGGGTCACACAGTATTTGTTAGAATTGGGATTTTTCAAACCCAGGAAATCTTAGTCCGTATCATAGCTGTTAGTTTGAAACCATGAGTAGGTAGTTTGGTATAGCTAAAGGGTAAACTAAAGTGCTAGACATAAAAATAAGGAATGATTCCAGAAAGTTAAGAAGCTGCCAGATGGACACATCTTCTATGTCGTGTAAAAATGAAAGTCAGGTCTGGTTGTTAGGAATGAGATCAGGAGTGGAGATGGAGAAACTATAGCACAGGGATGGCAATTGAAGCCACTTAGTGGTTGAGAGACCACCCCCGTTGGGTGGAAAGAGTACCTATAAAAATCAACATTTAAGGATGGGCAGAGGAAAAGCTGGCCAAAGAAATTTTGCGGCAAAGAAGTAAGAGGAAAATAGGAAGGTGTGGTGTTAAAAAGAAGAGAGTGTTTTAGGAGGTAAACAATGTCCGGTGCCAATAAGGGGTTCGTAAGAGGACTCCGAAAGTGCTTTTGGAAGTCCTTAACTAGAGCACTCAAAGTGATGGGTTAGGCCCAAACCGGATTGCAGTGGAGGTGAGAAAGTCCTGCTGAGATTGTTGGGTTAGTCTCATTGCAGAAGTTTAACTGATAGGGAGGCACTGGGATCAAAGAGGAGACAATTACTCAGGAGAGACTTAAGCCTGTTTAAATTCTGATGGGAAAGAGCTAAAAGCAAGGAAGAGATTGGAGCTGGGGGCAGGAAGATAATGAGTGAGGTTTCTAAAGGGGGCCTAAGGGACCAGGAACTTTTTTGACCAGAACCCTTAGTAGGAAATACATTTTACCTTTGCTCTCCAATGTATAACACATGCACAAACATTACTGAGATACAAATTTCATGAAACAATACTTATCCTTACTACTTGTGATGTCATTTATATATTTCTATTCCAGTCTGTTTTTTTTTTTTGAAGAAATGATACTAGCAATCTGCTGAATCTATTTCTTGACTCATCTGCAGTTTTCAAAATACCAAAGTAGAGCACAAGTAGAGGGGATTAGTATTATTAAGAGAGACAAACTCTTCAGTTCTGACAGAGGAAAGGAGGGGTAAAACTAATACCCAGCAAATGAAATAGGTTATATTAGTGTGATAATGCTAGGGGGTGATTTTTTTAAAAGTCTTTATATGTCTTTCCTTGAAAAGGAACTTAAAGTTAGCATCCTTTGTCTTGGCTCCCTCCCATACACCAAACTTTATCTTCAGATTGTGCCCATTGGCATCTTTTAGTGCTATCACAGGCTGTTGTAACAGTTATTTGAGAGTTACTTAGATCTACATACTAATTCTTTAATGGCAAATGTTTTAAAGACAATTATGAGGTCATTTAGACCAAAAAAAGGTCACTGTATTTTATCTATATAGCATTTTCTTTTTTTTTTTTCCTGAGACAGAGTCTCCCTCTATTGCCTGGGCTAGAGTGCATTGTCATCATCATAGCTCACTGCAGCCTCAAACTCCTGGGCTCAAGCAATCCTCCCTCCTTGACCTCCCAAAGTTCTAGGATTACAGGCATGAGCCATAGCACCCAGCCTATATAGTAATTTTAATTTGACGTTTGGGAGGCTCTAGTTCAGCTCCTCTTCATCTCAGTAACTTTGTAATAGTTTCTTAACTTTTCTTCCTTCCAGGTTTTCCACCTCCAAAGTCATTCTCCTTGGGGCCACCAGAATTTCCTTTCTAAAACACATATTTGATTATCTTAGATACACTTGGACCCAAGTTTGAGAAATTTGAGGCTTTGAGATCATAGCCAAACTCTTTTACATGTGATGTTTAAGAACCTTTGCAGTTAGACTTGCCATAACAAAAAACCACAGACAGTGTGCCTTAAACATCAGGAATTTGTTTTCTCACAGTTCTGGGGTCTGGGAAGTCCAAGATAAAGGTGCTAGCAGAATTCATTTCTGATGAGGCCTCTCTCCTTGGCTTACAGATGGCCTTTTCTCTGTGCTTGTGGTCTCCTGGTGTCTCTTCCTCTTTTTATAAGGACACCAATCCTGTTTGATCTAGGGCCCCACATGACCTCATTTAACCTTAAAGGCCTTGTCTGCAGGTAGTCACGCTGGGAGTTGGTACTTCAAAGTAAGAATTTTGAGGAGAGGCAATTCAGTCTATAACAGACCCTTGCCCTTCTTTCCAGCCTAATTCCCTACCATCTCTTCCCTCCACCAGCCTGGTACTTCAGCTATACTCATTCCCCAGTGCTGCCCCCAGACGGTGCCAGGTGCTGTGATGCTGCCATGTGAACAGCACCACTGTGTTTCACCTATGTAGAGATAAACGTTTCTCCCCTTCTCCTGAAGTCATGCTCCTAATCATTCTTGCCTATTTCTGAGATACTTGATACTCTTATAAGATTAAGTGACTTCTCAAAACAATAAAGAAAGCATTGGTTTATGCCTAGGAACAGTAAAGGTGATGTTTTTGTGGCTTGTTTTGCTTTTTACCTCAAGAGAGAAATTGTGTTGTGAGCTTATTATTGATAGGAAAATGGAAAGATACTTAGAAGAAGAAATTTATATAGGAGAAGGAGAGACACAGAATCCAAGAGAAGCATCAGAAAGATTGTAAAGTACATAGGAAAACATTTCTCAAGAGCCAATCACTCTGCTACCTGTTTTTAAACTTACCTTGTATAAGCCTCATAAACCCTGCAAAGTAGATGATATTTATCTCCATTTTATAAATGAGGATGCTGAAGCTCAGAAAGGTTAAGACCATGTAGCTAACTTCCCTAAATTGGATATCAAACCCAGGTCTTCTGACAAACCTAGTACACTTTTATCTCACTTCATGCTGTAACATGGGCGGTTAATGATGAAAGAAATTGACTTTTCCCCCTTTGCCTGGCATGTTAAACAGTCAGCGCTTGTTCTTTGCCAGGCGTCATTGTACACAATCCAGCAGGGGCAAGGGTACAGTGAACTGGGCCTGCTCATGAATGGCTGGTGCACTCCTCAGGTCTTGCCAGCACTTCTGAGGTCATCGAGGTTCCTGGCTAGTTTATTTTTTGAGTAATATTTTTGAACATTTGAATCCTTAATCTTGGAACTAAAACAAAACTTAAGTGTTGAAACCTATTTACCTGAGAGACTTTTGGATTATTTAAGAGCTAATCTAACACTTCCTAAAATATTATTTGAGTGCTTAGTATGCCCTCAATAAATACTTGGATTAATTCATGAATTTATTAATTTTAAGTATTAAGTAATCCTGGAAAATAATTTTCTCTACTTAAAAAGGTTTTTCTTCTGAATTTATCACCTTTGTATAACTGATAGTGTGATATCTATGTTTATATGTGGTTCAGAGCTAGAACTTTATTCTCACCTAACTTTGTGTATCCTTTAATGCAGTGAGTGATGGATTGGAACTGAGACCGAAATATAAAGGAATTTTACATTGCTTGACTACCATTTGGAAACTTAATGGACTACGGGGACTTTATCAAGGAGTGACCCCAAATGTCTGGGGTGCAGGTTTATCCTGGGGACTGTACTTTTTCTTGTGAGTAGAACTGGGAGATTTTATAATATTAAGTAAAAAGGAATTTTTGTTTTCAGTGATTTTTACTTATCAGATGATGAAACAAGATGAGTCATTTAATCAGTTTCTCTGAATTGGAAGGATCAGAAAGAGCTAGATGGCTTATTAGTTTCATTCCCGTCAGCTGCTGCCAGAGGCATTTGGTCTGGAAGAAAGTTCTTAATAGGAGAAAGGTGAAGGGTGAGCTGGAGAAAGACTCTTACAGAAGCCGTTTCTGTGAGGTGAATTGAGGAAGGTGAAATGTTTAATTACTTTTGTAAGCTGAGTACTCCCATATTAGAAAGGAGCTTTTTCTTTTAGTTAAAGTCATTTAAAAAACAGCTAACTCCAGATAATTCTCAAATTGTAGAGCTCCTTCAGTGTTTATTTTTGAGGTGTTTTGGCATCTGAGTGCGTATTCTCGAGCATTTCTAACAGTCAAAATGGATTAGAAAAAGTTGAATCGGCCAGTTTGTTATTTATTAGTAGTTTTGTAAAGTATGGTAGAGACTAGAGGAGCCTGAAATTGTTGTCTAAAATAAATCCTGTGAATTTCAGTTCTCTTTGGTATCCAGTTTTGATAAGGAAGATTGTTTAAATAAATAAGTTATTTTCTCCATTTATAGAGATTAGTTCCAGAATGCCCCCAAAATAGAAAATTTCATAAATGCTGAAGTATCATTAGTTAGTTACTTACTAATCTCAACCAGATTCCCAAAATATTTCAGATGGCTTACAAAAATACATTTGATTCATAATGAAGTTGGAAAAGCAGGAGAAGACAGACCTTGGGGTCCTCATATGAATATGTACCACAGGAGACTTCTGTTGAGAACAGAAAGCAAAAGCCAGTGCATGGCTGAAAGGGTTTGAAGCATATTGCTTCTTACGTTTTATTTGACCTACCATCATCTTCCCAGCTCATTCATGTCTTTACGCCTTCACCTGTCAGATATCATCACCCCATTTGAAATAACTGCTCTCGCATGCCTCTTGAAGAAGCTACAGAAAGTGTCTATGGCAGGCACATTCAGCTTATTGAGTGAGCGTACGAGAGCGTGTAACAAAGCATCGTGGCACTGCATTGGAGGAGCTTGTGCTGCTCTGAGCATGCCTCTGATATTTGAAACTGAAACCATGAATGGGGAAGTTTTTCCTTGTTTTAACAGATGGCATTTTTAGGAAAACATCAATACCTAGTGTATTTGCCTTTTTCTGTTTTGTGTCGTCTATCTTACTTGATCTCCCTTAAGTTTATGGCAGTATCCAAAACAGTCTTAAAATATCTTGTAAGTGAAAGCACAATAAAACTCAGACTTAGTATTGTTTAAATATTTTATTATTTTCAGTCCTAAAACATACTCAGATGGGTAAAACTATATATATTCACACACACACACATATGTGTGTATATATATAAAATGCTCTACGAATTTGAGTTGAATAGATTTTCCAAGAGAGTTTCTGAGGACAAGCCATATGAATATAAGGTTTATGTGAAGAATTTCTTACAATAAAAGCGTTTACTTGTTTCATGTTAGAATGGTATTGGTAAAGTTTGATAAGATTTATTCAACTGAAGTCTTCCAAGGGGAAAGTATAATTTGTTGTTAGAGAAAATAGGCCAATTTGACTCCCCTGTTCAGAAACATTTAGTGGCTATTTTCTGCTAAAGAAAACCCAGTCTCAGTCTCCTGCTCCTGTGTGGCTCAATTTTCCCTACCTTCCCATCCACCCTCATTACTTTTCCCTATGCTCATCTCTTTCCCTATTGAAACTATGTCTGTCTCTCAATACCCAGCTCAATGCCACCTGCTACACAAAGGCTTCTGTGATCTCAGTCATAGTTTCTGAATCTCTATGTTACTGTCTGTGTGGTCTCTTATTATGATTATTTGTGCACCACTTACGGTCCTTGTTAGTCTGTTAAGAAAAATTCATCACGTGTTTATCTTTTTTAGCTATCAGGAAGCCAGCTATAGTACCTGAACATAGGTGCTCAGCACGTATTTGTTAGGTGCTCTTCTTTGTTCTCTTTTGCCTTTTCTGCCCAATCTCTGCACTACCACGACACCCTCCCTCTCCCTCCCCAGTTTTCCTGTTGTTTTTTTACTAATTGATGAAAACATTTTACATATGTGTTTCTAGCCATATACATTTGGAGGGAGGGGTGGTATGATCTTTCAATGAACCATTTCTAGCAAATCCATTCCTGAAAAAGTTATTTTGTGGTTGCATTATGCATTTACTTTTACTTGTGGGGTACTGTTCTTATACATGCTTTAAAAAAGACTTTACTGTTATGACACCTAGTCACATTTGACTGTGTATGTTTAATTCTTTTAGTTACAATGCCATCAAATCATATAAGACAGAGGGAAGAGCTGAACGGTTAGAGGCAACAGAATACCTCATCTCAGCTGCTGAAGCTGGTAAGAGAATGTATGGAATATAAAATGTCACCTTCCAAACTTGATTTTCACTTTTAAGTCCTACTTTGATACCCTGCATACCTTAGTTTCTTAATATTTACTGACTGTTTCTCAAGGCAAGAACTATCTTACTCACTTTTGAATATGTATCACTAGCAGAGATCAGAACCATAACAGGACTCAATAAATATTTGTTGAATGAAGGACTACTTAGGAAACCCAGCGAATGAGAAACTTAACCAGATGAATTTTTTACAAAATTAACACTTTCTATACAGGATGTAAAATGTAACTTACTACATTACATAGTTATTTAATTTTTGAGGGGTATTTGCTACTTTGGATTTGAGGAAGATTGTAAATAAAGGTGGGGCCTCTATATGTGTGCACATGCACAGGTTATTGAGGTTTGTTAGGTTCCTGGTCCTTTGCCTCTAATCTTTACCCCCTCTGGTTTATAATATCTCCTAACATCTGTATCTCCTTGCCATCTGTTTGGTACACCAGGCCACATTGTTTAGGAGTCAGGACATCTTTGCTATCCTTATACCTCAAAGGGAAAGTGTTTGACATTTTCATCTCCTTTTTAATTAACTTCGCATAAACTACATGAGGAGCTTTTTACGATTACCAAAAACTGTGTCTACTCTTTGACCCTAAGACTCTTCCTCAAAGACCACATTTCACAATAAATACTCAACCACAATAAATATTTTATAGGCTAATGCCATACAAATGTTAAAAATAGAACCCCTTAAAGATCCATTTAAATGTTTTTTCTATATAATTTTTACTTCTATATTTTTTTAAAAGATCCTGTCTAAAAATCCTGTTTCAGATACAGCCTCTGTGCAATTTCATTCTTTATATAAGTGGACTGTTCTTAATTTGGATTGTCATAAGTGAGAAAGTACCTGTATGCTGAGTAATCTTATTTAAATCTCATTTTAGGAGCCATGACCCTCTGCATTACAAACCCATTGTGGGTAACAAAAACTCGCCTGATGTTACAGTATGATGGTGTTGTTAACTCCCCACAGCGGCAATATAAAGGAATGTTTGATACACTTGTGAAAATATATAAATATGAAGGTGTGCGTGGATTGTATAAGGTAACGAATTATTATCAATATATTTTAAATAACTGAAAATTGTAATTTCCATTGGTTCTCTTGTCTTGGTTCTGAATAACCTGTAGTCAATCTTAAAAAGAATCCAAACTTAGACAAGAAACAATTTTTAATGAAAACTGAAATCTAGTTTATAATATTGAAATTGTACTTTAAGCTGTTTACTCGCATTACCATAAGATGGATCATCATGATAGTGGCGGGTGTGAGAACTATTCAAAACTTTGGTCAATTATTTTTTGGATAAGTCACAAAACCAGGTCACCTATTTCTTACTCCACTCCTTGGAAGCTCGTATTTTGGGAACTTGGGATAACATGGTATGGAGAAAACATTAGCAGGTCTAACAGCATCTTATTTTATTGAGACTTAAACAAACCCAACCCTTGCCTATTGTAGTATTTAAAATATTTCTTCCTTGTGGCAATAAGATAGATCTGTTATCTGATTTTATAACTCCTTTTCTCTTTATTTCTCCCTTCTCTACCTTCCGCTCCCACCTCTTGTTTATACCCATGAAAATTTTTTTAGGCATACATAGTTTAAAATCAAAATGAGGTACATGGAATTTTAGTTTGTTTTCCAAAAATTGCATAATAGCTTTTAAAATCATTAACATTATAAGGTTGGTGTGGTTTACTGACCTATGGGCAAAAACTTTCCAAATAAATCGTTCAATTCTATGTTCTCTTCCATCACTTCTTGCCTTATTCATTCAGAATACCTATGCTCAGTCCATTGAATTACTACTATCTTTACTTTCTTAACTTTCTAGAATGTAATCTCTCATTCATACCCCAGTTCTTGATAGTATAGGTCTTCTTTATGTTTATATGTATACTGTTTAAAGAAAAACTATTATGAAAATCCAAACCTTGACCATTCCCTTTTAGGGATTTATTCCTGGGCTGTTTGGAACATCCCATGGTGCCCTTCAGTTTATGGCTTATGAATTGCTGAAGTTGAAGTACAACCAGCATGTCAATAGATTACCAGAAGCCCAGTTGGTAAGATGATTCTTGTAAAAATGTTATTTACTTTTATGTGCATTTAGTAGGAAATTTTGTTATGCTTATTTTGGTAGTATTGCCATGATGACAAGTACTGACTGCCACTAATTTAATTAATAGTTAAATATTTTATAGGCTGATGCCACACAAATGTTAAAAATAGAACCCCTTAAAGATCCATTGAAAAGTTTTTTCTATGTAATTTTTACTTCTACATTTTTAAAGAAATCCTGTCTAAAGAAAAATATAAATGTTTTGTGTTATCATTTTAGAGCACGGTGGAATATATATCAGTTGCAGCACTATCCAAAATATTTGCTGTAGCAGCAACATACCCGTATCAAGTCGTGAGAGCTCGTCTTCAGGATCAACACAAGTTTTACAGTGGTGTAATGGATGTAATCACAAAGACATGGAGGTGAGAGCATGCAGTATATTAGAATTGCTCTGAGGAGGTGCCTTGCATATCTTAGACTGTCCAGTTTTGTCAGGTTTATAGCAAAGGCCAGTTTGCTGTAGTGAAAGCATGGCTGGTGTTCCCTGCTTTCCCGTCTACTCCGTATATGACTGTGGACTTAAATCTCTCTGAAGCTTGATTTCTTCATTTGTAAAATTAGACTATCTGGGCTAACAAAGTTGTTGTAAACATCTAATGAGTTTTGAAAATGTTTTTAAAAATTAATTAAACAAAATTTAGATGTTATAAAATATTTGAATGGCATTGAATATAAGAAGTTATAAACCTACTTTAATACATTTGAGAAGGCCCTACACCTGCTACTGACACCATAACTTTTGCAAATACTTACTTGTCTCCATGTATGGAAGAGATGCTTGTTCTTCAGTAAGAGACAAGTTAAACTGTTATAGGTAGACATCACCATATTTCCCTTTAATTCTCATAGGCCAAAGCAGAATATTCAGAATTTTAAATCTAGTTCACTTCAATATTTAATGAGAACCTAAGTGACAACTTTCTAGGTGGTATTCCCTATTCTAGGCATTAAGGAAATAAAGTTTTCTTTTTGTGTGTGCTATATTTAGTGTTTTCAAGCATTTATATAAGCAATGAGATTTTTATTTCATTTTATTTTTAGAGACAGGGTCTTACTCTGTTGCGCAGGCTGGAGTGCAGTAGTGCAAGCATAGCTCACCGCAACCTCAAACTCCTGGACTGAAGCGACCCTCCCAACCTCTGCCTCCTGAGTAGCTGGGACTACAGGCGCACACCACCATGCCTGGCTAATTAAAAAAAATTTTTTTTTTTGTAGAGACAAGGTCTCACTATGTTGCCCAGTCTGGTTCAAACTCCTGGCTTCCAGCGATCCTCCCGCCTCACCTCCCAAAGTACTGCAATTACAGGCCTGAGCCACTGCACCTAGCCCAACTATGAGATTTTAAATGCCTACATTAAGTCAGTTAAAACTCCTGTATGTTCATACATTTGAAAGATGGTTAATTTAAAGCACTTTTTCAGTTTTGAGGTGTTCCTACCTTTTCTTCCTCAGTCCATAAAAGGATTGTAAGCCCCTGTAAATGGCTAATAAACTACATTTTTCAAGACATTGAAAAGATGGACTTAAATCAGAGTGAGGTTTGACTGCTTGCTCCATGCCTTGTGTCAGTTAAATTTTTGTGTTTTCAAGCTAGCTGTTTAGGAAATTAAGCATATGTTTATTTTTCTCTCTAAAGGAAAGAAGGCATCAGTGGATTTTACAAAGGAATTGCCCCCAATTTGATTAGAGTGACTCCAGCCTGCTGTATTACCTTTGTGGTATATGAAAATGTCTCACATTTTTTACTTGACCTGAGAGAAAAGAGAAAGTAATCTAAAAGAAGACAATTCCAATATATCTGCTCAAGGTGGCAATAAGCTCCTTTGTGTTTGAGTCGTAAACTCAGAAGAATGCTGCATAGCAACTTGACTCATAATCGAAATTGGTCTATAATTTTTAGAAGTCAAAGAACTGCTAAGTCTTCGCAATGTTTTTCTGCTTTTTGCCTTCCCCATATGTATGGGACTTGGCTACCTCTGCCTGAATTGACTGCCATCAACGTAATGCTAAAACTGACAGCAAGTGTAGAGTTTGACAAATTTCTCCATTTCACTGTTCAAGTAGAAGCTGATTTGCAACATTTGCTAAATGGATTAAATGAATGTGCTGCTTTTTCTGAACTTATTTGCCTGGATTGGCTGTAAAATTAACCTTTGTGCAATAGCAAGAAAATGGCTTCTTACAAGAATGTCGACGTGTGTTTCCAGGGTAAATTAAACTTTAAGGGTTTACTGGGTAAGATGTTGCCCGTCCAGACCATTTTAGAATTGAGAGTTTTTAGTGAGAAAAAATTCACTTTAAATGTGCTTTAGTTTTAATTCAATTGGGATGCACTAACTAGAGAAATTTAAGAAGTTATGTACTTCTCTGAGAAATATGACATCTGTTGTCATTATTGCTAATTTTTTCCCCCAGAGACTTCCGTAATTTAAAAGGTAATCCTGGATCCAGTGTTTTTGCAAGGGGGTGGGGAAGAATAGGTGCTTAGTGTATTTTAAATTTTTAAAATCTGAACTTCTAGGATGCAGCTGTGTCAGCCTTTATTTAACATATGGCTATAAATCACTTATTGGAGACACTAAATAGATCACCTTTTAGAGATGCTGGAATGTTTGGGATGTGTTTGGTGACAAACTGAACGGAAATGAGAAACTTTAACTTTCTACTTAAATTTTTGGATGTGTGGGCCTAGATCCCAAATAAATGGTTAATCTACATTGGTTGCTCAAATTCAGGTTGAAATACAAGTTACATTAATGGCCATTATTGATTTCACTTTTAAGAGTCATTGTAGATATCTATAAATATAAAGGCCTACCCCAAGGGGATGCCAGAATAATACTAGTATTTTTATTTATCAGAAGCATCTATGAGTGCTGTTACATTGTCATCTATTTGATGTAAATAAAACAATGTGGTTTTCAAGGCCATGTTTAAGTAGGTCTTTGAAAATAGGTCTATTTTTTATATTTTGGAAATGGCATTGTTTTTAAAATAAAGATGAAGTGATAAGTACCTAATTGTATTTAATATCTTGGAACATGCATAGGAATCCCATATATTAAATGGGATGTATTTTTTTCATACTTCCAGATTATCCTATAAATCATATGAAATCCTGACATTAGTCCCCATATGTACACACAAACTGCTATTGATATTTGGAGTTTTAGAGATAGCACCATTATTGGTGCTATACCTCCTATATACTCCCAAGTTAATAAAACATAATTCTTGTCCTCTAAGAGCATATAAGCTCGCATAATAAATAAATATGCATAAAATAACTGCAGTTCTATATTAAGAACATGCAAGGAAGCTTCTACAAAGCCCTATAAATTCTGAGTAAAGAGAACTTATTTCACTCTTCAACAACTAATAGTAACTGGACTCCTCTATCCCAAGTATGTCAGCAAGCATTGAGGATATAGCAGTAAATAAGCCAGACAACATTCCTGCCCTTGGGGAATTTTCATTTTAGTGTGACAGAAAAATATATATATATAAAAAGTTTCAGGCATTAAATGCTATAAATAAAACTAAAGCAGAGTTGGGGATAGTGTTGCTATCTTAGGTAGTGTGGTTGGGTCAGGAAAAGTCTCTTTGAGGAGGGCATATTTGAAACATTTTGAAAGAGGAGGCACACCTCAGTGAGATAGAAGAAAGGTATTCTAGGCAGAGAGAATGGGGAGGACAAAGGCCCGAGACAGGAGTTAACTTGGCTGGAGGGGCTGAGGGAGCGGGAGAGGAGGTTGTGAAGTGGCCACTACAGTGGTGGGAAAGAGCTCAGGTTGGACAGCCCTGCCTGGCTTCAAATTTCTGCTGTCCCACTTTCTGTTTGACATTAGGCAAATCATTTCACCTCTTTTTGTCTTCAGTTTCATCGGCTGTAAAGTGGTGTCTTCTTATATCAGTTCCTCTGTAGCAATGCCTGAGATGGGGATTCTTGGGCAAGTGATTAAGGGAATTCTCTTAGGAGAAATCTGGAATGGAATATACATAACACGATAAGGGGAAGAAGAGTTTCAGGAGTAGTGTAGCCTCAGCCTTGACCCCACAGGGCACTCTGCTGAATGAGTTTTCCTGCCCAGAGGTGAGGGAGCTGAGCCATTAGGTTCCCACATTGTGAAATCATTGACTGCAGGCTACGGGGGAGAGGAGTGGCTCAGTGCCTGTCCTCAGCCAAGGGCAATCCTCTAAATAAGGGTGGAGGTGTGAGCATTAGCAACCAGCACCTAGAGCAGCTAGGATATGAGTGGACCAGCTCTGTAAAAGGGATCTGGCTGGGTGAGTCACCAACAGCATCTGTTGCAAATGAGGATTAAAAGTACATAGCTGTAGGGTTGAGAGGAGTAAATGAATTAATTTAAATAAAGTGCTTAGCACAGTGCCTGGGCCAAACAGTAGCAGAAACCAGATCTTGTCAGGCCTTGAGGAGTGTAGATTGTGTCTGAGATCATTCTGGTGGTGGTATGGAGAAACAATTAGGAAACAGGAAGGAAGCAGGGATACTAGTTAAGCTTTTACAAAAGTCTAGTCAAGAGCTAATGGTAGCTTGGACCTGGTTGATGGAGTTGGAAGTAGTGATTTACAGCTTGGGGGGGAACTAGAGCAGCGTTCCTGGAGGGGAAAACATTTAAGCTGCTTCTTTAAGGAAGAGATTCCAAAGGGAACCTTGACGGGACCATGGAGAAAAAGAAAGCACAAGTGGCCTGTCTTGAGCAGTGAGTTGTCAATCAATGTGGTAATGAAAGGATGAAATGGAAGAGAAAGCTGAAAGATGGGGGCCAGAACAACAGAGCCTTACTAAACTTGTCTGGGTTTTATTGGGTAGAAGAGAAGTGAGAGGGATTAGAACAGAGAGACATGGCTACTTCTTAGGGGTGACAGAGGAAGACCAATCAGATAAGAGGAGCAAACTCAAAAAAGAGGCTGTTATCAACCATGTAAATATTTCAGTAGGATGAAGACTGATTCCACTGATAATGTTAAGCAGATTCAAGTTATAGAGGCTGGAGACAGATTGCAGGCAGCTTAAGAGGTGGGGTGACTACAAGTATTCATTTCACTATGGGCTCTTCTTTCCTGGATTTTGGCAGATGAAAGAAAGGTAAAGAACTTCAGCTTGAAAAAGTACTGCGAATCTAGGAAGTGGTGGAGGTGGGGGAGGTTGGCAAAAGGAAATCCAGAACTATAAGGAGAACTCTTAAAGACACAGGCCGAAAAAAACCCCAAAACAAACAAAAAACCCAAAAACAAAAGGTCGTGACTTGGTGGAGCTATGCACCAGAGAACGTGATCAAAGACAATGATGGGTGCCACACCTTGTGAAAAGAAGCCTATGACATTTCAGTAGTGCTTTTGTGGTCTGACAGTATTTAGGAAGTCATGTTTTTTAAACACCACAATAAAAAAGGGATATCAACTAAGAAGTATGCTTGAGTTTATGCGTCATCAGTTAGGATTTTCCTTTGAGTGTGGACATTTTACTGAATAAAACCTTCCAGATAAAGCATGTATTATTACCACTTTCATAGCAAGGTCTCCTTAGTGAGACAAAATAACATAGAAATAAAAATACTGTGAAATGATTTATTTACCCCTTATGTCTGTTTTATAAAAACGTGTTAGTTGACATGCAGAAAATGTGCAAAGTTTTGGGTTAAAATCTTAAATTTCTTTCTAAAGGAGTAGGAAATAGACTCTGGAAATACCTGCAATGAATACCTGTTACTGGCTGCCCAGTGTCCATTTCTCTTCCTTCTTGGAGTAGTAGCCAGAATTTCTTTGGGGAACCTACCCCCTCCCTCCATGCTCAGATTTGTGCTTTAGATGGGATCAGCCTCAGCTGCCCCAGAGATGGGCGCTGATTAGCAGAGCCAATCTGAATGCACCATTTCTGTTCATAATGAATCGTTTTGAATTGACACAGTTACTTAAGCTGGTCCAATCAAAGTGACTCTAAAGTCTTTTTTGTTTGTTTTTTGGAGACAGAGTCTTCTTTTGCCCAGGTGGGCTTGAACTCTCAATGCCTCTTGTGTCAGCCTCCTGAGTAGTTGGGACTAACAGGTGTGTGCCACTGTGCCTGGAAAAACTTTTTTCTGAGTATACTAACATAGATTCTCTCTTTGCTGTTTCATGAATGAGGATTCATGTAACTATTAGAGCTCCTCAAAGCCAATTTAGGATCATGAACTGGGCAGAGTTCATCCAAAATGCAATCAACACCAAGGAAGTAACAGTAAGAAATTGAAAGAAAGAAACTAGGTCCTAAGTCACATTATTTGGGATTCTGATCAACCCTCACCCCTAGCAACATGTATCTGGAGTTTTCAATTGGGTGAACCAATAAATTTTCTGTATTTGTTAAGCCAGTCTCAGTTTGGTTTTTCTATTAACTTGCTGCAACTGAAAGCTTCCTGGATGACACAGAATCTGTGGTACAGACTAAATTCAGTATGTAATTTTCCCATCAACTGTCATGATGGCAGAAATTAATGTCACCTTTATGAAAAGTGAGCATTTGGGGACCATAGTTTCTTTAAAGTGTTTTTAGTTTTATAGAAAAACATTAAGTTATTTAGTATTTATATAAATTAAAGAGATTATTCAACTCATCATGAAAAGCATAAGGGAAGATTAGTAGACTTAGAAAAATAAAAATCTGTTACCAGTGTACAAAAGTTGGATGATTTGAAAGTTCTGCCTAGTGCATTTTCTGAGATGAAATATTACAGGATTTTGTGTTTAGTGTTAAATTTCAGTATATGTTAATTATGACATTAGACGTGTTCTACTCAAGGCTAGGAAGTTACAAAACCAATTCACACTTAACATATCAATAGGAAAAGCAACAAGCTGCTTTTGTTAAGTGATTCACATCTGTTTTCCACCCAAGTTCTAAACTAATTCAGACATAAACAAGAGGTAAATGGAGCATGGAATATTTTTATTAATGACAAGGCTAAATAAAATTAGAGAATGAGTCTTATATCTACATGAAAGTGGGCTTCCTTATTCCAAGCCCCAGAACCATACAGACATACCCATCTAACTACAGACAGCACTGGACCAAGACAATTTTACAGCCTGCTCTTGTGAAACTATGGCAAGGAGGGATGGGGCAGAATGCATGCTGTCTGTGAGCAGCTTCCCAAAGAGAGAGGAAGGGGAGAAAGTGCTACTCATGCTCACTTCCTTATCCTACACTTACCAAGTAATCATTCCTCTGTCAATCCAAGTCCAACTAGGAGACAGAACACACAGTAATTTAAATAGGCGAAGTTTAAAGAATTGTTATGCTATGATAGAATAACATAAATATGTTAAGAGAACTCCAAATGGTACTCTAGGGTGAGGGGGAGTACCCCCGAAGTACTCTCCAAGTACCCAAGGAAGGAAAAACTTGGAAGAGGGTCCCCCTCTGGCATTCATACTTCATTGGAGAAGTTGTGGTTGCAGACCACTGGATGGTGAGGAAATTTGCTGTCTTGCCCAGGCCAGAGCTGGTTTAGAATTGTCTGTTACATAGGAAGTTAGGTGGTTTCTTCAGGTGCAAAGCCAGGGGCAGGCCTTGTTCACATTGAAAGGGTCTCAGGAACAAACCTGTAGGGGAAAGGAAAGCCAAGGCTGATGGGTGGACATGCGGAGGGAGTCGGGGTGTTGCTACAGGCATGAGGCCAGGAGCATGTGGTTGGTGTCCATCTCAAGAGTGCTGTAGCAAGGTGGGCACCAGGCCTCCTGGCTGGGACTGCAAGGTAGTCAGACTGTACATTCTGTGTGTAACTTGTGGAGCAAAGCACCACAAGATACACATACACCCCGCCTCCCAACAGACCAGGCAGCAGGAGTAAGAAAAAGCAAATTTCAGCACACTGAACCAGGATGAGAAACTCCTTTCCTCCTGCAGTGTCCCTCTAGCATCCTCTACTTAAATAGGCTCATTCTAAAGGAGAAATGCTATATTCCAGTCCATTATCACAGAATAGATACTGAAGGATGATTTGGAGCTGAGAAGTGATATATTGATAAAAGGGGCTCAGCCGTCCCTTTGATTACTCAGCTTCCACATGCACCTTCCTACACACATTTTAACTCCTGCACAACAAAGTAACTAACTATATTTCTAGCCTAGCAAGTTACAATTTCCCCTCTGATAAGTGAAGTTCTTGCCCTTCCCCAAAATGAGAAGACACAAAGTCTCAACAGTCATTGAATCCATTGCTGGCTATATTAATTACTCCTCAAGTTCAGTCATTGTCCCACCTGATATTCTGTTAACTAAATTGGGAAGTTGACCTTCAACAACTTGTATATAAAATAAAAATAGTAAGGAAAGGAAAATAGAAATAAACACATGCATATAACAAGCAAAGAGGAAATATGCAGTTACTACAGTCTTTGTTTCTGTAATTGGTCACAAGGTCATAGTTGATATCTACAGTTTCCACCTTTGTCAGAATCCCGGGTTTCAGCACCAAAGATGTCAGGGTGGGATCCTGCCCTTGGTTCTTGGTGTGCTCTTGGCTGAAGAATGACCAGACACACCAAAGTGTCAAGTCCAGACTATTATCTCAGTACTCTGACTCCTGTCTTGGAAAAATCACCAGCAAGGCCAATACGTCAGAGTAACCTCAGGCAGGGAGCAGTTTCACAAGAACAGCTCTTTATTGTAGAATAAAACAGGTCTGTCCCTGCGAGTGGAGAGAGACAGACCAACTCACTCACTGACCCACCACTTCCTCTGACTTCTCGGATTGTTTCCTTTAATTAGTCCAGTCTGGAGGCGGGCTCTTGGAAGGTGTGGGATGTTGTCAAATGATCAACAGGTGTCCTCAAAATTCCGTCTGCCTATGTGAGCTCCCTCTAAGAAAGCCCACCTAGGGGTGGGGGTGAACTGCAATGTAGATTCAAACTAATGGCATGTTAATTACTCTAGGTCACTTTCTAAATCCTATCATGCCCAGGCTGGGGAATTCCTAGATTGATAAAACATTCCCTCCTTCCCCAGGTGTAGCAGTTGCTCAGGATAGGATTAAAGGTAGGGCAACACCAAAATGGAGTGCCTTCCCAGGTGGAGCAATTGCTTGAAACAGCACCAAAACAGGGAACTCTTGTCCCAAGAAGAGCTGGCGATCCTAACTATCTACCTAACACCTTCAACTACCCATTCCATATTTCCTCCCTTTCCCACAGCCAGAATCTCAGCTGCTCTGGGTTCTTCACCTGGTGGAGTGATCCAAACCTTCCTTTCCGAAGGGTCTGAATCCTCAATCCTGCCATTTTCTGATTCTGTGGTTTCTTGTTAACCTTTGACGTTGGACATGGAAATACTAACAGGCACTTCAGAAACTCTCCTGGATTCCAGACATAGTTTCCCTCGCTTCCATTGCAGCAGCAAACCAATTTCCCTTGGAAATTGGGATCAATCACTACAGCCAATAAATTGACCCCTTCTTTTTCACCTGTTGGCTAGGAGTTATAAGGAGTGTAAAATGGCCAGGTGGCAGTCTATGACAGGCAGAATCCTAAGATGGGCCCCATGATTCTTTCCCCCTGTTGTATGTACCTTGTATAATTTCCTTTTGAACATGGTTGAGACCTGTAAATATAATTGGATATCACCTCCATGAGTATGCTGCATGGCAAAAGGGATTTTGTAGATGTAATTAAGGTTCCTAATCAGTTGACTGTAATCCAAAGGGAGATTATCCTGGGTGGGTATAACTTAATCAAGCAAGTCTTTTAAAAACAGAAGAGTTTTGCTGGTCTGGAGGAAAAACAGCCCTGTTGTGAGAGTAGGGGCCATGTGACAAGTACCTACGGGTATCCTCTAGGAGCTGACAGCAGTCCTCAACTGACAACAAGAAAATGGAGAGTTTAATCACACAGCTGCAGGGAACTGAATTTGGCTAACAACCACATGATCTGGGAACAGGATCCTAAGTCTCAGATGAGATCACAGCCCCATCCAACACTTCAATTTCAGCCTGGTGACACCCGGAGGTAACCTGTACTCAGACCCTTGACCCACAGAAACTGTGAGATAAATTTGTGCTGTTTAAAGTTACTAAATTTGTGGTAATTTGTTATGCAGCCAATAGAGAACTAATACAGTCTCATCTTCCAGTTCAGTGGAACCATTGTTGTGTCCCCTGGTGGAAGCATTCCCTTCTTGGCTACTAAGACCTCCAAAACAGCAGAGCTCAAAGTTGCCAGGACAGGAAGTCCAAAGTCTGCAAGTGGGTTATAAGTTATCATAGGGAGAGTAGCCTGTGATTGTTCATTTTAGGTGTCAACTTGACTGGATTAGGGGATACTCAGACAGCTGGTAAAGCATTATTTCTGCGTATATCTGTGAGAGTGTTTTCAGAAGAGATGGCGTTTGGATCAGTGGACTGAGTAAGGAAGATTTACCCTCAATGTGGGGGGTACCATCCAATCAGCTGGGGGCCCTGGATAGAGAAAAAAGCAGAGGAAAGGCGAATGCTCTCCCCTTCTCCCCTTCCCCCCGGCTGGAGCTAGGACACCTTTCTTCTCCCGCCCTTGGACATCAGAACTCTGGTTCTCTGGCCTTTGGACTCTGGGACTTGCACCAGTGCTGTCTGCCCAGTCCCACTTCTGGGTTCTCAGCCTCAGAGTAAGAATTACAACATTGGCTTTCCTGGTTCTGCAGCTTGCAGATGGCCTATTGTGATACATCTTAGCCTCCGTAATCATATGAGCCAATTCCCCTAATCCATCCCCTCTTATTCATTCATATATATATATATACACACACACACACACACACACACACATATATGCAATATCTGATATATAGCAGGCATATCTCAGAGATGTTTTGGGTTTGGTTCCAGACCACTGCAATAAAGCGAGTATCACAATAAACTGAGTCACATGAATTTTTTGGTTTCCCAGTACATATAAAAATTATGTTTATGCTATATTGTAGTCTATAAAATGCACAATAACATTGTGTCTAAAAGAATAATGTGCATACCTTAATTTAAAAACACTTTATTGCGCCAGGTGTAGTGGCTCACACCTGTAATCCTAGCACTTTGAGAGGCCGAGGCAGGAGGATCACTTGAGCCCAGGAGTTCAAGGCTGCAGCAAGCTATGATCGTGCCGCTGCACTCTGCCAGCCTGGGTGACAGAACAATACCTTATCTCTTTAAAAAAAACAAAAACAAAAACAAAAAAAATCCCAAACAAACAAAAAAAAACTTTATTGCTAAAAAATGCTAACAATCATCTGAGACGAGAGAGAGTTCTAATCATTTTGCTGGTGGGGGGTCTTGCCTCAATGTTGAGGGTGCTGACTGATCAGGGTGGTGGTTGCTGAAGGTTGGGGTGGCTGTGGCAATTTCTTAAAATAAGACAACAATGAATTTTGCTGCATCTATTGATTTCCTTTCATGAAAGATATCTCTGTAGCATTTGATGCTGTTAGCATTTTACCCACAGTGGAACTTCTTTCAAAATTGGAGTCATTCCTCTCAAACCCTGCTGCTACTTTATTAACTGAGTATGGAATATTCCAAATACCTTGTTGTCATTTCAACAATATTCACAGCATCTTCGCCAGGAGTAGATTCCATCTTAAGAAACCACTTTCTTTGCTCTCATTCGTAAGAAGCAACTCCTCGTCCATTCAAGTTTGATCACGAGATAGCAGCAATTCAGTCACATCTTTTAGGCTCTACTTCTAATTCTAGTTCTCTTGCTATTTCCACCACATCTGCAGTTACTTCCTCCACGGAAGTCTTGAACCCCTCAAAGTCATCCATGAGGGTTGGAATCAACTTCTTCCAAACTCTTGTTAATGTTGAAGTTTGACCTCCCATGAATCATGTATGTTCTTAATGGGATCTAAGATGGTGAATCTTTTCCAGAAGGTTTTCAATTGCCTTTGCCCAGATTCAGCAGATGAGTCACTATTTATGGCAGCTGTAGCCTTACAAAATGTATTTCTTAATAAGACTTGAAAGTCAAAATTATTCCTTGATCCATGGGCTGCAGAATAGATTTGTTAGCAGGCATGAAAACAACATTAATCTCCTTGTGCATCTCCTTCAGAGCTCTTGGGTGACCAGGTGCATTGTCAGTGAGCAGTAATGTTTTGAAAGGAATCTTTTTTTTCTGAGCAATAAGTCTCAACAGTGGGCTTAAAATATTCAGTAAACCATGCTGTAAATATATATGCTGTAGGCTTTGTTGTTCCATTTACAGAGCACAGGCAGAGTGGATTTAGTATAATTTGTTAAGGGTCCTAGGATTTTTGGAATGGTAAATGAACATTGGCTTCACCTTGAAGTCACCAGCTGCATTAGCCCCTAACAAGAGTCAGCATTTTGAAGCACTGAAGCCAGGTATTGACTTCTCTCTAGCTATGAAAGTTCTAGATGTCATCTTCCAACATACAGCTGTTTTATCTCCATTGAAAATTTGCTGTTTAGTGTAGCCACTTTCATCTGTTATCTTACCTAGATCTTCAGAATAACTTGCTGCAGCTTATTCATCAGCCCTTGTTTCACCTCGAACTTTTATGTTATGGAGATGGCTTCTTTCCTTAAACCGCATGAACCAAAGTCTGCTAGCTTCAAACTTTTCTTCTGCAGCTTCCTCACCTTTCTTAGCCTTCATAGAATTGAAGAAAGTTAGGGTCTTACTCTGGATTAGGCTTTGGCTTATGGGAAAGTTGTGGCTGGTTTGATTTCTATCCAGACCACTCAATCTTTCTCCATATCAGCAATAAGGCTATTTTGCTTCTTTTCTTTTGTGTGTTCACTGGAGTAGCACTTTTACTCCCTTCAAGAACTTTTCCTTTGCATTCACAACTTGGCTAACTGTTTAGCACAAGAGGTCTAGCTTTCAGCCTTTCTTGGCTTTCAACATGCCTTCTTCACTAAGCGTAATCACTTCTAGCTTTTGATTTAAAGTGGGAGACATGCCACTCTTCTTTCACTTGAACACTTAGATGCCATTGTAGGGTTATTGATGGGCCTAATTTCAATATTGTTGTGTCTTAGGAAATGGGGAGGCCCGAGGAGAAGGAGAGAGATGGAGAATGGCCAGTTGGTGGAACAGTGACAACACACACATTTATCAATTAAATTTACCGTCTTACAGAGGTGCAGTTCATGATGCCCTAAAACAATTACAATAGTAACATCAAAGATCACTGATCACAGATCACCATAGCAGATACAATAATGATGAAACGTTTGAAATATTGTAAGAATTGCCAAAATGTGACATAGATACATGAAATGAGCACATGCTGTTGGAAAAATGGTGCCAATAGACTTGCTCAATGCCGGGTTGCCACTGTGAAATGAAACTGTAAATAAGACCTCAAGCTCTGCAGATGATATGGACTCCCTGTGGCTGACAGAGATGACCAAACTAAGACAATTGGAAGCACTCGGCTGTGGTGGAGTGAGAGAAGAGTGGTCGTGCACCCTGTGTTCCTGGAGAGGGTAGCTCCAAACAACATCCTCTTTGAGCTTCTGGGCTAAGAAGATTCCAGTAACTGGAGCTGAGACACCAGGGCTCACTCCATGGAAAACTCCTCCTACCAGCCTCCTGAAAAGGGCATCTGGCAGCGACCTCTGATTTGGGACTTAAAAATTCCTCGCTTGTAAAAATTACCCGACTGAGACTCAGTTATTTTCCACCAGTCGGGACTGAACGAGTTTAAATCTTTCATATACAGACATGATCAAGGGCTGGGGTGGGAACTTTCCCTATTTAAGCCAGGTCCCCTCTTTGTTCTCCAGAGTGAGCTTTCATTTTACACAGGAGGCTTCGTCTCCCCAATCTGCAGACTGTTTTCTTATAGAAAATGAAGTTCTTCCTTTTTCTTCTGCAGATCTCCTAGTCTTTTGTTAACACCACAAACCTTCAATTTGTTTTAAAAAAGAAAAAGCACTATTTGCAAAGCACAATAAAGCGAAGTGCAATGAAACAAGGAATGCATGTATACATATCCTACTGGTTCTGTCTCTCTGGAGAACCCTGGCAAATACAAAGCTGCTCGTACTTCTGCTTATATTCTGGCTATAGAAGAGATGATACCACATAATGCTTTCTGATCCAAAGTATATACTGTATCCTGTAAGACAGAACCCCATTTTTTCAGGATGTCATCTCCCAACTGATACCATAGTGAGTCTTCAGCAGGCCATTTCACCTTTCAATTAGGCCGGCCACTCCCAGGTGACAGGTTATGTGGACCAATTACTTCCGTGGGTGGAGCCCCATTGCTGCACTTCCTTTGCATGAAATGAAGTTTCTGGATCAGATGCAGTGCTGTGCAGAATGCCATGGCAATGGATAAGGCATTCTGTGAGTCCATGAATGGTAGTGCCAGCAGAAGCATTATGGATAGGGAGCACAAAATCGTTTCCAGAATAAGTGTCTGTTTCAGTGAGGACGAATCTCTGCCCCGCCATCATAGACGAGGCCCGGTGTAATCAGCCCGCCGCTAGGGAGTGGTGCCGTGTTAGAGACTCAGTGTTGGTCTCTGCTATTGACAGATTAGGCCCTCAGCAGTAGCGCTAGCCAGGTCACCCTTGGTAAGGGAAATTCCAGGTTGCTAGTTCATACATAGCCTCCACCCTTGCTACCATGGCCACTTTGTTCACAGGTTCATTGAACTAGCACAAGGTGGCTGGGGAAAGAAGCTGACTGACACCCACAGCGTGTTATTTTGTCCTCCTCATTCTGCAATAGGCATTTACATGGGACACAAATATCTCCACAGTCTCTGCCAATTCAAAGAGATCCATCTATGTACCTCTTGTCAGAAGTTTCTTGTTGCCAATCTTTGATTCCGCTTCCTCCCAAGTCCCCTGACAATCCAGCCAAACCATCAGCAACTGTCGGTGAATTAGTACAGAGTTATACTTCTGACCACACACATCTGCAGTGATAGGTGGTCAGTTAGTGAACAGTTAAATCTACTGCTTGAAGTTGTCCCCAGTGGGAAAATTTTTCTTCACCATCGTCCTTCATGGTCCCCCCGAGTGGGGCTATAGTGCCACAGCTTTGGACTTTTATTAGCACATCCGCGTTAGGCAGGTATCATCATATCATGCAGACCTATCTGTAAACCAAGCCCAAGTTTTTTCTTTAGTAACTGTTGTAAGGAACTCCCCAGGAGGCCACAGGCCTAGACCGTAGGACAGGAGAAAATGCAAAGAAGTTGGTGTTGAAAGAGTCTGAGCCAACTGTTCATGCATTTTTTTATTTGCACCTTCTGGACCTTCCCAAGCTCCCTGTTTTATATACCATTTTCATTCGATGATAGATTACTGCTGCACACACCCAGCCTATGACTGGGTGGGTTCAACACTACCCAGGCCATGATGGATGATGGGAAACCCAGACCACATGGTCACCTGATGTCTCTGTCAAGGCTCTATGCAAGCCAGATGCTGTTTCTCAAAAGAAAAACAGTTTTCTTCAGAAGAGGAAATAGTTTTCTTTCAAAATCCTACAGGTCCTGTCTTTAATTCTCCTATTGGGGCTTGCCAAAGATGTCATTCAACATCCCTATTGCTGTAAACACTCCCAGTTATTGTTGGAGCTGCTGGATCATAAGTACCAAATGTTAGCACACCTTGTACTGCAGCCTGAATTTGCTTCGGAGACTCCTGTTGCTCTGGTTCTCACTCAAAATTGGCAGCTGTAGGGGTGACTGGATACATAGATTGAAGCAGCACACTCAAATGTGTTATATATGGCCTCTAAAATCCATGAGGGCCTACCAAGTGTTAGGCCTTTTTATCATGGTAGGTAGCAAAAGGTGCGGCAATCTTTCACCTTGGAGGATATATATCAGCATACTTCAGATTAATAACCCTCTAGAAACTTCGCGGAGGTGGCAAGCCCCTGAATTTTTGTGGGATTTACTTGCCACCCTCTAGTTCACATTATGTCTATGAACTATCTTTACATGTTTTTTGCCCATTTTTCTGTTGGGTTTCTTGATTTCTGGAGCTCTTTACAAATGAGAGAGATGAGCACTTGGGCTGTGATATGAGTTGCAAATATTGTCACAATTTTTCATTTGAATTTCAACTTTGCTTATGATCTTTTTCACCTCGCAGAATTTATTTTTATGTAATTGATGTAGTTGGTTGATCACACTTCTCTCTAATGACTTCTAGATTTTGAGTTATAATTAGAAAAGCCTTCTCCACTTCCCCCAAGTGATTGTGATATAATATACAGCTAAGGCAGAGAAGCACTAGATTAGGAAAAGCAATTATAAAATCAAGGAAAGGACTATAATTGCCATGTGGAATGTCTTCTGGTGGTAAAGAGCGACGTGTTGTACTTAGACACGACGAATCCATAATGAATTTAAGTCAGTGTGATTCATATCTTCTGCTGCAGGTTGGTGGCAGCAGTGAAGAAAGCAACTAGTATGGATTATTCAGGGCTAGATGTTTCTGTAACAGATTGAATGTAATGGATGAGGCCATTCATTTACTCATTCATTTATTCATTCAACAAATGCCAGAGGCCTGCTAATCAACAAACCAACAATGTTGTCCAGTGGTGTGTTGGTAAATGTTTAACAATCAGCTGTTGATGGGGTTTAACGATCAGCTCTACGTTGTTTGTTGATTTCTGATTTCCATAGTGTGACTATTCCCATCACAGTCTATTTCAAGCCACCAATGTCACTGAATGTGAAGTTGGGAAGAGATATGCACAATCAGCTTTAATCCGCTGGTACTAGCCAGCTGTAACACATCACTGGTTGTTGTCTCGGTCTTCAACCTCTTCAACATTTGTACAGTATCTAGTATTGTTTACCATCCCTTTCTTCATGAAATTCCTACATCATTGACTTCAGTGATATTTTACTCTCTTTGGATTCCTTTACTTCTATCCACTAAGCTTCCTTAATGTGAAGTTTTCTTCCTTCTTTCTCTTATACTTGTCTTTCTCTTCACTTTCTTTGTTTGCAATCCGATCTCTTCTCATAGCCTTAACCATCACTTCTACACTAAAAACTTGCAAATGTCCTTGTCCATCCCCAGACTTTCCTCTAAGCTCCAGACTTTCAATTCTAACCGCCTGCTGGGCAGCCCTGCTAGAATGTCCTATTGATAATGCAAACTCAGCATGTTCAAAGCCACCGTCTTGTCTCCAAACCTTCTCCTCCTCACTTCCCTACTTCTGTTTCTCCTAGTGTCCCGGGATTAAAATCTTGATATCCACTTGGAAGTCCTTTTGATTCTCCTTTGACATTTCTCAAATCTTTTCTCTCGCTTATCCTATGGTTATCACCAAAGCCCATACCATTCCAGTAGCTTCTTTTTTTATTGTGCATAATATACATAACATAAATTTGCCATTTTAGCCACTTTAAAGTGCACAATTCAGTGGCATTTAGTGTGTTCACAGTGTTATGCAACCATCACTACTATATAGGTCTAGAATATTTTTATTGCTCCAAAAGGAAGCCTATACCTAATGAGCAATCACTTCCCATTCCCACCCCCACCCCCATCCCCTAGCAACCACTAATCTGTTTTCTATGAATTTGCCTCTTCTGTGTATTTCATATAAATGGAATCATATAACGTGCAGTCTTTTGTGTCTGGCTTCTTTCACTTAGTATAATATTTTCAAGGTTTATCCATGTTATATGACTGTATCAACACTTCATTCCTTTTTATGGCTGAATAATATTCCATTGTATTCATATACTGCATTTTGTTTATCCATTTTTTTTTCAGTTTGGACATTTGGGCTGTTTTGATCTTTTGGCTACTGTGAATAGTGCTGCTATGAATATTAGTGTTCAAGATTTCGTTTGTACAATTGTTTTCAGTTCTTTTGGATACTGTAGCTGCACCATTTTATATTCCCACTAGTAATATATCAGAGTTCCAGTTCCTCCACATCCTTGACAACACTTGTTATGTTCTATTTTTTTGATTATAGCTATCCTGGTAGATACAAAGTGGTATCTCATTGTGGTTTTAATTTGTATTTCCCAAATGGCCAATTATGTTGAGCATCTTTTCATGTGTTTGTGGGATATTTGTATATCTTTTTTGGAGAAATGCCTATTCATTTCTTTTGCCCATTTTTTGATTAGGTGGTTTGTTGTTTTGTTGTCTTAACAGCCTCTTAATCCAGCCTCCTCCACTCTTTGCACCTCTAATTTTTGTTTTTTCACTCAGCTGTCAGAATAAGTTTTTGTTATGATGTTCTTCTGCCCTAAACTGTCAACAGCTTTACAGATAACCCTGGTATTTGTGATCTCCACAGTATGTTTTCAACCTCCTTTACCAGGTTTGTCTCTTACTGTTCCTACACACTTACCTTAAGCTCAACCTACCTATTTTCTGAACATGATTTCTTTTTTTTTAACATGATTTCTATTCTACCCTAGCGTCTTAACTAATGTTCTAGCCCCCACCCAAAATGTTCTTAATACCTGTACTAATTTGTCAACATTTTTAACCATAGTATCTTCAATATTATTTTATCTAGATCTGCCCCACTCACTTCCCATTTCCAGGTTACTTTGAAGCAAACTCAAGCCATCATATTACTTTATCTTAAATATTTCAGTATCTCTAAGAGATAAGCACTATTTAAAAACAACCACAATACCATTACCACATCTAAATAATAATTATTTAATATCATCAACTATCCAATGTTCAAATGTCCCCAACTATCCTAAGGAAGTTTTATTTTTGCTTTGTGTTTATAGTTTGCTTGAATCAGTGTCCAAATAAAGTCAAAACATTGCAATTGGTTGATATGATCTTAAGTCTCTCTTAACCCATAAGTTTTTTCCCTCTATCATTTTTCTTGCAATTTATCTGTTAAAGAAACCAAGTTGTCTTCCAAGTTTCCTAAAGTCTGGATTTTGCTGATTATATCCCTGTGGTGTCAATGAACATGTTCTTCTATCCTCTGTGTCTCCTACAAATTAGTGGTTAGGAGGCTAAATCAGATCCAGGTTTGATCATTTCTTGGCAAAACTACTTCTTGGGTGGTGGTATATACTTTCATTAGGAGGCACATAGTCTGGTCTGTCTCTTTTAAGAATGTTATCAGTCACTGATGATCATTACTAAATCCTTTAATTCATGAGGGGTTGAAAAAAGGTGATATTCTAATTCTATCACTCTTTCTTCATTTGTAAGCTATACTAACATATGATGTTACCATAATATAAGATACATAATAGTATGTGTATATATACTTTTATAAAGAGCAATTCCCCTTTATCGACAATTTGGTTACCCAGAGATACAGTTTATATAGGGAAAGCAGGAGAAATGCCTGGTTCTTTCTATTTACCAATTTTCAAACTAACAAGTTGGTTTGCTGGCATCCTGTAAATTGACCAATGAATTTTATTTTACTATATTATGAACTCATGCATTTAAACATATTTGATGTGTTTCAAACCATTGCAGTTTTTATCTTTATTGATGCTTACGTTGTATTATCTTTGCCAGTGAGAACCAATTCAAGTTTATCTTAGATCCTTTTGTCTTTCATAGTTGCCTCGTTTTCCAGTATGACAAAATGTTCCATGCTCATATGGTACATTTCCTGCCTCATAGATGAAATTTCCCATTTCTTCAAGGATTCTTAGTTCCTTTTAGTAGGAAATGGTATGTAGAGATCACAATCTGAGCATTACTGGATTGATCATTGTTTCCAGGCCTTTTCAGAAAACAAAGCTAGGAGATTTTGTTGTTGTTTTGTAGCTTTATTTAAGATAAAGTACTTTATGAGTTCACATTGATACTTCCAATTCAAGCCCAGAATTTATTTAACTTCATCAATCTTCCACGTATACTGCCTTCATTAATTTTTTCTGATCACCTCAGCCGGAAATGATCACTATTCGTTTGACTCCAGCACCCCCAACACTTTTATAGTAATCAACATATTTTTTGTTATTTTTATGTCTGATCCTCTCTACCAAATGATCAGCAGTTTGAGGCCAGAATCCATGTCTTTTTACTCTTTGTTAAATAAAGATAAAATTCCTAAAGTGCTGGTGTATTTCCTGACACGTAAATAAATACCACTTTCTCTTTGTATTCCTCAAAATACGGAACCATACTATATATGTACTAAAAACTAATAAATGATTGTTAAATGAATAAATACAAAATTAAATTTATACTCAACTTTTCAGATATAAAGTACTAGAAACTCCAATTTTAGTGCCAATTAAAGATATTACAGTTGTTGGCAATAAGTTTTATTTAACAGGTATAAAACAATTCTGAACATTTACAACTTGTACAAAGACTGGTAGCTTTTATATTTTTAAAAATACTATACTAAGAGAATAGGAAAAACTAAAGACTATGACATTGCAAATTACAGGTTCAGAGAATGTGAATATGATGAAGGTATTCTAATCAACTAAAAAATCCTGAAACCATTTTTGATTGAAGTACAATGAACAATACTAGATTTTAAAACAGTGTGAAATCACACTTTGGTCTGTAAACATGTTTAGCTTTTTCATTCAGATGTCTACATAAAAATTATTTTTTAAAATGTCATTTAAATGAACCATTCAAAGGTATAATAAAAAAAGAGGTAGGAAATGAAAAGTAAAGGATTTATTTTGGTAGTTCTTCAATAACAATGCGAGACACTGAATTCCATCCAGTGGAGGCATCTCCTTTTGGGTAATCTGAACAAGTTCCAACCCAGATAGCAACATCCACTAATCCAGCACCAATTCCTTCACAAAGTCCTTCCACTGCAAAATAAAGATGAAAGTTACATCTTTCTTTAGAAAACAGAGCAAAACCTTTAGCGAAATGTTATTACTTTAGAAAGCTAGATTATAATTCTAATTAAATTATTATTAGATTAAAAATTCTAATACTTGATAAGGGTTTCATAATAAAGTTCTCTATAAGTTGCTACATAAATATTTTAAAAAGATGTACACATATCCGTTCTATGATACAAACTTAACGGGCAGTTTTCTTACAGGTTTCAACCACAAAACCAGAATTTGTTTAGTTGTAGAGACAGCTTAAAGCAAACAAGCAATTTATTTGATTAAACAAAGAAAGCCTACATATACTTTTAAAAGCCAAGAGTTTGATTTGATATGCAAGTCTTTTTTTTTAAAGAAAGCCCTTTCCAGCATTTATCTATTGATAAGTGATGCCATTCAAGTAGAAGAAAAGGACTTTTAGAACATTAAAATAAATTCTAGCATAATCATTATACCAGTCCTTCAATCTGGGAATCCCATTTTATACAGAATTTCTTCACAGTGAGAAAAACAAAAAACAACCCCCCTGCTTTTCCTCTGTGTTCTTATGCTTTATAATTATGCACCTTTTCATGTGTCCTCTGGATTTTCACACACTAACATATAACTTGCATTCCATCTTACCAAGGTTTTCTCCTACATTAAAAAAAAAAAATCCCCCCAGTGATTATTTTAACAGGCAAAAAGACATGGTACCTTTGATGTATGTGTAAAGAGGGAAAAGGAACTGTAGTTTGGCAGATTTTTTAAGAAAATGAATCCTGACGTATAAGTAGTGTAGTGGATGACCTCATGTGACTGCTTAGGTTTCCTATTTGGTTGAGGTTAGTGCGTTCCAGCTGAGCCCCAGGGATGCAGATATGAAGCAATCTGCTTGCATTAGTTATCACATCAGTAAATCTAGGGCAAGTCCCTCAGAATCCCAGGACCTGGCTCTGGTTCAGACCCCTTCCAAAGTTGGGAGAACTAAGCAGCCGGCCCACAATCCATTTAATCTGATATTCTTAGTACCATGCCAAGTGAAAACGCCCAGAAATGCTCATGTTTTCCCAAGATGTTGACATCCATGGCCTAGAAATTTGTTCATTTCACCCCACAACCTCAGAATGTCAGACAAGCTCGGGTCTAGCATCAATTTCACATGAGGAGAGTCACTTCATTGTCTTTAACAAATGAAATAATGATTATTGAATGAATGAACTTTAAATTTTTGTTGTGATAATGTAGTATGACAGCTGAAGTGCAAAAAATATGTTGGATTAGGAGTTCTGTTTTCCTGTGAGACCCATGTAATAGATGACATTCAAAGGTTTGTCAAACTCCCATGGGCATATCCAAGGCTTTAAGTCATCCTTTGATGTGCTAACTATTAGTACATCCCTTTCCTTTCCCTCAAGAAAGAGTATCAGTGTGCAAGAGAAAGTGATGTTAATGTAGAGGTAACCTTTAATTCACAACAATACAAAAACTGTTACTAATAACAAATTACTTGTAACACTCCACCCAAATGATTGCACCAAATGAGTTTCCACATCACGGTTGGGAAATCCTGTGCCTAAAGGCTTATAGCAAGATATTAGCACACATCTTCAAGATAATATGATAGAATGTGAGTTGCTTATATCAACTATGGCCTACACATACCACTTCCTAATCAAATTTTATATTTTATAACAAGATTCTTCTTATTTTAGAGACAGCACTTCTTCCCTTCCAGCACATGTATCTATGGACTTAGTAAAGAGACTTTTTAATCTGATTAAAAAGCAATCTGGGGAGGCAGGAGGAAAACAGGGCCTTGGTTTCTGCTTTCCTGAACCTTGACTCTACCGTCCTGGGTAAGATGCTGTATTTCTTTGTATTTCTCAATAGCAAAGACAGGAGGTTAAAATATCTTCTTTATATTTCGAGGATATTGTGAGGATTTGAGGGAAAAGTGGAAGGGATGCCCTTGATTTCTTAGGAATAAATGTGCTATATTAGTTTATGGGTTCAATATCTGACTTCGATCCCCCCAAAATGCTAAAATATTACTTCTTCTGGTTAGCAATGGAGGGATCTCTTCCCTTCTCTTGACCACGTTTAAGTACAAGATTAGTGAGAAATTCCTTTAAGAAATCATGGAAATGAAGCTAGCAATATGTACACTTTCTGATTCTACCAGGCTTGTGCTGTCATCGTGTGTCACTCCTATAGCAACTCAAGAAGCCAAAAGGGCTGACAGCCAAATATTGATAATGGTGTCTCTGGGTGAAGAGATTAGTAGATGGCTTTTTACCCTTCTACTTTTTGGTATTTTCTAAACTTTCTTTAATGAAACTTAAAATAGAACAAACAAACCAATAATATTTTTCTGACCACCTAAGTCACCACTGGTTTAATTGAATTTCTTTTCTCTCATACTAGGTAGAAATAGAGAAAGCAAAAACAATACACAAATTTTCTATTTTACAAATTCAGCAGTGTCTACCCTCTTAAAGGACAAGGCAGAGAAATCAGTCTTTTTATCAGTCTAAGCTAGTGGTTTTCAACCTTGGCTGAACATTAGAACAACCAGGAGAACAGAAGTGGTGAAAGTAGGCATCCTTGTCTTGTTCCAGTTCTTAGAGGAAATGGTTGTGATAAAAACTAAACATAGAACTACCATTCAATCCAGTAATCCCACTACTGGGTATCTACCCAAAGGAAAAGAAATTTATATAAAAAAGATGCCTCCGTGCAAATGTTTATCGCAGTTCTATTCACAATAGCAAAGATATGGAATCAACCTAAGTGTTCATCAATGATGAATGGATGAGGAAAATGTGGTGTACATACACAATGGAATACTATTTAGCCATGAAAAAGAATGAAATCATGTCTTTTGCAGCAACAGGATGAAACTGGAGGTCATTATCTTAATGAAACAAACCCGGTCCAGAAAGTGAAATACCATGTGTTCTTATTCATAAGTGGATGCTAAAAAATGTGTACACATATATGGAGAGAGTGGAATGATCATCAATGGAGATTTGGAAGGGTAAGGAGGTGGATGATGAGAAATTAGTTAATGGATATAATGTATGTTATTCAGGTGATGTATATCCTAAAAGCCCTGACTTGACCACCATGCAATCTATGTATGTAACAAAATTGCATTTATACCCCATAAATTTGTACAAATAAAAAAAAGAATAATCAGGAGATATTTTTAAAGTCCCATTGCCTTGGCTGCACCCAGATCCATTACATCTGACTCCCTGGAGGGGTGGTACCCAGGCACAGGTATTTTTAAAAGTTCCCAAAGTTCTTCAAGTAAGCCCAATATGCAGGCAAGGTTGAGAACCCCTGCTCTGTGGCATTACTGGCTGTTTTGCCACTTCATCTACCTCATTAATTTTCAAGCCTGGGGCACATGAGAGGCTTCAGTGGATCTTTTAAAAAATACAGATGCTAGGGTTTTACCCCTAAAGATTCTGAGTCAGTTGGTCAGAAATGGGGCCCAGGTATCCACATATTTTTAAAAGATCTATAGGTAATGGTGAAGTGCAACTCAGGGTGGAGAATCATGCACTGAAAACTTGCTAGAGGTCATTTTATATCAGGCTAGTAACCCAACACGATAGTGGGACTCAAAACTAATCTTATTTAGATCTGAGGCACATTCTGCAATGTCACTATTTTACATACCAGAAGAAGTGCGATGAATATTAATTGTTGAATTCAGTTCAGGGCTTCCTTGGTCCAAATAAATTATGGCTTCAATGGGAAGAGGCCCTGAACATTCAGCTCCATTGAATGTAAAATACCAACGCTGACAGCATGCATTTCTGCATTTTAGCCGAAGTGAGCCGCTGAACAAAACTCTCAGAGCACTGTTGGAACGCATCTTTGTAAATGTACATTCCTGCCACAAACACAGAAATATGGTTCAGTTAACATTTTCTATTTTAATTAAAAAGAGGCTTTGAAATTAGCTGGGAGTTGTGGTGCACCCTGTAGTCCCAGCTACTTGGGAGGCTGAGGCAGGAGGATTGCCTGAGCCCAAGAGTTTGAGGTTGCAGTGGGCTATGACGACATGGGGCGACAGTGAGACTCTGTCTCAAAAAAAAAAGAGGCTTTGAGATTGTATTGTGAACTTTACTTAACTATTCTTTTCACTAAACTGTATTTAAAAAGCTTCACTTTAACAGGAGAGAGATTTTCTCTAAGACAGATAAGAGATTTTGATATAGGAACTCCCAGAAAATCAAATTATGGCTTTCTTACAATTATTTGCCTGATTGAGGGTATCTTTCAGTTTTACGAAAATAACAACAACAAAAAACTAGTGTTCAGCACTTTTGACCGAACCAATCTATATATTTCCTTTTTTTTCATTCAAAAAATATTTACTGACCCCAACTATGTGCTAGATGGTACAGATACAATAGTTAACAAAACAGAATCCCTGCCCCTGTGGAACTTACATTCTAGACTAGTGCTGTCCATACATATTTACTCTTGACCTGTTTCTTTTTGAGAAGTAGCAAACAGTATGAGGGAGCAAAGCATAGGTGGAGTTTTTAGTCTTTACCTGTATGACACAATGATAAGGCCCAGGTTTTTCTTGTGTTTTTTTCCCCCCTAACTGGTCTTTGCAAAATCTATTATTGGCTCATGGTCCTACTATCTATTACTTGCAGAAGTTTCCCATACTCATTCTGACCACTGCTAAAAGGAACTTGAAAACATATTAATAATTCAGAATCTGTAAGGATAGCTTTTAGAAGAACTCAGCAACTTTTGATGAACAACCATAAATGAGCAACTAGTCTATCAATGTCAGATGTTTAAATAAGTAGGCACCATTTTAACAAAATGCTTTCGAAGAAATCACATATGAACATAGAAAAGGTCACAGTCACCAAAACTGGGAAGCTATATGCAAACCCTATCACATAAACATCAAATCAAGACAGTCTCAAACTCTTTTATAGATAACAGAGAAGAAAGAGCTGAGATGAGGAGCAGGAATAATGCACATCTCAAAAGTTTAGGGTTTTATGAAAATAAAATCTCTTCTATTTGCCTGGTGGTGGTGGTTGTTAAAATCATGGAGTACTATGTTATGGACATGGAACCATGTCCCAGAGTTGGTTAACAAGAGGAAAGGGGCTTATAAATAGCACTAACTTCTTCAGCTCTACTCCACCCCAGTGGACTTGCCAATTACCTTTGAAGCAAACACTAATCAAAGTGAAATGAATCATTAGTCAAAATATATTACCAGACAGGCTATTTTGAGTAATTTCCCCCACTGAATGCTGCAGAATAACTTAAAATAATCACTGTAGTACACTTCTCCTAGGCTTAGCAATTTTAAGGTAGGCATGCTACCCAGGATAAGGACTTCCCACTTGCAGATAATTGCTATGGTGTGGTGATTTCTTGGAAATTTCTTCCCACCTTTATGCCTGAAGCCAGAGCAGAATTTCTTAGACTACTTTAAATTTAAATTTACTTTAGGGCAAGACTGGAAAGTTGCTTACCATCCAGCACACACACTTATGTTCTCCTTTTTTGTTTGCATTAAAAATGCGAGTGCATTATTTTAGATACTCTGGGTAAAATGATAGGGTGATTTATTTGTCTTACAAATATCTTTATGAAAGTTAACTCTGAAATCTTACCAGCTTTTTTCATTAATTTTAAGTTAAAAGTCACATGCTACCTACTCCTTTTTTTTCCTTGTCTTTTGGCTTAAAAAAACCCAATAAAATCTCACCTAAAAATTAACACTCAACTATGAAAACCCTTAAATTTTGCTTCAACTTAAAAATAATTCAGAGTTTACTTACCGCGATTTTTCCAAGATCTATGCCATAATTCAGAGAACTCCATGAGCACTGCTTGTAGTTGGGTGTCCAAGACTCCTCAAAGCTTTCCCTCAAGCATTCCCCCTTTTCTCCTTTGAATCCATCCCGACCTGGGATCCCAGGGGTACCGGGAATGCCATTGGCCCCAGGGCTACCATCTCGACCAGGCACCCCAGCTGGCCCTTGTAAGCACATTCCATTGTACTACAATAAGAAAGGAAAGGGGAAAAAACTCTCACCACATAAGATTCAAAGACTCAATAGGATTAGAATTGCATTTATTTTGAGCCCTTAGAGTCAAGAATCCCTTAGTACCACGTGTCCATGCTCTAGATGAGTTATTATAGAGAATTCATTTTAAAATTATTTCTAAAATATTGTGATTTCTTTCATATTTTTTATTGCACAAACTTTATACACACATACATAAATCAAAGAGGACAAAATACTTTCATTTGCCTGCTCCTTTCGACTGCTCATTATAAGCACATATGATTCTAAATAGCTGTCTTCCAAGGGAGACATATATATAGTCTGCTTTTTTCTTCTAACTCTTGTAAAGGGACTTGGATTTCATAATTATATTTTTACAATTTTATGCAAACATTGCACCAATTTGGGTGTTTAGTTTATTTCTATATTTTTCTATTATTAATATTATTATAATGATAATCTTTACCCTTACAGCCTTTTTCTTCTTTTTAATTATTTCCCTAGGATAAATTCCAAGGGACATAATTATCAAATAATATCTTAACAGTCAATAATTACTTGTACTGGCAACACCTCTAACTTGGATATGCAAATCCCTGCTTCTTCTCCCTGTTTTTAAGTGAGGGAAGTGGCCCTAGGGTACTACTTTTGGCCTCCAATCCCAGCCCTCTTCCCCAAGGAAAAGGAGTAAGTGACCATCAGTCCTCAATAGAGGTTAATAATGTATCAGAGCTTCTGTGAGGGCTAGTATTCTCTACGTTTGTTTTGGAGGAGGGTAGCTTGTAGAGTTTAAACACATGGCTTCTAGAGCCAGTTTCTCTGGATTTTATTCCCGCTCCACCCCTTATTAGCTCTGTGACATAGGGCAAGTCACTCAACATTTGAGTGCCCGTTTCCTTATCTGTAAAATGGAGATAATAAGAGTCTTACCTTCTAGGGTTTGTAAGAGATTTAAGTGAATAACATATAAAATGTGCTTAGAACAATGCCTGGAACACAGTAAATACTACATATATGTCAGCCACTATTATTCTTATGATTCCCCCAAGACCAGTGTGAGGCAGCGACTCTGGGCAAGTGTGTCCACGCCCTCGGGTGGACCTTACCGGGTCTAGAACTGTGGAAGAGAGCATTAGGAAACCCACCGGCTAGCACACACAGGCCGTACATGCCCACGCCGTTTGATCAATGGTAAAGGAGACATATTGAGCTCCATCTGTCCAATTCCTGTGTCTACCCCTGAGTTGGTTCCACTCATTAGACCTTTCAAAGGTACCATTTATTAGACCCTCCAAACTCCAATACAATCCACTTAAATTTTTACTCTAATATTTCCCCTTTTGTGTAAATTGCCCTGTACTACCATTCTATATAAATACACTTTCCAGTGAGAACAAAAAACAAGGTTCCTTATATATTAAGATAACTTCAAAGCTTATCTTTTGACTTTACTCTCTGGGATTGGACATGATCAGATTATAAAACCCAGTAACAACAGTCTAGGAAGGATCCTATGTAATTAGACTAATGTTTCCCAGTCAATTTGCTTCTCACATCACCAGTTTGCTATTTGCTTTGATCAATGATTTTTTACAACTCTGAAATTGACATTTTCCTGAATGCAAGAAAAAAAAAAGACACTACTACCTATTTACCGTCAGAGAAATAGGAAGAAAAAATTTAACAATTGCAAAATTATTCAAAGACATGCTACAGTACAAAATATTTTAAAATAGTTTTGTGCATTTTAGCTTATTTTCATTTTAATAACTTCATTCACTTTCACTGTAGCAGAGGTATGCAATGTTTGGACATACATTTCAAGTGGGTATTAATAAGACTTATTCTGGTATTCTTTGATTTTTTTCCCACTATTTTTCCCCTCAGGACAAGATGTTACAAAGACTAAGTTTTATTTTCCTATGTATCAGTGATTCTCAACTGGGGACAATTTTGTCCCCCAGGGGATACTTGGCAATGTCTGGAGACATTTTTAGTTGTCACAACTTGGGAGGGAGGACTGCTATGGCATTTCGGGGGTAGAGAGTGGGGATGCTGCTAAACATGCTACAATGCACAGGACAGTCCCCACAACAAAGAGTTACCTGGCTCAAAATACCACTAGTGCCATGGTTGAGAATTTTTATTCACCTTTTCATTTAAAAGCTGCCTTTCAGAGACCATGTAACTTTATTGGATTTGGTTCCACAGGTGTTAGATCTGCCTTCTTCCACTTTGAAATGCTAACTCAACACATGCTTTGTACCCTCAATAAATGTCTGTGGAGTGAACAAAAACGTGAATGGAAACTCAAACTTTTCTTCAGCCGTTCCTTTCTCTGGCCACCAGGGGGCAGAGCTTGGTGGAAGCTTGAAAGGAAGGCTTTGAAAGATCCTATACAAAGAAGTTGCTTTATAGAATCTGTTGAAACCTTTTTTTTTTTTTTTTCTTCTCCACTCACTGAGACAGATGTTGAAACCTTCTTAATGGCTATGTGGACTTCTCTGTCAGCAAAACAAAATCCAATCTACAGGATGCACCTGAGCCTGGCTGCACATGAAGCTTTTCCAAGTCTGGCTAGAGTCGTGGGAAACCACAGGTACTATAAATCCTTGGGGAAAAACGGCCAGCTTTATGGGGAAAAGGGGTATTTTGTGTATCATAACTACGAATTCATAAAATGCAAACTGCACATGAACCACACTCATTTGGTACAATTTTAACAATTTAGACACTTAAAATAGAACTTTAGCCTTTAACACATAATCTGCTTTTGTGGAGCAAAATTATACAGCATATCACCAAAAAATGCTCTCTGAAATGGGAGGAATTTTTTTTTTCCAGCGCTTCTGAATCCAGCATAGAGCTAGCTGCCAGGGAGTATGGCAGCTTAACAAATTTAAAACTTTTTTAAATAAAAAAAATGCCCCCTGTCTTATGTTCTGCAATGCCTATAAATTATATTTGTCTGCAAATGAGACTGGCTTAAGGATTGAAGTTTATGATGAGCTAAGGACTATGGTAGCTGTAAAAGGCTCAATCTTGCCACAGAGCAGAGAACCTCTCCGTCCTCCACTGGGTTTGTTGTCTTTCAGCGGGAAAGAATTTGAAGCAAACAGACCTTCCCACAGATTAGCCCCTCAGAAAGCTCTTGGGCTATTTATTTACTCGCCTGGAAACTGTCTTCTCCCTTAGCTTGACTGTGACACTCCTACCAGGTGGCCACAGGCTGAAGACCTAGGGTGTCTAGAAGGACTGACTGCCCATTTGGTCTAAACAGAACAAACGAAATGGGTCCTTGGAGGGTTAGTGCAGGGCCCCTTCATTTCCCTTTCCGGCCTTAAACCCTCTGAACCATTCCTGGCCCCAGCTGTGGTTGTCCAGCAAAGTAAATTGCAGCCCATACTCCCTAGGAAGATGACCCAACGTGACTCATAGTCTTCAAGTGACAAAGAGTTGGACGAATGCTTTGTGGGGGTTGTTATTCTCTCTTGCAGGCAGACGTGGCCACCAGCCCCAACAAAGGACACGTTGCACGGCCCTGGCCCAGGCCCAGGGGATTAGGGAGTCCAAGGTCTTTCCCAGGCCCACGTTCTGACCCACCCAAGCTCCTCATTGCCACCCTAACCCCCTCCACCCCTCCCAAGGGGTCCCCCTGAAGCCAGAAATTATTGGGTGACACCCTGTACTTCGGAGAGTCCCACCCGACCCACACCGCATCTTCGCGCCACGATGGCCCTCCCATTTTTGGTCTCCCCTCTGAGTTCCAAGACTCCACTGCACGCGTAACCCAGGTCCTTCTCTGCACGTAGACACAAACAAAGCGTGACACCCGGGCGCAGCAAGACACAGGACACGTAACTGTACAGACATATACCCCCCAACAGCTGGACCCAAGCCCTCCTCGTGCAGCTCGCGGCTCTGTCGCCTCCGCCAGCGCAGCGGACCCGGCCCGGCGCCCCGGGACTCACCAGGTCCACCACCTCCCTCGGCCGGAGCAGCGCCTTTTGCTTCCCCTTCGGGGTCTCGGAGGCGCTCGACGGCGCGGGCAGCTGCAGCAGCAGAAGCAGCAGGAGGCCGAGGAGCCACCGCGGAGAAGCGGCGGGGCCCTGGGGGCGCATGGCGCGCGGCGGCTGGGGACGCGGAGCAGGAGGCGGAGGCGGAGGAGGAGACCCGGGAGCCGGGACGTGGTCAGCGTCTGGCCCCGCCGCGCTCCGAGGCCGCCGCGGGCTGCATCAATGCGCCTTTCAGCCGCGCGCCTCCCTCCCGCCCCCCGGACACCCGGAGCCTCCAGCCCGTAATAGGCCTGAGCCCCCACCCCGAGCCCGGCGGGGGCGGGCCGAGAGCCGGGCCCGCCCCTCCTGCGGCCGCCGCGCAGCCCGCCAGGACCCTCGAGGGGCCGGCAGACCCCGCGGACAGCCCGCCTGCAGAGTCGGGGTGGGGTGGCAGTGGTCTGGAGACGCAGGTGGAGGCTTCGAGGAGGGAAGTGGAGATAGCACAGCCTGAAGGAACATTTTAGAGGCACATGTCTTAACCTGGGGCCCGGAACCGCCTTCAAGGGTCGCCAATCCATGGCATATGTCGGCGAGCCTTTTGGGGGGAGGTGACATTTTTGGGGGCTTGGAGGGGGAACCATAGGTATCATCAGGTTCTCCAAGAGTCCTATGACCCAAATGATTAATAAACGCTATTTTAATAAGTGCTAACATTTACTAAGCTCTAGGACCATGCAAAGCTTTGCACACATACTCAGTCCTCTCGGTGGTCCTGTGGGGTTAAACACCTCCTGTGCTCGCCCCATTCGCGGATGAGGAAACTGAGACTCAAGGAAGCTAGTCAACATGCAGTGGTAGTGGTAGAAGTTCATTTTTGAGTAGTCTTCACCTCTGATTGATACTATCTTTTTCTGGTCCCCTCTGTCCTCCTCTTTGTTCTCTTTTGTCCATTCTGGAAGAAAGCATCCTTAGGGGCCAGGCCACCCACCAGGTAGGGCCAGATTGGAGCAAGAGCTGCTTTATACACCACTGGCTGGAATCAGGCAGAACAGAAGTCTTGCCACACCCTAATAACGCGGGGTTGTGACGGATGGCAATGCTGCGGAAGTCAAATCCAGCTCAGCAAGGTTCCCTTTAAAGACCCAGTCAGGTTCCCCACAGTTACAGTGGGTCCAGCTGATGGATGTTAAAGAGAAGGAACACTCGGCAGGGGAGCAGGTCAGGACAGTCCTAGGAATGCTCACTCCTGGGCTAGTGCGTAACTACATTTCATTCCCATTTTTCAGAAGAGGCAAACATCCAAATGAGCTCTAATGCCAGGACTGGCTACATAATTTGCTGCGCCCAGTGCAAAATGAAAATGCAGGGCCTTTTGTTAAAAAAATTAAGAATTGCAAAATGGTATCAACAGAGCAATAAACCACGTGTGGGGCCCTTCTAAGCGTCCAGCTCTGTGTGACTGCACAGGTCACATGCCAGTGAAACTGACCCTGTATCAAGCTGACCAAAATCCCAGCTGATGCTTGTTTGCAGCCAAACCACTGTGGTGGCAAGCAGTCTACAGGCTGGAAAGCAAAGCAGGCAACTGCCAGAGAGTCTGTCTTCTATCCAATTCCAATTCCAATTCCTGCTGCTGTTGCTATCACCCAATGATTTCAGATGGTCCCTCTCTGTGTAAATCTGGGGTCCAGACTGAGGTTTCAGCAAAGAGCTAATCCTGCATTAACATCCAGGCATTTTAAAACTATACATTCACAGAATTAATCAAATAACACTGTAAGATACGTAAGCCAGATATCATTATTTACATTTAAAGATAACAAATAATAATGTATAAGTGCTGTACAGTATTAAAGAGGACTTTTCACATATCCTGTCTCCTAGGTCCTAAAATTAGCACAAAAGTACTACCACTGTGGGTTTGATTAACTTCATCTCTGGAATTTACTATCTTAGTCCAGTTGAGTTTTCTTGGTCTAAAACATAGGCCCATTCTACCATTACAGATTTTAGTTCCATTTAAAGATTATGAATCAGTTTGGGGTCCTGAGTGTTATTTCTGGAGTGATCCTTCCTGAGCCATAGATTAACAAACTGAGCCTTTTGAAGATTCTAATTTTGAAGCCTAATGTTAGGAATAAGTCTTGTAACAATTATGATGTTTTAGTTAATTAAACATTAACATTTGAATGTTATTGAAACATTTAAGAAACTTTAACATATTAGATTTCTGATATTAATTTGAAATTAATAACAAAATTTAATCAAGTTTGTAAAGGTTTTTAATGTTTAAGAACACAGCTACTACATTTATAAGCTTTATTTATTAGATTTAAAAGAAGTGCTTGGGTGCTTTAAAAGATTCTTCTTATTTGATTTTTAAGTTTGCCTTGATAGGCATTTGGCATTTGAAAAAATCCGATATATTAAATTTGTAAATGTAATTTAAAGTATGTAAAATAATTTAACTCAGTTTTTTAATAGAGTTAAATTTTAGGTAAATTAAATTTCTTAAATTTATGAGTCAGTTGAAACTGAGTCTTCTATGTTAAGCTTAAAAACTTAAGAAAAACTTGTTTTTTAAATTTAAATACTTAAGTAGTTAATAATTAAAATAGGAGTAGCCGCAAATAGTATTTTGCACACACATACAACACCCAATCCCAAACAAAAGACTCTATTGAAAGAAATTAGGAAGGGAAGTGAATGTGTTAATATTGTTGGGTGTAGCTTATCCCACTTAGTTCTTATGATGTAAGTCCTAACATAACACCATTGATCTCTTTGGCATAGTAGAATCATAGGCTTTTACAGTTGGCAAGAATTTGAGAAACCATCTAATTCAATCTGTGTATTTTATGATTGAGGGACATAATTAAAGGTGACTCAGAGAGCTCAAGGAACTTTCCAAAGCAAATAGGTGTCAAAGCAGGGTTGTACTAAGGTTAGAGAATTCTTAGCTCATGTATAGTATTGAATAATATTCCTTTTGAGTATTCTAGCCTTCCACAGCCTTGCTGCTGGAAATTGAAGAAATAACTGTCTACACTTCAGCCAGAAGTTCAAAGGCAGAGAAGTGCCCTTGAAGTCAGGCGTCATAAAGGCAGAAAGGGAGCAAAATGAGAGGACCCCAAGGGAATGGTAAGACCAGAGTCAGGAAACTCCACCAGCGAGCTGCACTTTGAAGGGTGCTTGGTTGTGATTAACCAAGGAAGCTGTTCCCTCGAGAAACTCCATGTGGTTTTGATCCATGTGCCCTGGTTTTGCTCTCTAGAACCACCCATAGCAAGTCCATTCACTTGTGCCCTTGACAAAGGGACAGTTGTGAAATTTGGAGTAAGTAGACCCAAGTTTGAAACTTAAATCTGTCATGACTGCTGGGTTTATTCATGCATTCATTGAACAAATACTTATTGAGATCTTACTATGTGCTCAGCTCTGTTCAAGGGTACAGGAATTTGGCAATGAATAATAAAGATAAACATCCCAGCCTTCATAGAATTTACAAGTTAGTTTGTGATGATAGATAGTAAACAACAAACATAATGAATTATAAAGTACATTTGGTGATAAATTCTGTGGAAAACAATAGAAGATAGTAAGAGGGTCTAAAAGTGTCAGTGGCAGTATAGAGGAAGCTGGTTGTAATTTTGCATAGGGTGGTAAGGCTAGGTCTCTTGAGTAGGTGGCATTTGAGCAAAGGCTTAAAGAAGGTGAGGAAGTAAGCTGCGCAAATATCTATGAGAAGACTATTCCAGGCAGAGGTGTCTCCAACACAAAGGCCCTGGGGCAAGAGGGTGTCCAGGTCTTTCCATTGCTCTGCTCTGCCATCTTCAATGGGTCAGTTTTACCCTCTGGTTTTCTCCCCTTGTGACAGTCAGAGGACCTCAGACACCACATTCAGGCACAGACACGTCCAGAAAAAGATTAGCTACAGTCTCCTCTCTCTGTCATTTTCAGGGGCAAGCAGCCTTCTCCAAAGTTACCTGACAAACTTTGGTCATGTCTTCTGCCAGGATTGGATCACATGTTAGTTTCTAAACCAATCATTACCCAGGGGAATGACTATAGTTTGGCTAGACCAATTATTTGAAGTGGAATAGATGTTGGAAATTTTATTACCATAGGTCATTTTCAACTTATAATAATACTGCACTGGATATTATTCCACAAAATTACTTTGCACACATGTCATTATTTCCTACCAATAGATTAGTAGAAGTGGAATTACTACATCAGAAAGAATGAGCATTTTTAAGGCTCTTGATATGTAATCTAAAATTATATTTTATGAAAATCTTACCACTTTATACACGTACTACAGTGTATGAGGGCTCACATCTCTTACAGCCTTAAATGTTATTGTGTTACAAATTTTTCGCCAGGCATGGTGGCTCATGCCTGTAATCCCAGCACTTTGGGAGGCTAAGACAGAGATGATCACTTGAGGCCAGGGGTTCGAGAACAGCCTGGGCAACACAGTGAGATCCCATCTCTACAAAAAATGAAAAATAAAAAAAGTGTCAATTTTAAAATTGTCAGTGTTTGTTGGCCATTTCCAAGTCTTTCAACATTTCTGTTCAAATTCTTTACTTTTTTTTCTCTTGGGCTATTAATGCACTTCTTATTTGTCATAAAAATTCTTTAAAGTTTGACATCTTTAAAACATTTAATCTTTCCTCCTGGGGACATAATATGTCTCCTCCTTTTTCCAAATTCTCTTTTATGCATCAATAAAGTTTTATAATCTTTAAAATTTAGGTCTTATATATTTCTTATTGTGACAATTGTGTATTTTGCTGCTATTGCAAATGGAACCCCCGTCCCATGTACTGTATTACATTTCTATTACTTTGTAACAAATTACCACAAACTTAGTGGCATAGCATAACACAGATTTATTATCTTGGTCTTTGTGGGTCAGGAGTCCAGCACAGCTGTGTCCTCTGCTCAGGATCATACAAGGCTGAAGTCAAGGTGTCCACCAGATGCATCCTCATCTAGGAGCTTGACTAGGGAAAAAAATCCCCCTCCAAGCTCCCTTAGGTTGTTGGAAGAATTTATTTCCTTTTGGCTGTATGACTCATGTCCCTATTTTCTTGCTGCCTGTGGACTAGGGATTATTCTCAGGTACTAGAGGTCGGTCTCAGGCCCTTGCCATGTGGCCACCCCAAAGGAGCTCTATGTCATGTTTCAAATCCCTGACTTCAGGAAGGGTGCAGTCCCTTTTAAGGGCTCACACAATTAATTCAGCCCCACCCAGGATAATCTCCTTTTTGATTAAGTCAAAGTCAACTGATTAGGGACCTTAATTATACCTGTAAAATCCTTCTGCCATATAATGTAAAATAATTATGGGAGGAATACAGATCATTTTTACAGGTTCAATCACACTCAAGGGATGAGATTATATAGGGCTTGTACTTAAGGGGGTGGGAATCTTGAAGCCATCTTAGAATTCTGCCTACTATATTAGGTGATGAGCTATTTCTAGAAGTTTTTGATTTTCATCACTTGCCTCCTTGTAACACAAAATGTTATCAAGCTTGGTGAAGAAGATCAAGATGGTCACTAAAAATGTTCTAATTATACTAGTGGCAGTAGTCAGCCACTGTAGTTTTATATTCCTTTGCAGGAAAGCAAATATAAGCAGTTTTCAACTTTTAAAATATTAGACATTCACATATTTCTCAATCATGCTCATACCAAGTATATTTTTTATGTCTCAGTTAATGATAAACATTTCAAAGTATCGTAGGATTGCTGCTCACCAGTCAAACGTTGTTTCCTATCTTTGCATAGCAGTATTTGTGTAATTGTTTGACTATTTTGTATATTCTCTTATTATTTTACAAAAAGGCAAAAAGAAAAAAATGTGGTGATATAAATGATAAGAGCTCATAAACGGAGTATGGTGGAAATGGAGGTAGAAATAAATGGGCTGAAAGTGCTAATTTTGGGGGATCAATTGGACAGTCACTGGAATTAAGATAGAAAAACCTGCGTAGTCAGAGTAACATCAGCCATGCTGGATATTTCAGCCAGAGAAGATTTAATATGGGAAACTGGTTACCCAGATGTTGGAAAGCCAAGATACTGAGGTGAACCACATAGGTACTGATGGAAGCAGCTACCATCCATAGGGCAGGAGAAACAAAAGGGAAGAAGTGTCTGTGGGGAGGTCCTAGCAGCTTGAACTTGGAGGAAGCCACACCCCTACCCTGGGTGGTGCGCAGTCGGTTTTTAGGCTTCTCGACTTCTCATGGGAGTGCTCAGGGTTTGAACCACCAAGGGGAGCAAAACACAGCCGGTGCTGGAACTGGCAAGAGAAGCTGGAGGCTACAGCTGTAGCTGTCCTCTGCTGCTGGCGTGAAGCTTGCAGGAATCAGTAACAAGAAGTAAGTTCTTTTCCCCCTCCTTGTGCCTGTCTATCTCTTTCTAGTGCCTCCAATTGGGCAATCGTTAGACCATACCAGGAAGCCAGCTGGCAAGAACATTTGGGAAATGTAGTTTTTAGCCTCCAGACCTAGCATTTCAGAGCAGGGCACAGAGGGAGGGCTTAGAGTTGAAAAACAATAGAAAATAACCATGTGCATGACAATACGAAAACTAAAGAACCTATGCAAAATGAGGAAAATATCTTTCAAATATTACTTATAAAAGGTGGGAAATAACTAGGGAATTCATTATACTTTTGAGGTCAAGAAGGGATATGAACTCTCCTCTATTGAACATCCCTTGCCTTTGTCCTTTCAGAACCGCTTCTTTGATTTCTTCTGGTGACTGAATCCTTCTTTAGTCCAAGGAACCCATTCCCATTCTGTGTAGGTCAAGAAGGGCTTTGACCCACCCCCATGGAGGCATATTATCCAGGCCCCAACAATTGTAGGACCCCATTCTCTTGGCCATAGTAATGGTTCAGAGATGAGCAGATGGCCTAAACCAGGCCAATCAGGGTTTTCCCAAGGACCTTTTTTTTTTTTTAAAGCCATTCTCAGCAAATACTGTCTCTTTTGCTGGCCTTGCTAAGCTGGCAGAGTTTGAGTTTGGGTTTCCAATTGCTATTTTGTCTATCCTTGGAGAGACCTCTTCTAAGAGATGGAAAGGCCACAAATATCATTTGAACCCTGTCCTGAAGTGAGCTTATACTTTTTAATTATGTGATTCAATAAATTCTTTTTTTCTTATAACATACGAATTGGTTTTAATTTTGAGATATTTGACTTTTATCCACATTTTTCATGAGTATAATATGTTCAAAGGCAACAGAATACAGTGATTAAAAGTGAGAGCATTGGAATTATATAGACTTTGGTTAAATTCTGATTCAGCCACTTAATGAGCATGACCTTGGATAAGTTCCTTAAAATCTATCTGAACCTCAAACTTCTCAAATGAGGATAGTAATAATACCTTCTTCATACAATTGCATGAAGATCAATTGGGAGAATGCTGGCTTAGCACAGGACTTGGCTCTTAGAGAGTGCTCAAGACATATTAGTCATTATTATTTTTATTAGATAAGTAGGGGATTCCATGTAGAATGAAAGGAAGTCATGATTCAATAGATGACACCTAACCTATACATCAGTTGTATCATGCAGGGTCCAACTGGGAAACAGAAACAACTTTGAGCATTTAAGTAGAAGTAATTTAATATAATAAATTGGCCACCCACATAGGCCATAAGCTAAACCGAGGACAGTTAGGCATCTGCCAAGGTGGCAATAGCTGTAAACTGCTACCACCACCCTTAAGCTGAAGAGACTTAAGGTGTCCAGTCAAAGCTGGAAACATGTTGGGCTTGTCCATTGGAAGCTAGAGTCACGAAAGAGAGGAAGCAGCTGCCAGAAGACCCACTCATGGCAGAGAAGGAAGATGTGCAATACCCTGACTTCTATCTTATTCCCACCCTCTAATCTCTGATGGGCCAAACCCAACTGGAGGCCCCCAGAGCAGGAGACTGGCAAACACTGCAGAGGTCAGAGCAGAGCTGGGGAAACACAAAGTACGGATCTGAGGGCAAATAGCAGATCAGTCCTGACAAGGGAGTACTGAATTCCTTCCCCCACTGGCTCATGTTCACAGGCACACACATGGCCCTAAACTCCAACAGTGTGATGGCTGCATCCACATTCCTAAATATCTAGGTTACCAGGCTGTTCAGATTGGTATGAAATGGTTAATCTACCCACACTCTGTACTGATAGACATTAAGTATACAGCACCTTTACCAGCTCATAAGTGATTAGAATTTTTATAGTCCTAAGAGAATACAAGTTGATAGGAAATTATGGAACTGAAATTATTGGTGAAAGATGACCAAAAGTCCCTGGCCTGTAATTATGGTAAGTACGTTCTACATGCATCCTCTTTTATTTCTGCATATTTATACAACCTGAAGCTGACATCCTGTGCAGTACTTGAGGGCAAGCGCTGGTCTGTTAGACTTGGGAGAATTCCATTTCAAGTATTTTGAATCATATCACGCTACATGCTTTCAACTTGGGTAGTCTTTCACTTCCTGACAAATTTTCTTCCTTTTTATTAAGTTACCCGAAGCTGTGAGATTTCTCCCCCTTCTCATTATGCCTTGTGGACAGGGGTTTTAAAATCAGCATCCTCTGAACAGACTCTGCATTGTAAGAATTCCTCAGAAAATTGTTCACTGTGGAGCTGTGTGTTTGAAAATGGTCAAGATTAAAGACATTTCTGGGCAGTTCAGATGACTCTTTGCAGCCTGTGTGTCTCTTTCACGGTACAAAGAACCGCCTGTTTTGTGATAAAAGGAAGCCAAAGTAAGCAGGATTTTTGGAACTGCATCTCAAAACGTTTAGGTTTACAAAATACATCCAGTTCTGCATTCTCTCTCCACAAATCTCCAACCCCATCAGCTGAACCATAATTTCTTGTTATTCTTCCCCCAGCTCCCCCAGTTGGAGATGTGATTCTTTTGTTGATAAAAAGTCGGGCCATTGTAATGGAAATTGAAACAAGCCAATAATATTAATCTCCCTCACCTTGAAGGGTTTTTATCAAATGACAAAACAACCTGAATGCAGTTTCACCTCTCCCCAAACTATGGCATAGAGAATGATAAAAAGTGGGCCATGAGCAGTGGCTCACGCCTGTAATCCCAGCACTTTGGGAGGCCGAGGTGGAGAATCCCTTGAGCCCGGGAGTTGGAGACCAGCCTGAGCAACATGGAGGGACCCTGTCTCTACAAAAATTTTTTAAAAAAAATTATCTGGGCATGGGCGCACACCTGTAGTCCCAGCTACAGAGGAGGCTGAGGCAGGAGGATCGCTTGAGCCCAGGAGTGTGCGATTGCAGTGAGCTATGACGACACCACTGCACTTTAGCCCGGGCGACACAGCAAGACCCTGCCTTAAAAGAAAAAAAAAGAAAGAAAGAAAGAAAAAGAAAAGGAAAATGCTAAAAAGTGACAAAATGGGAATTGACTGGTGACAAGAGGGAGAAAGATCAAGAGATTTGGATACAAAATAAAAAATGGGTAATTGTCCAAAGGAAAAAACAAGAATTAATGGAAGAATTCATCGTCAATTATGGCAAAGAGATTACTGGTTGTAAGATTTGCTAACCACTTTATAAAAAATTAAAATTAGTCTAGGCAAACTCCCTTCCCACATTGCTTACCATGATTTGAAAATAACCCTTTGGCAGTATAGTATTATCAGATACTTTGGCAATGTTATCAGAAACACCCTCTTAACACCTTTTCCTTCTAACTCTTGGCTAGATTAATGATTCCTATTTTTAATGGACACCATCAACCCCTAATTTATGAATTCTATAGAAGCATGCTTCGAAATCTATAGACAACCAAAGCTGGAAGAAACAGCTAATACAATGCTCAAGCTACTTGTACCAGAGCAAGAAAAAGATCAGGTGGATAGGTAGGGGGTGGGGAAGAGAAGCAGCATGGAGATTGAACCACTCACTTGCTAAATGAAAACCAAGGAGTTGTTAGACAGAAGAAAGTCACCTGGAATTGAATAAGGAGAGAGAGTAAAAATTCCCACCTATCCATTAAACAGATATAAACACCTATTGATCCCAACCAGATACAAATTTTCTTTTGGAATTTAAATGCAGTGGGCTAGATGCTACCACTGGTTGTGTGTGACTCTAGTACTAGGGGTAATAAGGGATGACCTGGAGCTTGACCCTTTCATGGTTTCATTGTGAAATCTCTTCTTCAGGTAACTGGAGTCCTTGGCATGGGCCTTAATTTTCAAGGTAATTTCTCCCTTGGGCATCACGGGAGATTTGCATCCTTGTCTTACTCCCTCCTACCCTTTCTTTTAAGTAGAATTCTTCTAAGAGCCAGACTGCATCCTCAACATCTGCTTAAACAATGTCTCCAGGAACTTTGCTTCTTGTAACCCTTTACTAAGTGTCTGATGACATTTTAAGGTTATGGCTGGAATATTACATTCCTGGGCTATCTCCAAGTCACCCCGCCTCACCACCCCATATTAATGCACATAGACAAAGGTAAAGTCCTGCCTTTCTACTCTGATTATAATTATGTTGCTCCATGTTTCACAATTATCAAGGCTGGGATGATATGGCTACTACAATCCAAGGTAATCTTATAACCACTATAAGAAATAAATATTCTGACAGACGTAAACTGTTCTGCATGCTTAAGAACACTGCTCAAGTACTGGGTTCTACTCCAGGCCACGTGGTTTAAGAGGAACATTTGTGAATACAGCACAGGAATGTTTCTAAGTAGAGTGAGCATCATTGTAAAGGGGTTTAGAAACCATCTCAAAAGAAGGAACATTGAAAAATTGGAGAAGGCTAGATAAGGGAAGCAAGATGCCAAAATCTGAAGGACTGTCACAAAAGGGAGAGAAGAGCCTTAGTCTGTTGTACTCGAGAAGGTGGTGTAAACGTCCCTAAGATGATCTTCTGCCTTCCAGGAAGTGCCAAGAGTGGAAGCGATCATTTGGGCCTGATGTTTGCACTGCAATAAAAGTCCAGTCGCCCTGGTGGTGAGTAGGCAGGAGCACAGCACAGGTATTGTCTGAATGTGCAGTGGTACCTCTGTGAGGCCTCCTATTTGGGGGTAGTTTGCATAGGTAAATTGACGTTGATCTTGGAAGACAAAGATTACATTCTAGAAATAAGATATGAATTGGCAATGTCTAAATCCCTGAAACTGAGCTTAATAGGTAGTGTGTATCTCAGCAACTGAAATTGGATGCTTATTCTTGAAACAGTCTTGAGGCATCGCCGGTTTAAGAGAGGCAGGCTGTGGGGGATGGACACCATGCTTTAAAAAGAAGGGCTCAGGCACATCATTTTTCTCTCAACTTTATTTCGGGATTTTCATTGTGAGGATATTCCGCCAGCCCCACCTTCCCTAGCAACTGTGTTCACCACCTCATGCCCTTTGAATTCTCTCTGCCATATGGTGCCCTCCCGATTCTGCCACATGAGGTATGTCCATTATTCCTGGAGGTCATTCATTCATTCACTAACCTACCGTTTATGGAGCACCTACTATGAATTAGGATCCTGTGCTAGACACAGAGGATATGAACATGGTCTCTGTCCTCAGAGAGCTCTGAGCCTAGTGAAAAAGATCTCTAAAGAGATGAGTGCAGAGCAGGGTGGTTAACACCATGGTAGAGGTGAGTACAGGTTGCCTGAGATGGGGAGATGGAAGACAGGAAGAGGTCATGGAAGGCTTCCTGAAGGAGGTGGTACCTGGCTGTTATAAAGAGCAGTTTGGAGTTAGCCAGGCAAACGGTAGACACTGGGATTTGGAGGATTCAACACGAAGAGTAATGAAAGGAAGGGCATTTGGCTAAGGTGGCAGCATGAAGATGTGCATAGAGATAAGGAACACCCCATGTTCAGGGAACTGTATAGTTGGGGTCACCAAAGCTTATGGGGCAAGGCAGGGAGTGTCCAGAAATGAGGCTGGAGAGGCTAGCAGGGGTTACAGCACAGTGAGCTCTGTGTTCCCTGTGAAGGTGACCAGGTTTTGTCCTGTAGTCTGTGGGAAGATTTGGATGGTTGGTAACCAGGACTGGCCTGGGCAAGTTTGTTTAGGCAGAGACTTCTGGCTGCGTGTGGAGGCTGGGCTTGAGGGAGCCAGGTTGTATCCAGGAAGATCAGTTAGAAAGCTATTGCTGTCATGCCAGCTAGGGGCTCTCAGCCATAGTGCTAGTGCTGACCAATCTGAGGACAGTCTCTCCGGATCTGAAGCCTATTTTATCAATGCTGCATGTCCACGGCCATAGGAAGTCTGCACACAACTGCTGTGATTATTTGCATGAATATTTGTTTCTCAGGAGAAAAAAGATTAGGCCCACTGATATAGGTGAGGGATGATGAGGATCTGAGTGGAGTGATGAGAAAAATCTAGGAAAGCAATCAGAGGAGTTAATGATTGAACTTAGGGGGTGGTGCAAGAGAGTGAGAAGACCACACTGATCTTCTCTCCTCTCTGGATTTCTAGCTTATGTGACCATTCATGGATTATGATAATATAAATTGGGATATAAAGTACAGCAGAAGGAATAATTTTCAAGGCATAAAGAAACAAATGGAATTTTGGACCTGTCAGGTTTAAGGTGTCTGAGGGATATCCTGGTAGAGCTGTCCCATGGGCAGTTGGAAACACAACTCCAAAGCTTGGTGGAGGACTCATCAGCATAGAGGTGATCATCAAGCCATGATGAGAAAGGTGGCTGAGGAAAACGGGCCAGAAGGGACACTGAGGCTATGGAGCCTGTTTGGATGCTTCATCCCAGAGGATGGATGCCCAAGCATGGAAGTACACCATTTTGGTATGGATACAAACTGCCATACAGTCATGCCATAGTTCTGGGATGACGGAAATTTAATAAATGCACTTACAGACGCAATGGCCAATGGGAATTGGGAGCTCAGAATAGGTGGTAGAAACCTTTGGGTTTCAAGGCCTGGTCCTGTCTGGAAATGCACATGTCATGTAAAGTCCAACTCCATCCTAGAACTGTGATCCATGGAGACATGAAGGACCCAGTCCAAGCATCTTTTGTGGAGAAGGGGGATGGAGGAGTAAGAGAGGAGCAGACTGTCCGTGGGGAGGCCTTCCTCAGGCTGTGATGAAGTGGCAGAGAAGATGGCGAGGATTTGGGCCTACGTATTGGGCTTCCGTCACTATCATTTCCGGTGGGTTTGGCCAGTTGTCTGGCATACTGGGGCTGGGTTTGCAGCGGTGCTCGGGAGCAGAAGGTGGGAGGCTGGCTTTTGTCCAGTCTGCATTCGCTAATCCTGCTTTATCATTAATAAGCTGACATTCTGCTGCCATTAGTTTTAGAATCTGGGAGCAGGGTGATTATGGACCCCGCCATCTGCAGTAAGGGCCGTGATTGTACATAACACTCACTCACCCCTCGACCTCTCCTTCTGAACACCTATCGTGTCAGCTCATTACGTGCCCATTCTCACGCCCCGTCCCCCTCTGCAGAGACGATTGGAAAACCCAAGCCAACTGCCCTCACTGCTGCCCTTCCTCCTGCACCGCAGTGACCGAGCCAATGAGCCCAAAGAGTCCCTCTGAGGCTTTCCCATCTTCCCCTCAGGGATCCCCTCCAGAGCGTCCCTGTGGTCTCTCCACCCCACCCCCAAATTGCCGTCACAAATTACTGACTTTATTCTACTTCACAGCTCACACCAGGCCCTAATTCCTCGCTCCTTAGCTGTAACCTCAGCCATACGGAAGGCAACGTGATTATATGGGCAAAGCGGTTGATGTTAATCCTTCCTAGGAACATTTGTATTTGAACACAGCAAACTGTAAACTTAAGTGTTCTGTGACTGGAAAGGAGATTTCTGAGCAGGGTGTTTCTAGAGCCTACTTAGTTTCCTAGATGTTCCTCCACGCATAGCAAAAAAAAAAGGTATTCACAGTTAAGTGCTTTTATGGGCTGACTTATGCCCTCCCTGCCCCGCAATTCGTATGTTGAAGCCCTAACCCCCAGTACCTCAGAATGTGACTGTATTTGGAGATAGGGCCTTTAAAGAGGTGATTAAGTTAAAATGAGGCAATTAGGGTGGGCCCTAATCCAACATGACTGATGTCCTTATAAGAAGAGGAAATTTGGACACACAAAGGGACACCAGAGATATGTGTGCACAGAGAAAAGACCATGTGAGGACACAACAAGAAGGCGGCCATCTGAAGGTCAAAGAGAGAGGCCTCAGGAGAAACCAAACCTGCTGACGCCTTGACCTTGGACTTCTAGCCTCCAGAACTGGAAGAAAAGAAATTTCTGTTGTTTAAGCCACCCAGTCTGAGGTATTTTGTTATGGCAGTCCTGGCATTTCAACACATGTGTATAACGCAGAACGGAGCCACAACTTCTCCAGGGCTTGTGTTCAGAAGACTTGGGAATGTGTTTCTGCTTACCTTGGAGAGATGATGGGGGATCAATGTATTACAGCAGTGGGCCTCAACCTTCCATGTGCTTGAGCATCACCTGGGGGTTTGTCAAACAGGATTGCTGGGCCCCACCTCCAGGGCCTCTGAGTCAATAGATCTGGGGAGGGGCCCAAGAATCTGCATTTCTAATAAGCTCGGATGTTGCTGGTCCAAGAACCATACATTAGAAATTGAAACTGAGAAATTTAAAAAATATTTTTTATTAGTTCATTTAAAAATAACATTAATTAACCCATTATATGTTGGGATAAATAACATATTTTAATGAAAAATAGCTATATTTTCCAAGAGAAAAAACTTAGTGAGAAAAGTGGCGTTATTTTACATTTTTATAAATCTCTTTAACACCTGGCTTGATAGAACACAGTGGAATTCCTTTTCTGCTTCTATATTCATTCTGTTGCCATTTCACACGTCATGTTGCCTCTTGGAAACTCTACCATGGGTGTGTGAGAGAATAAGAGTGGAAACATCAAATAACATGTTAGTATTATTATGAAAATAGCTTTAATGTCACATTCTTCCTGAAAGTGTCTAAGGAACCCCCAAGGGTCCCTGGATCACACTTTGAGAACAGATGGCTGTGGGATGGGCAGAAGAAGGAAAGAGCTCCGTAGACGAGGTCAGAGAAGTAGAAGAAAAAGCAGGAGAGTGCCCTGTAATAGCAGCAGAGCCTTGATCTGTGATGTAGTCAGGCTGCACCCACCTCGGTAGGACTCAGATTCTTGCTTACCACACGCACACAGATGAGCACACACGTGCCTGTGCAGCCAAGTTAAAAATCACGGCAGAGAGCAAATGTCCTTAGTATGAGATTGGAAGTCCCACCCTGTTGAAGCACCTGTTGGTCTTCCCAGATTCTTGGACTGTTAATTCTGTTCCTCAGCCCAGGATTTTGGCACAGCATCCTGCTCTGAATCTTTGCTGATCTCTTGAGCTTTGGAGTTAGTTGATTTTCTGGGAACCCTGGTGCTGTTCTCCTTTCTAGCTCCTTGCCTCTTAGCCTTTGTCCACAGCATGCACTTTCTCCTTCCTGACTTTCCCAAAACATAAAATGACTCTGTTGTGCACCCCCTTTCAAGAGTGAGAAAATTATTCTCAGAGTCCTCTCTGCAGACTTCCCTCCTGTCTCATTGGCCAGGATTGTCTCACATGCCTATTGCCTAAGACAAATCACTTGGCAAGGGACATTAGCCCCATGGGGCAAGAAAGAAACAGTGGCTCCCATGAAGGGTATGGCTGCTTGGAGGATGGTGAACAACATTTGGGTTCTACCAGCAAGGAAGAAGGGCGGGTGGCGGCATGGTGGTTGACCACTAGGCACACAACTTAAGAGTGTCTGCCACAAAATGCAGTATCAGCAGTGACCATCTTACCATTTCCCCTTTGCTGTCAACCACAGGAAAGTCTTTGGTTTGTTTATCCAACCTCCCATCCATTATTTCAGTTCTAGATATCTTTTGGAAATGGGAGACCTCTAGGAGGCAGGCTTCGGATAAAGCACCAGTCCCTAAGTTTAATGGATGTATCACAGAGCGCTATTCATAGATGTTAACCCAGGTACCCACTCTCTTTTGGTGCCAGTAGTTTTTCTAGTACACAAAAGCTAATCAGAGAACTCAGCTCTGCTTTTAGCTAAGTAGCCCTGGCTTATTTGTGGTTGTAATGGAATGTTCCAGAGAAGATCCATTTTTATGCATGTTCTGTGCCAAATCCAGGAAGCTTGCATAAATTTCTCCACTTAGTCAGTGTCTTGTCCATGATACGTTTGTTTCCTGCCTCCCCAGGATTCTAGTCTTGATGGAATGTGCTTTTATTCCTCCTGGGATGATCACGTGTGGGGCCCACTTACAGAGAAGCCTCATGTACGTCTGGAAAATGTCACTGGTATGTTGGATTTTCTGGTCAGTCATTCCACAAGCATTTCGTTATCTCTTGTTAATTCCTCAGATGAAACTTAGGCTCTCTCACAATGCTCATAGTCTTTCCTAGCCTCATTATAATCTTCACGTTCCTGAAGTATTAGTCTATTGGCAGAAATGCAATTATTAGGTTAAGTATGAAATGTCCGATTTCCTTAAGTACTAAGTTTGACAGTTGATATCTCTGACATTTAGGCTTTTGTTTCCAAATTGCTATTCATGATTGCTACTATACCTCTAGTATAATAATCCTGATTGCACTTTAGCTCAGGGGTTGTTTGTTTCCACACTGGTCTTTATTTCCAGTGGTGTAGTCTTTATTTCCACACTAGAGATGAAAGTGTGAGTCCTTGTGATAAATCTTCTCCACGTCCCCGGTCCTCCACCAGTTCATCTATTTGGAAGAAGTGCAAGGTGACGGTTCCATTCTTTCTCATATTCTTCCTGCTGTAGTTCAGTACACCAGTAAAAATGAAATGTATATGCAGTTTATAAGCTTTATAGATCAATGGTTCTAGAGAATATCTTAGTGGTTTACCTGTGTAATTTTTCATCATCTTTCATAAAAATAACTTTTAAATGTATGTATATATGTATGCAGACAATTTGAGTTTTAAATAGATTTAATAGAATTTTGTGGTAAATATTTCAAAGGGCTACCACACATTTGACAATTAACTTTTTATGTCCTTTAGTGTCTAATTTTTCTTCATTGCCATATTTTTGTTTTCCCCAAAGATTGCCAAGATGGCAGGGACTGTATCTGACATTTATTTGTGTCTTCCACAGTACTAAATGTGGAATGTGCTGGGCACATAATAGATATTAAGTAATGTGTATTGCATTAAACTGAAATTATATCCCTGTCTTTATAGATGTTTCAGAGCATCTAGAACAGATGGATACAATCAGGATAGAAAGAGGTCAATCTCTTTTGAAATCTGCCACCAAAATGAAGTTAAAAGTTTGGCTCAACAATAAGAAAATGAACGTGATTAAAAAATGGGCAAAAGACCTGAACAGTTCCTCACCAAAGAAGATATACAGATGGCAAATAAGCATATGAAAATATGCTCAACATTATATGTCATTATGGAATTAAAAATTAAAACAATGAAAAAAATTAGCCAGGCATGGTGATGCATACCTGTAGTCCCAGCTACTTGGGAGGCTGAGGCGGGAGGATCACTTGAGCCCAGGAGTTTGAGGTTGCAGTGAGCTATAATCGGGCCACTGCACTCCAACCTGGGCAACAGAGGAAGACCCTGCCTCCTAAAAAAAAAGTTAAAACAACAGTGTGATACCACTACACGCCTATTAGAATGGCCCAAATCCAAAAAACTGACAACACCAAATGCTAACAAGGATGTGAAGCAACAGAAACCCTCACTTATTGCTTGTGGGGATGCAAAATGGTACAGTCACTTTGGAAGACAGTTTGGTGGTTTCTTACAAAACTAAACATACTCTTACTGTATGACCCAGCAATTGTGCTTCTTGGTATTTATCCAAAGGAGTTGAAAACTTATGCCCACACAAAAACCTGTATGTGGATATTTATAGCAGCTTTATTCATAATTGCCAAAACTTGGAAGCAACCAAAATGTCCCTCAGTAGGTGACTGGATAAATTAACTGTGGTACATCCAGACAATAAAATAGTATTAAGCGCTAAAAAGAAATGAGCTATCAAGCCATGAAAAGACACACAGGAAACTTAAATGCGTATTACTAAGTGAAAGAAGCCAATCTGAAAAAGCTACAAACTATAGTATAATTCCAACAATATGACATTCTGGAAAAGGCAAAACTGTGGGGACAGTAAAAAATCAGTGATTGCTGGGGGGTGGAGAGATGGGGAAGGGAGGGATGAACAGGCAGAGTGCAGAGGATTTTCAGGGCAGTGAAACTACCTGTGTGATACTATAATGGTAGATATATATGATCATACATTTGTCCAAACCCATAGAACAGTGGCCCCCATCTTTTTGGCACCAGGGACCAGATTCATGGAAGACAATTTTTCCATGGACCAGGGGTGGAGATGATGGTTCCAGGATGATTCAAGCGCATTACATTTATTGTGCAGTCAAACCTCTCTGCTAATGATAATCTGTATTTGTAGCCACTCCCCAGTGCTAGCATCTCCGCCTCAGCTCCACCTCAGATCATCAGGCATTAGATTCTCATAAGGAGCATGCAACCTAGATCCGTTGCATGGCAGTTTACAGTAGGGCTCACGCTCCTATGAGAGTCTAATGCTGCTGCTGATCTGACAGGAGGCAGAGTTTATGCGGTGATGTCAGTGATGGGCAGCAGTGTAAGTACAGATGAAGCTTCCCTCGCTCACCTGCTGCTCACCTCCTGCTGTGTGGCCTGGTTCCTAACAGGCCATGTACTGGTACTGGTCCACAGCCATAGAATGTACATCAAGAGTAAACCCTGATATACACTATGGACTTTGGGTGATTAGCGTCAACGTCAGTTCATCGATTGTAACAAATGCATCACTCTGGTGGGGGGTGTTGATAGTGGGGGAGGCTGCACGTGTGTGGGAGCAGGGAGCACATGGGAACTCTTTGCATCTTCTGCTTGATTTTTCTGTGAACCTAAAACTGCTCTAAAAAATAAAGTCTATTTAAGAACAATGGGTATGATTAGATTGGGTGTCAGAGTACAGTGATGACTAAGGTCCCCATGAAACCATGGCCCTGGGTTATCTTTTGAAAAGACTTCCTAGCATTGCCATTTTCCCATCGCAAAAACCACTTTGGCGGTGGTGGTATGCAAAGCAGATTGCAGCATTACTCGGGGCATAACAAAAAAGCTTTCAACCTTTTGTTCTAGAGGCTCAGTGTCTCTTTCATTAGTCTCCACCAGCCCTCAGATTGGGAAAAGCTTTCAGCTTATCACTTACCCTGCTCTGCCATCGTTCCCCCATGTTTATAGCAGCATTTTCCAGGATTTCATACTGAGGGTTGAAGTCCCTGCAGGTATAAATCATGTTTTCCCAGCCAGGTGGCTACTGTTGCTTTCCCTGCTACTCTTGACCTTCAGCAATTCCCAGATGTCCTCACTCCACATAAATCCTACCATGTCCTCTTACTTTGCTACTCATCTTGCAGTATAAATAAGCTGACATCCAGGCTTGCTTGGATGGAATGATGCACCTGTAGTTGAGGTCATCAGAGGGTCTGATACATACATCCCTAAAATATTTCAACAAACATTCATTGTCTTTTATGTGACAGACACTCTACTCTGCATTGTGGGATATGTATCACCCTCAAGGAGCTGATTATTAAATCAGTTAAGATGCTTTCAGCAGCAAGTAATAGAAAATCCAATCCAATGTGGCTTCAACAATAAGAAAATTTATTTTCTCTCTTAACAAGAAGTTCAGAAGGAGGGTTGTTCCAGGATTAATTAATTTGGAAATCGACCACATCATCAAGGGTTCAGATTTTTTTTTCCATCTTTATGTTTTGCCATTCTTAGGGTTTGGGCTTTGTCCTCACATCATCATGCCCCCTGGGGCGGCAGCCGGTCCAGGTGTCCCTGCTGGATGCAACAATGTCCAGAGGAAGAAGAAGATTATCTCTTGCATTCTCTTTCTTAAGAGGAAGAGAATCTTTCCGAGAAGCCCCCTGCCCTCTTCACATGTTATTGGCCAGAAGGTGACCACGTACTTGACTTGAAAATACTCCTTAGCTAGGGGAATAAGATAACTCTAATAGACTTAGGCAAATCAAGAAGAACTTCCCCATGTAGAACAGAATTGCTACTTGAGTAAACTTGGGTTTTGCAATGGAAAAGGATGTGGGAATGGACATTGAGTTGGCAACCAACAGCTCCAGTTGAGGACACAGATGTGTTAATGATGGCTGTTCTTTTTTTCTCGGAACTTTGGATGAAGCCCCCATAGGTGACGTGTACCCACACGTCCTACACAGAGATGCTAGACATGCCTATACAACCGCTGGACGCTGAGCAGGCCTAACCATCACTCACCCACTTCTAGACTATGTACTTTGTGTGTGCTTGTTTGCGTCTGGTTTCATTTGCTTAGCATAATGTTTTTGAGATTCATCCGTTATTGCATGTATCAGTAGTTTGTTTCTTTTTATCACAGAGCAAAATTCCATAGTTTGTTTATCCATGTATCTGAGCAGATTACACGCTATAAGCATTTACAGTTTAAGGTGAGTGAATGTATCAGCTCCTTTCCAAAGAGTAAGGTTTGGCCCTGGGGGCCTGGAACTCTGGAGCACTCCTGCTGCAGAGCAGTGATTCCTGAGGTCAGGAAATGCTGAGAGAAAATGACAGTGTGGGAGTGGGCACCCTCTCTTGCTTCCACTGCTGGAGGAGGCCAACATACAAGTTGGATTGTCCTGGGGGTTCCTGGGGATTCCCTAGGAAGGTGAGAAAGTGCCGCTTTTTCTCCCTTTACAATTTGTCATCAAGACTCTTTCATTATTTTTTTTTTTGGAGACAGGATCTCACTCTGTTTCCCAGGCTAGAGTGCAGTGGCTATTCACAGGTGCAGTCATAGTGCACTGCAGCCTCAAAGCAACCCTCCTGCCCCAGCCTCCAAAGTAGCTGGGACTACTGGCATGCGCTACTGGCCTGGCTAAGGGCTTCTTTTGTTCTGAGACTCTTGGACTGTTCATCTGAAGTAAGAATCCAAATCACACCATGGGCTGCTGCTAAGATATTTTTTCCCTCTTGGCTGACAGAGTCCTGGAAAACAGAAGGCAGAGGGAGACAGGGAGGTTCCCCTCCTGTCTGAGCCCTACAGGGTCCATTATTAGCAAACTCTTGGCCTTGAAGTTAGGAGTCAGGTCCAGTATATCCAATTCAATCCCAATTTTCTGCTGGAATTACAGTAATCCTAGACCTCAGCACACCAAGAACTATGAGCTAAACACTTAATTCTTCAATATATTTAACTCATGTGGTTATGAGTCATTGTTAATACGTTCAGCAGATATGCTGGTTTCCAAGCTGCTTATCCAAAGTAAGGGTTTTAATTATTTTTCTTAGTGATTTGCTCACGTCTGCATACTAGCAGTCAGGCTTGGCTGACCAAAGCCATCTTGAAATATTTAACTTAGAACTCAGTATAGGACTAAAATACGCCAAATATTTCTAAGATCTCTATCCAGAAACATAGGGCACTCATCAAAGTTAAGTTCTAAACCAAGTTACAGTAGAAGGTAAAACCAACTATGTATTTTATGCATTAATATCATATATGGAATGAATGAAATTTTACATGTCATGTTCCAGAAACAAGCATATTGTGTCTTTTATAAAATTGAAAAAAAATTGAAATAGTTATCTGGTAAGAAATCATTTTGAAAATTCTAGAATAATATTGAAGATAATGAAATTCATAAAGCTGCTTATGTTCATTTATATCTTGATATATATCTTGAACTGCACTATGTCTTGATTTCCTTGAAATGTCAAATTAAACAAGTAATGGAAATTTGCAAAACAGGCTGTTCTTTCTTACCACTTTGAGCTACCATCCTCCTTTTTTGCCCCTATTTTGGGGGTGGAGAATAGCATATGCTCATTTTGAAATCAAACAATATAGAAATGTATAAGGCAGAGAGTAAAAGTTTTCCCTGCTAGCAACCTCTACCATGATCTCACTCTTCCAACATAACTATTGTCCACATAGTTTGGTATATGTATATATTTCTGGTCATTATACCCACACATACACATATGACAGTATTTGAATATAAACTAAATAGGATTATCATATACATATTATACTATAACCTGCTTTTCTTCACTAACAATGCATCCTGGACATCTTTCCCTGTGAACGCTTATGGTTCCTCCTTGTGTTTTATAATATTTTCACAGTATTCCATCGAATGGAATAAATGATATAATTAGTCATGTATTTTATATGTTTCCATTAATACCAATCAATAATATGGTAGTATAATGCTAATCCCTATCTGAATTTATCTTGCTTGTTTATTTAGTAACTTGTTTATTGCTGGACAGCACCTGGAATATAAGTTTCATGAAAGCAGGGTCCTGTCCCATGTTCCCCATTATATCCTTAGTCCTGGGACAGTGCTTGACAGATACTATCATTTGTTGTTGTTACTGGAAGCAGTTGGGTATTTCTAGGTCCCATCAATGATGCAGGGAGTCAAGCGGCACTTGGGGGAAGGGGGCTGCTTCTGGCCTTGTCCCCTTGCCCCTCGCTCAGCCCTTAGAGCCCCTTCCTGCCTAAGCAGTTCTGGTTGGGGAGTCCACTTCTCTGACGCCTTGGAATCTTCCCAGGCTGAAAGGTAGGAGCCAGTTCAGGTCTTAGGAATTCCACCCCCACCCTGGCTCCTTTTCTCTTACAACTTCTCTAGCTGTGTAGGGTGGGTGGGGAGACAGGACGCATTTGGTCACTCACATCCCCTGACCCCTTTGCTCTTGGCTGTATCCGATGTTCCCCTGATGGGATGGATGCCCTTGATGGATCCAATGTGTTGGAAACTGCCCAGCAAGAAGGACTACTTGATATATAAATACTTTAAAATAGTCATTTTTCTTTTAGGTAAGAGTAACAAAGATTCTTTAACTATCACCATTACTGTTGTAGTAATGCCAAAACTCCCAAAACCTAAAACTTAAAACAGCCACGGCCAGTGCTTTTTACTTACATAGTAGTAGAAAGCAGGGAAGGTTCTGAGGCCTAAGCTGATACCCAGCTGCCTTCTTCCCTCACCGGTCCGCGTTCCCCTGGCCCTTGGCCGGCCCTTCCTTCTTCTGGGTAGAGGTTTTCCCCAGGGGCTGACCCAAACTGTCGTTCCTACCTGGCTGGTGTCTTGGTGGCCCTGTCTTTATTGGGTTGCCACAGTTCTCCAGTGACAGGACTATTGAATAAGGGAGTTCTTTTGTTAGATATTTTGTATGTTCCATTATTTTGGTTATTTTCTTTGAGGACACTAGTTATGCAAATGCTAATTTCCTTTGTCTTCTATAACTGTCATGTCCTCTTTCAACCCTTTTAACTTTTATTCATTTTTATTTTACTTACTGTTTTCAGTCCTGCTCTCTATGTCTTTTACTGTGTTATGGGCAGCATTTATCCTCTGCGCTGCTTCTAATTTTTTTTTTCTATTTCTTTCCTCAGTTTTGGCAGCGATTCATGTTTTGTCTCCTTGTTTCTTTCCCCCTGAGCTTTGTTTCTCCTTTATTCTCTTTTGTGTATTTCCTTTATAGTGTTGATTGTTTCACTGGTTTTTAAAACTTATAAAAATGATACATTTAGCCAAAAATTTTATCTGTTTTGTAGCAATGTTTTTGGGGGAATATGCTATGTCTGCCATTTGTTTGTCTTGTTTCTTTTCTTTTCTTTTTTTCCTTGTAGCTTCAGTTTATCACTCCTGGGTTAATTCTACTTTAAAATTGCTGCTCATTTTTTAATGAGGTGAATTGTTTCTGGACCGACTATTTGTAAGAGTTCATATGAGTGAGAAGCCACAGGCCACAGTCTGGTTTCAGGTTAACAGGAATTCTTTTTTTCTTTTTTGTGGCAGAGTCTTGCTCTGTCGCCCAGGCTAATCACAGCTCACTGCAGCCTCCAACTCCTGGGCTCCAGTGATCCTCCTGCCTCAGCCTCCCGAGTAGCTGGGACGGCGGGCGTGGGCCACCACGCCCGGCTAATTTTTGTATTTTTTGTATAGACAGGGTCTCGCTCTTGCCCAGTCTGGTCTCGAACTCCTGGCCTCAAGCGATCCTCCCGCCTTGTCCTCCATAGTGCTAGGATTACAGCATAAGCCACCCCGCGCCTGGCCAGGAATTCTCATTTTGACACAAGATTGTGAATGTGAACTCCTTCAGTCTTTACTTTTCCCCACCCAATTGTGATTAGCAACACAGGACTGAGAAGAAAGCACAACTTCTCTTTTTGATTTACCAATAGGTTTACCAAATACATCTATGGCTTGTCTGAGTGAGTCCTCATTTAGTTACGCCTCCCCTGATTTTTGAGACTGTATGCTAAATGTTTGTGTCTGAGAGTCCCTAATAAATGACACCCATGTTTGAAAGCATTTGAGAGATTGACATAGGAGTCAGACAGATGAAGATAAAAATCTTACGTTTGTTAATGTTAAGCCTCTTACTGGAGAATGTGGCTATTGTGAGAGTCCAGGGGACTTGCCTGTGCTCCCAGCCTCCTAATCCCCCCAGGTTTAGTCCTTAGATCAGGTCACCTAAGGGAAAATTTGGTCTGCAGAACAGACCCATTTACTTGGGTGTGTATTACAGAGGCTTGAAATGGAGTTTTCTTAGAAGTTCCCAAGTGGTGTTCCAAAAGCTTCACACACACACACACACAAAAAAATATGCACTTGATATTTATCAATTTTAAAACCTAGGATGCCAATTACAGCTTTCAGTTTATCTTAGTAAATAGGCCTTTATAACCAAGAAATAGCCCTGTTTCCAAGTCCAAAGCAATATGGCATAAGTGTCTTAGTAAAATATAAAACAACCCATAAGATTGTATTATTCCCATGGGTCTGTTTTGTATGGGTGACATTATTTTAACTCCTTGTTATATCTTGAGTTCCATGCCTACAGCTTGAAGTACAGACAATAGCTAACTTTATCACCTCCTCCCACCCCTGGAAAATGATGAGGAGGGATTGTAGTACATCCCTTAGCTCATAGGAGGAACACAATCCAATTTGAACACCAGCTTTTAGTTCTGCAAAAACTGTAAAACCAACCCAAAATATGCCAAAAAAAAAAAAAAAAAAGAAAAAAGTATTGAGAATCACAGAGTTCAAGGTCTATAGTGTGTATGTTATCTTGACAGAATATAATGTACGTTATCTTCTTGGCTGTATTATAGAGGTTGGATGGCAGATCCAGCAGTGATAGGAGAATTTCTTTGGGAGGCTCTAGTAGTCTCCTAGGCCACAACTGGGCCTTCCTTGTCTTTGGCTGATGTATATAGCATTCCTACTGGAACATTTTGTCCTCTTGGTTAAAAATAATGACTTTTTGGTTTAAGTGTCAGGTGGTTAGGAATGTTATTTTTGCCCTTGGCAAACATATTAAGAGGAAAAGTTGACTCACCTGGTCTGGAGGGAGAGGACTAGGTCAAATTCTAAAATCAAATCCTGATCTCTTAGTAGCTTAGGCAGTAGGCAGGTACAGACAAGAAACTCACTCCCTTCATAGTTCAGCAGTTCAGCTTATGTTTGGAATTATCCAGCAAGTTGGAACTGTCGATCAAAACTAGGTGGTCCCCAAGAACACCTAGCATGGCTATGAGGACAGAGCCAACTGTAAACAGCTAATTCTCTTCTTAGCTCTGTGGGCTCCTGTGCCTTCATCCAGAACTCAAGGGTCTGGGCCAACTGCATGGCTCGAAGGGGTGTAGGTGAATATGCTGGTAGAGTTTCTAGAGAAGAACAGTGGTCTGCCTTTTGCAGAAAGCCATGAATGCCTTAGACTCTCCCTGGCTTCAGATCTCAGACTCTTGCATTCACTTTTGAGCAGTTTCTCAACTTGAGGCTGCAGAATATAGAAGCAAATTGAGGCGTTGCTTGTGTGGGGAGGGGGTGGTGGATAGGAAGAATTTGCTATCACCGGTGTCCTGCTGAATGCAGCCTACTGCAGCCTTGTTTCCTTTGCTTGTGTGCCCAATATCACACCCTGGGAGGCTCCTCTGTCCTCCTCGTGCTGGGATCAAGTCAGCAAGTCTAGGCTTTATTTGTAGTGATGGGAGTGGAGTCGGGGGAAGGGACTGAAGAGAAAGGAGTGGGCGCAGAAGTTTGTAATAAACATGTGACGAATGCCAGCTAAGGAGAACGTGGTTTCAGAGAAGGAAGAGAAGCTCAGGAGTGAGGACCCAGAGGAGTTTGAATTGGATGAACTGGTGTCCTTTCTCAGCCTCGGTGGTGTGGGCTGCTCCCCACTGGCCTGCGGGTGTGGGGCTCACACCCACTGACGCCATGACCGCATTCAGGCCCAGCCTCTCTCAGGCAGATGTGGCTGAACCCACTGTGTCACCATTAGCTAGATTGGTGCTTAGCCGATTATCTTTTTCAAAAAACGATTTCTTAATTACATCATGTGATATATTAAGATATTCTCATTATAAAAATTTAGATATGACAGATCACCTACAATGCTGATCCCCTCAACAGAGATAATCAATGCTACTGCATTTTCTTCTCCTATGCATTTACATACACGTATATGTAACAAAGAAAATACATAGGACAGTTCTGTGGGGTGGGGGTTGTTTACATATGTGTTTTTATTCTGTAAGTATAATTTTGCAACTTTCTTTTTTGCACTTAAAACTCCCTTGGGAGGCCTTCATGTCAGTGCTCTTAGATTTCATACTGTTTAACTGTTAATTCCTTAAATGTTTTTACCCTTTGCAAGCGTGAATTCAGGATGTTCCACCACCCTATTACTTGTGGATTGGAGATAACATGTTTTTATATTGTTTGGTCTCTTCAGAGGGTCCAGACTCTGCCCTGCCTCAAAGCCCCTGAGACACCCTCCTCCTAGTTTTGGATGTGTTATACATCACTTCCATGGTCTTTGCCTCACGTAAGAACACCTTTGGACTGCTCGGTGTTTGTGTGGTAAGCCTGGAAAGCCCTGCTCAGAGTCTGAGGGCCCGCGACAAAAAGGCAGTGATGGCTGTCAGTCGAGGAAACACAGTCCTCCTGTTTTGTCTTACTGTACTTTTTATTTGCCTGCAGCCTGCCAACAAGGTCAGCTCTAGAAAGACAGAGTGCCATTCTTTCTCACATGGAGCCTGCACTAATGGAGGTGGCAGTTAAGAGGCTGGAAATGCCAGCAGGGGTTTTGCCAGTGGTCAACTCTGTTTACAGGCCGGGAGGTTTCTGTTTTACGAAAGTTTTCATGGGGGCCACTGGACTGGCCATTAGGAAGGACTAAAACCACTAGGGAAGCTCTTAGTTTGCTGGTGAATTTTTCTAGATAGTGTGGAGTCTATATACCCATATTTATGTATTTCCTGACAGTGAAACTAATTAGATCCTGGAATAGGCCCCTAAGGAAATAAACTTACAAACTAGACAGTTTTACCCTAGTTAGCACTTTGGAAAAAAGATGAAGAAGATATTAAGATATTTCATTTTCTTCTGAGTTTAGAAATTTTTTTCTTAATCTCTATTGATTTTGTGTCTCTCTTCTCAACATATTCAAAATGTAATAGTATAATAGTATATTTATAAACATAGGTATTAAATGTAGGGTTTAATACTCTTTATACTAGCTATGTTAAAACCCAGTGTAAGTGAAAACAAACAAGTAGGAAATATTGTATGCGTGTCTAATGTAAATGATGATGAACTATGACATGCTTTCAGAAAATAATTTATTAAGAAAACGAAGATGTTTCTATCAAGACTTAAGTAGGTTCACCCTCCCTCACATCCTCCTTTTATGGTGGAAAATTAGAAAACCTACTCTTCAAAGTTTTTCCTGGTTTTCTCTTTTTTCCTTCTAGGGATGGAAAATAAAATCCTCAGATTGGGCTACTAAATTTACTCAGCAATAATTTTCCATTTCTTTTTATTTCTAATTAATATTTACCACTAGACATTTTTCCTTCCTTTTACGTCATTGTATTTCTTTTCATACTGCTCCCTTTTTGTTCCCCTTCTCCAGCCATATTCATAATGAACTTTACTACACCACTTTCCACTGCCTTGTAGCTCTGGGTCCCAATGTCTTTGATAATTTTGGATTAGCCTTTTAATCTTTTCTTGCTCCCTTTGTGGACACATTGCAACTGTGGGTTAATGAAAGTTTGTTTCCTTTGCATGTGACTGATCACAGAGGCCACTATAAACGCCTTTGCCATCTGGAATTTAAGTCTTTGACTTGTGCTGTGTGGGCAGTGAGGTATTAAAGGTTATGCTTTCCATGCAGAAAAGTAACAGCAGGGCTTCTTGTGGTCATTACAAATTATACCTTTCATTTCCTGAGAGCATCAGCGCCTGCTTTGGCAATGTTAAAACTTTCCAGCAGTAGTACCTAGAGGTGCCCACCAACGGTCCATTTCTGAGCAGATGAGAGTAAAGCAGCATTGAAACTGTGATTTTGATGATGGGTGGTAATTATGATCTATTTTTGGTCTTGTTTTTCCAGGAAAGTTTAGGGAAGATTCTTTTAGAACCATGAATAGCATAGCAGTGATGGATCCCAACGGGTGTTCTGAGTCTTTTTGAAAGAAGGCAAATCCTGTTGAGGGTTTGTAGCAGACTTTCAAAGTGAGGGTTTGTGGCAGGCTTTACTGCTGTTCGGGTTAGCTGCATGCTGCTCATACCAACCTTGTTATTGTAAATGTAAATATATTATGTAATTTAAGTCAACTTTCTTGGTTGAAAAATGCTATGTAATTCTTATGAAAATTAATGTCACCTCTTCTGAGACAGCAGGCTGCTGTTTTCTCTTGAACTAGATAATGCTTTTGAAGTTTGCTATTGAAAATACTTTTAAGATTCACGTATGCTGGTTACAAATATTATGTCCGGGTTGATGAATCATTTAGAATATGTAGATACAAATGTAAATTTTTATCCTAAATAAAGCACTAACAAATTAAATCCAGCAGTATATTAAATGATACATCATGATTCAGTAGGGTTATTCAAAGAATTAAAGGATGGCATTATATTAGGAAAGTTATTTAACACATCACATTAGTAGATTGAAATGCTGGCCAATGGCTCATTAAACCTGTTTCTGCTCCCTGTCAGGCAGACATCTAGACATTTCTCAGCTTCTCTTGCTGTTAGGTATGGATTTGTGCCTGAGTTCTGGCAAATGGAATGCAGCTGGAAATGCTGTGTGTCACTTCCAACTCTGGCCCATGAAACTTTTTCCTGTGCAATGATTTATTCTCTCTCTTCCTCTATGAGAGATATGACAGAGCCACAAGTTGGAAGTGGTGGTTGCTTGAATTTGGAAGACTACCTCAAGAACATCTGCACCACATGAATAAGTGGCTTAAGCTACTAAGATTTAGAGCATTGTTTGTTACAGCAGTTAGCCACATACCAACTAATCCTGATAGCAAAAAAGGCATTTGATAAATTCAACACCTATTGCAAATTCTTAAAAAAATTATAAAATGGGATTGTTTATTAATTAAAAATACCTATATCAAATGCCAACATTGTTCTTCCTGATGAAGTACTATAGGCATTTTTTTTTTTGAGACAGAGTCTCGCTCTGTCACCTGGGCTGGAGTCATCATAGCTCACTGCAACCTCAAAATCCTGGGCTTAGGTGATCCTCCTGCCTCAAACAGGGCCAGGCACAGTGGCTCACACCTGTGGGAGGCTGAGGCAGGAGGACTGCTTGAGGGCGGGAGTTCAAGACTGGCCTGGGGCAACACAGCAAGACCCCATCTCTACAAAAAATTTTTAAAAATTAGCTGAACATGGTGGCAGGCTCCTGTAGTCCCAGCTACTCGGGAGGCTGAGGCAAATAAAAAACTATAAAACTATAGAAAACAGAAATCTAAAAAATGCTCTGTGAAATTAAAAAATGATAGCCAAAACAAAAATTCAATAGAAATTTAAAAAGTAAGTTTGATAAATTTTCTGAGAAAGAGAAGAAAAATTCAAAGAGAAGGGAGATGAGAAAATTAAAGGATCCATCCAGGAAGTCCAGTATCTCACTAAATGGAGTTCCAGCGAGAAAAAGCAAGCAGAAGGAAGAAAATTATCACACATGTAATTAAAGAGCATTTCACTGAATTGAATGACTAAGCTAAATGACTAAACTTAAGCACATGCTTTATTCAGATCTCCTTAGTTTTTATTGAATGGGCTTTTTCATGATAACCACTTTACATTTAGTTGTCATATTTCTTTCGGCTCCTCTTGGCTGTGACAGTTTCTCAGACTTTCCTTGTTTCTGATGATTTTTGACTACTTGTGAGGAATAGTGGTCAGGAATTTTGTATGTTCATCTGTTGGGATTTATCTGATATATCTCTCACGACTAGAGTGAGGTGATGGATTTGGGGAATATCACAGAGGTAATCTGCCATTTTCAGCATATCATATGAAGGGTACGTGATCTCAGCATGTACCATTGATGTTGACCGTGACTGCCTGCTGAGTAGTGAGCTAACTCTGACTGAGGTAGTGTTTGTCAGGTTTCTCCACACACCCCGTACTGTATTCTTTGTAAGGAAGTCACTGTGTGCTGCCCAGAAACATGGAGTGGAGAGTTATGCTTCCCATCGAGAGCAGATTATCTACATAAACCAGTTGGATAAATACCTAGGAGCGCGATGGCTGGGTCATGTGGTAAGAACATGTTTAGCTGTGGAAGAAACTGCCACACTGTTTTCCAAAGTGGCTGTCCCATTTTGCATTCCCACCAGCGAATGAGTTCCCGTTGCTCTGCATCCTCACTGAAAATTGGTATTGTCAGTTTTTTAGATTTTAACCATTTCAATAGGTGTGTAGTATCTTACTGTTGTTTTCCTTGCAGATAGTTTTAAGTTACATGGTGCATGTCTGGTAATTCAGGAGTACCTGTGGACCTTTTTCTCTTGCTTGTGCCAATTCTTGTTCATTCTGTGATGAGCAAAAAAATTGTCTTTTTTGCATGTCTGTTTGATTATATGATGGACATTGTATTTTAAAAAGTACTTGTAGATTATATAAAATAACATTTTCTTCCTCCAGAGATTTTCATCTGCTTCTATCAGGTGCCCGACAGTATTAGTAGTCCACATCTACCTTCATCGAATTTCAAGGTTTGGGCTTTTTCTAGTCTACCTAGATAACTTGAAGCAGGGTTGCTTTACTTACAATTCAAACTTACTCCTAGGATGAAGCCCTTTGAGGTAACAATTCTAAGTGTAGGATGGTGGCAGACTCCCCACCCCTTGTCCTCCAGACCTTTGAGGCTGTCAACAGCACTGGTCAACTTCTCAGCCGCCTTTTCCAAATCATCAAATGCTCCCTGGGCAAAAGAGGTTCCAAATGTTGGCCTTGGCAGTATGAATCTCTCTTCTCTCAGATCTCAATCTGGCAATTCCTCACTATAAAAAACGTTTAGGAGATGATATTGTTTTATTTCATACACGTATTTTAGTTTTATTTTTTGGGAGGTTTGTCTAAATTACCTAATCCACTGTCAGGAGTGAAAACAGGATCCTGGGTTCCCTTTGCTTCACCCCACTGCCCCCCCGGTCTCCCAGTGGCTTCAAAAAAGGTATAGTAAATATGGCTGTATAATTTACACTTTTGAGAAGAAACTGTGACAAAAACCAGAGTCCTGTCTTCTCCTTCCCCATTAAAAAGAAGTTTCTGACTTATTAGTCATGAAATTACTTATCTGAAAAATTATACTACTTCCTGGGCCAGGACTACTATAACTAACCACATGATACTCCAAAATCTCTTATACAAAGAAAATTTTATTAATGAAAAGATAACACAAAACAAAGTTTTTGTATACAAAGTTATCTGCTTAAAAATGTGGAAAAGTTAATATTTACAACATTTTCCATACAGTACATGATATATTTTTTATGCTGTAACAGAAAGCTAAGCAGAAAAAAACCCAAAAAGCAAGATACTAAATAGAGAAAAACCTTGTTCAAGGAATAATACTTACTGGGAAACAAAATTAAGAAAATTCCTTAATATTTTAAAGTATGTTGTACAAAATACATATTGTTTTATCACGACTACATTTTTTTCCATTTCATTGGCACTCACATTGTCATCACACTTTTGAATGTTAAGCAAAATCCTACTGAGCTGCAGAAATAGATTCTACATGTTTGAGAAAGATATTGTACAATACGAAATGTTTGTAGTATTCTAAAAAAAAAAAGTTAAAACAAAGGAAAAGTATCTTCAACTGTAAATGGCTATAATACAATCTTGTGTGGTCATGAAACATTAAAAAAAGGACATCAACTGCACTTGGCTGAACTTGTAAAAGGCTAACATCTTGTCTGCTAACCCTGCAGCACATTTTATTTTTAAAAGGCAGAAGAATCAGTAAGCAGCATAGTACAATCAACATTGGACACTTTCAATAAGCACCTTATTTCAGTTGCATAATAGATCTGTGAAATTCCTAAAACAATAAGACTTTATGAAATTCACACATTTTAGAGGGTAAGGTAGGAGTAAGAGGGCTTTTAAAGTTGAATTCCTATTACACAATCTTTTGGTGTGTCAAATATTTTTTATACTGTAAAAGAATACTATTTTCCAATTTTCTTAGAAATTCCATGTAAAAACTACCAAAGTAGGCTAAAATATCAGAATAACATAATACAAATATTTGAGTAGATTTTCCAGGATTTCCCAAAAAAGTTCAAATACATATAAGCTTATTTTCAAATATATATAAAAAGATATAAGTTTTAAATACTTCAGCAAAGAAAAATCTTGATTTTATATCAAAAAAGTAAAATAGGATAATATATCTTAAAATACTTTTAACAAGAGTAGAATCTTCATAAATAGTAAAGGAAGATTCCTCTAAGTCTCTCCTCCCACACAATTCAAAAAATATTATTAACCTGCACATTTGCTTTCATGTATGTTGCTGTCATTAACCTTTTTGTGAAATGAATTGTATTATTCATGAAATCTATTTTTTCCAGTATAATAGTAGGCAATGCAGCTTTAAGTGCAAAAGAGAACATAACAGTGATTCTTACAAAACAGTGCATTGGTCATCTCCAGTGTAATGCAAATTCAATTCCAAGTAACAGAAGAAAATGTTTTTCAAGTATCTGAATGACAACCACCTCCCTGTTCTTTTCTCACTCCTGAAACTGAGTGAACAAGCAGAGATGTGGAACTTTTGAGGCTGCTTGGCTCTGAAGAACTGGGGACCTGCAAATTGTTGTTCTGCACCAGGCCAGTTTCAGCAATATCACTCTTCGGACTGACCCTAGACAAAAGAAAAAAAGTTGACATATATATATATGCACAAGCACAAATATGATGCCAGATGTCCTTAGAATTGCTACCCATTTTTCATGAACTTTACCCCCAGCCAGTGTCCACCTTTATCAGAGGATAATTAACTAAAACTCTTTAGGTATACTTTAACACTTCAAAAGACAAATAATTTTTTTTGAATACAATTTTTCCTGACTTCAAAAACTTCATCAAGCACTACCCATTTTGGGGCTAAGCATGTTGTCTTGTGAGGAATACATTTAATAAGGCAGGATTCCTGCCCTCAGTTTAGCAAATATTTTACTGATTTCCCATCATGGATCAGACACTGTGTAAGAGGTTGGGAACACAAATGCTAGTAAGACTTCAGCTCTGTCTCTGAGGAGTTTACAAATGTATCGGAGGATAAATGCATGTATCTAATTACAATCCAGATATATGAAAGCTGAGATGGGAACACACGCAAGGTGCATTTAGCCTAGTTTGAAAGGGCTAGGTAAGATAACCTTGGGACCTTTAAGTAATTAGCAGTCAGCATTCTGGTTAATGTGATGTTTACCTGTGTTTTGGTCACCTATGACCATGTGGGAAAATTCATTAAAGATAATGTCAATATCCTTTCATGTTCAGAAAATAAAATAATTTTATAATTATCTTTGTTTAAAATGACACCTTTTAGACGGTACCACAACGTAGTATTAATGAAAACTTAGCCTGTATTTAAGATGAATCACAAACATTTACCTAAATGTACAAGCAACTCTTTACAATTACCATAGACATGAACATTACTTTTCTACTTGAACAATATATAGTAAGGCTCTTCTCAAAGCTAAGAATTAAACTACTAAATAGCATATTTATAGGCTGAACCCAAACTTCCTTGGATTAAAAGTATAGATATATCGTATCATAAAATGCTTTCTTTCCAGATGTGCTATGCTTTAATAAAAAATGTATAATGCAGTATTTAAAATAGTGACTTTAGATAACAAAGTTAAATCTTACCTTCCTTCACTCCGTGCACTTTCAGACACACTGTTCCTGTCGTTCACACTGCCTGCCTGGCCTTTCCTGTCGGCCTGTTCCCCAGAGAGTTTGGAGCTGGATGCTACTGGGAAGGCAGGTTCACCACAATCCTGTTCTCTTAATTTGGGGGTGCTTGCTCTGTCTGCTCTCACCTCTCTCACTGACGTTTCTGGTGAGGTTTGGATTTCTGTCAAAGTTTCTTGTCCTAAGTAATCATGATTAGTGATTGCTACTGCAGAAGTGCCATGATTTGTGGTAGCTCCAGTGCTGGTTCCCATGGATTTGGAAATGACCTTCAGCTTGTGTGAACTTGGTTTGTAGTGCTTCTTTTTGTGTTTAACTTTAGAATTGTGCTTTAAGAAAAACTCACATGACTCCTGTAGTACTCTTCGACTTTCACTGATTGGACTGTAAAAAAAAATCCAAGGAGAGGATAAATAAATTTTTAGTGTTATGGCAGAAGCCATAAAAAAATCACATATCTTTTGCCAAAAATCCTCATTCATTAAAGTTAAAAATTCTATGATTTATATTATTTATAAAATCTGGGATTATAAATACTATGATACAGTAAATATCCATAAAGTAAAATCTTTTCTACATATACTCTTAGTTGCTTTTGTCAGCATAAATAGTAAACTGGTAGTAAATTAAATAGGCAAAAATCAAAGGAGGAGGACAAGGAAACTCAAATAAACTTAAAGTAAGGACAGTTGTATTAGGAGGACAAGGAAACTCAAATAAACTTAAATGTAATATAAAAGTAACCAGAAGAAAATATGAATATAATAATAGGCTTTGTTTAAATGATAATTACTTTTCAAGGTTATGTTGCAAGTACATTGATGTTAGTAATAAGTTAGAAAGTTATTGAAGCATATAACAAGTAGTCAAAAAATGTCAGAAATGACAATTCTTCAACATCAAAAATGATTTGTGAAAGGTCTGCATTTCTAAAATTTGTACCCAAGCTAAACTTTTCCTAATTAAATCATAAAACATTTTTAAGACTTTTAGTACTTTTATCATATTATATATATATAACTAAAACGAACTATTTATTCATAAATGTAAATCTTTATTGTTATAGAATATTCCATAAATTTGAATTTTTACCAAGGCAAGGCAAATATGTGAAATTTTAGGTCAGAACTGTAATAAAATTTAAACATAGTAAATAATGATAACATATCACTTATATTTGAATCACACTTTATAGATTTCCTTACATATATTTTATCTCATTTCATCTTTTCCCATTGATAAAAAAGGATAAAATTATTAAAAATGCTACACCCAAAATAATGAATCCAATGGTAGCAGTAATAATATTGGAAGTACAATAAATCATGGAAATAAAATGTGCATTTCATAAATCTTTCATTCATATTTCAAATAGAATAGTATATGTCAAAGACTATTATAACAAATGCCAAAATAAAGCATGTCTCTTTCATGAAAAGATTTCCAAACCTCATTCAGCTCATCAAATTGAAATAACAGTGATATAATGAAACTCTAGTACAATGATGATTTGAATAGTTACTTGGTATTTTGATCTATTTATTTTAAAACAATGTCAGATAATTCAATAGGTTCTTACTCTCTCTTGCGATTTCGTTTAAAAAACCCAGCCCATTCTGTACATGTCTTTTTGCTTCCAACCCAGAAGACAGCAGAGATGCCAACAATTAAGGTCATCAGGTATTTTATCATAAATAAAGCCAATTCTGGTCGAGAGTTTGTTTTTGCCTACAAAGAAAGAGTGAATTTTCAGTGATACATTTAAAATGGAGAGAAAAGTCTATACTGTCTACATAAAATTTGAACAGAAATGATAAATCTTCAATTGTTTTATCATAAAAGGTTTTAAATAACATAATAGAATGAATATTGCTTTAAGTGCAACACATTTTTTACCTACGTTCTAAACAAAGAACCGTTATCTGTGTATCAAATTGCCTAGAAAGGGAAAAGTACTGAACTATTAAATATATTTAGCAACAATCTCCTAAATCTTCACATGATTTCCTGGCATTTTTTCCCTATAGGTACAAGCAGCCTCTTAACAATTACTAAAATATTTGCCTCCAAATATTTACCTATTTTCCTTCACTACAATTTACCATCAAAGTACATTTAAACTTGTAACAACCACCATATTTTACAGTCTTTATGCATTGTTAATGTTTATATGTTATAAAAACTTGGCTGGTTAGAGTAAAATAAATATCAGTAAAATGTGAAAATGTAAAAATTTCATAAAAATTAAAATCATACTTTTAAGCATAAACTTTCAAATAACTATTTTTAAATGTTGCACAAGTATCAATTATTCTGCATCTCTGGCTTTTTACACTTACTAATGTTTCTTGGAGACCATCCTCTATCAGTACAAATAGAGCTCTTCATTCCTTTTAAAGCCCGTTCCATTAGTGTGGATAAACTATAACTTATTCAATTACCCCTATTAATAGATTTTTACTTCCAACCTATTGCCATTATTGCCAAATAATGCTGCAGTGACTATCTTTCTCACATTTGTGAGCAGATCTGTCTATAAATTCCCAGAAGGGCAGGATCAAAAAGTATGTGCATTTTAAATCTGATATGTATTGTCAAACTGCTTTCCACAGAAGGTTGAACTAATTGAAACTCTTAACAGCAAAGTCTGGGAATGTGTACTTTGCCAGCTTCACCAACACAGTGGTTATAAAACCTTTAGATGTTTGCCATGTCACAAACAGAAATATAATTTTAATTTATATTTTCTTATTATAACATTTTCCCACATGTTTAAGAATAGTTCTTTTTTATTTTTTGTGAACCCTCTTTCTTTCCTTTTCTCATTTTTATATCAGATTGCTGCTTTTGTTCACATTGGTCTGTAGGAACTCTTTATAAATTAAAGACATTAGCCCTTCAACTATGATGTGACATACAAATAAACTTTCCCAGTTGGTCTTTTGACTTCGATTATGGGGTTTTTTTCCTTTACCATGCAGAATCTTAAAAAAATTTTTTCACTTAGTCAAATTAGCAAAATTTTCTTTTATAGTTACTGAATTTTATATCATACTTAATAAAGTCCTTCTCTACTTGAAGATTATAATTTTCTCATTCTATCTTCTAATATTTTATAGTTTCTTACATGATTACATGAAACATAATTTTTAAAAACTGTAGATGTTAAGCTTTTTAGCAGCATATAATAGTTGTCCCCCGCCCCCTTGCCAAAAAGACTGAGGACTCTAGGAGACATTTAATATAGCAGGATCACATTAAGACACAGCTCTTTTATTAAGTGTTTAGTAAAAACAGACTATGGATAATAGACTATGGACAATGTGTAACTAAAACTATTATTCCCACATATCAGTATAAAAATAGGTTCCACCATGTTATCCAGCAGTAACTTTCTAGAATATAAATTATATAAAATAATTCAGTCCTCACTTGATTTGATACACTGTGATGACAGTGCTCATGTTCAGTACGGTTAGTTAATACTATATGTAGTCAAGAATAATGTATGAATCTATTAAAACAAAACAAACTTCCTATTAAAAAAACTTCAACTAAAATGATTTAAATTTTATATTTTCAGACATTTATATTTTTTAATCTTAAAAACTCCACTATTACATTGATCATAAGCATGAGAAACACAAAAAACATATTTTGTTTCAATAGTGTCTTCTACAGTTAAGAAATTACAGGATGAGTTAATAAAAAATCAAATTATATCTTTATAAGTATAGTTTATATAAAAAGTTATAATACGATCAAATTAAATATACCCAAATAAGGTTTTTTCCCTACTAACTGAAGAATTAAACACAATCCCCAATTCAGCAGAAATTACTTCTCTTTTTCTCCCTATGACAAGGCCTGTTCTTCTGACTCTGTTCTTCATTACTACTAACCTTCCTTTGCAACTCAGTTTAAATTTTGAAAGAATAAAGGAGGCACTTTGCTGTTGTTACTGAAGCTAAAGTGTGAGGAAAGAACTCTTGGGACATTTACCCCAGTGTCAATAAATCATTCCCTATGTTGTTGGAATGTAAATCATTCCCTATGTTTGTTGGATTTTCTCACCAGAAATCTAATTTTATGTCTATGACTAATACAAGTATATTTCTAGGGAACATTTTCTACATTAAAAGTAGTGACATAATCCAAATGATAGCTTTTACCTGATAAGGACATGGGATATGGTACTGACGACAATGATCAGAGACCCACGTTATCTCCCAGGTAATCCTGTTCACTTGCTCATAGACGTAACATCCAAGAAGTATCACTAATGGCACAAGATACAGGCCACTGAAGACTCCAATTCGAATCATAAATTTCTTTAGTTTTTCTTGATTCCGGCCATCATGTTGTATAACTTGTCGAACGTGATTTAAGGAAATAATGCCAGCTAAAAGAAGAGACAGCCCAACAAACACACAAAGGCACAGTGGCAAGAGTACAAAGTAGCGAGAAGCATCTAGGTCATAAAGGCCAACAAAGCAAACTCCACTAATGTTGTCTCCTTCAACTTTGTTCATTGCAAGAAGCATAACAGTCAGAAAACCTGGTATTCCCCATGCAACAGCATGAAACCACACTGCTTTTTGTTCAATGGCTTCACAACTCCATTTTCTTCCTGCAGCTAAGAACCAAGTAATGGTAAGAATCACCCACCACACAGTGCCAGCCATTGTGAAAAAATACAAAAACATAAACAAAACCGTGCAAGCCTTATTTTGAGAGCCTAGAACAACTGTGTCACCAAGTTCTAGCTTATCATCTGCCTTATTGCAGGCTGTGCTATTGCCTAGCAAAAATCCAATGAAGTACATAAGTGACACTATGCTGTAACAGACAGAGTAATATATAATCGGTCTCTCTGGGTATCTGAATCTTTTAACATCAATTAAAAAAGTAAGGAATGTGAACAGAGTTGCACAAAGACAAAATATTGAAACTATTCCAATAAAACTTTTTGCAAACTCTAGCTCATCACTTTTAAAATACATGTTGGGGCATGGAGGTGCACATTGATCAATTCCCAGAAACTTATAGCCTTGTCCCCCAGAAGTCTTAAGATGCCTTGGACACCAAAATCCAATGTCTCTTTGGACTTGTTCTGTTTTCTTCTGAGGACCAAGAAATTCTGTGTGTGGATCAAAAGTTACAGGAACAGTGTCATCACAGTTTTGTAATCTGTAAAGATTATAAAAATTAAATATATGAAGTCAACGCTTTTATTGATTCACTATTTTAATTCTATGCTTTCCAACTATAAAATATTACCTTACGCATTCATAACTGATGGGAAGACATACAAACCTAAAGGGATTACAGGTTAGAGTGGAGTAGAAATTTTTGAAGTTGAGTAAAAACTTGTGGTTGTTAATGAGGCCCCAACACAATAATATATATTAAATACAAAGCAGGTGAACATGAAAATCCACTTATTCAGAAAACAATTAGTCAATTAATAATTTCAAAATAGTTTCTGCTTTTAAGACTAAATACTGAAGAATGAGTTTATCTTAATTGGCAGTCTCCAGACAAAAAAGTGCTGGCTTCTCTGTTTATAGCATATGAAATACAGGTCTTGGAGAAATTCACTTTTATTTTCTAATGCCCATAAGAAAAGTAAATCAAACATATGACTAAGGTGATGGCAATTAAAATGACTGAAATGAGATCCTTCCTGATTGACAGGGTAGAGTTCAAGTTTTTAAAGAAGGGCAACAATACCAAGACGTAGGCTGAGGACCAGCTTAACTCACATCACCGTTTTGTTGAGGTTTGGCTATTTGCTTCCCTTGTTTATGGACAGACCTGAGTGGTACATAGGTACATTTCTGTCTTTTGTAGAACTTTATCAGTGAGTCGAGTTTGTATATACCAGTATTATTTTGGAGGATCTATATGGTTTAAAAAGTAGTGGAGGTTTTTAATGAGAAAGTATTTTAAATATACCTTAGATAAGAATAGAGAATAATAAAATATATGTCCATAAAATGAAATATATAAAATCATGTATCTACCAGCTTTATTAAAATATAATATTATGTCAGTTTTGCTTTATATCTTTTTAAATAAAGCAAGAGAACATTACGAATACAGTTGGAACCCCTTTCTGGTCTTACTCCTTTTTCTCTGCTCAGAAGTATTCATTACTACAAATTCAGTTTTTATTCTCAAGCATTTAAAAAATATTTTTACTATGTTTCTTGTTAACCATAACCTTAACATACCATTGTTTCACAGGTTTTGAACTTTATATAAATGACACCACGCTGTATATATCATGCTGTAACTTTCATTTTTAAACTCAACACTATATTTTTTAGATTTACCCATGATGGCAGATATGGGTCAACTGCATTCATTTTGTTAACTGTATGGTAGTATTCCAGTGTTTAAGTATATCACAATTTACTAATTGTTCTTCTATGATGGACTTTTAGACTTTTTCCCATTTAAAAGAATTAGAAATAATCTACAATCAATATTCTTGTGCATGACTCCTTGTTTATGTAAGTTTCTATAGAAAAGGATTTCCTAGGATGTAGGGTATTAGCATCTCCCTCTTTATTATATATCACTCAATTCTTCTTAAAAATGATTATGCATCTACCAGAAGTATGTGAATTCCACAAAGGTTCTATAGTTTCTTCAGCCTAGAAATAAAAAAATAAAAAAGCTAGCCAGCTTCTTTTCCCAATTATTGTATGAGGTCTCACTGTATTGGTAGGATATTTAAAAGTACAACCCCTCACAATCTATAGAATAGGAAAAAGAAGTAATTAATCAAGACTAATGTGCAAAAGGTGAGTGAATTCATAACGTTCATTCATGAGTCAACTGTGCCTAAAATCCTATTTTTTTCCATATATACTCTAATTGCAAATGATCAAGCCAACCAGTATTTACTATGTTTATTCACTGTCACAGAAAGGTCCAGATGGAGAAAATATCTCTTTTAAGAGAAAATAAGTATATGCCTGAGATTCTTTTTACCTCCTTTGGAGATGGGTGTCTTGCTATGTTACTTGGGCTAGTCTCAAACCCCTGGGCTCAAGAGATCCTCCTGAGTAGCTGGATCCACAGGCATGTGCCACTGCACCTAGCTTACACCTGAGATTTTTATATCCAATAAAGACCATTCACCTTGCCAAAATATTACACTAACACTGGTCTGAAGGTGTATGTAAAAAGTGTAATTAGCATTTTGGCCTTAACACAGAGTATTTCATGTTATAAAAACATCTATTAAGCACTTTTGCATCATTTTCACTTTGAAATGCACTTATTAATTTAAAAATCTGTCACAGTTGAGAGGGCAAGGGGTGGAAAAGCCTGCTGATAAATCACAACAGTTTAATATAGGGATACAAATTTAATATAGGGATACAGTTTAATATAGGGCTTAAATAATTTTTAAAAATAGATTCTACTTCCCAATTCAATGTATCAAGCATTCTCAAACATGAAATAAATTTGATTTGGTTTAATTATTAAAAAAAAGTAAAAGTATGCTTTCACAAAAGCAAGGGAGGTACACTTTTGAGGGGGAAGAAGTTGGACTATCACAATAAAGGCAGGCAAATGAGTAGAAGACAGACGGTGTAACCGAAGACGGTGAGATCCCACAGGCTCTCGGTGGCACGGTGGACGCGCCGCTGGGGGAGAGAAGCGTGAGGAGAGAAAAGGGAGAAGTGCCACAGGTCACCACGAGAGGGATTCACCTGCTGGCAGGCTGCCAGACCACGGCTGGGGCCGGAGCTGAAAAGCAAGCCCGGTTTGTCACAGAACTCCTCACCTACAAAAGCGTGCCTGTGCCCTGACAAGCTCAGGAACCTACAGGCCTCAAAGAGTGAACGCAGCTTTTTACCATACTTTCCAGGCAGAGGCAGCGGAACGGCAAAGTCATTTCCCGGATAACCAAGGGCAGCCCTAACGGGTGCCGTGACCACACAGTTCTGCCATTTCTGAAACGGCGTAAGCTGCCTTCATGTTTTTACCGCAAAGCCAAACATGCTAAACCTTTCATTATGCTAGAAGCCTTTTGACAAGCTAGAATCTCGGTCCCTCTCTTTGTGTGTGTTTTCAAAGCAAATAAGATGCCAGAAAATCCTGAAGGTCTCATTTATAGAAATGAAGAAAATTTCTCTGGTATAGAACAGATGGGGTCTCACTATGTTGCCCAGGCTGGGCTTGAACTCTGGGCTCAAGCAATTTTCCTGCCTCAGCCTCTCAAGTAGCTGGGACTGCAGGCATGTGCCACCACACCTGGCACCTTATGTGCAATTCGGCCAATTAACATTTTACAAAGGGATGTAAAATGTTATGGGTTTGCTTTATATCAGTGGGATTCAGTTTAAAATACAGCTTAAATAATTTTTAAAAAAGGATTCTACTTCCAATTCAATGTATCATGCATTCTCAAACATGAAATAAATTTGATTTGGTTTAATTATTATCAAAAAGTATTCGTTTCTCAAAAAAATCAAACTATAAAGATCAAACTCCAAAAGAGTTGGGAATTACAGCATAGCTGCCAGTGCAAATTTTTGTGAGCTATAACCTCCTCTGCTCTGAAAATGAGTAGGTAATCCCATAAACAGAGAGCAAGTATTTTCTTCACAGGCCTTATCATCTTCTAATACAAATATAACTTATTTATTTCATCTTTTCTCTTTCTCCACTATAATATAAGATCCACAATGGCAGGGATTTTTGCCTGCTATATAGCTCTAGTGCCTAGAAAAGTCCTGGCACGTGGTAAGAGTGCAATAAAAATTTGTTGAATGAATCACCAGTTTTTGCCATCATCATCCTTGGTGACTTGGCCAAGGACAAGCCATCGACGCTGTGGCTTCTCAGCTCCTTAACGTCATCTCCAATGACTATCCCCAACATACTTTGGCCACCTGCAACCCTGCCACAACTTGCCACAACCTTTAAGTGGACAAAAATCAACTCAGGGCTGGATGCAGAGGCTCATGCCTGTAATCCCAGCACTTTTGGAGGCTGAGGCAGGAGGATCACTTGAGGCCAGGAATTAGAGACCAGCCAGGGCATTTAAAAAAAAAAATCCTTGCAGCTCATTTATTAAAACATTCTCACTATGCATTTTTTTTTTTTTTTTAAAGAGACAGGGTCTTGCTCTATTGCTTAGGCTGGAGCCCGATCAAAGCTCACTGTAACCTTGAACTCCTGAGCTCAAGTGATCCTCCTGCCTCTGCCTCCTGAGTAGCTGGGACTATAGGTGTGTGCCACCACACCTAATTTTTTTTTTTTTTTTTTAGAGACAGGGTCTTACTACATTGCCCAGGCTGGTCTCAAACTCTTGAGCTCAAGGGAACTTCCTGCTTCGGCCTCCTAAAGTGCGGGGATTATAGGTTTGAGCCACTGTGCCCAACCTATGCCTTTTTGTAAACCCCATTGGCATCTCCTCCAGCTGTCTCCATGCATCAGTCCCTTCCTTTCTTCATTTCAGTCCTCACCCATTTACACTTTCATAGGCTATCGTTTCAGTAACACTCTTCTCGCCGTCACCCTTCGTTTAGTGCCGCTCCTTCATTTTGCACTGAATCCATCTGACAAAACCCCAACCACAGATGCAAGATCTGCTTTCTCTGCCTAGCCCCAAGCACCCAGAAGGTCCCAACAGGTCAGATGAGATCCACTACAAATTCAGGCTCACCTGATTTACCTAAAATGTTACGAAGCCTCTCCAGTCTACTCACCCTCCGCTCTCCATAACTACCACTTCTCTCCAACTTACACCGTCGCTCCCCAGACTCTCACCAGAGGACCTTGACTCTGACTACCTCACAACGGAAACAGAAACCATCAGACAGAAATTCTTGCAACAACCCTTACCAAACATCCAAACCTACCTACATCCACAGCAATGCCATCCTTCTTCCTACCATGACTATGGAGGCTCCTCCCACCCACAGCCAACATTTCATCTGTGCTTGGGATCCTACCTACTTCTCAGAAAACTTCCATTGATTATCTCTCTTCCACCCCGTAAATGCTTGCCTCCTCCTTTTTCCTAGAAGTTTTTAAAGTATTCAGTTCTTTCCCATTAAACTCATAAACTTTCCTCTTTTATAGCCAAATTTCCTGGTAACTCTCCATGTATCTTGCTTCAATTTCCACTCACTCCTTTACCAGTTGCAATCTGTCCTTTGCCTCAATCACTCCAATGCAACAGTACGAGATAATGTTCGTTCCGACTGGCAGCACCTGACACATTCTCTGCCTTGAATACCTTCTTCCCTTCTGGACACACACTTCCCATTTTCCCTCTTAGTTCAGCTGTAACCACATAACTGACATCTTGCCAACAGGAATGAAAATGGAAAAGGTATGATACTTCCAGTTTGAGGTAGTTAAGAAAAGGTGTGGGTTCTCTGCCATCTCTCTCGCCCATCTGCATGGCTGTCAGAGTTGCACAGCGGAAGCAGCCTGGATTCCTAAAAGGAACTGCCAAGGGGCGCCGCCCCGCCCTCAGCAGACTGTGACACAAGTGCCATGCTCTACACAGAAGCTGACAGGATCATGCCACCGATTCCCATCTTAAAATACCTGAAGACCTTCTCATTGCTTTTAGCACAAAAACACGCAACATGAGCCCTGAATTGTCTGACTGCTGCTTCTCTCTCCCTCCTTATCTTGCACCACACTCTTTCTTACTCTCATCACCCCAGCCACACCAGCTTTTAAATTCCCTGAATATGCCAAGCGCTGTCATGTCACAAGGTCTCCGAACAAGCTATTCCCGCTACCCAAAATGCTCTTTTCTCCCCTCCTTGCCTAGTTATCTCTGTTTTACCCTTCATACTTTAGCTCAACAGCCATTTCTTTCCCTTTCCCCCAGTTTAGGTCAAAGGCACTGTACCTCTCCTTTGTTGTATCTATCACAGTCATAATTTTGCATTTATTTGATTAGTATCTGTCCTTCTCACCTTACTGTAAGTTCCCTGAGAGCAAGAACTAAGTCTGTTTTTTGCACCTTTGTGTCTGCAATAATTTACCACCATAGTGCCTAGCACATATTAAGTATGCAATAAATACTTACTGAATTAAATAATGAAAGCCTGTTGCTAATATTCTGAAGAGCTAATACCAATATTAAAATACCATTAGTAGCTTTCTGTGAAAAACATAATTTACCTGTCACATTCAAGTTCCTCAGGCCATCGGATCCCAAAAGTGTCAATTATTTTTTCGCAATCAGAATATACTTTCTCACAAAATTTACGACAAGGTGGAACCACATGAATTTGCTCTGTGCAGGCTGGTACAAAAGCTTTGCAAAGGAAAGTTTCAACATTTGGTGAACATTCCAGATTTGCAAGAGGAAGAAAATGCTATTAAGAAAAACAGAAAGATAAGGTTAGAAAACATTTTAATAACAAACGAATAAAATTAATTCACTTAATGTTTTTTCACTTACACTCTAAAAGAACCTTTAAATCTCCCTCTATCAGACTTATGAACCCTTCATACACAGTGGAATATTATTATTTTATTCAATTATACATTTTTCCAGAAGTCATGGATTACTCCAGTGAAACCACTTGTCAGAGTCACCAATAAACTCCACACTGTCACATCTGATGGTATATTCTAAGTCTTCCTTCTACTCAACTTTTATTATAACAAAACAACTGACACAGTGGATCCTATCTTCCTCTTGAGGTATTTTTTTTCACTTGTCTTCTAGGAGACGAATTCTCCTGGATTTCTACCTATCTCACTGGCTGTTCCTTTTCTAACCCTCTTCCATTTCCCAATTCTAAGTATTGAAATGCTCCAGAGCTCAGGCCCCAGACCTCTTCTTTATTTATACTCACTACTCAGAGGAAACCTGTCCAGCCCCATCACTCCGATGAACCCCAGACTTGAACGAACATCTGCTTTCTGGTATCTCAAACCAACGTATCCAAAACACAACCCAGTTCCACTGCATTCCTATCCCCAAACACTCCCTCAGTCTTCCCCATCTCAGTAAATGACGGCATCCTCACCAAATCACTCAGGCCAAGAATCTTAAGATTCATTCATTATTCCTGTCTTCTTCCACCCCATTTCCAACCCATCAGCAAATCCTGGTGGCTTTCCCTTCAAAATACATTCCAAATCTGACCTTTTCCCACTATTACCACTCAGTCTAAGCCACTGTATCTTTCACCTAGACGACTGAAACGGCCTTCTAACAGGTCTTACCATTTCCCACTCTTGCTAATCTTGCAGTCAATTTTCCATATCAATCTTACTCTCTCCAATGTGATTCTTTAAAATGTAAGTTTATTCTTGTTCAAAGACTTCAATAAAATAAATTCCAAAGTCTTTACCAACTTCTAGGAGGCCTTAAATTTCTTGGCCCCTGACTATGTCTCCTATTTCATTTCCTACCACTCTTTCTCTTTTTCACTCCATTGCCACTGAAGTGGCCTTCTGATTCTCATCATTCCACGTGTATTTCTGCCTCAGAATGTTTGCATTTGCTGTTCCCCTCAGCTCTCTTCTCCCAGACAGCCACATGGCTGACGTCCTCATTCATTTGCGTCTCCATTCAACCGTCACCTCAGAGAGGCAGTCTCTGTCCACCCTATCTAAAAATTACCTTGTCATTCTCTATCCCATTACCCTGGTTTGTATTTCTTTTAAGCCCTTACCACTATCTGACATTTCATTATACATTAATTTATTTAATTTCTGCCTTTACCACTAGAATGTAAATTCCATGTGGGAAGGGACTTTGTCTGTTTTGTTCACTGTTGTATCTCCAGTGCCTAAAACAGTGTCTGCTACATAGTAATTTCTCTATACATATTTATAGAATAAACAAATGACTCTCCAGAACAAATGAATGAACAATGACATATCATGTCAATAAAAAGTTTCAGAGCATTAAGATAACATAAATGTTTCCAGAGGGGGGAAAAACTCTGGATATATACAAAGAAATTAAATTCTGAATATGTGATAATATCAGATGCTAGAAGACAAAGAAACAACCATAAAATTCTGAAGGAAAATTTACTTTTTTTTTAACAGTTAGTTAATCTTTTTTTTTTTTTTTTTTTTTTTAAGACAGAGTCTCTGTCACCCAGGCTGGAAAAGTGCAGTGACACAATCATAGCTCAATGCAGCCTTGAACTCCTGGGCTCAAGTGAAGCCATCCTTGGCCTCAGCCTCCTGAGTAGCGAGGACTATAGGCACCCACCACCACGCCCAGCTAATGAAGGAAAATTACTTTCAACTTAGAATTCTATACCCAGCCAAACATTTAGTTGAGGGTAAAAGAATGACATTTTGGGCCCCGTAAGGAATACAAAATTTTAACTTTTAAGCATCCCTTTTTAGGAAGCAACTAGAAGATAGAGTATTCCTGAAACATACTGAAGGAATATATGAATAAGCCAGAAAATAAAATGATATGGGACCCTGGAATTAGTTGATTCAACACTGGAGAATGGCAAGAGAAATCCTCAGCATGACAGCTAGGAATCGAGCCCAGAAAGCAATCAGAGCACATTTGATAGAAGGAAAAATGGCTGAAAGAGAAAGGTCTCCAGGAGATGCAAGTGGGGGATTGGAATTTACAGATTATATGATATTTTGATCATCTGGGAAAATTGCTGCTAAGTGTCCGATAAGTCTGTTAGCACATCTGAAAAAAGCTATAGGTACATAAAAACCAAGCAAATGGGGAAAATGCAATTAATTACTGCACTAACTGTTAGGGGGAAGGTATTACAGAAATAAATATAATCAAAGTATACCACTTCACTCAGCAGTGCACAATATTTAATATTCCTACTAATGGTAGCACTGACTATTGATTTAACCAAAAATTCTATTAGGAGTTTAGGAGGAAAAGTAAAAGTGGCAGAGTAAGAGAAATGAATGATCAACTACCAGGATAACAGGAAAAACTAAAGACATACTGCCTGAAGTTCAAATTGATGAATCAATAAATGACACAGTAAGAAAATTAATTAGAGTATGGCTTACATACATACCAGAAGAACACCTAAGAGAGTTCAAAGTGGCTGCCTCTGAGAAGCAAGACTGGGATGGGGATGCAGGGTGGGCAAGGCCTATTGTGCTTCTGTTCAAAGCCTTTTAGTACTAAAGGTTCTTTTTTTTCAGCTTTATTCAGGTATGACTGATATATGATGAACTGAATATATACAAAATGTACGATTTGATAAGTTTTGAAATCATTACCACAATCAAGGTAATATATCCATCACCACCAAAATTTCCTCTTGCCCCTCTCTAATTCCTCCCTCTCTTCCATCCTCTTCCTCATCTCCTCAGTAACCTCCCACCCCCAGCAACCACCAATCTGCTTTCTGTCACTGCAGAGTGGTATTTTCTATAATTTTATATAAGTGGAATCATATGATTTCTTTTTTTGTCTAGCTTCTTTCAATCAACATTATTATTCTGAGATTCATTCACATTATTCTACATATCAGTAATTCATTCCTTTCAATTGCTGAGTAGTATCTGTTTATCCATTCACTAGTTGATGGACAGTCTGAAGAGCCCATGGGACATTTGAGTGTGAATATCTACTACAGGCAGTTAAATAAATAGAGCTATGCAGGTGAGAGACTTAGGTTAAGGATATGGATTAGAAAGTCATCAGTATAAGAATGGTCATTGAAATAACTGATTGAAGTCACCTAAAGAAAACGTGTAGAGTAAGAGAAGAAAATTCTGATTCAAGGGGAATGCACTGAATCTATATATCTGCGGTCTCCTAACCCCCCCGGGTCCGTGGACCGATATGGGTCCAGGCCTATTAGGGACCGACCGCAGAGCTCTGCTGTCGCCCCCTCAACCCCACTCCTCCCTGGGAAAACTGTCTTCCATGATACTTAGGAAGGGGGGGTGCACACAGCAGGAGGTGAGCAGCGGGCGAGGGAGCGAAGCTAGACAAAAAAAAGGAAACATATGATTCCACTTATATAAAATTATAGAAAATACCACTCTGCAGTGACAGAAAGCAGATTGGTGGTTGCTGGTGTATTTACAGCCACTCCCCATCACTCACATCACTGCCTGAGGCCCCCCTCACCCACTGCCCCCGGTGAAAAAATTGTCTTCCATGAAACTGGTCCCTGGTGCCAAAAAGGTTGGGGACTGCTGCTATATATATTAGCATCTCCTTCCTTTCCAGATGCCACTGAAATGAGAGAAAAGGTTTAAAAATTTTTAAAAATCCATAGCTGCATTAAAAAAAAAAAAAGGGAAAAGTTCTCATCAGTGAATTATAAACTTTCAGAAATTTCTGGAAGATAAGAAGGAATGAGGACTTCTTTCAGCAGTATGGCTAAACTGTATATCTCCTGCCATAATACATTCAGGTTCTGGATAAACTACAATAAATATACTTTAAAATGCATTGCTGAGCACTGTACACACTGCATAAAATCACCTTGAAATATATACAAAAAGCAACAAAACTACAAGGAAAAATGTATGATTCCATGGTAATAAGGAGAAATATCAATACATCTTTCTTAATAAATGAAAGGTCAAGCAGACAAAAAAATTAATAAGTAAATGTAAGATTTGATTAGAGCACCATAATTAACAAGTCCTATTTAAAGGGCACATATCCACACCCAACAATTAGAGGACAGTAGCTTTGGAGGATGTTGGGCCAGTGGAAAGTTCAACCTGTCCTGATGGGGCAAAGTGACTGAGCAAAGACAGGGCTGCCACAGTTGGTACACTGTATCTCTCTTATTTGAATGATGCCCAGAGACCTGACCCTTTGCCATCTGACAGGAACTTGCTGGAGAGCAAACAGCATAGTACTTTTCACAATTTCCTGTCCTGAGAGGGAGAATGCCCAGACTGTGTGAGAATCCTCCTCTGGGGCTAAGGTGAGAGAAGGGGAGCCATGGGCAACTGGTAGCATTTACTTCTTTGTTGACTGCCCCCAAAAAACCTAGTTCCTAAATTTTTTGAGTGTCTGGTAATCAGATCCTTTCAGGGAAAGAATTAAAATACACTGTGTTTAGTTCCAACTCAGAAGCCATTTTGCAATAGCCATGATAAACTGATGGTCAGCACTTAAGAACTAATTGTCCAGTTCCAGGGCAGGCAAAATGAAAGTAACACATGTACTTTTGCTATACAAAAACAATTTTCTTACAGGGCAAACACAAGTCACTCCACTCATTTAATTCTTCTACACTGCCAACGTTGCTTAATCCAATAATGCTGATGTTCCTGTACTGTGTAAAGGATAAATTGAATGTTGAAAACTCAAATACTTTCAGAGGCCAGAGAGGTAAATTCAAGACAATAGGAAGCAGTTAGGTAGCAGCTGCTACTCAACTCCAGCAGAATATTATTTGCAAACGTGGACAAAGAACTGTCAAGTATATCAATCTTTCACAAGAAAACAGAACCTAGATTTTTTTGTGAAATCTCCCAAATTTTAGATTGTGGCACTTTAATACGTACATTTAAAACACTGTGTAGGACAAACAAATGTCTTCAGGTCAGATCCAGTGTGGGCCACCAACTTCCAAGTTCTGTTACAGCCTAATAGACTTAAAGAATTTTAGATTTGGAAGGGACCTGAGAGAACCTTTAAGTTAATTATTTTCAAAGTGTTTGTGTGTGTGTGCCTGTGCACGCACATATGTGCATTTTGCCAAGCAACATTTTCTTCAGATAGGAGGTTACAAAGAAGCCCGATATACTAAATAAATAAAGGCACAGCCTCTCTGGTGGAAAAGGAAGCCCTCCCTGCTGAGATACCTTGCACAGCTCCCCTTTACTACCGTGACCTCAATGTACTCCAGAGATCACAGTTTGAAAACCACTGACCTGATCCAAACCCTCAGCTCATAAATGAGAAAACTGAAGCCAATTTCTTGTAGAAATTGTTACTGAAATTCCAAAACTCTAGGTTAGAATCTAGGTGTCCTTATTCCTGATCAAATGCTACTTTTACCAATATTATAGCTACTGATAATAAATCAGAGCTTTGATTTATTCAGCACTTACCATAAGCTAGGCACTGTGCTTTTTCGTATACTTTCACATACCATTTACAACCCTGTTCTTATCTCTACCTTGCAGACAAGGTAACTGAAGCTTTGAGAGATTAAGAACTTGTATAGTCACAATAGTAGTAAGAAGCAGAAGTAGGATATGAACCTGGGTCCCTGTGACTCCAGAGTATGTCCTCATTAGCCTTTATACTATACTGCTATCCAATTCTCCCTGAAAATTACCATTTCCCAAAGCACTAAGACAGGCAAAAATGCTGACAAGGACAAAAGGAAGAAAAGATGTCCAAAGAGGATTGGGACTCTTCTACATGAAAGAAAACTCTTCAGTTTGAAAAAAAAATTTTTCACAGGACACGTATGAAAGACTATAAAACCTCAAGCTATATTTATCAAATTCCAGATGATGTATGTACCTCCTGAAGCAGGTAATTTTAGAACAAATAATAGCACTTTAAATAATGGGTAGTCAGCTGGGCATGGTGGCTCATGCCTATAACCCCAGCACTTTGGGAAGCTGAGGCCAGAAGTTTGATATCAGCCTGGGCAACACAGTGAGACCCCATTGCTAAAATAAATAAATAAATAAAATACAATAGGTAGCCTATTATTGAACTCATTATACCCATCGGTTGAAAACATAAATAGGATGAGCATAATTCCCTCATCTTATGAAGTAAAAATCTTGATAGGAATCTTTTATGTTCTTCTACAAAATGTCCTGGGTACCATTCCCAGAAGCCAAACCTTGTGATGGAAAGACTACTAACCTGACCCACTGTGATATTTCTTATACTCTTAATTTTATACTCTGAATCCCATCACATTGTTAAACTGGTATTAAGCATAGTAAGTGCCAAACCTGTGAATTAAACTCATGAATTAAAGTGTAAATCTGTGAATTGAGCAAATATTCAAACTTCCTGGTCTGTTCAGTCTGTTCTCTTTCCTCCCCCTTAGCGACACACTTTCTTCAAATCTCTTAGTAACCCAGTGCCTTCATGATCTCATTATGAATTTCTCCTTTTCAAATTTCATTCTCAAAAAAACTTGTCTAGTAACTAACCACAACAAAGTGTCAATAATGCTTTTGAGATTCTACCATTCAATAATAATCAAAATAGTTAACTACAGTTTTAACACTCAGAGAAATAAAAGGTAGTGTCCTTTAAGGAAATGGTCAGTCCCTGGCAGAAATCCCTAGAAATAGCAGTATATTAGTACCGGAAGAAGAGGACAATTAAGAAGGCAATTCACACCTCTATTCTAAAAAACAGCCTGAGCCAAACAGTACATGGATAATGGGAACCAAAATACATGGAGTATTTTATATAATCCTTTGCTGGAAATAATGCCAGCATTTTAATTCTAACTAAATTTTAACTACTATTTAATTCTAATAGGTTAATTCTGTTTAATTAACTACCTGTGCCACCTTTGGCAGATAACTTTCTGAGTCTCAGTATTCATCAGTAAAATGAGAGGAATGAACCATTGGATGATCTCTAAGGACACTTACGGCTCAAAAATTTATTAAGAGGATGACACAGACTTGAGTAGCAGAGCTGGAGACAAATTTCAAAACAACTGTAGGTACTACAATGAAATTTTCTCCTTGGTAGATAACTGTCTTGCATTGAGCTCTGTAGTGAATATTTACTGTTTTTGTCTGCCTAGGAGACCTGTTTTGGGGAATCCCAAAGCAAATGAGATGCTATAGAAGCTAAAGAGGGATGCAGGGATGCAACCTGGCAACAAAAACATAGGCACCTAATCTAAGCTTGGCCATTTGGATGCTTCAGGTAATGTGATTCTTGGGGAGAGGGTTGTGCAAAAGAACAGATGTAGTCAGAATATTTGAGGCAGCTGCAGTGGGATCAATAATCCTTGCAGTGCCGAAGTAAGTGTCCACTGACAATGGTTCAGGAAGTGCCCAATGACATCAGCACTGGTAACAAACTGATCCTATGGCATGGTCTTAGCTATATGCCCTGGTTCCCTTTGCTCCTCCCTATGTTCTTAACCTGGTTCTCTAGTCTCCCCATTGATTCTACAAGCTGTCCAATATTCACACATTTTCTGCTTAGTCACAGTTGGTTTCTGTTGTTTATAACCCAGAAGACTGACTAGTACAGAAATTACACAAAGAATGGGTTGTAAGTGACCTAAGCAAAATGGGAGGAATTCTAGAACCGGGTTTCTGGCCAAAAGTAGTGAATATCCTGCTAGTATTTAGAGATGGAAATCTGGCAGCCCATGGCATATAGCAGCAAACAGCAAAGTGAGTTACCCTCGTAATCACTTAGGCTCTAAGTATCTCTTAGGAAGATGTGTCCAGCGAAGGTAGGGCTACGGGGAGAGGCAATGAGTGGCTGCTGCCAAACAACCAAAAAACAGTGCAAAGGGCACGACTTGTTCAAAGATCGTGGGGTGAGGTGAGGGCTTCTAATGGCACCATTTGGTTTAGAAAGAGAACAACAGGCGTCTCTGAATTCTTGACTCAAGATGTGCAGTGAAACACAGGACCAAAAGGACTTAAGCTAAGAAGTTGAAAACCAAAGTTTGATCCTGTAAATTGCCAAATTATATCAGTTTAATTCACTTCTCTTTCATATAGGAGACCTGGCGATACTGTAATTCAGAAGCAGTGGGACCCAGAGTTCTGAAGTGGGGATATGTGACAAAGGACAGAGTACTCACACAGTGCTCTGAGCCTGCAGCCCTCAAGGCTGACCCTCCTCATCTCAGAAATTTACTTTCTAAGAAGAAAATAAATAGCCTCATGCCCTATTCCCACCATTCTTCAATGTCTCAACCTATAACTAGAGTTCTACCCCAGCATGCCCTGGGAGGCTCAAGTTAAAAGCAAATCTGGAAAAAAGTCTTTTAAATTAGTTCTACAACGCCATTAATTTATATTGGTTCCTGAGGAACTCTAGTTCCTGAGGACTCTAGATTAAGGAGAAAATAACACAATTTTAGATGGGGCTAAGATACACTGATATGGGGCTATTTCTCAGAGATTCCAGATTCAGTGCTAGCTTCAGAGATTGGGCATTTGGACGTCAGATGATAAATGGGCTTTTGATGGGTGAGACCCCAAACCCAACCCACTGTAATTTCCCAAGTCTATGTGTGTAAACTTAAAATAACTGTATTTAGCAAAAGCACAATCACCATATTGGTTTCCTGGATAAACCTTATTATGGTAGGAGGGGCCAAACAAAACCATTAGAGGTTTCCTTCCCTACCATGATAAAATATCAAAAGCACTACCAACCAAGGGCATTTTCAGAGATTAGTGACACCATCACAAACATATTCGGGGTAGTAATTCCTACCACTTTCCCATTTTAACCTTCCAGTGCAACTAGATGTGGTTTTTTTGAGGCAGAGTCTTGCTCTGTCACCCTAGCTAGACTGCAATGGTGCCATCACAGCTCACTGCAACCTCAAACTCCTAGGCTCAAGTGATTCTCCTGCCTCAGCCTCCCCAACAGCTGGGACTACAGGCATGTGCCACTACACCTCATTAATTTTTTCTATTATTTGTCGAGATGGGGTCTCGCTCTTGCTCAGGCTGGTCTTGAACTCCTGGCCTCAAGCGATCCTCCCGCCTCGGCCTCCCAGAGTGCTAGGATTACAGGCATGAGCCACCGCGCCCGGCCTGGATGTGTTCTTAATAGATTGTTTTAAGCAACCTTAATTAAATGGTTAAAGTACTTTTCAAGATGTGGTCTCTTTGCTGCAGCAAGTCAGTACAACCCTGGCACCTTGTATGCAGCTCTGATGTGGTCAATTCTTTTTTCTCCAAAAGCAATTTGCTTTTACCCAGCAGGGACAGAAGCACATCTTCACCAACTTGCCTTAGAGCAGTGGTTCTCAAAGAACAGTCCCTGAATCAGCAGCATCAGCATCCCATAGGAACTTGTTAGAAATGCAAATTCTCTATCTCATCCCAGACCTATTGATTCAGGATCTCTGGGGTGAGGCCAGTGATCTGTATTTTAATAAGCTCTTCAGATGATTCTGATGCACACCAAAGTTTGAGAATCACTGCCTTAGAGCAACATCAGCTCTTCATATCTGTGCCTCAATTTCACTGTCACAGGCCCTAACCATGTCACCATTTCACAAGACACCACAGTGCTCCATTATACTGAGGACACAAAGCTGATGAAGCCATAGACCTGTACCCTAGATGCCACAGTAAAACACAAGTACAAATGAAGAGATTAACCCTACATAAAAAATAAAAGGGATCTTTCACCCTGGTTTTGCTAATAGCTCTAGGTAGAGACTGAACGAGAGAACATCTAGAGAACATCAACCCAAACTACTTCTCACGAACTGAGTGTTATCAAATTCACCTACTCATGAAGTCAGGTGTACCCAATAGCATTCCATCTTCAAGTAGCCCAAGCAGATCTTAAGGACATGGGAAAGTGGCATGAGCATATTGCTCACACTCTTAGAATGCCTACCTCTGCCATATTACTATCCTTTCCTTAAAACACACCTATGGCTTGATGGAGAGTTCATTCTGACCAAATGAATCCTGAGGAAACAATTACAGCCTGGTTTACATGAGCTAGACCCAGCCAAGAGTGAACTGTTATAGGATTATAACTCCACTCAGAGGTGGCCCTAGTAGGCAGAACTTTAATCACTATGTCTTGTCTATGTTATCAACAGAACGATGGTCCAAGGTAAGAAGTTACATTGATTCATGGGCTATAGCCAATGGTATAACCAGATAGGAACCTGTAAGGAGCAAGATTGGAGAACTGGTGATTAGGAATCTGAAAAAGAAGTATGTGGCTGGACTTCTCCAAAATGAACCCATAACGTGAAAATATTTTTCATGCATGTGAATGCAACCAAAAGGCCCCAATACAGAGGAAGCTCTTAAACATGTTGACTAAATAATACACTGTGTGGATGTCAATCAGCCTTTTCTCTAATTACACCAATATTTGCTCAATAGGCTCAGAAACAAAAGGGCCATGGTGGCAGAAAGGAGTGCCCATATTCAACAGCATCAACCCCTCTTCCTTGAGGCTGATCTGGCTATTGCTGAGTAGTTAATTTGCCAGAAACGCAGCAGCAACCAACCTTAAGCCCTCAATATGGTACCATATCCCAGAGGGATTATCCATCTAGTGTCAGGTTAAGTACCCTGGATCCCTTCCATCCAAGATTTCTCCTTGCTGAAATTCCCTGCTTACAACACTCTCATGTAGACCATTCTTGTGTCATGGTCTTAGCTGTAACTTGTTTCCTTACAGCCTGAGCTTGAAGTTTAGCCTACCTGTTGATTCTATGAGCTACCTGCTACCCTTCTAATCAATTCCTTTTCTGCTTAACCAGTCTGGGTACCCTAGATGAGGTGGAAAGGACACAGAAAAAGAAGAAAATTAGTTAAATCACAAGGAAAGGAAGCTCCTTTTTCAGAGTTAAAAGAATTAAAGAGCTATATAAGATAAACGGAGGCATGAACAGAGCAAAATAATATTACAATAGGTCTAAAAGTGTTTTTTGGAAATGAGTAGACAAGGACAAAAAAGTAATCTATGAAAATAAGCCTTTGCCAAAAACTAGAACTAAATGTAAAATGACAAAAACAGATGGGTTGTCTTACATTTCCTACACCAGAATATAAATTCCATGAGGGCACAAAAAAGTTGTTTGGTTCATTATTGTATGCCTAGTACCTGAACAGTGCCTCAAATATTTAATAATTTAGGTACTCAAATACTTGTAGAATAAACAAACACTAGTTGTTCTCAATAAGATATACAGGGAAAGGACCAGCTAGTTCCCCATGCTATAATGACATGATAATGGAAGGAACCATGATATGGGCCTGAGGTTGGTGGCACTATAAGATCTGAAGAGAATGCCTGGGCTAGGATTTTAATTGAGAGAGATCAAAAGAGGAAAGATATTTCATTTTTTTTAATAACTATATAAAGCTAAGCCTGGGCAGGGTGGTCCTATAGCAGTATCTCGGCTGTGCCTTGCTTCCCTTAGTACTGAAAATACAGAATGTATAAACACCTGTGACTTTTCTGAAGCATGAATCAGAATCTCATTGGTACACGGAAGTAAGCTACTTTACCAGCGAACAAGACCAAGTGACTGCCAAGCATCTGATTCTCAGGTCAGGATTTGTGCTTTCTACTCATGCTTTCTAACATACACAGTAACTCCCATGAAGTGATACAAGCTGTATTTCTTGCTTTAAAATGGCACCAAAAAGAAAGTCAACTTCTAGTGATAGTGATGAAAATTGAATGAAAGTCAAGAAATCTAAAGTGATTGAAAAAAAAAAGTGATGGACCTGAGCAAAACAAGACTCACTAAAGTCTAAAGGGCCCCATAAATGTTTTAAATTACACTTTGCAGAGCAAATACTGTCAAAGTGGTTACAAAGGTCTTGAGTAAATTCTCTGAGAATGTCACTGGACTACTGCATAAGAAAGTGGTGCAAATTTTTCTGCTTATTTTCGTGAATGTAATCAATCTCAGGCAAGTCAGCTTCTTTAAAAAGCCTGGAATACAAGAGAAGAATAAAAAACAGGAATTTGTGTTATTTCTATAATGGAAAACTTGTTATTTTTAAACTATGTCTTGGCAGGAAGCATGAGAAATTTTAAACTATTTATCCAAAAGAGCGTTCTTTTGGAAATTAGACAAATGTACATATTAACTGGTTGATACTACAAAGGATGTGTATAATTAAGAATTAATTAATCTTTTAATTTAAAACTTATAACTTTAACCTAAAGACTCCACAAGAAAACTATTAGAACTGATAAACAAATTCAGTAAACTTGCAGGACACAAAGTGAACATACAAAAATGCATTTAATATGCCAATAGTAAGCAATCTGAAAAAGAAACCAAGAAAGTAATCCCATCTATAATACCTACAAATAAAATAAAATCTGTAGGAATAAACATAACCAAAGAAGTGAAAGACCTCCATAATGAAAACTATAAAACATTGATGAAAGAAATCGAAGCCAACACAAAAAAACGGAAGGATATTTCATGCTCATGGATTGGAAGAATCAACATTGTTAAAATGTCCATACTACCCAAAGCAATCTACAGATTCAATGCAATCCCCACTAAAATACCAATGAAATTCTTCATGGAAATAGAGAAAAGTCCTAGAATTTATACAGAACCACAAAAGACCCAAAGCCATCCTGAGCAAAAAGAACAAAGCTGGAGGAATCACATTACCTGACTTCAAATTATACTACGGAGCCATAGTAACAAAGCGGCATGGTACTGGCATAAAAACAGACACATAGACCAATGTAACAGAATAGAGAACCCAGAAATAAATCCACAATCTATAGTGAACTTACCTTCAACAAAGGTGCCAAGAACATACAGTAGGGAAAGGATGGTCTTTTCAATAAAGGGTGCTGGGAGAACTGGACATACATATGCAGAAGAATGAAACTAGACCCATCTCTCTCGCCATATACAAAAATCAAATAAAAATGGATTAAAGACTTAAATCTAAGACCTGAAACTATGAAACTACTAAAAGAAAACATTGGGGAAATGCTTCAGGGCATTGGTCTTGGCAAGGACTTCTTGAGTAACACCCCCTAAGCACAGGCAACCAAAGCAAAATTGGACAAATGGGATCACATCAAGCTAAAAAGCTTCTGCACAGCAAAGGAAACAATCAACAAAGTGAAGAGACAACCCATAGAATGGGAGAAAATATTGGCAAACTGGCACCAGAGGCTGGTTTCACGGAAGACAAGGGATTAAATAACTAGAATATATAAGGAGCTCCAACAACTCAACAGGAAAAAAAATCAAATAATCCAATTTAAAAATGGGCAAAGGATCTGAATAGACATTTCTCAAAAGAAGACATATAAATGGCCAACAGGTATATGAAAAAAATGCTCAACATCATTAGCCATCAGAGAAATGCAAATCAAAACTACTATAAGATATCATCTCACCCCAGTTAAAATGGCTTTCCTCCAAAAGACAGGCAATAATGAATCCTGGCGAGGATGTGGAGAAAGGGGAACCCCTGTATGCTGTTGGTGGGAATGTAAATTAGTGCCACCACTATAGAGAACAGTATGGAGGTTCCTCAAAAAACTAAAAATAGAACTACCATATGACCCAGCAATCCCACTGCTGGATATATATCCAAAGGAGGGTAATTCAGTATATCAAAAAGATACCTGCACTCCCATGTTTATTGCAGCACTACTCACAATAGCCAAGATTTGGAATCAGCCTAAGTGTTCATCAATGGATGAATGGACAAAGAAATTGTGGTATATATATACACAACGGTATATTATGTAGCCACAAAAAAGAATCCTGTCATTTGCAACAACATGGATGAAACTGGAGAACATTATGTTAAGTGAAATAAGCCAAATATAGAAAGACAAATCTCGTATGTTCTCATATGTGGGAGCAAAATATTAAGAAACAATTGATCTCACGGAGACAGAGAGTAGAATGATGGTTACCAGAGGCTGGGAAGGGTAATGGGATAGGGTAGGGATAAAGTGAGGATGGTTAATGGGTGCAAAAATATAGTAGATAGATAGAATGAACACTATTTCATAGCACAACAAAGTGACTATAATCAACAACATGTTAGGGCAGCAGTCCCCAACCTTTCTGGCACCAGAGGCTGGTTTCACGGAAGACAATTTTTCCACAGACTTGAGGGGGTGGGGGACAGTTCGGGATGATTCAAGCACATTACATTTATTGTGTGGTCAAACCTCTCTGCTAATGATAATCTGTAAACTTGTAGCTGCTTCCCAGCACTAGTATCACCACCTAAATCCACCTCAGATCATCAGGCATTAGATTCTCATAAGGAGCGCACAACCTAGATCCCTCGCACTCCTGTAAGAATCTAATGCCACAGCTGATCTGACAGGAGGCGGCGCTTATGCGGAGATGTGAGTGATGGGGAGTGGCTGTAAATACAGATGAAGCTTCACTGGCTTGCCCATCACTCACCTCCTGCTGTGTGGTCTGGTTCCTAACAGGCCACGGACCGGTACTGGTCCGAGGCCCGGGGGTTGGGGACTGTAGTCCTAACACAAAGAAATGATAAATGCCTGAGGTTGTGGATACCCCAATCACCCTGACTTGATTAATTCACATTGTATGCCTGCATCAAAATATCACATGTACCCTGTAAAGATAAACAACTATTATGTACCCATAATAATTAAAAATAAAAAAGGAAAAAGAAATAAAACTTATAACTTTAAAAACTAATACTGGGAAAGCTACACATTCAACAAACATTAATGAATGAAAACATGACAAATATACAAACTGAAGTAATAATGCTTCATTATCTACATGCCACATTTTCAAGGAAGGGAAATAATCACAACACAACAGTCTTCCTATGGTCTGAAAGAACCATGTCCCTTTGTGGACAGGCTCTTCTGAGGGCATAACTAATACCATCCTAGACTGTGGAATACTAAGGAATGGAATAGGAACCTTGTGCCTATCAAGGAATAGGAACAGAGCCTCCCAGGAGAAATATTATCCTTTCTGTTCAAATACAAGTTTGCCCTTATTCTGCAGATACAGAAGCAGTCAAGTGATTTTCTCTACTACTTCAACACAACATCACAAAGGAAGGTAAGCTTGTGATTTCTACATTTAAAACACAATAGTAGCCATTACATATGCAACTGACTTGGAACACTTTTCGTTATGTATTTCATTTTATACGATTAGTATCTTACTTTCAGATAGTCTTCCCTGAAAAACAGAGAGGTTAATCACATTGAACATTTTCTATCCTTGTGTATGAGGGATAAACGGCAGAGAATTAGGAGGAAAGGTGATAGCAGGAAAGGGTCCACTGAACTCTTCTAAAAGCAGAAAAATGAAAATGTTTAAAAACCACTGCACAATAGAAATAAATTTTTTCTTAAAAGTCTATTTATCCAGTTTTTCTCCATCCCCTTATTTTTAATTGAATAGAGACATTTTAATAGTACATATTAACAGGTGGAAAGGAAAGGGTTTTTTTGGCTCACTTCCCTTTACACAGTTTAAAAGTGGAACGACCACATGCTGTTCCAAACACAATATATGACTTTGCCTTTGCCTAGACCTCAATGAAGGCAATTTAAAAAGAAAAATACAATATTCCTGTTTCCATTTTCCCTAGATCAGTCTCTCAAGGGACTTCAACCTTACAATTTGAGAAACAATGCTGTAGATATGAAACAAAAGCAACACAATGGAAAACCAGAAGCCATTTGTTTTTTTTTTTTCCACTTGGGAGAGTTAGACTGTACAACATCCTTTTCATTACAAAGCCAAGTTACTATTCAGAATTGTAAATTAATTCTTTGTAATACAAATGACTTCAGGTTCAGATAATAAAATAAGGAACAAACCGAAGTCCCTTATTTTAGGCAATCTCTGAAACAAAACTAAAAAACCAGGATATCCCAGTTAGATCCTTTTTGTTTGTATAAATTTGACTTTAAAAAAGTATATGGAAAGTAAATAACATATAACTCAGGTAACATATTAATAAGAATGCACAATAATCTTTATTATGTGCTATACTATCCTTGAAACACTTTCCAGTACTTTAAACCAAGGTTCAGCAAACAACAGCCCATGGGCCAAATATGACCCACTGCCTGTTTTTGTAAATAAAGTTTTATTGAAACACAGCCACACTCATTTGTTGACATATTGTCTATGATGGCTTTTGTGCTACAATTGTAGAGTTCAATAGCTGCAACAAAGACTGTATGGTCTGTCAAGCCAAAAATATTTGGCCCTTTACAGAAAAAGTTTGCAATCTCTGCTCTAAACCAGTAGGTCTGGAACTTTAACATTCATAAGAAACACCTGGACAGCTTGTTAAAACACAGCTGAGCTCTATCTTCAGAGATCAAGATTCAGTAGGTTGGGGTGAAGGGTCCATAAATTTGCATTCCTAACAAACTCACAAGCTGCTGGTCTATGAACTAAACTTTGAGAACCACTGCTCTAAATCATCTCATATAATCACAGATTGACAGTGACCATAAATAAATTCTATAAAACAGGCTAGCTGTCACAAAAACTGAGGCACAAATGAGGAGATAGATTTTTTGACTTGTATGGAATTCTTGGTGGCTAAGAAAGTACAATTGGTTGCCATAGTCATCAGACAATTCTTCCCATCCTAACACCTCAATTCAGTGAACACTGGAACCAGCAGGAACCAAAGGCAGTTGGGTTGGAAGTATAAAATCCAATCTGTTCTTTAGAGAAGCTATAAAACACATTTTTAGTAAAAGCCAAGGTACACACAACTTAATTTAGTACTTCACTGGACAATAAACTTAAGAACTAAAGTACATTAGAAAAAATTTGACGGGTATAGTTTATAATCCAGTGGTCCAATCAAAAGATGAATTCCTTCACTTCACATAAATAAATAGAAATGGTTAAAAATCAAATTCTTTAAACACATTCTAACAAATATGTATAGAGTTAATATGGGAAAGAAAATAGAGGATGTCAACTGATATATTTCTACTCAGGTAAAACAAAAGAGGATGATCTGTAAACCACCTAAAATTATTAGAATGTCTTTCACTTGGACACTGTGGAAGACAGAGGTGGAACGTAAAGATTGGGAGGAAAAATTTTCTGTGCTGATTTACTGGGACAGGAAACACCACCTTTTTCTTTCTTTAGCTTTTACTGAGCATGTACCATGCTCAGAGGCACTGTAAAAGGCATTAAGGATACAGATGAATAAACACCATCCCTACTTTCAACAAGTTCACAACTTAGTGAGAGAAACATGTAAATAATTACAATACAGCATAAGCGTAAGAACAGTTGTATATATTAAGTAATATAAGAGTGTAGAGAGTGAGCTGATTAAATATGCTTGGGAGAAAGGTGAAAGGAGGTTTCACTAAAAACAGAGTTATTGCTTTAACTGTAGGAATTGAGCAGGTGCAGGAAGGTAGTAAAGGGCCCACCAGAGGATACAATATATGCAAAGGTACAGAAAGAGTAATATGGATTTGAGCTCTACAAACAGGTCAGGTGGCTGAAGCAGAGTGCGCAACGTGGAAAGGGACAAGATAGGAGGCTGGACAGGAAGGCAGGGTTCCACATAAAGAGCCTCGGATGCTACTCTAGAATCAGGTCTTTTATTTGTCCAGCTTTAGGGAAATGGTGAAGAATTTTAACCCCAAGGTGGACTGCACGGATTTGCACTTTAATAAAATCATTTGGGCACCACTAGATGGGAGAGACTGAAGGTTAGGGATTTTACTTTGATCTAACAAAACTCTGTGTTTTGGCACTGATGAGAGGAAAAAAGAGAGGTAGAGCGAAACAGAGGTTAAAAAATCACCCAATTTAGTTTTTATCTAAGTGAAGTTTACAACAAAGTAGTAAAGGACTGAAATTTACATGTTGTGCTGGGAATCATAGGAAATATTATCTTGTTTATTCAGTAAGGTCAACAGCCTTAAAAAAAAAGTTAAAAAAAAAGTCTTCTCTGTCTACATGATGGTCCATGTAGACAGAGAAGACTGTGTAAAATCACAGTTTTCAAACCTTGGACAAATCATAACTTGCCTGGGCTTCATTTTCTTTACCTGTATAATGATGGGTTCAGGCGTTCTTAACCTGAGCAATACACAGAAGTATATTTCAATATAAATGGTTTCCTTTGTAATCTTACCCATTCAATTTATTTAAATTTTAAAACATTTCATTATTCTGAGAAGGGGTTAATGGCACAAAAGAGGTTAAGAAACTGCATGACCTTTAGGGTCACTTACAACTCTCAAATTACAGGATTTTGAATATTGAATCCAGGAACTAGTAGCAAATGCTGCTTAGCCATAAGGACAGACAGGATTGGGGTAGTAGGAAAAGCACAGCACTGTAGACTAAAAAAATTATATGTAGGGACTAAAAGTCTGACCCAGGCTGATATTATTTTTGCCTTTCCATTTCCCTTTCCTTCCCTTTCTCCTTTTTGTAGACTTAGGTTAATGCTGGTATTAAGCAACTGCTTGATGGCTTTCTTCTTCTGTATCCTTAAACTTACTGAAGTACGACTTATAGAAAACTTCATTAGTAAAGGCTATGAGAAAGTTTAGTATATGAGGAAGATTATATAATGAAGAGATTGGTAACGTTAGCAATCAAATGAAGGAGGTAAGAACAAAAAGCTTTCTTGATAATATCCAGACACAAAACTACCTGGGAAAGAAGCTAGGTAAATAAAAAATATCTTTTTTTTTTAATTGAGAAACAATTGGTTTTAAAAAGATATGTGTAGAACAAAGCTAGTTGTTACCATCTTACAATTACAGGCATTTAATAGCAGGGATGCAGGTCTCACCTATCTTTGTAATAATACTGTATGAATAGGAACTCAAGTCTAAAGAATATGAATTTATAAGGTCACTGTTAGCATTCAAACTTAAAATGTATTTAGCTACTACATAGAAAGGAAACCAGATTTTTTTAAAAATTTAAGAACACTATTAAAACATTATAAAACATATAATCATCAGAGAAAATGTGAATGAATGATGTAATTATTGCTTGATGGTATTCCCACTATATATTTTAATCTGATTAAACCATCAAAATGGTTCTGATTAAACAAGAAAGTGTTATCACATCATTTGTTCAGCGTTCAATCTTGCATTGGTTTGAAAAACCACTGAAAGATTACAATACTATAATTTGTAATATCCTTTAAAATTACACCTACTTAGTATTTAAAAGCTTTCCTATTCTGGACAAGAGTTCACAATGAGGCAGTCAGACAACTATTCAATTGAAAAACAATGGAAGACTTTCAAAGCTGCAAAATAAAATCTAATCAGTTTTTAAAATGGTATCTATATTAAATTTGTAGGGGTTTCATCTCTTCGCAACAATCTGAGGAAAAAAAGCCTTTATCACCTTCAAACAGTTTTTCCGCAGAAAAACTACAAAAAAGACACATTTGTCTTCTTTCCTTCAAGAGAGTTATCAACCTGACAAATCTTATGGGAAGGCAGGTTCCTGTCTCTACAGGTAGCTATTTCTTCCCACACCTCCCTAGCAATTTGCGTATCTCTAAACCAGAGGCAGGTAACTGAGGCACCTAAGGCAAGCTTTAGTGACGCTCTGCTCCTCCCCTAACAAGTGGTTTCTTTTAACAAGTATCTTATAAAGAATATTTAAGTGCTATGCTTAAAAAACAAAGTCACTTTTTAGTACAACACTGTCTACAGCCCCAAAATATTCCAATAATTTATTTGCTTCAGGAGAACTATACCAAGTGAAAACATTACAACTACTTAAAAAGATGTAGATTTCTTCACTCTTAGTCCAGGCAATATAGATTATATGTTCAGTGAATTAAAAAGCTTCAGAATTTGAATTTCTAGAGGGACTACCATACTTGATTCAGGAAAGTAAAATATTTTCCAGGTACAAGTTATTTAGAAATCATTTGTAACCATATTTCATTATAGGACAAACCCCATCTTAAGCAAATCCACTAAACAGGGCCCCAAATGTCTACAAAACATTAATCAGTAGGGGGGGATTTAATTTTCAAAAGGATTTTTCAAAATATGACTTGTACACAACTTGAAGAAATCCCCTGCTGTGTTTAAAAATAAGTCATATTTACAGTTTATTCTAGAACAGAGCATAAACTATCTTTCAATAAAGGTATGAAGCCCTACTCACCTCCATTTCCACAGCAGCAATACCTTGATCATAATGACCCATCAGATTAGGGAAAAATGTCATGTTGTAGGCCATTTTCATACATCTGGGAACAGTAATTGGTTCACAGGTGAAGAGACTGTGCCCTCTTATGAGGGGTAGAAAAATACAAGTCAACAAAAATGTAAACATTTCCATGGTCTTCAAATTCCTGATTTTACCACATGGCTTGGATTAATCCCTCTTTTCACGCTCAGAAGATCCTCATCCAAAGATAAAATGTTCAAATTCCTCATTTCATTATTTTATCATTTTGAAGGAAGCTGTTTTCCTGAAAATGGGTCTTGGGTCAATTACTGTAAAAACAATCAAGAGGGTGTATCAGCAACATTGGTCATAAACTCAAATGTGGACGTCAAAGTGCAGAGTTAAGATTTTCATCCTATGTAACTAACACTGGAAAAACGATGGAAAATTCTGTCTTAGCGAGATACTCTACCACCTGCCTTGGCACAGAATATATCACTTGCTGGGGAAATCGTATCTCTAGGGAACCAATGATAGAAGGCAGGTGCTAATTGGAACGCAGGGTAAAAGGGGGGCATAGGACTGCGGTCCCCAACCCCTGCGGCCGCGGACCGGTCGCGGCATGTTCGGACCGGGCCGCAGAGCTCCGCCGCAACCCCACCCCCTCGCCACCCCGTCCGTGGAAAAGCTGTCTTCCATGAAACCGGTCCCTGGTGCCAAAAAAGTTGGGGACCACGAGCATAGCATGAGTAAAATGCAGGATAAAAAGGAATGTTGGTGGTTAGGAATAAGTTAAAAAGGATTAGTAGAATATTGAAGTCTAAGGGCCCCTGTTGGAAAGTTTCTGTTTCGCACAGAATACTGAGGCCCTGGGAAATTCCTTAAGACTAAAGAGTTCTTGAACTTTTAAAAAAATCTAGAACGCCAGTTTTTGTTGCAGTCTTCTGGGGATATACTTTTCCTGTTTTTTAAAAGGCCAACTAGAGGAAGACTTTTAGGATTTCCTTCAGCGGAGAACAAAATTGTAGTTTTCAGGGGCTGGAAGGAGCAGTGATGCCGTCGAAAGGGAAAATGAGCAAATCTGTCCCGGGAAGGCGACGGAGGTCCTCTGGGGGAGGAAGGCTGTGGGCCCCGAATTACAATAAGCCACCCCCCGCCCCACCCCACAGCGGTGCCCAGTCTTCTCGCAGTGCCCAACACCCCGGCACCTGCCCCAGGCCTAGAGCCCGGCGGCAGCGTCCCTGGCCTGCTCCGCTTCGCCTTTTGGGAGCTGGCTCCTAGTCCAGAGGAAACTTCGGCTGGTGCGGACCGTCCCGTCGCCGCCTGCCCCGCACCTGCGGCTCCCAGCGCGCGGCCCCAGCCCACCCCGCACCCCTCGAGCCCCCCCCGCCCCGGGACCCACCCGGCCGCCTGCCCAGTCGGCCGGGGGAACCTCACCTTGGGCGACGGTCGAAGGCCACTTTCCCTCCCCGTCCCCGTCCGGCCCGCCGTCCCCCCGCGACCTCAGACGGCTCCGGGGAGTATCCCGGACTCGAGCCGCCGCCGGAGCCGCACGCGGAGCGAGAGCTGAGCGATCCCGCGAGACTGCGCCGCCAGGTCGGGCGAGCAGGTCTGGGCTCGCGGCGGCGGCGCCGGCGGCGGCGGCGGTGGCGGGGCTGGCCCTGTGCCCGGCCCCGCCCGCGCTGCGTCGGCCCAGCCTGGCTCCGTGGCCCGCCAGGACCCAGCCCGGTGAACGGTGTCCGGGTGCCGAGGTCCGGCCGTGGGGCCGGGAGGTCCCCTCCACTTTGCGGCCTGTTCAGGTACCTGAGGCACAGGGCTTTGCCCCATCTCGCTCCCCGGGTCCGGAGGGGTTCACCCTAGAGGGATTTTTTGAACCTCTTGGTGATCCTCAAAATAAAGCTCCCATTAAAAAGAACCCACTTCATTGCGGATTTCAGGAGCCAAGAACCCTAAAACAGGGCCAATTTGCTCTGTAAACTCAATTGCCCAAGTGATCTGAGTTAGAAAGGGATAACTTCCTTGATAACTGTTCTAAAAAAAAAAAAACCCTTTTATTAGTTCGGGGATTCTGAAGCGTAGGTGGATGTGGGATTTCGGCCCTGGCGGGTCCTACAGTTTTACCGATGCAAACTCTTAACAGAAAGTTGAACTGCTTTGGAAGTCAACCTAGTTTTTAGTATCAACTCTGCCACACATCTCAGATAAATTACCTAATCTTTCAGGGGCTTAGTTTCTTCCCAAGTATAGCAATGATAATAGTCACAGTGATCATAAACGTTCATTGAGCGTGGGCTGAGTCAGATAGTGCCAAGTTCTTTACATACATGCGTTTACATCTAATCTGTAGGCCCTTCCTATGAGGTAGACAGAATTATATGAGAAATGAACTTGTAGAAGCACAAGTTTCTTGGTGCGTTTGAAAAACGTAAAGTGACTTTTAAATGGAGATATTCTTGTTAGATAAATCGTCCTGTTGAAGAAAATGACTGTCAGATTTCAGAACCTGAGGTGAAGGACACCACTGAATAACCCAGATAAGAGTATGGAAATCTGTGGGGAAAGGGTTGAATTTGGAGAGGGGAATTCCTTCCCGGTTTTATCAAAAGCTTAGGACCGGTGTTGGGGGAGAGGTAGTGATGAAGAAATATTAACATCATTAAGAGCTGGACAATTTATGTATTGCAGAATAAGTTCTATATAGGAAGTTTCTGTGTAGGAAGAATATTTTCCCCTTAGAATATTTCTAAGTTTCTACGTAGGAAAATTATTTCTCTCCAATTCTTACAAACTTAATGAACCTTTCTATGATCAGGCTTGAATACCAGGCAGTGACATTTTAAAATGATACTTTTGACATTCAAATGAACACATGTTATGTGATTTGGAGGGAAAATAGCATAAGTTGATTTATAGAGAAGTAAAGCCTATTTGATTTTTAATTACATTTAATTATATAGCGAGCAGTGATGAACTAGAGTGATTTTTTTGTCGGGGTAGATGTGGAACATTTAGGCAATTATCTATGTCATTGCTTGTCTTTCAATATAAAAATTCATCCCAATGGTATGAGATTAAGAACACAAACTTTGCAGTTCAAAACCCCTGGGTTCAAAGCCTAACTGGAGCACTTAACTAGCTGTGTGAGCTTGAGCAAATTACTCAGCCCCTCTTTACCTTACTTTTACCCATTTCCCATCTCTTTCTTTTTCTGTTTTTCCTCTGGGGTGATGCTAGGGGATAGTGGTAACCCAAAGTAGAAGAAGCAGACTTTCACTTTTACTTTTGAAGGATAATTTTGCAAGGTACAGAATTCTAGGTTGGTAGTTTTTTTCCTCTTAACACTTTAAATATTTCACTCCTCTCTCTTCTGTTTGCAAGGTTTCTGAGAAGTTGGGTATAATTCTTATTTTTGTTCCTCTATAGATAAGTTTCTCACCATTAAGTATGATGTCACCTGTAGGTTTTTTGTAGATGTTCTTTAGCAAGTGAGGAAGTTACTCTCTATTTCTAGTTTGCTGAGAGTTTTTTATCATGAATGGGTGTTGGATTTTGTCAAATGCTTTTTTTCTGCAGCTATCGATCTGATCATGTGATTTTTCGTCTTTAGAAGAAAAATATTTTCTTTAGAGAAATATATGGTGGGTTGCATGAGTTGATATGGCGGATTGCATGAATTGATTTTGATGTGGTGGATTGCATGAACTGATTTTCAAATGTTCAACCAGCTTTGCATATCTGGGATAAATCTTAGTCATGGCGTACAATTCTTTTTATACATTGTTGGATTTCATTTGCTAATATTTTGTTGGGGATTTTTACATCTTTGTTCATGAGAGATATTTGTTCTGTAGTTTTCTTGTAATGTTTTTGTCTGCTTTTGGCATTAGGGCAATGCTACTAGGAAGTATTCCCTCTGCTTTTATCTTTCAGAAGAGATTTTAGGGAATTGATCTAACATTGTTGATGTCTGACATTAATTTGGGGAAATTCTCAGTCATTGCTTCAAATACTTCTTCTGTTCCTTTCTCTCTTTCTTCTCCTTCTAGTATTCCTATTATATATATGTTATACTTTTGTAGTTGTCCCACAGTTTTTGTATATTATATTCCATTTTTTCAGTCTTTTTTCTCTTTGCTTTTCAGTTTTGGAAGTTTCTATTCACGTATCCTTAAGCTCAGAGATTCTTTTCTCAATGATGTCCAGTCTATTAATGAACCCATCAAAAGCATTTTTCATTTCTGTTACAGTGTTTTTGATCTCTAGAAAGTATTATTTATTATTCTTTAGAATTTCCATCTGTCTGCTTACATTACCCATCTGTTTTTGCACGTTGTCTATTTTTCCTTTTATAGCCCTTTGCATATTAATCATAGTTATTCTAAGTTCCTGGTATAATTCCACCTCTGCCATATCTGAGTCTGGTTCTGATGCTTGCTCTGTCTCTTCAAACTCTTTTTTTTGCTTTATAGTGTGTCTTGTAATTTTTTGTTGAAAGCCAGACATGATGTACTGGGTGGAATACACTGGGGTAAATAGGGCTTTAGTGAGTGGTGTTAAAGTGTGGCAGGAAGGGGAACATTCTGTAAACCTATGATTAGGCCTCAGTTTTAGTAAGCCTGTGCTCCTGGGCTATGAACTTTACAAGAGACTCTCAGTTTTTCACCCCCCTCCCTTAGGTGGGACAGGATGGCTAGAGGGGACTGGGGTTGGGTATTTCCCTTCCCCCAGGTTGGTTAGGCTCTGGTAAAACCCCAACAGGTTAGGCTCTTGTAGCTTCCTTAAGGGCAAGCCTTGTTAAGAAGAACAGAATGTTTTGATAATTTCAAAATGGTTACTTTTCTCCTCTCCTTGCTGGATGTAGGAGGTGATTTTTCTCTAATCTTTATTTAGAGAACCTGGAAGAGCTCCTGGAGGTAAAACTCACAAAAATGTGGGTATGTCCTCCAAAGACCAGACCTCCTGGAATTTGAAACTCTCAGACTTATCCACACTGAACCTTCAGGAATTCATCAGTTGTAGTTCTGGTTTTCCTACATTGTACTAATTTCCCTGGAGATTTCTGCTGGTGGGTTTCTGCTCCGGTAAATTGTAAATCTCTGTATCAGCCTGTTTGTCTCTCCAATTTTGGGGCAGTGGCTTGTGCTGTGGTCTCACTTCTCTAACAGATCAAAGAAGAGCTGTTAATTTTCAGTTTGTTCAACTTTTACTTGTTAGGCTTCTTCTAAGCTTCTTACATGCCAGACTGAAAACCCCAATTTCTCATTTTTAAAAATAGGTATTACTTTAAGAATTGTATTGACAATTTCAGTTCCAACTACCTTAGCAGAGCAAAGTTTCTCCAAGTTAAAATCAAATTGAAAAATCCTAAGAGCTACAATACCTCAGGAAATTTACGTAATTTGCTATATTCATAGAATACTGATTATATGAAAAATTTGATTATAACAACATAATTAAATGATTTTGCTGACATGAAGGGAAGAAAATAAATTTTATGGACTAAATATATAGTTTATAAATTATGTAAGTTTCTATTTTATTGCTTATCTAAACATCTCCAGCCCATCACCAGACTATGCAGACACATGCAATTATAATTGAGTTGATTCATCTCTGATATTTTGCCTACTCATTAAAACATAGCTTTACACATTTAAAAATTTTTTTGTTTTTATAAAGGTACTTTTTTTTCAAAATAGGAGGATAGAGCATATTTTATGTAATAGTTTGTTAGTTTGATATATGACTTTTAACTATATAGACATACAGTATGGTGTCCTCCTTTCTACTCTTATTTGGGTCTTGCACACATATTGGGGGTAGGCCTGCGCCACTGACCTGGTGCTAAGACATTAGGGGCTTGAGGAGCAAACAGTAGTAAGTGACCCCAACTGGAGGGTGCTGGGCTGAGCAGAGGCATAGATCAGAACAGAGGGAAAGAGAGGAATTTGGGAGGAAAGCAGTTAGAACAGCAGCATGGTCCCCTTTGCTCCTGAAGTTCTCTGTCACATCCTTCTTTCCCTAGCCCTTGAAAGCTCTACTCATGGCTCCAGTCCCTCCAAGTGACATTTGTGAATTTGATCACACATTGACTTAATTTAGGGGAGTCTATGAACATGACATAGAGGATAGCCTCTACTTAAAAACTAACTTGCACTTGAAGTACATTACCTGTCGCTCCCTGCTCTAAAAGCTAATTGCTGCAGTGTTTGTAGCATAGCAATTAACCTTTGGGTTGTGTCCATTATGGTTGTATCTATTATGGTTGGCCAGAAATAATAGACCTTCTGATTATTACCTCCAGTATTACTGGAAAAATAAAATTTTCAGTGCAGTAGTAACATGACACTGCAGGAAGGAGCTGCATATTTTAATGACAGTTTGATGTATAAGATTGCCTCTTTGGAGCTCTGGTATTGTCATTGCAAATAAAGAGATTCATAAATGCTAAAGAAAAACAGCCTCAGCTCTACTAATGTCTTAAGTTACATTTTGTGCCTATGAATTTATCCTGCTGAGTTTTGTTTTTAGTGGCTTCAATACTTACCATCTGGTCATCTTTCATATTTAATACCTTATCCTTTTTTCTAGCAAAGTGGCCATGTTAAGTCAAATATTAGAAATAGGAATTTTTTCCTAAAGCTTTTAGCTTAGCATCTAGAAAAGGACTTCTTGCCAGAAATTTAGTGATTTAGACAATAACTAAATTAATTCTCTTTGATGTGCAAAACTAATTTTACATCAAATTGTGCATCATGAGCTGCTAATGACTCCATGTGATTTTTTAAATTGCATTAAAAACAAATGAGATAAGTTCATGGGTTAGAAGAATTAATATTGTTAAAATAGCCATACTACCCAAAGCACTCTATAGATTCAATGCAATTCATATCAAAATTCCAATGGCATTTTTCACAGAAATAGAAAAAATAATCCTAAAAGTTATGTGGAACCACGAAAGACCCTGAAGAGCCAAAGCAATCTTGAGAAAAAGGAATAAAGTTGGAAGCATCACACTTCCTGATTTCAAACTGAATTGCAAAGCTGTTGTAATCAAAACAGGATGATACTGGTATAAAAAGAGATACACAGACCAAAGGAGCAATAGAGAGAGCCCAGAAATAAGTCTACCTGTGTATAGTCAACTAATCTTTGACAATGGCACCAAGAATATAAAATGGGGATAGTTTTTTCAATAAATGATGTTGGAAAAACTGGATATCCACATGCAAAAGAATGAAATTGGACCCTTATGTTATACCATATAAAAATTAACTTAAAAATTTTTTTTTCGTAGGGACGGTGGTCTCGTTATGTTGCTCAGGCTGGTCTCCAGCTCCTGGCTTCAAGCAATCCTCCCGCCTTGGCCTCCTGAGGTTCTAGGATTACAGTAAAAATTAACTTCAAATGGATTAAAGACTTAAATATAAGACCTGAAACTGTCAAAATCCTAGAAGAAAACATAGGGAAAAAGCTCCTTGATGTTGGTCTTAGCAATGATTTTTTGGGATATGACGTCAAAAGCACAGGCAACAATAAATAAGTGAGATTATATCAAACTAAAAAGCTTCTGCACAGCAAAGGAAACAGTCAACAGAATAGAAAGGCAACCTATGATTGGAAGAAAATATTTGCAAACTATATGTCTGATAAGGAGTTAATATCCAAAATATATAAGGTACTCATACAACTTGATAGCAAAAACAAGCAAGCAAGCAAACAAACAAACCCAAATAACCCAAATAAAAAAATGGGAAAAGGACCTAAATAGACATTTTTCCAAAGAATACATATAAATGGCCAACAGGTATATGAAAAGGTACTTGACATCACCAATCATCTGGGAAATGCAAATCAAAACCAAAATGAGATACCACTTTGTACCTTTTAGGATGGTTTTTTATCACAAGACAAGATATAAGTATTGGCAAGAGTGTGGACAAAAGGGAACCTTGCAAGCTGTTGGTAGGAATGTAAATTAGTTCAGACATACTTCATTTTATTGTATGTTGTTTTATTATGCTTTGCAGATACTGTGCTTTTTACAAATTGAAGGTTTGTGGCAACTCTGCATTGAGCAAGTCTTATTGGTGCCATTTTCCCAACAGTCTGTGCTCACTTTGTGTCTCTGTGTCACATTATGGTAAATCTCATAATATTTCAAACTTTTGCACTATTGTTGTATCTGTTATGGTGATCTGTGATCAGTGATCTTTGATGTTTCTATTTAATTGTTTTGGGGCACCATGAACCATGCCCATAGAAGGTGGCAAGCTTAATTGATAACTGTTGAGTGTATTCTGACTGCTCCATTGACTGGCCATTCCCCCATCTCTCTCCCTTTCCTCAGGCCTCTCTATTCCCCGAGACACAACAATATTGAAATTAGGCCAATTGGTAACCCTAAAGTGGCCTCTAAGTGTTCAAGTGGGAGGAAGAGTAGCATGTCTCTCACTTTAAGTCAAAAGCTAGGAATGATTAAGTTTAGTGAGGAAGGCATGTTGAAAGCCAAGATAGGTTGAATACTAGGCTTCTTGCACCAAATGGTTAACCAAGTTGTGAATGTAAAGGAAAAGTTCTTGAAGGAAATTAAAAGTGCTACTCCAGTGAACACACAAATAATAAGAAAGCAAAATTGCCTTATTGCTGACATGGAGAAAGTTTTAGTGGTTTGGGTAGAAGATCAAATCCAGCTATAACATTCCCTTAAGCCAAAGCCTAATCCAGAGCAAGGCCCTAACTCACTTTAATTCGTGAAAGGCTGAGAGAGGGGAGAAAGCTGCAGAAGAAAATTGGAAGCTAGCAGAGGTTGGTTCATGAGGTTTAAGGAAAGGAGCCATCTCCATACCATAAAAGTGCAAGGTGAAGCAGCAAGTGCTGATGGAGAAGCTGCAGCAAGTTATCCAGAAGATCTAGCTAGGATCACTGATAAAGTTCGCTATAGTAAACAAGAGATTTTCAATAGAGATGAAACAAACTTTATGTTAGAAGAAGATGCCATCTAGGACTTTCATAGCTAGAAAGGAGAAGTCAATGCTTCTCTTCAAAGCTTCAAAGGACAGGTTTAGTCTCTTGTTAGGGACTAATACAGCTGGTGTCTTCAAGTTGACGCCAATGCTCATTGACAATTCTGAAAATCCTAGGACCCATAAGAATTATGCTAAATCTACTCTCTCTGTGCTCTATAAATGGAACAACAAAGCCTGAGTGGCAGCATGTCTGTTTATAGTGTGGCTTACTGAATATTTTAAGCCCACTGTTGAGACCTACTGCTCAGAAAAAAAGATTCCTTTCAAGATATTACTGTTTGTTGACAATTCACCTGGTAACCCAAGAGCTCTGATAGAGCTGTACAAGGAGATTAATGTTGTTTTCATGCCTGCTGACACAACAGATATGCTGCAGCACATGGATTAAGATGTAATTTTGACTCTCAAATCTTATTATCTAAGAAATGCATTTTGTAAGGCTACAGCTGCCATAAGATAGTGATTCCTCTGATGGATCTGGGAAGCCAATTGAAAACCTTCTGGAAAGGATTCACCATTCTAGATGCATTAAGAACATTCATGATTCATGGGAGGAGGTCAAAATATCAACATTATCAGGAGTTTGGAAGAAGTTGATTCCAACCTTCATGGGTGACTTTGAGGTGTTCAAGACTTCATTGGAGGATGTGGAAATAACAAGAGAAATAGAACTAGAATTAGAAGCAGAGTCTGAAGATGTGGCTGAATTGCTGCAGTCTCATGATCAAACTTGAACAGATAAGGAGTTGCTTCTTATGCATGAGCAAAGAAAGTGGTTTCTTAAGATGGAATCTACTCATGGTAAAGATGCTGTGATGTTGTTGAAATGACAACAAAGGATTTGGAATATTCCATAAACTTAGTTGATAAAGCAGCAGCAGAGTTTTAGAGGATTGACTCCAATTTTGAAAGAAGTTCTATTGTGGGTAAAATGCTATCAAACAGCATTGCATGCTGCAGAGATATCTTTCATGAAAGGAAGTCAATAGATGCAGCAAACTTCATTGTCTTATTTTAAGAAATTGCCACAGCCACCCCAACCTTCAGCAACTACCACATTAATCAGTGAATAGCCAGCCACATAAAGGCAAGAACCTTGCTCAGCAAAAAGATTATGACCTACTAAAGGCTCAGATAACAAGAAGGTATTTTTAAATTAAGATATGTACCTTGATTTTTAGACATAATTCTGTTGTACACTTAATAGACTATAGTATAGTGTAAACATAACTTTTGTATGCATTGGAAAACCAAAAAATTTATGTGACTTTCTATATTGCAAAATTCACTTTATTGCAGTGGTCTGGAACAACACCCCCAATATCTCCAAGGTATGCCTGTACAGCCATATGGAAAATAGTGTGGAGGTTCTTCAAAAAGTTAAAAATAGAACTACCATATAATCTAGCAATCCCAGTTCTAGGTATATATACAAAGGAAATGAAATCAGTATGTGAAAAAGATATATGCACTCCCATGTTCATTGCAGCATTATTCACAAGAGCCAAGGTATGGAAACAACCTAAGCATTTGTGGATGGGTGAATGGATAAAGAAAATGTATGGTATAGGTATATAATGGAAATATATCTATTCAGGTCCTTTGCCCATTTTTTATTTGGGTTATTTGGGTTTGTTTGCTTGCTTGTTTTTTTTTGCTATTAAGTTGTATGAGTTCATTTCTAGTCTCTGCTTCAATGAGTTTGACTTTGTTAGATTACAAATATAAGTGAGATTATACAGAATTTTTCTTTCTGTGTCTGGCTTGTTTCACTTAGTATAATGTCCTCCAAATTCAGCCATGCCCTGGGGGATAAGGGAAATGGGCAGATGTTGGTCAAAGGGTACAAACTTTCAGTTATAAGATGAATAAGTTCTGAGGATCTAATGTACAGCATGTTGACTATAGTTAATAATACTGTACTGTATACTTGAAATTTGCTAAGAGAGTAGATTAAGTGTCCTCACCCCCTCACACACAAGGTGATGAATGTGTTAATTAACTTGACTGCAGTAATCATTTCACAATGTACATGTATATCAAATCATCACATTGTATACCATGAATATACACAATTTTTATTTGTCCATTCTACCTCAATAAAGCTGGAAAATATAAATGCAAAAAAAATCACAAATGGTGTAAGTATGTATTATAGGCTGATAAGTGAAGGAAAACATGGAATTAAATTTTTAGAGGAAGTGGAATTAAAGAAATATTACTATTTTGCAGTTAAAAAAAGATTTTATAAGAGGAGGTGGGCTTTGGAAGCTACTTGAATGTAAAATTATTGAGAGATTTGGTGTTCCTGCCATGGTATGTGGACTGCGAGACAGTTTGGAAGTAGCAATGGGGTAATTTAATACAATGGATCTTGTGTGTTTTCACTTGAAGGCAGAGGCAGATTTATTATGACCAATAAAGCTTAAGCTTCAGGGACATTTCCAAGGCTCTATCTAATTTGATATTTTGAAATCTTAGATTCTTTTTCTTTAAAAGTGTCCCTATAGGCTTCTATAACTTGGGCTATGTGAAAAAAAAAAAAGTGTCCCTAAAATTGTGTAGCTTTAAGAACCTCACAATCAAAATCCACTCCTCTTGAAACGAGGAAAATAACAGTGGAGACCAGAGAAATGGAATAATTCAAGTGGGTTTTGAGGCAGTTAATAACATTTAGAAGAGTTTAATTGATTTCCCCTAGGAAAGGGGGAATGGCAGAAGGAGAGGTTGCTGACTTATGTTTTTATTAATAATAAACCTTGTAGAACTAGTTAACTTTTGTATGTACAAATTTGACAAAACTTAAAGTTTTTATTTATTTATTTGAGGGGAGATGGAACACTGGGCAGCCCACTTATATATAAGTTCTTTATTGCAGAGATCTTCAAACCCGGGTGAGCCTTCTCGGTCTCTGTCCCTCCACCCATTCCTCCCATCTGGAGAGCTCATGGGAAGAGGAAATTCTTTTCTCATGTTTGTTGATGTGGCCTTTCACCTTCTCCATTAATGATGAGGAATTTCTTTTCACCAAGTGGTCTTCTTCATCATCCTCTCCCATAGGTTGGACTTCCCCATACCTCCATGTGTGAAAGTAGACTTGAGTTATTCTCAACATGGATTCAGCCTTCAAGTAATTCTACTGATGAGCAACTAAAACCACAATAAAAACTCGGGTCAATTTTTGTCTCTTTTAAAATATAATTTTGGCTGATCACTTTCATTTTTAATTTTAAAACATGGCTCTTAAATTACTATACGTTTGCTCAAATTGAATGGATTATAATCTTAAGGATAATATTTTATTTCAAAAATGACTTAAACATAAATCTTATGAATAAAATATTTCTATTTTAGTTAAAAGCTCTAGATAGAATAGCTGTTATATTTTAATTTGATTTAACAAATCTATTCTAGCATAAATGACAATAAGAGAATTATAAGGGAAGTTCGACAACTAGAGACATCTAAGATTATAAAAGCCATTCTATGGGCTTACTATAGTTATAAGACAAATATGAAAGTCACAGGATGTTTTCCTAAATAAATTTAATTGGTCAAAAAGAACCACAATTGGCGGGGCTAGGCTTGAGTTGGGCAAGACCTAGATTTGGTGGGAGGGATAGAGATAGAAGAGATAAGGATACATTTCCAAGGAAGTATAAGAAACTGTTAACTTTAGGTCCCTTGTGGCTGACTGGAATAAGTGGAGTTTAAGGCAGAGTCTTACGTGCAGAAGGAACTCTTACTTTTTTTTCACATCAAGTATGCATTACTTTTGTGAAAACACTTTGAAGGAAAATAGGAAAATTTCAGTGTAGTATATATACAAGGGCAAAAGGGAAAAATGAGGTAAAAACATAAAGGTAAAAACAATAATGAGATACAACTACACATCTATTAAAGTGGCCAAAATACAAAACATTGACAACACAAATTGCTGGGAAGGATGTGCAGTAACAGGAACACTCATTTATTGCTGGTGGGAATGCAAAATAATATAGCCATGTTGGAAGAGAGTTTGGTGGTTTTGTACAAAACTAGACATACTATCATCACACAACCCAGCAACTGCACTTTTGATATTTACCCAAAGGAGGTGAAAACTTATATTAACACTAAAACCTGTACGTAAGTGTTTATAGCAGCTTTACTCATAATTGCCAAAACTTGGAGATAACCAAGATGACCTTCAGTAGTGAATGGGTAAACTGTGGTACATTCAGGCAATGGAATCTTATTCAGTACTAAAAAGAGATGAGCTACCAAACCATGAAAAGACACAGAAGAAACTTAAATGCATATTACTAAGTGAAAGAAGCCAATCTGAAAAGATCACATAATATAGTGTGATTCTAACTATGTGAAATTCTGAAAACATGCAAAACTATTCATAGGCAAAACTATGGAGACAATAAAAAGATTGGTGGTTGCCAGGGGTTAGGAGGGAGAGAGGGATGAGTAGGAAGAGCACAGAGGATTTTTATGGTAGTGAAACTACTTCACTGAATACTATTTATAATGGTGCATACACGTCATTGTACATTTGTCAAAACCCACAGAATGTACAACACCAAGAGTGAACCCTAGCATAAACTATGGACTTTGGGTGATAATGACATGTAAAGTTAGGTTCATAGATTGTAACAAATGTACCACTCTGGTGGGAGGTGTTGATAGAGGGGGAGGCTCCATATGTGTGAGGTCAAGGGGCATCTGGGAAATCTCCATATTTTCTTCTCAGTTTTGTTGTGAACCTAAAACCGCTCTAAAAAATAGTCTATTAAAAAGAAAAGGAAGGAAGGAAGGGAGGGAAGGGTTCTGTGAAAACTTCCCAGAGTGAGGCTGGTATCTTGCTTTTGAGAGCCCAGTGGTTGATTTGAAGGGGTGGGAGGGGTTGGGGGTCCCTATCAGGGCCTTAAAAAGCTATAAGTAAGAAGGAGTTGAGATTACAGGAGTGCTCTAAAACATTAGTCAGACAGTGGGTGAAATAAAAGGAAGGTCTGTTTGCAGATACACAGGCATTTACACTACTCTGCCTAGAAGCAGTGATCACATCCATGGCAGTGGGATGGGGGTGGGGAGTGATAGGGGATTCCTATTGTCCCACATTAATAAGTGAATAATTACTAAACTATACTCTGTGTATGTGGGGGGAGGGGAGCACTGCACCAGGGCCCCAAGAGGTGTCTGGAAAACAACAACAACAACAACAATGGTAGGGAAATGAGTAATATTGCCTACTGTAAATGGGAAAATTAGACAAGGCAGAAGAAACTTCTAGAAAAGCATATATATTTTGGTCATGTTTCATACAGTTTGGCAAATGGAGTTCCCATTTAAGAGATCTCATAGCAGAGAGCTCTGCACTACCAGAATGTGCAGAAAATGTTGGAATAGACACATTCCTTGGCTTTTTTCCTGTTGGACTGGTTTAACTATGGTTTAAGTGTTGGCAGACCCTTACATTCAATAAGAAAAACAGTGATTTTAGACGTTTTGTAACTATCTTGAGCTACAGGAAAACTATAATTAGGAGAAAAAAACTGACCTGTCTTGGACAATTGGCATGATTATTAAATCTGCTTTTATCATTTTATTTAGCATTTGATTCCCTGCTTAAGCCTTTTGCATAAGCCCATGCCATATGTTTTTCTAAACCCGATTTATACATATTTCCAAATTTGGATAGGATGGAAACTCGTACTGGAGAATTGGTTCTCTTTCGGAAAAGGAGTGTTTCTTCTACTTGCTCCCATGTTTTTGGTGCTGAGTTTTTAAAAACATTTCTCCTGATCATAGGCTCTAAGTTTCAAGCTTAATAGTGAGAGTCCCCAGAAACAGGTACTAAGAAAAATGACTTTCAGGTGGGAGAAACCTGGAACATGAATGAGGTATTTGGTGACATCCCAGGCTCTGTAAAGGGAGCTAGGTGAAAACCATCAGGAAATACTTACAACTACCAGGTTTTGTGCCTATAAGTATAGTCCCTGCACGCAGTCTTCCCTTTTAGATCAGACAGCAAGAGCTATTGTAGTGTGGCTAAAAGCAAAGGCTGTAGCTTTAGACTTTCTGGGTTCCAATTCTGGGTTGAACATTTACCAACTCTGTGCCTTAGGTAAGTTCCTTAAGTTCTCTGCCAAGTGTCAATGGAAAAGAAACCAAACTCTGTAAAATAATTTAAAGAGGTTTATTCTGAGCCAAATATGAGCAACCATGGCCCAGAGAGCCACACCCAAGAAGCCTTGAGCAAGTGGTTCTGCCGTGGTTGTATCACAGTTTGGTTTTATACATTTTAGGAAGATGGGAATTACATGTAAAATCATAAGTCAATACATGGAAGGCATACATCAGTTTGGCCCCAAAAGGCAGGACATCTCAAAGCAGGGGCTTACAGGTTATAGATGGGTTTAAAGATTCTTTGATTTGCAATTGGTTAAAGAAATGAAGCTTTGTCTGAAGGACTGGAATGTTTTAAGTTAACATGAGGAAGTCTGTTAATCAGAGACAAGCCACCAGACACATACCAAGACTCAAGAGATCTATTAAGTAAATTGATGACCTGCAGGTGTGGTTTAACCTTTGTCTTACATGGCCTTAGGCCTGTTAATGATTTTGTATCTTATTGTTAAAAAGAGTAACTCCAAAAGGGAAAGGGTGTAGCTAGGCGTGTCTGACCTCCCTTCTCCTCATGGCCCCGGCAACTCAGCTTTAAGTGTTTTGGGGAGTCCCCTTGGCCAAGAGAGAGTCCATTCAGTTGGCTGAGGGGCTTAAGATTTTATTTTAGTTTACACATGGTTTCTGTATCTGTCAAATCAGTGCAGTAATAATAATACATTTCTCATTGGTTGTTGTGAGGTTAAGAATTAATTTATGTAAAGCATTAAGACTATTGCCTGGCAAGTAGTAAGATGCCCAATTAATGTTGGCTGTTACTATGTCCATTGAGGAAGGTCCTGGAGGCCTTCTGGGATACAGGCAGATGACAGTGGCATAAACTATTCTGATTGGGACATCAGACATTCACTACTTCTTCCCTCAGGAGGTGCTTTTGAGGATCACACGGCAACCATTTATTATTGCCCATGAGCTTACAGGTCAACTGGTTGATTCCTCTGGTCTCTGCTGAGCTCTCATGAATCCATGGTCAGCTACAGGTCAGCTGGGGGGCTCTGCTTGTAGAAATTGGCTGGCTATTGGGGATACTTCTCTTCTCCTCCGTGTTGTTTCTCATTCTCCAGCAGGCTAGTCTAACTAGGGTTCATTCACTTGGTAGTCTCAAGGTTTCTGGAAGGAGATTCAAACTAGGCAAGGCCTTTTGAAACCTAGACTCCAAACGGGTGTAATACTGCTTCTGCTGCATTCTTTTGGCCAAAGCAAGTCACAAGACCAGTCCAGATTCAAGTGGGGGGAAATACCATCTCTCAGTGGGAAGAGCTTCAAAGTCATCTTGCAAAGGGGAATGGATAAAGGGAAGGGAATAATAACTGCAGCCATTTTTGCAAACAATCTTCTACGCTATCCAATTTAATAATTTCTTCCGCAGCATTTCCAGCAGGTGGTCATGTACCTGGAACATCTTAAAAACGGGCAGGTCATTGTTTTGCTAGGCAGCTCTCATTGTGGGAATGTTCTTCCTTATTGTGCCTCTATAGAGACACTGACTCTCATAGAATCTTTGAATCATAGAATTGAAGGTCATTCAGGCAATGGACTTTATGAAGCCAGATTCCTGTACAGGAAGCCACAGGAAGTCCGCAATTTCCACTGATTTGTCCCAGTTCTACCTTTTGGAGCAAAACAAAACATTATGTATTGGTTATTCATTTGTTTCTTTTCCACTTTTAACAAAGTAATTTTCTTTTTCTTTTTTTGCCAATTATTTTTTATTTACATATATTTATAGGGTACAAGTCCAATTTTGCTACACTGATACGTTGCAGGTGAAGTCAGGGTCTTCAGTGCATCTATCACTGAAGCAACACACATTGTACCCACCAGGCAACCTCCCATAATCCACCCCCTCCTGCCACCCCCATCCTGAGTCTCCATTGTCCATTGTTCCACACTCTGCTTCTATGTGTACACATTATTTAACTCTAGCTTTTTCCAGGTTGTTCCCTTACTCCTTTTTATCAGAAATGGAATTATATAGGAGTGTTGGAGTGACTATAGGAAGTGCATGAAAATGGAAATTCAAAGCCCTTCCAGACTAAATAATCCCCTAATTGTGAGATTCTCAGCTCCCCAAGAACGTGCCAGGCCACTCTCTCCTTGATGATCAAGTATGACTATTTGGAAAGTCCAACCTGGGGAGAAGTTGCCCTCTTTGTCCAGGTATTATGCCAGGAGTTTTATATGGTGTTAGATAGAATATGGGACTTCATAGCTGTAACTGAAAGGATAGGCAACTAGATAGTCTGTTTTTGAAAGTACTAACTAATGACCCAAGGCTTATTTCCTTTCACCAACATACATATTGTTCAGAAGTGGAAAGGAAGATTGGAGCAAGTTATTAATGTCCATGTTCTGGTGCCTTAGAATGTTTTTTAAAAAATTAGTCCAAGTCTTGGCAAATGATTCCCTTAAAGATAACTCCCCCAGACATGAGTAGATCTAATGAGAGGGAGAGGATGGCAGAACAATTCTAGGCCTTGTGGTTTTGGTTTTTTTTTAATGTAAAGAGCTCCCACTAGTGTTAATAGCATATCCATGGGAAAAATACAGAGCAGTACACAACGTTGCCTGGCTTTGGTGAAAGGCCTGATGTGCCATCACCTATTACTAACAGCAGCCCACTGTAGCTACATGCAGGCTAATCTTGTTATTGTTGAGTTAAGTTCTATTTAGGACTCAGATTTTCTTTCTCTCTCTCTTTTTTTTTTTTTGAGACAGAGTCTTGCTCTGTCACCCAGGCTGGAGTGCAGTGGTGTCATCATAGTTCATTGCGACCTCAAACTCCTGGGCTCAAGCGATTCTCCTGCCTCAGCCTGCTGAGTAGCTGGGACTACAGGTGCACGCCACGATGCCTAGCTAATTTTTTTATTTTTGGTAGAGACGGGGTCTCGCTCTTGCTCAGGCTGGTCTCGAACTCCTGGCCTGAAGCAATCCTCCCGCCTCGGCCTCCCAGAGTGCTAGGATTACAGGCGTGAGCCACCTTGCTTAGCCTCCGCATTTCTTTTATGTTTACAATTTCCTCCAAAGGCTCCCTTATAAGTTATCTAAGAAATGTACCAGGTCCAACAATGTAGTTGAGCAATGAAAATATTTGGTTGTTGTTTTTTTTTTTTTTACCCCCATGAGAGAATTATTTCACCCCCAGGTGTGTCTCATTAGCAGTTTCTGACTTGAACCAAAATAAGATGCTCCTTCAACTCAGTTGCAAGAATGGTTCTGGCTTGTGAAATTCCTGTCATTTCAATTGGAATATTGTTCTTTAAGCGGCCAACAATATATAGGCTGTGTCAACATTATATTTGTAAGAGATAAGTCTCCAGATGCTAGTTTGCTCTCCTAAACCATTGAAATGGCAGAAGAGATCGTGGGAGAGATGGCTAGGTTTGGCACAAAATATTACATTTCATTGTAAATTGAGCCTCTGCATTGTATTAGAAGTATTATAAAATATTTATAAACATTTATAAATCTTTCTTATCTTTAAGAATAAGATAAGGAAAAGTCAGACATAAACATATCATGGAATATGTTATGGTTAAAGCCCCTTAGCATGTCAAAGCGGTATCAGAAAAATCACCCCAGGAACAAACAGTAAATAGCAAAAAAACTATTTTTTGCTATATCATGGCATAAGGTCCAACAAATATTATTTTGACATAATTGTGAAGTTCCATAGCATATAATAATTAAGTAAGTCTTCCATAAGAGTCTGGCTATAATAGTATGATAGTTAAATAAAGTAAAAAAAAGCCTATACTATAAGAAGAATAAAGAGACACTGAAATCAATTGCTGGACAAAGAGACAAAGAATAACATAGAAAAGAGGGAGAAAGAAAATGTTTGGCAAATATATTCACAGAATTATAGCTAAAATAAACATCGGGAGACAAGTTGGACTACTACTTCTCCATAGACTTCCTACATCTTATTCCTCCCCCCATGATCAAAGTTTTAAAAAATATTTATTTTAGGTGATAATTATAATGAACATTTATTGAGCACTTACCATGAGTCAGGCATTTGCTGAATGGTTGCATCATTTTGTTTAGTTCTGCCAATAACTCTATAATCCTAGGAGGTCAGTTTTATTATCACTATCATTTTTACAAATGGCTTCCAGAGATAGAATAACTAGCTCAAGTTTACACAGCTGGTGAGTGAAAGAGCCAGGGTGGGAACCAAGTCTGTCTGAGCACTGATCCTCTACCAGTCTGCTTGAGGATTGCCTGCTTGCTTTTAACTCCAATCCAGCCCTTCTGTGATCAGCTGTGCATTGTAGGTGCTAAATCTCTCCTGTCCAACATGGAAACGACTAGCTACATGTGGATCTTCAAATTAAACTAATTTAAAATTAAATAAAATTTACAATTCAGTTGCTGGTCAACCCAGATACATTTCAAGTACTCAGTAGTCCCCATGTAACTAGTGGCTATTATATGAGACAACACAGATTATAGAACATTTCCATCATTGCAGAAAATTCCACTGGATAGGGCTGAATTCTAGACTCTGTAAACAACATTTTCTTTCAATAAACTCCAGTGCCAGTAAGAAGCACTGATGGGAGGTGGGAGAAGCCATTGTTTTTCCTCTAATAACCTCACCTCTGATGGCTATAGACTCCAGTGTCCTTTGGCAGTTTTAGAAGCAGTGGCCAAGGGCCACAGCTGCTGGTGGGCAACATATGGCAACAGTGGCAGCTGCAGGCCCCAGTGGTGTGTTAGTGGTTCTGGCAGCAACAGCAAGCCTCAGCAGTACAGGGATGAATGCTTAATGGGCCTGGTAACGTCAATTTCTTCCTTTCTTTCTCTCTAACTTTAGGGTGGTAGCAGGTTTCTCTAGTTACTAATCTCTCAGTTATCTCACAGTCCCATTTTTGCTCCTTCAACCCTTCCAGCACTTTTGTAACTATTTCCTCTATTATTGATAATTCCCTGTTTGAAATACCCAGTGTTTCTCACTAGACTCCAACTCATCTAAGTTCTTAACCAGCAAGCTATGGTGGAAATAAAATGAAAACAGTTAAGATTTAACCAAAAGTAGGGTGATTCTAGACCAAAACTGAGTGATTATTAACTAGAGTGAATGCCTAAATGATCAAAATACTTTGGGAAGGAAAGATATAGCTCTTTTTTTCTATGATAAACATTTATTACTTATATAATTAAAAATTTTTTTTAAAATGTTCAAACTTAATAGATTTGCCCTTGAACTTTAATCTCACCCTAAATTTTTATTGACAAGCCTAAAGTCAGATTTCTTAGGAATGCTAAAACAATTAATTAGACTAATTCCATGATTAATCAGCTGATCTTAGCCCCCCCAAAATTGCAACTTACACCCTCTATACTTAACATATTGAAAGTTAAAACTATTCATTAATGGCTAAAAGGGTTGAGGATACAGAGGAGGGGAAGATCCCAGAATGTGAACTCTCATCATTTGCTCCAGAGAACCTTTCCACAAAGAGAAGACATTTGATCATTGACTTCCTATTTACTCTTGCTTCTCCCACCAACTGTCGATCAGGGACAGAAAAAGTAAGGGAGGATGAAGCAGGACTTCTGAAATGCTACAGTAAGAGTTTAGTGGATCTTCTCACCAGCAAAACATGATATAACTGGTGAAAAATATTTTTAAAAAATCATTCAAACTCTCTGGAAATTGTGTGAAGGGCATATGACAATGGAGAAGCATTCATTCAAGAAAATCTACCAAATTTTGTTAAGAATAGTGGCAGTTTGTGGCATTTGAGCTACAACCAGCTGCATTACTCTTTCCTCTGCTCCCAAGTCTGTTTTACAGAAGCTGTACCCCAAGTGTGTACAGCCAAGAAGACAGGGACTCCCTCTCTCCCTAGATCCCAGTCTGGGGCCATGGTTAACCCTGGAAGGGCAGGCCACTGGAGGCTCTCCTGCCCCACAGCATCATGTTGCAGAATCTCTTTAATTCTGCAGACAGTGTATTTAATGTATGTAATTGTAAAGAGTTATATGTAATGTATGTAATTCTGCAGACAAAGGTAATTCCAGACAGGTATGGCTGACAAAACTGGGTCTCTATTCCCCCACCCAGTCATCCCTCATAAAGCAAAAGCTCTACCCAGGCATGGCAGACAAAGAATACTGGGGCCCCAAGTCACCCCTACCCCAACACACTCATAGGACAAAGGGTCCATGACAGGAGGGGCAAGCCCAAAAGACCAAGGGCTGCCAACCCTGCCCACGTGTCCACTGGTAGATTGGGGGTGTCACACCAGAAGAAGCATGTCCCTATCCCCAGCTTCATTGCAGTAGTACAGGATTTCTGCCTGGGGGAAAGGCAGGCCATAAGGACAAAGATCTCTGCCTGAGGGAACTGGCTTGATTTGGAACAGAGAATGGAGAAAGGCCTTGTTGAAAACAATGAAGATCTTGGTAGAAAACAATTAAGAGGAGGCTGATAGCTTTGCCACAAACAAAATGGCACAGTAGTCAGAAGTTTAATAAAAAGAACCAGCCAAGAGGCAGGAAAAGATAGCTAAGAAGAGTTCTCCTGGGATCATAGACAACTCTGGGGATCAGGAAGTTTGTGTACATTTGCTAGGATATACCCACTCAGGAGCAATCAGAACAAGACATGTGCAGACCTGAAAGCATTCCCCAAGCTGCACACAGACTCACCAACACAGGGCATAACACTAATACAAGTGACCTCTTGACCAAACTCTGACTATATGATGTGTCACTTTGATCCAAGGGTGACTCCTAGGAAGTCAGGCTTAAAAATAATATCATAGTCATCCCTGGCCTTCTGCGAGACTGTGTGCATGTCCAAAGCTGTGTCTTCTTAGGAACAATCAGAGAGGGAATCTCCAAATTTATTTTATGGGGCAAAAATAAATTAAAAAAATAAACTCCTGAATATTGACAATAGTTTACAAGTCACACATACATCCAGTAGTAGATAATAAATCTAACTGGCTAAGAGGACTTAAGCACAACCTTTGGTCAATAAGTTGCTTATGCTAATCCAGGGGCAATCCCCTAGCTATCCAAGTTAAAAGATAAAATCAAGGGGAAAAAATCTGAGCAGTGACATCAGAGGCTGCACACTGTAGGAGGAAGAGACTTTACAGAATTAATTCAGCCAAATCATCTAACAAATAAACAAATGACAAAACAAACACCACCCCCCCTGAGGTGGAGTGAGGGGGAATCAGTATCTAGAGTTGTTACCTTATTTAAAATGTCCAGTTTTCAATAAAAAATTATGAGATGTGCAAAGAAACAGGAAAGTGTTACCCATACACAGGAAAAAAATAGCAGAAATAGAAACTGCCTATGAAGGGACCCAAATGATAGACTAAACCGACAAAGACTTCAGCTATTATAAATACATTCAAAGTGCTAAAGGGAAGCCTACTTTTAAAGAATTAAAGGATGGTATGATGACAATGTCTCCTCAAATAGAGAATATCAGTAAAAATATAGAAATTATTAAAAAGAACCAAGTGGAAATTCTGGAGTTGAAAATTACAATAACTGAAATAAAAAAATTTACTAGAGGGGTTCAACAGTAGCTTTGAGCTAGTACAAGAAAGAATCATTTAACTTAAAGATATATATTTTGAGAGTATACAATCTGAAGAATGGAGAGAATAAAGAATAAAGAAAAAGAAACAGAACCTCAGAAAAATATGGGACAAAATTAAGGACACCCACATATACATTAATGTGATTCTGAGAATGAGAGGAGAGAAAGGACAGAAAAAATATCTTAAAAAATAATGGCTGAAAATTTCCCAAACTTGATGGAAAACATTCACATTCAAGAAAGTCAATGAATTCCAAGTAAGATAAACACAGTCACTTTCCACTTTTAAAATGTGGAAAGACAAAGGGCAAATCTTACAAACAGCATGAGAAAAATAACTCATCACATACAGGGAAAGCCTAGTAAGATTAACAGCCAACTTTTCACAAAAACAATGGATGCCAGAAGGCAATGGGACAACATATTCAAAATGCTGAAGGTAAAAAAAAAAAACCAAAAACCTGTCAACCAAGAATCTTATCTCAACCAAAACTATTATTCAAAAATGAAGATGAAATAAAGACATTCCCAGATAAACAAAAAACTGAGAGAATTTGTTACTAGTATATATACTATACAAGAAATAAGTCATTTCTTCAGGGTAGAATCAAATGACACAAGACAGTAATTCAAATCCATATGAAAAAAACAAAAGGCTTCAGTAAAGGTAATTATGTAGGCAATTACAAAACATAGTATGATTGCATATTTCATCTCTTTTTTCTTGACTGACTTAAAAAAAATCGTGTAAAACAGTTCATATGTAATTATATTTGGGGGACTATAATATTCATAAATGTAATATATGTGGCAATTATATTACATAGAGAAGCACAGAGAAGGCAGGTGGGAACAAAGCTATATTGGAGTAAGACAATGGCAACAGATAGTAACTCAAATACACAGGAAAAAATGAAGAGAACCAGACAGGGCAAAAAGAAAGTTAAGATAACAAACTCTATAAAGAGATGCTTTTTTTCTTTTCATCTCTCAGCTTCTTTAAAATACATAAAGTTAAATTAGTAATAATTATACCCATTTATTGTTGAGTTTGTAGCATATATAGACATAATATTTATAACAGTAATAGCACAAAAATGTGGAGAAGGATTAGAGCTATATCTGAGTAAAGTTTTTGTATTTCCTTAGAATCAAGTCAGTATAAATTTGAAGTAGATTCTGATAAGTTAAGATGCATATTGTAAGCCCTAAAGCAACCACTGAAAACACAACTTTAGAAAGAAACTAAAAAAATTATTAAAGAAATTAAAACATAAATATATTAAACAATCCAACCAAAAAACAAAAGGCAGAAATTGGCAGATTGAATACAAAACAATATACAGCTATATTCTATCTACAGAAGACACACACACTAGATTCAAAGACACAAATAGCTGAAAGTATGAGGATAAAAAAATACCATAAAAACAGCAACCATAAGAGAGCTGAGTGGCTGTACTAATATTAGACAAAATAGACTTTAAAACAAAAAAGTATTACTAGAGACAAAGGGGGACATTACATAATGATAAAAGGGTCAATCTATTAAGAAGCTACAACAATTATAAACATACACACCCAACAACAGCATACCAAAATACATAAAGCAAAAACTGACAACTGGATATCCATATCCAGAAGAATGAATTTGGACCCCTATTCACACCATACATAAAAATTAACTCAAAATGGATCAAAGACCTAAGTGTAAATGCTGAAGATACAAAACTCTTAGAAGAAAGCATGGGAGTAAATCTTTATGAACTTGGGTTAGGCAATGGTTTCTTAGATAAGACACCTGAAGTGCAAGAAACCAAAGAAAAAGAGATAAATTGGACTACAGTAAAATTAAAACCTGTTGTACTTCAAAGAAAACTTCAAGAAAATGAAAAATAACTCACAGAATGGGAGAAAATATCTGCAAATCATATATTTGATAAGGGTCTTATATCAAGAACATATAGAGAATTCTTACAATTCAACAATACAATAAGTAACCCAATTAAAAAATGGGCAAAGAACTTGAATAGTCATTTTTCCAAAGAAGATATATAAATGGCCAATAAGCATGTGAAAAGATGCTCAACATCATTAGCCATCAGGGAAATGCAAATAAAAACCACGAGGACATACCACCTCACACATGCTAGTATGGCTATAAGAAAAAAGACACACGATGACAAACGTTGGTGAGGATGTGGAAAATTTGGAACCCTCATTTTTGCTGGTGGAAGTACAAAACATAGCAGTTGCTTTTGAAAACAAATTGGCAATTTTTCAAAAAACTGAACATAGGATTATCATATGACCCAGAAATTCTACTCTTGGGTATATATCTAGGAGAAATAAAAACCTACACCCATACAAAAGCTTGTACACAAATGTTCATAGCAACATTATTCAGAATAGCCAAGAAGTAGGAACAACCCAAATATCCATTAACTGATAAATGGATAAATAAAATTTGGAATATTCATACAATGGAATATTATTTGGCCATTAAAAAGACACAAAGTTCTGATACATACTGTAACATAGATGGTCCTTAAAAACATTATTCTAAGTGATTTATATGAAATGTCCAGAATAGAAAATTTATAATGACAGAAAATATATTAATATTTGTTTAGGGTTGGGGGAGGGCCTAACATGGAAATGGGGATGATTGCTAATGGACACTGGGTTTCTTTTAGGAGAGACAAAAGTGTTCTAAAATTAGATTGTGATGATGGTTGTACAATCTTGTGATTATACTAAAACATTTAAGTGGATGAATTATATGGTATGTGAATTATATTTTAATAAAGCTGTTAAAACATGAGTAATGGATACTGAGAAAGTTGGATGTATTACATCATATTACAGGGTCAAGGAATGTGTATAAGATCTCTAGTAGTTTAGAGAATAAAAACTTATTACTCAATTAGCACACACATACATCTCTTTGCCCCTGAAGTCTCTGAGTATTGTGTTCTTTATCACAATTACCAGAGTAGAACCAGTGGTGCTGTAGACTGGGAATTGACGAGTGTTATGGCATGAAACCAACACAGATCGTGTTGGGCAATGTAGCTCCACGGGGATCTGAGAGTTCCCCTAATTTGGGCATCTTTTCCTTGGACTGCTGCCAACATCTGACCTCTAAATAGTACTGGTGTTGGGAAAGATTCAGGAAATGGTCCTGACCCAGTTGACAGTTTCCATGGACTCTGTCTGCAAGTAGGGATGTGTGGAAGGTAAGAATCAAAAGCCAATAAAAATGGTCTTGACAATAGTAGTAAGAAGGCCTCCCTTCCTAGAAAACAATAGCATTTTAGGAGGCCTGGGGACAACTCTAGACCAATAAAAATAATAACAACAATATACCACCACCACCAATATACCACCCATGTACCAGATACTATGTTACCGGACTTGATGTGATTGAATAGTAGGTAGTTATTGAGTTCTTAGTATGTGCCCAGCTCTGTGCTGAATGCTTTATCAATTATTAAGACAACCTTCTGAGGTAAATCATTATTACTTTCATTTTATTTATTAGGAAACTGAGGCCAAAGAGTTTAGTATTTTGCCAAGGCCAGATAATAGTTACAGAGCAGGGATCCAGCCTCAGAGTATCAGAAACTTGGGCCCACGTGGTAAACTGTGACTGTTATTTTACCTCATTTAAGCCTTGCAGCAACTCTGCCAGGTAAGTAGGATTAGCCCTATTGAAAAGGATGACTGCTTATTCCTGATACTGCTCCTATCTCCAGGTGGAGAAGCTTCCATTAGTACAATATGTCTGGTGGCTTTCTATTCCCCAACACACTGCTCCCATAGGAGGAGTTTGGAAGTTTGGAAGAAAGATCTTCATGAGCACTGTTGGTCCATTTCTCTCCCACCTCTCTCTCTCTCTCTCTCTCTCTTTCTGTCAGATCTGCCCACCAGCAGACAGCATGCATTTACTCCTACTTCTCCATGCCTGAAGGAAGAAATGGGGAGGCCTCTGCTGTCCATCTGAGCCAGTGACTGGGTAAGTATGCCTGTCTAATCCGGGGATCCAGTATTAGGAAGCCTACCGCTACTATGCACCTAAGCCATGTTTTCCAGTATCAGCTCTTTTAGTAATAAAGTTGACATGGTAGTTTCTAGCTACCTGACCCCTTTGGCTGTCTCATGATTGGGTTTGGACTTGCATGGGAACCATGGATACTATTCAGAAGGCCCACTATAGTCCCAACATCCATTTTATATATGAAGTGGCCATGGCTTCAGAGAGTTTATGTGACTTGTTTATTTTTCATAGAGGAATACTTCAGATCCTAAGATCAGAGACAAATTATTATTGAGGATCTTAAAGTGGCTTGACTCAAAGAAGAATCACAGGCTTCATCTTCTACCCTCAGTGCCTGAGTGTTCTATTACTGCTCATCTGCCATTCTCCACTACTCCATTAAAGGAGACTAGTGCGGTTCCAGCATCACTTCCTTGGGCAAGAGAACTCATCTCTCACTTTTGGAGATTCATCTATCATCCATTGTCAGTCCATGTACCTCTAACATTCAGTACACATGAAAGAAACTGTCATCTTTCTTAATGAAACCATACCCTTATCCCATAAAGTTGTCAGTGGGTGAAAAAGTGACACCAAAGGGCAGCTGGATGCTAGAGCCCCATCTCCTGTCCTCTGAGATCTTCTCTCCCCTTAGGAATCTCACACGCGTCAGTGCTGTCATTGCCACAGTCCCCCCAGGGAACTCTACTCTCTTTTCCCACAAGCATGGACTGACCCTTCTCTTAGTTTCCCAAAGCTCTGCTAAGACTTTCTTTATGACTCAGGGACCCCAGAAGGGAATTGCTACAGAATAACTGGCTCCTAGACATAACTACTCCCATGAGCTCCCCTACAGGCTGTCTCCACTAGGCCATAATTTGGGGGCAGGCAAGATCTTCAGCATGTCTAAAATGACACCAAAAAGATAAACATGGAAACAGCTTTGGAACTGCCCTACCCACAGTGAGGTGGTACAGGTTGTAATACAGCTCAAATAGTCTGGAAAGAAGTGGAATAAATTAATTATAGAAAACTCTACCACATGCAGAAAAAGAGCTACAATGGAAGCAACCATGGGTAGTCCAAAATGTGCTAACTATTACGGAAAACAATACAGCATGAAGACATGCTGGGATACAGTGGCAGAGCAAGCCATTTCCAAGACATGAGTTTAGCAGGCTTGTAAGGCTTAGTCCACGAGGACATCTCTATAAAGACACATCTTGATAAAAACTGCTTCAATAGAAAGGATGCAAGATGTAACTATTTAATAATAGGACTGATTTTTAAAAAATGAATATAATAGAAGACTAGATGGATGTGCTTCTCAAAGTCATCTCCTTGGGAGGCTCCATCCTTACTCTAGACTTCTTGCCTATAGTAGATGATGTTGATCACCCACATCCTATTCATACTCATCCTTTGTTCCTTTACATACCAATGGCATCCTATAGTAAGTACCTGTGACTCTCTGAGGGCTTTCTCTTGGCCCAAGTATTGGGAGGCTGGCAGTGCTGAAAAATTAACAGTCCTAGAAACACTGGCCCTCAACCAATGACAAATGGGAGATGTAAGATAAATACCCCAGTTTCCTTGCTCCTTGGATGGGTCAACTCTGTGGCATGTTCTACCTGTTTCCCAGAAGTCCCCATGGTTTTAAGCCTAGTAGCTCATGGCAATAACCTGATCATTAATGCATTCTGTACAGGCTAATTTTTAAATAATATGGGAAATGCTCAAAATATAATACCAAAAGAAAAAAATCAGATACAAAAATTATATATACAGCATGCAATTATTAATATTAAATATATGCAAGTGTGTACATACACACACACACACACACACACAATCAAAAGAAATATGGAAAGAAAGATACCAAATATTTACAGTGGTTATTTCTAGGTGTTGAGATTTTAAGTGATTTATATTTTATTTTTTATAATTATCTCTATTTTCCAATTTTTTCAATGTACTCCTGTATTACTCTTTAAACCAGAACACAAACCATCATGTTATTTTAAATGGTTATAAAACTGATGAGTATTTTGCCCTTGTTTCCTTTAAGTTTATGTTACCATAATCTAAAGCACTGGGTCTCAAGAGTGGTCCCTGGACCAGCAGCATCAGCATCACCAGGGAACTTGTTAGAAATTCAAATTCTCAGACCCTGCTCAGGACCTTCTGAATGAGAAACTCTGGGGCTGGGGCCCAGCAAACTGTGTTTTAAGAAGCCCCCCAGGTGATTTTGATGCACACTAAAGTTTGAGAATCACTGATATAAAGATAACTTTCATTACACATACCTGTAAGTCTCCACTACAGTTCCATAAGTGGGGTTCAAAAATTTCAGTCATGTAAAATGCAGGATTGCATTATTGTGGGGTTAGTAAACTGATTGGGGTGAGCCTACTGAGAAAGATGAAAGCTCATCACAGTTGTCTTATGTCTGAATTCATCATGGAGCAAATTATGTTGGGGCTTTATCATAAATATATTGCTCTTTAGAGTGTGTACACTCTATATTGAAATCTATGGTGCATTTAATAGACAGAAGGCTAGACCAAATCAAATCCGATGATCATGGAGACCACTTGACACTCCTGATGTTTCACAGGATTCGAGAAAACTTGGTTTTCTTTGTTCCTACTTCTACTTGCCTGATGGCTTCACTTCCACAAGTTTGATTTTTCTTCGGAATTCTCCCCTCTCCTCCACTTCTGCAAAGATGATGGATTTCAATATTTTGTTGAAAAGACCACTACCTCTGGATTTGAGAGGACCCTGCTGAGTTGCCCCCACGGAGCTTTTGTTTTCCAATGCATTACATTTAATTGTTTGTGAATCTGTGTTCTCTCCCACCAGATGGAGGACCCAGATCCCTTGCAAACAGGGGTGGTTACTTACACCTCCTTGCATGCCTGGTTCTTAGCACAGGGCCTGGCAGACAGCAAGAGCTCAAAACATATTGGGTGAATGAATGAATGAATGCTATAATTCATGAAACGCATTAATTTATTCAGCATTACAGTGTTTTACATAGCAAATTTTAACACAAGAAATGCATGCCAGGAATTTTACCTACATTAATTTTAATATGTGAGGAATGTATGTACTTAGAATGCATGTATTTAAAATACAATGTGCTGTGCTGTTCATCTTAACCGCATTAATTTTTCAGGAACTTCCAGCAGATGGCACCAATAAATACTGTCGTGGGACTGAATTAGAAATTGGTTAATATTTTTCAACATAAGCTTAAAAGTCAAAATGAATAAAACTTCCTTAGTTCAATCCATAATAATAATTGGCATTTATCTGGCATTTTCTCATTAACAAAGTGCTTTTAAATCCTTGTCTCGATTCTGGCTCAAATTCTGTCAACGTATTGAGAAAGTTTTATTATGTACTCTAGACTTTTGTTGACATGTCGTTTAGTCACAGCAGCCAAATCATTTATGCTAGTTAATGACAGTGCTATAATTTTATATTTGTAGTACACCAACTTTTCAAAGACCAAAATTCTCTATGGAAACTTTGGGCATGATCCTACATGTGAGAACTGAACAGTAACTCAGATCACTAATAATTTAGTGAACTGCTTCTGTGGCTCATTAAACAGTAATGATTTCTCTCATTTGTGTGGTGTACTGTGGATACAAAGCACTTGCACAGACACAACATCCTTTGATCCTTGCAATAGCTCTGTGATGTGGGCCAAACAAGTATTATTTTGTGGATGAAGAGAAAGTGGTTCTTCTCCTCTCCTTTTCTATTCCTCATCCATCCTCCTGGGCCCCATCACTGCCCTTCCCAGCCCGGTTGACTCAGACTTAATAGCTCATAAATCTTAACAAAACTCCAGTGACACATGAATGGCAATTAACATTAGTTTCACTTAGCAAATTACAAGGAAATACTTAGAAAAGTTAAAACTCATTTCTAAGGGCATAGATTTATTCTGATAATAGGGTCCCAGATAGGAATGTCCTTTTCTCCTCCCCTTCCAGCTAAACAGAGTCATGAGCCAGGTAAAGTTTGTGTCCCATTCTTTGCCCATTCTCTGGGGGCTAAAATCCTCTCACATGAAGGAGTTAGAGATTTTGTGAGGCAATTACCCTCAATGCAATTGATATAAGTTTTAAAAGAGGACCCAGGGACATGGCAATATTTAATATAATGAAATGAATTGATAATGGAGCAACTTCAGGCATCTTGAAGGATATATGGTACATTTCTAGATAATTCACAAGTGAAATAGCTAAAGGGGGGTTAAAACACAAAATTAATAACTCCTAACTTAATATAATTTTTATTAATTGAGATTTAATTCACATACCATAAAATTCACCCCTTTAAAGTATACAATTCAGTTGATTTGAGTATATTTTGAATGTTGTGCAAATATCACCATTATCAAATTCCAGAACATTTTTATCACCCCCAAAAGCAACCGTATACCCATTAGCAGTCATTCCCCATTTCCCCTTTCCATAGCTCCCAGAAACCACTAATCTACTTTTTGTCTGTATGGATTTGCCTGTTCTGAACAATTTATATAAATGGAATCATACAATATGTGATGTTTTTGTGACTAACTTATTTCACTTAGCATAGTGTTTTCAAGGTTTGTCCATGTCTCTGAGGTCTGGTTGGCTTATAGTGTTATTTAAGTATTCTGTTTCCTTGTTGATTTTATGCCTGGTCATTCCAATATTAAAAGTGGGGTATTGAAGTCTACAACTATTATTGTTAAATTATTTTTTCCCTTTCAATTCTGTCAGTTTTTGCTTCATGTATTTGGGACTCTGTTCTCAGGTGCATATATATTTATATTGTTATATCTTTTGTTGGGTTAACTCTTTTACCATTATATGTTGTCCTTCTTTGTCTCTAGTAACAATTCTTATTTTAAAGTCTATTTTGTCTAATATTAGTATAGTTACTTCATCTCTCTTTTGGTTACTGTTTACATGCTATATCTTTTCCCTTTTTTTTTTACTTTCAACTTATTTGTGTGTTTGAATCTAAAGTGAATCTCTTGTACACAACATAAGGCTGGATAATGTTTTTTAAAAAAAATATATTCTGTCAAGTTCTGTCTTTTAATTGAGATGTGCAATTTATTTACCTTCAATGCAATTACTGATAAGGTAAGATTTATTTCTGACATTTTGCTGATTGTTTTCTATATGTCTTACGTATTTTTTTATTCCTTTATTCATCCATTACTACTTTTTTTGTGTTAAATAGATATTTTCTGGTGTACAATTTTAATTCCCTTTTATTATAAATATAAATATAAAATATTATAAATATTTTTTAGTTACATTCATAGTAGTTGACCTGGGGATTAAAATTAATATCCTAATTTAGAACAATATAGTTAGGATCAATACCAACTGGATTGCAATTATATACATAAATTTGTTCCTATATAGCTTTGCTGCCTCCACTCCTTGGTGCTATTATTGTCATACAAATTACATCTCTATATGTGGTTTGTCCATCAACACAGATTTATATTACTGTTTTAAATAGTTACATTTTAAATCAGATAGGAAGAAAAAAAGAGTTATAAACAAAAAATACCTGTCTTTTACATTAACCAACATAGTTACTTTTACCAGTGCTCTTTATTTCTTCATGTGTATTTGTGTTACTATCTAGTTTTTATTCATTTCAGTCTGAAAAACTCCCTTTATAGTGTTTCTAGTACTGCAGGTCTGCTAGCGACAAATTCTTTCAGTTTTTGTTTATCTTAATTTCTCCTTCATTTTTGAAGGGTTTGTTTTGTTGGCTATAGATTCTTGGTTGACATGATGTTTTCCTCTAGTATTTGAATATCCTATCCCTCTGCTTTCTGGCCTCCATAGTTTCTGATGAGAAATTAGCTGTTAATCTGATTGAAGTTACCTTGTGTGTGATGAATCACTTCTCTCTTGTTGCTTTCAAAATTATGTCTTTGTCCCTTGACAATTTGACTATAATGTGTCTAAGTGTGGATCTCTTTGAGTTTTATTTTACCTGGAGTTTGCAGAGGCTTCTTGGATTGTAGATTAATGTTTTTTCATCAAATTTGGGAAGTTTTTCAGTTATTATTTCTGCAAATATTCTTTCTGTTCTTGTTTTTTTCCTCTCATTCTGGGACTCCCATTATGAGTATGTTGACATTCTTGATGTGTCCCATAAGTCTATAAGGCTCTGTTTATTTTCCTCATTTCTTTTTTCTTCTCTCTCTGATCTTCAGATTGTATAATGCCAATTGGGCTATTTTCAAATTTGCTAATTCTTTCTACTGCCAGCACAAATCTGCTGTTGAATCCCTCTAGAGAATTTTTTATTTCAGTTGTTTTACTTTTCAACTTGAGAATTTTTATTGATTCTTTTTGATGATTTCTATCTCTTTATTGGTATTCTCTATTTGGTGAGAAATTATCCTCACATTTTCTTTTACTTCTTTAGACATAGTTTCCTTTAGTTTGTTGAAAATATTTAAGTAAGTGTTTTAAAGTCTTTGCCTATTAAGTCCAACATCTGGGCTTCCTCAGGGAATATTTCTAATGACTATTTCTGTGTCCCTTTCTGTATGGGCCATAATTTCTTGTTTTTTACATGCTTCATAATTTTTTTGTTGAAAATTAGACATTTTAAATAATGTAATGTAGCAACTCTGGAAATCTGATTCTCCCCCCTTCCCCAGGATTGTTGTCATTGCTGTTTTATCTTATTATTGTTTATTTAATGACATCTCTGAACTAATTCTGCAAAGCCTATATTCATTACCATGTATAGCCACTGAAGCCTGCTTAGTTCGCTTAGTGGTCAGCTAATAATTGGACATAGATTTCCTTAATGCCTGAAACCAATAAGTCTTCCAGCCTTTGCTAAGAGGTTTTGTGTACATGTTGGGACATACCTTCAATGCTCAGGCACATAGTTTACAACTACGCCTCAACCTCAACTTCTTGCTTCTACAGAAACTCAAGGTCAGCCAGAGGTGAGAGTTTAGGGCTTTCTTAGGTCTTTCCTGGGCATCTGCACAGCCCTATGCACATGTGTGGATTTCTAGATTCCCAGGAATGTGTTAGAGCTTTTCAAAGCCCTTTATGGAATGTCATTCCCCAGATTTTTCTTTTAAGTTTTTTGGTCAGATTTTTGCTTACGCAAATTGTTATTGCTACTTTAGGTAGCTGTGATGTTAAACAACTGCCGCTGATTATTTTCAACAAACATCCCTAGGGAAAATGTTGTCGTCAATAGGTGAGCTCCAAGTAGGTAAAAAAAGATAAAACCTACAAGTGGGGTTTTCCAGAGCACTGCCAGACAGGTCAAATAATGATAATTCTCTGGGAATGGGGCTGGAGCTCCAACCCTGTTTTGTGTCCTTCAGAAGCTACTGGTTTTCACAGTTATTATGTGGCTATTGGTTTTCAAGGCTATCACAGAGCTAGGGAGAAAGGAATAGGAACAAGGAGTTAAAATGCCATAAAATTTTTTGTTCTTACTGAGATTTAGCCATTTCTTGAATTAATGCTTCCTGAATTGTTGCAAGCTTTTGGTTGATTTCCAGGGTTCTAAAAGAGTTGATATTAATAACTTTTTTAGTGTTTTGGTTTTTTTCTTTTTACTTTTATAGAGGAGAAGATTTTCAGTGGTCTTACTCCACTATCCCTGCTAATGTCACCCTCCAATACAATTTTTAGCAAGACCACACTGCAAGTTACTCAAACATTCTGTGCCTCAAATTACTCATCTGTTTATTGGGAATAATAATAGTGCTTACCTTGAAGGTTATGTGAGGATAAAATAAGTTAATTCATGTAGGACTTAGCACAGTGCCTGCTTCATTGCAAGAACTCAGTAAATGTTAAATATTATTATTTGTCTTTTGTTTTCTTGGCTCTCTAATTTTCAATTTGACATTTAAGAACATCCCACTATTTGGGATATGGAATGGGAGCCAAAGAGCCTTTAGTCTGTGACTAATCACTGTTATAACTTGGGATGTTACTGATTTTGAGACTGAGAGTAGCTGGTTTGGAATCAATAGATCTATCCCCCCCCATTATTTCCCCTTGTCCCTTCATACTTGATTGCTTTCTTACCATTGAGCTCACTCTGAAGAGGGTTCTTCTGGTTCTTTTGGAAATGGAGCACTTTCTCATTCACCCTGATAACAAACCCAGGGCCACAGAGGCACTTGATGGAAAACACCACCCTTGAGGGAGCACTGCTCAGTATTTTAAGGTCACACAATCAGTACATGGTACGTATGCAAACCCTGGATTTCTGCTGAGGTGGATAAAAGATATAGCACATGCCCAGTGAAAACATCATCACATGGCAGCAAAATTGTCTTACTGATGTTTCAATTCCAGAAGGACAACCGATCAAGAAGATTTTACATGCCATAAATGAGGCAGAACTACCTTTCTATTTTACTGCATAATTTCACATACCCTCACCCTGTTGTTTCTGGAAGCAACTTGATATGGGAGGAAAAGCAAATGATTTGGAGCCAGACAGACCTCAGTTCAAATCTTAACTCTGACACTTAGTCCCTGTGTGAGTTATATAAACTCTTTGAGTCCCACTTTCCATAAATGTGAAAAGGAGATAATTTATATGCCTTTGAAAGATTAAAGTGGCTCATGCTTATGAAGTATTTAGCATAATGCCTTGCCACATAGTAAGCATTCAACAAATATTTGGAGTTATTTTTTATAACTTTTCCTTTTCTCCTTCAATATTAATTGAGTTTCCTCTAGGTGCCAAACACTGTGTTACATACTGAGTATATAACAGTGTGAGTATGAGTTGTGAACAAAATATATGTCTTCTTCCCTATCAGAGCTTAAGGGCTAATGGGAAAAAAATGACACTAAAGATGTACAACAAATAAGTACCAACCACAAGTTGTCAGTAGGATGCTGAAAGAACAGAACTTGGTGCCATGGGAGAGTAATGAGGGGACTGATTTTGGTCAGGCAGAAAAGGAAGGAATGGCTTGGGGGAATATTCTAAGATAAGAAAAAGCTCGATGTGTTCAAGTATCTGAAAGATGACCAGTACGGATGGAGCATACTGAAGGAGGGAGAATGTGCGGAGAACCTATTGTGAGGCCAGGGACTGATCGTGGAAAGCCTTGTCTTGTGATAGTGAGGAGGAGGAGGAGGGTGAGGAGGGAGGGGAAGGGTAGCTACGATTTACTGAGCACTCGCTACCTGCCAGGCACAGTTCTGAGAGTTTTGCATTTATTAACTCACATAGAACCCTAGATGAGAAGCCTGTTAATGTAGGCCACGTAAAGGGGTTTGTTTTTATTCTGAGTGCAACGGGACACCATTGAGGGATTTTAAGCCGGGAGAGACGCGATTGGGTTTAAATCTCGCAAAGGCCCTGTTGCTGTGTTTAGGAAGGATTGGAAATATTCAAGAGTAGAAACAAGTCATTACATCCTTTTTCTTTGTTAGCTTTTTTCTAGAATTATATGGGTACATAATAGTTGTATATATTTATAGGGTATGTGTGATGTTTCCATACAGGCATACAATATGTATTAATCAAATCAGGGCAATTGGGGTATCCATCGCCTCAGGCATCCATCACTTCTTTGTGTTAGGAACATTCCAGTTCTACTCTTTTAGTTATTTTAAAGTATACCCTAACTTGTTGATTATAGTCACTTCATTGTGCTATCAAATATTGTTCCTTCTACCTACCTACATTTTTGCATGCATTAACCATCCCCACTTTATCTCCCCCCCCGCTACCCTTTCCAGCATCATTACGTTCTTAACCCTCATAACTTGAAGATTTGTTGTATATAAAGTGCTTTCCAATAAAGGGATGAAATTATTACTGGATAAATTATTACAGTAAGTTCATTGCAAGTGCAGCAGGACAGAAAGCAGAAGTAGAAATGCAAAAACTGCAATATATAATGATTTTATACCCTGTATATAGTCCTACAGGTGAAAAGTTTCTGTTGGGATAAGAATTCAAGTTTTAAAAGGAGGGAAAAAAGGATTGTGCTGATTTCCTTGGCCTTATAAGAATGGGCCCTTACAGAATACTAATCAAGTTTACACAAAGAGGGTCAGTTGTAATTATTTTGCAAGTCAGCAGAGAATTCTGAAAATGAGTCAGAGATGGTGTAAGTTTTCTACAACGGCATAAGAGAATCAGACAAATGCACTGTGTGGTGTGTCGACTCCACTGCTGTTGGATGGGGCTGGCAGTGTGTGCTGACTGACTCGCTGAGTCCTTGCTGAAGTGCTGCTTCGTCAGGAGAAATATCAGCTTTAACATCTAACACTGGTTCCTTACACATGCATAATCCAATTTCAAGAATTTAATGGGCATGTTTGAGTTAAGATCAAGGGCTGTCTACATTGAAATTTCATGGTTTCCCCCTTCCATGTTTGATTCAGCAAATTAGCAATCTTATAGTGGAGAGTACGTCTGCCATCCCTTTTTTCCTCTCTACCCTATGTAGCGAATTAATTTTTTTAAGGCTTCAGTAAAAATTCAGAAGGAATGGCTTTGAAGTTGATTTCTTCGGAGATGTGTGAAAATTTGGGGACTCCTTTCTTCTAGATTGTTCTTAAACCTCTTACTACGCCAGGACCTTGGTGTCTGGTTCTGGGAGTCTTCACGAGGCTCAGGAGGTTTCACTGTGTTTAGTTGTGTTCACATTTGTAATTTTCTAGAGCAAGATATTTGTCCTGGGAGAGGCTCTTTAGACCACAGAAAGATTACTATCAGCTCCAAGCCTATTCATTTCCATGTTAGAGAAACACATTTTGCTTTGATGTTTACAGAGGTAGAGCCAGGCTTATTGTTCTGATCGGAAAGGGGATGATGTCATCCTTCTGCTGACTATAGTAATTGTTCGGGAATGTATTGATATGGTTTTCGATAGCCAGGTTTGTAAGTGTTTTCCTTGTAAACAGCCAGCCTGAAGTGGGCAGGGGCATCTTTGTCTAGACAGGCCTTTGCACTCCTAGGAAATCTCTGCTTTTCCTTTTCCTCTCATCCCTGAAACGTACACATTCTCCTTTCCCCTTTACTCTACCATTTCTCGAACCCTGTGTCCCGGTGTCCCGTGATGTGTCTGCCAGGATTCAGATACAGATAACAGAACACTCTTTTGCTGGCTTTAGCAGCAAGGGGTTTAATATAAAAAATTAGGTGCTTACAGCAAGCACTTCTGGAAGGGCTAAGGGGCAGGTCATAGTCTTAACACTCCCCCCCCCCCCGCCCCCCACGGAGCTGGCCTGTCCAGGGAACTGCTGGAAAAGGAGAGGAGGAAAAACTTGAGATCTCGGTCAGAGCTTTTGCTAAGAATTTTGTCATTGATTTGTCATTGTTATGTTGATTATGGACCAACACAACTTTTATTATGTTAACGTTGGGAAAAAAACTGTGACCTGTGCCTTAGGCCAGTGCAATGTGGTCCACAGATCTGTAGCCTGGGAGCTTATCACAAATACAAAATCTTGAGTCCCCACCCTGACTCGTACTGAATTAGAAGCTCTGGGGGTGCAGCCCAGTAATTTGTGTGTTAAGGAGCCTTCCAGGTGATTCTAATGCAGTGAGGGTGACCAACGTCCTGGTTTGTCTGGGATTGTTGAAAGGGTTCCTGGGATACTGGACTTTTATTGCTAAGACCAGAAAAGTCCTGAGCAAGCTAGGATGACCTGGTCACCTTAGATGCAGCTAGAGTTTGGGAAATACAAACTTTGCTTGTATTTGTTGTACCAATACAACAAAGCCCCGCTTGTTGGCAAGAGCTGGAGACGGTGTTTGTGAGTCATAGATATGAGGTACAATATTATCGAAGCAATGTGACAGTGAAGCTCTGCTCACTCAAAATAACTTTAGATGAAACAGCGAAATGCTCATTTGTCACTACTTTTCATACACCATTGAAGAAAGAATGTGCCAAAGTTCTGAGCTTTCAAAAGTGACTTTCAAAATTGCTATCTGACAAATCGAGAAGGCGTGTTTTGCAGATGAAGTTTCACAATTCAGATGCTCAGCTGTATAAAAAAATTATTTCCTATGACTGAATTTTAATCTGCCTGGTAGCATAACTTAATCCTAGCTGTTTTAAAGAAAATGCAATCATATCAGAATTTTCTCCTTAAATCAGGATTTCATTTGCAGTCATATCAGGGTTTTTGCCATTCCCTGTTCCCTGGATTGTGAATTCTGAGGAGTTTTTATGGAGCTGCAGTGTTGGGGGAGGGGAGGCATCTGTCCCTGCCGGCCTCTGTGGAGATGTACGTCATCCGCGAAGGAAATTTTTAGGACATCTGGGTTCTCCATCTGGTCTCTGGTGGTTGGTGCAGGAAGGTCACCCTGCATTCTTCTTCTCTCTGCTCAGTCTTCAGACATGCTGGCCTCTCTCTGCTACTTTTGAGCCACTCATGATGGAGTGTGAAGGGCTTGGGAAATTTTGGATGCTCTTCCACATGACTGTAGGGTCACAGGACATCTCATAGCGTTGTCTCAGGCTCTGCCTGCTACACATGCCAGGCTGCCATTTCTATTACGGATGTCGTACCGGGCAGGTCTGGGGAAATATCACGGGGCTTGTCACCTCCCAGGTCTTCACCAGGGAGCAAGGCACAGGACTTCTCTGCTGTTGGTCTGCCAATCTATCTCAGGTTTCTGGTAACCCTCTGCAGGTTCTGGTGATGAATCTTAGAGCGCAGGAACCTGCTTGAGGACCCACAACATCCATTTCCTCCTCACTTCCTTTCTGTTCCTTCCCTCACTTCCCAGTCCAAAGGATATTTATCTCATATGGGGTTGGAAAATTTGCTCTTGCATAATCAAGGATTATTCTCAATTTTTAAAAAATTTTTTTAAATTAAAAAAAAAATTTTTTTTTTTTTTTGAAACAAAGTCTTGCTCTGTCACCCGGGCTGGAGTGCCGTGGCATCAGCCTAGCTCACAGCAACCTCAAACTCCTGGGCTCAAGTGATCTTCCTTCCTTAGTCTCCTGAGTAGCTGGGACTACAGGCTCGTGCCACCACACCCAGCTAATTTTTTCTACTTTTAGTAGAGACGAGATCTGGCTCTTGCTCAGGCTGGTCTTGAAATCCTGACCTCAAGGGATCCTCCTGCCTCTCCCGGAGTGCTAGGATTACAGGCGTGAGCCACCACGCCCGGCCTCAATTCTCAATTTATATTTGTAAATAGTATCAACTTTATGCCTTGGGTTCTTTAGGGATGTGATAGAGACTGCTATTTGCAACCCTACATCCATTCTCCCTTTCTGCTTCAGTAACAGGGTGCTGATTTTGTTTGGATCAGTTGTGTGCCCTACTAAAAGATGGTATTTTCCAGGCTCCCTTGCAGCCAATCATGGCCATGTGACTGCATTATATCTCTGACAAATGAAATATAAGCATAATTGTTGTGTGGTACTTCTGAGATGGCTTCATAAGTGATCTGACTCAGTGGGAAGGGATAGTCTTTGCCTTTCCCTAGTTCCCATTGCCTCAGATATGGATATAATGGTTGGAGCTCTAGCAACCATATGGTACCAGGAGGAAATCTTGAGGCTGCAAGTCAGTACTAAGAAGGAACCAAAATACAGATGGAGTCTGAATCTCTGATGACCACACCAGCTCCAGCCTGTCTACCGGATTTCTTCTAAAGAAAGAGAAATAAACTGGATTTAAGCTGTTTCATTTTCTGTTTTACGCAGTTTAACTAACTCTAAAAGGGATTTATTCAGTGTTAGTTCTTGAAAACCCTTTTCTCTCAAGCTGTTTTCTCTGCCATGAGTTTCAAAGGTCTGCACTGAAACTCAAAAGCTAAAATTGGACTCCTTTTGTTTCTTTGCATTTATATTGTAACAACCCTTTTCTAAGAGCCATGAGGAGGACATCTTCTTGTTGTCTGAAAGAGGAGAGAAAGAAACAAATGCTAATATTTCAAAATATTCTATCATCACATTGAAATTTATCCAAGCAATTGCCATGCCTCAGATTAAAGTCTGAACTTTAGGGCTTTAAAGATCTAAGAGGGCCCATACAGAGAAATGAAAAGTTATCAATACCTCTTATGATGTCTGCAAGCGGTTCTACAGGCATTTGTTTTAAAACAGCAGCTCCAAATACCATACTCTGAACTGCTTCTCCCAGCTCCTTCTCAATACCTGAGCATTCTCCCTCAACAGTTGCAGGGTCATATTTCTTTGTATCTTATGCCGTATTTCACAGTGTGTCCTTAGTTCATTTGCTTATTGATCTGGGGCTTGTTGGGTTGACCCTTCAATGAATGGCACAAGTCACCAACTTCATGAATAACTTACTGTTCCTCTGTGTTGACAATTATAGCAAATTCTATTCCTTCTTAAGTAAGTGATGGTTATTCAACCATGGTTAACTAAATTAAGTTTCCTGAAATAGGTATATATCACAGGGCATGTCTGTCTTTCTTAATTTTACTTTTTTGCAAGGTTGTGATTAATATGATTACTGAATTTGATGGTATTGACATTGATTTAGCTTGGCAATCTAGAGAAAGTATAATTAATTCCAATAAAAGTAATTATTCCAATAAATTAATTAATTCCAATAAAATGCCTTCAGCAAAGGCATTTATGTTCTGTCTTCAAGAATATATCCCCTATTTGTAGATCTACTTCTTTCCTTTTATTAGATATGCATAAACCATTATGATATGCATAATTTCAAGTTTTATAGTGTCAATTTTAAGAAACTAAATTGATTCTTTGATCACATACCACAGGCATGACTATGTGGTCACAGAGAGGCCATGTGACTTGTATTTTTCAGGTCATTCTTGATTTTCATTTAATGAATTTGTTTATACTTCATTCCACAAATAATATAATATTACTTATAAGAACATACACAATAACAACAAATAAAACTCAAATACAGGCACATTTATAGCCCTGATTCAAGCCATGTATCAAAAACATCTGTGCTGCCTTAATATTCTGAAATTTTTTTAAAAAACCCTCAACTATAGAATTGGGACAAGGAAAATCAAGACCAGATTTTAAATAAAAATGTGAATACGTAAAACCTGGGATCCTAAGCTGGTAACTGTTTCCCATTTGTCTCTGTCTTCCAGAAAGCCAAAGCAAAGGGGAAATGCAGTAAGTCACATAATTCTCATTATTAGAAAAAAGGAAGCAGACAACTTCCTCAGGAGGTGCATATTTTGTCCTGGCACTAAATTCTTAAAGAAATTTATCATTTGGGACTTCATAGGGGGCCATGAGTTGCATAGTGGACAAAATTGTTAGTGACTCACTTTTCATCTACTTTAAACCAAAGCTGAGGAAATAACACTTAAAATTCAGTGAGTGATCTCCCAAACTGGTGTTCTAGGGAACAACATTCTGAAAGATACTAACAGGAATATCATTTAAAAAAAATGTGTTTCATGCTCAAATAAGTTTGGGAACCACTGAATTAATCAAAGTCAAGCAGATTTCTTTGTTGTAGGGTTTTCGGAAAGTTTGACATGTTGATGTGCGTTGTGGTTCTCTACAAAGGGGGATACACAAATCAGTGTCTAGAACTTATGTTACCACATAAGCCTTTCTTCTGAAGTTCACTCATTAATGATCTCTCAGTTCTGTGACACATGGTTTGGAAAGGATAAGCCATGGTAAACTGATGCAAATACAATGGGACAGTGCAGCTGTTTTTGTGATTAAGAGCATGTGTATTGGTGGTGGGAAGATTTGGGTATAAATCCTGTCTCTAGCACCTACTGGTCACATGACTTTGGAAAAGTTACCCAAACTCACTGAGCTTTAGTGTCCTCATTCATAAAATGAAATGCATCAATTAGAAATGTATTTGGTTCAAGGAATAACAACAACAACGGGAATATATCAGAGTTACTTAGGGGTTTATTTTTCTGATATAATAACAAGTTCAGGGTTGGGCCATCCAGGACCAATGCAGCTGTTCATGGAAGTTGTCATTATGTTTGTTGCCTTATGGTTGCAAAATGGCTGCTGCACCCTCACCTTCACATCAGCATTTCAGTCATGAAGGAGGAAAGGGATGTGCATTACTTTTGAGTGGCCAATCCACAGCATCAGCCACAGGGGGTTCATAAGAGACTCTCCTTCAAAGAATTATTTTGAGGGTTGAGATAATGAAAGTAAAGTGCTTACATAGTGCCAGGCACGAATTAATGCTCAGTAAATATCAGTCATTGATATGTATAGATAGCCCTGGATTCAGTGAGATATAAATCTAGCATTTAGAGTATGTAGAAAGATGAAGAACTGCACATTCTTCAGTCAATTGCCAGTATATTTCTCTTTTCTCAGTGAGGCTTTTAATAGCAGCAGAAGATCAGACTGTTTGATGCTACCCTCTCTTGCAAGGCTCTGGAATACAGGTAGGTAGAGATGCTGTTTGAGACCAGATGCTCTAGAAACCAGACAAGCAGGAAGAAGGCTGGCATCCTATTGCACCAATTAGGAACCTACCAAGACTCTCCCCAAGAAGAGACACATCCCATTTTTGCATGCATGCTGTGGGGTTCCTAGATCAGAATTTGATAGGAAGCAATTTTGAGGACAAAGTTCAGTCAAGACCAATAAATTTCTGTGTCATTAAATATAGTCAAGACGAGTTAGGGAAATCTCAATTCTAAATGTTCTGTTCCATTGTCAGACCAGGGATATAATGATGTATCCTGACTTTGGGGTTACAAAATATAGTAGCTATATATAGAGATAACATCTTGAAATATTAATTTAAAAATAGATATTGAGTATTTATCATGAATCCAGTATTGTCTCATGGTTATGAGGAGCTGATTAATACTTTTTTGAGTCATTTTGGGAAATATTGGTATATATATCACTCATATTAGGAGAAATTCATTGGTAATTAGAGGAGAAAGAAAGAAAGTTATCACGAAAATGACTTAGACTAAACATCATCATAGGTAGTGAAATTCAGGCCAGTATGGTGATGACGAGGAAGAGGAGGGCAATGACATTGATGATAATGACTAAGACTTAATCAGCACCTAATATGTGCCAGATAATGTTCTAAGTGCTTGACATAGCATATGTCATCAATTCTAAATATGCAATATTTTCCATGTTTTTAACATCAATAGCTCACTTGGAATGATCACTTTGTGTCCAGCACCAGTACTTCATCCTCACATCAAATCTATGAGGTAGACAATACCATTATTCTCACTCCATAGATGAGGAAACTAAAGCTTAGCAAGATAGTTACATAGCTAGTAATTGGGGAGCTGAGATTTGAATACACAGTTGTGCTACTCCTGAACCCAAGCTCTTAAACTATAGTATATGACATAAAATATATATGTGTATCTACACAATAATTTTTGTAAGAAAATTTTAACCTATTTTCTTTTAAAAATATTTAAAAGAATTGGAGATTTCTTTATGAATTGAGCCTTGCTCTGCTGAGAGACAAAGTCTGGACTAAACTGACCCAGATTCCCTTCTAGGTGCATTTTTTTTTATTGTAGTACCTAATATCTATATCCTTAAAAAAGGGGGAGAGAAAACAATATAACAAGTCATTCCCTGTGCTAGACTAGCTTCTTATTCTTTAGTGCTAACAGGAAAAACACTGACCCAGAATCACCAAACTGTTAGACTCTCAGCTCATCTGATTTCCAACAAAACAATAAACTGGGCCGTGTTCCACATTACCTGATTTATCTCAAGCATCGGATCATTTTCCTTGTTTCCACTCTCCCCAAACCTGCTCTTCCTCACTCCTCTGTCCTTTTGAATTCCTTGTTCCTACTGCCCTGAGCACGTCCAGGGGGGTTTCTGGCATCTCAAGTTTATTACCAGAGAAAATCACATTGAACCTTCAAAGACGTAACATGGAGCATGAGCCACGTTCTTGCTCTCAGGGTTTTTGTTATTTACTGATGGCCTGGACAGCATCATCTTTCTTCACAGCTTTCATTTTAAGACATTTAGAGAGTAATCTCAGGGCTGTTTCTAGGTAAGTGGACAAAAGAGGAGTTTAGAAGGAATAGGTAAAGTATCTGGCATAAATTGTTTTTTGCCAAAATAAAAGAACTCAAGTTCTCTTGTTCTACTGGGTGTTTTCATATAGTGTTGTAAATAAAACTGTAAAGTTGTAAATTTCCTACTGATAACCAAAATTAGAGAACAAGGAAATAATAAAGCACATGGAGAAGAATATCCAAGTAATTTATACTTCTAAAAACACCTCAGAAAAAGTTTATTAGGTATTAAATTTAAAATAGAGATTCTACAGTACGGTGCCACAAGGCTTAATTAAACAAACAAACGAACAAAGCAAACCATGCCAGAATGTTCTGAGAGCTGTGATTTGCACCCCTTATATGATTATTCATCACAGAGCAAACTGTAATTTGACCTCATTCTCCTTACTGGCTGCTCTGATTAATACCAAATCTGCCTTTATTTCCATGCTAAACAGAAGATCTATGGGGTTTGCCCCCTCATTCTTTAACGGATTATTACTTGACTCTTAAAAATGATCAAATATAAAAGGAGAAGATGAACACAAATATTGATACCTAGTCTGTGCCAGGCAATTTTATGTTTTGCATATGCTAGTGACCTCATTTAATCTTTAATATAAGTCCCTTAAGATATACCCCATCTTCCTTTTGACAGAGGAGGAAATTTAAGCATAAAATCATTAAGTAATTCACCCATAATTATACAACCAGTAAGTGGTAGAGCCGGCATTTGAACCAAAGTCTGTCCAATTCCAAACCCTGTGTCATTTCCTCTCTACCAGTGGCCCCATACCTCAGTGTCAGATTAGGACCACTTGGGGAGCTTTTAAAATAACGCTGAAAGCTTGACTTCCACCCCAAAGCAATTAATTCAGAATCTCTGAGATTGAGCCTGGCTTAAATATTTTTTAAAGATCCACAGATTATTCTAATATGCAGCTAAGGTTGAAAATTTCTGCTGTATACTAATGTTAAATGTCAAGGTTGGAGAAAGAACAAATTATTACAGACTAATGTGTGACAACCCAATTGTTTATGATAAAAAATTACTTTCACACATACCAAAAGAGCCTTACTTCCAATTTTATTTGCTGCTGCTAGAAATGCAGTCAAGATTGTTCTCTCCAACTTGAATCCAGAGTAGGAAGCTGAGCACAAAGACTATTTTCTCCAAGCTACTTCAGTAGTAAATGGAGAATTTGGCAGGAGAATGGGAGAATTTTCAGTTTTTTGTGTATTCCCTGGAGAGTATCTTGAAACTAGAGGAAGTAAAGAATCATTTCCTAACAAAAAGTGAAAAATATCTTCAGCACTTTATTTCAACACCTATATTTCTAAAAGCTGAGGAAATTATGCCCAGCTTGCACCCAAAATTTACTGAGAAGGAAGAAATAGCAAATAAATTCTACCAATTTTGGATGCATAGAGTTGAAGGCTGGTCACAAAAAAGAAAAAGAAAAATTATGCCATGCATGAAGCATCAGAGGTAGGGAGGCACTGAAGTTTCTCACATGTCATCTTTCTGTCTCAGGGTCTTCCAAAGGTGTTAGGATTTAAGAGCCAAAGACCCTTGTGGTCAGAAAGCTCCGCAAAGTGCAGACGTTGGGCAATGAGGGCTTAGAAGAGGACTTACTATGGGGAAGAGAAAAGAGCTGGGAAGACTCTTTCTGAATAAAAAGAGAAACACTCTGCAAGCATCCTAGTTCCTTAGATTGCCCTTCAGTCTGCAGGTGCCAAGAAGAGACAGAGGCACCTGCAAGGGCTTTCTGTCTACATGGACCCAAGGCAGGGTCTTAGAACCTATGCCTTCTAAACCAAGGAAGTAACGATGATGATACAGTTTCCCCAGAGGAAGGGGAGAGCCGGACAACAGCAGGCTGGTGAGGAAGATGTCTGGAGCAGGTGGGCCTCGTACTTGCCCCCACATCATGTAAATAGGATCACCTCTTTTGCTTTCTTGTGCACCCAGGTCTGTCATCAGATTAGGATCTTGGGGCCCCTGTCTTCCCTGTGCTTGGGAGACATCATGCCAGAGCCTGGGGCAAGAAAGAACTGATATCCAGGTATGCAAGTGAAATTATAGCCATTCATCCTGTCTTAGAGTACAAGGAAAATGTGCTCCCCACCACCACTGAGTTTGTGTTCCCACATGATAAACTGCCGCCCTCCCTAATATCTCAGCACAAACATCCCAGTGACTCAAAAGTAATATCTAGTTTCCCAGAGAGAAAATTAGTATTTGTAAATGTCAGAAATATGACAGATCATAAAAGCTCAACTAATTGGGCTATGAACATTTTGAATTATGTCTCTGTAATTAAAAAAAACCCAAACACATTTTTTGTTTGTTTTTGGGTGAGAGGGTCATTTAGACTCAACAGCAAAATAGAAATCTATGAGTGCCATTTTGGGGAATGTAGGAAAGACCTACTTGGTCTATTTCCCTAGTATTTTCCCCTACCCTTCAGTCACCCAGTATCTTCCTAGCTTTGGAGTTTTAAAGGTATAGTCCTGAGAGGGTGAGGGGGCAAGAGAACCCCCATTTAGATTTGTAGGATTGGGGTGAGATGGTGAGGGGACTAGAGGCTTTTTCCCAAGTGAGTCCTCGGAAGGGAGAAAGACAGCAGTGGAGGAAAGACAGCGTGATCTGTCCTTGCTGAAGGGCCTGAATGGCCCCCAGAGACTACTGCAGCCCTGCACAGCACAGAGCAAGGGAATAACTTCATGGGCCCCCAAGCTGGGCAGAATCAGATAGGGTCTTAGCAGCACAGAGTTGCTTTCCTGGACCCAGTGTGGCTTGGAAGCCAGAAAATGTTTCCTGTGCACCCACAAGAGTGTAAGAAAACCACTGGGTAGGAAAAGACCTTGGAGACTGGAATGAGGCTCCCTCCAGACCAAAGTCCAGGTTATCTATCCACATAAATGGCAAAATGGATCAGTGACGACAGATGTCTAAACACTCTCTCACATGCACCCTCGCCCCCTGCCTTTTGGCATTGTTGGTACGCAGATATAACTTTCAGGCAAGGTGGGAACCCTAAATAGACTAAGATTAAGTTTCTTTCACCTGGGAGAATGAAGACTATAATAGATTTTGATTTATAGAACTCAAAAAAAATTTGTTACATTTCTTGAACACCTAAATCTATGGAGTGATATTAGCACCAGCTGCAGAAATAAGTACAGTCCTTACCATTCTTCCATTTGAACTTGGAATGAGTCCTGCCTGGCCACGGTTCTGCTCTCTCTGCAATGGAAAATATAACTTTAGTGGAATTTAGAGGTCTTTGGGTAAAGATAGAAAAATAACAAAGTCTGGGCCAGGTGCAGTGGCTCACACTTCTAATCCTAGCATTTTGGGAGGCCAAGGCAGGAGGATCGCTTGAGGCTGGGAGTTTGGGACCAGCCCGGGCAATATAGACAGACCTTGTCTATAAAACAAAAGAAAATTTAAAAAAAACTAGCTGGGAGTGGTGGTGCATGCCTGTGGACCTAGCTACTTGGGAGGCTAGGGCATGAGGATCACCTGAGCCCAGGAATTCAAGGTTACAGGTAGCTACCATCGTGCCACTGCATAGGCAACAGAGCGAGACTCTGTCTCTAAAAAAGAAAAATAACAAAGTCTGCTCTTTACCACCTCACTTTTTTGTACAAAAATTTGAAAACATTTTCACATAATATAATTTGTTTCTGTCTTATTTATGGCAAAAATATCTGTTATAGGAATTGTTACATTTTATTTCCAGAATGCTGTCTTCATAATCTTTCCACAAAGTATTGAGAATGTTTAGCTTCTTTTTCTAAATTCTGGAAAATTATGGCATGGTGTTCCTCTTGACGGTACTCAAGACTTCGTCATCCTGTGCTTACAGTCTCCCTGCATTCCATTGTTCTAATGAGATGGCTGAGTGGAAGCTGAGGTTAGTGGATAAAAACCTAGACGAGGAACAGCCCTTGGCTCCTTTCTGAAGCCCTTGGGTGATGCTTCCAAAGAGGTGGAGTTTTCAAAGGTAGAACTTCAGGGAGAGCATTTTGTGTTCAGGCTTCAAAATGGCAATTCTTTCCTGAGTTGTCACCTGTAATATCTCACCATGTTTCCTGGTTCAATGATTCCTCTAAATCTTATCCTCTTCAGGCCAAATATCCCTGGGTCCTTTAATGTCTAAATCTTCTGGCCGAGAGGCAAATTCCCATAGCTCCAAATCAATAGCTCAAGTTTCTAGAACAGACACTTGCACAAAATACAGGCTCCCCACAGGCCCTCATGTTGCTGTCTGACTGTTGTCCAAAAAGTCAATATCACAGGCCAGTTGACATCAGATAGTCCTGGGTTTAAAAACTGGCTCAAAACTTCTAATTGTATGACTCTACGCAAGTTATGTGATGACTCTCAACCTAAGTTTTCTCATCTATAAAGTGGGGATTACAGCAATATCCTACAATAACTCTGACAATGATGTAATGTGTATACATTGCTTTACACTTAATAGCCATTCAACCAGTTATAATTCCTTGCTCCCCTTTCCTAAGCAGATATGGACGGGATTATATATCTAAATCGTGGGAGTTTACAAAGACTAAAATGGCATCTCATAAGGCATTTCACTACAGTCAGTAATAATAAAGTATTTGTACTCATGTTTATTTATCTGCTAATTTTCTATTCCATATTTGTCACATTATATTTCAGTTGTCTTATTATGTTATGAGATCATTCAGGATTGAAACTCTGTCTAAAATTCTCTATAAATCTCCAGTACCTAAAAAGCACTCAGTGAATGCTTGATAAATGAACAAATGAATTAATGGATTCCTAATTAAGCACTTAGGTGATGGATTTTGCTAATGCCTATGTCCCACATACTTTAAATTTAATAACTATTTGTTGAGAATATAGAACACTCAACATAGTATGTCCTATGGAGTTAAGGTCCTTACAATAAAGTGAAGGATCCTAATCACTTACCAAACAAGCACAAGAACTTGTGTAACATGGATAGATGGGTACCATAAACTATGTGTAGAGAGATGAGGTGTTCAGTGGAGGGAGAGATTATATTTGGTTGAGGGATTAAGAAAAGTTCCATTGAGGACTGGGTGGCAATGGAACAGAACCATGGAAGACGAATAATAGTCCAACAGCAGTGAAGAGAGGCATGCTCCAGAGGAGATTTGTGCCTAAGGCAGACAGTGTGATGGGCGTTCAGGGGGTTGCAAGTAGCCTGATTTGTGGCACGAAGTATGTGCAACTTGGTTAGAGCTACAAGACAGGGAGGGTTTTGAAAACCAGCCAGACTCAGAAATTGGTTCTCAAGCCAGGCAATGAGAGCCACTGACAATTGAGGGCAAGGAAGGTTCAGATTTAATGAACATTGATTGAGTGTCTCCATTTTACAGATTGGGCAAATGAGGCTCAGACAGGTTAAATGACTTGCCCAGGCGGTACGGATTGAAAGTGGCACAGCTGGAATTCTGTCGCAGTCTCTTGACTCTAAGATCAATACCCCCAGCACACCACGGCCACTCCTTTGGCAGACTCACTGTGCAGCGGGGAAGGCTGAACTGCACGGAGGGAGACTGAAGCCGGGGATGCTGGCTGAGAGGAAATGGGAGATGTGCCCTTTACGCTCATTCATTCAGTCACTGCCACAAATAAAGCGACCTCCAACATAAGGCGATCCTCCGTTTTCCCAACGAGAAGATCCAAAAAGATCTGACCTGAGTGTAGAAACTGACTGAAGGTGATGGAAGGAGATTTTGAAGCAAATGTTAAGTAAGCCAGTCTTGTTAAGGCCTAAATTTTAAGGGATACAAAAATATAGTCAGATAGAAGGAATAAGCTCTAGTTATTTGGTGGTAAGTAGGGAAATTATAGTTAAAAATAATTTATTGTATATTTTTAAATAGCTAGAAGAGAAGAATTGTAATGTTCCCAATACAAAGAAAAGATAAATGTTTAAAGTGATGGATATCCCAATTACCCTGATTCAGCAGGGGTGGGGAACCTGCAGCCTCAGGGCCACATGGTTCGATCGAGTGGGGCCACACTCGATCCTTGAGTGTGGCCTTTTGACTGAATCTAAATTTTACAGAACAAATCCTTTTAATAAAGGGATTTGTCCTGCGAAGTTTGGATTCAGTTGAGGAGCCCTACTTGGGGATCTGGAGGGCCACATGTGGCCTTGAGGCTGCAGGTTCCCCACCAGGGCAAGTGCTATGATCAGATTTGCATTTTAGAAAGATAATTTTGTCAGCAGTGCGGAGCCTGGATTAGAGGCAAAGAGGGAGGCAGAGAAATGAGCAGACTTTACAGAAATCCAGGAGATGTGGTGGCCTGGGCTAGGGTGGTGGTTGTGAGACATGAGAGGAAGAGACAGACATGAGAGGCATTTGGGAAGTGTATGAGACAGGACTCAATAACACAGGGGGAAGGGACAGTCAAGGGTGACTCCAGAGTTTCTGTTTTGAGCAGTTATGTATATAGTGGGTTACTGAGTGTCAGATGCAAGGCACATTGATGAGGACAAATTTATAGAGCTATGAAATTGAAGTGGTATCAGGAAGGGAGAGATAAAGGCAAAAGAATGGGAAAGAAAGGGTGTGGTAGCAATATAAACAGAAGAGTCGGGAGGAGTAGCTGGTCAGGAGGAGTAGCTGGTCGGGAGGAGTAGCTGGTCAGGAGGAGTAGCTGGTCAGGAGGAGTAGCTGGTTGGGAGGAGTAGGTGAGTTGAGGGAGGCTTGGATTTCAACTTTGTCTTGAGAGTTAATTGTGCGGTACCATCAGAAAGATTGTCTTTCTTGCTCTGATTATTCTAGGAAGAGCAAGAAAACATGGTAATTACCAGTCTGTAATTTCCTGTCAGGAAAAGCTAAATCTTCTTCAAAATGAACATAATATTTCATTGACATAGAAAAAGTGAACAAAATGAAAACAGTCTTCCTTTGAAGACAAGAACAAACAATGTCACTCGCTATAATCACTTCTGTCTCAGCTGCTATCACCAAAGGACATCTCCACTCAGATGTTTAATAAGCATCAAACACCCTAATGCCCAAACAGAACTCTTGATTTTCTTTCCCAAACCTGTTCTTCCTCCCATCTTCTCTCTCTCAGTAAGTGACTCTATCAACCAGCCAATTGCTTGAACCAAGAATCTAGCAGTCATCTTTGATTTCCTCGTCTGCTCTCTGTACCAGTTCCAGGTCAAGAAATCAAGTTCTGTAGGCTCAACCTCTAAAGTGTATCCCAATTCATCTACTTCTAAACGCAGTAGCCAGAGAGACCTTCTAAAAATACAAACCCTAACTCCCTGCCATGACCCATGAAGCCCTCCTGATCTGGCCTCTGCCTCACTCTCCCATCACCTCCCACCCCGGCCCCTCTCTCCCTCTGCCCCAGCCACACTCGGGGCCTCCACACTTGTCCTTCATGTTCCTGGACTCCTTTCTGCCCAGGTCTTTGCACAACTGGCTCCTTCTGGTCACTTGGGTCTCAGCTCACATGTCCCCTGTGCAGAGAGACCTGTTCTGATCACCTACCCTATGCTGGGGTAGATGCCACCCAGGGGAGTGAGAGCTGGGCTGGAGCCATTTGGACTTCTGCCCCAAAGGACAGATTGGGAGGGTGACAGGCTTCAGCAGAGGGAGTCTGTATGGGGTGGACCCCTGGAGCCCAGTGTAGAGCAGGGAACGGTTACCATTATACCCCGTCACGGGAATTACAGCCGGAGAGGTCCAGCAGGGGAGTTTATAAGGATACAAAGAAATGTCCAGGCAAAAAACCAAAGAAGCAAATAAACAAGAATGTTAAGTATCAAGGGACCCTGACAACTGGAAGCAAGCATCTAACTGTCAAGTGAGAACCCTTGGCTCCCTTTCTCTCATCCTCTGGCAAACTCCAAACTGGAGGACAGAGAGAGGAGGTGAGCAAAGGATTAGGAGCTGGTCACACCTCCTTCCCGACAGCAGGTTGTCCAGCTCCTACAGGCCCTAACAAGGGACAGGGAGGACAGAAATCTTACACTGGAGTGATGATTGACATGTTGATTGATCTCCAGGACTTGCCATTCTAATTTCTGAATTGAGACCGTATTTGTGACTTTCAGTAACTATAGGGATTTCCATAAACTAAGAGGGTCTAGAAACATCCTAGGGACGCTGGAGATGGCAGAGGGAAACTTCCCTTTTAGAATACATTCTAAAGGGACAGTTAGAGACAAAAATAAAGGCTACTGTGATCACGTCCCATGAGCTGTGCTTGAGATGTGCATCCAAGGAGCTCAGCTTGGAGCTGAGCCCAGATCTGTCTGAATCCCAGTCCCTGGGCTGGAGGCTGGGAATGTGATCAAGGCATCAGTATGAAGTGCAGGCTCACCAGGGTCTCGTTCATCCTGTCTTCTCTGCTCAGAAGATTTCCTTTGTCTCAAAAATGAGCCTTGATTTTGCTCAAGAATTAGTAGGTGAATAGTCTCTATTCTTCCTTTTACAAGGATCTCAAATAAAGCTGTTTTAGAAGGATGTCTTCTTTAAAGGGATTTAATTTTCTGTGCCCACGCAACTGATGTATTTGGATATACATATTTACTTGGATCTTTTCTGGGTCTACAGGAGGTGTTGCCGGCCTTGTCACACTGCTGGCCTGGGTATTCTCCCTGCCTGGAAAACATTGCATATTTGTTCTAGACAATTTATCTGTACAAAAGAAAAATGTGAAAGCCCCAAATCCGTTGCCCTACAACTCCTCACGTAAGACTCCTTTATAGCCAAAATCATTTCTCACTTGCTAGTTACCAGTTTGGGGAAAACTACTCTCTAGAGAGTCTGCAAATGAAAGGCTTCTCAAGTGTAAAGAGACAACATAAAGTCCCTGGAGGCTGAACCAACTAAAGAGTTTTCTTTCTCTGCATTATCCTGAGTTGGTGCTTCTTCCCAGAGCAGAGTATATGCTTTCTGGAAAGGTTTCTTGAAGGTATTTACTTTCCTCATCGCAGGGGTGCCCAAGGTACATTTTGTATTAGATAAGACACGCTCATCTTGAAAAAAGGTTCATGTTGTGGTGCACGAGAGCAAAGTACTCAAATAGAGAGCCAGCCCTCTGGTACATCTACCCATAACAGCTGAATTTTACATACCAGGCCTTGGCCATGTCCTGGAAATTTCAGGGCTGGATCAGTTTACAGTTCAACGGTAAAAAAACCACCAACCTTGTGTTTATCTTCATAGGCTAGGGACTGTGCTAAGTGTTTTAGGTATATTTCCTTGCTTAATCCTCCCGATACCACGGGATGCTGTGAGCCCCATTTTATAAAGGGGCAAACAGGAGCATGGAGAAGTTAAATGACTTGCCCAAGGTCACAAAGCTGGTGAGCTAGCTCCCTAGCACTCAAACCTAGGGAGTCCAATTTAACATCCCCTCATGGAGGCTTTTTTTTTTTGAGATGGAGTCTCTTGCTCTGTTGCTCAGGCTGTAGTGCAGTGGTGTGATCACAGCTCACTGAAGCCTGGATTTTCTGGACCCTAGTGATCCTTCTGCCTCAGCCTCCTGAGTAGCTGGGACTACAGGTGCACACACGATGCATGGCTAATTTTTTAATTTGTTTTTGTAGAGACAGGGGTCTCACTATGTTGCCCAGGCTGGTCTTGAACTCCTGGCCTCAAGCGAATCCCTCCTAAAGTGTTAGGATTATAGGCACAAGCCACCTCTCCTGGCTGCTCTTGGAGTTTTTAAGACACTAATTCTGTCCTTGATCTGCTAAGCCAGTGATTCTCAACCCTGGCTGTATATTATAACCTTGGGATAGGGGTGGAGAGGTGGGGTTAGACATTGTGATTCCAGATTGCACCCCAGACCAATCAAACCAGACTCTGTGGGGTGGGACCCAGGCATCAGTAGGTGTTAAAGCTCCCCAGGTGATTCCAGTGTTCAGCCGATTGCCAGTCAGTGTGCCACACAGTCATAACTCTTTCCACCTGTTACTTTTTAAAAACTAGACAACAGTTCTATTCCATTTAGTTCCTTTCCATGAGCAATGGCTGAGGCCACTGAGTACAAGACACGGTACTATCCTCTATACTCACATTTCCTTTATCCTGGGAGTTCCCACCAGCTCGGGCCTTCACTTTCCTATTCCAGAACATAGAGAAGTGATTACTATGGTAGATCTACACTGCTTACGTTTGCAATGCATTTTAGAAAGACTCCCCCCTAAATTTATTAGTGTTACCTTCAAAGGAATTTTAATATTGTAGCACAACTCAAAAGACTGCTACTGCTTTGTTGCTGTTCAGAAAAACAGTTAAAAGAAACAAAGATGAAATTTCACAGATTTGCATCTAGGGTGCTATAGTTGATCCTGGGTTGGCACTGATAGCTCTTGGAAGTGCTGAGATACTGATGCTATAACAAGGACTATGAGGTTATTTGCCATCCATCGTGACAGGAAGGAAAAAACATCTATTGAGCACTTACTCATGGTGCTGTGGACAGAGCATGGGTTTTTATAGACAGGCAGACATGGGTTCAAATCCCAACTGTGCTATTTAGTAGCTGTGTGACCTTGGACCTTTAACTATGTTTCCTCACCTGTAAAGTGGGGCTGATAAAGTTCACCTGGCAGGACTGTGTGCTTGGTTAGAGGTAGTGAAGCGCCTAGACACATGGCAACAATTTTGATCATGTGGCAGACTCCATGTTATCTACATTTGTTGTCTCCCTTAAGCCTCACAATACACCCTCAAAAAGATGCTGTTATTTCCATTGACAGGAAGTGAGTCTCTGAGACACTCCCCAGGGCACACAGCCGTAAGATGTCAAGTTAGGATTTGTGTCCTGCTCTGGAAGCTTGTGTTCTCTGTGTTTTTCCAGGCTGCCTGCCACCCTTGCTTCTCAAGACATCCCATGGCTGATTTAGCTATTAGAACAGAAGGAGATACTCTCTGGATAATGAAATAAAATTAAAAAGGCAAGTAAATTTTCAGCGATCTCCCAGGCACATGGCAATGTTATGAAAAGGGATACTTAGGTCAGAAAGGGCAATATTATTTACCCCTTTTCCTTTTAAAGTGGAGTTCTACTTGGAGAACACCTATCTGAGAAACCGAAACTGTAAAGCTCACTCTGGCGTAAGTGGCTAGACCTAGCTCGCTGCTGAGGTAAAAAACCTGGGTGATCCACTGTCTGATCATGCCAGTTCCTTTAGTCATTCCATGTTCCCAAGAGAATTAACCATAAAAATCCCATGGGACACCATAATATAATAATTTGAGTTGTGGAATTCAAATAAATCCCAGTGGGGTGCCCAGTGAGGAAGGGAATGGGTTTGGAGACAGGTAGTGAATCCCTGCCACGCAGGCCGTCCGGGTGGAGGTTGCCAGTGGTCGTTTGGAAGTACAGTATAGGTGCTTGGGATAAAGAGTGGACCTTGGATAGAAACCGTTGAGGCCATGGGATCAGATGAACTTGTCCAGGAAAATTGGGGAGACTCTGAAGGGAAAAGGTTGAAAAGGGAACCTTGAGGAGTACCCACATTTAAGGGGCAGGTAGAGAAAGAGGACCTTGTAAAGAAAACTGACAAATAGAATCAGAAAGACAGGGGTGGCCAAAAGGCCACGTAGCATCTCCAAATGCAAAGGTTGGTAGAACTTTTGTGAAGGACATTGACAAGAAACAGATGAAGAGAGGTCAAGCAGGATGAGGACTTAGACGATGTCATTGAATTTTGCAACTGGATTATTGGCGACCCTAGAGAGTAGTTGCACTTGGAGTAGTGGAGTCGGAGGCGAGATGGTAGAGGCCTGAGAAGGAAATGGGAAGCGATGAGACAGAGCTGGCGAGCAGACCGCTCACTGACAACTGAAGACTTTTCTGGCATTCTAAGCAACCACTAATTATGAAGTTTCATATTTCCTGTCAAACTAATTCAAATGTCTTTCTTCATTGGGGGGAGTGAGACATGGCACTTGACGGGCCCGCTGCATGGTGCACTGCATGGTGCACGCTGGAATCCTTTCCCTACCTGTGCTTGCTATGGGATCTTCCTAGGAGCATGTGAGTCAGGGGTGGGACCATACATTTAAGGAGAAGGGTTTTGTGGGTGGAAGAAGTCCAAATAGCAAAAGCACTTTGGCAAAACCAATTATAAGCAGTTTTCAAATATTAGCTGTTGGGAATCTGGAAATGTTCCTTGAACAAGTCCAATTGTGAACCTACGGAATGAGTTACATAATCTTGGTGCAATTGTTTGTCCTGCCATGCTTTTTTTACCCAAGCTTTAGTACCCTTGAGTGTGACATGCATGTTCCCCCTCATTCCAGGTCCCGCTACTCCCAGTGGTCTATAAAATTCATTTGTATCGCCCACCTGTCCCCTGAAAGCACATAGTTTGTGACTTTTGTTAAGATATCTTTTGGGGCTCCTTTCCAAGTTACTTCTTATATCTAGGATATATCAGAGATTCCCTCTGAAGCAAAGCAGAGCATCTATTTATTTCTTGGTCTTAAAGTCTTTTTAAAAATTGTGTTACAATATACATAAACAGAACATTTATAAATCAGTGGCAGCAGAATGTATATCCCGTGCTAGGGAGAAGGGGGAGGACTGTCTACTGGTGAAAACTGGGTTTTGGAAAAGATGATGTTTGGCTGTGATAATAAAAAAGAGAGGAGACAGGATGTGGTTCCTATTGAAGCCTGCAAAAACAGCAATGCATCTACCCTAGAAATTAATCAAAGAAGCATCCAGTAAAGTAAACCAGCTGCCTGCTGGATAACTGGAGCTTAATACAGCTGGGAAAACTCTAGGAGCTTGTAGAAAGCACGTATCTGAGCATTACCCCACCCAAGATTGGGGGAGCTCCCAGCAGTCACTGACTGACAGAGGCTGGGATGGACAGAGGAGTGAATAAGCATCACTAGCACCAATGCCCTGGCAATGCCCGCCGTGGGAGTGGCAAGATAAAGCCCTCAGGCCAAGGAGGTGCTGTGGCTGGAAGTCAGGTGGGTGACTAAAGGGGCTGAGGTGAAGGCAGGTGCAGCGTAGTGTCTGCTGCAGTCCTGTGTTCTTTTGTCCTTTGTCATTCTGGCTCCTTCGAAGTGAGTTCTAAAAGCCTGAGTACTGTTCCACAAATACCCACTTTATAAAAATGTGCAAGTATTTTTCTAGGGCATTGTATTAGTTCACTAGGGATGCCATAACAAAACACTATCAACTGATTGGCTTAAAAAACAGAAATTTATTTTCTAACAGTCCTGGAGGCTAGAAATCTGACATTAAGGCTGGTTTCTTCTGAGGCCTCTTTCCTTGCCTTGTAGATGACTGTTTTCTCCTTGTGTCTTCCCTCTGTGTGTGTCTGTGTCCTAATTAAGGACAATAGTCATACTGAATTAGGGCCCACCTGGATGACCTCTGTGACCACCCTTCCACTGGAATTGCTCTTGTCAAGGTCACCACTAACCTTCTTGGTGCTAGTTGTAGCCACATCTCTGTTCTCACATGATTTAACCTTTGGGCAGCATTCACCATGACTGACCATTTCTCCTTCCTGAAACATTTTTCTATCTTGGCTTCAGTACATGAGCTCCCAGTTTTCTTCCTAACTTTCTCACTGCTGACTCTTCCTCCACCACTAACTCCCTGAATGTTGGAGTGTCTCCTGGCACAGTCCTGGGCTCTCCTTTCTAGCTCCTCATCAGACAAATTATTAATAATTCCTGTGCCATTAAATACCTTCTATGTGTTGATGACTCCCAAATTCCTCTCTCTATCCCTGACCAATTCTCTGACTTTTATACAGATGTTTCCAGCTGCCTACTGGACACCTCCACTTGGATATTTCATACTTAATGGGTCCAAAATTCTCTTGATTGGTACTACCCCCCAAAAAACTTTTCAAACCCTGTCTTACCCTATCTAGTCAAGAACCCTGTTGCAAAACCCAAAAAACTTAAGAATCACCCTGATTTCTCCTAGCTGCAAGGGAGGCTGGAAAGTGTAATCTTTATTCTAAGTGGACATGTTCCCAGTGAAGGAAGAAGGGGAGGATGGATATGGGAGTTCTAAACTAAGAGTCTCTGCCAGAGTGGGTTTTTATGTGAAATTCCCAAGTGTTAACACCAGGACAGCCAAACCAAGTGGTCTGTCTTCCGGTTTCAGGAGAGGAGCTGCCAGTGTTGTAAGCCCTGCTTAGAGGAGCAAAGAGGGATGGGATGCATTTCTGCAGGCAGCCCGAGAGTGGGGCTGGTGAGGTTCATAAATAGATGAAGGTTAGCGGGGCTTAGACAGGGACTACAGAAGGAGTGTATGCAGGTAGCCTGGGAGGTGGGGCAGGGTGTGGGGAGTGCAGTGGAGGTGGGCAGTGGGGAGAGGGGAAGGGGCACAAGGAATGTTCAGGGCATAGCAGCAGCAGGGGTGGTTGCTGGCTTCCCCTATCTTTAGGTCTAAGCAGTTATTTCAAGGGGTGCAGCTTCCATCTCCTCTGAACTGTAAAGTCCCTCTGCGTGACTGAAGGAGCTCCACTGAAGTTGAAGTTGTTCTCTCACACCAGGTCTGGATCAACCTCTCTGGAGGGACAGGTGAGCCTGGACCAACCCCAACACCCTCCCCCCACCCCACCCCAAGGACTCCCTGGCCCGCTCCAATCTCTGAGAGTCCTGTCCAATCTTGTCTGTCTGGCCTTCTCCAATTAACCAAATTGCCCTCTTAGACTTGGGCTTGGCCCAATCTGAGGCTCCATCACAATTCCCCTGCAAATGGCTTAGTCTCCCAGCCATGCCAGCCTGTCCTGCCATGGGAGATGCATGTGATGGGGAAACACCTGGTTTGCTGACAGGCTTCTCTCACTTGAATCCCTGCACCGTCACTCACTAGCTGGGTAGACTATGTATAAATACTTCCACAAGTGTAAAATGGGACTAATCAGTAGAAGGCTTTTTCACAGCATCACTTATGTAAAAGGCTTTCATTAAAAAAAAAAAAATCTAAACAGCTCTACATACAAATTTAAGGTTCCAGTAAAGATTCTCTGTAACTGCCCAGGCATGTTGGAAATTAATTACTTTATTGACACAAACTTTGCAATGAAAAGTGTTATCCTAATAGGATAGTAAGAATGAGTTTCTGTCTCATACACACACAAAAAAATTGCGAGATGAATTTTCAGTAATGGTTTAACTTCTGGTCACTGTCTCGGTGAAATCCAGATTGTTCTGGGGAGGGCCAGATCCTATGCTCTTGCATTTCCTTCTTCCCCAGAAGTGAGAAACTGTTTCTGTGTAAAACAGAGACACTTTTTCAAGGTGATAAATTCCAAACAACATGCAGCAGTGAACTGATACAAAAACAAAGCCGCAAAGAGAAACCAGGCCCAACCTGTGGCTGACAGCACAGTACCTGGTGAAGGAACACCTCCCACTAAACAACGCACATGTCCTGGGAGAAAGAGCCCTTGAACTTGCAGGATCATTGCCAACCATTGGCAGTTGGAGGCTCCTGCTGAGTAATGCCAGTGGGGGCATATGAGTCACAGGTTTTGCTTTTATTTTATTTTATTATTATTAAAAACATTTTTTGAACATTAAGTTCCTCAAAAGCCCTTTCTAAAGGAATCGCAAAATGATAAAAGTTTAGGAAAACTGTAGTTATGTGTATGGTAAAGGCTTATATGGTGATTAGGAGAACACCGAGTTTAAGATACAAACCTTCCCTGAATATAAAAGTGAGATTCCATTGCAGAGCAATGCACAAAACACACTATACCATAGGGCCTAAGTCAGTTTCCTAGTTATGAAGTCACTGTCAGATTCAGGATGTATAGTCATGACCGACCAGACTCCAAACCCTTCAACTTCGCCATACTACCTGGCACAGGATGGGCATTTACTCTTTAATGAATAAACATACAATCTACCCATGGAAGGAAGAAAGGCAGGAATGGGGGAAGAAAAGAAGGAAGAAAAGAAGGAGGGAAGGAAGGAAGGAAGGAAGGAAGGAAGGAAGAGAAAAAAGAAGACACTAATCATTTGTGTTGGAGGAATAACAGCAGATAAGGAGGTTGAGTATCTGACTTTCGACCTGCATGTCAGTTCTCTGGACTATGTTATATAAACACACCAGCAGGCTGCCTATTTCTGCTAAACATGGAGTTTATTGGTATAGTTTGGTACAACTTTAGTCCTACTTTTCCCAATCCCAGGCATGTTTAACAGTCCTTTAAAAATCATGCTATATTATTTTGGAAGAAAATACTTCCAGTTGAACATGTTAAAGAAATGCTAGAAAATTATTCCTATCAAAACATCCTTTTTCTGTGTCAGCTACCTGATTTCTAACACAGTGCACATCAATCTAATGTCAATGTGAATACACATCAACCAGGTACTGGCTTTCTAAAGTGATTTCATTGCAGATGCTAAAATGACATAGTCCTCAGGCTGTGTACAGACAGGCCAAGGGGAAGCTGTGTGCACTGCCACATGTCCCTGGATTATCTCCCTCTCGCAAGTAGTGTCCAGTCTTTGATTGACAATTGCAAATGCCCCAAATGGAGAGGGAGATCACTCAAGAAGACAAGCACAGGGAACTGGAAAGCTATGAAAAACTACAATGTCTGGCTGAGCCTTAAGGGACATCCTAGTTTGGCCACAAGGACGGTGACATTATGGTCTGGAGGACAACATGGATGCCAGCTTGGAGGACTTTCCACGCAGATAAGGAGCAGGTGTGACTGCACCACAGAGACCTCCCAAAGACATGCCATGGGTGTTGGGGGAGTTAGTGCGAGAGAAACTGGATCTAATCCGTCTCATACTGAGATCTAAGCAAACAAGGATAACAGGGAGTTTTCCTGTTTCTTGATTTCTCATATATCTGTGTTTAGAGTTGGGTGAAAACCAGCTTTTAAGTGAACATGGTAAGTTTTGTGATGGTGGTATTTAAAAAGAAAAAAGGAAGGAATAAGCCTGTCTGAAACTGAGCACACTTTTGTGGCCAGGAGAGCTTAGTGCTGAGGTGTGGATCTTTCACCCAGGAGATATACTCCTTCTGCCTTTCTCCGTTTCATAAACTGATCTGTAGCATTAGCTCACCGCTTTTACACCAGACCCCATTACAGGAGTTGCAAAGAGCCAAACTGAACTGCACATCTGCAGTTTATTAGCATATGTGAGCACTGTGCCAATATAGTTACGTGATAAACAGGAGGCTCAGAAGGTCCCAACAACTCAGGCAGCTGTTTGCTGCCAGGTAAGACAGTCTCTCACGGCACTCAGCAGCATTCAGGTTCAGCAGGGGACATCCACTTCCTCAAGGTTCCTTGATGGCATCCAGGATTGTGAAGGGCAACAGAGAAGTCCATCTGCTTTCTATTTGGACACTTTGCTAGTTGACACAGTTCTTTGTGATTCTTCGGCTTTTGTCCATCTGTCGGATGCTGTCTGTAACATTAATGGTGACTTCTTTTGCAGACATTCTTTTAGCATCTCTTTTAGCCTGTTGGAAAGTTTAAAACAGTGCCTTGAATTACTAGGAAATAGCCAAAGCTCCTTGAATTTGCATTACTCTCTTGTGGTTGTTACTCACACACACACACACACACACACACACATACACACACAGAGGCGGGAAGAATGACCCACGGGAACAAATGCACATATGCTCTGTTTCAGAGGTCTCTGATGGATCTCTAACACCAACACAACACAGAGCCCGGCAAAAGGCATGCTCAGCAAAACATTATGAAATGAATGAATTAATTATTAACAGCTAAGGTCCATCAAAGGGTAATGTGAAAGGTTTCATAGTTGGCTTTAGCAGACTGGTTAAGGGTTTGAGCTTTGGAGTCAGACTTTGGTTCAAATACTGGCTATATAATTTCACTATGGGCAAGTTTTTTCTAACCTCTCTAATGCTTATCTATAAAATGGGGAAAAATATTATCTACCTTATAAGTTTATTTTAAGGATAAAATAAGGTAATGCCTGTCACTAAACAAAAATGAAAAAAACACTTAAAAAGGATAGACTATCCACTTCTAAGTGAAGATAAACCAACAATATAAGTCTAGAATTAATATTAAATATTAAAGCATATGTGCCCAATCCCTGTCCTCCACTCTCCCCAAATAGGAAACAGCCTTAACTAGTGAGGGGCAATCTTGCACCCCTTCCACTCAATGATTGTGTGCTGGGAATGAGCACAAGGTGAGCCTTGTGGGTCATGCCCACAAGTGGATGGACTGCCCAATACCCATTGCAGGGAGAACAGTCAGCAAACAGCCTCCAGTTGTCCCTTCAAGGATGGCCTCAGCTGCAGAGAGCCACCTCACTCAAGCTCATGCCCTTCCTGAGGTGGTAAATGGAGGGGCATAAGGCATGGCCATTTGGGCCCCAAACAGGTCAGTTCTGACAAGCCATTTAGCTCCAGAGCTCCAACTGGGGTTGGGGCGGCTGAGGCTATTGTCAGCCTATGTTGTGGCTCAGCTTCTCCCCTGCCCTCTCCTGCTTGCATCGCTTTCCACAGACGTTGACCCCAAGGGCACTTCCTAGTAGACATCCTATATAATGACATCTCACAGTCTGCTTCCTGGAAACACAGTCTGTCTTAGATCCTGTGGGAGCATCCTTTATGGTGTGAGCATCTTCCCGTGCTGGGTGTTGAGAAATGCATATTTTTCACACAACATGGCCCCTGAACACAAGCCAACTACTTCATCTGTAGTGCACCCAAAGAAATGGTGGACTCTGGCACCACTGGAGAAAAATAAATTGTTCTGTTGTATTTGCTGACAAATGCTATGTAGGTTTCTAATATGTCATGTAAATCCTGTGTTTCTGTGTAGCTGCTGGTGATGCCCCTCTCTATATTCCCTTGACTCTGCCAGAGCATCCCTCCCCCAGCTGCTTTGAGTGTCCACTGCTAAGTGCTCACACAGCACCCTTCTTTGCAGAATTGCCCTCATCTGATAGGAGCCACCTACCCCAGGAATGCCAACAGGTTACACCCTAATTCCTGGAGAGGCCCATAGCCAATGACTGATTGTTAGGGAAACAAAAGGCTGGCCCTTTTGCCTCAGGGGGTATAAATCTATGATGCTATGCATGTGCTCCAGAGTTCCCTGTGGGATCAGGCTGAGGCCAGACGACAGCTGTCCAGCTGAGTTCACATACTTGCTGGACTTGGTCCCCTGCCCTGCCTGCTTCCTCCACTACCGTGCACATTTCTCCTGAAAGTACTGTTTCTGTGACTTCCACAAGAATCCTAATCTCAGGCTCTGCTTCTGGGGAACCTGTCCCAAGGTAATACTTTATGGGTAATTGGAGGAATGTCCAAGGATAATGTTGACTCTACGCCTTATCTATTGATTTCATGAGATAGGATTTCATTGTTTTCCTCCTTTCCTCCAGTGTCTGGAGCAGTTCTGAGACAGAGTAGGCTCTCAGTTTCACTTTGGTTGGATACATGGACAAATGAATGAATAGGCACACTGTGTTTGTCAGTGGACTGTTGCTTTAACAAGCAGTAGGCGACACTGCTTGGGGCTCAGTCTTACACTCAGGTCTTCCAAGCCTGAACTGGCAGCAGGGATAGCAAAGATTCTTAGGAGTTTATTTTTTCCCCAAAGCAGAGAGCTCATAGAGTCTCACAACCTTCAAACTAGACCATCTCTTGTTATCTATCTACAACTCCTGTCCTTTAAGGCATTTTTCCTAAGAGTAGTTACTTCATCTTCCCACTTCACATTTACTTTATGTGTGCTAATCACACACTCACACAGAGGGAAAAAAGAGGCAACGATTCTGTTTCCTAAAGAAAGTTGTGGCCATGATGAGGCCGATTCCATCTGACTTCCCCCTTGGGTGTCACTACATGAAAGCTCCGAGGACTTAGGCAGGCGATGGAGACACAGAGGCCGTCCTTGACACGGACCAGGTTGACGACAGCACTCCCCTCAAGGTGGGGGGAAGTAGCAGAACTTTCCAGAATGGAAACGTAAACTTTCCAGACTGCAGAAATGCTTTTCTTTAGAAAAGATTGTTGGCAAGATTTCACAAAAGGTTATTAAAGATGATACACAGAAAATGCCTCTGTTCTCGATTTCAGTCTGCATTTCTAAGCTTAAAAATCTAAGTGAAAATTCAGCACTTGGATTTCCAAGCCCATTAAGTAAAGAGTCAAAGGCTACAAAATTCCTGGAACAGTCACAGGACATATATGATTGTAATCCCAATCACAATGTGCCAATTTCTTAAATCTGTATGTCACAAGCCTGCACAATGGAAATGTTCAGAGCACAAGCTTTGGGGCCAGACAGACCTGGATTTAGAGCAAGCCTTTGCCACCAGGCAGCTATAACAAGATATGTTGCTTTCACCTTTGAGTCTCAGTTCCGTTACCTGAAAAATGGGAAAATAATGCCTGCTTTTTAGGTTTTTTTGAGAGAATTAAGTATATCACATAGCATTGATAAGGTGACCAACTTCTCCCTGTTTATCCAGGACTGATACATTTTAAAACTTAAGTCTCACATCCCAGAAACCTCCTCAGGCCCCAGCAAACCAGACAATTAGTCACCCCAATTATAGCTATTAACATCAATTTTATTTGCAAAAAGATGATGTCAGTGAAACACAGCAAACTAAAATCTAAAACCTCATTCTACTGAAACTATGACTACTGCTACTACTACTTCTAATAGCAGCAACAACAATAATTCTAAAAGATACGCTTTTGGATAAAGGACAAACCAGAGTTCTAAACTCCAATTACGGGCTCAGAAGATTCCAAGCCATAGACAAATCCACTTTCAAATAATTACACTGCATTAAATTTAGCAAATTAAACAATTTATTAATAGAACGGCAATGCAAATTAAACAATTAGAACAACAATACGTTTTCTTGGAAACATTTTGTAAAAGAAAAGCTTTTGAATCTGAGACATTAACCAAAAGGCGTCCACCCCTTCGACAGCTGTGAGGATATTCCAGAGGTTGGAAGTTGCTGCCATTTAGTTACATCGTGAAAACCTTGGATTCCAAGCCCAAATGAGACAGAAAGAAGATGAGAAAGAGAACTAATACGCCAGATATTTTCTCCAGAAGTTCTGAGAAGTGAGTTTCTTCGCCCTCCTATGAGGAAAGACCTATGTAAATACAAGGAAAAATTACACCATTTTGTCCCTCAGTGGCTGTGACACTTTATGCAACATAGATATTTTCCCCTTTGATGTGATTTTCAGCTAGCCAAACCTTTTAACATCCCAGTCCCTTTTTTTAATGACAGGAAAAGAAAATGTGTCCCCATTGCAATTACTCACTTAAAAAAAGATCTTATGGTTCCCAATTCTGTAATGAGAGAAGCCTGTTTGGCACCTTTTTCTTACACAACTTTCTGCTAATTCAATCCTTTCTCTACTTCTAATATTCCTGTTCTGTGAGTTTTGTCACCATTGACTCTTGTTAATGGGCCACCTCTTATTCATCACCCAGTTTCACAGCTTTTCTATTCTTTCCTTGCCTCATTTTAATTTCTGCAGTTTTAGTACCCTGTGAATCATAGATTTTAGTCCTCTTGGTCCTGCCTCTTTAATTAAAAGTAATTTATTGGCTGCCATTTCTCAAGGCTAACCAGACTGACTGTGATAACTTCTTGGCAGTCTCCAACCCAGATGGACTTTTTTCCCTCGGGGTTCAGAAGTCAATGATCCAGCCTGTTCCCTGTGGAAGCTGGGATGGCCTGGCTGCTCCACAGAGACCTGGATTCAAGACTGCAGCTACCTTTTTCTCAGCCTTTTCTAACTTTCCCCCAAAGTGGAAATAGAGAGATATTCTTGGCTTTGCTTGGACTCCACAAATATATCTGTGCCTGACATGGGATTGTATGAACCTTTTCCCAGTTCTTTGCAGACAACAAAGAAAAGCAAGGCTTACGGAGATCATGATTTATGAGATACTAAATTTTCTGTATAATTAGGATTTTTTAATCATAAAAGCAATACATAATTATGATAAAAAGAAATTCACAGAGTAGAGAAAGCCACAGTGAAAAGTAACACTTGCTTCCTGGCTCCTGGCTTCTGGTGCCTTCCCCACAGGCAGTCACGGCTAATAATTTTTTATGGAGCATTGCAGGGGTTTTCTGAGCATACAAGCATAGAGCCCTGTTATTCTCTCTCCCTGTACTCTTTACTTCCTGGCCTTTAACTACAGTTTAAACTGTACATTTATTTGTTTGTTTACTTATTTCCACTTTCTCATCAGATTATAAACTTCAAGAAGGTAGGGACCTAGTCTATTTCGTTCACTACAGTGTCCACAGAATCTAACTTAGTGCCTATCACATAATAGACACTCAGTAAATAATTTGATGATGAATACATGTATGAAGATAAGTCTAAAGAAAGAAAGAAAGGGAGAGAAAAATCCCTGGGAACAGAAATTGTCTGCATTGTCCTGCCTAAATGTCCTAGAACTTCTCTACAGGATTTCAATCCTGTTCATGATTGATTGTTCCTTGCACCATCCCTGAGAGACAGGTGGGAACGTTACTGTGTTCGCTTTCCCAATGAGGCAGCTGAAATCACTCAGGCAAATGCACTTTGCCCAAGGCCAATGTCAATACAGGTGGTGAGTCAAACTAAAGATGGTGGCCCCGGGTCCCACATCCAGCCTCCCACAACTCTGCTGAAGCTCACTGTAAATTCTCCATTGTGTTTCAAGTAATGGGAAGGAAGAACAGGGGGTTTGGAGGCAGACAGACCTGGGTTTGAGTTCTAACACAGCCAGATCATTACTCCCTAGGCCATGTTGGCCGAATATCTAACTTCTGAGCCTCTATTTTCCCAAGTGGGGAATGATGCCACTTACCTTTTGGAGTTGTGAGGGTTAAAGACGACGTCATATATAGTGTGCCTGGCACATAGTAGGGACTCCAAAAATGTTAGTTTCCTCCTCTCCTCCTTCCCCAAAGATTAAAGACCAGAGCTTTGTCAGCTGCAACTCAAGACATTTGATTTCTTTTCAGTCAGGTCTCATTAAAGGGAGAAAGACAGTAACAAACCTCTAGTTGTTCCCAAATGCCATGAATTTATTTGCTGCTGCTTTGTGAATTTTTATGGCATCAATGCGAGGTCAGTTAGGGAACATTTGATCTTAGCAACTCCACCAAGCGCCAGCTGCTAGCCTGGGAAGGCAACATCAGACCGTGCTTCAGGCAAAACTCTCAAGAATCCTCCAAGGCTGGAATGAATCCTGTGCAGACCACTGCCTATGCCCAGTTCTCACTTAGACTCACTCAGCCTTGGCATTTTTACCAAGTGCCAAAAAGGTTGTTGTTTTCAACTTGAATCTCAGATAGAAGATCAAACATTAGGAAGGCAGCAGAACCTGCTTTAGAAAAGCAACTGAGAAAACTGTCATCATATGACGGTGCAGAGCCAGGATGGGTGGGGTCCAAGCCATGGGAAACCTTTTCTAATCTGAGTGAATTACGAGACTGTCTCATCCAATCAGCACACAGTTATCGAGTACCTGTCAGGTGCGTAACCCTGAAGTGGGCTCAGGGCTCCAGGGAAGGATATAAAGAAGAGTAAGGAGGGCTGTGCCCTGAAAGCCTTTTAATTGAGCTGGTTTTCCTGCAGACCCTTAGATGAATAGTGAATCTGGCAAATCTCCACAACAGGTAGCAGCCAATAAATAGGTGCACATCCCTATACTGCTAAATACCTTCCTTTTTCCCAGGCTTGAGCTAGTGAGTGCACCAAAGTGCCCTTCTTTTTTTTATTTCAAAATATTAAGGGGGTACACATTTTTTGTTCCGTGGATACCTTGTATAATATTTAAGTAGGGGCTCTTAGTGTGCCCATCACCAAAAGAGTGTTCACTGTTCCCAATAGGTAAACAAAGTGCCCTTCCAACAGCTTTCCCTCTCTCTGGTTTTCCCCAGTGGTTTCTTTTGTTTTCTCCCTCTGTTTAATGTCTTGCTTTTGTTTTTCTAGGTCAGACTCATATTTGCTTTCTAAACTCTTCCCTGATATGTCTCATGTTATTGTTGTCCAGGAGAAATTCTTGGCTGGTCCTATCCTTCTTTCTTGATCAGGTCTCTGGTCTCTGTGGGGCTTCCCCTGTCTTTCCTAGACCGGGCCAGACACTGGGGGTGGGGAGAGGGCAGGAGGAAGCTCCTTAGCTGAGAAATCAGTCCATCACCTAATTCCTTTAGCACGGTCTGGTCACTTTGCCAAGAATAATAAAGCAACTCGAAAATATGCAGCTTCTGAAGACATGATGGCTCCTTGGGAGACCAGCCATATATTTGGAGCTTTGTCTGCATAGAGCTATATCCACATATACATTTCTACTATAGCTGAATACTTGAGGAGGTAGTTTAGCAGGGAAAAAAACAAGAGTCCTAAGCCCAAGGACATGGCACATTCCGGTTAGAGAGTAAATGTTTGGAGGCAGCCCAGAGTTCCCAAACAACTGATGAGCAGGAGACAAGCAACCACAGATCTGCCTCTTGTGCTGTTTGTTGAGCTCAGGCAGGGAGCTGGATGAAGGAGACTGAGCCAGTGACTTATCAGACCCTGCAAAGTCAATAAAGCCCCAAACGATCGAGGAAATCAAGGTGCAATAAAGAAAGAGAAAGAGCTCCCCACTAAGACAGTCAGTTCCAATTTGTGAAAGATCATTTTTGCCACAATCTGTTTGCCAGTTAGCAGCTATTAACACCAGGCATAAGGCAGGGGCCAGAGGGAATTGAAAAAAAGGAAGACATGGTTTGTTTATGAAGCTATGAAGTGTAGAAAGGCCCAGAACATGAGCTGTTGCTGTTCACAGTCATTAGCAACATTAGGTGCCTCCCCATCACCCTCCAGAAAGCGCTTTGAACTGTGGGCTGGCATCTGTGTTAGATAGAGTAGTTCCTACCCCCTACTAGTGACTTTCTTTTTCCTTCCTAGCACCATTTTGAGACTATAAATGCCTTGCTTATTTATTCTATATTATCTGACTCCCCACCCCCACCCCCATTAAACCTGGCAGCGGCTTCAGAGTAAAAGCCATGTCTGCCCTTTCCACTCCTGGATCCTTGGCACTAGAACAGTGCCTGGCGCCTAGACAACACTCCATGAATACTTGATGAATGAATCTTAAGAGTAGTTATAGGAACCGATGAGGAAATTTTCCAGGCCTAGCAAGGATTGCCTTAAACACACAAACTTGTTTTGTAAATCTGGATGGGAAGACCGCAGTAGGCACATGGATGAGGATGCATGCTTCATGAAATGGGGTCTTCTGGAGAAGGAAAGCTTTAAAAAAATGCCAAAGAATGATGCACAAAGGGAAAGCTGTGAAATGCTAATAGGTCATCTTGGGGGTACAAAGGAAGACCAGAAGAGGCAAATGGATACTGACTGAGCCAGGTACTAAAAAAGCATGAAGCTTTGGCCCAGAATATAAGAGACAAGCTAGGAAAAGACAGTACAGTATATCAAAGGCCCAGGAAGGAATAGGAAGAAAACTATTTTCTTCGGGCAGATTCTAGGCAATTGAGAGGTTGCCTGAGTGTTGGTATGAGATAGCTCTGCTGACAGAAGCTTTAACCAGAGGCAAACTTTCCTTGTATACTTACACCTTAAACACCTTTAGATAGAAAACCTTTGCCTTGGCCTTTGAGGGACTTGGGATGTCTGGTGGCTGGTGAGGTCTCAGGCTTTGAAGACCACTGATAAACTTCAGCAATTGTCCGAACACTGAAGTTATCTGCTCCCTGGTCTTATTTTGGAAATAGTTACAACACAGCCATGTTCATTGAACTGCAAAAACAAAAGCTGCCTGGACTGCTTATGGATATGATCATCTGCTCAGCGGTGCTGTGTGGTCAGGTGCGTGTGGTCGTCACTCCCCTGTGACACGGTTTCTACAGCTGCTGGAGGCCTGTGGAGGCTGGCTCGGCCTGGCGCCGTCTCAGCTGTCCCACAAGCTCCCAGATTGTGTGCCTGATGTGGGGGCGTGCTCTCCTTAGCTCCCTCTGAGTCTCAATTTCTCGTCTCTAAACTGGAGACAACGATATCAACATTTTAGAGTTATTGTGAGGATTAAGCGAGATAACATAACAAAGTGTTTAGCGCTCTGTGTCGTACCTAGAACACACACAATAGCTGCCATTACAGGAAGACAGACTAAGCACAACTTACTGATTTTAAATTCGTATCTTCCATAGCTGGAACTCATCCACTGCTGGTTAGAGTGTAAAGTGGTATAACCACTTTGGGAAACTATTTGTCAATATCTAAAGTCAAATATATCCCTATCCTATGACCCAGCAACTCTACTGCTAGGTATATACCCGAAAGAAGTGAATGTCTGCCAAAGGACCCACACAAGTATGTTGACAGCTATATTGTTCACAATAGCCCCAAACTGGAAACAACCCAAATATCCATCAAGGAAAATGGTTAAATTGTGGTGAATTCATATAATGAAATATACATAACAATGAAAATGAGAAAATTATCCCAACTCCCAACAACATGGATGATTTTCACAAGGATAATGGTGAGCAAAAGAAGCCACACACAAAAAGGCACACACTGTATTATTCCATTTATAAAGATCTCAGAAATAAACCCAACTGACCTACAATGCTAGAAGTCAGAAGCATGGTTACATTGCGGAGGATGGATGGGGCCTGGAAAGAGCACACAGGGGATTTCTGGGCTAGTGATAATGTTCTACGTCTTTATCTGCATGATGGTTCCATGCGTGTGCCAGCTCATAAAAATTCATTGAGCTATTACTTCTGCATTTTTCAGTATGCATGTTACTTGTGGTAGACTGCATTATGGCTCCTAATTCTTTGCACTCTCTCCCCTTTGGACAGAATATGCCTCTCTGCTTAATGTTGGGCTTGCTCTTTTGACTTGCTTTGGCCAATAGGATATTAGTGGGTATGGTGTGAGCAGAGACATGAACTGTGTTCAAGTAGTTTGGCTTTGCCCTCTTTAGTTTCTGCCATAGTCATGACAGAATATACCTCAGAGAGCTGCTGCTTTCTTGGCCTGGTTCCCAGAATAATACACATGAAATAGACTGAGCCTGGAGCCAAGGTCAGGCCTCGCCCATTTCAGCTGCAGCTGACTGTGAGAGGGGAAAACAATTGTTGTTTTAAGCCACTGAATGTTGATATGCTTTGTTATGCAGCATTATTGGGGCAATAGTTGACTAATACATAATTCTTCTAAAACAAGCATTTTAACATCCCATGCTCCACCTTTCTGACAACTACCTTTTTCAATTTAAAGTTACTGACAATTATCTCCAGCACTTATGTGGCCTCATTCATGTCACACAACCAAATGAGCCTCAGTTTCCTTGTGCATAAAATGGGGGTGATGCTTACTTCACGATGCTCTTGGAAGGACTTAATGAGCCAGTAAACCTAAAAGCGCTTTCTGAGCCGCAAAACACAATTTTAAAGTGATGAACGATGGTGGCAAGAAATGAGGTGGGGAAACAAGTGCATGGATCACGCCATCCACCCGGAAAGCTGCCTCCTCCCTAGCGTGGCCCATGCTGGCTCAGAAGGTGGGGCATAATTTTGGGGAGGAGACTAGAGGACACATGTCGGGGCCTTCACTAGGGCAGTCACCAAGCTTCTGAACACGGTTCTGTGAGGCCCAGACTCCCTTGGGAGACTGGGTCTCTAGAAGGTCAGCTTATGCACAGGCAAAGTAGCCAACACAGGACCCACAATACGGGAAAGTCACTACTACCCTCCTCTGTACCCACCTCTTACCTTCGCCGTGTCTGCAGGGCCACTGTTAGTGTTTCATTTAAGTGGGTTATGGCACCATTTGCCTAACTCTCCCCTGTTAATCCCTCCTGCCATTCGTAAGTACACCTCAGGGAGCAGGCCCATCTGTTCACTCATTTTGGTATTATTTCCACTGTGTGGATAAGGAACCTGAGACTCTGAGAGATTAAGTGATTTTTGTAAGGTCCTTAGTTAATGAGCTTTAGAGCTGAATTTGCAACAGGTTTTCTGGCCAAAGCTTAGAAAGGCAACTCACTGATGTGAGCAAGAATTCCATCATTAGCTAATGAGTTATACCCTCAGAAAACAGATGGCATTGGCCTGAAGGGACAGAAAGGACCAGTAAGTTTTGACTGAGGAGATGGGAGAAATTGGGTTCGGAGCACAGGGTAAGCAGTAGACGTTGAAGGGGGTGGGGCATGGGGAAGGTGAGGAGGTTGGAGGAAGGAACTGAATAGGAGGAAGAGACTGCAGAGCCCTGAGCCCAGCCTACTGAGAGCATTCATTCTGGGTTGTGCCCTCCTGCACCCATGGGAGAAGCCAAGGCAGCAGGATGAACACTTCCCAACAATAGCTCTAGGAGAAAAGAAAGGATCAGAAAGGACGCCAGCCAGGTGCAGGAACACCACCACCCTGCTCCCTCTCCAACAGCAACAGTCTAGGATGATGCTGTCACCACATTCTGCTATGAGAGCCACCCTTGGGGACCCTTCCAGTGCCCACCTGGTTGGAGGGTCTGAGACAAAATGCCAGGCTTGCTTCCTACCATGCTGGTCTCTCTCCTTCATCTGCCTACTCCCCACCTGGCCAACCCCTGAGACTGGCCAGCTGCCTGGCCTAAGACTGGATCCTCTAAAACAGCACAGTCCTCCCATCAAGACAGTAAGAGTTGCCACAGAAAAGGAGATCCTTGAATAAAGCTGTACTTAAGCAAACACACACTTCCTTTAGAATGCAAATATCAAGGACCTATTTACCCTGATTCAACAAAAAACAGCAACCCTTAGGCAGGGAAAGACTGGGGTTAGGTGGGGTTTGCAGCAATTTTTACACAGCAGGGTGGAGAATTTCCATTGCCAAGGTGAGCCATCCTGCCCTGGACACAGCCTCTGGTGGCTCTGCCCTGAAGCCAGCCCCACCCCATTCTCTAGTCCCCAGTTGATTCTGTGGCTGGGACCCTACCTCTGTGGTCCGAAGGCCATTCTGTTTCTGGGTCAGAAGGCCTGAGCTGAGGTTCTGGGGATTTGGGCACTGGGTCCCACAGTTCGTCGTCTTCTCTGGGTTGGATATTCCACCCGGGGCTGTAGATCGGGGCACACCATTGGAGGACAGTCCATCTTCCAGCACACCTGGGGGAAGTAAGCAGAGAATGGCACCAGCGGCTGGCATGTGGCAGTTGTTGCAAACAATCCCGAGATTGTGGAGAAAAAGATAGTCAAAAAGAAAAAATGAAAGTCACTAGAAATCCCAACATACATAGCTATGCTTTTCTATGACAACATGTGTGCTTCTTCCAAAAATTAGATTTTAAAATAATTTTATAACCAGAAATTTTCACTTAATGATACCTTGATGACATGTTTCCATGCCATTAAATATTCTGCCATATTATTTTTCACACACATCTGCTGTGTATGGATATGTTACCATTTACTTAATTAATCCCATCCGATTGGATACTTATTTCTACTTTTTCATAATAAATGTTACTGTGATGAAACTCCTTGTGGTTAAAGTTTCATTTTTAATTACGTCCTGGATATAAGTTCCTAGAAGTGGGATTACTAGCTTGAAGGTTATACGGAGGTTTGCATTGTTCCACCTCAAAGTGTAGGACTGAATATGTGCGACTCACAGAACAAATGCCAAGAAATGATAGAAGGAAGTTTAAATAGCCTCACTAAAACATAAGAGGAGGACTATGCTGAGGAATTAATGAAGGATGAAAAGTATCTCTTGGAAAGAGGAAAGGTAGCCCAGGAAGCAGGAAGGGTAGTGCCAAGTGGGATGCAAGAAGCAGGCAGAGGCTCTGCTGTAGCCACAGGGAGGCCAGGAGCAGCCACGTGGCTCAGCCACTCTACCCCTCAACCAGCTGAGGCCACGTGCACGGCAACCATGGAGGAATCTGTGAGGAGTTTGTCTCAGAGGCTGGAGACACCTGAGAGAAAGAGATGAAACCCAGGCCAAGAAGACTGACTTTCTGAACACAGTGCCAAGAGCTAGGCCAATAGTAGTCCCTGCTGCTGGGGCTTCTCAGATAGGTGCAGATGACATTCTAGTAGGAAGTTTCAGTTACAAAAATCAGTACAAAAACAAGAACACGCAAACATTTGGGGAAGGCCAGTACCATTAAAGAGAAACAACTAACTCTCTCTGTTACAGACCCCAAAGGAAATGGAGTTAATATGGTACACGGAAGAGAATTTTAGATAAGTGTACTCAGTCTGCTCAGAAAAATGAAGGAAGATATTATAACCACAGAACTGAAGAAAGATGTGAAACCCCAACTTGAAATAGCCTGCCAAGTTCTTGGCGAGATAATTATCTTAGTGAAATCAGAGCATCAATGATAACAAGAACAGCTCCAGAAGAGGAAAAAAATCAGTATTGAGACTGACAACTTTTCATCAGCAACAATGAGAGAAGACTATGGAACAATGCCTTCTAGATTTCAAAGGATAGCATATTCTTCAGTCTTTTGCCCCCAAATTTACCTCTATAAATCTTTCTCCCTATTGCCATCTGCCACCAGCATATGGAACAGCAATATTCCTTAAACCCTCATAAATACTGAAGATTCTTGTTTCTCGTCTCTGCCAATGTAGCAGGCAAAACAAAGTATCTCATGGCTTGGATTTATGCTTCTTGACTTACTAGAGATATAATATTATTTATATGCCTATTGGCTAATTGTGTAGTTTCTTTTAGAAATTGTCGTTTGTTTTTCTTTCCTTTGGGGGTGTTTGCCTGGGCTTGCTTTTAATCAAACTTAAGGAAAATAAACAAAATCCTTTCCCTGGGTATTGAGAAATGATTTGCCATGAGGCAGGCATCAGAAACACAGTGTACTTGACATATTGGGGGTTGGAGGAGTGTTTCACCGTGCAAGGCTGATGACTCTACAGCTCCCAGCTGAGGAGTTAGTGGTCCACAGGACACCTATCCACATGTTGCCCATCTGCTCTGCCAAATGCTAAAGGGCTCTCACTGTGACCATGCGTTAGAAATCAGAATTCAAAACACTAGAAGTCACAGCAGAAAATGCAAGGTCCAGAGCTTCCTTCCTGGCGGTCCTCAGCATATTGGGGTGCTGTGGATGGATTCTAGGTGAGATTCCTTTGTGGGGACTTGCCCCAAATCTCTGTGGCCCCCTTCCTCTGCCAGCCGCAGACTGCTCCTTTCTCTTCCCATCCCCTTACCCTCCATCCTGCCCCAAAAGGGACCTAAAATGCATGTGTGTGGACACTCCAGCACACACGTCTCATCTCTGCCCCATCTCTCCGCCAACAGTGTGGGCCCTAGGAGTGCACGCCTGGAGCATGGATCAGGAGAAAGGCCCATGCAGACCCTGGAAGCAGGCTTGGTGTGATTTGGACTTGGTGGGATTTAGATTGCATTCTAGGGTCCCAGCACCCACAGAAGAGTCTAGAATAGAGTTACTCAATGTGGCCCAGGGACCAAACTGTTGTTACTGGTCTGCTGTGGGAAAACTAGAAAAACTGAGTGCAAGCATTTAGAAATTTCTATAGCAACTTGACATTGCCAGAACATCCAAAAGCAAACTTGTCTGATTGAACTTCTGTGATTGAACAGGATATAGACTACTTTGGGTGCTGTCCAACTCATGTGGTGGATCACAAGTGGTAGTGGTGTGAGCTGGGTATCAGTCACACACAATAGGACCATATATTTGTGATGGATTCGTGGGTGGAAAAGCAACTAGTCCTGAAGGAGGGCTGGGGCTTTGGTAGGTACATCTCTTTGGCCCGTGGATAACTCATGCTGTGGGGAAGGGTGAGGCTGAGGGGGTAGGATGGGCAGGGGGCCTCTAAAGCACAAGACTGAGGCAGAGACCCCACTTCCCTGAGCTAGGGTAGAACTGCTTCAGCCCTTGGGGCTACTGAGTGGGATCCAAGGCTAGCTGGTGCTACCTTTGCTGTTTGCCACAGTGTGCTGCAAAGATGTTGCCATTTTCTATGTGTGCCATGACCCCAGCCTCGGTTGAAGGTGGGAGGCCCCTACTGAGCCATCCACTGAATGCACTGTGGTGCTGCCAGCCTGGATGGGGGTGACCACCCCCTTGTCCCACCCTCAGGCACTTCAAGGTGAACACCTGACTCCAGTCCTCACCAGGTCCCTGCGAGGATTGAAGGATGTGAAACAGCTCCCTTCTCCCTCCCCTCAGGAGGGGGGCAGCAGGGCAGGAAGGGGAGGCCCAAGGCACCAGGGTCTAAAGCAGGCAGCAGAGGACACATCCCAGGGAGGCAACAGCAAGTGGGACCAAGCATGAGTCAGAGCTCCAAGCTCTGGCACATGCTCCATTGTCCATTGGATTTCCTTACAAAACACAAATTCAAAGATAAAATTATTAAGAATTAAGAATTTCAAGATTGTGCCTGCAGAGCATTAGATCCTGAGCACTGGGCCTGTGTGAGCCCTGCAGGCCCTGTGCGACCATACTGGCTGCATACCTGTGGACACACCCTGCCAACACCAAATACAGACCAAGGCAGAGCCAGTGTGGCCCAGGTGCAAATGGCCAGCCCTTCCCTCTCAGCAGCCTTCCCTTCTCTGGCATCTTTGCTGAGCCTTGGGGCTTCTAGAAACACCATTTGAAAATCCATCATTTGATCCAGAGTTTTCACTTTTCATTGGTGGCTAAACAAAAATTACACCTCTGGTTTCTTAACTCCCAACCCAGGGACTTCCTCATCTATCAAATGGGAATAACGATTCCAACTTTAAGGGGCTAAACAAGACCACATAGATGAAGGTTCTGACGGTGCCTGGCATATACCAGCTGCTTAGTCCCCTTCTGTGCCTCAGTCCATTAGTCACATTAGTTATATTCTTGACTCATAAGTCACACAGTCAGCTGAGTGCTAAACCACTGGCCCACAGCATCTGATAAATAAGCAAAGCTCTGATGACAAGCAAGGCCAGCTTGGGGACTGGCATTGCCCAACAGTGGGCAGCGGTCACCTGCCCAGTGTGGTTAAGAGGTCACCTCAGGGGTCAGGAATATGGGGTCATTTACTGTTACTTTTGCTTGCAACAAACCAGGTGCTTTTGCTGCACAGATTTAATTTAACTTGTATTTTCTAGTTTCAAAAAAATAGACTCAATCTTAGAAAAATTTTAAATATGGAAAAGCACAAAGAAAAAATAATTTTTATCTCATTGCTCAGAGGTATGCTCTGTGTAGCAGACCAGAATATGCCACCCCAAAATATGCCACTTTGGTGTAAGGATTATTTTGAGCTGAAGGCAACAGACAAGAAGCAGATACAACAAAGTTCTCTGCCTCCACACTCCCCCCCAACCCCCACCGTTTGCCTAAAACTAGGACGTAAATTTACTTTTCACTGGTGGCTAAACAAGAGGTCAGGGCTCCTCCCCTCTCTACCACGAAAGACAAAGATTGATCACCAAAGATAACTTTAGACCTTTACCAGCCTGGAGAGGGCACCAGAGGAATGTACGCTGACAAGCTTTAAAACCAGACTTTATCTACTATATATTTGTCTTCCCACAATTTGCCACCCCTGGAGACTCCAAATCCTTTTCCTTTGTCTTATCAGTTCTCTAAAAATTCACTGTTGTTTGTTGAAGATGCTATATAAGCTGGAATTCTAAGCCACTTCTTTGAGATTTATTCTTTCCCTAGGTATCTCCCATGTATATGTGAAATACACATGTAAATAAACTTGTTTATTTTTCTCTTATTAATCTGTCTTGTGTTACAGGATCCTTCTCAGCTAAGAACTAATGGTACAGGGGAAATTATATTTTTCCTCCCCTACACCTGTTAACAAGGAGATATATGTCCTTCTGGCAGATGCCATTGGTGCCCGCCCAGATCCATGCACCCAACCCTGCACCCATCCCCCAGCTGTGGTGGATGTTGGCAGCTAATGGATCACCCCAGCCCCCCCTCCTGAGGCCTGCCCTTGGCTGAAGGGAGCCCCCTCATCAGGATAAGCCTGGCCGGTTCCATCAGTGGCAGCCCATGGCCAATGACCAACTAAAAGTGTGTGTGTGGGGTGGGTGGGGAGTGGGTAAAACAGCCCCACCCCTTTGCCTCTAATTTCTGTACCTCACTCCAGAGCAACCCATGGATCAGGCTGAGGCTAGACCAATCCTGAAACCATATATTTGCCCAGTTCCTTCTCCTGCCCCCTCCTGCTTCTGTCCCTCCTTCCCTCACATAAGGCTCCTCCCAGAAGTATCTCCAGGAGTCACTTGTGCAAAATGCCCATCTCAGGCTCTGTTTCTAGGGAATCAAAGCATATAAGACAGCATATATACCCTGCTTGCTGGATACATTTCTTCTGCCCCTCCAGACTCACACTCCCTTTCTCTCCGCCCTGCTCTGTGTCCCAGGAGACCAGCCTGAGTGCACTTGTCAACGGGCTCCCTTGCCCACTGGCTTCTGGTTAGGTTTGGCCAGTGGGAGGCACTAGCGGTAGAGGGGAGGGTCTGTGTCCTCTACATACCCCTCCCCAGGAAGAGGATGCAGAAGCCAGAAAACCCAAGAGGTTGTGCAATTAAGTCTCCTGATCACTTCAGGGAGAGGTCAGAGAAGTGGTGGGAGCAGAAGACAGAGGGCGAGTTGTCGAGTGGAGAGTTACGGGTGCTGTATCAGTCAGGCTTCTCAGCTGCAAGCAACAGACATTGACTGGAGAATCGGAGTGAAACAAGGATTTATTAAAGTGATCTGGGAAGCTCATAGAATTTCTGGGAAGGCTGGAGCTTGGGCATGGAGGCCACCGAGGGATAACTTTCCAAATCTCCCCACAGAGCTTGTCCCACCAACCCCGAGACCCTGGAAACTGCCCTCGGCACTGCTGCCACACTTATAATAAAAAATTATGGCTGTTTTTCTAATGGCTGTTTTTCAGGTTTAAATTATTGTTTAACTGTTCTGAATTTTATCTGGCAATCCTACTGGGCATCAAGTGCCTCAGACTGGGGGGACAGTGTTGTGAAGTCTGCATTGTCCTAGACCCTGGGCTTCATCTGCATATCTACTCCCTATCACACCTCTCAAGCCTGGGAGATGGGAGAATTACCCTTATTTTGCAGGAGAAGAAATTGAAATTTAACCAGGGTTCTGCATGTTTCAAACCTTGTGGTATTAGCAAGTATTTCCCTCTAGGAAAAACTCCCCAGTAAGCAGTTCTCAAATTTTAGTGTGCATGAGACCCACCTGGGGCGTCTGTTAAAATACAGATCCCTACATCCATTCCCACAGAAATTCTGATTCAGTAGAGGCCCAGGAATATGCATTTTAAAAAGTTCCCTCCACCCCACCCCACCCCAAGGGATTCTGGGACAGGGGATTCTAAAGACCATAGAGGCTCGTTAGAATCACACAGCCTGTATCATAGACATAGATATATACAGATCTATCTATCTATATGTATGTATATCTGATACACAGATTAATGCTAATGCTAGTTTTGAGGGTTGCATACAAAATGCTCACCTATATTTTTCCACAGTGAATTCTGTAGCAGTAAATTAAGAGACATTTGAGTGTCCCTCAAGTATGTCTTTTCGACACCCTTCACAAAATTTTCATTCCATCCAGGAGACAAGCCAAATTTCTGACTTTGCCAAAAGATGGGAAACAGCTGTGTCCAAAACTTGCTGACAAATTGCAACCAATGACTTCTTGTGAAAGCTCCTTGCTATTTTGGAAATGGAGCTGGGCAGGAGGGCAGAGTATAGAAGTTAAAAACGGTAGCTGGAAGCCATGTGGAGAGCAGGCCAAGGGGCAGTTTCTCCTTAGATTGAGCACCTGGCTTTCCTTGGTGAAGGTGATCCCTGAGAGTCTGTCCAAAATCATCAGAAACAACCTGCAAGTCATTCCCCTCAATGACAGAAAACCAAAGTATAAGACATTACCAATCTATTTGGGAAGAATCTCCTAAAGTCACATCAGATGAAACTTGTCCATCAAACACTGTCTGGGCTCAGGTCCTGAACATATGGCTGATAATTTTGTCTGAACTGAGGTATAAATTAAATAAACTGTGACGAACCAACCACTTACTGAGAATTTGTCTTATCTTTCAAAATGTTCTAGAATGGGAAGGTGTCTGTCACTTTTTCAATCTGATGAGTAATTGTTGACCACATACCATGTATAATATGATATGTGATCTTTTGCATGGCTATTATAAAATCATTCTTAGAAAATACTGAGCAGCCCTTACATTTATGGTCAGATGATTTTGGACAAAATCTTTGGACAAGGGTGCAAAGACAATTTAATGGGGAAAGAATAGTTTTTCAACAAATGTGCTGGGACAACTGAATATCTACATGCAAGAGTGCATACACACCATCTACAAAAATAAAGTAAAAAAGGATCAAAGATCAAAATGTAAGAGCTAAAGCTATAAAACACTTAAAAGAAAACATAGGTGTAAAAAAGAAAACATAGGTGTAAATCTTCATGACCTTGGAATAGGTGATGGTTTCTTAGAAATGACCCCCAAAACATAAGCAACAACAATAAAAAGTAGATAAAATGTACATCTTCAAAATTGAAAACTTTTGTGTTTCAAAGAATGCCATGAAGATGGGGAAAAGATAATCTACAGAATGGGAGAAAAATTTTGCAAATTATCAATATATATCTGATAAGGAACTCTTACTCTCAAAGAACTCTTACAACTTAATAATAAAAGAGACAAATAACCCAATTAAAACATAAGCAAAGGATCTGAATGGACATTTCTCCATAGAAGATATGTAAATGGCCAATAAACACATGAAAAGATACTCGGCATCATTAGCTATCAGGGACAAGCATATCAAAAACCACAAGGAGGTACTACTTCAGGGAAAATGTGGAGAATTTGGAACCCTCATATACTGCTGGTGGAAATGTAAAATGGTGCAGTGCTTTCAGCCTGACAGTTCCTCAAAAGGTTAGACATAGAGTTACCATGATCCAGAAATTCCACTTCTAGGTATATACCCAAGGGAAATGAAAACCTATATCCACACAAAAACTTGAACATGAATGTTCATAGCAGCATTACTCATAATAGCCTAAAAGCAAAAAAAACCCCAAATATCCATCAACTGATGGATGGATAAATAAAATATGGCATATACATACAATGGAATATTATTTGGCAATACAAAAAAAATGAAGTACTGATACATGCTACAACATTGATGAACCTTGAAAATACTATGGTGAGTGAAAGAAGCCAGTTACAGAAGGTCGTGTATTGTATGATGTCATTTACATGAAATATTCCAAATAGGCAATTCTATAGGTAGAAAAGTAGATCAGTGGTTGCCTAGGGCTGAGGGTGTGGAGGAAAAAGAGAGTGACTGTTCCTAGGTATGAGGTATCTTTTTGATGAGATGAAAATATTCTAACATTGATTGTGGGGATGGTTGTACAACTGAGAATGAAAAAAATCATTTAACCGTATGCTTTAAATGGGTCAATTTTATGGTATGTGAATTATAGCTCAACAAAGCTGTTATTTTTAAAGTGGTGAGCAACACATTTCAGAATGTTGTATTCACTAAAGAAGATAGAGAAGCACATTTGGACTTGAACAGCGATGGGTGGGGAGAAAGATTGACTAGTGGACTTCCGCAGTCATTAAGGACAACTGCAGCACAAGCAACAGTCCCGAAAGGACATGGGTCCTGACTGGGAGGACCCTGGAAGACCACTGTTCCCTGGGATGCCACCAGCCTGTCACATCTGCCCTTGGCCATGGGCTTTGGAGGTGGAAACGGCTTCCCCATGGTACCCAGCAGCGCGCAAGGAAGACGCCCGCTGAGAACTACAGCTGGAGCTCAGAGGACAGCAAGCAGAGGCAAGGACAGACCCGTTTGTCTTTGGTGAAATGGACCTGGCTTCGTCTCTCCCCAGAGAGACTCTCAGGAGACAACAAACCAGCTAATGACCTGGGGGGCAGCCAAAAGGAAAGTCACAATCTCACTTTCCTCCTCCCTGCTGCTACCCTTGGGACCTGTCAGTCCCCTCTGAGGCTTACTTGCTGCTCTCGCTCCCTTTGATCCTCCCAGTGGTACCTTCCTCCCCTGCAGCTCCATCTCTGCTCCAACAGCACCGCAGAGCAGATTCTTCAGGGCAGTACTGCTATAGGTCTGTGTTAATTACAGTGTAATAAAATCCAGCGCTCTCTCCCATCAAACATACTTTGTATCTTACCATTTCTTTTTTGTTTGTTTGTTTGTTTTGTTTTGTTTTGTTTTTTTGAGATAGGGTCTTGCTCTGTTGCCCAGGCTGGAGGGGCAGTAGCACAATCATAGCTCACTGCAGCCTCCAACTCCTGAGCTCCAGTGATCCTCCTGCCTCAGCTTCCTGAGTAGCTGGGAGTATATGGTGGCACATGCCACCCTGTCTGGCTAATATATTCTTTTTTAGAGATGGGGTCTTGCTATGTTGCCCAGGCTGGTCTTGAACTGCTGGGCTCAAGTGACCTTCCCACCTCGCCCTCCCAAAATGCTGGGATTACAGGTGTGAGCCACCACACTCAACCTGTATCTTTCTATTTCTAAGGTACACAGTATTGCTAGGACCATAACAATACCCTGTACTTTTCCAAAGCTTTCCTCCCAAATTGTTCAAAAAACATCTCTGATGCTCTTCCCTTTCCGCTTTGTCACTCCTTGAATAATTCTCTTAAACTTTTAAAATGTGTACCTCCTATATTAGTTTGCTAGGGCTGCCATAACAAAGTACCATAGTCAATGGCTTAAAAAAGAGAAATTTATTTTCTTAGTCCCGGAAGCTGGAAGTCCAAGATCAAGGTGTCAACAAGGTTGGTGTCTCCTGAGATCTCTCTCCTTGGCTGGTAGATGGATGTTTTCTCCCTCTGTCTTCACATGGTCTTCCCTCTGGGTGTGTCTGTGTCCTAATCTTGTCTTTTTATAAGGACGCCAGTCAGATTAGATTAGTGCCCACTCTAATGACCTCATTTTACCTTAATTACCTCTTTAAAGGCCCTGTCTTCAAATAACAATCACCGTCTGAGGTACTGGGGGTTAGGACTTCAATCCTAGGGGGACACAGTTCAGCCCATATCACCTTATGTTTCCTTTCATAAAATAATGTTTATGTTTTTCTCACATAAGAAATAGATGTTTCATGTAGAAAACAGGACTATACTGGTAAGAAAAAAATAAGAAAATAAAATTTACCCATAATCCTACCAACCGGGGATAACTATTATTGACATTTTGCCAACAGTGTCCCCAAACTTTATTCAGTGCGTAGACACACATCGTTTTTAAGAAATGAGATTATACAATAATACTGTTCCATTTTCCCACCCTTATCTACCAACATTTCCACTCTGCTTCATTCCTCATTCATCTGCTTCTTCTTCATCATAGATGATGTGTTCATTTTTCATCATTTGCCTTCAATCAGCCAATCATTTGGAAAATATTTATTTGGTATCTACTATGTTCCAGGCACTATGCTGGGTGCTGGGGTTACCCCCGAGGCTTTTAGCTTAGTAGTAGGGTTGCAGGCTCTGGGCTAAACCCTGTCCCCAGCCACCTTCCTTTTCTTCCTGCCTCTCCCTGTGTCTGCCTAGTCCCTCGATTCCACACCAGAGAGGGTACAGTAGGTGGATGGCAAAGATTGAATTCTTGTTGGAGGGAGAAGGAAGAGAAGAATTTGAATGGGTGTTGACACAATTCTCCTTGAGAGAGGAAGGACAAGACAAAATGAAGAACATTTCAGAGGGCAATAAATCTTATCCGTCCACATATCCAACTCCCCCTTCCTCTTCCATGTGACGCAGGGCAGATCCTACCTTCTTACTCAGACTCAAATGGCCTCTGTAGGGAACTGTTTACCTGTACAGTCCCAGGCGCTCCAGCAAGCAGCACCCTCACCATGGAATGCTCTCCCAGGGTGACTAACAGATGCCTGGGAGGAAAGTGCCAGCAGTTGAGCGTGAGGAGGAGTGGATCCCAGCATCGTACTGCTCCTCTGATGGCTGGTTTACTCAAGAAGAGCTGGCGGCTTTCCTTGGCCAAGGCCCTGCCCATGGTGGACCCATTTCTGCGTGGATAGGGAGGGTAACTTTGATCTTTTATTCTTATCCTACTTCTTTACGTGTCCAGACAAGGTGTCCTGCTTGTGCCCTAACATCTTTCCACAAAGTTGGCAGATCTAATCAGTCAGAGGTTTAAAAACATCCAGGACAGTTTAAGGTGACTCCCCTCAACTGCTCCAAAGGGGCCTGGCACTATGCTAGATCTGATGGCTTGCAATTTAGACTCTTTTCCTTAGACACTGAAATTTTTCTTTAGAGAATGATTCTTCTAATGCAATTTTCCTCCCTGCTATGGTCTGAATATTGGTGTCCCCCCAAAATTCATATGTATACATTTAACCCCCAATGTAATAGTATTAAGAGGTGGGGCCTTTGGAAGGTGATTGGGTCATGAAGGCTCCTTCCTTATGAACAGAATTAATGTCGTTAGGAAAGACGTTGAAGGGAGCTTCTTGACTCTTGCACCATGTGAAGATACAGCAAGCGGTACCATCTTTGGAGCAGAGAGCAACCCCTCATAAGGTGCTGAATCTGCTGGTACCTTGATCGTGGACTTCCCAGCCTCCAGAACTGTGAGCAATAACCTTCTATTGCTTATAAATTACCCAGTCTAAGGCACTTGTTATGGCAGCCCACACAGACTAAGACACTCCTTGTTTTCCTGGTTCAATCACTTTTGGGGTGGTTAGCCCTTTAAGGAAGTGGCAGCTAGTTTCTTGGTTGGTTTTTTGTTTTTTGTTTTTTACTGCTTGACATTTTCTGAGCTTAGTACTACCAGCTTCTTCATTAGGCTCTTTCCACACCAGCTGTAGCTGGCACTAAATTGTTCTCTGAGGTGGACATTAGAAATTAGATGATATATTTTTATTAGGGCTAAGAAATACATTTGGGTCAATCAAAATTAGGAGAATTTGATCAATTGAATTGTTTTAATTCTTGTAATTTTTAAACTACCCAAAGCAATCAATCAATTCTCTGGCATCCCTTCGGTGCCCACATTATGCCTAGCACTGTGCTGTTATTAGGGGATATAAAACATTTACTTACTTGCACACTTTATGCTTCTATAATTTAATTGGGAACTTATGGGTTATTTAAGAATTACTGAAAAATAGAGCCATGAAAAATTTAAATATGTATCATTTTTACCCATCAAAATAACAAAAGTTAAAAAGTCATAATATTAAATGTTGAAAGGGTATGGGTTAATGGGTTCTCTCATATACTGTTGGTGAGAGTGCAAATAGAACTATTCTGAAGGGCATTTGGCAGAATCTATTCAAGTTTAAAATGTGCACACCATTATGACTCAGCAATTTCCATCCTCAGTATCTACTTTAGAAAACCTCTTAGGATGTTTTAGAAAACCTATGAGGATGTTCCTTATACCACTGTAATAGTGAAAAATGTAATCAACGTAGTCATTCATTAGCTGGATAATTACTAAAATAAGTTGTATACTTATACTATGGAATTCTATACAACAATTAAAAGTATGAAGTAGATTTATATAAATAGAAGTTTAATATATAATGTAATAATTAATGGAAAAGCAAGTACAGCATAAATATGCACAAATGGCAGCTTTTATGTTAAAAAAAACTATGTTACATACTATGTTATTATGACTTTTTTGTACAGGAATACATACACACACATATTTGTGTGTGTGTGTTTGTGTGTGTGTGCAAACACAGAAAGGGTCTGGAGGTATATCTAACAAACAGACAACAACGTGTCTCTGGGGAAAAGCAGAGGAGCAGGGTTAGGGCTGGTCAAAGGGTCTTATAACATTTCTACATTTTTTCATTTATTACTTGTGAAACAAAAATGATTTTTAAGAAATAGCGCTATGTCATATTCTGCCTTTTCTCATTAGTAATAGCCTTGGACCCATGCAGAATATTTGACTATTTTTTAGTTATTATATCACATTTAATCATCAAATGTACTATAAAAATAATAATCAAATATAACAACACATAAGGACAAGGACAACACACAAGAATTAAGACATTGCTGTATCAGCCTATTCCACAAAGTCCAACCCTTTTAGAATCAAAGGATGAGATGTCCAACTCCCTGTAGGACAGTCAGATAGTGACATTTTTGAGGCGCCCTAACAGTATATGTGGATGGAACAAATTACAGTTATTCATAAGAACCTATGGGTACTTATGTGACTCAAATCAGGCATGGTTAGACCTCATAAAGTAGAGGATTCTTGAACAGTGTTTAAAAGGAAAGACTGGGCATTGTCGGCATGAAGGTTAATAGAAGAAATGAAATAAAACTCACATCTGTGGGCTCATGTGAGCCCCATGCTCAGAGCTAAGGATACAAGGATAGAAAGACTCCTGAAACAATTCATAGCTAAGAGCATGGGGTTAGAATTTGGTTCCCAACTCTACTTCATTGTCACAAATATCTTGTAGGTAGGTGTTGTGATAACCCGCCCTTTTTTTCAGCAGGGGAAACAGAGGGTCAGGCAGGTTAAGTAACTTGCCTGAGGTCCTTCAGCTGGTGCCAGGACAAGGCTTCCACCCTAGTTTTGCCAGACTCTAAAACCTTTGCTTTCACATGCCCTTGTGTTTGTTCACATCATTTTTAAAAATCTGCAATGAATCATAGTCTCCCTTTTCAGGGCCAGGCAATAACTAGTGGATGTACGGTGTCATCAAAATAAACAAAATGCTTTTGTTTGTTGCTTTAAGGATAATCCACAGCTCAAATGTCTTACTGCTCAAGGGTGTAGCAGATCTTTAGAATCCAAGTAACTCGCCTTCAGAATTAAGTAGGTCACACTAAAGTGCAGCCGGTGAGAAGATGAGTGTATTTAATGAAACTACTCTGGTGTGTTTTCTCCTCCTCAGACCCATAAAATTGTCTCCTGCCAGATTCTCAGCCCTCTGGGTCACCCACTGAAGATTAGACACTGATTCCCTAACACTCAGAAGCCACAGTCAGGCTTGTTTTCTGCACACAACGGCTCCTGTGTGAGGGTGCAGCTGGCTGGCCTTGGGCAATCTCTGCTCCAGGGAGGACCATGATGACCTGCTCTGAGGTGGAAAATAATTCCAGGGAAGCTCACCAAGACAGGGTGCTGCAGACATCCGGCAATCCAATCAAAGGGGCAGAGAGAGGCTGCCAAACTAAGAATAGACGGGGTGGCAGCCTGTGGACTCCATTGTCCCCTGGGCAACCAGCGCAACCTTTTGGAACCATGAATTTGACCCTGGCCCAGCCCTTCATTGACTTCTCAATGACCTTAGGATAAAGACGCCAATCCCTACGTGCCCTGCAAGGCTCTTTGTGAGCTCTCCTGCCTCTTCTGGCTTCATGGGTTTACGCTGTCCCTTCTGTCCTCTATGCTCCAGCCTATGGGACATCAAAGGCACCTCCCAGCCTTTACATACTGTCCCTTCTACTCAGAAGGCTCCCCCTTGGCCTGGCTAATTCTCCATCTCCCTTTAAACATGACTTTCTCAGGGGCCATGTGTACCTTGTTAGATTCTCTCCCAGACTCCTTCCCTGCACTAGATTGGGCCCCCTGCCCCCTCCTGCAGCACTGTACTTCCTCCTGGAGCATTCATCACTATTGGTATTATCTGTCTCAGGCTTGCCTGCCCCACTAGTCTGGGAGTTCCATGAAGACAAGGACCATGCCTGTCTTGTTCATTACCAGGTCTGGCATACATTAAGCACTCAAGAAATGTTTGTTGAAAGAATCTTGAACTGTTGGGCAGGTTGCCAGAGTGGGTATGATCACTGCAGAAAGAAGCTGCTATATGGGCCTCTGCGTGTTTTTCCCCTTGATGTACTGAATAGCTGAAATTCCAAAGGAAGCAAGTACGAACATGAATGGTGCTTGCTGTTCAGATTCCTGTGGAGGTATCGGGGAGAGAAAGGAATAGCTCACATGAACAATGAGATCGGCCCGACAGAGACCTGTCATAGCCCTCCAGCCACTTGTCCCACACTCCTCTTCAGGTGGCTGTGGTCCCCTGGGGCTCCCAGTGGAGGCTGGCATCTTTCCAGGATTTGGGGCTGAGTGTGGACTTGAGGACAGTGCTGTTGGTGGTCTCCAGACTCCTCCCGAAGTCCTGAGCGATCGTATTGGCCCTTTGGGGCTTTGTGCTGCAGGAAGGAGGGATAGCTGCTCCTCCAGAACATCAGAGCTCTCTCATAATAGTGGTTCTCCAACAACCTCAGTGTGGTAAAGATCACCCTGTGCCCAGCTTACAGGAAGTGCTGGAGAAGGCTGGGGAAGGCTGCATGGGGGCTGGGGAGGGGTCATGTAGGCAAGAGTCATATGGGGCTTCCCTTCCCTCTTGCCACAGGTGGCTGCATTGCTGCTGGAAAGGGGAGTTCTGATGATGGGATTCTGGTAAGCTGCTGGGGGCCTGACCCCTGAATCTTCCATTCTAGAGGTGAAAGTTCTACAGGGCCAACTTTGCACAGAACAGGATGGGTCCCCAGCCTCCAAAATGCTTCTCCTTTTCAATGATGCTTATAATTCCTTACCCAGGTGCTATGGTTCGAATATGTGTGTCCCCTCCAAAATTCATGTTGAAACTTACTCCCCATTGTGGTGGTATTGAGAGATGGGGCCTTTGGGGAAGTGATTAAGGCATGAGGGTAGAGCCCCATGGATTACTGCTTTAGAAAGGGCTGGAGGGAACTACCTCAGGCCCCTTTTTGCTCTTCTGCCCTGTGAGGATAGCTGGACGGCGCCATCTATGAAGAACAGGCCTTCACTAGACACTGGACCTATTGGTGCCTTGATCTTGAACTTCCCAGCCTCCACAACTGTGAGAAATAAATTTCTGTTCTTTATAAATTACCCAGTCTCAAGTATTTTGTTATAACAACACAAATGGACTGACATCAGGGAACAGTATCTTTCATACTATGATTAGCACTAAGGTTTAAATTTTAGTTCACTCCAGGAGAGGGAATATGGTAACTCTAATTCACCTCTGTTTACCTCTGCCAGTCTTTTAAAGACAGAGATTCTTGTTTGTTAGAATGACCTCACAGCTAGCTTCTGCACTGAAGAAAGAGAGGGAACATGATAACTTAAATTCACATTCTTCTGTGACAAGGATTAAATAAAAGATTGCATCATATTATATGTATTTGCAACCTCTCTCCATTTCCCCCCTAAAGGCACAGGATTCTTGTTCGCTAGAATGATCTCATGGCTTGCTTTTGGGTTAAAGAATCCAGATAATTAACCAGCGGAAACTCAAAGAAAAGAGAGACATTAAACTGATTTATGTAATAGGGGTTTGCTGGAAAAGGGATGGAGAAGCAGAAGAGTGGTATCAGGGAAAGAAGATTTGGAGAAAATCTGCGCCTGGCTTGTACGAAAGTCTGCGAGCAAGAGAATTTCAAAGAGGTTTTGTTGTGCATCAAAAGAAAACTCCTTCCCTTGTGATATTTTTCTTGTGGGACAGAGCAGGCTTTGAGCTGCTTTTTTCCTTCACTGCCACATCTCTGGATTTCACTCTATTTTGAGACTGAATCTGTTGGGGCCTTATGTATCTGTGAGTTCATGACTTAAATTCATGTTCACCCAAGCATCACTGGTAGTTGGCTCACTGTGTACTGGTAAGAGTGTGCTACAGTGGGGCAGGTACTGGCTTCGGAGTCAGGGAGGCCTGACTATAATAATATCCACCATATATTTTGTGTACCAAGTGTCAAACATTCTGCAATGTGCAGTATTTACTTCTGCAAGTAAGTATTGTTACTCCCATTTCATAGACTAGAACAGAGTGGCTTGAGAGGCCAAATAACTTGCTCGAAGACAACCAGCCAGCCAGTGGTGGAGCCAGGACTCAAAACCCAGATCTGTGTGACTCCACAGACAGCTTGCTCCCTCTACTGTCTCTGTCATTGCTCCACTACTTAGCATCACCAAGCCTTTATTTCCTTGGGTATAAAATGAGAATCATGATGTCTGCATCAAAGATTATTGATCAAAGAAAACAGAGTGGGCAAGCTGGCACACAGTCAGGGTTAATTTCACAGCTTCCCACACGCAGGCACAACAACATGCAAACGGCTGATTTCAGATCCTGTCCTGAGAGCGAGGGAGGGCACTGAGTGGGTGAAAGAATATGGACAAGAAAGGCAGAAACAAGAGAATATCACCAAAGATCGACTTTGCCAAGTTCACAACTTTGTCCCTGATCTGGTCAGGGTGTAGCAACCTCGAAACAGACTAAGACCCAGAGACTAGAGGGCCCCAGGAGGCCAACCAGGAGGTCAGAGGTTGAGCTAAAGTGGGGGACCTGGCTCTACTGAGCAGATGCTGTTTACTGTATGTTGTCAGGGGGCTGAAAAGCAACACCTGTGACAGAGATAGAGCATAATGTTCACAGGCTGCTTCTGTGGCTCACCTTCTCAGAAGGACAGATAATTTGGGGCTTGGATAGCTACCAGGACTTGATCGCGCTGAACAGAAATGGACAGAGCCAGAGAAAGACAGACCATGGGGGGCGGGTCATGGAGTTCTACACCAAATATTTACTGCGCCTCTCTGATGGGCCAGGCTCCAATCCAGGGCTGGGGATGCAGAGGGAGGGAGAGAGGCTCAGCCCTTGCCCTCTGGGGGTGATATTTGGGATGCTGAGAAGAGAGAAGTCTAAGAGGTATTGCTGGTGGCAAAGCATAGGACAGGCCAGTAAAGAGTGGCAGAGGCCAAATCATGGGTGTCCACGTGTACCTTGTTAAGAGTTTGGATGCTGTCCTATGGCCATAGCAGCCCTAGAACAGTGTGGAGGATCCATCTGAAGGGCTCAAACCCGGAGGCAGGGAGTCCAGCCAGGGAGCCTCGCCTGTGGGGCTCTGCCTCCTTCCAGACTTTCCCTAAGTCATCTGAACGTATTTCTGAGATGATTGTCTTCCCAGCTGGGCTCACCAAATTAGAAACCACTCTCAGAAAGCTGTGACCAGAAATGACACCACTTCAGAAAAATGGCTTTTGCCAAAAAACTCACCTGATGAGTACAACTGGATATTTAGAAAGAAAGAGGGGAAAAAAGCAAAATGATAGTAAATTAATTAGAGTAATCATTTATCTATAACCACAATCTAGATAAAAAGGTTTTCAGTAACAATTTCAAAAGGACATGGTCAGGATCAACAGGTGTAAGCTTACTTTTTTCTTCTGAGAAATCAAGTTCAAGGCCCGCCCCGCTTTTGACAAGTTCCTGAAAGCATCTGACAGTAGGTGCAGTTGGCTTTGCTTTGAATCATATTACCGTTCTTGATATTTATGGGAGGAGTTGGCTTTTCCAATAGAAGGGTTTGCCCATCACCATCCACAAAGTCAGTAACCCGCTTGTGTGATCTGATCCCAACCTAAATGCAGATTCCATTTTGAAAAAGAAGTTCTGCTTGGTTCAGCATAATAGAACCAGGGGATATGAGGACAGAGAATAATCAAAATCCCTTGTAGGGATTTTCCTACAAGCAGTTTTTCCATATTGTAAAACAATAGCAAAACTGATATTTCTTTGTTTCCCCTTCAAAATATCTGGATTGGACCTCAAGGATGTATAAGAAGGCAGGCAGCCCTGTGGAAAACCTCTTGAGCCCAAGGTCATGCAGGGACTTAGGTGCAGTATTAGGATTTGTTTATCCAGGTCCCACACTACTGATCCATGGCTTTGCAGTTTCTGTCCAGAAAAATCAGCACATGTGGCTCCTACCTCACTGAGAACATGGTCAGCCTAAGAATCTCGTTCCCCCTCTCTGTTCTAATATATTTCTCTCTCAGAAACGACACTGTTTCAGCTCACATCTGACACCCAACTCTGTTCCTATCGGTTCATCTCAACCATATTGCTGAACCCTATACACACCAGACATTTCACCAGGCTCTGGTGATGCACAGAGGCATAAGTTACTGTCTTCACCTTCAAGGTACTCACATCTAGGGAGAGAGTTGAAAATATAAATCAGTGCAGTCCTTATAAATCAAGTCGTCCTTGTGGTCCAGTCTCAGAGTGCCATTAGATTAAAGGAAACAATGTTCAACACTTTTAAGTTATTAGAAAATAGTCTAAATCCTTTACCTGCTTTTTTTTTAAAGAAAAGCAAAGGAAGTTCCATTCATAATCCATTGCAATACTTTATAATATCCCTAGACAAATAGTGAATAAGTAATCAGGAAAACAAAATTACAGGCTTAATGAAAACGTGAGAGAAAAGTTCAAAGACATGGAGCAGGATGGATGAAGGGGGTGAGACCAGACCCAGGAGTGTTACAATAGCGGAGGCGAGAGGTGATGAGGGCCTCAATGCACACAACGGGATGGGGTGGAGTTGAACAGGACGGATTCAAGAGATATTTAGGGGAGAAGAGAGGGTAAGATTCAGGAGGCGACGTTGACAGCCCTGCAGGACCAACTGCAATATAACTTTTCCACATGGACGTCTCTCAAGTAACTTTAGACTCAATATGTCCAAACTGAACTTCCCATGTTACCTTCAAGCCAGTTCCCATTCCTGACTCTGCTATTTCTGTCAGACATGCTGCCAATTTTCTAGCCTCTGGCCTTAAAAACTAGTGAGCTATTATTTCCCTTCCCTTCTCCTTCGTTCCCTACAATCCAGTCTGACACTAGTCCCTGTGTATCTCCTCAAATAGCTCTTTGCGCTCCATTTGCGCTCCCAGGGGAAAGGTCCAGTTCACCTCACCTCACCTCTAGGTTATTGCGATGACCTCCAGCTAGTCCCCCTGATGCTCCAGCACATCCTAGCCATGATGGGAAGATGGATCTCTCCAAAGCATGGCTTTCTTCCTCATGCAATATTGCATCAGATGCAAACACCTCTGCCTGGCTTGCAAGTGCTCCCTCCTGTGGGCTCACAGGTCTAACGTCAGGCCTTACCCTCCAGGCAGGCTGGTGTCCTTATGTTCCCCGTGAGGGCCAGGCTCAGGACGATCCCCCGCCTGCAGTGTTCTTCCTCCCTTCCCCTCCTTTCCAATCTGGTGAGGTACCACCCATCAGCACCTTGCTTCACCTTGCTTCTGCCATCTGCAGTCAGTGTCACACGATCCAGCTCTAAATCATTCCTTGCTTATTTCAAGTGCCCAAGTTTTCTCTCCCCAGTGAGGTTGTTCATTCCTTCAGGAACAAAGTCTCTCACTTTGCCCAGCCACCGCTGCTAACCTGGGAAAAAGGAAGATCTCAAGGGAGCATTAGGGACTAAGGGGCCTTTGAAAAATAACTCACTCTAAGGGAAGAAGTATCTAGAGGGGAGGAGCAATTTTAAAGAGAATCAGCTTATGTCCCTCAAATCTGTCTCTGTTCACAACCTGACCCCATGGAGATGAGGGGACCACAAGAAAAAAATGAGAAAGCTGTTTGCCAAAAAATTATCTAAGACATAGGGTACAAGCAACACTACTTGTGGCCCCTCTAAGATCACAGCCTAACACAAAATGAGGAGAGCGGTCTTCTCTCTGACCTTACAGTGTAACTCTGCTTGTGCTAGGTAAGTGCAGATATGCTGCTGGCACCCACCAGTTTGTCCTGACACGTCTGAACTCCAGTGTAGATCCCAGTTTTACATGCAAACAAGGTAGAGAATCTTTTGTGAATTGGCGTCCAAGGAGTGCAGGACTTGGGTGAGTGCTATTGAAGATCAGGCTTGTGGTTTAGACTGTGTGTCAGTTAGGACTCTTGGTGGCAAGTAATAAATAAACAAACAAACAAACATCCAAAAAACAAAATAAAACTGGCTCTGGAGCAGGGTTTCTCAATTTCAGCAAAATTGACATTTGGTGACAGATAATTCTTTATTGCAGGGGGCTGTCTTGAGCATTATAAGATGTTTAGCAGCACCCCTGGCCTCTACCCACTAGATGCCATTAGCATTCCCCCACACTTGTGACAACCAAAATGTCTCCAGACCTTGCCAAATTTCCCCTGAGGGGCAAAGCCACCCAGTTGAGACCCACTGCTCTAGAGCATTGGTGGCTGTGGCAATACCTAGGCGGGCAATTCAGTGCCGATTGGAAGTGGCAGTCATGCCCAGCCCTAACAACAAATGTGCCTGGAAGATATGACAGTGCCTAGGATGTGGGCACGCGGGGGGAGGGAGGACAATGAGTGTGGGAGGAGTTTCTAAAGCAGAAAGTGAAGAAGCAAAAAGCAAAAACAGCACCCCATGGTAGCAGAACAGCACCTGGCCAGAATTATTTGTGAGACATAGCCCAAGGACCCCCTAAAATACTTTGGGAGATTTTGCAAAAGGGCTAGGGTCCCGAGAAAACAAATGGCAGCAAGAAACAGGGAAATATAGCTCATTGCTTCTCATGTGAGCCCATTTGTGCCCAGAGACCAGTGAGACCTGAGGACATTTGGATTAAACTTGGAAAATTCCACAACCTTGAGCCATATCAAATAGCTTGGCTCAAGATAACCAGCAGCATTCTCTCAGTTACAAGTACATTTATTTACAGCTACAGGATAATAAACTCCAGAGACCACTGCTTATACTCAGTGTGTTCTCTATTTCTGGGGCTTGGACATTGCAGTATACGAATTGGGGGATACATACTAAGACAAAGCAGGAAGATGTTTCCTGGGCAAATTTAATCAAGAGACTACAGGGCAGCAGGAAGATCAGCTTGGAGGAAGAGGCCTTCAGACAGATAAAAACGATCGCTGGGGGAATAGGAGTGGAGCTTGTTGACAAGTAGCAGGGCCCTTTGGAATTTTTGAAAGGAACGAGGTCCATTCATTCGCCACATTTTTACTGGCTTCTCATGGCTAATGCCGAGCCCCATGTGTTACTTAGAAACACCAGTGTCTTTTTTATACGAAGGAATTAAATTGACACAGGAACAGGGAAAGATACTGATATCTTTATCTTTAGACTTTGATCAACTATGTATGCAAAAACTTTAGGATAACTGTTAGAATACAAAGAGAATGCAAAGATTCCAAACTATAATAGCATAGGGGAAAAAATCAGAAATGGGAAAAAAAATCCAAAAGAAGATGAAAACTTAGAGGAAAAAAATAGAAAAGTTGGGAGGAGAAAATTTGAAGAATTTCATGGGTCCATTTCTTCGCAGACGTAGGCAGTGTGGTGCCCCTCAGAGAGCGTAGAGGAGCTTCGGAATGGTTGACGAAGGGAATGGGAACAGGCCACTCTAAAATAATCATCTTGCAGCAACCAGCGTCTGGCTGAGGTTTACAATTATGGTTTTGCAATAGATGCGATCAGCTATAAAGATACCAAATCAACCAGGAAGCTGCTTAGTGAGTACAGAATCAGTGAACAAACAATTAGGTTTTGAGGCTATTCTACCCCCAGGCTTGGGAGCGGTGAAGCCCAAGATAGGAACACCACTCTACCCGTCATGACGCTGTGCCTGTGCCCAAGGACATCTATCTCTCCTTAACAGAGGGCTAGGTAAAAACCAAGACATTCTTTCTTTCTTTCTTTTTTTTTTTTTTTGAGACAGAGTCTCGCTCTGTTGCCCGGGCTAGAGTGCAGTGGCATCATCATAGCTCACTGCAGCCTCCAACTCCTGGGCTCAAGCAATCCTCCTGCCTCAGCCTCCCGAGTAGCTGGGACTACAGGTGAGCACCACCATGCATGCCTGGCTAATTTTTTCTATTTTTAGCAGAGACAGGGTCTCGCTGTTGTTCAGGCTGGTCTGGAACTCTTGACCTCAAGCAATCCTCCCGCCTTGGCCTCCCAGAGTGCTAGGATTACAGGCATGAGCCACTGTGCCCGGCCCCAAGACATTCTTTTATTACCCAGTTCCCACACTGATCAGACTCCAAAGATACCCCTACATCAGGCAAGTTATAAATCAACTGAGTAAATTACAGCTCTCTGTGCTTTAGTCCACATGGGTCTCCCTGCATCCTGATGGCCTTCCATTGTCAGCAAACAGTCACCAGTCCTCCCTCAGATAAATCACTACTTCTGGTTGCTGCTCTCATCTATTTTAAGTTGACTCTCCTTAGCTTCAAGTTCAGAAAGTGACTTCTTACTATGATTTTCCCCTTACTCCCATATACTCTTATGTGTGCTCACATACATTTTGAAGCTTCTGGGTCTATCTGGAGGAAACAAAGGGTAACACAAGGCAGTATGGACTTCAGTGGACTGAATTTCATCATCACCAGCTGTGTGACTTTGGGTAAATCACTAAGCCTCTCTAAGCCAGTATTTTGTCACTTGTAAATTAGGGATTGAATGTTGGGGAATTAAATGAGATAATCTGTAAAGCACCTAACACTGTCTGACACATAGTAGGTGCTCAATAAATGGCAGATCTCTTCCCCTGCAGCTCTCTATGTATTGAGTACAACTCTGGTGATGTGGTACATTAGGCAGAACAATGCCCTCCCCTAAAGATGTCCACTCCTAATCACCAGAGGCAAGGAAGTGGATTCTCCCAAGGAGCTTCAGGTAAGGAATGCAGCCCTGCTGACACCTTAGCCCAGCGAGAGAATGTCAGACTTCTAACCTACAGAACTAGAAGATAATAAATTTGTGTTGTTCAAGCCACTAAGTTTGTGGTAATTTGTTACAGCAGCAACAGGAAACAACAGGTGTGTCAGGAAACACACCTGACATGGGAGTTTTTCCATCCTGCTTTCAGGGACCATGCACAGAAACTCAGTTAGTACCTAACAGTGCTCAAACTTAGGTATTCCAGTGACACAACTGTGACTTCTATGCCTGTGACCAGTTTCAGAAATTAATGTGCCTAGATTTGTGGGCAGATATGGAACAGAGGTGGTGCGGCCAGATAGTTACTCCCTGCAACCTCTTTGTTGGAAAAGAACTGATCACTGCTAGCAATTCCATGGCAGCTATACTGAAGCTTAAATGTCCACCCATAGCAGGGAAACATGCCTCATGACACCTGGGCCAGAGAGGTCTCCCAGGGTGTGAATCACTCGGTCCTTGTACAGCTGTCCCAGGTCTACCTCCCCAGATCTGTTTTGCCTATACTCTCTCTCAGCTGGACATGGTGTGTGGCCATACTACCTGAGCAGTCCTTGATCCTTAGACTATTGTCCCTCTATGCAAGTGTGAAGGCAGGAGGGTAACGGGCTGATGGGCAAAACCAGGAGAATGGGGACAATGGGATTTGGTGATGGAAATGGTTAGGACCTAAAAGAGAAATAAGCCTTTCCCTGTTATCCTCTACTCCCATCACCTTTGGCCTTCTCACAAACGACTGTCGGCCATATTGCTTATTGTCCACCCAGCAGCCATTCTCTCCCTTCTTGGAAGACCCCATCTCCTGTGACAAAGGCTGAAATACCAACCCTGGCTCTCCCAGCTCTCTGGCAGTGCCTCCTCCAGCCCTAGGGGATGAAGCATGACTGGTTTGAGATAATCATGGTAACATCTTCTCCTTTCTCAGTAATTTGTTCTGTGGTGAGCACGTGCCTTAATTATGTCCCATGAGATGTCAAGGTCATCTTCTGAGGGGCTTCTGGGAAAGAGCCGAATGGGAACCTGCCTTTCCTCCCTCTGAATAGTGTTGCCTCAGAATGAACGAAGACCTGTCATCACGGGGAAGGAGCCCTGGAAGCCTGGCCTCACTGTGCTGTGGAGTTAGCTCACCGGGAGCCTCCCTGCCTCCGAGCTTCTTGCTGTGGAGATGACACATTCCTTACTGGTCAGCAGCCTCCAGTAGGGCATTCTTGCAGCAGAAAGCTCTCTCACTGATAAGTACTTTGGGATTCATGCAGACCTCAGGAATCCCTGCTCAGGTGGCTCCCTCCTGAAGGAGACATGTGGACTAAGTGGGCAACAAATAATAAGACAGTGTCTCTGCCCTTAGGCGGTCACAGTCTAATGCTGTTATGGAAACCACTTCCTACCTGCTTCTAGCTCTGGATTCCAAAATTCATGAAAATGGTGTGTGAGCTCTGTCACTTTGTGTTTAACCCACATTTAAGTCTCACTAGAGATCATTGATTATCAGATGGCAAATTTGCTCTCTTAAAAGCAAATGTGTTCCATGTATAACCATACACTAAGCCTCTCTATCCTTTCAGAATCCCACAGAGTGAGGTAGAGAGCAAGAAAAGCCATTTGGGTAGCTGAAGTAGGCACTTTGTAGAGTTCACATGAAACAGGAGTAAATGTTCAAAAATTCTAGCATTTTGTGGATCTAAACAATAGGATACTGGGAAGGGAGCTGGCTGGAGCCTCCAGAAATGTAGCCAGAGTGGAGATGCTGCATACCTACAGATGAAGAAATGTGGACTTCTTGGATGTTGATTGATTCTGTGGCAAACCAGGGTGGGCTATGAAACAGCAAAAGATACAGAATAAGGAAGACAAAAGAAGACAAGGCTCTGGACAAAGCAGAAAAGAAATGTTATGTTTCAGGCCCAACTAAGTGCTTCGCCCAAAATCCTCGTGGGGAGGGAGCAGGAGTCAGCCCCAGAATGACAATGCAACATCTATCCAGTATTGAAGTGTGGTTATGCATATTCATGTTTAGTAACCAGCATAAAGTTTACTCTATAATGCAGGTTTGGCATTCTCAACTTCACTTTGGTGGTAAAGTACCAGATTAAAGGAAACCAGTTACCTAAGTGGGCACTACCACCAGTAGGCAGCAGCATGCCTCACAGGGTGATGTCTGTTAGTCTTTACATTAGCTACTATTAACCAAGTTCTCATTTATTTTGTTATGGCTAATGGTCCAGATCCCCTGTAGCTATAGCCCTAGGTCCTGGGGAAATCAATATATACCACAACAGACACCATTCGGCTATAGCACATAGGAAATATTATTGGCAGCATGGGTTTACCTCAAGATACCCCTGCGATGCCCCAGTCACAGCCTGACTCAACCCAGGGAATTTTTGCAAAGATTAACACTCCAAAATTACCAATTCCCTACCCCTTCCACTTCCAGAGCACAACCACCTACTTCCACATGACCAGGGGAGTGGCAGGGAGAGACCCTTATGAGAGAGTCAGTGGCTGGTGCATCTCCACCCTTTCCTGGGAATTGTATCTCTTCCTTTTAATATTCCAAAAAGGCCTCAAAACCCCAGCACCAAACCTAAACTCTACATCTTGTATCCCAGAAAGGGGAAAATCTAAACTCTGCATCTTACCTCCCAAGGCGGGCGAAGCCAGTTCTCTTCACCTTTTTCCCTTTTGAGCTGTGTTTTCAGGGATGCTGTAAGTGAGGTTTACCAGAATTTTCTTTCCTTTTTTATTTTTTGTTGTTTTTTATATTAAGGGGGGGTTTGTGAGGAGGGTCATCTAGTTGCATTTTTTTTTTTTTTTTTTTTTTGAGGAGACAGAGTCTCCCTCTGTCGCCCTGGGTAGAGTGCAGCGGCGTCATTGCAGCTCACTGCAACCTCCAACTCCTGGGCTCAAACGATCCTCTTGCCTCAGTCTCCTGAGTAGCTGGGACTACAGGCGCACACCATACACCCCGCTGATTTTTTTCCTTGAGACAAGGTCTCACTCTTGCTTAGGCTGGTCTCGAACCCCTGAGCTCAAGCAATCCACCCGCCTCAGCCTCCCAGAGAAGCTAGGATTACAGACGTGAGCCACTGCACCAGCCAACGAGAGTTTTCTAATCCAATTATCCAGAAAGGAAAGAGGAACAGAGAAGCTGTTATATGGATGTTTGATCATTCAGAGTCACCTGCTTTAAGGAAGTTGGGCAGATAAAATCTGGGGATCTGAAAACATTTGCCTTCCAATTCTATCTGTATTTTCATATGACAATTGCTACTGTACCTTCTGTTTTCCTTTCCTGAAAGGGATTTCCCAAGGAAAGCTTGCTGAACCCCAAAGAATTATCTGGCAGCATCCCCACTTCGAACCTTGCTCTCGCCCTTATTTTGTCTGATCACCTCCCTAAATCCCTCTGGTCTGTGTCTTCCAGTTTCTCTCTCCCTGGTCACTGCGGTGACTCACGAGGAAGGAGGCAAGGGCTTGAAAGATGCTAAAGTTGGAAGCCTCCTTCCCTTAACTGCCACAACGTGTGAGGTTGGTGCTTTGCATGTAAAATATCTTGGAAGCGTCTCCTCTGCCAACCATGCCAGGACTCACGCTCTGCCAAGTGTTGGTCTGGAGGTTAGCATCTGAGTCCCAGTTCAGACGCCAAGCGCAGGAGCCCCACAGGGTGCAGCCAGCCCGCAAGTCTCAGATTCAGGTGCCTGTGGTCAGCTCCCTGACAACCCTAATGCTAGTGACAACAATCCACGGGCGCCACCGTGCTCACAACACTGCCGTGGTTTTCCTCGGTTGCTTTCTTCTTTCTCGGGCTGCAGTTCCTTTCCCCATCGTGACGTTGTAGTCCTCAAACTCCCCCGCCCTGTCCTGTCTTTGGCCTTATGTCTTGGCTTTCAATCCGCTCCTTTCCCCTCATTCTTTGCAGCAACCCATTTCTGCAACCCTCTCCCCCCATCCTTCTCTTCTGGGCCTGCCGGCGATCCCAGAACCTGGCCCAGGTTCTAGGCAGGTGTAACCACTTCCCTCTGCAGTGGCTACAACCACCCCTCTTTGATCATGGAACTGGGAATTCTGGTCCTCCTTAGCCTCCCCTAAGCCCTGAGACCCCGAGGCCATCACGACCCTTAGTCCACCCCCACCTTTCATCCACTGGCTCTCACTGCTGAATATTCATTCATCCCACACTAACTGTTTGTCTTTCCAGTAAAATCATCAGTTCCTTCAGGGCAGGAACCTGGTGCTAGTCATCTTCCCAGCTTTGAGCCTAGCACAGGGCCAGGCACATCATCGGTGCCCATGAGGTTTTAATGACTTCCTGATGACTACCTCAACTCGATTTTGGAAGACAGGATTGAATTGAACACACTCCGTCCTGAGCTAGTTGTTTGCCTTTAGGGAAGCCATCTGCTTTCGTATTCCTCAGCTGTAAAATGAGGAGGTTGAACCAGGCCTAGTGAATCTCTAAGGATCCTGTTCTGCTAAAAAGTCTGTAACTCCACATAGAGCACGTTATGCCTCTATCCAGCACAGTGACCCTATAACTGTTAGTTTTATTTGTGAAGAACAATTATCCAAAACTTAGGGATAATGCAAAAAAGATGATTCATGTCTTGCTCGGAGCACTTCCCAACAAGCTCACCTGAAGTTCTTCTGGCTCATAGCCCTCAGGTGTAACATAGTGGTTCTTGACCAGGCCCTCAGCAAACGATTGGAGACATTTGGGTTGTAGAGGTTACGAACACCACTAAACATCCTACGGTGCACAGGACAGCCCTTACAACAAATTATCTGGGCCCAAAATGTCAATAGTTCTGAGATTGAGGTATCCTGGTCTAGAGTATACAACTTTGTTTGCAAATTTGATTAAGGCCACATATTTTACAATTCTGGGAACTGATAATATTATGACCAGTTTCTTTTCTGTCTGAGAGAGAAGATAACCCCAAAGACTATGGGTTTGTGGGTTTTTGCCCCATAGGATATAACTAGTGTTGTATTTATTAATCTTATCTCAGCTTTCCTGCTTTCCATTGCCTATTTTTTAAGAAAAAAGGTTTCTCATATTCTCTTTTTTTGAGCTATTTATTTTGTTTTAAAATTAACCTTTTTATTGAGAGATCACCCATAGATTCACACACAGTGGTAAGAAATAACACAGAGATATCTGTGTGCCCTTTACTATTTCCCCAAATGGTAACATCTTGCAGAACTATAGTACAAGATCCCATCCAGGGTACTGAAGTCGGTACAATCCACCCATCTTATTCACATTTCTCCAGTTTTACTGAGTCATTTGCATATTTGTATTTAATCCTGTACAGTTTTATCACATGGGGATTTATGTACCCACTGCATGATCAAGATACAGAGCAGTTCCATCACCACAGGATCCTTCACGTTGCCTTTCTAATAACCTTACCCTCATATTCTCTTTTGACTTGGCTTTGTCATCTGGCTGTGACCTTCATCAATGAGTTCAATAGTGACACCTGCTCACTATTTGTTTGTATGAGAATTAAGTTTTTAACATTTTGAAAAATATACTTTGATACATTCCTTTGCTATTAATAAAATTACCCTTTAAGTAGCTGCTCAAGGCCTAGCTCTGATGATAAGGGTATTCCAGATGGTTCCTAATTTCCCCACCACAGATTTTATTAATGAAAACTATCACTCTACATGCCAGGAGCACACAGTGACCTTGAGCGAGCAGCCTAACTTTGTCACAGCCTTACCAGGTTCATTGCCCACTGTTCAAGGGAAGCAAATACCCTAAGACAGCAGGGATTACAGCAGAGAAAGAGTTTAATATCGCAGGTATCATGGGAGGAGATGGGAGGGAGTTCTCAAATCCATCTGCCAGAGAATTTTGGAGAAAGAGTTTTTAAAGATAGTTTGGTGGGCAAAGGGCTAGGCAATTGGGTCTGTTGATTGGCTGGGTTCAGGGTGGAACCATAGGGGTGTAGAAATTGTCTTCTTGTGCTGAGTCTGTTCCTGGGTGGGGGTCACAATGCCAGTTGAGTCCGCTCCTTGGTATGGGCCACTGGTCTGGGTGGGTCAGCCAATCCACTGGAATACAGGGCCCGGAAGATATCTCAAAAACTAACCTGAGGTTCACAAGGGTGATGTTATCTATGGAGAAAGTTAAGAATATTTATGACCATCCGCTATGTGACTCCTGAGTAGCAATTATAGGAAAGCAAACTAGGGGACAATGGTTGGTTATTATTATTATTTTTAACTATGTTTGTGCCTTTGCAGAGTTTAGGCCCCTACCACAGTTCTCGCCTTGCACCCCTTTATTAATTTATGAAGGGCAGTTTCAACTTCTCTGTGATTCAGTTTCTTCTTCTGTAAAATAGACAGTAATAGCCCTGATTCCAAGGAGTTTGTGAAGGACTCAATTTGTTAATACAAAACACTTAGAATAGTGTGTGACACATAATAAATTCTTAATAAATTTTAGTTAAGGTGTGTTCTTTCATTTAATACCCACATCAACCCTATGAGATAACTAGCAACTTTTCTAGGGTCTCAACCTAGTAAGAGGTAGAGCCATGATTAGAATGCGGGTTTCTATGATTCCGAGTATCACCTTGCCCTACTTACTTCATGAGAAATTGGAAAGTTTTACTCAGAGTAAAAACCAGAAACTCAGATTCCAGGGGAACATAGACTACTGAGAAGGTGGCGAATTTTGCATGGGATAGGTGGCTATCAAGAGAAGAGGAAATTCTGAGATCCAAATACCCCCACCATCTTATTCATAGAGTTTGAGAAATATCCCTTTAACAACAACTTCAACACCAAAAACCCAGAGGAAAATCTTCGTAAAATGAGTGCAAGGATATTTTGTCTAAATTTTCTTCCTATAAGAGGCTGGAAACACTTGGGGAGAAGAAACCAGTACCTACCAGCTCAAACTCATCTGGCAAGTCTAGCAAAGGGGAGGTAGCACACTAGAAAGGCAGGAGAGGACCCCAGGGCCTTTGCCTTCAAAAAGCAAAAGGTTTGATTCACAGTTCTTCCTTCGAAATATTGATTTACATTGGGGCATAATGAAAAACTTCCTGGATTGTGTCTTAGGCATGATAAAACCTCAGCCTAGGAATTGACACAGTTGGACAATGAACTGGGAGGACATGAACCAGGCCTGAACCCTTCTCATAGTTCCCTCCCCTCTCAACTTCTGTGGAGCTAGGACAGCACCGGGCAGAGGCTTCTGAATGTCAGGTCCCAGAGACGAAATTTCCGCACGACTTCCCCAGTGTACAATGAGAAAAATGAGATGATGTAGTGGCTATGTGTGGGTGCTAGGATTGTCTATGTCCTTTCTTAGCAAGATCGGTGCTTCCTCACCTTCTTCAGCAAGGGCTTCCTCCCCTACACAGCCCTGCCCCTCTTCTGTGCTTTATTTTTTCCTTACATCACTTAGTTCCAATGTATTTTCCTTCTTTTTTAAAAAATCCATTACCCTGCACTTAGAATTTAAGTATGAGGGCAGAGATTTTTATTTATTTTGTCACTATTATATTCTGCAGTGCCTAGAACAGTGGCTGGCACATAATAGGTGCTCACTAAATTCTTGTTGAATTAATTTAGAAATGTTTTTTCCTCTCTGCGTGTGTATGAGAAAGAGAGAGAGAGAGAGAGAAATCCTCTCCAATGAAATGGTAGTAATAACACATTACAGGCCTTTTTTATTCTTTGAAAAAGTTAGCAACTCTGTTAGTATATACACACTCACATCTTTTTTTCTCTTTAATTTTACATAATTTTTTTTCTTTTTTAATTTTACTGGCCAATGAATTCTAAAAATTGGGAACTCAATGGTTTCAGAAAAGGGTTTTGGAGTAAAGCAAAGCTTGGCTTGAGTCTGCCTCCACCAGCTGTGGGACTGTGGTGGGCAAGTTCCTTTATATCTCGAAGCCTCCTCAATTTCTTCCCCTACAAAACAGGAATAGTGGTGCTGACTTCATGAGGCTGTTCGCCGACAAACTGAGAGGAGACTATGTAAGGCAGGGACCTGGTATGCAGTAAGATTAGTTGAATGAACAGATGACATTCACCACTGTGGCTCAGCTGTGGCTGAGGCAGGCTGTCTCCACCCAGGCCTTAGTTCCAAATCCCCTTTGGGGTTAGTGCCCTTTGCTCCAGCCAGACTGCCCACAACTAAGGTCAAGCCCAGACAAAGGTCACCCAAAGGCAGTTTCCCAGCATTCAAAGGAGCTATTCAACCTGAACTCAACCCTGCTTCAAATTCAACTCCCTTGCTGTAAATATGATTAAATCTAAAGGTTTCAAGGCACCACTTCCAAATTGTTGAAGTAAGACTATTTGCCTGGGGGTGATGACTTCTGAGATTCTCCTAAATTAACAGGTTTATACATTAATTCATTTCCCCATTTAACTAGGAAAGAGAGAAATCATCTCAGGAACCACGGCCAGAAACATGTCATTCAAAAACGGTAACAAAACAATCCTGAAATTAGAACATAAGTAAGCAAGGAAACAAGAGTCATTTCTTAGCTATTTGAATTGCACACCTTCTCAATTTTTTATATTTTTGCTTTCATTCAAGCACAATCTTACCTTTTATTGAAGTTCACACTATTAGAGAAATATGTTAATAAAGGAAAGTGAGTAAACTGGGGGGTGTGGAGAGAGAAGGAAGGTGAGGGCAGAGGCCAGGTCTCTGCTGCTTAGCCCTGAGAAAGACAGAGCTGGTTAAATGAGGACGCAGAAGGGACAGTTGTCTTGCTAGCGAAATAACAGGACAGACCGAGCTCTCTGCTCGCTCTCTCTCCCCCTCTCTGACAGGCACCCTGCGGAGCTCTCTTTTCAGAACATCAAAAAGGAGCCCACCAGACAGAAAGGAAATGTAATTTTTTTTCTTTTAGATCGCTAGACCCATTGACTAAAACTGCCTTTTTAGAATCTGCTTTTATAGCCTCCAGGAGTTCCTGAAAAGTCCCTGGATGGACAGCAGGGGGAACAAACTTCAGGCCTCAGATCCTGCCCAAAATCATATCTTAAGGGCGAGATCACTGACGAGATCTCTGACAGCCACTTCTGCTATCAGCCTGCCGCTAAGATGAGTGGATGTGACAGTTCACAGTACCCTGTTAATTTGGCTACAGCCATAAACCTTCTTCACCCCCTAAATAAAAAGCCTGAGCACCTGATTCTCTCTGCCCCACCTCCCAAACTGTCACATTGGAGATCAAATTTCCCCATGAGTTTTGGTGGGGACAGCAAACCACACCAAAACCACAGCACCATCCTCCAGTCCTGCCCCTCCCCAGCCTCCTGGGTGAATCCGTGTGTTCTAAGGACCACCCCACTCCTCACTGCCAGTGATTGGCTCAGGAAGTTGTACAACTTAACTTTGGCCTCAGAGCCCCGTGGGGAATCTGCTGGGAAGGGGAAGGGGCTTCAGCCAAAAGTCTTCTGGCTCTTGTACAGAACCCCTACCAGGAGCAGTCTCTCTTCTTCCTCAGGACCTCGTTGGGTGTGGCCATCCTCCCACGGAGGCATGATGCATGGAATGGCTGCGGTGTTCCTGCTGTCAGGCTGAGGATGGATGGGTGGAAAGTAAGTAAATCAAGCCACTCTGACTCATCCACCCTCAGTACTGTCATGATGTGAGGCTACAGGCATGCCTTGTTTTATTGTGCTTTGCTTTATTGCACTTCACAGAATTGCACTTTTCACAAATTGAAGGTTCGTGACAACCCTGCATCAAGCAAGTCTATCGGTGGCATTTTTCCAAAAGCATGTGCTTGTTTCATGTCTCTGTGTCAGCATTTTTTAGCAATAAAGTACTTTTTAATTAAGTTATGCACATGGTTTTTTTAGACATAATGCTATTGCACACTTAATAGACTACAGTATAGTGTAAACATAACTTTTCTATGTACTGGGGAACAAAAAAAATTTGTGTGACTCACTTTATGGTGATATTTGCTTTATTGCAGTGGTCTGGGACCAAACCCGCAGTATCTCCAAGGTATGTCTGTACAAATTTCCTTACTATTTAATCCAGTTTAAATTGGGGTTTCCACTACTTGCAGTTGAGTACATCCTGACAGAAATTCTTCCCAGTCCTGTCATCTAGCACCATTGATAAAAGCCACAATTCGGCCTCCCATGGGGGCCTAATATATTACCCCAACAAGTAATGTAGTTTTTATTTTCTTTCTTTTTATAACCATTTTTTCCTATGCAAGGATTGCCAGGAGGCACTGAGCCCTTTTTCCATCGTCTTTCGTGTTAGCACTGAGAAAAGACATCTAAATTTTCCACTTTAAAAGTCTTGGTTTAGAGACCCTGATAGTTTCTCCCTATTCAGGGTAAGCTTTCTAACCTATTTACAGAATGCTTGGTCCTTAAGGATTCCCCTGGGACATTGCCTTTGGCAAGATCTAATAGGATTAATCCATGGGGGTTGGAATGGAGCCAGGGGAGGGCTGAATAGGGAGTCAAAACCTCTGTCTTCACAGCCTACAGGAAGGTTTGTAAAAGCGACAAATTGCTGAGTAGGTGACCCAGAAATTTTCTGCAAAGATCCAGCTGTGAGTATAGATCCCCACCTTGACAAAGCAACACTGCTTGGCAACTTAGGACCACATAGTTCCTCAAAGTGGTCACCTCCAGGCATAGAGTTAAAAGCAATGTAAGCAATACCTAAGCACAGACTAAACATCAGCTTTAATAGAGAATAAAAGACCATGTGAAACCCATTTCTGTCCCTAGTCATCCTGATATTCCTTGTGTGGTCCACAACAGAAAGAGGATTCCCCTTACAAAACAACCTAGGGGGAGATTGCAAAAACCCTTAAGAAGCTAAGATGGCACATCTGTGAGAACATTTATGATCTGTATGATAGGTGGGAAATGACAGCATGCTTTGAATATTACATCTCATAAATTTAAAACAGTGCCAATTGATGAGATGGGTAAGAGGCAGCCAGAAATGCCAAGATGCCCCTTTTGGTGGGGGAACAGCAGGAAGGCAAGTGGCATGGCCCATGTTGCTGGCCGTTGTGTGGACTCCAGAGCCTAGGATGGGCCCAGACTTGTAAATGTCCTCAGTGTTGCCCCCGCAGGTCAGTCATCCATGAATTCATCTCAAGTGTTGTTTCCCAGAGTGGATTACTCAGAGCATTAAGTTTACAGAATGATAGATGGTGTCCTGTGAAAAAAGTTACAATAGATTTATAAGTTTGGGTAACTCTGAGTGAAACAAAAGTGTATTTGTTTTCTGAGGCCGCTGTAACAAATTACCACAATCTTGGCGACTTAAAACAACAGAACTTCATTCTATCATGGTTCTGGAGGCCAGAAGTATGAATTCAAGGTGTCAGCAGGGGGCTGCCTCCCTCTGGCATTCCTTGCCTCATCTAGCTCCTGGTGGCTGCCAACAGTCCTTGGCTGTTGGCCACATCACCCCAATCTCGGCCTCCATCTTGCATTGCTTCTCTGTGTGTGATGTAATGCTGAAACGCCTCTGCCTGTCTCTTGTAAGGTCACATGTGATTGCATTTAGAGCCCATCCTGATGACAGGGCACGCTACCCCACAATCTGGCATCTTGGCATATTGAAGAACAGCAGAAGCAGGAAGTTTTCTCTGATATTCCTTCTGTCCTTCTTTCTTGAAGCAGGTCAAAAAACCTAGAAAGGATTTTTGGACTTTCCCTTAAAGCACGTCATAAGACCCTCATGGGAGAAGTGCCCTCCTTGTACCCAGATAAAAGGAATATCCTTATCTCTGAAGACAAAGGGACACAGAGAAGAATCTGAACAAACAGCCTTGCTAAGCAACCCCCTAAAACCATCAGATCACATTCCTTTTGTCCTATCATATTTGTCCATGACTATCCACTCTTCAGCAAACCTAGCACAAAATATACAAGTTTAACCATTTCTTTGGGTTTTCATTTCCTTATGAGGGCTCCCATGTCACATAAAATTTATACTAAATAAATTTGTGCGTGCTTTTTTTTTAATATGTCTTTTGTGATAGGGGCCTCAGCCATAAACCTAGGATAGATAGATTAAAAAGATGTTTTTCCTGCCCTACACTGATAATCCAGGATAAACGACTACTTTCCAGGTCTTTAACTTAATCCCATCTTTGTTATATAAGATAATAGTCACTCTTCTGCCATGTAAAGTAATTTTCACAGGTTCTGGGGATTAGAACTGTTGTCCTAGCTTTGGGACCACCATTCAGCCCACTACACCCAGTAAATAGGTTTATTTACTATAGGACTGCTCATAGCCTCTAATATGTGACTTGTACATTGTGACTTTCTAAGAGTTCATTATATGGAGCATTTCCCAAGCTTATCTAAGCACAGGGCATCAAGGCCCAGGTGGCATCCTGGAGTGAGTCAAAAACGTGGCTAGAAAGTCATATTCTATGAATCACCCTTTGCACATTACAGATTTCCAAATGCATTCATCCAGGGTTTCCTCTGCCACTTGTCCACATCTTTGCAGTTTGCAAGGCGAGCCCAGAAAATCAGCTCTGAGTGAAACAGAGCCCAAGGTTTGGCTACAAGAGCAGCAGGCCGTGCCGTGAGCCCCGTGGAGGAAGCCCTTCCCAGGACTTGGCACGCAGCTTGCTTTGCCGTCAGGCCCCTGGCTGTGCTGGATGGGAGAAGCGCCAGTGTCATCTCAGTTCTTTCTCAGCAAACACATAAATTACTTTCCCCTTTATTCCCAGAACTTACTGGCTCTTTCTTTCTTTCTTTCTTTTTTTGGTGATATGCCAGAGGGGTTTCCCTGACAACCACATTGGAACTTGCTTATCTGTCCTTTCCTGCTAGAAGTCCATCTTGATGGAGGAGGCTAGAGGGATGAATTCAGGATCCAACCCCCTTTCAGAGCCTTTATTAACCATCAGCTTCTGTGGTTTGAGTCTTCCGAAAGCTGCTCTGCATGCTGGCTCTGTAATTTTCCTTCTCTGGATTGTTTATGGATCAAGGCCATCAGTGTTTGCTATGAGGACAACCATGCTCGTTGTGAGAATGGGTGTCCTTTCCATCGCCTCTTCCTTCTTCATGTGACAGGTTTTAAAAGTAATTTCTTGAGGGTCTTCTGGTTCCTATGTAAACTATAGGCCTATGGTCAAGGACCATAACTATCAAATAATTTTGTATCTGCAGATCAGTTTACTCACTTCTGGCACCACTGTTACTAGTCACTTAGATTCAAATTCAACTTTGTCAAGGTTTAAGTTAAGTAACATTTTCCCTAATCCCTTTTAACTTTTCGAAACATGGAATCACTGAAGTCCAGTTGACTTAACTTTAAATATAAAGTTTGCAAATTTCTGCCCTTACTGGATGGTTTTGGCATAAACTTCATAAAAGCTTTTCTTTATCAAGTGCCTACTACATGCTGGATGCTTTCCTACATTTTTGTCAATTTGCCTAAAAATGTTGCGGTCAGCAAATTCCTGGGGGTCTGAGGATATACTATCATTCTTCCATTTGGATGATAATTGTGGGAAAAAAGCTATTATAAGCAAATTTGGAGTCATCCAAATGATCTCAGCTTAGTAGAATTTCATGATTTGGTGCTCACATTCATACTGTTTTAAAGGCTGAATTAGCATCAACTCTTTTAATAGTCTTGAAGTGTTAAGAAAGGAATATATGAATGAGACCTCTGTACTTCAGGAAGGCAAAATGGCATCATGAATGAAGGCTTCTGAGTCATTTAAATAGAGAAAGGCACGGGAGAATTGAATCATCCCCCAGAAGGGACTGAATCCGTTCTTTTCTTGTTTGATACAGGGGCTCCGTGCTGGAAACCATGGAGTTCACATCTGTGTGGTACACGGTTCCCATCCTTAGAGGTATCAACGTATTGTAAGGGTAGTAGATGATTAAAGTTGGCATCACCAATAAAATGAAGAAGCGGCAATAATGACGCTGATTCAAATGATGGTTTATTGTGCTCAAAGACCAAAAGAATCCAGTGGGCAAAAGTGAAATAAAAAATAAGCAAATGTATCTATCACTAAAAGTGATATTTCCAATTCAGTTTCTACAAAACAAAATAATTTGTTATATTGCATTAATACTATTATTCAGAATGTTACTGGCTTTCTAGTTTGCAGGTCTCTCCTTTGTGAATTGTTTTTTGTTTTATAATTGTTTATGAGATATAAGAAGTAGCTTCACCTAATTTAATGTGTATATTTTTAAGTAAATTGTGATTTTTTTAAAAACCCATTTAAATTATCCCTGGGGTCATTTAATCCTTACATATGTGAAGTTGGCATTATTATCCCCATTTTACAGGGAAACTGGAGCTTAGGAGATATAGAAATTTGCCTCTGTAAGTAAGAAGCGAGCCAAAGTAGAATTCAGGCTACCTAATCCTAATTACCTTCTATTGTCTTCCTAAAGCAAAACATGTTTTCTTGAATAGAATGTCTGGCTTCTGGGTCATTTTATCAAATTTTAATTCAACAAAAACCATTTCACTGAACAACCTAAAAGACCAGCCAAAAGCTAGTCAAATGCTCTTTTCATTAAAGGGAAAAAAAAGAACCCAAGTACTCAATTCCCCCAAACACTATCAGACAGTTATGTTAAACTCAGTCTAGAAAAGTTTGCTAGAACTATACACTGTCCTATGGAGAAACAGAAACAGACAAGGGCAGGGGCTGGGGTTGGAGCAGGAACAGGACAGAGCAGAAGTCCAAGGAAAGTGAGAATAGCACAAATGGATTTAAGGGAAAGTTCAGGCATTCACACTTGAAAGAATCCTGGACTAACAATTCCAAGCTAAAGCAGTTGCAGCAAAGCTAAGGCAGAACCAAAACTCGGGGAAAGACCTTAGGTATTCATGTGGATTCACTAATTGGCAAATTTATTTTTGGAGAACTGTCCTTTGGACTGAACCTGTACTTTTCTTGTGTGAAATCTAGATTTGGGGATAATTCTTCACCAATAGTGAACTCTGCTGGGAAGCTGATCTTGCCTGGGTTTCCTGCATTCAGCCAGGTCCGCACTCGGACATGAATGGTAAACAGATTTGAGGGAGACAGAAAGTCTGCTCGTGAGATATTTCCGGGGGCTCTTCTTTCCCCATTGTTGCTCTTTGCTCTCCACAGGTCCCTATGGTCACCAGGCATTTAGTAGAACTAGAGTTCCCTGCCTCCTTGGGAAAAGCTACAGCTCCAGGGCAATTGAAATAGCTGGCGATGGCCTCCAGCCCAGATGAGGGCTTCAATTATGGTAGGAGGATTAAGTAACACAAGTGACAGCAGGTCCTTAGAAGAATCCTTGTGGAGGGGACCAGAATCTGGATTGCATGGAAGAATTTGGGGGACCCGAATTTGATTCTGGGGGTCCTGGTAACCTTAGGAGGAAGAGGCATCAGGAGATAGAGGAGGACGTCCTATTGGGTTCATTGTTGCTGGAAGATTTTCCAGTGTATATATATCCAGTGTATATATATCCAGTATATATCAAAATAAATGGAGATATATTCCAAAAATTTTTTTCCTTTTCTGATTAGCTTTCCTAAACTTCAGCTGGCTCTGTTAGGCTTAATAGTTTTCCAGAGAAATTAGATAGGCATTTTAAAAGTTAGCCAGAAAAATAAGACACATCAGATGTGTGCTACACAATGACAATTTTAAGACACTTACTCAATGAATTGCTGGATAATAAATGATATAGAGAACAAATTTCTGCTTCAGGGAAAATCACCTTCCATTTCTCACAGCACTTTCCATTTCTTTCTTTCTTTTCTTTTTTTTTTTTTTGAGACAAAGTCTCACTCTGTCACCCTGGCTAGAGTGCAGTGGCATCATCATAGCTCACTGCAACCTCCAACTCCTGGGCTCAAGCGACCCTCCTGCCTCAGCCTCCCGAGTAGCTGGGACTACAGGCATGGGCCACTGCATCTGGCTAATTTTTCTAATTTTAGTAGCGACAGGGTCTGGCTCTTACCCAGGCTGGTCTCGAACTCCTGAGCTCAAGCAATCCTCCTGCCTTGGCCTCCCAGTGCTGGGATTGCAGACATGAGCCGCCTCACCTGCCCAGCACTTTCCATTTCTAAGAACACTGAAAGTTTCTCACAGTACCTCCATTTCTAAGAACACTAAATCACATAACTTAATATCCATTGTATTAGTTTCATAGGGCTGTTATAACAAAGAACCAAAAACTGGGTAGTTTAAAAGAACAGAAATTCTACTTCAGTCCTTGCAAGCTGTCTGAAATCAAAGTTTGCAGGGCTGGTTCCTTGATGAAGAACACATTCTAATACCTCTTTCAGCTTCTGGTGGTTCAGCAACCTTGGTGTTCTTGGTTTTAAGATGCAATTTCAATCTTTCATCTGCCTGACAATGGCGTCTCGTGTCCTTGTCACGAAACTTCTTCCTCTTATATACACACTAATCATTGGATTAGGGACTCACTTAATCCGTTAACTCATTATTTATTTGATATTCTGTAAAGACCCTATTTCCAAATAAGTCTTCAATCTTCTTATAAGGAGACATTCAACCATCTTTCTGGAGTATAACTCTCCTTAATTGATTAATCTGAAAGCCTATTCGCAATTTGGTATTATCAGTAACTGGGAGGTGGTATCTTTCAACAATCTTATGGGGAATCATTATACCTACTTACAAGCAAATAAAATATGAAATCATGAACCTTGTTACACTCAAACCGACGTACTTTTAAATTAAAAACTTTTAATGCTATGACTCCAGTTTAAAGGCAAAAGAGAAGATGAAGAGATATGACTAACAAATTGTGGGAGCTGGAAAGGAAATGAGCAAGTGTTTACTATTTCAGCAGTCCAAAAATGCTGAATCCTAAGCAGAAAAAGGGAAACTTGAGACACATGGTTGATATCCCTACATCCTCTAGGAACTCAGGAACTGGAGGCACTAGAGACCTTTGGAAGAAGGAGATAAAAGATTTGTGGAAAATCTGCTTAAGAAACAGTTAAAACCCAAGCATCTCTCCTCAAAACAGCAGATCTGAATCATGCCCTTCCTCCACCCTAAAAGAAGTTACAGCTTTATTTTCTAATAAAAACACTTTCTGGTGAAGGTTTCTGGACTGAGGATCACTTAGAACAACTGAGGTCAGGGCTATTGTGCTGAAAATATGAAGGCCCAGGGCACCAGGTTTCTTCACCACCTCAGTCAGGAATGTAGTCTCCAGGTAGGAAATTGGAGGAGTCTGCTCAGTGGAATGTGATTATCCCTCCCCCTCAGAAGGGCCTAAAAATACAGAGATCAAGAATTCCTGGAAGGAATGATCCAGCCAGATACTCTACAGGGAAGATGACAGACCTCGAGCCCCAACCTCATGCGTAGAGCTTCCAACCAACATCTTACTCCCCCCTCCTCACATATGAGCAAAGATCCCAGGCCGCCAGACATTTGAGGAAAGCCTCGCAACTAGAGAAAGACTGAAAAACAAATGAGGGGGAAATAAACTTAAGGAAACAAACACTAGAAGTGGGGGAAACCTAATTAGTATCATTTCATTGTCAGGGAGATACTGCATCTAAAAAATTTGGAATGGGATGCTATAAAAAGGAACATTCAGAGAACCAAAAGCAAGTTCTTAGAAATTAAAAATAAGGGAGGAGAAATGAAAAATTCAACAGAAAGTCTGGAATATGACACAGAGGGAACCTCCCAAAAAGTAGAGCAAAAAATCAAAGAGATGGAAAATAGGAGAGACAAGGTGAGAAAATTAGAGGACCAATATAGGACAAAAAAATAACTTGAGAAAATGTTTCCATAATTGAAGACTATTAGATTAAAATAAAAAAGGCACACAGGAGTGTAAATTTCATACAAAGGATCAAGAATTAGAATGACATTAGACTTGTCATTAGCAACACTGGGCTCTTGAAGGCATGGAGCAACACCTTCAGAACTGGAAGGCCGGCTTTGCTAATGAACGATCTAACAGAGAAAAATAAACTATCCAACTCGCTGTCTTTAAGATTAATCACATTAGCTCCCTCACTAACCACCTGCGGAGATGTTTTACAGCTTTGAAAAGAGCTGAGCTACAGAAAGGATTGTAAATCCTCCTTTACATTTGCCAGACCAGTCCACCCAGATAAGACCTTCTCCAGGTGAAGGAAAAAAACAAACACAGCCACTTCAGGTGTCACCTGCTATCAGCTTGCAACATTAACTGTTTCTTTACCCTTTTTCCCTGTAAAAACTCTGAGCCTCTTCTGCTCGGAGCTGGCACTTCCCCTCTTTTTCTCTTCTCTCTCCCTCTTTCTCTCTATCTCCCCCACCTCAGAAAAAGTAAAATAAACTTTTTACTTCTTTATATCCTAATCTTTGTGTTGAGAATTTTTTCTCAAGCCCACGCCATGAACTCCTCACCCTAACTTCACCCGAACAAGAACTCCAAGGAAATGGGATTTCCAACCTAGATTTTACATCCAGCCAAACTGTCCATTAAATATAGAAGGTAGCCAGACCCCGTGGGTAGATGGGGCATGGTGGATCATGTCTGTAATCCTAGCACTCTGGGAGGCTCAAGGTGGGAGAATTGCTTGAGCTCAGGAGTTCAAGACCAGCCTGAACAAGAATGAGACCCTGTCTCTACTAAAAATAGAAAAATTAGCTGGGCCCGCACTTCTAGTCCCAGCTACTCGAGAGGCTAAGGCAGGAGGATCACTTAAGCCCAGGAGTTGGAGGTTGCAGTGAGCTGTGCTGATGCTACTGCACTCTACCCAGGGCGACAGAACAAGACTCTGTCTCCAAAAAAAAAAAAAAGCCATAAAGAAATTTTTTAAATGCAAAGTCTCAAAAAGTGTGACCTTCCACACAGAAAGCTACTTGAGGATGTTCTTGGTCAAACAAGAGAACAAACCAAGAAAGAGAAAGACACAGAATATAGGAAACATGGGATAGAGTCAACATGAGAGAGGGCAAGGGAATCCTCAAGACAATGTTGAGGAACAATTCTGGGCCAAGAAGTAAGCAGCCAGCCTGGGGTGAAACCAGTCCAGGTTGGAGCAGGTCAGAAAGCTCCAAGGGCAATTTCTTCAAGAAGAAAAAAATGGATACAATTCCTCATGTGCTTAAACATGTTGAAAGGAGATTTACACAACTGGAGGAGGGTTTGATGTGAGTTAGTGATGAATGCAAATAAAAAAAATTCTTAATGAAGCAAAAATAAAATATTGTATGTGAAAGGAAAAGTAATCAGTCTATTATACAGTGTTAACAAAGTAATACTAACAATGAACATTGATCTAACCAAATTATGTCACAACTATATTGGCAGTGGTTGGGGGGGAGGTGAAAGAGTGAAATCCTCACCTTTTATATGGATGATCAATAGATCAGGCCTTAGGCAAGAAAGAGTAAAACTTGTGTATTATTTAGAGACAAGGAAATAAATACCAAGAGAATCAGCTTAAAGAGGTGAAAGTAGTTACCTCAAGAGAACTGAAAAACTTGGAAACCTAACAGGGGATTGTTGATTGTCATAGCAAGCCTTGTAGAACTATTTGACTTTAAATTTTGTGCCTGTAGAGCTTTGACAAATATTTTCAAAAAACTTTAATGTAATTGGATCATGTTATTTTCCTGCCCAAAACCTTCCAAGGCTTCTCATTGCTGTTAGGATAAAGTCTGAACTCCTTGGCTGGCCTGGGTCCCTCGTGAGCCAGCCTGCCTGCTCCCAGTCATGCCTCACCTCACTCCCGGCTTTCGTGATGTTCCAATCACGTTGGCTGTCCTTCAATAGCTGGGAAGTGCCAAACTCTTCCTGCCTCAAGGCCTTTGCACATACTATTCCTTTTGCTAGAAATGTTCCTCACACCAACCCCAACCTAGTGAATCCCACGCATTCTTCTGTTTTTAGCACAAATGTCAAAATGTCAAAGATATCTTAACTGACCCTTAGATTAGGTTGCATTTCCCAGTTTTATTTTCCCATAGCATCTGACTTCTCTTTTGTAGCATTTACAACAATGATAATTAATTAATTGTGTGAGTTGGTTTGTCATCTATCTCTTCTTCTATTGGATTGTGCTGTCCAATATGGTGGCCACTAGGTACATTGGGCTATATAAATGTAAATTAACATTAAATAATGTGAAAAATTCAGTTCCTCAGCTGCATTAGCCCCATTTCAAACGATCCACAGTCACAGCTACTATACTGGACAGTACAAACATAGAATATTCCTACCATCATAGAAAGCTCTCTTGGACAGTGCTGCTCTAGACTATAAAGTCCATGAGGGCTCCTTCTAGATCTACCCAGGGTGCCTAGAACTACGTCTTGCACTTTGAAAGTACTCTCTAATTAACTGTTGAGTAAGTGAATTCATTCATTCATTCATTTGTTTAGAGTAAAAACTAAGGCCACTGCCCTGAGAGGATATTCATATTTGGTCTGTCTCAGTGTCTTGGCTATTTAATAATGTCTGTTTCTATATCATCCCAACAGCAAATCCCAAATCAAAGAAAATTAAAACTTAGGTAACTAAATAAATAAATACTCATGGCACCATTTGGGACATAATAGTGGACTTCAGTGACTCATGAAAGCAAAAGGATTACATTTTGCCCCAGTGATCACTCTTGGAATTAGCTTTCCCATTTGCCTTATGAACCACTCATTAGAATTAACCTGGAAGATGTGTATTTTCAGAGTCCATTTAGATTTAAAGCATCCCAATGTGTCCTTTGTGCCAAGTGAAGTCACTCTGGGCACTGTGGATTATAAATCCAATTTAGATGCTGTATTTAGCATTACACACAAAGAAAGAGATTAAATAGGTACGATTTTCTTTTAAGAGGATTATTACGGGGCTTTCAAAGAAGCACAAGCACCTCATTAATGGTTAATGTGTTCATTGGGTTTGAACAAACTCAATAACCCAGAGATGCATTCAAATATATTTATTTAAGCACCCTGGAGATTTTTCTTTTTAAATAAAAAGAAAAGCCAGTCAAAGCCAGTCAAAGGGTCTTTCAGGACAATAGTAAAATCACTATCTCCCTCGCACAACAGGCTGGCTACGGGAGACTCTCCTAACCATTCCATAAAATGGTATTTACCCTCAGGCCTATTCCCTCCCCACCCACACATCTGCTCCATCTCAAGCTCTGATTCAAGGAGGTCCCTGGAAACAAAGAAAATATTCCTGAGGCCTGAAAAAAGCATGGAGGAAGCTGGTTCTCTGCAGCTCTCTTTTTCAATGAAGGATATTTAGCTTCCCTCCTTTTTATCTGTTTCCCTTCCCTCTCGTTCCCCCGCTCTCTGGAACAAAACAACCAAAGGCAGGCCCGCAGCAATTCAATAGCAGAGAGTGGCGGAAACAAAGGTTACAGAAGCAAGTGGACTGTAAGAATCAAGCAAGATTCTGGACTGGCAGAAGTTTAAATTCTGAGACCCTAAAGGACCTTGTGCCGAGAGGACCTCCTCTCCCCAAGACGTGGCCTCATCCCACACTGACAGTGTGTGGAGAACCTGCTCAGATAACAGCTAGACCCAGGACAACTAAAAGGAGTTGAATTTGTACAACTAGAAGCAAGGGAGTACGTTGGGAGGAGCACAGGCAGTCACAGTCTTGATAAATGGTGGCTAGCATTTATGGAGCAATTGTTGAGTCCTTGACATACATTACATCACACATTCAGTCTGCACCTCACATTCTTGGGGTGTGTTTATTGGAAAACTGTGACACAAATGAGGTAGTATAGAAGGTGGACTTTGGCTACCCGCCTGAGCCTTGAGCCAAAGCTTAAGTCTGCTTACAATGCTGAGCAGAAGCTTTGAAAATGATTAACACCCAGCTTCAATAGAGGGTAGCTCTGGTTCCTTTAAGAGGATGTGGCAATCATTGGAGCAGGGGTCCTCCCGCCCTAGCCAAAGCCAGTACAAACTGGTTACTGCCAAGGTGAAGCCCAAAGTTGACTGCTCATAGACCTTTTCCCTTATTTCAATGCTAAAAATCATGCCCAAGGGTGAAGACTTAACATGCTAATGAGACATGTGATGTATGAAGAAGCATGATCGCTGGATGGGCGGCTGCCAACAACCCTGCCTCTATGTGCTATGATTTCAGCGCTGGCACTAAACTTTCTCTCTCTCTCCCCTTTAAAATTTCCCCAGCCCTCTGTTCAGAGAGCCTGTCTGGTTGCTTCTTACCCAGCACTGTCTCCCTCATGTTTGAACATGAGCCCCCAGTAAAGCCTTGCCTGTGATTCCCATTCGGCCTCTGGCTAATGTCCATTGCATAGAGAGCCCAAGGGCCTGTGCTTGTAACACAAAGAGGGTAAGTGTCTTACCAGCTGTGTAGCTTCATCTGCAAAGTGGGGGTAATCTGACCCCATACAGTTGCCACAAGTATTCAATGAGTTTTGTGATACAGTTAGAACAATGTCAGGCCAAAGTAAGTAAAATATACAAGCATTTGTTATACAGAAACAAGTCAGTCCCCTTTTTACTGATGAGAAAATTCATTCTGGTTTCAGTTCTGTTGTTGACAAACTGGGACTTCAGGCAAGGCCCTGAAGCTCCTGGCTCTTGATGTCACAAAAACGTCAGGGTTTGTATTCCATTATTGGGATCCCTTTCAGCTATGAGCTTCTTCTGATGAACAGAAGAACATAATTTCTTTGTAGCTTTTCCTTCTCCTTACTCCCTTTGTGCTCATAATCTAGGGTCCTTAACAGGTAGGGAGAGGGGGAGTTTGGAAAGGAAGAGGGGCATTTTTGGTTGTCTTGATGACAAGGGAGCCATTTGGTACTGACATTTGGTGACAGAGTCAAGGGATGCTTAATGTTTAGCAATGCATGCTGCAGTCCCAGCCAAGATGCTGATGGCTCCTCTATGGAAAATACAGTCAGCTTCAGAATCTTGGTAGAAATCACGATATAACTCACAGGAAAGCAAAGGGAAGGTTTTCTGTCAAAGCCACGGAGACACCCAGCCACAGAGCCATGCAAGCTGTGGCCAGACAGTTATGCGTCTATATACTCACACAGCTAAACAGCTACACAATTGTGCAGTCATGCAACCACACAGCTAAATGTCCATGGAGCCATGCCCGAAATCCTGCAGTTTTGTAGCCAAGCAACAACCCATCACATTCTTCAAATGCAAGACGGATAACAAAGTGAGTGTGTGCCTAGCTCGTCAATCTCAGACAACAATAATGGAGCTTCTATTTTGTGCAGGCCTTCATAGGGGCTCAATGATGAGCAAGACACAATTTATGCCCCCAAGAAACACTCATTCCTGGGGAAGGGCACACCACACATGTGCACGAGGCTGACCATACAGCCGTGGAAATAATGATGAGCAGAATAGGCATATGGGGGAACAGATTAGTTCCACTTGGGGAGAGCCCAGGGAGGCTTTGCACAGGGGGTGGCTTTGAGGTTAGACTTGTACGATGAGTAAGTATGAAGGTAAAATGTTCCATCTGAGGAAACTACAAGACTAAAGACATAGAGAAGGAAAGAAAGCACAGGCCTAGGAAACAGTGGGGACTTAAGAGTGGAACCGGTAGGGACAGAGGGCTCAGGCCAGATGGCCAAAGGGCCTGGAATGCCATGCTGAGAATGTCATCATTTGTCTGGAAGGAAATAGGGGTCATGAAACCTTTTGGGCATGAGAGCGAGAGGATCACATCCACGGCTCCAGAAAGACTCTCTGGCAGGAATGTGAGAAATGAATGGAGGAAAGGAAAGGTCAGAAGTAAATAAGGGGTTTTGAGGTTCCAGCAGGGGCACCTAATCCTATCTCTTCTTTCCTCTGTCATGGGAACGAAGCTTAAATCCTGCCCATCACTCACGAGGCCCTGTATGTCCCACCCCATGTGTATATTCTGTCCTACCCCACATCCCTCACTCAGTTCCCCCAATCACTTTCGCCTCATTCTGTGCTTCAATCACATTAAATTCATTCCTGCCTCAGGGCCTTTGCACTTGCTGGTGGCTCTTCCTGGAACACTCCACCCCCTAATATGCACAAGCCTACGCCTGCTCTTCATTCACAATTGAACTCTAATACCATTTCCTCAAAAAGGCCTCCCTTGACCACCCAATCTGCTAGGCCTCCATCCTCTCCAGTTACTCTCTCATTACTTTGGTTTTCTTCATGGTGCTTGGTGACACCTGAAATTACCTTGGTTATTTGTTTTGCTGCCCACCACCATTACCCGCAAGCCGAATGTAAGCCCTGAGAGCAGCATCCCATTGGTCTTGTTCACTGCTACAGCACCAGCATCTAAAACAGTGCCCACCCAGAGTGGGTGCTGAAGAACATCTGTGGAAGGGAAGGGAGGAAGGGAGGAAAGAAGAGCATTTTCTATGTGAGAAATGCATGAAATTCAACGAGCTTGTGATTTCGTAAGAGACAAGCATGGAGTAATGAGGAGGGAAGGGGATGCTCGCCAAGCCACCAAGATGCCCCAACATCCGGGAAGGTCAGTGGCAGGTGATTGGAAGGGGAGCGTTCGTGAGGGCCTGAGCTAAGGAAGTAGTGCTGGGACTGGAAGGGAACAAATCACCACAGCATTCATTTAGAAGACAGTCTGTAGGATTTGGCTCCTTGCTAGACGTGCAGAGAGAGAAAGATAGTAATAAAACAAAAACAACCCCAAAATCTTGCACCTGGACAACCAGACATGATTCCGGTGACCTCAGAGGGACGGCACAGTAGGATGGGCAGGTGCATGGAAGAAGAGGTTAATTTGGCTTTGGACAAGTTGAATGTGAGGCGCGCAGCTGACGGTAGTCAGATGTCCTCGAGAATAGGAAAGGTGGGCTGGAATGAGGAGGGGGACGAAGTCAGCAGTGGATGAGCCGTGGAGAGGGAAAGAGAGCCGGGAAGGGGCGCGAAGAGACCTGGGCGGGGTGTGGGGCGAACCAGGAAAGAGACAAACTATGAGGATGAGGCTGAGAAGAGAGTAGCCAGAGGCGGAAGAGAAGCACTAGTGTGAAACAAGAGAGCGTGATTTCCAAAGTGGGGAGGAAGGGGCAGGCAGAGGAGATTGGCCAGATCAATGGCGCTGAAAGCTGCAGAAAGGTCAAGGGACACGAGCTGTGACTCTCCACGTACAAGGTCTTCGGTATCCTTTGTGAGAAGAGTTTTGGTAAATTAGTAGGAACAGAAATCTCCTGTAACACATGTGCGAGAGTCCATCTGGACCCATCTGCTTCTCCCCAGCGAGACTTGGGGAAAGGGAACCGATGCAAATATGCTAATAATGCTCATGTTTGCTGTGCCATGGCATCCTCGTTTCTGATCGAGAAGTCTCATGTCTTACCAGCATCCAAGAAACTGTGACTGGCTAACTTGAAGTGTAAAATCTCAGATCCTTTGCAGTTCTTAAAACTGCCATGCTCTCCTATAATAGAAACTCGCCATGCCTCCATCAAGAAGTGGAGTCTGATTCTCCTTCCTTTGAATCTAAGCAGGCTTGTGACTCACTTGTAACCAATAGAATACAGGAGAAATGACACTGTATGTTTTCCAAGACTAGGACATAAAAGGCAACACAGCTTCTGCCTTGCTAGCTGGGACTCGCACTAGAGCTCTGGGAAGTTATGTAAACAGTCTGACTGCCCTCATGCTGTGAGGGAGCCCAAAGTAGCGCTTGCAGAAAGACCATATGGAGAAGCCCTAGGACTGTACCTCAGCGGCTCCATCTGATAGCAAAAACCCAGCAATTTTATTCCCCAGAGAACTTTAGGGATATTTGGCTTTTCAGATTTCTCAGTCATCCTCAAAGGATGAAGATTTGCAACTAGTAAATATGATCAAAAGAACAGGTCTAGAGATATGGACAGATTGTACACAGGGGAAAAAGGCAATTTGCCCATGATCATATGAAAAGACAGCAACCTCACTCATAGAGATGCACACTAAAACTAACTGAGCTACAATTTCTCACCTATTAAAGTGATAAAAAGGCCTAAATTTGACAATATACTCTGTTGGCAAGGCTACAGGGAAACAGGCATTCTCATACACTGCTGATGGGGATGCAAAATAGTACAAGCCCTGGGAAGGTGAATTTGGCAATATCTAGCAAAATTACATTTGCGTTCAGCCTTCGGCCCAGCCATCCCACTTTCAGGAATCTATCTAAATACATGCTGGCAAAAGTGAAAAGACACATGGACAAGACTATCTGCTACAACAAAAGACTGGAAACCCCAATGGCCATCAGCAGGAGGCTGGTTTAATAAACTAGGACACATCCACACAATTGAGCACTATGTAGCTATAAAAAAACATGAAGAATTTATACAGTGCTTTGAAGTGATAATAGTGTTAAGTAAAAAGCCAAAGTACAGAACAGTGGGTATGGTATGCTGTTTTTTATCTTTAAAAGGGAGAGCATATAAATATAGATACAGATATGATTTGTGTGTAGGTGTATTTGTTTATTTAAAAGAAGAAAAGATAACCCCAAAACTAATAAAATGGTTATTTATAAGATGATAAAGGGAACAGAGCAGAGGGGGCAGAGATAAAAGTTAGACTTCTGAAATGTAGCTTGTTTTCTAGATTTATCCTTGGAAACTTGTAAATGTTTAACCAATATGAAACAAAATTAAACTGAAAAGAAAGAAACAGCAACTTTGCCTGAAAAGCAAAAGCAACATGAAACAAATGAACCTGCCTTTATAGCAAGTTGATGGCTTAATCACACAGCAAGACATTATTTCAAGTGACTCCAAAACATAATAATCTAACTGTATGTATGCCCCTATTGGGATATACCCTGAGGACAGAAAAAAAAACCTAAAAAACCTTGGAAAATATTTCAGTAATCATATTGTTAGGTATATAAGACAAAGCAAATAAGTACTTATAATGTTGTTAGGAAACAAGACTTTCAGCATCTGAAAAAAAGAACAAATACAAAATTTAAAAAGGATGAAAATTTGAATAGATCAATACAAATACATTGTTTTTTGTTGTTTTTTGTTTGTTTTTTTTTTGAGACAGGGTCTCATTCTGTCACCCAGGCTAGAGTATAGTGGCACGATCACAGCTCACGTGTAGCCTCAAACTCCTGGGCTCAAGCGATTTTCCCACTTCAGTCTCCCGAGTATCTGGGACTACAGACGCACACCACCACCGCCTGGTTATTTTTTAAATTTTTTATAGAGATAGTGGTCTTGCTTTGTGGCCCAGGCTGGTCTCAAACTCCCAGCCTCAAGCAATCCTTCCACCTCGGCCTCCCAAAGTGCTGGGATAACAGGCATGAGCCACCACACCCGGCCACCACACTGTCTCTTTAAAAAGAAAATAAATAATTCCTAGCTCTGTCCACTGAAAAGGGCATATAAACAACAACCAACCCAGAAGCAACAAGCAGCCTAGGTGCCCAGGCTATCGTCTCTAAATATTATATTTCAATGAAAGGAACCAGGGCTCCTTAGAGAAATGGCTAATTCCAACTTTAGTCCAGAAAAATACAAGACAAGCCTAGAAAAAAATTATCTTACCAGAAAGCAAAGACTATCAAAGACCACTGGAGTATGAAAGGGAATCAAGAGTCAAACCGAGGGGCTCCCACTAGCCAAAGAGGGGACAATTTTAGCACACACATACAAAATAATAAATGCAATGAATTAAAACTCATCAAATATGTTAAAAATCCATGAACTCATGTGATACTTTAAAAAATACTCATTGGTCACCACTGAAAGATATTAGGGAAGAAACTGAGAACTGACCATTAAAGGGAAAAAAATTAGGCATTTACTCAGCCTTCTCAGGGAAACCAGACGGGCAATGAGGAAAAGTTATTCTTTATAAAAGAATCCCACCTAATAAATATTGAAGAAATGTTAGAATATTACCATTTTGTGATTCCTAATGAAATAGCTGATGCAGGCAATGGTTATCAACAGCTGCTAAAACTGGTTATCATCAGCTGGGTGGAAAGCTGATGAGAAACGTTATTACGGGTGGATCAGGTTGCCCAAGCCGATCTTAACATCACAAAAAATGAGAGATAACCAGATATTGTGTGGTTCTGATGTGTCACAATGGAAAGAGTCCATCATCACTTACTGAGTATTCTTGCTAAAAAAAATCAATCCTGAACCCCACCAAGCCTATCGTTCTAATTACCGTTTATATGAAAGAAACATTTTTTCAATTAATTAACTTATTTAATTGACAAATGAAAATTGTGTATACAACATGAAGTTTGGATATACACATATATTCTGGTATGGCTAAATCAAGCTAATTAACATATCCATTATCTCACAAATCATTTTTTTGTGATGAGATCATTTAAAATCTATTCTTTTAGCAGTTTTCAAGTACAGTAGACCTCTCTTATCTGCAGTTTTGCTTTCCATGATTTCAGGTATCTGTCTTAAACCAGACTCTGAAAATATTGAATGGAAAATTCCAGAAATAAACAATTCATAAGTTTTAAATTGCACACTGTTCTGAGTAGAGTGAGGAAATCTCCCACCATCCCCTTCCATCAGGTCTGGGACATGAGTCATCCCTTGGACTAGCATATCCACACTGTAGACACCACCGGCTCCTTAGTCAATTCACGGCCATCGTGGTGATCATACTACCATCGTAGTATGACAGTGCTTATGTTCAAGTAACCCTTCTTTTACTTAATAATGGCCCCAAACCTCAAGAGTAGTGATGCTGGCAATTCTGATACGCCAAAGAAAAGCCATAAAGAGCTTCGTTTAAGTGAAAAGTTAAAGTTCTTGACTTCATAAGGAAAGAGAAAACATAGAACATATAGCATTCAGTACTATCAGTGGTTTCAGGCATCCCCAGGGATAAGAGGGAACTTCTGCACACAATACATTGTTATTAACTATAGGCACCACGTCGTACAATAGATTACCTGAACTTTTTCCTCCTGTCTAACTGAATACAGGAACATTTTAAACAACACCATAGGGATGCAACCCACAAAATCCAAAAATCGGGAAACTCAACAAGACAAAAATCCCAGTTTCTTCAAGAAATAAATTGAAGAGGGAGGGAGGAAATGGGAAACCCATACATTAAAAGAAACTTAAGAAAGATACCAACCAAATACAATGTGTGGGTGTTGTTTGTATCTTGATTCAAATAAATCAATTATAGAAAAACATTTATGAGACCATTGGATAAATTTGGACACTCACTGTTTTTATAACATTAGAGACTTAAGGAATTTTCATTCATTTTTAAGTGTGATAATGGTATTGTGGTTATATATTAAGTTGAAGCATATGGAGAATTGCTGATATTATGGTATTTCAACCTGCAAAAATAACAATTTCATATAGTCCAATCTGATATATTTTAAGAGTCCTTATTTCTTAGAGATTCATACTAAAGTATTTGTGGATGAAGTTACATGACTTCTGGAATTTGCTTCAAAATTATCCAATTGGTGAAGGGGAATGGAGGCAGAGATGAAACAAGATTTGTAATGTGCTCATAATCATTAAAGCCAGGTAATGGGCACATGGGGGTTCATTATACTATTCTCCAAATTTATACATATATATAGTTTGAGATATGTGTGTATAGTTTTAAAGTTTTAAACTTTTATATATGTTTGAAATGCTATGCCAAAAATGCCTGAGGCTACAATTAAAGGGTTCCAGAATTGTTTTTGAGCAATTGCAACCAGATGGTGTCTGCTACTTAATTGAAGATATACTCTCTGGTTGTGTGTGTGTGTGCGTGTGTGTGTGCATATGTGCACATGTGCCTGTGCACATGTTTAAATCACTTTCTCATATAACTTTTTGTTACATTTCCCCCTGATTGTTTACTTATTGCTGTGGGGCTTTGGAGTCCCAGGAATAGTCAGTGTTTGAATTTTGAATTCATGTGCAAAAGAAAAAAATATGGCTAAACAGCACACTCTCTCTGGGTCCCTTTGTTAACATTTTTAGTAGTTTCTATTAATATTTAAATGATGGCATTTCTCTAAGAAGTTCACTGGGTGTTTTCTGAAGCCTTACTTAATGGCTGGAAAGCCCCCTGTCTCTGCAAAGGAACACCTGATTCAGAAAAGTAAACATCATGACAGCAACCCATTCATTAGCTGCCCAGACTCACAACCAAGCAGACGTGCAGTGACTTCTTAAAAACCCTCAACTCTGGTATTACAGCTTGTGGTAATAACTAAGAGTTAAGGAAAGGTGAGCAAAGCTCAGAGAGACACAAAGGAGATGATTATTCCTCACACCTAGAGGAGCAATCCAAACTCTTAGAAGAAGTGCTGTCTGAATCAGAGTCAGCTGGGAAAGCAAGTCAGGCCACAGCAGCTGCACTGGAAACTTGGATTCAACAGTGACCTATGCTAAAGGGACAGAAGGGTCCTGACATTCCTGGGAGCCCAAGGCAAGAAGAGCTCCTTTGAGAACTGGGAAGGAGAAGAAATTACTCTTCAGGTACCTGTGCCTTACTTTAGGTAACACCATGATATTCTTCCCAATCACACCCAACTCAGCATTATTTGCATAACAAACTCTCTAATACCTTAATGAGCTAATCAGAGATCCTTTAATAACCTTGAAAATCTGCCTTTGAGGTGAGAAAGAAACTTAATCCCATGAATTCATTCTTTGTTCATTCTACAAACATTGTTTGAGTATGTGCCAAGCATATTTGGAGCAGTATTTGAGGGCTGGCACTAGTAGCTGCAAATCCTTTGCTCTTTTCTCCCCCCTACACTGCCTTCCACATTCAAGACAGTGACTCTTAAATCTGGCAATGCCTCAGAATCACCTAGGACAGGAGTGGGCACTGGAACGCAGACACACTCATTCACGTATGTATTGCTTACGGCTGCTTTGGCACTGAAAACAGCAAAGTTGAATAGTTACAAAAGAAACCAGGTGGCCGGCAAAGCCTAAAATGTTTACCATCTGTCTCTTTACAGAAAAAGTTTGCCAACCTCTGATCTAGGACCTCTGGTCTCTCTAAGTGGTTCCTCTACCAACAGCAGCAGCATCATTTGGGAGCTTGTTACAAATGTAGAATCTCGGTGGGCTCAAGACCTACCAAATTCCACTCTACACTGACCTAGAGAACTTGTTAAACAGGCAGGCTTTCTGGCCTCACCACACCCTACCAAATCAGAAGCCCCAGGGGTGGGGCCTTCGTTTTAGGTTCCCCAGGTAAATCTGCTGCGCAGCCACTAGGGAAGCAGAAAGATGAGTAAGGTGAGTGCGGTCCCTGCCTGTAAGGTCGCTGGGATGGCCCTCCGGATCTCCCTGTAGGACTCCAGCACCACAGCCTCCAGCTGCGTCTCTTTCCAGGAAATGGCCCCACCCAAGGTCACGTGCCCTTGCTGGGGGCAGCCTGCATCCAATACCTGGTAGATACAAGGTAAGAAGGCCTGGCCTTCTCAGCTCAATCGTTGAAGGGCCATCCCAGCTCCAGAGCTCCCCAGGGGATCAGCTGAGGCCCCTGTTGCAACAGCCATTCAACTTCTCCCTCTGTCCGTCCGCACCCCGCACCTCTCAAAGGTGGTGTTTCCTAGATCTCTCCCCAGTAAGAGTCCATCTCAGAGTCTGTTTCCTGGCTCTGTCTTTAAGAGTATACAGTATGATAGCAAAGACAAGTCACAGCCACAAATTAAAAAAAAAATCAGCTAGCAGGGAGCACATGACTAGGGCAGAAGGGCAGGAGCAGCAAGGGCTTTGGGGTGGGGCTGAGGCAGTGGGATCAGGACTTCAGGCGCAGGGCAGCCTCCAGCCAGGCTGAGTGGAGAGGACGTGTGGATAGCTAGTGGAAGATGAGACTGGAGAGAAAGCCACGCTAAGACGTTTGCGCGGGGTAGGCAATGGGAAATCATGAAAGGCTTTGAGCAGAAGAATAACGTGATAATGATCCCAGCTATACATCAGGACTGTTCACCTGGCAATGTGTGAAAGGGAGTGACTGAGGGTAGGGGGACAGCTCCCCAAGCTGTTGCAAATGTCCGGGTAAAAGAAAGGCAGTGAGGACCAGAGCTAGCAATCGGCCAAGGGCTGGCGTAGTGGAAAGAGACTGACCTAGGTTCCAAACCCCACCCAGCCGCTTGCAACCTGTGTACACTTAGGTGATCTCACAAGTCTGACTCCCTTCATCTGTCAAATGGAGATAACAAAGTCAGGTCATAAGTCTGCAATGCCTGGCACATGCTGGGCACCACGTTAATGAAAGCCACACTCATGAGATCATGGCTGTGTTCATCTGTGTTTGTATAGACATCACTTATCACCCCAGCAAGGAAGTCCGAGCCTGGCTGCTGTGAAGACTGCCCTTGTAAAGTGGTTCTCGGAGATAATAATTTAATGAGTCCTCGGTTTCAAACACACCTGTTGTTTATTGAGGTGCTTAAACCTGAATCATTCCTCTTACGAGTGGTGCGCAGGCCATCTCGCTTCCATTGTAATTGCTGAGGTGCCCTGTTGTTATGGCGACCAGTTTCCCAAACAGCCATGCTGTTTTCTACAAACCTTTTCCGCTTCCCCATGCCCTAAAGTCCACAAGCCCTGGAGACAGCACCAGGGTGATTTTTTTTTTAATTTCTGCAAGACGAGGCACTGTCAACTCTTTAAATGTGCCAGTTGGCTGTATGCTGCTCCTCCCCCAGAAGCCCCCAGCCTGAGCATCAGCACGAACCTGTACAGCCAAATGACACGAATGTTCCCACTAATTGGAAATTGGTGCCCTGGGATATCAGCTGGCACATCAGTCTCTGGCTGGCATTAACCTTGCAGGAAAACGAAGCAGAAAACAAAGGAATGTCCACCACGCATTTCATGCACACAGCACAGCATGTTTAGGGTATTTTTGCATTATTTTAAACATTATTTCAATATTAGCACATGTAGCTTTTCCAGCAAATGTTCACCTTATGAACCCACTTGACACATGAAAATATTTAAGAACAATGTTATTATTATGGCAAAATCTTAATACTAGTAATCACATCTCCTTGGTTTCCAGCAGAACTCCTCTCCCTCTTAACCTACCTACCTCCTTTCCTCCTTCTCTCTTGCTCCTACTAATCTGCTCTCCTCTCTGACCACAGCCTTGGGAGAAAGATGCAGCCACCCTGCTGGCAGCCTGCCCAGTATCTGTCCTCCCCTATTTTCCTTTGCCAAAAGGACCCTGATACTTTTAGGGTGGCATGTGCCCAGCTAAAAGCCTTGAGTTCCTAGATTCCCTTGCAGCCAGGGACACCCACACCACACAGTTCTGGCCAGTGAGACCCAGCAAAGCTTGCTCGGTTCTGGGAAAGCTGTCATTTCACAGATAAGGAATAGATCAGGCAGAACTCCTTCTTCCTATCTAAAATAAGATGGCACAGCATCTTGCAACCATGAGGATGAAATCCACACACTAAGGATGGCAGAGCAATAAACCCAAAGGAGCCCAGGTCCTGGATAGCATCCTGGAATGGGTGTGGCTGCCTACCTCCAGACTTCTTGTGCAAACCTTCTAGTTGCTAAATCCCATTACTGTAGTTGGTTTCTGCTCAGGCAGCCAGACAATAATTCCTGACTGGTACAAAAGGTAAGGAGGGTTCCCCTCATTTCACAAATATCCACTGAGTGCCTACTCTGTGCTGCGCACTGTGCAAAGCACTTGGGCTGCAACAGTGAGTGAGTCAGTCAGATCCTTGACCTCATGGAGTGAGGGAGTCAAGAAATAAATAATAAATGAACAAGACAATGGCAGGCTGTGGTGTTAGGAAGGAAATGACCAGACAGCCACTGGGGAGGGCTGGTCTCTCTGAGGAGGTGACATCTGAACTGAGAGCTGAAGGGGGAAGTAGAGTTAACCATGTAAACGGGTATGGGAGGGGAGGAATCACATTCCAGAGAGTACAAAGCCTTGGTGACAGGAAAGGGCTCAGTGTATTCAAGAGCAGAGAGGAATCCAGGAATTCACCCTGAGTGAGTGAGGGAACAGGATAAACAATGCTGGAGAAGCAGCAGGGACTGAGTCACATAGGCCCCTCAGATTTTATTCTACATATAGTAGAATGGGAAGCTCTCAGAAGGCATTAAACAAGAGAGTGACAGGACCTGATGTATGTTTTTAAAAGATTGTTCTGCCTATGACATGAAGAATGAATCGTCAAGGGCAAGAATAAAAGGAGGCTATTGCAGAGGTTCAGGTGAAAGAAGACGGTAGCTTGGGCTCGGGGAGGGCCAATGGGGAGGCAGAGTAGACCTTCACCGAGGTGGAGCTGCCTGTGAGGTCCCGCATATGGTTACAACAAGGAACTACCTCGTCACTGCACTTAGAATCCAAACAGGCAGATTGGAGGAAAGGAGGGCTAAAACTCTGAGGTGGCAAGAAGGACAGATGATGGATTACTGGAAAGAAAAACAGGAGAACTCACAGCAAGTCTTTGATTTTTTTTGGTGTCCAGAGGGAAAGAATAGGATAGTGTTGGGGGCTATTACAAGGAGACTGTCACAGAGTATTAATAAGGGATTATTAATACGAAACTGCCAAGAGGTGAGATCATCAAGGTTCTAGAGCATGAATTGCTAGTAGTGCAATCACCAACACTCACGGCTTTCTCCAGCAATGCCAGGCAGCTCCGAAACTGGGATGTAAGGAGCAGAGGGGAAGGGTGACCCAAGGTGTTAGATTGGCATGACAATGAGCCCAGTGCAAGCTTGGGGAGGAGAGGGGATCCTCATTGTCAGAGTGGGCAGCACTGAAACACAAGGCCCTTCATATTTGTGAATGCATTAATTCTCCAAAGATTCCCATCCTCAATGTGGAAACTGCAACCCAGAGAGGCTAAGAAACTTGCTCAAGGTCACACAGCAGATAAATGTCTGTTGTTAAAGCCAAATTTGTTAACCACTGAGCTATATTATCTCCAAACAAAGTAACAGGGAGGGTGATGGATGAAGAAAGCAGGTTGAGGTCCAAGGACTGCAGATCTTGATGCACATGGAAAGCTGGCTCATTAGCAGGGAAGGAAGTACATGAAGTTGTAAATGGAGAGACCAGGCCACGCCCTGTGGGTGTGGCTGTATCAGTGGCTTAGAGAAGGCAGTCAAGAGGCTCTGGGTTGGATTTCCAGGCCAAATGGCATCTGGCTGGCAGCCACTGACTCAGCTTTGCCTAATCACCCACTAAAATGCCCATGAAGACATAGAAAAAGCCCAAGACTCAACATCACCACAAGTGAAGATTAATGAGCAACCTTACCCCAGAATCTGGGAGAAACTGACACCAATCAGAAGCAGATCAGGTTAGATTATGAAAAACCTACTCACTTCTGGCTTTGCTTCATCACACAAAAACCACATGGCGAGATGTAGGCAGACACTCCACACCTATCCCTGACACGGAGACCCAGAGCTGTGTCTGGAGTGGTACCAGCCAGAATACTTGCAAACAACCTGCCTGACCTCATGGGCATTTGAGACTCAGAGAGCTGGTCCCTACACACACACACACACACACACACACACATAGAGGCCATGTTTCTGCATCCATAAAGAGACGGTAAATCCCAGAACATAAAGCAGCATGCTCAGCCTGAGCCTGTTGTGGGGGAGTGAAGGGGAGGTAGGCAGGGAACTTGGAGAAATTACATACAGTGGAGTCACAATATGCATTTTCCTGGTATGTAATCTGCCTGAATTTGACTACATTTGCTCAGTATTGAAAGAAAAAAAAAAGAGAAAAAATCCCTTCACTCATCCACAGCCTTTCCCCTTGCTCTTTCTTCATTCAAACTAGACCTTGACCCCTACCACCTCCAGATATTCTCCCAAACACAAAGAGGAACATGCATTGCATTTGAAACCAGGAAGACATATTATTCTGTGTGTGCAAAGACTGTTCATCTTGAATGGGTCCATCAGGTGATTGGGACGCAGGTGATTCTGGGAGCACCCCCTGCAGCCCTGCTCTGCAAAGACGGGCACAGAGCACTCACCGCAGGAAGGGGACCGCAGAGCTGCAAGACTCAGCCTGTAAACACGGCAGGAAGCTCCCATTTCAAATGGTTCATATTTTCAAATAAGCCCAAAGCAGACAGGGTGGAGGAGGGTCCTAAATTCATGCTTAGCAGTACAACACATTGGACACTGCCCTGGGTTTAGAAACAAGAGACCTGAATTCCCACCCTGGCTGTTCTGTTTCCTAGCTGTGTGACCTTGCTCAATCTCTTAATCTCACTGTGCCTCAGTTTCCTCATATGGCAAATGGTGATAACAATGGTTTATGAGGTTATTTCAGAGAGTGATGTGAACAAATGTCCAAAAGTAAAGTTCTCACACATAGTAGATGTTCAATACAAGCTTCTTAAATCTAAATGGCAAGGAAATAGGCCCAGTCTCAGAAGAAAGTATGAGGAAGTAACAGTGAAAATCCTCTTATTATCTTCAAATATTCACAATGTTTGTGCTCACAAACACATTTATATTAGTTTGCTAGGGCTGCTGTAGCAAAGTACCACAAACTGCATGGTTTAAACAACAGAAATCTATTGTCTTCTAGTTCTGGAGGTGAGAAGTCCGAGATCAAGGTGTTGGCAGGGTTGGTTCCTTCTGGATGCCCTGAGAGAGAATCTGTCCCACACCTCTCTTCTAGCTTCTGGGGATTTGCTGCAGTCCTTGGTGTTCTTTGGCTTGTAAGCCTCACCCCATCTCTGCCTTCACCTTCATATGGAATTCTCCCTGTGTATTTGTCTCTGTCTCCAAATTTCCCCTTTTCATAAAGACACCAGTCATATTGGATTAGGACCCACCCTAGTGATCTCACTTTAACTTGATTCCCTCTCTAAAGGCCTTCTTTCACATTCTGAGGGACTGGGGGTTAGGACTTCAAAATGAATTTGGGGGGGACACAATTCAGTTCACAATCACATTCCAAAAGAGCTTCATCTTGAGAGAGATGGAAGCAGTTGGGCACGGGCAGCGTGGGAGGAGAGCATGCGAGGAAGTGAGGGCTCCCAGCAGCCAGGCTAGCAGGGGCTAGATCACAGTTCGGGCTCGGGGTGCACCCATCAAGTCTGCTCTGCAGAGGAGAGCCAACGCGGCATTCAGACTGGCCAGAGAAGTTCTGAAGGAGCCCTGACAAGGATAGGATTTTGCAGCGAAAGCCAAATGGTCTGCTGAGAATGGCTGAGGCCATGGGCCAGACATAGAAAGATTCCTGGGATGAATGGCTGGCACCATCATCCAAGAACAGTTCAAACACCCAACTTCACTAAAAGGCGAAACGGCCTTATCAGCAGGAAGATACTGCGGGTCACAAGTGCACAGATCCCAGGGCGAAGGTGGTACCTCTAGGGGTCTGAGCTGGAGGGATTGTCAAGTGCAGGTTGAGCCAGGAAAAGACCCCTTGCTGATGGAGAGAAGACTATCTGTTTCCCACCGAGGCCTGAAAAATCAGGAAAAAAAGCAGGGGGCGATTCTGGAAAGCACTTAGGATGCTACTACACCTAGCAGTGGAGCCACCTTAAATTTATCTCTGGTTAGAGTTGAAATTGCTTTATCTAGTGCCTAGCAAAGACAAGGTTCAATGCACTGGTGTCTAAGACAAAAGTATCTAAGATGAGACTCAGGAAAGAGGTTACAAGAAAGACAGACTAAGCTTCATTTGCACAGCTAGAGCCTTCACCCATTCATTCATTTTCACAGTCATTCAACAAACATATGGTAGACGCCAGGCATGCAAACATCAACAATGTGGTCCCCAACCTGGAAGAGTTCACAGACTAACTGGAGAGACAGAGGCATGAGCAAGCCCCGGCAATGCAATGTGGCAGGTGCTATCACCAGGCTAGCAAAGAGCCCGGAGAGCCAGTAGCAGGACCTGATACTCTGCCCAGAAGACAAGGGCTATGAGAACTTTAGACTTCCTAAACCTTCATAAACTACCTAGGTTTGTTATCACCTGTTTCTTATAGTGATTTTTGCAAAACAACCCTTATGACAAAGAGGCTTGTGTTTGACAAAAAGGTCTCGAGGAAGGTGGGGATGTTTTCTTACTATGCAACCAATCAGGTAGACAAAAACCCAAAAAAGATGAGCAGATGGAACTGGTGAGGAAAGAGAACATTCTCTGGGGTCTACAAAAATAAACAGACACATAGAAGTTTTAGGAAATTTATTCATTCAAGAGAGATCACTTGAGGGCCTACTATAGCCATGCACAGTGTCAGGCACAGGGAAAGAATGGTGAGTGTAAAGACCCCTTACCTAACCATGGGTTCCTCATGTCAAGAGGAGCTTTGACAGTCAACCTTGAGAGGGGCAGACATTAGTCAAAAATTATTTGAAAATATAACCACAAGTTGTAGCAGGTAAGTAGAGGAATCTAGGGTGGGGGCTCAGGGGGTTTATCCACCAGGAATAAGCCCCAGCCGAGCTCTCTGCAGGTGCTCTCCTCTCGGGGAAGGAACCAGGACAGCAGGGTACCTCCTTCCTGCACCTCTCCCAGCTGGAGGGCCTGCAGGAACAGTCCTGCCTCCTCCACTGGGCTCCTGCAGAGGTCTGTACACACTGACCCCTCCCCTGGCAGAACAAACCACTCAGTCCCCTGAACTCCTTCAACCCTTCGTTCATGCCCTTCCAGTATGGACCATGCTGACCTGAAGTGCATCCCCTTTTATGTCTGTTTCCCCTATCATATTAGCTTCTTCAGGTCAAGGAACATAGCTTACTCATCTTTGTGCCAAATGTCTACTGAATGAACAAAAGAACAAATAAATGTCTTTTATCTTTAGTCTGTCATCATAGGGAAACAAAGATCTAGAATAATGTCTTCATAGCACTATCAAAATGAATCAAGGTCAATAAATTTAAACATTAAACTGAAACCAACAAGATGATTTTTAATCAAAAGTATAATTCAGGATTCATGGGGAAAAACCTCATTCATTCCACAAAGATTTATTGAGTGCCACCTATATTCCTGCCACTGTTCCAGGTGCTGGGTACATAGCAGAGAAAATATAGACAATGTCCCTGATGTCATAGAATTTAAATTTGATTAGAAAGAAAGATCTAAGGGTCTTAACTAATCGCAAGCTTACTGTAAGTCATCAAGATAACATGGCAACAACAATAGCAAGAGAACAAACAAATCCTAACCTGATTTTACCTGCACCAGGAGAGCTTTGTTCAATGGCCACATCAGAGCATGCCTCAAGTTGCCCTATGCTGTTCGGCTGACATCTGTAGCGTGGAGCTAACCACAGGTCCTTCATATCAAGAGGAGCTTTGACAAACCTAATAATGTGTTTACAGGAATGTGGTCAGGCCCACAAGAGGCGTGATAATGATTGCAGGAATTACATGTCTTTGGCCTGGAGGCCCAATGGTAAGAGGAGATGTGAGAGCCAAGGATTGACAGAGCTGTCTGTGCAAGACTTGATCACATGGGTCCGGAACCCACTGGAAATTATAAGGGAGCAGGAAGAGTCTCAAAGGGGAGCTGCCCCACAAAGGTGTGGGAAGGCCTCCTTCCCTGGGGAAGAGATATTCCATCCTCAGGGATGATGCCGAAGAAAATTGTGCTGTCCAAGAGCAAACTAGACTGTCAAGAGATCAGACTAGACTTTGGGTCTTATAAACTGTAAAACGAAGAATTCTACAGCTAATCCCCCATTAATCAGGAAGGCAGTATTGAGGAGTACAGGTTTTGGAATCAGATAGAGCTGGATTCCAGGCCTGAAATGGGAAAAGTCACTCACATACTTCAAGCCTTATTCCCTCGCTTGTAAAAGGAGGATGGTCATAGTTCTCACCTCATTCTGCAGGTGGGGATTAAATGAAATAATTTACATAAAGTGCCCAGCTGGGCCCTTGGTAAATCATCAATAAATGTCAGCAAATGGTAATGTGAAGTGCTATCTGTTTTATTTGACAATGTTTCAGTTTATTTAGGCAAATCATTTTGTTGTGAGTCTCTTATTCTGCAAACTTCTATTATACTAAAGCAATTATTTAGCAATTTAAAACTATAAAGTAGAAGTACTTTAGAGAAATTTGAAATGCTTTATTCTCTAGAGAAATTAGCAAAAAAAAAAAAAAACAAAAACTCCCTAACAGTCCAAAAGGGGGTACTTAAGGATGCAATTTAAAGGACCTGTGATTACATCACAGTGAAGCAAGGGAGTTATTAATGTATGGAATGGCTGAGCCAGGCTGGGTCATGGCAACCTCAGAAACTCCCTTTCTCACTGGAGACCCTCATCAGACAACAGAAGTAAAAATCAATCCAGAAAACTGATTTTTATGAGGAAAAAATCATTCCAGACCAATTTAATTTCCTTCTGTTTCAGAGAGGCAGACTTTGGTGACACAGGGAAGCAATGGATATCAGATGCTGTGGCTTCAGCTAAGTCTTAAATTCTAGCCTGCATAATAATCAAATCTAAAAACATAATTCAGTTCTGCTGGCTGGTGGAGATGCTCTCCAAAAGCAAGAACCAGAGGCTCACTTTTTGAGTCAGGAAGAAAAGCCAGAAACTCTCTCCTTTGGAAAACTGGCAGAAGAACATGCCCCCTCCCTACCTGCAGTGAGATGAAGAATTCATTCAACAAACATTTACTGTCATGTAGCACACCCTCAATGTGGATGAGGCTAAGAGAAATTGAAGGGAGATTTAAAAGCAGGTATGTCAGTCACCTGATCTTTGACAAATTCCAGAAAAACGTACACTGGGGAAAAGATTCCCTATTCAACAAATGGTGCTGGGAAAATTGGATGGCCATATGTAGAAGACTGAAAGTGGACCCACACCTCTCACCTCTCACAAAAATCAATTCACAATGGATAACAGATCTAAACCTAAGACATGAAACCATAAGAATTCTCGAAGAAAACGTTGGAAAAACTCTTATGGACATTGGCCTAGGCAAAGAATTTATGAAGAAGACCCCCAAAGCAATCACAGCAGCAACAAAAATAAATACATGGGACCTGATCAAATTGAAAAGCTTCTGCACAGCCAAGGAAACTATCACTAGAGTGAACAGACAACCTACAGAATGGGAGAAAATATTTGCATGCTACACCTCTGATAAAGGGCTTATAACCAGAATCTATACAGAACTTAGGAAAAACAACAAGAAAAAATCAAACAACCCTATTAAAAAATGGGCAAAGGACATGAACAAAAACTTTTCCAAAGAAGACAGAATGATGGCCAGCAAACATATAAAAAAGTGCTCAACTTCTCTAATCATCAGGGAAATGCAAATCAAAACCACAATGAGATATCACTTAACTCCAGTGAGATTGGCTCATATCAAAAAATCCCCAAATAACAAATGTTGGCGGGGATGTGGACAGGTAGGAACACTCATACACTGCTGGTGGGACTGCAAATTAGTACAATCTCTATGGAAAAGAATATGGAGATACCTCAAAGAATTAAAAGTAGAATTACCATTTGACCCAGCAATCCCACTACTGGGTATTTATCCAAAAGAAAAAAAGACATTTTATAATAAAGACATCTGCTCTCGAATGTTCATAGCAGCACCATTCACAATTGCAAAGTTGTGGAAACAACCCAGGTGCCCATCAATACACGAGTGGATCAATGAAATGTGGTATATGTATACCATGGAGTATTACTCAGCAATAAGGAACAACAGTGAATTAACACATCTGGTATTATCCTGGTTGGAGCTAGAACCCATTCTTCGAAGCGAAGTGTCACAGGATTGGAAAAACAGGCACCACTGGTACTCACCATCAAACTGGTACTAACTGATGAACACTTACATCACACAGGGCAATAACATTCATCTGAGGGCGGGCGGGCGGGAGGGGGGTGGAAGGGATGGGAAAAACTCTCACTGAATGGATGTGGGGAGCACAGTTTGGGAGACGACCACGATTGTGGCTCTGACACGGGCAGAACAGGGGCAATGTGAATGGCCAAAGTGTTGTACCCCCATGATATTCTGAAATTAAAAAAATAAATTAAAAAAATAAATAAATAAATAAAATTAAAATAAATAAATAAATAAATAAATAAATAAAAGCAGGTATGCTTAAATGGGGCCTTTCAGTAGAGCGGTTATGGAGTTGAGGTGTGGGGAACCCACAGAACAAATGGAATCTTTGGGCCAGGCCAAGTGTTTCAGTGGAGTAGGGTAAAGTTAGGGGTATGTTATAAAGAGAAGCTGTGGCATCAGAAAGACCCTTGGGAGAGTGTGGGTTAAACTGATGCAAGTGAGCAAACTTCAACAGCAAGGGCCGCAAGGAAGAGAAAAGAAGAAGGAAGAGGAAGGGCGGACAGGAATGGAGAGCAGGTGCACACAGAATGCCCTTTCATTCAGAAAACTGTCGCTCAGCCCCAGCCTGCGTCACACATACCCTGCACAGTGTACCCAGCACAGAAGAGACAAAGATGAATTAGGTCCACTCCCTGCCCTCAAAGGTCCTGAGGATGAGGCAGCCAGGAGAGAAGGTGGCTTCAATTTGACACTAAAGGAGAGTGACCAGGGTCCTGACAGAAAAGATTCTTGAGACTGAGGGAACGAGGGTAAGAGCTGTGGGATGGCTGAGGGAGTGTCCAGACTGAGACAATTCAGCTGGGAGTCTCATTTGCCTCGGATAACTGACCCCCAGAGACCCTCTCCAGCTCTAGAATTCTAATAATAAAGACTTTTTTTTTTATTTTACAATCTGGACTCTCCTGAATCCAGCTCTTTCATTGACCCTCCCCCCATCAGAAAAAGATTGCTGTAAACAAGAAAGAGTGGCATTCTGACTTCCTGTCACAGCACAGCCACCGTGGGCCATTAGGTGTCCTCCAGCAGCTTGGTGTTGAATCCATGGGTAACACACTGGCAGAGGGTGGATGAGGTGGGGGGATCAGGGAGGAAGAAAAGTATAAAGAATCCTGGCTAATCTCCCAGGGCGGCTGAAACCCAGGAGATCTGTAGCTTTCTCAGATGACCCACTCTGACTAAATATGATCAGTACCCAGTCTGAAAAATCCACAGGTATCAAGCCACTCTTCCAAAACCCCTAGAGAATGCCAATACATTCAATACAAGGGAAACCTTGATTTGATCTTGATTTTCAGAAATGTCCCTCTCCCTGAGACTAATAGGAATTTCTAAGGAATTGAAATGACTCTGCCCATCTTAAGAGTCTTGTCAATTTCAGGGTGCCGTCCTGGGGCTGAAGGATGCAGGTCTTCAGGACCACCTGCCTCGCAGGACTGTCCCACTTTTGGCAGTGGACCATGACTGAGTGTGCCTGTCCCAGGCCCCACCTGTTGCAGGGACCAGATTTCATGATAGACGGGATATGAGTTAGGATGGCAGACTAATAAATGAATTCAATGTTTGAAAAGACAGAGAAACATATATGTACATATTTCATCCCATAATAACTCTCACACCCGTACACATGCATGCACACACACATACACACACACCCCCCATATACTTTCGGTCACCAAGGCAACCATTCCATAATGCTGTACTTAGGGTTTTTTTTCATGCTTTTTACCCTTATTTCCTTGGAGAGCAACTCTGGCCTTTGACTCTGCTGAGAAGTACCACACTGCTTGGGAAACCCTGTTACATCTAACATTTACCAGGTCCCTTTAGAAGGCTCATTCGTATCCTCATTCTGACACTGAATTCAGCCAACATGTCATTTGGTAACTTGCTCAAAGCATGAGCAACGCAAAATAACCAATATGATTGCCACCATGAGTCAGAAAAATTAGAGACAAATACAGTGTTATGCCTTGTACAGCTTTCACAGACAGTTCTCAATTTTTAAAAAAGCAAGTCACAAAGTTCATGTGAAAAAGGAGCCAGCTTTGGTCCTAAAAGATGGAGAAACCTGTTCTCAAGATTAAAGTTATAGCTCTTATTGAGGAGTCATGGATTCAGGATTATTAATCTTTTAAAAGTACTTCACATTTCTTTCTTCCTCCATGTAATATATATTATGTTTCAAATCTACCTTATTTTCTATTTTAGATTTCATTATTCAAAATGCCAACAACATAAAAAGGTCAGGAAACAGTTAAAACATTTTAATCCAAATATTGATCTAGCTTTTGAGAACATCCATGTGATAAGCAGTGAGGTTTTTTTTCCTTTTAATGTCACCAACACGTCTATGATTAAAGGTCAGCCTACAGGCACAGTTTTCATCTCTATTCCATAATTATTAGTGTCGGCTTTCAAAAAGAAAAAACCCTGACTTGCGATTGGACCAGAAAGTTCTTTGCATCTCCTTCTACCAGATTTCTGCTGGGTGGGGAATGACCCAAGTAAGAGTATTTAATTCATAGTCAAAATCCACTTTTATGCCCTGCCTCATATAAAGCACTAAGGCACGGGGTAGGGAGAGAAAAGTCTTTTACTATGAAACAATTGCTTGAAAAGTAAGCTAAAGTGCAGAACTAGCGATGGGGCCGGCGTGCATTTATTTTGCCCTGAACTAGGGTTCTGGTTTTTGAAGCCCGCAAGGGGGCTCCTTTCCAAGAGGTAGAAAGGGGAAGGGACAAGGAAGACTGCACCCAGGCAATCCCAGTCAGGTGCCTTGTCTATAAATCGAGAAAGATGCCAGGTGGCCAGGGGATGGAGAAGTCACCCAACTGGTGGCCGCGCAGGTGGCCAGAAGGAAGATGGACCAAAGCAGGGCGGAGGCGAACCCGGGCGGATCAGGGATGTGGGGTGGCCGAGGGACAGATGTGCGGGGGAGGTGGGCTGTCCTCCCACCCATCCATCCCTGGCCAGTGAGCAAGCAATGGCCAAGGCAAACAAGTGATGGGTTTCGCCGAAGCCCAAGGGACTAGCTCAGACCTCTGCAAGAGGGTCTCATCGACCCGGTTCCCTGGGCGTGGGTCTGTCTGCTCATCAGCGGGCAGGTCCAGTCTCTGTGTCCGCCTCTCTGTCTCTGCTCCCCCACCCCACCCCATCAATTCTTTGGGGGACTGGGCTGCGGGCTGTCCCCGGCGCCTCCAGCGCTCCCGCTCCTCCCGCAGTGGCCCGGGTCTGCGGGAGCCCGGCTCACTCACCCGCGTGCAGGCCGCCCGCCTCGGGACCGCTGTCCGGGGCGGCGGCGCTGGGCGGCGAGTCCGAGTCGGTGTAGGTGAGCCAGGTGGACTCGGTCTCCCGGGTCCAGCTCTCGTAGTAGCGGGGCTCGATGGCATCCGCCCGGCTCCCGCCGCAGCCCATCCTCTGGCGCTGCGGGCGCGCCCGGCGGCCTCTCGGCTCGCGGCTCCGGCGGCGGCTCAGCTCTGGCGGCGCAGCCCCTGCCCGCGAGGAGGTGGCGGCAGCGACATTGCGTCCCCGCGCCTGCCCGCGCTGCAGCCAGCGCCGAGCTCCCGCCGCGCCCGCCGCGCCCGCCGCGCCCGCCGCCCCTCCGCGGGGCCCTCTCCCCGCCCGCCGCTCCTCTCCGCCTCCAGGGCCCTCCCCTCCCCACCTCTCGGTCCTCAGCTCCCCCAGCCCTCGCAGCTGCCCCCACCCGGCCCAAGTCCCCCGCTCGCCCGCACCCTCCCTTAGTGCGCCGCAGCTGGCCCGAAGCGGGAGGAGGGCGGCGGGTCCCACCGGCCCGGATTACCGTTTCCAGTCCCTTGCCCATCTATACATCCATCCATCCATCCACTCACCCACCCGTCCATCCATTCATCCATCCACTCGCCCATCCTTCCTCCCTCCCTCCCTCTCTTCCCTTCCAAACATCCATCCTCGGGAGAACTGAAAAGCTTAGAAAGGGACCCCAAGCTTTCTGGCCACCTGTTCCAAAAGCAATGGAGCTGGGGACAGCCCAGGAAAACTGGGGAGGGAGTGTTGCCCCTAAGAATTAAGGAGCAGTCAGAGCCCATGCTTGTCTTATCTGATCTGGCAAGCAGGGAGTAGGGCCTATGATTTCTGAGAGAGTTGGGCTAGGCACTGTGTCACTAACACCCCTTCCAGTTCTGGGACTTCATGATCCTCTGAACTTTGTTCTCCAGAAAACAAAAGTTCACCAGGAACCTGGCAGCATCCCAGACACCCTCTCTGGGTGGGGCTCGGAGACATGGCAGACTTCCCTCTAAGCCCAGGGGTGGCCTTGACATTCCAGGGGTCCACAGCCCAATTGTCAGCCTTTTTTTCCCTGGAGCACATTCAGGTCTATGTGTGTTCAGACCTAGAGCTGAGAGTTGGGTAGGCCAATGAATTTCCCTGTCCCAAGAACCCACAACAGGCAGTAAAAGAAGGAAAACAACTTTAAAGACAGGGCTATAAAAGGGGAAGAGTTTGGAAGAATGAATCCTCAATAACCAGGTTGTGCTAGAATATAATATGGTGTTGAATAAGTATTATATTCATTCATTCAATGTATATTTACTAAACTTCTATTATGGCAAAACACTTTTAGTATACATAATACTCATATAATGTATTGTGTGTATTTCCCATTTTATATAGACTGTAGTGTATAATGTTTAACGCAACATATAAAGGATAGGGAATATAGGTACGGCACTCATTACACCCCATATAATGTATAGAATATACACTAGAGTACATTGTTTATAAAATTTAGTATGTAGCATCCAGTAGGTAAGCCAAATCCAGAACATTGCCTGGCACATAGTAGGCCCTCAATAAATGTCCACTGAATGAATAATAAAGTATCTTTTTGTAGTAATGCAATTTGCTTTAATTATTGCAATTCAGGCTAAAGAGGATTCAGTTTAGGGTAGAGCTGTCAGACATGCCTCTGACAGCTCTAACCAGAGTCCATAGGCAGAAGGGAGCAGAGCCTCACAGAGCCAAGACTAGGGCTCCTCCTCCCTGGCAGGCCTCTTCCACCTTGTTCCAGCATGTGAGGTGGAGGGGGTGCAGTTATCCAGGATGTGGTAGCTTCCCTAGTCCTTTGGAACTCAGATGCCCTATATCCCTTTTTTCTTCCCCTCTAAATATTTTGGTTTGAGAAGAACCAGCTGTCAGGAAGAGAGAATTCTCAACATCTGTAACGGAGCCTGTGCTTCCCTCAATTCTATGGCAAAGTACTCCTTTCATAAGCAGCTGCTCTGTAATGTCACCACCCAAAGAGCAGTCAGGCCAGAAAGAGTACCTGAGTTGGAAGGTGCTGAGGATGTTCTAGAAAATGAAAGAAAGCCCTGGAGCTGGAGCTTGGCAAGCAGAGGATGTTATACTAAAAGCAGTGGGAAGAATTGGAGGGCTTTAAGCCTTGCACTGCCAGCATTAGATCTGCTTCAGGAAACAGTCACTCTGGAGGCAGATGGAGAACGGGTGGGCAGAGAGGCCAGAGTGGATTCTGGAGGGCATTGGGCAGCTCCCGCACAGAGGCAGTGATGGAGGCTTAGAGGAGTTGGGGACAGGGTCGCCAGTTCATCACTGAGGAAGGGAACACTGGAGGCGAACGTGGTGGGGTGGCGAGGTCTGGGAATGGCAGGTAGAGGAGGAATATTGTTTTGGTTGGATTTGAGATGCCAGTGAGATGTAACTCAAGTAAGCACTTAGCTTAGCTAACTGGGACATAGTAAGGATCACTTTATAAATGCTAGCTTTCATTTTCAGATGGCTCCAAGTCTGGAACTCAAGAGAGAGGTCTCAGCTAGAAAAATAAATTTAGGAGGCATCAGCATATAAACGATATCTGAAAAGAAAGTCTCTGGCTGGGTGCGGTGGCTCATGCCTGTAATCCTAGCACTTTGGGAGGCTGAGGCAGGAGGATCACTTGAGGCTAGGAGTTCAAGACTAGCCTGAGCAAGAGCGAGACTGCATCCCTACAAAATAGAAAAATTAGCCCGGCATGGTGTTGTGCGCCTGTAGTCCCAGCTACTTGGGAGGCTGAGGCAGGAGGATGGCTTGAGCCCAGGAGTTTGAGGCTGCCATGAGCTATGATCACACCACTGCACTCTAGCCCAGGCAGCAGAGTGAGACCCTGTCTCAAAATTAAAAAAAAAAAAAAAAAGTCTCTTTTCCCAAATATCTTGGCCTTTGCTGCTTCTGTTTTCCAGTACTCCACTTCCCAACTCCCCCCTCCCTGCTCTCCAGCACCACCTCTGGAAATGTACGTCTGTCCCAGCATCTGATTCCAAGTCTGATATCAACCGCGGCTTACCACTGTCTTCAAGTATGTCAAAGCCTTGAAAGATGAAGATATCATCCACATTTAGCACTGAAAGATCCTCTATTAGCAGGCAGTGAAGAGGAGTAAATAATCATTTTTTGTCTTGTCACATATTCAAATTCAAAATAAGGTATTTAATACATGTACCAACTGGGAGTGGGACTAGTTGACATTTGGCTGGTTACAGGAAACAGGGGTGGAAACCTGGCAAGCCGGCCCCTGTTTCTGATTCAGTCCAAGATGCGTCAGTGCCCCCTGTGGACTGGCGCCTCGGAAAGAAAGTTACACTTCCAACCCGGCCTTGCGCGGGCTCTGGGAGGAGGCGAGGGAAAATACAATGGAACCGGAGTGCTAAGGAAGAAAAGGGGCTGTCAGGAGAACGTGGCGTCATCACAGCCAGGACAGGGAAAGGGCACAGTCGAATTCTGATTATGTTGACTTTGGGCTGCCCGAGTGACATCTGAATACGGACGATGTCACGTAGGCAGTGAGAGAAATCTCATGCTGGAGCACGGACCAGCAGCCTGGGCTGGGCCGGCAGGAGCAAGTGAGATCCTAGGGCGAGCGTGCGAGAAGGGGCGAAGGCTCGGAGGGAGCCCGGAGGACATTCAGCATTCGGGGACCGAGTAGAGGGAAAAGAGCCAGAAAAGGAAATTGAGGCTTAGCGGTCAGAGGAGAGCCAGGACAACGGCAGGTGAAAAACCCTGAGAGAAAAGAGTTTCAGCCACGCGTACACAATGCAGACTGCGTAACACGGGGACTGAAAAGTGGCCGGCCGGGCCCAACACCCGGGAGGTCAGGTTCTAGTGGGATGTCGGCAGCGGAGGCCACACTGGGGTACAGGGTGAAGGTGGGGAGAAGAATCAGACGGCAGTGGAGCAGCTGGAGGGAAGTTCAAGGAAGAAGTTTGTTTGTTTTTTTCAAATGGAAGACACTAGAGCATGTTTAGGGAGGTAGGAGGGGGAGAGGCGCGGAAGTGCGCTGGGTCCACCCCTCTGCCTGCACCATAGTGACGGGCACGAGGGGGCTGCCGTGAGGCTGCCCGGAGGTTTGCAGATTTAGAACTAGGGCACCGAGCCTTTTCCAAAGGGCTGGGTTTTATATTCTCTGAGAAGAAGCAAGGTTAGCTACTGAGAGTGAGGTGGAGAGGGGGTTTCAGGGATTTGAGGAGGTGGAGAATGATCCAACCATTATTCCAGAGACTGGGAGATAAAGTTGTAAGGTTTAGGGTGCAGTGTAAGCCAGTTGAGGCTGATGACTTTATTCTGCCAACAGTGAAGGCTCCTCAGCTACCCAGGTGCAGCCGCGGTGGGGAGGAGGTAATGTGCCAAGAAAGGGACAGAATTGTGGCCGTGGAACTCAGGCTGGGTGCGAGGGAGCTGATGGAGGAGAAGGATGTCGTGAGATCCATGGCCCTGAGGCCCTTAGGAGGTCAAGGAGCCTTGACTGTGGGGCCTCTTGGGCCAAAAAGCTGGGAGAAGAAGGAGTGATGGTTGGTGATAACAGTGGCAGGAATTTGAAATCCCATGAAGAAGGAGCCCTAAAAAGTGCAGGGATGGGGCAACTACTCGTTCAATACCTGCGGACAGGCCTGAGGAGCCTGGACAAGAGCACACATGGAAATCCACATGCCTGTATGCCTGCATTGTAGAAGCTGTAAACCAAGTTGGCAAGCTTAAGTAAAATATGTTCTATCCTCTTACCTTGACAAGTTATCTTCATATTGACCTGAAAGACCAGGTTCCAAAGTGGAATTCTCTGAATCTTTGAAGTTCTGCACTGAGCATGGCAGAACAGGCAGAGTTGGCCCACCCACTCCTCTTTCTACCCCCAGTGCAGTCCTGCTCCACAAGGGTCCTTGTGGGCATGTGTCCTTGTGGGCTCACAAGTCCAAGTTCTGTCCACACTCCCCTCCCACAGATAGCTGCCTTTGGCCGTTCCTCTGGCTGAAGAGTCTGTGCCTGGGTGATGCAGTCTGTTCTCATGGGGCTCGCTTCCAATGCAAGCCCTGGAAGTAGGTTCAGGGCATTTGGAGAAGAGAATTTCAAGGTCTCAGGTACCCAGTAGGGAGGTTAGAAGGGGCTGGGACTCAGGCTCCAGGTAGACTCATTCTATGGCCCCTGGATTCCTTGACCAGGGCCTGAGAACCAGAGTGGGGCCTCTGGAGCAGGGACCCAGAGCGGGGATACCTCTTGCCAGGCACTGTCTACTGATTGGAATGGAATTACGAACATTTCCAGAGTACAGGAGGTGGTTGTCAAGTACCACCTAGGTTAGGCTGAGTGTGGTCACTCATTCCACGAACATTTCTGAGCATCAATCATGTGTATATTTTCAGCTTCTCAAGGACAAGAATATTGTCCCATTCAGCTTGGAATCCTCAAAAGGGATTAATTCCATGCCTTCATAGAGTTGGTGCTCATCAAATATTTGCTCAGTGAATAAATGACAAGAGGCAATGTGGGGGTGTGGTTGAGAGCATAGGCTCTGGAGCCTGAGTTTCTGAGTTTGAATCTTGGCTCTGCCACTTAAGTGGATGGCTTTGGGCAAGTTACTTAACCTCTCTGTGCCTCAGTTTCCTCATCTGTAAATGGGAATCATAATTAATTGCATCAGTATGCGTAAAGTACTTAGAAGAGTGCCTGGCACATAGAAAGCACTCAGTCAATGTTTCCATCACCACACTCAGGGGTCAAGGAGCCACAGTGGCCCCTCTCCCTTAAGGAAGAAATCCCTGAAATTATTATGTGTTTTCACATGAGCATGTTCGTGAATTTCCTTAGCACACTGCAGAAGTTCAGTAAATGTTAGTCTTTTTTCTTTTCCCTCCTTCCCTTTTCCTTCTGTTATGATATTACTGCTGACAACCTTCCTGCAAATAAAATTTCTTCCCACCATTCCTATTAATACATGATCATTACTGACAGAGCAATGTTCTGTTTTTTTACAGAATAGATTCAGAGAATTTTTGAACCCAGAAAAACTTAGAGAGCAGCTAACCCAGTCCTTTGATTTTACCAACTAGGAAATCATAGCTCAGAAAAGTTTGTGGAATTGCCCAGAGTCACAGGGTAAATGTTATCTCTGGCAGAGCTGAAGTTTCAGCCAGCTCTCTAGGCCTCTGACTACTGGCTCTGTGCTCTTTTAATTACAACTCTCTAGTTGGGATTGAATTTTCTCCTAATCCTTTAGGAATAAATGTAATGAATTTTAATAAATTAAATGTAAATATTTTAAATGTAATAAATATAATAAATTATCTTAAGCCAACTGTTCAGAATCTATAGCTTCACTGGCATGAATTGGTCATTGTTTTCCATCAAGTTTGAAAGCAACGAAAAAAAGAATCCATCTAAAGGGAGAGGGTTGCAACAGGGAATTGTAAAGCCTTGGCCAAAGCCATCCAGAGAAATGAAGTAAGTTATGCCTGTAAAAACTAATGCAGAGTGGTATTTGTTACATGATGGGATTCTCAAAATAAAGTATCTGTGGCTTTAAGACCCCCTGTGGCAGGTAACACCCCTGACTCATTTCTAAGGAAACTGGAACAGAGGGCTCCAAAGTCCCATTTCTGTGGCCCAGCATCACTGGGCACTACCCAACTCCTGTGAGCTGTAGAAAGGAGACCTTCAGTAAGGACAGAACAGAAGGCCTTCAGAGCCAGTCATCTGAAAAGGAGTAAAGATAGATTCACTGCCTTACAAGTTCCAATTTTTCCAAGTGAAAAAGTAGTACAATAGTAGCAATAGAAGAACGATAGTAGCAATAATTCTGGCCAATAGGGTGCAGACTGTAGGTAAATCTCTTTAATCCCAAATGCCAAGTCTCAGCAAGTATCCCTGCTGCTCCAGATTCAGCAAGCACACCAGAACTGGGGCCCCGTGCCCTCCCTCTGGAGGATTCTAAAGCAGTTTCCACTAAGCACCCCTCCACGTCCCCAGTCTTGGTGAGCTGACACATCCGCATTGATCTACAAATTGCAATTTAATTGTAAAGGAAGAGAGCTCAAAGTTAGCACCCCAAGGCACAAAATCTGATTCCACACCCCACATCTGGGGAAAAAGTCAGAAAGTGTCATTTGACATGAGCCCATTCTTGAATCTCTTGCCTTTGAAGAATGACCGCATCCCCCAGGAAACGAATGGTACACCTGGAATTCAGGTGATGCAGACAGATGGCATAAACATTATCTCAAATAGAGTGAAAACAAGAAAGGGGAACTGAAATACTAAAACAACAAGAGGATAAAGGAGTTTTTGATTTGGTTTAAGAAGTTAGAAAAGGCAAAAAAGGGAATTTTGCAAAAAAAGGAAGTAATTGGATATGTTACAACAAAATATTTACATGGGAAATGAAATTTTAATGTGGAACTAAATACTGTGGAGTTAATTCTCCCTCCACTAATTTTGAAAACAAATAGTTCTCATGAGAAGAGAGGCCAGTTCCTTTGGCTTAATTCTAGAGAGATTCAGCAAGTTCTTTCAATGACTTCACAATCTATCTCAGTGCCTGCATTAATTTTCTGTGGCACTTTATCATACCCCAAATGAAAATACAGGACAAAGCAGTTTCTGATGTTTCCCAGTTTCTGATTTCATTGTATTTCCTTCTGGTGTAGTACTAGCTCACTGATAAGATATAAAGAATAACCAATTTGCTCTCTCACAGGGGATACGAGCCACATTCTACTGGGAATGGCCTGGTGAGGAAAATCTGGTAACGATGAGGTGTTTGGGTGATTTTTGTTTTTTTTAAATGACAGAACAGCTTCAAATTGTACATTGTAATAGTTAGAAGAAAAGGAAACTGAATTAGAAGTCAGTGTAGATCCAGAAACGCATATTCCCACAGGACTAATTCCAAAGAGAATTCTGAAAACCCAGGGAAGGTTTTGATAAAACATCCACATAGCGTTATATATTCTTAAAGACCTTTAGAGTCAGCATTATCTACTTTTTCTAACATTGCACTGGGCAAGTTAATAAGACTGTCCTCTGCACTTTCTCCTCACCTGGAACAAAGAAAGTCTGAGTAATTTGCCAAAGGTTACTATAAATGTCAGGAAAAGAAAGATTGGAGCCTAGATCTCTTAGGCTATAAACATGGACCCTTCTCTTTAGAAAAAAGGAAAAGTAGATCATAACTTCTTTCCAAGCTTGGAGAAAGAGCATAGATTTAAATAGAGCATTTTGCAGTGCTGATTAAGACCAATGGTTCCATTTCCATGCATCAGCTCTCTCTGATTGTATCTTCACATTTATCACATGAAGATCTTGACAACATGTGTTCTTAGTCCATTCCCGATGCTATAATAAAATGCCTTAGACTGGGTAATTTATAAACAATAGAAATTTATTTCTCATAGTTCTGGAGTCTGGGAAGTCCAAGATCAACATCTGGTGTCGGGTGAGGGCTGCTCTCTGCTTCCAAAATGGCGACCTCACATGACGAAAGGGCAAAAGGGACCAATGCTGTGTCCTCACATGGCAGCAGAGACGGAAGGACTAGCTAGCTCCCTTCTGTTTCTTTATAAGGGCTTTAATCCCATTCATGAGGGCTCCACCTTAATTCCCCAAAGGTCCCACCTCTTAATGCTATCACATTGGGGATTAAGTTTCCACCTATGGACTTTGGGGGAGCACACACATTCAGACCACGGCAGTATGTGAATCTGAGGGGTAGTGTGGGAATCAGCAGGCGCCTGTAAGAATATAACGTGATGAAAGGAGAAGAACTGAAATAGAATAGATTTTGGCTGATGCTTTTGGCAGAAGATTGCTAGTTTACCATGCCAGGAGCCCAGGAGTGCAGAGCTTGGGTTTCTGAGGCAGAGTTGGAGGAGTGGAACAGAATGTTCTCTTCCCCCCTGTCTGTGGCCTAGAGCATGGAGGCACACTGTTTCCTGGGGCTCTTGAAGGTTCTCAGAAATGTTCACGTAGTACAAAGTAGGCCAGATAATTGAGATTCTTTCCCTGAAAGAAAAGAAAGCACATTCGGAACACTTTTGTTTGCTGTTTGCTTAATTATACCATGGTTAACCTGGCTCTCTAATCATCAAAGAGATGTAGTCTATCTTTTTTTCGTTTTTTAGACAGAGTCTCGCTTTTGTCGCTGTGGGCTAGAGTGCAGTGGCATCATCATAGCTCACTGCAACCTCAAACTCCTGGGCTCAAGGGATCCTCCTGCCTCAGCCTCCCGAGTAGGTGGGACTACAGGTGCGCCACCCCACCCAGCTAATTTTTTTTCCTATTTTTTAGTAAAGGCGAGGTCTCGCTCTTGCTCAGGCTGGTCTCAAACTCCTTAGCTCATGCAACTCTCCTGCCTTGGCCTCCCAGCATGCTAGCATTACAGGCATGAGCCACCGCGTCTGGCTGACGTGGTCTATCTTATTCATATCCCTTTGCAAAGAGTGGCTTGCCTACTGAGTCAGAGCAAAAAAAACAAGCCCTTTTCATGTTTATTCTACTGCTTCTTAGGATGGGGCAGGCTGTTAATTGCACCACACCACAGCAAAGCTCAGGGGAGCAGGTGGCAACTTTTTCTCATCATTTCCCAGATGAGGGGGAGTGACCACAATCATTTACTCCATCAATGCCATTTTGTTGTCGCTATTGCGGTTGGGGCTTTTGTCAGATAAGATCCAGATCTAGAAGAGAGGGGTGAGACCAGGGAAGTCAGGCCACCTCTCAACCCTGTCCCCATTACACGAATGTGGAAATGAGGCTCCGTTTGCTTTGGGTAGTCTTCAGTCAGCAGAGGAGTAATTGCCTTATCCTGAATGAAATACATGACTTCCTGATTATAGTAAGTAGAGGAAGGGGGAAAAAATGAGCAGGGCAGACAATGAGGTCTTTCATTGTAATCACCCGGCGAAAACGCTGCGTCCCGAGAGAGCTGGCAGCTTAGGAGCTGGTGGAAAAGCAGCCCAGGCGGCCCACGGGGCATTTTGAAGGCCAAGGTGGTCCCTATGCTTGAAGGTCCTGGTCACTACCTTTAGGGTGGGTTGATCCGACTCTGCCTGAATTTGGGGGTAATTAAATCAAGGATTAGAATGATCATTGCATTTTTTTCCTCAAATAATCCTGTGTTCAAATAACCATAATACCTACTTCACAGTGTTTTGGGGGAGTAAGGTAGTGCAGGGAAAATATTTAACACAGGTCCCAGCACACAGCAAGTGTTCAACAGACAGTAGCTAGTATTTTAATCTTTAAAAATGTTTTATTCTGTGATTGTTTTTCCTTGACTAACTGGGACAGTTGGGTCTTCTTTCTGTCCTGCCTTTGACATTGCAGGGCTGACCTTACGTGCTCGCTGACAATGTCCTCAAAGTCCTGGCATCCTCAGAGCAAGACAAAGAGTGGGGACGAGCTAAGGCAACCCCCAATGGGGCTCTGAAAGTGTGGCGGTCCCTCTCTCTTTGTGTCTCCACCTCTGGCCAGAGAGGCAGAACTCACAAATGCAGCTGCATTTTGCACCTGGAGGCGAGTATGGAAACTGACTGGGGACACAGGGATGTTCACCCCTGCGAGAGCACCCTTTCTACTACAGTGGGTCAGATGGGCCCTTGGTGCACAATGGTAGGCTTCCCAGTCTGGGAACAAGTACATTCAGAGGGAGGCAGCAGCTCTCTCCCACAGCTCCGATGACAAATAAAAGCTAATATTTATGCAGCACTTGCATGTCCCAGTCCCTGTATAATAAGCACTTTGAGTATGGATTATCTCATCTAACCATCACAGCCATGCTAGGAGGTAGGTACCATTAAGAGCTCCATTTTCATAATGAAAACACTGAGACCTAGGGAGGTTAAATGACTTGTCCAATGTCACCCACAAACACTGAATGCAGGATTTAAAGCCAGGTTATATGACACCAAAGTCCATGCTCTTGATCCCAATGTCAATATCCCATTTTAGAGTTGTCCCTACTGGGCTTGCTACCTGCAAACATCTAAGGAGCTGCTTATGTGACAGTCCCAGGTAGAGAGAGTGAGGTCCTCTTGAAGTACAACCCCACTGTAGGAAAGCTACATGTGCTCTCCTACAGTTCATGGGAGGAAAATCAAGAATTATTAAGGACCTTGAGAGAAATTTTCCAGTTCCAAGCAGTGTCTATGCTGTGAGTAATCCTATTCGAAATCGAGAAAATAGAACAGTTACTGAAAATAGGGTGAAAAATACTCCCTCCGCAGTTTAGAACTCCCTCATAAACAGTCATATGACCAAATCCAGGAACAAGCCATGAATATAAGAATGGTAATTTGATATTGTTTATTATCTATGTTGCATGGGGTGTTATCCTGGCAGCACTGGGGAGAGATGAGCTAGTAAGAATTATGTGTGGGCTGGCAGAATGTTTAAATTATCTCCTGATAATTCTTTCATGAGGTTGAATTAACTGATGTGCATTTCAAGTTCTCAGCAACCAGCACGCAACTCACTTAATGATCTGCTGCTATCACACAGGTCAGAAAGCAGGTAGTTTCACTCTTATCAAAGCTCCTCAAGAAAGAATAGAACTCCTTACTGAATAAGCCCTATATTAGAAAGAACAGTGTACCTCTTTTAGTCCCTCAAGATTGCATGCAGATATTCTAGGGGGGAAAAAGTGGTGATCAGAGAATTAAAGAAAAGTAGATGGTGGTGGTAGGGAACAGATTAAAGCTAAAATTGTTCAAATATATCTAAACATATCTGGACAAAGGCTCAGGTGGGCTCCATTTGCTCGAGATACTGAGAATCCTGGTGGGAGGAAGATTTCGGGAAAGCAAGCTTGCTCACAAAGCAAGGCCTTAGCTGTCAGAAGGGGGAAGGTTCTTAGTGCAGCCTAGTGCTGGATGCTCACATTCACCTCCTGCCCCACCCATGCCCCCAGTGCGCAGACTCCCTTCCTCCATGACCTTGTGCCCAAATCCTACAGAAAGGCTGTAAGCAAAACTTAGAAAATAATTTCACTCAAAGCTCTTTAATGCTGGGGCGTAGATATCACTCCTTTGGCACACTTCTAACCAGATGGAACATGTACAAAAATAGGAGAGAGATGTGCTTTGGCACCTCTAAGGCTCCAAGTCCTAGCAGGAGACTGTGGTACCCAGAAGTGGTGGCACCAGGGAAATAACAAGGGTGCCCAGCAGAAAAGCCATGGTGTCTGGTGCAGATCATGGTAACAAATTTGGATTTTTAAGAGCAATGAAAATTATTTTTATCAGAAGAGAGAATAATCTGGTTTTCAGTTTTTAAAAGATCACTTATATGGAGAACTGATTTTAGGCAGCCAAGAGAAAAAGTAGGGAGATCAGTTTGGAGATTGTTGCAATAGACAAGTCAAGAGAGGACAGTGGTCTCTAGACTAAGGTGGCGGCAATGAAGATGGAGAAAATGGACAGATTCAAGACACATTGTGGAGGTAGAGTCAAGAAGGCTTGCTGAAAGTTTGGATGTCAGGGGTAAGAAAGAGAGAGAAGACAAGAATGACTTTTTGATTTCTGCTTGCATATCTGGGTAGGTGAGGAAAACTTAATGAGGAATAAACTTGGAGAGAAAAATCAGGATTTCTGTTTTGGATACTTTGAGTTAAATGTGACTGGGAGAAAAGTAGGTGATTGGATAGAGAAGACAGGAAATCAAAGGAAGATCGGTGTTGGGGTTATGAACAAAAATGTGAGATGCCCCAAGGAGAGAGTAGTGAGTATACAGAGATAGAAAGAGGACAGCCTGAGATCATGCTGTGAGGGAACCACTCGTTAGAGGACTGGGAGGGGAAATGAACTTGAGAAGAAAAATGGGAAGAAGGAATCAGAGAAGTCGAAGAAAAACTAAAAAGATGTGGTATCACAGGAGCCAAGAGAAGAGAATCTGTCAGGGAGAGAGTATACAGTTTTGATTAAGGCTACTGAGGGGTTGTGTGAGTCGAGGATGAAAAACAGCCCATTGGATTTGGGAACATGGAGGTCGCTGGTGAGCTTGGAAAGAGTGGTTACCAGTGGAGGGGTGGAGTCAGAGCCAGAGTGAGTGGGTTAATGACTTCTTGAAACACCCCAAAACAATGCCAACATGATCGTCTTTAATATAAGCTCATAAGGGTGGTAAGAAGGGGAGAGGGAAAACAGCCACACAATTGAAAGCTGGAAACCGCCCGGATAAGTTTGAACTGATTTAGCAGCCTGAAGAAAGCAGACTCTTAAGTCAGTAGTGAGGAAACTTAAAACCAACACAATTTACACCTCAAAATCCTTCAAAGTCTCAGGAATTGGTGGCACCAGGAAACTTTAAAAGTGGAGGTAAGGCAAAGGTGTGGGAATTGGCATTAAAATAAGGAGAACTGGTTGAAAGCATTTTAAACAGTAATTATATTTGCAGAACTCTTACCCTACCCTCAGTAGTCTTTTAATTGCCCTTCCCCTCTCCTGGCAGAAGGTTGATTTATTCTCTGGAAAAGATCAAACAATGAGGCCCTCGACTGCGGTACCAGGTAGGAAGAGCAAGAGGCTGTCTGCTTACTTGTGCTAAGACACTCAGGCTTCTTCCCCTCCTCACCTTCCAGAACACAGGCAGGGAAGATCCTCTTGGAAGTCTAACCAGTCCAGAGGAAAGGCCTAGAGGTACTTACGTCAGGGCTACCCAAGGAAATAGTTGAGCCAGATTGCCCTACTGTGACGCTCACAGTTGCTAAGCTCCACTCACGTGAACAAGGCTTCAAATCAGCTTTCTGCTCCCCACTGTCAAGTATAAGCAGACAGCAAACATTAAAACATATATGAAGAGAGTTTTTAAGGTGAAAGAGCTACTTGGAGAAAATAGACTATACAAGAGGATGAAGACTTCCAAAAACTATATTTAATATCCTCAAGGAGATTAGAGGAGATATTGCAACCATGAAAAAAGAACAGAATGCAAGTAAAATTGGACCTCAGAGAACAGTCAACAGCAACAAGAAAAAGCCTTTGGAAATTAAATATGCGATGGCAGAAGTGAGAAACTCAATAGAAGGGCTGGAAAATAAAACTGAGGCAAAAAAAAAAAAAAAAGCCAAAAGCCAAAAGCCAAAAGCTAAAGAGATAGAATATAGAAAAGAAAATTAGAGGATCAATCAAGGAGGTCCAAGACCCAAACAATAGAAACTCCAGAAAGAGATAAGAGAACACAGATGGGAGGAAATCATCAATGAAATAATTCAAGAAAATTTTCTAGAATTAAACTGTCAAAATGGGTGAATGTAAACCTCCCCTAAAGCACACCAGCATAAAATTTCAGAACACTCAGGGCAAAGACAAGATCCTATAGTTTTCCAAAGAGAAAAATAGGTCACATACACAGGATTAAGAATCAGAATGCTGGCCAGGTATGATGGTATGCACTTGTAGTCCCAGCTACCTGGGAGGCTGAGGTGGGAAGATCCTTTGAACCCAAGAGTTCGAATCCAGCCTGGGCAACATAGCAAGACCCCATCTCTAAAAAAATTTTTTTTTCATTTAAAAAAAGAATCATAATGTCTTTAGACTTCTCAATGACAACCCTGGAGGCTAGAAGACAGTGGAATATTGCCTTCAAAATTCTGAGTAAATTATTTTAAACCTAGATTTTTTATTCCCAGCCTAGCCATCAATTAAATGAAAAGTCAGAATTTCATTTGCAAGGTATCAAAAATTTTACCTCACCTACAGTTCTCAAGAAGTAACTGGAAGATGTGTTCCACCCAAAATAGGAAAGAAAAGTTTGGAGCCAGGGCCCAGGAAAAAGATGAAGGGAATCTCCAGGATGATGGTCAAGGGACCAGACAGTGCTACACCAGGTCCAGAGGGAAGACTGGAGAAGGTCCAAAGTGTACAAAGTCAGAGGCTCTGGAAGAAATTTCTTCAAGAGGATAAAACTGACAGCATAAATGTAGACATTTTTAGAGGAGAGTTAAATAATGGCAGTTTGAGGTTGAACTGGTAATTAGTAGAACAGAAAACTAAGCAAATAAAAAAGTTATTCTCAAGGAAAACTAAAGGTTATATAGGAAATAAAATAGGTTTACTACATGGCTCAGCTCTCAATATCACTATATCATCAAAATAAGATGAACATTGATTATTGAACCAAGCAAAATTATGATGTAACCATACAGGAAGTATGGGAGGATGGGAAGAGTTTGTGTGTGTGCTGTGGGAAGGGGAGAGAAGGAGAATTAAATCCTCATCCTAGGGGAAGTCAGTAGATACTGCTCACAACTGGGGGATCAAGAATTACAACAATACTAGCATTGTATTTAGAAACACGGAGCTAAGTGCCAAAAAGAAAAAGCAGCTTAAAGAGTTATAAGTAGTTGTCTCTGATGGGGGAAGCCAAACAGGGGACTGCGGTTCTTCCTAACAAATCTTATAGAACTACTTGAGTCTTTAGAATGTGTGCAAATAAAAAAAAATAATAAAATGTGTGTGAATGACCTTGCTAAAATTAGAAAGCAAACACAAACAAATGCAAATGAAAAGTGGAGAAGTGAATGTGGCATGTATACACACGTTTTGAGAGATTTGGTTCTTTTTTTGGTTCTAAAGGGGAAGTCAAAAGTGAGTCAGGGTAGCTTGGGTCAAGGGGTGGGTTTTTTAAAGTCAGGAAGTAGAGCTCATTGAGATGGGAACTGTGTGTCTGAGAGGGAGAAATTGATGGTGCCGCAGAGGGAGGATTCCAGTGGAACAAGGTCCTTTAGAGGATTAGAGGGACGGGATCCGAAACCCACAGCGTGGGGCTGGGCTTTGATACAGGACAGACACCTCCCTCACTGAAACAAGAGGGAACAAAAAGGTAGGTGCAGACACAAGTGGAATTGTAGAATTTGTCGTGATGCTTCTTTTCTTATCAGGCCTCAAAGAGACACTCAGAGCGGAACACAATGCAATACACTAGCACTTCTCTGAGAAGTAACACGCAGACTGTACCCAGACATGCGTTCCCTCAACCCTCCTACAGTGTGGAATGCCCAACTGCATGTGCTTGATGGATAACTCTCCCACAATAGATGTGTTACCCTTTATCTCATAGAAATAAGAACATCTACATTTTTTAAAAGAAGACTTCCACTGGTAACATGTTGGACCAAATATGTTGGTGGGCCTTCCTGCTGCAAAACAACTACAGTGTACACCCTAGTATTATCCCCTAGATAAAGCATACTTACTGATGCAATGTGGAGCTTGTAGGAAAGAGAGGAAATTACCAAGGGACTCCTCCCCACAAGAAGGAACAAACTATAAGTAGAAATTAGAGCAGGAAGCAGAGCAAGCAGGGAGGAACAGATCTACCCTAAGAGCAAATTATGTAGAAGTGCCATGATCCAGATACCAACTTTTGGGCCAGCAGTGAGAAGGGGGAACCAAACCTAAGACTTTCATTAAGCCAAAACGCTGGAAGAGCTCTAAATGTTTCCAAGTTGGCAGTGCCCTCTGGCTCTAGGAAGAAGCAGGTGCAAATCTTCCCTAAAGAGAGCATCCCCCACTTAAGCCTGGAAGATTCCCACCGATGAAGATCTAACAAATACGTGTCTACACTCAGAGATCGGCAGGCCCAGGAGGGACAACGCCACCGTGAGTAAGAGTTAGCAGACACACGTTAAAGGAAAGATAGGAAAAGCAAATGAAAAAAGGAAATAAAATACCCATTTGTTGCTCTCCAAGTCTGGCCTTTGGAACACTCATGCCACTATCACTTCAGTGCTTACTAAAATACACATTCCTGGGTCCCATTCCAGTCCCACTGAGCCTTGGCTCTGGGGGTCAAGCCTGGGGATCTGCCTTAACACTCACTCCCTACGGAGGGAAAACCAGACAGCTGGTCACACAGACCTGGCTTCCTTTCCACCATCATATTCCTGTGGATTTTACAGTCCATTCAGAGAGATGTAAGTGCAGCAGGCCCATCCATTCAAAGGCTAAAACAAAACTAAGAAAAATAGCTAAACAAGACAGCACCCTCTAGTGCTAGGAAGGTAGGGACTGACTTAGCTTGGGTGCTGCCTGCCTCCGGTCAGGACACAGCATGAGCCCTAGTCAGTCCAGCCCACGAACCCTGGAGCCATCACTGTGCTGGAATGAAATCCTGGTCTTACTTCAGTGACTACAAATGCACAAAATTCTGTGATTGAAGCTGATAGGAAGTGGGTGCCATATATTAACTAATGTTTTAATAGCTTGACATAAACTGTGTTCACCAGGAATTTAGAAGTGCTTGGACAATCCATAGGGTGGGCTGTCAGGATACTCTTTGCCAGAGGGACCAAGAAGGAGCTGGGAAAAGAACTCACTTTAAAGGAAGAGAGAAGGGCAGGCACAGTGGCTCACACCTGTAATCCTAGCACTCTGGGAGGCCGAGGAGTGAGGATTGCTTGAGCTCAGGAGTTTGAGACCAGCCTGAGCAACAGTGAGACCCTGTCTCTACTAAAAATAGGAAAATTAGCTGGGCATCACGGTGCGCACCTGTAGTCCCAGCTACTTGGGAGGCTGAGGCAGGAGGATCGCTTGAGCCCAGGAGCTTGAGGTTGCAGTGAGCTATGATGATGCCACTATACTCTAGCCCGGGGCAACAGAGTGAGATTCTGTCTCAAAAAAAATTAAACAAAAAATAAAAATAAAAAAACAAAGGAAGAGAGAGTCAGGCATAGGCTGGGTCCAAAGACAATGAGCCCATTTCAACTAGAAGAGCTAATTTTGAGAATAGCAGAAGCTGGTTCTAATTTACCTGGCCCAACCTCCAAGGCCTTTGTCCTAGGGAGAGCATGGGACAAAAAAAAAAAAAAAAAAAGCAGAAGTGCGAACATAAGATAGCACTGTTTTGCAGTTTTGTAGTTTAAGGAGCACAGTACGGGCTAAGAGTAAGATAGGACATGGAAAATGCCTTGTGGGAAAACTGGTAATGACCATAACAGCCAAAGTTGAATGGCTACTCTGTACCAGGCAGGGTGGAGTGTTCCAACAGTCCTATCCGGCAGGTATTACTGTTATGTTACAGAGGAACAAAATGAGTTCAGAGAGGTTGAGTAACTTGCTCAACATCACACAGCAATAAATTGTGGCATCAAACTGGAACTTAGGACTGCTTGACTTTATAGGCCACGTTCTTAATATATTTTTTTCTAATTTGATTGTTTAAATAGGTGACTTAATTTCACGATTCAAGACTTAGAAAAATCATTATAGAATGTTGGGTGAAAATTCCATCTCCTATCACTGCCCACAGCCCCCCAGCTCTCCTCTTCATAGAGGACCAGTGTCAGTAGATTCTGTGTGATATTCCAGAGATATTTTATGAATTTCATTTTGCTATACCATTCTGAACCTCACATTTTTCACAGAGAAAAATATCTTGTGCATCACTCCTTATCATTACATAAGGAGCGTCTTGTCTGCTCTCCAGCTGCAGGATGTCGCGGTTGTGTGGAGGTGCCATGGCACTGTTTACCAGTCCCCGGTCAGTAGACATTAACCGCATCTCCATTCTGCAGGGCAGGTGAGGCTCTGTGAGCAAACCCCGCTCCCTCTGAGGAACCTTGCGATTCTCCCGTGACCATTACACTCCCTTAAGTTGCAAGACACAGCAACACTCCCAGGCCACCTGAACCCAGGGGTGGGACACCTGCGACCTTAAGGCCACCTGTGGCCTTCTAGGTCCTTAGGTGCAGCCTTTTGACTGAATCCAAATTTTATAGAATAAATCCTTTTATTTTTATTAATACATTTTTGTTCACATTCTTATACTTTTATTTTAAAAGTGGACATATTTAAAACACCAAAGAATAAAATAAATTTCAGTGAAATAATCCTCCCAGATTGACCAGCACAATTAGAACATAAGACATAAGGGGTAAATTGATGGCTGCTATGCTCATGATTTAGTTCTAACTTCCGCAGCCTGACTGGCACCACTACAGCATGAGGTTGGTTGTTGAGAGTTTATGGGGGTCGAGTACACCAGTCTGTTAATGGTGCACTGTGTTTCTGTTTGAAGTGGAATTTGTGAATAGTTGCACAGCTCAACAGTGTTTTTTAATTCTGTCTGCTTAACAGCCCATCATGTCAAAGAAGAGCAAGAGAATGCTTAAGGGAGAAAACAGATTTTTTAATGAGGATTGGGAATTGTAATATTATCTTGTTTCTGCTAAAGATAAGATGATTTGCTTGCTTTGTGGTACTGCAATATCAACATTAAAGAAATTCAATGCTCATCAGCATTATAACACTCATAAGGACCACAGATATTTTAAATTAGAGGGAGAGGCATGAAAGGTTGTATTGCAGAAGTTAAAAGACGAAAAGCAAAAGCCAAGACAGTTATTTCAAACAGCAATAAGACCTGGAAATAATGCCACTGAAGCAATTTATAAAGTAGCTGATACACTCGGGAAAAAAGGGAAGCCATTCAGTGATGTAGAAATTGTGAAAGAATGTATTGTGGAAGTCATAGGATGCTTAGACCAGATAATGTTTCAAACTACAAACAACTGTCTCTTTCAAGGAGAACCATAACTGATTGGCAGCATGAATTAGCCTATAACTTAACAGAAAAACTTCATGCAATACTTCAAAAGTAAAATATATATTATTCAATCACTTTGGATGAATCAACTAATACTACTGATTTGATGCAGGTTTTATACTTCATTTGGGTCATAACAAAAAATTTTCTTTGCTATGAAGAGTTACTCACTTTGGGCACTCTTGTGAACAGAACACGGGGAATAGATATCTTCAACAACTTTCAAGTTAAATGTGAAGTTGGACTGAATTTGGTAAATTTAGTGAGTGTATGTACAGATGGTGCACCTTCCATGACAGGAAAACATGAAGGGTTTATTGCACAGGTAAAAAAGGTATTAACAGATCCAGATGCTCTCATTTCTTTTTATTGTATCCTGAATTAGCAAAATCTCTGTGCTAAAGCTGCTATTTTAAGTGACACTTTGCAAGAAGTTATAAGTATTGCTAACTATATTTGTGCAAATGCAACATGGCATGGCCAGTTTCGTAACATGCTAAAGTTGAACAATGAGGTATGCAGTGTGGATTTGCCATATCATTCTAAAGTGCATTGGCTATCACAGGGACAGGTGTTAGCCAAATTTTATCTCTGCAAAAACAGATAGTTAAATTTTAGGAAGAACAGAATCAGCAATGTGAATTATTGAAAAAAGATTTCTATAGGAATACAGCATTTCTGTGTGATATGTCAAATCAAAATGACTTGAATATTTCTTTGCAAGATAAAACTAAGTCTATACATGATATGTGGCAAAAAAAATCCAAGCATTTCAAAAAAAGCTATCTTTTTTTAAAAACACTTCTTCTTCAAAAGGAAATTTCAGCTAAACATTTTCCCCAGTTAGCAAAGGTCATTGATGAGCAGGATGATATATGTGAATCATTTGAAGAATACACAGCTGTTGTAGACCTATTAATTGGAGAATACAATGAAAGGTTCACTGACTTTGAGAATCATGACATCACACTCAAATTAGCATTTCAGCCTCACCTAGTTGATATCACGAAGGCACCTAAAGAACTACAGATGGAATTGATTAAGCTCGCAGTAGATGACATTTTAAAGTCATTGTTTGATGCTAAGAAAGATCTAATTGAAATATGGGAAAATGGCATTAGAATACCCATGCCTTCGGCAACATGCCCGAAAAATGCTTTCTTGCTTTTCAACCACTTATTGCTGAGAATCTACATTCTCCTACCTTACCCAAATCAAGATGCCCTTAAGGTCACAAATGACTAATACCCATCTAGAGGATCAACTGAAACTGTGGACTTCCATGCTGCAACCAAATATTCAAATGCTTTCCAACAAAAAGCAGACACAACAAAGTCATTAAAAAGCTAGTTAACTTTAAAATTAACAAATAGTTTTCATTTTTTGAAATTATTAAGTAGTCGTTAGATTTTTACAAAATAATGTACATTTTCATCTAACTGAAGTTTCTTCAATGTGGCCTTATTTGATTACAGCTAAATTAATGCAGCCTTCCAACATGAAAAGGTTCCCCACCCCTGCCTTAACCAGTGGGAGTGTATTGTGAAAGCTCACAAGAAGACAGACAAACAAGGAAACTGGAAAGCAGCTTGGGAAGAGCAGGAGGCAGAGCAGCTCTGACCTCGGTACCAGGCACCTCTCCCCCCTCCACCCCTTGCAGCTGTGAGGGGCTCTGTGTGCTACCCAGGCCCCACCCCCATCTGTTACTGGGCTCCCTCTGGGTGCACCTGAGTCCACATGTCCACACAGGAGAGGGGTAGGGTCTCCAGCGTAGGACCCCTGGGCAGGCTGGGGGAGCTGCTGGCTGGTCAGCTGCCCTGGGAGCAGGGCCCACCCCTTATCCCGCTAGGTGTAGCGAGGGTGCTGGGGTCAAGCAGAGAGAACGTGAGGGGCTGTGCGGAAGGTCCCTTTTCCTCAGTAGAGGCTTAGGGCATTCAGAGCAAAATAGACTCCTAGGCACTAAGTACTGTATCTCCTGCCCCAGAACTCCAGATCTGCCTGAAAGAATTTGAGCAGGCTGCAATTCCTGCTGAGCAAGGGAGGCCACAGTCACGAAGACCCTCTTAAAGTGACCTTGTTTTTAGATGCAGGCTAATTCAGTCTGGGGGAAAAAATGACCGCATGAAATTGTTTTTTAAGGCTCTCTAGCTTCACAAACAATTTCGCATACCTTAGCTCCAAGACCTAAGTCTTAGCTTAGACCAAACCTTCATGAAGTAGACACCAAGAGCAGCATTCCCATTTTACAGATGAAGAAAGTAAGACTCAGAGATATTCACTTACTTGCACAAGGCCATAGTACTAAGTAGTTGGCAGAGCCAGGATTCAATTTGACCTCTATTCTGCATTGTTCCCACTGTACCAGGCTGCCTGGGGACTGTAGGGCCACAGCCCTTCACTTTGCTGCACAAGCTGGAAGTCACGGGTCGTCCTTCAGTACCCCTACCCCATCCTCACCCGCCCAGCTTCTCACCCCCACAGCTGCTTTGGAGCCAAGTCAATCAATTCCACCTCCTAGATGATTCTCAGGCTGTGCCTTCTCTTCATTCCTATTGTCACTTCCTTAGTTTAGCCCCTAAATTGTTTCTCCCCCATTACAGAAATGGCTTCTGTGGTGTTATAATGTATATATTGGTTTTCATGCACCTTTCCCAGCACATAACTTCCATAGCCCTTGTAACAGTCTCTTGTTATAATGTTGGGTGTGTTGGGCCTTAGGAAACAATCTCTCTGACCTTCTTCTGTCCTCCTTTTACCTGCCTCAAGTCAGGGCTCTAATATTCCCCTGCCTTTGTCATTGTGGGTCATAAGACCCTCATTCCAGAGAGGTCCTGCCCCATACCCTGGAGGTGACACGGTTGTCCATAAAAACCCAAGAGGACTGGGTTCAGAGAGCTTCCAGATAGCTGAACACATGGGGGTTCCTGGAGGGTGGCCCCTGGGGAGGGCAGGGAAGCTCCTCCCCGCTTCTCATATGCCTTGCCCTATGCAACGCTTCATCTGTATTCCTTATAATAATCTGGTAAACACACTGTTTCCTTGAGTTCTGTGAGCCGCTCCAGCAAATCGATCAAGTCCAAAGGCGGGGGCAGTCTTGGGGACTGAGCCCTCAATCCATGGGATCTGACACTACAGAATTAGAGGAAACCCAGATGGTGTCTGCTGCTTGTTGTGTAGGCAAAAAACCCCACACCCACATGTTTGGTCACAGAAGTCTTCTGTGTTGATGACTGTTGTGGTGTGAAAGCAGAGGAAAAACACAGTTTGAGTTTTTCCAAACACTTCCTAAGTAGCTTCTTTGTCTCTGGCAACACCTCACTTCAAATCCTCTCTCCCTATGAATGAGCTTTCTAAAATACACCTGATCGTCCCACTCCCTGGGTTAAGAACCTCCAAAGGCTTCCTTTAGGATTAAATCCCAACTTCCTGTTTCTGCTGCTGCCGCATGCAGGCAATCTCTTGCTGGGTCTCTGAAGTGCCCGTAGCATAACTAATAAAAACGTGCTTATCTCTTCAACGTTTGCACTAACTGAGCCAATATAGCACTCTCCTTGCACAACGCACTGATCTAGGCCTTCTCTGCTGTATTCCAATGAACTACAGAATAATGCCTGAGCAAGAGCCATTCATATGCAAAACAGAGAAAGGCTGAATTATACAGGAACTATTGATAAGTCTACAGTAATCTATCATGCAATTGTTTACCCAACAGATTGTGTTTATATCATCTTTGGTACCATGTCATTTGTTTTCATGACAGTGTAGCTAATTAGACCTAGGATGGCAGGACTTACGTGTTACTGAATCATTTATTACTCCACACCTCATTGAAGAGAGCTTCATAAACTTTCCAAAACTGTTCAACAGACAGAGCGTAATTTGTGCTCTGCAGACAAAGGATTCTGTTGCTGGGTGCTTATTAGCATATTAAAGGCTTGGAGAAAACCAGCAACGCAGAAACTAGAGCAATTTTGTTCTCAGGAGACAGTTTTCTTCTGCACATCTACCTATTAACATCTTCTGAAAGATTTTTCCCTCAACAGAAGTTTGGGGAAGCACTGGACTAGAGTGCAGAGGCTCTGAAGTCTTCTGGAATTTCTCGTATTCTGACATCAGGATGCAAGCGCAGACCTGCCACTGTCTGCCTGGAACATCTTTGGTTAACTCCTGCTGATCTTTCAAGATTCAGTTCAGGTGGCACTTCCTCCTAGTGCCCGCGCTCTCTCTCTCTCTCTCACACATACACTTTTGTGACATGTAATTGTATGTGATTCCCTAACACCCCTCATAATACCTCTGTATTTTCTATTGGTTGATAGAAAATTCACGCCAAACTGGCCACAGCTGAAGGGGAATTTATAGCCCAGTCATTGGAGGCATGCCGCAGCAGCAGCTTGGGCTTCACCGCCTCCCAAGTTCAAGTTCAGCAGGAAAGCAGGGTACCTCCTAGGTCACGTGCCCAACCCTGACCCAATCACTGTGGCTGAGGAAATGAGTGCAGTATCATCAAAACCTGTGGCCTAGACCACAGGTGCCACCTCTGAAGTTGCCAGTAAGCAGCCTTCAAGAGAAAAGGTGGGGGCACGGGTTCAGGATGGCCCCAAACGACCATCACAGCCTAGCCCCGAGCAAACGCAGCCCCCGAATCTCCTCTGCTTCCCTGTCTCCCCGGACAGATGGTGAATTCCCTGCAGGTGGGCCAGGGTCTCTGTCTCCATATCCAGCCCCTAGCACCTTCCCGGGCACACCTTATTTTCAACAAATGGTAAATGGGGACACAGAATGTTCAAGGCAAGACTCCTACCATGAAGGAGTTTATGCTCTGGTCCAAGAGTCAGTATTTATACAATAAAAATCAATTAATCATACAAAGTCACATGCTATAAGTGCCAAATGAGTGATCTGGGTATTAAGCCTCAAAGGCATTCAAAGAAGGGACAGTTCTGGAAGTTAATAAATAAGATATATAACCTGAACTAGAGAAACTCAGTTTCTAGTGGGAAAGAAAGATGTGTTGCACCGAAAATGCCAACAAGAGTGGTAAGTCCTGGGGGAGGAGTATTAGCATGTTCTGGTTGGTTCTAGAAAACTTTTCTTTCTTTCCTAAATGATTCAAAGAATAGCAACCAAGAATATTTTTCTTGGTTTTATTCATTGTATTTTAATAATAAACATTCCAAGAGAAGAATAGGGGTTTCCTGTGTTAGGGTGTGGCTGACTCCAGACACTGGCGCCCACATCGCAGCCTGACATGGGCTCTTGCCGTTTCACTTCACTGCAGGGTCATGGTTTCCAATAACTTCTTTTAAACTGAGCATTTATCTGCTGTTAAAGTCAATTAAGTCCTGCCCCCACAAGCAAGCTGCAAGTGGCAGCAATAACGCCTCTGCTGGGAGAACACCCAGCCGGGCTTGTGGATCTCAGGGAATAAGAGCCGCATGGACTGTGGGGAAGTTTTCCTCACTCTGGTGGAACATTTTCTCTTTGGTTTTGCCACTAGAATTTGAACAAATTTCCATTTCGGTGGGGGAAGGTCTTCAACTTGCAAAATTTAGATACCAAATCCTGCTGGGCAGAGCTTGGCAGAAGTGATGCTGGATAGCTGGCCTCGCATGATCCTCACAGCCCCCCGAGACCCTTTGGTGGCTTCGCAGGACAAAATGCAAACTCTGTAACAACCATCGAGGCCTCTGTGCGACCTCCAGCCCAGGCTCATCGCTCATCGCTCGGATTGCCTATTGCCCTCCAGCGCCTCGGAACTGCTCCTGGCTCCCAGCATCCCATATCATGCTTGCTCTGTCCCCTGGCCCGAGGCCTCCATCTCCTGTTGGCCTGGTTAACTGTCGTCCCCTCCCATAAGCCTCTTCCAGGAAGTCTTCTCTGATCCCTCTGCTACTGAGGAGTAAATGCTCCCATAACACACCATGTGCACCTTTATTTGTATGAGCGAATTGAGGGTAGGAAATAGCCACCCCTAGCATTTCATGCAGGGCCTGGCATGCTGTGGCCCTTCAACCCAATTTTTGCATGACAATGAATGAATGAATCATACACGAGTGAATGTTTACCTCTGGCCCCTCGATCTCCTCTGAACGCTTTCCCTTCTGGCTGTCTGTTCCATGTTTTCACTAGTTTCTTTGTTTCATTCCTTCCCCTCCCTCCCTCCCTCCCTCCCTTCCTTCCTTCCTTCCTCTCTTTCCCTCCCCTATCCCCACCTGCCATTAAAACCTTCCAACAGGAATACTTCCTATAAATTCATCCTTGCTAAGTATAATATGACTAATGTGAAAAAACATGTCTCTACCCACCACCGCCACCACCAGTGGGGACTTTTTCAAAACAACACACAGTCAGTCTTAGCGCTAAAGGAATAAACCTGTAATACTGGGGTTCAGCATTGGCTGGATCCACGCAGCCTTGCTGGTCCCCCCTCTGCTCGCTCACTGGGCTTCTCTGCTGCTGGGGGACAGGGCAACAGGTGTGCAAGGGTCAGAGGAGGTGCTGTTGCCCAGCAGAAAAGCAGGGAATACCGGTAATGCTATGTGCCGTAGGGCTTAGTGGTTGGGTGTTCTGGCTCTAGAGTCACACTGTCTGGATTGAAATTTCAGATTGACTGTTGTGTAACCTTGGATAGGTGACTTCTCTCAGGGTGAATAAAAATGCTTATCTCAGGGATGGTCAGGATTAAATGAGACAATTCCTACAAAGCACTTATCATAGTATGTGACTCATAATCAATACCTGCCAAATATTAAATATTGTATCAGTCAGCCACAGCTACATAACAAATCAGCCCAGAACTTAGTGACTTAAAACAATAATTTACTATTATCTCATGGATCTGGGGGTTCCCTCTTTCATGCAGTTACAGTCAGATGATGACTGGGGCTAGAATCATCTGAAGGTTCACTTGTGTGCCTGGCACCTGGGCTGGGAAGCCTCAAATAGCTAATGGCTGGAATAGCAGGGCCGCTTGAGCATCTCCCTCTAACTCTATGTCATTTTGCAATGAGGACTCTCCAGCATGGTGGGCTTTGGGTAGCCAGATTTCTTATGTGGAGGCTCAGAGCTTCAAAGAAAGGAGAGAGAGAGAGAGAGAGAGAGATGACAGGCAGAAGAGAGAGAAAGATATGATAGGCAGAAGCAATATCACCTTTTATGACCTGGCATTACTCAGAGCATCACTTCCTCTATACTCTACCAGGCAAGACCATCACAAAAGCCCATCCATCCAGTTTCAAGGGGAGGGGATGTAGACTCCGCTTCTTGATGGGGAAGTGGCAAGGTTCTAAAAGAATATGTGGGGAGGAAAAAATTGTTATGGCCATTTTTGGAAAATATAATCTGACACAGCATTATTGTAGTTATTATTTACTAAACCATATGCCTTGTGACTTGCATGTATTTTATTATCTTGAAGTATCTTAAAGCATTGGATTGGTTGATTAAATTGTAGGGTTAGGAAAGTATTTCTGAGCATGGAAATATCATAATATGGGAGATTTGAAAGAGTCACAGAAAATGAAATGCTTTTCTACAGAAAGGGGAAGTAGGGATAATTATTAATTATCAAATATACAAGAGTTACATATAACCAGTAACTCAAATTACATTCAATTACTCAAAGCAAAGTTTAACAAATTTTATTTCAACTGACTACTTGAGAAAATTAAACTAATTAATCTGTACCAGCTAAAAATGATTTGCTGTATTTCTAACATTTAGCAGCTGTGAAGCTCTGGCAGCCCCTTTGTCATACTATGCCATGGTAGAGTGCATTAATCTGATTTTGCCCTTACTCATGAATTCCTTTAACCTTCCCTCCAGCCCAGATGGGAAGGTGTCCAAGGAAGAGGGAACATCCAAGCACCCATGTGTCTACACACAGAGTAGATGGCTGTGTCTATATGCGTGAAAACCACGGGTTAGCCACTGTGTCTGAGATTCCTTTCATTTCTGACATTCCATAAAGGCTTTCCTAAGAAGCATGTTTATCTAAGACAAGGAAGTGAGTTATCTGGGAGGAAAACACTTTAACTAGCTAGCACATTAGGGGCCTAGTTTATCTTACCAAAATCCATGATCACTTATTGCCACCCACCAGCATGTGGTCCTGGAGGTGTGAGTGATGACCTGGAAGGGGCTAGGCTGGCAGGGTGGGGTGGAACCCAGGGCATTGCATCACTGTGGTGAATATCTGGCAGTTAGGGCCCTGAAAGGAGGCTTCTTGGATCCAAAAACAAAATTTTGGATCCACAGCCAGCCACATACATGGTATTAGTTTTAAAAAGGATGTATATCAGTTGGGGGCCAGTCAGGAAAACAGAAACCACGAGTTGTTTTAACAGAAATTTTAAAACAACTATTAGAGGACTGAAAATTTCAAAAGAAAAACTAAGGCTACACAGAGATGGTAAAGTAGGAAGCAGCCACCTCCCCTAAGGTTGGGGGAACAAAGAGAAGAGTTTGAAGTTATCAGAAATTAAATGCTTAGAAGAGGGGCCCGTAAGATTGGCATAACAGCCCTCTAAGAAGGAGAGACTGCACTTCTTAGCAGATGCTGGTGCCTCTGGGGGAGAGTGTCAGAAGACGTTGGAGACCAGAACCAGTTGCACCTGTCAGGGAAAGGGCTGGGGAAAGGCAAGCAAACAGAGAGGGAAGTCCCTTCTTTGTCCTCCAGCTTCCTAGCCTCCTTCTATGGCCCAAGTGGCAGAACCTAACAAGGAACCAGCTGGCAAAAAAAGAAATTCAGTTTGCAGAATACCCACCCCAGCATCACAGAGCAGAGTATAGAAAGGTGTTGGAGTGGAGGAACAATAGATTAATCACTGGCACAAGGCATGTTTCAGGATATGCAAGGGCTAGCTGTTAGAGCCTCTTGCAGTATGATGTCACAGCTCTTCAGGTGAGCAGCTCAGGTGACAGCCCATATGGTTTTCCTCTGTGCTTTGGTTGACAGTAAACATAGGCACAAACAGCTACAGCATGACCAGCTGAACTTCAGGGCCAAGCACACCTAGAAAAAAAACATGCTGGCTGTCAGCCACGGGCGTGTTGGTGGAAGGACGATCCTTCCGGAAGTGATGCCTATTTCCCCCAAGGCCACCAGGGTAGAGTGGGCTCTGCTGTCAAAGTGACCTTGGGCACCTGCCCCTCTCCCACTCTCAACGCCCCCTTCTGTAAAATGAAGATGATGATAATGCTTCATATACAGAGTTGTTGGAAGGTAAAGGGAAGAGACGCACATAAAAACCTAGCACAATGCCTGGTACACAGTAAGCATTTAATAAATGTAAACTATCAGCATCAGTATGTTTGGCTGTTGTCTCTGTTTTCTCTACGCATCTCCATCCCGCCAGCTTGTTATCATTGCTATTGTTTCTAAAACACAGAACGGTGAGCTTGGGTTTCTGCATCTGCTTCCCCTGCTGGTCTGGGAGCTCTTTGAGAGTAAGGACCAAGTCCTGGCTTTCTCGGTGTCTAACACAGCACCTGCCTCAAAACAAATTAATTAATTAATTTTTAATCCAGATGAGAATTTGGGGCTGCCATTAAGTCCGGGTAAGTGGAAGCTTTTGAGCTAACTTTTGTCTTTACTGTGTTTTCTTCCCTTCTTTCTCCAATCACCTTGGCCTCTGTCTTAAGCTCTCCAGGGAGGGGGTGATGGGTTTGGATGTTAGTGTAAACCCAACCACTCTGAAGTGGTTCAAGGGCTTCACTGACTTCGTAGATGCAAGCCTCCCCAAATCATGAGGGACTTCAGGATGACGGGGTAGAGGGTGACCTTGGTGGGCCTTGAGGTGTCCCTGATAGCAGCTCCTCAGGCCAGGAAGACCAGTGTTGGCCCCCACAAACTCACTTCTGCCTCTGCCCTTCATATCCTCTTCTCAACTCCCTTACTCCTGGAGTTACTGGTAGAGCATTTAGATCATTTGCCAGCCCAAGATTTCTGGACTGGGAATCTCTAGTCTGATTCACTTTCTTCCCTCAAGCCTTCAAGGAAGCCTATACTTAAGATGGATGGAAATCTGATTAGCGTACAGAGACCTCTTTAAAAATCTCTCTGTCGGTCCCATTCTGATATCTGCCAACTTTATGATGTCTATTTTCTTTTCATTTTTTATTGATACATAATATTTGTACATATTTATGGGGGTACCTGTGAGATTCTGGTATATGCATGCAATGGGTAATTATCAAGTCAGGGTATTTAGGATATCCATCACCTCGAACATTTATCATTTCTTTGTGTTGGGAACATTTCAAATCTTCTCTTCTAGCTATTTTGAAATATACAATATATTGTTGTTTAACTATAGTTACCCTACTGTGTTATCAAACACTAGAACTTATTCCTTCTATCTAACTGTACGTTTGTACCCGTTAACAAACCTCTCTTCCTCCTCACCCACTTCCCAGCCTCTGGTGACCACGATGTCTATTTTAAAACACTGAATTACAATTCAGGCCCATGTACCCCTGACCAATCCCATGTCGAGTGTGGGGAAACCAGTCACCCCTCAGCCAATGACACAATGTTAGCAGGAGCAATGGGTCACATGACAAAGAGAGAAGCAGGTTTTCTCTTCACATTTAGAAACACTGAAAGAGGTGATTTTCCTATACCCTACACTGTCTTATTCTGAGAAAGGGTTTGACTTAACCAAATACAAAGCCTGACAGCTATTTCTCCCAAATGAATAGTGGGGAGGAGCCAAAGTGACATATTTTTTTTTAAAGAAATGAAATATTTAAAGAAAGAGTTTTCTATTTTTTCCCCCTGGGGAAGGGAGCCCTTAATATTCCCATCAACGTTGACTCGTGTGAATCACAGCCCTTTCGTTCCTATAAAAACAGGATGATTCATCTTGAATCCTGCCAGCTGTGGGCTGCGCATGATTCTGATGGTGCAGGCTTTCCTGGGAGAAGAACTCTGGGAACACGCTGCTCCCAGCTGCGTGTTATTATGAACCAGCCCTCTGTCTACATCTTTCCAGAGGTTGGGGATGGACTAGGGGTAACCCTAATGCCAGCTTTGAGCTTATGATGCATTCAAAGGGCTCTGCAGAAGGGTCACTCTCCTGTCATCGTATGAACCAGGTCACCTTGGCTGAGAAAGCAAGGTACATTTTGGTTTCTTATTTCAAATTCTGTGTATAAACAAAAATTTATGATTACTTCTCGAATAAACTTTACTGCAGTATAATTTATATACAATCAACTATACCCATTGCTATGGATTGAATATTTGTGTTCCCCCAAAAATTCATATGTTGAAACCTAAGCACCACTGTGATGGCATTAGGAAGTGGGGCATTTGGGAGGTGATTAGGTCATGAGGGTGGGGCCCTCAGGAATGAGATTAGTGCCCTTGTGAAAGGGACCCCAGAGAGCTCCCTGGCCTCTTCCAACATGAGAGGACCCAGTGAGGAGCTGGCAAGAGGGCCCTCACTAGAACCTGGCCATGCTGGCACCCTAATCTTGGACTTCCAGGCTCAAGCACTGTGAGAAGTACATTTCTGTTGTTAATAAGCTACCCAGTTTGTGATATTTTGGTATAGCAGCCTGAAGGGACTAAGACACCCATTTTACATGTACAGTTTGAGTTTTGACAAATGATACACATGTACATCCTCCACCCTAATCAAAAGACAAGATAGAACATTTCCATCATCCCACCCTGGGCAAACATTGAGCTGCTTTCTATCACTATAGATTAGTTTGCCTGTTATAGAATTTTACATAATTGGATTCATACAGTATATAGTCTTTTGTGTCTGGCTTCTTTAGGTCAGCATAATGTTTTGAGATTCACTAATGTTGTTGCATGTATCAGTAGTTTGTTTATTTTAATGGCAGAGTAGTATTCCATTGTATGGATATACCACAGTTGGTTTATCCATTTACCTATTGATAGATATTTGGGTTGTTTCAGGTTTTGGCTATCATAGCAGTGAATAAAACTGCTATGAACATTAATGTGCACATCTTTCTGTGGACATGTGCACTCATTTGCCTTGCACACCTACCTAGGAGTGGAGCAAACTGCCTTTTTAGGAATGTATCAAATGTGATGATACAGACCATGACCAAGAATTAGGGGAAATGTAAATATTGCAGGTGATTAGAAAATTATAATATTATAATGGTGTGAAAATCCAAACAATGTGAGTTCCTGCAGGATGGACAATGTGACAGCAGGCACAGACTGTCCTGGAGCACAGGGAATTAACAATTCCTTGGTTTTTTCCAGATTACATGAGCTTGGACAAGCCCCTTACCTTCTGGAACCTCCTGTCAACAGGAAAGAACTCAAACTCTGTAAAATAATTTAAAGAGGTTTATTCTGAGCCAAATATGTGTGACCATGGCCTGGAGAGCCACACCCAAGAAGCCTTGAGGAATGGTCTCACCGTTTTGGGGTTACAGTTTGGTTTTATACATTCCAGGGAGATAGGAATTACACATAAAGTCATAAATTAATACATGGAAGACATACATTGGTTTGGCCCAAAAAGGCAGAACATCTCAAAGCATGGCATTACAGGTTCTTGGTGGGTTTAAAGATTATTTGATTTGTAATTGGTTAAAGAAATGAAACTTTGTCTAAAGGCTTGGAATGTTTTAAGTTAAGATAAGGAAGTCTGTTAATCAGAGACAAGCCACCAGACACATACCAAACATATACCCAGACTCAAGTGATCTACTAAGTTAGTGGTCCCCAGCATTTTTGGCACCAGGGACAGCTTTCATGGAAGACAATTTTCCATGGAGGGGTGGGGCACGGGCGGGGGTAGGCAGACCTTTGTGGCCCAGTCCCTAACAGGTCAGTTACCATACCTGGGGGTTAGGGACTGCAATAATAAGTAAATTGATGACCTGCAGGTAAAGTAAAAGCTTTGTCTTATATAGCCTTAAGCCTGTTAATGAGTTACAAAGGATATCTCCAAGAAGGGAGGGGGTCATGATGAGATGTGTCTGACCTCCCTTCTCATGGCCAGCAACTCAGCTTTGGGGTATTTCTGGGGTTCCTTTGGCCAAGAGGGGGTCCATTCAGTCAGCTGGGGTGGGGGGATTAAGATTTTATTTTAGTTCACACACCACAAAATGATAGTAGTAATATCTGATCCTTACTTCACCAAGCTTTAAGATCATTTCTTGGAAAATGTTTGAGTCCTTTAAGAGAACCTTAGCTATAAAAAGCCAAAGTGACATACATTGTGCTTACAAATATGAATTGAGTGTAGAAGGCCAGGCACAGAATAGACATATGGTAAGAACTGTTGAGAAATATAATTAAAAACAAAATCTTATCCCAACCCAGAAATCCTTTCCTCAAAGGTAGTAGAGAAGAAACACTTTTATTATCGAGTAAGCATTAAACCAGGATGTGATACACATCACAGGCAATGTGCTGAGAGATTGCAAAGGCAGAAATCTCACCACTTTACATAGTCAAGCAGGCACAACCCACACACACGTGTTTTCAAGGTCAACAATAACTAGTCCTCACGTAGGAGGACTTGACAGCACCATTGGTGACACATAGTTCATCCTAACTTTACCTGGTAGTTGGGGTGACTATCTGTGTTAGGTAATTGGCTTTACTCAGAGGAAAAACAAATTTCTCCTATCTTTATGAGAAAAGGTAGATTTGTAACTTGGACCAAGGTGCCCACTGAAGTCAGGCCCAGCCCCCCTCAGAAACTGGGAGGTAAGGCTGCTATCCCCCTTGGTGTTTACATTTCGAAGAGATGGCTCCCTGGTCCTTGAGAGAGACACTCCTACTTCATAAAGCTGACAAAATACCAATCTAGTCTTCAGAAGGACTCATATACATTTCAAAGATAGAAGAAAGTATTTACAATTCCAAGTTTTCTGAAGTAAATGCTCAAAGAAAAAGGAGGGGAGGGAAACTCCTTTGCAACAAGGAGAATGAAGCCCCTTATTTTAAATTTGTATTTGTCCTTACGGTATTCAATGGATGTTTCTTAAAATAACACACTCAGGCTGGTGGCAGTGGTTCACACCTATAATCCCAGCACTTTGAGAGGCTGAGGTGGAGGGATTGCTTGAGGCCAGGAGTTCAAGTGCAGCCTGCGAAACATACCAAGACCCTGCATCTACAAAAAAAATTTTTTTAAATAAAATAAATTAGCCAGGCATGGTGGCACATGCCTGTAGTCTTAGCCATTCAGGAGGCTGAAGCAGGAGGATTGCCTGAGCCCAGGAGTTCAAGACTGCAGTGAGATATGATCATGCCACGGCACTCTAGCCTGGGCAACAGAGCAACAGTCTGTCTTTAAAAGAAAAAAAAAAAAAAAAAGCACAGAAAATAAATCATTTCTGTTCCCAGCTTTTAATCTGGAGCTTCAGGCTTTGGGATGAGCAAAGTTGAGCGATGAAATTGAACGATCCCACCCCCTCCAACCTTTGGCTCACGCGATGGACTCTGCATTTCTTTTCTGATCCAACCCTTTCTATCTCTGACTTGTTTTTACTCATGAGGAGGCTGCTCCTAGGAAACCACCCTTCTCTTTCCTCTCACTGCTGGATCCTGGGCTTTGATTTTTGTCGGGGTCACGGCTATCTTTCAGAAGCCCCAGCAAAGTCCTTAACTGACCCCTCACCTCTGGAGGCCCCCATTTCAGGGAGGACATGAGACCCGCCCCTATGCCAGGCATTGTTTGGGTTCCAGGATTCAGCTCTGATGGGCACTTATTAGATCTAAACATGGCCGTGACCTGTGCCCTCTTTCCTGAGTTGGTTGCCCTTTTGTTCTGTCTGAAAAGAGGCATCTGTAAGCTGCCTGATCCAATTACTGCAATTTCTTTCTCTCTAAAATGCCACCAATTTCTAAATGTTTTTAACTGAAATAGGGTGACTTCACTTTCTAATTAACTCAAGTGGTCTCTTACCTGATAGTGGTGGCTGTAATTATGCCTCACTTAACTCGCACAGGACTGTTTAAAATTTGGGGATGTACAGGTGACCTTTTAAAAATCACACCCTGTTTACCTGGGTTTGGCTTCCGGGGAAGAGAAAGACATTGCCCAATAGATGCATTATTTTACGCTGTTGCTCAGAGAACCACACATGTGTTCTCTCCATTCGTTTCGCCCCATGGGGAGGAGCTGAGTCAGTGGGTTCAGGGCCAGCAAGCATGTTTGGTGATGTGTGGCACTGTAGGAGAAGGGAGACGGTGATACTGTCATTATTTAAAATCACTTCCACCCACTGGGCTGAGTCACAGGAACGTCACTGCTTGGGATTTTGCATCAGTCTCAAAAATATACCTCTGCAAAGCTTTCCGCTCTCAGTGGCGTGCCTGTTCACTCACTGGGGCCCTCCTTAAAAGGAAGGCTGCGTGCATCTTCTATATTAAGTGCCTAAATTCTCCCACTGTGTCATCCTGGCCACAGTGATGCGGCACATTTGTGTAACACTTGGTGTTGCCACCTGAGCTCTGAGAAGGTCAGTGCAGCTATCCCCACTTTACATGCAAAAAGCCCTGAAGATTCTAGGAGGCTGAGGACTTGACCCAAGCTAAGGAGAGAAGCCCGGGCTGGGATCCAGGTTTCCTGCCTCCTGGCCTAATCCTGACTCGACAGGGGAGGAAAAAGAACGTTGGGTCTGAAAACACGGATCTCTGCAAAAACGCACTGGCAGTGTGCAAGTGGGCACAGACAACAACCCACTTTGGCTAGAGTGATTCTGCCACCTTATATTCAATTTCAGATTTCAGAGCAAATCAGACCGTTTCCTTTCTTTCCCTTTTTTTTCAGATAGTGATAGATATCCTCTCCCTGTCCCTCAAAATCCAAAACAAGAGCTTTCCTAGAAAGGCTTAGCTGGTTTCCAGAACACTAGTATCTGTTCGTAACAAAAAGAATGATTTCCCAGGCAGTGGGGCAGGATGGCCCAGCAGTTCTAAGAACTCAGCTCTGGGGCCAGGCAGGCTTGAGGAAAAGCGCTGGGAGACTTTGGGCAGGTGACCATCACGCTGCATCTAGTTTCTCGTGGTTATTAACATCGCAGGGTTGTCAGGACAGGTGAGTGAGATGATTGTAAAGCACTTAGCGCAGGGCCTGACACTTAGCAAGCCCCCTAGAAATGTGGCGATAATGACATCATGAATGTGTAATAATCATGTCAGGCTACATATCTGGCAGATACTGGATACTATAAGGAATGGCTCCGGTCTCACTCTTGAAGCCCCTTCTGTCATGACAGCCTTTAGATTTCCTCTGTAAAAGAGTTTTGAGCATGTATCTTAAACTCTTAAGTCCAATCTTGCTACCAAAACAAACCTCCTGTAATGGAAACATTTATTTTACATTTATCATATGGGTGACTGGAGCCCCCTACTGTCAGGGAAGCCCCAGTTACCTGCTTTTGGAGTTTGTTTTGTTTGGAACCTTCCAGGAAGTCCTGGTGAGGCTCAGGAGGATTCGTTAACCCCTCAGAACAGGTCCCACACCACCAAGAACATGAGAAAACCTGCCCTCTCCATAGTAACGGGGCATCCTCTCCAAGAGTAGGGCAAGTTGGGATTTCTTGCTGCTTTTTGAGTATTGTAGAGTCCATCCTCCTCACAAAGAGTTGAGAACGCTCTTGCTGCTCCTCTGTACTGGAGGTGTCCTTGGGGCTCTTTGCTACGTGGAAAGAACCAGAATTACCATGGCAGGTGTCTCACTGCCCCCCTCTGCCCTGCTCTGAGGGAGGGGTGGGGGCTGGGAGCCTCCCCCAGCCTTCTACCCTCCCAAGGCAAGTTCTAATCAGAGGCAGCAGAGGGAAGTAGCCACGTGATATTGGCAAGGGTTGGAGCAGAGACGTGCCATCTGCCAAAAAGTGGCCAGCACAGAATTCAGACCAGCGTGCCCACTGTCGAGGAGCCACTCAAATGAAGGCCCAGGTCCATATGTTTGGTCATTTGGAACAGTGACCATAGCATAACAAGAAGAAACAGACATTTATATAGCACCCTGTGCCAGGCACGGTTCTAAGCTCTTTATGTGTACTGACACTTGAGTTGCGTCCTCAGGCCCCATAATGGACAAAGTCCGACTGCCTTCCAGGCCCTGGGGTGAGGAAGCATGCCATGTAAGAGGAGGTGGGGAAAGGAGAGAGCTTTCTCTGTTCTGGAGCACCTGCAGGCTTGGAACCTCCCCACCCCCCACCTCCTCTGAGATGTTCCTGCTTCACAGCAATTCAGCCTTTCTTCCGCGTCTGCGCTCAGACATCTTCAAAGTCTTTTTCCCTGCAATGCCTGGTCTCTCTCCCCACATCATCACAGACCACCAGGTGGCTCTGAGGTGGCACTTGGCTTCTCCAAGCCTCACTGTTGTCTAGGTCATTGTCAGCTCCCCTAACCTAAGCTCTGCCCGTCATGTTCTCTGGCCCCAGCAGGACACAAAGACCCTCATTCTACAAGGAAAAGATCCCAATGGACCCCTGGTCTGGAGGGTGAGTCCTTTCAATATTGCTAAAGGAAAAAAATCCCATGAGCTTCTACAGAGTTAGAAATTTTTCTTTTCTTTGTATCTCCTACAGCTAACAGTGACCCCCACAGAGTAGACACGCCTACTCTACATGTGTCTATTCAGGAGCTGAATGAATGAATGACAGAATCATCCCGCTCAGGACACTCAGATCTCCCTTCGAGAATATCAGTGTTCCACGTGTGGCTGATGAGCAGCTGGTGGGCATCTCTAACTAGAACGAGTTACAAATAATTAAGATGTTAACTGACTAGAGAGATTATGAAAAAGAAGTACATTGACGTGGTAGAATTATTAAATCCTTTCTCCATCTGCCAAGGACAGTTTGACGGCACATGTATTGATGATGAGGGCAGAATCGGGCTGTCAGTTCAAAGATTTCACACCAGGTCAAAACGTCAGAGGCGCTGTGGGTGGAGTCAATACCAGGACATGGAAGAAGAAATCCAGCTCCACCTGTTCCCAGTGTCATCAGACCTGGGTAACTCCCCAGAGTGACTCCTCCCAGCACTGAGCCCACCTCCTGCAGCCAGCGCCCCCGGGTGCCACCACCATACCCAAGGGAAAGACCCAACGTGACAAAATGCAAAGGGAGAAACGAACCAATGTAGGGAGCAACAGGGTTACCTGATAAATCTGTTCGTCCACAAGAGAAGGAGAAGAATTCCCCACAGGGGAACTAATGCGGCTGAGGGAGAGGCCGTATCAGTGCACAGCAAGTTGGAGGTGCCGCAAAGGCCAGCCGAAGTGGTATGCTTTTTAAATAACTGATGAGAAATGTACAGTTTTGATGAAATATTATTTTGCCAAGACTTTATAATGCAACTTTTGGTTTCCTTTTATCTGCAACAGCAAAAAATAAATTTTTTGGCATCTATTCAATGTCACTGTTGCCTTTGGGGAAGGAGAAATATCACTGACAGAAATGTGCCAGTGGCCGAGTTCCAATGAAGTAAAACAAAATCCCCTTGCCTAGTACTTGAAAGAACACCTTTTGAATTTTCAGATTTTTCCAGAAATTCCTACACATCAGCTGCATGATGTGTGAGTAACTTTAAAAGCAGCTCTCTTCTGCTTTTCTGCCGACCATGGCACAGAATAAATCCAGAGGCAGGTGGGGACCTCAGACAACCAATTATATTGGATGCTGCCTCATCCAGCTTGGTGTTCAGAGGCACATTCATGAAGAGGCATTTTTCTAAGCTTCCTTTGTCCAAGAAGGGGACCCTCTGCAATCTGGCTGCCCGTCAGCTCTGGAAGCTGGTCTCCTGCTAGTGTACCCTTGCTCACTGCATTCCAGACACACCAACACACACTGTGCTCATCCCTGCAAGGGGGTCTCCTGCCTTGGGGTATTTGCACTAGCTGTTCTCTCTGCTCCTACTCCAGGTGTCTGTATGGCTCCTCCTTCATCTCTTTTGCTCCAGTCTCTCACTTTCTCAGGAACTCTGCCATCCGATTTAAAACCACAACCCCTCCCCACCAACTCCTAGCACTTCCTGAGTTTCGCTCTCTCTCTCTCTCTCTCTCTCTCACTTTATTTGTCCTGCCCCTCTAGAATGTAAACTTCTTGAGGGCACAGATTTCTTTCTGTTTCATACACTTGTATATCCCTAGTACCCAGACCCCTGGCACACAGTAGGATCCGAAGGTAATACTTAAACAAATCAATCAAATGAAAATCATTTATTGGGCTTGAAAATGGCTTTACCTTTTTGACAGATCACAAAGGGGCAAAGTTGAAAAGTCTTAAAATGTTATTTGTGATTTTTACTCATGTCCTCCTGTAAATATTAATACTATGGGGGCAGGCGTAGTGGCTCGCGCCTGTACTCCTAGCACTTTGGGAGGCTGAGGGAGAGGATCGCTTGAGCCCAGGAGTTGGAGGTTGCAGTGAGCTGTGATCCCACCACTGCACTCCAGCCTGGGTGACAGAGAGCGAGACCCTGATTCTTAAAAAAATAAACCAAAAAACCAACAAACAAAAAAACTATGAATGTTTCTGACAAGCATCTCTAAAAAGGCTAGAGTTTGAAAAACGTATATAAGGCTTAAAATGTTCGCTGACACTGTTTTCTTTCTGTTTTTTCTTTTTCCATCTGCCTTATTCTCTCTACCACCACCACGACCTGCCCCCACCCTACCCCCACCCAACCACAGCATATACACATCCTCTTGGCTTTTCCCCCCATTTAAGCATCTATACTATTTTGTAAATTGAAAAATGCTATAGTAGGGAAAAAAGTGGGGTCTATTTTTAGTTTCAAAAGCCTAGGCCCAGAGAAAATTCAGAGCACAGAAAAATTATGATGAGTATGGGCCAGATTTTTATACCATCAGACAAGAAAAAGATTTCCCGGCTGTTGGAGATAGAGACGAGGAAGGCAACAGGAATGAGGGTGGAAAGGGAGAGGTCAGTGGAGCCCAAGACAAGGGGACCTTATTCCTGAAAAAGTCATCAGTTCAGGAGCTAATTCAGCATCCTCAGCCTCCACCCCAGTGAGCACCAACCACCACCACAGCAGAGGAGTTTTTTGGAGGTCTTTCCCACTGACTTCTTGTTACAACACTTGGCTGCAAGTAACACATCTGTCTAAAGATAGTTAAACAACAGAGACACTTAATTATCTCATGTGAAGTCTTAAGAAAGAAGTCTTAAGGTTGGTTTGGCAGCTTACTGTCATCAAGGACCCAGGCTCTGTCTTCTGCTATCTCAGAGGGTTGAACTTTCACTTAGCTTTGTCACCTCATGGATGCAAGATGGCTGCCACAGCTCCAAGCATCACATCCTCATATAACTGCATCCAAAGACAGAAACACAGGAGGCAGAGAAGAAGTGCTATTCTTGTGCATCTTTCTTTTTAGCAAGGATGAAAATCTTTCCTAGAAGTTATCAGCACACTTCCCCTTACATCTCATTGGTTAAGACTGGGTCACATGCCCTCCCCTAGCTGCAGTGGAAGCTAGAAATATCTGGCATATTCAGTCTCTATGGTGGGAAGTGAGCTCTACCAACAAGGATGAAGGGAAAAGGAATATGGACTGCTCTATTGAATAGAAAACCAACAGTGTGTGCCACAACCTCTCTGACACCAGGGTGTCTGTCATCCATTAGCCAGCCTCCAAGAGTGGCACCTGTCTATACCCAAGACTTAGTCCCTTTATGACTTATCTTTTAATGTCCCAGGACATACATAAAGCCTCTTGGACAAGAAGAGGCCCCTAGACACCTATCTAGGTGATGGCATTGGAGAGGGAAATGTACCACACCTGTGCCTAGACAAGGCTAACCAGAGGATTTGATCTGGATTCAACTCCTTGATACCCCTTCAAGCCAAAGAAGTGGGGCACTCCCCAGCTACCTCTATACAAGCAAACAATCATACTAGAATATCGAAGGCTCTTAGCCACTCCAGGCCCACCAGAATGATCACTAGCAAAGTACCATGAAAAGTATGAATTCAGAATTAAAGGTTTTCCCCATCACCAGTCTAAGTAGAATATCCCAAGGAATAATATGGATTGGAAATAGAACTCGATTCTGAGAATGCTGGTAAGCAGGATTTAGCTCAGTAGTAAATAAGGCAAGATTGGTTGTTGTTTTTCTATCAAAGACTCACTGTTTCTTGGAGCCAAACAGCAGGAGCACTGCTTCTGTAAGTAAGAATGGATTTGAATAACATGGTCATCTCTACCTGGTGCCATTTCCTTTTCTATTAAAAGGAAATAGTCCAAACACTTGCAGTAAAATTAAGAGTGGATAATTAAGCTCACTAAATAAGATTGCACTAGATAAGTGAAACAGAATACCAAATAGGACATAAAAAATTACAACTACACTATATACACACACACTACATGTATATATACAACACTATATACACATAGAATAAAATCTATTGTAAAAATAACATGGTTGTGTGGGAGTATGAGTCATTTAAACTGTTCTATTTTGTGGGAAACAAAAATGCCAGATAATTAAATTAATTTGGCTTTAGACATATTGAAGAGAGCTGTCTCACCCTGGGGCCTCTCCAGGCCCTAACTAAGAGTCCTGCACTGCTGCAGACATTTCAATAGTTAATGTAGCTCCAGCTCCAAGAGAGGATGGGTAAGGTGATCTGGTCAGGTGCAGGGAAAGAAGGAAAGAGATGGTTAAGTTCCCATGTTTAAATGTATGTCGTGTGTTCTGCTCAGAAATTTCTCTTATTAAACACACTCTATGTGATTAATACAATTTACTAGGTTCACATGGATAACTATAACTATATCATTGCACAAGAAAGATGAGTTGTATGCCTATCCTAGACAGCACGACTTCAGAAAATTCACCTTCTAAATTCCTCCATCTAAATAATATGACTTCTGGATCCTTTATTGACAAATCTGAAATACTCATGATTCTAAATGTATCTCCTTGATATTTTGCAATAGAAATCTAGGCTAAAAGAAATTCTCAACAGGTCACCTAGTTGCTGGCTAGTTTCCTCATTAAGTTACGAAAGAATGGTACACTTGAGAACCCAGGAGAAGCTTCTTGAGAATGCCTTACTTTGAAAGATTCTTTGACTATGCTAATCAGCCCGGGTAAGACAAGTTCATACATCAGTATTTACAATCTCTTCTGATTCTGCTTTTCAAAGTTGAACTTAATGAGAAAATGGCAAGAATGAGCAAGAATAAACCCCTGATGCTTGTTTTTTTTAACCAATGTTTAATTACTCAAGATAATACAAATACACAAAAGAATTTGCTCTTGTTTAGCCACCTCACAAAGTCAAGAAAAAAATGGCTTAAGTCAGTGATTTTCAAACTTTTTGTGCCACAACCCACAGCAAGAAATACATTTTACATCACAAGGCTTCTCAAAACAATATTTGCCCTTATGACTTGTGTAGCACACTGATGCTTTTTATTATACTTTATCCTATTTGATTCCACTCTCCTGTCTTCTTACTGACTTATTTCTTCCCTCCTTCCCTCCCTTCCTTTCTTTCTTTTCTTTCTTTTTTATGAAAAAGTACTGATGGAAACCCCCTGCACTGGCTTCACAACCCCCCAAAAAATCTTAGCCTGCAGATTAAAAAACACTGGATTAAATGGTAATTATAAATTAATGAAGATTAACACACCGGAAGATCTAGCTAAGATCACTGATGAAGGTGGCTACACTAAACAACAGATTTTCAATGGAGATGAAACAGCCTTCTGTTGGAAGATACCATCTAGGACTTTCATAGCTAGAGAGGAGAGGTCAACGCCCGGCTTCAAAACTTCAAAGGACAGGCCGATTCTTGTGTTAGGAGCTAATACAGCTGGTGACTTTAAGTTGAAGCCAATGTTCATTGACCATTCTGAAAATCATAGGCCTTTAAGAACTATGTTAAATCCTCTGTGCCTGTGCTCTACAAAGGGTGCTCTACAAAGGCTGGATGACAGCACATCTCTTTATAGCATGGTTTACTGAATATTTTAAGCCTCTTGTTGAGACCTAATGATCAGAGAAAATATTCCTTCAAAACATTAGTGCTCATTGACAGTGTATCTAGTCACCCAAGAGTTCTGATGAAGATGTTCAGGGAGATTAATGTTGTCTCCATGCCTGCTAACACATCCATTCTTCAGCCCAGGGTTCAAAGGGTAATTTTGACTTTTAAGTCTTATTATTTAAGAAATACATTTCATAAGGCTATAGCTGCAATAGATAGTGGTTCCTTTGATGGATCTGGGAAAAGTAAATTGAAAACCCTCTGGAAAAGATTCACCATTCTAGATGTCATTAAGAACATTTGTGATTCATGGGGGGAGGTCAAAATGTCAACATTAACAGGAGTTTGGGAGAAACTAACTCCAACCCTCATGGAAGACGTGAGGGGTTCAAGGCAATAGTGGAAGAAGTCACTGCAGATGTGTTGGAAATAGCAAGAGAACTACAATTAGGAGATACCACCTTACCCCTGTCAGAATAGCCATTTTTAATAATGGCTATTATAAATTAAATGGCTATTATAAATTATAAATAAAGTCAAAAACAACAGACGCTGGCGTGAATGCAGAAAAAAAGGAACACTTGTACATTGTCGGTGGGACTGCAAACTAGCACAACCCCTATGGAAAACAGCATGGAGATTCCTCAAAGAGCTAAAAGTAGACCTACCATTCGATCCAGCAATCCCACTACCGGGTATCTACCCAAAGGAAAAGAAGTCATTTTCTCAAAAAGATACCTGCACTCAAATGGTTATCACAGCACAATTCACAAAGATGTGGAATCAACCTAAGTGCCCATCAATTCATGAGTGGGTAAAGAAAATGTGGCATATGTATACACACACACACACACACACACACATATATACACACCACGGAGTACTACTCAGACATAAAAAGAAATGAAATAATGTCATTTGCAGCAACTTGGACAGCACTGGAAACCATTATCCTAAATGAAGTATCTCAGGAGTGGAAACACAAACACCACATGTTCTCACTCATGGGAGCTAAATGGTGGGTGCACATGGGAAAAAATATGTAAAGGACATTGGAAACCCAAGAAGGGGGGAGGTTGGGGGAGAATGAGGGGTAACTTACCTGTAGGTACAGTGAACACCGTCCTGGTGGCCGGCACACTGAAAGCCCTCGCTTCAGCATTATATAGTGTATCCGTGTAGCAAAAACATTTGTACCCCCTTAATATTTTGAAATTAATAAAATAAAAATAAAATAAAGTGGAGTCTGAAAATGTGACTGAATTGCTGCAATGTCATGATCAAACTTGAATGGATAAGTAGTTGCTTCTTACGAATTAGCAAAGAAAGTAATTTCTGGAGATAGAATCTACCCCTAGCAAAGATATTGTTAACGTTGTTGAAATGACTACAAAGGCTTTAGAATATTACATATCTTAGTTGATAAAGCAGTGACAGAGTTTGAGAGGATTGACTCCAAATTTGAAAGCAGTTCTGCTGTGGGTAAAATGCTATCAAACAGCATCGCATGCTACCAAGAAATCTTTCATGAAAGGAAGAGTATAAATCAATGAAGCCAACTTCATTGATGTCTTATTTTAAGAAATTGCCACAGCCACCCCAACCTTCAGCAATCACCATCCTGATCAGTCAGCACCATCAACGTCGAGGCCAGAGCCTCCATCATCAGAAAGATTATGACTCGCTGAAGGCTCAGATGATTGTTAGCAATTTTTAGCAACAAGGTATTTTTAAATTAAGGTATGTACATTGTTTTTTTAGACATAATGCAATTTCACACTTAATAAGCTACAGTATAGTGTAAACATAACTTGTATATGCACTGGGAAACAAAAAAATTCATGTGACTCATTTTATTGCTATATTGCTTTATTTATTTTAGTGGTCTGGAACCAAACCCACAATATCTCTGTATATCACAATATGCCTGTATAGGATTCATAAAGAATCCTATAATAAATAATAGCAGGTAGGATAATTCATACTGTTTCTACTTCTTGAGTATCTATAGTACTTGTGTGGATTAGTTTAGTTGTTAGTACTAATTAAATGATATAAAAGGCTAAAGAGCTAATTAAGAAAACAATTATTAAAGTGTGATCATGAAAGTGTAGAAGTTCTTCTATAATAGATGTTTCATCTTGAAAGCCTAATTGGAATGGGTATATCATAAAGATACAAAGAACTTTAACCTATAAATTAACTTTGACAAAGTTACATAGTACTTTTACTAATATCTTGCTTGTCAAAAAAGTCATAATGGTTATGGGACTGGCTTGAAATTATTAATGGTTATGGGGGTTCAATTCCTTCATTTCTTATTTTAAATTTTTACATATGCAGGATCTTTGAATGTATGATATGGTGATGGGCAGCCATAAAATCATTTGAGATCTGTAGTTTGAAAGTTCTACTATTGAGACTTCTCGTTTTGAAGTGAAGGCCTCTCAGATTATGAAGATTATTAACGTTACTGCTATTCACAAAATAGATGAGCCTGTCAATGAGATGGAATTTTATGTTGTACATGCATCAGGGTAATCAGAGTATTGTCATGGCATTCCTGACAAACTAAGAAAGTGTTGTGGAAAGAAAGTTAACGCCTATAAATATAATTGCAAAATGAATTTTAGCTCAGGTTGAATTGAGTGTATAACTTGAAAATAGTGGGAATCAGTGAACAAGTCCTCCTATAATGGCAAAGACTGCTCCTAGTGATAAAACATAGTGGAAATGTGCTACAACATGTGTATTGTGAAGGACAATATCTAGTGATGAGTTAGCTAATACAATTCCTGTTAGGCTTCTAACTGTAAATAAAAAGATAAAGCCTAAAGCTCACAATGTAGCTGGAGATCTTTTAATGTTACCTCCAGACAGGGTTGCCAGTCAGCTAAATACCTTAACTTGTGTGGGAATAACAATGATTACAGTCGCTGATGTAAAACATGCTCGGGTGTCAACATCTATTCCTATTGTAAATATATGTTGAGCTCATACGATAAAGCCTAGGAAACCAATTGATACTATAGCTCACATCATTCCTATACAACCAAACGTTTCTTTTTTCCCAGAATAATAGGTTGTGGGATTATTTCAAAGCCTAGTAAGGTAAGAATATATATGGTCTGGGTGGCCAAAAAATCAGAATCAATGCTGAAATAAAATTGGATCTACTTCTCCAGCTGGATCAAAAAAATTGGTATTAGAGTTTCAGTCTATTAATAGCATGGTAATGCTGGCTGCTAGTACAGGGAGGGAGGGATGTAATAATACAGCTGTGGTTAGCACTGATCAGACGAATAGCAGCATCTGATATTGGTACGTAGCTGGTGGTTTCATGTTAATAATTGTCATAATAACGTTAATAGCCCCTAAGATTGATGAGACACCTGCTGGGTGCAATGAGAAAGTGGGAAGATCTACAAAGGCTCCTGCATGACTGAGATTTTCAGCTAGAGGTAGATAAACTGTTCACCCTGTGCCAGTGCCAGTTTCCACTATTGAGGAAGCAAGCAGGAGCGGAAAGGATGGTGGGAGAAGTCAGAAACTTATGTTACTTATTCGGGGAAATGCTATAATGTGGGCTCCGATTATTAAGGAGACTTGAATCAGTTACCGAATCCTACGATTATAACAGGCATAACTATTAAAGAGATAATTACAAATGCATGGGCAGTGACAATGACATTATAAATTTGATTGTCACCTAATGGGGATCCTGGTTGACCTAATTCTGCTTGGGTTAAAAGACTTAGGGCAGTTCCTACTATTCTGGCTCAAGCAACAAATAGTAAATAAAATGTGCCGATATCTTTGTGGTTTGTTGAGAATAATCAACAATTAATGAACATAGATAGAAGGTAAAATGGCAAGTAAGCATTATACTGTACATCTAAAGACAAGAGGTTGAAACTCTGTCTTTTTACCCAGGCTTGAGGTAAATATTCACATTGAATTGCAAATTCAAAGGAGCAGCTTCAGTCCTGCCCGGGTGTCTCCTGTGTTTTCTCCTCGATGGGCAGAAGTAGGTTGAAGCCAGTTGACTGGGGTACGTGTCTGTACACTGCATTTTTGTGGGGTTAGCTCTCACCCCTGTAGTAAGGATTTAGCTTAATTAAAGAGCTTGATTTGCATTCAACTGATGTAAGATAGAGTCTTGCAATCCTTATTTTTCAGGAATTAAGAATAGGTACTTAGCCTGAGCAAGAGCGAGGCCCGTCTCTACAAGAAAATAGAAAAATTAGCCAGGTGGGTGGTGCGCACCTGTAGTCCCAGCTGCTCGGGAGGCTGAGGTAGGAGCATCGCTTGAGCCCAGGAGTTTGGGGTTGCAGTGACCTGTGATGATGCCACTGCACTCCAGCCTGGGTGACAGAGCGAGACCCTGTCTCCAAAAAAAAAAAAGAATAGGGTACTTGCTTAGGGCTTTGAAGGTTCTTGGTCTATCTCATTTAAATTCCTAGTCCAAAGTGGAAAATATTGGTGAAAGTGGGAGGGAAAACGTTGATAGTATAAAAAGTGATGGTAGAAAGGATGTTTGTTTTATATTTTCAAATTGCCATTTTGTTTTTATGTTGTTGGTTGTTGGAAATATAGTTAATGATATAGATTAATCATATATAAAAATGTAAGTTGAGTAATACTATAATACCTATAAATGTTGGCACAATAATACTGCTATTTTTAAATTCTTAAATGATAATTCATTTGGGTAGAAATCCTGTAAGTAGGGGTAAAGTCTCCTAAGAGTAATAGGGTTATAAGGATTGTATAACTATAGAAGTTATTAGTAGCAGTTTATTTCATGTGTGTGATAGTGATAGTGTTGTGGTATTTATGTTTAAACTAAATATTATAAATATGGTATTACAAATATGGTATATGGTATTATAAATATGGTAACTGCCAGAATGATATAAATTAGTAAATTTAAGATTATTGTGGGGAGATTATAAATGAGGATAGCTATTTATTAGTGCTATAATTAGCCTATATGTACAATTGATGAATAGGCTAAAATTTTTCATAGTTGTGTTTGATTAAGCCCTCCTCATCCTCTTATTAGAATAAATAATATCGTGATTATTTGTATTATATTTAGATTAGTTGATGATGATACCAGAAATATAATTAAAATTGGTCCCAGTTTTTATCATGTCACTACGATTATCCCTGATATTAGTGAAATTCTTTGTGTTACTTCTGGCACTCAGAAGTGGAATGGGGAAGAGTCCAAGTTTTATAATTAGTGCTATGGTAACTACTAGGGATGCTGTTTGGTTGGGAATTTTTATGATCATTGCTCAGAGGATGATATGTTAATGATGATGAGTATATTAGGAGTATAAGTGCATTTGCTTGTATAAAGAATCATTTGGGAGCTATTTCTGTGGAACATGGGTTAACTAAAATGGGTATAATGGCCAATATGTTTATTTCTAATCCCATTCAGATTATTAATCAGTGTGAGGTAAATATTATAATTATGTTTCCTATGAAGAGGGTAAGCAGAATGGTGGAAAATCTAGGGGACTAATTAGTATGGGAAGAATATAAACCAACATTTTCGGGGTACGGGCCTGACAGCTTATTTAGCTGCCCTTACTATAGAATATGGTGAATTAGGTAGCACAGAGATTTTTTAATTCTTAAGAATAGGTTCAATTCCTATAATTCTAGAAATAAGAGGGCTTAAACTTCTATCATTTACTCTCTCAAAGTAACTCTTTTATCAGAAATATTTCTTATGTTTACGATGGAATACTCCATAGTAAAATAGGTATTGAGATGTGTCATATGCATAAGGCTAGTTAGTGTGAGTGGTAAAAAAACTTTTCATATTAGGTGCATGAGTTGGTCATATCAGAATCGTGGATGGGTATGATCAGCGAACTCATAAGAATAAGATAGGAAAAGCATTTTTTCTTTTTTCTTTGTTTTCATTTTATTTAGATTTTTAGAGATGGAGGTCTTGCTGTGTTGCCCAGGCTGGAGTGCAATGGCTATTCACAGGCCCGATCCCACTACTGATTAGGGAGTTTTGACCTGTTCCCTTTCCAGCCTGGGCCAGTTCACCCCTCCTGAGGCAACCTGGTGGTCCCCTGCTCCTGGGAGGTGACCATATTGGTGCCGAATTTAGTGTGGACACCTGATCAACATAGGGCACTACAGCCCAGAACTCCTAAACTCAAACCACCCTCCTGCCTTAGCCTCCCGTGTAGCTGGGACTACAGGCGTGTGTCACTGCACCTGGCAGGAGAAGCGTTTTTAATGACGAGGTTGATCATGTAAATTTCCGGTATCTGAATATCATGGTGTGCTCTGAGGAGAAAAATAGTGGTTAGAGCATTTATTAAAACGGTGTTCATGTCCTCTTCTATGAAAAATAGGGCAAATGGGCCTGCAGCGTATTCAGCTTTAAAGCCTGATACGAGTCTGACTCACCTTCTGTCAATTTGAATTAAGCTTGATTAGTTTCTGCTAATGTTGAAATAAATCATATTATGGCTAAGGATCATGATGGAAAAATTAGCCCTATGTATTCTTGGGTAGTAATTAAAATTGATAATGTAAATTATTTGTTTATTAAGAAAACTGATAATAGGATAATGGCCAGGATAACTTCATATGAAATCGTTTGTGCTACTGCTTTTAGTACACCAATTAATGCATATTATCAATCTGATGCTCATCCTGATCAAAGCATACATGGCTAGGCTTTATATGGCTAAAATGCATAATACCCCTATATTCATATTAATTAGTGGATCTGGTATGAACAGTGAATTCACATGGTAAGTGTGAGGGCCAGGGCCAGGGTAAGTGCAATGGTATATGATAGTGCGGAAGACATTAGTAGTCATATCACATCGGTGAAGGGTTCAAGAAGGCCATTGAGGCCTACAATATTAGGTCCTTTATGAAGCTGTATATAACCTAATACTTTTTGTTCAGCTAACATTAGCAATGCTATTGCAGGGATAGAAGGGAAAATAAGTAGTGATTAACTGTAAACATGCTGTTAAGAAGAGAAGTTGAACCTCTGATTGTAAAGTTTTAAGTTTTACATAATTACTGGGCTCTGCCATCTTAACAAGCCCTGTTGTCGGGCAGAGTATGTAACCATATGTTAGACTGACATTATATCATCTCGTAAACTTGAGGGTGCTTTCTGAAGTGGGCTCTATTTCTCTTGTCCCTCTGTACTGAGAGAAACACTGAATGATGGAAACTGATCTGGATTGCTCTGGTGTGAACTCAGACCATGTAGGACTTTAATAGTTGAACAATTAACAAATCATTAATAGTAGTTATACCATCGGGATATCCTGATCCAACTTTGAGATTGTAAACCCTATGTTGATACAAACTCTAGAATAGAGTTATCCTGAGGGTAACTTATTCTGTTGATCAAATTGCTTGGGTCAATAAATGATTATGTTACTTTGACTAGTCTTATCAAGGTTTTAATCATTCCGAGGTCGTGTTTTGCTCTGAGGTCACCCCAACGGAAGTTTTTAGTCCTGTAGATTGTTATTCCTTTGAATAGTTAGGTTTAAGTTGTTTTATGTGGACTAATTAATTTAAGCTCCATAGAGTCTCCTTGTCTTATTTTGATATCCCGCCTCTTCACGGGGGTGGGAGGGTCAATTTCACTGATTGAGAAGGTAAGAGACATTTAAACTCTCTTGTGGCCATTCATACAAGTCCCTATTTAGGGAACAAATGATTATGCTACCTTTGCATGGTCAGGAACCTGAAGATATGTCACTAGGCAGGCGACATAATACTCTAATACTGACTTATCTTAGAGATAATATTTTTGGTAACCAGGCGGGGTTTGTATTTGCCGAGTTCCTTTTACTTCGTTTAATCTTTCCTTAAGTGCATGCCTGTGTTGGATTCACAATTGTTTAAATGAATAGTCAATTGACTGGTCTAATTTTAGTTGTTAACTATCCAATCTGATACAAACTTACGCAAAGAGAAAATTGTTTCTTGTTACTTATACTAACAGTATCTCTTCTGTTTATAAATAGATTAGTCCAGTAAAATACTAGTCTACATAAATACTTGGAATTAAGATATTTTGATTGTTGAGCTTGAATGCTTTCTTAATTGGTGGCTACTTTTAAGCCAACTGTGGGAATTTGATAGTTTACTCTCTACAAAAGGTTGTTTCCTATTTCTAAAGAGGTGCCCTCTTTAGATTAACATTTAAATTTACATTGGGATTAAATATTTCTTTAGGTAAATTTAAAGTTGAAATTTTCTTCTGGATAACCAGCTCTCAACAGGCTCAATGGCTTTTTACCTCCACTCAAGCATTTTCTCACTATTTTGCCACATAGACAAGTTCGTTCTCATAACTGTCCATGAGTAGCTTGTCTGGTTTGGGGGTTTTTAGCTCAAGTTCTCTTTGTAAAATTGTTCTAGTTAATTCATTATGCAAAAGATATAAGGAATAAGCTTCGGCTTTTTTGTACTTTGTTCTTTCATCTTTCCCTTACGGTACTTTTTCAGTAGCAGCTAAATACATTTCTATCTCCTATACTTTTTGTTGTGAATAAATGTTTTTGGTTTAAATATGTATGTAATTGTTAAGTTTTGTTAGTTTTAGGCTAGTTTTGGTTCAATATGGCCAGATTAATATGAAATCTTCCGGGTGTAAGCTGGGTGCTTTGAGTTAAGCTACACTTTGGTTTGTCCAAGCTCACTTTCCAGTACACACTTACCTCCTCTCGTATGTGGATGTGTTGATTATAAATTTGGGTTTATTGAAGTATTTGAGGAGGGTGATGGGCAGTGTGTGCATGCTTCATGGCCCTATTCAACTAAGCTGTCTAATTTTAATTTCCTACTAAATCCTGCTTTGGCCCTTAGTTTCATACGGGTTGTGGTGGGTTGGGTGTTCTTGAACTCCTGGCCTCAAATGATCCTCCTGCCTTGGCCTCCCAAAGTACTAGGATTACAGGCATGAGCCGCTGGGCCCGGCCATTTTAAAATATTTTATTATTTTTTTTTTTTGTAGAGACATGGTCTTGATATTTTGCCCAGGCTGGTCTTGAACTCCTGGCCTCAAGCAAGGCTCCTGCCTTGGCCTCCCAAAGTGCTGGTATTATAGGTGTGAGCCACCACGCCCAGCTGGGTGTTCTTTAATTAGAAAATGTAGCCCATTTCTTCCCATCTCATAAGCTACACCTTGACCTAACATTTTTATGTAAGTGCTTGTGCTCACTTTAAAGACCTTTTTAGGGTGTACTGAAATGGCAAAAGATCATGAGGTTCATCAAGATTTATTGATTATAGAACAGGCTCCTCTAAAGGGATGTAAAAACACCTTGGCCAAACCCTTTGAGTTTCAAGCTGTTGCTGACGGGACTACTCTGGCAAATAACTTTAGTCATTTACGTTTATGGCTAAGTATAGTGGGGTATCTAATCCCAGTTTGGGTCTTATCTAATGTGTATTCAGAACATTTTAAAGTCATTTTCATTGTTTATTTTTATTTTAACTGTAGTTTTTTATGACTTAAAGTTTAGCTCTATTTGTATATAATCTTAAACACAAATATGCTTTATGGCCAGCTTTATTAATTTGGGTTAATTATATGACCATGGTGGCTAGCATAAAATTTAACAGCCCTAAAGGAAAATTAGTATAGCTTGGTCAAACTTTGGCTTATTGCTTACTTTTTATCACTGCTGTTTCCCATGGGGTGTGGTTCAGCGAGACATGAGCTACTAATCGGTATGCTTGATGCTTGCTCCTGTCGGTCTTTTGCTGATCTAGAGGGCATTCTCACTGGAATTCGGATACCTGCACGTGTAGTCTTACTACAAATTATTATAGAAAGGAAGGCCAGGACCAAACCTGTGTGTTTATGGAGTTACATGAACTAATCTAGGCATTTTCAGTGCCTTGCTTTAGTGAAGTAAGCTACAACTTATTCCTAGAAAATTCACTATGTTAGTATTGGGGGCTTTTTTGGCAATCTTAGTAAGAAACAAAAACCATTTTAGACTGGAAAGCCTAATTTTTAATGGACTTTTAATTTATGAAAAATGCTTTAATTAAGAGTGGTCTAAAACTAGATGGATTTATCATTGGATTTAATATTATAACATGTGAGCACATATATGAACCTTAGATCATAGTCTAGACATAAGATTTCTTGTTTGCGGGAGTTTGGCAAGAACAAAGGACTTATTCAGATATTATTATAGCTTAAGGTAGGGGGATTTGCAGAGTTAATCATACACTGTGAGAAGAATTGTGTGTATGTGTACATGTATATGTCTGTATCTTGTTTTTACTATGTCCATTGAGCATGGATTAATTAGCACCTTATGGTTTTTATGTGAGTGAAGAATATTCAGTTTAAGCTCAGTTTCAATCAAGTTGACTGAGTTAATGTCTTCCTGGCCATGGTGGATCACAGTATCCCCCCAAATTAAAAAATACCAAATGTATGACATACACTTATGTGTGATCATGGGCTGATCAGTTATTAGTCCATTGAGATGTCTTACTTATGGGGAACAAATGAATAGTTTTAAGTCCATGGCCCTCAAGTAAGAACCAGATCTAGGTATAGTTTCAAGTTCAAGAAACCCCAAGTTTTATGGGCCCGGAGTGAGAAGAGGGATACTTCCTGAGCTGGCTGCTGGTTTCTTGAAGGCTGGTAGTAAAGAAATCCTATTGGAGGTGATAAGCATGCTATTGAGGGTTGATATAACTTAATGTGCCAAGTACAATTAATGATATTATGTCCTATGTAAAATAAAGGAATTAATGTACTAGACAACATCCATGTGTTGAATCCATTTTATGTAAGCTTGTAATTTAATGTGCTATGCACTATCATTAGTGTAATGTACATACTTATATGCATGGAGAATGAACCTTAATGTACAATAAAACACTTATGTGCAATGTATGATTAAGCACATACAGTACTAGTACCTTATTAATGGGGCAAGGCACACAATGCAAGTTGCCTGATGCAAGTTGAGGGCCTCTTTGGAGGTTAAAAAGAATAAAGAATGTCGAGTGAAAGGAACAGGAAAGATAGGTAGTGGCTCATGAGGGACACAGGGTCAAGGGAGAGGGGTTTTTGAATGAAAGAAACAGAACTATGTTTATATAATAAAAATGTAAAGGGGGGAAATAAACAGGAAAGAGGAGAAAATTAAGCAAAGTGCCAAAGACCTGTGCGCAGAGGGGCAGGCCCTGGGTGGTGAGATCAGAGCACAGCAGTGCCTGCAGGAGGGGCAGGGACGTGCTGGCTAGAAGACGACAGAGCTTCCCAGAAATGGGAAGGACGGGCAGAGGGAAGTCTGGGACGATTAGCACGTGGCACGGTGCCTGGCGTCCAGCACCCAGCATGTTCCCAGGACTACCAAGATCAATTGCTTCAAATTAAATCCCAGTTTGACCATTCAGCAGCTGTGCATGACCTCAGCCAGGTAGCTAACCTCTCCTATCTGTGAAGAGGCCAGATCTTAAGCAGAGAGCAAAGGGGAAGGAGTCCTGGGAAGGGACCCTGGGAAAAGGGGAGAAGACTTGGGACAATTCCCGTGAAGAGTGGGAGGCAGTTGACCACAGGCCAGTAAAAAGAACGTGTACAAAACATGGTAAAATGGTACCAGAGTGGTATAAAACTTAAAAAATAATGTCACAGTTAGGAACTGAGATTTCAGTCCTTTTTCTCTTGGTTTAATTTCTGTATGCACCAAACAACAAAAAACCCCAAGCCCAGGACTGGGCTGTGTGGTAACTGGGAAAGCAAGAGCCTCAGATGGTTCCTTTTTATGTACTAACCTCACAGGGCCATGGGGTACCCAGCCAGTCAGTCAAACATTATTCTGGATGTTTCAGTGAGGGTGTTTTTAGGTGAGATTAACTTTTAAATCTGTGGTCTTGAGTAAAGCAGATTGCCCTCCATACTGTGGGTGGGCCTCATCCAATCAGTTGAAGGCCTGAATAGAACAAAAGACGGGCCCTAGTGAGACAGAACTCTCCTGCCTGATGCCTTCAAACTGGGACAGTGGCCCTTTTGGCTTCTACAGCAGCTTCCAGCCTTCAGACTCAAACAGGGACGTCAGCTCTGTGGATTTGGACTTGCCAGTCTTTGTAATCACATGAGCCAACTCCTTACTATAAATCTCTTTATATACACACTGCCTCACTGCATAATTTTATCATTCATTCCTCGCAACTTCAGAAAGGGTTGGAAATGGCTGTTTAACTACATGAAATTTCAGGCAAATAGGGTCTTTTGAACTATAATCCTTAGAAGGAAAAAAAGCAGGTTCATTGGAAAGAGGTCCTGAAATGAAGCGAGGAAAAACGAAGAGTAAGCAGGAGAATTACCCAGGCAAAACGGTCCAGGTGGAACTAGAATGTTAAAAGGAAGATTTTAACCACATACGATTAAGAAGCAAAGAACAGGGCAAAACTAAGAAACAAAAAAGGCAAGAAAAATAAACAATGGCATCAAAAAAGGAAAAAAAAAAAGAGGAATCTAATAAATGTCACTGTCCCCTTCCAATTCTAATGCGGGATTTAACGAGTTTCCAGAAGCCGATGAAGTAGAGACAACATTGTAGCTGAAGAGTTAACTTTCCTAGTCAAGAGGAACTGACACTGTGTCTGGTTGTAAAGATAAGAGCCCTCCAAAACATTTATTTTAGAAAAAAAAGTCTGATACAAGGGCAAGCAGCCAATTAAAATCTGGACAGCTGTGACTATGGAAAATTTTACAATTTCTTTCAACATAAGTAGCTAATTACACAGGCCCCCATTCCAGAACTAACACTAACACTTCTCAAGCAATCAGTTCCTATATTCCAATGCTCACATCTCTCCAAAGTCACTGTCTTGCCCCTGGAAGAATGGGAGGGATCTGACGTAACTACCCAAACAAATACCTGAAAGGAACCGAAGAGGCAGAGGCAAAAGAGAAGTTAGAGCAGCCACAATTTATATGATAGACGTACACTTCTTATATTGGGTGGAGATCATAGCCTCTGCTCTCCCGGCAAAAATCTATAACAGTTTGAAGCAAAAAGACAAACTTCCCCTCTAAAGAGAGTGGAAATGAGAAATACAGACATATTGGAAAAATTAGAAGGACACCAGAGTGTCCTCCTCCCTCAAAAAAACCCCCTGTTGTCACATGTTGGCTATTAGCAAAAGACTATTGTGTGACTAATTTAGAGCTGTGGAGTCAGCCAGTTATGTGTCAGATATTATTTAAAATGCCAACCAATTTTATAAACAGGTGATGATTATGTCTTTGAAGAAATCAAGGAGGCTGCAAAAGAATTTAGAAATAAAGTTTACAGATTACTAAATTCTTCCTGGATCTTCATGGGCATTTGCAGGAGAGCAGTAAGTATATTTGCAAAACATTCTTAAACAGTGAGAAGATGGAGAGAGCGTTCGGGTGCAGGGTCCGGCACGCCTCCTGGCCTAGCGTATGCTCAATGACTTCATCCCCTGGAGAAGCACAGCCCAGGGCCTACTACGAATGTGCCATGCACAACGGAAGAAATTGGGGTTAACAAACACACGAGTAAGACCACTTCCGGGGTGATCCTTGAAAAATGCAAATGAGACCCTAAAATGGGTTCCCTTTGTCATTAGAATAAAATCTAAGTTCTTCACCATGGTCTGGAAGACCCTGCATCACACTCCACACTCCTCCCTCCCTTGGCTAGTGCCTGCTGTTACCCGACTTCTGTGAGCTAGTTTCTTCCCCCAGGTCTCCATATGGCTGGGATCTTCTGGGGTACAACCAGCCACCCCCTCTGAAGCAGCTCTTTCCACGCCTCCCCAGCCCAGGTCAGTCCTCTGTCACCTCACAAATTTACAGAATGAAAAGTCTTACCTCGCTTACTATGTGTATATGCCTGTCACCTACTAGCAGGTAAGCTCCATGCGGACAGGGTCCTTTTTCTCATTCAACTGCTTCTGCCCTAGCCCCCAGGTATTCAGCAGCTACTACATATTTGCTAAGTGAATGAGGATTCTTCCCGCAGCAAATGGTTGTTGAACGAATGAATGAACTATGGGCACTTTTACCTAGGCACCTTATCAGTGACACATACACTGAAACAACAGAAAGATACTATCAGACCAATAAAATTTCAGACAACTTATCCTCAGCCAGCTGTCTTTTCTTCGGAGACTGCTGGGAATGAGCGATGACTGCTAAAGTGACAACCAGTGATGTGAGCCATCCTGGGACATATTTGTAACTTAGCCCCGGACGTGGAGGAGGGGTTTGCAGACTGCTGCAGCCAAGTCTAACTGAGACGATGAGTGGAACATTCGAAAACACCCAAAGAAGGCAAACTGACAGAATAAATAGCAAGAGCGCTGGATGGAGTGAAATCCAGAAGTGCAAAACTCCTCATCTTTCATGAAAAAGAATATAAGTTAATTTTTAAAAAATACATTGACATGACCATATAAGCAAAGAATTAAGAAAATTTGTGGAAAATCTGAGATAATCCCTGGTGGGTTTTTTTTTAATTGAGAAATAATTCACCTACAGTAAAATTCACCCTTTTAAAATGCACAGTTCACAGTGGTTTTTAGTGTAGTCACAAAATTGTGCAACCATCACCACTAATTCCAGAACATCATCACCCCAAAAAGAAACACTGTACCCACTGACAGTCACTACCAAACCGCTCCCCCAACCACTAATCTTTCTGTATGTATTTGCCTATTCCTGACATCTCATGTAAATGAAATCATACGTGATCTTTTGTATCTGGGTTCTTTCACTTAGCATAATGTGTTCAAGGTTCATCCATGTGGTGGCATGGATCAGTACTTCATTCTTTTTTATGGCCGAATAATATTCCATTGTATGGATACTCCACATTTTGCTCATCCATCCATTCACTCATCAGCTGATGGGCACTTGGGCTGTTTCTACTTTTGGGCTATTCTAAATAATGCTGCTATGATGTTTCGTGTACAAATTTTGTGTCCAACATATGGTATGCTAGGTATATACCTAGCAGTGAAATTGCTGGTCATGTGATCCTGGTAGGTTTTTAGTGGGGAAGCTGCCTTCTAAATAGATGCAGCTAAAGAGAAACTAATTTCAATTCACGTATGAGGCAAGAAGCCAACAAGAAACAAAAATCAAGTAGTAAGAAAAAGGATAACACTAAAACAGCAGTTAATATGTTGAACCCCTTCTCTGTACCATGTCCCTTGCTAGAAAATTTGTACCTAGGGTTTAATCCTCATCCTCACAATAGTCCTATAGTGTTATCATAATTATCCTTCTTCTACAAAAGAAGAAACTGGTCAGGCCCCAGGATGTCAGGCTGCCCAAGATCATACTCTGGGAGAACACGTGGCCGGCTCAGAGAGGGCAGGAGAGAAAAGCAGACTGCTGGAGCATTCACAATAAACACCAACGGTCTAAATTCTCCTTTCAAAGAGGGTCCCATCAAATTAAAAAACAAACATTAAACAATATTCTGCTTTCAGAAAACACATAGAGAAGCCAATTTTAAAAGAGGGGAAAAGTCCAATTTGAACAAAGGGACTTTATTCTGTGGGCCAATGAGGAGCTCTTCAGGGTCTGTGAGCAGGGGCGTGCCCGCCCTCTGGCAGCAGAGCTGGGGTGAGCCAAAGGTAAGCAGAGACTGGGGACAAGGTGGCCAGTTAGGAGGCTGTCAGAATAGACTGGGGAAGGAAATATGGCCAGCGAAGTGGAGGACGGGGAAGGGAGTGAAAAGGTGAAAGAGACACAAGCAAAGTGCCTCTACCGTGAGAGAGAGGTGGGAGCTGCAGCACTGGAGCGCCACTGTGCTCTAGAGGCAGGGAAGAGCCATGCCACATGTCACTGATGGAAAATGAACCACTGACAGAGGGCTCCCACTTTCCTAAATAATTTGCCACTTTCCAAGGGCAACTGTAAGTTGCTAGACTTCTTATGAGAGGCCTTAACTGCTTCAACATTTTATGAACTTCTTAAATTCCTCAAAGAGTCAATAGAGACAAATAATGTCATTCAAAAGCATGTGCTGAGCATCTCCCTGAGGTCTCCCTACAGAGCCTGGCATAGTAAATGCTCTGCACACAATGGATGCTAAGTGTGCACTGATTGACAGAAGAAATTATATCCCCATTAGAACCACACAGCTGTGTTTTCAATTCTGCTGATTCAATATTTCCCATCAGAAACAGCTTTTGGTCTTTCAATATTGCAACCAGTTTATCCTCATGCACATAAAGGCACAAAGTATATGTAGTTGTCTTTTGTGATCAGAGAGAATGCTGTCTGTGTCGCAATCTGGGGCACATCAACAATGACTAGGAGCAATCCTTTCCTCTCCTTGTTTCTCAGACTTGTGGGGAAATTAAATCTGGCAATCAAAGTGAACAGAAGCTAGGCTGGCTCTTCCAGTTATAGGAACAACAACAACAACAAAAAAGCCAAAGGATATGGGACCTATTGGAAACTTAAGGGCAAAAAGACTCATTACCCAGATGTGACCAACTAGACCTGTCTGTCCAGTGCAGTAGCCACCAGCCACATGTAGCTATTTAACTAAAATTACATAAGATTAAAAATGCAGTTCTTGTCACAATAGCCACATTTCAAGTGATCTACAGCCACACATGGCTAGAGTGGGTAGCACAGGTATAGAATGTCCATCATCACAGAAAATTCTTTTGGACAATGCTAAACCAGACTGACCGCATGGTCAAATTTGAAAAAAAAAAAGTCTATTTTTTACCCACTGACAAATACTATGTTGACTTTTCTGGACAGATACCTTTAAGTCAGTATGTTTTTTGACTTTGGATTTCACAGATCAGTAAAATCCTTCTTCTAATTTGGGGTTGCCAAGTTTGTATTTTGTCAAGTCAAGCTGCCATCAGATTACCAGTCTGCACACCCCACCAAGGCCCTTCTGACCGCTCAGCATTATATCCGTGCCTAAGACAACACCTGGTTCATGGCATGTGCTTAATAACTATCTGCTGAATAAGCGCCTATGCACACGTGCACGCGCGCGCCCACACACACACACACACACACAGACACACAGCGCCTTACCTTTTTCATTTTACGTTTGGTGAAAACTTTGTCACTGGCTAGCACCAGTCTGCTGAAAGGTGTCTGGGTTTTACACACACACATACACACACACAGAGGCTGGATTAAGTCACAAAATGAACGAGTCATCATTAATTTATCTGAGAATTCTGTATCAATAAATACTTGTAACAAAAGAGTCCAAAGCAGATCTGCCAATTGTGGGCTTCTCTAAATTGTATATTTCAGAACCAACCATGAGAAGGAGCAGCAGGGAAGAAAATACCTGTTCACTTTTCAATGGCACAGAGTGCCCTCTTGTGGTAAAATATAGTACCTGTGTAGTCACAATTTTTATTCCAAACACAAGTGACTTTATGCTTCTAGCAATGCATAAAACCTGTACTGACCTATAACTACTCTGAGAGTCAGTCCAATCATGCACCTAAATAGTTAAAGATAAAATATGGCAAGTTGTGTTGGTGAAAAAGATAATTAAGAATTATTTGTCACAGAACTATCCAGTGAGGTCATCCACATACCTAGGAAATGGTGAAATACATGAAAGCTGCTCTTGGGATTTAATATTCTGTATAGTTTCTGTTCATCTTCTAGTTGAAAAAAAAACTACTTTCAAGTTCAAGGTAGTATCATACAGTTTATCCCTTCCTTTGTCTAACTTCAACAATAACCTTTGCTGCCCCCAAATTCTTTTTCCACTTTCATCTTTTTTTTTTTTTGTTTCCTCATATAAATCATTCTTGGAGAATGAGAACTGTGTTTTAGTTGTTCTTTTAGACTCTATAAGCAGTGATAAATCATGTCCAGATGTCCAGGGTGGGCTGTCTCAATTAAAAGATGAAAATGTGACCTTGATCATTTTAGGCAGTTTTTACAAATTTCAGCTTGATATTCTATGGCCTTGCAAGGGTAAAGGACACCTTCATTGACCAGTTTCTGTGAAGGCAGAACTCCCTGGTTCTATTGAGTAATGATATGGAATGCTTCTTCAGGTGACAGAGTAAAAAAAGCTGATTTACCTGTAATTATCCTATTAGATGTGATCTCCGTGAAACAGAAGAATCACCATTTGAATGAGACCTCAAGATGCACACAAATCGTAAGTCAGTGCCCCAGTCTGGAGGTTCAGAGGCAGAATCTTTAAAAGGCAGTCTCAGATTGTAATGGCTGTGCACTAGCATCTGATTCTCCCGGGTGTTTGTTAAAAATGTGGATTATTCCTTGGATCTACTCAAGACTATAAACTACATCTCTGTAGAGTTTGATAATGAATCTGCATTTTTATTAAATTCCCTAAATAGGAACCCCTGTGGATATAATAACCAATTTCAGTATTGAGCAACTGCCAGGAAATGTCCCCTTGTGTTTTTTTTGTTGTTGTTAAATTTCAGAATATTACAGGGGTACAAATGTTTTGGTTACACGGATTACTTTTATACTGCTTGAGTCAAAGTTATAAGTGTGCCCATCACCCAGATAGCGCACATTGTACTGGTTAGGTATGATTTCACCCATCTCCTCCTCCCCCCTCCCACCTGCATGATTTCCATTGAGTTTTACTTCCATCTGTGCACGAGTGCTGATTGCTTAGTTCCAATTTAATAGTGAGTACATGTGGTGTTTTTCCATTCTTGTAATACTTAGGAGAATGGTCTCCAGTTCCATCCAGATTGTTACAAAAGGTATTAAATTTTTTTATGGCTGAGTAGTATTCTATGGTATACATATACCACATTTTATTAATCCACTCATGAATTGATGAGCACTTGGGCTGATTCCACTTCTTTGCAATTGTGAATTGTGCTGCAATAAAACATTCTAGGGCAAGTGTCTTTGTGATAAAATGACCTTTTTTCCTTTGGGTAGATACCCAGTAGTGGGATTGCTGGATCAAATGATAGATCTACTTTTAGTTCTTTGAGGAATCTCCATACTATTTTCCACAGAGGTTGTGCTAGTTTGCCATCCCACCAACAGTGTATTAAGCGTATCTTTTTCTCTGCATTCACACCAGCATCTGTCGTTTTTTGCCTTTTTAGTAATTGCCATTCTCACTGAGGTTAGGTGATATCTCATTGTGGTTTTGATTTGTATGTCCCTGATCCCCTTTGTGTTTGTTGACTGCCTCTGCTTTGTTTTAAAGCTTTTTTTCTTCTTATATTATCTTGGCCACTCCTGGTGTAAAGGATGTTGTCTTGTTTCTCTTCAGTTTTATCTTCTTCTGCAGAGCTAAACAATCTGGGGAGGTGGTCTCTTACCGTTCAGGACTTCTGTGATTCTACTCTGTTCCCTTTTTCTCTCACAGTCATGGGGCTCAAATCTAAAAATATTCTAAGGATAAATCCACTGGTGAATCAAATGGTTCCAATGTGCCGTATTCCTTTTTGTAGAAAAATTGTGAAAATTATATCCATATAATCTAAAGAATCTAATGCTATCAATTCTAGAAAAATAAAGACCATGAATAAGTTTACATTACTGAAATGGGTGAACTTCAATGTAGAGACAAGTACTAAATTAGGAAAGTTTTTGCTATGTTTCCTCCAGAATGTAATACCGTTACAGGCCTTCTAGGACAAATCACCTTTTATTCAAGTTAACAGAAGACAATCACATTTTTTCCAAAGGCAGGCAAGGTTTTCATTATAAGCTGTTCTGTAATATTTGCATATGTGGTTTTTAACTTTGTGCATATGTTACTTTGATTTCTTTTTAGAATAAAAAGATAGTTGAGAATGAAGGAGAAAAACCTCATTACTAGATCAATTTCTTATATTTTATTAGCAACACTTGTGACTATTTAATTTCGAAGTAAGAGCAAATAGAAGTTCACATTTGCTGAGTATTTATGTACAAAGTATTACTTTAAAGGTACTACTTGATAAGCACTGATTCAAAAAGCTGTGTGGAATATGTTCCACAAAGAGTTTCTGCTTAAGAGCAACTTCAGCAGGGTAGTAGAAGAGGTAGAAAAATCTCCTAGGGTGAGTAACTCAGGCTACTGATATTAGCATTAAACAACCAGATACATCATCACCCATCATTGATGAAATGTTCAGGACTCCTGGGTTCCTACCAAATACCAACACAATTTAATATCTGGTTATCCAAACCTAGTTCCTTTTCTATGTCATTGTCTATCTTAGACCAAGGTTAAAGAATGTGTTTGGCTCACTCATATAGTGCCTAGTGAAGGGTGGGAAGTATGATACCCAGCAGTCAGAAATCTTAGGTTCAAATCCTGACTGACTCAAAATTTGTGACTTAACATAGAAATCACTTAACTTCTTTGACCCTAAATCTCCACATATGTAAAATGGGGACTGACAGTCTTCCCATCACAAATACCACAGGGAAGGGCTGAGGTAACAGACGTGAATGGTCTCTAACAGATGTTCAATAAATGTTTAATGAATCTCAATGTAATCTGAGCTCTATCCTGGTGGACAACCAGTATTTCCTGACCAAGGCAAGTGACAGGAACAGTCCTTTCCCAGGAATGGTACCTGCCATCAACAATGCAGATAACCCAACACAGACTGAAGCTCAGTGACGCTCAAACTGCTTTGATGTCATCTTACAGACACACACTCTAATACTCACCCCCTACACCCTACCACACAATTACTGCCTTCTAACCTTCAGATACAATGATGTGTATCTTGAATTTCCCAAAGTAAACACAGTGAAAAGGAGCTACATGTACTCCTCCAGGGTTATAAGTACACGTACCAACTTCTCACCAGGTACCCAAAGCACTTTCTGTGCATGTGGGGTCCCATTTTCTCATCACCCAGCCCTAATGAGGTGGGCACACTCTTAATTATGCACAATCTACAAAGGAGGGACAGAGATGCAGAGATCACTCTGAGCCCAAGATCACAGAGCTCACCAGTAGCAGAGCTGGGGTCTGGCTCCAGAGCCACATGCTCAGCCACTCTGTGGTACTGCACCCTGGATGGAAAGTATAGTGAAAGTCCCTTAGTTTCAAACATATACTGGGATTTTTTGTTATTGTTGTTAAGAAACAGGGTCTCTGTGCTGCCCAGGCTGGTGTGCAGTGGCTACTCACTGGCGTGATCATAGCACACTACAGCCTCCAACTCCTGGTCTTAAGGAGTCCTCCCACCTCAGCCTCCCAAGTAGCTGGGACTACAGGAGTGCGTCATGGCAATCAACTATGGTGGGATTTTAAATTATTAATAGTCAAAACATATGCCCCTACGATAGAGAGATTATTCTCAATTTGCAGATACTAAGACTCAAAGAACACTTGAAAAAAAGACAAAGAACCAGAATTTTCTGACATCAAAACCAAACATTTTTACAGCTTCCTCTTGTCCAAACAAAAACTGAAAATAAATCCACATTCCAAGCATATGTTGAATTTAGAATTCTGACAGATAATTGGGCACAGTGTGCCCAAATTTTAAATACATATGTATATATTTTTATATATGACCCTGCAAATTCCACTTCGAGGATCTCTCTTACAGAAATACTAATACAAGTATACAAAGAGATCTGTGCAAGGATGCTTACTGCAGCAGTGTTTATTAAGAACAAAAACTAAAAACAACCTGAATATCCATCTATAGTACATATGGCACAGAAACATGATGGAACACCACGTAGCTGGTTAAAAGAATGAGCTAGCTCTAGCTACACTGTAAAGATACTTTGGATATACTATTAAGCAAAAAAGCAAGTGACAGAATATGTATAGTATGATCCCATTTTTATTAAAAATAAACTTTGTGTGTGTGTGTGTGTGTGTGTGTGACAGAGAGAGAGAGAGAGAGAGACGGGGGGAGGGGAGAGAGAGAGAGAGAGATTGTAGAGACATACAAAAGGGCCTGGAAGAATACATAAACGTCCCTTGGGAGGTGGAAATTGGGGAGTGTGGGGGTAGAGTGTCTCTCATGTTCTACTTTGTGTATGTGTGTATTTGTTCAAAATTGATATTTATGATATAACAATATAAAATTTTGAAATAAAAATAATTTTGGAGGCTAATTTTCTAGCCTCCATTGAATAGAATAACAATGACATGCCCCTAAAATAAAATGTAAACTTCTTTCTCCCATTTGCAAAACTGTGAGTACACACTAAGGGCAGCATTGCCACAAATTCCTCTTTTAAAAGCTCTTTCAGGACACTAAACTAAGTAATTCATTTCAGAGACTTTTTTTTTTTTTGAGACAAGGCTAGAGTGCAGTGACATCATCATGGCTCACTACAACCTCAAACTCCTGGGCTCAAAGGATCCTCCTGCCTCAGCCTCCCAAGTAGCTGGGACTACAGGTGCGCACCACCACACTCAGCTAATTTTTCTATTTTTTGTAGAGACAGGGTCTCGAACTCTTGGCCTCAAGCAGTCCTCCCACCTCGGCCTCCCAAAGTGCTAGGATTATAGGCATGAGCCACCATGCCCAGCCTCATTTTAGAAATTTTAAAGGCTAGCAATGCCTCTATTTTCTGACTATGTCATAATCATCAAAATGAAGGGTTTTATAATTATAGATCTTTAAAAGGAAACATGTAAAATAAAGACTTAGACAAAACAAATGACTAAAGCTGCATAGTTTTGCTACACTTTATTCAAAACTGGCTCTACTTCTTAATTATTTGAGAGAACTAAAAGTCTAGTGTCCAAATGTAAATATTCATATGTTGAAAAATAATCTTCAAATTTGTGCTCCGACCCAAATTTGGCACAATTAAATCATAGGAAAGTCCGATGACACAAACGGTCACACCTTAGCATATAACAAAATCCTAAAAGTAGCGTAGCAGTTAGCTATGACATCATTTATTAAACTCTCAAACTGAACTGTAATCTTCTTAAGTTACACACACCACAATACACCTTTGCACAGGTAATTTTATTCTCTCCTGTGGGTGTCAACAGTGCTCAGAGATTGTAATTTGAAACATTCAAAAAGCACATACCTGAATATTGTCACATTTCTTTACATCACGATTCAATAACTATTGAACAGTTATGTCTACTAAATACAGTGAACAAAATGGTATAAATGTTTACACCATTCCCTTGTAAACAAGGCTTTTGTGCACAATAGTAACAAATGGAATTAATGCATACCACGATATCAATAAGGAAAAGACCTTCTCTTTAAATAAACTATTCTGTTTATAAATAAACTCTGATTTTTTTAGTACACATTTACAGACCTGATCAATAAAAAGAAACAATATATATATTTTCCTTTAAAAAGAAAATGTTGGACCACTATGGGAGAACTAACCTAGGAAAAAGGGTAAGCAAGCAAAGGATAATAGAGAGTTAAAAGTACTGTCATACTGCAACCTAGTTCTGTTAGCATACACCAACACAAGGACAGGATTGTCTGGGGAGGAGCTCATTTTTACTTGAATTCCAGCAAGTTGCAATCAATCTTGTAGTACACATAAGGGTAATATTCCTGTTGACTCAGGTTTAAACCTGGAATATCCATAGGAGCCTATGGAAAAACAAGACAATTATTCAATCACGAACTCAATATAAGAAGAAAAAGGTATTACCATTTACCTGTTTACTGAACACCTACTCTGGGCTAAATGTATGCACATATGCTAATTTAATCTTAGTTAGGCATTATCTCCATTTTGCAAATGAGGAAATAATCTCTGAAAAATTGACTTGCCCTCGCAAACACAGACAGTGAGTAGCAAAGTCAGATTCAAGCATTCTGACTCCAAAGCCTGTACCTGTTTCTACCATGACCTTACCATCCTTTTTGGAGGCATGGGATATTCAGTTTATGGGATACAAGGCTTATGAAATTTTTTTTTAATTTCTGTAGCATTTCTTTTTTTTTTTTTTTTTTAATTTCAGAATATTATGGGGGTACAACACTTTGGCTATATATATTGCCCATGCTTATGAAATACTGAATGAAAATAAACCAAATACAGTTTTAAAGATAACACTTATTAGATATGCATGTTACAAGAATTTACTGGTAGGAAATTATGTATCAAATAGTTAGACCTCTTATTTTATCCACAATTCCATAAAAATGTAGCAAGTCATTTCCTGCATTTTCTTCTATCAAGAAAAACTGATTTTTCATGGTTCTAACTAATGCCTATGTGAGATACTACCATCCTAAAGAGAAAAAAACTCAGCAGGATATTTGAAATCAAGGCTGGGCATGGTGCCTCACACCTGTAATCCTAGCACTTTGGGAGGCCAACACAGGAGGATAGCTTGAGGCCAGGAGTTCAAGACCAGCCTAAGCAACATAGCGAGACCCTGTATCTATAGGGAAAAAAAAAGTTAGCCGGGCATGACGGCGCGTGGCATGTACTTGTAGTTCCAGCTACTCTGGAGGCTGAGGCAGGAGGATGGCTTGAGCCCAGGAGTTTGAGGTTGCAGTGAGCTATGATGACACCACTGCATTCTAGCCCTGGCAATAGAACAAAGCCCACTACAATTTTAAACAGCAGCAACAAAAAACACATGTAATCTGTTTATATCTTCTTTTAAGCAAAAAAGAACCTATTTATATCAGGTTATACCATTTTAGAAAAATGATAGTTCCTTTCAAAATGCTCATCTATTGATTGTATTACCTCTCCCAAATAAAATTAAAATAACTAGTTACTTTCTTCCTCTCTGCAATTTACACTTTTTGTAAACAACTAGTATCACTGCTTTTTTCTGTATATCTGTAGCTATAAACATCTGATATACAGCAGGATAATGACTGGCTTTCAGAAATATCAAGAAGCAAAGCATAGCTATTACTAGTATAAAACAGGGTAAACAATGTAAATTACTTGCTACGTTTATCTAACAAACTGAGAACCTCAAAGTAATAAAAAATGATTAAGTATCATGATATTTACTATCCCTTTTATATCTTCTTCCAATCATTTTTTCCTGAAATTCACTCTAATTCCTACTCTACCAGGCTATCTAATAAGTACTTACATCAATAATAGCTGCCGCACTGCTGTCTAGATGTTTATACAATTCATATAATACTTCTCTCAGTTTCTTCATTGTTTTCTTATTGGGCTGAAGTAGCATTGCTTGGAAGTTCACTGGCAAGCCATACCTTAAAAAGAAGCAGAAATATAGTACGCAACACAAGTAGGCACATAAAGAGATTTTTTTTTTAAAGCAAGTATTTTCAAATTCTTTGGTCATGATTAACAGGGAAAGGGTATCTCATTTTAATGACTACCTCTATAAGTTCAATTAATACACATAGAACCTTAAACTAATTTACACAAAAAACTTTAAACTAATATACACAGAAATGCAAACCTCTTGTCCTCATTGTCCACAGAAATCTCTCTTTAAGATGAGCCAATTACTAGAAATTACTTTAATTATTAGGTTATTATGTATGAAATGTCTGATTTCCTTAAGTACTAAGTTTGACAGTTGGTATCTATGACATTTCACTTTGACACTTCTTGTTTTATTTTTATTGTGAAGGTACATCCCCAGTCTTTCAAACACACATTTTGGCTTGTGATTATTTTTCACATTTTTTTCTAGCAATTTTTGTGAAACCATGGTTAAGTCAAAAACTCATGTTATTTTCAAGTATGAGTTCCGTTGTGGAACCAATGCTGCACAACAGCTCAAAATATCAACAAGTGTTTGGGAAGTAAGTGGCTAATGAACACTCAGTACATCAATGGTTTGAGAAGTTCCGTTGTGGTGCTTTTAATCTTGAAAATGAGCCACGTGGGCGACCTGAGACCAAGGTGGATAATGGTGAGCTGAAAGTTCTAGTGGAAGCGAGTCCATCTCAACCTACATGTGATAAATTAGTAGCAAGGTTTGACATTACTATTCCAACAATATTGGACCACTGGAAGCAAACTGGCAAGGTAAAGCAGCTAGATAGATGGGTTCCACATGAATTAAACAAGTGTCAGAAGAGAAACTGTCTCGAAGCTTGCCTTTCTTTGCTGTCACGACATAAAGGCGAACTATTTTTACACCATATTGTTATGTGTGATGAAAAATGGATTCTTTTTGACAATCACAAGCATTTGGCACAATCATTGGATAAAGATGAAGGGCTGAAACACAGTCTAAAACCAAATATTCATCAAAAAAAGCTGATAGTGTCTGTTTGGTTGTCTAGCACTGGTACTATCAACTATAGCTTCATGAAACCCGGTCAGTCAATTACAGCGGATGTCTACTGCAGCCAACTGGACAAAATAAGTCATTAGTATACTGCATGTAAAATATTTGAAAAAATCTTCCCTTTAATCAAACATTGGCTAATATTTTACAATCCACTTTTAACTTAAATAATTACCTAAGAACCAAACCTGAGAGCATAGTAGCATGGATCTCTCTTTCTAAACCTGGTGTTGAAGGACAAGACTGATGCATACTTTATAAGCTGTATGACACTGACAATCTCTCCTTCATGATTGGCCCTTTAGTTTCTCCAAATCAATTTCATATTGCTAGACTGCGTTATAAATAAAGAGGTCCAGTGTAAAGGAATCCATGAACTCTTCAGTTACAAGTTCTGCAATTCACTTTACCTTAAAACAGACTCAACAAAAACTCTTAAAGCTTTCACATGAATCCACGCAATAAACGCCTCACTGAAATTCACTTTCAGCCACCGCACAAGTGGTCCCTATAAAACGAAAAAAAAAAAATTACCACAAATTTTGTCTTAGAAAAAAACAATTAGACAGACCAACTATTCACTAAGAATCTACAGGAGAATTAAGTCACATAAGTCACTTTTTAAATTTTTCAAGTATTATTCTCATTATCTTGGATACTTCACCTTAAATTAGATTGGAAGATTAGCCACTACTAGGTAACCTCAACAGACACTAAAATGCGCTGAACCAATTCACTAACATATATTTATATTTGTTATAGAAAAAGACATATATTTTAATGAAAGTGGTACCAAATATAGGGGTGCCCTGGATTGGAAAACCAAAATATAAAAATCAGAATTTACGACATAATACTCTAAAACATTTAATACATTTAAAATAGAATTCTACCTACAAACAACTTCTCAGAAACAAAAGTAAATATTATAGTTATGCAAGCAAGTGATTTAATAGCCCTAGCTCTTAGTTTTCTCATTTGTAAAATAAGGGGGTTGATCTAGATCTCCAAAACCTCTTCACGGTCTAAATTTTTAATGATTTTCTATTACGTAGCATAAGTTCTTTTTGAACTTAAGATATTTAGTAGAATTAAATACCCCTTTAAAGAAACAAATTCCAAATAATACTGCCTCTCCATACTTAAAAGTATACACGTACATTGCCAATTCAGCTAACACCTACTTGAACAACATCATTAGGCTCATTTAATGTACCAATCAATTTAATTTAAGCAATAAGGATAACAAAACAAAGTGAAAATCTTTGGTCAAAATATTTGTTCTTTAAAGGGTTTTGGGTCTTCCCCAACAAGTTGGTTATATTGGACATTGCTTGGTTAGGATTAATTTTCTCCCAGTTGAGATGATATGGTTTATAAAGTACTTAGAAACAACTTTCAACGGAATTTGGCTTTATTTCTCCCCCATATTACAAGGGAAACACATTATCACTCATTACGTTTCCCTTTCCACACAAGCTTTTAGTCTTCACAGCAATCCCACACTTGAAGATGGCCAGACAGCTGACGCCGCCTTTCATTTTCACAGTCCCATCCCTGGTCCCCATTATGCCTACAACATACCAACTCTTCTATAGGTTAAATACAAATTGCTTCAATAAAAGATTGAGGCATTGGAACAATTTGCCTTAAGAAAATGAAAATCCTTACTGAAAAGAGAGAATTTTATTACTCAACTAAAATCATCCTTCACTACAAGGACATTAACCAAAATTCTGCATTTAAAATTAATTTCTGATATGGATTTAGGTGAAGTAATTAATTTTTAGGTATGTATTCTAAGATAACTATTCATAGATCTAAGCTTTAGAGGAAATTCATTCTGACTATTCAATAGAAAAACCTAAAATTAAATTTCTTAAAAGCAAAATCAGAGAAGTTTTGCTTTCTTTTAAATCAAAGAAAGCAATACCCACGTTTTCTTCTGCTTAACACTGATAATACTAAATATTAAAAACACATACAAATTGTTTCTTCTTGTCAGTAGAAAGCCTGTTCATTTCTTCTTTATCTGCTTTCATCTCCTCTTCATTATACTGGAAGTCACGAACAATGAATCTAAATTTGGGGAATAAACCAAAATTGTCTATACTGTATACAAATGAACTAACAAAATAAAAAAAACCAAAAAGTAATAATCTTACTTGTTTTCCCTGGCTTTGTGCCGGAAGTCATCAACTGCCTTCCTAAACAAAGTGACATTACAAAGGTAACTGTCTTGGTCCTCTGAGAGAACACTACAGAAAAAAAAAAGAAAAAGTCCATTTAAAGCTTTATACTTATTGCTTTCTTTCATATTAAGGGCAGAATTCAGAAACAGGAAGAAGAGAAGGAGTAGTAGGGTATAATAGCCCTTCCCAAATCACCTCAATGCTATTCATCTGCACTGCCTCAAACACAAAAGACACTGAATGTTTGTTTATTATGTTCTTTTGTTTGTGATGCCTTAACATCCTATATTACATTTACTTCTTACTAACCAAAAAAATTAAACATTAACTCAAATAAAGCATCCAAACTCTAAGAATCATGCTTTTCAATCTACATCAGTGCCAGGCTGGTTTGCTTCCAGTGTCTCCTGGCTGAACACTCTCTTCTTTTCTGGAAGCCTAATTCTCTCTTCCTCTCCCCAGTCCAACCCAGCTCCGCTGAGGCCCAGCCCAGCCTCGCTGCACTGCCAGCACCTCATACCTCAGATCTTTCCTTTTCTCCCATCACACCCCAAATCAAAAATGACAAACACAACTGTCTAAATAACCTCTGAATAAATGTGCTTGTATGCATCTCAGGGCTCCCTGTTAGGCTTTAGAAGATGCCAGTGAAGTCGGAACTTCTATTCTGTCACAGCTCCATGTAACCTTTCATTGGGAAGACCTTTTCAGACACAATTGCCAGAAAATTCTAACTGTCATATAAATTCATAATGCCTTGGGGAAAAGTCCACTGTTTGCAAAGGCAAACTGCATAGCTCATGTATAGTATGGGGTCCTAATTTGGCTTTCAGAATTTACCTATAGCGTCTTATGTATAGAATCCCTTATGTGAGGTCTATAAGGCTGCACACTTAACTCAACAGTGATGATCTGGAGGCAGGGGAATATTACTGAGGGGTGGGGGTCTCTTCACCCTTTTATCTTTCACACATTGGGGGTCTTCTAATATTTAGTTTGTGTTTTTTTAAACAGCTAATTGACATATGAAAAACTGTACACGTTTAATGTATATAATCTGAACTTTGACCATACGCACATATTCATGAAACCACCACAATCAAGGTAATAAACATTCATCACTACCAAAAGGTTCCTTGTGCCCCTTTGTTGTTTTTTTATTTTGTTTTTATTTGTTGGCTTTTTAATATTTAGTTTTCATTTACAGTGTTTATTTAGTTTTTATTTACTTCTGAAATCAGAAAAAATAATAAGTTTTATAAAACTGAGGGAGGCTAGGCACAGTGGCTCATGCCTGTAATCCCAGTACTTTGGGAGGCTGAGGCAGGAAGATCACCTGAGGCCAGGAGTTTGAGACCAGCCTGGGGAACATAGGGAGACCCCGTCTCTACAAAAAAATTTAAAAGTTAGCTGGGCATGGCGACATGCACCTGTAGTCCCAACTACTTGGGAGGCTGAGGCAAGAAGATCACTTGACCCCAGGAGTTGAAGGCTGCAGTGATCTGATTGTGCCACTGCACTCTAGCCTGGGCGACAGAGCAAGACCCGGTATCTTAAAGAAAAACAAAAAAACAAAAAACAAACTGAGGGAGTGCATGTAGAATTCAAAGATACTTTATTAAATTTTTTTTAAAAGTAAGTGTAGTTTTTCCTGAAGCCTAAGAACTGCCTGGTTAGCCAAGTAAATTCACAAAGCAACTACAATGCTTAATCACAGAATGGCTTTAAGAACTGAACTTCCCTAGCACTTACCATGTGGCCGCTTCCCTAGCACATGAGCAGCACACACCTTTGGGAGTACTGATCACTGTAGTAACTGACATTGAGAGAAAACTCAACTACTTCAAATTTAGAATGTTTACATCTTTTAAATTGTGTCTTCACAAAGCTATTACCCTTAGTTCTCACTCCTAATGCCTACCAAAGCTCAGACAAGGCAGCTAGCCAGTGGACAGAGCTCAATAAAAAAATCTTTTAATGATCTTTTGGTCTGCCAAGATTGACTCAGTGCAGTGATGTGTAAAATGGTTGAGATCAAAATAAATCCAAATCTAACTTGACAAGCTACTTCAGAGCCATAAACAATATATCCCACCACTGTCATATTAATCTTTTAAACTCATACAATACTTTGCTGCTTTAAAGGCCCTTTCAAAAGCATTTGATACTTGACATGGCCCTGTGTCAATGGGCAGGGTATCTATTAGGCAGGGACACAGCCACGCCCAGCTTACTCAAAATCCTGACAGTGAAAGAAGCCAAGATAAAAACTCAGTCTTGTTTTATTACTAAATCCTACTGTGCCACCTTATTAAGAAAAAAATAGATAAAAGCCACTTGCTTTCCCTCCCTCTCCCCAAGAAAGGTATTTCTAAAAAATAAATCATGAGTCTCATGAGTCCTTATTATAATGGACTTTTAGTCATTTAACATGTACTGAGACTCTATAATGTCCCAAGCTCGTGCTAGATATTAGGAATAAAACTATTAAGACATCATTCCCTGACCTCAAGGAATGGGTCTAGAGGATATATAAACTGGTAACTACAATACAGAGCTGTAAGTGCTATAATAGAAGATACATATGATACACTGGGGAATGAGGAACTTTATCTGAGGGCATTCAAAAGAGATTCACAAAAGAGGTGCTGCCAAGCAGAAGTTTGAAAGACAGGCAAAAAAGGCCGGCTGCGGCGTCTCACGCCTGCGATCCCAGCACTCCGGGAGCCTGAGGCGGGAGGATCACTTGGGCTCAGGCGTTTGAGACCAGCCTGGGCAAGAGCGACCCGATCTCTACAATAAACAGAAAAATTAGCCGAGCATGGTGGTGCACGCCTGTAGTCCCAGCTACTCGGGAAGCTGAGGCAGGAGGATCGCTTGAGCCCAGGAGTTGGAGGTTGCAGTGAGCTATGACGACGCCACTGCACTCTAGCCAGGGCGACAGAACAAGACTCTGTCTCAAAAAAAAAAAGAAAGAAAAAAAAAGATAGGCAAAAGAGAGAAGAACATGCCAGACAGAACACTAACATGCAAATGAACAGCACGGGGCACGTGAGGCACAGCTGGGAAGCAGGGCACTGGGGGTGTGTGCGCGTGTTGAGGGAGGCAGCGAAAGTGAGGAGGAACAGCAGGGTTTTAAACAGGGCAGAAACCAACAGACCTGCATGTCACAGAGAGAACACTGGCAGAAATGTGGAGGACTGATGCCAGGGGGAACACCGGGGCAAAGCAGGGCTGCTAAGGGCAATTACAGTGGTGCAGGCAAGAGATGATGGGAGTCTGAACTGAGCAGCAATAGTAGGTATGTGGCAGGGGGAGCAAGTTTAAAGTACATTTCACCATATGAAATTGTGGATATTTGATCATTTTTGACCTACAAAACAGCGGTTTCATATGGTTCAACCAAATACTATGGAAGGGAGAAATGATACAACTGATTAGATTGGGGGGGGGGGGTGAGGGAGAAGTAAGAGTCCAAAATGACTGACTACCATGCTTCTGGTTCGGATCACTAGGTAGACATTGCTGCCATATACTACCAGGAAACCAGAGCGTTTGAGTCTGAGATTGGGAAGATAATGTTGGTTACCTGGGGAACATCATGTGGAATGGTCCAGTAGGAACCTGGGTATGTTAGTCTGAAGCTGGGGGTTAAGGCAGGCTACAGATGGAGATTTAGGGGTCCTAAAACTACAGGTGAGGGTAGAGCTATGGGTGTGGTTGAAACAGCACTGATAGGAGAACAGACTGTGTCCCCCTCAGACAGAATAGCCTAAGTCTGGAGTGGCCAATATTCAGGGCTACCAGAGTCTCTTCAGCTCACTCAAGTAATTTAGGCGCAGAAGCCAGGCGACTGCATATAGATTAATTTTGGAGTATGAGTTTGCAGAAGGTCACGGGCCAGAGCCGACAGCACTGGCAAGAGAATGGCTACAGTCATGACTAGAGAGTTCAGGCTCAGCAGGAGAGGATGCATGATTGAAGGAAATCACCAAAGTCAATGCAAACAAAGGGTTGGGGGACTGGAGATGTGAATGAGGTCAAAGGGCAGGTTCAGCGAGAGTGAGAAAGATGGAGAGAAGGTCTGGTAAAGAGTTGGATTACAGATCTAAGGTTCCAGAGGTAGAGTCTTTCTGGAGGGGGAGGCCAAGGGAACAAGGGAACAGCCTGCAGAAATCAAGTGGGGGTGACGATCCACCATGAGATCACCAGAGAGGTGCGAAGGCAGATAAGGGATGGACTTGAAACCAGTAGTGACCTTAAATGGCATGTATGACCAAGGTAGAGAAACAAAATGAAAGCCACGAGGAGAGGGAAGAGGTAAGAAAGTCACATCTTTTCATGATTCAACATGGACTTGAACTCTCCCCAGATATGATGTTGGTTAGGAACTGTGCCTGCAAGGGGGTTTAGTTTAGTTTAACCCAACTCTCAAAAAGTTCTATTAGGTTCAAGTAAATGAGCCAAACTCACTCTTTCCAATTACTTTCACTGTTATGTAGAAGTAGTAACACTATCTTCTCATAGGTGCAATCAGGCCTAGAGGAAACTAAGTATCAATTGCTAGTCAATGTTTTTCAGATGTTTCATGACATTTTCAGCAACCCATGAGAGTGGCAGTGCTTTCTGGAGCTTAGGAGCTCTTCCTGCTGCATCTGATTTCTTACCTCTCTCCTAAGACTTGGTCTTGCCATCCTCTCTGCTCCCTAATCAATCCACCTGTTTCTTCCCTGCCTTTCTTCATAAAAGTTACCTTTGCAACCGCTGCTTCAACACACAAGAGAAACTTTTCTTCACAATGGCTAGTATCATTTTTTCTGCACTTCCTAGCCAGGTTCCTCTGCTTCATTCGGAACACCAGCTTCCTGAACAAAAACCTCTGTGAAGCACCAATGTATCTGTGGTGCTGTTTCCAAAGGCAGAAAAAAGGCAAAAAGTTAACCAGTAACCTGTCCCAATCAGACAATTTTAACAAATAGATTTTTTAAAAAAAGGAAAGTGGTGATTCTGAAAGTACATGTGAAAAGCAGCTCTTTCTGAACGGCATTCCAACAGAAAGAAGCAGAACAGCAGCCCAGCCTCCACTTTTTTGGCCATAACCTTGACATGGCATTTATACACATCCCTGCATTTAGCCACACAATAACGGCAGCACTTCAAATTGTCCAATCTTTTAATATTTACATAGAATATTTTGCAAATAGGTAGATTTTGTGTTCTTTAAAAACTAAATTATTGCTTTCAGGTTTGAGAACGGTATTTTTCAATCCATTCTTCTACCTTGAAATTCCACTTTTCATCTTCACTGCTCCCAAGAGTAATCACTCAAGTAGCATGTCAAAAAGTAGCAAGTGTTACCGCCTTTAATTAGCTGACTTAATTTGTGTCAAGCACTTAGAACAATGACTAGCACATGGTAATTACTCAAAAGTTAGTTATTTTGACAAGCCAAAAATTCAGCATCAAGTCATACAGATCTTTCCTAAACAGTAGACAAAATTCCACACTAAGCCACAAAGGCCTATTTGCTCTATATGAACTACACATACTCTTAACAGTGGTATTTGAGCCAGTGCTTTGTTCTCTATGGCTGAATGTAAATAGGCATGTTTGAGTCAGTGATTCCAAATGTCCCTTGAACTGAGAAACAGGTGGAACAGATGTTTTCATGGAGTGAGGAAGGGCTGGGGACTCTCAGAGGGTTAGTGTGCACTTACAGACCATTCAGAAGACAATGTATCAAACTGTTCCTGCATAACATTTTCCCTTTAAACCGCTGATGTGATTGTCCAAAGATCTAAATCTCCAAAGTAATATTTTTAAAGTCTTCCTTTCAGGCTGGGCGCAGTGGCTCACACCTGTAATTCCCAGCACTTTGGGAGGCCAAGGTGGGAGGATTGCTTAAGGCCAGGAGTTCGAGACCAGCCTGGCAACACAGCGAGACCTTGTCTCTACAAAAAATTTAAAAATCAGCTAGGTGTGATGACGCACACCTATAGTCCTAGTTACTGGGGAGGCTGAGGTAGGAGGATTGCTTGAGCCCAGGAGTCTGAGGTTGCAATAAGCTATGATTGCGCCACTGCACGCCAGCCTGATTGACAGAGTAAGACCCTGTCTCTAAAATAAAGAAAGAAAGAAGTACTTCTTTCAGAGTAAATCCGGGCCTACTTAACCATCCTACACACCACTCCCTAGAAATCTGGCTTGGAATATGACATGTTTGGAAGACATTCTGTGTGTGCCAAGTCCTCACCCTTCTCCTTCAACTGCCTCCCAAAGTCAACCTCTACAGTTTTAATGCCTTCCAGATAAGAAGGTGTTATCTACCAGATAAAGAGCCTAAGTGAGAAACTAATATCAAGACACAACTGTAGTCTTGAGTTTACCATGTGAAGGGCTAGTCTGAATGGAAGGTATTCCCCCAAATGAAAAAAAATTCATGATGAGCACAGGTTTGTGGTTTAGTTCTCAAAAGGTCTACATTTGTGAAACTATAGTAATATTACCCTTGTATTTTGTACACTCTAACAAGCCTTAAAATAACTTCATAACATATATAGGGAAGGTGCTATGCTCACTTTACAGACAAAGAAAATGAGGCCCAGAGAAGTTAAAAGACTTACCCCAGGTCACACAGCAAGTTGGTAGCAGAACCAGCAATAGAACTCAGATCCCTGGGTCCAGGACTCTTTCCATTACACTAAGCTACCTCCCATATGACACAATGAAACTGGAAAAGAAAATATTTCATGGGCCTGACCTTACTAATTCCACTTCTTTACTCTCTCCTATACCTTTCTCTCACAAGGTCATCTTCTCTTGAGGCACATACATACAAAAGAATCCTTTGGGGTGTATATAGACTGTATTTAATATTTTGTCAAAGAACATCTTATGTGGCAATGGCAGAATACAGGGGAAAGTGACATGGAATAATGTTAAAAGAGTACAGGACCTGGAGTTAAAAGATTTGAGTTCTAGTCCTAACTTTGCCACTGGACACGTACGCAGCCATATGCCTTAGGCAACTAGTTAAGCATTCTGGCTTCCTCTTCCACGAGAATAAGAATGATAATTGCCTACCCTGCTTCATAGAACTATTATAAGTATCAAATTAGACTATGTATATTAAATCTATAAATTTTAAAAGTGCTTAATAAAAAAAGTGTTTTTTTTTTTTAAGGAATATATTCATTGGGTAAAATCTATGCTCAAAGTGATGGCAAACATTTGGAGATCAACACTGCAGTTTAGCAGCCATCCTGATATACTTCCTTTGCCATGTAAAATGAGGCATAACAGACACACAGTAGGTATATAACAAATAGTGAATGAAGAATTTCCAGAAGGCAGCACAGTGCAGCAGAAAGAGTGCCACACCAGAGACCTGGGCTCTAGATGCAGGCCCTGCCACAAATGAGACGTGTGACTCTGAGCAAACTTCTTCACCTCACTGGCCTCAAACTTCTACGTCTATAAACATGAGGTCAAACAGACTGTACCAAGTTCCTTCCAGGTCTAAAATTATGATAACTAGAGTTAACAGAACTCATTTATAAGGTAAAAGTGATGGTTTTAAAACTGTAAATTTATCGCAAAGGAAAGATAGCAAAGATATTTCCTAATCCAACATCCAAACTATAAAAGGAATTCTAGGAAATAAATTGTTGTACAATGACTACTACTTACTTGCTAGACCTTGGAACTACCATTTCAGCTAGTGTTTCATACTGCTTAATCCAGTCGTTGTGGTTTAACCTGAAGAAAAGGTAAAATAAGCACTGGAAAAGAAAAACAAGTCCTACTTCCTTCCACATTCAGGAAGAGAAAAAAACACGAGACAATAGGAAATTTGGCTACAGTCAAGTATATTGCAAATCTATTTAACAACAAAAAAAATCAAGTTTCCTACTGGGAATGAATTTCAAATACATTGAGAAATGCAGGAAATACAAATCACCATCCTCTTACACCCAGTAACTATTGCAAAAGAGGCACATCCTAGAACTAGGTTTGGAAAGGAAGTAAAGCACAGTATAGATTCTAAATTATTTTCAAACTGTATGGCTGATATATATTATGCCTCATTTAAAAAAAAGAAAAAGGCTATGCCGAAATCACTATCATTTCTATTCAGCGGCTATTATGAAGGGCTGAATAAAACTCTATTTACGAAAGTACACAGTACCAGGAAGCAATGAGTAAGTGAAGTGACAGTAAACTGCGTTGCCACAGAACCTTGTGCAACAACCTTCTCTCCAGACCACTAGCTTCTGGAGGTATGGGGAGAGACAACTACGTTTGAGATTTAAAATAAAAGAATTATAGTGTTTATAGGCCAAGATAGAAAATAATTCATTATGTGAGGTGCCCTAGGTCCTATGTTTCAATTACAGGGTACAGAAAACTGAAAGCTTCTGGTTTTGAATGCAAGTTTTAAACAAAGGTTAAATGAAACAAACCTTTTATCTGGGCAAAGGTTATTTTCCTACATAGTATTAAAGCACAGATGCACAGAAATTTGCTATGAATAATCAGAGTTTCAGTATAGCAGGAGAGTTATGTAACTAAAACACAAAATAGAACTTTTGGAGCCGAACCCTTAGTTTAAGCCCTTCTCCATGTGCAAAGAAAAATCCAAAAGCCCATATACTGCAGTAAAGGGGGAAAAATGCACAAGTCAGATAATACTGTAGCCAATGTAAATTCTATGGAGGTGCTTTCCCTCCCTTTTCTAGGAGACATCATTTTCTAGTATTCCCAGTCTCCTACACAGATGAAAATGCAGAGTACAGAAAGGAAGCCTTCGTGCAATGATGCTCTGAAAAGGACCCAAATCTCCCACCTCAGTTTGGATCCCCCAGAGATTCCCTCACAATAAGACTTCAGTGCAAGTCAAGAGTGAAACCATTAATAGTGTTATACACACAGAGTTCTACTCTTCCCAGGAGTGTCCAAAGGTTTCATTTTACTACGATTAACTATGATCAAATATTAAACATTAATAACATAGAAGGCTTAATCTAAGGAGGTTTCAAAGGGTTATCAAATTCAGGCGTCAGCAAACTATGTCCATAGTCAAGCCTGTTTTTGTAAATAAAGTTTTACAGAAACACAGCCACATGTGTTTGTTTACATATTGTCTATGGCTGCTTCAGCTATAACCACAAAGTTGATGCAGCAGAGTTCAGTAGTTGTGACAGAGATCATACAGCTCACAAAGCCTGAAGTACTTACTATCTGGCCCTTTACAGAAAAAAATTCGCTAAACTCTGTTCTAATCCCATTCTTTGTTTCTTACAGGGCTTAATTCATCCTAACCAGTCATAAAGATTTTTCAGAAAAACAAATCCAAAGACCTTCCTATTTTGAAAAATCTAAAATCTGTATTTTAAAAAAATCCAATAATTTAGCATTAATTAATGTTTGAATGAGCCAATTCTACCAAGCTGCTAAATTTGATTTAGAATCTCAATTTATAATTGATGTCTCTGTTACCAGGTTATGATCTAAATTCTACTTTATGTGCCACATGAGTGAATGTTAATTGACAGAATGAATGACAAGGTTATATTCCTTTCACACTTGGATTTTATGAAAAATTTCAGTTGCGATACTAGATAACAACATTTTTCTCATGTTCTAACAAGTAAATTCTTTTGTAATAGTTATGACTTACTTGGGAACTACCACCAGTAATGTGACAAGATACTCTGAATCAAGAACAAAGTCATCCTTCTTCACAATTTCTGCTAGACTCCTAGTTAGCAAACTTCCTCTAAGGAATAAGAAAAAAATTATTTGGCTGATAATTATGTGCTTCTGTAACACAAGTTAAAAAACATCAGGCTAACCATATTCACATATACTACATACACATCTGAAGAGAGGATTAGTGTTAGTTAACATTTTTACTTTGTAAAAAATCAACATTTAGGTGAACATATCCCACTCCTACAAGCAAAGAAACGTCAACATTTATCAAATTTGCCTCTAGTGTCTACCTTTGTGTTTGCTTTAATTATAACTCAGCTCTTCTCTTGATTACATGTATAACTTCTTGCCTGGGAAAGTGATATTCATCAGATATCAATTAACGTCTATTTCATGATAATTATGAAACTATGTCACCTAAGCACAACACCTTTGGTGTTCCTCACTCTCCTTGGGTATCATCTGATACCAGGTAATTTTGGTTAGTTAACCTAATAATCAACTCTTTCCAATCAGTCTTCATTTGGTCTTCCAGTAATCACATCTTCCCGTAATAAAAACATCTTGCCCTGTTTTTGTATCACTGATAGTATTCAACCAACCTTTCCTCTGGGATATGAACGTATAACTTGAATAACTGCACGCCCAAAGCTGTACTTGTAGCAGTCATACTGTAAGATTAACCAAAACAATTGTGTCCTATTTTTAAAAAACCTTATGTGTGAAAAACCTAAACTCAGAAAACAGATAAATAGGAGAATAATTATTACATGATAAACAGTATTCTTCTATAGAATTCTTTTAAGCAGCAGGTAAGTGCTAGGCAATTAAACTGTTCTGATTTAAAACAATTAATTTTAGACAATTTTTCAGTGAAATATCAAATGGATAAAGGGATAAACCAGGACCCAATTTACAAGTATTATTTATGAAACAAGTGTAATGAATCAGCCTCCTATCTGTTTTGACTAGTCTGAATTCTGTAAATTTACCTTAATGGACTTTTCTCCATGAATTTAAAAAAATACCATTTTGATTACAGAAATAGCATAAACTGGAAATTACTAAACTAAATCCCAACAAAATCTCATGCAGTGCATGTTAGTGTGCTTCCCCAATTCTTAACATTCACATATACTTGATATACTTACGCGTTCTTTCGCTCCAAATTCTGAAGATTCCCTTTCAGGTTATTGTATGCAGATGCTCGAGATTTCAGGTCATTATCAATCTGAGTTACTCCCTTCAATAAAGAAAAAGAAGAAAAATAGGCAAAATTTTCCTAAATCTACCTCTACTAATACAATTATAGTAGGTAAACTTTAATTTCTACAAAAAAACCCACTAGTTTCTGATGTAAGACTATTCTAATATTTTAAAAGTACAACTTTAAAAGGTTATTTGAAAAATAACCTACTTCATGTTTAATAAAATTTCAATATGAATCTTTTCTAGTAAAGATAATGTTTTAGTCCACATGTATTTTAATTATTATTACTCTATTAATTCTTAAACCATGGAAATGGAATCTAGGATTACTAATTAAAAGGCTTCAGTTCACAAAGCTGAAGGATTTATTTCCAAAAGGAATTACTAGGGAGTTTCACTGTTACAAATACAATATCACACAAAGTATTTTTTCAATAAAATTACAATTATAGTTTATTTATACATGTTACAAAAGCTTATTTTTCAAAAGAGGACTAAAACTACTAACTACTTACAAAGAAAATGCAAAGTAGACTGAACATTTGAAGAACTGGTTTCAACTTAGCTCTACCATTTTTGGCTGTGTAGCACTAGGGTAAGTCACTTCACCTCTCTGAGCCCATTTCCTTACCACAATAGTAACAGGAAGCAGATAATTAAATCTTTGATAAGGACCAAGAAAATAAAGCTCAGTCATAGTAAGTGCACCACCTTATATTATCAAACTGCTAATTTTCTTTAAATTATATGACGGTAGTTAAAATCTTTGATAGTTTACTCCTTTACATTTAACTATACAGCACACTGTACAACTAGAGTCACTGGGAGCCAAGGAAAGTCTGTCCAATCATTTAAACCACACTTTTTACCCCATCCAGGTCATTAAGAATGCTGGCAAACAATTAATAGGACCTTGCCTATTTGCCTCATTATAGTTCCTGTTAAGACTTTTATAATTTCTCTCAAGCTCAAACATTTCTCAATATAAAAGGAGCTCTTAACTTGGGTTCATGGATGGGCTTCAGGGTCCATGTATTCCCTGAAACTGTACATAAAACCATGTGAAAACCATTCATAAAAACATGAATATGGGCATTTTTCTGGGCAGGGGATTAATATTAAATAGTCAGAAGGCATCAGAGAACCCATAAAGTTTAATGTTTGAACAAGTACTGTACATAAACATACAAAACTGAATATTATCACCTATGAGAAATCTTTAATAGATTCCAATTTCCTATTCTTTGTGATCTCAGTTACCCTTAAAATTTGTATAAATAATAATTATAGAACTTTAAACGTTCTTAAACATTGTCAATTTAATATTTAAGTTAACCACATAAGTAAGTAAGCAACGTAGATAATCTACACATGCAAGTGTTATACTTTTTAACATCTTTAACACCTAAACATCTTTTAACATCTAAAGTCGTAGTAAGGATAGCTTCTGTTTGTATCTGTGACATATAATTAAGTTGCCTTGTCAAAAACCTAAAAACTATTTCACAGCTAAATTATAAAATAAACAAAGCCACTATAAATCAATGTGTCCTACCTGTCTCAATTCTTATCTTACCTTGGCAATTATTTCGGAAATATTTTTCAGGGACTGCTTGATTGGATATTTGGCCATATCCCACTGGAACCTTGTTATATAAGTAACCAAGTCAACTGAAATAGGGGAATAAATTAATCACTGAAGAGAAGCAATAGGACTTTTTAATAGTTTTTTTACATAGTAATACAATTTAATGCTGAACTTGGCATTGAGAAAATCATCAAAGATATCATTTCTGAAGAGTCCTGATTAAATTAATGTGCAGCTATGTAAGTAACATGGATTAATCAAAATTTCTACCTTATAATCTCTTCTTCTTACTCAAAATTTAATATATATATTAACATACTCCTTCTAATTGGATGACTTAATGAAAGATGTACATACCCATAATATGCCTCATATGTAGGAGAAAGAGACACAATGATTAAAAAACTACTTCAAATTGCCTCCTCAATAAGTAGAATTTGACAAAAGTATGTTCTTTCTTTGATAACTTACCCAAACAAATTGAAAATAAACTTGCCTATTAAAACCATGTGATGACTGTTTCTAAAAGTCTACATTTCAACAATTTTCAAAACATAGACCCTCTCACTTTCAAATGGAAAGGATAAGAAACGTAGAGCCAAAGAGACGTCCAACTAATTCTCTGGAAGTTTAGTAGTCAAAATGACTTTATCCCTCAAGTCTAACGGGATCAAGGTCAATGAAACCAAATGTCAAGTATGGCAAAGCTAACTGACAAAAGTAATTGACATCAAAATATCTTTCTCTCCTCAATTTCTTCTTACATAACACCAACAAGTCAACACCACAGATGATATTTCCAAAAGCAACACTAGATGCATTGCCCTCCAGTGCATTCCACCTACTAGACTGATTGTCCTCGTTCATGAAATACTTAGAAGATCAGTTAAGGGACCATAAATTAATATATTTACCTTCTGTCTCAAAACACAAATTAACATAAATAGTAAACGATCAGATCAGAATCGCTATTATAACAAAGAATAAGAATTATTACATTTTTTAACTGATTAAATACATACTTTTTGAGCATCTATTATTTGCATGGAGAAGAAATAAGATTAGAGGAACACCGGATATAAAATACAGTGACCTTATCGGAACAGGCAATAGTACAGAATGAAAGGAAAAGATTATTTCCTACTATAATGACATATCATTAAAGGTGGACCTAATTAAAAATGAAGCAAATGCTAAAGCGATATTTCATAAAAAAACAAAAATGAAAGTACAAATGACAACAATGAGGTCAAAGTTATCTTTATAAAGCAATTATTACACAGAGCAAACTCTATGTAAATACTGGCTTCTAGCTCCAGAGAAGTCAGTAGACTATTTTATGGGCATTAAGTAAAGAAATGCCATATTCAAATTTGAGGGGAAGAGGCATTACTCTGCAATAAAATTAATAATTTCTATTCTAAGGCTTTAGCAGTTATATGCTATTAAATACAAAAAGCTAGAGAAGATAGCAGGTATTCAACTGGAACAATGCTGAGATATGTATCTTGGAAACTTACTTGTAAATATGAGTTAACAGAAATATCCCAGAAAAAGTTAAGGTAAATCTCTATAATATTGCTTCTGCAGAAGACTTGACATCATATCATAAGCTATATTATATATTATGTAAGACTGTCTTACAAGAGATTGTGTTTCAGGGGACAGGATATAACTGGCAGCATCACCAAATTCAGTAATAATTGTATTTTAAAGGCTTTCAATTGTATTTAATGTGTGTATATATATATATATATATATATATATATATATATAAAAATTCTTTTTGTAGCTAAGTCATTCACTTTATGAGAGTTAATAATGATCAAATCATGTAACATTAGTTTACCTCCATTGGCCAAGAGATTCTCCTGAACTTTATCTTTACTATCCTCCAATACGTCAGCCATGTATTGAGCCACTTTTTTAACCACTCTGGGGAGGGAAAAAAAAAAAAAAACAACAACCATTTTTAGGGAAAACACTTTAATTCCATGCTACACAATGAAAATACTACACTAAAACATGAATTTTACTATATATGCTCCCATTATACCTATCTATATGTTATAGAACAAATAGGTCTCACCTTATAATTAATGTTGTATGGATAAAATTTTGTTATATGCAAAAATCAACTGAGTAACTGTAGGGTTTTAAGGAAACTACATACAATGTGTATTTTAGTCGAAGAAGAAAGTAGTGAGAAGCTAGTGAGAAACAGTCTGTAAATAGGCATATATTGAGATGCCAAGAAACTGAACAATGGATCTGACCACAAGGACCAAGAACAAAGGAGGAGGCAAGAAACTAGCACTCACCATGTCCCTATTACATGCCAGACACGGTGCTTTCACTCAGGACAAAAGGGATCTGACAGGCAACAGAACATAAGCAACAGTCTTGATAAAGAATGAGGTCCTACATTACTTATTCATTAACTATTTATCGAGCATCTACTATTGGCAAAGAGCTATGCTATAGTGGAAATTATTATATAATACCCAAACTACCAAGACACCTAGATACAACCTTGTTAATCTCTTCATTTGTAAGTAAGATGCAGAGGTAGAGAATAAGTGACTTAGCCAACGTCACAAGACCAGTTAATGGTAGAGCAGTGACTAGAAACGTGGTGTCTTGATTTTGGAGTCCAGGGTTCTTTTCCCCATTCCACATCTGCCTCTAGGCCCTGGGTGGGATTCAAAATTATACAAGACTAAATCACCACCTTCACATTGCCTAAAATCTCATTGGATAGATACAAAAATATATAAATGACTAAATACAATCTGAGATCAGTGCCAGCTGAGCTTATGAGGTTACAGACAGAGAGGCATAAAAGAAAAAGAGATCACTTCCAGCTACTATAATAAAGCAAGCCCAACAGCTCACAAGCGGGACAGTGGAGGCTAGGAATGGTTGTGAAAGGACGATTACATGGGAAGAAAGTATGTTCTTGCAGGGGCATCGTATGATTGAAGATGAGAAGAGGTGAGAAAGCAGCAGGGCGCTCAGAGAAGGGTGAGAGTCCAGACTGAGCAGAGCGCAGGCTGGGCAACAGGGGAGCTCAGCATGGGAAGGTGGGGGCCAGACTGCAGACAGACAGCCTCTGATGTCAGACTCTGCACAGGCACGTAGCACGGTTGAAACAGGGCTTAGGACAATTATTCTGATAACTATATGCTCAACAGCTAGGAAAGGAAAGGGAAACACGAATTAAGAAACTCCTGTAACAGTTTAAACATGAACCAGTAAGGGCTGAAAAAAGGTAACAGAAGGGCTAAATTTAAACGACAATCCTATGCTGAGTGATCTCAAACCTAAAAGAGTGGAACAATATCAGAAACAACAATGTAAGCCGTAAGTCTTCAGCATGATTAATTTGAGGTTTGTATATACACTTAGCTGTGTCTCCAAAATTCATCCATTCTTTCAAGGAGACAAAACATTATTCCCACATAACTTGACAAGCATCTTGTAAAAAGAACCATTTGCTACGAACACTCTAAAATGTGCATATATTTACCACAGAAATAGTTCAGAGTATAGAATCTACTGGTGTCAAATTTATAAACTTAACATTGCATAACCCAGAACTTCATGATCTTCCTATGCATCTCTATAAGAGTATTTATGTCAATGTACACACCTCAAAAAAAATCTGCTCTAATGATGAGATTATTGAGAAAATATAAGCTATGATTTACCTCATATACCATATACCACAATGTTCAGACTTTAAAAGTTGGAGCATTCAAATCATTAAGCTATCATCTGTCAATTCTACCAGGGTCTTACAGCCACATCATTTTTAAACTCTTCGTATCTTTCAGGAAGACTGAAGAAGATGGGCTTGCAGAGCAGTATAGAAAGAATAGCTGATAAACCACACAGAGAACTTTCAATTTTACTGGCCAGATTAACTACATTTGCCTTAAATACTTTTTAGATTCCTTCCCTAAAAAATCTGAGCAAACTTTAAGCCATATTCAAAAGTGACAAAAAGCGTAGTTTAGAAAAACCCTTCTAATGAAACTAAGATTTGAAGACAAAAGCATCACCATCTTCAAATAAATGGAATAACATCCCATGTTCATGGATCAAAGACAATCATGTTAGGATGGCAATACTCCTCAAATTTATTGATAGATTCAACATTATCTTCATCAAAATTGCAGCTGATTTCTTTGCAAAATTGGACACTGTGATCCTAACATTCATATGGAAGGGCAAGGAACCCAGAATAGCCAAACAATCTTGAAAAAGAAAAACAAAGTTGGAGAACTCACACTTCCCGATTTTAAAACTTACTACAAAGCTACAATAATCAAGACAATGTGGTACTGGCATAAGGACAGAAATAGAGAGCAATGAAAGTAAACTGAGAGTCCAAAAATAAACCCCTCACATTTATATTCAACTGATTTTCGGCAAGGGTGCCAAGACAATTCAATGGGGAAAGAATAGTCTATGCAACAAATAGGGCTGGGACAACTGGATATTCACATGTTAAAGAACAAAGCTGGACCCTTACCTCTCAACATATACAAAAATTAACTCAAAATAAATCAGAGAAGTGAATGTAAAAGCTAAAACTATAAAACTCTTAGAAAAAAACACAGACATAAAACTGTGAGATCCTGGATTAGGCAATGGAGTCAGATATGACACCAAAAACACAAGCAACAAAAGAAAAAACAGACAAACTGGACTTCATCAAAATTAAAAACTGGCAGGCACAGTGGCTTTAATCCCAGCACTTTGGGAGTCCAAGGCAGGAGGCTTGCTTGAGCCCAGGAGTTTGAGACCAGCTTAGGTAACGTGAAGACACCCCATCCCTACAAAAAATTTTAAAATTAGCCAGGCATGGTGGCATGCGCCTGTAGTACCACCTATTTGGGAGGCTGAGGTGGGAGGATCACTTGAACCTGGGAGTTCGAGGCTGCAGTGAGCTGTGATCACACCACTGCACCCCAGTCTGGGCGACAGAGATCTTATCTCTAAAAATAACAATAATAATTAAAAACTTTTGTATTTCAAAGGACACAATCAAGAAAGTAAAGACAACACACAGAATGGGAGAAAATATTTCCAAGTCACATCTGATAAAGAACTTACATCTTGAATATACTGTATAAAGAACTCTTACAACTCAACAATAAAAAGACAAGCCAATTAAAAACGGGCAAAAGATCCAAACAGACATTTCTTCAAAGAAAAACAAATAGCCAAAAACACAAGAAAAGATACTCAACATGTCATTAGCCATCAAGGAAATGCAAATCAAAAACAAAATGAGATACTGCTTCATACCTGCTGGGATAGCTATCATCAAAAAGACAGATAGTAACAAGTGCTGCCAAGGATGTAGAGAAATTCAAATCCTCATACACTGCTGCTGGGAATATTAAATTGTGTAGCCACTCTGAAAAAGTTTGTCAGCTCCTCAAAAAGCTAAACATACAGTTACCATATGACCCAGCAATTCCACTCCTAGGTATACACCCAAGAGAAACGAAACATATGAGCACATAATAATTTATACACAAATGTTCATAGCAGCATCATTTATATCAGCCAAAAACTAGGAACAAACTAAATGCCCATCAACTGACGAATGGATTAATAAAATGTGGTATACCTATATAAGGGAATATTATTTGGTAATAGAAAGAAATGAAATGCTGATACATGCTACCAGCATGGAAGAACCCTGAAGAGAGTATGTATGCTAAGCAAAAGAAGCCAGTCACAAAAGACCACGTATCGTATTCCATTTATGTGAAATGTCCATACCAGGCAGTGGCAGAAAGATTAGTGGGTGGTGGGGGATAGGAAATGACTGCTAACGGGAACAGAAACAGAGGGATGATGAAAATGTTCTAAAATTGGTTGTGGCAATGGTTGCACAACTCTGTGAATATACTAAAACTCATTGAATTATACACTTTAAATAGGTGAATTGTATGTCATGTAAATTGTATCTCAATAAAGATATTAAAAAGAGAATCACTATTTTCACACTTCAAACTGGTGCATTTTATTGGATGTAAAGTATATCTCATAAAGTTGATTTATAATCATTTTCTAAAACCACTCCACTAAGCAGAGTATACATATGATAATAAATCCAATGTCCAGGAAGCCTGACAACACTGTCATTTTGCTCTACTCCACACATGTAAGTACATTACCCTTCTACAAATGCATCCAGTTTAGCCAGTTCATCAGACAAGCCAACCAAGACATCCAGTGTGCCGACCTAAAAGGGAAATACAGCATTCTGTTATTTAGGTTTCATCCTTTTTTTTTTTTTTTTTAACAAGATGATACATCTTGACTTGAAGGTCCCACAAATCACAAGTTCTCCATATTTTATTTCATAACGTGCTAGTGTGGTTAAAAGGTGTTTGCCAGACATTTCAAAGCTATTTACATGTACAGAATAATCCTCTAATTCCAGGGTACAAGCAGCATCTAAGATGTGAAGACTCCTCAAAGACAGGCCTGTGCTTGCACTGTTCAGTGACAGTGGGCCATTTGAAGTCCTGGTTTACAACATGAGCTATTATAGGAGGTCCATGGATGTGCATCAGAGGGTCTGTAAGTGAATTTGTATGCACAACTGTGCATAAATGAGCATGTTTTGGAGGCAACGTCCTGTCTCGAAGGCATCCATAACTCCAAAAATATTAAGAAATGGTAATTTTAAGTATTTCTTCAATGAGTGCTGCCTATGACTGCCTCACTTAGTTAACCAGCGAAATGTAAACATCATGATCTTTCCATTCTTTACAAAAGTTCAGTCAACTGACTACTGGCAGCCTGCTTCACTTTGAGGCTGCTAGATTACTGATCTTTAATAAATGTTAAATAGATTATCTAGTTTAAACAACCAGGTTAGATTTGACAAGTATGATTAAGTAGGTGCTATGGTAACACATTTACAATGTTAGCACAATATGAATTTAATAACAGAAAAATTAATTCACTGTGATATTTAAGAATATATATTACTAAGATTTTTCACTTCTGAAAATATTTGTGAATGTAATGTATCAAGTATTTTCATAAGGTTTCTCATTACAATTTATAAAAGCACAAAAAAGTCTAAGTAGAAAAAGACATTATTTTATCTTGGTAGTTTACTCCTAAAATTTCAAAGAACAAGATATATTTTAAATTAGACCAATGGCTAGAGAAGAAAAGGTTTTCTTCTAAAAGAACCTGGGTATCTTATTTCTACTAAAAGATAGAATGGATTCTCCTTGGTGATGAACTCATACACTCTTTTGCACAGTGCCACTTCACCTTTAAGTCAGGAATGTTGAACTTGGAAGTGACAGCAAGATTATTGTTCTTTGTAGTTGCAGCATGCAATTTCTCCCATGTTTGCTGGCAGGTTTTCTCTCCAGGAGCAGATATAAGCCAGAACTCAGTCATGTTTGTTACCAGGTATTTCTTCAGAAATCAAGAGAGACTCTGAAATGTAAAACAAAGAAGCAAAAAGTATGTTTACTAACATTTGTTTCTAAAGAGTTTCAGAGTCACAGCATAAGTGATAAAATACAACCTGTTTCAAAATTAATTTAACACCGGCATATGATCCCACACAAAGTCAAATTTACTTACCTGTAAGGAAGTAAATCCACCTAAATAGTAAAAGGTGATTTATTTATGATACCAGGAAAAAGAGAGGATAAAAACCTAATACTCAAAAGTACCTAATCTTTAAAAATTATAAAACATTCTCAAAATGGGAATTATTCAGAAGTGAGATTATCCAAAATACCAGCCACCAATAGTTTCATTCAACCAAGGAAATTGGAGAGTCACAAATTTATAGGTTTATCTTAAACTTTTAAAACATATAACCAAAATAGGATATTTTTTAAAATGTGTAACTTTTGCATTTGAGAAAGACTTTAGTGGAATTAATACATTTGAACAGTAGTCACCAAATCCCAAATCCTTGATGTATACTAAGTTGACATCAAACATTTACAAATTTGCAAAAAAAATCTTGACAATCTACTCGGCTATTTTAAAATACAACATTATTGGATCTGAGTGACAGAAAGACGGTGGATCTCCCTTTCAAAAGAGTACCATTAAGATACAGCCAATCCTCTTCTGCAATCTTTTTTCCTCCTCCTCCACTTCCCCCTCCCCATATACACAGAGGGGGAAAAAGTACAGGGATGAATCTATTCAGAATCTAAGTAGGTAAAGCACACAAACACAAAATAACTTATAAAAATGAAAATACCACAGTGTCATTATTTCCAATTTAATGCGCCTTCATAAGAGCCACCTTTCTACTATCACTACTCATTTAACTTCTCCTGAAACTGGGATTCCATATCTATAAATTGAATATAAATATCTTACAAAGTTGTCCTGAGAACATCAGATAATGAATGTGAAAAAACTTTGAAAATTTTAATTTCCTTTAAAATGTAAAGTATTATTATTAATCATAATGGGCTTTCCTAATTTCAGTAGCCCATTTTAGGTAAAGTAATTCTACCTGCTCATTATATTACCATTGAAAATGAATTTAAAATAGATGTCCTCCTATATACCTGTTATTTTTTTCTAACTACCGTTTGTAGAGCATCTACCATATACAAAGTACTGCTCTACATTTTTTATACATTACCATCTCAATTAATCTTCCCAACACCTCAATTAGATAAATATTATCCTCCCTATTTGCAGATAAGAAACTGAAAACCCACAGAGGTTAAGGTGGTATAAAATATAGATTGTGGTATTAAATGAATACCTCAAGAAATTGTCCTTTACAATGACTTTTCCAACACTACTAATGAAGTTACACTTATCAGCTTTTAGTGATGAAGATCTATACTTAGAGCACCAAGCTCTAATGAGGCCATTCAAAGATAAGCTTTGATTTAAAAGCAAAAGCAAAATCTTCATTAGCCTGCCTGAGAAACTTCAAATACTAAACTTTAAGACTATTATTATACATATCATACTACTCATATTCTTTTCCAATCTGATTTTTTCACTCAACCTATTTTTAGAATTATCCACGGTGATCCATGTATAGTTCACTCATTTTAATTGCTACATGGTATTCCATTATATGAATAAACTAAAATTTATTACCCATTTTTTCCTGGAACGACTGTTAAATTGTTTTTACTTTTTTGCTGTTATAAACAATTCTGCTGTGAACAACTTTGTACATGTCTCTGTCTCTGTGAAAGTGTTTCTCTAGGACAGATGGGAGTAAAATAGCTGAATTGCAGGGTTACATCTTCAAAGATGAAGGCAACATGTCTTTCCATGCTCCTATGCAATGTAACTTTGCCACTCCTTCCATCAAAAGATGGAGCTGGCCTTGTGACTTGCTTTGACGAATAAAATGCATGGAAGCCACATTATGTGGGTTCAGGTCCTAGACATCAACTTCCACTTTCGTTTTTAGACCACTGCCCTCAGACTACTACATGAGGAAGCCAGTCTAGCGTACTGGAAGAGAAGGGGCCACATGGCAGAGAACCAACAACCAGCATAAACTGCCAGCTGTATGAATGAGACCATCTTGAACCTTCCAGCCCAGCCAATCTCCCAGCTGAACGCAGCTGCATCAATGAGCCCAGGCGAAACACATAGAGGGACCACCTTGACAATTCACAGAATAGGGAGAAATAAGAAATCACTGTTTTAAGCCACTAAGTTTGGGGGTGGTTTGTTATGCAGCATGAGAGAACTGACACAGACCACCGTCAACTCTACTGGGTAACTGCCAAACCATTCTCCAAAGCCATTACCAATTTAAATTCCCACCCGCACAATAAGAGTTTCTATTTCCACAATTTAAAAAACACACAATGGCATATATTGTTTATAGTTATATACTTACAGAAAATACAAAAACATGCATAGGAGAAATGAGCTTCAGTTTTGTATAGAAGATTTTTTTTTTAATCTTCAGCAAATACGGCAAAATGTTAATACTTAGTAAATCTGGGTTGCAGGTACATAGGTGTCTATTAATCTGTAATATTTGAATTTTTCTATCTGAAATATTTCAAAATTAAATATTTTTAGAACTGTTACAAGAATGTAATTCATTTATAAGTTAAAATAACACTGCATAGCAAATTTATAAAAATTAAAATTTTAGTGAATTTTCAAATGCTATATTCAGAAAATAATCCAGTTACCAAATTCATCCTCCAAGCACAACTTTTCTGTTCTACCTCTAGCAGAAATGTGTTCTAGTCTGTTTACATTCTCTTATGACTAAGTGTTACTATATTGAACACAAAAATTTTTGAAGTTTTGGGACTTTTTTAAAAGTATTTTTGGGTCAACATATTCAACAATTCTAATTGTATAATGCTGTAAGGGTAGGAGCTCGGGCTACACCTATCCTAACTCCAGAACCTCTCTCGGGAAGTTGGCTTTTAAAATAAATTCCTGACGAAGTATTGTGGGTCTGTCTCCTGCCTCCTTGTCACCCCATTTGTTCTCCACTGCGCCCTGGATCGCCTCACCTAAGCTGCTCCCACACCTGCTACCCTTTTCCCTTTCCTTTGGCCACTTCAGGCTCAGCTATATCCCTATGTCTGATTTCCTCCAGCTAATACTCTTGTACTTACCAAATCTAGCTTTGTTTTTTTTTTTTAAAGATAAACAGGAGAGAGGAATCTAGCTTTTTTAGCCCAAACACCAATCATGGGACTACCTTGAACTTTAAAATTCTAAGTTTATTAGAGAATCCAATAGCACCTTTAAACCTTTTTTAGTAATCCAGATCTTCTAAGTGATCATAGTTTTTGGAAAATTGAGGTTTAATTGTAATTATTTTATACAAGTGGTTCTGTTAAAGTATATTTGACGACACATTTTTATACCTCCTCTCCCCGCAAAATGGCAGCTGATGAAATCAATTGTTAAATTCTTCCTGATGATAGTGATAAATTATCTAAACTGCAGCTTCTTCAAAGGCTGTAATAATATGAGCTATTACAGTAGATGTCACTATCATACCATTTAGAGTTCCAGACAACCTTTTTAACCAAAATCTTTTCTAAACGATTTCAAGAAATGGGAAAGAGGACCCAATTTCTCTGTAAATAATACCTGCCCTATCTACTTCACTGAGCTTTTATCAGGATCAAAAGAAATACCGTTATGATAAATTCTAAACAAAACTATAGTCCAGAAATGTCTGGGAAAATCAGAGAACATTCTCTAATTCTAGCTTTTAACCGGAGCCCTCTGCAGAGCCTAACTGTTGGGAGATGAGGAGGAAAGGAAAAGGTGCCTTCTATGTTTGGCACTGTGCTTTTAACTTTTCCTCCATCATCTTACTTAATTCTCATGACAACCCCAGAGGTAGGGAGTAACACCCACAGAGGTTAGGAGTTTACCTAAGGTCACACAACTGGCAGATAGGGTTGAAACCTAGCTGTGTTTGACTTTAAAGGCCACATTCTCTCTATTGTGTCATGCTAGGAGAAAAGAATGCTCTGCACTCAAGTGCACCTGAACTCTCCTGTGTGACGAGAGATCCACACGTAAGCTTGAACACGTTTTCCCTATGTTTAATTCCAGGCTCAGAGCACCTGCAGGTCCAATGAATTCTGCTGGATAAAGGGCTCTGAGCTTCCTTTCCCTTTTCTTGTCATTCAGGATCATCACAGTTTCTAAAACAGCATCACCCAGCATCCCAAAGTATCCTTCCTCCTAGAAAGAACGACGATTACTCCAAACAAAAAGACCAAAAATTAGAGATTCAAGGGGCCTGACAGGTCATAGAGGAAAGAACACAAACTCTGCAGTCTCACAAGTTAAAACCCAGACTCTACCCCCTTTCTAGTTTCCTCATTGTTTAAAGTGGAAATACCACACATCTCTTCACACAGTTGTTGGAAGGAATGAATAAAATAATGTACCAACATCTTCCCCTTTCCATTCAGCCGTCCTTCCTAGGGGTGACTGTATTAGCTCCTGCCTCACCCCTTCCTACCTCCCAAGGCTCTCCCCAGGGCCCCAGGTGGGAAATATCCTTTCTGTTTACTTATACCTAATAAATGCCACTATTCTACACTTATCATGCTATCCTCCCTCATTTTTATAATGTATCTTCCTCTTCACTTACTGGGAAATCCTGAAGGGCTAAAATCATCTCTTCTCTGTGAAACCCTAAGATCCAGTATACACAATCCCTTCCAACAGCAGGGACTTAATAATAAATGCTTGTTGAATGAATAAATGAAATGCAAATATAACAATGACCCTGAACCAATCAAAAAGCCTGATTAGAGAAAAAAATGAAGACCAAGAAAAATATTCAAATCATATTTTTTTAAAAAGTGTTTTTATTATTTTTTTATTTAGCGTCTTTCAGAAAACAAATTCTCATTTTAGGGTAGTTTATAAATTAAAAATTGGTAAAATTGCAGGTTCCTAAGTAAGCCTTTGTCTTTTATTTCAAGGGTGAACACAGTCAAAAATATAAAAAAAAGGGCTTGAGAAGGGCTTGCCTATCTGTACTGCAGGCAAAGGCCACTGCCTCAGTTCTTCCACCCCTAGTCAAAGCAAATAACTCCAAAAAGAGCCTGATGGGAAAGACAAGATACTTAAGTACCTAAGAAGGAATAGAAAAACTGCCACAACAACAGTATCATAAGTCTTTTGCAAAATTTGTTTTTCCGTCTTTAAGCAATGTCCACTGTCAACCTGTCACCTACACAAGTCACACAAAAAAATTTCTCCTTGAAATTGAAGGACAATTTAAGCTTAGTTCCAAACAAAATGTATCTCTGCAGATGAATATGTATGCTTTTTTTGGGTCAGAAAATGAAATCGATGTTGCTAAACACATTTCCCTCTTTCTCCCTGCTGCAAGGAAACAAATTTTCAAAATTGATAGCCACTGGTTATCAGCTCACCAAAACTCTGAACACCTCCACCTCCTTCACTGCTTCAAATAACTTCCATTTTTATTCCTAGTTATTTCCCTTTGTTTAATCTTGTATACTGGAAGTCAGGCATAAATGTAGACAAATCGTATGCTAAACAGAGGAGAAAATTATTAAAAAGGCACATTGATTTAAACGTTGGTGTTCCTCAATACTCACATCCAAGTATGTCCCTCTCTCAGTATGTGTATATAGTGTCTCTCTTGATGATCTCGTCTACACTCGAGGCACTCCAGTCTAGATGCCAGACACTTTCCCAAATTTCTATCTCCAGCCCAGGCTCCTCTGCAGCATCTAGAGTTGGACCCAGGCAGTATCCACATCTGACTACAAGACATTTCCACTTGCATGTTTCAAAAGCAGCTAAAACCCAACACTTCTAGTCAAATTCATCATCCTCTTTCCCAATATGTGGTCCTACTCCAGTGTTCCCAGAGCTAGTACAGCTGTGCCCCTGCAGCATTAGACAATTAAGATTGTCTAATGTTCTCAAGAAAGCAGCCAACTCATTGGGCACTTCCCTTTGACCAGCACCACGCAAAGCACTTGACGTGTATTAATTTATTTAGTGGTAAAAAAAACAACCCTATTAGAGGGCTAGTAGTTACAAGCAAAGAATCCAAGGCACAGAAAGTGCCTCATATATTATATGATATATAATGCATTATATGTCACATCATATATGACAGCATATATTATATGCTAAGGATGAATGTATTATATGCTCTTATAGCACCTTCTTTTCAGTATTTCCCTGGGGGACACTTTTACTAGTATCTGTCTTCCAAATAAAATGCCTAGGAGGTTAAGTGGAAACCATGATAGTTTTTGTTCACCACTGTATCCTCAGTACTTGGCATAGAGGCTGGCACAGTGGAATCTCAGAAATTATTTGTTAAATATTCTTGAATGGATAAAAATGACTGTGAGGACTAAATGAGATAACACAGTTAAAGTACTTGGCTTATAGCTGGTTAGCTCCCTTTACTTCCCATTTTTTAAAATCAACTTTACTGAAATATAATTTCTATACAATAAAATGCACCCATTATAAGAGTCTGATGAGTTTTTGATAAATGTATACACCACCAAAACCAAGATTAAGAACATTTCTATCATCCCAAACCTTCCCTCATACCCAACCCCCGCCTCACTGTCAGCCCTGGGCAAACACTGATCTGCTTTCTGTCAGGATAGATTCGTTTGCCCAATCTATGATTGCATCGTAAATGGGAGCATACATTAGGTATCTTGTATTTGGCTTCTTTAGCTCAGCAAGTCTCTGATACTTGTCCATGTTCTGTGTATCAGCAGTTCATTCTGTTTTATTGGTTAGTAGTCCACTGCATGAATATACTACAGTTTGTTTATCCATTTACCTGTTGATGAACATTTGGATTGTTAGTACTGATTTAGAGCCATTAAGAACAGAGGCTATGAACATTCCTCTACAAAGCTTTTTGTGAAGATATATTTTCATTTCTCTTGGATAAACATCTAGAAGTAGAATTTCTAAGTTGAACGATTAGTGTATATTTACCTTTATAAGATGCCAAACTGTTCTCCAAAGTAGACATAACATTTTATATTCCCATTAGCAAGATATGCAGGCTCCAGTTGTTCCACATGCTAATCAACACTTGTGTTCTCCGTCTTTTCATTTTTAGCCATTCCAGTGGGTTGCAGGGGTATATTGCATTTCCATGACAACTAAACGAAGTTTAGGATCTTTTCATGTTATTAGCCATTTGTATTTCTTCTATTCAAATCTTTTGCCCAATTTTTAAAAAATTGGATTAACTTAATGAGTTGTAGGAATTTTTTATATGATCTTGATACAATTTCCTTGTGAAATATTATATATTTTTTTTACATATTTTCTCAGTCTGTGGCTTGCCTTTTCTTAATGGTGTTTTTGAACAGAAGTTTCAATTCTGCCAATGTCCAATTTATCAATTTGTTCTTTTATTATAATATATGCTTTCTGTGGCATATGAAAAAAGGCCACAAGTATTTAACCTGCTTGGAGTTTGTTGGGCTTCTTGAATCTGTTTATAGTTTTCATCTAAAAATTTTTCAGCCATTATTTTTCTTCAAAAAAAATTTTGTTCCCCCCTTCCTTCTTTTAAGACAAAATCACATGTATGTTAAACCATTTGATATTGTCCCTCAGGTCACTGAGTTTTTGTTCTTTTTTTAGTTGTTTTCCTCTGTGCTTTAGTTTGGACAGTCTCTTGCTACATTGTCTAGTTTACTGACCCTTTCTTCAGAGTATCTAATCTGCTATTCTTCTCATCCAGTGAATGTCTCCCTTCAGATGTATTTTTCTACGTTAAGTTCTACTTTTTAAAATCTTCCATTTCTTTCCTTATTATGTTCATGTTTTCTGTTAAATCACTGAGTATATTTATAATTCACAATGTTACACTGTGGATTTTATTGTCTTCCTTTTAAGAGTGTTTTGTTTCAGTACTTTCTTCTGGCAGGCAGTTAAGTTACATAAGGATCAGCTTGATACACTCAAGGCTTGTTTTAAAAGTTTGCTGGGATGGGTCTAAGGCTTTACACTAGGGCTAATTTAGCTCTATTACTAAAGTCTGACCTTTTGGGGATTCTACTGAATGCCCCAGGTATTCAATAAGGTTCCTCCCCTCTATCTGGTCAGAATTCAAATGCCTCCCAGCCCTGTGAGCTCTGGCAATTGTTCAGTTTAAAGCTCTCCAGTCATTCTCCCTTAGACCTCCTGCAGAGGTCCCTATATAGGTTTCTGGTGTTTATTTCTCTGCCTACCTCCCTCTCTCTGCCAATCTGACCTGCAAGTCCCAGCCAAATAAGCCTTCCCCCAAATCCAATTTCCTCAACTCAGCAAGACCAACATGCTCTGCTTGGGTTTCCCCTTCCTAAACCGTGTTCCTAAAACATGCAGTGTGTCTACAGGGAGAAAGCCAGAGGGATTATAGAACTAACTTCATTTGTTTCCTATCTCTCAGTTCCCATACTGCCTGTTGCCCAGTGTCTGGAAGCAGTCTTTCATATATCTGGTCCAAGTTTGTAGTTGTTTATGGTGGGAAAGCAAGTCTGGTATCAGTTACTCCACTGTAGCCAGAAATTTAGTTTTGTTGTATTATTTATGACTTTTGGTTTTGCCAGCTAATTACTGTTTGTTTCTATGTAAGGATTCAGCCACAACCTCACAGCCTCTCTCAACCCCATGTTTTAACATTTAATAGAAAAAAGGATTAACACAATGAACACCAAAAATTTAACATGTCTAGGCTGAAAGACTGAAGTAATACTGTGTTTGTGAAGGATGAAGCACAAAAGCGAACACGCATAAGGGAGAAAAAGTTCACTTTTGCTTAAAAAAAAAAAAAAGATGCAGCTTGAATAAATGTCTCCAACATTCATATATATGCCAATGATTTGCAAATGTGTAGCATGTTATCTTAACAGGTAAAATAAAAATTCATTTAAAAGCATAATAAAGCTATAGTAATTTGCCATCATTAATAAAATATCTAAAATATATCTTAGATATATCATCTATATCAAAAATAATTATATATCACATGAGATCCCAAGAAAATTCTATGAATTTTTAAAAAAAGATGGACAATTTCTGGAATGCAATTTGGTGGTATTTATCAAAAGCCATAAAAACTAAATATCCTTTGACTCAGCTATGCCAACTTTAAGAAAGGATATAGGGATATATGCAGGTATAAACACTAAACCAGTGGTCCCCAACCTTTTTGGCACCAGGGAAGGGTTTCATGGAAGATAATTTTTCCACAGACTGTTGGGCAGGGCACAGATGGTTTCATGGTTTCGGGACAATTCAAGCACATTACATTTTTTGTGCAGTCAAACCTCTCTGCTGATGATAATCTGTATTTGCAGCCACTCCCCAGCACTAGCATCACCACCTCAGCTCCACCTCAGATCATCAGGCATTAGATTCTCGTAAGGAGCGCGCAACCCAGATCCCTTGTGTGTGCAGTTTACAGTAGGGTTCGTGCTCCTGTGAGAATATACTGCTGCCGCTGATCCGACAGGAGGCGGAGCTCAGGCAGTGATGTGAGCAATGGGCAGCAGCTGTAAATACAGATGAAACTTCGCTGGCTTGCTTGCCTGCCTGCTGCTCACCTCCTGCTGTGTGGCCCGGTTCCTACCTTCTACCGGTTTTTAAAGTGTTTTTAGAACACTTCTATCTCATCTGACTGCAATCAGTACACTGCTTAAAAAAAAAAAAAAAAAAGCAGTAACAATTCTTTTTCAACAAGGAGTGAAGGAAAAGTGGGAGGAAAGGAGAAAAGAAAGATAAACCTGGGTCCAAAGCTCTGGGACTATTTATTTTATTTACTTTATCTCCCACTTTTAGTGGTTTGAAGGCTGTGGATTATTTTCCTACTACAATTGATTTGAAAATAAAATAAAAACAATAAAGCAGTAACTACTACAACAATACAAAAGGTGGGGGTGATAAGCCTTAACAGGGTATCTGCTAGCACGGCTTCTATGAATGGAAGATACAAGCCTGACCCAAGATAGGGGCGACCATAAAAAACAGTACAGCACTCCACTGAGTGTTCCAACACTTAACTGATTTCAATGCTTTTAAGAAACCAACACTGTAGTCTCTGAAATGCAATCACCTTTCACAGTAAATTAAATTGCACAATAAATTAAGCCTGAAAGGTGGTCTACATGCAAAACAACTTCCTTTTCAGTCCTTGAAAATACCAACTTTACTAAAGCAGCTTATTTGAACAAGCACAAGACGACAGCGGCATGCCTTAGATAGCCGTGAAATATCACACAGCTTTCTGAACATGCACGTCAACTGTTAACAAAATTGATCCATTCATTTAAAAGAGCTGCCACATCCTACCCTAGAAATCTTCTATTAAGACCATACAAATAAAAAGAATAACTGTTTCCTTTTCAATGTAAAAATTCTATCCTTCAACACAGAAGCATTTTAACTGAGATTGTGAGAGGGGCTTGCTCACAATGTAACTTGTTTAAATGTTTCCAATACCTTAAAGGAGGATTTTACCTTGCAAGGAATATTTCCATGATTCATATGGAATGAGACTATAAAACTGTCAGAACATACACCGTTAAATAAATCTTAACTTTTGCATGTTTTGTTTTCAATTGAAACAATACTTCATAAGTGCTCTATAATCCTGTTGAAGACTACCTGAATTTCATGCCATAAATATACTTAAATATGAAAGGCAATTTAACCTTTAACAGATGTATTTTATAAGCAACTACCACCTTTTTATTCCACAATTGGCTAGAAATTAATTTATAAAAGCAAAGCCTTACTTTCACAGGGATGACTATGACAAAACCTGGAAATATGTTTGGGGGGCTTGGGGAGGTAACAGCACATAATATACAATGATGGCAAATTTCTAGTAACTTCTGGTAAAGGTGGCTGAATTAGCAGCAGGGCACTATAGAACACCTATTACTGAAAGTAATCATAAGAACCTTCTCAGCCTCCAGAGACTCCCTTTCCGCACAGGAAACTTAGCAGTGACCCAGGGAGCAAATAATTCCTTCCATGCCAGGGGATTCCCTGAATCTACACTCATGGCTCCCAAAATGCTCCTTCCCCTTTCTTTTGGGGTGGCAGTTCATAATTGTGAGTGGACCACAATACCACATTCTGCTGGAAGGTGTGGATATCTCTAAAACAATGTAGTCTAGCTTGAAATTCATCAAAGACTTAAAATAGGTTAATTTTCCCCAATTCATGGCTCTAGTAAGCTTGAGATTCTCTTTCCTGGTAACCATCACAACCTGTTGAATATATACTATGTTATGTGCCCAGTTATAAGCACTTCTATATGCTAAGCGATTTTGTATTTAATTCCTTCAAAGTAGATGTTATCACCACCCCCACCTGCAGATGAAGGAAAAGTTAGTGAAATTACTTGCCCAAAGTCACAGAACTACTGACGACATTTTATCGGGACTACATTTTATTGGGACTAAGGAGAACCTATTTGAGTTATTCATGCAGTTTTTGCAAAAGACAAGTTCCTCAAAGAAATGTTAGAATGTAGTTTCTGTAGTTTAGTTTATACTAAAGGAGTTACATTAAAACATCAAAAACTGAATTTTAAATGACTTCAATTCAATTATATGCTAATTTATTAAAATATTATTCTTAACCTCCGTATCCTCAACAGCCAATATTTGACTGAAAAGTAAACGATGGCACCACACATGTTTTGCAATGCAATGGTACCTCTCTCCTCCAGGAGTCTGGAAATGTGTGGGAGCATTCTGAGTTGGCCCAATGTGGGGGTTACTAATCAGCATTTAGTGGATGGGGGCAAAACAAGGGATAGTCTTGTCCAAAACGCCAATAGCACCCATGCAGAAACACTAAACTACAGGCTGGTTCAAAAGAAAGCCTTCCACAGTAAAGTTAATCCACCTGTTACCTAAATTTACAAATATCTTTCTATTCATTGATAGTCTGTTTAAAATACCTTAGAAGATATATTAACCTCTTCCTATGAAACACCATTTTTGGATTTAGGTGGCATTTTATTTTCAAATACACACATACAGAGCTCATTTTACATATACAGTTAATGCTGTCTTTTTGCCCCTGGTGTAACCAAAGCAGCTCTCCTCCACTGCCTACCTGGCTCATTTTTTAATTCATTTTGAATATATGTACAGCACATTTGCACAATGGTATGTTAGAAGTAGATCTCCCACTTGAAAAGAATTTTGTTTCATTATCAAGAATATAGTTTGAAATTCCTGGTTCCAAAGATCATTTGTGTCAATAGGAAAATTTTAGACTGCCCTGGTTCATTTCATTGCCTGAGCCCTTTCCAAGGGCACTATGCTAATGATTTCTACTATGTCTTAAAAACAGTGATGAACTGGAAATCTAACATGAATTAATTTATAAATAAAATGATAGATAATTCCACATCCAAAGAGTGAAAAAGATATATCCTGCAAATAGATCAGAATATGTACTAGAGCAAAATTTAAGTAGAAAGTGCCTAGTCAAAACTGTAGTTACTCCTAAGCAGAATCAAGTTCAGAAGGAAGACTTACTTCTTAGGGGCTGGGCTGGTGGACTTACAAGGAGACCCTTTTGCAAAGGTTTATTCTGGCAGTCCAGTCTTGCCCTTTAGGCAATGGAATTATTTCACAACTTATGGAAATAATCACAGAATCAGATTCCTGACACCCAAAAGTTTCTTTTTAGTTGTAAAAACTAATGTACATGGGGCTCCTAAGACTAATATATATATATATTAAAAAAAAAAGACTACTTTCTGCCCAGTTGTAAAAGCTGAATTACACTACCGAGCTGTCAGCATTTAGTTAGATTCTTACTACTGTTTCTTTAGATTTTATCTAGTCCCTGCAAGGTATACCAAAAGAGAAAAAGATCCAGGAGTTGTGAGACACATTGAGGCTCGGTCTTCAGCACAATTTGAGACTCACTTGTTACCAAAGAACTGTGATTGACAACCTGAGCACTTTCAGTTCATCTTTTTTGCTCATAATCTCCTCTAACTGAACTGTAAATTGAATAGCTTTACCCAAGATTATAGAGAAGCAGTTTCTAAAGCATAGAGCACCACTGCCAAATCCCTTTGAAACTGTCCTGCTGGAAAAAGTTCACCAAAAGTGCTGAATCAAAGATTACAATGCACTTCAAAAAACTTATCCTTTTCTCTAGATGTGATTGTGGTAAGTACTGTGTACATAATCAGCTGGAACAATATATCAGCAGTCAGAAAACTGTGGAAGTTACACCACAGTAACTTAGACAAATCACTTTACCTCTCTGTTTTTAGTTCCAAGAGTCTAGAATCCTAGATAGGTTGCTAACCATACAATGAATAGCATTTTCATCTACTGTCTTTCAAAGACCTGTGAGAACAAAATAAACATGAAAAGTAATTGATCCTTCCCTGTAACTATACTTCTGTAGAAGATATTCTGAAACAGATGGCATTACAAAGGGATAAATTTGAAAGGCCAAAACAAATTTTTGCAAGGAAGCCTCTCCTATGTACTTCAAGACTGCCTGGGACAGGGGTTAGCTGTAACTACCCTCAGTGAAGGGTACAAATAGAACATAATCATTCTTTCCCTTCCCCAATTCCTTATTCCCTCTAAAAGTGAGTACGGTTAAACATTTTCCTTAAGTCCTCAGTGGAGAGAGAAGGTATTCTGCCTTCAGATTCTTCAGCGGATTACAACAATGCCCCCCACCCCCACTCCAAGCTGGTCTTCCCTCATTCACTTTTGCCATTTGCACGTGCTCCGCTCCACAAAATTATCTTTTCAAAAGCCATAGTCTGACGCGCTCCACTGCCTATAACCCTCACTGGCTTCCCTCTGCTTTTAGGATATTATAAAAGCCCTGCTGGGCCTGACCCCAGCTTTCCCCACTTGCCTCTCACACCACTCTCTCCTGGTTTCAACTACGCCAGTCCTCCTATAACTTCTCAAAAGCTTTATTCCTCCTCCTATCTCAGGGCCTTGACATATGATGTTCTCTCAGCCTGGAATGTTCTTTTCATTCACACCCTCACATCTCCTTTTCAGCCTCTTTTCTGATCTCAGGTCAAAAGTCATATCCTCAGCAATGCCTTCTTTGAATCTTCCATAATGGTCACGTCCCTGGTGAACTCTTTCACACCACTCTGTTATTCCTTCAAAGCGCATTTCACACTTGCATGATTATTATGAAAATCCATCTCCTCCACTTGACTGTATGCTGTATGAGGGCAGAGACCCTACTTCCTAGACCCTGGCATCAGCACAATACCTGGTATATAGTATGTGCTCAATACATACTAGTTGAATAAATAAGGTAAGTGAGTATTATTGAAAAGTCCTTGTTACCTGACCTCAATTTTATTTCCCACTTCTCCACAATGCCATCCACCACAAACCTAGACTTTTCACTCCCCCAGAAGCACTCTTCCTCCTTCATCTTCAGGCTTTTAAATCCTGTGTCTTTCCCTGCCTATAAAGTTATCCCCATTTCTCTCAATCTGTTCCAATCCCACAGGCTTGCCAAGACTCAAGTTTTCTTTCCTGCAGGATATTTTCCCACAGTGCCAGTGCATACATCTGTCCTTGCTCCAGACTTTCAGAGCACTTCATAGTCTCTTTTTGATAATTATATATAACTTCATAGTACTTTAATGTGTCCTGTGTGTGACTTTTCTCCCCAACATTGGTGCAAACTCCTAAGGCTGGACTGCGTACACGCCACTTCCCCACTCCCCCAGCAATACTAAATATTTGATTTTCCCCTAACATACCAGATTTTTCCTCTGACAAGAATATTAACTCCCCCCTTATTCCTCCGTTTCTCAGATAATTCAATTTGCCTTACGTGACTCTCTCCCCCAAGTTCCCTTTCAGGATTTTTTCCTCTTTTTTTTTTTCCCCCCCTACTTTTCCCCCATTTTAATAAATTGTTGAGTTCTCTGGATTCCTGTTCCTTCCCCTTCCTAGAAGGACCATGCATCCTCTGTGAGGGTCCCCTGCCTGCAGTGAGGGGCTCCTAAGCCTTTGAAACTGCCCTCCCCCTACTCACACACAAGCGCGTACACCCAGGGAAGGCTCCTGCGCTGGCTGTGACCTCACACACATCACCCCAGAGCCTCACCTGGGCCACTCTGTCACCTTTCATCGCCCTCAATCAGGCGGCGTGGATTCACGGTGACCCCTATCCAAGCAGGAAAGTCCCGGACCGCTGTGTCTCTCCTTCCTGCCTCTGTCATTGAGTACCCCGAGGGCTCTTTCTCCCTCTTTCCCCTTCCTTAGGGACAGAACCTAGCCCCCAGGTTGCGGGGAACCGGCGCCGAGAAATCAGACACAGCTACCCGGCCAGCTCCAGCTGCAACGCCACGGCCTGGGCCCCCACGCCCGCCCCCATCCCTCCCAGGCGGCCACCGCAGGGCAAGCCTCGGCCTGGCCAGCAATCCCCATCCGGGAGAGCCATCGCTCACTGACCCAGGAAGGTGTCGAACGAGGAAGTGGCAGCAACGACAGGTACGAAGGCACACAGCCCGGCAGACGTTAACGGCTCAGCGCTCCATCCCTCCCCGACCTAAGCTCCGGCCTCACGGCTTCCTCGACCCCAGCGCCTACACAGAGCAAGTCACGTGCCAGCCGGAACAGTCAGCTGACCGCGGCGCGCGCCGCTCCGCCCACGCGCGCGCCACTGCGCAGCCGCAGCCGCCGCGGGCCTCGGGAGAGGGGCGTGGCTGGCCGGGCCGTTCCGGGGAGGGTGGGGCCTGCCGCTGCTCGAGGGGTGGCGGGCGGCGTCTGGTGCGCCGCGTGGGGACGTCACCGCCGCCACGCCTAACGATGCCCCGCTTCAGGTTTCTGCGGGTGAGAATTTGTCTCCAGCCCCCTACACGGGCTTCTCCACTCGGGGCTTTCTTCGTCAGCCCCTTATCTGAGTAATAGCCTTAATAGTGCGTTTCCTCTGATTCACTTTTCCCTTGCAGCCCACTTCAGCTTAATTCCATAAATGTCCATGGAGCGATCACTGTGCACCAGGCATGTGCTCTTTCTTCTTAGGATTACCTACTGGAGCGAATCACGCCTTGCCCCGAGAACTCGTCATAAGCAGTTGAAACCACATTAGATAATGGGAAACCAAGGAAAGTTTTGGGACAGAGGCGGACAGGGGAAAGCATATCCTCCGGGAAAAATAAGCAGTAAGCTGCTCTTCGGAGCCCGGCATATTTCATTAGGTTGAGAAGATCGGTATTATCCTAACTTAGAACATGGGGTTTTGGAAACGGTAGAGAATTCTAGCTTTTCTGATTTAATCCTTTTAGATTTACACTTGAGGAAAGTGAAGAAGCACAGGGCGCAGAGTTGTTTAGCGCAAGGGAATATACACACCTGGCGTTAAATTGTGGGTCAGCCTACTTGGTAGCTGTGTGACCTGACACCTCTAAACTTCAGGTTCTTCACCTGCAAAATGGTGGTAATAATGCATACCTTATAGAGGTATTGTGAGGGTTATATGAAGTATGCGTTTAGCACAGTGCCTGGCACATAGGAAACACACGGTAAGTTGTCACCATTATTGCCATATATTATAGGACCCAGGTTTTCTGACCTATCCTATGCCTTTTCTGCTGTGAGTCCCTGTAGAAATTCTCCGCAGAATCTCTTAGAGCTGCAGTATTAGGTTGGGCGGAAAGTAACAACCAACCAAACTGTCCCCAACCTGATGCTTTTCACCAGTTTTGGATGAAGTTCAAGCAATTCCAATAACCAGTTCTATGACACAGTTTTAGAAACTTGTCAGGAATTCCAGAGGCTTTATCTGCCATCACAAAATGAGCCTAAAGGTAATTTTTTGTTAGATCAGTGCTGTCCAATAAAACTTTCTGCGATGATGGAAATGTTATTCTGTGCTGATCATACAGTACCCACTAGTCACTACTGAGCACTTGAAATATGGCTAGTGTGACTTAGGAACGAACTACATTTTAAAATTTATTTCACCTTAATTAAAATTTAAATAGCCACATGAGACTAGTGACAACAGCTTTGGACAGTGCAATATTAAGGTCTGCATTTGGTTTCTTCGTGCTTGTGTGTGGTCTTGAAGCAGACTTCTCATCTCGGAGTCTTAATTTCTGAACTCGAGTTCACCTACATCTGACCTTGCACCCTTTCCAATGTTTTAATTACCATGTTATACTTGGGAGGCAGTATAGTAGAGTGCTCAATAAATGTTAGCTGTAATTATTATTAGGCCTAGCATATCTCATTTAAAAATCTAGCAAATGTATTTAACATAAGCAGGGAATGATTGCTCTCTAATGGTTTCTAATAGCAAAAGAATGAGTTTTTAGAAAGAGAGGAAGCTCACTTTACTGTACTGTGTGTAGAAGCATATGTAGTGGACATGCTGAACCTTTCCCTCTATTCCCGCCTGTCTAGATACTACCCATCTGAAAGCACCATCTAAGCTGAAAGCACTCGTAAGATGCATAGAGAAGATTTATTTTTTTCCTGGCAACTTTTTTTTTTTTTTAAGCCTGCAGCACTCAGTATTTCCAGGTAGTCTCCCACCCAAGTACTAACCAAGCCTAACTCTGCTTAGCTTCCAAGATCAGACAAGATCAAGCACATTCAAGATGGTATGGCTGTAGACAGTGACAACTTTTTTAAGGGAAAAAAATAAAGTGTTTATTTCATTTATTTTTACCTTATCGAAATAGCTTATTTCACTCGTACATTTTTGTCTCCCCACCATTTCCATTTGTCTGACCACTGCTACTATGTCGTATTATCCTATCATAACATTCCATACATATTCAAAACCAAGCAAAGGGTGGAGGTCCAGCTTTAAAAACTAAAGTGGCATTTTGGACAACACATTCTTGGCAGTAGAACCTGGACAATGTTTATCCAACACAGTAGGGAAGTTCTCTCTCTCCATTATAAAAAAGACAGCCAGATATCAACTGTTACAAAAATGAAATAAGACAGAAATTTTTAACAAACTGTTTCTTTTCTTAAAGAAACTTCTTCCACTGCCAGAGATTTTTTTTTTTTGAAATTTTTATTTGTATATCTTTATGGGGTACAAGTGCTATTTTGCTATGTTGGTATAGTGCATTGTGGTGAAGTCAGGGCCTTTAGTGCATCTATCACTGGAGCAACACACATTGTACCCACCAAGCAACCTCCCATCGTCGACCCCCTCCTCCCTTCTGACCCCTTTGGGTCTCCGTTGTCCCTCATTCTACACTCTGCAGCCTGTGCTATGGTCTCAGTAAGTTAGTAAGTGGCAGATATGAATTCTGAATCCAGGCTGTGTGACTCCTAGGTTCATGTTCTTAACATGAACCCATGTCTTCTGCAGTTTAAAGCCTCTTGTCACACTGTCTCTTAGACATGCTCCTTTATACTCTGAATTCTAGTGGCACTCTTATGGCATTTAGCTAATTTCAGTTACATTACATTTTATCAGTCTTACAAGACCACCTTTTCCTCAGAGAGTCTTGAATATGCCTGTACTTGGTAAGCACTCAATGGGTGGTAGCTGAGTAGATTTCACAACCACATGAAAGGCCAGATTTCAAGCATTTTATGACAGAGGGTAGGGAAGGGAGAGGTGCTGTGTTATCTGAGTAGTTAAGCTTGTCGTTTCCTTTCTTCTGTTCCCTGTATTCTTGGTCCCTGAACTAATAGAAATTGTCATCTTTGTCATTATCTCCTTAGAAATGTTATGAAATCTTAGGAGCAGCCATGTTCAAAGAAACAGGAAGATTTTTTTTTTTAATTAGTTCTGCCCTCCCACCTTCATTTCAGGATTTTGTTCCCTTTATTACTACTTTCTAATTTGCTCCATCCAGCTTTATATGACACAGTGGGAAAGACTTTGAACAACCACTGTGCTGTACTAAGATTGGTTGCCTATGGACTAAGTCTATTTCATTTTCATCTTATCTACGCTGAATAGTCTAAAAATGATATCATAGGAAGCAAGTATTCAGTAGGTATAATATACCAATCCAATTAGGAAAAAAACCTGATATGCTGTATTTAGTAATTATGAACAGCATCTCTTTAGTCCCCTGTTTGTTGTTACACCTAATTCCTGAGTTTACAAATATATATCTTTCAAAGTAGTTAATAATACATAGGGCAACTGATTCGGGGTGCTGTGGATAAAAAATTATCAACAGAGGGGCCAGAAATGGTGGCTCACACCTGTAATCCCAGCACTTTGGGAGGCCAAGGTGGGAGGATCATCTGAAGCCAGGAGTTCAAGACCAGCCTGGGCAACATAGTGAGACCCCATCTCTACAAAAAATTTTAAAAATTACCTGGGCATGATGGTGCATGCCTGTAGGCCCAGCTACTTGGAAGGCTTGAGCCCAGGAGTTGGAGGTTGCAGTGAGCTGTGATCGTACCACTGGACTCCAGCCTGGGTAACAGAGCAAGACCATGTCTCTTTAAAAAAATGTATTTATCAACAGAAGTGATGAACACTCATTTTAATTGACCTTTCAGTGCTTCCATCTCAGTCCTTACTATTTTATTGAATGCCTTTATTTATGTGACTACTGTTGGGAAACAGTTCTTTATGGCTCTCTCACATTTCTGCATGTCTTGTGAGTAGAGGCACTGAATGCCTTTGTTCCAGACTATCTTTTCAAGGATATTTGTGTTGCAAACAGCATTGGAAAATAGAGATAATACCTCCCTCTGGAGCAATGGACAGTAATACTTACATACAGTATACAAGATTTGGGTTCTCTAAAGTCAGGGTTACTCTCCTGTAATGAAACCAACTGTGTGTCCAGGCCATTCCCCTATAGGAATGCAAGGGGAACTGATGCAAATCTGCTGATGCTCATGCTGCTGGCTGTGCTGTGGGTAAAAGTCCTCTGTCTCTGACCCAGGGGTCTTGTGTCTGCTACCGGCCTCCATGAAACTGTGATAGGCCAGGCTAATTTATAGGGTAAAATCTCAGACCTTTCCTGGTTCTCGATTGGGTTGATGACAAGGATGAGATATATCAGAGACATAGCTTTCTGGAAGAGAAAGGATGAGGATCTCATAGACCAATTAATGGAATTTGAGGAAAGTCCATGGGAATTGATGGTAAGCCAAATTGTATGGTTCCTGGGAATCACTTGTAGGCTAAATTATATGGTCTGCTGAGCAATAAATGGTCCTCTGCTTCACTGCCTGTTAATGAGGAGGAATTAGGGGGTTGGTTGCAGGTCACATCGTCTCAAAGACTCCAAATGGGGCCATGGTTGTTACTGACTCTCCTCCAGGCAGAAGCACTTCCTTGTCATTCTGACAATCAACTTCAAGTCCATCCTTTGTTATGACTAGTACTTTATAACGACAAGTCGTAAGTAGGCAGAAGGTCCCACCTCCATCAAACAACAGTCACAAAGATCATGAGAATAATGACCACTTGATGAGTATACTACTTGCCAAGTCCCCCTACAGTGGCCCATGGGGGCCAAAGTGGGGTCATAATAAGTTCCTGTAAGTTTATAAAAATGCCCTTGTCCCTCTTGCATGACTCTCCCAGATGAAAAGTCTGAGGACCAGTAGGGAATGATTAGAAAAAAGGTGAAGTTATAGCTACTGAAATGGGACACACTGATCTTCTGATGGTGGAGGGAGAACAACCACCCAGCACCTGGGGAAGTAACGCCATAGACCTCAGCATGTGTGTGGGAGGGAGGGACCTTAATGATCTTTGGCTTTTGGAATCATCCCTGGATGGTTCCTCAGGAAGGAAAACATTTTAGTGTGATTCTCCTAAACTGTTGCAAGCACCTTAATTTAACTCACTGGTGGGTCTGCCATCCCCTGCTGGATGGCTGTGACCACAGTTTGATTATCATTCCCCTTAACCTTACCAAGAAGTCTATCTGCAAGAGCAGGGGATAGCTCCAGCTCCTGCACCTCCCACACAAAACACCTGTCAACACCTCTAATGTCTTCCTCAGCCCCATTCCTATAGCCATTGCTCATTCATTCCATGGGGTGGATAAATGTCACCCAGCTCGTGACATGGACAAACGGGAGAGTTTGGGCTGACTACCCACAGGCAGGTCCTCCATAAAGGAGGGCTAGACTCGATTATGCAAAGTGACCTGAGAACTCTGAGATTTAACAACTGGACGGGAGGCCATGTTGGTGGCCTGTTGACCTGTGCCCACTAAATGGTGTAGGTCCCATTTTGGGGGTCCCAACAATTGAAAGTAAACAACCCTTTCTTTTCAGGACTGCCATGTGCACCCCCAGGACTGCGTAGAAGCCAGGTACTATCTTGAGTGTCTCCCCAAAACATGGTGACTTGCACCTTAGGAGTGAGCATAAGAGACCTTCAAGTGCACACCACTAGCAGATCACATAGCCCTCAAATGACTGTGGAGATTTCTCCAAAATGAAGCCTCCTTTGATTGCCTGGAGGAACTCCCCCAAAGGGATAACTGACTCATTATTTATGCACAATCAGCAGCCCGTTATTGCTATGATGGAAGTCATCCAATTAGAAAAAGCAGTACAAAATCTGTCCCTGACTTTAGCAGAAGTGATCAATGATACCACCTTGGCCCTAGAAGGCATTCAGGTTAGCCTGAACTTACTGGTCAGATGTATTATAGATAACAGCATTTCGGGCCAAGGCAGAGTCATCTACAATTGTTAATACATCTTGTCCTGCATACATTAATGCCTTGGGCCGAAGGGAAAAGTCAATTCAGAAACTTAAGGAATGATGCCTCTCCCTTACTGTTCTTATGTCAGACCCTGATGGTTTATGGTATTTGTTCAATGAATTGATTCTGAGACCCTGAGGGGCATATTTGAGGTCAATGCTACAGGATGGCTTCCTCCTGCTGCTTGAATTCCTGTTGATAGTAGCCTTGGTAAGATGCTGCCTGTGACAAATTGTACAGACTTGGTCCCAGCCTGTCAGTTAGGTTAATCAGAGAAGCCAGTGGGGTGGCATATTTATGGGAAAATTCACCAGAAGCAAGACAGTGTAGAAACCAGGGGCAGATATTATTGGGAGACAAGACTTCATTTTCTTGCCTTTCTGCCTTTGTTCTGGACTCTTTTCAAGGTTGTTTGTATTAACAAACAGTGTAGGAACATAGAGATGGTATCTCCCTCCAGAACAAAGGACAGATAAGCTTTTTTAAAAAATTGATATTTGTTTTAGAATAGTTTTGGATTTATAGAAAAATTATGAAGGTAGCAGAGAGTTCTTTATACCCTGCACTCAGTTTCCACTATTAACATCTTACATTAGTATGGCATATTTGTCTAGGTAAGCTTTTATAATGTCTTGTCTGAAAGATTTGAGTTCCCTGAGCCCAGGGTTCCTCTCTTATAATGCAACCCACTGTGTGTCCAGGCATCCAACTGGGTCCATCCACATCAACCCCGAGGGATTGGTGGTAAGGGGAGCTGACAAAAATATGATTATGTTCATGCTGCCATGCCATGATTAATAAAGTCCTTTTTCTCTGATCCAGGAGACTTGTGTCTTATACAAGCATCCATTAAAATATGGCAGACTAACTTGTTAGCTTGCACACAGGGTAAAATCCCAAACCCTTCACATTTTTTGATGATCACCCCACCACCACCACCAACTACCCACATGACTGTAAGTTCCTTGAAGGCATGGAACAAGTTCCTGTTCAATAAATACATATTGAATTGAACTGAACTAAAATGAGCTAAAAATTTATTTTAACAACTGTGTAGAGTGAATTTGAGGCCAGAGGTCAGGCTGATTTCTGCATAGAACTTGCTCATATCAATCAGTCTTTGCTTATTCAATCGAAGGGGAATGGAACATGCTATACAGGCCCGTGGGAGTAAAGCGATCATTGGTAGGGGTGAAGATGCGAGAAAAGTGGAGTGTTGGCGGAGTTGGACAGGTCAGAGCTATCTGCAGGGTGTAAGAGAAGTCTAGAGTGACTAGACTGATTAATAAAACCTGGTATCCAAAGGATGTAGGAACAGACCTGAAGTATTGCAGTCATGTAGTCATGAAGGTATGTGAGGAGGATGCAACTCAAAGTCAGTCAGGTCAGCATAGCACAGTGACAGGCTGTCCTGGCAGATGTTGAGTGAGGCCCATGAGCCATTAGGAGGACTCTGGCTCCTGGCCTGGAGTTCAGCAGTAGGATTCTAGTCCTGAACTAAACAGAATCAAAAGGTATGCAGGATGCAGGACCTGGGTCCTAGAGTAAGGATCCTTAAACAGGGTGGGGATGTACTTTCAAAAGTAAAATTAATACTATAAGATCATTTGGGGAGAGGGGTAGACAGAGTGTGTTTAGTACAAATTATAGATATTAACACCTGACAAAATATTCTTGGCATAACTGATTCTCTGGGGACATGAGAGTTTTATGATGGTGGAGAGGAAGCATGGATTCAACACAGGGAAGGAGGACTGTAGAGCACTCTCTCAGTGGGACTGGGGGGAGGCAGGGACCCTGCAGTGAGTAGGGTGGGCCTGGCTCTGCCACTTGCTAATGTGTATGAATCACAATTTTCTCATCTGTAACCCTCCCCGGCTGGGCTTATTAGGATTAAATGAGATAGTGCACATAATGCATTTAAGCAAGCACCTGGCACCCAATGACTCCTCACAAAACACTAGCCATAATGATTATCATTTTTATGAACAGAATTAGAATACAAGGAAAGGAATGGAGTCTCAAAAAGGCAGTAGCCAGGTTACCAGAACAGAGGCAGCTGGTCAGTCAGACACAGGCTCATGATCAGGAATCTCCACGTGGTAAGCTAGAGGCTCACATCTCTGCTGCAAAGGGTAGGCCTCAGACATGGGAACAGAGCCCTGAGCCCCAGGAAAAACACTGCAGAAACTGAACACAAGTAGTGCCTACAGAACTACAGGAACAATCACAACCTATTTTCTGTTAAAACGCACACGTACACCTTTAAAACTTTTTTTTAAATGAAGATGGGGTCTCGCTATGCTGCTCAGGCTTGTCTGGAACTCCTGGCCTCAAGTGATCCTCCCCCCTGGGCCTCCCAAAGTGCTGGGATTACAGGCAGGAGCCACCACACCCAGCATGAAACTTCTTTTTTAACTTTAGTTTTTCAAACTAAAGTATCATTAAGGCCGGGCGCGGTGGCTCACGCCTGTAATCCTAGCACTCTGGGAGGCCGAGGCAGGAGGATTGCTTGAGCTCAGGAGTTTGAGACCAGCCTGAGCAAGAGTGAGACCCTGTCTCTTTATAAAAAAAAAAAAAAAAAAAAAAAAAGTAAAAGAAAGGAGAAAAAAAAAAAAAGTACAAAAAAAAGTATCATTAAACACCCAGGTTGCAGTAAAACAATCCCTGACATTAAGAACACCCTAAAAGAATCAATTTACTTACAGAGTATCTAGATATAGCTAATACTGTACAAAAGCATATGAGATAACCTTATAAATTTAAAAATAATTCCTCAAAATTAAATCCAGTGTATATGACCCTACCAAACCCACCATTACGTAAAAACAAACAAACAAAAAACTTCCCTGGCTCCACTATTTACTTGCTGCATGATCCCGAGAAAATGCCAAGATTCTAACCTGATAAATGGAGTTAATATTAGCACCTCATGGGTTTTGGGGTTTGAGATGATAGAAATGAGAGTGCTCTGCAGTCATAATTGTGATACAGTTTTAATTACGATTATGATTATAAAATACATTCTCCAGCGAGGCTGTAGAAATATCCAATCCAAAATGGTTTGTCAATGCCAGTGGGTTCATACAGAAAATACAATAGACACACATACATACCCACCTGCTAAGCAAAGGGAATGACTACAACCCAGAAGTAAAGGAACAAATTAAGAAAGGGAAAAAATAGGGCCAGGCAAGGTAAGCCCAGAAGTTTGAGGCTGCAGTGAGCTATGTGTGTGCCACAGCACTCCAGCCTGGGTGACAGAGCAAGACCCTGTTTCTTTAAAGAAGAAAAAAAAAGAAAACATTAATTTTGCAATCAAGGAGGAAATAATAGTCTTTCTGTACACCTATAAGTTCACTGGGTACAATAAACTATAAAACAATCCAGTGGAATAAATTGGTGTTAGGGAAGGATAAATATGAGCAAATGTTTTCCATTCATTTTCAAAAAGCAACCTCATAATTGTGTAGGATTGTATTCTAAAATAAAACAAATACCTTTAAACTTGGAAACATTGTTTAATTGTTAAGACATAATTCACCTTTTCTTCATCAGTTAGTAACTTTGGGCCCAGAAGGGAAGAGTTGCACAATCCTTTGAACATATGGTTCTTTGATAGACTATTTTGTGGATCTTAGCAATCACTTTACAAATACCATAAGGTAAACCTCTAGTTCTTTAATTTGATGAGTCATTAAATGATTTTGGGAGGGATGGAAAATTATCCCTAGCTACCCCAACCATACACTACTGCTGCCTTCCCTAATACCAATGGAAGTTGTACTGGAACCCCCAGAAATTCTTGTTAAAAATGCAGATAACTGTGGCCCATCTATCTAAGTTTTGGAGGTTGTAGCCTGGGTATCTGCATTTTAATAGGACCTCACCAAATTTGATATATCATTGCTGTAGAACTTGTTGAGCAATCATTCTTCTGAACCTCTGTGGCATGACTGTGTTATTCACTTAGTATCTACGGTGTACTAGTATGTATTCATTTATCCAATCATTATTTTTAGATGCCTACTGTGTGTCCAGCACCACACTAAAATCTCTGTTGTCATTTTCTGGTGTGTCTACCAGCAACTAGATCAAAAGGCCCTTTCTGATAGGGATCCTAAGTAAACATTCCTTTGTAGTCCTGGAGACTGATAACGAAGGTCCCCTCCACCCAGGATCCCACGTAGGGTCCAGTTCCCTCTTCTTCCTTTCTAACAGAATCACAGTTTTGTTCAGAGATCCATCTGTTTAACCAAGTATTTCAGAGGAAACTGTCAGGAATGGTTGCGACGTATGAAAGCAATGCCATTTCCCTTGGCAATGATTGCTTCAGGTATCTGCATGTGACCTAATTCTGGCAGATGAGATACCAGGGTAAATCTGCTGGGAGGCGTCTATGAAGTTTCCCCACTCCTAGGAGAGAGCTACAGGAAGAGGTGGTCTCTCTTTTTTCTCCAGAGAGTCATGCTTCTGTTGTGATCTGGAACTGCTGCAGCCACCTTGTTGCCTGCCTGTGGATGAGGCTTCTACTGGGGATAGCAGACAAGAGAAATGGAAAAAAACCTGGGTCCCCACTCAACCGACTGCAACGTCTGCTCTCTCTCAGGACCTCCAATTGATCGTTAACACCAGCTTGAGACTCTTTTTGTATTTGCATCCAAAGCATCCTAACTGAGGCTCAGTAAACGTCGGTTCAAGATGATGCTGACAATGACTTGAAAATAAAATGATAGAATCACCATCTTCAAAGATGTTGCTACTGACCATGGTTAACATTTATTAGTAGAATTGTGAATAAAAATATCCATGCAAGACCTACAACCTTAACTCCACAGAGCTACCCTCTTTCTCCTAAGTCTCTAGAACCTTCTGTGATGTGGTGATACACTAAGAAATACATATTTGGTCTTCATCCCCAGTTCCTGGCACAGAGCTCCTAAAAACCTTGTCATTTCCTGAATGATAGGGGTGGGAGAAACATCTTTTATTATCCCTCATAACCCCCTTTCAGTCATACCTGAGTTTATGCTAATGAGATGACTGGTGGCTGGGGGTCCCTAGATAGCTTTGGGATGGGGGCTCGTTGGCAGAAAGGCCAAGGTGTGATTAGAGGGTTGGCACTTTCAGCCCCACCCCTAACCTCTAGGGAGGGGAGAAGGGTTGGAGGTTGAGTCAGTCATCAGTGCCAATGATTTAATCAATGTGCTATAATGAAACCTTCATAAAAACCCTAAATGAAGGGGTTTGGGTGTTCAGAGAGCTTCTGGGTTGGTGAACACATCCGTGTGCTGGGAGGCTGGCACATCCCAAACTCCACAGAGATAAAAGCTTCTGTGCTCAGAACCCTTCCTGACCTCACCTTATATACCTCTTCATCTGGCTGTTTATTTGTATTCTTTATAATATCCTGTGTAATAAACCAGTAATAGGAAGTAGCATGCCTCCCCAAGTTCTATGAGCCATTCTAGCAAATTATTGAACACAAAGCGGGGTTGTGGGAACCACTTGACTTTATACCTCATTGGTTAGAAGTACAGGTGGCCCAGACTTTTGATTGGCATCTACAGTGGGGGCGGTCTTTTGGGAAGGAGCCCTTAACCTGTGGGTTCTGCACTAACTCTGGGTAATTACTGTTAGAATTAAATTGTAGGATACCCAGTTGGGGTCTGAAACGTTGGAGAATTGGTTGGTGGTGGGGCGGCACACGTATTTGACATCAAAATTAGTGTGGTGTTGTAAAAACACATCATAATAGTAGTACCTTCTTATATACCATCCAGAAGCAGGGAGGTCGGGAGAAGGTGAGTGGCCCCTACAGATGTCTAGTGGCCAAAGCTGCCCTCTTCCTTTTTGACCACTCCCCGTCCCCTGTCTTGCATCTGTCTCTTCTCTTGACTTATGTGATGCTACTTTCTATGTGGCTTCTCTTCCCACATACCAAACCTCTCCTCCTTCTCCTTCAGCGGCTCCCTTTCTCCTCTACCCACGAAAGATGAGTCTTTCCAAAGAATGGATCCTGCATCCTCCTGTTCTACTAGAGTTTGAAGTATTTAGCCATCCTCCACTTACGATTGCTTAGTAAGCAGATGGTTTCGCTGAGATGGTCCAGTCTGTCTAATCAAAATCAATGTGTTCAAAGTCAGACCTACCAATTTATATGTAAAAACCATCCCCTTTTTCTGGAAATGGTACTCCAACACTTTCTCAAGATCAAGACCTTGGGATCCTCTTTGATTTCTCCATCTTCCTCATAATTTTCACCTGGCTCCAAGTCCTAACAACTCCTTTTTTGCGGTTTCTTTCACACATATCCCTTCCTCTCTGTCCTTACAGCCAATATCCTGGTTCAGGCTCTGACTTTATCATGTTAAACCCGGAATACAGCAATCTGTACAATTCGTTCCTCTCCTGTTCTCCACTCCCCACCCCATCCAATCCTTCCTGCAAACTCCAGAACAGCTCCCCACTCAGAAACCTTAATGTGAGTCCCCACTGCCTTTAAATTCATGTCCAAGCTCCCTGGCCTAGCAAGCCTCCAAAATTAGACCCAAAGTTATCTTGTTAGGCATGACTCCAAATAAGCCTGGATACAAACTCTCCAATTCAGACAAGCACGCATTTGCTCCCAATCACCCACACAGTCCTTAGGGTTTCCTTTGCTCAGCCTTGGGTCTATATTAGATTGCTCTTTGCTTTTTTTCTACCTCCATCTACTAAAACTGAACCTATTTTCCAAGGCCCAAGTCAAAATCTGAAATTTTCCTATCACCTCATATGGAAGTTATTCAGAAAAGTAATAATGTTGATTAAAAACAATAGCTACCATTCACTGGGTGCTTACTCTGTGCCAGCCACTGTAAAATCCCATTCTGTAAAATGTGGATGATAAAACCTACCCAGTGGAGTTATTGTGAGGAGTCAATGAGCCGATGTACCTAAAGGGCTGAGTCCAGACCCTGGGGTATGTGGAAGGTGACCAACATAAATTGGCTGAATTATCACTAATTACGCCATTGAGTTGTCATAATGACATTTTGCTAGGAGGCAAAATGCCACATCTTGGCCACTTGAAACCGAACGTGGTTTGGGGAAGGAGGGACTCAACCAGTTCCTCCCAGCATCCCCTGGAACGACTTTCTGAATCTTATGAAAATAAAAATGTCTTTGTTCCCAATTACATCTATTGTCTGGTGATATGCTTTGTTCTTTACATTTCTATTACGTGTGTCTCTTACGTATCCCTTCACTTCCTTGTTCTGGGCACCAAAATGCAGAACTCAGACAGCATTAGGAAAAATAAGTTCTTTCCAATGTGATCAATGGTTAAAAAAAATCATGTGGGGGACCAAAGAGAAAGCTTCTTCCTGGTGGGCAGACACTCTTCAAAAATTCTCATTCCCTTTAAAATCAACAACAAAGTTTCCCCCTAGTGCTGAATTTGCTTTTGCTGCTTCTCAAACCAAAATGCAATTTAAGAGACAGTTATTACACAGGAATGTTAAATACACAGCTTTCATGCTAAATCTGTGACAATCTTTCCTCACATTCCAGGGCTGGGAAATTAGCAATTTAAATCTCTCTTTGAAACATACTGTGGATTTACTCCTCAGAGCTTCTATAAAAGAAACCCAGAAAAACTGTATTCAATTATACTAATGTTAGAATGTTGTGATTTACATAATAAGTATTAGCTAATAAGTAAATATCTTACTCTTTATAAAACAGGGACAGGAAGTATAATTAGAACTCACACCTGTTTAAAAAGATTCATCTAGTCCAAGGAAAAGTCCTAACCTGGGGCTTTGAAAAATGTGGCACCATACATTCATGAATGACACAGGAATTAAAAATCCTGGGGGTGGAAGGCCCACCTGCCCCAGTAGGGGACTGTGTTACAACCCAGCAGGAATTGTGATCTCCATTTCTTGCGAATTCAGGTACAAATTAGCATGTCGCAGACAGCTGAGTTGTTCTCTGGGAAACTACAGCATTTTCTTCTACCCTGACATTCTTATATGGACAAGATGCCCTACTTGGGCTTTATCCCCAAATCACCTGGGGTGCTTGTTAAAAATACAGATTCCCACATTCTACCCAAGGCTTGGGAATCTGTATTTTTTACAAACGCCCAGGTTTTGGCTGATTCAACCCTCAATCCACAGTCACTTTGCAGAAAGAAGGTTGTTTTTTGTTTGTTTGTTGTGTTTTGGTAACAGTTCTGCCTTTCTCTTTCCGAAGTATGTCCTTCCAGGGTGCTGAAGATCCCCGGGCATGGTGCCAACCCCAGCTCGGTCATCCACACTGATCTTCACCTTCTCTTTCCCTCATCAGATTCACCTTTTGTCTTGGACCCTTTCTTCCAGGTCACGAGTGGATGAAGATCATCCTATAGAGTGCTAAAGGAAAACTATTACTCACGTGAGTTTATATCTGTGAACTTCAACGCCTTAATCATTTTTTTACTTCCATGATTCCTTTTCAGAATGATGGTTTTAAATGCAGAAATTTTTAAAAATGAAAACAATTATACTGAAATATTGCTATCAAAAATATGTTTTAAAATGTGAAATAATAATATATAATCTTCATTAATACATTAAAAAGGAAGATCTAGAGGCAGGTCTAGTTGTTTTCTTAATTTCAAAATATGATGAGTATAAATATTTCAAAATATCCACAGCAACTGTAACGTTATATGAAAATAGCTGTGGTTTCTATTGGTGACAATGTCTTAGGTAGTACTAAGGTTTGTTGACTACATTCATAATTAAAATTTCAGTTCAATGATGGTGAAAATAAAGATATAACTTCCTCCCCATTCAAGTTCACAGACCCCCGGAATTCAAGGTCCTTGGACCCCAGGTTAAGGAATCTTGCCTTAAAGATCAAACGGCTTAATTAATTGTGAGAATTCTGGGCTTTGCAGTTTGCCAGCACACTCTCTGTGTTGTGGGTTTTTTAGCCATAAGTCTCTGACTGTTACCAACCACTTTGCCTGGCAGTTAGTAAGAGATGAAAAATATTTTGGAAGCTTCTTTTTCTGGGGTGTCCTTGTGTCCCCATCCAGTTTCACCTATTCCAATTATGCCTCCAGGCCACCCCACACCCATCACCATCCTCCTTTTCTGGAATCTTCAGCTGCTCCCAAGGACCTCAGTGGTTTAGGCCCCTTTTCCCCTCCACATACCACACCTGAGGCTCCTGTTTGTGCCTGTTCTACTCCCTCTCCTTCAATGTCTTCTTCCCCCCACGTTCCCTAGAATGCTCCTGTCCCCTCTGGGAGCTCACCTGGCTGTAGTCACCAGTCAGCCAACAAACGCTTACAAAACCCTTCAGTGCTCTAGTCCCATGAGGGATACGAAAAAATGCTATTTCTTTTGCCCCAGTGATCAGCAAAGTTTGGAAATAATTTTTTTACTCTGTGATCACAGATATCAGTGATAGACACTTCAGCAAGTTATTTAGCTGCAGCCTCACTGTGTGCCAAGGCACCAAACTGGCCCTCCTGCCCATGGAGCCCCAAGCCCTCCACATACACCCACATAAAAACAGGCATTTACTATCCTTGAGAGAGATTATTTTCCATGTTTTACAAGGGAACATAGATACAAGAGACTCAATAACATGTCCAAAGTCAAATAGACTCACTAGTGGATCCAGATCCATACAGTAGGTGCTCAGGAAAGGGTGGTTGTCAGAAAGAGAATGCTCACACACTGTTGGTAGGAATGTGAAGTAGTACAGCCACTGTGGGGATCAGTAGGGAGGTTCCTCAAAAAACTAAAAATAGGCCAGGTGCGGTGGCTCACGCCTGTAATCCTAGCACTCTGGGAGGCTGAGGCAGGAGCATCACTTGAGCTCAGGCGTTGCAGACCAGCCTGAGCAAGAGCGAGACCCTGTCTGTACTGAAAATAGAAAAAATTAGCCAGGTGTGGTGGTGGACACCAGTAGTCCCAGCTACCTGGGAGGCTGAGGCAGAGGATCACTTGAGCCCAGGAGTTTGAGGTTGCTGTGAGCTAGGCTGATGCCAGGACACTCTAGCCTGGATAACAGAGTGAGACTTTGTCTCAAAAAAAAAAAAAGTCACCTCCTCAGAAAGGTCTTTCCTCTACTCAATCACTACCCTTTCATTCCTTCAAATATTAAAAAAAAAAAAAAGCTAAAAATAGAACTACCATATGATCTAGCAATCCCACTGCTGGATATTTATCCAAAAGAAAGGAAATCAGTATATTGAAGAGATATCTTCACTCCCATGTCTATGGCAGCATTGTTCACAGTAGCCAAGACATGGAATCAACCTACGTGTCCATCAACAGATGAATGGATAAGGAAAGCGTGGTGTATATATATAAATGCAATGGAATACTATTCAGCCATGAAAAAGAATAGAATCCTGTCATTTACAGCAACATGGTTGGAAATGGAAGTCATTATGTCAAGTGAAATAAGCCAGGCACAGAAAGACAAATATCGTGTGTTCTCACTCCTACATGGGAGCTAAAAAAGTGAATCTCATGGAGGTAGAGAATAGAATGATGGTTACCAGAGGCTGGGAAGGGAAGGAGGGAATGAAGAGAAACTGATAAATGGGTACTAAAATACAGTTAGATAGAAGGAATAACTTCTTCTATTTGACAGTATAGTAGGGAAGTTATAGTTAACAATAATTTATTGTCTATTTCAAAATAGCTAGGAGAGAAAAATTACAATGTTCCCAACACAAAGATAAATGTTTGAGGTCACTCATATCCTGATTACCCTGATTTGATCATTGCCCATTTTATACAGGTATTAAAATCTCACATATACCCCCCAAATACGTACAACTATATCAATTAAAAAAAGAAAAGAAAAGGAAGAAGGTGTTTGTAATAATAACAATAATCTCAGAGTTGGTGGTTTGTTCACTTGGATTCCTCAGAAGCAGATTCTGAGGCAAGAATCCATGTGAAAATGATTTATTAGGTAGTGTTCCCAGGAAAAATCATTAGAGGAATAAGGAAGTAGGGCAGGAAAAGGAAGAGGCCAAGGGAAGGGGGTGGTAGCAAGCAGAGCTGGCTTGGGACAGGGTAGGTCTCATCTCCGAGGTGTGGGTCAGAGGAAGGGGAATAGGAATACGTATGTCCCCATACCCGCCAGTCACCGATTAGGGGCTGCCCTTGGGGGCTGGGGGAGGGCTAATCCCCAGGCACATCTTATGATCACAAGTAATGTGGGCTCTGGCAGAGCAGTGGGAGGAAAGCCTGCCCAGAGCCTGTGCACACCGACAGCATCTGATACAGTGATCTCCAAGTTGGAGAAGCGTCATAAAAAGAAGCAAGGCCGCCATTTTGCTTTGCTTTGTATCTGTGACTATACCAAACATACCATTTACTGCCCAAGAGAAAGCAACCCGAGGAGAGAAACACACACCATACTGTGAATCAGCAGGGCTAGGCATTGGTCACAGTTGTGCCAGAAATGAGCAACATGCCCTTGGGGGAGTCATTTAGTCCTTGCAGTCCTCAGCGTCCCCTCAGGTCTTGTGGAAACTTAGAGGCAACATTGAAGACACTAAGTGAACACTTGTCGGTGGACTGAAATCATTTTATTATTTCAGCATGGTAGGAATTCAGGTCGTGGCTAACCTCCAAGATCCCTTCCTGCTGCGTCTCTAACAGTGAGACTTCCTCTCATTTTCCATGTTTCTGTTATTCTTCTAGGGGAGTTGGCTTTTGTATATGTGATTCAGCTCTTCAGAGGGAACCCAAGACAGTCATGTGAGTTGTATTTAATTTTGTACAATTTAATTGTATATTAGTAACAGGGTTTATTAGATGACTCCACTTTCCCAATGATACTGGAAAGGAAAAAAATCATTCAAAATTTTCTCTACAAGATTTAAAAGAATGGAATATAAATGACTAGTCTTTGTGAGTATCCATGTTGTAATAAAGAAATATCAAAGGTTTTTTTTTTTTTCAAAAAATGTATGAATACATGACCCTTTTTTTTTTTCTGTTCAGGATGAGATTTGTGCTGTTAGATTTGTAGTCTAGTTTTAGGGTATTCTACAATTGGTTTGCAACCAGAATGCACTTTTGCTATTTGAGGCCTCGCTGGGTGTGAGGAGTGTGACCCCCAAAATATGGTAGACACAAAGATGTGTTACCCAAATCGTCCTTCAAGGAGGGCATGCTGCCCAGCTGTGAGGAGTGTGGTCAGGAAATAGCCGTCAGCTGTCAGCTCCTTCAAGGTCAGCCTCAGCCCATGAGCTGCTTCATCTGAGCTCATGCCCTGCTGAGGTCATGCCCAGGACAGCCTGAAGCCAGTGACGGAAGGAAGTGAGGGTATAAAGGCACAGCCACTTGGGCCTAACTGGGGGAGCTCTGACAAGCCATACTTGCTCCAGATTTTCCTGCTGGGTTGCCAAAGGCTTTGTTGGGCCAACATTGTAGTTAACGTCTTCCTCAGCACAATCCTGCTTCCTGTCACATCCTTTTACAGGTGTTGACCTCTAATAGCTACCTTGCAACCCAAACTTCCAGTGACTTGAACCCGAAACAGTTGATGCTGGGAGTGGCCCAAGAAAGGAGGCAATAAGGTGGTTTTGGAAGTAGATTACACATCACAGAGCTGGCCGTGAGGACCCCGATACTGGTGGCAGGTAGAGCCCAGACACCATTAGCACAGGTGGCCATTCAGTTGTTAAATCTTTCGCTGGGGTGAATTGAGAGAGTGTACCACTGGGAGTGAATGCACTGGCAGGGGCAATGTATCAGGCATTTGAGACTTTGAAGGAAAAGGGAGCTATAAGGATAGTGGGATTGAATGGCTATTGCTAAGTCCCACTGATGCTCCACAGAAAGTTAAGGAGCAGCTGAGGGTAAAAACCAGGTAAGAAATCCAGGTGTTGAAAACCAGAAGGCTTATTAGATGCATACAAAGCTCCATCAACCCTGCAATGGTAGCAAAGAAAAAACTGAGGACGAATAGTCCAAGTGGCTGAACTTCAAAAAAATCTGTGCTAATGTCAGCGCCCAGGATAGAAAACCTTTAACCCTAACATGGAATGGAAACATGGTAGATGTCTCCAAAGATTTTAGCGTCTCAGACTCTGATCTTCCTAAGCCGTTAGCTGCCATAGCACTGGCATGATGAGCTCATGAATGGAGTGGCCATGGTGACAGAGATGGAGGCCACATATACTTCCAATGGCATATAAAGGCAGTCCTCGCCTTGCATAGCAGTGTGGGATAGTAAAAATGGCTGTGCAACCTGAAACCATGCAAATGAATCTTTTTTAAATGCAAATTTTTAAAATTTATTTTTTAACCGACAAAAAGTATTATATTTACGGTGCACAACATCATGTTTTGATATATGTATACAGTATGGAATGTCTAAATCAAACTAACATATCTACTACCTCACATACTTATTTTTTTTATAGTGAGAACATTTAAAATCTACTCTCTCGGTCTGGGTAACAGAGTGAGACCATATGTCTACAAAAAAAAAAAAAATTAGCTGGGTACAGTGATGCACACCTGTAGTCCCAGCTACTCGGGAGGCTGAGGCAGGAGGATCGCTTGAGCCCTGGAGTTTGAGGCTGCAGTGAGCTATGATTGTGCCACTGTACTCCAGCCTGGGCAACAGAGTAAGGCCCTGTCGCAAAAATAAAATAAAAATAAAATAAAATCTACTCTCTTAGCAATGCTAACAAATATAATACATCAGCATTAACTATAGTCACTATATTGTACAATAGATCTCCTGAACTTACTCCTCCTGTGTAACAGAAATTTTGTATCCTTTGATCAACATCTCCCCAATCCAACCCTTGTCCCCCAGACTTTGTTAACCATTAAACTCTCTGCTTCTATGAATTCAACTTTTTTAGAATCCACAGGTGACTTATGCGCATTTCTCTTTCTGTGCCTGGTTTATTTCACGTAGCATAATGTCCTCCAGGTTCATTCATGTTGTCACAAATGACAGGATTTCCTTCTTTTTTAAGGCTGACTAATATTCTGTTGTGTGTATATATCACATTTTCTTTATCCATTTATACATTGATAGACAGACACTTAGGTTGATTCCATATCTTGGCTATTGTGAATAATGCTGCATGCAAAGCAATCTTAATAATCAGTGGGAAGAATTATGATTATTTTGCAACTTTTAAAGAATTTTGTCAAAATATTAAAAATTGTCTTATGTCAGTTATAGATGTGTAGAGGAAATGAAAAACAATAGTAAAACTAATATTTATTTAGTACACTATACTACTTATTGTTTAAAAATGTCTTAAGAGGGAGGGCGTTAGATGGAGACAGTGCCAATGCATTAGCTTTTTATGTAAGTGACCAGAGCCCAATTTAAAGAATGAAATGAAACTAGAGCCTTTACCAGTCAGAAACCATCAACTAATCTCTAACTAGGGTCTTTATACTCTAAACCAATCAAGTACATTTTCTTTGTTTTCCCTCCACGTAAAATCTCGCTGAGCTGCAGAGAAGCACTGTGAATCTCTTTTGATCTGAGTGCTACCTGAATCATGAATCATTGTTTGCTCAAAATAAACTCTATTAAATTTATTTGTCTAAAGTTTTTCTTTTAACAGATTTGGTGTCAGAAATGGGACCTGCAGGAGCTCTCTGACAGCCCCAGGAACACCGAGTGACCAGGTGAGGTACCCTCAGAGCCCACTGTACTCACTGCTCTGTTGTTTGTAACTGGAGGCCATGATGGATTCCCTCTGAAATTGAGCTCCATCAGTTGTGTTTTGAGCTCTACACCCATTGAGCAGTTCTTAGACTGGACAGGGTCTAGGATCAGATTGGATTTGATAATTAACTGGATTGGATCCAGTTACAGGCCTTGGGTAGGTACCTTTGGCAATGGGTTCATCTGAATCAGAGAAGTCTGGCACTCCACCTTCTGGGACTCCGGCAAACTTCATGTATAAGAGTTATGGACCCAGGACTTGCACAATTTTAGAAAAATGGGTTACTCTTACAAAGATAACTTGGAATTAAAGTGGCCACAACGGGGAAATTTTAACCCAGATAAAATTGTTCACTTGTGAGGTGCATTAGAAAAGAAAGAATCCAAAATGCCTCAAAAGCAATGGGATGCATTTTTAAATTGGTACACAGAAGCATCTGGAAGATAAAATGAATCAAAAATTGCTTCCCTCAAAAATTCCTTAAGAAGGCAAATGAAAATCTTAAGCAACAGAGGATATTGGCCAGGTGTGGTAGCTCATGCCTGTAACCCTAGCCTTTTAGGAGGCTGAGGCAGGAGGATCGCTTGAGGCCAGGAGTTTGAGGTTGCAGTGAGCTACGATCATGCCACTGCACTCCAGCCCGGACAACAGAGCAAGACCCTGTCTCTTAAAGAAAGCAAATAAACAAACAAAACTGAGGATGTTACCAGAAAGGACTGTGCTTTGACTGAATTAACCCCAACTGTTCCTTCTCTTTGTCTGTCCTTCTCTTTATCTGTCCTAAGTATTCTGAGTCACTAACCTTTTGCTCAGCTACACTCACACTGAAGATAATGAAAAAAGAGAAATTAGGCAAATGCTTGCAAAATGAGACCCTCTGGTGAGCCAAGCCTGCCTGCCATAACGACCTTTACTCCCTGGTCTAAAACTGAGCTTGGAGCTATCATAAAAGACTTCCCTGACCCAGTGAAAACCCCCAGAAATTTCCTGAGGAATTTGGACACCTGACTGGAGCATTTGACCCAGGGCTCTCTGATCTTTACCAATTTATTCATATTATATTGGGACCTGGTGAAGCTTGAAAATTGATGGCAGCAGTGGAATAGGAAAAACCTGAGGAAGATATCAAAGACCCCCCCCAAAACCTCCTCCAGAGAAAGGCCAAAAGGAGCCAGAAGAATTGCCAAAAATCTTTTAAATTCAATTCCTAAGATTTTTCCATGAAAAGTTGATTGGTCCATCATACAATCTTGTAGACAAAAAAAGATGAACCAGTTTCAGATTACAGAGCCTGTTTAGAAATACTATTTATAATACATTCTGGACTTGAAATACCACAAGGGGTGCTTCCTGCAGGGACTGAAATGGCATTAACTGCTCTGTCTGTAAATGGACTTCATCCTGAACTTAGTAGCTTAATTAGAAAACACAAACCAGGGTGGAAAGTTATAGACATGATTGAATTGGTGGCCCTAGTTGAACATTCTGAGAGGACTCTAGTACAAAAGAAAACTCAGAAGGTAAATAGGCTCATGTCCTTATAGTTACAACAGCTAAGGGGACCAAAAGGACCTCCTCCTGTGTATTTTAAATCAAAACCAAGAGGTCTAAAGCTACAGAAACCTGTACCTTGAGGTGTCTGCCTTTATTGTAAACAGCCAGGACGTTGGAAACAAAACTGTCCACTCTTACAGCAGCCATCTGCTGGACCCGCTCGCTTTGGCCTGGGCTGTTTCCCCACTAGAGGAAGTGCCTCTGAGGGCTTGAGTCCCAGAATAACCATCAACACTGATGAGGCTCCAAGCGGTTCTCTGGTAAACTGCTTCCCTCACCTTTAAATGAACAAGGGGAAACTATTATAAGATTAAGATTAATGGGAACTCTTACACAGTATTGGTGGATACTGGAGCCACCTTATCTACAATACTTTAAACCCACCCTCGTAAATCAATAAAGCCCTCAGAGTAAAAAGAATATTTTTGTGGTGGGGTTTTCAAATCAAGTCCAAAATGTCCCCAAGTCTAAACCTATCCAATTGACACTTGGACCATTTTCAGAAAAATATGCCTTCTTACTATGTGATACTGCCCAAGTGAATCTATTGGGACAAGATTTGCTCTCGCAATTAAGAGGTCACATACAATTCCCTTTGGAAAGAGAGATAATCTTAGCATTTCCCGGCTCTCCTGAACCCAAACTGCTCTGTTCTCTACAGGCAGAAGTTGATAACATTGAAACTCAAGCCTGTAAAAACCCTGACCTTTCTGAAGCCCAAATATTTGTGGGCTTTCTCATCAACTGACACAGGAAAAATTTAAAGTGCTGAACCTATAAAAATCCAAATAGATCTTTTGAAGCCATTGCCTAAACCAGAGGCTATTCAGGGACTCTCCCCAACTGTAGAGAACCTAATTATACAAGGACTTCTAATTTTTTGCACTAGTCCTTGTAAGACTCCAATCTACTGGTTAAAAAACCCAATGGATGTGGTTGGAGATTTGTTCAAGACCTACATTCAGTAAATAATATTGTAATACCAAGGTTTCCAGTAGTTCCAAACTCTAATACCTTGTATTAGAGTATGTATGTATGTATGTAGCCACAAATTCAAAGTGGTTCACAGTGATGGACTTTTGCTCAGCTTTCTTCAGCATTCTAGTTGATAAAGAGAGTCAATACTCATTTGCCTTTACATGGAAAAATCAACAATATGCTTGGACTGTAACACCACGGGGGTTTACTGAAGCCCCATCTCTTTTTTCTCAGACATTGCATCAGGATTTGGCAAATTTACAATTCCCTAGGAATTCTGCTCTTATTCTGTACATTGATGACCTACTGCTATGTTCTCTTAGTAAGGATTCAGAAATAGATTCAATTTACCTCTTACAACAATTAGCTCACAAAAGCCATAAGACTTCCATGGAAAATCTCCAGTTTTCTGAGAAAAGGTCCATTATATGGGACATGATCTGACTGCAAAAGGAATTTTCCACTCACCTGAAAGAATAAAAACCATTTGAAGTTTCCCCAGACCCATGACTAAAAGACAAGAGATTTCCTTGGATTTGCAGGATATTGTAGGTTTGGGGGCCCAAATTTCTTTTTCCTAGCATCTCCCTTATCTGAATTTATTGAAAAACTCTGTCCCCGAGTCTTCATCTCGTGAGGACAACCATGAACAGGCCTTCAGCCAACTAAAACTGGCCCTACAACAACCTCCAGCCAAGTTATATCAAACCCTTCACCTTGTTTGTTCATGAACATGACAACCAGGCTTTAAGAGGTCTTTTGTTTGTTTGTTTGGGTTGTTTTTGTTTTTCTTTTTTTTGAGATAGGGTCTCACTCTGTCACCCAGGCTAGAGTGCAGTGGCACAATCATAGCTCACTGCAACCTCAAACTCCTGGGCTCAAGCAATCCTCCTACCTCAGCCTCCCCAGTAGCCGGGATTACTGGCGCTCGTCACAATGCCCAGCTAAATTTTCTATTTTTTGTAGAGACAGGGTCTCGCTCTTGCTCAGGCTGGTCTTGAACTCCTGACCTGAAGTGATCCTCCCACCTCAGCCTCCCAGAGTGCTAGGATTACAGGTGTGAGCCACCACACCTGGCCCCTAGACTCATTTATTCTTACTCCTTGTTTAACCCAGCCATAGAATGGGATGGCCAGGTCTTCTGACTATATTGCAAGGAGGTTATGAGGCAAAAAAGATATCTTAAATAGAGATATTTGCAAGAATGCCTTTCTACTTATGTATTTTGGTAGCCTTCCAGTATGTAATAACTCAGCATCAGTCTCTTGGTTAGAAACTGACCATGCCTCTATTCCAACTAATGACTCCATAAATGAAATCACCTAAGGAGGAGCCTTCTGTGCACCCCGAGGGTACATCTTTATCTGTGGAAGATCTAACTGTCAGCCATATGCTTTGGCCACCCCATACCTTGACAGATGGAAAATGAAAAGCCAGTGGGGACTAGGGATTTGATGGTGCCATTGTTACTCCATAACCAGTCTGAAGCTGAACATTGGTCCACCTCCCTAAACCTGCATCATGGACTTAAAAGAAACCTATCAGCAGATGCCTACCCTGCCAGGTAAGCATCATATGTTAGGTCCCATTTCCTGTAGCTTGGGGTGAGTACAAATGAAATGATGATTAAAAAAATTGTCTTTGACATTAGCTACTATTTCTGGTTCTACAGCTAAGGCTATAGCCACCCAACAAAAATCTCTAAATTCTCTTACGCAAGTAGTTTTAGATAATAGGATTGTATTGAACTATCTATGGCTAAATGAAGAGGAGTCTGTGCAATAACTCCAATTTATTCTGTTTCTCCTGTTGTACCTGGATAAACACCTCTTGCATTAGAAACTCAATTATAAGAAATTAACAAACAGGCCACCTGGTTAAGGCAGGTTGAATCCCCCTCTGGTTCTTTCCTTGATTTATTTGATTTTAGCTGGTTTGGTTTGTGGGGACCTTGGCTACGAAGCATATTCCAGTCTCTCGGTATTATCCTTCTCATGGTTATCATTGTAATCTCCCTGGTTCACTGTATTCTGTTATTCTGTCAAGAGTCTTAAATGCATGTTTGCAGCCATCAACAGTACATCAGGTGGGCTTGCCTGGATTAGAGAGAGAAAAATTATATGAACAACAAAAGAAATCTTTCTTCAATGAGCTTAACATCATGACTTATGAATTCCACACTGAGACAAAGACAATCTACCTGTGATAGTGACAGGGAGTGGTGCTTATGCCTAAATTTTGGTCAATCTGTCATAAGCAAGAGGCTGACAAAAAGGGGGGAATAATTGCTTTTAAAAAAATCCTAATAGGGAGGGCATTAGATGGGGACAGAGCCAGTGTTTTAGGTTTCTATGTAAGCAGACTAGAGCCCAATGTAAGAATTAGAACAAAACTAGAGACTTTACCAAGAAGAAACCACCCACTAACTTCTAACTAGGGTTTTCCCACTCTAAACCAATCAAGTACATTTTCTTTGTTTTCCATCTGCATGAAAGCTCACTGTCCATGTTGCTGTAGCAAAGCATTCTAAATTTCTTTTGATTCTGAGCAATATCCGATTCATGAATTATTCTTTACTCAAAATAGACTATTAAATTATTAATTTTATATTATCTAAAGTTTTTGTTTGTTTGTTTGTTTTCAGAGACAGAGTCTCGCTCTGTCGCCCCAGCTAGAGAACAGTGGTGTCATCATAGCTCACTGCAACCTCCAACTCCTGGACTGAAACAATCCTCCTGCCTCAGCCTCCCAAGTAGCTAGGAGTACAGACGAACACCACCATACAGCTAATTTTTCTATTTTTTGTAGAGACAGGGTCTTGCTTTGTTGCCCAGGCTGGTCTCAAACTCCTGGCCTCAAGCGATCCTCCCACCTTGGCCTCCCATAGTGCTAGGAGGCACGTGAACGCACCTGGCTATCTAAAGTTTTTTTAGCATTAGTAATTTAAGTACCAGAAAACTTAAATTTCTATGTAAATAAACTTAGCAAGAGTTGTTTGGAGAGTGCTTACCTTCTTGTTGTGTAACTTAGGATATGGAAAGGGCATCTTTTCTATGACTTGGTGAATTTTACTCCTTTCTAAGTCTGGATCAGCTTCCAACATTTTATCCTTTGTGCTTTCAATGTCATGAAACATCTCCAAGAGTTGCTTCAGGGTGAAGTTTTTGCCAGGACCACCTGCTCTGAGATAGCATCCTTTCACCACACTCCGTCCCTCACTTGTGTCGGTAAGTTTGCCTTCACTAAGTTCCACTGGCTGCACATCTAGAATCTTCAGTGGTGCACTGTCTGCATTCCCACAGTAGCTGTTTTTTCTATAACTTGTTATTACTTTTTGGATTTTTTGCTGTACTTTCATCTTTGTTGGCCAGTTAGTTCTCTCTTTCAAGAATCCATTATTGTAAGCCATCATGTGGCTTTATTCACAGGGAAATCAGGCAACACAACCACATGCTTTACTGTCTGTGTGTGAACTGAACATACATGCAGTGGCAATCACCAATGGACTTTGGAAGGAGTAACATGATTGGTTACTGATCATGATACGCATCTGTTATTTATGTAGTGATTTGTGCACTAAAGAGCTAACAGCAGGGTTTGTACTTTATGCAATTGTGCACAGTTAATAACACTGTTGTAACTGAAATTTGAACTGTGTTGCTGGGGTTCTCATGTGATTTAACTAAATCATGGTCACTAAAATATGTGCATGTTGGAACCATGCAAAGTGAGGACTAACTGTATTTCCAGCACTTACCAAGACTGATCTAGCTACTGCCACTGTCAAATGTCCAATATTTCTGCAACAGAGACCAACATTGAGCCTCTGAAGTGCTTGATGTGACACCGTTCCTCAATGAGACCAGCTGGTTACTTGATAGAAGTTGACTACTGTAGGCCCCTTCCATCATGGAAGAGTCAGCGGTTTGATCCCACAAGTCATATTCAAGGTATGAGTTTTCCTTTCCTACCTGTGAAACCTCAGCCAGCACCACTATCTGAGGATTTATGGACTGTTTAACCCACCAGCATGAGATCCCACATAACATTGTGTCAAACCAGAGACCAACTTAACAGAAAAGGAGGTACAGAAATGGGCCATGACCATGTATCCTATTACACTGATTATATTACATGCTGCTCCATTCAGAAGCTGCCAGCCTGGCAATGTTGGAACAGCCTGCTGAAGACAGAGCTGAAGTGCCAGCTCAGAAACAATACTCAGTGAGACTGCATCCTCCAGAGCACAGTATGTGCATTTAACCAAAGTCCTTTATGTGACCCTGTGCCCCCAGCAGGAAGAATAAATAAGCCCAGAAACCAAGGAGTAGAAGGAGGAGTGACTCTACAAACTGTCACTCTCAATAACCCACTTCTGAGGCACTTTGTATTTCCTGTCCCCACATCTCTGGGCTTTGCAGGGTTTAGAGCCCCAAAGAGGACTCACCTTTGCCAGGGAATCCAGCAGGTGACCATTGAATTATAAGCTATAGCTGCTGCCTGGGCACTTTGGGCTCCTTGTGTCCAGAGCTCAGAAGGCAAAAAGAAGAGTCACCATTTTGGCAGGGGTGATTGAGCCTGAGCCGTCTAGAAGAGGTCATCAGGAGGGGGTGGGACTATTATTATACAATGGGGGCAGGGAGGAATATGTGTAGAACTCAGGTGACCTACTTGGGTGTGTCTTGGTATTCCCTTGCTCAAATATGCCTGTAAATGGACAGGTATAGCACCCTCGCCTAAGAGGGGCATGATGGTCACGGCTGAGACCCTTCACTAGTGAGACTTTAGGTCAAGCCACCAGGGAAGACTCCCAGGCCAGAAGTGTAGCCAAGGATGAGGGGAATCTAGAGTAGATAGTGAAGGAGGAAAATGATGTGGGTCAATTGTGGCCCCAAGACCAACTGCAGAGGTGGGGACAATAGTTTGTCCCTCAGAAAGTGTATCCATAGAAGAGAGGCCCACAGGGATCCTGGAGAAGCTGCTTTCTAAATGTCCAGAGAAAATGAATCTAACAGCATGAGGGCTGGACTGTGGTAGACATGGAGATACTATGTAAGAGGGGAGAGGGTGGTCCCAAGACCTCCCTTCAGAGAAGGATGGACCTGCTGCCCAGCTGCAGGGAAAGAGGTCAACAAACAGCCTCTAGATGTGGTTTTTTTCAGGGCTGCCACAGCTGCAAAAAACCACTTTGTGTGAGTGTGCACTTTTTCTCTGCTGACCTAGCAAGAAAGGATTGTAAAGACTTAGCCCTTTCAACCTGATGGGCAGTACTCACTCAGGGCTCTCCATCGGGTTGAAGTCTTCGCAGGGACTTATATCACAGTTCAACTTCTTCTTCTACCTAATCCTGCCTTTTTTCCCCATCCTTTTATAAGTGTTGAACCCTAATAAACATATTATACCCCAAATTCCATCTTAGTGTCTACTTCTGGAGATTCCAACCTGCAGCAATGTGCATCCACGTCCTTAAGACCTTGTTAGTTAAAACAAACAACCTATCATGTAATCTTCGTATCTCAATTTTATTTTAGAGGTAATTTTTAAAAATTTTATTCTGTAATGGTGAAGATGTTATCATTGAAAGAAAGCTGATAGTCCTGTAAAATATACCTGGTCAGAGAGCTCCAGTAACCCAGATTACAAAGATCACTATACTAAGTTGTGAATGATGCTGTATATTTGCACAATGTGTCACAATTGACAAGGTGATTTTATACTTACAAGGGTACTTATTCTTCCCAGCCATTCTGTGCACTAGGCAGATATTTGTGTTTTCTCTTTAGAGAAAAAAAGTTAAGATGGACTGCAAAATTTCTAGGTATAAATCCCAGAGAAAATATTCCATTTGTGCTCAAAGAGAAAATATAAGGTTATTTATACAAGATTTTTAATAGTAAAAAATTAGAACAATTTAAATGCTCCTCAGTAGGGGAATGGATAAATAAAATGTGACATATTCATAAATTAGAATACTATACAGCTGTTAAAACAGATGAAATATATAATGTATAATTTATAAATATATATCAAATACAAATATAAATGTCTAAACATAATATCGAGTCATTAAATAGAAAATTTCACAATATGTACACACTATGATATCATTTGGGAAAAATTTTAAATAATGTAAAAACAATACTAAATATTGATACAGATGTAGAACTTTGAAAGTATTTTTTAATAGACTGATTAGATATACACTACACTCCCTGCAAGGATTCGGGTAGCAGAGAGTAAAGGCAACAAAGCTCCCTTGCTTTGCAGGAATTTTTCTTGGATTACAGATACTTTTAAGGCTGTGTTGGAAGCTGGCAAAGATCCCATTGAATCCTGGTTGGTAAGTAAACACAGCCTGATTTTTTTAGCTTCCAGCTCTTTCCAAAGAACCATGATTCTCATTTTCCTTTCTCCACGGCTAACCTACTTCTTCCTACGCTCAGATTTCTGATTCTGGAATACAAAATGTGCACTGTGAAAGCCTGAGGGAAAGGAATGCCCCCCAACCCCTCCTTTTCCCTCAGCCCCCATCCCGGTCACAATTAGGTTTAGTTCTGGGGTTAAGCACAGTGGCAGTGAACACTAGGACCCAGCCTGACACTCTGTGCACTTGGGCGATTTTAGGACCCTGTGTCTGCAAGTAGGTGGAGACTCAAGGAATCTTTCTTGTTGAAAGGAACTTAGCACAGGAGGCCTACTGAAAACCAACTAATAATTGAGGCATGGGCATGCTCACAGTGCCCCACTGGTGCCCAACGTCTGTGTTACTGCTGATATTCCTCCACCCTGTTCAGTGTGGGCTGAGCACTGAGCTCAGGGAGGAGCAAGAAGGTGCAAGTTCTTTTATCTTGTCCTGTTTGGACAAGAAAGGGAAGACTGTCTCAATGCCTGCTTGGGAAAGAAAGGGTCCTCTCTTTTTGCATAAACTGCTGAGGCATGCGGCTCCGTAGGAGTACCTAGAATTTATTCTAAACTCTCCAAGATTTGGCTCAATCTGATTTATCATTCCCAAATTCCACTTAATAGTGTGTATTTTTGCTCGTTTTATTTTTTTACTCCTGTCCTAACCAGAGTGCTTTTAAGTTGCCCCTGTTTTCTCATAGGTTGAAATTATCAAGGAGTCTGAGACCTTCCCACCTGTAAGAGTTTGCAACCCAGGGAATGAAGGGAGCAAAGAAATACTGTGTCAAAATATTTTACATATTGAATTTCAAAAAGTGATTATTTGAGGTTTTTGAGACACTAATGCATTTTTTACACCAACCAAAGAGATCACACACAGCAGAGAAGATTGTTTCATCGTTGAGAATAAGGATCAACTCTATTTCACAAGACTAGGATGTTTGAGTATTAAGTAATAAAACAAGGTTTGCAAAGCACTTGGTAGTTTGCTTGGCACATGGAAGGTGCTTAATAAACTCAGTTGTCATTATGTTTTCTACATACCATATTAACTCTTCGGTGCAATTTAGGAAGACTTCTGCTCTCTCTAACACAACCTTTCTCATAGGTTAATGTGCAAGTAAATTACCTGGGATTTTATTAAATAGCTGATTCTGATTCAGTGGGTCTGGGCTGAGGCCTGAAAGTGCCATTTCTAACAAGCTCCTAGGTGTTCATGATTGGGCACCTGCACCTGGTGAGGGCCTCAGGCTTCTTCTACTCATGGCAGAAAGCAAAGGGGAGCTGGCCTGTGCAGAGATCCTATGGCAAGAGAGGAAGCAAGAGAGAGAGAGGGGAGGTGCCAGGCTCTCATGGGAACTAGTAGAGCAAGAATGCACTCACCCCACGGGAGGATGTTAATCTATTCATGAGGGATCTGCCCTCATGGCGCAAACATCTCCCATTGGGCCCTACCTACCACATTGGGGGTCAAATTTCAACATGAGGTTTGGAGTGGACAAATATTCAAATCACAGCAGGGATGATAGAAGCAAGAGGTTGGAGTGACACCAAGAAGGGGTTATAAGCCAAGGAATGCTGGCAGCTTCTAGAAGCTAAAAAAGGCAAGGAAACAGACTTTCCTTCAGACTTGCAGAAGGAAGTAGCTTGGCCAACATCTTGACTTTAGTCCACTGAGCCTGATTTTTGACTTCTGAGCTTCAGAACTGTAAGATAATAAATGTGGTTGTTTTAAGCCATTACATTTGTGGTAATTTGCTACCATAGCCAAAGGAAACTAATACAGTACCCACATGTCCTGCTCTCCAGAGGCCCTCAAAGTGCAGTGTGGTATTGAGGGAACGTGTTGGCAACTGTAGTAAGTAAAGGGCAATTTAAAGCACTTCTACTGAAATTAATCTGGAACTGTATTTTTGTTAACTAATTCTTTATATGTCTTACCAAACAGATGGTAGGTTCTTTGAGGGCATCAACATGGTTTTTTGCTGACTTCACATCTTGAGAGAGAGCATTTTGAAATGGCAACTAATCACTTGAGGTATTTATAATTTAAAAATAGTCTCTGTGGAATTTTTGTGGCTTAATCTTTTAGTATATTTAAGGAGGTTTTTTTCCCCTGTCAAAACAATTGGATTCTCTGCTGTGCTAAAAAAAAAAAATCCTTTGTGGGAAAATACAAAATAAAAGTCAAATCTGTCTTTGTGAGACTTATACTAAAAAAAAACCTCTTTAATCTACAAGATGTGGATGCAGAAAACATAGCAAATGTTTTGGAGTGATACTGGTCTGCATTCTGCAATCACCAACTCTGTGGCCTTGGACCTGTTGGGGAACTTCTCTAACCTTAATTCCATCTTATGTAAAATGAGGATTAAAATAGTACTGTCTTAGTTTGTTCAGGCTGCTATAATAAAATACCATAAACTGAGTCACTTACAAACAAGAGAAATTTTATATCTCACAGTTCTGGAGGCTTAGAAGTCCAGGATCAAGGTGCTAGCAGATTCAGTGTCTGGTGAGGGCTTTCCGGTTCCTAAATGGTGCCTTCTCACTGTGTTCTCACATGGTGGAAGGAACGAACAAGTGCTCTGGGGTCTCTCTCTCTCTTTTTTTTTTTTTTTTTTTTTGAGAAAGAGTCTCACTCTGTTGCCCAGGCAAGAGTACAGTGGTGTCGTCAAAGCTCACTGCAACCTCAAATTCCTGGGCTCAAGCGATCCTCCCGCCTCAGCCTCCCCAAGTGCCAGGGGATGGGATACATAACAACATACAAATTTGGGAGGGGGGACATAGACATTCAGACCATAGCAAGTACCCACCTAAGAGGCTTGTGGGAGGAATGAATAAAGAACAAAAAACGTTTGGTCCATAGGTACCCCGAAGCAACAGTGATTCTTACCGTTGCGCTGTTGGTTGAGGAAATGCACTGGAGTGGTACAGAAGAGTAATAGACACTAACAGCAACTGGGAAGATCTGACCTTTCACATCTTAAAACTAAAGGGACTCTCCAAGACTATCTAGAATAGGGGTTGGCTTTTCGGTCCTTGCACACAAGGCAACAGGGTGATGAAAACAGGAGGACTTGGAGTGGTACTGCCGTTTCTTCCTCTTCCAACACTGCCATGCTGGGTCAGAGCATCGGGGGCTTCACAGCCTCTGTGGTGCGCAGGTGCCACTGTGAGGGGGGCCCAGGGAAGAATTTGCCATTGTCAATGGAAAACAGTGGCAGTTACTAATTATGATGACTTTGTACTTTAGATCTGGATTTACTGCACCTTTATAGTAAGACACCAACTGCTCAAGAAGTGAGGATGCTTTTTATCCTTTAGCAGATATGAAAAGCATTTTAAGAGGAACAATCTCTTTGTTTTTTGTTTTTAAGTGTTGACCCTATTTTATTATCTGACTGGAAAACTAGACAATCAACCAGCCCAGGAGGGGATCGGTGGGCCCAATCCTCCTCCTCCCCCTCTCGGCTCCAGCCCCACCCTGGCTCTTCTTGGCTGTCTTCCTCTTCACCTGGCCTGGTGGCCACCCCATATGGAGAGTAGAGGAAGAAGTCTGTGCATTCCTATGAGTCCAGGAGGACAATGTAGGCGGGCATGTTCACCACCTGCTTGCGACCTTGATATGGCGCCAGCAGATCAGCACGGGGCGTGATGGATGGACTTGGCCAAGCCCAGCTTGAAGGCCTGGGTCTGCAGGCACCTCTCCAAGAAATCCTGGATCTTCAGGCCCAGGATGTAATCCAGCGTCATCTCACCCTCATCCAACACCCCATGTAGACAGGTTGGTGCTGGGGGGGGAGGTGGCCTTCAAACAGACACCCTGGGTCCTTCTCATCAAGCAGCAGCAGCTCCCGGCAGCCTTGAGGATATTGGCCGGGGTAGATCTGACCCTCCAGACCTCACGTTTGTTCCGGAGCCCATACGTGCCAATCAGCTTCACTTCTTGGTCAAGGCAGGATTTCTCAAAGGGTCTCTGCAGGGTCACATAGGTTTTGCGACAAACCAAGCTCCAGACCACGGGCATGTTGGCTCTGCTTGCCTAGCTGTGCCTAAGCACAAGCCCTGGTAACTGGGAAAGAGCAGAAGTACAAGCTCTTTGAAAAATGGATCAAACTCCTGAACTCCTATACCATACTAGGTGTGTTTGTAAATAAACCTAAGACATGAAAAAAAAAAAAAAGAAAGATGCGGGGTTGGCAAACCAGGGCCCACAGGCCAAACCTGAGGCCTGCTGCTTTCATAAATAAAGTTTTGCTGGAACACAGCCATGTCCATTTGTTCACCTGTTGTCTATGGCTGACTTCGTGCTGTGATGGCAGAGTTGAGTAGTTGTGACACTGACCTTATGGCCACAAAGCCTAAAATACTTACCATTTATCCTTTTTACACTAAAAAAAAAGTTTGACAACCCTTGATCTAGAACACCTAATTTTACAGATAAGAAAAAAGGCCCAAATAAGATAAGTGACTTTGTCCACAGTCACATGGCTAGTTAGGGATAGAACCAGGACAAAAATTTAGATGCCTTGACTCCCAGTTCAAAGCCTGAATGAGGCAGAGAAAATGATAGTTCTCCTCTGAGTTCAGTTCAAAATGGGGCCCTTTGGTGAGGTTTGGCTCTGATCTTGGATTTTAGGAAAGAGCTGCCAAGTGCTTTCCCCAGACACTGTAGGTTATTTCACGTAGGTTGGTTCACACCTCCTTGTCCTGACAGGTGCAACTTATAGACCTACCCTACAAGAAATACTATAGGGTGGGGCGTGGTGGCTCACGCCTGTAATCCCAGCACTTTGGGAGGCCGAGGTAGGAGGATTACTTGAGGCCAGGAGTTGGATACCAGCCTGGGCAACATATTGAGACCTGTCTCCACCAAAAATAGAAAAATTAGCCAGTCATGCTGGCTCAGGAGGCTGAGGCAGGAGGATCGCTTGAGCCCAGGAATTTGAGGTTGCAGTGAGCTATGATGACGCCACTGCACTCCAGCCCAGGCAACAGTGGGAGATCCTGTCTAAAAAAAAAAAAGCAAGAAAGAAATACTAAAGACTAAAGGGAGTCCTTTAGGTGGAAAAGAAAGGACGCTAAATGGTTAGGAAGAAACAAAGAGCACTGGTAACTGTAGCTACCTAGGTAAATACAAAGCCAGTATTATTGTATTTTCGGTTTGTAACTCCTTCCCCCCATGCATGATTTGCACAAAAATGCATAAGCAATAACTATAGATCTCCATTAATGGGCACATAACATATAAAGATGTAACTTGTGACGGCAACAGTAACATGGAAGGGGGTGGAGCTGTGCAGAAGCAGAGTTTTGTACGCTATTGAAGCCAAGTGACATGAATTAAAAATAGATTGTTACATTGAACTGTAACCTCCAGGCTAACCACTAAGAATGTAACTAACAAAATACAGAAAAGGAAACTAAGAGAAGATTCAAACAGTACACTACAAAAAACCAATGAAACACAAAAGCAAGCAGTAAGGAGGAGTGGAGGAGCACTGATTTCCTTCCCAGGTTCTTCTTTTGACTTACCCTCTCCGTCGTGTTCATATCTGCAAAGTAAGACGAAAATGAGAAGCTGCCCCGTTTAAGAATATTTGGAAATGTTTCTCAAGCAATTGAGTGTCACAAAACAGGAGCCATCATTGGTTCTTCTTTGCCTTTCAAGAATTTCCTAAATTGGCGTGGGCTCTTTTGGTGGACTCCCAGGTTGCTCGTTTCTTACAGTGCTTCGGTAGAGCAGCACTGCCACTGATTTAATTCATTTCTTCAGGTTTCATTGTGCTGTTTGAAAGATTTTTGAGTTACCTTTTTTGTATTATTTTTGACCATGTTCTTACATGTACACTGTATAAAGGATTCAAAATACCTGAAAAAGCTCAGGTAGACCATCAGTGAGTGAAGGGAAACTGCCTTGTCACATCAGGATATGCAGTATGTGATAATTGATGTGAACATTTGAGATTATTGTGGCCTTTTTAAATGAAATTGAGTGTTATTAAAATAAAATTTGGAAAGGTAGGGCTCTTTCTGCATATGACAGAAAACCCAATCTAATTTAAGCCAAGAAGAAAGCTACTGGTTCAAGGAACTGAAAAGTCCAAGGCTTCAGGCACTCAAATTATGTCACCAGGATCTGCTTTATGTTTCTCCAACTCTTTTTTTTTAATTAATTTTTTTATAAAGGGGTGGGGAGTTGTGAGGAGGGGTGCTCAGTTTCCTTATTTATTTTTTGTTGAGACAGAGTCTTACTCTGTCACCCTGGGTAGAGGGCAGTGGTATCATTGTAGCTCACTGCAACCTCCAACTCCTGGGCTCAAGTGATCCTCCTGCCTCAGCCTCCTGAGTAGCTGGGACTACAGGTGCGTGCCATAATGCCCAGCTGATATATTTTTTTTTCTTTTTGGTAGAGACGGGGTCTCACTCTTGCTCAGGCTGGTCTTGAACTCCTGAGCTCAAGCAATCTTCCTACCTCGGCCTCCCACGGTGCTAGGATTACAGGCGTGAGCCACCGCACCCAGCCTTTTTCTCCAACTCTTGGCTCTACTTTGTCTATGTTGGCTTCTTTCTGAGACAGACACTCCCCTGTGGTGATAAGACGGCTGTGGCATTTCCAGCTTCACATATTTCCATGTTCAGGTAGAAAGGCAGAGTCTCTTCCTGAGAGGGCAGAAGTCCTGGGATACACTCTGACTGGACCAATCATGGGTCCTTGGGCATATGGGGTGCTGATTGTCCTGGCCTGGTCAGAGCCTCCCCACCCCAAGCACATGGACAGAGAGTGGGGGGAGGTGGCTCCCCTAAAGGAACTCAGAATAATGTTACCAATGGATGCTGGGCGGTCTCTACACTCCTTCCTCACACAGAATGCCAGATAGCAAGAAGACCGCCAATGTGTACACATTTTTCACTCAGATGGCTCTGAGTGGGAAGGTGGGGGGGTGGTGAAGAAGGGAGCCAGAGCCCCAGAATGTTAGCAGTAGCCACATCTTCAAGGGGTCCTGTAATCTTGCGGTCCCCACCCACCAGGCTGCCAACCTGTACCAGCTGGTGGCCTGTTAAGGATTGGGCTGCAGAGCTCCACGCCCTCCCATCTGTGGAAAAATTGTCTTCCATGAAACCAGTCCCTGGTGCCAAAAACGTTGGGGACTGCTGAAGTCTAGTTCATTGTGCAACTGAAGAAATCAAATCCAGAGAAGTTAATGACTTTCCCCAAGGTTACAATTTCTTTGTAGCACTATGGGGAGGAAAATCCAGGTATCCTGAGCCTCATGCAGACCATTCCACCAAGTAACCCTAGTAGAAAGAGTTAATTAGTAGAACTTCTGAAGTGACTTAGGTCAAATCTTTCTTGGAAATGAGCAAATATCATAACTTTATATTTTCACTACCTCCTCATAGGTATATGTTTATGTATATGTATATAGATATATGTGTATTGTGTATGTGTGTATATATATATATAGTGAGAGAAAGAGAGAAGTTGATTGTATTTTAGACTCAAGTCTGACTAGAAACACTTTTTTAAAAAGGATTTTTTTTCCTTCAAAATGTGGAGAGTTACAGGATGATTATTGTTCAACACCAGGGAGTAGGAATTGATTAGCTTGAAGTTCGTTCCCCTCCCCCTAGTCTGTGTTATTTTTATTGATTTTTCTAAAGCTCATTTCCAAACATCTCAGTAAATACACAAAATAAATATCCCTCTTAAGTCATTACTATTGTTGCCGCTGCTGGAAGCCAGGCCCTCACATCTGTGTGTTTTCCCATATGCATCAGCAAAGTGCCAAGTGAACAGATGGATTGTGTGTTCTGCTGAAACATCTGGCAAGCTTGGACTGTGTTTGGCTAGATTCATACATGTGGCCAGGTGCTGCATTACACCAGAGGCTAGTCTAGGCACAGCTTCATTTGACTATATCATACCAGGACAGAGCAAAAGACCCAGCCAGAACCCAGGACATGAACACAGAAATCTCACTTGAGACAGAGGGGTGTTCTTTCCTGTGGTTTAAGAGACACTGGATGAATCTAATCCAGTAATAAAATATTAGTACTCGGCCCAACATTAGCTTTTTCTTCCCTAGGATAATCCAACATGCAACAGATCCCACCAAAAACAAGCCTTGTTAAGACCTCCATCTATAAATTGGTGCCTCACCTGGCCTCTTCTCTGTGGTCTTTAGTCTTGACTACAGTTTTTAGGTGTGGTTCACATGATAGGTATCTAAAGAGGTTCTTTGACTTATATCGTTCTAAATGTGTGTAATAAAATGAACGCTATGCAATAGTCACAATTTAAGTTACTTATATTCAAAAACCACTTACTCAGTGCATCTTATGTTCCAGAGACTGAGCTGCCAAGCACAGGGCAGGAACACGACAGTTAGTATAATGTTGTTGTGATATAATGCCATCCTTCCCCCGTAGTGAATTGGTAAAAACCCTCAGACATTCTCACTCAGAAGTCTCTCTGTGGTTCTACTCAGCTCCTTTTCTTCTGCTGTCCAGCAAACTTTTTCTGCCTCTTTTAAGAGTTTGTGATGTCTGTGGTTTTTAATCCCAATTACAGAAAATTCTAAGTCTCTCCTTTTGACATACACAAAATACATTCTCTAAAGTCCACTGTCTCTTTGTCAATAATATTCATGAACATTGGTTATGGTGGGAATCCACATAATACTTGAATTTAAGAAATTTCTTTTTTTCCCTTAGAGACAGGGTCTCACTCTGTTGCTCAGGCTGGAATGCAGTAGCACGATGATAGCTAACTGCAATCTCGAACTCCTAGACTCAAGCAACCCTCCTGTCTCAGCCTCCTGAGTAGCTGGGACTACAGGTGTGTACCACCACACCTGGCTAATTTTTATTTTTTGTAGAGATGGATTCTCACTATGTTGCCCAGGCTGGCCTGGAACTCCTGGCCTCAAGTGATCCTCCAGCTTCAGCCTCCCAAGGTGCTGGTATTACAGGCATGAGCCACTGCTCCTGGCCTTTTTTTCAATATGTATTTTTCACAGTTCAGGCTGCAACCAGGCATCCTGATACCCCATTTGCCTGGAAACACAGCTCTCCACTGTCCATCTAAACCGCAGGAGAATATTAAGAGGGGTTTCACAATCGCACACTCTTTGAAGGAAGTGAAGAACTTCCAAGTTGAGAACAAGTTCCAGGTACTTTCATTCCCTGGAAAAGTTTCCTGTATTCCTCAGAAGTTCTTGAACTCTGTGAAACTTCCTGTTCAACACCATTAGATGTTTCCTCGGAGGTCGGCATTCCTCTTGTGCCCCCAAATTGCCACGATCCTCCTTCCTAGTTACTGCCTGAAGTAGAGGATTCCTGGTATTAAATTCTTTGCTCAGCCCTCTGAACAGGAAGTGTGTGGTCCTGGGGGTGGATAAGTGGGAGAAGGTCAGTGTGTCTCCTTACGAACATCCCATGAGACTCGTGGGACCTTCTGCCAACCCCCTCCTTCCCTGACCTGCTCAACTGGACAGACTGCTCCAGGCCCAGCTCGAGCCCACTTGCCATAGGTCTGTAATTAATCCTTTCTTTTCTTTTCTGCATTTTTAAGAAAATGTTTTATTTTCAACAGTCATACTTTAAGGCCAAGAGCACAGTTTTGAAAATCGCATAAAGATGACAGTTCTGGATGACAGATTTGGACCATCTGAGCCAAGTGATATGTAGTCTCTGCTCGAGCAAATTATCTGCGGGCTGCTTCTTCTGAAATCACTCTTCATCATTCTTAGGACTTGGCCAAGTCAGCTTGCCAAAATTGCCCAGGTTATTTATTTATTTATTGAATACAAGAAAACTATTCAGACTCTTTATCCAGTAGATATGACTATTTTCTGTTCTGGTGCCCCAATTTCAAGATCCCTAATGCCACCAAACTTGGTGTCCATTAGTGGAGGAAAAGGTGAATAAAATGGGTGGGCTGCATATTGTAGAATTTTGTGCAGCAATAAAAACAGCAAATGGGATGAATGCACAAGTTTAGTTTTTAAAAATATAGCACTGAATGAGAAAAAAATGTAAGAAAGAATAAAATGTACAGCACATACACATAAAACAATACACTTTATTTGATAAGATAAAGGCATGTTTAAGGAAATATATGAAACCTATGAAAGTGGATATTAATGTTAGGGAGTAGGGGTTAGGGATGAGAGGAAAAAAAAGAAATAAAATAAAACAAGAGGAGCCCTGCCAAAAATGTGATGATGAGGTAATATCATCTGAGGAGTAAGATTAACTCCAAAAATGCACAAATAAATAATAGTAGTAAGAAACATCATGCTATAAATTAGTGCTTCCCAACAGTGTTCTGTGGAACATGAACACTCTGAAAGATGTTAGTAAGTGTTCCCAAAAAGCAGATTTTATGATTAAGCACATTTGGGAAACTTAGGTTAAACAAAGCTAACCAGGTTTCTTCACTTCAGGTCTTCTCAAAGTCTGTAAATCTAATCCAAGATGGATATATGCAGTATTTCCCAAACTTCTTTGGCCTCCAAATAGTCTTTGCCAAATGCTGTTTTGCAACCAAACGTTTACCCCAGTTACTTGCTTCCCTCAGGACAACCTCCATACTCCATTCCTACCTGTCCTCCAGGCCTCATCTCTCCCAGGAAGCACCCTCTGCAGCCCCCAATAATCTCTCTCCTGATCTTATTGCTGCAACTCTCTGGCCAATAAGCAATAAGATCAGAATATTTTACTGTTGCTGCAGAAAAGTTATTACTGCAGCAGAAGGTTTAGAATACAGCCCACATACTTTACTGTTGCTTCTGTACGTGCTATTGCATTCTTAAGGATGAGTGTGACATCGTTTTTTACCTACACCCTAACTTTTGGTTAAGTTGACCTGAATAAATTACAGGGAAGGACCTTTCAGCCAATCATTTCACAGCATCTATTCAAATCAGGTTAAATTAATATTTACTGTCTGCCTCTCCCTGGGAGGTGAGGGTGGATGAGTCATATTTACAAAGCATCCCAACAGCCACAGAAAACAGCTTTCTTCATAATGTTTGATGCTTTAATACATTTAAGGAAAAGTGAGAGGTTGAAACAAGGAGAATTACAAGCTTCCAAAACAGCTTTAAGTCTGTTGAATGGCGTCTTAGCTTTGCCGAGCCCAGCTCATCACCAGTATTTGATGATGATGATGATGAACCACAAGGAGGAGGAGGAGGAGGGGGAGAAGAAGTAGGTGGTGGTGGTGGTGATGGCAGTGGCAGCTACCTTTATAAAGTCCACATTTCAGGCTAGCTACTCTGCTAAACACTCCTCTACGCTCACAGGTTTAAAAGAGTGGTCACTAAAAAGCCCATCTCTTTTAACCAAAACGCCTTTCTCCTCCGGCTTCCATAGACCTAAAATTTCCATCTTTGTACATCAGTTCCTACAGCCCCTTTTACATCTGTAAAACCAGAAGCATTATGCTGGTAATACCTTTGTATGAATTTGTTTACTAGATTTTTTTTTTAAGTCACCTATCAGAACACCTTGGGAAATATTCAGCATTGCTTGTGGTGTGCAGGGTGCTCTCTGGGAGAACAGAGACAGAAGAAACAAAGCAATACAGTTTCTCCTTCTACTTCCTACTTAATTAAACACCGTGACCTTCATTAAGAACCCACTATTTACAAGATAACCTGAACGCCCCTGGGGTTTTAAAGATCAATATAGATTGCAATCTTTGCCCTTAGAAATTATCAGGGAGACAATCACAAACAAATACTTATAATAATGATGCAACTGTTTTAACAGAGGCATGAGAATTAAACATGCAAAGCACCCAGCCCAGATGTAGCACAGAGGAGTTGCTTTTTTCTCCCTGCTCCTCTGTGGGAGTCCAATGTAACTTCAGAGAAGCACTCTGTCTTGGAGGATAAGTAGGAATCTTCCAGACAAAGAGCAGGAAGGAGATGACAATGGTGTGCTGGTAAACGTTTAACAACAGGCACTCCAGGAAGGGAGAAAAGCCCTGATGTGTAGCACTTGCCAATTTCCCTGGTGTAAATATTCCTACTGCGGCAGATTTCAAGCTACAAAGGTGAAGTCATTGAACACTGAATTGGGACGAGATGTGAATGAGCTGGTAAGAGCAGCTCCAGCACAACACCGGAGGGACCAGAGGAAAGAAACAGCACATGCAAAGGCATGGAGGGTGAAAAACATCTGGTGATTAGTTGGCTATTGTCCTGCATAGTGTGAGGTAGAAGCTGGGAGAGAGGTGAAAATAGAGAAGTCTGAACCAGATATTCACAGCTAGAAGACAGGTGTAGCTTGTGATAGTCTCAGAAAAAGATCTAAGCTGACAATGCTTGGCATCTTTGGGCCATAACTCAGCCATATCTGTACTACTCGTGTATATCCCTCCTCAGGGGCCTTTAGAAAACAACAAAAGAAATAATATAAATAATTCTAAAAAACACTACTAAATATAAACTATACAAGCCTGGGCGACTGAGACCCTGTCTCTAAAAATAAATAAATAATTAAATAAATAATCTATACAGTATACTGCATAGCTTTATCAAGCATAAATGTGCATGTGTACATTTTTATATATGGTGAATTGTTCCTCCACAACAGGGAATAGTTTCTCCACTTCTGCTTATCTTCTTATTGCTAATTCTTATTGCCTCTTCCTGAGTATCACACTGGTCCCATTAAGCTCTCAGATCTGTTCTGTATTTGCTTGATATTCAGTTATATAAGCATGCTTCCCCATACCACAGGAAGGTTTGTTTCTGCAGCTGCAGTGCCCTGCTGCTCACTATGCTAAGCCAGATATCCGTGGCTGAAGTATTGGAGTTGAACCCAACACCTACTCTGGAGCTGCCATGCTTTCTCAGGCCTTCTGCATCTCTAAGCGACACTCTGGCTACATGGCCACGTGACTGATGGCCCCTGGGTCTATGTTAGTTTACTAGTCTAAAGGATCCGTGACAGGTTCTAGTTCCCTGGCCGATAGCAGCCCACAAGATGGTCACATAACTGCAGCTGCTGTGGTTTTGCCACAGGTTTCCGTGATTGTTTTGCAGGTACATGCGTCTACCCCTCTGGGAGGTCCTGCGATTTATGCAGGAAGGTGTATGTGTGACAGTGTTGCAGAATTCCATAACGACTCTCTTACTTTTTCCTCTTTTCCTCTTCCTTCTGTTCTTGGCATCAGAACCGAGCATTTGTTACCAAAGGCTGGGACTGCATAGCCCAGGGCCTTTATCTCTTCTACCACCAGCAGGTGGTAGCCCAGCATTCAGTGAGCACTAGCGAAGAGGGAGGGGTGGAAGAGCCCATTTCTCCTTACTCCTCACCCTAAGCTGGGATGCAAGAAAGCAAGCCCACTCACTTCCTCCCAAACATGCGGGTGTGATTGCCCACCCATCGTCTCCAGCCAAACTGGAATGTGGTCATTATGAGTGTGGGCCCTACAGTCAGACCACCTGATTCAAACCTTGCTTTGCAGGGTGACCTCGGTAAGATTGCCAAATTTAGCGAAAACAAATAAATGCAAACAGGAAACCTACTTAAATTTGAATGTCCGATAAACAATGAATAATTTTTAGAAGTACAACCCATGCAATATTTATACTAACAGATTGTTTATCTATCAAATTTAACTAGGTGTCCTGTATTTTATCTGGCAACCTAGATCTCGGGCAAGTTATTTAACCTCTCTAGGCCCACATTTCCTCATCTAGAACTTGAAAATAATGGGACTGCCTACCTGAAAGTGTTGCCTTGAGGATTAAATGAGATAATGTAAAATGTTAGAAATGTGCCTGCTGGCACACATTTAATAAGTGTTAAGTGGATACTCAATATAGTATGATGGACATTCAGCATAGTATAGCATATGCATGGCCTTGGGAGCCACACAGGCCAGGTTCAAATCCTTCCTTTGTCATCTACCTGCATTGTGACCTTGGGCTAGTTATTTAACTTCTCTGTGCCTCAGTATTGTCATCTACAGAATGGGGATAATGTTGGTGGGAGGAGTAAATAAGAAAATACATGGAAATCAGCACAATGCCTGGCTTGTAGTAAATGTAACAGATAGTATTCTATGTAATAAATAGTCACAAGAACATCATATAAACTGTTCACTCCTTCCACGGCTTTCCTCACCCCTCCATGAGCTGTCTTTGTTGTGAAGCTTCTCCATCCTATTCCAGCGAGCACTGATTTTCCTTCCTCTGAATTTCTGCAGTCCTTGCTGATTTTACCCTCAGCGGAGCCCTGGGTTGTGCTCTGCCCTGCACTGTTGGCTGACTGTCCCATTTATGGAGCCCTCAGGCTTCTTCTCCAGCTCCTCCTCAGGTGCTGGGCACCATTTTCAGTAGATACCTGTTGAGTAACTTTTCAGTGCCATTGTCATGGGTTTGCGGGCCAAGAGAGTCAAACCTGTACTTCCAATGACCTACTTCCTGAAATCTACAGGCAGGGAGGGAAGGTCTTGTTTAAAATATCAGCGTAGGCTTCCTGTGCACATGGTACCCTGGAGAAATGATACCAATTGTCCGGCCTGTCACTGTCCTGAGCATGGGCAAGCAAAGAGTTGAGGACCTTGCCTTCCCCAGGCCTCTGTCTAGGTCTCCTTCATTGGTTGGCTCCTTTTCTCAAATCCTGCTGTTGGTGCTTGAGACATTAAGATGTGGTCAGCACAGAGCTACTGAATCGATCAATGACAACACATTGGAAACACAGCCTCACTTTAACAAGGTACAAAAATGGGATTGTCTAGTACATCCAAAACAGGATAACAATAGTGAAGTCTCTATACCAGGGACTGTCAACTTTGGCTATTAGAATCACCCAGGGACTTTAAAAACTACCAAGGTACATATCCATATCTATGAGAAAAAAAAACAAAACAAAAAAACTACCAAGGTTCTGATTTCTTTGGTCTGGGGGGCGGGGGCCTGGCTCTCAGCAGTTTTAAAAGCTCCCCAGGTGATTGTGATGTGCAGCCAAAGCCAAGAACTTCTGCTCATACTGCTTTAAATTTTCCACCTAAAATAATAAAAAATAGTTCAGAATCTAGTTTAAAGCGCAAAGGTTGAAGACTGAAGCCCGGGACTCACTTCCAAGTTACCTTGAGAAAGGCTCTGAAAAACAAGAGACGCTCAAATTTTTAAAGAAAAAAAAGACGAATCAGGAGTGGGGGTGATTACAAAGTTGTTCGTCAGCAATTCTCATTGGTTTACAGAAATAACAGTGGTCAGTGATTGGCTGTGCATTGTTGAGGGCGTATGTTATAGGGTGTACGTACCAGCATCTCATGGCTGCTTGGCGTCAGTTAGTCTAGAGCCCCTTAGCACATGGCTTCAAGAGGTAATTATTTAGCTCAAGGGAGAGTTGGGGACGTGACTGCTGTTACATTTTAAATGCCTTTCTGGGCCTGATAATTTAAAGGGGCTCGCATTCCTCAGATAAAAGGTTTTCTTTCTCAAAATGTAAACCCGGATGGACTGCCTGACATGTGATTTTTGCAAAGCACAGAATGCTTCAAAATTGGCTACATGTTGAGACCTAAATGCCAATTTTTCTTTTTCTTTCTTTCTTTTTTTTTCTTTTTGCTTCTGGACAGTAGGTAAAACAACTCCAAAGTGACTTGATGTTTTTCCAAATTACTGTGTAATTAACTATCACTGAACAAACTTCTTGTAAGGCTTTGCAATGGTACATTCCTATATCCTGTTCAGCCAGCAAACTGAGAGCCAATTTTCCAGTGTGGGGCAAACTTTGTGGGAAACGATTACTAAAATCACCTGGTGGCCCATAAGGGAAGGAGAAGAGGACACAAAACTAGACTGTTAGAGCTGGAGAACCCTGGAGCAGAGCTTTCCAAATTTTAATGTGCCCATGAATCAGGGAGGCTGTCTTGTGAGTACCAGATGCTGATTCCATAGGTTTGGGGAGGGGCCTGAGAGTCTGCAGTTCTATTAATAGCAAACTTGCAGGTAGAGCAATTCTGCTGGTCCAGGGACCACATCTGGATAGCAAGGCCTTGGAGAACATCTGGTTTAAAAAGCTTTAAAAATTTTATGATGGCTAAACTCCATCCCAAATCAAGTGAATTAGAATATCTGGGGGTGGGGCCTGTGCATTCCTGTTTTTTCAAAGTTCCCTGACTGACTCTAAATGTGCGGCCAAGACTGAGAACACCCATCTGGTAGATGAGGAAACTGAGACCCAGACAGGTGAAGGAATGAATCATGAGTCTGCTGGCAGTTCCACATTTTAAAACCAGCACCCAAGCTTCTGACTACAAAAACCTTCTTCCTCGATTCAGTAGAGACAGAAAGTAGATTAGTGGTTGCCAGGGCCTGAGGAGAGGGTGGCAATGGAGAGTGACTGCTCATGGGCATGGGGTTTCTTTTTGGGGTGATGAAAATGATATAAAATTAGACAGTGGTGATGATTACGCAACTCTGTGAATGTACTGAATGCCACTGGGTTGTATACTTTAAATGGGTAAACTGTATGGTATGTGAATTATATCTTAATAAAACTAGCTTAAAAAAAACCCTTCTGTCTCTTCCTTGCTTTCTATCACTTTTCTTTCATCTGATTAAAGAAATTCTAGGAAGGCCAGTGGATGGGGGTGGAGCAGGGAGTGGGGTACAGGGTATAAAGAGGCTGACACCTGATTGGATGTGGGCTAATCTAGGGGTGTTTCCAGCTGAGTTTCCTTATCCCTTAAAAGCCACCCTCCACCCCATTACACCATTAGCTGCCATAGTATTATGGCCTCCTGGGACACCCCATTCTGTGTGGGCTTTCAGTTGCAGGGTGAAATTTAGGGTAGAGTCATCAACGTTTCAGTCACTGTCAGGTTACTTTAATCTCAAAGGCAGACCACCTACATTTAGGGGAAGAAGACTTTTCTCCTATGCAAATTGGAACTACAAAAAGATAATTTCCTTGAGATGGCTTTTCAGTTCAGGGACAAGGAAACAGGAAGTGAAACTTTTTTCTGTAGAACCCATCAGTGTCATTTTAATGTGTTTAAGTTTCATGCATATTTATATAATATTTCACAAGATTAAGCAGATCCCAATAATAAATAGGTTTAGGGTGATAAACACTCAGCAATCTGTAGGTGACTGGCAGGCAAAAGTATTTAAAAGAACAGCAATTTTTTTTTTTTTTGGACAAAGTCTTGCTCTGTCACCCTGACTAGAGTGGTGTCATCATGGCTCACTGCAACCTTAAACTCCTGGGCTCAGCCTCTGGGGTAACTGGGACTACAGGCACACACACCACCATGCCCCACTACATTTATCCGTTTCTTGTAGAGACTGGGTCTCACTTTTGCTTGGGCTGGTCTCGAACTCCTGACCTCAAGCGATCCTCCCGCCTCTGCCTCCCAGAGTGCTAGAACTATAGGCATGAGCCACCGTGCCTGGCCAGAACAACACATTTCTAATCCATCATCCTAACAATGAGATGAGGTAAAGAGAATCTGAAATTCCACGTTCTAAATCCTCTTCATAGCAAAGGGTGAAGTTAGGGATAAAATGTCTGCATAGAATCAGGTTGTGACTCCCTTTTCAATTTTACCCAAAAGGGGTTTCAAAAGACTCAGCTTGACAGATTCCAGAGCATTTCATGGCTGGAAGGACATTCTATTCCTTCTAGTTAATTTCTAAAGTGCAACCCTAGCCAGCCAGGGAAGCACTTTCCCCAGGACTCAGACTAATTGTTAATGCACACACAGTTTCAAGGTCGTTAACCAACAGAAGGTTTCTTTATACAAACTCCTCGAAAACTTTCTCCAGGAAATGGGGGGGGGGTGAAAGCAGAAAGCTGTATTTATTCTTTCATTGCTTCAGCGAACATAGAAAGTCTTAATGGATTGATGTTAGGACAGGTATTCAAAATCATTTGTTTTCTGGGAAAGGATCAAAATCCCTTTTATCAAAATCACATACAGGGTGATTCCAAGTCCACTGAGGTTGCTTAAGAAGTCCATGATATGAGCCACATTGGTTTTGTGGCATCTTTTAACTTCTCTGTAAGAGAAGATAAAAGACATATGGAAAGGTTTTTCTGTTGCTCCTCTCTTTCTAGGACAGGCTAGGCTAGATCCTTGTTACTCAAAGTGCAGTCCATGGACCAGCAGCCTGGCACCACCAGGGAGCTTATTAAAAATGCTAAACTCAGGCCCCAACATAGAACTACTAAATCAGAATCTGTATTTTAACAAGCCCCCAGGTGATTTATATCACATTAAAGTTTGAGAAGCAGTAGTTTAGGTCAGCTATTGTTGAACTTGGTGGCACATGCTAATCACTGGAGAGTGTTTAAAAGTCCCAGTGTTTAGACCAAATTAATCACAATGTCTGAGACCAGGCATCAGTAGCATCCGTATTTTTTAAAGTTTTCCAAATGTTTCCAATGTGCAGCCAAATTTGAAACTAATGGTGTAGGTCAGGCATCAGCAAACTTATTCTGTAAAGAACCAGATAGTAAATATTTTAGGCATCATGGGCCATACTGTCTCTATCACAAGCACTTGGGATCTGCCATTGTAGCACGAGAGTATCAAAAACAATATATAAATGAATGAGTGTGGCTGTATTTCAATAAAACTGGCTAAAATTTGAATTTCACATAATTTCACGTGCCAAGAAATATTTTTTTTATTGTTTCAACCATTTAAACGTGTAAAAACAATTCTTAGCTCAAAGGCCGTACAAAAACAGGTAGCAGGGCTGCATTTGGCCCTAAATCTGTAGTTTACTGACCCCTTAACCAGGTGTCAAAAAAAAAAAAAAGGCCCTGAAGGTTTCCACTTTAATTTAGGCTGATGCATATGGAGGCACTCAACGCAGCCACCAGGTATCAATTAGCGTTTTAATGCAGTGGGCTTGAGGAGAGTGTCACTCTGCAGAGGAGAGCCTTTACTGCTCCTGGGATGACTCTGGGTGGATAAAGGAACCTATGGGGGGCAGTCCTCCCTCTCAACTGCCACTCCCAACTTGGCTTTGAAGATTTGGGTCAACACAACGCAATATTAATCTAGTACTCCTTGTCTGCAGGACATTTCACTGGTGGCTTCAGGGAGTTTCAAAGGAACTAGAAAAAGCTAACCTTCTGCCCTTGAGGATTTTGAAAGGTAATGGATGATAAGACAGGAAACTGTAGGAAGCTGGACATGCATCCTAATCAATTATGCTTGCCCGTCTTTTCTTGCTGACATTTTCATTCCAAATAGGGAAACAGTTACGTGAGCATCTAGATCACGTCCTCTGCCAGATTAGTAATGTGCTCTAATTGGATATTTTCATGCCTGTTTTCTAAAGAAGTGATTCACAGAGTTATATGGCAGTCAAGGGGAATAAGGGTCATTTAATTTTCTCCTTTCCTTCAGCCTTAATGCTGTGGTTGTGTGTGTGTGTGTGTGTGTGTGTGTGTTTCAAATAATTTAAACTTGTGCATTGTGTAGCATTTCCCTTCCCTTAGAGATTTAGATTCCCCATGCGCTGTCCCTGTCCTCAGCATGCTCCATCTATCAACTGCTCCACCAGGAGGGCACTAGAGTAACCGCCCCCCCTTCCCCATTCTGCAGGTTGCCCCAGCAGTTTTCTTTTAAATTTCCTTTTACCCTTTTTTGATTATTTCAAGAAGGAAGTCTCTATTAGACATTAGTTTGCCCTTAAGACTTTTCACCTGCTACTTTTTCTTATTTTTAAACATAACCCAGTCTTGGAGCTCAGAGCCTACAGTTGGCCATGCCATCAAGCTGGAATTTAATGACATTATTTTGTCTTTGTTATACTACTTATATTTACAGTTAGCTGTAACTGTGTTATCCATGTAGAGTAGTGACAAAGTTTTCTTTTCAAAAAAAATGCATTTTATAATGACAAAATGCAAGCAAAATGAACTGATGTTATAATGGCACAGATGTATTCAAGTTTATAAAAGTCAACTTATTTGAATGAAAACATTATATAAATATTCTGTGCCTATGTACAGAAGGTACGTACATGTCACAAATTGTGACATGGCATGAGAATAACTGAGATATCAGGAAAGGATCCTGGGGAAGAAGGAACAGGCAGCTACTGCAGCCCCAGGACAAAGAGCTGAAAGAAGCTGAGGGCACTGAGGGAGGGAGTAGGGAGAGGAAGATAAAGATAAAGCGGGGATGAGGGCCAGCTAGGCAGGTTGAGAGGTCAGTACTGATTGTCCTCATTCCAACCCCATCAGAAGACCAACAAAATTTAACTCTTTAATTGCCCACAAAATGTATTAAGATTCTAAGAGCCTTTTCTGGTAGTTGCTGTTTCAAAAAAGAGGAAAAAGATAAAGTAGCAAAGAAAACATTTTTTCGTTTTTTTTTAAGTCAGTAAGAGGAAGGCAGTACATGCTCAACGAGTTAAATACATGTTTGAATGTAGGATTAAAAATAAAATTTGTAAAGTATTTTTATAATCAATAGTTAAGTACAGGGCTGGGTATGGTGACTCATGCCTGTAAGGCGGGAGGATTGCTTGAGGCTGGGAGTTCGAGACCAGCCTGGGCAACATAGTGAGACCCATCTCTAAAAAAAAAAGACAAAGATAACAAGTATTGGCGAGGATGTGGAGAAAAAGTAATCCTTACGCACTGTGGGTAAATTAGTACAGCCATTATGGAAAACAGTATTGAGTGTCCTCAAAAAATTAAAAAAGAACTACCATATGATCCAGCAATCCCACTACTGGGCATATATCTAAAGGAAATAAAATCAGGTCAAAGACATATCTGCACTCCCATGTTTATTGCAGCATTTTCCACAATAGCCAAGATATGGAATCAACTTAAGTGTCTATCAAAACATAAATGAATAAAGAAAATGTGTATATACACACACAATGGAATGCTATTCAGTCTTTAAAAAGAAGGAAATCCTGTCATTTGCAATGACAGGGATGAACCTGGAGGACATTATGTTAAGTGAAATAAGCCAGGCACAGAAGGACAAACACCACAGAATCTCAATTATACATGTAATCTAAAAGAGTTGCTTGGCCAGGTGTAGTGGCTCATGCCTGTAATCCCAGCACTTTGAGAAGTCAAGGCAGGAGGATTGCTTGAGGCCAGGAGTTCCAGACCAGCCTGAGCAATATGGCGAGACTCTGTCTCTACAAAATAATAATAATAAAAAAAAGAGTTGAACTCAGAAGCAGAGAGTAGAATGGTGGTTACCAGGGTCTGGAGAGCAAGAGGGAGAAGGGATTGGGGAGATGTTGGTCAAAGGATAGAAAATGTCAGTAAAACAGGAGAAATAAACTCAAGGGATCTATTGTACAACATGGTTGTATACTTGTATAGGCTCTACTTGTATAGACTATAGTCAATAACAATGTACTGTATACTTGAAAATTGCTAAGAGAGTAGATTTTAAGTGTTCTCACCACAAATAAATAATAAGTATATGTGGTAATACATATGTTAATTAGCTTGATTTAGCCATTCCACAGTATATACATATTTTAAAACATGTGTATGCCATAAATATATACAATTTTTATTTGTCAATTCAAAAAATAATAAAAAGTTACTTGTAACAGTTTTTTAAAAGAGAGATTAATAGCTATTAATATTAACTAATAGTTAAGTATCAAAGTATCATTTGTCAATTACAAAAAACTTTCTTTTTTCCAGAGACAGGTTATTGCTATGTTGCCCAGGCTGGAGTGCAGTGATCATGGCACACTATAGCCCCAAACTCCTGGGTCAAGCAATCTTCCTGCCTCAGCCTCCAGAGTAGCTGGAACTATGGGCACATGCCACTGTGCCTGGTACAAAAAGCTTTTTACATACATTCTCTAAATTCACTTTTATAATTGTTAGGAACAATTGTTAGTGGTTTTGCGTTTCTCTCTATGTTACAGATTAAGCAATTTGGGACTCAGGTCACATTTATTTCCCAATATTAATAAGAGATCCTGGAGAACATTTAGGGGATAAAATAAATAAATACATAATAAAAATTTAAAAAATTGTAGAGAATGAATAACATATATAAGTTTTCCTACTGCAGATTCCTTGTGCTAAAACCCTGTTTGTTTAAAATGTATGTTTCCTTAAATAGAAGTTCACAGCACTAAACACCTACATCAAAAAGAAAGATCACAAATTAATAACATAATGTCATACCTCAAGAAACTAGAAAAAGAAGAACAAGCCAAACCCAAAGCCAGCAGAAGAAAAGAAATAACAATGATTAGAGCAGAACTCAATGAAATTGAAATAACAACAACAAAAAAAAATACAAAGGATCAATGAAGTGAAAAGTTGGTTCTTTGAAAAGGTAAACAAAATTGATAGACCACTAGTTAAAATAACTACAAATAGAAGAGAAAGGATTCAAATAAGCTCAATCAGAAATGAAAAAGGAGACATTACAGCTGATACCACAGAAATACAAAATATCATCTGAGACCACTATGAAAACCTCTATGCACACAAACTAGAAAATCTGGAGGAAATGAATACATTTTTGAAATCACACAACCTCCCAAGCTTGAATTAAGAAGAAATAGAAATCCTGAACAGACCAGTAACGGGTAGTGAGATTGAAACAGTAATAAAAAATCTCCCAACCAAAAAAGCCCAGGACCAGATGGATTCACAGCTGAATTCTACCAGACCTACAAAGAACAGACATCTGTCCTACTGAAACTGTTCCATAACATTGAGAAAGATGGAATCCTCCCTAACTCATTCTACAAAGCCAGTATCACCCTGATACCAAAGCCAGGAAAAGACACAACAAAAAAAAGAAAGTTACAAGCCAATATCCCTCACAAACATAGATGCAAAAATCCTCAAAAAAATACTACCAAACCAAGTCCAATAGGACATCAAAAAGATAATCCATCACAATCAAGTGGGTTTCATCCCAGGGATGCAAGGATGGTTCAATATTTCAATAAATCTATAAATGTGATTCACCACATAAACAGAATTAAAAACAAAAACTATATGATCATTTCAATAGATACAGAAAAGGCCTTCAATAAAATCCAGCACCACTTTATGATAAAACCCCCCAGCAAACTAGGCATAGAAGGAATATACCTCAAAATAATAGAAGCCATTTATGACAAACCTGCAGCCAACATCATACTGAATGGAGAAAAGTTGAAAGTATTCCCCCTGAGAACTGGAAAAAGACAAGGATGCCCACTGTCACCACTTCTATTCAACATAGTACTGGACGTCCTAGCCAGAGCAATGAGGCAACATAAAGAAATGAAGGTCGCAAATAGGGAAAGAGGAGGTCAAGCTATCCCTATTTGCCCACAATATGACCTTATATCTAAAAACATGTAAAGACTCCTCCAAAAGACTTCTAGAATTGATAAATATATTCAGCAAAGTCTTAGATTACAAAATTAATATACACAAATCAGTAGCATTTCTATACACTAATAACAGTCAAGCTGAGAGTCAAATCAAGGACTCAATATCATTTACAATAGCTGCAAAGGAAATAAAATACCTAGGAATACACTTAACCAAGTAGGTAAAAGATCTCTACAAGGAGAACTATAAAACACTGATGAAGGAAATCAGAGATGACACAAACAAATAAAAAAACATCCCATGCTCATGGATTGGAAGACTCAACATAGTTAAAATGTCAATACTGCCCAAAGTGATTTACAGATTCAATGCAATTCCCATTAAAATACTAATGACATTTTTCACAGATCTAGAAAAACAATCCTAAATTTCATACAGAATCAGAAAAGAGTCCAAATAGCCAAAGCAATCCTATGCAAAAAGAACAAATCTGGAGGCATCACATTACCTGATTTCAAAAGTATACTACAAGGCTATGGTAACCAAAACATCATGGTACTGGCATAAAGGTAGACACACAGACCAGTGAAACAGAATAGAGAATCCAGAAATAAAGCCATAGAGCTACAACCAACTGATTTTTGACAAAGTACACATAAACATACACTGGGGAAGGGACACCCTATTAAATAAACGATGCTGGGAAAATTGGATAGCCACATAAAGAAGAATGAAACCGGATCCCTATCTCTCACCATATAAAAAAAAATTAACTCAAGATGGATTAAAGACTTAAATATAAGACCTGAAACCATAAAAATTCTAGAAGAAAATGTAGAAAAACTCTTCTGGGTGTTGGCCTAAGCAAAGAATTTATGACTAAGACCCCAAAGGCAAATACAGTAACAACAAAAATAACTAAATGGGACTTAATTAAATTAAAGGTTTTTACACAGCAAATAATCAACAGAATAAATAGACAACCTACAGAATAGGAAAAAATAGTTGCAAGCTATACATCCAACAAAGGAATAATATGCAGAATCTACAAAGAACTCAAACAAATCAGCATGAAAGAATCAAATAACCCCATCAAAAATGGGCAAAAGACATGAATAGATTTTTTTCAAAAGAAGGTAGACAAATGGCCAACAAACATGAAAAAATGCTTAACATCACCAATCATCAGGGAAATGCAAATTAAAATCACAATGAGATACCACCTTACCCCTATCAGAATGGCCATTAATAAAAAATCAAAAAACAATAGATGTTGGCATGGATGCAGTGAAAAAGGAATGCTTACACACTGTTGGTGGGATTGTAAATTAGTGCAACCTCTATGGAAAACAGTATGTAGATTCCTCAAAGAACTAAAAGTTGACCTACCATTCGATCCAGCAATCCCACTAGTAGGCATCTACCCAAAGGAAATGCAGTCATTTTACAAAAAAGACACCTGCACTCATATGTTTATCGCAGCACAATTCACAGTCGCAAAGATATGGAATCAACCTAAGTGCACATCAATGGATGAGTGGATAAAGAAAATGTGGTATATATAATATATACACCATGGAGTACTATTCAGCCATAAAAGGAATGAAATAATGTCTTTTGCAGCAACTTGGGTGGAAGTGGAACCATATCTAAGTGAAGTATCTCAGGATTGGAAAAAAACACCATGTTCTCACTAATAAGTGGGAGCTAAATGATGGGTACGCATGGTCATAAAGTGGTATAATGGACATTGGAAACTAAGAAGGGGGGGGTGGGAGGAGGGGGAGGGGTAAAAATTTACCTATCAGGTACAATGTACACTATTCTAGTGATGGGTACACTAAAAGCCCTGACTTCAGCATTATACAATTCATCCATGTAACAAAAACACTTGTACTCCCTTAACCTTTTGAAATAAAAATAAAATAAAATGTAGGTTTCCCTAAATAGATCGGAGTAAACTTTATTGCTGTATTAAAAATGAAGCAAGAGTGATAATGGAGTTTTTTTTAAAAATAGACTTTTGTTTTTCTTGCTCTGTTGGAGTGCAGTGGCACCATCATAGCTTACAGCAGCCTCAAACTCCTGGGTTCAAGCAATCCTCCCACTTCAGCCTCCCGAGTAGCTAGGACTACAGGTATGCACCATTACACCGGGCTAATTGTTTTGAAATTTTTTTTGTAAAGACAGGGTCTCACTATGTTGCCCAGGCTGGTCTTGAACTCCTAGCCTTAAGCAATCCTCCCACCTTGGCCTCCCAAAGTGCTGGGATTACAGGCACAAGCCACTGCACCTGGCATAGACTTTATTTTTTAAAACGGATTTAGATTTACAGAAAAACTGAGCAGCTAGTAGAGTTTCCATATACCTTAGCACTCAGCACACAGTTGCCCCTATTAGTAGCCTGTTATCAATACATTAGTATGGTACATGTGTTACAATTAATTAGCCAATGTTAAAATAACTAGGACTTAACTCAAGTCCTAGTTTATTCAGATTTCCTTAGTTTTTACACAATTTTCTTTTTCTCTTCCAGGATCCCATATTACATTTAGTCTTCATGTGTTCTTAGGATCCTCTGTGACACTTTCTCAGACTTTCCTTGTTTTTAATGACCTTGATAATTTTAACTGGTACTGGTCAGGTATATTGTAGGATGCTCCTCTGTTGGAATTTGTCTGATGCTATTCTTATGAATAGACTGGGGTTATGGATTTTTGGGAGGACGATCACAGAGGTAAAGCACCATTTTTATCACATCATATCAAGCGTACAGACTATCAACACGATTTTTGACTGTTGATGTTGACATTGATCACCTGGCTGAAGCAGTGTATGTCAGGTTTTTAAACTGTATGGTTACTCTTTCCCCTCCTTTCCATATTGTCTTCTTTGGAAGGAAGTCACTATATACAGCCCAAACTCTTCCTTTGGGGTGGAATACCTACACAAATTATTTGAAATTCTGCACAGGATGTTCATAATGAAATCTTAAGTGTGGAGATCGTAAGTGCATAAGAAAAAGGTTTTAATTAAATTTCACCAACTTTTTGCTCCAGGGAAAGAAATAAAAGAGTCAAAACACCTTTCTCCCCTCTCTGAAGGAGTAACTAGAATACTTGCTGTAGGGTCTGCTAGGACCGGCTGCTTCAATCAAATCATGAGCAAATAATGCCTGCTTAGAGCTCAGGGATGCTTTGTCCATCAGTCCATCCATGGGAGTTTCCTACCTTAGGGCAGAGCATTAAAAACCTGTGGGTGAAATCTATAAGTGTTTTAGCCCTAGCTTTTAATAGGGAACAAAAGACTTGGGTAAGTTGGATTGGCTTTTGTCTCTTGAAGATCTGATCAAAATGTGGGATTATCCAAAAAGGGGATGTATCTCTTATTAATAATTTAGTATTCCCTAAAGGACTGTGACAAAACAAAGGGACATTTTATCAGGGTTGCTCTAACTAGGTTGAAAGAGAAAGAGACTGGAGGCCATTGGCTTTCTCCAAGCATGAAGGGGATGAGGGTCTGAGGGAGTGTGGTGGTCATGAATCTAAACAGAAAGGTAATTTCATCTCTGAACTTAGTGACTGATTAAATATGAGGGAAGAGAGGAAGAAAAGGTATTTCTGTTCTGGGGCTTCATCGAATGGAAGAACATGATATATAGGATAGATACAGGGTATAGGAACAATAGAAAGGAGAGTGCCAGCAGATATGAAGTTTCATAGTCCCGTATCTACTTAGAAATGTTTATCACACCTTGAAAAGGAGGGGCTGGAGCTCTCAAAGGCTAAGGGTATAGATTTTGGAGTTATTTATAAAAGGCTAAAGGAATGGATGAACTGTTTAAGAACAGAATATACGTAGAGAAGAACAGAAAGCAAGAGTGGATGTATATGATGTTTGATGAAGAGGACAGATGACCTCTATAGCAACTGGAAAACCAGGGAATGGCGAGGTGAGGAATGAGTAGGTTTCCGTGGCTGGAGGCCGGATGCGAGCCTGGGTTTAATGAAAGAGTAGGGCTTGAGGGAATAGAAAGGCGGCCAACGGATGGAAACCCTAGAAGTGCATGATTGGCAGTGTCCATTGGCATTGAGAAGAAACGGGAGGCGTAAGCAGGAGCACAGGTACCATTGCTGTGTTTGAGTTTAGCCATTACAAAGTTCCTATCCGAATTTTCTGTTAGAATTTAAATTGGACAGGGGAGGGGATGGGGTCAGGGGCTGTGTGTGTTTAATTTACTTCATGCAATGCCAAGCACACTGGCTAGATGAACACGCACTACTGTCTGATATGCTGATACATCTGGGCTTGATAATCTATTAGGAGTAGCAGAGAAATACACATAGGGTAAGTTTCTAGGGAAAACATTCTTAAGTCTTCTTTAATATATTTAATATTGAAACTAGACAAGCATCTGTGCTTGTCTTTTAAATAATGGAATCTTGTTTTGTCGTTGATTTTGTAAAAATAATGGCAACAATCTTTTAGAACTTAGATGCCTAAACTTTTCATCTTAAAATTTAAGGAATGTGAAGCCTTATCCTAAACTCTTAATCTGTTCGTTTTTGAAAACCAAAATCCTTGGCGGGGCAAGGTGACTCACACCTATAATCCTAGCACTCTGGGAGGCCGAGGCAGGAAGATTGCTTGAGGCCAGGAGTTTGAGATTGCAGTGAGCTATGATGACGCCACTGCACTCTAGCCTGGGCAACAGATCTCTGTCTCTACTAAAAACAGAAAAATTAGCTGGGCACAGTGACACACGCTTGTAGTCCCAGCTACTCTGGAGTCTGAGGCAGGAGGATTGCTTGAGGTCAGGAGTTTGAGGTTGCAGTGATCTATGATAACGCTACTACACTCTAGCCCCGGCGACAGAGTAAGACCCTGTCTCCAAAAAAAAGAAAAAAAAATCCTCAGTGGCCTACAAGGCCCTCCTCAATTTATTCCCTCCTCCTGATCTCTGTGACCTCCCTAACCTGACCACCTATAACTCTTACCCTTGCTTACAATGTTCTCCTTGCTGTTCCTTAAGGATGCCTGGCCCCCTCCCACCTCAGGGCTTTTGCACTTGCTGTTCCTGCTGCTCAGAAAGGTCTTCCTCCCAGCTCTCTATGTGGCTGTTTCACTTTTTGGGGTGTTTGTCCGAATCCCATCTTCTCAGAAAGGCTTTCTCTCACTATGCTATATAAATTGTGACCCACCTACTTTTAGTGAATTCTATCCCTTTTTCCTCAGTTAATTTTCTCCATACCACTTATCATTATCAAATACACTCATACATTGTGTAGTTTGCCTATTTGTTTGTCTGTTTTCCTCCATGCCTAAAATGTAAGCTCCATGAGGACATGGATTTTTTTTTTTCCTGTTTGTTTTACTGCCTACAACAGTGTTTGGAACATAGTAGTCACCGATAAGAAGTTGCTGAATGAATAAATTTGATTCCATGTATTAGGGACAGACTTTTTCTGGTTGTTTCTATAAAGAAGTTATTTTCTATAGAGAACATTAAGGTGTGTTTTAGGGTGACTCTACAGACACAAAAAATAGTTATGTGTGACTCTGATTAAATTCGATCAACAAACCTTTATTGAGTTCCTACTATTTGCCAGGCCCTGCTTGTGCTAAGACTGAGGCTACAGAGACTAAGATGTGGCCTCACCCTTGTGAATCTCACTGAAGCTTGGAAGGGGAAACTGAGGGAAGACAGATGGGTTCACCGGCTCATAGTTAATGCCGTGGTGGAAATAATGCCTTGGTGCTGGGGGCATGGAGCTGCAGCCCTCGGCCAGACCAGACAGGGCAGGGGTCGGGGGATGGGGGAATCTAGGGTTTTCTGGAGGGGGTAACATCTGAACTGAACCTTTAAGGTCGAATAGGTGTTAGCTAGGGGAAGCAGGTGGTAGCTGGAAAGGGGGAAATGTGAAGAACATTCCAGGTATGAGGAACAGTATGAGCAGAGGCATGGAGACGTGATGCCCAAGATGTGTGGTGGAGGTGGGCACTGACTCGGGACAGATTCTGCTCACCGGATGGGTCTCATCAACCAGTGGGGAAGAGAAGGGCAGAAAAGAACAAGCACCTATGAGGCAAATGCAGCTCTTCCTTCACAGACAAGGAATCAGACACAGAGAGGTTTGGGTAAGAGGTGGTAAGGGGTATGCGGTAATTAAGAGTGCGCATGCAAAAGCCAGCTCAACACCCACCAATGTGATCTTGGGTAAAGTTCTTGACCTCTCTGGGCCAAAGTGTCTTCATCTGAAAAATGGAGTTGATGGTACCTAACTCAGTAGGTGGTCTTGATACTATGGCACCAGTTTTCCAAAAAAAAAAAAAAAGAAAAGAAAAAGAAAAAAAGAAGGTGTTTTTGAGAATTAACTGTTAATACATGCAAATCATTCATGCTTGAAACAAGTAAATGTTCATAAATATCCACTATTATCATTATTAGTAACTCGTCCAACTCTGCCACTCAGCTGTTGAGGGCAGAGGTAGGATTTGAACCTTAGTCCATTTGGCTTCTATGTCTTGTTCTCTGTGCCACTCTGATTCTCAGAATTATGTATATTTCTGCTGCATAGACATGCTGTGCTTGTAATAACACACTCATACATTTCTTGCTTATTTACATCTTCTTTCTCCAAAAAATATTAGACTTCTAGAAATTTCTGTGTTCATATTAAGAAATAGATTTGAATTTCAGCCCAGTATATGTTCTCATATAAATATATCAAGCAAAATTTTCACAAAGCAGTAGCACCCAGCCCATGTGCCATGTACTCTGATATGTCTCTTCTATTTAAAAAAATAATAATAATAGTAAATAACGAGTTGGGATTGGTTTCACAACCCACAGGTAGACTGAGACTCAAAATCTAAAGAACACTGTCCTACAGGTATGTACAATTTACATGTTAATTCCCAGCCAATCAGGTAACCTTCTGTTTACCAATTCAGGAAGAAGACAGCTTGATTAGAAGACTCTAGTCCAGCATTAAAGTCTCAAATGCCTTTAGGGGACAGATGTAATACAAATGTTTATACGATCATTGAGATGAAAAATGGTGAAGCCTTGCCTTTCTGAAAGGTTTTGGTTTTTTTTTTAAATTAAGTTCCTCTATCCTTGGAAAGATACATTTTGGTTTACAAACTGGTTTTATTTAGCAAGAATTAGTTCCTACCATCCTATCTAAAATAGGTTATCTTCTCTCCTAGCCTTTATTTTCTACTTCACCTTCTTATTTATTTCCTTCTTTGGAGATGAAAATTTACAATTAATTTGTCTGTTTACTTGTTTTTGGTCTGTTCCTCCCAGTGAATGTAGGCTACACAAGGTACAACCATGACTCTCCTATTCACCATTGAATCCCCAGGATCAACACACACCCTACACATACTAGGTGCTTAAGAAATGTTTGTTGAATGGGTGGTTGGATGGATGCACAAATAATGTAAGGATAAATGGTGGAAGGATGGCTAGATGGAAGAGAGATAAAAATAAAGTTTCTGAATCTACAGAACTGAGGATCTGTGAAGACTGGTGACCCCACTATGTCACATCTACCCATTGAGACCTACCCTTAAACAGATCCTATATACCTTTGCTATCATGTGCTTCCAAATTCATTTATTTACAAAATATATCCCATATATTAAAAATTTATATCCTTTATTGATATACTATATTACCCTACAAACCTAAGAACATTTCTTAAACATGAGATGGGTATCATGGGACAAGAGGAGTTGCCAACTCTTCCCTCTCTGTAGGGACTCAGATATAAAATACAGCAATGCTGGTCACTATAGCTATAGAAAGTAAATTCCACCCAACTAAGCCACTTTTCTCTGCATTGTGTTTGGGTAAAGCATTTGTGTTTGGGTAAAGTACCTACATAATTAGATTCATTCCTGCTCCTGGAGTTTTTAGAGTTACCCATTGGTATTTGCATATTTGAGAAAGTCAGATCTTCCATGATCATACATGATTTTCTCTCCCATGTCTCATGATCATATTCCTTGGGGCCAGTTGAAGGAAATTAATCTGGACCATGATTCAGAGTGCAGTGAAGTGCTCTTAGAGATATCACCAGCTCTTAATGTTGTCCTTAGCACCAAGCCCTAATATATCCTTTTAATCCTTTTGGGGAATCCCCATTTATGGAAAACTAGATGAGAGGCAGGCATCTCCTGCCACCACAGAAGCTGGAGGGAGGACATGCAGCCCAAATCAGTCAATCAGATGCTGACATCAGGACTTGGCATCTTGAAGTACTGACACCACAGGGGAGGGATGTTATTCAATATGGCGGCAGCAGGGTTGAGAGTCCACTGGATGGTGAGTGTAGGTTGTGTTACTTGCAGCAGCAACTCGGCCAGATGCTACTGTCTTTGGCATGTTTTTTCCTGCTGCTTAGCTCTTATGTCTATTTTCTGAGGTTGATTTTCCAGCCCTCCCATTGATTCTGTGCAATACAATATCCTTCCAGTACATTCCAGGAAATAAGTTACGGAGAGTCGGTTTCGTTAACAGACGCAATGTAATGGGCTCTCCAAATTCCTTTTCCAGTCTGAAGGATTCATTCCCTCAGCTGTTGAGGGGGCACTGTCAGGCCACCCTCAACTGTCAGGCCTCCTCCGAATGGCCTCAGCCGAGCACAGTCTCATTATCTGAGGTCACACCCCCTCACTGGAGCAGTCTGAATCCAGAGATTGGTCAACATAGGGCATAAAGTCCTGGCTCCCTTGCCCCAACTCAAGTAGAGTTGTCAGATAACATACATGATGCTCAGTTAATTTACATTTCTGATAAACAGTGAAAAAGATATGTTTGTTGCAAAGTATTATATGGGATATATTTATGATAAAAAATTATTCATTGTTTATTTGAAATTCAAATTTAACTGGACATCTGTATTTTCATTTGCTAACTCTAGCAACACTACATTCAGGGCAGCGCTGACCATGCCAGCCTGGTGGCTGAGGCCTCCACTGAGACTGGATTACAGCCCATCTCCTCCCTCTGCCCACTCCTGCTGCCATCTCTTTTTTCCCTTTCTTAGGTGCGGGTCCCCAGAGCACTTCCTTATATGCCTGCTGCAAGTTGATCCCCCTTTCAGAGTCTGCTTCCCAGGCAACTCAACCTGTGACAGTTTCTCTTTTTTACAATAGGGTGACCAACTGTCCTGGTTTGCCCAGGACTGAGGGGGTTTCTGAGACGAGTTGATGGCCCTACCTTGTAACCAAGAATTCTAACAGGTATAACTCTCAGTAGTTTGGGTGACCAGAAAGTGTCACTGCTTCTTGCCCTTTGAGGTGCTTGTGACATAATAAAAAACATATTTGGGCTTTGTCCCTAGTTCCTGGGCACAAAGCTCCTAAAACCCTTGGAATTTCTTGAGGGATGGGAGTGTCTTTTGTTATTCCTAACAAGTCCTTTTTGATCACGCCTGAGTTTATGCTAATGAGGTAATGTAGGTGGGGACTCTAGGTAGCCTCAGGATGGGGCTGGTCACCAGAAAGACCAAGGGCAAACAGGGCTGTCACTTTCAGTGCCACCCACTGACCTCCAGGAGGGGGTGGGGACTGGAGATTAATCTCTCTAACAACTCCTAAACAAGGAAATTTGATGAGCTTCCAGCTTGGTGAACACATGGAGGTCCTGGGAGGAGGTGTGCCCAGAAGGCCACGGCAGCGCTGCACCCCTCCCCATCCCACAGCTTGCCGTGTGCATATCCTCCATCGGGCTGTTTCTAAGTTGTAGCCTCTATCACAAACCAGTAAACATAAGTAAAGTGCTATCCTGAATTCTGTGAGCCATTCTAGTGAATTATAAAACCTAAGGAAGGTGTCATGGGAACCTCCAGTTTATATCTGCTTGGTCAGGAGCACAGGTGGCCCAGACTTTTGATTGGCATCTGAAGTGGGGCAGTCTTGTGGGACTGAGCCCTTTAACATGTTTGGGATCCGACAATACCTCCAGGTAGATAGTGTCAGAATTGAATTGAATTGAATTGTAGGACACCAGTTGGTGACGGCAGAGAATTTGGAGAATTGCATGGTGTGGGAAAACCCCACACATTTAGCACCAGGAGTATTGTGTAAGTAGGGCAAAAGAGTTTTGTTTTGTTTTTGAGATGGGGTCTTGCTATGTTGCTAGGCTGGACTCAACTCCTGGGCTCAAACAATCCTCTCACCTCAGCCTCCCAAGTTGCTGAGACTGCAGGCACATGCTACTGTGCCTGGCTTATAGGAGTTTTTCTTTAGTGCCTAATGCACACTCTGGGCCACTCTACAAGCCTGGGCTTTTGCCATATTATCTGTGCTCAGTGCTCCCCGGCCCTGCCAGGACCAAATCTTTGTCCTGAATCCCAGCCTTTTCCACTGAGGCCCTGAGGTCCTGCCTTCTCCCCCATGAGGTCAGATCCTGTGCTGCCCAAAACCCTGAAGCTCTTACTTCTTTTTTTCTTTTTCCTAGGATCCTGAATGAGAAGACTGAAGCTGTTACTTCTGAGTTGGGCAATTGTCTGATGGTTAGATGTCCCCTGTTTTATCTGTAGGGTTCACTTATCCGTTCCGCTATCCCACCCCCATGATTTGCCTCCAACTACACTGAGATTTGTTTGTTAATAGCTCAGATGTCTTCTCCAGGGCCTGTCTCTCTCTTTCCAGAGCTGACTTTTTCTCAATAACCCATGTTTCTGAGGCGACATGCCTGAGCATCCCTATGTTATGATTGGAAACCTATGAAAAGGGTGAAAAAGTATATAGATTTATGTTGTTTCCAATAACATTATTTGAACACTTCCTATATGCCACACACTGCAGTAGGACCTTCCTTCAGTCATTTGAAAAATTTATCGATTGCCAGCTATGTGGCAGGTGTTATGCAAATGGCATTAGAGATCTAACAGTGAACAGGAAGAGCACTCAATAAGCAAGTGTAGCCAGTACCATCCTAGCCCTGTTGCCTTTTTTTTTTTTGGAGGCAGGATTTCACTCTTTTGCCCAGGCTAGAGGGCAGTGGTGTCATCATAGCTCACTGCACCGCAAAATCCTGGGCTCAAGGGATCTTCCTGCCTCAGCCTCCTGAGTAGCTGGGACTACAGGTGTGTACCACCACGCCTGGCTAAGTTTTTATTTTTGGTAGAGATGGTGGTCTTGCTATGTTTCCCAGGCTGGTCTCGAACTCCCAGCCTCAAGCAATCCTCCCACTTCGGCCTCCCAAATGCTAGCATTATAGGCGTGAGCCACCACACCTGGCCCCTGTATGTGTTTTCTGTGATGGCCACACCTGCGATTTTCCAGAGACCTGCTCTTGGGCAGCTGGAGGAAGGTGGAAGTGCTTGGGAGTTTATCCCACCCCTACACTGTGCCCTCTACCCCAGTGGCCCTCAGCCAATGACTGACTGGTGCAGGAATAGGAACACAGTTCATTTGCTTCAAGTTGGGATAAACCCAGAGGCAGAATTTATACTGCAGAGCTCCCTGCAGGATCAGGTCGGAGCTGATCCCTTCCTTACTTCCATCCTTTCTTTCCCTCTCCCCCACCCCTGTCCTACTCCCCTACTCCCTCAGTGGTCACCCTTGGGAGCATTTCCTTAATAAACCACTTGCACCTGCATGTCAGGATCTATTCAGGTGATCCTGACAAAGACAGAAAGTAAGTAGATAAATATTGATAAGCTACAATCCGCCTATGAGGAAAGGAGTATCGTGATAGAGAACAATGAAGGAGGCTACTTTAGACAAAAAGGATAGGAAAGGCCACCCAAGGAGAGACATTTCAGCCAGGAAAGAACCAGATGTGTGAGAAGCCAGGAGAAGAGTATTTCAGGCAGAGGGAATGGAGAGGGCAAAGGTCTTGAGGTATGAAAGAGCCTGGCACTTGGCATGTTCTAGGACGTGTCCAAAGACTAGGGTGGATGGACAGCAAGTAGAGAGGGGGACAGGGCACCAAAGGCAGAGGCCAACCCATGCAGGGTCTCACAGGCCAGGCTGAGGACTTTGGAGCACGTAACAAGTGAAATGGAATACTATAGGAGGGTTTTCAGCTGGGGCACCATGTGGTCTGATTAACGTTTATAAAGGATTGTTCTGGCACCTTGTGGACATTGTGAAGTAGGAGAAGCAGCTGGGAAGCTATAGCCATCGTCCAGCAGTCATATGAGAGACGGCGTCAGCTGGGACTAAGGAAGCGGAAGTGCAGAGAAGAAAAGTGTAGTGTGAGGTGGAATCAACAGGACCTGCTGATGAGTATTAGCAAGAGGGAGAAGAATGACCCTCAGGTTTCTGGTTTTGGTAATTGGGTGAATACTTTTCACCAAGATAGGGATCACTGGGAAAGAACCAGGATTTGGGGACAGAGAAGCCCATACATCATCTAATTTAATTCTCACAAAAGCCCTTTAACCAATGTGGAAACTGAGGCAGGGAGAAATTAAATAGCTTGCTTCAGTTTACCACTAGTACGTAGTACTAGTCTGGGCTGACACAGCCGGCCACCACTGTCTTATTTGCATGAGAGGCCCTCTGTCCCCAGGGAAAAGACTGAGGGAGGGCTCATAATAGATGCTGAGGTTAACAGAGAAGGGGGAGGTGAAGCCACCCCTACCCCTCAGGAGACTGATCGAGGAGCTCCCCTTGGAAGTTGTTTTTAACTCCCATCAAATGTTGGTTGAAAGAGCATTTAACAAAACCACCTTCTATTTGGGGCAGAAAAGTGATGCCTCTTTGCAGCTGCGGATGGGGGGATGTGGTGGAACAGGAGGTGGTAGGGGTCTCAGGTTGGGCTCCAGTGGGTCCTTCCCCCACTTTCTCCTTCAGGTCGGCACTGCCGGGGGGGCCCCGCCCCTGCAGCCCTCACTCCAGCAGGACTACCAGCTGCTGCTTCCTAAGCACAGCAAGCTCTTTCAGGCCTTTGTCCAAGGCACACACTGTTCCCTTTATGGGAGGACAGGGAGTGGGGGTTCCTTCCCAATCCTTTACCTTCTGGCTACACCTCTTTCGCCTTCAGGACTTAGCTCTAAAATGTGCTTCCTTATGAAGTCTTTCACACTCCCCAGGCAGTATTAGTCACCTTTCTGTGTTTCCAAAATATTCTGTTGAGACATGCATTATGGACTTAACATCCCCATTTTCAGGGAGGCAAATCTGAGTCTATATAGCAATCGTACTAGGGAAAAAGTTGTAGGGCTAGCAGTGAGCGCTAGAAAATTCTGTATCACATGAACCAGGTGGGGCAAGAGAGTTCCTGATGACCCTCCAGACCTGACCGTGTGAGGACAGAGGATCCAGGAACGATGGCAGTGAACGTGGGATAAGGGAAGGCCCATCTGAGAGGCTACGTGGGTCATTTTATTCTACTTCTGAAACCTTTTCCTACTGAGGTTCACAAATTAAATTATTCCTTAATGTGTCTTTTCTCCGGAACTACTAAGAAGGACTGGGGCCGTAAGTACCTGACTCCATTTGTCTGCCTTACTTAAGAAGATCCTACGTGTGGCTCTTCACTAGGGTATCCTGAATTAGTCCTGTCTGTCTGCACATGGCACTATGCAAAGCCAGCTAAAGAGAACCAGCCCCTGCTTTATATCTGTCACTGTGTTCCTATTAAAGTTTGCATTAATAGCATCTCCCATTTGTGTAGTACGTCATAATTCACAAACTACCATATTGTTTCATTTTAATTTTCCCACTGTAGTGGCCAAGGGAAAACCTCCCCTTCACCCTCTGAAGTTTCACTGAAAATCACTGACAAAAGGTGAATTAACAGAAGAAAAGGCATGCAAATTTATTTGATCATAGTTTTACCTGACACAGGAGCCTTCAGAATGAAGACCCAAAGATACAGGGGAAATTGTCCAATTTTATGCCTAGTTTCAACAAAGTGTGGGCAGCCAGGTAGAAATATGATTGGACAAAAAGGATATGATCTAATGCTGATAGACTGAGTGGGAAAACCCAGCAAGGCCTGTCTGTTTAAATTTTTCTTGACCCGTCTATGCTGCATTCCTTCTTTCTTCTGGGTATGGGGGTCTTATGACCTACCTACAAACAAGGTAGGTCAGATAATTATTTTATGGCCAGTTTTTATACAGAAAGGCATGAGGGGGGTGTGGGGGGGAAGTTAGAGTAATATTTTTAGGTGTTATGGCTGGCTTTGGGGGAAAGAGTTTCTGGTTCCTATGTCCTGCCTTGGGGAAGAGAGATTCTAGTTTCTGTGGCTAGCCTCAGGAGCTCCAGTGGTGCAATCAGTTTTGCAGTGGTCCCCAGCCTTTTTGGCAACAGGGACAGGTTTCATGGAAGACAATTTTTCCAGGGTCAGGGCGGAGCTCAGATGGTGATGCCAGTGATGGGGAGCAGCTGTAAATACAGATGAAAGCTTTGCTTGCTGGCCCACTGCTCACCTCCTGCTGTAGAGGGGTGGCAGAGCTCTGCAGCCTGGTCCCTAAACAGGCTGCATACCAGTCTGCAGCCTGGGGGTTGGAGACAGCAGAGTTAGCACAGGGGACTTATATGACTAGGCTTGGAGGAGAATGAAGGGACAAGGACAGGACAGGAGGAGGTCAGAGAAAAACTTTTGCTTCTGAGACTGCTTCTGAGGCTTTCATTTAGGGGTATCATTTTCTGAGACCCTACAACACAAAATCAGGGTAATACTGCTGTAAACCCATATTACAGATGAGAGATTAAGGCTCAGAGGGGTAAGGTGACTAGCCTGGCAGGTACCCTGACAGGAAGTAGGAGAGCATGGACAAGCACCCAGGTGTTACCAATTGTAAGTCCAATACTTACCTAAAGAACTACCAACAGATGCTCCCCTGAGAAGCCTTGTTTCTAGAATTCCACTCTTCTGTAAGCCTGAGAATGTTCTAATTGCTTGACCTTTAGAACTCAGGAAGACCTTTTTGACTGTGGTTTGTGCCCTGGCCAAAAAAAGCATTATTACAGAGACTTGCTATAACAAGGGCAGTTTGCAGCATGCCCTAACCAAACCAGGAAGAGCTCCATCATAGGCTGATAAATAACCCTACTTCCACAGGGAGAGATGATTCCAAAGAAAATAAACATACAACAAATTGCTCCTTGTGGTAGGAAAGGCCCAGTGTACAGGCATAAGAAGAAGCATTTCATAAGGAAGAAAGACAAAGGTATTGGGGGTAGGAAAAGAAGGTACTGTGAAAAAGAACAAAAAGAAACACAGAAAGAGCCATAATCAGATGCAATCATTAGCAAAAAGAAGTAGAATGTAGTCCAAGAGAAAGGCCATGTCAAAAATAAATATTTATTTAATGATCCAAAAGTAAAAATGAAAGAAATCTGAGGTTCTGAAATGAATTAATGTGTATTAAATCTCTTGGGGTGATTGTGCCCTGGGAGACACCAATGACAAGAGAGGAGAGTGGTCATAATAGCCATACTTATTGAGTTCTTGCTATGTGCCATGTGCTCTCCTATGATTTTAGAGATATAATCCCATTTAATGTGCATAATGATACTCTTGGCATTTTGCAAGTTGTACAGATGAGAAGCTAAGGCAGAGACAATTTAAATATCTTCCCCAAGGTCACTTAGCTACTTGACGATGAAGGTAGAATTTGAACTCAAGGATCTTGAACCCTAATCTTCAACCCTGTCTTCTATCACCTCACAGAGGGTGGCCTGCCTTGAGAACTTAAAGTTTATAAGTTAGTATTCAGATTAATGTTTAAATCCAGTGAATTCTACAAAGTGATCCTAACAAATGTGTGTTTGGGGAAGGGTGGGGGGAAGATTCTCTGGATAGGAAGTGATAGAAACACAACTGAAACTAGCTTAAGCTAGAAGGGAGATTTTTGGCAGCAGGCTGAGGTGGCTTCCAGAATGAAGGGTGAATTTGACAGCTAAGTCTTAGGAGGTCAGGAAACAGAGAATCTCTGAGATTTCAGCTCCTGGAATCAGAAATTTGAAAGCTCTTGGGACTCTCCCGCTTCTCACTCTGTTTCTCCCCTTGGATTGACTTCTTCTCTTGCAGGAGGGTTCCTTCATAGGGCGAGGGATGTTCTGTGATAGCCCTGTACTCTCAGCCTAGCAAGCAACTCAAGCAGAGAGAAAAAAAGCCCTCTTCCTTCCCAGCTTATTTCCCTCTTTTTCCCAAGGTAAAAAAATTTCCCAGGGAAGAACTATGATTGGTGCAGCTTGAGTCATGTGCCCAACCATGGGCCAATCACTGTTGCCCTGGAAGCAAGGTTCTATGATTGTCACCCACCTCTAAGGTCACATGGGGCTTTGCTGGAGCCTTTCCCAGAAGGGAGCAGCTGTTCTTGATAGCCAAAACAATAAATGTTCAATGAGAAATTGGACTACCAGCAAGAAAACTACAAACATCAGAAAAGATGCAAAAACAGGTGAGATCAAACAGTTTGATAGCAGGGATAAAATGCTCAATAAACTTTGGAAACACTATATCATGAAAACAGGACTTAGGCATGAGGAAAGCAGATTTATTTAACAATGTAAAGGGTCTAAAAAGCAAGTTAAAAGATGAATTAGGATGCCAGCTCTGAAATGTCTAAATAGTTCTATTATTAAGGCAGATGCATTCTGGGAGAGCTGACTAATGCAGGGTCGTGCTCCTAGTTTGTGCCCACTAAATATTAATTCATTTTGATGACAGGTTTTATTAAAAATTTTTGCTTGCAGCTCTTACATATTTATAACATATTTTTAGCTGAATAATCTGCATATGTAATGTTCTGCATAAATTCAAATGATAATAATTACAGAGTCATTGGGCTTACATTTACTCTTTGATAATGCATCTATTCATTCATCTATTATTTACTAATTGAGTGGATACTCTATTCCAGGTACTCTGTTGGACACCTTTGGTGTCTGCCCTCAAGGTATGTCTTCCTTTGTTCAGGCTGCTATAATGAAATACCAACAATTTATTGGTTTAAACAACAGACATTTGTTTCTTATCTGTCTGAAGTCTGGGAAGCCTAAGATCAAGGTGCTGGCAGATTCAGTGTCTGGCCTTATCATGGGGACCCTCATGCTCTAATTACCTCCCAAGGGCTCACCTCCAAATACCATCACCCTGGGAATTAGGGCTTCAATATATGAATTTTGGGGGGGACACAAACATTCAATCCATAGTAAGGTGCTTGGAGTTCAGAGCTCTGTCTCAGAGCTAGAAATAAATTGTGCCTGGATAGGTATATAGTGGACACTGTAGTACACTGCCCAGATGACCCCTTCAAGACAGAGACACTCTTTCTCCACCATTAAAGACTCACAGATGAGTCCATCCCCGGGAACTACTGATGGCTTAAGGGAGCTACCTTCCCCAAGGGTACAACTCCTGGTCATTGAGGGAGTGCAAAGGCCAGTCCCCTTGCCTCAGTTGGAGACAACGCTGAAGGGTCATCTCAGTCAGCTGAGGCCCCTGCTGCAATTGCACCACAGCTCAACTCCTTCCTTTACCCGGTCTGGTTCTCTCACTCCCTTAGAGGTGTTGTTCCTAAGAACACTCCCCAAAAAACTGCCTGCATATAAATCTCCATCTCTGGGTCTATTTTACAGGGAACCCCACCTAAGGCAAGGTGCAACTTAGAAAATTCTTGCCAGGAAAAGTTGTCCTATTCACAAGTTGCCAGTAGAAAACACTGGTCACCTTGGAGCAAGTCTTTGGAGAGGAATCACCTGGATAGCCCCTCCACATTGTACAAATATAGGGCAGAAGGCACCCATTGCCCTAGAGGAAGAGAGAACAGAGTATTTGTAGTGCGAGAAAGCCTGGCTCTCTCAGTTGTCCCAGTGTACACACCTGGTCTATTGGAAAAAATGTGGACTATTTTGCATAGAGGACCAGGAGCTTCCTGGCAGGATGGAGAGCTGGGGCCCTCTCCCTTTTGAGGTTCAATATCATTATAACCTCTCTGATAAATGGGGTGGCCCCAACTGATGTCCCCTGGTGAGAAAGGGAAAAAAGGCACCCAAGAGGAACTTACCAGGAACAAAGGGGGAGTCCCTGCAAAGCCCCTCATGTCCCAGCCACCCTGGTGTGAAAAGTGGACTTTGGGAGAAAGAATGAGCATAAGATCGTAAGTTAAGGAGCCAAAGAGAGAAAACATTTCTAAGTACAACACTGAAGGCATGGGGTCGTCTTCCCTCAGAGGACCACTTGGCCAGTGAGGAATATCAACTTGCAAGACTACCATCTTAATAACAGACAAACACATACTGGATTCCAAAACCAACTTTTAATATCAACACCATAGAGCAGTAATGGAATCAACCACCGTGAAAAATAGGGGCCTACTCGGGACCCATGAGGTTTTCCAGTTTACTTTCTCGAATGCGAGCTCCTGGAGTTCCCACTAATTGGTGTAAGGAGGCTGTTATCAATTTATTCAACACTCAAAATAGATGTGATTTTATTGGTACTTTCATCTGGCGAATGGGTGATATGGTTACAAATAATTCCAAAGCAATGTGACTAGTAAGTTAGGGAGAGGAATGACTACTGCCAGGGAGGATGTCTTCCCAGAGGTGGTGAGCCAAGCTAAGCCTTGTCGGCCGAAGAGGACTCCTCTGGGGGTGAGGTGTGGATGTTCATCAGACTTCCCAGGACAAAAGCAGTCTCTGGGACCTGGATCCAGTCTACACGGATCTGGAGCCCAGGAGGCACTGTAGGAGTAACTGTAGGCAGGATGAGGCCATGGAAGGCCCTAGAAGCCAAGATCAGACATTTAAACTTGATTCCCCTGACCCTGGAGGATAAGAAAGGGAGTGAAGAGGGTCCAGCTGGGACTGCGGTGAATCTGTGAAATCGAGTCTGTTCCCGACTAAAGGAAGTAACTGCCCCTCAGCTGCTGCCAGTTGCTGCCATGGAGGGGTGCAGGCCCAGGGTTAACAAATCTTCGGAGTCGTCAAGAAAAGCTGGAATTCCTGATTTTTATCAGGCCTAGATTTTTTAAGTTGGCAATTATTCCAAATTTTTAAAAAAACCATTGTGGGAGCGAAATAAAACATCTTTAGATGCAGCCAAGGGCTTCCAGTTCACCACCTCTGCTAGATGGAAGGGAGCTTTTAGGCAGAGAAGTGGAAAGATCAGATTTGCATATTAAAAGTTCACTCTTGGCAGTATGGTTAGAGAGAGCAAGAGACCAGAGACAGGAAGACTGGTTAATTCAATGACAAACTTTTTGAGACTTCTGTGTGTGACAAGAGCTGGAGTCACAATAGTGAGGTTGTAGAACATAAAGCCTGGAGTGGGAGACCAATTTAATCAGCAATCACACAAATGTGTAATCACATGCTATGAGTATACTTCAGGGAAGAAAAGAGGAAGGCCTAAATTGTGGGGAAATATGGAAGAGAATGGATTAAAGAGATATTTGAATGGTTTGGTAACAATTTAGATGGGAGAGAAGTGGGAGGGAGTTTCAAGGTCTTACCTGGGTGAGTCAGCAGATGCTGTTGTCAAAAGAAGCATAAAAATGACCATGGGAAACCTTGCCACTATTAAGAGTTACCTAAACAGAGGAAGCATGGTTTAAACAGATGGTGCAGAGGAATGAGTTAAGATCTACATTTTCATTTTTGTCCTCTTACTGAAGCTTCTAAACTGCAATATTTGCCTTTTTTTCTGGAGATAATACTTGCCCTGCCTATCTCACAAGGCACTTATATTAGGATTCTCCAAAGAAACAGAACCGATATGATCTATGTCTACATCTATATCTGTATCCATATCTATATTTATTATAAGGAATTGGCTCACACAATTATGAAGGCCGACAAGTCCCAAGATCTGCGGTCAGCAAGCTGGAGACCCAGGAGGGCCAATGGGGTAGTTCCAGTCCCAAGGTTAGCAGGCTCAAGACCCAGGAAGAGTCGATGTTACAATTGCATCTAAAGGCAGAAAAAACCAATGTCCCAGCTTGAAGACAAGCAGGCAGGAGGAGTCCCCTCTTACTCGCAGGAGGGTCAACCTTTTTGTTCTAGCCAACATTCAACTGATGGGATGAGGCCCACCCATATTGTGGAGGCAGTCTGCCTTACTCAGTCTACAGACTCAAACATGAATCTCAACCAAAAACACCTTCACAGACACCCTCAGAATAACTGACCAAATATCTGGGCACCCCATGGCCCAGTCAACTTGACACCTAATATTAACCCTCACAGCATTTTGGAGTATAAAAATGAAATAATTGACTTGAAACTACCTTAGGTAGTTTAAGGGCTATACTAATACAATGTATTAAGTTGAGAAAAAATTGTCTATAATATGTATTCTGTGTTTGCCCCTCTGTTATAGATCCATGTCCCCCTTGCCCTGTGCCTGGTAGGCTGATCTCCACCAACTGCAGTACCAGGACTCCCTGACCCTCTGGTTTCAGGTTGGGTGGTCCAGCAGAAGATGGAGCATGAGAGGAGAGAAAGGCCAGGCAGGGTGCTTATTCCCCCAGCTGCCTCCCTGGCCTGCAGTTTGGCAATGGCTGTGCCCCTACTTAAGGCTCAGATCTTGCCAGCATCCCCTTTTCCTCTACTACAGTGCCCTCCCACACTCCATCAGGCTTATGGGTGCTAACAGCTTCCCTCTGTGTGAGTCTCTGGGTGTTGAACTCTTAATCCTGCCCGAATGCAGCTATTTAGTGGCTGTATTGATAATATTAAATTCATATCTAAGCTCTCAGAGGAAATTTTTATCAATTCTATCTCTAATTCAAATCTATTTCTTGACAGTTTTTTTTTTCTTTTAAATTATTAGTAACAACTCTAACATAAACATGGGCTTGGCCCTCAAGAAACTGTCATAATGAAAAGGGAAGAGCAAGCTGCCATGGAAATGATGACATGCTGCTTAGGGATGGATGGCATACTGTTTCAGGATCCAGCTGATATCCAAATATATCAAAGCAACTAACAATAGTCATTTGAATAATCGGAACTTCATCCAATACTGGTTTACTTCCTCCTTGGGGTGGGGCATTCTCTGGCTGCTCCAGCCACAGCACGTGGTCAATGTTCTGTTGCAGGGTATTAGCCAGCTCCTTCAAGGCGCTCTCATCTGGGGCCTCGAGGACCACCTTGCGCATGCACCCCAGCTCCCGGAGGTAAGCAGCTGCATGCTTACAGTGGTTGCAGCGGCCATGTGTCAAGCCTGCGCTACCAAGGCCTCCACTGGCCAGAAGAATGGAGCTTGCAATAGATCCTTTCGTTACACCAAATGTTGCGCCAGCAACTGCAGCTCTGTGCCAGAGGCTGCCGTCTTACTGACCTATTTCCTTGCCATTTCCACTGCCAGCGCCCTGGTCTGTGCCATCATATTCTCTCTCCAGCGTTACTGCAATGGCTTCCTAACTGGCTGTGATGCTCTCTGTGTTGGTTTTTATCTGTGGTCTCCGAGATACCCTTCTGTGTTCTTCTCTGTAATACTGGGGTTGGGATGATGCAAACTAAATCTCTCCACCTCTAAGCCAGCTGAATTTCAGTTAGGTTCTCCAGCGTGAGGCATGAGAAGGAGATCGGAAAGCAGGAGGAAACCTCTTTCCTCTTTTTCACTTCCTATTTTTCGTTGTGGCTTCAGTGGCAGCACATGATTGGCCCCAGCTTGCAGCTGCTTCGAGGACTCTGAGTACCAACCTTACTGTGGCTCCCCGACCCCCAGGTGCCGGCAGCAGCCACTCCACATCCCCTCACCTGCTGGGCTGCGCAGGGAGGTCTGAGCCGGGCAGAGCTTCCCTCAGAAATCCAAGCACCAGCCCCATGGTGGGCGTGATCTGGCCCCACCTAACTTTCTGACCTCACCTTAAGCCATTCTTCCGTGCTCGTGTTCCTGTCACATGGGGTTTCTGTCTGTCGCTTGAACATGCCATGCTCATTCTGACCCCAGAGAATCGCTGTTCCCTCATCCTGGAAGATCCTTCCTCACTCTTCCCAAGGAACTTTCTTCTCACCTCCTAGTCTCAGCTGAAATATTTCCTCCTCAGTAAGAGCTTCCTAAAGGAGCCTCCACCACTACTTCTTTTCTTTGTAGCACTTGTCTGCACCTGATATTTTCTTGTGTGTTTGTTAATTACCTGCCTCCCATGTATGGAATGTGAATTCTGCCTTGTGAGGTCAGCACCTGGGAAAGTGCCTGGCTCAGAGCAGATACTTACTGTTTGTTGAATGAATAAATGGACAGACGGATGGGTGGCTCAATTCTGTTTATCAAAGAGTTCTATTTGATAAAAGAAAAGCAAAACAATGTTATAATGGAAACAATGGCAAATGAGATTCGATGAATGCTTTTTAAAATGATTAACTTTTTGGAATGCATCCATGACATTTCTTTTGGAGGTTTTACTAATGAGTTAGGGCTTTAAGTTAGGCCTTAATGAGGCTGTTTTGATCTTCTGGAGAAACCATAAAGTTTCCTTCTAATGTCCACCAGCTAGTAGTTCTCCATTTTGTGAATTAAAGCAGAAGGTAACGTTTAAGTAAGGAAAGCCACAAAGCACTCCACATTCATGCTGAGTATGTAAGAGGCCATATAGCATAATTACTACAGCATGGATTTGGATGTCAGACAAAACAGAGTTCTACTTCTAATTCTTATTAGCTGTGTGTTGCTGGCTCTGCCACTGCTAGCTGTGTGACCTCAGGCAAGTCACTTAACTTTTCTTTGCTTCAAGTTCCACATTTGCGAAATGGGAATAATAACAGCATATACATCATAGGGTTGCTGTGAGGATTAAACAAGTCAATATATAAAAACTACATAGAAAAGTATCTAGCATGTAGTTAGCTTTGATAAAGAATAATATAAGCATAAGCTATAATTATGGTTCGGATCATGTTTGTCTGTTGATAAGAAACTCTTCAACAAGATAAAAGTTTATTTATCTTTCAAATAGAAGAAGTCAGAGAATAGGCAGCCCAGAAGTGGTGTAGCAGTTGTGTACTCATACTCATTAGGGACCAAAGCTCCTTCTTTCTCCAACACCATCAAATGTGTGCTTTATATCCTCAAAGTCCAATATGGCCACAGAAGCTCCTGTCACCACATCTGCATTTTAGGCACCAGAAAGTAGGAAGGGAGAAGGGTAAATAGGGATGTACCTGAGGGCCGAATCAATACCCTGCAAGAAACCTTCCCAGAAGGCCCAGATGGTACTTTCATTTGCATCTCATGGTCTAGAACTTAGTCACATGACCTCACATAGCTGTCAAGGCTACTGGGAAATGTAGTGTTTTCACTGAATGTGTTACACCTCCAATAAAATTAGCATTCAGTCAGTAAAGAAGAAAGAGAAAATGGATATTGGACCTTGTACAAGTTATTTAACTTCTCCAAATTTTAGTTTTTTCATTTTAAAATGGGAACAATAGTACATGCCTCATGCAGCTGTCATGAAATAAAGCATAAAACCTGCTAGCCCAGTGATGACACATGCTAAGTAAACGTTAGCTGTTATCATAAGAAGGAAAAAATGTATCATAAGAAGCTTTTAAAAATAAGATACACGAAACCATATGGAACAAAAACAAGGAAAAAAGTACGGAGTAACTTCAGAAAGAAACCTATTCTGTCTGCAGGTTTCTTTTTTTTTTTTTTTTTTTGAGGCAAAGTCTCACTCTATCACCCAGGCTGGAGTACAGTGGTGCAATCATAGCTCACTGCAGACTCAAACTGCTGGGCTCAGGCAATCCTCCTGCCTCAGCCTCCTGAGTAGCTGGGACTATAGGCACGCACCACCACACCTGGCTAATTTTTCTTTTTTTTTTGTAGAGATGGGGGTCTAGCTATGTTGCCCAAGCTAGTCTCAAACTCCTGGGCTCAAGTAATCCTCCCACCTTAGCCTCCCAAAGTGCTGGGATTACAGGCATGAGCTACCGCACCTAGCACTCTGTAGGTTTCTTCCACATTTTCGTTGCTTTGGCCCTCTTATCTCAACTGACTTTCAGCTGACAAAGTTCCAGTTTTAAATATCACATCACCTTGCTTTGCTTCGAACAAAGGGCCACTGTGCGTCTGGGTGGGCCGTCTCAAACTCACTGTTCTGAATCTTTCCAGTCTCACCCACCATCCAACTTCTGTGCCCAGTGTTCTAGACCAGTGGCTCATAAACCCAGCTGACCTTAAGACTCACTCACCTGGAGGGTGCTGTAAAACTCCAAGTTCTCACCCCAAGAATCAACCTGTATCTGCCTCAGCTGTGCCAAACTGACTCTGGGTTTTCTCGGACTACATGACTCGGCAACTTGAATGTTTACAGATGAATGAGTACAGACAAATGTATCTTGAAACACAAACATGTATGGAATGTTACTAGGGCACTCTTCTAAGCACTTTACATGGGCTGACTCCTTTAGGTACTGTTATTCCCCTTTACATAGATCAGGCAACTGAGGCACAGAGAGGATAAGCAACTTGCTCAAGGTCACATAAGTAGCAAATGGGGAAATGGGGGGACTGGAAGCAGGGATTCAAGCCTAGGCAGTCTGACTTTTGAGAGCCTGTACCTCTGTTCTGTACCACCCTCCAATCTATATTGAACAGTTAAGCCACTTCAATACAAATTACAAAAAAGTTTTAACAGCCTTCCTCCTAGCAACTATTAAGTAAATTGCAAAATTTCTTATATCATTTGATATAATATATTCTCATGATCATTTATCTTCCCAAGAACATTGTGACACAGATAAGTCTGTTATAAAAGTATTTCAAGGCAACCATCAAAATGGTATTGAAACTATATTTTTATGTGTGCATATGTACACTGTGATGCTCTTTATGTAAAGAGATATATTCGCACACACATATGCACACATACACACTGTATATGCCTACAGAAAGTCTAGGAGGAAACACAGCAAAGTGTGACAGTTAATTCTGGGTGGTAGCATTATGGGGGATATTTTGTTTTCCCTTTTTTATTTATTTAAAATAAACATTTGAATTTTGTTTAATTAAAAAATTCTTAAATTTTAAAAATGTATTTTGAAGCAAAAACAATGTAAAACAATAAATATTTCCTGTCTGTTTTCTTGGAAAGCCTTATTAACCCTTCATTTAAAATTTCTCCTATAAGGCACTTTAAAAGGAAACGTGATGGAAGTATTGGATTACAGGTGTGCTTGCATAATGGCAAGGCTATTGGTTTTAGAGTCTAACAGATGTGGGTTTACATTCTCACTGTGAAGCTTCCTGGCTGAGAGATAGGCACTTTTTTGGCTAATAATAAATACTGTAAATAATAATTTACTCATCAGAGCTCAGCATCCACTCTTGTGACATTTGAGGAATGGCAAAGGTCAGCCTGCCCTCAGGGATCCAGCTGAAGCTGGTTTAAGGTGTTGTTTCTAGTTCAGTGCATATATGTTGGCAAAGGCAAACGTCTATCATCTTGTGAACTTTCTGTTTTCCAAAACAGTTTTATCTGCGGTCATAGTTGGCCTTATCTCCCTGTGATGATTCATTTTATGTGTCAAGTTGACTGGGCCACATAGTAACCAGTTATTTGGTCAAACATTATTCTGGGTGTGTCTGTGAGGGTGTTTGCGGGTGAGATTCACATTTAAGTCAGCAGACTGAGTATAGCAGATTGCCTCCCTAATGTGGGTGGGCCTCATCCCATCAGTTGATGGCCTTCATAGAACAAAAAGGCTTACTTCCCCCTCCAGCAAGTGAGGGAACTCCTCCTGCCTGCCTGCCTTCAAGCTGGGACATTGGTTTTTTTTCTGCCTTCAGATTCAAACTGAAACATCAACTCTTCCTGGGTCTTGAGCCTGCTAACCTTGGGACTGGAACTACCCCATCAGCCCTCCTGGGTCTCCAGCTTGCTGACCACAGGTCTTGGGACTTGTCATCCTCCATAATTGTGTGAACCAAGTTCTTATAATAAATCTTTCTTTCTCCATGTGTGTGTGTGTGTGTGTGTGTGTGTATCCACGGCCATTGCCACCTCTCATGCTCTAATGGTGGCTCTTCTTAAGCACTTTCTCTCCTCCCTCCACTTCATCTGGCTCCTCCCCCACTGGCTGCTGAAACTGCTGTCTCAGAAGTCACCAGTGACGTTCTTATTTCAAATTCAGGGCTCAGCCCTAACCTCCTGGATCTCGCTCTGGTAGTGATCGTGCTCAGCGTGTCTCCAGGCACCTTTCTCTCTGTCTGTGAATGCGCTCCATCTCCAATAGCCTCCAGTCACTCTCTAGCACTGGCTACATTTCTGAAATCCCAGCTTCTCACCGGTCAAGAGTTTAGTTTCTGGAAACTTTAGCTCTCAGTCCTGCCAATTCTAACTCTATGACCTTTGGCAAGTCGCTCAACCTTTCTGTACCTCAGTTTCCTCATCTGTAAAAAAGGCTATGGATGATACCTACCTCTCAGGGTGCTGTGAGAATCACACGCATTAACACAGAGCCTTCTCGTACACAAGGTGGTCGGCAAATGTTAACTATTATCTGAGTCTACGTCCTCACCTCCGTTTCCTTCTTCAATGTACCAGAACCTGGCTCAGGCCCTCCCACTCCTGAGCAACTGCTTTGTAAAGGTCACCTGTGACCTGTTACTCGTCAGCATTCTCAGCCCTGTGTCACTGCCCCTCAGTTGCACTTGGCATTCTCTGTAACTTCCTCCTTCCCTCATTTACTGCCACTTCCTGCTGTACACGTCACAACCTAGATAAACTGAACACACACACACACACACACACACACACACAAAACTAGGGTTTTTTTCTCACTTTCATGCCTTTGCTCTTGCTGAAACTGTACCCCTTACGTCACCATAGACGGCCCCTTCTCACTCTACTCCTGATCTCCAATACCCAACCCCTACTTGTCACCCCCGTTCCCTGGTTAACTCCCACTTATCCTTTGTGACTCTTCTCAGGCCTCTCTTCCCCAGGAATCCCTCCCTAACACCCTTCTCCCACCAAAGCTGGGTGAGGTGCCTGTTTCTGGTTCTTACATAACACGTACATCCCACACTGTACTGCATTTCTGTCTTCCCAAAACGACTGTGAGCGCCTTAACATCAGAATCGGCCAGGTGCAGTGACTCGTGGCTGTAATCCCAGCACTTTGGGAGGCCAAGGCAGGAGGATCGCTTGAGGCCAGGAGTTCAAGACCAGCCTGGGCAAAAAAGTAAGACCCTGTCTCTACAAAAAATTTAAGAATTAGCTGGGCGTGATGGTGCACGGCTATAGTCCCAGCTACTGGGGAGGCTGAGGCAGGAAGATCTCTTGAGCCCAGGAGTTAGAGGTTGCAGTGAGCTGTGATCATGCCACTGTACTCCAGTCTGGGTGACAGAGTGAGACTGTGTTTCTTTAAAAAAAAAAAAAAAATCAGAACCATTTCTTATTCTTTTCCGAGTTTCTAGTACTTGACATGGTACCAGATACACACTAGGAACTCCATAAATGTTTTTGGAATTAAATAATTGGTCAATGATATCATCACCCATTTATATCCTCTGAGTCTTAGGTGGTAGCATACGGGGCAAATAGACTTTCAGAGAGTTAGGGGATTAGACATAAACCAGAAGGAAGGGGATAAAATCTTAGATTTTGCAATGTGTAGTAAGGAAGTTGGGGGAGACTGGGAGGGTTTGGCAGGAATGAAGGGGGCTGTCATGCAGAGTTCTCAAAACGGGGAAATAGTGTCCACTGGAAGGCTGACTTCACTTTCCTCTAAGTTCTGCTAGGTTCTCTCACAAAACTGCTAGCTAAATTGAATGCAGAAGAAATGTAAAGAAAATGTGTATCCACTCCCCTCTTGCTTCTTTCCCAAAAAAAGCACAGCTAAAACCATATGGCTTCAAAACGTTTTTCCAAATGCATGTTAACTATGTATTTTTATGCTAGAAAAACAAGAAAGAAAAAAATTTGTTTTCAAAAACTTGGGGGAAATTCAGAACGTTCTCTGCAGGCTGATATAGATTCCCATGGGCACAATCAAGTTATTATCTCTGTGCAGGCATCCCCTTGGCAAGCCAACTATTACACCATCAAGCACAGAGCCCAAAGGATGTCTGGACTTTTAGTACCTTTATTATCATTGCTTTTGCCTCTGACATTTGTTATTATAAGAGAGATTCACCATTCACCATTCCTAGTGCCGCCACCACCTAACAGGTAGGAGGCATTAAGCATTAGTACTCACAATTAAGTTTTTAAAAATTGAAATCTTCACCTTTTTAAACAGATAATACATTCACATGGTTCAAAATTCAAGAGCTGCAAGAGTGTACAATAAAAACTCTTCTTCTACTCTGTCCTTTCAGATATCTTCTGGTTATACAAGAAACCACCTCCATACACATACATATTTTTTTGGCTGCCCACTTTTTGCTACGTCCTGCTATACATACAATCTGGCACCTTGCATTTTTCTTTTCTTTTCTTTTTTTTTTTTTTTTTTTTGAGGCAGGGTCTTGCTCTGTGGCCCAGGCTGGAGTGGTGTGATCATAGCTCAAAGCAGCCTCAAACTCCTGAGCTCAAGCCATCCTCTTACCTCAGCCTCCCGAGTAGTGGGGATTATAGGCACACGCAACCATGTCCAGCTAATTTTTAAATTTTTTGTAGAGACAAGGTCTCTTTCTGGCCTCAAGTGATCCTCCTGCCTTGGTCTCCCAAAGTGCTGGGATTACAGGCATGGGCCACTGCACCAGGCCTGCACCTTACATTTTTCACATAACAAAGTGTTCCACATCAGTACATAAAGGAAATTTCTTATTTTATTTGTTACATTATAAATATACCATGAGTTATTAATAGTTAACCAGTTCCTTACTCATGGACATTTAGGTTGTTTCCTAAACAGTGCTGTAATGAATAATCTGTACATACATCATTTTGCATATGTGCCAGAATATCTGTAGCATAAATTCCTAGAAGTGGATTGGCTGAGCCAAAAGGTATGTTTATTTGTAATTTTGTCGGCTATTGCCAAAGTCCTCTCCATAGAGGCTGTACCAGTTTACCCTCCTACCAGCTTCCCTGTATTTCCACCGAGTGTCAGCCAACTTCTAAGGCTTTGCCAATTTGGAAGGCGAAGAATGACCATTTTAATGTACCCCTAGCTTGCATTTTTTTCATTATGAGCATGTTTTGAGTCCTCAGTGCTAGCCATCCTTCTCTCTCAGTACAAAATAATAATAATAACAATCACAATAAGAGCTAACACACACGAAGCGGCTTACCAGATACGTTATAAGCATCTCACTTAAGCCTCTCAACAGTCCTGTGATCATCCCTGAGTCATAAATGGGGAAACTGAGGTTTAGTGAGTTTAAGTGACTTGCCCAAGATCTCGCAGCAATAAGTGGCACAGCCAGGGCTTGAACCCAGGCTTCTCTGGCCACAAAGACAATTTTTAAAAAATTTATTCATTTTTTAAAAGCCAGCCAAATTTAGCAGTGGGGGGGGGTTTGTATATCAACTTTAGTAACACTAAGGTTAATAAATTAGGCAACTTCACCTACTACGCAACAGCAACAAAAATGGAGGCCCTTAGGCATCGACTTTCAGATTCCCTCCCTGAAATTCCAAGAAAGTAGCCTGCAAATGTTCTCTTACACTCTTGCCTCCTTTTGAGGGTAATATCTTCTCACCTCTTGTCTCCTTTTGAGGGTAATATCTTCTCACACTCTTGCCTCCTTTTGAGATGTGCTCTGAGGGGTCCACTAATATGTGGACCCAGGTCCTCCGGGATGAGACTCACACTGACTGGAGGCTTCTCAGCCACATGAGAAGATAAGTGGGCATTTGTTGCTATTAAGAAAGAACAGTTCATGAACTGCAAGTAAGGAGGAAGTTCATTTATTCATCCAGCCAATATTTACTGAGCATCTACCATGTCCCAGGCACTGTTGAGGCACTTGGATGCAGCAGTGAACAAGACAAACCAGATCCCCATTCTCATAAAACTTATATTACATTAGACAATAAATTTAAAAAATTTAAAAATTGATCATAGTAGGTGCTATGCAGAGGGTTAAAGCCGTGTGTTTGGTAAAGAGGGGCTACTTTGGATGGGTTAATTGGCAAAGGAGGTGCCAGTTACACTGAGAAGTAAATGATGTGAGGGAACCAGCTACTGAAGTTCAAGGGGAGAGCATTTCAGGCAAAGAGAACAGCCCATGCAAAGGTCCTAAGTCAGGAACAAGTTGATGTGGAAGAGAATGGCCAGTTTACCTTGAGCCTAGCGGAAGGGGGAAGGGGGACGGGGGTCTGGCAGAGGCTGGAGTGGTAGGGCTCTGTGGACCAGGAAAGAGAACCTAGATTATATTATGTCCAGGAGAAACCATGGGAAGTTTGAAACTGGAGGGTAAAGGGTGAATGTGTGACATCATCTGATATTGTTTTTAAAAACAATCACTCTGGCTGCTAGGAGGAGAGCAGATTCTAGTGGAGCAAGAGAGCAAGTGATACCAGTTGGAGGCTATTGTGGTGGTTTGGACCAGAGATCACGAAGGCAAGAACCGAAGTAGTGCTTCTCCAACTTTATGAGGCATCAGAATCCTCTGAAAGGTCCCACCCCCAGAGTTCCTGATTCTGGAGAGGACCCCAAGCTTTTTGCATTGCTAACAAGCTCCAGGTGATGCTGACGGTGTTGGTCTGCAAACCAGCATTGCAGCATGACTTTGAGTAGCATTGGACTAGACTGGACATGCAAGGAGTGGACAGATGTCCACATATTTTGGAGGTAGAATCGATAGGATTTACTGACAGACTGCATTTGCAGGACAAGGAAAAGAGAAGAATCAAGGTTGACTTTGAGTTGGTTAAGTAGCCGAGAACGAATACCAGCATGTATTGAGAGTCGAAAAGAAAAGGAGGGGCAGATTGAGGGGGAGAAAATCAAGAGTTCTGTTCTGGGCATGTTAAGTGTGAGACACCTATGAGACATCCAAACAGAAATGTCAGTCACTCGGTGGGGACTTCTGGTGTTGGAGCGGGAAGTCAGGACTGGGGAGACCTCGGCGTAGAGATGAAATTTAACGTGAGGGGACTAGATGAGATGGCCTCGGGGAAGTGTGTGCTTGGGGAAGAGAGGGAGCACGGGATGGCGCCCCGGGCGTCCAACATCTAGAGGTCAGGAGCAGGAGGGGGTCACTGGGCGGGAGGACAACTGGGAGACGAGTGTCACTAATGCCAGGACGAGAAAGACTTTCAGGAAGAGGGAATCATCAGCAGTGCAGCTGGAAGCAAGTCAATAGGAGAGAGCCAGGGGGCTGAAGAGAGGACCATCCAAGAAGGGAACCAGCAAGAATGACTGAAGGACTTGTGAGAATCCTTAAACATTGGGAGCTGCAGCTGGATTCGTCATGCATTGTGATTAGCCATCAACTTGAAACAGAAAGAGGCCCATGCTTTTCTCCTGGGACAGTGAAGGAGGTGGAAACCACAGTGATTCCATCTCACCCTCCAGCCGGCCTCAAGCCCTGGGTTGGCAGCAGCTTTGAGGGGGGAATGAAACAGATTGAGTCCAGGAAGTAGCCCTGGAAAAGGAGAATCAAGGTGGGAAGCTGTCATGAGATTCAGAAATGACCCTGGACGGCTTCTCAGACAGAAGGCCTGCATCATTCTGGAAACTTCTTCACTTTGGCCTCAAAGAAAAAGCATCCCTAGTCTCATCCAAGAGCAATTCCTCACCCAGTGTTTGTGAGCCCCGGGCCGCCTGCCGAAGCTGAGCCTTGGCTCCACGGGCGTCTCCTCCCTCTTCTGTATTTTTGATGGCTTCCTCCCGCCTGGCTCCTTCCCCTCAGACTACAATAATGCCACTCCAGCCTAAAATAAAGCTCTGTTCCTCCACCCTTCCTCCCCCGCAGCTCGTGCTTTCATTGCGCTTACCCCAAACTTCCTACGTTGATGCTGTGCTTCCTCACTTTCTTTCTCATCTGCACCCACTGGCATCTGGCTTCCGTCCCTGCTTCTGTCCCAAAGCCACCGCTGTCTCCTAATCACCAGCGGGGCCTGCTCCCACTGGCCCTCAGCTCGGGCCAGCTCTCTGCTGCCTGTTGCACGATGGCCACCCACTCCTGCTGGAAAGTCTGGCCACCTCCTCTCACAGCCTCACCATCCCACACAAAGGCTTTCCTTCCCCTCGGGGTGGCCTCCAGGGTCCCTGATCCTCTGCGTTCATGACTGGCCCCCTTGTGTCCACTTTGCCCTCTCCTGGTGGTCTCATCCGTACCTTCCACAATCGCCTGGTTGTGAATCGATGACTTCCTAATCGCTCGGGTATCATCAGCTGCCTATGTGACATTTCCATGTTCCGCGGGCATGTCAAAGATGTCCAAAACAAAACCTAGACCCGCAATTTGCCTAGATAAGTGTATTTTAAGCACATGTTTATTGAATGAATTATTTACTCCTTGCCCACTCCTTCCTCCTCCATATTAAAGAAAAAGTGGTAAACAATAAACAAAACACAAACACCTCCTCCCTCACACTCTTTTCTCTCACTACATCTGATCGGTCACCTGGTCTTGTTTGTTCTGTCTCCAGATGTACTGAATCTTGCCTCTTTTCTCCTTTCCATTCCTATTCTGCTAGTATCTTCTCTCCAGCCGACCAACAGCAGTCTAACTGGCTACACATTAGAACCACCTGGAAGATTTAAAAAATCCTGATTTTATGCTTGAGCCCAGGAGTTTGAGGCTGCAGTGAGCTACCATCGTGCCACCACACTGCAGCCTGGGCAACAGAGCAAGACCTTGTCTCAAAAACAAAAACAACAACAAAAATCCTGATTTAAAAAATTCACCTTCCGTAGATAAATTAAATCAGAGTGTCTGAGGGTGAAGCTGGAGTACCAGTATTTCTAAAAATCTCTACAGATGATTATAATGTACAGATTTGAGAACCAAAGATGGATTTCTTCTCCAATACCCAGTATTTCCCTTCACAAAAATAAAAAATAAAATCTGATATTAACACTCTCCTGCTTTGAAACTTCAGATGAGAGCACAGAGGATTTCTAGGGCAGTGAAACTACTCTGTATGATACTGTAATGATAGGTACATGTCATTAAGCATTTGTCCAAGCCCATAGAATGTACAATACCAAGAGTGAGCCCTAATGTAAACTATGGACTGTGGGTGATGATAATGCGTCAATGTAGGCCCATCAATTGTTACAAATGCACTACTCTGGTCAGGGAGATTGATAATGGGGGAGAATATACACGTGTGGAGGTATGGGGTATATGGGAAATCACCATATCTTTCTCTTAATTTTGCTGTGAATCTAAAACTACTCTTAAAAATAAAGTTAAAAATTTCAGATGACTCCCTATATCTTACAGCAGGTTCCTTGGAGTCCAGTTTCAGGGGATAATGGGAACCCCATTAAATTATATACAAAATATTGTGTACAGGGAGAGGAGTCCTTCATTCTCAAATGAGTCTGATTCGGAAAAGATAAAGAAATATTAGCCAGACAGCAGGTAATAGTTATTCAACACTTATTGTGTGCCAGGCACTGTGCTATACACTTTATACATACTAGGTTATTAACATTCAATACTAACCCATAGAGATGAGTATTACCCCCATTTTACAGATGATGATTAAGTAACTTCCCCAAGTCAGCAAGTTCTTGGAGTCTGGAGTGACACCCAACTAGATCTACTCTTTATTATCTCCCTGGTTCGAAGGACTAATCCAAATCTTTTAGCATAGCAAGCAAGGCTCTCCACCGACTGCCTAATTGAATTCCTTTCCTACCCACTCTGTGAAGAGGCAGTCCATGCCTCTGTCCCCCATATATGCTGTGACCACTCCTGGAATGTCCTTGCTTCACTCCCTGCCAGGCAGAGTCCTACTTACACTGTAGGGCTCGGCACAAATGTCCTTTACGACTCTCTGAAACCTTCTCTCTCCTCCCTCATTTTCCCAGAAGACATTGACTGTGGCACTTTTAGCATCTGATGATTGATTGATAACAGTGTTCCTGTCTCTCCCCTGACAGATGGAGTTCCATGTTCATCTGTGGTTCCCCAACATCTTGTCGTGCCCATTGGCCCATAAGAGGGGCTCAATGAACATTTGTTGAAAATAATATAATTCAAGTGTGCTTTGTACTTATTAGTGAGTACCCAGGTTTTAAACTAGGGAAAATAGACCTTTGTCTTGTGAGAATGACGTTTAAAATGTTCTTATGTTGCCAGGATATCCCCACCAATCTCAGAGGATTATTGTTAAGATTAGTTGAAACAATTATTTGAAAGCACGTTGCATTGTTAAACACACTATGAAAAAGAAGGCTTGGTTATTAACTAACTCTCTGCTCATGTCCAGTGGCTAACAGACCATTATGAATGTCAGGAAATGTAGATTTAACAGCCACCAGCTACATGCCTTCAGAAAGCCTGTCATCGCATTGGCATCTCCTGCTTTGAAACAAACAATTTCCTCATTGCTGTGGCATTCTGCACAGCTGAAATAGCCACACCAGGAATGCTCAATTGAATTAATACTCACTTAAAATTGGTTTTGTAAAACATGTCTCCAGTGTCCTAAGAGGTTCAAACAAAATTGCTTTTACAGAGGTGAGAGAAGAGAGAGGAACCCGGAGTATAGTTGTACTTGGGTCACTATGAAACTTCCCAATTTGGATAGTACCCTACTGTGCCAACCTTAAATTAGAGCACTTGCCAATAAATGAAATAAATATGTCTTTTAATGAAAATCATCAAATTGTGGCAAAATCATGATGTTTGATGTGTCCTAACTTTAAATGTTCTCATACTTTCTAAGTATTCTTTTTTAAAAATAAATTTTCTTTTCTGGAGACAGGTACACTGAAAGCCCTGACTTCAGCATTATACAATTCATGCATGTAACAAAAAACACTTGTACCTCCTAAATCTACTGAATTTTTTTTTAAAAAGCACTAGTAATGATAAAAAATAAATTTTATTGTGTATATTTAAGGTATACAACATGATTTTATAAGATACATATAAATAGTGAGGCAAATTAACATAGTCATCATCTCACATAGTTACCCCCCTTTTGTTGTGGCAAGGGCAGCTATAATCTACTCACTTAGCAAAAATCCCAAATGCAATACACTATTATTAACTATAGTCCTCATATTGTACATTAGATCTCTAGACTTGTTCATATCTACTACATATCTGCTACTTTGTATACTCTGACCTACATCTCCCCATTTCCTCCCCCCCCACCTACCCCTGGTAACTTCTGTTTTATTCTCTATCTCTGTGTATTTGACCTTTTTTTAAAGACTCCACATATAAATGAGATCTTGCAATATTTTTCTGTATGTGGCTTATTTCACTTAGCCTAATGTCCTCTAGGCTCATCCATTTTGTGGCACATGGCAGGATCTCTTCCTTTCTTAAGGCTGAATAATATTCCATTGTATATATACACCAGAGTTTCTTTTTTCTTTTCTTTTTTTTTTTTTTTTTGAGACAGGGTCTCACTCCGTCACCCAGGCTAGAGTGCAGCGCAGTGGCGTCATCATAGCTCATCTTAAACTTCTGGGCTCCAGCAATCCTCCTGCCTCAGCCTCCCAAGTAGCTGGAAATACAGGCACACACCACCACACTCAGCTAATTTTTCTATTTATTGTAGAGACAGGATCTCTTGCTTAGGCTGGTCTTGAACTCCTGGCCTCAAGCAATCCTGCCTCGGCCTCCCAGAGTGCTAGGATTATAGGCATGAGCCACCACGCCAGGCACACCACAGTTTCTTTATCCATTTGTCCATTGATGGGCACCTAGGTTGTTTCCATATCTTGGCTATTTGTGAATGATGCCACAATGAACATGGGAGTGCAGATATCTTTATGAGGTGGTGATTTCATTTCCTTTAGGTATAAACTCAGAAGAGGGATTGCTGGGTCTTATGGTAGTTCTACTTTTAATTTCTTTAGGAACCTCCATACTGCTTTCCATAATGGCTGCACCAATCTACATCCCCACCAACAGTGTACAGGGCTCCCTTTTGCCACGCCCTGGCTGACATTTGTTATTTCTTGTCTTTTTGATAACAGCTATCCTAACAAGTGTGAGTGATATCTCATAATAGTTTTGATTTGCATTTCCCTGATGATTTAGTGACGTTGAACATCTTCTTATATACCTGTTGGCCATTTTTTATGTCTTCCTGGAAGAAATGTTTATTCAGGTCCCTTGCCCATTTTTGAATTGGGCATTCTTGCTGTTGAGTTGTATGAGTTCCTTATACATTTTGGATACTAACCCCTTAGCAGATATATGGTTTGCAAATATCTTTTTCCTAGTCCATAGGTTGCCTTTTCATTTTGGTGATTGTTTCCTTTGCTGTGCAGAAGCTTTTTAGTTTGATGTAGGCCCATTTATTTTTACTTTTGTACCCTGAGCTTTTGGTGTGATATCCAAAGAGTCATTGTCAAGGCCAATGTAAAGGAGCTTTTCCTTTATGTTTTCTTCTAGGAATTTTATGGTTTCAGGTCTTATGTTTAGGTCTTTTATCCATTTTGAGTTGATTTTTGTGTATGCTGTAAGATAAAGGTCCAACTTCATTCTTTTGCATATGGAAATCCAGTTTTCCCAGCATTATTTATTGAGGAGACTAACCTTTCCCCATCGTGTCTTCTTGGTGCCCTCATGGAAAACCAGTTGACTATATGTTTGGATTTATTTCTGGGCTTCTAACTATTCTTAAAAGTTACCCTGGCTTGCCCCACTTACTAATGAAGGATTGGGAAGTTTCATTTGTGGGGAGTTATTTCCAAGCCCAACCCTACAATTTGGTGGCAAAGAAAATCATTAAACTGATGACAGCATCATATACCAAGCATCATAAAGTGTGAGGTATTTGACAACTCACCAAAAAAAAAAAAAAAAAAAAACAAAAGAAGAAGAAGAAGAAGAAGAAAGAAACAAAGATAACTAAAATTGAAAGTCTATAAGGACAGGATGAAAGGAAACATTACCTGATTCACCATCAGTGGACGACGATGTTGAACAACTTGCACTAGAAGAGTTAGAGACAAGATTGTGTGTGTGTGTGTGTGAGTGTGAGTGCACATGCTCATGTTCATGTACAAAAGTAGAATATTAAAAGAAAGTCTCAAACTGTAGGGAAAGACCTTACCAACTCCTGACCTCATTTAATTCTTCTTAGACAATAGTGTAATGAAGGCAATGATTAAGAGTTTTGGTTTCTAAATCAGACTGCTGGGTTTGAATCCCAGTTCTACCTCTGCCTGTGGCAGAGATTCCTATTTGTTCTCTAGCATTCATTCTCCCCTTCCCTGAATTTTAACTTAATTAATGGCCTGCTGCTCAGACTACATTTCCTAGCCTCCTTTGCAACTGGCTCTGGCCATGTGACCACATTCTGGCCAATGAAACATGACCACAACTTCCAGGTTATGCCCTCAAAGGGGCAGGCTGTGTCTTCCATTTCCTTTCTTCTCCACTGGAATGCAGAGGTGACACTGCTCCATCTTTGACAAGGTGGAACAGAGTAGCCCCTAGAGAAGACAGAGCATCAAGAAAGAAAGAAAGGGCCTGGGGCCCCAACAAGACCACGCTGTCTTATCAGCCCTGGACTGCTCATGATAAGACTGACATGAGAATTAAACTTTCATCTTGTCTAGGCCATAGTTACTTTGTGCTTTGTTAGTAGTTACATTGATATCCTAAAGAGTAACAATAATTAAAAGCAAGTTACTTAACCTCTATGGGTTTCAGTTTTCTCATCTGTAAAATGGGGGCTTGGGGGTTAAATAATAACTTCCTCACTGAGATAAGGTATGTAAAATAAAGTCACATGGTGAGTATGTATAGTGTTAGCTACTATTAATATTAAAGTAAAATTATTGAATGCCAGTTGTATACATGGCATGACAGTAGTCTCATAGTTCTAAGTTCATCCTCTATACAGCCATCCTCTTCTCATTGGCACTTTAACATCTTTGTTTGACTACTAACCACTGTTATAACTGTATTTGGTGGGTACCACATTGTATCCCCTGAACATCATATGGTGTATTTTTTTAAACAGCTATCCTGTTTAAAATTCCAGAATATGACTTTCATTAGTTAAGAAAATCCAGGAGAAGCTTAATCATGAAGAGTGATACAGACTTGAGAGAATTCAGTGATGGGCAGCTTTGAAACTCCATTAAAATCAGGATTTATGTTGATGATAGGAAGCTGAGAGGTCACCTGGATAAATTCAACATGTCCAGAACTGAATTAATCTCCCAGATCCTCCCCAAACTCAGTCCCCCTTTATTATCAATTCACTTTACCCACCAAAAAGAACTCAGCTTCAACCATGTGAAATCAAAAACCTAACTGTGTCCCCAAGACCTTGGGGCTGAGCTGCTTTCTGGTGTGTGAAATGAGCCTGTGTTCCTCCCATAGGCACCCATGCTTGCAAGCTGCAAAAGAACTTTCTGGAAGGAAGTAATGAGACCTAGAGCCTCTCCTTTTGATTTCAAAGGTAATGTAATATTATCTCTGCTGTACTCAGAGGGTACAGACTGAGGTGGCTTGGGCTAAGATCGGCTGGCAGGAAAGGACAGCAATGCCCCTGAAGAGGCTCAAGGTCAAGGTCTGTTCTGGAGCACCGAATCTCAGAGCAGTGTGCAGTTGGTCCCCTGTGGTCCAGCCACCTGCCCCCATGGGTGGGCCCAGGGGAAAATGGCTAAATGTGGCAGATGAGTAGGCCCTCTTGGCTGTGGAGCACTCGTATCTAAGCATAACACAGGCCCTTGCTCTCCTCAGCCTGAGGCTGGGGGCCTCTGTGACATCTGCATTTCCACTGTGCTCAGGGTCTCACCTGCACTGCCTGGTGCCAGCCAGCGTGTTACCACAGGAGGTCCAAGCATCGATGGGGCCTCCTGAGGAGGTCAGGCCTTACCCCACTGGATGGCTTGTTGTTTGGGGCCCTTACACCTTGAGGTGTTGCGGAGGAGAAGGGCGTATCACCAGACAGTGGTAACTAGGACTGGCTCCTTAGGACTGGATGAGGCCCCCTGGAGTATCCTAAACTTATCCTCATAAGGACCCCCTCCCCAAAAGGAATGGAAATAAAAGGGGGAAGGGAAGAATACATAATCCTATTTGCTTGAATACAGGTATTAAAAAAAAATCTCTGAAAGGGTACATAAGAAACTAGTAACAGTGGTTACCTTTTGTAGGTTGGGATGGGAAAGGGGTTGATGCAGGTTTATATAAATAAAATATATAAATATATGCAAATATATAGAAAATAAAATTAATTGATAGTAAAATAAAAGGCCATGTCTTCAGATAATGTAGGCAGGCTGAGTAAGGGAGCCCTGGAGAAGAGGGAGCAGGGAAGGAACAGGTGCAGGCCCCATTCATGTTGCTAGGCTGGGGCTCCTGCAACTTGGTTGCAAGAAGTAGGCACAAGAGGAACCAGCTGGCCTTCAGCTCTGCGGGCTCCACCACACTGTAATTCCAAGATGAGAAGCACTGTGACCTCATTTTGGACTTCAATCTAGGAAAACAGTTATAATTATTATCTTGTCTCTGCTGCCTCAGAAAAAGCTTTTTTTTTCTTTTTTTTTGAAACAGATTCTCCTTCTGTCACCCCTGGTAGAGTGCAGTGGCATCATCACCATCATAGCTTACCACAACCTCAAACTCCTGGGCTCAAGGGATCCTCTTGCCTCAGCCTCCCCAGTAGCTGGGACTACAGGCACCAAGACGCCGGGCTAATTTGTCTATTTTTAGTTGAGACGGGGTCTAGTAGAGACAGGGTCTTGCTCTTGCTCAGGCTGGTCTCTGACTCCTGACCTCAAGCAATCCTCCAGTATCGGCCTCCCAGAGTGCTAGGATTACAGGCGTGAGCCACCACGGCCCGGCCCTGGAAATAGCCCTTGAGTCTGGGTTTTCTTATCTCTCACCTGGATTACTCTGACAAGCTTCCAACTGGCCTCCTTGTCCCAAGCTTCTAACCCCTCAAATCCACCCACCAAACTTTAAATTTGTTTTCCAAAATGAAAACCTGATCTTGCCCCTCCAGGCTCCCTCTACACTTAAAATCCTCCAACAGTTGCCTGTTGAGCTATGACAAAACCTCAATTCCTCCTTTATGCCTCTCCCACTCACCTTTGCTCTCCACACACGTGGCTGCTTGTGGTTTTCTGGGTGTCCCATCCTGCCACACTTTGTGGCTTTGTACATGCAGTTCCTTCCGCACAAAGTCCCCCTCCGTTTTGTCACCTTGGGAATCCCCATTCTTCCTCCAGGATGTGGCTCAAGTGCCATCTCATCTCGTGACCCCTCACGGCCCCCGACCCCAGTTACTACGGCACCTTGGACATGTGCCTATTAACACTCATTTTACTCTATTAGCATTATTTCTATGTTTTTATTAGATTCTCAGCCTCATGACCACAGGAGTTATACCTTATTCATCTTTACATTTCGAGTATACAGAGGAAACTTGGGTTATAAATGGATGAACAGTTTGCTCTGAATTAAATCCTCACGATCAGCCACACAGAACAACTGCTAAGGTGCCCTGAGGTTAAGCTTGCCTTCCAGAATTCTGTTAACTTGGCTCTGTCCCTGCCTAAATAATCATGCAGTTTAAACACTACAATTGGCTCTGTCCCTGAATAAATAATGATTGGAGTTTAAACTCTAGCCAGATAGGTCCTTAGCTCACCTTTTTTTTTTTTTTTTTAAATGCTGAAGTACTTGGAAGAGACGTGGCCTTACACCAAGGAGCGCAAAAGTGGTTTTATTGGCTATGTGAATGCTTTGAAAGTCAGGACATGTCACATTCATTAGTAACAGAGCACAGTGATACTGTAGCAACAGGTAGGGTCCAATAGCAACCAAGTGTGGACTGATTCACTCTGGGGAGAAAAGGACAGTAATGGTGTTTTTAGCTCCAGCTTAGAGAGCCAAGTGTGGTTTTCACATGGTACGCCTTTCTGAAGGGTAGGTGTGGTGAATGTTAATGGGTTTATACTACTAAAAGATTAAACCCCATAGAACTTTTTGCATAACATTTTTTTTGGTGATTTTAAAAATCATAGTAAAATGTACATAACAATTTACCATTTTAACCATTTTACAGTGTAAAATCCAGTGTCATTAAGTACGTTCACAATATTGTGCGACCACTAACCATTTCCAAAACTTGTTCATTATCCCAAACAGAAACTCTGTACCTATTAAACGATAACTTCCCATTTCCCCCCTCCCTCCAGCTCCTGGTAACCTCTGTTCTATTTTCTGTCTCTATGAACTTGCCTATTTTAGGTATCTCATACAAGTGGAATCATACAATATTTGTCCTTCTGTGTTTGCCTTATTTCACTTAGCATAATGTTTTCAATGTTCATCCACGTTGTAGCACGTATCAGTATTTTGTTCCTATTTATAGCCAAATGATATTCCATTGTATGTATATACCATACTTGGTTAATCCATTTATCTGTTGATGGACATTTGAGTTGTTTCCACTTTTTGGCTATTGTGAATAATGCTGCTGTGAACATGGGCGTATAAGTTCTGCTTTGAATTCTTTTGGGTATATACCTAGAAGCAGAATTGCTGAATCATATGATAATTCTGTTTAACTTTCTGAGGAACAGCCAAACTGTTTTCCACAGTGGCTGTGCCAGTTTACATTTCCACCAGTAAGGCACAAGGTTCCACTTTCTTCACAACCAAGTCAACACTTACTTTCCATTTTTTTTGATAACAGCCATCTTAATGGGTTTTGTAGTTTTGCTTTGCTCTTCTCTAATGACTAGTGATGTTGAACATCTTTTCATATGCTTATTGGCCATTTGTATATCTTCTCTGAAGAAATATCTTTTCAAATCCTTTGCCTATTTTTTATTGGATTGTTTTTTGTTGTCGAGTTGTAGTTCCTTATATATTCTACACATTAATCCCTTATCAGATATATGATTTGCAAATATCTTTGCATAACTTTTTAAACTTCATCCAAAAGAAAGCAGTAGTGTTATGATTAATAGCCACCAGAGTGGTAATGCCCAGATTTTTGGATGTTAAAATGAAACCTATGTTGCCAGCTGGGAGACACCCTTCCTTCCTGTCAGTATCTTAGCAATGGGGGCAAGCAACCAACAGCAACAGGTGGCAAGAATGAGAGCCCAGCAGGGTCAGGTGCAGGAGGGGAAGGATGAACAAGGCTGGAGTCTTGTTTCTAGAACTTGTAGGATCAAGCACTGGATTTGCCCTCCCCACCCTGTCTGCCGCCATGAATGTTGACTGAGAAAGCCTGTTCTGATTCTTCCTCCCAGTGATCAATCAGAGACATCAGTCACTGAATTACAACCTTCTGAGATTGTGCCCCCACCCTCTGTTCTCCCAACCTTGTTCCTGAATCGGGATTCGTGCAGTTGTTTCAGGCCAGGTTTTCTTTTCACTTTGTTTCAAGGGGCTCATTTGAGGCTGAAAATGGAGACGGTAATAAGATGGCTAAAAGTCCTCATCTCCCCAAAATAGAGCCTTAGGGATGGACATTCAGGCATCAGTTGTAGTGCCACATTTGAGCTTAGTCTTTGGAGCTGCTGGCTGTATTTGAATATAAGCCCCATACTTGTGGGAAATCATGTCACCTCTCTGTGCCTCATTTTTTTCATCTGCTGAAGGGGGATAATAATAGGATCCACATCATCTGGCTGAGGTGAGGATTAAATGAGATAGTTCCTAGAATGTGGTTAGAACAGAGATGGCACGTTGTAAGGGCTTAATAAGCAGTAGCTATTATTATGCTCATTCCCTCCAAGGTTCCTCTTAAGCTCTGAAATTGGCATGTTCCTGTGAGTGACCCCAAATACTTCTCCTCTTATGGTGTTCTGCTCTGTGCCTTTCCTGGATGGCTGACTGCATGTTCTACGAATAGGTGATGATGCCACCAAAGATGTCCAGCACTCATATTTGATAACCTTAGAAACTGAGTCACAGTGCCCAGATACAAAGCAAGAGAAGAGGGTGTCCCCAAGGAAGGTGAATCACTCAGAGCCACTCTATGGAGACCATCAACAGCACTATGTGATATTTTCCTTAACAACCTAAAATAGCATCACACTCACCTGGGAACTTGATATAATTTCAGTGTTGCAGCCAAGAGCCAGTTATAGCAGCAGCAACCTAACCATAGATAGGGCTGGCATGCCCAGGAAGAGACGTTTGAATGAATATAGTCTAGAATCACTATGACAGAGAAGCTAAGAGTTAGGCAGCCTGGATTCCTACTCATCAGCTGTGCAACATGGGAAAGTTACTTAACCTCTCTGGACCTTGATTTTTATCATTTATAAAATGGAGATAATAGTACTACTCACTTCATGCTGTTTTATGAGAATAAAAAGAGTTAGTAGCATGCAGGACTTAGAAACGTATGGCATATAGAAAGCACTCTCTTAAAGATGTATGTAATGCTCTGGATTCATCAACCACTAAACACACAGCAATGGAAGAGAAATGTAACTATCAAGAAGAGACAGATGGAGAGGGTGACCCGAAATCCACCAAGCAGCCCATCTGGCTGTGTGGTGAGGGAGAAGATAGCTTGGTGCCATGCCTTGGTGTTGGTGCTTAACCAGAGTGGTTGCCATCATTATCACACAGAGACACCTGCAGCCAGTGGGGCAGGAAACTGAGGTGAGGAAGGATAAGGAAGCTTCACTGGGGCTCTTTTGGGGCTAGGTACTGGGAGGTACCCAGCAGAAGGGCATTCATTCCATTCCAAACATCTTTGAAGAAGACCAGTTTGCATTTGCATAGGACTTAAGCAACATCAACTTCATTATTTTTTTCCACCACCCTTTAGCACAGGGATTACAATGAAATAAATTTTAAAACCCATCCTCAGCTCTCCAAACCTACAATTTCCAAACTGGTTAGTGTCAGACAGTGGCCAAGGATGCTACCCTTTATGCTTCTAAAAAGGCACTCAAGGTCCCAAGACACCTCTACTTGGCCCCAAGGTGCCATGGCGGTGAACTGCCAACTCTCAGGTTTCAAACCCCTTTTCGTTTGGCATTTTGGCAATGGCTCCCTTCCTGTCTCACTGGCATCTCCTGGCACCCACTCTTGTTAAACTCATCGGCTTGAAGCCACAGTATAGCATGATGATTAAGAGTGCAGGGCTTGAGAATCAGAAGGGAGGTGGGACCTGCTTTTAGTACTCACTGGCTGTGTGAGTTCAGGCAAACCCCTTCATCTCTCAGAGCCTTCATTTCCCCATAATCAAATAGGAATCACCTGCATCTCCCAGAGCTGTTGTGAGGGTTACAGGCGATAAAGGAGTAGTGCTCAGCACATACCTGGCAGAGTGAGTACTGGCTAAAATGGGAGCTATTATTAGCAGGCAGAGGATAGCAGATCTGGGCCCTGCAGCTGCTCTTTTGAATCCCCACCCCTCTGCCTTCTCTCCTCCCAGTCACCAGGTTTTAGGATAGGATAATTACTAATGTGTTGAAATCTGGGTGGGGCACAGGTATATTTAAAATTACAAACCAGCTTGTGACAAACTATTTCAGCTGTGTACATTGTAAAATACCATTTGCCACAGGCAACTGATTATTGCTGTTTTGTGATAGTAGTTTGGGTTGGGGGCGGGAGTGGGGAGGGTCCCCACAGAGTGGGGACACTATGGCAGGGTCCCAGATGCTGTGTGCTGATCTGGGAAAGAACTCCCGTGGCACCCACCCACGGGAAGGGGAAGTCAGTTGCTCTCTGTTCTCTGTGTTCCAACTGGATTACTTGCGAGGGCTGGGGACGACTGAGCCGTAAGCAGGACGTACTAGGATTTGTTTCTGGCACCAGGGAAATCAGACTCTAAAGTGATAGTTATCTGCTCTTGCAAACCAAAACAAACCAAATCAACAAACAAAAAACCCCAGGTGTCTTTGGCCAGTATTAAACAGTGTGTTTTCCTCCACAGTGAGTTAACAGAAACAGTTACTACAACAAGAGCTCGGGGTATTTAGTGACCTTTTGCAGGGCTGGAAGGAGCTCTACTTGTCTTCCAGGCAGAAACAAAACAAAGAGAAAGGTCCTCTAGCTCAAAGGAAAGTAGTCTTTATCTGTTTGAGGTCAGCCTCCTCCCTTCTTGCCTAGCTATGTTAATATCAGACGAAGGACACAAAAGGGTCAAACTATGCTTATCTCTTGGCCAAATCCAGGCTTGCTTTGCTGAAAGCAAGTTTCAAGCACAGGCCGCTCTCCACCAGTTTCGGGTGAACCAGATCTTTCTCCCTGGAGTTCCCTGGGGCAGCTGGCCAAGAACAGCCCCCTCCCCAAAGTCCTTCCCACCAGGAAGTGTTAAGTTCCATCCTCCTGGCTTTATGAAAGTCGATGTAGTATGGCTGTATCACAGTTCCTGTGTTGCATTTGTCTAAACTAAACTGGAGCTTTCTGTTGAATGGGAGGGGGAAAGAGTAAAAGGGAAGTTGGGGAACTAAGAACAAGCAAAATTCCTTGTGGCATTTCTAAGTGGGGCTGTGATTATGCACACACAGATATATTATCAGCTCTAAAAACAAGATGTGATGTTTTTGCATCCAGATCAACCTTCCCTGAAAAATCTTCTCAGTTTATTTGGCATTTGCTGTCCCTCTTTTTTTCCCTTTCCCCTCATCTGTCCTAGTTCCTTCTTCTTTGCTTCCCTCCATGGACATTTTTGGAGGAAGGCAAATCAGCTCCATCTGCCAATTGCAAAGCCCGAATATGGGAGTAAAGAAGGTTGGACACGCGCACCATGCCACAGCTTCAAATCTGGCAGAGTATTCTCTCTCACAGCTAATGCTGCTGAACAGAACTGTCTGGGAACATCAAGAGAAGTCTTGAGCCACTGGCTTGTGAACTCTTTCATGTCTTTAATCCTCAAGCCTACAGAGCCAGAACCACACCAAAGGGAGCGAGTGGGTCTGCACTTTGGAAACGCTGCTGTGCCCAGGCTCACACAGCCCAGCTCTCCATGGGTCTCCCAGAGTGTTCTTGGAAGTAGCTCACCTGACCCAGCCCTCTGCTCTGTCTCTCCCTCGGTGATCCTGGAATGCTGACATCCAGACTGGAGCAATTAGAACACTGTGGGTAAGTATAAGTAGATAAAGTCCTTGGGCCTGCAGCTCCCCCAGTGACCAGGCAACATGCATCGGAGCCCAATAGGACTGGAAAAGGAATCAAAGATGGAGGGCTAGAGCCTCCCTATCCACAAGCTTCACGTCAGAAATCCACCATGCACCTTCTTTTCTTTGTGAGTAGGAACTTCTCCCCACCCGAGTGGCTGGTCTGCATCCTTGAGGTGCCTACCCTGAGGGGAGATTTGAAAATCACTTTAGTATGCAGGGGAGCCAGAGCTGGAATTTCCCTGGGGCTTCTCTTGGGTCAGTCATCTTTGGAACTGGAGGGGAATTGGAGCTTTGGAACAGGATGGTGGAACCGCCACCCTACTCCCTACATATATACATCTAACCCTGCTCAAGAAGGAAAAATCTTTCCTTCTCTCACATGTGGGAGCTTTGAACTGAGAAATGGTTCTAGTTCATCTGGTTATTTCGTTCTGTTTTGTTTTCCTGTGTGTGCATGGGAGTCACCAAAAAAGAACAAAACCAGGATGGTTTTTTGTTATTGCTATAGAGATGTTTATTTTTCAGTTAAACAAATGCATAGAAGAACTTCTCTAAATTTTTGCTCAGAAGACCAAACTTGAACTTCAATCCGTGAAGGATTTCTAGAATATTCTTCAGGAGGGCAGAGAATCTGCATTTTTATCTCTCTTGCCCTTCTCCCCCTGCAGGGTTTTTGATCTTCACTGCCTGCTTCCCTTCACACACATGCCAAATAGACAACGTGTCCTAACCCAAGAAGCTGAAAGTCTTGTGACGTTCAATCTGAAACTGTCTGAAGGATGCTGAGAAGAAACAGAGAGTAGCAAGGCCGCAGAGAGGCCGTAACTAATCATACCAGCGGTAGCTCACGCTGTTTTGCATGCAGGCACTGTGCCCATGCTGTAAACGGATTATCCCACTTGAATATCACAACAGCCTAGGGAGGAGGTGCTACATTCACCCCCATTTTACAATTCATGAAACAGACACAGCACAGGGTAGGGCTGCAATGCTCAGTCTCTAGAGTCACACAGCCAGGTGTAAATCCCGGCTCCACCACTATCCTGTGCCTCGGTTTTTTTCTTTATACATTGGGGATGATAATAGTACCCAGAGTTTCTGAGAAGAGCAAGGGAGATAAGATATACAAGTGCTTAGGGTAGTGCTGGGCACACAGGGAATTGTGTTTCATCATTATAGCCTCATTTGCTCGGCCGGGAGGCCATGAACCAGGATTGAACCCAAATCTGGCCACCATGGCCTCTGGCTCTTGGTTGTGCAGTTAGATTCTAGAAAGCAAGGAGCCACTGACAAAGCCCTGGGGCACAGCCTTGCTTCTGTTTCAGGCACCTCCTGCTCACACAGGTCTGGGTTTTCCCAACTGAGCTACAGCTGAGACGCCTTCTGACATGTCCTTCAGCAGTGAACCACAGACAAACAGACAAAACCTGTGAGTTCCCATCTGTCTCTATAGTGGCCAGTTTGGGACGCAAATCCCTGCTCTGAGAAGTGATTCTAGGAGGCCTTTGCTGTACCTTTCAGCCCTGGTGTCCTGCCAAGCACTGTGCTTGAGGCAACCTCATTCTCGAGCCCTGGCCTTTTGGGCACCACTCTTTTCTGTGAACAATTCAATGAGCTCTTTCTTCAGCCCAGCCATGCATCAGTGAGGCATGACATGGGCTTGGCTCACCACCTCCAATCAGTGGGATCGCTGGACTCCAGTCCCCAGGGAGGGTGGCCCCTCCCCACTGGGGGCTGCTCCTTTTTGGGTATTCCCCTGGTTAGTACCCTCACCCTGGTAACAACTCCCAAGGGACTGCTGTGATTGTTGTCAGAGCAACCATCCCCCATCCTCATAGCCCACTGCCAGGCAGGGCCTCCCTGAGCTTAGGGAAAGGAGGCCAAGGATTCAAGCCCATGGCAATGCTTAGTGGAGTCGCTTGAGGGACACCAAGGAACTACTGCCCCAAATGCCTTCCCCACTGGTCAGCATTCTAAGTCTCTTCATTACAGGCATGTCTTTAGGTTATATTTAGCCTATACCTGTGTTCCAGGTTGCCAGGACACACTTAGTTCACACTTGCTGTCCTGGTGCATAATTGTTAACAAGGTCCTTTCATTCTCAAAAGTGTCTCTATTTGGGCAATACACCATGTGGTCCTCCTGGTCTTAGTACATTTTGTCTCTGGGAGATTCCTGTTAAAGATGCACATGGTCCCTGGTCACTGACATTTAGTAGTTTAGGTAAAAGTGCAGAAAAGGACTTATGAGGACTTGGAAGAACTGCTCTAGGTTTGTTCATCTGGTGTGTGTTGGGGGGGTGGTGAGGGATGGGAGACTTCAGATCAAGTAGGTTTAAGAAAAGATCAGAAGCTTCTATCCTCACCTCCCATGCCAACCTCAGTCTAGTCAGGTGCCATCTTCTGTGTTTTCTTTTATTTTTATTTTTTTCATCTTCTGTGTTTTCTAACCCTTCCTGGGGTTTACTCCAGGTCTGCAATTGTCTGTGGACCAGCCAGATTCACCAACAGACCATAAGTTTCCTAAGAGCAAGGGCTACATGTCATTCCATTTTCTATTCCCACATTTGGGAATAGTGTCTAATCCCACAGTGTCTAATCCCACATTTGTCACACAGGAAGCACTCGTTAAAATCTGTTCCTTAATGAATGAATAAATGAATCAGAGATCCAATTTCTTCATCTATAAAAGAAAAACTTAGCCTGTCAAAGTTGTTGTGAGGCTTTGCGATAATTTATATAAACTCTTTAGCACATGCCTAGCAAATAATAGATTTTCATTAAATAATAACTTAGATCTAAGTTATTATTAAAAGGATTTGTTCTGTAAAATTTGGATTCAGTCAAAAGGCCACACTCAAGGATCCAGAAGGCCACATGTGGCCCCAAGGCCACAGGTTCCACACCCCTGACTTAGCGGCTAGTCATTCAATCAACCTAAAAGCAATCCCACTAAAACCAAGCCAGAGGACTGGAACTGCAGCTCTCAGAGAGTGTTGCCATCTTGTGTAAGGTGTTTTTCCTTCTCTGGGCTGCCTCTAAAGTTCAGTGTCAATGGGGTTCATCTCCATGGACTTATTGGGATGGCAGAAGGAGCACACAAGGTGATCTGTCCCAGAACTCACTTAGGGTCATCAGTTCTTAGAAAATAAGGTAAATAATTGAATGAATGGGAGGAAGCATTAGGTGTTTGGGAAGGGTCTCTAACATGATTGGCTGCAGAAAGTGGGGCTGGGCTGGAGAGGTAGCAGAGCAAATATGAAGAACGGGAAGAAAGTTCCAAGGGTACCCTCATATGCTTGGCAGAATTCCAGGACCAAGATGACAGCTGCATTCTGTATTTAATCCTTAGAAAGTCCCATGAGATGGGGTATTATTACCCCATTTTTATGTGAGAACACTGGAGGGGTGGTGGTTAGATAACTTACCTAGGGGTCTACAGCTGTTAAGCAGCAGCACTGGGGTTCACACTAGGTCTGTCCCAATCAGAGCTTATACACACTTTTACCACAGCCTTCCCCAACGTGACCTTGGGACTGGGAAAGCAAGAAAGGTTTGGGATGGGGTGGCCTGATTTCCATTTCCTGACCCAAGCTACAATAGGTGGGATACCATGGGGCTCACCCCCAGCACAGGACCTGGCCCACAGTAGGCTCCCAGCAAATATCAAACAGCCAATGAGAACTAAGTTCAGAGATGTTCTCACCAGGCCATGGCAGTAGGCAGATACATACCCAAACTGGAAGTATCATTTGTATCATTCCCAGACGCTCTTTATTATTTTGTTTCTTCTACAAACAGCTTGAGTCAGGAACCCAGCGAGAAATGTAATTTATATATTTTTCATGAGAATCATTACTTTTCATTTTATTTATTTTAAATAGGAGAGATAAAATAGAAGTGCCCATTAGATGCCTATAAAAAATAGGGCTGGCCTAAATAATATGCATATAATTTACAATTCATGCTTTATGACTTCTCTTTTATTCTAAGACATTCTAAAATTAGAATTTATACTTACAGGTCTAATATTTTGGAGCTGGAAAGGACCTTGGCATTCATCTGAGCACACATCCCATTTTTCAGATGAGAAAGTTGAGACACAATATTATGCTGCTTGTCTAAGGCCAGGCTCTATGGATGGCAGAGCTGGTTAGAAGGCCAGAGCAGTCCCTCTCAGCCATAAGTTCTCAAATTGTGGCAAGTAAGCTATTAATGGGTAGTAAAACCAATTTTAGTAGGTTAAAACCAACTTTTTTTTCTTACTTTTTAAAATGTTATTTAACACTTTATTTTTTAAAACAATTTTAGGTTAACACAAAAATTGCACATAAAGTATATTTGTTACAATTGATGAACCAATATTGATACACTCTTATTAACTAAAGTCCATAGTTTACATTAGGGTTCACTCTTCATGTTGTATAGTTTTATGGGATTTGATAAATATATAATGTCATGAATCCATCATTACCACATCACGTAGAATAGTTTCACTGCCCTAAAAGTGCCCTGTGTTCCACCTATTCATCCCTTCGCTGCTCCTCCTGAACCTGTGGCCCAACTTTTTAAACATATGATAGAATAGAATTTTTTAAAAAACCCAAAAACATACTGTATACCTCATTGTAAGGGTATTATTTCATGAAGCTTTTGTTTTAGATATATACATAAATATATGTGTATTTAGTTAAAATCCAAAATATATTTCTTACCATGGATCAGAGTAAAAAGTTACTTAAAATTCTCAGGAATAAATCCAGAAAATGAATGCACAGATGGAACATTTCATATATGAAACCAAACCAAAACAAAACAAAATAACCAAGAAAATAAACAAGCACACAAAAATTCTCTGAAGAGTAAGTACAGAGAAGTCAGCAAGTTAATGGTTTTTCCCCAAATCAGTTTTGACTTTAGTTTCTTCATTGGGGCTGCAAATCATTCAAGACTTTAAAGTTCTCAGAGTACAAGATATGCAAAGTTTGGGGGAGGGGGGAGGAGTGAGGGTTTCATCCTTATTAACTGATTCTGTTCAAAGTTTTCAAAAATGTTGTCCCTAGATGGTAATCAACAAAGAAAAATTTCTTTTCAGGAGGGTTTTTAAAAAAGATTTATTTGGCTTTATGGCTTTATATTCCTTACTTTTTCATCAGAAGCATCATGGAACTAAGAGGGATATTGTTGTGTTTAACTTCATGTTATGCCAAATGTCTGAAGATTTCTAAAGGATTTGAATTTATTCTTGAGTTAGATTCTTCAGTTTTTAAAAACCTCCTTTCTGTGTACAGCAACACTTTATCTGTCCAACAGAGATATGGAATCTAGGTATACCCAAGTTTTCAGAGAAATCCTGACTTCAAACTTTGAATCACATTGGCCAGTCATGGCAATCTCTGCTTTGATGCAGTAGAAAGACTGCAGGTAAGCTAGGGCTCAAATTCCAGGCTGTGTGTCCCTGCAAAGGGATTCTCTCTTTGTATCCTTTTTGGAGAATGATATACAGAAATTCCATATTACGTGATGCTAAGATTATATCAGGAGCTTCCTGTATGAACAATGTGCTGGGCTAAGCCCTATGCATGTGTTTCTAATCCTATCAACAATCCTGTGAAACAGAAATTATTGTCCTCATTTAACAAATGAACAAAGTTGAATAAATTTAGGCTCAGAAAGCACAAGAAGCATGCCCAAAGTCACTCAACAAGATGGTGGTTAAGCCATATTGAAACCCATGTCTGAAAGAGCATAGGCCCGTTCTCCACGTGTTCCCAGGCCCTAAACATGGTGCTGGGTACACAGTAAGTGCTCATTGTACATGCTCAACATTTCCTAAAAGAATGACTGACTGAAGAGCAAAGGCTTGGCAAAGAATTTGGGATGGTTGTAAGGATAAATAAGATGATACTACTACTAGCACCTGTAATTTATTGAGCATGTACTTTGTGCCAGGCACTATATTAAAGGCTTTACACGTATTTTCTTATATATACGATGTACATAAAAGACTTAACACAAGGTATGGCATGTAGTAAAGACTTCAATGTTACTAATATCACTATATATCACTATAATGGTAGCTATCATCATTATAGTAAAAGAGTTTAATGTTATGATCTCTTCTAACCCACACCCTTGGTGCTTCTGTCAGACTTATCAAACAGGTCAAACTGAGCGTGAGCCCTTTCAGCAGTGACCCAGCTCCAAAACTGATTTCTCCTTCCATCTCTTTTTCACATAGGCATGATTGCAACGCGATGTGTTGGTTAATCTCTAAATTACATAAAGAGCCCTCAATGTGCTTTTCGGTAGGAGAGAGGAAGGGGGTGTGTTCTTGTGGTCATACCTAGTCTGCATAATGTACTGCTCTCTGTCGGGGTGTGCGTACATGTGGTGGGGGTTGAGAAGGAAGCCACTGGTCTGGTGGCAGCGGCTGGAGGAAAGTGCGGTGACTCGGCAGGGCTCTGAATGGAACAGCACAGGGTGGTTCACCCTGGGCCAGGAGGAAGGAAGGGAAAAAGCCCGCCAGTGGTGAGACCTGGTCAGGCTTATGAGTGGCCTTGGGGACGCTGGGAGGAAGTTCTGGAGAACTGGACCATGAGGGTCTATCTTAGCACTGAAGCTCCCTGTGACCTGAGCTGGCAGACTTGACAGTGGGGAAGTATCAAGTATTGTCCATGGGGATAGGTAAGGTCTTAAGCCCAAACCCTTGAAATTAAACTTCCAGATGGTAGCCGGAATTCTTCATGAAGTCCATGCTGCAGACAGGAGTATTATGCACATTTTTAGAAACAGAGTACTTCAATCTAGTGGTCCTGCTCAACATCAATATATTTTGAAATAGGACTCATAAAAATATAATATGAAGTAGTTGTTACCTCTGATGACTTAAAAGTCTTTCATCAAAAATTCTCAAGAAAGGGATCTTAGAGTTTATTCATTTGTTTGTTTTTCTATTCACTCATTCAATCTACAAATATGTATCATTCTTTTTTATCCTTTATATTCTCTGAGGTAGAGCTGATGACCACCTGAGTAGACAGGAGTCAGAGACTGGTGTTTGAGTCTCATTTTCACTCATACTTAATTGTGAGGTCTTGGGAAAGTTCCTTTGTTTGTAAAATGCGGGGAACTTTAAATTCTAAGAACTTTAAAAAAATTCACATGAGATAATGTCTGGAATGCAACCATATGAAATGACTGCATTTTACCTATTAAAGAAAGAGACACAGAGTGAACAAAAGGTTTGCCCAAAGTCATAATTAGCTAGTAAGGGATGTCAAAGATGAAATATAAATTCAGGTGACTGGACATAGTACAGGCCAGGGTTGATTCAGATAAACAATTTCTTTTTTTGTAGTCAGGGTGCACGTGACTGTAAGAGGCAATAGTCCACTGAGGTAGAAAGGGGTATTTACTGAGAACATATAGAGATCTCAGAGAATGCAAGGGTGGAACACTAGGTATTTCTGGGCCTCACTCAGACTGGCCAGAGGACTGGGGACTCCTCAGCAACAGGGTGGCTCGACCCTGTGTCTCCCTTGTCTCTGCTTCCGAGCCAGCCTCAGCCTCTCCCCCACTTTACCTGCCTTCTTCTGCTCGCTTATCCTGTAGGAGGCACGACATGGCCACTCAGCCTGGATCCACCATATGACCACTAAGCTCCAGTGCTCACAATCAAGGGACAACACTTACTGAAAGTCCTCAAGGAGAAATGAACTAGCTTGGCTCCTCTGAGAGAACCTGGACCACACAACTCATTTCTGAACAAATGATTGGCTCCTGCTGAGTCAGGTGTGTGTCCACCCCTGGTCCAACCAGCTATGGGCTTCCCCACCACCACCATCACCACAACCCATGCCTAGAAGCCACATTATCGCACTTTATCTCGAGCAGCTATATCTGCAAGAGAGCTGTGGGAGGCAAAGGTGCTAAATTGCCAGGCTGGGTGTTATCGCATAAAGAGAGGAACTATTTATAGAGTGTGTGTACTTTGAACGATTTTATGATGTGTATCAGTTATGAGATTTAAGACCCAAATTTCCTGGTCAAAAAAATCAGTGCAGTTTAATATTATAAATATTGTGTTGGGCTCTTAAGATAGACACATATGTTCACAAGTTATGTCCACAAATAACTGTAATGTAAGACAGTCCATGAAAGTTTCTTAAAAACTGTCTCATAAAATTACATGGAAGCATGAAAAAAGATTAAATCTCCTGGAGGAGTCAGAAAGCTTTCACTGAGTGAGTGCAATTCGAGATACATCTTGAAGCTTTCATTTAATTTTTATAGAGAGAGGTGGAAGATGAAACAGTGGGAAAAGCAGGGCAAAAAATTGGAGAAGTGAAATTAGACATACATGCTGAGAGGGCAAACACTATATGTGGCTGAAGAGCTGGGCACAGGAGGAAGAAAAAGAAACCAGTGCTAATTGACCGGTCTCAACTATATGCTGGACATTTTCAGAAGACACCTCATTTAACCTTTTAACAATCCTTGAGGTAGCATCTACTGTCCCTATTTTACCAAGGTACACAAAGCCAGAATGTACTCCCTCCGTTGTCCCGTGATGGGGCTGAGGGGGAGAACAGATGGAGGGCAGGTCCCCCACCGGCTAAGGAGCTCACACCAGATTCTGAAGGCACTAGGAGGTCGTGCAAGATTTCTAAGCAAAGAATGGCACAATGAGATCTGAATTTTCAAAAAATAATGCTGATGGTAATATGAGTTTTAGATAGAGTATTCTTTCTTTCACCTTCATTTATTTAATTAAAAGTATACATTGAAAACTTACTGTAGGTCAAGACCTTGCACCAGGCACTGTGGGAAAAAATGTTATACATGCCGGACATGGCCCCCCAATCTCATGAGGTTTATAACATATAGCTCATATATACCTGTCTTGACATATATTTTATAATACAGATGATGCTAAACTTACGATGGGGCTACATCCCAATAAGCCCATCATAAGCTGAAAATGTGGTAGGTCAAAAATGCATTTAATACCCTGATAAACCCATCATAGAGTTGAAAAATTATAAGTCAAACCATCATAAGTTGGGGACTCTCTGTATACGCACACACACACACAAATACATATACAGAGAGAGAGTAAACTTCTAAATTTTAATTATCTTTTAGCTCACAAAAATAGTATGATAGCATTTTTATTTATTTATTTATTTATTTAATTTTTTTGAGGCAGAGTCTCTTTCTGTCACCTTGGCTAGAGTGCAGTGGTGTTATCATAGCTCACTGCAACCTCAAACTCCTGGGCTCAGGCAGTCCTCCTGCCTCAGCCTCCCGAGTAGCTGGGATTACAGGCACATGCCACCATGCCCAGCTAATTTTTTCTATTTTTAGTAGAGATGGGGTCTTGCTCTTGCTCAGGTTGGTCTCCAACTCCTGACCTCAAGCAATCCTCCCGCCTTGACCTCCCAAAGTGCTAGGATTACAGGCGTGAGCCACCATACCTGGCCCATTTTTGTTTTAAAATATAATTTATATATTCTGGCAGTGTCAAGAATATATCCCTTATCAGATATATAATTTGCAGATATTTTTCTCCCATTATGTGAGTTGCCTTTTTACCATGTTCATAGTGTCTTTTGATGCCTAAAAGTTTTTCATTTTCTTCTTTTTTCAAAAAAACTCTTTTGTAGAGCCAGGGGTCTTGCTATGTTGCCCAGGCTGGTCTCAAACTCCTGGCCTCAAGTGATTCTCCCTCCTTGGCCTCGCAAAGTGCTGGGACTATAGGTGTCAGCCACTGTGCCTAGCCAGTTTTTAATTTTCATGAGGTCCAATTCGTCTGTTTTTTGTCTTGTTGCCTATGCCTTTGGTGTCACATCCAAGAAACTGTTGCCAAATCCAATGTCATAAAGTTTTTTCTCCTGTGTTTTCTTCTAAGAGTTTTACAGTTTTAGGTCTTAGGTTTAGGTCTTTGATCCATTTGAGTTAATTTTTGTAAATGGTGTAAGGCAAGGGTCCAACTTCATTCTTTTGCATGTGGATATCCAGTTTTCCCAGCACCATTTGTTAAAAAAACTGTCCTTTCCCCATTGAATAGTCTTGGCACCATTCTTGAAAATCAAGTGACCATAGATATGAGGGTTTATTTCTGGGCTCTCTATTCTATTCCATTGATCTATATGTCTGTCCTTATGCCAGTACCATACTGTTTTGACTACTATAGATTTGTAAGTAAGTTTTGAAATCAGAAAGTGTGAGTCCTCCAATTTTGCTTTTAATCAAGGTTGTTTCAGCTGTTCAGAGTCACTTGAGATTTCATATAAATTTCAGCATGAGTTTTTCTGCAAATAAAATAAAACAAAAACCAAAACAAAACAAAAAAACCCACCATAGGGATTTTGATAGGGAGTGCATTGAATCTGTGGATTGTGTGGGTAGTATTATAGTTACACAGCATTTTGAATGCACTAAATGCTACTGAAATGTACACATTAAATGGTTAATTGTGAGTTATGTGAAGTTCAGCTCAATTTAAAAAAAGCTTGTGTGATTATACCTCAAAAGCAGGTATAGGGACAGCCTGAGGCAACTGGAAGGGAAAGGAGGTTGTAGTTGTAGAAATGTTGAGGTTTAAGATCTCTAATTCAGAACAGGTTAGGGAACGTGAAGGTCCCTGGAGTTGAGCAGATAAAAGTGGGGAAGGGTAAGGCGCTCCAAAGGTAATCCACAAAGACAATGACTTCACAAGGAGATTCAAGACTGCAGTTTAGGCAGCACACACACCAAGCTGTGAATGGTGGTCATGACTGCAGTGGGGTGGAAACAGATATGATTTTAGAGGGATTTTATTATAGTACCTTTTAAAAGAGAAAGAATAATAAAAATTATTGTTTTAAAGCTGTAATTTAGGAACTTTAATTTAGGAGAGAATAATTATGAACCAGGTGCCTTTTTAAAAAAAAATCATAGTGGGAGTGACAGGAAGGTGTTAGATGATACAGGCATGGACGGATGGGGAGGCGGGCATGCCAGCTGGCTTAATCTCTTATTTATTTTCAGAGCAATGGTCTGGCAGCAGCATTGTGGAGCTGGGAGAAGGCCAACCCTGTCTCCCAACCCTGCAGTATATGAGGACTGGTAAACACCCCTCAACTCAAGACAGCAGCAGGGGAAGCTAAGTTCTTGTAAGTTAGCCAAGTTTCAGTTCAGGCAAGGAGTGGGAGACAGGCTGGGGATGTAGGACAGTTTGCTCACTATAAAATGGGGGCTCCAGAGGGCACAACAGAAAGGTGTGAGAAAGAAAGGAGCAGTGGGGAAATGACCGAAGGAAGGCACCAGTATACAGGATAAGATGGATGAGTGTAGACGCTTACATTTTAGGCATTTATATAGTATGGGAATAAGGGAATTTATACAGGGAATAAATAGCAGCCCTTAAGCGCCCAGAGAGACCTGTGATGTCAAGTTTAGCAACAGTGAAACAGGCCTCCTGGGATCTGAGCAGGATGTTGGACTTGAGCTGGGACGCTATGGATGGCAGAATCCGGGCAGACAAAAAAACAATACAAAGTCCCAGAGGCAGACACTAGCATGGATAACTCAAGGGCCCAAGAGCACACCAGACAGACTTAAGTAGAAGGTTTGTGTTGGGGATTAGAAGGCTTGCTCCCAAGGGTAGGGTTGGCTTTTGGAGAGCCTTCTAAGCCAGCAGAGGAGTTGAGACATGATTTATAAGAAACAAGGGCTCATTATGGGGTTTTTTTGTTTTGTCTTGGTTTTTGGTTTTTTTTTGTTTTTGCTTTTTGTTTTTTACCAGTGGAGGGATAGATGAAAATAGCATTTAAGGATGATTACTGTGAGAAATATCCATGCAAAATGGATTGGGGCAGGAAAAATTGGACACTCTGTAGATTTTGCAACTATCCAAATATGATATGGTACAGGCTTGGACTAGGAAGAAGAAGAAAAATATAATTTCAAAATAAAAACAAACTGAACTTATTTTATATGTGGGGAGAGGAAGAAGAGAGGGTTAAAAATTTTCAAAATTTTGAGTATGGCTGATTAGAGAGTTATATTAAGAACATGGGGCTGGGCAAGGTCACCCATTCCTGCAATCCCAGCACTTTGGGAGGCTGAGGTGGGAGGAGTGCTTGAAGCCAGGAGATCAAGACCAGCCTGGGTAACATAGCAAGACCTTATCTCTATAAAAAAATAAAAAAATTAACCGGGTATGGTGGCATATACCTGTAGTCCCAGCTACTTAGGAGGCTGAGGCAGGAGGATCACTTGAGCCTAGGAGTTTGAGGCTGCAGTGAGCTATGATGATGCTATTGCACTCTAGCCAGGATGACAGAGCAAGAGCCTATCTCCAAAAAAAAAAAAAAAATGAATGGATATTTATTGTTTCTTACAGTTTTGGAGTCTGGGAAGTCCAAGGTTGAGGGGCCAAATCTGGTGAGAGCTTTCTTGCTGGTGGGGACTCTGTGGCATCCTGAGGTGGAGCAGGGCATCACATAGTGAGGGGCTAAGTGTGCTCATGTGCTAGCTATGTTTCCCTTCCTCTTCTTATAAAGCCACTAGTTTCGCTCCCAGGATAACCCATTAATCCATTAACCCATTAGTCCATAGATGGATTAATCCACTCACAAGGGCAGAGCCCTCAAGATCCAATCACCTCATAAAAGGCCAATTCTCAACACTGCCACATTAGGGATTAAGTTTCAACATGAGTTTTGGAGAGGACATTCCAACCATAGCAATACCCATTTCTTTGTTTTTGTAACAAAGTTCACCTACACTGGGCAATTCAATAAATATTGAATCCATTGAGCTAGGTACAGGCATAGTTGGGGTACAAGGAAGGCAAAAGGAAAATTCATGGAAATTTCCAAAGAGGAAAATTACACTAGTACTGATTCTTGAAGAATAAACAGGAGTTTATCAGGAGACAAGACGGGGAAGTTTAAAGGTTATTCAGTGATTGTAATTTGGATTGGAGTTTGTTTGTACTTATTTTAAGGCTGAGTGGAAATATGGAAGGCATGAAGAAAATATTTCATAATTTGAAAAATCTCCAGTCTTATTAAAATGTGAAATATTGAGCAACCATAGGACTTTATCATTTGATTTCAAATATATCTTTAGAAATCTTAATAGTTTAACTGAGCCTATAAGATCTTAATAGCTAGCCATTTTACTAAATTAGCACTCCTAAATTTCACCTGTTTTCTATTATAAAAATATTTTTATGAGCACATTGATCAACTAAAAACCTGTATGAGATAATTCAGAAATTTCTTTAAGAGTACAATTTAGAAAGCACCTAAGAAAAACATAAAGGCAATTCTTCCATTTTCAAGGCTATTATGATAAAGTTGAAATTCTATTATAGTTTTATTTTTTATTGTTGATTATACTAATTCTGTGAGCTTTGAAGGTCTCCGTATTTGCCCAACATTCTAGTACCTTCCTGCTTTCTTCATTTATAGATTTGGTATTCTGGATGCTTAGGATTAAGGGTATGGACAAACTTCAAAAAAGCATGTTTGGCAGTTTCCCAACATGGCAAAAATGACAGACATTAGGTAGGTTTTCCAAGGGTTTCTTTCCTCATAAGAAAGCCATCACTGTAAAATATGTTGTCCCATATTATCCCCTGCAAATCCGGCTCACTCTGTGAGGCTGTCAGATCACACAGGCTTAGACCAATCTAACCAGACTCCCCAAGAACTAAGCAACGAGAGGGCAGGAACAAGCAGCAATGGGAGGCCCTAAGTAATCCAGCTCATAGTGTTTGGAAGAACATCGATTTTGCTTTTCTGACAATTATTCTCTAACAATTAAAAGGTTTAGTTCATTAATTTCCTGTGCTTTTAGCAACCAAATTTTGGAACCAAATGTTCAACAGTCCTGTAACTCTATTGCCAGTGGGTTATAGTACCCGGGAAGCAGTAGGCATGCTGTAACACAGACCCACTGGCATTAAATCGTCTCCCACTCAAGGGCGGCTGCTGGCAGCTGGAAATTTGATTTAGGAACCAATATACTGTTAAACACCATTGTTTTAGTGTACAAAGAACAATGTGTGAGACTGGGTTTTTAAAGCATTCTTGATGTTATACTATTATAGTGTACTTATTTTCTATTCATTCACTTTCTTTGAATAGCAAACACTCTTTTCTGACTAAAATTAACAAATGCCTCTCAAATTACACAGAGGCATTACTTTTTCTATTGTAGGCTGCTGATTTCCCTAGGGAGGAAGAGGAATCAATAAAATGGTCAAGCACAGATAAAAAGTATCCTAATTTTTGTATGGATAAGCAAAGAATTATAAAGAAATACAACTTCTTTATATGTTAATACACAATCATATTTAAAGTTCAAATAATGTTAAATTCTTTTAAAAATATATGATATAAATTAATAGCAATGTATATGTTTGACCTCTACATTGTGGTTAAGGACGGAAAGTAAAGGGTCCCTCTGGTCCAACATCCTCCCAATGCACACATTCCCTCTGTATCTCTGAACAAATCCAGTGACAAGATAACTTTCTGCTCCATGACACATCCCATTGCATTATCATTTACTCCACTGTTAGGAAGTCATTAGAGGTCTGTGTGCAAGGCACTGTACTGAGTGTTCTGTGATATTAAAAAAAAACAATCAAAGTCCTTGCCCTAAAGAAGCTTAATATCTTGTTCACAAAGTTCAGACTATAATTATGACAACATCAGACAAGAAATTAAAAGGGCCACAGAAAGGCACAAACCAAACCTCATGGAAACTCAGAGGGAGGGATGAAACAGCCTGTCTGACCGAGGGAACCCACTGGTCGTACCTCTGTCTGTACTGACACTATAATTTCTCTTATCTACCTGTTAGAGCTTGACATATTCTATGATGAAAGTTAGTTGAGATGCCTAAAGCTTGGCCTTGGGAATTAGATGCTTTTAGATATGAATCTGGACCCTCTCTGTTTAGCTGAGTGACCTTGAAGAAGTTATATAACCTCACTGTACTTCTGTTTTGTCATTTGTAAAATGGGCATAGTAAGATCTACCTGACAAGCTTATTGAAGGATTAAATAATAATATTATATAAAGTGCTTCAGCATATGCCTGGTACTTGGTATTTAAAGATGGTAGCTTTTGTTTTTACTTTTTTTTCATTTTCCTTCTATTTTTCTCCAATCTCTCTCTAGCATTGTTATCATCCCTAATAATACATTACTTTCTAGATCTCCTCACCTTTATGGCTATCCTCCTCCAATGATCTAGTTTTCACTCTCCTGTACAAAGTGCTATCTACAACTTTACGACAATAAAACTTCCCCCCCAAACAGAAAAGCTACAGATGGGATCTGATCAAATGTAGTAAACCAAACTGCTACTTCCTTTCTGACATATATTTTTCCTAATGCAATCCAAATTGCATTCAAGATTTTTTTTTTGTTTTTTAAGCAATTCCATGCCTTTGTTGGTTCATGGCAAGCTTTTAAAGTCAACTAACATCTCTAGGCACTATTTAGATAGTGAACAATCAGGCCTCTCCTGTCTTGTACTTATGCAATTGATTTTTTCAACCTAAATAAAGATCTTTTTGTTTCTCTGTCTTGTGTAGGCCTGGACTCTTGGTTGCAAGTGACAGAAGGGTAGTTGGACCTACCTTAGATAAGAAGGAAAAATTTTTTTGTTGGTGTAACTGAAGAGCAAGAAAAAGGGGACAACTGGAATGTCATCACCCCTCATTGTGATGAACATTGGCTTCATTGTCTCACATACATTTCTTCTGGGACCCTGGTTACTGGCAGCTCCTGGCTCTTATTATCATAACTTGAGCCACAGAAGAAATGATTCCCTCTTCAAGTCCTCCTCCCTGCAACCGTTTATTAACAGAAAAATCCCAGGGGAAGAACTGTCTGACTCAAACACATGTCAATCATTATTGAACTTCCCTGGCCCCCAAGACTGGGTGAGAAATTGTCAGTCCTTATACCAATTACTATGGCTGGGGAGCCCAGATTAAGATGACAGCTCCTGACAGGACTCAGGGTATGGCAAGGGAAAAGTACTTCCAAAGGAATTGGGAATATATATTTTTTTCTTTTTCTTTTTTTTTAAGAGATTGGGTCCGCTTTTGCTCAGGCTGGTCTTGAACTCCTGAGCTCAAGTGATCCCCCCGCCTTGGCCTCCCAGAGTGCTAGGATTACAGGCACGAGCCACCTCACCCAGCCTGGAACTGGGAATATATTTTAATGAAAGAAATGGAGGTGGTTTAGAGCTAAGTCCCTTAGCCAAGTAGGGGTAGGACTAACTGAAGGTCTTTTAATTGCTATTATACTATAGGTGATTGAATGATCTTTTTGAGTCAGACACAAAAAGATTATTTTTGTGAAAGCAAGTCATTTGTGTTTCTTTTCCCTATTTTGATAAAGAACTAATATTTTATTATCCTTACTGTATGGACTTTTCTCCTGCCAGTTAAAATCAGATAAAGTAAATTTAGATTGATATAAATGTTTACAAGCAAATTGGCAAAACTTCAAATTAAATGACAAAGTAACTTAAAACATCTCATTAAATAAAATGTAGCCTGCAGTCACTGTTATTAACAATCATTTAGACAAGGTGCAGTGGCTTGTGCCTGTAATCCCAGCACATTGGGTGGCCAAGGTGGGACACTGGCTTGAGGCCAGTAGTTCGAGACCAGCCTGGGCATCATAGTAAGACCCTGTCTCTACAAAAAAGAAAAAAAAAAAAAACCAATCATTTAGGAAGCAGAATTAACTCATGTGACAGCACCCAAGCTCAGCTATTAAAAAATAGAGAGTAAACTACAATTCAAATTAGACTAGAATAAACTTCAGAGCTCCTATTTTCTAATCCCTTAACCAAAAATTGTAGGCTATCTGCCAGGGAGCTATTTTGAGATACAGAGATATAAACTTGAGCCCGGCACAGTGGCTAATGCCTGTAATCCTAGCACTTTGGGAGGCCACGGTGGGAGGATTGCATGAGGCCAGGAGTTCGAAACCAGTTTGAGCAACATGGTGAGACCCCATCTCTACAAAAAATAAAAAAATTAGCAGGGCTCTACTTGGGAGGCTGAGCAGGAGGATTGCTTGAGCCCAGGAATTTGAGCTGGCAGTGAGCTATGATGATGCCACTGCACTCTAGCCCAGGTGACAGAGTGAGACCCTGTCTCAAAAAAAAAAAAAATTACTAACTTATCTTACTATATATCACTCAACAAACAACATACTTGTTATCAGATAATGCCTGGCAGGAAAGTGAAAATGAAATCAATTTTCTAAGGATTTCCTTCTAAGGATTATATGAAGATATAAAGGAGCAAACTCATGGGTTATGTCCATTGATTATTCTAATCATCTAAGTTACATTTAATTTGTAAAACTGGATTATTGCTTTGGCCTCTTATGTAGGTTTCTAAAGCAGTCCTCTTAAATTAACAGAGAGTAATTTGTTGTTTCTGGAAGTAATAAAAGACATTAGTGTATTGCTTATGACTTGCTTATTGCAGAAACCATCCACGTCACTCAGGAGAGGTCAAATGCTGACCCACATCTAATGACAAACACAGCCAATGAAATGAAAACAGAAAAAGTTTTTTTCTTTTCCCTTATACCTGGATTTTAATCTGGGCTCTATCACCCTTTGCTTGCCATGCATGCCATTCTATAGGTTAAATTATCCTGTGGACAAAGATATGGGTGATGGATATGGGCCAGTACTGGGATGCAGGGTACCGCTAGACTGGAATGCCCTATAACCTACTGACCTAGTCCTATATTTTGTGAAAAAAGATTAAATATGACAAAAAAATTAAAATTAAATTAAATGATTTCTCATCTAAGGTGAAAACCAACCCAGATAAAAGAATTTCAACTCCAAAGGATTTTAATAACAGATACTCAGCAAATAAAGGAGTATCATCTATTTAGTCAAAAGAGAGACCATAACCATAACCATAGCATCAGATTCTTGGTAAGCAAGTCAGCTTTTTAGAAAGGTTATCAGTGCACAAAAAGATGTAGTAGACAGCTGAAATATGTTTTAAAATGTGAAAGTTTTAACTATTCAAAACCTATACATTTTGGTTTTCTATATAATAAGGAGTACTGTTGGAAATTATCTTAGCGATAAAATTCATATTAAGCTCTCTTTAAACATTCCCATTGTCTTAGACCATTTTGGGCTGCTATAACAAAATACCACAGACCAGTAATTTATAATGGACAGAAACATATTGGCTCACAGTTCTAGAGGCTGAGAAGTCCAAGATCGAGCAGCCAGCATCCTGTAAGGGCCTTATTGCTGTGTCATCCCCTGAATGAAGGGCAAAGAGAGGGCTAGAGAGAGAGAGGACTGAACTCATCCTTTTATAAGGAACCCATTCCTGGCATTAATGCGTTAATCCAACTCTGCCCTCATGGCCTAATCACGTCTCATTAGGCCCCACCTTCCAACGCTGTTGCACTGGGGCTTAAGTTTCTTTTGGAAGACACTTTCAAACCACAGAATTAAACTGGGATTTTAACTCTCAATTACCATTGGGCTCTTTACATTTGTCACTTTTATATCTGTGACTACATGAGATTTCTATTATGGGCTGGTGATTTTAGATTTACCTATTATTTTTGAGTGACTTATCTTTGTCAAAATCTAATTCATTCAATCTTTTATATCCATTGGCACAAAATCAAATGGGTTTGAACCAATGGACCAGGATGATCTAAGTGTGAATGGTATTATATCATTTTATCTTAGGGCTCTCTATTTAATGATAATATTTTCACTGGCACTACCTGTGTATTTATGTATGAGTAACCTGACTTGGCAAAACAACCAAAACCCCAAAACCCAAACACAATTAAATATGCTGTTCTCATTAGATAGCTATCGTTCTATTAAAGTTACATACTATGATGTCTATTCCAATGTAGTACAGTTTTCAAGGTTCTATTGTATTCATTAAAAGCTAGCATTATTCTTTAAATTTGAAAACACAAATACTAATCACCATGGGCACATAGTTTTAATAATAAAAGTTGTTGAATTGCTTCATGGTATAAATGATGTTGGACTAGGCCCTAGTCCAGTACCATCCACTTGAAGAGAGGTCAACATTCACTGACTTCACTTCAGCTGCTCTTCACTCAACCCTCTGCAACCTTCTATTCCTCCTACTCCACTGAAATCACTCAGTTAAAGGTCATGGATAACTTCTTTTCAGGCCCTTATCATTCTCCAGGAATGACTACAATGGCTTCCCAAGTGGCCTCCCTGCCACAAACTTATAGTCCTTTCTCTTCCCACACCCACTTTCTCCCCTTTTCTAAAATGCAAATCATTCCCATGATTGAAACTTTTCCCAATGCCTTTGGGATACAAATACAAACTTCTTAACGTTAGATTGGAGTTTACCAATAATATGCTATTTGCAAAAATGAGAGCCCCCTTTCATCCTGTTTGAGGAATACGACAACCCTGATCAATCATTCCACCTTGGAACAAGCACCCTCTTCCTTGAATGGCTTGGCATTGCACTATTGTGATTCTCTTTCTACTTCTTTGGCTGGTTTTCTTGGTCTTCTCTCTGGCATTTCTCTAGCTCCTGTGCTTATATCCCTTTTCCTGTTCACCTCAATAATTCCTTAATTATCATGTGTGTAGAAAAGGCTCCTAAATTCACACCCAAAGGGCACAAGATATCCCCATTTCCAGAGGCCTTTGGACCATCTTTACCTGGGTATTTCATCAACAGCTCAAAGCAGCCTTATCTGATTCCCTCCAAACTGAGTACTTCTATTTCTACCTCTGTTCTTTGTTCCTTAGTTCTCCCTGTTGATAAGCTTGACATCCCAAAATCATTTGACACCTTCTCATCTCCCAGGCAAGTCAAGATTACCTCTAGTCTTTCTATGCCTTTTGTCTCCATTCATTCTGAATTCCTTAATACTCTCTTTAAAGCAGCTATAAGAGTTTCCTTCACTTCCAAACTTTTTACCTCTTTTCAATCCCACCCACTGATGCCAGCGTAATCTTTTAAAAACATATCTTTGAGTATATCATATTCCTGCTTAAATGGTTCCAGAATAAAGTCCAATTCTAATCCCTTCTTGATCTCACCCTAATCTACTTTTGCAATCTCATTTGCAACCATGAACCTATGTTGGAACCAAAAAGCCCACTCATTTCCTTCCTCCACCAAAGGACTAGTGAAACTGCTGTGCTTTTAAACGTTCTGAATAGAAAAGAACTTTTAAGAAATGAAAGAGAGAGCTAAGATATAGCAGAGCAAAATACGGAAAAAAAAATGAAGTATGAGCCCACAGCTCCTGATATCTACCTACTACTCTCTCATTTGAGAGACTACATTTCAGCGTCGAAAGATATCCAGCCTTTACACTAAGGAAGGCTCTGTTCCCTTTTGATGACTTATTCAACCACAGTGCTGCTCTATGCCTTTTCTAAACAGAGGGAAGAATTAAAGGGGGAAAAGGGTCTTATTCTCAAAGATCATAACTTTGGAAGGGTGTGTCAATACATATTTCGTTTGTGCTGTTAGTCTGAGTTGCAAAGCGTTAGCACGGGAGGTCTCTGATCACTAGTGCTAAGACATCTAAAAAGATGAGAATAAACTAAAAACTATGCAGGTCATCTTAGACCGGCTAGTAAAAAACTTTGTTATGGAGTGGAAAAATTAAAATGATCGCTAAAACGAGACCTGGGGGATTAAAATAATATGCGCTTGGAATATCAATAACCCCCCTCTCCAACACTGGTCCCGCATTAATAATAACGGCTGGGACTGACTGCACCAACCCTTTTTAAAATGAAGACATAAGAGCCACACTCCTCTAAAAAATTCCTACTGCTCCATATTGCAACGTACGAGTACTGAGGACATTTTTATGCGGTCACAAGCCTCTGTAACTACCCGAACGCTGAGCCGATCTTTCCTGGCCATGAGGAACTTCCATAAAGGAGCGCCGCATCCCGCAGCGGCTGGAGCCTCAGCCTGGGAAAGCAGTCCCCGGGCGCAGACTACAGTCCTCACAAAGCGGACTGAACTCGACCGGGAAAGCTCTGCGATGGCGCCCACAGCCTTTCCCTACTTGAGGTAGTGCAGGGGTCGCGCCACCTCTGGCCTAGGACGGTCCTCGGAGACGCCGGCAGCGCGGAGCCGGGCGCAGCTCACAATGCGCTGGGGCCCGCCGCGGCGTGAGCGCAGGCGCCCGCGGGGCGGTGGCGGGCGCGCGGCGAGCTTGCGACGCCTCCCTCCCGCCCGTCCCGCAGCGGCCCTGCTCGGGGCCGGTGCGGGCGGGCGCGCCAGCCGGCACCTGCAGACCGGCGCGCGGCCCCCTCCCTTGGCTCCCGGGGCTCAGGTCTTCTCACGGCCCTGCCCGTCTCCGGGTGCAGCGGTCTCCGACCCCTCGCGCCCCTCGGCTCTGCGTCCAGGGCCAGCCCTTTTTTTCGCTGGCGTCTCGGCCACCTTCCTCACTCCTGCTCTCCTGCGCCGATTCCTGTCATTGTCGCGGCCTCTCTCCTCTTTCCCATCCTTTCTCGTCTTTGCCGCAGTTGGGCCGATTTCCTCTTCCCACCCAGCCGCCTTCTTTTTGCACGCTGGTTTTTTCTCGGCCGCCGCTTCCACTGCCACAGTGGTGTCCGCGCGCTTTGCCCGCCCCGTGTTTCCCGCCTAAGGCCAGGCCGCCTTGGTATTCTGCTAAGGTAAACATCCCCTTTAAAAATCGCGAAAAGATACCGCTTTCGGCCGTTATGGCTACGTCACGTGAGTACCGAGTCGTAGGGCGCGGGGTGGCTCGGGAGGGGCTGGGGCACGGGGCTGGCCTCGGGGGGCGGCAGGTGCCTCCGGCTGGGCCCCGCCGCCCTCGGGCGTCCCCGCTGCGCCCGGGGCCGGCCGCCTCGAATATGGCGGACGGCGGCGTGTGTGGCGGGGCTGGGGTGGGCGGCCGGCGCCCAGGCGGCCGCCGGACGCTCGGCCGAGCCCGAGCCGCCGCGGTTGGGGCGAGGGGGCGAGGGGGCGTGTGCGTGCGCGAGCTGGGGTCTCGCCACCGGGGGTCGCGGCCCCCCCCCTCTCCCGTGGTGCATTGCTGTTTCCGGGGAGGGGGCCGGCCGCAGCCTTCAGGGCCCGGGGTCCCCCAGCACCGACTCATCGCTGCGCCGCCGCCTTTGCCTCCTGGAGCCTGGTGGGCGGGCGGCGCCGTGGGCTGCAACGGCCGGGGTCCTGGATTATGAATGGAGCGGGGCGGGCTCGGCGCCGGCCTCTGGTGACAGCTGCGGAGGAAGTCGGATTCTTGGGGGCGGGGAGGGGTTCGGGGAGCGCGATTCCCCTCTGGTGGCGGAAAGTTGACGCCACTCGAGGCCTGGCGGCGGGGAAGCCCCGGTGTCAGGTAGCGAGCGAGAGGCCTTTGGCCCCTTCTGGAAGCCTCGGGGCTGCTGCTCCGCCTCTGCGGCGCTCCTGATTGGGCCAAGTCGCCTTCACTCACCCCAGTCGCCTCCTGGAGCCTAAGGATTAGTCACCATGGCTTCGTTTTCCCGTCCGCGCCACGGTTCCTGGGCAGAAAGAGGGAGAACGGCAGGCTGGGGTGGCTTATCGAGTACTATCTTGGTTGCCAACAGTTAATGGTGGTGACGTGTTCTAACCCTGACATAGTCTATATCCTGGACGTGTGTTTCTCAGACTAAGCTGCTGGTTCAGAAACCTGAAACGGTCAGGGACAGAGTTTACAGCCCCGTGATGTTTCAGCAGATTTACCTGGATTTTGTGGTGGCATCTTGGATACGTTAAAGTTCTGTGTTCCGTCGTGTTTCCACCGTGAATTCCCAGCTTAGGTGGGAATCTACGGACTCAAAGGAGAGAAGTGCTGCGTGCTCAGCAAAGGTTGATGTGGGCTAGTCTGGCAGCGATGTGGCTAATGGTTGTCTGGAAAGGCCCTAATTCTTTAATTTCTTTTACATATGTGAGAGCATGCAGATACTGGTCATGAAAACAAATAAGCCTTATGGAGTTTTACATTAAGTAGGAAAGATAGACTCCTAAATAAATGATTATGGGTGATAAATGAAATCAAGTAATCAGTGTCTTTTTTCCCCCAAGTTTTATATAGAGTTTCAAACACAGAAGGTGGTTGTACCTTCACCTAGATTCTACAATGAACGTTTTAGTGTGTTTGCCTTACCTTATTTTTGGATGCATTTCAAAGTAAGTTGGAGACAGCAGAACCGCTTCACCCCTCCAACCTTAGTATGTGCATGTCATTAAATGTAGCTCAATACTGTTGACTATCTTTTAAATATTGGGGGGGCTAAAATTCATATAACACTAAAACCCACAGACAAAACAAAAATTCATCTGTGTGACCTACACCCCTGTTAAGATGGAGAAAGTTGTCATGACCCCAGGGTTTTTTCTTGTCAGATCATACTGTCTCTCACTGCCAACAGAAGCAACTACGTTTCTAATTTTTTTAAAAACCGTAGATTAGTTTTGCCTGTTTTAGAACTTTCATATAAATGTAGTCATACAGAATGCATTCCTTTGTGTAAAAGGCTTCTTTAGCTCAGCATATTTTTGATATTTGTCCATGTTGGATTTATCAGTGGATTGTTTCTTTGGATTGCTGAGTAGTAGTCAATTATATGAACACCTTGCCTGATTTTTTAAAAAATAAACTTTATTTTGGAATATTTTAGTTTTACAGAAAAGTTGCAAAGATAGAGTTCCTGCATACTTCTCACCTAGTTTATCTTATTAACGTCTTATGTATCATGGTACATTTGTCAAAACTAAGAAATTGACTTTGGTACTATTAACTAAATTCTACACTTTCTGTGGATTTCAACAGTTTTTCTTTAATGTCCTTTTTCTGTTCCAGAATCCAGTCCAAGGTACCACATTGTATTTAGTTGTCTTGTCTCCCTCAGTTTGGTTTGTGACAATTTCTCAGTCTTCCCTTGTTTTTTATGACTTTCACAGTCCAGAGGAGTACTGGCTGGGTATCTGGTAGAATACCCCCCTCACCCCAGTTTAGGTTTGTCTGATGTTTTTCTCATGATTAGATTGGGGTTTGGGGTTTTTAGAAAATACCACAGAGCAACTTTAAAAATCATTGGTAAAGGCAGTGTGTGTTCAGAGAAATAGTGAGAATATTTTGAGATGCTAAGTTTTGGGTAGTTACTGTCAAAGTGATAGGGTTTTTTTGGTGTCTTCCTGGCCTACTGACTCAGTCTAGTCCTCCCTGTACTGTTTTCTAAGGTGTTATGATTAGAGAAATTCTCTTCTTGATTGCAGTGTTTACACACCAGTCTAAATGAGTAATTTGTCCTTTTCCATACTGCCTTTTCTCCACATTTCCATTAACCTTCCTTCTTCCTGCTTTATTATCTTAGCTGTCCAGGTTTCATCTATCTTGTGTGTAAATGTCCCGTTTACCCTATGTACCCCTTTTACCTTTTTTCTGTTAAAAGGTGCCTTTCAAATTTTGAGGCCTTCATTCCCTACTAGTATCTTTTTGTTAAATGGAAATGTTTTAGAGATCTCACTGAAGAACATTCTTGAATGTCTGAAGTTTAATGTCCTTAATGTTTCACATCACTGCTTTTGGGTTGCATTAAGCAGCAAAATAGCTGTGGATATGTAGCAGGAAAGAGATGAATAATGTTTCACCCAGGATAATTATCCTATTCCTTACAATAATTGAGAATGAACTGTCCCCAGCATGAGTTGGCTTTTTATTTATTTTAAAAATTATGTTGGTGTGGTAAGAATCGGAATGTTTGTTATGGAGTAATACATTATTTGGAATCTAACATAAGGTTGTAATCATTGTTGCATGTTGGTTTGGATTCTTTCCTCGTCTGTAAGTGTCCTTGTGAGTGTGATCAGTTTCCCATACTAGATAGAGGGACATTTTACCTCCCTCAGGGGTGTCTTGATCCTGATTGAGGTGAGGTAAGCTTTAGGTATTAATTTCTAGTTTTATAATTTTCTGGTTTCCTTCTTACCACACCTTTCTAGCAAATACTGTCAGGTTATATTAAACAGCAACCACTGAATTACAAACAGAAATAGAAGTATGCATTTTAGCTCAGAGGTGCTAATAAGTCCCTCCAGTTAAACCGTAATGGGTAGTAGTAGCCATTTCTAAAACTTACTTAGCATTTTGTGTCATGTGCCCAGCACTTTGACATTTATTTGCTCCTGGTGAAAATAGAGTGAAGTAGGTCTAAACAGATTAGATATGAGGAGATGAAAGGTTACTAGCCTAATATTATAAGTTAGTTATCAAAAGTTATTTTGGATACATAATGTATTAGCTAAGTCATAAAATCTTTTGCTTATCTTTTTGGTATTGTAGTGGAATTTTATACTTTAAGCAAAGAAGAATTGGAGGAGTAAAAGGGTGTTCTGGGTATTTCTATCGAGACTACTAGGTCATGCTAGAACATTAGGCATATGAAGTCTTGTATATACACCAGATTTGTGAGGGTACTTGGAAATTTTTATGTTCTAGGCCACTTAAAAATTTGGGTTTTAGAGGACAAACAAAAAGCAAAAATGAAATTAGACAAGGCTGGAAACACATGAAAAACAACTTGGTAAGATGGCTGCGACGTCAAGTTCTGTGAATTTTGTAGTATAGCATCTTGGAAATGTTTACTACAACAAAGTAATTGGCACTATGGTAAGCCCTTTGAAGACGTCATTTGTGTAATGTAACTTTAACAAAACATACTATTAAAATGAACACTTACTCTACAGCTCATCTTTAAGTCAACCAATCATTTTTTTAACATAGGACTATCTACTATTTCTTTTCTTTCTTTTAGGGCGAACTTTCTGACCAAGTATACAACTACCCAGAGGGCCTAGGAGAAGTGCTGTATAGAGAGCAGTTTGATTTCAACGCTGAGCCACCTTGGGAACCTAGCTGATGATAGGGGGGTTCCATCTCCCAACTTGTCCATGTAAGTATTTTGATATCCATGAGGGTCTTGTAAAATTGAAGTGGAGTGCTGTGTTGCTTAGTATTTTTCAAAACTTGAAATTATATTTACCTCTTTAAGTGCAGTGACCCTTAAAGCTCTTTAAAGTTCTAAAACAGAGACTTGACAATTACAAATTACAGACTTGACTGATTAGTTGTATGCCTTGTTTACCAATGACTGGATCACTTAAAACTTACTTTATCTTGAATACATAACAAATATTACTGTATTTAAGTACATATTACAGGGTAAGTTTTAGGAAATACTAGTTTAGGTTTTAGTATAGTATATGATGGAGAGGGGTTTTGGATTTAAATTGTAGTTTATCACATCATTCAACCATTTAACTTAGTGGATTTGAGTATTTGGGCTTAATCAGAAATCAGACATTTTTAAATAGAGCAAAAGATTCTGCTCTCATTCCACTCAGTGAAGTTATACCCCAGAGCATGGGATATGAAAGATAAATCTTAGTTATTTTTCTAGTTATGAACATCTTGCCAGAGTCAATGTGATTTTCTAGAATTTATTCTCTTTCATGAGATTATTTTATATAATACTCAGCTGTTGAGGGGAAAAATGACTGTGTTTAGAGGACTTACTGAAAGTTGATATGTGTGTGTGTGTGTGTGTGTGTGTGTGTGTATATATATGTCTCCCAGTATGCCACCTTTTGGACATATTTTCAAGGATAGTTTTTGATTATACTTGATTTTCTATGTATGGATTTAACTTTAGAATTGAGCCCCTGTGCAAAGTGTAATTCTGCAGTAAACTTTGAATTTGAGCTGCTGTGGTTGGTTCGTTTAAAAAATTTATAGTATATAGACTTCTTGCTGTTGAAATTTGGGTTTAGGTGTTGAAATTTGGATATTTTTAACTTGGACAGAGACTTGGAAGGAATAATAGCATTAGCTTTCCTGAAAATTCAGGAGAGCTGAGGGTATCAATTTAGTGGTTCTTCAGTCTGATCTTGTTAAACAGAGTCTATTGAATAAAAATGTTTGCTCTACCTAATTAGGGTATGTTAAAGCAAACCTTTTATATACATTTGATGTTAATACAAATTAGAATTTTAGATTCAGGTGTTTATGGCTAAAGAGAAGGAAAAGCAGTTTAAATAGTAGGATTTCTTGAAAGGTCTGACTTAGAACAAAGACTGGAGTGTTTCCCATACTGTCTTTTTCCTACCTGTGTAAATTTGAGCAAATTGCTTATTTTTTGAATCCCAGCTATAAAATAAAGTTGGGACTAGAACAGTTCTTTTAGTCCTAACCTGGCATGATGATTTCTTTTTGAGTGTATTACCATCTTTGTTTATGCAGCATAGTCTTTGGATGAGCTGCTGAATTAGCATTGTCTCCTAGGACAGAAATGCAGAATCTTGGCCCCACCCAAACCTGAATCAGAATCTGCATTTTAACCACATCTCTTGTATGCATGTTAAAGAGAAGCAAGGTTGTCACCATCTCAGTATCAAGTCAGTTATCTAATTTTTGTTTGTCTGTCTGTTCTACTTCTGATATATCTGATGTTTTTCTCCTAAGTTGGCTTGGAACCTTTTTGGGGGTGGGGTCTAGTTGCCATCATAGTCGTGAATAGATTCTACAGTGGAAATTTAAGAAAAAGCTTCATCTTTTGAGGAAGACCATAATAAAGAATAAGCCTTCTTTTAGTTAAGTCTCTTGCTCTAATGGAAACTTAACCCTGCATTATTTAATATTTCTAGTGGTATTTCCTCTTAAAGACATGAGATTGATATCAGTGAGCTGATATATTAATGATTTCTGCCAAATTTGGGGAAAGTAGTCTTTAGAATAATGAATAATATTGTAGAACTCAGTCCATAGTGTCTCCCTCTTTTTAGGGGTGGGGAGGATGGGAGCAGATAGGATATACTAAAGATATTTATTATTCTGCAGGTTCTGAGTGACTGAATCTTATATTTAGTATGCCCAGATACAATGTATGTTATGTTGAACAAAATTCTAGTACTTGAGTCTTTGCTATACTGCTACAGGTCCACAATCCCTTATTCATATAATTCTGGAATCCAAAAAGCCCTTAAATTTTTTTTTTTTTATAGCTTCCTTGAAATGACCTAAACTAATTGGGGAAAAAAAAAAAATTGACCTGAATCTGTGCTGATTTGAGCCTATTTTTATCTTTACTTATCCCATTTAGTGTTAATATTCCTAAATTTTGCTGCAGAAATATTGTGATTACAGGGTGCTGACTCATATTCTCCTGGAGAGTGTTACATAATGTATATGAAGTGCATGTACTACATTGCTGTTTTAAAATCTGAGAAATTCTGAATTCAGAAAGATATCTAGTCCCAAAGGTTTCTTGACTAGAATTAGTAAAAATGGCAAGAGAAAATGCCACATTCCAGAAATGTGTTATCCTTAGACATTGAAATCCCGAGATTTTCTGTGGGTCAACAATACTACTTGGAAACAATTAAAAGGACTTAAACATTGGCCTTCATGGAAATTACTTGGCACATAGCATTGCAAAGCATGTAGCTATATGAACTCTTTTTGAACTGTGTTATACTCCAATACCCCAATAGAATTTCTGTGCAGGTGGTCTGATCTCCAGGATTTGGCTTCAGGGTTAGGTTTTAAATCTTGGAACCATCTGAATTTTGACATAGTTCATTCCATTAAGTATCTGGAAACTTTTGGAAGTTGCTTACATAATTTTTTTCTTTCAAAGCTTTTTCTTAGAATATGTGTATGATACAGTATGTGAGTGCTGTAAAAATACCTTGACAAAATAGATTAATGTCAATATCTCAGATTAATGTGATGAGATCCCTAATTGTGGAGAAATTTCTACATGCCTTTTAAAAAATTCTCTAGGGCTTTAAGCTGGAGTAGGAGTAAAGTTTTTCCAGTGGGCTAGTTTTCAATTTATTTCAGCTATCGGTCCAATTATAGTTAATAAACTAGCCTAATGGAAAATATTTTAAAACTTAAAACTAAATTTGCTTCTAGCAGTTGCTTCTACTAGTAGATCTGGTGATGAAGTCGGATTGAATTGATCATTATCATATAACTTTTGTGTTGTATCTAAGTATGGAAAAGGGAGTCAATTAATAGATTTGTTTAAATGGACTCTTAAAGTTTGCTTAAAAATTTATTTTTGCCTGGTTGTCATTAGTTGACTATATTCGTGTAGGAACTTCATAAGAACATCAACATTTTAAATATTCGTGTTCAGCCTTCTTATTTTTAGTATTTACACATACCTTAATAGGACTTGCTCTACCTAAGTTAGGATTGTTTTAACTAGGAGAAATGTTCTTTATGAATTTGCTAGTGCTCCTTCCTAATGTTTTACTGTTGTCAATAGAAAAGGGAGGTTATTGACCCTGATTATGGAGAAAAGGGGAAATTTTAGTTTTGATTTTTAGTAATTTAAAGATACCGTGATGCAAGCAAATTCAACAGAACATTCAGTAATGGAGGTTGATGCTCTTTGACCAAAAAGATGACTAAAACTACTATCATTGAAATATACAGATTTTAAAGTATGTGTATCCCTTGGTATGCATAAAGTAGTATGTAGTGATGCTTCACTGCTTGTGTAAAGTAGCAGAAAAATATTCTGTACAAGCACAATGTGAATAAATAGCCTGTTAATGGGTAAACAAGGTTTTAGGGATATGGTATTCTTACTTTGGTCAAATTTAGAATTTTTTCTAGGAGGGTCAAAAAGATTGGAAAGCAGTGTAGACCAAGTTCTAAAGGGGATAAATGGTTTTTGCATTTATTACAGAGGATAGTTGAGCAGAGAAAATTGATAGCGACTACCGCAGTTTATGTGTTCATCTCTTCACTCAACCTGGTCTTGTTTCACAGTTTTCCACTTTGGGGTTTCCCCTGCTCCCCTTCTCAACCCCCATGGGGGGAAAAACATTTTATGACAGTTAACTTAAAGTAAATGAAGTATTGTATATATGAGAAAGGTTTGTAAACTGTAAAATCTAGGTAAATGGTAGGCTGCTGTTCTAGGTTGGCCATTGTTCAGATAAGCCTAAGGAGGCTCTTCCAAGTGGAGTTGCTCACGTACTGGTAAGGCCCAGGAAACATATTTTTTCCTTGCTCCATTCCAAGGTCATCCATGCCCACTTAAATCAAGCATTTTGTCACAAGTTACTGAAGCAGAGATTCAGCCGTCCTTTAATCTAGTGTTCTTAACATTATGCAGGAGTAGAAAATATTTGTATGGCATGCTGAGTTATAAGGGTGGTCAACCTGCCCAGGCCATACCCAGCCACCATGAGGTTTGTAGTGCCTATAACTGACTGACTTGCAGCAGGAGCCAAGACAACAAACCCTTTTGGAATGCTCTGCTCTAAACTTTTTGCTTTATCTTTACCTTATGTGTAAGCACATGTTTCAAGTCTCTGTTCAGGACTTATTTGCTATAGAGTTTTGTTACCTTTTGTCCATTTACTGTCTAGCTTTGTTAACTTGTAAAGTGATCTTTGTTACCTTGAGCAGAGTCATTCTGGGGGTGATGGGGTTTTTATCTGTGATGTGTGTGGGCTTGATCCCTAGAAGTTTGAAAATTTCCTATGAAAACAGCATCTTCTAGAACTTTTCTGTTCAGAACAGAGTCCACTAGACAGTTGGCTATTTAAATTTAATAAATTAAAACTAAATAAAATTAAAAATTCCATTCCTCAGTTGCATGAGCTCTGCATTTCAAATGTGGCTGGTGGCGCTATTTCAATCATCATAGAAAGTTCTATTGGGCAGCACTGTTCTAGGATAATTATTGTGAGTGTGAGTAGCATTAGCCATAATAATCTTAAAACATCTATTAATAAGAACCATACATATACACATTCTCTTTGTTTTTACTCCTTAGATTTGTCTATTTTGAAAAACCTATTTCTTAATTGTAAGGGCTTTTAGGTTTTACGTTCTTGTTGAATCCTTTAGTTGCCTAGCATGTTCTGAGGATACAACTTCTTAACAATGACTCTGTTCATTCATATAGCTGAAATACTTACTAGCTTTATGTTGACTTTAGGTTACTTTTTATCTATTTCTTGCTCTTTACTGAAAGGATCCTCTGATACCCAGTTTGCAAAGAGCTCCTAAATAAATATGGTTATCTTCATAGCTTGTCATCTAGGTTGAGCGTGATGAGCATGTTACATTTGGCGTGACAAAAGGATGGGGCATTGTGGTATGTTCAAATGTAACAAAGCAATCCCCAAATAAACAATCCTCAGAATGAGAGTTGTTTGTTATCCTAAATTCGTGAAGCGCTCCTATGGGTCAATAAGAAAAGGCAAAAACACAGTAGAAAAATCAGCAAAAGACTTGAAAACCATTTGCTGCTAACAACCTAGCAGGTCCATCCCCAGGTATGTCCTGGACTCTAGTACCTAGGTCAGTGCTACTTAAACTTCCAGTGAGCAGAATAGGGTCTCTTGTACCAGAATTTAAAGTAGCATGCTGCCAAACACTGTTTTAGGGTCATGTAGAAGAATAAAACTGGATTAGAAAAGGTCTAAACATTATAAGGGAGATGCATCCACCACCACTTGGGGGAGAGATACAGGGGCCTCTGAGGTATTGAATCTAATTTCTCAACAGCCTTCCTCACCTGGTCTTGGCTGTAATAATTGTATTGAACGTGTGTTTTATATATAGTAAGTTTTCTTGGGAGGGGTAGGAGGCAGGTGGGAAATGAGATCTGTCCTAAGGTAATAACCAAAATAGTGCATTTCTTAAAAGGGTTATTCCCTATGCTGCTGCGTTGAAACCAGGAGAGCTAGAAAACTTGAAATTAGTATGGTTATGTGCTTCATGTTGTATTATAATAGTTATCTTTAATGTTATCACATCTAAATTGCCAAAAGGGATTCAAATATGTTACTTGTGTGCGAGTACACACTTTCTCCAGAAAAATATTTAGTCTTCACATTGAATAATCAAGACACTTTTTTTTTTTTTTTGAGACGGAGTCTTGCTCTGTCGCTCTGGGTAGAGTGCAGTGGCATCATCAGCTCACTGCAACCTCAAACTCCTGGTCTCAAGCGATCCTCTTGTCTCAGCCTTTCGAGTAGCTGGGACTACAGGCATGGGTGCCAAGACACCCAGCTAATTTTTCTATTTTTAGTAGCAATGGGGTCTTGCTCTTCCTCAGGCTGGTCTTGAACTCCTGAACTTAAGCAATCCTCCCACCGTGCTAGGATTACAGGCATGAGCCCCCATGCCTGACCTTCAAGACACATTTTTTAAGGGAGTCTAATTGTAGCACTCTCAATATACATTTGAAAGTAATATTGATTGCTGTGAAAATTCCATATTTTGTTTTCTTATTAGGATATGTTTTAATATTTATCGTGAGGTATTTCATTGGGCAACCTTTTCATAAGTACTTCAGACTTGGCCTGATGGGCCTTTAGAGGTCTGTTCCTCCCCCCTCGCCCCGTGTGCCTTATATATCTCCTGTTCATTCTTGTTCTTCTCTTTTAAAATAATTCTTCAACAGTTACCTTTAGTGATCTTCCACTGGGGTTAGTTTTTTTCAACTTCATCACCTGAAAAATAAGTTTAAGGGTGTTTATCATGATTACTGGCTTTCCAGTTAAGCCCTGTCCTGATTATCCTGAGTTCTTACTTAATGTAGGCTTTGTTATTGTCCATCACTTACTTTTGGGTCCAGTGTGGCAAAAGTTTCATATGATCTTAGGATCACCCAACTTACTTGAACTCCTTTTTTTAGTGGTTCAGACCTGTTGTAGGCCTCACATCAATAGTGCCAGAGTCATCCTTTATTTAGAAAACTCTTCCAGTGCTTCTAGTCAATTACTTTTAAAGGTATTCTGTGTGGTAAGTAATATTTTTTTTCTGTTGTAGGTAGAATGCAGAGGGGACTTCAACAGCATTATCTGTTTTTAAAGCTGTGAGCTGAGCGCTAAGTCATCAAATGCCTATGTAAGAATAAAGGTAGAAATGCCCGTAGGCATCTTCAGAGGTTACTAGTAGTAGTGTAAATTTCAAAATATCTAAAGTTCTCATTTTTAATGAGTAAAACTCCTTTTAGAAAAGTGGTTGATGTGTTAAGGTTGGGTTTCCTGCTTAGGTGTCTCTGAAACAGTACTCTCAACCTTTCAGCTCTCCCTGTTCTACTTCCAGGGAGGTCTCCTCTTCAGAAATCCAAGACTCATATTCATCCAGCTTGGTGTCAAGTGGGCTGTTGCTGCCAGAATTATCTTGTGATTATTTGAGAGATGTATCAGTTTCTTCTGAAGTACAATCAACTGTAGAAGCCTTTGTAGCAGGTGTGTAACAAGGCAAGTGCGCAACTGCTGCAGCCGCTACTCTTGGAGCTACCCTCTCGATGAACATGAGGACTCAGCGGCCTCATGAAAGGCTCCAGGGAGCAGTGTGTGGTTCTTCGGAGCCTTTTGTTTCTTTTGGCAGTATTACCAAAAGACACCAGTGTGAAGGTGTAACTAAGGAATGTTATACTTTTTTTTTCTTCCTAGCTATGAGTCTAAGAGGAAATTACTTATTAATAAGAGTAATATTGTCATTATAGCTACTGTATTAGTGTAAAATAACCCAAGCTTTCTCTCAACCATATATATTAATAAGGTGAGTGGTTGTGAAAATAGCTTAAGAGTGCTTGAGTAGAGAACACTTTCTAGTGCCTATTGATACCAATAAACATCAGCTTTTATTAAAAATAGATCTACTGTTAAGTTTTCAAGCATTTTGATGAAGAGATTCTAAGATTTACTTAGAGTACATTTTTTAGTTTTTTATTTTTTTCTTGCTCTGTGACCCCGGCTGGAGTGCATTGGTGCAATCATAGCTCACTGTAACCTCAAACTCCTGGGCGCAGGCAGTCCTCCTGAGTAGCTAGGAGTAGCTGGGACTACAGGCACGTGCTACCGTGTCGGGCTAATTTTTAATTTTTTTTGTAGAGACAGAGTCTTCCTATGTTGCCCAGGCTGGTCTCGAACTCCTGGCCTCAAGCCATCCTCCCACCTTGGCCTCGCAAGGTGCTGGTATTACAGGTGTGAGCCACCACACCCGGCCTAGATTTTTTAAAGTTTAATGTAACTAAGTCAAGATCCACCAGCACCAGACTATAGTATATAGTGGCCCATAATGTGTTGGAGTGAGTAAATCAGTCCCATTTCTGATACATAAGCCAGAAAAAGTAGCGTAGTATCTGTTGGGAATTATTATTGCCACCCAGAATTGCAGGTAGGTTTGGTATATCACCTCGGTTTTAGTCTGCATTCTTAGTGGAGAGGATGGAGAGTTCCTAGAAAGAGTCCCTGTGGTGTTTAAAATTGAGGTGTATTAACTTAGCAAATCTGATATTAAGGTATGAACTAACTATGCTCATCCCCAACACATGCACGCTTATTTTCATGTTGACTCCCTAGAACGTGCTGTATCTCAAATTTTTGGTTTAACATATTGTCATTAATTAACTTTAGTAGCTCTTAAAAACATTTTAGCAAAACATTTCTTCTCTTAGTGTTTTAAGTAAGGCAAAAATTTCAGAACATAAACCTTTTTGTGACAGTGGAGCTGTAAAGTATTTTTGCTAACGTATTAAGAAAATTGCAAGCATAGACTCCCAGAGGTATGATTTTGAACTGTTTTTAGGACTCCTTCAGTGAGAGGGATATAATTGGAAAGACTCATGTCATGATCAGCCTATCCTCACCCACCTATTTGTTAGCCCTTTTCAATTGTTGGAAATACTGGGCTTCCAAGTCATATTCCATGTGAACAAAGAGTTTGTTGGCTCAAAGTATATTAGAAAACCTGTCTCTTGGCTGGGCATGGTGGCTCACACCTGTAATCCTAGCACTTGGGAGGCTGAGGCAGAAGGATCACTTGAGGCCAAGAGTTCCAAACCAGCCTGGGGAACATAGCGAGACCCTGTCTCTACAGAGAAAATAGAAAAATTAGCTGGCTCCAAAAAAAAAAAAAAAATCTTACGGGACCACCTTCCTACATGTGGTTCATTCTTGACAGAAATATGGGGCACATGACTATACATGTGGGTCACTTGCATATCAAGGATATGGTTTCCTTATAAGAATGTGAAAGATGGATCCTTTTGTATTTCATAAGCATAATGATTGGGTTTTCACACTCCTGTGAGATGTATCTCCCTCAAGCCTTGTTACAGTGTCGGCACATTGCCTATCTGATGGCAAAACAGAACAAAAAGAATGAAAGATGGGCCTTCTTTTTCAACGCATTTCCAGGGAATTCATTACCACCGCCCTTAAGTTTAAGAACTCTCCACTCTTAGTGTTATGAAGTCCTTTTGTCCATTTGCTTCTGAGCCCTGCCCTGGGCTAGGAATTCATGGGGACCTCAAAGCCTTCAGGGAGCCTCTGAGAAGATAAACCTCCATCAGAGCTTTATTAGTATTGGTTTTATTTTAAATCAGCTATTTTATTGTGGTTCTCAGTATGATTAAGGAAACCAAGTAATGTTACATGTACTACATCTGTTTTAGTGGTTTCAGGTGGGCCTTAATCCCTTTTATCAAGTAATGGCAATGTAGCAAATGAATTTTATTTCATTTTTCCAACAGAGTCCTTTTGTCAGCCAGCCATGGATTGGTTAACAACTCTGCAGTTACTTCTGAAGTGACAGTTCCATTTCAAAGATGAATAGCCACTCTACAAGCATTGTATCTTTCTTTAGAGCAGGGCATACTTTTGAATATTTTTATTTATATTGGTAGTATATTTTTATTCACACTGCTAATACCATTATTTGTCATGTGTTTTGGTTTGTCCTTCAGTTGGTTTTTAAAATATTTCACTTCTATAAAAGTCTAATTTATAGTGACAGGAAGCTGGTCAGTTGTTGCCTGGGGTGGATTAGGGGACATACTACAAAAGGGACATGAGGGAATTTATCTTTATGGTACTAGCAGTGTTGACACAGATGTATACTTTTGTCAAAATGGGCTCACATTATTGTATGTGAACTATTGATAAGTGGATAAAAAAGGAAATATTTTAAATTTGGGGTCTTATATCTGACAGACAAAAGATACGGAGATATATACAGCAATATTAAAATGTAGAAAATAGTCATCTGAAAATGCCTGAGGTAGTGGATACCCCAGCTACCCTGATTTGATTAATTCACGTTGTTTGCCTGTATCAGAACATCACATGTACCTTATAAAGATATACAAATATTATGTAACCATAGTAATAAAAAATTTAAAAAAAGAAAATAGTCATATGAAGAAAGATAAAAAGGCATAATAGCATGTTTTATACCAGTGTGAATGAACTTAGAGTTTATCAACAACTAAGGGGGTTTGTATGTCTGAAAGGGTTAGTTGATTATGTGGATGTCTTAAAGAAACTGAGAGCTATGTTGGATTTCCCAAAAAGAAATCCTGTGGTTTATAGGGATGGGATGATGGGGAGGCAGGTTTTTCATTTTGTTTAAACATGGTTTGATATCACCAGGATCTCTAGAGCACTTAATTGTTCTGTGCCTCAGTATCTTCATATGTAAAATGGGGATAATACCATCATTGTGGGTTTAAAGGTTAAGAGAATTAATATTGAATAGATAAAAATACTTAGAACAGCACCTGGCATACTGCTATATGAATGTTTATTATTAGATTTAAGCTAGTGTAGCAGGTAGTGAGAGTTGAACCTACTAGATTATGTAGTTTGAAAATGCTTGGAAAAAAATCTTTGTCCGTATGATTATACTAGTATAGAAAAGCTCTGAAGAATGTAGTGGGCATTCAGCAGGTAAGACTGATTCAGATCCAGTGGACCTGATGTTTTTGTGAGTACTGAGGATGAGTTTAGTGAGTACTGAATTAGAGGAAAATTCCTCTTCCTGTAAACACTGTAACTGTAGGGAATTGAGCTTCATCTTGTCCTGATTTGAAAAGTAGACCTCTTGCATTTGTCAGCAGTTGCCTGTGTTGGTCCATAATTGTTTTCAAGTGAATACTAAATACTACATATATAGTTAGAATATACTTAGAGACTTATGCACTGAGATATCGTCAGTCCTCTAACAGCATCCATAGGTTCTTGGAAACTGTGGCTTTAAGTGAAATGACACACAGCAAGTCCTTGAATAACATTGTTACATTGTTATTATAGTGTTACTACAATGTTGTTATAATGTTTAAGAAAAAGGTTTCATTATAGGTCAGTTCACTTAAAGTAAGTGAAACTTTATAGTATTAGGAGAAAGATTTTTTTTTTTCAAAGTGTATTTTATGTAGGCTGAACAGCTGGATTAAATATTTTTTCATCTAGTTAATAGAATAAGTGAAAGCTGGCTGTTCTGCCAAAAAGATGGTGATGCTAAATTTAACAGAAAGATCCTACCTTACTTTTTTTTTTTTTTGCTCCTGGCAGGCTGTAATTACCTTATGTTCTTATATTTGCCTTGGCGTTTGTCTTTTTGTATAAGTGGCCTTTATCTTTTCTATTGCTGTTAGTATCTAGTTGATCCCCCTAAAATTGGTGTTCTAGCTAAAGTTTCATTGCTTAAAATAAATATGCATCCTCAGTCTAAATATCTACTTTCTGTGCACAGATTTACATCAGTCCTGGTGTAACAACCTTTAGAGAATGTACAGGCTGTGATTTGACTTCACTGCATAAGTATTAGGTCTCATGCTGATAGGCCTCAATAAACTCTTGATAAAATAAAAATATCCTCAACTTCTCAGTCTCATAGCATGAAAGAGACGTGATGAGTTGAACTGAGTATAGTTGACTTCTTAGAAATGAAGCCGTATTAGTGTTTTACAAGTTAAAACTATGTATTGTTTGTATTTCGTGAAATTTGACTAACACTACAGCTTATTGAAGAGTTTGTTTTGGTGCAGCCAGAATGCTGGCACTTTGTTTGGGAACCATTGGAATGGAGTATACTTTCAGGATGAGAGCCATCACCCAAGGGTGAACTCTAGCATGACACAACAAGGAGGTGGAAGGGGATGGCAGGAGGAATCAAGGACACAGGAAGGGCTATGCAGGTTTTAAAATAGGTTGCCAAGACAGCTGCTTTATGCCCATTGTTTGGGTTTTTTTTCTTTTTTTTTTTTATTCTTTTTTTCCTTTTTATTTTAATAGATTTAGGGGGTGCAAGTTGAATTCTGTTACATGTATATATTGTGTAGTGGTGTGCTCATTATTAAATGTGGCAACCAAGTGAGTAGTATCCTGTCTGGAGGACTTGTTTTATCACATTTGTGTTAAAAGAAATAATTTCCTAAATTAAACTAAGGATCAGTGAAATTCAACAAAGAAGGTAGATGATAAAAATGTCAGTATGTGTTGCCCCAGAGAAGAATGAGTGACCTGGGAGAGGGAGGAAGTTTATTTGATTGATTGATTGGAGAGGGGTAGGATTTAGCCTAAAGCCTTTTTAAAAATCAGATTTCTTAGTAGCTGTCTCAAGATATATACAGATACCTAGTAGCTGGCTCAAGGTATGTACCTAGTTTATACCTAGTTTCCAATAATGATAGCATTTTTGTTAATTAGCAACTTAATTTTAGCTCTATAAAGATTTTTAATTCCTGTGCTATGATTTTATTTTTACAACAACCTTTTGAGGAAATAACTAAGATATGAAACTGAGGTTTAGAGAAATTGATGTAGGATCCCTATACTGTTAAATGACATAGCCAGGGCTAGGTCTTCTTACTCCTACATAGTCCAGTTATTTCAACAAATCAAGTCACTTCCTAGAGATCTACATTGCTAACTTGATGTACCTAGTACCATTTTAGTTTCAGGCCTAGGCAGTCTGTATCAAAGCTACAAATTGTTTCCTAAAGGCACCCTCTACCCCTATTCATTTCTATTATTTTCACCTACTTTGGGATTTTTTTTCCAATGTGATAGTATTAAGTGGTATTTGGAATTTTATTTATAAGGCATTTATCTGCAGTTACTGGCAATGTTATGTTATGTTATGTGGCTGGCATTGTATTGATGTTCAGTCTAATATTTTAATTTCTTGGCTGCAGATACTTACTTCGTTAGCTTTCTTTACTTAAAATGAGTACAATTGTACGTGTTAACAGAAGCAGCACAAAATAAGATATGAATGATGGAGATTGGGTCTGTAACTGTGGGTAAATAAGATGACCATAGGGGCTTGTAATATATTGTGTGCATATGTGGGTTACCCTCAAGAAGTTACATTGACGTTGTTTTATAAACGTATAAAATATGTATTTATTCCCTTTTTAAAATGGGCATTAAAGGATATTGATAATCCATTGTTTCTGAAAGTAATAAATCATTTCATAAATTCCTCATTAAATTAGGCACTTAGCACACTTTCATTGACAACTCATACATCATATTTAACTATTGGAATAATAGACTTTGATTTAACTTTTGTTTTGGCAGTTTGTTGCATATTCTAAGGACCCAGACATAGGCTTGGTGGCCCGTCTCTTGTTTTCCCTGGTTTATGACTTTCGGCTTTGTGGAATACGGCTGAGATGAAAGGATTTATTGACGATGCAAACTACTCCGTTGGCCTGTTGGATGAAGGAACAAACCTTGGAAATGTTATTGATAACTATGTTTATGAACATACTCTGGTAAGTGTGCCATCTCACATTTTTCAAATACAGTGTTTATAATTTTCCAAATTCTAAAATATCAGTGCTTTGTTAATTTTCAAGGTACTAATCTGATAAAAGTACTTGGTTCAGATGTTAACTTTTCCGGGTTGTCTTGACCCTCCACCCTCCACCCTTCCCATCACTCCCACTCCCTTTGTGATGTGATTTTCTTTCGTGTCCACATTAAAATATGCTTCCTGATAGCCCTTCCTCTGCTGTGCCTTTCAGCATCTGGCTCTCATATGTTCTATTTATTTTATTGATGTGTTGCCTGCCAACCTTCTAATGAGTATATGGCTTCCTACTCATTTTTCTCAACTCTATTCTTCAGTGGATTTTAATTTACTTTCACGTAATCTTGGTTGTATACATTGACTGAGAATTTGATAATTTATACTGAATGCTTGCTCTCTACTGCCCCAGGAGACAACTTCTACAGAATCATATTCACTGCTACTTAAGGTCATTTATTTTCATTTTAGATTTACTGATAGAACTATTTTCATTTATAGATTTACTGATTAAAATTGTTTCTTTATTGGAGCTAATTTCCCATGTTCCCCCAAACTTGTTGGAGAATTATTTTCATGTTACCTGATGTTTAGTAATAGGATACCCAAAACACTTCTCTCTCCTCTTGACCTTCAGTCTACAGATGTGCTTACCCCAGCAAAAATCCCTTTATTTCTCTCTTCCTCTGCCATTGAACTTTGTGAAAAAATAGTGATACTTGTCATACTGTTCAACCATTTCCTGCCACCATTCTTATGTTCATTTTCTCATGTCACCAGGAAGCTCCTGGTCAAATTTTGGTGACCTTTGTCTTAGTCACTTAACTTTCCTCTTCTGACTTTTGCAACGCTTTTCTTGGGTCAGATATAATCTTTGAAATATTCCCTTTATCCATTCTTGTCCCACATACTAAATTATCCCACGTTTAGTAACATTTAGTGAGGGTTAGTCCTCAACCCTATTCTCTTCCTCTGGCAGTCTTATCTAATTGTATGGCTGAAGGGTGGGACTTGTGTGGTTTTTTTTTGGAGTCACTCAGTCCTTTTGTTTGTCCTCCCTTACTTAGCCTTGGTCTTTCCTCCATAATGTCCTTGTATTCATCTCCCTCCTCTATGCCCATTATCTTAGTCTGCCTTTGCACGTGTCATTACAGTAACCCCCTAACTTACCTACCTTCTCTGTTTTTGTTCTTTTTCCTCAGTCTGCTTAAATTTGTTGAATATTCATTATATACAAAGCTTCCCTATTCCCTAAATTCATTAGTTTTCCATTGCCTACTGAGAATTTTCCAGACTCATATTGTGCCTAAGAAAGGAAACTGAATACCTTGTTTTATCCCATTTCTCTTGCTGTTACCCATAAATACCTTATTTTTTTCCCCATGAGTGTAAATATAAAATTTCTGTCACCGGAATACTATGGATGGCATATCTTGTGAGGATGGGTAACTTAATACAACGGCCATACATAACCCATATTTTACATTTCTATTTTGTCAATGTGGCAGTATATTCCAGTAAGGGACATTTTCAAATAACGTAGGCTAAAGAGTTGAAAACAGTGAAATTGTCTTCCTGGCTTCTCAAAACAATATTTGGATGTTGTATATTCTAAATAAGATTATTTTGTCTGCTGTCTAATGTTGAGTAATTTATGCTCAGGTCAGCAACACATATAATCATCTCTAGTCCTACAATAGGCACAACTTTAAAATCATTACAGATCTCTCCTAGATCCCTAATTAAAAAATTAAAAAGTTTTTTTACTTTTGAGGGAAGATTACCCTTATTCAGGTTTATGTGGCATTTGGTATACTTCTGTATTTTTTAAATCTAATTTTGCAATCTCTGTGCACACAGATGGACAACTTTGTCTTCTTAAAAATGGTTTCCCAGTGAAATTTCTCCCTTATTTTATTATCTTAAGATGCCATTTTAATGGAGATACTGTTTGGTTTAGCATTCTTGATTCTACTTACTGTATTAGAAAATTCTATCCTGAACTGCCAAAGTATTTTCAACAGTGGGGGAACCATGGGAGGAAATAGGTCTCTTTCCCTCAACTATCTAAAAAGTAAAATCAAGGCAGTTGATTCTGAAAGAGAAAGTCAGTGTAATTGATTTTTTTTTTTTTTTTTAAGACTAGGCCTCACTTTGTCACCCAGGCTGGATTACAGTGTTGTGATCATAGCTCACTGCTGCCTAAAACTCCTGGGCTCAAGCAATCCTCCTGCCTTGGCCTCCCAAAGTGCTGGGATTACAGGTGTGAGCTACCTCACCCAGCATGATATTTTAAAAAAAAAAATTCTCAAAGGATAAAATATTTTATATGCCAGTGTAGCACAGCAAAAGGTCATGTTTACAAAGAAAGAACTAATGTGTTTAGATTTTCCTTTAATGTTTACTACATCTAACTAAATTGCTATTAACAAACTTTAAATGTACTAGTGTATGTAAATATATGTCTTGGCTCGTGGAGGGAAAAAAGGATGTTCTTTTCTACTTATGATACTTTATTTTCAGTCATTCTTTGATCATGTTTATCTTTTTCTCAACCATAATAGACAGGGAAAAATGCATTTTTCGTGGGAGATCTTGGAAAAATTGTGAAGAAACACAGTCAATGGCAGAATGTAGTGGCTCAAATAAAGCCATTCTACACAGTGAAATGCAACTCTACTCCAGCTGTACTTGAGATTTTGGCAGCTCTCGGAACTGGATTTGCTTGTTCCAGTAAAGTAAGTATTTTTCATTTTTTCACTAAACTACAACAATTTAAAATTCATCTTCTAGTTACAGCAGTAGGAGAACAAATGCAAGGAAGTTTGACTTTTAAATGGTGTTTGTAAATAATTGCTTAAATTTACAGTCTCACTGGGAATTTACAAACTTTTCAAATGTGCTAATAAAAGGAAAGTTTCAGTGTGATGAGCCTTTGAAAGCTGCTTTATCTTTATTAATGGAAAACATTTGTTCCTCATTCTTAGGCTAGAGCTAGTTCTAGATCATACTACTACTGACTGCCGCAAATATTTCTAAACTATAAGATTTCTCTGGCACTTTTTTTAAAAAAGGTTTTTAATAGTGTAGGAAGCATTACCAGAATATGAACTGTGCCATTGTGTCATCTTAATTTAACCTCATGTAATTTTAGTTTAACCTAAAAGTAACAAGTATAAGATAGTAACCAAATGACAAGTAATAGAAATTTTGCCTTTTAGATGACACTGTTTAAAATCTATTTTCACAGAATGAAATGGCTTTAGTGCAAGAATTGGGTGTATCTCCAGAAAATATTATTTACATAAGTCCTTGCAAGCAAGTGTCTCAGATAAAGTATGCAGCGAAAGTTGGAGTGAATATCATGACATGTGACAATGAAATTGAATTGAAGAAGATTGCACGTAACCACCCAAATGCCAAGTAAGTGTAAAACTTAAGTGCTTGAGAATATTATCTTACTATTTAGGTGATTGGGTTTGCCTGGGGAGAAGGAGCATTTATGGTAGAGCAGTGGTGTGTATCATAATTATAACTTACCTTTAAAGTTCCCATATGGAAAATGCTAATGGCATTTTACTGGCTGCCTACTTCTGATCCTTCATGTGGAATTGGGATGTAATAAGGACAATTGGAATATGATCTTGTAATCTTTAATTCAAGGAAGAAAAATTGATGTGATAATCAAATTAGGGTCATTGATATATTTTCATATTTACAATAACCTTCTTAATTATTTGACATGGGAACAGGATGTATTTTGGTCAGGTTCATTTCCTATTTAGCCGAGGGTTTAATTTACCCTTGGCTGTAGACCTTGAATGAGTCATCTAGGTTACAGTGTTTAGGAACTAGTCGATTAAAGATTCAAGGTTTATTTTACAGGACTCACCATTTTCCTTTGGATTAATTAATTTATTTTTACGGACACTGCTGCACCAGAAATAGTTTTTTGGTTTTTTTTAATTAAAAGTTTTACTTTTTAAAAGCAGAAAGTTTTAAGGCAAAATTTATGTTGTCATGACTGGTATGTCAAGAGGACTTTATAATATACTAAAAGCATATTGTATTTTTATGAAATCGTTGACTGTTGATGGTATTCTTAAGATGCCCTGACAGATATCCTGAAAACCTTTGGATAAAAGCGTTTTTGGCAAAATTGTAGGGAGCCATTTGTTTTTCTAAAAAAATCTTCCTGTTCTGTGAACTTGTGAAGACAAGCTTTGATTTGGGATATTTACTGTGTTACATTGTTGAAAGAGCTGATTCTACCCTTAGGTAAAATAATTTTGCTTTTTATCATCCTTGCCCTGATCGTCAAATTAGGGCCATAACTATGTATTTTCACAGTTACATTCTTTTAGTTAATGTGCTTAAATAAGAGTTCCTCGTGAAAATAGTTTCACAAATAGCATTTGTATATTTGCAGCTTTTAGTGGTTTGTAATTGCTTAACTCCTGAAAATAGGGAAAATTAATGTCTTGGTTATCTTGTCTTGGTTGAGGAGGAAATACCAAATAGATTTGAATCGGTAGACTAGAAGGCTACTGTTTACATAATATAACTCAAAGCTTCCCAGGTTTTTCCAGTTAGAAACCTGCTGGGATGTAAGAGGTTAATAGGAGGAATATTTTGAGCAAGTGGTGGAGGGTTAGGTAGTTTGAACAACCAGGGAAATTTGAAGACGTTTAAAGCCCTGATATTTTTATTGAAAGACAATGATGGCATTGCTATTCAATTTAGTCTCTCTAGGTGAATTTATGGACTGATGGACTTCATTTGAAAGTAATGTCGCGTCTTTCATTACAGAGCCCAACCGACTCTTGATGCTACAACAGAGTCTTAACTTGCCGCATTTTCCAAAATCCCATCCTTGTAAGCTTCATGCTTTAGGCCCTAATTGCTAGTTTTTTCTCTATACAGGATTGTTTTTCGTTAGGTTCACTTGAGTCATCCGTCGCTGGATTTGGGAGCGCTGGCAACATAATCAACACACTTCCTACAATCTTCAGGCTTCACATGTGCTGATGATGATGTAAACCAACTCTGCCCCAATCATCTTCCCCTTCTCTTAGGGTCTTACTACATATTGCAACAGAAGATAATATTGGAGGTGAAGAGGGTAACATGAAGTTTGGTACTACACTGAAGAACTGTAGGCATCTCTTGGAATGTGCTAAGGAACTTGATGTCCAAATAATAGGGGTTAAGTGAGTATTTGTTTAAAACTTTTAAAACTTTAGCCATTTTATGGTGATAGTCTGTCCTTGTTGTTGATTTAGGATTTCGTTTACATGAAATCTAATATTCAACTTTTTTCAGTTTTTTAATATACTCTTTTTTTAGTAAAGGGGAAAAAAAACTAAATATATACATTGTCCTTTTTCATACTATTTTGCATCTATACCTTCTACCCCAATAAAGAGAAAAAATAGTGAACAGTAAATCAACTCCTTTTAAATTGAATGGAGGTTATTTAGAATTCCAGTGAATGAGTATTAAAATGTCATTGAGCTTCTAAGTTGTAGGTGTCATTTCATTTTTTCTGTTCTCTTTCTGAAGACTTTCTTCTTCTTAATCCCTTGGTGGCATTTCAGTACATCAAACTTTGTTTTACCCTTAATAGTTTATTGTATATCTTTCTAAACCTCTCTGTACATAGGCATAATTCTTTTAAATGAAAAATTAGGTCTCGCTTGTACCCTATACAATAGATAACATTCCATGTCAGCCTAGATAAAATTTTAATTCTACCTTAGGTGACGATATTGACATTTGAGAGTTTTGCTCATATTTCAACTAAATTTTATTTTTTAAGTTAATACACAGAAAAATTGACTTTTGGGGTATACAGTTCTGTGAGTTTTAACATTTAACAATCAGTATACAGAATCATATTTCAGTTAAATATTTGGAAGCCTCAAGTATCACTAATAATACCAATAAATGTAACTATTATTGGTTTAATTAATGTTCATTTGTATTTATTTTACAATAGACATTTTTGGGGGGAGGGGATGACAGCATCTTGCTCTGTTGCCCAGGCTAGAGTGTAGTGGCGTCATCATAGCTCACTAATACCTCAAACTCCTGGGCTCAAGCAATCCTGCCTCAGCCTCCCAAAGTGCTAGGATTATAGGTGTGAGCCACCATGCCCAGCTACAATAGACACATTTTTGTATTTGGTCAGATAAAATTGAATGTTCAAATTAAAGATTTCTGTGATCCAATTTGATTGGTAGTACTTGTTACTTCACTGTATTTACATAAAACAATGCCCTATTGTATAAACATGGAGCACAACTGATTGACTTATTAAAAGTTTTTTGTTTATAGAATTATAGTATTATATAAACATTGACTTTTCTAAAAAGCTAGTACTGTAGCTTGGATAATTAGAGACTACTGCTTCTAATATTTAAAATATTTGATAAAATTAACATGAATATTTAGTGTCAATACAGTGAATGACAATTGAAAGGAATTACCTCTAAAACTTGCTGCTGCTTTAAAGTTATTACCCTATTTCTTTCAGATTTCATGTTTCAAGTGCTTGCAAAGAATCTCAAGTATATGTACATGCTCTATCTGATGCTCGATGTGTGTTTGACATGGCTGTAAGTTCTTTTCTTAAGTTATTTTGATATTTTACTAAGATTCAGTATTGTTTTCTGCCTGTGTGAATTACTCTAATTACACCCAGTATGACACACATCTCATTTTTTAATAAGTAAGCATTCAGGGCTCTATACAGTCATACTTTTTAAATGGGTAAAGAAGAGAAATAGAGTACAGATATGATCAGTGAAACAATATACATAACATTGATTAATCTGTTTCTGTTAGTAAAAAAAACCAAGAACTTGCTGTACTAAAGGTCAGAACAGATATTTACCTCCCTGGGTTTTCGAAATGTTCCCATATCCATTACAATTTGGAATTTAAAGTATTTTTTTCATCTCTAGGGAGAATTTGGCTTTACAATGAACATGTTAGACATTGGTGGAGGCTTCACAGGAACCGAGTTTCAATTAGAAGAGGTAAACTTTCTTCAGTGGATGAACATATCAGAATAATTGCTTTCTTTGCTACTTAAGTGGTGGATGTGTAGACCTGGATTTTTACAATGGCAGATAGTAAAGCCTGTAACATCTATTTAAAATTTCATTCTCAGAAAATATCCAGACAATGAGAAAACCTAGCTAACTTTGAAAAGTTTGATAAAATTCTTGGAACCCTATAACATCATCATAAAAGATTTTCTATTTCAGTTGTGTTTCTGTACTTGATGGCACAAAATGAATTCATAACTTAAGCAACATTAGCTGTTTTATCCAGATGCACATCACTCCTCTGTTCGTCACCTTTTTGCTGTGCTCTCTGTCCCTCATTCTGTCATATCTAGAAAGATTTTATTTGAAATTTTGCCTTCTCTGTTGCTGTCAATCAAGTATAGAAAAATGACTTTAAAAAAAACCAAACACTAGTAGGTATTTGGTATTAGAGTTATATGTATTTTTAAAAATTAATGCCATTCTGATAGTTACAAAATGAATTTTGACTTAAAAATGTGCCTAAATAATTGCTTGACGATAACCTCTAAATAGCTAAGCTTCATGGTCTGTAATTAGAACTGCTCAATTTTTCCTAGGAAACTTAGTTAATAGCTGTCAATCTCTGAATATTGTAAGTTATCTAATCCAATATTGAAACCATGATCTGGGATTTAAAACCCATAGGTTAATCATGTTATCAGCCCTCTGTTGGATATCTACTTTCCTGAAGGATCTGGCATTAAGATAATTTCAGAACCTGGAAGCTACTATGTGTCTTCTGCATTTACACTTGCAGTTAATATCATAGCGAAGAAAGTTGTTGAAAATGATAAATTTTCCTCTGGAGGTAAGGTTTATAGTTTTATTTTTGTTAGTAGATAATTCCAATTAGTATGGAGATGAGTAGGTGGCCATAAAGTTGTGGGTGGTCTTAAGCCACTCCATCTTGGGGGATTTTTCAAAATGCTGTAGCCGTGGTCCCATTCCATAAGGACTACCTGACTCCAGTTCTCCTGGTTGTGATGTTTAGGTAGGCATGCATGTTTTAAGGAAACTTCCACCAGATGACTGATTATCATCCCTTATTCAGAACTGCTGTTACATTGTGATCCTTTTCCATTCCTCTTACCTCAGATGGGTTACAAGGGGAATCTGCTTTGTACTTTGTAATATAAATAACAAGGGCCAGCAGAGTCCTTTTAATCCATCTCAAATCAAACCAACAAAAAGGCAGTAGACAGTCTTTGTCGACCAGCATTGCTGCAGGAAATACTGTTCTGTGTTAAGGAGATTTATTTTTCCACCGTGCACTAATCCATAGTCCATAGGGAAATTGTCTATTTTCCCAATATTGTCCTTTACAGCTTTTTATTTTTCCTTATTTAGAATCCCATCCAGAACTACATGTTGCACTTGTCATTTCTCCTTTAGTCAGGAAAAGTTTTCTCAGCTCATTACTTTGTATTTCTTTACTTTGACATTTTTGAAGTGTAGAAGTTTTGTAGATGTTCCTCATTTCGGGTTTGTTTGATATGTCCTCATGATTAGATCTTTTAGGTTATGCCTTTTGGGTGTGAAGTTCACCAAAGAGATATTCTGTTCTTGGTGCATCATTAGGGCCTTTTCTAATACTGATGGTGCTAAGTTTTCTGTTTTGTTTTTTGATGCTAGTTTTGATCACTTGGTGTCAGGCATTTTTCTCCGTTGTGAAATGACGAGGTAATTTGAGACTATGTAAATAAGCTACCTGTTTCTCATCAGACTTTCACCCCATTAGTTTTAGCATCTATTGATGAATATCTTTTTAAAAATTGTTCTTGGTTTTTTTTTTTTCTATTGTCACTGAGTTGAAGCTCAATTTCTAACTCCATTATTCATTCTATATTAGTTGGCCTTTACTTAAAGAAGAGCTTTTCCTTCCTTCCTATTTATATTAGTTTAAACTTATAGATATTTATTCAATAGGTTATATAATCTATTACTTTCATTATTTATTTTACCATTGCAGAATTTGGTCCTTTTAACATGTCACCCCATATTCTCTGAGCACTTCTTTATTTTGTGGAATATCAAGATGTTGCAAGCTCATTTTATCCTTTCCCTGCTTCAGTCCTATAATCAGTCCTTTCTCCAAGGAGCCCTGGTTCATTTTTGTGGAGGAGCAGTATTTTAAAAAACAGGAAATAAGTATTGGTTGTGCTAAGAGTAGAATTGCTGGGTCCTAGAATGGGTGTTTTCAAAGTGATTGTTGCTATTTTATGCTCCCAATGGCAGTGTATACATGTGAGTTCTGATCACTCCTCACCCTCACTGATGTTTCGTGTTGACAGTTTTTAAGTTTATGCACTCAGTAGGTATGTGGTGGTGTAGTGGTAGCTTATAATTTGCATTTACCTGATGACTAATGCAGAGCACTTTTTTTTTTACGTGCTTAATGTTATCTTCCTTTGTGAAGTGTATGTTCAATTTTTTAGGCAAACAGTTTTATTTTAAGGTATGTCTATATATCAGTCTCTCTGTTTTTTTAGTTAATTTAAATATTTTGAGAAATGTGAAAATTACATTAATTAAAGGATATTTGGTCCATTTGATAAGCCTTTATACTAAGTATATATGACATTTTACTATAAACTCATCTTCCCTTTTCCTGTTTATTTCAGTAGAAAAAACCGGAAGTGATGAACCAGCCTTCATGTACTATATGAATGATGGTGTTTATGGTTCTTTTGCAAGTAAACTGTCTGAGGACTTAAATACCATTCCAGAGGTTCACAAGGTAAGTTTTAACACAAATAATATCAGAACCTATTTGACAGTTTATAAATAGAACTGTTATTTTTAGGATGCCTCCCAATTTTTTGAGAAATATTTTAGGATGGGGAAAAAAATGCCCCCTTTTTTAGGATTTGCATTTTTCTGGCCAAGTACTTTTAGTTAGCTGCCCTTACATGGTGTTAATGGTACCACTGAGGCTTAAGAAGGACACCCCTTCCTCTGGTTCTAGGCCTTTATTCCATGGGCATATTGGACCGGAGATAGTGAATAATGCTCCTTATCTACCCCAAATTCAATACCTGCATGAGTATGAGTAAAAATTAATTTTTTAAAAATACTTTTCCTACAGAAATACAAGGAAGATGAGCCTCTGTTTACAAGCAGCCTTTGGGGTCCATCCTGTGATGAGCTTGATCAAATTGTGGAAAGCTGTCTTCTTCCTGAGCTGAATGTGGGAGATTGGCTTATCTTTGAAAACATGGGAGCAGATTCTTTCCATGAACCATCTGCTTTTAATGATTTTCAGAGGCCAGCTATTTATTACATGATGTCATTCAGTGATTGGTAAGGTGATTTTATTTGAAAGCAGATGGGATATTTGAGGTGACATTTTAGATTTGCTAATAACTAATACGGTAATGAATGTGTAACTTACAAGTACAGTCATGTGTCACTTAATGAGATTTTGTTTTGAGAAATGTGTCATAAGGCTATTTCAAGATAGTAGAGCCTACTACACCTAGGCTATATAGTGTAGCCTCTACAAACTTGTACAATATGTTACTGTATTGAATACTATAGGCAGTTCTAACACAATCGTAAGTTATTTGTCTATCTAAAGATACTTAAACACAGAAGTTTACATCATGACAGTCATGACATCACTAGGCAATAGGAATTTTTCAGCTCCATTGTAATCTTACGAATACCACAGTTGTATATGAAGTTCATTTTTGATCAAAATGTCGCCATGCAGTGCAAGACTGTAATAGAAAAATGATACTCTTTTAAGGGTTTTTTTGGAAGACTAGTTAGTATTGGTATGTCTCATTGTCCATTTGTTATGTGATTGTGTGGTCTTTGGGCTACAATTCAAAATTTTGCTTATTTTTATTTAGGTATGAGATGCAAGATGCTGGAGTTACTTCAGACACAATGATGAAGAACTTCTTCTTTGTGCCTTCTTGCATTCAGCTGAGCCAAGAAGACAGCTTTTCCACCGAAGCTTAAACGGGCATTAACGCTTCTTTAGATCTGAAGTTGCAGGTTAAGCTTGTCTGGTCAACATTCCAGTGTGGAAAAAATCAAACAATCTTACTCTGTCAATTCTCTTGGAAACAAAAACTATTAATAATAGCTATTTGGGACCAGACAAAATCAGCTTTCATCTATATAATTCATTGGGGGTAATGGGAGATTTAGATAATGTATCCAGATTTAAGCATAACAGTTTGTCCTACCCCTTAAGCGTTTAAAATAAAATATGCAACAAAATGGATGACTTAGTGGAGATGGAAGCCCATTAATTGGGTTCCCCATTAAACCGTTTACATACAAGTACACAGTTTTTATACTAAGGATTTGTGTTAAAAAGTCTTGTAAAGTTAATGTCTTTCACCCAGATATATCAAATGTCAGTGGAAGACCAGTGTGACTTCATTAGATACGTTTAGTGTATTTAGAATGTGTAAATTTGTGCTTTGAACTGTAGTTTAATAAATGTAAAATTGCATCATAGTATTTGTTGTATTTGACCTAATGTAACCCTTGTATGATTGCAATAAAATTTTGTGTAGATTTTACTGTTTTTTCAGGCTAAAACTTTGGGAAAGGGGCTAGCTAGCAAAGGTAGGTTTGAAATAGATGTGTATATGGACTGTTTTTGAAGGTTATTTTTCTTTATAGCCCATTTAAGTTTAGTTTGGCTCAGTGCATTTTTCAGTTATTTAATTAGTAATTTAAGTAAAGTGTTCGGTAAATCATTGTGAAGTTCAGATTCATTATGGAGAGTTGATGTGCAGTAAGCATGATGTTTAACAATTTTAACACCAAAAATGTTAATCCTGCATAAACCAATTGTAATAATCAATAGGTGTTTCTGTATAGATAGATGCATAGAGTACCTTAGTAAATCTTTGAATCACAAATCTTTTGGCTGAAATGGAAGATTCTATTAAATACTTTGAACAAACTTGGGGGGAGGGAAATAAAATTGCAGAAAACTGCAGAGCACGAAAACTTAAAGGAAGGGCTACACGTTTATTCAGAAACCTGATGCTCTTTTGCACGGAGTATTTAAATTCAGAGTTTGGGGGGTGGGGTGAAGCACACTTATTTTCTTCAATTTCTCAATTGCAATTATTTCAAATTTAGGACTTGGTTGTTGGTTTGAACAATTCTCTTAGTTTCTTTTTCCCGTTTGTTCAGCTTCGTAATTTTAATTCTTTTCGTACTAAAATTTTATGGTGGTTGGGGAAGGGAGTTAGCATCACTAACCTGACAATTGTTGCCAGGAATTTGCTTTGTTCACTGCTAGTATATTAGTAATCCTAGATCTCAGAATCACAATAGTAATAAAATAAACAACAGGGGTCATTTTTTCCTAACTTACTCTATGTTCAGATGTGGAATTTCTGTCTCCCAAGAGGAAATGTGACTTCACTTTGGTGCCAATGGACAGAAAATTCTACCTGTGCTACATAGGAGAAGTTTGGAATGCACTTAATAACTGGTTTTTACACCTTGATTTCAAGGTGGAAAGAAATTGATCATGAATCTCTAACAAATTTCAATCTCTTAAACCAGTAGGTGCTTAATATTTTTTTGATTTGATAAATGCCCATTTGAATGTCATGGGTTCTATTAATAAAAAAAAAGTTAGGACCCCAATCCATTGTCATCTAATTGCCCTTGGACTTTTCCAAGGTATAATGTGGGATTTTGTGCAAAATTCCAAGCTACCATGCAACCTTTTTTAAACCGTAGCAAGGAGGAGGAATTGTTTCTTACCTTCTTTACATGTTGTGCATTGTTGTGGTCCAGAAATGCCAAACCTTTTTAAAGATGGTGCAACTTTGAGTCCTTGGCTTACCTATACAGCCTTGAACTTCATGGCATACCAGTTTTGCCATATCCATAGGAGAGCTGTTCTATGTGAAACAGCTCAGAGTTGCAAATATCACATGTGAATAAAATGGTAACTTTAAGAAATGTCTGTATTGTATTTGAAGACTGTTTGCCATAAATCTGAAGTTTGGACCTATGTATTTCAATTTGGTATGCTAAAAAAGTACTGAATTAATGTAAAATTTTTTTTTGTTACAATATTGTAATCTCAGTTCAAAATTTGAAAATATAAAACCCAAATGATTTCTATATAGTAAATTGAACTGTAAAGGTAACTTGTGTGTGATTCTGAATACATAGATAAAATGTTTTTATTCCTCCTCACGTTTTACTTTGATGGCTTCTATTGTGAAATAGAGGTGAAATGTTATGTATCAGCTTTGTGCATATTAGCTTGCAAGTGTACTTGCTTTATTACAAAAGTGAATCGAATCTGATAAAAAGATGCTGGGACGCGATTCATTGTTACATACAAAACAATGAAAGTTTTGATAAAGCATTATATATGTGAGCACTAAGATGTTTCTAGAGCTACTCTGTCTAGATACGTGAGTTCACTGCCCGCCTAACAATTTTAAACTTGGACTAAATGAAATAGATTGATGTAAATTGAGCTAGATGTTATTCCAAGTAAACGCAGGCACTGGATTTTGCACTGTTCAATGCAAAGACTGAGTTAGAAAAGCCACACTCTCTGCAATCCCTTTTTCCTCCCCCTTGTTTCTAGAGCATATGGTTGCTAACCTGTCTTGGCTTTAAGAAGTCTTCTGAGCTCTTGCTGAAATGAAAATCAACATCTTTTTGTTCTTTAAACACTTTAGTTAACTGGGTGACTTGGATATGAAATTCTTTCACTATTTTTCCGGAAGGAACATTAAAGATTTTATTATTTAGGCAATGCAGTAGTATAAGGTGATAGTTACAGGTGTAGATGTTGACTGCTGTCTGCCTGATTGATATTCTGCCTCTGCCACTTACTACCTGTGTGAAAACAGGCTATTCACCTAACCCTTCTGTGCTTCAGTTTTCCCATGTAGAAAATGATGATAAAAGTAGCAGCTTCATAAGGTTTTAAGTTTAGAACAGTGCCTGGCACATAGTAAGGGTTCAATAAACATCAAATCATATCACCCATTAGATTATATTCTTTTGGACAAGTTGCTCTGGTTTCCTTGTCTGTAGGATGGAGGCAGTAGAACCCAATTTTGCCAGGTCATTGGGGATTAAAGATTAATAGTCTAAAAAGTGCCTAGCTGCAGTCCTGCTACATGGCTGCAAATGGCACCTGTGTTGATGCTTGATATTAAGATGAATGTAGCAGCCGGGTGCCGCAGCTGACGCCTATAATCCCAGCACTCTGGGAGGCCGAGGTGGGAGGATCACTTGAGGTCAGGACTTAGAGACCAGCCTGAGTGAGAGCGAGACCCCTGTCTCTACTAAAAATAGAAAACGTTAGCAAGGCATGGTGGCCCATGTCTGTAGTCCCAGCTGCTCAGGAGGCTGAGGCAAGAGGATCTCTTGAGCCCAGGAGTTTGAGGTTGCTGTGAGTGAGGCTAATGCCACTGCACTCTAGCCTAGGCAGCAGAGCAAGACTCTGTCTCAAAAAAAAACTGTAGCACATGATCGGCCATTCTGCTTTGTCCTTGTAAATTGGGCTTTTGGGTGGGTGTCGGAAAGGCTGTGCATTGCTGCCTGTTACTGAGTTGATTTGATTTTTTAATGTAACCTTGCAGTATTTCTAAAAGCACAGTAATTGTAGAAACAAATTGCCTAAGAGGGAGGAGTCAATTAAAATATAAAACCAAAAATTTAGTCTTCCACATTCAAGATGTAAATAAATACTTTGAATCCCATCCTGACAGGGGAAAAATATCTGGTGCAAGTAATGGCAGATGCAAGCTTTCATAATGGGGATAAACCTGGCCTAGTTCTGGTTTTGACGGGAATTTGCTGGGGGCTGATCTCTACCTACATGAGGTGTTAGCTAGCTAAGGGTGGCTGTATTTTGATAACAAAAATAAGATACATCTATGGTTTCTGGAGCCTTTTTCTTCTGCTGGGACTGGAATTAAATTTGTGTCAAGGATTGTTCGGATTGGGTTTTTTCCTCACCCTCATATTGCTAATTTGGGGCAATAGAAAGGTAGAATAGGTAAGTGTTTTGTTTTAAGTTTGAAGAAATTGCAGTAATGTATCATCATCTATTTGGGTAATTTAAAGCTAACCTAAGGCCAGGGGAGGTGGCCCACATCTGTAATCCTAGCTCTCTGGGAGGCCTAGGCAGGAGGATTGCATGAGCTCAGGAGTTGAAGACCAGCCTGAGCAAGAGCAAGACCCTGTCTCTACTAAAAAAATAGAAAAATTAGCTGGGCATGGTGGCGCACGCCCATAGTCCCAGCTACTCAGGAGGCGGAGGCAGGAGGATCACTAGAGCCCAGGAGTTTGGGGTTGCAGTGAGCTATCATGATGCCACTGCACTCTAGGCCGGGTGACAGAGCAAGACTCTGTCTCAAAAAAAAAAAAAAGCTAACCTGAAAAGTTAAAAATCACAGTGTCTACTCATACATTACTGAGGAGTTATTTTTCCTTTACATACAGATGGGAGGTGCTACACCTAGAAAGGAGTGTAGATGCAGGAACACTGAAACCACCCCTGGCTCAAAGGGCAGTCTGACATCAGTGTTACACAGTTGAGGGATTTGTGTTTTGTTGAGAACTGGGACTGGTCAAGCTAAGTTTTTTAAAAAATGGCCATTAGTGGAAGGCTCAACATGCTCGATTTTTGTTGTCTTGGCATACTAAATGGAGTAGGTAACAACCGTCTTTCGTACTCCTGAATTCCTTGACCTGTGTAATGCACCTTCAAAAGCAAGTCAGTTCTTAAATGGTCTTTCAAACCCTGATTCTACCATAATACTGTTTATGCCTGTCAAAACCCTTTGGAGTTGATTTTATTTGCTGATAGCTTAATGTGAAGATTAGCACTGCACCAGTGTGGGCAATTGAAAAATTAAGTATCTGCAATTGAGTAGCAGATGAAGTGATCGTGCATTGCAGTAGAGCAGAGGGGTTGGCATAGGAGTGCAAAAGATCTTGCGGTAAACTAGTAGAATCTTATTTGGACTGAATTTAGCCCCAGAGTCCCATTAAACCTTTTTGTAAATAATGATGCCAGATTTCATCTGACGTGTGCCTATGCCTACAACTTTGTCACTACTCAATTCTTAGCAATATGTAGAGGAGGGGACACTTGGCTAAAGTTTAGGGATTTTAATTCTCAGGATTTTGTTGATTTCCTCCCATCTATTTTCTATTTTCTGTTTCTCAAATTGCTCCACTGTCTGGGAGGTTTTCTCAGTTCTGTATTCCAAGACTTCTATCTTTCAGTCATGCAATTTTAAATTTCCAAGCTAAGGTTGCAACAATATCTTTTATCTCTTTGAATGTTAGTGTTTTGGAAGTTTCCCTCCTTACCTTGACACCTCCCCCACCCAAACTCTGGATAGTCAGATTTATCTTAAATTGTCCTCTCTTTTTCAATTAACCTGTATCTTTTAGGATTCCAGGCATTCCTCAAACGTTTGGTAACCCTGTATCTGAGTGGGGAACTGAAGAGCCAATAGGCAGTTCTGAGTGCATGAGTGCAGTTTGTCAACTGAAAAAATATGGCAGATCAGATGAGAACTTTTTAAAAGTCATGATTTTGAGGTCTTAGCTGATTCTGAAATCAGTGTTCTTCATATCTTCTACCTGAAGGGTGATGGGCCATCTGCCAGCGTTCTAGAAGCCCAGCAGTGTAAGAGGACTGGGCCTCTGATTTCAGTGTGCAGGAAGGCACCCCTGCCATTCTAGAGAGTATGTCTGCCATCAGAGACTTGGTTACCTTCTTTAGAGCCGCGGTCCCCAGTGGTCCTCAACCCCTGGACCGTGGCGTAGGATCTGGGCGCAGGCATCACCACCTGAGCTCTGCTCCCCCCCAACCCCCCTCCGCCCCTGGTCCATGGGAAAATTGTCTTCCATGAAACCAGTCCCTGGTGCCAAGAAGGTTGGGGACTGCAGCTCTAGAGAATGAACCTTCAGTCTTGCCGAATGAGAGAGAGCTCTTGCCCAGCCATGCAGTGTAGGAAAAAAGATCAGGGATTTGAATGCTTAAATAGCCAATCTTTGTTTTGCCCCCACATGCAGAGGTCAGGACTGCTGCCAATTCCTGTAAGTTTTTTGAATTTCTGAGTATTTTGTTTTCCCCACTGCAGGCCTTGGGTTTCGATTTCCTGAAGCTACTAAATTATGTACTAATTTGTCTACTTTCCAGCTTTCATTTTTTCATTTCTTGATCTCCCCAAACTTGTGAGTTTTGCCCTTTTTAAAAAGCCCTTTTAGTTTAGGAAGGAATAAGAATAGGTATGTGTTTCCAATCCACTGGTGATAATGTGCCCCTTAATATGTACCACATACATAAACATAATTGTCAAAATAAGGGGCCTTTTAGATTTGGGGAGACCATCCAAACTGCCTCCATCTACCTCTTGGAACTAAATTGGAGATGCATTTTAAAGGTACTCTGGCATCCAAAATATAAAAAGGTAGAGTTCTGCATAAGATTACAGGAATAGTATATGAAGTTTTATACTTTTTGTGGACTGATTGTACACCTAACAAACAATCCCTTACCATAGTGATATACAGAAATAGAATTTTAATTTCTGCAGCTAAAATTGTTTTTAAACTTAATGAGTGGGATGGTTTTAACTTTTAACTTATATAATAGTCTTTGAAACACATAACTTGTGTTGCTTTTATGTCACTACAGACCAGTCTCATTGCACTCAAGGCATTTGCTCCATATGTTTTGGTGCTCAGTGATGCCCTTAAGATTTAATTACTTTATGGCTTAAACCTACCCTTCCTTACTGTTAGGTTCTCAACAGAAATAAAGGAAATGAGAGCATTTTCAAAGCTTGGCTTCCTCCTTTGCTAATTTTACAATTCTGTTGGAGGCAAGAATGTAAACAACACTCTTAAAAAGCTTGCTGGAAGAGGGAAGAGAACTTTAGTGGTCCCCAAAGACATCATTTTAAAATTGGTTAAGAATGGGTTTAGGTTTAGGTAATGCTAGCTTCATGACCTAATCACCTGTTAATAGACTTCTTTGTTTATTTTCTGTTTGCAGGATCTGTCCCATTCTGTCAGTGGGGTGTTGAAGTTCCCGGCTATTACAATGCTGCTGTTTATCATTTTGTTTAGGTCAAGTAGGATTTGCTTTATGAATCTGGGTGCACCTGTACTAGGTGCATAAATATTTACGATTGTTATGTCTTCTTGTTGAATTGTTCCCTTCACCATTATATAATGACCGTCTCTGTCTTTCTTTACTTTTGTTGATTTGAAGTCTATGTTATCGGATATGAGAATGGCTACATCAGCTTTCTTTTGGTTTCCATTTGCATGGAATATTGTTTTCCTTCCCTTCACCTTGAGTCTGAATGAGTCCTTGTGGTTTAGATGTGTTTATGGAGACAGCAGATACTTGGATTGTATTTTTTTATCCATTCAGCCAACCTGTGTCTCTTCAGTGGGGAGTTCAAGCCATTCATATTTATTGAAATAATTGATAAGTGGGGTGGATTTCTGTTCATCCTGTTTTGCATAACTTTATTGCTTAGTTTTACCTCTTGAGCTTTTGTGGCATCTGGGCCCTGAACTTTAGCTTTGGGATGGTTTTACACTGGTGGATGTCTATTGTGCTGATCAGTGTATAATGCAGATTTGAGTACTTCCTGCAGGGCAAGTCTGGTCTTGACAAATTCCCTCAGTGTTTGCTTGTCTGAAAAAGTGTTTATTTCTCCCTCATATAAGAAACTTAGTTTTGTAGGATACAAAATTCTAGGCTGGCCATTATTCTGTTTGAGAAGACTGAGCCCCTGTCCCTTCTGCCTTGTAAGATCTCAGTTGAGAAGTCTGCAGTTAGTCTGATGGGTTTTCCTTTGTAAGTTACCTGATGCTTTCACCTTACGCTTCATAGGAGTTCCTCTTTTGTGTTAACTTTGGCCAGTCTGATGACTATATGTCGTAGTGATTCCCTCTTGGCAATGAACCTCCCAGGAGTCCGTTGTGATTCCAGTACCTGGATGTCCAGATTTCTAGCAAGACCTGGGAAATTTTCCTCAAGTATTCCCTCAAATAGGTTTCCCAGCCCTTGTGTATTTTCTTCTTCACCCGCAGGGGTGCCTGTAATTCTTATGTTAGGCCTCTTTACATAATCCCATATTTCTTTTAGGTTTTGTTCGTTCCTCTTATTTCTCTGTTCTTTCTCTTTGACTGACTTGTTTAATTCAAAGGTGTTGTCTTCTAGCTCTAAGAGTCTTTCTTCTGCCTGATCTAGCCTACTCTTAAGGCTTTCCACTGTGTGTTTTCCTTGAATGAAATTTTCATTTCCAGAAGCTCTGCTTGATTTTTTAAAAATAATTTGATTTCTTTAGTGAATTTCTCATTCATTTCCTGTATTGTTTTTGTGGTTCTTTGTGTTGGGTTTCTATTTTCTCTTGTATTTCATTGAGCTTCCTTACAATCCATATTCAAAATTCTTTATCAGTCATTTCAATATTCTCATTTTGGTTGATTTCCATTGGTATGGAGTTATTGTTTTCTTTTGGGGGTGTCCTTTTATGTATCTGGGGATCTCCCATTGATTCCTTCTCATCTGGAGCAGCTTTTGCTCCTTATTTTTGGATTTTCTTTTGATTAGATAGTGCCACTCCCAGTTTAATATCTGAGACAGTGGGTGGTGCTTGTGGGTAAGACTCAACTACACCCTGTATGATTAAGTCAGTAAATGCTGTAGAGGGCATGCAAATTGACCTCCCCATCAGCAGGTGGCACTAGCTGGAAGGAACAAACTTTAATGTTGGTTTTGTGTCCCATGACTGGCTCTAGTCCCTCCAGAGAAGCACTTCATTGCCCCAGGTGGTGGGTAGGGCCCTGGGACTTCAGGTGAGTCCTTATTCTCTGCCACAGCAGAGGCAGGTGGGGGAGTATGGCTGGGCAGGGCTGGGTTAGGTGGGCTTGTCCTCAGGTTCCATCAAAGCTGGCAAGGTATCTGTTTCAGCAGGGGTCAAAGGTCTGCTCCCAGCTTCTAAGTAGAACCACCAGGGAGGGGCTGAAGTGGCCCCACCCAATCACAAATCTCCCCTCCTTGTCCCTGACCAATGTGATTGAGACCTGGGGGTACGAGATCTGGCCTGTGGGCCTGTCCTCAGTCCCTGAAGATCAATCCCTGACCATGCCAGGGAGAAGTGTGTTGGTACTGAGTTGCACACGGGATGCCCAAGCAGGTTCAATGTCCCTCTGCCTCAGGGCGTGCCCCACACTGATGGAGTCACTGGGCAGGCAGCACCAGGGAGGGCTGGTGGGCAGGGAGCTCACAGTCCGAGCACCCCTCAGTCCGCTGCAGGGCCCCTAGATGAAAGGTCTGAGCCCCATTCTCTGTGGAAGCCTTGGCGTGGTGGCCCTATTATCTCTCTCAGCAGTCGCAGGTGGGGGAGGAGAAGGGGAAAAAAAGAGACTGGAAAGGTTTGAGTCCTGCTCTCTGTGCAAGGCCTGGTGTGGTGGATGCACCAACAGAGAGAAGCAGTTCCTGCGAGCCCTGGCTCAATCATCTCTCAGCAGCCACAGGTGGGGCAGCGGAAGGGGAGGAAAAGAGTCAGAGTGGAAGACAGCTAGCACTCTGGTCGTCTCTGTCCGTCTCTCCAGAAGGCAGCCCACCCAGAATGTCCAGACTCTGGGGTCATGCAGATCCCCTGGGACCCACCAGCCCCTGAGGCTCTCACAACCTGGGCTGGAGTTGGGAAATGTTTGTGTGGGAAGGAGCAAGACAAAAACTGAGAGGCTGAGGCCCCCTGTGGACGACAAAGGTGCACGGTGGGTGGAGAAATAATATAGTGCCTGCTGTCTCGGCTAGGGCCTGCGGTGGTGGGAAGTGACCCTGAGGGCACCGGCTGGCTGGTGCTTTGTCCTCACGAAGCTCCCAGTTCACTGGCGGCAGCAGCTTCGGGGCTTGTGAGGGTAGAAGAGCTCTCCAGCAGCTCAGGAGCCCGCTGACTGCCAGAGATGTGCGGGGGGGGGGGGGGGGGGGCGCGAAATAAGCCCTCCACCTACCCTTCTCGCTGGCCTCCAAGCCCCTTGGGGGTTGATCTCTGCCAATATCCAGCTCCTGCATGTTCTGCTCCTAATTCTGGGGGCTTTCTTCCCATGCTCCAGGACTTAGGAACCTGCTTGAATCATCATCATGGCTGCTCTCAGGGTGAACCATTTCTACACCGTATTGTTACGTGTGATGAAAAATGGATTCTTTTTGACAATCGCAAGCGTTCGGTACAATGGTTGGATAAAGATGAAGTGCCAAAACACAGTCCAAAACCGAATATTCATCCAAAAAAGCTAATGGTGTCTGGTGGTCCAGCACTGGTATTATCCACTACAGCTTCATGAAACCTGGTCAATCGATTACAGCAGGATTAAGCAGCCAAGATTGGTCAGTAGAGACAGGCCAATCCTCTTACAAGACCACATGTTGCAAAAACAACGCTGCTCAAACTACAGAAGCTGGACTTGGAAACTCTCTGTCATTCACTGTATTCACCAGAACTTACACCAACTGACTATCATTTCTTCCAGGCTTTGGACAACTTCTTGCAAGGAAAAATATTCAATTCTCAACAAGCTGTGGAAAACACTTTTCACAATTTCATAGCTACTCACTCTCCAGACTTCTTTGCTGCTGGCTTAAACAAGCTACCATTAAGATGGCAACTATCAACTGTATTGATAGTTTAAGTACATACTTTGATTAATTGTACTGCTTCTTGTTTGAGATATAATAAACTACACTTTTGATTTGAAATTGGACATTTCAGATTTAATGACCTAATAGGTGTTCTTCTTGTACACTGTATATGAGTTCAAATTTCCCCTTTTTATAAGGACACAGTTATACTGGATTAGGTCTCACCCTAATGACCTCATGTTAACTGGACTAATATCTACAATGACCCTGCTTCCAAATAAGTTCACGTTCCAAGGTACTGAGGGTTGGGAATTCAACATAGGAATTTTGATGGGGACACAACCCATAAAATGTATGTTGCCATTCAGAACAGGAGCACTGGCTGGGCACGGTGGCTCACATCTGTAATCTTAGCACTTTGGGAGCTCAAGGCAGGTGGATCACTTGAGGCCAGGAGTTCGAGACCAGCCTGAGCAACATAGCAAGACCCCCCTCTACAAAAAATAAAAACTAGCCAGGTGTGGTGGTGTGCACCTGTAGTCCCAGCTACTCAGGAGGCTGAGGCAGGAGGATCACTTGAGCCCAGGAGTTTGAGGTTGCGGTGAGCTATGATGACGCCACTGCACTCTGCCCTCCAGCTGGGGTGATAGAGTGAGACCCTGTCTCAAACAAAACAAAACAAAACAAAACCCAGGAGCACTATCTTGACCTTGACCCTGAGGCATCTGCCTTGGTGGCCCCTGCTTGTCTACTCCTATCCCTGCTCCCTCCCTTTCTCTCCTTACCAGGCTCCCATTGCATTCCTACTTTCTATCTTCCCTTTTTTTCCTACAAAGTTAAGAGATCTTTTTTTTGTCCTATTATAAAATTCTTTTAAATTATCAAAATTCCAATAATAATAATACAGGGAAGTATAAAAAGGCCATTTTAAAAAATCACCTCCCAGCTCTCCAACAGAGAATCCTGCCTTAATAACGTGTGGCACTGCCTTCTAGACGCCTCTCTGTTTTCATTCCCACCTTCCAGCCTCCTTTCTCCTCTCTCTGCAAACCAGGGAAAGTCTAACTGCCCAGCATTTCACCTCTGCCACTCCCAACCCTTTTATACCTTTCCTCTCTAATAGCACAGCGAATGGCTTCAGATATTGCAGATGTTCCCCGACTGCAAGGGAGAGTCTGGGGAGACCAGCCCTCGGGACGCCTGCACAGCGATCTGGGAGCGTGGAGACGGTAGATTCCAATTGGACCTCCCACAGGGATGTGGCTGCTTTGCAGGCCTCCAGATGCCTCTTCTCTAGGGGAAGGTGAGCTCCAGCTTCAGGCCTCCCTGGTCCAGCCCAGAGGACAACTGAGGGCGTGAGATCATGTCCAAGAACCAGTTTCTTTAACTTGAATGACCTATTTTTATTCTCAACATTTTTGTCTTTCTCTTCCTGTAACTCAGTGCCCGGACCAGCAACTTAGAGGCCCATCACCCAGTTCCTTGTACTTCATTCCCCCTCCCAGCCTCAGCCTGCTGACCATGCACACTGCACCATCCAGATGTGCAGCATCAACCCACCCAAGCACCCAGGGAGGGGCAGGGACCACACCTGGCTCCAGAGCCCTGCCAATTCCACCCCCTCCCAGCTCCTGTCTGGACTATTCCAGTGGTTTTGACTGGTGCCTCTGCCACCCAGATCTCCCCTTGGGCCACCATCCTTGTGGCTGTATAGTGAACTTCTGAAACTTGTTGGATTAAGTCACTAACCTGCTTGAAAATTTCCCTGAGAGTTTTGTCTGGGATGCGATTGGGGTTGCGCTTTCCAGGACCTGGCTGGCCTTCAAATGTAAGGCACCACTTTCCCACCCATCCCAGGAGATCCCTCAGCACTTTTCAGATACCTTGACCCCTTCACAGCAAAGCCTGGGAGAGATTTCAACTTTATCATTTATCCATTTGTTTGATTATTTATTCATCCAACAATTTTTTATATTTAGGTGCCAGACACTATTCTAGCACTGGGACAGCAGTAAACAAAACAGCCCCAAATCCCTGCCACATGGCACTTCCATTCTAGTAGGCTTCTAGAGCCTTCCAGCTGAGCTCTAGGTTCTGAGAGACAGGCCTGCCTCCACTTGATCACAGGCCTGGCACAGTAAGTAGTCTGACACCTTAGGTGAGGGATGCGGTGCTGGGCAGGTATCAACAACTATAATATCCACACAACCCTAATCACATGCCAAGAGACCACAGGTTGTTCTGTGCCCCATAAATCCCCAGCTGTCTCTGCTGGCTGCTCTTCCAGCTTGTCTTGGCTGGTACCTGGCTGGGAGCTCATGAAGCAGCAGTATAGCTTAGTAGTTAAGAACATGGGCTTGGGGTGTCCTAATCCATTTCTACCACTCACTAGCTGTGTAACGGTGGATGAGTTATTTAACCTCTCTGAGCCTTAGTTACCTCTCCCATAATAGGTGGGTATTCATTATTTATTGCTGTGTAACGAATTACCCCCAAACTGAGTTTCATTTGCTCACCTATAAAAATAGGGTTGTTGTAAGAATTAAATGAGTTTATACATTTCAAGTGCTTAGAAAAGTGCCCTGCGTATAGCAAAGGCTCAATATGTGTTAGCCATTGTGATTATCTCTTGGGTTCCTGCTCACTGATACTCCTGACGCCCTGAGCTCTCTCACCCTGATGACTCCTGAATAAGCTGTCTGGGAAGGTAAGGGGAGACTCTGTTACTCTATGTGGAATTGCTGATGACTCCACCCTCTTCCAAAAATTCTTTGAAATATCTTTCATATAAGAAACTAGTTAAGGAAAATGTCAGTAAAGTGGCAAAAAGGCTTTAAAAATTAGATAAAACAGAGGTAAGGTTAGTACACAAAGTGATCATCCTAAGATCCTGCTAAAGATGAACCCATTTTTGTCTCAGAGGTTCCTAGGGGCCAGGATTAAAAGGGGAACATATTTACTTCAAATTTCAAAAAATGTGAACAAAATTCAAAGCGACCATAAGATACAAGTGAGGCTCGTTTTCTACAGAGCGGAGCGCCCGAGGCAAGTACGCTGGAAGCGCCGTCTCTGGCCTCCTTGCAGGCGTGGGCGGCGGTGGCAGGTCGCCCCACTAGGTGGCGCTCGTGGATTACCTTTGCTCATAGTGCCTGCGACCTTGCAGCAGTCAATTGTGTTTCTCAGTGTACAGCTGATTGCACGTAGTATTACAACGTATGTTCCATCACGTTTCTGAGCGTCGCCAGTGCCCCCACCTCCCTGTCCTTTGCATCGCTACGGTGTGTTTTGAAGTAGGGAGGAGCCAGGAGGAAGAGGGGATTCCTGTCTCACTTTCCCTCCCCTTCCCAAATGCCCACCCCTTTGCCCCTGCAAGTCCCAAAGTACCATACAGGCTTCCTGTCTCCAAGACAACTGCCAGAGCTCTGAGCGGAAAGGGAAGCGGCAGCGGGGATTTGGGAGGATGTTCTAGCGTGTGAAACAGTGTCATCGAAGGCTAGAAGACGCTGGCCTCAAGAGATGCGGCTGTCAAATGTGCAGTTGGAGGCGTGGCTTTTCCAGGTGGGCTATGAACTCCTTCTCGTCGGAGACGTCAGGCCCACCAAGGACATGCCCACGGCCACACACAGCCAGGTTTACTTAGCTTGATGCATCAAATGAACCACGCGCCTGGCAAACCTTCGGAGCCGCTCAGTGAGAGGGTTACGGAGGGTTTTTGTAGGGTCAGGTGGTTGAAGCGGGGCTTGCCTGGTTAGGATTGGTTGGTTGGGAGAAAGGGGACTTTGGTCGATTCCTTCAGGCTCAAAGCAGGGACCTTTTTATCTGTAGGGGACAGTTCCCGGTGTGGCTGTGAGAAACGTTTCTTTGTGGCTTTGCTAAGTCCATGGGTCTGTTTTTGTGGTTTAAAGTTAAGATCTTGAAGGTGGCCAGGCAACTGGTTGCTCAGAGACCAAGTCTGAAATGTCTTTGTATCCAGCTGGGTGTTTTGCAAGAAGCAAGTATTTTTGGTTTTTTGTTTTTTAACAAGACGGAGTCTCACTATGTTGTCCAGGTTGGTCTCCAACTCTTGACCTCAGGCGATCTGTCCACTTCAGCCTCCTGAGTAGCTGAGATTACAGGCACATGTGCCACCAAGCCCAGCTACAAGCAGGTGTTTTTAGTTTGTTTTTTGTTTTAGAGGCAGGATTTTGCTCTGTCCCCCAGGCAGGAGTGCACTGGCACAATCATAGCTCACTGTAACCTCAAACTCCAGAGCTCAAGTGATCCTCCTGCCTCAGCCTCCCAAGAAGCTGGGACTACAGGCACATGCCACCACGCCCAGCTAATTTTAAAAGATTTTTTTTGTAGAGACAGGGTCTCAGTGTGTTGCCCAGACTGCTCTTGAACTCCTGGGCTCAAGCAGTCCTCCTGCCTTGGCCTCCCAGTGTGCTAGGGTTACAGGCGTGAGCCACCCTGCTCGGCCTGCAAGCAGGTTTTGAATATGTTTTTTTCCCCAAGCAGCTTTCTGATTTACACCTAAGATACGGACCCACTAGGGTGAGGCATTGCCTCTCTGTCCTCCATCTTCCTAGGATGCTTTACTCTTTCTTGGTGATCCACATTTGCCCTCCACGTTTTCAGGTGAGTTTCCCCATTGGGTATCACTCTGTGGCATAGTCCTCCATTTGGAGAGGCTGGGTGAGTTCATACTTCGTTTTCTTTGTCCTGTACTTATCTGAGCTTTGACGTTAGATTATTTTGTGCTCTGGCCTCAGTTTACTTAATCTATGACACCCCCTCTGCGCCCTTCCTGCCCCCTCAAATAAGCTTCTTTTTTGTTTGTTTTGAGACAGAGTCTCGCTCTGTTGCCCCTGGTAGAGTGCAGTGGCATCATCATAGCTCACTGCAGCCTCCAACTCCTGGGCTCAAGGGATCCTCCTGCCTCAGCGCCCCGAGTAGCTGGGACTACAGGCACACACCACCATGCTTGGCTAATTTTTCTATTTTTTTTTGTAGAGATGGGGGTCTCGATTTTGCTCAGGCTGATCTTGAACTCCTAACCTCAAGCAATCCTCCTGCCTCGGCTTCCCAGAGTGCTAGGATTACAGGCCAAATAAGCTTCTGAACCCTCTCTACCAGCCCCAACCCAGTCCAGACCAAGCCTGTGGTCATGGCATTTATGACTGTGATTGTGTCCCTTGCTATCCCTCTAGGCCAGCAGATCCTCATTCTTGGTGCTGGAGAGGATAGAAGAGGAGGAGGTTGCAGACAGCTGGGTTTCATCACTGACATATGTCATAGAAGAGGACAGGTTTTGAGGGGAGGTTTGTGGTCCTGGCCATGTTGCATTTGAGGTGAATTTGGGGTAAGAATCAAGTGGAGATTGGAGAGAGGCGTAGCACAGGGGCTGCCTACAGTAACAGCACAGCTATTGACTATTAGCCAACTGTATGTCTTGGTTCCCATGCCCTTTTGAGAAGTTACTGGCCATTTGGTCACAGTAGTGCCCTAGATGGGGGTGCTTTTGGAGAGGCCTGCCACTCTTCTTTGAAATCCCCAGGTGGGGTCCCCTAGGACAAGCATAGCCCTGGAAGTGAACCCAGGAGGAAGAAGGGACATTCACACAGTGCTGAAGTCTATGGGTTTGAAGGTGGCAGGCTGTGAGTAGAGGATGTATGACCACATCCAAAAATCCTAACCCCTTCCACCACATCTCATCAGTTGGCACCCTCAGCTGCCTGGGGTTAACTGTGCACTAAGGGTGTGTGGACAGGCAAATCGGAGAGAGTGAGCTTGTGGCAGAGACTCACCCATGCGGCCAAACCTGTGGGTGTACCCGGAGGCCTGTGCAGGTCCACCATCCTTTCAAATTCAAAATTCAGAACACTTTGGAAACCCAAAGATTTTTCTTTAGTTTGGTGAACTCATTTGCCCTCAAAATCTGACAGAACTGACAGGAAGCTGTTTATAGTGTTTATTTTATCCTACTGGGAGTGAATGGTCATATACTTTGCAGGAATTTGGTGTTTGATTACAGGGTGTTGTCCCAGACCTCACTGCAGGGTAGGGGACACTTTATATGTGCACTGTGAATAATTCTAAATTCCAAAGACATCTGGCCTCCAGATTCTAGTTAAAGCGACCAGTGAACCATTTTACCATCAATCTCTTACATACTCTCATCTAGGGAGTGAGGGCATCATACAAGGACATTTAAATATGCTAAAAGTGACGGTCCCATTTTTACAACTGTGTAAAGCACGATCCCATTTTGGTAGAGACATCAAATGGTTTTTGAGCACCCAGAACACTACTTAACAGTGTTCTAGATACTGAGGATAGAGCAGTGAACAAAATAAGGCTCTGTGTTCACAAAGCTGACCATGTTGCATTTTTTATTCTGTAAAGAAAGTATACGCGCATAGATTTGCAGATGCGAAGCGCTGGAACGACAGACAAACGTTGTGAGAGTGCTTCTTTCTAGGTAAAAGCGCTGTGGGTGATTTTTTTCTTTTTTTCTTCTCCACATTTAAAAATGTCCTGCAATGCGCATGACTCATTTTTAAATTTTTTTTTAATAGAGGACGATGATCCTTAATTAGCAGACATTTCTGCTGACCAGCAAGAGCCCTCACGGCCCTGCCCAGTCGGGTCCTGGCCGCAGGTCCGGGTGGGGTCCCCCGCAGCTCTCAGGCCGCACCAGCAGAGGGCGCTGCGCCCGCGGGGCTGGGGCGGGGCCGCGGCGCGCTTTTCTCCCTAGCAACACGGCCCGCGCGCCGCTCTGGAGGCGCGGCCTCGCGACTTCCCCGGCCGGGCCTCCGTCCGCCCCCCCCCGCCGGCCGAGAGCCCGGCAGGGGCGGCGGCCACGGCGCTGCGACCTCGCCCGCGCCTCGCCCCGGCCGACCCGGGCGCGGCGGGCGGGGTGGGCCCGAGGCCGACCCGCCCGCGCCGCGCCGCAGGGAGGCGGGGCCGCCTCTCCTTCCCTCCCCGCCCCCTGGCCGCGGGGGGACCCGGCCGCGCCTGGCTCGCACTTTGGAGCCGGATGGGGAGACGTGACCGCCGAGACTCGGGCTGCGGCGGGAACAGGCGCGGGGGCGGGGGGGTGGAGGCCGGGCTTCGGGGCACCTGGCGGCCCGGGCGGATGTGGGGGGCCGCGGCCCGGCGCCCTCCCCCAGCGCCGGGTTCCCAGGGGAGGCGGAAGGGAAACGGGCGCCTCCCCGGCGCTCGCGGCCCCCGCCCTTGGCCTCGGCGAGTGCGCGCCGAGACCGGCGCCAGGTTACCGTCCTGTCCGCACTCGGTCGTCAGGGCCCCTTTTCGGGACCAGGGAAAGAATTTATGGATTGGAGTCAGATCCACCCACAATTCAATCCCGATGGTGCCTCTGTCCAGCCTCAGTTTCCTAGACTGTAAAATGGGAAAAGGAACACCCACCTTCCAGTAGCCCCGCGGGCTATCCCATCAAGAAGCTTGTGACGCTATGAGAGGTGCCAGGGAGGGTGCCAATAGCAAATCGTCCGTCCCTAAAACCAAGAAGGGGCCATCTTGTGGCGCCTCTTCCTCATTTCCAAAGGCCCTTACAAATCGCTTACCTTCATTTTTTTGCTAGGAAGTACCCCCCAATAAACACTGGTTATTCCTCATAGAGTTTTCTTTCCGTGATAGGGATTCAAAGGGACAGTGTGTGAGCCTTTCAAAGCCACACTTGTCCTTGGGTTTAATGCCCACACCCTAGGATTAGGTGTGGCTTTTCCAGGACTTTTGATTGTGAGGCTTGGGTAGGAAAACACCGAATCCCAGGATCTTAGAGCTGAAAGGCAGGGAGGGCTTGCCCCACTACTTCAACTGCTGATCTCTCAGATTCCAATCCCAGCTACACCACTTGCTGGCTTTGGTGCTTCAGCAAGTTATGGACTGTTTCTCAGCCTCAGTTTTCTCAGCTGTCAAATGGGAACAACACTTCTTGGTGGTGACAGGGTCCACTGCTCAGGAGGAGTCTCCTTAGGCAACATTGTCCTTTGTCAGGAAATTCTTCCTGTAGTTCTCCTAGCCTCCCCAGGCTCAAGGCCAATTTCTGCCTTTCAGTCCTGGGAGAGGACAGCTGGTCACCTCCTTGGTAACTGATGTCATTTCCCTTGCACCATGGAGGCCCCTGCCAAGCTCCTCAGCCTGACCTTCCTTACACAGGGCCTCAGATGTGGCTTCAAGGTCCCACTCTACAAACCCTGTAGACTGGGGATGTGGGGGTGGATGAATGCTGGGAGAGTAGTTGTGAGGTCCAGACTTGGAGATTCTCCCTAAATTTGCGAAAAGAGTTACTAGCAAAACAGGAGAAAGGAAACAGTTACTGAAAATTATCCCCATGCAGAATACTGCTAGGTGATTTATCTCAAGACCCCCCAACAAGAACCTTTGGGGCAGTAGTCATCCCCTGCATTTTCCCTAAAAGAAAGCAGAGGAACTGTTCCCCAGAGCCCCCGTCTGTCCTTTGCTGGGTCCTCCTCCATCTCTGAGGCCCAGTGTTGCAGGAGATGGGGCCACCTCCACTTTGAGCCCCCCTCCAGGTATGCAGTTGATGGGAAATGGCTGCAGTTGCTACTGACGCCTAGTTCTCCCACCACTGAGGTTCATGGTGGTTATCAGCCTGAAAGGTCAGTTGGCTCTTGGGAAACAAACAGAAGCCTCACCCTCCCTTCCTGTTAGAACCTTTGGCCTTGGCTGCAGAGGGGATGCCTGGGAAAGACTGCAACTCCCAGCCTCAGGGAGTCCAACTGCCCCTGGAGGTCTGCCAAAGCTGTTCTCAGGGTTTGTTGAGGAGTCTGAAGGCCGGCAGGCTCCACTCTGAGTGGGGCTCCGACCTGGACACCCCCGATGGTGACCATCTACATCAATGGTCCTCCTCTCTGGCTGCCTGTTAAAAGACTGCTCATGCCTGGACCCCGCCCCAGATCAATGATGTCAGATTTCTGGGAGGGGGCCAGTGCATCAACATTTTTATTTTCTCAAGCACCCGTAGGTAATTCCAATGTGCTGTCAGGGTTGAGAAGCTTATGTAGATCAAGACAAACTGATAGTGATCAACGGACAGAAAAGGAAAAGTATTTGAAATCTGGACAACACAGGATCTGCATTAGATAACAACTAAGAAAAGCCATCCAAGGCAGGAGGTTCAGCAGCTGTGATTGAGCAGGACTGTGGAATTCTTGGAAGGAATCCATCTGTCTGGGAACTGGCATGACTTGGTGCCCCAGGGCAGCAGGCGGAACCCGGTGACTCCAGGTCCTTCTGGGCCACTGTGCCTGCTTCAGAGATCCACATCTGTGCTGCTGGGACAGGCTGCTCTTCTGAGCCAACTGGACTCCTTGCCATTCCCAGAACTCACCCTGTTCTTTCCTGCCTCTCGGTTTTGGTTCCAGGCGTTTGTTTCTATCTGGAATGTGCTTTCCCCATCTGTTCAAATCATTCCTCTTCAAGGTCCCAGCCCTCATGCCAGCTCCACCGAGAAGCCTCCACTCCACCCTCCCCTTCCTATCACACCACTCAAGGTGCGCCGGGGCTGTCTCCCGGGCAGAGTATACGTGCTGGGAGGGTGAGGACCTATCAGACCTTTTTGTGCCTCCTCCTCCTCCACCTGTCCCTGGGGGCGGGGGCACCTTGCACTGAGAAAGCCTCACACATCTCTTGACTGCCATGGAATTTGTCCCTGTTGCAGGACGGGGTGGAAAGTCACACAAAGAGCTCCTCTCTGCCCACACCCCTTGCCGAGAGTTCTCTGGCCCCTCTGCTGCATTTCCTGAGTGCCACGGGGCCTTGTGGTTAACAGTCAGTGACAGGAAAGAGCTGGGCCCAGGCACTGGCCCAGCACGTGGTGTCTGCAGCACCAGTGCAGCTTCCCCTGGAGAGGGTCTGGGTAGAAAGGGAGAGGCCGGGAATGAACGCTCTTCCCACAGACAGACCCAAAGTCTTAAGGGGAGGGGGGAAATCCCAGCGACCTGGGGTGCCACCGAGGTCCGTGCTGGTGCCTAGGAACCGCCTTCTCCGGATAACGGGGCGTGTGCGACACGGGGAGGGGCGCAGCCAGGCATCCGAAGGGGGGCAGGCCCTTGACGCGGCCGCCGGCTGCTGGGGGGTGGGGGATTTGTTCCCTGCCCCAGTCGCCCGTCGCCGGCCCGCGCCGCAGGTGACCCAGGCAGTGGCGGCCCCGCCGCAGCCGCCTACCGGGGTTTTCCGGCTCCGCGCGCCCGCCAGCCGCTGCCCTCGCCCAGTTCCCCGCGGGCCGCGCGGCAGGGCTTTCTGATGAGTCAGCGGGAGCCGGGAGCCTCCAGCCGCCCCGGGCATCTGCTCCGGTGACGCATCGTGAGTCACGGGCGCCCGGGCAGCCGCCGCCGCTGAGCGCGCACCCCCGACCCGGAGCGCCGAGCGCAGCCCCCACGCCGCGCCCCGCACCGCGCCTCCCGCGCCTCCCCGCCCGCCCTCGGGCCCGCCACCGCCGGCCCCGTTCCAAGCTGACATCAGACGCTGGCCGCCCGGCCACCCTCTGAGTCAACAGTTTCCGAAGCGGAGCGGGCTGCCAGGGGCGGGGAGAAAGCGCTGCCTCCGGGGGAGGCGGGGGCGGGCCGGAGTCTGGCAGCCGCGGGCGGGCGGAGGTGGGTGGGGGCGAGCCGAGCCTTTTGCAAGAAGTCACGGGGAAGCGGGAGAAGAGAGGGCGAAACCACCCTCCGCGGAGCTGCCGGGGCGGGGAGGAAACCCGCCGCCCAGAGCCACGTGCTGCAGCCCGCACTGGGGGGTGGCTGGATCCGCCCCAGAGCGGCCTGGGAAGGGACCCAAGGACGGGGGACGGCGGGAGGGAGAGGCCCCTGCTGGGAAAAGCCCCGGGCCGAGTTTCTGGGGGAGGAAAAGAACCACCAGTGGACACTCTTGGTCTCAGGGCACCTGGGGACACTAGTGTCTGGATAACAGGGCCCAGTTCCCTGTGATGAAAGCAGCTCTGGCGAATCCCCACCCCTGGGGCCTGGCGCTGTGTGCTTGGGGTTGAGCCTGAAGAACTGCACTGGCCTCACCTAGCCCCTTCCTCGACCCCAGACCCTGTCACCACCGTGGGATGGGGACAGAGGGGAGGCTTCTTTCCCTCGGCTAAAGAGGATGTGTGCCCAAGGGTAAAGGAATTCAAGAGCCCCAGGAAATTGAGAACAGGTGGCCTTCCAGTGAAGTTGGGGGAGTGGCCTGAAGAGGGAAGGAAGCATAAAGAGGTGAGGGAAGGCAAATTTTGAAACTATGCAAAGGACGTAACTGGAGGACCTAACTCACCTGTGAGTTTCCTGCTAACTGAGAATTTAGGCCAATTCCCCATGAAGAAAGTAAACGGATTAGCTGCACGAAGGAAGGAGACGTTGAGAAGGGTCTGGCCTTCCTCTGTGTAACAAGGCTGGACATCTCTGCCCACTATGGTCTGCCTGGAATCGGTTCTCAGTAATCACTTTGAGAGGCTGCATCTGTGATTCTAGGATGCTCAAGGAGAACAAAGGATCTTTAAAAAGCATCTACCTGCAGTGGACTAAGTGACTTCCGGAAGCTTTAATCCTGGCAGGTTTCCCTGACCACACCAGGCAGGAAGGAAGGGTGAGGAGGAGCCAGAACATGGACAGGCAGCAGGCAGACGGCAGCCACAGGTGCTTGGGTTTCCATCCCTCCCACAGTATCACACCTCACCCCCCCATGCCATGACCCCAAGATGAGCAAGACACAACTGTCTTTGGTGGGCCTCCAGCTGGAATTCGTTCTCAACCTCTTTCCGGGATTTGAACTTGCTGTTCTTTCCAAAGCCACGGGCTCAGCAAAGGATGCCAGCCTGGGGAGGGGAGGTATCTGTGTCTCATCTTGCAGGCAGAAGTAGTACAACAGCTGGGTGAACAAAACCAGTCCGGATCTGTCCAGAGCTGTTTGTCGGTTCAGCTTTGACAGGGACCACGTGAGCTTCTGCTTGCCCCATATGACCCTCATTTAAACTTGTGCAGAGAAAGAGGTCCCCGTCCAGTTCTCGTTGGGCAGCCTTTTCCCAAGTGTGCCTTTTCCAAGGGTGGGTGGCTCATTTCTGCCATCTAATCAAGCTCAAAATAGCATTGAATCAGACTTCTGGGAAGCCCTTGCGCTCCAGGCATCTGTGGAAAAGAGTTAAAAAAGACAACTCTTGGGAAACCAAGGAGTCTAATTTGCAAAGATGGGACAAGATGCAGAGCCCTGTGACATCAGAGGGAAGAAATAGTGGTCAGGGATAGGTATGGAAAGTGTTAGTGGTGGGAGGTCCAGGGCCTTATGTGGGTTTCCTTCGGGGAAGTTCGTGGGCTGGACTGGTGGGGGTTATCCTGGGAGATACAGCCAGGTGCAGGAGGGGCTGTGGCTGGATACCTAAGCCACAGACACCACAACCTCCAACTTCCACATTTTCCTTCAGGCTGAGAATTTGAGCTCTCTTTTTTAATTTTTGAGACAGGGTCTCACTCTGTCACCCAGGCTGGAGTGCAGTGGCATGATCATAGCTCATGGCAGCCTCGAACTCCTGGGCTCAAGCCATCCTCCTGCCTCAGCCTCCCGAGTAGCTGGGACTGCAGGTGCACCACTATGCCCTGCTAATTTTTGTATTTTTTGTAGAGACAGGGTGTTGCTATGTTGCCCAGGCTGGTCTCAAACTCCTGCCCTCAAGTGATCTTCCCGCCTTGGCCTCCCAAAGTGATGGGATTACAGGCATGAGCCACCAAGCCCAGCCTAATTAATGCTGTTACTGAGGGAATGGATTTATTATTGTGGGAGTGGGTTACTAATAAAAGGATGAGTTCAGCCCCCTTCCTTTCCCCCTTCCCCCCCTCTCCCCCCTCCCTCTCCCCCTCTCCCTCTCCCCCTTTCCCTCTCCCTCTCACCTTCTCTCTCTTGCCCTGCTCTCTTGCTCTTCTGCCTTCCATCACAGGTGACACAGCAAGAAGGCTCTCACCAGATGTGGGCCCCTCAGCCTTGGACTTTTCAGCCTCCAGAACTGTAAGAAATAAATCTCTATTGTTTACAAATTACCCAGTCTTAGGTATTCTGTTATAGCAGCACAGAACAGACTAAGACACCATTAAACACCATACAGGATTCTTTGTATGCCTTTAGAGGGCTCACTTTCCTTGCAACCTTTTGAGAACAGATGTATTGAAATTGAACTATAAAAATCAGGAGGTGAGTTAGAAGGGATTAGACCACTTTCAGGGGTCATATAATGACAAAATCCCGCATTACCGCAGATGCCAGAAAAGTTGGAGATGAAACTGAGAGGAACTAGGAACATCTGCCTCAAAAGGTTTGACATATCCTCAGAACATCTGGCATCCCTTGTTAGCATTCATGACCCCACTGAACAGCTGCCTTCCGATGACCTTTTAAGCCACCTAACGGGCCGAGAGGTGGGGACTCTGTTAGGAAATCTTGGCTGTGGTTCTGGCTCTGCCTTATACAAGCTCTGCCACCTTGGGCCACCTGCTGGCCTTTCTGGGCCTTGGTTTCTTTGCTGTAAAATATAGATCATTATACTTCTGTAAAGGAGAAAACAAACTGTTTTTCTCTCTTTTTCTCTCTCTCAACATTTCTGTGACCAAATGTGGGGGGTGAGGTATTCCCACAACAACCAATTTTCCAACACCCCCGGTGTCCTACAATTTAATTCAATTCTGACACCATGTACCTTGAGTTAGAGTCAGATCCCACGGGTTAAAGGCTCAGTCTCACAAGACTGCCCCCCACTTCAGATGCCAATTGCAAATTCAGGCCTTCAGAACTTCTGACCAACCAGCTATAAATTGGAGGTTCCCATGACCCCCTCTTCAGGTTCAGTCATTTACTAGAGGGGCTCACAGAACTCAGGAGAGCATTTACTTACATTTGCCAGTTTATTATAAAGGATACAGAGGAACAGTCAGATGGAAGAGAAGCATAGGGCAAGGCATGGGGGAAGGGCACAGAGCAGCCATGCCCTCGAGGGTGCACCACCCTCCACACATTCAGTACCCAAGAAGATCTCCGAACCTAATAGTTCAGGGATTTTTACAGAGGCTTCATCACATATGCACAATCGATTGTTAAGTCCGTTCCTAGCCCTTCTCTGGTCTCTGGAGAGTGGGGGGTGGTGCTGAAAGTTCTAAGCTTCTAATCATGGCTTGATCTTTCTGGGGACCAGCCCCACCCGGGAACCCACCACTAAGAGTCACCTCTTTAGAACAAAAGTTGTTCCTGTCACCCACGAAATTCTAAGGGATTAGGAGCTCTGTGTCAGAATCAGGGTCAAAGACCAAATATTAGAACAGAATATGCTCCTAGCACCCATATTGTTCAGGAAATTGCAAGGGTTTTAGGAGCACTGTGCCAGGAACCAGGGGCAGAGAGCAAATATATATTTCTTATAATATCACAATATCACAGCCTACCCTTGTAGATCTCTCGTGAGGACCAGAGGAAGTAAGTGGCACCCAGTGGCCATTTAGTAAATAATGACTTAAAATGTTTTAGACTTTGTAACTGTTGGGGTCACAACTTGCCAAGTGTATAATCTCCACATGGGGTTCTTTAGGTCTCTAGGTTCTATCCTGGATCAAGAAGGTCAACTTGAGAGAGCAACCTTTTGGAAGTCACTGGAGAAAAGATGGGCATTTGTAGAAGTAGGGAATTCAATAGTAGCACAACCTCCCAGCCAGTCAGGGGCCTAGGGCCTGAGACGCCCTGATAATGAATCAGTCTGAGGCCTGGTCAGTGACAAAGATGACCTTTGCCCTGGCACTAGGCCTGCGAGAGCCACTGAATGAGGCTTTAATCCAGGAGGTATTGAAAGAGCCTAATAAATACTTATTCCATCATGTCAAATCCAAGAGTATGGAGAAAAATGCTAAGTTTATGTTTTGTATGCCCCTCTACCATGTGAGATGTGACCCCGAGGAAAACACTAAACCAGACCCTGCTCTAATAGATGAAGGGACCCAGAGCTCCAAGCCAGTCCCTGACGGGGCCCTGCTGGACTCTTGCTCCTGTGACCAGGAGCAAGAAATGTTCCCAGGGAAGACAGATTAACAGGCTGGATTGGATGCCCTTCTTGAACTCCTGGCCTCAAGTGGTCCTCCCACCTCAGCCAAAGTGCTGGCATTACAGGTGTGAGCGACCATGCCTGCACAGATTACCTTCTGAGAGGGAGCAAGAACCATCCTTTGTACCTTAGCTCTTTTTGGCTCAGCTGACAACAAGCCGGGGAACATAAGGTACATTAGTTTCATAGGACTGCATAACAAAGCACCACAGACTAGGTATCTTAAAATGACAGAAATTTATTCTCTCACGGTTCTGGAGGCTAGAGGTCTGAAACCCAGGTGTCAGCAGGGCCGTGGTCTTCTGAGACTCTGGGTAGAATCCTTCTCCACCTCTTCCTATCTCCTGGTGGTGGCTGTCATTCCTTGGCTTAGCATTCCTAGGCTTGCGGCTGCATCGCTCCAGTCTCTGCCTCGGTTAGCACACGGCGTTCCCCCTGTGTGGCTGTGTCTTCTCTTGGCGTTCTCCTTATAGGAACACAAGTCATATTGGACAAGGGTCCACCCTAATGACCCTTTCTTAACCTGCAAAGACCCTGTTTCCAAATAAGGTCACACTCACAGGTACTTTGGGTTAGGACTTCACAATATCTTTTTTGGGGAAACAAGCCAACCTATAACATATGGTAAGAGTGATAAACCTTAAAAGGTTATAGGCTGAGTATGCAGTGACACAGGCATTCCACTATATGCTGGAGAGGGGGGAAATTGGGATAGCAAGTTGGTGGTATATGTACCAGGAGCCTTGAAAACATTCATATCCTTTAATCCAGTGACCCACTTCCAGCTAAAGGAAGTCATCAAAAGTGTTGATAAAACTTTATGTACACAAATATTCTTCTCAATATTGTTTATATAATTAATTATTGGGAACAGCTTCAACATCCAACAGTTAGGGAATGGTTATTAAAATAAGGCATGTCTGTATGATGGAGATATTATGTAGCCTTTAGAAATGATATTTCCAGAAAAAAAATTAATAACATGGGGAGAAATGAAATAAAATTATATATTCAATATGTTGTCAACTTTATAAAAAACATGTCAGGAAGAAAACAACATAATATTAATAGCCCTCTCCCCCTTGTGAAGGGATCATGAGAGATTTTATTATTATTTTTATTATGGCAGTATGTAATTTCTCTGCATTAGCTTTATAACCAGGGAGAAAGAAACTAATGTGATTTTAAAAATAGATATATAAATAATTTCCTGGAATGTACATTCCAGGAAAGTTCTGACTGGGAGGAGAGCTGCAGCTGCTGGGTGTCCAGCTGATTCCTGTGTTTATAAGCCACAGCCATAACCCCACAAGGTAGTTGGGTGGCTACTTGCATCAGAATTACCAATTAGGTTTGTTTAAAAATGCAGAATTTGCATTTTAACAGATTCTGCACATTTGAGTTTGAACCTCCCCCCCCTTTAGAAGACAAGCTGTGTATGTCCCCTCAGCCCTTTCAATAGGCAACATTATGCTTTGAAGAATAAAACCAAGTAAACAGAGAAGTTATTCTTTTCATAAAGTCGATTCTTGGTTGTACCTAAATGGGACGCTGCAAAGCAAGTTATTCAAAATACTATAAAATTTGTAATTGTATTTTATTTTGGAATCCAGTGGCGGCAGATTGCTTTTTATTTTTTTATTTTTTATTTTATTTTTTATAGAGATGGGGTCTCACTCTTGCTCAGGGTGGTCTCGAACTCCTGAGCTCAAGTGATCCTCCCACCTCAGCCTCCCAGAGTGAGGGCGTGAGCCACCACGCCCAGCCATATTGCCCCTTTTAATTTGTCCTAGGCTAATAATGAAAATGAGCTGATATTCCCAGGCTCTACACTAGCAAGTTTAGAATGAAGAAAGGTAGTTAATCCCAATAAAAAGTGAGTATTCCATGTGCAGTTAGTTGAGAGTTGTCATTATAGATAGGATTACTTTTAACTCACAACCTTGAGGTTTCCTTTATTGACTGGTGTAGGGGAGTGATATCTGGGGACAACAGAAAATTCTCCATTTTAACATGTGCCCGAGCTCGGGACAGGAGTTGGCTGAGAAGGCCTTTCCAGCTCTGAGATGCTCCGACTTGTTGGACCAAGGGGTGTTGTAACATGCTCTGAGAGGTCCCAACAGCTGTGCGATTAGCCATCTCATAAAGAGATGAAATTCAACACTGCAAAGAGGCAATCACTGACAGTATTAGTTCACACTTGTTGCTTCCGGAGTTGGTCACAGCCTCTTAGGTGGAAAGTCCCGGAGGGGGTCACATTCCCTTTTGAGCCTTCACACGGATGGCTTCAGGAAGCCGTCTGCACCCCTCCCTCCGCCTGACCCCCTATTTGGGGCAGAAGGAGCGAGAGGAAACAGGCTCCAGAGGCGCAAAGGGCTTGGCACTTAAACAGCACCTTCCATTTGTGCTTTGTCGCGATCCCTGCACTCTGGCAGGAGCGGATCTCTCAGCCGGGAGGGAGATGAGCCCTGGATTGGTGGGGCTGTCACCCGCCTGCAGGCTCACAGGCCCTGAGCAATCGTTGGGACAGAGCTGGGCCCCGAGGGGCAGAAGGCTGGGACCTGCAGTGCCTCCTCGCAGCATGCCCTGTCTTCCCACCGCAAGGGAAGGAAGCGAGGGAGGCAGCTGGAGGGGTTAGAACCCATCCAGCAGAAACAATTTTTTAAAGGAATTCCTGCATCTTTCACACACCATGTAATTAACTCTCAGCAGAAGATGCCATGGATTCATAATGGGGGCCAGCAGCGGGGGAGGAAGACTCTGACAAGCATGAGATTTCTCATAGTTTTTTTTTTATTTAATTTTTAAAGGAACACGAACAGTTGCAACTATAATCGTGGCCTTCAGTGATGGTGTCTCCCAGCAACAAGCCAGATCGAGCTGTAGCCCACCATCTCCCCAGGCAGGGTGAGCTCAGAGGGCAGCCCTGGCCAGTCCCTAGTGCCCCAGGGTGGGCCTGCCAGCATCCCCTGCTCTTTCAGCCTATCCCCAAGAGTGGGCTGTCCCCAGAGCCATCTCCTGTCCATGACAGCAGTACTTGGCGTCGTCCCAGCCTCTGGCCCAGGGCTCCCCAGGTCATGCTCTGGCCCAGCCCAGGTCCCTCCCCTGCGCCCTGCCCTGGGCAGGTGGCTTCACACTGTGAGGAAGGGAGGCACAGCTGGAGAGGGAAGGTGGGGAGCCTGGGGGTGGGGGTGGCTGGGGGCAGTGCCTGGCCAGTTGCCAGAATAAACGGGGCCAACCCTCTCCCGGGCACAAAGGGCTCTCTGTGAGGGACACACCCAGCCCCATGTGGAATCCAGGAGGCTCATGTTTCTTAACACAAAGGAGGCCCATTCCCAGACGGACCTGGGTGTGGCCTGTAGGCGGAACCCTGTGGGCAGTGCCCTTGGACTCCCAGCGACCCATCTGACAGCTTCACATTATCCTCTCCTCACAGGAGGATGGAGAGAGGTCTGGGCAGGCGGCTTTCCCCCTTCTCGCTCTCACACGCAGACACGCGTGCACGCACACTCACATGTATGCACTTGCACACACAGCATCCACATGAGAGAAGATCCCTGACCTAACCACACTTAGATTAGCCAAGCAGGCTGCGCAGACCCCTCTTCCATACCTCAAGCCATTGCCACAGAGAAATTAGATGAGGCCCGAAAGAAATCTGGCTGGGAAGTATGTAACAAGAGCCACTGTCCTGACCCACGGCATAATTATTGTTTCTCTTCAGAATTCAGAGAGGTTCCCTGACACTAAGTGCCTCCTCAGTGTGATCCTGCCAAACACGAAAAAGAAACAGCGAACGAGCAACCTTTGGGTAGGAAAAATAGCATGGAAGAGATATAGAAATGGTCCATGCTGATGTGTCCTTCAGCCAAGCCTTAGGTTCATCTAGAGGAACTGAGATACTTAAGCCCTCGCTGGCGCTTGCGGACTTTGTGTTTGAAAACGGAAGGGTTGGAGTGGGATTTCTAAGGTCTCTTTAGTTCTCGGTCCAGGCCTAAAAGCCACAGGCTGGACAGCCTTCCACCAGACCCACTGCCCACCCGGCTCCTGAGGCCCTGCTATGTGTGGGGGCTCTATGGATGTCTGCAGGGGAAGTGGCAGGCACAGTCCCTCCCGGACCACAGCTGAGGTCCAAGGGTAATGATGACAAGTGTGGAATCTTTGAACATTGGATCTTTTTCCATCCTGTTTGTTCTGCTCTGTGAACTTTGGAGGAGACATGCATTGAGTAAACATACATTTCTTGGGCACCATCTATATGCCAATAAATAAAACAGACAAAATTTCCTGCTCTCAGGAGCTTACATTTGACACAGTGTATAGGAGCTTTCCCTCCGTGTTAGTTTTCTAGGGTGGCCATAACAACATACCACAATCTGGGTGGTTTAAACAATAGAAATTTATTTTCACAGTTTTGGAGGCCAGAAGTCCAAGATCAAGGTGTCAGCAGAATTGGTTCCTCCTGAGGGCTGGCAGGGAGGATCTGTTCTCACAGCTTCTGGCGGTTTGCTACAATCTTTGGCGCTTGATGGTTTCTGTAGACACGTCACCCCATCTCTGCCTTCATCTTCACGTGGTACTCTCCCTGCGCGGGTCTGTTTCTGCGTTTGAATTTTCCCCCTTTATAAGGATGCAGTCATTAGATCAGGGCCCACCCTAATGACATCATCTTAACTCAATTATCTGCAAAGACCTTACCTCCAAAAAAAATCACATTCTGAGGTACTGGGGGTTGGGATGCCAACATATCTTTTTTGCGGGGGTGGACACAATTCAACCCACAACACTTTCTATAGAAAAGTGTAGGCAAGTATCCAGGACAGCATTTGTCCTTGAGGTACCTGAAGTCTCCTGTTTCCACAAGGTCTCATATGAATCCCTCTGAATGGGGGGTCCTGGTCTCGTGCCTTTTTCCTACTGTAAGGGAGGCTAGGAATTTGAGTTCTAGCTTCTTCCTTGGGGAGGTGTGGCCATCTAATGTGGGGTTTTCCTTAAATGCAGGAAGAGAATTCAAAGGATTCATGCCAACGTGGCCACAAAGCACAACAGAAATCTACTATGCAGCTGCTTTTGGGTTTCCTCCAAGGGGACCTAAGAGCAGAGAACGAGGACTACAGCTTCAGCTCCTTATGTCTCCCCTTTGTTGCCTAGTATTGTGTGCTGCCCACTGTGGGGACCACATGTTGATGACCACAGAGGACATCTGGCAAATCTGGGCAATGTTAGATGTTAGCTAACACCTACCATTTAACAAGCACTTACTTTGTGCCAGGCATTTTTCTAAGCTCTTTACATGCATTACCTCATTTAATCCTCAACCACAGCCCCATGGGAAAGGACGGTTGTTATTCCCCTTTCACAGATGAGAAAACTGAGAAACAGAGAGGTTAAATTACCTAACCTAGTAGGTGGGAGAGGCAGGATTTAGACCAGCCATCTCAGTCTGAGACTGAGAGCTTTACCACTGTGCTTCCTAATAGGTGAAGAAGAAGATGAGAGTTGGAAGAACCTTCCCAGCCAATATTCGGGGGAGGTGGGGGTACGCCATGAAGCCATTGCCCTGCTGTCAACCTGGGAGCTCAACAGAGATACCGCTGAGTGGCATGTACACTGTGTCACACTCCCTGAGCCAGATGGGTATGCTGTTGGCATGCCGCAACCTTGCTGCGTGAAGGCCTCCTGACAAAGTCCTCAGGAATCCTGGGAGGGAGGTGTGGGGAGAGGCCGTGGGGCAGGGAAGGTGGAAGAGAGAACCACAGCTGGGGAGCTGCAGGGCCGGCTCAGGGAGGCTCTGCCTGCTGGAGGCTGAGGAGGGACTACGTCAGAGGACTTAGGACGTCTGCACTCAGCTGGGTGGTGCAGAAGCTGGCTCCCCTGCGAGGGCAAGGAGGGCCCCAAGCTGGGCCCTTGCCAGGGTGCTGCCACAGACAGGGCCAGGATGTTCCTAAGGCTTCTTCCACAGTGACCTAGAGGAACAGCTGGGCCTAGGAGGGGCTGGCCAGGCGGCTGCCAGGGAAGACCCTCCAAGCTGAGACACAATTGGAATGAGGCTGAGGTCCCTGCCACATGCCCAGAGGCAGAGACCCGGGACCTTTGTGCCTACCCCGGAGAAGCCCTGCGCCCCCCCCCCACGCCCTCACCTTGTGACCCTGGATGTTGGAGCAGTGATGTTTCTCTTCCTTTGGAGAAGAGGTGGGAAAAGGAGCAGAAGGAGCAGAAATAAAGTGGACACATTCTTACAGCCCCAAAAATACCCAACCTAAGATTCCTCTCTGGCCCCGGCCTGGAGAATTGGGCCTCGAGCCTCACATAGTCAAAGTCCAGGGCATACTTTTCAAGACAGTGGGTACACGGGGATGTCCGTCATTTACCAGGGAGCTCCTGCTGTCAAAAGTGCTGGGACCTGCCTAGCAGCTTCCCTTTCCAAGGGAAACAGAGTGCAGGTTGGTGCCGGGCCTTTTCTTAAAAGGAACAGGAGAGAAAAGTAAAAGGATTATTCCCCTTCAACAGCACTAATAATTAAATAAGAATAGAGTGGTTTCCTGCACACCAGCAGGACATTTCCAAAACACACATGCGGAAAGCAGAGAAAAAAAATTATCCACTGGAGGTTTTATTATAAGATTATAACTACTATGAAATATGTAGTTAATAAAGAGTTCAGTTTAAGAAATGCTTGCAAAGATCCATAGTGTTCCAGAGTTTTAAAACTGTATTAATACTTGTGACAACATGAAAAACACTAGTGCCTTGTGTGTGCCCTTATTTCTAAGTGTCTCCACACAGGTAAGAAGCTGAGAACAGGGGATATTCTCAGAATTTAAAAAGTGAGGTGGGGCCAGGATTGCCAGAGGGCCTGTTAAATTTGAATTCCAGATAAACAACAAATACTAAAAAAGTATCAGTATGTCTGAAATATCGCATGGGACATACTGATAATAAAACATTATTTGTTGTTTATCTGAAATTCTAATTTAACTGGCCATCATGTATTTTTATTTGCTCAAACTGGACACTTAGGTGTGTTTCACACCCACCCCCGCAGGGGAAGGCAGAGGAACAAATTCTGGAGAAGAAGCTAGCAGGGCCACCCCAGGGCAGCAGTCCTCTGAGGCCCGGCTCCAGGGCTGCCAGGGGCCCTGGGAAAAGGCCTGGGCTTCCTCTCAGAGCAATGTCTCCTTGGAGGAAGCAGGTGGGGCCCAACAGCTGCAGTAGAAAGCCCTGAAAACAACCTGAAAACAATTCAGGCTCTTGGGGCAGTCCCCAATGCGGGAGAGGCAGGCCCGGTGTGGCAACATCTATAAAGGGCCCCAGACCACAGGCCTGCCTGGCTTCTGTGGGCTTGAGGGGCCTCCCTGACATCCGGGGTTATAGTGACACTACTCCACACCTCAGCTGGCCCATGCACTCCCCAGCCTGTGGGGACCTTCCCTCTGGGCCTGGCTATTCAGCCTGGCCGCTCACTGAGGTCCCCCATGTCCTCTGGGTCTGAGGTCACTGAATAGCCCCAGGGCCTGCAGGGCTGAAGTGCCTATCTGGGGCATTAGCTGGGTAACTGGCTACTTGTGCACCACCCAAAGGTACCCCGGGAAGGGGGGTGTGGGCACCTGCTCCTCAGGAGCCCTGGGGAAGAGTCACCAGGTGAGAGTTCAGCGGTGTCTTCCCAGAAGGTGAGTGGAACTTGCCAGCTCGAGGGCCCAGGGGAGCAGCAGGCCAACCTCCCTCACTGGCCCTTTGCTGGCTAGCTCTGAGGGCAGGCCCTCCCAGAGCTGCTCTGTGTCCTTTTTCAGTGAACAAGGAGGGGAGAGGGAGGAAGCAAAGGCGGTGGGGCCTGCCTGGGAGGCTTCAACTTGAAATGTCGGACCAGAGCTTTCACTGGAGAGCTGAGAAGGGAAGGCAGGTCCACTATGAGCAGAGCCTCTCTTTGACAATCTTATGAGGTGCTTGGGGCCCCATTTGTTAACAGAAGACAAAACTGAGGCCCAGAGAAGTTCTGGAACTTTCCTCAGAACACACACCGTTAGCAAGTGGTGGGGTCAAAAATCCCACCCAGGCCACTTTGACCCTAAAACTTGGGCCCATTCTGTTAGTCTTTGCTGCCCAGGAAAATTCTGGTTTGTCTCAGGGGGCAATACATATTGTCAACTCAGTTATCCTATATTTTCAGGTTCCCACCTCCCCACCCCCAACTCTAAGAGTTGGCTTGTGACTGTGAAAGTTCCACTAGAAAATAAAGCTGAAAGGAAACAGCTGTACTTGTCTGTGTCCACGCCAGGAACTCCATCTCCCGGGCTGCCAAGCCTCCTCCCACAGGGCTGTGTGGGCCAGGCCATGGTGGTCTGAGCACGTTGGGAACTGTCTCCACTCCCTGCCCTTGGATGTCTTATTTGGTAATTCCTGACAGACTGAAAACCACACTCCCTGGTGACCTACCTCACCAAGCTGGCCTGTGTGGCTGGTTGAGGGATGTTGGCTCTCAGGACGAATCTCCTACCTGCAGGGGGGTCCAGGATTGGCCCTACCCCTTGGCCCTCTTCAGACTCTCCTCACAGAAGGGGTCGACCCTTCCTCATCTTCCCCCTTCGGCCTTGGCCATTTCTCATGCCCTCTGACACGCCCACCTCTTGGGGTCCCTGTGCTTCCCTCTCACCACCTCACAGCAGCAGGATGACAAGAAACTGTGAGTGCTGTGTGGGGTGGGGAGGGAATGGGGCTAGGGTGGGGGGAAGCTGGAGGACAGAGGGCTGGGAGGGAAGAGAGAGCTCTGTTCTTCTAATCATGAACTTCAGTCGTGTCTTTATTTATTTGAAAACGCACGTGTGTTTGCCGGATTGGGGGGCGGGGCGCGGGAGGAGGCAGAGGTTGGACATGTGAAACAAGCCAGGGCCCCACGCAGCCTGGTCCCTCTGCTAAAGTCTATTCAAAGAAGCTCAACCCAGCCACCAAAAGTCGTTGGAAAGGAATTCCACGCTCTGCCGGCACCCCCGGGCTGAGGGGGCACTCAGCAGCCCTCCTCAGAAGCACCTTTCTTCCTTCACATCGTACAGCTCCTCCGAGTCTCCAGAAACATCCAGACCGCACATTGCCTCCTCTTAGTGAGAGTGTGGATATGGAGCCGGACTGCCAGGGTTCGAATCCGGCTCTGAGATTTACCAGCCGTGGGCTCCTCCCGTAATCCCCCTCTGCCTCGGATCCTTCACCTCTGAAGAGGGGTTGAGGGCATCTACTGCCCAGGGTTGTTTGGGGATTATAACGTCAGCAGTCACGAAAGACCTGCACTAGCACCTGCGGCGTGGTGGGCACTGTTAGGACCCGTCTTTCTGCCCTCCCCCTCCTCCCACCTCTCCAGTCCATTCCTCACCCACCCACTGTCCTTCCACGGCCTGGCAGGCCGGCCAAGCAGAAACACCCAAGAGGTGGTGGAGAGGGAGAGTCGGTTGGGCTGGAAGGCTGCAGACCCTCGCACAGCCCCTGCAGATGATCCTGAGCTGGGAAGGAGCCTGTCTGCCCCCACTGCGCTGGGAAGGATGAGGGAGCTGAGCCCCCCACTCCCCGTACCTGCAGCTAGGAGTGTCTCTCTGGAGGTGAGAGAGCTTCTGCATTAGGTCCCAACAATTCAGGGTAGAGGAAAATCAGCCAGTCAGAGGATGGCCAAGTGTGTCCAGATGGGGGTTAAGCAATCAGGATGCTCATGGAACAGATCTCTAGTGGGTTCAAGTCCTAGCCCCCCCAAACATGTGAATCTGACCTTATTTTGAAAAAGGAACTTTGCAGATGCAGTTAAGAATCCAAAGATGAGATCATCCTGAATTGTCCAGGTGGGTCCTAAATCCAGTGCCAAGTGTCCTTATAAGAGCAGCAGAGGAGAGCTCACAGACACAGAGGGAAGGCCACGTGAATCCAGAGGCAGAGACTGGAGTTATGCAGCCTCAAGCTAAGGAAGGCCGGGAGCCCCCAGACGCAGGGAGAGGCAAGGAAGTGAGACCCTGGAGGGACAACAGGCCTGCTGACATCTTGACCTTGGACTCCAGGCCTCCGAAACTGTGAGCGAATAAGTTTCTATTGTTTTAAGCCACCCATTTTGTAGTAATTTGCTACAACAGCCACAGGAATCTAATACAAGGAACAACTGCAAACTTCCCCCCACCCCGCACCCCAAGCCCTCAGAAAGAACAAGATAAGGGGCTGTCTTATTTAGCTCAGGCTGCTATAGACTGGGTGGCTTAAAGAACATTTGTTTCTCACGTTTCTGGAGGCTAGAAGTCTGACATCACGGTGCCAGTGTGGTCAGGTTCTTGGTGAGGGTCCTCTTCGGGGTTATGTCCTCATGTGGACTTTCCTTGATATGTGCACATGGTGAGAGGGCTCTGTCTCCTCGTCTTCTTATAAGGGCACTAATCCCACCACAGGGGCTCCACCCTCATGCCTTCATCTAAACTTAATTATTTCCCAGAGGCCTCACCTCCAAATACCAGCATATTGGGGGTAGGGCTTCAACATATAGATTTTGGGGGAACACATTCAGTCCATAGCAGGGGCCATGGTCTAAAAATGGGGAAGACAGAGAGAAGTGAAGTTCAAAGACTCAATGAAGGACTTTTGTCAGGGTTGCTGTGGATCATGGTACAGGTTGTGCACCACACAGCTATGGGGTGCCACTTATAGCATGGTTGTGGATTTGTATACTTATTCCTATATTTTTCCTGTAGGAGTCAGTAAGGTGTCTTGAGGAAGCGGTTTCTTTTCCTAAAACACACAAAGGCATCCTGAGACCTTGGTGGGTTTTGGGAAGAAACATCTAGATTGAGCTGTCCAGTAGAACTTTCCATGAGGATGGAAATGCTGTAGACCTACACCATCCAATACAGGTAGCCACTGTCACATGTGGCTCTTGAGTACTTAGAATGTGGCTTGTGCTACTGAGAAGCTGGATTTTAAAATTTATTTAATTTTAATTAATGTAAATTAAATAGTCACATGTGGCTGGTCGATAGCATATTGGATACACAGCTTTAGGACGAGAAAATGGAAGCTCAGGACTACTTAATGCAGAATTTAGTCACCATAGGCATGGGCACTGTTCATTTGATATTGTTCAGAGGCCCCTCTGCAACTGCACTCCTTGTTGGGTGGGGGTGAGGGGGTCGAACAGAGACCCAAGGTGATAGCCAAGGTGGCACAGGCAGCAGGAAGTGCCAGGGAGTATGAGAAACGCCCCAGTGGGTGGGAGCAAGGGTCCAGCGACAGAAGGAGGAAGAGAAAAGCCTTGCTGAGGAGGTAAGAGACTCCTCTCCTTAGAAACCCTTTCTGAATCTGCAGATCATGAAGTCAGCCAAACTCTTTTGAACCTATTTGTGTTTTCACCTCTCAATTTGGAATAATGAACTTTGATAAGCAGATAATTCTAGAGATGGGCATGGGGTGCCAGTCTGAGGGCTCCTGGGCCTCTAGGCCATCTGCTTCTTGAAAGGGGCTCTTGGGGAGCAGGTCTATTTATGCTCCTGGTCAACTTCGCTGCAGGAAGGTGGGAGCCCTCCCTGTCTGTGCCACCTCACGTCGCCCAAGTACAGCTGCACATGAGCAGGGTGTGGTGTCAGAGCTGCTGTTTTAACTGCTGGAGAAGAGGACATTTAACCAGCTGTGGCATCATCCCTTGAAGAGACTTGAAGCCTTCTCCAATGTGGGAAGAGAAGTCTCAATATGTCATTTGGTCAGCATCATGCTGGTGGTGGTGAGTCCCAGGCAGACAGCAAGGGCCTGGTGACGCCCTGGCAGCATCAGCATCACTGGGGCATGTCAGAAATACAGAATCTCAGACCCGCCCAGACCTATGGAATCAAGACTCCTTGTAACAAGATCCCAGGTGAGAGTTAAGAGGCATTAAAAGAGAACAAGGCCCATTGCCTGGCATTGATTTAATGGAATTGTGTTAAATTAGTTAACAGAGCTGAATTGACCTTGCTGTTTCAGAATTTTGTTAGCTTCACTGCCCTGGAGAACCTTCCTCTGAAATATAAATCTGCCAAATGGTTTCAAAGCTCTATTATCCCAAATGGAATCCCCTCTAATGCAGTGGATGTTCTAAAAGATGAGAGTCAAATGTGTTCCACATCCCTGATCTTTGGGTGGGTGACCTTCTGGGCAGGGGAACGAGAACCTCCTTTCAAGGCCAGCACTGAAGCTTGGCTCTACCTCTGTGGCTGCTTTTCCTACCACACCTGAGAGGACCTGTGCCCTGCCCCATGGCTCCCTTGTGGCTTCCCCACACCCAAAGCCTCATAAAGAGGTGATCTCTCTCAGAATGTACTGGAGAGAGCCTGCAGCCCATGGGCTGATATCAAAAAGCATAAGTGCCTACTCTCAAAGGGCTTAAAGAAACACATAACTGCACAGTTAGAAAGTGGGACGAGTGAGCCCACAACATCTGTACAACAAAAAATCCAGCTGTTTAAAATAATAATATTCTCAAGAGATTGCTAATTTTAAAAAAGTGCAAAATAGTCTTATAGTCCCCTCTCATTTTTTAAATAAAAATATGTCTTTGTTCATAGAAGAAATGATGTCTGGAAGGACATACTCCAAAATCTATGGTGTCAATGCTCCTTAGCCAAAGGCCACCAGGAACACATGTGGAATTGGGTTTATGGGCCTGTTGCACACCATGGGGAACCGTAGGTAGGGCATCTCAGTAAGAAGATGCTAGAAAGGAACCATTGTAAGGTTTGGGCTTGTGGCAGGTGCTTTGGGGGATGGCTCAAGGAAGCGGATCTTTGCTCTGGATTGGATGCTTCTGGGAGGCAGGGGTAATTCTATGACTGGGTATCTTAATAAGTCTGATCAGGATGAATGGAGTGAGGCTGTAATTGGTAAAAACAACAATAGCAACAAACAAAAATAAAGAAAACAGTCACCCATTAACCAGGATAGGGGGGTGACTGGTTATTTTTGTGGTTTGGACCCTGCTCTTGTTTTTGTCTTGGTCTTCACAGTCACAATGGTCTTGGCTATTGCGGGTGCTCTGAGAAATTGATTGTGCCCAACATCACACCAAGGCCCTGCTGTGAAAGCCAGGCCAGCTCCTGGCTGTCAGGGGCTCCTTTGTCCTTTCTCAATAGGGGTCATCTCTGGGTGTTGGGATTAAGTTTGATGTTCACTTTCTACTTCATATTCTGGGGCAAAAATATCATGTATTACATTTACCTTTAGAAAAAAAGCTATTTCCTTTTTAGAAAAGATAACCTATACAGGAAAATGTGAAACTGGGTAAACCATGTGCCAGTACATTTGGCAGGAGCGGCTGCAGCCCAGCATACCTAGGCCCCCAAGAACAAGAGCCACCAAAGGCCATCCAGCTCTACATCCTGCAGGGCAGCTCTGCTCAGATGCTTTCCCAGCAGGGAGGCTGGGTGTTCCCATGTTTGAGCTTAGATTGGATGGAAACTGGTGTTGCTCAAGACCTCACTGTAGGCAGGGTCCAGGTGGTGAGAAGTATGGCTGGCTTGTCAACACTGGGCGGAGGCCACCTGGACACCTGCTTGGTGGGGCTCCAGGCAGGAGGCTGTGGATGGCCTAGAGCTGCAGCTGTCAGCATCACCTGCCCATTGGAATCACCTGGGTTGCTCTGACCACTCTTCCCCCCAGCGCTCAGCTACCTGAGCCAATCAAATCAGGACCCCTGGGCGTGGGGCCAGGATGAGCATTTCTTTAGCTCCCCGGGTGATCCCTGCAACTTTTCCCTGCTCTGCCTTAACGTGACCTGTGCCCGTGTTCATTCCACTTCTGAATTTCTACCTTCCTCTTTTCCACTAGCATCATCTCTAGACGGGGTCAGGCCTCACAGCTCTCTTCTGAACCCTCTCTGTCCTCCTCAGCCCCTGACTGATCTTCATAAATAAAAATCAAGGCCACTGGTTCTCAGCCCTGGCTGCATATTAGAATCACCAGGGAAGTTTTATAAACCACTCACAGTGCCCAGGCCCCACCCTCAGAGTTCCTGAGGCCACTAGGCTGAGGTTGGGCCTAGGCACTGATATTTTTAAGACGTTTCCCAGAGGACTGTACTGGGCAGCTTTGGTACTTTAACTCCCCAGCCCAGCGGGGGCTGAGCAGAGGGGCTGACACCGTGAACCGAGGCACAGGAGCTCTCTAGGGCTCCTCTAGGGGAGTGTGTCCCAAAGGGGAGGGGGCTCTCTCCCCCACTTAGCCACAGAAGACCATGTAGCTCTGTCTGTCCATGTATAGGCACCCAGGTGGTATTGGGGGGAGAGGACTTTGGCAGGTACAGTGGTAGTACCTGAGGTGGTCCCTGGCAGAAGAGAGAGGGAAAAAAAGACGGGATTATGTTTTAGCTGATGTCCTGAGATACTCGAGGGGAACTGCTCAGAGGCCTGGCTCCTGCAGAAGCAGATGGGGGCATGAGCCAGGAAACAGCATGTTCTCATTGGCATGGAGCTCTGAGCCAGGAAGCGGGCTGCTGTGGATGCTGTGGCATCTCACTGGGACCCAGGCTTTCCACCCCCAGCTGTGCCTGCTGTTGCCTGCTGATTACTCACAGCTAAGGCCCCACCAGAAATTGCCCTCAGCTTAAGGGAGCTGCCTGGTCCAAAGCTAGGCACCCCTCCCACCACCTGCGTACAGTAACTGGTGATAAGGGATACAGGGACCTGGCCCCTTGCCTTGTTTTGGGACATCCCAGCTTCTGGGCGCCCCATGGGATCAGCTGAGGTCTCTGTGGCAAAAGCATTGCAGTTCAGCCTCTGCCCTACCCAATCCTGCTTCCTTTGCTCCCCTACAGGTGTCGTTCCAGTAAGCCACCCCACATGCAGGTGTCCACCTCGGAGTCTGTTTCCAGGGTACCTGACCCATTTAGGGCCATGAGAAAGGCCCTTAATATATGTGTGGGTGAAGAATGAACAGGCCAGGGAGGTGTGAAGTAGGGCTGCATTACAGCTGCTTTTTGGGTCTCATGGAACATTTGTAGGTTCAAAGGGCACGGAAACTGCAAATCTGATCATATCACTCCCCTGCTTAAAATTCATCAATGACTCCCTGCTGCCTGTGGGATAACTTCTGAGCTCCTCAGCATGATCCGTGCATGCGCTCCTCTGTAATCTAGCCTGACCACCACTGTAGGTACAGCTTCCCCTCCCTTGCTCTCCAGGCAATCAAAAGTATCCGTGGTTTTCCATGCCCCCTGCCTTTCTCTCACCCCTGCCTCTGCACGCTCACTCACTCTTCCTGGAGGAAACCCCACCCCCCTTCACTGGGTCAACCCCTCTACACTGAAATCATGTCTCTTGCTCCCCTTCTAGCCAGCACATTCGGTGAGGCCCAGGGCCAGGTGTAGTCATTTGCCCCCCGGGGCCCAGTACTGTGGTCAGCCCCTGATGAATCTTGCTGGATGAATGAATAAATGACCAGAAAGGGGGCAGGCTTTGAAGTCAAATGGACTCTACTTCCAATCCTGCCTTCACTTTCCAGCTACGTGATCTTGTACAGGTGACTTAACCTCTCAGCCTCATTTATAAAGAGGGAAAAATAATGTATCTTATAAGGATCCTGGAAGAATGAACCAAAAGAGATGGCTTAGAGAAAGTGCCCAGCGCAGTGATTGATATGAGTAGACACTCCAGTCGTGGTGGCATTTCTACAATGTAATCTGGTTTCCATCCATCAGGACCAAGGTTCCCTAGTGGGTTCGAAGTGTGGATACAGTAGAATTTTGATTTATATTCAGCTCTGATGCACAGAGAGCAGGATGTTAAATGATACTCAAGTTGATATGTAGTAATCACCGACATTAGGCACATGATTGTGGTAAATTGTGTAGAAGGCAGGGCTGCACAGTGCTAGCATTTTAGGCACATTAATCTTTACTTAAAGGAGCCCCTTAAATCCTCACATGAGCCCAGGAGCATCAAGGTGCAAGGCAACCCCATTAAGGACAGAGCCGGCACTCCAAGTCTAGTGGCTTCCACCATTCTACTGTACAACTGGGCTCCAGTACCTCCCCTGTCTGCTGTACTGTACTCCTCCAGACCCATCACTGAAGAGTGGCACAGCCTGTGGCAGGGGCCGTCTATTGGGGATGAAGCTTCCACTGCTTGAAAGTAGCTGTGCTCTCACTGATCCTTAAAAAATTAGCTCGTAACTGTCACGCTGTGCTCAGCACTACAATGGGAACTGTGAACGGTGGGGTTTTCTAATAGAGATGGATATCTGCCAGATGGCATTTTGAGGGGTGTTCTCAGCACTCAGCCTGCACAGCAAAGGCCCAGACCCCACCAGGATCCTACAGCATTCAGCCACCATTCAGCCAGCTCACCCCATGCCAGATGCCGTGTGGGTGTGCGGAATCCCTCCTGCATCAGCACCACTGTTGAGGACCTGAAAGGAAGCAGCACTTGCTGTGAGCCTACTGTGTCCCAGAAACTTTCAATTATGTTCTCTTACTTAGTCTTCCCAACAATCCTGAAAGGTGGGTGTTACCGTCCACTCCATTGTCCAGATTTGGAAACAGACTTGGAGAGCTAGGTAGCTTTGTTCTGCTCCATTTTGGACTTGGAGCTGGGCCCCAGCCTGCCCTCCCAAGACAGATGGTGTATGGTAGGGACGAAGGTGGGGGCAGGCACTGGACTCTTGAAAGTCTAGACTTTCCTCGTCAGCTCCTGGCCTTTGGAGGCAACCATGGCAGTGGCAGATCCATCTATTCACTTATTCATTCATTCATCCAAATGCATTTTTTTTTGAGACAGAGTCTCACTCTGTCACCCTGGCTAGAGTGCAGTGGTATCAACATAGCTCACTGCAACCTCAAACTCCTGGGCTCCAGTGATTCTCCTGCCTCAGCCTCCCAAGCAGCTGGGACTATAGGTGCGTACCACCACGTCTGGCTAATTTTTTCTATTTTTATATAGAGACAGTGTCTCGGTCTTGCCCAGGCTGGTTTCAACCTCCTGACCTCAAGCAATCCTCCTGCCTCGGCCTCCCAGAGTGCTAGGATTACAGGCATGAGCCACCACGCCCAGCCTCCAAACATATATATTTTTTATTGTGGTAAAATACATGTAACATAAAATTCACCATCTTAACTGTCTTAAAGTGTACAGTGGCATTTAGTATGTTTACTACGTTGTGCAACCATCATTGCACAACTAGTTCCAGAATATCTTCATCCCCAAAGGAAACTCTCTATCTGTGAGGTAGTCGCTCCCCATTTCCCTCCCCTCCCAGGCCCTGGAAGCCACTAATTCACTTTCTGTCTCTACAAATTCTCCTATTCTGGATATTTTGTACAAATGGAATCAAAATAAAATGTGTGGCCTTCTGTGTCTGGCTTTTTTTGCTTAGCAGAATCCGTGTCATAGCATGGATCAGTCATAGCATCGATTCCTTTTTATGACTGAATAATATTGCATTGTATGGATATACCACATTTTGTTTGTCCATTCATCAGTTGATGGACATTTTGGGTTGTTTGCACCTTTTGGCTATTGTGAATAATGCAGCTACGAACTTTGATGTGCAAGTTTTTGTTTGAACACCTGTCTTCATTTCTCTTGGATCTGTATCTAGAAGTGGAATTGCTGGGTCACATGGTAACTCTATGTTTAACATTTTGAGTAACTGCCACATTGTTTTCCAAAGCAGCTGCACCATTTTACATTTCCACCAGCAATGAGGGTTCTAATTTCTCCACATCCTTGCCAACATTTGTTACTTTTTGTTTTTGTTTTTCTTTCTTTCTTTTTTTTTAGAGACAGAATCTTGCTGTGTTGCCCCGGCTGGAGTGCAGTGGCTATTCACAGGCATGATCATAGCTCACTGCGGCCTTGAACTCCTGGGCTCATACCATCCTCCCACCTCAGGCTCCCGAGTAGTCGGGACTACAGGTATATGCCACTGTGCCCAGCTACTTTCTGTGTGTGTATGTGTGTGTGTGTGTGTGTGTGTGTGTGTTTTGTAGCCATCCTCGTGGGTGTGAAGTGGTATCATTATGGTTGTTTGATACATATTTTTGACCTCCTACTGTGTACCAGTCACCGCTGGGCACTGGGAAAACTGCAGAGAGCAAAATAGACAAAGCCCTGCTCTCCGGGAAGTTCCATTCTAGCAGGGAATGGCATAGGAGACTGGAGTTAGGAAGCAAGGCAGCAGGGACGTTAATACCACTCGGTTGCAGCTGGGGAAGCAGAAAAGAGAGCTGTTTGGGCTCTTCTACTTCTCCTCCTGGCAGGGTGGAGCAAAAGTTGCAAACTGAAAGGCTGTATGTACAGGGCATGGCCAGAAGGGTGAGTGTATGTGTGTGTGTGTAGCAGGGGTACCAGTCCTGCCTCAAGGGGCGGATGGATGTTCATTAGCACCGGCTTCATCCTGGCGAGTGGTAAAGCAGACCTTAGCCAGGCTGTGCTCTGGATGGAAATAAGATGTTTACATGAAATCTCACAGTTTTTCAACGATGGCACAGACATTTTAAAAACATTGGGGACGGTTTTCGCAAGCTGGCCACTAGCTTATGATTCTGGCTCAGATGGTATTTCTCAGAGGCAGAGTCTTACACACAGGGTCAGAATTTCTGGGGGTAAGCCTGGTAATCTGCCTTCCTAAAAAGCTTCCTCCCCCATCCCCCAGGTGGTCTGATGCACATAGGAGTTTGAGAACCACCAAACCAGAGTTGTAACGACAATGGCTTCCCACCTAGTGGAGGGCTGAGGGCAGGATCACGTTCCCTGTATGTGCCTGAGTACCCCGTGGCCTCGCCTGGGTTTCTCGGGGCAAACAGCCATCCAGAGCACATACCTCTGTGTGCCAGGAATGGGGGAGGGGAGAAGAGCACCCCACCCCCACCCCCAGCCTGGCTGTGACTCCAAAGTCTCATGTGGTTAGATGCCCATCCCAGTGGCTTTTGCCCAAGTGGGCAGTGGGACTGCAAACCCTAATGGCTTTTGCTTCCTGGTGAACTTTCTGTGGATGGAAACTCTTTGCCAGGGAGACAGTCCAAATAGAGATGTCAAGTTCTGTAAGAAGGCTGCCACAGGTCTAAGGACAGCTTGGGTGTTGACAGATGGGTGTTCAGCAGTATGTTTGTAGATCCCTTGCTTAATTGCCACAACTGCAGTTAAAACTAGCAGTTCTCTGGCACAGGTATTGGTTCGGAAAATCCACAGGGTCATCATTAACAGCTGTGAGCCCCCTGGCCTCTGTAGTTTATTCTGAAGCCACCACAGACACTTCACCTGGTTCACCTGGTAGCTTGGAATGCTCTGTGGGATTAGTACTCCAACCCAATATTTACAGGTTCCCATAGTTCAAGGACTCAGGCCAGGGTACTTCCCTTCTGCATCCTCTGCCAGCACTCTTAGTGGTGAGGCATACAGAAGGAGCAAATATGCATGTTGGCAAAAGAGAGCCAGATGGAGGAAAATAGAAATCTGGGGTCCACCTTCATGGGAATAATCATCAAAACCATCCATCCTATTCACCTACCAGCCCCCAAATGCACAAGTAACATGTTACAGCTAAGGAAAGCACTTTGGTTAATTTCCCCAACAGGAAATAACAAGGAACAAATTAATAAACTAAGTTTCTATGTACATTTCTGTGCCTAAAGGGTCTATTTAAGTAAAGTCTTCTGCCTAAATTACTCTGAGCAAATATTTTTAGTTGTTAAGAACCATAATCAACATAAAATGTAACTGTTGTAAAGCTTACATAGTAGTCTTAATACCTGTAATAAAATATCAAATTTAGTAGAGATTATGGGCAATAACAACAAGAACTAATGTTTATGGAGCACTTACTATAGACCAGGCATGGCAATAAGTGCTTTACTCAGATTATTTCACTTAATCTTCACGACACCATGAGATTTAATCCTCAAAACCTCTCAACCAGGGAACTGATATTACCATTGTACAGATGGGGAAACAACCTTAGAGAAGGCGAATGTGCTAGATGTCTTACATGGTTTATATCATTCAGTCCTTAGGCTGGCCCTGTGAGATTGCCCCTTCCAGCAGCCCCATGGCAAGGTATTATCACCTTTTCATGGATGAGGAAACTGAAGTGGTGCGGGGTCGGGGGGGATGGCTAAATATACCCACGGCTGCACGGCCATTAGTAGAGGAGATGGGATTTGAACCAACGCAGATGTGGCTCCAGAACCCTCCCCCCCTTGACCTTTAAGTTACAGCAGGCATGTTTACCCCAACGAGACACAGTGTAGACAGACAGATACGTGCAGGTATGCTCATTATATCAGTACTTGTAAAGGGGAAAAATGTTGACAACAACCTAAATGTCCAGCAATAGGGGAAGGTCACACATGTTAGGAAACTTGTATTCCAGATGGTACGTGCAAATGTTAGAGAGGGTGAGGTGGATCTTATTTTGGTGATGTGGAAAGATATACATGATATGGAAAGTGAAAAAGGCTGGTTGTGAAATAATATGCATAGCATAATACCATTTAAAACTATGAGGGTACATTTTATTGTATTGATCAGGGGCACACTTGTTTTGGGTAACTTGAGGAAAGTTTTAAACTCTTTCTTTTTATTTTTTGGAGACAGAGTCTTGCTCTGGTGCCCCAGCTACAGTGCAGTGGCATCTACATAACTCACTGCAACCTCAAACTCTTGGGCTCAAGGGATCCTCCTGCCTCAGCCTCCTGAGTAGCTGGGACTATAGGTGCGCACCAGCACGCCTGGCTGATTTTTTCTGTTTTTAGTAGAGATGGGGTCTTGCTCTTGCTCAGGCTGGTCTTGTACTCCTGAGCTCAAGAGATCCTACTGCCTTGGCTTCCCAGAGTGCTAGGATTATAGGCGTGAGCCACCGTGCCCTTGGGGAAAGTTTAATAAAAGGAATATTTATAGAGTTGTGGGCAGGATATAGGGAAACCACTGAGTGTAGTACCCTGTGGTGCATAATACGGGGGGCACCATTATCACCTGCTGGAACCCACAGACAGAGGGAACTATACAGTGGGGTCGCCTCACAGGAGCTGAGACCTCTGTAGAGGGACACATCACCCCACTGAGACAGCCAGGGAGGGAGCTGGGGAAATCAATACCCTCACCTCCCTCTCCTCCCTTCCTTCCATCTCCACCTGGGGCCCCCCATTTGTCAAACCCACCTGGAAGCCAGAAAGCAAAGGGGCCCGTTGCTGCGGGTCAGCCTCCCAGGGCACAGGGCAGGGTGGGGAAGTGCGGAGAGTGGAACTGCAGGGCCGGTGGGAAATGTCCAGCACATTCATACTTAAATACGTATTTGTAAGTGCTTAGAAGAGGGATCTGAAAGCGTGAATACCAAACTGTTAAGAGAGGTGTCCTCTGGGTAGCAGGATAGGAGAGGAACTTTCACTTTTTGCTTATGCTCTATATTTTCTGGATCACAACAAAATAGAGGCATAGGTTGGGATGAAACTATGTCAGCCCAAGTGGACCTTTGAAATTGCCTCTATTAGTCTAGTGCTGTGGAAGTGATGCTGTATGACTTCCAAGACTAGATCATAAAAGGTAAAGTGGCTTCTGCTTCTCTCTCAGAATATGTGCCCTCAGAGGTCTGAGCCAATGTGGAAGAAGTCTGGCTACCCTGAGGCCGCCACGCTGGGGAGACAGCGTGGAAGGGCCACATAGCAATGTAGACAGATGCCCGAGCAGCCCCGGCTGTGGCAGTTCCCAGCCCAGGCAGCGCGCAAGTGAGCATGGAGGCCTTCCAGACGACCCAGCCCTAGCCAGTGTGGCAGCACAGTCCCACGAAAGACCCTGCTGTGGTTTGAATGTTCCCTCCAAAATTGCTGTTGAAACTTAATCCCCAATGTGGCAGTGTTGAGAGGTAGGGCCTTTAAGAGGTGATTGGATCATGAAGGCTCTGCCCTCATGAATGGACTAATCCATCATGGATTAATGGATTAAGGAGTTAGTGGATTAATGGGTTATCATGGGAGTGGAACTGGTGGTTTTATAAGAAGAGGAAGAGAGACCTGAGCTAGCACGTGAGCGCGCTTATCACCACGTGATACCCTGTGCTGCCTCGGGACTCCCCAAGGAGCAGCAAGAAAATTCTCCCCAGGTGCAGCCCTTTGAACTTGGACTTCTCCATAACTGTAGGAAATAAATTCTTTTCCTTATAAATTACTCAGTTTCAGATATTGTGTCATAAGCAACAGAAAACAGACTAAGACAGACCCCCAGCTGGAATCCACTAGTCAAGCAGCCCCCAAATCCTGACTTTAGAAACTGTGAGAGAGAACAAATGATAACTGTTGTTTATAGCTAAGCTTTGGGGTGATCTGTTGCTCACGAATACTTCCAGTACACACTGGGAGGAAGTGTGAAAGCGCATTTCCAGCAGGCATCCGGAAGTTCCAGGAGACTGTCATTTGAAAGGAACGACCACAGCAGCAACCGCCTTTGGGGAACCAGGGGCGTTTTCTCCCTCATACTTACAAGTCCTCTCCCAGCCTGTCTTACGGACCCCTCTCGAGCCAGGGTCCATTCTTGACTTCCTGCCCTTCCCTGCTCACCTCATTCCCTTTCAGAGGAACCCCTCCATGTCCCTTATTTCCTCTCTGCCCCTCCCAGAGGACCCTGGCCCACGGTGTTCGGGAGGCCTGGAGGTGGAGACCTTCCTCACTCCCAGAAGTTGTGCCGTGGATGTCGAGCACTGTGTGTCCAGAAAGGACTCCCTACCCGCTTCTTCTTGGAACTGACAACTTCCACCAAGGCTCTGAACGGGAACTGCCATCTTCTTGTAGATCTCTTCCCCTTTCCCTCTGTAGGCTGGCCAGGAACGAGCCCTGACCCAACAGTCCAGTCAGAGTCCTCTTCTGGAAAATTCGAACTTGGGAACATAGAGAGAGGGCAGTTTGTTTTCTCTGTGAGAGCTGAAAGTTGCTTTGGAGCTGCTGGAAGCCAGGTTTCCCTTTATGTGTAGAGGAAATCAGTCTGCAGTAGATGAGAATAAATCCAGCCTACAGGAAAACAGGGACTAAAGACCAGAAAGGAGGGTCCAGAGGTGTACTCACTCCTGACACCTGTCTGCCAAGGCCCATCTGCATCAGCCTTTCTATGACTTGTTACACATCCCAACACATCCCTCTTTTTGCCTGTTTGATCTCAAGAGGCAGGAGGCTGTAAGAGTTAGGAGGAGCCACATTGCTGGGTTTTAATCCTGGTTTGCCAAGCTGTGTGACCTGGGGCATGTTACTCAATGACTTTGTCTGTAAAATGGGGATAATAATTCCTTCCTCATAGGGTTGTTGAGTGGAATAAGCAGTTAATGTATAGAGGGCTTAGATCGGGAGTGATTTGTAGTAAATACCATATGATATTACCTATTCGTACTTTTATTTGAGTTGAGTCTCAATCAAGACAAAACCTTCCCTGATTACCTCTGGGTTAAAATATTCCTAAGCACCCATATGTCCCAGGAACAGGAAATTACCACGCCACTCAGGTATGCTGGGGAGTGTCAATCAGAATTGTTTCCCTGTGCCAGGGTCTGGCATCTGCCATCCATGGCGGGACTGTCCTATTCCCATGCGGGGAAGGGTGCACCTGGCATGGCTCACGTCCCTGTCCTTTGGCCTACTCAAGCTGTTTACATACTTCTGCTATCTGATTTGGAAACCAGACCCTCTCCTTCCTTGGTGTTGGCCTGGGCAGCATCTGGCCCTGCCCAAGTCTCTGTGCCCACAGGAAACCAGATGTGAGGCTGGTTTATGAAGGAGTGAACAGAAAATACAAGCTCTCAGGATGTTTATTTCGGTTTCTTTCTAACTCTGTCAGCTTATGTGGCTATGTGGCCTCTATTTAATATCTGTGCTCACCAACAGCCGGGTAACTGAATTAGAGGAAGGAAAGAACTTCTGGGAAGAGAAAAAATGAACGGAAATAACAGTTCAGTGGGGATCTGCAGGGAGCCTACTGTGTGCATATCACATGGAAGGAACAGGACCTGACTGAGGCCTTGACAGAGGGCGCGACCAATCAACAACTGCCCACAGGACAACCCCTTTCCACTCCCATCCCCATCTCTGCTGCCCTTCTAACTCCCAGGAGGGGCTTGGGGCATTCTGCTGGGCTTGGGGCATTCTGCTGGGCTTGGGGCTTGCTGGGAGGGAAGGGAGGCGGAGGCAAGGGGAGCGAGCAAAAAAATGGGGCGAGTGTGGAGGCTGCAGTGGCAATCCCGGGAGAGAGGCTGGACAATGGCACTCAGGTCCAAACGGTGGCCTGGGAGTCCCCAGCCAGTTCCAGGTGTGGCTCTGATTGGAAGGAGCAGGATGGGGTCTGAGCTTGCAATGTGACAGTGGAGATGGTGTGGCGGCCAGTAGGCTCACCGGGGAGCCAGGCTGGGAGCGTGGGAGCCCAGGAGACCTCAGCAGAAGGAGCTGTCCAGGCAGCCTCTGCTCCTCGAGATACTCCGGAATGCCTAGAATACAGAGAGGCTCGTGACTCTAGGCACCATAGCCCTTGGGCTGAGAGTGTCAAAAGTCAATCTTTCCAAACCCTGTTGGCCAGTGGGAGTGACTCATGTCATTTTTGTCATTTTAGCGATGCCCAAGGACGGTGGGGCAGTCTACGGGGGTCTGAAGCTCTCGTGGGCTGCTGGACTGGGGCAGGGCCTGGCATTTGCTTAGGAGATCCCCAAATTTGGCTTGTAACCACACTGGGGGGTGGTTTACAGCATTCTTTATTTCTCAGGGAAGCCAAGACGAGTGAAGGCCACTTAGCTTCTCTGGTCTTTGAATATTTGGGTGGGACTAGTTGAGTTCCAAGGTCCCTCTCACCTTCACACATTCATTCATCATGGACCATGACTCATTATCATTCATTTGTTCATTCCTTCATTCAATATTTCTTAAGCTCCTCTGTGCAAGGCACTGTGCTGGACAGAAAGCCTCCATTCCTAAGAGCTTAACATATATCCCAGATCATCACACTTAACTCTCAGTACAGTTCTAAGGCAGGTACTCAGTTCTGCTCTGACCGTCTACTCAACAAGCCTAGGTGGAACAGGTAGAACTATTAAATACTCATTTATTCAAGAAGTCTTCTTGTGTGCCCACTATGTGCCAAGCACTGTTCTAGGTGCTGGGGACAGGAGTACGTCCCTGCTCTTGTGGCACTTGCTCATTGGAGAGAGAAGCGGGCAGGAATAACTATATAGTGTATTTCTGGTAGTGTTAGGTGCCGTGAAGAGGTAACACAGGGAGGTGCTGGGGTGGGAGGGACGGTGCCGATGGCAACCACATCTCCTGGGCCTCTGCCCCAGCTCCTGGTCACCTAAGAAGGACTGTAGAAAGCTGGGCCCCTGCTGAGTGGAGCTTTCAGGCTTGTCAAAGTGTGAACTGGGCTAGGAGATGTGAGAACCCACTTGTACCACATTGCCAAGGTGGTGACAAGTTATTATCTACCACAATAAATTCCCAAAGCACTAAGCTCTTGGCTGGTTCCAGAGGCTGGCAGGCCTCACAAGGGCTTGTGACACAGAAAGCATGTATCATCCATCAGTTTGGGCTCATCACCCCTTCTGAATACATCTGGGTAGTGTTTTTTAAAAAAACATGTTTTATTTTTGAAAAGGCAAGATATGCACACAATACTAGATTTAAAAGCTATAAAATGGTAGATGTTGCAAAGTAAGTCTCCTTCCTGCCCCTGGCCCCAGGACCCCAGGCGGGCCCCCTCTCCAAGCCACCACCCTGTCTAGGTTCAGGTAACCTGGAGGGACCTGCATGACTTCCATGTTGATCCATGGGCTTCCTACACCCTTGCATGCGGATTGATACATTTCACATTTCACAACACTTGATGTTCTCCTTCTACCAGAAAATGTGCCCTCTACCTAGAGAGGGGAGGATCCCAGAAAGGGAAGCATAGAAGCGGGTCCTATCTAATAGGAGACAATCCTGGCATGGCTAGGAGTGCGGTCTGGAGTCAGCAGACCTGGACACAAATTCTGGCTCTCCTTCTTTCTGGCTGAATGACTTGGGCAAGTAAAGGAACCTCCCCAAACCCAATCTGCCACCCTGTAGACTGGGGCTGAGCACTCCTCCCTGGAGACGTTGCAAGGACTGCATGAGCTAATGCAGGGACGCCCTAGACCCTGCACCTGGCACAGGGCTGAGCCACAAAGAGTGGTTGCTATAATTATCGTCGAGTGGGTTCCAGGCATCCCCTGAGACCATGCTTATATGCAGATGTGTGCTTAGGTCATCGGGCACTCTTGATAGTGTGTGAGCGTCACAGAAGGGTCACCTGCAACCTGTGTGTGTGTGTGTGTGTGTGTGTGTGTGTGTGTGTGTTGGGACGGTGTTGAGAGTTGGAGGCCAGTTCTGCCAGTTTCTCTTAGGTGGGTCCCACGTTCTAATCCTAGTACCCTCCCCCACTCCCCACCCCCCAACCCACTGATTTTTTTTGTTGTTGTTTTTTGAGACAGAGTGTCACTCTATGGCCCCAGGTAGAGTGCAGTGGCATCATCATAGCTTACTGCAACCTCAAAGTCCTGGGCTCAAGCAATCCTCCTGCCTCAGCCTCCTGAGTAGCTGGGACTATAGGCATATGTCACCACGCCCAGCTAATTTTTCTGTTTTTAGTAGAGACGGGGTCTCGCTCTTGTTCAGGCTGGTCTTGAACTCCTGAGCTCAAGCGATCCTCCTGCCTCGGCCTCCCAGAGTGCTAGGATTACAGGCGTGAGCCAGCACACCCAGCCCACTGTCTGATTTTGAGCGTGTCATTTAGCATCTCTGCGCCTCAGTTTCCTCATCTGTTAGATGATAGGGTTGTTCTCGGTCATCTTTAGGTACCTACTTTCCTCACATGCCAGGAGAGTAAGCTCTGCCTCAGGAAGGTGAGCTGGGTATGTGCCCTCACAGCTCTGGCCTTCAGGGAAGGAAACCGAGTTAGAGGGAGCCTTGGGCCACCGTTGCTGGCTAGTGTAGGAATGACAGGCGCTAACTCTTCCTTTATCAGCCGCATTCTCAATGTTTCCCAGGAAACTTCCCTGACTTAGTTCCCGGAACAGGTCTACATTCCCTAGGCCCTGGGGAAGGTTCTGAAAGCTGAAGCAAGGCCAGGTTCTGAAGGAAGTCGAGTCAGGAGTGTAGGGATCATCCAGGCACAGGCTCACAAGGGACAGGGACCAACATGCCCAGATCACACTTCTGGGGGTGGGGATGGGACAAGAGCCACTGTGGCAAATCACTGACCATGCTTGTCAGCTGGAGCTCAGCTTCAGGTTGCTGTTGTCAAGAAAAGAAAGGGTTGCTAAGAAAATAAGCCCACTGCACCTGGCAGCTGCGTGACGTTGGCCCCAGCTGTGTTCACAGGCAACGAGCAGACCTGAACTCATGTTTGACAGAGTTTGTGTCCATCAAGGTGGTGAAGAGGAAACTTGCTGGCAGACAAGAAAAGCTTAGTAATGCCTCCAGGCAAAGGCGCACCGTGGTGAACTACCTCTGTCAGCTGGCATGAAGGGAAGCCACATGTGAAAGAGCTTTATTGTGACTGTTCCTGCAGTATGAAAGTCGCTGGGGGGTCTGGGGAAGAGCTCTGCAGAGAGTGATGAACTTCTTTGTTCTTGTGTATTTTGCACACACAAATGAGGGTCCTGAAAGCAAAGTCAACATTCAGTGGTGTGTCCTACCTACTGTGGTCCTTCCAGGTTCACGCCTGTTTCCCCAGATAGACATGAGCCACTGAGGGCAGGGAGCCCAAACCCTACCTCCTGGCAGCTCCTTCACCACCCCCAAGCCCACGGCCTTACTCACAGTCCTAGAGCCTGTGGGAAAGATGCCTATTGCATGTTCTCTGTTACAGACGGTGGAACGAGGAGAAGCCAGAGCAAGACTATGTGGAAGGCTCTGGGCTGTCCCAACACATAGCCTCCCCCAGTGGCCCCACTGCACATGCAGGACCATGTGCTCTATGGAAGCTGCTCGAGCCTGACTGTGCATCTTGGCCCGGACCATCTCATCCCAGCCCAAGAACCCTGGAGGAAGATGCTCTGAAGCCAGGCTGCCTGGGCCTCTGGCTGACCACACCATGCTTTCAGTGGCCTGCTGAGATGTGGGGGGTCCCCCGTGGGAGGGATGTGAAGCCCATCTTGATGTCTTCAGAGCTTTCACTTAGTACTTCTTTTTTGGGGGGTGGCTTCCATCTGTCAGTTTTCTTCTGGGAAAACACAACCCTCCTGGAAAAGCTCCTCAGAGCAGGCCCCGCCCAGCCCAGAGCAGGGCACTCTTGGGAGACCGGCTGCTTTGCCCCTCAGGCTCCCTCCCTTCTGTCCTCAGACCTGAGGTGCCCACCACCCCACCAGCCACAGTGTGGGAAGGGCTTACAACAGGCTGGCCCAGGCCTTTGCACAATGACCCCTGCCCCCTTCTCTCCGCGTGGTGGGCTCCTTGTGTTAGTAGGGCCCTTTCTACCCTTTCCAGGGGTAGGATTTCTTTACAACCTCATGGGGTCCAAATAACGGTCCCTCAAAGATGCTCATGTCTGGATCACTGGAACCTTACATGATAAAAAGGACTTTGCAGATATAATTAAGTTAAGGATCTTGAGATGGGAAGATTTTCCTGGATTATGTGCATAAAGGAGGCAGGAGGTCAGAGAAGCGAGAAGATGCTACACCTCTGGCTTTGAAGATGAAGGAAGGGGCCAGGAGCCAGGGAATGCGGGCAGCCTCTAGAAGCTGGAAAAGACAAGGCAACGGATTCTCCCCTGGAGCCTCCACAAGGAATGCAGCCCTGTTGATTTCAGACTTCTGACCTCCAGAACTATAAAAGACTAAATTTATATTGTTTAAAGCCACTAAATTTGTGGTAATTTATTATAGCAGCAACAGGAAACAAATACAAGCATGAACAGATGTCACAGCTCTTCCTGTGATTTTTTTTTTTTTTTTAGCATCTACTGATTAACAGAATACATAGTGACAAAAAGCCATCTTGAAGTTATGTTTTGAGCATGATCCCAGCATGAACTCAGACTGTCTGTGTTCAAATCTCAGCTCTATCACTTAAAGCCATGTGACCTTGGGCAACTTTGGACCTCAGTCTTCTCACCTTGTAAATAGGAGTGATGACAATACCTACCTTATGTTATTGTGAGGATTGCATGACTTAATGTGCAGAATGCATTTGGAAAAATGCCTGGCATACTGCAAGTGCTATGAAAGTGATTATTTTTATTATTATCTTTATTAAAACATAGGATAGCTGTGAGAGACATATTATTTGTCCATCCAATAGGTAATGTACAAATAATTTTTAGTCCTGCTTTACTTCACTGCACTTCTATTTTTTAATATGTCCCAAGAATGCCTAGTCTTGCAGAGAAGAAAGTACAAATGCTTACCTCAAATCAATACAAACACACTGATTCTTGTCTAATGGGTTCTCAGCCCAATCTTCAAGCCCATTTCCTTAGACATTCATTACCACCATCAGCCAGGCCCAAAAGACAAACCCCACTCCCAGTCCAACTTTTCTTATCGGGACCCTCCAAAGTAGACTGGGGTCTCCAAAGCCCTGGGTAGCAGAAACACCAGTCGTTTTCCTCGTCTCTGTTCAGGTATGAGGCAGCAACATGCTGAGATCTAGGGGATGAGTCACGACTATCTTAAGCCTGTTGTGGTAATCCCACTTAACATCTGCCAATTGGCCGGGTTTTGTGGTAAGCATGGGACCTACCTAGCTTTTCTTCTAGACATGAGTAAAAGTCTGATGGTGGATTTCTGGGAAAATTTTCCTTTCCTGATAAAAAGAGTTTAGTTATGGTCCAGTCAGTAAACAGTCCCCATACTAGGTATTTCAAGCAGGAAGGGGTTTAATATAGGGACTTAAAACTGCTGAGAGGGCTCGAGGAACAAAAGTAAAGGCAAACTAGTGCTAGCTCTCAGGACAGCTGCTGGCTTTCAGAGTCAGGAAGCTACAGAAACTACAGGAGACTGCAGTGATGACCTGCTATCTGCAGACCAAAACAGGTGATTTTCAGGTAAACTGGACGCCACTACAAAATCTCATGTTTGCTCTTCATTCTTCCAAATCTTGCAAAAGGACCTCCCATTGGTGAGCTCTAACCCAGGGCTCTGCTAGCAAGGGATTCTGGGGTCTGTAGTTCACAGGCTTTCAGTCTCTTTGGTGAAGGGGATGCGTAAGAGGTGGGGAATGGTGCTGAGTTACTGAAGATATTCTGGCACAAAGAGAAGCCCCTTCTCTTCTTACTCTTGCACTTAAAAAAAATCAGGACAAGTAACGCGGACCTGATGTAGTCAATCCTGTGACTATAAGGTGAAAGTTTCACTCACTCACTCAGTCACTTATTCATTTGTTCAACACCTGTCTATAGAGGACCATCCTAGGCTGAAGACTGGGTACACAGCTGCACCGATGGCAACAGCAGCAATTACAATTGTTTGAACACTTTTCTTTTGCTGAATACCATTCTTAGCATTTTGTATGCATTATCCTATTTCATCTTCATCCATACCAACTGCTTATACACATACACATTCAACACTCAGAGGATAACAGGAACACTGACACGTAAGGAGTATCCACTCTGCTCCAGGCGCTATTGTGAAATCTTTACATATTTTAATTCATTTAATTCTTTCCACAACTCTAGGTAGGTTCTATAATCATCACCTTCTTCACTTGGATGAGGAAACTGAGGCACAGAGAAGTTATATTAACACGACTTGCCCAAGGGCACCACCTAGCAAGTGGTGAAGCTGAGATTTGAATCCAGGCAGGTTAGTACCAAAGCCTGTGGCTGCCTTTGGGGAGGGGAGCACTGTTATGTTGGAGATTTACTTTTACTGCGTAACCTTTTGTATTGTTTGACTTTTTAATGTGTATTTCTAAAGATAAAGGCATTTCCAAGCAGGAGAAAGCTTAGCTGGCAAATTCATATTTATCCTTTAAAACCCAGCTCTTCTGGGAAGCCTTTCTTGACCTCCGCACAGATCTCTCTTCTGGTTCTCTGATCTCTGTCGATACCAAGCACCTGATACATAATTGGTTCCCAGGAAATGTTTGCCAAACATTCCCCAAGAGCCATGTCTGGACCTTCCAATCATGTCTCACGTTGCCTGCCAGACAATTCTTCCTAAAATGCCACTTTCTTGGTGTTATTCCCTGCTCAAAACGTTCCTGGGTCCCTGTTTGCTGCCCCTACCAGGTCTGAATTCTGTCTGAGTGTCCAGGCTATCCTCTCCCTACCTAACTAATCTTGCTCACAGTCCTTCACCTTCTACCCAGCCATCAGGTCTCAGCCTTCAGAAAGCTATACTTTATTACTCCAAACCTCAGCAAGAGCTTTCTCCTCTGGCTTCTATGAATTGGGTCTCTGCCACCATGATTCAGCACATCATCTGAGACTGCCTCTTACCAGGAGTGAGCAGAAAATGTGGCTGTCTTCTCCTACCCCCCTTCTCCTCAGGACAGCATAATCAACTCACCCAGCTTTCACGAGTGTGGACAACAAGGCTTTATGACAAAGATTGGCAATCATATGGGTACTCACCATTTACAGATTGTCACTGTAGGTCAGCTTATGGATGTCCTTGCTTCACCTGAAAGTCTTTACTTCTTGGCACCAACATATTTGGCTGCTTCATGAGGACTTTCAGTCTCCCCGCTCTATCCCCTGGCAATGAATGGTCCTTTCTCCATTTCAAATCAAATGGCTCCCCTGTCCCTTTTGGCCTGCCGTTCTTTCACCATGCCCCATGCCACTCCACTCCATCTTCCTCAGGAAAGAGCTTAGGCTGACCTCCAGGTCTGTGCATCTAACTACTTGCTGGGGGGCTCAGCAAACACCTCCAGCCCAGCAGGACCCAAAGTGAACTCTCCAGCCCATGACCCCCAACATGCTTCTCCTCTGACTCGCCTTGTGGTGGAGGTGGCATTACCATCCCCATGCTGCCCAAGCCAGAAACCTGGCAGTTGCCTTTGACACCTCCCTCTCTCTAATTCCCCATGACTCCTCATCAGGACTCATGCTGCTGTCTCTGCTCCCAAACTCTGGTTCTGGAAATTTCCACCTGGGTATTCCTCTAACTGGGTGCCAGATATCCCAGACCATACTCATCATCACATTAAGCATCTTTTATCTTAGAACTGGCTCAGAAGATCAGCTTTCCCAACTGTCAGTGGCATGACTGCCAGGTTCACTTTTGAAGCAACCTGTCCTTTTTCTCTCCAGCCAGCCACTGAGTCTTGTTGATTTGATTTTGTCTGTCAGGTTGTGCTGAAAGCAGTATAGACTTGGTTTCCAACTCTGGGCTCAGTCACTAGCTCACTGCGCAACCTCAAGCAGGTTACTTAATCTCTTTGAGCTTCTTTTCTTATCTGTGAAATGGGGATAAATTACATAACATTTTAATGTATGAAAAAGTTGGCATTTGAAACTGAATGAGAAAAATGGACAGTTCACTAGATGGCATTGGGAAACTAGATAGCCATTTGAATAAACTTGTATCCCCACCACACTCCAAACACCAAATAAATCAAATGCAAATGGATCAAAGTTTAAATGTAAAATATGAAACTATTAAAGTACTAGAGGAAATATTATCTTGAAATTAAGAAAGCCTTTCTAAGCATGAAATCATATGAAACCCAGCTCTTATAAAGGAAATGATTGATAAATATGATTATGTGAAAAGTTAAAACTCCTAATAATAAGGAAAAGAATAATTGATCAACACTTATGTGCACATATGAAAGTAGCATTCATTGGGTGTTGGGCAGGTGGGGGAGGAGGGGATGGGTATATTCACACCTAGTGGGTGCGGTGTGCACTGTCTGGGGTAGAGGCATGCTTGTAGCTCTGACTCAGGTGGTGCAAAGGCAGTATATGTAACCTAAATGTTTGTACCCCTGTAATATTTTGAAATAAAAAAAATTTTTAAAAATTAAAAAATAAAAATAAATTTTAAAAAATGTGTAAAAAAAGAAGGAAAGGGAAAGAAAAGGGTAAGAGAGAGAAATACACACACAGGCTGGGGGTGGGCCAGAGAATGTGCAAAGGTGTAAATTTCTGTAATATGTGAAGAGCTCTTAGCATTCAACAATAAAAAAAGACTACTATTTAGAAAAATGGATAAATCTCATTTGTGCTGACAATTTGCAAAAGAAAAAACACAAATGTCTGATAAACAGATGAAAAGATGATCAACCTCACTAATAATCAAAGGAATACAAATTAAAAGAACAATGAAATATCGTAGTGACAAAGATTTTAGAAGATTGTTGACATCCAGTGGTGGTAAGAAAATAGCACCTTATACACTTTTGTTGGGACTGTAAATTGGTACATCCTTTCTGGAGAGGAATTAGGCGGTATCTACTACACTGAAAATGTGCACACCTTTTGGTCATTATTAGAAATATATCTTGCATGTGGCATATCCAAATACCTTTGTTGCTGGATGCTTATTGAAGCATAACTTGTAATAGGAAAAATGAGAAATAATCTACATATTTCTCTATTGTGGAATACTTAAATAAGTTGGGGAAAATCCACTGGAATATATATGCAGCTAGTAAAAAATGATGCAATAAATTTACATACAGTCATGTGCTACATTATGACGTCCCAGTCAGTGATGGACTGCACATGTGACAGCAGTCCCATAAGATTGTCATGGGGCTGAAAAATTCCTATCATCTAGTGACATCGTAGCTGTCATAACATGACTCTGCTCCTGTCCAGTGCAGGACCCTTTAAGTGGATCTGGGGGGTCCTGAGAGCTCCCTCCAAGGTGACACAAAGAGCCATTGGGAGTCCACCCGAGCTCCAGAGTCAGTTCTGCTTATGTCCTACTTGCCAGCAACTTGCTACTTCTTGGTCTTGGCTTTCCCCTTTCCTTAGCACCTCCACTCCCCTTCCCCCTCCCCTGGTGGCCTCCCCTCCTGGACAGCCTCCTGCCACCAGCAGTTTGGGAGCTGTTGGCTGTGACCCCCAGCACATCTTCAGACACAGTCCCTGGTGTCTGCCCTCTCTGCCTGCATTAGCTCTGGGGCTGTCCCCATACTCACCTGACTGGCCTGGTCACCTAACTGTTCGCATCTCCATGTCACCACCGTGTGCTGTTCATCAAACACAGCTCCCAACCCATCACTCCTGTGACCCCTCCCCATTTCTCCCCACGCCTGGGAATGAAGTCCAAACTGTTCCGCAACACACGTGAGGCTCATCTCCAGCAGGTTCTTCTCCAGCCACTCCCTGTCATGTGTGCTACGCTCCAGTCACACTGGGGGGAAACTCTAAAATTGTCCAGGACTTTCCCAGGTCCATTCTTTGCTCAAGCTGTTCTCTCTCCTGCAATGCCCTTCTTCCTCACGAAGTCTCATCTGTGTTTCCAGCCTTCACACATAAATGCATGCATATGACTTGCACTGTGTCTAAGTATTCACCTGTGTACTCACATATTCACTTATGGGGACAAATATAAATATGGGCTAAGTATACTCACATTGTATTCTAGTCATGTTTGTAAGTGTCTCTCTTGCTTTATTTTGAGCTCTGGGAGGGCAAGAACTGTGCATTAGATAGGACCCTAAATGTAGACAACTGCAAGGGACAGAAATGCAATTCAAACTCATTTAGGGACCTACCAGGGAAGGGTTGTGCATGAAGAGCTGAGTACCATGGTTGGCCCAGGCTGGGTGCAGTGCCACCCTGGATTGATCCTCTTGGATAGGATGTCAGAGCAGCTTCCAAGGTGATCTTAGAGATACAGGTTGGAGTGGGGAAGGAGAGAAGAGAATTTCCCAGAAAGAGGGGAGGGGTGGAAGGTGTGACTTCCAGGCAGATGAAACAATGCAGTAGGTGTCCACTATTCCAACACCTGCCCTGGGCTCTGGCCAGGCCCATTTCCTCCCTGCTGGAGTCTCAACCATGACTCAACTCTTTCCTTAGTCAGACAGTTCGCCTAATTTCAAACCCTCACCCTCCTCTCCTTACCTGCGCTGATATCTGTTGTTTTGCTTGCCCAGAATCCCTTGCTGCAGCACCCTGTTCTAGTGAATGGCCACCTCTTCTTTTCCTTTGGGGAACTAGTCTGATTCCACTGGAGCCGCCAATCACAGAGCCCCTGCCCCGGGGTTGGGCCCATGGCCCCAGATAAGCCAATTAGTTCTGTGCCTGAGAATTCCACTCAGGGGGAAGACCCTCCAAGCGCCCTAGGGCTGCCATGTCACTGGTCACCATCGAGAGACCTCCTGAGTTCCTACTCAGCCATTCCTCCATTTCACGAGCTTCGTTCGGGAGACAGTTCTTATCTCCAATCAGATGTGGCCACTTTCTGCTTTGTAGCACTTTTTGTGACCTTTAGTATTTGTCACTTTCTGATTTGTGTATAGCTATTTGTCAACTCATACCTATATTCATTCAACCTTTATTCACCATTGTCCACACACTGATTATACATGTCCAGTAAACTCCTCTTTTGTTCAAGTTGGAGTTGTATTTTGTATTTTCTATGTGGTAGCTTGGATCAAACCCTCTCCCCATCTGATTAGCCCACACCCCAACAGAGCCCGCAGGGCCACCCTCATGTTCCAGCTGTGCGTGCCCCTTCCTCGCAGTGCTGGGTCACCCAGAGGCCGTGACTGAACTGTGCACTGCTCGCCAGTTCCACTGTGAGCAGCATTAAGGGCCAACTGTGCCATGGCACCCTCTTCCAGAGTTTAGACGCCAGCTCCTGGGTAGGTCCACTAAGGATGGATGCCTGGGGGCTTCAGTGTCCCCCTGCGTTTTCCCTGGGTGTTGGGGCCTCAGGAGCTGCCTCTGATAGTCTGGGAATCTGCCTTCTGGTTTTCCAACTCTTTTCTCTTTCTCAGGCCTCTTAACAATCTCCTTTGGCCAAGACAGGTGAGTCAAAAATCCCCGAGAACCTGCGGCAAGCAGCAATTATCCTCTGAGTCATGTGCTCAACACCCCCTCACCCGAGGTCTTACCCTGCAGAGCCCAAGCTGGTTCCCAACCACACCCCTTCCAACAGGCCAGGACTGGCCTGCCAAGGTCACAGGACAAGCCCGAAGTCAAAGAGCCCTTCTTCACCAGCTGGAAGGCCCTGAGATCACACTGCTCGGGCCCTGCCCTTGGTGGCCCGCTGACATTTGCTTGAGAGGGTTACTTCAAAACCAAGATAAATGCAGATGGGGCTCCAATTTAATCCTGATTTAAAAAAAAAAAAATTCCCACTAAAACCTGAATTGCCAGATAGTGTTTCTTGATTTTTGACTCACAGGGCATATAACGCTTTTGTACAACATACTAATAATCATAATAACATGTACATCAACAATTATATTTCAGCATTATCCTAAGTGCCTTATGCTATTAAAGGGTGGCTCCGTCCCCAGCTGTGCTAAGCTGCCTGCTCTGTCACTAGCTGTGATTGCTTCTAGCAATACCAGATCCTCCAAACCCTAATTCAGGAATGAGTTACAAATAAGTACTGTTCTTAAAGACAGAAGAGCTGAATTCTAGTTTTCCCTGGGCCAGTTAATTAGCTCTGTGACCTCGGGCAAATCACTTAGCTTCTCAGAGCTTTAGTTCCTTCCACCGTAAAGTGGACTTGCTCACCTCAAAATGAAACAACGTGTGAGAGAAACTGTCAATGCTGAGGGCTGTACCAATGACGCTTTGTCAGTATTAGCTCCAACTTCCTCTTGCAGGTCTCCCTGGCTAAGGAGGGGAGGCGACTGTCACACTGGAGTGGGGAGAGCAGACTAAGGACGGCAGGGCAATCCCAGCCAGAGTCCGTTCCAAATGGGTGGGCCTTTGTGTGTCGGCTGGAGGAAGCAGGAGTTTTGAAGTCATATCTGTATGACTTCAGCCCAGATATCATGGCCTCTGGGTGACCCATTTCCCCTCATAGCTCTGTACCTTAGTAGTGACAACTCAGACAAGTCTCTTAGTCTTGCAGGCACTCAATTAGTCACTCGTAGAATGGGCATGAGCAGTGGTCCCCAACCTATTTGGCACCAGGGACCGGTTTCATGGAAGATAATTTTTCCATGGGCCAGGTCGGGGTTGGAGGGATGGTTTCAGGATGATTCAGGTGCATTATATTTATTGTGCACTTTATTTCTATTATTATTACATTGTAATATATAATGAAGTAATTATGCAACTCACCCTAATGCAGAATCAGTGGGAGCCCTGAGCTTGTTTTCTTGCAATTAGACAGTCCCATCTGGGGGTGATGGGAGACAGTGATTTATTATGGTCTCTGTGCAGTCAAACCTCTCTGCTAATGATAATCTGTATTTGCGGTCACTCCCCAGTGCTAGCATCACTGCCTCAGCTCCACCTCAGATCATCAGTCATTAGATTCTCATAAGGAGCTCACAACCTAGATCCCTTGCATGTGCAGTTTACAGTAGGGTTCACGCTGCTATGTGAATCTAATGCCACTGCTGATCTGACAGAGGCTGAGCTCACACAGTGATGCGAGGGATGGGGAGCGGCTGTAAATACAGATGAAGCTTCGCTGGCTCACCCCCTCCCCCGCTCACCTCCTGCTGTGCAGCCCGGTTCCTAACAGGCCACCAAACCGGTACTGGTCTGTGGCCCAGGGGTTCGGGACCACAGCTTTACTTTGAAGGAGGGCTTTTGCTGCTTTTCCTAAAAGATCTCAAAAACCCTGGACATAAAAGATGGGATTTAAGTGGGAGGTTGGGCCTGCACTGGTCTTCAACTTAGGCTGCACATTAGAGTTTCCTGGGAGACTTAATAAATTCTGCTGCCTGGGCCCCTTCCCAGACCAATTAAAGCAGAAGCTCTGAGGGTGGGGCCGGAGCTGCAGTTGTTTTCAAAGCTCCCTGGGTGACCCCTGAGAGCAGCCAGCAGTAGAACCAGTGGCTGGAGGGTAGAATGCATCTGCTGCCATAGCCATGGAGGGTCTGGCGCAGCCTGGCTGGCCCCTACCTTGACTGTTCCTCCCCCCTCCCCACTTTCCTCACCATGCTTCCCTCTGATGAAGCCCGCATGAGAGCCGGCAGTGCAGGAGTGGACCCACGTTGCAGGACACAAGCCCAGCTTTGCCTGCCCAGCCCAGTGGTGCAGAAGCACAGCTCCCTCAGGACCGCGTGCCTGGCTCGGCCTCCTGTGCTTTCCTTTCCTTTCCTTCCATCTTAGCAGCAGTGCAGGAGCTCTCCCCAGCACCCGCCCCCAAATCCTCTCCTCTCTCATTCGTTGCACATTTATTGAGGAAGGGCCTGCTGTGTGTCGGGCACCACAGTGAGCATTAGGGGTTTGGGATGCAGATAAGACACCAGGGTCCCTCCCGTTAAGGCACTCATGGCCACGCCAGCAAGGGACACAAGTGGAGGCTGGGGGAGGGCAGGGATCCTGGAGTCCGGCAGAGCTGGCCTTGTCTGTGGGACTTCACCTCTCTCAGCCCCCAGCATGTCACCTACAAAGTGGGGCCAAGCACACTGCTCTTCCAAGTTTGTTGTGAAAGTCAAAATAAATGATGGAAGTGAAGAGCCAGCACATAGTAGGTGCTCAGTTAGCATAGGAAAGGATGGCGGTGGTCAGTGCTCGTGGTGACTGAGGCGCAGGCAACATCAATGGCTTCCCCCTTCATGTCATCTCATCTCACCGCCACCCCGTGTCCCCCTCTCTCTCTCTCTCTCTCTCTCTCTCTCGCCTCTTTCCCCTCCTCTTCCCCTTTTCCCCTCTTGCATCCTCTCTTCCCTTCCCTTTCGCTAGACAGGAAAGGGCCACTGCCTCAATTCTGCCAACATTTGTGTCAGGCAATTGACAAACATTTACTGAACAGCTGCTATGTCCCTGCTCTCAATTTTAAAATCATGTGACTAGAATTTATTATCCTCAAGTTTTCCATGCACACGCACGTATGTATGTCCCATTTATGCTCCCACAGATCAGTGACCAAGGATGCAGACTGAGTTCTTGTTTTGCAGCAGGCAGAGTGAGTGTGTGTTGGGGTTTCCCCTCTCTCAGTGCCGCTGCCTGGTGGGACATCAGTGGTTTTCTTTCCTGGGGGCTGAGCAGCTCCTGGGCTGGCTGAGTTGAAGACTCTCTGAACCTCTTGGCTGCTGGACCCCGGGGTGGTGTCAGCCCAGAAGGGAAGGAGGGAGGGATGGTCATCAAGACAGCCAGAGGCATGGGGGTGTGGAGCTCTGACTCAGTTCACCACCTCCCCCTCTCCCAGGCCCAGGCCGGGCCCAGATTCCTGTGGAAGAAGAAAGGTGCAGCACTCACCCGCCAGGAAACCCACAGCCCGGGTTCCCAGTACCTGTCCAGACTAGGCAGAGCTGGTGCCTATTCAGAGATTCAAACCCAGGAGCTGGGCTGACAATTGTTCTGCATTAGCTGTCCCCCAAAGCTGGCCACTCACTCCTGAACTGCTGGCCAGACAGACAGAACTTCGCTTGGTTAACATTTAACTGCTAAGCCTTCCATAAAATACTCCCCCACCTTACTTATTCCCTAGTTAAATTGGAGAACCACAAAAACAAATATAGTAACCCTGGGAAAGAACAACACGCCAGGCCCGGGGAGTCAGGTTATCAGTGGGAGACTCCCAGACAAATCCATCCCTAAATGATAAAGCAGACCCATTTCCAGAAACTTCTCAGCCACCTTGTGCTGGCTGCATGGACAGGCACAATTAGGAAGTGGCCCAGCTCACAGTTTAGGCTCTTCTAACCTCTCAGCAAGGGAGTTCTGAGTTCTCCAATCACAAAAAGTTACCTTTTCAATAAGAACATACGGAGTTTTATTTTGTTATTAGCTGAAGTCACAGCTCCTTTTTTTAAAAATACATTTTGAAAATAATCATCTTGGGGTGAAAGCACAGAAGTGTGAGGGAATCTATAGCTCTGATTTTTAGGACACAAATTTTTAGGACAATTCTGGGCCAAGTTGTCATGCTCATAGGGTGTCATAAAAAACATGCAAGGCCGAGTATGGTGGCTCATGCCTATAATCCCAGCACTTTGGGAGGCCGAGGCAGGAGGATTCCTTGAAGCCAGGAGTTCGAGACCAGCCTGGGCAACATAGTGAGATCCTGTCTCTACAAAAAATAGAAAAACTAACCAGGCATGATGGTGCCCACCTGTAGTCCTAGCTACTTGGGAGGCTGAGGCAAGAGGATTGTTTGAGCCCAGGTGTTTGAGGTTGCAGTGAGCTATCATGACGCCATTGCGCTCTAGCCCAGGCAACAGAGTGAGATCCTGTTTCAAAACAAACAAAAAACCAAAAACCAAACAAACAAACAAAATATGCAGATGGCTTTCTTGGGTTGGCGAGACTGCTAAGCTACCATATTTGGGGAACCAACACCTTCTCGATCACCCCAAACCCCCAGAGGTCCAGCGCCAGTCCCAGTTACTGTGTCTTCCATACCTGACTTCATACCTACCCTCTACCTGAAACTTCTCAGAGACTTTGGTCCAATCATCTTTTCCTTCCTAACTTTCTTCCCAACTTTATCACCTGCATACGTTTCTGTTTAGCCTAGGTCTCCTCCCACCTCGGCAGCAGGTCCACCAGGACAGCAGGCACTAGTTAGCTTGCTCACCACTGAACATCCAGTGCTTAGCTCAGAGCCTGCCAAACAGTAGGTGCTCAATATAGTTAGCCGCTGAAGGAGTGAGCTGAATGGCTTCAGCTCTGCATCCCAATTCTAGTTGTTTGTGGCTGTTCTGCTTCCCCAGACACTCTGATTCCAATTCCTCCTGACTTTGTTCCCCGTTGGAGACAGGGTAAACTTTGGGAGAAGCCCAGAGAATGGGTAGGCAACTATCCTACCTATGTCCTACTATAATGATACCTCTGTCTCAAAGGGCTATTGTGAGGATTAAATGGGATTGCATCTGGTATATTAGTACTCGAAGGACATTAGAGGAATGTATTTTTTTTGTTTATTATTTCTGTAGTCTCTGTGTCTCTGTGATGTTCCAGCAGCTCCTGCTATCAGTGGGTCCCCCTCCCCCACCAATTCATGCCCCGCACAAGCCAATCTCACTAAGGCACTGCCCTGCTGAAACTCTTTCCATGGCTTCCCATTGCCCTTAAGATGAAGCCCAGATTCTTTAACATGGCACAAATTCCATCTCTGGCTCTTTAGTTCTTGTGATCTCCCAGCTAATAGGAAGTGGGGAAAAGGAAACAGGGCAGCAGTCACCCAGTCAAGAGAATGGAAAATCACATCTGCTTACATCTCATTGGCCATTTAGTCACATGACCATCTAGCTGTCAGGGAGGCTGGGAAATGTAGTATTTAGCTGGGAGACCATTTTCCTACTTAAAACTCTTATTATGAAAGAAGGGAAGGATGGATATTGAAGAATGACCAGCAGGTTCTGCCACCACAAGGTTATAAAACCTGGTGAGATCAGAGTCAGTGTCTGCTGCAGCTGCTCGTGATATCCTGGGTGGGGGGCAGTGCTGAAGCTCCCCTGGCCTCACACACACTTTCTGTTTATGCCATAAACCTCTCAACAAGCCTAGTCCATGCTCCAGTGAAACCTGGAATTGCAAAAGGAGGAAGAGAAAAAGTCAGTTTTCAAATAATAATCACAGGAACAAGAGTGGATTATGGAAAATCCACAACCATTTGTGGATCCATGGGTCCACACTGGTCCATGAGAAAGTACAGAAATTAAGAGTGAGCATTTAGAGACTTTTATAGCTATCTGGCAGAATAATTTTATATTAGCTGAATATAATAGTAAAAAATTGGAGTTTGTATTTTACATATCTTCTTAAATTTAATTTTTCTAGTAATTTATTTTATTGTACTTTGCACAAGTGCTGGTCCATGACAGATTAAAAAAAGCAACCAAAACTGTTCCTTCTTCACAGATAGTTTGAGAAGCCCTGGTCTAAGGCCCAGGAATTCTGTTAACTTTCACATGTTAGTTCATTTAGCCCTGAGAGATGTATTATTAACCCTATTTTATAGATGAGAAAATGGAGCTTCAGAGAGCTTCAAGGATGAGTCCCATAGCTAGAGACGCAGAGCTGGTCTGTGCAGTCCTTTCAGCTGAACGCCAGAGCCCTCACAGAGCCCATGATGCCCAAGGGACTGGCTTTGTGCTCCTTGGGACCTAGGCTGCCTGTGCAGTTGCAGCCAGATCCAGTGCTTTCTGGAACACACCCTGAGAGCACGGAGACAGTGCCAGCACAGAAATATGTTCATGTGTGATGGTTACCATAAAAGGCTGCCTGTCATGCACATGCAGAGCCTCTTAGAGAACAGGAGCCGCAGCTGAGGGCAGTGAGCGGGCACATGTGGCTCTGGGAAGGGGACACAGAACCCCACTTGCTCTCTGGCCTTGGCTTCTCCAGTGGAGCGGAGGGAAGCACAGTTCAAGACCGCGAGGGGAGTAATGAGAGGCAGGCTGCAGTGCACACCTCCAGGGGGCCACAGCCCTTCTCCTGGCAGCCCAGTGATCTTGCTCTGGGGACTTCACAGCAGCCCCGGAGGGTGTGAGGCTGGTGTGGCCAGCTTGCCCCTCCCCCAGCAGAGGAGCCATTTGAGACTGGCATGAAGCCAGAGGAAGTGGAGCTAAGAGCTGGAAAAAGGGCTACTGGGCCCTGACGCTGTCATTTGAGATCCTAGATCCAGGGCAAGGTGAATGAGTGATGTGAGATGTGGCCAATAGTCTTTTTGGGCTTAACCCAGTGGGGTTGGGCTTTACGTTGCTTACAACCCAGAGTGTTCATACTGATGCCCAATCCCCCACAAGGCCCTACTCTCGTTCCTAGCCTGGCCATCTTGTCGTCTGTTCTGGCAGTCTGTCCAGGCTTGACAAGTAAAGGGATGCGTGGTCAGTCTGAAAGGCTGCTGGGATCTGGGAATCCGAGTCTTCCTCGAGCCTCACCTCCAGGATCCCTCCAAGCACTTCCCAGAGGCTTTAGCACTGGAGGCGCCATGGGCGCCATTCATCACAGGACACCCCTCAAACCCACGGGAGCCCCGTACACAACAGCTTCGACCCTGCCCACCTAATCTTCACCACACCCCCAAGAAGGCTAGTGTTGAAACTCCTGTACTATAGACGGGGAAACTGAGGTTGAGGGAATCCAAGATCCCGGCCCAGCTCACAAGGCAGGACAGTACTCCTCTGACCGTGGCCCTGCAGTCTCTGTGTCTCTGTGACGTTCCAGCAGCTCCTGCTGTGAGTGGGTCCCTCTCCCCCCACAATTCATGCCCCACACAAGCCAATCTCACTAAGGAACTGCCCTGCTGAAAGTCTTTCAATGGCTTCCATAGCCCTTAAGATGGAGCCCAAATTCTTTAGTATGGCTTATAATCTCCCCTGCTTATGATTTTTTAGTTTTCCATCATTCTGGAAGTTTCTTATTTACCCCAGTCTCTCTGTTCCAGCTGCATGGAACCACTTTTAGTTTCCCAGTGTGTCTGGCTTTATGTGGCCTACAGCTGGACATGAACTTGTTCCTTCCGCCTCTTCCTCCCCCCAGGATCTCTCCTTTCCCTCGAGCTTCCCAGACTGGATACACTGCCCCTCCTCTCTGCTCCCTTAGGCCCCTTCCCCAGAGGGTCTCCTGAGCACCAGACTCTTGTGTATACCTGCCCTCATGAACTGTCTCCACCTGTCCACCTGGAGGCCACACAGGCACCTTAAATCCAAGTCCCAGATGGGATCGTCACATCGTCCTGCCTGAGTCTGCTCTCCCCCGGGGTCCCTGCGAGTGACCCTATCATCCACCCACCCAGCAGCTTGAGCCCAAAGCCCGGGAGTGGTTCCTCTCCTCCCTGTCCCCTAGCCCCACACCCGCTCAGCCACCCAGTCTGCTACAATCCCTGCTGTAATCGCTTTGGTTCCCGCCACCACTACCTGGCCCCTGGATTAGCACGGCAGCCTCCTGCCCTGCCCTCTTGCTGGTCCAGCTTTGTCCTCCCACCCAGTCTTCACACAGCAGCTAGAGGTTGGCTCTAAAATATTGATCCAATCGGGTTTCTTCCTCTGTAAAACCCTTCAGTGGTTCCCCACTGACCCACTCCTGCCTGCTTCTCCAGCTTTCTCTCCTACTGGCCTGTGTACTGAATTCCTCGCAGGTCCTTAAAGCTTTGCTAAGCTCCCTCTAGCACCGACTTGATTCATTCTGTGCTTTTCCCCTAAGTACGTCCCATGTTTGCCTGGTAAGCTCTAGGATTTAGCTCTTGATGCTGCCTGCTTCAGGAAGCCTTGCCTGGGCACCCAAGAGTGGGCAGATCCCCCTGTGCTCTTGCTTGCTGAGACTGTGAGGGGCATGTGAGTTGCATGTTTCCTTGTTTGTTTCTTAGTTTAAACAGGGAGCTCCTTGAGGTCTGGGGCTGGATCTTACTCACTGGCGTGCTTCCATCTTCTAGCTCAGGGTCTAATTCATAGACGAGGCGCCCCACAAATGCTTTGTTGAATGAATGAATGGATGGATGACTCGCCCTGATGTCTGGATTCCCAAACTGTGTGGCCACCTGAGGGTGCTGTGGAAAGAGGTTTGGGGACCTCCACCCTAACCCTTTACTGCTCCTCTTCGCAGTCCCAGGTTGGCCTTACCTGAGGACTGGGCTTTGCCTCGGAGGCAGCAGGACCCCGCTTAGGCAGAGTCCTTGGTCAGGGAGGATGAGGGGCAGACCCAGGCTGCAGGGGAGGTGAGCCCTTGAGCACAGCACGAAGCTGTGGCTCAAGGAGGGACGTGCAGGTAAAGAGCAGCCTGGGAGTGCTGGGTACAGGCAACTGTGGTACTGGAGGGGGGCCCAGCCAGACACCCTCAGGGGCCACAAAGCAGCGAGGGGGCTTCCTTTCTCCAACATAAGCACAAGGCAGAGCTTCGGTAGCAAGAGAGAAATCCCAGAAAGTGGGCACAGGGCAGCTCAGGCTCCTCTGTGAAGCTGATGTGGTCCTTGTAGTTCTCTGTCCAGGAGCCAGATGGGTCCCGCACCTGGCTGGTGCAGCCCCTGCCCTGGACGTGAGAGCCTCAGTCGCCGGCACCGGAAGTCAGCACGTCAGGAGCCAGGTAGCCCATTCCGCGTGGATCCGGCATCTGCTTGGCCGCTTTGCCCCTGAGCCCATTCCTCAGGACTCCCTCCACCACACCACGTCCCCAACTTCTTCACTCAGAGCTCCGGGACAGCGATTAGGGAGGCCATGACGAGGTCCCATTGGCATCCCTCTGTAATGTAGAGGCTATATGATCTCATTTCATCAAGCCAGCAGCCAATGCTGCAGGAACAATGGCCCTTCTTTGTAGGTGAGGAAACATGGCTCGTCTATACCATATGTGTGGGGTCTGATCCACAGTGCATGGTCGTTCCCCTGCCCAGTGCTGCCCCCTCTAGCTCCAGCCTTCCCTAGAAATTAGGAATTCAACAAAATCTGGGGCTGTCCTTTTCCCTTCCTTCAGCTCTTGGAAGTCCACAACCCACCCTCTGTGGCTTTTGCCAGAACAGAGGTCCTGTCCAGCCTGTCCCGTGTCTGTCTATGCACTGGGCATGGGAAGCCACACTCAGCATTTGAAACCTCAACCCACTTTCCTCTTCTTGCAGCCCCAGAGAAAAGGATGAGGATGGACAGACAGCCAGCCCTGGTCGAAACCCGGGCTGAGGCCACTGGCTCCGGCTCTATCATCATCCTATGGCTCATCGTAGCTGTACCTCCCCTACCACCTCAGAAGAGAGAGCAGTTTCCCTGGAGATTCCAGGCTGCCCTTTGCTGCAAAGGCCACACATTCACCCAGAGCAGCAGGAGCCTGTGCTGCGAGGACTCCCTAAAGTGAGAGCTGGACCTCCTCTTTCCCAGGAAAGAGAGAGGCACCTCATGGTTAGCTCCTGTACTTGTTTTTTAGAGGAGGTTTCAACTCTTATTAGCTCACTAGCTGTGTGACCTTGGGCAGGTGACTCAACCTCTCTGAGTCTTAGTTTGCACAGTTGTAAAGTAAATATGGTAGAACTTAATTCATGAGGCCATATGAGAGTTCAAAGAAGTCATGTGTGGAAAGCACTGGTACATTCTGGCACTTAGTAGGTGTTCAATTGACGGAGGGTCTCCCTGTTGTAATTGTTTCTGATTTCATTTGCCCTGCCCACCTCTAGAGATTTCCATGTTCCTGGCACAGGCCGAGTTGGCTCTCCCCTTGGCATCTCTCTCCTTTCCCTTTTTAAGGGCATTTCTGCTGCCCCTGGCTGCACAGTCAACTCTAGTTCAGACCCTCTTGGAGTCCTGAGAGGCTGCCAGCAATCACAGCCCCAACCAACCCAAGTCCTCCAGTAACATTCCTGCTAACTGTAGTCAGGGATCTGCCTGGGGGTCCGGGTGTGTCTGGGCCTGGGTAGGGGAAGGAGGAGGCGGAGGGAGGGGAGCCGCAGCTGCTTCTTTGTCAGCCAGTCACAGCAAGGGTGAGGCCAGGGCACAGGCCCGTCCAGGCCAAGAACAGGAACAAGGTCGACTTTGCCAGGCCAGACAGGGTGGGACATGGGGGAGGCACATGGTGGAATGAAAAGGGGGTGGAGGGACCCACTTCTGATTTCCCAGGCTGCTGAGTCCAGAGGCCTTCAGCTGGGTTTCGGATTGCTTTGGGGCAAGGCAATCAGCTGACTCATGTAATGATGTATTAACAATTGCTTAGTCACCACCCGCCTCTCTGTGTGGGTACAGGATAAGCTGCTATAACAAAAAGACCCCACAGACAAGAGTGTAAAAAAGGCAGGACTTTACTTCTTTCCTACACAACAGCCTGGCTGCTCCAGACTGGATGGCTTTGTCTCATGCTGTTATTCAGGAGTGCAGTTTTCTTCCATCCTATGATTCTATCATCCCCAAAGACAGAAGTTCTACACAGGGCTGGCCAGAATTCAGGGCTGTCTGAGCCTGCATGGGGAAAAATCACATCTTGATTTCCGCCAAGGTCTACCTGAAAATTAGCATTTTCTTTCATTATGCCAGCAGGCCACCAACACAAGAGTATTGGTAATACCTGCTATCTTGTCTCTGACACAAATCACCAATATTTTCTTATCGTATTTATTGTTGCAGATATTGTGAAATATCATTTATGCTCATCATTATTTTGAAAGCAGGGTGGTTATTAGATCCTTTGCTAGATTGTTCTTTAATGTATTAGTAAGGAAGTATATATTTTTATTATTAGATCATAATTACTTAATATTTTGATATTTCAATATAGTTGTTTTCCTTTGTAATCTTATTATTTTACTCCATGAATTTAAGAACAGTATTCCGAGAAGGGTCCGTAGGCTTCACCAGACAGCCAAGGGGTCCAAGGCACAAAATAGCCCAGAAGCCCGGCCCCTGTGTTGCTCCTTGGTTGAAGCTGGGCCACCGCATGCCAACATTCTAGGAAGGGAGAAGGGTACAGGTGCAGGGCAAACAAATTCCTTTCATGCACGGGATGTGGAACTTGCGTACTTCACTTTTGTCACCTTCCAACGCCAGAATGTAGTCACATGGCTACACCCAGTTGCAAAGAAGGCTGGGAAATATGGTCTTTACCTGGTCAGGAATGTGCTCAGCAAGACTGTATTGTTATGGAAGAAAGGAAAAAGGGTTTGGGGGGCAACTAGTAGTGCCACAATCTCCAACAATTCCACCTTCCCCCCAGGCCTGGAATCCTGTGAGCCATCCTCTTTTTATGCTCCCTCCTCCACCTTACGGCTTCGCCTCTCACCTAGCTCTGATTCCCCCACCCAGCCCTCGGCAGTCTCCCTGCACCCTCAGCTTCCCATCCTCTCGTACTTTGTGTGAGAGCCCAGGCCTTGTCCCCTTTCCTGCTACTACTCCAGGACGTTCCGTCTCAGGCCGCGCCTCCACTGGGCCCTGAACCCCAGCCTTCTTGTATGCCCAGGTCCACGGCCCCAGCTTAGCTCTCCTTTCTCGCCTGCATCATCAATGCTCCCTCTGTTCAATCACTCCCATCAATGTGCCCACATGCTGCCACTTCCCTGTTGTCAGAAACCTTCTCCTGTTCTCACTTCCCTCGACAGCTCTTGTCCCTTTTCTTTGTGCCCTTTGGCAGCAAGATTCCGCTGCAGAGTTGTCTCTCCTTGCTGCCGCAAGCTCCCCTCTTGTTGTCCCTTAGGCCCACTCTCGACAGCTTCCACCCACACGGCTCCACGGAAACGTCTATCGACAAGCTCAGCAAAGCTCTTCTTGTCCATCCAAAGATCACTTGTCCCTTCTCACCTGACCCACCAGGAACACTGGACTCAGGGGAGCACTGCCACCTCCTTGAGACACAGGCGTTCCCTGGCTCCCAGCACACCACACTCTCCTGGCTTCCCTCTGACCACGACAGTTGCTCCTCCTCAGTGTCATCTCCCTGACCTTAAGTACAAGCAAGCCCCAAACTTGGCCCTCAAGCTTAACGTGTCCAAACTCACAATCCTGACCGTACTGATCATATCCTCCCCAGGTACTCCCATCTTTCCAGTTACTTAGGCCAGAAGCCTCCGAGTTGTCCTTACTCCATTCTTTCCCTCACATCCCATGTCCCGCCATCTTTGTCTTCAAGGTCACCCAAGAATGGACCATTTCTCCCCCTCCACAGCCACCAGCCTTGTCTACACTGCAATCATCTCCCATCTGGATTCTTGAAATGGTCTCTAACTGATCTCCTTGAGCCCACTCTTGCCTTCTGCAGCTTATTCCCAACTTGGCAGATGGAGGGATCCTTTCAAAATGAAAGTCTATCGGGTCACTCTGCTCGCCACCCTCCCATGGCTCGGCTCCCATCACCTCTGAGTCAAGTCCAAATCCTCCCCAGTGGCAGCAGAGCCTGCGTTGTCTGGCCCCTGTCACTTGGCTGACCTCTCTCCTCCTTCATAATGCGCCTTCTTGCGGCTCCTCCTGCTCACCAGGCAGCTCCTGCCTTGGCACTTGCTGTTCCTTCCACCTTCTCTTCTGCAGATGGCCATGTGGCCCCCCCTTCACCTTGTTCAGGGCATTGTTCAAATAACAGACTGTCCACGAGGCTCTCCCACACGCCCCACTTCACCTGGCAGACCTCCTTTCCTGCTTCGTTTTTCTCCTCGACACTTACCACAGTCTGTCAGGTTACTAGTATCTTATGATTTATTTTGTTATGGTCTTTTTCCCCTCAATAGTTTCCAGGCTCCTTGGGAGCAGCGATATTTGCCTGTTCTCTTCACTTCTGGTTCCTGGTACTTAGAGTAGTACTCCACAGGCATTTGTTGAATGTATGAATTGACTATTCTCTTCTGCAGCCGCATCTACGTCCTAGAGGAAGGTTTCTTTGTTCTTTTTTTCTTTCCCCTCTGCACCCTGGAAACTTTCCCCCAAAACATTAGGCTAAGGCTGGGAACCCATGAGCAGGGGTATGAAACAGGTGAGCTGGTGGACACCAAGGGCACGAAACAGTGAAGGTGGAGTGTGCACATCCATTCTACATGCATTTCTCGAGTGCCTTCTATGGGCCACCCCAGACACAAAGATGAATCTCAGAGCCTCAGAGAAGCTGGCACTATGGTAGAGACAGATGGGCACACCGGTGATTACAGTGCCATGCTGTCACAGGATAAGTCCTGAATGGAGGCATGACAATCTCCACCCACCAGAGTTAGCAGGAACATCCAAGTAGAGCAGAGGTCAAGAGCATGATTTGGGGCAAGCTACTTCTTGCCTCTGAGTCTCACACTCCATATCTGTAAAATGGGACAATACTTTACCAACTTCACTGGGCTATGGTGGGGACAGCTTGAGACCAGAGATGGATTTACCATGAAGCTGACAGAGCATCAAGGCCCCTCACTTGCTCAGGCTCCTTCCGAGGCCCTAGCTATGTACTCACAAGGTCCTTTTTGCTTTAAAACTATGGAAATAAAATCAGATAGCCTTGTATTCTTTTTTAAAAAGAAAGCCTCCTAAATTGTATAAGTGTCAGGCCCCACAAAACCTGAATGTGCCCTGCATGGACATGTGTGAAGTGCTTGGTACAGATCCCAGCACGAAGCAATTCCTCGATAATGACTGGCAAGCAAAACGGGCTTCATAGAGAAGGTGTCATTCGAGCAGGGTCTTTTTGGACAAGGAGAGGTTTACCAGGTTCCAAATAGGAAACTAGGAACACAAGCATCTCCCAGATTTTGCAGGGTGTCTCCATGAGCTTCATTAGAGAATTGCAGGGGATGTTTCTGGTAGGATAATAAGACCTACCATTTGTTGAGCACTTGTGATGTGCTGATGTGCTGCTGTAAAGGCTTTTCCTGTATTGATGAATTAGACCTAAGTATGAGCTCAAGGTCTCAGCTACACAGGGCATAGTTGGGATCTGCCTCCTGTGTGTGACTCTTGGCAGTTCTTTTTGCGGACAATGGCTCCTGCTTTTCCTCGGTGCTCCCTGGATGGATTATTCCCCTGTAGTCCCACTTCCCCACGGCCCTAATTCATTCTCATGCTTCAACCCAGGAGGCTGGGGCTCCCCTGCCTGTGTCCCAGGCACCCACCCTGCAGATCGCACGCAGGGAAGGAGCGGGCTCCGCCTGCGCTGCCACCCCCACCGGCAGCGCCTGCCACAGCCGGCTCGTGGAAGGCGGGTGAGGCAATTACCCGGAAAACGCAGGCGAAACACCCACAGAGCCACGGGGCGTTCTTTTTTAAAATAAAGGCTCCGATGTGACAACATGGTGGCAGGATTCTTCACCAGTCTCATTTCCCAGCTCCCATAACAACCCAGCCCCGAGAACCTGCCCCTGAGCAGCTCAGAGCATCACTTTGCATCATCTGAAAGGGAGTGAACTGCCCAGGAGCTGGGGCGAGCACAGTGTGTGCAAAATGAAAGCAGCCGGCATCCCCCAGGCCTGTGGCTTCTCCCCCTTCCCCTCTTAAATCTGCAAGACACTCAGAGCTCTCCCTGCTGCCAGAAAAACTAGAGGTAACTGCCCAATCCCTGGGCCCTTCCAAAGTCACAATTATTCGAATAAGTCAGACAATTGCCTTACACGCTTGCTTTGGGCATTTTACAGATGTTGTGCATTATGCTACATTTTGGGAAAAATATGTTTTCCCTCATTTCCTATACCCTAACCCCACAGGGATCCAGCTGAGTAGACCAGAGAACAAAAAGAAATTGGAAATAACCAGAAGTCCTTGCATTTGGACAGCATCCTGCAACTTAGAATGTGCCATTGATCCATAAAACCTATTTTGTAGGTGAGACCCTATAGGGGTTGGAAGAAATTCAAGACTTCTTGAGCTAAGACTGAGACTCAGGGCTTCTGGCCCAGACCTGGCTCCCTCCTACAGAGCAGCGTGCACGGAGACAGTCCCGCCGGGGAGGGAAAGCAGAGCCCATGAGGTGGCACAGTCAGACAATTGCTAGGTTTACTGCGGGAATTTGCTGGGGATTGGAGTTATTGCCTAGTCCATTTTTAGAATGCAGCTGTAGGTCCCATATGATCCAATAGACAACTATGGGCCTGGGGGGTGATGTTCAGACCCCAGAAAGGGTCCCATCCAGAGGGATCCAGAACCTGATGTCTCATGGCTGCAGCTGTGTTGTGTTTGGCTCCCAAAGTACTCTTTAGAAAGTGAATATTTTTGCTAACATTTAAAAATTCAGAAAATTTACATAAGAATTGATAATTCTGGCATCTCTTAAAAATGTGAAGATTGAGTAGTTCCAGGCTTGCTGCCCCTGAGCTGGGCAGTGCTGCTCCCTCTAGAAGGAGGATTTGTTCTGCAGGGCACTAGCCTGTGGCCATTCCCCACTGTCTGTCTGTCTAGCCTCTGTGATGTCACCTGTCTGGCCCCTGTAGGCATTGGGGCTCTCGACTATTGCTACAGAACAGGAGTTCTTAACATTTTGAAGGTTGTGGATAGAATTCAGGGGGTTCAAGAACTTGGATGGGTAAAAATTACAGCTTTATTTTCACTGACCTCTACCTAAAACTGAGCATTTCTTCCATTATGAGTGTAGGCAGGAACCACAGTAGGAATGGGATCTGTCACTTTGTCACCAGAAGAAATCACAGACATTTTCATATCACATTAGTGTTTTGCAGATATCTCTAAATGTTGTCTATGCTCATCACCACTTTGAGATCATGGCCTACTGCTAGAGCTTGTTCTTTAATGCATTTGATAAAGAGGCACATGTATTAGAAATCTGGGTTTTAAAATATATCTTGAGAACTGTTTTTCAATATATTAATAGCTGTTTCCTTTGGTAATGCTAGGTATTTTATTTTATGCCTTTATTCTGAGAAATGGTCCATAGGCTTCACGAGCCTGCCAAAGGGGTCCAAAGCACAAAATTGGACTCACATCTTCAAAATATAGTTGTCAGAGCCCTTGGGAAGGGGAGGCAGTTCTAGAACCTTTTGGGGAAGGGAGGCAGGAGAGGTGCTACACTCCCTCACCCTGTCCTCCCCATGGCGTGAAGCTGGACTCCAGGGCCAGGGCATGGGGCCCTTCGAGGTCTCCTAGAGCCCAGACAGCACTCAGCCCTTTGAAAAGGGGCCTCTGGGTGGAGGCTGTGCTGTGCTTCTGCATTCAGTGGCCCGAGCTCCCCCGCCTCCCCAGCCTTTCCTTCCTCTCCAAAGCAACCCGAGCCTGAACGTGGAGGGAGAAATCTTGGCTCCCAGGCCCTAGCCACGGTGCTGGCAGCTCCCCATCTCTCACTGACGGAGGCCCACTGAGCGCTGACTCATCACCGGCCTCTCCTGCCCAGCCTGGTGCACGCCCACGGCGTGCCCTCCTTCTTGCTTCTCCACTGCTTCCTCCCAGGCTCTTCCCAGGCGCCTGCAAACCCACGCGCGACTCCCCACGTCCTTGCTGCCCCCCCCAACAACCGTCCTCTTCTTTCCCTGCCAAATCCGGAAATGTGTGGTCTCTTTGCGTTTCCTCCTGAATCCCTGAAGCACCCACTCAGCCTTTACCTCATCCTCTGCCTCCCCTGCAGTTTGCTGAAATTGCTCTGCTGAGGGTCACCAGAGCTGGCCTGACCAGCAGGACAGGCAGCCCTGGGCCTCCTACCTCCTGCAGCCCTGAGGCTCCCAAGGCCCAGGCCGCCTCTCCCCGTGGATGCATGGATGGGCCCCTCCCCTGGTTTCCATGACACTGCACTTTCCCATGTCTCCAGGTTTCTGACAGCTCGTTTCCTCCTCGCAGGCATGGCATCGCCTTCTCCCAGCTTCTCACCGTGGGTGTGCCCAAGGTGCTGCCCTTGGCTTTCCCTCCGCTCTGTGTGTGTGCCCACCAGCTTCCCTGGGGGGGAGGGGGGCTCATCCTCCTGGTGGCCTAGTACCACCTTCCACTGCTGCTGCCTCTCTAGCCTGGGCCACCGACTGTCCCAGGCTCACCTTGCCAGGGTTTCCAGAGCCATGCCCCACCCCCACCCCATGAAATGTGTCCTAAGTCACAGGATTTTAGACTGTTGGGCCCTGGAGGTGTTCAAGTGCAGGCTGGCCAGCCAACCATGGACCTGGTGGGATGTCACAGGGGAGACTTAAATATCAAACCCCCGCCTCCCCAGCCTGAGCTACTCCAGGTCTGTGAGACAATCTAGTATATGGCTGAGGGGAAAGGACTCTGCAAACTCACTGCCTCTGCTGCTGCGACCTCGGGCAAGTTCATTTATTTGTTCATCCATTTATTTAGCAAATGTTAACTGAGCCCCTGCTCTGTGCCAAACTCTACCCTGCACTGAAAATAAAAATGGAAATACAAAGTGTCTGCCCACATGCGGGAAGTTTAGTTAGAGGCATGGCATCCATCACATAACTATCCAAACAAAGGTTAAATTGTGACTGTGAAAGCAATGCGAGGGAGAGGGACAAGATGCCGTGAGAACCCATCACCAGTCTTATCAGGGAGGTCAGGGATGGCTTCCTGGAGGACATGAACTTTGAGCTCAGATCTGAAGAATGAGCAGAGTCACAAGGTGTGACAGGCTGAATCAGATCCCCCACATATGTCTGCACCCTAATCCCCAGAATCTGTGACTGTGTTATCTGGCATGGAAAAAAGATGTAATTAAGTTAAGGATCTCGAGATGGGAGATCATCCTGGGTTGTCTGGGGCTGCCCAGTGTAGTCACAGGGTCCTCTTGAGAAGGAAGCAGGAGGGTCGGAGTCAGAGAAGGAGGTGTCAAGAGGGAAGCTGAGGGCAGATGGTGTCATTGCTGGAAGGGGCCACAAACCAAGGAAGCCTCTAGAAGCTGGAATAGGCAAGGAAACGGATTCTGCGCTAGAGCCTCCAGAAGGAACACTTCCATGCCAACCCATTTCGGACTTCTGACCTCTAGACGTGTAAGATAATAAATCTGTGTTGCTTTAAGCCACTAAGTTTATGGGAACTTGTTACGACAGCTACAGGGAACTAATACAAAAGAAGAAGAAGGGACAAGCATGTGCCAAGGCCGGGGTGAGAGACGGGTATCTGTGATTGGAGTGTGTGCACACGTGCGTGCATGTGTGTGTGTGTGTGTGTGTGTGTGTGTATGGGGGCAGGAGGTATGAGGCTGGACAGATAGGTGGGCATGGCCCAGACCATGGGGAGTAACTTTATTTTTATGCTATGAACAATGGGAAACCATCAGCAAGTGTCAAGCAGCTATTCATTTATTTACGCTACTTATCCCTCTAAGCCTCAGGTTCCTCACTGGTAAAATGATGACTTCACAGGGCAGCTGAGAAAATTGAATGGAGACAACACAATGAGCATGGCTCTTAGCAAGTGCTCATTTAATGGTAGGTCCTGTTGTGATCCTGTGGCTCTCCATCTGGGCTCCACAGGATGCTGGGGATCCTGCTGAGGAGGGAGGGCAGGGCGGAGCAAGGGTGCAGTTCTCCCTCAGTCAGAGCAGCTGTGCGTGGATTTGTTAGCACATTGGACCTGGCATTTGCATAAAAAGTTCCTCAACTACAATGTAGTTTGAAAACCACTTCTCTTGCCTGCCTCTGCTTCTTCCGGTAAAGAAACCCTGGCCTGGAGACGCCACCAGGACCCTGGAACCAGCTGGAGAACTACCCGTGCCTCCCTCTTTTTTGGCCCAGTGGCCTGGGCCTGGGGTCAGAGTGGGGCTTTGCAGCATGGAGTCCACTTTCCTTCTTGCTACTCTGTGTGACTTACCTTATATTTTTCCTCGCACTTTCTCTGCTTCGTGTCAGTCTCCCTTCTGGGACACTAAGGTCCGTGGGAGCAGGAATCACATATGTTTTGTTATCCACTGTGTCCTCAGGGCTGCCACTGTGTCTGGTACGTGGTAATAACAGGAAACACTTGGCAAATGCTTGCTCTGTCCCAGGCTCTGTTCCACATCCTGTACACACATTCACATATTTAATATTGAATCCTGACTCACAGACTCAGCTCTCAAGACGCATTGAATTAAAGGCTTCAAGTCCCTTGTGCACCTGGGTGAGTTTCTTAACCTCTTGGAGCCCAGTGTCCTTATCTGTGCGATGGGCACTAGCAACACCCCGACGGCGAAGGTGAGGGTGCGGTGGTGTGATGACGTCCACAGTGTCCCCGCCTCAGGGCTGGCCGCGGCAGGCAGTCAGGAAGGGACAGCCATCACTGTTACCTCACCACGCTGGCTGCCAATCACTCTGGTGCCAGCACCCTGTCTTGACAGGGTCACTGCTGTAACCCCTGGGCTGTGATGGGGTCCTTCCCTCCATCAGCCAAGTTGCTTCCTGCAGTTTCTTTCTCCCTCTCTCTCCCCCTCCTCTTTCTCCCTTGGGCCCAGGCCAGCACATCTGCCCTCTGGGGCTCCACTCCCCCATCCCGGTCAGCCCTGTGGGCCACTGCCTGTGCTCCCTTCAGCACCCCTCTTGGGGCCCAGGAAGGCCCCTGCAGCCCACCTCATCAGTGGTCCTTGGGCTCAGACCGTGGGGAGCCTGAGGACAAATGTAAACCTGCGCCTGCCCAACCACTCCCAGGCTGCCACTGACACCCCCAGCAGGGCCTTCCTGCCTCCTGCTCACACCCGATCTCAGCTGAGATGCAGTTGCCTGGATGGGCTTCTCTGACTACCAGTAGGTTGGGCCTGGTGACCTCTGTAAGCCTAAGGGCCCCCCACGTTCCCTGCTTTGTTGTAATTGCCTATTTACTTGTTATGTCCCCATTTGCCTGTTGCCTCCTTGAGGGCAGGACCTGTATCTCCACCACCAGGGGACCAAGCACTGTGCCTGGCGCATGGTAGGTGTCTCATACGCACGTGTTCAATCAAACTGCACTACCCCAGAGGCTCAGCTGGTCTCCCGAGCCCCTCCACCTCTCCACATCCCACCTGCGCTTCCTGATAACAAAACAATGGCTGACATTTGTTGAGCGCTTGTTATGCGCCCGGCATTATGTTAAGTGCTTTACATGTATTAGCTGCGTTCATTCCTCATAACACACACACTGTGCAGCGTCAGCTCCTGGCCGGCTGCCCCACACGTCCCTGCACCAGCTGGACACATCCCAGCTTTGCCACAAACACAATTTGCTAGTCCCACCTGCTCCCCTTACACGCACACTATTTACTTATGCTCAGATTTAGAAAAAAGACAAGAAGGAAATACTCCAAGAGACTGATTTGGAGAGATTTTAATTTTCCTTTTTATGCTCTACAATCTTTTCCAAAATTAAAAAAATAAGCAATTATCACTTTTTCAATTAAAAAAAAGCTTTTAGTTGTGGTAGATGTTGTTAAAATACAAAATTAACAACACAAGCTATAGAAGCTAAGAGGAAGAAAAGATGAACTTGAGAGTAGCTAGGGCAAAGGAGAAAAGCTTCCAAAAAGAATAATCCTATAATTTATGGTTCCTGAACAAATTGATCATAGATATAGCCAACAATATACCCTAGAACCAATACCTTAGTAAGTGGAAATCTCCACAATTATTCAAAAGAGTAAAATTATTTTCTGGTCCCTACAAAATATACCTATCACATGGATTATATGAGGGCCAGCAAAGAACTTTAAAATATATGTATCACACATTAAAACACACACACAACTTTTATAACATACCAAGGCATAGTTGGTTGACTACAATAAACAATATACATTTAATCGACCAGTTTCATTCATCTTCCACTTTAGAAGTGGGGCGATGCTTGATCTAACACCTTCCTTTTCTCTGAGCAAGAGGGATGTTCAAAATCACTCCTTGGAACTCAGTGCTGAGCTAACTGAGGATGGAGGGTACGATTTAGGTGTCTGGTTGCTGATGATAACAATGCTGTTTCTTTGATTGAAAATTGTTTTAAATATCCGGAAGGGCTGACCTGGCATTCTTCTCCTTCCTCCACGTCTGTGCATTGAAAGCTACAAGGCAGGGCTCAGGGTCAGGGTTAACACATGTTCCAGGAAGGCAGCTGCAGGCTCTGAAGACAGCCTTCCCCATCCTTCCCTCCCCTTGGGCCACCGGGCCACCGTGACTGACAGCTGTCTGAGCTCAGAAACGCACTGCTGCTGCAGCTGCTGCTGCTGCTCAGCCCTTTCCATGTGGGCCAGTGGCAGGAAAGGGAGGGCTGGCAACTGAGGTGCAGGAGCTCAGTGAACCCCATCTGTGGAGGCCCAGAAATAAAGTATGTCCAGAAGGGCAAGGACCTTAGCCGTGAGCTGCTTCAACCTCTAAGAGCCACCACCACCACTGACAAGACAGAGTATGAGCTCTGTGCCTGGAATTATCACAGAGATGGTTTAATTTCATGTAATCGTCACAAGTGTGTGAGGTAGGAAAAATCACCCCCATTTTACACGTGAGAAAGCAGAGGCTCAGTTACCCTAAGAACTTACCAAGTGTATTATTAGTCTACTAGGCTGCCTTAATGAAGTGCCACAGACTGGGTGGCTTAGAATATCAGAAATTTATTGTCTCACAGTTCTGGAGACTAGAAGTCTGAGATCAAGGTGTCAGCAGGGTTGGTTCTGGGGGCCATGAGGGAGAATCTGCCCCACGCCTCTCTCCTAGCTTCTGGCGCTTTGCGGCTCATTCCTTGGCTTGTAGAGGTATCACCCCATCCTTCTCCATTTCCCATGGCCTTCTCCCAGAATGTATGTCGCCATGTGCAAATTTCTTCTTTTATAAGGACACTAGTCATATTGGATTAGGCCCACTCTACCTTATTTTAACTTGGATGCCTCTGTAAAGATCCTATTTCCAAATAAGGTCATATTCACAGGCACTGGAGATGAGGACTTCAACCATTTCTTCTGTGGGGGAGGGGACACAATTTAATCCGTAACACGAAGATCTTACCTCTGGTAAGTGATGGAGCCAACATACAAAACACAGACATTGTGACACCCAAGTCTAAGCTCTGAACCAAAGCCCATCCTGCCTCTTACCTGTCCCTTCCTGGCCACCTGTCTATCTCCTTCAGGACACATCTATCATGTGGAGATCGGTGCCTGGGGGGGAGAGAGCCCACCTACCTCTCTAGAGAAGTACCTACATACGATCTCATATTTTCTGTGCCTTCCTCTGGAGGGACATGCTAATAGCACAACTCTTTTTTCAATACAGATGTTGATGGACATTTGTTCTAACAAAGAAATGTTCCCATTTCTACTGACCACAGTTGCAGGAGCTTCAAGTTCCCATGCCAGGGCACCACTGACCCAGACAACCCTCCCACCACCAGAGAAGAGAAAGGTGCCGCTGTTTTTGTGCTAATGAGCACCAGACACCTTGTTTTCTTGGTTTTCACAGTGACATCCTATACCTTTCATTCTGTGTGTGTGGTGGGGGAGTGGAGACTGCAGATGCCACAGAGACGTGGGGCAGAGGTGCAGGAGAAAGGAGGGCAGGTGAAGTGCTCAACTACTACCACAATTCCAGGAGCTGCACCTTTATTCTTTATTATTATTTTTTTTAATTTAAAAAGCACTGTTGGTACTTCTCTAAATCAGTCAGACTGTCTTGGTTCTCTTCTAGGAAGTGGCCAACTCCTATCTTGAGTGTGTCTACCCCAGCTTGTGTAGTGCTAGGATCCAGTTCATCCTTTCTTGGGGTCTTGAGGACACCACAGGTGGGTGAGTAAGGGTCTTGTAGTAGGCATGGCCACATGTGCCCAGTCTCCCCTTCAAGGAAGGACTTGTTGTCCCAGATATGGGGAGTGCCTCACCTGTAGAGTGCACCTCGCCACATCCATGGCCAGGCCCACCTACAGCGACTGATTGAGGCTAGCGTATAAAGGCCTGGTATTTCAGCCTCTGCGGGACTATTCTGAGGGGCCATTTCTGCTCCAGAGGTCACTGTGGGGTCAGCTGAGATTGTCCTTAGGCCTAAATCTTTTTTTTTTTTTTTTTTTATAATTTATTTTTTTAATTTCAGAATATCATGGGGGTACAACATTTTGGCCATACACATTGCCCCTGTTCTGCCCGTGTCAGAGCCACAATCGTGGTCGTCTCCCAAACTGTGCTCCCCACATCCATTCAGTGAGAGTTTTTCCCATCCCTTCCACCCCCCTCCCGCCCGCCCGCCCTCTGATGAATGTTATTGCCCTGTGTGATGTAAGTGTTCATCAGTTAGTACCAGTTTGATGGTGAGTACCAGTGATGCTTGTTTTTCCAATCCTGTGACACTTCGCTTCGAAGAATGGGTTCTAGCTCCAACCAGGATAATACCAGATGTGTTAATTCACTGTTGTTCCTTATTGCTGAGTAATACTCCATGGTATACATATACCACATTTTATTGATCCACTCGTGTATTGATGGGCACCTGGGTTGTTTCCACAACTTTGCAATTGTGAATGGTGCTGCTATGAACATTCGAGAGCAGATGTCTTTATTATAAAATGTCTTTTTTTCTTTTGGATAAATACCCAGTAGTGGGATTGCTGGGTCAAATGGTAATTCTACTTTTAATTCTTTGAGATATCTCCATATTCTTTTCCATAGAGGTTGTACTAATTTGCAGTCCCACCAGCAGTGTATGAGTGTTCCTACCTGTCCACATCCCCGCCAACATTTGTTATTTGGGGATTTTTTGATATGAGCCAATCTCACTGGAGTTAAGTGATATCTCATTGTGGTTTTGATTTGCATTTCCCTGATGATTAGAGAAGTTGAGCACTTTTTTATATGTTTGCTGGCCATCATTCTGTCTTCTTTGGAAAAGTTTTTGTTCATGTCCTTTGCCCATTTTTTAATAGGGTTGTTTGATTTTTTCTTATTGATTTTCCTAAGTTCTGTATAGATTCTGGTTATCAGCCCTTATCAGAGGTGTAGCATGCAAATATTTTCTCCCATTCTGTAGGTTGTCTGTTCACTCTAGTGATAGTTTCCTTGGCTGTGCAGAAGCTTTTCAATTTGATCAGGTCCCATGTATTTATTTTTGTTGCTGCTGTGATTGCTTTGGGGGTCTTCTTCATAAATTCTTTGCCTAGGCCAATGTCCATAAGAGTTTTTCCAACATTTTCTTCGAGAATTCTTATGGTTTCATGTCTTAGGTTTAGATCTGTTATCCATTGTGAATTGATTTTTGTGAGAGGTGAGAGGTGTGGGTCCACTTTCAGTCTTCTACATATGGCCATCCAATTTTCCCAGCACCATTTGTTGAATAGGGAATCTTTTCCCCAGTGTAAGTTTTTCTGGAATTTGTCAAAGATCAGGTGACTGTATGAGGTTGGTTTTATATTTGGGTTCTCAGTCCTGTTCCATTGGTCTACATGTCTGTTCTTGTGCCAATACCATGCAGTTTTGGTTACTATAGCCTTGTAGTATAGTTTGAAGTCTGGTAGACAGATGCCTCCCAATTTGTTCTTTTTGCTTAAGATTGCTTTGGCTAGACGGGGTCTTCTCTGGTTCCACACGAAGCGTAGAATTATTTTTTCTAGATCGGCAAAAAATGATGTTGGTATTTTGATAGGGATTGCATTGATTCTGTAAATTAATTTAGGTAGCAAAGCCATTTTTACTATGTTGACTCTGCCTATCCAAGAGCATGGTAAGGTTTTCCATCTATTTACATCCTCTGCAATTTCCTTTCTCAGTGTTTCATAATTCTCTCTATATAGGTCTTTGATCTCCTTAGTTAATATTCCTAAATATTTAATTTTCTTTGTTGCTATTGCAAAAGGTATAGCATCTTTAATTTGTTTCTCGGCTTGATTGTTATTAGCATATATGAAGGCTATGGATTTGTGTGTATTAATTTTGTATCCTGAGACTTTGCTGAATTCATTTATCAATTCCAGTAATCTCTTGGTTGAATCCTTGGGGTTTTCTATGTATAATATCATATCGTCTGCGAATAGTGAAAGTTTGACCTCTTCTGCCCCTATCTGGACGCCCCTGATTCCTCTGTCTTGTCTAATTGCTGTGGCCAGGACTTCCAGCACTATGTTGAAAAGAAGTGGAGATAGTGGACACCCTTGTCTGGTGCCGGTTTTAAGGGGGAATGCCTTCAATTTTTCCCCATTCAGTATGATATTGGCTGTGGGTTTATCGTATATGGCTTTAATAGTTTCTAGGAATGAGCCATCTATGCCTATATTGTTAAGAGTTCTTATCATAAAAGGGTGTTGGATTTTGTCAAAAGCCTTTTCTGCATCTATTGAAAGGATCATATAATCTTTGTTCTTGCTTTTATTTATATGGTGAATTACATTTATAGATTTGCGTACGTTGAACCATCCCTGCATCTCGGGAATGAAGCCCACCTGATCATGATGGATTATTTTTTTGATGTACATTTGAATTCGGTTTGCAAGGATTTTATTGAGAATTTTTGCATCTATATTCATAAGGGATATTGGTCTGTAGTTTTCTTTTTTTGTTGTGTCCTTTCCTGGCTTTGGTATCAAGGTGATATTGGCTTCGTAGAATGAGTTTGGGAGGATTCCATCCTTCTGGATATTTTCAAATAATTTCTGCAGTATAGGCACCAGTTCTTCTTTGTAGGCTTGGTAGAATTCAGGTGTGAACCCATCTGGTCCGGGACTTTTTTTTGTGGGTAGATTTTTAATTACTGCTTCAATTTCGGTGCTTGATATTGGTCTGTTTAGAAATTCAGTTTCTTCCTGGTTGAGGTCCTTAGGCCTAAATCTTGACTTCTCCTCAGTCCACCCCTGCTTCCTTCCCTCCCTTCCTCCCTTCCCTCCCTTCCTCCCTCCCTTCCTCCCTTCCCTCCCTTCCTGTCCTCAAGACCCCAAGAAAGGATGAACTGGATCCTAGCACTACACAACCTGCCGCACACTAAGCTCCATCTCACGGTCTGCTTCTCAAAAACCCACCCGGCAACTGGTCTCTTCAGAGACTCAATCAGCACTTGGTCCTAAAGCTGCAAAGAGAAGGCACTAAGAGGCCAGAGGCCACTTCTGCCTGGAGTGTGGTCCCCAAACGTCAGCTTTCCCATGGCCTGGTCAGGAGGCTGTGCCTCAGAGGCCTGTCCAAACTGCCTTCTGTTCAGTACCACCTGAAATTACCTGGCCAACATCTTTCTCCTTCCTGCCCTGCCACAAATATTTATTGAACATCCTCTATGTGCCAGGTGTTGTTCTATGGCAATACAGCAGTGAAATAAAACAGAAAAATCCCTGTCCTCATGTGCTTACATTCTAGCAGGGAGCAGACAATAACCTAACAAATAAGCAAAATAATGTCACTTGTTGGTAATACCGTGGGGAGGGAAAAGGAGGGAGTAGAGAAGGCTTGGGAGCAGGATGGAGGAGCTAAAGTGAACAGGAAAAGATTAATTGAAAAGGGGACATTCAAGCCAAACCTAAAGGAAGTGAGGGACTGAGTCATGAAGCTCTCTGGGGGAGAGCCTTCCAGGCAGAAGGCACAGCAAGTGCAAAGGCCCTGGGGCAGGAGCTTCCTGTGTGTGTTCAAGGAATAGCAAGGAGGCCACTGCAACTGGAGCAGAGGGAGAGCAGTAAGAAGCCGTGCCAGAGATCCTGGGAGGGGGGTGATGGGGTTGCAGGTTGTGGAGGGGCTCCTAGGCCACTGCAGGGATTTTGGCTTGGACTGTGCGTGAGATGGGCCACTGGAGGGCTCTGAGCACAGGAGAGATGAACATTTGAAAGGGTTGCTGAGGCTGCTGTGGGGAGAACAACCAGGAGGGGAGAGGCACAGGAGACCCCTTAGGCTGCCGTAGGGAATCCAGTGGGAGCTGGCTCAGCTGAGGGGCTATGGTAGAAGTGGTCAGATTCTGGGGGTATTTTGAAGGTAGAGCTAATGGCATTTGTTGTTGATCTTCCCAGGGGAGCCAGCTGTGCAGCCGGCAGCATTTCTCAGGGTGACAAACACAGTCACATGGACTTTGGAGGCAGACGCACCTGGGTCTGGTCTCCATGCATGTTAGTTGCTCATCTTGGGCAGGTTATGTCAGCTCCCCAGTCTCCGTGTCTTCGCTTATAAACTGGGGTAACAATCCTCATGTCACGGGATTATGCAGAAGATGAGATGTGATAGTGTAACAGAAAGGTAATTACGATTATTTTAAATAGTGCAGTTTGCGGCGACTCCTGGATGCAGGGCAGAGGTCAGTGGGGGAGGGGCAGAATGAGCAGGGACCCTCCACGCAGGAGGGACTTGCCAGCACCTGGGGCAGCCAAGTCAGACCAGAAGTGCGTGTGGGGATGGAACAAGAGTTCTAGCACACTCTTGCCTTCCCAAGTGAGGACAGGGAATCCCAAGGCTCAGGAAGACCGGGGCAGGGCGGCCTGCAGAGGAAGGATGGCCAGAAAGGATCTCCTTAGATGGAGGTGGAGTGTGGATAATGGGAACACCCCCAAATTCTGGAGAGGGCAAGGTCATCACAGTTCAAGCCAGTCAGAACTCTCCCCTGGGCAGCAAAAAGGGTTTTACTAGGCCAGGAACTGTGGAGATTTCTCCAGCAACACCAAGAAAGGAGGTAAGCCCTGGGCCTGAGGCCTGTGAGCCCTGGGAGGCCCCACCCTGTCTAGAGAAAGGGACAGGAGGGTTGGGGGGGACAGCCTAGGAGCCAAGAGGGGAGGGGAACTGTCTGAGCCATCTGTCTGGGGTGGTGATGGGGACGCTCCAGAAAAGCCATCAGAGCCTCAGCAGAAGCAGCCAGCAGAGCTCTGGGTCTCAGGGCTTAGTGATTTTTTTCTTAAGAGAGACAAAAGCAGGATTAGTATTCCCTCAATCAGAGACGTCCTACTAATTTATAGGTACGATATTTTCCCCAATAAACCAGGCCCTAGCCAGATGTTTAAAATGGGGATCTGCACTTCCCTCCTAATTAGAGAGAACTTGGTGCTGAACAAATGTGGGTTCAAATTCTGGCTGATCTTGGGCAGGGGGCTTGACCTCTGAGTGTTGTAACTCACGTGTGTGTGTGTGTTGGGGCCATCTCCTCCCCCCCACCCCCACCCCGGGTGTTAGCAGGCTGAAGGGAGACATAATAAATGTGAAGGTGGACACTGTCAGGCACACGGGCTGTCCTTCCCCTTGTCATGAAAGTCATGGGGACTAGTTTCCAGGGGGTCACAGGGGAGCTGTGGGGTCTGGAACAGCAGCCCCGGTCCCAGGGTGGTGGCATGGCCCTTCTTCAATGTCCTGCAGTTCAGACCCCCTACCCCTATGGCACCACCACATGTTCCCGCCTCTCCAAGGCCCCAAAGAAATGGTGCAAAGCACTTGGGGGAGGACGTATCCTCTTCCCAAATCCCCCAAAGCCGACGTGGTCCAGAGACGCTGACGTCAGCCAGAAGCAGCCGCTGCGGAGCTTTTCTGGTAACCTCTTCCTAGAAGCGCCCACCTCCTGGAAGGACAACACCGGGACCTGGGCCAAGTCCAGCAGCTGCTGGACACCCGCCTGGCCTGGGGGGGTTTCCTGTGTGCCCACGCGCAGACTGTGGTGATCCAGGGGCCATGGGGGCAGGGGCTGGCTGGCTCACCACTCCCCTCCCTGTCCCCACCTTCTCGGAGAAGCCAAACCCCCGTACCCACCCCCTATTCCTGAAGCCTGCTTCTCTGGGCAGGAATGGAAAGGGAAGTGTCCCCCCACCCTTAACCCCACCCCCCACCTACCCAGACTCTTCCTTCCCTTGTCCCGTCACAGGCTTTGAAGCCTGTTTCTATCCAATGCAGTAGAGGACAGAAGCTCCCACCCCTGATCCCCTCTCAGGGTATTTCAGGCCAACGTGTCATAGGATTTTAGAGCAGACACAGGGATCCCCCAAGCCAGGCTAGTGCCTTCTAATGAGTGGTTTCTGGGGGCCAGGAACAGCACTCAGTGCTTCAAGGCATTATTTAATCTTGACAGCAACTGCACGGGGGAGACACTGTTATTTAGCTCTATTTTACAGATGTGACACAGACATATGCAACTAGCCTTAAGTCACATAGCTACTAGGTGCAGAACCTGTGCCAGAAGTCAGGTCTGGTGACTTCAAAACTGACCCCTTGGCCACTACGTTATATTTCCCAAAGCACGTTCCATGGGTCATTCGTTCCTCAAGGTCTGTCAGGATTGAAAGAGACCTATGGTCATGCATACTTGGGAAGTACTACATATTCAGTCCACCCGTTGGAAAGTCTTGTACCATATTGACAGATTAAAGGCTTTGAGAAGTACTGTAGTGAGTAAATCTGTTTAACTCTCTGTAATCCAATGTTTCCCAAATCTATTTTCATTTGGGATCCCTGCCTACCCCACCCCCTTTTTTAGCGGTACACTGTTAATATCCCAGAGAAAGTGCTTTGGGAAATGTCACACAAGATCATATTATTGTCATGTTCAGATACTGCCTGCCACATATTAGGAGCCTGATAAACATTGGTTGCATAAACTAAGAACATCTCCCCCATTTTATGTCATCCTAGCCCACTCCTCAATATTCCTTTCCTTAGGGAGTTACTCCTTAGGAGTAACTGTGGAACATAACCCAATCCTGATGTCACCCCAGGGTGGGTCTTCTGGGCTGTGCTGGTCATGTGGGAAGAAAATTCCAGCCAAGCAGTTCCTGAGGACTCTCCTATTTCAGTCTCTCAGAGGTTTCTCTTCCGAGGATGAAAGTTCTGAGACAATTCATCCAGTTTGGGCAGCAGGAGTATGGGTGTGGAAGAGGGTGTGAAAACCTCCCCACCCATTCACCCTCTCCCAGCCCTCCAAGCCCTCTCAGCAGGACAATGGGGACCCCTCAGCCATCCCCCACCTCCGCCAGCGCTCACACCTCCACTTTTACCTTTCTTGGAGTCCTGCCGGGGCACCCACCCACCCCTCTGATTTCTTATAGCCAATCCATCAACCCCTCTTACTGGACTTGCCCTTCATGCTAGATTGGATCCAGAGCTCCTCGGCCCTGGCTACCTCTTAGGGTCATCACTGGGGACCGTGAGCACAGAGCAGAGCCAGGCCAGGTTTTGTTGCTGTGGAGTGGGGCTCAGCCCTCCTGTACTCTCCAATGCAGTGGGGTCGAGAGCCACTGCCACTCACCAACACCCATCGCCCTGGCTCCCCCACTTCTGCAGCACCCCACTGCACAGTCCCCACCCTGGTGCAGGCTCCAGTGTGCCTATCGCCCCTCTCCCGGCTCTTGAGCACCCCTGGCGAGCTGTTGCCACCGCACAGGACTGGCACCATTGTGAACACAGTCTCCCATCTCAGCACCGCCTGCCAGTGCGAGCACTGTCCTTGGTCTCCTTGCTTTCCACCACTCACTGCCCTGGGCCTTCATCAATCTCCCCATGCCCCCTCCCTAGCCCAGGCTTTATGCTTAGGAGACCGCTGGGACTCCATCCAGTTTTTGCTCCCTGCCAATTCTGCTACTGCCTGACCCTACTGCTTTCCTGTTAATTTTAGAAAGAAGCCAAAATGCAGGTCAAATACCCCCAGCCTAGAGAGTCAGGCTGCCAGGGTTCAAATCCCACTTCTATCACTTCCTGGCTGTGTGATCTTAGGCAGATTTCTTCATCTCTCAGTGCCTCAGTTTCCTCATCAGTGAAATGAGACAAGACTTGCCTTTATCACACAGAGTTGAGAAAAGGATGAAGTGAGATAAAGCCATGCAGAGGGCCTGGCACAGGCCTGGCATGCAGCAAACGCTAAAAACAGTTTGTTGGTATTGCTGCCCCTCTGACCCCTCCAAGCCTTGCCCCATCATTCTGAAACCTCTCCCTTGCTTCCGGGAAGCTCATTCCTCTCAGTCAGTAAAGATGCACAAGTCCCTTCTGACCTGAGAACCTCTTCTTGATTCTATGTTCCCGATTTCTCTTGTCCCTTCTTATGCAAACTTCTCCAAAGCGTTCTGTATCAGCACGCTTCCCTTATCTCCCTTTGCTCCTCGGTCCACTGTGATCGGGCTCTGGCCCTACCGTACTTCTGCTATAGTCAGGGTCACCAAGGTCCTTGCCAAGATCAAGAAGTGAACATGGGCTTGTCTCAGTCCCTGACCTTCTGCTGCTACATTTGGCTTTGTTGATCATTTGCTCCTTTTTGACATAGGGGATGGCTTGGCTTCGTGCCTCTGATTTTTTGCCTCTCTCTCCTTGCCCTTCCCGACCTTCCCTTCTCTGTCTGCTCATCCTCTGCTGGCCCCAGAGTGCTGTTGTTACCCTGAGTTGTCCTCTGCTGCCCTCACACTCCTTTCAAGTGATCTCAGCAGCTCTCATGGCTTCTACTTGCATTCAAGGGTTGATACCTGTTATGGATTGAATTGTGTCCTCCCCAAGTTCTTATATTAAAGCCCTAACCCCCAATGCGACTGTATCTAGAGACAGGGCCTTTACGGAGGTAATTGGGGTAAAACGAAATCATGGGTTGGAGTCCTAATCCAATAAGACTGGTATCCTTATAAGAAGAGGAAGAGACACCAGAGATCTGTTTCTTTCTCTGTGTGAGCACAGAGAAAAAGCCACATGAGGACACAGAGAGAAGGTAGCTGTCTATAAGCCAGGAAGAGAGACCTCACCAGAAACCAACTCTGTTGGCACCTTGATCTTGGACTTCTAGTCTCTGGAACTGTGAGAAAATAAATTTCTATTGTTTAAGATACTCAGTGTGTGGTATCTTGTTATGGCAGCCCAAGCTTACTAATACTATATCTACATATATCCTTTAACTTTTGCTACATAACAAAACACCCCAAAATTTAGTGGCTAAAAATAGCCACCAGTTCTTTAGCTCATCTTTGTGCAGATCAGTAATTTGGGCTGGGCTCAGCTGGGTGGTTCTTCTCGTCTTGGCCAGGCTCACTCATGTGTCAGTGGTCAGCTGCTAGGTTGTCTGGACACTAGTCGGTCATGATGACCTCAGCTGGGATGGCTCACCTCCGCTTCATATAGTCCCTCATCCTCCCTCAGGCAGGCTGGGGCTTGTTTTCATGGCAGTAGAGCAGGTTCCAAGAAAGCAAGCAGAGTGGAGGTTTAAAAACAAGAGCCTCAAACTAGAGGCAGAGATCTGGGCCTTTCCATTCATTTCTGGTACTGTGGTAGTTGGCTCCTCAATATCAAGACACCTTGGACAATGAACTAGGAATATATAACAATAATTAAATGAGTACACTCTGGGAAAGCACATATTATTCTAAGGTATATTTGATAGGACTCGATGGATGTAGAATGAGGAAGAATGAGGGAAATAGGCCAATCCTCCTGGGTACCTGGTTTGATGAACTGGGTGGAGGGTGGAAATAAGTTGCTGAGTACTTATTATATGCTGGATACTATTCTAAGAACTTTGCACATACACAACACTGAGGTGCTTGACAGGATGTCTCTGCAGTCAGACTTCCTGAATTTGAACCCTAATTCTGCTACTAACACAGAGAAAGTTACTTAACCTCCCTGTGCCTCAGGTTGCTCATCTGTAAAAGAGGCATAATAACAGCACCCATCCTGGTGGGTTCTTGTGAGGAATACACAAAATAACACACGACAGCCACACACTAGTGCTTGGCTCATAAAGTGCCCTGTAAATATCTGCTATTGTCATTATTGTCTCATTTAATCCTCACAACCAACCCATGACGTAGGCACTTTTATCTCCATTTTACAGGTAAGGAAACTGAGGCTTGGAGGGGTTACCTAATTACTCCGCTATGCATGGCTAGTATGTAGATAAGCTGGGCTTGGGGCTCAGGCAGTCAGAACTCCAGAGCCCACTATCTTAACCACCACTTCCTCCACATTCTCCCATCCACCTTTCTCCAACAGGAGAGCACGCATTTGGGGTTGAAGAGAATGAGTTTGGTTTCAGATGCAGATTTGGAGTGGCCTCTGGGACATCCAGGCAGGGACTTCTGGTCAGCAGATGGATTTGTACATGGAGTGAAGCAATCAAGACACTGTACGTACAACACAGATGGGGAGTCATCTGCAGACTGTGGGAGACTGAAGCCGTGGATGGATACAATCATGTGGGGAGCTGTTGTAGCCCAGGAGCAGAGGAGGCCCCAGGGCCCACTTAAGGAGTGGATGGAGGCAAAGGATCCACAGTGTGAAGACAAGCAGCCAGAGAAGGGAAAGGGAGGTTTTGCAGGGGGGGTGACCATACGTCTGAGCGTGCCTGGGACAGTCTTGGTTTATGACAGTGAGCCTGGCGTAATCTTTCATTAGTGCCCCCTTGCACTTTAAACAGTGACCAAGTTTGGATGATGAATTATATATTCACCCCACTTAAGGGGTCAAGGAGGAGAAAGCTTCAGGGAGGAGGAAATACGGCATAAAATCCCACAGAAAGGACAAACTGGTAGAGTAAGGACAGAAACTGGTCCAGTGGAATTAGATGTGGCAAACGGATGACCTTGGAGAGAGAAGTTTCTGAGGAAAAAGGTGGAAAGCAGATTGGATCAAGTTGAAATCTGAATAAGATATAAGTAGAGATAACAAATATGTATAAGTCTTTCCATAAGCCTGTCCGGGAAGAAAGAGACAAGTGGGCAGCTACAGGGAGCAGGACAGAAGAAAGCCCCTTCCCAGCCCCCACTCGATGTGGAAGGAATTCGAGCATGTCCAGACCTGATGGGGAGGAAGCCGCTGGAGAGAGAAATCGACAGGTGACAAAGGGGATTACCGATGGGTCAGACTCCCTAGGGAGCCAGGAAGAAGTGGAGTCCAGACAGATGGGACGAGCCTTGAAGAAATAAAGTTGGAAATTTAAGAAATGCTGGTAACAAGTGTCCTGAGAGGGTCAGTTTCTGGTCGTGGAACTGAGAAAGGAGGTGGCATCATCACCTTGAGAAGAGTTTCATTGAGGCTGTGACAGAACTGGGTCAGCAATGCTTGGTCTTTCTTCCGCCATCCCAGAGTGAGACTCCTCACCCCAGAAAAATGCACATACCCATCTATGCGCAGTTTCCACACACTTGTTAGGAGGTTCACAACTCCCCGACATCCACAGCAAGCTGGCAAAGCCCTGCTCCTTGGGGCACTTTTCTGGTACCTAAGTGTCCTCACCCCAAAATCTGTTCTCTCCAGCATCCCAAGCTGATCAGTAACTCTTCCAGCAGCCATTAAAGTGGCCCCTTTTCATTTTAAAAGGTTTTCATAACATGCTACGACTTCCAAGTTTGCAGATTACTTTTCACCAATTGCATTCAGAATCAGCTGCTTCCAGATACCTCAGCAGGAAGGGTTCCGTAATCCCTTAGTGTGGTTTCTCCAAGGCTCTTCCTCCTGACGCACAGCTCATGCCTGATGTCTGGGCTCCCCAAGCTTGACTAGATAAGGACAACCTTCCAGCCACTCCCCCTGACGCTGGCGACAGGCCTCTGGGCACAGAGCCTCTGCTTTTGGGCCTATTTTTAGGATGTTCCCTTCACCTCCCACCCAGGGAGAGATTATCTGGTAAGAATTCTCTTCACTTCTTACACTTTGTCACTTAATGCATATTAATGAGGTAGAACATGGCCTTCATTCATTTAGTCAACAAATGTTTGCCAAGCACCACAGTGTTCCGGGCACAGGGTAGAGCCTGCTCCCTGCGCTCCAGGTGTGCTTCCAAGGCAAAGCAGACGGCAAGCAAAATCCCCACCTGAATAATTCTGAGGAGTTGACAGGATTTAGAAGCATTATCATATGAATCTCCACAGAATTTTGGGTTAAGATGGTGAAAAGTCTTTACTGCCATTAAAGAGTTGTTTTATTTCTATAGAAATGGAGGTGTGTGTAAAAGCAGGTGACCAGGGGACTGTAGGTCTTCTGATTACCATTCTATAGACAAGGAACCAGAGACAGAGACAGAGGCTAAAGCTGCCTCGAAACCCCATGGGCGATCAGGGAGGGGCCGGGGCCAGCTCAACCGCTCTGCCTTCCACACTGGAGGATGAAGAATCAGGAGGAAACAGGAGGATACAGGGAGCGAAAACATAACCCGGAGAAGAGTTGGTGCAGAAAGGGGGAAACAGTCGACGAAGTGACATGGGTAGAATAGGCACCAGGCAGAGACAGAGTCGAATCTTTGAATGAACGGAGACAATCAGAATGCCACTGACAAAATGAGAGAAAATTGGCCAGGCATGGTGGCTCACACCTGTAATCCCAGCACTTTGGGAGGCTGCGGCGAGAGGATAGCTTGAGGCCAGGAGTTCAAGATCAGCCTGGGCAACATAGTGAGACCCCCGTCTCTACAAAAAAATAAGAAAAATGATCCAGGCATGGTGGTGTGTGCCTGCAGTCCCAGCTACTCGGGAGGCTGAGGCAGAAGAATCTCTTGAGCCCAGGAGCTTGAGGTTGCAGTGAGCTGTGATGACACCACTGTACTCTAGCCTGGGCAACAGAGCAAGATTCTGTTTCAAAAAAACAAAACAAAAACAAGAAAAACCCAGAGAATTCCTGGTGCATGGGCGCCATGGCCAGAGGCAGACGCGAGATCCTTGCATGAAGGGTAGGCCCCCACAGCCCCACCACGATCCCCCCCTGACCCCTTAGTCTTGTCATTCCCCCCGCACTCAGCCCATGTTCCAGCGAACCCTCCCCTCACCCAGGACTCACAGCCCTGACTTCTCTCTGACCTGTACTCCCTCTGGTCCCCTCCACTGGGGCTCCCAGACACCTCAGTGACAACATTTCATTCATTTATTCAAAAATGTTCTTTCAACCCCTATTGTGTGCTGGGAACGCCTGTGCTAGGCCCAGAGGGGACAACCAACAGCAAGCAGACATGGTCCCTGCCCTGTGGGGAGGAGATAGCTAAAATAAGCAACAACTTTATCCCAGTGAAGTGTAAGGACCTATTCCACTCCAAGCCCTGGATGACAGCATCATCGTCAACCAGCACGGAGCCAGCCAGAGTCCTGGGTCCCCTGACCCCTCCTTCTCCCTCAGGCCCGTGTATCCCCTCCTTTTCTTTCTCCACAACCTCTGCCTGGACTCCCAGGCTGCTGCCTCCAGTCTCCAGCTCCAAACCCCCTCTGCATTTCTTCCGGAGCCTTTTTTTAGAAATAGGGTCTCACTCTGCTGCCTGGGCTAGAGTGCAGTGGTGATCCTAGCTCACTGCAACCTCAGACTTCTGGGCTCAAGCGATCCTCCTGCCTCAGACTCCCGAGTAGTAGGGACCACAGGCACATGCCACCGTGCCTGGCTAATTTATTTTATTTTATTATTATAGAGTCGGGGTCTCACTATTGCCCAGGATGGTCCCCAACTCCTGGCCTCAAATGATCCTCCCGCCTAGACCTCCCAAAGTGCTAGGATTACAGGCATGAGCCATCACGCCCAGCCCTGAGCTTTCTTTCTAAAATGCAACATGATCATGGTATTCTCAAGATTAAGAACTTCACCAAAAAAAGCCACAAGAGGTACAGGAGAAGTAATAAAAAAATTCCTTAGTGATAGAAGAATTTAATTCAGGACTCTTGGCCCGTGAGAATAGATGTGGACACATACCCATGTGCACATGCACACGCAGGATATGAAAGAACTAAATAACATAAATAACAAGGTAGAACTAATTTATATACAGATATTCTTTTCTAAAGATAGATCATACAAGTGCCTATGGAACATTCACCAAAATTGACCATATTTTAGGCTATAAAGAAAACCTTAATAGATTCCAAAAAGTAGGCAGAGTACAATCTTCTCTAACTACGGTGGAATAAAACTAGAATTTAATAACCATCAGAAGATTAAAAGTCACTACCGCCTGGAAATATTTTTGAAAAATGTATCTAAAACAACTTGACTTAGAGAGTAAATACGAACCAAAAACCGAAGATTACCCAGAAAATAATAATACAGAATTGAAACATCAAGAATGGCTGCGTAGAACCTTTCTCAGGGCTCCCTCCTCCTGACGATGGTTGAAAACAGCCCGTCTAGTATGACCCATCTGATGTCCTCCCGCATTTCTCTCCGTTCCCTGTGTTTCATTGGCTCCAGCCACTGAATTTCTCAACCATTCTCGAAGCCGCTGCGTTCTTTCACCTCTTCACACCTTAGCACATTTATTCCACTTGCCTGGAATGTTCTTTCCCTTCTTACCTGCCTAGCAAACTCTTGTTTACTCTTTAAGATGCATCTCGACTGTTCCCTCCTCAGTGACACCTCACACAGGATTGTCCACTCCCTTAGCACCTTCCTCTGGAGACTCTGGAGATGAGTAAGAAGAGACCCCGAGGCAGGAAGGCCTCAGCCACATCCCCTGGGCCAGCGATCTCAACACTGCCGTCACTCACACCCAACTCCCCCGTCCCTTCCACCCTCCTGGCACCTGGGTACATTCCTATTGCCTGTTTTCCTCTAGGTCAGTTGGTATTGCTGGATAAAACAAAATCAAAACAAAAACAGGAAATTATGTTAATTCTGCACAGTAACAAATTCATCTATGCTTAACAGACTCCCCCCCCCCAGGCTGTTTCATGAATATTCTCTTCTTGAGCCCCTCACATGGTAGTTCCCAGAATATGTCCCCAAAATTTCAGATGTCCTTTGAGATGTGAATGGTTTGGTTTTTTGAGGGTTTTTTTCATGTCTTTTTGTTTTGTTTTGGGAGGAGGATAGGGAAGGAAAGGATTCCCAAATAAACTTGGGAAATGCCAGGTTGAAAAAAGTTAAACTGGTGTTTTGTTGAATAGGTTATCAGAACTTTTAACTTACTGACAAACATCATGACCCACCTAATAGCGTGTAAATTTCCTGAATGTACTTAAACATGGGACCCGTTTGTCAACCATGCCCTATTACATCTTGAAGAATAGTTACTTTTCATGAAACACAGAGTGGGAATTGCTACACTCGCTTTCCTGTCCTTGAGCAGCTGACTTGATCTCCTAGTTTACTGAAGAAGTTGAAGCCACACAGTACTTGCCACCTGACCCCGCTTACTCCCCAAGACAAATTCTCCCAGCTCTTTGTGTTTCTTCTTCCCGTCTATGTGGAGAGACTCCTTCCCTTGTGCTCTTGGTGCTGCGTGTTTCCTTGCTCCATTCATGTCCTTATCTCTTTCTGCATCTCTCTCCTCTGCTTTCACTTCTACTTGTCGTAGTTTGGATTCCCCTAACAGCGGAGGAGGTAGGTGCAAGGAACATGGGTGGTGTGAAGGGGGCGGAGTGGGGAGGGAGTGATCCAGGGAAGGAAGAGTCACCAAGGACAGGCACAGTCATATGCCAGGCACCACAGTGAGCAACTGGAACTGAATCGTGCAGGGCAAACTGGAGAACATCACCAGACACATTCCTCAGAGTGCTGCAGGGAAGGGGTGAGGGAGCTAGGGTATCCTCTGTGTTAATCAGAGTTATCCAGATAAACAGACCAATAGGAGATGAGAGAGAGAGAAAGAATTGTCACAGGCATTGGCTCATGTGATTATGGAGGCTGAGACGCCCCATAATCTGCCATTTGCAAGCTGGAGACCCAGGGGAACTGGTGGCATAACTCAATCTGAGTTCAAAGGCCTGAGAATCAGGAATGCCAACATCTGAGGGCAGGAGAAGATGGATGTGCCAGCTCCAGAAGAGAGAGCCATTTCGCCCTTCCTCTGCCTTTTTGTTCTATTAGGGCGCTCAGTGGATTGGATGACGTCTGCTCACATGGGTGAGGGCAGATCTTCTTTACTCAGCTACCCATTCAAATGCTAATCTCTTCCAGAAACACCCTCACAGACACATCCAGAAATCATGTTTTACCAGCTATCTGGCATCCTTCACCCCAGTCAAGTTGACACATGAAATCAACCATCATATCCTCCCCTCCCCATGCCTGTCAGGCGTTGGTCAAGGGCTACAGGGGATGGCTGGGGTGGGGGGTGGAGTGGGGGGAGTTGTTAATTCCCAGGCAATCCCATCCACCCTGTGAAGTGGCTTCCAGACCCTTCAACCAGTGGTTCTCGACTAAGGGTGATTTTGCTCTCCAGGTGACAACTGGCAATGTCTGGAGACATTTTGGTTTGTTACAACTGGGTGTGTGTGTAGGGGGTGCTACTAGTATTTAGTGGGTAGAAGCCAGGGACGCTGCTAAGCATCTTACAATGCACAGGACAGACTCCACCCCCACCCCACTCCCAAGAATTATCTGGCCCAAAATGTCGATAAAGCCAAGGTTGAGAAACCCCACCTTTAACAATAATGCAGGTGCTGGCAGCTGGAGTATCTGCTAGGGTGCTCAAGACTCTGGTCCAAAACCAACAACAAAATTCTCTCAACCTTGCTGTACCTCTCAAGCTTCACTCCAGCCCTCTCTCTCCTTCTACTCTTGCATGGCTGAAGTGCACCCACCCTCTGCCTGCATGTCTTCAGTACCCAGTCGCCCAGCCATTTAGGATCTGGCCTCTCTCATTGTGCCTCTGAATCCCACCCCCAGCCCTGCCAAGATCACCCATGAAGTTGTCACTGCTAAATTGAATAAACACTTCTCAGAACCTGTTTTGCCTCATCTCTCTGCAGGCTTTGAAACTTGCTCCTTGGCTTTGGGACACCCCATAGCCCTGGTTCAGTGTCTACCGCTCTGGCTAAGTGAAGACCAGCCACTGGAGGCAGGTGCAGGGGAGTTGGCAAGGATTTGGAAACTGTGGAACCTGAGTCCACATAAATGCAGGGGATTAAGGTGGCCTCAGTGAGTCAGAAGCCAGACAACTAATTCTAGAAGACATGCCCCGAGGGCAAAGCCAGGAGGCATTCCAGAGGCAAACTGCAGCCTGGTGAAGCTCCCGGGAGCATGCACCATGCTATACCAGAGCTGAACCTACCCATAACAGCGAGTGTCTGGAACTAGGCCAACAGGAGAGTCACCGGACTGGGGAAGTAAGGTGGGTGCTGGTTCCAGAGTGTTCATGATGTGCTAGACACTGGCAATGCAGAGATTATCCTCAGGGAGTCACAGCCGAATAGAGAAGGCAGTGACAAAGGCAAGTGACGGTATCATGCAAATGGGGCAACAATAACCATGCTGCACTAGGGTGGCAGAGGGGAGGAATCATAGAAGGCTTCCTGGAGTCGGTGATATAGAGACAGACCCCAAGCGGAAAGAAGAGGAGGCCATCAGAGAGAGGACATTGGGTGCAAAGGCTGAGAGCTAGAGTGAGAGCCAGGCCTCAGGCTTGAGCAGAGGGAAAGGAGGAGGGAGCGTGTGGGCTGAGCTGGGGGCACAGCAGGGCAGTTCACCCAGGTCTTCGACCCCAAGCCAAGGAGCCAGGATGATCCTGCAGAAACTTGTGAATGACTTTTAAGCCCAGGAGAAGTGTGATCAGATTTGACCTGAGACAGTTAAAAGGCTATGTGGCTTTTTCTGAACAGGCAAAGAAAATGAAGGTGTTCTTACAAGAGAAAGGCACGGGGAGATGTGGGACACAGAGACACACAGAGGAGAAGGCCATGTGGAGATGGAGGCAGAGACTGGAGTTATGTTGCCACAAGCCAAGGAAGGCCTGGGGATGCCAGAAGCTGGAAGACGCAAGGAAGCATTCTCCCCTAGAGCCTTCCGAGGGAGTGCAGCCCTGCTGACGTCTTGATTTCGGCTTTGAGAGAATACATTTCTGTTGCTTTAAGCCACCAAGTTTGTGGTGATTTGTTACGGCAGCCACAGGATGCTAACACAGACCACTCCACGATGAGTGCAGGGAGCTAAATGGAGGTGTCGCTGCGGCAGGTGGATGTGTGCAGCTCCCCTGGAAACCCTTCGAGCTTACAGGTGGCCATCTAAACTAGTGTCACTAGTCTAGAAGTCTAGAAGCACTTTCTCAGAAGCACAAAACAAAAAGCTTTCCAGATTCTTCTTTTAACAGATTTCACTCACTAATCGAACCAAATACCCACACTATCTAATCAATGAAATTCAATGTTCATATCAGAGAATATGTTTATATGCATTTTTTTTCTTTTCTTTTTTTTTTTAGAGATGAGGTCTCACTCTTGCTCAGGCTGGTTTCGAACTCCTGAGCTCAAGCAATCCACTGGTCTCGGCCTCCCAGAGTGCTGGGATTACAGGTGTGAGCCACCGCGCCCGGCCATGTTTATATGCATTTTAACAGCTCCCAATAAATTATATTTTGTCAGATTATTTTCCTAAGTCAGTAGTGATTGCACCTCCTTGCACTTCCTCTGGCCTGGTGTGAGGCCAGCCCATTTTACATCCGACACAACCGAGAACACGTGCGGAGAAAGGCTGGTGGAGGCGAAGCGCCAGAAACCGTAATTATCAGTATCAGCATTGTGTTTCATAAATTCCTCCCAGCGCCTCTGAGTGGGCCGAGGAAGCACTTTGGTTGCGCAAACTGCATTTGCACCTCCTCTTTATCACTTCTTTCAAAATGTGTCCACTCATAAATATTGCAAAAGTGTCATTCCACCCTTCACACCTGGCCTGCCCTTAATATTTGCAGGGCCCAGAGCTAGAGTATAACTGGAGACTCATATTCCATATGCTTACGTATTTACAAAGCATTAAACCACAAAATGTTAAACAGAATATATTTTGTCTACCTACCTTGACAAATAACTTCCCAATGCCCTGGAAGGTGAGGATCAAACAGAACCCTCAGGTTCCTTGGAGTTCTGCTCTGGAATGTGGAGCGTGGGAAACTGGGGTGGAGGGAAGAGAGGAAGATTTACTTCTCCTCTTGTCCCTCTGAGATATGTGATATTTTAAAAAATCCATAGTGTTGTCGTGGGTGGTGTTGGTTTCCTGTCCATCACCCATTCTCCATCTCCTCTTCCTGACTTCAGGTTTCTATCAGCCTGCACATGGCCCTGTACACGTTCAGGGGAAGCTGATTCTACCTCTGCAACTTGGCTGTCAGAGAGAGGGTGGACTCTGATTAAAGCCCTTCTCTGCATGTATATTATCATTACTCCCCCCGACCGGGGGCATAGGACCCTGGTTGATCCGATCCAGCACCTTCTCTTTCCTCATAGATGTGCTGTAATGCCAACTGTCTTTCCCAGCCATCTTGTAGCCACAAAGGGAACTAGCCAGGGACAAAGTTCTCACTGAGGATGGCAGAGCTGAGAGATAAAGACTCTGGGTCCTTGATGCCATCTCTGTGCTGCTGGTTACAGGGTTCATTCAGAAGCCTACCCTATGTCTGCATGGCTGGTTCATTCATTCCTTCAGTCTGCAAATATTTGTTGAGCACCTACTACGTGCCAGGCACTGTTTTACATGCTGGGGATATTGCCGTAGATACAAATGGACGAAAATCTCTACGTCGTGAAACTTAACATTACGATGTGGGAAAGAGAGAAGTGACAGACCATAAAAACAACTAAAATAAACAAGAAATAATATGTCAGAATGTTATAAGGGCTATGGAAAAAATAGAGCAGTTTGCTAGAACAGATTCTGAAATACTGAATTCCTATATGTATTGAGCATTCTTTTTAATAATAAATCAAAACAGTCCTTCTGTAAGTTGACAATCTTTTCGTTTGCAATGTATAAAAACACATAATTGTGCACTGGAGTTAGGCTTCTGCTCAGATTTTTTTTTTTAATTCAATTGAATCCTATGTGGATAAGTGGTTGAAAATGGTGACAATTGTGATGGAGATGGGTGCATTCTTAGGGATTTGATTTAAAAAGGCATTTGTCTTTGGACAAGTGTGATAAGCAAATTAATGAATCTTATGAACTGTAAAGGTATCAGATGCAAACAAAATGAATGACAATAAAGCAGAGTAACACACACAGACACACACACAGTGTAATTATTTGAAATCTGGATTACCAATGGACTGGCAATGAAAATGAACCTATGCCATCACCCATCACACATTTTTAGAAATGCTCCTAAATTCTGGGATAAATTTATTCAATTTCAAGCATCATTTTGAAATGTACATAGAATACCATATAAAAACTATCAAAATAATTTAATGTTAGGATAAGAACGCAGCGTGTTAGGAGATAAAAATGCAAACTCCACGAAAGCCAAATTTATACGATCATATTTAATTGTGAAGCCTGGACCTGCTAAGTTTATTAAGTTGTCAGTCCTGATGCCAAATAAACCGGGTGGGTGATGATAAGAGCAAAGTTAAGCCGAATGATTGACAGCATACCTCCGTCCAGTAACCGCCTCATCACTGAATTACAGAGAGGTAATTTATTTACTTTGCTGCTGATATAAAGCACCACAAAGTGAAATGAGTCATTGCAAACTGACAAATCCAGTGATATTCTGAATTCTTGTGTTCTTTTAGGGTACTCAGTCGTGAGCAGAGTAAAGAAGTCCATGAAGATGTTTTATGCTGCCAGCCTTTGCAACTTGAACAGACAACTCACTGATCACTCACAGCATAGACTAGAAGTGAGGATTTGGGATAGGCATGGATGGATAGGCTGAGGCTCTGGTTGGTAACATAAGAAGATCCGTCTCTATAGTGAAGCTATTACACCAAAGCTGTATCTCCTCGGTGTCATTCCATGCAGGGAAACCAGCACCCTCCACAATAGGCGTGATGATTTAAGACAAGTACTTAATGAAGCCCAGGAGATTGTCAGTCATGTCATGAGCAGGCAATTAAATACCTGACCTTTTTTTCTTGGCTTTGTGAAGAGATAGGCCATGGCTACAAGGAATCACTGTTTCAAATGGAAGTTCATTGTCTTGATTAAAAAAGATTTTGCTCATTCATTTGAATTATAAGAAGAACTTCATTTTTTCTTAGAAAACTTTCCCTTTGTGAGATATTAAGACTGAATGGGTCTGGCTTTACAAATTAATCTACTTGCTCATTTAAACCCCTATGTATATTGTTATGAGGTGAATGTAAGAGTGTTCCATACTCAAGACCAAGGGATCAAAGTGGGGGCAAGTCTGGTACCATGGGGCACAGACTTTGATTTGGGGAGTTGAGATTCTTTCCATTGTCTGAAACACTTGGTTATCAACTCATCTGAAGATGTGTAAGGAAGCGTTACTTAGAAAGACTTAGTGAAAAGGCATTCATAAGTATTCTCCCCAAACTGGCAGTGGTTTAGTGTACAAGGAAACCTTTATTTCCTCATTTTAGGACATCACCAAATAACTCCCGACCTTCAGAAGAACAGATTCTGGAGACACCTTCAGATGGTCTCTTGAAACACTTTTTTGGTTTGTTTCTTTTTGTTAGTTTGTTTGTTTTTGAATATAGTAATTTACATCATTTTATTCCACTTATATCATTTTAAATGAGAATTATTTCTCAGCAACTGAACCTATCAGACAAGAGGGTTAAACATAGTAGTAGTCGATATTTACTAGCACTTTCTTTGCATACAGCCCTGTTGGAAGTACATGTATGAACTCATTTAATCCTCAACAACTCTATGAGGTAGGTATTACCTACTAACTAAAAAAGTGTTATTGTTTCCATTTTATAAATAATGAAATTTAGACACAAAAGGTTAAGCAAACTTGCCTAAGATTGTACAGCTAGGAAACCCAGGATTAAAACCCAGACAATTCTGGCATCCAAGGCCAAGCTTTTAACTATTATGCTCTATATTTTAAATATATAAATGTGTATGTGTGTATTTAAAATGATACCTTATTGCTGCTGTAATAAATTACCACAAACTGAGTGGGTTAAAAAATACCAATTTATTATCTTAGATTTCTGGAGGTCAGAAGTCTGAAAGAAGTTTCACTGGGCTAAAATCAAGGCATAGCTAAGGCTGTGTTCCTTCTGGAGGATCTAGGGGAGAATCTGTTGCCTTGCCTTTTCCAGCTTCTAGAGGCTGCCCGCATTGCTTGGCTCCTGGCCCCTTCCTTCATCTTCAAAGCCAGGGTGTAGCATCTTCAGTTCTCTTTCTGACTCTGACACTGACACTGACTCTCCTGCCTCCCTTATATTCATAAGGACCCATGTGATCACCTTGGGCCCACCCAGGGTAATCTCCTTATTTCAAAGTCAGCTGGTTAGCAACCCAAATTCCATCTGCAACCTTAATTCCTCCTTGCCATGCAACATAACATATTCACCTGTTCTGGGGATTAGGACTTGGACATCACTGAAAGGTCATTATTCTGCTTCCATAATTTACCTGGTTCAAAATTCAAAAATTACAACAACCAAAACAAAAGAGATACAGAGTGAAAAAAAAAAATCCCTTCCATGTCTGCCTCCAAGTCACACAATTCCTTTCCCCAGAAGCAAGTGATGTCATCTGTTGTGTCCTTCTAGATTTATGTTATACATATAAGAGCAAATATACATATTTACTTTATTTTATTTCTATTTTCACCTTCACTAAACACACAGTTCTACATCATGCTTTTTTCACTTAAAAAATAGGTCCCAGAGATCATTTAGGTTGACGTATAAAGATCTGCATCTCAGTGGCACGTGCCTGTAATCCCAGCTACGGGGGAGGCTGAGGCAGGAGGATCGTTTGAGCCTGGAGTTCGATGCCAGCCTGGGAAAGTGAGACCTCACTTCTTAAAAAAAAAAAAAAATCCGCATCATCATAGATCACATTCCTTGTCTGCATTGTATTCCATTGTGTGGGTATATATCATAACGTATTTAACCTCACTCGTCACACAGGGTAGTTAGGGGGTCTCCAATCTTTTATTTGTTTTCAATGTTTTGCAATACAAACAATGCTGTAAAAAACAGCCTTGAACCCTTATTATTTGGCAAGCGTGGACTTCTGTAGGATCAACCCCTAGCAGCAGGATGTCAGGGTCAAGGGGTATGTGCCTTTGTCATTTTGACAGTTAGTACTAAATTGCCCTCTTTTACGCTTTCCAACTAGAAATCTTTAAAAATTATAGAACCTTATGTTTAGGTGGCAAATTTAATAAATATTTCTTGATTTCTAGATATGCATTTTTGAAAAATAACTAGCTGTATTTTTCCTTTTCATTGTTTTCTTCTAATACTTTTAATTTTTAAAATTTAACAAACTATTTTTATTAAAATTTTTTAATTTCCTTATTTATGGTGAATGATACTGGCTTTCCACTTATAATGTACTATAAAATCTCATTTAAATATATTTCTTTACATTAAAAAGGTGAGATGATTTAAAGAAAAATCATATCTAAGTAATAATATAGATGTTACACTGATACAACAAAAATTATGAGGGAGCTATCCCCGGGCTGCTCCCTCACACTAAACAAGCATGCATCATTTGTCTAGTTTTTGTGGGTGTTTTTCTCTATAACGGAAAATCATTGTCAACAACAAGATCCTCAATCAAGGGAGGAAAAAGTGTCAAAGTGGTAATTCTGCAGAAGCTGCCTGCTTCAGAAGCAGATTGCCATTTTCTTTTGTGATATTCTTTAATGTTTTTAGCTCACATCTCATGGATGGAAGCCAAAAATTTAGGCAACCAATTGAGAAAAGTCAATTCCAAATAGATAAATGGAAATAATTAAAACCAGACAGTCCTAGAACATTAGGCTTCCTGCTCCTGGGGAGGTGACAGCTTTTAGGAAGATCTAGCCTTGATTCCTGTGCTATAATGTGCTCATTTTTTTTCACCCTGTATTATATTTCTATAAACATTTAGCCTGTCTTTCTTACCCACGTTGTACGTTGTGGGTGGCAAACTTTAATAAGGCCATGCAGGAGTGGGGAACCTGCAGCCTCAAGGCCACATGTGGCCCTCCAGATCCCCAAGTGCAACCCCTTGACCAAATCCAAACTTCACAGAACAAATCCCTTTATTAAAAGGATTTGTTCTATAAAATTTGGATTCAGTCAAAAGACCACACTCAAGGATCCAGAAGGCCACATGTGGCCCCAAGGCTGCAGGTTCCCCACCTAGGCTCAGAAGGGACAGAAACTATTCACATTTGCCTAAACCAGCGTTCCCCAAGGGTGGCCTACAGAAAATAGTTTAGTAGGACTTCAATGAGTATTACTTGAAAAAGGTGGTTCCATAATTAAGTGTTTGGGACACTTTGAATTAAATAGCTTTCTTGACTGCCTGCCTTCTCAAAGTATTTATTATGCTCTTTGCAGATCATCTCAAGAGGTTCATGGACTAGGCTTTCTTTCAGTGGTACTAGCCTCAAGGAAATAATTAGGAAAGCGAAATTTTGCCTTAATCAGAAATGTGTGTCTTAGTCCATTTGGGCTGCTATAACAAAATACCATAGAGTGGGCAGTTTATAAACAACAGAAACATGCTGGGCACAGCGCCTCACACCTGTAATCCCAGCACATTGGGAGGCTGAGACAGGAGGATCACTTGATGCCAGGAGTTTGAGGCCAGCCTGGGCAACATAGCAAGACCCTAGTCCTAGCTACTTGGGAGGCTGAGGCAGGATCACTTGAGCCCCAGAGTTTGAGGTTACAGTGAGCTATGATTTCACCACCACACTCTAGCCTGGGTGACAGAGAAAGACCATATCTCTAAAACAAACAAACAAAAAAAACAAAACCCAAAACAAAAAAGAAGCTTATTTCTCACAGTTTTGGAGGCTGGGAAGTCCAAGATCAAGGCTATGGCAGATTTGGTGTCTGGTGAGGGCCCAGTTCTAGGCAGCCACCTTTCCCCTGTAACTTCACATGACAGAAGGAGCTAGGAGCTCTCTGGAGTCTCTTTTATAATGGGCACTAATCCCAATGACCTATCACCAATCACTGTGACCTAATCACTTCCCAAAGCCCCCACCTCCTAATTCCATTACCTTGGAGGTTAGGATTTGAACATATGAAGTTGTATACACTCAGACCATAGCAATGCATTCCCAAAGCTAAATATAGGGATAATTGAGATTATCTGGGGTTTTTTTTGATTATTCACATGATGATAATTTCTAGTTACCAAGCTCCTATTTTGTGCCAACTACTGTGCTAGCATCTCATTGAATCTTATAAACAATCCCAAAAATGTCTTTTTTTAATCTCCATTTTTAAAAATAAATGAAGGATCAGAGCAACTAAGTAACTGGGTTCATTCATTCAACACATTTTTATTATTAAGACCCTAAGTGCTGGGTGCTGTGCCTGACTCCACACTGGCTCTGCAGCCTGGACGACTTCCAGATTAGGTACCTATAACCAAGAGTAGCCATTTCTGGAAAACAGGCAAACACAACTCAACAGAACTCCCAGCATAGCCTGGGAGACCATGACATGGTGGCTAAGAGCATGGGCTCTAGAGTCTGAATCTCTCACAATCTCAGCTTTTCCTTTTAAAAAATGGGGCTAGCAAGAATACCCTACATCATAAGGGTGTTGTGGGGACTGAGTGAAATCATACACAGAACATGCTTTGCACAGAGCCAGGCACATGGATGTGATTGACAAATTTCAACTTGAACTGTGAGTCAAGAAATGAGAAACCCAAGTTTTCAGGTTTCTGTGAAAATACTCTGTGTCTCATCAATCTAAAGTCAACAGAGGGAGGAAGGGAAGGAAAAAGGAAGGAAAGAAATCAAACCATCAAAAAGTTTGATTTTCTAATGGAATCAATTTGGGATTGGTGGTGGGCCGTGGAGTTAGCTTTGATGTAATGCAAGATGCCCCAAATGGAGATCCCAGCTCACCAGCCCCAGAGAAGGCGAGAGGTCAGAGTTGCTCCCCAAAAGGGGAACATTTCTGGACAGGAGCACAGAGCATTCATAATGGCACACTGAATTATAAAGAAAAAGAAATCTGATGCTAGAAATGAAAAATCAGAACAAATGAGAACTTAATTTTACTCTTCTTTAAAGGTTCTGATATGTCTGGTTGACTAGGCAACCTCTAACAAAAGAATGGACGTAAGCAATGAAAGCGACTTCGGCATGGCTGGATCCTGCTGATATCACCTGAAGCCCTCGTCAATCTAAATTTCACTAAGGCTGAATCCACCAGAAAATATGTGCCCCTGAGGTGACACAATGCTAACAGCTCAGAACTGTCTAAGAAGAATTCTTGCAAATAAATAAATAATTGAACCGGACTCCAATTAAGTCTCTTGATTTTATGGGAAACACAGGGGAAACAGAATATGTTAACATGTTAAATGACACCATAAAGATGCAATCAGCCAAACCCAGAGTGAGGGAAACTCTATAGGACAAATGACTTCATTTTTCAACAAATAAATGGCATGAAAAAGGAGGTGGGTTGGGAAGGGAAATTGTCAGAGATTTAACGTGACTTAAGAAATGCAATGTCTGGAGCTTGTTTGGATTCTATTCAAATAAACCAAATGTTAAAAGGCATTTTTTGAGACAACTGGGGAAGACTGAACCCAGACAGGATATTAGATGATGTTCAGGAGTTCTTGGTAATGGTAGGTATGATAACGGTATCGTGTCATGTTTTTATGAAACTACTTATTGGCTAGAGATAGATCCTGAAGTATTTACAGGTGAAATGATATGTCTTCAGGAATTCACTTTAAAATACTCCAGCAAAAACAAACACACAATGAAATAGAATTGTTTGGGGAGGACAGGGAAGGCTAAAAGAAACAAACAACAGTAGGTAAAAAATGTGGGCAATGGTCGAAGCTGGGTGTTGAGTACCTGGGGCTGTGCCACCCTTCTCGCTACATCTGTGTATGCTTACAATTGTCCAAAAAAGAGTCAAATGAATAAAATTAATTTAAAAGATCTTGACAGCTGAACTGAAGAGTTTTCTGAGTTCAAATCAGATGAAAAACAGGTAGCCGGTGAGATTCTAAGGAGGTTTCTGGTGGCAGCCCTGGGGAGCCCCGCTGGTGGCAGGCTCTGCATAGAGGCTCCAGACGTCTGCTACCCACGAGCACGGATCAGAAGAGGCATGCACGGTGATCGTAAAACTGTCTATTTGACATGCTGCACTGGCTTTGATAACGTCTAACTATCTGTGGAGCTAATTACATTATTAGACTCAAAGCTGTGAGATGGCCCAGTTTACACGCGAAAAGTCCCTCTTCCAAAGCTGCAGCGACTCCACGAATTCCCCTTGAAGCCATAATTACTCATCCGGAGTTGTTCCCAATCAAGTTGTGTTTCTGATGAAGAATTCCCAATGTACTCCTCACCCTTCCCTGGTGGTGAAGTTGTTTGTTTGATTTCAGCACAAGCAGACAGGGGTGGGGCAGATGAGCACAGGGCCTCAGGTCCGGCCTCGAAGGGCCTGTGTTTTGAGTTCAAGTGTCCACTTAGAGGGACCCCTATTGGACTAACAGGTACTGAGTTTATTCCTCTTGAAAGGCTCTGATGAGGCCCAGAAACCCCCAGTCCCTGCATTGAGGAAACTGTGCCTCCTGGTTCTCTGCCAGCATCCGGCAAGGTCAGAGAAGAGGCCGCAGTGCCTTCGAGGGGCATGGGTCCGGCCCCCTTGACCAGCAGTGACGGGGAAGAACAGCTGGTGGGTGAGAAGCTACTGCGCTGAAAACCAAAGACCTGGGCTTCAGGCAAGGCCCCAAACTCACCAGGCCTCAGTGTCCTCGTTGTAAGATGGGGGCTGGACAAAGTGGTTTCAAAGACTCCTTTCCAGCTAGAAAATGAGGGGAAGTGGCTGGAGTTCTTCTAGGAAAAGGCACAAAAGTACAAAGTGAAATGTGTGCACTTTCCATCCTCACCAGAGAGGCAGGAAATTCAGTGGTCAAGAAAGGACACTGGCAGGGTGTGGTGGCTCATGCCTGTAATCCCAGCACTTTGGGAGGCCAAGGTGGTAGGATCCACTTGAGGCCTGGAATTTGAAACCAGCCTGAGTAAGAGTGAGACCCTATTTCTACTACTCCTGTAATCCTAGCACTTTGGGAGGCCGAGGCAGGAGGACTGCTTGAGGCCAGGAGTTCAAGACCATCCTTAGCAACTTAGCCAGATCCCCTCTCTATAAAAAACAGAAAAATCAGCTGGGCATAGCTACTCGGGACGCCGAGGCAGGAAGACCACTTGAGCCCAGGAGTTTGAGGCTGCAGTGAGCCATGATGATGCCACTGCACTCTAGCCAGGGCAACAGAGCAAGACCCTGTCTCAAAAAAAGCAAAGAAAGGACTCTGAGGCCAGATGGCTTGGGTCCAAGTCCCGCTCCAGCACTCACCAGCTGGGTGGTCTTGGGCATGTCTCCTAACCTCTTGAACCTCAGTTCCCCTTCTGTAAGAGGACAACAGCAGTACCTTCTCCACAAGTGTCATGAGGACTAGGGAAATTAATACATGTGAAACATGAAGAACCTAAAGGATAAGTACCAGTGTTGCTATTATTTTTATCAAGAAAAGTAACACTTTACACAACTTTACAGCCCTAGGAATCAAGCATGCTCCTGTCGAGGTTTTGTAAATCAATGAGACCCCTCTCTATTAACTTTATAGTATAGAAGAAAGGCGGTGCTACTAAAACCCTGGCCCTGACAGTGATACTATTATAATATTGAGTAACTTTCATGGCACACTTTATTTTCTGACCTTGTGTTTTAAGTTGGGGGGTTGGATGGACATAGAGTTGGAAAGGACCCCTAGGATTTCCAGCCCAAGCTTCAGTCAGAAGTTCAAGTCCCTCTACAACACTGGTGCCAAGTGACCCTTCACATTCTGCTTGAATTCCTCCAGGGTCTTGGAACTTACTACGGACAGAGCTGCTGTTTGAAACCTGCCCCAGCAGAAAATGTTAAAAGAACTGAGGGCCTTTAAACTGTAAAAAAAAGTTTCATGGCAACTTAGCTGACTTCAAATATTTGAAGAACTGTGATTATAATTATTGTTAATGTTAATAAGATTAACATTAGGCATTGTTGCTGACATTTTGTTATAGTGATCATTTATTGATCTCATGCTATAGGCCAGATACCCTGCAAAATGCTTTACATGCCTTCTCCTTTAATCCTTCAACAACCTCATAAGACAGTGTTATTACTCTGATTTTACAGATGAGGAAATTGATGTAGAGAACAGGTAGGTCAGCTCTGCCCAAGGATATACAGTTACTGAAGGGTAGAAATAGGATTCAAACCTAGAGTAGTCAGACTTTGGAAGGCAGAATTAGAACAGTTTTGTGGAAGTTTTTAGGACCCCAAAACACAGACTGTCTGGGAAGCGAGTTTTGGGTCAACATGATGAGAACTTTCAAATGAGACTGAACTCACTCATTTCAGGCAATGGAGTATTGACAGGGCTTTTCCCTCTCTCTCATACACACACACACACACACACACACACACACACACACACACACCCCATGCTCAGCCTGGCACAGTTTCCTAAGGGGCAATGGATAGATAGGCAAGGTCTGGGCTCTGGGAGGCTGGGAATGGGGTGTCCATGGCCCAATGGGGCGTTCACTGCTGGAGAGAACATCCAAGTGAGACACCGGTGCTGCTGCCCATGTATGGTCTCCAATAGCAGCTGGGCCTCCCTGCTGCTCACTCAATCCTGTCGGCTCTGCCCTGCTCCTCTCAGCAAGTTACCCTTCCTTGGCCCAATCCCTTTAGCCAGTGACCGCACTTCCTCCTTCATGGGGAAAAGAGAGCTTACTGGGCACAAATGACCTCCACTGCCAGCCTCTGTGCTGAAGAACACAGCTGCACCTTTCTGCACTTCCTGCCTCCTCCTGCGAGAACCAGGCAGCCCCTCCTCCTGACCAAGACGAACCCAATGACCTCAGCGTGGGCCCTGCACTCATCCCATCCCCTGTGGCCCACCCAGGGTCTTTGCTCCATCACTATCCACTCTCTTTCCTGAACTTTTCTCCCCTGGCCTGTCCTGACTCCTTTGCAGGGGCCTCATTCAAGAATCAGTTACTTTAAAAAAAAGACCCAAGGAAAAATAACTCTTTGATCCTGCATCCAGCTCCCAGTAAGTGTCGCAGGTTTGCTTTTCAAAGCTAAACTTCTCAAAGAGCCGTTGGCACTTGCTCTCTCCACTCCTTTTGCTGGCATTTGTCCTCATGCCCCCACCTGCCACCCTGCTCTAGGGAAACAGCTCCCACCTATGACACCGGTGACCTCACAGTTACTAACATCCAATGGACACTTTTAGGCCTTTATCTTGCCTGATCTAATCTGTTATTCACTCTGTCTTTATGAAACTCCATTTCTCTTGGTTGCTATAAAACACTCTTTCCCATGCCCCCCCTTACCACCTTTCTAGCTCTTTCTGGATCCTCTTTCACTTTAGGCCTCTTGTTTGTTTGCCAGGGGTCATCTGAGGCCCTGTTCCAGGACCATCCACCCAGACGGGCCTCCCCCACCACATCTACACTGACCATTCCCTCAGTCTAGAGGTCTAGCTCCTCCCATGGTCTTGGCTTCTATACACAACTGCCTGCTAAGGTGGTGCTATGGCTTGTCCCCTCCAAAATTCAGACATTAAAACTTAATGGTCAATGTGATGATATTATGAGGTGGGGCCTTCAAGAGGTGATTCGGTCATGAGGGCTCCTCCCCTCGTGAATGGGATTAAGGCTTATAAAAGAGGCTTCAGGCAGCCATCAGCTCTCTTTGCTTGCCCTTCCACCTTCAGCCAAGTGAGGAAACAGTGTTCCTCCCCGCAGGAGGGCTCAGTGGCAAGGTGCCATCTTCAATGTGGACAGCAGCCCTCACCAGACACCAAACCTGCTGGCACCTGATTTTGGACTTCCCAGCCTACAGAACTGAGAAATAAATTTCTGTTCCTTATAAATTACCCAGTCTTGGGTATTTTGTTATAACAACACAAACGGACTAAGATAGGTGGCTCTGTACCCTCCTCCCAGAAAAATCACAAATTGCCAACACACACAAATCTTCCACCAACTTCAAGGAATTCCTGAAAGACTCTAGAACGCTTCCCAACCACCCTACATGATTTGAAGTTTCACAGCTTAGGTGGCCTCAGAATAAGGCAAAACCTAGTAGGCTCCTCTGGCCCCGCTCCCTCAACGCCTCCTCCACATCTAAGGAGTGTGATCTAAGGCCCCTGGGACACATTGTCTTTCTTCCACTGCTTGCTTCACTCTGGTCCCTTTTCTCAACCCCCTATTCTGTCACTTTTCTAATATCTATATTCCCACACCGTGTTTTTTATTATAACCCTCTCCCTTTTCTACTTCCGTGCTATTTATAGAAGCCAAACAAACGATTACATATCACTTATCTTTCCAGCTCACTTAAAGTTTGAGGGAGAATAGAAATGGCTCACAAAGAGACAAGGAAATGTGGTAGATCAAAGTAACCAGTGAAGATAACACACACCGGTGCTTCCCAGCCCTCCAAGCTCCAAGCTGCTCCAGAGGCCGCTTCAGGTGGGCCCCAATGCACAGACTGTCTGAAGAAGAAAACAGTGGCCTTCCCCCCGCGGCCGAGAGGAGTCCCAGGGGAGCCAAAGCACCCAGGATCTCATAAAGCCAGTCTGAGCCTTGTGACAGTGGCGAGGGCGGAGGAGAGGAGGAGCACGAAGGAGGGACGCGCCCCGCGGCTCAGGAGGGCCGCTTTGGGCCGGCTTTGCCTATTCCCCAAGCCTCCCTCTGTGCCCCTGTGCTCTCTGGTCTTGTCTTCAGTGTTCGTCCTGTGTCAGGAGCAGTTCTCACGCTGTGGATTACCTTTCTCCTTTTTCTTCTCCTCAGGCCAGCATCCTGCATTCCCCACCCCACCTGCTCCACCCCTGCTGGTTCAAGGGGCCCATTTCAGCCCCCGGCAGCGCCTCTACACAGCTGTCCAGGCCTGCCCTCTCCCTCTCCTGAGTCTCAGAAATATACTTAGTATATTTTCAGATGGTGTCCCCAGACACTGCCCCTCTGTCCCCTAAGCCCCAAGGAGTATCACCAGAACAGTAACCTCATGCCAGACAATTACTACCTGGACTCCCCAAATTATCACCTAGTTGGGCCCTAGACAATGCCATCTGGACAGTCTGTGTTATATATGAATGGCACTTAATAAGTTTATATAATGAAGTTTACTAAAACTTAAAAAATGACTAAATTTATTTTTAATAAAAAATTAAGATTTATTCTCCCATTGCCTGATCCCATTCTTTTTTTTTTCTGTTTTATTTATTTATTTTTTCTTTTCTTTTTTTTTTTTTTATCCCATTCTTGAATCTTGCTGAAACCCACTGGGCCTTAGATGGCTTCTGGGGGCAGCCATGTTGGTCCCTTAGGCCCCGCCCCTTGACACAGCCTGGCATGGGTCCCCAACCCCCAGGCCAGGTGCCAACCGTGGCCTGTTAGGGCCACACAGGAGGTGAGTAGCAGACCAGCGAGGGAAGCTTCTGCTCCCCATCGACCTCCCCATCACTTGCACCACCGCCAGAGCTCTGCCTTCTGCCCCACCCCTGTCAGTGGAAAAATTATCTTCCATGAAACCAGTACCTGGGCCTAAAAGGTTGGGGATCACTGTTCTCCAGCATTTCCGTTCCTTCTGAAATTTGTAGGTTCATTCTTCCTGAGATCCTCCCCCAAATAATAATGATATTATCTATTTAATTTTTGTTTTTAGGACAGAGTCTCCCTCTGTTGCCCTGGCTAGAGCGCAGTGGTGTCATCACAGCTCACTGCAACCTCCAACTCCTGGGCTCAAGCAATCCTCCTGCCTCAGCCTCCCGAGTAGCTGGGACTACAGGCAAGGTGTGCACCACCACGCCTGGCTAATTTTTTCTATTAATATTTTTAGTAGAGACGGGGTCTCGCTCTTGCTCTGGCTGGTCTTCAACTCCTGACCTCAAGCAATCCTCCTGCCTCTCCCAGAATGCTAGGGTCACTGGTGGGAGCACCACCCCCAGACTATTTTCTTTATTTTTCTCTTTTTGCTTAAGCTGGCTCTGATTGATTTTTGCTTCTTGCAACTGGAAGAATCTTAACTCATAGAGATCATATTTGGGATTCCTTATTACTCACATAAATATTAAGCCACAAGTGTTATTCTGATCGATTTCAAGTCCTGGCTCTGCCTCTCTGCCTGAGTTTCCTCATCCGGGTGAAAAGACACTTAGGTGGTTTAAATGAGGGTGGTCCACATGGCGGGACTCACAGAAAGTTTCTGCACACACACCCCCTCCCCTTTTCATTCTGTTTCAAGCCAGAAGACATTTGTTCTTCATTAACTCATGGTTCAATAAACAAAATCCTACTTTGCAACAAAGTCGACCTTTCCCTCAGAGCACTTCTCACATGTCCTTTCTCTCCCCAATCCCAGCGCTTGACTTGAACCCTGTCCTTAAAGCCTGCAGTTTCCTAGCCAAGACTCCCTGGGCCTTGGAGACGATTGTCAGGTTTCTTCTGGCATAGGATTTGTGTCCTCACACAAGTCCCTGAAAATAAGTAGTAGTTAATGGGCTCAAAACATTTTTGGAGATGCTTTACCAACATCCCATATATTTGACCCAGGAAGAATAATTACTGAGTGCTTACCATGCCCTGCTTGAGTTATCTCATTTAACCTTCATACAACTCCATAAGGTAGGTAATACCACTGCCCTCATTTTACAGAGGCAGAAACTAAGGCTCAGAGTGGTTAAGTAGCCTGCCTAGTATCATAGAACTAGGAACTGGTAGAGCTGAATTCAGAGCCTGTGTGCCTAACAGCTAACGATGCTAATTTACCACCTTTATATCACCTGAGAATAACTTCCGGGCCTGCCTTCAGTGCACGATGAGCCAGGCACCATGATGCAGCTCTTCATCCCGGACCCTGCACCTATGGGACCCAAGGATCCTTCCTTACAGCGCCTGGGAGCAGCTCTTCCCCTAGAAAGTCCCAGTTTGTGCTGCCTACCCCTTCATTTAGAGTCGCTGTTCCTTCTTCACTGTGTCTCAGTCATCTACATACCATGTACATCCTCAGCTTCTTTGACTTCTGGTTATTGAGCACTTACGCTGTGCTGCATAAATGTCCGGAGCATCATTCACAATAAACACTAGCTCTTGTTTCCATCATTGAGTTACACACACACATACACACACACACACGTAGGTGTGCCCTCACAATGGCCCACATGGCCCTTTGTGATCCAGCTCTGAGCCACCTCCATTCCCTCTCCCTCAAAGGCTCCAGCCACAGTGGCCTCCTTGCTGTCCAGAACACTGTCCAGCATGCTCATGCCTCGGAGGCTTTGCCCTCACCATTCCTTCTGCCTGCCTTGCTCACCCCCTTCCTTCAGTTCTCTGCTCAAATACTCCTTAAAAATTGTGCTGTGCCTTTTTTATAAATGATCTCATTTCATCCTCAGCAACCCTATGAGGTAGGCACCATTATTAGGGTGTGCCCATATGAAAGTGACAACATTTGGCAATAATTTGACCATTACATGAAAGCGATTACATATGGTTCAACCTAATAGTATTCCTAGTTTACAGATGAAGGAATAGAGGCTTAAATAATTTGGCAAAGGTCACATGGTTATAAAGTGGCAGAGTCAAGATTCCGTCTTAGACCTCTCTTATCCTAAAGTCCATGCTCTTAATGTCTAAACTGCACCATTTTGCCTCCCAGATCTTCGCTGTTTCCGTCTTGGATTTTTTTGTCCTTCTATTTTGTCCAGGAATATGTCACATGCTCTATTAAGCTGGGATACAGAGATACTGAAACACTGATACTCCGTGATTTAAAAGCCTGGAGCCCTTCAGTCAACACAGGTGCTATCTACCCGGACATCCCGCATCTCTGCCGCTATCTAACTCCAAAGCCCCTGGTAAGTGAGCTCTGCCAGCCAAAAGATGTGCCTTTTGGACTAGATATGTACTTCCTGAAAAGTGAAGAGGAATTATGAACTATTAGGTGTTGGGCGTCTTGCCTAAAAACAGAGAAATGACTCAGAAACCATGAAGGGAAAAGAAACCCAGAGAATTGAAAAACGCTTAGAAGACAAAAGCTCTGTAACTCTGTCTGATGTAACCCTCTTACTTGTTTAGAAGAAACTTCCTGAAGTAGTAGACGTAGAGCCAGGGATTTGGGAAAGCCTCTGAGAGTCATTATCAAAAAAGTACAGTGGTAATAAACATAAACTTCCCTTTGGGGAACACCAACCACCATCCACCTCTTCTCCCACAATCTACCTGTAGTCTGGAGGCCAGATCTGGCCTTGGCTTGATTTTGTTGATGTCATTTTGAATATCACTCCCAGATAATAACGTGAATGACAGAGTTTACTAGTTATAGCAAATCTCCTCGGGAAAAAAAGTGGCTCCCATTCTCTGTTTACCTTCCTGGGTTCCCAATTTTACTTGGATTTGGGCCTATCAGATGATTTTTTATTATCCTGCCAGGTCTTTGATATCTTTAAGATTTTGAGTATATATTGTACCATGGAAGGTCAATCTGAAGTCTTTCTCACCATATTACCGCAAATGGAAGTCCATGAAATGTTTTTGAGCAGAGGAGTCACATAGCCATAGCATCTGACCTTTTGTTTTGTTTTTTTAAGAAGATAATTCTGTAATCCTAGCACTTTGGGATGCTGAGGCAGGAGGATTGCTTGAGGCCAGGAGTGCAAGACCATCCTAAGCAACATAGCCAAACCACCTCTCTACAAAAAATAGAAAAATCAGCTGGGCGTGGTGGCGCGTGCCTGTTGTCCCTGCTCCTTGGGAGGCTGAGGCTGGAGGATCACTTGAGCCCAGGAATTTGAGGCTGCAATGAGCTATGATCTTGCCACTGCACTCTAGCCCATGCAACAGAGTGAGACCCTGTTGCCAAAAAAAAAAAAAAAAAAAAGATAACTCTGGCAGTTGTTTGGAGAATGGGCTAATTAATTGGGGGGTGAAATATGAAGAAAGGGACCATTTAAGAGGCCACTGCAGTACTCCTGGTGTGGACTGGTGTTTGCTTGGCCTGACCTGGAGAGGTGGCAGTGGAGGGAGACAGAAAAGAACGAATTCAACATGTATTCCTGAGTTATCTACTGATGACTGCTGGCCACCTGTCTCTGTGGTGAGCTGAGCAGGTGCTCCAAGAAATCCATACTGTTGTCTCAGCCGTATAACTAGTTGGACCAAATGACCTCCAAAATCCTTCCCAACTCAATGATTCTCAGATTTTATATAGAATAGCAATTTAATAGTTATGACACATTTCCACCCACATGGTCTTGTTAGAGCCTCACTGCAACTCTGGGAGGTACATATTATTTTTCCTATTTTATAAATTAGGAAATTCAGGGGAGCTTTCATTCTATTTGCAGAATGGAGGCTGCCCTGATTTTATAAAAAAAGAAGAAGAAGGAAATTCAGGCTCAGAGAGTTTGAAGTTTGAATGATTGATTCAGATTAGAACCTGATTCAAATCCAGGTCTTCTGACTCTAGAACCCATCTGTTCTATGATGAGAATTGACCATACAGTTGAGATGAATAAAATCAATGCTGTTATTTTTAAATAAATAAGCATTCTATATTATTAAATTGATATATATATAATGATAACAACAGCCCATATTTGAATGTTTACTATGTGCCAGGAACTGATCAAAGCACCAGGTGTATGATCACGTTTGGTCTTCATAAGAACCCAGAAAGGTAGATACTACTATTATCTGCATTTTATATATGGACAGCTTAGCACAGAGGCTAAGTATATTGCCCAAGTTTACCTGTGGAACTGGGATTAAAACCCAAGCCACTCTGACACCTAAGTCCACACTTAGGTTTAACCATTGGAGCGACATGGCCTCCCAAGACAGAACATACACATATGGGCTATTATATGCACAGAAAAGTTCTGAAACTCCCTTTAGGGAGTAAGACTAGAAGCCAGAGTGGGAGGGAGGGATGCCAACTTTCACTGTGTGCTCTTTTGTATCACTTGAATTTTTTACACTGTAGTGACCACAACCACTAGCTACCCACCAATATCCATTCTCCCTTTCTTCCTTTAATCATAGAAATCCTGAGTTTTAGCTGGGAATATGGGAGCCTAACTAGATATTATACTTCCTAACCTCCCTTGTACTAGGTATGGCCAAGTAACTCTTAATAGGTTCTGGAAAGTGGAATGAGAGTAGAAAGGATATGTATAACTTCTGGGCAATCCCCTTGAAAGGAGTGGATAAAGCTTGCCCTTGCCTTTTATCCCTTCTGCATTCCTAGGATGCAGACATGATGGTGGGAGCTGGGGCAGCCACTTTAGACCCGGACACAGAAGCTACATATTGAGGATAATAGAGCTGCCTTACCAACTCTGGACAGCTTACCTCTGGACCCCTACCTGAGAGAAAAATCAGCCTCTATTTTATTTAAACCACTATATTTTTAAGTCTCTTTTAAACCAAAGTTTCTACTGTACTCTATCTAATACACACATATGTATGTATGGCTTTTTCAATTAAAAAACTAGTTAATTTTAAAAAATCATGATATAGGAACATAACCTACAATTATATGACATTTGAGATAATTGTCTGGTGGGTTGGTAGTAAATGTTTAAAAACCAACTCTCCAGGAAAAAAAAAAAGTCCTGATTTGTTGCATTTGCCAATTTCCCTGGTGTAAATATTTTCACCAGGGCTGATATCAAACCACCAACAAATCACTGAGCACAGAGCCGGGAAGAGAGGCACACAGCTGGTTCCTGAGAGCTGGTATGGGCCACTGCCAGCAAACTGATACAATTATCCCTGTGACCTTTGGAGAAAAAGTTTTAAATATGAATTGCAACAAACTGTGAGCATGATCACATAGGAGCCTCAGGAACCTCCAGTACAGATGGAAGAATGATTGTTTTTAAGTGTTTCTTTACCTGTGAGACATCACTCAGGCTAGAAAGCTTTATAAACCATCAAGGATATTTAATTTCACTTACCAAACTATGGATTTGGACTCTTTTTTTTTTTTTTCTCGTCCTGTCTCCCCTCCGGGTTTGGACTCTTTATGACTTTCATACTTATTGTTATAATAGTAGTAAAATAATATGAAGGCTAGAAATGACGCTGGGAACACTTGGTCATTCAACAAACATTTATCATACTCTCTAGAATGGCAAGGAAAGAGATAAATCAGATATGGCCCCTGCCCTTGAAACATTGGTGGCTTTAACATTCAGTGCCTAGAAATGAAGCTCCATTTATAAGCTGTTGAGATTTATGATAGTTATACCAAAGAATATTTCTCTCCCTCCAAAAATACAATTTTTTTCTTTTTTTTGAGACAGGGTCTCTCTCTGTCACCTGGGCTAGAGTGCAGGTAGAGTACAGTGGCATGACCATAGCTCACTGCAACCTCAAACTCCTGGGCTCAAGTGATCCTCCTGCCTCAGCCTCCCACAGTGCTAGGATTACAGGAGTGAGCTACTGTGCCCTGCCCAAAAATACAAATTAAAACAAAGTCTTCCTTATGGATGATTAAAGCCAATTTTGCATAAGTCAAATCCTCCTGATCACAAACAGTGCCAAACTCGGTCAAGACCACACTCCACAGGACAAACTGGGAAGTGGGCACCTTTGGGAAGGGCTGACTATACAGCAATCACCACAGTTACAGCATTTTAAAATCTGAAGGACAGTGAGGTTACAATAACACATTCTGGAAAGCAGTGTGGCTTCAAAAGTTGAGTAACCTTTTTCCCTGGGGATATGGAAGAAGCCCTGTTGCCTCACCAAGTCTTGAAGATAAATTCCAGAGAATCTGAGTGCACAAACATCAGCTGGTCAAATTTCCACAAACCTTTTCCCAGTGGACCAGTATTAAAACAAAAACATACATATCTATGTGAAACAGCTAAAGAAATACTATATCCATGGTCTGAAATCTTCTTTTACTTAAAACAATTCTCAATGCCTGCAGCTTGCTTTATTTAGGCCAGAATCAAGTGTTTTAGGCCATGGCTCTGACAACAATGTCCAGTTAGGACAACATTCAAACATCAACTGCAATCCATATGAACAAATGTCCTTAATGTCATTGCTGCATTCGGAAGGACAGGAGCTACCTTTATGCTCTAGGAGTCCCAAAGAGAGGGAAGAAGCATGTTGGATCCCAGGCTTTCTTGCTACTGGTGTCTGGTGTCATTGCAGGGGTCACCAGTGGCCCGGAGTAAATCCAACTGGCAGATGGTTGGGTAGCCTGCAGGGCTCTCCCAGGCTTATCTTCTTGTTGGCCTCAAGCCTCCCACTCCTGCCCAGACTTGCATCAGGAGCTGTGGGGCGGTGTCCGAGCTGCCGGATTCCACCCACAAGCACAGGCTATCCACCACTGGTAACATCCAGCCAGTCTGCAATGAGCTTCCAGGCAATTCTTTCAAGAGACTAGATCAACACCCGGAGCCAGACTTTATCAGACTTACCGAAGTTTGACCCTTATAAACAGTTCAGTTTTCCAGAGTTTTCTGGCTGCACATGGTTGAAAGCAGGACTCTGCCAAGTTCTGAGTCCAGCTTTGAAATGTTTATCTTCTACCACCTGCTCCAGAACACGAGGTGAGTAAGTGGCCAAGGCTTGTGGCCAGGCTGCCTGATACCCCCAGGGGCATGTGACCACACAGGTGGCCACCAGCTATGCTTCTGGGCTTTTAGCTCCTGTCAGTTACTGTGATGGCTCCTCTGACAGGCTGTGGCTTTGGATAGTATTGGGGGACTGTGTTTTCTTGTACCTGTTGCCACCAGGAAAGCATTATATATTTTGTGCATATATAACACTGTTCACCAGAGTTCCTGGGGGTTAAAGTGCAGTCACAGTGATAAAACCAACTTGCAGTACAAATAATTACCTGAACCCTGGTCAACAAAAAAATTACTAAAGCCTTATAAATGCGAGGCAGTCTTCCAGGAAGTGTGATGTGGGGGAAGAAAATACGAAGAAAAAAAAAAAACAAAAAAAAACCATGGTCCTTACTTTGAGGGAGGGCCCATGCAGTAGAGACCTGAAACATATTTCCTGTGTCTCTCCTCTGTGAAGTCTGAACGTCACCCCCAACCTGGTCCAAAGTATGTAGGTTAAACCACAGTTTGGGGTAAACTATACAAAATTCCTGTTTTTTTAGTCAAAAAGGTTTCGAATGTCAGCAACTTCATTTGGTTCAACCTAATAATCAGGTCTCCCAAGGCACTTTGGCTATCCTCTATTATGGCCCTGTTTCAACCTGTCTTGCGAATAATTAGGTATTTACATGACCTTTTCCTCCATTCGATTACACAGCTCCTTGCCAGCAGGGACTTTGGCTTCGTGCATCTCCAGCTAAGTACTGCACTTCACAAACATAATAGGTGAACAAAGGAATGAAAAAACAACATAGATATAGATACATAGTTTATAATGTAGTTTATACATACGTACGTGTGTGTGTGCGCGCGCGCCTATGGTTCTGTGCTGGGTGCTGGGGATGAAAGGCTGAATCAACAAGGTCCCTGCCCAGGACGAGCTTGGGCCTCAGTGAGACAGAAGGAGAGACTTTCACTCCATCATGCAGGGTTTCTCAACACTGGCACTACTGGCATTTTGGGACAGATAATTCTTTGTTGTGAGGGGAGGCTGTGCTGTGCATTGTAGGATGTTCAGCAGCATCTCTGGCCTCTACCCACCCTAGATGCCAGTGGTACATCCTCTGACCACCCTATCCCCCCCAGTCATGACAACCAAAATGTCTCCAGACATTGCCAAATGTCCCCAGGGAAACAAAATCACCCCCAACTGAGAACCACTGTTACAGATGTGCTAAGGCGGCAAGATGCTTCTTAATCCAGTGTGGTGGTTCAAAAAAATTCCCGGAAAGGGTGACACTTAGAGTAGGTTTTGAAAGATGGGTAAGAATTAGCAAGGTGAAGAAAGGCAGAGGCCACTGTGCAAGCAAAGACATGACAGCTTGCCTGAACTTCACGTTGATGAGGCACAGGAGTGATCTACACATAAGTGAAAGGCAATGCATTCAAACCACAAAATCAGCATCTGCACTCTCGCCTAAAAAAGTAGACCCTGCCAAGTCTTAGTTTCTGATAGAACCTTCTTTCCATGAATTCCTCCAGCTTTCAGCAATGCTTGGCCCAAACTGTATAAATTAAGTGAGATGACTTTGATATTGCAGAAGCAACATCAAAAGTCACAATAATCCTATCTTCCTTTGGCAAAGTACTTTACAAGGGTTTTCTCTCTCTACTTTTTTCTTTTTGCATTAATTTTTAAAAAGTGCTTTCATTAGATGTTCAATATGTACAAAAGAACATTCAGGATATGAACACACAGAGTAACAGTAAAGCACGTAACCCTCCCTGCAGCCTAAGAGCGAGAATACCACCTCCTCCTCTGAAGCCCCCCGTGTGCCCCTTCCTGACCTCATCCCCCTCTCCACCCCCATGGGAGAAGATTTTTGTGTTCACTTTTATTCATTCAACAAACATTTTACTGAACACCCCACTATACTATGGGCCAGGCTATAAAGTAGTGCTATAAAGTAGTGAGCAATACAAAAACTTTCCCCTCCCTTACTTAGAGCACTTTCACATTAGCCATTTCAATTTTCATATGTTCTCAATATCTCAGTGAGATACATACAAGCAATTAATAATTACTACCCTCTTTAACACTTCCTTTAACAGATGAGGAAGTGGAGGCTCAAAAATGCTGACTTGTCCCTGGTCACATGATTTGTAGGTGGCAGAACGGGGGCAAGAAGCCAAGCGCTTGCCTCTTGTCACCTCCTTCCATTGTATCACAGCGCCTCGCCCCTCATCACCTCACCAGACAGCATGCCAGGGGTTCAACTCACTGCTTCCCAATGCCAAGCTCTGCAGGTGAAGCCAGGAAACTGCAGGGCAGGGGGATGGGCAGGATCTGGAGACGCTAACAGCCCTGCATGTGTATGTGTGGGGTGGGGGAAGATTTCTCTACAACAGTCCCCAGTGGGGACAGCATTGTCCCCAGGCACTTGGATCCATACCAAAGCCCCATATTAAAGTGGCACAACATCATACAAACAAACCCATCTTTTTCCCTTTTCTATTTGATTGGGGGGAAAATGTTTTTTGGTTTGGTTTTTTTTTTGTGTGTGTGGTTGGTTTATCAGTTACTTAAGTTGGATAAACTTGGTACCATTTATTTACAACTCAATTTCTGCTTCCCTTGTTGATAAAGACCTCCCCATAAACAAAAATATTGACGCCTCAGATGGTGAAGATGACAGTAAGACAGCAATCAGAGGCTGCCCGAAGGTGGAAAATGGCTTCCATTTAGAGTGGCAACTCTGATCAGATAGCAGTAGCTGTCTAGGGTGTTGTCTTGAGAAGGTCCAAGGGCCACAATAAATTAGTAACCATGGGCTCTGGAGGATGAGGCAAGGGCTCTTGTGTTACATATTTATCAACCCTGTGATCAGCTAAGATTGACCAAGCACCACTGGGGGCCTCAGACCAGTGAGGTCCATGGTGGCCAGTAGCTGGCCTGTCTACTGCACTGTCTCTCAGTGTGTGTGCCACACACCATAAGGGAAGCAAAGACCTGGTGCCTGGTTCCAGATACAGCCTGATAAGAAAGTCCCAGCTCCAAACCAAGTGTGCCCTCTACATGGTTCCTTCACTCATTCCACAAATATTTACCGCATGCTCCTCTATGCCAGGTGCTGTGCTGGACACTGGGATCCAAAGGTGACTAAATCAGAGACACTGTCCTAAGGGTGCTCACAGAGTTTGTTCACGTGAGTGGTCAGAAAAGGATGGCTGCCTATGGCACTGGGGCAGAGAAAAATTGTGCAATGAGCCAAGGAATTTCTATGCTTCCTGGGAACATTTTGATGGGGCCATCTTGTGACCTCTCTATGCTTGATGACAGTAGGAAGAAGTTATAGGCTGGACTCAGATCCTCTTTGCAATAAGTGGCAGGATAAGTGCCCAAGACTGCCACATACTGTTGTGCAGGTTGTGGCCTGAACAACGGCACCTGCCTTAAAGGGAAAGGCAGGAGGAAGGGAAATGATGACTTTTACTATTTTTGTCCAAGGTACTGTATTTACCAGCAAAGAACGTAGGGGGAATCACATTTTTCAACTACCCTATAGCCTTCATGGTGTTTACACATCTTAATATCCCATGGACATTCCTTTGCATCTAAATGGAAGGCTAATTCCCAAGTCTTGCTTTATTTCAGATGTGGGAAGTGTTTCTTGACTGATCAGTCAGGGTTCAATCAGGGAAGCAGAACCCCTTTGAGTTATGGGACAAGAGACCTATTATAGGAATCAGACCTTACGAAACTGTGGGAGGATCAGGGAGGGGGAGGCCCAGGAGGAATCAGAGGATCAGAGAAGGAGCCACCAAGCAGTCAACTGCACAAGCTAAGCACATCCTGCCACCGTGGAGGGACTGCAAAGAGAAGCCTGTGGGTAGGTCTTTGGGGGAGCTGTGCCCTGTGCAGGTCCCTCCTCTGTGGAAATGCCACCAAGCATCTGAGGGGGGTGCTGGGCTGCTGCCAGTCCTAGCATCATCAGTCAGGAAGGGGCGCTGGATGTGGAGCAGGGGAGAGCAAGGACAAGCTGGAACCCGCTGGCACCTCTGTGTCTGTCTGTCACCACATCTGACCCTGACAACCTTCAGAGAGTAATGGCCACCGCCTCACATCTTCCAAATCTTGTACAAATTCCTCTTCTGGCCAACTCTAATTCAAACCACACAGGAAAGGGGATCTGGAGAAGGTAGCTCCATCTTAGCCAAGTTGACAGAGTACAAACCACTACACTTGAAGACAAGGCAGTCGGTGGGAGCAGAATATCCTGCTTTAATTAAGAAACAAACATTGCAGAATTTCCTAGTTCAAGGAACCAGAGGTTCTCAGACTCGTGTGCGTGTGTGTGTGTGTGTGTGTGTGTGTGTGTGTGTGTGAGTTGTTGAAAAGATAAATTCCTGGGCCTCATCTCTTAAGAGTCCAGGATGGAGCACCTGCTTTAACAAGCTTAATAGGTGATACTGATATACACAAAAGCTTGAAAACCACTGTCCTCAACCAGCAAATAAATAGGTTATTAATTAATTCAAGTCTCATTTCCAGCTGTTGGAAGCCCTCTCTCAATAACCTGCCATTTAAGGACACTGGGATGGTGACCCAGATGACTACATTACCCCAAATTGCCTCCTGAGCTGGACTTTGGGTCCTCCATCTCCCTGCCTGGCTGCTTTTAAGAACAAGCTAAAACGCAGGTGCAAGATCCATTCCTGAACTCTTCTATGAGGGAGCTGGGTGTGGTTGGACAGCAAGAGGAATCTCACGCTGATACCGCCAAGGGCTAATGGATTGGGAAAGCCAAAGGTACGCTCCACCCTGCAAACTGGGTTTACTGGTAACTCACACAAGTGATTTATCTCATTCAGATGATCATCATTAAACAGTGTGCATCTGACACCCCAAAGTCTGTGGGCATCTATGCGGGGTACTTTGTGAAGCAAGTGAAAAAAATAGGTACCTGCCTTAGAGGTCAGGGATGGCCAACTTATGGACCGCCTGTGTGCCTTGTCTGTCTGCCCTGCCACTCTTAGAGCCATCCCCCAGCCACCCACTTACCCACTGCCTCCTACCCAGCACCAGAGAAACTTTTGACCCACCTGCCAAAGCAACTGACAGTGCCAGCCTCTAGCTCCTTGGGCAGGCAGTGTGGGTAACTCAAGAAGAGTCAGAGGAGGATGGGGTAGGACTCAGAGTGGCTGGACTAAGTGCAAGGCCAAGCTGAGCAAGATCTGCCTGCAGAGTGTACAGGGCCAGAGTCCAGGCCAACGTGCTCACCTCTTAGCCTGCCTTCTTCCTATGCCTTCCTTTCCTGCCTTTGCAAACAGAACCACAAAGGCACTGATACCCATTAAAATGCCCTTTGTCCTCCTCCATCCTCTTCTCCTAGTATTGGTCAGGTTAGCACTACTGACTGGCTGAACAAGCCACTGGGCCAGGGGTCCTCTATGTGCCTCACCCACCCAGGGAGCTTGTCAATGATGTAGATTCCTGAGTTCCACCCTCAAGGAACCTGACTCAGTAAATAGGTGGGACTCAGGAAACTGCATTTTAAACAAGAGCTACTAGGGATTTCCAGGCAGATGGTCAGGGACAAGATTCCAGAAAACACTGCATGAGGCAGAATGCTTGTGGAGGTGGGGCAGGAAGAGGAGGAAGAGACAGACCAGAATAAGACTTCACAGTCTGGCTGAAAAGCAGATCACACACAAATGAAATCTCTACCAAAGTCAGTCGTGGCATCAAAGGATGGGATGCCTATGGCGGAAGCTTCCCTGATGCTCAGGAGACCCTGGGGGAATGGTGGCACCCAGCAGTGGGGTTCAGAACCCTGGTCGTAGGGTAGCCCCAGTCTTACTGCTGTTTTCTCTTGAAACACAGCTTTACCACCCCCCCATCCCTGGATCCTTCCCGAATACTCTTCCAGCACCCCTGCTCTTCCTGCCCTCACCCCAGCAGAGGTGCCTGCTTAGTTTAGATGGGCCCCCCAGAGGAACAGCACCACAGGGGCACCCTCAGCAGGCCTCTATTCCCTGCACAGTGTTGTTCTTTTAGGCGGATTCCTTCCCCAGGTAAATGATAAGGAAACAGCTGGACAAAGGACAGCCCGTAAACTGCCAAACTCAGAAACATCCCTCATCGTAGAGAAGGAGACAGCTAAAAAAATGGCCTCCGCCCTTCTGCGCACTGGCCACCGCCTTCCTCATCTGTGCCCAGGGAAAGTGAGTTCCCAAGATTCTCCTTCTTCCACGTACCAAACTTCGTGTACTCCTAAAAGGGAGGAGTCAGCCAGGTGGTGGCTACTGACAACTCAAAGGCCATCTCTTAGAGAACTCCTGCTCCACAGAGGTCAGCTGTCAGAACGAACTGAGTCAGAAGGACTAGCCCTGGGGAGTCTCGAGTCTCGAGTCTCAAACCGTAGCAGTTGGGTCCTGGAAGTGGATTGTCACCGTGTGACCTTTCTATACCACATTCTTGTGAGTAGGTTTAGGCACCTTTTACACAGGTGTCTGGGGGTGGACCACCTTTGTTTTGGAGGATTATGCAAACACTTTTACAAGTGGTTTATTGGCCTGTGTTTAACCTTTATTCGATTGGTCCTAATGTACTAATTGCTGAATTCCAGTAAAATCTCTGGTTCCAGGTTTACAGCCTGCTGAAAAAGTGATTAAGGTGTGTAAATCCGCAGCAGGGAGCTTCTCATCACAGTTCAGGTGATAGGGGCTTCCACTGTATGAAGGGTGTCCACGCAGAAAAGAAATGCTATTTGTTTGGGGCAGTAACTCCCCAGTGGCAGAACTGGGATTGGTGGGGTGGAAGCTATACGGAGGATGATCTCCTCTTGGCACAAGGAAAAACTTTTAACAATGAAAAAAATTTTAAAATAAAAAGTTTCGGCTGGGCTCCATGGCTCATGCCTGTAATCCTAACACTCTGGGAGGCCAAGGCAGGAGGATTGCTTAAGGCCAGCCTGAGAGAGAGCCAGACCCATCTTTACAAAAAATAGAAAAAATTAGCTGGGCGTGGTGGCCCTCAGCTGTAGTCACAGCTACTCAGGAGGCTGAGGCAGGAGGGTCGCTTGAGCCCAGGAGTCAGAGATTGTAGTGAGCTATGATGACGCCACTGTACTCCAGCCCAGGTGACAGAGGTCTCCCTGTCTCAAAAAATAAAACAAAATAAAATAAATAAAATAAAATAAAAATAAAAAATAAAAAGCTTCTACCCATCTAGCAAATGTAGAAAGAAAGAAAAAGACAGAAAGAAAGAAAGAAAAGAAAAGGAAAAAGGAAGCAAGTCGACCCCAAGGGGGGCCATGCTGACCGGGCTTTGAACTGATGCCAGAGGAGTCCAACCCAGGACTCTGCGATGAATGTTTGGGCTAGAAAGCTATATATACAGAGTTAGCTTCCTGTCCAGGGCCAAGGAAGTGCCTTTTCAGACTGGACTAAGGAGAAAGGCTTTCTACATGTGAAGACCTGTTACAGAACACTTCCAGTTATTTCAACAGGGAGTTAACAACATAGAGCATCCACGTGAACTTATTTACAAAATGGAGATAGTATTATGCACGTCGATCACACAGCTGCTGTAAATACGGTAATGGGCTCGGAGTGTTAACTTGGCTCACTAAGTTGTAGAGATTATGATTATGATTACTATACATAAAAATTAGTGGTCACTTTCTAAGGACACAGTCACTAAAACTCGGTTAACATACCCACTTCCCCAGGTACAGGAAATAGTAACATTGTCTGAAATGCCACATTTGAGTACAAGATACAATAAATCATGTTAACTAGTACACTTAACAGTGCACATATACCTTTTTTGTCTATATATGGGGACAACATGGCATAAGTATATGTATATTTATAATTATACAAGCAATCATTCTCCAATTCCTTGAAGTTAGGAAGTTGAGTAGTGAAAATATTCATTAATAAATCAATCATCTATAAAATTGATCCCTACTAAAACATCACTTCTCAGCTAACACTATTACCCCACTGATGAGGTTTCTGTGGGTTAGTCTTCTGCCATCATAAAAATTCAGCAAATATAACATAAATATTTTGCACACTACCTGCAGAGTGAAGCTGCAAAATTTGCAAAAGTTAAAGGATTTCATGAAGTTGACAAAACTAATATTGGAGAATTGCTTGAATCTCAAGCAAAGACATCGACAAATAAAGATTTGGGATGTTTAGACCAGTTTACAATTGAAGAACAGAGTGCTGAGAACATTGGTGCCACACAGGCCCTTCAAAAGAAAATGATTTAGATATCAAAGGATAAAGAGAGGCTTTTGGGAAAACTGATACACTCTTAAATATTTTGCAAAACAAACAAAAACAAAAACCCCTACCTCTATTCTATAATAAGGCTTTAAAAGTCCAAGTAAAGTGAGCGATGTTATGATATATTAACATAATATTGTCAGAAAATTTTACTGAGAAAAGTTACTAACACAATTTTTTAACAATTAGTGCATAGTTGGAATTATAACCTAGATTTGTTAAACCTAAGAAAATATATTTTAATATCTTTTAGTTTCACTCTCAGTAGGAAGTTCCAATCAAACTTTTCTCCCACTAATTACAAAGCCATGATTGTCTTCGTAAGTGGATTTATTTTAAATGTCCTTGCCTGGTAGCAATTATCCTCAGATGTAGGAAGAGAGAGAGAGGGAGTATGAGCACCAGACATCTTTCTCCACAGTTGCCTAATTCTTTTGCTAACTAGCAATAAGAGGGACAAACAGACCCACTGTTCTTTCCTTAAAGTCTTGTGAAATGGAGAGAGAAATACATTTCCTCTTGTTAGAGAAAGCCCTAGAAGTTACCCAGTTCATTTACCAGACTTGTTGGAAGGGTTTGTGGGTGAGGTTGAAGTAGAGAGGAACTCTCAGATCGAACACTTTAACAAACTTTAGAATTTAAGTCTCAACTTGACTTTCAATTGCCATTTGAATGGACTCAGAGTTTCAGAGCTAGAAAACCATTCTTAGAAAATGGTCCCTGGGGGTCAAAATTGTGTTGTTTTTGGCTGAATACATTTGCAATCCCCTCATTTTATAGGTAAGAAAACTACAGAGGAAGTGGATAAATGACTTTGTCTATGCCACACTAGTAATAGCTGAACTAGAACCAAACAAGTCTCCTGAATCTAGAGCCGTGGTTCTCAACTTTGGCTGCACATTGGAATCACCTGGGAAGCTTTAAAAACTACTGATGTCTGGGTCTCACCACCAGAGATGCTGACTAAATTGGTCTTGGGTGTGGCTGAACTGGGGATGTTTAAAAGTCCCCCCCCCAAGTGATTCTAACATGCAGCCGAGGTTGAGATACAACGATCTTTCCTAGTTTTTGCCCTCGCAAAAGGACCTACGTCATCTTCCACTACAGCCCTTCTCCCTTCTCTTCCATTTTTTGTCCTCCCAATTAATTCTATTCCTTCTCTAGTGTTGCCATAGCCAAACAATTATTAAAGTCCAATGCCCCAAAGGTGCAGCTGTGTGAATTCAGACCGCAGGCCGTGGGCCCAGGTGGGTGGGAGGGCTGAGGACCCGGGCGTGGGGGAGGAGGGAGAGTAGAAAGCAGCGGAGCAGCAGACTCTAAATCCTCCCAGTCTGCTTCCAACGGGACAGACGGCGGACTTCAAAGCTCAATGCACCAGGGAACCAACGCTGCTCCCGCAGCAGCCATATACTCAGACTTAAATTTAAACATTCTGCATATGTCTCAGGTTTGGATTCAATCCTGGAGCAGGCGGCAGCAGAAGCTAACCACTCGGAGTCCCAGCAGACCGCAAATGACTTTTGGAGCTGAGCACCGCCCACTGCTGCGCTGATGGGACCTTAGAGTCAGGCCCAAGACCAACCCGTTTCACCGCCTGATTGCTCTTCCCTTAGCTGTGAGAGGATCTTTTCATTCCACTCAGTTGGGTGTGTAAAAATGAGTGTTGGACCCCTGTCTGAGAAGGGCAGTGGTGAAAAAGCAAATTTAAAAATTAACCTTTCCTTTGGGAGAAAAGTGATCAGTACAACGAGAAAAGCCTGTTCCAAAAACCAAAGGCCTGTACAGGGTTTTGTGTCCACAGTGGTCACAACAGGGACACTCCCCCCTGAAGGTGTTGCAGCCTGCTTCTCCCCCACTTAAGGCCACACCCCTCCCAGATGCCTCGAGAAACTCTGGCCCCGCCTCCTGGGGCATGTGCCAATCAGGATGGGCCCACTTGCAGTCCGAACTAGGTAGGGATTCCCGTGACGCTCTGTCACGTAAGGGACATAACCTCGAGGGGTGGGTGCGGCGCTGCTGCCTCTGTCCATCACCCCGAAAGCGGAAGAAATGCAGACTTTCCCCATAATAACTAACCGGGCACATATCCGACCCTGCTGGTAACGTGCGACCCAGATGTGACTGCGCAGAAGGTAGCTGCGATTTTTCTGAAAGATGCAGGTCTCAGTGATGTATACCCACTGTTTTCCTGCACAGTCGTTCACCTGCAAAGTTTCACCTGATTCTGCTTTCTGTCCCAAACCTTGGGAACACTGTACTGGTATCCACACTCTTTTTAGCACATCCACTACCCTGTGAGTTGTATTTAACTCACGCCAGTTTTGAGCGAGAGGCCTTGTGAAGCATATGTAACTCAGACATCTCTTCACCTTGGGAGCCGCCAGAACTATTTTTCAAGTTGCATATAACTCAGGCACAGAAAACAATAAAAAATAACAAACTTTTCATTAAATTAGGAAGGATCGTTTTGTTTTCAAAGTTTTTATTCTATTTTCGTAATAAAACACCGTGGCCCCAAGGAAAAAAATTTTTTTTCTAGCGTGGCATTCAATGTGTTAATTTCATCCAATCATTTCTGGAGCATACATTCTGCAGTGACTTGAAGGAAAGGGAAATAGACATGGTACTTGATGGCCTCAGAACACAAGAACTTGGCCAACACTCTCACTATATATTAATTTTGTGGCATAGTCTAGGACCATAATACAAAGCACTTTGAAACTAGTACCCATGAAAATTTGGGGAAATTAGATTGTATTAAGTTAGTTAGAGGCCAGATTGTTCCACCATTTGGTTTAGGAGACTAGGGAATCCATTCATTTCTCAAACATTATTAGAGACAGGCCTCTCATGTGATTAGTTCTGGGCAGTGGACACAGGCAAATAAGGTTCTGACACTCCTGGTTAACTTACAGTCTAATGGACAACAGAGATACCTGAATTATAGATGACCATGCTGTGTGGCATGTGCTACAGGAGAAAGAAACACAATTAAGTGATTTCCTAAGGTTCTCTGTCAAATCAATGGTGTCACCAAAGCTGGGGAAAACAAACACCCTGATCTAATATATCCTAACACATCTTTGTCTGAAGCGTCCACTTCACATTGGTTGTCAGCACCTGTCTGCTAGGGACATACTGAAAATGAATGTAGCAAGAAACCAAGATGAAAATAAGTTGACTGTAGCCAAAAAGATGTCAAGAGAGGACGTCCAAGACCTGTTGTGAGGCAACATTGAGGAAGATGGCACCTGAAATGGGGAGTGAGCTTTGGGCTAGGTCATGCTGGGCTGGACTGTAAAGGCCCTTATGTGTCTGATAGAGGAGGGTTTGGGGGCTGGGAGTTGGTTTTGCTCTTATATATATTTTTACTTCTGGCGAGGAAATTTGAATTAAAAGCTCAGTTTTAAAGCATTTCATTAATTCATGCAAATTTCTTCTCTTATTTTAACTTTTATTTTTCTTTTTTACCTCCAAACCCTAATTATATTCCCCACCCCATAGCACTTACTCTGATACATTTAATATATCTTTAGCTATGCATGTGTACTTTCTTGCAAAAGGTATATTATTTTATGTGAAAGTGTCTTTACAGAAATGGTAATATTCTATGTGTCCTTTTCTGTTTCCTGTGTTTTTTCCCTTACCACTGGGTTTTTAAGATTTGTCAATGTTGGGCTGGGCACGGTGGCTCACGCCTATAATCCTACCTTCTCTGGGAGGCTGAGGCAGGTAGATTGCCCGAGCTTGGGGGTTCGAGACCAGCCTGAGCAAGAGCGAGACCTCGTCTCAAGGAAAAAAAAAATCAGCCGGGTGTCATGGCGCACACCGGTAGTCCCAGCTACTTGGGAGGCTGAGTTAGGAGGATCGCTTGAGCCCAAGGAGTTGGAGGTTGTGATGAGCTGCAATACCACCAACTACACTCTACCCAGGGCAACAGAGAGAGGAATCCGTCTCCACACACAAAAAAATGCAACTAGACGACCCTCTTCACAAACCATCCCCCCCAAAAAAAATTTATCAATGTTGCTATATACTTCTGGTTGGTTGTTTCTTACTGCTATTTAGTATTCAACAAACAATACATCTGCCATATTTTACTAATCCCTTTCTCTAGGAATAAGCACCTAGTGTGCCTCCAACATCCAGCTACCCCAAGCAATCAATCCCATGATGAACATCTTTATGAACTTGTGGGAGAATTTCCTTGGAATAAATATATATTCCAGAGTTTTTCACAGGTCACAGGGCACGTACATGCTTAATCTCAACGAAGGCAGACTGCTTTCCTAAATGGTGGTACCAATTCCAGTTGACTCTTCCAACAGTGCCCAAGAGTTCCATCTTCCACATTCTCAGCTGCAATGACTATTATCTCCTTTCTCATACTGGTCACTCTTAGAAGCTTAAAGTAGATGCAATCAAGAGGAGCTATCTAAGGCTCTTCACCTCATGAGCACCATGAGAAAGGGGATGCTTTAGAAAAATCATGCAGAAATGAATAATCTGACTTGCAAAACCAAAAGATGAAGCATATGTGTATTCTCTGGGAATTCTGTGAGATATTCAGCATTACAAATACAAAATATTTTCTGCATATGCTTTTTGTTTTGCACAAATATCCCATTCAATCTTTGCTCCCACTGCCCATGTTTGTTTAGTTCCTACTGACTCGGCCTGAAGCATTATCTGACTTGGCCATGGCCAGTTTTCACCATGGCCTGGTGATGGTAGGCAGGGAAGGGGAGGTGGAGCTGCAAGACCAGAGTGTCGTACCGAGCAGAAGCCTGGCCTCACCAGATGAGCTGTGTCTCCCTGCCCATCTCTAGCTGTCATTCTGAGAGTTGGGTAGAATATTAAAATGACAATGATAACAATGAACATTTGCAGAGTACAATGGACCCTTGCTACTCAAAGTGTGGTCCTCAGAGTAGCAGCTTAGGTATGACCTGGGAGGATGCTTGGTAGAATTGCAGAATCTTGGGGCCCAGCCCAGAACTATTGAATGAGAATCTGCTTTGAGTAAGATCCCCAAGGGATTCCATGCACCTTAGTGTTTGAGAAGCACTGCTTCAGTGTGCGCCAAACATTCTCACATAGATTGTCTTCTTTAAAATCTTCTCAACACCCCAGATTTCCTTGGGTGTAGTTATGTAAATTCCACATTATAGCTGAGGAAACTGAGGCTGACCAAGTTAAAAGAACTAGCCTAAGAGTACCCAGAAGAGCCCCATGAAAACAGATTTTCAAACTCTCAAGTTTATATTTTGTTTATACCCCTTTTCCCCATGCCTCATTTTTCCTCACTTCAAAGGCCCATTGGAGGTTGGGCCTCTCAGTCTTGTGGTCCTCAGGGATACAAATTGCCTGCTTGAGCCCAAGAAACACTCACTGCTATTCAGTCTATTTCACTAACCTCTAACCAAACCTTGGCATTTTCTTCACCATAACTATAGAAAACAAACCACAGTAGGATCGGCAGGACCTGTGACTTTGTCACTAATAGAAATTGCACTACAACCATTACCTCAAAATCTCATTTATGCTCATTATAACCCCAATATTATTTCAGTTATTAGACCCACACTAGATCTTATTATTAAATATGTTAATAAAGGAGCACTATAGTGGCAAATTGCCATTTTATTTTTTGACATTTTGATAACTATATTATCGATAGAATGGTTTCCTTTGTAATCTTATTAACTTTTTTTTTTTTTTTTGAGACAGGGTATCACTTTATCACTCTGGCTGGAGTGTAGTGCCACAATCACACCTCACTGCAGCCTCAAACTCCTGAGCTCAAGCAATATTGCCTCCTGCCTCAGCCTTCCAAGTAGCTGGGACTACAGGTGCACACCACCATGCCTGGCTAATTTTTCTCATTTTTTGTAGAGACAGGGTCTTTCTGCATTGCCCAGGCTGGTCTCAGACTCCTGGCCTCAAGCGATCCTCCAACCTTGGCCTTCCAAAGTGTTGGGATTACAGGCATGAGCCACTGTGCCTGGCTGAATTTCATTTTACGAACTTAAAAGCATTATTCTGAGAAGGAGTTCATAGGCTTCATTAAATTGTAAAAGGACCATTTCAGATTCTGGAAACTTCATCACATCCTCCAGTCAGTTTCTGGTTGTTGTTTTGGGTTGGTTTTTGTCACTCCCATATTTTTTTTACATCTGTGATCAGTAGCAACATAGCACTTAAAACCAAAAGGGCCTATGTGCTTGTCTTCGGGAGAGAAACAAAAGGTTTCCTGAGAAGACTGAACTCCATTGCACAGCCAGACTTGGTGGGAGTGGGGGCTGAAGAACCCCAAGGGAGAACATGCATGACCCTTGCCCTTCTCCTGGAAGATCTTCCCAATGTTCCAAAGATTTCCATTAACAATGCCATGTGCTGGACAGAGAGACCATTGATAGCTTTCCATGGGTACTTGCCCTTACACAGCTTTATGTTATAATCTTGATTATAATCCACAGAGAAGCTGGGAGATGTTTGGCCTTTGAAAAAGGAACACCCCTCCTTTCATACTCATGACACCAGGCAACATTATCAGAATTCTGAAGTCTGAACTGGTAAAAGTTAGTAACAGGGACTATCCAGAGAAAATGGAAGCTCATATTTTTAAGAGCTATAAAAGGCCAGGCATGGTGGCTCACACCTGTAATCCCAGCTCTTTGGGAGGCTGAGGCAGGAGGATCACTTGAGGCCAGGAGTTTTGAGACCAGTCTGGGCAACAGAGTGAGACCCTGTCTCTACAAAAAATTAAAAAATTAGCTGGGCCTGTAGTCCCAGCTGCTTGGAAGGCTGAGGTGGGAGGATTGCTTGAGCCCAGGAGTCCAAGGTTGCAGTGAGCTAGGATCACACCACTGCACTCCAGCCTGGGCGACAGAGCAAAACCCTCTTAAAAACAAAAACAAAAACAAAAAACAAGCTATAAGAACTCTACCTTTATAATTATTGATGTGCAGAGAGATGTTCATGATAGATTAAGTGAAAAAAAAAAGGGCAGGTTACAAAATAGCATATTTTATAATAGAGAAAGAAAGAAGTGAGAAGGCAGGACAGAAGAAAAAGAGTCTGAAAATACATACATGAAAATGTTAACAGAGGTTAATTCTAGGTAGTGGGATTATGGGGGATTTCCATCTTTTTTATTCCTTTTTGTGTTTTTTATTTTTTAGGATCAGCATATTTTACTTTTGTTTAAAAAAAAGCAATATAGCTATTTTCATTTTGCAAAAATAAAAATATGAACTATATTTACCACTACTTGGAACCTTGCAGAGCCACTGAGCCACTTAACTAGCTTCTCACCTCTTGGGGAGATAAAAAGAGCAAATGGACAGTGGAGGATTTAATTTTATTACCAAAAAAATCCCCAAAAGTGTTAATAGCATGGACTTTATATAGTGGGTCAAGTTAGGGCCTCCATATTCTTAGTGAACCAAGCAACAATTGGTGCATAGCTGGCTCTTGCTCTAGATGAATTCCCTTTCTTCCTATTACACCTTTATTCCATCTCAGAACACTCAGGAGAGTGCTTGTTGGTGGTGTGGGATATTTTTCTTTCAGATCTCCATACTTCCCATTTCTCTATGTTTAAAAAAAATGTATTTCTTACCCTCTCCCATTTTTCTTCCTTTATCAATTTTTCTAGTCCTCCTTCCTGGGGCTTTCTCCCAGGTGTTTAAGATTCTTGAAAAAAAAGAATGCTTATAAAATGAATATTTTGAAAACTGTGGCTGTCAGTCCAGAGCTGAAACAAGCACACACCCAATGTTTCAGTAACCTCTTGCAGTGTAGCAAACCACCCCAAAACCTGGGGACACGCCTGCAGACAGAAGCAGGGGTAGGGGCTGGGGGTGGAGGGGAGGCAGGAACTGCAGCCTGGGCTGATCTTCTATTTATTGTTCACGATTCAACGGGTCAGGGCTTGGCGGGACGGCTCATATCTGCTCTATGTGGTGTCAGCTGGATGTGCGTAAGAGGCTGGAGAGGGTCCCAGGTGGCCCTGCTGTGTCTGCAGTGTTGGTCCTCGCTGTTGGTTGGGGTGCCTCAGTCTTCTCCATGTGGCCATCCTCCTTCCAAATTGTTCTCTCATTATTCAGTAGCTCAGCCTGAGTTCCTCTGCCTAGTGGCTGGCTGGTTTCCAAGAGGATGGAAACGTTAACTTCAAAATCTTCTTAAGATCTAGGCACGGAAGTCCCACCCACAGCACCACCTCGGATTCTACTGATCAAAGGAAGTCACAGGCGGAGCCAGCCCAGAATCAAGAGGTGGGGAAACAGACTTTATCTTTAGAAACAATTTACCCAACATATAGAGTTCAAGATTTAATTTTTTTTTTTTTTTTTTTTTTTTTTTAGAGATAGGGTCTCACTCTGTTGCCCTGGCTGGAGTGCAGTGGTGTGATCATAGCTCACTGAAACCTCAAACTCCTGGGCTCAAGCGATCCTCCTGCCTCAGCCTCCCAAGTATCTGGGACTACAGGTGCATGCCACCAAGCCCAGCTAATTTTTTAATTTTTATTTTTGATAGGGACAGGGTCTCGCTGTGTTTCTCAGGCTGGTCTTGAACTCTGGGGCTCAAGCAATCCTTCTGCCGTGGCCTCCCAAAGTGCTGGGATTATAGGCAGAAGGCACTGTGCCTGGTCAAGATTTAAAATTTTTTTTAATGGTTTAAAAACCATGGTAATAGTATAATGAAAAGAGTTAATAATTAATATTCACCAGTCAGAGAGGATATTCTGTTTTTCTACTCTGACAACTTTCACTTTCTGAATCAGACCTCGTGCTCCTCTCGTCTACACTTTATTTTGCACTAGGACAGAAACTCTTGTGTGTGGCATATAGGACGCAAGTCCTTGCTGTGTCACCCTTTGTCATTATTTCACCATGTTCCCGTTTCCTTCAGTCTCTTTCCCTCTCTCCCTGTGGCTCCCCAGAGGCCCACCCAAAGTTCTCTTCTTTTCTGTGGTTCTTTACTTTTCTTAGGGGATTTCATCCACTCCCCTGGCTTCAACTGCAACCAATACCCTGATGACTCCCAAATTTTAGCCTGCAGCCCAGATCTTTCTCTCCTGGGCTCTAGGCCTGAAATTTAGCATTTTCTTCCCCTCCACCATAGCCTATTACCTCTCTGTGGCCCCCTCCCCCAGGCAGTGGTGTCCTATTTGTGTCCTGTTTCACCCAAAGAATGAAGCCAGAAACCTGGCAGTCCCCCCCAATACCTCCCTCTACCTCATGCCCACATCCGCTCAATGACCAAATCCTGCTTGCTCTTGGACTTTCTAGCCCCTCCTCTCCAGGCCTGCCACCATTTCTTGGTTTAGGCCAGCAACATCTTTGCTGCCCCCATTACTACAAAAGCCTTCTCACCGGTGATAGAGCCCCTCCCCTCTGGTCCACTCTCCATGCTGGGCCAGAATGAGCTTCCTATACCATTGTCCCTTGCTAAGACCTGTCAGTAGGTCCCCACTGTCCTGAGGATAAAAGTTCCACTTCTACATTCTTTAGCATGGCACACAAAGGCCATTTATCTTCTGGGCTGCTCTCCTTAACAGCCTAAGGTCCTCATCCTGCCTGTCAAATCTGTAATCCAGACAGTTCAGAGCATCCTCAATCCCCGGTGCTCGCTCTACTCTCTACTCCCCAGCCTAGAGATTAAAGGGGGGAAGGCTTCCCTGGCCCCTTCCCAGGCTCCCAGGACTCTCTGCGCACACCTGTACCTTAGCACTTACCGGATCCTATAGTAATGGCTGGCTCACTTATTCACTTCTCCCACTACACTGGAAGCTCCTTCAACACAGGAACTGTGTCTTTTTTGATGGTTGTACCTCAGTGTTCAACCAATGCCTCGCATATGGTGGGGCAATGAATGAATGCATGGTGATGAGACCCACTGACTATGGAGCAAAAAGAAGATGGCTGCTGGGTATGAAGTGTTGGAACATTCGTAACTGAACTAAGGGGTCTGTGTGCGTCAGCCTCCCTCCCACTTCCTTCACTATTCCAATCTAAGGAGAAGCCAGCACCATCAGCAGGAAGGGTCAGCGTCTACCTGAGGTACTGCTTATGACTACTGCCCAAGGCCCTTCTTTTACTCATACCCAAGATGACAGTTTCCCATGTCTGGCCCCGTGATGACACAAGCTAAAGAAAAGGTATAGAAGGACCCACACTTCTGCCTAGGCATTTGCCCACATTCTGTCTGTAACCCCACTGGGTCTTCAGAGATAACCTACAATTTTACTTCCTCCATTAAAAAAAAAGATCTTGAGTGCCCAATATAGAACACATACTGGACTAAAAAGATGACTATGCCATGGCCACCATCTTGAAGGAGCTCAGACCTGGGTGGCGCTTGGGCAGGATTCAGCATGGTGACATATGTCTTGCAATAGATGTGATAAGTATGGACAGAGGACTATGGGAGCAGAGGAGAACAATGAATTCATTCTGAGCAGGCTTCAAAAAGGTGGCAGTGGAGCAAAGACCTCGAAGGCTAGGAAGGCAAAGGAGCCCTTCAAAGAAAAAAAATGTACATTTCTTCCAAGACAACATGGCCTCCCCTTGCACTTTAAAGAAAATCCTCATTTCATACCATGGCCTATAAATTCCTCGGCAGTCTGGCTCCTCCTGCCTCGTTCTCCAGCCTCATCCCCTTCTACTTTTCCCTGTACCCACGATACCTCCAGGCACACTGCATCACACAGGGCAAGCTCTTCCTGCTGTGGGACTCTGCCTTTGCTGTTTCTCCACTTGGGAGCACTTTCCCTGAATCTTCCTATCCTCTCATGAGGCTTTCAGCCTAAAAGTCTCCTCCTCAGAGCAAGCTTCTCCTATCTCCCACACCAAACCAGCTACCCAGGCGCAAGCATACCACCCTGTTACAATTTTGTGCATTGCGATGAACTTACCTTCGTAAGTGATACTTGTGTGTGTGTGTATATGTGTTGTCTCCTCATCCAAGCTTTTAGCAAGCAGGGACCTGGCCTGTCTTCTTCACTGCTATTGTCCCAGTGCCTCGAACAGTGCCTCAAACACATAGTACATGCTCAACAAATAGTTGTTGAATGGAGTGGATAAATGAACAAAGGCATGAGCGACACAGTGTCTTCTGAATGAGGATGTGGCATGGAGACATGGAAATGCACCATGTTTGAGGAACAGCAAGTCGTTTGCTGTGGCTGCAGGCAAGAGTAAGTCTGGGAGGGAGATGAGGTTGGCAGTATTGGGAGTGTACTGTCACTTTGGTTGGAGACAGACTTTATAGCTCAGAATGGAATGCCCTTTTATCTCCTGGCAACAGGAGCCAAGGATCATTTTTAAGTAGGGAGTGTTGTGATTGGATCATGACTTTAAAAAAGCCATTCTGGTCACAGTGTAGAGTCCGGCACTGGAAACCAGCTGGGGTGTGGGTGGACGTTGGGTGGGGGGCACTGCAGATTGTTTAATCCAAGCAAGAGTTGAGGACAGATTGACCTTAGAGCAACATTTGACTGGCAGAAATAGAAAGTGAGGAAAGAGACATTTCTGAGGCAAAATTGCTAGGACCTGGGGACTAATCAGCTCCAGGGCTTTGAAGGAGACGCGGTGCACATACAGGAAGGAGTAGAAATGGCAGTTTTAGTTTTGGGTATGTTGAGTCTGAGGTACCTGGGGTACATCTTTCTTTGAATCTCTAGGAATTGTGCCAACACCACACTGTTCCTCCTACACCTTTTCTCTTTTCTTTCCTGTTTTGAATCACTTCCACAAGTCATGAATGCTCCTTGCTTTTCAGCATGCTGGGGCACCATGCCAGCAGGCCCCACATTCCTGACTAAGGGACAGGGTTCAGGCCGGAGGGTCTGGCAGTGGCCACCCCAGGGGGCGGCTCCCTGACAGGAAGGCAGGCAGGCAGGCTTGCTGGCCAGGCACACACAGGAGCTTCCTCTGCTGTCACAGGTGCCTAGGTCCAGCTGTTCCAGCCCTCAGGCTCAGGTCAACAGGATGGGACAGCCCAGGCAGAAGGAAGCCTACAGGGAGGGACACCCTGCAGACAGAGGCAGGGGCTTGGGGTGGAGGGGGGCAGGAAGAGCAGCAAGGCAGCTGAGCTGGCACCCTTCACAGTGACAGGAGGCCATTCTGTCTTCATCCCTGTCCTGGGCCTCTCTGGCCCTGGCCAATGGTATTATCATTTCTATTGTTATTGTTGGCTAGCCTGGGCCTTAGATATACCAGAAGGAACCACTGGAAGATGGTCATAGATTTGGCAGTTTCTAAAACAATTAATTCCCTTTCTATGTTTATTCTGTGGTTTGGGGAAAGAAAGGATACTTGCATTATTAGCCTTTCAGTTACAGAGAAGTGAGATGGCTTGCAGGAGGGACAGTGATTTCTGCCTCCTGGTCAGCCTGTCCAAAGGAGATAAAATCTCCGCTTTGCCTTAAGCCCCATTATCACTGGCCCCCTCTCCAACAACAGCTGCTGTGAACGGACACGAACGGCCAAAAGGGGGCAAACAGGGCGCCAAGGCAGAGCCATGGGCTTTCCTGAGCAGGAGGCCCGATCCCCAGTCCCTGGCGAGGCACACAGGCGGGTTTCCTTTCAGAACCCAGCCTGCCTCCGACTGGCTGGAGGGAGTGGGTGGGGTGGTAGTGGTGGGGGCGGTTTCAGGGGACGGTCTGTCTTTGACCTAGCCAGCAACCTACCTCCAGGCTTGTCCAGCAGGAGCCTCGAGACCCTAAGGGACCCCTCCCCACGCCATCCCCACAAGCGGTTTCCAGGCAGGGTGCTTCCAGAGGCCTTGGGTAGGGGTGGTGTGGGGCGGGCTAGGGAAGGTGGGGGTCTACCTTTGAAACAGCTTGTAGACTGCAATTTAAACTTCAACTATACCGAGCTCAAACTCGATTCCGCAGCACCAGGGAAGGATAAAAACGCGGGTCTACGGCTCCCTACCACGCCATTGGTCCAGTTCTCGGGGCTTCCTGCAGTCCCCACACCGTGCTCTCGGTTGCCCAGGAGGAAGGACGGGCGGGGCGGGCAGAGGCGGGCACTGCTGCCTGCGCAGCGGATGGGGAGGGCGAGCCTGCGCCGGCGGTCCCGGCGTGGGCGGAGGGCGCGCGAGCAGGTGTCGGCTCAGTGACAGGGTTCCCCCCAACCCCCAACCCCCGCCCTGGTACTCCCCATGGCTCAGCGAGGCAAAACCCAGGAAATGTTTCAGAAATGCAGCTCAGTCAGTCACCGCGCTCTGCGTTCTCGCCAGACGCGCAAGAGGACGGTGCTGGCAATGCAAAGCTCTTGGCTCCGGCCCCTCGGCTTGCAGCCACCGCCTCCACCGCCCGCCCGGCGTCCCGCCCACTCCGTGGCGGGCTGAGCTGAGGCCCGGCGCGGAGGGGACTGGGCGGAGCGGGCATCCCTCCCCACCCCCCACGTGGGGCCTGCCCGCCGTAGTGCCTGGGCGCGCCGCCGTCGCTGCGCCTGCCGGTTGGGCCCCCGTCCGTGGCACCGCCCCCTGGGCCAGGGCCGGGCACTAGCGGCTAGGGGTGGGCGAGGGGTGAGGGGCGTCACTGAATCAGGTGGCCGCGGGAGTTCCCCCGGACAGGGTCGAGGGAACACGCTGCCGGGGATTGTGTACACGCTCCACTGACACAAGCTTCACGCTGCCGGGCAGCCGCTGATCACGCGTGGCCCCGCGAGCCCATTGGCCGGCGCCTCACACACCTTTGCCGCTGATTGGCCGGCCGCAGGCTCCGCCCCCACCCCCGCCCGCGGCGCGGGGCTGGCTGAGCGGCTACCTGAATGGGGAGGGGGCAGACGGCGCGTAGCGCGGCGGCGGCGGGAGTGGCGTCGAGTGTCTCCGGGCGCCCGTCTGTGGCCAGGCAGTCAGCAGCCTAGCAGCCAGTCAGCTCGCCGCCTGCAGCCACGCAGCCAACCATGCTCAACTTCGGCGCTTCTCTCCAGCAGACTGCGGTAAGTCACTTGGGGATGCCCCTGTCCTTCCATGCCTCGTCGTATCTAGGGGGCCAGCGGGGGCGCGAACCCTGAGCCCCTGACATCAGCTGCGCCTGAGAAGCGGAGCTGCAGCGGAGTCGCGGAGAGGGAAGGGGCTTCCTGGGTGCAGACGGGGCATTAGTGAGGGCGTGTGTGGTGGGCAGGGGGTCGGAAGAGGAGGACGGGGGTTTGGAGACAGAGGAGAAGGGTCTTACTGTAGGTGTGCTGAGGGAGAGAAGGGGCAGCTTCGCCAGGAGACCTCAGGAGGCAGGTGAAGGGGAGGATGGCTGTGGAGGAGCGGGAGCAGTGGGGAGGGGGCTGCTGCCCTGGCAGCGAGGTTAGGGGAAGGTTTGGAAGGGGAGTGGCGGGGGAGGGACATGAGGGTTACCCTGCACCTGGCACCGGGGGGGAGATGCCCTCGTCTGGATCAGGAATGCGACCCAGGGTGGGAGGGGGCTGCTCGCAAGCATTGGAGGGGCGAGGTGTCCACAGGAGAAGACAGTGGGCTACCCATCTTGGGGGTCTGAACAGAGGCTTGCAAGGCGGGGGCTGTCAGCTGAGGACCACGGGGAGGGGGCTGCTCAGCAGATAGCCCGGGGCTGGGGAAGGGGCGCCTGGCGTCGGCGTAGGGGATGACATGTGGGCCCGGCAACCGCCAAGGGGGGACGAGTTGCCCCCCCACACCGGCGTCAGGGGCAGGTGGCCGCCTTCTGACGACCCCTGGGAAGGGGCGAGAGAGTGGGAAGCGGGACCCAGGAGCTGGGGCGGGAAGGTGGGCGGGGGGAGCCGGGCCGCGAGACGCGGGGGAGCGCGTCTGGAGCCGGGGCCTGTGGGGGCTGCACGTCTGGGAACCCGTGGAGACGCGCGGCGGGCGGGGGCCGGAGCTGCCGGAAGCCGCGGGGTGGGGGCGCGCTTCTGCAGGGAGAGACGGGGTGGTCTGAGGTCCCGTGGGCCGCGTGGGCGGGAAGCGCCGAGGGCTTGGCCGGGCCCCCGGGGGCTGCAGGCAGGAGGAGGGCGGCGGCCGGGTTTCCGCGGGTACGCGGCTCCTCCTCCCGCAGCTGAGCAGAAGGCCGGGGGTGGGCCGCGAGCGGGTGCGCCCGGGGAGCTCTCGTCCCCGAGTGACCCAGCCCCGGCCTCCGCCAGGGGCGGGAGCAAGGCCCGGCCCCGCTGTCGGTTCCTAAGGGAACGGCGGCTCGCGGGTAGCTGGAAGGGGCGGGCATCTCCGGGAGCCAGGCCCGCGGCCCCGCCCCTCCCCACGGGCCCGGCGCGAAGTGCCGGGCGGTTGGCGGCGGCTCCCGCGGCCCCTCCCCGGGGCCGGCGCGGGGCGGGCGGGCCGCGGCCCCAGGAAGTGGGGAAGGGACGGGCGGGCAACCGCGTTCAGTTTCCGCGAGTCCGCGGCAGTCCAGTGTCACGTTTCTGGCCCAGCCTCGCCCTGCCGCGCCCCCGCCCCGCGCCGCCCAGCCAATCCGGACCCGGGCCGCCGAGCGGCTGGCCAATGGCGGGGGCAGAGGCGCGGGGACGTGCGAGCGGCGAGGAATGTTCCCGGTGACTCACCCGCGAGCCTCATTGAGGTTAGGGCGGCCCCATCCGTCTGTCCTCGAGGAGGCCCGTTCCCCCCGCCCTGTCCGCCCCCCCCCGTCGCCTCCCCGCCCGCGTCCCTTCCGCCGGCGCTTCCCTTCCTGCCCTTTCGCCCCACCTTTCCCTCACCGTTTCCCTTTCCTGTGCTGCCTGCCTGCCTCTTCCTTTCTTTGCTTTGGTGTCTTGAGGCTTTTACACATACACGCGCTGTCCATTGCCGCTTACATAAAGGCGGGCGCAATTATGCAATTGCATTGTTAGCGATATTTCAAGAGCAATGGCTCGTTTTCTTAGGATTTCAACGCGAAGAGATCATGCGTTTTTTAAAACAAGCTTTGAAAATAACACCTTGCAACATAAACAGCGTTTTTCAGTATTTTTACACAATCTCTACTTTGACCAAACGAATCTGGACAGTTTTTTTTTTTTAATGGAAAATGGAAGAGATGTACCATTTTTTAAAAGTGTAGTTCAGGGAACTTTAAAACATTAGGTAGAAGGAGTTGTACAAATAGAAAGCATGTGGTGTTATTTTTTTTTTGTCATCAAGCAGTTCTTTAAGAAATTAAAATAGATTCTGTTTTGCCTATTGCATACTCTTTATAGTCAGGGTTTTTGCAAATTCCGAGTAGGAGATTATTAAATTTTCTGATTATCCAGTTTTTAGTATTACTGTATTAGCTAGTCATAGTTATGCATAGCAAGCCATTGTCATATGGATCCAGAAAAAGGGAACAAACATGAAGAGGTTGAAACTTGACTAAGATAAAGCTTTGGGATTTTTTTCCTACATATTTCACTTGATCTCATTTTGCCATCGATAATCAAATTATCAAATAATGTTAGATTTCAAATAATCTGATATAATTTTAACTTGAAAAAGACCCTGAGGATCCCTTTTCCTTTGATTTTTATCCCGAAGTGCAAAACACCTTTCCAAAGGTCAGACCCATATCAACAGGCCAGAGCTCTGTCTACTACACTTTGTCTTTATAAAGTATTGGCCTTGTTTTTTTTTCTATTAGGAATTCATATCAAAAGACCTCATACCTATAGTACTGAAAAAAGATAACTTTTTTGCACAGCCCTCCCTTAGTTATTTTGTCTGACCCCAGTTGCAGGTGTCTACTCTGGAAAGACTATAAGACACTAGTTTTTCTTCTAAGCTAAATGTTTCTCTTTTTCTGGATCACAAATGCGTTGGTATTCGTCTTGGTCCCCTTAATGGTAATAAGGTGTTCCTTTCTAGCTTGCAAGGATATCGAGTGTTCAAGCTAAGTGTGAGCTCAAGAAATAGGAAGATTTTATTACTACTACCGCTAAGTCTGGGTCACCTACCTGACAAGTGTAGCTGAACTTACTAAGTATCAGAGTAGGGGCCAGAGAAAAATTCAAATTTTAACTCGGAAAGTTGTTCAAGTTGTAGGAAAAAAAAAAAAGAAAGAAAATATTTGTACATTCCTCTGTGGTCATTTGGATGACCAAAAAATATGCTTATAAGCTTCAATCTTTTGTTTTCATAGGAGGAAAGAATGGAAATGATTTCTGAAAGGTCAAAAGAGAGTATGTATTCCTGGAACAAAACTGCAGAGAAAAGTGATTTTGAAGCTGTTGAAGCACTTATGTCAATGAGCTGCAGTTGGAAGTCTGATTTTAAGAAATACGTTGAAAACAGACCAGTTACACCAGTGTCTGATATGTCAGAGGAAGAAAATCTGCTTCCAGGGACACCCGATTTTCATACAATCCCGGCATTTGTAAGTATTACTGTTTTTTAAGATGGATGGAAATTATCCAATTTCATATAATTTACATAATGAACTCTAAATTTCTCATGCTGTTGCTTGTATATTTCCCTTATCTTTAGTGTTTGACACCACCTTACAGCCCCTCTGACTTTGAACCCTCTCAAGTGTCGAATCTGATGGCACCAGCGCCATCTACTGGACATTTCAAATCACTTTCAGATACTGCCAAGCCTCACATTGCTGCACCTTTCAAAGAGGAAGAAAAGAGCCCAGTATCTGACCCCAAATTCCCCAAGGCTCAGGCAACAAGTGTGATTCGTCATACAGCTGATGCCCAGCTATGTAACCATCAATCCTGCCCAGTGAAAGCAGCCAGCCTCCTCAACTATCAGGACAATTCTTTTAGAAGAAGAACCTACCTAAATGTTGACGTTGCAAGAAAAAACATACCATGTGCTGCTGTGTCACCAAACAGATCCAAATGTGAGAGAAACACAGTGGCGGATGTTGATGAGAAAACAAGTGCTGCACTTTATGACTTTTCTGTGCCTTCCTCAGAGACAGTCATCTGTAGGTCTCAGCCAGTCCCTTCGTCCCCACAACAGAAGTCGGTGTTGGTCTCTCCACCTGCAGTATCCACCGGGGGAGTGCCACCTATGCCGGTCATCTGCCAGATGGTTCCCCTTCCTGCAAACAACCCTGTTGTGACAACAGTCGTTCCCAGCACTCCACCCAGCCAGCCGCCAGCTGTCTGCCCGCCTGTCGTGTTCATGGGCACTCAGGTGCCCAAAGGTGCCGTCATGTTTGTGGTGCCCCAGCCTGTTGTGCAGAGCCCAAAGCCTCCAGTGGTGAGCCCAAATGGCACCAGACTCTCTCCCATTGCCCCTGCTCCTGGGTTTTCCCCTTCGGCAGCAAAAGTCACTCCTCAGATTGACTCATCAAGGATAAGAAGTCACATCTGTAGCCACCCAGGATGTGGCAAGACATACTTTAAAAGTTCCCATCTGAAGGCCCACACAAGAACACATACAGGTACCAACCATTTCTTATTTATGCCTTTAATGTTTAAATGTATAAGTGAAGAGTGTTTAAATGAAGAGTCTTGGGCTGCGATCACAGATATAAACCCTAATTCAGTGGGTGATACTTACCAGTGCAAGGTCCTCTAAAATACTTCTATTGAGGTGCTTTTATTTTAATCTGTCAAATCATGATCCTGTAGATGTCTGAGCAGTTACTTTAATAAAGTGTCTTTAAAGCCTTTGAAACACAGTTGAGGTCAGAAAATCTTTTCATTTTTGGCTTTCCTCTTTTTTTTTTTTTTAAAGAGACAGAGTCTTGCTGTGTTGCCCAGGCTGGTATCAAATTCCTGGGTTCAAGCCATCCTCCCACCTCGGCCTCCTGAGTAGCTGGGACTATAGGCATGACCCACAATGCCTGTCTGGCTTCTATAAGGGGAAGATTTTTATAAATGTGATAGAGTGACAAGTTGAAATTGGAGCAATACACATCTAATACTCATTTGACAGTTTATTAATTTATTAATTTTTAGTATTTTAAAATGTATCTCCTCATATACTTTTAGATCTAATTGAACATCATCATATTCAGCAATATGGTAAATGTGTAACAATGATCTGCATTTCTTCCTTTCAGGAGAAAAGCCTTTTAGCTGTAGCTGGAAAGGTTGTGAAAGGAGGTTTGCCCGTTCTGATGAACTGTCCAGACACCGGCGAACCCACACAGGTGAGAAGAAATTTGCTTGTCCCATGTGTGACCGGCGGTTCATGAGGAGTGACCATTTGACCAAGCATGCCCGGCGCCATCTGTCAGCTAAGAAGCTACCAAACTGGCAAATGGAAGTGAGCAAGTTAAACGACATTGCTCTGCCTCCAACCCCTGCTCCTACACAGTGACAGCTCGGAAAGAGAAGAATCAGAACTAACTTTGGTCACAGCTGGGAGTCAGTGGTGATGTAAAAATGTTTCCACTGCAAGTCTGTGGCCCTCCAGTGCGGGCTTAAAGCAGAAGCCCCACAGCCTGGTGTGAAGGCCCAGCCTGGGTTAGATGACAAGAAGGGCTTTGGCCACAGGCAGGTCACAGAATGGCAGGTTTCATTTCTTATCACATAAGAGAAATGAGAAAGCTTTTATTCCTTTGAATATTTTTTGAAGGTTTCAGATGCGGTCGACACAGGTAGCACAGATTTTGAATTTGTGTGCACATTTGTTACTTTACTTTTGCTGTTTATACTTGAGACCAACTTTTCAATGTGATTCTCCTAAAGCACTGGTTTCAAGAATATGGAGACTGGAAATAAACGTTACGGTACAGAGATGGAGACGTAAAATCAGTTTGTATTATTACGAATATTGTCATCTTTTTCTAGAGTTATCTTGTTTACTATTCCTAGTCTTTCCAGTCAGCTTCGTGGATGTAGTTATTAAATATATTTAGAACTATCATTTTTACACTATTAATATTTGGAATTGAAAGGCTGTATATTGCTAAGAGGGCCCAAAGAATTGGAATCCTCCTTAATTTAATTGCTTTGAAGTATAGCTACAATTTTTTTTGCATTTTTGTTTTGAAAGTTTAATAAATGACTATATCTAGGCATTTTATTATGCTTTGAAGTTTAGTTTGCCTGCAGTTTCTTGTGTAGATTTGAAAATTGTATACAAATGTGTTTTCTGTAGTCTCTAAGATACACTGCACTTTGTTTAGGAAAAAAATCTGAGGATGAAAATATATATTGTAAAGAAAGGATATCAAGAATTTTAGATAACTCCTTGAAGAAGATGGCTTATGTCATCAGTAAAGTACCCTTATGTTATGAGGATGTAATATGTGCTTTATTAAATTAGAAAGTTAGTGACCATTATTCACAGATGGACAAATGTCCTGTTAATTTATAGAGTTTTGGGGAATGTGGAGGTAGGTGGGTAGAAAAATTATTATTAGAACATTCACTTTTGTTAACAGTATTTCTCTTATATTCTGTTATGTAGTGGATGATATACACAATGGTAAAACAAAAGTAAATTGTTCAAAATATATAGTGCAAAGTGTCACTATATCTTCCCATTTAACATTTTTCTGTATAGTAAGTGTAGATTTCTGACATCAAAACTTGGACCCTTGGAAAACAAAAAAGAGTTTTCTCTTAATAAAAAAAAAGATCCTTGTGACTTACAATTTGCACAATACTTCTTTTGTTGTACTTTATATCTTGTTTACAATAAAGAACTTCCTTTGGTATATATAATTGGTTGATGGCATTTGTCAAAAACCATTCTCATCCTCACCTTGACCTTGATCACTTACACTATCCAAGGACTTAGTGTCTGAATTTCTCTAAGAGTCTCATTCAAATGTTGTACTGTAGGAGAATGTCTTTAACATGAATCAATTGAGAGAGTATACAATGTGAGGCCAGACAGCTAGCTAGCTATGTATTTGGTGAGGTAATGTGTGAGCCAGCCAGTTCTAAGAAACCGCGTTTTAATTTTTAAACATTCTTATACATTTTGATGATTTGGGGTTGAAATACAGCTCTGGCTGTCAGCAAAATCATGTTTCGTAGCATTTAAGTTAAAGGGAACACCACAGTGAATAATTAGAAGCAATGAAACTGCTGTGGCAAATGAAAAGAATGCTGACTTATTAAATAAAGAGTAAATTGCTCACCTCTAGAAGCTAAATTAACTCAGACCGTTAAGTGATACCTTAAATACAATAAACATATTGGTACTTAAGCTGCGTGAAGGGCAATGCACCTCTGAAGAGAAACACTTGCTAGCCACTCATCAGTAGAAAGAACAAGGGCTGTAGATGCGCCTTAGTGTTTAGGTTATAACTTTGTAGATTACTATTTTGGTTTGCACCGAAATCCCCTGTGATCATGAGAACATCTTCCACAATGTCCAGCTTAATCAGTGACCTAGAGTCTGGCCCACTGTTGAACACCATGGTAAGGGGCAGTGTACTCGCTTGGCACCAGCGTAGGACGCATGTCTCAAGTCATCTGTGCCCCTATCGCTACTTCTTTTCTTGGAAACTTAATACCACCTAAATATGACAGAGCTGCTGGGGAGAGGCCTTGCCATCCTGCAGCTCGGTGTAGCTTCGGTGTTGGGAACCTGGACCATCCTCATTCCCCTGGAGTTCCTTATGCGTACAAGTCTTCAGAAGTGAGAATGGAGGAAGATGACTAATGTATTCATTCTCTGCCTACCCCAATGCCCAGTCCCTTGTAATTTCAGGGCCGATGGAACTGTGCCACCTGTTGCTGTGCTCTTCCCAGTCCTAGTTGGCATCTGAGACTTTTCCTTAGGAATCTCACAAATAAATCATTAGAAGAGAGTTATTTTTGAGTTGAATGTAGATGCAGGCTCTGACCTTGATGAAAAAGTTGCCCAGAAACAAGTATATTTGTAGCATATTATGATAATGTCATGTTAGTGTAGCCTCAGCACTTCAATTCTGATTGTTTCCTGTTGGACATATATTTAGATGAACTATATGAAATTGCTGATATTCAGCTATCTTCTTTTAATAGTTAACTCTTTTTTAGATAAATTTAGACTTACAGAAAGGTGCAGAGTTCCCATATACCCTTCATCCAGCTTCTTCTTATGATAACATCTTACATAGCTGTAGAACATTTATCAAAACTAAGAAATTAACTTTGGAATAATACTATTAACTAAAGTATAGAACTTACTTGGATTTCACTCATTTTTCTACTGTCTTTTTTCTATTATAGGACCTAACCCAGGATCTCAAATTGCATTTAGTTTTCAAGTCTTTGCAACCTCCTCCAATCTGTAGTAGTTCCTCAGTCTTGTCTTTTGAACAGTACTTGTCACTTATTTTGTAGAATGCCCCTCAATTTGGGTTTGTCTAATGTTTATTCATGATTAGATTGAAACTGTGCATCAACTGGGAAAGACACCCCAGAGTGATAATGCCCTGCTCAGTGCCCCGAACTAACAAACACACGATGTTGATCTGCATTGCTGGTGAGGCTAACGTCACTCACTTGGCTAAGGTGATGTCTGCTGGAATTTTCCACTGTAAACTTACTACTTTTCTCTTTATAATCATTATAATTATTAAATATTTGGAGGGAGATAATTTAAGACTATGCAAATAACCTGTTTCTGCTTAAAGTTTTCCTTATTCGTTTCAGTATCCTTACATCTTGCCCGAGGTGATTATTACTGTGATATGCTAATTCCCTCATTATTTATTAATTGGAATTCTTCTGTAAGAAAGAGTCGTTGCTTCTCTTCCATTTATTATTCAGTTATTTATGTCAGCATGGACTTGGATGTTTATGCCACTCTTTGAGTTATAACACTGTGCTTATTTTGTGACTCAATTGTTCCGACTTTGGCCCTTGTTAGCTCCTTCAGCATTCAAGCATTTTTGGTAACAGAGATGGAAATTCAACCTATCATTTCTCACTGGAATGAGAGCTGTTTGGTATTAGTGATTCCACTTTTTAAAAGTACCTGCATTGCTACCACTCCATCTAATCCAGTGTCTGACTCTAGAAGTGCAACTGCCCCTAACTGGTCTCCTTGCCTCTGGTCTAGTCTTACTCTCCAGTCTCCTCATCACAGAGTCTTTTGAAAATTCAAATCTGACCATGTCACTTCTCCTCTTTAAAACACTTCAGAAACTTCCCAGTGCTCTCAGGATAAAAACTAGGTTCCATAACAAGATCTGGAACAGTGCTGCCTAATAGGAATATAATGTGAACCACAGATGCAATTTGAACTTTTCCGGTAGCCACGTCAAAAAAAGAACAAAAATTAATTTTAACATTTTTATTCAACCCAAGATATCTAAAATATTATCATTTCAACATATAATCAATATAAAATTGTTAAAGAGACAGATAATAACTTTTTTGGTACTAATCTTTGAAATCCAGTCTGTGTTATATGCTCACAGCACATCTCCACTGGGATTAGCCTCATTTCAAGTGATCAGCAGCCACAGGTGGCTAATGGCTGCTGCAGTGTGCTGACCTGCACCATCAGGTTTCCACCAGCCTGCCTTACCACCTCCACCTTATTCTCTATGCTGTGTCCAAGCTCTGAGCCTTCACACATGCTATTTCTTCTGCTGGGAATGTTTCCCCTGCGCTTTGCCTTGACATTTCCACTATCATAACAATTATTATCCTTTAATGAAATTGCTGAATGTCTTTTACCCTTGACTGTAAAATTCCTTGAGGACAAGGACCCTGTGGGTCTTGCTCACTGCTACATCACCAGCAGCTAGTGCAGTGCCTAACACATAGCAGGGGCTTAATACATTTTGTCAAACTGAAAATTGAACCAAGAGGAGGCCTGTGTGATTTTAGGGAGGGAGAAAAATTAGGAAGTTGTTATGTGACATACGGGATACAAAGGTGACAAGAAGCTGAAGACTGCCTTTTTCTTATCCCCATAATTGTACGCTAGTGCTGGAAGGACCATTTATTTACTCCACCTTCCAGACTCTTAAGGAGTCTCATGGCATTTAGGTTCTCTTCATTGCATTTTCAAGAGGGCAGGGAAGAAATCTGATCATGAGGGACATACATGAGGCTCACCAAGGCCCTTCATGTGCATCTTAATGCCTCAGCCTGGAACTGCTGGGAAATGTTGCCTCAGCTCACCCTTCCTCTCTGGAAGGCATTCAGAATGAGGCAGGGACGGACATGGAGACTTTCTTCAAGGGCACTGGGCAGTCATCGGAGCCTTGGAGCTAGGAGAGATCTTTTGGGAGATGACATCAGGGGACACCTTAAGGGAAATCTTCCTTCTGGAGATGTCCCACTGATTTTGTTCTGGTGCCTTAATTCAGTCCTGGGATTTTTCTGACCAACTTAAGACCAACTTGATGGTAAAGACCAGTGAAGTAAAAAAAAAAAAAAAAAAAAAGAGAGAGAGAGAAAAAAAGAAACAAAAGAAAAAAGACCAACCTGAGAAATTGACAGAGTTGGTTCTCAAATAGCACTGCCTCTAATTTTCTACACTGGTGGCTGTGCCCCAGAGAAAGTGTCAGTGTCAGGGAAAGAGCACTGATCGAATTAAAAGACCTGCTGTATTAGTCAGGGTTCTCCAGAGAAACAGAACCAACAGAAAAAACAGAAAATACATACATATATATATAAAAAAAGTAACATGTATTTTTTACTTTTATATATATATATATGAAAAAGATTTTATTATAAGGAAATGGCCTGTGTGATTTTGGGGACTGACAAGTCCCAAGATCTGTAGTTGGCAAGTTGGAGACCCAGGAGTATAGTTCTAGTCCAAATGCCAGAAGGCTTAAGACCCAGGAAGAGTCAACGTTAAGGCAGGAAAACAATAATATCACAGCCCGAAGACAGTCAGGCAGCCTTCCTGAATATGGAATTCCTTTTGCTCAGCCTTTTGTTCTATTCAGGCCTTCAGCTGATTTGATGGGGCCCACCCACGTTAGGGGGACAATCTGCTGTACTCAGTCTACCAATTCAAATGTCACTCTAATCTAGAAACACCCTCACAGACACACCTAGAATGTTTAACCAAATATATGGGCATCCTGTGGTCCAATCAAGTTGACACATAAAATTAACCATCACTCCTGGGTTCTAGTCCTGGTTATACTGATAACTGGTTTATTTCTTGGGAAAGTTGCTTTATCATTATGGGTTTCAGTGTCTACCTTTAAAAATGGGGCTAAACACATCTGCCTTTGTTCAGCTCACAGAGCTACCGGCAAGCTCAAATAAGGTTAAGTACACAAAAGCCCTTGGAAAGTATAACACATTCAATGTTTTTTGTTTGCTTTTTAGAGACAGAGTCTTGCTCTGTCACCCAGGCTGGATTGCAGTGGCATACTCATAGCTCACTGCAGCCTCAAACTTCCGGGCTCGAGTGGTCCTCTCACCTCAGCTCCCAAGTAGCTAGGACTACAGGGGTGCATCATCCCCTAGCTAATTTTTAAAAATTTTTTGTAAACAGAGTCTCACTGTGTTGCTCAGGCTTGTCTTGAACTCCTGGCCTCAAGTGATCCTCCTACCTCAGCCTCCCAAAGTGCTACAGGCGTGAACCACTGAGCCCAGCCACATTCTATGTTTGTTGGCATTGTTACAGCACCCATGTCTGGGAATACATACATGGCAGTGAATGCTTTAGAATGCCCACTTGGGGTGGCCGCCTATTCTAAAAAAGGGAAGCCACCCACAGTTGGATGATTAGAGAATTCGATACCCAAGGTTCCCACACTTCTACCTACATATCTAGTTATTTTGGTGACCCATTTACAAAAATATCATTGCAACAAGGCCAGTCTGATGGGAAGAAAAGCACAAAGCATAAAGCCGTGGCCAATTGCTGGGCAGAGCTAAAGCATGGTTACTTGACATTTGATTAAAAGCACAAGCTTTGGGAGGCTGAGGCAGGAAGATTGCTTGAGCCCAAGGGTTCAAGGCCACACTGAACTATGATTGCACCATTGTACTCCAGCCTGGGTGACAGAGAAAAATCCTGTCTATTAAAAAAAAAAAAGAGAGAGAGAGAAAGCACAAGTTTGGGCAGAGTTGCCATATATGGGTGGAAGTGTCCAATATATGAACTGAGTTTTTCAGTTTACTGGGTTCTGTTTGTTCTCCTTATAATGACCCCAGCTTGAGTGAATTCTCCAAGTCTGAACTTAGCTAATTCATGACAAAGTGCCCAATCTCATATGCTCCATCAAGCATGGGTTAAAAATGGTATAAAGCTATGCACAGAGCTTTAGGAGGCAAAATCCCAGGGGACAAAAACATCTTTGCCCCCTGGAAATTATCAGACCACACCTGTGCCAGCTAAGACCACAACTCTCTCATCTTTGGCTTGTTCTAATGGAAGGAATAAAACTAAATGGGGTCATGTGCTGCTGTAAGCTTCCCCTGCCAGTTGGCATCCAGATCTTCACAGAGGTTAGAAAATCATGGCTCTCTATTCAATGGATGCCAACAATCCTGGTTTGACCTTGATAGACCTGCTTGCCATGGGGATGCTGACAGGGAAAAAATACCCTAAAATATAAAAAGGTGATACCTTATCTTTCTTTGATTTTCTTGGAAGAATTTCATTTTTAATTCTAAGCTCAGCCACTGGTCAGTAGAGGCACAGCCTGGGTTTAGAAAAATCTATATGAAATTCTAAGAAGAAAATAAATAACATGAAGTGAAGAAAAGATGACCCAGTGGTAAGCTTTGATAGAAGCAGTTTCCTATTTCTCTGATTAGATTATCTGAACCTTGAATATCATTTTCAAAAAGGCACCCTTTTAGTTTGCACAGTCTCATTGAAAAGATAAAAGCAAGTACTGAGTGTTTATTACCACTAGACAAAGTAAACAGTGTGGCCTTGTGAAAGGAACCTTCTCCTGGGGTCATGGGGCCTGTGTGCTGGTATCAGCTCTGTGCTGGCTGTAATCGTGAGCTAAGTAAGCAACATAACTATTTCATGGCTCTGTTTCCTTATCTATAAAATGGGGATTATAATGCTCATCTAACCTGGTTTCCAAGATGGAATTGAATTTGAAAACTGTTGGGGGGAGGGAACATTAAGAAGGCTACCCAAATACCAGTGGTGGGTATTGCATTGTGACAACTCAGATGAAATATTAAGACAGAAAAGGCCCCTCTATAGGTGGGCCAGCAATCTGATGTCAGTATAGAAATTGTCATGGTGTGGTTCCTGTTAGGAAGAAAGGTCAAATTTCAAATGTTCACAAAATTGGGATGGAGCAATATAGCAGCCACTTCCAAGATGGCACCCAGTGAATTTTGCTCTCCCGTATTCATGCCTTCATGTAGTCTCCTCCCATGCTGACTAGGGCTGATCTATGTAACCAACAGGATACTGCAGAAATGATGGTGCATAATTTCCAAGACAACTCATAGAAGACACTGTGGTCTCCAACTTGTTCCCTCTTGGATTGCTCACTCTGGGGGAAGCCATCTGCCATGTTGTGAGGACACTCAAGCAGCTCTGTGGGGAGGTCTACGTGGGGAGAAACTAAATGTTTTGTCAATAGCTTGCGCTATCATGCCAACCATGTGAGAAAGACACCTTGGAAACAGATCCTCTAGCCTTAGTCAAGCCTTCAGATGACTGCTGCCCCAGCTGACATCTTGACTGCAAACTCCGACAACCCTAGCCAAACCATCCAGCAAAGCAACCCCCAGATTCTTGACCTACAGAAATGGTGAGAGATAATATATGTATATAATTATTTTAAGCTACTACATTTCAGGATAATTTGCTAATACAAATTTACAATAGATAATACAAACAATGACGTATCCCTACAGAGTAGGCAGTAAGACCCTAAGTCCTGAAATAAAGACCATGTTCAGTTTTGTCCAGTTTCCATGCTGACTTTACCTCTCTAATTGGATGATATATTTTGGGGAGAGGCAAGATAGAGAAACAGTGGGCATATAGGTTTTAGGTATTTCTACTAATTGAGACAATAGTATTGAAACTTCTAAGATTTGATTACTTTTTTAAAAAATAAAAAAGCGTCTGATATACTGGTTGTATTATTAATAGTTTGATAGGGTTTCCATAACAAAGAACCACAGACTGGGTAAGTTAAGCAACAGAAATTTATTTGTTCAAAGTACCAGAAGCTAGAAGTCCAAGATCAAGGTGTCAGTAGGGTTGATGTCTTCTGAGGTCCCTCCCTTTGGCTTGTATATAGCCATCTTCTCCCTGTGTCTTCATAGGCCTTCCTTCTGTGTCTGAATGTGCCCTAATCTTCCCTTAACAATGCCAGTCATATTGAATTAGGGCCTGTTCCAATGACCTCATTTAACCTTAATTAACTCTTTAAAGACATTATTTCCAAATACAATCACATTCTGAGGCACTGGGGGTTAGGACTTTAACATATGAATGGGGGGTACACAATTCAGCCCATAACATTAACCAACATGTGTCAGTCTATGTTATTCCATCTTAATACACCAATAGCAGTATTGTCTAAACTGGTCTGAAGTGCCTATTTCTAGCATCTGGTAAATTCCCTATGAGACCTAAGTGCCCCCACCCCTTTATCCCATGTCATGAAGTAACATTACACCCAGCACAATGTGTAATTCCCAGCCAACAGGGAGACATAATTTTCAATTATGCACTCAGGTATTTCTTAAAGAATAGAGGAATACTCTTTATCCTCAACAAAGTTTTCCTTCATTATATACTTACAAACATTATTTGTGACAATCCCTTTTTTGTCTAATAATCCCAAAAGATAAGCTTGTCCTGCCTTGGACATTTTAAATCAGATTCAGAATCCTCTCTCTGATCACAACAGTATCATTGTTGTGGAATAGGCACTATGATGGTCTTTTGTTATCCATGTTTAGATTTGTTCAGTTTGATTTTTCTAAGGGATTATATATTCTCTTCCCAAATTTTAATTTAATTCAACCAGGAAAATTCAATCAAGGCTCCTGTCAGCCTTGCTGGTTGGAGTTATACCTGGCCATGATGACTTCTGATACCATTCAACACGTCCATTCTATTCTTAGTCAGTGTAGTTGTAATAATGATTTTCAAACAGAAAGGGGGCCTGGCTCCCCACCCCCAGAGAGGTCATAAGGCTGAGTCCATCAGATATTTCAGACTCTGCTTTTCAGACACATGGCAGCATTGCACTTCCCCCTTGTGGCTGGGTGAGCTCGTGCATTAGGTCTGGCCAGTGGGCTTTGAGCACAAAGAACACCTTCAGTCCTGGGCCACAGTATGTAACTGCCAGTGTTAGGCCCTCCGGAGCTCTTTGTCCCTCTACTGTGGTGACCAGCAATATTCTGGCTAGTCAGCCTTAGCTTTGGAGCAAATATGACAAGGAATCATGAGAGAACTAAACCTTTGTGGTTTTAAGACGTTGTGATTGGAGGGATTGTTTGTTACTGCAGCATAACTTTGACTTACATGATGTCTTCTGACTAATACAATCTCTTTTGTCCCCTGGGGCTGCTTTGCTCCAAGTGAATTTATTCCCTCCTACCAGGGACCACTTCTGCATATCAAGAGGTATTGAAAGGGGTGACTTTCAAGGCCAAAAAGACCTGTAAAATTCTTCCCCCACCACAATGGGTACCTTATATTTGCACAATTAAGAGGGGCCAGGTCCCAGTTCACTGGATCTTGAACAAAGAAGCTCTGCCACAGGGTGTTTGGGAGTGTCTACCTGGTGTACCCAGACACAGAAGCAAGCTGCCTCAGCCTCCCCTCTCACACTCTGCCAGAGCCATGGTTGAGCTGGTGGAGACAAAGTAAAGCTTATGAACCATGGTTTTAATAGTTGCAATGACACTGTCTGGATAACTCATGAGGCCTTCTGGAATTAATGACTTAATTTAAGGACTCACAAGTATTTCATGGTGATAATCTACTCCTCTCACCTGAAGCATCTTATGTATAGGAAGGACAACTGGAAGGTGAAATCTCTGGGAGGTGCTGAAGGAAGCAGGGAAGGGCAAGGGGGTAGCCCAGAGTTTTGCACTTAAGCAGCTCTACAGAGTAGGGAAGAAAGAACATAGGACTGGCAATTGCTGCCTGATGCCTGGTTTTGATGGTGAGGATATCATTCATACAAATGCTAAACAGGTAAAGTGCTGATCCTCTTCCCCAGATATTTTAAGAAAGGCAGAATAGTATGGTGGTTAAAAGCACAAGCTCTGGACTGTTGCGTTTCAAACCCTAATCCCACCACTTCCTGGCTATGTGACTTTGGGCAAGTTAGGAGGAAATATCAGGATGGAATGAATTAGCACATATAAAGCACTAGGAACCCTGGCACACAGTGAGCACCATGCTGAAGTGTTTATGAGAATGACGATGTCTGCATTTCAATAGCCACAAGGATCCTGTCTGGGTATAAGATTGACCTACTTGGGATCTTTGCCTCTAGGGGCAAAAAAGAGAGTTCTATTGGAAGATTTTATAGCCACAGTTCTTGGAGTGACGCGTGTGCTGTTTGATCATAAAATCCCCAGGGTTAGGCAAGACAGCTGAGTCCCTGACTGTCTGATACTAGGAAAAAAAGCTGGAGCCGCACGCTAGCTCCTTCTCCCCAGGCCTGTTGAGTGGGTGAAGGTTTCAGCCTTTTCCCCTTAATCTGCACATTTTGGGGGATTGTTTGGTTTTGTTTTTAGGCTTTCTTCAGCAGCTGTGTAGCAAATCCTTTTTAACAGGAGTAAATGTGTCTGTGCCAAAACCATCCTGCATCTCTTGGCCAGTGTGCAGGCACCCTGGGTGGTCTGCAGTGGCCAGCAGCCACTGTGGGGAGAACTGGAGCAAGAACTTGGCCCCGGCCCTGACTCCTCTGCTCTGGGCCTGCCCAGTGGCCTCGTCTGGAGTGGAGGTTAATAGGCAAGAACTACTTTAGGTCAGGCTACTTCTGGGAAACCAACCCAGCCCCAGGCTAAACCCCACAAGGGAAGATCAGGGAGAGCCTTAAATTACCAATTCCATTCTCTGCTTGGAAAGTTGGAAACAAACCCTTGTGATCCTGTGTTCAAACTATGGCTTCCCCACTTACCTAATCTTGGACACATAGTTTTACTTCTCTGAGCCACAGTTTTCCAGGAGGTGCTTGATAAGTGTTGGTTAGCACTGCTATCCTAATTTCCATCTTTCTCCCCACTGCAATAGCACCCTGTCAGTGCTGCTCCTGTTGATTGTCTTGTCCAGAATATCTCTTTCCTTTCCACTGTCCACATGCCAATCTTGTTCCTTATTAATGCCCATTTCACAGCAGGGAAAGGGAAGGGCCCATCCTGGAACCACCTGGAAAGAGTCTGTATCAGTTAGTTTGCTAGGGCTGCCACGACAAAGAACCACAAACTGGCTCCTCCGGCCAGACGAGAGAAGGAAATGAGATGGAAAGAAAAAACAAAACTGCATTCCAGGAAAACCTCATTGGCCTGAAATCTCCACGTCAGCTGATAGGCAGAGCTGCCTGCTGACTGAGCCACCAGCTACCCTCTTTGCTGAAAAGCCTGGGCTTACACTCCTGGAGGGCAAATTGAGCATGCTGGAACATTATCGGGGGATGATGTAGCCCTTTTTCTGACATCAGACATGACACTTCCAACACTCACTCTCCGGGACCTCTGTCTTCATTGGCAGGTCCCCGTGCTGTGGAACACTGCATCCAGACTGCCGTCTGGGGAGCACATCCACGTGACGTGCTTGCTTTTGGGGTCTGTGGTGTGTGTGTGTATAGGAGAGAGCAATTGAAATATGTTATGTGATGAGCATTAATGTTGGATTTTGCTTTCACTCGGCTACACAGATGTTTCTTGTGGTCTTACTCTGTGCAGGCAGTGGTCCTAGAACTGGCATTCTCAAATAACACTACTTACCTGAGAGTCACTCCATCACCCACAGGGTGGGGGCCAAACTTCTCATGGCATTCAGGGGACTTCATGACCTGACCTTAGTCTCCTATTCCAGCACCATCCACTGCCTCCCGTGAACTACAAACGACAGGGGCAGCACATTCCTGCCTTCAAGGAGCTCAGCAGGGGTGTGGACAGAGTCCTGCACCACCTTCACAGACAGGGTAACAACGGCCAAGCTCCCTAAAAGAGCCACTTATGCTATGCTGGGCAACATGTGTGGAGGCGTCAGGGACCCAGGGCAGTGCAGCCAGGCTTGCAGTCCCTATGCTCTTGCTCCTCACCCACCCTTCTTGGCCTCTTGCTCATCTGCTTCCTTCCTCAAAAAGAGCCTCCTCCCTGCCCTCCCGGCCCTCACCGTAGCACCCACGGGGTCTCCTCTTGGAGGCAAGGGCACCTCTCTGTGACACACTGTGTGTTTCCACCCAGCACGGTACTTCCCAGGGGACCTGGCCCTGGGTCCTCACGTCCTTTCCAGCCCAGTGGCCACACATGCCTGCCCTGTGCAGGTCTCCGCTGGTACAAAGTCTATGTGGGGTGAGAGAGACGGGGCGAATGGGGATCACCCACAAGATGTGGGCTGAGTGCAAGCCCGTGGCCTCCACTTTTGTTTTGTGACATTTTTTGGAGGGGGAAGGTCTGATTCTCAGCTTCCCAGTTCTGACAACAGAACTTTTTCAGTGTATTCACAGAAGATCCCATCTCTTGGTGACAGACTAGAATTATAAATTCCACAAGACTGCTGTGCAAGCTAGAAAGACAATTTATTGATTTATGGTGGGGGGTACTAGTTAAGGTAACTTTGGCCACTGTAACAGATAAAGCCAGAAAATAGATTCTTTTACTGTTTTTTTTACTGCTTGCTACAGTTAACTTTGCTTCTGCTCTGTGGGTGGGTGGTCCTGCTCCGACCACGCCCTTCGAGCAGTGATTCAGGCCCAGTCCATCTTGAGGGTCCCCAGCCTTGGCTTGCAGCCTCCAGCATCACCCCAGGGATTGTCCCCATACCAGCCAGCCAGAAGGGAAAGAGCAGGAAAGATTGTGCATGGGAGGGTTTTAGTTCCTAGGACTGCTGTAACAAATTACCACGATAGCACATGGGTGGCTTAAAATAACAAAAATGTATTCTCTCACAGTCCTGGAGGCCAGAAGCCCAACATCCAGGCATCGGCAGGGTTGATTCATCCTGGAGGCTGTGAGGGGAACTGTCCCTCTCCTGGTGGCTGTTGGCTATCCTTGGTGCCCCTTGGGTCCTGCCTCTGCCTCAGTCTTCACGTGGCTTTCTCTCTGGTTTGGCTGTCTGTGTCTTCTCCTTTGCTGTCTCTTGTAAGGACGCTTGCCTTCGGATTCAGGGCCCACCCTAATCCAGGATCTCCTCTCGAGATCCTTGCCTTAATTACATCTGCAAAGGGCTTTATTCCAAATAAAGTCACATCCTGAGGCTCTGAGTGGACGTGAATTTTGGAGGGAATACGGTTCAACCTACTGCATGGGGCACACCTGGATATGGTACATCTCTTGTGCCCGCTTCCCATGAGTCAGCAATGAGTCCCATGGCCATACCTAACCACAAGAGACACTGGAAAATGTATCTAGCTGTGCCCAGAAGGACGAGGAAACCAATTTGGGGAGCAGCTACTAGTCTCAGCCACATGGGGGAGGGTCTGTGTCCAGGACCAGGAAGCTCTGGCTTCCTGGAGGACTGGTTCTTCCTCAGGCAGAACTGGACACATACTGACAACATCTTACATCTGCTCCTCTTTGTCTGTGGCAAGCACTGGCCAATCATTAGCTTCAAGGTCTGTTCCACATGCTTGATGTGTGCTAACGCAGCCAGTTTCACTACTTGTCCTTCAGGTGAAGCTGTGAAGCCTTCCTCACTCCCTGTAGGCAGTCACTGCCTTCTCTTGTCATACCTCTTGTTGAGGAATACTTATTCCTCATTCCTGATGCTGCCTTCCATGTGGCAGTAGCTCCACTGGCTATAAGCTCCTGGTGACCTCCCCTGCCCCCTTACTCCCTTGGAAGGAGAGGAGAGCACGTCAGGTTGATGATTTTGGAAGGTGAAACACAGCTTCTTCTTCTTTGCTTTCTCTTAGATGCTAGTTTCCAACAATAAGCACAAGTTAAGTCCTACTCCTGCAGCTGGGTGGGAGCCTGCCTAATTTGGGGGTTCAGAATTAGGAGGCTTATTTGCCTACAAATATAAGCCAGATTTATTTTCCAATCAACTTAATAAAATGATAGTTTGACCCCAAATGCCTTCCTTCTTTGTCTTATTGCTCATTTGATTTAGCTGAGAAAAGAGGTTTGAGAAGTCCTCAACTACTCTGCTATAGTCCTTTTAACTTCTTACTACACTTAGGTGAATACATACTTATTTTTAAGGGCCCTACACAGTGCCTGAAACACAGTAGGAGTTTGTGTTTGTTGAATGGATGAATAAAAATGGTAAAATAATATATATGTCTAAAGAAATATCACCTCTATAAAGACCTGCAAAAATAAGACACTATAAATTTCTAGTTTTCTGGAGTATAATTTGGTGATATTTATCAAGAACCTGAAAAGTGTTGATACTTCAGTTCAGGAATTCCGCTTCTAGACAGTTATCCTAAGGAAATGTAATTGATGTGTGCAAAAAGTTATGTCTGGGGATTTTGGCCACAACATTATTTAAAATGGCAAAAGTTGAAAAAAAACTAAATATTTTTTATCAATCATGGTTCATTGTTACAAGCAACAGAAACTAAGTCGGCCTATCTTCAGTTAAAAAGAAAAAGGGGGAATTTATTAAAGGACACTGGATAGCTCACAGAATCTCTAGGAAATCAGGCCTGGAGGCAAGAGACAACACTCAGATCCATGCTGCAGCATATCTAATGAAGACATCCCTGCTGACAAACAACCCTGGGCGCAAACATTATAGCCAATACTGCCAGCATCATAGTTGCTGAATGGAGGGTTCTGGAACCTGATGGAGCAGCCACCCCTGCCCCATCCTCACCAGACTGGAGGCCTTCAGACCTCTGCTTCTTCACACTCTAGCTTCCAATTCAAAGTTGGGGCAGATTCACATCATTGGCAAAGACTGGGAATTATGACTATACTCTAGCTGCAAGGGAGCCGGGGAAAGTGAGTGTTACTTCTATCTTCCTTTGTGGGAGAAGGTAGGTTCTGTCTCATTGGGTGAAGGAGTCTCCAAACATAGGAAGAGGGTTCAAATACAAGGTATACAAAGTGGGCTGTAAGAATGACAAATATCTACTATAGCATCCAAACCTCAGAGGATTACTAAGTAAATGGCACAGATGCCACATCCAAATGATGCAATGCTATGGGACTCTGTAAAAAATTGTGCATTAGGAGATACAATGACCTGAGGAAATTATTATGATATAGTAAGTGAAAAAAAATCAAGTGATGAAATAGTGTGATCCCAGATATGTTTTTAAAAATTCTGTGTATATAAAAAATGGAACTATAGACAGCAGAATGTTAATAGGACTCTGGGTGGTGGGATCATTAGTGATGTTTTTCTATTTTATACTTTTCTGGGATTTCCAAATTTTCTAAATGAACATGCATTTTTATAATTAGGAAGCAAGTATGCAAAGATTTGTAAGAGACTAGAAGTGAGCAAAACAGAAAGGTTGAGCTAAATGTCTTAATAATGAGCTCTTCAGGAGCACATCTGCACTACACTTGAAGGAAGAAATTGATGGCAGATCACTTTATTAAACCTCAGGCTGTGCATAGTGGTTCATGCCTGTAATCCCAGTACATTGGGAGGCCGAGGTGAGGGGATGGCTTGAGGCCAGGAGTTTGAGACTAGCCTGAACAACATAGTGAGACACTGTCTCTACAAAATATATATATAAAAAAAAATTAGCCAGGCATGGTGGTGCATGCCTGTAGTCCTGCCACTTGGGAGGATGAGCCAGGAGGATCACTTGAGCCCAGGAGTTTGAGGCTGCAGTGAGCTATGATTGTGCTACTGCACTCCAGCCTGGGCAACCATCTCTAAAAAAATTTAAAATCTCAGCTGCACCAGCATCTCTCCAGATCTGTGAGAGCTTAGGAGACACAATCAGAGCCGACTTACATTTTCCTTCATTTTCCATAACTGTCATCTTGTTACACTTACTTGAGGAGCATCTTATGTAGGAATAGACCTGAGGGGTAGTACAGGCTTGGAGGCACCATTCTGCACCTTCCCTACCTCTGGGAACATTCAAGGCAGGGGACACAATGAATATAAATACCCTGTGTGGCCTTGGTGGGGGGGTGGGTGGCAGAGCTGGCTTGAGCCCCAAGGTTTGGCTGTGGAACGATAGCGCCATTCACGTGGGACGCAGGTGGAGATAAACTGATTGCTTCAATTTGAGCTCCAAGCCTTTTTTCAGTGTGAGTAAGAAAGGTCCAGGAATTTAAAAGACAGGAAAAAAAATTGTGACAACTAAAACTGTTTTTTAAAATATAGCTAAAAGCAAAAATGAAGCAAAACTCAAAATTAGCATAAGAATATACAACCAAAGGTTGCTGGCATTGAAGAGAAGGAAGAAGAAGCCAACACTTGAGTATTACCAATCTGCCAGGCAGTGGGCTAAGGGTTTTAGGGCATATTTATCTCCTTTTAGCAGGTTAATTGCTCTGAAGAGGGCCCCAGTGCAGCTCAGGCCAAGGGTCTGATGGATTCAGGCACAATTTTCCTTTCTAAGGGCTTTCAAATTCTCACTAAGAAGATTATTCATTTTGTAGACCACATAAACGGGTGAGGTCTCCAGAAGTATGTCAAAACGCTCTGTTCATGTCAGTCGGAGGCGCTTACCAAAATGCAGGTTCCTAGGCACACTGAACCCACAGAATGTTCTAGAGAGGGTCCGGGGAGCTGCTTTGTAAATACACTCCGGGGTGAGCATTAGCACATCAGGATTGATAACCGTGTGGCCTGCTTCCTTCTCCCAGGTCTGTCCAAGGTCTGAGCAAAGGTGCCAGCTCTGACTTTGGTCCTAGTGTTGGCTCTGCCACTCAGGTGTGCAACCTTGAGCCCTGGCTCTGTGTCTTTGTACTGTCAGAAAGGGTAATAATAATCTGCATGCAAGGCCGTCAGGAGAACGAAATGATGTAACAGAGATAACAGAAATGAAGACGTGTTGAAAGTGAACTGATCCCTGCAGATGTGAGGCCGTGAGGCTGCATCAGATGACTTCATTAGCTTGGAAGGTTCAGGACTTCTTGTTCTAGGGGGGCTGGGTGAGATTGTGGGAGGAGTAGGGAGGGCCTGCAAGTCTGGAAGCCAGGGGTTGTCAGCGGGTGGCCAGAGGCTTTGGCAGACTAGAGCAAACCCAGGAAGGGCAGACGTGACTCCTGGGACACTAGATGGCAGCTTTGTGTGGTTTAGTTGGGGTTAAACTGCCAAGAGTTCCTGTGGCCTTTCTTGGGGCTGGCCACCAGCACCACCCTTCTGGCAAGAGGTGGTGTGGCTGTGTGCAAGTCTGAGGCTGGTTCCTAGTCTGGCAAATTCCAATCCTGAGAGCCAAGCTTGGTTGGTCTGGCAGTCTGTCGGAGAGAGAAGTGTCTGACTGCAGGGTGGCCTTGCTGGGCTTTGGGCCAGAGCTGGGGCTGCGCAGATGTGGCTGAGCCCTAGTGCAGGGCAAAGGGAGGGGAAAGGGACAGACCCAAAGATGCCAGACCCCAAGCAAGAGTCCCCGAGGACTTGCCCTGGCTTGGGCAGGCCTGAGCTGTCCGGGAGACCCTTCCTCTGTGAGCTAACCCCCTGCCCCCACCCAAAATGATGGTGAGGCAGCCTCTGGTATTCGTTCATCCATTCTATGATTGCCAACTGCTTACCCGTCATAGACCCTGTGCCAGGCTCGAGGAAGACTGCAGTGGACAACACACCATTCTTCTTTTCAAGTTGCTTATGGTCTAGTGGTTTTTACCCTCGAGTGTGTACGGAAATCCCTGGAGAGCTTGTTACAAAGGCTGATTCCTGGGCCCTAGCCTCTGAGGTTCTGATTCAGCAGGTCTGGGAGGGGAGTAGGACCCACACCTCAAAGAGCATCTCAGATGACTGTGCTGTAGGAGGTCCTCCCCCTCCCCCAGGCTTGCAGAAACTCTGTGCTGGCCTCAAATCCTTTGGGGAAGAACCTGGCGAGATTCAGCCTTTGAGAACGTCCCTGTTTCAGGGTGACCACCTGGGGAGTCAGCTTTAGAGGAGGAAGAAGAGAGTATCCCCTGGTAAACTGGTTGTTGGGAGCTGGAGAAGCACTTTTTCTGGGTAGGTAACCTGCTTTCCTCTAGGAGGGCTCCTTTGCCGGCAGCCTTCCCTCTTCCTGAACCTGCTGATTTCTACCACCCAGTGAGGTGAGATGCTCTGCCTGGCAAGGATGGCTCACAGGGGCGGAGTCCCCATGCTTTATAATTGTCAGCAGCTGGCTCTGGCTGGTGCCTTTTGGGTTTTTTCCCTGGACATCTTGCCCCTTATTTTCCGATCTGGTTTCCTGGCAAACTGTGAGTCTAGGTAGTTTTGTAATTGTCGCCACTCCAGAATCTCAATATTTCTTTTCAGATTCGGAAAGCTATTATGATTAACCATACCCACCCTCAAAACCATTTTAATTCAGAATATAGATTAGGAAGCCTGTTAAGTGCATACAATGAAATCAGAACTCAGCAAGCTTTAAAATTCTGTATCAAAACAGGAACAATTATTTAAAAGGTAAATAATCAGGTTTTTAAAACTTTTAGTCTGGAGGAAAATAGATTAGTTCTTGTGTCCAGAATACATTTGGATAAGATTTTTGCTGTGTTTGGGACAAGGATCTCCAAGGATCTCGATTCCAATTATTTTTAAGAGTTTTTCTAATACTTTTTAAAAAAATGGGCAGTTTCTGAAAAGAAGAAAAAGAAAGAAAATAATTGAAAAAACAAAGTGAAACTTTCCAAACTCTAGGAAGGTTCATATGGTTTGTTGTGTTCTTGGAAAAATAGCTCCGGCACGGACTGCGCTGGTTTGGAAAGGACTGAAGAACCAACCAGGGTGGTTTGTTCTGTGTCCGGGCTCTGCCATCAGACTACCTGGGCTCCTTCAGGCCCCTCCACTTACTGTGTGGCCTCAGGCAAGCTTCCTAATTTCTGGAATACTCAGTTTCCTGATTTGTAAGTGGGGATATGAGGACCGCTTTGTAGGTTCATTAATGAAGATTAACCCAGATAATCCGTGTGAAGAGTTTAGCACAGTGCTTGACACACACATGTACCAAATAAATGCCTACTGTCATCGTCACCACCGCCACCATCATCGTCATCATCTCTCAGTGTTATGAAAGGAGAGCACATATGAGGAACAACCACAGGTCTCTACCACCGCCTTCACTGTTCTCCTGCCTCCAGCCACTCTTCCCCAAAGCATCCCTCGGAGGGATTGTCTGAATCACAGCTCTAACCAGCTGGGCTCCTCCTTTGCTGGACACGCACTGGGCTCTTCTGCTTCCACGCCTTTGCTTAGGCAATATCTGTCCCCTGGAACGTCTTCCTTCCACATCTCTGCCTTCCGGTGTTCTCTGCATCTTCCTATAGATCCTTCAGGGGCCTGTTTATATGCTGTGTCCTTGATTAAATCTTTCTAAATCCACCCTATAAGATGTTTATGCACTCATTCAATCATGAATTCAATCCACAAACTTTGCTGATTGCCCACCTGGATGATCGCACCAGGTGCTACGTGAGATGCCGGGACCCGAGGCAGTGAGCACAGCCCCCGTCCTCCAGTTGAATGTCTGGCAGTGGAATGTTTATGCCCTCTGCTTCCTCACAGTACTTTCTTTTTTTTATTTTGGATTTTTTTTTTTTAATTTCAGAATATTATGCGGCTCACAGTACTTTCTCGATTCCACTCAGATGCCTGTGCCACATTTTGCTGTGTGAGGCTGGTGTTTATATACTGGCTTCATCTTCTCTCATAGAGTGGTAGTGCAAGGTCTAAGGATGAGCATACACTACAAACAGTCTGTGAAGATAACATTTCATAATTGAAAAAGTAAACCTGATTCACTTCTGGATATTCACCCAAAAGAATTGAAAACAGGGACTCAAACTGTCATTTGTGCACCCATGTTCATAGCAGCATTTTTCACAGCGGCTGAAAGGTAGGAGCAACCTACTGTCCATCGACTGATGAATAGATACACAAAATGTGGTCTATACATACAACGGAATATTATTTAGCCTTAAAAAATAAGAAAATTTTAGCTAGGTATGGTAGCTCATGCCTGTAACTCCAGCAACTCAGGAGGCTGAGGTGGGAGGATCACTTGAGCCCAGGAGTTCTAGACCAGTCTGGGTGACATAGTGAGACCCTTGTCTCTATAAATAATGAAAAAAAAATTAGCCAGGCATGGTGGCACGTGCCTGTAGTCCCAGCTACTTGGGAGGCTGAGGCAGGAGGATCGCTTGAGCCCAGAGCCCAAGAGTTCAAGGCTGCAGTGAGCTATGATCACACCACTGCACTCTAGCCTGGGCGACAGAGTGAGACCCTGTCTCTAAATTTTTTTTTTTTTTTTTGAGACAGAGTCTTGCTCTGTCGCCCCAGACAGAATGCCGTGGTGTCACCACAGCTCACAGCAACCTCAAACTCCTGGGCTCAAGCGATCCTCCTGCCTCAGCCTCCTGAGTACATGGGACTAAAGGGGCCCACCATGACATCAGGCTAATTTTTCTATTTTTAGTAGAGACGGGATCTCGCTCTTTGTTTGGCTGGTCTCAAACTCCTGAGCTCAAGCGATCCTCCCGCCTCGGCCTCCCAGTGTGCTGGGATTACAGGCGTGAGCCACCGCGCCCAGTCCTGTCTCTAAATTTAAAAAAAATTTTAATAATAAAATAAATAGTAAATAAATAATAAGGAAATTTTGATACATGCTACAACATGGATGAACCATGAAAACATGCTAAATGAAATAAGCCTGTCACAAAAGGACAAAGACTGTGTGATTCCACTTACATGAGGTACTTAGTCGAATTCATAGAGATAGAAGGTAGAATGGTGTTTGCCTCGGGCTGGGGGGAGGCGGAAATGAGGAGTTATTGTTTCATGGGTACAGAGTTTCAGTTTGGAAGCTGAAAAAATTCTGGAAGTGGATAGTGGTTGTGGTTGCACAACAATGTGAATGTACTTAATGCCACTGAATTGTACACTTAAAAATGATTAAAATGAGCAATTCTGCGTTATGTGTATTTTATTCCAAAGAAAGAAAAACAAAAAAAGTAAATAGTTATCTTTAAAAGCTTCTTTCTTCTATGTTCAGCCCAAGCCAGCATCTTGTCAGAGTGAGGTGTGAGGTTTAAACATGGAGGCCCCGGAGACACCGGGATTATTACGGAGGAGAAAGGGGAGGAGGATGGACTCACTTCAGGTACTCCCTGGAGACACGGATGACAGACTACGATGTCCATTCACAGAAAACAGAAAAAAGATGTGAGCTTAAACTGATGCTGAAAGATTTATACATTTTTTTCCCACCAGTATATTTTTTTCTTTAACTGCTGGAAAAATCGGTAATCATCAAAGACTCAGGGTGTCTATTGGCAGGAAGACCAGAGCAGCAACCTTGTCCCGGGGCCTCCTGGTCCTGGGGTAGCTGGAGTCCTGGGGCCCTGTCCTTGTCAGTCACCTTGTGGCTCAGCCCACCCCCGCCTTCCTTCCGCAGCGAGCAGTGAGCTGGAAAGAACCTCCCCTGCTCTTCCACCCACCTCGGTGCACAGCAAAGTCCAAGCTTTTGAACCCAACGTGGTAGGTGTCGAGGGCACTTGCTAGAATATGTTTTAAAGAAATACGGGCACCATTTCTAGACCCTTGCTGACCTCTCAGGGAGGGCTTTGGCTGCCAGTGCATTTTGTGAACTTTAATAAGCCTTTGATGCAGCTTTGACTTCCACAGTAGCCCGGCTGTTTTCAGAAGGAGAACCCTGGTCTAGGTCAGAAGGGTTATTAATGCTCCTGTTATCATCCTGTCCTCTGTTGCTCTGCCTGGGATTCTGAGTGTCAGAAATTTAGGACCCAGCTTGTGCCGTGAGAAGCTTCCGGGCACGCAGAGCACACTCCCACCCCCGTGGGCTGGGTGGCTGGCTGGGCTGACCTTCTGTTCATCTGCATCCCTCATTATCCCCAGTCTTCCCAGTTCCTGGAACCTGAAGTATGTGGGAATTAAGGATTTCCTCGAGCTATTGGAAATAATCATTAACGAAGGCACCCAAATCTTATTTTAGAGGAATGTGTTGTTAATCAAAGATAATATACCGTGTGTGGTCCTGTTTAGCTAGAATCAGATACAGAATAATCGGTGTAAGGAGGGATTGCACAGAACATCTGGGGAGGCGGTGACTCAGCCTGAGGCTTATAAGCCCCTAGGGATCTGTGGATCACCTTTTGGAGTCTGTTAATTCCTTGAAATTGTGAGCTAAATTTGTGTATTTTGTTTTAAGGAGGGTGGAGAGATGGAAATATAAGAAAGAAAGATCTACAATTTTATTAGGTTCTCAATGTGACCCCAAGAAAGGGGTTAAGAACTGATCCTCCTTGCTTTACTGATGGGGACACTGTGGCCCAGAGACAGGAAATGCCCTCACCAAGGTAACCAAGCTTCTTGATGGCAACCCTTGGTCCAAAGCTCTTTACATTAGGCCAGTGTCCGCAGACATGCCTGGCCACGGCAGTCACATGGGACAGTTATCAAAAACTCAGATGCCATAGCTGGGGGGGGCTCCTCCGAGCCGCTCTGCCCTATTTGTTTGTGGTGGGATGGCGTGCTGTGGCCCTCAGGTTGGAGTGAGGTGGCCTGGACACCCCTCAGGCGGAGGGTGAGGCAGGAGCCGGGGTAGAGAGCAACTCGGCAGGGGCTCCCAGGAGCCCTGCACTGCTCCTCGGTGCCATGAAGCTGGACAAGGAAAAACTGGAGCAAAACCTGAGGAGTCCCAGGACATCAAAGCTCTGCTGAAAGACCTGTAGCAATTTGCCAAGCTCCTGAAACGGAAGAGGATCGCCCTGGGATATACCCAGGCCGGCGTGGGGCTCGCCCTGGGGTTCTCTTTGGGAGGGTGTTTGGCCAAACGACCTCTGCTGTTCCGAGACTCTGCAGCTCAGTTTCAAGGACAAGTGACTTTTGGCCTCTTTTGCAGAAGCAGTGAAAGAAGCTGACGACAACAAAATCTTTAGGAGATATGCAAAGCAGAGACCCTTATGCAGGCCCAGAATAGAAAGCGAATGGGTGTTGAGAAGCCAGCAGGAGGCAACCTGGGGAACATGCTTCCGTGGTGCCCGAAACCCACACTGCAGCAGATCAGCCACATCACCCAGCAGCCAGGGCTGGGGAAGGATGTGGTCCGAGTGTGGTTCTGTAACCAGCGCCAAAAGGGCAAACGATCAACCTGTGACTTTATGCAACAAGAGGATTTTGAGGCTGCTGGGTCTCCTTCCCCAGGGAAACCAATATCTTTTCCTCTGGCCCCAGGGCCCCATTTGGTACCCCAGGCTACGGGGGCCCTGACTTCACTACTCTGTACTCCTGGGTCCCTTTCCCTCTGCCTCTGTCACCATTCTGGGTGTTCCCATATACTCAAAGGTGCTGGCCCTTCCCAGGAATGGGAGCAGAAAAGAGGAGCGCTCACGGAAAGAACCCTGGAGTTTGTACAGGGCCCTGGGGATTAAGTTCCTCATTACTAAGACAGGATTTGGAAACACAAAGGTAGGGCAGGGAGTTTGGGGGGAACTGACTGGAGGGAAGGTGAAGTTCAAGGATGCTCTTGATTTTAATCCTCATATCACTCATCACGTTTTTCTTAAAGAAGCCTGGGACACACACACACACACACACACACTCTCACACACTCAGATGGCCATTCCCTTCCCTTACATGTTATGATTCCATAGCTCTGGGGTAAGGCCTAGGAATCTGGGTATTTAACAAACTCCCCACATGGTTTTTTTGATCAGCAAATTTGGGAAACATTGTGAGTTATTCATTGCTTAACCACGGGAATATGCTTTGAGAAATTTATCATTAGGTGATTTTGCGGTTGTGCCAACATCATGGAGTGCACTTACATAAACCTAGATGGTGCAGCCTGCTACACAGCCAGGCTATATGGCATAGCCTACCGCTCCTAGGCTACAAACCTGTACAGCACGTTACTGTACTGAATACCGTAGGCAACTGTAACACAATGGTAAGTATTTGTGTATCTAAACACATCTAAACATAGAAAAGGTACAGGAAAAATATGGTATAAAGATTAAAAATTGTACACCTGTATAGGGCACTTACTGGACTGGCAGTTGCTCTGGGTGAGTCAGTGAGTGAGTAGTAAGTGAATGTGAAGGCCTAGGACATTACTATACACTACTGCAGACTTTATAAACACTGGACACTGGGCTACACTAAATTTATTTTATAATATTTTTCTTTCTTCAATAATAAATTAAGCTCAGCTTACTGTAATTTTTACTTTGAAAACTTTTTCAATTTTTTTAAACTTTTTGACTTGTAGTAACACTTAGCTTAAAACACAAACACATTGTATGAATATACAAAAATATTTCCTTTCTTTATATCCTTATTCTGTAAGTTTTTTTCTCCTTTTAAAAATGTTTTATTTTTCTTTATTTTTTAAACTTTTTTGTTAAGAACTGAGCACAAACACACACATTAGCCTAGGCCTACACAGGTCAGGATCATCAATATCACTGTCTTCTACCTCCACATCTTGCACCACTGGAAGGTCTTTAGGTGCAATAACACGCATGCAGCTGTCATCTCCTATGATAACAGTGCCTTCTTCTGGAATACCTCCTGAAGGACCTGCCTGAGGCTGTTTTACAGTTCACTTTTTAAAAAAAATATGAGTAGGCTACAAGATCAAGGCAGATTCTAAAAAATAAATAAATAAATAAAATACGAGTAGGAGTATACTCTAAAATAACAATAAATAATAAAATAAATACACAAACCAGTAACCTAGTTATTCTTTATCATTATTAAGCATTATGTACTGTACATAATTGTGTTATACTTTCATATGACTGGCAGCACAGAAGGTTTGTTCACACCAGCATCACCACAAACATACGAGTAACGACATTATGGCAGCTACGATGTCACTAGGCGAAAGGAATTTTTCAGTTCCATTATAACCTTATTAGATGACCATGTGTCATTGGTCCATCACTGACCAAAACGTCGTTATGCAGTGCATGACTGTACTAAGCTAAGAGGTTCACTGTTTAAACCATCAGGCCAAACCTTAGGAGGCCGTGGCACCCCAATCTATTCAGTCCTCTGGATGAGGATGTGGGAGCACAAAGGTACATCATTATCAATATTGTGTTAAAGCCTTGTCCATGTGCTGTTGAAAGCTGGATCCCCGAAGCCTGCCCAAGAGAAGGGATTTAAAAATCACATAGGTACCCACAGACAGCAGCTAGGGATCGAGAGAGGGAGGGGAAGAGGAAAGGAGAGAAGTGAGGAGGGAAGGAAATACACAACCATTGAGTGTTGAGCATCTGAGTTATGTCAGACACTACGCTGGGCACTTTACAAATATTATTTCATTTAAGGACAGCCAAATCCCATGATTTCCCAGAGATGACAGACCCCCCACTGCTCTTTCTCTCTCTCCTATATTTCCCAGAAAAGCATAGGTAGGCAACCCCATAGGCCACCAGCCAAGCATGTGATTGCCTTCTGGAGGTGTATGTCTGTGACACAGGATGCCACGTGCTACATGAATAGCCACTCAATTACCAGGAGCTGAGTTCTTGGGACAAAACCTTTTACAGTGAGAAGCAGCTTATCCCTGACGTGAGGCGAGGTGGAGAGTGGCTGAGAGTCTAACAGTGGTTAGACCGGGACACTTATTCAGACTCCTGGTGACACCACATGTTGTTTTCCTCCTTCTTCAGCTGCACCTGAGGTAAAATGGCCAAAGTTTCACTTCCTCCAGAAGGCAACATTCTTAAATTCCTGGGTGTGAGCATCTGTTGTTCCTGTTACTTATGATACATGCTCAGGGGGCTTGCTGCCCACAAAGTGATCCAGCAAAGCCTTTGAGAGAGTGGTTCTTAAGCCCACCTGGACATTAGCATCAAGAGCAGAGCTTTTAGAAAATTCTGTTGCCTGGACTGCATCCCAGACCAAATGAAACAGAATCTCTGGGTGGGGGGAAGGGGCTGGGATCTCTAATTTCTAAAATCCCCCTCAGGAGTTTTCAATGTGCAGTAGGGTTGAGAACCACTGTTGTGGTAGACAGCTCCAAGACAGTGGCCAATGATCCTTGTCACTGGTATTTATACTTTTGTGCATAATCTCTTCCCACGATAAACAGGGCTTACCTGCATGACCAATAGGATGCTGCAGAAGTGATGGTTTGTGAGTTCTGAGACTAAGTCATCAAAAACATTGCTACTTCCACCTTGACTACCTGCTTTGGAGGAAGCCAGCTGCCATGCCATAAGGACACCCAAGCACCCTGTGGAGAGGCCTATGTGGAAAGAAACTAAGTTCTTTTACCATCTGCCAGCACCATCTTACTGAACAAGTAAGCCACCTTGGAAATAGATCCTTCAACCTGCAAAAAATAGATCCTGCAACTCTAGTTGACATCTGACTGCAATTCGTGAGAGATCTTGAGCCAGAACAACCCAGCAATGCACTCCCAAATTCCTGATCCACAGAAACTGGAAGATATTTAAAAAAAAAAAAAAAAAAAAAGCTATGTGTTTTGACTTAAGGTCAGCAACTACCACCTGCAGGCAAATTCGGCCCAGTGCCTGTTTTTGTAAATACAGTTTTCCTGGAACACAGCCATACTCATTGTTTACATACTGTTTATGGCTGCTTTCATTGTCAACAGCAAAGGCGAGCCTAAAATATTTACTAGCTGGCCCTTTACAGAAGAAGTTTGCCAACCCCTGTTTTAAGTCTTAAGTGTTGGGGGTTGTTTATAACATAATAGTTAACACAACTTTAGGAAGAACATAAAGGAAGACCAGAAAACGGCATGGATAAGGCCATTTGGGGAATGGATCTCATGAAGATTTCTATTAATAAAACCGATGGAGATTCCATAGCAGTAACTCTATACATGTCATCTTTGAAAGAAGGAAGGCTCTCTTTGCAGAAAAAATGCTAGGAAGATTCTGGTTTTGTGCTTAGTAGCCTTAAATTTAGAGCTCCGTGCCTACCCAGTAACAGGTGAAGAAATGATAAGATTTTTGTATAGGCTATTTTGATAAGTAAAAACAGCTAATCTTTACTGGTCACTTCTGAAAAGTATCTTGATTGTCTGTCAACATTTAGCACATTAGCTGGAGAGTTTCTAAATCTCCACTTCCCTGGGTGCTTTGTGATCAAGGTTTGTATCAGTTAGGATACTTTTGGTTGCAGGTAAGAGAAAATCCAATACAAATTTGTATAACCATTAAGGGCATTTATAGGCTTGCATAAGTAATCCAAAGGAAGATCAGGCAGGCACAGTATGACCCAGGACTCCAGTTCAATGTTTCTGTAATTCTTAGTTCTGCCTTCTTCGTGTGATGGATTTGTCCTTGGCCTGGTTTTCCATATGATAGCAAAATTGTTGCATAAGACCTAGGCATTTCATTTGAACACCATACTATCTAAAGCAAAAGAGAATACCTGGGTCCCAGCATTTTCAACAAAAGTCCTGACAACAATTCTGACTAGCCCTACTTAGGACATATGATTAATTCTGATAGGAACTTATCTATGGCCAGGGGATGCAATGCTCTGATTGGGCTTAGGCTATGTCACATCATGGGTTCTGCAACTCCTAAAATCACATGAATCCCTGAATTAGTTGAGTAGGTTGTGCTTCCGTAACAACCTCAAAACCTTAGTAGCTTAGTACAACAAAACTTTAGCTCTTCCTTACATAAAGTCCACTGTGGTTCAGGATGACTTTCCAGGGCAGCTATTCTCCATTAGTTGGCTCAGTGATCTAGGCTGAATGTGTGGCACCTCCAAATCAACACAAGTTTCATCATGGCAGGGGAGGAGAGAGCTTGGAGATCCATCCACCAACCCTAAAAGCTTCCACCTGGAAATGACACATGTTACTTCTGTGCAGATTTCACTGGCCAAAGCAAGTCATATGTCTGTGCAAACTTCCAGAAGGCAATAAAGCACAATCCTCCCATGTGCCCCAGAAACATTGATGAAAAGCACTAATACCTACCAAAATCCAAATAGGATATTAGGATGGAAGAAGGAGAAAGTGATAGTGGGAAGCAACAGACAGGTATCCACTTCAAGCTGCATTTGAAAAATAAAGTGTTTTTGTTTGGCCAGCACTACTGCCCTGCTTTCACGTGAGGAACTCATTTTTGGTTGTCTAAGTGGGGCCCACCCTGCTCCTGTACCCTAGCTACAGAAGTGGTCACAAGATCCAGGCCCAGCCAATCAAAGTGTCCTATTTCCCTGGCCATTGTGGTTGGTTCAGGAATGGGCATGTGAGCCAGGCTGGGCCAATTCAAAACAGTATAATTTTATAATTTTTTCCCCCTTTAATTATTGGGAAAAAAGATCTATTCTCACGGAGATTTCCAAACTGGTAAAGTAGGTCTGGATGCGGTGGCTCACACCTATAATCCTAGCACTTTGGGAGGCCCAAGCAGGAGCATCTCTTGAGGCCAGGAGTTCAAGACCAGCCTGAGCAAGAACGAGACCCCGTCTCTACCAAAAAAAAAAAAAGAAAGAAAGAAAAAGAAAAGAAAAAAATTTGAGATCAAACTGGTAAAGTACAAATCCGGGGCTGCTGGTGGCCATCTTGCCCAACAAATGGAGAGTGTCTATAGAGAGATGGAGACCTGGTGACATCACTGAGTTTCTAGATCTGCACTGTGCAGTATGGTAACCACTAGCCTCATGTGGCTCTCACTGAGTACTTGAAATGTGCCTAGTTTGAATTGAGATATGCTGTCAGTTTATAATACACACATGGTTTCAAAGACTTAGTGTTAAAAAAGGAATATATTATATAGTGGTGAAGTCTGGGCAAAAAGAAAAAAAAGGACTATAAAATATCTCAATAATATTTATGTTGATTATATACTGAAATGATAATATCTCCGATATATTAGGTTAAAGAAAATATTATGAAAATTAACTTCACCTGTTTCTTTTTACTTTTTTTAGTGTGCCTACTAGAAAATTTCAAATCACATGTGAGGCTTGCCTTCCATTAGCCAGCATTGCCCTAGATCAAGTCATGCCTGAAGTCAGCTGTGCCCTGCACATCCAAGCTGCGTGAGCTAACACATTCTCTCTTTTTTCCCTCTTAAGCTAATTGAGTTGAGTCTCTGTCCTTTTCACCTTACAGTCCTGAAAAACAGTTGCCTCCTGAGAGTTGCAAGGAGCTAAAATTGTCCGTGTACCTCTATTATAGGAAAATGGCAATAAGAGCTCAAAACAGAGAAGATAATACTTGCATTTTTTGTTTTCTTGGTAATATTTTAAAACAAATTCTGAGTTGTAGTCTATGGAAAGTTTTTTGAAAACTTTGGATTAATAAACCTCACACCCTGGCTGAGCTCAATCTCAAGGTCAGGGGTGAACTTGGGGGGCATGGGGGGGGAAAGGAGGGGAAAGAGAGGAAGCTGTGGTAAGTGGGACTAGGGTTAGGGAACCAACCAGGGGTTGAGGCTGTCCCCCAAGGGAAATGGCCAGTGGTTCAATTTAGAGTGTTTAATGGGGCGTAGCAAACTTAGGAGCAATGAAATGAATATGGGCTTTGGAGTCAGCAGGGCTGAGTTTGAATGTTAACTTTGCTGTGCCTTATCCATGTGGTTTTAGGCCATAATTTGCACTCCTTTGAACCATTTGCAAAATGGGAAATATACTATCATAATGCAGATTACCGTAAGGACCAGTAGCAATATGCCTCTCATGTGCTTTCACAGTGAGTGGCCACTAAATAGTAGTTTATGATGATTACTATTCCAGGCCTGATCCACATCCAAGGACACATCCAATCAGATGACTAGAATGAGGCAGTACAAGTTTCTAGGAAGGGGCAATGCTTGGGACATCATTGGAAGGTTATTCATCTGTTTTGGAATAGAACTCCAGCTAGTTGCCAGGGGTCAGAGGCATTGTTCTTAAAGGGGCCACCAATGAAAATCTACCACACAAGGCCTGCCAAGAAAGGGGCTTAACTCCTGTGAACCAGATGCTGATGACTGTTATTATTGGATGGTGGTGAAAAGTCAGTCTTGCTGGGTTCAAATTCCTGTGTTGTCACTTACTGTGTAAACTTGTGCAAGTTATTTGATCATTTTAGTTTCATCCCCCATATTTATAAAACAGGAATAGGGACCTCATTGAGATATTGTGAAGATTAAATTAGATATTAGATATAAAATGCTCAACAGTGTCTAGAAAAGAATGTTAGTTATTATTGTTATTGACATTCAAGCAGAATAATATGTTCACTTATAACTTGATTCTTGATGTTTTCTAAGACATTCCTGTGCCAGATCTATATATCTTTTTAATAATCAGTATGCACTAAAAAGCAGAGAAAAGCTTGCCAGTATCAGAATGCAGAACATTGAGAAGTACTTTGCAGTATCACAGTTCTCCAAACACCTAGGTGCCCTGCCCACTCAAGTGCTGTGTTTTGACATCTGGAAGCCTTTGAGCATTTCTAGGCAGATCCCATGTCCCTGAATTTCAGGGAATCTTAGAGACAGAACGTACGTCTGAGATATACTTGACTTTTCACTCTCCAAACAAGCAATAACCAAAAGCAGCATGTGCTCAGCATTGAAAGGCATGTCTGGGGAGGCAGCCAGAAGCAGAGAACTTGAAGTTGTGGACTTTGCCCTCCAAAGAATGCAAGTTCTAATATAGGCTTCCCACCACCATGCCATTCCTGGGAGCCCAGGTTGGAGTTCTCCATGTTCCTCAGTCCCTTATAGAAGGGTCATCTTTAAGGGCAAGACAGAAATTTGATGGGGAAATAACTCCAGAATGAATCCAAGTCACATCATGGTGAACGCTATAGTTTGGATGTTTGCCCCCCAAACCTCATGTTGAAGTATGATCCCCAGTGTTGGAGGTGGGGCCTAATGGGAGGTGTTTGGGTCATGGGGGTGGATCCCTAATGAATAAATTAATGCCCTCCTGGGGGGCGGGGCGGGGGGGTGGGGTGGGGTGGGGTGAGTTTCTCTTCCTTTCTCACCATGTGATCTCTCTCTGTACACACCGGCTCCCCTTCACCTCCTGCCAGGAGTGGAAGAAGCCTGAAGTTTTCATCAGATGCCCGATCTTCCAGCCAGCAGAATGATGAGCCAAATAAGCCTTTTTTCTTTATAAATTATTCAGTCTCAGGTATTCCTTTATAGCAATGCAAAATGAACCAAGACAGTCAACTAGAACTCTCTCTTTGCCAGTGTTGGGAACTGGCTTAACATAGTACAGGGATGTTTGCCATACTCTAGTGAAAAACTGGTGATGTACAAAAGCCAAAGTTTAAGTTCTTGGTGTGAGATGCTCACATAATGTAGAACTATACAAGGAAGATGATTTCCACTTATGGAATCAAATCATTTCAGCAATTGTCTTTCTGAAACCACTGGCAACAGTGCTAGTTAAAGCTGTTGCTTGGTACCATGCAACTCTTTACTTTACAGTTCTTCCTCTTTTTCTTCTTCCTCTTCTTCTAGTAGGGTTAATAGGTATTTAACAATAGGCTAATACTCTTACTGAAGTGTAAACCAAAAGCATCGCCTTTAAAATCTTCCCAAACACCCACACCTCATACTATTCTTCACAAATAAGCCATGGAATTTGTATGGCCATTCATAGTTATCAAACAGAAGAGGCCTTTGGATCTCCTTTTGATGTTTCTGAGGTTTGGGGTGCACATCAAACATGAAACCCGTCTGATTAATGCCCAACATTATGCCTTAAATATTTTTAAGTGTTACAGATCCTAATTGAATGTAATTTTCAAGTGTGGTTTCCTATGGTGTCTGCAGCTGTCCTTTCATGGGATGCAATTATTACTATATATCTAGATGATATTATTAACCCTCCCCCATTATTAGATCCTCTGGAGTTATCTTGCCCACCACCCAAGAGTAATGATGAATTTGCAGTGAACCAATATATGTCTGCCTCATGCTTGTGCACAGTGCTATCCATCTTACAAACCAGGAGTGCAGTGGGCATTTGTTAATTACTCTGAGTGTAAGCATCTTGAGTGACCGAATTCATGTCCCCACTCCCAACATACCCTCCTTTCTGCTGTATATGCTGTCATATATCCCAAACCTTGAGGCACTGTGTAATCTACAGGCCCCCCTCCACCCCAGTCACAGAGATGGCACAGGAATGGGTACTTGCCCCTGAGGTAGCCCAATTAGATTAATGCATGGATGGTTACCGAACACTTGTGAAGAGAAGCCCTGTTTCCCCAGGGTAACTGAGAGACCAGATGGTGAACCCTGGAAAGGCTGGTGGCCATTTTGCCTCTGAGTGGGAAGAGACCAGAACCAAGGGACAGATACGGAGGGACAACAAGTCTTGATGACAGCACTGGAGTCCCTAAGCCCCTGAAAATTTCCCTCTGGACTTTTGGTTATGTGTACTAATAATTGAACCTTTTTTCTTACTTTTTGTTGGGGGGTGGGGACAGGGTCTCGCTCTGTTGCCTAAGCTAGAGTGCAGTGGTGTCATCATAGCTCACTGTAAACTCAAACTCCTGGGCTTAAGCGATCCTCCTGCCTCAGTCTCCTGAGTAGCATGCACCACCACACCTGGCTAATTTTTCTATATTTTGTAGAGACAGGGATCTCACTATGTTGTTTAGGCTGGTCTTGAACTCTCAGCCTCAAGTGACCTTCCCACCTTGGCCTTCACAAAGGGTCATGATTATGGGCATGAGCCACCACACCTGGCCCCTTTTTTCAATTAAGTCAATTTGAGTTGTGTTCGCTGAATAAATAAATGATGGATGAACGAATGCATGAGTAAATGAACCTGTCCACACACCAACAAAAACCAAGAACACCTGTCACAATCCTGGTCAGCTTCTATGCCATGGCCTTGTAGAACAACCTCCACTTCCCTATACAACTATAGTGAGTCATTCCCACGTGTGGCAGTCGTTGTGAGTTGTCTGCCCGCCTGCCAACCCTCCTGACCTCCCCCCTCCGCAGGCCTTGTTAACAGGGCAGCAAGGTACGAGCCTGCAGGGATATCCCATAATTGATCTCCAGTGTGTCTCAACAGACTGCACTGTGTAGGGATATCATGCACAAAACAGGACCATTAGGATCTCTGGTTGCCAACCATTAAATGAAAGTCACCATGCTGATGACTAACAATACTCTCTCCACATTTTCAAACTCCAGCTACATCTTTTTGCCAGATATTCATTTTCCCATATTTCCTTGCAGCCAGAAGTGGCCATGTAACCTGGCTAATAAGAAGTTAGAGTTGTAAAGATCTGCTAATAAAAAATAAATTATTGTCCCCATTCTTTCTTTCTGCTTTGAATACAGTGGTGTGAGTGTGAGGATGTGATGTTTGTGATGTGGCAGCTGTATTTAGACCATGACCATATTAGTTTTCTAGGGCTGCTGTAACAAATCACCATAAACTTGGCAGCTTAAAACAACAGAAATTAATTTTCTCACTGTTTTAGAGATCAGAAGTCTGAAGTCAAGGTGTCAGCAGGGCTGGTTCCTTCTAGAGGCTCTGAGGAAGAATCCTTTGCAGGCCTCTCTCTGGTAATCCTTGGCATTCCTTGGCTTGTAGACACATCACATCAATCTCTCCCTCTGTCATCATATCACCTTTTTCTCTGTTTTTCCTCCCCTGCTCTTCTCTTATAAGACCTTGTCATTGGATTCAGGGCCCATCCTAATCCAGGATGATCTCATCTTGAGATCCTTAACTTAATTACACCTTCGAAGACCCTTTTTCCAAATAAATTCACATTCACAGCTTCTGGGTGGGCATATCTTTTGGGAAGCCACCATTTAACCCACTACAATGAGGCAACAAGGCTAACGATGGAAAGTCAACACATGAGAGTGACAGAGAAGAATGTTAGAAAGAATCGGGCTTTTTGATGACATCATCCACTCATCAGTGGTCTTTGACCCACCCCTCCGAGCCTGGATTTTCTCACCTCTAAGATTTGTGCCAATTAATCAAGAAGTTCTGGGGCTGCAGGAGAATAAAAGCCAACAGTTCCTCCTCGATTCATATCAGATAAGCCTCTGGCTCACCATTTCCCTGCAGTTCATTTGCTGCTTTAACCTAGCAATCAATTTGGCGGAACCTGGAAAATTTAGCAACACGACAAGGAAATTCAATTTAATTTAAATGACCACTTTGGGTGGATTAGAAAGGATGTAAGAAACAGGAAAAATAAGGGTACCGCATCATTCAGTGTTGATTTATTTTGACTGGAAATGCTTACTTTCAATTATTCATGGTAGAATTTTGTAAGAATATAGCTAATATGCTCTAGGAAGCTTCATTAAGGGAACACATGAAGCCAAACTGCAGCTTGAGAGCTCACAGTCCTTCGTTATGAAACACTTCCCTGGGGTAAGATATGGAAGAGAGTAGGGAAGAATTGAGCCCTTCCTGCATTCAGCCAGCTGGCATTTTTTGTTTTGTTTCTTTTTAAATTACTCAAGTAGTATATCTATTCTCTCTGTCTTTTTAATTTTTAAATTTAATTTCTTTATATATATAGTCTTAAAATATGTAAAATTTTATCCAGATGCATAAATGCAATTGTATGTGGTTCCTCATAATTAGTGACTGGAGTGTGGCATAGCCAGATGCTGGTGAGCCCTTACAGGGATCTAAGGCAAAAGTCCAGGAGGCCACTGTTTGGGGCAGCTTGCCTACCTGGCTGGGACTCTCTACAGGGGGAACAGAAGGGGACCCCCAGGAAACCACCCTCTCTCAGATGTACCCTTTGTCTGCACTGCTCTCATATTTTTGGGCTCAATGAAGAGTGAGTAGGACTGAGCAGTATTCAAGGGTTTCATCTCCTCCATCTTTGAAGCCAGTTCAGGTCTTTTCATATTCAGGCATAAGGCTTAAACATAGAGGAGAATTTTTTAAAAAATAAATTGGTATATCAAAAATTGGATTAGAAGATTACACATATTCTTTTGTATCTTGTTTTTTCTTGCTTAAGGAATTCCCTGCAATTCAACTGGCTAATGCTAATGCATTCTTCTTGAGTTCGTATACAGTATTCTATGGTATGTTTGTTCCATTCCTACTAGTGGGCATTCATGGCATTTCCCAGTTTTTCTTTTTCTTTCTTTTTTCTTTTTAATTTTCTTTACTTCCTTTTTTTCCCTTTTACTATTAGGAAAAATTCTACAATAAACATCTTTGTACATGTGTCCTGGGACACTGGTGCTTTTATTGCTATGGAATGGATGGATTCCCAAGAATAAGACTGCTGCAACATGAATGGGCCTTGCAAACATTATGCTAAGAGAAACACAAAGGACCACATGTTGTATGATTCCATTAATATGAAATGTCCAGGATAGGCAAATCCAAAGGGACAGAAAGAATACTGATGATTGCCTAGGGCTGCAGTAGGGAGGCCCTAGAGTAATGGGGAGCGATTGCTAATGGGTGCAGTGGGGTTCCTTTTGGAGTGATGAAAATGTTCTAAAATTGATTGTGGTAAATGGTTGCACAACTGTGAATATACTAAAAACCACTAGAGTGTACACCTTAAATGGGTGAAAGCAAGAAGTGTGTCTTTTTAGTTCATCAGCTCTTGACACAGTGCATGGCACACAGGAGTTGCTTGACAAGTATTTGTAGAGTGGTGAATGAATAAATAAAATGCTTTGAAATTGAAGCTAAGGAAAAAACCAATTTTGGTTTGAGTATTGGGGAAGTCATCATCATCATCTGAGATGAATCCTGAAGAACAAGCGGGAGTCCATTTAGAGGGAAATGGCTGTTCAGGCAGAAGGAAGAAATCTAGGTAAGCGCTAGAGCTGTGAGCAGGCTGGCGTGGTTCTGGCACCAGGGAGTAGGCTTACATAAGTTGAAGAAATGGAAAAGGCAGGACAAGAGGTTGGAAATGTTGGTTCAGATGCCAGAGTCTACAGGAATGTCATGCTAAAGAGTTTGGATCCTTTTCTTCAATGGTGGGGAATCATTGAACAGTTCTGGCAGAAAAATGGCATGTCTGGATCGGAGATCTAGAAAGATCCCTCTGGAAGCCATTTGGAGGAGGGGTTGGAGATTGGCAGGCTTGGAGGCAGGGATTCCAATTAGGAGATGTATTTATCAGGTCCTTTTTGTTTCTATTAGCAAAAATCCAACTCAATTAGCAAAAACTGGACTGTATTAGTTCACATGACCAAAGGAAGGGGAGCAGTATTGCTGGGTTTCAGGGACACCTAGAACCCAGTCTAGATCACTGCCAGGCCTCTCCGTCTCTGTGGCCGGCTCTGATTCTCTCTGTCTGTTGGTTTCAGTGTCTCAGGATGACTTACTTTACATGACACATAGCTGCTCACAGGTCCTGGGCCCCACCTCTCACACTGTCACTAGTCTGAGAGAATGACAACCACTCCCTCTGTCCCAAGATCACATATTCCAGGGATAGATTCTCATTGGCCAAGTTTTGGTCAGGTGTCCATCACTGGTCCAATCAACAGTAGCCAAGATAACAAGATTTCAAGGCCGTGGTAGTTTCCTTTCAAAACGCATGACCAGAGATGGGGAAGGAGGATTTCCCAGAAAAAGAGGACCTCTGTTCTGGGATCAGAAAACTAGGATGTTCATGACTATAACCTATTGTTATAGTGCAGGCAAGACATGAGGAGTGCTTGAACCAAGGAGTTCTGGGAGAGAGAAGACAAGGCAGATTCAAGAGACTTGTAAAATACAGTACTCAGTTGCTGGCCTGTATCCTCCTGCATCCAGGAGCCAGCTGTCTCATCAGGGTCCATTAACCAAAAGCCCAAGTCTCCTCTGGGCTTGCACGCCTGGTCCATTTGTGGATGCCATTGGAGGTAGTTGCATGCAGAGACTGGGCTTTCTCTTCCCGCCCAGGCCAGAGCCTCATCTTCAGCAAAAGAGGAGCGTCCAGCCTCTGCTCTTCGGAACATGCTTCCAGGCAGCAGGTGACTGGTGACCTATTCTCCAGCTTTGCACCCGCTCTTCTTCCACATGAGCCCAAGAAAGGCCACAAACCTCTGAAAGCTAAAAAACTGAGCTTCTTTCCCATGAACCACTACAAAATCGCCACCTAAATGGGCACTCAACATAGAATTTGTTAATTTAATAGTTTTAAGTTTTAGAACAATAAAGTTACATTTCTTATCCCTCTAGATTTAAGGACTGAGATTTGTTCCCAAGACGCTCATGACAGAAGCACCTGGCACCTAATCAGTGCGGAGTAATTAATTATTCATTGAGTGACTGAGAGAAGAACTGGCGCAGATAGGACACCAAGGGGACCTCAGGTCACGGAGGACCTAAGGAAAGTAGGGAAAGGGAACACCAGGAATACAAGCTCCACTTGCTCTAGGTTCTCCTCTTGGGTAAGTTCTGACCCCACCCTCCTTCCAGCCTCTGCTTTCTGGCTTTAGATGGGGCTGATGATGGTGATGTGAGTGTGTGTGAGTGTGCACACAGGGCTGGGTAGGCGACGGTGAGACTGTGTTGAAGAATGCATGGAATTCTTTAGGATTCCATTGGAGGGGACAATTCTGGAATAAAGGCACCCAAAGGAGTCTTAGGTTTTCATGACCAGCTTCTAAATGGGTTTCTCCTTTTCCCTTCTGTGGTTCTCGCACCTGCTCCCCCACCTCCAGGCCAGAGTCCCATGGCCTGGGGCACTTGGCTTGCTCTGGCCTTAGTCAGAGCTGCAGGTGTCATTTGCTGCCTAGAAACATGTTCCAAATGGCAGAGGCTGGAAGCTTCTCTTTTGCTGAAGATGAGGCTCTGGCCCTGGGCAGGAAGAGAAAGCCCAGTCTCCATATGCTATTACTTACAATGGCAGCCTCCCAAAGAAAAACATTAGCTGGAACTTTCCACGTGGCCTTGACTTTGTGTGGAAAGAATGCTTGGGGAGCAGAGATAGTGAGAGACGGGCGAGCTGCTGCCCTCAGCTCCCCCTGCTGTGGCTGCTGGCTGAGGGGAGCAGGATGAGAGAGGCGCGCTCAGCCAGGCGAGCTTGCAGGGACTGGCGTCTCTGCCCTGGTCTGTTAGCAGCATCTGGCTGTGACCTCAGAGGTTCCACCCCCGGCCTGGCAAGGGCAGCACCCACAAAGAGGGGGAAAGCCAGGGGCCTTCCCCGAAGCTGGGCCAAGAGAGGCTCTGTACTGAGACAGGAAAGGCCCCAGGCAGCTCGGGTCCACGTGGGGTGGCCTGGGGACGTCTGCATCCCGGTGGTTTTAAAGCACGCACAAGCGCTGCCAGGAAGAGCTTCCCCACCTGGAAGATCTCGAGACGGCTCTCACTGGGTCACACCTTTGGGTTATTTTTAAACCCTGGATCGGGCTCCAGACAGCCATCCACCCCACAGCCTGCACAGCCCCGGGAGGCAGCGGGAGCGGCGGGAGGGGCGTAGCGGCGGCGGCTGGGGTCGGGTCGCCCTGACGCGCGGGTCGCAGCGGAGGGCAGCCCAGCGCAGGGGCCGCCGAAATGCGAACGCCGCAGGGCAGGGACGTCAGCAACCGCCCCGCCACCGCCCCCGTCACCCTGCCACGCGGCCCCCTGCTCCTCCAGAAGCTTCGTGCTTTAACAAGAAAGACGTGTGGCGCGTCTGGAAGGGGTGCAGGACCCGCCTGGACCCTGCGGTGCAGGGCGGGGAGCGCGCCGGGACTAGGTCAGGCCCGGCCGGCCGCAAGGAGGAGGCGCCTGGGCGCGTCTAGACCCGGGAGCGGACATAGGCACGTGGACACTAGGCTAGGAAGAAATTTGATCTGAGTTGTAATTTTTAAATGTTTCTTGGATAGGCGTGGGTAAGGATGTGCTAGAAGAGGCTGGATGCAGAGGGGCCAGATGGGAGTTTATAAGCAACGGGCCCTGGCGGCGGACAAGCAGGGGCGTCTGGGGCAGGGGCAGCGGGGTGCAGCATGCTGGGACTTGTGACCGGGAAGAGGTGGCATGAGAGCAGACCCGGGAGCGGACATAGGCACGTGGACACTAGGCTAGGATTTGCAAGGCAGGTGGGGAGTGAGGGGGAAGGACAGCGGAAGGAACTGCCACAGCCGGACATAGGAGCCGTCAGGGCACATTGGGGGGTGGTGAGACGGCTTGTAACTGCCTGCCAAGGAGTTCGAACCTTCAGCCATAGCTAGCCGAGTCAAAGGTTTTTGAACAGGTAGAAATTTGATCTGAGTTGTCATTTTTAAATGTTTCTTGGATAGGTGTGGGTAAGGATGTGCTAGAAGAGGCTGGATGCAGAGGGGCCAGGTGGGAGGCTTTCACAACTGCTCTAGAGGCGGCAAGCGTGAAAGGGAGGCCCTGTGAGGAGGTTACTCAGTAGATGCTGGAGAGCAGGGGGCAGGGGGCGGAGCTGAAGATGATGCAACATTTGGGGCCTGAATGACCAGGAGGGTGGTGGTCTCCCTCTAAAGGACAGGGAAGGCAGAGGAAGTTGAGGGGAGAGCCTGCAGGTTGATCTGGGGGTGCAGAAGTCCAGGAGGCAGTTAGGCTGGAGACTTGGGAACCACTGTGTGGAGGGCAGGGCTAAATCGAGGAGACAGGACAGACGTGATGACCAAGGGAGAGCGCAAAGAGGAAGAAGAGAGGAAGTGTGGGGTAAAGACTGCTCGTTGTCTCCAGAATCCATTCTCTGGTCCTCACATTAGCAATAGGAGTCCCTAGTTTGAAATGGGCACGTGGACACTCAGCTTGAGATTACAGTTCCCAGCCCCTTGCACCTTGGTGTGGTCATGTGACCAAGTTCTGGCCAATAGGATGTGAGTGGAAGTGATGTGCAACTTCGAGGTTGTCCTTTAAAAAGGAAGCCGTTTCCTTTCTCCCTATTCTTTGTCCCTCGTGCAACAGGCTGGAGCGTTGACATGGTGCTGGCACCAGCTTTGAGCATAAGAGTGAGGATACATCCTAGGAATTGTGGAAGAGCAAGACCGGAAGAACCTGGGCTCCTGGGTGACCTGTGAGCACGGATGAGCCCTGGACTGCCTTTGTAGCTTTAGACTAGCAAGTGGAGGAGAAATAAACTTCTCTCTTGTTGGAGCATTTGTTGTTGGGTAGGGACTGGGCCTTTTGTTACAGCTAAGCCTATATCCTAAGGACTACTCATACTAATACTGATAATTCTGTTGGGAGTAAGACCTTGGGGGGGGGTGCCAACACTCGGGTGATACAAGTGGGAAATGTGGGGACAAGAAAGGAGACGAGAAAAACCGAAGAAATGAACTGTCATAGAATCCAAAGCAAGAGAGTAAAGAAGCCAGACGGCAAACAGGGTTAAATGCAGTAGAAAAGCCCACAAAAACAAAGATTATCAAGAGACTCTGATTTGGCCAGTATTTCAGCAGATTGATGGGGGCTTACGTTAGGCGTAGGAGCTTACACCAGGATGGAGGGTAAGAATGAAACGCCATCTCTGCCATCTCTGAGCACACTTTTCGTAAGTGTGTCACTGAGTTGGACTGATTTGGACATTTATAGTTCTGCACTGGCCTTTGGAGAAAAACTAATCAGGGCCACGCATGGTTGTGCTCATGAAGTTGTGTGTATACTGGTGCTTATCTATGAATCATTATTTTTCTGGTATAAAATTATGCTACCAAAACAAAAATTTTAAATATTTACATGTTTATATTCATCAAAGTGTGCTCATTTTTCTCATCAATCAACCTTATAATAGAAAAAGGGATACGGAGGCTGAATTGAAAGTTGGTGAACTGAGCTGTACCAGTTAGGAATCCTGTGACAGCAAGTGAAAGATAACCCAACCCAAACTATTTTAAGCAAAAAGGTAATTCACTAGCTCGCCAAAGTGAAAAGGCCAGGAATAGGCTGGCTTCAGACACTGTTTGATCAGGAACTCCCATTTTGTCATTGGGACTGTTTCTCTTTCTTTCCCTCAGTTCTGCGAAGGCTCCATCCTCAAAGCTTTCTGCCTGTGGTCACCAGATGGCTGCGCTGCTCCTCAGCTCCACCCCAGCTTCACGTCCAGGGGAGAAAAAAGTCTCTTTCTGAGAAGCCCTAGCAATTGGGTCTGGTTGACTCTTACTGGATTGTGTGTCCATTCCTAAAGCAATCATACCAGTCAGAGAAAGTGAAGCTTATTAACTGGGTGCCTTGGGTAAGTCCCTTAAACCTCTCTGTGCCTTAGTTTTCTCACTTCAAAATGGGAATGATAATAGTACTTATCTGTTAGGGTTGTTATGAGGGTTAAATGGGCTAACATTTATAAAGTGCTTAGAACAGTGCCTAGTTCAGAGTAAGCAGCATATAAATATTCGTTGAGCAGATATGTTGGCCGGGCCTGAGTCACAAGTCCCCCATTGCCACCCCCTTAGGCCACACAGTGACTAGGGGAAGGACTGGTCGGTGTGGGACAAGGGGGAAATGGAACCCAGGTGGGTCACTCACACACATCTGCACACATTGATGCTTTGGCTTTTGGCTGTTTAAAATATTCCTTTTTCTGGTCTATTTTTTTTCTTCGAATCAATTGCACAGGATTTTTAGGGCCCGAAGAGATCTAAGAGCCCAAGTCCAGCCCAGCTCCTTCAGGCCTTGAGAGTAAAGGGACTTAACCTCACAAAGTGGCAAAGTGAAGCATCAGTGTCATTACCAGGAAAGCTAGACCAAAGAACTTGGAGGACACTTGGGGTGGCAGCAAGGCTTCTTCTGCCCTCCCCTCAGGGCAGATGTTGTGCTATGACCTGACCAGCACGAGCGCCCCAGGGATCCATGGCCCCAAGACAGGGCAGGCAGGCCTGTCTGGAGTCTGAGGCAACGCTGGGAGCAGGAACAATGGATTGCAGTACTGGGGCCAGTCAGAGCAGCCTCTCTCCGAGGGAGGCCAGGGGTAGGGAGAGAAGGTCTGAGTTTGCTGACCCAAGTGTTCCACTCACTGCTGTATTTATAGTTCTCATCCACGAGCCACATATCCATAGACTGTCCTCTGAGAACCCAGATTCTTCTTTTGCTGAAGCACTGCATCTTCTTGCATTTTAGTTTGGAAATCCAATTTTGGGGGACTTCATCCTCCTTCCTACTTTTATTTCTACTCTGTTTTCTTATTTTTCTCTGTGTTAAAACTTGCCTAATGGGTCAGCGTTGGGGGCAGGAAGTTAAAAGCTGAGGCTTTGTTATCACACAGACCCGGACTGAATCCCAGCCATTCCCTAGTCTGTGACTTTTGAGAAACACTAAGCTAGACCTCTCTGGGCATCTGCTTCTTCCCTACCTGTAAAATGGGGATCATAATGGTAATTACTGTGTGGGACGGGGCAGGTTGGGGGGGGGTTAAGTGAAATAATGTTTGCAAAGTGCCTTGCACAGTTCCTAGTACATAGTAACTAGTCAATAAATGTGGGCGATTGTCTCATTTCCAGAAATCTGCAAACAATGTGTGTGGAAGGCTCACCTTGTTATGGTTTTGTCCCTGGGAGCTCTCTCTGAAACATGAGTCTTTGTTTTGAAGAGATCCTCAGTGGTTTAGCCCCATGTGAGTTCAAAATTGTTTTGTAGCCTCGAAATCACATCCATAGCAATCTTGTTTGTCCATCATTAATCCTGTTTTTAAGCAGTTTCCTCTAGTGATTAAAAAAAAATGATGCAAGAGAAAATTGGAAGACACATGGCACATCAAGAGCTGTTTTGAGGTGTGTTTATCTTTTTGAAATTATTTTTGTTGTTCATTTCATAATAAGCTAAGATTTGACATTTGGGCCATAATAATATAATAAAAATAGATTTATGTCTGTGAAATAAAAGTATAATCACCATAATCTAGTATCTGTATGATTTCCATAACACAAATATCTTTAGAACCTAAAATAGAAACATGTAGGGGGCTATTTTATTACTTGCTTGCGTTTTAAATCTGTCAAACCTCAATTTTATTTTAGCTTTTACTTTGCTTACAATATATTTTATGATGCTACAGATTTTTAAAATTCATATTTTGGGGCTTAAGATGGAAGTCTTTGCTGTGATCATATTTTTTAGGAAATAGTTTTATTTTAGGTTGGCATTTTCTATGGCTACAAACTTAAATCTAGTAGCCAGCATCCATATTCTATGAACCAGAATATTCTTTCTAGTTACTTTGCCTTTGAACTCAAGATATTTAACTTTTATACAAATGGAAAAAATAGTTCAAAAAGCAACACATCTTCTTCAGCATTACATAATGGCAATTCACACCTAATTTACACCTGCAGGTAGAAAGTCAATCCTCAGACGTTAAGAGCCACGTCTCTTACATTGCGTGCTTAACACCATTTCAGTATATTACTTCTTCTGCTGTTTACTAAAAATAATCTTTCCTTTTTCTGGTTGCAAAGTAATCAATGCTTTTAAGATAACTTGAAAAATAGAATTGTCTCTTGAGCTAATCCTGAATTTTGAAAGAGTTCTCCTTTTAAAAATCTTTTCCTCAAAGTTGAGAACACAAACAGTATGTTACTCCCAAAACAATAATCAGAAATACAGGCAGAGATTTCATTTGATGATAGTGTTTCATCATAGTGAGATGAGGAAATAAACACATTTTTCATTTATTACAATGAAAAATTGCAAACCACCTAGATGATAGGTAAAATACAGTATATCCATATAGACTAAAGTGTAACTATCATAAGTAATAGATTATGTAGCATTTTTTCTTTTTCTTTTTAATATTATTCTTTTTATTTATAAATTAACTCAGTACAAAGTATGCTGATTGAAAAGCTTCGAAGCACAAAGGCTGCAAAGAAACTACCCCATTTTTTAGGACTTAGGGAAATGCTCACAATCCAACAGTAATTGAAAAAAGAAAAACATAAAATTCAACATATATCTTGATCACAGTTATGTGTATTTATTTGTGGCAATATACTATAATATTAATAATAACAGGCTGTCTCTGGCTGGTGGAATTCAGGTAATTTTTAATTTTCTCTCTTTTTTTTACTTTTCAGCACATTCCAGAATCTCTATACTTTTATGTATACTTTGATAACCAAAATGTAATAAAAGACAAATTTTAAAAAAGAAAAATATGTAATAGAAATGAAAAAAACAGAAAATACAGAAGCCAGTGAATTTTTTAGACTTTAGGGGACAAGACCACAACGGCTGCTGATTAGCATGTTTTGGGCTGTTTTATATGGAAAAACCTAAGCCCAGGGATGGTTTCTGTTGTCACTAACTAGCGGTGTTCTACCAGCAAAGGTGCTCACATCTCAGCCTGGCTGCTGACTTGTTTCTCTGCTCTGGGCATGCCATTTCATCTCCAGGGCCTCAGTTTCCCTTTATGGAGGGTTAGGTCCATACAGTCCTGAGATTCAATTTTATATAATTTAATGCATGTTTTTCTAACACTATCTGTTGAAAAATATTTCACTTTGGCTAAGAAGGTGGAATTCAGTGGAATACACTGAACATTTGCTTTCTGCCAGGCACTGGGATGAACGGTATGTAGAATCGGGTAAGGAATAATTCCTGCTTTTGAGAAGTTTACTATCTGATGAGAGGGCCTGCTACCAACAGCGGGTGAGGGTATGTTAAAAGTATATGCAGGGAGCCAAGGGCACAGAGACAGGGGTTTAGACCAGACCTGGGCTTAGAGAGTGAGCAGAATCTGAGAGATTCTCCTCGGAGCGATGACCCAAGCAGAGTTGTAGGGAAAAGATAAGTTAGCCAGAGCTAGGAAGGTACGAAGGGACTTCCATCCTTGCAGCATCCTGGGCATAGCTTAAGGAGTGAGTAATCAGTTTTAAAATGGAAAGAATTTGTGGCAAGAAGATTTCTAGTGGTTACTCAACAAGGTCAGTGAGTGGTCAGCACAGAGTAGCTCATGTCACCCTTTGTGATGCCCCTCAAATCTGGAAGGACAGGAGGCATTATTATCAGAAAGCGAATAGCCTACCAGACTTCAACCATAATTCTTTACTTTTCCCATGCAGGCATTGTTCATTTCCTACAGAGATGTCATCCCACTGGCCTCTGGGGCCTTGCCCTCGCTGATATCCATCCCATCACCTTTGCCCATTGCCCCTGCTACTACCACCCCACCATCTACAGGGCAACCTAAACTTCCTCTTGTTCAAGTTGACCTCTCAAAGCATAATTTACATGTGTTGGGCCAAAGAGCTGCTGTAAGGCCTGGCTCCTATCTTTGGACACATGCCTAAAGCCTATGCCTTTTGCTCCACTGATAAGACGTAAAGAACAGTGACAAAAGCTGGATATCATAATCAGGCCGAGACAGACTCCCTGCTGGGTCTGTGTCCAGCTCGGAGGGCCCAGTGGGGAATTAGTCACTACAGCCTGCAGCAGGTGGGACTGTGCAGGTGGAAGGGAGCACCTTGGGGCACTTCCTATGGGTTTCTTTGCCCCTCACTGCTCCCCCAGGGGCCCTTTCCTTTCCTCTAGCCCATGCAAAGGAGGAATCGAGATTTTGAACAACCTCAGACCTCAGTATTCAGAATATATTCAGATGCATGCTTGCTGAGTGAGCGACTGCCTCAGCTCTCAAAGAACTGAGCAGACCAGGCTGTGGGACAGGAGAGGAAGGAGGGGAGGGAGAGGAGGGAGGGGAGGAAGCGGAAGGTGGGGATGGAGAGTCTGGGGCTGCCAAGGCCGGGTTGGGGGAAGGACCCACTGCCTCCAGGACCTGTGCACAGGAGGAAGAGATCTGAGATGAACTACCCTCAATCCTGTCCGTGTGCTCTGTCCCTGGTGAGCAATTATAGTACAGTCATGCGTCACTTAACGACAGGGATGTTCTGAGAAATGTGTTGTTAGGCAATTTCATTGTTATGTGAACCTCATAGAGTGTACTTACACAAACCTAGATAGTCTAGCCTACTACACACCTAGACTATATGGTATAGCCTATTGCTCCTAGGCTACAATCCTGTACAGCATGTTACTGTACTGAATATTGTAAGCAATTGTAACTCGATGGTAAGTATTTGTGTATCTAAACATATCCAAACATGGAAAAGGTACAGGAAAATTACAGCAGTATAATCTTATGGGACCACTGTCATATATGCAGTCCATCATTGACTGAAACATCCTTATGCAGTGTGTGACTGTACTTAGGTGAATGCTAGCAGCTGTTACAAATCAACCATACAATTTCAGTGAACACAATCAAAGTTGATTCCTTGTTGATGTAACAGCTTATTGCCAGTGTTCCTGATTAGTAGGCAGCTTTGCTGGGACAGATACTCTGTCTTCTAGCCATGGATGCTTTGGCCAATCTGCAGCTGATAATTATCCCTAATGGCTCAGGCATCTGCAACAGACACCAACAAAAAGGGATCTCTTCTGCTTTGCAGAAGCTTCCTGCCACGGTACAGGAAGGCTTGGAGGGAAGAATGAAGAACATGCAAAGACTGGAAATCTGTTCTTCAATATTTCCGTAGAGCCCTGTTTCCCCCTGTGAGTCATGACTACGGTGGGTAGAATGAGCTCAGACTTTGCAGTCAGATCTGCATGCAAATCCCAGCACTGCCATTTCCTGGCTGTGTGATCGTGGGCCACTTACTCAGTCTCTCTAAACCTCTGTTCCCTCATTTGAAAAACAAGGATACTAATAACCCACATGACTATGGTAAGGATTAAATAAAATGACATCCAAAACACAACAGGCATCTAGATCAATACATACTCTTCCCCTAAGCAGGGCCCATAGACTGGTTCCTGGGTGTCTTTTGCTGCTTAAAGGAATCCTGAGGGCTAAACCCAGTGGTTCATGCCAATAATCCAAGTGTTCTGGGAGGCTGAGGCAGGAGGATCGCTTGAGCCCAGGAGTTTGAGGTTGCAGTGAGCTATGATCACACCACTGCATTCCAACCTGGGCAACAGAGCAAGACCCTGTCTCTAAAAATAGAATAGCATAGAATAAAACAAAACAACACAAAACAAAATAAAATACAGTAAAAAAAGAAATATTGAGAAACGGTGTTAGGGAGACTTCCATCTGACAAAAAGTAAAGCAGAATCCCCTGCCTTCTCCTTCACTCCCGCCCAAATAAATAAACAAAGATTTCACTTATTATCTTGGAGTAAGTCCTTCCCAAGCATGATTTGAAATCCAGAAGGAAAACAATGCTCAATCTAACTACAAAAAAAATTAAAAATATCTGCATGGGAAAAAAAATAGACATGTGCAACCATATCCCAAAGAGCTAATTTCCTTAATAAATAAAGAACTCCTGTAAATCAGTAAGAAAACAACTAACAACCAAATTGAAATGGCCAAAGGCTACAAATAGACAGTTCCCAGGGACGAAAATACAAATGGCTTTTAAACATTGAAAAGACACCCAACCTCACTCATAATAAAATAAATGCAAATAAAAACTATAATTCGATACTAACTTAAAACCTTTAAGATTGGCAAAGACCAAAAAATTTGGAAAGACTGTTCATGAAAGCATAAGGAAAAAGACCCTTTCATTATTGTTGATGAGAGTGGAAATTGGTTCACTCTTTATTGAGAGCAATTTGGTAATTCTGTCAAAATCTAAATTACGCTTTGATTTAGCAATGCCACTTTAGGAACTTATCTTATAGATGTATGTACAATTTTTTTAAAAGATTAGAAGCAACTTAAATGTCCATGAATAGAGGAATGGTTAATTATGATAATAGCGTATAATGGATTCAGGGTCAACCTTGTATGTACTAATATGAAAGTTTCCAAAATGGAAAAAGATGAGAATAGTGTGTTTTTACTGTGTGCTGTCATTTGTGTTTTAAATGAGTATCATTCCCATTTTAGGGATGAAGAAAGTGAGGCTCAGAAGGGCTTGCCCATGGTCATCATAGTCAGCAGTTAGATAACCGAGTCTGGGCACAGCCCAGGGATGTCTGGTCTCTCTGGTAATGAAATCCAGATTTCTAACACCATGTTGAAGACCCTTCCGTAGCCTTGGAATCAAGGGACTTTCTTACCCTATTTTCTACTTTTTTTTCTTTATATACCTTTCCTCAAACTAAATTGAACTTATGCCCATTCCTTCACACCCATTTCCACTAACCTGCCTCTGTGTCTTTGTTTGTGCTGCTCAAAGTTCTGGACAAGCTACATCAGATGCTGCCTCCTCCAGGAAGCCTTCATTCATTCTCCAGACGAAATTAATCTTGGCCTCTTTTAAACCCTCGAGTACTTTATCCCTCCTATGGAAATCTTTGGCGGGTGGGTTCTAGAGGGGGTAAAAGAAAGGAAAGGAGGAAAGAAAGTAACACTTATTGTGGGCCTACATCATGTCTGGCATAATGCAGAGCTTTCACTCATCTAGTATTTTAGGTGGTTATGATTGGACCATAGATCGCTGGGGGCAGGATCCTTGTCTGATTGATCTGTACATCTCCTCAAAGGCCTGGCACAGCTCCATTCATTCAATGCAAACAACTTCTGAGATTCTACAACACATCAGGTACCGTGCGTGGTGCTGGGGATACCAAGATGAAAAGGGCAGGGCCTCAGCCCTCCAGAGTGTGTCTAGGAGGGAAGCCAACCCTATGGCCCAATAAATCATAATTGAACATTGTACCAAGGTGGGGTGGAAGAGGTTTGTTGGATGGTGGAGAGATGAATGCGTGCACCCTGTCTGATGCCTACCTTCACTGTAAAACTGGCACAATTAATCACGAATTCAACCCTTAAAATGTTGCGGATGGTGTCTCATCCTGAGATTGACCTTCTCATGCACAGTGTTAGGGTTACAAATGCCTCCCTCTCACATTGTCTCTCTAGAACTGCACTGTCCAGTACTGTAGCCAATGGCTACACGTGGCTATTTAAATTAATTACAACTAAATATAACTTAAAATTGAATTCCTTAGTTGCACTAGCCAATAACCTTGCAGAACAAGCATCCACAGGCCTCCAGAGTTGGGAGAAGTGCTCAGTAGCCATGTGTGGCCATCATATTGGATGTGCAAGTATTAAACATTTCCATCACAGCAGCAGATTCTATTTCACTGTGCTGAGCTGCAGCCTCCAAACCCTGGCCCCCGGCTCTCGTTCAGCTGCTCCCTGGGTACCCTGCAGAGCTCACTGGGGGCTCTGCGTTTCAGCGTCCTCCTCTCCGAAGACAAAGAATTTTCCTTAAAGAGTTCGGAGGCAGCACTGCCCTTCTCTACATTCAAAATATACCAAGTGCAGCCACAGATGACTGAAGCCATTCCCCTGAGAAGGGGTGGGAGGCAGTCTGTGGCAGGATCCAGGGTCCACAGGGATGCTCCCACAAAAGGAAAGCATCCTCTCTGCTTGCAGTCTCCCCCAAGTCTCCTACTCCCACCCTGATAGGCAGCAGACAGACTCCTACACAGATGGAGGGCTTGTCAGCAACCTATCTGGGTGCCATAGCAAATGTCGGACATGGCACCATGGAGGACATTCAACTCTCGAGGCATGCCCAAGGGGGTGCAGCAAGGTGAGGGGTGCACAGAAGCGCAGGCAGGAGTGGCTTCAACACTGGCCTCCCTCCAGGTGCTGCCCTCCCCAGCCCGGGCCTCCTGGGTGCTGCTGCAGCTGCTGGCAACCTGCCTGTTCTGCATGGGAGTGGGGTGGGGGAGCAGAAGAAATTGGTCCCCTGTGGAAGTAATTTTCCTCTCTCCCTGTCCTGCCCAGCCTGGACACTCCTAGCCTCCTCTCCCGGCCCTGGGCGCCCACGGGTGCTCATTCTGTGGGTTGTTGGTCCAGCTCCCCCAGCAGCTTCTGCCCAGCAAGCAGACCAGAGCCAGCCACTAGAGGGTAGCGAACACCCTCCTTTGAATTCTGAATACAGTGGGTGAGAAGGACAGCTCCCAGGGTGCTCACCGCTCCCCATCCCCGCAGAAGCAAAAATAAAACAGAAAACATTGAAGAGAGGAATTAATGCAAACTAGATTTTCATGTTTGACATGCATTTCCAGGTAGAAGTGACTCCAAAGAAATCCCTCAGGAAATCAAACAGGAACCCTTCCAAAGCAAGATACTCAGTGTCCATTTATTAGTGTGGAATCTATATTTATAAAACTCCTCTAATAACGTGTTCTCCGAAGCGCTGGCGATCTAATAACGTTGCCATGGAACACCGTTTGTTCTTGAGAAGGTATTTTACAAGGGAAAGACGAAAATGCAGGTTTCTGTCACTTCCTGGGCACTCGGCAGTCTCTTTTATTATATTTGTCACACGGTGACAAATATAAGAACTAAATTTAGAAACGAAATGGAAATGAAAATGCACTCCCTGCCCCAGCTCAGCGCTCGGCAATCAGCCGTGCTGTGTGCGCCCTCCCGCGGGGACCGCGGAATCCCCGAGTCAGCCGCGGGCCAGCCCGAGTCCGGGTCGCGCACACCCACGCCCCCTGGCGGCGGCCCCAGCCGGGAGGTGCCGGAAGCCCTCGCCTCGCTCGGGGCAAGCCGGGGTTTACCCCCCAGCAGAGCTGAAAGAGTTTGCTTTGCTGGCAGTCGCTCGGCTTTACTGCGTGTTCTTATGCATTATTTTTCATCTCCAACGTGTTTACGTATCTTTGGAGGAAGGAAATTCCATTCCTTTTTATGAGGCTGATCCATTTTTAATTGGCAGGCAAAAGAAAACAAAATAATTCCTGCTGTGTGAAGCCTGATAGCTAGGTCGCCCTGTGACATTTTCACAACAGCCCTGCGAGGTATTTATTGCTCCGTCTGTTTTGTAGATGAAGAAACAGGCACTGAGGGAGGGGAGGTGTCCTGGCCGAGGCCACACAGCTATTCCTGGGTGGAGTCTGGACTGCGTTGCCCTCCCCTCTGGTGAAGTCCTGGAGGACTGCAAGGTGTCGGTTTGTCTCTGAACACCCTCCGCACCTGGCCCGGCAGCTGCAGCAGGGCCCTCAGAGGCCCTCAGCACCTGTGGAGTATACGAAGGGGGTGTGACTACTTGGAAGAAGGGAGAGAGCTCTAGAAATCACCAGAGCCCGGAGATCCGAGGGGATACATAGGCTGTGCGTTGGTGCGTGCACTGCAGGCTGGCGGACAGAATTCACGGTCTGCTGGATTATTACTGGCCTTTCGATTGCCGATTGCAATTTGCAATTCTTAGCTCAGGCCCAGCCTCAGAGAATGAAGCCTATGAGGGCTGGGACGGGGTGAGGGCAAGGGGGGAGAAGGAGGTAATCCAGGGACTGGCCAGGACAACATTTATTGAGTACCGACCTATTTGTTGTCTCTGGTGGTTGGCAGAGTTATTTTATTTAGTACTCTCAAAACATAGCAAGGCCATAGCCTTTGCTATAGTTGAGATAAGGAAGCCTCAGAAGTGTTAGTTATTCAAGGAGCAAGAAAACTTACTTTTAACCCTCTTTTGTACATATATTTTCCAATTTAAATGTGTGATTTTTTTTTTTAAAGTGATTGAGGCTGGGAGCAGTAGCTCTTGCCTGTATGTATTCCCAGCACTTTGGGAGGCCAAGGCATGAGGACCGCTTGAGGCCAGGAGTTTGAGACCAGTCTGGGCAACATGGTGAGACCCCGTCTTTACAAAAAATTTTAAAAATTAGCTGGGTGTGGTGGCACACACCTGTAATCCCAGCTACTCCGGAGGCTGAGACAGGAGGATTTAGCCTGCAAGTCCGAGGTTACACTGAACTATGATTGCACCACTGCATTCCAGCCTGGGTGACACAGCAAGACCTTGTCTCTAAAAGAAAAAGTGATTGAGAGGCAAGGAAGTGGAAAAATGGGGACTTTTGTGGAAAAGTTTTAATTAGGATCTGTGACTGAATGAGGCAAGGCGTTGAGGATTTGTTTTGGTTTTGCTTTGTTTTTGCTTATTAAAGAAAAGAATCCTTAAATTTGTGTGCCGCTGGGAATGATCTAACAGAGAGAAATTGATGCTAGAGGAGAGGGCAGATAGATTTGGGACATGCAGGCAGAGGAGACAGAACCGAGGCCCCTGGCGAGGGCCGACGACAGCAGAGGCCGCTTCACCCGCTTTGCTCCCAGCTCTGGAACCAGCTGAGCGCAATCGGGTGCAAGCAGGAAGCTGCCTTCTTCTCGTAGACACCTTCTCACCCGCTCTGTGGGCTGCTGCTTCTCAGCCCCTGAGCAAGGTCTCAGGTAGATTCCACAGCTTTTCAGCTTATCTTGGGTAAAAACAAAAATGTCCAGTGTGGACTGACTTGGAAACCCCAAATCTCGGTCCAATTTGAAAGCTCTTCCTTCCTTAGCTTGGGCCTGTCTTGTACACAGGGTGGAAAAGGAAATGTAGTTGTTACTTCTCTCTTTCCCTCTGCACCTCTCCCTGACCCCACTAGCTGCTGGCTTGAGGCTGTGCTGGGGAAGGGAGGTGGGTAACCGACAGAAAGGCCTTTCTTGGATCCTACTTGGTGTGGGCAGATACACAATCCCCAGTGCTTCCTCCTGGAGAGGCACTTAGGTGAGTGCTTCAGAGCCTCCATGCTGGGGATGTTTTACCCACCTGGGGGCTGGCCTCCCCAGTTTACAACCGTACAAGTCCAAGTGTGGTCTGTGGACCAGCAGCATCTGCATCACCTGTCAGAAATGGAGACCCTTAAGCTCACCCACACCTGCTGAATAAGAATCTGTATTTCAACAAGCTCCCAGGGGATGTGGGGCTTAGTGAAGTTTAAGGCACTCTGGTTCCCACCCCCAGCCTGCCCCCAGCCCCTTGACTTCCAGCAGCAACCCTCTTCGCTGGTCAGACAGCTCCAGATACTTGCCAGTGTCCCTGTTAAGCACCACCCCCCAAGTCCAGCCCCCTCCCACTGGTCTACAGCTGGCCCCTGAGAAAAAGGCCTCTCTCTCAGCTCTGCTGCCTGATGGAGTCACCCTCAGGCAGAGCCTCTCCCTTCTAGGGTTTCCCAGGTGGGGTCGGGTACCAGCCAGTCTCCCCAAACTGCAGGGGACACACTTCAGACTCTCCAAATGTTCTCTTGAAGCTTCTCACGCTGGTTGAGGTGACATGGAAGGACCCCTTCCTGCCCAAGGGTGTGTGGGGGTGAGGTCAGGTGGGAGTAGCACAGTTCAGCACACCCAACACCTCTCTTTAAAGAAATCCTCCCTACCTGCCACTTCTACTGTCCCAGTGAGGCCCAAGCCTTCTCAGAGATGCGTGGGGGATGGTTATGGGCAGAGGTGATTTCACAGTCTCTCAGAAAATCTTGCCTAGGTCCTTGTATTAATCTATTGCTGTGTACCAGACTACCCCAATCTTAGCACTTAAAACAACAAACTTTTATAGCCAGGCGTGGTGGCATGTACCTGTAGTCCCAGCTACTTGGGAGGGTGAGGTGGGAGGATCCCTTGAGCCCAGGAGTTCAAGGCCAGCCTGGGCAACTTAGCAGGCAGTGGGGGGGCGGTCAAAAATAAAATCAACATTGATTATCTCACAGTTTCTGTGTGTTATGGGCTTAATTGTGCCCTCCCCCAAACATGTTGAAGCCCTTTCCCCCAGTACCTTAGAAAGTGATTGTATTTGGAGATTGGGCCTTTAAAGAGATGATTAAGGTTAAATGAGGTCATAAAGGGAGAGTCTTAATCCAACATGACTGCTGTCCTTAAGAGGAAGAGACACCAGGAATACGTACAGAGAAAAGACCATATGAGGACAGAGCAAGAAGACAGCCACCTGCAAGTCAAGGAAAGAGGCCTCAGGAGAAACCAAACCCCCTGACACCTTGATCTTGGCCTTGCACCCTCCAGAACTGTAAGAAAATAAACGTCTGTTGTTAAAGCCACCGAGTCTATGGTACTTTGTTATGGCAGCCCTAGCAAACTAATACACTGTGGGTCAGCAAAGCACTTCAGGCACAGCTTATCTGGGCACCTCTGGCTCGGGCGCTTTCCCGAAGCTGCGATCAAGATGTCTTCTGGGGCTGCAGTCATCTCAAGGCTTAACTGGGGGAGCGGGGTGGGGGGATCTGCTTCCAAGCTCACTCTTGTGGCTCTTGGCTGGCCCCAGGTCTTCCGTGACTGTTGGCTGGAGACATCAGTTTTTTTGCATGTGGACCTCTCCATGGGATAGTTCATGACATGGCAGCTGGCTTCCCTCAGAGTGAGCAAGGGATGGAGCGAGAGAGAGGGCCCAAGAGAAGCACACTCTTTTTATAACCTAATCTCATAGTGCATCCATCACTTCTGAAATGTTCCGTTTATGAGAAGTGAGTCATTGGACCCAGCCCATACTGAAGGGGAGAAAAGTACACAAATGCACAAATACCAGAAGATGAGGATCACTGGGAGCTATCCTAGGCGCTGCCTACCACTGTGGTTCAGCGCTCTACTTTAGGAGTGCTTAGCACCTATGGCATTGTTTTTTGCCTTTATGACTTCAATCAAAATGGAGACAACAAGGAAAGGACCATGTAACATCTTATTGCACTAGTAACAAGAGAGAAGACAGAGTGTGGGTACATATCCTGGTGGGCTTTGTGGTAGAAAGATAAGGAAATGTCTGAATGGCTTTTTTCCCCAATAAAGTACAAAATGTGGTCATTAGCTAGAACTGGGATCATGGAGGATGTGACAAAGATGGTAAGTTATACATCAAAGCCTCATGTTCTCTCACCTTCCTCTCCCAGTATAGAGCTGTCCAGCCAGGAGCTACATTTCCCAGACTCCCCAGCATCAGACCCTGTGACTGGTTCTTGCCAATAGACTACTAGTAGAAGCAATCTGTGGCATTTCCTGGCTAAGGAGGTTAAGAAGCAGGTAAGGCTTTCTCCACCTTCTCTTTCCTGTACACAAGCTGCTGGTACAGAGAACTTCAAGGCTCTAGGAGGGAGGGGATACAAGATGAAAAGTACCTGGGTCCCTGAAAGTTACCCATCAACCGAGAATACCTGACCTGGACTTTTATGTGAGCAAGAAATAAACATTTATTTTTCAAGCCACTGAAAATTTGGAGTTTGATTGTTGCAACATGTAGGGTTAATCAAACTAATCCAGGTGTTGTAGGTTTGCAGCTTGAGAAGAAGTATGAACTACTTAGTGAGTGGGCCACCAGTGGAGCAGCCCACCACCTGAACAGCCTCACTGGCCTCGACAGGACCTGGATGAGGGTGACCCACTACATGTAGCTCTGTAGCCAGAGATGGGCAGAGGAGGGGCACAGCTGCATAGAAGTGGCTACAGGCCAAAAGACTTCCTATCCCTGGATGCCCCAGGACCCTTTCATACCCTGAGTGTGCCCTGAAAAATGACTGCCATTGGACTTCCCACCACACATACACAAAGTGAGTTTGAAATGGCTATGACTCATACTTTATAAATGCCAAAACCACGCATTTTTACTTTCTTTAAGTCAAATTTAGTCTCAAAGCCTCCACCCTGCCAAACTGGTGGGAGGTCAGTTCCAAGCACTATTGGTGCTTCCTCCTCTCCCTAATGTTGCATATCCAGGAGGCCAGCAAAGTGCCCCAGATGAGGGAAGACCTGTTGTCTCTGATTCAAGAGGAGCACCCAGGGTCCTCTGCAGTCCTGCTATGGAGTATGTTAAGAATAGGGCCAAGTCCCCTAACTACTTGAGGAACCCCAACCCTCAGGGGATCTCCCCCTAACCCCTTTCTACTGCCCAGGACCCAGTCTTTGCCCCACCCCCTTTCCCCTTGAGGAACTCATACCTCTAAAAAACAAAAGCCAGAAAGGCAGGCTACCTCCGCCTGAGGCAAAGGGTGGTGGGTGTGAAATTCAGGGAGAACCAAACACAAAGGACTATCTCACTAACCAAGGGTCATAACAGCATCAGCTTCTTAGGGCTACCGTGAGGGTGAGGTGAGCGGCCAGCAGCTGGCCGGGCATAAAGCGAGTTCTCGGCCATTATTATGCGTGGAAGACCTTTCCAAGTGGATGACGTTTGTCCTCCACCTTGCACGCTCCTTAATCTTGTCATCCCAAAAAAATAAGTTGCATGAAAGTTTCAGGCAAGTCCTAGAAAAACTTTAAATTCCCTCCAGTTAGTTACTGTCCTCCCCAATTAAGAAGTGCCATCACCCGATGAGAGATGTCGTTGCCGCGGTCCAAGCGCAGACATGAGGCTTAGGTCACCAACATTTACCTGGCAGAACCGAAGAGCCGAGGGGCGGCCATGAACACGCACGCCTCTGCTCCAACCGCAGCGAGCGGCAGTGACCGACAGTCCCAGCTGCCCGGCTGGGAAATCCTGCGCCGCTTCGCCCCGAGGCCACGCCTCCCGCAGGCGACTTCCGGCCAATGACGGGGCTCGGCAGGGCTATGGAGGCGGGTCCATTGCTGGGGGCGTGGCCTCCTCTGACAGGTGACGGGCTGCAGGACTCCCTGACAGCGCCAGGCCTTAGACTGCAGGGCTTGCCTTTCTTCCCTCACGCCTTCCCTCAGCATCAGATGTGCGTTGTGGTCTGCAGCCACACTCTCACAGCCTCTTCTGGCTCCCTCCCAGGCTCCTGTCACAGATGTTTCCCCTAATTTCTTGCATATTTCATCTTGTCTTGCATCTGCTTCTGGGAGGACGCAGCCAAAGAGCCTCTCCCTATTCAGTGCGCTCACTTTTCTCTTCGCAGCACATCGTTCATTCAGATAGCAAATGCTAGTTCAATTCACTTCCTGTATTTAAGTTGTGAAGTGAAACATATAAGGATAAATGTCTTAAGTGTAACTGTTAAGACTTCTTCCTACATGAAGCATCAACTCTTGTTTCAACTGTAGTTTAACTTTTTTTTTCTTCCTGAATTTGGCACCTGCCACTATTCAGTCTGATTTTAAGATCTCAAGTGGCTGTTGAGTTCCCTCTTGGTTCTTAACTCTCCCTAGAAACTCGGAACTATTTAGAAACAAAAACCCAATTGCGTTAAAAAATATATAAGCAATATAATGACATTATGGGCGCAGTGGTTTGTGTCTGTAGTCCCAGCTACTGGGGAGGCTGAGGGAGAAGGGTCACTTGAGCCCTGGAGTTCAAGACCAGGGCAACATAGTGAGACCCCATCTCAAAAAAAAAAACCTGCCAATATAATGACATTGAACGTAATTCAGAAGATACAGGAAGAGGATTCCCCATAATGCCATTGTCCTAACACAAGAGCTGCTATTTCAGGGGCCCCTCCCACTTCCTGCTCTCTCCAGAGCCTTGTTGTCTCTAGAGCGTTATTTACAGATTGCTTGTGTTAGGCACCGGCCACTGGCTCTCAGCCCTGGGCGCACATCAGAATCACCTCTGGAGCTTTTAAAAATGACTAAGGCCTAGCCCTGAGATGGATCTTCTTTAACCTGCATCCTTTTTTCTTCCTTTTTGGAGTCCAGGTGCAGAACTGCATTGATCAGACTTCTCAATATATAGCACTGTACCATCACCAGTGCATTCCTAGTGCCTGTCTTTTTATTTTATATGTTGTTTTTGACCTCTTCATCCCTCATCTCCACTCCTGGCCCCCTGTTATGGGTACTGTATGGGTTTGATATATGTTCTTAAATGTGCATCAATCCTTATAAATATGTAGTGTTCTTTGGATATATGTGCTTTTAATGTGCATTCTGTAAATTTCATTGTTTCTTACCTATTCTCCCTTACACTACGTTTTAAGGTTCTATCGTTATTGATGCATGAATTCTGCAGAGTGTACCTCACTTCTTACTTTCCATTCTCCTCATGATGGCTGCCCATGTGGCCTTCAGCTCCTCTCTAGCTGCAGCAGTTCTGCAGTGAGCACCCTTGTGTGCATGTCTCCTTGTGGGCCTGTGTGGGAATCCCCCTGGAGGCGTGTTCCAGTAGTCCTCCGCTGATTCTCCTGCACAGCCAGCGTTCAGGACCACTGCCGGCCCTCAACAAGTTTTATGATCTTTTAAGGTTTTCTTCACACTTCTCTCCTACAGGATTGACTCCTCCCAACTAAAATCTGACATTCTCAGACTACTTTTTTTTAACTCCATAAAAATCTCCCTTCAGGGACTCGGAAATACTAAAGTAGAAGTGATGAATCACATCTTGGGCTTTTTGTTTTTTTTCTTTGAGACAGGGTCTGGCTCTGTTGCCCAGGCTGGAGTGTAGTGGCACAGTCATAGCTCACTGCAGCCTCTAACTCCTGGGCTCAAGTGATCCTCCCGTCTCAGCCTCCTAAAGTGCTAGGATTACAGGTGTGAGCCACAGCACCTGGCCTAGATCACATCTTAAATGGGACCCTGTGTTCGTTTTATATTGTTAATGTAACAAAGTACCACAAACGTAGTGACTTAAAACAATGCAAGTTTATTTTCTTACAGTGCTGGAGGTCAGAGATCCTAAAATTAAGATGTCTGCAGGGCTGCGTTCCCTTTACAGACTTGAAGGGGGAATCCATTTCCTTGCCTCTTCTGGCTCCTAAAGGCTGCCTGCCTTCCTTGGCTTGTGGCCCCTTGGCTGGCATTACTCTGTCTTATGCCTGTCTTCACACCTTCTACTGGATGGGACCCTCCTGCCTCCCTCTGCTAAGGACCCTTGTGATTACATTGGGCTCACATGGATAATCCAGGATAAACTTTCCATCTTAAATTCCTTAACTTAATCCCATAGGCAAATTTGACTTAATACTTTTTACCTTGTAAAGTAAGATAGTCACAGGTTCCAGGGATTAGGGCATGGACATCTTGGGGGAGGGGGACATTATTCTGCCTACCATATGATGACTGAATTTTTTTGTTTCAACTTTATTAGCTTATTTATTTATTTATTTATTTTAGATTCAAGAGTCTTACTCTGTTGCCCGGACTAGAGTGCAGTGGTGTCATCATAGCTCACTGTGACCTCAAACTCCTGGGCTCAGGTGCTCAGCCTCCTGACTAGCTGGGACTACAGGCACATGCCACCATGCCTGGCTAATTTTTCTTATTTTTTCTAGAGATGGGGTCTCGCTACGTTGCCCAGACTTGTCTCGAACTCCTGGGCTCAAGCCATCCTCCTGCCTGGGCCTCCCAGAATGTTAGGATTACAGACATGAGCCACCAGGTTCTGCCTGTTAGCTTTTTTAAAAGTAAAAAGTAACACATTTGTTTTATGTTACAAACAATACAAAGATGTGTAAGGAAAAAGGTGATGGGGCTCAGCCTCCGCTCCCCTAATAACGCCTGTCAGATAAACAATATTACAAATTTGAATTGGACATTTCGTCCACGCCCATCCTCACACACGCAGATCTGGGTGTTTTTGTGTTGTGTGGTTGTTGTTTTACAGAATCAAGATCAGACATGTTAATCTACAACTTTTTCCTCTTAATGTATTATGGAATTCCTCCAGATCAATCATAGGGATCTTACCCATCATTTTTATTGGCTAGTCAAGTATTCCACAGGATGAGTAAACTGAATTGGTTCAGCTAGTCCCTTATTGAGAAATATTCAGGTGGTTTCCCATTTTCCACTCCTTGAAACAAAGCTTCACACCCATCCTTTTGTTTGTATTCACCAGGGCTCTTATATCTGAAATGTTCCCACAGTGGAATGCATCATCCCAAGATATGTACATTTTTAGTAGAAAATGCCAGATTATTTTCCAAAAGTTTTAGTAGCAATTCACTTTCTTACCAGCAAGAATTGAGTGTGCCCTCTTTATTGCATAAATAGCCTCCCAGCCAGAGTGAAATAGTATTGTTCTTTATAGTTTGTGCTAATTTAATGTGTGAAAAAGAGTATGCAGTTGTTGTTTTAATTCTATTTCCATGAAGACCATGGGGGGGGGGGTTGAGGATATTTTTTTGGTATGCTTATTAACCACTTATATTTCTTTTTCTATAAATTGCCTGCTTGTATTCTTGCCCATTGTTTTTTAATTTAATTTAATTTTATTTTATTATTTTAACATAAACTTTATTTTTAAGAACAATTTTAGATTTACAGAAACATTGCAAAGATAATAGAGAGTTCCCTTATACCCAACACCCAGTTTCTTCTAATATTATCATCTTATATTAGTATGGTACATTTGCTATAACCAATGAGCAAATATTAATTTATTATTACTGACTAAAGTCTACACTTTTGTAGGGGCAAAGGGAAAACTTCCCCTTCCCAGGATAAACTTGAAAGTTTATCTGCAAATAAATATCTGAAAGTTCTCTGCAAATCAACTTACAAAAGGCAGATTAATAGGAGAAAAGGCATACAAATTCATTAACATGCAGGGGGGAAGGGAGGGAATCATTTTCTTGAGGTTTCCTTAGTTTTTACCTAATGTCCTTTTTCTGTTTCAAGATCTCATTCCAGATACCACATTATATGTAGTCATAGGTCTTCTTAGGCTCCTCTTGGCTTTGAGTTTCCCAGACTTTCCTTGTTTTTGTTGACCTTGACAGTGTTCTCAGGAGTACTGGTCAGGCATTTTGTAGAATGTCCCTGTGTTGTGCTGTGTCTGATGTTTTTCTCATGACCGGACTGGTGTTAGGGTTCTTACTAGCAACATGACTTATCACTGGTGGTGTTGATCTTGATCACCTGGCTGAGGTGGTGTTTGTCAGGTTTCTTCATTGTAAAGTTATTCTTTTCCCCCACTTTCCACACTGTACTCTTTGGAAGGAAGTCACTATGCAGCACACACTTAAGGAGAGTTATACCCCACCTCCTTGAAGGTGGAGTCTCTTCATAAATTATTTGGAATTCCTCTGCATGAGAGCCTTGTCTCTCCTCCCCCACTTAATTATTAGCATAGATCCATGTACCTTCTCTTTATACTTTGGGTTGTAATCCCACACAACTTTATTTTATTGCTCAAATTGTTCCAGCTGTGACCACTGGGAGCTCTTTCAGTTTGCTCCCATGTCCCTTTGCCATGTCCCCTTCAATGTGAATTTTTTTTTTTTTTTTGAGCACTTTCTTACTTTCTGGCACTACAAGATGTTCCAGGTTCCTCTTGTGCATTTCTTGCCCCAGTTCTAGAATCAGCCGTTTTCCCAAGGATTCCTGGTTCCTTTAATTGGAGAATGGTATTAAAAACCAAGGTATGGGTATAAGATCTGCTTATTGCTACTGGGGTGTCATTACTTCAAGGCCCATTCAGCTAATAGAGCAAGGAAATATATGTGAGCATACCAGCCAGTATATATATACATATCTATATTCCTATATGAATATGAGTTCATTTCTATGTCTGCAATTCTAACCTATTACCACATGGATCATTCTAGCCTCCTCCCCTTGCTAATTTGTAAATTCCTTCTCCAACAGTGAGAAACCTGTCTCCCACCATCCATCAATATTTACTCAATTGTTCAATTCAGTATACATGTATAGCAGTATCAGAATTGTTAACCTGTACCCTGATGGGGAGAAACTTTATCAACTAGAGTACAGTGCTTCTGTGCCGTTCTTTTTGCCTTTAGTCTTATGGATGTTCCTCATTTCCAAAGTTGCTTAGGTCAGCACCTTTCCCCTCAAACCCTTCTGTGAGATATTTTGATACATTTGTAACAGTTAGATTCTTTTGTCATAATCTGCATTCTATTCTAGAATCCTTTGACCTCCGAAGTGATTTTTTAAAAAAATTATACATTGGGTCACTCTTTGTGCTGTAAAGTTTTATGGGTTTTGACAAATGCTTAGTGTCGTGTATCTACCATCACAGTATCACACATAATAGTTTCACTGCCTTAAAAAATGCCCTGTGCTTTAAATATTCAACCCTCTACCCTACTCCCATCAAACACCTGGCAATCACTGACCTTTTTACTATCTTTATAGTTTTGCCTTTTCTAGAATGTCACATCATTGAAATTATAGATTATATAGCCTTTTCATATTGGCTTTTTAAAATTTAGCAATATGCCTTTAAGTTTCCTTTATGTTTTTTATTTGTTCCTGATAGCTCATTTCTTTTTATAACAGAATATTTCATTGTATGAATGTACCACAGTTTGTTTATCCATTCACCTATTGAGAGACATCTTATTTGCTTCTAGTTTTTGGAGATTATGTAGAAAGCTGCTATAAATGTTCTTGCTCATTTTAAAGTTGTTTTCCCTCAGCTTTTAAATTGTCTACTAAGGATATAAGCTTTATCAACTTTCAACTATTTTTTCTAGCCTATTATTTCTCTACTGACTTTATGATTTTTGCCTCCCAATATTTAGAAATGTAATTGAATATATCTATATTTCAATTATGGCTTCTGGACACACTGTCTTGCTTAGATTGCATTTCCCCATCCCAAGGTTAAAAGATGTTCTTCTGAATTTCTCTTCCATTAATATTGAGAAAGCATGCATAGCAAGCAAAAGGGATAGAAATGCTGAAGAATAGCAGAGGGCAAGGGAGGATAGTGACTTGGGACTGTGCAGCACTTTGCCTCTTAATTCTGAGTGGTCCGTCACCTGGGCTTTCAAGGATCAGCTCTGAGTAAGAGTTTTCATGGGATATCATCAGCCACTGTAGTTCTAGGGGCAAGGAGCTATGCGGCTTGACTTTGAAGAAGAAAAAACAGAGCCCAGGGTTGTTCCCTGAGCCTGTCCATCCCATTCCAGTACCCCTTTATTTTTTATTTTATTTTTATTTTTTTGAGACAGGGTCTCACTGTATCACCCAGGCTGTACTGCAGTAGCATCCTCATAGCTCACTGCAACCTCAAATTCCTGGGCTCAAGTGATCCTCCTGCCTCAGCCTCCCAAGTAGCTGGGACTACAGGTGTGTGCCACCACGCCAGGCTAATTTTTCTAGTGAGACAGGGTCTCACTCTTGCTCAGGCTGGTCTTGAACTCCTGAGCTCAAGCAATCCTCCCACTTCGGCCTTCCAGAGTACTAGGATTACAGGCATGAGCTACAACACCTGGACCCTCTGTATCCCTTTATTTGTGTGCTCCATATCTGTCTCTCTCCCAGGCTGTAAGCTCCATAATTAGGGACCAAGTCTGGCTTTTTGATCTTTGCTTCTTCAATGCCTGGCGTGATGCCCTGTGGGCAAGCAGAAAAGCAGGTAAGGAGGAAGGAAGGGAGGGGAAGAAAGGAAGAAAGGAGGGAGGGAGGAAGGAAGGGAGTGCTCATTATTTTCCATTAACTCTGAAATCCCACTTTAAGTTCTCTGGTCTGCCGTGGGCAGGTGGCTAACCCCATCAAACTCCATCACCGGCTCTCTCTTGCCTTCTGGTATCTCACTGGAGTTGGCCAATCAAGGAATGAATTTGAGGTTGAGAGGAAAGAGAGGTGGAAGCATTTATTCCACCTCTGGGCAGTCCTTCTGGCTGGCAGCATCCTTCTCCCACCCCAGCTCCTGCCCAGCAGCCCCTAGTCCAGGCCTTCACTATTTTCCCAGTAATACCATTTCTTCCCCTGTCTCTGGACCCAGTGTGAGAACAGCGTCCCTCTGCTGGCGGTTGCTGTGTGCATCAACATCCCTCATTACTTGCGTGAAGCTGCCCACACCTCTGTAAAGTCACTGCATTACAAAGTCTTCCCCAAATCCCAGCTGAGTGTACTCTGTTTCCTGCCTGGACTCTGCCAGGTCCCTAAAGGGGAGAATATAGGGAGAGAAGAAAAGGGAGCCTGCAAGGATGTGGGGCTTCTCAGAAGAGCTGAATGAACGCAGAAGGAGAAATTAAACTCCCCAAAGCTCTGGGGAGTAAGTTCTTTGTTACTCCCTCATGGAAAGGGCTTGAGTGAGGCCCACCCCAACCCACTGTCCTGGGGTCAGTGGCTCTGTCCTGTCAGTGCTTGGTTCTGTCCCGATAGGAACCCTTGGTAAGGTGGAATTGGAATGTATCAGTGTGTATGTCTGTCCATTTCAATTTCAATCCAGGAACCCACACTGGATTGAAAACTCCTCAGAGCCAAAGATCCAGGTCTTGGCCACGGCTGCATCCTGCCCAGCCTCTTGCAGGCTGCCCAGCATAGCTGGTCCCCACGTGGGTTCACGTGAAGGAGGAACAGAGGCTTCTCCCACAAATGAACTCCATGGGCCCACCCTTCTAGAATCCACCCCCTTCCTAGGAGGTAGAACCCCCTCAGAAGTCCATGGCCAGGCCCTGAAGGCTAAAAAGTATATTTGACACTGATGATACCGGAAGATGATTAAGCTGCTGACTCAGAAAACCAACTTCCTCTTCCAAGATAGTTGCCTAATCTATTGTTTTGCTCATACAAATTCTGGCCTCATGCTTTCCTGCTGCCTTTGCACGATTCTCCAAGGGTGCCAGCTTGTCTCAGATGCCTTTGTTGTCCTTGTACCCTTTCTTCTGTTGCTGTTTCAGTTGCTCTCTGAAGGATGGGTACTAGCTCCTTAACACCTTGCTCAGGAGACCATGACCACACACAGACACCATGAAAGGACCACATTCTCCCATTCCTAAACCAGGATATGGTCATCTGAAATCTTGGCTGTCCTAGAAAATCTGGAATACATCCTCATTATATTTATAGAACCAACACTAAACCTTGATCCATTTCAATTAAAATGGTTTTAATAACCACAAAAATAATTAGAAAAAAATAGTGAACAAAGCTTGTTTGTGTCTGACTATAGTTTGTTTCCACAGACGTGGCAACCATATTTTTTTCTAAAGCTGTATTAATTCCAAATGTTCTATTAATGGAGACATTTTTAATGCTGAATATTGTGATTCTTTTTATGTTATATTGTTTTCAATAAAAGCAGTTGTGTGTATAATAAAATATGGTGTTTTCTACACCACTGTAAGACTTTTCATCTAAAGTCACAAACCAGATCAGAGCACCAGGCTCAGCTCAGCCCTGGAGGCATTCCAGCCCAGGTGCCAGATAGGGAATGAAGAGGCCTCTGGAAGGTTCTAGCCATTTTGGCCTTCCCAAACAGGGCAGAAACAAAGCATCCCCACTATGTCCTGTCTGAATTTCTGACCTATAAAATTCATGAGCATAACAAAATGGTTTACAGCCCCCCAACGCACTTCACAGACCAGAGAGTTAAACTCTTTTTAGATCATTTCCTTTAGTTTGAACTGAAAAGAAGGGCTATCTTCCCATAGAAACTTCAATACTAGAAATTCATTCTGATGATTGGTGGTCCCCATCTCACTAAGAGTAGTTGTTATTCCAGCCACGTGGGGTCATTGCATGTCATTGGGGGTGCTCTCTACTGTGCAGAGAGAAAGATGACCCACTGCAACAGATTCTAAGTGGTGGACCAGTGACTGCTGGATTTCAGGCACCCTGCCTGGCTTTCTGGCTCCAGGGCTCTTCCTGTCACTGACACGTTCTCTGAAGCACACCCAAGGCCCTGGAATCACGGGCTCTGTCAACTGTCTAAAGCCAGGTCTATAAGCCCATGAGGGGTGGTAGTACACTCACCGGGCTTGCTGACCTTTGTGTGACTAAGGCTGGTACCAGTGCTTGGTGTAGCTTAGGGAGAGGGGGATTCCCATCTGATTGTCAAATTTTATACATTCATCAGGATCCAGTGGCCTAAGCAATGGATGTATTTGTTTTTGTTTTATATCTTTAGAGACAGGAACTAATACTTACTTTATATCTCCAGCTGGCAAAGAAATACTTCTGGGTTAGCACTAAAAGCAGTTGCTGCCTGAGGATAACTTCTGAGTTGATCTTCCAGCCCTGATCACAAACCATGTGACTCATCCAGGCCTCTGTTGAAAACTGTGTTGTATAAAGGCCAAAAACCCTACAAACTTCACTGGAATTCATCTGGGTCACCCAGCAACACCTTCCCCGCTTACTTTTCTTACAAACCCAGACTTCTGGTTTCAGTATCAATTTTAGCCTAACTTTCAGTTTAATGTCCTCAGCCAAAGGGCTAAATCAGAGTGTCCCAAACTTCCAGCCTGTGACAATCATAGGCATTAGAATGGGAGAGGAAAACAAAGAGAGATGGACAGAGAGAGAAGAAGGAATTTCTGTGTAGGAAATTATTCCACTAGTTCTGGGGACATGAACGATTCACTAAATAAAACTATTTTAAAATGACTGAAGAACAGTCAACTGAGGATCTTTAATATCATTTTACAAAATAATTCACTGCATGAGTTTTGAGAGAAATGAAACAATACATGATGGCCACTGGGTATGAATTCCCCTCCATCCTATACCTGAGAAAATTTTTATTCATGATACAATTAAATAGCTCTTCAGCTCTAGAATGCATTCCATGAACACTAAGAAGTGGAATTATCTGCCCCTCCAAGCTTAATTCTACAGTCTTTCCCAAGCACATTTATTAGAAGGTGGCATATCTGTCTAATGTGTAAGTTCATTTATTCTGCATGTACTGGACAGCTCAGAGCCTCCCTCATCTCCCACTTCCCCTCCGAGCCAATTTCTAGCCTCTGTCCCTTCAAGAGGCACTGCCTAGGGGCCCATCTGACCAGCCAAAGATAATTTTGGAAACAGCAAATGTTTCTTTCTTCTCCCCGTATCTACTTCCTCCCTGTTCAGAGGGACCCACTTACCCCATGGAGTAAGCCCTGCTGTGTGCCTGTCCTCAAGGCCCCGGACAGGGCCCACACCCAAGCCCGACCTGCCACAGCCCTTCTCTGAGGTCGGAAGGCACTTAACATCCACACCCTATGATTTAGTTCTTGATTACAAACTGCCAAGTGGTTTTTTTGTTTTTTTGTTTTTTCTTTTTTTTGTAGAGCCAGGGTCTCACTCTTGCTCAGGTTGGTCTCAAACTCCTGAGCTCAAGCGAGCCTCCTGCCTCGGCCTCCCAGAGTGCTAGGATTACAGGTGTGAGCCACCATGCCCGGCCTGCCAAGTGTTTTCACAGTAATATCACAGGGTTGGTCTTGCCTTCACCTACAGAATTCCTGGAAAGGTACTTGTTGACAATAGCTCTGGCACTGTGCATCGGCTCAGAGTAGGTACTCAGTGGATAAACACTTGTCTTTCTATAAAGTCTTTCCCTGTGAGGGTGGTGAGCAGACAAGGCCACCAACTTGCTGTAGGCCAGGCTTTGGCTTCCCTGAGGTGTCATGCAAGGCAGTGATGTCAACAATAAACACCATGGAAATGGCTAAGGCCAGTCTGAAAGGGCCCTCTGGCCTCTCCCAGCCCTCGTAAATTCAGTTTCTGTGGAACTCTCCACCCTCCACCCCAACTTCCTCCCTAGCACCCCTTCTTGAATATAATTTGAGGCATTTGTGAAAAGGGTACTTTTTCTCTTCACCCCCCTGTTGCAAAGCATAGGACCTGGCATTTAAAATGATAAAGTCTGCCAGGCCAGTGGATGGATGGATGGATGAATTGCTGGGCTGACAGATAAGCAGATGGGTCAGTGGGCGGGTGAATAAAAGAATGAACTGTTCCTAGGACTGCCCTGGAATGGCATCTTCCACAGGACAGAGGCTCCTACATGTTCAAGGGGTTAAGACCCCAGTGGGATCCCATTGACTCTATAGGGTGAAATTTTTTCAAAAAATTTATAACTTAGAAAATAAAATATTTATAAATATGTGTTCAAAACATGGCAAGACACTTTAAGGGTGACTTAAATTTTTGAGATGTTCAATGTTTTTAATTCACACCTGTATTAGAGGGCCATTACTTCCCTAATTAAAACCAAAATATATTTGCTATCATCACCAGTATTCTTCAACCTTGAACTTGAAGGAAAGTTTTAAAGAAAAGTCTAGGAGAGCTTTAAGATCCTGTCCAGAGTTTCTCAACCTTAGCTGCATGCTCGAGTCACCTGGGGAAGCTTTTAAAAGTCACAATGCTCAGGCAGCATCTCAAGTCTACTACACTAGACTCTCTGGAGAGGGGACCCAGACCTCTGTTTTTTAAAATATTTTTGTCTTCATAAATTTTTTTAGTTTTTGGTTTTGTTTGGTTTTGGTTTGGTTTTCTGTGTTTTGTTGGCATCCATATTTTTAAAACTCTCCAAATGATTCCTATGTGCAGCCAAGGTGAGAACCACCACTTTAACCCACATGCAGCTGAGACTAGTGAATAGACTTGCTCTGCAAACTGGAGGGTTTTATATTCCCTCTAAGAGTCAGGTTTGAAACCAGCCAGTGTCCTCATTCTGATCCCTCCCCATCACGTGTTCTTCCTTTGCACTTATTTCTATCCTGGGGATAAGGAATGGCTAGCGGGCTGTGTTCATGGGTTCAGGTGATCTATGTTGCCATCTTATGAAAGCTGTGGTTTTCCACTCCTGAACTTTGAACTGAACTTCTGCGACTAAAAGCAGTTTCAGGAATTGAGAAAGGGAGACAGTTGCAATAAATCTCGAAAAAGTCGCAAACCACCCTGAACTAGAGTGAGCCAATCTCCCAAATTATAGAAATGTTGAAAAATGACAAGCCGGATGGCCATTCCACCCTCAGTCAGTGAACATGCTCTCCCCGTATCCCCTGCCCCATAATTTTTTATTCTGATTATTGCCCAGTAAAAAACTCAACCCCATTGTGCTTGGGGAGTCACTCTCTCTCTAAAACTCCCTACTGTAACAGCTTTGAAAAAGTGCTTGCCTTCAACCCTAACTACTCTGTTTCTGCTTTGACACTTTGGTTTCTGGGCTAGGCCATTTCACTGGATCATCTGGAAAAACAGTGTCTGGGGATTCCCACCAAAAGAGTACCCTCTCCTGGAATTTGGAAGTAGTTGGGTACAGAGGAGGGCACAGGAGGGCAGATCTCACCATCTCATCTTCCAGTTCCATCCATTAATTCTTCCAGAGCTCCCGTAGCAGGTTCAACCAAAAGACTTGCACACAACACCAGCAGATTGCAGTTATGTATTCAGTTTCCTACGTACTTAAACAACACGGGCAATGGGAAGGGGAAGAGAAACACTGGAAGAGCTGCCTGGCTGGAGTACCTGACTTCTACATGGATTCCTACACACACTTTACAAAATCATCTTCCTACAGGAAAATCGGCTTCCACAGGGATAGCATGGGTTGCAGGGATCACAGGGGCTGCAGGGGCTGCAGGGGTTGCAGGGGTTGCAGGGGTTGCAAGGGTTGCAGGGGTTGCAGGGGTTGCAGGGGTTGCAGGGAGAAGTGCAAGGGTAGCACGGAGACTCGATCTTGACACAGCTGCCGAGCCCGTAGGAGTACGTTACGTCTTTCTCGTCCACACACGGTGGCAAGCTGAACTCTTTGCAGATGTTCATGTAGCTGTACTTTTTCGATCCGAGGCAGTCGTACCTGTTCTCCCGCTCGGCTGACACACATACCTTTCCATCCTTCACTCGAACTTTGACTTGATCAGGTTCAAAGCCACATACGTTCACTGATCCTAAAATGTTACTGCTACAGCAAGAGGAGGCCAGAATTCTGTTTGTTGTTCTTCTCAGTCTGGAATTGAGAACAAGGAAAGGGTGGGAGGAAGCTCAGACCTCAGAATTCAGACACAGCTTGAGAAGCATTATTTTGATTTCTATTTTTTTGAAATAGCAAAAGTTAACATTCGTCTTTGTGAGAACTCAAAACTTAACAGAAATACATAAAGTAAAAATTGAGCATGCCCACATGTAAATCACCCTGCCTCACAGGTAAACCTCTGTTAACAATGGATAGGTGCTTGGCCTTCCAGATCTTTCTCTCGTATTTAAATCCCAGCTCCTCCTCTAATTAGTTATGGAGACTTGGGCAGGCTCTTTAAACTCTCTGTGCCTCAGTTTCCTCATCTGTAAAACAGAGATAATAATACCTACATCATAGGGCTATTGGAGGATTAGATGACTTTATGGCATTTTACTTAACACTGTGCTTGGCACATTAGAAATTCTGCTTAATTGTTACCACACTCATTATTATTATTACAATTATATTATATATAGATGGAGCTTTTTTAAAAAAATGGGACATAACTAAAAAAGATAGCATTTAAAATCTGCATTTTAAAGATGGCTCTCAGCTTTAGAACCCAGCCCTGCTGGTTCGCAGGACAGGTGCTGGCACTGGGCAATTGAGCAGAGACTCAGCTTGAAGGCTACATCAAGAAATGACATAGCAGGAGAGCCCTGGCCTGGCTCTGCCCCCCAGGGCCTGGCTCCTCTTGCCGCTGGCAGGCTTCCCTGGGCTCTGGACAGCTGGCAGTGGCAGAGGTCGGCTCAGCTGGGAGGGGCTGTGCTGAGCAGCTGCAGTGTGGCCTGCCAGTGGTGTGCTGGGTCGGGACCCCGCCAGCTTGCAAGAGCTGACTGTGCACATCTCTTCCCAACTCCTCATTCAGTGACTTCATGTTGGTAACTTGAAATCAGCCATGGCCATGGTGGGATTTTACACCGTGGAAATCGGAAAATGGTACAAATCAGGACTCCCCCCCAACCCACCGCAGAGCTGTTGGTTCAATGGCACTGCTATGGTTCCTATGCAGCTGCTTATATCCTTAGTAATAAAAAAATAACAGCACCTCACACTAATTGATCAGTTAGGATACATCAAGAAAAAGAAAAGCAAAGTGCCTAAGAGCATAGACTCTAGACCTGGAGTATCTAGGTTTAAATCTTGGCTCTGCCATATGGACAAATTACTTAACTTCTCTGTGCCTCAGTTTCCTCATGTGCAAAACTGGGACAATAATAGTAGCCTACCTCACTGGGTTGTTGTGAGGCTTGAACTAGTTAATGCATGAAAAGCATTTACAATAGTGCTTGGCACATGGTTAGGATGCTAGGCTTTTACCTTTCTTTTTTTTTAACAATGTGCCATGGAAGGTGCTAAGCATGTTAAGGGCGTTATTTCATTTAATTTTCACAATAACTGTGATACAGATGTAATTATGACTGCATCACCTTTTCATGCTGAATTGTATTTGTACATTTGTTTCTTTTTGTTACATAAGCTATTTAAGTTCATTGTAGAAGACTAAAAATGCAGATAAGCAAAAATATAGAATATTTTTAAAATACCTATAATTCCATATAACACTTAGCATTTTGGTGGTAGACTTTCTTTGGGGGTATGTGTGTATGTGCGTTGGGAAGGTTGTTTCTATATACATATAGAAAGAGAGAGAGAGTTTTGTGTGCCTTCCTATGAAATCATGCTATACATACTGTTTTTTATCTGTACTTTTCACTTGATAAGCCCTAACATGATTGATTTAACAGTGTGAGTGTTCACTATCCTTGTACTAAAAGTTACAAACCAAGACTCTTAGTGACTAATCACAAAATGATCAAGTAGAACTCAGTCCCAGAAGACACTGAGGCAAATGAAAACAACTTGTGTACTACACCCAGAGGACTATAACAGTCATTCTGCTCCATTTCCACCCCCAACCCCACAGAACCTAGGGGTGTCATGGGCATAGCTGCCTTTCTTGCCCTGGGTATGCCAGGGTACTCTCAGCCATACTAAGGAGAAAGGAAGAGAATTTTGGACTCTGAATCTTTCTCTCTGTCAGGTAAGCAGAGGAACAAGCACTCTCTCTCTCGGGCAGAGAACAGCTCACAAAGATGCAGGGAACCAGCCCAGACGCTAGACACAGTGCCCTCTCTGGATGGGTCACAGGCCAGAGCAGCCAAGGCCAAGATGAAACATGGAGCAGGATGGGCATTCTCTGGGGCTCTCAAGAACCTCCCATGGTGTGTACATGCGCTGACAGTCAAACTTCTGTTCAGCTCAGACCTTCCCCTACAAGATGAGAAACGTCAAATCCCGCCATGAAGATGGAGCCAGGCCTCACAAAGGAGGGCCAAGAACCCCTAAAAAACTGCTAGTGGCCCCAGCTAGCTACTGCCATGGCTGATTCTGCCAGACAAAGCCCTCCTGTCTTCTGTGGGAGGTGGATCTGGGAACCAGATCAATAAGCCCAAGTCAGCTCCCAGACCTATCTTCTCTAAGCAACCTGAGTCCCAGAGTACAATTTCGTGTGTTTTAATGCTCGTGCTCCTCCTTTGACTGTTTTTGTCACTTTGGCTCCTCTGTCTCTGCAGAAGCTGCACAGGGGTGTCACAAAGGTGAATCTTGAAGAAATTACCTAAAAAGTCTTGGCCAGGTCATGCCGCTGCTTCTTGCTGCTAGGTCAGTGGTTACCCGTGAGGGTGTGTGGGCTTAGGGGAAATTGCAGGTGCCACATTTCATTCATCAGACTCAACTCTGAACTTGAAACTTGACTCCTGCCTGGTGATGTACTCCTCACCCCACATGGAATTTTCCATGGCTCCATGGGGCTTTGAGCAAAGGGAGATTGCCTCCTATACTAGTTATCATGGGGGTGAAGCTTACCCATAGTAAACATAGGGAAATCAGCCCCTTTGCTTCTTTGCAGAAGCCTCTTAGGAAAGCTAGGGAAAGCCAGCAGCCAGCGGTGCCTGTGTCTGTCACTGTGTGCTGCCACCTCTTCTCCTTACTGAAGTTGAATTTCACCTGTATATACAACCAAGCTCCTGAATATGACAAATGCTGACCACAACATGGTGAGCTGTACAGTCAGCCATCTTCACAAATATATAAATCAGAGTCAACTTGGTTATGAATAAAGTAATAAAGACATCAAAAATGCCTATCTCTACCAGGGAGCCAAGGGAGGCAGGCCTTCCCCTAGACTTCATTGGAGGGAATACTTTGTTTTTCCTCTTGAATTCCAAAGACTCATTTGAACTCGATTCCTCCTTTCCATCATATCTTTTGTTTTTTCTTCTCCTTTCTTCTCCCTTTCTCTTCTTTCCTTCCTGCCTTTTCTCTCTTCTCCAGACTTTTGGATTGTTACTGAAGACAATATCACTCAGCAGGGAGCTGGGTAGCGTAATGCAGGTGCATCTGACTCCTTTGCACGGCTTAAAACACAGATGGCTGGGTCCTACCCCTAGAGTTTCAGATTCAGTAAGTCAGAGGTGGAGCTGCAAATTTGCATTTCCAACAAGCTCCAGATATGCTGCTAAATGCTGGTCCAGGAACCACACTTTGAAAACCACTGACCAGGTGGTTAAGCTCATGGATTCCAGACTCAGGCAAACATGGCTACAAGTCTTGGCTTTACCACCACCTAGTGATCAAGACCATTGCCCCTGGATCTGTTTCGTTATCTATAAGATGACCGAGATAATATCGCCAACAGGGATGTTACAAGGGTTAAAATGAACATGAAGTGTTAGGCACAGAGTTTGTGCTCAAGAAAGGGTAGGGCTTCTGTATCAGGCTGCATCAGGCTCCACCTTCCATGGACTTGTCCTAAATCTGAGGCTTAAATCTTGTATCATTAAACAATGACATCAAATCAAATAATAGCAATGCACTTGGCCTAGACAGGCAGCGACCCCTCCCCTGCAGCCATGGAGTGATGGGGCTCCCAGAACTATGGGCATGAAGAGGGTAGGATGAGAGGGGCCGAGGTGCCCAGCTCACTTCAACCTCTGCAGAGGACACAGACCGAAACAAGGGAGCTCTCCTCTGAGTGGAAAAGCCAGCCTTTCACCAGCCAGAAAGCCCCAAGTTTTCTCTCTTCACCTCCCCACAGCTTAACGATGCTGTGACCTCTGGGGAATTTCTCTGAGGGCTTAGACCTGGGCGAGAACCACTAAACCCGCAAAGAGCTCACCATGAGGCCTGTCGTCAGCTTCACCACATAAGAGTGGATTCAATGAAAACCTCATACTCAGAGCTTGAATGGGGAATCAAGAAAAGAAATGAGAAGGCAGATTTTTGAAGTTTTGGTGATGCCCCTGGTGTGGGGATTTTCGAGGGAATTTTTCACTGAGATTCAGGCCAACCACAGACACCTGGGTGAGTGGATGGAAACAGTCTCAGGATTAGTTCCTAGGTACCAGCACAGGGTGCAGCTGCAAATCAAGTTTCATTTGTTCACCAGGACTAGTGCCAGGCATCACAGCCACACGGGGCACCCACTAATCAGAGAATAAACTCCAGGGGGCAGGATTGAGGAGGGGATGGGTTTTGTTTGTTTCTCCAGCTTTAGGCCAGAGGACGGGGAAGCCCACGAAGTGTGGTGAGGAATCAGGTGCAAACTGAAATCAGGCTGATAGCGTGGCTTCTCACAAAGGAAACCAATTGAGTTCCCTTAGTCCTAAGGAAGAGTCAGAGGCACTGCTAGTGCTTGGGGTGCAAAAGGTAACTGGGGGAGCAAAAGGAAATATTTCTAGAAGCTAAAGAAACAAAACTGCTTACTTGGGTCCCTACTAAGGAAGACACTGCCAAAGAGTCCTTTGAAGCAGCTGCTCAATGAACGATGGAAATGGATTGGGACTTCTAAGCCACACACACATCGAAAATAACATACACTCAGGAATGCTCGAGACATGTATGGGGGGAAGTTGGCCAAGGCTTCTTGCCAGTTATTAAAGGAGCACCCAAAGACAGAGTAGATTGACTCTCAAACAGAAAAACAATTTCAATGGGGCCAAGGCAACTACAGACCAGGGAGTCTTTCTCGTTGGGCAAAGAACCTTCTGGACAACACTGCCTGACACCTGAAAGGACATGTCATAACTAACCAACGCCCTGGCATTCTTTAAAGGGGTGAAAGGTCATGTGAATATGAATTCTAAACTCAAAAAGCCTTGGGCAAGATTTCACACTAAAGATTGTTTTTAACAAATTGAATCAACATGATATTTCTGAGTCTATAAAGTCATGAATCAGGAGCTAGCTTAGAGATAAGAAAAAAGAGGCATTTAATTTGCAGAACAAATATTAACAGTGGGAGTCCTCTGGGATTGGGGCTAGGATCATGGCTTAACATTTTCACCCATATTCAGGAAAATTGAATATTTAGGTTTGCAAGTAACACTAAGCCCTTCTGGATAGCGAAATGTCAAGTTGTCAGAAATAGAGCACAGACATTTCACAAGGTGGTATGAATTGGAAGAAAAGTGGCTGGGAAGAGATAAAAGGGGGGTAAGCCTGAGGTCATTTCTAAAATGGACTTGGAGTTGTCAGTTCAGAGATCCAGGAATTAATGTAAAGACATCATCAGCTTCACATACTGCCGCAGGCACAGAAAAAATTGGCAAAGACCCAGACATTGTCAGGAAAAGCATCACAAACCAGAGAAAGTATTACCTCTTATCTAAACTACACTGCTGAGAATAAGCTTGAAGTTGTATCTACAGCACACCAAGAAATAGGGACGCCTGAAGAAGGCATGAAGAGCCCAGATGGCAAAGTACAGAGAGGTATTTTCACCCGTAGAATCTGGGAATTGCGGAGTAGCCAGAAGACCAAGGCGGAAAGGACTTGGATCAAGGGTATTCCAGTATTCAAAGGTATGGGGAGAGTGGACACAGGTCTGCTCACAAGGAATCCTTAATTTGGACTAAATATTAAAAAGAGTCCCTGCCTCAGTGTGAGCAATTTATGTAACTTGATACCTTAAAGAGTAAAAATCAACATTGGTTCAAAAAGAGTGTAGATGAATTTATGGGTGATAGCCCCACCCCAGACTGTGGGAGGTCCATTGCTGACCTTTGATTGTCTGATGACCTAGACAATAATTGTTCTATTGCCCTCTCCAATGAAACATGACTATCAGCTGTTGTCAAGAGACTATCTCTAGCAATCCATCTACCTACCTACCTACTTATCTATTTATCTATGCCCATCTTTTAAAAAATAGTAGCATATTAAACAGTTTCTCTGCACCTTGTTTTTTGCACTTAATACATCCATACATAAAAATGCTTCATCAGTCCTTTTTACATCTACATATTATTCCAATGTATGGACGTACATCATTTATTTAACCAGGGACAGTGCTTTCACCCAGCTTTTCCATCAATGGTAACCGACTAAATGGCATATGGAGAAAGTTAGAAGAGGAAAGCTTTTCTCCAGGCAAAAAAGAAAATGTGATTAAAAACAAAATTTCTAAAAAGTGGCTTTTAAAAATCACCCAACTTAATTAAAAACCCTTTCAGGTCTACTTTGGAAGCTGTGACTTGGTCCTGTAGTTTATTTGCACAACCTTTGCTAGAGTTGGATTGGGAGCCAACCTGATAGACCCAAATCCAGACAAAGGTGGAGTCTTTGTCTGGAGTAGGGGGATGGGAGAAGAGTGTTCCTACAAAGCCAAGGAAACGCCCCTATTGTTCAATTTTCTCCCCTGCTCTTAAAGCCTCTGGCAAACATTAAGGATTTGATCAATTATTATTACTTCTCCTGTAGTCATTTTCTGTAAGTCCAAATATACTCAAATCACTTTACTCATAACCAGGAAAAATGTTTAGTTTGCTGCTTCCAATGGCTTTTTAATGACACCCCCTGTTTCTTCCCCTCATTAAAGCCGCATTATTTATCACATTGGCACTCCCGCTATAAACTACCAACGACCTTGCCAGTCGACATCATTACATCGTCTTTTGAGAATCTTACAATACCCATCATGGACTCATTTACTCTTCTTTTCTTAAATCTTTCCTAAGTTACCAGAGTCATTATCTTGAACCCTTCTAATCTTTGTTCACGTATCAATTGTCATATTTTTTTTTCCTTACCCCAACTTATAAGGCTAATATACCAACTGTAAAAATCTAAAAATAAGTTCTCTTACTTGGCAAGCTCTCTCTTTTCATCCTCTATGGCTCTAATGGCTTTCCTCTCCAAACTTCTGAGAGACGGTCGAAGACAGTAAAGCTTGTAATCACACAGGCAACATGGGTAGTAGAGATCACACAGGCCACAAGAGCGTGATCGCTTGGAATAGCACAGGCAGTACGGGTATGGGTGCAAGTCGCAGCAGCAGTATGGGTGCATGTATAAGTCACACAGGCATCGTGTGCTAAGTTCATCGATGCATCGCAATTGCCTCAGTTCTCTGTCCACCTTCTTTATGTCCCTTCTGACGCTGTCCAAAAGACAACTCAGTGCAGCCATTACAGTCACACCTTATTGTTTTGCGAGTACCTTTGGGAAATGGCACTCAGGGGAAAAAATTGTTCTAAGCTCTTCTCAGAAGTTTCTTTTAAAAATAAATGAGGCACACATGATTCACTTACTTTAAGGCTTGTGTTCTATGACCTCACCACCCTCTGAGTATGTCATAGTCTTTTGGTTACCATGTGAACTGCACACAGTCATGGACTTCAGAGACCCTCCTTAGAGTTACAAAGCTACTCTCAGAACCACACTGATGTTGAGATTTCACTCACCTTGAAATGGGATGGGTCTCCCAAGAAATCACTGCTCTTTGGGGTTCATGGGGTTAACCCTGAACGTCCTTGATTTGTGTGTGCTCTGAGGACAAGCCATGGCTGTGACTGTGCTTGTTTAACTTGGTGTGGGTGATGGCAGGAGCTGCCTGGCTCCTTTCTCCATGCCCTTCTAGCTCTAGCCCTGACTCGAGACTTAGTCTTGCTCCTTTACTGTGGGATTCATTCTGGCTCCAGGCAGGTAGAATATAAAGAATGTTCTCACGGTTCTCCTCCTACCAAGTCATCCTCAAGTCAGCCTTTGTCCTTGACCTTCTGAGTCCCAAGTCTCTGAGTCCTGCCCCTTCTTTACTAGCAGGGGTCATGGTTACCCTGGTTATCCTCAGTTCTCCACTGGTGGTGGTGGTGGGGGGGGTGTCCTGACCTTAAGCTTCCATCTCTCAGTGCTCAGGGTCCTGTGCTTGGTCACCACCTCCCAGCAACTACACCTCTGGTCTCACATTCAAGCCTTCAGATGGCTTGTCCCCAGGTGCTTCCCATGTGATTGTCTTTGATTCTCTTGTAGCCAACTGCCTGGAACCCCCACTTCGGCCACTTTCCTTTGTGCTCAGTTGGATCACCATCCTAGACCTCTGACTCAGCCTCAGACTTGGCACTCGGCACTTCTCCTCTGGTTCTTCTCCTCAAGCCGCTGTCCAGCTCTCAAATCCCCTCTGCATGGACTAAGGCATGAGGTGCTTTACAACACGTAGCTGCAAGTGAAACCAGAGGGAGACAAGGGCCTGGTGTGAAGGGATTTGTAGGCCAAACTAAGGACTTTAAACTTGAGCCCAGAGAAGGATCATCGATTTTCTTTTCTATTGACGGAAGTTGAAAAGTAATCAGACAGCCACACTGAAGGTAAATTGCCAGGGGACAACAGTAGTGGTGTCTTCTGCTGCAAAGCAAGAGACAACAAAAGTCTCCTGGCTGTGAGACTGGCCAGGAGGAAGCCAGCCAGACTGCCTCCCCCACCTGCACTCAGGCCGCATCTAATCCACTCTCCACATTTTGGCCAGAGTGACTTTCATGTATAAATCCGTCACCCCTAGGCCTTCCCCGCCCCCACCCCACCTGCCCTAACCGTCTTCAAAGTCTTCTCTGTCCTCTTAAAAGAAAGACCAAAATCCTTACAAGGTGTTGAGCAGTAGGGCCTCTGCCTTCCTCTCCCATCATTATTGCTATAATTCATTACACTGCAGCCACAGTGGCCTTCCTTGAAGGCCACTCACTTCCTCAAAGGCCATTCCTCACTCCTTCTGATTCATTCAGGACTTACACACCTGCTGTTTTGTCTGCGCCCCCATGCCCTTGATCTGGTTAATTTCTGTGGCACCCTCTAACTCTCCTCTTGCCTGTCCCTTCCTTGGGGAAGCCTTCTCTGTCCCCCAAACTAAACACTCTCATAACTTGGTGTACATTTCTTTTATAACATTATCTGTATGTTTCCCCAAACCAAAGCCATGAGGGCAGGGAACTTGTCTATTTTTTCTCCCCAGCAGATACCTAACAAAATGCCTGGTACATACTGTGTGCTTGAAAAATATTCACCAAACGACCAACTAAGGGAATTAAACAGGATTTCATGAACAGAATGAGGATGGCATGAGGGTGGAATCAGTAATGGCTCCCAGGTTTCTTAGCTTTGCAAACTTGTGGTGCCATTGACACAAGAAGCACAGGAGGAAAAGAAGTTTGGGGGAGCCGGTGAACAGGAGGTGCTAGTGACAACTTTAAGGTAGAGATGTGAAGTATCCCATGGATAAGGGTGCTGGAACTCAAGGGAAAGCTGGGCTAGAGATATAAATTAGGGAGCCCCAGTTCCATAGGTAGCTGGAACCCTGGGAGTGGGCAGGATCGTGTTGGATGAAGGAAGTGGGCTGCCGCACACTCCCAAGGAAAAACAACTAGAAATGGAGGAAGTAAAGGAGCTCATGAAAGGCTCAGAGAAGGAGTAATCAGAGAGGTCAGAGCCCCCTAAGTGGAAGTCCCTGTGCCACTAGACCAACTGTGGCATTCCCAATGGCTCCCTGTTCCCCAGCCTTGCGATAGGAAGCCCCTTTCTGTGCAAAGTGTCTTAGCAAAGAAAATAAGTGTCCCTGGAGGTATTAGAATGGGAGGCTGGCCCCTTGGGTCATGTGGAATGAGTCAAAAAGCAAAGTTGAATAATACTCCTTTATGGACAAATTCTGACCTCTTTCAAGAGCGATTCCACTGTGATTTAATTCTGAGGGGTTGACTCTGTTAATAGGAACGTGGCCTATTTTGTCCTGAGAGTTAATTGCAGGAGTTGTGCAGATTTCTCTAGCTCCAAGTGATAGACTTCCGAACTCTTTAGATCACCTTGAATTCTATCCCTTAGCAAATGTCAGCAAAGGTTGAAATAGACAAGCTTTCAGTTTTAGATTGTTAAGTACACAAGTTCAAGAGCTTAAATACACACATCTGTATAGACATGGCACATTATTAAGATAGTTATATCTATATTTCAATGTGGATTCTTCCATCATCTCACCTGCCTAGTGATTTTACTCTTCATCATGAAGTACAGACAGTCCTTGGGTTATGGCCGACCCGACTTGAAGCATTCTGTACTTAGGAACAGGCTCCCAAGGCTCCCCATAAGGGTCATTTGTAATTAAATAATTAAATTAATAATTTGGAAACTAGTTTCTTCTGTGCATGTAAACAAACCCTCATGGAGCAAGCAGTTCGTTGGCACAGCATATTTACGACAGTGACTAGTCTCATGGATGGATAGAGAAGCCACTGATAGAAACACAAGAACACAAAGAATCAGAAGATCCAGAGCCAAGAAAATTTATGACAAAAGAATGAGCTGAAGCCTTTCGTCTCACTGAAGCAGGGTTTGCGAAGCTTGAGGAGCAAGATCCTAACACTGAGCAGTTTACAAAGGTTTACTGTGCACTTAGAACATCAGCTGCTACAAGGCCATTTATGATGAAAAAAAGACAAAGGCTGTGCAAACAACCCTAAATACCTTTTTCAAGAAACTGACTTCAGTGGTAAGCTCCCTCCTCTAGCAACAGAATCAAAATCCTGATTCTCCAGCACCCACTCCATCCTCTCCAGCACCATTTCCATCATCATCTTCTGATTAATTTCAGCCTGCCTCCTTCCCTCAAAGATGCCCCTTCCTGTAAACAAGGCATTGATGCAACATTAGGTGACTGTTAACCTTTAATATTCTTTTTTGAAATTTCTCCTATCTTCTAACTAAACTTTGTGTATGAATTTGTTTTTATGTTCTGTTTGATTTAAAAGGAGCTCAATAGTTTCTGTAACTTATTATTACAGTACAGAGCTATTATTATTACAGTATTACACTGTATTATTATCACCACATATGAGCCACTATAATATTGTTGCTGTTATTATTACCTCATATGTGCTGTTCATCAGGGATCCGAGTTACATACAAATCTGATCTAAAGATGTTCTGAGGAACATATCTCATTCGTATCCTGGGGACCACCTGTATATTCCTGACATCATTTCAAGTGACTGAACAAAGATAGCGTCTCCTTTAAGGGTCAGATGGAAATGTGATCTATTCATGTCAGAAGGACAATGTTGAAATTCATCAGAACCTGTTAAAACCTATAAAAATGGTATACAGTCACAGTTCCTTGAAGCATAAACACAAGGAGTGTTTGTGGATGCTAGTGTCCAGGCAAGCTCCCATCCACCTTGGCTGGAGTCTGATAGAACCTCCTCTGGGATGGAGGGCAGGCCTTGGCAGCTTCCCAGGCTGGGCAACACTTGCTTGTTCCCCAGTGTTGGTGGAACCATGGGCCAAAGAGGGTCCCCTCTGCCTCTTCATCCAGGTTGGCCAGCTCCAGGTCAAGTCCATCCACTCAGCCAGTGTTACAAAGACACTCCTCTGACAGTTGCTGGATCAGCAGACAGTGCTTAAACATTAAATATGAAATTATGCACACAGTGTGACCTCAACTCTGTCCAGAATAATCCATAGAAGAGGAAAAGCACCTTGAAAAATTAATTGTGGTTATCTCTAGTAGAATTATAGATGGCTTTTAAAATTCTCTTTTCTAGACTTTTCTGTGATTCTTAAGTTTCTTCAACAAGACTATCACCACCTTTACAATGAAACAATTTCTGATATTGTATCGGCCAGCACTATCAGCTTTGCACTGAATTGCTAAGCCCACCTCTGGCCCCTGCCTCTAAAATCCAAGTAAGCCTCAGGGCCATCCCCCTGAGCAGGCCATTGGGGAAGTCTTCCTGGAAGGGACACCTGATGTTTGGCATGTCCATCATCCACAGCACCTTCTTTTGGTAGAATAACTTTCTCCCTCCCACCCTCCATCATTAGGTACTTGCCAGCAAAGTTGCCTAGCCACAGGGCAGGCACAGAGCCATAGCCGGCCAATACAGCTCACTTCTGGGAATTTGATCTTTAGCAGAGAGACATAAAGCCTGAAAATGGCTGGAGCTGATTCATTCTGACAGTGCACCCTGATGAGATGACACCTTAGTCACTGCCCTGCTCCGTCATTTTCAATTTGGTCCTAAGCTTTTCTTTGGGCCTGTGAACTCCTCCAAATCTTTCCAAAAAGCTCCTTTTTTTCTTAAGTTACTGAGTCAGTTTCTCTTTCTTTTATCTAAAGAACCCAAATGAGATGACAGCCTATCCCCCTGGTACCCACAGGGGACCACTCCAGGCTGAACGTGTAAGTCAGCTGCTACTCCACTGTCTCATGCTAGTCTAGTTCCTCCCTCGAAACCCAGATCTAGCTGCCCCAGAGCAGCTGCCATTCCTGAAGGTCCTCTGGATACAGGACAGTTATGGTGACCCAAACTAGGTAACATGACCAGAAACACCCAGGACGACCCATCCATGAACACTGTCCCTAGAGCAAGAGGGGCTTCACTGGGGCCAGCATCTCAGGACTTCAGCTTTGGGAAACCCAAGTCATCCAGACAGCTTCCTACTCAGCAGAAGATCTCGGCTAGAGCACCCTGGGCAGGTGAGCAGGGAACAAAAGGGGGCCTGTGCATGGGCTGAGGTGCCCACTTATTGGCTTGGATGGCCCATCCTCCTACAACCAACCACACCGGCTCATGGATCTTCTCTCCCTCTCACCCCCCAGCCCCACAAGGTCTTTAACAAATATCTTCCTGCTAAATAAGGTGAGGAACGAGGAGGAGGAGGATGTTGGTATATCTGATTACAGCCGCACCCAACAGCAGTGAACTTGAAGGTCCAAGTTGCTGCAGCAAGGAGGTTGTTCTTGCCTGGCAGGGTCTGAGAGCCAGAAAGCAACTCATGATGTATTTTCCTTTTTCTTTCAGCAAATATAATCATTCAGTCATTGAGAAGGAGCCATGGGAATTTTACATACCAAATAAATACATGAATAAATTCCTCAAATTAAGATCTGAGGAGTGGATGGGGTTGTTAGGGTGACCAACCATCCTGATTTGCCCCGGACTGAACACTTTTCTGCCGTGTGAACTTGTGTTCCACCCTCTGGTTCTATAAAGGCCATAAGGAGTCTTATCACGAGCTCTGAATTCTTTGTGACAACCATAATTTCTAACTGCTCTCTCTCCCAGCCCCTCATCTTACTTGCCCCTCCCCCCCGACTCAGTCTCATGAATTCTCCAAGAAAAATTGTTAGCAGCAATCTGGATTGTTCTTGATGTGGACAGAGACTAACAAATTTCCTTGAACTTCACACTGGAGTCCTTCAAACATAAGATCACATTTCCACATCCGCCTAGGAACAGAAGGGCTTGCTTCTGCCGCAGCCAGTGGCCTGATTAGCTGGAGGCGGTTGAGAATTTTTATATTCCTACCACCACCATCACCATAACCTCCTGCCTCTTAATAGATGATTACTTGAATACTAATATCTCACACTTAATGATGCTTGAGTCTGTGCCAGGCTAATCCTCACAATGACCCCATGAAGTAGGACTATTATTATCCCCATTTTATAGATGAGGACACCAAGGCAGAGTTCACACAGGAAGAGGCAGAGCCAGGGCTTCATCCAGGCAGTCAGCCTCCAGTCTCTTTGTCTTGGAAGACTAATGACCCTGGAGAAGAAAATTTCTCTAGACTTTGACCTTAAGGATGAAAGAGGGATTAGATTCAAACATTAGGACTTCAGATTTCCTGCTTCTCCCATTATCCACACACCTAGAGCTTGATCTCCTGCACATTTTGTTGTTCAAATGGGGTGATGTGCTTTTCTGCTCTGTGGCACCCGCGTGTCCTGCCTGCAGCCACCTGTGATGGGTGGAGCTGCCTTCTGAGTGTGCCTGCAGTGATTAACACCCTCTCTCCCCACTCAGCAGTGGAAGTTTTCCTCTCTCCCAGAGGAACATTTCTTACCAAGAATGCTTTCCCTCACATGGCGTGCATCGCTTACTTTACAGCGGAGCTGAGTTGTCTTTGTCATTTCATTCCAAACATTCAGAACAAACATTTGCGCAGAGAACACAGAGTCTTTCTGCTGGGGCTTGTCTACACAAGGAGTAGATGTTCTGCCTGAACTTCATACCTCCGGCTGGGGTTGCTTTTAACCAGAGAACGTGGAGTCCAAAACCCTCTTTTTACCTAATGTTCTGTGTGACTCAGCTTTCCAGGGAAAGCTTCCAGGAGCTGAGGTACGTTCTGATCCCCGACTCCCAGCTCCCTACGGGAGCCCGGCAGAGCGAGACCAAGGTGGGACTCCTGAGGCCAAGAGCTGGAGGTAGGCCAAGACCCAGGGTTCCTTTGAGCTGTGGGACTAGATGGCCCACAGAGGAGGAGGGGACGGAAAGAGGAGGGCGAGGGGAACGTGGAACCTGTCTTCTTGATCTCATCCAGTGGTCCTCAAACTTCCTGGCCTCAAGACCACTTGACACTCTTAACAATTATGGGGGACCCCAACGAGCTTTTTTTATGTGGATTTTATCTACCAATATTTACCATATTAGGAATTAAAACTGAGGAATTTTCAAAATGTGTATTAATTTAAAAATTAATTCATTACAACTTAATACAAATAACATTTTTATGGGAACTATGTTTTCCAAAACAAACAAAAAATTGAGAACAGGTGCATTGCTTTACATTGTTATAAATCTTTCTAATGTGTGACTTTATAGAGAGCAGCTGAAATGTCTTCTGCCTTCAATCTGTTGCAATATGTTGTTTCGGTTTAAATAGGGAAGAAAACCCAGATGTGTAGTTGATAAAGCAAGACCTCTCAAACCCCTGAAAGGGTCTTGGGGGTCATGTGCTGAGAATTGGTGCTTTAATTCATAGTTCTGGAAGTTACATAGTGCCTCAAAGCCACAATGACTATACTTTCCCTAAAACATTTAATTCAGCCTCACATTGCAGAACTTCGTTACAGAGCTTTTAGGGATTCTGCCTGCCCACTGATCCCCTTCTCTAAACACTGAACCCCCCGCCATGGGGAGAAGGTTGGAAGGAACTAGTGTCATCCTTCTAAGACATGACCTGCCCCCAGCCTGGATACAAGTTTCTGTGCCAAGAGAGAACCCCAGTGACAAGGGGACCAGCCAGGTCCTCTCTTCTGGGAATTTGGTATTGGGGGATATGGATTGCAGGAGCTTGAACTCAGAAATTGAGGCTGCACTGTGGAGCAACCTCTTTAACTGGGGAGGCCTTGGTCCTTCCTAGATTTTAGGGCCTGCTTCAAAGCTCTCTGATGAGGATGCTCCTGTTTTAATAGTCTGCTAATTTGTTATTCAAATCGTTTGTTCCTTTAGCAAACACCTCAAAAGTCATTAGCAAAAAAAAAAAAAAAAAAGGCTTAAAATGCAGCTGGTAGGGTCAGGGCACAGTGGCTTGTGTCTGTAATCCCCGCAATTTGGGAGGCTGAGGCAGGAGGATCGCTTGAGGCCAGGAGTCCACAGTTATAGTGAGCTACGATCACTCCACTGCACTCCAGCCTGGGTGACAGAGCAAGACCCTGTCTCTAAATAAATAGATAAATAAATAAATAAGGTCAATAGCATTAGGAAGCCCCAGGATCTCCGGGGGTGGGGGTGGGAGGGAAATAGCAACTGTGGATCTCAAAAGAGTAAGAAGTAGATGTTAAAAGTTCAAAATCCAGTTGTGAAAAATGTGTGTGAATGTGCACGTGGATTTGAGAAAGACAGGAGGGGAGAAGTTTACCAGTTATAAGTGAGGTTTTAAAAGCATATGTAGCAAGATCCCAGCTTCAGCCAAGTTGTGAGCCCTTTAGGATTTAGTTGGGTCTGGCCCATCAAGTGGACTAGAGTGGTAGATCTGGCTTAGGTCCACTTGCCCCTTGAGAAAGAACCCACCTAGGGGACGAAGGAGTGTGACACTCAGGTTAGAGGGAAGCCTGGACTCTGAATACAGCATGAAGTATACGGCTTGGTTTTATTCTCGGTCCTGATCTATGCCCACCCCCTCCCCTGCGTAGATTCATGTTGGAGTCTTAGTACACTTAGTACACATGCCAGGGCATATGAAAGCAAAACAAAACAAAACAAAAACAGAGTTCGTTTTGTTAAAAATTCTGTAAGACAAGGGGTTCAAAGTAGTAACAATGGCTATGTATACCAGGCAGTGTTCTAAGTGCTGGTCACGTGTTTGTGCTTCTGGTCCTCACTGCCAACCCTTTGAGGTAGGTGGTACCATTGTCGCCATTTCAGACGAGGAATCTGAAGCACAGAGCAGCAAAGAAACTTCCACGGCTGCTCAGGGCAGACTGCACAGTGGTATAGGGTTCACTGAAAAATCAACTCACAAAAGGCAGACTAATTAGAGAAAAGGCATACAAATTTATTAATGTCTACTCAAGAGCCTTCAGAATGAAGACCCAAAGATGCAGGGGAAATTGTCCATTTTTATGCTTAGGTTCAACAAAACGTGGCAAACTGGGTAAAAAGATGATTGGACGAAAAGCATATGATCTCATGCTAACAGACTGAGTGGGGAAACCCAGCAAGGCCTGTCTAGATTCTTCTTGGCCTCTCTGAGCAGCATTCTTTCCTTCTGGGTATGGGGTGGATCCCTCTCTGGAATGGGGGTCTTATGACCTATAGCTGAATGAGGTAGGTCAGATAATTTCTTTACAGCCAGTGTTTACACAGAAAGGCAGAAGGAAGTTTAGAGTAATATTTTTAGGCTTTATGGCTGGCTTTGGGGAAAAGGGGTTCTGGTTTCTATGACCTGCCTCAGGCAAGAGGGACTCTAGTTTCTACGGCTAGCCTCGGGGGACAGTGGCACTGAGAGACAGGCAGGCAGGAAAAGGTCAGAGAGAAACTTTTGCTTCCGAGGCTGCTCTGAGGCCTTCATTTGGGGTGTTGTTTTCTATCTGAGTCCCAACAGCAGCACAGCCCTGTGGCTCCACATGGCACAACCGCCACACGGCACTGCCAGGGCTTCCCTGCTCCTCCCTAGACCCGCGTAACACATCCAGTGGGGTGGAAATTTTATTCTTAAAAGCTGGCACAAGAAATTCTCTTAGGGAGGGGACAGTCTTTATTCAAGAAGGGGAGGTGGTGAAGGGGTCTGGAGGAGTGAACCCTGAGGACGCAGCTCACCTCCCGTGCCTTAGAGATGGCAAACAGGACCTGCGGGGCACAAGGAGGAGAGAGAAGACGGCCGGTGGGAAACCCCTCAGTGGCAGGGGGGCTTTTTTTTATTTAATGTAAATGTCATTGAGGACTAACATATATACAGGAAAGGGAACAAATCATAAGTTCACTGAGTGAACACACCCGTGTAACCAGCACCTGCACCCAGAAACTGGACATTTGGAGCATCCCTGAAGGCCCCAATTGTGCCTACCCCCTCTCCCCCCAGCGTTAGCCTCCCCCCACGGGCCCACTCTCCTGTTCTCTAGTGCCTGACGTTGGTTTTGCCTGGTTTTGAGCTTTATGGAAATGGAAATATACAAAAATTAACCCGTTCAGGTCTCCCGTCTCTCACTCACATTAGAGGTGAGACCCATCTACGCGGCTGCCTGCACTGTATTCCGTTTGCTTTCATTGCCGTATGGTATTCCATCGTATAAATACACCACGATTTACTCATGCCTTCTCTGGAGATGGACATTTGGGCATTTTCCCTTTGGGACTATCGTTGGGAGCAGGGCTGTTACGGTCATTCTAGTCCGTGTCTTGGTGAACACAACACGGCGTTTTTGTGGAATGGAATTTCAGGGTTGCAGAGTAAGCATTTGTTCAGCTCTACTAGACACTGGTAAACAGTGTTGCAAAGTGTAGGTACCTGTATACAATCGGAGGTGGGTTATTTTTAAGACTAAGGAATGTGCAATCTCATTTTGAATTTGTGCTGCTATGATATAAACTTCCAAACCCTCCTAAATGTTCAGTAATATCTAGCACATCTCACAGATCATGTATATAAGTGGAGTTTTTTTTGGTTTTGTTTTGGGTTTTTCTTTTTTAGAAAAACCAAAGAATGAGCTGAGGTTCATGGTGGGGTCAAGCAGGTGTGGAACAGAAAATTGCATGTGGGAGATGTTGACAAACCATAAGCCAACCTAACTGTGGTCCAAGGATCTCAGGCCGAGAGGTGGCTGTGAGAATGCCAGCCTCCTCTAGGGCTCTCAGCGAGCGCAGAGAGGCCCAGCCTATAAATCGCCACGGACAGAGGCACCCCAGATGACTGCTGAGTCACACACAATAAAGGGGGAAACATTTTTCCAACCCATGAAACATGGGATGGCTTTGGTGCTTCAAAGAACAGAGCAAAGCTCTGGCACATTAGCAGCTGCCCCAGCTGCCCCTAGCTGACCTAGAGGAGGTCCCAATGGTATTAATAGAGGCACCTAAGAGCACTGCTGCTCCAGAGAAGCTGCTAGAGGCAGCACCAGCGCTGGAAGCCCCAGGAGAAGCACCTGGGCAAGGGTGTCAGAGTCCTCAAGAGAGGACTGCCCTGGGAAAGTGACCAGAAACCCCCATCTGACATCTAGGCTAGAGGACCAGAAATCTCCAAAAAGTGAGCTGAAGCAGGATATGGGCAAGGGCTGTTGTGAGCTTCTAGAGACATCCCTGCAGAGCTCCCAGAAACAACTGGGGAAGGCCAGCAGAAGCCTGAGGTGCTCAACCCTTGTGGATGCCATGCAAAGAAATGTGGCTCATCACTCTTGAAGTCACCCTCCCGGGGGTGCCTCTGAGCCCGGGAGACCCAGGGTACAGTCAGAACACTCCTAATCTGAGTTTTTGTTTCTCTTTTAAGATTTCATGTACTCCATGAAGTGGAGTTGAGATACCATTTCCCCGAAAATAAAATGCATCTTCCCCAAGTGCCTGTCACATGATGTTATGGACTGAATTGTGTCTCACCAGCCCACCCCCCCATTCATATATTGAAGCCCTAACCCCCAACATGACTGTATTTGGAGATTGGGCCTTTAAAGTGGTGATTAAGGTTAAACAAGGTCATAAGGATAGAGCCCTAATCCAATATGACTGGTGTCATTATAAGAAAAGGAAATGACACCAGGGATGTGTGTGCACACAGAAAAAGCCACATGAGGTCACAGCAGGAAGACAACCACCTGCAAGCCAAGGAGAGAGGCCTCAGGAGAAACCAAACTTGCTGACATCTTGAGTTTGGACTTCCAGTCTCCAAAACTGTGAGAAATAAATTTCTGTTGTTTCGGCCACCCAGTCTGTGGTATTAATGTTTTGTTACAATAGCCCCAGCTGACTCATACACATGCTTATGACCCAACCTCTCAATAGGATAACTTGCCAGCAGCTGTGTGATGATAAATCTTTAACAAACAGCTCTCCAAGAACAGCTTGATTTGTAGGATTTGCCAATTACCCTGGTTTAAATACTTCCATAAGGGCCAATGTCAAGCTTTCACTGCATATCAAGTTAAGAAGAGATACGCATGCACCACTGGCTTTTTTGAGCCAATGCGAGCTGGCTCCAGCACACCCCTGCTTGTCAGCCAATCCCAGGAGCAAATATTTTTAATAGCACATTGTATGGCAGGATCTCATTTGTTTTTTGTTTTTAAAAATAAAATAGTATTTTCCTAGCTTACCCTCACCCCCACCCCCACCCCCACCCCAAATGCACACACCCAAGGGCACCCGCATTCTCTGGACTGGGGCTCTCACAACAGCAAGTGACTTGCTGTTGGCAAGTGACTTGAAAAATATAGCAGGCCGTGTATTCTGCTGTCCTTTGACTCCTCACTTTTCATGTCTAATCTGTTTGACACATTAATGGAACATAGGAACAGAGTTGCACAAAGCGGCTGGCTTTAGTTTCAGAGCCAAAGAGCTCTCCAGGAGGGCCAAGAAGGGGAAAGATATTCCCATCAAACCTGGGATCTACATTTTTGTGTTCTTCACTCACACAAGCGAGGTATTTTCCAGAAACCTCTTCTTTCCCTCCTATTAACTCACCTAACACATTTTAACCTACTTGGGAAAATATGTGCTAATTTTATATCCACCACGGGTTTTACATCTCTCCCCAGAGCAGTTTTTAAAAGTGCTTGAAATTCATAACTGAGCGTCATGGTTCCTTAGACACAAATTTGAATGATTAATTGAATATTTTCCATTCCTCCATCTCCAGTTGTGCAGAATCCACCCTCTGCCTTTAGCTGCCGCTAATTGTGAAGAATCTGCTTGTCTGTGAACTGGGGCAGCAGGCAACGTCTCCATTTCCTTTATTGTGAACTCTTTGTCTTTACTGAGTTTTTATGAGCTGAATTCAAAGAGGGCCCCTTCCCCACCTGAAATTCCTGGTTCCTGCTTCCTCTGCACGTCCCCACTTCCTTAGGAAACTGGGCTCTGCCTCAGGCAGGCTGCTGGCTTTGGGTTCAGAAAGCACAAGCTTGGCCATTAAGCCAAGTGGATCTCTGCAAACCTGGGAGAAACCCGCTCCCAACTGCGCAGTCGGGGAGCCCTCGGGTCCAGTTCCTCTGCTGATCCCTGTCCCTCGGGGATTCCAATATGGGCACATTTTGGTGACGTTGCTGCCGACACTGCTGGATAATTTCAGGAAGATCTTCTTGGAACATGGGGAACTATCCAGAGGTGTGCTGGAGCAGGCACAGGCCAACAGAAGGAGCCGATTACGCATGCGTCTTCCCAATTCCACGTTAGATGACCTCAGATTGACAAGGAAATCAGCAAACATCACAAATCAGGGCTCCCCCCTCCACCACCGTGCATGTACAGTGCACCACTGCAAATATCCCTTTTTAAAAAATCCCTCACAAGAGACAGCTGCCTGTGCAGCTAGACTGCTCTCCATCCCACCCTCCCCATCATTTTTTGGATGCTCCTGGTGCTAAATGGGAGCAAAACAAATGTGAGTCACACAACCTCTGCTGAAGGGACATCTGTTTTTCTAGTCCTCATTGGCTGCCTTCCCCTTATTAGGCCTTCTGGTGGACTCCCCATGCCATTGAGGGTCTTATTTCTTTCCTTTATATCAACTTCTCTGTGGGTTCATCTCTAATAACTTCATGATCCAACAAGCAGTGCTGTCTTGTTCCCAGACCCCAGGGAGGACACAGATTTCAGGGCCCAGCCTCCAAGCCACTTAATCAGCGGCCCAGGAAACTACGTTTCACATAAGCTCCCCAGGTGGCTCTGGTATAGCCAGGCCCGGGGTTGGGGTGACATTTAGAAACCACTGCTAAACCAGCTGCAAATATGCTGGCTCTTCTTCAGCAGCTTCTGAACATTAGAGCCCAGCTGGGGTGAGGCTGCAGGACTCGCCTGGCCTGTTCTCCCGTTCTGGGGCTGACATCGGAGGGCTTCTGCTCTGTCATCCTTCAGCCCACATGACATGGGGAGTCTCAGTGACTTTCCTGACTACCCAGGGACACAAAGGCTGGCTCTGAGGTACAAGAGGAGGTGAACCGATTAACTGCCTCGTGAAAAGCTTAATTGCACATCGTTTTCTAATCTGTCATTTCCAAATGAAGCACAGGCTGCCAGGTGAGCTGTGCTGCACCCAATCAAAAGTCAGGCCCCATCATTCCCTGAGTGACTCACAGTTACACCCCAACCCCGTGCTGGTGATGAGTGGGTGTCCCCCATCTCAGCAGCTCCCAAACTTTAGGTTGCACATGAATCACCTGGGGAGCTTGTTGAAAAGCCAAATTCCTGGGCCCTTGCCCAGGTTCCTGTTTCAGTAGGACCAGGCTGGGGTCCAGGAAACCCCTCTTTTAACAAGCTCCCCAGGTGAATTCACCTGACGTAGCTCGTTATATTTAAGCCAAACGTTTTTCATGAAATGTCTGGTTGTCTTTAAGCATATTATCTTCCCTGAAGGAATTCCTCTTGAGTAACAATGAATCAGCTTTTTCCTTAGCTCTTTTTAAAAATAAGTACTGAGTTTCAGAGATCAAACCATGCATTTCAGCAGAGGAAAGTGAGTAATGCTGGGGCCATCTGTCCAGCACTTGCACTCAGAGCCCCAGGATATGGTGAGTGACAAGGCAACATCCCAAGCAGGTGGGCTGTTCCCTTAAAGGGAAGGAGGGCGAGAATGGGGGCAGAAGGCCCCCCCTAAACAGCTGGATGGAATGTTCCCCCATCAGGGTTGATTTGAGCAGTTTCTTTTTGTGAGGGTAATCACCAAATTAAATGTTTTAATTACCGAAAATACATATGCATTTCTTCTGAGAAAACATATCAGAACACAGTATTTACTCCCCAGAGGGCAAAACTGCTTTGCTTCCAGGGAAGGGGATGTCTGGAAGAGTCCATTTTAATTTCATTATAAAACCAGCTTGAGAAATAAAGGCATAGGATTGACATGTATTCCCAGCCAGCTGTGACTTAATGAGCACAATTCAAAGCTTAGAACCTGCTAGCCACATCCATATTAATATGTCTGTGGGAAAAAACAACAACAGAGAAAGTGACAAACTGCTATTCCTAGTATTTGAAATGCATTTTAAATTACTGTTAAAGTGGCTAACACAGGCGAGCATCACTTTGAAGCAGCCCAGCTGTCGTCCTCCCTGCCAGTCAACAATGCCCCTGGTAGGAAGAGGCGGCTTTCACACAGATCAGCAAGCTCTCAGTCCCGGGGCCAGGCCAGCAGGTCTGGCAGAAGAGTGCAGCTGTGTTCTCTGCTCCTGCTTCTGAACCCAGTCCATATCCGACCCCCCCTGCCCCCCCCACCCGGGAGCCAGGCAGGGCCTCTCCTCTCCAAGGTTTTTATCTTGAATTGTTTGTTGCATAACCCCCGGAGTCATTATGATCATAATAGTCTTTGTGATTCTGATTTCCCAGTCATAAGCACATGAAAATAAGGAAAATGTCTTGTTTGAACATTTTGAGATCCTAAAAATAAAAGGTGCTGCGTAAGCCTGTGGTGTTAATAAGTACAGGGCGCGAAGTGGGTGTGGGTGGGGGAGATGAAGGAAATGCCGCATGGACAGAAACCTCAGCCTGTGGATTTTGACATTCAAGGAGAAATAGCTACCTGGTCCTGCAGGGGTAGAGGCCCCCCCACCAGCCCCCCACCCTACAGATGATCCATTTTCTGGGTTCTGGAGAGCAGGGCATAAACATTGTTAAGGTGAAGGGTTCTGCATTCCCCTAAACTTGTACTCTGCTGAGTGTTTGCTGCTGTTTTGTGTGTGTGGCTGGGAGGCGGTCATGACTTAGCGCACGGACTCTCAAATCAGGCACGACCTGTCTCCTCCACTTAAAAGAGTTTCAGCTGAGCCATGGGCCTCAATTTTTTCATCTGGAAATGGGGTTAAAATACCAATTTCATTGGGCATTTTCTGAAAATTAAATGAGAAAGTTAACATCCATGCTTTGACCAGGGCCCAGCACAGAGCAAGCCCTCCGTGGTTCTTATTACCATCTCTGGCACGTGGCTCAGCAGTATGGAGCTTCCAGGTCATTCGCCAATTAAAAACATCCCTCAGTACATGTTGGGCACTCATCCTCTGAAATAAACTGAGCAAGCAAACCAAAGGAGATCATTTTGCTTTGAGCCACACAAACATTCACTCATTTCCTCCTAAACCAGTGTTTTCCAAACTATGTTCTCTGAAATCTTAGAGATTTTTAGAGAATTCTGTAAACATTTGCTTTCCATACATTTCTTTTACATATTTTAATTATTTTCCCAGCTTTAAACAGCAAATCTTTATCAAGTTATGTCATGATTTTTTTTCTAATTTTGTCTTGAGGAGGCCTCTCTCTTGACAGTGGCCCTAAGCCAAGATAGCCACTCTCTAGGACTGTGGTCCCCAACCCTTGGGCCACAGCCCAGTCTGGTCATGGCGTGTTAGAAGCCAGGTGGTGCATCATGGCCTGAGCTCTGCACCCTTCCCTCCCTGTGGAAAAATTGTCTTCCTTAAAACTCTCGAAACTTAGGAACCAGGCACACAGCAGGAGATGAGAGGCAGGCAAGTGAGCAATCAAAGAAGCTTCATCTGTATTTACAGCTGCTATAGCCACTCCCCATCGCTGACTTCGTCACTGCCTGAGCTCCAACTCCCCCGCCCCATGAAACCCTTCCCTGGTGCCAAAAAGGTTGGGGACTGCTGCTCTAGGAGAGCCCTGATTGGGGGTGGGGGAGAGGATGGTGAAGTTAGGTTCAGATGCATGTATCAGGTGAGACACAATGGGGAAGTAAAACCAAAATTCATGATACAGAAGTTTATTACTTACAGGTCCCAGAGGGTTTAGGGTGCCAACAGGAGGCCAACAGGAAGTCTGGAGGTGGCAGGGACTCAACCATCAGGTGAAAGGGGGGAAGGGGTTTGGGGAGAGAAACAGACCTGTAGGACTGTCTTTGTTAAGGACCATAGGACTTATCCCTTAGGCTTTCCCTCGGGGATTGTGGGTTGGCTAGTTTAAAGAAAACAAACAAAGGGAGGAACTTATTTACATGATTCTGTCCTTGACCATGAGGTTTTATTATAGTCAGCAGCTGTGGGGTGCGTTGGGTTTTGTGTCAATGGGAAGAGGAACAAGCAGGTTATATCACAAACCACCACAGAGGAAGGGGAAGTTTTAACTAGGCCAAAAGTGATGGATGACCAGGTTTCAAACAATTTATATCAGGCCTAAAAATGGCCGAGACAGGAACCATATTAAACAAATTTATGATTTTATTTACATGAATGGCTCATTTAATCACCACAGCTATCCTATGAAGCAGGTGCTGTTGTTATTTTACAGATGAGGAAACTAAGGTACAGAGAAGTTAAGCAGTTTTCCCAAGGCCACAAAACTAGTAAATGGTAGAGCTGAGGTTTGAACTCAAGAAATCTGACTCCAGAGCCTTCATTGGTAACTCTTTCACTATGTTGTCTCTAAAAACTATAACACACACGTGCAAACACACACATGCACACTGAGATGTTCCATATCAGATTTTAACATGTTGGAGACCACCACAACACAAATTAGTGCTACCAGACTAACTCCTTTGGAGAAAAAAATCTCATTTATTCATTCAATAAACAAATGTTTATTGAGTATGTACTATATGCCTCTATGACCTTCCTATAACTGCATTGATTAGGAAGATCATGTCTCTACTCTCATTTCTTAAAAATATTCAGGTCTGGTGTTTGCTTCCAGCGTATATACTGAAATTGGAACAATACAGAGAAGCTTAGCATGGCACCTGCACAAGGATAACACACAAATTAATGAAGTATTCCATATTAAAAAAAAAAGTCAAAAAAAATTCAGATCTGTGTATATCCATTCACGTAAACCAAACCCAGCAAAATAGTGAGTTTTGCAAGAACGGGTGAGTGCAGAGCACTTCGGGTGGTAAACCATCATATTAATCATTTTAATGTTTATTATAACTTGGATGCTACATGACTGACTTTTGTATTCACAATAAGAAATGTTAGCAGTTGAAAGAGAATGCTAGTGATTAAATTTTGTTTTTTTTTTTAGGGGACAGGGTCTTGCTCTGTTGCCTAGGTTGCAGTACAGTGGTACGATCATAGCTCACTACAACCTCAAACTCCAGGGCTCAGGTGATCCTCCAGCCTCAGCCTCCCCCAAGTAGCTAGGACTACAGGCATGTGCCATCATGCCCAGATAATTTTTTATTTTTTTGTAGAGATGGGGTCTGGCTATGTTGCCCAGGTTGGTCTTGAACTCCTGGCCTCAAGCGATCCTCCTGCCTCAGCCTCCCAAAATGCTGGGAGGCCTGTGATTCAATTTTTAAATAAAAATTTTCTACTACTCTCCTTTCAAGCTTTTATATCAGTTTAATTGAAGGATATTCTGAGATTACAAAGCAAGTTGTTAAAAACTGTTATCATTTGCAATCACACATAGGTGGGAATCAGGATTTTATCGATTTTATGCTACAGAAATATAATACAGGAGGAAACACTTGATGCCGAGCGCCAACTAAACCTAATTTAAATTTTTTATTTTTATCAGAATAGCCTCATTTGTTTTCTTGTTTCATTTTTGTAAATGTTGCCATTTGAAATTACAAAATAGATTTATACAGATCAGGTCTGAAAGATGAGTAGGAATGAGTCAGGCAGGGTAGGGAAAATAGACTTCTAGGTAAAGGAGTTAAGGGAAATGCTCTAGAATGTGGTCTTGTGTTTAGGTGAGTAGTAGAGTATATCAGGAGTAATAATAACAACAGTAGAGTTACCCATACTACTTAACTGATTAGGAAAGAAAATGACTAAACAAAAGCTTTAGCCTAAGTAAATGTACCTAAGTAAATTTCTACTAAAGAAATTACCTATCAGGAGGGTGGAAAAATGGCGTTCTGATAGAGTCCTCCCACCGCACCGTTCCCAGGGAAGGAGGTGAAAAATGCCATCGGCTGCCGGGGCCCGCAGACCGCTCACTCCAAAAACACGATTGTGAATTATAGAGAAACGTGGAACACCCAGCCCAAGAAAACAGGTGAAAAAATTTTCACAAAGATCGGAGAGCGCATGGAGTACAATAGAGCCCAGAGCACAGAAAGGACGCGCTCACCAGGTCAGCGCGGCGCGACCTGACCCCCAAGTGGTTACGCACCTCCCCATCCACTCAGTTAGGGACAAGCCCAGAGCTGGGGCAAAGCTGTTGCTCCAGACAGCAGGCTCTGTGGAGAGGAAGCAATCGCCAGAGCCAAACACAACTCTCAGCTGCAATATACAGGGACCGCTCAGGGCCAGGTAGGGACTGGGCGGAGATACAGCTTCCTGGGACAGTGCGCGGGAACCCGCAGGCCGGCACCGCACCACTGGAAGTCAGCGGGCCCGGGCCCAGGAGTTAAATGGAGAGCGGGACACGCCCTTAGGGCCTGCTGGCAATTGCCTCCGTGGGCCGCAGGCCGCAGGCTGATTCAGAAAAGCTGCACTCCTGGCGCAATCAGAGCCCTGCTGTGCGCCAGGCTGGCGGCGGCAGCCATCTTTAAAGCCTCCTGCCCGGAGCTGTAAGCCGGGTCTCTAGCTCCGCCCCGGCCCGGGGCTCTTGCGCTGCCGCGAGACAGGCTTTGCCCTTGGTGGCCAGTGACAGCTGCATCCGTGGGTTCCAGCTGGGATGAGATCCCGGAACTGTAGTGGCAGGACCTTTGTGTATTGGAAACAGTTTGCAGCTCATCCGTCTGGTCCGGCTACCCCGGCTCTGGCCTCCGACGAGTCCGCTACGTCAGCTACGTGCTGGTCCTAGTGCCCGCTCTTTAGGTCCCAGCCCTCCTGTACCCCAGAGATCGGTCATTTTGAAGGTTGCTGGTTATAGTGACTCATTTTGCATAACTGCCAGACCTCAAGAGCCACAGGCTGAACCAGAGCAGCTCCCCATAACCCTGCCCACTTCATTAGGGAATTTTGCGCCATCCAAGAGCGCTTCCAGTGGCCACTATTCCCCACCACCCATGGTAACATCCCCCTGGCAGAGACTTCTGGGGATAGAGATGTCCACCCACCTCAGCTTGGGGTCTAGTGGTGGAAAAGGGGTGCACAATTGGAGATCCCCCTATAAGCCAGTATCACGCGGAGACGCACATCAGAAGGACAGACACACGCAGCTAGATAAGCAACCTCCGAGCTGTATACAATTTTTCCAATCCAGCTCTCACGCTGCAGCCAAAAGAAATTGTGTTTCTACCCTCAACTCAGGAGGAGCAGGGTCAAAGTAACCCCTAGGAGCTACAAGGCTCCTCCCAAAGCTCGGGGCTTTCGCATACCCCAACTGGGGGATCAGAGTCTGCCACAGACATAACAGAATACCTAGCTATTAGGGAGCTGTGGATTCATACCCTCAAGTACAATCCACCAGCTTAGAGCTCAAGCTGGGAGGACAATCTCACCACACTCCACTGGGAAGAGGAAAAGACAACAGGTCAGAGGTAACCCAAGATCCACCAAACTTGCTAAAATACACATAAGGCAATACAGGCCACTACTCCTCTCCCTGGCTCTGCCAAGGAACGAAACTCAAGGGCTTGGAGACAGGGCCACAAACTAGCCCTAACACCCCCAGCTCCCAACCAAGAGGCCAGATGAGAAAAAAACAGTGAAAGAACTCAGGAAACATGAAAAATCAGAGTGAAAAGTCACCCCCAAAAGAAATCATCAGTTCCTCAGCAATGGATACCAACTCAAATGAAATGGGTAGAATGACAGAAGAGGAATTTTGTTTATGGATTCTAAGAAACCTCAATGAAATTCAAGAGAAAATTGAATCCCAGCACAAAGAAACCACAAGAAAAATGCAAGAAATGAATGAAAAATTCTCCAAAGAAATAGAAGTATTATGGAAAAATCAAATAGAAATTCTAGAAATCAAAGAAGCATTCAAGGATCTACAAAACACAGTGGAAAGCATTAAGAATAGGCTGGACCATGCAGAGGAAAGAATTTCAGAGCTAGAAGACAACTACTATGCGCTAAATAAATCAGTCAAAGAGAAAGAACACAAAAACAACAGGCATGAAGAAAGCATACAAGAAATGTGGGATTATGTAAAGAGGCCAAACATAAGGATCATAGGCATCCCTGAGGGAGAGGAAGAAAATTCACGTGAGCTGGAAAATCTATTTGAAGGAATAATAGAGGAAAATTTCCATGGCCTAGCCAGAAATCTCGATATCCAAGTACAAGAAGCACACAGGACTCCTGGGAGACTCAACGTGAAAAGGCATTCACCACGCCACATAATTATTAGACTGACCAAAGTAAACACAATAGAGGCACTCCTCAGAGCTGTAAGACGAAAAGAGCAGGTACCCTACAAAGGGAAACCGATCAGATTAACTGCAGATTTCTCGGCTGAAACCTTACAAGCCAGAAGGGAATGGGAAGCCATCATCAGTCTCCTAAAACAAAACAAAGGCCAACCCAGAATTCTGTATCCTGCCAAACTAAGCTTCTTTTATGAGGGAGAAATAAAGACTTTTCCAGACAAGCAATCACTGATAGAATTTGCGAAGTCCAGACCGGCCTTGGAAGAAGTGCTTAGACATGCATTGTACACTAACCAGCACAACAGACACCCACAAATGTAAAACTACGCAAAAGCTAAAACTCCAGAACCCAGATTCCACAATGACACAAGAGGTAAAACAAGAGACACTACCCAATAGAATAATCAGAAATTTACCCCAAATATCAATTCTCTCACTAAATGTGAATGGCTTGAATTGCCCATTGAAGAGACATAGGCTGGCTGAATGGATTAAAAAATACAAGCCAAGTATCTGTTGTCTCGAGGAAACACCCCTTGCACACAAGGACACGTTCAGACTCAAGGTGAAAGGATGGAATACAATTTTCCAGGCTAATGGAAACCAAAAGAAATCTGGAGTAGCCATCCTTATTTCAGATGATATAAACTTTAAAGCAACAAAAGTAAAGAAGGACAAAAATGGACACTATATAGTGGTGAAGGGGAAAATCTTACAAGAGGACTTAACAATCCTAAACATTTATGCACCCAACACAGGAGCGCCCACATACATAAAGCAAATACTGCTTGATCTAGACAACATAATAAATAGCAATGCCATAATAGCAGGGGACTTCAACACCCCTCTGACGGAACTGGACAGAGCCTCCAAACAGGAAATAAGCAAAGAAACAAAGGACCTAAATAGGACTCTAGAACATTTGGGCCTAACAGATATCTACAGAACACTCCACCCAAATAACACTGAATATACATTCTTCTCATCAGCTCATGGAACTTTCTCTGAAACTGACCACATCCTAGGCCACAAAACAGATCTCAACAAATTCAAAAAAGTAGAAATCATACCATGTATCTTTTCAGACCACAGAGGAATAAAATTAGAAATCAACTCCAACAGAATCTCACATCTTCATCCAAAAACATGGAAATTAAACAATCTGTTGCTGAATGACTATTGGGTCAAGGAGGAGATTCAAATGGAAATCAAAAGATTCTTTGAACTAAATGATAATGGGGACACAAGTTATCAAAATCTGTGGGATACAGCAAAAGCAGTCCTGAGAGGAAAACTTATCACCTTAAATGCCCACATCCATAAGACAGAAAGGTCACAAATCAGTAAACTAATGAATCATCTTAAGGAAATGGAAAAGGAAAAGCAAAGCAATCCTAAAGCCAGCAGAAGAAAAGAAATAAGCAAGATCAGAGCAGAATTAAATGAAATGGAGAACAAAAGAACAATACAGAAGATTAATAAAACGAAAAGTTTGTTCTTTGAAAAGATAAACAAAATAGACAGGCCACTTGCCAGGTTGACCAGAAGCACAAAGGAAAGGAATCTAATAAGCTCAATTAGAAATGAAAAAGGAGAGGTCACAACTGATATCATGCAAATACAAAACATCATCTTCGAATACTACAAAAATCTCTATGCCCAAAAACACGAAAACGCGGAGGAAATGAACAAATTCTTAGAAACATACTACCTCCCTAGGCTCAGCCAGGAAGAAACAGAATTTCTAAACAGAATATCAAGCACCGAACTGAAGTAGTAAGAAAAAATTTTCCAACAAAAAAAAGTCCTGGACCAGATGGGTTCACACCTGAATTCTACCAAGCCTACGAAGAAGAACTTGTGCCTATACTGCAGAAAGTATTTGAAAACATCCAGAAGGATGGAATCCTCCCAAACTCATTCTACGAAGCCAATATCACTTTGATACCAAAGCCAGGAAAGGACACAACAAGAAAAGAAAACTACAGACCAATACCCCTTATGAATATAGATGCAAAAATTCTCAATAAAATCCTTGCAAACCAAGTTCAAATGTACATCAAAAAAATAATCCATCACGATCAGGTGGGCTTCATTCCCGAGATGCAGGGATGGTTCAACATACGCAAATCTATAAATGTAATTCACCACATAAATAAAAGCAAGAACAAAGATTATATGATCCTTTCAATAGATGCAGAAAAAGCTTTTGACAAAATCCAGCATCCTTTTATGATAAGAACTCTTAACAATGTAGGCATAGATGGCTCATACCTCAAAACTATTAAAGCCATATATGATAAACCCACAGCCAATATCATACTGAATGGGGAAAAATTGAAAGCATTCCCCCTTAAAACTGGAACCAGACAAGGTTGCCCACTATCTCCACTTCTATTCAACATAGTGCTGGAAGTCCTGGCCAGAGCAATCAGACAAGCCAGAGGAATCAGGGGTGTCCAAATGGGGGTAGAAGAGGTCAAACTTTCACTATTTGCAGACGATATGATACTATATATAGAAAACCCCAAAGATTCAACCAAGAGATTACTGGAATTGATAAATGAATTCAGCAAAGTCTCAGGATACAAAATCAATGCACACAAATCCATAGCCTTCATATATGCTAATAACAATCAAGCCGAGAAACAAATTAAAGATGCAATACCTTTCACAATAGCACCAAAGAAAATTAAATATTTAGGAACATATCTAACTAAGGAGGTCAAAGATCTATATAGAGAGAATTACAAAACACTGAGGAAAGAAATTGCAGAGGAAGTAAACAGATGGAAAACCCTACCATGCTCTTGGATAGGCAGAGTCAACATTGTAAAAATGGCTTTGCTACCTAAAGTGATTTACAGAATCAATGCAGTCCCTATCAAAATACCAGCATCATTTTTTGCTGATCTAGAAAAAATAATTCTACGCTTCGTGTGGAACCAGAGAAGACCCCGTCTAGCCAAAGCAAGCCTAAGCAAAAAGAACAAATTAAGAGGCATCTATCTACCAGACTTCAAACTACACTACGAGGCTATAGTAACCAAAACAGCATGGTACTGGCACAAGAACAGAGACGTAAACCAATGGAACAGGACTGAGAACCCAAATACAAAACCAACCTCATACGGTCATCTGATCTTTGACAAATTCCAGAAAAACGTACACTGGGGAAAAGATTCCCTATTCAATAAATGGTGCTGGAAAAACTGGAAGGCCATATGTAGAAGACTGAAACTAGACCCACACCTCTCACTTCTCACAAAAATCAACTCACAATGGATAACAGATTTAAACCCAAGACGTGAAACCATAAGAATCCTCAAAGAAAACATTGGAAAAACTCTTATGGACATTGGCCTAGGCAAAGAATTTATGAAGAAGACCCCCAAAGCAATCACAGCAGCAACAAAAATAAATACATGGGACCTGATCAAATTGAAAAGCTTCTGCACAGCCAAGGAAACTATCACTAGAGTGAACAGACAACCTACAGAATGGGAGAAAATATTTGCATGCTACACCTCTGATAAAGGGCCGATAACCAGAATCTATACAGAACTTAGGAAAATCAACAAGAAAAAATCAAACAACCCTATTAAAAAACGGGCAAAGGACATGAACAGAAACTTTTCAAAAGAAGACAGAATGATGGCCAGCAAATATATAAAAAATTGCTCAACTTCTGTAATCATCAGGGAAATGCAAATCAAAACCATGAGATATCACTTAACTCCAGTGAGATTGGCTCATCTCAAAAAGTCCCAAAACAACAAATGTTGGCAGGGACGTGGACAGATAGGAACATTCATACACTGCTGGTGGGACTGAAAATTAGTACAACCTCTATGGAAAGTAATATGGAGATACGTCAAAGAATTAAAAGTAGAACTACCATTTGATCCAGCAATCCCACTACTGGGTATTTACCCAAAGGAAAAAAAGACATTCTATAATAAAGACATCTGCATGCAAATGTTTATAGCAGCACATTTCACCATTGCAAAGATGTGGAAACAACCCAGGTGCCCATCAATGCACGAGTGGATTAATAAAATGTGGTATATGTATACCATGGAGTATTACTCAGCAATAAAAAACAATGGTGAATTAACACATCTGGTATTATCCTGGTTGGAGCTAGAGCCCATTCTTCGAAGCGAAGTGTCACAAGAATGGAAAAACAAGCACCACTGGTACTCACCATCAAATTGGTACTAACTGATCAACACTTATATCATACAGGGCAATAATATTCATCAGGGGGCGGGCAGGCAGGAGGGGGGTGGAGGGGATGGGAAAACTCTCACTGAATGGATGCGGGGAGCACAGTTTGGGGGATGACCACGATTGTATCTCTGACACGGGCAGTGCATGGGCAATATATATAGCCAAAGTGTTGTACCCCCATAATATTCTGAAATAAAAACAAACAAACAAACAAAAATACATTTATACAGATAAAACAGTGGATTTATATATAATTGGGGCTCTGTGTAAAATTTCTTTTGAAAACTGATGAAAGACTCGCAGATCACCACAGTAGACCCCCGTCGGCTAAGGCCAATACTGGGCAAAACTGACACAGCTAATTTTCATCCCCCTTTCAGCTACCCCCATCTCCTTTAACCTGTGAATTTGGATCAGTCTTGGAATAGTTACTTCCAATCAGAAATGCAATCTGGTATAAAGCATTCTCATGGGGCAGGATGTCAGATTCTATGACTGGAGGCTGCCTATGGGGCTGCCCATTCTGCCTCCTCTTCAGAAGGCTGAGCTGGGCTTTGTGTGTGTGTGTGTGTGTGTGTGTGAGACAGAGGCTTATGCTGTCACCCGGGCTAGAGTGTAGTGACACGATCATTGCTCGCTGCAAACTGGAACTCCTGGGCTCAAGTGATCCTCCTGCCTCAGCCTCCCAAAGTGCTGGGATTAAAGGCATGAGCCACTGTTCCTGGCATGAGCTGGGCTTCTTAAAAATCTGATTCTACTGTCCTTGGAGTGATGAAAAGTGTCCTCCTGGAAGTTCTCTGCTGTGATGTGGTTCTAAGAAAAACACAAGGGCTTCTCTTCATAGGAAGTCCTTGGCTTTAATGCAATTTTCCACTCCTGATGAGAAAGACAATGAATTCCATAGAAGTGAGCCTATTTGCCTGGCAAGAATAAAACAGAGTACTTCTTCTAGTGACCCATTTATCAACTTGATTGAAGGAATAGTTTCTGTTTATAAACCTGATTTTACAAATAGGGTATTTTTTATTACATAGTTAATACATATTCATTACAGATAAATGAGAAAGTACAAATAGCAAGAATAAAAAGTAAATAAAAACATTCAGAATATAAATACCCAGGAAAAAACACAGTTACATTTTGGTGTACATGCTCTAGATTCAAAGTCAGTGAACTTTTTTTGTTAAGGGCCAGGTAGTAAATATTGTAGACTTTGTAGGCCAAGAGGTAAAATCGTAGGTACTTTATAACAAGAGACAATACAAATTTCCACAAAATTCTTACTGATGAAACTCAAAATATGATAATAATAGAGTGAATTTTTTGTAAGATAGGTCTACTAATGGGAGGAATAAAATTCTTCTTTGGGAGAGCATAACATTTTGATTAATTGGAGTTCAAAGTTAGTGTTCCTTATCATCAAAATCTATTGCAAATGATTATCTGTTCATACTGATCTGTAATGAAATTTTATGTACTTCATCTGTGAAAATGTCTTCATACAGATAGGTACGACCAAATACTGATAGCAATTTATGATCATATAAATTTAATTGAGCATATTCATTGCTTGGAAGGCATTTATAGATTTTTCTTGGTTGTTCTTCTATACCCTTTGTAATATCCCTTATAAAAAACGGTAAACTTAAGTGTTTTCCTGAGTTCTGTGAGCCATTCTAGCAAATGATCGAACCCAAGGAGAGTCTTCTAGAAACCTCTGATTCACAGCAAGTTGATCAGAAGTACAGGAGGTCTGGACTTCCAATTGGCATCTGAAATGGGAGCCAGTCTTGTGGGACTGAGCTTATAAGTGGTGAAGCTGGGTTGCAACACAGAATGACTGGCCCCAAGCCTGTGCTCACATATTATTTTATATATTTGTATCATATTCTACAAACTGATTTTATTTTTTAAAATCTACCTTCCCCCATTGAATTCATCTTCAATATCTTAAAAATGATTCTCAAAAAAATTCTCTAGCTTCACTTAGATGTGTTAGGGCATGTCTGCTAAGGCTCAGGCAAGTATTCTCTTTAGAAAACAGAGTTTATTGTAATTGCAGCACCTACAAGATAAATTCACTTTAAAAAAAAAAAAGGCAGAGTTACTCTTCCCTGCTTTGAAACCACAATGAGGACCACAAGGTCAGGCAATACAACAACTCATGATGACACTTGTGTTTGTAAAGATTTAAAATATTTTTTAGGGAGAAGAATCATATTCAATTTTTTCAGGTTTAGCATAAATGGTTACTTGACAATGAAAGTTATAACAATAGCTTTGGCTAAGAAGATAAGAATTAGAGGTTAAAAAAGAACTATAAGTTAAATTTGTAGAGTCATTAAAATTGGCATCATTCTAAAACATATAGGCAAAGATTAATAGTTGAACAACATAAAAATGGTAAACTGCACATCAAAACAACAGAAACCACATATAAAACATAACAAACCTACTGAAAACTTGAGGAAACAAACCAATAGTTGATATATTGTATAATATAAAACACTCCACAAACTGAGCAGAAAAAGATGAACCCCTGATGGGCAAAGGCAATTCGCAAAAGAAAACTAAATATATAAAAAAGTATTAGCCCACCTAGGCACTGTGGCAAGAGCCCATCTCTACAAAAAAATTAGAAAACTAGATGGGCATGGTGGTGCACACCTGTAGTCCCAGCTACTTGGGAGGCTGAGGCTGCAGTGAGCTGTGATGGCACCACTGCACCCCAGCCTGGGCAACAGAGTGAGACCCTGTCTGTAAAAAAAAAAAAAGAGAAAGTGCTTGTGTATTTTACATATAAAACATCATGTGTTAAGTTGTGTAGATATTATACATAACATATAAGTTATATAAGATAATCATACATGTTACATTTATGTTATATACTATACATACTACATATTACATTGATGTATTATATTACATTTTGTAAAGAATTATTACATATCAACTTGTACATGTTTATGTCATGTATCTGTTATAGATAACACAATATACATGTTAGAAATAACATACATGTATATACATGCATGAATGTATAGCTCTCTCCCAGATGTCAGCTGAGGGCATTTGGTCTTTTGGGACTGAAATAAAATTGGTTGCATCCTCCAGTCCACGTTTGTATAAACTACAATGTACAGTGTCCTCAAGCTTATGCAGATTCCCAGGGGCTCACTGCTGCCTCCAGACTCTCGGGCTCACTCTCAGCACAACCAGCCTTCACTTTTCCTTTTCCCGTCCCAGCTCAGAGGCAGGATTCAGACATTTCTCTGGATTTCTCCAAAACCACCTGCACAAGGAAAATGAGCATGTGGTGCACTTTTTCTTAACGTTCAGAGCACTGTGTGGCTGCCTTTCCTGCCATAAACCGCAGCTCCCCTCACAGGCTCTGACCGTGGGGGCGGGGCCGGGGGCGGGGTGGAGGCCGGGGGTGGGGGTGGGGCGTGTGCACCCAGGAAGGGTAGGCGGGTCCTCTCTGCACTGCGCAGTCTCATGCTCTTCACAGCCTGGCTTTACAATCTAAGACCCCTTGTGTAAGAGTAGTCGCGCCTCCTCCTATAGATATAGAAGGGAAATATTGACAGTGGGGAATATGTAACATAAGGAATGGCCTGAAAAAATGGCAAAGATATTTTCTGTCTCTTTAAAACATCCCCCACACCTTTTGGAGAACTAAGACCTGCGTCCCTGCCTCAGGCCACTGGTCAGGAGAGGCAGGGGAATGTCCTTTGTTCTTTGTGCTACAGGAGATGGTTCAACAGAGCTGTCCTTTTGAGGACCTAGGCGGAGGGCACAGAGATGAGACTATGATCAAATCATCAACTATAGTTGAACAGCAATTGCCTGAAGCTGAATGGCCTCTCTTCAAAAGCTCTGTATTTCTGCTTATGTTAGGAAAATGGGTACTTTTAGATGGGAGTCTGCCATTTTCCTCATTTGCCAGCAAATTAATAAATCTCTCTTCAAAACGTATGTGCACATACAGAAGTAACATTCTTCTGGGCAGGGGGGAGGGGGAAGAGGGGATGGGTAAACTCACACCCAATAGGTGCGGTATGCTCTGTCTGGGGGATGGGCAGCTTGTAGCTCTGACTCCAGCGGTGCAAAGGCAATTTATGTAACAAAGCTTTTGTACCCCCGTAATATTCTGAAATAAATAAATCTATCTATCTATCTCTTTCCTTTTCCCCAACCACTTGTCCTCGTTTTTCTGATGTGACCTCGAGGACAAGTGCCGGACTTTCGGTAACAATAGATGACTCTGACAGATGTCAGGTCTGGGACAGACGACAGCAGGGAGAAACTCGACAGTCCCTCCTTCCCACACCCTCCCACATCCGCCTGGCTAAGGGAAGGACCGTGAAAGTGACACGGGCACAGGACAGCATGTGCTTCCCGTGCAGATTCCGAAATAAGTCCCTGCTCCGTGACTTACCAGATGTGTGGTTTGGGGCACAGTTTCCGTGCCTTAGTTTCTTTATCTACAAAATGGGAACGGCACTAATATTTAATAGGGTTGCTGAGAATTAAATGAGTTAAATATAGAAGAATGTCTTTGACTTGGTAGTAGGCAAAAGTTTCTTAGAGGTAATATGTATAAAGTACTTAGAATAGTGTTTGGCAGATAGTAAATAATATTAAATGTTAGGTTTTTTTCCCTCCACAAATATGAGTTATGTCCTCACCCCACTCATTCCATGAAAATGCAGGGGCAGCTACAGGCAGTTTGGTAGGGTGGCTAATTTTTCTTTCTCTATTTTTTTTTTTTTAGAGAGGAGGGTCTCTCTATGTTGCCCAGGCTGGTCTCCATTTCTGTGCCTCAAGACATCATCCCACCTCAACCTCCCGAGTAGCTGGGATTATAGGCTCAAGCCACCACGCCAGCTCTCAGTTTGGTTTTGAATTACGTGTTTACAGTTATTTCTAAACTACCAAAAGAATGTATTTCGAAATGTAGGAAGTGGAATTATGTTGTTTATTTTTTCCTTTTATTTTCTTTGTTTCTTTTCAGCTTTTCCAAGTTTTGTACATTGAGCATCTGTTATTTCTGCAACTATGGAAAATGCAATTTTTTTTTTTCAAAAGAAGGCAAGCGAAGTCTCGTGGGACGATACTGGTGTAGGTCGGGAGAAACCTGTCCCCTGTATTCTGTGAGTTGATTAAACCCCCGAGACCAGGCAGAGCTCCTTGGCTCCTTGGGAAATCCGTGGACCTTAAAAATTAATGATTCCCTGCTCTTTGCCTCTCAGAAGAAACTTATGTTTATTTATTGCTCTTCAGACTTACCATTTTCGCATCTTAAAAGGAAACCAAACAAAGAGAAATTCAAGTGTGTGACTTGATTCCTTCCCACAAACCAAATTGTCCTGAAAATTTCCCCTTGGATTCTCAGATTTTAAGAAGCTTAGCCTGCTTCCTGCCCCTAATTGCTCAATTAATTTAATCTGTGCAAAGTCTCCCAAGAGTCTAAGTCATTAGCCTTTGGAGCTGGCTTTGTCTGGTCTGGACTGGTGTCCTCCACAGAGTTTTGCTTAGCTGCTTTACATGTTACCCTGAGTTCTATTTTGCTAGCTCTCTCCTTCCGTGAGGGTTTCTCCTGACCTAATTAAATGAGCTCTGGTATTTGGGCGAAGTTGCACATTACATGAAATGATGTGAGCCTATTTTCCTTTCTTCAGTAGAGACTTAGAGCTACACATTTATCCTAATCTTCTTGTTTTCGTTCCTGATCATTTCTCCTACTAGCACTCAGTAGCTTCATGTGTAACTAGAGTAAATTGGTTCTTTGCATAAAAACAGACTTTGAGCAAATTTGTTCATCTTTCTGAGCCTTCATTTCCTCACCTGTAAAGTGGGGATTAAAAACATGTATTCATTTCCTAGGGATGCTGTAACAAATGACCTCAAACTTGGTGGCTTAGAACCATAAAAATTTGTTCTTTCACAGTTCTATAGGCCAGAAGTACAGAATTGAGGCGTCAGCAAGGCCTTGCTCCCTCCAAAGAGAATCCCAGAAAGGGAGGAGTGTTAAAAGAAAAACTTTAGACAAATTAAATTTAAGAGTTTAATTGAGAAAAGAACCCCGAATTTCGCCCCCACTGCCAACTTAATAGGTTCAGGGAGACTCGGGTGCTATGGCGTGGTTGGAGAGAATTTATGGATAGAAAAAGGACAGCGATGTGTACAGAAAATGGAAGTGAGGCACAGAAACAGCTTAACTGGTTACAGCTCAGCGTTTGCCTTATTTGAACACGGCTTGAACAGTCGGCCACCTGTGAGTGGCAGAAACTCAGTGGTTGGTATAAGAGTAGGTTACAGCCTATTCACACATCCAGTTGGGTTACAGTTCACTATGTACGGAGAAACTTCCAGCCCGAACTTAAAATACGTAGGAGACAGCTTTAGGCTAAACTTAATTTAACAGGAGAAGGAAGGCTCTGCCCTTCCTTGGCTTGTGGCAACATAACTCTAACCTTCTGCCTCTGTCTTCACGTGGACTTCTTCCTGGGGGCTCTCCTGCCTCAAAGCTCCCTCTCCTTTCTCTTATAAGGACACCAGTCATTAGATTTAGGGCCTACTCTAAATCCAGGATGATTTCATCCCCAGATCCGTAACTTAATTACATCTGCAGAGACCCTATTTCCAAGTAAGGTGACATTCACAGGTACCTGCGGTTACGATTTGGACATACCTTTTGGGGGGTGGGGTATGCACTGTTCAACCACTACAACGTATCAACCTTGTTGAGTTGCTCTGTATTATGAATAATATGAAAATATACGTAATGCAGCTACCATAGAGCTTGACACATAGAAGGTGCTCATTCAGTAATCGTCACCATAATAATTACTACCAGCAAGTGAGCACTCACATTGGGCCAGGCCCTATGACAAGACCCTCTGCCAGAACTGGGGCTTTAGGTCAGGAGGCTGCGACTGGGAGCCTGTGCCTGCTCCACCACACTTGATTGGCCTAGTCTTGTCTCTCTACTCCTCTACCCCGACCCAGCCCCTCGCCTTGATCCCCACCACACTTTGTACTTTGACCCAGGGCTGTGCCTGGTGGTGTTTGGTGGGAAGAATTAGCAATGAAGAATGGGAAGAGAGAGAGAAATTTCTTGGAGAGTCCTTGTGAAGGGCAGTTGACTTGCCCCCAGGATGAGTGATCTAAGAGAAGAGGGAGTTACCTGCCTTTTTTGTCCTCATCTGGGAAGTCACATGTCTGCCACACTTTCATTGGTTGGAATTGAGTCACTAAGTGACTACACTAAAGGGGAGGTTCCTTTAGGTGTCACCCTTTGAAAGGAGAAGTGTCAAAGAATCTGTGGACATATGTAAAAACTACCATACTATCCCATGGGTGGGGGGAAGATGGCCTTTGTTTAAGAACTTAATCAGGCTATTTAGCCAAGCCATTATGAGTGATGCAAAGGGAGGCCTGGGCCAGGCATGTGGCTCACGCCTGTAATCCCAGCACTTTGGGAGGCCCAGGCAGGAGGACTGCTTGAGGCCAGAAGTTCAAGAGCAGCCTGGCCAACATAGTGAGACCCCATCTCTACAAAAAAATTTAAAAATTAGCCAAATGTGATGGTGTGCTCCTGTAGTTCTGGCTACTTAGGAGGCTGAGGCAGGAGGATCACTTGAGCCCAGGAGTTCAAGGCTGCAGTGAGCTATGATCACACCACTGCACTCCAGCGTGGGCGACAGAGCGAGACTTTTTCTCTGGGGGAAAAATAAAAAAAGGGAGACCTGGAGATGAGGAGGGCTAAATTGTTCCACATAAACAAACAGGAAGAATTTGAAAAGAAGGAAGGAGAGGGAGCGAGGAGGAGAGAGAGCAAGAGCCTGCAACAAGCGGGGTGGCTGACAGACTTGTAAGAACGAAGCTCGATGACACGTGTGATGTGTTGCTGCAATGTAAGACCCTCCATTTTACCAAACCATCAGTACAGCTCGCTACACACGCGCACGCTCTCTCTTTCTTTCACACACATATACACACACACACACCCCTTGTGCGAGAGGCTTTTAAAAGCTAAGTTTTAGGTCCAAATCGATAGAGGGCCGAGCAATGACCACACTTCAGAGCAGCAAGCAAGCCATGAACTTACTAAATGTTGCAGAAGCAGATGCTCAGGCCACCAGGTCCCTGAAAACTCTCAGCAATCTAGGAAAAGGCAATGGCGTTTCCGAGCCAGGAAAGGAAGGCAATCTGGAGCAGCAGAAAGCAGGCCCCTGCCTTGCAGCTGTCACTAAGCACAACCCGCCTGAGAGCGCTTCACCTGTGAAGGGCAGGGCCCATCCTAATTTCCAAAAGCAGGCTTCAGGCAAGAGGAGATTGTGATTAGCCGCTCTACCACAGTACAAGGGGTGGCAATCAGCTCTTTGGGATTAATTTTGCTATTAACTGTCTTTGGAGGATTCAATGTTTTCTGACAAAACGCTAAGATGTTGTTCTGCAGCTTTTATCTTCTGTAATAAACGGTGGTTTGGGAATGGGGGTATTTGTGGGCTTTAGGCTTAATTAAGTCTGAATAATAAATGTAACGTCTCTCAACTTCAAGCATGCTGTCAGTGTGATAGTGCCTGTCATTCTCTTCCCAGTACTTACCGAACTTGTACATATCTTCTCTTTTTGAGAAACGTAAAGCCCTGTTGAGAAATTTCTTAAAAGAAAGAACATCCCTCCTAGCATGAGTGCAGTGGCATCATGACAGCTCACTGCAACCTCAAATTCCTGGGCTGAAGTGATCCTCCTGCCTCAGCCTCCCGAGTAGCTGGGGGTACAGGCGCATGCCACCACACCCGACTAATTTTCCTATTTGTTTTTAGAGATGGGGTCTCACTATATTGCCCAGGTTGGTCTTGAACTCCTGACCTCAAATGATCCTGCCACCTCACCTCCCAAAGTGCTAGGATTACAGGCATGAGCCACTGCACCCAGCCAATCCCTGATATTTTAATATTTAACAAAGAAAAAACCTTTTGATAAGGCACCAAAAGAAAGAGGGTTAAGTCTAGGAGAAAGTATTTTGAAGCTCCAATGTTGAACATTTCTCCAAGACTCCATTAGAGACCAGGTCATTATGTATTTAAAAGTCTTGCCTAGATTTTTACAAGTCATTTCACCCTTCCAGCATGGGGCTGGGTCCTGGTTTTCTCTACCATTCCCAGTGCCTGACGTGCTCTGTTCTCAATAGACATTTGTTGACTTGGGCATTTCACAGGAGACCATTAACACTGAGAGATTGGTTAGGATCTAGTTCTAGAAAATTTCAAAAGGCCAAAATATTTTGGAAGTTATAATGAAGTTCCTGATCAAAAGGGTCTGAATTTTCTTGTTCCTTACTAATTTTGATCAGGATTCAGGAGGGGAAAGAGGGCAGTTCCCAGGGTGGGATTTGGGGGAATGTAGGGGAAGATGGCAGGTGGCTGGTACATTTGTCCACGCTATATACGCACATTAAGGCTAGTGTTTTTAAGCAGCCTGTTGCCTACTTTTAAAAGCTTTCACTACCAAAGGTCATTCAAAATAACTAAATGGTGAGTATACTTTGAAAGGGATCCACCACCCACATTAATTCCTCCCTTTGACACTGAATTAGGCACCTTATTGTACTGCTTTTATCTGTACATTTTAGGTCTCCAAATGGATGTTGAATTCCCATCTCAACTCCCTGCAGCACTCTATCACTCTATTTTGGCCCCTAACTGCCAGCCACACCTGCTAAGCCCTTCCCCAAGTTCGGCTCACATCTCCTGCCTCTAGGAACACGCAGTTCCTTAAATAATAGCGCTTGCTTCACAGAATTGATGTGAGAATGACTAAGTTAATGCATAAAGCCCTTAGCACAGTGCTTGGCACATAATGCAGAGATAAATGTTACCTACTGTTACTTTTCCCTCTCTTCCTTTCCGTTGAGATCCTGTTCAGACATTTGGGCCTAGGTCATGTGCCAGCACCTCCATGGAGAATTTTGTGAGCTCTCCTGGCCAGAACTAATCACTCCCTCCTTGAATTCTTATGGCACTGGGTTTCCACTGCCCTTCTGGCAGAGAGGAATGCAAAGGCGGATAGGACAAGCCCCTAAATGGGGGAAAGACAGACCTGGGCATGGGGAATGATCCAAGGAAGCTAGGAATGGGGAAAGGAAAGATTCTAGAACAAAAGGGTAAATTAGCAACTTCAAGATCTTCGATTCAAAGTCAACAATGTGATGCTGCCGCCAATGCTGTCAGCTCAGAATATCATCAGGCAGTTCTTCAGTCAATTTTTCAGCAATTGCAAATTCTACCCCTTGCCAAGTTAGGGCTTTCCACTTTTACATTTTGTTGACTTTTTCGACATGTGTCAGTCCGGGTTCATTCACGGAAGCAGTGATGATTTTTAGAAAATCATTGAAAAGTTCTATTTTACCCAGCACCAATTGTCATATCGAGTAGTCTTTTTCTCACTGCTCAACCTCTTTTATCCCACATACACTAGTCCCTACCCGCTTCCTCTAAAAATATTTTCCTTCCATAATTACTCTTGTATCTTGGACCCTGACTTCATTACTCAACAAATATGTCCCAAGTAGCCACCACATGCCAAGCACTGAGCCAGGCAAAGGGTTTATGATGGCGAATAAGTTGGCAAGAAACCGGCCCTCATGGAGCTTCAGCTTCCAGTGCAAAGTGGCTTCTAGACAGGTAATTGATTCATAACTGACTCTTCTTTCTACTTCCTAGAATTTAGGCCTTCCGCAAAGTTCTAGATTCAAGGCAACTTCTCAAAATTAGTGTTTGTGCCCATTAATGACTCTGTCACTCCCCACATCATACCTGAGTAAAACCTCAGCATCATCTTTCACAATTTCCTCCATCCCACATTCAAAGATCTACCTCAACCTGCCCATTTCTACCTCCAAAATGTGCTCATCCATTTCCCCTTCTTCCCAGCTCTGGTGCTTCCATCCAAGTTGAAGTCCTCACTACTTCTCTTGCAATGGCATCCTCATTAAAGGTTCATTTGCAGAAACAGCCACTCAAGCCAGTTTGAGCAGAATTCGGTTTCAAGTGGCTAACAAATTATTGAACAATCTGGAGAAGAGATTCGAAGCATAGCTTCCAGGAACAACACCCAACTCTTGCACTCCTACCACTTCTGTCAAAAATTGGAAAGCCACCATTGCCACTGCAGAAGCCCCAGAATCAAGAAGCAAGTGATCCCAGCACCATGCTGCCTCTGTATCATCCATGCCAGCTACACAGATCCTTGTCCAGAACTCTGGCTCCAAAGAAGTGTGTGAACTGTAGTCTTCAGCTTTCTGACCATGTCAGAATGGGCTGGAATGGATGTCGAGCAAGCCTGATGTCCAGCCTCCCTCCCTTCCCAGCCAGCCTCCCGGCTGTCCTGCTCTTTCCCACAATTCCATTCCCTTTCCTGCTGCTGACTCTGATCCCATCTCTCCATCACCCCGCAGCTCAAAAGCCTGTGATGACTCATCCCCCCCACTGAACTAGGTTTAAGTGCCCTCACCTGTCATTCAAGGCCCTCTGTGATCAGATCCCAACCTGTTTTTCTGGTTTATGTCCTCCTCCACTCCTACAGTTTCCTCGACTCCAGCCATTCACCACTTGCCAAACTTATTCTACTCTTTCCCTCTTGTGCCTTTGTGCATCCTCTACCCTTCCCATCATTTCCCATTAAAATATGAAACAGCCTTCTAGGCCCATTGCAAATGTCATTTCCTTTCTACATTCTTCTCTGATCCCCTTAAACAAGGTGACCTCTCACCTCAGCTCCACAGAAAGCTCCTCCTAACACATTATGGAAATACAAGGCAGTTATTCAGGCATTGCATCTGGAGACAAAGAGATGTGGGCTGGAATCCTGGTGAGGCCTGAGCAAGTGCGATCTTCTGAACGCAAAGCCTCAGTTTCCTGCTCTGTAAAATAAGGATAATAATGGTACCCACTTCACAGGCAGGTTGGGAGGACTGACAGAGATAAGCCACCAGTGCACATCGTCTGCCGTGGTAACTACTATATGAACATCGTCTTCACCTTCTCACCCCTCACCCAGGTGCTCAATAAACACTTCAGTAATCAGTGCACAAGCAAACCAAGCAGCAACATTGACCTTAGGCAATCTAAGTTCAAACAGATGTGGCACTTGCTCCCTGCTCAGTAACGGGCCCCCAGGTTGGGTCAGTTTAGGACAAAAGTATGAGCAGATGAAGAGTTTCCACTTGTTTTACCAAGTCAGGAGAAAATAAAAACTAAGAGGCTTAATAGTTGGCTGGGCAATGACCCCACGGCAGAGGCCACAGCAAGTTCCCAGAGTCTCATGGATTGAAACAGTTCAGGAAAGATTCTCCCCGAAGGCCTTTATTGGGAGGGTTCTCATCTCCATACTCAGAGAAGTAGTTTCCTGAACACAGAGAGGTGGAAGGAGGCAGGAGGTCTCAGGCCAGGTACATTCCCAGCTGAGCAGAGGTGGAAAGAATCTGTGCAATCTCAGGTGCTGCTGGAGGAGTGCAAATTGATCTGCTCCACCTTGGAGACCCACTTGGCAGTGTTTATTAAATATAATATAAAGGTGCACATACCCTACAGCCTAGCAGTTCTACTTCTAGGTCTCCTCTTTAGGAAGATACAAGGAGATGAGTTTAAGGAGATCCATTGCTGAGTTTTTTAATAAAATTAAGAAATTAAAAACAACCCCAGTATCCATTAATGATGAATAAATAAAATTTGATGCATTTAAATGTTAATATACAAAATAGCAAATATAAAGCATGAGCAAGATTTTTGTATATCAATACAGACAAATTTCAAAAGTATAATCTCAGATGAAGAAAACAAGTTGTGGAATAATGCATTCAGTATGATACCATTTAAAGATATAAAAGCAATACTATATATTGCTCAGGGCTACACACACACAAGCTCTAAACAACGAGCTGAAGGGTTACATGATAAATTCATCACCGTAGTTACTTTTGGAAAGGGGACTTCAACTGGGAACCAAGAGGACTTACATTTTATCTGTAATGCTTCCTGTCTTTCAATTAAAAAAAGGAAAGAAAAGGCTTAAAGCCTCAAAGGACAAATATGAACAACTGAATTTAGGATGATGGTTGGGGTGTAAGAAGACTTTTTTATATTAAGGGTTTGTTTTCTCAGAAAACAAAAATGTGGCTTATGTAGTCTGGTTTTGGATATATGTATGTATGTTGTGATATAATGTGTTGGGCAGGGAGGGATTGGTGAGAAACTTTGGCCACAGTCCTTCTGGAATATCCACTTGCAGGTAACAGAAATTAATCATTGCCGTGGCATTTAAATTTGAACAATTGGCTGAGGTTTTTAAACACCTAAGGCCATCTTTGACCCTTTTGTGGAAGTCATGTCCTCTTGACTCTAGGGAGGAAAATGCACATACACACAATTTGGCATATAATTTCAGGGGGGTTGTAGCTCTTGGGTTAAGAGTGTGCACTACTGCAGAATATCATGTGGTTGGCTTTTTTTGACCTCCAGAACAGCTAAATAGAAATGCATGGCAGAAAGACCAAGAAAACTTGTTAAAATAACATATAAATACAATGTTCTCTTTGAAGAAAGAAAGTCTGGACTCTGTGTGTGTGTGCACATGTGCATGTCTGTAAAAACTGCTGAAGGCCCCAAAACATAAGCACAGCTTCTTGAGAGCTCTCAGTTTGCACCTTGAACTGTAATGTAAAAAGTCAGATCATTCTGAGAAACTTGAGACTTAGGAAGCACAGCTTCTGCCAGTGTAAATGCCAGCATCCCAGTCCTTGGAATCAGCCTCCCTCAGCCTGGAGCAGGAAATTTAGAGTAACCCGTTTGGTCTTGCAGAAGGACTGCGCTGTCTGTTCTCCCCGAAGGGACCATGCAGTGGGCAGACTTTGGTTGGTCAAGATGACCAGCTTGCTCAGTGCACGGCCAGCCTCCGTCGCCCCTTGCTGGAAGGCTTCAGAGTTTCACCCAGTGTCCCTGATGGGGACAGAGCCTTCCCATCCAGGGCCCACACTGCTCTCCTTTTGCCTCCTGACCTCAGGCTGGGACTAAGCTGACTTTTTAAACTAAACCTTTTAAAAATATATATATCATTATGGTATTTGGAGTTTTTGAATTTCACTTCTAGCAAAGAAAGAAAAATAAGAGAATTTAATTTAAAAATAATTCTGAAAATTTTTAGGCCTGCTGCATCTTTTCTAGTCACTGCAAAGGTCTGTTGAGTCAGGATGACAAGCTGCCAGCATCCCGGGCACTGAGCTTCTCATCAGTAGATTCCTGTTGGCACTGCTGTGGCCAAAACCCTAGAGAATGCGTGAGACATTTAGAGGAAACTCAACCCCTTCCAGAGACCCAAAGTCCTATTTGCAAAAAAATGATTTATACTTGGCAATAAATCACAGGAGGATACTCATTAAGGTTACTTGCTGATAGAGACAGCTGAAATAATGATCCAGCCTCAAAATTATTTTCAAGCCACAGAAAAACACTATATATATATATATATATATATACACACACACACACGTGTGTGTGTGTGTGTGTGTACGTATATATATTTGACCTGTAACTTTGCCAGGGCGAACTGTTTTGGGATTTAGTAAAACAGAGAGGCCCTAAAGTACAATGAGTTCAACTCTGAAATCCAGAGAAGTGAATCAACATGGGGTGCTCACACAGGGCCCTCACTCCGCTTATGTTGAAACAAGAAAAATTGACATCCCCATCCCTACAGCAATGCAACTCTTTAAAAATTCCACCTCCGTACATGGGGGTGGATCTTTAAAAATTCCTCATTTGTAGATGAGCTCCAGTTCCCAGGCCTACTCTGGAATCTCCTGCAGGAGTTCTTGTTCAGAAACCTGTCTGGTAAATGCACACAGCTCTCTGGTGCCAGCTCTCCCATGAAAACACTTATTTGCAACAAACACTCACCCAGAAGTTTCAGGGTCACAAGGCTGTTGTGCACTGCGTGCCTCAACCTCAGAAAGAATGTCCTGAGTGTCCCTTGTCTTGCCTTCATTTTGCTTACAGGCTGTATTCTGCTAAATCTGGATGCCATGGCAGATGTCAGTGGCTCCTGTCTAGAGCAGCGGTTCTCAAACTTGAGCTTGAGAATCACCTGAAGGGCTTATTAAAACATAGACTGGCAGGCCCTCCCCTTCAGAGTTTCTGATTCAGTAGCTCTGAGGTGGGGGGCCCAGAATTTGCATCTCTGAGTTCCCAGGGCTGCTGCTGCTGCTGCTGCTGCTCCAAGGACCACAGTTTGAGAATCACTGGTCTATGCTTTTTCATCTAAAATATCCTAATTCCTCAGTTTGGGTCCAATCCCAGAATGTAGCCTCAAACGCAACTTTTCCCTACACAACCATCATGGAACGAAGGGGGCGGGGCAGATGGTCTCATAGTCAGCCAGTGAAGCATTCACAGCATCCAAAGTTGTGTATAAAACAGCCCTTTTACGTTCGGCTGAATGTTCCCACCCAATACAGTGACCACAGAAAGGCCACGAGCCTGCAGCTACTCCTCTGCCCCTCTTCCATCAGCTTGCCCTTCTTGGGGTTCTCTTACTAACAAGGGGCCTCATTGTGACCCTCTGGCATCCAGGTGGCTGCTCCTTCCCTTCAGAGGAAAAGCCCTTTTCCCCCTGGATATCCTATCCTGTCCCCCTTCCCCACACAGCCCCTCTTTTGGTTCCTTTCTTCTGCTGAGCTGTGCATTGTTTGTTTCCATCTTGAGATTACGAGGCTTCAGGACCTGGGGTGTGGAAGACAGAAAAGGGGAGGAGAGGCCTTCCACCTTGTCTGTCCTCAGGATGTGGCACTTACAGGGCAATTAGAACTTTCACCCTGCCTGATTAACAAGGCCATGGCTATGTCCGGTGGCATTGTGTTAAAGAGTCCACCTCTGTTGTCCTAGTCTGTACTGCATATAATCCCAGGGACACGGGGGGAGGGGTGGTCCTGCTACTGCACAATAATGGGTCAGTGTGCGGCTAATCTCCCTGGTAACACTGCCTTACCCCTCAAAGGTAGGTTTAATGCTGGGAATCTGTACTCTAAGTAGCCAAGATGATTTCAGACAGGAATTTTGTTACCCTAGGACCACAACTGGTAGGCAGCTGTTACCTTTACCTACAACAGGATCTTCCCACACATAAGGATCTTCCCACACAACAGGATCTTCCCACCTACAACACATCTTTCCACACATAAGATATATTAACCCTAATTAATATACAATTCCCTAGCAGTGGTTCCCCAACCTAGCTATCATCAGAGTCAGCTGGGAAGTGTTTTTAAAATACATATTCTGAAAAAATATGTACAACACAGAAGGCAAAGGTATACTTGTTTTCTTAATATATAAAGAGCTCTTACAAATCAACAAGAAAAAGACTGTTAATCCAATAGAGAAAAAGGATAAAAGGCATGAATAAGCAGTTCACACACTCACTTATAAAAAAATTCAAAATACTTTTTTTTTTTTGAGACAGGGTCTTGCTCTGTTGCCCAGGCTAGAATGCAGTGGCATCATCATAGCTCGCTGCAACCTCAAACTCCTGGGCTCAAGCGATCATCTCACCTTAGCCTCCCAAAGTGCTAGGATTATATGCATGAGCCACCCTGCCCTGCCCAAAATATTTATAAACAGATAAAAATATAACTGGTATCACTCACAAGTAAAGTTATGAACATTTAAACATTGCAGTACCATTTTTCACCTATCAGATTGTCAAAAATTTTTAAAAATCAACTATACATTGCATTTTCAAGAATGTGAAGAAAAGATACTCCACATGAGAGTATATGTTGAAAAACCTCTTTGGATGGCAGTTTGTCAATATGTATCAAAATGCTGTAGGCCTATTTCCTTTGACCCAGTGATTTCACTGCTGAGTTTAGTATAGTGATATCCTAACTCATGTATGAAAATGTATGTACAGGAAGTTCATGGCAGCATTGCTTATAATGGCAGAACCCAGAGACAACCTAAATGTTTATCAGGCCAGGCGCTGTGGCTAAAGCCAATAATCCCAGCACTTTGGGAGGCTAATGGGAGGATCAACTGGGGCCAGTAGTTCCAGAGAAGCCTGGGCAATATAGAAAGATCCTGTCTCTACAAGAAATTTAAAAATTAGCTGGGCTTGATGGTGTGCGCCTGTAGTCCTAGCTACTTAGGAGGCTGAGGCAGGAGGATGGCTTGACCCTAGGAGTTTGAGGTTATAGTGAGCTATAATCATGTCACTGCACTCCAGCCTGAGCAGCAGAGTGAGACCCTATCTCTTAAAAAAAAATTAAATGTTTATCAATAAGCAAGGAGTTAAATAAATTACACCATGGCTATCCACTGAAGCTCTATGCCACTATAGAAGAGAGGTGGGGCCTTTAGGAGGTCATGAGAGCAGAGCCCTCATGAGTGGCATTAGGGTCCCTACAAAAGGCCTTGAAGGCCAGGCACATGGCTCATGCCTATAATTCCAGCACTTTAGGAGGCTGAGGTGAGAGGATCGCTTGAGACCAGGAGTTCAAGATTAGTCTGGGCAACATAGTGAGACCTTATCTCTACAAAAATAATTTTTTAAAAAATTAGCCAGGCATAGTGGCACATGCCTATAGTCCTAGCTACTTGAGAGGCTGAGGCAGAAGAAGTGCTTGAACCTAGGAGTTCGAGGCTGCAGTGAGCTATGATCACATCCCTGTACTCCAGCCTGGTTGACAGAGCAAGACTTTGTCTCTAAATAAAATAAATAAATAAATAAATAAAAATTAAAAAGATTAAAAAATTCAACCAATGCTAAAAAAATATTTTAAGAAATTGTAAGATATAGTTCTGTGTTTTTTAAAAATAAATAAAAGGATTTGAGGGAGAGGGTTTGCTCTCTTCTGCTTTTCTACCACGGGAGGACACAGCATTCCTCCCCTGTGGAGGATGCAACAAGAACATGCCGTCTTGGAAGGGAACAGCAGTGCTCGCCAGACATTGAGCATGCCAGTGCCTTAATCTTGGACTTCACAGCCTCCAGAACTGTGGCAAAATAAGTACCTGTTCCTTATAAATCACCCTGTCTCAGGTATTTTGTTATAGCAGCACAAACAGACCAAGACAATGTCAATCTCCAAGACACATTGTTAAGTGAAAACAAAAGAGTGCAAAACAGTGTTGTGGTATTCCGTCATTTCTGTAAAAATATGGGTGATATGGACATATATACATAATACATATTCAGAAATATGTGTAGATTATTTCTGAAAGAATTTTTAAGAAACTGGCAATAGGTTGCCTTTGGGTAGGAAAACTGATAGACTCTTACTTTTTTTTTTTTTTTTGAGACAGGGTCTCGCTCTATCATCCAGGCTAGAGTGCAGTGGCCTCATCACAGCTCACTGCAACCCTGAACTCCTGGGCGCAAGTGATCCTCCTGCCACAGCCTCCAGAATAGCTGGGACTATAGGCATGTGCCACCACGCCCACCCAATTTTTCTATTTTTTGTAGAGACGGGGTCTCACTCTTGCTCAGGCCTCCCAGAGTGCTAGGATTATAGGCATGAGCCACTGCCGCCAGCCAACTCTTACTTTTTATGTATATTCCCTTTGCATTGTTAGAATTTATTTTTACCGTAAGCATGTGCTATTTTATTTAACAATAATAATAAATCATATTCTTTTTTTTCTTTTGCAAAGATTCTATTTCCAAATAAATCATATTCTTGAGTTCCTTTCTAGACCAACTGGAACTGAGTCTCTGGGAGTAGGAGGCAGGACTTTATCTTTTTTAAAAAACTCCACTTGGAGAAATAGCTGATTCTAGGGCTGGGACAGGAAATGCACAAGATGAGCCTGGAGCATCTTGTAGTGCCAAAAGTAATGAAGTACTCAAAAAATAAAAGGATGGGCCATGTCAAAGGGACACAGGAGCCAATCTGAAAGAGCTTCCAATGGTCAAAGCTGGAAAATTTGAGCAATAAAATGAATAACATAGTATTGGATTACAACCCAAAGTATAAAATAAATATCCAAGAGCCCACATTGTTATAAATAAATGATTGAATAAATAAGTAAATGGGGAAGAAGAGACACATCTTCCTTGCAGAAGAATCCTAAGAATTCCAAATGATTTATGTAGATACTCCCTTCTCCAGAAAGTGAGGCTTAATTCCCGCCTCCCCCTTGACTATGGGTTTCACCTCATGACTCACTTCCAAAGAGTACAGTTTTGGGGAAGGAGGGAGTAATTTTACAGTGGAAAAACCTGGCAATCATTTCCTTGGTCAGTTAGCCAAGGAAGATTGGTAATCAAAGTTGGTAAGTCATGTTGATATGATGTGATGAGAAGGCTACTTCTCCTCTGTGATTCTTCCCCAAATTCATAACCTCAGTCTAACCATGAGAAAAACATCAGATAAACCAAAATTGAGGGACATTCTACAGGATACCTGAAAAGGACTCTTCAAAACTGTCAAGGTCATAAAAAACTAGAAGATTCCAAGAAACTATCACAGACCAGAGGAGACCAAAGAAACAGGATGACTAGATGTCATGTGGTATTCCAGATGCAATCCTGGAACAGGAAAAGGATATTTGTGGAAAAACTAGTGAAATCCAAATAAAGTGTAGAGTTTAGTTATGACTAAAAACAAAAACAAAACCACAGGCAGTTCTTATGTAGCCTGGTTGGCTCCAGGCTGTGATGAAGCACTTTAGAACTCATTCAAGAGGGTGGAGGTTCTCAAACTTAGGTGTGCAGTACAATCCCCCTGGAGGATTCTTTTTTTTAACAACTGCCAAGTTTTTTTCTTTGTTCATCTCTTGCATTTGAAGTACTCTTCCGTGACATTCTTGGCCTGAGATCCTTTGCCATAGTCCTTCACTACCACACAATTGCAACCAAACGCTTTGCTAGGTTTTCCCTCTCTATCAACTTTTCAGAGGCCCACCCAGTGCCACAGGCACCTCTAGCAGTGACGCCTTCCTCTGCCATAGCTGGGGTTACAGGTGGAGCTGAATCTTGAATGTACCCAAGCTAATGACTGGGTGGTAGCAGGGGAAGAGGGGACCATACATTTTTAATAAGTACTAGTAGGGCTTCTGAAATGTCACATTTTGGACACATTGCACTGGAAACCAAAATCTGATATTCTACTCATAATTACTATGTCCATCAATAAGATGTGAGTTCCATTGGAACAAAAATCTTCTGAGGACAGAAAGATCATGAACTTCCATTCATTATGTAACATCTCCAGTCTATTTGGGGCATTCAGTGAGTTTCTTAATAGAATTCTTACCACCACTTGACATGTGATAAGTGTGAAGTGAACAAATACTGAAAATAAGGAATTAATAGGAAACCTGCTGACACATCGTCCCTTCTGATCATCCTGACCTAGTAGAACCAGAAGAGTCTATTTCCTCTGGTGCTTAATTCACATTTGGGTCATATTCTTTTATTTTTCCATACAGGCACAATGTCAAATAACCATGAATTCGTTTGCAGAATCAGAGCCATTTCAGGGCATGGTGTACTTCTTCCAGGGCCGTCCTGTGTTCTCCCTCTTCAGGTCACCCCACTCACAGTGCCTCTCCCTGGGACTCTCTTCCCAAACCAACCTACAGCCCCTGCCCCCAAGCCCCAGACACACATTCCTAGTTATTTCCTACTGTAGTCCTGGCTTAACGATCATTTCCTCGTCTTGCCTCTGTCACTGGTAAAGATCTCTCCAGCATCCTCCCAGAGCACCCTGTCCCTTTCTATTATAACTCTCAGCACCTGCATTCTGCCACTTTCCATCCCCACTAAACTAAGTTCTATGACAACAGGAACTGTGTTTGCTGCGTTCCCTGCTGCATCTCTAGCTTGTGACATGGAGCACGGCATACATTATGTGCTAAATATTTGCTAAAAGAATGTTGAATGATTTCATAACAGATTCTTCAATTGGTGTGCATTTGGACCTAGGCCTACCAATAATGTAAGTAGAATTCTGAAATCTTCAACAATTGGGATAGCTGTGCCACCCTTTCTGATTTTCAGCCCATTTTAAAGATCAGCACATTGTCACTAAGAGTGGCTTCTTTGAGCCACAGACTCAAAGAAGGGATAGCTGTGAAGTTTTGTCCTTAGACTGAATGTCACTTGGTAGAATAAGACTCTGGTGGGGGGTTGGGAGGGATGCAAAGAGAATTTGAATGGCTGGGACATCCGATTTCATTAATCTGTCATCAGCATGCACAGACACTTAGGTGAAGAAATCAGAGCCTGTAGCACTGTAGAAACCCTCCAACCAAATCAGGGATGTCAGAACAAAACATCTTCTAAAACTTTGGCAGCAAATTTTAGGGTGATAAATTGGTTATTAAGACAACCAAAGTTGACCATGTTGCATGTCAATACATTAATTCTACTGAACACTGTCTACATGCTAGGTATTGAAAGAAACAAAGATTAACAAAATAGGTCCCTGAATTCAAAAAGCAGTCACCTAGACAGGAGGTAAAAGCCACAATTAAAAGATATGAGAAGTGCAGGTTGAGAGCTCTGAGTGATTTGTTCCAGCTATAGGAAAATGGGAAGGCTTGGTAGAACATGTACCATTTCTGTTGAGACTTAAAAGATCATTTAGGGTGGGCGCAGTGGCTCACAGTCTGCAATCCCAGTACTCTGGGAGGCCGAGATGGGAGGGTCGCTTGAGCTCAGGAGTTCAAGACCAGCCTGAGGCACGCCTGTAGTCCCAGCTACTCTGGAGGCTGAGGCAGGAGGATCGCTTGAGCCCAGGAGTTGGAGGTTGCAGTGAGCTATGATGACGCCACTGCACTCTAGCTGTGGTGACAGAGTGAGACTCTGTCTCAAAGAAAAAAAGATTATTTGATAAGCAAATAGGAGATCATAAGACCATAGAAACTATCCCTCAACATAATCATTCGAGCAATACCACTATTACTTTAAACACAAAACAACAGAATTCTTCTTATTTTGCGTTTGTTATTTTTTTTAATCCACTGCTTGTGTTTTCACTAGTAAGTTCTGGAGCTTACTTTCTATGATGGTGGAAATGTTCTGTACCTGTGTTGTCCAATATGATGGCCACTAACCATATGTGACTATTGAGCACTTGAAGTGTGGCAAAATGTGTCAGTGTGGGTGACAAACTGAAGTTTTAATTCGAATTCGTTTGAATTTGTTTAAACTTAACTTTAAGTAGCCACACATGCCCGGTGACGATTGCCCTGGATAGTGTGGGTTTAGTCAGTGCCTATAAAGGCAAAGGAGAAAGAGGCCCTTCGGATACAGTCTTCTTATCTACATCAGCCCATGTTAGTAATAACAAAAGCCAAAATTCATTAAGCCCTTTCTACGTGGTGAGTGCTGTTCTAAACATCACATGTGCAATATCTCATTGACTCCTCAGAACAACCTTGAGGTATATCCTCTTACCAGCCAAAGAAGCATACCAGACTCAGAGAGGTTAAATATTTAATAATTTTCCCTGTGTTTCACAGCTACCAAGTGTTTCCTCTCCGGTTTCAATCCAAGAGAACTATTGCCTGAACCAATGCTCTTAACGGCCATGAAAAACTACCTCCCCGTACCAAATAATTCTTTGTATCATTTGCCACTTACATTTTCTGTTCTGTTGTATATTTCTTCCTCTATTCACCCATTGGGCAAATATTCACTGAGCGGTTACTCTGTATGAAGTGATGCGCTGGGCACTGGAGATAGCATGTGGGTGAGAAACAAGCTTGCTCTTGAGGTGGTGGTTACAGCCCAGGAAGGGGAGACAGATGTCAAGAAATCATTACATGCAGAGGGGAGCAGCTACAGAGGTGTGCACAAGTGTTAGGGAACACAGTAGGAGGATGGCTAAGGGGCCGGAAAGGCTAGAGGAAACTCTCACATAAGAGGTAATATTGAAGGTTGAGAGCAGCCAACAGGTGTTTTCCTGCAAAACAACACAGGAAGTTCCTGCAGGCAGATGGAACACCACGGACACAGGTTCAGAAGCACGAAACAGCACGACAAAGAACAGGAGGTCTCACAGTCACTGTTGTTGCCTAAGGAGGACATACAGAGAATCCCACACACAAATCTCATATAAGATATGGGAAAAATTGACGAGAATTTTATCTTGAAAAGTGAAAAGAAAAATTATAAAAATAATAAACTATATTTTTATATAACAAAAGTTAGGTAATAATTGTACATCTGCCCTAATTTTTATTTATTTCTTTTCTTTCTTTTTTACCAACCAAGTAAACAGCACTGATGCTCTAATTTTTGTGCTTTTTAAAAATGTTTATTTATTTTTTTTATAGGCACCTGTCCCGTGAATGATGCTCTAATTTTTAGAACAAAAAAAAAAGTTAGTGTGGATTTAGGGTTTGGGGTCTACTTTTTCTCAAAACTTGCTGAGGCAGGAAGACTGCTTGAGCCCAGGAGTTTGAGGCTGCCATGAGCTATGATTGTGCCGCTGCACTCCAGCCTCCGTGACAGAGCGAGACCCAGTCAAATTTTTTGAAAAATTTAAAAGAAAACTTGTCCAGGAGCATATTTGACAAAACATTTCATTTTTCTCAATGGCCTCCCTTAATCTATAATTGTCACATGTTTCTCTTTTGAAGATCCTATTGTGTTATCATCCTTGTTGATTTCTTCCTCTTTAATTGTTATCTGGTTAACTCAGCGTTTGTGTATGATTCTAGCATTTCCGTATCACTCTCATCAACTTCATGAAACCCTGCATGAAGGTTATTCATGTTATGACTATTTTCGTGTCCCAAACTAACCAGCTGAAGAACTGTCTGCAGTTCAGCATGGCTGAAGTATTGGGTGTGAGGCAGGGAGCGGTAGGAAAATGCTAACATTCACCAGCTGGAGGCCTTCAGAAAGTAACTCCAACTTTCTGCCCTTCAGATTCCTCATCTACCTCAAGGAAACTGTTGCAAGAGTTCAATAAAACTGCCCAAGTGAAAACACCTAACATTGTAGCAGAAACATGACTATCCCTCAATGAACATCACACTCTTTTTCCACAAGGCCTTAGACATCCTGTATTACATTGCATTGAATGAGTGATCTGTACACTGATCAGATTTTTATCTTGTCACCACTCTGTCAAATAAGCATAACATCTGATAAGTGAACTCGTGTCCTGAAGAGGAATAAAGGGAGGAAACATTTGTCAGTTTTTAAGACAGGGTGCCCAAAAAGCTAGTTTCCCGTTGAATAGACAGATAAAAGCAGAACAAGAGTGCAAGGTATTACATATGCTGAGGATGACATTGCTGAGACTAAACAGAGCTGGCATCTGCAAGACATGAAAAGATTTTTTATTCCAGGGCCGTGGGATTCTGGAATGCTTCCTACATGTCATTCATTCTAGAGAAATAAATAAATTAGATAGTGAAACAGGAGAATCAGCATGCCTCATTGCAGTCTTAAAATTGAATTTATAAATAAAAATAAGAAACGGAGCACATCCTGGACTCCTCTGAGAAGTGACTGACAAATATGAGACTGGATTGACAGTTCATCTGAAATGCAATTTTTCTGTCTGTTGTCTTCTAAAATCATTTCTGGGTTCATAGTTTAACATAGTTTCTGGAATGTTTTATTTCCCTCAAGAACAAACGGATTCTTTGACTAGTAGTGTATGCAAAAATTAGCTAAATAGTTTGCAACCATTTACAATGAAAATTTATATGCAGTGGCAGTTGTCTTAAATGTTACATTTATCTTATCATGTCATTCCTGTTAATTCAGAGAAACCTTAGACACTAAATCTCACCAGCAAGTAAAGGAGTAAGGTCCTGATATTCTAATGAGAAACTGAACATTACAATGACATTTGTTATCAGATCAGAATTATGAAGTCATGAACAGAGTAAGGAAAAAGATTCAAGATTTTAATCTTTGTGATCCATGTTCCAACTACACTATTACTACATAGCGATAGCATCTCAAGAGAAATTTCTCACAATTATCAGTGAGGAGAAACTTGCAGCTATTTTCCTGGTACGGGTTAATTTCATAGAAATAAATCCCAATGAGGAACGGTCACGTCTAAAGGAGAAAAATGCTGCTAAACTGTGTCTTAATCAAACACATCCTCCTTGGGAATTTTTTAACCAAGAAATGAGCATATAAGCACTAAAGGAATATTTAAAGAAACTATTGATTTGAGAAAGTTTGTTTTGGAAGGGCAGGATTAGATATTAACAACTGGGCACAGTGAAAAATCTAAGCTTTCTAACACAAATGTCAGAAAAGATCCACTTAGCCTCTGTTACTTGCCATTTCCAATTCCCCAATAGAAGAGCTTTCTTTTAGGTTAACTTTTTAATATATAAAGAAACTTCTATAAATTAGTAGGAGAAAGCTCAAGAACCAAAGAGAGGACATGAATAAGCAGTTCACAGAAAAAGAAACACAAATGGCTTTTAAAAATAAAAAATGCTTAAACTAGGGAATTGTTAAAGAAAAAATGAAAAAGTTGTATAAGAAATGCAATCTGTTTCTCCCAGTAATCTAAAAAAAAATATATATATATATATATATGCCATCTGAGGCCTGGCACTGTGGTTTACGCCTATAACCCCAGCACTTTGGGAGGCAGAAGGATCACTTGAGGCCAGGAGTTTCAGACCAGCCTGGGCAACATAGCGAGACCCCCATCTCTACAAAAAATTTAAAAATTAGCTGGGGGTGGTGGTGCACACCTATAGTCCCAGCTACTTGGGAGGCTGAAGCAGGAGGATCACTTGAGCCCAGGAGTGAGAGGCTGTAGTAAGCTATGATCACACCACTGCACTCCAGCCTGGGCAACAGAGCGAGACTGTCTCCAAAAAAAAAAAAAAGAAACAAAGAAACAAAGAAAGAAATAAAGAAATGCAATCTGATTCAAAACTTGGCACAGCAACAAATAATATTTATGTAATATTAATACCCTAAATGCTGAACTTAATATACCTGTAACTAGCTTACTAAACAAAATGGATTTGAAATGTTACAGCAGCAAACCTCTCTGTCATCTTGCTTTTTCAGCCCCATGGATGAAGTATCAGACAATTACTATACCATTTCTAAGTACCCTTGAGTTATTAATGGATGGTATCTTTTTCCCCCAGGTAATCCAAAATTCAATTTAGTCTAATATCAGAACACCAAGCTCTTAACCAATTTATAGTTCTCCTCTCCTGCAGCTTGGGCCTGACACAGGCTTGAAGTTTGCAGTGGCAAGAACTATGAGTAGGTCTGCCAAGTGAAATACAGGATGCCCAGCTAAATGTGAATTCCAGAAAGCAACAAATACTTTTAGTACAATTATGTCACAAATATTGCATGAGATATACTCATACTAAAAAAGCATTCATCATTTATCTAAAATTCAAATTAAACTGGGCATCTGGTTATTTTTATTTGCTAAATCTGGCAACCCTAGGCACAGAGTCAATGTCACTATATTCCATGTTGCTTCCTGTGCTGTCTCTGGCTCCTCTAGGGTTACAGGCAGACATGGAAAGGGGTGAAGTGAGGGGAAGAAAAGCATCTGACCTGCATGGTTGTCATCTGCCAAGAGTACCTTCTTGGTGCATCAGATGTTCCAGGGTGACTCGTGGGGCCAGCTCCATCACTGAGGATGTTTCAGATGTATTTCCCTTGACCTGGGAGATGCCCCATTTGGCTGGTCACCAACAACTGTCCCCTTAGCACCTGGTTTCTGGTAGGTCACTCTTTGTTGGGGTCACTCTTCAACCTTCCAGATGGTACTGTTGGGTGTGGAACTTTTGAAAGCAATCCATTGGCAACTTTCTTCTGCAAAATCCAATCTTCTGACCTGCAGAAAACCACATCCTTGCCCCACCAACCCCTGGAAATGCTGGACAAACTTGATTCTTTGCTCTGCTACCAGGCAGGTTGCTCCAGCCAGCTTCTGGCCTTCAGACTTTTTTTCCCAGGCATGAATCAGTCACCAAGTATGTACCTGACTTCCCAAACTTCAGGGAACACCTGTCTGTCTCTGAGGATTCTCCTGAAATACCCCTCAGTCAGTTTAGGAGGAGGGGGAGGAGTCCATCTCTCATCCCACATTGGGGCTGGGGTGGGAAACGCAATACTCCGATAACTCTTGAAAGCAGTCCCCAAGACTGGCCCCTTCAACCTCCTACTTAATTCTTGGTCTTCTTTCTTATAGATTGGAGGGAGTTAGTAGCCAAGGCGGGAGGAATCACTTTGGGGACATCTCATTTGCAAGCCCTGCATGCATTGTCTAGAATCTCTATTTAGAATGTGGGGGCTCTTTGTACCTATTGTTCTCAGATTTGGAGTCTCAGTTGAATCTCAGAGACTTAAAAATCTATTTTAATAAGCTATTACATAACTAAAAATGGTTATATAATCATATTGTAAAGATGACAAGAGGGGAAGTGTCTGTATGTGTGTGTGTGTGTGTGTGTGTGTGTGTAGGACACGAGGTGTCATAAAGCAAAATCCACATTTATCACAACAGGGAGGCAGAAGAGAGTGTCTAAAATTGATAAATCAAGAAGTAGCAGTATAATCACATTGTTTAGAAATATGGTGACAGAAATCAAAAGGACAACCCAAGTAATTGAAAATGCATGCTTTTGGGAAGTAAGACTGTGGGTTTGAAGAAAAGTGGAGAAAATTACTGTTCTTTTTCATTATAAGCCTTTTAGTATTAATTTTTTAACAATGCATTATTTTGATGATAATAAAAATATTTAAATAATAAATTTGGCCAAAGCTACAAATAAAATACTATGCAATCATTAAAAACAATGAGGCAGATCTGTGTAATAATGATAACTAACGCTTGTATAGTATTTAGTGAGTATCAAGCATAGTCTTAAATTCTGGACATATATTAACTCATTTAATCTATATATATTAGTATCCTAGGGCTGCTGTAACAAAATACAACAACCTGGGTGGCTTAGAACAACAGAAATTTGTTGTCTCACAGTTCTGCAGGCTGGAAGTCAGAAATCAAGGTGTTGACAGGATCATGCTCCCGTTAAAACCTGTAAGAGAAGGATCCTTCCTTGCCTTTTCTAGCTTCTGGTGACCCCAGATGTTCCTTGGCTTGTGACAGCATGACTCCAATATTCACTTGGTGTTCTCCCTGTGTGCATGTTTGTGTCTCTGTGTCCAAATTTCCCTTTTTTATAAGGACACCAGTCATATTGGATTAGGGCTCACCCTAAACACCTCATTTTAGTTTGATTACTTCTGTAAAGACCTTATTTCCAAATAAAGTCACACTCTGAGGTACCGGAGGTTAGGACTTTAACATATCTTTTTTGGGAGACACAATTCAACCCATAACACCATGCATGGACCCAATGAGGTAAGTACCATTATTAGTACAATTTTACAGATGAGGAAACTGGAACACAGAGAAATTAGGTAAGTTGCCCCAAAATGCATGGCTAATCAATCATGTACTGGAATCTAAATGCAGGAAGCCTGGCTCTCAAGTCCTGTGCTCTAAACCACTAGACCACACTCACTCTCTACATTAAGTGCACAAAGCAAGGCTAGAGCAGTGTGCAGAGCACACTACCATTGGTGTGAAAAGAGATCAGGGATGACTATTACATACCTGCTTGCATATGAACAGAACATCTTTGGAAGATGCCCAAAATACTGACAGTAGTGTCACCCCTGGGGAGGGAAATTTGGAAAGAAAAGAATGAGACCTTTGTTTAATATGTTCATTTAACACTTGGAAGTTTGCTGGCTGTTTTTGTTTGTTTCCATGTGCAGAAATTAATTTAAAATATTTAAATTTTCATGTTCTTCTGATTCTAAAAAAAAAAGTAAAATATTTAAATTTAAAATGAAAACAAGAGAAATGTCCTTTTACTAACACTATCACTCAAGACTACAGGGGCTACTTGGATAATATTTTACAGAGGTGTAAGGAATCTATTTGGGAGGAAATGATCTAAGTGTTTGTCTGGTTCCCAGACAATCTCTTTAATTGCTTTAAAAGACTGTTATGGTAGCTGTCTTAGTCTATTCAGGCTGCTATAACAAAAATATTGTAAACTTGGTAGCTTATAAATAATAGAAATTTATTGTTTACAGTTCTGGAGGCTGGGAAGTCCAAAATCAAGGGGATGGCAGATTCTGTGTCTGGTGAGGGCTCACTCTCTTGTTTATAGATGGTGGCTTCTCACTGTGTCCTCACATGGTAGAAGGGGAAAGGAGTCGCTATCAGACCTCTTTCAATGTATGAATTTTGAGGGTACACATTCAGACCATAACAGTAGCTACACAACTTTGGAAAGAACTATATAGTGAAATATTAAGCCGCTAAACTTTACATTTATGGAGAATTTTTTAGTGATATTGGGAAATATGCTTATGATAAAATATTATGAACTTGTATAGATGCACATTAAGCTGTCTTTAAAAACAACACTGCAGTGCTATGACCACACACTGCATTCCAACCTGGGCAAGGCCCCTGTCTCAAAATAAATAAATAAATAAATAAATAAATAAATAAAAACAATGCTGAATAGAAAAAGCTGAAGAAAATATCCCTAAATATTTGGTTATTTAAGGTCAAGGTGGGAAGAACTATGGATGATGTTTATGTTCTTTTTTATTCTTTTTGTTAATTTAAGTCAGAAGATAGCATTTAAAACATTTCTTCTGGTGAGCTGGAGCCATACCCACATCATCCGATACTGATAGCCACAGAAGAGATTCAATCACAGAATGAGTGTGTGTGCCTCAGAGATTTTTCTCCTTCAAAAGTCAGCCTAGGAATCCATTTTTCCATGTAGGCACTTCTACTCACAAACTACTACTTTTCCTAACTTGATTCTTCAACAAGATCTTTTAAAAGGAGAGCCAGAGGGATGAGGGGTGGTTTGTGGATGAAGAAAGTGCACACATTTTCCAGTTAAAACCAGCTTGCTCTGTGTGACTGTGGGAAAGTTATTTAGCATCTTTATGCCTCAGTTTCCTCATTTGTAAAATGGGCATAATTCTTTCATTCATTTAACAAATATCTACTGAGCACCTTCTGTGTGTCATGGACTGTTCTAGGTGCTGAGAACACAACAATGACCAAAAGAGGCAAAGACCTTGTCCTCGTGGAGAATGGAGTGGGAACAAGGACTCTCTCACATGGGTGTTGTAAGGATCAAATGAACAAATGCATAACTGAAGAATCAGACGTCTTCATCTGATTCGGATCAGACGTCTGTTTAACCCCAATGACCTCTGAGCTGCTACAGTCACTCAGTCCTTTACCATTAAGATAAAAGTTCCTCTTGCAATGAGAGCGGCCTCCTCTTATCTTAAGGATGTCACAGAGCTTCCCTTTCTCCTTGTCTGCTTTGGCAACATTTATTCTTCCATGGAGCACAGCTTTTCATCTCATATCCTCTCTGTGAGGCTCCCTTTCGAGAACTCTCCGCTCCACAGTGGACATTGCCCCAACGCCCGCTGTACCCAAAGAGGCCAGGCTGCGGTGGCTCAGATGTCTTCAGAAGGTTCAAAACTATGGAAGAAAATTACATCTCAGGGAAGCACAAGGAAGAAATCAGAATCAATATTTTATTAATATATCCTTGTTCTTCACAATTCCTCAGACATTCCCAGCACATTCCACCCTTCTCTTCAAGCGGACACTAGCCTTTTCCCAGGCCACTAAGTTCCTGCCCCTTGTTCCTCCATCTCTTCCCTGCCAAGCCATTTGCCCCTCACTCCCCAGACCTGGTCACTTTTGCTATTCAAAGAGAGGGGAGTGAAGTGAGAAGAGCAGCTCACCTTCCTTCCCAGAGGGGCCCCAGCAAAATACAACATTTCTCCCCAGGAGGAATCCTGTCTCTGGCTTTCAGGAAAACAACTTTTTTCTCCCCACCACCACCATGAGTGAAATGTTAAGAGCCTGGGACCTAGCAGCAGCTCAATAAACGCCAGTTCCCATCCCTTCCCTTCCTGGTGGAGCCAATTTGTGTGGCTGTACACACCATCCCTCTGTGCTTCCACATCTTCACCTTTGCAGTGGAGGACGCTGCGCTGCTGCTATAAGGACAGGATCCATCACTACACGCAGAGTGCTAAGAGCAGAGGCTGGCATGTTAGTGCTCAGTAAATGCTGTTGGTGTTATCTGCTGTTATACTCGGAATAGTTTCCTTGGGTTGCTGTAGCAAACTACCACAACCTGGGTGGCTTAAAGTAACAGAAAACTATTGTTTCACAGTTCTGGAGGCCAGAAGTCTAAAATCAAAGTGTCATCAGCGCCACGCTCCCTCTGAAGGCTCTGGGGAGGAATCGTATCTCGCCTCTTCCACGTTCTGGTGGCTCCTGGCAGTGCTTGGCTCGTAGTTGCATCTCTCCAGCCTCTGCCTCCTCATCAGGTGGCCACCTTCCCTGTGTGCATCTGTGTGTGTTTGTGTGTGTGTGTCTGTGTGTCCTCTCCTCATAAGGACAACAGTCATATCGGACATAGGGCCTAACCGAATCCAGTATGACCTCATTTCAACTAATTACATCAACAAAGAGCCTATTTCCAAATATGGTCACAGTCTGCGGTTCTGGATGGACACGAATTTTGGGGGGACACCGTTCAGCCCCGCACAGTTGGGAAGGCCGTATCTGAGGCTTAGGCTTCTGCGAAATGCCACTCAGGCCAGAGTTGTTGGGGACAGGGGCCATGAGAGACCTGACTGACGGGCTTCTCCAGCTCCGCCCGGCTTCCCCCGCCTCCCGGGCCTCGGGCTGCTTGCTTCAGGGACAGCCTAGCCTGCTGCCACCATCACCTCGTCTCTGACCCCACAGGCAGTCTGTGCCTTCCCGGAGGAGAGGGCTGGCTCCAGTGTTGCCTCTATGGGGCCTGAGCTCCTGACACCTGGACTCAGAAGTCCCAGGAGACATGAGACCTGCCCCAGCGTGGGGGGAATTTTGACCAGTGAGATTCAGGAGGCAAGAGAGAGCTGGCAGGAGAACTGCTTTCCCTTTCTCCCCCCACAGACCGGTCCAAGATGTTCTGGCTGAGTAATCAGCCAGCGGGCTTTTCTCAAGAAGCTACGGCCAGCTCAGAAATGCACCACTCTGCGCTTTCCTTGCTTCCATCTCTTCATTTTTGCTGCCCCAGGACCGTGTCCCCCCACAAAGGATTCACCTGTAAGCTTTGCCTCTACTCTGCTTTCTAGAGAACTCAGGCTTCCACACGTGCCACAGACAGCCTCTTCAGGACTAGAGATCAAGACCAGGCTTTGACCACGGCAAAAACTAACACTTAACGTGAGAAAGCAAGTGGAAGGGGCCACCCAGAGCCAGGAATACGCAGAAGCTGGAGGTTCGAGGAGAACAGAGCCTGTTTGCTGAGCTCTAGCCATGGGGTTACCGAAGCCAAGTTCTGCTAAGCTTCAAGAATGCTAAACTCTAACCACACAGCAGGGTTGAGGCCAGAGCCCCAGGTGGGGTGAGGTCCTGGAGGAAGTAGCAAGCAGGTGAGGACCATGGGCTGCCAGAATCAGATGCCCATGGGAGGTGTTCCTCGGACAAAACACTTGTCAGAGTTTGGTTAGAAACTGTCTATGGCCATACCACCCTGAACACGCCCGATCTCCTCTGATCTCAGAATTTGGTTAGAAACCTTAAGAGCTGTGGTGCAATGTTAGTGCCTTTGTTCTTTCTTTTTCCATGGCTTGGCTGCCCTTTGGTTTCTCGTAATTAATACATTTCAGAGACTAAGAGTGTGGTTTGGCTCATAGTCTTTTTTGCCCCAATAATAGACTATTGTTGAAAACCTATTTGCCCCTTGGGGTTTGCTGCCCTACCCCCGCCCCTCACCATAACTACCATGCACTGAGTATTTACTATGTTCATGCCAGGTAACTATAACTCCTCACCACATGCCACGAGGGAAGAATTACTAGCTTCATCAGACAGATTAGGAAACCAAGGCTCAGAGAAGGTAAGTTACTTGCTACAGCCATGCCATTTTCAAGTGACATACCTGGGTCTTAACCACTACCCTCTGCCATTTTCCTCAGCAACAATGCCAGGAGGATTTCAACAGAAAAGAAAAAATATACATATTGGGAGCCTTAAACATCTGCCTTCTTTCCCTGGAGGCAGCATGAAAGGTGGATAAACATGCAGATCTTCAAAGTGAAGTACCAGGGTGCCGGCCCTTGCTCTGCCAGTTACTAGCTATGAAATTTTGAACAAGTTAACTAAATTGTCTGTGTTGCCCTTTTCTCATCTTTAAAATGGGATGATAATACTAACACCTCCCTCATAGGCCGTTGGAAGACTCAAATGAGATGACACATGCTGAACACCTAGACAAGTAGAAGAGTGTTTGGCTCATTGGTGGCTCTGCTGCTAGTCATCATTATTAGGATTTTTTTTTTTTCAACTGGCCCCAGGATGCAACTTCATCCTGTGGGCCCAGCCTCAACTGATCCACAGCGGGGCCATCACTTAGGACTACTCATGCTGTGTGCTGCACAACTCAAGGGTATCATTCATGTACACTGTGGTGTGGATAGTGTCACCTGGCGAGGTGCGTGGGGGGCAGCCCTCATCGCAGAACCCATGTGGTTTCCTGGAGAGGTTTCAGCTTCTTTCCTCACTGGCTCATTACATGCCCCTGTACTGCTGAAATCACACAGCCCAGGGACAGCTCTGAGCTCAGTCTCACCACTGAGGGCATGTGTCTGCATGTTGGGCTTCCCTGGGGCCCGCTGGCATATGACTGCAGACATCGCCAGACCAGCGGTCAGCCCAGAGCCTGGCACTAATTCTCCAGAGAGCTGGGGGTCAGACCCTCAGGTTGGGGTCACTGGCCAGCAGCCCTTCCTGACTTACATTCTAGAAAGGATTTCTGTGGCATTCTCAGAGATGGCTACATTGAAAAATCAAACTGAAATAAAACTTGCTATACAGTAAGACAAGAGAAGAGTCCTCCAGGAACTGGAAACACTCTGATCTCAAGTCCACCTTTCTGATGGGGCTGGGAGATTCCCTCAGCCCCAGTCATTCTAATAACCAGAGATATTTACATAGCACTCTGCCGTGTAAAAATGGCTGCAGAAAAAGTAGATTACAGAAATGTATAGCACGCTTGATTCCATTTGTGTTATGATAATCTCAAGTCAATATGTCCCTAAATACACAACCAGATGTTTGGAGGAAGTTCATTTAAATATCATCAGTGGTTATCTCTGGGTGGTAGAATTGGTGTTTGGTGTAATTTTTTTTTTAACTTTTTCATTGTAATTCTCAGTATTATAAAAACATTTTTTTAAACTATAAGCATGCATCATTTTTACAACCTTAAAACAAAAAAACTATTTTTTAAAAAGGACAATTACACACATCTCTTGATATGTATATAACTTTAGGCAAGTTAGCTAACTTTTCTGTGCCTTAGTTTCCTCCATTATAAAATGGAAATAATAATAGTTTCTACTTCATAAGACTGTGAGGATTAAATGTGTTAACATATGGAAAGTACTTAGAACAGTTTTGCCATATGTAAAGTACTTAGAACAGTGCTCAGAACATTGAAATGCTCAGTGCTATTTGCATTAGTCAAGGTTTTACAGAGAAATAGAATCAATAAGATATATATATATTTATTATAGGCGATATATACACACCTGACAATATATTAAACTGACAATTAGTTGGTTACTACAACTAAATGTGAGGGGTAAAAATGCTTCAGTTAGGTAACTTTCCAGGATATATATACATATATATATAGGGGGAGAGAGAGAGAGAGAGAGAGGTTACTTTACATCTATATATACACTATATATACACACACAGGCACACACACACCCAGGATATATATATGGAGAGAAAGAGAGAGAGAGATTTATTACAGGAATTGGCTCACATGATTATAAGGGCTGAGAAGTCCCATGATCTGCCATCTGCAAGCTGGAGAACCAGGAAAACTAGTCCAAAGGCTTGAGAACCTGGGGGCCAATGGTTTGAGTACTGGTCGGAATCCAGAGTCCCAAGAACAAAGAGCACTGAAATTCTAGCTCAAACAGAGAGCATATTCACTCCTCCTCTTTTTGTTCTATTTAGGCCCTCAGTGGATCAGATCATGCCCACCCACATTGGTGGGGGCAGATCTTCTTTACTTAGTCCACCAATTCAAACGCCAGTCTCTCTCAGAAACACCCTCATAAACATACTCAGAAATCATGTTTTACCAGCTACCTGGGCATCCCTTAGCCCAGTCAAGTTGACACATAAATTAACCATCACACTATTATTATTGTGGTCATGGTGGTGGTAGTTGGTGTTATTTTTATTATTATAACTCCACCTCACACAATGACATAGGCAGGACAGAAATTACCCAGAACAAAAAAGCAAAATTATTTTTGCAAAGCCATGAGTTGGAGTAGTAATAGTTGAAAAGAAAGACATCATAACTGCATTGACACATTTCCACTGAGAGCCAAATGGCCTAATACATTAATACAACTGACAATTAGTTGGCTACTACAACAAAATGTCCAGGGGTAAAATTACTTTGATGAGGTAGCTTTCTAGGAGATAACTTTCCAGGAAAAATGAAGTGATTTTTAGATTGATGAATTTCAAAGAAATGTATAAAGGTCATAATGAGATAAGAAATTCTATATGAAGTGCCATTACAATATAAGCCTCCTGCAACAACAATCTGTTTCATCGAGACCCTTAAATAAGAATCTGGGTGGGATGGGAAGGTGAGTGGGAACAATGTTGCATATAGCAATCCCTTGGGTTTGTATTTGTAGTGGGGGGGGGGGGGTCTCTGCCTGGCACATATATGTTATAAATGCGCACAGTTCAGGGCTCCAAGCTCTCGACATAGTTGTGCTCCAGAAGCCCAATCCTGTTCAGGAAATACTTGCTCTGAGGCTCTCCCTAATTCAGTTTCTGGCTCAGATGCCTCTGGCTCCCGAGTGCTGGTAATGAGGGCCCCTACGCTTGAATTCCTGGTCCAGGTTCTTTCATCTGATGACAACTGATAAAAGATGTGGCAGCAACGGTAAGTCATCATTCATGCTGGTTTGAACCAGGGGACCCGGGTGAAGAAACCTATGTGTGTCCTTATCTTGCGAATGACAAACCTCTGAACAAGCCATCTGCCCATTAAGGATGTACAACAGACAAAGATGCATTATCATTCCACCTAGAGAAATTCAGTGCTTAAAATTCCACAGTAAAGGTAAGCACTTTTCACTAGCAATGTCAAAGCTGGAAAGGGGAATTATTGTCAGCAGCATAAATAGATGATGTTTATGAACCCAGCCACAAGAAGGGTGTTCATACTTATTTCTGGCAGATGAATGCTTTGTCATGAATGTCACCCCATAACAAAAGTAAGACATCCAGAACCACTGGTAGAAAACAGACAAATATAGATTCTTCAAAAGGGGAAATAAACAACTATTTTTATATACATATATCAGTCTTTTCTGATTCTCTGGTTCAAATATATCAGTTCTTACAAAATAAAGACTAAATATAAATTTTTTGAAGTAACATCTAGCTTAGTGACCTACCAACACATGCAGATTTAATGTTATGTTATTTTGTTTATTTATACCCTACTGAGAGTAGGAGGGATTACTTAAAAAATGATTGGGAGCCTAGTCTGCTACAAACTATGGAAAGAAACCCAAAGCCTCCACCCTTGTAACAATACAGAAATCATTTTGACCTTGAAGGTTTTAGAGCAGTCATACTAATGACCACCTGGGTCAATAAAGGAAAAATCTTTATTGATTCCAGCCACACAGCTTCTTGGGGTGGCTTCCAAAACAAACAAGTTGCGAAATGTTTGCTTGTCAGTATTTGTAAGCTACCAAGCAGTATCCCAAGAGCTTGGTCCTCTGAGAGCTAAACTATAAAATCAAAACATAATGAGTTGAAGTAGAAATATTCAAAATCACCTTTAAAGAAAGAGAATGACACTCAACAGAGTTTGGCTACCTAGAAAAAGCACAGAGGGTAATTGAGCAGTGCCCAGCCAAGCACTTCCCGGGGAAGCTGAAATCTTAGCCAACAACTTTTGAATCTTGACTATTTTTTGCCTGGAAAGGCCATTCCCAATGTGGGGGGTAGAAGCAGGAGATTGTCACCAAGTGACTATAAATGTTCAGATCCTGTAGACAAGACCTTCCCTAATGTGAACTGTTATGTATCACGCTATATGCAGCTGATACCATTAAACATTCAATTAATCTGACTCCTCTTGCCCCCTTTCATGTTTATAAGCAATCTCCTAATTACTCTGTCTTCACATGTCAGTGTCCCTATAGAGAAATTTTGTATAGAGAATATGGACATTATGTATTCCCATCTTCCTAACAATTATCTTTGACATTGGACATGAATTTAATTGTTACTCAGTTTATGATTTGGCTTCTCATACAATTTGACTATAGAGGGAAAATGGGCTGCCTATGCCCCCTCAGGTATTCCAGTCTATGGCATCCATTATGTTTTGATTTTGTAGCTTAGGTCTCAGTGGGCACCCTCATTTCCTGGTTCTTAGAGAATACCTTCTTCATACTTTCAAAGCAGTGACAAGAGCATGTATGGAACATGTCTCTCAGTAAATTAATGCATTAGAGTTTTGTTTTTATATCTAATCTCATATGCCTGGTTAACATGAGTATAATTAGCAAGGGGTTTCCAAGCCTGTAAGACCAAAGACCTCCCAGCAGACCAGGGAAAATAGCCAAAGGCGACAGGTACCGCTTGAGGCCTCCTGAGAACCAGCCTGATTGCCTTCCTGGGAGAGGCACATCCCCTTGTCTCTGGGAGGACAGTGCATGCCACTGTTCCTTTTCTACCTAAGTCACAGACCGTAAGGGAGCTTACTGGTCTTATGGGGTTATTTGAAACAAACTAGTAAAAAGTTGCAAAATATCTGCTCAAAACATTGAATTTGGCTTTTGTTTCTTAATTTTTTTTTTTTAAGAGATGAGGGTTTCACTCTGTCACCCGGGTTATGGTGCACTGGTGCAATCATATCTCACTGCAGCTTTGAACTCCTGGGCTCAAGCGATTCTCCTGCTTCAGCCTCTCGAGTAGCTAGGACTACAAGTATGTGCCACCATGCCCAGCTAATTTTTTTAATTTTTTTGTAGAGACAGTGTCTTGTTATATCGTCCAGGCTGGTCTCGAACTCCTGGGGTCAAGCGATCCTCCCGCCTTGGCCACCCAAAGTCCTCGGATTATAGGCATAAGCCACTGCACCTGGTCCGAATTTGGCTTTGGAATGGTTAATGTGAAGCTGTTCTTCTGGGCAATAACTGCCATCAGAACCAAATGCCTGTTAAGGCTATGCCCATATCATGATAACAAATCTTCACGTGTAGTCTGCATATAAGAGAATGCTTGTCTTTTCATTCTTCCTCAGCAGAAAGTTATGCCTCCAGCTGACCCAGAAGTACGAAACATATTATGATCTAAGTCTAAGCTAAAGGAGGAGAGACCAAAAACAAATTCCTGTTCTTATCTGAATATTTTTTTTTTACAGCAGTTTGAGTTGCTGTTTTATGAAGATTATTAACTGATCTCTCAAGAGACTGTTGCTCCTCTGACTCCCAAGGTGCTTTATGGTGTAGGTTCTTATGAATGACTTGTCAGGGGTCATGCAACTTAGCCTGGCCCTAACGGCCATAAAGTCACAGCCCAAGAAAAACCACCATTTTATGTTGGTCTGGACAGATTTCTGTCCCAGGTAGCAAAGAATCCAACAGTGGCTTATAGTGAAATAGTTACACATAAGACCTCTGGCTCCTCATGTTGGCCTGAAAACCTTAGACTTACATTTTATAAAGTAAAAACTGGCTGCCTTTTACATGGAACATCTAATAATTTAATAGATCTGTAATCAGGCAGAGAAAATAGTTTTCAATTTTTATAATTTTTTTTGTTTTGATATAACTGTAGATTCATATGCAATTATAAGAAATAACATAGAGAGATCCTGTGTACCCTTTACCCAGTTTCCCTCAGTGCTAATTTTGCACGGTGAGCAGGTCTATGCGAACCTACCCGCAAAGTCCGAGGAAGCTAAGAGGCTGAAGAAAGAAGCTGATGTATCCGGTTTCTCAGAAAGAAACATTTAATAGGGACTTACAGACAGAAACCATGTCCTGAGTGGCTGCAAGATGAGATGGTGGATCCCCACACTGTTACCCCCAGACCCAGGGCTCACGTACCATAAGGAAGGAAGGAACGTGTAGCACAATGGAAGCAACCCCTCAAGTAAAAGCAAGAATGTTGTGTGAACCTGTCTAAGGGCGGGATTCCTGGTCAAGGTTGTTTTGACCTAAGGGCAGGATTTACACAGCAGTAGATAACACAGCAATCTTTTATTGTTTTTGAGATAGGGTTTTGCTCTGTCGCCCAGGTAGAGTGCAGTGGTGTCATCATAGCTCATTGCAACTTCAAACTCCTGGCCTCAAGTGATCCTCCTGCCTCCCAGGCAGCTGGGACTACATGTGCATGCCATGACGCCCGGCTAATTTTTCTATTTTTAGTAGAGACAGGGTCTCCCTCTTGCTCAGGTAGCTCTAGAACTCCTGACCTCGAGTGATCCTCCCTCCTCAGCCTCCCAGAGTGCTTGAATTACAGGCGCGAGCCACCCCACCTGGCCCACACTATGTTAATTTCTGATTTATATCAGTTCTGGGAATGCCTCTAATATTTCTACTTTCACTACTTACTTTAAATCCTGCCCTTAGGTCAAAACAACCTTGATGTTACCATAAACGTGTACATACCATAAATCCTGCCCTTAGGCAAATTCTTGAGGGGTCCTCAATTGTCCTCCACACTCTTCCCCTGTGGTATATGAGCCCTGGATCTAGGGGGTAACAGTGTAGGGATCCACCATCTCATCTCGCAGCCGTCAGAGGCATAGCTTCTGCTTGTAAGGCCCTATTAAATATTTCTTTCTGAGAAACTGGATATGGCAGCCTCTTTCTTTGACCTCTCAGCTTCCTTGGACTTTGGGGGTAGGTTTGCATAGACCTGTTCACCATGGAACGCCTATCTTTAAGAGCAGGGCCCATAAGGACATTTCTTCTTCTCTAGCAGCTCCAAATAAGTGTGATCAGAATCACCAGCAGGCTTAATGTCCAGTTCAGTTTCCAAAAATGATTAGCTCTGCCTTGGAGTCTGTGGAATAAATATAGAATAAATGGCAAAGAGATCACAAGTCCAGGCAAATAGTATGCCCTTGGCAGGGGAGATTTAAATGTCAAAGCAAATCACATCCAGTTTGCCAGGGAGCCAGATCAAAACTGTAGGAAGCTCCAGTCTCCCTGAATCTAGCAGAGATTCTGGTGAACTATCTACCCTTCTCCTAATTTCCCCCCCAAAATTGGAGAGATAAATCCATGAAGATGGGGAGATTTATTCTAAAGTTTGGGTCAGTTGTAAGCATATAATGTGATAACCCACCTAAAAAACCAACATTAAAGGGTTCATAATTTTAGGATACCCACTTGCCATGACACCCAGGGACTAAGAACTAAGTAACTGTCTCTGAAATTTACCCAAATCAAAAACCATCTGCTAAGACTGCTGTGCTTTAAAATAAATTTTACCTATTTCCAACCTCTCACTTCTCTAGGCTCAGCAACGTGCAACTGCTCAGCAACACAGCTAAGAAACAAACGTAACCACACACGCCTATGACAAATTAAAATACAAGCATACCTCGTTTTATTGTGCTTTGTTTTATTGCACTTCACAGATATTGTATTTTTTACAAATCGAAGGTTTGTGGCAACCCTGAGACAAGCAAGTCTATCAGTGACATTTTTTTAACAGCATATGCTCACTTTGTGTCTCTGTGTCACATTTTGGTAATGCTCACAATATTACAAACTTTTTTGTTATTATTATATGTGTTATGGTGACCTGTAATCAGTGATCTTTTATGTTAATATTGTAATTATTTCAGGGCACCACAAACTGCACCCATATGAGATGGCGGATTTAATCAATCAATGTGTGTATTCTGACTGCTTCACCAACCAGCCATTCCCCCATCTGTCTCCCTCTCCCTGGGCCACCCTATCCTCTGAGACACAATGTTGAAATTAGGCCAATTAATAACCCTATGATGGCTTGTAAATGTTGAACTGAAAGGAAGAGTTGCACATCTCTCTTTTAAATCAAAAGCTAGAAATTATTAAGCTTATTGAGGACGGTGTGTTGAAAGCTGAGATAGGCCGAAAGCTAGGCCTCTTACACTAAACAGTTAGCCAAGTTGTGAATGCAAAGGAAAAGTTCTTGAGGGACATGGAAAGTGCTACTGTAGTGGACACACAAATGATAAGAAAGTCAAACAGCCTTATTGCTGATAGGGAGAAAGTTTTGGTGGTCTGGATAGAAGATCAAACCAGCCACAATATTCCCTTAAACCAAAGGCTAATCCAGAACAGGGCCCTAACTCTCTTCAATTCTAAGAAGGCTGAGAGAGGTGAGGAAGTTGCAAAAGAAAAGTCTGAAGCTAGCAGAGGTTGGTTCATGAGGTATAAGGAAAGAAGTCATCTCCATAACATAAAAGTGCAAGAAGCAGCAAGTCTGATGGAGAAGCTGCCCCAAGTTATCTAGAATATCTAGCTAAGATCATTGATGAAGGTGGCTACACTAAACAACAGATTTTCAATGTAGACAAAGCAGCCTTCTAGTGGAAGAAAATGACATCTAGTACTTTCATAGCTAGAGAGAAGTTAGTGGTTGGCTTCAAAGCTTCAAAGGACGGGCTGACTCTCGTGTTAGGGGCTAATATAGCTGGTAACTTTAAGTTGAAGACAATGCTCATTTATCATTCCAAAAATCCTGGGGCCTTAAGAATTATGCTAAATCTACTCTGCTTGTGCTCTATAAATGGAACAACAAAGCCTGGATGACAGCACATCTGTTTACAGCACAGTTTAATGAATATTTTAAGCCCACTATTAAGAGCTACTGCTCAGAAAAAAAGATTTCTTTCAAAATAGTACTGCTCATTAACAATGCACCTGGTCATTGTACAAGGAGGTGAGTGTTGTTTTCATGCCTGCTAACACAATATCCACTCTGCAGCCCATGGATCAAGGAGTAATGTTGACTTTCAAGTCTTTTTATTGAAGAAAAACATTTTGTAAGGCTATAGCTGCCACAGATAGTGATTCCTCTGGTGGATCTGGGAAAAGTCAATTGAAAACCTTCTGGGAAGGATTCACCATTCCAGATGCCATTATTAACATTTGTGATTCATAGGAGAAGGTCAAAATATCCACATTAACAGGAGTTTAGAAGAAGTTGATTCCAAACCACATGGATGACTTTGAGGGGTTCAAGATTTCACTGGAGGAAGTGACCACAGCTGTGGTGGAAATAGCAAAAGGACTAGAATTAGAAGTGGAACCTGAAGATGTGACTGAATTGCTACAATCTCATGATAAAATTTGAACAGATGAGGAGTTGCTTCTCATGGATGAGCAAAGACAGTGGCTTCTTAAGATGGAACCTACTCCTGGTGAAGATGCTGTGAATGTTGTTGAAATGACAACAGAGTATTTGGAATATTCCATAAACTTAGTTGATAAAGCAGCGGCAGGGTTTGAGAGGGTTGACTCTAATTTTGAAAGAAGTTCTATTGTGGGTATAATGTTCTCAAACAGCATCAAATGCTACAGAGAAATCTTTTGTGAAAGAAAGAGTCGACCAATTGGCAAACTTCATTGTTGTCTTATTTTAAGAAATTGCCACAGCCACCCCAACCTTCAGCAACCACCACCCTGACCAATCAGCACTATCAACATAGAGGCAAGACCCTCCATCAGCAAAAAGATTATGACTCCCTGAAGGCTCAAATGATTGCTAGCATTTTTTAGCAGTGAAGTATTTTTAAATTAAGGTATGTATGTTAGGTAGTTAAAGAGGGATTTTGGGTCTCCTAGGGATGAAGGTGGGTCCCCACCTTGGTGCTGCCCTCACCTTAATGCTGTCTCAAGCAACTGCCCTACCTGGGGTAGTAGGGAACGCCCTATGAATCAGCCAATCATAATTTAGTGTGCCAGCTACAAAAGAATGCAGAGGACTCTCTAGCCCACAGGCCAAGCAGCATAGGTACCATAGGGTCCAGAAAGTGACCTAGACTCAGGTCATGCAACTCCCGAATGTCCAATCAAAGTGGTTCCACAGTGGCCTCTGAGCCACAGGGAGGTCTTAATCCGGGCACTGTAAAGCAAGACTGAGACCATAACCAACCCCTTTTTTGGCCCCTTCCTTTTGCTCTCCCTTTGCTGCGACAATAGGTCTGGTCGTCATCTGCAGCACATGTATCTCACCCTGTAGACCTATATCTTGCTCTTGCTCTATAATCCTATCTCTCTCTACTCACTAAACCTCATTTTTGTGTTTGCCTTACTTTGGTGCGTCTGGTCATTCTTCGACCATGAGCATGCCAAGAACCGACATTTCAGACTGAAACCTGACATGTACATTGTTGTTTTAGGCACAATGCTCTTGCACACTTAATAGACTACAGTATAGTGTAAACATAACTTTTGCATGCACTGGGAAACCAACACTTTTTTTTTTTTTTTGAGACAGGGTCTTGCTCTGTTGTCCCAGCTAGAGTGCAGTAGCATCATCATAGCTCACTGCAACCTCAAACTCCTGGGCTCAACCTATCCTCCCACCTCAGCCTCCCAGAGCGCTAGGATTACAGGAATGAGCCACTGTGCCCGGCCGGAAACCAAAACATTTGTGTGACTTGTTTTATTGCAATATTTGCTTTACTACACTGGTCTGGAACGAAACCTGCAATATCTCCAAGGTATGTCAGTAGATGTTACAAAAACCCATGCATTTTTTTCCTAAAGAAGTCAAGCATATCCATTGTGTCCTGATTCACAGCTCATGTTTTCTTGTACTACCACTACACAGAAATTTTAGTAAGTATGTTACATGGTTTCCAATTTCCAAGCATTTTAGAATTCTAGAAGGAAGAGTGGCCGTAGACTGGCACATGAACAGCAACAGGAAGTGATGATTGCCAACCTGCCAGCGAGGGAGGAGACAGAAATCTATAAAAGAGAGAAAGGAACACCAATAAATTTGATTTCCACAGACCTTTAATGGGAGGACAAAGAGCCACACACCTTAGCAAGCACTGGCCCCCGGAATGAATTCTGGCCTATGGAATGTAGACAAAAGGGCTATGTGCTACATTCAGGTATGGTCTTTAAAATTACTGGTAAAATCCTTCACATACTCTCTTTCTCATATGTCCCCAAATGCAAGGGATTCCAGGACAGAGTCCGAAGCCCTAGAAGATACTAGCGGCCCACATAGATGAGTGGTCCCTAAACAACTGCATGGTGCAAAGCACCTCCACAGACCCACACCAGACTGTGAGGCCAGTACTGAGGTTTTGGGGTTGTTTGTAACAGTAGCCAGAATTTCTCATCCCAACTAATACAGAAATTAGTATTGAAAGTGCTGTTACAAAAAACAAAACAAAACAAAAAACACTAAAACTTGTGGCATCATGCAGTAGGCACCAAGGAAGCAGATATGGTAGAGTGGATGGCTGGAGATCCATGTAATACAGTGGCAAAAAATTTGGTAAAATTTTCACCTGTGCCTATTGAACTTGTAGCTCTGTGGGAAGAAATTAGAAAACAGCACGAGTAGTGTATGTTGGTTATTGGCTGCATATGACAGGCTGTTAGAAGAAAGAGATGGGCACAGGAAGAAATTGGCCAATTTATAAGGAGAAGTAAAAAGGAATAAAGAAAATCCAGAAATTTGGTGTCGTGCAAAGCTGGAAAACCCAACTATTTTTAGACTCTGAGCTGGAAGATATAAGAACAAACAAGGCTTTGAGCAACGAAGTCCCATGAAAATTTCTGAATTAAACAAAGTGGCTCAGCCTGGAACCAAAGATCAGATTAAGGCCCTGCGGGATGGCTCTTGCCTGTAATCCTAGCACTCTGGGAGGCCAAGGCAGGAGGATTGCTTGAGCTCAGGTGTTCGAGACCAGCCTGAGCAACACCGAGACCCCATCTCTACAAAATATAGAAAAATTAGTCGAGCATGGTGGCACATGCCTGTAGTCCCAACTACTCGGGAGGCCGAGGCAGGAGGATCGTTTGAGCCCAGGAGTTTGAGGTTGCAGTGAGCTATGATGACTTGAAGCACTCTAGCAGGGGTGACAGAGTGAGACTCTGACTCAAAAAAAAAAAAAAAAAAAAAAATCAGATTAAGGGTGTGGCCTTCCAGGCCAGGTCTGATAGTTTGAAAGTAGCCACCATTAAACTGAAAGAGGCATGGAGGAGGAGGGGGCCAGAAGAGAACAAAAGAGAACAAGGCAGGCTTGAAAACTGTGCCTAGGAAGGAACTCTGGGTATGGTTACTGGCACACAGAACCATCTGAGGTAAACTACAAAGTTTTTGAATCCAGGAAACCAAACTAAAGAAGCTTTTGACTGTTCAAGCTTTGAGCCCCTAATCTTGCTCCTAAGGAAGGCATCTTCCCAAATATACACTTCAGTTGTGGCCAAGGGAGATGACATACAATGAAAACCATGCTAGAGGGTGGGTCCAGGGGCCACAGAAAACAATAGAAAGTTCCTCCCAGAGAGAAGAATTAGGGCCAAATCAAGGGTATGAACACCTGGAGGACATCAAAATTCCTACTGACTGCGGTGTGTGTCTATTTTCTCTTCCAAATGTGAATGATTAATGCAGCAATTCTGTGTTCCACCATTTTATATTAGCATGTGCAGAGGGAGGGTGGGGCGTGGCTGGTACCAGAATGAGGCAAGTGAGACAGCTAGGGTGCAAAATTTAAGGATGTGCTCACTCTCTGGGTGGTGCAAGTGCTGACTTTGCATGCAAGGCGCCTCATCCAGACCTAATGGAAAGAACTGCACATCAACACATCACCTTGCAGATCTTGCATTTTGAGCTGAATGTAGTAACTGGCTGGGACTTTGGATTGTTCATCTTTGCAAGGGGAAGGGGCAGTATTCTATGTGTGGAGGGAAGAATGAAACAGATATTTGGTTACCAGAAGCATGGACTTTGGCAGAGACTGGCAAGCTGTTCCCAGTACCTATGCTCTCTCTTCCTTGGCACACTTGTAGGTCATATTTTCTTGTCCCTTTGCATTCAGGTGGGGCCATGTGACTATGTTCTGCCCAGTAGAACGTATACTGTCCAGTTGAATAGTATGCAACTTTAGGCTTGGTCCCTAAAACCTCTGGTACAATATCACCTGCCACCTGATGCAAACAGTTCAGTGGAGGCGTCCCAGGCCCTAAAAGGTAGGAGAAGCACAAGATAGAAGGAGCCTCAAAATCTACCTTGTTGGAAGTGATACGTATGTGAAATGCAGTGTCGTAAAAAGTGTTGTCTAGGATGGGCTGCTGGGGACAGACAGCTAAGGAAATTAGAGAACTAAAAAAAATTAAATCTTATCATTGTCACAAATAACAGTTTCTAATTCTTTCAGTTGGACAGTACTACGCTGATGAGACTATGATCACAGATGAAATCTTTGTGTGAGCCAGTTGGTTTTCCTGTGCTAAGCCATGGATAAATCCTGTCTATGTAGCTCATAGACTGATAGCTCTTGTTAGATCAGTGCTAAACAATCTCTCCTACTATTAAAATAATACCTCAAAGCACATGCCCTATTGATGGTATGTGGGTGGTAGTGCCTTCATGTATGAAAGACTGTTTTGCGTAATAAAGTTTTTTTCAATAGATGAATCAAAGAAGTAATTTTTATTGAGCTTGCTTCAGTAGTAACTAAGTAGGAAGCATTTGGTCGTTGTCTATATAAAGAATAAACCTTACAAATATTTATTTGGAAGTCTCTATCTCTGTCCTTCACTCTTCATTAAAAATACATCAGAAAATGAATAGAACTGAACATCTTATATGTCTACTGCTTTCATCTAAAACTTATCCTTAATGCCACTCACTGTTCAAATAAAAAAAGATGAAAGAAACCCAAGATTATTTCTAATCACTGATAAAAACCAAAACAAAATATACTAAAATCTAGATGCTAGGAGGGGAATGGAGTGAGGTTTGGAGCAGAGGAAAGTAGACATCTATGGGTGTATGTATCCCACTCAAAGATTTCAAAAAAAATCAATCTTGATTCTTACTTAGATTCTGAAAACTGAGATGTAATTTCTAATTGTGTCTGTGGCTCAAAACATTTCTTGACTTATGGACCATTCTGAGAGTCTAATGAAAGCTATGGACTTCACTCCCAGGCATATGCACATAAACACACACATACAACTTTGCATACAGTTAATTTTATTGCCTTGGAAATAAATTTTATTGCCTTGGAAATCCTTCTCTTAGGGAATTAAAAAAAATTATGCTTTTCTAATTTGTTTTTTTCAAGAAAAAGCTAATGATCATTTCTTTTAAATTAAAATAAATAAAAAGTTAAAATAAATTTAAATATGAATAAATGAAAATAAATTAATTATTAATTAAAATTACAATAAATAAAAGTTGTGTACATAAAGCAAAATAGAACAAAAAGCAACTTTTAATTCTGCTCAAAAGTGATATCCACAAAAACCATGCTGCCTCTTTGGTTTGATAAGTTGTGTGGTTTTTAAAAAAAAATAAGACAAAGATTATTGACTTTATTTAAAAAGATTCATGCCAAATCAAGAGTATTATTTTGAAGCATCTTACAAGATTATAAAGACAAAGATTATTGACTTTATTAAAGCAATTGACTTTAACTTTTGCTTTGATGGAAGTGAATGTTGAAACCCTGGCTCACTAAGGTCTGTGTTAGCAAATGGAATCAGTGCTCCGGCCAACAAGTTATGGATGGGCTTGATCAAGAACACCAGGATCCTCTACGACTCTTTGAGCTGAATTCCTGTTACTTCATTTCCTTTGTTTTCAAGTCACTGAAGTCATCTTTGGCAAGATCAGCCTCATTACTGCAGTTTTTGTCAACAAGGAAAGGATTACAGATTCACTTTCCACTTGAAGAGTATTTAAGCAGCAGTAACACTCAAAAGGATTCTTGGAGTTTTCAGGTCGCTACAGTTTCCTGACTGCAGAGAAATCTAGAAAGCTTCTTCATCACTTTCAATTCCAGCCTGTAGAAGAATTTGCTTCAGTGATGAAAAGTCTAAAATTTTGTCCCTCCAAGATATTATTCCAAGAATATAGACTTGGACAAAATAACTTTTAGATTTTTGGTTTTGTTTTTCTTTTTTTCCAGCAGAAATATATTGGTGATTCCGGGATCTGAAGTAAAAGATTGACCTCATTCAATATGACCAAAACTTTCTGCCTAACAAACCAAGCCGTGAGCAAACTCCTCCTAGTATTATAGAATTGTCTGGAGAATCGGCTTTCTTTTTCTTTTTCTCTTAAGTACACACACAAACTTCAGCTTCACGTTCAATAAGCACTTCATCACCTGTCTTACTCTGTATGGTTGATGATATTCTGCTAGTATTATTTGACAAAACCTCTTGAAAAGACGGTGATTCAAGGCCCTGGCTGGGAGGAAGTTGAAGATATTCACAGCAGTAGACAAGGCTGTTGACAGGGTCTTTGGCACCAATGCATGCTGGGCGACTTCTAGAGCTGCTTTCTTCTAGAAGACAACGCAACCTGAAGGGCTGCCATGCCTTGCAGAACGTGAGCCAGGAGTTTTCTTTCCATCAGAGTTTACTTGGCAAATATTTTTCATAGTTTTGAAGAAGTTAGTGGTATCTACATTTTCCAAAATGGGCCCAGAAAACATGTTTGTTTTTTTAAGGGCATTGGTTGGTATGCAAATAATGCACAAAACCTAGAAGGTCACAGAGAAATGTTTGCAGTTTTGTTCTTTTCCATGCCAAAGGGAAAGGGTATCACTTTCAGTTTTCAAAGATCTGTTTCAAAATATAAGAAAAGAATATTACACATTTTGGAGTGGGTGACATCAACTGAAATATTCTGCCTCAGCATCAAGCCCTCAAATAGACCAATTTCAAGACAAGTGGCTTCACCAAGGTCTCTTCAATCACATGGAGATTGTTTGGCTTAGTAAATGGGTTAAGCAATCTTGTAAGATGCTTCAAAATAATACTCTTGATTTGGCATGAATCCATTTGACAAGATTCTAGTCTTTCCAAAACTGGATTCTTCTCATTAATGCACACTGTCTGAGATATATTCTAGGATGTAGAGATGTCAGGTGTTTTTTCAGCTTTCTTGGCTTCAGGTTCTCATTGGCAGAATCTTGCCTCATCAAAAGCACCAAGACTTGGTATCTGATTGCATTAGCAATGAAAGACCAAAGGGCACAAAAATTTGGTCATACTGTACTTTCTTTTTTTCCCTCAATATTTTCTAATTTAAGTTAGACCCAACAAAAGCAAAGGCAGTTATTTATATTAAAAATGATAAAGTACATTTTATTTAATTCTCATTAATGGTAAACCATTTTAGAAATTTTAAAATGGCAACAGTGACAACTGTATGTTGCCCAACCACACATTTACTTATCTGCTTGCTTAAATTGTCTTTAAGCAAGAAATTTAAGCAGAAAGTCAAATTTGGAAATTTGTTCCAGCAAACTGCTCCATTCACTAGTTACCTGTGTAATTAAAAAGCCAATTGCAAAAGCCTGGGGTTCTTTCAATAATCTCTAGAAATTCCCCACTACTGATAATGAACTATAATGACCAATTCTATAGATTTAAAAAGAATTACATATGTTTCAGAGTGTTATACTTTCAACTACATTTATAAATGCTTTTGTATTGCCAGTATTTTCACAGATACATAAGTAGTGGAATACAAAAATTGAAACTATTGTGTTTTAAGAATAATTTTAAGAACACCAAAAAAATCGATGTTCTTTGATTTCCTTCTAGACCTCATATGATGAATAATTTAGAGGATGAGCATGCCATGATCACATAGGGAAATGATCTTGGCTTTACCTACCTACACTTGATGGTAACACTTTTCATTCATGTTAGCAGCAGTATCATAGGCATAATCTTGCATTTTATTCATATTGACTCAATTTTCTGCAAATAATTCTATAACCATGGAGAGCTAGTCTTGGCCATGTCTTCATCATCAATGAAACTCTCTTTAAAAGTAGTCTTTGGGGAAAGGAAGTCAGTGTATCAAAGAGACATCTGCACCTCCATGTTTATTACAGCATTTTCACAATACCCAAGACATGAAATCAACCTAAATGTCCATCAACAGATGAATGGATAAAGAAAATGTGGTACATAATACGCAATGAAATACCATTCAGCCATAAAGAAGAATGAAATCCTGTCATTCTTGGCAACATGGATGAGCTTGGAGGACTTTGTGGATTTTTTTGTTTTTTTTTTTTGTTTTTTGTTTTTTTAGGCTAGTCAAGTGAAGCATTGGGAGTGGAGGACGAATAAAGGAACCTGTAACTGGTTGTGATCAATTAGTTGTAAACACCACTGCACTCGGACCAGCCCTGGAGGATGTTGTTAAGTGAAATAAGCCAGGCACAGAAAGACAAACCCTGCATGTTCTCACTCATATGTGCAAGCTAAAAAAAAAAAAAACTGAGCTCACAGAGTAGCGAGTAGAATTGTGGTTATTAGAGGCTAGGAAGGGTAGGGGAGAGGGGAGGATAGGGAAAGGTTGGTTAAGGGATACAAAATTACAGCTACTTGGCAGGAATAACTTCTGGTGTTCTTTAGCACTATAGGGTGAATATGCTTAACAATAATTTGGTGTATATGCTCAAAAAGCTAGAAGAGAGAATTTTGAATGTTCATAACACAAAGAAATGATACATGTTTGAGGTGATGGATAGCCTAATTACCTTGATTTAATCATTACACATTGTATACATGTATCAAAATATCACTCTATACCCCATACATATGTGCAATTATTATGTATCCACTAAAAATAAAAGGAGGCTGGATGAGGTGGCTCGTGTCCGTAATCCCAGCACATTGGGAGGCTGAGGCAGGAGGATCGCTTGAGGCCAGGAGTTTGAGACCAGCCTAGGCAACACAATGAGACTCTGTCTCTACAAAAAATAAAAAAATTAGCTGGTTATGGTGGCGTGTGCCTGTAGTCCCTGCTATCTGGGAGGCTGAGGTGGGAGGATCACTTGAGTCCAGGAGTTTGAGGCTGCAGTGAGCTATGATTACACCACTGCACTCCAGCCTGGGCAGCACAGCAAGACCCTGTCTCAAAATAAAATAAAATAAAATAAATTTTTAAAAGTAAATAAATAAAAGAAAGAAAATGGGGATGCTAAATACTTGCCCTACCTATCTCGTAGCATTGATGTCAGTATCAACTAGATTACACAATAAGAAAACAGTTTGTAACCTCTCAAAAAGAAAAAAAAATAGCTTTTGATATTTTCTGTGGTCATCTTGCACAAATCAATAGTTGTTTTTTCTTTGCATTATCAGTCTTCTTGCAAACTAGTACTGAATAAGCTGAGGAAAATAATCTTATTTATGACATCCCGCAACTATCCTGCTTTTATCATTCCAATGGCTGTGAATTTGTATATTTATAGAAATCAACTCATGTACACTAAAAATCACTTTTATATACAGATGAAATAAACTCTTAAAAGTAAATGCTGTTTTCCAAGAAAAATGAAATATTTTCACCTAAGAATTTCAGGTATATTTTACTCTTTTCAACTTGTCTTGAATGAGTGAAGGTAATCTAAGAGCAATTGTTTTACCACAAAAATCAATATGCACTCTCGAGTTGCAGTGTTTTAAGATATACTTCAACTGTTTCATGCTTTCTGAAATTTTCAATGCTTCCTCAAAATTTTCAAAGCAATTTTCCATCAGAAATTCTTCATGACTGTTTTTTTTAAGTGGGGAGAAAAATAAGTATAAGTAACAGGATATTGTATTCTTTGAAATCCATATTCCAACCACCAAAACAGTATCCTTTAAGCTTTGAAATTTATCTAAGATGTTTTGTAATCTATAGGTAAATTTGCCTTGATATTGTCTATCACATAATTTCATGAACTTCAAACTATATGCAGGATCCCAAGCGGAAGCTGAATCATTCTCTGGCCAATAGATGAATTCTGATGAATTATTAGTGATGATAAAGCCCTCCATTGCACATCGTTCCTCAATTTACAGTGAAATATCAGCACATTTTGTATTATAAAAGATAATAACAGACTTTTGTTTTGACAGTGTTTTAAAATAACCACAGTTCCAAAACAAACAAAACTCAGGTAGGTGTTAGGTCAGAGCCAAGAGGAAGACACTCAAGCCTGAGATATAGCAAAATGCCATTTATTTTGGGCACCTGGGTGCAGGTGGGTGGAGGCTGAAAAAAGCATCCACACTGAGGGGAGAATGGAGTTTTATAGAAGGTTTGAATGAAAGTTTGGGGACAGGGAATTCTCTCTGGAACAGCCACTTATCTTTACAACCTTTGGACTCTCCAGACCCCTGTGGCTATTTTTCACCCTCCAAGTGGTCTTTATCTGAGTTCTTTATCTACCCCATTCCGTTCCATACATTTTTTGAGTTCCCACCCTGAGCAAGCCCAACAGTAGGTATATACAACTGACAACAGTTGAAAAATAAGATCACTAAAGGAGAACAATAACAAAGAATTGTGTGCACCAAGCTTTGCAAAACTGTGCAGTTGTTGACAAGAACAAATAAGCCGACAAGGGGAGATAGGAAAATACCAACTGTAGAACAATGCCAGATTCACTATCACTTTACGTGAGATGGTTAGTAGTGTTCCTAGTTTTTCTTTGTTTTAAAATTTTGTCTACATGAAAAATTGGATACTTTTATGTTTTCACGAGACGAATGGAACCATGAATTATGTTTTATAATTTGCATAGCTTGTTTGCGGAACATATTCATTGTTATGCCCCTGGAGTGCCAATGCTCCCCCCACTACTACTACCCCACTCGTTTCCCTACATTGACATTATATTTATGCAGTTCTTCTAGAAAACAAATAATACTCATTTATGCATAAGCCTGGTTCTTAGCATATGATTTTTTTTTTATAAAAGCTTAAGTACTTCACTATTCCATAGTTAAGAAAAGCGGGTTGTGGTGTTCTTCTTTGAGGTCCTTAATCAGTAAGATTTGAAAGTATGTTTTCCAGTGTGTTCGTTGGACAACGATTTCAGAGAAGAAAAGACAAGATTACAAAAAGAGCTGGAAAGGAAGCAAAGCTTAGTAACAAAATATCAAGTGCCCTTATTTGCCACAGATGTGCCAATAAGTGACAGGGATATCACAGGGATCCCGACAATGGTTTCCCAGGCAATTGAAGAGTTAAGGACTTTCAAAGATGAACAAACCATGTCGCATGCAAATCAAGAGCTCAAAGCCAATGAACTTAATAATGTGTTACAGCTTACAGAAAAACTGAGGAGAGATGACAACGTGACCAGTGTAGGCCCCAGGGCGCGTGTCCGGCATGGTTTAGCGGTGCCAGCGAAGTAGTAGCGCGACACGCTGGGCACCGAGCCAGGAGACACGCGGTGACGCGGGGGAGGAGCGGAGCTAGGAGGTGAGAAGCCGAAGAGCTGGAGGGAGAAGAGGGAGGCGAGGGTGGGCGTGTGGGCAGAGCGAGGGACAAGCGTCGCGAAACCTCCAGACGGACCGCCCCAGCACAAAGCTAGCAGCTCCGTTTCTAACAAAGTTCGGACGTGAGACTTAGATACTCCTTTCTCGAGGAGAGGACCCTTTCGCAAAGTAGTTTGCAGTACTTATGACTCTGCAACATCTTGTAAATAAACTAGATAGCAGCTCTTGGAGTTAAAAAAAGAAAAAATGTGACCAGTGTAAACGGCCACAGTTTTCTGCCAGTGACACTTCCTTCTGAAATGTTGTGCATATAGGTGAGGAACACAGCGGTGTCCACCAAGCCATACGTTCCCAGGTTCGGAGGAGCAGCTCCACACCAGGTGGTATTGCTTCACCTCACGGAGTCTCAGTGACTCCCTGGGCCTGGCCATCCATTTCTTGCACAAAGGTTGTGCTGTTGAGTCTGACCAATAGCTAACATATATAGTAACCAAATGAAAAGCAGAGATCGCAAACAGAGATGGGGGATTCATGTGGGAAGATGAAGATGAATAAAACAACATTTTCAAAAAGCGAGACAAAAAATAGAAAAAGAAAACTAAATTGCAAGGCATTCTGAAAAATGGAATTAAACCCCAAAAATATATAATTTAAATACAATTTTTAATGAAATTTAAATGTTCATTGCTTGTATGGTTGTTTTTGGCTTGTTGCTATGGTGTTTAAGAACACCACAAACATACGAATCATATTTAGAATGTCCCCAAACAAAATTGATTCACATCAGCAGGACCCCCTGTGAGGTCAGGATGGTGGTTACCCCTGAGGGTGGCTGTGACTGGGAAGGGGCAGGAGGCTCTCTAGGGATTGGCAATGATCTGTTTCCCCCAGGGCTGGTGGCATGGGTGTGTTCTGATGGTGGCTGGAGTCCCTGCAAACCAGCTCTGAGAGCCGATTGTTTTAATTTTCAGGAATTTGTGAGCTGGTTGTTAAATATAGCCATCATTAAAAATTAAAGTATATAAACCTACAATTAAATAAATTATGCTAAAAAAGGTACTCAGAGCTACCTGATTATTTTATTACATGAACTATTATCTATGTTCTTGAAGCTATTTATGCATATTGTATCTGTATCATGGAAATATATAATATATAGATATATAGAGATATAGGTATGTTACTGCACATCTCTTCCCAATTCTGTATTCAGTAATGCCATGCTGGTAGTTTAAAATTGGCTAGTAGTTTAAAAATGGTGGGGATATTTGTACCATAGCAATTGACAAATGCTACAAGTCAGGACTTGAGCTACTGTTTCGTTGCTTTTCTAGACTTAGAAAAGTAATAGAGCAAATGTTAATAATGCAGACTGAATTTAAAAGTATGTCACATATATAGCTGTTACATTGTAAATAGCACAAAAAAAAGAGGAAACATTCTACCAATAGTTGAAAATTTTTACCCAATTCAGCAAAGAAGTTGCTCACATCATTGACTAATGAGTTAAGTTTAGACATACCTCTTGGTTGTTTCACTTTTGTCTTACTCGTTAATATAAGGAAAAATATTAACCAATATTCATTTTGGAATTATACTTGGTAGTCAATTGCAACCTTAGGTTGTCTATGGATACAAGAATTTGACAAAACTCAATTCTTCTCCATAATTTCTTCATTTCCACCCTTTTGTTTCTGTTCTTTTTTTCTGTAATTCTGTAGATCTCATTACTGTAATCTCAAATGACCCACCACTATTTATTTGTTCTCTTTTCTGAGAGATTTCTTCAACTTTATCTTCCAAACCTTCTGTTGAATATTTAAAATTTAATAATCATTAAAAATTTCCAAAATATCCTTCTTGTTCTCTAATTCTACCATTTTTGCAGCAGCCTTTTCTTGTTTTAAGGGTGCACTTTTTATTGCTCAGCCATTTCTGAATATACCAAAGTGTATTTTTTTTCAGTTACCTACTGTTCTCTGAATATTTGTCTTTTCTCAGGTCAATTTCTCTGTTTAATTTGGCCCTTTTCTTTCTTGCTGCAGCCTTTTCATGAATGTCTAGTGATCCTTGGTTGCTTGTTTATATTTAAAAATGAGGCAATAGACGGCCGGGCGCAGTGGCTCACGCCTGTAATCTTAGCACTCTGGGAGGCTGAGGCAGGAGGATTGCTTGAGCTCGGGAGTTCGAGATCAGCCTGAGCAAGAGCGCGACCCCGTCTCTAAAATAAAAAAACAAATAAATAAATAAATAAATAAAATAAAAATAAAAATGAGGCAATAGGAAAGCTCATTCGTTGGGAGCTTGAGTGCCTCGATGCTTGAGGAATGGCAAGCTTTGCTTTCACATAAGGAGTTGGGGGGGGTCTGTCAATGTGCTTGAGGACCCCAAATACTATTAATACAATGCAGAGGTCCTACACTGTTATCTAGTTGTCTCCAGACAGGTTGGCCGATTTCCTTACAGAAGGATCTTCCTGTTTATTTTAGCCTTGGAGGTAAACACTGGGCAGCCTGACATTCTGTGAGCAGGGGCGGGAAAGGAGTGACTGCTTCATATGCAGACTGTTGTTTGCAGCCACACTTCACCTCTGCCTTCTGTTGTACCTGCCATTTGGGAGTCTTTGAGTCCTGAACATCTCTGAGTTTGTTCAGGCAAATCAGCCCCTTCCTCAGTTGAAAGTATCCCTTATGTATTCCACAATGCAGTTTCCTGCACTCTGCTTCCCAGCTCCAGAAATGTGTGGATATTCTCACCCACCACGCCACCGGCTTGAACTGAAGGCTCAACTCATTTGAAACATGGTTTCAGACTTACTCTTCATACATAGGGATGTCTTTTGGGAGTGGGTGAGAAGAGTTACGGATAGGGAGGTGTTGTGGGCATTATTTTTTAAGACCTGAGTTAATATTTCTGTAATTATGGTGCATGCAAGGCCTCTCTCTTGTGTGCATTTAAGAAAACTTATTTATCCATCTTCCTCAGTCTTCTTACTGTCCTTCCAATAGGCGACTATATTACTGTGGGTGATGCACATCTTTCTATTTGTATGTATCCCAGTAAAACATGTATCATCATTCTTTGTGAACTTATTTTAATCAACACAAATGATACTGTGTAAAAGATCATATTCACCTTTTTACTTTGTTTAGTCAGCTCAAGCTTATTAATTACATTTTCAGAAATTTCTATATCTCTATTATTTTTTCTCTTGTTCGCTCTATCAGTTAAAGTCTCCAACTATTATTGATTCATCTATTTCTGTCAGTTGTTTAATATATATCTGAGGCTGTTTTATTAAGTACTTATATGCACATGATGTTTATACCATCTTATGTGTATAATATATGTATTCAGTAATATATATTATCCTGTACTAACTCTTATGCTATTTTTCACTTGAATTCTATTTTGTCAGATAGTAAGAATGGTACCTCGGATTTCTTTTAATTTCTTTATTTTATTTTATTTTATTTTATTTTTGAGACAGGGTCTCACTCTGTTGCCCAGGCTATACTGCAGTGGCATGATCACAGCCCACTACATCCTTGAACTCCTGGGCTCAAGCAATCCTCTTGGCTCAGCCTAGTGGGTAGGGCTACAGGTGCATACCACGTCCAGTGCATTTTTTTATCTTTTGTCTCAAACTCCTGGACTCAAGTGATCCTCCTGCCTTGGCCTCCCAAAGTGCTGGGATTACAGGTGTGAGCTACCATGTCTGGCCCTACCAGCTGCATTTTACAGGTCTTTTTTAATTTTCATTTTTAAATGGCCACTTCACCTGACCAAAAAAAAATACAATTTTAAAAATAACTAAAAGGTATATTAATTACAAGCAGCTGCCTAAAGGGGGAAAGTCGTATTTTGTAATACTGCAAACTTTTTCCACATTTTAATGATACACTATTTTGTGATTGTACTGTATTGTCATACAGTGAGATGGAACCAGAAGGTCTGGGAGCACCAGCATTCTTTTCGTGGACAGAAAATTAAAAAAAGAAAAGGGGAAGTTAAGAAGGCAGAAATGAAAAATTAAGAAGAGCAAAATGAGAATTTTGAGAGGCACTAGGAAAAGGCCTTTGAAATTTTTAATCACTGACTCAAAAAATATAGTTTTCTAGATTGTAGGTATGCAGCCTGCTGAAAGGTAAGTTCAAATGATATTCAATGACTTGAATACTGTTTTATGTCCCGTGGAGGGTCATGAAAATTTTCCATGTGCCCTTGAGGAATCCTTTTTGAGAGATTCTTCTCTGATCATAGTTGGGAAATTAATTTTAAATGACTTCTGAATCTCCTTGAGAAAAAGTTGCCTATACTGTTTCCCACCACTCAACTGCATTAGAGCATCAGCAAGAAGATTTTTGGCAGAGCAAAAATCTAGTGTATTGTGATTATTTAAGTGTTAAAAGTTTTAGGGCAAGGTTTCATTTTGTTCTACTAAGTCTGTCACACTCTGACTAAAACAAATAGGCCAGCAGTATAAAATTAGACACCAGTTACATGCCTTTTTTCATGAAACCTATTATAAGTAGATAATTGTGTAAGAAAATTACAGACTTGTAGTGGTGATAAGAAATCAAAAACTAAGTAACTAAAACTTATCAGAACTAAATGCCTAGAAAGAGCTCTGCCTTATGGTTCAAGCAAACAATAACCAAAAGGTATAAAAGTTAATTCTCTGATTATATTATATTTTGGAGAGTTATTGACATTGCTGAAGATTAAGGATATTCAAACAAGTATAATTTCAGAGGCTGTCTTGTGATGTTACCTAGTTTGAAGCAGGACGTGATTAGGAGGTAATTTTTCACTAACAGGAAACAGACAAGAACATCCAGAAAGAAAATTTAGAATAATGGCAACTCAATGACAACTTGTATAATGTATGGGTTAATTATTAATGTTAAGGGTAAAAATATTTGATAGTGTAACCTTGGTAGCTAGATGAGAATGAAATGTAATATATAATAGGGGACTTTAGGTTTTGACATTTTATGATTTAGGTACACTTAAGACTGTTTTGCCATAAGTATTGAGTTTTTGAGTAATTATTTTAGACATTAATTCAGGACAGGAAATAAAAAATTAGAGTCATATCAAAATCAAATGCCTACAAAAGCCAGACAGAGGACATAGTTAATGAGGGTTGCCTGGTACAGGAACAGAGGGAAGAGTGGGGTCAGGCACGGTGGCTCACACCTGTAGTCCCAGCTACTCAGGAGGCTGAGGCAGAAGGATCGCTTGAGCCCATGAGTTGGAGGTTGCAGTGAGCTATGATGATGCCACTGCACTGTAGCCTAGGCGACAAAGCGAGACTGTCTCAAAAAAAAAGGAAAGAGTGGCGACAGGGACCAACTGGGAGTAGGAATTCCATCTGAAGGGGACAGCTGTTGAAATATAGGAATGTGGTTGACACGATCTTCAAAATTTTTTAAAGGTTTTGGATATTGGGATTTTGTGCGGCATCTCCTGATTTTTAATTTAGCAAATAATTCAATTTAAAACAAGCAAACAAGAAAAACCCGTGACTCAAACAAAACTCATCCATTGTCTGGATGCAGCTTGCTGACCATCTCTAGATCACCAGAAGAGGGAGGACATTTATATTAATTAAGTGCCAGGTATCATACATAAAATAAGTTTATTTATATCTCAAGTAACTCAGTGTGGTATGTATAATCATCTCTATAACACAATGAGGAAACTGAGGCTTAGACAGGATAGGATACTATTGATAATCACTTCCATGGGTAGCAGAATGTCTCAAAAGAAAAATAAGCAAATCAAGTGATAAAGGGACCACAAATGACCTAGCATAGAACTGCTGTTTAACCATAATAGGAGGGAAATCAAGGATGAAACTGGCATACTGCATTTAACAAAGTGCACACTTACAGGAGACCATATGAACAAAGTAATGGTTTTATTTAACTTTCCTTGTATAATTTGAACATGGAAAGTTTATTGGTGAACATGATTTCCAGTTCAAAACACTCAGGTTTTACTGATATGGCTAAGCTCTTTCTCTGAGTTATGACCCTTTGTTTTTCATGGTGGGGAAGAGGGGTGTCTCCAGGGATAAGGTGGAGTTACTGCAGGAATTTCCTCCCTTAGTGCATTTGAATGCAAAGTTCCACAGGAGGTGGTTTTTAGGACATATGGCTGAGTTGGTGCAACACTTGAAATATGGTAGAGATGCTCTAACCATATAATTGCATTAAAAAGTTGAATTCTTGGCTGGGCAGGGTGGCTCATGCCTGTAATCCTAGCACTTTAGGAGGCTGAGACAGGAGGATTGCTTGAGCCCAGGAGTTGGAGGTTGCAGTGAGCTATGATGATGCCACTGCACTCTAGCCCAGGTGACAGAGCAAGACCCTGTCTCAGGAAAAAAAAAAAAGTTGAATTCTTCTCTGTACTCTCTGAACTTTTAAAATGTTCTACATTTGACATATATTATTTTTAAATGAGAAAGAAATGCTATTTGTAAAGTTTAATTGGCAGAAAACAGTACATAGCACATACAATTCAAGCATTAACTGAATGTAATATAAACAGCTTGGAGAAACAGCTTTCCTGGACAACCTTACCCATTAAATGTTCACTCATCCCATGCTTAACCCCTGAGCTCAAAGGTTTGTGTCTCTATTCAGGCCTCTTAGCTTTCCTGAAATTCTACTTACTTTGGTTTCTTGGAAGACCCACTCTGGAAGCACTGCCATCGAAGAATAAGTTTCCTGCCTTCACAGTCTGGAATTCTCCAGGAACACTGGCCAGTATGGGTGGGAAATTCCTTCCAGATTGGTCCTGGTGGAATTCCTTTCCTCCTTTCTGAGACCACCATCCATTTTCCTCTCTTCCGGTTTAGGAGTCATTCATTCAATTTCTATTATTTTAGTGATTACCTTTAAATTTTTAGTTAAGCATATGTAACCTGACAATGTCTAAGTTAATCATCATTGCCACATCTTTACCCCTCTCTCAAACCCTACTAGACAGTAGAGTGACTTCACTCTGATCATTCTGCCCCTTCACTTAACATATTGTTCCATATTTTAGTCTCACTTTTTCTACTCCCCAGGTGTGTTGTTATTACTGTCCTTGTTTTACATAATCAATACTTGTTTGAATTTGAGCAGGTATTTACTGATTTCTTTGTTCACCATTGTTTCTTGAGTGCTACTCACTCCTGAGTTCAATGTCCTTCTTCTTTTTTTAAACAATGAAACCATTTTCTCTTTTTCTTTTTTCTTTTTCATTTTCGGTAGAGACAGGGTCTCACTATGTTGCCCAGGCTGGTCTCAAATTCCAATCACTCTGCCTCCCAAAGTCTTGGGATTATGAGCCACCACATCCAGGCTTCTTCTAAATAGACCTCTTAGTAGTCCCTATAGTGAGGCTCTCTTGGTGGTGAGCTCTCTCATATGCTTGAAATGTCTATACTTCACTGTTTCTCTACCATGATAGATAAACTAGGTTGGCAGTGATTTTCTCTCAGCACTTTGAAGATATTATTCCATTAGTTTTTGGTTTCTGTTGTTGCTTTTGTTGTCAGCCTAAGTGTTGTTCCTTTGTAGGTAAACTGTTTTCTCTCTCACGCTCCCTTTTGTGTTTTGAAGTTTCCTATAACATGTCAAGGTATGGATTTAATTTTATTTATTCTGCTTGGGACTTAGTGTGAATATTGAATGTCTATTGTAATCTCATCTTCAGTAGGCTTTTACCAGGAGAGCCCCTGCACGCAACCTGGGTTGAAGGTATGTTTTTCAGAAGTGTATATGAAAGAGAGAGACAGAATGTGTGTGTGTCTGTGTATGTGTTTGCTTCTGCCAGAGTCCTGTTTGTATCATTGGCCTAGACCACATTCTATATTAATGTCATAGTTTGAAGATTTACAAATCACAGAAGTAGAATACACTGAGCCCCCAAACTCATACGAGGGCAAGCCATGGTGAGAAATTATTAGCTGTGACTTTTTTTTTATCCCTATCTAAAGCCTGAGCTAAAACAGACATGCTTCCTTGTCATCTCCCTGTGTCGGTAGGTGGACATTTTCTAGTTCTAGTTTGAAGGACACAACCCTTCAAAGTTTTTAGCTACAAGCAGAGTGCTCAGTTCCAACTCTTGCCTACTCTACTGTCCCCTTGTGGTCATAAAATCCCAAGTGCCCTGATGACCTAGATGGGGGCAAATATCCCCATCCAAGCTGCTGCAGCAGCAACCTCAAGCCCTTCTCTCTCTACTCTTCAGATCCATCTTTGATTTTGGCCTTTGGGGATTTCTTTTGCTTTCTCAGGAGCTCAGACACACATTTAAAAGGATGTTTGTTGTGTTTTATCCAGCATTTAAAGAAGTCTGTGGCAAGAAGATTTTTATGTTATTCCCCAATAGTTCTGGAAATGGAAACTTATGCATTTCTTCTACTCTTCCTTTTTTCTTTTTCTCCACTGGATTTTTCAAACCAAAGACTCCCACATCTAGAATACGGACAAGAGTTCCAAACTTGGTTATCCTCCTTCTTACGTGATAAATGCTATCACAGATCTCCTGGATAAAATATTTTATTCCAGATACAGTTAATTATAGAGCACAAGAAGTCACCCCAGGGAATAGATTCCAAGGAAAAGACCTCAAATTTCCTTTTATTCTTATTTTTGCAAGTTCATTTAGAATTAAAAAAAAATTTTTTTTAATTCAAATGACTCTTATTGAAGTTAAATCTCATCCATATTTTAGAGGTTCCCAGGAATTGGAGAGGCAACTCCTTTTATTGGGCATATTAAAATGAGTAGGAGGGCCTAGTTCACAAAGCTGCTTTTGACACACTGCTTTGATTTGTTGTACATTTGTTCTGGATAAAATTCATTTCCAAAGCAGGCCTGACAATTCTGTTTGCTAAAGGGAATTTTGTTGTTGTTGTTGTTGTCAAGGTCAAGAAACATTGCCTTTGGGTGTATTACTTTCAGGTAGATTAATTGGAATGACCCAGATGAGTACTGAAGGAATTGGCAAGTAAAAAGATTAGGAGCTTTGATTTTCTAGAATGAGGAAGAGAGGAAAGAAGGAGGAAATGAGGGACCATCTCAGTAAAGGGGTGCAAAGTGGACACAGACAGGCTGAAGCTTTGGGGTGCATAACTGTTGGGGGCCTGCCTGAAATCACCTGGCACTCTCAAAAGAGGTTAATTGAATACAATTTAATGAAGAGTCTATTGAGAAAAACCAACAAGGATTGGTGAAGCACCCAGGGGTAAAGGGGAGGGAGCAGTTACTAGAAGCTGGGGAGAACCACAGCTGTGGTCTTCAGTCTGGAATGCAATCCCAGTGGAACACTGGCCCAGTAGGGAGAGAGCCTGGGGAACAAATACCAGATCCCTTTCTCCTCCACTCATTGGCCTAACACTACTAGAAGCCCAAGGGCCTGGGACCTCCGCTGATGCAGTCATAAGAGGTCAGTTTCCAAGGGCAAGAGGACTGCAGGGAAGAGAGTAGAGTGGATCTGGAGAGGCAGACTACCCAGTGCAGACAGGTGGAGGGCATGTGGGTTAGTGTGGGTGGTCAGGGCAAACACATGAAACTCAACACCACGTGATGACCTTTTCTTTTTCACAGTTTTGCTCTCACACTGCTTCTGCTCTCATGACTTTTCACGTCAACACAGTACCTTAGTGATTACGGAAACGACACTAGTTTTGAAGACTGTCTTCTGGGGGTGTAAATGTTCTCCCAGTTCCCCACTTTCCCTGCCCAGGTATACTCATGAAAAGGTGACAAAAATCAAGCCTATTCCCTGTCAAGTTGTTCAGCATCTGGGTGGCAATCAGTGGCACTGATGAGAGGAGCGGTGAGTTGCCCTCATATGGGTTAAAATATCAGGGCAAATCTAGAAGTGCACCAACCTTGTCATTTCCCTGGTGGAATCCAGTCTCCCCAGGCCACCAGTGTCTACTACACCCTGTTAAATAAAGTTGATAGGAAGTCATTGGTTTGGACTGAGCTCCTGCACTAGAACCAAACCAAAATGGAGTTACTCATGTTGAAGTTCCAAGCCACTAAGATCTTTATCTGATCTTCCCAGAAATCAGGGGGGAGAGAGACAGAGAGAGAGAGAGAATAGCCAAAGCCCCCAAACAGACTGGTTTTAGGTGGCATGATAAGGAAGTCCCCTCTAATTTAACCTTTACAATAAAAGTATCTTTGAAATGACTAATCCCACTTTTTGTTTTCTGTTACTGCTTTCCTCAGCCCTTTTCTGTCTATAAAATCAACCTGCTCTGTTTGGCTCCTTGGAACAATCATTTTCTTTTATGAAATGAGGTGTTGCCCGATTCTATAACAGAATTGCAAATAAAAGCCAACTAAGATATATAGCTAAATTTGTTAATTTTCTCTTTTGACATCCCTCTCCAATTTAGTCTCTTGTTTCTCCATTTAACCACTGAGCTTTCCTCCTTGGGCAGCTATAGAGAAAAGAGAATAAAAAGAGGAGAAGGAAGAAGCGAAGAAAAGATAAGTGTGTGGCTTTTCCTCTTCTCTTAATCATTGAAATAATGCACTACTGATTTCCCTATGATGGGACCTTGAGAACCTGAACCAGTTCAAGGGAGGGCGCCAGAGCCAACCTTTAATCATTTGTTGATTCAATAACCATGGCCCTGTAATATTATCCTCAGCATTTGACGATGACATTACTCATAATGATAGGTATCTCTGCGTGTGAACATGGCTTAGAGACCAAGGCTAGGCTAATGTTCCTTTTTAGGCTGCACATATAAAATCTATTTTCCCGTCTGTAGCAACAGCCGCTAATTAGGCATCTGGTGCCATTTGTGAGCCCGACTTTTCTTGCCCTGTGGTAGGTCACTTCCCTTCTGTAAACCCAGTCACCCATTTTTTTATTACAAAATACCAGGATAGTCTATCTGCCCTTGTCATTTCTCAGCTAATCACAAATACGACATCCTGATTCTGGTAACAGCATACCAGGAAAATCAGGAGTACAGAAACCATAGGCTCTGACCAAAGTAAGGCACACAGGGTCTTACACATAGCGGCTCAAAAACATCTGTTGACTGAATAAATGAATGTTTTTGAGTTTCGTAAAAGGGTATAGTATAAAAGGGAAAAGGATATAGTGATAATATGGCTAAGAATTCAAAAGCAATATTGGGATAATTAACAACAGTATATACATACAGGGGTTGCTGAAGATTGAATGAATTAATATACATGAAAATGTCTGGTAACACTTTAAAGCCCTATACACACATTAATTATTATCATTATATAGTACATAAGTATTGTGGATAATTAGTCTTTCCAGAAAGAGTGTAAGATTAGGAGTCAGAAGATCTGCTCCCTCCAACCACCCACAATTGTGTGACCTTGGGAAGTTGCTCAGTGTTGCTCTCTGAGACTTATTTGTTTCATCTGTAAAGTGGGAATATTAATATTGTTATTTTCCTTCCATGTATAGCTCAGAGAGTTGTAAAATGCTTGAAAGTTGTAAAACACGACTGCATATGTTGATTTTTGTTTGGGTGATTAGCACACCATGATCCAGTGGACAGAATGTCAATAGGATGCACACTATTACCCCAGGAGTGACAATAAATTTGAAAAGATACACTTCTCAGAAAGTAGATCCGTTTGGGGCCAAGGCATGTGGTTGTTGAAGCTGCAGACCACTCAAGGGTAGATACCACAGCCTGGTTGCCAAAGTGGAATGTTCCAGCCACCAAGGCTGACTAAATTCAATGTGTGGACAACTCCTAATTGTAGGTATCAGGAATCTGCTCTCCCAAACAGCTCTTTCCATGACTTCTAATGGGTAGTAAAATAGGGAAATTTGCATTCCCCAATGGGCTTAAGAGTAACAACACTGGACAGAGTATCAAGGCCCAATCGTACTTTCTGGCTGTGTGATCACAGACAAATCATTTATCATTGCTTAGCTGGAAAAAGAGAATAGTGAGATCTACTCTGCAGGACTTTTAGGAGGCTAAAATAAGTTTGTGTATGTAATGTCATTTTGTAGACAGCAAAGCACTACACAATGTTAAGTATTAGTATTCTTCCCGGACACTGGGGGAGATGTTACTGAGCAGTAAAATTTGCTCACACATAAATAGCAGAAGTGGAGAGAGAAAAAAAAGAAAGAAAGAAAGAAAGGAAAGGTCTGGATAATTCACAAACTGGAATAACAACCTTCTGAATCATATAGACTTGGCCAGGCTGGGCCCAATGTAGAGCCCTGATGGCAACTTCAGTGGTTGGAAAATGGCACCTCTGAGGAAAAGCGGAAGGGGCCATTTCCTCTGCAGAAAAGTCAGAGGAGAGGGAGCCTATGATTTCCAGGTACACACAGGGCAACCCTGGGAAATGTGGCAAGCAGCGGTGTAACATTTCCACAGAGAACGGGACTCACAGGTGGCTGCTGAGGCTCTGTTTGGGTTGATAGAATGGGAGATTTCTGTACCACAGAGAATGGGCCTGGCCAAAGCCAGTGCCAGAGCTGCTGTGACCTGGTTCTGTCCTCGGTTGACAGCCCCTTGCAGGCCTGGGGGAGACAGCACCATGCAGGTTAGTCAAGTTGAGTAAACACAGGCTGACCCCTAAGTGAAAGCTTTGTCTTCGTGAGACGGAGCTGAAAGGTGTCCCTGGGACAGGGACCTTACTCTGACAGGTAGCTCACCCCAGACCTAAACTGTACTTTAATCCCTAAATGAGATCCCTGGGACAATTCACTACAGCCCGACATAACCCTGAATACAAAGTGAAATTCTCAGATAGCCATCACCGTTCATTCATTCGTTCACCCATTTCTTATCTATTGACAGTTACGCACTGGCAGAAAAACCAGGGTGAACATGAAGTTCATAAGGAAGTCCACTGAGCAAAGACAGGCATTCAGCCTGTGAGTAACTGGTGCGAAGCAGAGGGAGAGGGAAGTAGGAAGAGCAGGCCAGCTGTGGAGGTTCAGGGGAGGGAGCCATCTCTCCTGACTCCGGAGAGGAGGGGTAACATCGCTGAAGAAATGGCATTTGGGTCAGGCACTGAGGATGGGCAGCTTTGGGCAGGGGACTGGCTGGCAGGAAGGGTGTTTGGGGCAGTGGGTACAGCATGAATCTTTGTGTGGAAGTGAGCATTTGTTTTTTTGTTACTCACAGTTTTTATTGTGTCTTTAACCAAAGCATAGGCTTGTTAAGAATAGTGATTGTGCTTTACACGTCTTCCGTGACCTGTGTAGCTCCCAGCATGGTGTTCCATCCATATCTATGGAATGAATGTCCCATCCTATCCCTCTTTCCTGCTTCTCTTTCACAATTTCTGCTCAGAGACACTGCTCTAACCAAACCTTTCCTCTAGGCTTCGCATGTTCAGATTATATCCATCTTGTCAGGCCATGTTCCGTTTTTATCTTGGGGAGAAAGTTCTTCACCTCTTTCTAACTCCCATTTATAAAACTGAACCACATGAAATTGTTTCTGTAGATCAAAAATGGCTAAATATTGACAATTTGGTATGGTTGAACTTAATAAACTCTTTTTTTTTTTTGAGACAGGGTCTCACTCTGTCGCCTGGGCTAGGGTGCAATGGCATCATCACAGCTCACTGCAACCTCAAACTCTTGAGCTGGAGGGATCCTCCGGCCTCAGCCTCCCAAGTAGCTGGGACTACAGCCACACACCACCACGCCCAGCCCAAAGTAATATACTCTTGTACTGACTCGACACTCACTTGGTCTCACTTTGCATACTTTCCGTTATTAGAATAACAGTTTCTTTCTTTCTTTCCTGGCTTTCTCCCTGCCTCCCACTCCCACCCCCACCAAATGTAAGCCCCATGAGGGCAGGAACTGTGCTGTCTTATTCTTTGCTGCATCCCTAGCTCCCAGCATACCGAATGGTACATGGTGGGTGCTCAATGTTTGTTTAACGAATGAATGAATGAATGCTTTGCCCTGGGGTTTGGGCATTAAACAGAGTTGATCTAGTTATGGGAATCGGGTGAGTCTCTCCTGGTCTTGCTTTTCTCAGCTCTAAAAGCCAAGTTGTGAAGTACACTACATCAGTGGTTCCCCAAATCACTGGCTCTCCAGAATCACCTGTGGAGTGTTAAAAACACAGATTCTAAGGCTGACTCCAGACCAATGGAATCACAGCAGTGGGGAGGGGCCCAGAAATATGTAGGTATCTTTGCCTTCAAAGATAAGTCTTCAGTAACCACTGAAACAGCTATCAAACCTCCACTTGGGGACCACCAAACTCCACAAAGCCACTGGGCAAGAGCTGCAGCTATCTTGCTCACCACCAGGTTCCCAGGGCCTAGCACCTGGCAAACAGCAACAAACACTTGTTAATGCATCCTGGAGATCTTTTTCCATTTCTGAGGAGCTAAAGCCCATTAGGCTAGCTAAAAGAGATCTCAGATGGATTGACCTTGAGAGTTTTCTACGGTTCCCTTGGGCTCCCACACTTGCTTGTATATTTGTGGCAGTGTGTAACAAGCCATGTGTCACTGGGCAATTTAACCTCTCTGAGCCTCAGATTCTTCTGTGAAATAATGGCATTAGGTTAAATGACCACTAGGGTCCTATGAGACTTGATCTTGCTTTCCATAATGACTCTAATACTTCCTAATTGTGTGACTTTGGGTAAGTGACAATGTCTTGTTGAAATACCTGTAATCCCACTCTCCCACCCCTTGCCACTGACTGTAAGCCCCATGAGGGCAGAAACCTTACCTATCCCATTGCATCTATCTCTGATACTTAGTGCTTGGCATATAGCAGTCACTCAATAAATCATTTTTCGGGTGCGTGATACTTTTTTTTAATGTACTGAGAAAGTAGAAGCTAGTTTAGTTAATTAAAAATTGTATATATATCAGCCTGAGCTCAATATACTGCTAGTGGAAGTATAAACTCATACAATCATTTTCTCCCCTTTTTGTTTGTTTATTTTTTTAGAGATAGGGTCTTGCTCAGTCATCCAGCCTGGAGTGCAGTGGTGCAATCATGGCTCACTGTAACCTCCAACTTCTGGGCTCAAGTGATCCTCCCACCTCAGTTTCCTGAGTAGCTAGGACTATAGGTGTGTGCCACCACACCTGGCTAATTTTTAAACTTTTTTGTAGATGGGTCTCACTACATTGCCCAGGTTGGTATTCAATTCCTGGCCTCAGGTGATCCTCCTGCTTCAGCCCATTTAAAAATTGGATTATTTGTCTTTTTATTGTTGAGTTGTAAGAGTTCTTTATATATTCTGGATAGTCCCTTATTAGATACATGATTTGCAAATATTTTCTCCCATTCCATGGGGTGCCTTTCTTGATAGTGTTCTTCAAAGCACAAAAGTGGTAAATTGCATTAAGTCCAATTCTCTGTTGGATTGAAATAAATTGGATTAAGTTCAACTTATCTTTTTTTTTTAATCTGTGCTTTTATATCTAAGAAACCATTTTTTAATCAAGGTCACAAAGATTTACTCCTATGTTTTCTTCTAAGAGTTTTATTTTATTATTATTATTTTTTTTTGTTTTTTTTTTCTTCTAAGAGTTTTAAAGCTTTAGTTTTTACATTTAGGTGTACAATTCACTTAATTGAGTTAATATTTCTATATTATATGCTATGCAGTAGGGCCGCTCTTCTTCTTCTTCTCTTCTTTTTTTTTAAATGATGGTTAGATGATGCCTAAGTGAGTGGCAATGCCTTAACCATATGTGTGTTGTCAAGCCCCAGGCCCTCTTCCATCCTTGTTAAGGAAGTGCTAACCTTCTCTCCTTTCATAAAATGCATTTAAAAACATATCTTTTATAGTAAATTTAGCACACATATAGAAAAGTAGACAAAATAAGAATGTATAGTTACATAAATTATAATAAATGAATACCCTGTAATCAATACCCAGGTCAAGAAACAGAACACTGTCAGCACTTCACTTCCCAATCAATACTCCCTCCTCCTCTGTAAAGTATCTGCTACCCTTTAAGGCAAACTCTTGTTTGCTTTTGTTAGCTTTACTATCTAGAAATGCATCCCTAACAATAGAGTTTCACTTTGCCAATTTTTGAAGCTGATATCAATGGAATTGTATCACTTCTGGCTTCTTTTATTCAACATTATTTTGTGAGATTCATTCAGGTTTTGCAAATAACTGTAGCTCATTCATATTTATTGCTGTATGGTATTACATTGCATGAACCATAATATTCTGTTTGATGGTCATTTGGATTATTTCCTGTTTGAGGCTTTTACAAAGAATGCTGCCATGGACATCCTTTTCTTTGTCTCATAGTACATAGTACATTTAGTATATACCTTGGAGTGAAATTGTTGGACATGTGTATCTCCATTTTAGTTGAAAATAACAAACCGTATTCCAAAGTGATTACCGCAGTTCAAGCTTTCACCAACTATAACATTTCTTGTTCCACACCCTTGCTAACACTTGCTATTGTCAGTTTGTTTGATTACAGCCATCCTGGAAGGTGTGCAATAGTATCTCACTGTGGTTTTCATTTGCTTTTCCCTGATGACTAGTGAGGTTGAGCATCATTTCAAATGTTTATTGGACATTTGTATATATTTTTGGTGGAGTACCTATTCTAGTCTTTTGCCCGTTAAAAAAAAAATTGGTTTTCTTTTTCTTCGTAATTTCTAGGAATTTAACAACATTATTTGGATATGAGTCCTTTGTCAGTAATATGAATTGCAAATATCTTCATCCATTTTGTGGCTTAATTTTTTAATCTAATGATGTGTTTTTGATAAACAGAAATTCTTATTTATAATATAGTCCAATATAATGATCCTTTTCTTTATGATTGGAGCTTTTCTGTCCAGTTTAAGGAAGTTTTTCCTAATACTAAGGGCATACAGATATTCTTCTATATTATCTTCTTAGAGGTTTTATTATTTGCCTTGTACATTTAGATCTACAATTGACCTGGATGGAGTTTGTGTATGATAAGGGCAGGGGTTAAATTTAATTTAAAAAATGATATCCAATCAATCCAGCACAATTTATTGCAAACGCCTTCCTTTCTAAACTGCCTTGAAGTACCTATGTTGTCATAAGTCATGTGTTCCTTTAGCTTTGGTCTATGTCTGACCTCTTTATTCTATTTCACTGATCTCTCTGTCTCTCTTTGCATATCCATAAAGGTTTGAAAAACAACTTGTGAAGTTCTACTGGGGTGGAGGAGAAGTGTTAGAATCTTGATTGCGATTGCACTAAATCTATAGATCAATTTAGGGAGTTTGACAATTTCACAATATTCAGTCTACTAGTCCATGAACATGGTATATCCTACATTTATTTAGATTATCTTTGATTTCTTTCAAAAATGTTCTAAAGCTGTGTAGAGGCTTTTAACATCTTTTATTGGATTTGTTCTTGGAAATTAGATATTTAATAGATTTTTATATTATTTTAAATGGTATTTTAAAATTTTCATTCTCTAATTTTTTTTTTGTATTTAACACAATTAATTTTTGTTAGACATTAACCTAGTTATCAACAACCTAGGTAGTTAACAAACCAGGAGCAACCCTCAGCTACTGAGAGATGGAGTTGATGTATAAATACCCCCAGCTTTCATGCTCCTCAGTAGGTTAATTCTGAAGTACGTCCCACACAGTCTCTCAGAGTTTCTGGTGACATTGAGTTCCAATTGCCCATGGTGGTAAAACACTCATCAGCCTACCTTTTATTGGGTTTTCTCCCTTCCCTATCTTTTATGTCCATTCCCACACAGGCCTTCCTGCAATCACTTCCTAAACAAACTATTTACAGCCAAATCCTTGTCTCAAGGTCTGCTTTTGGGGAAACCAAATATAAGACATGGCCTGTCTCAGGGATGCAGTCCTTCAGGGCTCAACACAAAGTAAGAGGGGTTCATTAGAACTCCCCACTGCATTGGGGGATCCTATACATCAATCCCTGTTGTCTTAGCCCTGAGTGCCTGTCAGACTAACTGCTCAATCTGATTGCTCAATCTCTTGGCTTCTCAGTTTGTATTTCTGGAATTAACATGCATCCCTGGGGAAAAAGTGCTCCAAAGAGAGGATTCTCTGACCTGGGTCTTATTCATCCCTTGGATCCTGGTTTGGTCATTCATTATTTTGTTAGCTTTCTTGTGCCTTTAAGCAGATTTAATGAAATATTTTGTTTAACTTTTCTAGTTGTCCTCAAAGGGAGAATTTGTCTGAATTACTAGAAAGGCAGTCCCCAGCCTCCTTCTCTAAGGTTGTATTGCACTTTGACTCTTCAAAGAGCTTTTGCTTGACCCCAGCTTACCTTGATTCCCCTATCTGTATTTCCTCCTCCCCCATCCATGTGATGGTCTTTCACAACTCCATGCCTTTACTTGCTATTCCCTGTTCAAAGTGTGACCCACCAAAGTGTTAGATCCCTGGGAGAGTAAAATTCTTCCTAACATGCCATCTGGGACAACAAAAAGGTAGCAATGCCAAGATGGTTATCAGTCAAAGACCACATAGGCAGTTTGAATGGGCTGCCTAGAAGGAGGAGACCAACCTTCAACCAGGAGAGAAAATCTCAGTTCTAGGAAACCAGGAGTGGATAAATCAAGTTGAAAGCAGGATAGAAGTATAATGAAAGATAAAGGGCAGATTTGGAAGAAAGAGAAATGAGGCAAGGTATGGGCATAGTGTGGTCTGTTCAGGGGCAAATCTAAAAAGAGTAGGTTTAAGCCAGATATTCTGTTTGCTCAGAACATTCTTGATAGTGCAGCTTAAATGACTTTTCTTAACTCTCTTGGCTGGAATCACTTCCTCTTTCAACTTCCATGGCACTCTTATTGCATTTATTGTATCATTTTTTTTTTCTGTTGGCTTTGAATGGTCTGTTCCTTCTAAATTATTAACTACCATATGGCAGCTGTGGTATAGTGGAAAGAGCAATGGAATCAGAGTCAGAAGACTTGGGTTTTAGTCTCAGCTTCAGCACTTACCTAAGGTGTTTGAGCCCCAGTGTCCTTATCTGTGTAACAGGAGGGATAATATTATTTATCCCATAGTGTGAGTTGAATATTAAATGATATAAGATTTAAAACTGGTACATAGAAAGCACTTGACAAATAAATACTTCCATTTGCTGAGCCTACTGTGTGTATGAATTACTCTAGGTACTTGACATATGTTATCTTATTTAGACCTCACTGCAACCCTATGTAAATCTATTACTATGGATTATTTATCAAATGAGAAAAAAAGGCTATGATAGATTAAATAATCTAATAAAGGCCACATGAGTAGCAGAAACAGAACTCAAATCTGGATCTGTCTGGCTCTAAAACTAGCAGTGTACATTTGTCTACCCTGCTTCCCCAGGCTCACATGGACTTCTAATAGTGGCCTTGAAGTCACTTTTTAGTCTAATCTGGGCTGATGTTGGAGCTGGTGACCTATAAAAGTGTTCCATTATCTGCCTCAAGGGGTACCTAGTCTATCCTGATTTATAAATATTCATATACTTTGCTCAAAAGAACTTCTAAGCTAAAGTGTGTGTATTGTGTGTGTGTTGCATTAAAAGAGGAAAAGTGATATTCATTCTTCCTTAACAATGGTTTACAAAACCCTGATTTAATGAACGTCTACAAAGACTGGAGACGTTCAGTTTTTGCCTTGAAAGAGGTATTTGATTTTTTTGAAGAGGCCACAGAAACCTTTGAGAAGCTACGAACTAGTTCCCCAGCAAAAAAAGATCTATTCAAGAATTTGCCATTGTGATCTCTCATCATAAGTTGAAGAACCCCTCTGTAGAACAGGTATATCATTTTTCATTTAAAAATAATAGAAAAACATGAATCACTTAAATCAGGAAATTAGTGGAAATTTCCACCTTTTGTCTTTGGGTATGTGATGGCGTGGTGGTGGTAAGGAAATTGTGCGGACTAGGCTGATAGAAGAAGTTGCCGCAAAGTCAGACTCATGATCCCACTATCACTTTCTGGAAAGGTCCTTACACAAGTATCCTACTTTTCCAATAAAAGGCTGTGTATTTCTTGCCTCGTATCTGATTTTACACTTCCACTTTAAATACAAATGCGGATGAAGGATGAGAAACAACAACAGAAAGCCCCTAAGGGTCTGCAAAATAATTAGGGCTGCCCCAAGGAAATCAGCGCGAGAGAAGGCCGGAGCCCCCCTTCCTCCCCACCTCCTCCGGGACACACGCACACTTACTCTCCCTCCCGGCGGGCTCGCCCGTCCGCCGCCTCCTCCCCTAACACGTGCTCCCCGGAACACTCACTCCGGAGACATCCCACCCCCAGGGGGCTGGGCTCGGGAGCCGAACGGACCAATCGGCACGTGCCTTACAGCGTCGTGGCTCGACAACGTTGAGCCGCCCAATCGGAAGGGCCTTACCGCCCGTTTCCCGGAGCCCCGCCCCCTCGCCGCCGTGCCCCCGCCCGCCGGTCTCCTCCCTCCTCCTCCTCCTCCCGTTCGCCCCTCCCCCGCCGCTCCGGAGCGGAGCCTGCAAGACGGAGAAACTGGGGCAGAAGTGAAGATGGCGGCGGCGGTGCTGGTGGCGGCGGCGGCGGCGGCTTCTCGCCAGTGACGCGCGGTGCGGGCTCTTCTCCCTCCCCACCTCCCCTAGTCCGGACCCCGTCCGCCGCCGGGACCGTACCGTCCCCGAAGCCCGCAGCCCGCCTCTCTCCTCCCTCCCCAGTCGCCTCCTTTCCCGAAGCCCGGCTGCCGCTGGCGGCGGCGCGCCCCGGGTCCCGACCGCCAGCCTCGCACTCGCGCTGTCGCCGGGGGGCGGGTAGCGTGGTGATTTGCCCTCCTGCCCGCCCCGCCGGGCCGCGGACACACGCCCGGCAGGGAGGCGACGGCGGCCCCTGCGCATTTGCTTCCCTCCATTTGGGGACTGGGAGGCGGCGGCGGCAGCGGCTGTGGGTTTTGGGGAGGGGAAGGGGATAGGGGGGGCGGGCGAGAGCGGGAGGGGGCAGTCCTCGGGAGGAGGACGAGAAGGAAAGCACCATGACGTCCATCCATTTCGTGGTTCACCCGCTGCCGGGCACCGAGGACCAGCTCAATGACAGGTAATAGGGCCGGCGGGTCGGCGGGCGGGGGGAGGGGCGCCCTTCCCTCCCTCCCCTCCCCCACGGGGCCGCGCCGGGGCGGGCGCCTGTGTTTACGCGCGGGCAGTCCAGCTGGGGTGGGGTGGGGGGGTCCTTACTGCTCCCTTCTAGGCCCCATCCGGGCCAAACTTCTGGTCCCGGGGGCTGGGGGCCGCTGGGGGAGCACGGGGTAGACGGGACCCGCGGTGTAGACGGGAGAGCGCGCTGCAAATCCCCTTACCCCCTTCCGCGAGGAGCCGCGTTGAACTCGACGGGGATGGGGGGACTCTGGCTCCCGGGGGGCAGGCTGTAATTACCTCTCGGCCCAGGCCCGAGGAATCCATATTAGTCAAAGTTGAATTGAGACAGACAATGCGGATGGGGGATGGTGGAGGTAAAAAGAGAGGGAAGAGGAGAAGCGAGGCAAGGGGCCCCGGGGTAGGCTGGGCCGGGCTTGCTCGGGTCCCGGGACATGTGTCCAGTGGGGTGGTCTGGACCTGCCAGGCCTGGGATCCCGGAGGAGAGAAGCCGATTCCCGGCAGGTCGCGGGGGGGCGGCTAGGGGAGGTGGAGGGAGAGGGAGAGGGAGGAAGCGCCATGATTATTGTTATTATTATTAAATTTGAGCCCCTGCGGTGAGGTTTGCCTGGCCTGGGGGGGATGAATTCCGGCGGGGGTGGGGAAGTGGATTGGATTCCCTTTGCTCTCCTTCTCCTGAAATGGTGCTGGCAGCTCCTACCAGCCCCTGTGGTGCGAGCTTTTTTGTTTCCTTTTTTATTCTAATGATAGTGTTTTCCTGAGTTGTAATTTGACAGCTGAAAACCGTGCGTAGAGTGTCAAAGGAAAACTCTTACGTTTGCAGTTCAGCAATGCTGCTTTTCTTAACACGCTGTAAATTTCTGGGTTGGGTTTGCTATGGGCGGAGGAGGGATTATGATTTTTTTATTTTTTGTCTTTTATAAGAAGCTGTTTTGGTTTGGATTCCTCCCCTTCCCTCCGCCACCGTTCCTTGCCAGTTTAGGATATTGAATTGCAGGGCCGCATGCTCTCAGGGAACTGAGGTAAAGCAGGACAAGTTCCTTCACTGTTGCAAAACAGAATCAGAGGAGGTTCAGGGAGGCGTCCATTAAAGCATGTCTTAGAATCTAGGACTCAGATCTAATGATGGCCTTAAATGTTTACAGGCTCAGAAAGTGGGGGCATTTTAAGCCTCTCTCTCCCCCAATACTTTCACTCCTCTCTGTATTTCTTTTGAGTATAGAAGGCCATTTGGTCCCAAGTTTAGAAGCTAGATTTAATTTTTGCTAAGTGACCGGGCGACTTAAGTTGCATGACGCTGTTTGTCATGCGCTTCCCGGAGAGAGGAAGAGGCCTAACTTGCTGCTGAGATATTGGCCTCTGTCTCAGTATATCTAACCACCTCAGGTGGGGCAGACAGCTTTTAAATCTGGAGCTGGTGGTTTAGTTTCTGGCACTGGGTTTGGATTTGTCTAATCTTTGCTGTTGCCATGTTGTATTTAATGTGTTTGTGAAACTTTTGAAATACTTCTTGAAAATATTGACCATTTGGAGTTGTCACATAGTTCCTTTAAATACTGAAATAACTTTTTAAGTTATTTAACATTTTGTTATGTGGTCCTTACTCTGACTTTATTTCATTAAAGATCTTTTAAAGACATTAACATAAGATGCTTTGTAAATTTTGGAACCAGGCTAGTAGTGAGGATAGCTCTACTGTCAGTCATAGAACCATGCTGGTAGTGCTTGTCGTGTAACTTGTCTTGTAACTTAGAAAATTGCACCAGGGAGCGGAGAAGTAGAGCATGCCTTCTATATTAGTCCTAACTTTATGCACCAAGAATCCTGACTAGCTTTCTCAATTGGCTGTGCATGCCAAAACCTATTTGGCAGTTGTGCTGGGAATTTTGATTCTTTTTTTTTTTTTTTTTTGAGGAAGGGTCTTGCTCTGTTGCCCGTCCTAAAGTGCATGTAGTGGCATCATCATAGCTCACTGCAACCTCAAACTCCTGGGCTCAAGCGATCCTCCTGCCTCAGCCTCCTGAGTAGGTTGGACTACAGGCGCATGCCACCATGCCCAGCTAATTTTTCTATTTTTTGTAGAGATGGGGTCTTGCTCTTGCTGGTCTTGAACTCCTGGCCTCAAGCAATCCTCCCGTCTCAGCCTCCCTAATTCATTTTTTGAGCATTCCTTTTGCTTCAGTTATTTGAGAAATTTACAAGTAATGAACTTTCTTATTTACTTTTTTTAAGAGACAGGGTCTCCCTCTGTCACCCAGGCTGTAGTGTGGTGACCCCATAGCTCACTGCAACCTCTGACTCTTGGTCTCAAGTGATCTCTTGTCTCAGCCTCCCAAGTAGCTAGGACTAGAGAGAGGCACATTGCCACTGTGCCAGCTAATGTTTAAATTTTTTTTGTAAGGGAGGGGGCTGGCGGTAGCTCTTGCTGCGTTGCCCAGGCTGGTCACAAACTCCTGGCCTCAGGTGATCCTCCCGCCTCTACCTCCCAAAGAGCTGGGATTACTGGCGTGAGCCACCTTGCCCAGCCTTAATGTACCTTTTAAAAGTAACCTTTTCTTTTTCCATTCCTAGTATAAATGATTAGCTTTGTTTTTGATTCTTGTAGTGTCAGTATAGAATATTAAGAATATTCAGATCATAATGAGTTTTCATTTCATGAAATAAGGGAAAAGATAAGTGGATCTGAGTCATATCATACCATGTGTGCATCAGGGTGGCAGATATTTGAAAAAATAGAAAAGTGCTGTAGGTAAAATTTTAGGGAACTATATTTAGATGTACCAATTAGCAATAAACGTGTCTGGTCTGTTGAGATTTGTGAAGGCAACATTTGAGACAGTCACAAACGCTGAGTTTTAAAGTAGTTGACTTGTGGCAGGAGCTATTGTGTCTCCCCTTCAAAAGGAAAGATCCACTTAACGTACCTAGTTGCAAAGTATTAGGATCAACCTACTGCTTGAGAAAAATCTGTTTCCAAAAGAGGTTGGTTTTCTGGAACCTTTTAATTAACTAGAATAAGCAGCCCAGAATATATTTGCATCTTCAGATAAAAACTACCAAGTTTTAATAAGTTTTGGTAATTGACAAGAGTGCTACTATGGCTTGATTTTTTTTTTATTATGAGAAACATGTATATGAGAATAAACTAGTTTTGGATGAAAAGGATATAACTAGATGTACTTTATTCTTTACACTAAAAGCAGTGAGGTGCTCGCTTTGGCAGCACATATACTAAGATTGGAACAATAAAGAGATTAGCATGGCCCCTGCTCGAGGATGACACGCAAATTCATGAAGCATTCCGTAAAAAAAAATTAATAAAAGCAGTGAGATTAGACAAACAGTATGGTACTGTAAATAAGTTGCTCAGTTAAAGAAACTTTTGGTCCTCAAAACATCAGTATTTTCTTCTCCAAGTAAGTTTTCTTTCTTTAAATACCCACATCCTGTAAAAAGTCAAATATTTTTTCTCTCAGCTCTTTTGCAAAAAAACCAAAAGACAAAAACCAAATATTTTGTTCAGTGTAATAGTCTGATGTCTCAAGCATCTAAAATGTACGAAAAGAAAGACACTTATCTGATTTTTTTCATAATTTGTGTTTTCAGACTTGCTTAACAGATAATAATGATGATGATGCACGAGTGGAGTCGATGACTATAGGTGGGGCTGGCTAGGATGGAAAGAGGAGAGAAATTCAGAGAGCCTAGGATGTTGGCTGTGCTTCCCAGAGTGATTACAAGGTCCCTGGCACGGAGTTGCAGGGCCCTCAGCAAATATTCATTGAGTTGAATTGAAACCATTCAGTGCTCAGATACTTCTGTGACATTTTGATTTTCTTTCCAGTGAATTTCTTGAGTTAGTGCTATGTTCTTATTTAAAACATTGTCTCAGGAAACTGCAGAACAATACCAAGAACAGGGCTCTGCATATTGAGGTTGAGGGGAGAGCTGGAAGTGCCTGGTGCTTGGGAAGTCGTGTAGACCAGTCTTCTCACTAATAAGTTGAAGATGAAGACCTAGAGATTTACCAGAATGTAGTCATGGTACACAGCAAGTGGCTGACATGCAGCTGAGGCCCACATGATGGGTCTTCTGACTTTTTTTTTTTTTAAGTCCAGGGCTCCTTTCCACTCTTCCATGTGGCTTATATTCCAGAATATTTCTGTCTCAGGCATCCCAGCGTTAGAGCAGCCACCTATCTTAGATTTTTGATATCTTCTTCCCCTCAACTGCTCCCTCTAGGCCTCCAGTTTGATTTATGCCTTTTAGGGGAGAGGGCTGACCCTCTTAACCCTTTCCTAGTAGTAGGTTAGGAGAGCTTTTTAAAGGTGATGTATGGGTATGGCGTGGTGTGTTGTCCTTGTCCTGAATTACTCAGGATGCAGGTTAGTTACAATACAAACCAGTTCTCATTGTTTGTCTATATGTGGAATTTTCCTCTGAGCTTTGCCTTTTGTCATTATAATGTGTTGTGCAATCATAAACAGTCTTTATTGAGATTGTCATATCAAAAGTTTTTCTCTACAGAGTTTTCCCTTCAGGTGCTGTAACACAAGGTGATGTAGTATACACAGGAGCTTGAAACTCTGTGCTGGTAGGCAAGTCATTTAACCTCTTAGAATCCCCTCCTTTAATCTCTAAATTAGGCATAGTACCCACTCAAGGTCAGGAAAGAGCAATTGAGATAGTGAATGGGAAAGCAAATATTATAATGTGGATTCTATGGAAAATATGAAGAGATGGTTACTTTCAACTGTTTTTATGTGTTGCCTGGTTTCCAAATAGCAAAGCAGGAACTCAAAGAAATTGCCTTAGAATATCCTTAGTATTGAGTGCAGAATCCAGACTCTTAATCTGAGATTAGTGGTTCTGGGTGGGGGGTGATGTGTGATTTTTCCCTCCAGGGGATATTTGGCAGTGTCAGAGACGTTTGTTGTCACAGCTGGGGCATTGCTACTGGCCTCTAGTGGATGGAGGCCAGAGATGCTGCTAAACCTCCTATAAGGCACAAGAACAGCCCTCCACAACAAAAAATTATCTGGTATAAAACATCCGTTGTGCTAAGGTTGAGAACTCTGTTCTAGATTATCATCGGTGCATATAGTTGTAAAAATAAATGGAAACAACTTTTTTTTTTCCTCGCCCTCCCCCTGGAAACAACTTTTATGAAGAACAATTCAAGCACTATAAGTTCTGAAGTTAGTCTCAAGACATGACTGTTTAACTTAAGATTAATGAAAATTAAATAAAAATTTAAATCAGTTCATCTGTAATGAGTCACATTTTCAGTCTGCAGCCCCACGTAGCTACTCTACCATATTGGGTAGTGTAGATATAGAACAGTGCCATCATCACTAAAAGTTCTCTTGGATAGCATTGACATAGAAAGTGCATTTTTGCACAGGGCGTGGCATTTAGTAAATGCTCATTATATTTATTATGAACTGTTGGGTTTTAAAGACTCAGGCATATCCTCGCCCTCTCAGTAGGAGCCAGAAAATATGCCAGGGATTATGTGGAGCTGAACAAATGTTGTGCTGCATAGAGGTTATAATAGTTGAAAACTGCCTGAAATTTCAGTGTGCTGCATGAAAAAAAACACCCCAAACAAAAAGCCCCCAAGTATTAGGCAGTGTGGGATAGAGCATCACATCACCAAATCAGTGGGAAATCTCACTATTTGATTATTTCGATAGTTACTTAAAAAAATACTAGATAACTCTGTATTAGAACAGTCTCACTAAACTAAAATGATTAAATGAAGCTGCTTAAGGAAATTAAGATTAAAACGGGGTATAAAGTAGCCAAACAGAAAATGGAAAATCAAAACAAACAAAGGCAGAACAAATTTATAAATCAAGAAATTCATGACTAAATCATAGGAGTAAACAGGTACTTCTGAAGACAATTTCATGGTACACAGGCGTACAACTAGGAGTAATGGTATGAAATTAGGAAAGTTCAGAATTTTTTCCTTAACCATTAGGTTATTTAGGAAATAGTCTCTAAAGGAAAGTTTAGTCACTGAAGACTGTGTCAGATTACATTAAGTAGATCTTACAGGGTATATTGAAAGGAGCAATTTCTTTAACGTTGCAGGAGGATATACTTAATGTCTTCTTTCCCCCATTTTGTCATACATCAAATTAGGAAAACAAACTCCACTTATCATCTCCATTTCTGTCATTTTTTTAATCTACCCAATATAGTACTTCATGCATTTCTGTCATTTTGACACTTGGCATTCTGATCAAATGAAAACAGCCTTTTTTCCTGGCTCATGTGATTATGAATTGTTTTGTTTTTGTAATTGATTTTTAAGTTTTCCCTTGAATATTATTTTTAAGGTGTTTTTGTTATGGAAAGTTTCAAGCATATACAAAAGTAGAAAGAATAGTTTGAACAACTGTATACCCATCACACAGTCTCAACGGTTAAACAACTCATGATTGCAATCTGATTGCAACCGTCTCCCATTTATTCCCTACCATCAGATAATTTAATTGATGTATCTTCACTATGTATCTCAAAGATGAAGCCTTAAAAAAAATTTAAAAAAAAACCCCTTGGCAAGGGGAGCCATTGGAAGCCAAATTAAAAAAAAATTTATATTAAAAAAGAAAACCCAAAATACCTTAATATCAAAATTCAGTCTGTTCACATTTTCCTGTTGTCTCATAAATGCTTATTTTTGATTGACAATTTTGATAATTTTACTTAATAAAGCTAATGAGGTTCTAACATGTTAAACAATTTGACGTTCATAGAATAAGAGAAACTTGTTTGGACTGTAACCTTAGAAGAAAGGACAGGATCACGCTGTAAATCTTAAGGTTTCTGTAACGTCTTAACCTCTAGTATGATAGCATTTTATCAGCAGTCACTTGTGATTGTTATGTAATGATGGTAAGAGAGGATTCTTGAAATTAAGTGATTTTCTATGGGGGGGACATTGAGAAATAAGATTAAGCCATGTGAAAAGTTTGCCACATTCTTCTAAGTTAATATACAGAGGTGAGAATATTAGTCATTTGAACTTGGCTATAAGAAATCATTCTTTAATGATCGTATTTCATATTACTTTCCTGATACAAGCAGTATAGTGATAATAAGCCCCTTCAAAATGAGAAATAAGATAAATTCTTAGATAACCATGCTTTGTAACATTCTCATTTTTGTCAGGATATGAAATAAAGTGTTAGCATTTAATGTTATTTCACTTATAAATACACAATTTGTCTTACCTGCATAGCAAAAGTACTGCTATTTGTTCAGTTTCTGATAGTATCATTCACCTTAGTAAAATCTTTTCAACTTTACTCTTATTTTCCTATTTATTGAGTTATACTTTACATACAGTAAAATTCACCCATTTTAAGTATACAGTTTGAGTTTTGACAAATGTGTACAGTTGTGTAACCACCACCACAATCAATATAAAGAACATTTTTATAACCCCGAAGTTACCTGGTGTCCCTTTGTATTTTCAGTCCCTTCCCCCTACATCCTGTACCTGGCAACCACCGTTCTGCTTTCTCTCACTGTAATTTTGCCTTTTTTAGAATTTCATAGAAATGGAATCATGTGTTTGGTTTCTTTCAGTTAGCACAGTGCTTTTGTTCTGGATCTAATGTTGTAGCATGTAGTAGTCTCTTCTTTTATATTAATGGGTAGTAGTATTTTGTTGTATGGCTTATACTACAATTTTTAAATCTCTTCTCTAGCTTATGTAAATTTGGATTGCTTTCTGTTTCTGGCTATTTTTTATTCTTTATTTTTTAAAAGAAATTTCTTGTTATACAAAGGCTAGGCATGGTGGCTCATGCCTGTAATCCCAGCACTTTGGGAGGCCCATGTGGGAGGATTGCTCGAGGCCAGGCGTTTGAGACCAGCTTGGGCAGCCAAAGCGAGACCCTGTCTCTACAAAAAAAAACAAGCCAAACAAACAAAAAAAGAAATTCCTTGTTATAAAAAGAAATTCTTATAGAGAATCAGGAAAATACAGAATTTTAAATAAAAGTTTAATGTGATCGCTATTAGCATTTTGGTGACTCTTTGGTCTTTTTTTTTTTTTTGTACTGACTCAAAGCTCAAGTCTTTTTTTTTTTATACATGGATATTTTTGTTTTTATATAGTTGTGATCATCCAGGGTATAATTTTATATACTTGAAACTTTTCTTGACTTTAATTTGTTAACAATATTTTTCATAGGAAAAGGCCACTAATAAAAAAATTTTGTTTTTCTTGACAGCAAATTTTCGTGTTAATTAGAAACCATATTAGTATATGTTCTAAAATATAAGAGATTATATTTTAGAATTCCATTAAATGTAATGGTTATATTCTAGATTGCTAGTTATAAAGATTATGGTAGTGTCCTGTCTACAAAGCACTGTGATAAGTAAATCAATAGATAGATTTTTATTTTCTTCCCCATTGGTTCAGAAGCCATTTTTGTGGTACAGGAGAAAAAGTGTTGAGGACCTACCATTTTGAGAAATGGGCTCTGCTCCAGCATGAATCTGCTATTCCAGAGTTCAGGCGCCAAGGCATTCTGTGTCTTTACCTAAACTTAAATACCAGGTCTACCTCACCGACAACCTGGAACTCCAGAGATGCCCTTGCCTGAGTGGTTCCAAGACTCTACTTAGGGGCATGGTCAAAATTCATTTGGGTGTTCTTCTATGACAATCTGCTTGCTGTGATCTGAGAAGTGGAGCATGATGGGCTTCATAAGCTTTAACAAAAGCTACATTTGAGATTAGAAAGTTAATTTTATGGCAAAAGCTAAGAAAGAGACAGTATGGTAGGGTTATTTTAATTTCTGAATGATGAAAATAGGGTTTTAAATGAAAGGCTTTGGGGGGGGGAATATTGAGTTTCTGTAGTTGATTAGTCTCATGTTGTAGTAGTAGCTTTATTTCTTGTCCAAAACTATTAATAGTTTGAACTTGTCCTGTTATTGCTCTTTATTATCACCTACATCTAGAAACCCTACTTCAAGTCTTTAAAAGAAACAGCACCAATCAAGTGATTTTTATTAAATTTCGGGCAAGACTAGTTTTAACATTCATTCTCTTAATATGCTTATGTTTCTAGTGGTGGTTAAACTTGTCTTCATCTCCAAGAAATCCATTGATGTTTTCCATAAGTAATTGTGTTTTTCTGCTTATCACGTGTTCTGATTATTATATGTAGGTTAGGGAGTAATTGAGGGGAGTGAGTACTTTGGCGCTATGGACAGTGGAAACTTTTGTTTCTGTGGTTGTTCTTTGGGGGAATTATAGGAACTACAATTTTTTTGCCTCCTATAGTTGCCAGCAGGAGAATGAATCCAAACTGCTGCTACATGAAATGATTCCCTGGTAGGCTTCTGTCGCTGTCTAGGAGATGCAGAAACAGGAATGGGTGACTTCTGTAGTGGAGGTTGGCAGACCAGTGCAGGTCGCAGATGACATGTGGGCTGATTTTGTTGGCAGCTGCTCATCTTTCTGCCACTTCTGAGAGTTGAGAGCTACTGAAGAGTACGTATACTGCTTGCATCCAAGACAGGAGTTAGTACTATACGCGCTTAGCAGCCACCCCATACCAACCCAGAATGTTTCTCCTTCTGTAAAACTCTGAGTGGCAGGGACTCTAGGACAGTTGGTATTTTTGCTTTTCTTTAGGGCCTCTCAACTCCTCAGAGGTCTCTTTGGAAATGTAAAAAGCTATCTCAGTTGACAATGAAGATTCAGTCTTCCTTTGGTAAATTCTAGGACATTCTTGAGAGGTGATAGCATTTTTTAGGGAGAGGGGCATGATATGTTTAACCTTTTTTTTTTTTTTTAAGCGGAAGGTTTCTCTAACAATCATATTGAAATTTTATAAGAGTAACATAACCTAACCAACTTGTGGTAAAATCATCTATTGTGGTGGTTTTTCCCAGCTAAGAGAGCCCTTGATTTAAAGCAGTGCTTCTCATGGAATAGACCGCCATCAGGAGCACCAGAGCTTGAAGACTACTGTGTAAAACGCTCCTCCCACTTCCATTTGTCTTAAAATTAATTGATGACTGTAAATAGGGCCACACTTGTCAGTTCCTCAGCCCCCAGCCTTCCTTTTCCCTTTGGACTACAGGTTCTATAGGTGTCTATGTGAAAAGGGAATTTTTCCTGCTCCTTGATATGTGTGTGTGTGTGTGTGTGTGTGTGTGTGTGTGTTGGGTAAAACCAAAATGCAAGGAAGTCTGTAAAGAGGCCTCATATATCCATCACCCAGCTTTCCCCAATGATAGCATCTTAATTCTGCCAGATATTTTTGGCATCTTTGTCAAAGTACTAGCAGTGAAACATTTTCCCCGTATGCATTTTTGAATATTGTTTATTTCTCCCAAGATAACATAGATTAGAAGACACAAATTTAAAGAAAATTTGGTACTTTTACTTCTTATTATTTTTTTTGCCAAAGCCAAAGAGCAGAAACGTGGTACTTGTAGATGGTGATTTTAAGTTGATGAGATATACACTATGTAGTGATTAACTTTTAGTTAGTCAGTCAGTGTTTGATATGATGGTAGATAGAATATAAACTGGAGTAAGCAAGATCAGAGATTTGTTTCTGTATCTGACATTAACTGGCCATGTGATGACCATATGACCTTGAATAAATATAACTCATTTGTAAAATGAGAGAGTTGGGCTAGATCATTTAGTTGTTTTTTTTTCTTTTTTTTTTTTTTTTCTTTTTAATTTTTTTTTTTTTTTAAAGTAAGACAGGGTCTTACTATGTTGCCATGCTGACCTCAAACTCCTGGGCTCAAGTGATCCTCTCGCCTCAATGTCCCCAGTAGCTGGGACTACAGGCACATGCCACTGTCCTGCTAGTTTTTTTTTAAACTATATGCTCTTGCGATTGTGGTAGGGAAAAGGGTTTTTGTATTTTACAGTGGCTCACAGGGAGAAAGAACTGTGAGTTTATGGTTGTCCATAGTTTCTTTTACTTAATTCTGTTGATGAATGGAAAAAAGTGAACAAGGGAAGAGGGGAAAGAGATTTTATTCTACTCAGTTCAGTAAATATATTGCCAACTGGATTGTGTGCGTTGGGAAACAAAGATAATTGGCCTCTATACAGATATGTAAGTAAAGAATTAAGTGCTGATAGATAATGTAAGTGATAGGGAAGAAGGATTTGATGGTTGAACATGGGTGCTTAGGAAGGACTTTGAACACAGGGTTGCAGGGTGTGGGAACTGGTTCGTCCTCTTACTTCAGTTCTTTTGAGCCTGGTAAGTTTTGGTTTATAGGCGTGGAAGGAGGGGAGATGGGATACTTAAGCTTCTGGGGAATCTGTTCACGCATTGTGTACAGGCTGGGATTGACCCGGTGGCCTCCTTAAATGCTGCTAGCACAGAGATACTTAAAAATGAAACCAAGCATTGTCTTACTCTTTCATTGTCATTGTCTTTGTTTAAAATACTTAATTTCATATAGTGCACTACCAGTAAATATTTTAAGATTAATATATATATTCATGCGATGTAACTATTTCAGTGGATATAGAATTTCACATCACACTTAGTCTTTTAAGACCCCGAGGTGAGATGAAATAGTTAAAAATGCATTTCTGAGTTAGATGTATCTGTTTAATCCTTTAAGTTCTGTAATAAAATTTTACCTGTCTTTGGAAGGGTTTGTTTTAGAACATACATTTGTTATCATGTATTACAGTTCTTATAGAACTTGAGAGTGATACTGTGTATTTGAAAGATACTGTATACCACACATAGGTCCTATGCTAGAGAGCTCTGAGAACTGGAGAGACTAGCGTCAGATTTGGGGTGCTTGGTCCTTCTAATGACCAGTCCTGTAATCTTGGGCAAGCCATTTTCCTGCAGTGAGTCTCAGTTTGCTCATTTGTAAGATGAGGGGGTGTATTCCTTGTCTAAAAGTTCATTTCTGCTTTGAATCTGTGTGACTAGAGACCTTTTTTAATGAGTTGTATTTGATATATGTTGGCCAGCTCTGCCATTTTAAGGTTTGATTTTTATTTACTGCCACAGACCTGCTCTTCTACCCTTTTAGTACTCGTTGTAATAGGTATTCAGAAATAGTAGACAGAAAAATAGAGCTTGATTAATTTAACTGGAGGGGAGCTCTTAAAAAGCAGCCCCAACTCTTCTGTATTGTGTTTTTCCACCTTTTATTTCAAACTACTATGGCTGGTGCATTTAATTTGACATAAATGACTTTAGTCTAGTTATGTTTTCTTCTAATTATGCTTTCCGTATGGAGTTAGTGGGTGAAGGTTCTGTGTGGCAAAAACTTAATTTGAAATAGTTTGTGATCAAGTGAAAGCACGTTGATGGTGGCGTATCACTTTCTGGGGTTGGGAGGGTTTGTTCACCTTTGATTTCTAGTGGGTTGAGACTCTCTTGCTCTTTGGGAAGGCTGTTTAGAAAGTCCTAGTACTGCCAAGTGCTCAATGAGAAACTTTTTAACTTCTATTTTCCATGATACCTGTTATTCTGTATATTAGGCTATAATAGATAATACCTTGTGACTTGATGTTTTTTGAGATGTTCTCCAAAACTTTACACCAAAGAGGATTTTAGGATTTTATTTTATAGCTGAGGAAATTGAGGCCTGGAGTGCTTAGATGATTAGTTAATTGACAAAGACTAGACCGTACATTAACTTAGCTTTATTGTTTTTCCTGTGGAAAGGGTGGAGGAAGTTACTTGTTTTTCTGACACACACGCATATATTAGTGTATGTGTATATATATAAATGTTATTATATATTAATATAAATACATACTGTGTCTGTTTGGGTATATATATGTAAACAGGCATATATATTTGAAGCCATTCAAATAGTATGTCATTTAATCATTCAGCAAGATTTGGGGAGCTTCTGCTGTATGTCAGTTCTAGTCTTGGGTGTCTGGTGGTAGAGGTCTGGTCTATGGGAAAGAAAGATCATTACAGGGCAGTGGGGTAAGTACAGTGAAAGGGGAAGTTCAGGATTCTTCACCAGAGGCACCAGCCCAGTCTTGGGAAGGGGGAAAGCTTACCTGAAGGAGAACGGTTGAAAATGAACATTGGGGTAGTGAATAAGAGGTAGGTTGAGAGGCTGATGGGGAAGCTGTGGGACGCAGGACAGGGCTTTAAGACCTGGAAGAGCTTTCTAGTCAGGAGGAACAGCAGGTTTGAAGACCCTAAGGTGAGAGAGTGCAGTGTATTGAGGAACTAAAAGAAGCCCAGAATGCTTAGAGTGATGAGTACATGGGGTTTCAAATCTGTTGAATAGTTTTCTTGTAGAAAAGGATGCCTGCTAACTGTCTTCAAGAATGACCTTGGTATTATCATGATAAAATAAATTTGATGTGCTAATTCATAAATTGGCTGTAACTGGTTAATTTAGTTGGTTAGATACAGAGTAACTGAACCAGGGCACTAGGAGGGTGAATTCCATCCCAGTTGAGGCCAATTGCTTGATTTCATGACTACAAACAGCATCCTTCACCTTAGTCCAGCCAAGTTGCTGGTGTTTGCTGTTGTTAGTGAGGACGATCAAGCTTGGATGGGTGGTTCAGTTCAAATACCTCACTGCTGTTGGGAAAAACTGCAGATCCTGCAAATGGTCTAGTGATACCACTGAGATGAATTAAAGATGATGCATTTTTCTATCTAAGAGGTAAACAAACTCTATGGCATTAACCATGTTAAAGACAAAAATTCCATAAAAAGTGCTGAAAGAAAATGACAGTGTACTTGCCCCTGGGTGATTACTTTTGATGTCTCTTAATATGTTTCAGTATTTTATATACTTCTATATGAGTATATATTATTTGATTTTTTTGTTTTTTTCTTTGAGTATATATTATTTTAATAATAGAAAAAGAATTAATTCCCAGGAATGTGTTTTAGTTTAGTTAACTATACACCTAAAAAACATTGACTAAAGAATAGTGATTTAATTTCATCTAAAGTTTTTTTCCTTTAGAAACTTCTTAGAGGAAATATAACTCTTTGTGTAAGACTAATTAAGGGATGATTCTATTGATTGATTTTTAAAAATTTATTTTGAGCTTTGATATTGAACAGAGTCCAGTGGGATCATCTGATAGGGGCATAATTTCTGACTCATGCTAACTGGATATTTGGTCACATTCTTGCCCCAAAGAACTGGTGTGTATTGAAAGCCTTTTGGATTTTGGTCAAGAATTTATCATTTCCATTTTACATTCAGCATTCACTCAGGGAGAGAACAACTTGTTAAAAAAAAGAAAAATTGGATAACATTTAAGTACCCTTTTTTCCTGGTAAATTGACCAGAATTTTCATCATAGCCTAAATATAAATGAAGACTCCCAGAAACCATTTTTAAAAATTAGACTTGAAGTTTCATTCATTCATTGTTAGTCAACAAATTATTTATTTATTTATTTTTTGAGTCAGAGTCTTGCTCTGTCACCCTGAGTAGAGTGCAGTGGCATCATCATAGCTCACTGCAACCTCAAACTCCTGGGCTCAAGTGATCCTCCTGCCTCATCCTCCCCAGTAGCTGGGATTACAGGCACTCACCACAATGTCCAGCTAAATTTTCTATTTTTTGTAGAGACGGGGTCTCGCTCTTGCTCAGGCTGGTCTTGAATTCTTGACCTGAAGTGATCCTCCCGCCTCAGCCTCCCAGAGTGCTAGGATTACAGGTGTGAGCCATCACACCTGGCCAAGAGATTATTTATTGAGGGCTTGTTTTGGGCCAGACTCTTGGACTACATACATCAGTAAAGAAAACAGGCAAAAATTTCTGCCCCTGTGGAGCTTACATTCTAGTGACATGATTTTTGCATGTAATACTTCTGAAATTTGTGATGTCTAATTTCCATGTATTTTATCTATTTAAAATGTCTTATTAAAAATTGTAATCAATTACAAATGATGGTAAAGCCTACTGAACTACTATTCTTTGTGGTATCCCTAAGTAATTATTAAACATTCTTGTCATTGGTGTAGTGCCACTCTTTAACCTTGCCCTGCCTTCAGTTTGAGCTTGTGAGTGCTGTACGGGAGACCTCTGGGAGGTGACCTCTTCGATGACAAGGCTCAGCTTTGTATCTGTAGTGCTTAAGATATATTAGTGCATATTTTTACTAAATTAGTTAGGACTTCAAAAGTAAGCAAAATATTTTATTTTAACCAAAATTAGTTCTAATCTTTACAATGAAGAATCAGTCATTTGATTTTTTTTGAACATAATGGTCCAAATAACTGAAAGATAGCATATTATAACTTCAATCTTGACTTTTTTCCCTGTCTCTGTATTTCATGTGGGAGGTCTTCCTTAAATGGTGATCCTTGACTGGGGCGGGGGGGTGTGTGTGTGTGTGTGTGTGTGTCTACTTTTGGTGAGATTGATTTTTATTTTTTATTTTTTGTTTTTACCAGCATTCTATTACAAACATTTTCAAACATGCAGAAAAATTGGGAGAATGAACATGAATTATCTGGTTATATACCTTCTAGATTCAGTAATTGTTAACATTTTGCCATCTTTGGAAAATATGTGTGTATATATAAAAATAACTTTGTTGAACTATTTGAAAGTTACAGTCATTGTAACTTCATCTTTAAATACATGTGCTTGTATCTCCTAAACATGAACCTTTTTCTGTACAACCACTGTATCATTATCACATCTTAGAAAATTAACAAAAATTCCCTAATATCATCCAACAGTCAGTGTATATTCACTTTTCTCTATCTGTCCTCAAAATGTCTGTATATAACCGTGGGGTTTTTCACATCAGAATTCCGTCAAGGTTCACACATTGCATTTGGTTTCATTTGAATTTCATCATGTAGTCATTTTTACAAAAATATTCGTGGTTTTTCCAAGGGCCACACTAATCATTTGATATTCGGATCATTCTATTTCAAAACGGAATTGTGTTTTCAACTTTCATTAACTTTTAATTGGTTTATATATAATATTTTCATTTGTCAGTGGTGTGTATGTGTGTTTTGATGAGTTTCCCAATATTGCTTTCTGTAGACCTTATAAAATCTTGCATTTTTTGCAAGGTTTGCAATTTCATTTCACAATATTTTGCATTGGACTACATTGTATTGTCAGATGACATCTTAATGATTGTGATGGCTTGACTTCAAACGACATGGAAGTGATAGGCCAGGTTGCGCACTTGTTAGACTTGAAGGGATGTTTGGAGACCATTTTTCTAGGAGATTAATGGTTGATGAAGGTTTCAGCCTTGTCAGCTTTTGTTTCCTTATGCAGTCTCCTGACTGCAGGGATGAGGAAATGAGAACATTCTATCAATATATGTTACCGGGTGTGATTGTTGAGAGTTGGCCTGTCAGTGTTGTATTAGTTACTAGGGTATATAAAAGTGTGATTTTTGTTGATGTTACATAAGGATTGGCCTTTATTTTGGGCAAAGATTTACTATGCAGATGAGTCTATGGTTAAATAGATTTGTAAATAAGTATTTGAAATGAATGTTTAAGGAAGTCCACAGATGTAGATTAATAGAAAGTTTTATTTTATTTTTTTTAAAATGTAGCACAGTTAAAGGAAGCTGGTAAGGAAGATATCAAAGATGAAGCATAAATGAAGGTTTACTTGTATACCAATGGAGCCAGGGCCAAAGAAAATGTTGCGGTTCTCTCTCTGGTCATCATCCTGATTTTTTTTATTGTTGTGCAATAAACCAACCCAAACCCAATTGGGAAAAACAGCAATCATTTATTATTATAAGTGACTGTAATCACAGTTCTGGGCATTGACAGTGCTCAGCTAGGTTCTTACTCTAGGTTTCTCATGCAGTTGCAGTCAAATGGTAGCAGAGTCATCTAGAAGGCTTCTGCATTGAAGACTCAAACAGCTGGGGTTCCTCGGGCATCTCTGTCTCTGGGCATCTCTGTCTCTGTGTAGTCTCTTCAGTGTGGAGGCTTCGATTAGCCAGACTTCTTATGTGGCAGCTCAGATTTTCAAAGGCAGGTATCCCAAGAAAGAGAGAACCAGGCTGGGTCATGCAGCATCACTTCTACTTCATTGTATTTCTGAGAAGCAAGTCTTAAGGCTAGCCCATATTTGAGGGGAGAGTAATTAGACTCTACTTCTTGATGGGAAGAGTGTCAAAGAATTTATAGATTTCTTTTAAACCACCTTGATCATTAAGAGAGATGATAAACTAATATTAAAGTATAATTAGAAAGAGATTTGGGTACCATGAATGTTTTAGAAAACATTGATACCATGTATTTGAAAACAAATAAAGAATTAATATTTATGGCATTGGGCATAATAATGCAGTTTGTGGAAGTGTAACTATTGATGAACATACTATTTCCAGAGAGGAGTATTGAATTTGACAGTTTAACAATTTAACACCACAGAGGCCCCCAGAAAGCATCCAGGTCAGAATCACAAGGAAAGTCAATATAAATGTGTTTCTTTGACATCACTGGTATTACTCATATAGTCAGGTGGTTGATTGGGTGCATTGTTTAGGAAATGTGAAACGTTTGATGTATTCTGACACTTAAAGATTGAAATGTGGACTAGTGATTAGTTCTTTATTATGATTGTGCTCAGACTTGGTGTATTTTCTGTGAAATAGTATTTTCTTTGGGTAAGAACTACTTAGCTTCATCATCCATTTGATTAGTCAGCTTTAGGACTGAATGTTTTCTATTTTCAGCGATACATCTGCCCTAAAATGACTAGGTTTTACTGCTACTGTGTATTCAATCACTTGCATGCCTACTGTCTGCCAGGTATTGTACTAGGCACTGGCTTTATAGTGGCATTCACAAGAAACCTTAATGCCAGTTCCAAAAGGACAGCTCCAAAAAACTTTTTGGGTGGGGACATTTTTAGTGAAATAAATGTGTAGCTTGCCAGTATGATTAATATGAAGAAGACATCTGTTTGCATGTAAAGTTTATTAGAAATAGGCCTTATTATTTCATAGCTTTGCCTGAGGGGGTATTTTGATACTATTTGTGGTCAGTCTTGAAGGGGGTATTAGTCATATGTGCTATTCTTGGGTGTTTTGCAGTTTTTATTAAATGGAATATGTGATGAAATTGCAGGATCTTTTGTGTGAATGTAAAAAAGAAAAACCCTGTATTTATTTTATACATGCAGTACCTTTTGTTTTGTCTGCCTCTAATCAAAAGAGACCTTATATCTCAAAGCCTTACTGTCATTATAAGATGAGGATGTGGGACTAGACAGTTTCTAAGGGCCTACTTAGGTCTGTCATTCAAGGGGGAAAGAGTGGGTAGAAGTTCTGGGTGGGAAAGATGGTAGGAAGTGTCAGTGAAGTGTCAAATTAAGTAGAATCATTTTTTCGACTTTCTGGAAGCCAAGACAAAAAGCAATGGCTAAAAAATTGCAATGCTTATGTTGTATCACAGAGAAACCTTTTCTTAATCATGGTCCGAAATACATTTTTAGGCAGCCTTCTACATTAGAGATATTAAACTCAATGGACAGTGAGTTTTATAATTGATATAGAAGTTTTCTGTATGTGACTATGTTGATCACTGATAAAAATTGAAATAATAACTCATTGTTTTGTGGCGGCCCCTGTAGGGAGAATGAGGAATGTAACTTTCTGGGCTAGAATTATATAATGTTTAGAGGTTGATTGGGTAAATCAGGAGGTTTGCTCATTTTAAGCATTATTTTTAGCATTCTTATTCCTTACTGTGCATGAGACACTGTGTTTTCCAAACATTATCTCATTTAACATCCTGGCAGCACTGTTGGGGAGGAAATTTGAGTTGAAGGAGATTAAGTGTGGTTCCCAGGCCGCACAGCTGTGGAGTAGTGGGTCTCTGAGTACAAGTCCCTAGTCATTAAGTCACATCAACAGGCTCTGTTGCTGAGGCTCATGGGCACTTTATGTGAACTGAAGTTTTCAGAATTTGTAGAGAAAAACAAAATGTTATAGTAAAAGGACTGTGCTCCAGCCTTTAAAAGCAGTACATTAACTGTTATCTGTGTCTACATGAATACCCATGAATACCTTTTTTTTTAATTGCTTTAAAATTTTGGTTTGTTTGCAGAGGACAGGATCATCATCAGGAATCTTTTCTTCCCTCTTGCCTGGGGTTTGATGGTGGCGAGGAGACCATGTATAAAGTGATAGTCTTTATGCTTAATTGAGTGTTGAATCTAGGACCATTGTTCATTTCTGAAGCCAGTTTGCCAGCACCTATTTATGAAGCTCTCACTTCTCTCTCCATGCTAACATACTAGAATGTGAGGTGGTGAGCTGGGGACATATTAGAATCATTACCATAGTGACACTGAATTGTTTCTATGCTTTATGTGTTTGGGTGAGAAAGGTTGTGAACAGTTGGTCTCTGGTTTTGTATAATATTCTGGTATCTTTAGTCAATCCATGCAGTACCTACTATGTACTGAATACCTGGATGTGCAAAAAGTTAAGTCACAAGACTTATCCTTAAGGATAAGTTTACTAATAATGTATAGCTGGGAAAATAAAATAGAAATGTAAAAGGTAGAATAGTAGTATCAGAGATAACACTTCAAAGCAGTAAATGATTAATTGCATTCCCATAGACCCAGCTACTTAGGAGGCTGAGACAGGAGGATCCCTTGAGCCCAGGAGTTTGAGGGTGTGGTGTGCTATGATCATGCCTATGAACAGCCACTGTACTGGGCAACATAGTGAGACTCTGTCTTTAAAAAAAAAAAAAAAAGAAAAGAAAAAAAAAGAAAGAAAGAGAATAGAATTGATACTGATGGGAAGTTCTGTAGGAGAGCAAAAGAGGAATTGCTCACTGGACTGGGGGTATCCTAATTATACTTGTTGTAGATAGTTGTTAGTTAACTCGGTTGGGATAAAGATAATTCTGAATATAATTTGGGGAAGTGGAGATAACTAGGATTTTGATAGATGCCATGGCTTCACATTATTTTTACAGTACATATGAACAACAGAACAGTTTATCCATGAACTGTTGTTATGTGTTAGTTAGCAGATTATTTCAAACGCCTTTCAATGCTTGTTTATTTTTTTGAGACAGGGTCTTTGTTACCCCTGTCTGGAGACCAGTGGTGCGGTCCTAGCTCACTGCAGGCTTAGACTTCTGGGCTCAAGTGAGCCTCTGGCCTCATCCTCCTAAAGTGCTGGGATTACAGGTGTGAGCCACCGCACTTGGCTAATTTTTAAATTTTTTGTAGAGATGGAGTCTCTCGCTATGTTGATCAGGCTGGTCTTGAGCTCCTACGCTTAAGTGATCCTTCTGCCTCAGTATCCCAAAAAATACTGGGATTACGGGCGAGCCACCGTGCCTGACCTAGCAGTTCCTTTTCTTTCATTCAGTCGGAAGTGGTAACCATAGCAATAGCAGGAGCAGCTAACATTTTGTACCAGGCTCTGTACTGAGCATATTATGTGCTGCAGTATCCCGTTGGTTCAAATGTCTAAGTAAACTTTGTCGTAATAGAAGTGAATTTATGTTCTAAATTATTTCTTGTTATGTGTGGGACTCAGCAACCCTTTCGGGGTATTTCAGATCAAAACTCTTGATTTAGTTTAAAGGTCAGGCTTTTAGGTCCTGATTGTTGTGGTTAAGAGTTTTTCTGGCTTGACTAGTTTACAGACTCATCTGATCAAGCCAATAACTTGAGAAACTAGTAAGAGTTTAGAGAAATAAGGTCAAGGCCCTTTAGACTTGACGGTTTCAGGTAGAACTTGCAAGGAACTCCTTTGCAATCTCATCAGAGTTCTAGGTTTTAAAAGAGACTTTTGTCCCTAAGTTTGTGTGTGTGTGTTTGTTTTATTTTGGTCTTTGCTCTATTTCCTGCTCTTCCTCACCCTGAACTCTTGTCTTGCTCCTGCTCTATAGCTATTTACCCATCTCTTTCACTCTCCACTGGAGTATTCTGGGTGTTATATTCTCATGCCTTCTCTCTTCCATGGTGCTGTCCTTTCTTTCAAAGCGTCTTGGGCTTTTCAGTGGCTTCATGGAGACTAGGGACCCTGTAACAATGGGCTGTCTATCTCTACTTATTAATACACACAATTCAGATTTTTTTTTTTAAGATTTTTTTTTTTATTTTTATTTTTATTTTTTTTAGAGACAGGGTCTCACTCTTGCTCAGGCTGGTCTCGAACTCCTGAGCTCAAGTGATCCTCCTGCCTCGGCCTCCCAGAGTACTAGGAAAATACACACAATTCAGATTTTTAAGGCACTCTTAGGATTCCTGTTGATGTACAGTAACCTTTAAAATATTTAAAGGTGTTTAAAGTTGCTCACATACATTTTAAACACAAATATTACCTTTAATTTTCCATTACTTTTGTAGAAAACACGAGAATCCCTACTGTAAAGTTGGTTGGACAAGTGAGTTTATGTACAGTACTTAAAGGCAGGAGGGTTGATGTTGCTATTTTTTATTTGTTTTGTTTTTCACTTAGTTAACTGTTTTAGTGACATGTTGGGTCCAGTTTTGACAGTTTGTTTAAATTTTTCTTAGTTTTTAAAAAAGCTTGTCTCAACTCAGTTTTTGGTACGCCATTTTGTTGCTTTATTTAGATGAAAGCAAATTTATTTTTTGGCTGTACATTGTTATTGGCTAGGTATATATTTTCTGGTTGGGAGTAATTTTTCCTCAAAGTTTTGAAGACATTGCTTTATTGTTTCATAGCTTCCAGTATTTCTTTTGAGGAGTTCAGTGGGGTTTTGTCTCCTGATTCTTTCTGTTTGATATCCTCCTGATCTTACTTAGGCCGTATGCTTCCATGCCTTGAAAGCTTTCAGGGTCTTCCTTCAATGCCTGGTGTTGAGAAATTTCACACTGATGCACCTTGAGGTAGGTCCTTTTCTCATGCGTCATATTTTGGGTCCAAGCACTTGGTGGGTCCTTTTGTTCTGGAGGCTCATGTCATTCAGTTCTAGGAAATCTTCTGATGTTATTTCTTTAATACTTTTCACTCCCATCCATTTTCTCATTTTTCTTTCTTTGGAATTCCTCCATAGCCACTCTGATTTTCTTACCTCTTCTCCCCCTTTTTCCATCTTGTTGACTTTTTAATAATATTCTGTTAAAGATATTTTTTTTTTCTTATTGGGCCAGTTTCCCCAGAGAGGAATCCTGGAAGGTAAGAGTGTGTGGCTGCAAGCGTTCTGGGGTGGGGGTTGGCTGATTGCTCATTTCAGTAAACAGCTTTTACTTTTTCTTCTCCTGTCTGACACCCCCTCTCCCTCCCACCCTAATTCTGGGAGTATTCTGAAGCTATTATTCTGGTTGAATTTTGCTAAGTAGGAAATGTTCTTTTATAGTCTGGGAGGGGCAATCTCCTGTACAGAGGGTAGGGATCTAGGGGTTTAACTGCTCCTTATGCAGATTTCCAACAGCCTTCCTGGTTTGGGTCACCCCCAGACTTCAGAGGTGTCTGATGCCTCCATTTCCTAAGAAATGGTTTGTTCATTTCTGGCTTCCTCCTGCAGGCTTTGGGTTTCCGTTTTCTCTTGTCTGCTAAGTCACTGGCTACTTCTGTCAGCTTTCCAGCTTCCAAAATTTTGTTGGCATCTCTTGCTTTGAATGCTCTAGCCTCCTCTCTTTCTCTTTTTCCTTGTAACTTTAAAATTCATTTGTTGTCTTTTAAAATTTGTGTGTTGTCATTTTAGTGGGGTTGCAGGAGGTAGTGGTGATAAATATGTTTAACTAGAAGTTCTCTGCGTGAAAATGATTCCTGCTTTTTCTAAATACACCAGTTCTCCATACCCAGTGAGTTTTTTTTATTTTTTAAATGTGATTCTCTTCTTAGCTTACACACTTTTCTTGTAATCTCTGCTTATGTATCTGTGATTCTTGGCCATCGCCCTGTTGTTTTCTGTCAAGGAGAGGCTTGAAGCCTGCTGTTGGCTTAGAAATAACCCTACATTTTCCTCCTGAAAATGAGTATTTCAGGATGTGCAGGTTTAATAACTTTTCAAAATGTACTCAAGCCTTCCTCAAGATTTAATTTCGGGAGGCTTCTGTTGATCTTCAGGCTTAAAAAAAATTCTTAAAAACTTACTGTAATCAGGGCTTGTGTTTTATTTTTTCTTTTTCTTTTTTTTGAGACAGGGTCTTTCTCTCTTGCTGAGGCTGGAGTTCAGTGGCATGATCATAGCTCTCTGCAACCTCAAATTCCTGGGGTTATTCGATCCTCCTGCCTTAGCCTCCCGAGTAGCTAGGACTCTGGGCCTATGCCAACAAACCCAGCTAATTTTTTTTTTTTTAAAGGTAGAGATGGCTTTTTCTTTTTCTTTTCTTTTCTTTTTTTTTTTTTTTGCGGTCTCTGTGTTGTCCAGGCTGGTCTCAATCTCCTGGCCTCAAGTGATCCTTCCGCCTTGGCCTCCCAAAATGCTAGGATTACAGGTGTGAGCCACTGCGCCCAGCCTTGTGTTTTCTTTTATTAGCCTTTTTTTTTTTTTTAAATGTTTTCCTTCACATCTGGGGAGGAGTTGGAAGAAAGGTTTTTACTGTGTTTTCCAGTTTTTAAGGTTCTCTTCAGAGCGTTCAAATTTTTCTGAACAGCATTCATTTTATATGATTTGATGTCCACAACAGATAGCAAAGTGGAAAAATTGTTGGATCTGTGTTCCTCAGATCCTGTCTTTCTGTTAATGAGATCCGCATCTGTGAAGTATATTGTTCTTTCCTTTTTATTGTTTTGTTGTATTTGTTTCACCTGCCTTTGAATAGTCTATTCTGATATTTATTCAGCCTTATTTGAAGAGAGATTTTGATTACAAAAAGAATAATTAGTTGATCCCAGTAAGGTGGTATGTAGATTGTCTCTTATTTATTCTTGAAGTTGTGTTTCCAACTAGTAGAATACTGTAGTACCATTTGCTGTTTAGAAGACTTGTAAGAAAAATGAAATAGTTTCAAATCTTAAGTTAGCTCCTTGGCTTCCTGAAGTGTTTTGGAGAACTTTAACTTTTTTGGTCAACCAGTGAGTTTCTTTGTGTTAGATAAATCATCATAAATGTTTTCACTCAAATTTGCCCCTTTTTCTGAGATGAGGAATTATAACACTCTTAAAGGCTCATTTCAAAATCCTGACTCCTAAAGCCCTGGCCTTCGCTACCTCTTATAACCCAAAATGAATGCTACCTTCTCCTAGTAATTTTTGCTTGTAGTACTCATTTTGCATGTGGTTTACTGCTTATTTTTAGTTTATTTTTTATATATGTGTATTTGGTTTTACAAGTAGATTGTAAACTACTTAAGATGTGTGAATTAAATTAGTGGTTCTCAGCTTTCCTTTTTTCCTCAGGCTTCCTGAATTGTAGATCACTCTGTCTTCTGTAACCATGGCTCACTGTGAGGGTGGTATTCCCAAATATGTAGAAAAGCCTCCTCAGGGTGATTGCGTTAGTCTCCCTTCTATTTTATAGTGCTATTTTATTTCTTGTAATACTTAACATCAAGCCTTATACTCTGGGAGTTCAGAAAGTATTTGTTGATTGAACAGGACCTTTGGCAGGTTGTGGTATGTGATGGCAAGGATAGAGAAGTTTTGTCTTACACTCTTTCCCTCTTAATTGAATAAATTACAAGTAAATCACTTAACCTCTGCAGTGATCTGTTTTCTCAAATGTAAACAAGGAGACTATTATATTAGACATTCAATATCTAATGGAAAAATCTGTATATATTTGTTTTCCTGAGATCAAAAAAAGTCAAGTATTGAATTAAGTGTAACTCTCTGATGGTGCCAGTTTCTAAGAAAGTTTTCGCAGTGAGTAGTGAGAAAAATTTATTTTAGATTATATCTTTCCTACTTTTTTGACTTAAAAATCATCTTTCTTTTTATAAAATATTAGTGATAGTAGTTGGTTGTTTTTTCTAAATCTTACTTGCCAAAATAAAAAGTTGGCAACCTTAAATTTGCCCTTACAATTTGAAGGAAGTTTTAGTTATCTGTTAAATCCAGAAGTCAGAGATACACACTTTTTCTGCCTTAAAGAAAAATCTGTGACTCCCCAGTTTGGGGGCAGACAGGTTTCTATATATTTGTTAGATAAAGCTTGTCAATGTCCCTTTTCAAAGTTTCTATATTTACTAATATTTTGTCTGCTTGAACTGTCCGTTTCTGATAGAAGCATGTTAAATTTCTCATTGAAGTTGACAGCTTCTCAAATGGTCAGTTTTTGCTTGTTATATTTTTGAGGCTATGGTGTTAGGAACATTCAAATTTGTGAACATTCAATGTTCATTGTGGATTGTTCCTTTTATTGCTATATAGTGTTTCTCTTATCCCTATTAATGTTGTCTTTTTTCTCCACTCTGATAATCTTTGACTTTTTTCTTAATCTTTGACTTCTAATATGTGAGATGAAACCATTTGAATAAGTAGATTTATTTCTGTCCGAATTTCATATTGTCTGATCCATTTTCTTTGCTGTTTCTTTCCTTCTGTTAGATTGCTAGTGTTTTGCATTCTTTTCTTTTTCTTCTCTTTTGATTTGAAAGTCATAGATTGTATTTCTGTTCTTTTAGTGGTTACCATTAAAATTTTCAGTTGCAAAGTGTTCTAACAAAACTGTGGGCCCAACTCCAGCTTCCAGGATAAACCCAGCTCTGGTACCCATTCTCTTGCTTATTTCCCTTCTGTAGAGATATTGATCTTGTATTTGATCTCAGCTTTGTCTTTTGGTTTTGTTTTTTACACTTGCCTTTCATAGCTATATATTGAGAGTAGGAGAGGTTTTCCAGGGTGAATGTACTGCACCATCTCTACTTCAACCATTCTTCCACCCCATTGGTTTGCATATCTGCAGATAATAATCAGTAGATATTTGTTAATTGATATGTATCTTAAACATTTCCCCTAATCCCTTCTGTTTTAGTTTTGTTCACTTTATTCAGCTTTGGATGGAAAGGAGAGGAAGTGATGATGACAGGACCACACACACCTGTAGAATGACCTTTTCACTGTCTATGTCAGGGTTGGTGGAGTGGTCAGAGTAAGGAGGAGGTATAGAGAAATTAGTCTGGGACAAAGGACCTATAAGGTCCTAGTGTGAGTTGACAATGTTTATAAACAGTATTCTAATGAGGCTGACTCCATTTTGTTAGGTTTGTCAACTGTTTTGCTTTGTAAACAAAGTATTAAGTGGATGCCAATTATTTTTGTGGGAAACAGGAGGGCTACACTGTCTGTTGTAGCTATGATGATGGTGACTGAGCTTTGCAAGCGTTCCTGTTCTAACCTAGTGATTGCTAGGACAGGTTTGAGATGGTGGTGGTTACAAAGAGCACCTGGCTGGAGATCAGTTCAGTGTTTGCATGTACCTCCACTCACCACTCTCTGCTTTTCAGGAAGCTGAAGTTAGTTATGAAGAGAGGAGGTAGCTGATTATACCAACAAACTTGTTAATGCCTGGTGCTGCAAGATTGAGAATGTACAGATGTATCTCTGACTAGTAAGTGATTTCCAGGCATAAAGAAAAGCATGGCAAAAAAGTCAGCAGTTTCGGATTGGAAGCTAGGCAGATCTCCTTCATAGTCTTTCCCGAGATTAGCTTTCTATCGAGTATCCATGCCCTGTCTAAAACCACCAACTTGTAGCACCCCCTCCCCTGAATTTATTGGGAGACTGAGGAGGGATGAGACATTACTTGGTCAGTAACATCAGTCCATAAATCTGGGACTGCCTGTTGAGTCAATGTATACTGAGTTGAATATTATATAGGACAAAGAATTGGAAGTATTTGGTGGATCCTTGAAGACTAAAACCAAGCTGTTGCTATGATAGTTGTGTTACCACACAGAGAGGAAACATTTGTGTTTGTTTGTGCTCCATAGTGATAAAAAGGATCTGGTAGAGCCCTTAAATTTGGCTATGGTGGTTTGTAGTTTGATGACATTTGCTTGACTCCTTTGGTTTAGATATCTGAAAGAAGCCTTTCTAGATTAGAGACCCACTGTTAAGAACGCTAGTAGGTGCAGACTTCAAAGAGCCATTTGATACAGTTTTCAGACCAATTCTGGCTGTGTGAATCTGCATGTTCTCAGTAAAAAATGAGGTCAGGTAGTTTGAGTGTACAGCACACTTGATTAGTCTGGCTTAACGGAAATAAAGATGCCTGGCAATGTCTACATATATTGGAGAAGGAAAAATAAAACTGAAATATATCTCCTAAAAGCAAGTGATTTTTGAATCATAAAGATCTTTTATTTTTCCACTTAAAGGAGTAAAAATGCCTGTTGCCATATTATTTATGTTTAAAAAATGATCTGCTATAGGTATTTTGCATTTTTTAACATTATAATTTTAGGCAGAGTGGGATTATTGATCTTGTTTACTTTTTAAAATCCTTTCACTTGGTTAAGCAAATGGAGAAATGGGGGGAGGGTGGAAGGGAGGGGGGGATAAAAATCTACTTATTGGGTACAATGTACACTATTCTGGAGATGGGTGCACTAAAAGCCTTTGACTTTAGCATTATACAGTTCAGCCATGTAGCAAAGAACACATGTATCCCCTAAATCTGTTGAAATAAAAAAAAAAAAAGAAAATTGAGAAGTCATTTTTGCTTAAAGAGAAAAGACAGGAAAGGCAGTTTGTCATGGTTGAGCTCTACATTTTGGAGAAGTTATATTCTAGATAGTGTCCAGAGTTCTGGGGTAGAGAGATGAATAAGTCATGGTCTTTACCTCAGGGACCTTCGATCTTAAACCAATGTCCTCTGATTCCCCAAGATCTTACTAGAAAGAGTGTTCCATGTTCAGCTTGAATTTGGGAAACACAAGATTAAGCGTAAACAGGTTTTTTTTTTTTTTTTTTTAAATGGTAGAGCTTATCATAGGCTTTAATGGAGGTATGTGATTTGTGAATTTCTAAGAGGGGACTGTCCTAAGCAGCTGCTTCTGAACTTGAGAAAGTTTGCTTATTTAATATCTCCCTAAATGGACTACTAATTTTGTCAATATTTTAAATAATCTTTATGTATAATTTTTTTTTTTAAGAGAGAAAGTCTTGTTCAGTTGCCCAGGCTGGAGGACTGTAGTGGAGAGATCATAGCTCACTTTAACCTTGAACTCTTGGGCTCAAAGGATCCTCCAGCCTCAGCCTCCTGAGTAGCTAGGAGTACAGGAGCGCCCCATCGTGCCCTGCTAATTTTAAAATTTTTTGTAGAAACGGGGTCTGGCTATGTTGCTCAGGCTGGTTTTGAACTCGTGGCCTCAAGTGACCCTCTCGCCTAGGCCTTCTAAATTGCTGGGATTATGGGTGTGAGCTACCGTTCTCTCCCTATTTGTAGTATTTTTTAGTAGTAGGTCCCAAATCTTTCTGATCATCAGAATCACTTTGGATGCTTAGAAAAAAACTTTAGAATTTTTGAGTTGGTAATATGTTTATGTGGTCTAGAATTAAAAAATTCTAAATTGTAAACTGGTATACAGTGAAAAGCCTCCCTTCCTGCTCTGTTCCCTTGGCCTTCTCCTTCCCTTCCTCATAGGTGACTAATATTATGCATGTATGTACCAATATTTATTTACCCAGAATACAAATGATTGAGCCTTGTATTTGGAGATTTCTGATTTAGTAGGTCTGCATGGGGCCGGGAATATGTCTTTTTAAATGTTCCTCAGAGATTTTGATGATCAGCCAGATGTAGGCACTATTATTTTAGATTGTACATGTTATTTTTACATGTGATATGTTATCCATTTCTTAAAACAACTTTGTGAAACAGATATGGTAACCACCATTTTTGGCAGAAGTGGAAACTTGAGAGCAAGAATTGTCACATGACCTACCCAAGGTTACACATTGTCAGAGCTGGGACTCAAAACCCAGGGCTTCAGTTGGGTGTCTAGAGGGGACCTGGCTTGGCGCTCATTGTGCCTTTTCATGAAAGCTGTAATGCTGATGATTGGCCAAATGAAACCAAACAGAATTTAATATGTACATTTAGATCCAATTATTTCTATTCTGATACAACATTAGGTATTAGAATATTTTATTGCATTACTTGCCAATAGAAGACATCCAGTGATTGGACTTCTGTAGTTTGCATTTTAAGGCACTCTGCCAGTTGGATTTCTGTTATCAGTGTAAGGCACTTAAGCAGGCAGGCTAGACACAAATAGGCTTTTAGCTGTAGTTTTGCTTCCTGATGAGCTCTTCTGCCCCCATCCCTTTGCCTCCAACTTCCTTTGGTCACTTTAGCACATTTCCCTAACACCAACCCAGATTACACAAAGCACAGAGGAAGGAGAGAGAGATTAGAAAGAAAACTGTCCTCTAAGTGGAGGGGGCTGGGAGCCATTACTATAAACTATTGAGTGATTTTCCTGTCTGTCTGGTAAACTCTTTCTAGGGCTAATTCTCAGACAGTTTCAAAAATTCTTCATGCTATTGCAAAACCATTTGAATTAGGGTATAGCTTCCAGGAGGATTATTTTGCAGGATAACATTCCTTCAGTATGTTTTAAAAAAACGTACTCTCATAATATTGGTCATATACTAGGACATCTGCAATAAGTTTTTTTTTTTTTTAAGAGGCAAGGTCTTATTCTTGCTCATAGCTCACTGCAGCCTCTAATTCCTGGGCTCAAGCCATCATCCTCTCACCTCAGCTGGGACTACAAGCGTGTGCCACCACGCCCGGCTAATTTTCTTTTTAAAATTTTGTGTAGAGGCGGGGTCTTCCTGTGTTGCCCATACTGGTCTTAAACTCCTGGCCTCAAGCTATCCTCCCACCTATCTTCCCACCTCCTCCTCCCAAAGTGCTGGGATTACAGGTGTGAGCCATCACTCCTGGCCTAGAAAATTTTTTTTAAATGACTATCAAAAGAAAAAAAAGTTGTAAATCCACCATTTTGAGACAATGTAGGACTTAGAGCTAAGACATATGAATTTCCATTATGTTCAGCTCCCCATCTATAGGTAGGTAGCTATTAAGCATTTACTATGTATCAGGTACTGGGGATTTTGAAATTAATAAAACATGGTTCTTACCTTCTTAGAATTTGTTGGGCAGTAAAGGAGACAAATATTTCATCATACAGGTAGTTACAGTATAAGAAGTGCAGTGGAGAAGTATACACTAGGTATATTGGAACTTAGAGAAATGCATAGTTCAGCCTGGAGTGAAGGGTAAGTTAGGGTTTTCTGCAGTTTCTTTCAGCCTAGCCTTCAGGGACTAATAGCTAGGTGTGCAGAAGGCAATGGGGATATATTTATTCCAGGCTGAGGAAATAGGTGTGTAGAGAGAAATAAGAAAATAGTTTGTGAGTTTAATTTAGTTAGGGAATTGTGAGAATATAGGGATGTTTGGAGTATAGGCTCCTTCTGGAAGAGAGAGAGAGATGTGATTAGAGAGATAGTAGGGACAAGAAGAGAAAAAAAATCTCTTAATTCTGAGAAATAAAACTCTTGACTTAGTTGGGCGAGGTGGCTTGTGCCTATAGTCCCAGCTACTTGGGAGGCTGAGGCAAGAGGATCACTCAAGCCCAGGAGTTTGAGGTTGCAGTGAGCTATGGTGATGCCACTGCACTCTAGCCAGGGCAACAGAGTGAGACCATGTCTCAAAAAAAAAAAAAAAAAAAAAAAAAAAACCAAACCAAAAAACTCTTGCACAAGAAACAAAGAGTTAATACTGCGTTTACAGATTTCCGTTTCCAAGAATTCCCAGACTTAGCTGTCATTCCCTGGATTCTCAAGTTCCTAGCAGATCTCACAATTCAAATTGGACCCTATTTAGTTTGGCAACCAATTGAAGCCAGAAGTTGGCAGACTTGCGGCAGCAATATAGCAGGCTATCCAAAGATGAAAAATATAGTTCAGTAATATTGATAATGGCTGCCATTTTTTGAGCATTTGAGTGTTTGCTTCTTTCCAAGGTACATTATAAAATTATCTTTAATCCTTACAGCAACACTACCAGACAAGTAATTTTATCTTCAATAGATTAAGAAACCTTCCAAGCTCTGGGAGGTTAAAGTGAGCTCTACCAAAGTTCCAGAGCCAGTTGACAGTGGAGATGGAATCAAACCCAGGTTTGTCCTTCTGACACCACAGCATATTCTTTTCCCACTCCACCAAGCTGCCCCTCACAGGAGGGTAGGTGTGGTGCCTCTCGCTGGTGGGATGGCAGCTCAGGATGTAAAATGACCATTTCAAAGCAATAAAACTGGTATTTCATCTTTGATGCTAGTGAAAGGACAACAAGACGCCATCCCAGTAGCTCTTGTTCACAGAAGCTCTCTGGAAACTAATGGCATCAAGATCCTTGGTCAGAAATAAAACCTTCTAATTATCTTCTTTCTATGGAAAAACCAGATTTCATTATGGGTATTTTATTTCAGTTTGCAGTTCTATCTCAAGGAATGAATAACTTGCCAAATGATAGTGTTTATACTATGAAGTGTATCAGTTATCTCATGAGACATTTGATTTGTATGTAGAGGTGAAATTGGGTTTGTAATGATCTGAATACATTATCTACATTTGGCAGATACTTTAATGAATGATGTCGCAGGTATTCCGAATGTGGATATGGCTTAGGGGTGAAAAAAGGCAAGTATTTTCTCTTAAAGTTTTGGCTGGATGCTATACTTCTTTGGTTGGCAGCTTTAAAGAAGTCTTCCAGTCTTATCTGTTAGCACAGTTCGGTTCTTCTATGTATTTAATATGTATGTATGTATGTATAGTCCTGCTGTTAAGAAAATGAAATTAGATGAGACAGAAGGACTTAGGAAATGATCAAGAAAAATTAATGTATAAAGGCCATATCTTTTCTTACCAAATTTCTTCTTGTCCATTTGGCATGTGTATTCTTTTCCCCATTCCTGTTTGAATGGAACTGAAAATAATGTAGTCGATTTTGCTTTAAAGGACAATGACTCATTATTTTGTGTATGCTCAGCATTTAGACTGAGAGTTTGAGACTAGTCTGAGCAATATAGTGAGACCCCATCTAAAAAAAAAAAAAGACTATCCATAATTTAATGTGGAGAGAGGGGAACTTTTCGTACACTATTGGTGGGAATGTAAATTAGTATAGCTGTTATGGAAAACAGAATGGAGGCTCCTCATAAAACTAAACATATTAATAGAACTACCATGTGACCCAGCAATCCCACTGCTAGGTATATATCCAAAAGAAAGGAAATCAGTATATTGAAGAGATATTTGCACTTCCATGTTTATCACAGCACTAGTCACAATAGCCAAGATAGGGAATCAACCTAAGTGTCTATCAGCAGATGAATGGATAAAGAAAATATGGCGTGTTTATATATGTGACACACACGTACATGCACACACACAATGGAATACTACTCAGCCATAAAAAAGAATAAAATTTGCAGCAACATGGATGAGCCTGTAGGACATTATGTTAAGTCAAATAAGCCAGGCACAGCAAGACAAGTAGCTCATGTTCTCACTCATATGTGGGAGCTAAGAAAGTGGATCTCATGGTTACCAGAGGCTGGGAAGGGTAATGGGGAGGACAGGATGAAGAGAGGTTGGTTAATGGGTACAAAAATATAGTTAGGTAGAAGGAATGAGTCCTATTGTTCTATAGCACAGTAGGGTGTCTGTAGTTATTAGTAGTAGTTTATTGTCTATTTCAAAATAGCTAGATGTGATGATTTGGAATGTTCTCAGTAGAAAGAAATTATAAATGTTTGAGGTGACAGATATCCAGTTATTCTAATTTGATCATTATACATTGTATGCATGTATCAAATATCACATACCCCACAAATATATAATGTTATTTATCAGTAGAAAATTCTATAATTTGGAAAGCATTTTAAAAGTACAGAACTGGGAGGTTATTTTGGTTGACATTTGTGAGTGTTTTAGTAAGAAGAATGAGCAATTACTCATTTTTTTCTCATTAGTGTTGGCTTAATGGCACTGTGCATTTTCGAATGTACTATGGCAGCTCTCAGAGTGTGGTCTGTGGACCCTGCAAGAGCCCCAAGACCCTTCCAGGGGCTCTGATGTCAAAACTTTCTTCACAGTAATACCAAGACTGTCCCTTTCACTGTTTTGGCATTTGTGCTATGGGTTCAAAAGCAGTCGTGGGTAAAATATTGGCTTTTTAGCATCAGTTAAATCAGTGGCACCAAACTGTACTACTAATGGTCATTGTATTCTTCACTTTCTTGTATGTGTGGTGGAGGTGGGAGCCAGTTTGATTTAAGGGTTTCCTTGATGAAACAGTAAGAATACTAACTTCATTAAATCTTTACTTTTGAGTGTTAAGATTATTTTAATATTCAGTGTGACAAAATAAGAACATTTGTTGTTTTGAAGAAAAGCACTTTTACCATTGTGCAGGCTGAACTAGCCGCTTTCTTCATGGAAACCATTTTGTTTCTTTTCTTCCTTTCTTTTTAATAGAAAATTCCAGCTTTGTTGCCCAGGCTGGAGTGCATTGATGCGATCTTAGCTCACCGCAGCCTTGAACTCCTGGGCTTGAGCAATCCTCCTGCCTCAGCCTCTGGAGTAGCTAGGATTACAGGAATGTGCCACCACACCCTGCTAATTTTTTAGTAGAGACAGGGTCTTGCTGTGTTGCCCAGGCTGGTATCAAACATCTGGCTTCAAGCAGTCCTCCTGCCTCAGCCTTCCAAAGCACTGGGATTATAGGCGTGAGCCATCAAGCCTGTCCCAAAGACCACTTAAAGGGGGCTCCCCCATGACGTGCCTCAGGTGGTTTGGCATTGGCTTTCTCTAGGACTATGTGAAAGGGATTTGGGGTTGGATATCTTCTGGACTGGATTGAATAAGCTAGCTCCAGGCTCTCAGTTTGCTGGAGGAAGGGGTGGAGTGGGGATGTGCCTTCTAGATGCTGGCACAAGTAAATGACCATCAAAAAATACCCTCTACAACCTTGCCCAAAGCATAGTCTTTTGCCCCAGTTAACAGTGGCTGGCAAGTGGGATCACCATGTGATAGTTTGATTTTTTTATGTCAGTGATAATGTGAAATAGTTGGCATGCAAAGAAGTAGTTAAGAGGTGGCAGTGTATATAGTATGGTGCAATAGTTGTATAAAAGAACAATGTGTGAAAGTTGAGGACTAACTGCCTATACTTAAGAATGTGCATGATGATATAACCACAGACTGTGTTCTATAGAGATGGGTTTAGTGCCTGTCTCTACCATCTATCTAGTAACAGTAGTTGCCTAAACAAATTGAGGGGGGGAGGAGTGTAGCCAATTCCACTGCTCCTTGTATTTGAGGCTTTAAGATTTAGAGGGCTTGCTTTTGGAGAATTGCCAGGTATTTTCCTACAGTATTTCTTTTTCTACCAGAATATATCTGGGCATAGATTTTTGATGTACTGCATTTGTGTTTTGGCAATACCTGCATTCTCTCACATGGATGACAAGGGGTGAGTTTTCAGACATTTTCTGTGGCGGTCTATGATTTAGTATTGTAGGTAACCTTTCCTGACTGTTGTCTTGTGGTTCTTTGCATGGATTATTATACCTTTTACTCCAAAATAAAATTCTGTGAGTACGAAAAAAGGGGTGTGCCTTGTCATACAGTTACATGTATATCTATGGAAACCATCACCTTGTAGAGGGTGGGATGTCGCGGATATCTTTCTGTCTTTAGGAATTGAAGTCTTTCGAGGATTTATATACACCTCAATTTTTTTTTTTTTAAGAAATTCAGCAAGAAAGATCCATCAGGGTTAATCCAGTTTAGGAGTGTGTGTCTGAACATGCAGATATGTTGTATGACGGGGTAGGCAGAGAATTAGAAAAATGAAGAGCCTGCACCGCACTAAGTGCTATTGTCAATTGAGGATCGGTAAGAAGATGAATTATCTTTGAAATTGTAATGTTAAGTTTTGGGAAAATGAGACTGAAATTATAGGGAATTTCAAGTGTAGCAATGAAAAATGTTAGCGTCTGGCAAGTGTTGTTATACTCTGTTTTCCTGTCTCTCTACCTTGCTGTTACCTTGGTGTTTTTTTTTTTTTTTTTGGACAGAGTCTCGCTCTGTGGCCCCAACTAGAGTGCAGTGGCATCATCATAGCTCACCGCAAACTCAAACTCCTGGGCTCAAGCAATCCTCCTGCCTCAGCCTCCAGAGTAGCTGGGACTACAGGCATGCACCACAATACCCGGCTAATTTGTTTTCTATTTTTAGTAGAGATGGGGTCTCACTCTTGCTCAGGCTGGTCTCCAACTCCTGAGCTCAAGCGATCCTCCTGCCTTGACCTCCCAGAATGCTAGGATTACACGCATTAGCCACTGTGCCCAGCTGACCTTGGTGCTTTAAAGAAGAATTTCAGTCTGTGGATCTGTACAATGACCTATAAATTTAAAGGAGTAAAGCAGGTTATTTAATCAGAATGTAGAATAAATGTAGAGAGTAGGAGTGTAGGACCATTAAGGAATGTCAGAAGCTTTTTGCTAACCTATCCATTGTATGTTACAGCCAGCTCACAAAGGTTTACCTGGCTGTTCTTGAATGAGATTGAATGTTGAGTTATGATGTTATTTTGTGATGTTATGCTCTTAAAATTGTTTTTCATTGTAACAACATGTAATGATTAATTCAGAAATGGAATTTGGTGATCTCTAGTGTGGTTTCCCTTTTATTAGGTTATTAAGTATGAAGTGTCTGATTTCCTTAAGTACTTAAGTTTGACAGTCGATATCTGTGACATTTCCCTTTGACACTTGTTTTATTTTTATTGTGAAGGTACGTCCTCAGTCTTTCAAATGCACATTTTGGCTTTTGATTATCTATCAAATTTTTTTTGGAGTAATTTTTGTGAAACCATGGTTAAGTCAGAAATTTGCCCAGGCTAGAGTACAGTGGCATCATCTTAGCTCACTGCAACCTCAAACTCCTGGTTCAAGTGATCCTCCCACCTCAGCCTCCCAAGTAGCTAGAACGAGCATGCGCCACCACTCCCAGCTAATTTAAAACTTTATTGCAGGAAATTTCTATGTGTGATTACATCTTCACATTGTAAAATGATTCCCTTAGGTTGACAAAGTGCCTAGTTTAATTTAGCTGTTTATTACAGTATTTTATACTAATTCAGCACTGTTCCTGTGAGAGAAACAGCAAAATCATAATAGAAGATGCAGGTTAATATCTCTTTGTTGGATAGCTCTTCAAGATTTTTCTAAGCATGTTCAATACTCTTTTGAACTCTTTAGAAATGGAAGGTATTATCCTTGCTTTATAGATAAGGACATTGATGCTCTAATTTGTTCAGTTTTTTGTTATAAGACCCCTCAAGGGCTTGAGACAATGCCTTAAGTCAGTTATGCTTTCTGGCTTTTTCTACCCCCTCATTTTAATATGTATTCTTAATAGATCTGTGCTTCCCAAGTATTTTCATTTCATGATACCCATGTACACTCAAGAATCTCTTCTGGCAAATAGCACAGTTTTGAAAAATGAGCTTTCAATAGGGCATTGGTTCAGGTACCCACTTTACTGCCACTTTTTGTTATGTAAACTCTAGAAGGTTTGGTTTTTTCATCTGTAAAATGGGATTAATATGACAATGATTATTGTTACTGAGCTTGCTTGAGCTTGAGGGAAGAGAATTGCAGAGTCTGCTTGTGATCTTTCTGGGACAAAAGTGAAAGAATATAAAAACATTCTTGCCATAGTAATTGTTCTGTGTACTACTATTGGAAATCCCCACCACAAGTACCTGTCAGAACTATTTTGTTTACAAAGAATCTGTACATGTGGTTTATTTATGTTTTGTTTTGTTTTTAAAGGTTACGGGAAGTTTCAGAGAAACTGAATAAATATAATTTAAACAGGTATGAATTTTAAGATATTTTAAATCTTCTGACAAAGAATGATTTTTCTTTATAAGGAAAAAGAACTCCTATTTAGGCAGTAGCCTAGTATGATTAAGATTAATATGCTTATTAAGAATGTTTTAATATAACTATCAAGTTTTTATGAGTTGGGATTATTTAAATGATAGCTTACATTCATAATGATTTTTTAAAAATCTGGCTGTATCAAGGAATTGTGATGATTATGGAGGTAGCATATTTCCTACTCTTCAATTATTGCTTTAAAATATGTAAATATTAGTTTTTTTAAAAAGAGGTTTTGCCAGCTAATTTTTCCTTAATTGAATTTACGAAAAAAACATAGGATGTATTTACCACTTAAAATAATTTTCTATACATACATTTTTTTCTTTTTTATCCTCCAGCCACCCCCCTTTGAATATATTGGAACAGGCTACTATTAAACAATGTGTGGTGGGACCAAATCATGCTGCCTTTCTTCTTGAGGTAAATTGTTTAGTCTAAGGTAGAGAAATGGAAAATAAGCAGTTAAAATAAAAGTGTGCATCATCGTGTTTCTTCCTTTTTAACCAAGGAAAACAGCAGCTACTCAAAAGAGTTACTTCAAAGATGGCCCCATTTTCTTTAATTATTCCATACATTCTCTGGCCCAGAGAACGCTTAAGCAATTTACTAGAGTTTGAAACTAGTTATTAACACAGTGGGAAGGCTCCTGATATTTAGTCGTTTTCTTACTCTGAATTGTGTCAGATTGAGATGTTTTAAATTATTTTCTGCTGGTTTCTTGATAACGTACGTATATCATAGTTCCCCAACTCAAGTGTGAGCACCTTCTGGAAGGGAGCTTTTTTGCTGTTTTCTGAATTGACAGTTGTAGGCACAGAATCTGTTTGTTGAATGAATTCAAATTTTAATACGCATTTTTACTTTGAGAATTTCTTCTATTTTCTTTGCTTTTAGGATGGTAGAGTTTGCAGGATCAGTTTTTCAGTACAACCAGACAGATTGGAATTGGGTAAACCTGATAATAATGATGGGTAAGATATTATATCTTTTTTATTTATTATGTATTTAGCTCTTAGAAGGTATTATTAACATATTAAAAACCCATGTTTTATTTTTGGTAACCCTCAAGTTAAAGAAAAGCATTGTAGAAAATCAGATACTTAAAATAGATTGAAACAATTGCTTTGTGGTTTGATTCTAATTTTTATGCAAGCAGTGATTTACAGCCAAAATATTAACATTAAAAGTAGCAGAGGCACCAATTACCACTTAACAGGAATAGGTTACCAGGAGAATGATATTACATATTTGGTAGGTCCCACATCAGATCTATCTACTCTGACTAAAATGATTTTTATAGATCATGTTTTCTTCCTTTAATATTTCCAGATCAAGTAATGCAATCTGAAAACAACAGGCGTCTTTAAAATTTTGGTCTTTAAAAATTATGGTATGTTTATGAAAAAGGATGCTGGATAATGTATGATGAGTTTCAGTTAGCTGCTTCTAAGGAAAGCATGGTTAATTTAAAAAGTGTAAAGTACAGTTTACGATTTAACATTCATTTGCATTTAAAACATGAGAACAGTTTCAACCAGGAAAGAATTCTGAAGTGTTATTAGGCTATAAGATGTTATGTTTGCTCTTTGATGTGAATTATAATTTTCAGTAGGAGTAATTAGGGAATCCTTAGGCTGGTATTTTACCACAGTAAGTCCCAGAGCAGTGAGGCCTGGAGTTCCAGGTTTGTTCCCAAGCAGTATGGGACTGTTCCGTGATTATTTTACCATTTATTTTTCCCCAGGTCAAAGTTGAACAGCAACTCGGGGGCAGGGAGGACGTCAAGGCCTGGTAGGACAAGTGACTCCCCGTGGTTTCTCTCAGGTTCTGAGACTCTGGGCAGGCTGGCAGGAAACACCCTGGGGTAAGTTGTAGCCAGTTGAAGGCATCAGCTGGTCTCTGCCATTGTCCTATGAGTGCTCTCACTCTGAGGCATCATCTTATAAACGTCTAGCATCTTACAAACATCTAGCGATGGAGTGAGGAAACTCTCTTGAACTCTGGGCAGGAGCCCATATTGCTCGTGATGAGATACCATGATGAAAATAACGCACACAGGCTAATTACAATTAACCCAGGTTCATGACCTTTAAAAAATGTATATAATGTTTACATGTGTTTATAATGTCACTTATGTCATTTAAAATTTTAAATGATTTTATCTTTGGTCATTTCTTGTGACTTATTCTTAGATTTTAAAAAATCTAACCTATCTTTCTGGTATCCAAATCTGGTAATTCTTTTCTTAATTAATCTAATGAGCTTTGTAAATTATGTAATTAAACCTTGTAGCCTTTAATAAAGTTCTTTTTACTTTTAAAATGCATTTATAAAATGTATGCCTTTTAAACTAGATACCCAGCTCCTCTACCATTTTATCTAAAGTATATATACTGTCAAACTAAAGAAACTGTATACAAATTCCAAACCAGATGCTTCTATTCATTTTATACCTTGATTATTGAAGGGCCAGATTTTCTGAAAACACCCAGTTAATGAATGATTAGATTATGCCACTTCAGTCAAATCAGCATATGTGTTCAAAGGCTGATCAGAGAAAAATAACTGGAAGCAATTTAAATTGTTTCAAAATATAATTAAGAGGACGAGGAGGTTTTTTTTTTTTTGACGCTGAATTGGTAGGCAAAGTCAAAGTTAGATTTAAAAATTGGGATCCCTAAATGCTTACTTTTTTTGCTTTTGTGTTGTCGTGCTGAACTCAATTTATTTTGCAGTGGGAGGAAGGTCATTTAACTGAGTGCATCCTTTAGCTTATTAGTAGGAAATACAGCTCTGATCTTTATGAACATATATGTGTCTTTTTAATGGTCCTAGGTACACAGTATATCATAAAAAATTCTGAAAATAACATGTAATAACAAATGAAATTTCATTTCATTTGGTAAACCAGGAAAAAATTATATTCATTTAAGAAAGAATAACTATTTAATATTACCTGTCATGTGGTTGTCAAATAATACCTTTCTTAAAAGATAAATTTTTTTGTTTAGTTCAAGAATCAGTAAAGTGCAGCCTTTGGGGCCAAATCCAGCCCCTCCTGTTTTTATTGAAAGACAGCTATACTTAACCATCTGTGGCTGCTTTTGTGCTACGTCAGCAGAGATGAGTAGTCAAACTATTTAGCTCCCAAAGCCTAAACTATTTGCTATTCGGCCCTTTACAGAAAAAGTTTACTGATCCCTGGTTTAGTTTATCAGTTTATGTAGTGGCATTTGTTCCTAATCCCATACTCTCTATTTATTTTTAAATGTAATTTTTCATTTTGAGATAATTTGACTTTAAAAAAAAGTTGCAAAAATAGCACAAAAAATTTCTGTATATCTTTCACTCAGCTTCCCTAAATGTTAACATCTTACATAATCACATTATCAAAACCAAGAAATTGGCCAGGTGTGGTGGCTCATGGCTGTAACCCCAGCACTTTGGGAAGTGGAGGCAGGAGGATCGCTTGAGGCCCAGGAGTTCAAGACCAGCCTGGGCAACACAACCAGGCCCCCCTCTACAAAAAATAAGGAAAAGTTAGCCGGGCATGGTGGCATGTGCCTGGGCCTGTAGTCCTAGTTACTCGGGAGGTTCAGGCAGGATGATCACTTGAGCTCAGGAGTTTGATGCTTCAATGAGCTGTTATCATACCACTGCACTCTTAACCTGGGCAACAGAGCAAGACCCTATTTCTTTAAAAAAAAAACCAAAAAACAAAAAAAACCCAAAAAACCCAAGAAATTAGAATTGATCATGCTTAATCTGCAGAGTTTATTAAAGTTTTGCAAGTTGTCCCGTTAATACCCTTTTTCTTTCTTTGGTCCGTAAGTTAATCTAGGATCCTAGTTGCATTTTGTTGTCATGCTTCTTTAGTCTCTTCCATTCTGGGTCTGTTCCTTTTTTTGTCTTTCTGGACCCTGATGAGTTTGCAAAACTGGTGGTCATTTTGTAGAATGTTTAGATTTGCCTGTTGTTTCCTCATAATTAAACCCAAGTGATGCATTTTTGGTACAAATACCACAGAAGTGATGATGACCCCTTATTAGTGCATCATATCAGGTGGCATGTGATGTTGATGGGTCTCTTTACTGGGGAGGATGTTACCTCTAGTTACTTTAGTTAAGGTGGTGCTTACCAGGTTTCTCTGCTGTAACGTTGCTCTTTCTCCCTTTGTCATTAATATGTATTGTATTTTGTGAGGAGGTACTTTGGGATTATGTAAATATCCTATTTCTCATCATACTATTGCTAACTGATTTTAGCATCCATTGATCTTTTTTTTTCCTGAATTGTTACTGTGGCATTGGCCAAATGGTGATTTTTATTTTTATTTTTTTTAAGGTGTCAAATGTACTTTATTTCTTCAATAATGCCATATTTTAATGGGTACACAGGGCTTTTACTTGGCATCAATTATGAGTTGGTTTTGAAACAATTCAGTATTACACCAGCTGGGATGATTACTGATCTCTCCATTCCTTTGGGGTGACTCTGCCAACAGAGGACAGGTTCCATTCTATTCCAATTTGTGTTGCTGCGTATGTCCGTGCAGCAATACAGAAAGTGGCTCCGCTAGCTAATACAGCATTACCATATTTGTCATGAAAATCAGGTGTTCGTTTCTGGTGGCTCTGCCTTGCCATCGTTTGCTGAATGTTTTGAACTTGGAGACGACTTAGTACGTTTTTGGCCAAAGGAAACATTGTGAAGCTGAAGATAGAACTGCGGCAACTCCAGCTGCTGCTTCAGTGCAAATTCACATCAGGCATCCTTGCCCCAAATGGTGATTTAAAAAAAAAAATTTCCATCATTTCTTTTACATTTATTAATTGGAATTCAACTGTAAGGAAGAATTTTTCCTCCTCCCCATTTATTCCTTTTGTATTCTATTTTATTTCTTTTTCTATTCATTTATTTATATCGTGGTCTCATGAATATTTGTTTTATTCTATGGTTTATAACCCATTACTATTATTTATTATGTTGCTCAAATTGTCCCAGATTTAAATCCTCTTCTTAATAAACAAAACTTGGATGTAACCAGTTATACTAGAATGTATGACAGAATGACTGAAATAGAACAGTGGAATTTTATAACTTTGTTAATAAAGTATGCAAGAAATATAATATAGTAATACACTTGAGCTTGCATAAAACCCTTGTAGACCTACTCCAAAGAAGATTTAGGGCTAATTTTAAGACTTTAAAATGGAAAGAAAATTATTACTTTCTTGAGTCCCCCTTATCCTTACTTCACTATACTCCCCCCAGCCCCACCAGAACAGACCGTGTAAGCTTTCTGTAGCATTGGGTCCATGAATTACAATATTGAAAAATGTCATAGTGCTTAAGTGCCAGTCTTTTTTTTTTTTTTTTAAACTTTTATTTGGGTTTGCAGATGTCTACAAAGTGTAAGCACTAAAAGGCTCATTGTTTTTCTTGGGCTGTATGAAAATTCTTCTCAGTTTGTTAATGGTGAAATTATGGTGAAGTTATTTGGGTAAATCAAGAAGAAATTTAGAGTCAAAAATATTTTCCTTTGTAATAAATTTTTCTCTTGATTTGTATGGTGTTTTTTTTCTATTTCTGTGTTGGTTACAGTAAACTTTAAAGAAATTTGCAAGTTATTTTAATAACATGTATTAGAGAATCTAGGACAGGCAGATCTTGAGTCCTCAAAGGGGACTCTTTAACCTCAAATTTACTGATTATAATCCAATAGGAAAGAGACTGTCTCGACAGACCTTGGTCTCCACCCCTCTGTCCTGCAGGGTCCAGGCTTGCTTGCTTTTGCTCCTGAGAGGTGTCCTGAATAAGGGAGTGAGTGCTCTCTATTTGACAGCTTCATTTGAAAGATTTTAGGATAATTGGTACTGTTTTTCTTTTCCATTAGGATGGAAAATTGAGAATTAATAATTTATTTTGACTGATCATTCCTGGGAATGCATAGCATTCCTTTTAATGTTTTTTTCCTTTGGTATTTTTGCTAATTGGCAGGTTTGTGTGCTAAAGATTTCTAGCTGCTGCTTTCTTTCTTCAATAATTACTTCAAGTTTGTCCTGGAATAACTTGGGTATATATTTTTTAAACTCATACCAGCTTAAGGGTAAGAGCACCAAATTTATTTGGGGAAGAGAAGGGAGTTTATTCGTGTTTAAAATGGAGCTGTTACTAGCAAAAGTTTGTATTTTGTTATTTTTTATCACTGGACGTAATAGATGATAGGTATAAGCTGCTTTTCATTGGATTGAGCTACTATATTCCTTTAGGGTTTAATCTGAGCTAATAATTAGTACATAATTTAAAATGTAGAAGCCAAGCAGGTACTTGTAATTGGAAACAGTTGAAGTTCTGCAGGTGGGTAAGGTGGCAGGTAGTGGGATTCTGACAAACTGGATGCCCCCCCTCACTCTGTCGCCTGGGCTAGAGTGCAGCACATCATCATAGCTCACTGCAACCTCCAATTCCCAGGCTCAAGAGATCCTCCTGCCTCAGCCTCCCAAGTAGCTAGGACTGTAGGTATGCACCATGCACCACCGTGCCTGGCTAATTTTTTATTAATAAAAAAATTTTTTGTTGAGATGGGGTCTCCATGTTGCCCAGGTTGTGGATGCTCCATTTTTAAAGGAGGCAGCTGATAAGCTGATTTTTACCATTGGAAAGTACAGGGCCATTGTTGCCACATCCAAACCCCTGTGCCCCTCCCCACCTTTTTTTGTTTTAAGGAAACCTGCAAATCTGGATTTTTATATGAAATCTCTTGACTTAAATGTTGGAACTAATTGATATTTTCATGGAAATAAATATGTAACACATACACAGTCACACACATGAAACACACCATGTATGTGCACATGTGCGTGCATGCATTTGTGTATGTATATTTTTAAAATAAATTTTTAAAATTATAAAGTATTTATAATTTAAAGTATTTATAAAGTATTAAAATAAATAAAATAAACTTTAAAATAAATTTTTTTTTGACAGAAAAATTCTAAAGATAGTATTGAGGATTCCCATATACCCAGTTTCACTATTATTAAAATCTTACATTGCTATGGTACATTTGTTACAATGAATGAGTGGATATTGATACTAAAGTCCATAGGTTACTCACATTTCCTTAGTTTTTACTTACGGTCCTTTTTCTGTTCTAGGATCTGATTCAGTATTGCACAGTACCTTTGGTCACCGTTTCTCCTTAGGCTCCTCTTTGACTGTGACAGATTCTCAGACTTTTCCTTGTTTTTGATGAGGTGTTTACTTTTTAAACAAACCAACTAAATATGTGGATAAGACTTGGCCATGGGCTTTAAGTTTGCAAACTGTGGACTAATTCCATACTAGGTGTGATTTCCTCAGTAGATTTCAAGTCATTCTGTGTACCTTGAGTATTATATAATAGGATCAAAATTATAGGATTAATTTGGTAAGCAAATCATGGAAGGTAGAAACAGGTTTTCCCAGTATTTTTCAGTTTAATATTAAAAATTAAATAGCTCACTATAATTATAGATAAAAGGAATCACTGATTCCAGAACTATCTTTTATGACCACATATAAACTTCTTTTAGTATATGCTTAGTTCAACACAATCTTTATCTAGATAGCAACCTGTTTACAGGAAGGTTGAGGAGCGATTGAAGTATGAGGACTTGTAGGTGGTTTGGATTCTGATAGGAGAAACACTGCACAGCAGGAGAGAGTGGGAAGACATGGTATTCTCCATGGTAACAGTCCAGTGAATGGAGAAACCAGATATGTTTTGATGCCTTTCATTTAAACCCAGTTGAGGGTTTGTATAGCAGAGATTGTAAACTGGCAGGTGGTGGTGGTATAATGGATTGAATAAGCAGTACTTAAAGAAAAGAATTTGAATGTTTTTAGATAGGCACATATTCTCCACTCTTCCCTGTTATCTTGGCTTCCCGTATTTGTGAAGCTTATCTACCTACCTCTTGGAGATTTGAGTTTCTGATGCCTGTAAGGTCTGCCCAAGAGCAGATGTGTACTTGGATGGTATATCTGATCTGGTTTCTGGCATTATTTGCTTGAGAAAAAAAATGCTATGCATTCCTTGGTGGAAATATCAAGCCTTCCCTTTTATCAATGTTGGCCGTGTAATTTATTGTCCAAACAGGGACATTTTAGTGAAATTAATAATTAGGCATAGACAATAGGCTCAAATTGGCACTGTCGCAGGCAAACTGGGGCATACAGTTACCCTAATTATATGTTTTTAAGACTCTTAGGTGTGGTTCTCCCTGTTTTCAAGTTGAAATAATATATTTAACTTTTGAGTGTTTAAAAATGCCAAGAGTATAGTTCTACCTGATTTAGTTTTTACAACTTATAGGAAACTATGAAGTATAAATGCTGATTTAATAGTTGATTTGAACACCTATTTGTTTCATTGATCTTATCTTATTTTCTGTTGCATAATTGTCTTAATATATATAACTTGAAAAGAAAGCATGTCTACTTCCTCCAATAGTGTTTCCTTTGATGAATTTTTAAATTTAAATTTTAATTATGGTATAAAAACATAGAATTTACCATCTCAACCATTTCTAAGTATATAATTCAGTAGTGTTAAGTATATCCACATTATTGTGGAGCAGATCTCTAAAACTTTTTCATTGTGTAAACCTGAAACTCTATATATAGTCTATACCCGTTAAACAACTGCTCTTTTTTCCCTCCCCCCAGTTCCTGGCAGCCACCGTTCTACTTTTTGTTTCTATGAATTTGACTACTTTAAGTGCTTCATATGGAATCATTCAGTATTTGTCTTTTTGTGACTGGCTTGTTTCAGTTAGCATTATGCTTCCAAAGTTCACCCATGTTTTAGCATGTGATGGGATTTCCTTCCTTTTAAAGGCTGAATAATAATTCTATTGTATGTATATACCACATTTTGCTTATCTGTTCTTCCTTTGATGGGATGGACATGTGGGTTGCTTCCACCCCTTGGCTGTTGTGAATAGTGCTGCTATGAACATGGGTATGCAAATATCTTTTTGAGACCCTGCTTTCAATTTTTTTAGATATATACCCAGAAGTGCAATTGCTGGATCATGTAGTAGTTCTATTTTTAATGTTTTACGGAATCTCCATACTGTTTTCCAAAGCAGTTGTACCATTTTGCAATCCCACCAACAGGGCACAAGGGTTCCAGTTTCTATGCATCCCAACAAACACTTGTAATTTTCTGTTTTCTTGATAGTAGCCATCCTAGTTGATGTCAGTTGAGATGTCATTATGGTTTTGATTTGCATTTGTCTGATGATTAATGATGGTGAGCATATTTTCATATGCTTGTTGGTCATTTGTATATTATCTTTGGAGAAATGTCTATTCAAGTCCTATGCCCATTTTTTAATTGTGTTATTTGATTTTTTTTGTTGTTGAGTTGTAGGAGTTCTTTCTATATTTTGGATATTAACCTCTTATGAGACATATGATTTACAAATATTTTCTCATTCTGTAGGTTGCATTTTCAGTCTGTTGATTGTGTCCTTGGATGCACAAAAGTTTTTAAGTTTGATGTAGTGCCATTTGTCTATTTTTGCTTTTGTTGCCTATATTTTTGGTGTCATATCCAATAAATTGTTGCCAAGTCCAGGGTCATGAAGCTTTTCCCTGATGTTTCCTTCTAGGAATGAGTTTTATAGTTCTAGGACTTAGTTTAGGTCTTTAATTCATCTTGAGTTAATTTTTGTACATGATGTTAAGATAAGGGTCCAACTTCATTCTTATGCTTGTGGAAATCCAGTTTCCCTAGTACCACTTGTTGAAGAGACCACTTTCACCCCCATTGAGTGCTCTTGGCACCATGTCTAAAATCATTTGACCATATAGGTGAAGGTTTACTTCTGGGCTCTATTCTGTTCCGTTGGTCTGTTTGTCTATGCCAACACCACACTGTTTTGATTATTATAGCTTTGTTATATGCTTTGAAATTATGAGTGCAAATCCTCCAACTTTGTTCTTCTTTTCAAAACTATTTTGGCTATTTAGGGTCCCTTGAGATTCCATGTGAATTTGTAGGATGAATTTTTCTACTTCTCAAAAAAAAAAGCTATTGGGATTTTGATTGGAATTGTGTTGAATACTTTGGTTAGTGTGGACATCTTAACAATATTAAGTCTTCCAATTCATGAACCCAGGATATCTTTCCTATCTGTGTCTTTAATTTCTTTTAGTGATGTTTTGTACTTTCAAGTGCACAGATTTTTCACTTGGTTAGGTTTATTCCTAAGTGTTTTGTTCTTTTTCATTCTACTATAAATGGACTTATTTTCCTAGTTTCTTTTTTTGTTAATATAATTTACTTTTAATGAAGCCCCTTTATTTTTCATTTAACATGAAATTTCTAAAATCTGTTACTTAGCTGAAATAAGTGCTGGATCATACTGCAGCCCTGTGTCTGCACAATATTGTTTTCCTCCAAAGTTATCTTGGGCAGTTCTTGGGCTATATATAGAGATACTGCATAAACGTGAATTGATAGTGTGCATCAACAAATGCAGAAGGCCTTCAAAAAGGATGACAGCAATTTCTCTGGAGGTTTTTCTTTTGTTGTTGTTGTTATTTTTTTCCATTTTACTGAGGAAACTATTGAAAAAGTGTTTTATTTATTTAGCCAGTTAAGTAAGAAGAGAAACCAAGAAGTTTGATGTATACTGATTTGTAAATTGTTATTGGTTAATATATTTAAAGCTTTTTAAGGAAAAAAAAAGGTTTGGAAAATCAAATTAAGAGTAAGTGTTTCCAGTGGGAGGGTGAAGTTTTCAGCCTTAGGTGAGTACAGTAGGAGTTGGGAGTAAAGGACCTCTCTGTAGGTTAAATGATCTCTAAGTATTAGGTTCATTTTAAAGAGAACTGACACTGTCCTCATTTAAAAAGGCTAAAGTGATTTGTGTGACTATTTTCTTTGAGATCTGATTAAATGTAGAAAAGCAATTATTTTATGGTTATCTAGGTTACTTGATTTGAAGCTTCTTAATTCTCATGTTTGGGGCAATAAGGGAAGATATAGATGTCATGCCCTTTCTAAGTTGTTTTCTCATACTTAAGAAATTAATGAACATGTTTTAAATAGTAGCTTCCCCTTGGTCAGGGTGGTTAATAGTGTTAAATATTAATGCAATACTGTCTTTGCAAATGACTGTTTATTCCATGCAGAGCACTTTGAGTTCTAAACTCTGAATTTTACTTTTTATGTAACAATATTGGTAGTTGGGTCTTTCATGCAGAGGTGAGATATGTTCAATTTAGGGTTGTGACTAGAAATATGTATGTGGCTCTTTTAAGAATTATTTTAAAAGGTGCAAAAGTGTGATGTTTATATTCCTAAAAAGTGAACTTGTATTTAAGCACTTAAAAAATTGAGACAGTGAAGCTGGATGTGGTGGCGACACACCTGTAATCCCTGCTACTTGGGAAGGTGAGGCAGGAAGAGCTCTTGAGCCCAGGGGTTTGAGGCTACAGTGAGCTATGATTGTGCCAGTGAATAGCCACTGTACTCCAGTGTGGGCAAGGTAGTAAGGCCCTGTCCCTTAAAAAAAAATTATTTTAACATTCAATTCTGTAACCTTTTTTTTTTTTTGGTCAAAACACTACTATAAAATATTAATTAGACAAAAAACTTCATCTTATCTCAAAAGAATGAAAATAAGACCCAAAGTGATCTTTTCAGAATGATTGTTTAAAATGCTAATTTTATACATTTACTAAATTTAGAAGCCGCTGGAGTTCTGGAGTGGGTGGAAGTGGAGGAGGATCCTCTGGTAGGTCTTCAGCTGGAGCTCGAGATTCCCGCCGACAGACTCGAGTTATTCGGACAGGACGGGATCGAGGGTCTGGGCTTTTGGGCAGTCAGCCCCAGCCAGTTATCCCAGCATCTGTCATTCCAGAGGAACTGATTTCACAGGTATGGATCTTGTAGAACACTTAATGTAAAAGAATTGGACAAGATGAGGTTTAACTGAATATGGTGGGTTGTAGTCATAACTCCTATTGTGAATTGTGAGATACCATTTTTCTGTTTTGATCCTAGAAAGTTGATTTTGATAAAGAATTTAATCAATCAAAGGAAAGTTAGCATAGTGCTGTCTTCAATTTTTTATTTCAGGCCCAAGTTGTTTTACAAGGCAAATCTAGAAGTGTCATTATTCGAGAACTTCAGCGAACAAATCTTGATGTAAACCTTGCTGTAAATAATTTACTTAGCCGGGATGATGAAGATGGAGATGATGGGGATGATACAGCCAGTGAATCTTATTTGCCTGGAGGTTGGTGGATCACCATCATGGTTTTCTCATTTCTGGAGTGTTCTTTTGACTGGGGAATGGAACTTTAAAGTATATTTGATTTTTCTGACTATTCTTTTCGAGGTGGTTAGGTATTTCTCACTGTAGAGCTGCTTGATTTGCTTGCCATGTTTCTTTTAAGGGAAAATGGGGGAATGTTTTTGCTCAGTGGATTTGTACTTGGTCCCAAGAAATACATGGTTGTATGGCTGACAGATGACTCTGGAATGTTGTTTTGTGATGTCCTTGTTACTGAAAATATGTAGTAACTGCATTTAGATTTTGACTGTGTTTATCTCTGTGATGTCATAAGTATTATATCTTAAAAAGCGACCTTTCTTATGATTATTTAGTAGGTAGCCCAGGCAACAATTATGCACTTGATGTTCCTTAAAATCTATTTTTAAAATGTTAATCTTATTTCCTAGGTGTTGCCTTTTTTTCTTTCAGGTAATATCAGTCCCTTGTTTTAATGTATTTTAATTTTTAGAGATTTTTCAGTGGTCTACAGATGCTCTTTCTATAGTCGCTTCAATGATATTTGTTTGTTTCTGTTTGTAGAAGATCTTATGTCTCTTCTTGATGCGGACATTCATTCTGCCCACCCAAGTGTCATTATTGATGCAGATGCCATGTTTTCTGAAGACATTAGCTATTTTGGTTACCCTTCTTTTCGTCGTTCATCACTGTCCAGGCTAGGCTCATCTCGAGGTAATTTTGCATTTATTTCTGTTTGATCACAGGCTGGCTGTATGGAAAGATAGTGGTAGAATTGACTGTATTTGAACTTTTAATATTACAGTAGTTGAAGTCATTACTTATTAGTGTTTTTGGGTGCTTTGACATTAAAACAAGTTATTTTTGATTTTGAAGAGCCACAATAGAATTTTAGAGATCATCTTAATTACGTTGTAGAATACATATCAAGGATTACAAATTACCTAACTGTATGTTTAATTAGGAGTATGGATTCTGAACTAAAAGCAGAATTCTACTTTACATTGACATGCAGCATTCAGAAAACAAGTCTCCTTAGTATTTGATTGAAATAAAGTGATTATTCTGTTCATTTTAAATCCTGGTTAGATGGAAGAGTGAAGTGTAAAGAAATTTGTTAGAATGAGATTGCCCAATATTAAATGTATAGAAATGATTAGCTTATTAAAATGCTATTTTCAAAAGTTTGAAATCCTTAAAAGATACAGTATATAGTAGAGGTTAGAAGGTAGACATTGAAATCATTAATCCTGCCTCTCTTTTTATGTTTGTATATAGCTTTAGCTTTCATTGTAACTTTCAGTCAATATTTTTACTTTCTAGAATGTAAAACTGCTTGATTCAAATCACAGACAAAAAGCAGCTGTATTTAGTGATCATTAATAAACTGAAAAAAATGCCATGTTATATTAAGAGCTTCCTGTAAATATCTAGTACTTAAGTCTTTGTTATTTTAAAATAACAAATCTATGGTGATCTTTTAATATACTGAATGTATTGTAATAGCTTTAAGCATGTTAAAATAAATGCATACATTACTACCTTAAATGTATCAAGTAAAGCATTTTCAAATATTCAATATCTAACACAAATAACTCCTTCTAAATACCTACCTTTTTCTTTTTCTAAGTTCATTCTCTATAGGCATTACTTATAGTTTGAACCATAGGAAATAGCCAGTACCTGACCACTTTTAAACTGCATATAAGGCAATTTTTTGTATGGTTCAATGTAATTTTGTTCCTAATCCTTATTATCCAAGTCTTGGAAAGTTTATTTTGGTTACCTTATTTTAAAAAATAACATATGAACAAACTGTAAAAAACCTGACTTTAGACAGTTTGTAAGCCAATTGCAGCAGAAGCATTTTGGTAAGGAAATCTTTTCTATGAAGATTCTTTAAAAAACAAAAAGCCTGTCTGGCTCCTTGAAAAATTTTAATTAAGACTTATTCAAAAAAAATCCAGCCTATAACAAGGGTTGCAAAAATTTTATAATTAGTTTATGTTAATGGATTTTTAGCTTAACCTTTTCAAGCTTTTTTCCTGTGTGCATTTTTTGATTTGCTTATATGTGTCTAACATGTTAAAATTCTAATTTATGCACATTTTCTAATATATAAATAAAGTTTTTAGAAAGCATTTCCAATGAAAGCCCAAAATTTTAACTCCATAAAAAAAAATCCCAAATTCAATTCAGTTCCAAAAAAAGTAATTTTGCTCTAAAAACATGTAGAAGAAATGTAGAAAAGTCTGCCTGTATGTAGTTTTAAAAAATACTAAGTTTTAATTTTTATACGTTCACTTGAAAGAGTTAATATTTTGAATGTTGCATGTCAGCCTCATTAGATAGATATTTACGTAAATTTTTGTGAGTAGATAAACTGCTGTTAGTTGCATCCTGAAGGGTCTTTACTAGAGAGTGGCTTACTTTTATCCCACTGGTGTGACCCAATTGCATACCAGTTCTCCTTCTTCCCTTAGAGAGAGACTCTGAGCTGTTGCGTGAACGTGAATCCGTTTTACGTTTACGTGAACGAAGGTGGCTTGATGGAGCCTCATTTGATAATGAAAGGGGCTCCACCAGCAAGGAAGGAGAGCCAAACTTGGATAAGAAGAATACACCTGTTCAAAGTCCAGTATCTCTAGGAGAAGATTTGCAGTGGTGGCCTGATAAGGTAATTGGAAAAAATTTATACATTTTTCCATTTAAAATGGATTCCTGATGAGTCCCCTCAACCCCCACCCTCAGGTTTCTGATTTATTTATTTGGATTCTTATACTATCATTCAAGGAAAAATAGGACAAACATAAAGTGATATTTTTGTTTTGTTTTAAAATACAAGCAGAATATCTTTATTTGGCACTGCATGAGTTATCTTAGTGAGATGTGTTCAGTGGTGTTGTTTTTCTTCCTACTTGATGAAGTAAAGCAGCAAAATTGGGATGGTAGTTCTAGGTAACACATCAGCATTCTGTTCCACCACTACTTTTCTGATGATAATTACTCCAATAACTGATGCTACATTCTTTGGTAGAAATTGATTCTGTCAGATTTGTAAAAGTCAGGCGGATACCAGTTTCTGCAGGGTAAGTTTTGGTCATTTATACAGTGTGCGTGTCATGACAAGATTAGAGATCTGTGTTTCTTTGATTAGTTAGCTGTCCCACTTAATGGCAGTGAGTTCTGACAGACCCTTTGATTGGAATGCTATGGGAGACAAAGCAGGCTGAATAGGAATGGACTAGGAGAGTTCTGCTCTGCATCGTGAGGAATAGTGCAATGACTGGATTCTAGAAAGCATCTAGGATTTGTTAAGTCAATTTGAGTCTTTGAAAATCTATCAATGCCACAAGTGAAACAGAGTTGATACATATTGATGTTATGTATGTTTCATTGTCTTAAGTAAAAGTAATTGGTAATTCATCTTCAAAGACTCCTATAGGGAGCCATATGTTTTCCACTTTGTTTTTTCAGTGTGCCTGTTTCTTCTGCTAGTTGGCTAGGAACTTTCCTTAAGCAGAAGTAAACTAAAAGAAGATGGTAATTTTAAGGTTAATCTCTAGTAGATAAGGAGAGTTTGATGTGATTTTGTTTCTTTCTTTGAATTTGAACTTGAATTTGGGATATTGAAGGAGAAAATGTTATTATTAACTTTCTAAATTTATGTTTGCATAGTTATTGTGAGTCTTGATGTAGTTCATTTATTTTTCTCTGCATTCAGCTCATGTGGAAAGTTTGAATGCAAGAAAGAACATGAATTTTAATCAGTCTCTTTGGAAGCAAAAGTTTATTCTGTTTTCTTTGGCAGCTGCCAAACTTGCCCTGAATTGCATTCTCTTATTTCCATAAAACAAGAAACATCCCAAGTTCTACTTTTACTTCATATGGTAGAGAGTGATTTAAACCACTGGGCTTTTACTTTTTTTTTGGTTTTTCTTTTTTGTACATTGTTTACTGTTTCCTATTTTTCTGTCTGGATCATGTTAGGACTGGGTCTATTTCATATTGGCAGGAAGTAATAGAGGACTCATGAATCATGTTTTAATAGTGCCATCACATATTAGTCTAGGCTTCTTTATCACTTATTATATTTAATTAATGAAAGTGTTTTTGAATAGTACAAGTTTAGCAAGCTTTTCCCCTAGCCATTATACTCTCTGTTAGATTTAGTCAGCCTTTATTGGCCTTTACTGATAGGTACACTTTTAGGTACAACTTGTTTTCAGAAACAGTTACTAAGTGCATCGTGACATTGTGACACTGTATAGACTCCCAGCATGTCATTTGCTCAGTTTTTTAGACACTGAATGAAAGGAAGACAGCAGTATGTGAAACAATGTATGTCCTACCCTATACCCTTTTTTCTGTTAAACATGTAATTTAAAATAGCATCATCGAAAAAGAAACACTATAAGCTCATGATTGAAATCTAGACATTCAGATTTCAATTCTGGGAAAGAAAACTGCTTATGCCCGCAGTTAAACTGTTAAGCATTATCATAGTCATCAACAAATACCATTAGATGCTTGTTTGCAGGGGGAGTGCTATAGTCAGAGAATGTAGAGAGCTGTTAAAGGGAAAGGAGACCTTGCTTTTAGGCAACTTTAGGGCAACACGAAAAACTGTTACACAGGAACAGGATGTAAATAAATACCACATGAATAAACAGGTAATATGTAAGACCATATTGGTTTCCCAAAATTGGTGGGGGTAGTGATCCCTGGAGAGTAGAAGGTTTTGGGGGAAGGCTTGTTAGGGGATGGAGAGGTAGGTAGAGAATGCAGGGAGATAGGGTGTCAGGATGCACATGGTATCTACCACTGATAGGAGGTACCAGCACCAGAAGAGACTAGTCTGCCAAGAGTAGGGGGTGGGGTCTAATGACGGGCCCAACAGGAATTCCCAGCTTGGGACAGTTTGAATGTCATGCATAGGCCATCACTTGGAAACCAGAGCACTTGAAAAGCATGCATCCATCATTTTAACTCCACCATGCCACAGACATATGTTGATTGATTGCTGCTAAATGCCTGGTGCTTTGCTAGTTTACTAGGGCTATATTTATCACCAGGACCAGCTACTGAGCTTGTCCTTGTGAGACTTGAAGTCTAGTGCAGGAGACAGATGATGATTAGTCATACAAATTAATATTTATTCTTTAAATATGGATCTCTTTATAATCTTGATTGGGGTTCTTTTTTTTCAATCTTGGTAGCTGTTGCATTGTTTTGACAGAATAGTATATTTCTACATCCTCAGCATATCAGGCTGCTAAAGGATAATCCTAATTTTGTACATAATGGCAAACTTAGAATTTTATAGCTGGAAAAGTTCTTATAGCTTATCTCTGATCCATTCATTTTTTTTTTTTTTTTTAATGGCATGTCCTGAAATGATCCATTCACTTTTATGGATGAGTAAACTTCATGTCTTTGCTTATGTTCACATGGCTTCTTAATGGCAGCTCTAGCAATGAAGCCAGAAATCCTGATTAGTATTTTCCTATGGCATTAGATTTCCTTCTAAACATGGGAAGTAGTATTGCTTTTTGTGGGGGGCCGGGTGGGGGAGAGTCATCAAAATATGCATCCTAGCTTAATTTCAGAAATGACCTAATCCAGCATTCTTAAATATTAAATGTGGTTAGTGTCCACAGTAATTTTCATTCTGCCTTTTCTTAGGGTATAAGAGAAATTCTGTTGGTAAAGTAACTGGATTAGAAGCTAGTTTTCCAACATCTATTTAGAGAAATAACCAGTTCTTCAAAATTTTACCATATTGTAAGCTAATAAAATTCCGTTAATGATGGAATGTTCTCTTTTCTGTAAACCTTATGGTATAATCTTGAACTGAAAATATTTGAGGTAACTGCAAACTATAAATTTTTAATTCCCCAAATTATTCTTTGAGTTAAATGTCAAAACTAATATTATCATAGGGATGTTGAAAGCTCCATGAAGACAGAGGTGTGAAGGGCACGCCATTCAATCATTATTAATTTAGATAACTTGTGTACTGTGTGTTAGGCCTCTTGTTAGATGTTAGGGCAAGAGTTTTTGTAGGAAGAAGAAAAATAATGTTAATCCTTTTAAATAAGTACTGTAGTAGAATTAAGTACAAGAGGCTTTGGGGAATCATAGGAGGCCGTATAGAGTGACTGCAAACAATGTGGACTCTGGAGCCAGACCCCTGGATTTCATATCCTAACCCTGCCACTTACTAGGTGTGTGACCTTGGTTAAGTTCTTTAACCTCTTTCTGTCTTGGTTTTCTAATCTGTAAAATAGGCATGGTAATGATTTTTACCTTATGGGATTACTGTGAGAATTAAATGAGTTAGTATATGTAAAATGTATGGAGCGAAGAGAAGCCATGGTCCTGGTCCGGAAAGAGAGAATAGGCAGTTCCTGCAGGTCATGGGAGGGTGAGAGAGCCCAGTGGATTGGGGTATTTCCAAGTTAGGTCCATGTGGCAATTGTATTTTATGTGCCAGTTTCTCTGTTAGTAGTGAATTAGGCACAGGATGAATAGATACAGTCCATATCCCTTGTCTGACTGGACTAGAATGCAAGTTATGAAAACTTTTCATTACAGAAATAATTTAGTGTAATAGGAAACTAACAAGTAGTCTGTCTGTACCAAAGTGAGAAGTTGTAGGAGTGCCCGAGTCTGTGCTCTGAGTCCAAGACTATGATGTTCACAGTTGAACTACCCAGGTTTATACTGGTTTGTGAAGAGTTTTACCCAGAAACATCATCTTTCCTATATATGCTACCCCTCCCCCTAGAATCCATCTTTTCTCTTTCTCCCTGTACCCCCTCCCCTCCCCTCTTCTTCCTTCCTCCCCCCATTCCTCTCTCTCCTTTTACTCCCCCTCCCCCATCCATCCATCCACCCATCCATCTATGCATCTAATGTTTTTGACTGTTTTTCTGGCATGTGTGACTGCTCATTGTATTTTGTATTTCTGGAAATAGCTTTGATAATTCAGTTACTTTGATGAGAAAAGGTAATCTTTCAATTAGGTAGTTATCTAACATGGCTCCATTTTTCACTTCTCTGTCATTTTTGCAGCTTATTTTTCTTAGACTAGAAATTTAATTATTTGTTGTATATACATGTAAATTGTAACTATGTATATGTTGATATCAAGCTACTTTCAACAAGGATCTAAACCAAACACATTTTACGAGGCCAAAATCACCTTGACACCTAAGCCAGACAAAGACAATGCAAGAAAAGAAATCTACAGATATCGATCTCTGAACATTGATGCAGAAATCCTCAATAAAGTATTAGCAAACCGAATTCAACAACACATCAAAAAAGATTATACATCATGACCAAGTGGGATTTATCCCTGTCATACAAGGCTGGTTTAACATACACAAATCAATTAGTGTGATATCTCACATTAGCAGTATGAAAGATAAAAACCACATGATCATCCCAATTGATGCAGAAAAAGCATTTGACAAAGTTGAACATTCTTTCCTGATACAAACTCTAAAGGTTTCAGTATGGAAGGAAAGTTCCTCAACATAATAGAGGCCATTTATGAACACCCCACAGCTAACATCATAATCAACAGGGAACAACTGAAAGCTTTTCCACTAAGATCTGGTATGAGGCAGGGATGCTCACTGTTGCCACTTCTATTCAACATGGCACTGGATGTGCTAGCAAGAGCAATCAAACAAAAGACAGAAATAAAAGGCATCCAAATTGGAAAGGACGAAGTGAAATTATCTCTTTTTGCAGATGACATGATCCTATAGGTAGAAAATCCCAAGATTCCACAAAAAAACTGTTAGAACTAATAAAACAAATCTATTAGAGTTGTAGAATACAAAATCAACAAAAAATTAGTAGCATTCCTATATACTAATAACAGCTTAACTGAAAAAGAAATCAAGAAAACAGTCGCATTTACAATAATATCAACAAGAAAAAGACACTTAGGACAAAATTTAACCAAAGAAATAAAAGATTTGCACACTGAAAACTATTAAACATTGCTGAAAGAAATTAAGACACAAATAAGTGGAATGGTATCCTATGTTCTTCGATCAGAAGGATTGATAATAATAGTTTCAAAATATCCATAATGCCCAAAGCAATATACAGATTTAATGCAGTCACGATTAAAATTCCAATGGCATTCTTCACAGAAATAGAAAAAACAATCTTAAACTTTGAATGGAACCACAAAAACCCCCAAATAGCCAAGGCAATACTGAGAAAGAAAGAAAAAGTTGGAGGCATCAGCTTTCCAGCCTGGTACAAGCATAAAGTCAGAAGCGTAGACCAGTGGCATAGAATAGAGACCCCTAGACGTAAATCCAAACATACGTGATCAACTAATTTTTGACAAGAGCACCAAAAGGACACAATGGGGAACAACAAATAGTCTCTTCAATAAATGGTGCTGGGAATACTAGATTTCCACATGTGAAAGAATGAAATTGGATCCTTAAGTTAGATGGTACACAAAAATAAGCTCAAAATGGATAAAAGGCCTAAATGTAAGATCTGAAATCATAAAACTAGAAGAGAATGTAGAGGAAAAGCTCTTGGACATTGGCCTTGAGAGTGATTTTTTTTTTTTTTTTTTTTTGAGTCTCACACCAAAAGCTCAGACTACGGGAGCAAAAATAAATAAATGGAACCATACCAAATTAAAAAGCTTTTGTACAGCAAAGAAAACAGTCAACAAAATGAAAAAGCATCCTACAGACTGGGAAAAATATTTGCAAACCATGTATCTGATAAGGGGTTAATATCTAAAATTTATAAAGAAGTCTTAAAAGTCAATAGCAGGAAATCAACCTGATTAAAAAATGAGCATCCTCTCCCAGTTCCTGGAAAGTAAAAAACAAAGAAACAAAAGAAGATAAGAGTAAAAAATGGGTAAAGCCCCTGAATAGATATTTCTGCAAAGAAGACATAAAAATGGCCAACAGATACATGAAAAGGTGCTCAACATCACTAATCTTTAGGGAAATGCAAATTAAAACTATTATGAGATACCATCTCACACCCATTAGGATGGCTTTTATCAAAAAGACAAAAGATAACAAATGTTGGCAAGGATGAGGAACCCTCAAACACTGTTAGATGGGAACATAGATTGGTAAAGCCATTATGGAAAATGGTATGGAGGTTCCTAAAGAAATTAGAAATAGAACCACCATAGGACCCAGCAATCCTTCTGGGAATATTCTCAGAGGAGATGAAATTACACCTCGTAAAGATACCTGCGCTCCCATGTTCATTATAGTAGTATTCACAGTAGCCAAGACCTTAATGTCCATTAAAGAAGGAGACCCTGCCATTTGCCACAACTTGTTTGAACCTGGAGGGTATTATGCTAAGTGAAATAAACCAGATCCCAGAAAAAAAAATACTGCATGATCTCACTTACATGTGGAATCTTTAAGAAAACAAGGGTCATATATAATATAAAGAGAGAATAAAACAGTGGTTGCCATGGGCCAGTAGGGGCAGGAGGGGAGGTGGAGGAAATGGGGAAATACAGGTCAAAGGATACAAAGTAGTAGGTATATAGGCTGAAGTAAGTCTAGAGATCTAATGTGTAACATGAGGATTGTAGTTAATAAAATCATGTTAAGGGTTTTTATTAAATAAGTAGATTTTAGCTGCTCTTGTCACAAAAAAGTAATTGAGATGATAGATATGTTAATCTGCTTCGCTATAGTAACCGTTTTACTGTCTATGTACCCTATAAGGTGTTGTAAACCTCAAATATGCCCAATAAAATTTATTTTAAAAAAAGTTTAAAGGGACTTAGAAGAGGAAAAATGCAGCCACAGTAGTAACAAAAGACTGTTAAAAGTCAAATACAAAGAGCTAAATAATAAAGGGAGAGGAGGCAGAAAAATTACACAGAAATTCATGCTAAGGAAATTTGCTTAAGCTGAACAAAGAAACTTTGCTTTGTGCTCTGTAACCCAACAAACCATTTCAGTTTAAGGGATGCACACATGTCCTTTATCTTCACTAAGCTCCCAGAGAAGTGCTTGGTGGACGTTGTGTGGTGATAAAGAAGCAATGTGATTCAGCATGTCAGTACTGTTCATTAACAGTCATATTTCTTACCGTTCTGATCCATTTTCATATAGTCTAGGAGAAAAAAATAAGTAAATTGATTCTCACCAGTCCTTTGCATTGTACAGTTTTATCTTTTTCTGATTCTTGGAATGGTGCTGAGAGGAAACAGACACGTTGCATTTGGCCCTTATTTAAGCTATTGGGAGCAGCCTCCTTGTTGGAACCAAGTTATCAAACTTTTTGGTTATATTGCATTGCCATCATTGTGGTTTGCACACTGAGGGTGAATGCAGGGGGTTCTAGAACTAGAAGTTGACTGGGAGAGGTCTTTGTTTTGTTTTTATTGACACGTGGAAGCTTCCAGGAAATATCTGTTAAGAGTTTGCTAGGTGTGTCGTGAATGTATTTAATAATGAATAAAAGCAAAATGAGAAATGATCATAAAAGAGAAAAGCTGGGCATAAGGAGAATATGGAAAAGTGAGAGTAGGCAAGGAGAAATGAAGTGTGAATAAGCACAGGTGACCAAATTGCACAGTATAATCTGTAGTTCCCATCCATTCTAACCATAATACACAGTATATTGCACTGAGTGGTACGAGTTGGGGCTGGTACCTAATGGTAAAACCAGTGTTTGCTGATAGTAGAAAAATTAAACAAAAAAGATGAAAACTAAGTTTTGTGGGGGAACATTTTAAGAACAGAAAGACCAACTTTTTCAAAGTATAAATTACTAAATGTAGTATGGTTAATAGGAGTTCATATTGCTGGGCTGAGTGATTTTTTTTTTTTTTTAAAGCTTTGACCACTAGGTCATTTCTATCATAATTTTAAGTTTCCCTCTTCCTGTGGGGAAGGATTTCTGATTAGATTGATGACCCATTTATGTTATTCAGACAGTTGCAGATTTACTGATTCACCTTCTATTTTTGTTGAAAAAAACTATATATGTGTATATATATAGCCACAAAATACTAATCTTTAAGGAAGCATGCATATCTATTTTTTAAAGTTGGGTTGAACAGGCCTTAACTTGCTCAGAAGAAGCAATTAGTATTTTATTAAAATAATAAAAACATTCTTTTCTATGACATTATGAAATGAGTGAGCTAAAATACTGTCCTTTTGTGTGTATTTGTTTTGTATTTCTCTATGTACAATCAAAGTTTCTTTTACATAGACAAATCTGAAGCAGGCAAGAAGTAATAGGTGGTTTTTTTGTCCTCTTCCTGTGTTTGGTGCTTGTGCTGTCCATCTGCATTTGTCTATAGTGGGTTTTCAGGGCCTGTGGGATTTAGTTGGCTCATCCAGGACTTATCATCCTGGGGAGCATTGGCCTATCCCTAAAGGATATAGGCAAGTTGATTGTGAGATGGCCTCACATACCAGGCTCTTGCTATTGGGGTGGTTTTTTCAGGATTATATTGCTCTAGTAAGGCATTTACCTGAAGAAGTTGGAGTTAAGATTCATTTATTCATTCAGCAGTGGGTTGGTGTGCTCCATTCTGTGCCGTGTGCCAAGCTGGCCTGTGGTAATGTGAAGGTGAACATGATATGGAACTCCATGGGGAATACAAACATTCACATAGAATGTAATGTGTTCACAATGTGATCAGTGCTAGACTGAAGGTGTGAATAAAGTGCTTTAGGGGTTCAGCATGGGAAATGACTAATAACACCTGAGAGATTTGGCAAAGGCGTTATGGCGGAGATGGCATTTAAAGCAGCATTTCTAAGGTTAAGTAGGCATTGACCAAAATGGAGAGGTATTCCAAACATATCAAGCATGAGCCTAGAGTCATGAAAGGTCATGGTGTGTTTGCAGAACAATGAAAAGTTCAGAATTGCTCCTATGTGGTAAGGAGTAGGAGTAGAGGTAGGATGGGGACAACTAAACCACTTGCCAAGTAAGAAGTTAAGATGTTCTGCAGTAACTAAGAAGCCAGCAGAGTCCTTAGAGAAGAGACATAATGAGATTGGTGGGATTTTTTGTTGTGTTTGTTTTTAAGGAAGTGAACACTTGGCTTCATGGGAGAAAGGAATAGAAAAAATCTAGAGTCTTCTGTTACAAGAATGGTACAGTTTTTAAAGAAAGGAATTGTGAGGATCTCAACCAAAGTAAGGGTCGTAGGGACAGGGGAATGGAAGAATCTGAGCAGAATTTGAGATGAGTGCCACACTGGTTTACTAGTTAGTAGATTGATGAGAGAAAAGGGGGAGTTGAGGAGAGCTCCCAAGTTCCTGTGTCTCCCATTACCGGGTGGGTGGTAGATGCCACTCATGGAGACAGGGACTGCAGAGGAGGTGCAGCTTTGCAGGAGATGATGAATTCATTTTGGACATGTTTTTGTGCTTTCAAAGACATCCAAAATGAGAATTCTTGCAGGTAAGTCTGGAGATAGCAGATTTATGCATTTTAAAGCATGGTGCTCTAGTGAGTGCAGTCACTGAGGTTGAGGGTGAAGCATAATTTGAATAAAGGGACAAGGACAGAATCTGGCAGGGAGTGCATGGTAGTGCTAGGGAGATGAAGAAAACAGTCATGAAGGTAGAAGGAAGACCACTAGAGAGTGGTGACCCGTGAACAGGGAGAGGATAGGTTGCAGAACAGATGAACAGAGGTGAATGGTTTGAAGAATTTAAAGAGAAGATGGATTGGTTAAGTACATGGGACATTGATTTGGCAGTTGGCAATGCAATTGTTGCCTTTACTGAACGCTGGTATGGTGAAACAGCCAGCCAGTAATTTACTTTACCATGAGTAGGACTGGAGGAGAGATTAGTTTGGATGGTTGCTGGAGGATATGAGAAGGGGTTGCATCCAGTGTGTGTGGGGGGGTTATCTTTAAATAGTCAAGGAGAACCCTTCCTTCTCTGAGATGGAGGGAAGCGAAGAGGTGAGAATAATGCTTTCATTAAGTAAATCTAGAGATAGGAATATTGAGGAAGCCTGTGCCTGAGAGCTATCATTTTCTGGGTAATTAGGAGTTGAAGTCAGGAGAGCACAGTAATCATAGTTGAATTTGATTGAGCACTTACTTGCACTGGACTCTGTGCTGTGTACTTTATACAGTTGACTTTTGAACAATGTGGGGGTTTGGGGCACTGACCCCTACACAGTCAAAAATCCACGTATAACTTTCAACTCCTCCCAATGTATTTAATTTACTAATAGACTGTTTTAACTACTACTAGTCTATTGTTGACCAGAAGCCTTACCAATAACATAGTCCATTAATGTATTTTTTGTGTGTGTTATATGTGTTATGTACTATATTTTTCCTATAAAGTAAGGTAGAGAAAGGAAAATGTTATTAAGAAAATCATAAGGAAGAGAACATATATTTACTGTTTACATGGAAGTTGATCATGTTGTCTTCACATTGAGTAGGAGGAGCAGGGAGAGGAGTAATTGGTCTTGCTGTCTCATGGCTGGCCGAAGCCAAAGAAAATCCATGTATAAGTGGACCCTTGTAGCTTAAACCCATGTTGTTCAAGGGTCAACAGTATATGTTACTTCATTTGGTTTTTACCCTGCCCCCTGCAGTGTGTTATTATAATACCTATTTTAGAGGTGAAGAAATGGGTTCAGAGAAATTACATAATTGAAGTCACATACTTGATAAATGTTAGATCTAGGTTTTGGACTCACTTGGTCTGATTCCGTTATCCTTAATTTTTAATTGGGTTGAGTAGAGAATATGAGGTAGAAAAAATGGTAAGATTTGATGCAGCTACCACGGAGAAAGTAAACAGTGCTTTGCAGATATCTGGTGAAGGGAAGAGAGGAATTGCTGACTTGAGAATTCCAAATTTGGTCTCTTTCCCAACCCCCTGTAGAAGTGACTTGAAAATAGGGTTGACTGGGACAGGTAAAATAGAAGATTAAAATTAGTGTTCTTTCTGTACAATGTTGCAGCATAGCCTGTTATTATAATTATGAATCTTGGTAGACTTTATGAGCTTTTAGCTGAGCACTATGCTATAACCCATCTGACCAAATAAGATTAGAATTTGGCAGAAAACCAGAAAGACACCATTAGTTTAGTGCACCCTGGCGCCAGAATCCCAAAGTGAGGAGAGAAGTATTGAAAAGTACAACCTAAAAATCTGTTGTTGGTAAGTTTTGCTGTGAGATTTCTGGGTACGTTCATGACTCTGACCATTGGTTTTATGTTAAAAAAATTATCATTGGTATTATTTATTTATATTTATTGGCCAACCTTTTAATAATTTAATTGCATTCCAACTCATTTCATATTTATCACCTTAAAAGTAATTGAACTTTTATCTCAAACAAGAAAATACAGACATTTGTTTCAATACCTTGGAAGAGCCCACAGGGGAGGAATCTGACATTTTGACATTGGTTTTCTCTGCTTCAACTCCTCAGTCTGTTTTTTTGTTTTATTTTGCTTCACTCACTCATCACATTGATTGAGCACCTACTTTGAGCACTGAGTTCTGAGGATACAGTGGTGAATGAGACAAAGCCTTTATTTGAGTGAGACAGTCTATAAGCAAGTAAACGTGTCAAGTTGTGAAGTGCTGTGAACTAAAAAGAAAGCAGTATAAGGAGCTAGAATGCAAGAGTAGTGGTTTTGTACAAAGTATGGTCAGGGAAGGTACCCTTTGTGGGAGTGAGTCACCTGAGAGTAACACAGGCAGGGAATAGCAAGGACAGTGGTCCTTGGGTACGGTCATAGTGGACAGGGTACAGGAATAGGAAGAGAAGGCCAGTGTGACTGGAGGAGAGTGAGTTCATGGGGGGAGCCAGGGTCATGTTGTGGGGTTCCTTGTAGGCTGTGCTAAAGACTTTGCATAGCTGTGGTTTGTGTGTTCTCATAATTAATCTAGATTTGATGTGACTAAAGTGACAGTGTTCAAATCAGCATATTTGGCAATTTTTATATTTATACCATTGTATTATCTTTACTTTATAGGATGGAACAAAATTCATCTGTATCGGGGCTCTATATTCTGAGCTTTTGGCTGTCAGCAGTAAAGGAGAACTTTATCAGTGGAAGTGGAATGAATCTGAGCCTTACAGAAATGCCCAGGTATTTTATTTTATTAAATCTTGCATTAAGTAGCTCTACATATCAACATACAAAATAGTAATCATTTTTCTTATGTTTTCAAAGAATCCTTCATTACATCATCCACGAGCAACATTTTTGGGGTTAACCAATGAAAAGATAGTCCTCCTGTCTGCAAATAGCATAAGAGCAACTGTAGCTACAGAAAATAACAAGGTATGAAATACTTTTCATTGATAAACAGTCCGTGCTTAAATTCTTGGTTTTCTTTCTCTTCGTGCCCCTTTTTATCTTTTCATTTTCTATCTAACAAAAAAATAAAGTGTCTCAAGCCTTAGTAGGGTAATCCAATGTATAATTTTTTCTTTGGCTAGTTTATACTGTTAATATGATCCAACTTTAAAAGTAGCTTTCTACTTTACCTGAAGGAAAAATATTCAAGAAAAATGCTGAGAAAAGAGATGTTGAGAAGCTATGAAATATGGATTGAGAAAAGATATTATGCCTCACATTCTCAGTTTCGCATTAAAGTCACTAAACTCTTTTAAAAATTATTTGAACAAATGTTTATTTCTGATTAATGCCTTAAAGATGGCCTTAGACATTCATTTCAATAGCTGCTATTTTGATTAGTGTGGAAAAAAGTATAAGAAATTTTTTGAATCACTTACTTTTGTAGCAGTTAGTTCAAACATTTTAGAATTCCAGTCTATGGAGTATGTATGCCTTGCCCTAGTTTTGACCACAATCCTTTTGAAAAAATTATTGGTTTTTATTTAAACCTCTAATATTTATTCTTTAGGTTGCTACATGGGTGGATGAAACTTTAAGTTCTGTGGCTTCCAAATTAGAGCACACTGCACAGACTTACACTGAACTTCAAGGAGAACGGATAGTTTCTTTACATTGCTGTGCCCTTTATACCTGTGCCCAGCTGGAGAACAATTTATATTGGTGGTGAGTGTCACAGGGAGGAGGAATTTCTTACCAGCTTTTATACGTGTAGAGAGGTGCTTTGAGTAGAATACCAACATGGAAAGGTCAGTCAAAAGATAATGCTTTATAGAGAGGGAAATTTCATTTTGGAGTAAAGTCTAACAGTAAAAAAAAAAAAGAAAGATAAATTTATAAAAGTAATGCATACTTAGTGATTATAATTATTAAATTTTATAAAAGTATAAAGTAGGAACAAAAGTCATCCAGAATCCTACAACCTAAAGTAACTTATTAACATTTGGGAGCATTTTAAATCTTTTTTCCTATGTATAAAGATGTACCTTGTTTTAGGTAATAGGAAGTTTAGGATATAGAGTATTTTTTCATTTTATGTGTGAATTTTTTCTGCCTTATGTAATTATAGCTTTTCTGTTATAAAGGTGGCATTAAATTTTTTCTTTTTTGTATTTTAAGGACTTAGGCAGTAAATTTACTTTGGCAGAAATAATATAGGGGAGTCTCCTAATGAAATATAATTTTTTGGAAGAAAAAACAAATTGATGCATTTCCTATAAAATTTAATCCTAAAGGTTTAATAGAAATAGATCCAGTTATTTATTAAACCTATGAATAAGTTGCAATCAAGAGTAAGTCATACATGTTGATATTATTCTGAAGCAAAAATAATTGGAGATATATCAGAAATGCTTAAATGATAATATGTGTAATTTCAGAATTATTTAATGGGTTGCTTTGCTGCTTATTTTACCAATTTATGTTTTTCCCTTTCAGGGGCGTAGTCCCTTTTAGTCAAAGGAAGAAAATGTTAGAGAAAGCTAGAGCAAAAAATAAAAAGCCCAAATCCAGTGCTGGTATTTCCTCAATGCCAAACATCACTGTTGGTACCCAAGTAAGTGATTAGAATTAAGTCAGTCCTAAGGGACATCATTTCTCTTCAAAATCATTTTCTTTCCCAATTCTTAATCAATTCTTCTATAAGTCATGTTATAGACGAGCATCTTTGGAAGAACCATGTTCCAGCTGCATGTATGTGTCCCATCGTTCTTTCCTCATTCAGTAGTTGAGTAACATTGCATAGATTCTGGCCCATTGTCAGTCAGGGCAGGGTTCCCATGTGTGCTTGGTTTTAAGAATCATTTGGTACTTTTAAAATGCAAAATCTGGAGTCCGCTAACCTGAAATGTTGTTTTAGTTTGTCTGGTGGTGGGGCCAGGCATCGTTGTGCTTAACAAACATCCCAGGTGATTCTTATGCCTAAGCAGTTTGAAAGATACTGCTCTGTGGGGTTATTGTTAGTGAATCAGGAGGTGTTGTCAAATCTACTAGTTTCTGTTTTTTGGCTCTGAGATGGTTTTAGGCTCTTATGGGTACTATCTTATGGAAGGTGATTTTCTAATATGCCAGTAGTTCTCAAAGTGTGGTCCAAAGACTCCTGCCTGCTCCTCGATCCTGTCCTTTCAGGGAATCGCAAATTCCTTCCTTTTCCAGTTACATATCTGTGTGAATGTCTTGTTAAATACTTTAGTCAGAATAACATATTCACAACAGATTGAATGCAGAAGTAGATATGAGAGTCCAGCTGTCTCTTATTAAATCTGATACTAAGAGATTTGCTGAAATGTAAACGACATCACCTTTCTCACTACTTTTTTTTTTTTAAATCTACTTATTTTTCATAAAAATTGTTGCTTGCTGGGCACAGTGACTCATGCCTGTTAATCCCAGCACTTTGGGAACCCGAGGCTGGAGGATCCCTTGAGGCCAGGAGTTCAAGACCTGCCTGGGCAACAATAGCAAGAGCCCATTTCTACAAAAAAAAAAAAAAAAAAAAAAAGGAGAACTAGTGGGGCGTGGTGGCGCCTGTAGGCCCAGCTGCTTGGGAGGCTGAAGCAGGAGGATCACTTGAGCTGAGGAGTTGGAGGCTGCAGTGAGCTGTGATCATGCCACTGCACTCCAGCCTGGGCAGCAGAGCAACAGCCTGTCTCTAAAAACCATAAAATTTTTGTTTATATTAAATTTCTCAGTTTCTATTACTAATATGTTTAATTTACTCAATCTTAATTTACTAATTATTAAAACTAGATATGATCCACATAAACAAAAGATTTTTAAATAGTCATGTTTAATAGTAGAAAAGTTGTCTTTAAATCAAAAGAATTTGAGAACTGTTGTATACTTCTAATATATTATACTCTGGTGGAAGTTTATCTTCAGGATAAAACTTGATGCTTATATTTATTATAGCAAATGCTGTAATGAATGTTTAAGAAGTTCATAATCCTTAAAACTTAGACAAAAATCATGGTTTTTGTCACATAATGTGCTGTCAATTTTCTCATCTACCCCTTTAATTCAGTTATTTTCTCATCACCACAAGGTAGTATCAGCTATATTTCCTATGCCTTAAAAAGTATCTAGTCCCTAGTAGCTACTATTAACTTAATAGTAATTTTTTTATAAAACCCAGCTTAAATGTACCTGTTATTTGTGTTCATGGCTTTTTTTTTTTTTTTTTTCCCTTCTCATGGTTGTCTCGTTCTGACTCTTGGCCTTCCAGTTAGAAAGTTTTTAGCAATTACCAATTCTTCTGAACATTATTGTTTAGCCTTCATTATTTATGTCAGTTTCTTTGGACAGTGCTTGTGTGCACCCCCACTGCCTGAGCCCCGCCCACTCTTCTAGGACTTCCTGTTTTCCAATTTGGTTCAAATACTGATTTCTGATATTCTCAAAGTTCCTAATTAACTGCACTCACATAATAGCAGCTGCCTTATTAGCAGGTGGGATGGCATTACTGTAGGCAGGGAGGGCAGAAAAAATACTTACTTTTAATTTTTAATTATTATGGGTACATAATAGTTGTATATCTTTATGGCGTACAAAAAATACTTTAAAGATGCACTGATGAAAAGCTTTAAATAAAATGACTTGGCACTAAATTGCTTGAAGATAGCAGCGTATTAATATACCTTGGTGTAAAAGTAAGATTTTGTTTTGCTGTAAAAAACTGAAGGTTTAAGGGAGTCACACCTGCAAAACCAGGAAAGTATTCACATGTTAACATCAGAAAGAACTGTTGGTCACTTAGAGTTTTCCGCTATACCTGCATTCACAGATCATAATTGTTGAGAATAATGTATTTAGCAAATATTTCTTGTATGTCTTGTTGTATGCTAGACCCTAGATACATACCTCCTTGTCTTTAGGTGCATTTATTTCATAAGAAGGCATTAATAAATGACATGTATTACATTAGGCCACATTTCTCTTTCAGTTTAAGCCTTCTTTCCTGTTCATCCTCTTTCAGGCTTTAAGCTTTCAGCAGTCTTTTCTGAAAATTTCTGGATAAAAATTCTTTTTAAGTCACAGCTAAGCAGGACATACCTTTTCTAAGAAGCCTGCTCTTATAAACTGTTCATTGTATACCACAGAACTGGTTAATGATACACGACTATTCTTTGGTAGAACTGCAACTCTAAGCCAATGTTTCTAGTTCCTGTACTTCTCAAATGCACCACCATCTTGTGTCTCTTACATTTAATTACAAGGCACCAAAAATCATGATCATCATATATTCCACTGGTTAAGTATAACATAATCATTAGTTATTGGATGACTGAACAAAATGTCAGTAACATTGGGCCATTGGTGAGATCAAAAAAGATCTCGAGAAATAATATTCAGTCATTATATATAACGTTCATATAATAATGGCTCCATAGATGGAGCTATTGCTGGCACATGTCACAGTGTCGTCTTGCAGACCATTGGTTTTCAAAGTATGACCTGAGGTTTGTTCTTAACAGTGAGAATTTTATAGGTTATTGACTCCTGAATTCAGTGAAACGTCTATCACTAATGTCTACGTATTCTTTTTTTTTAAAAGAAAAATTATATTATCCATTGAAGTTTTTGGCTAATAGGAAAGAAGTCTTCTGGGGGAGAGACTGTCCACCAGAGATAAAGTTATAGAGTCTATGTAGCATCATGAATTAAATAAGAAAATAATTTCAAGTTATAGGAAATGGACAAAAGGTGTGATTGTTTTGTTCACATTTCACCTTTTTAACGACAACCCTTTTTAGTTTCTTCTCTGCCATTCCCATTTTGTTTCTTTGTAGCCGAATGGTTGAGGTATTTGCTGCCTGAATTTTTCAAGTTAATGCTAAATTTTTAGTAAACATGCTGAAATTATTATTGTTCCTTCATTTTAGGAACAGATTTTCTTTATGAAGACCTTTAAGTTGATGCTTTCTTAAGCCTTATTGATTATGTAAGATTTGGAAAACCTAGGAAGCAGTATTTTAAGTATTGTGTTTTCATACATTTGAAATAAATATTCTAGTTTGTTTTAAAATTGTATCATCTTGATGGTGGTTTTCTTTTGTTTGCTAGGTATGCTTAAGAAATAATCCTCTTTATCATGCTGGAGCAGTTGCATTTTCAATTAGTGCTGGGATTCCTAAAGTTGGTGTCTTAATGGAGTCAGTTTGGAATATGAATGACAGCTGTAGATTTCAACTTAGATCTCCTGAGAGCTTGAAAAGCATGGAAAAAGCTAGCAAAACTACTGAAACTAAGTAAGTAATATACCTTAACTAATCTTGCTTTTACACCATTTCCTTGTTTGCTCTGTATATGAATGGAAGTAAAGCTTATCTGAATCACCAGCCCAAGTTATTGATAGCTTTGTGTGGTATGTTTTTCTTAACTGTATTAAAACATTATTTGAAAGTATGTATTATATACCCTTTTCAATACCTGAGTCTTAAAAATATACCATTCCCTTATTTCATTCAATATTTCATTCCCTTATAAGCATAGACTTGTCTTAAAAATATGCTCTTTGACAAGTTTCTCTAATATCATTTTCCTAATTATAAGGAGAATCTTACTTCTTCTTATCTCAGGCCTGAAAGTAAGCAGGAACCAGTGAAAACAGAAATGGGTCCTCCACCATCTCCAGCATCCACGTGTAGTGATGCGTCCTCAATTGCCAGCAGTGCTTCAATGCCATATAGTAAGTGTTATGTGTTGTACACATTGGTCAAAATAAGGTTCCCAGCAGACAGCTGTGTTTAGTTTGTTTCTGATTTGAGGCAACTCATACCATGTTTTATATCTTTTTATATATAAAATTTTGTTTCTACCAGTTTGACTTTTTTAAACACAGCTTTTTTTAAAATGGAAAAATAGTATTTACAGTATTGACTATTTCTGTTTTTTTTGAGAATTACAATTTTTAAAAATATGTAAAATTCATTGCAGTAATAGAAGGAAATAACTGCCACTAGCTAGAAAATCTACCCATCTTTGTTGAGACTCTTATTATTGTAAATTGGTTGTAGCTTGGTCACAACTTTGGCTCAGAATTTGTAGAATTTATAAACCTAGAGATACTACTGCACTATGGAATTAAAGGATTTTTTTTTAAGCGCCTAAAAATAAATTTTACAGTGTAGTTACTTTAAAACTTAGGAAATTAAAAATTAGACTTCAATACTTATGTGATAGTTTTAAGAACAGTCTAGCAGATCTTCCTTTTAAAACCTTGGTCAGATAACCCTAACTTTGAGAGTCCAAAATACATTCCCCTGCCCCTCTTCTTCGCAGTTGTTTGTTGCAGTAATGTTAATATAGTTAGGCATTAATGGTCATAGCTGTTTTTTACTGTGAGTTTATTTGAAGTAGAAGTTGGTCATAAAACTCCAAATCATAAAGCAGTAGTTAATGAAATTTTATTTAGAAACCTCAATTATGTATCCCTTTAAGGATGATTTTTTAAAATATATTTAGATGAAATCTATAAAGTCTCTTTTACATTTTCTTTTTGGTACTTAACATTTTGTTGTTGTCTAAGAACGACGACGGTCAACCCCTGCCCCAAAAGAAGAAGAAAAGGTGAATGAAGAGCAGTGGTCTCTTCGGGAAGTTGTTTTTGTGGAAGATGTTAAGAATGTTCCTGTTGGCAAGGTTTGTTCAAAATATCTAAGAAGTAATTACTAACAGAAATATGATATTGGTTATCCCAGGATTTATGGTTGGTATTTGTGAGTCCTTTCTTCAAGGCTGTTTTATTTATCACCTTCAGTGGTTTCTTTAATTGCATCCCTGAATCTGATGCATATCTGTCTCCTCTGTCTCTGACAGATTAAGAGGTAATGCCTCTCCTTGAGAATTTAAGGTGATATATTGCTTTTTAAAAAATGTTAATTTGGAATAATTTTTGATTTATGGAAAATTTGCACAGAGATACATTACTTTTTGATGCACTCTGTTCTTTGTAATTATTAGACAGTGCTAATCGAGCTCATGTTCCATAACATTTCAGATTGTTTCTTAATACCAAAAAATCTTACTACTTTCTTTGTCACCTTCCACATTCTTTTATCCTGAAGAAGGTTTTGCCTATAAACCAAGTAAATAGGGACCATCAGGTGGAATGCCATAATTTCACCTTTCTCCTGACACATACTTAAAATATACCTACACCTGTAGAATATCTGCAGAATAAAGATTTTCACTATTGCTCATTAGTTTCTATTAATAAAATGTGATAGTCTTTCATTTGTACTTAAAGAGCAGATACAACATGCTCTGCAATTTACAAGGGCCTTTCTCATATACGCTTCCATTTGGTTCTCAAAATAGAAATGTTGTTTATGGCAGATATTTTCTTCTGAGAAGATGATGCTGCCTCAAAATCAAAAGCATTAAGTAGCGGAGGTGGGACTCAAATGTCTTCCTGTGCATTGCTGACCCTGTCTCTGTGTTGATCAGTATGGTAGCCACTAGGTATATATGGGGCTATTTAAATTTATTAAAATTAAATAACCTTAAAAGGTCAGTTCCTCAGCCACATTAGCTTCATCTCTAGTGTTCAGTAGCCACTTAATGGCTAATGGCTACCGTACTGGACACTGCTGATATAGAACATTACCATCATCAAGAAAGTTCTATTGGGCAGTGCCACATTAAACTAATAAAGAGAGAACATGGGAGGAATTCATGGGTTATATTTAATTTTTTCAGTTGACTGCTAAACATTTCACAGACTGTAATCACTGGCTATGTGGGTCAGTTTTTCTCAGTTTTTCCCTAGCAAATGAGGCTTGACTATAAACATCAAGAGCAAAGCTTTGGTGAGTCTGTTCAGGTTAATTTTATAACTTGGTGATCTTCGAAGAAACAAGGAATTAAATGCCTTCAATGTTAAATTAGTTCAAGGGATAGAATTTGCATATTGGTTTCGTTTAAGCTATTGTTACTATTCATTGTATTTGCCTATACTTCTAGGTGCTAAAAGTGGATGGTGCCTATGTTGCTGTAAAATTTCCAGGAACGTCCAGTAACACAAACTGTCAGAGCACCTCTGGTCCAGATGCTGACCCTTCTTCTCTTCTGCAGGATTGTAGGTTACTTAGAATTGATGAACTGCAGGTAAGTAAGTGTGGAGGAGTCATTCAGTAGGTGAATATTGGGACTGACTCCTTGAGTATGTTACGGAGTTTGAGAGCAGAATTCCTTTTGTGTCATGCAGGTTGTCAAAACTGGTGGAACACCAAAAGTTCCTGACTGTTTCCAAAGGACTCCTAAAAAGCTTTGTATACCTGAAAAAACAGAAATATTAGCAGTGAATGTAGATTCCAAAGGTAAAGATTTTAAAACTTTTTCAGCTGGCATATTCTGTATCCTATTAATATTTGTGCAGTAAATGGGAGTAGGATAAAGTGATTTGAGGCATTGGCTATTTTTTGTCCCCTGTGTGTAACATAAGTGAAGGGAATGGATGTTTGAATTGATTCACAAATGTGTCCTTAGATGTCAAAATTTGATAGATACTCATTAGAGATTATTAAATATGTCTAACAATTTTTCTTTTCATTTATGTGCTTCTGAAGGTGTACATGCTGTTTTGAAGACTGGAAACTGGGTACGGTACTGTATCTTTGATCTTGCTACAGGAAAAGCAGAACAGGAAAATAATTTCCCTACAAGCAGCATTGCTTTCCTTGGTCAGAATGAGAGGAATGTAGCCATTTTCACTGCTGGACAGGTAGTGGCTCATTTTTGCTTTTGAAAAGTGCTGTAACAACAATGGCATTTTTGTGAAGTTTAGGGTGTGGCTGTGGTTTGCTTGTTTAGTACACTGTTGAAGAATTTGGAATATTCAGCACATCTTACTACTAGGTTTCTTATTTGATCGTTATTACTAACTTCTAAATTGCAAATAAATTATACCTATTGTAATACTCAGAGATACATTTTTTGATTAGGAGTCAAAATGTATTATTTTCTCTCTATTATAGGAGTCTCCTATTATTCTTCGAGATGGAAATGGTACTATCTACCCAATGGCCAAAGATTGCATGGGAGGAATAAGGGATCCTGATTGGCTTGATCTCCCACCTATTAGTAGTCTTGGAATGGGTGTGCATTCTTTAATAAATCTTCCTGCCAATTCAACAATCAAAAAGAAAGCTGCTATTATCATCATGGCTGTAGAGGTAATTTGAATTTTGAAGCTACTCAGCTTTTTAATTCAGAATACGCTGCTAAAGTCTAGGGAGACAATCTCGAATAGATCATTCATTGTTTCTTTCTTTCCTACAAGAGCTAATAGTCTTTTAGGACAACAGAGGCAAGTAAATCAGTGATTACGGTATAATTTAAGTGTTTGAGAGAGGCATGCCCGATGTTGTGGGAGCACAGCAGGGAGAGAGATAAATCAGACTGTGTACAGAACAGTTCTCTGAGGAAGAGATACCTGGACAGAGTTTTGAATGATCAGATAGGGGTCCTTACAGGGATGAACGTGTGAGGTGTTATCAGAGCAACCTTTGTGAATCTCATTAATATGTTGGGAGAATGGGTACATCCTTTGGATATGAAGGTAGGAATCATATGGATCAGTTAGTAACAACTGAAAAGGCTGTAGAGAGGCACTAGCGTGCCTTGTGTGCTAGCCTAAGGGACCTAAACTTTTCCCTAAAAGCTAGGTGGAGATGGATTTTAAGCTGGTGAATAACATGATCAGATTTTGTAAAAAGATTAACAGTGGAGGGTGGGTTTTTAGAGAGCAGTTGGTGGAGAACAGAAGATTAGAAATGAGATAACAGATTTCGTGCAATAATCCAGGTTAGAAACAAAGTAAACTTGAACTCTTGGAAATGAGCAAGGGGGAATGGATTTTAGAGATCTTAAGGAAGTAGATGCTATAAAGCTAGGTAACTGGATATCAGCAGTGATAGGAAAGTTAATAAATCCTTTGCTTTAGATGTGCTTGATAGTAAAGAAGTATAGGAGGAGGAACAAATAGGATAAGGGGAGAGGAGCAGTTTAGTTTTGAACGTGCTGTGGTTTGTTGTGGTTGAGTATTTGTTAGATGTGGAGGCAATACATTGGAAATTGTTGGAGCAATTTCAGCCAAGATTGACCTGATTTGACTTAAGATTATTTCTGATGTGTTGAGAGTACTTGCGTGACAGGGTGGAAGTAGGGAGACCAGTTAGGAGGCTATTAGAATAATCCAGGTGGGAGATGATAGTGACTTAGCCCAGGAGGCAGAGTTATGAGTGAAAAGTGACTAGACTGTAGATAATTTAGTCATGTCTTGTTTAATGATGGGATACTGTCTGAGAAATACATTGTTACGCGATTTTGCCATCATGTGACCATCATAGAATGTGCTTACAAACCTAGGTGGTATAGCCTACTGCACACCTAGGCTATATGTTATAGCCTGTTGCTCCTAGACTACAAACCAGTACAGCATGTTACTGTACTGGAGGCTGTAGGCATTTGTAACACAATGATAAATATTTGTGTATCTAAGCATATCTAAACATAGAAAAGGCATACTAAAAATACAGTGTAAAATATAAAAAATGGTACATTTGTATAGGACACTTGACATGAATGGAGCCTGCAGGAGTGGAAGTTGCTCTGGGTGAGTGAGTAAGAAGTAAGTGAGAAGGCCTAGGACATTACTGTACACTACTGTATTCTTTATAAACACTTCACACTTAGGCTACACTAAATTTAATTTTTTAATTAAATAACATTTAGCTTAAAACATGAACACATTGTACAAAAAATATTTTCTTTCTTTATGTCCTTACTCTATAAGCTTTTTTCTATTTTTAAAAATTTTATTTTTTTCTATTTAAACTTTTTTGTTAAAAACTAAGACACACACACGTTAGGCTAGGCCTACACAGGGTCAGGACCATCAGTATCACTGTCTTCCACCTCCATATCTTGTCCCATTGGAGTGTCAAGGGCAATAACATGCATGGAGCTGTCATCTCCTATGAAAGCAATGCCTCTGTAATACCTCCTGAAGGACCGGCTTGGGGCTCTTAGTAGAGTATACTCTAATATAAAAAGTACAGTAAATACTTTATAAACCAATAATAGTTGTTTTTTATCATTATCAAGTATTATGTACTCTACATAATTGTATGTGCTATACTTACATGACTGGCAGCACAGAAAACACGTGAGAATGTGTTGTGCTATGATGTTAGGACAGCTATGATGTCACTAGACCATAGGAATTTTTCAGCGCTATTATAATCTTATGGGACCACTGTCATATATGCAGTCCGTTGTTGACCAAAACATCATTATGTGGTGCATGACTGTATTGGATATATTTTTAAGGTAGAAACTAACAGGATCTGCTGACTGCTAAATGTAGGGTATCAAACAGAGTAAGAAAGAGGGTGAAAGGTTTTTGAAGAATGAAGTTGCATTTATTGACTTGAAGACTGTATAGGTGTGAAGAAGTTTCAAGAAGTAGGGGGTAGTATCAGGAGTTTGGTTTTAGATGTGAAGTTTAAGGTGTGTGTTAGATATATCCAAGAGGAGATGGTGGGTAGAAAGTTAGATGTGTAAGTCTGAACACCAGGAGAGGACCGAACTGGAGAAATATGCTTGGGAGTTGTTATTTAAAGGAATTGTACTGAATGAGATCATCCGAGTTGTTGAGAAGAGAATAGGGGCAAGGACTGAGCCATGAGAATTGTCTCAGCATTTAAATGCCAGGGTGATAAAGAGGAACCAGCATAGAAGAAGGAACACTGTGTCCTGGAAGCCAAATGAAGAGCATGTGTTAAGCAGGATGCTGTGATCAGCTGTGTCAAATGAGGCCATAGGTCAGTAAAGTGATTACTGAACATTGACTATTGGATATAGCTCCATGTAGGTCATTGTTGATAGCAGGGATGAAAGCTTAATTAGAGTATATGAAGGACAAAATGGAAGGCGAGGAACTAGAGATAAATACAAACAACTTTTTTGAGGAGTTTTTCTATAAAGGATGGAAGTGGAGCTTAATATGGGAGCTTATTTACCCTCCATTAGGTTGGAGGTGATAAGCAAACTTTTTTAGAACTGCATTTAAAATAGACTGAATCGAGGTGCTCCTGAAAGCTACCTGTAAGCTTTTATTTAGAGACACAGATGCATTCTTAGTTCAGCTTTGATTGTAACATTCTGGACTAGTGGTTCCAAACTGTAGGGGGTGATCATAAGGATGTGGCTGCGGCTTGAACTTGACCCTAGAAATAGCCTTCACATCATTTTAAAATTGTTGCCATCATTTGACCCTAGAAATAGCCTTCACATCATTTTAAAAATGTTGCCAACATTTAACAATCATAGGATTTATAATTAAAATCCAGATTTTCACTTCTTTAAAAGGTCTGGAAAAATTGGGCCCCATAATCTACATCCCCAAAACATTTGACTGCTCCTTTTAGAGCCTATATGTGGTCCTTCCAATTCATTGCAGTCCATACCACCCTGAGTCCAAGTGTTGCCGTTAATTACACAGCTTGTGTTATCTTTTTTACACACAGCCTCCTTCACTTATTTATATTACTTCAATGTAGGCATTTGATTCTATAACTCCTGCACTTTGTGAGCATCTCGGGTAGAGATAAAATGTGCCATCATCCCACGGGTGGGGAAAATGTGTGTCATTTATCTTTGTAACTCAGTGACTAGGGCTTGGCGCACAGAAGACCCACAAGAAATTTTTTTACTGAACTCTCTCTGCCCTTTGCTATAAGAATAAGAGACAGATACACAGTGGTGAAGAATGAACTTTTTTGCTTGTAACACGGCTAAGTTGGATACTGATACCTCAGTGTGAGAGTTTATTTATGTACATACAGTTCAGCAGGCTGGAGATGAGACCTTCCTGTAGAATAGCTGCTTCCAACCAAGTGACTGGCTATTGCTTGAAACAGTCATATTATAGCAGTGTGCGGCAGAATATTTTGATTTTAGTTGCCTTTGAAAGTACTGTGCTTTTTGTTCTTTAGAGAGACTTTGACATACTACCTCAACATATTGATTAGTATGTAAATTTCCCCATACTTAGGCAAGTTTAGTGGTATGTGACCCACCTCATGAACTGGAACTTTCTAGTGATGGGGTAACGTCAGAGCCATAGTGAGTTCCACAATCAAAATGGCCCTGTCTCACATGTGGTAGGTGCTGAAAATTGTTTAGATGTTTTTTCTTTTCTTTTTATTTTTTTTACTTTCCTTTTTGAGACAGGGTCTATCTCTCTTCACTGCAACCTCAAACTCCTGGGATCAAGTGATCCTCCTGCCTCAGCCTCCCAAGTTGTTGGGACTTACAGGCGCGTGCCACCACGCCCAGCTAGTTTTTCTATTTTTTGTAGAGATGGGACCTCGCTCTTGCTCAGGCTGATCTTGAACTCCTGGCCTCAGGCAGTCCTCCTGAGGTTGGATACTTATACCTCAGTGTGAGAGTTTATTTATGTACATACAGTTCAGCAGGCTGGAGATGAGACCTTCCTGTAGAATAGCTGCTTCCAACCAAGTGACTGGCTATTGCTTGAGACAGTCATAACTCCCAAAGTGCTAGAATTACAGGCATGAGCCTCCATGCCCAGCCTAGATGTATTTTGCTGTATGGATACCTGTCCCTCCCGGTTTTAACCTTCTCCTCCCCATAAAGTTTGGGGGAGAGGAGAGTTTATTAGGCAGTTTTTGGGAAGGTGGCAAGTTTTTCAAATGCAGTTTTCTTCTTCCCTTTGTACTCCAACATGCTTTTCCCATCTGCTTTTTTCTAGTTCCTAGAGGTAGTTAAAATGAACAAATTTGTTTTATAAAACCAAAACTTTATATTCAGTCCATTAAATGTTCCAAAACTGTTGTTTTCCATTCTGAAAGAAGTACATTTGAACTTCTTGGTGTTCATGCTGTGTTTGTCAGGTAGTTAATGATATGTTCTATGAATACTTATCAGTACCACCATGTCTTTGACAATTAAGTACATTAGTTTGTCACTTTTCAAAATTATACCTGTCATGATTCCAGGAGAGTTGAAGATTTTGGTTTTTATGTACCACGGTGTAATGTAACCTTTAAGAGCATAAGAGGGTGAGAGTAAACTTGGAATAAAATTTATACCTCTTGCTTAATTGGTTAACGACATTAATAGGGTTCCAATTTGATAGTTACATAACATGTAATATAAACCAAAGACTGGCCAGCTATAGCCTCCATGCCAAATCCAGCCCCTTCATTTGTTTATTCATTATATATGGCTGCTTTTACACTACAAAGAGTTGAGTTGTGAAAGGTAAAGATATTTACTGGTCCTTTACAGAAGTTTATGCTCCCATTTCTATTCCTGTCAATTGTATGCTCTGCTTAAAGGGTACCCCCAAGTTCTACTACTTTTGCCAGGCCACCTGAAATTGTCTCTACTTATTTGTAGATGTGTTTGTATGTTATTGTTTTGGCCATGAGAAATTTTTGACATATGTAATGTGCTATTCAAATTCATTGAAGTTTTTTTTTCCTATTTGTCTGAGCACAGAAACAAACCTTAATGCAACACATTCTACGCTGTGACTATGAGGCCTGTCGACAATATCTTATGAATCTTGAGCAAGCAGTTGTTTTAGAGCAGAATCTACAGATGCTACAGACTTTCATCAGCCACAGATGTGATGGAAATCGAAATATTTTGCATGCTTGTGTATCAGTTTGCTTTCCAACCAGCAATAAAGAAACTAAAGAAGAAGAGGGTGAGATTAATAGCTGTAACAAAGTCTTTAAAAGGAGTTTTAGGCAGTTTTGAAATATAACTGTTAAAGGAAAGAAAAGTAAAACACTATAAAAAATTTGTGTGTACTTTTTTACTTGGTTTTGTAAAATCTTGGAGTTTCTTTTTACTTTCTCAGAAGGTAAAAATAGGGTATGTAACAGAAGCAAATAAATTTTTCATCAGTGTGTTTTTATTGTCTTTAGTAATATTCTTTATGATATATACAAAATGGATATGTAGTACTGAATAAGCTTTACTGATTTTGTAATTGCAAGTGACTTTTATTACCGTGGGAATTATTTAGCAAGTTAAGCCAAGTTATATTATGGCAACTTTTATCCCAATTCCTAGAATGTAGATGGGAAAAATCACTTAGTGAGTTGTTGGATGCTTTTGGAAAGTAAATAAGCTTTTTTGCCATAAAGTTTTTAATTGGCTAAATGAAGGGAGAAACTGAAAACCTGAAGTGCAACTGTGTGATTCATAATGTTTTTCCTTATTTTGAATTCTGCTGCTCATAATCTGGTAGCTACAATTTTGAATAGTGGTTTGCAGGTTTCTGACCTTTATATCATTGTCATTGAATCACTAAAGGATTATAAGTGGTATATAAACTAAGACTGAAATACTGATAAATGGGTCTTTTTCTTTCTTGGTAGTGAAAGCTAAATTTCAGTCTACTTGTTAATGACCTTATTTTTGACCTTTAGGGGTTGAGAAGTAAGGCAGATAAGGAAATAAATAACATTAAAGGTCATAGTTAAATCTGTCTTAAGTGTTTATTGCTGTAAGGAGGAAAAATTAAATGACTGGTTATCTAGTATGTGAATTAGAGCACTAAATATATAGCAGTTAGCATTTATTGGCACGTACGTACTCAATATATTAGTTATTTTTGAAATTTAAACCGATCCTAATTTTTTCTCTTATGTTTCAGAAGCAGAGCGGTCTGAAAGAAATACATTTGCAGAAAGGCTTTCTGCTGTTGAGGCCATTGCAAATGCAATATCAGTTGTTTCAAGTAATGGCCCAGGTAATCGGGCTGGATCATCAAGTAGCCGAAGGTAATGTGCTTTTTACCAGGAAAGTTTAATTGGAGGAAAAAAACACCCAAGTAAAGAAAGCAGTGTATCTCTTACCTGTCATATACATGAATTGGTGGGTCCTTTTTTGTTTTGTTTTATGCCTCCCAATAACACCTTGGGAAAAATACCTGGTAAAAACTAATTAGAGCTTAAGTATAGAACAATAGACTCTAGGACACTTTATAAATTGGAGATAATTTAGACAAGTAATTTAAGTTTGATTCTATGAATATGTTCTACATTCATCATTCTTGTTTCCTAGGAAGTTATTTTCTTTAGTTGGAGAACAATTAATATAATAATAGGAAGAACCTCAATCTTTTATTTTCAGATTGCTTATTTAGGTCGTTTGCTCAGATATTTTAATCTGGGAAGAAATGAAAGGCTGGTGTGTATTATGAATGTTTGGTGTTTAAATTTTCAGGCTTTCTGAGTTGTGGGATGGACAAACCTTTATAATCCATTGAAAATTGCTAGGTGTTTGACTAGATGATGAATATAAAGAATTCAGGATAGAGTTTTCTTTCTGTATGAAAAAGCACATTTATTCTAGATGAAAGGAGCCAAAATTCTTGGTTACTGACAGATCATTAATGGAAGCACTGCTCATTGTGTGCTAATGTGATAGGTTGTAAAGTCTACTTAAAATGAAGACTCTCCTTGCCTATTTTCTGTTACATATTTATCTATCCCTTTAAAAATGTTTATTCTTCAACTGGCACCAGGAAGGCTACCAACTTGATAGCTTCCCGGGTTCAAAAACATCCTGAAGTGAGATTTATCTAAACTATTTGTGGGTGATCAAATTATAATTTAAAACAGCACAAAAGCATTATGTAGAGTATACAAAATGGAAATTATCACCAGTTTGTTTATTTAGGACTATACTAGTCAGACAAAGTGTTTGGTCTAAAGTGGAAAGCAACTTAAATTCTTCATGAAGAAATTAGTGTCTGAATTATTTCAGGTATTTCATTTCCTCAGGGAAATTACAGGTACAAATCAAGTTGGACTCTGATATGGTTGGTCCAATGCCAGTGCTGCCATCTTTTTTTCTTGTAAGGATTATTTTGAAGGCAAAGACTAAAAGGAGCTTCAAGAGTGGGTGATGTGTTGCTCACAGAAATAATTTGCAGAGTAAGCTCCTTTGAGGAATTTGCCGAAGATTTCACTGCAGTGCTCTTAACCAGTTCAAACTCAGGGCTGCCGGTTGAACAGATGAAAGCACAGGAGTCTTATTATCCACGCCGGGCAGTAGGAAGTCCACAGACTCTGCTTCACTGAAGTGAAACCCTCCTCTAGCCTACAATGGATTTTCTAGGCGATACCCCTTGATGAGTATGCAGGCTGGGATTCATGAGCTGTAAGCTCAAAACTGATGCAATTTCAATATTGAATGGAATACTGTTAAATGTCTTCAGATGATGATTTGACTCAGAAGTTTTATTATGTGACTCAATAGTTCCTGAGTACAAAGGGCAGATTTAGTGGAAAGCTTGATTGATGCATCTGATTGCAGGTGTATGTACTCTAGAGATTGTTAATCTGGAAGACACATGACCTTCGCTTTTTTGTCACAGTGTTATGTTTGAACATGACTGGATTCTAAGGCTTCTGTAGCATGGATATAACGTGCTTACAAAGAGGAAATTACATCATCCTTGAATCCTTCCATATTGTCAGAAAATACGATGACTCCAGGCAAGCCTATACGAAGAAATGTCAAAACTCTGAATCTTAGCAGCCAAGGTGGTATCTCCTCAGTATTGTCCTCAGCCACTGAGGATACAGGTGAATCTTCATGAATTGTGTACAACATCTTGAAGAATAATTTTCTTTTTTTGTTTTTTGTTTTTTGTTTTTTAAGAATCTATATGAGGAGCTGGGCATTGTACTTAAAAATGTTCCCAAGACCTAATGAAGAAAAAAGGTTAAGGACAATTTAAAAAATGACAAGGAATGACCCCCTCATTTAATATTGAATTGACTACATCACAACAACAAAGTTGGGAGTTTGCAAGTTCAAGATGAGACCATGGTCTCAATTTATCTTCATTTATTCTTAATCTATTCTAAGCTAGAGGTTGGGGAATAGCCCATATATGTTTTGTTTGGCCTGTGCAATGTCAATTTTTTTTTTTTAATTTGAATGCCTTTAGATGAGCATGTATGCCTCTAGTTTGTCACTACTCCCTATTTCTTACACCTGACTGCCCTTTACTCATTTATTTTACCTTTCTGACCCATTAGGCATTGAGTTTGTGACCCTGGTGTAAGCATTCTTCTTGATAAGGCCAAAACATGCATTTATTTTCAGGTTATTTGCAGTGCCTCCCAATTATTGCTGATTTTTTTCTCTGTACTTTGAGTACGACACACTAGAATACCAAGTGTCTGTGTCGAGCTTAATTAAAATTATATAGGAGCATCACAGTGTGAACAGTCACCATGGTGTGTGCTGTTACTGGTAAGGATTTTCTGCCTTTTCCTCTGGGTGATGTCTTTGGACAGGGAAGTGACCTTGACTGAAATAATTACTGTGCCATGCTCCCTTCCACATTATAAAAACTCTTAAACTCAAATTTCTAATTGGGAAAAAGAAGACATTGATACTATAAAAGAACTAACTATATGTATTTTTTTAATAGTAAATACTATAATAGCAAATATATTGAGACATTAAATTTTACATTGCAGAATCTTCCAGAGTGTTTTTATTCCCAAAAGTACATCATAAATAAGCCTTATAAAATAGATGTGTTCCTGAAAGTAGCCTCTAAAGTAATTATTATGAATGCTTTAAAAAAATTCCTTATCAAATTAAAAATGTGTTGATACGGAAAAACACATTTACCCTCAGATTAAATAATAATTGCAATTAGAGATTCAAACATTAATAAAACTTTTGAAATTACTTATTTTTAGATTTATTATGCTTACCTAGTGTAAGGTGTTAGGTCTTTCACATCAGAATGTCATGTCTCTGGGATTGAGTCTACATGGGAGAAGGAAGTCCCTGTGTGTTGCCTGGCCCTTAAAAATGGAGTTTTTACTCTTTATCTGCTTAGAAGCTCTAAAATTGTGGCTGAAGGGATTTGCCTTTTGTGCTCTCTCTTAAATCATTGTTAGTTCTAAGTGTACTATTTTTGTAGCCTTTGTGAGATTTTATTCAGAGGTAAAGTATAGATTTTTGTACAGGTAGTTACCAGTTCCCCTTACGAAGTCTGTGTTTGTGATTATTTCTTTTTCTTTTTAGTGATGTGCACACCTGTACAGTATTTTTTTATAACAGGAGAAAAAAAATCACGCCCAGACATTAATCTTAACAACACATTTACAAGCTCTAGTTTCAGTCATTAATTTTGTTGGGATGCAAGTTATACTGTTGAATTTTTTTTTTTTGGGTATAAAAATAAATCTAAATTGGTCTTTGTTTTAAAACTACTTGTTGTGTGGATATTAGTTCAATTACTTTTGAGATCACAAAAAGGGATTTAGTAGGCGTGCAATACTGGTTTTGTGCTAATCAGTAGGTTTGCTGTCTATTATTAAATTAATTCTGACTGATTATAAACAGGGGACAGAAAAATTTTTTGTTTTAATGTTTAGCTGTTCATTTATCTTAACTGCACAAAAGATTATTCCTAATCTTACCTCACTGCAACTTTTGTTCCCTGTGCATAAGTTTGTGTGGGAGCTTAATATAGTGGTTTTAGTTCTGAATGGGGTACTAGAAGCCCCCAGTTTCATTTCTGTCCCTCACTGACTTATTCTGTGATTCCAGAATTTGGCATTTGTACTTCATATCCCTTGCCTGGAGTGTTTCCTTTGTAGAACATACTTTGATTTCAGATGAGAAGTTCTGTACACCTTTTCATTATGTTTAGACATGGTAGTCAACACTGATTTTGTCCATGTTCTTTTAGTTTGAGGTTACGGGAAATGATGAGACGTTCGTTGAGAGCAGCTGGTTTGGGTAGACATGAAGCTGGAGCTTCATCCAGTGACCACCAGGATCCAGTTTCACCCCCTATAGCTCCCCCTAGTTGGGTTCCTGACCCTCCTGCGATGGATCCTGGTAAGATCTGTTATTTAATTTTATTTAGTGTTTAACAAAAAGATGAAGTCATGGGAAAAGAAATTGAACATTTTAATGGGATATTTAGAAATTTGAAATATTGGAAAGCATGACTAGTATTATAACTAATTTAGTTATAAAAATTTGATCTAAGGGGTTTGCATTTTAAAAATTAAAGTTCTAGAAACTCAGGTACCCCCTCTTTTAGTCAAATATTTATTTCTGTACTGGTAAGAAGCTAGATAGTCCCTTTATTAGTCAAGATAAGTTGATAATTTGCCTAGCAGATTCCTTCTCTTATAGTTTGAAAAAGAAGTTTCCACTTAAAACCTCTGTCCAGTTTGACTTTTGGCTTGCAGAGAAAAGCTTTAAGGCCAGTTAAAAGAACATGTTAGGGATATGTTGCCTATAATGATGTACATCCTGCTGTTCTGTTTACTGAAAGATGGTGACATTGATTTTATCCTGGCCCCCGCTGTGGGATCTCTTACCACAGCAGCAACTGGCACTGGTCAAGGACCAAGCACCTCCACTATACCAGGTAAGAATCTGTAGTATTTTGTCTGCGTAGGAATTTGGAAGAAAAGAGGGACACACTTTGGATATAGGGTTCTACAGATCTATACTTTATCTCCAGGAAACTTTTTTTTCTTGAAAAGCATCTAATTCTCTGAATTTCTTCCATATATCAGTGGAAATATGTGCTGTGTATGTATATACATTTAGAAATCAGTTGAGATTTGTAAAATGTGTTAATGTGTTTAAGTTCTTTGTAATGAAGTTTATTTATTTATTACTAATGCTAGAATATTGTTCTGCTGGTTAATGTATGCCTGATATGTTATTCCAGAATATTCTTTTACTCTGTCTCATTTACTCTTGCTTTGGTACCAAATGGATCTGCTTGATTACAGGTCCTTCCACAGAGCCATCTGTAGTAGAATCCAAGGATCGAAAGGCGAACGCTCATTTTATATTAAAATTGTTATGTGACAGTGTGGTTCTACAGCCCTATCTACGAGAGCTCCTCTCTGCCAAGTAAGATTTAATATACTTTTCATACGACATTATAGCTTAGCTTAACTTCTACTGTTAAAGTTGATCTACTTGCAATGTATGGACAACTACATGAATTTAAAAGAATTTATCAGAATCAAGCATTATATTCCCTTTGCTACTAAGTTCTCTTGAGTGAAAGAGGCCTTCTCAATATCACATAGTGTATACTACATGAATACAAACTGACTTTTATGTTAGCTTGAGCAGGGAGTATATTTATATGTTTAAAAGATCACAGAATATTTATTCTCTGACTGAAACAAAATTAGTTTTTTATTTCATCATGAATATTTATTTTATAATCTGAAAAGAAAGCAATTAGTAATTAATATTTTTATGTACAATTTTTCTCATTTTAGGGATGCAAGAGGGATGACCCCATTTATGTCAGCTGTAAGTGGCCGAGCTTATCCTGCTGCAATTACCATCTTAGAAACAGCTCAGAAAATTGCAAAAGGTAATTTATTTCAGGTCTTAAATGATTTACTTATTTTTCAACTTGAATAGATTTCTTCTGTACACATATCATAATTATTCAGACCTAATTTCTGTATATGTAAATGATATAATTGATTGGAAACTATCAAGTTAATTCTTGTGTGTGTATAAAATTCATGTGAACTTTTCTCTATATTGCATCTTCCAACCTACCATCAAAACCCAGCCGGTATAAATTTCTTAAACTTTTAAAAGAATATTCCATAATGGGTAGTGTAAAATGTTTTGAAAACAAAGATGGATTACTGGTAGAATATGTCAGTGCTTAATTGATGGTAATGATAAAAGTTTATAGAAATAACAGGCAGATGTCTTTATTGTCATTACTTCTGACTTGGAGTTCCTGCTTAACAGAAAGCATTAAGGAACATCAATTTCTGCCATCTAGCCTTTAAAAGATTAAAGTAGTTACCCTTTTAAAACACTGGTGATAAATAATTTATGACATGGTCTATAATTTGCTAAATTAAGACTGAAGCTGGGACTTCAGTCTTAACTGCCTGATACAGAGCTAAGGATTCAGATGGCTGATGTATAGTGCGTTTGTATTGTCATCATATGTGGTTATGAAATAATTATGCTTTGCTGTACTTTGCACCAAAATTGGTTGGATTTCCTTGCACGCTGACTTTGTATATCAATGTTTAAAGTAATATATAATTTCTGATTTGTAGTGCATACGTGTTAAGGCTTTCCCATTTAAAGAAAATATTAGGTGGCTAATTAAGTCCTTCCCTGATAGATGAACTACTATATTCTTAATCTTTTTAGCTGAGGTATCCTCAAGTGAAAAAGAGGAAGATGTATTTATGGGAATGGTTTGCCCGTCAGGTACCAACCCTGATGACTCTCCTTTATATGTCTTATGTTGTAATGATACCTGCAGTTTCACATGGACTGGAGCAGAACATATTAACCAGGCAAGTTATTTTATGTTTCCCTGTATTTATGTTGTCTTCATGTTTTCTTTTTTCCCTATGACCATCACTAGACTTAGAGTTTTCAGTTTTGGAATTGTAAGTCTGATATATTTTTTTCTACTTTGAGTTATAAAATTCTCCAAGGAAAATTAATTTTGATTTAATCACTAAATAAATGAGGCAAAAGAGCTGATTGCTAAATTAAATATAGCGTATTATAAAAGTTAGAAATCTTCACTGTGTAGTATAATCTAATCCACAACTCTTGGTATAGATTTTATAACTGTAATGCCTTTTGGGAGATGATAAATTATTTTCATTCTCCTGATAAAATTTGATTTCCATTTGTATAATGTAGAATGTATATTTGTTGTACCATTTTATAACTCGTTTTCCAGAGCACATTTTATTCTCATTGATATTGAATTGTTTTAGAAAATACAAGAAAGAATTATTATGATGAGATATACACATACTTATAATTATTCTTTTAAAAGTACACTCTTAATTTTAGGATATTTTTGAGTGTCGAACTTGTGGCTTGCTGGAGTCACTTTGTTGTTGTACGGAATGTGCAAGGGTTTGTCATAAAGGTCATGACTGCAAGTGAGTATAATTCTAGTTTTCTTTAGTTTAATATTATAAACTGTTTAGATTTATATTGCTGTATGGAAGTAATCTATACTAAGCCATGTTTTAATTGTTGCATAATTCAGAAAGCATGAGGTTAAATTTCTCTTTTTCAGTCAGTTTATGTATAAAATTGTGGTTCTTGATTTAGAATGTACTGTGAAATGTTTGTTTTTTGCTACTTCTAACGTATCCCTCCTTAAGTCAAAGTAGGGCAGTGTGCTAAGGAATATATGATCATACATTATGACTAGGATCAGATTAGTCTTTGGAGAAATATATCTACGGAATCCTTTTGTCTTCTGCAGCCAATGTCTTGGGACCCCTGTAGTAGGGCCTACTAGAAGAAAATTGCCATAGGCATTAAGCCAATTATGTTGAATGTTGGGACTGTGCCTTATTTACTTCTTAAACTAAATGCACTAATCTTTCATTCAGCAATAGAGTTACCACAGCTAGTTTTATTAGTTTTCACAGACCTAAGAAGCAATAAAATACCCTGGCACTAATATCTGCAGTGCCTCAGGATTATCAGTAGGGACATCAGCTATAAATGGCTACAGATGTGTAGATATTATAGGTAGTAGAGAATTGGCTTGTAAAAACCATCTATTCTACCTTAAAATAAGTAATTATTAAATATATATAGTGTGTGTAAAATTTTAATAGATACTGCATTGATGCTTACTTACAATTTTTGTTAAAAGAATTTTGTCTAATATTTTTGTCTTCCTTATTTTAAGCGTCTAAAAGTATGGTAGTCTGTTTACTATTAATTGTTTGCTGAGTATACTAACTGCACTAGATGCTAGCACACCATGGTGAATAAGACAGTCTCTGTCCTGGCAGTGTTCACAGTCCTGTCAGAGGACACAAGCAAGAAATATCTGCCCATTAAGGGTTATAGGGTTTGTTAGATGCATACAGGAAGACCACTTGAACTGGATTGGGGCTTTGGGGAATTAGGGAAGACATTCCAAATGTGACTATACCCAATTCATTGCAGGGTACCTCTTCTCACAGGAATTTCATGTTGCTTTATAGACTTCACATCACTAAGTAATCCTTGTTATGTGAGCTTTAATAATTACATTTTGTATTTAGTAATTAACAAGTATTCTATTTGGTTTCAATGAATTATGCCTCCATAATGTTAATTTATAAAACTTTGTATGTTTTAGAAATTTCAGTTTTTGTACTTATGTATGAATTCTTTATAGACTCAAACGGACGTCACCAACAGCCTACTGTGATTGTTGGGAGAAATGTAAATGTAAAACTCTAATTGCTGGACAGAAATCTGCTCGTCTTGATCTACTTTATCGCCTGCTCACTGCTACTAATCTGGTCACTCTTCCAAACAGCAGGCAAGTAGGATTTTGAGGATGTAAAATAAGTTAAATTGAAAGTGCACAGCACATCTGAGTAGCCTCTCCCCCTGCTCACAACAACGTTCTGTTTTGCAGGGGAGAGCACCTCTTACTGTTTTTAGTGCAGACAGTCGCAAGGCAGACAGTGGAGCATTGCCAGTATAGGCCACCGCGAATCAGGGAGGATCGTAACCGAAAGACAGCCAGTCCTGAAGGTGAGTAAAGTTGGCATTTATGACATTTACGAAAAGCAGTATGTTTTATTTCTGTCTTACTCATTATTTCTTTTTCATTTTAGATTCAGATATGCCAGATCATGATTTAGAGCCTCCAAGATTTGCCCAGCTTGCATTGGAGCGTGTCCTACAGGACTGGAATGCCTTGAAATCTATGATTATGTTTGGGTCACAGGAGAATAAAGACCCGTATGTATTCATTAAAACATTTTTAGATTTATATATTTCCCATGTTAGTATAGGCTTTTTACAGTGTATTCTGTCTTCCCTACCCTCTCAAGTCTTAGTGCCAGCAGTAGGATAGGCCATCTTTTGCCAGAAGAGCAAGTATACCTCAATCAGCAAAGTGGCACAATTCGGCTGGACTGTTTCACTCATTGCCTTATAGTCAAGTGTACAGCAGATATTTTGGTAAGTTCTTTGAATGTTTATTGCAAGTATATGAAAGCTGTGTGTTTCAAGTACACTTTTTTGCTGTGAAATTAAAACAAATTTAAACCATAAGATCCAATGCTGATGAGGTTATGGTAAAAAGAACACACTCAGACACTGACATCATGGCATTGCATTTGTTTCTTTCTTTGGAAAACAACTTAGCAGTGTTAAGTACCATAAAAATACCAGTGTCGTCCTAAGAACCTGTCATAAAGAAATAATTTATAATATGAGAAAGATAAAATCATGTCCCAGAATAATGAAAAATTAAAAAATAGAAGTATTTTATGTACCTAATAATAGTGGACTGTTGAATCAAATTACAGCCCACCACTTAAATGTAACTCAGCAATTTAAAAATAAAGGTTATTGTTAGCAGCATTTAAAAAAAAAAAAAACAGACCATGAAATTGGGTGTTCTCTGTAATTAATAACTGTATGATAAACTATGCATAGGAAAGAGACTAGCAAGTAATAATGGTTCAGCGAGAAAGATGGGATTATGAATTTAACATAAATACTTGAATCTACTTTCCTGTGTTGGTAAGTACCCTATAGGGAGTAAAATATATTGATATATTTGATATTGTCTTCTAAATATTGATATACATAGGACTGTGGGACAAATAAAAAATAAGAAATCATGCATTTGGGGCCCACTTTATGTCAAACAGAGTGGTGGGTATATCAAATAAATTAATCATTGACCTTGTAAGTGTTTTGAGATTTTATTATGAAATGTTGATATTGAAAACTGTTAGACCCTTTTACTTTAAGGATGTCTGAACATCTTATGAAATATCTTAACATTAATAGAGTGATTACAATTTTTAAAAGCTTTTAGATACTCTGCTAGGTACACTAGTGAAGGAACTCCAAAACAAATATACACCTGGACGTAGAGAAGAAGCTATTGCTGTGACAATGAGGTTTCTACGTTCAGTAGCGAGAGTTTTTGTCATTCTTAGTGTGGAAATGGCTTCATCCAAAAAGAAAAAGTAAGGCATCCTTTTTGATTTTGGCTTTGATATCATTTTTCACACTTTTTTTTGTGATACTGATAATATTATGTATATAAAAAGATTCCTATATTTGCCTTTTTGCTCTAGCAACTTTATTCCACAACCAATTGGAAAATGCAAGCGTGTATTCCAAGCACTGCTACCTTATGCTGTGGAAGAATTATGCAATGTAGCAGAGTCGCTGATTGTTCCTGTCAGAATGGGGATTGCTCGCCCGACTGCACCATTTACTCTGGCTAGTACTAGCATAGATGCTATGCAAGGCAGTGAAGAATTATTTTCAGTGGAACCACTGCCACCACGACCATCATCTGATCAGTCTAGCAGGTAAATTCCTACCTGGTCAAATATTCTGATTAATTCTTTCATTAAATGTCAGGTTTAATTTAATGTCAGGTTTGCCCTACTAAATCCTTTTCATAAGCACTCAGGTGGTATACATGATCATTAGTTCAACAAATGGTACAGATTTTTTACTTAGGAACATGTGAAAACACTTTAAAAATTAAACATGTGACTGCACATCTATATATAATAGACATATAGCTGTGGTTTTCTTTGTTTTGGAAAGGCACTTTTTATTATGTTAATGAAGTAATTTGGGAAGAAAGTTTGCTTTAGACGTCTATGAAAAGACCTATAACTTTTTTTATTTTTATTTTTTTAATTTTTTCCTTTTTATTCACCTGAGCATTGTGAGAAAAGACCTATAACTTTCTCTGTGTCCAAAGGCTTGGGCTGGGGAGCAAGTTGTTTATGTAAATAAAATTAGAATTCTAGAATTTCAAAATATTTTATTTAAAATATTTTAAATATTTTAAAATATTAGCATACATAGGTATTTCATACCAAGAGGAATTTCTCTGCACAATTAGTCTGCCAAATTGCTGGAAATAGGAGTCCCCCAAATTTAGAAGTGCTTTAACAGTGCCTTTCAGAGTAGGTTTTAGGACTATGGTGCTTGATTGTGCCAGCAGATCTGGTGGGAGAAAAGTTGAAGCTTCATTTCTAAATGGGGAGTTACGCAGGTTGAGTATCCCTAATCTGAAAATCCAAAATCTGAAATGCTTCAGAATCCGAAACTTTGAGCACCAACATGACACTCAAAGGAAATGCTCATTAGAACATTGTGGATTTTTGGATTGAGGATCCTCAACTGGTAATTTTATATAATGCAGATATTCCAAAATCCAGAAAAATCTGAGATCCGAACACTTCTGGTCTCAAGCATTTTGGATAAGGGACACTTAACCTGTAATATGTTTTGTGTATTGGCAGTGTATCATGCTAAGTGGATAACTTCTTAAAGTAACTACTTTGAGGCAACTGTGGTTCTTGTGGATATTTGTGCCAGGATTTTTTTTTAAAAAAGAAATACTAGTCACACAGTGTTGATTTTTATGTTTTAATATTGAAATTTATTTAGTGGTTGGAAATATCGTTTTCATCTTTACAGATTTTCTCTTAGCCTCTTCCACTCCTTTGTAACTCACGATCTCTCTTTTACCAGTTATTTTTAGTGTTAAACATCACATTGAGACTACTTGTCTGTTTATTTGAAGGCACAGTGTCTCAGTTGACGTTCATGTGTAACTTGTTTGATTCTTATTTCTCAGAGCAACTGAGGTGAAGAAAGAACCTAACTACAATCACTTAAAGGTCTTATTTAACTTCAGTGTCTTTTAGCTGCTATTTCTTAATCTCTAAATAAAGGATAATAGGTCACAGGGTTATTTAACAATCATCTTTTGATCTCTGACCTGCATTTATAGGTGTATTCTCTGGTTCTCCCTTTCCTTTTATAATTGAGTCATCTGTCTTTTCTTGGTCATTTCCAACTCAGGTTTTTAGGAAAGTGAAACTTTTGCCACCTCGCCTTTGATTATGTTTCTATTTTAAAGTCATACTTTTGAACTGATGTTGTTCCCCATACACATCAGCAAGTCAGTGGTTAATAAGCTCGTGCAAAGTAGAAATTGTGTCTGGTCTCTTAGAGAACAGGTCACTCTAATAAGCACACTTTCTGTTAATGGATGAATGGTTCTGTCAGAGCCTTTGGAAGTTGAGAACTGCTGGTGGAAAAGGAAGAATCTTCCCCTATAGAACTTTTCATTGGGAAGGACTCATACAAATATGTGCATCAACACAGATTTGAAATGACTTACTTACTGAAAAGTAAAAGCAAATTCTGAGATTTATATTTGCTGATGTACTATAGATTAATTATTGTTGGTTTCCAAGAATTCTAAGGTCAGATTTAAAATTGCATCCTAGCAAGTGTCTCTCACATGTAATAAATGAGCTAAATACTTACACTGAGAAGCATAAAATTATGTGCTGCATATATGAGATGTGGCAGCAGTATACTCATAACCTCCCGATTGCTTACAGCTCCAATCAGTCTCAGTCATCCTACATCATCCGGAACCCACAGCAGAGGCGCATCAGCCAGTCACAGCCTGTTCGGGGCAGAGATGAAGAACAGGATGACATTGTTTCAGCAGATGTAGAAGAGGTGGTTTTAATTGTTTTAATTGTGGTAGATGAAAAGCTTTTATTTCGTGGGAAAGGGAGAGTAGTCACTAGAAATTGTTGTTATTATTTTTGAGACACAGTCTTGCTCTGTCATCCTGGGTAGGGCGCAGTGGTGTTATCTTAGCTCACTGCAACCTCAAACGCGTGGGCTCAAGTGATCCTCCTGCCTCAGCCTCCTGAGTAGCTGGGACTACAGGTGCATACCAGGACGCCCAGCTAATTTTCTTATTTTTAGTAGAGACGGGGTCTCCCTATTGCTCAGGCTGGTCTCAAACTCCTGAGCTCAAGCAGTCCTCCTGCCTCGGCCTCCCAGAGTGCTGGGATTACAGGCGTGAGCCACCGCACCTGGCCTAGAAATTATTTTAATAGTAGCTTAAGACTACTGTATGTATTTCCATCCAGCCATATAAACTTTTGTTACACGTTCTCATTTTTGGTTATGATTTTAATAATTTTTGATTTATTGGATATTAGGAAATTGGACACATAAACTTGTTTTTACCCTATGCGTTAAGGGTAATGATACTGTTACTATAAAAAAAAGAGTAGTTTTGTGCAGTGTATTTGAAAGAGAGGATACTACATATTTAGTAGGTAAGTTTTATAATGGCCAAAGTATATAAAAAGTTTAACCACTCCCCTTCCCCCAGTATTATTTTTATTTTTTTAGAGTCCAGAATATGGAGAATAATCATAAATTTGGGGATATGTTGACATAATTTTTTATAACAAATTATCACTAGCAAATGGAGATTTTCAAATCTGCTTGGTGTATAATTTATAAAATTCCCTACAGTTAGGGATCTTTGTAATTTAATTTACTAGTTGCTGTGAGGAACACTGGTAGAGATGGTTTATTATGAACTTTGTCTAAAAATAAGATTCTGGATTTAGGTTGAGGTGGTGGAGGGTGTGGCTGGAGAAGAGGATCATCATGATGAACAGGAAGAACATGGGGAAGAAAATGCTGAGGCAGAAGGACAACATGATGAGCATGATGAGGACGGTATGCAGGTTATTTGAGAAATTATTCAGTATGAGTAAATCAGATACCTTTAAAGGGAGGTATTAAATATAGAGAAAAGCCCCATTTGACATCTAATGAAATGATCAACTTATTTTCTGCCAAGGGATTCTGTAGCATGTGTTTCAAAATTTTAGGAGCTATATACATATATAAAATAATTTATCTTCTTTTCCTTTTGGCTTAAGTCACTTTCTTAAGAAACTTTTAAAAACTAAAATTATCATAATCACATTATGAAACATTTGGAAATTAGAGAAAAGGAAACAAATCACCCATATATATACTAACAATTTGTTTTAGTTTCAGTCATCCTCTGTACTGCACTGTAGAATTGCTGTGTAGTAGTCTACTTAACTACCATAATTCACCTAGCCATTCTTCTAATGTTGAGTAGTCACTTACTCTTACTGTAGTAGTTAGCCACCCCACACACAAGTATGCCTTTTTAATTCCCACCCTTATGATATTCTGGCTTATCAGACTCTGTTTTGAACCATAGTGAATTTATACCTTTTTTCATATTGTTATTTAAATATATTTTCTAGGGAGTGACATGGAGCTAGACTTGTTAGCAGCAGCTGAAACGGAAAGTGACAGTGAAAGTAACCATAGCAACCAAGATAATGCTAGTGGGCGCAGAAGTGTTGTCACTGCAGCAACTGCTGGCTCAGAAGCAGGTATGTTGCTTTACTTACCTCAGCAACTTTCTTGTTTATGCTAAGGCTATGTGTGTATTCAGTATGAATTGGTTAATAAGTATAATATGCACAAGGTTAGCTAAGCCTTTTTATAACTTCATCGTTTCTCTCTGTAGATGTTTACAGAAGAAGGTATTATTTTAATGACCCCCCTACCCCAGCTTTTCTGGTTTTTAAATAATGAATTAATTTTAAAGTTTATTTAAAAGGGTTATTTTCTAATTAACTGTTTTAGTGATGGTTTTTGTGGACTGTCGAATACAACCCAATTCTGTTTATTATGTATATTTTCATGAATGAGGGGGTGTATTTTAATTATTAATAAATTCACAACATTTTTGGTTTTAAAAATAAAAAATTTAGGAGCGAGCAGTGTTCCAGCATTCTTTTCTGAAGATGATTCTCAATCAAATGACTCAAGTGATTCTGATAGCAGCAGTAGTCAGAGTGATGACATAGAACAGGAGACCTTTATGCTCGATGAACCATTAGAAAGAACCACAAATAGCTCTCACGCCAATGGTGCTGCCCAAGCTCCCCGTTCCATGCAGTGGGCTGTCCGCAACACCCAACATCAGCGAGCATCCAGCACAGCCCCTTCTAGTACATCTACGCCAGCAGGCAAGTCTGAAAAACTTGATATTCCTAAGAGTACTTAAGTAGCTTTTAAAAATTATGCATGTCCATCTAGAGAACAATTTAGTTTTATAATAGTTCCTCATTATTTTGTTGAGTTTTAAATATAAAAATTATGCACATGTGATTATAGCAGGGTTTCTCAATCTTTGCATTATTGCTACTTTTGGCTGGATAATTCTTTATTGTGGGGGGCTGTCTTGTGCACTGTGAGATGTTAAACAGCATCCCTAGCTTATACTCACTAGATGCCAGTAGCATCCCTGTCTTCCTCCTTCCCCTCCCCTTGCTCCCCCAAGGTGTGATAACCAAACATGTATGCAGATAGGCATACATTGTGAATTGTCCCCTTTTGGTGGGGTAAGGGATGGAGGGGACAAAATTGCTCTGGTTGAGAACAATATATTCATTCTTGCCCCCCTGAACACTCCCCTCCCCAAATTACTGTGGTTTAGGAAAAGTTTTTTTGTTCAGTTAACCACACATTAGCAATTGACTATTTAGATTTGCATAAGTATATACAGTGTCAGAGAAACACTATTAGTAACTGACATTAGCTCATTGTGGTTGTCCTTTTTCTTTATAGCAAGTTCAGCGGGTTTGATTTATATTGATCCTTCCAACTTACGCCGGAGTGGTACCATCAGTACAAGTGCTGCAGCTGCAGCAGCTGCTTTGGAAGCTAGCAATGCCAGCAGCTACTTAACATCTGCAAGCAGTTTAGCCAGGGCTTACAGCATTGTCATTAGACAAATCTCGGACTTGATGGGCCTTATTCCTAAGTATAATCATCTAGTATACTCTCAGATTCCAGCAGCTGTGAAATTGACCTACCAAGATGCAGTAAATTTACAGGTATGAAACCATTGAAAAGTTACTCATATATTTTTTTTGGCTGTCAGTTATGAGCATTCTAGTATAATGGGAATTAATGTTACAAATGTTCAAATGTTGACATGCTACTACTATACTGAATTTAGCTCTATTTGGATAGTTTTAACTATTTTAGTTTGGTCTTCATAGAACTATGTAGAAGAAAAGCTTATTCCCACTTGGAACTGGATGGTCAGTATTATGGATTCTACTGAAGCTCAATTACGTTATGGTTCTGCATTAGCATCTGCTGGTGATCCAGGACATCCAAATCATCCTCTTCATGCTTCTCAGAATTCAGCGAGAAGAGAGAGGATGACTGCAAGAGAAGAGGCTAGTTTACGAACCCTTGAAGGCAGACGGTATGAAATTCCTCATATATACAGACAGTCCTTGGCTTAGGATGGTTCGATTTTTTGATTTTATGATGGACTGATAAGGGTAGTAAATACATTTTTGACTTGAATGAGTTTTTCAGGCCATAATCCTATTGTAAGTCCAGGAGCATCTGTACTTGTGTGTTTAGATGGAGCCTTTATATCCTAGAAGGCTAGAGCTTTGTGATTGCTATTACATAAGACCTCATGTTATTGTGAAATAAGAAATAAATGCCTTGCATTACTTACTAAATTGTTGTGTAGTTGTGGCAGAATAAGTCAGTTACAATCAAAACTATTTTTTTAAAAAAATCCATTCATACCATAGGAATCTGATACTAAAGGCTTTTCATTTTTGAAGTTGTTGGTGTATATCCGTGTCTCATTCTGCCCCAGGCCTCCCTACGTTCCCTTTGAAAGGCATATATTTATAGCAAGACTTATTTTTGACTGTAATTGATTATGAATGTACTTTGTACTTGTGAAGGCGAAAGTATGTGTAATTATCAAAGCTGCTCTATGGTTTCTCAACTCACATTTCTTTTCTTCTACCTCCCCTAGCCTGTTGAACCATAATTAAAATATACATGTATGTATTTGTTATGTTCTTTCTATTCCATTATAAAATAACCTTTTTAGGAGTAGGAATTAGCCAAAACATTGAAAATTATTGCAACAGCAGTGCCAGATAGTGAAAGTGCCTTGTACCTAAAGTCAAAGTCCTAGGATTTGATTCTAGCTCTGGCTCAGGATAAATGACCTTGTTACTTTGGGCAGATCATAAAGTAAGGAAAGACAGGGTCTAGGAGACTACTTGAGAACTTAACAAGAAGACTACGGTTGAAATCTATATAGTAATAGTTACTAAAGTAGGGCCAAGAAAGAAGGGAGAGAAATATTGAAATCATATAAATAGAATTTAAGTCCTTGTTGAAGGACAGAGCAGGAGAAGGCAGAATTTATATTTAGACTTTAATTCTAAATAACTAGTAGGAAAATTAAGAGAAAAATCTAGAGGAGTGGAATGGAAGCACTTACTTTTGAGCATGTGAGAACTGTGGAAGAATTTGGTGGAAATGTCAAATATGCAGAATTGAATGCTTGGCAGAGATCTGGACTAGAGATAAAGATTTGGGAGGCAGAAGCTTTCCTGTCCTAGGAAGCCTGTTCCACAAGGAGACAAAAGCCTTGTCTTTGTCAGGCTGTAGTCATTACTCAGAGGACACCAAGTGCTGATACCGGATCGTGACTGGTGGCAGTGCTCCTTCTCTCTCTCTCTCTCAACTTTATTTAGGTACAATTCACATGTTATATAATTTGCCCACTTAAAGTGTACAATTCCATAGTTTTTCAGAGCCGTTTAACTGTTATCACAATCAATTTTGGACTATTTTCATCATCCCTACAAGAAACCTCACACCTATTCGCTAATCATTCTCCATTTTTTCCTACCTCCCTTCCGTAGGCAACTATTAGTCTATTTTCCATCTCTTTTGATTCTGGATATTTCATGTAAACAAAATCAATATGTGGCCTTCTGTGACAGGCTTCTTTCACCTAGCATAATGGTTTAAGGTTCATCTATGTTCAGCGTGTATTAATACGTCATTCCTTTTTATTTCCTAATAATATTTCACTGTATGGATATATTGTATTTTCTATTCATTAATCAGTTGATGGACATTTGGGTTGTTTCCACCTTTCCACTGTTGGACATAATGCTGCTATGAACATTTTCATTCATATATAAAAGTTTTTGTGGGTACATGCGTTTTCAGTTCTCTTGGGAATATACCTGGTTGTGGAGTTGCTGGCTCTATATGGTAACTTCTGAGGAACTGCCAGACTGTTTTCTAAAGAGGAAAACATGTCCAGTAGCAGTGTATGAGAATTTCAATTTCTCCATATCTTCACTGACACTTGATATTATCTGTCTTTTTATTTATAGCCATCATAGTGGGTATGATGTAGTTTCTCATTGTGGGTATTTTTTTCAATGATGAGGTCTGGCTCTGTTGCCCAGGCTGGAGTGCAGTGGAGCAGTCATTGCTCACTGCAGCCTCGAACTCCTAGGCTCAAGCAGTTCTCGCACCTCAGCCTCCCAAGTAGCTAGGACTACAGGCGTGTGCCACTATGCCTGACTAGTTTTTTTAAAAAGATATTTTTGTAGACAGGGTTCAAGTTCTTGCTATGTTGCCCATGCTGGTTTCAAACTCCTGGTCTCAAGTGATCCTCCCAATCCTCCTGCCTCCCAAAATGCTGAATTATAGGCATGAGCCACCATACCTGGCCTCATTGTGGTTTTGATTTGCATTTCCCTAATGGCTAATGATGTTGATCATCTTTTCATGTGCTAATTGGCCACTCCTGGATCTTCTTTGAAGAAATGTCTATTTAGATCCTTTGCCCATTTTTTAATTGGCTTGTCTTTTTTTAAATCGAGTCGTATGAATTCTTTATTCTTGATACAAGTCCCTTATCAAATATATGATTTGAAAAGATTTTTGCCATTCTCTGGGATACCATTTCACTTTCTTGATGATGTCCTATGAAGTACAAAAGTTTTAAATTTTTATAAAGTTTAGTTTATCTATGTTTTGTTTTGTTGCTGTGCTTTTGGTGTCACTTTAAAGCAGTGGTTTTCAAAGTGTGGTCCTTAGGACAGCAGCATCAATCTCACCTGGGAGCTATTTAGAAATGCAAATTTTGGGGCCTTATCCCAGAGGTGGGGCCAGCTATCTGTTTTAATAAGCCCTTCAGGTGATCTTGATGGACCCTGAAGTTTGAGAATCACAGTCTTTGGGGAAGGAGTTCCTTCTGCCATTGCAATGGATACTGGACTTCCTTTTATATACAAAAGTATAGGACTCTAAATCATACACAATGGTTATATTTCAAAAGCAGAGCCACAGGTTTAATTACTTTTTATTTCTGAGTATTCTCAGTTTCTAATTTTGCATATTTATAAGAGTGGTAAATTTCACATTTGTGTTGTTATATACATTTTCATTTCTTTTTGCTCCTATATAGACGTGCCACGTTGCTTAGCGCGCGTCAAGGAATGATGTCTGCTCGAGGAGACTTCCTAAATTACGCTCTCTCTTTAATGCGGTCTCATAATGATGAGCATTCTGATGTTCTTCCAGTTTTGGATGTTTGCTCGTTGAAGCATGTGGCATATGTTTTTCAAGCCCTTATATATTGGATTAAAGCAATGAATCAGCAGACAACATTGGACACACCTCAACTGGAACGCAAAAGGTATCCATACTTGCCATGAGGTTGGTTTAAGAAATACTTGCTTGTTGTGGTCTCCATTAGTATATTGTCAGATTTTGGAGTAAGGAGCATTGCAGAAGAGAAATAGTACAGCAGCATTTTATGTAGGACAGTGGGTTTGAATCTATGTAGCCTCTCTGTTGCTATTCCTCACTTAAAATGGGAAACCTCAGAATCCAGTTAAACTTTATGCTTGAGATCGTTTGGCCTGATTATTTATCATGTTTTCTATTAGAGTTTGTGTAGTCACTCACCATTTTTTGAGTGATTAGCCTTTTGCTTCTATTGAGCCCACTTTGTAATTGGAGTACATTAGGCTTATCAGTGTACCATTTCCTAGAAGAGTCTGAACCTCTATCACAGTGTTTGAAATTGGTTAGATACTTCAGTGACCTTTTCAGTGTTTTTTGCTTATATTTCCCCTGACCTTTGCTCCTGTTCACATCACACAAATACTTCGTGTAAAATGACTCACTTGTCTTTTTAAAGGACTCGAGAACTCTTGGAACTGGGTATTGATAATGAAGATTCAGAACATGAAAATGATGATGACACCAATCAAAGTTAGTGCACAGAAAATCTGCTAATCTACTTCAAGAAATGGCTGCCTCAGTATTTCCCCTTCAAGCTTTTTAACTTCATTATTTTCTGTCTGGGTGGGAATTTCTCTTTTCTTCTCTATGTCCAATTACCTTTTCTGTCCATTTTTCCTTACACATTCTTGTGTTACATGTTTCACAACTAAGGTTGAATTAAAGAAATTCATGAACTTTTCAACAGCCAAATATTTTTTCCTACTCTCTAGCTCTCCTTTGTCTTTCTCTTAGTTTTATGTTTACTCTTAAGTGTGTAGATATTACATTTAAATAAAATCTTAGCAAAAGCTATATTTTTTTTGTTGTTGCACATTGTTGAATGTTAATTTATGTGCTCTAATGAATTGCTATTTTTTTAAGAAATTAAGTTAGCCTTAATTTTTTTTATTTTTACTGATTTAGGGGGTACAAGTGCAGTCTTGTACATGGATACATGTTACATGGATACTTGTTACATGGATGTAGTGTGTAGTGGTACAAAAGCTATATTAATATTGATGCAAAATAGATTTAGTCAAGAAAATGAGAAATATCAATTATAATTTCCAGATATCAAAACTCTTAACAACTAACATACTGAAAACAGAAAATATTCCAAACTCCAGAATTTTCTCCAAAGCTTTAATAGCATAAAATTTTGGGATCTTCTGCAGTTTATTTATAGTTTTCAATTATTATTTTAACTGGGATTTAAAGATTTTTAAAGTGGGGCTAAATAGTCCACTCTCCTGTTTCTTATTATCAGCTTGTAGTTTTATTCAGCCTATGGAAAGACAACTGACTTAACTGCAATTTTTTGAGAACTCAGCCAGAGCTCACTGCTATTTCTACAGCACATTAAGCACTACCAAAGTTTTACTCCATTAAAGAGAGTTGGTGATAGTGTGCAGACTTACTGTTGGGGTACATGAGTTGCCTAGAGATTGCTCTCTGATTATCTTACTATAGAGAAAGCAGAACTGACAAGTAAACAAATGCTCAGATTTCAGCTCCTGATTATCTCCTCCTTTTGGAGTCATCAGTGAATTGGGTTCTGAATATGCTCAGGAATCTAGCTGTATTCTGGTTTGAATCAGATTTGAGAGAGAGAGAGAGAGAGAGAGAGAGAGAGAGGGAGGACGATATGGGAAACCTCTGTCTAATACAGAATGACATGATACTTGTTACTGCTAATTTTTGTTTTGCATTTTTTATTGCTGTAAGATACATGTAACATAAAATTTGCACATAACATTTAACATTGTTACCATATTAAACTATTATATTTTGAATTATTACTTATAAAAATATAAAAAGTGTTGACTATTAACTTTTTTTGGAATGGCATTAAAATTTTATAAAGTGGTATTAGGAATTTTGGATTGAGCAGATTAAATATTCTATTACCCTAACCCAATAATTAAATAATTTTTAAAAAACATTTTATCTTTTTATGCTTAGGTGCTACTTTGAATGATAAGGATGATGACTCCCTTCCTGCAGAAGCTGGCCAAAACCATCCATTTTTCCGACGTTCAGACTCCATGACATTCCTTGGGTGTATACCCCCAAATCCATTTGAAGTACCTCTGGCTGAAGCCATACCCTTGGCTGATCAGCCACATCTGTTGCAGGTGAATTAAACAAACTAGTCTAAGGTTTCTTTCTAATTGACTTTATTTTCTTTTAAGTGTTTATTTGTAACTAGAATATTTCTGTTAAAATTCCAGCCAAATGCTAGAAAGGAGGATCTTTTTGGCCGTCCAAGTCAGGGTCTTTATTCTTCATCTGCCAGTAGTGGGAAATGCTTAGTGGAGGTTACAGTGGATAGAAACTGCCTTGAGGTAAGATAGTAAAAGTCTTTGTAATATAATATTTGTTAATGAGCACTTATCCCAGCATACAGATCTTTAGTAATGCATTGATTCAGAATATTATATTTCCCAAAATAATAGTAGTGTCAGAAATCCCTGCCTTGTGATATAATAGAAGGAATTCCAACACTGTCATTAACTTCCTCTGACAGGTCACTTTATCTGTAAAATAGCAGCTTCATTATGTGCTTTGTCTGTTTCACAGAGTTGATTGTTACATGCTACTGAAAATTTAAATTTTTATATATTATAGATGAGCATAATTAATCTTGGCTTATAGCTTGTCTTTGACTTGCTGAATTAATTTGAATCAAGAATGTCAATAAATAAGGTAGCATTAATAATGATACCTAGTATTTGTTGACTAATTCTGTCTCCCGAGCACAGTCTAAATCTTTATAACCATGTTGGGTAAAAAGCATCATTATCTTGATTTCTTGGGTAAGAAATTGAGGCATGAAGTAAATTTCATGCAGGAATGTCTATTGTCACACAACTGGTTAAGTTGCAGATCTAGTTTTCAGATACACATCTGATTTGGGAGCCTAAAACACTCTGTTTCTCCAGTAAAAAAGCAGTTAAAACATTTAACAAAAAAAGCAGATGTAGAAGAAATGTAGTTGAAGAGAATTTTTTAAAATTATCTTAAGTGGTAAAGGAGAATGCAATACTGAAAATACTGAAAATATATGAGAGACTTACATACCACAGATAATACAAAGATTCCTTTAAAAGTTCTCTGAAGTTGCTGTGGTGAATGCACCAGAATTGGTGGTCAGCCAGGGAAATCAGATTGATAAGAGACCATTGAAGCTCCAGAAAGGAAAAATTAATTACTTAACTTGCATATGATTTCTATATTACTTTGTTGAAAATAAAAATTTTTCCCTTAGTGTGTAACTTTCAAATGTAAAACTTCATAGGTTCTACCAACTAAAATGTCTTATGCTGCCAATTTGAAAAATGTAATGAACATGCAAAATCGGCAAAAAAAAGAAGGGGAAGAACAGAATGTGCTGCCAGAAGAAGCTGAGAGTTCAAAACCAGGGCCATCTGCTCATGATCTTGCTGCACAATTGAAAAGTAGTTTACTAGCAGAAATAGGACTTACTGAAAGTGAAGGGCCACCTCTTACATCTTTCAGGTATTTACTAAGTAAAAGTAGTTTTTCTATTACTGCATTACTTTATGGCTATTATAATTCTTTTAAGAGTTTATATTTAGAAATTTTATAATTTTGTTTATTTGTATATAAATAATAGTCTATGATTTCCTAGTTTATCATCATATATTTAAATATTAAAGTTGAGTTTTCTGAATTTGGGTTTTTTTTGACTATTTTGTTATTGATGGGCATTCTTTTCACTTTATTTAGGAAGTTCTAAACCTTGTGTTTTTAATGTTCAGGACTCAGTTAAAGTATATATCCATGTCAAATTGCCAATTACAGACTTATCAGCAGCTCAGCTAAGGGTAAAATGTGAATAATTAGAAAGAGCAGAACTCCCTAGATTTGTAACTCACACTTACCTGGTCTCCTTTGCCAAGTTCATATTTCTCTTATAAGAATTAGTTTCTTTACTTACCCAATAAAAATTTGCTGGTATATAATGTGGCTGAGCAGGAATAATCACTAAATGATTTGTTGACTCTCTGCTTTATGCTCTATGGTTTTTGGTTACATGGTATCAGATAATTTTTTTTTTTTTTTTGCTTAGGAGTTAAGCTAGTTTCAGAAACAAGATACACTATTGTATACATGTTGTCTAACAACCGTATAACTCAAGGGAGAATTGTGGACTAGGGTGGCCCAAGCTTCCTGGGGGCAATATGGCTTGAGTTGAGATAGTTAGAATGTGTTGAAACAGATTGGAGAGAAGAATTAAAGGTAGTAACAAAGCTGTTATTAGTTCTGGTTAGGAGGGGGAAAGGTGCTGAGGTAGAATATTGACTTTGGGTATGGAAAAGAAATCATGGAAAGGAAGAGAAATTCAAGATAGACGTGATCACTCTGGAGGAACGGGGGGAAGAAAAATCAAAATTTGCTTCAAGTCTGTGCAATAGGGAGAGAGATGGTACTACTGAAAAAAATCAGGATGAAATGTCATTGTGGTGAAGAGGTCACATTAAGTTTTAGCCATGTTGAGTTTGAATTGACATGGATATATTTTACAAATGGACATTCTGGTTCATTGAAAAAGTCTGAACTAGAGGGGGATCTGGGAATTACCTAAATGGAGATGGACATTGGACATTGGAGAGGAGGTACAATGAAAGATAAAGATAGGAAGTAGGTTGGAGATTTATGCATATGTAGATGATAGAACCAATAAGGGAGTAAAAATAAGTTCTGCAAGTAACAAGTTGCTACAGAAAAGTTCTCTATTAGAAGGGGATGTGGATTGAAGAATTTAAGACTTCAGAATATTAAATGATCAAATAAATTATCATTGACCAAAAACCAGTGAATTTTAAAAATTGGCTTAAAATTATTTTTCCCCCTCCCCTTAAACTTGTTACAGGCCACAGTGTAGCTTTATGGGAATGGTTATTTCCCATGATATGCTGCTAGGACGTTGGCGCCTTTCTTTGGAACTGTTTGGCAGGGTATTCATGGAAGATGTTGGAGCAGAACCCGGATCAGTATGTAGTTTGTGCACTTTAAATTCTATTCTGCCTGATAGGAACATATTTCAGAGAATAATTCTGTAATTTTTTTTTTTTTTTTAAAGATCCTAACTGAACTGGGTGGTTTTGAAGTAAAAGAATCAAAATTCCGTAGAGAAATGGAAAAACTGAGAAACCAACAGTCAAGAGATTTATCACTAGAGGTAAAGGTATTTCGATTTTCTTATATTATACATACAGTGTGCTATTTATGTAAATTTTAAAACATGCAGAATAACAATAGCTCTTGCTCAGGGATATGTGTTTGTAATCAAAAATTGAAAGAAAATAAGGAAATGATAATCACCAAATTTAGAATAGTAGTTTTCTTTGGTAGTTGGTTCCCCTAACGATGACTTCTGGCATCCTTTATAGATGACCAATGAGTTTTTTATTTTAGTTTTTTTTAAAACATAACGTTACACATACATTGATTTAAACATTTTTTGATGTGTTTCATTCCATTGAGATTATTCATGTTGTGGTTCACCTTGTCTCTTCTTCTAGTGGGAGTCCTGAGTCTGTTTTGGCTCCCGAGTCCTTTTAACACAACCCCAATAAACTTTGGTAACCTCCTTATTTCTGGGTATGTCTCATCTTGTGCATTTCTTGGCACAGTCCTTAAATCAGCCATTTCTTCAAGTAACCCTGATTCCTTTTAGTAGGAAATTGTACTTTGAGATTACAACCTGGGCTGTAGGGTTACACATTGCTATTGGGTTGGTCATAGTGTCTAGGCCTTTTTAGTGGATAGAGTTAGGAAATACACTTAAAAAAAAAAAAACAAAAAACAGACTCATCATGAATTCATGCTGATACTCCCAATTCAGACTCAAGATTTAGGACCACAAGTTTGTTTTGCTTTCACCTCCTAGTTAAGTCTTTATCTCTTTTCTTCCAAACTGAATATCCAACTTTCTAACAACATTGATAAAATTACTCACTTGCTTTTATCCCACAGCGTACACACAGCAGTGTTAGACTTATAACATCAATACTACCACCAACAAAAATGGTTATTGAAAATTGCTTAAAATAAATTGGCAGTCTTTTTGTCCTTGGATCATATCCCTCTAGAGATACACAGTCAAATTACTTTGTTTTAAAGTCACTTGAAATAATTTGTCTGTGGTTTTGCTACCAGCATCTTACAAATAGGACCTTTTGTTTCATTTTGCTTTGAGTTTTTAGGGATTGCTTTCTCGAACTCTTGGGGTTTCATTTTGTAATTATGTAAAATATCTTTAATGTTGTAAAGTCAACTGTACAGAAGAAGGTATATCCAGAGAAGTCTAGTTTTAATTTCCATTCTTGTATTTTTTTTAAATCATTTTAAAACATTTTTTCCCTCCCCTCTTTAAAAAATATAAGCATGTGTATATGTGTATATCATTACCTACCTTTACCCACATCCCCAAGCATACTATACATTTTTATTCCATCTTTTCTCAGTTAACAGTAAATCCCAGAGATAAAACCATAGCTTTATATATAGAGGAATGTTCTACTTTCCCTTTACAGTGCTTAGTGTACTGTATTTTATGGTTGTTACAACGTTTTTTTCAGCCAGTCCCCTATTGACTAGTCATTTGGGTTTGTTTTCAATCTTTTGCAATAGATAGCAGTGTGATGAATAGCCTCTTGTGTGTTTCTCTTTTTTTGCTAGTGTGTCTTTGAGATGGATTCCTAGACATGGAATTGCTGGGTCAAAGGGCATGTGAATATAATTTGGCCAGATACTGGCAAATACTTCTGTATAAGATTGTAGATTTTTGCATTTTCACCATCAATGTGAGAATGTCCGATTCCCTACAGACTTGCCCAGCAGTTTGTTGTCATATTTTTAGATTTTTGCTAATCTGATAAGTAAGAAATGGTATCTCAGTATAGTTTTAATTTGAATTTCTCTTATTTTGAACGAAGTTAAACATTATTCCATGTATTTAGGATAGTTAAATTTCTTTTTCTGTGAATTCTGTTGATCTCTTTTGCCCAGTTTTTTCTATTAAGTTGTTGATCTTTTCTCATATTTCAGAAGTTCTTTATCTGTAGGTGATACAAACACTCATTCATGAGTATGTATCTTTGTCTGTGATAGAAGGTGCAAATTTTTCCCAGTTTGTCTTTTTTCCCCCACTTTGCTTGTAGTGTTGTAACAGTACCAACACCAAGGAATTCATCCATGTTTTCTTCTAGTATTTGCTATTTTTTTAAATAGAATTTTTTTACATCTCTGATCATTTGAAATTTATTCTGGTACATTCCAAAATTGAATTAATTATTGTTTTCCAGTAGCCCTTTGAAAGAAACTGTTAGAATTGAATTAAATTCCACTGTCCTGATTTAATGCAAGATATCTTATGTGCTTTACAATGTATATTTGTAATGCATAAGCTTCTGAGAAACCAAATTACTTTGTAGTTTTCAAAACTGTCATAGAAAAGCTAAAATAAGATTTTCAGATTTTACATAGACCAAGGTGGTTTTCAACATTGAATTTGAAATTTACTGCTTTTTGGTGTGTTTTAATAGGTTGATCGGGATCGAGATCTTCTCATTCAGCAGACTATGAGGCAGCTTAACAATCACTTTGGCCGAAGATGTGCTACCACACCAATGGCTGTACACAGAGTAAAGGTCACATTTAAGGATGAGCCAGGAGAGGGCAGTGGTGTAGCACGAAGTTTTTATACAGCTATCGCACAAGCATTTTTGTCAAATGAAAAATTGCCAAATCTAGATTGTATCCAAAATGCCAACAAAGGCACCCACACAAGTAAGTGCTCTACAGATAACAGGCATTGTGAAATTCCTTACTTGTTTATCAAAACAACAATGATAATCATGGTAATGTGTGTGTATATATGAAAAATGTATATTTATATTTCTAAATAATTTTATTATAGAAACGATTTAATCTTGTTTAAACTACTCTCATTGACAATTTAACAATTTGCTGTTTTCCCAACATTTATTTTGATAAATGTTTGTGATTGTACTACTTTCTCATCTCAGTTGTTACATGTTTGGGGGTGGTGAGAGGTTGTAAGATATATGGTGGTATAGAAATTCAGTGAGCAAATTGCAACATTTCCTCTATCCCAATATTTAATTCATAAAGATATTTGAGAAGAAAATGCTATTCACTAAAGCAGTGCTATTCAAAATATGATTTCCAAACTCACTGTCAGTCCCCAGTGAGGCAGGCAGCTTGTAACCAAATGTAAATCAACTATGTCACTAAGCTCACTATTTAACTTAGACCTCCTCCCCGCCCCCGTTTTTTTAAAATTAACATTCTGGTGCAAACTCATTACCTCACTGAGGACCAACGTTTTGGTATTAGGATTCTTGGCTAATTTTCAAGATTACAGTTAGCAAATTTAAAAGTCTGTGAAAATTAGAAACAAAAGCCTTAGGAGATAATTGGTAATTCACATCAAGTAGGGCACAAGATTGTCAGACTTGTAGGTAGATGGATGTAGTAACTGAGAGACAGTTTGTAGAGACTACATACTGAGAAAATCCTGTGTTTTACCTAGGCCGTACCTACGTCTGTATCTCATTGGGGTTTTATTACTATAAGCCACTACCGTGGAGGCTGAGTGAACCGCGGAAAGGACTGGGAGTGAGAAAATGGGGAGAGTGCTCCAGCCTCTAACCAGTTTCACCATCTGATACGGTCTTACAAGAAAAATAAATTAGCAAATGCGAATGCAAAACCTGGGAAGTCGTAACATTTCAGAAATATCTTTTCTGCACAATTTTAGGAAATGATACTCTGGCTTGGACTTAGGAATTTAAAATAATAATAGGTCCTGTTCTGGTGGCCTATAAGGCTTTTATGCCAAAAACTAAAAATAGAGAAGTTAATTAAATGACTCTAATCATGTAAGAAATCTCAGCGTTATTTGTAGTGAAACTATCATAGCCCTGGTTGCTATGTATTATTTCAGAGCTTTGACATGACAAGGGGAAAAATTCATTTAACAGATTTTGAGTGAACGTCTGTTATGTACCAAGTACATTCTGTACAATTACCCCTAACTCTCAAAACCACATGGAGAGTGCAAAAGAGGCACTAACACAGACGCTAAGGAAGGATGGTCTTCAGCTGTCACATCTTCTTACGTTTGTCTCCTTTCTTTGCATAGATAGAAATTTAAAGTAGTTGCATTTGCATTCATCTAAACAAAGTATATTTCCTATTTTCTTCCAGGTTTAATGCAGAGATTAAGGAACAGAGGAGAGAGAGATCGGGAAAGGGAGAGAGAAAGAGAAATGAGGAGGAGTAGTGGCTTGCGAGCAGGTTCTCGGAGAGACCGGGATAGGTAAGATAATTTTGTGTCCTTTATTTATTTTTAATTAATTTATTTATTTTTGTAGAGACAGGGTCTCACTATGTTGCCCAGCGGTTTTGAACTCCTGGCCTAAAGCAATTCTCCTGCCTTGGCCTCCCAAAGTGTAAGTGTTAGCCACCATGCCCAGCCTGTATCTTTTATTGAATACCATTTTGGGGGATGAATTGGAGGTAGGCCTGTGAATGAAGGAGTATTAATTATGGACTATTTTTAAGAAAATGACAGTTTTAATATTTGGTCATATGTATAGAAACAAAGAATAGTCTGCTATCTAATAAAAATTTCTGCTGTAAAAACCCAGAAGCAATTGAAATTATTTTGCCCTTCTTTTTATCCCACTCAAGTTCCTACTTGTTTGAAACTTTTCAACTTTTATATCATTCTCTTAAATTCGTCTTAAAATCTTAATTGTGGCAAATTGTGCTGTTTAAATCTTTAAATTTTCCTTGTTAGGAGGGGTTCCATTTTACTTTTGACTAAAATTTCTGGACTCTTGATTTCTGGTATTTTAAGGTCCTACTCCCTTAGAATCAAAATTATCTTTTAGAGACTATACATTACAAATTATATAAATTTTCAAGTGACAAAATCTGGATAATGTTTTTTTGTTTTGGCAGAACTGAATAATCTAATGCTCTGGTTTTCTAACTTTGTTACTAGTTGTCCTGATATTTTTACTTCATAGTCAAAGGAAATGAAGTCATAATAACTTTCTTCCTTACAGAGACTTTAGAAGACAGCTTTCCATTGACACTAGACCCTTCAGACCGGCTTCTGAAGGGAATCCTAGCGACGATCCTGATCCTCTGCCAGCACATCGGCAGGCACTTGGAGAGAGGCTTTATCCCCGTGTACAAGCAATGCAACCAGTACGTACCATGCACTTAGCTACCGCTAACTGGCTGTGGCATGTTTTTGCATTTGAATTAAAGTTGGTATTTTAAAAAATTTGTCAGCTACTGGCAAGCCACAAGGTTAAGGACTATTTTTAGCACTGCAGGGAAAGAAGCAGTGTTTGCTGGGGGGTAACTGTGTATATGTTGAATTTTTTTCCCCACCTACCCTAGATTGGGACACTCTCCCCATTCCACCTAGCACGTTCATTGGGTGCTAAAGAATTAGTTGTGCATTATATTTATTTGTATCCTTATTTGCATAAGTTACTGATTTTGAAGCAGACTTTATCTGTTAGCAAGCTATAGCTAAAACACATTGCAAATAGTTTACTGCTGATTAATATTGCAGGAGAATTTTTATTTTGAATGTTCTGTCAGGTTTCTTTCATAATATGAAACAAACTAGTTGTGTTTTTTGTCTTATTGTATAACTACATGTACATATTTCGTATCAAAATAATAAAATAGAGAAAACCAATTATTTCTTTCAGTAAATCCTCAGCCTTAAAATACAGGTATCTTTCTCTCCCTTTCTCTCCGTTACTATTTCCCTCCCTCTCTTTATTTTTTAGTACCCTAAATTAAAGAGAGACTTCTGGCTTTCTGATGAAGGAAAAATAATATGGAAATTGAGTTATATGTATGTTTACTCATGGATATCAAAAACCTTAAAAAGGCTTGTCATACAAATATTATAAGTAGCCTTAAAAAGATTGTGCTAGTGCACGGACTACTCATTTCCTGTCAGTGTTCTCTATAATTGAGCTTCCAGTGTCATGAAAGACCTTACTGGTTCAGAAATTTTTGTATTTGTTATCCAAGTTTCTTATATTTTTTCTTTTCTTTCTGAATAAAAGATTGTAGATTTAGACAAGAGGTTTCAGAGAGTAGGCAAGTAACATTTGTTCATCTTTCATAGGCATTTGCAAGTAAAATCACCGGCATGCTGTTGGAATTATCCCCAGCTCAGCTGCTTCTCCTTCTAGCAAGTGAAGATTCTCTGAGAGCAAGAGTGGATGAGGCTATGGAACTCATTATTGCACATGGACGGTAATGTGTACAATTGGGAAGTCATTTCAGTTGAAACATCAGTTACTTTATTTTCAATATGTGGGTGCCATCATATCTTAAAATTTATACCATAAAGCACAAGACTTTATTTTTTATTTTATTTTATGTTAGTTTTTTTCCGAGATGAAGTCTCGCTTTGTCGCCCTGGCCAGAGTGCAGTGGCATCATCACAGCTCACGGCAACATCAAACTCCTGGGCTGAAGTGATCCTCCTGCCTCAGTGTCCCAAGTAGCTGGGACTAGAGGCATACGCCACCATGCCTGGCTAATTTTTTCTATTTTTTTAGTAGAAACGGGGTCTCACTCTTGCTTAGGCTGGTCTCGAACTCCTGAGCTCAAGCGATCCTGCCTCAGCCTCCCAGACGAGACTTTAAATGTTATTTTTAAATGATGGCTTAAAATCCATGAGTGAGCAACAGCTGAGTTTCTCATGTATTAATAGAAAGGTAGCATTTTAGTAGTCACTTAGGTTCTAAAAGGTCTTTTATGTACCTGATACTTAGAAATTACTTGAAAAAAGTACATCTCAAATTCTCCATCAGAATACTTTTATGGTAGGGACCATATTATACCTTAAAGAATCTTAGAGTATAGCTCTGAGTTCTTGCCATAAGCATGGAATTTCTTTTAGGCTTCCTGATTTATCTTAAAAATTCATGCAAGATTTGCTTTCTATTCTGTAATATACAGGGTGCCCCAACAGTTGCCATACATAGGGAAAATGGGAAGTTGTAGCTAAATGTACCTTTATTTACAAAATATTCATTACAAAATTTTACAAAATTTTTCCTTTGTGTGGAGACTCCATAAAGGTAAATAGAGGTACATTTAACTATAATTTCCCATTTTCCCTATGTATGGCAACTTTTGGGACACCCTGTATATGTTTTAATAGAAAATCTAAAAATATCTAACAGATTACTTATCCTTCCTTTTCCAAGGTGACAAGTAAAAGTGACACGAGGAAGATATGCCATACTTATTCTGTGGCTTTTATCCTGGGGCTATTCTAATGTCCAGTTTGAAGCTTTGAAGTGTTTATTATTTTAAATGACAATTTCTGTTTTTTCTTCCTAATCATGATTTTGAATGAGAATTTAGGTCAGGTACAGTCCTAGAGATGTATAATAAGCAGGTAGGCTGAGCACTGGAATGAAACAGCCACTTCCAGAGCCTTTGAATAATCCAAGCCAAAGAATTTTATTTTCTTGGCTATTACCACTACTTTTCTTCTCTGGGTATTTAGGTACTATTTCTTTATTCCTCTGCCCTGTCCCTGGAGCTATCAGCACACTGATATAGCTCAGCCCATTATAGAAAAAGTTGAGAACAATGTGCATTTTTGACAAAAATATTTTTATAAATATTATATATGTAAGTGTTGCAAGTTCAGTAGTGTTTTCTACTGAGTGCAACTAATAAACAATATTGGCTGCTTTCACCTGGCTTTATGGAGTGAACAGTGAATCTATTAGTATTCTAGAATCATTAAATTCACTAGAGAATTTGATTCCTATTATGATTGCTTTCTGAGCATTTTCCTGTTCTACAGTGCTCTCTCTGAGCTTAAGTTCCCGCCCCTATGAAGACTGCACTTAATTTTGTCTTAAATCAGGTAGCCTTTATCCCGTTATCTTGAATTCTATATGTAGCATCTCGTGGTTTTTAAAACATGTGTATTATTGACTTTTCTGCTCCTAGAACTGCATTATTACCAGTAAGGGCACCAGATATTTATTGATTTCAAAACTTAAGTGTATTTATAAATCTTTATAAATTTAAATCAGTGTGTTCTTTACACTAAACTCTTGAAGTTCCAATTATCTAGAATGTGAAAGGCTTTTTGTATGTTTTTAGGGAAAATGGAGCTGATAGTATCCTAGATCTTGGATTATTAGATTCCTCAGAAAAGGTACAGGTAAGAAATGTTTTGTATGTATGCTAATAATAAGCACTTAGAATTTAAATTATAAGGAAATTCAAATCAAGGAGAGGAAAGCAGGATTTATAAAGAAACTATGTCTTCATAAGTAAAATGCACGATTATAGTAGAGAGAGAAGCAAAGATAGGTATATAAGTGTCATGTACAGAATCAAGTAGTGAGATTGGTTAGGTTAGGGCTTAGTGTAACCCCACTACACTGAAATGGCTGCTTCCATTTCATTGTAGCCTGAATTAAGCTTTAATTTGTAGATATAAAGAATTGAATAGCAGAGAAGGAGTATAGAATCATAGGACTCACTCCTCATAAAACAGATGGTGCCAATGACGCAGGAAAAACATGACATATCATGGTATAGTAATAAGGGAGGCTTTTTAGTGCATGGTGTATTTCATTCTTAAGCTACCTAAGAACTTGCAGTGCCAGCCAAATGAAGCAAGCCCAGTATAATCTTATATCTTACACTGATTACAACTAAAAACTCTGGTCACAGTGCAAAAAGGGAACAACCTAAAATTCTAAAAAGTAGCCAATAGCACACAGATTGGAGAGGAAAGTCAAAACTTTGAAAAATGACCAGTATGGCATCTTTTCAGGCAAGGAGGGTAAAGCTGATCCTTGTTATTCATCTTAGCTGAAGGATAGCAAAGACTTTGGGAACTAAACTACAGTCCAAACCACTGCCCAAGTCTCATACTATCCCACGTGTTGCATATACAGGGAAGGCCCAAACAGCATTATAAAGGCTTTGAAAACTTAATTGGCATTGAAACCACTGTACACAGAAGGTGAGACTTCCAGATTGAAACTAACCAAGTTGATAACCCTACTAACCTCCCTCCTGCCCCAAAAAATCAACATTCTCCATATCAATTTAATAAGACACAGTTTCACAACTTAATATTCAAGATGTCTAGGATACACTTTAAAATTACTCAGTATATAAAGAACCAGGAAAAGAACCAATGGATTGGTAACTATCAGATGACTCACATGTTGAAATTATCAAAGACTTTATCTTATGTTCTGTGAGATAAAGGTGAACACTGATGAATGGAAAGATAGAAGTTCTCAGCAGAGAAATAGAAACTTTAACAGAGAACCAAGGGAAATTTTTAGTACAACATCTGAAAGGAAAATATTCACTGGATGGGTCAATAGCAGAACAAAGTTGACAGAGGAAAGATAGGTGGAAATTATCCCTTCTGAAGAAGAGATAGAGAAAAGATTTAAAACAAACAAAAGAACAGTTTCAGGGACCCATGGGACAGTATCAAAAGTTTTAACATTCATGTCATTGGAGTACTTGGAGGAAGAGAAAAAATTGCTATAGAAAAAGTATTTGAAGAAATAATCACGGAAAACTTCCTAAATTTGTTAAAAGACACAGATTTACAGATTCAAGGTCAGTGAACTCCAAACAGGATAAACTGAAAGAAAACAATGTCCAGACATATTATAACCAAACTTTGGTAAAACAAAGATAAAGAAATATTCTTGAAAACAGCCAAAGAATGGTGCCTTACTTATAGGGAAACAATTATTTGAAAGACAGTAAATTTCTCATCAGAAACTATGGAGGCGAGAAGACAATGGAAACTCATCAAAGTGCTGAAAGAATTGTCAATCTAGAATTCTTTATCCAGCGAAAACTTCTTTCAGCCATTAAAGTGAAAGAAGCTAACCTGAATTTCATTAAGGGATTTTATTTTAATAACAGATGTTAAAGACTTAATATGCACAAGCTTTGTGTTTGGACAGGGTATATTAAAAGTTTATTTACCTTTAGTATTGTTATATACATACATTTAAATATGAATGTTGCTTTGCCTACCAGACTTAATTTGGAATAATTTCAGAGAACCAGTTCATATGTTTTGTTTTTTTTAAGTGAATCTTGGGGGCTTAATCTTGGATATTCTCTGATACTAGGAAAACCGAAAGCGTCATGGCTCTAGTCGAAGTGTAGTAGATATGGATTTAGATGATACAGATGATGGTGATGACAATGCCCCTTTGTTTTATCAACCTGGGAAAAGAGGATTTTATACTCCAAGGCCTGGCAAAAACACAGAAGCAAGGTTGAATTGCTTCAGAAATATTGGCAGGTAAAATAACTCTAATCTTATATTTGAATTTTTTAAAAATTTCAGATTGTAATTTTCTAAGATAGTTATTAAAAAAATATATACTCTTTCATACTAGATAGAAATAAGGCGGTAGAGAATTTCTCAAAATATTATATGTATATTTATGTATGTGGGGGTTATATGTATTCTAGAATTATTTTTGAATTTAAATCTTATTTCCCTGTTTTTTTATTATTAGGATTCTTGGACTATGTCTGTTACAGAATGAACTATGTCCTATTACATTGAATAGACATGTAATTAAAGTGTTGCTTGGTAGAAAAGTAAGTGATTTTGATGAACCTAACTGCTTTTACAGTTGTAAAAATTTTTTTATTATAAAATAGTCAAATGCTACCACGCTGTTACGGCATTTGCTTACTATTAAGTTTTAAAGCATTACAGCCATTATAAATAATTTTCAAACATTTTATGATATAATTACTGTCAATTAAAATAAAATTAATAAAAAATAAAAATTTTAAAAAGATAATGACATTGGAAAAGTCTTCATATATGGGGAGATGGCATGGCAAAGTGGGTAACACAGGTGGGTTTGGGGGGTCTAACAGACCTGCATCTTATTGCAAACAAATCCCCTAACATTCTGGCATAGTTCCCCATTTATAAAGTGATAAAAAAACTATAATTAATAGTATATAGTCTATTTGCCTAGCAAATAGTAAGTGCTCAATAAGATTTATCCACTATTAGTTGTACCAGGTGTTAGAGAAGGTAGAAGTAGCATTGTATTGAAAAGAGCATTCCAGTTTCAAAAATATATGTAAAAGTTACATGGAGGTGGCAAAAGAATGTAAGAAATATAGCACAATATGCTCAATATTTACCTCTGGATGATAGAATTAGCTTATTTTCTTTATATGTTTTGATAGTTTGACAGCCTACACATTCCTTTATGATGGAGAGGGGAGAAGAAAAACCATTTCCTTTAAAATTAATATATAATGCTAATGATATGCAGCTTTTGATGTTAAAACAAAACTCCGATGTTCCTAAAGTTATTTTAAAGAAATTACTTGACACAAAATAATGAAATATCATACAGTAAGTCCTCATTTAACATCTTTAGTAGGTTCTTGGAAACTGCAGCTTTAAGCAAAACAATGTAAAACAAAACCAGTTTTATTTTCCTCATCAACATTATAGTGAAACAGCGTTTTTCAAGGGACCTGCTCTATGTTGTTTCACTTGAAGCCACAGCTTCCAAGAACCTCTCCACGGCATTAAATGAAGATTTACTTTATAGTCTTTTCCAGAGATGCACATCACACATCTGATGTAAATTAGCATTATTAAAGCTGTACTCTAATAATTCCCTTTAATCAAACCCACTGATGAATATTGTTTTGTATTAATACATGTATATCATATTATGATATCTATTTTTTTCAACTCTGACCCTGTTGAATCCTTTAAAGTGTTCCATGTAAAATGTTCTTATGCAGTAAAGAACTAGACTCAAAGCTCAGCAACATAAAAATGTTGATATATGGAATCTTTTACAAGGTTTAGTTGAACAGCTTATGAATCAAATAGACCCAGAGTTTAACCCAACATTGTGACCTTGGGCAAGTTACTAAATTTCTTTGAGCATCATATTTATCATCTGGATTTAAAAATCTGTATTTTATGATTATTGTCAAGAGTAAATAGGATGTATATTTATTTCTGAGCCAGCTGCTCCACATAATCAGTGTTCAAATAAATAGTGCTGGTTTTTGCAAATTATTTTTGGAACTTAAAAACTATTATGTTACTGGCTTTAAATTTTTTCAAAATATAACACTTTTTTACTTTGAAAATTGAATATATTGTCAGAGCTAAAGATTTATTAACTCTTTAAAGCAGTTGTTATATATATTCAGTGGGAAATTATTCTTTATCAGTATATCCAAATTAGATAAAATTCTTTATCAGATTTTAATTTACTAATAATTGAATGAAGATGTTGTTTTCTTTCCTAATTGAGTTTCATATGATTACTTTCTTAGGTCAATTGGCATGATTTTGCTTTTTTTGACCCTGTAATGTATGAGAGTTTGCGGCAACTAATCCTGGCTTCTCAGAGTTCAGATGCTGATGCCGTTTTCTCAGCAATGGATTTGGCATTTGCAATTGACTTGTGTAAAGAAGAGGGTGGAGGACAGGTAAAGAAAATACACAGTTTCCTGATTCTGGAAGAGAATTTGGTTAATCTGTTGTGCTTGTTTTATACAGAAACAGTTTAGTTAGCGGGGGGGGGGGGCGGGGGGGGGGAGGGAGAGATGCACACGTGCATGCACACACACATACACAAAAGGTGAAATGGATACAGGAGGTAAACAGGGAGACAGATCAAAAGTTAGTGAGACAGACTGAGATGCAGAAGGGCTTTTTGTTTGGTCTAAAATACTTGCATTTCTTAGATGTTTGTCATATAAAGAATTGTCTTTATATTTTAAAATTTTAGGAAATAGTTTTATGAACTGTTAACTTATTACTGCTTTCACAAAGTTGCCTTCAAATAACATTGCTACATTTTTCACAGGTCGAACTCATTCCTAATGGTGTAAATATACCAGTCACTCCCCAGAATGTGTACGAGTATGTGCGAAAATATGCAGAACACAGAATGTTAGTAGTTGCTGAACAGCCATTACATGTAAGTGTTTTCTAGAAAATGTTATGTGATCTGATGAGGCTATTTGTGTCTTCATATGTGGTAAACTAGTTCAGTGCATTCAGCTTGTTTATAAAAGGCCAAATTTTTCAAACCAAAATGAATTTATTTACCATGTAAATTACACCTTAAATTTCAGAATCCCAACCAAGTACTCATTTACTTTTGGTTAAAACTACTTGGTAAAACCATGTAATCATCAGGAAGTAACTTTGGTAAACAAAAGTTTGTAAAGGGTGCTTGTGGGTCCAAAATGACTACAGTTTTAGGGTCCTACCACTACCCATATTTTGGGGTGACCTGCTAGAAGGACTCACAGGACTCAGAGGCAGTTGTACTTACAGTTATGATTATAGTAATGGGACCCACAGCAAGATCAGCCAGAGAAAAAGATACATTGGCAGAGTCGAGGAATCCATGTACAGGCTTCTAAAGTTCTCTCTCCTAGCAGGGTCATGGCCATCACAAAGAATACACTTTTTCCACTAGTGAAATGCAGCAACACAGCCAGGCACAGTGGCTCATGCCTACAATCCTAGTACTCTGGGAGGTGAGGTGGGAGGATCACTTGTGTTCAGGAGTTCCAGACCAGCCTGAGCAAGAGCTAGACCCCGTCTCTACCAAAAATAGAAAAAACTAGCCAGATGTGGTGGTATGCACCTGTAGTCCTAGTGTGGTGGTATGCACCTGTAGTCCTAGCTGCTTGGGAGGCTGAGGCAGGAGGATCACTTGAGCCCAGGAATTTGAGGTTGTAGTGAGCTACAATGACGCCCCAATGCCCCTGCACTCTACCCAGGGCGACTCCAAAAAAAAAAAGAAAAAGAAAGCAAAAAGAAATGCAGCAAAACGTGTGCATTGTTTGTGCTTGGGGAAGCCCACTTAAGAGTCAGAGCTCAGTGTTTTTATCAGAGGCTAGTCCTGTAGGCACTTTGTACTTTTCTGCCTGCACAACCAGCCATAATTACTGAAATTCCAAACTCCCGGAGGAAAGTGCCTGGTGGTCTTGAATCACATTGTTTGTACAAGTAGTCTAGGCAATCTGGTACAGCCCCAGGCATTGAAAACAGCCTTACCAGTAATGTAGGGAACATTCCAAAAACCAAGTTCTCACACATCAGCCAAGGGCCAACCCTGCAATCAAGCCCTTCTAAAGAGTAATATCAGACCTGCTATGTTAACTCTTTCCTCATCCAGAGTAAAATGTTTGTTTATGTAGATTTAGGCCTGGTGGTTTCATGTGTTTCTGATCCCTCTGCTGTAATAATTGTGCAGGCTCTGGAGTTATACTGTCAGTTCAAATCCTGGCTCTACCACCCTCTAGCTGTATGATGTTAGCAACTTCCTACAGTTTTTTATGCCTTGGTTCCCTTCTCTGCAAAATGAGGATAAGATTAAATGAATTAAGTAAGGTGATTAGAACATTTCCTGGCACATGGTAATTTCTCAGTAACCTTCTAGATTTTGGGCTTGTGTCTGGGAGATTTTTTTTTGTCATTATCATACCTTTCCTAGGATGCTGACAGGATGGCACTTTTGACAAATTGAAACTATTCTTAATTATTTAATGACTAGCCTGTTTGTTTTTAAGATAATTTTTAAAATTTCAGTTAGCTACTAATATATAATAATACTTCACTTTTGGATCTGTAGCTATTAACTAGGCCTTTTTTCCTCCTCTGCCTTTCTTTCTTTTGAATCTGTTAATAAGAAATTCAAAGTACAGAAATTTTTTTGCTCTCTGGTTTAAAATGGGAACTAATATTCTTAAAGAAGACTGTTAAAATTACATATTGGGATTTAACAATATAAATAAATACTATATAGAAAATGAAGTACTGATTGCAATAAAAAGATAATTTTTGAAATTCTCTAGGCAATGAGGAAAGGTCTACTAGATGTGCTTCCAAAAAATTCATTAGAAGATTTAACGGCAGAAGATTTTAGGCTTTTGGTAAATGGCTGTGGTGAAGTTAACGTGCAAATGCTGATCAGTTTTACCTCTTTCAATGACGAATCAGGTAGGACATTTTAAAAAATGTTTACTTAAGGAATAAACTATATAGATAGTTTGGTCGGTCAGCATTTTCTGAGTTTCTGGTTCTTAGATCGATGTACAGGGCCTGGGAAATGCTGGCATTAAAATATTTTTACATTTTTTAAAGATGTGGTTGAACTAAATATTTTGACGGTTTAGCATTAGGTTATTCTTAATTCTTTTACTGCTTAATTTTTCTGCACTTTAAAAAATACATGGTTTAGTATGAACACAAATAAAAAACTTCTGTGGTAAGCAATTGTGTAAAGGATTTGTATATACTGATTAAGAAAAAAAATCCATGTGACAACCCTGCTGGCCCTCCTTTCTCATTCATGTCGCTTAAACTCCCTAATGAAAGAATTTGATTACATGATGTTTGCTTTGTAGAGCTGGACCCAGAACTCTTATGAAAACATAACAGCACACAAACACATGGAGAATCTAGGAAGAATAAAGAGTGGTAGTGATAATCCTCTTGGAATAACCTTTATTATATAATAAAACATTGGAAGCTCTAAGAAGTTTACTATAAAAAGATTATACCTATAGTGCAAGCTTATTATGTACATAAAGGTGCCCATTTTTTCCCCTTTATTTTTCCTATTTTGCAAGAAGCTTCAGCCAAATTATAGTAAGTTAAATTTGGATAAATGTTCTTTTTTCTTTGTTCTGGCAATATACAGGTTGCTGTATAATAGCTTTTGTGCTACTTTTTAATATAGTTTTCAATACTAATGAGTATTTGTCTCATGTACAAACCAAAAATCTAGGAGGGACAACAAAATATCCAAAGAAACTGCCTAAGACTTCACCACTTCAAGTATGATCCTCAGTTTTTCAGCAGCATAGGCATCATCTGGAAGCTTTTTAGAAATGTAACATCTCTGGTGTTCCCTTCCGCCAGCCCCAAAGACCCAGTGAATGAATAAGAATCTGCATTAGAGATCCCCATGTAATTTATTAACTCATTAAAATTTGAGAAGTACTGGCTTGAGGTCATGAGATGAATCACGGTTTATAGATTGGATTAAAGTCATTGTGATTATCCATTCTGAGACTAGTGGTTCATTTTTCTTGTTTACGTCATCATGAATCAGGATTGACTAATGAATTATAGGGGTTTTACATTATTAAAATGGTCTTTATTTCCTGTATTAAGAATTAGACTCCCCCAATCTTAAATAACATTTTAATTAGCAATTCTAAAGATATAACAATTGATACACTACAGTCTATTGAGTTTACATTCTTTCTTAGGAGAAAATGCGGAGAAGCTCTTGCAGTTCAAGCGTTGGTTCTGGTCAATAGTAGAGAAGATGAGCATGACAGAACGACAAGATCTTGTAAGTTAAATTTGTAGAAGGAAATATAAAATTTTAAAATACTGTGCCTTTTAAGTTTGTAATGTTAGTCATTTTCATTTCAGAAATACTCAGAAATAAAAGGCAGTTTTTATTTTTGTACTCTGTAATAGAATATCTTAATTACTAAAGCTCCAAGCAAAGTGAAGTCCATTTACCTATTAATATGCTGTCCTTAGTCCGATAAGATGATACCAGCTTATTGTTGCAACATGGTTTTTTTTTTCTTTCCCTATTATAGTGCTTACATGTGCTGCTCCCTATATGCATCTTTAATCTTTTTGATTAGTGGCAAGCCTTAGCAAAATTTCTGAAAAGTCTCTTGATAATCTGCTTACTAGGAAGAGAGTAGTTTAATTATGATATGTGGATATTAAATTCTACTTATTATTAGCACAGAGCTCCAACCAACTTAGAATTATAAATTAGATAACAGAAGCTTTGATCTTAGAAAGTCTACCAAGTCAGTGAACCTTTGTCTACCCTCAAGTATACCTATAAACAAATCAACCTGTCCATTAATCTTTAAAGGTAGTCTGCTCCAGACTTTCCTGTAGAAATTTGAAGGACATTCCTTATACAGAAAACCCTGGAAATCCTTTCTATACTCATTCCTCATGGTTCTCTTGGACATTTCCCCTGTCTAACCAGCCTTAGTTCTTAGTATTCTAAACCAGACCACTCATGGAATATTTAGAAATGACTCAATTTCTAGATATATCCATTTTATGCGAATGATGGGAAATGGTTACTTGTGCAGGAAAAGAACAAAACTTGCAGATTCCCACTTACCTTCATTCAAGCAGAAGCTTATTTTAGGGGTGATAGAGGGAAGGAGGGGAGTTCTTGCTTTTAGTACTCCTGAATAAAGATTCAGCTCTAAGAGCCTTCTGATATTTCTCTACTGTGGTGACACAGGGTGTTCAGCAGTCCTAGCTGCCACCTGATTCTATTCTTGGCTTAGCCATTAGGGTAATTTTGACCTACATTGTTCCCCAGGTAGGTTTGATATAATTGGTCAGCATTTGACTTTCCCAGTCTTGTTTCCTAAAGTCCCTACCAGCGCCAATACCATATCTGTCCCTGTTGATTTCAGGATCACTCAACTAGCTTGTTTGGGTTCTACCACCTGTAGTCAGTCTTTAGATTCTTGTTGCCCTAAGACAAGGCCCATATCAATTCTGTAATACCCACCAAATTCAGAAGTAGAAATCATTTGCTATCTGTTATGAGGTCTAAGTTTTAGAACTATTTTAATCTATTCTCTAGTTTTAATTTTCTGTTTTTAAACCATATCCTCAGTTCAGTCAGCTAAGTTAAATCTCACTGTAGTTTCTGCCTTCTACTGAAAGAAAAATTCGCTAACTACTCAATCTTAGTAAAAAGAAAATCTTCTGTAAGGACCTCAAAATTTCCTATCAACAGCTTTATTTTGTGAGCTTCACTCCTTAAAGTCTTGAAAATCTATTTTTAGGGCTTTAGCATTATATTAAGGTGTCTCCCCCATCCCCCCTTACCATTCTTCTCTTTTGGGAGGTCATCCTTCACATATTGTTGGTTTTATTCTGATATGTCTGAGGGGGAGGAGCTGAAGGACATAAGAATAGGGTTTTCCAAACAGTTTCCCCGTGAATTATTAGTCCTGCAAATTATAAGATTTCTGGGGTTATTGGGTGGGACTACATAGTTCAATTTCTTCTCAGAGAGTTATAGTTCACTAGTGAAAGTTCTGAGAAGTCCTCCAGTATTTCTCTTAGTCCAGCTTCTTGGAGGTCCAGTGATATAGTTTATCTACCCTGGTTAACCACATTTCATCCTTGAAGAAACACTTTACATTAAGCTTGTTTTTTACCTATAGAATGAGTGGTTTGGACCAGCCTCATCTCTAGAGTACCTTCCAATTCTTTCATATTTCTTTTCAGATTTTGTAGATCCTGATACTTAGGAGAGTTGTTTCTTATTTTTTTCCTATCCCTTTCTATAGAATTCTAGATGAGGTGTCTCATACAGCTATGCTTCAGGAAATAACAAATTAGTTCGTTTAGGTTTCCTAGTCACTCTGGGAAATTGGATGTACTTCACTGTTGTACACTATAAATGCATTAGATTAAAAAAGCTTTTCCATAAGAGAGAGACACTGTGTTACTATGACTGAAGAATGGTACATACGTACAAACTGATGAGGAATTAACATTATGTGTTCAGAGAAATCAATATTTCAGGGAAGCATATCCTTGGTTATTACATCTAGGTTAAAAAGTAAAGCAGAAGTTAACATTTATTGAGCATGATTTATTTACACTGTGTTACACAAAATCTTATTATAGATGTATTAGTAAAACTCAGTGGTAATATGGTTTATTCCATGAATTTTGATGTACAGATGTTTCCCAGCACTTAGTTACTATAAAATTATTCTGTATCACAAGGTAGCACTGATAATACTGCATTATTTTTGCTAGCAGAGTAAATGCAAAATAACTTTTTTAGATAACCTGTGTGAGTTTTGAACCTAGGACCCTATCTTTTGTTTGGCGGCCTTGTGCATCTTTTCCTGCTAATAGATACTCTATGGAATTTAGCCGCAGGAAAGGCCCTTAGAAACCATTTAGTCCAATAGCCTCATGTTACAGATGAGAAAAAACTGAGGTCTTGAGACAGAAAGTCACTTTACCTTGTGACACCTTTTTCCTTTTCTAACTCTAAACATACTCCCTTTTTTAAAAAAACCACTTTGAAGTATGAGTGATCCCTTTTTAGTACAAGAAAATAAATTTAAAACCCAGTTCAAAATAATATTCCCCCATGTCCCATAAGTTTTAACATCAGAATGGGGGTGTATATATTGCCAGAATTAAGAGTTGAATATTAATCTGTTAAAAGCCAAAATTATAATTATTATATTCCTGTTTAGGTTTACTTTTGGACATCAAGCCCATCATTACCAGCCAGTGAAGAAGGATTTCAGCCTATGCCGTCAATCACAATAAGACCTCCAGATGACCAACATCTTCCTACTGCAAATACTTGCATTTCTCGACTTTACGTCCCACTCTATTCCTCTAAACAGATTCTCAAACAGAAATTGCTACTCGCCATTAAGACCAAGAATTTTGGTTTTGTGTAGAGTATAAAAAGTGTGTATTGCTGTGTAATATTAATAGGTAATTTTGTAGATTTTTTCCATTTGTCTATAAAAGTTTATGGAAGTTAATGCTGTCATACCCCCCCTGGTGGTACCTTAAAGAGGTTAAATGCAAACATTCCTTGCTGAGTTTGTAGCTTAAAGGCCTGAGGAGCACTAGCAACATTTAGCTATAATGGTTTGCTAGGCAACAACTTCTGGGTCTAACCCCAGCCAAAGATGACAGCAGAACAACATAATTTACACTGTGATTTATCTTTTTGCTGAGGGGAAAAAAAATGTAAAATGTTCTGAAAATTCACTGCTGCCTTTCTGGAAAGTGTTTCAGCAAAGGTTCTTGTATAGAGGGAATAGGGAATTTCAAAATAAAAAATTAAGTATGTTCTGTGTTTTCATTTTAACTTTTTTTATGGTGTTTAATTTGTGGTTGGCTGCAATTGTGTATCATGTATATGGAACTTGTACAAAGTTCTTGACATTCAGATCTTAGAGATGAAATCACTTTTACCTATAAAAACCACTTTTATTGCGGTTTATTTAGGCTGCATTGAGCTCTAGGATATTAAATGATATCACTAATATTTTGCATGTAATTTGTTCATTTGAGTGAGGGCACTTTTTTTGTACATATGATGGGGCCAATGCACAATACTTTATCACAATCAACTTTTTTTCCCCTTTGTATCCCTATGAGCAGTCAGGAGGTTACTGCACTTCAGTTCTAAATAGACATTTGTACTAAGGTATTTCAGTTATGTAAACTCAGCCTGGGCACTTTCTGATAACTGTAAAATGTTTTATAAGATCATGATTATTGAAGATACATTTTGGAAAATTTTAAATGTTCGTGAGCAGCTTAACTACTTTTGTATCTAGCCTTTTTTAAGTATCTTGTTACATTTACTTTTTTAAATAAATTACAGAAGAAATGTCAAGTAATATTGAAGAAACAATAGTTTTTATTTATGTAGTTGTACATTTTTAAACTAAGGGAAATACACTGACACGGTTATGTGCATAAAAATTTTGATTTAAAGAACTGAAAGTTTATATACACATGGACTATAAGAAATAGAAGAAAATCAGTCCACATTTTACAGTTAGCAGAGAATCCTGAATGGCACCGGCCAGGCCACCTTTTCTTTTTACAAATGGGGGAAGTGAAGTGTGACCCTTACTTGGCATAGGAAGTTAACTTACTTATGCTTAATAACTAAGTCACAGGTCCTTTTTTGATGACCCATTAATTATGTAGCTAGGATCAATATCCCTAAATTCTTGTGGTCTTAGTAGCTTTATTCAATGGCATAATAAGGAACACTGTTTTCTTCAGTAAGTCTTCAATAAACTGACTTAAACTAGTTACTTTACATATTAAAAATGAGAGAAATTCTCTGAAATCTCTCCTATCTTTCAGTTCCTTTATAGGCCTTCTGGCCTTGGGGATAGTTTTCATGTTCAAAGGCATTATGCTTTTATTATATAACTTCCTTCAGAAGACTGAATCACATGATATTCTCAGCCCTGTTGATACTAAAAATATTTAAAACTGAATGATAGTGAAACTCATTGTATTAAAACTTATATAACACGCTGTATTAGATGTGTGTAAATTAGCCAAAGGTTATCTTACAAAGTGAGACATTGGTTTTTATGTCTAAATGCTATTTCTGAATAAATGAAATAGTAATTAGATTAACAGCTGATTAGCAATGTGTTTGAAAGATATAAAATTTATATATCACCCTAACTTCTGTATGCGTATGGGATTGATAAAATATTAAATGAGAACAAACTAGGTATGATTAGGACATTTGAAACCCTAATTGTGAATTTATTTTTAATAGTTATTGAAATAATGAAAATAGTTAAAATAATGCACAATGTCTTAAGTCTTCCTAAATCAAGATTTTGGTTAAAATGCTTTCAGTAATATTAAAAGCAGAGTGAGTCCTTTTTTTTTTTTTTTTTCTTTTAAAGTAAAGCATAAAACGGTTCTAAATGTAAAATAAAGTCATGTAAAATAAAGTTCTCTTTTGGTCTTGTTTAGTGATTAAATCTAATAGAACTGAAAACAAATTTAGGAAGAGAAGACCAAGAATGAACTTTACTGAGGATTTTCAAAGTTTTGCTACTTTTTTTTTTTCCTAAATCACCTGAATTTTAAGACTACCCAGTATAATAGATTACTGAGGCAGACTTGAGAGGGTCTTTTAAAAGAATAATTTCAGTACTTAGTATTTGCCCCCCAACAACATTCCTCCCATAAAGATATGATTATTTTTACATGTTTAAAGGTAGTCGGCAATTTCTAGGTTTAAACTCGAATTGAGATATTCTCTTGAGGCAGTAGTTCTCATGTTTCTGTATATATACGATTCACTTGTGGAGTTTTTTTTGTTTTTAATTAATAGAGATATGGGGTATTGCTCTTGCTCAGGCTGGTCTCGAACTCCTGAGCTTAAGCGATCCTCCTGCCTTGGCCTCCCAGAGTGCTAGGATTACAGGCGTGAGCCACCGTGCCCGGCCCTCACTTGCAGAGTTTGTTAATCCAGATTCTTAAGAATTGTTCATCCCCTTAACCCATTTTCTGATTTAGTAAGTCTTTGGTGGAGGCCAGAAATCTTCATTCTTACCAGAGCATCCCAGGTGATTATGGAATAGTGCCCAAAAGAGAATTCCTTTTTATTTAGAAATATAATTCCCCCTGCTGGAAAGCTCCTGAGAGCCAAAACTTTCCTACTTATAACCTATGTGAAACTACATCTGTTGATAACCTAGTTCCGGATTGGGTTCTTCCTCCTAATAAGGGGCTGGTTGGAAGCGCCTTCAGTAGACTGTGCCTGGGTAGTGATTGAAGATATTTTTAATGTTTACATCAACCTAAGTAAATAGGCATGAACAAAGATTAATTCTTTAAACTCCATTCGATCAGTGTAAAAGTATTTAAAATGTGACTTATTTATTCCTGTCAAGATACTTTGGATTAAATATAAGCAAAGTGTCTTCTGCTACCTCTCTTAAAATTCAAAAAAATATTTTATTACATTATTGACTGCAAAATGAAGCTTCTCTTCATTAGTAACTTTTATTGAGTACTTTTTATGTGCCATGCACTTTATCAAGTGTTCTACATGTGTTACCTCATTTTATCCTATGAAATAGGGACTATCACCATCCTCACTGACAAAAAGCTGAGACACAGGCTAAACAACTTGCTCAAGGTTATACAGCTAATTAGTGCTGAAGTGAGTTACATCTCCAGGCATTCTGGAGCTTGCACATTCCTAAACATGGGGCTATACTATTTTATGAAAGGTATGATTGATTATAAGCAAGTGAGTTGGTCATAGAATAATAAAGTATTCCAATAAAAGTCCTGGCTACATTATTATGAAGAGGCAGTAATTCATATATTTTTGCTAAAGATTTCTAGAAAACATTTTTGTCCTTCATAATTTGCCCTAAGGACAATAATTAGAAATCTAAAGATGTGGGAATTGTCTAAAATCAACCATGGTACCTACCTTTAAGTCCAAATGTTTTTAAAATGAAAAGCACCATATATAATGAAAAACTGACTTTTCTTAGGTTTTTCTCATAAGGTATAAAGAGCTGCTTGCTCTAAAAGAGCAAATATGTCTTCCATGGGTAAAATAACTCAATTTCCAGAATCTTTTTCAGAATGTGTCTTTGATTATTTCTATTAATAGTTGCTGAACTTTAAATCAGTAGTTTGCATTGTTACATGATAACTGGTACAAGTAGGATCTTCAGGAAAAACATTATCAGGTCATATATTTGTATTTGAAATACTTTCTTCAGTGGGGAAGCTGAAAGGTAGCAATTTATGATGTTTAAATGCACTATCATTCTCTGGCAAGGGTATGGTTCTAGTTAGATGTGTTTTGAGTATTATGAGTTAGCCCTAAGAAAGTATAAACAAAGTGCCTCATGCTCCCAGACAGCCAACTACATGAAAATTTCAGTTTTGTCTAATGAAATCACAGGCACTGTTATGACCTATAGAAATGGAAGGTTTATGTGATGATCACCTTTAATGTATTCATTTAGTAACTTTAAGGAATACCTAGATTTGTGTTGTTTCCTTAAAAAATTCTGCCCTCATAAAAAACGGATCACAGTAGTCCCCTCGGCCTACCAAGAAATGAATTGCAGTAGAAAGGTATGAGTGAACATAAAGCAGTTATAATAACCTCAAAATACAGGCACTGAAGTCCAAGTACAATAATTAAAGTAGAGGCTTTGATCCTAAAGTGTTTGATCCTCAGGTTCCTGCACAGACTAGAAGTTATGAAGTTAAAATCAAGGAAACTAGCAAACATTCAAAAAACACAACAGAATGGAGCCATTTAAAAAAGATACATCCAAAGCTGATAAAGTTTAGGATGTTAAATGAAATTCTGTAACCTGAAATACAGGGCCTTGAGCAAATTAAGTATTGAAGTATTTGTTGAATGAAAGAATTTATTCTGTAAAGGTGTCAAATATCTGGAACTACTATATTATTATTTTCAATAAATGAAGTAGTAGAGCACTATAAAGAAAGCCACAGTCCTTAATTTGGATGAGATCATATAAACTTTTTGGAAGCATCCTTAAAGACTGCAAAGCATACTGACTCTCTTATTTTTAAAATAAAACTTTAGCAGAACTATCTTGGAACATTTAAGTAAGGGAGGAAAAAACTTGCCAAAATTAAGGTATAGCAGCTGAAGGTTTACAGTGATTTGAAGTAGTGAAAGAGAAGAATGAGGATTTTCATGCAATTTTTTGTCAATCTGTACTTTTTCCCTTACTGCTATGCCCTAGACCTCTCACCTAAAGAGTAACAAGGGACTGGCAGCCTGTGCCTTCCCACAGCCATGACTTTACACTAAAATCTTCAGAGCACAGGCCCAATTCCCACTGCCCTTGATTCATGTACTACCTGAAACTAGTTTACTTGTTTATTGTCTAACTTCTCCTAGTGACCCTCAACAAGAGCATAGGCCATCAGAAACTCTATCCTTGTTCACTTCTCTAAGCCCAGTGCATAGAACACTGCCTGGTTCAAAAATCATTTACAAATAAATTATCATCTGTTAATAGTTGCTAAGTTGGAAACATGGAATTATATTCAATTTCTTCTTACCTCCACATTCAAATTACCCATCAAGCCCTATCTTAAACCAAATCCTTACATTTCAAATTCATCTACTTCTCTCCATGTCCACTACCATTACCTAACGTTAAGTCACCACCATCTTACCTGGATTACTTCAACAGTATACTAATTGGTTTCTGTTTCTTTTTTTTTTTCATTTCAGAATATTATGGGGGTACAACACTTTGGCTATATATATTGCCCATGCACTGCCCGGGTCAGAGCTACAATCATGGTCATCCCCCAAACTGTGTGCCCTGCACCCATTCAGTGAGAGTTTTCCCATCCCCTCCACCCCCCTCCTGCCTGCCTGACCCCTGATGAATATTATTGCCCTGTGTCATGTAAGTGTTGATCAGTTAGTACCAATTTGATGGTGAGTACCAGTGGTGCTTGTTTTTCCATTTCTTGGGACACTTCGCTTTGAAGAATGGGCTCTAGCTCCAACCAGGATAATACCAGATATGTGAATCCACCCTTGTTTTTTATTGCTGAGTAATACTCCATGGTATACATATACCACATTTTATTAATCCACTCGTGTATTGATGGGCACCTGGGTTGTTTCCACATCTTTGCAATTGTGAATTGTGCTGCTACAAACATTCACGTGCAGATGTCTTTATTATAGAATGTCTTTTTTTCCTTTGGGTAAATACCCAGTAGTGGGATTGCTGGATCAAATGGTAGTTCTACTTTTAATTCTTTGAGGTATCTCCATAATATTTTCCATAGAGGTTGTACTAATTTTCAGTCCCACCAGCAGTGTATGAATGTTCCTATCTGTCCACGTCCCCGCCAACATTTGTTGTTTTGGGACTTTTTGATATGAGCCAATCTCACTGGAGTTAAGTGATATCTCGTGGTTTTGATTTGCATTTCCCTGATGATTAGAGAAGTTGAGCACTTTTATATATGTTTGCTGGCCATTATTCTGTCTTCTTTGGAAAAGTTCCTGTTCATGTCCTTTGCCCATTTTTTAATAGGATTGTTTGATTTTTTCTTGTTGATTTTCCTAAGTTCTGTATAAATTCTGGTTATCAGCTCTTTATCAGAGGTGTAGCATGCAAATATTTTCTCCCATTCTGTAGGTTGTCTGTTCACTCTAGTGATAGTTTCCTTGGCTGTGCAGAAGCTTTTTAATTTGGTCAGGTCCCATGTATTTATTTTTGTTGCTGCTGTGATTGCTTTGCGGGTCTTCTTCATAAATTCTTTGCCTAGGCCAATGTCCATAAGAATTTTTCCAACGTTTTCTTCGAGAATGCTTATGGTTTCACGTCTTGGGTTTAAATCTGTTATCCATCGTGAGTTCATTTTTGTGAGAGGTGAGAGGTGAGAGGTGTGGGTCTAGTTTCAGTCTTCTACATATGGCCATCCAGTTTTCCCAGCACCATTTATTGAATGGGGAATCTTTTCCCCAGTGTAGGTTTTTCTGGAATTTGTCAAAGATCAGGTGACTGTATGAGGTTGGTTTTATGTTTGGGTTCTCAGTCCTGTTCCATTGGTCTAGTTCTCTGTTCTTGTGCCAGTACCATGCTGTTTTGGTTACTATAGACTTGTAGTATAGTTTGAAGTCTGGTAGATAGATGCCTCCCAATTTGTTCTTTTTGCTTAAGATTGCTTTGGCTAGACGGGGTCTTCTCTGGTTCCACACGAAGCGTAGAATTATTTTTTTCTAGATAGGCAAAAAATGATGCTGGTATTTTGATAGGGACTGCATTGATTCTGTAAATCACTTTAGGTAGCAAAGCATTTTTACAATGTTGATTCTGCCTATCCAAGAGCATGGTAGGGTTTTCCATCTGTTTACATCCTCTGCAATTTCTTTTCTCAGTGTTTTGTAATTCTCTCTATACAGGTCTTTGACCTCCTTAGTTAGATATGTTCCTAAATATTTAATTTTCTTTGGTGCTATTGTGAAAGGTATTGCATCTTTAATTTGTTTCTCGGCTTGATTGTTATTAGCATATATGAAGGCTATGGATTTGTGTGCACTGATTTTGTATCCTGAGACTTTGCTGAATTCATTTATCAATTCCAGTAATCTCTTGGTTGAATCTTTGGGGTTTTCTATATATAATATCATACCATCTGCGAATAGTGAAAGTGTGACCTCTTCTGCCCCCATCTGGATGCGCCTGATTCCTCTGTCTTGTCTGATTGCTCTGGCCAGGACTTCCAGCACTATGTTGAATAGAAATGGAGATAGTGGGCAACCTTGTCTGGTTCCAGTTTTAAGGGGGAATGCTTTCAATTTTTCCCCATTCAGTACGATATTGGCTGTGGGTTTATCGTATATGGCTTTAATAGTTTCGAGGTATGAGCCATCTATGCCTATATTGTTAAGAGTTCTTATCATAAAAGGATGCTGGATTTTGTCAAAAGCCTTTTCTGCATCTATTGAAAGGATCATATAATCTTTGTTCTTTTATTTATGTGGTGAATTACATTTATAGATTTGCGTATATTGAACCATCCCTGCATCTCGGGAATGAAGCCCACCTGATCGTGATGGATTATTTTTTTGATGTATACTTGAATTCGGTTTGCAAGGATTTTATTGAGAATTTTTGCATCTATATTCATAAGGGATATTGGTCTTTAGTTTTCTTTTCTTGTTGTGTCCTTTCCTGGCTTTGGTATCAAGGTGATATTGGCTTCGTAGAATGAGTTTGGGAGGATTCCATCCTTCTGGATGTTTTCAAATACTTTCTGCAGTATAGGCACCAGTTCTTCTTTGTAGGCTTGGTAGAATTCAGGTGTGAACCCATCTGGTCCAGGACTTTTTTTTGGAAGATTTTTTATTACTACTTCAATTTCGGTGCTTGATACTGGTCTGTATAGAAATTCTGTTTCTTCCTGGCTGAGCCTAGGGAGGTAGTATGTTTCTAAGAATTTGTCCATTTCGTCCACATTTTCGTGTTTTTGGGCATAGAGATTTTTGTAGTATTCGAAGATAATGTTTTGTATTTGCGTGATATCAGTGTGACCTCTCCTTTTTCATTTCTAGTTCACCTTATTAGAGTCCTTTCCTCTGCGCTTCTGGTCAACCTGGCAAGTGGCCTGTCTATTTTGTTTATCTTTTCAAAGAACCAACTTTTCATTTTATTAATCTTCTGTATTGTTCTTTTGTTCTCGATTTCATTTAATTCTGCTCTGATCTTGGTTATTTCTTTTCTTCTGCTGGCTTTAGGATTGCTTTGGTCTTCCTTTTCCATTTCCTTAAGATGATTCATTAGTTACTGATTTGTGACCTTTCTGTCTTTTGGATGTGGGCATTTAAGGTGGTAAGTTTTCCTCTCAGGACTGCTTTTGCTGTATCCCACAGATTTTGATAACTTGTGTCCCCATTATCGTTTAGTTCAAAGAATCTTTTGATTTCCATTTGAATCTCCTCCTTGACCCAGTAGTCATTCAGCAACAGATTGTTTAATTTCCATGTTTTTGGATGAAGATGTGAGATTCTGTTGGAGTTGATTTCTAATTTTATTCCTCTGTGGTCTGAAAAGATACATGGTATGATTTCTATTTTTTTGAATTTGTTGAGATCTGTTTTGTGGCCTAGGATGTGGTCAGTTTCAGAGAAAGTTCCATGAGCTGATGAGAAGAATGTATATTCAGTGTTATTTGGGTGGAGTGTTCTGTAGATATATGCTAGGCCAAAATGTTCTAGAGTCCTGTTTAGGTCCTTTGTTCCTTTGTTTATTTTCTGTTTGGAGGATCTGTTCAGTTCCATCAGTGGGGTGTTGAAGTCCCCTGCTATTATGGCATTGCTATTTATTATGTTGTCTAGATCAAGCAGTATTTGCTTTATGTACCTGGGCACTCCTCTGTTGGGTGCATAAATGTTTAGGACTGTTAAATCCTCTTGTAAGATTTATCCCTTCACCACTATATAGTGTCCATTTTTGTCCTTCTTTACTTCTGTTGCTTTAAAGTTTATATCATCTGAAATAAGGATGTCTACTCCAGATTTCTTTTGGTTTCCATTAGCCTGGAAAACTGTGTTCCATCCTTTCACCTTGAGTCTGAATATGTCCTTGTGTGTAAGGTGTGATTCCTTGAGACAAAAGATACTTGGCTTGTATTTTTTTAATCCATTCAGCCAGCCTATGTCTCTTCAATGGGCTAGTCAAGCCATTCACATTTATTGAGAGAATTGATATTTGGAGTAAATTTCTGCTTATTCTATTGGGTGGTGTCTTTTGCTTTACCTCTTGCATCATTGTGGAATTGGGTTCTGGAGTTTTAGCTTTTGTGTCGTTTTACATTGGTGGGTGTCTTTTGTGCTGGTTAGTGTACAATGCAGATCTAAGCACTTCTTGCAAGGCTGGTCTGGACTTCACAAATTCTATCAGTGATTGCTTGTCTGGAAAAGTCTTTATTTGTCCTTCATATAAGCAGCTTAGTTTGGCAGGATACAGAATTCTGGGTTGGTGTTTGTTTTGTTTTAAGAGACTGATGATGGCTCCCCATTCCCTTCTGGCTTGTAAGGTTTGAGCTGAGAAATCTGCAGTTAATCTGATCGGTTTCCCTCTGTAGGTTACCTGCTCGTTTCGTCTTACAGCTCTGAGGAGTGCCTCTTTTGTGTTTACTTTGGTCAGTCTAATGATTATGTGGCGTGGTGAATGCCTTTTCACGTTGAGTCTCCCAGGAGTCCTGTGTGCTTCTTGTACTTGGATATCGAGATTTCTGGCTAGGCCATGGAAATTTTCCTCTATTATTCCTTCAAATAGATTTTCCAGTCCATGCGAATTTTCTTCCTCTCCCTCAGGGATGCCTATGATCCTTATGTTTGGCCTCTTTACATAATCCCACATTTCTTGTATGCTTTGTTCATGCCTCTTGTTTTTGTGTTCTTTCTCTTCGGCTGATTTATTTAGCACATAGGAGTTGTCTTCTAGCTCTGAAATTCTTTCCTCTGCATGGTCCGGCCTATTTTTAAGGCTTTCCACTGTGTTCTGTAGATCCTTGAATGCTTCTTTCATTTCTAGAATTTCTATTTGGTTTTTCCATAATACTTGTATTTCTTTGGAGAATTTTTCATTCATTTCTTGCATTTTTCTTGTGGTTTCTTTGTGCTGGGATTCAATTTTCTCTTGAATTTCATTGAGCTTTCTTATAATCCATAAACGAAATTCCTCTTCTGTCATTCTACCCATTTCATTTGCTTGGTATCTTTTTCTGAGGAACTGATGATTTCTTTTGGGGGTGACTTTTCACTCTGATTTTTCATGTTTCCTGAGTTCTTTTCTCATCTGGCCTCTTGGTCGAGAGCTGGGGGTGTTAGGGCTAGTTTATGGCCCTGTCTCCAAGCCCTCGAGGTTCGTTCCTTGACAGAGCCAGGGAGAGAAGTAGTGGCCTGTATTGCCTTAGGTGTATTTTAGCAAATTTGGTGGATCTTGGGTTATCTCTGACCTGTTGTCTTCTCCTCTTCCCAGTGGAGTGTAGTGAGATTGTCCTCCCAGCATGAGCTCTAAGCTGGTGAATTGTACTTGAGGGTATGAATCCACGGCTCCCTAATAGCTAGGTATTCTGTTATGTCTGTGGCAGACTCTGATCCCCCAGTTGGGGTATGTGAAAGCCCCGCTCTTTGGGAGGGGCCTTTTAGCTCCTAGGGGTTACTTTGACCCTGCTCCTCCTGAGGTGCGGGTAGAAACACAATTTCTTTTGGCTGCAGCGTAAGAGCTGGATTGGAAAAATTCTATACAGCTCAGAGGTTGCTTATCATCTAGCCGCGTGTGTCTGTCCTTCTGATGTGTGTCTCCGCGTGATAACTGGCTGATAGGGGGATCTCCAATTGTGCACCCCTTTTCCACCAGTAGACCCCAAGGCGAGGCGGGTGGGCATCTCTATCCCCAGCAGTCTCCGCCAGGGGGAATCTTCCCACGGGGAGGGGGGTAATAGTGGCTACTGGAAGCGCTCTTGGATGGTGCAAAATTCCCTAAAGAAGTGGGCAGGGTTATGGAGAGCTGCTCTGGTTCAGACTGTGGCTCTTGAGGTATTCGGTTGTCATGAGAATTGGCAGTTATGCAAAATGAGACACTATAACCAGCAACCGTCAAAATGACCTATCTCTGGGGTACAGGAGGGCTGGCACCTGAAGAGCGGGCACTAGGACCAGCAAGTAGTGGACTTGTCGGAGGCCAGAGCTGGGGTAGCAGGACCAGATGGATGAGCTGCAACCTGTTTCCAATACACAAAGGTCCTGCCACTACAGTTCCGGGATCTCATCCCATCTGGAGCCCACGGATGCAGCTGTCCCTAGCCACCAAGGGCAAAGCCTGTCTCGCCCCAGCAGATGAGCCCCCGGGCCGGGGCGGGGCGGAGCTAGAGCCCCAGTTCACAGCTCCAGGCAAGAGGCTTTAAAGATGGCTACCGCAGCCAGCCTGGCGCACAGCAGGGCTCAGATCGTGCCCGGGAACGCAGCTTTTCTCAACCGGCCTGGGTCCCGCAGAGGCAATTGCCAGGAGCCCCTAAGGGCGTGTCCTGCTCTCCGTTAAACTCCTGGGCCGGGTCTGTGGTGCCGGCCTGCGGGTTCCTGCGCACTGTCCTGGGAAGCTGTATCTCCGCCCAGACCCTGGTTTCTGTCTCTTATTTTGCTTTCTTCAATATATAGAGCAGAACAATCTTTCTAAAATGCATATTAATCATATCACCTGTTTAAAATACACTGACTTTCCACAGCCATGTCAGAGGAAGTTCAAACTTCTTAACTCAACATATAAGACCTTTCATGATTGGAATCCTGCTTTACAACCTTATCTTTATTTGCTCCCTTGTTATCCTGAAAGACTTGCAGTCCCCTAGTGGGTTGTACTCTATGTCACCTTGGGGCCTGTATACATGCTGGTCCCTCTGAACTTACTGTCCTCTCTCTATGGTCCCTCATCTTGGAATGGTTTGTACTGTACGTGAAACATTTTTTAAAAATCTGTATTGCTTACTGGTTCTTTTGAGAAACCTGCTTTACTTATTATGAATGTGAAGTATGGCTAAGTGTGGCTTTAAGGTTGTCAGAGCTAGACAGATCTTTGCCTCATTTCTTGATCACATTACTAGACACCCTCAGTTGGATGTGTCATGAGCATCACGATCTCAACACAGCCCATACTGAACTCATCATTTTCCTACTAAGATTTCATGGGTGAAAGGCACTGTTAACTGCCTAGTCTCTTGATTAGAAACTTGTAGTCAGTCGGGTGTGGTGGCTTATGCCTGTAATCCTAGTACTCTGGGAGGCTGAGGCAGGAGAACCGTTTGAGCCCAGGAGTTTGAGGTCACAGTGAGCTATGATGATGCCACTGCACTCTAGCATGGGCAACAAAGCAAGACTCTGTCTCAAAAAAAAAAAAGTATAATAATAAACTTGTAGTCATCCTAGAATCCTCCCTCTACCATACTCTCTATTATCCAACCACTGATCAACTCATCCTAAGTACACCTATTTAACTCACATGCATGTCTCTGCATTCCCCACTGCCACTACCTTATTTTAAGCTAGCATTATCCTGCACCTGGCCTATTCCAATTAGCTCTAATCTCTCTGCCTCCAAATTTGTCACCTTCCTCCACACTGTAGGCCTTCCTGAATGATAAATGAATAGCTCATTAAATACAAACCCATTTACTTTAGTGATTTTCAAACTAGGGTTCAGGATCTGACAATTTGCTACAAGGATTTTGATTCTTAATTTATATACAGAATCCTGGATTATCTGGATGACCATTTATGATGACACTGATTTCAAGCAATACACTGAAGTTAAAAAGGCAAATTTAATATGTAAATCATGCATTTGTTCCTCATGAAAGACAACTGATAAAAAGAATTGTTATGGAAAAGCAGTTATCTATCCCCCAGTGCCTGAAATGCAAAAGAACATGCTTCATTAATGGTCACTACAAATTTCACATTAATGCAATGTAGTTTTAGCAAAGCAACATCATCCATTGCTTAAGGTTGTAAATTTAAATTTTACCATTTCTATAGTCTTGATGTATTTAATTTATAAATTTATTTTTATTTTTTAGTTGTATAAAGCTTTAAGAATAAGGATTTTACAACTGGTCTTATGTTTGTACATGTTTAAGTAACAATACATATAAAGTCAATACCAAAGTGGCTGTGAAAATATTTTTCTTTAAAAGAGGCTGAGACATCAATTAAGTTTGAGAAATGAGGATTTATCCATTGAATGGTACACAATAAGCCAGCTTGAAATTATATATTTTTTGTAGAATAGGCTAGATTACCTTATTAGGTCATTACCACACAAATTTCTGTAAGTAGGAATGGAGGCTGATCCAGTTACTTTGGCTGCATAATACATTATCCCAAAACTTGGTGGCTTAAAACAATCATTTACTATGCTCATGGATTTTGTGGGTTAGGAATTTGGACAGGACACAGGATGACTTATTTATGCTTTGTGATGTCTGGGGGTTTCAACTGGGAGATGTGATGGCTAGGAATTGGAATCCTCTGAAGGCTTGTTAATTCACACATCTGGAAGTTGATATTAGCTGTTGGCTGGTACTTCAGTTGCTTTCCATATGACCTTCCCACGTGGTCTGTGTAAGCTAGTTTTTGGCTTCCTCTAGCATGGTATCTACATTCCAAGGATAAGCTTCCCCAAAGAGAGAGAACCAGGCAAAAGTTGTCTATATTGTCCTTTATGAACTAGTCATGTACAGTTATGCGTCACTTAACAATGGGGATACGTTCTGAGAAATGTGTCATTAGGTGATTGTGTGAACATCATAGAATGTCCTTACACAAACCTAAATGGTATAGCCTACTACATACCTAGGCTATATGATATAGCCTATTGCTCCTAAGCTACAAACCTATACAGCATGTTACTATACTGAACACTGTAGGCAACTGTAACACAATGGTAAGTATTTGTGTATCTAAATATATCTAAACATAGAAAAGGTACAGTAAAAATATGGTATAAAAGATAAAAAATGGTACACCTGTATAGGGCACTTACCTTCAATGGAGAGTACAGGACTGGAAGTTGCTCTAAGGTAAGTGAGTAGTGAGTGAATGGGAAGGCCTAGGACATTATTGTACACTACTGTAGACTTTATAAACACTGTACACCTAGGCTATGGTAAATTTATAAAATAATATTTTTCTCTCTTCAATGAATTAATCTTCACTGTAACTTTTTTACTTTATAAACTTTTTAATATTTTTTAACTTTGACACTTTTGTAGTAACACTTAGCTTAAAACACAAACACCATGTACAGCTGTACAAAAATAGTTTCTTTTTATCCTTATTCTAAAAGCTTTTTTCTATAAGCTTAAATTTATCTAAAACTTTTGTTAAAAACTAAGACACAAACACACACATTAGTCTGGGCCTACATAGGTTAGGATCATCAATATCACTGTCTTCCACCACCACATGTTCTCCCACTGGAAGGTCTTCAGGGGCAATAACATGTATGAAGCTGTCATCTCCTATGATAATAATGCCTTCTTCTGGAATACCTCCTGAAGGACCTACCTGAGGCAGTTTTACAGTTAATTTTTTTGTTATGTAAGTAGCACACTTTAAAATAATGATAAAAACTATAGTATAGTAAATACAAAAACTAGTAGTAATAGTCATTTATTATCACTATCAAGTATTATATACTGTACATAAATGTATGTGCTATGCTTTTATACAACTGGCAGCTCAGGTTTGTTTACACCAGCAGCACCACAAACATGTGAGTAATACATTGTGCTATGACTATAATGTTACTGGAAGATAAGAATTTTTCAGATCCCTTATAATCTTATGGGATGACCATCCTATATGCAGTCCAATGTTGACTGAAATGTCATTAGATGGTGCATGACTGTATTCTATTTGTTAGAAGTTAGTAATAACAGCCCATATTCAAAGGGAAGGGTATTAGACTCCACCTTTTGATGGGAGTTGTATCAAAGTTCCGGAACAGCATGTGGGACCAGAAATATTGCTGTGGCCATTTTTAGAAAATACAATATGCCATAAAGACTATATGAAGATGTAGGATCTTCTTACTCCCAGAGATCTTTCAGTTACATATTTAATTTTTAATATTTGCTCTCCCAATAACTTTAAACACGGGGCCAGGTGTGATGGCACATGCCTATAGTCCCAGCTACCCAGGAAGCTAAGGCCAAAGGATCCCTTGAGCCTAGGAGTTCCCAGGCTGCAGTAAGCTATGATCATGCCACTGCACTCCAGCCTGGGTGACAGAGCAAGACCTCATGTCAAAAAATAAAAAATAAAAAATCTTGAGGGAAACTCATACATACTGCCTACACTGTTCTAAGCACTGTAACGTGTATTTGCTATATTATTTAAGACTATTCAATTCTGCTACAGAAACTGAGAGAAACGAAGTATGGGAACAAACAGCTTGGGAGACATGAGATTCATAACGTGTTAAGTATAAATAGTAAATAAGTTATTAACCTGTGAGGCATATTAAAGATAGAATAAATGGAACATTTCTGTATTGAACATAGGTAAAAATAATGGGGCAAATGAGAGTGCCACTTATAGATAGAAAGGGCTGGAAGGACCAAGTAAGTCAATCTTAAATATTCATAAGGTAAGGATTATGTCACTTCCAGATTGACAACTATGTTATCCCTAAATCAGCCACCCATTGGTAAGATCCATTCTGGCCCCACATGTGCTCTACTCAAGAAGCACAGACAAAATCCATAGCTACTCAGCAGGCTAATTTATGGCAAGTTACAGCTGTGCTCAAATGCTCGCTTCTGCATCTCCCCAAAAGAGAAAGTGTGTTGGCTCCACCTTTTGTCGGCCCTTGGTTATCCTCATCTATGGTCCTCATAACTACACCACCAGTGAGGAAGGCTGATGTAGCAAAGACCGGACACAAACAGTAACAGTAAGAATCAGACAGTATGATCCTTCCCCATACCCTATCCTGAATAGTCAACACCATCTCTTTCCCCTTGCTGTATGTTTTAAATTTATTTAATAGGGTACAGCTTGTATGCTTGTTCATTGCAGACTTGGTACCCCTTTTGTGAAGTGGCAGCTGAGACTCTGGCACTGTTCATGGCTGACAAAAAGCCCAAGGAAGGAATCAAGACTGAGAACAACAATGATATTTATTTGAAGGTGGTGGGGAAGGATGGTTCTGTGATACAGTCTAAGAGGCATACACCACTTAGTAACTAATAAAAGCCTATTGTGAATGACAGGCTTTGTCAATAAGGCCAATCAGAGTCCAGATTTCACGGGCAGCTAATCAATGAATCAGACACACCTGCACAGATGGAAATGGAGGCTGAATATACAGTTAATGTGTTCCAACAAAAGACAAAAGAGGTCTCTACTAGAAAAAGGAACCTGTTACTTTATTCCAGAGCTGTTCCCACAGACCAAGAATGCATTCTCAATTAGAAAACTGTAATTTGTTTTCACCACATCCTGACTACTACAGTATAGTTTTCTCTATCCTTTCTTTTTCCCCTTCTGTTACTTTATTCTACGTAAAGTAACTGGTGTATGTGCACAAGCATAAGGCTTTTTAAAAAAATAAGTGGACAATGGTATGTTTTGATCAACATCGAATGGAGATGGAATGGGAAAAAATACTGGTTCTGTAAAAATACCCCCTTCTCCATCAGTGGCATGCTCATTCAGCTCTTATCTTTATGTTGCAGTAAGTTATTCTGCTTTCACTATTTTAACCAAAAAACAAACCTAAAAATCCTTGCTTACCTTGCTCAGTTGGAGAATTTTAATGTTTTTCATTTATCATTGTAAAGCCAAGGACAATTTTATAACTTTTTTGTATGTCTTTAAATAGAGATAAATTACTCTTTAAAAAAAAGAATCCTAGATGGTTTCCCCTTGAAGTCAAATGTCTTCTTTAAATAATCATCTTGCTTAAAATGAAAATAAATTGATTTAATAAACTGGGTGATCAGGCCTCGATTTGATCTTTTTCTTCCATGACCTCTGGGATGGCCTGACTAGTAGTATACTAGTCAAGGTAATTTCCCACCCTAATAAGTGTTTTACAAGTAATATATTATTAAATCCACAAAACAACCTTAAGAGGAAGGAATTATTGTTATCATTATCCTATAGATCAGGAAACTGATCCTCAGAGAGGGCAAGAAACTTGCCCAAGACAGCACAGATAATAAATGAGGGAACTGGAATTCATACCCATGATGATATGACTCCAGGGACCATGTTCTTTTTCACTAAACTCATTCATTTTTTTATCTTCAACACCTAACATGAGGCCCGACACACAGCAGACATATTGTTTGATGGTTTTAATTAAATGAATGAATCCTTGCTCTTGGTTTATTTGCCAGGTGGCCTATGGCAAATTATCTAACTTCTTTAAGACTCAGTTTCCTCGGTTAACATATGCAAAAAATTTCACTCAGCATGTGACCCCTAGTAGTTGCTTTAAGAAGAGCTAACTCTAGGCCTCTTGTGACAAGGGATCTGTTCGTCATCTGTGGCGAACTTATCTTGCCCTTCCTCAATAAACTTCATTTCATGCTTGCCTTAAAATAAAAAAAAAAAAAAGGGTAACTCTCTTCCCCCTATCCTCTAGGGCAGGTTTGAGAAAGACCTTTCTGTTATTCTCAAAGCTTAAAGTAAAATTTCCATCCTACTTTACCATACTTCAGACAGCCACAAAACAGGTGTATGTTGTTGAAGTCATGGCACGGTCCCCTCAATATTTCAGCTTTAAGCTACTTAAACAAATTTCTTTCATTTTACTTTTGCTGGACCAAACTATTTTTTTCTTCCTGTTGTAGTTATCTTCAGACAGTTCCCCTGAGAGAAGGGTATGAGTAATTCAACCAAATCACTGTCACCCTCAGTAGCCACTGTCTGCTGCCACTACAGTACGCAGGAGCAACGTGATGGCCTGGGAAGGAGCACGTAGCAAGGGACTCCGGCGTCTGCTACTCGTTAGCTGGATAAGCTCAGTTGCTTTTCCTAAGATTCAAGTTTCTTCATCTGTAACGTGCGGAAAATTGCTCCATCTACCTCACCGACAGGTCCTGAAGATTAAATAAATTAACTCACATAAGGTGCTCACTGTAGTGCCTGGCACTCTGTTAAGAGCTAATAAATATTACTAAAAGCTTAGTTCGTTGAAACAATTTCACAGAGGTTTCGCAATACTTTCCTGAGTTTAGTACTCTCTCCCCCTCCTCCTCACTCAAGCCCCGTTCACACACACACACTTTCCCCAGCCACTTCCTCTTTCCGGCTGCCTAAACACAGACAAGACAGCCTTTCCCCTCATTCATTTACTGACGGGCTGCCCGCCGCCGCCCCCCAAATTCACACAGCAGTAGCGCGTTCGCACCCGGCAGCCTCTCAGGACAGGCCGAGTCAGCGCAACATACCGTGTTCCCGGGCACGACGAGGGCGAGCTGGGGAATCTCGGCCCGGCGTGCCGGGCACCTCCCGTACCGGGACAGTGGAACCCGGGGCCGGCGAGGCGAGGCTGGGCGGGCACCAGGCCGCGGACCGAGCCCCTCAGGCAGTCGGCCGGAGGCCAAGCCCGGCGGGCTCCGGCGAGCTCCTCGGGGGGGGGGGGGGGCGGGGCCCGGGCGGGTGGGCGGGGCCGGCCTAGGCAGGAGAATCCCTTAGTCTGCAGGGGGGTAGGCGGGACGGTCGCGGTAGGCGGAGCCCTGAGGCGGGGGAGGCGGGCACAGGGAGAGTCCTTCCATGGGCGGGCGAGACAGCGGGGCAGGCGGAGCGCAGCGGGGCGGGCCCGGTTAGGACGCGTCCCTGGAGCTGGGGGCGGGGCGGACCCCGCGGACCCGCAGGCCACCCGGGTCTTGCGGTAGTCGGAGGTGGCCTACGGCGCTCAATTCCCTCAGCTCCCGTAGCTCTGGCGGAGTCTGCGCGATGGGCGACCCGGAAAGGCCGGAAGCGGCCAGGCCCGAGCTGGATGAGGTACGTGTTGCTGTCGCTTCATTCCCGGCCCCGCAGTCACACCTGGCCTACAGACTGGAAGTTGCTGCGGCGACCTGCAAGTTGCAGGATCGCTGTAGGAAATTTTGTTCGTTGCCGTCGGAAACTGGCGCAGGCAAGTCCGCACGCCCTCGCCGCAGCCTGGTTTCGTCGTTGCGAGCGCCGCGGCTGCCGTCCCCGGAGGGGGCCGAGGAAGGAGTCGGGTTTCCGCCCCGCTGCGCTGCTCGGCCCCGGGGCCAGCCAAGCACAGCGCTCCGAGGCCTCAGGCGGCGTGAGGCGTACCCCCTCGTTTATCCGCCCCATGCTATCCTACCGTCCTTCCCTGTTCGGGAGCCCTAGGCCAGGGAAACTGAGGCAAGGAAAGAGGACGGTGGCGGATCCACTGGAGAAATGCGTACCATCTCTGGGAGGACGCGTGTGGAAGTTGATGCAGGTGGATGGGATGGAGATGACAGGTAGAACGGGGACGCAAGATCCTCATAACCTCCTAACAGTGAAAAAAATTAGGAGGCCGGTTTTGCTGAGACCAGGCTACTTAATTAACCGAATCTTTGGGGTGTCACTTTCTTCATTTATACTGTGGAGGTGTTACTTCCCTCACAGAAAATTAAGTAAAATGCTTTATGCAAACTGCCACAAAAATTGTAGGTGCGTAATAAACCCAGGTTAACTTGTTCATCCCCTCTGCTTCTGTGCTAATGGAAGTCCGTAGTAACAGTGAGTAAACTGAGATTTGATAGACTGTAGGGTTGTATAGTAGTTTAAATTGTTGCTCAATAAATTTCATACCGTTATCTTGCAAATACTTCTAAACCATTTGTGAATAAGAGAAATATTTTTTGTACTTGAACCTGTTGTTGTATGTGGTATCTTTGATACTGTCAAGATTTTGAGGAAACAAAAGTTTCAGCTCACAGAGATTCATGCTTAGCCCTACATTTCTTTAGAAAGTTGTAGATTCCAGGTTTGAAATTTTATTTTATTTTATTTTGAAGCATTTAGTACCTAACATTGTAAATATCCCTCAAACTTTTCCTTCCTCTTTTGGAACAAATAAATTTAGTACCAATTTCCCCACTCGAATGAGAAAATTCAGACTTTTCTGTTTGTGCTAATGACACCAGCAGTCATTCAGGCTTAACACCTGGAAGTTAGTTTTTATTTATTATCCCTATCTCAACGATACAGACTCCCAAAGACAGAGACAGAATTTTAGATCTAGAATGAATTTTAGTGAGCATCTCGTCCAAAAGTTTTTAACTGGAGATGCAAGGATGCCTTAAGCATTTTGTTTCTCTAGATGTGATGGTGCAGAATGGGCCACCTGCATCACAATCACTGGGGGTATTTTGTAAAAAATGTAAATCAGAGTTTGAGGTTAGTGTGAGCTATGATTGTGCTGCTGCACTCCAGTCTGGGCAACAGAGCAAGACCCTGACTCTTTTGAAAAAAAAAAAAAAAAATTAAATTACTGGGCTCACATCCTAGACTGAGTGAATCAAAATCTCTTGGGATGGGTTTGAATCTGCATTTTTAACAAGTACTTCAGGTGATCCTAGTACATGTACTTTAAGAAACACTGTCCTAAAGGGTCCGTAGATGGGCGTGAAGGGGGTTTATAAATCTCCTGAAGTTATGTATAGATTTTGTATGTGCAGATATGAATCTCCTGAGAAAGGTGTCCATAGCTTTCATCAGTTTCTCAAAGTTAACTTTACTAATCTAATTCATAGTCCCTATTTTCAAGGTTAGAAAGTTTAGGCTAAAAAACATTAAATGACATGGCCAGGACTCAGTAGTAGAGCTAGATTTAAAATCAAGTTCTTGCACCTGGGTCAGTATTCCATTTGCTTTGTCAGATTTGGTGGAAATGGAAGAATGAAAACGATACCTGCAATAGTATATGACTGTGACAGCATATGTTCCGCAGGGGTAAAGGCAAACAGAGGGGAGTGGTAGAATAGGGGCTGTATAGGAGGTAGGGGTCATATATAATGCCAGCCTAGATCAGGGCATTGTTTAGTGCTTGTTGAGGAATCTTGACCTAGATTGTTGTCCTGGCATGCATGTCCAGGCATGTTTTTGGACCAGGTGACCAGAAATTGAGTCAGGCAGAAACTGGAATCACCATTCTGGAAAAGATAGTGGAATGTTGCTAAGGAATGCCTACTACCAAACTTTATTTCAGATTCTCATCACTTTACACCTGTGCAGCTATAATAACTTAGTTGTCTCTCTGCCTCCCATCTTACCTGCCTTCCAATCCTATTTACCATTGCCAAGTCAGTCTTTCATTAGACCAGTGCCTCCATGTCACTATCACCACCCCCCCATAAAATCTCCCAAAAGGGTCTCAATTCCCACCAAAAAAGTGGCCAACTCCTCAGTTTGGTAAAGTCCTGTTGAAGCAGCTTTCTCATGCTGACGGCCACATCTTAATTCAGGTTCTCATTTTCATCTCTGAAATTGATATCTTAGTTGCTAGCAAAATCTAGCTTTTTTCCTAATTCATCCTATACGTGGATATCTGATTAGTCTTCCTAATGCCACCTCTATTCATGTTCATTTCTATTCAGAAATCTTCCATGACTATTCCTGGGAAGAGTTCCAAACTGTACCCCACAATGAATGCCAGCACCTGGGAGTTGGGGGCAAGTGGTGAGAATTGGAGTATGAGCCTCCCTGAGGTTGTTTGAAAATCTTTGGCCCGTAAAATTAATTCCTAACCTCTTAGCCTGATTTATATTCAGAGTCTAGATCCTTTACTTTGGCCAAATCAGATCACTCCTGCCTTTGCTTTTCTTTGTCCTGCATCCATTTCAATTGGTTTTAATCCCAGCTGGCTCATCATCTTTCATGTTTCATGCCATTAAAGGGCATCACATTTAAATGCCCTTTAAATATCGGCATTCTCTGAGGCTACATCCTCAGTTGTCTTGTTGCGCTATGTGTTCTCCCTGGATAATCACATCCATTCCCTTGGCAACAACTAATAGGATCTTCGTCACTCCTGTGCTGTAGTGTTATATTTTCAGCTGCCTACTGGACACCTTGAAACTGAATTCATTATCTCTTTTATTAACCAAGCTGACATTGTAAACAATGTTTGTAACTTTTTGTTTTTGTTGCTTGGGTTGGTAGGAGGAGTTAATTCAAATTAAACTTCTGTTAAACATCTAATGTGAGAAGCAAGAGTTTTTGTCTGATTTATTCATTTATTATCCAGGTACCAAGCACCTTCTATTTGCCTCTTATTTCTTATTATCACCCAGTTGCTGGAGCTGGAAACCTCAAGGGCATCTTTAACTCTTCCTTTGTTGTCCAAAATCCAAATTTTTGTCTAGAATAATTAATTCTACTTTTGAATATCTTAAATAATCTTTTTTGTGTGTTTCTACTGCTGATATCCTAGTTCAGCGAGTGATGGGTAGTACAATAATCTTTTAATTGTTCTGTCCACCTCCAATTTCTCTTTTAATCTAACCACATTTCTATAAAAATGGTCTTAAAACACAGATCTGATTGTTATTTGCCAAATTAAAAACCTTCAGTGGCTCCCAATAGCATACATGTTAGAGGCCAGATGCCAAAGTGTTATATATCAAAGCATGCCACTTTGACCTCCAAAATTTTTAAAAAATCAACTTCTTAATATCCAGTTAATACCCAAATTAGCTTCAGATAACACTTAGAGATAGAGTATGTGTTTTAAAAGCCAAAAGTTAAATTTTTAAAATTTGTTTTGTCAAAATAATGGCACTGAGGTGAAAAAGAAAGTGTCAAAACAGTTGTGTCAAAATGGCTATGAGAAAAAGCTGTGGCAAAATTCATATATTTTTGCATTCAAGGCCCTCCCATGGGCTTTAATACCTGAGCCCATTTTCCAAACAAAATCTAAGTGTAACACCAATTGATAAAATACACTTTTGTCTATTTTATTAGTATAATTTTATTTAAGTTAATATTTATAACAAAGTCAATCAATGAAATGGTGAGGCTGTTTTGATGAACCCATTGTTTTGAATTGTGGTATAGATGATAGTTGGAGATTTATATCAAACAATTTATTTGCATATTTATCAGAAGTTCTCTTAATCAGCTTACTACTTATCAACCTTGTAAAATGTATGGGTACCCATAAGCTTTAGAATATATGTGGCTAGTAGGCTGCTATGTCATGTATCCACATACTTCTGTTCCCACTGGTTGAGTTATAACTTACCAGAATCAGTTGTCTTTAAGTCCGATTTATACCAATTCTACTTGCATTGTAATTATTGTAATTTACTTAAATATTATGTAATCTTAAAAAAAGTTAGTATGAAAAGAAAGCTCTTTCTATGAAAACTTAAGTTGAAAGCTTTGGAAAGCTCAATAACGGTGAGTTGTTAAAAATAAATTCTATAGAATTAGGTGTACACAAGACAAGTATAGGAAGTCTGGGAAGAATCATAAAATATAGGATTCTCCACTCACGTGGTTCTACCTTAAAGATATTATAAGTTAAGGTGATACATTATAGTGTAGAATATTAAGAAGACTTGTTCTAATCAGTGAGCCAAATTAAAAAAGAAAAGCTTTGACCTTACGCAGAAGAGTAGTAAAAGTAAATGTAAATTTATGTGTTTTATAAATAGTATAAGGCATACATCACTTTCTTATGATTCCTTACTTTAACCAGTTTTCAACTACCAGTTTGGATCACTTTGAATAATAGGGCCTCTACTGTATTATTGCTACTATTAGTATTGTTTTTTATTTTTTGTTTGGTTTGGAGCGGGGAGTGGGGGGAATGCTTGGTACAACTCTGAAAAATCCACACAAATGGTTACAGGGTTTTCGTTCCTTTGTTTTTGTTTTTGTTTTTTTAACTGCCTATCTTTCACTTTCATGGTATTCTTCAGTTAATCAGAGTTAGCAAGAGAAACTTTCATCTGAGGTCATCCAGAAAAAGAAAACTTGGAAATACAAGTTTATGCATTAGTGGTTTCCTTTTTGTACAGTATAAAACATTTCTCTCTGTTACTTTTATTACTATTTTAAAAGGTTAAAAACACATTTAGGCCAGGCATGGTGGCTCACACCTGTAATCCTAGCACTCTGGGAGGCCAAGGCAGGAGGATCCCTTGAGCTCAGGAGTTGGAGACCAGCCTGAGCAAGAGCAAGACCCTGTTTCTACTAAAAATAGAAAAAATTATCCAGGCTTGGTGGCACATCCCTGTAGTTTCAGCTACTTGGGAGGCTGAGGCAAGAGGATCTCTTGAGCCCAGCAGTTCAAGGATGCAGTGAGCTATGATGATGCCACTGCACTCTAGCCTGGGCAAGAGAGCGAGACGCTGTCTTAAAAGCAACAACAACAACAAAATAAACCCCACATATTTAAAAGTGAAAATTTCACCAGGTGTTTGTGACAGGGGGATCACAGACTTCTTCAGAGCACATTTGGAAAAATCGTTGAGAAGTGTTCTCTACCACCTTTGGGGTTTCATCTCCTTCCATTGTCCCCCACATACCATAAAGTCCAGAATTAGAACGTTACTTCCAGTTCTTTAAAAATGTCACATGCCATCATGCCTTTTTTCACAATTTTAATATGAAATATGGGTTCTTAGCTCAGGTCTACAGAGGGTACCCTGGAGAGCCTAGAGCTGCAGGATGCATGAACTTTCTGAAATTGTATTAAAATGTGTGTTTGCACATTTATTTAAGCATTGTGAGATAAGCAATGTCACCTCTAGCCCAGATCAAAGGTTTATGTTGGTTAACCTCCCTCTCTTCACACTGCAAAATCTTTCATAATGCCCTCCTAATCCACCTTCTTCTCTTAACAGTCTACATGTTATCAGGACAGGAAGAATGTATACACATACGTGACTTTCATTCTAATTTAAAGGTACTAGTCCTTGACCCAGTATAGATATATAAGAAAAATAAATAAAGGTACTAATCATCAGCAGTTTCATAGATCCTGACACTGGTCGATTGCTTATCAGCATTTAAAAACTTCATTCATGATCAGAGTTACTGCTTGTGGTATCCTTCCCAATTTTCAGTATGTCCCATATAACAAATATAATGAAAGCAAAGGATTCCAGCCCTGAATAGATACCTGTACCTCAGTGACAAAATATATAACAAAAAGAAAAATGCAGAATGGTATCAAAATGCTACAAAGTGATAATAAAAGCATGATCTAGAGGAATTAAAGGAAGAGCAATGTGGGCCAAGACAGGTTTGAAATGTTCATTGATTGTAGACCTCTGCCTTTTAAATTGAGCTTCATTTCTAGCTCAACTCAGTTACATTTGAGTATCTCACTTTTTAAGCCTCTTCAGCAGTTCTCTATTTCATGAAGTTTCCTTGAGAGCAGTTATAGAAGGTATCGATTGATCAAATAATTACCATTATAATAATTTTTTGAATATAGGAACAACCTTTCAATGGCCAGCCAGAAATATCCCAATAGCATAATAATTTTAAAAGTGTACAGCATTTGAAAGTGTGCAATGTATTTTTATTTATATTAGCTCCTCTGATCTTTATAACAGTCCTTTGAAATGAGTGTGGCAAGTATTATTATCTTGAATCTTCAGATGCTGATACTCAGATTAAATGACTTGCCTAAAAACATGAATAGTTCTATGCCCTTATAAGTGAAAACAATACTGTATTATAAAGAACAATCTGAAATAAAATATGGTCCTTTGAGTCATATCAAGTTGTGCTGTAAAGGTGACAATTTCTAAAACAGTGATTTTCAATCTTATTTTTACTATCACATCATTCACATGTGAAACGCATCTCCACCAACAACATGTTTCTTATTACATACGGTGATTTTAACCTGGGAGAGGGGAAAGCTAAGGCATTTTGAGAAAGTATTACCCTATAGATTTTGAAACTTGTACCAGTTAAAAATCACTGCCTTAAATCTTATCAGTTTGGCTGTTTCTCAACAGCCTCAAATCACCTCAGTTCTTTTAATTTTATTTACAAGGAAATTATTTTTTTTCTTACTTATCCCTAGAATCAAATTTGGTGGTTTTTCCCACATTCATTTCACTGATTACATCACTACCATTTGTTAAATTATCTTTGCTTAGCAGGAGTATGCTTAGTGCATACTCTCTTTAGCCTTAGTTCGTCTCACTATTTTGAATTGTGGATTTTAGGCATAGGCTGGCCCTACTTCAGCTGTCTATCCACACAAAAAGGCAAGCCTTTGAATTCAGATATGTCTCAGTTCTCTCAGTTGTGCCACTTACTAGTTGTAGGAGCCTGGGTTTGTTATTTACATCCTCCAAGACTTAATTTCCCTATCTGTAAAATGGGAATACTTTTACTGTTTGGTAGAGTTGTATGGATTAACTGGAATAATGTATATAAAGTATCTATGTGGTAATGGCTCAAAAGCAGCCTCAATGCCAGACCCAAAGGGCCTGCTATTGTGTATATCTTCTGTTCTAGAGCCTGGAACTGCTCTTATGGCTCCTTTGAGATTACAAGCCTTCTGTGGTAAAACAAGCAAGAAACTTGACAACTTCCATTTTAAAAATTTGCTCAAATATTTATGGAATGATATCAACTAAGTGCCAGGTACTGTGCTAAGCTCCAGGGAGTCTACAAAAGTAAAGACAGTTTTTTACTCCCAACAAGCATAGTCTAGAGGGGACTATAGACAATTAACAGGGAATTAAATTACAGTGAGCTATGTGTTATGTTAACCCAGGCCTTTGGGGGTAATATGGAGAGGAGGAGATGTGGATACTTAAGAGAGGGCTTGATTTGAGTGGTTATTAGATTGTCTCACTGATGTGTTATGGTCCTATGTAAAATTAAAATTTTCTGAAGGTACCCAGTAATCTGAGCACAGGATGAAGAGAAATTAGCAGCCCTTTACTTACTTAACTAATGTTTATTAAGTTATGCTTAATACTGCTAGGCTCTGGGAACACCACAACAAATAAAAACTGGTCCCTCTCTTCTCCTGGGCTCAAGTGCTGTATCTAGGAAGGCCCACACCTTTCAACAAGTAGTTATAAAACAAGATAATTTATACTATAATGGCAGTATGTGTGAAGTGCACAAGCCCCACTTGTATTTGTATAGCCTTATGCTTTTATTTTGGGCTTTTCTCTCATCTTGCCTGGCCTTAGCTTGTCCTCAATAACACTTGCTTTGAAGGGTATGACGATTGGTGGAGGCAGTGGTAAAGATGAAGGAACATGGCCCGCCTGGCACAGGAGAGAGAGACAATTTTAGTTAGGAGTCTAGAATTTAAATATGTTCTAATCCTGATTTATGCATGTTTAGCCTATTTGTATATACTTGTTCATACTCATTCTCATGCATGTGCAACTCTTCTGATACTGTTCTGATATTCCTGCTGACTATTTAAAAAAATATACGTGGCACCATTCACTCTTTTGAAGCAGTATGAATATAGGTATGTGTTTCTCACATTATTCACAAAGCTTTAAAACAGCCTACAGTGAGGTCATATGCAATAAAGCAATTTTAAAATGTAAATAGCAATAAGAAATTGGTATGTGGGAAGGTTAAGACAAAGGTTAAGTTGTGGGTAAGTGATTTTCAGGTAAGTATTATAATATTTCAGTTAAGATTAGAAAGAAAAACATTAAAACTAAAAAGTTGCTTATAACAGTAGTTTATTTGTGCCAGCATTCTATATGAGAGAGGCACTAAAGGGACATGTTGTTCACAAACTTAGAAATTTGCTCACCATGACATTTATGGGTCTAGCAATAATTACAATATTTTTTTGAGGGCTTACTATGCAGTAGGCTCTGTTTAAAGCACTTTTAATCATCTGAATAAACCTATGAGGTAGGTATCATTTTATAGCTGAGGAAACTGAGACTCAAAGAAGTTAAGCAACTTAACGCTCACACAACTAACCAAACAGTATTAGCCAGCTACCAGATAACAGTAAGGATTCAACCTAGGCAGACAGGCTCTCAAGCCTATGCTGTCTCCCTAACTTCCCCAGATGTATGTTTAGGTATGAATAAAGAGGAAATGTCTACATAAAGAGGGTGTTTGTACTTTATTTTTCAAAGAGGTTATCTTCAGATACCAACGAAAATGAAGTGAGGTCAAATGAAGAGCCACTCCTAAGAAAAAGTTCTCGCCGATTTGTCATCTTTCCAATCCAGTACCCCGATATTTGGAAAATGTACAAACAGGCACAAGCATCCTTCTGGACAGCAGAAGAGGTACGTGGCATCACCTTCATCAGCATTCATGTCCTATGGTACAGTGTTCACTTCTGTGTTACAGGATATTGAAAAATTTTAACTTATAAGATACATTGAATAAGATCAGTTGTAGAAGATAAGTTTTAGAAATCCTGAGACTATTCTGAATACAGTGCTCTCCAATGTTTTAGTTTAGACTACTGTCTATAAACAAGTTTCCTGCTGCAAAAATGGCATCTCATTCTGCCAGATTTTTACTTCCAATATATTTTAGAATATTTTCTATTTGTAAACAGACTTTTAATTTTCTATGGCCAAATATAAGACTAGTCTTTACTTAGGTCAGCAGAATAAATACGATTGCAGCTATAGTTAAAAAATGAGAGTGAAAGCTTTAGGGACCCTGCTTTCAATTGTGAGACTTATCTGATTGTATGAAAGGAGCTGTCACATGAAGAGTTTGACCATCCAGGCAGTGCAATCACTCCTGAGTTTGCCAGGCTGAACTCACAGTGCTTCTCCCAACCTGGCCCTGCTTTCAGCCACATCAAACCCGACACAGCTACTCCTAGCAGATCATCTGTAGAATGCTTTCTGTTAGTTATACCTAGGAAATGAGTTGAACATATCAAATGAGAAAATACTTGCTGGTTTGGTAAGGACAGTTGGTCATGCAAATGATTGCTTTGTAGTCTAACTGAACAGACAAATAGTTATTGTGTTCATCTTTAAATATGATGGGTGATACCTGCATATCACTCTTGCTTTGTGTGTGTTTGTATATGTATCTAGATATAGTACATAGATGTCTGCATTTGGATATATTTGGATCTCCTTTTCAAGACATTGATTCTATACACGTAAACACATGCTGTTAAGAATGCAGGATCTGGGGGCAGACTGCCTAGGTACAAATCTTGCTCTACTACTTAATAGCTGTGGAACTGGGAAAGTTGCTTAACCTTTCTGTGTATCCTCATTGGTAAATTAGGCTAATAGTACTGGACTATTTGGGTTGTTATGAAGATTAAGGAGATGTTTAGAGTGGTACTTGGCACTGAGTATTAAATAAATGTAAACTATTATTTTATACATAAAATGGGGAAAGATTTAACCTAGAAATCAGAAGACTTCTATTACACTAATTTTACCTACTTACCCATCTTTGTTATATTGTAATTGACGTGTAGAAGAAAAAACTAAACCAAAACACCGAGTATTTTCATACTGCATCATAACACTTGACACACCTGGCTATCCCTAACTGTCTGTGGTTTTAAGAAAGTTTTTGTTAGATATGGTTCAGTGAACAGGTGGAGTACACAGGTGGCATTTTCATTCATCATGTTTGAAAGGTACTTGTGATTCTTGGTTTCTTGAAATTCATTTGGAAATTATTTGCATCTTTTAGCAAATGTAATATATGTTTTACTATGACTAAAAACACTAATTTTTAAAAGCTAAAATATACAGGTCAGTGCATATTTTGTAGGTATAGGAAGATTTTGTATAGGAAGATTCAAATACATATTTTGAAGGGAAGTCAAACACATTTTTAGTTTCACATATTTTTCATTTAAGCAAATTATATAAGTTACCATTTAATCACCATTAGACTCCATTATTTTTTATGATGCATTTTAATTTTTTTATTTCAATAGATTCAGGGGATAAGAACTCCACTGTTTTATTAGTGGTTGAGCTTAATTCTTAAATACGGCTGATCAACAGAAACCCTCATTCAGAAGACAAAAGATCTGGGGTTTGGGAATTTTTTTGTAAAGCCACCTAGGCAACTCTGATAATCAGCTAGTTTGGAGTCAATATTTCGATGGTGAAATTGAGAATTTGCTCAAATGAGATAAAGCTGGGCAGGAAGGTTTACCTTTCTGGAAGGGAATATGACCAATGTAGTATAAATAAAATTTATAAGACCTTTTGAAACTGAGTGTTCAAAGAGATAAGTTTAATATTTTAGAGGATGTTCATTATAATATTAAAATTTCATATAAGAAAAAATTTAATACCAGGAGTAGAATACATAAGAACCAAGAAGATATCCTCCCGTTAAACCTAATTTGAGCCCTAATAGAACAGAACTTCATTTTTAGCTTACATATTTTAAAAGATGAAGACAAATATTTCCACCCCCCCCACCTTCCCCATTATATCCCCAGTGTCTGGCATGTAGTAAGTGTTCAGCAAACATTTAAAGAATAAATTAACGGGAAAAGGGTTTTAGAAAAGAACACAAATGATTAAAAAATGGAAAATTAGACCATTTTGGAAAGGTCAAATAGATGGGGCTTTGTTAGAATAAATAAAAGAAGGAAAAAGACAAAGAACAATTACGTATTTCAAATGTTTATGAAGTTACTGTGAAACATACTTAAAAGATCTTTGTAAGACAAAATAATGCCTACAAGAGCTATGAACTAAATGTTTATGTTTCCCAAAATTGTATGTTGAAGCCCTAATTCCCAATGTGATGGTGGTTGAAGGTGGGGTTTGAAGCCTTGGGAGGTATATTACAACATGAGGGTAGAGCCCTCATGAATGGGATTACTGCCCTTATGAGAAGAGATACGAGAGAGATGATCTCTCTTTCTCTGCCATGTGAGGACACGGTGAGAAGGCAGCCATCTATAAACCAGGAAGAGGGCCTTCACCAAGAACCATGCTGGCACTCTGATCTTGGACTTCCAGCTTCCAGAACTGTGAAAAATAAATGTTTGTTGTTTAAGCCACCCACTCTATGGTAACTTGTTATAGCAGCCAGAGCTGACTAAGACAACAAGGTACATTTAAAGATAATTTTAAAATTGTAGATTTTGCAACATTCTACAGTGCATCTCTCTTAATTCTAAGAACTAGTTCTAATAAACATTTTCACAAATATTTCTATTCCTAGAGGAAGCCATACCTATAAACTGCTTTAAAACCAGGTTGTTACCTGCCTGACATTACTTCTTGAGTATAAAAGTAGATTACCTGGCAATAAAGTAGTAGCTACAATTGGTTAACAGGTGCCTAATTATCTGTCTTAACACCCCAGTAACAAATATATAAAATGTTAAAGCAATGACTGTTAAAAATCATTACTTTATTCACTTCAGTTCCTTCTTGACTGGTTTTTACTCTCTCTCCCGCCCCCCCCCCCCCCTTTTACCTCTTTCATTTGCTCCAGTACCACTAGATTATGTCAATTTTAATTACAGGTGCGGTGGCTCACACCGGTAATCCCAGCACTTTGGGAGGCTGAGGTGGGAAGATCTATTGAGGGCAGGAGTTCGAGACCAGCCTGGGCAACATATTGAGATGCCCGTCTCTGCAAAAAATTAACCAGGCTTGGTGGCTCGCCTCTGTAGTCCCACAGCTACTTGGGAGACTGAGGCAGGAGGATCACTTGAGGCCAGGAGTTTGAGGGTGCAGTGAGCTATGATGAGGCCACTGTACTCTAGCCCGGGCAACGGAGCTCGAGACCCTAACTCAAAAAAAAGAAATACATATATATTTTTAAAGTACAACCTGGCCAGCTTCTCAATTAGACAGAAAATCTGATTCCTTCATAAAGTTTTTTAGAAATAAATATTATTGTGTATATTTAAGGTATACAACATGATAAGATACATATGTATAGTAAAATGGTTACTACAGTGTAACAAATTAACATATCCATCATCTCACATAATTACCTGGTTCTTTACCCCCTGTGGCAAGAGCAGTTATAATTTACTTATTTAGCAAAAATCCCAAATATAATACACTATTATTAACATAATGGTTTTGTTTTATTTCTTTATAATGTTAACATTTTTCCTTTTCTGCAGTTTACTTTAACTTTGTGTAGAAGTTAGTTCCACTACAGAGAAACAAGAAGCTAATACTTTGAGAATAATTTAACTCCAAATTAAAATTTTTGAAAATCTCTTTATTCCAGGTTGACTTATCAAAGGATCTCCCTCACTGGAACAAGCTTAAATCAGATGAGAAGTATTTTATCTCTCACATCTTAGCCTTTTTTGCAGCCAGTGATGGAATTGTAAATGAAAATTTGGTAAGATTTTTGTTTTGTTCCCATTCAGCAGTTGAATGATAATTATGTCAGTAAAATCATTAGATTAAGCCTGAGAAAAGATGTCTAAGAAACCAACTAGGTGAAGTTAACTCTTGAAAATACTTTGCTGATGAAGTGTCAGAGGAAAGGATATATTTCTGTCATTTGACCAGCAAAATATCATGAAATCAAGCATAATTATACCAATCAAAACTACTTAAAATGCATTAACATGACTTTGATTTTTACCCTCTGAGAGTAATCTTAATAGAGAACCTGCACCTTAATAACCTTCTGGAGCTCTGTAACAGAGCACTGGGTTCTGGCTCCCTATTTTAAAACTTTATCATGGTTGATCAGGAGTCATAATTTCTTGTAAAGGAGAATAGAAATATATGAACTTTCATCATGAACTAAAAGAGACTTCAGTAGATCTATCTACTGTTGGGAAAAAAAATGACTAAATTACTCTCTCTCCCCACCTTTTACCTCTTTCATTTGCTCTAGTACCACCAGAGCAAAATCATTATTTTTAGTAGATGCTTTAGAATTTGTTTGACTCTATAGACAGTATCTCCACTTAACAGGTCAGTTCATTTAATTGCTTAAGAATATATTATGCAACTAATTTACTGTGGAGGATTGATGGATAAACAATACTACTTAAGATACTGCTTAAAATAATCCATAAGGTCTTTCTGACCTGTTTATTGCTGTTAGGGTGGAAAACCTAGTAGGTGCTCATGGCACAGGTGGAGAAAGATTTCTCACGTAGAGATTAAGATATAAAAGTAAAAAAGTTTATTTTATCTTCTCAGAAGGGTAGAGAGAATGAAAGAGTGAAAGAGAAGGGAAAGGGGTGGGGGTGGGAAAGAGAGCAGGGAGATGGTGGCATCCCTAAAAAAGAGAAGGGAGATGCCAGGAGTGAGGCCAAGTGGCTTGCTGATTTTAAGGGGATAAAGAGAAAGAAAAAATAGTGATGGCAGTTGATAACAAAAGCGGCAGCAGGATGTCAAAGTCCAAGAGTAGGTTTCCTGCCTTTCCTTGGAGAAGGGATTATCACAGGAAATGTGATTCTGTCCTCGAGATATGGTGAGATATGGTTGAGGTATGGAGCTCGTTCCCCTGCTGTTTACTCAGGAACTCTGTAAAAGCAGATTCTCAAAAAACAATTTTCAAAGAGAGAGATTTACATCTCTTTTCTGTCCATTCAGCTCTTTTCAGAAGTTGTGCAAAACAGAACTCCTGCAGAGTGCCTGTTTGTGAGAGAACTCATAGGATTGATCTTTACGTGTTATTGGGGAAATGTGGGATTAGGTAATTTCCTGTTATTTTTGCAAGGCCACCCCTTTCAGTTGCATTACAGGCAGTTTTTAAGTGATAATTCTGATGTCCACATTCTCATTTGTAGTGTTTAACCCAGTGCTTAGTAAGAGCCCATAGAACTGGATATATCTGTTTCCCTTATTTTCTTAGGTGGAGCGCTTTAGTCAGGAGGTTCAGGTTCCAGAGGCTCGCTGTTTCTATGGCTTTCAAATTCTGATCGAGAATGTTCACTCAGAGATGTACAGTTTGCTAATAGACACTTACATCAGAGATCCCAAGAAAAGGTATTACTGCTGGGATTTTATTTACAAAGATTTTTCTTATTGCTTGATTATGTTAAGAGCACAATTTATTGCACAACTAAATGTTAAGGAAAGATTATTCAAATATGGAAGTTTATGAGTATAATATTTTCTATTGCTTAATAATGGGTTAAAAAAAACTTATGTAGAACCAGTTAATCTTTAGACATTGTATCTTTAAAAACTGTTCATTAGCACATTCTGTTCAGAAATTTAATACTCAAATTTAGTTGATTTTTTTATCAGACTAGATCCAAATTTGAGTTTTACTTTTATTTCTATGTTTTACAGACATGCAAAATATAGAGAATCTATAGATCTGGTAGCATATCAGAGTTACAGTTATTATCTCTGATTAAACTATTAAAATGTAGTCTAAGAAAAATAAGCGAATAACTTTGCCATTAATTTTTTTGTTTTTACAGGGAATTTTTATTTAATGCAATTGAAACAATGCCATGTGTTAAGAAAAAAGCAGATTGGGCCTTGCGATGGATAGCAGATAGAAAATCTACTTTTGGTATGTAGCTCTAATTTTTATGTGGTCAAATTTGCCTCAGGTGATATGACACTATTTTACATAGTGTAACTATCCAGTACTAATCAAAGTTACAGCATGTACCTTTACCAAAATCATTATTCCTAATAATTAATTAGAAACTGGTGGTTAAGAAAAGCTGTTATCTATTCTATTTAATATGTTGAAAGTTGGAAAGTTATGATGTCAGTGTATAATGACAGGTAAATTAGAGTTAGTCACATAGAATCTAATGACTATTATAGCAATCCACAGTTTTGACCTCACAGATCTTCTGCGTCTGTGGAACTCTCAGGAACTCCTGGACCACACCTGAGAACCAGTGATGTAGTGCATGTATGGGCAAACATGTAGTGTATCAGGGAAGAAACAGGTATGTTTGCATTGCCTTCAGTTCATTTCAAGAATGAGAAAAGCAGTGGTTCTCAATGTGCATAAAAGTTATCTGGAGAATTTGGGGAAAAACCCTACAGAATCCTGGTGGTTCTCACCAAAGAGTGATTTAGGAGGTCCAGGTGGGACTGAGGAATCTGCATTTTATACCAAGCTGATGCCCTCACAGAGGTTTAAAAAGCACACTTTGGGAAACATTGGCTTTAGAGAAAAAAAAGGGAAATATCAGGTGTTCAATATGCACTGAAAATATTAGTATGAATAGGCACTGATAGAAAATGATGAACAGGCTCACAGAAAGCATGTATTTCATGAACTACCCAACAAAGATAACCTAGAAATAGAGAAAACAGAGAAGGGTGGCAGTCACCATGTAACCACATAAGGGGCACTAGTTAGATTCTCCATATTGCTTAATTTCAAGGCAAACTCCATTTTAGGGTTCTACTTTAGGGTCTCAAAGGAAAGTACGTGTTCAAAATGATATAGAAGGGGTAAAATGGGTGGAGCACATTGGTAGGTCTCCTTTTTTGGAGTGGAGCTAAAAGACAATAACATGGGAATATTGTCTTGCTTTGCCACACCCCACTGCTTTAAGCAGCTGAAGAAGTGCTATTTTGTGAACTGGTTGTACCACCTGCACCATTAGTAGCTTTAGGTTGACAAAAACAGCTCTTTCATCTGGCCTAGGGCTTTGCCTAAAATTTTTGGTGACCACCTTGGTGACTTTTGCACTGAATAAGAACCAGTATAGCAACTATTCTTTCCTTACATCCAGACTCCTATAATCCTTTATTTTTAGCTGAAAGGAACCTAACAATACTCCTTAAAAAATCATTAGTTTATTTTAAAGTTTTTTGTTCTTCCCTCTTGGGTTTATTGTTTTAATTTTAAGCTATGAAAATAATAAACACATTAAAGAAAAACTGGAAAATAGAACAAAGAAAAAATTACCAAGTTAGTAATATAAACCACTGTTCCGTTTTTGTGTATTTGTAACTTTTTCACCAGTTTTTATAGGCTTTTTTATTTATTTTATAGTCTGTTTTAAAGTTTATGTGTTATGTTATAAGGAGATTCAATTCCTGTAGAGCTAAAGATTGCTAATTATATATCTGTGTAGTTTTTAAAAAATTGAGACATACTGTTTAGTTTTTAAAATATTTTTAAGGAACTTTAAAAAATATTTAGATTAAAACTTAATATATGTAATAAAATTACATTCAAACCTCAAAAAAACTACTAGTTGTACAATCTTAGTACATTGCATCATAAAGGTCAGCTATATCTTAGAAATATATCCTACTTACCCCACTTCAAAACAAATCACAAGGCCTTTACATCCGTTATAGATTTTAGAAGAAATGTTCTGGAAGTCTCTTTTTATTTCACATATACTTGTAAAACTTTGTAAAATTTACTCCTTATAATCTTTTAATCCTTTCCAAAAAAGAATAGCCTTCTATAACTATTATGATTTTCATTCTTTAATATTCACATGAATGCATGGAATGGTTAAAAAAACAATTTTCCTCTTATTCACTATGTCTGTATTTAATTATAGTCTACTTCCCTTACAGATAATTGTCCTTATGACATTACCTTAATGTCAATTAAAAATGTATCAGTTTAACTATCTGTTGTTAATAGTAAGATAAAAATATATAGTAAGCTATATGTTAAATTAATGACAAATCTCTATCTTAAGCATAATGATTATTATTATTATATTTTACTATTTAGCATATACCATACTAAAGATTCTTCTCTTCCATAATTTCTTCTACATGATAGGTACTCAATAAGTACTTACTTAATTTATATTTCTTCTGGGTTTTTTTTTTCCAAAATGACTTTTTAAATTGTGTCTATCAAAATAAAATACTTTAGAAGTTTTTGTCATGTTTAGGCTATTGAAGGACAATTTGGATTACCAAATATTTGATATAATTGAGCTGATTGGTTTGTTTAATATAATCAGGGAAAAGAACAAGGACAAACCAGTGCATTATTTAGAGGTAGCCAAAAATATTTCAACTTAGTCATATTTCTTTTTGAAATTTAAATACTATAATTACATTTGTTCTGGAAATTGCAACTATTCAGTTTCTGCATCAAAGTTTTGCAATTTGTATAGAATGGATTTTAATATCTTTTATCATCTAGTACTTATGCAGTTTCCATTGATTCAGTTCAGGGCACATTTATTAAGTGATTTCTGTGTGTTTGGTTCTGCGGCAAGTACTGAGATATAAACCATGATGTCATCTATGAAAAAAGGTCTGTAGTTCACTCAAGCACTCAGCTGCCTTTACCTCACAGTCTTTTAGACCAAACCTTTCTCCCTAAACATATATATATAAAAATACTTCTCTCAAGCATATGCAGTGTGGTGACATAAGGGACTTGCTAATGACCTTTTGGGTTAGACCTATAATCATCTGCTAGGGGTAGTGTTACAGATATGATGCTACTGTAGACATTTTAGGAGATGGGCTTCTGCAAAGTCCTTGCCTAACGGTGGGTAATCTTTGAAACTGGCCCTTATATGTTTAGCAGAAGACAGTATTTTTGCTTATATGATGGGACATTTTATCTAAAAGACATATTTATTATCTTCAGCATGGCAGTGTTTTTTGAAATGTTTACAGCAAGTCTGTAAGATAGATACCATATATTTTGAAAATTATAAACCTCAGCAACCTCCCCTCCTCACAGGGGAAGACATTTGTCATAAAGTTTACCTTCTACTCTCTACCCCAATACACACACACACACGTATGTACACATACTGCACTCATCTGCATGTACTTCCACTCACAGGCACATATGGTGCACAGGTAAATCACCTCTTTTTTTTTTGCGTATGGAAGGCCATCCTTTGTCCAGACACCAAGACCTATAGGAGTCCATTGTTGAACATAGGATTCAAAGTAGACATACCTTTCTGCTCTAATAGGTAGAGGTGGCAAATTTTCTCTTCTGACATCCCTTGGCTATGGCACTAACTTGTATATTTTGTTTCTTGGCAAAACAGTTGTGGTATTTATTATAAAATAAAATTATATAAACTTCCAAATGTCTGCAGTATGTGATATTTCAGAAAATGAAACTATTTTATGTCTCCCAGGGGAAAGAGTGGTCGCCTTTGCTGCTGTAGAAGGAATTTTCTTCTCGGGATCTTTTGCTGCTATATTCTGGCTAAAGAAGAGAGGTCTTATGCCTGGACTCACTTTTTCCAATGAACTCATCAGCAGGGATGAAGTAAGGAATGAGATGTTTTTCTATTTATAATATATTTGTATTCATATTTGATGTTCATTTATTTTTCTTCCTCCTGGAAAATGCTGTGGTGACACAAGTATCTTGGTAATTAAAAGAAAATAGGAAGTCACTTCTTCCTTGACTTTTAAGACACTGCGTTTTCCTCCTACATCTCTTACCATTCCTCCTCAGTCTCCTCTGCCCCTCCTTAAATATTGATGTATTCCTAGATTCCTGCCTTGGCCTCACTGCTTCACTATATATGACCTCGCGGCTGATTTTATTTATTCCCATGGACTCAGCTACCATCTAAATGCTCATAACTCCCAAAACTTTACCTTTGTCCCAGATATTCCTTCCCGAGCTCCAAACATATATGTTCTAGTGCATGTTAGATGTTTTCTCCTGGAAGGTTCCCCAGGTATCTCAAAATCATTATTTCAAAAATCAAACTCATCATCTTTTTCCCAAAACTACTTCTTTCTTCTGTGTTTCATATTTCATTGAGTGTCACTATGTCTTCTATCCAATCGTCCAATTTGAAATCTAGGAGTCATTTTAGATTACTTCTCTTCTTTTTCAGCCACAGGTAATTAATAACTAAATCTTGTCTCCCTCTGCCTGTGATACCCTTTTCATCTTTCTTACCACTTTTTTTCACCTTTTTTTTTGAGCACCTTCTCACAAAAGGCAACTCAAAACTTACCTGACCCATTTAGGTAAAATTGACCACCGTTTCCTTTATGCATCTCTTTGAAACCTGAACCTGTCCCTGTCTTAGAGTTCATAACATGTATTGCACTTCTTATCTCTCTCCTCTGCTAGACCCTAAGCACCTTAGCCTAGAGACCTTTCCTTATTTATCTTTCCGTTCTCAATGTTTGGCCTATTACAGCCATTCAGTTTACATTTATTGCCTACACTAATCCTTAACTTCTCTGAACCTTGGTTTCTTCAACTAAAAAACTTAACAGAGTTTTGTTAGAATGCAATGAAACAGTATATGTGAAAGTACTTTTTAAGTACCACAGAATGCTTCATTTAATTACTTTTTGCTGTTTCATGTCTTTAAATTTCTAATAACTTTTATTAGAACTGTCATATGATTATAATAGAGAATTAAGAGAATTAAAAAATTCCTCAATCTCAACACAAAGAGATAACCACACTTACTATTTTATTGTATTTCTTTTTAGACTTTTTCTACATTTAAATATATTTAGATATATAAACATCATATTTTTACCATTCATATTTTTATGAGTTGAGATGTTATTTTTTCACTTGGTGAAATATTATGATCATTTTTATATGATATCAAGCATTTTTTGAAAACAGTTTTGTTAGATATGTAATAACTATAATAACGAATGAATGTATCATTTATTTGACTATTCCATGATTAGAAATTTAGATTGTATCCAGGTTTTCTGTTTATTTGTTTTGTTATAATATGAAATGAATGTCTTTGCATGTGAGCTTTGTCCCAACTTTATATTATTTCCTTAAACTTGATTGTAAAAAGTATGAATCACTAGATTATAAGGCCATTCATACTTATTTGCAGATTTCTTTCCAAAAATTTTATAGCAATTTTCAGCCCCATCTAGCAGTATATGAACATTTTCTACCATACCCTCACCAGAATTTAAGTTAATTTGCTAAATATTTGACAAGTTTGGTAGGAGTAATTGGTATCTCATTATTGGTTTTATTTGTATTTATTTAATTACTACTTAGATTGAACATTTTTTTAACAATATTAGTCATTTGTATTTTTTCTTAGTTACCTGATTTTATCTTTTGCCTTCATTTCTGTTGCGATATTAACGTTTTCCTTATTTAACTATAAGTGCTCTTAATGTTTTAAAGTTATTTATTCAGTAGTCTATAATCCTTAAAGGAAGGAGTCATGCTTGCCCTGATCATTGGTATATTCCCAATGTATAGAGACTGGGCTCTTTCAACACATATTTGTTTATAGAATTTGTTATATTTATTGCCTGAATATAATATAAAATATGGTTTTGTTATATATATTTCAAATATTTTTCCAGTTTGTCCTTTGCTTTTTAATTTTGTTTATTCTTTTAACATACAAAACCTTAAGTTTTATGTGATCTACTTCCAGAGGTAAGTTAAATAGTCACATGTATTTTCTTCTTGGCTTTTTAACATTTAAGTCTCTAGTGCAATTGGAATTTGTTTAGTGTAAGTATGGAATTTAGTATAAATATAGTATGGTATAGAATAAGTTATAATTTAACTTAATTTTATTTCAAACACTCTTGGGAAGTTTTTCTTATTCTCTTTGCTGAGTAATCCATCCTTTCTCCATTGACTTGTGCTGTCTTCTTTATTGTATATTAAGGTTTTATTATACTAATAAAATCTGTTTCATGGCTATTTTTCCTGCCTTATTGACCTCTCAGATTCATGCCATAATAGACTATTTTAATTATTGTAGTTTTATATGTTTTAATAATTGGTAGGATAAATCTCAAAACTTTCCTTTTTAAAATGTCCTTATAAAGTTCTTCCCATTTATTCTTCCAGATTAATTTTTGAATTAAAAACAATCTCATTGGGATTTTGATTGGAATTGCTTTAAACTTCAAAATTAATTTAATTTATTGATTGATTAAACAATTATGAGTGCCAACCTTTGGTTTACTTGTCTCTATAATGGGTAGCTAGCTGTCAGTTTTAAACAACACTTTCTTTAACATCTTTCAGCTTTGATGTCAGTCTCTAACTGTTAATTTTGTTGGGAATTGCATCATGTTTCTATATCTAACCTTGTTCTCTTTATTTTGAATTTTTGAAAATTTTCTTTTGTTTTTTTGATTTTAAGCTTTTTACCATCTATTCTATATTTTGGAATCCTGATTGTTATAGGCTGAATCTCCTTGGTCTGTTCTCTAGTTACTTAAAATTCTATAATGTTTATTGTATTTGCATAACCATTCTGTTCTCAGGGGTAGTTCACAAGTTTTTTTTTCTTTTGTATTGAGTTATCTGCAATGTCATCTCTGCTTTATACAGCTTCAGATGGTATTCATCATTCTTCAGTTTTCATTTTCATCGTGCTGAATTCATTTTTATCTTGAGCCAGCCATATAATTGTTGTGTTTTTGAAATCTCTCTGAGTTTCATCTGTTATTTAAATACTATTTATTATTTTTCAATCATTCCTTAATTTTTTTGAAATTTAAAAATTAATGTATTTTCATTTCATCCTTTCTTGCTTTATTTTCCTTTCTAAAATACTTTTATTTGTAGATTTTATTTGTTTATAAATTCTTCTTTAATGTTGATGAGCTAAGGTTTGCTAGCATTGAAAAATTTTCATTATAGGTTATTGTATTGGTATTTAACGAAATTTGAAGGAAGTTCCTCGCCCTATTAATCACTCTTCCATTTTTCAGAAGTTCCATGTTGTATTCCTGGAACCTACTTTAAATGATGCTTGACACATCATTCTGTGCAAATAGCTGATTAAAAGTTCTTTGACCATGCATTTTTCTTCTATTTTAGGGACTTCACTGTGACTTTGCTTGCCTGATGTTTCAATACTTAGTAAATAAGCCTTCAGAAGAAAGGGTCAGGGAGATCATTGTTGAGGCTGTCCAAATTGAGCAGGTAAGCAGGGAACTTTATGTAGTTAGCACATCTCTCTTTCTCTTATATTTGTACCACTATTAGGTTGACTCATATGAAATTGTAATTTTGTAGGTTAATACAAACATAAGCAATTCTATATGGTCAATCTGACAGTACCAGTACATAATATATTGCAATTATTATGTCAGTTTATAATAAGGTTTATAAGTCAGTCTTTATTACATATTAAGGTTTTATGCATACTAAAATCTGTTTCAGTGCTATTTTTCTGTCTCATTGATCTATCTTTCAAATTTCATGCTATAACAAAATATTTAAATTATTGGAACTTTATATTTTTATTATGTGACTGGAGGGCAGTGTTGGTTTCTTATTTGCTTTGTATTTTCAATAACCTAGCAAGGTACCTAGCTTGAAGCATATACCAAATGTTTATAGAATGAATAAGTAAATGAATTATTGCATAGTAAAACTTAATATATAGTATGTAAAGATTTCTTACTACAAAGAGTTAGATGCTCCACTTAGAGTGTGTTTTGATCATTCTAAATAACTAGTTTAAAAATAAAATAATTTTTTAACCTTTATTTTTTTTAACACTGTATAGTTTAACAGGTGTAGTTTTCATATTGGGAGGGGAAAAAGGCATAAAATGCATTTTGGTATCTTAATGTTTTTATTTTTCCTCTGTTAACAATCTACCACTGTCTTTCAATAGGGTTGGCATGCAGTTTATCTTCCAACTCCCAGATCTGTTCCTATTTTTTTCCTCACATTCTTTGTTAATTGAATGTTCCCTCTTTCCCAACTCCCTTCTATAGTCATGCTTCTTGTGAAAATCATGTTTGAATCTTTTTCTAGATATTTCAGAACAAAGCATCTCCTTTTTTCTATTGAGAAAGGATCTAAGTCCTATATATGCTACTTTTAAAAATCCAGTAATTTGGTATTAGTTTCTGTTTATTTTTGGCTCTTTGAAAATGTGAAATAATGTGAATAGTAATACCCCAAATATTTTTAATCAGATGGACATCACTTGCCATGTTGAAAGAATCTATCCTAATGTACTTTCCTTGAACAAAATCAGTATCTTGGAAAATTAATAAAACTAAAACCCTCTTTCTATTTGGAAGATACATACTTATTTACTGTTCTGTTTGTACTTTATTCTGTTTCTGTTTATATCTCAGGAGTTTTTAACAGAAGCTTTGCCAGTTGGCCTCATTGGAATGAATTGCATTTTGATGAAACAGTACATTGAATTTGTAGCTGACAGATTACTTGTGGAACTTGGATTCTCAAAGGTAAGGTGTTTAAAAATATATTATTACTAGTTAAACTATTATATTAATAGTAAAGTAAGGCCCCGAAAATATATTTTACTGAAAGCATCTTTCACGTAGCATGATGTTTTTAAGGTTCATCTATGTTGTAGCATGTATCAGTACTTCATTTTTTATGACCAAATAATATTTCATTGTATAGATATACCAAATTTTGTTTATCCATTCATCAGTTGATGGACATTGGATTGTTTCACTTTTTAGCTATAATGAATAATGCTGCTATGAATATTCATGTACAAGTTTTTTGTCAACATGTTTTCATTTCTCTTGAGTGTATACCTAGGAGTGAAATTGTTGAGTCATATAGTAATTCATGTTTAATCATTAGAAGAACAGCCAGACTGTTTTCCAAAGTGGCTGCATAATTTTATATTCCTGCCAGTGTATGTAATTTTATATTCCTGCCAGTGTATGAAGGTTCCAATTTCTTCACATCCTCACCAAAACTTATCTGTTTTTTTAAAATTATAGCCATCTTAGTGGGTGTGAAGTTGTATCTCACTGTGGTCTTGATTTGCATGTCCTTAATGGATAATGATGTTGAACATCTTTTCATGTGCTGATTGGCCTTTTGCAGAACTTCTTTGAAGAAATGTCTTTTTGTCTGTTCAGATACTCTGCCCATTTAAAAAATTGGGTTACTTGAATATATTCTTATCTGTGGTGTTCATGTTTCCTGCTGGGATACTCCTAAATTCAGAAATCCTCTTTCATTACCCCCTGTGAATCAATGAAATATCCCACAGTTTCCATCAAGCTGTATCTCCAAGTCTGCTTCTTGAATTCGGAAGTGGTAAAAAAGCTCCTTGTCAATATATGTCCTGCTTTTTGTCTGGAGACATCTAGTCACTGTCACTGTGGATAACATTTATTCTGTCTTCCCTGATCGTGGTCCCATAATGTCAATTTATGATTATTCTCTTATGAACTAAGAAACATATTTAGGACCATAGTAGATTGTTGGTAATTTAACATTTTGTAGTATCATATACATGTGACTATCTAATAGTAATACCTATGAAAAATGCCCATAGTTTCTATGGTGTATTGGATCTCTCAAGCTGTGAGAACATTTTCATTTGGTTAGTATTAAATGTTTCATTTCCTGAAATAGTCTTTTCTTTTATTTTTATTTCTTAGAATACCAGAGATGCTAGTATAGTTTCTTGAGCTTAGTAGTTGATCTCAGTCATCTTAAAATTTGTCAGGCTTGGGCACTGACTCAGTCAGTCTTGAGTGCCTCCAGGATCTTAGGGGAATAATGTGATCCTATAGGTGACTAGATAGGTGTTGGGAAACCTGAGCTCTGTTTTTGTCATCTTTGCTTTTCTTGTGGGATATTATTTGGCTTCTTCAGAATGTCTAATAACATTTCTTTTCTTTTCAGGTTTTCCAGGCAGAAAATCCCTTTGATTTTATGGAAAACATTTCTTTACAAGGAAAAACTAATTTCTTTGAGAAACGAGTTTCAGAGTACCAGCGTTTTGCGGTTATGACGGAAACCACAGATAATGTCTTTACCTTGGATGCAGATTTTTAAAAACCTCCCCTGTTTTAAAATCTTGTGAACTTGTCGTTGGTAAATAGCACTCTATTTTTCTTTTTTTAACTTAAAATATATCCTTTAATGGAATGGAATGGTGGTTTGATCAAAAGGAAATCTGAAACCAAATTCCAGTCAATTTGGATTTATATAATTTTCCTGTTTAACAACAAGAATGTAATTTAAGGGAACAGGGGGGGATAAAAAAAAAAAAGAAAAAGAAAATAAAAAGAATGTAACTTAAATGCTTTTGTTTTGTTACTGGAATATAAGATAGCATTATGTACTAGTTAAGAGCATAGGGTGAGGGGTCAGATGAGTTTAAGGTTCTGCCCTTACTCCTTTGTGTGACCCTTGGCAAGGCAGTTAATCTCTGTAAACCTCAGTGTACTTATCTTTAAAGTGGAAGTAATAGTAGGTCCCAAATTCATAGAGTGGATATGAGGATTAAAATGCAAAAATAAGTGCTTAGCCAATACTACCACCACTAGTAATTATCACTATTATTATTATTGATAGTGTTAATTGCAGTGATGTTGTGATAAAATACTCTCATCTCCTCAAAGTAATTGTGATCCTAGGTCATAGGATCTAGAATTAGATCTTTGTGTTTTTAATGTTTTGGGGAGGAATGTAAGGATTTTCTTAAAAAGATCCTAATTCTCATTAACACAAGGATAACTTCTTTGAATTACTCAATATGTAGTAAAGAAAATTTAGTTCTTAGTTGCTTTAGGAAGATACTTATGGAGTGGACTCCAGGAGGTTATGATAGTTGACCTTGTAAGCAAAATGATTCTTTTTTTTTTTTTTTTTTTTTTTCAGAATATTATGGGGTTACAACACTTTGGTTATGGATCTTGCCCATGCACTGCCTGTGTCAGGGCTACAATCGTGGACATCCCCCAAACTGTGCTCCCCGCATCTATTCAGTGAGAGTTTTTCCATCCCCTCCACCCTGCCTGCCCGCCCCCTAATGAGTATTATTGCCATGTGTGATGTAGGTGTTGATCAGTTAGTACCAATTTGATGGTGAGTACCAGTGGTACTTGTTTTTCCATTCTTGTGACACTTCACTTCGAAGAATGGGCTCTAGCTCCAACCAGGATAATACCAGATGTGTCAATTCACCATTGTTTTTTATTGCTGAGTAATACTCCATGGTATACATATACCACATTTTATTAATCCACTCGTGTATTGATGGGCACCTGGGTTGTTTCCACCTCTTTGCAATTGTGAATTGTGCTGTTATAAACATTCATGTGCAGATGTCTTTATTATAGAATGTCTTTTTTTCCTCTGGGTAAATACCCAGTAGTGGGATTGCTGGGTCAAATGGTAATTCTACTTTTAATTCTTTGAGGTATCTCCATATTCTTTTCCATAGAGGTTGTACTAATTTGCAGTCCCACCAGCAGTGTATGAGTGTTCCTATCTGTCCACATCCCCGCCAACATTTGTTATTTGGGGATTTTTTGATATGAGCCAATCTCACTGGAGTTAAGTGATATCTCATTGTGGTTTTGATTTGCATTTCCCTGATGATTAGAGAAGTTGAGCACTTTTTTATATGTTTGCTGGCCATTATTCTGTCTTCTTTTGAAAAGTTTCTGTTCATGTCCTTTGCCCATTTTTTGATAGGGTTGTTTGATTTTTTTCTTGTTGATTTTCCTAAGTTCTGTATAGATTCTGGTTATCGGCCCTTTATCAGATGTGTAGCATGCAAATATTTTCTCCCATTCTATAAGTTGTCTGTTCACTCTAGTGATAGTTTCCTTGGCTATGCAGAAGCTTTTTAATTTGATCAGGGGTCATTTATTTATTTTTGTTGCTGCTGTGATTGCTTTGGGGGTCTTCTTCCTAAATTCTTTGCCTAGGCCAATGTCCATAAGAGTTTTTCCAACGTTTTCTTCGAGAATGCTTATGGTTTCACGTCTTGGGTTTAAATCTGTTATCCATCGTGAGTTGATTTTTATGAGAGGTGAGAGGTGTGGGTCTAGTTTCAGTCTTCTACATATGGCCATCCAGTTTTCCCGGCACCATTTATTGAATAGGGAATCTTTTCCCCAGTGTACGTTTTTCTGGAATTTGTCAAAGATCAGTTGACCGTATAAGGTTGGTTTTATATTTGGGTTCTCAGTCCTGTTCCATTGGTCTACGTCTCTATTCTTGTGCCAGTACCATGCAGTTTTGGTTACTATAGCCTTGTAGTATAGTTTGAAGTCTGGTAGATAGATGCCTCCCAATTTGTTCTTTTTGCTTAGGCTTGCTTTGGCTAGACGGGGTCTTCTCTGGTTCCACACGAAGCGTAGAATTATTTTTTGTAGATCAGCAAAAAATGATGTTGGTATTTTGATAGGGACTGCATTGATTCTGTAAATCACTTTAGGTAGCAAAGCCATTTTTACGATGTTGATTCTGCCTATCCAAGAGCATGGAAGGATTTTCCATCTGTTTACATCTTCTGCAATTTCTTTTCTCAGTGTTTTGTAATTCTCTATATATAGGTCTTTGACCTCCTTGGTTGGATATGTTCCTAAATATTTAATTTTCTTTGGTGGTATTGTGAAAGGTATTGCATCTTTAATTTGTTTCTCGGCTTGATTGTTATTAGCATATATGAAGGCTATGGATTTGTGTGCACTGATTTTGTATCCTGAGACTTTGCTGAATTCATTTATCAATTTCAGTAATCTCTTGGTTGAATCTTTGGGGTTTTCTATATATAGTATCATACCATCTGCGAATAGTGAAAGTTTGAAATCTTCTGCCGCAATTTGGACGCCCCTGATTCCTCTGTCTTGTCTAATTGCTCTGGCCAGGACTTCCAGCACTATGTTGAATAGAAATGGAGATAGTGGGCAACCTTGTCTGGTTCCAGTTTTAAGGGGGAATGCTTTCAATTTTTCCCCATTCAGTACGATATTGGCTGTGGGTTTATCGTATATGGCTTTAATAGTTTCGAGGTATGAGCCATCTATGCCTATATTGTTAAGAGTTCTTATCATAAAAGGATGCTGGATTTTGTCAAAAGCCTTTTCTGCATCTATTGAAAGGATCATATAATCTTTGTTCTTTTATTTATGTGGTGAATTACATTTATAGATTTGCGTATATTGAACCATCCCTGCATCTCGGGAATGAAGCCCACCTGATCGTGATGGATTATTTTTTTGATGTATACTTGAATTCGGTTTGCAAGGATTTTATTGAGAATTTTTGCATCTATATTCATAAGGGATATTGGTCTTTAGTTTTCTTTTCTTGTTGTGTCCTTTCCTGGCTTTGGTATCAAGGTGATATTGGCTTCGTAGAATGAGTTTGGGAGGATTCCATCCTTCTGGATGTTTTCAAATACTTTCTGCAGTATAGGCACCAGTTCTTCTTTGTAGGCTTGGTAGAATTCAGGTGTGAACCCATCTGGTCCAGGACTTTTTTTTGGAAGATTTTTTATTACTACTTCAATTTCGGTGCTTGATACTGGTCTGTATAGAAATTCTGTTTCTTCCTGGCTGAGCCTAGGGAGGTAGTATGTTTCTAAGAATTTGTCCATTTCGTCCACATTTTCGTGTTTTTGGGCATAGAGATTTTTGTAGTATTCGAAGATAATGTTTTGTATTTGCGTGATACCAGTGTGACCTCTCCTTTTTCATTTCTAGTTCACCTTATTAGAGTCCTTTCCTCTGTGCTTCTGGTCAACCTGGCAAGTGGCCTATTTTGTTTATCTTTTCAAAGAACCAACTTTTCATTTTATTAATCTTCTGTATTGTTCTTTTGTTCTCGATTTCATTTAATTCTGCTCTGATCTTGGTTATTTCTTTTCTTCTGCTGGCTTTAGGATTGCTTTGGTCTTCCTTTTCCATTTCCTTAAGATGATTCATTAGTTACTGATTTGTGACCTTTCTGTCTTTTGGATGTGGGCATTTAAGGCGGTAAGTTTTCCTCTCAGGACTGCTTTTGCTGTATCCCACAGATTTTGATAACTTGTGTCCCCATTATCATTTAGTTCAAAGAATCGTTTGATTTCCATTTGAATCTCCTCCTTGACCCAATAGTCATTCAGCAACAGATTATTTAATTTCCATGTTTTTGGATGAAGATGTGAGTTTCTGTTGGAATTGATTTGTAATTTTATTCTGCTTTGGTCTGAAAAGATACATTGTATGATTTCTATTTTTTTGAATTTGTTGAGATCTGTTTTTTGGCCTAGGATGTGGTCAATTTTAGAGAAAGTTCCATGAGCTGATGAGAAGAATGTATATTCAGTGTTATTTGGATGGAGTGTTCTGTAGATATCTGTTAGGCCCAAATGTTCTAGAGTCCTGTTTAGGTCCTTTGTTCCTTTGTTTATTTTCTGTTTGGAGGATCTGTCCAATTCCATCAGTGGGGTGTTGAAGTCCCCTGCTATTATGGCATTGCTATTTATTATGTTGTCTAGATCAAGCAGTATTTGCTTTATGTACCTGGGTGCTCCTGTGTTGGGTGCATAAATGTTTAGGATTGTTAAATCCTCTTGTAAGATTTTTCCCTTCACCACTATATAGTGTCCATTTTTGTCCTTCTTTATTTCTGTTGCTTTAAAGTTTATATCATCTGAAATAAGGATGTCTACTCCAGAGTTCTTTTGGTTTCCATTAGCCTGGAAAATTGTATTCCATCCTTTCACCTTGAGTTTGAATGTGTCCTTGTGTGTAAGGGGTGTTTCCTGGAGACAACAGATACTTGGCTTGTATTTTTTAATCCATTCAGCCAGCCTTTGTCTCTTCAGTGGGCAATTTCAAGCCATTCACATTTATTGAGAGAATTTATATTTGGGGTAAATTTCTGCTTATTCTATTGGGTGGTGTCTTTTGTTTTACCTCTTGCATCATTGTGGAATCTGGGTTCTGGAGTTTTAGCTTTTGCATAGTTTTACATTGGTGGGTGTCTGTTGTGCTGGTTAGTGTACAATGCAGGTCTAAGCACTTCTTGCAAGGCCGGTCTGGACTTCGCAAATTCTATCAGTGATTGCTTGTCTGGAAGGTCTTTATTTCTCCCTCATATAAGAAGCTTAGTTTGGCAGGATACAGAATTCTGGGTTGGCCTTTGTTTTGTTTTAGGAGACTGATGATGGCTCCCCATTCCCTTCTGGCTTGTAAGGTTTCAGCTGAGAAATCTGCAGTTAATTTGATCGGTTTCCCTTTGTAGGTTACTTGCTCTTTTCCTCTTACAGCTCTGAGGAGTGCCTCTTTTGTGTGTACTTTGGTCAGTCTAATGATTATGTGGCGTGGTGAATGCCTTTTCACATTGAGTCTCCCAGGAGTCCTGTGTGCTTCTTGTACTTGGATATCGAGATTTCTGGCTAGGCCATGGAAATTTTCCTTTATTATTCCTTCAAATAGATTTTCCAGCCCACATGAATTTTCTTCCTCTCCCTCAGGGATGCCTATGATCCTTATGTTTGGCCTCTTTACATAATCCCACATTTCTTGTATGCTTTGTTCATGCCTCTTGTTTTTGTGTTCTTTCTCTTCGACTGATTTATTTAGCGCATAAGAGTTGTCTTCTAGCTCTGAAATTCTTTCCTCTGCATGGTCCAGCCTATTCTTAAGGTTTTCCACTGTGTTTTGTAGATCCTTGAATGCTTCTTTCATTTCTAGAATTTCTATTTGATTTTTCCGTAATACTTCTATTTCTTTGGAGAATTTTTCGTTCATTTCTTGCATTTTTCTTGTGGTTTCTTTGTGCTGGGATTCAATTTCTCTTGAATTTCATTGAGCTTTCTTATAATCCATAAACAAAATTCCTCTTCTGTCATTCTACCCATTTCACTTGAGTTGGCATCCATTGCTGAGGAACTGATGATTTCTTTTGGGGGTGACTTTTCACTCTGATTTTTCATGTTCCCTGAGTTCTTTGACTGGTTTTTTCTCATCTGGCCTCTTGGTCGAGAGCTGGGGGTGTTAGGGCTAGTTTGTGGCCCTGTCTCCAAGCCCTCAAGATTCGTTCCTTGGCAGAGCCAGGGAGAGAAGTAGTGGCCTGTATTGCCTTAGGTGTGTTTTAGCAAGTTTGGTGGTTATCTCTGACCTGTTGTCTTTTCCTCTTCCCAGTGGAGTGTGGTGAGATTGACCTCCCAGCTTGAGCCCTAAGCTGGTGAATTGTAGTTGAGGGCATGAATCCACAGCTCCCTAATAGCTAGGTATTCTGTTATGTCCGTGGCAGACTCTGCTCTCCCAGTTGGGGTATGTGAAAGCCCCGCACTTTGGGAGGGGCCTTGTAGCTCCTAGGGGTTACTTTGACCCTGCTCCTCCTGAGGTGCAGGTAGAAACACAATTTCTTTTGGCTGTGGTGTGAGAGCTGGATTGGAAAAATTCTATACAGCTCAGAGGTTGCTTATCTAGCCATGTGTGTCTGTCCTGGTGTGTGTCTCCGTGTGATACTGGCTGATGGGGGATCTCCAATTGTGCACCCCTTTTCCACCACTAGACCCCAAGGCGAGGCGGGTGGCTGTCTCTCTCCCCAGCAGTCTCCACCAGGGGAATGTTCCCACGGTGGGGTGTGGAATAGTGGCCACTGGAAGCGCTCTTGGATGGTGCAAAATTCCCTAATGAAGTGGGCAGGATTATGGGGAGCTGCTCTGGTTCAGCCTGTGGCTCTTGAGGTATTTGGTTGTCATGAGAACCGGCAGTTATACAAAATGAGTCACTATAACCAGCAACCTTCAAAATGACCTATCTCTGGGGTACAGGAGGGCTGGGACCTGAAAAGCGGGCACTAGGACCAGCACGTAGTGGACTTGTCGGAGGCCAGAGCTGGGGTAGCAGGACCAGATGGATGAGCTGCAACCTGTTTCCAATACACAAAGGTCCTGCCGCTACAGTTCCGAGATCTCATCCCAGCTGGAACCCACGGATGCAGCTGTCCCTAGCCACCAAGGGCAAAGCCTGTCTCGCTGCAGCGGATGAGTCCCCGGGCTGGGGCAGGGCGGAGCTAGAGACCCGGCTTACAGTTCCCCCCCCCCCCCCCCGGAGGCTTTAAAGATGGCTGCCGCCACCAGCCTGGCGCACAGCAGGGCTCCGATTGCTCCTGGGATAGCAGCTTTTCTCAACTGGCCTGTGGCCCGTGGAGGCAATTGCCAGCAGCCCTTTAGGGCGTGTCCCACTCTCCGTTTAACTCCTGGGCCCGGGCCCGCTGACTTCCAGTGGTGCGGTGCCAGCCTGCGGGTTCCCGCGCACTGTCCCAGGAAGCTGTATCTCCACCCAGTCCCTACCCGGCCCTGAGTGGTCCCTGTATATTGCATCTGAGAGTTCTGTTTGGCTCTTGCGATTGCTTCCTCTCCACAGAGCCTGCTGTCTCCAACAACAGCTTTGCCCCAACTCTGGGCTTGTCCCTGACTGAGTGGATGGGGAGGTGCATAACCGCTTGGGGGTCAGGTCACGCTGCGCTGACCTGGTGAGCGCGTCCTTCCCATGCTCTGGGCTCTATTGTACTCCATGCGCTCTCCAATCTTTGTGAAAATTTTGTACCTGTTTTCTTGGGCTGGGTGTTCCACGTTGTTTCTCAATGCTGTTTTCAGAGTGAGCGGTCCGCGCTCACAGGCAGCCCAACAAAATGATTCTTATCCTTCAGAAATTAAAAAGGTCACTGAATGGATGCGGGGAGCACAGTTTGGGGGATGACCACGATTGTAGCTCTGACACGGGCAGTGTATGGGCAATATATATAGCCAAAGTGTTATACCCCCATAATATTCTGAAATTAAAAAAAAAAAAAATTAGCCAGGCAAAGAGAAAAAAACAAACAAACAAAAAAAAGAAATTAAAAAGGTAACTGTTGTCAGATTTAGCCCTGGAATGTTTAAAGCCAGGATGAATTGGCTAGAATAGCATTTTCCAAAGAATATTCTAAGAGCTATTAGCCCCTCTAGATATTTTGCAGGGAAAAAAGGAATTCTGTGGTCAGATGAGCATGGGAAATGCTATATACTCCATTCCTCTTTAGAAAGTGCAGTCAGTACATAAAAGACTGAGAAATTCTACAGTACATAAATTAACCTCACCTTGCATATTTCCAGCTTACTTAACATAGATCTGTTTTCACCTGTTAATATCTCAGCCAGCTAGTGTTCCTCAGAACATAAATTGGAAAAAGCTGACCTAGAACAATTTGTATGTAGAGGAAGAATTTATGGACTAAGAAAGGGAGAACATGGTAGAGATTATTGAACCGTTGCAAATTTATGCTACACTGAGTAATGTATTTGACTGTGTTTCTTTATACTCTTAAAACTCTTTTCAGCTGTTATAAGAGGTAGATCTTTTAATGGAACTATGTATGCTGCACAATAGCAGATGGTGAGGGTGTTGGGGGTCTTTCTAGGAGAGACTAAGGAAAAGCCAGGAGGCAAGGTTTCTGAGAAGTCAGCCCCCTCTTTATTTTTTGGAAGTGTCAAAAGGTAACCTGAGCCCCATCAAGCAGTTGTTCCATACTCACAGCAAACTACTTTATAAACTTCTGGAAGCTGAAACTTAGAGAATTTCTATTTGCATAAATCTTTACTCCATTCATTCCATAACTATCTAATTGATCAAAACTGGGAGTTCTCAAGTGAATGCAAAAAGAACAGGCCATAACTTTTTTATTAATATTAGAGAGACTATCAGAAACTTCAGATATTTTGGCCTGTGATAATACCATTTATTTCTGCAGTGCTTCACATTTTGCCAAGTGTTTTTGCATCATCTCATTTGATCTCACAATAGCCTTATGAGCTCGACAGAGCAGCTATTATTGAAATATTACAGATGGAAAGAGTGAGGCTCAGAGAAGTTAAATGACTTGGCTAAGATCTGCTCATAGACACAGTCTGTACAGTATTGTCTTTTTTAAGAGGTTATCATGTCTCTTATATTTAGTCCTTTGCCATCCATCTTGATTTGTTTTTGCTTTTTTCTTCATTGATTGAAGTATTACATACTTTAATTAAATTATCATACCCATTAATTAATCAAAATACCATAGAGGAACATTTGAACTATATTTAAGTAATATGTTCAAAGATATTTTATATACTGTCATACAAAAACTTAACATTTAAAACTGACAATATCTGTAATGACATCAGAATGAAAGAAAAAACGTTTTACAGTGCATAAACCCTTTGTTTTGAATCCAAAACTTTTTCATAGGTAATAACAGGTGCCTTAAGCTTATTTATAATAGCAATAAATCTAACTGTATTTGAATGAAGAAGTCTTAATACTGAAATACTGGATTTTTAATACACTGGTTTATTATTCAGTATTCTATATCCTTTTCCAGGCCTCTAGGTTGCACATTTATTTATTATGTTCAGTACTTTGGTTCTTAGTTCTTAAAGAATCAATAAGTTGTAGAATCTCTTTTTAATATTATCTTTCAGGTAAAGAAAAAAATGTAGAGTATGTTTACAACTGTTTTCTTTTACAGCACACCTATTTAAATTGTTCTATAATAGTTAAAGTTCAATTCATTCTTTAGGAATATAAAAACATGTAGGTCTATGATAGATTGTATTTATTAAAAATGTTTCATTTTAGCAGGTAGAATCATGGCCTGGAGGGGCTTGAGAAGACAGTTTGATCCAGTGCTTTCAGATGGGGGTGGGTTTTGCTGTCCAGTTATATACAATAATAAACAGTTATTCTTACAATATAAGCTGACCCCAGCCGTGTCTTGATACATGAAATTTTTCTAGTTGTTTTATTTTTGAACATTCAGATTTCTCTGCTTCTCTAACCATTTTATTTTTCATTTGTACATGGAAAAGGTGATTATTGAGAAAGCAGCTTACATATTTAGAAAATAAATTAATGTTAAAATTTTCACTTTACATTTAAATATGCTAGCATCACTGTCATAGAATTCACAAATGTCATTTGTACAGATTAAATTAAGGGCTAACATCATGAATTAATTTTCAATGATAAAGCCACTGATGGGCTGCATAAAAGCCAGATTAGTCCTATAATCAGGTATTATGTTTTTGAACTGAGTTGAGTAAATTGGTAGCCAACTCAGAAAATCTTCCCCAGTAGAATCTGGACCAGTGGCACAGAAGTGAAATCTCTGTCTTTGTTTACCACCATTTCCCTTTAAATGGTCTGCTCCTCTGTAAACAATTACAGGCTTGAAGGAGAATCTGATATTCCTGAGGCCTTAGGAATAAAGAATTTAATCCTTCAAATTTGGAGCTTAACTCTTAAAGAAAAGATGTGAAAAAAATGGAAGTCTGGAGAATGTTTTTTGTGCTGATAAATAAGGCCACAATATTCTTAACTTACGTACTTAACTCTGTTTTAAAACTATGTTTTGATTTTTTCCAAATGTTTGGTCATTTAGCAAAGTTATTTACTATCTAATGTGTACATAGAAAGCTTTACTAGGTGTGGTGTACCTAAATTTTTTTTTTGCTGAAATACATTATGTTCAATCATGCCAACCCTGCATGTACAGAATTTGGTTTTTGTTTTTTTGTTTTTGTTTTTGTTTTTTTTTGTACAAAGAAAGGAATTGTTTTGTTATTTTTTGGTTTACTATGTTCAAATAAACTGTATCATAGCTCCATCATTTTGTCTATATCCTTTTTGAATAAGAAAGTTTCTTTATAAGTGCAAGGGCTACCCTAATCAAGGACTGTATGTATTTGCTATTTGTATATGCAGATAAACACATATTTGTATTGCTCTGTTCAACTATCCCCCACCGCAGTTCTTAGACCTAATGGAAAACCCTTCCCCTAAGTCATTTCACTCGTCTGCTTTCTCCCAGACCGTGAGCCTCTCCATGTCTCCTTGTGTCCAGCTGAGATTCCATAATCCATCATATTACTAGTAGTAGCACTTATATCAGCATCAACTCTGTTCTTTTTCTGCCTTTTTGCATACATAGAAAAATCCAGGAAAATCCCAACCCTGTTAGAAATGTAACAATCTAATTTTTCCATATTTGTACCTGAGCAACCAAATGCTGCTAGAGAAGAAGTCATACAAGGTAAGTTGGATCCTCTATGAATTCATAATTACCTCAGCACTGTCTGGCAATCCTACTACAATTTCCCAGGAAATTTGATCTCCATTCTCCACAATTGCTTTTTTACACCTTCTCTACTCTCTACCTCTATCCCTATTCCCCAAAGAGGTGACCTTATCTATTTCTTTGTGGACTTTGGAAACACAGAGATATTCTGAGTCAGCAGAAATATTTGACAATTATAACAGCCCCAAATCTGGAACCTAAGAAGTTGGCAGTAGAATCCAAGATACACATTTCTATGTGTGATTTCTGCTCTGTGGAGTCATTAAAATTGGAGTGATTGAAAAATATCTAGGACTAACAGCCATTTAATTCTGGGGACTGCTGCTACCACTTCCACCATGTGGTTCTCACAGGGCTGCCAGTACGAGTAAGTAAGTACTCCATCTGTCTAAGCACAGGATTAAGCAAGTGATCCAGGCTGGGCCAGGTCCTTACCTAGGGTTTTTCTAATTGAAACTGAAGAAAAAGGATCACGTTTATTCTAAGGACAAAGCTAGAGAAAGAGTCCCAGTTCTAAACTCCCCAGAGGCCCTATTCTTTGCATAGTTTCATTATCAAGGTAATAAATGCCACTTTTTGCCTAAGATAGGTCAAGTTAGGTTTCTTGATTTGCAACCAAAAGTATCCTAGTTAAAACAGAAATTTGTCCCTGAAACAAAAAGAAGTAACTGGAAAGAATCAGGGAGGGGTTCATGTGTGTATCAGTCACGGGCCCAGGAAGAAATAGATGCCAGTTCAAGTTGGAATAATTTGAGGGGGGTTTGATAAAAGGACAATTTAGAACGTCATGGGCAGGAAACCATAGGAGATAGTGCAGTACATGGGGCTACCAATTAGAGGGCTGTTACCATCCCTGCACTCAAGGAGTTAAGAGTAAGTGAATAGTTACTTCAACTAGAGAGAGAGAATTGTGGACAGAGGGTGGCCTTAACAAGATGTGAACTTCAGTTAGAGGGAGGCAGCAAGCGCAAGGCAACTTTGCAGAGAAGAAGCCAGGGAATAAATACCCTCGCCTTATTCTCCTTGCCTCCTGTCTCCTTCCAGGGCTCCCCATTAGTCAAACCCAACTGGGGCAGCAAGTGGGCAAGGGAGCTGTGGATGCAGTCCATACAGTCAGCCTCCTTGTGGGGGTGCATAGTGGATCTGGTGAAGACATCTGTCACAAGAGTGTTGGAAATTATTGGTGCTTTTCTCAAAGAATTACAAGAAAGAGATGAACTCAGGAAAGAATTGGCTGGTTTGCAAGAAAAACCAAAAAGAAATTGAGACTCCAGAAATTCAGTATTTTGCAGGGCTGAAAAAACAGGCTGATTCTAAACTCCCAAAATAAGAGTTGGGATTGAGAAAATCCCTTGAGATAAGGACTCATTAAGACAGTCTTGGCAAAAATAAGAATGGGGTGTGTAAAGGTAATGTAAGCCTCCTAAGAAGGGGAGAGGATTAAAAGCACAGACGGAGGGCTGGATCTCAGGAGGAAGGACACTTGCTCTATTATAGCAGGAGGGAAGCTAGAGGAGGTGGATGGATGGTGATGGGGTGTGTCTGTAGTGCAGTGGCATGACACTGGAAACATTGTGTCTGTTGAGCTGGAAAAAAAAAAACCCTCAAACTCTTTTTTTTCTCTGCTCTCACACCACAACTATCAACACAGAAGATTTCTATGACCAAATATGTGAGGATTTCTCCCTACCAGCAAGCAAGCAATTAGTTCTGCAGTGGAGGTGTACACCAGCTGCATATCCTGCAATTAAATTCTGACACTATCTACCTAGAGATAGCCTTAGACCTCACAGGTTGAGGGCACAGTCCCATCTCTGATGCCAATTGCAAGCCTTAGGTTGTTTTATCTGTGCTTTTGATTGACCAGCTATAAATCAGGGATTCTATAACCCCCTTCTTGGGTTTGATTAATTTGCTAGAGCAGTTCATAGAACTCAGGGAAACACTTAACTTATATTTAAAGGTTTATTATAAAGGATATTACAAAGGATACAGATGAAGAGATGCATAGGACGAGCTATGGGGGAAGCAGTGCAGAGCTTCTGTGCCCTCCCTGGGTGCGCCACCCTCCAGGAACCTCCACGTGTTCAACTATCAGTAGAAATGTGATTGGACCAAAAGGGAATGATCTAGTACTAATAGAGGGTGAAACTAGCAAGGCCTGTCTATATTCTTCTTGGCCTCTCTGTCCAGCATTTCTTCATCCCAGGTATGGGGCAGGACCCATTCTGAAATGGGGGTCTTACGACCTATAATTAGATAAAGTAGATCAAAGAATTTCTTTATGGCCAGCTCCAAGACAGAAAGGTGGGGGAAGATTAGAGTACTTGGAGAGAAAAAGGAGCAGGTGAGAAAGGAGGGGATAGGAGAAGGTCAGAGACAGAGACTCTGTTTTCTGAGGCCTGCTTCTGAGGCCTAAAGCATCCCAGCATTACAACAAAGACTACAGGAGTTACGAGCCAGGAACCATGGACGAAAACTGATATATATCTCTCTCATGATATCGCAGTTGACTTAATTTCTCTGTGAAACAGATGATAAGGTCACCTCCTTGGGGAGTGGGCATAGGGGCAGAGAGGGGAGACAGTGTGAAAAAGCAATCATGGAGTATGGAGATCATAGTGGATCCAGTTTGCCTGTATCCACTATGATGATAAAAGTTGTATGACATTTTCTCTGGTAGCATTTGGCTGCTGGGGTGCAAACATGGAAAAATTAGATCGTTGCATTCATAACAGGGTTGGGGATTTTCCTGGATTTTTCTGTGTATGGTAAAATGCTGATGAGGAACAGAGTGGAGGGTATTGATATGAGTGCTACTACTAGTCATATGATGGATTTGAGAATCTTAGCTGGATACAAAGAGACATGAAGAGAGGCTCATAGATTGGGAGAAAGTAGATTAGTAAGAGGACTGAGGGGTCCCCGTTACATCTAAGAACTGTGGTTGTGGGAATAGTTGAACAAGCGTTCTGGAAGAGGAGGAGATTGTGGTCAGAGTGAGATGCTGGAATTGGTAATTCAGGACATCACAAGTGTGGGAGAAGGCAGCTGAGGCACAGTGGTGGGGTTCATTGGTGATGAGGATGTCAAGGAGCCGAGAGTCCATGGTTTTGCACCTTGGGTGGATCCCGAGAGCCAGGTGTTTAAATCTTTAGTGAAAGAGAGGTACTGTCTGGAGGACAAAGTGAAGAGTAGGAGAGGGAGGTGTAGCTGAGCTGTGGGTCTCAAAAGAGCAGGGTTGTAACAAAGGGGGTGTCCATGGTCTGGAGGAGACAGTGGGATCAAAGAGGACCCCAGCCCTACTTTCCATCATGCACCTGAGGAGGTCCGTGGGAGTGAGAAAATAAAAGCTTCCCTTGAGAAGGCTGCACAGGAGGAAGAGTTCCCTGAGAAATGCCTGTGGAAGGTAACAGAAGGCAGCAGAGGGAGGCAGGAGCGGACTGATTTTGGAGCAGGGGTTACCAAAGGCTCAGGGTCAGGATTTGGGAGGGAGAGAACAAGTGAGTCTGATCAGGAACGGGGCCACGTAGAGCATTATGGGACCACGGCGAGGTGACTATAGATAACTGAGGGTGGTACTGACTTGTTAAAACGGGCTGAGTTGAGGTGCAGTGGGGGGGCAGGCAGTAAAGAACCACCATCCTGCGATGGAAACACAGTTGTCCTGGTTTTCTGTGACCTTTTTAGGTGAGTTGTTTGTGGCAGGATAGCACTCATTGTGCATCTGGGCTTTCCACTTCCTGTGCCAATTCTCACAGCCACATCTCCTATTCTGTGTTCATTTCTCCAGGTTACCATGTTTACACATCATAGAAATCATAGAAGGGATAAGAAGCACCCTCCAGTTGCTTACTCAATTGTCTGAGTAATGGTCAAGGGCTGTGTTCTTGATATTCTGTCATCATTACTGATGATGTCCAAGTACTGAGAGTAGAAAGGTATGCTTCACTGTCTCTTGAAAATCAAAATCTCAGTAAAATGATAAGAGTTTACTCTTATTACTCTTATTGCATGCTTTAGAGTTTACAGGTGATTCTGCAGTCATGCCATTGCACTCATTTCATTGGTTCACTAATTTTATGAAGGATTGCTGTGTCATAATCATATTATTTATAAAGGACCTGAGGCTCAGAGAAGTTATGTTCCTTGTCCAAGGCCACACAACTAGTAAAGGTAGAGGCAGGACTGTAACCCAGGTGTCATGGCTTTAAGTCATATTGTCTTTTCACTGACTGCACCCAAATTTCTAATTCTACTGCTGGTGGCACTCAAGATGATTTTCAGCAGGACGTGATCCCCTTGGCCTACACACCCTGTATGACACACTCCATTGACAGGTGGCAATTTAGAGCTTCATGCATCCATCTCATGGTGCTGCCCCACGGCTTGCTGGGAATTGTGTTAGAGCATCACTGCATGGAGGGGTGGAGAGGGCTTATCTGCTGGGGCCTGGCTGGAGTGGCAATAATATTTGCAGACATCAGAACTGTAAGGACAATTGATATTTGTTTGCTAATGATATTTAGGAAATAAATCTTTGAAAAGATATAAGTAAAAAGTGATTTATTTTAAAAGCATTAGGTAAAGTAATAGTACAGGTGGAACTCAGAATGGCATATCCTGACAGTAGTTGCATATGACAAATTTTAGAAACCTTGGACCACGTTACATGGTTACTGTCTAAAGTGTTAAATCCTGCCCAAGGAGTTTGGAGGAGTTTCCCAAGAAGTCTTTCCCAGAACTCAGGATAATAAAGTGGTGGCAAATAAAGATATGCTTGCTTCAATTTGTTTGTAAGGCAGCACCTGTTTCTAATTCCTGCTGTCTGTTGGTTGGAGTCTCTAGGTTTGCAGCCTAAAATCTCAGAGGACTTGGATTGTCCTTCACACAGTTCTCTAAGAGACAGAGTCTAACCAGCTGAAGGCAACATCCAGATACATCTCTGAAGAAATAGATTGGTAAAAGTCTATTCCAACCATATTTTCTGTGTGTGAGAAAATTCATCATCTATTCATCTCCAGGAACTAAGCTTTGTCGATGGGCCACAAGAGTTTAATATAGAAAGTTTTTTCCCCTTCCAGATATTGTCCCTGCTCCCACCTTCTTTCCTGGCTAGTCTCTGTGTGCTCATAGCTCTCTATATTTATGACTGCCATGACATGCGGTATGTTAAAAGTGTAATTGAGCCACTGTCCTATGTGATATGTGGTAGGTGCTCGGTAAGTATTTCTTTGACGAATGACTGGATGAGATGACAGTCATAATTAGTTGAATCATGAAGCCTGGGGTCATGTAATCAGAACAAGCTGGTAGCTAGAAGCCATCATTTAGAGCGCACATGTGACCCACATGCTTTACATACGTCATCTCATGTAATGCTCTTAATCCTATTGGGAAGGTATTTTTTTCTCCTTCCCTCCACAAATATTTATTGAGTGTCTCCTATGTGCCAGTAAACCATGAACAAGACAGACACGAAGTCTGCCCTCATAGTGGGGTAGACACATAAACAAGCAAAGTAGATAAAATATTTTCCTCATTTTTGAAATGAGTTTCAGAGAGGTTCTACTCCTTGCCTAAAAGTGATGCAGACAGATCCAGTATTCTGTCCCAGTTCTAATTGATACCAAACAGTATGCTTTCCCCCAATCAAGATGTTGCTACAGCCGTAATGGGCACAGAGTCCCAACCCACCCTGAAGGGCTGGCAGCCTGGGAGGGGGTGGTGAGAGATGGCAGCTGAAGGAGTGGTTCTGGCTCCAGGGCAGAAGCCAGTGGAGGTGGGGACCAGACACTGCTGCATGCTGCTAGCAGCTGGCAGGCAGCGCTGTTTCAGTCAGTGGGAGATTTGGTGGGCAGGGCTAATGGGAGAATATAAGCTAATTCCATCTAATTATCTGAAAGGGAAGAATAGCTTCAGCATCTTACCAGCTGCTACCAATGTACAGCTCAGGGTCAACAGCCCCACGTGCCCGGCATGGATGGAGAAAGCCAACAGAGGCTGCTATGGCCTCCTGCCTTTCCTGGGGCAAGGTGAAGCAGAAAAGCGGGGGAGGTGGGGGAGACACTGTGCCAGGTCCCCTTCCTCGCCAGACAGGCCAGAGCCATGACCTGGCTGCTCCGCTGGTCACTATTCCCCATCTCCAGCCTTGGGCTTCCTGCGGATGGCACCTGTTCCGGAAAATGATGGAAGTATCTTGCCGGAGGTCTCATTTCCTGACTTCCTCATGGTGGAGCCCTTGAACCGCTGGTTTCTCAGTTCAGTGCCTGCTCCTTTGCTGAGGGAACCGAGGATGTAGATTTTTAAAGAAGGAAGATTCTGTTTCCAGAGGAGCTTGGCCTCTGTACGGAGTGATGTCTCTGGACACATAGGAGATATCCCTCAGCACTGGCCCTTTGTAATGGCAGACTCCCAGCAGGAACTCTTGGGGAATGCCCCCCCAGCTGCCTGTATAGAGATGAAGGTCTAGGTGATACTGCCGCAGGGGAAACCCTGCATTTTGGTGCCAACTGAAAGAGGAAGAGCCTCTTCCCATAAATGGATCCCAAGCAGTTACAAAGCAATTGACAAAACCACACATCTTTGTGAAGTATCAGGTGGCCTGGACTATTCACAGAGTCACCTGTGACTTTGGTATTTGCTTATCTGTCAGTTGGGTGGAGAGGGGAGAGTCAGAGATGGCAGAAAGAGGGCACTTACCCTCTGGCCAATTCTGAGAGGAGATGGGGACGCACTAGCTCTTGTCTGTTGTACCAGAATGGGTCACGTGTGTTTTTGTGGCCTTGGATAGCTGGAGGTCATCCATCTCAGTCTGATGAAGGCAGTGTCTATGGTCAGGACACCATTGGGGTATTTTCACAATTCAGGTCTGGGGAATAGGTTTCCTGGGAGGTAGGGGTCATGAAATAATGCTCCATCTTATAAAACCTGAACCTATCTTTACCAAGGTAACTCACTTGCAACCCATAGGAAGTATCTCAAAATGTGGGACACTGCATTGTGAAGTGTGGAAGAACACAGGCTTTAAAGCCAAATTATTTGGGTTCAAATCCTGGCTCTCCCACTTGCAGACTGGGTGATTTTGGCAAATTAGCTGCCTTCTCTGTGCCTTGAGTTCATTATCTGTGAAGTGGGAAGAACAATAGCATGGACTTCTTTTGTTGTATAAGTATGCAGATCACTTAAAATGGCACCCAGCACACAGTAAGCACTCAATAATTGAAGCTATTATCTCAACGCTTCTATCTAGCACTAAAATTTCCAACTCTATGCTGGACCATTCCCATTAGCTTAAAGAGAGTTTAAAATCAATAATTCCTCTATGGCTGAGCTAATGTCTTCCTACTAGTTCACCTTTAACAATTTCTTCGTTATATAGGTTTTCGTTTCTATCTTGCAGACTGGTTGTGCAAATTTTTAGCATAAATTTCTAAGTGGTTTTAGTATGTAGCATTTCAGTTGGCTGGGAAATATATTTTTGTATTTCCTTAACAAATAAGTTAGCTATACTTTGCAGACAGGAGCAAGTGAAAGTCGGTTTACCTTAATTATCTATGTAGGTTTAACATCCTTTGTTGCTGTTGTCATTGAACATTTCCTTTTAAGGCTAATGAACAAATCACAAGCCCTAATAACAAATAGTTCCCATTTCATTCTACAAGTGACAAAGTCAGGTAGTTTTAGCAGCGCAATAATATCACCGCTCTAAGAGGAGCCCCCAGTCCCAGTGGATCTCATTCTGCTGCTCCCTCAACTGGATAGCGAGCTCGAGGGTCCAGACTTGCTGCTCCTCTGTCTTTAAAGCCTCTCCTTGCACTGGGTAGGATTTGGACTGGTTATCATTTGCAGTAGGGAGCTCAGTTTGAGCTGGGTCCCACCCTCTAGGATTTGGGCATGGCTGGGTATGTGGGAAAGACTGCTGTAGAAGCTCAACTGAAGTTTCCATGCATGGGGTCTCCTGGGAAAGAATCAATCCTGGGGGAAGGAGACAGACCTGCGGGGTTTGCCCGACGTGATGGCATGGGGCAGAGGTTCTGAATGGAACATGGAGGCCATTATACAAACCCTTCCAGGTAGAACTAGGGTGAAGGTAGAGCTTAAAAGAGTGGTTTCACAAAACCTTGCCCATGTTAGGGTACAAAGTGCAGAGGGGGTAACACAAAGGGGAGAGGGCCATTCTCTTCTCCAGGCCAACTTTGTAATTGACCTTGGTACCTAGCAGAGCAGAATGAAGTAGTAGGCGTGCTTGGTTGTTCCAACTGCTTGCTATTCTAAACATGTATAATGGTCATCCATGTATATACTTATACATATATATATGTGTACACATATACATCTTTGTACATATCCATGGGTTTTCCCTGGGATAAACTGGGTCAGAGGAATGCAGAATTTTGAAGCTGCCCCACTTAAAAAAAATTATTTAACTGTGTATGGAAGTATATATACATAAACAGTGAGGCCTTTTTTTTTTAATAAATAATAGAAACCATCTTTTTACTAAAACTGTAGATACATTCTAATACCTTTTCTTTGACCTTAGGGGAGGAATTTTTATTTTTATTTTGGCCACACTTCTATTTATCATGACAGCACTCCTAAGCTGTCTTCTCCAAAGCCATTCCCACCCCTTGCCTACTTCCAATGATAGAAGTTGGGAAAACCACATAGTTGCTTTCCCAGACCTCCTTATACCTAGAAATTTTCCAATGGCCCGGTTTGGCTAATGTAACAAAGGAAAATCTGTTGGGGTTTTGTGGAGAAATATTGTTTTCTCCCTACTAAGGGTGAGGCTTGTGAAAAGAAAATCTCTGCCAGACATATCCCTTGTGCCCTACCTTCAAACAGTTGTGTGAGGATGTGATCGTTGGAACAGTGGCAGCCACCTTGTGACCATGAGGCAACAAGCATGAGCAAGAATAAAAAAGGCAAGATAGTGATGATGGAAGGAGTAAAAGGAAAAAAGAAGGTTGGGTTTTAAAGATACCATTACATGGCTGGACCAGCCTTGGAATCTCCTACTTCCCATTTTCTGTTCTGTGAGATAGTAGTACCAAGATTATGTAAGCCGCACTTGCTCAGGGCTTCTATTATTTATAACAAATCATCTTAACTAGAACAGACTCCCCTTTTTAAAACAATTCAAAATGAGATCATCATTCCTTCCCTCTTATCCCACACATCCCACATCCCTCACCCACAGGATGGTTTCAGTACTCGTGCTGTGAGTACATTCTTTACAAAACAATTTTTTTTTCTTTTTTTGAGACGGGGTCTTGCTCTGTTGCCCAGGCTGGAGTGCAGTGGCACAATCAAAGCTCACTGCACCCTTGAACTGCTGGGCTCAAGCAATCCTCCTGCCTCAGCCTCTCAGGTAGCTGAGATGACAGGCCCATACTACCATGCCTGGCTCATTTAAAAAAATTTTTTGGTAGAGACAGGGTTTCACTATATTGTCCTGGTTGGTCTTGAACTCCTGGCCTCAAGCAATCCTCAACCCTCAGCTTTCCAAAGCGCTGCGATTACAGGCATGAGCCACCATGCCTGGCCTTTACAAAACATTTAAAAATGTAAGACACCCAGATCTATTTCTCAGCAATTCTGAGATCCTTCATGTATATTCATTCCCACCGAGGCCTGGCTTTTCTGCATTTTGGCAGAGGGAGCAAGGTGGTCCTGAGCAGTCAGATGCCTTCCTGGTGGCCTCATCCCTTGACAGTGGTAAGGTTGAAGAAGAAGGTATCCAGGCGTTCTTGGGTTCTGCCACTGGGTTTTTGTGCCTGCATATCATTTCAAGACTGTGCCCCAGGTCCCTCTGTTCCTGGGGAGGGATGCTACTGCCTTTTAACTGAAACCAAGTTAGAAATGCTTAATGTTTAGACCAGAACCTTTGTGCTGAAAATAGTACATCAGATGGCTAGAGCACAAAGAACTCAGTGATTCCTTCAGACTGGAAGACAGCTGGAATGGTTTTCCCTTCTGCAGGTATGTTTGTACTAAGTGAGATGTTTGATGTATTACTGCTGAATGGCTAGTTTCCTGTTGTGATTTAGCTAATATTCAAGTGTCCTGTGACAGGAATAAATTACAGGGCTTATTCCATCTTGTAGCCCACACCTTTCACAAACAGCCCCTTGGGGGACAGTGGGACCATGCGCTCATGCTGAATGGCTGGAATGGAAAGGGGCAGGCTGGTTAAGAAATGCCCCCTGCCTGGCTTGGGGTTCCATCACTGAAGAGGGAGAGAAAGGAGGGCAGGGGCTCGAAAACAGGTACTGCCAGGTGCACTTGGCTGAGACCAGAGTTCACAGTGTGGGGGGCATTGAAGAGAGCACTGGGTTGGGAGTCACATAGAGTGGTAAAGTGGAAAGATGAAATACTTTGCTCAGACCAACAGATGGGAGAAAGATCTTGGCTCTACCATTTATTAGCCATGTGACCTTGAGTGAGTGGCTTAACCCTCTCTGAACCTCAGTTCTCTTACCTGTAAAATGAGAGTGTATATTGATCCACAGTTTAAAGGAGTTGCAGTATAGACAAGGACTCTGGATCTGAGCTAGGTGTAGAAAGGGAAGAGTGCTAAAGAGAGAGGAGGGGCGTAAAGTCCCAGCTTGTGGCTGGACTGGTCTTGGTGGGTTTTAATCCTGTGGTCAGGTTAGGTCATCCTTAAAGCTGTATCACTCTCAGGATGACACCTGATAATCTAGTGCCACTTGCATGCTTATTTTATAAGAGCAGGAGACTAAAGCCCAGAAAAAGCAAGAACCTTGCCAAAGTGCCACGGTTACTGCAAGGTAGATGAATAACTGGAACTAGAACTAGTTAATCAGTTTAACTTTAATTCCTGCTCAATAATTTGGCTTTTAAAACTCTCAGCCTCCTGCCAGCCATGGGTAAAACAAGGTTAAAAGGAATAAATTACAGGCCATCCCCAGACTTTATGCCTTTCCCCTCTCCCCACCTTCCAAGCCTTCTTGGATATTAATTTTACTGACAGTTAGCCTCACATTCAATGGTAGAAGACTGAAAGCTTCCCCCCTAAATTCAGGAAAAGACAAGTATACCCACTTTCTCCACTGCTATTCAACATTGTACTGGGAGTTCTAGGCAGAGCGATTAGTCTAGAAAAATAACTACAAGGCATCCAAATCGGAAAGGAAGAAGTAAAGCTATTTCTATTTGAAGATGACAATCTGACATATGGACAGACATGAATTTTAAAACTTGTCCAGAGTAAGGTGTAAATGACTGATAACTTCTTTGATTATTATTTTCCCGTAGGAGTGTTTGCTTTCAAAACAGTGCAGTAATTCAGCATGTGAAATTTATTGTATCAATCTGCTTATATAAACTTTTTTTTTTTATTTTTAACTTTCCATGGCCACTGAAATCACAGTCCCCACAGAGTAACTTGCCCTACCCTTGTCACAGATTACCTCTTACCAGGCCCCTTCCTCTTTTGTCTCCAGCTTCCTCCCATCCTCTTCCACCTGTTTGAGGGAAGGATGTGGTGTATCAGTGGTTCTTAAAAGTGTGATACCCGGACCAGCAGCAGCAGCATCACCTTGGAACTTGTGAGAATGCTAATTCTCAGGCACAGGCCCATCTGACTGAGTCAGAAACCCTGGGTTGGGGCCCATAGACCTGTGTTTTGATAAGCCTTCGGGTGATTCTGATGCACACTAAAGTTTGAGAACCAGTGGACTATGGAATAGAATAAAACCTGAAGTTTATTTCTGTACAAGGAAGTTGGAATATTAGCTAACTAACAGCGGGAAATAAGTCAACAGCAATGTAGTCAAACACATTGCACAGCCTGCCACCTCTGGCTTAGCTTGGTATTTTGGCAAAGGCTGTCACCCTGCCCCCTGCATCTCTAACACCCCTTTGGGTTCTGCCCAGCTCACCCTACAGCCCCTCTTCCTCTTCTCTCCCTTTATGCCCTCTAGCTCCTTCCCAGGCTAAGGCGGATACCAACCCCTTCAAATTAGTAATACTGTTGTCTGCCTGTCACCCCAAACCACCCCCATTTTTCATTCCAGGGCTCTGAAGTCTTGGGGGCTCAGCTTCTTGAGCATTTTGATCTCTTGCCAGCTCATAGGAAAAAGTGCATGAAAGTTTCCTTCGCTGGGGAAACTTTGTGTCTTCCCCTTCAGTGCATAACTTTTCACTACTGATCTCATTCTAATCAAATATGTCAGAGTTGCAGATATCCTCAGATGGGAAGTTCCTGTTTACAAGAAGTGACTCTTCACCCGGCAGTTAGGTGGACATTTTTGTCACCTTTGAGACCTATAGCAGCAGCAAGACCCTCTTCAAAGGCTTCTCCTGCTACCAGAGGCAACGTGTGTGTGTGGGGGGAGGGGATGGGTAGGAGAGTGACCCTTGGTGTGCAGATGTTCACCTTCAGTCTCATCAGGGGAGTTAAAATGTTTCCAACTCTTTGCCACATGTGCCAGCCTGGTGATTTATTACTGTAAGGCAGTGTTTGTCAAAGCCTGGGCTTTGGTTCACTGGCTCTGAAGCACCTGAGGGTGCTTGCTAACAGGTTCTTGGGCCTCATCTCACATCTGCTCAATCAGACTTTCTGGGGATGGGTCCAGAATTTGTACGCTTAGGATGAATTTGGAGGTGATTCTTATGCACCCCAAGGTTTGAGTAGGTGCTGGATTTGTTTCCAGTCAGAATTGCCCCAGAATAAACCATAACCCATGCAATGTGAGTCATGTTGTAACCAGGTTCAATTGTTTTTGTAAAAGCTCTCATTTCGTAAATGCTGCTTCTTGGCCGAGTGTCAGGAATCAAGGCTGAGTCAGTTTGTGGGCACAAACAAAGCCCCCTCACAATCAGTCTCCTAAACTTCCCGTTCATGCTCTCACCTGTTCCTATGAAATCCCCCAGTTTTAGGTATTTTGAGAGGCTGGCAAAGGTTGCCTCAGGGCCCAGTCTGTCAAGCACAGTCACTGCAGGGGTCTGCTGCCATCTCCTCTCAGTGTCTGCCTTTCCCAGCCGCTGTCCTCCACTCGTAGAACAGCCTGAGAGACCCAAGTGGTAGCCTGTGTCGTGCCCTGTGAGAACACCAGTGTCTGTTTCTTAGGTGTCATGTCCTGGTCCTGGACTCAATGCAAAGGTGGGAGAATAGTCCCATCTCTAACTTGGCACCTCGTTTGTCTCCAGAGTCCAAAAACAGTACCTTGTGTGCCCAGTGTCTTACAAATTCCCTCATGAAAACAGTTCCTCCAGTGTCTGCCTCAAATTTTTCTTCAGAGAGGTTCAAAAATAATCCAGGGGGCTGAATGGGCATGCACACATCCACACCCAAATTCCCCTTAGGTCTACCACCCTGTGCAAATAAACACCCTGAGGTGTTTCAAAGACCTAGACTCCAGATTCCCAGTCTGGACTGAACTAGGACATCCTGGTACTTGAGTATATGCAAGGACACCAAGTTTATTAGCTCTATTCTGGGAAGGAACATGAAGACTTGACTTTAGATTTTCCAGTTCTTAGTCCAGTGGCGTAACTAGAACTCCAGCAGCCATAGAGATCTCCCTTCTTCCTGGGCAAACTCCCTGCGGTTACAAACGGCTGGTACCTTTGCTTTGCAAACTCAATTCCACCCAAGAAGGTTGGCCATGGGGTTTTGTGCACAGGGGGCTTCTTTGGAACCCTGTGTATGCTGAAGTTTGGGCCACCAGAGAAGAGACATCTTTGGGGAATAGTTCTGTGGTTAGCAGAGTGAATCTGAGAGGAACTTCTCAAAATGTGAAATACAATATTTAAAAATGTAATTATAAAAATTCACTTTCATCTCATAGCCAAATGCCTTGGGATATGTGTCTCTCACTCACAGGATGTTTTTTAAACTTGATGTATTTAACGCTTGGTTCCTGGGACAATTACCAAATTGATGGAAAGAATCAGACTGGACCAGAAGACTGCCTGCCTCTTGTGGAGCTGGTGTCTGACAGAATCCCAAGGATAACTTCAGCTTGGCTGCCCAGAGGGTCCTGTAGGGATCTGGACAGAGGTTATTACTCCAGTGAGCTCAGCTATTGTCTTTCCTGTTAAATCTAAAAGGAGAATTATGGTTTTCCCTGAAAGTTTAGTCTTAATACTTTTGTTAATACTAGGAGAGGAAAAGTGGAGTGGCCCTAAATGAATGTACTTGGGGCTTAATTTCAAAATGCCCCAGTACAATAGTAAAAATCAGGTACCAAAATGAGTGTGAGACCAATTCCTCCATATGCAGAATTTACACAAGAAATTATGCAGGACTGTTCCATAATGCGTGGGCCCTTTAGCCATACTAAGGAAATAAATAAGGGTCAGAATGGAGCAAGAAGACAACGTGGACGGATTTCTTTGAAGACACTTGCTGTCCTGTGTAAGGTCTGCTCCCGTCCAGGGAGAAGTGAGGGCTACCTCTGTTTCAAGTGTAGTGAGAGGGCTTCTACGGGACCCCTTGGAGAGCCTGACATGTGCCCCCCATAGTTGAGAACACAGGGGACCTCCAGACAGGTTTCTCACAACTGAGAGAACTCAAATGTGGTGGCAGCAGGTCATGCTGGGGTGGACTTGCAGGATTCCTGTGGGCCAGGGAGAAAGAGCTGCCCTGGACCCATCTGTGTCCTAACCAAGAGGATCTTGGCCAGAGCTCCCTCTGGCGCTCTGGTGTGAAAGTATGTGTGGGTAAACCCTCAGGAAAGGAGAGCTGGGGGGTTAGAGGAAAGCTGGCATTGCCCACACCAGTGGATTGCAGCTGGAGTGGCCCACAGGGGAATCCTCCCTAAATCTTCAGAAGTGCCCACAAAAGAAACAGCCTTAAACATCGGCCAGACCAGAGAGTGCAAATGTGACTGAGGGAGGCACCAGTTTCGAGTACTATTTCCTGTCTCTGACCAGGCCTCCTTGTCCTGTGCTGACCCACACAGGGGGAGAGGTAGAGAGGAAGCCTGGAAGTGCCCCACTAAACAGCATCTTTGTGAAAATTAGGAAAAGTCCTGTGAGTATGAATGGTGGGCCCTCTCCCACTCCCCTGGAGTTGTCCAGTGCCCAACTTGTACAACTGTAAGCAAGGGTCCTGAGACAAAACCAACCACATCACTTTTTGCCTCAGCAAGAAAATAGGTTTGAACTGGAGGAAGGGGTGTATTTGGTGTATTTAATGCTAAATCCAGCTTGAAGTTTTGATTAATATCTTGGACTGAACATTCATTGCTCAATTGATCTGTGTTTGCAATTTATGGACTCTAGGAGAGTCTATAACCCAAGAAGGAACAGAAGAGGCCATGGTACCTACCAAAGTTTTCATCCAGGCACAGGGAATTAATTTGAACAGGTCAGTGGGTGACAAAAATAAAGTTGCATTTTGATTACAACTCAGTTGGTGCCTATTTAACACATAAAGGAGGAAGAAAGGAGAGACTCAGATGTTAAGTGGGTTGGACTAAATGGACTTAACCTTACAGGTCTGAACAATTCACTATATTGGAACAAACAGCAAACAGGTTTAATTCATATGCTGGGACTTCTTTGAGTCAAAGAGTTTCAAGCAGTCAAGGAGGATTCCAGGGAGGGCAAGGAAGGAAGATAAAACTGAAGCCCTGGAAAGAGCCCCATTGATGTTGCTGAGCGAAGATGAAGTTCTCCAGGAAATAGCATCATGACACTAACATAACAAAGATAGTGCTCAAGGCCGATACCTGCACTGTGGGAAACCAGTGGATTGATAAAGGTCCTGTTTGTTACAGGACTTTGGGGAAAGTTTGAAAGGAGGACTTGACCACATAGTTCCTTTGCTGCAGGCAACCAGACACTGAGATCCCCTGTACGTACTGGGTATGTGGCTAATATAGTTAAGGGATGTCCTTATATAAGGCATTAAGATTTAAGACCAGGTGCTTGGCTGCGTCTGCCCAGGGTTCACTACCCAGGACTCATTTACAACATCCAAAGATATTCTTTAATGCTCCAATCTTTGGAAATAACAACAAAAAATTACCTGAGAACAAAAATATAACTATAGATGAATGATACACAGCCTGTTAAAAAAGCACTCACATACATGTCAATGATGAATATAATATACATGACAGGTGTGTTCTTGCTTAAATTCCAATTCCTTCTCAAGATTTTGGCAAACTCTTCTCACCAGGAGAGGCTAATCTCAAATTTGATTCTAATGCACTTTTTTCAAACCCAGTCCTTCTGGCCCTGGCCTGTGTTCATTATAAAATTTCACATTGATCTTTACCTCTCTGACCCCTGAATATCTCTTTTTATATTTTATTTTATTTTTTTAATTTTTAATTTGAAAATCTCTTAGTGCACCACGGGCGTTTGCCACCATGCTACAGTGTGTTCTTACACAGCTACCTTGGCCTTGCCTTCTCTTGGCCTCCGAGCTTTCCTGTGCTGGACTTGCCTTTGCTCACATTTTCTTCCACATTTTGCCCTCCACATGACCTCCGAAGACTTTTTCTTAGACCCCTCCTCACAAAACCCAAATCTTCGGCCTCCAGACCTCTAAAGCAGTGTTTCCCAACCTTCTACCCATCATGGCACATTGAGAGGATATTTTTGTTACCCACTGTGACAAGCTGGCAAGATTTGGGGCTCCAGTGTGGGCTGCAGAGGCTGGGGGTGACCAGCTCAGGACCCCAGCCACTCAAAGATCAAGGAGACAGTGTCTTGGGGTACACTTGTAGGAATGCTGCCTGTATCCTTGCTACCCCAAGTGTGGTCCTCAGACCAGCCCTGTAAGCATCACCTGGGAACTGCTTAGAAATGCAGAATCTCAGGCCACACAAACCTAATGACTAGGAATCTGCATTCTTATTCCTACTCTTCCGGTCATATTCCTACAGTTTATTCTGATTGTCTTTCCCCATCAGTCTGCTGTTATGTTTCTCTTTTCTGGAAACAGAATAAAACCAGTTCCCTCTTTGAGAAAGAAAAATAGGAAACAGAAATATGAGTCTTCCTTTAAGAAGGAAATCAGTTTTTATAGGGAAGCTCTGAAGGAAACACTCAAACCATTCATTCCAACACTATTTGTAAATTGCTTTCTTTTCTATTTGCTGATAAGAAAAGCTAAAGGATTCAGTGTATTTTTGACATTCAAGAGCTAAATATTTACTATTTAATCAGATGGAGACAAGGTCTCAAATAAATTTGGCTCTGCTATATTCTAGGTGGAAAGTTCTTTGCTGTTTTTACCCACATGATACATAAACTTACCATGTGTTTGTGCCCCTCAGGAACCATGGAAAGTGTTTTAGATGATTATGGGAAGTCATAAAACATGACTGGTATGGAAGTTAATAATGGTTCATAAACTATATTTGTTAGTCTTAGATACAACTGAACTTAAAAATAAACCTTAGAGAGTTTGAAATTCTGTTCCTGCCAAAAGCTAAGTTCCTGTTCTGACACTCTAAAAACTACATTCTAATTTCTGGTATGTGAAATACCAGTTCTCTGACTCCCCTCATGTAGTGGTTAAAATAAAACCAAAATACAAGACAAAGCTCTGTTTATTCTGTAGCTGTACACTCTTAGTACACTGATTCTATTATCTTTGGCAGGAAAAAAATATCCTGGGACAGAGCATTGTTTAGAAAGAAGACTGTCCCTCCTGCCACTGAACAGACCCTTAGTTTATTATAATTTACTGTTTTCCTTTATAAACTTTCTCCCCTGTCTGTTCAGAACCATCATTTTAGAGCCATATGCTGCTCTCTGTGACTGACAGAAATTGTGTTCATTACTAAAGAAATACCTTATATTATTTTAAAAAATTCTGTGACTAATCCCATTCTCCTAGGAGTGGGTTACTTGTTCTATTCTGTTAGGAGAGTTCTATAGATATGTAGCAGGCTTCTGCTGGATGAGGAAACATGACCTTATGCCAGCATGCTCATTTAAGAAGGAAACGCAATGTGGAGCCAGGGTCTGAATTGAACACCTTCAGTGTGTACAAATGCCTGCGTCTCATGGAAAGTCAATGCCAGGAATCCTCCATCAGGAACTTCTGTTAGTCTCTTTTAAAAAGCTGGAGTATCTATTTCCTCTCTAGGCTTTAGACTCCCATTGTGGCTGAAAGTTGAGTGGTTATGAATCCAGTGGTGCTTCTTTCCTGCCACCTTTGGAGGTGGTATAGTACAGCAGGAAGAATAAGGGTTTTGGGTCAAACGTCTGGCTTGGTGGGATCCCAGTTCTACCAGTTACTATGTGACTCTGGGGGAAGTGTTTAATCTCTTTGCCTCAGTTTCTTCATTTGTTAGATGGCATAAAGCACGTGCCTGGCAGGGCTGCTATGAGGATTAAATAAGATAGTATTGATGAGAATAAGAATGCAAAGTGCTGAGAGCAATACCTGGCGTTACCAAGATGTAAGTTAGTGTTAGTTATTTCCCCCCCTTTCATCTGGCCTCCTGCATCCTTCATTCCCCTCCCAGCCTCTCTGAAGAGACAAGGCATGAACACCAGGAAGCTGGGTTTCCAAATGAGCTGAGTCTCGCTGGACATCCAAATTAGAAAAATACACATCCTTCGGGGAGCAAAGAAAGTGAGTATAGCCCGCTGAGGGCTGCAAAAGTTGGTCCAAAATGCTGGTCCCCAAGTTCACTTTTTCTCTCCTCAACTATGTCAATTCTACTGATGACACCATTGAAGACATTCTTTATCTGTGTCACTGCGTGTGTTTAAACTTCTAAGCGTTTCTATTTGATTTTTCTTTCTGCTGAAATTTTCCATTTGTTCATCCATGTTATCCAGCCTTTCCACTAGAAACTTTAACATATGAATTTTAGTAATTTTATATTCCCTATCTGACAGTTCCAACACCTAGGTCATTTCTTAGTCTGGTACTGTTGATTGCTTTGTCTTTTGGTAGTGGGTTTTTTCCTTGCCTTTGTGTGTGTGTGTGTATCTTATGATTTTTAATTGAATGCTGTCCGTTGCATGTAGAATAGTAGAACATGAGGTATACAGTATTTGTGCCTGGAAATGGGCACACAGATTTCTTCTGCGAGACCATTAGTGTGTGTATGTGGTGGTGGTGGGTGGGTGAGAGAGGATGAGTCAGTTGAGCCAGGAGTTGAGCTGGATTTGGGTGCTGCTGTTGCTATGGTTCTGTTCTGTGTACCACCATCTTCAAATTCCTCTGGCGTTAACCTTGCTAGAACCAGGGCTGTAGTGCCAGAGAGTTTTCCCCAATGTTCCTGCTTTCCTTTTAGCTTTCTGCTTTCCTTGTGCACCTGTTCCAAAGAGGAGTCTCTCTCCACATTCTTGCCCCTCCCCTAGTGGTAGACTATGGTTACTTTTTACTTGGTTCTTGCTTAGTCTTGTGGTGGGGTTTTTTCTCTGTTATCCTGATCTAGTCCCAGTCTTAGGTCTTCTGTTGCCAGGCTTTTAGGGTGGCATCTCAGTCATGCTGCTCCTTTTCCCCATGGAGGCCAAACTCTTGTCTTGTGTGTTTGGCAGATCTTGTGTGGGAGACAGTTTCCTCCTCCTCCCCCAGTGGTAGGAGACCTTTAATTATATTGGTATAGCATCCTAGGCCCAGGACTGTTTCCTGCCCTTCCCTCAGGGAAAGGAGTTTTCTTCTTTTACTCTTTCCCTAGCTGTAATAGATCTTCACGTGTTCCCTGGGGCAACAGAATTTGCTGCCCCACACTAGCAACTTAAGGCTTTTGTTTTGTAGAGGAGAAGCATATGGACAGGCTTTCCTGTTCGTGTTACAGTGTCAGAGCTGGGGTGGGTGTGCACAGGTAAGTGCCACCCTAATCTTTCTTCCCTCCCCTCTGCCAACCTCTTGCTGATGCTTCCCATTGGCTGAATCCAGCCATAAGCCAGGTGACAGGGGGACCCGGGAGAGGCAATCCACAGAGGTCAGTCTCCTAGGGCAATAGCAGGGCAGAGAATAGTGGGGGTTGGAACTGGAGGTGGAGGAATAGAGAATGACCAGTACACATATACATATTCTTATAATAATAATATTAAAGTAAAAATAAAAGAAGACAAGAAAGTCAATAGGTAAGAAAGTATTTGAAGGGATGGGCCATTGGCTCTGGATGGATTGGGAAAGACATGGTTATAGAAGGAATTTGATGCAATGAGAGATAAAATAGAGGTCCAACCAGGCTCTGGAAGCCTTGCTGAGGAAGAAGCTTGATGAAATGGAAGTGAAAATTTGAGAGAGCAGGAAGGATCAAACACTATGCTCAGGGAGGAAGAGGGAATCTAAGATTTCCGAAATGCTGCCAAAATTGAGAGTATAGCTATAGGTAAGGATGGCTGAAGTGGGTTTTGAGAGTCAAAGGTTTTGTGAAGCCAGAGTACGGGATGGGTACTTTGCTTAGACCTTGGTGGAACCAAGGATAACAAGGGGACAGAATTGGAGAGCAGAACTTTGGCACCTAACATTGTCCTCAAGGAATGAAGGGATGGAATAAAGAGATATGATGATGCCAATGGCAAGGAGAGGAGGAGGCAGGTATGGCCAGATAACTGGAGCTTGAAAAGAGCTGCTTTATACTTCTATTATTATTTCTACTCTTACCACTCCTGTTACCGTTATACTCAGGTCAACTTTCCGATAGTAGTATGGGTTGTGTGTTCTGAAAGCATTAGTGGACAGCCAAAAGACTTTTGATCACTCTTCCTGGTTTGGTAGTTCAACTATACTCCTGCACTTCACACCGTATGCTTCACCTACATTGAGCTTGCATTTTGTAAATGGTGGCCATTTAAGTTGTTTCACGTTTTTCAATGGCCCATGCCCCAGACTCCCAACCCACAGATTCTGTGAGATAAGAAATGTGTACTCTTTTAGGCTGTTAAATGTGTGGTATTTTGTTATACAGCAATAGAAAACTAATATGCTCTGTGATAAATACTTTACAGGTATTAGCTCAATTGATTTTCACCGCAGTCCTAAATTAAATATTATTCCAGTGTTTACAAATGAGGATTCTGAGGTTCAAAGAAGTTGAGAAAGTTGTCCAGAGTCACATAGCAGGTCATGGATAGGAAATTCAAGGCAGGTTTCCAACTCTTGAGCCCATGGTCTTAACCTGCCTTTTATAAGACTCCCAGATTCTTGGTTTTGAAAACACAGTACCAACTTTTCAAAAATTTAATATCAGTTTACAGTTTTACCCACAGTGGATAAGAGTATCTATTTCTCAACCTTCTTACCAGTATTGATTATTTGTTTAAAAAATGATAAATTTACAAGTAAAATTACAATTCTTAAAATTTGCTTTTCTTTGGACATGTCCTCAGATTTTTGTTTTCTAGCAATAGTTCCCCTTTCATGAGTGGTCCATTATGAACAGTACCTTCTTGGGATATTATGGTAAGAAAGGGGAGCTAAGGGGGGGAAGCATCTCCAATTTTTATGTTTTCAAGTAAGAAAATAAATTTTAGATTAAATTAAACTCTCAGTGAAATGGCCATACAGAGAACTGACATAGAATGGCATTTTGATGAAATGAAATGGCAAGCTAAATTGCCTGTCCATTTATGGGCTGTATTCCAGTTATACACCCCATGGCTACCAAAGCACCTAGGAAAAATTCATTCCTATCTCAGGGAGGGAAATAGTCATATATCTATGAGCTCTAGTTATTCATATGAAGTCACTTATTAATATATATTTTCTGTGATTTTGGGCAAATGAACTCTAGAGCTCTATAATTAATTTTCCCCATTTGCCTTTCTGAAAAACACCATCCCACAAATTGTGTTTCACCCAGTAACAATCTGAATATGCAAATAAAATAGTTTAGTAGCAATTATGTTTAGAAGATAACATTTTTTGATGGATTTAAATTTGTCCTTCAAGGGAACCCTACAAAGTTTTGCAAATTTGTCCAAGGAGGATTGATTTCTGTGGTAATTTTTCCATGACATTATTATTATGAACAGATGCTTTTTTCTTTCTGCATGAGGACAAACATTCATTTCAGTTAATAAAACCACAAATTTCAGACACTTTTAAGTGAGAATGGAAAGAGTTTAGTTATGAGGACACTCATTTTTGTGGTGTTGTGGTTGCTGCTGAATTTAATGGGAAAAACAATTAGAATTGTAATACCCAGATTTTTCTAAACCCTTTTAAATAAAGCATTAAATCACTAGTCAGTTAATTAATGAGATTGATCACAATGTTTTAAAAATCAGAAATCTCTCTGGTTTGAGCTGGTGTTTAAAAAAATCAGAAATATAGGATATGAAATTATATTATGAAAACAAACATTACCGCCACCAGCCTGTGGAATGATTTGTGATTGAGCTACCTTTGTACCTCCCTGGTTCCTTCTATAGATTGGCCCATGATGATGAAGATGATGATGAAGATGAAGAAGCTAATGATGATGATTGATTGATGATAGCTACGCTTTATTAAGGACTTACCATGTGCCAGGAGTATTAACTCATTGAATCTTCTCCATGACCATATGAATAAGGGCTATTATTATCCCCATTATACAGATGAGGAAATCAAGGTGCAGAGAGGTTAGGTTGTTCAAGGTCACATGGCTGGTGAGTGGCGGAGACAGGATTCAGACTCAGGTATGCCTGACACCAAAGACTATTAATTTTGCTAGACCAAGTCATGCCAACTTCATAAGCTTGGATTCAGTTTTTGAGGGCTGAATCTCACATCTTGATTTTAGTGTACACAGCCAAGATAGGATCACTGGCAAAGATGTTTTTATTTTCCTCTGCTTTGTCAGGATCACCTTACAGGCATTTCTCTGACAGCTGAAGATACAGAATTATCTGCATTAGGCTTTTGAAGCTCTGTAATTCCACCAAAATATTTATTAGAGATACCCTGATTTTATCCCAAGTATTTTTGTATTATTAGATACTCTGGATGGCTTTCCATGACTCAAATGTTCCTTTTACTTGAAAAGATGACAAACCTAGTGGTTTAGCCCAGAACTTCACACCTTTCAACAATTAGAAGTATGGTCACTTTTGTATGGAGTTACTGAGTTGTGCAGAATGAACTTGCCCCAGGACCATGGTGGTTTTCTCTGAAGCAAAGGCCTTCCATGGGAACTGTCCATGGTAGTTCCTGGCAGAACTCATAAATCATAATAGGACCTTCCAGTGTTAGACATGGTACTGAATTTCTAGGTAGAGCGCGCTCTGCTCACTCTCTCTCTCTCTCTCTCTCTCTCTCTCTCTCTCTCTCTCTCTCTCTCTCCCCTCTCCCCCAGCATACGCTCTTCCTTTCTCCTTCCCTCTCTTCATGTATTTGTGAATTAGAGATATTAGGGAAAGTTGGGGTGTCTGTCTCACTTGTCCCCTTATAGTTCAGATTTTGAGATTCTAATTTTCTGATGATTATAAATTGCTATATGTTTATCACATGATAAAACAACAAAAGAATATCCTTTTGTTACTCTTTAAATCCTAGGAATATAGAAAGGCAAAAAGCACTGTAGTTACAGGCCTATTTTAGTTGAATTTCTGATTATAAGGATTACTTTTTAAGGAGAAAAAGCAAGCGCCCCACTGTGGTCAACTATATGATAGTTCACCCATAATTTTGGTCTCCTCTCTATGGTGTCCCTGTCTGTAGGAAGATTATACATTCTTGCCCTGGTGAACTCAGAAGTGGCCATGTGACTTGCTTTGGCCAGTCAAATGTGGGCCACTTCTGAGGAGAAGCTGTTAACAGCCAGCATGTGTGGTTCACAATGCCATAATGACTGCTAATGTTTCTGATTGAGGCTGCTCCATTAGCCTGAGTCCCAAAGTGAAAATTAATTGAATCAGAGCAGCAGCCAACCCTCACTGGATAAGTAGAATGAGGGAGAAACAAACCATTATTATAAGCCATTGATTGTTTAGAGCCATTTTTTGCAGCATCCTAGTCGATCTTGACTGATAGGCTCATCCACTCCCATTTGCTGTTGCTGACCCCCTAGGGAAAAGGCAGCCACAAAATACATTTCTAATGGGGATACATAGTATACTTTGAATATACTATGTAGATTCAATATAATAAAATTTATGTAGATTATAAAACTCTCAACTTTCTCCTTTTCTTTCTTGCTGGCTAGAACCAACCCTTCTCTCCCATGCTGAGATACTCCAGATAGCACTTCAGAGTGGTTTCTTGGCTGTCAGCGAGACACTCGGGTGCCAAAGAAGATCTGGTGGAGGTAGCTGTGAGAATTCCAGTCACGTATATACAGTATCTCCCTTTAAAAAACAACAAAGTTGCCTAAAATCAAAATGAAAGTCTAATTGCACCCAGTACTAACCTAAAATTAAAGCAATTCCTTGTTTTCTTTTCCATTGTGTTTACTTTGTTAGAATGAATGGATGCTTTAGATCTTATATTGGGTTCCCCTGGAAACAGATTCTGAGACAGAGTTTCATGCAGAAGGGTTCTTTTTTTTTCAGGGGTGGGGAGGGTTAGTGCAAATGCGACATATACCTGTAAGGATGTGAGGAAAGCAGATTGGTTCGAGTGAGAAGCTAACCAGCAACATGGTTGCAACTGAGGCTTCCGTTCATCCTGTAAGGTGGAAAAGGCCTTCATAATTATCTCATGTGGAGGCCAAGGGGTCTGTTCTTCATATCCCTGCATCAACTGGTCATAGCTGTGGGCTGCCCTCTGGAAAGGGGCATGACCTTGAGCAAGGCATAACCCTGTGGCTGAGCACAATGTTCAGTGAGGGACTGAGCTGTGAGCTGTGAGTGGCTGATATTCTCAGCAGGTGGGAAATAAGTACAGTGGTCCGAAGAGGAGATCTAGGTGCAGTACTATGGACCCATTGCAGCATACCCTTGTGCCATTCAGATTGACTTGATTTTTCCAGTAAGTTTGCCTCCCAGGGAACAACTTTCACAGGATTCTAGTTGATCTTATGTTCTGGAGAGTGAAAATAACTGGTACCATTCCTTCCACCTCTGGTCTCCTAAACCCATGTATTCTACCTACTGGGGACATAGCTCTACGTAACGGTCATTGATTTAGGATAACAACCAAGCCTTTCAGTTTATCATCTCCAATTTGGCACCTCAACTATATCTTTAAGAGGCCATTCTGCTGCTATCAGGCCTAAGGCTTCTGTAGGTGTGCAATGTGATAGGACCAATGGATGCCACAGTCATGTTCCCATGACTACCCCTTATTTCCTGGAGGGTGGATCCCTATTCTGAGGCAACATGATGTGATATTTGATGTAGGAGGATCAAACACACTGCAAGTCCTTGTGTGGTAATGCTGGGAAAAAGTCCTACATGTAGAAAAGCCAAACTTATGCCCAAAATATGTATTTGTTTCAGTCAAGATAAATTGCTGCTCTTTTCATGGTGGAAATAGTCAGTTGGTCTCTTTGAGGGATGGTGTCATATCAGGAGGCTTGGCTCTGTGGCTGGCAGGTTGGACATCATCAGTGGCAGCGGCTAGATCAGCTTTGGTGAGTGGAAGTCCATGCTCTTGGGCTCATTCATAACCTCAGTTCCTGTTGCCATGGCTGTCCCCGTGGCCAGCACGGGGATGGGTGATGTTAGAGGCTGGCTGATGTCAACTGGACAATCATTCTTTCTACTTGATTGTTTAGTTTAGTACCTCTTCCCTTGTGGATGATCTCATTCAGGTGTTAGTGTGTGATACATTGACATTTTTGCCCATCCCATAAGTCCATCTATCTCTTTCCCAGATCTTTTTGACCCTGGTATTCCATTTCTCTTTCCGAGCTCCTGACCAAGTCAAGCTATTGCCACTCCTCATGAGTTTGTATGTATTCTTAACTCAGGCCGCTTCTTTTTCCACGCTAAGTGGGTGGCTAGGTACACTGCTTAGAACTCTGCCCATTGGGAGGATTTCCCTGTCTTTCAGAGCCATCACTAAGTGGTGTTGTACATCAGCAGCAGATTCACATCAACATGCCAAGCCAACCCATCCACAAACTAAGGTAAGCCTACTTTTGTCCTCTTTCATAAGCCCCCCACCCCCATGTAGCTATAGATGTGAGCTGAAGGAGAAGGGTTCTGGCATTCCACATGTGCTGCTTCCCTGTGCCTGCTGGCTCTGTTTGTGCCTGACCCTGGGTATACCACTTCCATCTTATGATGGATTGCTCACCTTTGACAGAAGCTACCTCCTGATGGGCAGCTCTGGCAGCATGGTCACTTGATGTTCCATGCTCCATCTTTACTAAGATGAGAGAATTTATCTTCACTAAGGCTCAGTAGCATGCTAGTAGCTGCTTTTGGATAGTGCATAGTGCATGGTTCTCTGCTACAGATGGCATGGTCTTGCTCAAAAGTCTTAGGGGTCTACATTATGACTCTCCTCTTATAGCTTTCCATTAAACACTTCACAGCATCTTTTCCTACCACAGATACTTCAAGTGCCATAGGGACTACTGGGTTGTATGGTTCAAGAAGCAGGGCTCCTTGCCCCTCAGGCTGAATCTGCTGCAGAGCCTTTTCTTGCTCAGGACCCCACTTAAAGCTGGCGGGCTCTGGGCTACCCAATAGATGGGATGGAGCAATATTCCCAAATATGCTGCATCCAGAATCCAAAAAAATCCCACCAAATGTGCTTCTTTCTTAGTGTGGGAGGTGTGAGATGCAAACATTTGTATTTTATTTTGGAGAGGATGTTCCAGCATTCCCTGGATCAATCTATTAGTAGACTCTTCACTGATGTGGTGGTTCCCTGCATCTTTGTAGGTTTATCTCTCACCCTCTGGAGTACATGTCTTGCCATACTTCAATATACTTCCCACTCTTTGATCATCAGTCCTGATTAACATGGTATCACTGATATCGTACACCAAACTGAGTTCTTCAGAGTCCAGACAGTACAGGTGCCTTCAGACTGTATTATGCCAGAAGGTAAGAGAGTTAACATAGCCCTGGGGCAAGACCATAACCATGTAGGGTTTTCTGTTCTATGTGAATGTGAACTACTTCTTATCCTCCTTCATGGTAGGAATGAACAAGAACAGAGGTGTCAAGTCAGTGGCTACATACCATGTGCTGGTGGCCATGTCAATCTTCTCTCACAGATACCCTGTCTTGCACAGCAGCCACAATTGGGGCTACTACTTGGTTGAGTTTGCAGTAGTCTATTGTTGTCCTCCATGTTCCATCTGGTTTTTGTAGAGGCCAGACTGGTGAATTAAAGGAGGGTATGACAGGGATCACCACCCCTGCATCCTTTAAAAGTTTCTGAAGGTGGCCCTAATCTGTGGCATTTTCCTAAGAAGCAGCCCTATTATTTTTAATGTATTCTCTTAGTCAGTGGTTTGGGGCAGTTTCAGAGACTTCTACTTGGCCTTCTCCCCTACAATGACTTACCTCTCAAGTCAAGGAGCCAGTGTATGCATTCTGTTCTACCAACTATCAAGTATGTCCATTCTAATTATACACGTGAGGATCAGAATACCGGGTAGGTCTCTGAATCCAGACGGCCCACTGTGAGCCAGACTTGGGCCAGGAGTCCCTTTATTGCTTGGTCCTGTGTGTCTCCACTCTAACAAGGAGCTATCTGAGTGTCAATTTCAGTGTAGAAATCCTTGAAAGGTCTGGGTAGCCACTCCAATGCATGGCTATCCAAGTAAATAGAAGCAGATCAGTCTGGGAAAGAACCTGGGGAATCACTACTGAACACACTTACTATAGTGTTACAGGGTCACATTCTTTTGGTCACAGTGATTAGTGCAGGAATGAGCCAATGACATACAGTGATATAGTCACCAGGAATCCTGGGAAAGACACTCTGACTCTTTTCTTGCTGGACATGAAGGAGAAAGGCTGTAGTAGCTCAAACTACCAGTCATCTATGACCACATGGGACTAGAGGTTGGAACCAACACTGAGGAAGAAATGGAGGGAGTAGGGATCATATCCAGGTGGCATCATTTGAGTCCTAGATCAGGTTGTACCTGAAGCCACACTGAAGTGAGCCACTACCTTCCCTAGTCTTTTCTTAAACCAGTTTGAATTGTGCTTACTGTCCTAACTGGCGTATCGAGGGAAGCAGCATTTGTGGGTGAGAAGGAAGGAGAGTTTCCTATGGCTTTTTCATGTTAAGCCAGGGCAATGGCTGGGTTGTGGATAAAGTCATATAGCAGAATAAATTGGGGAGCTTTCAAACCACTCTTTTTTTTTTTTACTTTTATTATTTCTTTTATTTTTACCCTTTGTCTAGTTCTGTTACTTATTAACATTTTAACATAGTGCTCTCTCTTCTCTCTCTCTCTCTCTCTCTCTCTCTCTCTCTCTGTGTAAATACATGGCTATTACTGTTTTTTAAAAATTTATTTATTTTTAATTTTATTTCAGAATATTATGGGGGTGGAAATGTTTTGGTTACATGGATTGCTTTTGTGCTGCTTGAGACAAAGTTATAAGTGTGCCCATCTCCCAGATAGTGTACATTGTACCCATTAGGTATGATTTCACCCATCCCCCTCCCCCCCTCCCATCTGTTTGATTTTCATTGAGTTTTACTTCCTATTGTGCACACAAGTTCTGTTTGCTTAGTTCCAATTTAATAGCGAGTACATATGGTGTTTGTTTTTCCATTCTTGAGATACTTCACTTAGGAAAATGGTCTCCATTTCCATCCAGATTGTTACAAAAGGTATTAATTCTTTTTTTTTTATGGCTGAGTAGTACTCCATGATATACATATACCACATTTTATTAATCCGCTCATGAACTGATGGGCACTTGGGTTGATTCTGCATCTTTGCGATTGTGAATTGTGCTGCAATAAACGTTCAAGTGCAAGTGTCTTTTTGATAAAATGACATTTTTCCTTTGGGAAATACCCAGTAGTGGGATTGCTGGATCAAATGGTAGTTCCACTTTGAGGACTTTTGAGTCTTTGAGGACTCTCCATATTATTTTCATAGAGGTTGTATTAGTTTGCAGTCCCACCAACAGTGTATAAGCATTCCTTTCTCTCCACATCCATGCCAGCATCTATTGTTTTGGGACTTTTTGATAAAAGCCATTCTCACTGGGGTTGGGGCTAGGTGATATCTCATTGTGGTTTTGATTTGCATTTCCCTGATAATTAGTGATGTTGAGCATTTCTTCATATGTTTATTGGCCATTGTCTATCTTGTTTTGAAAAGCTTCTGTTCATGTATTTTGCCCACTTTTTAATGGGGTTGTTTGATTTTTTTCTTGCTGGTTTGCTTGAGTTCTTTGTAGATTCCTGTTACCAGCCCTTTAACGGATATATAGCATGTGAATATTTTCTCCCATTCTGTAGGTTGTCTATTTACTCTGTTGATTGTTTCCTTGGCTGTGCAGGAGCTTTTTAATATACTCAAGTCCCATTTATTTATTTTTGTTGTTGCTGTGGTTGCCTTTGGGGTCTTAGTCATAAATTCTTTGCCTAGGCTGGTATCTAGAAGAGTTTTTCCACATTTTCTTCTAGAATTCTTATGGTTTCGTGTCTTAGATTTAAGTCTGTTTTCCATTTTGGATTAATTTTAGTGAGTAGTGAGAAATATGGATCCTGTTTCAATCTTCTACATGTGGCTATCCAATTTTCCCAGCACCATTTATTGAATAGGGATTCTTTTTCCCAGTGTATATTATTGTCTGCTTTGTCAAAGATCAGATGGCGATATATGAATGGTTTTATATCTGGGTTATCTGTTCTGTTCCATTGGTTTATGTCTCTATTTTTGTGCCAGTACCATGCTGCTTTGGTTACTATACCTTGTAGTATAAATTAAAGTCTGGAAGAGTGATGCCTCCAGATTTGTACCTTTTGCTTAAGGTTGCTTTGGCTGTTCAGGCTCTTTTCTGCTTCCAAACGAAGTATAGAATTATTTTTTCTAGATCTGCAAAAAATAATGCTGGTATTTTGATGGGGATTGCATTGAATATGTAAATCACTTTGGGTAGTATGGACGTTTTGACAATGTTGATTCTGCTGATCTGTAAGCATGATATGTTTTTCCATTTGTTTACATCCTCTGCAGTTTCCTTCCTTAGTAATTCATAGTTCTCCTTGTAGGTCTTTCACCTCCTTGGTTAAATATATTCCTAGGTACTTTATATTCTTTGTTGCTATTGTGAAAGGTATTGAGTCTTTGATTTGATTCTCAGCTTAACTGTTGTTGGTGTATAGAAATGCTACTGATTTGTGTACATTGATTTTGTAAGCTGAGACTTTGCTGACTTTATTTACAACTTCAAGGAGTCTCTTGGCAGAGTCTTTGGGGTTTTCTAGATATAAGATTGTATCATCATCAAAGAGTGATAGTTTGACCTCTTCTTTCCCCATTTGGATACCCTTGATTTCCTTCTGTTGCCTGATTACTCTGGCAAGGACTTCTAGCACTGTGTTGAATAAAAGTGGTGACAGTGGGCAACATTGTCTAGGTACAATTCTAAGTGGGAATGCTTTCAATTTTTTCCCATTCAGTATGATGTTGCCTGTGGGTTTGTCATATATGGTTTTTATAATTTTGAGGTATATTCTATCTATGCCTATTTTGTGGAGAGTTCTTATCATAAAAGGGTGCTGAATTTTGTCAAATGCTTTTTCTGCGTTTATTGAGATGATCATATGGTCTTTGTTTTTGCTTCTGTTTATGTAGTGAATCACATTTATGGATTTACATACGTTGAGCCATCCTTGCATCCCTGGGATGAAGCCCACTTGGTCATGGTGGATTATTCTTTTGATGTGCAGCTGAATTTAGTTTGCTAGAATTTTATTGAGAATTTTTGCATTTATATTCATAAGGGATATTCATTTGTAGTTTTCTTGTTTTGTGTGTCCTTTCCTGGCTTTGGTATCAAAATGATACTGGCTTCGTGGAATGAGTTGAGGAGGATTCCTTCCTTCTTGATGTTATGAAATAATTTCTGCAGTATGGGTAGAAATTCTTCTTTGTAGGTCTGGTAATATTCAGCTGTGAAGCCATCTGGTCGGGGACTTTTTTTTGTTGGAAGATTTTTTATTGCTGCTTCAATTTCATTGCTTGATATTGGTCTGTTTAGGAGTTCTATTTCTTCCTGATTGCACCTAGGGATATTGTATGTTTCCAAGAATTTTCCCATTTCCTCAACATTTTCAAGTTTATGTGCATAGAGATTTTTATACTATTCAGAGATGATATTTTGTATTTCCATGGTATCAGTTGTAATATTTCCTTTTTCATTTCTGATTGAGCTTATTAGAGTCCTTTCTTTTCTGTTTCTGGTTAATCTAGTGAGAGGTCTATCAATTTTGTTTATTTTTTCAAAGAACCAACTTTTTGTTTCGTTAATCTTCTGTATGATTCTTTTTTATTGATTTCATTTAATTCTGCTCTGACTTAATTATTTCTTTTCTTCTGCTGGGTTTGGGATTGGTTTGCTCTTCCCTTTCTAATTATTTGAGATGATTCATTGGATTGTTGATTTGTGATCTTTCTGTCTTTTGATGTAGGCATTTAAGGCTATGAATTTCCCTCTTAGGATTGCTTTTGCTGAATCCCTCAGGTTTCGATAACTTGTGTCCCCTTTGTCATTTAGTTTGAGGAATCTCTTGATTTCCATCTTAATTTCCTCCTTGACCCAATAAGCATTCAGCAGTAGGTTATTTAATTGCCATGACTTTGTGTAGAGTTGAGTGTTTCTGTTGGAATTGATTTCTAATTTTATTCCACTGCGGTCTGAGAAGATACATGGTATAATTTCTATTTTCATTAATTTGTTGAGACATGTTTTGTGGCCTAAGATGTGATCAATCTTAGAGAATGTTCTCTGTGCTGATGAGAAGAATGTATATTCAGTAGTTTTTGGGTAGAATGTTCTGTAAATGTCTGTTAGGCCCATTTGTTCTAGAGTCCCATTTAAGTCTGTGTTTCTTTGTTTATTTTCTGATTGGAGGATCTGTCCAGTTCTGTCAGTGGGGTGTTGAAGTCCCTGGCTATGAAGATGCTGCTGTTTATTACTTTGTTTAGATCTAGTAGGGTTTGCTTTATGAATCTGGGTGCACCTGTGTTAGGTGCAAAAATATTTAGGATTATTATGTCTTCTTGTTGAATTGCTTCCTTTACCATTATATAATGACCATCTTTGTCATTCTTTACTATTGTTGATTTGAAGTCTATGTTATCTGATATGAAAATGGCTACACCAGCTTTCTTTTGGTTTCCATTTGCATGGAATATTTTTTCTATCCTTCACCTTGAGTCTGAATCAGTCCTTGTGGGTTAAAGTGTTTCCTGGAGACCTAAGATACTTGGCTTTTATTTTTTTTAATGCTAGCCTAGTTCTATGACAAAATGTTCTTCACGTTGGTCTTACTCTAGTTTGTCTGAGAAGGTCTTTATTTTCCCTATGTAGAACTTAGTTTTGCAGGATAACATTTAGCGGCCATATTCTTTGAGAGGCAGAATGGCCCCAATCCCTTCTAGCTTGTAAGGTCTCAGTTGAGAAGTCTGCAGTTAGTCTGATGGGTTTTCCTTTTTAAGTTACCTGATATTTTCACCTTACAGCTCATAGGAGTTCCTCCTTCATAATAACTTTGGCCAGTCTGATGACTATGTGTCGTGGTGATTTCCTCTTTGCGATGAATCTCCCAGGTGTCTGTTGAACTTCCTTTACCTGGATAGCTAAATTTCTAGCAAGACCAGGGAAGTTTTCCTCAATTATTTCCTCAAACAGATTTTCCAACCCTTGTGTATTTTCTTCTTCACCCTTAGGTATGCCTATGATTCTTATGTTAGGCCTCTTTACATAAACCCATACTTCTTGTAGGCTTTGTTCATTCCTCTTATTCCTCTGTTCTTTATCTTTGACTGACTTTTTGAATTCAAAGGTGATGTCTTCAAGCTCTGAGATTCTTTCTTCTGCCTGATCTAGCCTGTTCTTAAAGCTTTGCACTGTTTTTTGTATTTCTTTGAATGAATTTTTATTTCCAGAATTCCATTTGATTTTTTAAAATAATTTGATTTCTTTAGTGAATTTTTCATTCATTTCCTGTATTGTTTTTGTGGCTTCTTTGTGCTGGGTTTCAATTTTCTGTTGTATTTTGTTAAGCTTCCTCAAACCACTCTTGCTCTCTTTCTCTACCAGGACCCATTCTAGAATCACTTGGGGTGTGTGTGTGTGTGTGTGTGTGCACATGCACATGTGCATGCACATATTTGTGGGTGTGAAAAGTTTAAAAACCCTGCCCCAGGTGATTCTGATGCAGCCCAGCCCAATCACTGGACCCTGGTACTAAGAGAAGGACAGATTCTGCTGCCCATAGCCTGACCCTGACCATAATGCCTTGTTAATTCCTTGGGATCAGTGTGTAATTGAAGCCCCCCCAAAGGACCTCACTTGCTAACTTTATTCAAAGTGCTGAATACTCTGCTGCCACCTCCTAGGTCTTTTGTGGTGCTAGGTCTTCCAGCTTTTCCTCCCTCTGGAGAACCAACCAATGGGCTCTTACTTCCCCTCTCTCACCATCTCTGCTGTTAGGACTTTATTCATGTCCATCTTTTAGGTACTATGAATTCATCTAGTCACAGAACTAAGGAATTCAAGGTGTGAATTCACAATACAATTCCCGCTGACAAGAACTGATTACAAGAATGCAGAAACATAAAAGAATAGGTATTTGAAGCAATGAGTTGGAAGTGAACACTAGGAAACAGGGCCTGTGCAGCCTGGAGGTTCTCCCCGCCAACACACACAGTGTCACCACACCAATTCTTCCTCCTTTTCTTTCTCTTTACCAAATGGAAAGATTTGGTTAAGATTTTGTAAGGTAGTTTCCTCATGACACGAAGCCAGTTAGCTCTTCCTGCACTTTATTGGTCCATCAGCACCAAAACACTGTTTAAAGGGGCATGGGGTTAGGGGTATATTCTTGTACCACATTTTTGTCCCACAAAAGTGAAAGGGGGATGAATCAAAAAACAAAACTGTAAGCACAACATCCTCAATTGAAATGTAACAATGAAGTAATTAGACAGGCTTCTCTAAAGAGCTGCTTCCAGCTGCTTCCCACAGGGTAATTCTAGCTGGCTGGAGAAAGTGAAGAGGAGGTCACTGAGTGAGAATAAAGAGAAGTGATTACAGATAATCATTTCTCAGCTTCTCTGCAGAGAAAAGGCTCTGAAGCTCCAGAATTTCCCATTTTGATATTTGAGAAAGACTTTAAAATAGCCCCTAAGGTGACCTAGCACAAGACATAGCCTCATCCATGAAAGATGTTGGTAGATTTCTTAAAGAATGATATACTTGGCAGGCCTTGCTAAAGTTCCTTCAACCGTAGGAGCTGCCAGGTGGGCCCTGATATGCCGTGAATACCTAGGAGGTGTAGGAGGGTCCTGTAAAGCTCCACACTTTGTTCTTTGGGCTTCCTGCAGAGACTGAAGAGACTGTGTAGGAGCAACCAGCACATGTAATGGGAATAGCCAAACACTGTGTTTTAAGTAACAAAAATTTTAAAAGGCAAAACATTCTTACTAAAATCATCTGACTAAAGGTAGGTTCATTGCTAGTTTTTGGCTCAGTCTTCTCTGCCAGATCACCTACATTTCAGCAACCACTTCAAGAGCCAACCTAAGCATGGGCCATTGCCAGAGGTGGGTCTGTTTTTCTTCCTGAGACAGGACCACTGTTGGAATCTTCTCCATTAATTATAATGGATGGTTGTGAGGGTGGAAGGCTAGCAGGCAGATTATCCCATCTGTGCACATCTTGAGAAAGATCATCTAGAAGTATTTAATCCTTGTAGTATGCAGGTCTTAGTTTTAATAGCACTTTATGTGCCATATTGCTCTTAGTTTGTAGATTTAAGTACCAAAATAGGAGATCCTTGAAAGTTGAAATTGTATCTCACCTTTCTATTCATCTTTTTTGAATTTTAAGTGACTTCATTTTCTTAATTGTGTTATATGTACTTTCTAGTTTTTCTACAAAGAACACATTTCACATGCATTTTTTTAAAAAAGAAACACTGTAAATTATTTATTTTATCACATACCATTAATTCTATACCATAAAATTCACCCTTTTAAAGTGTACAATTCAGTAGCTTTTAGTATATAAAAGTTATATAGATTATAGTATAAAATATATAGTATAGATATTATAAAAGTTTTACAACCATAACCATTATCTAATTTCAGAACATTTTCCTCACACACCCCCCCCCCAAAACCCTGTACCTGTTAACAGTCATTCCTCAGTCTCCCTCTGCCTCTGGCAAACTCCTAACCTGCCACATGGGACACCATGATCAACTAGCCAAAGACTTAGGCTATTGTGATAACTGCTTAGACTTCATTGTCCATTACAGTAACCATGTCTACCTTGCTTTTGGCAATTAAGTGCTATCATTTGGCTGCCATGTTCTCTATCATCCCAGAGCAGTTGGCTTGGTAGGATGGTGGAATGGCCTTTTGAAGACTCAGTTACAGCACCAGCTAGTGGCAACACCTTGTAGGGTTGGGCTAATGTCCTCCAGGTTGTTGTATATGCTCTGAATCAACATGTATATATGGTGTTATTTCTCCCATAGCCAGAATTCATGAGTCCGGGAGTCAAAGGGAGGAATACTTCTACCAAGAGATACAACAATGACCCATTGACCTGCAAGTTGAGACTACTACCTGGTCACTTTGGGCTCCTCATGCCTGTAAATCAACAGGCAATGAAAGAGGTACTGCACTGGCTGGGGTGATGAATCCTGATTGCCAAGGGAAAATTGGGCCCCTACCCCACAGTGGAGGAAAAGAAGAGTATGTTTGGAATACAGAAGATTCCTTAGAATGTCTGTTAGTAATATCAAACCTTGTGATTAAAGTCAATGGAAAACTACAACTACCCAATTCAAGTAGGACTACCAATGTGCCAGATCCTTTAGGAATAAAGGCTTGGGTCACCCCACCAGGTAAAAAACCATGGCCAGCTGAATTGCTTGCTCAGGACAAGGGAATATGGAATGGTCAGTGGAAGAATGTAGTCATAAGTACTACAACTAGGAAACCAGTTACGGAAATGAGGACTGTAGTTGTTATGAGTATTTCTTCATTATTTTATTATGAATATATTTATATGTATATTAAGCAAATATTTTTGTTTTCTTCCCACTCTTATCCCCTTATCATCTCACTTAAGATGTATTAGTAGTAGTTAACGTTATATAACAGTAGTTAAGTTACAGGCTATCAAAGGAGAAAAATGAACATCACCTAAGAACTTTGCATCCTCTTTGGGAAAAAGGGTTAGATTGGTTTCAGTTGTACAAATGGTAGTTGTATCATGTTAAGCAGAAGCATGGCTTTGTTATTATCTTTATTTGGAGGTTAAATATGGTTTAAGGAGATGTGTATGGGGGCCAGCTTGACAACAGGTAGACTATGATGGTCTTTTTGATATGTCAACTTAACTGGGCTAACCTCCCCAGTTACTGAATAAAACACTCATCTAGGTGTTGCTATGAAGGTATTTCTTCAGATACGATTAAAATTCATAATCAATTGGCTTTAAATAAGGGAGATTTTCCTAGGTAACCTAGGTGGGCCTTATTCAGTTGAAAGGCCTTTAAGAGCAGAGCTAAGGTGTCCCTGAAGAAGAAGAAATTCTGCCTGTGTACAGCTTCTTCTGCCTGTGCCCCAAAGTTCTGCCCTGCCTTTCCTGATGGCCTGTCCTGTGGATCTCAGGCTTGTCTAGCCAGCTCCCACAGTTGTGCAAACCGATTTCTGTGATGCTTCTATTAACATATATCTTATTAACATACATATGGTTCTGCTTCTCTGGTTGAACTCTGAGTAAATGAGCCTGGCTAAAATGATATTTATAAAATGTTAACAATGATTATTTCTTAGGACTGCAACTGATGTTAGGTGACGTGCTTTACTTTCTTCTTTGTTCTTTTCCATGGTGTTCAAGTATTTTAAAAGAGCATTTTAAAATAAAAGCAATAGTTAAAAATTAGCATTTTTTTACAAAAAGAATCGATGAAAGGCAATGATTTCACAAGATTACCTAAAGCCTAATTCCGTTCACAAAATGTCCCACAGAACTCTAGCAAGTGTTTATAAAACTTAGAATTTCTAAAAGCACAATTGAAAAACGCTTTAGTCTTTTCAACAGAACAATAAAAAAATTCATCTATACTGTAATCTATTGTGACCTTTTTGTTTCTTGGATATTTATCAAGCCCAGGGACCCTATCTTACTCTTCCTTTGTTCTACTTGCTGTGCAGTGTACTTAGGGCTGAATACATTGTAGGTCCCTTTCAGTGTTTCTTAATTAATAAATATACCCTATATACATAAATGTATATGTTCTAACTTCCCTTAAATAACTTTTTTTCTAGTAATTCACCAGTATCCACTTCTCCCTTTCAAACTAGAATATTGAACACTTTAATTTTAAAACATACTAAATATTAGATGATTACATCCATGTTTTTATTTTATGAGCCATAATATACAAACCATGTTTATTTTCATATATTTGAAATAGCTGTGCACTTACCATTTTGTACTTTGTCCTTTTATTAATAATATTTCAAGCCCACATAACCTTGAGTCAACACAATCCATAAACTTGTCTCTTTAATAGTTATAGAGCAGTCCATAATGTAAATATGCAAGAGTTTGCTCATCCATAGCTCTATTTTTGGACATTTGGGTTGTTTCCAGTTTCTTTCTCTTATAAATAATGTGACTGTGAAGGCTTGTTTAGACCAATGGATTCTAAAATTTTCTCTTTGGGGTCATTTCCTTAAGTCAATACCCTTAAAGATAAATTATTTGGAAAAAAGACATGAACAACTTGTTACCTATTGCCAGATTGCTTTCTAGAAAGACTGAAACAATTTATAGAATCATCAACAATATATTAATATTTCCCTGAAGCCACATTCACATCAGATTTTTAACATTATTTTTTATTTTTGCTAGTGTATAAGGTATAAAATGGCATTAAAGTTGCTTTAAATGTGTATTTCCTTAATTGCTAGCAAGGATATGCTTTATTCCATCTGGTGACACATTGTCTGTAAATCCATCTCTGTGAACTGTTCATCTTTACACTCCAAATATTGACTTTGTATATGTATTAATTCCTTATATGTGGTAAGTAACGTGAATTTTTAAAAATTTTAAAGTATTGTAGCAGGAAGAATAATGGCCACCCAAAGATGTCCATATCCTAGTCCCCAGAAGCTTTGAATAGGTTACTTTACATGGCAAAAGGGATTTTGCTGATGTGATTAAGGGTACAGTGGAAATCATCCTTGATTATCTGTGTGGGCCCAATTTAATCACATAAATCTTTAAAAGCAGAGAACCTTTTCAGTCTTTTTGGAGAGGAAAGTGATGACAGAGAAAAGTTCTAAAAGATGTAATGTCGCTGGCTTTGAAGATGGAAGAAAGGGGGCCATGAGCCAAGAAATGTGGGCAACCTTTTTAAAAGCTGGAGAAGGCAAGGAAATAGATGCTCCCCTAGAGCATCCAGAAAAAAAAAAATGACATCCTGCTGGCACCTTGATTTTAGCTCAGTGAGACCCATGTCAGTCTTCTGACCTATAGGACTATAAAACAGTAAATTTGTATTGCTTTAAGCCATTATGTTTGTGGTAATTTGTTATAGCAGCAATAGAAAACTAATACATTTAGACAATATATTCAAGAAGTTTTGCTGTGAAGGGGAGAAAAGAAAAGGAGTGCAATTCAGAGTACAACACATTTTTTTCTTGAAACTTCCAGCCTTCCAAATCTACCCCATCTTCTGTTTAGATGTTGTTTACTCCCATTTCTCAGTGAAGAGAGTGTATTCCCTGAGAACCGTGTCTTTTACCTCTGCGTCTCCAGGTTTTAATCTGGTGCTAGGCACAAAGGTATTCAGTACGTTTAAAAAATAAATAATTGGGGATATTAAAAGACAAACACTCTCTGTCTTCCCCCAGGATGGAATGGTGACAGCCTTTACACACCTGTGACTTTTACCAAGGGGGCACACTGTCATGGTTTTGGGCACGCTGCCCAGATCTTTGTTGAGTTAAGCTCATGTTTTACTACCTATTGTCACTCTTTTAGCTGCCCTCTCACCTTGCTTTCTTGTGCCCTAAAATAAATGTGCTTTGGCTCTCTTTATGAAGGGGAAGATCATACAGCCTAAGCCCTCCAGTGGTTCAAAACAACCTCACACTCCTTGGAGTGTCAGGTCAGTTGAGGTAATTAAGTCATGGGTCCTAAGTCAAAGTTCTAAATTCCTTTCAAATCTTCTCTCTACCTTCCAAAAAGTATGTGACAGAATTACTCTGAGTCACCAATCTCTGGTTCCTACTAATTCTGGACAGCAGGAAGGAGTAGACCTTCCCACCCACCTAGAGTTGGGCATGGCCAGATGACTCACTTTGGCTATAGCTTTTAATAGTTGGTGCATTTTCCAGGGCTCCCTTCCCCTGTATCTTGGATTGACCATAAGCTGACCCTGAGGCAAGGAGTTGAGTGCAAATAGCAGGAGAAAAAACCAGTAAGGGACTAGGAAATTGAAACAAGCAAGGAAAGGAAGCCAGCAAAGTGTGCATTATAAAGCCAGTAATTGCTGTTGGCAACTGGATTTCAATCCTACTGGGGATCTCTTGGAGACAGTGTAGAACTTGCTTCAGAGTTACTCCAACTGAGGCTGGGGTAGGTATCCACCAAATCCCTGTCTATTGCTGGTTGAGAGCTGCTTCTGGGCATAATCATTCTGTAGCACTTCTGTAGCACAGTTTTCCCTGTAAGCAAACGCCTGCAGGTAGACAACCACTTATTAGAGCAAAGAGTCATAGGTGTTTGAAGAAAGCCACTGTTGGCAGGTTGAGGTGCATGTCAGTGAGGGTATGTCCCCAACAGTGTCTGTTATACACTGCTTCAGCTATCATGAAAGTACAAGTTGATATGGAGAAAATACTGAGCCATCATGGAGGACAGCAGCCCTAGATGTTTCCTCAGACCTGCAGCAGATTTTGTGAGAGAAGGAAACCACTGAGATGTGAGAGTGTTTGTTACCACAGCATAACATAGTATAATCCTGATGATTACAAAGCATAAATTGAGTGTCCTCACACAGATGGAATTTTAAAAAAATTTTTGGTGTTTCATAGCCTTTAGCAAACATACGTAGAACACCTAGTAAAGATTCTTTCAAGTTATAAAGAACCATGACATACATAGTTTTCCTCATGTGACAAGGTTACATTTTATGACTATGTAGGGAAGTAGTAAAGATAAAGCAGTTGCATGGCTAGGGCTTTTGGAAGGAGAGGAACTGGTTCTTCAGAATACAATTTAGTTTTAGCAACTGACGTATTTGATTTTCCTCTAAGAAGCAGAATCTGTTACTTTTTACTCTACTGCTTTGCCATTGTGGTGTCCCAGCTACTCTCTGCAATCTCTACCACATGTCTAGGTTACCAATGGCCTGTACTTTATTCTTCCTCCTATAGTAGCTACATGTCTCATGCTTTGGTTGCTTCATGGATTCTGTTGCCTCATGACCTCTATTGATCCCTCACCTCTATGGCTTCATGCCTTTTGCTCATATGAATGTGAATTGCAGGCTATCATCCTATTACCAACTTCTGACTCCTTTTGTGTATATCACATTAAAACTCATAGAGGATCTGCTTCCTTTAGCTATCACTATTGGTTATGTTGGGCTAAGTTCTTCCATTTGGACATTGCAGAAGCTGCAACAAAGTCAGTTGTCTATGTCTGGCCTAATATGCTGTGGCGAGGGTGATAGGAATTTGAAGGCTTTTCGTAGAAATGGTTTTGCAAGTGGAAGACACTTGTCATTCATTTATTCATTATCAATTAAGTTCTGAGCATCTAATATGTGCCAGCAACTGTTCTAGACATTGTGGTTTGTTTCAGGTATCTATTGCTGTATCACAAACCATTCCAACACCTAATAGCTTAAGTCAACAATCTTTTATTATCTCCCATAATTTTTTGGGCTGACTGGATTTGCCTTGAACATTCTTCTTCATCTGATATTGGCAGTGGCTGAGTCACGTGGGTGCTCAACTGGGCTGAAACATCCAAAACGGCTCTCTTACATGGCTGGCAGTTGGCACTGGCTGTTGGCTGGGATCTTGGCTGACACCGTCAGGTCTCAATTTTCTTCCATATGGCCTCTCCATGTAGCCTGGGCTTCCATAGTAAAATTACTGGGCTCTGAGAGGAAGGAAATGGAAGCTTATGGCCTGAACTCAGGGGTCCTTGATTCTAATGTTCAAAAGCCACATTATATTGGTCAGAACAGTCACAGAGCCAGCCTAGATCCAAAGAAAGGGGAAATAAACTCCACATTTTGATGGAGGAGTAGAATGTACATACAAGTAATGAAGGAATCAATTATGATGATCTTTGGATAGTATCTACCACAGTCAGCCCTGCAGCCAAAACAGTTAAGGTCTCTCCCACGTGGAAAGTTATACTCAGTTCTTTTCCAAAGGTCACAATCCCTTATGGCATTGTTGCAAGGTCCAGAGGCTAATCATGTAAAGTCCCAAGTATGAAGTCCCAAGTATGAAGAGCTCCTTGAGTGTGGTCCCTTTGGTGCAGCTTATAGGGTTCTTTGGTTCTTTGGGTGTGGAGATATTTGAACTAAAAAGACAAGTTGCTTATACACCCAATGTACAATGGTGAGAAAGGCACAGGATAACCACCATAGATATCCCTAATCCAAAAGAAGGTGAGTACAAGTCTGCCGGATGGAGAAGACAGGTAAGAGCATCTTACACAATGCATACAGAAAAAGCATTGTGTAAAAAGAGAGAGATCTGGGGATGCCATGGTGGGAATGTGGGTTGAGTGGAGTGAAGCTAGAATAACCCTGGAAGAGCAGGTTAGGACTCGTTCCTGAAGGGCATGTAATGAGGTGATATGGAGTTTGACCTTCATCATGGAGCTGATTTGGAATTAGTGGAGGTTTTCAAATAGGAGATTTCCTCTGTCCAATTGCCTTTTAGAAAGATTACTTAGATGTTAGTATGGAGACAGAACTGGGGAAGGGGATGTAGTCAAGACTTCAAAAACGGAGACAGTTTAGAGAGGGATTTTTCCTATATTATAGGAAAGAAAAGATGAGGACATAAAGTTAGGTGCCATTAATGTTTTGTCTTTATGACACTAACTATTCAGTAGAGAAAATATGAGGTTGTGATCTGGAATTAGGTGGAACTTAGTTTAAAACCCACTTTTGCCTCTACCTGGTTTTGTAACCTAGGCAAATATTCCTCGATTTCTTGGCCTTGGTCTCTTCTTTGAAAATATTGGAATCTCCTTTTTGGGTTGTTGTGAGGCTTACATTGGATAATGTGCATAAAACAGTTAGCATGAGCCTGGCACAAAGTAAGTGCTCCACAGATATTGGGAGCAGATGATGGTACTGATTCTGTAGTATATGGTATGTGACACAGATCCAAGTTAATTCTTCTCAATCTTATAAAATGGTGTATGGAAATAGCTTGGGATTTGGAAACAGAAGGGGCTAAGTCTCAACATTACCACTCACTGATAGTGTCATTTTGGAAAAGACAAACAACTTTTGTGAGCCCCAGTTTCCTTATCTACAAAATGGGGCCAGTGTCTTCATACAGGGCTGTTGAGAAGTTCTAGGTGGGATAAATCATGTGAAAACCTTTTGTAAATGATAAGGCTCCAAATACATAGAAAGTTGTATATCTCATTGTTCCTGCAATTGCTATTCAGCATGATTTCATTCTTCGCTTTTTACTTCTCATATGTCATTTAAGTTCTAAGACTACAAAATTAGAAGATTAAGAACCAAAAGAGACAAATTTCACAACCAAAGAAAGTAGCACTCAGCAAGCTCTGAAATTTCCTTCAAACTCTTTGTGGCTTCTGTGGCAAAATGGTACATCTCCCTTCACAAGGGCTGCAGGGCTGCAGTCATGTTCCCACCCAGTTAAGAAGAGGTGGATATAGTGGCCTTGGAAAACCAGACAGGAAACAAAACAAATACAGGTTCGGCTCCCTGATGTGCCCAGAGCAGGTGCCCTTGCTTTAAAAGTATATTCTTGCACAATGTCTGTTCTCTGGATGCCATCAAAAGTGGTACTGATGCAGAGAAATGCTGTGCCAAGCCCACATTTTAATATTGGAGAATTTACTTCATATTAGCTACACCAGTAGTTTGCACACCAGGCTGGATGCCTAAGACCTACTTGGGGGAGCTTATAAACAATTTTATTCACTCAACAAATATTTATTATGTCTCTGATATGGACTAGGACTAACATGTACTCTAGACACAGGGACACAACAGTGAACAAAATGAAGTTCTGGCTCACATGGAGCTTACACTTGAGTGAGGGGAGATCAGTTATAAACACATGAGTATATATGTCAAATGGTTACAAGTGCTATGAAGAAGAATAAAACAGGGCGAGGGCCACAGAGGTAATAGGGATGGGACAGGTGGTCAGAAAAGCCCTCTCTGATAAGGTGACACATGACAGCCCTGAAGGAAGTGAGAGAGGAAGGCATATGGATACCTGGGGGATAACTGGGCAAAGGAGCCATTATGCAGAAGGAATAGTATGTACAAAGGTCCTGAGGTTGTAGCATGCTTGTTTTATTTTTTTTCTTTTTCAGGAGACAGCAATGAGACCAGTGATAAAGTTGAATAAGTTGGGATGGAGGGAGAGTTAAGAGCTGAGGGCAGGGACCTGGGGGCTGGGTGCAGAGTATGAGAGCCCTTTAGGCTGTAGGAAGGATTTAGGATCTTGCATTGAGTGAGATAGGAAGTCATTGAAAATTTTGAGCAGGTGAGTGATATGGTCTGACTTTGTTTTTTAAGTGGTCACTCTGGCTGTCCTGTGGAAGAGCATAGACTATGAGAGAGGGGGCAAAGATGGAGGCAGGGAGACCAGTATATCCCTGTCATATTTCAGGTGGGAGGTGACAGTCATCTAGACTAGGGGGCTGGTAGTGGACATTACCTAACTATGTATATTTTTACTGCCTCCCCCTCCCACTCAAGTTCCAATTCAGTAGGTTTAGAATGGTAACCAGGGATCTGTATTTTTCAAGGAGTCCTCTAGATGAATCTTTGGCATGGCCAGGTTTTAAAACCAGTGACTTGGGATGAAAAAAAATCACACCTTCTTTTCCTCTGAGGTCTTCCCCTTACCTGCCTCTGTTCTTACCTCCTCCTCTAGCTCTGGGCGTGTGCCTCTAGGCCTCTTTTGCACAGCTCTGCTGCACTCATTTTTTCCCTTTATCTGTCCTCCCTGGTTATTTTCTGCTATTCTCATCCTGGCAAACCCCAGGCAGCTGCCCACTCATGCCCTGGAGGTTAAACCTATGCTGCGGCTGGATTTCTCTTCCACCAAAGCTCGTTCCTTTCAACTTTTCCCTGCCAGAATCCTTCCAATAGTTCTGATCTGCCTCCTGGGGAAAGTCTAGTCCCCCAGCCCTTTACAGCCTGGTCCCAATCAATCATTCTGCCTGTGGGACCATTCCATTGTGCCTGCCCAAAATCACCCGCAGGAGGCCAAAATGATTTCTTTGTCTTGCTGCAGAAACAGCATGGGAGTTCCCATTTCTGCTTCTTTCTTCTCACAATTTATTTCATCAGCTGGGCTGATCTCTTTCCTTTCTGCCTTACCAAATCCTATGCATCTTGAAAGGCATGGCACAAATTTTTATTAAAACTTATTTTAAAAATGTTTGAATGGTTAATGTAATACATGCACAGGATTAAAAATCCAAAGGGTTAAAAAAGGATATTGCTATGGTTTGAATGTGTTGCCCAAAGTTCCTGTGTTGGAAACTTGACCTCCAATTTGGTGTGGGGAAGTGGGGCCTAATGGGAGGTGATTGGGTCATGGGGCCACTGCCCTTACGAACGAATGGATTGATGCCATTATCATGGAAGTGGGTTCATTATCTCGATAGTGGATTCCTTATAAAAGGATGAGTTCAGCCTCTTCTTCTCTCTCTCTTGCCCTCTCTTTGCCCTTCCACCATGGATGACGCAGCAAGAAGGCCCTTTCCAGACTCAGACCCTCAATCTTTGACTTCGTGGCCTCCAGGAACATGAGCCCATACATTGCTGTTTATTATAAATTACCTACTCTCAGGTATTCTGTTATAGCAGCACAAAACAGACTAAGACAGATATACATTTAAAAGTGACTCCTGGTACCCACATCTGCCAGCCAAGCAGTTTTCCACCTTAGAGGACAATCATGTGTGTGTGCATGTGTATACATTTATAAATACCTTGTATTTACACACATACACACACCCTCACACAAGAATATTCTTTTTTTTTAAACTAATGGTAGCATATTATCCATGTCATTCTGCTCTTACTTTTTTCACTTAAGATATTCTTGATCATTGTTCCATACCAGTAAACAAAGAACTAATTCTTTTCCCCCACCCTGTTTTCTGAACTTAAGCTTTTATTTATTTCTGTTACATCACCAAATGATCTCTATTTGGGGTAGTATTTTTTTATTGTGGTAAAATATACATAACATAATATTTGCCATTTTCACCATTTTTAAGTGCACAGTTCAGTGACATTAAGAACATTCATATTGTTGTGCAACCATCACTGTCCTTTCTAGAACTTTTTCATCTTCTTAAACTGAGATGCCATACCCATTAAATACCAGCTTCCCATTTTCTCCTTCCCCCAGCCCCTGGCAACCATCATTCTACTTTCTGTCTGAATGAATTTGACTACTCTAAATACCTCATATAGGCAGAATCATATAGTGTTTGTCATTTGTGACTTTTATTTCACTTAGCATCATGTCTTCAAGGTTCATCCATGTTGTAAGCATGTATGAGAATTTTCTTCTTTTTAGGGCTGAATAATATTCCATTGTATGTATATACTACGTTTTACTTATCCATTTATCTGTCAATGGACACTTGGGTTGCTTCCACCTTTTGGCTCTTGTAAATAATGCTGCCATAAACACAGATGTACAAGTATCTGAGTCTCTGCCTCAATTCTTCTGGGTATATACCCAGAAGTGGAATTGCTGTATCATATGGCAATTCTATGCTTATTTTTTTGAGAAACTGACATACCTATTTTCCACAGTGCTTTATTCTTTTTAATGGCTGTTTTATATTCTATTGTATGAATATATCATAATTTATTTAACCAGTCCTATATTTGTGGATGTTTAGAATGTTTTCAGGCTCTTGCTATAAAAATGTTACAACAGAATTTCTTGGAAATATTTGTTTATGTATGTTGAGAAGTATATCTGTGAGATAAATTCTGTATAAATTGCTGGGCCAGAGAACAGAGAATATGTGAATTTTTAATTTTGATAGACATTGCCAAATTTTTCTCCAGTTAAACTTCCACTAGTAATGTAGGGAGTAATTAGCCATACCTGAAGCCTAGGTTTAGGAAATTGACTCTTAATGCACTTAGTCTCACAGTAAACAGGTTTTATTTGCACTAGTTATTTATACCTGGTGATACTCAAATACCTAGGTTCTCCAGAAGAGTCAAACCTAGGGGAGGGATGTCCATGAGGGTATAAAATCCCCCATAAAAAATGGCAAAGATAAGTTTCTTATCCTGACAGTGTTCTCATTTCAAGCAATTGGTATTATTAGCAGCTGAATGTTCTTATGGGGTCGTGAAGATCCAAAAGTCTATACCTCCATCTGGGAGTTTGTTATATTGCTCCTGCTTTGATCTCTGTAGGTTTCCATGTTCTTTGCCATTATACAAACTTTCTATGTTTTAACTGTGTATTAGTTAGGATAGTCCAGGGACTATGATAAAATCAGCCCTAAGTTGTTTGATAGCTCAAACAAACTAGAAGTTTACTTCTGCTCTCATAATAGTACAAGACAAATATTTCTGGTTATCAGGTGACTCTCCTCCATGCAGTGACATAGAAACCCAGGCTCCTTTCATCTTATGCTGTCCTCTGGGGCCTCATCCTCACCTGCATCCATTCAGAGCAGTGTGATCTTCCACTAGTAATCCTTCAGAGAGTGCAGCTGCTTCCTTCCGTGGCTCTGCCATCTCCTGCAATTGTATCATCATCTACACCTGCAATCTGGAGGCAAGGGAAAGAGGACATGGAGGGGATGCTCCCACTTTTAAAAAGTGTTGATGTGGAAATTTCACACATCATTTCCTCTTACATTTTATTGGCATGAGTTAGGCACATGGCCACAACTAATTGTAGGGAGAGGAACTCGGAAATTTAACTTTTATCTAAACAGTGGCCTCTCAACCACTGCTGTATTCTATAGAGGGGACAAATAATTTGGTGAGCCCCTTGTCATCTTTGTCATAGTCTGTTGTCACCATTTCATCACTTACATCCATGTCCTATTGTCATGGACACATAGTTTCACATCTGAATTAGGAATTTTTCAAGACCCAGACCCTAATTTCTTAGGCGGTACCCTCTAGTTTAATAATTAAACTCTTTAGCTGTGTCTAATTGGTGGTTCAAACTACCCAAGGGATTTCTAAATCCATTTGGTACATTTTTTATTGTCTAGAAGAAGTTCTATTCTTTTTTCAAATCGATTTGATCATTTTTAAACTCTTGTTCCTTTATCATAATTTCAATTCCCTCTTTTATTTCTTTACACGCATTAAGTATTCTAACTTTATATAAGAATGTATATTCTAATATGTTATTTCAGTATCTGTGATCTTTGTAGTCTTCATTCCATTTGTTGCCTAGGCTGACTCTCATTCAAGACGGCTTATTTCCCTTGTGCCTGTCTGTGTATAAACTTCCTGAACTTGGAAGTTTATTCTTTGAGGCCTGAATTTAGGGGGTTTCTCCCCAGAGGAACTGGGCTTGCTGGGAAATATTCAGGTGTCTGCCAGCACTAAGAATCTGGAACTATGTTAAAATACGTTCTTGACTTGGATTTTTCTGGCTTTACAGGTAGGGTAGATTTTAGACCCAAACCTGTGAGAGGGTAACTTGTGGTTATGAATTTTTAAGAGAGATGTAAAACTTACATCTTAACAAAATAAAACTTAACAAAACAAGCAAGTTTTCTTATCATTCACCTGTATGAAACATCTTTTTTTTTTTCTTTCTAGTTAACTCTTCCATTGTGGGTATCATCTTTTGGGGGTCCTGACTTGATATAAAGATCTGATTCAATTTCTTTTACTCTGTGCAGGTTCTAGACTTTATTTCCACATGAACCTTTAAAATTGAAATTCTAAGCCGCCATGGTTACAGAATACCTAGGACAGCCACTGGTTCACTTAATTTCATGGTTTTGTCCTTATTTTTGGCCTCTGAGGATGTCTTTTATTTTCTTACCATCAGCAGTACAGGAAAGTGATTTTAAATGTTTTATCTCTCATTTTAGGAATGGATCAAAGATGTCTGAAAATTATTCTCAGGTATTGGGAAGATACCTAAATATCATGAGCATGAAATTACAACTAAAATGTGTTAAAATCCTAAATGTTTTGTTGTCTTTCACCAGTGTTCCTGTGGAATCCTCAAAATGTAAAAATATGAAACTATAAAAATAGTTCTATTTGGGCTTGTAGTGTAAATTTTCGGTTAACTTTTTTGAGTTTTCTGGGTGAGCAGCCATATCAAATCTATAAATACTCATACTTTTACCTCCTCCTTTATTTTACATTTTTAGAAATTTTATATCTTTTTCCTTTTTAGTTTCATTGGTGACAACCTCCAGAACGACATAAAGTGATAGTTATAAAGGATATCCTTGTCTTCTTTCTGTCTTTGTTCCTTTCTTTCTGTCTTTAATGGAAATATGTCTAGTGTTTCCCCGTTAAGCAAGACACTGTAGTTGAGGTCATATTTTATCATGTTTAGGAAGTATGAGTGTATTTCTTTTTCTTTCTTTTTTTTTTTTTTTTTTTTTTTTTTTAGACAGGGTCTTGCTCTATTGCCAGGCTAGAGTGCAATGGTATGATCATAGCTCACTGCAACCTCAAACTCCTGGGCTCAAGTGATCTTCCTGCCTCAGCCTCCCGAGTAGCTGGGACTACAGGCATGTGCCACCACACTGGGCTAATTTTTCTATTTTTGTAGAGATGAGGGCTAACTCTTGTTTAGGCTGGTCTCAAACTCCTGGCCTCAAGAGATCTTCCCACTTTGGCCTCCTAAAGTGCTAGGATTACAAGCGTAAGCCATTGCTCCTGGCCATGTGTATTTTTATTCAGAGCTTTTTGTATAACCAAGAATGTTTAAATTTTGTAAAAGCCTTTTCAGCATCTACAGAATTGATGATATGATTTTTCTTTTTGATCTATTAATATGGTGAATTATATTAATAGATTTTCTAATACTAAGCAATCTTTATACTCCTGAAATAAATCCCATGTGTTTGTTGTGTATTTTTTTTTCTTTTTATGGACTAGGGAATTCTGTTTGCACTGATATTAATTTTTTTGCTATATGTCTAGGGTTTCCCCATCAAGCAAGGTGTTATAGTTGAGATCATATCGTATTGTGGTTAGGAATTCCCTCGTTGATCACTGAGGACACTCCACCCTGGCTGGTCAGAGCTCTTATTTTTTCACCATGTGTGAGCTCTGGGGAACTTTATGTTTACAACTCCCTGGTTCTTTTTTCACTTTGCCTTGTGAAATTTCACTCTATGCATGCATAACCCAGCACTCATCAAAGGCTCAAGCAGACCTCTATGCAAATTTCTGAGTCTTCTTGTCTTCATAGATCCCTCCCGTCCATATCCTGGCCCACAACTTCAGCTGCCTCAGCCTCCCCAAATTCTAATTTCCATATCTTCCTTTCAGTGAGGCTGCCAGGCTCTGTTTGACTCCTCCTACCTGAAACCATGACCCAGAAATTGACTTCTGGCAAAAAACTAGGGTCAGAATAGGGCCCCATTGTTTGTTTCTTTTCTCTCATGGATCACTGTCCTGTGCTACCTGTTGGCCAGTGTTTGAAAACAGCTGTTTCGTATATTTTGTTTGATTTTATAACCAAGAAAGGTTAAGTCTAGTCCTTGTTACTCTACTATGATTGGAAGCAGAAGGTTTTCGCCTTGGCTTTTTAACTATAGCTCCTTTTATTTACTTTTATATTGGTTGCTTTAAGGATTACACTATGCATCTTTAACTTATAATCTTCTTATACTTCATACTGAATCACTTTAGGAAAAATATGGAAGCATTGCAATAGTATAGTTGCATTTCCCCCATTCTCTTTGCTATTTTTATCATATATTTAGTACCTATTCACTTTTTTTGAAATGATTCACTTCCCATAAAATGCACCCTTTTAAAGTATACAATTCAGTGGTTTTTATGATATTCCCAAAGTTGTGTAACCAGAATGTTTCATCCAGAACATTTTCGTCACCCCCAAAAGAACCCCATACCCATCAGCACTCATTCTGCATTCCTCCCTCCCGTGATCCCCTGGCAACCACTAATCTATTTTCTGTCTCTATGTATTTGCATATTTTGGACATTTCATATAAATGGAATCATACAATAGCTATCTAAATTTTAAACTTAACAATACTATGCTGTAATTTTTGTCTTAAATAGCCAAATGTGTTTTACATAAATTAAGAGAAGAGGAGGAAAAATATATAGTTTTTGAAGCATCTCAGTGTAAGACCAACAGCTCAGGCTGCACCAGAGCCCCATAGCCAACAAGTCTATGGTTTTTATATTCACCCATGTAGTACCATTTTGGTGCCCTTCATTCTTTCCAGCAGATCGGAATTAGCCTATGGTGTCATTTCCTTTTACTCTGAAGAGCTTCCTTTTGCATTTCTTATAGTTTTCCTTTCCCTGTTTCAGATCTTGTGTCAAACAGGGATCCTGGAAGCTTCTGTTATGTACCACATCCATTACTTGATAAGTTGAGTTTCTTAAGGAATTTGTCCATTTTTCTAAGTTATTGAATTTATTGGCATAAAGTTGTTATGCTTTCTATAGTGATATTCCTTCATATAATCCTGATATTGGTAATTTGTATTTTCTCTATTTTTCTCTTGATTAGGTTTGCTAGGGGTTTAGCAATTGTGATCTCTTCAAAGAACCAATTTTTGATTTTATTAATTTTCTGTATTGTCTGACTGTTTGTTTTACTGTTTCCTCAATTTCTGTTGTTCATCCTTCTATTTAATACTTATTTTAGGTTTAATTTGCTTACTTTTTGTAGCTTTTCTAGGTGTCAAATCATGTCATTGATTTTAAACATTTCTTTTCCTCTCATATGAGCATTTAAAGTTATAACTTTTCCTTTATTATAGCTTTAGTTGCAGCCCACAAATTTTGATAGGTTATATTTTTATTATCATTCTGTTTAAAATGTTTTCTAATTTTCCTTGTAATTTTTTTCTTTGATCTGTGGGCTACTTACAAGAATATTATTTAATTTTGAAATATTTGGGGCTTTTCTAGCTATGAGTGAGGTCTTTCCAGTCTGTTTTTCCCAGCTCTGAGCCTTATAACATGTGATCCCTGCAGGGTCTTGCAGAATCTTGTCTCGTAGCCTTACTATGGTAGGCTGACTACTAAGGTGGCCCTCAATGGTATTCATACCCTTACATAATCCTCTCCCCTTGAGTGTGGGCTGGACCTAATGATTTGCTTCTAACCAATAGAATACAACAAAGATAATGTCGTGCCACTTGTGTGATTAGGTTACAAAGTACCACAACTTCTGTCTTGCTAGCAGGCTTGCTGGCTTTGATGAGCAAGCTGTCATGTTGGAGAGGCTCATGTGGCAAGGAACTGAGGGTAGCCTCCAGCCAACAGCCAACAAGGAACAAGCTCTCAGTCCAATAGCCCTCAAGGGACTGAATCTTGCCAATGACTGGTTAAGTGAATTTGGAAGTGGATCCTCCTCAGTTGAGCCTTCAGGTGAGACCCCAGCCCTGGCTGATGGCAGCCTTGTAGAAGTCCCAGGAAAAGGACCCAGGTAAGCCATGAATGGATTCCTGAGAAACAGGAACTCTGAGGTAATAAATGTGTGTTGTTTTAAACTACTAAGTTTTGGGTAAGTTGTTGAGCAGCACTGGATAACTAAGGAGATGCAGTGAATTCTTATACATACTTCTGGGGCCCTTCCAATGTGCATCTCTCCTCTTCTTAGGTACTCTGCCCTGGAGATTCCAATGGCATTAGTAGCTCAGAACTCTGATCTCTGTGCATGTTTGGATATTTTAAGGGCAAGGATTGAGTTATAAACTTCTTTGTATCCTGCATAGAGCCTAAGTTAATATCAAATTTCTAGTGAGTATTCCTTCAGTATTTGTTGATCGACATATCTTCCAAATTGAACTGCCCCTGATGCAGCCTTGATCATGGGAAGAAGTGACAGCCTTTGCTGGGCTCCCCAAGTTGAAGCCCCAGGCCTTCATGGACCCCCCAGGCCTACCCCCAGATAATCTGTGCCAAGTCACTCCTATTTCCAGACCTGAACGACTGCCACCTTGCAGGATGTGGAATCTGGCTTTCCCAGTGGCCACCAGGGGTCTGGATGACACAGCCTGGCAGTGTAGGAGAATTAGCTGCCCATGGGGTAAACCTGAACCAATAGGAAATTGGAGCTGGACAGATAAATCCCATTTCCTTTCTCCCTTCTATAGGCTTCTCTGAGCTACAGTTCCTCTTTGTAGCCCCTCCAGAAAAGTACCATAGCCCCAGCAAATGAACCCACTCGGTGACCTGCTACATCTCTTTGGGACTCATTGTAAAGGAATAGCCAGCACAGTAATGATTCTCGTAGCCTTGCTTTACATCTTTCTTTGTCCCACTCACATTTTTCTTTGCCCTTAATTCCTCCTGCGGTTGCACCTCTCAAAGAAAGCATCTGCGCCTTAATCCCTGCCTCCGGCTCATCTTCCTAGAGAACCTGTGCTAAGAGGGATGGCACTCGCCATTTGTCTTCGCTTTCAGTGTCCATCTCAATCAATTTCTGAGGAGTATACTTTAGGGGAACAAGTAGAACTATGACTCGCCTCTGATAATTCACATAGCCGATTTCACATATGATCATGTGTCACGTTTTGTCAAATGTCCTCCCCCAGTTTATCAAACTCTATGCTGATGGCAGTGGGTGTTATACTGACTGATTTAGGAAAGAATCAATTTGAAGGAAACTTGAACATGGAGTTTGCAGTTTGCTCCTAGATTTCATAATGCCTGGACAGAGGGGAGTAAAAATTTTTTTTTTTTGAGACAGTCTCGCTGTGTCGCCCCAGCTAGAGTGCAGTGGTGTCATCATAGCTCACTGCAACCTCAGACTTCTGGCCTCAAGCCATCCTCCTGCCTCAGCCTCCCGAGTAGCTGGGACTACAGGCATGTGTCCCCACAACTGGCTAATTTTTCTAATTTTAGTAGAGACAGGGTCTCACTTTTGCTCAGGCTGGTCTTGAACGCCTGAGCTCAAGCAATCCTCCTGCCTTGGCCTCTCAGAGTGCTGGGATTACAGTAAAATACTTTTTAAAAATGGACAATTTTCTAACTTACCAGTGCCATTCTATTATAGTCCAGGGAAAGCTTTTGTCTGCAGCCCATATCACCATCCTGCCAGGCTTCTTGTAGTTTTTGCCACTGCTCTTCAGTCCAGCGAAAACATGAGGGGATCTATTGAAAGAGCAACCCACACACAAAGAAAGGCACAGACCACTCCTTTCTCTAACCGGTTCTGATTTCCAGCAACACATCGGGTAGAAGTAAAAACTCAGAAATGTTGTAGGGTTTTTTTCCCCCTTAAATAAATGGGAGCCCACAAATAAAATAATTAATTACATGTACGTGCTTTTTCCTCTCCTTCCACAATATTACATGCAGTCAGATGAAAGCGTTTCTTCCTAAGCCTCTATCTTCATGTAAATTAGGTGCAATTTATTTTCCCTTTAGCTTCAAAGCTTGATAAATATAGCCAGAACAAAAAGACCGTTAATAAAAGCAGACCCTAACCATTAAGAAAAAGTGAGTCTCTTTTAATGCTTTTCATTATTTCAGAGCAGCAAATTATAGACTCTTTCCTTAGTATACGTAGAATTCAAGGGTGTCTGGGAGGGTAGCAGTAACCTAGTTTCTTCCCAACTCTCATGTCCTTGCATTCACTGTCCCTACACCATGGTTTAATGGAGCTCACCATAGTCTGGAGGTGCCCTCGTGGTTTGGCAATCAAGTGACTCTGTGGTGGTTTTGGTGGTTGTTAAAATAGCTCTGATCCCCATATGTGTGAGACATCATACATTAAAGAGAGGCCTCTAATTTAGCTTGCGGATGGGATAGGGTTTAGGAAAAATTAAGGGGGCACCCTTCCAGAGTTTGACATCAGTGAGCTAATTCTTGGAGGCTAAGTGGGAGCTAGCCATGTGAATACATGGGATGAGGGAGTTTTAGGAATGTAAAAAGGTGTTCTAAAATGGTTTTTTAGACCATGGTGTATAATCATTCTTTGAATATTGATCTCTTACTTTGTCTCAGAGACACTTTCTCTGGATGGTAATGGGGATATACATATAACAAGAATAAAATATAAGACAAGCTGTATCACCCCAAAGCTAAATAAATATATAAACAAATAAAATAAAGCTTTCATTTGTTATCATCTCCTAAATAATTTCTTACTCAACTGGCCCCCGCTCAACCTAAAACCATGTTCAAATCATCCCTATCCTGAGAGAGAACCCGTATATAGCAGTTAGGATTCTTTCAGGTCAGAGCTGAGGTTGAGACAGAAAACTAAGCTCTAACAGACTGGACTAAAAAGAGAATTTGTGAGTACTGTCAAAGATCTAGGGTTAGTCTAGCCACAGGGACAGCCCAGTGCAGTGGCTCAGATAATATCACCAGGACCTGGTTTCTCTGCATCGCATATTCTGAATTCTGCCATGTATGTTTCATTCTCCGCTAGGGTCTCTTCTTATGGGGCAAGATGCCTGCAGAACTCAGAAGTCTTCTCAGTTCAAATGCTCCTCCCTGCAAAAAAAGAGTACCTGTTTTCCTGATAGTTCAAATGAAAATCTCAGAATTGTGTCTAGTGCCTTAGATTTCAAGGGATTGGGTCATTTTCGTATCCATGCCAATTCTTGGGTTATTTGCCCAAAAACTATGGCAAGGAAAATGCCAGTGACACCCACTGTGTGGATCGAAGTCTAGGTACATGTCCACTCACGGCCCACTTGAAATGTATGGATGAAAGTAAAGAAGGTGCAGTATCTCTGTAGAAATGATTTTAGGATTGTTACCAGAAGGGGGGAGGTAGAGGCTGAGTGGCCAAGACAATCTAGGTTGTCTGCTGTATTGCCTGTGTTGCCTTCTCATCACGCTGCTGCCCCACTGATCTTACTAGTTGTGTGCCTTAGCAAAATTTCTTAATCTTTCCAAGCCTCAGTTTCTCCATCTGTGACATGAGGATAATAGTACCTCCCAGGGTTGCTGTAAGGATGCGATAAAGTAATGTACATACAGAACCTAGCAAACCTCTTAGCCCACAGGAAGCTTTTGGCAAAGGCTAGTTCCTTTGCTTTCATAATCTCTTTATCTCTTCACTTTGCTACTAAAGTTTCGTCTACATCCACTCTCTATAATTTCTCACGTCTCATTCAATTCTTGGTCCAACATAATCCACCTTGTGCCCTAACCACTCTACTGGAAGGCCCTTGGACAAATCAGCTCTTCATGGCCTCATCTTATTTGGTCTCTCTGCAGCACCTGAGGCTCCTGACCACCTCCTCCTATGTGAACCTCTCTTCTCCCTTTGCATCTGTTGCATTCTGCCCTTCCGTCTGCAGCTGGGCTGTTCCAGTCCCTTCAGCTCCCTCTTCTCTCTCAGCTTACCCTTTCAGCATCAGCGTCCCCAGATTCTAGCCTTTGTTCACGTATTTTTACTCTATGTGTCCCCTCTGGGGTCTCTCGTCTACTGCCACAGTCACATCCATTATTTATTTGCTGTCTCCTTTGGAATCTGAAACTCCACCTCAGACTTTTTCTTTAGAGTTCCTGACACAAATATCCATTTGATAAATTAAGTGCTCACCATGTCAGGCACTGTGCTAGGACACATTTGTCTTTAAGACAGATTTGGCCCTTGTGCAGTCCCATCCCACAATGGACCAGTGTTGTTCTGTGGAATCAATAGAATATGGCAGAAGTAAAAGTATGCCACTTCTGAGGGTAGGTTATAAAAGACACCATGGCCTCCATCTCCATTGCATACTCTTTCCGATCACTCACTCTGGGGAAAGGCATGCATGAGCAGCCCTGTGGAGAGCTCCACATGGTGAGGAACCAAAGCCTCCTTCTACCAGGTGCATGAGAGAGCTTGGATGCTGGTTCTTCCACCCCAGTCGTGTCTTCAGACCATAACCATGGCCAACAGCTTGACTGTAACCTTGTGAGAGACCCCAAGCCAGAACCACCAGATGAACTGCTCTCAGATTCCTGACCTCAGCAACTGTGCGCGATAATAAATGTTTGTTGTTTTAAGCTGCTGACCTTTGGGTTACTTTATCACACAGGAATAAATAACTAATGTAGACCTTAAGGAGTTTATAGTCCCGTGAGAAAAATACCAAGGGGTGGGGAACCTGCAGCTGTAAGGTAAAATGTGGCGTTTTAGGTCCTTAAGTGCAGTCCTTTGACTGAATCCAAATTTTACACAACAAATCCTTTTATTAAAAGGGATGCAGCAGAGAAAGATGAAGCTTTTCTTGCCTCCTTTGGTGACTAAATAAGGACAATCTTGAAATCAGAAGGCCTCAGGTGCCTCAGATTCGACATGTCCAAAGGGGAAATCATTGTCTTCCCTCCCAAACCTCCTATTCTTCAATTGTGTCCCCAACTGCTGTCCTTGAGACTTCCTTTTCCCTCTCTATCCACCATCTAGTCTCAGAGCTTCTGAATATCTCTGAATTCACTTTCTTATTCCTATCCCCACTGCCACTGCCGTATTTTGAGTCTTCACCATCTTTCTCTTAGCTGTTTTGTTACTCCCAAGAGGCCTCTTGGCTCCCAGTTTTTTCACTCCCTAATCCTTTCTGCATTTTAAGATCTTAGTTTCAGGAATTAAGTTCCACTGATATCAGTTTCTGAATAGAAAGAGAAATCCTTATTACCAGAAATGTTCTAGTTAGATTTAAGTAAATCCAACTTTTAAAACTTGGGATTGCATTGAACCTAGGAGGATTTAACATAACATATTTACAATGTGGAGTCTTCTTATACAGGAAAATAGTTTATGTCTTTCATTCCCAAAGAGTTGATGATTTAATAAAAAAATAAGATTAATACTCATGCAACTGATGGTTCAAAATCATTTTTCCATTCAGTAAATATTGAGCATTCACTATACCTAAATCTCAGTACAAGATAAGGAGTAGTTATACTGCACAATGTGAGAGACTGGCTTTGAGAATTATAGACATTTCAGAGGGAGTGAGCTGAAGTGACAGTTGGATGTTGCCAGATGAGCGATCTGGATAGATGGAGGGACAATGGCAGGGAAAGCGTGGAGGATAGGGTACAGAAGCTGGGCTACCAGGGATGTTTGGGGAGACCCATGTGTTGGGAAGGAAAGCCACGCAATGAAGGTAGATCTCGCTACCTAGAAGGGAGTCATATTTTGAAGGATCTTGCTAATTAGATACAAGAAATCTATTTATTTAGTTAGATTATTATTTTTTCCAAATATGATTTTTATTAGTAAATCTTTTAACAGTTTTAATTGACTTATAATAAGCTGCACCTATTCAAAGTGTGCAGTTTGAGAAGTTTTGACATATTTATACACCTGTGAAATCATCATCTCAAAGTAGTGAACATATTCATCATCTTCCAAAATCTTCTTGTGCCTTTTTGTGATTCCTTTTTCCTGCTCCCCCCATCCATCTCGAGGCAACCACTGGTCTGCTTCCTGCCACTATAGGTTAGTTTTGATTTTCTAGTATTTTATGTAAATGTGCTCTTTTTTTTTTGATGTTGTGCCTTCTTTCATTCAGTATAATGATTTTGAGATTCATCTATGTTGCATGCATGTATCAATAGTTTGTTTTGATTGTGGAGTTATATTCCATTGTGTGGATGTACCATACTTTATCCATTCACCTGTTGATGGACAGTTGGGTTGTTCTGAGTTTTTGGATATTACATGTAAAACTGCTATGAACATTCATGTATAAGTCCTCGTGTAGACATGTGCTTTAATTTTTCTTGGATAAATACTTTGGAATGGAAAGTCTGGGTCATATAACTGGGATACATTTAACATTTTAAGAAATTGTCAAATTGTCGACAAGACAGTTGTACCATTTTGTATTCCTACCAGCAATAAATGAGAGTTCAGGTTGATCTATATCCTCGCCAACATTTGATATGTTCAATATTATTAATTTTAGCCATTTTAATGGGTATGTAGTTGTATATCATTATGTGTGATTTTGGTTTGCATTTCTCTAATAACTAATGACATCAAGTATCTTATATCTTATTTACCATACATACATCTCCTTTGGTGAAATGGCTTTCCAACTGTTTTACCCATATTTTTAATTGGAGTTTCTTCTTGTTGAAGTGTAACGATTCTAGATACAAGTGCTTTGTCAGATATTTGCACATATTTCCACCGTGGTACATCTTTTTTCCATTCTTTACTTTTTAAAAAATATACTTTAGTTTTTAGAACAGTTTTAGATTTACAGAAAAATTGAGAAGATAGTACAGATATCTCACATATATCCCTCACCCGGTTCCGTTTTTATTAACGTCTCACGTTATTATAGTACATTTGTAGCAATTAATAAAGCAGTACTGATACATTATTAACTAAAGTCTATAATTTACTCAGATATCCTTAGTTTTTGCCTAATGTTCTCTTTTGGTTCCAGGATCTCATCTAGGATACCCTGTTATGTGTAGTTTTCACATCTCCTTAGGTTCCTCTTGCCTATCACAGTTTCTCAGACTTCCCTTGTTTTTGATAACCTTGGCAGTTTTGAGGAGTACTGGTCAGGTATTTTGTAGGATGTCTCTTGTTATGGGCTGATTTGCGTTCCTCTAAAATTCATATTTGGAAGTGCTAACCCCTGGTACCCCAGAATGTGACTGTATTTGGCGATAAAGATAAAGAGATACTTAAGGTTAAACAAAGCCATTAGGATGGGCCCTGGTCCAATATGACTGGTGTCATTACAGGAAGAGATTTGGACACAGACACGTGCAGAGGGAAAACCATGTGAAGACACAAAGAGAAGATGGCCAAGAAGAGAGGCCTCGGAAGAAATCCACCCTGCTGACACCTTGGTCTGAGTCTTGTTCTGAAGCTTGCTTAGACTGTGTTTTTTCTTGCATTTTAGCATGTCTTGCACTTTTTTGTTGAAAGCCAGACGTGATGTATTGGGTAAGAGGATCTCAGGGCCATAAGTTTTAATGCGAGGTTTTATGTTAATGTTTGCTGAATCTGCAAGTGCCAGAGACTTCAATTTCTTCCAGTGTCCTTGTTTTTGTCTCCACTGTTGTCTTTGTATCTCCCAAAGAACCCTTTCTGTAAGAGTCTTTACCTTGCAGCTCTTTCAACTGTAACCCACTCTTATTTTACTGGAATGCTGTTGGTAAGGTGGTAAGGTGAAGGCAGCAGGCATTCTATAATCTTTTTTTTTGAGACGGAGTCTTGCTGTGTTGCCCAGGCTGGACTTGAACTCCTAGGCTCAAGCAATCCTCCCACCTCAGGCTCCCAAGTAGCTGGGGATACAGGCATGAGCCACTGCGCCTGGCTCCAATAATCTTATGATTAAATCTCATTCTTTTAGTGAGCCCGTGTCTCTGGGCTGTGGCCTACGAAAGTGTGTTGGCTTTCCCCCTCCCTTCAGTGAGAAAAGGCCACAGGACTGTAGTTGAGTAACTGTCCTGGTCAGATAAGGCTCTAGTAAAGTCTTTTCCCCGACTTTATGTCTCCAACAGCTTCTGCTTTTGGTAAGCTGATCTCGGCTGTGATTGTTTCTATTTGCCTCTGTCTCTTGATTTTGGGGTGATGGTTTGCCCTGCAACCTTAGTGCTTTGATGGGTCCAAAAAGGGTCATTGATTTTCAGTTTTTTTCCATTTTCTTCTTGTAAAGGCAGGGGTGATGACTTCCAAGTTCTTGACATGTGAGAGCTAAAACCGCTCCATCCTTCACTTTTAACATATCTACATCATTATATTAAAATGAGTTTCTTGTAAAGAACATGTAGTTGGTTCTTATTGTTTATCCAACCTGATAATCTCTGTTTTTTTAATTAGTATGTTTAAACAATTTGCATTTAATGTAATTACTGATATGGTTGAGTTTAGTTCTACCATTTTATTATTTGTTTTCTGTTTCTCCATTCCCCCTTTCTGCATTCTTTCGGAGTTTTTAAAAAGTTTTTGGTATTCCATTTAAATGTATCTATGGCTTTTTCATTAAATCTTTTCATACCATTTTTTTAACTGGTTGTTCTAGGAATTACAATAGGCATTCCTAACCTTTTGTGGTCTAATAAGAGTTAATATTTTATCACTTGAAGTAAAATATAGAGACTTTTGAACCTTATAGATCCCTTTATTCTTCACCCTTTATGTTATAATTTTCATATGTATTAATATACATGTGTTGCAAACCACACCAGATAGTGTTATAATTTTTGCTTACAGCAGTCAGTCACACATGCTTTTAAAACTTATAAGGAAAAAAATTGTCTATTATTATTATTTTTTTTAATGTGTATAAATTTAAGGAGTACAAGCACAGTTTTGTTACATGGATATATTGCCTGTCATGTATGTAACCTGATTTAAATCACACAATCTGAAATTTGACATTTCCTTTCTCTGTCCCTTTCCTACTTTCTAAGCTTTGTGGAAACACTGAGTTCATCCTGTCATTACTCAGACCTTTACTATTCCTGTTTCCTATTTCCTGCAACGTCTAAACTAAATAGCCCCTCTCTCATAACATTGTTGATGGGAATGTAAATTTGTATAGTCTCTTTGAGGACAATTTTAACCATATTTATCCTATTTTTAAAATGCATAATCCTTTTGATCCAGCAGTTCTAATTCTATGAGTTTATCCTACAGGTATACTATGGTCTGAATGTTTATGTCCTCCCCTCACCCATTCATATGTTAAAATACTAATCCCCAAAGTGATGGAATTAGGAGATGGGGCTTTTGAGAGGTGATTAGGTCATGAGAATGCAGTCCTCATGAATGGGATTAATTAATGCCTTTATGAAAGGAACTCCAGAGAGACCTCTTGCCCTTTCCATCATGAGAGGACACAGCAAGAAGGTGACATCTATAAACCAGGAAACTGGTCCTCACTAGCCACCAAGTTTGATCTTAGGCTTCCCAGTCTCCAGCGCTTTGATCTTAGACTTCCCAGTCTCCAGAACTGTAAGAAATACATTTCTGTTGTTTGTAAACTACCTAGTCTATGGTGTTTTGTTATAGCATTCCAAAAGGACTAAGAGAAGTATTGTCATATATGTGCCCAAAGACGTATGTACAAAAATGTTCATTACGGCATTGCTTATAATAGCAGAGGGCTGAAAACTCATTTAAATATCCATTAATCAGGAACTAGTTAAATAAACCATATTATAGCCGTACAACAAAAGACTCTGCAGCCATAAACAATAAAGAAATAGAACTATCTGCACTCATATGGAAACATCTCCAGACATATTGTTAAGCATAACAAAGTAGGGGCTACAGAATGTTGTGTACAGTATTCTCTCATACATATGCTAATAGATGCATAGGATATTTCTGGAACACTTTATAAGAAACTGGTGTTTCTGCATCTGAAAAGGGAGGGACAAGGGAATTAGGAGCACTAGTGGTAGGAGGTATAAGGAAGACTTACTTTTCAACATATTCCCCTCTGTATCGTCTGATTTTTTTTTTTTTACCATATGCAAGTATTTTTCAGTTTAAAATAATAAACAAGACTCCCAATTGTGGCCATCGTCAAGTAACAGAGGCTGGATTCATGCTCTTGCCTCAATCATCTAAAAAGACAAGCAAAAATGTATGAAATAACAGTTTTTCAGATACAGAACAATCAGGAGCATGGGAGAGTGATCTCCAAGAGAAGGAAAAACAAATGAAATGAGCCTCATTCTGCCCCAGTTTGCTGACTGGAGGGTCTCCAGACCAAAGTTCACGGAGGAGGAACCCAAGCTGAGCTCGATGGGTTCCCCAGGTTGAAGAGACAGAGTTGAGAATTTGGGGGTGGAGTGGTAAACGTGGCTAGAATTTTTAAGGCAGCATACCTGAGAGAAGAGAGTTTTGCTGAAGGAGAACTCAGGAGATTTGCAGAGTCCCCCTTGAGACGTTAGCTGAGTATTGTTTAAAGCATGAAAGTGAGGAAAAGGAGGCTGGGGATAGAAATACCAGCAAAAAAATAGGTGGGACAATTCCCAGAGCTCACACAGAGATGAGAATAGTTCATGTTGCCCCAAACCAAGGTGGAAAAACCTTGCGACATACAGGGCCTTGGGCAGAGTGGTCAAACATGTTAGCTTCAGCAGTGGGGGAAAAAATTAGGTCTGAAATAAAGACCACTTTTGTTCTGCCAAACAAAGCTTAAAAAGATCAAACTGTTACCAAGTTACTTAACTCCATTCTAAAATAAAGCTCTAGAATATTTAAAGGAATTTAAAGATATCTAGCACCCAAAATAGTAAAATTCACAGTGTCTGGCATCAAATAAAAATTATCAGGCATGCAAAGAAGCAGGAAAATACAACTCATACTGAGGATAAAAATTACTCTATATAAACAGACCTAGAAATGATGCAGATAATAGAATTAGTAGACAAAGATATGGAAACAATCATTATAAATATGTTTTAATATGTTCAAGAATATAGAGGAAAGAATATTCATGTCAAGGAGAGACATGGAAAATATAAGAGGACCAAAAGTAAAGTTGTAGAGATGAAAAGTACACTGAATGGGATTAACAGCAGATTGGATTCTGCAGAGGAAAAGATTACTGAACTTGAGGACATAACAATAGAAAATATCCAAAATAAAACACAGAGAAAAAAACACTAAAAAAAAAGAGAGAGAGAGAGAGAGAGAGAACAGAGCATCAGTGAACTGTGGGACTACTTTAAATAGCCTAATACATGTGTATTTTGAGTCCCTAAATAGATGTATGTGAGTGTGTATGTAAAATATTTGAAGAAATAATGGCTAACATTTTTCAAATTTGATGAAAAAGAAACAAACCCACAGATTGAAGAAACTGAATAAACCTCAAGCCCAGGAAACCTGAGGAAAACTACATGATGGTACATCTTAATCAAATTGCTTGAAAGCATGATAAAAAGAAATACCTTAAAATTAGCCAGAGAAAAAAGACACATAATGGAATGAAGAACAAGATAAGAATGAGAGCAGACTTCTTATTGGAAATAATGCAAGTCAGAAGACAGTGGAGCATCTTTAAAGTACTAAAAGAAAGAACTGTCAACAGTTTTGACAATAAAATTCTATATACAGCAAAAATAAATGTCAACAATGAAGATGCAATAAAGACTTTTTCAGACACACAAGCTTTGAAAGAATTTATCAACAGCAGATGCTTACTACATAAAATGTTAAAGGTAGTACTTCAGGTAGAAAGCAAATGATAACAAATGGAAATCTGGATCTATTTAAAGGAATGAAGAGCACCAAAAATGGAAAATATATGGGTACATATAAAACATTTTTCTTATTTTTACAATATCTTAAAATATAATTGACTATTTAAAACAAAAATAATGCTATTAGATTGTGGGGTTTATAACATATGTAGAAGAAAAATGCATAAAAACAGTAACACAAAGGCTGGGAAAGGGAAAATAGAACCGTATTGTTGTAACATTATTATACTAAATGTGAAGTCATATATTATTACTTGAGGGTATATTATTATTATTATTACTCAAAGATATATTATTACTATGATAAAGTCATCACTAAAAAAGCAATCAGTAACACAATAAAGACATCAATAAAATCACTAAAGTAATAACAAAAAAAAAAAACCCAAAAGAAGTATAGCTAATGAGTCAACAAAGAAGATAAAATGGAATCATGAAAAATACTGAATTAATTAAACAAAGGGAGAAAACAAAGAAGAAAACAAGAAAAAGCTGACAAATAGTATACAAGTAACAAAATGGTATATTTAAACCCATAGATCTGTAATCATATTAAATGTAAATGGTCTAAATACTCTAATTAAAAGGCAAAGATTGTCAGATAGGATAAAAAGGCAAAATTCAACAGTACCCAGCTTACAAGAAAACAAATTTAAATATAATGGTACAAATAAGTTAAAAATAAAAAGATGAAAAAAATACATCATGCTAATACTAACCAAAGAAAGCTGGAGTGACTACATTAATATTAGACAAAATAGATTTCAGAGCAAAGACTATTACCAGGGGAAATGAGGATTATTTCATCATTATGAACTGGTCAATTAATTAGAGAACATAAACATCATAAATGTTTATGCATCTAGTAACAGAGCTTCAAAATACATGCAGCAAAATACATGATAGAACTCTAAGGAAAAACAGACAAATTCATAATTACAGTCAGAGATACTAATACCCCTCTCTCAAAATATTTCTAATTTCCCTTGAAACTTCTTGAACCAATAGGTAATTTACAAATATGTTGTTTAATTTCCAAATATTGGGTACTTAATTTCCAAATATTTAGGGATTTTCCAGATATCTTTCTGTTATTGATTTCTAGTTTAATTCTGTTATGCTCAGAAAACATACTTTGTATAATTTCAATTCCTTTAAAGTTGCTAAAGGTTGCTTTATGGCCCAGAATGTGGTCTATCATGGTTAATGTTCCATATGAACTTGGAAAGAATATGTATTCTGTTGTTGTTGGGTGGAATGCTCTAGTGCTGCCAATGAGGTCAAGCCAGTAGTATATTTAGGACCTCTATATCCTTGATGAATTTCTATCTACTTGTTCATTCTATTAATGAATGAGAGAGGAGTGTTGAAGTCTCCAGCAGTAGAGTATAAAGAGTGAGCTGAAATTGAGAGACAAGAGTTTAATAACTAACACAGCTCACCCCTTTGGGTACTCAGTATTCATAACCACTCTTCTACACATGTTTAAACTTCTGCTAACACTTAACAAAATGCAACTAATTTTTGTATGACCAAAAGCATTTCTTACCCTATCTCCCAAATAAAGAAACAAAAGTTCCAAAAGTTATTGAGTCCATCTCTATGAGACAATTATGGTAGATATCTTTAGACTATGTTAATGACTTTTCAAGTTCAGTCACAGTGCCATTTTAATATTTTGTTACCTAAAGGTGAATCATGATGTTAACCACCACCATCAATTCTTGTATACAATAATAAGGGAAAAGAGGATAGTAGAGGGAATTACAAATAAATGTACTAATAATTATATATACTAATAATTAAACAGGTAGCATATATACTAATTTTTATAGTATATATTATATTAGTGTACATACTAGTATACATACACACATACACACATACAAGCACATATATACATATACCTGCACACACAAAATACATATGATAAGCAAGAAGGGAAATATGCATAACTGTTGGAGTCCTCATGTCTATAAATGATCACATGGAAGCTGTTGATCTTTCTTCTTCCACTATTAGTCCATGTTTCCTTTGCTTCAGCCAGAATCTCAGCTGGCCAGAGTTATTTACCTGATGGGGTAACTCATGCCTTCATTCCTGAAAAATTTACATCTTTAGCAGCTCTTTTTTTGTTTGTTTGTTAAATTTTTATTAACTTTTACTCTTGGATGTGGGAATATTAAGAAGTACCTTAGATAATCCTTTGGGTTCCAGACATAATCTTCCTTACCCCCATTTTGCAGCAGTAATCCTATTTCCCCTTGGTAGTTGGTATAGATCATGCCAACTAGCCAGAAGAGTAACCCTATTCTTTGCCCATTTGTTCAAGGGCACAAGGAACCCAGAATGGCCAGGTAGTGTTTAAACTTCCAATTCAATGGAACTTTTGTTGTGTCTTCTGGTGGAAGCATTTCTCTCTTAAGAACCATGACCTCCAAATTCACAGAGCTCAAAGTTGCAGGGATGGGTATAAAAAATTATTTAATTGGGTTCTTAGGTGCAATAGTAACAGAAACTACTCCCATTTCTACCTCTTGATTCCCGGACCTGTATTCTGCTTATATTTTTATATTCATTGTTAACTTAAAGCCTAACTGCATCCTGTCTTATCCATTTAGAGTGTTGTCTCCCAACTGTTGCCATAATTGAGTCTTCAGCAGACCATTAAGCCAGCTGCTTTCTGGGTGGTGGTATGTATAGATCTCATGGGCATGAGTCCATTGCTGCACTTCTTACCATTACTAGAACCAGAAACTAAGGCATCCCAATATGAATAGCAACACCAGCAGTAGAGATTGTGTAGCTTGATGGGATAAGAGACCCTTCATGATTTTAAATCCTAAAGTTTATATCGCTATCATACCCTGAGTTTTACTTCCGTAATTTCCACTAAGATATGAAAAATGTTGACTAAATCCCATTGTAACTTAACTCCAAATTATGTAGTTTATTAGAATTTCTTGAAATAAATGGGCTCCTAGGTGGATGGGACTTAACTACCATACAATTTTAGTCACCCTGGAATTGTTATGGCAGGGATTCAACCTCTAATACCATACAAAGATTAATCAATAGCAAAGTTTCTGAGTCTTTGTGGATCTAAAGTTCTTACCGGTAAAGATAATACCAGTAAAGATAAAACGAAATGCCCCTTTAATCAGGCCATGATGAAGGTTTGTGTAGGAGTGCCTTTTAAATGGAAATAAAACATGATCTGTGAAGAAATTAGTATATATTTGAATCACAAGGTGAGAAAGAAGGGCATGGATTCTCTTTTTGACTTGAAAGAAATTACCAGCAAACCCCAAACCTGTCAGAGGCAGAATGCAACATAAAAATGTCAGAGCTGATAAGGGTATTTTGAATTTTAAAATTACCTTTTTGAGTGTAGCTCATAATATTCAGAATGCAGTAGAGAATAATTACTCCATTTATTTCAATTCACTCTTAAAATTTAGGACACTGTCCCAGAACCCAGAAGGCATTTTTCTCTGCCCAGATGTCTAAATTTATTTTTCCATTTCCATTTCTTTGAATGTGCCCATGACACAGTTTTGTTGTCTTTCAACATGATCATAAACATACCTTGCAAATATATCTATGTATGACTCGTAGGATCTATAGAAAACAAGAAAGAATTTATTTCAAAATTTATCTTCTTAAAAGAATGAATCTTTGCTCTGAAAAATCTATATGTGGGTACCCAGAGTATCCAAATCTCTGGGGGTAAGGTGGGGAGTTTGTTTAAGAAGAAGAATAAGAAATGCATATTTTTCCATGAAAGTTGAAAATAAAAGCAAAAGAAACATAAGGAACTATTGTCAGGTAGAAAAGATAAAGCCAGAAAGATGGGATCCACCTTCCTCGAAAGCACAGATACAGTAGATAAATGTAGAGCTGCTCTGGTTGACTGCGGGTAGAAAATTGGGAGTAAGGGTGGGGGTGGGAAGGCAAGTCCAGGTAAACGATCCCCCTCCAACCCACCCCAGCCAAGCTGTGCCGGAAGAGGATTCTGTGGAGCTCAGTTTTGAAATCACTGCCTTAAGGAAAGAAAAATTATAAGATGTTTCTCCTTCCAAAACCACAGGTTATGAATGTACAGCTGAACTGATGGCAATGGCTGCCCAATCGTTTTGCAGCAATGGTGCTCTCATTATCTCTCTCTGCTGGTTCCTGTCTCTTTGCTTATTCCTGCATGCCTTTACTAATTTTGTACCTTCTGCCTCCCAAATCCTACCCATCCTTCAAGTTTCAGCTCAAATCCTCTGTCTTCTATGAAGTCTTTCCTGATCTTGCCAGTCAGCTGTAACCTGTCCTTCCTCTGAGGCCCAATCACTGCACTTCATTTACATTTGTGTCAATTAATTAAATATTTATCATTGGATTCACTGGCATGGTGATAGGTGTTAGGGATGTGGTGGTGAACAAGGTAGGTAAGGTCCCTGCCCTAAGAACTTATCTAGTGGCAAGTGGTGGTAGTAGGCACAGACAATAAAAAAGCAAATAACATAAGTACAGATTATGATAACTGCCATGCAAGAAGAAACTGGATGATGTGATAAAGTGTAGCTGGATCTCTGTGTGCAGATGTGTTTGGGGGTTGCATTGGCATGCAGGGAGGAAGGCCTGTTTGAGGGGCTGGCATGTGAGCCGAGAGCTACAGGAAGAGAAAGGGAATAGGATGGGATTGGGGGAGCCCACCTAGACTTGTGATACCAAATCCAAGAGTCTGAGGAACAGGATAACAGGCTTGTCAGGCTTCTGACAACAGAAGTCACAGAACAGTCAAACTGGGGTGTTAAGAAGCAGAAAAGCTAAAGATGGAAGTAGCAGCAGAGATCAAGGAAAACAATCTTGACACAACCATCAGATGAGACCCCAGATGCCCCAGCAGGTCCCTCTTGGAGGTCCCTCAAAGTCGTACGTTCTTCTAGGAGAGAACCCACATCTGGATTCATCTTTGTATCCCCCATAGAAACTTGCACAGCATTCAGCACTTAGGAGGTACTCAGTAATTATTTGTAAAACAGGGAATAAAGGCCCAACTGATTCTTTCACGAAGACTTCTCTGATCTTAACCAAATGTCCTTTCTTTCCTCTGAACCCCAGTGAGAGTGTCTGCCTTCCCAGTGTAACACATTATGTTTTTATCCTTATTGTAATATAGATATTTGGTACTTGAACTTTCCCTGTCTTGGGGATTTAAGGAATTGTCGAAGAGCCAGTACTTGGTTTTAGAAGCTATGTTTTTCTTGGTGGTCGACTGGCCTTTGTTTAGGTCCTCATGGCCGGCAACCTAAATGGCAGTCTTATCTGTGGTGCTGGCTTTCAAAAGCAAATAAACACAATGTACAAAATAAATACAGCTAGTGGTGTCTTGATAAACCAGCTGTGGGGGCAGGAACAGGGAGGGGAGAAGTCCTAATTTGTAGCATTTGTCCATTTCTGTTGTGTAAATGTTCCCAGCAGCTCTCAAAATTCCTGACTGCTTAACAGTCAGCTCTCGAGACTCCAGTACGCTGCTGTGGCCTCCAGGTTGGTGCCCAGGGCCTTCAGCTGCCCATCAGAAGGATTTTCCCAGAAGACTGCACTTTGTTCTGGGTGCCACTGACAAGAGACCTAGAGAATGTTTTGAAGGCTGCAAGACGAACACTAAAAATGATAAAATGATCAGTGGGGTGTTGCCCATGTAAGCAGTGAGAAGAGAGCCTCCCTCTTCACTTGCTGTCATGGTCCCTGGCAGCTCTGCAGCAAACAGCGGGAATGACTTCCTATAGCCTCAGGCTAGATTCTCCTCCTAGCTGGTTCTTGGGAGTTGTGGGCAAGGCAGCTGCCTGAACGTGTGCGGCATCCTTCTCTCTTTAGAATGCCTCCCGCACTCTACACACGTTGTAGAGTGTGTACTCTACAACACATTTGGGAGGGGGGGGCTTCCTCCCACACTCTACACACGTTGCAGGAGCAGTTGTGATGGGTGAGAGCCTGGTTGATAGCTGTCATGGTGTTTAACGGAAGTATTGCCCCCTTAAGATCATGCTTTGTGCTTATAATTCTCTTTGACATGTTTGGCAATGTTCTGGGAGAAAATCAGGACACCATGAATCCTTCCAGTTTGTGGATAAATCAAAGATACTTTGAGAAACGCCAAAGGCATGGGGAGATGTGTGAGGGGAGGAAGGCTGGTGGCGCCTGTTGGTGTGGATAAGAATAAGGTAAAGAATTCAGGGCCAAGTGTACCAAGCTGTACATTGACTTACCTTCTCCTAACTTAAAACTCAGGAAGAGGGTTCTGGAATCAAGGCCTTGCTCTCTGGAATGAGAAAGACCTGAGCCTATGTATTATTTTCCTTTTGCTGTTGTAACAAATTACCACAAACTTTTTGACTTAAAACAACACAAATTTATTATCTTATATTTCTGGAGGTCGGAAGTCTGAGATGGGTCTCACTGGGCTGAAATAAAGATACTGGCAAGGCTGTTTTCTTTTCTGGAGGCTCTAGAGGGAAACCTGTTTCTTCGCCTTTTTGAACTTCTAGAGGCTGTGTCCATTCCTGGACTCTTGGACCCCTTTTTCCATCTTCAAAGCCAGCAATGTTGCATCTCTCTCTGTTTTCTGTAGTTTGTATCTCCCTCTGCTTCTTCTGCCTCCCTCTTGTACTTCTAAGGACCCTGTGATTGCATGGGGCCTACCCAGATAATCCAGGCTAATGTCTCTACTTAAGGCCAACTGATTAGCAATCGTATTAACAATTCCATATGCAACTATTAATTCCCCTTTAGGTCCTGGGGATTATGATGTGGACATCTTTGAGGAAATATTTTTATACCTAATGAACTTACTCTGGATCCCAACCCAGCATCTGCAGAGCTGTGTGATCTGGACAAGACACCACTAACCTTTTTAAAAGCTTCATTTGATAGTGGGGGTAATAGTACCTACCTTGTGGGTTTTTGGTGAAGATTAAATGTGTTAATATGTGCCATGTGCTTAAAGAGTGCCTGGCACACAGCAAGCACAGAGTGAGTGTTAGCTGTTTTTATTTTAGACCTCAAAGATGCTCACTCATCTGGGTGTGGATTAAGAGACCCCCCTCTCATGAACTCCCATAGAAGGCTGTCCTGCTTGACTGCAGCACACCCCATATTATGATGTCACCGTCTGCTTATGTGTCTCTTTCCTCTATTAAACAGAGTTCCCTTAGGATAGGGGAACTAGCTTATGCATCTTTGTAACCCAATCATGCTTTGCACTAAAGAGGCTTCCCAAGAAATGATGGGATTGAAGTGTGTTCCCACTAATAGTGAAAAATGAGCCTTTTCTTAACTGTATGACAAATAAAAGTTAATGGATAGTTTTCTCAGTTGTACAATTTCCTTCCATAACATTTTCTTTAAACTTTTAGGACATCCTACCATTTGTCTTCTATGGAATGCTTTCAGATTAAACAAAATTATCACCAAATTAATTATTACTTTTAAAGTATTAATTGATGAAAAGTATGTATTTTAGAAAATTATTATTCATGAGAAAATTTAGAAAATAACTGATCAACTACCGCTGTCAAAAATTACTGCTTTTTCACATCCATACTTTGGAGATGAAGTATAGTATGAAGTAGTGCTGTGTTGCAGCAGTGGATAATCTATTTTAATGAAAACCTTTCTCCCCCTCTGTTCCCCACAGGGACGTTGTGATTTTGGTGGGGTATGTCAGCATATCCTTAGCTAGTGGGCGTGAGCAATAATTAAATGAAGATATATTATTAAATACACATGTAGGAGGAAAAAACCATGATCTAGATGTAGAGTATAAAGATATGATCATCCCATTGGAGATGAAGGAAGAGATATTTAAAAGAAATAGGATCCTTTTATAGTGCCTGTAAATTGAAGGGGAAAAAAGCGATCTGAGGGAAAATTAAAAAGTCCTAAGTAAGATGACAGGCTTAAATTATCTCAAAGGGAATCTACAAATTCCAAGGTCCCATAACCAAGAGGAAGACTTATCTGTAGGCCAAATCCAGAAAAGATTGGCTTTTAGGTGGCTGTGAGGGATATAGCTTTGATTTAAGGCAGAGTGGATTCAGGTAGAGCTCAGTGGGCAGATGTTTTCTCCTTCTTCAAGGATCTAGGAAATTAAGAACAAGTAGAAGCAAGTATGTGCCTCTAGTAGAGCATCTTCACTGTATTATATAATAACATAGGCTTATGTGTGAGTCTCCCCTGTTAGACCTTAAGGTTGGTGAGAGAATGTTTTGAGCTTAATTTCTATATAGAGGGCCCCAAACTGTGTCCAGCATATAGAAAACTCTGAGTAAATATTTGATTTGGATAAAAGAGCTTGTCTCATAAAATTGAAGATCCAGAAGGGAGCAAAGAGGTCTTCTAGATTGGAGGTCTCCAAATCTAACTGAACATCAGAATCACCTGCAGAGTTTGGAAGGGGTGCTTTTCAAGAATACTAATTCCAAAACACATAGAAGATACACATTTTACTTCCTCCAAGAGAGAGAACCCAAAGTACCCTCCTAATAAGACTATCCAGGGGCAGATTCCTGATATAAGGACCTTAAATTCTGTGGCCCAGGCACCTCTCTTGCCCTTGCCCCAGCTCCATGTTTCCAGGTGATTCTGATGGAATTTTTATCCAACTATTTTCAAACCTCTGATAAATGGCATTTTTAACTGAGAGAGCACATAAAAAACAACTGGGAACTTTTTCTATTAACCAGCCCCCTCCCTCCAGCTTTTCCTCTTGTTACAGAGATTTTTGGGGTGCCACCCTCAAAGGAAAATGTCTGAAATGTCTTTTGCTACTCTAAGTGTGGTTCGTTAACAGCATCACCTGGGAACTTGCTAGAACTGCAGAATACTTGACTCTACCCCAGAGGTACTGAATTAGCACCTGCAGTATAACAAGACCCCCAAGTGATTCTATCAATCTAAAGATTGATAAGCATTGTCTTAAGCTAGAGTGAGCAGGAGTGTATAGTTTGAAAATGCTTTTTATAGTTATTTACATATTTTTGAAAACAGCATTAGTGAGGTATAAGTCACATACCAAACAATTCACCCATTTAAAGTGTTTAATCTAATTGCTTTCAGTACATTAAGAGTAGTGCAATCATCACCACAGTCCATTTTAGAATATTTTCGTCATCCCAATAAAAAACCCAATATCTACAGTAGCCATTCTCCATTCCTCCTCAACCCCTCAACCCTAGGAAACCACTAGTCTACTTTCTGTCTCTTTGGATTTGCCTATCCTGGACATGTCATATAAATGGAATCATATAATATTTGGTCTTTTGTGACTGGTTTCTTTTACTTAGCATCATGTTTTTATGGTTCATCCATGTTGTAGCATGTATCAGGACTTCATTCTTTTTATGGACAAATAATATTCCATTGTATGGACATACCACATTTTGTTTAACCATTCATTAGTTGATGGATATTTGGTTTGTTCCCACTTTTTGGCTATTATGAATAATGCTACCATGAACATTCGTGTTCAAGTTTTTGTGTGGATATGAGCTTTTATTTCCTTTGTGAATACCTAGGAGTAGAATACTGGGTCACATTGCAACTCTGTTTAACATTTTGAAGAACTAAAAAATGGTTTTCCAAAGTGGCTACACCATTTTGCAATCTCACTAGCAATGTATGAGGGTTCCAAGTTCTTTAGGTTGAAGCCTATTCATATCAAAGGGACAGACACTTGGACCTCCAGGAATAAAGCACAAGCAACAAAATGGTAAGTAAAATTTATATGGAACCACAAAAAACCCTGAATGGCCAAAGCAATCATGAACAAAAAGAACAAATCTGGAGATGTCATACTACCTAATTTCAAACTATACAACAATGCTAAAGTAATTAAAACAGCATGGTACTGGCATAAAAATAGACACATTGACCAATGGAACAGAATAGGGAGCCCAGAAATGAACCCACTAAAGTATGGTCAATTGATTTTTGACAAAGGTGCCAAGAATACAGAGTGGGAAAAGGATAGTCTCTTCAATAAATGGTGCTGGGAAAACTGGATATCTACACGCAGAAGAATAAGATTAGTCCTTTATCTCACACCACATACACAAATCAACTCAGAATGGATTAAAGCCTGAAAATAAGACCTGAAACTGTAAAACTACTAGGAGAAAACATAGGGGCAAAACTATATGACATTTCTCTGGGTGATGAGTTTTTGCGTCTGACCCCAAAAGCACAGGCTACAAAAGCAAAAATAAACAAATGGGATCACATCAAACTGAAAAGCTTCTGCAAAGCACAGGAAACAATTAACAACGTGAGGAGAACAACCTTTGGAATGGGAAAAAATATTTGCAAACCATACATCTGATTAGGGATTAATATCCAAAATATATAAGGAACTCAAACAACTCAATAGCAGGAAGACAGATAATCAGACTAGAAAATAGGCAAGAGACTTGAGTAGACATTTCTCAAAAGAAGACATACAAATGGCCAACAGATATATGAGAAAATGCTCAACATTGCTAATCATTAGAAAAATGCAAAGTAAAACCACAGTGAGATATCACCTCACACCTGTCAGCATGACTATTATAAAAAAGATGAAAGATAGCAAGTGTTGGAGAGGAAGTGAAGAAAAGGGAATCCTTGTACACTGTTGGTGGGAATGTAAATTAGTATGGCCATTATGGAAAACTGTGTGGAGGTTTCTTTAGAAACTAAAAACGATGCAGCAATCTCTCAAAAGATTTGAAATCAGTTTGTCAAAGAGATATCTGCACTCTCAAGTTCATTGCAGCACTATTCACAATAGCCAAGACATGGAATCAACCAAAGTGTACAACAACAGATGAATGGATGAAGAAAATGTGTTATACAGGTATTTACACAATAGAATACTATTCAGCCTTAAAACAAGAAGGAAATTCTGTCATTTGCCACAACATGGATGAAATTGGAGAACACTATGCTAAGTGAAATATGCCAGGCACAGAAAGACAAATACTGCATGTTCTCACTTATACATGGAATCTAAAACAATTAAATTCATAGGAGCGTGAGTAGACTGGTGGTTACAGAGGCTGGGGGCGGGAAGGGGAGTTGATGGTCAAACAATACCGTCTTATTTAGACAGGGAATAGGTTTTTCTTTTGAGATCTATTATTGTATGGTGTGGTGAATATAATTAATATTATAGTGTATTATGCATTTCAAAATTGCTAAGAGAGTAAATTCCAAATTTTCTCACCACGAAAAATAAGTATTTGAGGTAATTGATATGGTAATTAGCTTGGCTTAATTATTCCACATTGTGTTGACAAATTGTGACATCACTTTATACTCCATATATATATATGATTACAAATTGTCAATTTACAATAAAATTTTAAAAAGAAGAATAACTGGAACTCTCATGTATTGCTGCTGGGCATGCAGTTTCAAACACAATTTGGCACTTTCTCTTATATAGTTAAACATACATTTCCCACAGGATCCAGCAATGCCAGTCCCATGTATTTGCTCAAGTGAAATTATAACTGCTATTCACACAAAAAACTGTAGGCAAATATTTGTAGCAGCTTTATTAATAATTGCTCCACACTGGAAATAACTGAAATTTCCTTCAACTGATGAATGAATAAATAACCTGTGGCACATTCATACAATAAAAAGGAATAACCATTGATGTACTCAACACGGATAAATCTCACATGCTTTACGCTAAGTGAAGGAAGCCAGATTTGAAAGGCTACGTTCTGTACGATACCATCGATATGACATTCTTGTAAAGACCAAAACTACAGAGGCAAAGAATATATCAGTGGTGGCTGGGGATTAGGGTTAGGGGAAGGGCTTGGCTGCAAGAGGCAGTGGCATTTTTTGGAGTGATGGCACTCCTCTGAATCTTGATGGTGGTGATGGCTACTCAACTATGCATTTATTAAAACTTGCAGAACTGTTCCTTAAGAAAGTGAATTTTACTGTTTGTCAGTTAAAAAATAAATTTAACAGAGCCTTCAATGACTTTGAATTGTTCTTAGAATATATTCCAAAGTAGAATAAACTTTAAGTTCTTTTTTTCTTTTACTTTTTTATAAAGATGGGTTCTTCCTATGTTGTTTAGGCTGGTCTCGAACTCCTAGCCTCAAGCAATGCCCCCCCTCGGCCTCCCAAAGTGCTAGGATCACAGGTTTGAGCCCCTGCATCCGGCCAACTTTGTATTCTTGATCCTGATTTGCAAAGCAGTTCATGGTCTGGCCCTGCCGCTCTCTGACCACATTGCCTTGCCCTATCCCCTCTGCCCACTGTACTAAACTCATTTTAAGCATCATCTCAGATTGATGATAATGCACCAGTTTGCTAAAGCAAACCTAGCAGTGGTTTGTGCTGTAGCTGTGGTCATGGAGCTAGGTTGCTGCTACTTCTGCTACAACCTCAGATTGAAATGCTCACTGTGGCTGCTGCTCCCAGGCCCTCAGGTTGCTCTCAGGCACAGCCCAGTGGTGCCTCACCTCCTGCCATAGGCCTTTTGTCTTCCACTTTGGGACTTCCCTGATAATGGCCAGTCACCAACTTGGTGCAGTACTGATCCCATGCAAGCTCACATGCAGTCCAGGAGTGCTGATAAGTTAACATTGACCAATGGGAGAAGGGAGCCTGCTAGTAAGTTTTCTTTCTTCCTACCACACCAGTAGTCTTCCTCCACCCCTGACAGACGTCTGGAGCTTCAGACGCATTTCATTGCTTCTCTGAAGACCAGAAATCAGCACTTTCTCTCCTGGATCTTTCCCAACCTCTTCAGTAATGCCCCATGAGCTTCCTACCTGACTCACAGTGCTCCTGCAGGTTCTAGTGGCCCCGACCAGCTGCATAACGTGCTTCCTTGTAGTTGCTCTTCCTCTTCCCTTGGCTCATTCTTCTTTTCTCTCAGTCCTACCTCCCTGTGATTTCGCTTCCATATGAAGTATTAATGCCTAAACTTTTGCTCAGGCTGTCCTTTCTAGGGAGTTCAGCCAGACACTCATTGAGTTCCAGCCACATTTGATTTCTTTGTGATCCCAGAATAAGCTGTGTATTCCCCCCACTCCAAATTAGAGCCTTTGCACTGTGTTTCCTCTGCCTGGCTCCTTCCTCAGTTGTTCCATCATATCACTCTATGTGAATTCTTTTTTTAAAACTTTTGATTTTTAATTATTATGGGCACATAATAGTTGTATATATCTATGTGAATTCTTGACATAAGCACTCATCTAATATGTATCTTGTGTGCTCTACCTGTCTATCTGACTATTTTATCTCTCAAACGATAAGCCCTGCAAGAGCACGAACCCTGTCTGTTTTGTTTAGTGCTATATCCTGAGAGCCTGGAGCAGTTCCAAGCACATAGGAGACCCTTAGGAAATATTTTGGAGTGAATGAATGAATACTTGCCATTTTTGGCCTAGCTAGTCCAAAATCTATATACTTAGTTGCTTTCCTTGACAAAAACTTGCCATTCAATGCCCAAAATTGACCATATGAGGCGGTAAGAGAGTTGTCCCAGAAAATTAGACCTCTGGAAGTGGAAGACTCTGACTATGGGCATAAGGCCAGTTGTCTCGGTATTCCCAGTTTCCCATAGCACACTGTTAAAGAGCATTTTAAAAAGTAGGGCCCAATATTCAGGCATAAATCTTTGTGTCCTTGAATTAGGCAAAGGCTTTTAGATACTACACCAAAAGTACAAGCAACAAAAGAAAACACAGATATTTTATGCTTCATCAAAATTAAAACCTTCTGTGCTTCAAAGGATACTACTGAGAAAATGAAATGACAACCCACAGAAATGGAGAAAATATTGACAAATTGTACATCTGATAATAGACTTATATCCAAAATATACAAAAGAACACTTATACCTGGATAATAAAAAGATAAATAACCAAATTAAAATATGGGCAAAGGATCTGAATAGATATTTCTCCAAAGAAGATATATAAATGGTCAATAGATAAACCAAAAGATGATCAACATCATTAATCATTAGGAAATTGTAAATCAAAACCATAAGATCCCATTTCACACCCACTAAGGTGGTATAATTTTTTTTAAAAAGGCAAATAACAAGTGTGGGCAAGGATGCGGAGAAATTTGGAACCTTCATACACTGCTGGTGGGAATGTAAAATGGTGCAGCTGCTTTGGAAAACGGTGTGGAAGTTTCTCAAAATATTCAACACAGAGTTACCATGTGACCTGGCAGATTCACTCCCAGGTGTATACCCGCGAGAGATGTAAGCAGACATAAACACAACAACCCGCAAACAAGTGTTCACAGTGGCATTACCCATAGTAGCCCAAAAGTGAAAACAACCCAAATGTCTATCAACTGATAAATGGGTAAACAAAATATGGTATGTCCCTACAAGAGAATATTATTTGTTCATAGAAAGGAATGAAATACTGGTGCCTGCTACAGCATGGACGGACCTTCGAAACATTATGCTTAAGTGGAAGAAGCCAGACACAAAAGTCCTCGTATTTTATAATTCTATTTATATGAAATGTCCAGCGTAGGCAAATCTCATATAAAGAAAGTAGATTAGTGGTTACTAGAGTTGAGGGAAAGAAGGGAGCGAGTGCTAATAGCTATGGGATTTCTTTTTGGAGTGATGAAAATTAATTCTAAAATTGATTGTGGTGATGGTTTGTACAACTCTGTGCATATACTAAATGAAAGTATTAAATTGCATACTTTGAGTGAGTGAATATTATGATGTGTGAATTATATCTCAGTAAAGCTGTTTTTTTTTTTTTTAAGCAGAGACCATTAATGTAAAATTACGAAGTAGATAAAGTGGGTTTTTAAGTTGCTTCTCTCTCAGAGTAATCCCACAGCAAGCACTGCCACCTTCCTACTGTTTCCTGCCCTCCAGGGTCTGTCTAGACTACAGGAGAGGAAATGATGATCCGGGGACCCCTTGTGGCCTACAAACTCTTCTTTCTTGCCTTATAGAGCATATAAAATATTTTAAAAATAACTTAGTATTTTGAAATTTGAAGGGTTCATATTAAATATGGATTTCTGGCTTCTCTGGGAGAAAAAAACCTACCCAAACCAAAATAAAATAAAATACCCCAACTTGATGGCCATAGTGGACCTGCATTTCCCACATGGAGAAATGAGACTGCCTTCTTTAGGGCCATGTGCCTTTCCCATTGTGCCTCTGTACACCTTCACTTCTTTGTCACCTATTTTTATCCCTTAGGGACATTTGAGTTTGCAACACCTGCTCAGACCTTTCCCTGCATCAAAACTTCCTGGTTCTGGGTCCCATTGCATCAGGCCCTGCTTGATGATTGGCTGATCCCATGGTGGTTTCCAACCCAGGCACACATCAGAATCTCCTGGGGCCCAGGTAAAAAATAATCATGTGAGGCTGCACCCCTGGGCAGTTCAATCAGAATCTCTGGAGGTGGGGCCGAAGTCTAGTAGTTTAAAAAAAAACAACGTCAAAACTGCCCCCCCCCCACCTCTCCAGGTGATTCCACTGTGTGTTCAGGTAAGAAACCACTGGGCTTATCTGCTAATCCAATTCAAGCAAAGATTTTAGTATTTGGTAATGATTTAATGGCCTCTCAGATAATTTTTGTTTTTCCATTGCAAGCAACTAACAGAACTAGGAAAGGGTGGTTTTGGTTAGATGAACCTTTTACTTGATGTTCAAATCAGAGTTAGCAGCTGTCTGGACCTAAATGTAACTGTCATTTCTATAACCAGTCATATTAAAAGATTTTGCAATCATTATAACAAGCATGATCAGGTCATGGTGCCTTGTTATTTTTAGCCAGCAATTTTTTTAATTGTTGAAGATGAGTTGTTCTTGAGACCTTCTGTGGGTTCTGGAAATGTCACCGGAGTTGACAAGCACAAGGAGTTAAAGTGGTTTCTTGAGAGGTCATGAGTGGCAACACAGCAAGACAGGAACAGGTGCTGGCAGCCAACAGGCACTCGATAAATATTGGTTGAATGAATTGACAAGACATTTGTTTCTCATTATCTTCAGTCCAGATGGGAAGTTTGGTGACATTCTGCAGGGGAGGGGCGGGGAAGGGCTCCTCAGATGTCCTCCTCCCGGATTTTTGTTAAGCCTTTCCTAGAGGGTTCACAGAACGCTCCGGGTAGAGGAAGCACTGGTTAGACAAGGGCAGCCTTCTTTCACCTTGTGGGCACGAGGGGTCCAGAGGAAGTCATCTCAGAGGCTTTTGAAACGCCTTCCAAAGCTCCCTTGAACTTCGCTGCGAGGTAGCAGGGCCACCAGGGTCCCCCTAACTGAAGCTTCCAAGGCGTGCTCTAGGTTGAATCTGACCTCCCCACGACCCTAACAGGCAAGCAGATAGCCCCCCTTGGAAAGTACCAATGCGGTCTGGCTGGAGGCCTGGGCGGTGCGCTAGGGCTACGGGGTACAAGCGGGCTGCACAGGGCAAGGCGGGGGCGTCCACAGCACCTGCAAACCCCGCGCCCCCGCTCGGCCCCTCTGTCCCCCGCCGTCCAGCCCGCCCGGGGGAGGCTGCCTGCGGGGCTGCAGCGGAGAGGGGTCCGCGGCCGCGAGGGGGGAGGCGGCGGGCGAGGCTGGGGCGGGGGGCGCGGCTGGCGGCGGTGCTGTCCAGGGGGAGGCGGGCGGAGGGAAGGCGCTGCCGCCGCTGCCGCCGCCTCGCCCGCCGCGACACAGACGCCGGGAGCGGCCGAAGCGGTGAGTCGCAGCGCCTTCCCTCCGCTCCTCCGGAGCCCGAGCGGCGTCGGGGTTGCAGCGGGGCGGGCGTGCCGGGGGCGGCGGCGTCCGGAGCGGCGGCTGGGGGCACCCGTGCCCTGGGGGCGCGGCGGGCGCAGGGGTGGGTGCGAGGAGCGCGCGGTCCTGGGGACCCGGTCCCCGCAGCCCCTTCCTGGGTGCAGTTCACCCTGGCAATTCCTCCGTCGTGTCCCCAGTGCCTCTGAGGGAAAATAAAGCAAAATCTAAGACCCCGAGGCTGGGCGGCAGAAAAGGACAGAGAACTTTGCGGAGGGCTGCGCAGAGGCGCGCGGGGCAGGCGGGATGTGGCGGGCTGGGCCGGAAGGGGGCGTTCGTGAACCGGGTGGCCCGGGGACATCTGGAGCATCCCACCCGGAGGGTCGCGGCTTGGGGTCGAGGGCACACGCTGGATTCCCGGCCTTCCGAGTCGGCCCTGAGGGCCGCGGGGGCCGGGGGGGGGGGGGTTGTGGGGGGGGGCTGGGGGAGCGGCGGAAAGGCGCTGGTTGAACCAGAAGAGGAAGCGGTCTGCATTTTGGACCCGGGACCTGAAAGATTTCGTGTCTCTTGCCCTCGGCGACTCGGGAAGGGTGTGCTGGGGAGATGTGTTTGAGTGTTTTTCAGTGCATACCGATTTATTTTTAGCTCCCAGAGAAGCAGGATGTGCAAAGTGGGTGTATCAGCCCGGGAGGGGCAGGAGGTCTCCCTGTCCGCAGGAAATACACAAGTTTTTTTTGCTGCAGATGCTTGCTTTAACTTTCGTGCCGGGAGAAAGAAAGCCATTTGGCTCTCTGAAGATCTCCCCGCCAGGGTCATTCTCCTCCTGCTGGTCTGTTGGAGGCTGCAGGCAAGGCGGCTGTGTGTGCTGCTGTCCTCACGCCGGCCCCAAATGAAGGTACATGTTCTGTTCTGTAGGGCAATACGGTGAAACACAGAAGGAGGGCTGCCAAGGTCTCACTCTCTGAGAAGGAAACCACACAAGCTTGCTCAAAGTTTTCCCACTTCTGACTGATTTGAAAATAACAGACCTAAGCTGTTGTATTACCAAGAGCAAGGGTCACTGTCAAGGGTTTCTCAGACCTAATTGGCAATGCTTGAGAGGTTTTTCACACCAACTGGGAGATGCCTGTGTTTTATGGCCAAAGACAGTGATGCAAAGACTCCAAGGAGCTGAGGTGGTGGTGTGACGGTGGGAATGTGGGTGTATGGGATGGGGAGGATGTTGCCGGGCCAAGTACAGACTTGGGGACCAGCCTCAGAGGAGGAGGCTCAAGAAACTGAAAATCATATGTTCGGGTTATCCAAGCCAATCCCTGGAAATCGTCCTGCAGTCAGTCTCCCCTGTGTCAACCACTCAGTGTCCAGTCCTGAACACCCTCTGTCTATAACTGTTCTAGGAGAGTCACCAGTGTGGACACTAGGAGTGTGGGCTCTGCAGCCATACTGCTGGGTTTGAGTTGTGGCTCAGACACTAATAGCTCCTAGACCTTGGGCTCCTTACTTAACATCCTCTGGTTTTCACGATCCGTGGCGTGAGGTAGATAACAGGTACCACATCTATCTCAGGGTTGTTGTGAAGATTAAATGAATTAATGTGCAGAAAGCATTAAGCAGTGTGCCTTGTCATTACTAAGTGCTGCATAAATGTGCGCTCTTATAATTTTTGTTGTTGTTGTTATACGCCACCTTCTCCCAGTTCCTACTGTCACCGATTTAGTTCATAACTTCATCACTTCTTGCCTGAATTGTTCCAATTGCTTTCAAGCTGGGCTTATTGCTCCCAATCAGGACCGTCTCACTCCAGTCTGTTCCCCAAACTGTGAGTGCTCATTCTGAAAACAAGCATGTAAGCCAGTCATTCTGCTTAATTTCCTTCAGAGTTTTTCTGTGGATTTCAGGATGGAGTTTGGACTCCAAGGACCTTCATCATCCTGCCCCTCTCTCCCGATCAGCCTCATCTCCCAGGCCTCCCCACGTGTAGCCTCTGCTCAAGCCACAGAGTCTAGCACCCTTCCTTGTCTGGTCAGCTCCTTGCATCCTTCCCTACTCAGCTGCAGTGACACTGCCTTCCAGCAGACCCCTTGGCACTGCCCGCCCAGCTGATTGTGCTGCCCCTGCCTTATGCTGCCATGTTGCCCTGCACATACCCCTCTCACCGCTTTGCATCATCGTCTATGTATCAGTCTTCCCACCTGCAAGGGCCTTGAACCATGGATTCTGATTGTAGGTAAATGTTTGTTGAACGAATAAATGAACATCAGTCAAGCAAATTTCAGTCCTTTTTACTAAAGCCAGAATCAAACGTGGAGAATAACAGAGAGTAAGACCAAACCGATCCTCATATATAATACTCTACTGTTAAACACTCTGGGAAATACTAAGTAATCAAGGGTGAGTCAAAAGAAATGTGGCATACAATCTTGGAACCATTTCAGAGGTGTTTTTGTAATTGTGAGGGGCAGACTAACAATGGGGAAATGTGATGATCTGAACCCTTCTGTTTCCTTACCTCCCTCAGGAAAAAGTCAGGCATCTCAAATTTGGCTGCGGGGGATGGAGGTCCAGTTCTTCGAAGGGGCTGTGCAGTGAATTTGGTTCTGGAGGTGGAGGGGAAGGCCACAACATGCATGGGCTTTGTAGCTCTTCCTTGGCTTATAGCTTCCCTACAGTGTGGGTTTTAGACTGGATTTCTATGATGAGAACAGGAAAACGCCTATCATCAAAACTCCTCTGTTTACTTTTCAGGCAATTCAGTGTATTCTGTGGCTGCTCTTCTGACTAAGGTGGCATTTCTGAGCACTCCACTTCTGGGCTCCCAGGACCCCTGCAGAGGAAGATAAGATGGTGCCTGGTTCCCTGAGGCAGTCACAGAGTCTGGTTTCAAGGCTCTAGAGTAGGGACTTTTGTATGGGTGAGAGAGCAAAGAATGCTTTTTACATTTTTAAAGGATTGCAAACAAAACAGAACACAAGAACACAAAAAAACACAAAGAAGAGTATGTGATAAAGAACATGTCTAAAATACTTGTTGCCTAGTTCTTTATAGAACAACTTTGCCAACCGCTGCTGGAGCCAAGACAAATTGCTTTCATTTTGCATGTGATCTCTGATTGATTGGTAGTGGCTGCATGGAAACCTGGGTTGAATAGGACTCCAGGGCTTGGTCCACACTCAGCAGGAAACAGTGCTGTGGTTAATTAGTGGTGTCTGTCACAGCATGGGAGTAAGAAGTAGTGGCAGACAGATTTTGTTCTCACCATTCCTAACCTGGAGAGTGTCAGTGGACGACATTGAAGACAGAAATCAGGGATACAGTAAATGAGTTAAAAGTGGTCTCTAGAAGACAGCAGGAGCTTTCCACCACAACAATAAACAATCACCACAGTTAACATTAATAGCTGCCATCTACCAAGTGTATATCCAATGTATACTGAGTGCTCCTGCTTTACATGGGTTACCTTATTTAACCTTTGTAATAACTTCTTCAGGAGATACTTATTTTAATTAGAACTGAATTCTGTTGCAAAGCCAGGAACCCCTAAACTCAAACTATTTTAGCAAAAAAGGAATGCTATTTTGGCTCTGACAACTCCTCAGTCCAGGGGAAGACATTTTAGGTATGGCTTGATCCAGGACTCAAGCATCATTAGCAGGACCTGATTTCTCTCTCTATTTTTCTTGGTTTGCTTTCTTGCAGTTTTCACCATTTTTAGGCCCCATCTCACTGTAGGATGGCTGGAAGAGCTCCAGCTCCAGACTTTACTTAGTCTGGGCTTTAAAGCCAGCCAGAAAGCAGGAGCCTCGATCCCAGCAGTGCACAAAATGACTTTCTCTGACTTATTAGCATTGTTTGGGTCCCATGTCTCTTTCTGTGACCGGGGTGTCACATGTTACTAGGCTTGTGCTTGGTCACAAGTTTCATCCCTGAGCCATAGACTGAGAAGTGGGAGCAGGGGTGTTTTTTCAGCAGAAAATTGTTATACTGTCCTCAGGAGATAAGCCCTTGGATTTTGGATTGCAAAACAGCAGATGTTCAAGCTAGTACTGTTAGTATTCCCACTTCACAGATAAGGGAAACAGGCTTCTCTCGGTAACTTGCCCAAGGTCACATGGCTAGCAAACAGCAGAGTTCTGATTTGAAATCCACAATTTATACATTTAGTAGAGTTATTTGTGAACAGAATATTTCAAATGAGTTTAGCATGAAACTTTCTCTTCTCTCTATTCCTGAAAATATAGCTCAATAACTTCAAGTAATTTTAAGTACTGACTGGCTAGAAGATGCGAGAAAAAAGAGGACATAGGCTTCTGTGGCTGGATTTTTACTCATTTTACCAATATCCCTGAGCAGTTTCCACATGCTCAATATTGTGTTAGGTTCTAGGGATATAGGCTGAATAAGATCTAGCCCTCTGTCTTTAAGGAATTTATATTCCAACATGAAAGTGCAAGACATAATTAGGCAACAGATTGAGTAGAATGTGGAGTGTGTCGGGCGATATGTGGGAGCTGAACTCACTTCATGGGGACAGTGACCTTCCATTTCATTTGCTGAGGTAGCCCAGTACGGTGCTTTGTGCGACAGGCAAGCAATAAATATTTCTTGAATACATCCTTTTTAAAAATTGTGGTTAAAGATACACAACATAAAATTTACCATTTTAACCATTTTTGAGTGTACAGTTCTGTAGCATTAAATACATTCACATTATTGTGCAGCCATCACCACCATCCATCTCCAGGACTTTTTCATCTTCCTCAGCTGAAACTCTGTACCCATTAAACAATTCCCCATTTCTGCCTCCCCCCAGCGCCTGGCAAACACCATTCTACTTTCTGTCTCTATGAATTTGCCTACTCATTTAAGTGGCGTGTGTCCTTTTGTGACTGGCTTATTTTACTTAATGTCCTCAAGGTTTATCCATGTTATAGTACCTGTCAGAATTTCCTTCCTTTTTAAGGCAGACTAATATTCCATTGTATGGATATACCACATTTTGTTTACCCATTCTTCTGTTGATGGATACTTGGGTTGCTTCCACTTCTGGCTATTGTGAATAATGCTGCTATGAACATGGTGTAAAGATATATGTTCAAATCCTTGCTTTCAATTCTTTTGGGTATACACCTAGAAGTAGAATTGCTGGATCATATGGTAATTCTATGTTTAATTTTTTGAGGAACTGCCAAACTGTTTTCCACAGTGGTACCATTTTACTTGCCCACGAGCAATGCACAAGGGTTCCGATTTCTTCACATACTGGTCCACACTTGTTATTTTCTGTTTTTTTTTGTTTTTTTTTAAGTAATAGCCATAATAGTGGGTGTGAAGTGTTGAAGGCATTCTTGAAGGTAGGTTGGAACTGAATCGCGAGGGGTAGTAGGAGAGTTTAAACTTCATTCTGGGGACATGGGGAGCCGTTGACTATGTGCTGCCTGTGACTGTGGCATGCCTGATCAGGACTCTGACATTAGGGAGGGGAGAGGAGGAAGGCAGCAGAGAAGTTAGTTTAATGATCCACATGAAAGAAAACATAATAGTTTCTGCACCTCTGTACAACTAAAAATATTATGTTTATCACTGCGCTAAATGATATAGAATTTGGGGAAGAAAGGTAAATATGGCACTGAGACACCTCATGGCCAAGGATTCCCCAGACAAGTTGACCACTGTTGCTAATAATAGCAATAATGACAGCAAATGCCTAAGTAGTAATTCAGTCAATTCAGGTACCCTATGAAGGATTTATCCTCCAGGGTCCCGTAAGGAGGCAGATGACACTCTCTAAGGAGGTATCTGAAGAAAGTTCAATGAAGGGACTGTTTACAAAGGTGTGGGCAAGGTTAGGGGAAACCACCCAATGTGACTGGCAAGGCGTGGAAGGGTGATGTAAGAGAGCAGTTTCTGGAATTGCTGCGGGGAGAGGGCTACTGGCAGGAGCTGTGGTCTTCAGTAAGGGAATATGGCTGCTGCCAAACCTAACCGTGGCCTGGCGGGGAGGCGCCCGGGAGAGTCAGTCCTCAACTTCTCTCCTCTGCCCTCTGGTCTTCTGCTGCTAGCACCTCCCAATTGGCCAAACTAACCAGAAGCCAGAGGGCAAGAAAGCGTGTTGCTGGGGGACTACCTTGTAGTCCATGGCAGGGGAGGCAGGGCCTGGAGGAGCAGGCAGGGCGTATCCAGCACGAGGGAGCATTATCATTATTCCCATTTTACAGGTGAGGGAACTGAGGCTTTGAGAGTTTGAGTGACTTTCTCAAAGTCAGGAGCTAGTAAGTTACAGAGCTGAGATTTGAAGCCTGATAAATAATCACAAAATTTCTCCTGCATATACAGCTGGGTCTGGAATGTTAGGTTTTCCCCAAACCTGTCTGTTTTGATTCCTTGGGAATAATCAGATGTGTACAAACTTGGCTTGGCTGTCCGTAGGGAGAATTGGTGACTGTTCACATCCTCCCCTTTTAAAAAATGAAATCATGTACTTCATAGGAATGTTTCATACCTGATTTATTATAGTTAGATTAAAAAGAATAATTCCTGTATACTTTACGGGGGTGACAACATGCCCTTGAATCATGTTTGCCACATGTGAAAAAGATGTAAGTTTTTTTTTTTTTTTTAAAGTTGACAGCTCCAGAGGAGATGACAGTGTAACCTGGCTGCCTGCTTAACCATTAGTGACACCTTGGGCTACATTAAGAGAATACTGTTTAGAAGCAGGGCGATGATAGTTCCCTCTGTGCTGCCCTGGCTGGGACAAGTTGAGGGGATTACTCATGAGCTGGAGGATGCGCAGGACAGTGGCTGGTGTGGTGGGGTGGAACACACCTGCCCTGACACGCGGCTGAGGGACTCTCTGGCCTGAGAAAGCTCCGTGGGAGCTTCATATTATCGTCTCCACATACATGAAGCACTGCATTGAGGGAAAGGGGCTGGAACCATTCCGGGGCCAGAACTAGGCCCACTGTGAACACGGAACGGGCTGCTTAGGAAGGCCTGAAGCTGAGGCCACTGGTGAGCGATGGGGCTGAGGGCTTGTCTTTGTTTCCTGTGGCTGCTGTGACAGATTACCACAAACTGGCTGGCTTAACACAACAGAAACTCATTCTCTCACAGTTCTGGAGGGCAGAGGTCCGAGGTCGAGGTGTTGGCAGGGCTGAGCTTTCTCTAGGGGATCTAGGGGAGAATTCATTCCTTGCCTCTTTTAGTAGCTTCTGGTAGCTGTTGGCATTCCTGGGCTTGAGGCTGCACCACTCAGTCTCAGCTCTTGGGTCACATTGCCTCCTCCTCTTTTCTGTGAGTCTCTCCTCTGTGAGTCTTTTATGAGGACACTTGTCATTGGATTTAGGGCCCACCTGTGTGACCCAGGATGGTTTACTTTAAGATCCTTCACTTAATTCCATCTGCAAAGACCCTTTCTCCAAATAAGGTCCCACTCACCAGTTCCACGGGTGTAGACTTGGACATATTTTTTGGGCCCACCACTCACCCCACTACAGGGCTCAGGAGAATACACTGTTACAGATTTGATTTACCACCTGGATTCTAGGTTCCCCAACATAGTAGAGGTTTTGTAAATGCTTTTGATTTGATCTTCTGAAATTTTATCTTGATCTTGTTTTGTTTTCTTTAAACAGCGAAACAAATAAGCACTTAAAATCTACCATCCTTTATTTATGAATAGCATGAGGGGAGTAAAAGAGGCTGCCAAAAGCAAGTTTGATCCCTGACGTGGCTGGCAGTTTTCCAGGCTCTGCCCCGCCGGATGGCACAGGAGGAAGTGAATGGGAGAAAGAGCCGCCACTGGTCCTGTTGTGGCTTCCCACCTGGGGTTTTCCCCAGTGGTTCTGGAAGTGTAATTCCTCAGAGGAAGGCTAAGGATGTTGGAGTCTTTCAGGAAAGGGAAGCAGAAGCGGTATAGGCTCAAGTTTCCAAGCCAGTGCTTCCCATTGTTTGTAAATGCTGCTGGCCCATTTGCAAGTCTTTTATCCAGGTATTTTCAATGCCAAGCCCCAAACTTGGGCCTGTGTACATTGGTCACACAAGGCCAGGTAAAGGGTAGCTTTGGCAATTACCTGGCTAATTTGATGGGGTGTAGCAGGAGAGTCCACTCCAGGACATAAATTATTCCGTTTGGTTGTCTGCATTGATCACAGTAACTGGGGAAGAGCCAAAATCCATTCATTGTGTGCTATGGAGAGGCAGTTGTAATTAAGGTCTGTTTCTCTCTACGGGGCAGCTAATTTTGGTTTCTCAGCGGCTTTGCAGTTTGACTTCAAAAGAAAGAAGGAAAGGAAAAGGGTAAAATGCTCCTTCATTTTATCGTGTTCTATATCCCACTGTATCATTGTTACTCTGTTTGATATTAACTTTGGATCCTTTTTCTTTGAACAGTACATCTGAAATAGTGTGATACTTAAAGGATTTAGTCTCACCAGCTGAAGAAAATGGTTTGCTTTGCAGAGGACCAGCTACATGATTTGCGGGGCTCAGAACAAAATGAAAATGTGGTGACCCTTCTTTAAAAAATATTAGGCATTTCAAGATGGTGCTAGCAGAGTGTTAATGCAAGCATGGGGCCCTTCTGAGCACGGAGCCTGTGTGATGATGGCACAGGTGGTCACATGCCCATGAAGCTGGCCCTGGACTTGTAGATATGCTGGGGATGGCGTCCCTTTGCCTACCTGGTACTGCCTGAACTCCTAAGGAGTGACCAGGCCAGTTTACTTTGCCTCGGTTGGAGCACAGCTCCTCTGTAGGGCAAGGACAGCAAGTGAGCTGGATATCTCCTGTTAACCCTGCCACATCCCCTTGGCTCCCTTCTCTACCTGGCTCTGTGCCCCAAGAGGCAATCTCTACCATTGGCATTAATGGCCATCTTTGTCTTCTGGTTTCTGGTATAATTTGGCCAGTGTGGGTCCAGCAGGAGATGGGAGCAGAGGGAGGGAGGGTGGTTATTCGTCCATCCCTACACTGGGTTGCATTCTGCAGGGTGGTGTGTCTGTCTGCCAGAGGCCAGAGTGCCTGCCAGCTGTCCTGTCCATAGAGCCACCCTCCTTGGGTTCCTTTAGCCACTTCCTCCCCCTGCACCTTGAGGCCCAGTGACAGTAATGGCTTCTTGCTGTTGCTCACCATAGAGACCTGCACTATCCTTCATTGATTTCCTAAACCCTTTATGGCTTTCTTCTCAATAGCCTCTTCCATAGGACTCCTCAGTAGGATTAAAGAGCAGCCTCTGTAGTTTTCTGCCTGGGCCCTAACTGATTCAGCAACCTTTGGCCACACCGTGGCCACACCTTGACCACAGCTTGTGCTGCTGCAGGGCAGAAAGAGAAGCTGATGGCTATGACAAGGGAGTCTGCTGGGCCAACTCCTGGTAGGGTTGGGCCATCAGGAGGCACTATGTCCACATCCACAGTGGTGGACAGTATGTGCTTGAGAGTCAGGCATTTGAATGCTCTGGTATGACTTAGGGCGGGTAATCTCATCCATAAAATGGGCATATGATAGTTCATGTTTAGGGTTGTTTTGAGCATGAAGTGAGATCACGTGGGCGTTATGCTTAGCATAGTGCCTGGTACACAGTAGGTGCCCAAGAAGCATAGTTGCTGTTATCATTTGTTCTATGGTGTGTCCCACTGAAGGGGATAGTCTCTCTATTTTGTCTCTGATCTGAACTAAGCCACTTACAGCCTAGACTACACCAATGATTATTTAGTTTTCACTGTTTCACTGTTGTTTCATGTGTTATTTCTGTCGTTTCAACTGGATTGTTCCTATCTTATAAATTTTTTTTTACTAATATAAGTGTCTAATCTAGTAGCTAGTGCATCGTAAGTGGTCAAGAAATATTTCTTGGCTAAATATAAGGTGACTATATCATTTATTGCTCACACCAGGACACTTTGGAGAGTGAAAGGGAAGTGCTTTCTAATAATTATCCAAAAACAACAGGCACAAACAGGGACTGTCCTAGGCAACAAAGGTAAACAGGGACATATAGTTACCCTAGTTCAGTGGGACTTAAGGTAGCTTCCCAAATATGTTTTTAAAATTCACCACTCTACCATTTTTTGTATTAGCCTGCTTTTGGCATATGAGATAAAAGCATGAGATTTGAAAAACATAGAAAAAATATGTTTAACACTCCTAATAGATTGTTGGCTCAAATTTGAGGCAATGGGTCAGGGCCTCTTACAGAGATAGAGCTTGACTTTTATACCTTGTTACCCTATTTTACCCTAGGGACCTATTTATGAAACTTCCTTCTGTACCTACTCTTTAAAAACATAATTTACTAATTATTGTCTTTCTTGTAATAGTGATCATTTATGTTCAAAAGATGGCAAAAATAGATTTATATACGTATATTTTTTTGAACATCTTTGTCTTTGTATTTCTGGTTGCCTGGGTGACATTTCCAAGAGAATACGTGCTAATCTGCTGTTATTGAAACAGAGATAAGATGGAAACTATTTTTAGGCCCTTCTATAACTTTCTTTTTCTCCACTAGACCATTGATTGGTTTATTTTTTCTGTTTCCATTATCTGAAGGCCATGCATAGCTCTGTCTTACTCCGTTTTGTGTTGCTATAAAGGAATACCTGAGACTGGGTGATTTATAAAGGAAAAACCTTTATTTGGCTCATGATTCTGACATCTGGAAAAGTTCAAGATTGGTCATCTGGTGAGGGCCACAGGCTGCTTTCACTCATGATGGAAAGCAAATTGAGTGGGTGTGTGCTGAGATCACATGGTGAGAGAGGAAGGGGAGGACAGTGAGGGGAAATGCCAGACTCTCCTTAACAACCAGCTCTGCCAGGAACTAATAGAGTGAGAACTCACTTCCCCTCATTCCCCAGGGAGGGCATTAATCTATTCATGAGGGTTCAACCACAATGACCCAAAATCTCTCCTTAGGCCCCACCTCTGATATTGGGGATCAAAAATCAACATGAGATTTGGTGGGGACAAACAACCATATCCAAATTATAGCAGCTTCCTTCCTGTAGTTCTCATCTGGGGACTGGTTAACTTTTTGAAAATTGATATATAGTAATTCAGTACCTTCTTCATTCACAATTGCTAAGTATTGGTAGTCTACTCTTTTTGGTTAGTTGATAACCCTTTTTTTTTTTTTTTTTTTTTTTTAACGGGTTGTCTAAACCAAGCTTAGGCAAGGGATATTTTTGGCATCAACAAAAGGATGTGGGTGTAATCTGTAATTCTGTAGTGGAAAAAGTACATCCCCTCTGGAGCTGGGTTAACGTGGTTTGGTCTTAGTACTGGCACTTGTTAGCTGTGGGACCTCCTGGAGCTTGTATCTTTAGGTGACTACTGGGGCAATAATATTACCTGCCTTCTGGGGTTGTTGTGAAGGTTGAGAGGGTGAAGTGGGTTAACAAATGCCAGGATAAGGTGCGATGTCTCACATGTAGAAGTCATGCTGCTGCTGCTGCTGCTATTCTTAATGTCAAAGGTAAGATGCACCCTACCTTTCAGAAAATAATTTCATACAAGATATTGCAACACTTAAATTTACTGAAGAGATAAATTGAGGGATCATTATTTTCTTTACTAAAGTGTTCTTGCTTTTATAAACATTTCAGAGGATTTCTTTCAATGGTGAATACCCTTTAGTGTATTTATAGTAACATTGAAATTAAAAATCTCTAATTTACCCCAGAACTTTTAGGAACATAACTGTAGCATTAGCACCCATAATTCAAATGTTCAAAACCAGCCAGAATTAATATTTGGGGCATTTTCTTCCATTATTTTTATGTAAAGATTTTTGTAAAGATTTATGTATCATTTATATATGCTACATATCTGTAGTGCTACATAAGGGATTTTGAATGTTTATCTGACTGTTGTGTGCACTTGAAGGGGAAATATTTAGCTTAATTCAGTATTTGGGATAGGGCCTGAAATCCTCAGGTAGGGATCTGAGATGATTAATTTGGATTTTATGGCAAGTTTGAGAGGAGAGATGGACTTTAATGTGTTATTTGAAATTGTTTACAATGAAAAAATGCTCAACATCACTAATCATCAGGGAAACGCAAATTAAAACCACAATGAGATATCACCTTACCCCTATCAGAATGGCCATTACTAAAAAGTCAAAAAACAGTAGATGTTGACATGGATGCAGTAAAAGGAAATGCTTATACACTGTTGGTGGGAATGTAAATCAGTACAACCTCTATGGAAAACAGTATGGAGGTTCCTCAAAGAGCTAAAAGTAAACCTACCATTTGATCCAGCACTACTGGGTATACCCAAAGGAAAAGAAGTCATACCAAAAAGACACATGCACTTATATGTTTATCACAGCACAATTCACTATTGAAAGGATATGGAAGTGGATAAAGAAAACATGGTTTATATATACCATGGAGTACTACTCAGCCATAAAAAAGAATGAAATAACGTCTTTTGCAGCAACTTGGATGGAACTGGAGGCCATTATCCTAAGTGAAGTATCTCAGGAACAGAAAAATAAATACCTTGTAAGTGGGAGCTAAATATTGGGTATACATCGTCATACGGAGTGGTATGACAGAGTTTGGAGACTTGGAAAGGGGGAAGGTGGGAGGGAGATGAGGGATCAAAAGTTAAAAGCCCTGACTTCGCCACTATACAAGTCATCCATGTAACAAAAAAAACCAATTGTACCCCCTAAATCTATTGAAATAAAAAGTTGTTTAGTATTGGGGTGTTGTCCTGGCTGGGGTTCCTTTTGTTCTCACTCTTTTGCATTATTATCTATTTTTGAAGGCAGAGTGCTGCATCATTGGCCTGCAGTTTGTCTTGCTGCCCTTGAGGATAGGGGAAGGAGGGAGGAAGCAACACACACACACACACACTTATGTAGACAGATGATCTGAATTTTCTGACTTGTTGGAAGTAGAGGCTGGGGATGTGGGAAGTCTGTGGTGTTGGGTTCCCACCACCTCACCCTTTGGAAGACATTACGATCATTTCCATACTGGGCCAAAGGACAAGCAGTGAGAATTATAAGTCGGTTCCGGCTTCTGAAGTTTCTTAGGAAAGCAATGGGAAGACATTTAAAGACTATGTTCAGGCCGGGCACGGTGGCTCACGCCTGTAATCCTAGCACTCTGGGAGGCCGAGGCGGGAGGATAGCTTAAGCTCAAGAGTTCAAGACCAGCCTGAGCAAGAGCGAGACCCCGTCTCTTAAAAAAAAAAATAAATAAATAAATAAAGACTATGTTCCCCAGACCTTAGGTGGCACTCCCTCTAAATCATTGCCCCCACAATTATAAAAGTAAGGTATTATCATAAAATAAAATCTGCATAATATAGAAAATTAGAAAGAAGAAAAAAAATCACCCTTAATCCAAATATTCAAAGGCAACCTGGAGTATTTCTTTTCATTATTTTACATAGAGTTTTTTTTCTTAGTTACATAGTCATATTTATATACATTTAAAAAATTTTTTAAATTTAACCATATGTTACAGGCATTTTACATTTTATCCTACAATCTTTGTAGACAATGCTTTACTGCATATATAATATTCCATTGAGTGCATATACCTCATTTTAGTCATTGTGCTTTTGGTCATTTGGTCAATATTTTAAATATATGTTTTGCTATTTTTTTGGTACAATAACTTTTTCTCTATTTAAGATTATATCCCAGGATATATTTCCAGTGGATTTGATAGGCTGAAGGTTTGAACATTTAGAAAATCTTAACGGATTTTGCCGGTTTGCTTTCCAAATGGGTTAGAACAATTTATGTTGTGTGATTGTGTTGGTTTCATCTTCTTTTCCCTTGCCTTGGCCATCATCACTTTGAAATACTTTTACTAATTTGGTAACCCAAAATCTTTTCTTTTCATTTGTATTTCTTTAATTACTAGTGAGGCTGAACATTTCTTTTTCATATTATTACATACTAGTTGCATTTCTTCTGTTCCTAATTTTTGGTTATGTGTTCTTTGCCCTTAGATTTTTTTTACATCGGTTAAAATTAAAATTCTTTATTTTTTTTCTCAAATTACTAAAGTAATATATGCTTTTGATAACAAGAGAAACAATTCGGGACAAATATTCACAAAGGAGATGCTCTCCTGCCTCATCTCTCCTCCCGTGCTGCCCAGTGAGCCTGGTACGTCTCCCTGCCTTTCTCCGTGTTTGTGCAAACAAATACACTTCTTTCCAAAGATACAAAAGGGGCTTGGTTTTATGACCAAAACAGAGTCATAGTGTACATATTATTCTGCAATTTGCTTTGCTTTTCACCTAAAGTATATATTAAGGGCATAAGATCTTTAATAACATATATCCTCGGCACGTTTGCTACAAGTATTTCCCCAGTATATTCTTGCCCATTTGATGTAGTTTGACATTGTTGAGTGAGCAAATGTTCCAATGTAATTTCTTCCAGTGATAAGGCAAGGTTTGATACATACTCATCTCTGCTGTCTGCTGGCTTTAAAAAATTATTAGCTTTTAAAGAAACATTATTATTTAATCCAACTATAATTTATTTCGGTGTAGGGTGAGGAGGAAATGTCAAGCCAAACTGATTATTTTTCACCTTTAACTTGCTAAACAACTGTCCTATCACTCTTTATTGAATGGGGCTAAAAAAAAAAAATCAAAAAACTTTCCATTTCTGTAAAGCACATGATGTCTCTTAATTTGTGCATTGTTTTTTTTCAGCAATAAACTTGCAGTACTATAATGAGAAGGTTCTTTTTCTATGGGAAGGAAGATTTTGCATTTCCCTGGACTGGGTGGTTACACTGAGAATAACCCGATCCCCTCAGGCTCCAGATCTCTGCCTTGTAACATGAATATCACGAGGCTGTGGAGTGTGTAGTCTGAGAAGCTCAGAGCGCTTCTGTGAACGATTTCTTATTCATTTCCTCTGTGCTGCTGTGAGGTGGTAGGGCCACAAATATAATCTCATTTTGCAGGTCTAGAGGCTGAGTCAATCTCCATGATTCACTCAGAGTTATTCCTGCTTCCCAATCTGATAGTTCATTATTTTATATTCTTCTATCTGTTGTTGTGGTGTTCCTTCTGAGTCCCTTTTTGTGATGAATTTATGTTTCAAATTTCAATTCTGGTTGGCTACTTTGATCATCATGTGGAGAATCTCAGGAAGATTGCCTAGAATAGGAGCGCTATTATTATTAGTCAATAAACGTTTATTGTGTGCCTGCTGTGTCCAAGGCACTATGCTAGATGTTGTGGCAAATACAAGGTGAATAAAACACTTTTCCTCTCCTCACAGAATCACTTTCATTACTTTAGCAGTGTCCTGCTTACTGTTACTGACTTTAGACCTTGCCAAAGGGTATCAGTCTTCTGTGTTGCACTCACTCTGCTGCCTTGACCCCAATGACAGGGGATGCTGTTTTCTGTCCAGCAAGTCTTATGAGTGCACTGAATGTTGAATCCTATTCAAAGAACTACTATGTGGTATTTAAAACACCCAAGGACTTGACCGATGCATATTTTATAAGCTAAGATGGTCTTGGAGCGCTCTGGTGTCCGTGTCTTCTGTTTCTAAATAACTACATGTTTTGGCCCCAACTTTTCTTCCTTTGGACAATCTAGGTTACTCATTTGGTCAACCAGGATCCAAAAATAAACCTGGAAACTTTGAGAGTTTTATTTCCCTCCCCCCCCCGGCTGATTGATGTGTGTTTTTGTGTATTCCAAACTGTGCTGTGTAACTATTTACTTTTGCATTATGTATAGCACTTAGCAACGGACAGTGGAAATGAAAGCTAAGAGCAGAGGCAGGCCCCAGCTGAGGCAGGGTGGGGGTTGGCGGGAGCTGGCCTGCCCAAGTCTCAGTGCATTCTCCTCCCCCCACCCATCCTGCACTCTGTGGCCCTGGGGTATACCTTGGTGGCCTCTAGTTCCTGCCTTTTGCCTTCTTTGCTGGTAGACCAGTGGGGACCAGAAACAGGGGCAGAAAGGACCCTTCCTTCCCCTACCCCTTAGCAGTTGAGGTTTCCCTTTATAGGTCAGCGTGGGTGGGGTGAGGGGAAGGAGCTCAGGCTTTGGCCACCACTGGTGTCTTGGCACTGGTGACAGTCCTGTAGGGTCAGAGGCACTGAGACGCTATGTCTTATTTGGCACTCTAAATGCATTTCCATAAAAGAAGGTCACAAGTTGTGGCTGGATTGTGCAGGACCCGGAGGATAAAACTATGTGATTCCTCAGGAATGCCTCCTTTAGGGTGACATGAGTCAGTGCTTACAACATTGGTGTTAGGGGAGAACACATTCTAAATTCTAAACATTCGAGGTTAGGAAGAAACTTAGAACATGATCAGCTTGTGAGTCGAGTGACTGGCTATAAAGGCAAAATTTGGCTTATTCCCATATGGGATTGTCCCTTTGCCTGCGGCTTTGGAGTGGGCCAACTGTGGTCAGCTCTTCTTTCCCCAGCCCTCTTCTGTAGCTCTAAGAATACTTCTCTGATTTTTAGAGTAGAAATTACACTAAAAAATGTACACCTTGATTTTACCAGAAGGAGGGAGGGAGAAAGACCTTGGGAGTATAGATTTAATTCTTTGATCATTGCCTTTTAGAAAAGAATGCAAAACCAAATACATCAAGGCCATTGTGAAAGGCCCTTTTTATTTCCTTAAGAAATCAAACTTCTGTTCTTTTGAAAAGACTATTGTGTGCTTCTTATTCTTAATGCATTTTGGGGAACAGATTTGAAGACTATTTCTGTGAATATATATATATATATATATATTGGCTGTGGAAATAGAACATTTTTTTTAAATAAAAAGTTTCTTTGAAAGTTAATTTATTTCATCTTTCTTTAGTAAAATCAGTTTTTTTTTTTTAAGGGCTGGAAAGCATACATCAGCAGTACAGAATGATTACTGTACTTATTTGGAAAGGGACAAAGTCTGTGCAGTTGCTTGTATAGTTTTCACAGAAGGGGATGAAACAGTGAAAGAATCAAACCCTCCAGCCTCTAGGTGAAGTTTTTTTCCAACCTCAGAAGGGTTGGATCCACTTGACAAGGAAGCGATCATAGGACAGTGGTTTGAGTAATTAGAGAAGGCTTCTGGATTTGGCTTAACTGTTTTCTACATATTGAAAGAAAAGATGATCTATAGAAACTCTCGTAATTCTATGGCATTTGCATCTTTTGCAGAGTACATACATTAGACAAGGGTACCTCCCCTGCAAGAACAAGGAGCTGCAGAAATAGCTACAGCTGTAGAATGCAACTGAAGAGGAAGCTAAGCTTCTAGCAGTTGCAGACAGGGAAAGAAGTCTCAGAAGTTGGTGTGTCTGCCCTGGTATATGGAATTAACTAGTCCTGAGGGGGTCAGTGCAGGACCCTAGAGGATTGGGGAATAATACACAATGAGGACAAGAACAGGGATGTGTCCATGCAGCTGAGACACTTTGCTGCGCCACCATGGCTAAGGTTGTCCCTTGTTAAAGAGGATTTTATACTGTCGGTATACCCATATGTTGACAGTTTCATATGTATTGTGTAAAAATATATTTATACTTAAGTTAACCATTTAGTAAATTGTTGTTTTAATTTGGGCTCTAGCAACGGTCAAAGACTAGAATGTCACTCAAACTAATGTGAGTAAAAGGGGCTGTTGTAACAATGACAGGTACTATCATTGATTCAGACCTCTCTACGTGCCAGACACTGTTCTGAGTATATTATCTCACGGAATCTTCTCTCCCATCCTGAGAGGTAGTGTGTTGCTGTCCCTATTCTGCTAAGGAGGAGCAGGCTTAGAGAATGTGCCCTAAGGCACGTGGGTGGTAAGTGAGAGTCAGGACACACACCCAGGAGGTCACTCTGGAGCCACGATCTCTAACCCCTGTTCCAGGATTCCATGACCGTGGAATCAGAGCAGCTGGGCCTCATGGGATCCGAAACAAAGAACTGGAAAATTGGGAATAGAGTCATTTTCTTTCTCAGAGGTCATGTGGTCTCTGCTCAATGAGCCTCTCTCTTTTTCTCTCTTTTCTTCTTCTGCTTTTCTTTATCTTACATTGGAACCCTAAATGGTCAACCAAATCTATAAGGCTGCAGCCTGAGACTCCAATTTCCCCCATATCTCCTGGCTCAGATTTATAAGAAAGAGATTCCTATTGGTCCAGCTCATTGAATCAGGTGACATAAGCTGTTGGAGCCTGGCCAGCAAAATAATTACCTGCCTTTGGGTTGGCTGTCCATCCTAGGTCCATCAGTGGCCATTTCCCAGTGCCATTTCCCTGAGCAGAGGATAGTGAGAAAGGCAGTGCACCCTAGAGTGAGAAGTAGTTCATAGCAGGAAATTAACATCTCAGGTACAAACTTATTCTATACTTTGATAGACATTTTTGTTATCTTTATAAAGCCTCAACTTAAAATAATCTGTATCTGTATAATCTATATTTCCTTAGGTTGCAAGTGATGGAAACCTAATTCAAAGGGGCTTAGAAAAAAAATCAAATTAATTGGTTCATGTAACTGTAAAGGCAATGGCTTGCCTGGATCCAGGTCTCAAGCAATATCATCAAAAATCTGTCTCTTGCCATCTCTTGGCTCTGCATTCCTCTGGATTGGTTTCTTCCTCCGGCAGGTCCTCTCTTCATGATATCAAGATGCCACCTGAAGCTCCAGGCTTATCTGTTAGCTGAGACACTCCAGCAGAGAGCTTCTCTTTCCCCACAGCTGCAGCAAAACTCCCAGGTTTGATTCTTATTGCCCTAGATTAGTTATATGCCTATCTGCCAACCGAACATGGTGGCCAAGCTGATTGGTCAAGCCTGGGTCATTGCCCATCCTTGGAGAGGGGTTAACTCCCCCACCCCATTAAAGCACATGGACTGGGAATGGGGAAATGTGCTCTGTTGCAACAGTTGGCATGTTAATACCAGAAGAAACGGGAATGGATATTGTCTAGGGTAAAAACAACCCACGTCACTACTGAACACTTCCAGGTTTATTACAAAAAACTGGACATCCATAATCAAAATTTTTGGGCTCAGGAAAAGCAGACTGGGCCACAGGTTTCTTCTTATTTGTATGTGACAAATCTAAAGACCTAGGAAATCCACAGTGATGGGAAAGGCCTTCTTTCTAAAAACATAGATCTTCTATGTTTTTAGGGCATAATCCTGAAAGATGATGCTATTTTCTGTTAAAATTTCCATCTTTTTGAGAAAGCCAGTCACAGGATGATTTTGTCTTTAATTTTTGATCAAGTGAGAAGATAAGACTCTTGTTAGGTGTCCTCTATTTGAAGTCTAAACTATTCTGGCATTGAAATGACCTTGGTGAATTATATATAGGCTTTGTGTAAACCCTCCACAGTGCCTAGGATTTAAGACCCAGTTCATCCAGCTAATGATTAAACTGCCCAGTTGATATATCAATGATCTTAATACCCAATGGGAAATAATTGCTTGGTTTTTAACTATGTAATCAGGAACTTCGAGTCCTATGGAGGTTAAACTAGCAAGTCTTCATGCTTGCAGATACAGATTGCTTCTGTGCAACCTCAGTTTGTGTGTGTGTGTGTATTTGTAGATATAACTTTGTGCTAACGAATTGCCATATCTCTTTACTTACTCTACCTGCTAAAGTGATCCCAGATGCTCTTTGGAATAAGTGATTAGCTTATTTTGCCTATCACAGTTTTTTAGAGAGTTGTCTTAATTTCATTCACTGATTTAACATTTTATATTTATGGGATTAAAAAAGTCCCCTCATATGCCAAAATATGTTTCTTCTGTCTTGACTTTCATTTTATGGTGCAACTGTTATTTCATTACATGCTGTTGTAAGGTTTTTCAATTGCAAACAAGTGCCCATTCTGGCTAGTTCAAGCAGAAAGTGAGTTTTTAAAAGGATATTAAGGAGCTCACAAAATTTCTGGGAGGACCACAGTCAGACTTGGAGGCCACGCAGCCAGAACACTCCACAAATTATACCACTGGTGCCTCTATGGAGACCCTGGTGTGGCTACCACTGAGCACAGGCCCCTCTGCTCATACACCAAGTGGGTTCTGTCTGGTGGGACCCCATCACTGTTGCTTCTGAAACCTGGGCATCTCTGCCATCCTCCACCAATCCCCACCACAGTGAATTCTGCATGGTACCTCCTTCTTTATGTCACTCTCTCCTGAAAAGACATTTTGCTCAGACACTGCCGATTGGTGGACCTCAGACCACATGCCTGTGCCCCAGGTGAAAGGTTGGCTGGGAAATTTCTGTCTTCCATCTTGGGAGGTGTGGACTCCTGAGGGAGGAGATTCTTAAATGTGGGAGATGTGACAGACCACTACACACACCCAAGAAAGGGGCCTCATCTTACCTCTGGATACTTTGTTGTTCTAAAACAGTTACTACCATTTTTAGCCAGAGAGCTGCTCCTTACTGAGTGTGATCTGAATAATCCCAGGAAGGACCTATGGGCCTGATGCCATATGGGAGATTCATTACTTTTCATTAAGTGGAAATCCAGTTCCCTCCTATCGCCCACCTCTTTACTAGCCTTGGGTACTCATCAGTATCAGCTAAATCAGTTCCCTTTCCTCCCTGGCGTGAAGGCAAGCAGTGCATCTAAAAAGCAAAGATGGGGCATCTGATGCTCAGAGAGGGTAACCAACCTGCCCCAAATCGCACAGCCTGTAAGTGATTAAAACCCAAGCCTGTATCCAGAGCCCATTCCCTTAACAACTCAGCAGTACTGCCTTTGGATCCAGGCATGCATTCTGACCTCAGGGTCTTCCTCAGCTAGTAGTGTGTGGCAGAGGGCCAGCTGGACTTCTGTTGAACCCCTGATGTTGTCTCCTTCAAGAACGAATCATGCAGTGTAGGTGAAGGGGGTGAGATTTACCTTGTGTCTCTGCCATGGCTTAGCCTCTGATGGATGTGGCTTGTGTCCAGACAAGACATTTTAAATAACCAGGGTATGATTGCTATTAGTTGCAAATGGAGGCTTTAAAGACATTCACTGGAAACTTCTAATGCTTTACAGTGTCATTTATGATTAGATGGGCTTACCTTAAAACCTGAATGGAGAGGTGGGATGGTGGTTACATATGCAGCAAAAGCTAGAGGAACATTGGGGCTTGGAGGAAGGTGAGAACACACCTGGCCAGGGGATCATTAAAGGCTTCACCAGAGGAGGTGCCACGTGAGATGGGCATGGAGGGAGCCAGACTGCCTGGCAGGCAGAGGAGCTTAATGGTTAAGAGCATGGGCTCTAGGGTCTGACTGCCTGGGTTTGAATTCTGGTGCTGGCTTGCTAGCTGTGTGACTATGGGCAAGTTACTTAACCCTTCTGAGCCTTCATTTCTTAAAAGAGAATAATGACAGTACCTACCCCACAGTGTTGGGGAGGTTATATGAGACCATGCGTGTGAAACTATTAGAGCTGTGCCAGCCCGTAGTGAGCATTTGATAGGTGCTGGCTATTAATGTTATCTTAACAGGCAGAGGATGGGGTAGGGTGTGTTTGGGGAGAAGAGGTGGCAGCCGTAGGCTGAGGACGTGTGTGAGCAGTGGGTGAGGGAGGCAAGGGAGCAGCTGTGCAGCTTGTCTGATGCCCAGTCCACCACGGTTCCTCTCCTCTTGAGTCTGCATTTCCCAAGGAGTCTCCCCTTATGGATTTGCTTCCCCAAAGGGGGCGTCGAAGCCAAATAGAAGGATGTCCTGATCCACCTAACAATATGTTTTAAGTGTGCAAGAGTAAATTGGCCTCTGGTTTCTCAATCAGTGTCTTGAGCATTTAGTTGGTATGAGTCGGTCCCTCAGGTCTCATCACCCCTGAGCGAAATGACTAAAATCAAATTCCTGAGTGTGCAGAGCTGAAGACCAGGACTTGGACCTGTGGAGACCCCCTTCAGGCACAGCCATTGTGAGGCCCTGCCGGAAACACAGAGCTCTCCCCCCTATCCCTTTCCCCACCTTGGTCTTGCCTCTAAACTTTCATAAATGCAAAAAACTAACTGTGTCCCAAACAACTGGTGGGATTGAGCAGAGCCTGGCACGCCGAAGGAAGGAAGGAGCTCACGCAATGCTTCGTAAACAAGCGGGTGAGGAGTGCTCGCTGCTGGCGATGCAATGGGCAGGGGACCAGGGCGGGGCCTGCCTGGAAGCGGGCTCTGGGTCCTGAACCCTTTCCTGCTTACCATGTGCCTTCGGACAAATCCCTTCCCTGAGCCTTAGATGCCTTATCTGTCCATTGACGATAAAACCTGAAGGCAGAAGACTGCTGAATGTCCTCTGTTGTCTCTACAAGCCCTGCCACTTATGCCCTAACAAGGTCACCCCCAACAAGAGTTAGGGGTGTTTTGGCATAAAAGATTTCCTCCCCATGGAACCCAAGGAGAGCTACAGGGTAGGTTCTGCCTTCTTTTGTGCTCTAATTGCTTCTGTTTGCTTTTCTTGTTGCCCCATTTGAAATGCAAGCTGGTTTGTTCAGGTGAAGTGTCAATGGTGGGAAGGTGGATAGACACAATTTTTATGTATTATCCACTGTGCCTATCACAATACTGAGCATTTAAAAGGTGCTCAATAAACATTTATTGAATTGGATATTATAGCCTAGCAATCAACTAATTCAAATCACATTCTTACTCTAAAGACATTATTCATTTACCATGTAAGAATAATAAGAGAAATACAAACAAAAAATTAAATTGGTTATTTTAGAAAACAGAGGATATGTTTTAAGAGCTATTAGTTTTGTTTTGGAGTTGCATTTATTTAGTAATGACTCATGTTATTTATTCTAAGGTGCTTTAGAAATTATTGTTCCCTCTGCCCCCTAACTTCAGCTGTATGAGATAGAAAATTAAAACATTGACTTTGTTTTAAAATTTAGGCTCCCACAGCCCCACTTGCAAGAGTTAGGGGTGTTAATTACTGTTAAGTTGCCGTTCATGTATTAATAACTTGGATAAATGCTGCTCACATCTTTGTTATTTTACCCTTTCTTCAATGGGGCATTCATTTCTCATCTGACACTAATGTGGGAATCTATTACACTGGCCAATAAATGAACAGCTTATTCTTATATGTACAGGAATTTCAAAAGCTCTCATTTTAGATACACAAAAGCAAAACAAAACATGCACATAAAAAGCCTCAATTTCCACTTGTCCAAAGCTTCCTAGAATAAGGAAGTTTGTGATATATTCCTATGCCTTCCTCCATGAAGGCATAGACTGGTAACACAGTCTGGAAATAATTCCCCTACACAAGCTGATACTGTTCAGGACTTGGCTTTCTCCCCTGGATCCTGTGCGGCCTTCATACATAGAGTGCTGTTAATTCGCTGGCTAAATCAGAAGGTGTCAGCTAGAGGCCTGCAGACATGCTTTAATTGACTTCTAGTGTTTTAAAAACTTTAAAAATTTGTTGCCAACTTAAAAAAATAGAGGATATTTTATAAAAATGTGGATTTCAGCTTCTCTTGAAAAATCATAACATCAGCATATAATACTGAGTCCAATTCCTGCCTGGCAGCATGCGGTGAGCTGAGCGAAGCCTGTTCTCTTTAGAGAGGACACGTGCACACGGGTCCACTGGGATTCCCACCCTTCCTTCTGTCACACATCCTGACTGGCTTCGCTTGCCTGGCCCTAAAAACATTTTCGGTTTTTGTTGTTGCTATAAAATATGCATAACATAAAATTTACCATTGTAACCATTTTTAAGTGTACAGTTCCGTAACATTAAGTACATTCACATTGTTGTGGAGCCATCTATCTCTCTAGAACTTTTTCATCTTCCCCAGCTGAAACCTGTACCCATTAAATAATTAATTCCCCATTTCCTCCTCCCCCCATCCCCTGGCAACCACCATTCTACCCTGCGTCTCTGTGAATTTGACTACTCCAGGTACCTCATATAAGTGGAATCGTACAGTATTTGTCTTTTTTGTGACTGGCTTACTTCACTTATAATGTCCTCAAGGTTCATCTGTGTTGTAGCATGTGTTAGAAATGTGATTCAATGGTTCCTTTTTAAGGCTGAATAATATTCCACTGTAGGTATAAACGGCATTTTGTTTATCCATTCATGTGTCGATGGACACTTGGGTTGCTTCCACTTTTTGCTACCGTGAAAAATGCTGCCGGGAACATGGGTGTTACAACTATCTGAGTCCCTTAAGCATTTGTGTTTTTGCCAATTTTCTCAACAGTTTCTCTGCTATGTTCTTGTAACTCCAGCTTTTCTTTCTCTCAGTGACTCTTCAAAGGCTAAACATGCCAAGATTGGCTTAAGCTTAATGAATTAACGTTTTGGGAAGCATTGAAAACCATTCTTCAGGAAATCCCAAGAAAATGACTTAGATTCTTTAAAATTGTAAAAACTATTGACTGTGGGATTTTTAAGATTTAATTTCACTTTCATAAAAATATCAGGAAATAACATTTTGTGATTTATATATTCTTGAATTTAGTTATGAAAAGCTCCTGTTTGAGAAAGAAATTTGCAAGGTACTTGATTTTCTTGATCTGAATGAAGCTTGTTCATCTTGCCTCATGTGCTATGTATGCTAATGAGACCTTTTTGTTGTAAGTGTTGATAAAAGGGAAATATGAAAATAATTTAGGTTTTATTTCCAAATTTTCAGGTGGCATTCAGCTAGGAAAAGTGTGATTTTTTTTTTCACTGAGTGTTAAATGGAAAGGTCAAAATAGAGTTTTTGCTCTTCATTTTCGAGAGATTACTATTTCTGATTTGTTTTTTACTAATCACAACATCAGCCTAAATGTCATTATCTGACATGGCATATGGCAACTCAGTTTTATTATGTGAACAAAATCTTGATGTCAACTTGGAATTCTGGATATTTAGGCAGGCACTGGGCTGGAATTTGCATTGCTAATATTTATTTATTTAGCATTTTAGACTAATGCAGTTATGGACATAACTTTGACATTGAGAGTGCAGCTAACGTTGCACAGAGAACATTTAAACTTTTTAAGAAAACAAATTGTTTTCAAGTACTTATAGAAATTGAAAAATATAAATTTACAATTTGACATACAAATCACAAATCCTTCTATTCCTTTAAGCTGAACCTGTCAAAGTTCTTCTTGTACTACACAAGATTTGTTTTAGAGCCTAGCTCCAGTTTTAGTGTTTTCTTAAAAGCTTTATGATTGCATTATTTTAAAAGGGTTTTGTAATCTAGACTTTTAAAGTATTGCAGCAAACCTTCATCTGAATTACTGAATTTCTGCTGTAATTACTTTTAATTATTTTTCAATGTGCTTGCAGTTTTAAGAGAACATGCCAGTCTTAATGTATGGGGAAAAATTGTTCATTTCAAACTGGCTTAACCATTGAATCACATTTCAAGTATCAATTCTATATCTTGATATGGACATATTGCTTCTTGATAAGGACTTGGCTCTCCCTATTTATTTATTTTAAACTAATACATTTACATTTTAAGACATGTAGGGAAAATTCTTAAAGTTAAGATCCAACATTCTTGTCTCATCTAAGTGTGTTGTAGTTTGGAATGTTCTTTTCTATCTGCTCCCCACCCCCATCCTCTAAAGATATTTTGTGACTTTATGAAGGAATTGATTTTCCTGTGATAAGTCTTTGGTGCCTTGGATTATTGATGTAGCATGGATTTCGCAAAGGAAGTCATTTTTGCTACTCAGCACTGTTTTGTTTGTGAGTGACAGATATCTAACTCAAATTGCTTGAACAAAATAGTTCAAATAACTGAAAATTCTAGGATTCCCACTGCCTGAACCCACCTAGAAGCCAGAGGGTAGGAACCTAGTTAATTCAGTATATGAAGATCAGTCTCCAGGGATCTGGAAGGACAAATAGAGGTCAGCCCAGTCTTCTTTCTTTCTCTGTTTTCTTCTGACCTAGTCTTACAGCACATCTTCTTAGATGTAATCACATCTTCCTACTACTTATGCCCCAAACACAGACTACACTTCTTTTACTGTCTCACACCACATGCCCTTACCAGGGGTACAGCAGATGGCTGTACGGGAAGCACCACCCACATTGTGTGAATGGCGTCTTCTGAAACTGTGCAGTTCATGGCCTGTTCTGTGGCCCTGCCTTTGCTTTGCATTGTGACTTGTGTTGGCTGCTGGTGAGGGTGGGAGAGTCCAAGGAAAGAAAAGACAAAGAGATAGAGTGAACGCTTATCATGCCATAATTTAAAATTAGGAAATAATGACCTCTGGAATAAATGTCTTGTGATGATGAAGCACAGAGAGCAGAGACAGAAGAGCAAGAAATAATACAATCACCTTGCACTTAAGCACCTTTGTGGTCGGAACTGGTTGTGGGGGCCCCTGGTCGTGACTAAGAACCATGGCTCACAGGCTTGTTGTGCAGATGCATGAAATAATAGGTGGAAAATGCTCACAGACTATCAAGTGCAGTGTGGATATTAGATACAGTAAATGAACCAATTTTTTTGTCTTTCACCATTTTTTTCCCTCCTGTACTAGTTCCTTTTTGGTCCTTAACTCTTAGCCTTACCTTTTTTAATGTCTTAGACGATGGGATTTAGGTAAGCTCAGACTGTAAGTGTAGGTAAGCTATCTGGGAATTGCCAGTCTTCTCAAATCCCTGCACATACTTGCCTTCCAGCTGTGCCCATGTTTTCAGGGTGGTCACCATGTTTCTCAGAAGCCATCCACTGTGTTGGTATATGTCCCTTCAAAATTCATGTGTTGAAGTCCTAGCCCGCAGTGTCTCAGAATGTGACTGTCTTTGGAGATACTGCTTTTAAAGAGGTGATTAAGTTAAATGAAGTCGTCTGGGCAGGCCCTAATCCAATACTGGTGTCCTTATTGGAAGAGGAGATCAGGACACAGATGCACACAGAGTGGAGACGATGCGAAGGCAGAGGGAGAAGATGGCCATCTATAAGCCAGGAAAGATGCCTTAGAAGAAAGCAAATGTGTGATCGGTGAGAAGCCAGTGTGAGTGCTCTTGAAAATTGACCTTTGTCCTTCAGAGTGTTGGCCTTGTTTTGGACTCATCCCTTGGACTGGTATTCACCCTATAAGATGTTTCTTTGAATACACGTTTTGGATCTTTGGGTCAGTTGCCTGCCCTTTGGCGCTTGCCCACATTGCTAGGTAGATAGTTAGGATCTCCCGCTCTTCTCGGGACAAGGATTTCCTGCTTTGGTGCTGTTTCGAGCAATAGCTCCACCTGGGAAGAAGGATAAGGGTGGGCACTCCATTTTGGTGTTGCCCCACCCTTAATCCTATCCTGAGCAACTGCTACACCTGGGGAACGAGGGAATGCTTTATCATTCTAGGAATTCCCCAGCCCAGGCATAATAACATTTAGAAAGTGACCTAGAGTAACCTAAGGGTAATTAATATGCCATTAGCTTGAATCTGCTTTGTGGTTCAACCCCCCAGGTGGGCTTTCTTAGAGGGAGCTTGTATAGGCAGATGGGATTTTGAGGACACCTGTTGATTATTTGATAACATCTTACACCTCTCAAGAGCCCTCCTCCAGACTGGGCTAATAAAAGGAAACAATCCGGGAAGTCAGAAGTAAGTAAGTAAGTAAGTGAGTGAGTGAGTGAGTGAGTGAGTGAGTGAGTTGATCTGTCTCTCTCCACTCGCAGAGACAGACCCGTTTTATTCTACATTAAAGAGCTGCTCTTGTGAAACTGCTCCCTGCCTAAGGTTACTCCGTCCTATTGGCCTTGCTGGTGATTTTCCCAAGAAAGGAGTCAGAGGACCGGGATGATAGTCTGGACTTAACACTTTGGTGTGTCTGGTCATTCTTCGGCCAAGAGCACACCAAGAACCGAGGGCAGACTCCCACCCTAACATCTTTTGTGCCGAAACCTGGGATTCTGACATCTTTGGTGCCGTGACTCGGATTCTGACAACATGACCACTGCTTTTATTTGAGGTAGGGTGACAAATGTCCAGATTTGCCCAGGACTGGGGAGATCCTGGGATGCAGAACCTTCCGCGCTAACAGTCGACATTCCTATGCAAACTGAAATGAGTTGTTTAGGCGAATAAGAGGGAACCTTTGGCAAGATTTATTTATTTCAACTTACTGGCTTTATTGAAAGGTGACTGGTCTAAGAATGTTATAAATATTGTTACAATTATTATCTTTGAAATATTTTTGTAGATGTCTTTAGAAACTATCTTGAAATGGGTGCTTCCACCAGGAAACAAGCCAAACAATGGAAAAGCAGCTTGAGGGACCTTTCGGTTCCATTATCCTCTACTTAGTTTCATTTTAACAAGAATATTTTCTTGGCTTGGGTTTGTATTATTAATAATTTCATACATTTCAGGGTGTACATGTTGAGTAATTATCTCCCCCATGATTCTAAGCATTTGGTTCAGTTAATTGAACCTTTTACTGAACCTACGAACGATACTTGGCAATGTATAAAATACAGAATTGGAGTCAGTCCCTAGTCAATGGGTTTTAGCTGGTCCAAACCTAACAGATGTTTCAAAACCTAAACACAAAACTAAGTTGATTGACCTTTCATGGCCTTATTCTGGGCTATTGGAAAAAAATGAGGTCCTTCAGGTCTTCTGATTGAGGAACGAGGGCTCCTGCCTGACCACCAGAACACCTGTTCTCTGTTCACATCTTGTTGGCCCAACTTGGATCTTTAGCCCAAGCCACTTGCCACCCCCGGTTCGGCCTCTCTTACTCCCTCTGCCTTCCTCCATCCCTCATTCTCCTCAGTGTCGTCCTGGCCTGGGCAGGAGGAAGTATTGGATACATTCCTAGCTCCATTGGACCAGTGTACCACCCCCATATCGCATGACCTGGGCATAACTTTATACTCAACCAAACATATGTTACTGCTAAGGCCAAAGCAGGCCAAAGTCCGGGGTAACTTCTATATTAGTTTCCTAGAGCCGCCGTAACAAATTACCACAAATTGGGTGGCTTACAACAACAGAATTGTATTCTCTAATGGTTCTGGAGGTTAGAAGTCTGAAAGCAAGGTGTCAGCAGAGCCACGTTCCCTCTGAAGGCTCTAGGGGAGAATCCTTCCTTGCTTCTTCCTAGCTTCTGGTGGTCGCCAGCAATCCTTTGCATTACTTGTCTTGTGGACACATCACTCCAATCTCTGTCACCATCTTCATAGAACATTCTTCTCTCTGTACGTCTCCGTGTCCAGATTTCACTCTTATAAGGACACCAGTCATTGAGTTAGGGCCCTCCCTAACCCAGTATGGCCCCATCTTAACTGATTACATCTGCAAAGACCCTATTTCCAAACAAGATCACATTCACAGGTACTGGGAGTTAGGACTTCATATCTTTTTGGGGGATACAGTTCAACCCACAAGAACTTTTTAAATAAATCCCATGAAGAAGAGCATTTGCTCATTAATGGGACTTGGTGAGGTCTCAGCAGCATACTCAAGATACTAACAATTGCTAGCTTTGAGGCAGAATGGGGTAGTGGAATTAGTACAGGATGTGGAGGCAGATGTGTTTAAATCCTAGCTCTATTATTTGCTTGAGAGGCCTTGGGTAAGTCACTTACCTTTTCTGATCCCCAATTTCCTTATTTATAAAATGAGCACAATATCTAACTTACAGAGCTGCTGTGAGATTCACATAAGATGATTTATACAAAGCATCTGGCACAGTTCCTGGTACAGACTAAGTGCTCAATTAATGTTATCTCCCACTTCCCTTTTAAATTAAGCTGATTTCATGTAAATAAAGTTGCAAATCTCATTGTGTTCTTCATAGAATTTAAAAGTAAAAACTGTCTGGCAAATGTTGAGGTTATTAGCCAGTCTGAATATCACTGAAGTTTTGTATTTGAAGAGAGATTCTTTTTGGATGTGAATAACTTTGGAAATGCAATAGGAAAGGGCTCTCATCCTGAAGGGGGTGGTGGAATGTCCATCACTGGAAACTATAGATAATCAAATACCCAGGCTCATTTAGAAACAACTGCTTTAAGGATATGGTTGGAATTGATTAACCCTGATAATTGCTTGTCACTCTGGGCCCATCTAGCTTATTCTCAGGAATTTGTAAGGTACTTAGGGCAAAATTTACCTCATTTTATTAACTATCACATCAATTAGGAATTGTGTTTGCTGGAAACAGAGCTGACCTCAGTGGCTCAAAAGCATAAGGATTTATTTTATTTTTTCTTAGAAAAAAATATCTGCAGGTAGTTGGACCAGGGAAGGTATGGCTGTGTCTTGGTCATCAAGGACCCAGGACTCTTCTGGTTTTCTGTTCCACCTGTATTGCACACTTCTGTTCTTTAGAGAGCCTTATAGCCCCAAGATGGCTGTTGGAGCTCGAGCCATCACATCTGTGCTCCAGGTAGAAAGAGAAAAGAAGAGGCAAAGGGCCTCCCAGCTGAATCAGTCCCCTTAAAGATCTTAAACTAAAGCCTTACCTTCTGTTTTTGTTTTTGTTTTTGTTTTGTTTTTTAATGTCACTAACAGCACTTACTTGTAAGGGAGGCTGAGGGAAAGTAAATATTCTTAGCTGGGCACTTTGCCACCCAGTAATATAGATAGGAGAGAAGGGACATGTTGGTAGCCAGCAATCTCTGACTCAGTTCCCTCAACTCATTGACAACTCCCTTCATCACAAAAAGCATTTATTACTGTCCAACCAAAATTATCAATCAGACTCCAAAACAGTCACTCTTAAAGAATGGAAAGAGCGGTTCTTTCTAGAGCACCTAGGATAATTCTTTAACTCATGGGAATTTAGTGAAGTCATTCATTTATATAACAAATAGTGACTTATTTGTGTGTCTTGTAAATGTGTGGCAGTGTGGAGAGCTCTGAGGGTAGAGCAGTGAGTAAGACAGGCATACTCCCTGCTCTCCTGGAGTTATAGTGCAGTGAAGGAGTAGAGGCGCATGAATCAAAGAAGCACGTGAAGACATGAAAAATTCCTATTGTGATAATGAGGAATGATGTGAGAGGTGCAAAAAAAAGAACTCTCTTAATCACAGAGTTAGGGAAGACTGCTGACTCCATGGATGAGTTGGGATTTGATGGATAGGTAGGAAATAACTACTTTAAAGGGGATGTGTGGGTAAATAGCATTCCAGTAATTCCAGGCATTCCAGGAAGAGGGAATAGTACAAAGGGAAGCCCAGTGGTGGGAGGCACATAGAAAAAGGCTAGTTAATGTGGCTGGATCACAGGGAGCAAGAGGAAGCACGTTATGAACTAAGGGACCAGGCATGTGGGGATGTGTTAGGCAGATTAAGGACTTCAATCTTCCTTCCAAGAGCAATGGGAAGCCACTGAGTTTTAAGGTGGGGGTGAAGTTTGGGTGCATGTGAAATGATCATATTTGCTCTTTGAAAAGGTTGGTCCTATGGAGGGTGGATTGGACTGGACTGAATAGTGGCAGACAGACTAGACAGGGGTCCAGGCAGGAGATGATGGTGGCTTGGTCAAGGATGGTGGTAATTATGGATACGGAAAGAAGCGGATGGATTTAGGTGGACAGGTTCTTTGAGCTACTTGACTTTTGTGGGCTGATGATGGTACAGGTGTGCCTTTCTGTGATACAGAATTTCATCTTTAATATGGAAGAAAAAGTGGTTATGTTAGCTTTATTGGTAGTAATAGGTCTCTGTTTTAGAGGTTTGTTGAATCTCAAAATAACCTATGCTTCACCAGACCTGGGTTGGGGGTGAGATTTGGTCCTGGTTTGATCTTAGTGCAATATTTGTAATTCCATACATTTTTCCAATTCTAAACTCTGGTATTTTGATAAAATGTGCACAAAAGACCTGTACGGTCTTGTACACTCAGATGAGAGATACTTGAGTGATGTTTTCCTTGCCTCTGTGAGAGTTGTAAGCTTTCTTCATTTACCAAACTTTGAAAATTAAAGAACTGAGAAGTTTTAGGTGCTCAAATTTAAACATATTTTAAACACGGTGCCCGAATGCAATGTTTACTGTTGACTCTTCCCCATCCTTAACATCACTATAACGTCAGAAAAAAGATTAAGTTGCAGAAACTCGAGAGGATGAACAAAATAGGCAATGAGGTGACTGCGTAGACGTAGACACACTTTTGAGCTACGGAAGGTGGACAGATGAATGGGACTGACTTGAGCGTTCGCTTTTTCTGCTTCGTTAAACGCCTGCAGCCAATAGTCAAGCTGACTTTTGCCACAACACTCCAGATAGGCTCAGATATTGGTGGCACTAGATGCTGACAGGAAGACTGGTTTTCTGTTGTGTGTATTCTTTACTTTTCTTCTGAATTCCTCTGTTTTCTCTTATCTCCATTTTTTCATGTAAGAGACTCTCCTCAACTATCTGGTGATATTTGGCTGTCCACATTTAAGAGAGTCACAAAAAGATGAAGTTCTGGGGGACTGTGTGGATTAGTTTAAAAAGTCTCTCCTTTCTGCACATTGCTAGGCAAACCTTCCTTCACTCTGCATGGAGAGGAGTTTACTATCTAGAGAGGGTGAACCGGGGAGCTCCTAGACTGTAGGATGAGTTAACAGACATTTGGCAATGCTTGGAGACATTTTTTGTTGTCACAATTGGGTGGAAGTTTGCTACTGGCATCTAGTGGATACATGCCAGAGTTCTGCTAAATATTCTACAATGCACAGGATCTCCGCGCAACAAAGAATTACCTGGTCCAAAATACTAATAGTGTAGAGGTTGAGCAACCCTGGGTTAAGTGAAAATCTAAGGTGAGACTTTCTGCCTCCCACTCAACACAGACACATGCATGTACAAACACTGCAAGAATGGGAGAGTGTTGCTATTGGGAAATTGACAAGGCAAAAAATACTGACATCTGCAGATCTCCCAACAACGTGACAAGTCTCTGCTTATCACCCGCTGTGGGTTCCACCCACTCCTCCATGCATCCATCTTCTTGTGACTCTTAAATGTGAACAGACAGCCAAATATCACCAAATAGTTGAGGAGAGTCTCCTACATGAAAAATGGAGATAAAAGTGAAGAGAAAAAAGGAATTCAGAAGAAAAAGAATACAAGCAACAGAAAAAATGTTAAAAATAACTTGATCAAGGCCAGGCAAGGTGGCTCATGCCTGTAATCCTAGCACTCTGGGAGGCCGAGGTGGGAGGATCACTTGAGCTCAGGAGTTCAAGACTAGCTTGAGCAAGAGCAAGACCCCTGTCTCTACAAAAAACAGAAAAATTAACTGGGCATGGTGGCACACACCTGTGGTCCCAGCTACTCAGGAGGCTGAGGCAGGAGGATCTCTCAAGCCCAGGAGTTTGAGGTTGCAGTGAACTGTGATGATGCCACTGCACTGTAGCCCGGGCAACAAAATGACACTCTATCTCAAAAATAAAATAAAATAACTTGATCATAGTATTCTAGAGAGATAAGAGATGCTATTGTACTCCTTTAAATTATAATAGTGTGCTATTAACAAAAGGAGTATTGAGGAGACAAGAGTTATTGGAAATTTAAAGTATGAGAGCAGTAATACAAATGAAGGGTTGGAAAGTAAAATTGAAGCATTCTTAGAAGGTATAACAGACCAAGGAATGGGGAAACAGGAGAGAAAAGATAGCAATGGAGGAAAAAATCTAAGAGATTGGCCTCCAACTAACAGTGATTACAAAAAGAACATAGAAGGAAGGAAATCAGAGGGAAAAAAAATAAAATTTCCCCAAAGAGTATGAGTTTCCAGATTGGAAAGGCCCATTAGGTGTCGAGTGTAAGAGATGTGTATCATTTTTTTTTTTTTTTTTTTTGAGACGGTATCTTGCTCTGTCACTCAGGCTAGTATGCAGTGGTGTCGTCAGAGCTCACTGCAATTTCAAACTCCTGAGCTCAAGTGATCCTCCTGCCTCAGCCTCCCAAGTAGCTGGGACCACAGGTGCATGCCATCATGCCTGGCTAATTTTTAAAATTTTTTGTAGAGATGGGATCTTGATATGTTTCTCAGGCTGGTCTTGAACTTGTGGGCTCAAGCAGTCCTCCTGCCTTGGCCTCCCAAAGTGCTAGGATTACAGGTGTGAGGTACCACACCTGGAGTATCATAACATTTTATACCAGGAATGAAGAAAAATCTTATGAGCTATGAGAGAATGAGAAATTGGTTATCAGAGGGACATTAGACTTTTCAACAGAAACTCTGGAAGATGATGGAGCATTGCCCTCCACATTTTGAGGGAAAACTATTTTCACTTAGAATTCTATAGTCTGCTGAAATTCTGACAAATGTATAGGTGGAATAAAGACATTTTCAAAGTTACGTGACTTAAGGAATTTCCTTTCTATATATCTTGTCTTACTTTGATGTTCTCCATCAAAAAGAAATATAAATCAAGAGGGAGGAAGAAATGGGGTCAGGTCAAGGACATACACAGTAGAGAGGGGAAGGGAAGAGCCAATCTAAAGTGCCCATCCGGCCCATAGAATTTGGGCCAATTGTAACAGGAGGATGAAACAGTCCAAGAAGGATATCTTTAAGGAAAACAAACAAATACAAACAAATAAAAACTATGTAATGTAATATCTGCAATGAAAGGAATTTTAAAGTTTTGTTGGAGTTTTCAGGATACATAAGTGAAAGTTAGGTAGAAAATTAAGTAAATGAAAAATGAGGCAAAGGAAAAGGGATGAACAAGAAAGGAAATGGTTCTGACTGTGCTCACTTTGTGCCCGGCACTGCATTGCATGTTGGCACATAATTACTCATTTAATCCTTACAGGTGTGAATATTATTTCCATTTTATAAATATTGAAAATAATGTACAAGATCACATAGCCAGCACTTGTTAGAGGCAGAATTTGGCCAAAGCTGACTGGGTTCATAGTCATAACAATGTCAATACTATGTTGCTTTAATCAAAATAGTGATATTACTATAAAGAGGTGACGGTAGGGTGGGGAAATAGGAGGAAGTAATACTATAACTAAATTATGCTCTTTGATAGTAGGAAGTAGTAGATAATATCCAAATGGAAAAAAGTAAACATGAAATATCAGTGAAGGAGTTAATGTAAAAATATGAAGGTTATGATCCTAGGAAATAACTAAAAAGGGTTGAGCGTGGTTACTTGTAGGGAATGAGACAGGGCGTGGGCGTGGGGTAATGGGCTGCTCTTTTTTCTTTTCAGCCTTATGGTGTTATTTGACTTTTTAAAACAATACACGTGTGTTAGTTTGATTTTAAAAAAAGGTAAAGATAAAAAGAATAAAGGAACGCTTTGGTCTTGTGTTGGATCACCAAGTTGTAATCTAAACTTCTGCATGGGAAAGGTTCGTTATCCCCATACACAGAGGCCTTTTGCCTTTCCTTTATATTCATGACTGTAGCCATCAAACTTTGACTGGTTTTGGGCAGGCTTTAAAGGATGTTCCAGAATGGTCTATGGATTGCCAAAGATAAGCCCATATCATGCTGACCTGGTTTGAAATACTGGTCTGCTATTCATGAATTGTTTCAATTGAAGAAAAGTGTCTTCTTGGCTTGGGCTTGTAGATTTAATTAGACAACTTCAGAGTTAAGGTTGTGGGGCCAGTTGTCATTTGAGGGTTGAGTCAGGCTTTATGAACTTAGCAGTGGGGAAGACACTGAGGTTATATTTCACTTTTATGAGTGTTGCCTCCTGCAGTTATTTTCTTGTTCCTATCCGCTGGAAGAAAACTCACTGTTAATAAATACAAGGAGTAAAATAAATTTTTTCTTTTGCCTTTTAGGAAGTAGGTAGAGGAGATGTTCACATCTCAGTAGTACTTCTTGTTTTTGTTCTGAGCTCTCTATTGCATTATTCACCCGTGGACTGGGGAATGATTTGAATCAGAGCCGTGTTAGGAACGGCCTCAGCCAGGGATTGACAGGCAGGCACCAGGCCTCATGCTGAGATGAATTTGCAGCCCCATTACAATTGCACCCTGCTGTGGGGCAGCACTCAGTCTCTTATTGCCAACAAGAGTCTGAAGTGAATAGGCTTCTATTTAACCATATGTTGTCTTGAAAACTCCTTCCTGTTTTTTGTGTTTTTTAAAAATCTGGTGATTTCTTTACTGATGCCCTAATGTAAAGAAAAATGATTCTAGCAGTGACTGAGGGAGTAGTTAATTTCAAGTATTAAACAATGCATAGGGATAAGTTTTCCTTGTGGGGCATTTGGAATGGGAGTTGTGTTGGGGGGCACCGTGGATGTTCCATATCTATTTTAGTTAGGGATTTGGGGAGAAGCTGCAAGTTGAAGAGGCCCGTTTATTTGTATCAATTTCTGGCAGGGACAGAGAACTCATATGTCAATCATACCTCCAAAGAGAGCTTTACTTCTCAAAAACTGCCCATCAAAAAGGCTGTTATTTGACAATAATAAGCACCAAGAGAAGGTCTCTCAGGACAAATACGGATGCCTCTTAATTCCTTTTTGTGGTCTTAGAGGTAGAAAACAAATAGCTACCTTGGCTACAGCAGCATTGGTGTGAGTATGCTTGTGGAGGGGGTGAGAGAGTGTGAGTTATGAAGCCAGATGTAGAAAGGCAGTTTAAATACAACACTCAACTCTGTTCCTTTCGTTGTGATTGCTAATATAAGGCAAAGCAGTAGGTTAGGATCGCTCTGATGGGACCACCAGACACTAATAGCTCATATTCACACCAGTAGACCAAACTGTTGCCTCTAGGGCTGGTGCAGCAGCTGGAGGGGTCCGTTAGGCTTGTGTTGGTGGAAGCACCAGCCCAGTGCTTCTCCTGTGCCTGGTAAAGGGCTGCCAGCTGAGATCTTTAATTTATATGTTTATCAAGTGATGTTCTATCTGTTTTTCTTATGACAAAAAGGGAATCATCTTTAGATATCGGCATGATGCCTGGCTTAAGATAATATGCCAAACTTTAGCTGGCTGACGGACTGAACCAATGGGAGACTTGAAAAGGAGAGCAGCTTTGGGAGAGGAGACTTACCTTCCCATTATCTGAAAACTCCTCTAAGTTAAATCAGTAATAGGCATAAAGGAGCTAAACTATTTTTAAGCCCAGGGCCTCTTTGTGCCACAGCATAATCTTGTTTCTGTAAATGTGATACCAACAACATTAAGGAGTACTTTTCTGTTTGAAAGGGGCTTTGTTGAGACAGTGAAAACCAAATGACTCATTAAAGAGGTTTAATCTCAAAAATCATGTGCTAATGCATTTGAATTCTAAGCAGACCTAGTTGTAAGCTGGATATATTGTATTCATATGACTTATTGACATTGTGGCAGATAGTACATCTTCTAACATTATTAAAGGCATGAATATTTTGTTCAATTTCAGAAGAGCCACCAAAAGGAAGGGATCATAAAAGAGCCTTTTTATTGCTTTTATTCTTAAGGGAGTGGTTCTCCAACTTGGAGCTTGTGTGAGATACCAGGGTAGCACTTCTCAGGGGGGCTCACGAATCTGAATACTTAACAAATGCTGCAGGTGATTTATGATGCAGGTGGTCTGAGCACCACACATTGGGTGAAGAAACAAACAAACAAAAAATATTTTCTCCAAACCTTTTTTAGCATCAAAACTTGTCCCATGTCGCAAACCCTCAGGCCTTTGCACACTCTGCAAAACTTTGCCCTAATGCTTAATGAGTGGGCTGGAGACCTAGGCCAGCTGGGGCCCCTCATAGCCCACTGGCCTTGTATAATTCAAGAACCATTGATTAGGTATGACACACACCAGTCCTGCCGTCTCCTTGCAATTGCAGTTTTTGTGGGAGCTCCAAGCCCTTCATGCCCACTGTGTGGAATGTTCACAGAATTTAGTGCTCCTGGAGGTTCCCAAGAGCCCATACTATTGTTTGAGAGCCTTCCTTCTGAGTAAAATGAAACTCTTAAGGCTTTCCCTTTGATGGGTGAGAACACCTGTTAAATTCCATCTCCCTACCCAGCCCGACAAGCATACTTTAATCCAGTTGCATTGAGGTCCCTTGAAGTTCCATTACCAGCCCCGACAGGAACAGAACAATAGTCTGCTCAGTAGTCAACCCTTAAAATCTGCAGTGAAATATTTAGCCCGCCTCCCCCCACATTTGTGCTATCGAAAAAATGTGGTGCGCCGTGGTACATTGTTTTTGGATAATTCTGCAGGCCAGTCTTGAAATGAATGCTTACAGGAAGCTGTCGAGATGAACCTAGCATTAGGCTATCAAGGTTGGTTGAGGGTAGTTTAAATAAAGGTATTTGCTTGGGGTTTTACAGAATAATGGAACTCTTAAGTGAGAAGTCAAAATAGCAAACACTGCTGGCTGCCAACAGCACACCGAGCCATTAACCTTTCATGTGAAGTTACTGGAAGAGAGATGAATTGTGTTTCCTGGGTGGTTTCTTTCTTTCTTTTTTTTTTTTTTTTTAAAGAAGGTGGGTGGTAGCGGGGATCTATTTTTGTTAAGAAGGCTTGAGAAGTGTGGTGAAATGGGTATGTGTTTGCAATCAGGCCTTCCTTATTTGACAAGGTATGGATAATTGGGACAGATGAATCGGCAGTTCTGCCTCATTGCTGTGGCACTTCACTGATTGTGCTTTATAATATTTGGGCAAATTTGCCATTAGCCTTGTATCTTAATTTCTCACTTCCTTAAATATGATTTTAACATATTGTGGCATGATGGGATTTCCTTAAATGTTGGCGGATTGCTTTATATGTTCAGATTTGCAAAGGGAAAGTAATTCAATTTATTAATTCTGCATTGCAGTTCATATTCATTTAAAGCTGTCAAGTGATTAGTCGTAGGAGGCACGTGAGGAAAGGACTGGTAAAACAGCAGCAGTTGTTGCTATAGATAGGGCTCCTTGCTGTTATGCCCTAACCTCTTAAAGAAATGCACATTATAACTTTAAAGCCTTATTTAATAAAAATTGGGTTCCGGGCAACACAGTTGTTTATATTCCCCCCTTTTTTGGAGAGTGAAGGCTATCATGTTGTGATCCTCTTCCAAAAGAGTGGGTTCCATGTACTAGGTATAGAGATCATGTTTCATGAGAAAGGTTAATCCTTCATCTATTTTAAAATTCTGACTTTGCCAGGAACTAGCTGAGTATCATGAGAAACACATATACCTCTGTGTCTCACTTTCTTTCCCTGTAAAATAGGGAAAATACTATGGTTGTGCAGAGTGTCGCCTTTTGTCCAGCTCACTTCCCTAGGATGCCTTTGCTATTTTGGGGTTAGAAAAGGAACAAATAACAAGGGCAGCTGGTAACTTTGCAGTGTCTGATCTAAGTTGGTACTCAGTGCTGTTTGTATGCAAAAAACTGAAGCTCTCTGAAGCTAGCTCAGGTAAAGGAGGCTTCATTGAAAGGATACATCAAACTCCTGAACATAGGGACTGAAATGCAGCCAGGCTACCTGGGAACTGCAGCAGGAAATGGCTGGAAAGGAAACGGTGGTGTCTATGGGCAGGAGTTGTGTGGCTTCTTTCACCTTTGCTTCTGTCTTCTCGTCTCGGCCAGCTGCCTCTGCTAGGTTCAGTGTGGCCCCCAGCCTTGCGTGTTTCTGACCGAGGCGGTCTGGAACTCACCATTGACTGTCCGTAGATGCTAAGATTCATATTCCTTCATTTACCAAGCATTAATGAGTGCCCTCTGTGCCCCAGGCATTGTTTGAAGCCCTGCCCTCTAGTGGGAGGTTCAGACAATAATCAGATAAACAAGCAAACAAATCAATGAACAATACACTTTCGGATACTGGTGAGTGAATAAAAAATAAGGTAACAGGATAGAGAGTGAGGGAGGTGGGGGGATATTGTGCCACTTTAAAGAAAGTGGTCAAAGGAACATCTGAATAGACTTGAATGATGAGCAGAACCAGCAAGGCAAAGATTGGGGCAAACAATTCCAGGCAAAGGGGTCAGAGTGAGTGCAGGCCCTAAGTCAGGAATGAAGGTGGAGCTTCCAAGGGTCGGCAAGAAGCCACATAGCTGGAGCCAAATGAATGAGGTGTTCCTTCATTATGGATAAGAGGCGACAGGCAGGGGCAGCTCACAAAGGGACTTGTAGCATGGTCTGGAGTTTGGACTTTTTTCCTAAGTGAAATGAATAGTCATTGATTGGAAGAGTCTTAAATTGGGGAGTTACAGTTGATTCTGATTCCCATTTTTAATGCTCTGACTGTGTGAAAAATAGAATGCAGAGGGGCAAGAGTGGAAGCAAGGAGGACAGCAGGTAGGAGACTATTGCAATAATCCCCTTGAGAGATGACGTTGGCTTGGATTAGGGTGGTGGCAGTGGAACTGGTGATAAGTGGCCATTTGGGGTATTATAGGATTTGGAGGTGAGTCGATGTGGGGTTTTGAGGAAGCGATAAATTGAGGTCAATGACTAATTTTGCCAGAGGAACTGGCTGCCTGAGTTGCCATTTGCTGACATGGGGGAAGACTGGGAAAGGAATGGGAAGGGGGTAAGGGAGGAGAGAAATTTACGTTTAGACATGTTAAGTTTTGAGATGCCTACTGGATATCCAAATGGACATGTCAAGCAGCTGCTTGCTTATTTGAATCTGGAGCAGGAGAGAGATCAGGACTGGAGATTAGCTAAATCTTGCCAGGGGTCTAGCCGAAATCACCCAGAGAGAGACAGTGTTTATAGGTCAGAGAAGGAGGCCTGGGGTGAATCCCTTGAATGCTCCGGTATCTAGAGGTGGGAAGAGGAGGAGAAGCAGCTGGAGAGGTAGGAGGTCAGATTCCAGAGACAGTGAATTCAACTGCTATCTGGCCCACCAAGGTGTAGGGCCCCAAGTCTGCTCTGTCCCCTTGGCCCAATTAGTAGTGGCCAAAGGGAGTGGGGGTATGAGGCCTGCTGTACACCAGGTTTTGTGGGCAGGACCAGATGTCATGAGAATGGGAAAGAACAGGACAGGGGTTCTAAAACCTGCCAAAGTATAATTGGAATTCTGCTGACAGCCTCATAAGGATATTACTTCTCTTTCTTCCTTTTTATCATATCTTTCTTTTAATTTATCATGTTTTTACAGACTTTTTATTAGTTCCATCTTACCTTTTACTTTCCAAAGAATCTTAGAGGCTTTTGGTACCACCAGTATCAGGATTTCTTCCTACCTTTCTGTCTTCTTTCCTTTCTTGGTTCAGCCTTTTGAAAAGTCCTTTCCATGTCCACATCCATGGACACAATCCAGCCTCCATACCACATGTATCTTTTACCCTGCAGAGGAACCATAGGATGGGATGATCACATTTAATACTTCTCCAGGCAGTGGGGAAATGATCCTCTCAATTTGATACAAATTCTGTTAGAATGAACCTTTCACCCAAATAGTGCTAAGGCATCTGAGAGGTTCAGATGAACAGTTCCCCTCAAAGGAGAGACAGGGAAGGAATAGAGAACATTACTTAATTTGGGGAATTAGGAGAGTAGATGTTGATTAAGAGAGACGACGTAATTTCAGGATGGCCCTGTAGGGGAAGGGGTGTGTTTGGGGAAGAAGGTATAGCATTTCTTCACCCTGTTCCCTGGGCTCAGGCAGAATTCTCAGTCCTGGCCAGCAGGTCACTGTGCACATGTGAGTCGTGGGTGGATCCCGGGGACAGCAGGGTGACAAGTGTAGGCAATTGTACAAGTCCATTAGAAAAACAACTTAAAGTTTGAGTCATTTGAAAAGGGAGGCATGCCATTCGTTTAAGTAATTATAGTTACCTGCCATTGTTTAGGAAATTATTTAGGTAATGTATTTAAGTACTTATTTAGGTAACGTTCACGAGCATCTGGGGTACATGCTTAGAGATGCAATCAGAGAGGAAGTATTCCATCCAGAAGCCTTTTAGATGAACACAGGGGTTATTTTGTATCTGTTCCTTAGACTCTCCTTGCTGTGAGAGGATGCATTCTCTCTGGAGAGTCATTTTGAGCCTCTATTTCTCACATTTAAACTATGGATAATAGAGTTGACCTTTCTCACTTTGATTATTGAGTTTAATGCCCTTGAAATGTGGCAGATGCTATGAGGCTGCTAAAATCCTATTCCATTTCTGTCCTGCTGTCCTCTCGGTTTCGTTTTTAGAGAGGCATTCTGTTATAACCAGTAAAGGCAGGTGGCTCAGCACCTTCCTGCGGAGAATGAGGCTGATTTTCCTCATCTGCAAATGTCTGTGGTCACTCATTAGCTTGACTTGGTTACTAACAATAATTCAATTGTGTTCTCTTAGCAGACTGTTTTACAAAGATTTTAAAGACTTCAAAAGTTGAGAAAAGACAGAGGGAAAACCTCTCAAATCTCTCCCAATAAGCACACCTGTTTTTTCCTTGTTCCCTTTTGGTTTTTATACTACTTATATGTGTTTTTAGAATTCTATTTATAGCATATACAAACTTGCATATTCCTTTATAATTTTTGATAATAATAGTTTTATTTTTCTGTATACTATTTCATAGATTAGAATGAACATAGTTTATTTACTGTTCTCTTCTTTTGGGGCATTTAATTTGTTTCCAGTTTTTGATACTGTCACTACAGGGCTTTTTCCTTCTTTTGTATTATTTCCTTAGGAGAAAGTCCCAAGGGTGGGAATACGGGTAGGGTTGCCAGATAAACACACTACACCAGCTAAATTTGAATTTCAGATAAATCATGAATACTTTTTTAGTATAAATATGTCCCATACAATATTTAGGGCATATTCGTACTAAAAAAGTTTGATTTTTGTCTGAAATTCAAATTTAACTGGGTGTCCAGTATTTTTATTTGCAAAATTTGGCAATCCTAATTACAGGTCAAAATGTAGGAACATTTTTGAGTCTTGATTCATATTGCTAAACTCCTCTTAATTTTATTATTAAGATTCTATTGATTTAAGTGAGAGGAAAAATTTTCAGAAGGGAGAAATACAAAGGAGAAAAGGGAAACCCTAAGATGTTCAATAAATAATTATCCAAGTTATTATACTTTTAATTTTAGCAGACTTACATAATCCTATAGTATTATATAAACACATACTATTATGTAAATATTCGTAGACACATAGGGAAAACTTTCCTTTTGGTGACATCTACATGGTTAATATTTTTCTTGGTGTGGCACTTGCTGTTATTTGCCTACTTATTATATGTCTGGTTGTTTTTTACTAACAGAAACCTGATTTTGTTCAGAGCAGCAACCGGCCCAGTTAAATACATAATTTTTCAGCTTATCTTACAGCTAAAGGTGGCCCTGGGGCAAAGTTCTGACCAATGAAAAGTAAGCAGAATTCTATGGCACTTTCTCTTCCCCTTCCTCCTTCCTTTTGCCTGGGATGCAGCTGTGATGCATAGAGGTGTAACAGCCATCTTATTACCTTATGGAAGAAAGTCATACACAAGGAATAGTGGAGTAGTAAAGCGAGGTTCACAGCTGAATGTAATCATGACTGATATGTCCATAATTGATTTAAAAAAACCATTGTTCTAGTTTATTGCATATATTTTCACAAGCCTCTGCAAGTCCTTCATAGAGAGTAGGTGCAAGCCTATATACACATCAGTAATAGATATTTTGTGGAAGTAAATATGCCCATAGGAAGGGGTTGAGGATTTCCTGTGGAACAGACATGAGAGCTGCTGATAAGGTACAGTCAGGGTTGATGGCCACGAACCTAACTCCTGAGTCTCACACCAGTGAAAAAGTATACAGGTCATCAGTCTGGGTTTGGGACACAAGGATTAAGATCTCAAAGGAAGTAAATATGACAAACAGGATGTTAGGTCAGACTCCTAGGGGTTCAGAAGTTGTCACACCGAAGTCAGGAACTTCTGAGGTAAAAGTTAAAGACAGGGAGAACTTTATAGATTAGAACTGGAATTTGCCCAGATAGGTGGATCAACATTGGAGAAGCAAACCAGAGAGACCAGGTTGTACTTCCAGTGCCATTTCCTCCACCAAAATTCTACCTAATAGCTTAACCCTCTGCCTTGGTACCACGATAGTCCCATAGAGTCCTAAAAAAATGAAAGCGGGCTAGGTGTGGAAGCTCATGCCTGTAATCCTATCACTTTGGGAGGCCAAGGTGGGAGGATCGCTTGAGTCAGGAGCTCAAGACCGGCCTGAGGTAGAGTGAGACCCCATCTCTACTAAAAATAGAAAAATCAGCCGAGTGTTGTGGCGTGTGCCTGTAATCCCAGCTACTCGGGAGGCTAAGGCTGGAGGATCACTTGAGCCTAGGAGTTGGAGGTTGCAGTGAGCTATGATGAGTCATGGCACTCTACCCAGGGTGACAGAGCAAGACACTGTCTCAAAACAAAACAAAACCAAACAAACAAAAGAAATGAGAACAGATGTTGATGAGAACTGAACCTTCTGTTTCACATCTGATAACTGGAAGATTTTTTTCCATAGACTAGCTCTGGCTCTGTACATTTCAAACCTCGCTTCTCTTTCGCTACCCACAGACTTATAGTGCTGGGCACCTTAGCACTTGCTCACATCCTCTGGCCTTGCACCCTCAGTAAATGACACTGGGTGAAGTTAGCACAGGAATATTCCAGAAAGTCCTATCTACCCTGGGGCAGCCAGCAATAACTTAACTACACTTAGAAATGATCACAAACCTCATTAATATGTCCTGTGAAACTCAAAACTCAAGGTATTCCAACTCAACAGCCTTGTATCCCAAAAATATCCAGGACAACTCTGATGCCACCTTATATGAGACAAAGTATGGTGGAGGAGAATTTGTGGTGCATAGAGACAGCAACTTCAACCAATTGCTGTTTAAAATATCTTATTTATACAAAAAATTTTTTAAAATTACCACACAGGTACACTATTAGGACCCTGCATAGGGCTTTAAAAGGGCTTGTGTACCCTCAGGAAGAGTCCCAAAGCTGAAGCTTCATTAGTGTTATGGTAAATCCATCTTTGTTCACTTTGTTTGTAGCACATACGACACGAGTTGGACTGTTTTGTATGATGCCTGGCAATTTGAGAGAAATAATTTTTTAAAAATAATATTTTGTTTTGTTTTAAAATTGTTTAGGTAGTTCATGATGTTGTTAAAAAAAAATAAAGAGCAAAAATTTTTTTCACTGTAATTGGTATAATTTCTTTCAGATAATCTTTATATGTATATATGTATCTCCTCATCACCAAAAAGGAGACAACTTCAAAATGTCATTTTGAAGATTAGATTTATGATGAACTCTGTCCTCTATCATTAAATATTCTTATGAAAGGGTGGTTTTTAAAATAACTACAATATTTTAAAATTTCCTATTGGACATATGAGTTATTTTAATATCTTTTAAATTACAAATCAGGTTGTGGCAAACGTCTTTCTACATACGTGTTTATGTGCACTTTTTATTGTGCACATAATAAATTCCTAGGATAAATTCCTAGAAGTGAGATTACTGAGTCACAAGATATAAAAAATGTTAAGAATTTTATATATCCAGATAAGTTGCTCTCCAGAAAGTCTGTATGAATTTACACTTACAAAAGAAATGTGTGACAGTGTTTTCCTAACCCTTGCTATAATCATGTGCTATTATTTTAAAAAGTCTTTGGAGTGGTAGCCCATGGTTTTAATGCTTATTTCTCTGATTGTGATGGTGAACATTTCTTGCATGTATCTTGGCTTTGTATATCTTCTGTAAATTATCAGTTCATGTGCTTGGGCAAGAATTATTATTATTTTTTTTTTGGGCAAGAATTTTTAATTAGCTTTTAATTAAGACAGTACATTTCCCAAAATGCATAGAACCTATTACAAGTATTATATTATTATTATAATAATATTTTGCTTTCTTCCCTCTGCTCTTTCCCTGGCTTTCCTTCTTCTTCTTAAGCAGAGGAGTGCCCCAAAGAGCTGCCCTTGGCCCCGGCGTTTTCTTTATTCATTAGACTGAGCCATATGAAACCGTCATTTTTAGGAAGTTGAAAATGGTGGAATATCAGAAATTTCATGTGGTTAAACCTGACATATTTCTCTTGACAATCTGATTTAATTTCCTTCTCTCCCTAGAGCCAAACCTTTTCCCTCTTTCAAGGGTCATTTTAAATGTCACACTTCTGCTGAGTGCCAACCCCTCTTCATCCTTCACAGCCACCTTGGATAGAAATTTCACCATTCCAATAGCCCTTTACATGCACATCTTTTCTGTAACTTTTCTCCTCCTACCATCTGATTATTTCTGTACTTTCTTTTATATTGAGATATCATTTACATATAGTAAAATGCAAAAACCTTAATTGTACAACTTGATGAATTTTTACATATGTATATTCCTGTGCAACATCCACTCAGATGAAGTTACAGAACATTTCCATCACCCCAGAAGGTTCCTTCATGCTCTTTCCCAGTTAATAACCACTACCAGCTACCAAAGATAATGACTGTTCTGATTTCTATCACCACTGATTACTTTTTCATGTCCTTGAACTTCAAATAAATGGTATCATGCAATACATACAATTTTGTGTCTGGCTACTTTAGCTCAGTGTAATGCTTTGAGTTTCATATATGTTGTATCTATCAATAGCTTGTTCTTTTTTTTATTACTGTGTAGAATTCCAATGTATAAATATAAAACAATTTGTACATTTTCCTGTTGATACTTGGGTTGTTTCCAGTTTTTCATCAATGAGTACAGATGCTATAAACATTCTTGAAGAAATATTTTTTCTCTTGGACATATACCTAGATTGCTGGCTCATAGGGTACACATATGTTAACATAATAGAAACCATTAATAACAGTTTTCTGAGGGTGTTATTCCATTTTATACTTTCACCAAAACATGAGTTGATCAACATCCTCACCATCATTTGATGGTATATATCTTTTTCATTCTTTTGTATGTGTAGTGAATCTCATTGTGATTTTGATGAGGCATGTGGTTTTAATTCCATGATACATAATGATATTGAGCAGCTTTTCATATGCTTAGTGTCTGTTTGGATATCTGCTCTTATAACGTGCTGTTCAAGTTTATTGCACATTGTCTTAATTACTGTGGTTTTATGGTAAGTCTTGAGATCTGGAAGTTTAAGCCTTCCAACTTCGTTTTTCTTTTTCAAAGTTGTCTTGGCTATGTTGGATCCTTTGAATTTCCATATAATTTTCAGAATAAGCTCGTCAATTTTTATCAAAGAAACCTGCTGGGATTTTGACTGGCACTTTGTTGAATCTATAGGTCAATTTGGGAGAATTGGTATCTTAACAATCCATGTACATTGTATACATTTCCATTTATTTAGGTCGTCTTTCATTATCCCAGCAATGTTTTCAGTCTAGGGGTCTTATATATCTTTTGTTAAAGGTATTCCTATGTATTTGATTTTTTATGCCATTGTAAATTATATTGTTTTTAAATTTCACTTTCTGATTGGTGGTTGCTAGTATATAGAAATTTAACTTGTTTTGGCATACTAACTGTATTTTGTTTCCCTATTTAATCCATGTATTAGCTCTTGTAGTTGTTTGTAGATTTCTTTGAATTTGCTAGATACACAATTTTGTCACCTGCTAATAAAGAAGTTTTACTTCTTCCTATCAAATAGTTATGCCTTTTTTTCTTTTGCCTAACTGTACAATTTCTGTACATTTCTTTCCTCCCCTTCAGACTGTAAGCTTCTTGAGGCAAGATCCTTTAAGACACAGCCCTAGCTAGTATGATGCTGTAAACAAAGAAAATATTAAGAGAAATTTGGTTATGTGAATGATGATGGGGGAAATAATAAAATTAAAGATGTAGTTTACTATGCTGTATGATCAGTGAACAACCACCAAGAAAAAGGATACCAGTTAAAAACCATTTTTGTGAGTTGGTACATTTTGATTTGCGCCAGTTGCTACAGGTGCATCCAAGACTCTCCCAGGTCATTCTGCCTGGTTTGTAGTTCCCAGTTCCTAGATCCTACACTGATGTTATGTTAGTGTTCATCGTGTTCTTTTATAAGAGTCTTACTAAGCATTCTGAGAATTCTAAAATAGCAGTGACTGCTTCTCCCCAGGATAGCACAGAGCAGATGGATCCCTGGACATCATTGCCTTCAGTCCCAATTCCCCAAGCTTCTGTTGGTGTAGGAAAAAAAAAATCTGCATTTTCAATATTGCTGGAGTGAAGCCTGGGAAATTTTCGGCTTTGAGTCTTTAAATTCCAACAAGCAACGTTATTTTTAGATTTGTTATGCACTAGGAGTTTGTGAGTGAAATTGTATTAAGAGGTGAGAATGAGGGCTTATGTGAGTGGGTGGTGGACTTTTCCCAGTGAGCAGCTACTCTTGCCAGTTCTGAAGATTCATGGGACTGTCAGGTGGCACCTGTGAGCTGCAGATGACTCCCGGGGCAGGAGGATGAGAATTGATTGGACACTGATAGCTGTTTTTGTATTTGGTTGTAGTAGTTGTTTCTCTTTTATAGATTCCATTGTCCATGTGGCTGGACGATGCATGTTGAGTTTATTTCTAAGGAGGTAATTCCATTGTTTCTTTGGTGTTTTTTTTTTTTTCTTTTTCCCCCAAAGCTGCAAATATGCTGTTAGATGTTTAAACAGTAAATCAGTAAAGTATTTAAGGCAGTTTGACTCTGTGGCAACAGGGACTGCTCTCTGGTTTGTCCTCCCCTTTGTTTGATCTTTTTCTATCCAATCAGGCTCACACGTTGATAAAGAGCTAGTATGTTAATGAGCTAGTTATGTTTTTGCTGTTGAATAAATATGAATCACCTTGGGAAAAAAAAATGAAAGTGACAGGGAAATAATAGAAAATAGAAAAACCAAAGAATATTCTTGTAAATTTGGATGAAATAATATAAATGCAGAGTGATTACTTTCTTCAAATACTTGAAATTTTCAAATATTTTATGTATATAGTTATCCTAAATATTTACATATTGACATTAAAAGTGTTCTGTAAGTATTTTTGTGACCATTATTAATAGAATGCTTCTATTTGCCCTAAGCAACTGGCACTTTGTCCCATCACCTGAATTCCTACCATACAGAAATAATTACTGTTTATAATCATTTTTATAAAATAATTAAAATTGTTATGAAATAATTACAATTATTTTTCAAACTTTTTTAATGTTATACATCCTGTTTGGAAACCTGCTTTTGTCATTTAGTAATCGATGATACAGGTATGTATCCATGTCAAGAAATACAGAGCTACATTATTTTAATTTAATAGCTACTTAGGATTCTTGTGTGTATATGTGCATGAAATAACTTAACTAGCCAGTTCTTTGTTGATGGATATTTTTGTTTTAGGTTTTTTCCTACTATTATAAACAACATTGCAGTAGGTATCCTTGTACATAAATCTTGAGCACTGTATCTGCTTAATTCCTTCGGATAATTCCTAGGAGTGGAATTTTAGGACTCAATTTGTATATTTTATTTTTTAGTTCATATTGCCAAACTTCCCTGAAGAAAATCTGAATTAATTTTTATTCTTATCAACATCAAATTGAGAGTATTTGTTTACCTGCACCATTGCCAACACTATTTATTGTGAATCTTCTAAAAAAAATTTACTTTATTTTTATTTATTTATTTTTTAGAAACAGAGTCTCACTCTGTCACCCAGGCTGGAGTGCAGTGGCATGATCACAGCTCACTGCAACCTTGAACTCCTGGGCTTAAGCCATCCTCCTGCCTCAGCCTCCTGAGTAGCTGGGACTATAGGTGCATACCACCACACCTGGCTATTTTATTTTATTTTTAATTGACAAATAATAATTGTATATATGGGATATAATGTGATATTCTGATATATTTACATTGTTGAATGATTAAATCAAACTAACACATCCATCATCTCAAATACTTATCTTTTTTTTTGTGGTGAGAACATTTAAAATCTGTTTTAGCAATTTTGCAAGACATGGTACATTATTAGTAACTATAATCACTGTGCTGTGCAATAGATCTCTAAAACTTATTTCCACTGTCTAACTGAAACTTTGCACCCTCTGAAAAAGCATGTCCCCATTACCCCATTCCCTAGTTCCCTCCCCTAACTTCTGCTAACCACCATTCTACTCTCTACTTCCATGAGCTTCACTTTTTTAGATTCCACATGAGATCATGCAGTAGTCCTTCTGTGCCTGGCTTATTTCACTTAGCATAATGTCTTCCAAGTTCATTTATGTTGTTGCAGATGACAGAATTGCCTTCTCTTTAAAGGCTAAGTAGAATTCCATTGTGTATATGTACCACATTTTCAAAATTCATTTATCTGTTGATGAACACTTAGGTGGATTCCATATCTTGGCTATTGTGAATAGTGCCGCAGTGAACACGGGAATGCCGATATCTCTTCAACATACTGATTTCAGTTCCTTTGGATAAATACCCATAAGTGGGATTGTTGGATCATATGGTAATCCTATTTTTTAATTTTCTGAGGAACCTCCATACTATTTTCTATGATGACTGTATTAATTTACACTCCCACATCAGTATACAAGGGTTTCCTTTTCTTCACTTCCTTGCCAATGCTTGTCTTTCCCTTTTTGATAATAGCCATTCTGACAGGTGTGAGGTGATAGCTCATTGTGGTTTTAATGTGCATTTCCCTAAGGATTAGTAATGTTGAGCATTTTTTCATGTATCTGTTGGCCATTTGTATGCTTCTTTCCAGAAATGTCTTTTCAGACACATTTCCCCATTTTAAGTTGGGTTATTTGGGGTTTTTTACTATTGAGGAGTTTTAGTTCCTTATATATTTTGGTTATTAACTGCTTTTCAGATGTATCGTTTCTAAATATCTTCTCCCATTCTGTAGGTTGTCTCTTCACTCTTGTTTCCTTTGCTGTACAGAAGCTTGTTGATTTGATGTAATCCCACTTGTCTATTTTTGCTTTTATTGCCTGTGCTTTTGGGGTCATATCCAAGAAGTCATTGCCCAGACCATGTTGTAGTTTATTGTAAATCTTGACTTATATTTTAAAATTTTTGTATATTTGTATTTTCAGGGAAATTATAAGCTAAGTTCAGTCAGAGCACCCAAAACCACACTACGTATTTCTAATAGTGGAGATTTCATATGTGGAATTGGTCCCATAGGTGTTGGAAATCTGAAAGAGCAAAAAGAAAATGTCGAAGTCACCCAGGGGTAGTAACAGCAAAAAGCAGCCATCCTCCCCAAGGCTGATGGTACTTATGGAGTGATGGTTGGAGAAAGGGGAAAGGGGACACAATTCAACCCATGACAGCAGTACGCAAACTTCTTTAAAACAGTGCCCTTTCAGCCCTAAAATGCAATACTTTTTCTTTCTTCCAGTTCTAGGTACAAAGAATGTTCTTACTAATTGTTTGTTAAGTAAATGAATAAATGCTAAATTAAATGATGCATATTCATATTCAGACTCAAGTCTAAAGCCATCATACATTTTAAATTGAAATTACAAAGAAAATCTGTCAGATTTTTAAGTGTCGGATGCTCTTAAACTTTATGAACAGTTAAATACCAAATACGTGCAAAGTGTTATGAATATTACAAAACTTATTCTTAAATTTAACACAAAAGTATAAGCTTGAGTTATATTTCATCATCTTGATATTTCATTCTCTAAACCTTCCTGTGGTTGGAAACTCACTTATCCAGTATGAAAAATGAGATTTTTCTCTCTCTGGTGAACTGAGGTTATCTCAAGTGGGTGGAGGCTACTTGGTCAACAATTTAAGACCACAATGTGGTTGCTTATTGGTTGGACTTGAGTCTGGGACATTGGATCTGTCTTTTTTTTTGGGTTCCTTCTGGGGAGCCAGGAAGATGGGATGTAGCATGCTCTGATCACTTGCTGGGTTCCACATCATTCAGAAGACTCTGAGAACTCAAAGAATGGATGTGATGGATGAGTTGCTAGATTTTCCACAGCACTGATGATCTTTAGTAAACCACCTAACCACTTTGCTAAGTGTGCTTTATGGATAATAAGCTAAAGGATGTGGGGAATGTATTAAAATGTATACAACACCATATAGTTATCAGCTTTTATTGTTAGGAGGTTCTTCTTATCCTAACACTAACTTCATGTACCTGGATTGCATATATAAATTACCTTTCAGGAGATGGACATCCAAATGAGAGAATAAATGCATGATCTGGGATTATGTGGGGGTGGTGGGTGAATCTGGGTTAATTTGGTAAAGATTCATGAAGGTTCTGTTTGAGTTTATTACTCATGGAGTGCTGAGGGTAGACTGCTGCCATCCTAGGGGTCAGGCTGGGCCAAGACCTTGGCAATTAGAACTTTTACTTAATAATTAGAAGATGATTGGGTTATTTTTATGTAATATTAGAAAGTCACTGCTGATTTGCCCAAGTCTTATCATCTTATCAGTTCTGTAGATTAAGAAATTCAACTCAGTTTATTCTAAAAACATATATATGTTCTATATATATTACTATAATATGTGTGTATATGTTACTATTACATGTGTAAGCTTTATGAAGGGAGATATTTTTGTCAGCTTTGCACACTGATAAGTTTCAAGCGTGCAGTTGGTGCACGTAGATGCTCAATAAATATCTGTTAAAAATGCGAATAGTGTGTGTCAGGAATACAAAGATATTTAAAATACATCAACATACTTACTTTAATAAACAAATTCTCCTTACTATGGCATTGAGTGGATGGTGATTAACTGAGTTTCATTGGTTTTGTACTTTTTTTTTTTTTTTTTGAACATATTGCTTGTTTCTGCCTTCAGGTCTTCAGGACTGTGGTATTGTTAATCATTATTCATTTATTTAATCAACTAACATAGCAGGTGTAAACTTCAGTCCAAAAATTCAAACATGTAAAAAAAATTACATATTTATATATTTTTAATTAAATTTGACTTGAAGCTCTCATCTTCCATGCTGCTGAAAATATAATCTTAGCCATCTTGAGGCCCGTTTCCTTATCAGGGTTGCACCAGAATTATTGAGGTACTTGAAACATGGGTGAAATTAGGAACTAGGAACTGGGACCTGGGCCTAGGGTCCAGACTTTCTAGCTGTCCCACACGTGCACTTTGCTATGTCTTCAGGATATTGTCACCAAGTGGTGGTCAGATTCTACCTTTGTGTGTCTCAGCTCTATCTGGCTGGTTACTAACCATGGTGGACAACTGTTGAAAGAAACAATCCATGGACCTCCGTGCTTAACATAATAAATGTTTATTTTTTTCTTCATGTCATGTTGAATGCAGATATTCTGGTTGAACAGCTTCCTTCCAGGCACTGACTCAGAGACCCAGACTGTTTCCTTTTGAATCCACCATCTTCCAGGGCCTCAAAGTCCTTTGTTCCCACCATGTTGAAGGAGGAAAGAATATGGAGGATGAAGCCTATGGCCAGGCGGGAACACACATCTCACTTTCCATTGGTGAGAACTCGTCACATGGCCTCACCTAGGTATAAGGAGGCCTGGGAAATGTGGTCTGTGGCTGAGCAGCCACTTCCTGGCAACAGCTCTACACCACGGGGGGCGGGGGGGATATAAATCTTCAGTGTTTGGTCAGCTGTGTCTGCCACAGCCCTTTTCTTTTTGCCGATGTCACTTACTCTTTGCTCATATCCCTTTGCTGTCCTTAAGGGCACTTAGCTAATATTTTGAATGGACTCAGGCTTTAGGAAAATAAGGAAGGAAAATATCTTGCTAGAAACATAATTTTGGACCTTGAAAAACAAGATTTTTCCAAGAGAAATTAACTTGACTACTTTCATGGAACATGGGAGAGAGAAATATAAAGAGAAGAAACACAAGTTAATTGTTTAAATTAATTATCCTGTCATGCAAATATTTATTGAGCAGCTACTATGGACTAGACATTGAAATACAGCAGTGATCAAGACAGATATGTTAAAAAAAGAAAAAAAGATTATTCCAGGAATACTAAATGGAATGAAGGAAATCAGCAGGGTGATGGAATCTACAGTGACTGGGCAGGGGTAAGGAGTCAACTTGAACTTGGATAGCCAGGGGTGGCCTCTCTGGGGACTAAAAGGTGATTTTCAGGCTGAGACCCAAGACAACAGCAACTCTAGGCTTGTGAAGAGCAGAGGAAAGAACATTCCAGGCAGAGAAAACAGCAGGTACAAAGGCCGTGGGATTGGGATACAGCTTGACCTGTGTAAGGAACAGAAGAGAGGCCAGGGTGGCGTGAGCATGGAGAGAAATGGTGCACAATGTGACGATGTGACATAAAGTGAGGCGGGGGATGGAAAGACCGCGTCACCCAGAGCCTCCTAGACCGTGGAGGGAGAGGGAACTTTCTCTAGGTGCACTGGGTAGCCACAGGAGGGTTGAGCAGGGGAGTGGGAAATCTCCCGGGCACTCTTGGCCTGGTTCCTCTCTGTCAGTGTCCAGCCTCTCGAGGCCTGATGTGCCTCTACGACGCCATACTCCTGCGTGTAAATACATGGAGTGTCATATTTCTCTCCCTTAAATGTTTTGGGCTTTGGATCATGGTAGATCACAAAACTAGTCTTTTAACTGGAAGATAAAGCCAATTGTGTGGAACGAGGCTGACAGAACCAGAGGACTGGAAGTGTAAAGGCCATTCACCAGAGCAGAGCACACGTGGAGCGCGTGGGGAAGGGATTCTGGCATTGTGAGGCCGGATGGAAATCATATTATTAGACAAGGAAAGAGAGAAGGGCAGGAAACACAGGGCCTGGGACGATATGAAAGGGGAGGTCTGTCTGCTAGATGTGATTTGGTTTAGTTCTTTATTCTCTGTTCTGTTCCCTCTTTCATTTGGGCGCCTGCTTCCTGCTGTGGGATTGTGAGGTGTGTTAATACAACAATATCTGGAATGAACTTTTGGGCTACAAATCCCTCTAATCATGAAGAAAGGGTATAGATGCTGCATAGGCTGCCTAGAAGGTGTATGTTTGACTTTCTGAATCTGGTTTACATTGTTTCACAACTTAAAAATTACCAGTCTTCTATGGTAGCAGGAGGCAGTTGTGGTGATTCGGAAAGATAATGCCTAGTGGTGCTTGACTATATTCTTCCTGGAAAGTTCTTGCTAAAAGGAAATATGTCAAGGTCATATAAGGACAGTTGCGCTGTGTGTGTGTGTGTGTGTGTGTGTGAGAGATAAGACCAATTCTGTATCACTTTAAAAGTATAGCATCGAAGGATGAGAAAAAAGCAACAACAGTTAAGTGTTTGAGTAACATTTTTTTGACGATACCTGATCTGGGTTTGATAGCCTGATCTGGGCTGCAGAGTCAGATTCAGTTTTTGTTTTAAAATGGCTTCACATATGTCCTTGTCACCTTAGTGCTCCAGAGGCCAGTGTGCTAGAAATAAGCACAGATTAAACTAAGGCACAGACCCAGAGTTTTCACATATGAAAGGTAGACCCATTTCTCTCCATGGGTTAGGACTGGGCAACAGTTCAGGGGACTGTCTATCAGAGGTGGTTTGATGGCTCAAGCAGATAACATAATTTTATCATTTTAATTTCTGGAATCAAAGATTTCTGTCTTCTAGAATCTTCCTTTAAAATGCAAATAATTCTGAAGCAGGCCACTTTCAGCCAACACCTCTGCTAGAATTATTGGAAATGAGCTTGAGGATAGGTGTCCAGTGGCAAATGGAGAGGGGGGGTAGAGCTTGGAGGAGGGTGGATGACGTCGAGGACAAACGTCAGGCTGGCCTCGTTGGGGCTGTGCACAGGAGCACTCTCTTTCTGAAATGTGCTTTGGTTGAAGACTTTTTCCCAATGTTTTGATTTCACATAAATTTGTGCATTTTGCACAGGTGACTTAGGGTGCAAAGCTCACACTTTCTCAGAGTACAAGAAAGAATCAACCGATGGTTTCTATTCCAACATGCCCCACGATCATGCTAACCTGTGGGCACATGCCTGCCTTGCTGCTCCGTTTCCCCTCTTTTCTCTAACTGCAGGTCTTAAAAGGAAATGGTTTTCACATGCTGTATTCTTTTAAAACTATTTCACAGTTGTAATTAAATAGCTATTTGTGTAGTTAATGGCTGCCTCCCAGGCTATGCCCCAGTCTGCCTTGTTCTCGGCGTGTCCTCCAGGCCCAGCTTGTGCCACTCTCAGCACAATAAGGATCCTGGAATTACCGAACAAATGCTCAAATGATGGCAAGGTGGTATTAGAGATACAAACCTTCTCTTACCTTGGGCAAAAAGCTTAAACTGATCTCCATAGCAAATGAACAAGATCCTAGGAAACTAGAACCCAATACATAAAATACATTTTAGGAGGGGCGAGTGAGGAGGGGAGCGGCCCCTTTTGGGGACAGGAATTATTTCCGGTTCAGTGTTATCGTGACAATTCTGGAGCATATGACCTGTGATACTTCAGGCTTTGGCTGGCTGCTTGCCTGCCTTTTGACCATTTCGGTATTTATTGGCCTCACCATCAGGGGAGAAGGAGGGTAAAGAAAAATGACTCATTTTACTACTCGTTAGCAGCTGTGAGTCCGGTCCAGGAGGGTGAAACTAATAGCTGAAAAAATCCTGGGGGTTTTCTAAGGACTTATTTATTTGTCTTCTCATGAATGATTGAGAGCCATATATAATTAGAAGATTATATATAGTTATAAAATATTAAAAATTGTCAAAAACCCCCACCCCTATCTTCTTGGAAATGTGGCAGTATGGAAATGTGCTGGATTTTTTTTTTTTTTTTTGAGGGAGCACAGGGGTGATGTGTGCAATATTAGCGCCTCTAACAGATAACTCCCGTAGCACAGGGAAGTTTGAAATTGGGGATGAGGTTGGCTGGAGAGTGCAGGCAGTAGGAACAAAAAGCTGAATTCCAGAAGAGTGCACCTCGGCCTCAACACCCTGACCTTTGTGTCTCCCATTTTGATGATACTAAAGGCCTCTGTTTTATTTGTAAGCATTCAAAAATGGAGGAATAATCTCCCCAAGGTTTGAAGCGAACATTCCCTGGGGATCTGCCAGTAGCTTATTAGGGGGTTGAGTGGTCCCAGGAGCTGTTCACATCCCCAGCTGCCCGCTGTCACTCTGCCCTGAGGTAACAGGCAAGCTGCAGATGGGCTTCACTGGGCGGTGGTGCCTGTGTTTGGGGCAGTGGAAATTACATGGGCGGATATGAAAAAAAAAAGCCTCACTGATTCACATCAGGACCAAGTAATGTGACTTTTCAGATTGGCAGATCAGAATCTGTTGCAGCCGCTCGGCATTTCTATTTTGAGCCTGGAGAACATCTCTCCAACTGTTTCTTTCTTCTTTCTCCACTCCTGCTTCAGGCCTCAAAGCCCCTTCTGCTTTTTTTATTCCTCTAGTGCTGTAGAGTCCATTGCCTGAGGTTTCCTGATTTTTTTTTTTTTTTTTTTTTTTTTTTGCTGGGGTGAGAAGAATTGTCAAATCTGGAATTTTATCATCGGCCAGACACCACTGAAAACATGTCAGAGAGAAGCAAAGCTGGGGTCCCTGTAAATGCTAGTTGAATGGGTGAGGGCGTGAGTGGATGAGGAAACACACATACAGAAGAACAAAGCACCAAAGAATATAGCCCGGCCTTCTAGTAAGAGAATCGTTCAGTGCTGGGCAAAGGTACTTCCCATTGACAACACAACTTTTCACACTGGCTCAGGCATTGCATGAAGAAAGTTTGTGTTCCTGTGTGGGATGTAACTTTTGTGTATTTCATATCATCAGAAGGCCAGAAACTCGGTCTAGTTGCTATAGACAATGGCTAGCTGGCTAAGGCATGTGTGTATGCATACCTGCATTTATGTATTTATTTATTCTCTCTTTGTACCACGCCTGGTTTGAGCAGCTGTGCAGGTGTTTGACTATTTACTGGGATGGGACAAGTGAGAGAGACAAAACTTGAAAGTTGCTGAATTGCATTTTATGAGCAATGAAGGCTCTTTCTGGGGTTTCAAACAAAACAAATAAGATATTCAAAACTGTTTTTAATTTTGATACTTTGTTTCTGGAGAACATTAAAACTTAAAAATTTTTCTTTATCCTTTCTTTCCCCTTTTTCTGTTATTTCACTCTTAAGGGCCAACTTTGCTAACTTTACTAAGTCAAAATATCCTAGGATTAAGGTCTTAATTGCACCTATTAATTTATACTGGGTGCTTTCAATTTAACTTTTCCTTTAATTGGTTATTTTCAGCATCAATGACGGTATGTGTTGCTGTAGTTTGTTTCAATTCCCGTCTTCAGCCTCGATTTCTGAAAAGCCTTTCCTTAAAATCACCATCATCTCCTCATAGGAGAATATATAAATCTTATTCCTTTTGTCTATTTTTGGACATAAAGTTGAAAATAATAAATATTCTCGTGTTATCCATAAGTAAGCTGAAGAGTAGCTTCAGCTTTGGCTTAATGTGTGTTACATTTCATTAAGTGTTTCTCAATGGACTTAGTTAATAGCTGCAATTCATGGATATAAGACCGGACAGGCACCTGAGGTATTCAGGACAAAATTTGTTTAAAATATACATTTGTAGTTTTTTCCTTCTCGGTTTCACAGATCCCTTTGCAGTAGGTACAGGAGGAGGAGACTTCAAGAAGTCTGTCCTTCTTGAACCAGTCAGTGAATCAACTCCTGCCCTATCAGGTGTTGCAGAGGATAAAGGCGGGATCTTTATTTTCCAGGGGTGGCAGTGGACTTGGCCTGGCATATTCTTGTCATATGAAAGGCGAGACAGTGTAGTGGCTAAGAGCGGGGACTCTGGGGCTAGCCTGCCTAGGTTTGAGTCCTCTTTCACTTGCTAACGGGATGAACTTGGCATGTTACTCAACACCTCCATATTGCTTTCTCACTTGTAAAATTGGGATGATGATAGTAGCTACCTCTGAGGGCCGTTATGAGGATCGAATAAGCTAATGCATGTAGGTTCTTACAACATTGCCTGGCATGTAGTAAGTGCCATATCAGTATTTGCCATTTTTATTATTACTGTTATTATTATAATAAAATTCTAGGAGTGTCTGTGTATATTCTGGGAATGGTGGAGTAATTGATTGAATCATCTAACACAATGCACGGGTTTATTGAACAGCTGCTACATGTAGTCACTATGCTTGACCCTGAGGTTTTAGACATTAATAAGATTGAGTTGCTATCCCCAAGGGGGTTCTCTGTCTGTGGAATGCTGTTTGGTTTTGACTTGCAGCAATTGTAGAAGTAGAAAGGGCTCAACAAGTGTCCTAGGAAGAGAGGGAACAATGTTCATACAAAGAATAAAAGAACAGAAAGTGATTCGGCAGGTTATTAATTGTGCTTGGTAGACTTGGACCCAGCTGTGCCGTGGGGAACCATCCATTTGTTCTCCCTTGGCCTGCCTTGCCCTGGTGGCACCTGTTGGAGGGACCTGGGGATGGGTTAGAGGAGCATATACCTGTCTCATGGAAGCATCTGGTGACTGCACCCCGGCAGTGTTGGAGTGACCTTTGGCAACGCTCTCTCCTCTCGGTGGGGGGAGTCCCAGAGCTCTGAGGCTGAAGGACAGATGAAGAAGAGTTAACTCCAGGGCTGTGGCAGCTAAATATACAGCATAAACAGCATTCGGGATGAGATCACTTCTGTTTTGGGAACCTAAAGGCAAACACAGTTGCATTTGTTCGTGTAATCATTGCCTTGTTTGAAATTGTTTATGTTTAGAAATTCATGTCGGAATATTTATCAGCTGGGGTACAGAAACCAACTCAAGTTACTTAAGCCAAAAAGGAATCCACTGGAAGCCACGGGGCAGTTCCCAGTATTGAGGGAAAAGCATGGGTTGTACGTGGACCTAGTCTTAGAAGGAAGTTGGGCAATTCTGGGGTTCTAAACATTGGGAAACTAAGGGACAGTTTTCTCAAGACTCACCTCAGGATGAATCGGCAACTGTTTTCCATCCTGAAATTCTTCCCTGGAAATTGAAATTCCTGGAAGGGCAAGTTGGCTGGATCATTCTGCCCATGTCCTTACCGAAAAGCCCACCAAGGCTGCAAGCAGCGAGGAGGGTGGCTGCGGGGAAGGCAGGAACTGACAGATATAGTCATTCCTGACTATGAAATGATGTTTTGTTTCTTAGGCCTCCTTTTCCCTAATCTTTCTGGACTGTTTAGTTTTTTTTTTTTTTTTTTTGAGCTTTTAGAGTATTGCTTGCGGTTGTAGTGGACATGTTGGCAACTGAATGCAAGAGGACATGAGAACAACATGGAGGCAACAGTTGGAAAATTTTAAAGTTTCATTTAAATAATGAGCTTAAAAATATATCCCTTTATCCACTTACTATGGATTATCTGGATGATAGTTAATACCACAAGCACTTATTCCTGTCTTCATTCATTTTGGTGCACTTGGATTTTCTGAAACATTGGCACTAAGTTGAAATTCATTAATTGTCATGGTCTCATGAGAAAAAATAGGCTTAGTATAAAAATAATTCATTTGCGTCAAGTATAGGCCAAATGATATCACACAGTGCTGTTTTTAGAAGAGAGAAAAACGTGTGGGAAATGGGGTCTTCATATGGCACGTCACAGCACAGGCATGGTGAATCCAAGGGAATTTGGGCCATAGCAGTCAGTACCATATTCAGATTGAAAGCAGCGATTTAGTTGCAGCAAAACAATATAATCCTTTACGTGGCACTAATATTATTTTTGGTTTTATGGGCTTTGCAGTTTTCTTTGAGTTTAATTTGTACATTTGTTTTTATAGTGGTATGAGACTGTGAGTACGAGATGTATATAAGTCATTTTGTATTTCTATAATAAAAATAACTTCATCAACTCTGGAGGTCCTTAAGGATTTTTTTTTTTTTAAAGGAAATTACCTTATTCAAGTTTTGGACTTGCTGGCCTATGGAAGATATTTGCTTCCTCCCTGACCTCACCTCCATGGGAGGGGACACTTCCTCACCCAGGGATGCTGGCTGTGGCCATGTGACTTGCTTTGGCCAGTGGGATGTTATCAGACATGAAAGCAGAGGCTTTAAAGGACCTTGTGGTTTGGCCTGGCCTCTTGTACTCTCCCCTTTCTCTGCCAGAAGATCGTGCCTCAAGTGCTGTTGGTTCCAAGAGGGTGACGGACATGTAGCACCAACCTGAGCCCAACTGAGCCCATCCTGGATCAGCTAAACTCTAGCTAGTCAATAGATGTGGGAGCAAGAAGCAAATGCTTGTTTTTGTGTGACACTGAGATTCCGTGGTTGTTTGCCACATAGCATTATTGTGGCAATAGCTGACTGATATGGGGTCTAGCACACTGACTAGTTAGCCACACCCTGGGGCATGTAAGTGTGGGCTTCATTGAGCATTTACTATATGCCAGTCATTGTCATAGGTGCTGGGGCTATAGCAGTGAACAAGACTTGGGCAGACCAAGTCTCAGCCCTGAGGGCACTTATATTCTCATGGATGGTCAATGATTTTTGCTTGACTATTTAGGTATCTGAAGAATGCTTTGTTTTTTTCCTTTTTTCAAAAAGGCAAACTACCTTTACTCTGACATTTTTGAAAAGCGAAAGGTATCTAGATAGATGTGACCTTGTCTACATACAGATTTTATACTGAACAAAAAGATCAGGGAATAACCTGGCTAATGATGTTGTCATCATTATCATCAAAACTGCCTTCGTTAAGGCATTTACTTCTCTTGACTCATGTCTAGAAATGTCCAGAAAGAATATAAAAATAAATGAAAAAGAACATCATTTTGTCTACCAATTTTGCTCTTGGTTGATTTTGCTTTATACAAAGTTTTGACTGGGTTCCATAACTAAAAATAACCTCCCTGTGTACGTGAAATTTCACCAGGGTAAATGGCTGTGTGTGCGCTTATATTTATGCATGGCTGAAAATTCTGCCGACTGTGGAGGTCTGTGGTGGCTGGTCTGGAATGAAAAAATGGTCCTGGGAAGGGAATTTGAATGTAATGTTGAATACATTTAAAAATATTATTCAAATGACTGTAAAAGTTCAGTTTTATGAATTTAGACTATTGGGAATCAGCAGTAAAAATTCACATTTCTTGTCTCACAGAGAGCAGGGCTGAAATGCAGCTGTATATAATCAGTTCTCAGAGGCCTTAAAGCTGCAAAGGCCCATTTCAGGTTTAACTCAAAGGAGTTGTCTAGGCTAGTGCTGGGTAGGTAATAACAAATAGCAGACAGTTTGAAAATTAATTTCTTGCACTCTGGAATGTAGTGAAATTTGGAATGTTTTTGCCGTGATGACTAGCTCCCTTTTGTCTAGGCCCAAATGTTGGTGGTCTGGGGCTGGTAGGGCAACCCTATGAATACAGTCATGCAGTACTTGGATATCCATCAGAGCCACGAAAGATATTTATCCATCCACCCGAGGGGGGGGTTCTATTGGTAAGTGGGAGTCTGTAGTTCTCAGAGAGAATCTGGTACTTCCTCTCTGCCCTGTCACTCTGCAGAGACTAAACTTGACCTACTATAATCTTTTGCATGAGATTCCTTGTTCTTTCTTAGAACCACTGCTTTATCTCTCTGAGTTTTCACTTCTGGGGAAGTGAGGAGGGAATGGAATGTTTGTGTCTGGGGTGTGCTGTTGGGGGAGAAGTTTGGGCCATCTCTAAGTCTGGAAGAGCTCACACAATCAATCTAAATAGTGGGAAATGAGGAAAAGTGGTTATTATTGCTTTGTTTCCAGATGTAAATAATACTTTCAAGCCATGCAGAGTTGGAAGGGGATCTTTAGGTATATTTTGGAAATGATTCACTTGCCTACAAACAATGTTTTATTTCTGGTAAAGAAGTTAATGTTTTTTTTTTTTTTTTTTTTCTGATTGAGTTAAGCCCAGAGTACTCAGGACACAGACGACCAATCGTAATGTGATCTCGTCAGATCTGCTCTCAAGGCTGTTGAATTTTCCGTACTTGTCTGGCAGCCCTGTGCTTCCCAGGGCCCAGATGCTGTGGCTGATCTGTTTTAATCATCAAGCTCTGGGGTTCAGTCAAGGGAGAGGTGTTGCAATTGTCAACGGGCAAGATTAAGCTCTGGGGAAACTGAAGCTAATTGAGGGTCCAGTTCCATCAGAGTAGACCTCCATGTGCTGGGGAAAGGAGCATTATTTATCTAGTTGTCCCTCGCCCGGCCAGTGCCTGGACTGGGAAGTGAGGTCTACTTAGACTGACTGTCCAGAGAAGCCAGAGGTGGTCAGAACCAGAGGCCTGGGGCGAGCCATGCCCTAGAACAGTGGTTCTCAAAGTGTGTTCTCTGACCACATCTTCCATATCAGTGGGAACTTGTTGGAAATACAACTCCAGACCTGCTGAGTCATGTGCTCTGAGGGTGGGCCCCCTGGCAATTGTGTTTTAACAGGCCCTTCAGTGGATCCTGATGCTGCAAAGCTGGAGAACCACAGCCCTAAAGCTAGTTCAGGGCACCCCAAAATTTGGGTAGGGGCTGGGGTGTCCAGGGCTCACAATAGAAAAGAGGACTTCCCTGCAACCCAATAGTTAAATTTAGTGGATAATTTTAAAGAAATCATTAAATACTCAATAATTTTTCTTTCCTAAATGTCCTGTAGCAGTGATTCATGGCATAGTGTAAACCTAGAAAAATGACTAGAGCATATTTTAATATTTTACTAATAGTTTTACATTTTTATAGCCTGATTTCTTTCATGTTTGCCTTGACTGCTTTTAGAACTCAAGTCTGTGGCTTCTGGTGTTCATAAGCATTCATTCATTCAAGTATCATGGAATGCCGGCTCTGTGCTAGACTCTGCACTTAGATGAAAACACATGCTCTCTACCATCAAGGATCGGTAGTATGGGGAGATGATGGAGTTCTGTTTATAACAATAATCACAATATGCCCACTGAAGTGAATATAAAGAGATTTGGGAACTAAGAGGATGGAGTGGCCTCTCACAGAACCTGACAAGGAGGTGTGCCTTGGAAAGTCTTTGTGGAGAAGGTGACGTAAAGGAATGAAACATTTACTAGGTAGTTGAGGTAGGAAAGAATGTTCTAGGTGGAGGTAATACATATGGGACTGTAGTTGCTGTAACAAGCTACCACAGCTTGGTAGATTGAACAGTACAAATGTATTACTCTATAGATCAGAAGTCTGACGTGGGTCTCACAGGGCTAAAATCAAGGTGTTGGCAGAGTGCATTTCTTTCTGGAGGCCTTAGGGGACAATCCGTTTCTATGCCCTTTCCAGCTCAGAGAGGCTGCCTGCATTCCTTGGCTTATAGCCCCCCTCCTCCATCTTCAAAGACAGTGATGGCAGATGGAGTCCTTATCATGCTGCCATCTGTTTGGTTTTCTGGACTCATGTGATTAGATTGGACTATCCTAAATAACCTATGATAATCTGCCCATCTCAAGGTCATTAATCTTAATTACATCTGCAAAGTCTTTTTTGCCATATAAAGTAACATGTTCACAATGGTCAGAGGATTAGGCCATGGCCAACTTCAGGGGCCATTATTCTGCTACCACCATGGATGCCTGAGAGTGTAGACTGTTTCAGAAAGGATGAGAAAGCCCAGTGCCGCTGTGCCACGGCCAGCAGGGAGGAAGAGAGTGCTATTGAGAAGTGGAAATTGTGCATGGCAAAACAGAACAGAGGTGTTCTCAGCAGAGGTCCAAGTTTTAAATATATTAGTGGATGAGTTCATTTGACTATGTTAGAAAAGTTAAGTCTTCTCTTTGTAGGGGAAACAACGGATGGTAGTGACGGGGACAAGCGTAGGCAGGTAGAGAAATCCCGTTTCTTTTTCTCACTTTGTCTGTCTAACTCACTGACCCAGAAATTTATTGGGTAAGCCACTGTGAATAACAGGAGTTTGGGTGCAATAGAACTTTCTTTTCAGTAAAAAACTAGTCATTGAATTGTTATAGTAAAAACTTTATATTCACATTACCCGAGGGGTACATCCAGAATGGACACAGTGTCTCTTTGCAGTGAAATAATGGTAAATCCTGCTCACCTTCCTTTCTAACAACATTGTGTCCTCATGCTTTTAGCTGCCTTCACGGTTAAAGATGGTATATCATAAGAGGAGACTTTGCTGGCTGTTTTAAAGTTCCTAACATTTAAGTCTCTCAGCTGGAAAATCATCTTCCTTAGTGCTCTAGAATGCATTTCCAAATGGTCATCAGCCAGTATTTATTGAATACTTATTATGAGGAATAGTGGACTTTAAGTTGGCCATAACCTATACACCCTCTTCTGATCCAATCACCATCAAATGTTTTATTGTATTAAAAGCTCACATTTTAAGAGCTTAGTATTTTAAGTGCTTCATACTATAAAACTACTCTGAATGTAAGTAGGTTATTAAAAAATTTTTCCCTTAATATTTCACCACTGGGAAGAGATAGGAGGGAGGGAAAGTCAGACAGTGAACCTTAGGTGGATCTGAGAGATACATGCAGAGTGTGAGGAATCAAAGAAGTCATTTTAGGCCAGATGTGGTGACTCACACCTGTAATCCTAACACTTTGGGAGGCTGAGGCAGGAGGATTGCTTGAGGCTAGGAGTTTAGACCAGCCTGGGCAATGTAGTGAGACCCCCGTCTCTACAAAAAAAAAATTAGCCAGGTGGGGTGGCATGTGCCTATAGTCCCAGCTACTCGGGAGGCTGAGGCAGGAGGATTGCTTGAGCCCAGGAGTTTGAGGTTGCAGTGAGCTCTGATGACACCACTGTACTCTAGCCTGGGCCACAGAGGAAGACCCTGTCTCAAAAAAAAAAAAGTAATTTTAACCCAAATTGGGAAGAATAGTAAGTCATATGGTGACATGGTGAAAGAGCGTGGGCTTTGGAAATAGACTGACTTGAATTTGAGTCCTAGCTCATCAAGACAGGTGGAAATGTAAAATGAATCAGTTATTTTTTAGTAGGGCCTGGAATTTGAACATTTTAGCAATATATGTTTTTAACAGGAAAACTATAAAATATGGTCAAACTTATCCAGAGACAGCTTCTATTAACTATCTGGTTGTGCATTCTTGCAAACCTTCTTTAGTATACTCACAGATATTGAGGTCATAAGTTGAAGGAGTCTATAAATAACACTCTTCTTTCCTGCTTGAGTTTAGAACTAATTAAGAAAGATACAGGAGCCAGACAGATGAGAAATTATATGTGTGTGTGTGTGTGTGTGTGTGTGTGTGTGTGTGTGTGTGAACTAGCCAAGTAGGAGGGAGAATGTTCCAGGCAGAAGGAAAAGCTTGTCCCAGAGGCAAGAGGGAGCAGGGAGAGGACGATGAATTGAAGACTTTCTGGTGTGTCTTACCATGGGGTGCCCATAAATGAGGCCAGAGGAGAAGACAGGGGACAGATTACAAAGGGCTTTGTAGGTCATTTTGAATTTTCACTTGATTGTAAAGGTTACAGGGAATTTTTGAGGGACAGTTGTCAAGACACTTGGTAAAATCTTTGTAGCAGTTACTGTCATACTCCACTTTCTTCTTAATAAATTCAGAGTTTGTATTTCAAAAACAAAGGAAGCACTTGAAATGAAGCCTGCATGGCCTGCAGTGTTTCTAAGCATGAGTAGTCAATGCTGTAAAGCCTAGTGATGTCTTCACCTCATGTTTAAGAATTAGAATGAAATGTTGCTGCGCGGGAGTTGCTCACTGGCTGAGGTATGCCTTGCCCGAGTGCCTGGACACGGCAGGTGTGCAAGATTGGGCTGCTTTCTTTAAAGACTCTTTCAGTCTCACCAGCCAGGATGGGACAAGGGAACAGGTCTTTGGTGAGATAGGGAGGGAGGGTAAAGGGGCCATAGCTCCTTGTTGTTTTCCTTAGCTCAGGGAACCTGTGGCCAAGATGGGGGGCTCTGTGCCATGGAACAGCTGGTCCCCTCACCACGATCTGCTACCTCCACATACAGACTCTGGGATGGCTTGTTCAATTGTTCGATCATGCATCCAACCATTCTTTCAAAAATATGCTTATTGCGTTTATTGTTAGTGAAATGTAGGTGTGTGAGGCTCTGTCATGAACATTGAGGGAGGTGTATATTATCTCCATTTCGCAGATCTCAAAGCCAGCGCTCAGAGAAGCCATGTGACTTCCTCAGACCATGTAGCTATTTAAGGGGCAGCCTCAGGATTCTAACTTAGGATTGCTTCTCCCCAAAGCTTATGCTCTTAAAACAAACAAGCAAACAAACAAGCAAAAACAAACATAAGCCCCATTGTTCTTTCCAGAATTGTTACACAAACTCTTTATCAAAATTTGAGAAGATAAACAATACAGTTAACTCTTTCCACATATCTTATGATATTATTTTTCTTTTTGGATAATTTCTGAGAAGCAGAATTGCTTAGTCCAAAGGTATACAAAATGTTAAGGCTTAAAAAATGTATCTGAAAGACTGTCTTCTTAGAAAAGTACCAAGTTACCTTCCAAAAATCTATGTTCTTCATTCTACGAACCTGTTTCCAAAAGATAACTAAGGATATAATGAAACATATCTCTCAGTGTTTGTTTTGTGCCTACCGTGAGCTTGCTGTGATGAATTTGAAGGGCTCTGTTTTGATTTACAACAACAGGGGGTAGGAAAAAATGAGGCTTTAATAATAGTTTGGTTCACCAAAACCCACTAGGAAATAAAAAGAAAGCAACAAGAAAGCTGAAGGAGAAATGAGATTTCAGTTCACTTTTGTTCTAATCAATTGTTCATTGTGAAATTTCACACAGTGGTGGGTTGTGTGTTTAAGAGTGAGAGTAGGGCGGCGCGGTGGCTCACGCCTGTAATCCCAGCACTCTGGGAGGCCGAGGCGGGAGGGTCGCTTGAGCTCAGGAGTCCAAGACCAGCCTGAGCAAGAATGAGACCCCATCTCTACTAAAAATAGAAAAATTAGTGTGGTGGCACATGCCTGTGGTCCCAGCTACTCTGGAGGCTGAGGCAGGAGGATCCCTTGAGCCCAGGAGTTGGAGGTTGCAGTGAGCTATGATGACGCCGCTGCATTCTACCCGGGTGACCAAGTGAGACTGTCTCAAAAAAAAAAAAAAAAAAAATGCGAGTAGCCTGCACACCAACTGATTGATGATTGATAAATTTCCACCATTTGTTAATTTGGTGGAAAAAGAATAAATCAAGGCATGTCTAAGTCAACTGATTATTCAACAGAATCAGCAGTTCTATTAAAAGGGCTCATTTGGTACCACCATATACGGTAGGGTAATAGGTCCAGAAAGAAGGCAGGCATTTTATTTAGCAAATCACTTAAAATAAAAAAATGTATATCTTTATGTCCTTAATAATGTTTATCAAGCACTTACATGCAGATACCGTTCTAGGGGCTTCTCTTTATGTTACCAATGTAGGCTTTTCACTGTGGGCTGTGGGAACAACAGGACATTTGTGGGTGTCTGTGTGAGTAGGAGCAGCTGCTGCTCCTCTCCTGGGAAACAGTGGGGTCTGAAAGCATCAGGTGTGGCTCCACTGGCCTTTTTGGCATATCATGAATGTGACTTGGGTCTCTTTCTTGAATGATCTGAGATAGTTTTGAAATTCTCACTAAGTGCCATCTTTGTTAATACACTTGGAAATCATTTTTGTCAACTCAGCCACTATTCCCAGTGGGTCTGGCTCTCCAGCCTTCATGGTTGCTCTTCTGAGCTGGGTCACAGGATGAGCACACCTTCAACTTTCCTGGATACCGACAAATTGCTCTTCATGGTGGCTGTACAGTTGGAGAGAGAGAGATTTATCACATGGAGGCTGGCAAGTCTGAAATCTGTAGGGCAGGCCGGAGTCTGGAGACTGAGAAGAAGAGCTGATGTTGCAGCTCAAGTCCAAAGGTGTCTGAATTCCCTCTTTTTTGGTGGACCTCAGTCTCTTCCTCTTAAGGACATCAACTGAGTGGATGAGGCCCACTGACACTATCAAGGGTAATCTGCTCTACTCAGATTCTACTCATTTAAGAGTTAATGTCATCTAAACAAAATATCTTCACAGTGACATCTAGACTGGTGTTCAACCACCTATCTGGGTGCTGTAAACTAGTCAATTTGACACGTAGAATTAACTATCACGGATGTTACTCATTTTGTTAACATTCCTGCACCGGGACAGTGGCTTGCACGTGATAAGCGTTTTCAGTGCGTGGGTTTCCGAATGAATGTGTTAATGCATGATTGATAGAAAGATGTGACTCTGCTGACATCTTAGTTCCTTACCTGTACCGGATGCCACGAGGGTCGTGAGAAAACTCAGTTACCACGCTCTACTAGCTTAGAAAGCAGGCTGCCAAGCTTTTCAAACTGTAAGAATCACATGTGGATGGAATTGGGAAGGGATACAATTTGTTTGTGAATAAAGAGTTACGTTACACTTTCTATGAATGGTTGGGTGGGGTCCTTATATATATTTTACCTAAATTGGCAAATCCACAACTTCAAGACTGAGAGTCCTTAAAAAATATGCATTTGTGTGTCAGTAAAAGTAAAATATAAATACACAAAGAAATAGGATTTAAATTCCAATAATTTAAATTTTAAGAGATTACTGATTCAAAGTCAAGGAGAAGTGACGTCTAATTCCTCCGGCATACGTTGGTATTACTAGGTGGTTAACAATGCCGTCTTTGGAGCCAGATCCACCTGCATTTGGATTCTGGCTCCACTGTTTGTTCTGTGCCTCACTTTCCTCCTCTGTAAGATGGGGATAACAGTGATCAGTCTTATAGGGATGCTGTGAGGATTAAGTGAGTTACACATGGAAAATGCTTAATCAAGTGCCTGATGTATGGTCAGTGGTCAAGCAGGTATTATCCATTAGCACCTCTCTTCCTAGTTAAGCACTTGTAATAGCTAGTTAAGAATAGAGATAAGATTTTTAAAATCCCAATTTTAAATATCTAATATTTAAATCTTTAGTATTTAAATCAATATTTTAAATAGCAAATTCATATTTAATACTAGTATTTAAACATAGTTAAACATTTCCCAATTTTTGGGAGGATGCATTAAGTTAGATTTTAAAGAAATCAAGGTTTTTTTCATTAGGTTTGAATTTCATAAGACATATGAAATGACATTGTAACATATGTGGTGAATTTTTAAACATACACACCAAAGACATCTGGGTGGGTTGCTCTTATATTTGTAAATGGAAGCGTATTTCCTTATAGGATTCTATAATTCATTCCAATAGAAGGATCGGGCTGCTGTTTATACTGTGACTATCAAATGTTTTGAGATTTCTTTTAGGGTAAACTATGGCCTGTGGGCTAAATCTGGCCCTCAAGCTAAGAATGATTTTAACATTTTTAAGTTTTTAAATGGCTGGAAAAAAACCAAAAGAAAGCTAATATTTCATGACACATAAAAATTGTATGAAATTCAAATTTCAGTGTCCATAAATGAAGTTTTGTGGGAACACAGCCACACTGATTCATTGATGTTTTCTCTATGGCTGCTTTTGTGCCACAACTGCAGAGCTGAATAATTTCAACAGAGACTGTATGGCTTGCAAAGCCTAAAATATTTACTATCTGGCCTTTATAGGAAAAGTTTGTCAATGTGCGTTCAGTTTCAAATGTGTGAAAACAAAACCAAAGAGGTGAGATTCAGCTTTGTCCATTTTGGAACCTGTTAGCAGGTAAGGGAAGAGACAACAGCCTTTAAGGAAAATAAAATTCCTGGATTATGTGTGGATTTAACCACTTCAAGTCCTCTTTGCCTTCTGAGATAAGGCAAGTGAAAACGCTTTGAGAGGGAGAAACACTCTATGAGAGAAAGGCAGATACCTTCGGAGTTGATATCAAAATGCTGTCATGGCAGGGGGGCTTGCTGCCTTGGCAGTCAAAAGGGAGCCTTAGAGTGGAGGCCTGTAACTCATAATTTTCTTTAGGCCCTCATGCATTAGATAAAAAGGGCATAACCCAGTAGGAGGGTTTTTCCTTTTATTTTCTGATATTCTTAGGCTATAATCTTCTCAACTGCTTCATCAGAATTTATCTGTTTCATCAGGATTTATCTGTTGTAATTACTGAGATCTGTGGTACATATTATCAACATGTCAGAAGAATGAAGAAATCTTTTCCTTAAAAATAAAAAAAAATTATCTTAAGCTGCCAACCATGAAATGCTTAAAAAATAGTTCTTTGTATAACTTCATAAAGTGCTTCTGAGAGATTCTTCCTGTTTACTTTGCTGCTGATAAAAATCCAAAGAACATTAAATTCAATTTCTTTGTAGATGGAAAACTTCTGGTAGATTTAGTTCTCTGGGGCGAATTGCAGTTGAGAAATGTTCACTCTTCTGCCCGTTTGAAATTCTACTTTAGTTTTTGTGAATTTATGTTTCGACATAGGTCCTCATTATTGTTCTGAATGAACACCTAGAGGAATGATACCTTCCACAAGTCTCATGTTTGTTTTTTTCCCCCATTTTATCTTGGCATTTATTTATTTATTATTTTATGTTTATTTTTTATTTTCTTTTTTATTTCAGAGTATTACAGGGGTACAGACATTTAGGTTACATGTATTGCCTTTGCTCTGCCTGAGTCAGAACTACAAGCGTGCCCATCCCCCAGATAGTGCGCTCTGCACCCCTTAGGTGTGAATTTAGCCATCCCCACCTCCCTCCACCACCAGCCTGACACCCGATGAATGTTACTTCCATTATGTGCACATAAGAGTTGATCAGTCAGTACCAATTTGATGGTGAGTACATGTGGTGCTTGTTTTTCCATTCTTGAGATACTTCCCTTACAAGAATGGGCTCCAGTTCCATCCAGGATAATACAAGAGGTGTTAGTTCACCGTTGTTTTCTATGGCTGAGTAGTAGTCCATGGTATACATATACCACATTTTCTTAATCCGCTCATGTATTGATGGCCAACTTGGGTTGTTTCCACATCTTTGCAATTGTGAATTGTGCTATCAACATTTGAGTGCAGATGTCTTTATTATAGTTTTAAAAATACTGAAATAACAAAACATTGTGTTAACCTGATATGCTGTAGTTTGGATTTCGCATGGCACACTGATTTTTGAGCGCTGCGTTCTGATAGTTTGGTCGTGGGCTCTGACTGTTCAAGGTTTTATGGAGATGGTTCCATTATTTCTTCTAGTTGTTCTTGCCCATGGCCCTTTGGAGCACAGTGCTGCTGAATAGCCCAGATGTCAATGTAGAGCTCAGCTACATGGGAAAAGCAGCAGCAGTTGAGTTATAGTAAACCAGTAGACAAAAGGAGAAGAGAATTATAGTGCAGAGAAGGCAGCTTTATATTTTTATAACAATGATAAAGTGAGTATAAATTCTTAAGAACAATTGAGGTGACTAGCAAAACTGACAAGATTAGAAACTGGGAGAATTGCTTTGGGGAACACAAAGGCTACTACTGTCCAGCCATTACTGAGCTCTTATAGATACCATGTGCTGATGCCTGTCTGTGTCCTTCACTTGCATTATGTCATTGATAATCACCACAGCACTCCAGGTAGGAGTTATTACCCACTGCATTTTGTAAATAGAACCCCAGGCACTAAGAGGTTAAACAACTTGCCTGAGGTCACACAACTTCTAAGGGTAGAGCCAGGATCCGAACCTAGCACCTGGCTCCAGAGAATCAATGAGGACAACTAAACTCTACAAGCAGGTCAAAGCAAGACCTGAAAGAAAGGACACCTGTTAGGGGGTTGAGGGGCCGGCTGGGGAGAGTTGGCCTGGACCTCATGTTCAGGCTTTGGACATTACTTCCAGGTGAGAATATATATACACTTGTGACTTTTTTATGTGATTTTATACAAAAAATTACTTTTTGTACATATGTTTAATATACTATATGTAAACTATAAAGGCAATATTAGATGCTATATATGGAATATATATTATATAAAAATATATAAATATACCATAATTTGTCACCTTTTTTTTTACTATATTCTTGTTTTTAATAAGATGGGAGTCTAAAAAAATGGAAGTTCTTCATTTCAGTGTTTAGTATCTCACCTTTCAGTTTCAGTTATATAACATTAACTCTGTTCATTTAAAATATTCCAGAATATTGCTTCTTGGCCTTTTGGCCAAGATCAAGTGTAAAATACTCCAAAATAAATACATATCTATGTCCTGATAGTTTTACTCCAAAACGGTATTAAGAGAATGAAGCCATCAACTTGGAGAAATCTTTGAAAAACATATCTGATGAAGGACTCATATTCAAAATCTACAAAGAACTCTTAGAACTCAACAATCAGAAAACAATCCAATTTTTTTAAAAAATGGGCAAAATCTGAGTAGACACCTCCTCAAAGAAATACAGAAGGCAAATATGCACATGAAAAGATGCTTAATATAATCTGCCATTAGAGATTGTAGATTTAAACAATGAGATACCACTACACACCTAAATGTCAAAACACTGACACCATCAAATGCTGGTGAGGCTGTGAAGCAACAGGAACTCTCAATCATTCCTGGTGGGAATGCAAAATAGTACAGCCGCTTGAGAAGACTGTATGGTAATAGTATGTTTAATTTTTTAAGAAACAATCTAGCAATCACATTCTTTGGTATTTACCCAAATGAACTGAAAACTTATGTATATAAACAAACCTGCACATGAATGTTTATAGCAGCTTTAATTAAAGTTGCCAAGACTTGGAAGCAACCAAGATGTTCTTTGGTAGGTGAATGGATTAACTATGGTACATCTGTACAATGGAATATTATTCAGCCATAAAAGATGTGAGGTATCAAGTCACAAAAAGACATAGAATAAGCTTAAATTCATACAGTTGTCCCTCTGTATCCATGGGGGATTGGTTCCAGGACCCCCTGCTGATACCAAAATCTGTGGATTTTCAGGTCCCACAGTCAGTCCTTCGGAAGCTGTGGATATGAAAAGTTGGCCCTCTTTCCCTCTGTATCCATGAGTTTCACATCCCCCGAATACTGTATTTTCCATCCAAGGTTAGTTGAATCTGCAGATGCAGAACTGTGGATACGGAGGGCCACCTGTATTGCTAAGTGAAAGGAGCCAATCTGAACAGGCTACATACTATATGATTCCAAGAATATGACATTATAGAAAAGGCCAAACTATAAAGAGAGTAAAAAGGCCAGTGGCTGTGAGAGGGAAAGAGGTATAAATAGGTGGATCACAGGAGATTTTCAGGGCAGTGAAGCTACTCTGTATGATACTATAATGGTGGTGGATACATGCCATTGCACATTTGTCAAAACCCATAGAACATATAGTACAAAGAGTGAACCCTAACATAAATATGGCTTTAGTTAAAAATAATGTATCAGTGTAGGCTCATCAATCATAACAAATGTAGCACACTAAAGCAAGGTGTTAATGGTAGAGGAAACTGTGTGAGGGGTGGGGAGGGATGTATATGAGAACTCTACTTTCTGCTCAATTTTTTGGTAAACCTAAAACTGCTCTAAAAAATGAAGTCTATTAGTTAAATACAAGCAAACAGATGTTAGCAACGTCTAGGTCTGTCTATTACTCTTGTCAACATTCATTAATTTTTAAAACCCAACCCAATTTATGAAAGAACAGTTCACTCATTCTTATATAACCAAGAGGCATGAGTAGTTAGAATGTACGTTTCTGTTGTTACATTGTGCTGAAATGTTTAGTAAGTGGAATGGATAAGAACGGGATGGAATAGACCAACACAGGAGAGATGGTTGAGATTTTGTAATTGTTCTGAGGGAAGGGGCGATATTTTAGCAATGGTTGAAAAGTTTTTAGAATTTCTATTCCTTTCAAGGTTTCGATTTAGAGTATAGTTGTGGTGTAATCAAAGAGAAGCGGGGTGGGGAAGGGAAAAACCACTTAGCCAGTCAGTCAGCCGATATTTGCTGTGTGCTTGTCCCCAGGTCTACAGGTATTTAAAATAGATGTGGTCCCTCCTGTCAAGGACTAACACTCTAGTGACTTTAAGCACGAGGTTGGGGATAGACAATCTTGGTTTTGATTCTAGCTTTGAAGCCTACTGGCTGTGGGATCTTGGGTGATTTACCTCACTGTTTTTTATCTCCAAAATGGGGGTAAAGGTCATACCTACCATTGATAGATCTGTGAGGATTAAATTAAGGCATATAAAGCACCTCACACAAGATAAGCTGACAAATTATAGATTAACATTTCCTTTTCTCTTGCTATAGCATTGGAGGAACACTAAGGCTGTTAAAGACTTTGCACCCCTTTACCCTGATTTTCCCACCACCACCAGTTCAAGAAATGTAGTCAGGACAAAGTTGGGTCAGAGGCAGCTGTACACTGAACAGTAAGAGGCAACTAAGTCTTTAACTCTGTCTTACCTGGTAAAGACAATAGGACTTCTCCTTAGAAAGTCCCCATAGAAGTCATTGTTTCAAAGTAGAAAAAGAGTGTGTGTGTATATTTTTTGTGACTATTTCTCTTCTCCAAATATGAAGAAGAAAGTACATAAGGAGGCAAAACCCACAAAAGTGTTTCAAAACACTTAATGAAACCTCTGACACACATATACACACACCATGTATACACATTATTCAGCTCAATTGCAAATAAATGAAAACAGGCAGTTCCCTACATAAAATTATTTCCCATGCTGGCATGAAATAACATGCTTATGGAGCCAAGTGGCCACTGCTCTTATTTGTGCTTCTCCTGTTCTGGTAGTGGAGGAGGCTGTTAAACCCCTAGTCCAGAGAAACAGTCTCTGAGTAGTCAGCAACAATGGACACAGGCCATTCAGAGGGGACCAGTCAGGAAGGCCACATGTGAGTTAGTGCTGGATGAACAAAGGGACACTTATATGCTATCAAAAGGTGAGTCCCAGGTCTATATGACTTCTCTCCTCAGAGAATTGCCTTTACTGAGTTATATTTTCCTGCAATATTGTCTGCTTTTATGGAGGAAAAGAGAGACAAGAATTACTTGAGAATTCTGTATCTTTTGTGAAACCTACACACCAATTTGATTGATTTTCTTTGTCAAAAAATAAATAACAGATTCTGTGTACAACCTAAAGCAAAGCCCAGGCACTTTTATTCCTAAGTTAATTAATTTTATTTTTAGTTTTTGCCTTAGCTGGAAAGTTTTAGCCAATCCTCTGTCTCAGAAATTGGGTGCTTAAAGACCTTTCTTCCATCAGTTTCTTTTCCCAAGAGATTTGTTCTTTATGATCCTTAAACATCTTAAGCACGGTCTAGTCTATAAGCTCCTTAAATCCTCTCAGAAGCAGGCAGGAGTAAATCTTAAGTAAATGTAGAACTAGTATCATATCCTCAAGCGGGCAGAGACTCTCCAAACCATAAATATAATTTGAATTCTAGCTTACCCATTGATCTCAATCTTTTTATTTAAATCACAGATTTATTTTTTAGAGCTGGAAGGGTTCTCTGTCATAGTTTTCCTTCCTTCAGAGGCCAGTCTTGGGCACTAAGTGGAGGAGATTGTTTTTAAATGATAGAGAAAATCATTTATTCTCAAGTTTCTTGTACGGCTCTTTTTCCTACCCATTGAAATTAAAAACATACACACACATACGGCCAGGGGATATTGTTGTGAGAAAGAATATAGTTCTGCTCTCTGCTCTGGAGACAGAGCAGGGTTTGCATCTCAGTTCTACGGCTTAGTGACTGTGTGATCTCAGCTTCCTCAACCGAAAAATGGGAAGAATAATAGTACCTACTATTATTACAGTAGGTAAGATTGTTGTGGGAAGTAAATGACATAAAGTATATAAAAAGGGTTTAGGCTAATGCCTGGCCCCTGATAAATGCTCAAAAAATGGCACCTTTTATTTTTTTCATCAGGATTGGTGGTAGGTTCTATGATAAATGCTGTAGATCTATGGTAATAAAGTAGCTGCTAGTCACATGTGACTATTTAGATTTAAATTAATTTAGATAAAATAAAGTTAAAATTCAGTTTCTCAGTTGCATTAGCCACATTTCAAGGGCTCAATACCACACATGGCTAGTGACTACCATGCTAGACAGTAATGATATAGAGTCTATTCATCACAGAATGCTTTCCTGGATGGTGCTGGTGTGTACCCAATGGCATCATAACTCATGAGCCAAGAGTTGTCTTTCAAGTATCAGCCAATTAATGAATTAATGTAATTCAGATATCACTTCAATAATAATGAAAAAAGTACTCATTGTGAAATGAATTAAAATAAATCTATAATAATGAAAAATGTGGGCAGAGGATTAGATGTTTATCTAGCTGGTAAAACTAATTGGGCAGTAGAATGCTTTGCTGTTCTTCTAGTTTGTAAGGGTTTCCTAAGAATGTGCATGGGGTACATACATGAGTATGAGTTAACGATTTTGACAGAGAGGCTTAAGCAGCCGTGGGAATGTTGATACAGTAAAGGAAAGCCCAGCATGACCCTGGTAACAGGCTGAGTTTTTTCTAGGAGGATCCTTTAAGGACCTGGGAGAATTTATCATACATTTCTCAATTAGTGAAGTAGAGTTTATAGATACTTGCTACAACATCAGGGAACATCCACCCAACAATGAATTATTTTAATGTAATTGGACAGCAAACTATGATTTATAAAAGCAAAATTAATAACTCTGTTACATAGTACCTGGAGTAATTTTTATCACACATGCTAAATTATCACACATTCTAATTTGGGTAATGGATTATATAACTTTAAAGTTATTCTAACATTTAGTTTCTAGGACAGCACTTACCGCATTATAAGCTCAATAAACATTGTTGAACTTTGTGAGTTCCTAGAAATGGTTGGCAGAAACAATGCAACACAGCATTGTTTAAAACTGTGGGTGGCAACCAATTAGTGATCATAGAATCAGTTTAGTGGGTCATGACCAGCATTTAAAAAACGAAATGGAGTAAGATAGAATGAAAAATACCCGAGTACATTGCATGTATTAAGGGAAAATATTGTGTTGTAAAATGTTTGCTTTAAATATATACATTTGTGAACATGGAGTCACAATGAATTTTTTAATTCTCCATGGATTGTGGTAAAAAATGTTTAAGAGCCAGTGGTATAGAGGAAATTCAAGTATCAATTGAGTCAAACCCTGTGATGATGATGATGACAAGAACTGCTACAATTTGAGTATTTTCCATGGACCGGTGCTTTCCCTTTTTTTTTTTTTTCTTTTTTTTTTACATAAATCAAATCACATTTTATTTGGAAAATGCTATGTATAATTCAGTTATGTAATAAAAAAAGTAAGGATTTTCTAATTTCATTCTTACCTGTTAAGATAGGCACGTAATACTCCCAGCCTATTTGTGAGCTATGCACCTTTCAGCAAGGTTAAAGTGCTGTTCCCAAGGTCACGTAGCTGGTAGAAGTTGAGATGAGATTTGAACCGACTCTTTGCCTCCATGGCTAATGGGCTAGAATCTCTCTGTTATGCTTCAAGACCCTTTGAACATGGCAATGCTCAATTTCTTGATCATTGCTTAATGACCCTGCCATCAGTACGGCCTTGGGAAGCAAGAGGGGATGAAACTAAACTGATTCCTTTTGGCTATGGGCCCCTGGTCTCATGGCCGCAGTGCATTACTGTAGAAAGCCCTGAGTTTCGAAATACAGACTTACATTTGAGTGTGATGTTGAGCAGTTGCTAACCTTTTTGAGTCCTGGCTTTCTTCTCTATTTCCTTTATTTTGTGTAGAGCTGTGGTCTATTGAGGGGCCAGTGCAGTTAAATACACCTACTGTGTGCCAGGCAGTGTTCGAAGCACTTCCCACATATTAATGCATTGAATCCTCACCAAACCCCGCCTAGTGCGTCCTGTTAGCCACCCCTGTTTTACTGGGGTCCAAACCAAAGCCTAAAGAGGACCAGTAATTTGTCCAAGCTCACACAGCTACTAGGTGGCAGCCCTGGGCTTGAACACATGCAGACCTGCTCCAGAGCTATGCTCTTAACCATGGCACTAAAGATCCTCCAGAAATGCTAAAGGAGTCCTTTAAAAAGGCATCCTTTAAAAAGAATGATTTTTTAAATAATCCATGTAGTAATTTGCCCTGTTATTTTAATATGTCCTGCCTAAAATGAAGGACATAACTGGCTGCAAGTAAGTGAAAATATTTTGAAATTCCACATGTTGGTGCTCAGAGATTCTGATACCATTTAAATTTCAGTCATTTGATGCAAACCATTTGAGTCTCTGGATGTCTCTCTGGGTCCTTTCTGACTGTCCATGGAAGTACTTTCTATCTTATAGAAATGTCCACTCAATCATGTTATACCATCACTCTCGCAGTCTGCTAACTTTGTAGAGTGAAGTATGGCTCTGTTCTTCTCTGGTCTGTAGAAGTTATGCTAACATTTCCCTCAGCCCAGAAGAATGGTTTCCCAAATGTGCTTCTATCCTGAACACATTTCTGTGTATCCTCAGATTCCCTAGCAAGGATTAACTATTTTTATTTATTCATAAATAACTTTATAGCATCTCCAACTATCTTTTCAAATTCCTCTTTATCTCTTCTAGTCATTATTAGACTTAAATTTATCAGACTTAAATTCTTTAAAAAGGATGGTTTTAAAAATAATCCATGCAGTAATTTGCTCTGTTTTTAATATGTTCTGCCTAAAATGAAGGACATAACTGGCTGCAAGTAAGTGAAAATATGTTGAAATTCCACATGTTGGTGCTCAGAGATTCTGATACCATTTAAATTTCAGTCATTTGAGGCAAACTAGAGTCTTTGAACAAATGCTCAAATTATTTTTCTTCCCAGTAGAAATGTAACCAGAGTCCTAGAGCTTAGAATCAGCCACCAGATGTCTTCTTTCTGGCTTGGCCTTTACTTCAGGTAGGAATAGGGAAGCAAAGAAAATGAGCAGTTATGTAATTTTCTCCTTCCAACCCTTCTCTAACTCCAGCCTGATTTAATACATTTGTAGCTTCCCCCCCGCCCATTTTCTGTCTGTAATGGAGATGGAGAACAGCTGCCTGCTAACCTCCTAATGTTTTACCTTTTACATGTTAAGTCCAGTTTCAGGTCATGCCTTAATCTCAACTCTTTTGACTTTTCTTTTTCCAAGCCCTAAATCCACAGCCTTTGTTTTTATAGCATGTGCTTGCATCAGATTTTCCACCTGTGACAGCCTATTAATGTTTAATCAAGAGTACAGGTCCTTGCTGGCTTAAGGGCAAGACAGCTGCCAATGCTACGGAAACAATTATAGAAAGCAGCAGGAAGAACACCAAAAAAAAAAAAAAAAGATAAACAAAATAAAAAAACTCCAGACCCTTTCATGCTAAAGAAGAGTTTCCAAAACTTAAGTGTCAGTAAATTATTACTGAATTACTGGCAAGGGGTAAAGAACACACATGAGGCATGTACTAATCGGGAAATGCGGTTAAATGCCAATAATTGTGTAAGGTAAAGTTAAAATACAAATAAGCCTATGTGAACAGCGTGACTTCCTTGTGTGCGAGGAGAGTTTATACTTTGCTCTTAATGCATTGATGAGAACAAATCTAAGATAAATGTCAGGAGATGTTTTTGTCAGAGTGGCATTTTATTTATTTTGTTTGTAGTGGGTGCATTGCTAGAGCACACCCACAGGGGTGTGTGTGCTCCCTCCCTGTGTTTCCTTCTTCCTCCCATGCCCCTGCTGTATTCGAGTCCTCCACCTTGGAATGGAAAGATAAGGGGAACCAGAAAGTGTTGACTCAGTGTCACTGTTGTTAGATGGCTTTATACTTTCTGGGCCTGGCAGGTGTGTTCAAGGCTATCTTTTTTTCCTCCTGGTTGTTCTTGTGGATTTTTCAGAGACTCCCCACCCCCTCAGTCCCCCCATTGCCCACCCCTTCCTGTCCCTGCCACCCTAACCAATGGGGCTTTCTCATCTCCAGCTTCTGTGGTGCACATACTGTAAGCTCTCTGTCCTCTGGCTCTTCACTTGCTCTTTCTTTACCCCACAGAGTCTGGTAGTCACCTCCAGCTTTCATTAGTTGGAGTCTCATCAAACATCTAAGAGACCCTACAGGACAGGACCTAATATGACAGCACAGCGGCTCTCTCATGAGTGGCCCACACCTTGTCCATGCGACACATCCAGGCATCCTTTGCACTGTTAAGCTCTGAGAGTGCAGGCGCATCTTAGATTCCAACACAGAACCTCTCCTTGAGCTCATGTCAGCAGCTGCCGGTCTAGCACCTGCCCTGTGAGGTTTTAAGTCCGCAAAGTCTTCCAAACTGTAGGAGTCTGTAAGTTCTATGAGTGATCCCATCGAATTCCCCTTTGCCAGGCTTGAAGTGAGAATAGGCACCCCTGTAACCCTTTCCTGGGGGTTAGGGTCCAACTTTCTCCAAATAAAGCCTCCTCACAAATTCTTCTCTGAATGTTTTTTTCTTTGTCTTTGATATTCTTGTGGGTGAGAGGTCTGAATCTTCTAACTAGTTCTTGGACACTAACTTTGAAATTCTGCCTTGGGGTCTATTATTTCTAAACTGAGATAGATAGACAAATTTACCATTTTGGCATTGTTGTATAACTAACAAAGAACAAACTCTTTGAGGACTGTATGTACTATTAGGCCTAGATTGAACTTTGCTAGGGCAACATTAGCTCGCAAGGGATTTTAGCAGGGAATTCTTCCCTGGGGAAAAGCCTTTTAAAAACCTTCTACTCAATAGGTAATGTCCTGATTGATGGAGCTTGCTGCTAAATGGTTTGAAATCCACCCTATACTGGTAGGTGATTTCATGTTTTTGATTACAATGAGGAAACATTTTTCTTTGATCAAAATATCAAGGATAATTAATTAGGTGCCAGCAGCTAAGGCATTTCCTCCTGATGGCTGCCTTTTGTGTTTAGACTGGTGTGCTGTTCTAACCCTTTCTTTGGACTTCTAGAACAGGCCAAGTGGAGGATTCTGAGCTCACAAATCAACTAGGATGGGAAGTTTCAGAAAGCAGTTCTAGTTGTTTTGACTTTGTCTTTGAGCTCCTCCAGTCTTTATCCAGTTGTCTGCATTCCCTGCATCAAATTGGCTTTTGAAAGAGCCTCCTGCTCTCTAAGTCAGGGGTCATTGCAAACTGGTGGCCCAAGGCCATACATGGTCCACTGATGGGGTTGTGTTTTGCTGTTTTGTTAGGTCCGCACAGTATTTAAAAGGCAAGTCATCTCAGCTTGTTCAGCTCAATTTAGATCACAGAGTTAGTGTATGCTGACGGCACATGCCTTGCAGGCATTTGGGCTTTACCTCTTCTTGGAACTTTTATCTTCTGGTACAATTAGTAAACTCTTTGAAATAAGCCAACATGCCTTTGTGTAACTGGGAGATAAGGTAAAGCACTTTTAACTGTATTTTTCCATTTCCTTCATCAATGATTTGTTGTTGGGGAGAAGGAATGATTTTTGGAAATACCAAAAAAGTAGAAAAGGGACATTGGGCACGTGTCTCTTTGTGGCATCAAGGCTGCAAAGGTGAGGAATAGAAACAAAAGAGTGGATATAACAACAACAAAAGAACATAATTAGATATTTACTCAGATACTCACACTTTTTTCCCTGCCAAAGAGTTGTTCTTTAAAACTTGAATTGAGAAATTAGTAGAACAGGTGAGTAGGTTTTTGGTCCATGGTACTTTAATGGGACAAAAGACTACACTGGGAAAACAAAGGTTTAACCATCCCCAAAACTTTTACAGAGTATAACCACAGCAGTGCCAAGGAACCGAAACACCCCCATTGGGCCACAGCAGCCCTGACATGTGGAACTTCCCATCCTGCTTGGTGGTGCAGTCTTTGACTAGAAAGTGTCATTTTATGAGTCTGTCTCTATGTTATGAAGGTGAGTACACCAGGCAGCACCCCCTCCCCGAGAAGTCCCAGTGACAAGACTATTATTGTTTTTATCACGTGTGGATCTGGTAGCACCTCAGGAAGCATTTCCCACTCTCCCCACCCCAGCTAACCAGAAGGCTTCAGGAGAGATGCTTTTAATCATTTGCAGTTGACAAGTCCACCTGGAACAAACACCTCCAGCAGCTGATCAACCTGGCACAAAGCCACAGCCAGCCTGTCTGTGTTCCAGACCGTGATGTAGGCCGTGTGATGCTGGTCATACTGGCAGGAACCCATTTGTGTCTGTGTTCTTATCTCGAACTCAGACTCCTATTGGAACCAGGGTTCTATTTTCAAGGGGACAAAACGAAGCAACTGAGCTCCTGCTCAGCCCTGAATGATTTCTGGGGTTTACAGCAAGCTCATTCATCCTTGCTTAAGTTCCCTACTCCGCACAACAGCGAGAGGGTGGGGAGGGCATTCTTCTAAAACTTTGGCTGCCATTGTGGCAGCATGTTGTAGTGGGAAGTAAATGAAGCTAATTTTGCTTTTCTAGCCTGTTTAGATAATACCATTGATAAGAATAACAATAATCACTTATCCAATGATTACTATGAGCTAGACTTTATGTAAACTCATGTAATGCTCACAAATCCCTAGGAAGTGGGTGTTGCATCCCTGTTTTACAGGTGAGGAAACCTAGGCACAGAGAGGTCAAGGAACTGGCCTGAGCTTATCTAGTGAGTAAGTGGCGGAATAGGGAGTCAGTTTCAGGCAATGTGGCTCTAGAATCTTTGTTCCTAATCACCACCACCCGGGCTCTATCACATAAATGATGTAAAATTCAAATGGGATTGTATATGAAAGTTAAATTCCAAATTAGTATACAAATATCAGTTATTACTCTCCTTTAGGCTTTTTAGGGGTGAATGTTATGGACACAGATTCCTTCCCTCAAAGCTGTGTTATTTCTTTCTGAAGACAGTGGAAGTGTGTTAAAGAACATTGGTGACACATGTTCTAACAATGGTCATTATATTCCTTTTCTGTTGCCGTGTAAGAAAATTACCAAAGTTTAGGGACTTGGGCTCCAAACAACAAATTTATGGTCTCACATTTCCCAGGGGACAGGAGTCCAGCACGGGTTGGCTGGGTCTTCTGCTCAGGGTCTCACAGGCTGAAATCAAGGTGGCGACGGGGATGGTGATTCTCATCCGAGGCTCTGGGTCCTCCTCACAGCTTCCTGGATGTTGGCTGAATTCATTTCCTTGAAGGACTGAAGCCTCTGTTTCCTTGCTTGCTGTTGGCAGGAGTCCTCTCTCAGTTTCTAGAGGCCTCTTACAATTCCTTGCCAAGTGGCCCCCTAGGCAGTTTGCAACACTGATATTTGCTTTCTTCCAGGCCAGCAGGAGTGGCCCTCTCTGGTCGGCTAGTATGGAATGACTGTCTCATCACCATTTGCCATATAATGTGAACTAATTGAGGAAGTGACCATCCCATCATTATCACAGTTTCCACCCACTTAAGGGGAGAGGATTATACAAGATGTGTACCCTTGAGGGCCATCTTAGAATTCCACCCACTATCGTAGCTGTGGTTTGGAAGCTCACGGAGGTTTCAGCAGCTTTGCTAAAGTGAGTTGTGGGAAAATTGTGGCATGGGTTACTAATGAATATGGATACGCCACTAAAATGTATTCATGTGCTATTCTGGCCAGTGCTGCAGAATCTGGAGCTCTTCCACCTAGGGCTCCTAGGGGCTTTGCTGCCTTGGGAATAATCAAGACCAGCCAGTGCCAGGTGGTGACAATTGCCAAGGCAATTCCTGGAGCTGATCCTGATGAAGTTGACGCAGCATCCTTTGCAGGCTCACGGGCTCCCCATGTTTCCTACAGACTCTGCAGGCCCCACGCAGAGCACTGTGTGGTAAACGTTTCTTATCCAGAGCAGGGGTTGTTCTTTGAGAGAACGAAATTACTGCCTCTGTCTCCCTGGCCCATCGGCACTTGCTTTCTTTCCACATGGCGTGGGCAGAGTCTGTGTGGGAGGGTACTCGTCTAATTTCTGTCACATCTCGCTTGTCCTTTTCCTGGGGGCAATTTAAGTCTCAAAATGGATTCAGTTGGGAATTACCATTTGGGAGCTCCAGGGTCAGTTTTGTACAGCAAGGCAGAGGCTGTCAGAAAGTCCCGGTGAGTCACTATTCTTACCAGGCCGGAATATTATCTGTGAAGTTTAAATATCTGCAAACGGATAAACTCAGATGGCTTAGGGGTGAAGGGGGGAAATAAAGACCCTTTATTTGGTTACATGTTGGGCACTTTGAAACCTTTGGTATTGAAATAATAAATCTTTTATTGACATAAGATGTTTTTATTTATAAAGTGCTATCAGTACAAGTCAGGATTGTTTACTCTTTTGTTTTCAAGAAGATAAAAACAAAACAAACCCTGCCTTTCATGGTAAAAAAGGGAGTGAACTGATGGAAACCACTTCAGTTTGTCTCCAGACAGTCTTGCTAAGAACTGTGTCCTTTTACCTTCTAGGCTGAAAGCAGAGACCCATCAGGAGTACTTAAGTGATGGTACTGAGAGCATTCTTGTATTTGTTATTACAAATGTATGTTAAGTGTAAAAAATAAAATTGGAAAAATAGAAGAAGAAAAAAATGCCCTTAATCTTAATACCTACGGTTAACATCTATTGATGTTTTGACATATAAAGTATATATGTGATATGTAGATCATTTCTATTTATCTATATACACACTAAATATATACAACACTTATGAAGTACAATTTGGTAACCCCATTTTAAGACATTCTACAGTCATATTTTGAGAATTTTAACATGTTATTAAATATTCTTATGTAGTATAATGGTCTGATGGTTAAAAGCATGGAATCTGGGGCCAGATTGCCTGAGTTTGAATGAATACTGGGTCAACATTGTCTAATTTCATGACAGTGGCGGGCAAGTTTCTTAACTTTTTTATGCCATCCTTTTCTCTCTGTAAAATGGGGACAATAATAGTATTTACCTCATGGGATTATAGTAAAGACTAAATGAGTTAATGTATTTATAAATTGCTTAGAATAGAGCCTGCCACATGCTATATAACTGTTTGCTTTTGTTAATGGTTGTATACAATTCCATCTTCTGAGGGAGCCATAATTTATTTGACTTATCATCCATTGCTTGATATTTAGGTGTTCCTAATTTTTATTATTACAATTTATGAAGCCCTTGGACACACTTTTTTGTGTGCCCATTAAAAAAAAATTCTTTGTTATATTCCAGCAAGTAAAGTTTCTGGATGAAAATATATGAATCTTCTTAAGGTTTGTTTTTTTTGGCAAATTAATTTTCTGAAAGATTGTACCAATTTGCACTTCTACCTGCAGTATTAACAGTGTCTGTTTCCTCTTATCCTCACTTGTTGAGACAAAAATAGTATCTTATGTTGTTTTGATTGGCATTTCTTTGATCGTAAGATAGATATTTTCCCATATGTTTATTTGAAATTTACATTTATTCTTTATAAATTATCGCTTCCTGACCTTTACTTATTTTTACATTTCTCTTTTAAAGTGACATTAAGTGCTTTTTCCATGGCAAAGACACATTGAGTGCATTTAACAACCAATATGATGAAGACAGTTGCCCGAGGCAGATATCACACCCAACAGAGACAGCAGCCTCATATAGCTGTGTTCCTGTGCAAGGCTGGTCCAGCTCCTGATCTTCTAAAAGAGATGTTTTGTGATAGTCTCTGTGTTCTTCAAACTCTTCATTATTATTATTATTATTATTATTTTGGTTATGTTTCTATAACAGCAATGTAAATTTGTGATATAAGTAACATGTGCATTAGTCAGGGAAAGGGTTACCATGAATGCTGCTAGAAATGCTGCAAGAATGTGACCATATCCTGCCTCTGTAACTTCAGAAATTATTTGGAATTGGTAGGCTTTTGTGAATGAAGTTTTATTAGTGAAAATTTTCATCTTTGAAATCATGGTAAATATTGTGACTACCTGGGAGAGAATTTTTTGGTTTATTAGAGAGATAAGTAGTTAGTGAGAAACTGTCAGTAATCTCGTGAACATGGGGAGAAATATTTATTTTTAAAAGCCTATTTGAGCAGAGGGCCTCAGGAACACACGCTGATTCACTGTTTTAATTAGTTTCTGAATTCTATTGCCTTTCTCCGGGCTATAGAGAACTCTAGCTACACAGTACACAGTTGCTGAGTGTTGAATATCAACAAAAGTTGATATTCTTTATATGTGTTCTTAATTTTCTCCATGTGAATCTTGCTGTCTCATGACAGGCTAAAATAAATATGATGAAAATGGGTTTTTAAAATAGCACAAAAACATGTCAGCTTTGGGAGATGGAGGGAACATATTCTATTCAGGAAAATAGACCAAGACCAATGGGTAGAAGGTCAACATTTTGGGTTACTATAAGGAAGAACTTTGTTATCAGAAGAAGTGTTCCCCAATAGCATGGCTTACCTTTTTGAAGCAGTCACTGAGATTCTTTCAGAAGAGACCAGGTGATCAAAAAGTAGGTTACAAAATTTAGGATGAAAAAACTGGGTCCCATGTACTGAGCAAGACCTTGGGCTAGATTAATTCTAATATTTTTTTCAACTCTAAGATTCTACAATTATGTGAATTAAAAAAAAAAACTATATGCCTACTTATCTAAAGTAGTTGAATTCATAGAGACAGGAAATAGAATGATGGTTACCAGGGACTGAGGACGGGGGGAAAAGGGGCATTATTGTTTAAGACTTTCAGATTTGCAAAATGAAGATGTTCTGGAGGTTCATTATGCAACATTGTGAATATCATGAACATTACTGTATCCTTAAAAATGGCTAGAATGGTAAATTTTATGTTATGTGTTCTTTAGCATAATAAAAACAAGCAAGCAAACAAACAAACCATGTGACTACTGTGAGTTTAGTCCTAGGCCAGGTGCTGTAGGGGACACATAAGTATAAGACAGTCTCTGCTTTCAGCTGGCTCATGGTCCACTTCTGCTGTTAAACCAAGGTGCCTGAGCAGGAGCCCGTGAGCCCCCACTAGCCAGCCATGACCTCATCACTGCCACTGCCATTGGAGACACTGCAGAAACCCAAAGAAACAAAAACATTTCTCTCTTCTTCCTGTCTTCAGTACCCCCATTGATAGAACCCAATAGGAAGCCAGTTGGTGAGTTAGTCTGAGTAATGTGGTATGCTACTTTCTCCATCAGTAGCGTGAAAGGTATAGAGAATGAATGTGAATTTGAGTTAAAGGTACACTGTCAAGCACAGTCCATCCCTTTGTCTCTTCTTCATCCATATGCATCCTTCCACCCATATATAAACTTGATAAAAGAACAGCAACATTATAATGCTTCTGCTGATGCAGTATCCCTTGCACAAATGAAGGTGTGCTCACCCTTTCCCTGGTAAGGGGGATACAAAGTTCCATCAGTTAGTGCATCCATGTTTTGATAATGTTAGTGTCTCTTATAGGTTAGTCAAAATCCCATTTATCTTGTAACTTAAACTAAATTGTAAAGTTAGCTAACTAGTTTGTAGTTAACTTATGACATACTCCTTGTATGACATACTAGGGGAAAGGAAAAAGGGGAAAGTGATTTCTATATATAAATATGTATGTAACAAACAAGGAAGAAAATGCACATGGTTGCTACAGTCCTCACTTCTGTAACTGATCACAAGGCCATATATATATTTAGAGAGAGGGGAGAGAGAGAGAGAAATGGATACAGGATTTCCATTTTTATACATCTATATCTATATGTCTTCTTTCTTCCCTGGTTCACTTCCATGTGCTTTTCCCTTTAACTAGCCCCTTGGTTGATGAGGATTCTTCTTCTGGTGCATTGACACAAATCTTCACTCCTGGAGAGTCTGTGTCCTTAGTCATCCTTCCTTTGTCTAGTAAAAATGTCCTGTTAACTTTATTACTGGACATGCAGATAATAAATGGGACCCCAGAGAGTCCTCTGGATTACAGACCTCTTCCTTGATGCCTCCATTGTTCAGCTTATTTCGTCTTAATAATTGGAACCAGTCACCCCAGTTAGTATAGTAGAACCTTTCTTTGTGTAATGGCACAAGGAGTCTGAAATGACCAGGTGGCAGCCTTAAATTCTAGTTTAGTGTAACCATTCTCATTTCTACAGCTGAAATATTTTTCCTCGGAAACTGATAACTCAAAACCAGCAGGGCCTGAAATCTTAGGCACAGGCAGTGAAATTTTTGTGTTTAGGTTGTTAGATGTAATAGTTAGAGCAGATCCTCCAATTTTAATCCTTGGCTCCCAGACCCATATGTTATAGGTATGGAAGAAATACCCCCCTGTATGGGTTGTTGATTCAAAGCATACACTGTGTCCTATAAGATAGTGCCATAACCTTTTAAGGTGCTGTCTCCCAGTGGGTGACATCATTGAGCCTTCAGCAGGTGAAACCATCCTTCTGTCAGGCCAACTGCCTCTGGATGATGGAGTATATGGCAAGACCAGAGAATTCCATGGCCATGAGCCAATTAGGGCATGTCTTTTGTTGTGAAATTAGTGCTTTGATCAGAAGCAACGTTGTGAGGGGTACCACAATGGTAAATAAGGCATTCTCTAAGTATGTGGATGGTGGTACTTGCAAAAGGCAAACCCACATCCAGAATAAGCGTCTGTTCCCCTGAAAACAAATCTTTGCCCACTCCACGATGGGAGGAATCCAATATAATCAACCCACCATTGGATGGCTGACTGGTCTACGTGGACTCATTGTTGGCCCCTGCTGTTGGCAGGGTGAGCATTCAGGAATGGCAGTAGCCAGATCTGCCTTGGTGAGTCTCTGCATAGCCGCCTTGACTATTGTCATGACCACCTGAAAAGTGAGTCCATGAGAAAGTACCAGGGTGGCTGGGAAAAAAAGGCAGGCTGACATCCACAGAACATGTTTTCTTGTCCACCTGATTATCAAGGACCTCCCCTGCAGTGGATGTCCTTTTGTGAGCATGCAGATGAGATACAAAGATTTCATACTCTTGGCCAATTCCAAAAGGTCATCCAAATGCTTATTCCCCAGTCCTCCTTTTTACCAGTTTTCCAATTCTGTTCTTTCCAAGTCTCTGACCATCTGGTCAAATCATTAGCTGCTACATATGAGTTAGTATAGATTTGTACTTCTGGCCGTCTTTCAATCTGGACAAAGTAGATATCCGGATGTATTGTGAGGTTCTACCAACTGAGAGGATTTTCTCTCTCCACTGTTCTTAACCCCCTAGTGGATATACAATAGCCTACTTCCAGCTGGTGCTGGTGTATAATACAAAACACACCTGAGTCTTTTTCCCCCACCACTATCTGGTTACAGGGAACTCCTCATGAAGCCACAGGTGTGGGTTGAGAGAGAGAAAGCAATGTAGCAGGTAGGTAGCTGTAGCATCTGAGTCATCTAAGCATACAACTTATTTGTATCGTCAGGACCCATCTTACGTATCACTTCTACTTGGTGACAGAGTGTGACTGCACTTAGCTGATTTTATGGCGTGGCGGATTAAATGATAGGCAGCTCAGCTCATGTGGCCATCAAGTGCCCTAGGGCAGGAGTTCTGCCTCCATAAGAGCCTGGGAATATGCTCTCAAGGGGAAAAATCAGCAGCTGTTTCTCAGAGGGAGAAAATTGAGGGAAGAGGCTGCTTTTGCTCCCAAACTCTAATACTCTAAGCTATGATTCTTACATAGGGTGTACTCCAGGCTTGCTGTACAATTCCCTTTTGCACATGGGGAGATGAGTTACAACTCCTTCAGGGATCACAGGGATACCCACTGGAAACGGAGGCCACAGAGTTCTACATATCAATGAGCATCTTTCCTTTCAAGTTTTCTTAGTCAAATTATATTTCTTCCTAGCTAACTCTTTTCCTAGTATTGATCATAGAAATTTCTTGAGTATATTTTAACTCACCTTCCTTCAATAGGAATTATTATTGCCATATTTGCCTGTCATACCTCTTAAAAATTTGGAAAATAGATTTTTCATGTTTCTAAGGAGTTTAGTGAAAATATCTTCCTTTCTTTTTTAATCAAACTACACTATCATAAAATAAAACACAGATACCACCCCCATTCCAAATCAAATATATAGCTTAATGAATTACAAACAGATTTGTGACTACCATTCAGGTCAGGAAATATAACTTTCCCACCCACTCTGGAAGCCTCTTCCATGTGCCCCACCTCAAACCTCCTTCACTTCATAAGTAAGTAATCTGGGTTTTTATATTAATCACCCAAATATGTATCCCTAGATACTATAGTTTAGTTCTGCTCATTAAAAAAATTTGGATGTACCTTTCTTTTAATCTATAGATTACTGCACCATCCCTTTCTTTTCCTTCTAATGAACCCAGCCTTCTGACAGGTGGAGTCTCTCATAGTGTGGATTCTGCTGATTGCATTCTTAGGGTACATTTCACTGTGTTCCTCTGTATTTCCTGCAATGTGGTAGCTGGATTTAGAGGTTTGATCAGGTGCAATTCCGTTGGCAAGATTATAGGAGTGTTTTTCCATCAGGAAGCGCATAATATTTGTGTTGTCTGTCCAATTAACAATTGTGAATGCTCAGTGCTAGATTCATTTATTTATTGTGGTTTGTAAGATAGTGATATTCTGATTTTGACATTTTTTTCGTTTACACAAAGCATTGCTTCCCCTCATCTACTTTTTTTTTACCCAGTGGTACAGCTCATACAGGAGAGAGAAGATAAATATTTGCTGCTGCTTCTTTATTTACCGGGTCTCAAAATAATGAATTGGTTCTCTTTTGTCCTCCAAAGGTTTATAGATGTACATGAACTTGTGGACTTAAGCATATTTAATGGATTCCATTTAATTGCAGTTATCTTTTTGAAAGCTCAAATTATTGCGTCTTTGACCAGCTGAAGCCTCTCAAAGTTGGCTTCTGTTTATTTTTCCTGGATATTATCCCTGGATGTCTTTTGTGGATATAAAACTGCCATGAACTGAAAAATGAAGAACTGCTTCTCCAGGTCAGGCTTTTGTCTGATTCATTTATGGCCTTAAATGACCAGGGAATATGTTTTGAAGAACAGGGCACACCCTGTATAGAAAGGGAATACATGGTTTCTATTTACAAATATTCCTGGCTTTGTATTTAGAGACCAGAGCAGGGGCTTCCTGTTGGGCTATTCTCCTCTGGAAATGAAATTGCTTTACTACTGTTGTCCACCTTTTCCAGAAAGATCTGATATTAATAGTTTTCTCTAGAATGACTTAGTCTTTTATGAGGCATGTACTATTTTCTAGGCAAATATCTGGGATAAAATTGAAAACAAAGCTTGTCTGTTCATTTTTTCCCCCTGAATTTTCTATGCAATCCAGTAAATGTCTATAAATTAACCTTTAGTAAAAATACAATTAATTTTATTAAATGTGAGAGTGCTTCAGGCTTCTGTGTGTATGGTAGAAGGACTTGCATTAAAATAAGCTGTGCCTTCAAGATGTAATTTCCCATCCTCCCAGAAAACTTGTCACATCCCTCCTCTCTTGGGGACCTGCTTTTCCTTTAGCTCAAATGCTGTGTTTTCTGTTTTCATCTTCTCTAGCTTGGACAATTTCCGAACACTTTAACTTTCTCATTTTTATTTTTGTAACAGCAACTTTCTGGCAATAGGGCTGTGAAAATGTTTATGATGAAAATCAACAGAAATAATACTTCACCCAGCACATAAAACAGAGCCACCCACACGAGAGAATAAGGGTGATTTTGAAAAACTTATGACATCAATGTCCTGTGACAGTTTTTTCTTTTTTTTGCTTATATCTTTTGTAGGATGGGTAATATGAATGTACACTTACGAGTTCTTATTGTGGAAGACCCTCCCTCTGTAAAAGATCTGTCTGATTCTCTGGCTTTAAGTCTTTAGCCTGATGTTCGAGGCCCTCCACAGTCTTATTATGATCCTTCTCAAAAATGCGCAGTGGCTCCCTGCTGCCTGTTGGATTAAGTATAAGCTTTTCACTGTGGTTCCATTTTTACCTCTCCAGGCTTGTCTTTCCTATAGACATTCTTCAGATCAGCTATTTTAGATGGCCTCCACTTCCCTGGCACACCCCATGCTTTCCTACTTTTGTCTTTGCTCACACAATTCCTTCAATCTGGAATGACCTTCTCTTCTCCTTCCACTTGCAGAACTCCTATTATTATTTTAAAATTCCCCTTCCTCCATGGAGTCCTTCCTGATTCCTCCAAAGTAATGACTTTACCATTCCTCTGAATTCCCAAGCAAATTCTTTCTGACTGTTGCTTTGTATTATTGTGTTATATATGGTTAACCATTGCTATTATTTATGGATTTGTTACCCACTCATGGTGACACATATCCAAATTTTCCTGGTGCAGTACCAGTTTACGCCGGTTGTCCCAGCATCCTGTCTGGTTAGCACCCCTTTTTATTCTCAAAAGTATCCTGGTTTGAACAATAAATTAATTGTTCACTTTTGGAATAAGCAACCGGAAGACTAGAGGTGCATCAATCTCATGTTTGAATCTCTGGCTACTTAGCACAAGGAGTGGAGTAACTCACATATGAGCAGGAAAGAGACTGCCTTGTGCAGGGGCAAGGACCACTTTGCCTTGGTCGTCAGGAAATGCTAAAGGGATTAGTTTTGATTTCTCCCAGCGATAGTTTTCCTAATGGCACTGCCCAGAAGCATTATTTTCCCAACAGCAAGTTGGGTTCCCTGAGGGTTTAATAAACAATCCCTCCCAACATGAAGGGCTGTGGGTATTGTTTCCCCTCAGTGGTTAGTGCATTTAGAGCTTCAAAGGAGAATACTTGGGCATTGTGTGGAATATTTAGTACACATGTGAGAGGGGCTTTATTTATTTACTTTTCATTTCTTTTTATTTTTAAAATTAACCTACAGAAAAGTTGACGGACTAGCACATAGTCACAGCCCCTTCATTTTGCTGCATTTGCTTCCTCTGTCTTGCTCACTGTGTGTACACATATAGGCTTACCTTTGTCCTTAAGTAAGATTTATGCATAAATGTTCATTCTTTTCCTGAACCACTTGAATATAGATTGAAGATATCATGATACTTCACCCCTAAATACTTACACATGCTTCTCAAAATAAGGACATTCTCCTGTGTAAATACAGTGTCATCACTACACCTAAGATAATTAACAATAATTCCACAAGATCATCTAAAATATAGTCCATATTCAAATTTCCTCCGAATTTTTTTGGATCCAGAATCCATTTGATCCATTATGTCTCTTTAATCTCTTTTAGTCTAGCCTGTCCTTCTGCCTGTTTTTGTTATATGTATGGCAGTGGCCAATACATATCATTCACACCTAATGTTTCACATCCTTCCCCCTCACCCTTCTCCAAGAAGAACTTAGCCTTTTCCCACTCAGCTTCCCCACCTTTCCAGACATGCCCCCTGGATCTCACAGCTCAGTAATGAAGACTATGGGTGGCTCAAAGGCTGGAGTAAAGGAGAGGTGGAGGGGAGTTACGTGCTTCGGAAGTCGACCCTGGGGCTTTAGAAAGCCAAGGTTCCTCCCACCCCAGCCCAGTAGCTCTAAGACCTGAGGGCCTTGGAAAGGAGCGCAAGGGGCTTTTAGGAAGTATTGCTGTGGGTTATGCACTGGGTCCTCTGTAGTGATCCTCAAGAACCAGTAAGATTATGCTTCCTTATTAGTAGCTTTTGGACGATGTGTCCCTGAATGTGACCTTCCCCCATGGAATGTCGAGGCCGCACAAGCAGCTGGCGTTTATTCTGATCATACACATGCCTTTCTCTTCACGGGAGAAAGCATTAACGTCCCTAGAGGGAGAGAGATTTCTTGTGGCGATGGTCTGAAGCCTTAGGATGTCTTAAGAGGATTTTAGCAAATCACAGAGATTTATCATCCAAATTGGAACACTTGTGATGGTGAAATATTTGTAGTGAATATGAATATAATAGTGAAATAATTATTCCAGGGCAATAGGCTTAAACCAGAATGGTTATCAGGCAAACCAAGACATATGGTTACCTTGGTTATATAGCCCTTTGTTTTCACCACAATTTATCTGGTACAAATGGATAAAAGTTATAAATAAGTATAATAGGAAAAATGTATGCATGTATACTACTACATATAATTATTAGATTGAACCGTATGAAACTGCCCTACAAAAGCAGCAATTTCCTTTGGTTTAACCTAATATAAGATGTCCATAATTTCAAAATTTTGTTGTGTTTGCTGTTCATTTCTTTAATGGTAAATTCTTTGAGGAAAAGAAACAATCATTTTTCATTCTGTTATTTGTTTTTTTTGATAGTTCACTTATTCATTCATTCATCGAACATTCATTGAACACATACAACATGCAGTGCTATGCTGGGTGCTGGGGATAGACCAGTGGCAGGTGAGGGTACCTGATCTCCGAGCAATGTGACGTATTTTTGCCCTTTCCCTCTATTCCAGCTAGAATTTGCCCATAAATAAATAAGCATAGTAGGTTCATGTTTGTTATTTGGTATTGAAAAATCTAAAATGCAAATTAAAGTACAAAATTATCTTGCTGCCATTCCTGTGGCATCCTCACAAATTGATACTGAAGGCATTTGTCCCCCTCTACACCCTTTTTGTTATACTTAAGTATCCACATACCTCAAAGACATAAAATGATTTTTGCCTATGAGGAGTTTATAGTCTAGTAGGAAAAGAATCACATGGTGCATTAGACGTTATGGGTCCTCTGATTCAAGGCTGTTTAAGGCACAGCTGAGCTGCAAGGGAGGCAGTGATCTTTTTTACCTGCATTTATGGGGGTGAGCAGAAAATTGTTTACAGAGGAAGTAAGGCTGGAGCTACCATACATTGATTTTAAAACTTTCATTGGGTGCTAGGCACTGTGCTAGCCTCTGGGAATAAACTTTGAACCTGCACCATCTCAGGTTCACAGAAATTAAGTGTCGGTTAAGGGTGATGGGCTTTGAAATAACAACCACAGCAATAAATATATAACCATCAGTTGTCATAAATGCAATAAGGGAAAAGAATAGTAAGCCACAGAGCACGTAGCACAAGGCCAGATTTCCTTTTGGATGGGTCAGGGGCGATCTCTCGGAGGGAGCCACATTGACCCTGAGTCAAATAATGAACCCAGAGAATGAGTTCAAGTTAGGCAAGTGAAGAGTAGTTGGGAAGGGGCCCCTATCACGTGGAAATGTCTTTTCTGAGGAAAGAAGCAGACCTACGGAGGGCTGGCACAGCTGGAGCTGAGCTCTGGAGGACGAGGGTTGTGCCAGGTGAAGAGAGAGGCAGGGGGCAGGAGTCTGCATCTTGGAAGAAGCAGAATGTTAGATGGACCCTTTCGGAGTTGGGATGGGGAGGGGTTGGTTAGGATGTGAAGACCTGAATATCATGACGGTTGGAAAACCGTGAGCAACTTGACAAGGCTGGGACATGGGGTGTGAGGGAGGACACCAAGCTGAATTTTGACTTCTTCCTAGCAGCAACAAGGAGACATTGAAGGGTGGGTATGAGCAGGGGGTGACATGTGCAATGTGTATTTGAGCAAGAGAAATCTCGAAGGATGGATGAGTTTGTTGAAGACTTTGAAGGCTGGAAGATCTTGCAGTTGTCCAGTAGGTAGAGGGTGAAGGCTTGATCTAAGGAAGTGGCAACAGGGATGCAGACTAGGAGACAAAGCCACTCCGTAGGCACCATGTATAGGATGTGCTTATTGACGAAAGGAGGAGGAACATTAAAGAGTGTTCAGGCTCCTGGCTGTGTGATGAGTGGAAAGGGATATAGCCAGATGAGGGCTCGTTTGGGGCAACAGATGATGAGTTGGATTTGCCCCTGATAAGCATACCTGATTAGTTAATGTTTCCTGAGGTTGATGAAGTTCTCTCTGAATATTTTTTGATATGTTAACATGGTATTTATTGAGTGAGTTGCAAGCATGCAAACCATTTATAAAGTTGCATTTTACAACTGACAGATTGCTTTATTCGGAATCACTCAGGACAGAATTTTTGTGTGTGTTTGAGAGACATTTGGCTTTGTCACAGTTTTGAAAATATGTTATTTCTGGTATGTTTAGGTAGTGGGTTTTCAAAAACAGTTAAATATTACAATTAGGCTTGCTGTGTTTTGTTTTTCCCCATGAAAAGTGTCCCATGAGCTATACAAGTATAACATCTGGCATTCTTCTTTATAAGAACTCTGGCAAAAGAGCAACAAGGATTAGACCTGGCACTTTGTCAGTCATCCAGTTGCAGGATTTTCATCTAGAGTTGGATCTGAAGCTGAGTGAAACTGTCGTGTCAGGAGCAGCCCTGCGTAATGTTACACAGGGGCCACTTAGGAGAATTCTTTTTATGGTTGGAGCATTCTTGAGATGCCTGGAATAGCCCATTTGTATGGTATCATTCAAGATGGGAGCAGCTAGGATACGTCATGGCACCGGGATAACAAGATCTGCACAGCACTTCTCTGTCATCTGTCAGACGAGGGCCCTGTTCACTGATAATGGCAGATCGTCCTTCTTTAGTTCATTTTTCAATGGCAAATCCTTGGATCCTGAACTGGAAAGCCCCTTTCCCGGCTTGAAGATCATATATTCTTAGAGCTGGGAGGGACCTCAATAACTATCTTAATCCAAACCCCTGGCTTTTTTTGTAGATGAGAAAAATGAGACAGAGAAGTTAAGCGATTTGGCCATAGTCATTCAACAAGTTACTAAACTCTCTGCCCAGGCCAGACTCCCCCTTCAGAGTGGGCAGGACGGCAGCCTTCCTCCTCCTTTTATTTTGTTATTTGCCTGAAGTTAGAGTCTTCCTTCACTTTATAAAGCCTGTCAGAAATAATCTGACTCATTTGAAAAAAGAAATGTTTTTCTCTGAAAACTTATTTTTGTGTTTTTGTTTTTTCCCAATGGGTTTTTGTTCTAGCACAGTGTGATTCCTCGCTCTTCTGAGAGCGCTTTCACGGCACAGTATGACATCTCTCTCATGGCCGGTGATGCCCAGTTGGACATCAGTATAATAGTTACAGCAGGACCCCATGTGCTTTGGAGCATGGCATCCCCTATAAATCCAGGAAAGAACAGATGCTAGAAACTGTGGTGAGCACCCCCCTGGGTCTTTAGGGCAAGTGATACTAGGAACTTCTTTAGAAGCAACTATTTATTCATATGCAACTTTAGAAAGGACCCTGATTCTTGAAATTAAAAATCTCATACCTCGGTCCTAGGACGGAGCGCTTAATGACTCCTGAGTGCCTGTGGGACGTTGCTGCCACCAGAAGGCAGGCGTGTGGCGGGGCGGGTGACACCTGGAGCGCTGGCCCAGTCAAGGCGGAGAACGGGAGGCATTCCACCAAGCTGTGACCGAGAAGAGGGAAAGAACTCTGTGGTGCTGGCCATTCACTGTCTCGGGCCGATGGGGGAAGGACTCAGGAGCCCTTTTCTCGGGGACCACGATGTCTACACAGTTCTAGCTTTCTCTCCATACCTCTCCCCAGCACAAAATAATCATTTCTAGCCTAGCTGTGTGTGGGGGGCGTTGCGGGGTGGTGGGGAAGTGTCGCTCTGACCCACCTTGTTGTCTGTGCTCTGAGACTCTAAGGGCTTGGCTTGGAGAGTCAAAAGCCTTTCCCTTGCTCCTGCAGGAACCTCCCTTCTGTGAGGGTGGACACTGCCACATGCTACTTCTGGGAAAGGAGAAGGTGTAGCGGGAGAAACATCAATGACTATCTCAGAGCAGAATCCCACTGCACGTGTAAGAGCTGAGTTGAAGAAAAACAGGGACTGTGTAGTGTGGTGTTTGCGATCTGGACTGTTTCCAAGAGCCGCGAGTGAGGGCTGCCATCTGAGCTAAGCACGCTGAATGATGAAAAACTGCAGCCTTGTGGATTTTCCTCAGATCTTTGGAATAAATACTCATAAATTTCTCCTTACTATAGCAAAGCTGAATTCTTTACTAAAACGATCATAGCATACTGGATCATTCTTAGTTCTGCGGGAACTCAGAGACTAGCGTGCTGGATATTCTGTTCGACATTTCACACCACTCTCCCCCTTCTCCACACTGTTCAGGTCCCAGGAGGCTGGTCTCCGTGGATCACCCCAATGGGCTTCCTGGGTGTCTGGCTTCTCTTTGGATTTGGTCAGTGAGAGGCACCCGTGTCATCACCTTTTGGTGGTTTCCTTAACCCTGTCCACACCTTGTAAATAGTCCCCAGCATTAAAGCTCTCATTTGAAGGTGTCATCTCTCTCCTGCTGGGACCCTAAACTAATGTATCATCTAATCCTGTATATCCATTTTACAGATGAGGAAACTGAGTCACAGAGAGGCCTACTGGCTTTTCCAGTGGTGTTTCTTTCTTCCTCATGTTCCTAGACATGGTTGAGTATTCACAGACTGAGACCCTGGGGTCATAGAATGCTGGACTGGGGATCGGGTGATCTCTGGCACTATTGTCCTCTCTGCACTGATGTGATAGCACATTTCTACGAAACTTCCTTTTTTTTTGAGACAGGGTCTTGCTCTGTTGCCTGGGCTGGAGTGCAGTGGCATCATTCTAGCTCACTGCAGCCTCGGAGCTCCTGGGCTCAAGCGATCCTCCTGCCTCAGCCTCCTGAACAGCTGGGACTGCAGGCACACACCGCCACGCCCAGCTAATTTTTCTATTTTTTGTAGAGATGGGGTCTCATTCTTGCTCAGGCTGGTCCTGAACTGCTCGCCTCAAGCCATCCCTCCCACCTTGGCCTCCCAAAGTGCTGGGATTATACGTGTGAGCCACCACACCCGGCCAGAAACTTCCATTTATCAAAAAGCTGTGTCGTTAAAAATTTTATAGGACAAAAATGTATTTAGGGAGAAAAGACTCCTCTGGGAGCCTACTGTCTTCCACTAGGCTAGCAGAAAGTCAGGAAATGCCTTTGTTCTCCAGGATGGAAGCCTCTGGTGCCAGGCTCGGCTAGAGAATGGGGGCCGATTTCTCCCTCAGCCCGTGCCTGGTGCAGCCACCTCCCCGCTCCAGCGTGTGATGAGTCAGAATGTGAGGTCGTGCCTCTGACCACGTGTGAGCGAGTGAGTGTGTGAGAGAGAGAGAGGGAGAGAGAGAGAGAGAGAATGCATTTGCATTCTTCCTTTCATTGATTTTTCTAAGTTCTCGGAAGAGTCTTTTTTGAACTTTCATATTTCAGTGATTCTAAGACATGCTTTATTTTTCTTAAATTTTAATACTGTGATACCATGGATGTGTTGTAACCAAAAGCATCTTTTGTTGCAGTTGGTCAAGGGGTAGTTGTGTTGTAGTTGCAATGCCTGTGCATGTGTGAACTTGGTAATTCTGGTCTCGTGAAAAGACAATTGAAACCCCTTATTGTTCAGTCACCAATCCATTTGATGACCATCTGAGAAAGGATTGTGGATCTTAGGTATTGACTGAAATCTTTTGCTGATGCCTATTAGTAAGATTTCCTTGCCAACATCAACACTTATGGACAGATGTCAACAGCTTAGGAGAAAGTCCCAAAGACGACACTTGAGCACTCTTCTAAGAAATGCCACATTGCTAAAGCTCTTGGTGGCATAGAGGACACTATTGTTTGGATTATATCATGCTTCTGAATGTGGATACCTAAACCGATTTATTTCACATATTTTCCTTTTTTATGGATGCAATAAAAATCTATGTCTAAATAAGTCTAATAGAGCTCTTGTAATAAGTATAAAATAAAAATTTTAAGCCTCAGCATTGCATCACACTTCAGTGTGCCACCATGTTTTTTCTATTTTATTGGTATATAAAATAGTATTGTTTCTACAATCAGTGAATCTTAATGAAATATGGTAGGAAGTTTATTAAATTATCACTATGAATCAAAGGATGAGTTGGAGAGCTTAGGACTGAGGAATGGGTTTATTAATTCTTTTGCTCAATAAATATTCATAGTAAGTGTCTTCTGTGAGACCAGTGCCGGGCTAGGCATTGAGGATACAGCTGTGAACGAAATAGACATGATCCTTGGGCTCACAGGGAAGACAGGATATACTGAATAAGTACTTACGTATATGATGTTGCAAAAGAGAAAGTGCAGGCTTCCATGGGAGTGTTAATAGGGGAGCTCAAGGCGGTCCTGGCAGCAGATGGCCTTCATGGAGAAGTGATACTTAAGTGGAGAGTGGCAGGACAAGGAGGGGTTAGTCAGGTGGAGGTGGCGGGGAAGGAGGAGGGACTGAAGCATGTCCAGAGCAGCTGGAGCACGGAGAGTGGCACAGAGATGAGGGACAAGGCTAGAGGAGTAGGTGGCATTAGACGATGAAGGGCCTGGTAGGTCATAGCGAGGAGTTTGCCATTATCCAAAGGGCAAGAGGAAGTCGTGGTTTCAGGAGAAGAGTATCATGCTCAAATTTGAGAATTATAACCCTGGCTGCTGTGGAAAATGAAGTGCTGTAGATCACAGGCAGATGAAGGGAGCATGGTAAGCATCATAGGTACTTGGTTAGAGGGATAGAAGCTGGATGAGCAGAAGATACCAAATGATACAAGGGATCCTGGAGCAGGCGGTAATCCCCATCACTGACTGTGTCCTTCAGATATTATATCCTTAGTTCCTGATAACCTAAGACAATAACTTTCTTTATTTTTGACAGAGTGACTTCTGACTTGAGCCTGCGGTGTGCTGTGAGAAATTCACCACCAGGTAAATACAGAAAAAGTTTTTCTCAGATTTATAAATGACACTTTCTTCCAAGACTCCCTAAGACCTAAACCCAGCATTTTATTCAATCCTCACTATAGCCCTATGAGTTAAGTGTTGTCTTATTTCCATCTTGTACATGAGGAAATTGGGGCACAGGGAAGTTAGGTGACTGGATCAACACGCACAAAGATGTTCATCACAGCATAAATTATTATAGCAAAATAAAATAAAACAAAAAGGAGACAATCTAAATATCCAACAGTAGGCAAATTCTTGTGAATTAATTATGGTACATTCATTTGCTAGAGGTATTTTAATATCCTTATCAGATTAAGATGTTCTATTCCTAGTTTGCTAAAAGTTCTTATCATAAATAGATGTTGAACTTTACTGAATGCTTTTCTGTATCTACTGAGATGATCAAATGATTTGTATCCTTTCATCTGTTAGTGGTGATTTACATTATTTGATTTTCTAATGTTAAGCTACCTTGCATTGCTGAGATAAAACCAGCTTGCTCATGATGTATTATCTTTTCTGTGCTTAGCTAGATTAAATTTGCTAAGTTTTAGTTATAAGTGAGATTGGCTAAAATTTTTCTTTGTGGTATTTTCCTTGTCAAGAATGGTTTTCAAAGTATTGGAATTACTTGCTACTTGAATATATGGTAGAACTTGACAGGAAACAGTTTGGGCCTGGTGTTATCTTTGAGGGAATAAATTTTGCCCACGGATTTAGTTTCTGATTTATTTAGGTTTTCTATTTCTTCTTGAGTCAGTTTTGTTATGTTTTTAGCTATGTGTAACTATTTCTGTTGAATATGTATACAAGAGGGGAATTTCTAGGCCATAGGGCAGGCACGTGTTCAACTTTAGTAGATATTACCAAACAGTTCTCCAAAATGTTTGTATCAGTTAAAAAATTTATACTCTAACTGGAAGTGTATAAGGGTTCTGATTTTTCCACATCTTTTCCAATACAAGGTATTTTCTGTTTTTGTTTGTTTGTTCATTTAAACTCTTCCGGTGGGTATGTAGTAGCATTATATTATAGTTTTAATGCATTTCACTGTAGACTAATGAGGTTGGGTACCTTTTCATATATTAATTGACCACTTGGATATCTTGTTTTCTGAAAAGCCCTTTCAAGTTTAAAAAAAAAAGTGGAAAAATTGGGTTATGAAGTTGCCTTTCTTATTGAGTTGTAGACATTTTAAATAATATGCATCCTGTATTTGAGCATTGGTAGGATGTATGTGTTGCAAATATCTTCTCTTTTTCTGTGGTTTACCTGTTTACTCTCTTTTTACGAACTGGAATTCCTTAAAAATACTCAAAATTGGCTGGGGCTGGTAGCTCACTCCTGTAATCCTAGCACTCTGGGAAGCCGAGGCGGGAGGATTGCTTGAGGCCAGGAGTTCGAGACCAGCCTGAGCAAGAGCAAGACCCCGTCTCTACAAAAAAATAGAAAAATTTTCCAGGTGTGGTGGTGCACACCTATAGTCCCAACTACTTGGGATGCTGAGGCAGGAGGATCATTTGAACCCAGGAGTTGGAGGTTGCAGTGACCTATGATGACACCACTGCACTCTACCCGGGGCAACAGAGCGAGACTCTGTCTCAAAAAAAAAAAAAACTGTAAATTACCAGTTTTTTCTTTTGTAATTAGCACTATTGTGTCCTATTTTAGAAATCTTGGCCTTATTCCAAGATCACAAAGATTTTTATGTTTTCTTCTGAAAACTGTATTATTTTACCTTTACATTTGATCTATGATACATCTGGAATCTCATTGCACATAATGTGAGGTAGAGGGTCAACATTAATTTTTTTCCATGTGAATATCCAATTGACCGTGCACCATTCTGATAAATCGTACAGCACTATTTATCTATTTACTTATTTTGGTTGGGGTTACTGAGGTATAATTAACGCACAGTACAATTTATTCTCTTAAAATATATGGTTTGATAAGTTTTGACAAAAGTATACAGTTAGGTAACCACCACCACAATCAAGATGTAGAACATATCCAACACCTGAAAGAGTGCTCCTTTGTATAATAGTAAATCTATTCCTACTGCCTCCAGCCCTTGACAGCCACAATTCGATTTCTGTCCCTATGTTTTCCTTTGTTTCAGACTTCTTTCACTTCACAATTTTTTTGATTTTCCCGTGTTGTTGCAAGTACCAGTAGTTTGTTCCTTTGTGTGGTTGAGTAGAATTCCATTGTGCGATATACCATGGTTCGTTTATCCATTCACCAATTGATGGCCATTTGGGTTGTTCACAGTACTTGGCTATTACGAATAAAGCTGCTATAAACATTCACGAACAGGCCTTTGTGTGGATGTACGTTTTCATTTCTCTTGGGTAAATTACTAAAAGTGGAATTACTGCATCGTTTGTAGTGAGTGTAGCAAATATATGTTTAACATTATTAAAAAAAAATCCCCCAAACTATTTCGGAAGTGACTGTGCCATTGTACATTCCAGTCAGCAATATATGAAATTTTTAGTTATTCCACAGCCTCTCCAGCACTTGATTTTATCCGTCTTGGGGATTTTAGCGATTTATAGTATTATCTTGTTGTAGTTTTAATTTTCATTTCCCTAGTGACTGATGATGTTGTACATCTTGTGTGCTTCTTTGCGATCTGCATATCTTCTTTGATGAAGTATCTGTTCAAATCATTCTCCCATTTCTAAAATTAAATTATTTGTCTTTGTGCTATGGAGCTATAATAGGATATATTCTGGATACAAACCATTTATCAAATATGTGTGTTGCAAATACCTTTACTCAGTCTCTAGCTTGCTTTTTCCATATTCTTAAGTGTCTCGTAGAGCAGAAAGTTTTAAATTTTAATGAATTTCAATTTATCAAATTTTTTTAGTGGAAGAGTAGTTTTGTGTCCTATCTAAGAAATCCTTGCTAAAACCAAGGATGCAAATGTTTTCTTATTTTTTTCCTAGAAATGTTATGGTTCTAAGTTTTACATTGAGTTATATGGTCCATTTTGAGGTAATTTTTGTGTCTGGTGTGAGATAAGGGTTGAGGTTCACTTTTTATGTGGATGTCCAAATTTTCTAGCACTACATGTCGAAAAAGCTATCCTTTTCCTGTTTTAATTACCTTGGCACCTCTCTCTCTTTTCTGGTGCTGTAATTACTTGCATATTAGACTATCTGATGTTGTTCTACAGCTCTTGGATGCTCTTTTTTAAAAAAAAAATTTTCATCTTTCTCCTTGGATTTCAGTTAGGATAATTTCTATTGACCTATCTTTAAGTTTACTGATTCTTTTCTTAACTGTATCCTGTCTCCTAATCAATCTATCAAAAAAATTCTTCACTTCTGATATTATATTTTTATTTCTAGCATTTAATTCTTTCCCATAGTTCCCCTCTCTCTTCTGAGATTCTCCATCTTTCCTTGCATTTTATCCTTCTTTTCCATGGGAGCATTTAACATATTAATCACAGCTATTTTAAAGTCTCTGACTGTTCCAATATCTGGGCCATCTCTCTTTCTAGTTCTGTTGATTGTTTTATCTTGACAATGAGTTTTTTATTTTTTATTTTTTGAGTGTCTCATAATTTCAGTTGACTGTTAGACAGTAGTCATAAAAGAGCAGTAGACAACAAAGCAAATAATGTTCCCACACAGAATCAGGCATACCTTTTCTGTAAGGCTGTTGATATGAAGGGTCGAGTCAATCTCGTTAGTAGTTAACAAGATTAGTAGTTGGTAGTGGGTTGGGGTGGGGTTAGGCTCATGACTGCTATAGTTACCTTCAGTTTACCAGACTCCAAATTTCTCCAATGGTGGACTGGAGTGACCTCGCACTTGGTGTGGCTTGGTGTACAAGAGGGTTTTTCTCCATGCCTAAGCTCCATCCTCAGCTTTCAGGAGACCCTCCCCCTCCCCCCACCCCCTGCTTCACAATGGGGATCTCTCTCCGTGTTTTGCTCATCTCCTAGCAGATTGCTCTTGCTCATTGTGCAGTGCAGGTGAGCACTGGTGGTGGTGGTGGTCAATTCTCAGTTCACCTGGCCCAGCTTGGTCTTAGGAAGGCCTTATATGTCTGGACCTTGGGATTGGTGCTTTGTCAGTGTTCCTGCTCCTCTTTGAGGCAGCCAATCTCTGCCTTGTCTCTGTGAGGTGTTTGAAGTGGGAGTTTCTTGCCCCTCCCTCTGTGGTAACAGGCCTCTTCTTTGTGTCAGTGCAGCATCCTGGGCCTGCAAGTGTCTTGTCCTTCCCTCAGGGCAGATGGCAGGCTTTTGCTTCCACCTCTTTCCAAGAATCAGTGCATCTTTCCTTGGACCTTGAGGCTGGGAAAGTTTTTTGCTCCTCTCCCAGTGGTTGAAGGCTTTGGCTCAATTTGAAATAGAATTCTGGGAAGTGGATGGGCTTTCTTGCCTGCGCCCCACTGAAGGGAGCACTCCCCATCTGGGACGATGGCCCTCGTCTTTCCCACGACCACCCATTGCAGCCCCATGGAGAGGCACTTCAGAGGGAGCTTGGACTCAGCTCTTATTTACTAGGCTCCTGGGGATTCTGCATTGCCATGCCAGTGCACAGTTGCCCTGTAAACATTCACTACCATTTTAGCTGTTTTCTTATTCCTGCTTTTATGGTAGCCACCTCTTCCCATGGTGCCCTGCCAGAGGTGACAGTTTGTGTGACCCCCTTCTCCTTGGAAGGTCATGTCACTCTTGGTAAATTTAGTTCACCTGGTTGTCTTGTCACCTTAGCTCTCCAATGGGCTCAATACTAGTGTGATTTTGTTGAATTTGCAGCTTTTTCTTGTTAGGATGGGAGTGATACTCTCTGTGGCTTTCTATGTCTTAAGTGAGTGTAGAACTATGTCGTATCTTTTTAGAGTCACTGGTTTAAAGGAAAATTTTTGTTGTGAATAAAAGTGCCAGTCAGAAATGAATGAAAACTGAATCAAAAGAAGGCAATAAAACTACAATCCAAAACGCGATAGGAAAACCGAGAGGATTTAAATTTTATTTGTTTCTTGGGTTGACTGTATTTGGCGTTCTTTTTTCCTTCTCAGGAAATACATGATTACAATAGCAAGAATAGCACGACAGAATAGCTTTATTCTGAGGTCTGGGGTGAGGGATAGAGGAAGATTTTTCTTCCTGCCATAACTGCTTTCATGAGCGGGAGACAAATTAAAAAAAAAAAAGGCAGAGCAAGACGGCAGAACAGACATGCCGGTGGAGTTTGCGTCTTCTCAGAAGAGGAGGGTGTGAAATTAAAGATCCTAAAGAAGGACCATTGATGTCTGTGGGGCCAAGGACTACACCATCCTCATTCCAGACAGAAATTAATGATCCCTTAGCCATTTCAGGAACAGTTGCCTCAACTTTTAGCTTGGATATGTGAACCTTCTACGTCCTTGCTACTCCAGTTGTGGTCCAGGGACCACCAGAATCAGCCTCCACTGAGATCTTGTTAGAAATGCAGAGTCACAGGTCCCATCTCAGATCTGATGAATCAGAATCTGCATTTTAACAAGATCCTCGAGTGATTCTTGTGCCCTAGAATGTTTAGAATGCACTAGAAGCAGTATTTCACATAATAACTGTTTCTATTTTTCTTGTAGTCAACTGTGCTTCTAATAATGAGATTAAAATCCTTCAAAGTCAAAATATTGTGAAGGTAACTCTACTTTCAGTATAACCCATGGTATAGTGCACAAAGTTTAGGCATTAAATGCATTTTCTGGTTAAATTGTTCTTAAATTTAATTGAACAATTATCATTGATATGCATATTTAAAACTTATTGTTCAACTTCCTCTTTGAGCTTTGTGTTCCTAACATTCAAAAATCGTGACTTTCTTGTAGCAGGGTTTTTTTTCTGGTGCTTCCTCTTATAAAGGGACTTCTTAGACCTACTGCTATGGTTTGAACATTTGTGTCCTCCCTCACCCCCCAAAAATTCATGTGTTGAAACCCAACCCCCAAAGTGATGTTTTTAAGAGGCAGAGGTTGTTGGGAAGTGATTAGATCATGAGGGTGGAGCCCTCATGATTGGAATTAAAACCCTTATTAAAGAAGCTAAGGGAAATTGTTTGCCCCTTCCACCATGTGAGGACACAGTGAGAAGGCACCATCTGTAAACCAAGAAGAGGGCCCTCATCAGATGCCGAATCTGCTGGTGCCTTGATCTTAGACTTCCCAGCCTCCAACCATGAGAAATAAATTGTTTATAAGCCACCCAGTCTGTGGTATTTTGTTATAGCAGTCCAGATGAACCAAGACATCTATGAAGCCTGCTTCCTTGGGGCGATTCTACCTCTTCACTGTCTTGGTTTCAGCTTGAGAAATAGGTTCCAGCATGAAACTGCTATTAATGCCTCAGAACCTGGCCCACAGGGTCCTAACAAGGTTCTTGCCAAGATTCTTCAGCTTTTTAATCTTCCCAACTTTGAGTATCTTTCTTATGATGTAATGATGGGGTGTGCTCCTGAAATACCGGTTTTCTCTACTTTCAGTAAAGGTTAATTTTAGATTTATCCCAATTCTGAAGTTGTTCTCTTTCCTTTGATACCATAAAAAGTATTAGCCATGACTGCTGGATTAAAACACCTGCTCTCCTTTTGTCTTTCCTTTTGTTTTTGGATTCAGGTATTATAAGCCCATTCCTTTCCCCCCTTAGTGAAAGACATGAAGTAAAAAATTTCTGGTAATATCATTAAGTTGTTTTTAACATATCTTGTTCAACTTGGGACCATTACATGTATGTTCCCAGCAGGTAATCAGAGAAGGGCACAAGGTCATGCCTCCTAGCTCAGTCAGCCCAGGTAAAGAATGGTCCTGGTTGCCCTGGCCGATGAATTCTACTTTAACCTCAATGGCCACCCTTAGCTGCAAGGGAGGCTGGGAAAGGTACCTTTAAGTGGGGGACATTCCTGCTGCAAAAGCAATCAGGGCTGAGTTTGCTATGGATGGAGAACTAAATGAAGACATCAGACCAGCAGGGAGCTAAATATTAGCTTTGTGACCAGTGGTGCTGGATTGGAGAATGAACTTAAATTATGAACAGGTTAAGCTATAATTAAGCCTCCCATTACTTTTATTGCTGAAATCATCTTTCATGGAAAAGACAAATACATGCTGCTGAAACCAGAAATAGAAGGAAAGGAGGGTGCCCAGCTCCCCATGTGCTTAGTCTCATTGATTCAAGAAATCAGTCCCTTGGGGAGTAGAGGAATGTAGTGAAGGAGAGGAGTCACCTTCCAGTGGCTCTAAGAAGACAAACATTTTTAGCTTATGCACCCAGGCAGGAATGTTGGGAAGAAGAGAATGATGTTCTCTGTAATAATTGTTATGTGTGTGTGTATGTGTGTGAGAGTGTGTGTGTGTATGTATGATTTTTATATATAATTACATATTGTGACAGCTGTGTTATATTTGTTACCTTATATATTTTTCTCAATTCCTGCTGTTAATGACCTTGTAGTGTAGATGGTGGTCTGTTATGGTAGTTAAGGAGAGGGAGAATTCACGTGTGTTGAAGTTATGAAGCCCTTGTAAAGGAGATGGGCATGAACTGCTTATAGATCTTAACGAATGTGTAGACTCATTCCAGGTAAAGAAGAAGGGTGATTCAGGGTAAATAAACAGCCAGGACCACAGCCAGGAGACTTTCAGCTGCTTTAGAATCCCACTGCAGGATTCTTCATTAGATCCCTCTACGTTGCCTCACAAGAAATAAGCAAGCAAGCAAATGCTTATGAGTGGGTATCAGCTCCTGTGATTTCACATTCTGCCACTCCCTGCACCAGAGGAGTGTTTGATGCAGGCCCCCTTGGCATGCAGCAGGCTCTGGCCTCTCCCTATGTCCTTGTCATCCTTGACTCTGGCTGTAATGCTGACTTGGAGACTCTTAACAGCTATACTGGCTCCCTACACAAGGTTCAGCCCAGGAGTTTGAGTAGACAGCTAATTGTCGTCACTGATTGCTTTGCTGACAGTGCTTTGTGGCTATTTTGGTTTTTCTTGAGAGTTCCTTAATTAGAGCAAATGGCATCATGTTCTGTCCAATCAGCCTCTTGTCAGATATTATTACATTTGTAGGAGAATCAGCGACATTTGGGTTTGTTCCTGCCAAGCTGGTGTGCAGTTCTTGGCCTACGACACAGTCTGTTTGGAAGAGCAGTGGTCCCCACGCAGCTCTGAGATAGGTTTGCCACTGGCTTAAGGGAAGAGCATTCTGCTTTCCCAGTGTGGGCTCCAAGTACCCGGGACTCCATCGGGGAAATGTCCCACTGAACTTTATACCTCACAGTGGCCGCTGCCTTGATAGAATGTTAACTTTCTTCTCTCTGAAATGAGGTATTTTGGGATTGCTTTGATATTTGCCTTTCTGGCTAACATGGAGAGACCCTTTCATTTTTCCATGGGAGAAATACAGGTATGACCCGAGGATGACTTCTATTTGTTGAAACTTTAAAGGTGGTTTCCCATATGGTATCGGGAGATCTCACTATATTGCTGTAACTAACAAGAATGATCTTAAATTAGAAAATATTTTGAGTTATAAAATAAATTTGAAGAGTTTTACAACTCTGAAATCCACAGAATAACTTTTAGCAGATACTTTTAAGGTTGCAGTCCCTTCTGAGGCTATGTTTTTGAATGCTTTATTTTGGAATGGCACATACATACTGTATGTGTTTATTTACACATAAGCTAGATATGAAAGTTTTAAAAATAAGATTATTTCTCAAATGAATATTGACCTTTCTAATTCCTTATTTCTGGCATTAATTCACTTAATTCATCAAAGATAATTCATCATTAATTCATTAAAGATTTATAAAGCCTGGTGGGGTGCCCTCGGGCTTAACAAAGCCCTCAGGAAACTTACATCCTAACTGGGAAGTTTAACATTCTCAAGCGGGCCCTCACGACTTCCTCAAAGGATGTGTTAGTTTTCTCCTGGAGTTCTCAGTGTTGGAGCAGAGAACAAAGAATGCAGGATTGATCCAGGGTTGGAAAGGCAAGAGGACAAGGATATTGAGGATTCTATGGAGAGTTCATAAGGTTCTCAGGTTGGGCACAGAAGGAAGGGAGGTCAGGGTGTGTATGTGTCTATGTGGGGTTAGTCATAAAGGTGGAAAAAGTGGCTAATGGATATGGTTGGTGGGTGGAGGCCAAAGGAGGACTCCATGAGGTCAGCAAAGAAATGGAGAGTGGGTCATGGACAAGAGAGACAGAACAATGACTGTTGTCTACGTTTCCTGTGGGTCTGTCTTTGCCTTCTCAACTAAACAATAAAAAAGGGCCAGGCATGACATTTCTTTTGTGTATCCTTCAGCTCTTGGTTCAGTGTGATGCTCACAGTGCATGCTTGTAAATATTTCCTGAAGAAATTCAGCTCATTCTTGGGATTTGTGAAGATCACTTGGTTTTAATTATCAAATTTCTTTCACATATATACGAATGATTGAGATCATTGTTCATGTGTGTGGCGACCTCCAAAGTGGGTCCTGATATAATCTTATGTTGCCATAAACACACCAGCACACACTACAGAGAAGAAGAGGAATTCCCCAACTGACAACTGTCCGTTCATTACTTTCCAGTGAAGGGAAATTATTGTCTCTAGGGAGACAGTCTAGGGAGACTTCAGAGGGTCCATGTGCTGGAGGTGATTTTGCCTTACCAGTAAAGCCAAAAATGCTGTTCCTTTCTAGAGGCTGACAGTTCTCCTTTTACTCTTCATGGTTTTTCAGGCTAAGTGCATTTGAAGGCCTAAATGAGCAACTTAAACTTCTTCCTGATCCTATCACTGTTCTGCTCGACATTCAACTTTTTCTCGTGATTATATTTAACCAACGTGATCCTCATGAAAGACTTCCATGTTGAAGTCACAGCGAAAACTAGAGAAAAAAAATTCAGTTAAAAGGAAAATGAATTTAAAAAGCTCAGACTTTATGATGTCACAATTACTCTATATTCTTGGATATTTTATAATTAATGTGCTCAACCCTGGGCACTACACCTCTGTGAGTGCTTTGAAATAGTGTCTTATTCATCCTGGTGACCCAAGTGCTGCCCAGGGCAGGGGACACAATGGGGCCTTACAATTGTCTGTGTACCTGAAGTGACCATGTCATATGTCCAGTGCAAACATACCAGCAGGTCTGTTATAAATGCTTATTTTCTCAGGTAGCATTTTAAAATTCCTTAAACTATATCCCTGACGTGACAGACTTGACCTGAATCATGCGGTTACCATGGCATCTAAAGACAGCCCTTAGAAGATCATCGATTTCTCCAGACAGAAAGATGGTAAACTGCTCCAATAGAACATTTTCTACCTTACAGGCTGAGGATAAAAACTATATTTATTTGAAACAGCAAATCTGATTTTCAGAACTTCTCTCAAGCATCATCTTCTATAAGACGTTTGCTGAAAACTGCTCACTGGTTTATAGGCTCTAGCACTGATTTGTAGCAGCTTTTCTTCCATCTCTGATCTGGAAGCTTCTTTTTGAATGAAATAGAAATGTGAATGACCCCAGTTAAGAAATGCCTTTCAATGTCAGAGAAGAGTTGAAGTAACTGAGCCTTCCTGGTTTATTCAGGGAGACTGAAGCAAAAATGGGTCTACCATGAATAAAATGGCAGGTCTGCTTTCTTCGCAGGCAGCATCTCTCCTTCTGACATAGTTCTTTGATGTTAATCTAATTCTCATTAATTGCTCACTGCAAAGCAACAGAGCTTAGATCTTTGAAAGGATTGCCTTTTATAAAATCTTATTGTCTGAAATTTCTGCTTAATGGAAAGGCCACTGGACCACCAGCTTTTTGCCTTAGAGTTAGTAGGCAGGGACTGTTTAAGTCACTAATTTCTTTTGCTTGACATTTGTATAACACTTGGGAGTATTCAAAGCACTTTTGCATCCTTTGTTATTTGAGCTAGATGGGAGTAACAACCCTCGTGAGGCAGAGAGACAGATTTTTTTTAAATTTCCTTTTTTTTTTTTTTTGAACAAGGAAATTAAGAGTATGGGGATATAAAACTTTACCTCTTCCCTTTTAGGTCTTTTTTTTTTTTTGGGGGGGGCTGGACCTGAGAATTAAATTGACATAAGACAGATGAACAGGAGACAAGCATATAAGCATACGAATGTATTTAATACAAGTTTTATGTGGTGCAGGAGCCCTCATAAGGAAATAAGACCCACAGAGGCAGTTAGAGTCAGTCATTGCATACAGAATTGGACAGATTGTGAAAATGTGACAAGGTAAAGGGGCGTGAGCTAGGTAGTTAATTGGGTAGAGAAGTGACTAGGAAGATGAGGGTTAGTTTAACAGGGTTTGTACAGATCTCCCTCAGCCTCAACTTCTTTCCCTTGATGATAAGAATGTTACTTTCCTTCTTCTAGGGAGGACATCTTTCACAGGGGAATTTCATCTCCGGCTTTTAAGAAACAGAAGGAAGGTCAGAATGATCTTGCATGTGCTGTTTTTTTTTGTGTGTGTGTGTCTTTAATTCAAAATAGTCAATATGCCAGAGCACCATATTTTGGAGTGGCACATTCTTAACTCCTTCAAGGGTCAGAAAGGGTTGTGCTTCTTTTAAAATCAGTTCTTGCCAGGAGCAGACTTGGAACTAGAACGTGTTCTTCCTGTTCCTAATTCAGACTTGGGTTGCCCTGTCGTGATGGGCAAAGTGTGAGGATGGGAAGGGAGAAACCATAGCTCATTTGGGAATTGTCTGCTTACTTGTCTGTCTTCTTGATTTGACTTTCAGCTCCTTGAAGGCACAGGTTCTTATTCATTGTTGGATCCCCAGTGTCTAGAACAGTGCCTGGCACATCACAGATGCTCAGTTAACATTTTTGTTAAGAAACGAGTAATAATAATGCCAACATTTTCACCTCTGTGTATCCCCCTCTTACACATGCCAATGGCATAGAAAATGTTGACTAGAGAATTATATCTAAAATAAATAGGCAAAAATATGGGCATAAAGGGGGAAGTGTAGGTTGTCAATTAGTTAAAAGTATTGGGTGAAGGAACTGACCTGAGCTGTGAAAACTGCAGAAGAAACTTGAAATATAGCTCCTGCCTTCTAGAAGCTCAAAGTCTACTCAGAGAAACAGAACGCTCGCCATGAAGAAGATGAGGAAAGTCACCATCAGTCTGTTTGGTTGGCTCTACCCTCTTGGAAACTCAAAGTTTGAGTGTGGGGTGGACATGCACTGCAAAAAACCTTGATCTGAGAGTGAGGAGGAAGCAGAAGAACCCCATTGTCATTTTCTTTCTTTGATTCTATAATTACCTGTACCTGCATAAAAGTGTTTTTATGCATGAAACTAAATTCAGAGACTGGTCGAGGGATGAATCATTCTAATTAGCTGAAATAGAAGGTGAACCTTGACAAAGCTTTGTTACCAAAAGTTCAGTACTTGTCCCTGAGGCCGAACAAAGAATAAGGACAAATGGTTTGGAGAAAAGGAAGGGGAAGTTTATTAATTTGCCGGCAAACAAGGAGGATGGAAGACTCTCGTCTTAAAGAACCAGCATCCTCCCTTTAAGCAGAAAAATAAGGTTTTTAAAGGGGGTTTTCAGCTTTGGGCTATTGCTGTTCAAACTATAGCATCTCTAGTGAAGACGATCTCCTGACCGTTGTCCAGATAATTCTGTTGAACCATCTCCTGTGGTTTGAGATACTAGAAAACAAAGAACTGAGAACAGTCTTCTGCCCCTCTGATTGCTGGCCTCCAGAAGGAATGCAGGTTTACTTCCTCAAAAAGGGTGAGGGGTTTTAAAGAGACATCTTATAAAACATTTTGCCCTTTCTTAGACCCTTACTTCTGTTACAGCTTCATTTGGCTCTTTTCTTTAAATAGTCAAGTAATTATGCCATAATTTAGCATCAGTAAACAATTGTTTCCATCTTTATCTCTACCAGAGCTAATGTTTTCCAAGTCCTTTAGAGCTGTGCTTTCCAAAGTTCAGTCCTCAAACCATATCCTTAAATATCAACTGCCGAAATTCTGATTTGGGGGGTTCTTGGAATCTGCTTTTTCCTTCATAAACATTTTGTTTTGGAATAATTTTATATTTACAGAAAAGTTGCAAAGATAGTACTGAGAGTTCCTATATTTCCTTCATCCAGCTTTCCCTGATGTTAACTTCTTATATAACCGTAATAATTTGTCAGAATTAATAAACTAATATTGGTACAATAATACTAAGCTATAGACTATTCAGATTTCACCAATATTTCACAAATGCCCTTTCTCTGTTCAATCCAGGATATCACATTACATTTAGTAATCATCTCCTCTGTCTCCTTGGATCTGTGATAGTTTCTTAGTCTTTCCTTGAATCTGCATTTTTAAGAAAGTTCTCAGACACTAGAAGTCAAAACTCATTGCTCTTCCAAAGCCAGGGCAGACTCTGGACACACCTTGTGAGTTTAAGAAGCACATGCCTGGAGGACCTTCCCCAGCCTGAGTGGCAACCTTGTGCTTGTTATGCAGGGACTAAATCTGCAGGTGGCAGATATAGGCCAGGAAGGCAGTTTCTAGGGGTAGAGAAGCCAGGGATGGGGATGGGGGTCAGAAGAAGGGACTGCAGGAAAATGCAGCTAACAACCGCAAAGAGCAGGAACTTGAGGTTTGGAGGCATACTCACCTGTGGAGCTGCAACTTTTGTTATAAGAACACCTGTCAATCATGTATATTAATCACCTGGTAACATCCCACACCTCCTGTAAGCTCTCCCCAGGACCAGGCCAATAAAAGGAAGCCACCTGGGAGTCCAACAGCTTTCTCCACTTGTGGAGACTGACCCATTCCTCTCTGGAACATACTCTTGCTTTGTATAGCTTCCTTCTTTTCTGCAATAAAAGCTGTTTGTGTGGAATTGCTTCCTGCCTGTGGTCAGTCCATCACACCGAACTTGCTTGTGAATTTTCCAAGCAAGGAGCCGAAGAATCAGGACAACAGTCCACCAAGAGGCCAGACCTCACATGCTCTTCATCCCAAGTCATGCTCATGATGCCCAGGAACCCAGCAGTATGCAGAGGGCACACTGGAGGACTCTGGAGAGAATTTAAGAAATTTAACAAAGTACTGTTTACAGAAGTGTAGACAGGGAACAAATAAGTGTTGTTAAGGAAACCAGGAAGTTCTGACAGTGAAAAGCTTTGAGTCTCCTTGGGAAGGGGCAAGAGGAGTTGGGGCCACCCAGCCAGAGCAGTAGTCAGAGCTGTGTAGTTGGAGAGCCAGCCTCTGCCGAGCCACAGGCTCTGCAGTACAGAGGAGTGGAGGGAGACAGACTCTGGCTTCGTCTCCTTTCCTCAACAAGAAGCCAGAGGGCAGGAAATGGACCATACCGTTTCTGGGCACAGAGGAGGGAAAGAAGTGTGGAAAATTGATCTAGAGAGTAGGGAGGGGTTGAGGTAAAAATAACAGAACTGTCTTTTAAAATTTATTTTTTTATTAAAATTTTTTTTTTTTTTAGAGACAAGGTCTTACTCTGTCACCCAGGCTGGAGTGCAGTGGCACGATCATAGCACACTGTAACCTCGAACTCCTGGGCTTAAACCATCCTCCTGCCTCAGTCTCCTGTGTAGCCAAGACTACAGGCATGCACCACCACACTTGGCTATTTTAAAATTTTTTTCTAGGGACGATGTCTCTGCTATGTTGCCCATGCTGGTCTCAAACTCTAGGCCTCAAGCAATCCTCCTGCCTTGGCCTCCCAATGTGCTGGGATTATAGATGTGAGTCACTATCATGGTCCCAAAATTGTCTTAAAGCAAAATGCAGGAGAGAGCCTGGTTAGTTAACTGTGCCTAGATTAAAACTTGTGATCTGTTTATTAATTTATAGCTACTATGTTATTAGGGGTCCATGGCTTAATTTTTAAAAAGGGGATCCAATCAAAACTTTGTGTTTAGCCTTGGAAACTGTACGGTTTGTCAACTTGTTGCAAATTCAACAAATATCCTTTTGGTGGGTTAATTATAAAAGGAAAACTGTAGCTTCCAGCTAAATAAATAGACATCCAGACTGAAGAAAAGAGGTGCCATCTGAGATATAGTCTTAGAACTGATAATGGATTTGTAGAGGCCAAGGGAGAGCTTCCCCTTTATCCTCTGTAGGTTCTCTGAAAAATCAACTTACAAAAGGCAGATCAATTGGAGAAAAGGCATACAAATTTACTAATGTGTACAAAGGGAGAACCACAGAGTGATTGCCTAGCCCCCAGCGGGGTTTAGAAGCTTATATGCCATCCTGGCAAAACAGGTTATGGGAGTGGGGAGAAAGGGAATTTTGTTGAGGGGCAATAAAAGATTACTAGGAAGAATGAATGGATCAGAGAGTAGAGATTAACTTGTACGTTATCTTGTGAAAGGGTCTGTTCAGGTGTGGTTACATTCTTGGTCTTACAGGGAGGGGAAGAAAAAACAATTGTTCCCTTTGGTAGGTCTGGATCTTAGGCAGGAAAAGGAATTTCAGCTTCATCCTGTGCTTTGGGAAGGTCAGAGACCTGGAGGTTTCTTCTTCGGTTCCACATATCAAAATGCCATTTTTGGAGTTTTGGTTTCTGAGGCCCAACAGATTTTAAAAGTGATATATACTTACCTTGTAAGATTTGAATAAAACAGTGCTTTTTTTTTTTTTTTTCTATTTTGTTACTGGCTCTAGTTTTTGAAAGAAGAAATGAGTACCCTTTCTGCCGTGTAGCAAATCAAATTCTGGGAACTGAAGAACATGATTCAGAAAATGTTCATTTTTTTGTAATTGCAAAGGAGTAAGAACTCGAATGGAAAATAGCTCGTATTATTCAAGCATCCATGGGACTTATGCCGAATCACACTAGTCTTTAGAACTGGACTTTGCTAGGGTTTATCCAATGGGTTTTGTTTTTTTTTTTTATTTGGTGGTGGGCCGGGGTAGGTAAGATTTTTTTCCTTTCATCTCACCCAAGGAGTAGAAGTTAGAAATGGGGAATATTAGCTATATTTCCCATTTTTTGACATTGTTTGACATTAAATACATTAAGTTTGCTGAAACAGAATGCTGGTTGGAGGCTTGTTTTGCACATGCATATTTTTCATAGATATAGGTCTTCTTTTGTGTGTGTTCATTGTTGTCAGCCAGAAAAGGAACACTTCTTTATCTATATTGAAAGTGGTTGCATGGAGGTCTTGGCAGGAAACAGAATTCACCTCAGAGAGTTTGAATGAAGAGAGTTTAATGAAGAGGCTGTCGCAGACCAGTGGGCAGATTTACAGCAATAGATAGGAGGTGGTCTAGCACCCAGCAGTTGAAAGCCATTGCCATCCCCGGGGCCACAGGAACAAGAGTAGCTAAGAGTGGAGTCCAGTGAGAGTTGTAATCACTGAGGAAGGGCCGCTCAGCAGAGCTGTGAATGGATGTAACTGTTGTCGGACACTGCAATGGAAGAGAATGTAGGGAAACAGCACCCCATTGTGCACCTCCCATCCTCCCAACTTTGGCTGGTGTCTCCTATTAGTCAAGCCCAGCAGGGGCTAGAGAGCAAGGGAGCGTGGGCTGTACGGGAGAGAGAGGTGGGGTATGGTTGGGGGTATTATGCAGGGGAAATACCAGCAAAATGGCCTATTGCAATTGAGCCCCCCAAATTAATTACGTGTGACATTAGGTTTGGAGGAAATGACAAGTAGATGCATTAAATTAATGAGCAAATTAATTTTTTAAAAAAAGAGCCTGTTTTTATTGCTTTAAAATGACTTACTACCCCCCCGCCCACTGAAGTTCTGATGTTTTAGTGCATAAAGAAAAACCCTCCTTAGCTTAGGCTTTACCTGAGTTTTCTTAGCCTCACTCTGTGGTAAAAAAAAAGGACTGAATTTGGCCTCCAAGGGCCCTAAGGGGACAGGCCCCAGCATAGCTTGTGTTATTGGTTGCCTCAGCTGGCATTTTCAGAGTTAAATTTGGCCACCATAGCCTGTATGCTTTCATTGTCCTAATGGGCTGTTTCTGTTGGAGCTAAATGTAATTACTAAATAATCATTTCCAGTTGTTCATTGATTATTTGTGCATGAATTATTTAATGAAAATAGACTCAGATGACCCAGTGGTAGAAAGGACCGTTTCTGGGGAAAAAGCATTCACTCTAGCCCCTATACCCCCAGTTGTAGGTTATTTGAAAACAAAAGCAAAGCAGCAAAACAATCTTGAATGCTTTTGGCAACTTTAAACAAACCTGGTTCCAGGATCATGTAAGAACTTCTGTGTGGCTCAGAGAAATAGAGCTGAATATAGACCCGTTGCAACAGTTTTAATGGAGGAACCTGAAAATGTTTTCTTTAACAGGAAGTTTTTAGTGAGTAACAAAATGACATGCCCAGAAGATTGCATTCCTGGGAAAAGAAATTTGTGTTTGATTTTCATTTTCTTGGTGAACTACCTCTCTGAAATACTTTACATCAAATCTTTAGACATGATACAGTGAAAGCTTATTAGCCTCCTACTTGCTATAATGTTTTTGTTCTGTTTAACTCAACTTTTCCTTTCCCTATTTGTGGTGCATTTTTGGGCAAAGCTACCTTCCTTTAAAAGGTTCCAGAATAAAAGAAAATAAAGTCATGCTCTTTAAAAATATTATTTATTCATTCATTTATGTTGTTTGTTCATCAGTTTATACAGTTATTAGGCTTGACTGTGTTTCCTTTGTTCCCTAGCCTGGAAAAATGTCTGGCCTGGCTTTGTCTTCAGCTATATTGGCTGTTTTCTTTGTATCATGAAAATGTTAAGTAAAAAGGTCAAAAAATGGTCATAAGCTATTCACTCGAGTGGTCAATTGGCTTAAATAAAGTTTGATGGGCTTTGACTCTCAGAGGTTAAATGAGTTTAATTGAAATTTTGAGCAAAGGTTAAAAAAAAATCTATCATGCCTTATGATAGAAGCGTCATGACTTTGAGTAGCTAGAATCAATAAGGTGCTCATAGTCACTTACTCTAAGTAGATACCAAGAACTTTTTTCCTGTTACTGCTCTGAACTGTGCAAGGTGTTAGAGCAGGTAGGTAGTGGTTAATGCGACACCATGCTAGCTTGCTTTAACCTAAATTATGAGCTAGAACCCCATGAAAATATAGCACTGATGTAAAGATAATCTCTGTCCTTTGCTACTGCTCTTCCTGTCTGTGTCAGGATCATTTTCCAAATCACTGTGGTGATAAATGTTGATGCATCTTTAACTCTGTTGCCTTTCATAGTCCCTCAAGTTCAGTTAGTTGCCATGGTTATCTTTTCTAGCTCTGCAAGACTGTCATTTCCTTTTCCACTGTCCCTTCTGTAGGCAGGGACCTTCCAACAGGCCTGACTTATCAAGGTGACCTGCCTGCTCATAGTGCCTCCTTGCTCTCACCACAATAGGCTTCCTAGATCATCACATTTATTAGGATCTGCCTCTGCTTAAGAACCCTCAAGCCGGTTATTAGCTACAGAGTAAAACCCCTGTCAGTAACCAATGAAGAAATTTTGTGAGCAGCTGCTATGGGCAAGACCCCATGCTTGGTGCTGTGGGAGCACAGACCATGTCCACTTGCTTATTCACTTGTGTCCTTGGTTGGTATATAATTTCCTGTAGGCTAGAAATTATACTTGATGTGTACAAGTGCACAACAAGAAGACTTGCTTTTAATTAGCATTTCCTAATTACATATTTTCAGTTGAGGATAGCTCTTTAAGGTATCCAGCTTGGAAAATTATACATACATAGTCCCCTCAAGGCTTCTGGATTTGGCTCCTCATAATTTTGAAACTGTCTCTTTAGAATTATTTTCAGAAGTCATAAGTTATGAAAGCAAAAGAGTCTCGTTACTCCATTCTTTTGTTCAAGACACAATTTATTGGCTGCCTGCTTAGTACCAGGCACTATGCCAAGCCCTTGGCATACCAAAATGTGTTAAAGCCCCCCAAAGCAAAGACTACCAGTAACACACCATAGCCAAACAAAGTTAGGTTTATTAGCTTGCTGGAACAAGGGAGAGTGCATGTCACGGAGAATTGTGGGGCATTCCAACAGGTAGAAGTTAAGGAAGAATGTCTGCAGAGTTTGCAGGGCTGTAGTTAGTCATAGGATACTCTTGGCAGAGATTGGTCAGAATTTGTAAACTAGGAAGTTGCTGGAACAATCAGTGTTCTTATCTTGAGGACACATGACTTTGTGTGGAGTTATCGTTAGATCAGTTTGTGGTCTTATTTAGAACATATGTGTCTGAATGAGCAGGTGTTAAGAGTCTGAATTTAGTTTGTCATATATGTCATGGTTTGATACGGTTTTTTGATGTTGTGAGTCATAATACAGTTATGCAAGTTTTGGTTTCTGTTTTAATTTTCAGATCTGTCCTCACATCCTAGTTGCCAGCTGAACTGGTTTTCCCTTTATCAGAAGAATAATGACACAGTGACTATCTTCAAGAAGTTCTCAGCCTGGGCTATTATAATATAATTTGACACGTGCCATAATAGAGATATAAATAAGGTGTTATGGGGTTCAGAACAAGCGAACTAAACTACCATTTTGTTGAAATCCTACCGTTTACAGGGCTCTACATACATTGTATACTAGTCAAGTTACATTTGAGATTTTATTTAATCACCAACAATTCTATGAAATACGTGCTATCTTTCTTATGCTCAATTTAAAGTCAAAAAATTGAGATGTAAAAAAATTAAATAACCCACTTAAGGTCACCCAGCTAACAGATGATAAGTTTAGGACTTCATTAAGCAAATATTTGCTGGGTGCTGTCCTAGGTACTTTATATAAACTCCAAAATAGACCTTTGAAGTAGCTACCACTCTTTGTCCTGTTTCACTATTGAGGGAACTGAGACTTGGGCACATGAAGTAACTTGTCTCAGATCACAAAGGTGGTGACCACGTCATGGAGGCAGGATTCAGATGCAGGTGGTGTGGCTCCCTGGGCGGTGCCCATGACCACCTTGCTCTGCTTCTCCTCTTTGGCCTTTGTTGTTGGACTCTCACGGTCTGTGTTCTTAACTGCTGTGCTATCGTGGCTTGTTGACAGAGGAGAAGTTTCACAGAGGGTTGACGTGTGGGCTGGGGCTTGGCAGATAAGTGGATATTTCTGGATGGATCAGGAAGAGAAGGCTGTGACATTTCATTCAGAAACAGTAGTCCCCAAGGGGCCCTGGGAATAGGAAAGGCTCTGCTGGGACACGGGATGGTTTGAGGGACGCTGAGTGGATAGGATGGCAGGTGATGGGGCTGCAGACAGGTGTTGGGACCAGATTGGGACTTCACAGTTGCTCCTGACATTTGACCAAAAGGGTACTCCTCTTCTCATACCTTAGTGGGCTCTGAATGAGCATCCTGGCCATAATGCATCCCCAAAGGAGAGAGATCACCAAAGATATTCATGCCGAAGGCAATTCCAGAGGAGAAGTTCTAGAAGTGTGTTAAGCAGAAGAAACTTTAGGAAAAAGTGCTGCCTAGAGATATTCTTAAGGCAATTACCTTGGAGAGCGTAACACTCATTTTAATGTCTACATCCTTATAGGTTAAAGAAAAAAGATGTCACTACTTTCAATCAGTCCTCAGTCCCAAAGAACAGCTTTTATTTATGGAGTGCTGGGAGATGACATACATTTAATTTTCACATCAACTCCATAAGCAAGATACTATTCATGTCCCAATTGTATATATGAGGAAATTGAGGCTCAGAGGACTCCAGAGACTTTGGCAAGTCACACAGCGATAGGTGGTAGAGTCAAGATTTCAACCGAGTTTGATCCCAGAGCTTGTCCTGCCACCCTGCCTCAAGAAGTCTGTCCTTCTAACTTGTGAAAGTGAAGAAAGTACCAAATTCAAGAGACAATCACATGCCACAGAGAGTCATTAGTAGGGAGGGGCAGGAGCAGTGGTGGGACCGAAGGGGTGACTTATCAGAGCTCCATGCCCCCGTTCTGTGTCAGACCTGCCCCTGCTGCCCATTGTCGGGACTTACTGCTGTGATGTGGTATCCTCACCCTGTGTTAGTCCTTGAACAGCAAGAGAGAGTCTAAAAGCTAAGGACTGAGGTGCTTGGTCCCTCTTGGGCAATGGAGCATCTCTTGGCTTTTCTGGGACGTGGGTTGCTCAGCCAGTTAGCAGATGTATTTGTGTTGACCTTTCTGTTATCAACCTAGTGGTTTGCTTATTTCACTAGGACAGTTGCCCTTGTTAGGATCCGTGGGCACAAAAGGTCTTTGATGATAACTGACAATATGTTTTGAATTGGGGTATGGCATTCCAAATTTTCTCAGCACCAGGGAAAAGGTGGTGGTAGCAGGTAATGAGCCCTGAGCTACACATTCTAGAAATGAAGGCAATGATTTGTTATCATTTTTTTTCTATAAGGCGAGCTTGTGGATTAATTGTGTTAATTGCTTAACTTAACCTAAGAATGACTTGTCTCTTCAGCCCTTTCATCAGTGTGGCTGATGAAAGTCTCATCTGTTGAGTTAGGTCACCAGTGTCTGAATCCTGATTCCTTGGCTTATTTTGGACAAGTTATTTATGTTCTGTGCCTTAGTTTTTTTATTCCAAAAATGGAAATTATGAGTACATATTATATTATATGACATGGTTATTCCAAAGATTAAGATTTTCAAGAAAATCCTTGAAATTCACACAGCACATGACTCAGTACATAGTAAGAACTCAGTAAATGATAAGAATAGTAAATATTGAGTGAGCACCTGTTGTGTGCCAGGCCTGGGCATGGGCTGAGCACTGCACACCTCCCACAGGCACCTCCCAGGTGGACAGCAATCGGAATATCACCCTGGAGTCATGCGATGCAATGACCCTGTTCCAGAAACTTCTCTGAGTACTTCTCAAGTGTTAATTCTTTAATCTTTACAACAACCCATTATTATTCCCATCTATTATTTAGGCACAGAGATGTTAATGACTTTGCTCAAGGTTGGCTGGTTAGTGGGAAAACTGGGATGTTAGCCTTTCATATTGTTATGGTGTGGACCTGCATGGTTGACCTCTTTCCTGTCAGTCACAAAACAGTGGGAAGATCTCCTTAATACTTTGGTTTTCTTTGTTAATCCGTAATGCATTGGCTGTCCTTGTGTACTTTAAAATTTCTTAGAAGTAGTTTATATTTTCAGCCTTTATAAATAATACATATGATTTTAGTTTAATAATAGAAATTCACAAAATTTACTTGACCTTGGGAAAAGGTTACACACCTTTGCTTATCAGAATTCAACTGTATGTGATTAGGGCCGTGGAGAGAGGGAGGAAACAGGGGCGGGGCAGAGAGAGGGAGAATGGGAAGAAGCCTGCTGGACATGTGAACAGTACTGGCAACTCTCTCTGCCTGTCCATCTTGCTCAGATGGCTTCAGTTCTCATGCGACTTTCACAATGTGAGCATCTTGCCACGTGCAGATTTAGTAATGTACGTTTCGCACAATATGACCCATAAACGAAGCCAGCTACTTTAGCTGGTGCTTGACCAAAGAAACAGAGATTCGCTCCAGTGCCAGAACAAAAAACTAGCTGGGGTGGAATCGTTGACAAGTGACATGGCAGATCCCCCGATGAGACATCGTTCTGAGGGTTTCAAGAGGACTGTCCTCTTCAAGAGATTCCTTTTGCCTTGGATGGTGGTCAGGGAAATGGTTCTGGACTCTGCATGGCTCCTGCCTTGACAACAGACAGCCTCTAAAAAGCACCTGCAGATTTCTTCCATTCTCTGGTTTCTCCTACTCTCTGCCTGCACCCCCTCTCTACCGAGCCAGCCCCTTTGAGTGAGATGGTTTGCTGAGCTCTATTGCCCTGTCTCTTCAGGGCCCTGTCTCACTTCTCGCTGTTGGCGTCAGAAGCCTCTGACCCCCTTGGTCCTCCCTGAATTTTCTTGGGTCCTACCTGCCTGGACAGAGAACTCAGGCACATGAGTCAGTACTGTTTATGTCATGGATAACTCTTGCAAATGTCTGCATGTTTCAAAGTTGGCTTTCTTTTTCCTCTTGAAATTTTATTCAGGAGGCCAAAATAAGAGGATTTTAAGGTTAAAGTTTTTGTATTAGTGGGATTACAATGGAGGTAGATTAATGTTTACTCTGTTTTTTGTCAAATTCCCATCCTATGTGAAGCTCTCAGGGAGCCTCCTGGGAGCAAGTAGCATTGGTGGTGTTGCCGGCAGAGGTCAGGAGCACCTGATGACATAGCAGTTGCGACAAAGGCCGTGTCAATGTGTGGTTTCTCCAGTCTGCTACACCAAGGCGACTCAGGGTACTGTCAGAATTGCAGGAGATGAATCTTTTATATAAAAACAGGATATTGTCTATACAATGACAGTCAAAAGATGATTCACCATGCCCTCCACCACCCAAACAAAATATGTCCACTTTTCTGCTAAGACCCAAATAAGTGACTTTTTGCCATTGCCATCCATAGAGTTAAATTAAAGCCATGCCAGAATGGAGAGAGAGAACATTTTTGTCTAGGGCAGAGAAATCAAAATGGCAAGATCAGCAGTTGGGGTGAGGGCCTGGCCCACAGTAAGCAGTCAGAGGATGTCAGCTCATCTACTATTTGTTGAGGGGAGTTTGTTCCCCAAGTTAATTTTATAGTATCTATTATTGAAGTGATGGTGGGGGGGCTGAGTTTAGGAGGATGCTGCTTGCCCAAATGCTATGGGAATCTGAGAGAATACAAGAGTACAGGATCTCAGTTGGGTCTATTCCTTCATTCTTTCCAGTTGATTGCTTTGAATTCATCACAACTGCATTTCAGTAGAATGCTCTCTCCCTCTCTCCCTCCCTTCCTCAGTGCTGGGTTAGCTGTGTCCCCTAGCTCTGCCCACACTTTCTCTCTCAAGGCGCTCATCACATTTCATAAAAATTACCTGTTCTGTGCACTTTTTGCAAGTTGGGATTGTAACATAATTGGTACCAAAAACAGTGTCCAGCACGTACTTGGTGCTCCCTTGTGGAATGAATGAGTGAATGGTGTTAAGATGTTATGTTTCTCTCCTTTTCATCAAGTCTTAAATACAAAATCAGGACTAATTCTGCAGGGTGTGTTGCAGGATCACACAGGCTTTCAATAAAAGCACTGTTCCTGGCATTCTACTTACTGTCCCAAGCGTGCTGGGACTGTTATTTAAAGAAATGTGGCTTGAAAGGCTTTGTTAACCCTCTGAATCCAATTGTCAGAGGATGTGAAATTTTAAAAGCTTCAAAATCAGAAGATGAGTGTAAATGCTTTTTCTTGTTATTTCTGTACTAAAACTAAGGAGAATGAAAGGGGCTAGGACCAGATCTCTTTAAACTGGGGCGGGCAACTGCACGTATCATGAGTCTAGTTGGATGAGGATTAGTCTCATAAAGTCATTTAGTTTGAGGAAAATAAAGAAATTTTGAAAGCCAGGAGAAGCAGGTGCGTTAGTTAGAAAAGCATCAGCAAAGAGAGCTATAGCACACAACTCTAAGGGCAATAATATTTTCTGTGTCCTTTAAACTGAATATGAACAGTTCCAGGATTAGTGTCAATATTCTGGGTTTTGATAATTTAATATTATGTTGTAAAATTTTTTCCAAGTTGTCACATTATCATTTTAAACAAAGTCATATCATTCTATTAAATCAATTTGCTCTAAGTTGGTTGGTTGGTTGTTTCCATTTTTTTTTTTTTTAACTATTACAAGTAATGTTGCCATGAGCATCTTTTTGTATACAAAGTTTCTTTTTTCCTTTAGGATGAATTAGCACTACATTCATGGGGAGAAACGATTTTATGGCCTGGATACCTATTGCCAGAGTATTTTTCAAAGGACTGTAGTGAATGCATTGAGGGAATATTTTAGCTCCTTTTGAAAGCCGTGTGTTCTGCTCAGTGACATTTACCACTTTGCGATCATCTGTTCTTGTTATAAATCTGAAACCGTATACTCCAAATTGATCTTGCTCTATAACTTGCTGTGCAGCCCACATAAAGCTAGGTTCCCATGAGGTTTGATCCCAGTACAGCATCACATTCAAGGAAACGTCCAACAATCAAAATCAATTAGAAAAATTAATTCCAATCTTTATTGTGTCTCTCAAAGAACATCAAATGGAAGTTCTTAAAACTACCCTTCTCTCCTTTTCAATCCTGGCACTGCAGTTGCTTGACACCTTTCCCTCCTCTTCACATTGTTGTCTCGCTTCTAATTGGCTTCGCTATTTCCTTTCTGCTGATAGCTACTGTCTTGCTCATACATTCAGCCATCTTCCCCAAAGTCCAAACAGCCTACACATGACCCTTCTTGCTGCCTAGAACCTCTCCTGGGAAACAGAGTCTACATGTCCTTGGGAGTTTTCGCACATCCAGACTCAGACGTCACATAACAGGAGAACAACCTTGTAGCTAGCCTGGCAGACAAGAATATACCCTCCTTAGAAGCAGGAGAGGATGGGAAGACCATGTGTAGTCATAGATTAATTATTTTATCCCCACCACAGATAATCACAACAGCAGTAATAACAGCATTGCTTATATGTTTACTATAGGCCAGTTCTAAGCACTTTCAATGGAATGTCGCTGAATGTTTATGCAACCTTATGAATTAACTTATATTATCAACTCCATGTTTTAGAAGAAGAAACTAGACTAGAAAGTGTTTTAAGTAACTTTCTCAATGTCACACAGTAAGTGACAGAGCTGGTATTTGAACTAGGTGGTCTGGCTCTAAAGTCTGGGTTCTAAACTACTGTACTACACTGCTTCAGTTTGTGTATGCACACACACATCTATACAAGCATGTATGTGTTACATCTGTTATATAGATATATTAATATATAGTACTTTTCACAGTTCCTTCATTTTATCAAAGTGGAGAGCAAGAACTTGAAAACACTGTGGAGTGCCCATTTCTGATGTGCTATTTTTTTTAATTAAAAATCCCTTTTTAAGGTGACTTTGAGCTACTGGCTGTATCAGTCTACCTGTCAGATCTTATTGATCTAGGCCATGGCATTGCTTTTATTACTTCTTGTTATGAAAAAGGCCTATTTTGACAAAGTCAGTGGAAAGACGTGATCCATCTTAGAATCTGGAATATCCATCTAGTGAAAAATTATTTGCCAGTAGACTGACAGGAGTGTGATGCTGAACCTCAGAAAGAAAAGGGTGATAATTTAAATGGCTTTTTATCAATTTCTCAAGGAAATGCACATATCCTGCTGGTGTTTTGGGATTTTGAAAAAAAATCTTTTATTCTTTTTTTTGTTTTTCTTTTTCCTTTTTTGGGGGTTTATTTTTAGTGCATCAGCTTTTATCTTTTATATTTTTCTTTTGGATATGCTAATTAAATGATCTGGTTCAGTGTTTTCAGCCCAGAGACAGTGTATGATGCAGTGCTCAGATAAGAATCCCTTTCTCCTTTGAAAAAATTGCTTGCACGTTAGATACATGAACACATCTTTCTAGAGGAAAAAAGAAGTGGAAATATTTTGGTTTTGCTTGAGAAGAAAATGTCTAGCAATTTAGGTCACTCTTCACAGTGAAAATTGACTTTAAAAACATCAGTCAATTGTTCAGTTTGAAATATTGCCTGTAGTCTGCTCTTCAAAGAGGAGTGCCTAGTAGGAAAAGGCAATAGTCCTCCAGGTTTTTTTGTAGTGCAAAGAATGCTGGAATAGGAGTCAGGAGATCTGAGGTTGAGGCCATTTCTGCTGATTTGGGGGCTTATTACATATCCTCTCTGAGTTTCACTTTCTTCATCTGTAAAATGAAGGTTTGTACTAAATAATTTCTATATCCTTCTTTATATATAATAAACTTAAGATAAATTTCTGTGCTGGACAATCTTTAAGATTCTATGCCCATTCTATGATGGCATGATTCCAGGGTCTAATAGGACATTGGCAGCCACCTCCCTGCTTGGAGTGTCCTCACTCCCTCCAATACTTACTTCCCAACCCCACCTGGCTGGCACAAGCTCAAAATTGCCCAGTTATAGATTCTTTACTTAAGATTAGGAACTGGTTAAAATAAAAATGTTCCTGGAAGGATCTTTGTTAGCTGTTTGCCATAATTATTTAGTTCATTTAACTAATGCAATAAGCAGTAATTTAGCATATAAGATATTCAAGATACTGAGTTGGAGGCATGTGTGGAGTGGTGAGGAGCAAAGTAAGGATGCATGAGATATGGTCCTGCCCTTGAAGGACCTGAAACTAGTGGTGAATGGGCAAATCTGCATAAATGTCAGATGAATGCTGTGGATCATGAGTGCTGTACGAGTTTAAATGAAGAGGGGGGTTTCTGGCAGCTGCAGTGGTCAGGGAGAAAAGGCAACAGTCCTCCAGTTTTTTTGAGATCAGGGTTGAACGTGACTTTGCAAGATGGTTGACTGAATAAGAGGCATAGGTAAGAGCCTATGGCTTGGCATGAATCAAAGCTTTAGGTGGGACTAGCCAAGGCAGGTTGGGAAGTACAGTTCCATATATAAGGAGAAGCCCTGGTACTGTAAAAGATGGACCAAGAAAATTAGATTTAATGCAGTAAACAAAAGGGAGTGACCATTCATTCTTGAACAAGGAAGTGATATGCCATGGGCAAATTTTAAGAATTCCCTGCAGCAGGGGTGGGAAGGATGATTTGAAGAGGAAAGAGCCTCTCAGTCTTCTGAATTTCAACCCTCACCCCTTGAATATTATTGTATTGAGTGGGTGTTTTTAAAAATCTGATCCTGATGGTCCTTCTAGGAAGAAATGTTGAGTGTAAGTGATCTTGCCAGCCAAAATAGGCATCTTGGGAAGGAAAAAGAAATGTTTGAGGGATCCTAAAGTGAAGGGGTGGGGCTTGGGATGCCCACTCAGGCCTGGTCATCTGGTCTCAGTGACATTAACACTCAACCCCTTTCCTCTTCCAATTTTTCTAGCCCTTAAAACTGAGTAAAATGTCAAACTGTGAAAGGTCACAGGGGCTTTTTTTTTTTTTTTTTGGTATATTTAGGTTCTCACAGTTTTAAAAAATATGAACGCTATAATGTCTGCCTCATGTGGATGAGGACATATCGATCAGGTTTCACATTGGAATTACCAGGAAAAGTTCTGGCTATCTATTGCTGCCTAACAAATCACCCCTGGACCTAGGGGCTTAGCACAACAGTCGTCTCTGTGCCTTATAAATCTCTAATCTGAGCTGGTCCAAGTGGGAGGGCTCATGTCTGCTCTGCATGGCATCAGCTGGGACAGCTGGGCTGGAGGCTGGAAAGTACACTTGCAAGGTGGCTCACTCAGGGGACTGGCAGCTGGGAGCTCGGAGTGGGGGTGTCAGGAGGCCCGAGGTGAGGGAGGCCCAGGTTCCTCTCCACATGCACCTCTCCACGGCTTCTTGGCTTCCTTGCAGCATGGTGGCTGAGTTCCAAAAGTGAGCATCGTGTGTGTGTGTGTGTGTGTGTGTGTGTGTGTGTGTGTGAGAGAGAGAGAGAGAGAGAGAGAGAGAGAGAGAGAGAGAACATGAACCAGGCAGAAGCTATATCACCTTTTTGACCTAAATTTGTTAGCAAGTTAATGGCACAGCTTCTACCACATAATCAAATGTTAGACCTAAATCACTAAAGCCATGCTGTATTCAAAAGGGAGGGAATTTAATTCCACTTCCAGATAGGAGAAATGACATAGAATTTGTCAATATGTGTTAAAGCTACCATAGCATTCATGAGACTCTTTCTCCCCTCCACCTCTTCAATTGTAGCTTTAAATGTTCCTAGGCCCACCCCTAGAACAGGATCTGGGACAGGGCCAGAGAGGTCACATGGGTGAGGTAACAGACAGAACTCGCCTCACCTGCAGCAGATGGACCTCGCCTCCCCAGCCTCCAGCCTGGAACTTCCGGTTGGATGGAGAAGCAGAAATAGCCATCACCACTGCCCCACTAGACTTCTTTGTTGTCTGATTAGTCTCCTTAATTATTTTTTAAGGGCCTTACAGCCAGTGATGTAACCCATGATGGGTCAGAAGTGGAAACGTGCTTTGGAGGATGTCCTTCACCTTTGAAGCTGGTGTTAAGTGACAGTCTTAGCAAGGGACAGAGTGCTGGATTAGGGGGCGCTCAGGCTGACTTTGTTTAGAGATTCTTTCAGGCTCTAATAAAGTAGATAATCTCTGGGGAGGCCCTTCAGCTACATAGTTCTCTAAAATCCATGTCCCTGACTGTGGTGTCCTCTGTTATAGATTACTTAGAGGGCTGGTGTCCATGAGAGGTATTCTAGCCCCCAAAGTGTGTGGGATGCCTGAGCTCTCAGCAGAGGTGGGAAACTGAGTCACAAGGATGTGACCTGAGATGATGGCAGGAACTCCCTGTGTAGAGTTGTCTTGGAGAGTCACAGAAGTCAATCATCAAATAGCATTCTCTGTGATTCGAAAGTCAAGTGCTCATTTTTGAGCACTCCCTTAACCTTGTTCATAAGGAAACTTTATCAAGAGAATGTTGCTGTACTGTTTTCTTCAAATGGGTTCTGCATGGATAGAGTTATACTTGATAGCTCCTGGCTTGTCTTTCATTTCAAATATGGGGAGAGAGAATGTTGTTTGGAGAGTCCTTTAAGCCCTTTCCACTGATAGAAAGAACATGCTTCAGTGCTTGCTGATCTCCCATGTTTCTGAGAGTTGTTTTTGAGTCATTTAGAAATAGTTGAACAATTTTCACATTAAATTCCAAACCCCTTTCACTTAAGAGCTTCAACATTTATTAGTCAGCTGTCCTGTAGAGCAGGTTTTTGCTTTTATTTTTAAGGGCTTAGACAATTTCTTCTATAAATAATACTATCTGATGTCATAATGACATACATTGTGATACTGATATTTATTAAAACTATTTATGTCATGAAACCATATGTTGGAAGAAGTTTATGTCTGTACTATTAGTCTTGGAAGCAGAAGCTTTTTCTATTGGATGCAGTGCCTGGGATTGTGGTATATGATATTTTAATTAAGTAGAGTTTTTTTTTTTGGCATTAAAATCTTTAGGAAGGTTAAAGAATTAGAAGCAGAGAGCTGTCCAAGGAATAAGGAGTGAGCTGTTTTTATTGACAATATATAACTATTTAATAGTTGGTTTGTTTCCTGTCCCCTGTTCCCAAGGTGCTCGTGGTTTATAGAAACCTCAGGTGGAGGCACTTCTGAAGAATGCTAGACTGAAACTAATGTCACAGAGTCCAGGCAGAAAACAGATAGCATACTCAAGCAGATAATTCAGGAGAGTTTAAGGAAAGACCTGTTTACAAAGGGTAGGCATGGTTAACGGAAACAGGTGAAGGATGATGGATGCACCCTGAAGGGGCCTCGGGAGGGAACTAAACTTGGATGTGGGAGGGGCCCCGTGACAGGGGCTGTGCCTTTCGCAGAGGAGCACATCCACTCACTAGGAAGACAGCTGGGAGAGTGAACCCTCCGGCTCCTCTTCTCTCTCGTCACCAGCTGAGGCCTTCCCTTGGCAAACCCCAACCAAAACCCAGACGGAGGCAAGAAAACCCATTGCTACATTCCATGAAATTCAAACTTGTGGAGTGTAGAGCAGGGTGGAGAGGGTAGAGAGAGGATTTGAAAGGGGCCAGTGGGAAATATCTATTACAACAGATAGACACAACTCTACAGTTTTGGTTTGTTGTCTTTTCACAAAGAGGAGCTCATCAGGTGGGCCTAGTTGCATGGTGAATTTAACGTTAAGTTTCCCTCCAATAAGATAAGGGTGAAAATTCAGATTGCATAAAATTCCTCCGAAAAATCTCATCAGCTCCAGAACAAAGGGAATTTGAGACTTTGTATTTCTGGCTTTTTTCAGGCCATGGATAGGGCTGGAGAACTGGGGCTAGAGAGCAGAGGAGGGATGAGGTATTTGAAACTAACTCTTCCTAAAGCAAAGAGATCTTGGTTCTATACTAGGAAATAAACACTTGGCAGAGCCCCTGGCTCGGGGTGGGGAAGAAGAGGAAACATGCCCATCAATTAGATGGCCACACCCTTCTCTACCTGGTAGCAGAGGGACAGAACCCCAGAGGTAGGGGAACTTCTGTGATAAATGTGCTCAAAAGGGAGAGCATGTTCTGAGAAGCATCCAGCCTGGATCTCAGAAATGTATTTGTCTGGTAGAATCCAGCCATTTGGGCTCTATACTCTCCATACCCAGTGGGTTCCCGTAGGCTGCCTTTTGGTGCTGAAGTAGCCCAAGACAGAAGGGAAGAGCATGTGTCTATTGAGCCCTTTACGGTTTCTGATATTATGCTAACTTATGTGAGTCCACAGAGCACATGTAACATGATAATGGTATATAGAATTTTTTATGTATAAGAAATCATAGGACTTTTAGGCCAGGCATGGTGGCTCACGCCTGTAATCCTAGCACTCTGGGAGGCTGAGGCAGGAGGATCGCTTGAGCCCAGGAGTTTGAGGTTGCAGTGAGCTATGATGACACCGCTGCACTCTAGCCTGGGTGACAGAGTAAGACTCTGTCTCAAAAAAAAAAAAAATTTCAAGGCTATAACCTTGTATAAGAAGCCTAACTGCTCACAGAGTGGCTTTCAATATGTAAGGTGGGTCCGTGGTGTTTCCCATTCAATCTGCCTTAGTCTTTAAGGACCAAAAGAAAGTGGTGTATGACAAGCTCATGGTGCTGGCTCAAAAGCAGCATCTTAAGGTAGTTTATATTTTTTGGCTTTGGGATGAAGCTGGCTCCTTCTCTAAAAAAATAAATAAATAAAAAATAAGGATGTGTATGTACTGCTCTTCAACACTGGGAATTCACATACAATGAAGACCGTTTAGAGAAAAAAATGTTCTCATCAGTAGGTTATGGTCCCTGAAAAAGCCACATTCAGCAGATGTAGTCATATAAAGATCCACAGGGGCTGAAAAGCTTCTTATGGTCATTTAGTTTGAAAGTCACCTTAATTTGTCATTGGTCTTGAATTCAAATATTCATAAAAGCAGCCTCCAGGCAGGAGAATAAACCAGTAGTGTTTAATTGTACTTGTTTAATTCAACCATGAGAAAAATTAATCCTTTCATAAGTGGCTGGTTTTCTGGATGACATTCTGCTGCTGAATCATTCCTTTTATTTTGTAATGAAAAGAAAAGTTATAAAATGTTTTTAATTAAAAGTTTTAATCTTTTTTCCCCTTCTTTAAAAATATGGGGTGGAAGAATACTATTTTAATTGGAAGAAATATTTAGCTCAATAAAACTAAAATATAACTGAGTAAAATCAGGACATGAAATAATCAAGATCAGACATCTGAAGGAGTCCACAAGGTTTCTTGCATGTACTCATACAGGAATTTATACTGAGATCTGCACTAAGGAGTCCTGATAATAAACCAACTGGTTGGGCATTTGCTATGGGCAGGGCTAGTTTGTGCAATATATGATGAGGTTGTTGCCTTCAAGGAGCTAATATGATTGTAGAGATAAAACCCATGAAAAGTGATAGATATACAAGAATTAAATGACTGTCCAGTTGAAATAATGCCACAGAGCTGTATATACATATCTTCCAGATAAATGGTACAGGTAGTAAGTGCTTTATTCAGAAAAAATCGAGAGTTGTGGGAAGGCACGCAGCAACTTGGAGATGGAACTTGAGTTGGGTTTTTAAGGTGGGGTCAGAATTAGATGGAGGACATTATAGGAGGAAAGCAAGAAATAAGAAACAATGGGCTGGGATCTTCATGGCCACTTAACATGGACTGTACACGAATACCGCCAGTGACTCACTGCCTTCACGGGCAACCTGCTCTATTTTTGCACAGCATTAGTCATCAGAAAGTTCTTTTGTTTAGTCTTCAGGTGAAATCTACCCCCGCCCCCTTGAACTTCCGTTTGAGTTCTTTCCTTCTAGAGAAATTTAAACCCCTCTTCCATATGTAAGCCCTTGAAGTAGGCAAAGAGGATGATTTTGTGTCCCCTGAGTCTTCTTTTCTTCCCCAGTCCTTTCAGCTGTTCCTCATTTTTCATCATTTCCAGATGCTTTGCTGTCTTGGTCACTTTTCCCCGTGTACCTGGAGACCCTTCCTTCACCAACACATCTTTTTCCTGCAAAGCATGGATCTGATCACATCCCTATTAAATACCTTCAGCAGCTCTGCAGTGCCTGCAAAATAAATGCAGGCTCCTGGTTTACCTGTGACGTGGCTCCCCATTGGGAACGAAAAATGTTTGCACTGTGTACCCCTCCCCCACTTTGGTAAAATGCCACCTGTAGCAGAAGATGCAGCAGAGCTGTGACATAGCATCCACTGTGCCGTTCACCTCCACTTTTCCCTGCGAGTGGGGAGGGAGAGGTAGAGGGTGGGGTCTTGTGGGTGAGTTTTTCCCCTTTATTCCCCATTGGTGAGAGAGCAAGGCCATTGCCTGAGTGCTGTAGACACTGCCTTTTGTTGTCCTGGGCACCGTGAGGGTTGGCTTTCAGGGATGCTGAGGCTGATGTTGGAGTCACCCTGCCTCCCCCTGCCCTGGTCTCAGCTCAGAGATGTGTCTTGTTCCTCACAGCTGCCAAAGGGTTGGCAGAGACAAGGCCACGGCCACCCTGTCCTTCGAGTGAGCTCGTAGGGGGCCCTCAGGCCCTGATGTCTCACAGTGGCTACCCTGGCTGGGTTTCTGATCTTCACCACTCCTTGAAGCTAACAGAGTCTTCCATGGCATCTAGACTGGCAGGGAAAATAGGTTAGTTTCCAGAAAGGTAGAGAACGAGGCCTGCAGAATCCATCCGTAACATTGTATGGATGGCGTTTTACTCATTTCTATTTGCTGCTCTTGCTCACTTTTATAATGATTTGAGCTGTTATAGTCTGAACCAGCCACACTTATTTCAGTGTTCTGAAAGCAAAACTATGTCCATAAATTTCAGGAAGAAGAATAGATTGTATAATAGCTTTTGGCTTTACTGAGAAAACTCAGAATGACTTCTTGTTTTTATTTTATGTTATCTTAAAGTTGTTAGCATGGTCTCTGTGCAGAGCCCTTGTCCCATTCTAATGTTTCTCACATTTACTTGTGGATTTGCTGTAAGCTCCATACCTATTTTTATTCTCTGCATAGCACTTATCATTTCCTGATATTTCTCATGTTTATTTGCTGAGTTTTTGTAAGCTGCATGAACGTAGGAACGATGTTTTGTTCATTACTCTGTCCCTAGCACCTGGTACACAGTAGATATGCAATCAATAGTGCAATGAATGTTGAATGAATGTGAAATCACTCCTGGTGCAGACTGCATTCTTCTCCATACTTTGAAGTAGGGGTGGCCTTATTAGCTTTGTTAGGATTTAGCAAAAAGATCTTTCCAGAATGAGTGCTACCTGGAAGGCACCCTCCTGGTTACTTAACTAGTCCCTTGTGGTGGCTCCTAGTGTTCCACTGCTAGTGGTCATCTGCCCACCCCCGCTCCTGGAATCTTCTGGAATGAAAATCTACCTACTGCCTTATACTTCCCTGGGGGTTTTGCTCTCTGAGCATTTCTTGCCATTGACATGTGGTCTGATGAGAGTGATCTGAGCATTCTACCACATGACAAATATTTTGCTCCTTATCTCGTGCATTACTTCTGTATCTCCCCGAACAACTGGAACGCTGTCTCCTTATTCCTCAAGGGGTCATAGCATCCAGATCCAGGAATAGAGCTGTAGACAGTTGCACATTTCTATCTGCTTTGTACCAAATATACTATTTTCCCTTTGAGAGCTTGCCTGCCTGCCTTTCTTCTTTTCTTCCTCTCTTCCTCCCTCCCTCTGTTCAGCGGCATTTGTTGAGTACCTACTATGTGCCAAGCCCTGTTCTGAGTTCTGTGGCTACATGGTGAATCAGGCGAGCAGGACGCCTGCCCTCTCGTGAATGTTCGAGGCTACCATACAAACAACATCCTCACCAGCACCCCCCACACACATTGTACATGCTTCAGTTGAAGGGTTAAGTTCCACTTTGACGAATGCCGTTGTGCTGTAGAAGCTGAGTCGTGCAGTCAGACAGGCCTGTGCTGACCTTTCAGGTCTTGCCTTTATTACTGGGGTCAGTGACCTTGGCAGGACAGGAAACTTAATTTCTTTCTTTCTTCTTTTTTTTTTTTTTTTTTAGACAGGATCTTGTTCTGTTGCCCAGGCTAGAATGCAGTGGTTGATCATAGCTCACTGCAACTTCAAACTCCTGGGCTCCAGCGATCCTCCTGCCTCAGCCTCCCAAGTAGCTGAGACTACAGGTGCCCACCACCACACCTGGCTAATTTTTCTATTTTTTTGTAGAGATGGGGTCTCTCTATTGCTCAGGCTGGTTTCAAACTCCTGGCCTCAAGTGATCCTCCCGCCTCAGCCTCCCAGAGTGCTAGGATTACAGGCGTGAGCCACTGTGCCTGGCCAGGAAACTTAATTTCTTAAGGCTTCAGCTTCCTCATGGGTAAAATGGGAAGAATAATAGTATTCACTTTACAGAACTGATGGGAAGATAAAATGAAATACAACTTATGTAAAGCACTTAGGACAAGACCTGACTCAACAAATGTGGGTGATGAGAACGAGGTTGGTGGTGATAGCTGACAGCCTGGAGGGAGCACGTGGAAATAGCTTGACCTTGGTTGTGATAGAAATGCTCTTAATCGCCAATGGCTTGACCAAAGGATAATAGGATCTGTTTACATCAGCAATGCAGGGGAGAGGTAAACATAGTTGGGATACATATGAGCACAGTAACCATATTTTCTCGACTTGAAAAATCAGGTAGTCTGACGAGCATGCATATACACTTCTCTGAGGACGGACGAAAGATTTTTAGCTGGGCCAATGGTTGCTGTATATGTGGGACATGCATCTCCTATGAGAAAAAAGCTGCCAAGAGAAGACGGGGTTTGTTGGGGAGGAGGTATAAAAGGAGGAGAGGAAGAGGAGAGAAGACAAAGCCTCTGGCTTTCTCATTTCCTGCTCTATTTACCAGGACTTGTGGATAGCTCTTTTAGCTTTGTCTCTAAATAATTGAAGACTATCTTAAGTACCAAGACCTTCAGTAAAGTAATATGCCCAGTTGCTCTATGCTGAGCTAGGATGAAAATCCTGTGTATCACACTCTGAGAGGATCGCTGTGTGTCGTAAAGGAGGAGTTAATTGGCAAAATAGGAGGGCAGGTACTTGTCCGCAGCTGTCTAAGGATTGTGCACCCCAGGAACCCTTAGGGCAGAGTGACTGCACCTGGAAGGACAGTGAAGTTGCCCGTGAGTGTTCACATGTGTATGGCCTTTAATAGGATATCTGCTTGAAATAGTTACAGAGCAGTTAAGTGTCTAAGGGGCCAAGCTGAAATTCCTTCATTAACAAGTTTGTCACTTGAAAATTCAGCTAATTTGAAAATTAGTTCATTTTAAAATGCCTTTCAGCAATTTGAGTACTTAGAAAATCTCTTTGGGACACTTAACAACAACAATTCCAACAAAAATGTCCTAAAGGGTAGAAAAAAATCTCCCACTTCTCTTAGAATACTTTCTACTTTTCAGTAGAGGTATCCAAACATAGTAGAGTGTGAATACTGAATAAAAATAGTTTAGGACAAAAATAGAAAATAGAGACTTGTTCTCCTGGTGTGAGAACACATGTAATAATCACAATATTTTTCTTTCTTTTTCACTGTGACCATTTCTGGGTAATGTTCATGCTGGGCGAACAGTTTTTTCTTTCTTTCCATCTTCTAACTCTCTCTCAGCTTTTCCAAAGAACTTACATTTCTTCTATGTTTCTCTTTAAATTTAAATTTCCATTAGGAAAAGATTCAGAAAAGACCATGGTGAGATGAAATATGTCCATGAAAACCTGCTATTTCCTAGGCATGGTCGGGACCTCTCTCCCTACTTCCTAACACTACCCCTGGCTCCTGGCTTCCCCTTTCCTCCCTCCTGCCCCTTTGCCTTTGGTACTCTTACAGCATCAGCGTTTCTTGTGCAGAGCACTTATCACAGTAGTAATTTAAGAATAAATTTTGTAATTCATCCTTTAATATTGCCCTCCTTTGATAAACTGTAATCCCCATGAGGGCAGGGGAGTAGACTGTTCTGTTCGCCTGGGTATACACTGGGTGTGGCCCAGTGCCTGACACATAATAGCAGCTCAGGTTATATTGTTGAATAACAGCTAACATTTATTGAATGAGAGGGATCCTCCTAATGAAAGAATCAGCCTTCAAAATACTTGAAAACAATCAAACAAATAAACAAACTGCAAATAAAATCTAAAAAAATCTGTGTGATATTTATTTTGTATATAGCTTTGAATTTTTAAGCCATTAAATACATCAAATGCTACAGATAATTAGGATATGAACATTCAAGTTTCTGAAAGTGTGAATTGATCTCAAATAAATTATTGTATCATTATTTCATCCCTGAGATGAAATGAGATAGGGAAGGGGTGGATAGTTTTACTAAATCGAGATCAGCATAGGAAGAAAGGTGGGTCCCCAAGCCCAGGTCTCTCATGAGAATAATCCAAGAGATGTGCTTGTGTACCAGTTGCGGTCCAGGCAGAAGGTGGCAGGCACTCTGAAACTGGTAATTTGAGGAGAATTTAGCAAAGGGATGACTTATGAAAGTGAGGGTAGAGTTTATAGAAATGCTAAGAGAGAGTGCAGCACCCCAGGGCTAGCTTCAGCTGGGAGCCTTTCCTCCCTCTAGTCCTGAAGGGTCAGGGGATGGAGAGTTACTGGAACCTAGGAAGGGTAGCTGTGAGTCACCTAACAGGAGCTGTGACAATGATAACAGAGTATAGCCGACCCACAGCATCTTGGCAGGGAGGAAGCCAGGGAGTGCAAACACCAAACTCACTCTCTCCCGCATCCTAACCTCCTGCCAACACCTTCTGTTGGTACAACCCAACCCACCATATGTTGAGGTCTAACATAAGGAACCCATTGCTTTAGTCTGTAAGGGTCAGCCATACAGGGCCCAAAGCAGGGCAGAGTATGTTGGAGAGTGAACGTGAGATGCAAAGAGAAGATGTAAAGTCAAAAAAGAAGATAAAAAACACAGCTTCCATGTTCTCCACTGAAACCCAGCAGAGGACACAGACAGCCTGGGAAGTGTGAAAATCAGGACATTTATTTGAGAGCTTTGGCAGGTCAACCTCTGCACGGTCCCCATGAGGAGAAGTAGTATTGGCAAGGTCAAGTTGCTGCTCAGTGGCGGCAGCTACCCTTAAATCCTAGAGGTTTCACTAAGTCAGTCGTTTGTTCAGCAAGTATTTGCAAGCGCCTTGCTGTGTGGGGTGCGAGAGCCTTATAAGGGATATTTTTGGTGCCCCCATTTTCCGATGGAGCAAGGCTGTACCAGTAGGCCTTCCTTTAGTACAGAAACGCTCAAGGTGAGCAGCAGCACCTGGGAGCCGGTTAGATATGCAAGTCCATGAGCACCCCTGGACCTTCTAAATCAGCAGCTCTGGGCGTGGCGCTCAGAAATCCGTGTTTTAACAGCTCTCCAGGGGATTCCTATGCACGCTCAAGTTTGAGAAGGACTCTGCAGCAGCTGTTGCCAACTTTTGGAACATGAAGAAATAAGCTTAGGGCTGTGAGTAACACACCCCTCACCACCCCAGTACGCACAATTTTATTTTAATCATGGCGTATTTTCAAATAGTCTTGTAAAATAAGGGAATTGGATTAGAGAAGTAGTTTTCAACGGTGTTTATTGGATCCCCTTAGAGCCTGGGGGAGGAGGGGAGGAGGAGTGGTCACTGGGCCAATCCACTCAACTGAAGTATTAAGTTTATTTTTAAAATATTTCATTTGTACATGAGGTTCTAAGACTTCAGAAGCATTTGAAAACATTTGGTTGAGATGATCTAAGATTGTTCAAATGTTCTGTGGTGCTGTATGTATGTGTAAATTGCATTGATTCATTATGTGTGGTATCAATATTTAGTGCTTCCATAGATACATATTTTGTTTTATTTCAAAATATTAGCCCTGGCTTATGGCTAGAGGTGCTATTTTTCCATTTCCTGTCCTTTCTGGTACAGCTAAGGTGTTTTCCCATAGATCTTTCAACCTTGAATGCATTTGTAATTTCTAGAATGGCAGTTACCCCTTGGCAGCATGTCATTAGTTGTTTTAATATCTCCTATTGCTGTTTTGAACACCAAAAAATTGCAGAAAGGGTCACTGCATTTCTGCTTGCATCAACTTGTGTGTCTGAGCTATCCATGTAAACATTAGGCTATTAAATATTTAAAAATGGAGAGGGGTATGGTTCAGCAGGCAGGATCAGTGCTGTTCAAATCCTGACTTTATAGTTGGCTTACATGAGATCCAAAGCTTGAGCAATCACCCATCCTTTCTCTGTTTGCATTTTCTTATTTGTCAAAGGGCCATACTAATATACTGCCTCCCTATGTCACATGAGATAGTGCCAGAATTTCTACACAGAAGGGGGTTGGGAGCAGTAATCTTTTTGCTGGGTGTGGAGAGTGAGACAGAGACTTGTCTTGAAGGTAAATTTGCAAACAAGCACGTGCTGTTTTTCTTAGTTTGTATATCAAAGATCATAAAATTAGAAAAGTTTTCTAAAGATGCTTTTATTTATAATGTATAGAAAGTTGATAAAGTGGCAATTAATTATATCAAGGAGTACTTTTTAAAAAAAAAATTTGGGTTGGCTTTTGGGGAAGATTCTCAAAGGCAGGGAGGCCTGAAGTTCTTGCCCCCAGCCAGTTTTTGGCTTAGTTCTTCTGTAACCCTGGGACCTTGTGAATAATAAACTGATGAAAGTACTAAGGAAGAACAAGAATAGAAGGATTATCAAGCTGGTAGCATTTATATTTCTTAAGGGTCTTGAGAGAAGGGGGAGCATTTGATTCATTTTTATGTCTTTCCCCAGCTCCTCAGCATCTGGTACAGCGCCTGTCTTATAGTAGCTGTTCAATTAATACTTGAAGTGCAGATGAATTTGTAACTCAGATGTTACCTGGGGTCACCTTTAAATAAAGGAGACTTGAACTCTATACTTGGTGCTCTGCAATCCTAGAAGCTTATGGTCTTATGGCCACTCTTGCTCTGATATCTGGTTGCTCCAGAGCTCTTGGTCACATGTGTCTCACCTGTGGCTCTTCTCCTCTGTCCTGTGCAAACCCATAACCAGCCCCTTCTTCTTGGTTCTCCTCAAGCCATTCTCACATATGGCATTTGTGTGCAGTGGATATTCCCAGTCATTCAGGGATACCAGTTGGGAGACAATAGCACACAGATAATTTAGGATTAAATATTAGTTTTGTTCTAAAAAATTCTCCCAGGGAGTATAGGTCCCAACTCCTTGGGTGGAGTTTGCAACTTCCTTGTGGTGGCTTCCTTCCAAAGAATACAGTGTGGAAAAGGTGGGGGTGGGGGAGGAAACAAGTGCAGGGCAGAAACCTGAACACTACCTCAACCAGGCGATCAGCATCAATGTCAACAGTGATCAGTTATGTGCAGAGTACGTGCCCTCAATCTGATGTGGTGAAAATGGCCCTTTGCCTCTGTGGTCTTTCTTCCCAATCCCCCTAACCTAAGTCTAAACATGAGAAAAACATCAGACAAATCCCGATGGAGGGCCATCCTATAATATGCCTGACTAGGACTCTTCAAAACTCTCAAGGTCATCAAAAATAAGGCAAGTCTGAGAAACTGTCACTGCCAAGAGAAACCCAAGCAGACGTGACGACTAAATGTAACATGGTGTTCTGGAGAGGATCCTGGAACAGAAAAGGGATATTGGGTAAGCACTGAGGACATCTGAATGAACAGTGGTCCCCTGGTCTCATACCTGGAACAGAAGATTTCTCTCTGCCTCCTCGCCTTTCTTTCCTCCTTGCGTTCCCTGCCAAGGTGCTGGCCTCACCATCCACATTGTTACCCTGCCGCTCCTTATACCTCTCCTGCTTTGGGTCTCCTCTGAATACCCCCATCCCCATTACTTTCTTTCATCGACCACTTTTAGGTTTTTATTTCCACCCTAGCTCATGCAGTTGCTCTTAAAGTTCCAGTTGTTGCCCCTCCCACTGCAAATGGACAAACTGACTCCGTTTGCTGATAGCTGGTCCTCAGCCCAGATCTAGCTCTGGGAGACTCTGGGATCACAGTCTTGTGGCCTGGCTCAGCACAGGTGGGTCGCACCAGGTGGAGCATTGCTCACCCTGGACGGAAGGGTTTGCTCATCTTTCAAGGGTTTATCTCAAAATTAATTATATGTTTTTCACCATAGTTAACATGTAAATATTTCTAAATGAGGTACTTAGGTTAGAAAAAAAGTAACTCCCAATGCAAGGCACTGAGGACACTTAAAAATACCCTTAGTAATGAACCCTCTGGAGGTAAGTTGAGTTCACTGAGTAGCAGATTTCACATTAGTTTTCAAACATCGTTCCCACAGAAATTCTCTCCGGGTTGCAAAGTGGGTTCTGATCCATGTTATTCTCATCAAGATCATCCTGAGAAAAAGAAGGGGGAGAAAGGGAAAAGATATTTAGTCACACTTCTGCTGGAGTAGCACACAGGTTATCTCACTTAATCCCCACAACAACATTTTGATGTAGGTATTTTTATCCCAATTTTAGCCAAGGAAACTGAGCTGTGCATGTGGTGCAACCTGTGAGTGGCCCAACCAGAGCCTGGAGCCCAGCTCTGCCTGTCCCCGAAGCTTGGGTTCAATTCACGGCCCTACCTCCTCACCCAGCCCCTCCTGCTGGCCTGGTGCCAATATCATTAGAAGCACTTGATAGTCTTCCAAGTCCTTGACTTGTGCTTTTATATGTTGACAGTGCTTTCCAGAGATAGAAATTTTAATTTGCACATTGGTTTTTGTTCTCATCAGCATGATCATTACCATCATCATCCTTACATACCTCTAGTGAATCAGTTGATTCCTGTGAGGGATTTTGTGAGAATCCATGGAAAGGCTGTTTGGTTTCAATTCTCTTCCCAGGACCAGTCTAAGGGCCCACCCTCCCAAGTGCAGAAGACTGCTTGGCTTTCTTGCGATCCATTACATATTTGCTCATGCCTTTTCCAGCTTTCTCATATGTGGTAGCTAGAAGATGAAGGGAAGGCGGAGCATAATTGGGGTCAGGTGGGCAGCCAGGTAAAGAAAGATAGAGTCAGGAGGTCAGATCAGTCCTTTTGGGGTTTCAGGGTCTTTTGTTGAGCCATTTTAGTCATTGACAGAGGCAAGACTTTGTTGTTGCCCACCATGTGTCCAGTACCACTTTGGACCATCATGTAACCTTTACACTCTGAGGGAAGAGGTGAGCTGCAAAGACAGCAGAAGTAAAGTTGAAGACCATGCTAGACATGGATGCCTCATGCTTTGTATCCGTCTTAGTCAGTTTTGTGTTGCTATAACAGAACACCTGAGGCTGGGTAATTTCTAAAGAAAAGAGGTTTATTTAGCTCACAAGACTGATGGCTGGAAAGTCCAACAGCATCGTGCTGGCATCTGCTGGGCTTCTGGTGAGGGCTGTGTGCTGCATCAGCACATGGCAGAGACGCAGATAGGTGGGCGGATGTGTGCAAAGAGGTAAACCCAAGGAGGGACCTCGCTTTATAACAACTAACTAATCCAGTCTTGTGAGAGTGAGAGCTTACTCCCGTGAGATGGCATTATTCTGTTCATGAGGGATCTGCCCCCATGAGCCAGACACCTCCCATTAGGCCCCACCTCCCAACATCACCACAGTGGCAAGCAAATCTCAACATGAGTTTCAGAGGGAACAAACCATATTTAAACCAAAGCAGTCTCTTTAAAACCCTTCAGGGAAATGACTTTTGGCATTGGGGGTGGGTGGGGTGGGAATTCAAACAGCATTATAACAAGTATACTTGATCCAACTTAGTATGTTTATGGGTTTCCTGTGAGTTTTTAAAAAAAATCAATTCTAATACAACAGTGATAGAAGTAGAATTCTTTCTTAAGAACAGCCTAGTTTCTGTTAAACCCCATGTTAAGATTTGAGCCCTGAAACATAACAACTATGGAGTAACACTGCTAGAATATGGTTAACCTATGGAGCTGTAAAACTATTTTTAGAAAATAGAAATAGAAAGTAGAACTTTTTCTGTTTGGGGCCACAAAAATTCTACAAAATTTTGAGACTCTGAATGGTAGAAATCTGCTTTTCAGGAGGGAGCAGGCAGTAGCAGTGATGGAAAATTTGCAAGGAAAAATTTTGTTATTACAACACTATTACAGTGCAATAATACATAATGCAATAACCTCCATAATTTTCTTGTTAAGAAGTAAAAGGCATTAAAGAGGTTGTTATTACCTGAATTCTAAGTATCTGAAAAGTACAAACTGAAGTAAGTAGAGACTTGGGCTTAGAAATGGTCTATGGTAGTTAAGTTACCACAGAGATAAAGCAGTGATTGGAAAATTAAGGCTACTAAGAGTCAAGTTACAGGCAAGTTACTTAATGTTTATAGAGCTGTGTCTCTTCTGCTTCCTCCTCCTATTATTTGAGTATTATTCTGAGAGCATTTTGCGGACTGTACTTAAGTAGCTAGCCAAATGATTTATGCTTTGTTATCTATAATCTCTCTCACACACATACACATGTAATTAGATTTATTCCTGCTTTCTGCATTTCCCAGACGTGAAATAAATCCAAGAGCTTGGACCTATTTATTCTACAGAAGGTTGAAAGTTGGAAACTGTTAGGTCAAATCATTTGAAATTGTTGTTTGTGTAAGTCAAAAACAGCCAAATATCAGTAACTTCACATGATTTAATGTGTGAAAGGGTTTTGTAAATTCTAGATGTATCACAAAAAGGAGTGAATTGTCATCTATGATCTGGTGGTAGTTATCAAGATGAAGCTTCATACTGGAAGAAATTAAAAAGTCTTTCTGAGGTTTGTCTTGAAACATCAAGTTTTTTTGCCAGGCAGAAGCCGTCCTGAGCTCTCATAGCCAGTGGACCAGTCTGGGAGTGAGAAGACCTGGGTTTTACTTATGTTGCTGTTAATTATACTTAATTAATATAAGGAGTACCCTCCCCCAACCTACATCTTTTTTAGAATTTCTTTTAGTCAAATGAAATAAACGTTGAAGAGCTTTGAAAAGTTAAAAATTATGTTGGGTAACAATGTATTATCATTGCTAAGTGTGGGGGGAGTAGTTTGAGACTGTGCAGAGATAGCAGGACATAATCTTGAATAAAAGAAACTCGCCCAGAGTTCTCTGTCTATTCTGAGTAGTATGTCCACCAGCTAATACAGGCAGGAGATTTCTCTCCTTAATTCAAGAATGGGCCTGCAGAGCTCGGCTTAGATAAAAATGGAGACATCATTTAAATGGCACCATATTTTTTTTAAATTAAAAATATCCTTAGCTTTGTGCAGCAAACTGCAGGGAACAAATGGTTCTGTATGTTACCAGATCTAATGGAGACAGGTGGTGTGCTCAGCTTTGCCCTGGGGGCTTTTCTTACTTGCAGAGAATGCTCCTGTCACCAAATTCCAAGGTGGTTTAAACTTGACTGAGACCATGAAAGCTCCAACCTGCTTGTCCTCCTGTGAACACAGTAGGATCCAGTAACAATTCATCCAGGTCTGGATTCTAAAGCAACCTGGGGTCCGCAGAGATGCTTGGGTTGCATTTTGTATTAGGTATTTTTCACCAGGCAATGGAGCTTCAGACAAGCTGTTGCAGGAACATATTTATCAGTTTGCTCGATTTTACATTTTGGGGTTTTGCTGAGATTTTATTTGGAGGGAAAGTAAATTCACTGATAGAATTTGAAGAGCACAATGTGAAGCGAGCATATGCCATTTGGACTCATGCTTTTTTTTTAATGTGAAAGGGGTGTGCAGGGTTTTGAGGGAGGGTTGGGCAGATGGCAGGCATGGGGAGTCGGGGTGGGGGGAACGCCGAGCACTTCCCTCGTGCCAAGGTCTGTGCCATAACAGTGCTCATGTTGTGTCATGTGTTCGCCATGGCTTCCTGTGAGGCAGGTGGTGTTATGATCCATCTTATGGATAAAAAACTGAGCAAATGGCAAAGTCCTCTAGGCTGTGCCTTGGTCTCAACCACTGACCTCAAAGAGATGACCTTTGTTTACCAGGACTTAGTCCTAGATGATTAAACTCCAGCCTGGAAAAACCTACTTATCATAAAAATTGTGTATTGATCTCCTTGTTTGATCCAGAAAGGTTGCCCTAAGCTACACGGGGCCTGGTGAGGTGGAACTTAAATCTATTATTCTTTTTCTTTTAAGCAAGACAAACTGTCCTTAAAAGTTTGGCCATTTCTTTCTAGCTTTTGTGATTTCCTTGCCTGGAAGCAAAACTTTATTCTGGGAAGACCCACTTGAGGAGCGCCTTTTAGTAGATATAAAGCAAACACTTATCTACTGGAGAGTTTGGGGCTTGGAGAAACCTGGAGGTGCACAGATAGGTAGCAGTGGTCATATATTCTCCAAAACTTATTATGCAGAGCTTAAAGTAAGGGGCAGATCTGCATATGGCCTCTTAAGGGGCAACCCTCCTTATTCTCCTTTCCTTTGAAACTCTGGTTGTTCTCTTCGCTAGTGATCTGGATTCCACGCTGCACCGGATTTGTCAGAGGGGAGGTTGCTGATGCTAGAACTCCCCTGGCTAACCTGCTGGCTTTGTGAGAGAGAGAGAGAGAGAGAGAGAGAGAGTGTGTGTGTGTGTGTCTGTGTAAATTGCAAGAGCTGTATCAACAAGTAGCCCTCACGCTGGGCACGCAAGCCTGCTTTGGAGTGGACAGTCCAAGAGAGTGAGCGTGGGCGAGAAGAATCCCCACTCAGCTCCCTTGCTGGTGGTGGTGTGGGGCCTCGCTCCCACAACTCTGGCTGGCATTGATAATCCCTCGCCCCTCGGCTCCTGGGCGGCCTGCTGGTGGGCAGACCCTGATGCTGGAGGGCTGCATTCTGCTTCCAGCAGCACCACTGCAGAGAATAAGGCACTTCAACCAATTGATACAACTTTTACCTCCTCTTTTGCAAAGGGACAGTAACCCCATCTGACTGCTTGGATTGAATGGGGCCCCCTGGGATTCCTGTCCCATCCAGACATGGAGTCCTCAGGCAGGACATCCTCACTGAAAGGGGAATCGTCTTGGGGTTATGTTGTTCTTACATCAAAATGTGGTGAAGATGCACTTAAGTGTTCCCTAATAAAAGTCCTTGTATTTTTAAAATTCCTTTCAATTCCTTCATGCTGTTTGCTCCCCTCCTCTTGGAGAAATGAGGATTCAGCATACTTTATTATAATAGCACCTTCTCTTGTGGTTTCTAACACTGTTCATGAATCAATTGCTAAAATTTTAAGGTTTTAAGGGCATAGTAAACCCTATGTGATCACCAACAGATAAATAAAAAATGGAAATTGTTTGAATTTAATTTGTTCCCAAATTTTTCAGCAGCTGATTTGAAAGCTCTCGTTTTTTCCATTCATCACACATTCCAACTCCTTGTTATCTGTATACAGATATATTATATACTGCTGAACACACATACATGCATACATTCTATAAAATTAGGATCATGCAGTATATGTTATTTTGTATACTGTTTCCCCATACGACATTATTTCATGTTATTAAATATTTTTCAAAGCGTGAATTTTAATGAGTGCATTATATTCTCTTGTATAAATGCATCATGATTTATTTAAGCAATTTTTTGACACATTGGTTATTTCCATCTTCACTGTTAAAAATAATGCTATGGTGAACATCCTTACACATGAATCTCTGTGATCTTCTCTGATTATTCCTTTAAGGTAGACCCTTGGATATGAAATTTTTGGATCAGAAAGCAAGTTGAAGCCTCTTCATACCTATGTCAAACAGTTCTAGATAAGAATGCTAGGTTTGCTACATTCATGTCAACTCGGATACTAACCTTTAGAAAAAGGTTTCTCAACTTGAGGAGCAAAAAATGGGTAACTTTTTTTTTTTGCTTTGATTGCTATTGAATCGAACTATTTTACTTTACTGATACTTTGTATTTTGTGAATTATCTAATGTTCTTTGTTTTTTTCATCAGAATATTTATTTTTTATTATTTGCAAGTGTTCTTAGGGATTTTAGGGATGTTAACTCTTCGTCATAATCATTCCAAGGAACTTCCTAATTTTTATGCTGTTTATTGACATAAAAGCTTTTATTTTTACCTAGTCAAGTCTATCAATTTACCCTTTTTGATCTATTTCATTTTTAAAATAATAAATAAATATGAATAATGTGAGAATAACATAGCACAGTATTGCTATTCTTTACAAATAATTCAGGCAACAAAAAATCTTTTCTAAAGATAAAAGTGTTTTACTTTCAACCTACTATTGGTCTTTTATTATGCCTGGGGGGGAGTGGGTGTTCCTAATACACTCCGAAGGAAAGCTTTTGGAGGCACTCTTTCTCAGGTGTTCCCCCTTCTGTGCCAAAACAGTTTCTATTTTTATGAAATATAAAGAATGTGTTGCTATAACTGTTTTCCTGGGGAATGCCACTCTTCTCCTTTCAAAGTTAGCCAAATCCTTGACTATTGTTATGGATAATTTGGATTTCTGTAAATGTTTAGACATTTAGACAAATGTTTAGACATTTTAATATGGTATTTGTGGAAGGGATTGGCTCGCTGCTCACTAAATTTACATGCTCTTCCTCCCGGTCACACAGCTAAATACATTTCTCGGTCATGTGTTTTTAGTTAGGCGTGGATGTCACTGGGTTATGGCCAATAAAATGCCCATATGAGCAGAAGTGATGTGCACCACTTCCAGACTTGGCCCATAACTGCAACTTTTACCAGATCCTCTCCTCTTTCTGTTTCCATGGTGGCTTTGGCCACCATGCAGTGAAGTTGGGGGCGCCACAGAGGGAAGGATCCTGGGACCCTGAATCATCACCAAGCAGAACCTTGCTTTTGAATCTATGTAAGGGCAAAATTAACTTCTATTGGGTTAAGCCAATGAAATTTGGAGGATTATTGGTTATAGAAACTGGTTTTACTTTAACCGATACTATATTCTTGTGGTCAAGTTGGAGAAACTTTAGATTTGTAACAGATTGTAATGTTGTATGCAAAGAAAAGTAGATGAATACCAGGTGATGTCACAGTGGAGGGGTATGTCTAGAGGCATGCTGCTGGACTCCGTCCTTCTATTTATAGATGAGAGGTCACAAGAGGTTTGGAAACTTGAGAATAAGGCAGTTAGAAGAGAGCCATGATCAATATTTACATATGTCTCAAGATCTTTTTATGTGTGGCTTAGGAGAAGAGAATTAGGACTAGTGACTAAAAATTACAGGAAGGCATATTTTAGCTCATTACAAATAATTTAAAGTAATAAAATGTACTTGCTTGGAAGGACATGAATTCTCATTCACTATAAGAGGCTGGTAGTTACCTGTGGGAATAGGGGAGGGATGCTTTGGTGGCTCTGGCAGGACATTGGAGCCCAAGTAAGGTGAGGAGGGTGCCTGCACAGTCATAAGGTATTGAAGCCTGAGAGGGGTGACAAGGTTGTCTATAGTGGGGGCAGGGGGGGATCTGCAGCAGTGAGCAATTGCTATGAGCACACTGAGTACCCAGATATTGGTTCCTAAATACCACTTTCCGCTAAAAGAAACCTGACTGATTTCAGAGCCAGGGCAGGCAGAATACGAAATGAGCCTGCAACATCATGTTATGCCAAAAATTAAGACTCAAGAAATGATGGGGACATGTCAAAAGGACAAAGAAGCTGGCTGGAAGGGCCTCCCACCTGGCCAAATCTAGGATAATTTGAGCATTAAAAAAAGGTGGTAACAGATTATAACCCAATGAATAAAACAGGAATCTGAGTCCATGTTAATATAAATAAGTAATTAACAAATAAACAACTTGAAAGTTTTTTGAGGAATGGATATTTATGCAGTCTCAAAGTAGCTTCTTATGAAATACATATAAATTGCAAAAGAAAAAGGAGTGATTTACTCTTGTGTCTGTCAAGTTTCTCCAGTTAACATCACCAATAATGGGAGAAATTGGAATTATGCACCACCTAATAAGTGCAGGGAGAAGAACATAACATCGCTTTTGTGATATTCCTGCCAAAGATGCATAAGCTGAACCTAATCATGAGGCTATATCAGAAGAACTCTAGTTGAGGGCCATTTAAAAAAAAAAAAACTAACCTGTAATCTTCAAAAATGCCAAGGTCCCAAAAGTCAAGGAAAGATCAAGAAGCTGTTGCAGACTGAACGAAATTAAACAGCCACAACAATTAAATACAACCAGTGATTCAGAACTGGATCCTTTTACTAGAAAAGACATTACTGGGACAAGTGGATGAACCTAAATGGGGTCTGAGGATGAGATGCTAGTGCTTCAGTGTTGATTTCCAGATTTTGATGGTCATGTTGTGGTGATAGCATAACTCCACCAAAGCATTCACAGGGGTGATGAGGCGAAACACCAGCAACTGACTTTCCGATGGTTCACAGGTACTGTTTCTGCTACTTTTCAATATGTTTGTAATTGTTTCCAAATAAAAAGTTTTTAAAATTACAGAAAAGCATAAAAGCAGGCTAGACGTTCAAGGAATTAGCATCATTCGTATGCTGCACAGTTGTATTTAAAATGAAACCTTTGTTGTGAAGCATGCTAGCTCTGAAACCAGACTGCCTGGGTTTGAATCCCAGTTCTGAGTGTCCTCAGGTAAATTATTTACCCTCTCCATGCCTCAGTTCCCTCTTCTGCTAGTGTGCGTGAGGGACAATAACCCATTTTTCAGGGTTGAGAGGAGATTTTAGTGAGATAATCATGCAAAGACCCTGGAACAGGTTCTGGCATATGGTAAATAGCCAACAAATGTTAGCTATTCTTCGTCGTCGTCTTTAAGCAGGTAAAACATCTATGTAATTCGGCCTCCGCAGTCTTTTAATAACACAGCCCCCTTGAATGAGCTCGAAGAAGGCCCCTCCTGGTACTGGGCTTCTCTCGCTGTTCTGTCGTGTTATAACTAAGCTCCACTTTATATGACTGAGTGTGTTGTAAAAGTAAATTCCCACAAGCATGAGATTATGGAAATAGAGTTACAGACTTTCCTAAAAGCTACTGGGGAGCCTGTCAGTCTCTCTTTGGCCAGGTAGACATCGTTGTGAGATTTGGCCAGATAAAAACATGTTGATCACTTGTGCCCACAGCCAAGACTATGGAGGGCCAAAAGTTAATTTCTGTGGGTTTGGAATCCAGAATTGCTCATTGTAATTCCAGTTGTAGAACTGGAAAGGACCTCAGGGATCACGGGGTCCAGCCCTCTCATTTTACAGGTGAGGGGAACTGGGGCACAGAATGGTGAAAGATGCCCCAGGCAGGATCATACCACTGGCGTTTGAGCCCTGAGATATCCAGACACAGAAGTAAAATAGTTTTGGCCACGCTGAGGTCCCATGAGAGAAGGAGAAAAGTGTTTGTGGAGAAGAAATGCACATCTTTCCAGAGGTGGTAGGAGGAATTTACCAGATCCCAGGTGGGGGATCTCTGCTGTGGGGTGCCTTGACCATACACCCTACTTGGGAGCTCCATTCCAATAGCCTGGTAAGGCTGGGACCTCCCGTTTTTCTCGGGAGATGTGTATATCGTGTCTCACACACCACAGACAAAACACTGCCTAATATTTTCATTGCCATCCCTGTGTTCCCACAGGCTCTTATGTAGCCAGATAAGGTGTCAGGCCCCTTAGTGTTGGGCTCCTGACCGATCTCTTCTGAGTCAATGGTTGAGCCAGATTCCTCAAGTGCTCTGGTCACTTTGTGTCCATTCCACATTATAGGAGACTCCAACTATTTTTAGTAGAAAAACAAATATCCTCCGGGCTGCCAGCGAGTTTGCCAAGACACGTCCTGATTCATTATACAACCACCAAGATACTAAGCCCTAAAAATAGGCAACTCGCTTTAATGTTTTGTTTGGCATCAGGATACTAAGTTCATATTAAGCGTAGTCAGTATTTTAGATGGATTTCATTTGATTTACTGGGTATTGTGCTCTTTGGCTGTGGAGGGTAACTTCTTGTTTATCTTTATCTCTGGTTGGCTTCAGATTAAGGCTTTGTCCTTACCAAAAAAAAAACCCAACTTTTCTTTTTAACACCCATCTGTTTAATAATTAGTTCCCTTTCCCTTTTTCAGCTCACTTGTTATGCTAACATGACTGTGTCTAAACAGAATATCTATATTTGATTGCATTGTTCATTTTAAAACTTTTTTCCTTGTTGTTTAATTAGAATTTATAGTATGCCAGTACTAGATCCCTCTCAATAATGCAAGAATCAAAATTACTTTCCTAAAGCCCAGTGGGTTAATGATCGTATCTGGATTTATCTCTGAGATCCATTAAGGAAGAAACCTTTCCTGTTTTCATTTATTTCATGGGGGGGGGGAAGAAACATGAAATTTTTATTTAAATATGACTTTCTCAGAATTTAACTTTCCCCCAATTGTTATCTTTATATTTTTGTAAACTGCGAAGTGAACCTTGGGTAAAATGTATTTTGAGCGTGAAAGTGAAGCGCGGGTGTTGCGTGATCACGTGCTCCAGCCGGGCACCGTAGCGTGGCCTGGGTAGAAGGGTCTTCAGCCCTATGAAGTGTGTTCGTCTTTCAGTCATTTTCCTTGCTCAATCCTGTGAGCCTCCGGAGGGAACTAGAGGGCTTACCTGGTTGTCTATATTATTTCTTGACTGTCACTCAAATAAGCATCGTCTTACAGTCGTAGTGGATGTTCTCTCTCTCTCTTCCTCTTCCCTTCCTCATATTGTGTATAGATACATACACATACCTGTATTCCTATCAAATTTCAAAGAAACTGCCTTTGGTGCCTGTTTGCAGTAGCATTTATGGCTTTGGGGCCATTAGGGGTTAATAATTACTATGATTTGAACAGTCCCACTTTGATTAGGTGTCTCTTTCCACCAGCTGTGTTTGGATAAACTCTTGGGGAAACTGGTTTGAGTTGGTTCATTTAAACATAGTGATTGGACTCACATTTTAAAATATGTTACCTTTCCATGCTTGGCATGCAATCAGCCTGAGATTTTCCTGTGTTTTGGCTGCAGAGGATAGGAAAACCACGATTCGAGCATAGTGCCGGCCAGACAAAGTCTCTTTGGGGGTAGGCAATGTTCCTTTAGCATCTGTCATTTATACATTATATCAATTGTGAGGGTTTAGGGCACTTTTAAATTATAATATAATTCCAAACTTTTAGAAAAATTTCAAGAATAGTACAAATAATGGTCTAATTTCCTTACCTAGATTCTCTGTAGATTCACATTTTGGCTTATTTACTTTATCCTTCTGTCTCTCTCTCTCAGTAAGTTGGAGATCTCACACACCATTATCCCTAAATACTTGAGTGTGCATTTTCTAAGATCAAGCATATTTCCTTTTAAAACTACATTATTATGATCAAAATTAGGAAATTTTTTTTTGTTTTTTCGAGACAGAGCCTTGCTCTGTCCCACCCTGGCTAGAGTGCAGTGGTGTCCTCATAGCTCACTGCAACCTCAAACGCCTGGGCTCAAGAGATCCTCCTGCCTCAGCCTCCCGAGTAGCTGGGACTACAGGCGTGCACCGCTGTGCCCGGCTAATTTTTTCTATTTTTTGTAGAGGCGGGGTCTTCCTTAGGCTGGTCTCGAACTCCTGACCTCAAGTGATCCTCCCCCCTTGGCCTCCCAGAGTGCTAGGATTACAGGCATGAGCCACCGTGCCCTGCCAAAATTAGGAAATTTGACATTAGCATGATAGTATTATCTAATCCAGTCCAGGTATGAATTTTTTCAATTGTCCTAATATCTTCTATAACTATTTCTGTGATTATGTTTGAAAACAGAGTTTTAATTTTGCTACCTCTATGTTTGCTTGGCTTTTCCCCCCAACATTATTGTATTTAATTGAACTGAAAATATATTAAGAATTGTTTGGTTTCTAAAGTACTGGTTCATGTTTTACGGGAAGCCTTTATATAAGTCTGTGAGCCCAAGCCACTTGAGGGCAGTCTGTTGTGTTGTTAAACTTTGCATCTCCTGGAGTCCTTAACTCACTGCACGTATTTGCTAAATGAGCAAATGGAGAAAAGTCTGATTTTAGATCCAAGATGCCTCAGCTTCCTAATTATTAATGACCCATGACTTTTATTTTTTCATATGGGTCACATCCTTGTACTTCAGCCAGATAGCCCTGGTAAGTCTGTACTTTTTAGTGAGATTGTGTGTCCTCATATTTGCCCTCTCCACAAAAGGAAACGTTTTATGGACTCTGGAAAGCATTTCTCTTCTGTTTCCCTAGGGCCCTCTCCATTAAAAATATAAAAGTAGGTCTAGGGACTTTATTGTCCCATCTCTATATTCTTATTTAATCAACGACTATGGGGCATTTGAGGATACTTTAAAGTTTTTTTCACTCTCACTTTGTCCACTGCTTTTGACATTTTTTCACTTGACTACAGTGATCTGGAGAGTGTGGGCTGTGGGTGGAGGAAAGATCTCCAGGTTCAGAGGCACATGATCTGAGCCAAGGCCTGGCTCTGTTATTGGCCGTTGTGTGGCCTTGAACATGGGTCTGAGCTCTATTTTGCAGATAAAGAACAGAGGCTCAGAGAGGATCTCAGGCTTGGGAGAAGCCATAGATCGACTACCCCAGGGACAGGACTTCTTACCCCAGCTCTGCCACCTTCTAGGGCAAGGGTTAACCTTCCTAGAGTACTCATTTAGGAAAATGTTAATTGTTATTCTAGAACCATGCCTGGCATGTAGGAGGTGCTCAGTATTTAGATTTATGATGATAATTTTTATTTCTATAATATCTTTGGCACAAGTTATAGTCTACTAGTCTACTTACGCTGCCAGGATGGGCAAACAGGTTTCATCTGAGTGCTAAGTGGATCACGTTGTAGGGCCCACCTGGGGCATTGTGGGGAGAATTCTGGCCCCAACTCTCTCTTCCCCACCCCTTGTCCTCTTTTCTCTCCCCTCTAGACCAGATTGCTCTTGACTGTTCTTACAGAACAGTGCTGTCATCCTTTTGATTGAAGGAGGAGGATGATTGTTCCTGCCCAAAGTAAGAATATTTTTCTCTGATGAGAGAGAGAGAGAGAGACGGAGAGAGAGAGAGAAACAGCCTCAGGCTTGGAATATTTCTGGTTGCCATGTGGCATGGCCCACCTGAGCAAGTGAGAAGGGGTCACCCCCTAGGAATTTCCAAAGTAGAAAATGTTCTGGTCTGAACAAAGTCCTGTCTTATTCCATTGGCTTTAATTAGGAATAATTTATTGAGCACCCGTGATGTCCAAGTCACCATCCTGAGTTGTCATCCAAAATATGGATGAGTAAGAGACAGGACAGGCTTGCCCCTGTACCTAGGTGCCAGAGGCTCCTTCTGCCATAAGCTCCCCTGCGCCCTGGAATTCATGTCATACAAAGCTCCCCACAGTAATTGCTTAGTCAGTTTCTGCCATCTTGGCTGGACTCTAAGCCCCTAGAAGGCCAGAGTCTGTGTCTGCCTTTCTCACCAAGGTGTCTACAGAGTCTCTGGAAGCTGCAATGCGCTTCTGTTGCTAACCTGGAGTTGAGTCAGATTTTGCAGGTTAAGGGCTCAGATCTCCACAAGACTCCCTTCACTGCAGGCACTAGCCACAAGGGCTGGGGTTTCCAGGCCACCTGCTCTTTTGACCAACTGGCTATAGATTTGGGAATTCCCACTAACCCCTCAGGTTGGATAACTCACTGCATCCAACAAAAGGTAAGCCAGTCACAATGTTGCATGGCAAAGATGGCTGTGCCCTCTAAAATCCACAGTCATTTTATAAATAGCACCAGGGCCCAAGCTACTCTCCTTCCATCTTATCGAATGCAGCCTGCATTTACCAAGTGCCTATTGTGAGCGAGCTCCGGGCTGAGCCATGGTTCTCTGTGAACTGTTTTATTACAGGACCCCCTTGAGGTCTCTGATCCTTCATTTCAAACTCTGATTCTTCAGTGCGAATTTCCTCTGCTCTTGAGAAGGGCAGGTTGACAGCTGCATGCCATCTTTGTTTTGCAAACCATTTGGTGCAAGGTAGATTTCTGCCTGACTCTCAGTGTCTCTCCAGATTGGAGGCAAAAGAGATGCTGACAAAGATGATTGGCATAAGGTCAGCATCCTGATAGCCATCAGCTGAGCCTCGGTTTGCATCTTGAAGACCTCAGTGGGACAGAGCAACTTCATACCTCCTATGAAGTTCTCTAAATTGGGAAGCACCAGCAGTCAGAGACTCCCAGATTGAGGACCATGTCACCATCCGCAGTGGCTGTTCTTCATCTGGTGACAGATGAAGTGGGTGTTGGAGGGGTGAGCCACTGCCCTATCTACCTCAGGTTGGAAGAGCCGCTGTCGTCCTTCCAGATGTGAGTATGTGCTTGTCCTGACAGTGCCCTCCACTCAGGGAGAAACTAGAGTCTGGGCTGCTGCAGAAGCAGTCCCGACAGAGACCCAAGATGTGCAGCCACCCCAACGCCTCAAAACCTGTGAGGATGAAGGAAAGGATGAAGACAAAAAGGAGACACTGGGAAAGAAAAGGTGTTATTCCTAAAGGAAAAAAAAAAGTCTTGCTGTTGCCTCCCAACAGCCACTTCTGTCAGTTACGTTTGCCACCGTGTGGGCAGGTGGCAGGTGTGGAGAGCGCTGCTCTTATCTTGACAAGGTGGGGGTCTCTTTGCTCCCTTAGCACCCTGGAAAAAATTAGCCACAGGAAACCTGTCAGTGCCATCCACACTTAAAATCCCTCTCATCACCACAACATTCATGTCAAATCTCTCCCCCTGAGTTTCAGTTGCCTCATCCTCAACCAGGGTATGTTAGGTGCTAAGTTTGCCTTCAGGCTCTCGGGGCTTTTGGTGCTGATAAAAGGCCCCCATCAAGAGCCTGCTGACAATACAGGTGCTGAGCAGCTGTGATCAGAGATCAGAGGGCAGAAGTGGGCCTGGGGGTGTCAACACTGGAAATGTTTCTCCTGGAAGGAGGGCTGAGGTGTGTCAGGTTGGCGTTGTCTGCATGGTTTTGCCTACTGCCTATGGCTGGCAAAATCAGGGGGTAAGAGGAAGTGTGTGTGGTTCTGCCAGCCAAGGACCTGTGGAAGATGGGGCCACAGGGAGAGGAGATACTGGAGTCAGAAGGAGACGCCAGCGCTTGGCAGGGGTGAGGAGGTTTGTAAGCCTGGTAGAGTTCAGCAGGTCTGTATGAGATGGGTGCACAGGCAAAAGATGCGACTGTTAGTGGTGCACTGTCCAAACTCAGAGCCCCGTGTAACTTACACTTACATCCTGTGCATGGACAAATCCCAGACTCTCAGTTCCCTCAGGCACAGTGGACAAGGAGGGCCAGCTCTCTGGGGCTTTCTCCCAGATGCACGCAGCAGCTGCTTCCCATCTGCCCTCCTGCCCGGTGTCTTCCAGGGATGCTAAGAAGCACTTGCACGTAACACCACCCTCTGAAGAACTTGCTCCTTTTTTGCTGAGATGACAAAAAAATTTATGGTAGCTGGACTAAAAATAAGGTCTTTAAATGTACACAAACTAGATTTACCCCTCTCCTTTCCCTTGCTCAGTCAGGGTTGGCTGTGCCTGTGGCCCTGACCTTGGGCTGCCTGCTCTGGAAAGGACTAGGGGCTCAGGATTGGGAGGGTACTGGCCACTTGGTCCTTCCCACGGTGCCTGAGGGACAGTCTGAAGCTGAACAGACAGACCACAGAAGCTCTCAGGCCTCTCTGTAGCTTGAGAATCAGGACAGATATCCATCGTGGAAACTTAATGCTGAAAGATACCAAGGAAACTGAAGTCAGGGGGGTTAAGTGACTTAAGATCATTTATTTACTTGTTCAAGAAACATTTGCTGAGTATCAGGCACTGGGAAGAATGTTATAATATGACATGAATAAAGTGTTTTAGGAATCAGTTCTGGCAGGTTTCAGTCACAGCCAGTGGCAGGCACAGGCACCTCTTCAAACCCAGGTGCCTCTCGGTCAAGCTGGGAAGCTGCGAGCCCAGCTGAGGCAGTGAGAGCGGGGAGCCTGGGCTCAGGTTTCCGCCCTGAGTCCTGCCCTGGCGCTGCCCCCCACACCCCCGTGCAGCGTGGCCTCCCCTCTAATTCTTCCATAGTTGCCAACTCCTTACTGTCTTTGGCCTAAGATTGTTGAGGACACTCCAGTTGCCTCTGTCAACATTCTGCCTGGAAACCTCCTTGCTCAAGGCCTTGGGTTTTCATTAGGTATATTTTCAGTCTTCCAAGTTACTGTAGATAACAATTATACCAAATATTTTGCCATTACAAAACATGGGGCATCATTTTTCTAGTCTCTTATAATATTTTCCTCCTCATTGTTTTAGCCTCTAAATATATATGTATATATATATTGCAACATCTACTTATAATATATTGCCACCTGTCATCTGTTCCTCAAAGCCAATACCACATACTGTATTTTTTATTGCAGCAACATTCCACCTCTAGGTACCTATGGCCATCTCAGTCAACTCTGCTGTGGAACAAATACCTAAAAAATATCAGTGGCCTATTATAGCTCCAAGCACTTGTTTCCAGCTTGTGGGACTGCAGGTCAGCTGGGCCTGGTCGGGCTTGGATCCAGGCTGTGGGCTAAGATCAGGTCTATTCCACATGGCTTTCATATTCTTCTTGGACCAACAGGCTTCCAGGGGCATCTTCTTCTCACGGCAATGTCAGACCTTCAACAGGGACAAGTGGAGGCACACAATGCCTTTTATGGCCCAGGCTCAGAACGTGTTCACTGCACTTCTGTTCACATTTCATGGGCCAAAGCAAGTCTCATAGCAAAGCACAACCTCAGTGAGGCAGACATATATATTCTGCTTCTAGTAGGAGCAACTACAAAATCGCAGGGCAGAGGGAGGGATGATGAATTGGGAAGATAATGCAATCAATCACAGTTACACTGCTGCAGAGGAAGGATGTCTGAGGGTCTGATGGTCTCTTAAGAAGACTTCCAATTAATCCTCTTGCTTTTAGCCCCAACATCAACCCCTACTTTCAGAAATGCCTGGTCCTGCTAATTCCTGAGCCATTTGGGGATTATGCAACGTGAATCTGGCTGCTTCCTGGCTTTCCCACTACCGCCTTAGGATTTGTATTTTCAGGTTTGTTGAGTCAGTCACCACTTGCCCATCTGCTTTCCAGCTTCCCAAATTTCATTACTGTTGTTTCTTTTCACATTTTCTTTGTCCTTCTGGGTTTATGCCTGTAATAAAATCCTTTTACTGTCATTTTCGTGGGATTTGAGGAGAGAGCAGGGCTAAATGCATGTTTTCAATCCATCATCCTGCCAACCTGGCTCTTTCTTGACACCTTAATGATCAGCCGCCTTTCCCTCTTTAGCTGCTCTGGCTTTAATTACGTGCTGCTCAGAGCCCCTTGTTGCCCGGTGACAACCAAGTAGAGGAACTTTGATGAAGTGCCTGACAGGTGGTGACTCACCTCTTAGTCTGGATGGTTTTTGGAACACAATGTCAGCTGCAGAGTAACCCTTTCTGACTCAATGTTATGTCCATAAACACAAATAGATTTGAAGAAACCACCCACCTCATCAGAGTTTTGAATACATCATATCACCTGATATTTTTGATCTGAACCTGAGGGATAAAAATCATTTAGTTGAACACACACACACACACATGCAATAACCAGCTGGATTTTCTTATACTAAGTTGAAATGCAAAAGAATACAAAATATAACTTCTTGGTCTATTTTGACTGCCTTCATTCTTTTTTTTAATCAGTTTGTTGGAAACGATGGGGGTGGGAGGGATACTCTACAAGTCATAGTTTGATCAGATGTTTAGTGTTTTCCAAATGTGGATTGACCATTGGAGTGCACCATCTGACAGATGGGGAGACCAAGGAGCACTGTGGGAGTAAGAACATTTGTGTCCCAAAGTTGTTTGACCCACAGCCTCTCTGACAGCACCTGGTATAACAGCGTGTGGGGCAGGAGTTCTCTCAGGTGAAAGCCATCTCAAAATGGAATGGAAACATTTTGGAGTGCTGTCAGGACAGGGACCTACAAACGGATTTCCAAGCAGGGGAAGAAGGGAGACGGACCTGTAGTGATTAGTGAACCTTTAGCCAGAAAACTGGGCTCCCCAGCCTGATACCACTCCTCACATTCTGTATGACCAAGGGTCATTTTCTTGATCTTTTGGATGAGAAAAGTCTCTTTGCTCACAGGGTTGTTGGGAAAATTAAAGGACACAGCACAAGCTCTTTGCTAAATGAAAGTTCTATTCAAATATAAGTCTCATCTGTGGATGGTTATGAATATAAGTAGCTTATACAAGGTAGTAAGCAGTACCCTTGTACGTACCTTCAATTATTTGGGACACATGACTCCTGGCACACTGAATGAACCCTGCAAGTTGTTTACTAGAAGATACACTTAACAAGAAATACCTGAAGGACACTTGGGACGTGCCAGGCTCTGTTCTAAGCACGTTATGCACATTGAGTCATCTAATCCTCAGAACAACGCTATGAAGTTGCTGCTATAAACGTTATTATCACAATTTTAAAATGAGGGAAACTGAGGCTCAGGAAGCTAAGGAAATTGCTGAAGCTCATCGCATTTACTAGGAGAGCCGGGACCTACCCAGAGGCAGCCTGGCTGCAGGGTGACCACGCCCTGCCCTCGGGGGCTGTGCAATGGCGTCCATGCACATTTGCCCCTCTCCAGACTTTCCTTTCTGTGCTCTTCTTCCCCGGGTGGTCCACTAAATGTTGATATCTTCTGGGTTCTTTCTCAGCCTTTTTTCTCATCTCACTACCCTCTCCCGGAGAAGTTGCTACATATCCCTGGCTTTAATGACCATCTGTGTGCTAATGACTTCCATACCTGCATTCAACCCAGATCTCTCTCTTGGCACCCACAGGGTTTACTCAACTGCTTATTATCTTCCCTTGGATACCTTAAAATCACCTCCAATTCCGTATATCTCATGTTTTACTCATGATTTTTTCTTCTCATTCACTAAACCTGCTCCTTCTCAATCTAGCAGTACCTTCACCTAGGTGGGCAGGTAAGAGGCATAAGATCATCCTTGAGCCTGCTCCTTATCCACCTCCTGTATCCACTTACAGCCCATCTCTAGGTCCCGTCAACTCAGTCACCTAAATAGCTCAACACTGTCTATGTCTTTATATTTTGGGCCAATACCCTGGTCCAAGGCCAGTACCATCTCTCATCTAGATTTTTGCAACATCTTCCCCAAACAGTCTCCCTGCCTCCAGTTTTGCATTTCTTCAGTTTTTATCTCACATTGCAATCAATGTGACCTTTCCAAGATATAAACCTAATCGTGTATTTTCCTGCTTAGAACTCTTCAAGGACTCTTAATGACCTGAGATAATGGCCAACTTCCTTAACTTCACTTCCAAGGCTGGTCATGACCTGGCCACATCCTACTGCCTCGGCCTTAGCTTTCAACTCTCTTTTTCTTTCATCCTTTTCTACAGCCATAGTGAACTTCTTTCAGAATCTCTGTGCACCCCTCTCTCCCCTCAGGACTTTTGCACAATCCCTTACCCACACACTTTTATGCCCAGCTCCTAGCCATCCTTCAGGTATTAACTTAAAGTGAAACCTTTTCTGGGAAGTCTTCCTTGATTTTTCTAGCCTTTAAGTGACTTATACCAGGGGACTTCAAAGAGTTTGTGGAAGAATGGAATCAAAAGATAAAAATAAAAAATATAAATTTTATTTCTCAACATAAGCTCCATCAAGGTCAAGACATTTTTGTAAGTGATGATACCAGCCATTTAGTCCGTAAAGAACTGAAGGTCCTAGGAATTTAACCATGTCAATGCAGCCTTTTTTACATTATTAGCTGAAGAAAAATGGGTGCCCCTTAAAGACTCTTTAAGATTAGGAAAAAAAAAGAAGTCAGAAGGAGCCAAATCAAGACTTTGGTATGCCTAATGATTTCCCATCAAAACTCTCACAAAATTGTCCTTGTTTGTCATGGTAGAGAAGGACTCTCTGGTGAAGCTTTCCTGGGCATTTTTCTGCTAAAGCTTTGGCATACTTTCTCAAAACACTCTCATAATAAGCAGATGTTATCATTCTTTGGCCTTCCAAAAGTCAACAAGCAAAATTTTTTGAGCATCCCCAAAAAACTTTTGCCATGACCTTTGCTCTTGACCAGTTCACTTTTGCTTTGACTGGACCACTTCCACCTCTTGGTAGCCATTGCTTTGATTGTACTTTGTCTTCAGGATGGTATTGATAAAGCTGTGTTTTATCTCTTGTTACAATTCTTTGAAGGAATGCTTCAGGCTCTTGATCCTACTTGTTTAAAATTTCCATTGAAAGCTCTGTGTTTGTCTGCAGCTGATCTGGGTGCAATGGTTTTGGCACCCATCTAGTGGAAAGTTTGCTCAACTTTAATTTTTCCAGTCAGCATTGTGTAGCTTAACCAATAAAGATGTCTATGGTGTTGGCTATTGTTTGTGCTGTTAATAGTTGTTTTTCTTCAATTAGGGTATGAACAAGATTAATTTTTTCCTTGCAAATTGATGTGGATGATCTGCTGCTTTGGGCTTCATCTTCAGCATCATGTGATCCCTTAAAATGAGTTACTCATTTGTAAACTGTTGATTTCTTTGGGGCATTGTTCCCATAAGCTTTTCATAAAGCATCAATGATTTCACCATTCTTCCACCCAAGCTTCACCATAAATTTGATGTTTGTTTTTGCTTCAATGTTAGCAGAATTCATGTTGCTCTGATAGGGGCTCTTTTCAAACTGATGTCTTATCCTTCTTAGTGCCTCAAACCAGATGCTGTTCAGACATGTAATAACAAGTTAGTACGAGTTTATTTTGGTGCAAAAAATTTGAAATCCATGCATAGTTTTTTCATAATATGCATTTTCCATGAGCTTTTTGAAGACCCCTCATAGGTACCCTATGCAACACTTACTATAATTTAATGCAATTTCTTGTTTAATTGTTTGTCTTTCTGGCTACACTGTAAATCCCTTAAGGGTGGGCTTCATGAAGGTCTAGCTCATTACTGTGTCCCCTGAGACTAGCACCATGTCTGGCTCATAGCAGGAATTCAATAATTACTCATTGAATATTAAAAGAATGTTAAATAAAAAACATCAAAGTTTGTAAATTGCCCTATTCTCAAAATAAGACTCCCTAAAATTCAATTCTCTTTTGTCCCTCATAGATCACCAAGTGAAACAAATCTTTGCTTTAGTCAAGACATTGGGGGAACAAAAGAAAGTAAAAGGCAGACTTTCCTCCTCCTCTTTTCCAGAAATTGTGGTGCCCTCTCAACTGGGATCACCTGTACTCCTAGGGAAGCGATGGGATGATGAGGAGACAGTAGCAGATGGATGGGAGGGGTTCCAGAGGGTATTTCTAAAAGCTTTGTGCCCACAGAAAGAGGAGAGTATTGAGAACCTGTTTCCAAATTGGATAAAGGTAGTGACCGGCGCACCATTTGGCCTCATTTCACATGTCTTCAAACACTGACATCCTTGCCTGGCAGGAGAGAGGTTCTCTGGAAACTTAGGATGCTTTGAAAGCAGGGATTGAGGACAGCGTTTGGCCTAACCTTGGCCATCATAAAATATAACATATCTATCTAAACCAAGCATTGTCTGTTTCAGTAGCAGAAGATGTATTGTCAGGGGTGCTGTGGGTTCACACCAGTCTCGACAGCTTGTCTCACACTCGCTGTGGCTTAACTTCCTCCGTATCAGTCTCTTCATCCATAAGACGGAGGGTTTGGCCAATAGCAACTCCAGTCATTGAATAGAGATGAAGTTCTGAATGAGACCTCCTATTATTTTCTTACCTCCTTCCTATTTCCCTTTGAATCACTTGTCGTGGTTTGTAATTACAAGCTTGTCTGCATGATTATTTGTTCACTGTTTGCTGCATTCCCTGTTTCAGCCTTTGCCTCTCCCCACCTCCCGCCTCCAGCCCTGCCCTGACTGTGAGCAGGTCTATGAGGGCAGCGACTGTGTCTATTTTTTTCCTCACGTTATCCCCAGAGCCTGGCATGATGCCTGGCATATATGAGGGGCTCGAAAAATACTCGTTTAAAAGTGTCGGGTTGAATGAACATCATAATGAGGAAAGGCATGCATGCAGGTGACTCCCTGACCTTCTGCGTACATTACTGGGGCTCTCCAGAGAGGCCTGCTCAGGTTACCTCAGGTGAGAAGACTTATTGTAACAGAGGAACAAGGCAGAATAAGAAGGCCTCTTAACAGATGTCATGTAGGGCTCGGACATTGCTCTGATAGGCCAACCATCATTCCACTGATTTTTGTGTCACTTGCTTTCTCTTATGTGTTCTGTCACACATCAGCCCCAACTGAAAGAAGAGGCTACAGGCTGGGATTTGAAAGATAATTTGGTGAAGGGATTTGAGTTAATCTGTTTGTGTTGCTATAAAGAAATCTACCCGAGGCTGGGTGATTTATAACGAAAAGAGGTTTATTTGGCTCATGGTTCTGCAGTCTGTACAAGAAGCGTGGCACCAGTATCTGCTTCTGGTGAGGGCTTCCGGAAGCTTCCACTCATGGTGGAAGGGGAAGTGGAGCCAGCATCACATGATGAGGGGAAGGAAGTGAGAGAAGTCTCTTGAAACAATCAGATCTTGTGGGAATAAATAGAGCAAGAACTCAGTTATTACTATAAGGATGACACCGAGCCATTTATGAGGGATCTACCCCCATGACCCAAACACCTGCCACTAGGCCCCACCTCCAACATTAGGGATCAGATTTCAACATGAGATTTGGAGGGGACAAATACCCAAACTATGTCGGGATTATTTATCAAGGTGTGAGCAAGGGCAGGGGACCCAGACGGCCTGCTGAAGCACCTAGGGCTAGTAGTATTGAGAAGCCTTTGGCACCCTTGGGCCTGATGGTAAAAGCTGGAGCCTGGGAGAACTGGAGGTGTGGACAGGGCAGTGGACGGGAGTCACACTTCGAAGCAGGCTGCAATCACCATCGGAAGCATGGTGCAAGGCAGGGAGGGAATAGGAAGAAACACCGAAAACTCTCTCCTCCCGCCCTTTCATCTCCTGCTTAGTCTCCAGTTGGCACTGCCCAATGGGAAAAGGGATCACAGGGGAAACTGCCTCCTGGGGCACAGGAGGGCAGGGGATGGATTTGTGAGGCAGGAGAAAAGCCAGCAGGTGCCATTACTGTGATTCTCTCTTTATATAGAGAGGCTGCCTGTGCTCATGGTCATCCCGCTCACCCCCACGCCAATCAGTCACGGCACCTGCTGCTCCTGGACTGCAGTTTACAGCATCTCTCTGTTTTCCTGCCTCTCTGCCTCTCTACTGTCTACTATTCTTTGTATGTCTTGCATTTAAAGTCTTCCAGAGAAAATCTGATGATGTCAGTCTCCAATATTGGACAGGGTGCTCAGACAGCCTGTAAAAACTGCCTTTGGATCAGGCCCCTGTCTCCAGTCCAGTCAGCTACAAAGCAGGCTGGCCTACGGTGCAGATTTTCTCAAAAGGGGTCATGGGTAGCCAACTCCTCAGAGGAAACAGTCTGACTGGAACTCACTTTGCGTGGCTTGTCAAGTACATTGTCATCCTCACGTCCACCCCAATGGTGACCATCTCCCATATGAAGGATAATAGTATCAATTCACTATTAGAGTAATGCAGGACAAATTGCTCTGTTAATTAGATTCACCAAATGTGCACAGCATTGGTGGATCTTCTCACGTGTTGCATCTTCAGCTCCCTCCCCTGCTCCAGGATTAGCTGGGATATCTGTCCTGCCCCACATGTTGTGTTCAGAGTCTGGTTCATGAGCTGATGTTGTTCTGCTTCTAATTAGAATAACCATAAGTCACTTGTATTCATAAAAAGTAAATGGCATTGTCAATGAGGTTCCTGATAAAAGGAACCAGGGCATGATGCCTAATCAGCTCTGCCAAGCCTCCTGCAAATAGGAAATGATTGTTTTCTGGCATTTTGGATTATGTCAAATTGAATTTACAAAAAAATGATAGCAACTGGCTATTGGTAAAGTTCTAGGATGGCAGCCTTGGTGGGTGGTAGGGATGCTATTTTCTTTGAGTGCCTATTTCTCCCTGGGTGTGGAGTCTCTTCAGTGCCACCTGCTTCAAGAGCAGTCAGTGGAGTGACCCCGAGTACTTACTGTGCTGGTCCAGAACATTCCTCAGTGTCAGAGCTCCCTGTGATGACTGATTCTCTGTACACACTCTTCCCCCCCACTCTGGAACACTCTTCCCCTTTGCCTTCATCTTGTGAAATTCTCATCTTTCAAATCCCAGCTCAAATGCCCCTTCTGGTAAGATAACACTTAGGAAAGTAGGCCCTGCAGTCAGCCACTTGTGTGTTATATCTAGTCCACCCCTCGTCAGCTGGGTCTTAATTTCTTCATCTGTAAATAAGGGGTGGTAATTGGATGAAGCTGTATTTACAATGGTTAAGCATGTGGGCATTAGATCCAGACTGGTTGGTGTCAACTTCTGGCTCAAACACCTGCTTGCTGTATGCCCTTGGGAAAGCTAATGAACTTCTCAATGCCTCATTTTCTCCATTTGTCAAACGGAGATGGTGGAATGTGTATAGATTTGTTGTGAGGATTAAATGAGTTAAAGCAAAAGCCCTTAGAATAAATGCCTCACACATAGTAAGCCTTTAATGAATGCTTTATTATTTTCTTGAAAATTTTTCTTAATTTAATTTTTAAACTGACAAAAAGTAATTGTACATATTCGTGGGGTACATAGTGATGTTTTGATGCATATAATGTGTGGTGATCAGATCAGGGTGATTAGTATATCCATTATCTCAAACATTTATCATTTCTTTGTGTTGGGAATATTCAATATTCTTCTTCTAGCTGTTTGAAACTATGTAATGTATTATTAACTATAGTCATCCTACAGTGGTATAGAACACTTCTATCTCATTGAGTTGTAAGGATTAAGTTAGGTAAACCGTGTAAAGCATTTGGAATCATGCCTGTCCCAAAGTCAGCTCTCAATAAATGATTGTGGTAATTGTTATGTTATGTTGCATTTTTATTGTTTTTCCCCAACAAGCCAGGGAGGGGTTGTGCCTCCTCTGTGTTCCATAGCATGTTGAGCATACCTCTAATAGTATTTTTCATGCTGTATTGTCATTGTTTGGATTCTGTTTTCCATATTGGACTGTGAACTCTTTACAGGCAAGAGCAGGGAATTAATAAATGTTTAAGATTGGTTAAAATGAAAATTGCCATAGCACAGCAAGGTTTTTAGCCTCAAGATTGGTGTTTGGTTGTCAAGTTCTTGGTGCAGCAAGAGGTTAAGATCTCTGGTTTTGGGTGCCCTTTCTCATGGAGTCATGTACTTGTACCAAGTACAAATTTGGAACATTGATTCTAGTTCTGCAAGGAGGTGTTACCTATTCTTTAGATGAGATATCTACTGTTTGAAATGAATGATGTTAGGTGAGACTTGGATTCTCTCCCTGTCATTCCACTTGAAGTATTTGCTTGGTTTCAAATGTTGGTTTCATACCCTTGACTCAAAATGGAATTCCACCACCATGAAGAGCTGTTTATTGTGAAAGAAGTCAGATCTGACTTCTCATTCAGGTGAAGGCTGACTAAATTCCCTAATCGAGCTTAAAACTTCAGATGTTGGGGGGGGGGGAAGAAAAAGAAAATGATTTACCACTTACTGGTTCTGGGTTTCCTTATGTAACAAGACATATATCTTTTTCTAATTTAAAACCGTTTGGCCAATGCTTGTGAGATATTAATTGACTGTGAAAGAGTTGACATCAAACAATGATTTATTTCAGAAATTGCTAAAGTAGGGCTGTGGTACTTTCAGTTAACACCCATGTCAGTCTGTCACCCCACTCCCTCGTAAACATTTTTGCAGGTGCTTACACATGACAAATGTTTGCAGGTGCTTACACATGACAAATTCATCATGAAAATACCCAAGATGAGCCCTCATTTGTCATATTAGTTGGCAAGATGTGCAGATGTTATTTTTGGAATCATGTTCGTACATTTATGTTATGCATGGAAATAATCATAAACACTAGTTTATGTAGATAGTGAATATTCTATTAGATTTCTGATAAAAGAGAAGCACAGACTACTTTTGAGGTTTAAAATGCATTATAGCCTAGACTGCAGAGGGAGATTTATCTGATAGAATTTCTCCATTACATTTGTTATAGATTAAAATCTTCAATGTGTTGGGCTTGTTCCTTGGTGAAAAGTTGGTATTTACCCTCTTATTAAAAACATCTTTTTTATAAACATTCTTAATTTTATCTTGAAATATTTTATAGCTTTAGTGGTGGGTTCTATCAACTCAAGGTCCTATTTAGAAGCTTCTGGATCCATCCACATGTGATCGCTGTACCAGTGGCAGATTTGGCTGTTCTGTGTGATGTGCCTTTAACTTATAAACCACTCAGTTTTGTTCTATTTTTCCACTTATCAGCTAACCAATTAGGTTCATTCTGTGCAGTTTATCCAATATGTTGTCATGCTTTATAATGTCTTTTGTCCAAACTTAGAGCTTGCCTCATTCTCGGTTTGGATTGCCTGTTGGCTTAACAGCTGTGTTCATTGTGCTGTGTTTGCCCTCTGAGTTTCCCAAAACCGGCTGTGCCTGCTGCTGTTTGCATAGGTTCAGCTGGAGAACAAGGCTGTCACACTGAAGGTTAAACAGATGCTGGAGCACTATGCAGATTCGAATATCTAGTGCTGTTTAGTATATTTGTACTTTAACTGTTAGTGTCATCATTTGATGGGGCCATGTTGAGGTTATCTAAAATGGACCCCTCTTTCGCTTCCATACACATTTCCTCTGGTGGATGACGGATTACTGATTGTTATATATGTCCACAAAAGGGTGTCACTAAATTTCCTTGGTTCATTTCAGTGCTTATCTTGCCTTATTATTGTCAGGTAGTTCTTATTGATATCTAACCCAATCCCTTTGCATTGCTACCTAAGGCAACCAATTTTCCTTGAATCTTTGCCTTAATAATTACTTTTCTAAAAGTATTCAAGATTCATTTCAACATGCTACATTCAGAACATTATTCTAGGTACTACTCTCAAAATTGCAAATGGAGCAAAATCTGATGTGCTAAAGATATGGATATGTGTTCAAAGAAGCAAAACTCTAACCTTGAAAAGAATATTAAGTGATAAAAAAATAGCAATAAATGCATGCTAACTGCCACTCTCTTAAAAGCTCCTTTCATGCACTGAGTTGGCTCTCAGGGAATCTGGTCTGTCTTTTACAATGTGCTGGGAAAAACATTCACAGGTTTTAAAGTGAGACTGACCTAGGATCACACCGCCACCTACTAGTTGTCTGATCTTAAGGACATTATTTAACTTTTTGGAATCTCTTAATAGTAGTTGCCTCATAGAATTGTTGGAGGATTGAATGACATTATCAAGTGTAAGATACCTTCCACAATGCTCATTTCTCTCTGCCAGGCTTGTCGATGCAATGTGACTGTTGTGTAATATGTTGATAAGTACACTGAATTTAATTATTACAAAGCCTCATTAATTAAATCAGAATTTGTAGCTGTTTGGATAGGGTTGAGCAGTTGTTTATTTTTTACTAAGAAGAAAGGATTAGCTAAGCAAATTTTTCTGTCAACCAGAATGGAGATAAGAAGAAAAGTGAAGCTACTTAAAGCTTTTAGAAACTCCAATTTGCAGATAAAGAGAAAGAATTAATTAAAAACAATCATTATCTAAGTCATTGAAAGGGTTGGGGAGACAACCTATTTAGTAATGCTTGCCACTGATTTGCGTGCATTTGGTGTCTGTGTGCCTCATTAAAACTAGTCTGTATTTCAGACATCTCATCAATTAAAATGTGCTTTCCTTTCAGTGAATCTGAATCCGTGAGTTTCTCTAACACTGAAAAAGTGGAGCATTCAATCAAGGTAAAATGCTGCCCATTGGTCACCAAAACTGTGGGAAAGACCCTCATTCACTTATACTAATTTACACTATCTCTGCAATTCCTGTTTCCTCTCCCTTAATTTATTGAACATTTATTACAAAGGACGTGGCACTCAGTTACTAAAATAGAAGAATTTTTGTTCTGGCATTAGGACACAGATAAATCTTGCCTTCTGTAATAGTGGAAATGTGCTTTCTCCCTCTACGTGGGAATTCTAATCAGATCAAAGCACTGAAAGATCCCACATTTAACAAGGTGTTTAATAATAACATCTATTGTACATTATACTCCATGCTTTGAATGAACAAGGATGAGGCAACAGTTAATTGTTTGACTTCCAGTAGTGAATACAAGGACGACCCAGCCCTTCAGCAAAGCCAGACAGGTGCTAGTGATCACCTGGTGATTACCAGGGATCTGTGGGGTCATGTCCCTGTGCTTAGCACGGATGGAGCATCTGGCCCCAGCTTCAGGCTTGAGGATACATCATAGATCATTATCATTATTAAGACATTTGCATGGATGCAATTACTTGTTGCATGTTTCTGTTGAAACTTACAAATTTTTACCATTAATTCTTTGTCTAAGAGTTATTAAGAAATAATTAGAAATAACAAGACTGAGTTGGATCATGCTGTTTTCCCGCCCATCCGGGTGCTACAATTTTGATCTTTTCTTCACATTATTATCTAAATCTGCGTGAGCTGGAAGCTACAGCTGGTTATCTTTGAGAACAAGACTGTTACTAGGCTCTGTAGAATATAATTATTAAGAGCTCTGGCTCTGAGTCAGACTGTCTGGATTCAAATCTCCATGACCCCACTGAAGCACTCTGTAACCACAGAGGAGTTTAAACCCTCTGAGCAATGGCTTCCCCGTCTTTTAAGTGGGAGTAACAGTATATACCTCAAAAGGATATTATAAAGGTTAAATGCAATATTGCACATAAAATATTTGAGTCTTCAAATATATATATTTATCTATATGAAATACAAAATAAATAGTAGTAATTTATCTTTACTACTAGAAGTCTAATAGACCAGATGTTCTGATGTTCAAATGAGAAAATGATGGATTCTTGAAACAATTGCTCATTGAGTTCAATAAGCTTTAGGATGGATGATTAAGCAGAAGGTTTATGGGCACTTTTGGAAAGAGCTGGAGAGATGTGTTGGGGGTTCATAAAGAACAAATCCTGCCAAACCATGGTTAGAGCAAGAGGATACATTAGACTCCAGGTCTGTGGATGTCCGAAATATCTCTTCTAAGTCTTTCATAATGTTCTTATGGACAACTGAAAATTTGGGGCTAATACATGGCTTGGGGGACCATATCTTCCAGTTATCTTTTTCAATATTCTCCAGCACAGCATTCTGTTTGTTTTCCTTTATCACACTTACCACAAATCTAATCATTTTGCTGATTCATTTGTTTGCTTATTGATTATTTATCTTCTCACTAGAATGTAAGCTCCATGAGGTCAGGAACCGTGCCTGTCTTGATCACATTTGCATCCCCATGGACTCATACAGGACCTAGCCCATAGCTGGCAACCATTACGTATTTGTGGAATGAGTAAGAAATGAGAGCATTCTTGGCTGGTTAAAAAGGTGTGATCCAAAGAGTACTGGATCCCTAGAAAGAGGTCTCTATTAGAGTGTCTCTCCTTGGTTAGGTTCCTCTTGGTTAGATTCATTGAACAGTTTAATGATTTACAGGAAGATGTAGAAGCCTTGCTAATCATATCTGTAGATGGAAGAAATTGGAAGATGTAGCTAATATGAAACAAAATTTAAAATTATCTCAATGGGCTAAACTTCAAGTCAGTAAGATTGAATTAATGAAGAGGAAAAAATAAAAATGCCTATATTTAGATTTAAAAACTCAGTTTCCCAGATAAATAGGTAAATAGAGACAAGGTCCTGCAGGAGGTCACATGGAAGAGACAGATTTTAACTCGCCACAGATTAATCTGAGCCCACAGCACTACGTCACAGTAGATTTTTAACATAAACCTGCCCTAGACCAATGGTTCTTGACCTTGGCTGCATATTAGGATCTCCCGGGACAATGGTAAACAAACAACCAAACAAACACACACTGATGCCCAGTCCTCACCACCAGAGATTTTGAGTCAATATGTTTTGGGAAAGATTTGGGTATTGTTCTGTTTTGCTTTTTTCTTTTTTGGTCCCCAAGCGATTCTAATGTATGGGCAAGGTTAAGAACCTCTAGCCTGACTTTGTTCTTACCAGTAACTACATACCTTCCGTAATCTGTTTCTAGGATTCTATTTTCTGATCATTACCTTCCATATTTCTAAGTAGCCCCACTGCCACATTTTTGTGCTGTAGGACATCTGATCCGGTGACTTTGCCACCACCTGGCTGTTCCTCACTCCTCTCGTTTCCCCACCTCTCTCCATGGTTCATTCTAGTAATCACTGCCTTGCATGTACCTTCAATACCTTCACCTACCCACCTGACAAGCCCTAACCCTGATGAAATCTAAGAGAGACAGGTTGTGGCTGGAGAAAAACATGCAAACATGCTGACTGGTCTTACTGAAAATTCATGACTCCCAATATCAGGTAGAAAAGGCCACGCGGGAATCGTGCTAAATCTCCTTAGTCAATTTGCTCTCTCATTCTTGTAGATAACTATCACACCCTTCTCCTCTCTTAAACCTCAAACCAGCTGTTTCCTCACTCTCAGCTGATGACTCTGTTTCCCTCATAGAGATGAAACAATCAAAAATCTTCCATAGATTCCTACTACAAAATCGATTCACCTACCTGCGTCTGGACCTGTGTACTCTTCCTTCCCTCCTGTTAACTGAGATGAATCATCCCTGCTGCTAACTAAAGCCAGCACTTCCCATGTGCCTTGCACCCCACATTCTCTCTTGCTCGGGACTCAGCTCCTACAATTGGCTGCCAATCACTCTTGCTTCAATTTCCCCTCTTCCCTGGATCATTCCCATCATCTTACAAACATATTATAATATCTTCCAGCTTTTAAAAAAGAGTCTCTTGCTTCTATTTTTTTTTTTCTAATTTATTTATTTATTTTTTGTAGAGACAGAGTCTTACTATGTTGCCCAGGCTGGTCTCAAACTCCCGGCCTCAAGCCATCCTCCGGCCTCAGCCTCCCAAAGTGCTGGGATTACAGGCGTGAGCCACCGCGCCTGGCCGTGATTCTATAAACTGTAGCCCAATTTCTCTGTTCCCCTCTATGGCAAAAGGGTTGTCCAAACGCATCGTCTCCACTTTCTCGCCTCCCTTTCTGTCTGGAACCCACTCCGCTCAGAATCTCCCCCCCTCTACTCCACCGAAGACTTTGTCAAGGTCCTCAGCGACTTCCGTGTTGCGAACGCCGATGGTCGGTTCTCAGTCCTCACCCTACTGGGCTTTTCAGCAGCGTTTGGCACCACTCACCATTCCCTTCTTATTCCTTGTTTTCTCTTTACCATTTTAATCACTCGTTTTCTGTTGTGGGCTTTAAACTCTTTAGTTTTATATTAGATCCCTCAAAATCTTATCTGACCACTTGGTTTCCATAAAAAGAACATTTTAACATTCTACTTAAACTTTCATTTTTGCGTTTATTGCTATTAAGTTTTGTTAGCACGTAAGTAAAATCTTATCCCCCAGGTCAGTGTTTAGGGAACGTTTGCTAAATCTGGAGATGACTGTGGAAACCGGGTTTTTGGAATAGGTATTCCTCTGTCTCCTTCTTCATCATTATATATTGATTGTCTGAAATTCTTTACCTATATCTATTTTTTTACCTTGTAATTTTCACAATGTATTGTCTAATTATTATTATGAATTTTGCCTCTTTGATGTAGAATCTACTCCTTTGTTGTAAATTTCTCTAACTATTCCCACTCATTTCTCTAGTTCATCTGCTTTCAGATGTCTTTAATTCTGCCTGGGATCTTTAATTTGAGACTTCTTTGACAAGTTTTTTATATATAGTCTCTTACTTTTAAAATGTTTTTCTTCTTCCCAGCCAGCTTGCCCCACTGTTCTTGTGGTGATATTTTCACTTATTTTAGTTTTGCCCAAGTCTGAGGAGGATGGTCCAAGTTGATTCTTATCTTCTCTTTGTGTATTTAAATCTTATCTCTTCTTTTTAGTGGCAGCTTGTAAAGCCTATTTTTGTCCTTAAAGTTTAAAAACCTGACAAGTAGGCATGGTTCTCATTTCCTTCTCAACCAAGGTACTTGAAAGTTCAGTCTCAACACACTGCCCCCACTTCTACACTTCCATTTACTTCTAAGTCCTTGGCAATCTGGTTTTTCTGTCATAATCTAATAAAACCACTCTAAGAAAATTCACTTATGGCTTTCTGTCGTCCCTCTCAGTACTTATCTTGCTGAACTACCTCCCTCCTGAAGCTTTTGATCTCTTGGGTTCCATGTCGCCATTTTCTCTAGACTTTCCTCTGCTCCTCTTTTTTCTTTTTGGACTAACTTGTGGGCATCTTTTCGTCTGCCTCCTCTTTAACCCTTACTCTCCTCCTGGGCTCCGTTCTTGCTCCTCTGTTCTTCTTACTATGCATGGGAGTTTATCTACTCATGTAACAGTGGAAGGGAGGTTTAACGTTACTGGCTCCATTTTGTTTCTGACCCCTGTGGTAATATCCTTAAGGAGGAAAGCTTCTGCTTAGCCCTGCAGGTAGGCTAGAAGAAAGGTGACAACGGCCCCTTTCCCAAAGCTAAGCCCCAGGGAGGTGAGGAAAGCATATATACGAGTAACAATGCCATGTTAAAATTGTAGGAACATCCTAACCTGACTTTCATCCTCCAAAGTTAACTGACCAAGAACAAAGAAGTTTTACAACCTCCTCAGACCCTCGCTGACACCCAGATGTCTGCGGTCGGTCCTTGGTTACCTCTTATAACCCAACCCCTCCACCTTTTTCCCTTCCCTTAAGATAAAAGGGAGCCTAAAGTTCCTACTAACTTAAGATGGTCCTTTAGGATACTAGTCCACCATCTTCTCAGTTTGCTGGCTCTTTGAATAAAAGTCACTTTCCTTGCCCTGACACCTTGTCTCTCGACTTACTGGCTGTCCTGCTAATCTCTGGGTAGTAAGCGCTTGGACCTGGTTACTATTCATATTCATTTAACTAGCCCCTCTGCCTTGGTGCTACTTCCTGCACCGACTTCTCTCCTTTTTCGCCCTCCCTACTCATCCTTCAAAACCCACTTAGCTATTACTTCCTCCGGGAAGGTTTTCTCCCGTCCTTAGGTTGGACTAACTGTCTCTTCCACTGTGCCCCTTGAGTTCGCTGGCCGACACCATCACCATACCACACATGATGTTATAATGAAATTATCAGTTATCTCCTTAAGGGCAGAAACTATGACGATTCTTGTGTCCCTGTGCCTAGAATGGAACTCAAGAGCTTTCTCTGAATGAGATGGAATCTTCTTCATCATCTAGCTGAGAGTGTATTTCAGCTCAAGAAAAAGTTTTGAAAATGATTGTCTAGATCACATTTTCTCTTGTTAACTTTCTGTGATATCTTAGTTCTGTCCAGATCACTACTGTATATTCATGTGGTCTGTGTGGGTTGCCTTCAGCCATCACTCACATGCTGACGACTCTCAAAGCCTTTTCTGTAGCTGCCACTGCTGTCCTAAACTCCCGATTGTTCCTGCACCTCCTGCCCCTTGCTTGCAAGCATTTCTCCTCCTCCTAGAACAGAGTTTCTGCGGCCTTGGGGCCTCCAACACCCAGGACGTGTCAGGACAGTGAGGAGGGAGCTGCTCTTGAGCCCCTCCTTTGAATGGGACGTATAGGTTGGGGGCATGGAGCAGGGTGGGTGGTGGGCAGGGCAGCCTGGAAAAGAAGCTGCAGGATGAGAAGGCGGCTGTGTCCATTTCCTATGGCTGCTATAACAAATCACCACAAACTTAGGGGCTTAAAACAACATGGATTTATTCTTTTACAGTTCTAGAGGTCGGAAGTCTGATATCAGTTTCATTGGACCAAAGTCAAGGTGGTGGCAGGGCCGGTTTCTTCTGGAGGCTCTGAGGGCAGAATCCATCTGCCTGCCTTTGCCAGCTTCTAGAGGCTGCGGGCATTCCTTGGGCTCCTGGCCGCATCTCTCCCGTCTCTGCTTCTGTCAGCTCATTCTTTCTCCCCTGACTCTGATTTCTCCGGTCTCCCTCTTATAAGGAACATTGTGATTACAATGGTCTTGCTCAGATAATCTCTCCATCTCAAGATTCTTAACTTGATCACATCTGCAATATCCCTTTTGCTATACAAGGTACCATTTACCAGCTGCACTGCAGACTGTAGGTCCCTGCAGTAAGGGAGAGGGCCTGCAGGTAGTGAGTAAGAAGATGCCCACCTCAGAGGCACAACTTGAGAGGGCACCGTCAGCCCCAGAGGAATCTGCCCTGACCTCAATCTGCCCGCCAATTGCTGCTGAACGCAGAGGGGTAGGCGGGATGTGGCTTAGGGTGCCCAAGGCAAGAGGCACAGAAAAATCCCTTCTCAAATGGTAGGTGGGGTGGCAAGAAGGACCCATGATGGCCATCTGTTTATCAAGGGAAAGATGCCACGTGTTCCTAATGGAACAGGCCTGGGCTGCGAGTGAGACAGATAGGGGTCGCAGCCCATGAATACAGCTGCCCCTTTGCCCTGTTCTCCCCCATGTAAAATGAGAACAACAGTGCCTCCTTTTTAGGACTGTTGCTCGAAGTAAAAGAGAGAGAACGTGTGAAAAGTGCTTTGTGTGGTGACTGAGACAGGCCTATAACTGTAATAAACCAGCGTAGTTGTTCTGTCAAAAGGAAACAAAAAGGACAGCAAAAAACCAAAACAAAACAAAGCAAAAACAAAAAACCAAACAAAAAGAAAAGAAAAAAAGAAACAAAGAAAGGTGATTGGTTGTCACTTGAGGCATCTGTTACAGGAAATAAGTCACACATATTCATATTCTTTCTAAATAATGTCTGCAGCTATTTCAGGGCCAGGAAGTAGAGTCACGCACGTGTTTCACTTGAGTCTCCTGTCCTGATCTCTTTCCACTCCCCCACTCTGCTTCCTTGGCTTTCCTTGGATGCACACTCCCCCATTCAGGGTTGTTCTAGGGCCACCAGAGTGACCCCACTAGCCTAGCAAACAAAGGCCAGACCCTGTCTATTGGAGGAATCTTGGTTTCTTATTCAGATGAATGACAAGTGAACTGCTCTAGGCCATCAACCACGTTCTTTCATAAAATCCAGATCACCATTTGGTAGCAAATGACCTTTTCAGCTTGGGGTGGACATTCACTTGCACATTGCTTCTTGGAACCCCGATAGTTAGTATTTAATCTGTTGTAGGCTTGCTGACCCCAAGGCCCATAAAGTAAGGCAGTGGAATGGTTTAGGCTGGCCTTAGGCTCAATGACGCCAGGGACGGTGGTGCTGGTGACACAGCTTTCTCCTCCTCCTTATATGACACTGATAAGCAGAGTCTAGTTCATAAAGCAGAGTCCCTGGTGAAAACCCCAAAAAAGGAGTTGTATGTGCCTTGCCATAGAAACAGATAATGGCTCACAAACTAGCAATGTCACCACCTCCCCAGAATAGAAAAGGTCAAAGTAATGACCCAGGCGCTTGATGTCCTGGCTGCAGAGGGACACAGTCACCCCCATTCCCATACACTCACGCACTTGGTGCTGGTGAAGGATTGGTTTGGATGCTGCTCTCTAGGTCGCTATCTCTCAGAAGTATTTTAGAGCCAAGACCCCATAAAACTCCAGTGGGGTGAATGTTGCTAACTCATTCTGCTGCACAGCTTCCATTGTGTTTTCTGTGGGAGGCGGTGTGTTTTGATGGTTCTGAATCGGGAGATGTGAGTTCTCCTAATTTATTAAACCAGAAGTATAGGTGCTCTTCTGCTTCCTGTTTAGGGTGATGGGAGAGGAAGAGGACCCTCTGATCACCAAGATGGGCAGAGCTAGAGGAGGGGAAGGCACTGGGCCAGGGTCCCTGTGAGTTCGGAAGCTTAAGGCTCCTTGGCATTGTGCTCACATGGCCATATGTTTTTATAAGATTTCCAAAAGAAAGAGATTTTGCCTATAATTAGTTAAGAACACTGTCTCTTTCCACTGTGACTTGCCCTCTGTCACATTTACCCTCATGGGGGTGGCCTTGGAGTAGCCAGAGGTGTTTTTGGAACCAGCATAAAGGGAAGCCAAGTTGGGGATGCCTTTCATTTGGATGTAATGAGATATATTTATGTGATTTACAATCGCTTCCATGTATACATGTATCTGGTAGTTAATTAATTAAAATGTGTTATTTTTCTGGATTTTTGTGATGCTAAGCTATTTTTCAGTTTCCAGTATAAAATTTGTAATTTTTGTAATTACTTTTCTCATTCTAAAAATATTCATATTTGTATTTCATTTCGTAATCGTAGTTCATATATTTTTTAAAGGGGCCTCTCATTGTATAAGTTCGGACCCCACAAACCTGGGTCTGTCCCTCATCCCAGGGAAGCACCTCTTCCCTCCTCCCTCTCTTCCCTCCTCCCTCTCTTCCCTCCTCCCTCTCTTCCCTCCTTCCTTCCTTCCTTTTTTCTTTCTCCTTTTCCTCCTCCTCCACCTCCTCAGTCTTCTCTTTTTTTCTTTTTCTTTAGGGGCTGGGGCTTTGCAGTGTTCACCAGGCTTCTGATTTCTTGCTCCTATTTACCTTCTCATAGAATCCAGGGGAAAACATTTCATGTGTATAATGAATGGATGAAGTGAGATTTTATAGAATGGTTTGGCAACCCAACCACCACATAAAATGGGAATACCCGTAAAGGCATGCGTCCTGAGTTCTGAACTTCCCCCGGGAAGATCTTCTGGATAATGACCGTCTCCTACCTGAGCCGGCCTCCGCCCGTGGTTGCAGCTCACCCTCCCTTCCTCCGAGGACACCCTCCGCTCCTGCCCTTTCAAGCCCGTCCCCCCAGTGCACAGGATTTTTCACAGCACGATGTCTTTGCCTTGAATACTCTTTTCCCAGCTTCTCTCTATTCTTCTTTTACTAAAAATGCTGAATCATCGCCATTTCTCAATCCTAAGTAAATATAAGCAAATAACTAGCACAACTATGCAAATAACAAGCTGCTAGAGGCAACCCCACTTGGGAAGAAGTAAAGTCCCAAAAGTGAATAAAGAGACAAGGAACGAATAAAAAACAAAAAAAATCCTGAAAGTGAATGAAGAGAAACGAAAAGAGTAAAACACAGAAAACTTAAAAAAAAAATTTAAAAATTAAAAAAATAAAATAAAATAGTGTTCTCAGCCCGAGTCCATTTGGTTTAGAAGCAAACGGTTGCTTGCACTTCAAAGTGCTTGAGGGCAGCATGGTGGAATCACTGACATTGGTAATGGTTAATGTGGGATTTGGAATACAAAGGGCAAACATTTGAAAAATACTCATCCAAAGAGGAATACATTTTAAAATTTTAATTTTAACAGGCTCCCTGTGGTCCAGGAGGCTTCCTCCTATAGTATACATTATTCTTCAGTAATGTTGATCAAACTAGATGGTATTTTATTAAGTTGATGGGATTAGGGGGAAGTGCAGCAGAAAAGTTAAGAGTAAGTTTGGGAGGCAGAGGAGCCTGGTCACAAATCCTAGTTCTACCTGATTAGCTGTGGGACCCCTTTCAGCTTCATTACCTCATCTATAAAATGAAGGTCATAATCTCTACCTTATAGGATCTTTGAGAGACTGTCCATTTATTAATTAATTTCTGTTAAGGATTCATGGAACAATTGCTGTGTGAAGATTTTTACAAGAACATTTTCTAGTCAGTTCCTGGCTTGCCATTCAAATTGCAGCCCTGACAGATTTCCAGTGTTGCAAGAAAGGTTAGCACTTCATCAGCTGTCTGGGCATTAAATAGGCATGAAAATATTTGTTAAAATATTTTCTTTCCTGTTATTTTTAGGTTTGTTTTCTTTGACATGTTTTTTCTGGGAGTAATAGGAGAACAGGTTGCACTCAGAATAAAATCCAAACTCTGCCTGGGCCCTGCCCTCCTCAGGGGAGATCGTGCCACTTTCTTCTCATGCCACTTTGTTCTGTATTCACTGCTCAGATATGGGAACAGATCCCATTGCTGGGCCTTTGCATGAGCTGTCCCCTCTGTGTGGATTGCCCTCCCCTAACTCTTGGCAAGGTTGGCTCCTTCTCACCCTTCACTCCCCGACTTCCTCAGAGATCTTCACCTTACACAAACCCTTGCCTGTTACGCTCTGTCTCGGGTCTGACTACTCTGCCTCGGCACACTGGCAACAACACACGCTTGTCCTATGGATGGGTGTGTTTACTTGTATTTCCTCCATTCCCCCCTCTAGACTGTATGTTCCATGAGGGCAAGGAGTTTGCTTGTCTTATTGGCTGAACACTCCTGGTGCCTAGCACAGCGCTTGGCACCTTCAGGCCCTCAAATGTTTTCTGAATGACTGCTAATGAATAAATTATAAACCCATGAAAAGGTCAAATGAGGTGGGAGGAGGAGCGAGGGTGGGTGACAGAGGATGGCACGGTGAAGATGTGCTGGAGGTTGAACAGACTTTCTGGGATCTGGACTGTGGTGGGCAATGACTGCAAACCAGCAATAAGCAGAAGCAAAGAGGAAGCCACAGGGGAGGACAGGGCCAGTGTCTGTTAAGTGAAGAGAGGCTTTGGAGCCACCTGTTCCAGGCGTGCATTTTAGCTCTTCTCAATTGAAAACTGTTCTAATTTCTTTGCATGGTATAGGAACAAAAAATAATAACCCATCGCACAATTCAGAATGTGAGAAGGGCATCTCTGGAAAGTGGCTGTCGAATCTAGTGCTGCTACCCTGAACTCCACCCATTCCCTAGGGAGACCCCCACCCACTTATCCCTAACCCTAACCCTACCTAACCTGGCCGTGACACCGGTGGCATTTCTAGTTGTTTATCACATAGTAAAATTTGTGTTTCCCAGGAGTTATCAGCGAACCCAAGCGGGGAGAGCCAGGGGGGAGTTGTTAAGATTGTCATCTTTGGAGTCAAGTGCCAGCTCTGCCACTTGGTAGGGTGTCAGCTTGGACAGTTTATTTAACTTCTTTAAGTCTGATGTCCTTCATTTTTAACATGGAAATGGTCACTGACAGAGGTGGTTCTTTGTGATGATTAAATTGAATAACTCTTACAAAGAGCTTAGCTCGGAACCTGCACATGGTTAGTGCTCAATAAAAATTCATTACTATGAGTCCTTCCAAACCATATTTATCTTTTAATCAGCTCCTGTGGTTGTAAAAAGCTTAGAATGTAATCAACAGAAATAAACTGAGACTACTGGAGCCAGAAAAACACAGTTTATTGGAAGGACATTAATAGCATAAAGAACTGCGGGAAGAGCTGACCAAACAGGCTGTCCTCTTGGGAAAGAGAAGAACCAGAGCTAGCGGGGCCCTCAGAAGCAGGAGGGCACGTGCCGTCTTTCCGAGGTGCTGCTGCTGCTGCCCGCTCTGCCGCCAGTGCTCTTGTTGGCGCTGGGTTTAACTGCCCAGGAGGGAGAATCAGACGGCCTGTGTTGGGTTTGGGCCCTTCTCTGGGATCAGAGGAGCAGAAGTCTGGGATTGGTTGCCCCACCAAAGGCACATGGAGCTAGAGAGGACAGTTCCAAGAGGATGGGATACTGGGTAGACAAAATTGCCTGTTCTCTCCAGACCCATTGCGAGGTGTTGCTGAGCACCTGCCCGGCAAACTCCTCTTGCCTGATTTTTCAGCTGCTTCCATGTCAAAATTTAATTGCCTTTAACCATAACCCAATATCATTTCCTCCTATCTTTCCAGATAATCATTCCTTCTTTTGAATGACTTCTATGTTGATTCACTCATACATTCATTTAGTCAACAAATATTTATTGAACACCTACTAGGTATCAGGTTCTGTTCTGGGGGCTGGGTTACCTCAGTGAACCAAAGAAATCCTGTGCCCTCAAGGACATACTTCCTAAAGTGGTGATGGTGCTAATAATTAAGTGCTTATGAGAGAAACCATAAGACAAGGAAGGAGTGTGGCATGTAGGGGTGTGTTGCTCAGGTTGGTTATTCATGTTTATAGGTGTCTGTCCTTCAACTGATCACATTTTTTACTTCATTTGTTTAGTCGTCTGGCATAAATGACTAGCTGGCTTCACTCCCTCTCAAGCGAGCACCTTAAAGTGCCCTGGACCCTGCCTTGTGGTGGATGCTGAATAAATGTTTGTTGAGTGAATGGATAAATATACCCCTTGTAGCATGGCTATTGGATGGTTGTGTTTTCTGCCTGTGAGCCAGCCATTCTCCCAAGTGGGGCGCTGCAGGTGGCCGGTCAGAGGAGAGAATTCCATCTGGGCTCTGCTCTCATAGCTATGTTTTTGACTGACTGACTGGCTAAATAAGACATTTGCTTAACCCCCGTTTAGCCAGTCTCCCTTCTCTGGAATCAGGTTGGTTTCTTTGTGTGTGTGTTTTTTTTTAATTTTGTCATACATGCTTTCTGAATTTAAGACCAACTCTGAGATATAAAGGAGAACAATATTTATCCCTCACAACTTAAGTCACAGAATCATGACATCAGCATGAATCACAACACCTGAAGGAACCTCAGGAAAGCACCTCGCCCCAGGGAGGTTGTGCCCTGGGTACCAGCAGCGATAGCAGTGGTCCTTTAGTGGAAGTGAGAATCCTATTGAACCTGCTCTCTCCATATTTAATGCCCATGTTACAGAAATGGAGAGAACTAGATGCATCTTCTTTTAAGGACTCAGTCCAGAAGTAGAAAACAGGACAGTGGAATGCGCTGAAATATTTTTATTAGACATTTGTGTAAAACAGGGCAGTGTGGATGCCATGATGTTCAGATGTGGCCTCTACTTTGGCAGAGTTGGTGGTTTTTCACTGCAGACTCATGAGTGGGCTGCCATTGACACAGCCCTCTGGTTCCGATGGTAGCTGTGTTTATACATGGTCAGCTGTGTTGTGAGTATATTTAGCTTATGCTAAATGCCCCTGAGAGGATGAATATCATCTGTTTCCAGTTTAGTTGTGTTTTGGAGCATGGTACATTTTTTTCCAGATGAGTGAATATTAAGTCTTTTCCACTTCCTGAGGAAGGTTGGATTCTGAAGTACAAATTGCCAGACCTGTGAAATCAAATTAAAGCTAAATGTAAAGAGCTATTGATTCTATTTACAAACACTTGTCAGAATACACTGTACTGGTCAATGAAAATGCCATGTTTTGGGTGAAAAATTAGATACCAATGTTGACAGACCAGAACCATTTCATTCAAATTTATATGAATGGATGGTGTGGCTGACTGATAGGAAGGTTAGAGATAGTGTTTAAATGGTCTTGGTGAATACACAGTATCTGCATATAATATTCAAAACTTTTCAAGCCACTTTTTATCCAAATGTCAGACTTTCATATCCCTAAGAGTGTGTTAGCCTTGAAATTTGTATATGCAAACCAAACTATATAAAAGTATTTTCAGCATTATCACTATTGCAAAAGGATTCACTCCAAACTACTATTCAAGTGTTCAGGCATCCATTGGGGGTCTTGGAACATATCCCCTGCAGGTAAGGGGGAGCTACTGTGTTGCACTGGAGAGATTCAGTTTCAGTGTTGGCTTTGGAAAGATACAAATGTTCAAACCGTAGCGGTAGTCTACAGAATTTCTCTTTATGTATATATTTTAATGAAAGCAGCTATTATGTAAAGAATGGAATATATACTCTGTCAATTATTTATACTTGGGCTCCTATATGTCCACGCTCCTCCCACCCCACCTTCGTCAATTTTTCACTGATCTCTGAGAAAAAATAGGTAAGATAGGGTATGTTTCAGCGTGCATCTATGATCAGATCAATGAAACTGTCCAATAGCATAGAGCCCAGACAGAACTCTTCTCCTGGTCTCACCTATCTGTCTTGACACCACCAATTAGCTTGGTCTTTAATGGACTGTCCAGTCTGATGCAAGAGAAAGCTATTGCCTGTGGTTCTGCTCTCCAAGGTACAGGACAGTAAGATATTTTGAGAGAAATATCTTAGCTCACAGGTCAGCTCTAGTAACTTCTCGTTTATTCACCTTGTCATTTTAACCAAGCACCCCTTTTTTTCAGTAAAATCTGAAAAGTCTGAAATGGAGTTAACTATATTATTTGAAAATGTAAAACACTGTGAATTCACTTTGACTTGTTTCTACATCTTAGCAATGAAAAATCTCAGAATGTCACTTTTCAAGTTGTGATATGTTTGGATGTCAACAATGAAACTTTGAGATGAAGGAAAATATATAAAAAACATTTCGAAGATTTTTTTTTCAGTAAAAAAAATTGTGCTTGGAAAGATTATATTTTATTAAGCTAAAACCTCTTCTATTATATCTATATTGTTAAAACGTACAGGTTATTATAAGTAACAAAAAAAGTAAGAATTTGTCTTAGATCAGAATTCTTAGATTGCTGGAACTAAAAATAAAGTAATAGCTATCATTTGTGGAACATTCTGAGGTTCAATAACTTGCCTGAGGTTCTTACCACTGAAATATATTGTCTCTATTCTATGTTCAAAGGGATACATTTACTAACTCTTTGGTAAAGCTCCTAGTTGTGCTTTAACTGTATTCAATTCTTGTTAAATGCTTAGAGGAATATGAGTCCTTGGTGCATTGACTGAAATGCATTTTGCAATGATTGGTACATCATCAAATACAGAGAAATCAGTAGTTACACTTTTTTCTAACATGTCAATTGGATGCCTTTTCTTCTTGAATTATTACAATTGGTTTTTTTAAAAAGAATGATATTTAGAAATCCAAACAATTGTATATTTCTTGGTATTTTATTCCTAATGAAAGTGATACTCTGATATTTCAGAACTCAATAATATGAGTTGGGATTTTTTTTAACAGATCTCCTAAGAAGGCTTTGGCCCTCTTGATGGTTTTGAAACTGCATTAGATAGACTAATTAGATTGTCTAGACAGGTGCTCCCAGAGGTACTAAAATGCACTTTTTCTCAAAGAGAGGTTATAAATGTCAGGCACAAAGTCTGAGAGACCACATCCTCCCCGTGTGCATTAGCGATAGGATCCAGTAGATCACACCCTCGAGCTGTCTCAATCAGATGTTCTAAATTAGTTTTTCCACAGGCTAATCCCTTTGATCATCCCTTTCTTCTGACATCCTCCTGCCCTGTGAATCTAACCAACATATTATTCCCACTTATTGACCTATTTTATTGTGATTTCTTATTGTTACATTATAGGGACTGTGTCTGCTAAATCTTTTTTGAATATCTCTAGACTTTAGTACATCTGGAAGGTAGCTCATTTGGTGCTTGTACTGAACTGAAAATGAAGGCCCACATTTTTGTGTGTCCCTTCACTGGAATCCCATAGCCTCTTCCAAGGGGTTTATAAACATTAATAAGAAATCAGTTCCAGCCTCCTTGTTGAGTTTGCCTTCTTTTTCTAGGGGAGTCCACTGTGCCGAGCCCCACCCCACCCCAACTCGTACTCCCTTTTCCAAAAAGCACCATTGACAAGGAGTATACCCAAGTCATGGGAAGTCTCGCAGCCCTCCACCATTAAAATAGGTGGAGAATAAATGACTTCAGGGCAAAGAGTCCTCTAGGACATTTGCATTCAGCATTGGTATTTTGCATGTTTTCTTTCAGATCATCTCAACTTTGGTCTCTTGGTACCATCCACTAGTGACAGTCGTAAAGTAAGTGTACATTTATTTATTTGTTTATTTTGAGACAGAGTCTCACTCTGTCGCCCGGGCTAGAGTGCCGTGGCATCAGCCTAGCTCACAGTAGCCTCAAACTCCTGGGCTCAAGCGATCCTCCTGCCTCAGCCTCCCAAGTAGCTGGGACTACAGGCATGCATCACCATGCCTGGCTAATTTTTTCTATTTTTAGTAGAGACGGGGACTCACTCTTGCTCAGGCTGGTCTTGAACTCCTGAGCTCAAGCGATCCTCCCACCTTGGCCTCCCAGAATGCTAGGATTACAGGTGTGAGCCACTGCACCCAGCTGTGAGTATACATTTAAATTTTTCTTCTTATTCATCTATAAATGGAAATCTTGGTTTTGTTCAATGGTTTTCACAAGAGGCAGTTTTGTTCAAATATTTTAGAAGTGAATTTTAGTATAATAAATAGGAGTTTCACATATAGAAAAGATATTAAACCCCCTCTTTAAAATATAAGGAAATGATAAGTGGATAGAAATGAAATAAATACAGCACTGCTTATCACCCCTGAATATTACCTGTAGCATAGTAAAGTATATTTGCAGCCTCTGAGTAGAGTGGTTTTTATATGATGTCTTCATCCCAGCAGCTGCCAGAGTCCTTTTAAGGGGCACATTACAATAGCCTCTTCCTTCATGTTAAATTGGGCCATAGTCCAAGAAGCATCTCAAAGGGCATTAAGCACCAATTAGCATCTAGCAGAGAGTCTGGCACCTCATGGGAACATAACAGATATTTGTTAGGGAACGAATGTGTGGGTTAAATAATTTACCAATTTTGTGTGGCAGCTCTGTGAGGTCCTCACCACCATGAGGCAATGTGTAGCAGTGGTTAGTGCTCCAAATCAGGATCCAGGTACACTTAGGTTCAATTCCTGGCTCTGCCACTTATTGTCTGGGTGACTATGGGCACATGTCCAAATCTCTCTGTGCCTTGTTTTTTTCGTCCATAAAATGGTACTAATACTATGTTTTTGTTGTTGTGAGATTATAACAAGGATTAAATAAGTTAACATTTGCAAAGTGTTTAAAACCATAAACACTGTAAAAATGTTTGTCAAATAAAATGAATTAAGAATATAGTGACATCCCAAGATCCCATATTTAAAGATTGGAAAACTGGTTTGGTCTGGAAGCAATGACACCTCCGTAACCATAAGCATACCTACCACCCAGATCTTGGTTTCTAATACTGTTTTCCAATAGAAGGAACCAGGGCTCCTTCGAGAAATGGCTGATTTAGGACTGGGGCAGGGAATTTATAAGGTGAGCCTTGAACATTTTACAGTGCCAGAAAGTAAGGAAGGGCTTAAAAAAGAAATCCACAGTGATGAGCGTGTGTCAAAGGGACACAGGAGCCGGCTGAAAGTGCTCCCAGATGGTCAAAAATGGAAAATTTGAGTAACAAAAGAAAAAAGGGAGGAAGGGAGGGAGGAAGGAAGAGGAAGAGAAAGAAGGAAAGAAAGAGAAAGAGAGAGAGAGAGAGAGAAAGGAAGGAAGGAAGGAAGAAAGAAACAAGGAAGCGTTGGGATATAACCTAAAGTTCAAAATACATATCTATACTGATGTAAATAAGTGATTGAATGAATAAATGAGAAGAATGGATGAATCTCCCATGTGAAAGAATTCCAAATGATGCACGTGGATACTCTTCCTTTAGGAGGTAAAGCGTAACTCCCAGTGGGGGCTGCCTTTCCTCCAAAGAGTACAGTATGGAAAGGAGGAAAAAAAACAGTGACTTCATGATGGCGAAACCTGACAAGCACCAGCTGAAGCTGAGTGAGTCATATTGGTGGTAGGTACCCTTGATATGATGTGATGAGAAGGCACTTTGCCTCTGTGATCTTTCTCCCAAATGTACGTTATCTAAGTCTAATCATGAGGAAAACATAAGAAAAATTCCAATAGAGGGACATCCTACAAAATAGCTGACCAGTACTCCTCCAAACCGTTAAGGTCGTCAGAAACAAGTGACATCTGCGAGACTGTCACAACAAGCCTAAGGAGACATGATGACTAAATGTAATTTGGGATCCTGGAACAGAAACAGGACATTAGGTAAAAACTAGGAAAACCTGAATAAAGTATGCAGTTTTGTTAACAATAATGTATCAATATTGGCCTATTAATCATGATAAATGTACTACACTAATGTTAGATGTTAATATTAGGGGAAACTAGGTGTGTGGCATACTAGAACTCTCTGTACTATCTGTATAATAATTCTGTAAATCTAAAACTGTTTGAAAATAAAACATTTATTTTAAAAATAGTGAAGTACACACACCAAAAACAAAAACAACAATAAAAACAAACCAAAAAACTGGTTTGATGGTGTACACTCTGATTTTTAAGTACCAAAATAAAAGTATTTTAATATTTTGAAAAAATGTTGAATCCAATTCATTTGTGTTTCAAGATTCACACATGGAGAATTATATTCTGCATTGAAGTTTTGAATTGGATAAAGGTATATACATTTATAAAGCATTCTGCTATATTTCTGTTATCCTCAAAAGGAGGAAGAAAATAACAATTGGCAAAGCCAAACTTTTTTGCAAGAATGACTGTTATTTGAGTCCAAAGTAGATTATGACTTGTGCATTAGTTGTGTATTGCTGCATAACAAATTACCACAAATATAATGACTTAAAACATGTGTGTGTTATCCTATATCTTCCGTGGGTCAGAAGTCTGGGTGCAGCTTAGCTTGCACCTCTGCTTAGGGTCTCACGATGGTGTGGTCAAGGTGTTGGCTGGGCTGTGTTCCTGTCTGGAGTTTGAGTATTTTTCTTCCAAGCTCGCATAGTTGTTAGCAGAATTGAGCTGAGATTACAAGACTGAGCTCCCCACTTTCTTTCTGGCTGTCACCTGGGGCCACTCTCATGACCTAGGAATCATCTGTAGCTCCTTGCCATGTGGTATCTCATAGCCTTGTCAAAGTGTGGACACTTATTTCTTCAAAGCCTGCAGGAGAAACTCCCCCTGCAGTCTACCAAGCTGGAGTCTTATATAGCAAGTAACCTCATCAAGGCGGTGGCTGCCCTGTTGGCTTTGTCATATTCTATTGGCTAAAAGCAAGTCACAGGTTGTGCTTGCCTTCTGTGGGAGGGGATCACACTAGGGCATGACTCAGTAGGGATCACCTGAGGATGTGACCACTGCAATATGCGAGTGATAAAACAGATGCAGGTGGCTGGGCATTGAGATCCCACCATAGATGAACATACTAAAGAAGGAGAGGTAAATCATAAATACTTGCTTCTTGCTTCCAAGCAAGAAGGTAAATAAATAGGCTTCGTCTCCTGCCCCCTGCAAAGTTGTGAAAAAACAAAACAAAACAAAAAAAAACCTCCTCAGAGTAATCAAATGAGAGTTAGGATTATTTGAAGATGAAGGAGTCAGAGAAAAATATTTGGAGATAGCTCATAAATATATCACCATGTCCCTGACTGGTACTTTTTTTATTTTTAGCAGTGAAAAAATTTGCACAAAAATATGCTCTCGACTCCATGGCAACAATGTTTATGCACCTTAAGAACTCACGTTATAAAAGTTCAAATAATCTCATTTTCAGCTTTTCATGATTATTTTTTAATTTTTGAGGCTAGTTTTTTTAATACTTATGTTTTTAAATTCTGTCTGCTATTAATTATTAATAGAATGATACTGTCCAGGTTATATTTTTTTATATTTTACATGAAGTTTATTAATTTGTTTATTTATTTATTTATTTATTTATTTTTTTTTTTTTTAGAGACGGGGTCTTGCTCTTGCTCAGGCGGGATTTGAATTCTTGAGCTTAAGCTATCCTCCCGCCTTGGCCTCCCAGAGTGCTAGGATTACAGGCGTGAGCCACCGCGCCCGGCCCTAATTTGTATATTTAAATGCGTTAAATATTTTCACTAATTTCTTTCTATGAGTTCTGGATCCTTTTCTTGTAAAATATTAATTATAAAAATACTGGTATTACCATTTTGCTCCAGTGTTATAATCACCACCCAGATTTTTAGGACCTCAAAAATGTTTTTCCTGATTGTTCTTTGTAACACCAAACTGTCTCAGAAATCCTAGTATTTAGTCATCAGAAGTGCATTTGCCGAGTTGCTGGTTGCATGTGGAGATAAAGCACAGGCTTCTTTTGTTAGACCTGTGTCTAATTGTGGACTTGGATCATGTCATCATTGTGTCCGAAAATATCCGTAGAGGTTACTACAAACCTATTAGGGGGCTCAACCAGTGACCTTTGCTATTTATGCCCAGATATGCAGCCACCTTAAAGAATGCAGGTGACTTGTGGAAATGCGGCTCATTAGCAGTTAAGTTGAAAAGAAAAGGAAATATATATTGCAATAATTCAATTAAGAAACTTGCAGGAGGGAGGATTTTTTTGTGGCTCTTTCTCCCCCTCTCCTCCTTTCTTTTCAAGTCTCTATCTACCTGTATTTTTCTTTTTCCTACTTAGTCGCAGTAAGCCTTAGGCTGAGCAATTGGTTCCTCTTATGCCAAGGGGTACAAAGGGTTGTTGTTCAGCATTGTGAGAACATAATCACCTGTAGCTATCGGTAAAATAACTCATTTAGCAGATAAAGGTCAGAGCTTGCTTGCTTCCTTCCTTCCTTTCCTCCTTGGGGTTGTTTTCTTTGTGGGAATTAAATAAAGGGGTCTTTTTAAAAAACACAAAATAGGTTAGAGTAAATAGAAGTAACCTTTCCTGCTTGTGAGGAAGCATTAAGTGAAAGCCCAAAAGAAGCCATTTATCTTTGGCTAGAAGGTCATAGAGTTACATGATTCTTGATCAGAGCTGAACTCAGTGGAAGGTCTTGGAGTTTCTCAAGGTTGCTGGCCTGTGGGTGGTCATCAGATCTCCTTCCCATGGTTTTAACTGAGCTTCACCAGAGCTTTATGCTTGCCTAATGGTTGCCTCAGATTTATTTGCCGTGTATGTTAATGTGTAACTCTGGTACATTCACCTATTACTGAAATTCTGGATTTATTTATTATGTGATTGGAGCAATCACTAGATCTTTTTATCAAAAGAGCTGGGTTTATTTTGAAGTAATGCATTTTATAAATAGTATCTTTGCACATTATATATGTCTTCAGATTTTGTTTCTAGACCATCCTAACATCATTTTGCATTATGGTGATTAAATCCACATTGGATTGCCTTGTTTGGAAGTGCCAAGGTAGCAAATGGCTGTGGCAATCTGGGAAGTCTTTTCCCACAAGAGAGGCACTCACCAACTCACTTATTACTTCTTTTTTTTGGTACTGTTCTTGGGGCCTTGTGTCCCCATACTGTGTCCTCCTGCTCTGAGCTCTCCTTTTCCTGGATCTCCTATGACACATATACTCTGTGCTTGGTCATTCCTTGTCTTGTCTTATTTATCCACTGTTTGCTATTGATACTTTTTCTCTCCAGTCGGTAAGCTCCTTGACGGCAAAGATCCTGCCTCCTTGTCTCTGATACCTTCACAAAACTCAGAGTCCTCAGCACTTGACACCCACCTCCCACCATCTCTCATACTTCCTCCCCTTACCTCTGATCCAAACAGCGTTTCCTCAAATCGAAGGAAGTACAACATACCTTCCATTCACCTTGCTCTGTGCTCAGGGACACAAAGATGGAGTTAGCCAAACAAAACATCCACACCTGTTTTTAGAACTTCCCCTCCTCCTCTCAGGGCCACTTTGCCCACCCTGGGGCTCCCAGATGCCTAGAAAGGCATCTCTCCTATGTCTCGTTCTCTGAGGTCTTCATCCTCATTGAGGTCTCAGCCGAGGATTACTCCTCCTAGCACATCATGCTCTAAGAGAGCAATCCTAAAGATCAGAAAGGCTTCAAGGCCCAAAGTAATGTACCTCCAATGGTGGGATTCCAGGCACTATGATAGCAATGGTGGGGATATGTTTAACCCATTCTTGTCCATCTTCCCTTAAATCACATCACATAGGTGGATGCCTACTCTGCTTGCTTATGGGTCTGCACTGCCTGGTAACTATTAAAAAATGGAAATGTTGATCCCTGTTCCTAAGGTGCAAATAACCTCACTCCTGAGGGGAGTGGACTAAACATACCTGCAGAGAAAGACTAATGTACTGTTTAAGAGCCTTTCTAATCACATAATCCTGGGTTCTAATCTCAGTTTTTCTGCTTACCGGCTGTGTAGCCTTGGGCAAGTTTCTGAAATTTTCAGAGGCTCATTTTCTTCATCTTTGACACCAGGATAACAAAACCTACTCTGAGGTTGTTATGCAAATTCAATGAGATAATTACATGAGCTATTATATGAGATAATTATATATTCTTGGCACATAGTAAATATGCATGACATGTGTGCCATCAGTAATAAGCCCGAGCAAGGCAGTGTGGAAGTCTGAGGCTGCAAACAGGAGTGTTGAGGTGGAGGAGGCTGGAGGAGGATGTCACAGAACAGCATGTCTTTGCCTCACAGGAAACCCTGAACACTTGCTCAGACGCTGGTACCTTATCCCTCATCAGTTCTTAGAAGCAAAAGTATGAGTGGAACCTATCAAAAGACAAAATTATAACACATTGAGTTTAAAGATCTAATTGGCTTTTATTTGTGATTTTAGAATCAGGCGACATCTCATTCTATAACATAGAATGGGTGTTCACGTGGCCTCAGTGGGGAGGGGGTTGGCTTTCTAGGCAGAAAAAGGATGAAGAAAGCAGAAACTGGTAACAAAAAGCAGATTAGTCATTTCAAAGATAATTTCCTTATGGGGTTAAAACAGAGGGGACTGTATCACTCCAGCTCAGGTAAACTGGGCCCCTTTGATTGGTTGCTGTGAATCTCTTGACATTTGGAAAACTGGCCCATTTCAAAGTTCAGTTTGATGATGTGGTGCTTAGCATGAGTGAATCCATTCTGGTTTGGTTTGGGTTGCTGGGGCCTAGTGCAAGAGCCTCGTCCAAAATAAAGGCCTTCCTTTTATCAAAAAGTCCCAAACAAACAAATGCTGGCGTGGATGCGGAGAAATAGGAACACTCGTACACTGCTGGTGGGACTGCAAATTAGTACAACCTCTATGGAAAGTAGTAGGGAGATACCTCAAAGAACTAAAAGTAGAACTACCATTTGATCCAGCAACCCTACTACTGGGTATTAACCGAAAGAAAAAAAAGACATTCTATAATAAAGACGTCTGCACTCGAATATTCGTAGCAGCACAATTCACAATTGCAAAAATGTGGAAAGAATACAAGTGTCCATCAATACATGAGTGGATTAATAAAATGTGGTATATGTATACCATGGAGTACTACTCAGCCATAAAAAAAAATGGTGCACTAATAGCTCTTGTATTATCCTGGATGGAACTGGAGACCATTCACCTAAGCGAAGTATCACAAGAATGGAAAAACAAACACCACGTGTACTCACCATTAAATTGGTACTAATCGATCAACACTTATGTGCACATATGGAAGTAACATTCATCAGGTGTCGGGCAGGTGGGGGGGAGAAGGGGGTGGGTAAATTCACACCTAATGGGTGCAGTGCATGCTGTATGATGGATGGGCGCACTTGTAGCTCTGACTCACGCAGTGCAAAGGCAATTTATGTAACCAAACCATTTGTATCCCTGTAATATTCTGAGATAATAATAAAACAAACAAACAAAATAATGGCCTTCCATACATTTTTGTTTAGCAAACCCATGCACATTATCACTCTACAACTGAGGTGTAAAGGTGGCTTCATCTCTTATTATAACTGTTTGTTTCCAAGTCTCTCTCCTCCATTGGACTGTGTGGTCCTCAAAGCCAGGATCTGACTGTTCATTCTTGCTATCCCCAGGCCATGAGTGTGAGTACATGCTCAGTGCTTAATGGTTGGTAGGATGATTGAAAGGATAGAAGATCCTGGAGTTTTACTGCATTAAATCTTCCAACAATACTAATGATTATGTGATGTACAGACAGTCCCCAGGTTACCGACTTATGGCATTTTGTACTTACAAACAGCCTCCCAAGGTTCCCCATAAGGCTAATTTATAATTAAATAATTAAATTAATAATTCGGGAACTAGTTTGTTCCATGCATGTGAACAAGGCCGGCTGGCGTGAGCGGGTCGCTGGCAGCATATTTACGCGCGTAGCTGGTCTCCTTGTTTGTACAGTTGCTACACACAGCATCGTTTTCATCTTAACTTTTTAATTCTATTTTGTGAGTCTATGTTTTCCCTTATGACCATGCCTCCAAAGTGAAAGTTCATTGCAAGTCCAGGTGAGCATGTAGCGAAGAGAAAGGTGATCACAATGGAAACGAAAGTAGAAATAATTAAGCATTCGGAGAAAGGCCAGGTGCCATCCTTCAGTGGGAAAGCACTGGGCTTCAGTCGCTTGACTATCAGAACAATTACAAAGGACAAAGTGAGACTAAAGGACCATGTGAAAGGCAGTGCTCCAATGAAAGCATCAATTATTACTAAGCAGCTAGTGGATTAATTATTGAAATGGAAAGGTTATTACTGATTTGGTTAGAAGATCAAAATAAGTGTGACATTCCTGTTAGCCTAGTGTTGATGCAACATTAAGTGTTAACCTTTAATATTCGTTTTTGAAATTTTTCCTATCTCCTATCTAAACTTTTTGTATGAGTTTGTTTTTATGTTCTGTTTGTTTGAATTAAAAGAGCACAATAATTTCTGTAACTTAGCACAGGGATATTATTAGTGTTATTATTACAGTGTTAAACTGTATTATTCTTACCACATATGAGCCATTATAGTATTGTTATTATTACCACGTATGTACTGTTCATCAGGGATCCGAGTTACATACAAATCCGACCTAAAGAAGTTCCCAGGAATGTATCTTGTCCTTAATCCGGGGACTGCCTGTATCTACTAAGACTCAGTACAAGTATGTGAATATATTTTTACTGCCTGCGAGAACATGATTCAGTTAAGTGAAAGATGGAAATACTGTGGTTTGTGGTTCTCCAAAACAACATTGTTTGTAGGGTCAGAGGAAGAAGAAATATGTGACTTAGTAAAGTTACAACACCCTTGAAAATGCTGGTTGTGCTGCATGAAAGGAGAAAAGATCAAACAAACCACCCCCCCCAAAAAAATTCCCAAGCATATAAAACTGGAAGAAGAGTCTGTAAAATCAAGCCTGATGCCAAAAGGGACAAGTTGGCAGATTGGAACAGATAGTTGCAAATTCCTGCAGCCACCTGGCATGTGATTTAACACTTCTCTGAGCTTTTGTTGTTCCATGATATTTGGGGCTGAATTTATTCCCATCTTATTGTCCTTGTCAAAAGCAAGATTTTTTTAAAAGGCTGTATGTTTTCTTTTCATTCTTGTTTATACCTTGCTATCCTGCTGTTTACAAGATTGGTCTCTTACACTCTGCCTGGGGTGTTTTCTATTCTCGTGTAGTTAAAATTGCCAGAGGAATTTTTTGAGCTGCTCTATTTTGAAGAATGGGGGAGCCTGCTGCCCTGTGACATCCCAGCATGGCATGGCATCTCCCCAATAAAAAAGGCATGTAGCTATTATGAACTTGTGACCAACTGTGAAACTTTGCACATTCAAGTATTTTAAATGCTTGAAAGTGCCCACTGTGCATCTTGTTACAGAGGTATAATACCTCTCATGTGGGCTGATGCCTCCTTGGAAGTTGCCCGGAGTAGCGTGAACTGTAATTTTTCCAAAGTGGAGCACCTACTGTCTTCCCCCAGCACTGGGCTGAGGATGTTGTCCTTTTGCCTCCTGCCACCCTCAGCCCTTGGCTCCTGCATCCTGCCCTCACTTTGATCTGACCCTTCTCCCCCATCTGCCTGGCCTCTGTGTCCTGCGTTCAGATGATGATCTGCCTGATCTCAAAATCATGGTGGTACCTGGAGCAAACGGGAAATGGAAGCTGAATTGTAGATTTGGTTTCTTGAAGCATGGGACCCAGAAAGGATGAGGCGTGGAGCAGAAGCTGCTTTGACTACAATTGCTTTGATTATAATTACAGCTCCTGGCACCAGGAGGGATGGCGCTGGGCAGAGTGGTAAGGCAGGCCACACTTAGCCTTGCCCTTCGGAGCCTCTTCACGCTCCATCCTTCCAGCGTTTGTATCACGCCCTCTGCTTCTGGTTCTGATGCCAGTTTACCTCAGATCTGCCAGTCAGGGCAGACAGTGCTTGATACTCAGGCTCTTTCCCCTAGGTGCTAACTTCCTCCCACCAAAATTTCTAGTCCCAGATATTATTCCTTTAGGGCATGTGCTGCTATATGAACATGGATGGTATTGGGTCAAAGATGCCCATGCTGGCTGTGTTCCCCTAAGGTAAAGGGATATATAATACACAGCACAACTCAACAAGCCTCGGAAGACCTGTGTTTTTAATTTGTTTTGCCACGTATTAGCTGGTGACCTTGGGTTATGTTACATGACCTTTCTGAGTATCTGTGTCCTCACCTGTATAATGAAATTGATGAATCCATGCTGGCACGTCTTAGATAATGAGACTTTCACCTCCCAGAATTATTGTAATGCTAAAATGAGAAGCAGTTGAAGCTTTTTATAAATGAGAGAAGAGCTATGCAAATGTAAGGTAGGAAGGCGAGAAAGTGCCTTAACCCTGTCCAATGTGATGTAGCAGAAAGCTTCAGCCTGGGTTTCATATTTTCTATAACCTCAGTTTGAGTCTCTGTTCCCCTTATCCATACAAAATAATGTAATCAAACCTCATGGGTTGTCACAAGAATTAAATGAAATGATGGATATAAAGTCCCTTCCGTAGCATAGTACCACTGGGCACTTAGTAGGTATTTAATAAAATGTTAGTTCCCATCTCTCCTTAATGTGTCCTTTAAGAAGTGACTCTAGAGAGTTTGGCGCAAGAGTTTCCACATGCTCCAAATCTACCTGTGTATGGGGTGGATCCAAGTAACTGAAAATGCTATCAAAGCAGCCAGGACGAATGATCTAGCTCAAAGGTACATTAAATAGATGTACATCATTCTCTGAAATGGGGGTAGCTGCTGATAACACAGAGGGTGTTGCAAGACTGAGGCTAGGGGGAGGTGACAAGGACACTTGCTTTGGTAAACAATTAGAGGGCACCAGCAACTCCATAATCAATATAAATGACATTTAGTGCAATATTTTTAAAAAATCAAAATGAAGGCAAAACATCCATAGTGAACAAAAAGATCAAAATTTTAAATAAAGATGGCATCAGTAACAGTGCTGTGCAGAGCCACCTTGGAACCCAGGGCAAAAGAAAAAGTAGCAGTGATCCTGTCTTAATGTAAAATTTTAATCTTTTATTCATCATGGATGTTTTCATTCATTGTGATTTTAAAAAATATTTCATTAAAACATTTATCTTGATTAATGTGTTTTTTGGGCACCCCCTTAAATTTCACAACCAGGGCGAGTGCACTACTCACCTATCTGGCCTCCTCATGCCCCTGCCCTGGGGTTACATCTGCTGGGCTGGGAGGAAAGTCCCTCAGAGGCCTTCAAGTCCCCACTCCTCATTTTCCCGTGACCCACTCTGGGGTCCTGAGTTTGTGTAAGTTTGGGAGGCTGGAGAAAGTATTAATAGAAATAGAGAGTCCAGATAGAAAAGCAGGTTTGAGGGTCAAAAATAATAAGTTTAGTTTGATATGTAATAAAGTAGAGATGCTGTAAAATATTTAGGGGAAAACAGAGAAATGAATCAGAGTGACAGAGGTGGGGGAGAGGGAGAGACAGAGGGACAGAGAGACAGAGACAAAGATTGGTGCTAGAGATAAAGATTTAGGAATTATCTGAGTAAAGATAATCATAGAAGCCATGGGCATAGAAAACACCAACAAGGGAAGATGTTAGAGAAGATAAGCTCAGAAGAAACAACCACAGTAGGATTGTAACATTAAAAAAAAAAAAAGGAAACTCGGTTAAAATTGAATTTCAGATCAACAAAGAATAATGTTTTAGTATAAGAACGTCCTATGTGTTATAAAAAGTATTCATTATTGATCTCAAATGCAAATTTAACTGGGCATTCTATATTATTTATAAAAAATTATATAATTATATTGTAGATATTATGTATATATTATTAAATCTGGCAACCCTAGACTGAGGGGAGTGCCCTCATTTACGGGATCGTCGGAAGAGGAGGAGATAGTGGAAGAGCCTACGAATGGACAGATAGGTCCAGGAAAACCAGGCTGTTGTACATCATGGGGTCAAAAGGCAGAATGGGTTTCAGGAGGGTTGAGCAGAAAGGTCAAGGTCATTGCATTTGGCAACCTGGAAATCAGTGGGGACCTTACAGAAAGCAGATGGGGGTCTGGCTGCAGTGGTTAAGGAGAGATGGAAATAATCCGTGTAGACCCTTCTTTTAGGAAGCAGGATGGAGAAGAGGAGAAAGATGGGATTGTAAAGGGTAACCAACTAGAAGGCAGGTTTGCAGCATTACAGAGTCTGGGGCTGTTTCCCAGCTTGGGGGAAGGAGCTCAGAGAGGTGACATCCTGAAGATGTGGGAAAGGTCGTGGGGAAGGGATGGAGCGATATGCAGTTGCTGCTGGAGGAGAGAATCAGGACACGAATGGAGGGACTGACGTTTGCATGAAGGATGCTCCCTTTTCATCAGAGTCATGAAGGAAGGAGGGGAAGATGGATAAAGATGTGGTGATTATGAAAGCAGGGAAAGGGAAGGCAGGCCCTTTGTTTCTTTTTGCTGTCATTCTGTGCTGTGAGAGTGCATGTTATGAAGGAGGGATTAGGGGAGCAGAAGGGAAAGACTCAGACTCAAAATACTCCTTCTTTGCCGATTGTTCAGGACAGATATGATGAAGAGCTCAAAGGTGCTTATAATCCATCCAAGTGGGAGCAATTTATTTTCCTTGTCTTGTGTCTTCCTCTAGCTCCAGAGATCCATATCGATTCACAGCATAGTTGAATTGCTCACTAGGGAAAGGAAAATAACAGAAACAGAATTGAACAGGTTTGCTCTCCTCTATTTTGTTTAATCAGGAGACCCTGGCCATAAAAGGATCAGGGCTGCTTATCCACATCCTCAGTCCTAGAAAGGGGCAGCAGGAATGCCCCAAAGTAGGTATTTTGAGAGACGAGTGGAATCCCTAGTCTGGCATTTCTGTCCCCACTATGCAGATTGCGTCATGTGGGGTTAATGGCTTTGCCATCTCACACCCAGCATACCAGACACTCACAGATACACAGGTGACACACACTGATCTCAGCCACCCTTCTGCCTTCTGCAAGCTGAGGTCAAAAGGTGGCCAGGCTATTCTGCAAATGGGAGAAGATGAGGTTGGGGAGCACAACAGCCTGCACTCTCTTAGCTGCTTTTCCTCTCTGCTGGCAAGAGCAGGGATGCCTTTGCAGAGCTGAGGATGCCCTGGAAAGCCGAGAGAAAGAGTTATTTCAGGGAGGGGGTGGGGTAGTGCTGTCTGCCTAGGGAAGCTCCTCAGTGCCTCCACCATCAGATAACATGAACATTTCCACCCCTTTCTCCATAGCCCGCTCCTTCTCCCTCGCCCCCACCACAAAAGCACAAATGAAATTCCTAAAAGTAGACTACCGCTGTCTAGTTATTTTTAGTACTTGCTGTTAGTATTTATCAAGCTTTTCAGTGTTACTTTGCCCTCCCACCCATTTCTCTTCCTGCCTCCGAGTGCTGGGCTTGGCATGGAAGGAGCACCAGAGCAGCTGGTGACCTCAGACATATGTCCTCGACAGCAGACCTTTACAACCCATGTTCCCCACCCCTGCCTTACAGAGAAGAAAGGAAGGTCTCTATTCCAGTAGCCTTGGAGAGCAACACAAGTGTTGGTGAAAGTGAACCCATTAGAATATCTAGGTGGTGTTTAGTTAGGTCAAGGGCCCCAGCAAAAGGGCTGGGTCAAGGAATCCACACGTGCACAAGATGTCATAATGCAGGCAAAAATGGATCAGAGGCCAAGTAAACAAGTAGAAATCAGGAGGAAGCACATGCCAGAGAAGAGAAAAGTGTTAAAACCCATGGAAACAGACAGGGGCTTGAGGGATCTGAAGGGCTGGAATAAGATGGGGTAGGGCTGCAGTTAAAAAGGCCAGAGGAGGGAAGAGCTGCAGCACTGCGGTAAGCTATGGCTTGATGCTGGAACACTGCTTGTTCCTGCCTCAACTGCCTGTCCTGTCACCTGGAGGCAGCCTTGCCCCAGAGCAGCCACATTTCTCTGTAGGGGAACTCCAGGACATGTTCCACCAGAGGGCTGTTGAATGGAAGTAGGAACATTCCAACTATGAGTTACATCAGTCTGCATGGTTGCTAGACCCCTGGCCTGCCCATCCATGTATCCATTACTTAGGAAGGAGAAAGAAGTTGTTTCTTCTTACAACTTCAAAAAAATGTATTGGCTTGATCTTTGCATCCTTTTTTAACTTTTTTTCAGTTTCTAGGAAAATATAATGAATGAAATAAGATGAAAAACCTCAGTGGGTTGGGTAAGAGCAGAGTGGAGGGGACAGAGGAAAGAATCAATGAACTTGTAAACAGAATAGTAGAAATGACCCAACCTGATCAACAGAGAAAATAGATTGAAAATAAAAAAGGACAGGACCTTGAGGAACTATGGGGATATTAAAATTGTCTAACATGTGTGTCATCAGCATCCTGGAAAGAGAGGGGGAAGAGGACAAGGCTAAAAAAGTATTCAAAGAAACAATGGCTGAACATTTCCAAACTTGGCAAAAGACATTGACATATAGAGTCAAGAAATTACGTGAAACTCCAAAAAGGATTAATGCAAAGAAATCCACCCTAAGACATCACAGTCAAACTTCTGAAAAATAAAGTAAAAAAAAAGATCTTGAAAGCAGCAAGAGAGAAATGACACCTTATCTATAGGGGGAAAACAATGAGAATGACAGTAGATTTCTCATCAGAAAACATGTGGGCCAGAAGGAAGTGGCAAACACTTTTCAAATGTTGAAAGAAAAGAACTGTCAACCTAGAATTCTATATCCAGGGAAAATATCCTTTTGGAATGAAGGAGAAATCAAGGAATTCTCAGCTAAAGGAAAACTTAGCATATAGCTAAAGGAAATTCTTTAAACAAAAGGAAATAATAAAAGAAGGAATCTTGAAATATCAAGAAGAACAAAGAATAATATAAACAGTAAATGTAGGAGTAAATGCAATAAATTTTCCTTCTCTTAAGTTTTCTAAATATGTTTGATGATTAAACCCAAAAATCATAACATTGATGTGGAGGAATGTATGTAGAGGAAATAGTTAAGAAAATTATTTTACAAATGAGGGAGAATAAAGGAATGTAAGGAGAGGTAAGGGTTCTACTTGAATTGATAAAACATTAACAACAATACACTCTGGTTACTTATATATATTTAACGTAATATGGAGGGCAACCATTGGAAAAGCTCTCCAAAGAGGTATACCTAAAAATATTGTAGATAAATAAAAATAGAATTCTAAAAGATGTCCCAAGTACCCACAGTAAGGCTACAAAATCAAAATGAAGGAAGAGAAAGTAGAGAACAAACAGGAAACAACAACAAATTGGCAGATGTTAGCCTAAGCATATCAATAATTACATTGATGGTAAATGGTCCAAGTACACAAATTAAAAGACAAAGATGAACACAATACAGGTTTTAAAAAAGACCAGCTATATGCTGTCTATAAGAAACGCCCTTCAAATATAACAATATAGGAGAATAAAAGAATGGAAAAAGATTTTCCATGTAAACTTTAATCAAAAGAAACAAGAATACTATATTAATATCAGATAAAGAAGACTTCAGAGCAAAGAAAATTACCAGAGACAGAGAGGGACGTTACATAGTGATAAAAGGGTCAAACCACCAGACATACGAAACATACATTTTTCATGCACATCCTAAATATGTACCAAAAAAAGTGAGCTGCAGGATATGTGAAACAAAACTGATAGAACTGACAAAAGAAATAGAAAAATCCACAACTAGAGTTGGAAACATCACCACACCTCTCTCAACTGATGGAACAACTAGCCAGAAAACCAGCAAGAATAGAAAAGAACACAACAACACTATTAATCAATTGGATCTAATTTACATTTACAGAATTCACCTGACAACAGTAGAATAGACATTATTTTAAAGCACTAACAAAATATATACCAAGATATACCATAATAAAATGAGGTATGCTTGTATAGCCAGCTTATTTTTGACAAATGTGTAAAAGCAATTCAATGGAAGAAAGGTATTCTTTTCAACAAATGCTGCTGGAACAATTGGATATTCACAGGCAAAACAAAACAAAAAAAATGTCCACAACCCCAAAATCTCTGCCCTTATACAACTCAAAATGGATCATGGATTTAAAACAAAACAAAAAACTATAAAGAGAAAACCATGAGAGAAAACATACTAGAAAATCTTCAGTACTTATGGGCTATGGAAGAGTTCTTAAACATGCCACCAATAGCATGATCTATAAAAGAAACAAATCAATAAATTGGACTTCATCCAAATTTAAAATGTTTTTTCTATGAAGAACTCTGGTAAGAGGATGAAAAGACAAGCAACAGACATACCTGACAAAGGACTCATATCTAGTCTAGAGACCTCAAAACTCAACAGTTTTGTAAAAAGCAATCCGGTGAGAGACTAGGCAAAAGATTTAAAGAGACATTTTAATGTAAAGGATAATAAGATGGCAAATAAGCACACGAAAAGATGTTCAGCGTCACTAGCTGTAGGGCAAATGGAGATCATGATGAGACAGCAGTACACGCCCATTAGAACAGCTAAAATAAACAATGGTGATGATGTCAAACAAAGGCTGGTGAGGATGCAGAAAAACTGAATCCTCATGCGTTATTTGTGGTTAAAATGGTATAGTCACTCCGGAAAATAGTTAGGCAGTTTCTTAAAAACTAGACGTACCCTTACTATTTGACACAGAATTGCCCTCCTGGCATTTATCCCAGAGAAATGAAAACTTATTTTACACAAAAGCCTGTACATAATTGTTCCTAGCAGCTTTATTTGTAATAGCCTAACACTGAAAACAAACAAATGCCCTACAATAGGTGAGTGGTTAAACAAACTGTGGCACTTTTATACTGTGGAAAACTGCTCAGCAATGAAAAGGGACAAACTATTGATACGTGTGACAACTTGGATGGATTTAAAGGACATTATGCAGAATGAAAAAAAAAGTCAAAAGGTCATATACTGTATGATTCCATTTATTGACATTCTAGAAATGACAAAACTATAAAGATGAAGGACAGATCAATAATTTTGGGGAATGAGGAGGAGGGGCCCGGGGGTAGATGTGACTATGAAATGGTAATAGGCTATAAGTTTTGTGTGGTGATTGAACACTTCTATATCTTGATTGCAGTGGTGGTTACATGATAAAATAATACGGAACTGTAAAAAATGTATGACATATAGGTTTGCATAAACAAAAATGTTGTCCAGTCTTGCTATTCTTGGGCTTTATTAAAAAAAAAAGTTACCGTTTGTACACAGTTGGCGGATACTTGCTTTCCTTCATTCATTATTTTTCTAAGGTTCTCCCAAACTATTTCGTGCAGCTGTGATTGATTGATTTTTCTTGTTGCCTAATACTCCATTTATGAATATCACTCAATTTATTTCTTTATTTTCCTGCTGATGAACATTTGTGTTAAATCTAGCTTTTTGCTGTTTTGAATAAAGCTGTTATACATACTTTGTGTATATCTCTTGGTGCAAATATGCAAGAGTTTCTCTAGATGTCTTAGTCTGTTTGTACTGCTATAACAAAATACCTGAGACTGTATAATTTATAAATAATAGAAACTTATTTCTCACTATTGTGGAGGCTGGGAAGTCCAAGATTAAGGTGCCAACAGCTTCAGTGTCTTGTGAGGCCTGGTCTCTGCTTCCAAGATTGTTGCTGCACTCTCTGAAGGGGACAAATGCTGTGTCCTCACACAGCAGAAGGGGGGAAGGGCAAAAGGACACTCCCTTCAACCTGGAGCCCTTTTATATAGGTGCTGATCTTATTCATGCGGGTGGAGTCCTCATGACTGAATCACCCCTAAAGGCCATACCTCTTAATACTATTGCTTTGGGGATTAAGTTTCAATATGAATTTTGGAGGGTACACTGTCATTCAAACCATAGCACTGGAAAACGTAGGTAGGGGTGGATTTGTTCAGATGGAGGTTAAGTGAACATTCAACTTCATAAAATAAGGTTAAATTGTTCCATGTAGTTATATCAATTTATACTCCCACTATCAGTTTAATTTGCAATTTCCTGATTACAGATGAGGTTTTTAAATCTTTTTATATGTCCATTCACCATTCATGTTTTTCTCCTCTGTGACATGCCTGTCGGATCTGGTGTTCCTCTATTGTGTTGTCTTTTTATGACTGATAAGTAACATTTCTTTATATGAACACTTATCTTTTGTTCATTTTATGTGTGGCAAACTTGTCTCAGATATTGACTTGTGTTTTTGCTTTCTTTATTGTACCTTCTGATGAATCAAAGCTCTGAATATTGCAGTTACAAATTTATCAGTCTTTCCTTTCATGGTTAGCACTTTTGCACCTTAAGAACTCCTCCCATTTTAAGGTTAGAAAGATGTTTACCTATATCTTCTTCTAAAAGTTTAAACCTTTTGCTTTTCACAACCAAATCGTTAATCCCTCTGGAACTGATCTTTGGGTATGGTTCCTCCTTGATTTTGGGCTCAGTAAGTTATTCCAACTTTTGTGAGAGCTCTGTTATCTTTTAGTAGCTGAGTGAATGAGAAAGTCAAGAAAGAACATCTTCACCCACAGCAAGATTTAGGAAGGTGGCTCATTCCCACTTAGGCAGGCTTGAAACAAATTTTGGTAAAATGACCTAGCTTTCCTTTGCTGTAGCCAAGGCATTGTTGCTTTAGTATTTTGTGAATGCTTGAGTGTCACATGTTAAAAAGTCAAAAAACAAAACAAAACAAAACCTAAAAGCAACGAATCCCCTCTCAGCATTTGAACCATGACTCATTTAAACAAGCTATTTGTTGAGGGGAAAAAATGCATACATTTAAAATTGCTGTTTGTGTAGTATTCAGAGTATGAGTTTATTCGTTCTACTTCTGGAGAGGCAATGCAGTTTCTTAGAAATATCACTGGACAGGGAGTTGACAGACCTGGGTTTAAGCCTTGATCTGTCATTACCTGGTTAAGAAACCTCTTTGTGTCAGTTAGGATTATGTTCAGCAGCCTGTAAAAAGAACCCTTCTACAGTGGCTTAACCAATAGAGTTTAATTTTTCTCATGTAACAGCCCAGAAGCAGGCAAGTCAGGGCCAGTATAGAGGCTCCTTCCTTCAGTTTAGGCTTCACAGCATGTGGCTTTTGTCTTCATGCTGGTTCGTTCATGACTGCAAGATATGCAGCTCTTCCTCCAGCTTTGTATCAGTGTTTCAGGTACAAAGAAGATAGGCAAAGAAAAAAAGTGAATGCCAGAGTTCTTTTGAAGTGTTTTTCTAGGAGTCCTACCTAGTAACTTCGGCTTACACCTCCAGGGCCAAACGGTTCCACCTGCCCATTGTCCTTAGCTGTAGTTTTAACATGTCAAATTCTTGCCCTGAACAAAATCAAGGTTCTGCAAGAAAAAAGGGTAGACAGGGCATTGGATAGACAACCAGCAGTGTGCACCCCACTGTCTAAGCTTACAGTGGGGATACCTGCCCCCCACCAGCAGGGTTGTTTGGATGACGAAATGGAAGATCAAATGCAAGAGTACTCAATACGCTCTAAATCATATTTCATGAACAGAGTGGAGATATTCTGATCTATTTTCTCGGAGAGCAAATCCAACGTTAATAGAAAGTCCAACTAAATGAAGAGCCTTGGGTAATCAATGTCTATTGAACCTCAGCTCATTCTCTATCAGACATCTTCAGATAACTCAAGTACTAGTGTTTTCATAGATACAGATACACATCCTCAAATATCAATCTTTAGATTGTTGCCGAGCATTGTTGTGGTGGGCATTTGTTGATCCCTTCCCCAATTTTCTTTCCCCTTTTCCTGTTCCTCTAAGTGCCGCAAATGTCTCACCATTTGATTTTTTTTTTGGAGTGACACTACTCTCACCTCCAGGGATACGCTTCAACTAGTTTAAGCCATTTAACTTATCAGATCCCAAAGCATGGGGACTGATTCAGCAATAGGCCATCTCAGTGACCTCAGAACTTTCACTGGGACTGTCGTTACGCTGATACTATCCTCTTGGATGATAAATTCATAATCCTGAACTGCTACAGTCATTATTTGCACCAAGAGGGGAGCAGCCTGAAGGTGAAGTCAATTCACAGAGAATACCTGTGCCAGGAAAATTGTAGAGAATTAAATGATATAGCAGACTTCTGGTTTCCCCAAACCAACCCTAATTCTGTTATTTTCCCTCAGCTTAGTGAACCAAAATATTCCCTTGTTTTGTTATTTATTTGTAAATGTGAGTTGGGTTTTCTATTACTTATAATTAAAAGATTCCAAAATCAAAGTTTCTATATTCCAGGAAAAAAAATATTATTTTAATATAATATTAATATTTATTCTTTTAAATAATTTATATATCAAATAACATATTATTTAATATGTTATATATGTATATATTTATATATAAATGAATTTATTCTGAAGTTTATAGTCCTTCCTGAATTAAGGCCATAAGGCCCAAATGTTACTAAGAATGCTTATTTCTCCTTGTAATAAATTGCCTGCATAGCATCTGCCCAAAGGATTTGACAATGAAATGCTCATACCTGATTCCTGCTCTTTTGGGGACTGTGCCTATTACCTTTGTGTTATAAGACTCACTCCTAAGTATTTTGAACGAAAGACCAATTAGGCTGACATATGTCAGTGTTCTTGTAGATGTGTTTCCTGTTTCCTGTTTGCAAACGCAACTACAGAAGATATAACTGTAACAGCCTTACGTAAACTTCTTACTGAGCTGTCAAATGTTCAAGTAAAATACTCACTAATTATGAATGATCTCAGTTGCAGGGCCCTTGACCTACCGGTGATAAAATCTGTCTGTCGTGCTACTGAAGAAGGCTCTGAGATCCCAGGCGCTGAGTGACTGCACACTGTGAGTTACTTTTTTAACCTCTTGAAATGCCTGGGTTTTAAATTGTGTAAATTATGATTCAAAATGTAAAGATATATCCTAGTTAGGTTGTTGTGTGTTTGTATGTTTGTATTTTGCTAAATAGAAAATGCTAGCTTGTATCTGTCATTAAAGCTTTGTCATGGGGTATCCATTTTCCATTTTTAACTCTTGGTGAAGTTGTATATTACTGAAAGAAAGCTATACACCTATTTTATTTTGTAAAAAAAATTCCTGTTCTCTTTTATGGTGATTCTAATTAAATGGAAACCTTATTTAAGTATAACAGATTTACTAAAACAAAACAAAACAGGAGATATGATAATGAAGTAAAAACCTGGCTTGTTGCTTCCTGAAAAAACAGGTAATATGTGCCCCTCCTTACTTTCCAATCGACTCATTTGGTATGGGAAATTGAAGAGGATATTGTGCAGCAAGTAGATGGGATGTTTTCTAATTCAGAAAAGATTCTTTTGAAATTCTATTATGGTATAATTAGGGCAGCAGCATCAGCACCAGTGAATTTCCTGTTAAGAAAGAAACATTACTGCTTTCCTAATTTGTTGACATGGGTCTCAAAAGCCATCTCATTGAGTAGTTAGGAAATTGGCTTTTCAGGAACGGAAATCTACTAGTATATGAATTTCTTGGACATTTTTCAAAATAAACTAATGGCCCCAAATGAGAGCCAGGCAAAATTTAGAGGCAAGGTAGTGTGCCTTAGACCTTGGTAATACTTTTTGTGCCTATTTGGAAACAAGGCATGAATGTTAATCTAATATTTACTTGGTCAGTTTTGTATGAGGAACAAATGGCAAAAATAATAAATAAATGGCGGCAAGAACAAAACCTTCTTTTGTATTTCGTTGATATTGCAGGGAAAGGAGATAAGCTGATGTGAAGTGAAACTTAAGTGTACTTAACTGTTTTCCATTCTACTTCCTTTTCCCCCATTAAAGTCTCTGTGGTCTAATTAAGTATTAGATGAGCAACACAGCTCATCTGGATGTAACAAGAAAGTGAAAGTGAGAAATTTTTATTCCAAATTTGGTAGGCCAGTCCTTTTAATGAGATCTATAAAACAGTATGAAAATATTTGAAGGCATGTTAAGCAAAATTGAATTTTTTTTTTCTCTCATGACATTGACAGCTAAGTCTTAACACCATTGCATTTCTCCTGGAGGCCAAGATAGAACTGTGCATTTAAATTGGTAATAAGCAGGCAGCCTGAGAAGCTTTCTTCTTGTGATAATTTGGTTGAACTACTTATGGATATCACAACCCTAGACATGGCAGTAGCCATTGCTTTAGTTCCTTGAATCTTTCTGATATCAAACTAAAGTGTAGTAGAAAAATGTGTGTTTTTGCCTAAAGACAGTAAGCCATGAGTAAGATTTGACATGGGAACCCTTCTCCTGGACATGGAGGGGTATAGAATGAATATGATGTTATTGGCTTCTGGTCATTTCTGCCCCTCCTAAAGCATCTGGGTCCTTCTTTGTGTCTGTGATCTCAAGGGCAGGTAATTCCTTGCTATAGATTCCCTTCTAGAGTGAGCTCCAAATAAGCTGAACTTCATCTTTGGTTTACATGGAGCAAAGAGAGACCACAGGAGTTCATGTTGCAGATTTGCAGCATCTGCCAGATGCAAGGAAGGACAATTTGGAAAAGAAATTGACAGAAAAGCTCTTGGGGCAGTGAAGAAGCCATTCCTGGCTTGATACTGTAGGCTCGAGAGAGTAGTGGGCAAAACAGGGATGAGGATGACCTCACTACCAGAGGCTAAACTTCCTAACCAGGGCTTTCCAAAAGAATGGCCTAACTTAGCAAATACTGCCCAAATGTCCTGGGCTTTTTGGAATTTTGTTCAAGAATTCCAGATAGTCTAGTAAAAATTGCCTAGTGGCAGAGGTCCAGATAACAATAGATAGGAAGAATATATGTAAAGAAGTTATTTTAAAGTTACGTATGTGAATAAACTCTAGGTTCACAGTTATCACTGATTTCCTGTTGCTTGGGTGTCTATCTTTAGACCCTTTAAGCCAGTATTGTTTTGTCTGTGTTCCAAGAAATCTATACTTTCCCCAAGGTTTCCTATGTGACTAGCTTCTCAGTTATAGGATGTTACATGGAATTACATTTTTCTGTGGTTTTCTAAACTAAAGATTTCTTTGTCTCCCCTCTTTAAAAAATGAATGCTGAATTTTAGTCCTCTAAGCCTGGGAGCTCAGTACTCTATTTTCAAAGCCCCATAAATTCCTCTCTGCCAAAAAAACACCTATTTTGTCAACAGAATGCCTTTCATTTAGGAACAATATGGGAAGAGATTATCTCAGAGGCTGAGAACATAAGACTCCAAATATTCAGAGGATAATTAAAGTATGCTTCCAGATGTTTTCAAATATAGCCATAGAAACAAATACTGATTTGATTCCCTGCCAACCATCTTCCACCCAGTCATGTTTTTAATTCCAAAACAGCTAATAAATTCAATGAAAAACAAAAACAAAAAACCAAACTGTTTTATTAGCATGTAGAAAAAGAATAGAAACAGAGCAGTTTATTTCCCAGCAATTTTGCAACAAGTTCTTTTAGTGTCATATAGACTTGGGAAAATGTAGTTTGCTGGAAATAAATGATGATTGCAATTAACCAAAAATTGTTGATTAAGTACCTACTAACTAGGGAAGAATGATAAGATATAACATGGCCTTACATATTTGGTAGCAGATTATGTTCCTAGAAACACAATTCATTCAAGAAATATATACTGAGCATTTGCTATGTGACAGGCACTGTGCTACATGACGTGGACATTAATGGAGTCAGGAAAGCATGGTTTCTGCCTGCAGCTGGGTGGGTGGGGCTGGGGGAGACATTAATCAAATAATTGCAAAAAAAATTTTACAAATGTGATAGGTACTATGATGGGGAATAAAAGAAAACAACAGGGAACTATGAGACTATAGAATGCAGGTGTTAGACCTAGTCTCAGTGGGGATCAGGAAGGCTTCCCTGAAGAAATCTGAAGGTGTTAGGGATGGGCAGAAGAGTGTCCAGGGCAGAGGCCCCAAGGTAGAAGGGAGCGTGGAGCTTACTGGGAACTGAGCCAAGGCCAGTGTTGCTGGACAGCAGGGGACATGAGGGAACACTAGAGAGGTGGCAGGAGCCAGATCATGAAAGAATTAGTAGAGAATGAATGAATGAACAAACATGAATAGTTTATAACAAGGAGTGAGTCCTTTTGTATCCTGTTATTGGTGTAACAATAAAAGAAGTTTGCAATTGCGTAATGACTGCTGTTTGGGAGAAGGTATTCACTCACTCAGCCAATAAACACAAGATAAAATCCCTGTGCCCGTGGATCATAAATCCTAGTGGGACACAGAGATAATACACCAATAAGCAAATATGTAGGTTTATAGTAAGTTTTTGTTTATGAGTAAGTAGTGTGGGTGGTCTTTAGATGGAATTTAAAGATTGATTTCAAATATGTATTGTGCATCTAAGTATGGTCATGCTTCTGTTTAGTTAAATAAAGGTATATGCTCTAGCAGTCCTGAGATGAAGCTCGGGACAGGTGTTCTTCATAGTACTCAATTCAGTCAAAGACTTGGGAAAAATTCCAAGAGAGGGAAATGGTGGATTTTGTATTTGTTCTTTTTTCTGAGGACTGGTGATACCACTGTCGTCCCTGCACCTCTTTCTGGAGTGGTCAGAGGAGGAGGGGAGGGGAGCAATGTAAAGACAAATGAAAATTACTAAGTTTGACACCAATTGAGAAGGATCTGAGAGGGAGAGCATTTCAGAGTCTATTTCTTCTTACAAAAAGACCTTATTGTACCTTCTTATACACTTAATATACTTTAGAGATTTTGCACATTTAGCATCTCTAGAAAAGGGTCACATCTTATAATCAATGTACATATTTAAGGAGAAGGATGTCTTTCCCACATTCCCAAAAGCTGTTATTTGATGTTGCTTCTTAAAATCATCAGTGACTTACAACTCAGAAAACAGCATATACCTAGAACCTTGTTTGAGGTTTCCATTTATGCCTGTCTGCTCTAAAGATCTGCTTGAAAACTTCCTGATGACAACATTTGCATGTCTGCATAGAAAGTATTACTGACATTGATGGAATTAACCAGGCCACCTGTGAGGATGACCTTCAGGTGTTGGTTGCAAAAGTCAGAGGGTTTGATATAAGTAGTTCCTTATATCAAATGGAGGCATAATAATTATCTATTTTAATCTTCAGGAACTTCCTTGTTTCTGACTTTCAGATTGTATGAATCAAAGTGATTATTTCCATATATGCTGTCTTAGTCTGTTTAGGCTGCTATAACAAAATACTATAAACTGGGTGGCTTATAAACAACATAAATTTATTTCTCACAGTTCTAGAGGCTGAGAAGTCCAAGATTAAGGTGCTGACAAGTTGTGTTTCTGAACAGGGACTGTTTCCTGGTTCATAGATGGTGCCATCTCACTGTGTCCTCACATAGTGGAAGGAGCAAATGAGCTCTCTGGGGTCTCTTTTATAAGAGCACTAAATTAACTTCATGACCTAATCACCTCCTAACAGCTCCACATCCTAATATCATCACCTTGGAGGTTAGGACTTCAACATAAGAATTCTGGGAGGGGGGGAAACAAACATTCAGACCATAGCATATGCCGAGAGTCTTAGACCTTGGAGGAATAATGAAAATGTTGTTAGTATGATCCTTTAGTATAAGTTTGTTCAACACAGCAGTGTTGACATTTTGGACCAGATAATTCTGTTGCAAGGGGCTGTCCTGTGCATTGTGGAATATTTAGAAGCATCTTGGTGTCAGTAGTATATGTCCCCAGTCATGACAACCATCTCTAGACGTTGCTAAATGTCTCCTGGGAGGGGCAAAAATCACCCTCAATTGAGAACCACTGCTTTAGTACATCATAATCAGTGACTCACAATACTATGTTTTAGCTTTGTATGGTAGTTGTATTGCAAACATGTCCAATTCTAAATGCATAGCTTTCAGTTTAACACGATGGAATCTTTACAGTTCTATAGTTCTTACATCACAATTAAAAATAATATTAAGAATCCAGCATTAGAAGACTAAAATCATTAGATATTTACTCAGCCGAGCATGTGAAATCCTAACATGATATTTTTCTAGGGGTTATATACTTTGAGAGCCTCATTTTATTTGTTAAAACCTTATACAATTTTACTCTCAAATTTAAAACTTAGTGGTTCAACTATTTTTTTTTAAAAGATACATTTATGGGAATCTTAATGCCGCAAAAGACTCTAACTCAGTCAGTGGCAAGAATTAATAGCCTTTGGTGACACATGGAAACTTAAATAAGGCACATTTAATGAGATCAATTCTAGTTTTATAGGAAGCTGAGAACAACAGAGAGAAAAAAGTGTTGTTCTTGTGTCCTTTGGTGATGGTACTTGACATTTTAGTGTAAATTATTATAATAGTACATTGGTTTAATGTTCCCTTAATATCTGTGGTTTAATCAAGGTTTCTGAAAATGGGAAGAATGTGTTCTCTCTGTCACTGTAAAGCTAAGAAATGGAATTTCAAAATCACTTTCCTCATACATGATTAGATCTTAAGTGATATTTTACTATGCTATGGTACATGGAAAGACTTTAGATTGCAAAAATTTACTTAGACATATGACTAATATATGATTCCATTAAAGATTTTTTTTTAAAAATTCCACTTTACTGTTACTATTTACTTCACTTAAAGGCCTCCTGCCTCAAAGTGTTGAATATAGTTCAAATGAAGCCAATATTACTTGTAAAATAGAGCTTTCTTTCTTGTCACTATCATGTTCAGGAGTATTTAAGGACTTCCGATTATCTCAAAAATAAAGTTCTAACCCCTCTTCATGGCATTCGAGGCCCCCTACTAGCTGGCTGCAAGCAACCTTTTTACATTTATGTCCGTGACTTCCATTTGCCCTGTCCCCATGTCACACTCCAACCACAGTGAACTTGGTGGCTCAGGGCATCCTTGCACTTTTCTGCCTCCGTAACTCTTCTCGTGTTGTGATCTCTACCCCTTAAATTCTAATCCACTCTTAAAAATCATTTCTTCCATGAAACTTTCCCAAATTTTCTCAGTTGTAATTAAACTTTCTCTTTCTTTTTTTATTTATAGTGCTTTGAAAGCACTAGACTAGTGCTTTTCAAACTATCTGGGGGAAGGGCTAGATTTATTTTTTTAATTTCCAATTCATCACATGCCAATAAATGTCCTTCTGTCCATGGCCAGTACTTAGATCCTGCCACATGAAACTCAACATACAAGTTTGGCAATATCCAAAGCATTCAATGAGACAAGTTCACTTGATCACACATTTGGATAGTGCAGTGATGTCTAATTGCTGTAAAAGTTTCTCAACAATTACTTGCAATGTCTGTACTTGTCTTACTGCAGTCTGATAAGACTGGTCCACAGACCACACTTTACATAGCACTGCCTTAGGCTCTAACCTCCATGAGGACAGAACCTACGGCTGCTTTTTTTTTTTTTTGTCATCATTATTCCAGCACCTGGCAATGCCCATCACACAGTAAGCACATTTATTACATGTAGAGGTTCTGTAAGTAACAGTACCTGCCTCCAAAGTAGCTTGGATCAGATCTTTATCACTCTTTTAGGACCTAGAGAATTATCATGCCTTACCTATATCAGAAAATAGGAATGAATGAGAATATCAGACTGATTTATTTTAAAAGTACATGCTCTTTAGTATAAAATCTACTAGAATAAAATATAACCCTAACTTCCTAGTGCTGGTATGACCTTTATAAATGGAGATCATTTGATCAATAATTTAATTTTCTTTCACTAGATAGCTGCAAAAATTCATGTAATTCAAATTCATTTAAGAAAAATAAGGGGACCTGAAAAGAAATCTAAAACAATTAGTGTGTTAAATTGCAGTGTTGCCTGAAAGAAATGTGTTCTTAGTATAAGAAATCCCCACACAAACAAAACTATATTTAAAACCAAAATGGGTTTCTTTTATGCAGCTCAAGGGGATACATTGAAACTCTTGGACAGTCTGAAATTATATTTCTGAAATGAGAATCACATGGAGTTAATTTAGCATCTACCAATGTAATTTCCACTGGGAAAAACACCTGGGACATGGGTAAAATTTTTCAAAATTTAAAATGTAAGAGATTCAGAATAAAGTACCTGACAATGCTATTTGAACATATATCTCTAACTTTTGGTAGTTCAAGAGCGTCTTTCTTAAACAGTAAGAAGTTGCAGTTGCATACTCATAGTTTTCATTGAATATTTCACTATATTAAAGTTAACAGCCAAGAAAAACAAGGTCATTTACTATATGTTTTTCCCACCCTTATTAGCCATTTACTTTTCCATGGAACATTTGTTATTTCTGGGAAACTTATGGCATATGACCAGACCCATAATTAGTAACAGTTTGATATTATAGGAATTCAAAATTTAGTAATTTCTAGCTTTATTAGATCAGTGGCTTCCTATGAAATATAATAGCAACAAATAGAGATCCTAAGGGTACATTCTGGAGTCACGCTTTACATATATCAACTTAATTAATCATTGCAATAACAGATGAGAACAAGGAGGCACAAAGACATTAATTTACTCAGTCACTTAAATGGGAAATTGTGTAGTGAGGATTCCCCCTAGGGAGTCTGGCTCTAGGGTCTGTGTTGTAATGTTAATACTGCAGTGTCTCTTGTGCATTATTGCTCCTCTAAAGAGATGAAAACTTGAGGAATTCCATTGGTAGAATCCTGCTGAAGAGGTTATTTTCTTGCAGACTATTTCTGTCTAATGCTTACTTAGTAGCTGGGAAATGTTGGGTAGCTGGGGAATGCTGGGTAGTCGGGATGTTGGGTAACTGGGAATGCTGGGTAGTCGGGGAATGCTGGGTACCTGGGAATGCTGGGTAGTCAGGGGATGCTGGGTAACTGGGGGAAAGGGGCAAGAAGTCATCAGCAGCTCACCCTAAGCAACTTTGTAGCATCTGTAAACTGAACGGTTATCCCAGAATCTGGGACTGGCCTGTAGTGTTGGTCACCCTCATACAAGATCCTTCAAATCAGTATTATCTTTGTATCAGAAGGATGAATACTTGCAGATGTATTTTACTCCAGATCTTTAAGTGTATTTAAAATTCACCATTTTTTAGCACTCACTACATATACAATAGCTGAGAGGAGACAGTTCAGGTAAAGAATGTTGGTTATTTATTAATTTGTTTCTTTTTTGTTTAAGACTTGAAGACTTTGTGGGGGAGTGGATTAGCAGAGAACCCTTAGACTTTCCAATGGGAGATTGGCTGCTGAGTTCTCATACATGTCCCAGCCAGGACACAAGGGATAGTCATTTTTGCTTTGTGATGGAAGCCATTGGTTGCTCAGGCTGATTATTCAAAGAAGTAAGGCAAAGCATCTCATCGATATAAAAATCTAGCTTGTCCCATCTTGTGTTACTAATGCAGTTATTAAAAACTGAAAATACAATATTGCTTTGCAATAGGAATACTAGTATTTACTATTATTTTATTTGAATATTATATTTGAGCAGCAGCAGCAATCAGTAATTTGCCTTGTAAATATCCTAGTGGGTACTTTCATTTTCCTTTTCATCTAACATTGCTTGTATCCACTACTAGGGTATTAACCAAAGTGCTTAGTCTGTGGCTTGATAGGGCGGATTAAGGTTTACTTCCTTAAGTCCAGAGAACAGCCCTGAAAGCTAGCATTAGCCCAATCTGGAACCAAAAGAAAATGAGGCAGCAGGTAAGAAAAAGTAGTAAAGGATTCCTGTAATTCTCATGTTCTGTACAAGGCTTCTAATTTTTACCACTGGAAAATATATCACAGTAGCAATGTCACCCTGTGAGATGCGGGGACTTGCTGTAACACTATTCAGGCCACTTGTTTTGTCTCTAGTCCTTCAGGCAGCAACTAGAGTCCATAAGAATCAAAAATGAACATAATCCCTATTTCCTCCTAATGAAAAGGCAACACTTTCACTAATGACAGTGCTAGCCCTCTCTGTTATTTACACTTCACCCTGTGTGTTGGAGAATGAATTGGTGTCTGGGAGAATTTGAGGTGGATGGACTTCCACCCAAACCCTCCTTTCTTCTCCAAATTAGAATGGCAACTGGACATCTGAGAACCCTGGCATTCCCCTACTATTTTCCCTTTTTCTCCACAGTCTCCCTAGCTTGATCTCTTAAATCCTGATATTCTAACTTGACTTCTGCTCTGGGAAGACCAAGAAATCCCAGGGGTTAGGGCCATCTTTCAAGAAAGACGGTTTCTAAAGAGACAGTTTTAAGAGCGATTAAATTTGTCTAACAACAATTGTCTAAGAACAATTTCAAGAGGAGAGAGGGGCCAACCTTCCCTTGTAAAAACAATGGAGAAAGAATCAGTTCACCACTAGAACAGAGGCAGTCATTCATCCTGGAAGAGAGAGATGTTCCACTTGGGATTGTCATGCAGTGATTGATGTCTGTTCGACCCCAAGACCTGTGGAGGTGCTTTAGGGATTTGAATCAGTAAGCAGATGGTTTAATTCTTTGTCCTTCCTGGAGAGGGGTCCTGAATGTGTACATCTTCCTCATGCAGTTTCAGTTTTTGATGCTTTCCACATCCATGGCTTTGCTTTTCTTTGTTGTGTCCTAGAATCACTAATTAATTATGGACCCCATTCCTTCTGTGCATTTGCTAATTGGATGTTTTGAAAAATTGCTCCATGCTGGCTTAAATAATAAGGAGAGAATGAAAAGGCCGAGAGGTGCTGGGAAAGAGAGAGAGACCACGATGGTCATGGAAATACAGCAAAAACCACCTGAGATATCCGTTACCCCAGTAACCAGGGGAGACAGTTACTGGGGCAGAGAGGTTAGAAAAAAATACAACAAAGCGATGAAAGGGACAGAGTCATCGAGAGGGCCTTTTTTTTTTTTTTTTTTTTTTTTCCCATCCCTTCCACCCCCCTCCCGCCCGCCCGCCCCCTGATGAATGTTATTGCCCTGTGTGATGTAAGTGTTCATCAGTTAGTACCAGTTTGATGGTGAGTACCAGTGATGCTTGTTTTTCCAATCCTGTGACACTTCGCTTCGAAGAATGGGTTCTAGCTCCGACCAGGATAATACCAGATGTGTTAATTCACTATTGTTCCTTATTGCTGAGTAATACTCCATGGTATACATATACCACATTTTATTGATCCACTCGTGTATTGATGGGCACCTGGGTTGTTTCCACAACTTTGCAATTGTGAATTGTGCTGCTATGAACATTCGAGAGCAGATGTCTTTATTATAAAATGTCTTTTTTTTCTTTTGGATAAATACCCAGTAGTGGGATTGCTGGGTCAAATGGTAATTCTACTTTTAATTCTTTGAGATATCTCCATATTCTTTTCCATAGAGGTTGTACTAATTTGCAGTCCCACCAGCAGTGTATGAGTGTTCCTACCTGTCCACATCCCCGCCAACATTTGTTATTTGGGGATTTTTTGATATGAGCCAATCTCACTGGAGTTAAGTGATATCTCATTGTGGTTTTGATTTGCATTTCCCTGATGATTAGAGAAGTTGAGCACTTTTTTATATGTTTGCTGGCCATCATTCTGTCTTCTTTGGAAAAGTTTTTGTTCATGTCCTTTGCCCATTTTTTAATAGGGTTGTTTGATTTTTTCTTGTTGATTTTCCTAAGTTCTGTATAGATTCTGGTTATAAGCCCTTTATCAGAGGTGTAGCATGCAAATATTTTCTCCCATTCTGTAGGTTGTCTGTTCACTCTAGTGATAGTTTCCTTGGCTGTGCAGAAGCTTTTCAATTTGATCAGGTCCCATGTATTTATTTTTGTTGCTGCTGTGATTGCTTTGGGGGTCTTCTTCATAATTCTTGCCTAGGCCAATGTCCATAAGAGTTTTTCCAACGTTTTCTTCGAGAATTTCTTATGGTTTCATGTCTTAGGTTTAGATCTGTTATCCATTGTGAATTGATTTTTGTGAGAGGTGAGAGGTGTGGGTCCACTTTCAGTCTTCTACATATGGCCATCCAATTTTTCCCAGCACCATTTGTTGAATAGAGAATCTTTTCCCCAGTGTACGTTTTTCTGGAATTTGTCAAAGATCAGGTGAATGTATGAGGTTGGTTTTATATTTGGGTTCTCAGTCCTGTTCCATTGGTCTACGTGTCTGTTCTTGTGCCAATACCATGCAGTTTTGGTTACTATAGCCTTGTAGTATAGTTTGAAGTCTGGTAGACAGATGCCTCCCAATTGTTCTTTTTGCTTAAGATTGCTTTGGCTAGACGGGGTCTTCTCTGGTTCCACACGAAGCGTAGAATTATTTTTTCTAGATCGGCAAAAAATGATGTTGTTATTTTGATAGGGATTGCATTGATTCTGTAAATTAATTTAGGTAGCAAAGCCATTTTTACTATGTTGACTCTGCCTATCCAAGAGCATGGTAAGGTTTTCCATCTATTTACATCCTCTGCAATTTCCTTTCTCAGTGTTTCATAATTCTCTCTATATAGGTCTTTGATCTCCTTAGTTAGATATATTCCTAAATATTTAATTTTCTTTGTTGCTATTGCAAAAGGTATAGCATCTTTAATTTGTTTCTCGGCTTGATTGTTATTAGCATATATGAAGGCTATGGATTTGTGTGTATTAATTTTGTATCCTGAGACTTTGCTGAATTCATTTATCAATTCCAGTAATCTCTTGGTTGAATCTTTGGGGTTTTCTATGTATAATATCATATCGTCTGCGAATAGTGAAAGTTTGACCTCTTCTGCCCGAGAGGGCCTATTTTTGAGAAGAACATTTGTGGGGTGGGAAACCCTGGTTGGAGGGTGTACTGGCTGGACAGCCCTGGCTAGCTGGTGCCTCCCGTTGGGTAGGGGAGATTCCTGAACACAGGGTGAAGGGCTGGGACTTTGGAGTCCAACATCCTGACATCTTTGTCTAAACTCATTTACTAGCTGTGGGATATGGAGCAAATGACTTTACCTCTCTGAGGAGCCTGTTCTTCATCTCTGAAATGAAAAATGATAGTACTTGTGTCACTGTGAGATCAAGCTGGTTGGAGTGTCTAGACCACTTCCTGGCACATAGCAAGCTCTCAGTGCTGGCTACTCATTGTTATTATGCAGCTATGTTGTCAATTTAATGATGTCATAAGGTAAACCATTAACATAGGTAATATGTGCTTAGCCTGGCACAGGTCAGGATTTAAAGTACATTGCAGGACAATCACTGTCCTCATTTCTTCTTCTTCACTCTCTTTCTGGCCGGTTATTTTCCCCCCTTGTCCGGTCCCCTTCCTCTAGTCTACTTAGGGAGAGGAAAGGAATTAAAAAATTGGATCAGAAAAGTGCAGCTGTACAGCTGGGGCCTGTGATTGCTGGGATATAGCAGAAGTGTGGGAAATGTTGAAAGAGGCCACTAGACCACAGCTGACCAGATAACCCGCAGAGCTCATCCCCAGTGCGTGTTCTATCATGCTTGGCTGCTACTTATTTGGCATTTAGACATAGGTGATTTGCAATTTCATATTCTAGATTTTCTCCCCCATTAAAATGTAAACCTCCACGATGGCAAAAATTTTTCTCTCTTTTATTTGCTGCTAATTCTCCAGTGTCTAGAGACAGCTCTCAGCTCCACCTTTGGGCTGAACCTCCTGAAAGTCCTCAAACCGGCCTATAAGTCCTGACATAATCTCCCCTACTCCATGCTACCTCTCTGATTTTATCTCCTACTATTCTCTTAAATCTGGCTAGATATAATCAGAAATAGATAAGACTTTGGGGGCATCAGAAAGCTTATCTGGCAGCAATAATGTAATAGAAAGATTTAGAATAAATAAAGTCTGAGGTTTAAGTTCTAGTTCTGCCACTATTCCCTGGGGTGATGTTGGGCCAAATCATGTGACCTGTCTGGGCTTTAGCCTCCAAACTGAAAGGGTTTTGGACCAGGGTGCTGCTAATTGTAGATTTAATGGCAACAATATCCTTGGTTATAGCATAATATGAATTTGATTTATCCATTCAGAAACATTTCTACGTATTTTTGGTCCCTGGTGTGAAATTGTGAATCTTAGTGTGGTGAATCATAGGGTAACAGCTGCTTTCCCACCCTCTACCCCCAGCTCAGGACTTTGCAAGGGAGGAGGCAGTAGGGCCAGAAGCTGACATCATGTCCCACTCTTCCCAGTTCCAAGTCATTTCCATCAAACAGTGTTTCCCACGTATTAGTCATTCATGTCCCATCTCCATGATTTTTACCATATCACATTCTACCTATGCTATTTTTTACTTAATATCTTTCTTTAAAGAACTCCCTCTTTATATATGAACTTACACTTGCCCTAAGCAGAATAATAGTTGTAAATAGCTGTGCAATTGGATATGCCAGGTATATTTTTTTCTAATGCACATTAAAATAAACACACAACCATAATCCACCATAACTATGCACTGCCTTGAGTCTTAAGTAACACTCGTGGTTTGCCTTACACACTTTGGGAAACACCTCCATGAAGCTGATGGGCAGAGCCTTGAAGGTTTCGCTGCCCTCAGGGACCTTCTTCCAAGTGACCTTGGGAGGAAAGACATTAGGGATCCCATTTTAAGGCATTGGGGATTGTTCCCTTTATTTTGGTTTGGAATGTGGTACAGAAGTGACTAAGTCTTTCCTTCGAAGGAGAGGCCAAGGGGAGCTGGAAAGAGGAAAGAAGATATTAATACTTTACTGGCTTGAAAAATAGGAGTCCACGGAGAGGAAAGGGCTGAAGAAAAAGAGCAATTAACTGGAGTGAAATAAAGTAGCAGAAAAGTGAGAAGGGTGGAGTAGAAATGACTGGAGGGGAACACAGGTGCTCACACAAGCAGCGCGTAAGCGGAAGGTGAGAGACTTTGCAGAGCTCCTCATTTCCTTCTCATCTGGGGCTTTTGGACTCTCTCCCGCTCTTGTGGTGTGAGAACTGATTAGGTACGTCCAAGGGCTCTGCTTGAAGGTCCAAAGGGGTGGTATTCTTCTGCACACTTCCTGCTGTGGGGTCATTCTTTAAACAGGTTAGCCCCTTGTTGGCATATGGCCTTGGCATGAAAGATGCATTTAATACTACTGGACAGGAAGAGCTAGAAACGATTCCAGATTTTCTCTAGCATCTTTTCACACTTCATTAAGAAAGGGAAAGACCTTAGCCTTTTGTCATAATACAGATCTGATTGACTCAGGCCCACGTATCTGCAAGGGTCAGTCAAATTTAAATTGTAAATATTTTTTGTTTAAAATCTGAATTCCAGAGGATTAAAATATCTCTGTTTGGGAACGTCTCCCCTGGCACACAGCTGAAGTAAGTGCCTGCAGATGGTCACAGCCCTATTGGGGGGGTTGTGTTGGGGTCCAGCGTGCATTGTACTAGGCCCCTGTGGAAGCTGATGAGTTCTAATCTCATAGAATTTTGATGAGGGGGAGGGAGGTATGTTAGGAGCCAAGTCAGCTGCAGAAAGGCCAATTGGGAAAAACTTCTGTATTGTTTTGTGTTTTTCCAGATTTTTCTATTTAAAAATAGTGCACACTAAGAGGGAGTGCTGATATGATTTCCATCCTTTCCAAAAGAGGACAGGAACTGGGAGGCTCTGAGGAGATTGGGTATGGCCCACACATCACAGAGAACAAATTCAGCCGAAAGACAAGAAGCTCTTTGTTAAGTTGTGCCAGGAATGCTATTGATTACCCTTTCCTGGGATGAATTTAGGAAAAACCCAAGAATTAGATTGTACTCAAAGCGCATGAAATGCAGTCTCATATACTGTTCTTCTAAAACCTCAACGAGGGTATTTATAATAAGCTTTTGGTTTCTTTCCAGACTTGAGAGAACACTCGTCCAAAATTACATTTTTCAGGTCAATTTCTGCCAGATGTTCTTGAGATAACTTATGAAAATTTTTTCTTTCTTCTTTCTTCTTTGGTCAGAGGACTGTCCATAGAAAGTCTCCTTTTCCTCATTCCCTGTTTATTTTCTCTTCTCCATTTTACTCTTGGGTCTCTTTAGAGGCTGATCCATGGACAGAATCTTATTTCTCCAGACCTTTTCTCTCAAAACAAACAAAGAAACAGGTCATGTTTGACCAGGTCATGACTGTCTCAAGTCTTTGACCAAGTCAGACCTTTGTGTAGAGTCCGTGAGTCTCAGTGGCAGTGGTGGATTGGCCTCTTCCAGAAGAGAATTCATCGCCATGGTGTGGTCCACTGAGTTAAAGTGAGTTTGACAGCCATCTTGCCACCCTTGGCTGCTTCCCAAAATGGTTCAAGCAAAGTAACAACTTAAATCATTGGACCAGGGAGGGGAAAAAATGGCGGTGTGATAGGGTCCTCCCACCATACCGCTCCCAGGAAAGGAGGTGAAGAACGCCAGCGGCTGCCGGCGAACACGGACCACTCACTCCAAAAACAGCATTGCGAATGACAGAGAAACAACGCCGAACGCCCAGCCCAAGAAAACAGGTACAAAATTTTCACAAAGATCGGAGGGCGCACGGAGCACAATAGAGCCCAGAGCGCGGGAGGGACGCACTCGCCAGGTCGGCGCGGCGCGACCTGCCCCCCAAGCGGTTACGCGCCTCCCCATACACGCAGTCAGGGACAAGCCCAGAGTTGGGACAGAGCAGTTGCTCGGGCCGGTGAGCCCTGTGGAGAGGAGGAGGAAGTAGCCAGAGCCAGACACAACTCGCAGCTGCAATATACAGAGACTGCCGAGGGCTGGAGAGGAACTGGGCGGGGACCGAGATTCAGCTTCCCGGGACAGTGCGCGGGAACCCGCAGGCCGGCACTGCGCCACTAGAAGTCAGCGGGACTGGGCCCAGGAGTTTATCGGAGAGCGGGACGCGCCCTTAGAGGTTGCTTACAACTACCGGCGGAGAAAAACTGCGCTCCCGGCGCGATCGGAGCCCGGCTGTGCGCCAGGCTGGCGGCGGCCGCCATCTTTACAGCCGCGTCTCTAGCTCCGCCCCGCCCCGGCCCAGGGCTCATCCGCTGGGGCGAGACAGGCTTTGCCTGTGGTGGCCAGGGACAGCGGCATCCGTGGGTTCCAGGTGGGACGAGATCCCGGAACTGTAGAGGTGGGACCTTTGAGTATTGGAAACAGTTTGCAGCTCGTCCATCTGGTTCTGCTACCCCGGCTCTGGCCTCCGACAACTCCGCTCCGTGCCGGTCCTAGTGCCCGCCCCTCAGGTCCCAGCCCTCCTGTACCCCAGAGATCGCTCATTTTGAAGGTTGCTGGCCATAGTGACTCATTTGGTATAACTGCTGGTTCCCATGACAACCAAATACCTCAAGAGCCACAGGCTGAACCAGAGCAGCTCCCCATAATCCTGCCCACTTCAATAGGGAATTTCGCGCCACCCAAGAGTGCTTCCAGCTGCCATTACTCCCCCCTCCCTGTGGGAACATCCCCTCGGTGGAGACTGCTGGGGATAGAGACGGCCACCTGCCTCGCCTTGAGGTCTAGTGGTGGAAAAGGGGTACACAATTGGAGATCCCCCTATCAACCAGTTTCACGCGGAGACACACATCAGAAGGGCAGCCACACGTGGCTAGATGAGCAACCTCTGAGCTGTGTAAAATTTTCCCAACTCAGCTCTCACACTGCAGCCAAAGGAAATTGTGTTTCTACCAGAACCACAGGAAGAGCAGGGTCAAAGTAACCCCTAGGAGCTACAAGACCCCTCCCAAAGCACAGGGCTTTCACATACCCCAACTGGGGAATCAGAGTCTGCTACGGACATAACAGAATACCTAGCTAATAGAGAGCGGGGGACTCATATTCTCAAGTACAATCCATTAGCTCAGAGCCCACGCTGGGAGGTCATTCTCACCACACTCCACTGGGAAGAGGAGAAGACCACAGGTCAGAGTTAACTCAAGATCCAACAAACTTGCTAAAATACACCTAAGGCAATACAGGCCACTACTTCTCTCCCTGGCTTTGCCAAGGAAAAATAATTGTGGGCCTGGTGACAGGGCCATAAACTAGCTCTAACACCCCCAGCTCTCGACCAAGAGACCAGATGAGAAAAAACCAGCGAAAGAACTCAGGGAACATGAAAAATCAGAGTGAAAAGTCACCCCCAAAAAATTATCAGTTCCTCAGCAATGGATACCAACCCAAATGAAATGGGTAGAATGACAGAAGAGGAATTTCGTTTATGGATTATAAGAAAGCTCAATGAAATTCAAGAGAAAATTGAATCCCAGCACAAAGAAACCACAAGAAAAATGCAAGAAATGAATGAAAAATTCTCCAAAGAAATAGAAATATTACGGAAAAATCAAATAGAAATCCTATAAATTAAAGAGCATTCAAGGATCTACAAAACACAGTGGAAAGCCTTAAGAATAGGCTGGACCATGCAGAGGAAAGAATTTCAGAGCTAGAAGACAGCTTCTATGCACTAAATAAATCAGCTGAAGAGAAAGAACACAAAAACAAGAGACAGGAAAAAAGCATACAAGAAATGTGGGATTATGTAAAGAGGCCAAACATAAGGATAATAGGTATCCCTGAGGGAGAGGAAGAAAATTTGCATGGGCTGGAAAATTTATTTGAAGGAATAATAGAGGAAAATTTCCATGGCTTAGCCAGAAATCTCGACATCCAAGTACAAGAAGCACACAGGACTCCTGGGAGAGTCAACGTGAAAAGGCATTCACCACGCCACATAATTATTAGACTGACCAAAGTAAACACAAAAGAGGCACTCCTCAGAGCTGTAAGACAAAAAAAGGAGGTAACCTACAAAGGGAAACCCATCAGATTAACTGCAGATTTCTCAACTGAAACCTTACAAGCCAGAAGGGAATGGGGAGACATCATCAATCTCCTAAAACAAAACAAAGGTCAACCCAGAATTCTGTATCCTGCCAAACTAAGCTTCTTATATGAGGGAGAAATTAAGACCTTTCCAGATAAGCAATCACTGATAGAATTTGCGAAATCCAGACCGGCCTTGCAAGAAATGCTTAGACCTGCATTATACACTAACCAGCGCAACAGACACCCACCTATGTAAAATTATGCAAAGGCTAAAACCCCAGAAACCAGACTCCACAATGACGCAAGAGGTAAAACAAAGATACCACCCAACAGAATAATCAGAAATTTACCCCAAATATCAATTCTCTCAATAAATGTAAATGGCTTGAACTGCCCATTGAAGAGACATAGGCTGGCTGAATGGATTAAAAAATACAAACCAAGTATCTGTTGTCTTCAGGAAACACACCTCACACACAAAGACGCATTCAGACTCAAGGTGAAAGGATGGAATACAATTTTTCAGGCTAATGGAAACCAAAAGAAATCTGGAGTAGCCATCCTCATTTCAGATGACATCAACTTTAAAGCAATAAAAGTAAAGAAGGACAAAAATGGACACTATATAGTGGTGAAGGGAAAAATTTCACAAGAGGATTTAACAATCCTAAACATTTATGCACCCAACACAGGAGCACCCAGGTACATAAAGCAAATGCTGCTAGATCTAGACAACATAATAAGCAGGAATGCCATAATTGCAGGGGACTTCAACACCCCACTGACGGAACTGGACAGATCCTCCAAACAAAAAGTAAATAGAGAAATAAAAGACCTAAACAGGACTCTAGAACATTTGGGCCTAACAGATATCTACAGAACACTCCACCCAAATAACACTGAATATACATTCTTCTCATCAGCTCATGGAACTTTCTCTAAAATTGACCACATCCTAGGCCACAAAACAGATCTAAACAAATGCAAAAAAAAAAAATCATACCATGTATCTTTTCAGACCACAGCGGAATAAAATTAGATATCAATTCCAACAGAAACTCACATCTTCCTCCAAAAACTTGGAAACTAAACAATCTATTGATGAATGAATATTGGGTCAAAGAGGAGATTCAAAATGAAATCAAAAGATTCTTCGATCTAAACGATAATGGGGACACAAGTTATCAAAATCTGTGGGATACAGCAAAAGCAGTCTTGAGAGGAAAATTTATCGCCCTAAATTCCCACATCCAAAAGACAGAAAAGTCACAAATCAGTAAACTAATGAATCATCTTAAGGAAATGGAAAAGGAAGAGCAAAGCAATCCTAAAACCAGCAGAAGAAAAGAAATAACCAAAATTAGAGCAGAATTAAATGAAATCGAGAACAAAAGAACAATACAGAAGATCAATGAAACGAAAAGCTGGTTCTTTGAAAAGATAAACAAAATAGACAGGCCACTTGCCAGGTTGACCAGAAGCAGAAAGGAAAGGACTCTAATAAGCTCAATTAGAAATGAAAAAGGAGAAGTCACAACTGATACCATGGAAATACAAACATCATCTTTGAATACTACAAAAATCTCTATGCCCACAAACACGAAAACGTGGAGGAAATGGACAAATTCTTAGAAACACACTACCTCCCTAGGCTCAACCAGGAAGAAACTGAATTTCTAAACAGACCAATATCAAGCACCGAAATTGAAGCAGTAATTAAAAATCTACCCACAAAAAAAAGTCCCGGACCAGATGGGTTCACACCTGAATTCTACCAAGCCTACAAAGAAGAACTGGTGCCTATACTGCAGAAATTATTTGAAAATATCCAGAAGGATGGAATCCTCCCAAACTCATTCTACGAAGCCAATATCACCTTGATACCAAAGCCAGGAAAGGACACAACAAAAAAGAAAACTACAGACCAATATCCCTTATGAATATAGATGCAAAAATTCTCAATAAAATCCTTGCAAACCGAATTCAAAAGCACATCAAAAAATAATCCATCATGATCAGGTGGGCTTTATTCCCGAGATGCAGGGATGGTTCAACGTACGCAAATCTATAAATGTAATTCACCATATAAATAAAGCAAGAACAAAAATTTTTAAAAGGGAAAAAAACCCAAAAAAAAAAAAAAAATTTTAAAAAAAAAAAAAAAAAAAATTTTAAAAAATTTTAAAAAAAAAAAAAAGGTTAAAAAAAGGAAAAAATTTCCCCCCCCGGGGGCCCCAATTAAACCGGTTTTAAAAATTAAAAAACAAACCCCAAAGGGGGTTTAAAACCCTGAACCCCCCCAAAAAAAAAATTTTTCCCCCTTTTTTTTTCCAAAAAAGGCCCCAAAAAAAACCCCCCAAAAAAAAGGCCCCCTTTAAAAACCCCAAAAAAAACCCCCTTTTTAAAAAAGGGGGTTTTTTTTTAAAAAAAAAAAAATTAAAAAAAAAAAATTTTTTTTAAAAAAAAAACCCTTTTTAAAAATTTTTTAATTTTTTTCCCCAAAAAAAAAAAAAAATTTTTCCCCTTTAAAAAAAGGGTTTTAAAAAAAATTTTTTTTTTAAAAACCCCAAAAAAAACCCAAACCCTCATTTTTAAAAATTAACCCGGGGAAACCCAATTTTAAAAAAAAAAAAAAAAAGGGGCCCCCCCCGGGGGCCCCCCCCCGGGGGGCCCCCCAAAAAAGGAAAAAAAAAAAACCCCCCGGGGGAAAATTTTTTTCCCCCCAAAAAATATTTTAAAAAACCCCCCCAAAAAAAAAAATTTCTGGTTTTAAAAAAAAAACCCAAAAAAAAAAAAACCCCCCCCAAAAAAAAAAAGGCTTTAAAGGGGAAAAAAAAATTTAAATTTTAAAAAACCCCAAAAAAAAAAAAAAAATTTTAAAAAGGGAAAAAAAAAAAAAAAAAACCCTTGGGGGGTTCCAAAAAAAAAAAAGGGGAAAAAATTTTTTCCCCGGAAAAAATCAAAAGGAAAATTTTTTCCCCCTTTTTAAAAAAAAAAAAAAATTTCCAAAAAATTTTTGGGGGGGGAAAAAAAAACCCCCCCGGGGGACCCCTTTAAAAATTTTTTTAAAAACCAATGGGGGGCCCCCAAAATTAAAAAAAAAAAAATTTTTTAAAAAAAAACCCAAAAAAAATTTTTTAAAAAAAAAACCCCCCAAATTTAAAGGTTTTAAAAATTAAAAAACAAAGGGGAAAAACCCACCCCGGGGGAAAAAAGGGGAAAAATGTGGAAAAAAAAAGGGGCCCCCCCCCAAAAAAAATTTTTAAAAAAATTTTTTTTCCCCAAAAAAAAAAAATTTTTTAAAAAATTAAAATTTTTTAAAAAAGGTTTTAAAAAAAAAAAAAAAAAACCCCCAAAAAAACGGGCCCCCAAAAGGGGGCCCCAAAAAACCCCAATTAAAAAAAAGGGGGGAGGGGGGGGTTTTTTTTTTTCCCAGAATTTGGAAAATTTAAAAAAAAAACCAACCCAAAAAAGGGCCCCAAAAAAAAAAAAAAAGGGGAAAAAAAACCCCAAAATTTTAAAAATTAAAAAAAAAAAAAAAAAAAAAAAAAAAAAGAAAAAATTTTGGGGTTTTTTTAAAAAAATTTTTTTTTGGGGGAAGGGGAACAAAAACCCCCAAAATTGGGGGGGTTTTAAAAGGTCCAAAAAAAAAAATTTTTAAAAAAAAAAAAAAAAAATTTTTTTTTTCCCCCCCCCTTTTTTTTTCCAAAAAAAAAAATTTTTTTTTTTAAAAAATTTTTTCCGAAAAAAAAATTTTTTCCCCCCCCAAAATTTAAAAAAGGGGAAAAAATTTTTTTGGGGAAAACCCGGGGTTTTGGGAAAAAAATTTTAAAAAAACCCTTTTTTTTTGGGGAAAATTTTTTTTAATTTAAAAAACCCTTTTAAACCCCCCAAAAAATTTTTTAAAAAAAATTTTTCCCCCAAAAAAAAGGGGGGGGGGAAAAAGGGGGGGGAAAAAAATTTTTTCCCTATCGAAATGATTAAAGGTCTATATCAGGACATGCCTAGCAAAGATTTATGAAGACCCAAAGCATAGCAGCAAAAAAAATAGGGATGATAAATTGAAGCTTCTGCACAGCCAAGGAAACTATCACTAGAGTGAACAGACAACCTACAGAATGGGAGAAAATATTTGCATGCTACACCTCTGATAAGGGCTTATAACCAGAATCTATACAGAACTTAGGAAATCAACAAGAAAAATCAACAACCCTATTAAAAATGGGCAAAGGACATGAACAAAAACTTTCCAAAGAAGACAGAATGATGGCCAGCAAACATATAAAAAGTGCTCAACTTCTCTAATCATCAGGGAAATGCAAATCAAAACCACAATGAGATATCACTTAACTCCAGTGAGATTGGCTCATATCAAAAAATCCCCCAATAACAAATGTTGGCGGGGATGTGGACAGGTAGGAACACTCATACACTGCTGGTGGGACTGCAAATTAGTACAACCTCTATGGAAAAGAATATGGAGATATCTCAAAGAATTAAAAGTAGAATTACCATTTGACCCAGCAATCCCACTACTGGGTATTTATCCAAAAGAAAAAAAGACATTTTATAATAAAGACATCTGCTCTCGAATGTTCATAGCAGCACAATTCACAATTGCAAAGTTGTGGAAACAACCCAGGTGCCCATCAATACACGAGTGGATCAATAAAATGTGGTATATGTATACCATGGAGTATTACTCAGCAATAAGGAACAATAGTGAATTAACACATCTGGTATTATCCTGGTCGGAGCTAGAACCCATTCTTCGAAGCGAAGTGTCACAGGATTGGAAAAACAAGCATCACTGGTACTCACCATCAAACTGGTACTAACTGATGAACACTTACATCACACAGGGCAATAACATTCATCAGGGGGCGGGCGGGCGGGAGGGGGGTGGAAGGGATGGGAAAAACTCTCACTGAATGGATGTGGGGAGCACAGTTTGGGAGATGACCACGATTGTGGCTCTGACACGGGCAGAACAGGGGCAATGTGTATGGCCAAAATGTTGTACCCCCATGATATTCTGAAATTAAAAAAAAAAAAAAAAAAAAAAAAAAAAATCATTGGACCAGAAAAAAAATCAGATTCTTAAGTGCACTTTCTTTTATGTGATTTAGATTCTTGTTTGTTTGTTGCCTATGAACTTTATGTGAACAAAGGGATTCTGGTGAGTATATGTACAGCCAAATCACTATTTAACAGAATCCCTTAAGATAAAACAGAAACTATGGGAAAATGGTTTTTTATTAGGTATTTGTTCTGTCCGTCTTCAGAAACACTCATTTCTAGCACTGTTCTTTGGTAGGGAAAAGAGTCGTTTTTCTGTATATCTAAACCACTGACACAATCACATTTCTGATGGGGGGGAAAATTTTGTATATGAAATGAAGGGGCTCATGGGAGGCTGAGTTGGAAAGACCACACCTACTTCACTCCTCTCTTCTTCTGGGGAATTAGTATTATGCTCATGCTGATGAACTGGTGTATTTTCTGTTTTAAATTTTCTCAACTTTCAAACTTTAGAATAACATATTATGGTGTCTGTTTCCTGGGAACAGAAAACACATGTAAATATTTGAGAAATTGGATACAGAGAAATTTAGTCTGAAGCTCGTCAAAAAGATGCATGAAATCAAGCCCCAGTAAAATGTTGTTCTTTATTGCATCTGGTTTATCATGATTTAGTTACATTATTCTTTGCAGCGCACTCTTGAATGATTTTATAACACATTAAGTGGATGGATTACTTAGTGCTGCCATACTAACCATACCTAGAATTTTGGTCACTGCACAGACATAACACTTAAAAGTTAGGATACATATATAAACTTTGCCTTAAGTCTTTCATTAAGACAGGGCTTTTTGAACCTGTATTGCTATAAATTACTATCTGAGGGTGCCTGAGGCAAGCATACAGATGGAAGCCTGTAGCCCTCACCTTCTCTTCCTTCCCATCCCTGCCTCCTCATGGCGGGACTCCCATGCAATCAGGCTGCATGAGTTTCCTGTAGCTGCTATAACAAAGAAATATAAACTTAGTAGCCTAAAACAATGCCAATTAATTATCTTGTAATTCTAAAGGTCAGAGTCTAAAATCAAAGTCTCAGCAGGGCTGTGATCCTTCTGGAGGTCCTGAGGGGAGAATCTATTTCCTTGCCTTTCTCAGCTTCTAAAGGCTGCCTACATTCCTTGGCTCATAGCCCCTTTCTCTCATCACTCCAGCCTCTTGGCTTCCTTCGTCACATCTCCTACTCTGAGAGTGGCGGGAGCCATTGGAATATTTTGAGCAGAAGAGTGATGTGCTCTGACTTCAAGTGTAAGTCGGACCCCTCTGGCCACTGTGCTGTGAGGAGGCTGAAGAGAGCAGGGCAGAACTAGGGACACCAGTTAGGAGGCCACTGCAATGCTCCTGGCAGTGGTTGATGGCATTTATACCTGATGGTGTAAATGGTGGAAATGTCAGTAATGACAGAAGGTCTGATTCTGGATATATTTTGATAGTCCAGATAACAGGATTTTCTAATGGCTCGGGGGTGTGAGAGAAAGGGAAGTCAAGAATGACACCATGGTTTTGGTTTAAACAACCAGAATGGAATTGCTGTTAAGAGAATGGGAAGGAAACAGAGTTTGGCAAAAAGATCAAGGGGCCAATGTGAAGTTGAAATGCCTATTGAATGTGAAAAGTAGATGAGCAGGCATTTGAACGTATAGGTCTGGACTTCAGGGGAGAGGCGCCAGACGGGGATATAAATGTAGTGATCATCAGCATGTAGATTTTATTTAAAGCCATGAGATTGGGTAAGATCACCTGGACAGAAGATTTTCCACACCAAAGCCCTGGGAGACTCCAACATAGAGTTCCGGAAGATGAAGGGTAGCCAGCAAAGGAAAATGAGAACAAGCATTTGGGAAAGTAGGAAGAAAATCAACCAAGTGAAGAAATTGTTTCACGGAGAAGGTACTGAACAACTGTGTCCAATGCTGCTGGGAGCGGGGAGGGCTGGGAATTGACCATTGGATTTAGCAACATGGAAGTTAATGGAAACTTTGATAAGCATAGAGTAGGCCAGACTGATGGACACTCTGATGCCTGGGTCGAGCTGAGATTCCTCCAACGGCTGTAGTCTGGGCTGTTTTCCATGGGATGGCTGTAGTTCACTCAAGTACTAAAGCACTAACAGGTAGAGTTAGACACAAAATCACCCAAGTTGGATCACTTTTTAATAAATCTGGAGAGTTTATAGGACATTTAAGATTATTATGGCACCAGCCCCATACACTTGAAATTAAAAACAAGGTAGTATGTGACTTCTAAAAATTTATTTTAGGCACAAGGATATTCCCCAAACCAAGTATTTAGTATTGCCAAATACCATAGCAGAAATACAATGTCAATGATTAAAGGAGGGTAGCTGGGGAATATCTTGATTTCTGTTGCACCAGAATCCAGTAAGTCTGCAATACTGGAGACCAAAGATTGTGAATTCACACTTAATGGGAGAAATATCACACACACAAACACCACCACCTGGTTTGCTCTTTCTCGGCAACTAAATCTTCCCCAGATGCTCACACAACTCACTCCTGCATTTCATCCAGATCTTTGTCAAATGTCACTGCCTCACAGAGTCCTTCCTTCACCCCTCTGTCCCAAACAATCCTCTCCACCCTTGCCAGTAGTTCTTTATCTCCTCAAAGTGCTTTGGTGTTTTTCAAAGCATTTAACCTGGCGTGATATTAGTATGTGGAGTGATAAGGAATTGAATGCCATTTGGCACAGGAAGGGGGACCTGCTCTCCCAAGGAGTCATCCTACATTGCCAATCCCCTATTATTTTAAGCATACCAACAACAGAATGGAATGCTAGCCTAAATCCTCCTGGCTGGTAGGAAAAAGCAGACCATGATAGAGGAAGACTGGGTTTAAAAAAAAAAAGTGAGAAACATGGTTTTAAGACATTCCAAAAAGTAAGGGAAGGGGATATGAGCTTTCTAAAAATTGAAAGCAAGTTTTTGGCAGAGGCCAAGTTGGCGAATGGAAAGAAACCTCATCCCTGCAGTTACAGAACCAATATCTAGATTGAATGGGTAAATCTAGTAGGTCAAAGAAAAACCTCAAGGTTGATTAAAAAAATAGTCACAAGCCAGATATGCTCCGATCTTCTTCTATTCCACACCTCACACCGTGAGAACGATTTTTGGGTGCAAGGAAGTGAGAAGGTTCTGGAGTGAGGGGGAGGTTTGAGGAGGCAGGTGGAAGTTCTGAGAGGCAAGCACGGCAGTGTGGCTAGCAGGCTCCAGCGTCAGCCTGCTTGGATTTGAACCCAGCACCACCACTGAGTAGCTGTGAGGACTTAAACAGCCAGCTTTCCTTCCTGTAAGGTTAGGATGGCAGGAGCTGCTGGCTCATTAAGTTGTTGTGAGGATTAGGTGAAATAATATGTAAAAGCAGAGTACTGGGGAAATAGCAAATGCTTAACAAATGTTTATTATTAAAAAGTAGTGAACTACCAGAGAAAGCTGAAAAAAATTTTCTTTTAGTCACATAGCACTAATCCCATGGAAACAGGAACAGAGCATGTGACCTGACTTTGAATCTCCCCCAAATGCTGGAAGGATTTTCTATTTGTCCCTGTTAGAGAAAACTAGTGTTAGATTAAATACTAAATGTCAGTAATCAAAGTTGAAAAACGTACACAGCTGTACTTGGGTATTTGTCATTTTTTAAAACCTTAATCAAAGTTGAATTCCTTCTTTATTATGCTGTCAGAAATTAGTCACTACTTAATATTTGCTTGTAATGGGAATAGTTTACTTTTAGAAAAAAAGCATAGTAAAGTGAAGCACATGCTAAATATTTTCTAACTTTTGTCCAAGACTTAAAAAGATCAAGCTTAAGAAAGGCCTCATGGGTCATAATTAAGAAAACACTGTTCATTTGGAACCAGCTCCTAAAAAGGCTTTGTGTAGCCTCAAAGGGATAACTTGGTTAGGGGAAATCCTCTAAGACCCAGAAAATGTCACAATTGCCATAAGTAGTTATTAATTATTGTATAGATTTAATTTATATCACAACTGTGTGTCTGAAAACTGTGCCTAAAACAAATTTTTATGATTTTATTCATTTCTCTATTAACTTACATTGTAATATTTGTGAAATGTTGCCTTTGCTTCTGATTGATTTTAATTCACAGTAACTTCTAATTTTTGGTCAGACATGGTAGTTAAAAACCTGTAAATGAATACCTGAATTGCAACAGTCTGGTTTACTACTTAAGGGCAGCCTGGTAATGAATCCTTTGGCAAATTTGAGGAATTATTATTTATTTTATAATGATGATTCCTTCAGTGTGAGATAATAAACTATTGTAAATTCTTTGAGGGCAAGGAATATATCTTCTATCTACTACAGCACTGTACAGTGGAAAAAGTTAACACCTGGACATGAAGCCAAGACTTGGGAACACATGTAGCCATCACAACTAACTTACGTGGGTGAGGCACCTACTTTTGGTGAACATTAATTTTCTCATCTGCCTTCCTGTATCAGGAAGAGTCTCAAACAGAATCATATATGTGAGAAATGCAAACAAATATGAGAGAACACAATAGAAACCTAAGATTATCTCTTACAGCAGGTACTCAACACATAGCTGTCTGATGATTCATTACCATTGAGTGCATTTGTTCTTTTAGATTACAAATTTCATATGTTTACTTTTCTTGAAGTAGGGCACTTGTATACTTTGGTAAGCTCTTTTGTTTTTGTTTTGTTTTTTTAAATATCACACATACAGTCTTAAAATACTTATTTTGGTTTGCTCAGACTATGTCTTCCAGGTTTTTCATGAGTTCTTTGTTCCCTCTGCTCCTCCCATCCATGTGTTCAATCCATGTTTTTAGCATGTCTATATATATTGTGCTCTGACATCTAGAACCACAGTAGTGTACCCCAGTGTGGAGTGGAAAACCTCACTGACCCAGAGGGTGGCATGAATTTAATGAGCTCCGCAGTGAACTTTCCCTGGGCCAGAGATATTTCAGTCTCTTGCCCCCTCAGCCCTACTGACAATTCAAACCAGAAGGAACAAAGTCTCCTGTATTAGTTTCCTTTTGCTGCTGTAACAAATTACTACAAACTTAATGATTTACAATTACACAAAGTTATTATCTTTTAGTTCTGGCAGTCAAAAGTCCACACTGAGACTCACTGGGCTGAAATCAATGTGCAGACAGGGCTGATTCCCTCTACAGACTCCAGGGGAGAATCTTTTCCTTGCTTTTCCACATGTAGAGGAGTGATGTGTTTTGAGATTTATGACCTTGACTTTCAATATAATTTATTTAACTGGAACTTTATATAATTTAATTTTTAATAATGGCTGTGTTTGACAATCAGCTCTAAAAATTTCTGAAAATTTAACAGCTTTCAAGAGTCAGTACAAGCCAGTTATAGCCCACCACTGCCTCCATATTTCTAAATAATCTGCGTATTCTGCTGTTTGTTGGTTTTTCAATTTTGACATTACCTCCTTATAATGGAAGATGAAGATTTAGCTCCTTAGGAACTCCCCCCTCATTGCTACCCCCAGCTCTCCTGAATTCTGCAGTACAAACTTTCTCTTATCTCCTGCATCCTCCCAATTAACAATTTAATAATCGTGGGTTAAAACAATGTTCGCTATTTATGTTATTATAATTGCCTCTCTACAGCTAACATATGAGCCACACGGTTACATGCGATATGATTACATTTCCTTTCTTGTACAACCGTTTTTATTATTCTGGACTTCATTGCCAATGTGTACGGTCCAGGACAGCTGAACCATTCTCTCAGTAGGGTTCACCGTTTCTGGTGTTCTACTAGTTTCTTCTTTGCTTGTGTCTTGGAGCTGTCCTTATGGAGCGCTCTGCTGTCCTATTTCAATCCGGATTGATTGCTCCCCAGATCGGCTATATAGTTCCGTTCTGAGAATCCACTTCATCATCATCTTGGCAAGATCCTTCCTCTCTTTCTTATGGTGGATGTCCTCTACGAGACTCTCATGTCTGCATCTTTCCTGGTTTTCATCCTTGTTTTTATGGAACATAGCCTCCAGTAGTTTCCTGAGAAAACATTTTGAGAAAGGGTGCATTGTAGGTAATTCTGAATACTTGCATATATGAAAATTTATTTATCATAATCTATTGATTTAGGAATTAGCTTTGTATGTAATTCTTCACTGGAAATCATTTCCCCTTAACATTTTGAAGACGACTTTTCATTGTCTTCTACCTTTCATTGAAGGTGACACTTCATCGTCCAATGTTGCTTTTGAAAAGTTTCAAAAATGCAATTCTGATTTTTGAGTCTTTTTTGAAAAAAGTAACCTATTATGTCTCTCTAGAAACTTTTGAATCTTCTCTTTATCTCTGGCATTCTAAAAATTTTACAATGATGTGCCTTATTGAGGTCTTTTTTCGTTGACTGTGCCAGGCCTATGGGCTCGTGGGCACATTCAGTCTGGAAACTTGTGCCCTTCACTTTGGGAAATTTTCACGTATTATTGTTTTGGAAACTTGCTGTCTGATATTTTCTCTCCCGGAACCTCTCTTATTGCGTGTTGGACTTCTTGGCTTGAGGCTCTACTCTCCTCGCCCTTTCTCTTCCTCCTTGTCTGTGTCTCCCTCCTCCTTCTCCTCTTTCTTTTTATACTACGTTTGGGAAGATTTCCTAAATTGTGTCTTCCAAATCATTTATTAAATTTTAAACATTTCTGCTATCATATTTTTAGTGGCTAGGTTCTCTTTGTTGATTTACTGCGGGTCTTTCTTTAGCTTCTTCTTGTTTCCTGGGTATAATATCTTATTTTGCCTTTCTGAAGCTATCGTATTTGTCTTCAAGTTTCCTTCTGCCCTTGACATTTTTTGTTCCTTCCAAGTTCATTTCTCCTCTGGTTTTGTTGCTTGTCTTTCACTAGAGACTGTTCTCAAACGCCTGATAATTCTCAGTTTTCCATTCATGATTAAGTGTAAGACGCTGTAAAGCTCATTGGAAGCTCTGTGTACTGGAATGGAGTTCCTTGGGATTCTCTGTAGGGCTGTCAATCAGACACTTGTTCATTTTGTCGTGGGACCCATAAATATCTGTACTGCAGTCTTTTTCCTGGGGCTATTCTATCTCTCCCAAGAGAAATCCTCCAATTTCTTGCCAGGCTGCTGACATTCTGGGTGCTGTGTATGGGATGGAAGCTGTGAATCCCATTTGCAGCCTCTTGTCTGACTCCTACTCCTTGCTGTGCCTTTCCTTCAGAACCTCTCTGATTCAGTCTCCAGGGAGTAAATCTCCAGTCTCCTGCTGGGGCAGGGGAGGTAGCTTCCCGGCGGTGGGGTAGGGAAGAGTGTATTGGAACAAATATGCTTTCTAACTACCTTTCTATCCCTCTTTTTTCAGTTCCACTCCCCACCTCTGTCTTCAGAGGTACCTGGTGCCTCTAGTTCCTGAGCCTTTTCTGGTTTCTGAGAGGCAAATCACTGCCTTCAATTTCTGCAGTGGTTATTTTCAGTTTTTCTCCACTCTGTAAATCCAACCACTCGTGAAACTGCTTTCCATGTTCTGAAATTTTGTTGTTCATTCTCTTTTGGTGTTATCTTTTCTTCATCCTCTTTGATCTGTGGATTTAAACTTTTATATTCCTTTACTGTCTTTTTGTTAGGGTTTTGGCAGGGAAAAGATACCAATGGGTATATTCAATTTGCCATTTTTGACATGAAGTTTGTATACATGGTTTTACAGGGTTTTTTTTTTTCTCTCCAAAAATATTGAATCAATATATATCCCATCAACAATGTCAGTGCCCATTACCCTGCATCCTTGCTAACATTAGGTATTACAATTATATATTTGTATCTTTGCTAATTTGTCAGGAAAAAGATATCCTATTAGTAGGGTGACCTGGGTTAGCTAGGGCTGAGGAGTTTTTCTGGGATGTGGAATATTCAGTGCTAAATTCATGAAAGTCCTGGGTAGACCGAAACAAGTTCATCACCCTACTAATTGCTTCAACTTAATTGACTTATTATGATTTCCCCAAAACACCTTGAAGCTAAAGTAATTATTGACACTGGAAGAAAAGGAACTATATCTTCTCCCTTTTCCACTTCTACTTCCTCCATCTGCTTCAGCAAACACCAGACTTTGGCTAGCTACCCTTTTATGCATGCAAATCTCTGCATGAAAGAGGTGGTGGAGCAAGTTGGAGGTGCTGTTGGGGGTGTGATAGCAGGGTGGATCGTATTAGCAGAGAGATCTGAAGCAAGTATTATATTATTTCTGTGGGCCTTATGCTTGAAGACTGGAAGTCCGTGAAAAATTGGAGTCCTGTAGTAGAGAGAAGTCAGAATGTCTTTGAGTGAGTAGATCTGTACATCTGTGTCTTCTTGGCTGTGTCAGTGATGGGCTATGCTCGGGATGGGAGCCATGTTGGAAATTCACCCTGCCAGAGAGAAACTGAGGAGCTGTGCTCTCAAACAGGTCTCACTGAAACTATCTCAACCGAAAGAACTATGAATTGGAAAGCAGACAGAATTAGAGGAGGAAGAAGGATAGTGTTGTATGAAAGCTAAAATTTAAAGCACATCTTAGCATTCTGTTATTTATTCATTGTGTTGCTATGACACAACCTTATGATAGCAATGCTTGGCTTGGTATTGTCTTCATTTACTCATTCAGTCAACACTTGGGATTCAAGGTGAAACAGCTCACAGCATGGTGGGGAAGAGAGTCATATATATAATATACCAGGGATATTAGTAAAGGGCTGTTAAGTATAAACACACTGGAAGGAATAATTTACTTGAGGAGTAAGAGGGAGTGAAAGTAGACAAGGCTTTATTGAAGGTAGACATCTGAATGGTTCCTAATGGAATGGAGTTCCTTGGGATTCTCTGTCGGGCTGTCAACCAGAGAAGATGAAGGAGCGAGGAGATCATAAGGAATCTCTATGTGTCATGACACAGCACTGTGAACTGCTGTGATGCGTTGGGGGTTGTGTCTGGCTTGGTGGAGAGTAGCAAGCTACAGGGCTGGGTATGTAGGATGACCCTGGGTTCCAGGGGCTCCTTTATACCTTGGTAAGGAGGAGAATTTTCTACCACAGACTATAATTTTTTGGCTCATTAATTATACCACAAGTTGTCATATTTATATAAATATATTGTGCTATTTTAGCTCACCTAGACCAGTAATTTCTAATTTTTTTCTTAATGGCAGAACCCCCTCCTCAAACAAAAACTTACACATAAGCCCATATAGAAACATGTATGATCAGAGCTGCTGTAGTTGGTGCAGGAGTGGGGGCTTAGGTCACATATCTTCACCTTTTCCTATTCCCAAGGCGCCTCCAGGGAACCCTGGTGTCCTGCAAAGATGAGTTTGAAACCCAGTGACTCAGCTGAGATGAAATGCCGAGGGTGTCACAGCAAGGAGTGTGAGTGGTCATGAAGATGTGGACATGTGATCATGTCTGGACTTCAAATAAAGGAAGGGAAAATGATTGCTAAGACCTTTTAATTAAAAACAAATAATGTGGTATCAGCAGTACAATAGACATTTAAGAGCTTCAAGCTTCCAGGACACTACTGTCTTTTTTATTTGTGCCTTTCTGGCCCCTCGTTGTCTGTTCTGGGGATCATCCCCTTTCCCTCTGATCTATTTCTTATGTTTCATGTTTTCACTACACTCCTGACATCATTTTCCACCTGTCCACTGGTGACTTTCGCCTTCCATCTCAGGCCCTGATGTGTCTCTATCTAGATGTGCCGTAGTCATCACAAACTTTCTTATTATTGTCTCCTCTGAATGTGAGTTTCCAATTCTTGAGTGTATCCATTTCTCTACGTAGAGCAGACTATTTCTGTCAGGATAAACTGTATTACGCTGCTGTAACAAACAACCCCCCAAATCTCAGTGCAACTCAAATCTTATTGCAAATGAAGTTTATTTCTGAGCCACATAAAATCCATTGTGGGTCCTAAGGACACTCTGGAGTAGCTCACTTAGATGTTTGCTCAGCATTCTGGGCTGCTTCTCGTCTTATGATAATTCACTTCCAAGAAAAGATAAGACGGAGGGATCTCACATCAGCAATCAAATGCTATAGCCTGGAAGTGATAACAAGTCACTTCTACTCCTACCTCATTGGCTAGAACTAGTCATGTAGTCCTATCCAACAGCAAGGGGGATGGGTATTATCCTCCCATGTGCCTAGAGGAGAGGAGAACCAAATACAGGGGGATGATAGAAGATTCTACCATATCCCAACCAGGTAGCTAGGATCATGCTGAGTTCTTCCTTCAGTTGCTACATATACACTCGCCGAGCCCGGTGTCATTGCTGCTCACCTCCTCTGAACATCTCCGCCAGCTGTCCCTGTCCCATCCCCAGAACCACTGCCTTCATTTTGGCCCTTGTCATTTTTCCCCTCCATCACGGTCTTTTCTTAACAAGGACACCTGCCTGCATTTTGTTCTCCTGTGATTCACCCTCTCACCGCCTCCAGAGAGATCCAGAGTGTTTGAGTGGCTCCCGTCTCCTTCACTAGAAACTCTCTCCCCTTCCTGTGGCCTTCCATGATCTGACCCTGGCTTACCTGTCTAGCCTCATTTCTCATCCCGTTCCCACATGTTCCGCCCAGACCCAGGAACTAGCAGATCTTGGAACAAGCCATGTGCATTCCCTCTCCATCACTTTGCAGCTACTGTTCTCTCTGTTAGGGATGCCAATGCCAGTCTGTCTGATGCCTGACGCTCCTTCTTCACACTCAGCTTCAGTGTGGTCTGCATGGGCCTTCCCCAGCTCCTCCCCCTCCTGCCCTTTCTCCTCAGCAGCCTCATCAGGAGGCTCTGACCCAGGTGTCCAAGCCCTGTGTCGCTTCTAACCCAGCCCTGCTCTCGCTGCGGTGTCTGTGTGGGCATGCCAGTCTCTCCCAGCTGGCCCAGTGCCCTGGCTGCATCACTGACCCCAGAAGCCCCAGTGCCTCATGGTGCTTGCTACGTTGCAGATGCTCATTAAGGTTTATTGGGTAAGATGAATGAATGAATGTTGCAAATTCCTAAATAAATGATTCACATGCTCAGTCTTAATCTGTTACCTTATGAATTTTTTAAAAAAACCATGTGATGTTACATCAGAGAGTGTGGGGTGGGGAACCCGCAGCCTTAAGGGCACATGTGGCCTTCTAGGTCCTTAAGTGTGGCCTTTTGACTGAATCCAAATTTTATGGAATGAATCCTTTTATAAAGGGCTGCAGCAGAGAAAGACAAAGCTTTTCTTGCCTCCTTTGGTGCTTAAAAAAGAACAATCTTGAAATCAGAAGGCTGTAGGTTCCCCACCCCTGACTGGGAGACTAGGAAAACAATATGTTTATTCAGCATTAAAATACAGTTTTTGAATTTAAATAAACTATTGATCAATTTCTGATCTCATGTTAGAAGGAATGAAGCATCAAGACACGGTGTGCAGGCAAGACCAGGAAAATTAGACAAGGGAGTGGTGAAATGCAAGACACGAGGGGAAGTGAGCAGAAGAGAAAAAGTGAAGGCGTAGAAAAGTGAGCGCGGGGGCTTCCTTGGGGAACGTAATTCTCCCCCCAGATGCCATTTGGTGTCTTAGGTTGCAAGTAACCAAATTGTTTGAAGCCACATTGGAAGTAGAGTGAGACACTTGTCATCACGAGAATCATTTGACCTGTTCAAAGGCGGCTACTTGCACTCAGGCGCCAGCGCTCATCTCGGGGCCAGCAGCTGGTGTGCGCTCCAGGCACAGACCCAAAGGGCGACCCCAGGCAGCACCTGCTGCCGTATTTCAGACAACTCAGAGAGACCCCGTTGGCACAAGGGAACGTTTTGATCTTTTTGAGTAAACAGCAAGCAGAACTAAAGCTTTCATTTTTTTAATATACTTTGTATCCCTCATCTTACGGAGCTCAAGCCAGCTCTTGGGCCAAAGCAGATGTGACGTCTCTGATTTATAATCCTCGAAGCAGCAGTTGTTCCTAAAAATCCCTTTTTTCTTCTTTGTGTCTCATGCAGTGGCCCGTAGGTCAACCAGTCCTCTCCCATGACTTTTGATGTGTAAGGGATTGTGTTTCAAATCGTTTGGTTTTCTTAATTTCACACTGGGTTGGTGGAAATAAGGTTAAATGGGGTGTGGGGGGGAGGACAGAGGGGTCCCTTGGGAAGGCTTAAACAGATGGAAGTCAATTGTCTCTCAAGAAGAGAGGAGGCCATCAAGCTTTCGTTCCACACTCAGCTGCTCCTTTTCTGCCTGTCAACAAAGAACAGGCGCCAACTCCCCAGAGATTGCTCTTAACTTTCCACTGGGTCCCCCACCAAAACCCTACAGGTCAACTTAGTTCAGTCAAAATTAGAAAATTAAGCAGTCACTTGTTTCTTCTTGTGTATAGGAGGGACCATTGCTTTCCTCTTTCAAAATTGCCAAGGTCTTGTAGAGGGTTATTAACACCAGAAAAAAAAATACATTATAATAAACTTAAATCTCATTTCCACATAAAACATTAGATTTCAGTGCTGGGATATTTTGATCCCTCTTTTAGGCTCTGCCACACACAAACAAAAAGTGATAATGAAGGTTTCTTATTTCTTCCTATTTATTTTTGTGGGATCTTTTATTCTAAAATGTCTTCCCCTCCCAGGAAGCTTAAGCCCAAGTGAGAAATTTTAATATATCCGCCATCCAGGAGGTTGCAAAGCTGGCCTGGTCAGATTTTCTTCAGTTTTTTTTTTTTCTTTTTAAACTTTTATTTTAAACACTTATTTAGCATGTAACTAAATGCTTGATAGTATTGGAAGCACTTTATGGATGTTAATTTATTTCATGCTGATAAAACTCTACAAGATAGGTACTAATATTACCTTCATTTTACAGATGAGGAAACTGAGGCAAAGAGAGTTTAAATGACAGCTAGCGAGTGATGGAGCCGGGGTTTGGACATGGGCAATCTGATTCTAAAGTCCTAACCACTATTTGATGCTGCCGTGCAAGCAACTTATTTATTTTCCAAATCAATATTCTAGATCAGAGGATGTAGACTGGCCCACAATTTTTTTGTATGGCCCCTACACAATTCAGAAATTTTTAAACATGCATATAGAAAATGGGAATACCAAACATCATTAGGCTTGCATTCCCACTTGGCAACAACAGCTGAGCATCAGTCAGCTGTATGGATGAGGCACCCGCTCTGCAGTTCGCACAGTCCCTGCCGCTGCAGACCACAGGATCCAGTTAAGTCTCCCTGACTCGGGCCAGCTTTTGAGCTCATCACCTCTCTTCTAGCTGATGTGTGTATGGACACTGCTCCAGTATAGCAAGGGCCTGCTCCAAAATGCAGTCCTTGATTTTCTAGACACCTAATTTATTCATTTCTCCCTGTAACTGGATTTCTGGTAAGTTATGTTTAACGGTTGATCTGTCCCAAAGATAAAGACTAAATGGGAGTGAGCCACTAGCTCTGGCCTGGGATCCCACACCCGCATTGTTCTGGCGAAGGTTCTGGCCAATGGCTGATGATGTAGGTTGGTTTGCCAGAGCCAGACTGGATCGCAGGACAAGCCAAACCTGCATCTGGTAGTGAAGGGCAAGGCTTGAAGGTCAATACCAGCCCTAGGTCTGAGGGACCAAGGGCATCACAGAGGCCAGAAGTTCCGAGTTGGGCACAGAAGGAGTTAGAAGAATAAGAGCATAAAAAGAACGGAATACAGTGTATGTAGCACATCCAAGGAGGAATTCCAGTCAGGCTGGATAAAACACCCTTGGGAAAGTTACTTAATGTCTGGTGAGTTTACACTTCCTTATCCACATGTCTCAGTATGTTCAGGCTGCCATAACAAAATACCTTAAACCAGGTAATTTATAATTAATAGAAATGTATTGCTCACAGTTCTGGAGGCTGGGAAGTCCAAGATCAAGGTGCCAGCAGACTCAGTGTCCAGTGAGGACCTACCCGTTCCTCATTCTTGCTGCATCTTCACACAACAGAGGAAGCGAACGCTGTGTCCTCATACGGTGCATGCACCCTCCCACCTCTTTTATTATAAGGGCACTAATCCCATTCATGAAGGCAGAGCCCTCATGACTTAATTACTTCCTGAAAGCCCTCAACTCTTAATATCACTACAATGGGGATTAGGTTTCAACGTGAATTTTGTAGGGACACATTCAAACCATAGCACCTTATAATAAAATCAAAGCTCCAGCCTCATGGAGTTGGCATAGGGATGATATAAGATAGGTACTCCAAGTGCTCAGCAAGGTGCCTGGTATGATCATGGTAACCCACAGCATCCAGGAGGTCTTGAGTGGCAGCTGCGAATACTAATGGGTGTTTGCAGTTTGTCTACGTGCAGAGGTGGAGGTGGGGTGTGGGTGGGTCTGATCAGATCTTGGGGCAAATCCAAGACAGTTTGATTATTCATGACCTTAACGTTGTGTTGTCATCATGTATTTTATTCTTATTTTTAGTATATTTATTTATATTTAGTTTATTTTTATTTTCGAAAGTAAATGTGACAGATGAGAGAGCTAGAGTTGACTGTGGGTGACGATGCTGAGTGTTTTTATCACACCATTTGTGTTTTTTTTTAAAGTTTAGTTAGAATGGCATGTATTTCCCTCTCTCCCCACACCTTGAGATATTGTATGGACAATGATTTCATAGATGCTTGCAACTTCAAATGACTTACAATTTTGCATTTTGTTATTTCTTTACATCCTTTTTTCTTTGATCTCTTTCTTCCTTATAGCAATTCACAGATTTGTCTCATCACATCATCTAATTCAGCATTTCCCAAAAATGTAAGCTAAGGTACACTAATCCCACAAGATTCTCCAGGAATAACAGGTTTTTGTGATCAAATAAATTTGGGAAATGCTTCATATTTTATCTCCTGCTTTGAGATTTGCTATACATGTTAAAACATATATAAGGCTTTGAGTTGTCTTGAAGTAAAAAATACAAAAACAAAAAACCTTTTAGTCCAATATTTCTGAAATGCATTTTATCATAAAACTTTTCCTCTCTCAGGTCAACCCTATTAACACCCTGCTGGATCCACTTGGAGACCTGTTGATCTGAAGCTACTCATTAAATGACTTTCTAACCTTAGAACTGGATTGATTACAGTTGCTGCTGCTTTCATGAAAGGTGTCATATTTTATATTTATAGATTTATCTAACTCCCAAAGACCTAACTTAAAAAAGAAAATCAGAAGAGTATGTTTTCTACCCTCTGCTTCATACAAACTGTATTTGAAAGTATAAAGATACAAAATAAGAAAGCTCATGTACAATCTACGTAAAAGTTGTTCTAAGATTTTCAAAATTTTATCTTCTATGTTATAATGGCTCAAGATATAGTTATTTTGGTTTTGTTGTTGATGTTGCTTGGCTTGGTTTCATTTTGTGAAAGCATCCAAGAGCCCTCCAACAACCTATAGATTTGTATATTCCTTTTCTTCCCCAAGTGACTTTGCATTCAAGGAAAACATTACCTAACACAAAGTTCTTTAGAGTAAGTATGTAGCATTTCTTTTTCCCTCACAGGCTCTGTACATGTTTGTTCTCTTTCTCTCTCATCATTTACTTACACAAAATAAAATCCATTAGAAAGCAATTTATTCCATATTAGGTTCAGTCACACAGCAGGAAGCTGGTGAGCCCTCGCTGTATGTGTGGGCAGCCAGCTCCTCCTATCTTGGAAGTGCCTTGGCTTAGGGTTCATCTGGGTTATGTTTCATCTAAGGAGTGATTCAGGGTACTAGAGATCCCAGAGTAGACAGGATTCCAGATAAAGCGAGAGTTTTCCTGTGCAGGGCAAGGACTGATGCAGAGCCTGTGACACTCCTTTGGCTGTCTTGGAAGCCTAAGGCCTCATCAGTGACGTGAACTCCAAAGGCCAATATTAGATCTCTCTGGGTAGCATCCAGCAGAGCTGGACTTGTGTGCATGCTCAGTCCAGAGGCCTCTTCAGAGGTGAGAAGGGAATGGCTAGTCAGATGTGAAAAGTACTTTGAATTAGTAGTGTCTGAAAAAAATGTTAAATTAGTTTTATTGAATGTAGAAGAACTTCCTGAATTATGTGAGCAGTTGGGAAGCCACAAGAAAGGGCCCCTGTCTTTAATGTGAATGTACTATGTTGCCTTGCTCAGAGCCTGTTCCTTTGTTGTAGCTCTTTCTTTCAAATTCACTGTCAGTCGCAACAGCAAAGATAAAAGTGGATGCTAGCTCGTCTCAGCTCGCTCATGATTCTGTTCAGGGCAGGTTTATGAAATGAATGACTCTTTCCATCACAGTTGGGTAATTTTAGAAAGATTAGAATGCAGGAGACTTCCATTCCTATGCTAATGCAGCCAGGCAACTTACTATCTTCGTCAAACTGCATTAACTGAATTTTATTTTTGTGTGTTTCTGGTTTCCCGTGTAGAAATAGGCAGGGAAATGAAGACCTTTTACACAGTGACGTTATGAATAATGGACAAAAAATTGATTACAGAGCACTTTATAAATTAACAGCTCCATATTCAGGCTACATATCAACATGTAATTTTTATCTTATAAAAAACAAGGTGGTCACAGATTCCCAGCACTCTTTGAATCAGATACCAAATTCTATTCATTTGTTCTAAAATTCTCAGAATCAATGTTGTAGAACAACATTTTCAAGGCTGGATTTTGCCTTTCACTTTTCTTTGTTACTATCAGATACATGTACACATTTGAAGTTAACATCATAGACTTTATCCTTTAAAATAGAAAATAGAGAAGGGACTGAGTTAGAGAAACTTTAACTTTCAAGAGCAGAAAGCAATTGAACGTTAAAAATCTTAGGACCAGTTCAACGTGACTCTTCATATAAAACACACAGTTTCTGGGAATCATGACCTCTTCTTTTCTAAACATAATTCTCCCAAAATTAGTATCAAATACTTTTTACTAGAAAGGATTGAAAACGGATCTTCTGAGAGGTCCAACAGCTTGTTTATGTCAGTTTGAGCGTTAATAGCTCAGCAGACCTAAAGTCAGAGCTGCTAAATTACCAAACAATACTTTTTTCAAGTTTCCTCTTGCTCTTTCACTTCTGAATTATTTCATAGCATCCAAGCCACTTCATTTTCCACCTGTCCCTTCATCTTCTCCTTGGTACCTGTAGCTCCTTGGAGCACCGTGGAGACCCTGGGATGCCATAGGGAGAGGCAAGATTGATAGCTGAGCCTATGGGTTCTCTACAACTTAACCAGAATAGCTCCATTTTTAGCTGTTTTTCTTATGATATTTTTCTAAAACAAGGGCTCCATGGCTTTAAAATGTTTTCAAACTACTACTCTCTCCCATCAAAACCACATGCTTGTCATGCTTAGCATTACTTGCACAAATTCCAAAGTCTCTTTATGTCAACTTTGGACTGTTTCTCTTCCTTCTTAAGACATTGTCTTCCTTAAACTTTCACAAGGTTTGTTCCTTCTCATTTCCCTCTTGCACAATAGACAATTCTCAATTTCCCATCCCCACTGCACACCTGAATACCTCCCAGCATCCTCTTTTTATGTAGGGTCACTGTTTCTTGTGAGCTTAAATGCCTAGAGTTAAACCGTCTTATTTCAAGATCCCTAAGTTCAGCCTCATACCTCAACTCTGCTCTCTCTTCCCTGATCTAAATCTTTCCGAAACATTTACTCCAAATGCCTGGGTGACTGGTGTTCTGGCTGCTGTTAACCTTCAGGCCCCTTGGGTTCCACACTCACCCAGGAGCTGTGTCAGTTTCCTGTATTCACAACTGTGCCATAAGCTCCTTGAGGTAGGAAACATGTCTTATATTTTCCATCTTCTCATCTAGCACTGGTCGTTAACATGGTAGGTGTATTAGTTAAGAATTTCATTGCCTAAAGATAACATGAACCTCAAAATGATGGCTAAATAAGTAAATTAGGAGTTTTCTCTTTCTCACCTAATCAAATCTAGAGGTGGGCAGTCAGAGCTGGCCTGACAGCCATGGTGCCATCAGGGACCCAGGCACCTCAGTCCTCTCAAGCATCCTTAGCATTTGCTTATCACCTGTGGTCCCAAGATGGCTGACCCCCTTCCAGCATTATGTAAATATCCTACCTAAGAGGAAAGAAAGGGAAATGAGCAATTTGTGGTGGCCAAATTTGTTGGTGGATATCAACAAAGCAACAGTCAGCCAACCTTCTTTAAAGGGCTTTCCAGAATTGCCACCTGGTGACATCCACTTCCACTTTATTGGTAAAAACTGTGTCATATTGACACCTCTAGCTGAAAGAAGTCTAGAAAATGCAGTGTTTTTGAAGCTGAATGTATTGTTGAAGAAAGCGATAATGGCTATTTGAAGTCTCCACTAGGATAAGTATGTAAAAATACTGTTTATGGATGGAATGGGAGGCATGCCCCCAACCATGAGCAGCTGTGTTGAGTACCTGGAAGAGTTGTTCTCAAAGTGTGGTTCCCAGACCAGCTTCTTTACCTGAAAACTTGTTAGAAATGCAAACTCTTGGGCCTCATCCCAGACCTACTGAGTCAGAGGTACATGGAGTCAGTAATCTGTGTTTTAAACACCTTATGGAGGATTCTGATACTGCTAAAGTCTGAGAAACAATGGCCTAGAATGACCATCCAGAGAGTCCTAGACTCTCAGACTCTTACTGTCGTGACATCACCAGAGCAGGCTGGGATGGGTTGGTGGCTAAGCTAGGCACTAGAAACATTTTTACAAAGCAATTAAGCTCACCCAAACCAGAGCCATAGCAATGCAGGGTCATGATGCTGCTGGATGCAGGAGGAACTTGAAGAAAAACTGGTATGAAAGTAGAACCAGGCCAACCAACTTCAACATGTCAACAAATGCCAAAGGCTCTTCCCCTTCATAAGCCATCTTTTGTTCTGCTCAGTTGAAGGGCTTCTATCCTGTACAGTAGCAAAACAGAGTAGGATTTACTCTACTCTAGGATTTTGTAATTAAATATTATTTAAAATGCTGGCAAGGATTTGAAGAAAGGGGAACTCTTATACACCGTTGGTAGGAATGTGTATCAATAAAAAAAGAAAGAAAGATTATTTGAAATGTACAATTCTTAAGCTTCAGTGGGACTACTAGGGATGGCTTGTGTAGAGGAGGTTTTAGCCATCCCATAGTATCCATCTGCTTCTCCCCTAAGTAACCCATAATTAACTAATACAATTAAGTAAAAAGTGCTCACAGAGTACACACAGCTTCCAGTTAGGTCCTCAGGCCCAGGACTCCTCAAAGCACAGTCCACAGGTAGATCCAACCTGAGAACTCTTTGTTACTTGTCTGCAAAGAGAGAAAGAACCTGAATCAGAATGTACATGAAGTACATTGTACTAAGCTCACTCTTTAGTTCAGCTGCTTCTTTTTTCATACTAAGATTTTCTCAAAGAAGAAATTAGTGCAGAACAGGAAACAAATGGTAGCGCAACTCCAAGTGGCACTGCCTTCAAGGCTCCCTGCCAACTAGACAGTCACTCCTGCCCTCCATGGAAATTCTGGGTCTGCCAACTTTAAGCATCCTCTGCCCTTAATTTCTTTGACAGACATTTAGTTGGGGCTACAGTGTACCCAGTACCGTGCTGAGTGCTGGGAACACAGAAAGGATACCAGTTGTCATCAAAAGACAGTATCAGATGGGAAAGTATGTGTGGAAGTGCTTTATAAACCTAATTATATTTAAGAATCAGGTAGTATTCTCTTTCCTCCTTTAGATGGAATGACAGGTGCAGAGAGAATAAGCAGCCTGCCTGATGTTGCCAGAAGGAGAGCTCTGCATCCCTGCCACTGCCTGTATTTGTGTTACTCTTTCCTCACTCTGTGGTTGGTCTCATCTGAAAGACATTGCTCTTGAGCTTAAGAAGGAGAGTTGCATTTCAGAGAAGTAGCATATGATATTGACAATTCAGTTCACTCCCAGCCTCCCTCATGGGTGTCTGAACATAAAGCCGTCTCAGCATATATCACTGGAACCTAAGGGAAAGGATGATAAAGCTGCAGGTAATGAAAAGTGCTGTTAACTTGGCCTCCAGGGGGACCGCTGGTGAGAACGTGCACTTCCCCAGTGCTTGTGTTCTCTTGGCCAAGGGATTTAGGAAGCAGCAGGAAAAGGTCAGGATGCTTAGGAATAGAGACGTACTGTCAAAGAGGGATGGAAGGATAGAAGAGAACAGTGCTGGGCTTAGCAACTTTAAAAAGACTGGCAAGCCACTATGGCAAATGTTAACACTCGTGAAATTTGAGGAGTGTGTACGTGGGTGTTTTATTTTTTTCTCTGTACTTTTCTTTGTTTTAATATTCCATAATTTAACATCTAACAATTTTAAAAAGATCCTTAGAACATAATAGTGTCTTCAGATGATCAATGTAGTACAGAAGAAGACAACTACAGTAACTAAAATATTCATGGCCCTAAAATTATGAAGGGCAGATATAGTTTAGTTGTGCATGCACATGTGTGTGTGCACGCACATCAAAATCATCTGTAGGGTGTTTAAAATGTAGATCACTGACTCCTTCTATTTCTGATTCAGTAGGTCTGGGGTTAGGCCTGAGAATTTGCATTTCTAAAAAATTCCCACAACAAAGAAATCCTAATGATGTCTTGTTGAGTAGATATTATGCACTCTTCCCCCAATTGTCTAGATTGGTTTGATTCATTTATTCAACGGATATTTAGTAATTACCTACTATATGTCAAGTACTGTGTTACGTGCGAGGGATACATGGTTTATTGTACATACATAACTCCTTATCTTAGAGCAATCGTTAAAAACATATTATAGGTTTATGCCAAAAGATGGGCAACCATCCAGACACTGAAGGGAGCTGTTAGATGTTATAGTAGCTAATCAAGAGGACAGGGGAACACACTGGGCAGGGCTGTGTACAAAAACTTGGTTTTTTATGTACAATATTTAATAACGAATGCAGATAATTTTCCCTTTCTCGTCTCGTCTTCCCCCCAGCCCCCTCCTATTCTTTTCTCTCCTTCCTCCCTCCCTCCTGCCCCTGGATAGATGTGGCGGTTGATTGGCCAATGCAACAGCTGTCCCAGCCCCCTTCTCGCTTGCTGCCTGTTACCAGAGGTTCTGGAAAGCCAGACATTTGCTCTGCTGCGGGCAGCCGAGGCTGGCTACGTGTCTCAGTTACGGCCGATGAGATAGCAGTGGAAATGTGCCAGGAGGGCATCTGGGAAAGACTTTGTTTCTGTATAAAAGGAACAGGAATAAGAAGAAGGTCATTGCTACAGCCCATTTCCCTGTCCTTCTGCTTTGGAGCTGCAAGAGCTACCTTGTGACCAGGAGGCAACTAGCCTGAGGACAAAAACTGCAAAGGTTGTCCAGTGAAACGTCTTTGATGACATTTTTGACCAACTCAACCCAAGTGAGCAAATCACCCACATTCAGACTTGATGTTAGTGATCAAAGCAAAGCTCTATTTTCATCCTGCGTTAATTTCTGTCACTTGCAGAGGAAATCACTCCCAACTGACGTATCCCTTCTCCCCTCCGTCCTTTTCTCTCTTGCCTCCCTTTTCCCTTTTCCTTTCCCCCTTGTTATGACTGAATTATGCCCCCTCCCCAATTCGTGTGTTGAAGTCCTAACCTCCAATACCTCAGCATGTGACTGTATTTGGAGATGGTCTTTAAAGAGGTGATTAGGTTAAAATGAGGGAATAAGGGTGGGCCCTAATCCAATATGAGTGGTGTCCTTAAAAGAAGAGGAGATTTGGGCACAGAGATGTACAGAGGGAAGACCATGTGGAGGCATAGGAAGAAGATGGACATCTACAAGCCAAGGAGAGAGAGCTCAGACAAAACTAACCCTGCTGACACCTTGATTTTGGGCTTCTACCCTCCAGAACTGTGAGAAAATAAATTTCTGTTCCTTAAGCCCCAACCCTTGGGCCACAGACTGGTACTGGTCTGTGGCCTGTCAGGGACCAGGCCACAAAACTCTGATGCACACATACCCACTCCCTGCTGGGTCCGTGGAAAAATTGTCTTCCATGAAACTGGTCCCTGGTGCCAAAAAGGTTGGGGACTGCTGCCTTAAGCCACTCAGTCTGTGGTGCTTTGTTATGGCAGCCCTAGCAAATGAATACACTCCTTCCTCCTGCCTTTTTTTTTTCTTTTTTCAAATCTATTATTTCTTTTCCTTTATTTGTGTGTGTGTGTGTGTGTATATATATATTATACCCAAGGGACACCCAAGAGTGAGGCATCCCTTTTTTGGGGCACCTCAGCAGGCTTCTCCTTGTGTCTCTTTGGCCAGTATTGTGTTGCATGCTCTTGGGTAAACCAAACTCTAGAGAGGGGAGTGGAACCACCATAATTAATCTAAACCAGTTAACAGTCACCCTTTGGGGCTGGAATGGAAGCTGCTTCTTTTACAGCTCATAGATGCTCACCAAATGGTAGAGGCAAGATCATAAATAGGGTTCTATAAGAACAGTGATTATTAACCAGGGGTGATTTGACCCCCACCCTTTCCCCAACTCAAGGGGCATTTGGTAATACCTGGAGACTTTTTGGTTTTCAAAACCTGGGGGAGGAGGGGAGTGTCTATTAACATCTAATGGGTAGAGGCCAGGGATGCTGCTAAACATGCTGCAATGCATGGGAAAGTCTCCCACAACAAAGAAATATGTGGCCCATTTGTCAAGAGTGCCTAGATTGAGGAACCCTGTGTTAGAAGAAGAGAAGAGGGGATGGCGGTTGAGAGGACAGCAGTTCATCATGGATGGAATGACACATGCAGAACCTCCCTGTGGGTCTAGTGGCTTCAGGCCACAGCATCCCAGAACGACGGGAGCTGGTCTGATCACACCAGCCAGCCAGACCTCACTTTACAACTGTCAGAGACCTGAGTCAATCAGAAAGATTTGTGCAGACTAAAATTAGAAAAGAGATGAAGAGTGATTATTTAGAAATAAATTTGAATATTTCTATTTAGATACTCTGAGACTGTAGTCTGACACATAAATGAGACTAAAAGTATGAAAATATGGTACCCTGTCACTCTAGTCACTAGATTTCACTAAATATAATAAGGCCTTAGTCACTGTGTTGAATTAATGCCTTTAATATTTAAAAGATAGTAATAATCTTGCTTTGATAGATTGTTGGTATATATTTAAATTACTTTAATAATTTCAAAAAGTAGCTCTTTAAGCATTATAATGAATGATTAGGTTTTTTATATTCACTTATCTTGACGTTTTGCCACAAGTAATAAACGGTGCAATAAAATATTTTTGTGGTTCAAATAATGCCTCAGCAGTTTCTAAACTTCTTTGCGAAAGTTACTTAAATGTGGATTATATATGTGATTGATAGGCACATGTGTTTCCACAAAGGTAGCTAGATTAAAAAAAAAAAATCAGTGCCATGACCTGCAATATCTTTGCAAATATATAATTTTTCCTATTTGCTTTATGGCTGCTGTTTGCAACATCACATTTTCCCCTCAAATAAAAATAAAAGAAGTGACAGAGAAGACTTTGGCCAAATTGGCTAACAGCTTCATGATGTCTGATATTGTTCAAAGTGATCATGCACCTACTTTTATATATATCATAATATATCAACTTTGGATATAGCAAAAAGCACATAGCTTCAACTGCAAAGCATTTTCTGCTTTTCGGGCTATAAGTTACAAAGCCTACCAAGCAGCACATTTGTTTAAATGTTCCTTAATTAATTAACAAAAAGTTTACAGAGTGGACTTCATTTCTTCAAGAATCACCACAAATGTATTCACTTACATGTGCTCCTGTGTGTTCACATATATTCCTAATACTCTTTTCTTTCCTTTAACCAGCAGTATCTAGAAGCAAGAACCGTCATCTCTAATTCAGTCTCTGGCTTATTATAGACCTGGGGTCTTCGCAGGAATATTCATCCAGTTTGAAGATGCTCTTCAGCTGTGTTTTTCTATTTGGCTGCCTGTGGATGATGGATAATGATGTTTTACACATTTAAGAGCACTTTGTTTCCTTATTACATGGACATATTTCTAATTGGCTCTAGGCTCCTTACTATTAATAGCTGTTGAAGATGCACTGTACATCTAATTTAGCACTGCCTGGGGGGGTGCAATTGGCTCTTGGTTACTTTACTTCTAATATGCACAGCTTATGCCACAGGGAGCCTGGAGCTAATTGATGAGACCCCTGCCCTCTGAGACTGAATCTAAGATGTGCTTCCCAAACAGCTTCCTCTGAGGGACCTCAGTGTTCCCCGTTACCCCAACTGTCTTTGGTTTGGTGCCATGATTGAAATAAGGAAAACGAAGCCACCTTCTAGGTTTTACTTTATCCTAGAGACACTTGACTTTATCTGTATCCATCGTATGGAATTTGGAAGCCTTCAGGGGTAGCTCCTGAAGTTCTGTGTAAGAGCTTAAGGGTAGCACTACAGAAGAAGGCTAGGAGCTTGTCTTGAATGTATGTTTGCAGGGTAAACACATTTTGTTTTAGTTTAGTTGTACTTTTTAAGGCAGCTGTGAGGAGGTTGATGGATATTTGGTTGGGGAGGGGAGTATAAGACTCCCTAAGTCATCCTTTGCAGAGCCACTGGTCATTCTCCTCATGGAAAGCCCCTTTTGGTGCCACCACTGAAGGCCAAACCTCTCAGTGTGGCTTTTAGGAGTTTGACGTCAACCTCTCCCTTGGGCCTGACGTTCCACCCCCAAACTCCCACTCAGCCAAGCTGGGACCATTCGTGAACAGGACACACTGTTTTTCTTTCCTTCTGTTCCTTAGTTTTTGATGTCCCCAAGGTCTAGAGTCAACCCTCCCTCCTGTATGCCAACAGCACTTCCTGCACTCCAGTCATCACAGGTCGAGCATGGAGTTCTACTTGTTCGAGGTGAAGCTTGGCTCTGCGCTGGATTGGGAAGCAGAGCCCATGTCTCACTCACTTTGACGTCCTGAGTGCCCAGATGGTTTCTGACATGTGACTGGCACTCAGTAAAAGTGTATCACATTAAGCTCTTATTGTTACTATGGTATTTTATCTTTACCAGCATCAATGTGGAAGGAGGGTTTCCCCAATACCATGGTGAACAGGTAGCTGAAACATAACCCTAGAGATGCTGAACCACTTTCTGGATGAAAAAAATTCCAAGTATGTCCCTACCTCAGTAAAAAGGCCTAAAATACACCTTACTTCAAGACTCAGGAATATCGCTGTGAATGTTGGTTATTATACTGAGCTCTGGTATTAGGAGCATTCCAAGACCTGTAAAGGTGCTTTGAGATAATGACGTCAAGCAATGCACCTTTACATAAAACATACATATTGGCAAAACAAAGCACTGGTCCATGCAGTGACCTTCTAATGAATCACCAAATGTTACTCTGTTTTGTCAGAATTTGATTTCAATTAGTGAATGCAGGCTGACTTAGCTTATAAAGCAGCTGGAATATACCACTCTTTTCCCAGATTATTTAGTGTGAACTTCTCCAAAAAATTTCCTGTTTCTGAAAAGTGTTAACATTCAGGAAGGAAACTTTTAAATATTTAATGACTGTAGAAGGTTATATGAACTTGAACTATATTACCTTTCTTGAGAAATAATTTTTTCACCTCCTCTAGAGAATCAGGTTGTTGTCACAACAAAAATGATTTTCTCTGTCTTTTATCCACCCAGTCATTCAACAAGTACCGTGTACTAGGCATTGTGTTAGATCTGAAGAATTAAGCATGAGCAAGACTGACATGATTCCTGCCTTGAAGTCTTCATGTTTAGAGAGGAGAAACAGACCAACAAATAGAATTCCAATATAGAATATGTTTCAATTTTGAGACTTTCACCAGCCCATACAACATTGGCCACCTTTACCAGATTACTTGAAATTCCTACAACCTTTCCATCACTAGTTCAAAAGACCATCATAACCCAGACAAGGTCCTGATGGCAAGAATCAGGATTTTAATGAGGGTCCACAGCAATTTCTCTGGACATGGTCATTCTTAGTATTTTGTGGTAGGATTTGGAGGCTGGTTAAGGCTAGTAAGATTTATATTCATACTTTCAGTGGTTTGTATGTAGAGGAGAATGGTGATGCCTATTAGTGGTGCCTACTCCCAACAGTAGCACCAACGGGAAGGACTGTGTCTAAGTAAAGAATATGGAAAGTAATTGCCACTGCTTGGGGCAGAAGTTCCTACTTGGGGAGTTTATGGAAGCACATTTTGCTTATATATCAAAATATGATTGAACTATGTAGATATAAGCATGTTGTGAGTAATGAAATTAAGTTGTTTGATTTGTACCTATGTGGCCTTTGTCACATGTGTCTTACACTAATGTCTAGTTATTTATTGAGTATCTATTTTATGCAAAGACCCAGATATTGAGGGGGCTGTGCTTTGTTCTCAGTGGGTTTATAGCTCAGGAATGGCATCAGCCACGGACACAGAGCATGCATGTTCAAGGTCACAGGGAGAATGCCAGCTGTGAGTGGAAGTAGATCTTAGTTCTTAATATGAAAACAAGAGAGTTGTGTGGGACTGTTTTCAAAGCTCATCCCGGTGAAGCAATTGGTAATGGAGAGTTCCTCCAGGCCTTGAGGGCAGATAGAAGAATCCCATAATCCTACCAAAGCTGGGTGATTGATGATAGCAGGTGCTGGGCTTGAGAATACCTGCCAGAGGTCACACTAAAAATCAAATTTGTATAGATTTTTGAAATCATGGTTACCTACATTCAGTATATAGAAATTCAGCTTAAGTAATTATTTAGAATCTACCAGGATCTCTTTAGGCCATGAGGGATTTCATCGTCTATTCTTCTACATGAATGAGACTAACTTTAAGACTTAAAGGCTTCCTGACAAACACATATAGAGAATTAGGGGTTTGGGCCAACTTAACTTTGCATTTTCAATGGTAATTTAAAATTTATAGGTGAAAAATTATCTTGTTGAGAGATGAATAGAAGTTTTTACTGAGATAGTTCTAGTCTTGTAGACTAATCATAGAATGTTAGAATTAGAAATGAGTGATTATCTCTGTCAGGGGTTTTCAAATGTTGTTTAGCCTTAGAATCCTTTGTTTAAACCAAGTTTTACACTGAAGTGTGATATGTCAAACAGACAAGAGTGGACTTGGATGTGGGGGCTAATCCCCACTGACTTGCTCCATTTGAGTGTCCAAGGGGTTCCCCATAGTCCCCAGGGGTTCTCCAGGACACAGTTTGAAAACTACTGCTCCAGGCCAATTTCCACATCTTACCTATGAGAATGCCAAGACCCAAAAAAGGTCAGTGAATCTCCTCATAGTACTACTTGTCATAGGCAGAAACGGATCTAGGGTTTTTTACTTATCTTGGCTTATTTCATTGAGCTTTCTTCTGAAAACTGAACATAATTTGCATGTCTTTTCATTTGAGTTTCCAAATGCCTATAGCTTCTAAAATTGGGCCACTGTCTGATTAGTGATAGTAACTAAGGAAAAGAATGACTGGTGTGTCCTGGGCTGAGAGGGAAATGGGCTACATCCACTGTGTCTTTCTTTATCCCCTTTTGTATTTGACTCTACTCATCTGTGCTCTTCACATAGAAAAGAGAGTCTTCCATGAGCCCCGGCCATGCCACAGCCCCTCCCTTCAGTGGGAAACGCAGTTCCACAGAAGATGTCCGATTGCCACGTGCATCTTCGTGTGACAGCTTCTATGTGATTCTGGCATCCAGTAATTACAGCAGGTTGGCTCTCACCATACTTTTCATGAGCACTGGGAGATCCTTTGTAGACTTCCAGGGGTTGCCACATTTTGGATAGCAAGGCCCTATGTGAGTCTGCCTTATGACTGTTAAAATAATCTAGTTCCATAATATTTAACCTTTGTTATAGGGTATGTCAGCTGAGAAGACTGAGTGGCAGAGATAGCTAGCTGCCCACCAACTCTGCATGCTTTTGGTGGCATAGATTTGTTTCTGGGAAGTAGCTACTCAGTCAGAAACCATAACCCTCCTCCCCTCCTGCCCCAGCCACGCAACCTGCGCCCCCCACCCCGCCGCTGCCAACACACACACACCCTGAGTTAGGTACAGCATATGACTGAGTTCTAGCTCCTGAAATGTGCTTGGAAGTGATGTGTGTCATTTCTAGTCCTGGCCTAGCAAACACTCCCACACTGTGCTCCTCAGTGCTCTCTCCCAATTTGTTGGCTGTATATACAGAATTTAAGGACCTAGACAAAGATTTCTTAAACTCAGCCCAATTGGCATTTGGGGCTGAATAATCCTTGGTCATGAGGGCCTGTCCTGTGCATTGTAGGATGTTTAGCAACATCCCTGGCCTCTACCCACTTGATGCCAGTACCACCTCTCCCAGTTAGAGCAACCAAAAATGTCTCCAGACATTGGCAAATGTCCTGTCTTGGTAGAGGGTGGAGGGAATGAGGGAGACAAAATGACCCCTAGTTGGGAACTATCTAGAGTATTGCAGAGTCACAAGATGGAAGGAACATGGGTCTTTCCATCTTGTGACTGATGGTAGAAAGCTAACCAGGGATTACTGTGCTTGGGTATCAATTTAATCAAAGAACCACACCAGATACTGAGGGGGCTTTGCTTTGATTCTCAGTGGATTTATAGCTCAGGAATGGCATCAGCCAAGGACAGAGGGCAGACAGGTTCAAGGTCACAGGGAGAATGGCAGCTGTGAATGGAAGTCAATGTTTCTCCTTTCTAAACATGAAGACCCCAAGGCAGGAATAACGCCATAGATTTGTTTCTAGGAAGTAATATTCAGTCAGAGACCACATCTCTGGGTTGTTAAGCTATGGAAATTTTGAGGTTTACTTGTTACAGTACCTGGTGGTACCTAACCAAATATACTGTTTTTTATCTGCTTTGCAAGTTGAACTTCTGTATAAGATACCTTTTAAAGAAATGGTTTCCCTCAAAAAGAATGAAATGAACAAAACCTTTGGAAACTTCTGACCCAGTTTAGTCTCTTCCCTTTGCAGATGAGGGCCAGGGACAAAGAAGCAAGGTGACTTGTCCAAGACCACACAGCTAGTGAGTTGCAGAGGCAGGCGCAGAACTCAGGCCTCTGGCTGCTTTATCCAGTGCCTTAACCGGAAGTCACCTACCTTTAACTCTGCAAGCAGAAACATATAGAAATGATAAAACCAGACACACTGGAAAGTAACACTGTCTCAAAAACCTTGGTATGGTTTAACTTGGCCAAATCTTGGGCTAATGTCAGCCCAGTCCTACAGGTAGGATGGGTGGATAAAGTGCTTAAGTTTCTCCCCTGCCCGCATCGTGTTTCTTCCACCTACTCATTGTGTTATATCATCTGAGTCACTATTTGGAGATAAGGCATTGCCTCGCTTGTCAAAGACCCTGTTAAAATGCAGGTTATTCCCAGAGGAAGTAATGCTTCTACATGTGCCACCTATTAGTGTAGATCCCTTTATTAGATTAGTCAGCTGCCCCAAAAGAACACGGGGGGAGGGGGCCTTAAAATGGGGTCCTAAGCAGGTCATTCCCCAAAGCAAGGCCAGCATGGGGTTCCCATTGGGATGAGGAGAGGACAGAGGAACTAGGAAACCAGGGGAACTGAAAGCCCGTTGGGCGGCCTCGCCACACCTGGTGGGCACACTGAGTAGAAAGCCAGATTGCCAGTGGAGAAGATGTTTCCAGCTGCACCTGAACCCTGGCTCCCCCTGGCTCAGACCCCGGTGGTGCTCGGCTTGCAGGCCATTCCTGGGGCAGCTGGTGAGGCCACCCTGGCGGGGAGGCACAGGCACCTCTTCACGCATCACAGAGGCGTCCTCTGGAGAAAGGAGTGAAGTAAATCCATCCACTAAGGCACCTGGCACACATTTTTACACCTCCTTCCCCTACTTCGTGCTCCCTTTGCCCAGAGCCAGCTCCGCCTGTGTGGACCCTAGTGCCACTCCTGGATTTACCGGTGTCCCTGAGAAGGCACACGTGCATCATGGAGTCCCTTTCTTGCTCTTTTTTGCCAATTATGGAGAGAAGAATGGACTGACTTTCCCTGGGGTTGTTATGAAACAATGATCACTGTCCCAGGTGGTTAAGTTCCTATAAATTCTCACAAGTAGCAGAAGCCAGGCTCTCACCCACCAGGGAAGGCTGTGTCAGCCTTGCCATTGCCAAATGCGTTCAGATCCGTTGTTTTTCTCTTCTGTTAACTATTCCTTTCAGCCAAAACTTAAGTTGAGAGAAGGAGAACCATTATCCTCATTTTTTTTGAGGATTAAAAATTTTATTTTAAACTGAGATATTCACCAGTTTTAAACACTTTCTCTTTCTCTCTCCCTCCCTCCACCCCTCCTGTCTCTTCAGTGTGTTTAACAGTTCTTGGAATTAAACCTTGGCCTCAGGATGTCTGAGCTGGAGGTTAATTTTTTAATTGTCCTGAGCCAATAAATTGTAAAAAATAAATAAATAAATAAATAAATAAAATTCATCGCAATTGCTCATGGGGTAAAAAGTAATTTGTAGACATTTGGGAGTCCTGGCCAAGGCAGATTGGACAGTCTGCTGAACTGTGTTATTGTTAAGGACTCAAAACTTTAGATATTCAGCTTTTCTGTATTATGTTGCCACATTTATTGCTTGATCTTTTTATATCATTTTGGATTGGATAAAACTTCAGCACTACAAATGTCTTCAGAAGTCCTCTAGTCCCTTGCTACTCAAAGTGTGCCCATGGTTCAGTGGCATTGGCATCCCCTGAGAGCTTGCTAGAAATGTACATGTTTAAGCTCCACCCCAAACCCACTGAATACGAATCTGCAGTTTAACAGATCCCCAGGTGATTTGTGTATACATTAAAATTTTAGATGCACTGGTCTAGTCTGACTCCTTCATTCGTCACATGAGGAAACTGAGGCCCAGGCAGGTTTTCAGAGTTCGGGGGGAAGCTATGGCTCAGGAAGAAGGTTATACCTTAAAAACAAGCCACCACAAACTTCATAGCCTCTCCGGATCCAGGCTTATGGTGCGGCTGAAAGCTCCATCATATCTGTTTTCAACCATACTTAAATATGACCATGATGTAAGAGAATGTTCTAGAGCTGGGTACTTTTCTAAAAATAACTGTGAAAGACTTACCTAGTGGACAGATAAGGGTTGATGTGGTAATTTCAGACCTGGCAGGTGAATGAGTCACCAACTATTCAGACTACTGGCTGTGAATACTTCCCCAAGGGTGGCAAGAACACGGTCGTCTACTCCACAAGGAAGCTGGAGGGCAGAACCCACAATATTTATGTTGAGGTTTTCACTGTTTATATGAGGAAATATCCTCATTAATCCCAAATGTGTCTATTATTGAGTAGGCCCCTGAAACCAGGTGTTTGCTTAAAACAATAAACATGTCCTATTTCTCGTATTTCAAGTTTGATGCAATTACTACCTAAGTAGCCTAGCTCTTTGGGGCTGTGTTTGATTTTATTTTCACTGTAAATAGGACTATAAATTCAGTAGAATTAGTCACCCATGTACAGATTCTAACATTTTAGTGTCATTATAAAAAGAGATCATTTCTGATTGTCAAAGCTTGCTGTGTGCTGGAAGCAATGAAAACAATTATTTTAGAAGCCAAGATGGAGAGAGTAAAATGCCATGTATTTCTGATAGGAGAGTAAGAAGTTAAAATACTTTGTCCCATGTGTAGGTCTGAGTTCCCTGCCTTGGGCAGAAGGGTCAGGCAGTTAGAGCCCTGCAGCAGGAGGTCCCATGGGTTTGTGGGCCCAGAGAGAGGGAGTTGCTTCTTTCCCCTGGAGAAGGCAGCGAAAGGAGGATTTGCATTCCTTTGTGACTGGGGATTGGAAACATGTAAATGAGATATAACGTATGTTAAAATGCAGACAAGACCAGGAAGCCAGGCATATAGGAACCAAGCACTCCAACGATGTACTTCCCTTGCGCTCTTCTTCCTTGCCATCAGAGAGTCAGGCTGATGACACAGTCCAGGCAAAACCCAGAGGCAGATTTGGTTTGCCCCAGAGGCAGATTTGGTTTGCTCCAGAGGCCTTTATCTGTACTAGCAAAACATAAAGGAGAATGTTTCCATTGTTACTAATAAAAGAGCAGCTCTATGAATCATGGCTGCTTCGTGGGAACAGCAGCAGCAGATGCCGTCTCCATGCCTCTGGGGACATGGAGAATTTGGACTTCCTGACAAGGACCAGGGTTCCTGTGGCCTCAGTCTGAAGTGATAGGAGCCTTTGAGACCTAGAATATTCTAGGTGAGGTCGACGGGAACACAGGGCAGTTCCGATTTAGATTCTCCAGGGGAGAAGAGAAGATGCTGGGGGCACAGGGGGAGACTAAAGGAGGTCATTCTCGGGGGCCTTAAGTAACCTCGGGCTCATAGGAGAGGTTAGGAGGAACCCACAAAACCAACAACCTTTTAAGGGAAAGCAAGTCTGTCTGATGATCCCAGTTTTTCTTCAAAAGAATGTATAGAAGTATAAAAATTGGGAGGGGAACAAAGGGGCAATGAGCCTACTTAGAATTTCAAATACCCTTTGATAAGTTTCTCCCATCAGGCTATTACAATTCTGATGCACCAGGGAATTGGAGATGGATTTCAGAGCAGGTAGATGCAAGGTAATGGACTTAGGTTAAGATAATCCAAATGGCACAGGTAAACCTTCCTAGGCAGTAATAACCGTATCTTCCGCTGGCATGGCTTCTCACAGTATACAGACCATTCCCATTTGGCCCTCAGGCAATCTTATGAGGAATTTCCCTCTAATCAACCCAGAAAGCCTTGAACTCCAAGGCTAGTGCTCTTTCCACTAGACCAGTGGCCTCTAAATGTGGGGTGTACAAGATAATCCATTGCTTGCAAAAGGACAGTATTGAGATAATTCTTTTCTAAAAATAAGAAATTAAGCTTTACTGACATTGACAACATGGGTTAAGCCTTGCGTATCGCATCAGTTGTATGTCAGACAGCCCCACATCACATGTGTCCATGTGAGGTCTCCTGAGGATTGAGGGACTTTCCACATCCCAGAGGGTTGGAGTGACCCCCAGTCTTGCCTCTTCACTTCTGGCACATTGTCTCTTGTTGCCCTTTACTCAGCTCTCGTGAAGTGAATTTATTGATTTTATTACCTTCCTTACTCTGGCAGAATGGGCTAGCAACTTTAAATGATTATTGCAAAAAAATATATATTTACAAATGAAAGTAATACTAATGATGCAAGCACACGCCAAGCCCAGAAGACAGCCGAGCTGACGCTTATTACTCCTGGTATGTGATCTTTGTCAACCATAATGTGAGCTTGAAAACAATGACAATCTCTTTCAAGCTAACAAGTTGCCAGAACATTTCCAAGAAGATGATTTGAAATGTGAATTATCTTCAGTATCCTTGATGTTGAATGTCACCCAAGTATCCATTGTACCTTGTTGTGTAAGCTCAAGGGCATTCAGAAGCCATCATGATTAGCAATTCATTCAGCTACTGAATATCTAGAACACGAAGACAAACCTCTACAGTTCTCCCCCCTGTTCCCCACCTCCATTGGTGATCAAAGACATGCAATTCTCAGTAGTACTTTAAAATGTTGCCAAATTTATTGATCAATATTAAGCAGCTTCCTTTGAGATTTCTTACTTATTAGCAAAAACAGCTGCATGTGACTGGATAAATGTTTATTCTTCCTGTTGCTATTAAAAATGTTTGAAATAATACTTTAAAAATATATGACAAACAAAATGCCAGATGCCTTTCTTTGTCACATAATACTGTTGGAATAGAAATAGAAATAAAAGGAAAAAAAAATATCGCTGAACGTCTGAAGAAGTGAATTAGAACAGACGATGCAGTGTAGGATGTTTGCTATTTAGTTGTGTTAAAGCATACTTGTTGTCAATATGTTTAGGGTATTTGCTAGACTGTGTTTCAGTAATTCAGAACCTAAAGAACTACTTTAAATTTGTGTGTGTGATATATGGAAAAATGTACCAGAGAAGATATCTACCCAACAATTAAATTACTTCTTTATTAAAAAAATGTTTTATGGAAAAACCTAGGTAAGTGTGCCCACGGAGACAGAGATTGAGCCAGATAAAAGTCATTCCCTGAATCATTCACAGAAAAGCTTTTATAACAAAGTAGTTAATGCCAGAAGTGCGCAAAATGTTACAGGATGTCACCCATATGGGTTAACTTTATAAAAACAAGACCTTTAAAATACAGTGGAGTCTTTATAACACTGTATAATGAGATGGGTATTGATCATGAAAATCTTTCATAATACATAGACATAGACATAGGTTCCTTGTAAGTTATCTTCTGTCAAAATATGAAAGGGATTGTTGAACTTAAGATGAGTTACTCATTTTTTCTTTTAGAAAACGATGACATCCAAATATACTAGCCTTTCTGTGATAAAAATTATTCTATCTGAAAAATAGTTAAAAAAAAAATAAAAATTAGCACTGTAAAATTGTCATGAAGAATGAAGGTGGGAAGGGAGGCATTTTCTTTGTCTAACTGACCCAAGAAGGCTGTGACCAAGGTGAACTAAACGTTGTGTCTTCCCCAAAGCCATCACCTCAGGCCAGGTTAGGTGCCCTCCTCCTCTCTGCACTCCCACAATACCCTGTGTACACATCCATCCACCCACCCACCCACCCACCCATCCAACAAATACGTATTGATCACTTACTAGGTATCAGTGTTTTACATGGTGGGTATAGAAAACAGACAGCAAACAAAACCATCAAAAATCACATCCCAACTGGGAGAAAACAGATAATTCAAAAAACGAATAAGATATGTAACTTAGATGGTGATAAATGTTATGGGAAAAAACAAAGGAGAGAAAGAAATTAGGGAGTGCCAGGGAATACATTGTAATTTTAACTTCAATAATCCGAGAGAGCATTGTTGAGAACATGATGTTGAGAAAAGACCCAGAGGAGGTGAGGAGGTGAGGCCTGCAGATATCTGGGGTAAGGGTTTCCTGAGTGAGAGAACAGTGGGTGCAAAAGCCCCCAGGAAGGATTGTGCTTTGGGTTTTAGCTGGAGGTGGATGAGTGGTGGGTTGGAGGGGGGGAATTGAGGCCAGGAAGCTGGGGGGTGGCGGTAGGCAGGGTGGGCGGCTGGCAGACTGGGCAGAGCCTGGGGAGTCTTGCAAGATTTTGGCTTTTACTCCACATGAGATGGGAAATCCCTGGAGGGTTCCGAGCAGAGGCCATGACATGGTCTGCCGTGTGTTTTAACAAGGTTGTCTGGGCTGTTTTCAAGAGTAGACTGAATGAGGGCAAGTGCAGAAGAAGAGAACTGTAGGAGACAGGGCAGTAATCAAGGTGAGAAATGGTCCACAGTGGCTGGACCAGAGTGGAGGTGGTAAGAAGGGTTTGGATTCTCAGTCACCGTGTTACAATGAAATTGTCCACTTGCTCTGTCTGCCCCACCTGCACAGTGAATCCCCAGCACCTGTCACAATGGTCACCCGTAAAAATCATGAACTGTCACCTTTTTGGAAATGAACCATGCTCATTTTGAGGGTTATGTAGAGCTCATTGTCTCAAGCTGTAGATAAGAGGCAGTTGAGATAGAAATAGTGACTTATTTAAGGATTTAAGGGAAAATCAGTGGTTGATAGTGGGTTACTATGAGAAAGCAGATGATTGGGGGAGTATGTTCTTGGTCATCAGAGCTGACTTTAAGAAAAATCCTCCTTTCCCAACACACCGCTGGGCATTTTGGTCTAAGACATAAAAGTGTTTCAATCTAATATAATACTTGGACCCACGGCATCGTGCAATTCCAGGACATGCCTTTCCCACAGAATGCAATGCAGTGTGGATCCAAGCATGTACAATGTGGCAATGATTTATGGACATCTATCTATCATATCTTTGGGAAGTCTCTAGCATTGGGAGGTGTCACAAATTCACATTAACAGAAACAAAGCAAAAGCCATGATCTTACATACTATTTGTTCATGGACTTGTTGGTTTGGGTAGCTATAGTAGATTGAATAATGGCTCCTAAAGATGTCAGATCCTCATCCCTGGAATCTGTGAATATTTCTATTTGTGGGAAAAAGGCCTTTGCAGATGTGATTAAATTAAGGGTCTTGATATGGAGGGATAATCCTGGTTTATGTGGGTAGTCCCAAAATGCAATCACAAGTGTCCTTATAAAGAAAGGCAAAGGCAGATTTGACACAGACAGAAGAGGAGAAGGTAATGTGACACAGAGGCAGAGACTATAGTGATGCAGCCACAAGCTAAGGAATGCTGACAGCCACCAGAAGCTAGAAGAGGCAAGGAAACTTGGCCCTGCTGACACCTTAACTTTGTCCTGGCAATACTGATTTTGGTCTTCTATCCTCCAGAACTATAAGAGAATAAATTTCTGTTGTTTTAAGCCAGCAAGTTTGTAGAAATATTATCATAGCAGCCACAGGAAAATAATACACTAATATGGTAGTGAATTAAACTTTAATCTATTTCTTGGGTGGCCATTTATCCTCCAAAAGAGCAACTAAATTTTGTCCTTAAATTTTTTATGAATATTTCGTCAATGACTCTATGCACAAGAGTGATTTTAAAGCAGAGGGAAGGTGATTATAACATTCTTTGGTATGGAGTATCCCTGTTAAGCCAGGATCCTCCTAATTTAAAGTGTGAAAACTTTGTTTTCTAATTAGCATTTTTATAAATTGTAGATAGTGGTTGAAAGGAAATTATACTACTGAACCATTTTGCTTTATGATTTTACTTACTTTATGGTTAAAATTCAATCTATTCAGATTCCCAATCACCTGCATAGCTATCTTTTTGTTTCCTGAAAAAATTAAGAACAAGCTTTCCTCTGGAGCTAAGGGTCATTCTGCAGGGATGGTGGCAACACACATCCTAAGGATTGTCTTACTCGCCATTTGTCCACATTCTAAGGTGGCCCAGATCTAAATGGATGGCTCAAGGACCCTTCAGTTGGGGCTGTACCCCTCTGTCTGTACAGGTTTTCTTACACTTCCTTATGGGGAACTAGACTAGAAGATGCTCAAGGACAAGCCTTCCAGAAACGACTCTTCTTCAAGATTCTCTGGCACATTGTGCTCTGCACACTGGAGGGGAAGGAGCACCCTTACTGTGTGCTGAGTTAACTGTGAGACCCAACCTTCTGCTCAGAGGATGACAACAGATGGATGCAGGTGGTCCTAGGCTCGCTATTTGGGAAGTGCCATTTGAATACACTGGGCACCTATGAGTCTGGAGGAATCACTGCAGGGCAAGCTGGATCAGTTGTGGGGTATCCACACTGGGACACTTCACAAAGAAAGGAGAGGGAAATAAAATGATACCTGTATAACTGCCTCATGGAAAAGATTCCCTGTCTTGTTGCAGAAACATAGTCCACTATAATGACTCTGGTGGGTGGTCACGTTCAGATTCCTCATCAGTATCACGTGTAATTTGCTATTAGTTTGCACAGAATGAGTGATAGCCTCTGTCCAGTCTGACTGGACATAGTGTGGGACATTCAGGAGAGCATAGATTGTCAAGTCATACAGATCTGGGTTCAAATTTGGAGCTCACCTCATTCTACCTTTGCTGCTTTGGTCAATTTGATTACCCTTAGTTTTATCACCTGTAAGATGGGAATAATATTTCTTGATTCATAATGTTCTTGTCAAGATTAAGTAAAAGAGTTTATAGAAAAGACTTCCACACTGCTGGGCAAATAGTAGTCACTCAATTCTTTGCCTTTTTCAGCTTGTCCTATTGTTGAACTAAACAAAATTCACAAGAAAGGCAGTAAATTTATTGAACTTGTCTGAAGGGGTAGTAAGAGCAGTGGTTTGGCCAAAATAAAATAAAATAAAATAAATTTTAAGGATTTATATAAGGTAATGAGGATAGATCTATAATGGATTATTAAGAGAAGACAAGATCTGTATGTATTTGTACCCCAGTATGGTGGTTTTATTTATAAATCTGGAAGCTATTGTCAGCCTGTGAAAATAGCAATAACAATGTTTTGTTCATAGACACAAACCATCAGGACCATGGTACAAAAGGCCAGTGGAAAGAGAGGGCTCAATAGACAGGAAGGCTGGCACTGATCAGTACCAAGTACTGCCAGGAATAATAACATATTCCAGCTTCTATATAAATGGGCCAAGATGACAGTTAGAATAGAGCATAGGTTCTGTGCTCTACTTCCAGAAGGTATTTTTTTCTTCCCTTATTCTTTGAGATCAGAACAAAGAAACAATTGACTGGATTTAGAAGTTTCGTGACAAGGAAATGACATTTTGTTCAGGATAATTGCAGGGTTAGCATTGTTTCCTTTTGACAGTTGATCAAAAGGAAATTAAAATTCTCGAGGCAGACTGCCCCCATGTAGATCAATAAATAAGCTAGTGCATTCAATTTTCTTCCTAACATTTTGGAAGGCAAACAGGTCTTTCTAGAATTTTCCTCCTCAGTTGACTCAATTGGCACTTCCCTATATAATTGCTTCACTGGTGCTGCCACTGGGTGGTTGTCATCCTCCACCATACTCCAAGAATTTTATGGCTTCCTTCTGGAGCTTTGCTGCATTCTGATCTTAAACCCCAGTTAAAAAACAGCACATTCTGAGTATAGTCTTGAATTTTTCTTGTATTTTGAGAACCCATCAGACCTGTAAATGTCCATTGGCTCTATCCCTCTTCTTTAGCAATGATTTTTCCATGCTGTTGACATTAAGAAGCCTGGATACTGATGGTTTTTACATTTCTATTTGCTCAAAGTTTTGCCAGGATTGTCCAAAAATACTGTTTTAAAATTTTCGTCCTAAAGAGTTCTGCTAAATTACAAGGCAGGCCAAAGTCGGGCTGTCAGTTGCAGTGATGTTCACCAGTGGGGAGGCCTTATGTATCGAAACTTAGACTTGAACAAAGAAGACTGAAGGATACTTCTTATCTTTCATATTGGTGCCTCCTAGAATTGCAACCTTTTAAGCAGAGGTTCGAGGACCTAGTTTTTCAGCCAGTTCTAAGATCTCTCTTTTTCTTCTCTTTTGGTGAAGGAAAATGTCATGGCCTTGCGAACCGCAGGGAAAAAAAATTTACATTCTACATACTCACTATATTTTTAATTTTCTAAAACTTTGACTACTTGCCAAATTATTCTGGCTTTCTATGAGGAGATGCCGTTTGTCATCAGAAAATTTTTGAACTGTATGAAATGCAAAACATCAGAGGACATTTTTATATCTTGACAAGGATTGTAAAAACAATTAGATGGCATTTTATGGGGTTTGTTTGGGTTGAATATGATTCTGATCACCAGAAAGGGATTTCTCATTCATTTCTTGATTAATTATTAATATATCAGTAAAGGTCTAATCAGGAAAACAGAAACCATGTTAGGTATGTCAAACAAAGGAGATTTAAAACAGGAGACTGATTGTAAAAGTAAGAGCTAAAGGAGCAAATAAAAAGGAAGGGTAGAGCAACTGAGAAAGTAGACTGTAAAGCTGCTGCTACTAGAAGAACAGAAGGGCAGAGGGGGAGCCCCGGCGCCCCGGCATGTGCTCACTGGAACTGTTGGAGAGTGCATCTGATGTTGAACCTCCTGATTCTACTGCTGGAACTGCAGAGGCTGTGGGAACTCACAGCTTCTCGATACTGCTGCTGCTGGAACAGCCAGCACCACTGGCACCCAGAGCTGCCCACTGCCGCGATTGACTGCCACTGCTGGGGGTAGAGAGAAGAACAATAGCTTCTCTCCTCTTCCCCCTTTCTGACGCCCTCCAGTGTCTCCCGCTGCTTGGATCTAATTGGAAGTCAGTTGGCAGGATTCTGGGGAATGTCATTTGCAGGGTTTGGCTCCCTGCAAAACAGAGCGGAGCCTAGAAGGGAAAGGATGGAATGGAGAGCAGACAGGCAATGGACAAGCTCAGTTCACTCCTCCATAAAGAGGTGGGATGTGTCCTAGGTGAACGTGACACGGAGCAGTGCAACGTGTGACACCCCCCTTGCCAGTTCCGTGAATGAGTAAATGTCCATTTGGCTTTCTTTTCACTTCCCCGGATATCTTTAATTGTGAGTAGCTTCCATTTATTAAATATTTAAAGATGGGATATGACTACAAAAATCAAGCAATACATTGTATAATTTATCTTTTGTAATTTGTTTCTTTAGAAAATTTTGGAGGGATGGCAACCAACATTGACTAAGTGACGCACAAATGGTTCTCATTTAATACTCAACAACAACTTCCAGGTAGAAATTACATTTATCCCCTCACAAAGCAGTGTCTCAGGGAAGGATTCACGGCTCTTCATTTCCAGAGCCAGGACAGGAACTTGGCCTAAAGCTTTCCAGCCGGTATGTGGGGGCTTCATATCCTGGAAAAAAAAAATTGCAATTTTTTAATTTACAACCTAAGAGATGCATGGATATAGGAAGAATAGGATTTATGAGTAGGTTGCCAAAGAGGTATTTTTTGGTTTTTTTTTCTTTTTTTTTTAACTTTGTAATGCTACTATGAGCTCAAAGAAACAATGTACACTCCAGTGGGTAGAGCTGCCAGTTTTGAACTTGCAGATCTTGAATTTACAGAGTTCTTTGCTTGAATCTCTTGATGGCACAGGGTTCAGTCTTTTATAGTTTTCATTTGCTTATCTGTTATTTCCTCCCAACAGATTGAAAGCATCTGAGGGACTGCAGTGGCATCATGTTCCTATCTGAATCCCACACAGGGCCTGGCAGAGGGATGGCATGTAGAAGGGCATGTGGCTATTTAACTGTGGGCATTGGAAGGCTCTACCTCCTTCATGGGCCACACAGGACCAGAGCCCAGGACCCATAATCTTCAGAAACAACTTTATTCAAGTCCAGTTTCCACCACTTACTAGCTGTGTGCCCTTGGGAAAGTTATTAATTTTTCTATAATCTCTTCCATAAAATGGTGATAATACCTACCCCTCAAGGGTCATTGTAAGAATATGTTGGTTACTGTATATAAAGTTCTTGGCACTGTAGCTAGCATATGTTACGTGCTTAATAAATACCAGTTTATCATGATATCATTTCTTATTGAAGTTAATATGCATAAAAATCAATTTGATCAGTACTTGAAAATAATGCATTGATTTTAAAAGATTTGTAAATAAGAGATTATCTATATATTAATAGAAACAAGCTTTGAGTTTCTGGAAGCTTTCTGGAGGGAAAAAGCAATTGGTTGAATTTGAAATGATCTGAGTTTTCAAGTGCAAAGGTGGGTAAATGAAATCGTGTGTGTATGCATATGTGCATTTACTTGTGCATGTGGTATCTTTATGACATTGTTCTCTTCTGAAAAACATTCTTTGGAATTTCATGTCCTGATTTACTTACCATGAGTTTTCTATATTTTCTCGATGATTACAATGTCCCCATTTGATCTTGTTCCATGGTTATTTTTCCAAAGTGCTTGTTATTTGCCATTTCCTACTTTATAGGAACACTAGAAGTTGGTCCCAATGTATAAAACTCAAATATTGGCTGCATATTTTCAAGAGTATTGTTTTGGAGAAGCTGAGAGTCAGGGGACAGCATATCCTGACATTTGCAGCTTTGGTTTAACCCACAAAAGCTAATTTGAAATGAGCCTTGTCACGCACCATTACAGAGCCAGTATGCCTTTAGAGCCCGTCCCGTTCTTCAACCGAGATACCTCCTTTACCAGGGCACATATTACTTTGGTAAAAACTGTACAGACTGGATATCAATTTTCAGAAAATTCTAAACTGATATTAACTGGGTTTCCTTTATTTTTTACAGTACAAAACTCTAGTCCACGCTTGAGATGGTTCTCTAAATTCAGATCATAAATCTGCCTCTGTTTCGGGGGTCTCTACCCTCAAAAACGAATACTTATTCATTCATCTATCCATCCATCCATTCATTTAACCAATATATTTTGAGCACCTACCATGTGCCAAATGCTGTGAATACAGAGTGAACAAAATAAGGAAAAGTCCCTAGTTTTAAAATGTTAAAGCTAGGTAATCTCTAACTTCTAAATACTTCAAAAGCACCTTAAATTTTGATGCCATATTTTCATTAAAGTAGGATTGCAATTATATGTGTATAAAATTGCTGGAGTAAGTGGAAGGTGGAGGAGTTGTCTTCTAGACAGTCTTCTCTACTTCATACCTGAAGTCCCTCTTAATAATAAAAAATAAAACATTTACCCTCATAGTTATAAAGGGGAACATCAGTTAGAATACTTCTTATTGCTAGCGACAGATAGCCTAATTTAAAATGGTCTAACAATAAAGACAGTTCAATAAAACAAAAAGTTGAAAGGACTGGTGGTTTTAGGCACTGTTTCATCTACAGATTTAGGAGGTATCAGAGCCTCAGCCTCGTTTTTCTGAAGATCTTGTGGAATGCCAGCCAGCTCATCTGCTCCTGTGCTCACTGCAGTGTGTTTGCAGCTGGGCAGTGTGTCCTGTCCTTTCCTCTTCACTCTGTAACGAGGGCACTGCTGCTCTTCATCTCACCAGGCATGATTTATATGAAGCATTAGGATAGTGTAACTGCAAATGAGTTCATTCCTTCTTTAAGATCCAAAATTCCATTTAAGAATAGATATAGATGTGTATGGTTGACATCAGGTGTCAAAAATGGCCTGGCACTGTCATGAACGATTCTGGCAAAACCCATGGGGAGGGAAGGGATTTGGGCAGAGACCAACAGAGAGCTGATATAGTGGTAGACAATAATCATCATCATCATCTCACCGGGATAAATTGGGTATTAGGGAGAGAAGGATTTCAGTTGTGGAATGTGCAAAGCTATATCTGGTGAAGGATTAAAATTTGGGTCTCAATAAATAAAGGAGCAGCAGTCATAATACAATTTACAGACAAGGAAATACAAATGACAAATATTAATGTATTTTTAAAATCTTCAACCTCTCCAGTAGTTCAAGAAATAAAAATCCAAATGATGTCAAGTTATTATTTGGCACTTATTAAACTAAGAGTTGTCATTTATAATAGGAAAATCTAGAAGCAATTGAACTCTACAGTGATCAGAAAATGGTTAATATACAATGGCATATCAGTTCATTGGAATTCAGGTAGCAAGGGAAAAGGATATGCAAAGGACAAATATGCAGGCTTTGAAGGCTTCTCGATGATATTTACTAGCCTACATTGAGTGGAAAAAGAGGGAAACCCTCTGGCTTCTCAAAGTTCTGGATTTGAGTGCCAGCTCTTGCATGAACTATCTCGCTCCACCTATTAAGTCGGACATCTCCAGCAAGTGACAGGTGAGCTCCTAAGATTCAGTGTTCTCTTGTTTGTAACAATGGCATTCGACCATTTAAATGAAGCACTCAGCACGGTGCCAAGTGCAAAGCAAGCCAAGGAAATCACTACCAAAATATTATTACCGTTACTATGTTTATTTTTTCTTTGTCAAATGAAAGATTAGAAGAGAGCCTGAGAAAAATGGAGGAAATGTCCTGTGCATGATAATGGAATGGATGAAATTTTTGTTTTTGAGCATTTCACTTTACAATGTTTTATAATTTGTAAATGTTGACATTTTAAAGAATATATTTCCAAGTCCAAACACTTTCCAGGGCAAAGTCCTCCTACAAGGGCCTTATCTTTCGAGCAGCTGGAAAGCTCGATTTCACAAACCTACCACAAGTGCTCAGAATGAGAATATTAAAGTGAAGAGTCCACCGCACAGATTTAAAATGCACCAATTGTGTCTTTATCCTTTCTGCAGCTGCTTTGGGAGAAACTGCTGTTCTTAGATGTCTGATTATTCCACACCTGTGAGGATATAGTATTGCTCCTTGAGAACCAAATCATGTTTGAAATTCCTGGTGTCAGACGGTCTTTAAAAAAATGAATGGCTTAGCATTTCCTCAGAATGCTGCATTCACGGGAGGGGTCTCCCACCGGACCTGCTGGGAACAATGCACCTTTTAGGCTGCCGGGCAGTGAATGGGACGCTCTGAACTCTCTTTAGGGTTATTATTCTGAAATCCTCATTGTCAGCACTGCCTTCTTGGCAGCTGGACAGTAAAATGCATCTTTCTATCAATTCAGCCTCTTTCCTTTTTTTTTCCCCCCAGTAGCTGCTTGGCTAAAAAAGCAAAAACCAGCATAGCTACATTTTATTTCTGTGCACCTGCATTATTTATGCCACCAGAAACTCAAAGCAAGAGGCTGAAACCGTGATTATTATTAGGCTTGGGAACTGCGAGGACAAGCAAAAGAGACTTTCTTTTAATGTGGGTGGCAGGAAAATAAAATGACAATCCGGAAAGAACAAATTCTAAGGCATGAACTCTTAAAATGATCTGTCAGTTAACTGTGAAGAGGATGGCATCTTAACCAAGTGCTTGATCTGCTTCCCAGTCTTGGTGAGGCTCTGCTGCTTGCTACACCAACTAGGAGGGGGAAGGCCGATTCTGTTAGCTTGGCAGACCACCTTCCCAGGGGGAAGAACAAGGGGCTTCTATTCTGGCACATGAATAGCTATCACAAGGGCTCAGTTTGGGTTTGACCAAGGAATTGGAGCAGCCAGCAGTGCAGAGAGGGGAAGGGACATCCTAAATGGCTTCTGTGGCTTGAGTGATAAAAACATCATTTTCTGGTTTTGAAATGGATAGAAACTTTCTGAAGGGCAAGCCATGAAGAGAAAAGGGGATGTGCTGATATCATTTTTCAAAAAAGAAAATTTGTAGGTTCGCAGCAAAATTAAGAGGAAGATACAGATTACTCATTTATCCCCTGCCCCCACATTTGTATATCCTCCCCCATTATCAACATTCACAGTGGTACATTTGTTACAATTGATGAACCTACATTGACACATAATCATCCAAAGGCCGTAGTGTGTGTTAGGGTTCACTCTTGGTGTTGTACATTCTATGGGTTTGGACAAATCTGTAATAACACATATCTACCATCATAGTATCGTAGGGGAAGCAAAATTTTACCTCTACCTCTTAGGGTTGTTTTTTTTTTTTTTTTTTGGCTGGTCCTGATATTTAAATTGACATAAGACAGATCGACAGGAGAACGCATACAAATTTATTTTAAGTTTTACATGACACGGGAGCCCTCATAAGGAAATGAAGACCCAAAGAAGTGGCAAAACCTAGATGCTTCTATATTAGATTGAACAAAGACAGGCAATTGTGGAAAAGTAACTACATTATGTGGGGAGGCTAAAGGAAGATAATTATTTTAACAAGGTCTGTCTATATAGAATTATTTTAGCTGTGACTTCCCATCGAGGAATGTTTCTTTTCTCTTGGTACAGGGAGGGCATCTTTCACGTGGGAGTTTTTATCTCCTGTTTTCAGGAAGCAGGGGGGGATTAGAATGCCCTTCTTGTACAATATTTCCTAAGTGTTTAGTTCTAAAAAATCCCTATACCACAGTGGAATATTTTGGCAGATTCTGCCACATTTCACTATCACGCAGAGTAGTTTCACTGCCATAAAAATCTTCTGTGCCCCACCTCTTCAACCCTCCCTCTCCTCCTCCCCTGGCAACCACTGTTTTTTTTTTTTTTCTTTTAATTGTGTCCATAGTTTTGCCTTTTCCATAATGTCTTATAGTTGGAATCATACAGTATGTAGCCTTTTCAGATTGGCTTCTTTTCATTTAGTGATACGCATTTAAGGCTCCTTCATCATGCCTTTTCATGGTTTGATAGTTCTTTTTTTTTTAATGCTGAATAATATTCCATTGTCTGGGTATATTACAGTTTATTTATCCATTCACTTACTGAAGGACATCTTGGTTGCTTCCAAGTTTTGGTAATTATGAATAAAGCTGCTAGAAACATCTGTGTGCAGGTTTTTGTGTGGGCATAAGTTTTTAGCTCCTTTGTAAATACTAAGGAGTATGAGTCCTGGATTGTATGTTAAGAGTATGTTTAGTTTTGTAAGAAACTGTCAAACTGTCTTCCAAAGTGGCTGTACCATTTTGCATTCCTACCAGCATTGAATGAGAGTTCCCATTGCTCCACATCCTCTCCAGCACCTGATATTGTCAGTGTTCCAGATTTCGGCTATTCTAATAGGTGTGTAGTGGTATCTCATTTTAATTTACAATTCCCTGATGACATTTAATGTTGAGCATCTTTTCATATGCTTATTTGCCATTAAGATCTTTGGGCCATTTTCTACTCAGATTGTTTCTTATTGTTGAGTTTTAAGAGTTCTTTGTATATTTTGGGTAACAGTCTTTTTTCAGGTATGTCTTTGCAAATATTTTGTCCCATTGTGTGGCTTGTCTTCTCATTCTCTTGATACTATCTTTTGCAGGGCAGAAGTTTTTGATTTTAATGAAGTCCAGCTTACAAAATATTTCTTTCACTGATCATGCTTTTGGTGTTGACTCTAGAAAGTCATCATTGTACTCAAGATCATCTAGGTTTTCTCCCATGTTATCTTCTAGGATTTTTATAATTTTGCATTTTACATTTACATTCTATGATCCATTTTGAGTTAATTTTTGTGACAGGTATATGGTCTGTGTCTAGATGCATTTTTTGCATGTGGATGTCCAGTTGTTCTAGCACCATTTGTTGAAAAGACTCTTTTCTCCATTGTATTGCCTTTTCTCTTTTGTCAGAGATCAGTTGACTATATTTATGTGGGTCTATTTTTGAGGCCTCTCTTCTGTTCTATTGATCTGTTTGTCTGTTCTTTCAACAGTACCACACTGTCTTAACTACTGTAGCTTTACAGTAAGCCTTGAAGTCAGGTAGTGCCAGTCCTCCAACCTTGTTCTTCTCTTTCAATATTGTGTTGGCTATTCTGGGTCTTTTGCCTCTCTGTATAAACTTTATAATAATTTTGTCAATATCCACTAAATTACATGCTGGAATTTTGATTGGGATTGCATTGAATCTATAGATCAGTTGGGAAGAACTGACCTATTGACAATATTGAGTCTTCTTATCCATGACATGGAATATCTCTCCATTTATTTAGTTTTTTTATTTTGTTCATCAAAGTTTTGTAGTTTTCCACATATAGATCTTGTACATATTTTCTTAGATTTATACCCTAAGTATTTCACTTTTGGGGATGCCAATGTAAAGAGTATTATGTTTTTAATTTCAAATTTCACTTGTTCATTGGTGGTATATAGGAAAGCAATCGATGTTTATCTACTAACATTTTATCCTGCAACCTCGCTATAATCCCTTATTAGTTACAGGAGTTTCTTTGTTGATTCTTCTGGATTTCCTATGTAGATGGTAATGACATCTGCAAATAGAGTTTTATTTCTTCCTTCCCAATCTGTCTACCTTTTATTTCCTTTTCTTGTCTTATAGCATTAGCTAGGACTTCCAGAACAATGTTAAAAAGGAGTGGAGATACCCTTGCCTTCTTCCTGATCTTGGTGGGGAAGCTTTGAGTTTCTCACCATTAAGTATGATGCTAGCTGTAGTTTTTTTGAAGATATTCTTTATCAAGTTGGGGAAGTTCCCCTCTATTCCTAGTTTACTGAAAGTTTTTATCATGAATCAGTGTTGGATTTTGTCAAATGCTTTTTCTACATCTTTTGATATGATCATGTGGTTTTTTCTTTTTTAGCTTGTTGATGTGATGGATTACATGATTTCATTTTGAATGTTGAACCAAACCTAAATCCCACTTGACTGAGGAGTATAATTTTTTATACAGTGTTGGATTGTATTTGCTAATATTTTGTTGGAGATTTTTGCATCTATGTTTATGAGAGATATTGCTTCATAGTTTTCTTATAGTGTCTCTGTCTGGATTTGGTATTAGGATAATGCTGGCCACACAGAATGAGTTAGGAAGTATGCCTTCTTCTTCTATCCTCTGAAAGAGATTGTTGAGAATTGGTATAACTTCTTCCCTAAATGTTTGGTAGAATTCACCAGTGAACCCATATGAGCCTGATGCTTTCTGTTTTATAAGGTTATTAATTATTGATTCAGTTTCTTTAATAAATATAGGCCTATTCAGATTTTCTATTTTGATATCATTTTGCAAAGATACTTAGTTCTGAGTATAATCACTAGATCGGGGTGGGGAATCTGTGGCCTTAAGGCTACATGTGGCCTTCGGGGTCCTTAAGTGCAGCCTTTTGACAGAATCCATTTACAGAACAAATCCTTTTATTTTTATTGACAGATTTTTGTTTATCTTTTATTTTTTACTTTATTTTTTAAATGAATGCATTTAAAATACCAAAGAATAAAATAAGTTTCAATGAAATAATCCTCCCAGATTGACTAGCATTATTAGAACATTATTAAACCATAAGGGCTAAATTGATGGCTGATCTGCTCATGATTTAGTTCTATCTTCCCCCACCTGACTGGCACCACTACTGCACGAGGCTGGTTGGCAAGAGTTTATGGGAGTGGAGTACGCCAGTCTGTTATCAGCTTTTGACAGTGGTGCACTGCGTTTCTGTTTGAAGTGGAATTTGTGAATAGTTGCACAGCTCAACAGTATTTTTTAATTCTGTCTGCTTAACAGCCCATCATGTCAAAGAAGACCAAAAGAATGCTGAAGGAAGAAAATAGATTTTCTAATGAGTATTGGGGATTTTAATATTATCTTGTTTCTGCTAAAGATAAGATGATTTGCTTGCTTTATGATCCTACAATATCACCATTAGAGAAATTCAATGCTCATCAGCATTATAACACTCATAAGGACCACAAATATTTTAAATTACAGGGAGAGGCACAAAAGGTTGTATTGCAGAAATTATTAATAAAAGATGAAAAGCAAAAGCAAAGGCAATTCTTTCAAGCAGCAATAAAACCTGGAAATAATGCCATGAAGCTACTTATAAAGTAGCTTATATAATTGGGAAAAAAGGGAAGCCATTCAGTGATGCAGAAATTGTGAAAGAATGCATTGTCAAAGTTGTAGGATGCTTAGACCCTGATAACATTTCAAAGTACAAACAACTGTCCCTTTCAAGGAGAAACATAACTGATCGGCAGCATGAATTAGCCTTCAACTTAATAGAACAACTTCATGCAATACTTCAAAAGGAAAATATATATTATTCAATCACTTTGGATGAATCAACTGATACTACTGACTCTGTGCAGGTTTTATACTTTATTCAGGTCATAACAGAAGATTTTCTTTGCTACAAAGAGTTACTCACATTGGGCACTCTCACAAACAGAACACGGGGAATAGATATCTTCAACAACGTTCAAGATGAATGTTGTGAAGTTGGAGTGAATTTGGTAAATTTAGTGAGTGTATGTACAGACGGTGTACCTTCCATGACAGGAAAATGTGAAGGATTTATTGCACAGGGATTAAAAAATATATATGAACAGATCCAGATGCTCTCATTTCTTTTCATTGTATCCTGCATCAGCAAAATCTCTGTGCTAAAGCTACTATTTTACATGACACTTTGCAACAAGTTATTAATATAATAACTAATAATTAATATCAGTACTGTTAACTATATTTGTGCAAATGTAACATGGCATCGACAGTTTCATAACATGCTAACATTGAATGATGTGGTATTCAGTGTGGATTTGTTGTGTCATTCTAAAGTGCATTGGCTATCACAGGGACAGGTGTTAGCCAAAATTTTATCTCTGTGAGAACAGATAATTAAATTTTATGAAGAACAGAATCAGTAATATGAATTATTGAAAGAAGATTAATATAGGAATCCAGCATTTCTGTGTGATATCATGTCAAATCAAAATGACTTGAATATTTCTTTGCAAGGTAAAACTAAGTCTATATATGATATGTGGCCAAAAAAAAAAAAACCAAGCATTTTGAAAAAGCTATCTTTTTTCAAAACACTTCTTCAAAGAGAAATTTTGGATGAATGTTTTTCCCATTTAGCAAAGGTCATTGATGAGCAGGATGATATATGTGAATCATTTGAAGAATACACAGCTGTTATAGACCTATTAATTGGAAATACAATGAAAGGTTCACTGACTCTAAGAATCATGACATCACACTCAAATTAGCATTTCAGCCTCACCTAGTTGGTATCACCAAGGCACCCAAAGTACTACAGATGGAATTGATTGAGCTCTCAGTAGATGACATTTTAAAGTCATTGTTTGATGTTAAGAAAGATCCAATTGAAATACAGAAAAGTGCAGTAGAATACCCACGCCTTTGGCAACATGCCTGAAAAATGCTTTCTTGCTTTTCAACCACTTATGGCTGCGAATCTACATTCTCCTACCTAACCCAAATCAAGATGCCCTTAAGGTCACAAATGACTGATACTCATCTAGAGGATCAGCTGAAATTGTAGACCTCAATGCTGCAACCAAACATTCAAATGCTTTCCAACATAAAGCAGACACAACAAAGTCATTAAAAGGTTGGTTAACTTAAAATTAACAAATAGTTTTCATTTTTGGAAATTGTTAAGTACGTAGTAGTTAGATTTTTACAAAATAATATCCATTTTTAAGTATATCTAATTGAAGTTTCTTGAATGTGGCCTTATTTGACTACAGCTAAATTAACGCACAGCCTTCCAACATGAAAAGGTTCCCCACCCCTGCACTAGATTATCTTCGGGTCTGCAGTTTTATATAGTAAAAATGGGCAATTAGCTGACATATGGGGAAGGACTGGGGAAGGTATCTTTTGTGTACATGGACAGATTTTCACCCTAAACTCTAATCCTGGGGCTTTTCTATGACAAAATCTGGACCAATCCTATAGTAAGAGGCATTTTAAAGATATCTAGTTTCTGAGGATGTTCTGTTTTCTGAGGGTGATCATGTGATATTATTCAAGTCCTCCATGTACATTGTGCAAGCTACGTACTGTACAACCTGGGGGTCATTTACATAGTGATCTTTGTGCCATTAGAAAATATGTTTGCTCTATAATGAGCGGATGTTAAGAAATTTTAAAACAGCATTACTTAAAAAATTTTTAATTGGTCTTCAAATCAGATGACCTAGGTTTCAATCTGCCACCTGTGTGTGTCCTTGAGCAAGTAGCTCAGTTACCTCCTTATTACACTGGCTTACAAAACCCTCCATAAGTTGTCCCGTATTTGCCCAGTTCATCATGTGCTCCCTCCTCTCCTTAGCATTCTGCCATTCTGGTGTCTTTTTCAGTTCTTCTGATGTGCCACGCTTCCTCTCATCTTTGGGGTTTTAACACACTGTGTTCTCTGCTCAGGAATCCTCCAACTCCTCAGCTGTCTCACTGTTCTTTCTTCTTGGCTCAAGGGTCATATCCTCAGGGAGCCCTTCTATAAAACCCCAGACTGAGTTAGGACCTCCTGGACTAACACCCGTAGCTATTTTTCTATATCACTCATTATTTATTAAATGTTGAAATTCTTCAATAACTGTAAAACTTCATGAGGCCAAGGTCTGTGTCTTTCTTGTTCACTGCTATATCCCCCAGCCTAGCATGGGGCCCATCACACAGACAGCACTTGCTGAAGATTTTTAAATGAATAAATGAATGAATGGACGGAGGTAGATAATCTGCAAGGTCTTTTTCCATTTTGAGGAATCAGTGGCACTAATTCAGTGAAGAACAAAGGTGAGCTGATTGTGTTTCTATTAGAGCTCATTTGCTTTCGAGTTATAGAACACCCATTCAGCCTGGCTCCGGGAAAAAGACAATTACTGGTATGATATTGAGGTGGCTCAGAGAACCCAAAAAGGAATTATAGGAACTGGAGAGGCCCTGGGGAGCTCAGGGTCTGTAACTGGGACCTCATTCTGGTAGGAAGCTGCTGCAAGCCCCTCATTCTTTTAGAAGGTTCCGTTGTTACTCGTTCCCAAGTGGGGAGACTTCATGGGTTAGAAATCTCCCTTCCATCTTGACTTCGTGGTTCTCTTCCTCTGGCGAGAGCGCCCCCTACTGCCTCTCAGCTCCCATGCTTGTTTCAACTCTCTACTGGCAATCGAGGATTTCATGGTGCAATTTCCTATCAAAAATTGCTTGGAGAAAAGGCCAGTGTCAAGTCTTACTGCTCTGGAAGTATTTTTTTGAGTCCTACCCAGCCCCAGCACAGGTAGATTCAGATTCTCTTGGCTCTCATTTCTCTTTGGCAAAGTTGCTGACGTTGTAGATAAGCTTGGAGGATATTGACAACTTTATATTATGAGAAACTCAATAATTGAACATCTCATTTTGCATGTAGAAAAACCAAGCCCTAAAAGCTTCAGTGATGAGCTTGACTCACAGATTTATTTGGGGGGGGCCTGGATTTCACATAACCCCTTAGTATCTATCCAGTACCCTTTGAATGACCACATTGTCTCTTCAGAGAGAACTTATATTTTGGTTCTTTGGTGGATACCTATGTTAAAAACAAAAAAAAGTTGTGGCAGCATAACAAAGCAGTAAATTAATATAGCCTCAAGGCAGATTTGACAGGACAAACCCCTAGGATAGCTTTGAATGCTAACCATCCCATTCCATTCTGAGACCAAACCCTTTCCTGCAATGTTCAGTCCGACCTTAATTGTAGATGATAGAAAAAGAGCAGTATAGTCCCTTGGTTTCTTTTCTCGTTGCTGTTTAGCATGTTCTCTGCCACGAGCCGCCCAGGGGGCTGGTTCTTGGAAATACTGTTTTTGCAACTTAAGTCCTTTTACAGATAGAAATTCCAGAATCAGAGGACTTGATGGAACTACCAAAGGCCAACTAGGCCACCCTTTGCCTTCTGGGAGGCCTAGTATGAAGACACTGTAGTAGGTTTTCCAGTAGTGGGTTTGCTGTCAGCTGGAAGAGACATCTCCCTGCCCTGAGCCCCACAGCACTTTGCTGTACTTCTCTTGGGATATTTATTCTCTCCCATTCTCTTCCCTACTACCTCCTTGAGGTCTCCTCTTCTTTTCCTCCATTATGTCTTGCTCAGAACGTGTGCTCAGCACAAGTTTCTTACCTTGTATTAACTTCCTATTGTTGCTGTAATAAATTATCACAAACTTAGTGGCTTGAAACAACACAAATTTATTATATGACAGGTGTAGAGGTCTGTCATGGACCCATCTGAAATGGGTCTTACTGGGTTAAAGTGTAGGCAGGGCTTTGTTTGCCTCTCTAGGCTCCAGGAGAGGATCTGTTTCCTTTCCTCTTCCAGCTTGTAGAGGCTGCCACATCTTCAGCTCATGGCCTCTTCCTCCATCTTCAAAGCCAGCCATGGTGGGCCAGGACCCTCTCGTGCTGCCATCTTTCTACCTCCCTCTTCCACTCTGAAGAACTCTTGTGATTACGTTGGGGTCACCAGATAATCCTGGGTAATCTCCCTATTTTAAGGTCAGCTGATTGGCAACCTTAATTCCCCTTTGACAGGTAAGAGAACATATTCACAGGCTCCAGGGATTAGGACATGGACAAAAGGGGGAGTTCAGGGGGAAACATTAATCTGCCTATCACATTGCCCAAACACAATTACTGAAATTAGTAATCTGACTATTGGAACAATATTGATGGCTGCCTCCTGTATTCAAATGACTTTCTGAAAAGCTGTAATAAACATTTTTTTGCTGAAATTGAATTTTTTTTTAATTTACCAGAGGAGATAGTTATGCTATAAATGTGCCAATTAATTATTTTGCCACATTAAGATTTATATACATTGATTTTATTGAAGGAAGACTCACATCTATTACAGTGTTAGAACACTTGTTTTATATAAATCTATTTGGGTTATTATAGAAAAGTTTTTGCATTAAAAAATAACTAGACATCAGTTTTTGGAGTATGTGGTATGTGCTTTTTTAGGGATGGCTTTCTTAGAAGAGAAGCTAATATCAGCAAACTATTTTTTCTCTTTTATAAAGAATGAATAATTTAATAGGCTAAATGTGATCCTATACTATGGTTTTAGCTGTCATTAAATGCTACTAAATGGAAATACAGTCCATGAAAATATAAATTTATATTCTCCTGATTTTTAGAACTGTTATAATTTACTGACTAAGGAATTCAGTGAAAAGAGAAATCACATTTCAAGTAAATCCATTTTTTAGAAAGTATAAACTGGACCCTAATTAGCACATTTTTAAATTATTCTTCCTAATTGTGGAAATTAGGTCTGTCTCTCTAACCGTACCAGATACACTGCTAAATTTGAGCATCACTCCTTATAACTGCCCTGCAAGGTAGTTGTTAGTATTTCCATTTTACAGATAATCAAATCAAGGCTTAGAGAGGTTAATTTAATTGCCCAGTCACAGAGATGAAAAGTTGCATTTGGGGAGTCCACATTTAAATCTGTCTGCCTAACTCCAGAGCTCATACTCTTTCCATTATAACGCAGAAAGAGTCCTTGATGTCACATTTTGCACAAAAACTCAACACAATGTATGACTTTGGGCTGGAGACCAACTTTAGGATTGCTTCTCTGTTCTTGTTTATAGACATTGCACTGTTAACACAGGCACCACAGGAAAGCGTCCAGATTCATCCCTCTTTTTAGGCCTACTTCCTTATCCTTTGGAAATAGAGAGGAAGAGAATACTTGATAACTTGTAAAAGCCAAATTTATAAATGTGCAATGGTGTCAGCCTGACAGCAAAGAAAGATTCATGGTCCTAACACAATCTTAAAAAAAAAAAAAAAGAACAAAAACAAAGACCCTGTTATAACATTTGCTCTAATTGCACCGGATGTTGCTAATGGAAAAAAATGTTATTTTGAAGCTTTCCTTTGGTATGAGGAATTAAATAAAAAGAGGTGATTTGTGGACCATTTTCCTACAAAACAAAATCCTTAGTTTCATGTGAGAAATTCTTTTTTTCTGAGAAAAAAATTTGTTCCTCTCATTCAATCTATGAAAAGGCAGGCAGGGTGAAAGGAGAGGCCATTTTTATTCCTTACGTGATTTTAGTGTCACTTTTCTCCTTTTTCTTTGTCATCAACCCATGTGACTCTTCAGTGTCCAGGAAGACTTTTAAAGAGTCTTTGCATGAATGTTACCAACTATTAATTAAAGGTTACTAATTTAACTACTCGGAAAAATGAAGAACTGTTTTCCGGTTTCTTTTGCAGTACTGTTAGAATGCACTTCTACTTTCTTCTTTAGGGATTCCTGGGAATTTCATAAAATTCCATAGCTTATTGAACATGTGGCATTTTACTTACACAAAGTTCTCAATATTTTTGATGGTGGACATTTTAACAGTTGGGAATAGGTTTGACATATAATAATTGTGTCTTAAATAAAATAGAACTTTCTCTCTCTCTCTCTCATGTAAAAGTCCAGAGAGAAGTAACGTAGGCCTGAAATGGCGGCTTTTCTCCATGAAGTCTTCAGGAACACAGGTTTCCTCCAGCTCACAGCCCCACCATCCATCTCTAGGGTGTATAGTCCACTTGCTCATGGTCTACAGCGGTGGCCACCACACTCATGGTAAAGGGAATAAAGAAGAAAAGGGACAAAGAGCTCAGACAAGTCTGCCCATTTGTTTTTAAGGAAGGATGTGTGTTTACATCCCATTGGCCTGTCCTTAATCACAAAGCCACAGAGCTACAAGGGAAGCTAGAAAGTGTCTTTATTCTGGGTAGCCAGTTCCAAGCTAAAGATTCTATTTCTATGGAAGAAAGAGAAAATGGGTACTGGGGGACAACTAGCAACTGCTGCCACAGACATAATAGCTGCTCCTTTAGATCTCTGAAGGGCAGTCATGTGAACAGGAGGATTCGATTCATTCTTTGTACCATCAAAAAGAAAAACATGAATCTGATATTAAAGTTTTAGGGAGGGGACATTTGAGTCATCATAAGGAAGAACTTTCTAACAGGACATCCCCACAACTGGAAGACCTGGCATTGGTAGTGAAGAGCTCACCATTATTGGAAGGTATTCAAGCAGCAGGTGCTTACCACCTCTTAGGGATAGTGTAGAGGGGATGCCTCCACTGGAAGTAAGATAGATTGGGTGACCACTAAGTTATCTTTTGTTCTAAGAGCCTGTGAAATCTATTATTTCTTAACAGCTATAAGATCTGTAATGATGTCCCCTTTTTTTTAATTACAGATATTGGTAATTTGAGACTTCACTCTCTTTTTTTCTTGATCACTCTTCTAGGGATTTAGTTTTATTAATTTATTCAAAGAACCAGCTTGTGGCTTTCTCATTTTCTCTATTTTACGTTGTTTTGTATTTAGTTAATTTCTTCTGCCTTTATGATTTTCATCCTTTTACTCTCTTTGGTTTTACTACGATCTTCTTTTCCCAACTATCTGAGATAGGAACTTAAGTCATACCATTTTAAAGATGAAATGCTTTTTATTGACTCAGGGCCCAGTGAAATAGAATTGTGAAGCTGCCATGTAAACTATAAAGCACAATGCCAGGGTGCTATCTTTACCATTGTTTCAGTGACTGTGCACTCCCTCTTTATGATCGAAGGTGATGGTGCTTTGGGAGATTTTGTGTCTGCTTCCTATAGGTTGTATGTGTCCTTCAGCTGTCAGTTTTACTTTCATGGGCACCTTGACTTTATTCTATTCTGCTATTTCTATTGGATTTTAAAATCAGATGACCAAACCTATTAAGGGATTGAGTGAGTATGAAAATTCTTTGGCTTTGTGACCGTGGACAAATGATTTAATTCCCCTATGTCTCAGTTTCTGCACATTTCAAGTTTTCTATTTGTCCCTGTTGATTCAAATTACCATATGCTCTTATTTTCTTACTCTAATAGTTTTTCTCTTACCCTTTTCCTTTGTGCTGTTATTGTTCAATATTTTACAATTCTGTTTGTTATAATTCCAATAATACAATTATATGTACATATTGTTTTATGCATTGCTTTTTTAATGAGTTAAGAAAAGAAAGGAGAAGAATATGCATTTATGATGTCTTTTATAATTACACAATTACCTTTTTTGTTGCTCTTAATTTTTTCAAGTCATGCAAATTACCATCTGAGGTTACTTGCTTTAAGTGTGAAGAACATCCATTAATATTTCTTGTAAGGTAGGTCTACTATCAGTGTATTCTCTCTGTTTTAGTTTATCTAGGAATATCTTTATTTTGCCTTTATTTTTGAAATGTGGTTTTGCTGGATATAAGATTCTTGGTTGGAAGCTTTCTTTTTTCACTGCTCTGAATATGCCATCCCACTACCTTTGGGCCTCCATTGTTTCTGATGAGAAATCAGTTCATAATCTTATTAAGTTTCCCTGGTATGTGATGAACCATTTTTCTTTTGCTGGTTTCAAGATTCTTCCTCACCCCCCCCACCTTTGGCTTTGGCTTTCAGCATTTTTACTATGATGTGTCTGGGTGCAAATATCTTTGTTTATCCTACTTGGAGTTCATTGAGCTTCTTGAATGTGTACATTAATGTGTACATTAGTGCTTTTCTTTAAATTTGGGAAGTTTGTGCATAAGTGTATATGCTCTGTGCACTTAATGATGTCCCACAATTCTCTGAGGCTCTGTTCATTTTTCTTCATTTTTTTGCTTTCTGTTCTTTAGATTACATAGTCTATACCAACCTATCTTTAACTTCACTGATTTTTTTCCACCAGTTCAAATCTGCTGTTAATTCCCTGTAGTGAAATTTTCATTTCAATTATTGTACTTTTAAACTCCAGAATTTCCAGTTGCTTCTTTTATATAATTTCTATCTCTTTATTGACTTTTCTATTTCATGATACATTGTCACTATGGCTTCTTTTACTTCATAAAGCATGGTTTCCTTTAGTTCTTTGAATGTATTTATAATAGCTGCTTTGAAGTCTTTATTAAATATAACATCTGAATCTTCTCCCAAATGGTTTCTTTGCCTGCTTTTTTTCCTGTGTGTGGGTTACACTTTCCTTTTTCTTTGTATATCTCATGACTTTTTGTTAAAAGCTGGACCTTTAAGGTAATATAGTACAGCAATTTTGGATACTGATTCCCTTCCTCTCTTCTCTGGGGCTTGTTTCTGTTGATGTTTACTTGTTTATTTGTTTAGTGACTTGATTAAACCATTTTAGTGAGGTCTATTTTTCCCAGATTGTAAAGTCACTACTATCAATCTTCAGAGGGCACAGCCTTGGGCATGCCAACAGTCACCCTGAAATGATTGGTTTTAGCAGGGCTTTTGTTGATTGTCTCTTTCCCTGGTCTCTCTGTTACATGGTCTGCCTCATTTCATATTAAACCAAGCTGTTAGGCTCCGCTAAATTTTGGCAGATTTTTCAAGTATTTCTTAAAATGCTCTGGATCATAAATTACTCCAATTAATGCTCCAATTCAATTCATCAGGAGCAGTTTTGGAGGTTAATAAATGAGGTTTGTTTTGATCCCAGGAAGAATCTTTTTAGCTCTTTCCCTGGTTCTCATTGATAGACTAGCTGGTCTACAGGTTAGCTTTTGCTTTTGTATAGTTATCAGGCACCTCTTAATTGTTTACCATCAAAATCTCCATTGTGTACAAGAGTACTCTTAAGCTTGAACTTTTCCACACTCTATTTCATATAAAGTCAGATCTTTTGGGGAGATCTTCAGAACTCTTCATTCTTATGTACTGCTTCTCCCTCTGGGAAAAATTTCTGAATAACTGCTCTGGCCACTAGGTAGTGGTGGTATCCTCTGGTCTTTTTGAATTGCCTTGCCTGGCATAGAACCTCTGCTCTATAAGCAAGCTGTGTCAACGGCAATAGGGTCCTGTTGTGCCTGGAGTAGAGTCTCTGCCTTATGAATTAGAGCTGGATGGAAGAAGGGAGCCTCCAACCTTTTGGCTGCACTCATGAGGAATTTAACCTCAGAACTGAAGACATTCTGGTGTCCTGCCTTTACCAGGGAGATAACTGTATCTCTTTAGTAAGAGATAATGGGAAAAGGAGGCCAAACTTATTGGCCACATCTTCTCAGAGAAGAGCTTTTATTGAACTGAGCTGAGGGTTGAGGAAGGAATTGATCGTGACTCAAGTGTTCCAGACTCTCAATGTTCTTTCAGAATTTTAGTATATTTTTTGAATAAATGTTTCTTCATTGCCTATATTCCCTTAAAATGATTTTCAGGGACTGTCTATGATTTTTAAAAATATTTGTCTCACCAGTTATGCTTCTTTCACTGGGGAATAGGTCCGTGGAGCTCCTCAAAGTGCCATTCCAAAAGTAGAATCTCAGTGTTTTTTATAAACACACATACGCATTTTCATTAAATATTGCTATAGCTGCATATAAGTTTTGATATATTTTTGTTGTTCAGTTCAAGATATTTTTAATTTGCAATGGCAATGTACAGGCATACCTCAGAGATATTGCAGGTTTGATTTCAGACCACAGCAATAAAGTAAACATTGCAATAAAGTGAGTCACACAAATTTTTCCCAGTGCATATAAAAGTTATGGTAGTCTATTAAGTGTGAAATAGCATTATGTCTAAAAAAAAAAAGTACAAACCTTAATTTAAAAATACTTTATTGCTAAAAAGCCCTAACAACCATCTGATTCTTCAGCAAGTCACGATCTTTTTGCTGGTGGAGGGTCTTGCCTCAATGTTGATGCTGACTGATCAGGGTGATGGGTGCTGAAGGTTGGAATGGCTATGGTAATTTCTTAAAATAAGATGACAATGAAGTTCGCCACATGGATTGCCTCTTCCTTTCATGAAAGAGTACTCTGTAGCATGCAATGCTGTTTGATGGCTTTTTACCTATGGTAGAACTTCTTTTGAAATTGGAGTCAATTCTCTCAAACCCCACCACTGCTTTGTCAACATAGTTTGTGTAATATTCTAAATCCTTTCTTGCCATTTCAACAATGTTCACAGCAGGAGTAGATTCCATCTCAAGAAACTACTTTTGTCTGTAATTACTTCCTCCACAGTAAGTCTTGAATCCCTCAAAGTGTTGGAATTAACTTCTTCCAAACTCCTGTTAATGTTGATATTTTCACCTCCTCTCATGAATCATGAATGTTCTTAATGGCATCTAGAATAATGAATCCTTTCTAGAAGTTTTTTAATTTACTTTGCCTGGATCCATTAGAGGAATCACTATCTATGGCAGCTATAGCCTTACAAAATGGACTTCTTGCATAATAAAACTTGAAAGCTGAAATTATTCCTTGATCCATGGTCTACAGAATGGATGTTGTGATAGTAGGCATGTAAACAACATTGATCTCCTTGTACATCTCCATCAGAGCTCTTGGGTGACCAGGTGCATTGTCAATAAGCAGTTATATTTTAAAAGGAATCCTTTTTTTTTTTTTTTTTGAACAGTAGGTCTCAATAGTAAGCTTAAAATATTTGGTAAGTTATGCTGTAAACAGATTTGCAGTCATCCAGGCTTTGTTGTTCCATTTCTAGAGCACAGGCAGAGTGGATTTAGCATAATTCTTAAGAGCCCTATGATTTTTGGAGTGGTAAATGAGCATTGGCTTCAACTTAAAGTTACCAGCTGCATTAGCCCCTAACAAGAGTCAGTCTGTGACATAAGATATTTTCAGTCAAAAACTGAGATAATTAATTCCAATGGAATTACACTAAATTTCTCAAAAATTGTTTAGGCAGAAGAGGAATAATTGCAGATGGAAGCATAGAGATACAGAAAGGGCAAATATGTAGATAAATCTAAGGAAATGCCAATGTTATAAAATGAGAATGTTGTTTGGGGTATAAAATAAATGTAGATTTAAAACATAGAACAACATTAGCACAAAAGTAAAAGAGGATAGATAGAATTAAAGTGCTCTAAGATTCTTGCATTCTTGTGAAAGTACTAATAATAGACTCTATCTAATAAGGTAAGGGTACGCAATGCAATCCTTGCAGTATCCCCTGAAAAAAGAACAAAAGTACATATAGCTAATAAGATAATAGAGCAGGAAAATAATTTTTAGATTACTTGTTTCCCCAAAGAAGTAAGAAAGGAGAAAAAAAGAAAAATAAATGATAGGATAAATAGAAAAAAAATTCTAATTAAACTTTTACCTTGAATTAAGTATAGATTCACATGCCCTTGTAAGAAATAATACAGAAAGAACTCATATGCCCATTTCCCACTTTCCTCCAAAGGTAACATCTAGCAAAACTAGTACAATATTACAACCAGGATATTGATATTGATACAGTTAAGATACAGAATGTTTCCATTACAGCAAGGATTTCTCAGGTTACCTTTTCATAGCCACACACTTCCCTCCTTTCCCTACTCCCTCCTTAACCCCTGACAACCACCATTAGATCTGTTTTTTATTTCTATTAATATAATTTTGTCATACCAAGAATGTTGTGTAAATGGAGTCATACAGTATGTGAACTTTTGAGATTGGTTTTTCCACTCAGCAAAATTCTCTGGACATTCATACAAGTTTTCATGTGCATCAGTAGTTCATTCTATTTTAGTATTGAGTAGTATTCCATTGTATAGATATACTACAGTTTGTTTACTCATTCACCTATTGAAAGCATCTGGGTTGTTTCTAGTTCTTAGCTATCACAAAGATAGCTGCTACAAACAAGCAGTACAGGTTTTTGTGTTAGCATAAGTTTCCATTTCTCCAGAATGCCTGAGTGCCATCTCTGAGTCATATGGTAGTGGCTTATTTAATTTTTTTAAGAAACTGCCAAACTTTTTCATAGTGGCTGTATCACGTTACTTCCCACCAGCAACATATAAATGATTCAGTTTCTTAGCATCCTTGCCAGCATTTGGTGTTGTCATTATTTTTTATTTTGGCTATTCTGATCTCATTATGGTTTTAACTTGAATTTTCCTAATGGCTAGTAATGTTGAAAATCTTTTTATGTGCTTATTTGTCATCTGTATATATTCTTTGATAAAATGTCTCTTTGTGTCTTTTGCCCACTTTCTAATTGGCTTCTTTGTCTGACTGTTGAGTTTTGAGAATTCATTATATACCCCAGATATGAGTCCTTTATCAGATATTTCATTTGCAAATGTTTCCCCATCATCCTATAACTTGTCTTTTCATCCTCTTAACAGGGTACTTGTCCAATCTATTATTTTTTTTATAGATCATTATTTTGATGTTGTTCCCATGCCATATGTTGAAAAGAATATCCTTCTTCCATTCAATTGCCTTTGCACATTTGTCAAAAATCAGTTAGTCATACTTATGTGGGGTACTCTTTCTGGGTTCTCTAATCTATTCCATTGATCTATGTGTCTGTCCCTATGCCAGTACCCCACAGTCTTGATAACTGTAGCTATGTAATATGTTCTGAAATCAGATAGAGTGGTTTCTTCCATTTTATTCATTTTTCAAAATTATTTTAGCTATTTTAGTTTCTTTCCTCTTTCATATAAATTTTAGAATAATTTTGTACATATTTACAAAAAATCTTGCTGAGATTTTGATTAGAATTGTGTTAATCCTGTGTATTACTTAGGGGTTAATTGATATATTTACTATGTTGAGTCTTCCAATCTATGAACATAGTATATCTCTCTATTTATTTGAATCTTCTTTGATTTCTTTCACTGGCATTTTATAGTTTTCAGAATATAAGTCCTATATGTGTTTTGTTAGATTTATACTGTATTTCATTTACTTTTGAGCAACTGTAAATGGCATTGTATTTTTAAATTCAGTCTCCACATGTTCATTACTATTGTATAGAAATACAATTGATTTTTATGTTTATATTGTATCCTGTGACCTTTTTGAACTCACTTATTAGTCATGAGAGGTTTTTTGTTTTTGTTTTGCAGATTCATTGAAATTTTCTATATAGACAATCATTTCATCTACAAATGGAGACAGTTTTATTTCTTCCTTTCTACTCTATATGGCTTTAATTTCTTTTTCTCACCTTGTTGAAGTGTCTAGAACTTCTAGCCCATTGTTGAATAACAGTGGTGAGAGTGCATATCCTTGCCTTGTTCCTGAGCTTAAAGAGAAAACATTTATTGGATAGATGCTTTTTATCAAGTTGAGGACATTCCTCTCATTCTTATTTTTCTGTGAGTTTTTATCATGAATGGGCATTAAATTTTGTCAAATGCTTTTTCTGCATCAATTGATATAATCATATAATTTTCTTCTTTAACTTGTTAACATGGCAAAATATGTAGACTGATTTTTGATATAGAACCAGCTTTGCCACTGTAATAAACCCTACTTGGTTTTGTGTATATTTCTTTACATGTATTTTGCTGGATTATATTTTCTAATATTTTGTTAAGGATTTTTATGTTGATTTTCAAGAGAGATATTGTTCTTTAGTTTTCTTTTTAGGTACTGTCTTTGTTTGGTTTTGCCATCAGAGTAATACTACTTTCATAAAATAAAAAGGTGGAAGTATTCCCACCTTTTTTATTTTCTGAAAGAGACTGTGTAAAATTGGGCTAATTCTTTAAATGTTTCTTAGAATTCTCCAGTAAAATCAACTGAACCTAGAGATTTATTTTTTGGGAGTTTAAAAGTTATGAATTTAATTTCCTTGATAGTTTATAGAGCTATTCAAATTACATATTTCTTGTTAGATAAGTATTGGTAGGTTTTTTTCAAGAAATTGGTTCATATTGTCTAAATTGTCGATTTTGTGGGTATAGAGTTGTTCGTATCTTTTTGATAATAAAGGACCTATAGTGATATCTCATGTTTCATTTGTGACGTTGGTAATATGTGTTGATCTCTTTTTTTTCTCAGTCTTGATACAGGTTTATCAATTTTATTGATTTTTTTTTTCAAAGAACCAGTTCTTGGTTTGATTGATTTTTGTCTATTGTTTTCTGTTTTCAATTTCATTGATTTCTGTTCTGTTCTTTCTGATTTCCTTCCTTCTGTCTTTGTCTGATTTATTTTGCTCGTCTTGAGATTAGAACATAGATTATTGACTTGAAACTTTCCTTCTTTATTAATTTATGCATTTAGTGCTATAAATTTCCTTTTCAGCACTGCTTTAGCTAAGTTCAACATATTTTTGATATGTTGTATTTTCATTTTCATTCAGTTGAATTTTTAAAATTTATTTTCCCTAAAACTTCCTATTTGACCCATGGGTTATTTTAGAAATATGTTTTTTAGTTTCCAAGTGTTTGGAGAATTTTCCTATTATGTTTCTGTTATTGATTCTCAGTTTGATTACATTGTAGTCAAAGAACCATCTCAGTATGACTTCAATTCTTCTCAATTTGTTGAAGTTAGCTTTATGGCTCAGGATATAATCTCTTTGGTATATGTTTCATGGGTGCTTGGAAAGAATATGTATTCTACTGAAGGTGAAGTGTTCTGTAAATGTCAATTAGATCCTGTTAGTTGATGTGTTGTTGAGTTCTTCTCTCTCCTTGCTGATTTTCTGTCTAGTTGTCCTGTTAATTATTGAGACAGGGGTGTGGAAGTCTTCAACTATAAATGTGCATTTGCCTATTTCTCCTTTCAGTTCTATCATTTTTGCTTCAAATATTTTTCAATCCTGTTGCTTGATGCATACACATTTAGAATTGCTGCCTTCTTGGTGGATTAAATCTTTTATCATTATGTAATGTCCTTCTCTGTCATAATTTTCTTTTTCTGATGTGTACTTTATTGATACTTATGTAGCCATTCCCACCTTCCTTTGATTAATATTTTCATGATATATGTTTTTCTACCCTTTGAAAGTAAAACTTTCAACCCATATCAGTACTTATATTTGAAGTGAATTTCTTGTAGACAAAATATTGCTGGGTCGTGTTTTAAAAATTCAATCTACCAATCTCTGTCTTTTAATTAATATATTTAGATAATTTACATTTAATGTGTTTATTGATATGATGGGGCTTAATTCTGCCATTTTATTTTTTTGTTTTCTGTTTGTTCTCTCTGTTTTTCATTTCTGTCGTTTGTTTTCCCATCTTTCTTTAGGTTACTGAACATTTTTTTGAATTAATTTTAATTTATCTGTATTGTTTTTGAGTGTCTCTCTTAATACAGCCTTTTTATTGCTTGCTCTATATATTACATTATACACACATAACTTACCAGTCTACTGCTGTCATCATTTTACCAGATTGAGTAAGATATAGAAACTTTACCTCCCTTTAGGTGCCTTTACCCTATCCCTTTTTATAATATAATTGTCTTAAATATTCCCTCTACATACATGTAGAATAACATCAGTGTTACAATTTTGCTTCAAATGTCAAACATAATTTACAAAACTTAAGAGTAGAAAGAAAGTCTATTATATTATATTTACTCACATTTTTGCTTACCATGTTCTATCTTCCAGTATGAGATTCCAAGATTTTTTTGTTTTTTTAATTCTATTTAGAGAACCTCCTTTAGCTATTCTTCTATTGTAGGTCTGCTGGCAACAAATTCTCTTAGTTTTTCTTCATCTGAGAATATCTTGATTTTTACCTTAATCACTACTGAAGAATATTTTGCTGGGTATAGGATTAGCAGTTATTTTCTTTCAGCAATTGAAAAATGTGCCACTTCCTATGGCCTCTTTGGTTTCTGATGAGAAATCTGCTGTCATTCAAATTGTTTTCCCTTGTAGATAAGTTGTGATTATTCTCTGGCTGCTCTCAAGATTTTTTTCTTTGTCTTTGTCTTTCAGAAGTTTAGTTATGATCTGTGTGAGTGTGGATTTCTTGGGCTTCATTGTCTTTGAGATCTTCTCAGATTCTTGAATCTGTAGCTTTTTGAGTTTTACAAAATTTGGGAAGTTTTCTGTGATTATATCTTCAATTAATCCTACCCTCTATGTCTTTTCAGTGTAGGACTTTGAAGACGTGGATAATAGATCTTTTTTATAGTCCCACTGGTCTCTGAAGCTTTGTTTATTTTTTTGTAGTCTGTATGCTTCTTGGGAACAGAAGCTACTCCACCTTCACTCTTAAAAGACATTTTCTCTGTATATAGGATTCAAAATTGGCCCTTACTTTTTTTCATCATTTCAAAGTTTATTGTTCCATTTTCTTCTGGATTTAATATTAAATAGTATCTGTTGAAAAGTCTTTTCTTGCTCCTTTAAAGTTAATGTGGTGTTTTTTTCTTGCTATTTTTAAGATGTTGGCTTTGTCTTTAAGTTTTAGCAGGTTGGCCATGATGTGTCTATGTGTGATTTTCTGTGGAGTTATCCTGTTTGGGGTATACAAAACTTATTAAATCTGTTGTTTTGTGTCTTTTATAAGTTTTGAAAATTTCTCAGTCACTTCTCTTTAAATACTGTTTCTGCCCTATTCTCTCTCCTTTTCTCTCTTCTTTCAAATACACATTAGCCTTTTCATCATGTTCCAAATGTTGCTTATGTTCTTTTATGTATTTCCTATTATTTTCTTCTTGTCATGCTTCAGTCTAGATATTGTCTGCTGATCTATCTTTCATTTAACTAATTTTCTCTTTTGATGTATCTTCTCTGCTCTTGAACCTATCTATTGTGTTCTTACTTTCAGTTGTATTTATCAGTTCTTTGATTTCAATATGTTCCTATTTTATAGATTTCGTTTTTGTGTGTAGAACTCTCCATCTTGTTTTTCCTTGAACATATTAATTATATTTATTTTAAAGACCCTGTCTGATGAATAATCTATGGGTCTATTTCTACTGCCTATTTTTGCCTCATAGATTTTGATCAGTTAAACCTATTTCATGGCATGCTTAGTGATTTTGGATTGAATTGTAAATGGTGTATGAAAAATTTTAGAGGTTCTGGAAGATGTCATCTACCTTTATAGAGGGTTAATTTTCTCTGAAAGGTAGTTAGAATAGGGGCAAATTACCTCAATCCAATTACAGATTGTAATTATTCTAGGATGGGTCCTGGCTTTTTTGAGGGCTCATCTATTTCCTGTTTTTTATTACTTCTAAGACATAACCTTCCAGTTTTGAGGCTTGAGAACTTTGGGTATTTACCAGACTTCAAGTCCTTGGAGGATCCTGAACTATAATTTTTGTTGCCCCAGTACTGCAAGACTGCTGAACTCTGCCTTCATGTTTTTAGACTTTTTGCTGTATCTTTATGCTTCACTTCTTGTTCTCTGGTCTTATGCCATGGCAAATGCTTCAAGGGAAAACATTACAGAATTTTGGGGTCTGTTCTTTGTGATTACTTTTTTTTTTTTTAACCTGGATCTCAGTCCCCTGAGTCCTGGTTGCTTTTAAAGATTTGTACTCTAAGTTTTGTCTCTGCAGCCTCTAAGAATGGTTAAAAAGCTCCATATCACTTAAGAACCAGCCAGTAATTTAAGCAGAAAAGCAGTGGGTAATGTGGATAATGTTGGAATTATCTCAATGCTATGAACTAAATGTCTGTGTCTCCCCAGAACTAATATGTTGAAATCCCAACCCCCAAAGTGATGCTATTAGGAAGTAGGGACTTTTGTGAGGTGATAATGGGGGGAAAGCCATCATGAATGGGATTAATGCCCTTATAAAAAGAGGTCCCAAAGAGCTGCCTTCCTCCTTCCACCATGTGAGGACACAGCTAGAAAGTGCTTCCTATGAACCCAGAAATGGGTCCTCAGCAGACATTGAGTCTGCTGGAGCCTTGATCTTGGACTTCTCTTTTTCCAGAACTGTGAGAGATAAATTTCTTTTGTTTATAAGCTATGTAGTTAATGGTACCTTGTTATAGCAGCCCAAATGGAATAAGACATTCAATATATGTTTCTTTTACCTGAGATCTTGGAATTTAAAATTATCCCTGCCTTTGCTATTCTTTGATGTCTTCCAACCACTTTTTTAAAAAAAAAATCTAGCTATTATTGTTGTCTCAGTGAGAGTATTGGTTTGCATACACACTACTGCCTCATAGTGGGAAATAGGACTTGCCCAAACCTGTGCAATCTAAATATTGCTTCAGATAAGGCTATAATAATTTGGGCATAGTTTTCTTCAGGATATTTTTACTATTTTCCTCTCTCTCGTTTTCATTGATTCAAATGTTCCTGATTAGCTTTTTCTTTTTGTTTTTCTTTCTCTTTCCTTTTTCTTTTCTTTTTCTTTTTTTGCCATATTACTCCTTAAGCCAAAGCTAGAATAAGATGTTTAGAGTTCCAAGATGCAGAAGGATAAGTTGGCATCCTCCTCTTCACAAGAAATTAAAAATAAAAACAAACCTAAAGTGTAAAATAAACATAAGAAATAATACATTTCTTTCTAAAGACATATCCATTGTAAATTATTTCCAGAAGTTTATGGAGCTAGGATTTCTGGGTGGAAATTCTGGGTTTGCCATGCACTAGGTAGGCAAGTTTCTTAATCTCTGTATGCTTCAGTTTCTTCAGTTGTAACATGTGGAAAAGAATAGTACCTGCCTAATAAGGTTATTATAGTAAATGATTTAATATATGTGCGGCACTTAGAACAATTTTCCACATGTGGTAAGTACTCAGTTAATGTCAGGTAATGTAAAATATTTTCCAACATCAACAGCAGTAGCCATAAAGTACATCAGCATATAACTTATATATACTCATAATAAATATATGATTTAGTAGGGATAAGTTTGATTACTTGGTAAATGTATTTGGACCCATCCATTGCTAGAAAATTTTGTGATAACTCAATGTTTTCGCTTTTTCTTTTTTCTTCCTTTGCCTTTTTTGGAGTTTGAAGTGGGGAGACGCTTTCTCTTCCCTGTTAGTAGGAGAAAGAGGAACCATTTCTTTCTACTATTCAACACTTATTTCCCAATAGCTGAGCCATTCAATATTTATTAAGCACTCATTATATTCTGGGCTGTGTGCTAACCATAGTGTTGCAGAGATGAATAAGATTTCATCCTTTCCCTGAAGGTCTTCATAGACTTATCAGAGTCAGACAGATAAATAAGAAATGACACATACACTGAGCAGGGTGTCAAAATTTTATAGTACCTTAGCTTTACAATCCTCCCAACAACCTTAGGGTGTAGGCACTGAGCCTGAGAGGACTTAGGTAACTTGTTCAAGGTCCCACTATAAAAGAAATGAGATTTGAACCCAGTAGCTCCAAATAATTGTTCCATGGCCTGCCCACTAATGTTAAGACAGAAGAGACAGCAACATCTCTACCTAGAAACATTGAACAAAGGCTGATTAGAATTGTCGACTCATGCCCAAACCACCTGTGTGTTCAGGTGTGTGAACCCAAGTCAGACTGCTTGTTTAGTGGCGTTTACCAGTTATTTCTGGCAAAGTGGTCAAACTAATAAGCAGTCTTGACATTCTTACAGCAAGTGAAAAATATGGTGCAGAACTATTTTTGAATTGGTATTTTTAAATTTGGTGAATCATTTTCACCTTAAAAATGGACTTGTCAATTAGAAAATAAAATGACACATATTCTCTTGAATGTGGGGCTGTGATTGGAGAAGGCCCTCATGTATGGTTCCTATGATACTTTCAACTACATTTTGATTGGTTAGCCTAAGTTCTAGAAACCTGAGCTCCAAAGAGATCAGCGTCATGCTTTAAACCCTTAAGAGAGACTGGCAGCTTCCTTAGCTTTAGGAGGAATCTCTAAGCCTAGGTAGATTGCAAAGGGAAATGAGCGATGCCAGGTTGGAAGCATGTTATAGAAAAAAGGGCTACATGTACCCACTTTTCATTTTGAAGGTCAGTCCACTGATTATTTTAACTTATAATGAGTTTAAACCCAAGTCAGTATATAGTAAAGTATACTTAGTCTTAAAAATGCTAGAACATTCAAAAGGAAAATGTGTTAGTTTTTGCTAATTTTCGAATTAATCCATTTAAAGTCCTGATTTTAGGGAATATTAGAACTGAGAACTTCTTGTTTCAGAAGACATCACCTATTGGCAGAGCGTGGCACTGCAGTTTTACTCCCTTAAATGCTAAAGCTACGTAAAAAGGAGGAAGAGTTCATCAGACGGTATTGGATTTGGAGCCAAAGAGATGATAAATCAGGCAGCTCAGAGAACTTGGGGCCCTGGAAATCTAGAAGGGTATGTTTCTCTGCCTCTGCCCATTCCCTCATTACTATGGTGCATTTCTGAACAGAAAACCAGGACTATAATTGGAACAAATTACAAATTTGTGAATTGTGGCTGTTGCTGAAATCATCCCTTTGTGAGACATCCTGACCCATTTAGACAGACATTGGATTCAATTGTCCTCATCCAAACAGCTAAATTCCGAAGTGTTTTTAATCTGATATTAAAGGGGAAAAGTTCTTTATAGTTTGATTTTACTTTTGCAGTGTTACAGCTAATAGCATCAGGAAAATAACTTTTCAAATAAAAATGTATCTTTTCTCCCAATGTGGCTGGGATAGAAGTAAAGGAAGATGAAGAGGAAGATGGAATAGAAAGCTTCTATGGCCAAGCAGTTTGGACATTAGTCTTATTATTAAAGAAACAATTTCTGACTCTACCGAAGAAATTCCATTCTTTCGTGGTGACACAAATGTCATCTGCCCAGGTGGCTTAGCTTCCATTTACATCTTAGCACCCCATAGCTACTTTTTATTTTTTTTGAGAAACTAGAATAGAAGTCCTGATAACCCTGGCATATAAAGGCATTCTCCCCTGCCTTTTAACTCCTTTGTCCTTTGAATGGACATATATTTTCTGAATGTCTGTTTCAGAGTACCTTCCTGGGGGTTCCATCTCATTTTGTTTAATTGGCTTCCAGTTAATTAAGAAGGGGAATTAACCAGGAAATAAGCATGTGTGCAGAGTTAAACGTAAGCTAGGGAAGTGAAGTAAATGAAGCTGAAGTTGGAAAACACGTGGAACTACCCTTGTATTCTGCATCTCTAGGCTCTCATTGGACTTTGCGTTTGTGGGACGCTGGTCCTATCTGCTTGACGTGGAGCCCAGCACCGGGGTCTGGATGAGAGTATTTAGGAGGGAAGGATTTGGCATCTGTACGGCCCCAGAGCAAAGTTTTCAGCTTACTCATAAGGTTAGTTTAAAGTAGTGCCATTGTGAAACTCTCTTGGTCATCATTTTTTAGTAGACATTTTACAGTGCAGGAATCCTGAGTTCATCTTACCTGCTTTCCACATCCTTCGTGGTGTCAGGATCCTTAGACGCTCTCATCTGTCTCTGAGCAACCACCGACTGTGTTTGTTAATTTTCTCTCCATCATTAGCATGGTCTCAGTACATTGATTTGGATTCTTACATAGTTGTTAAAATATCTTTTCTTCCACCTCCCCTTGAGCTTCTGTTTTTATTCATTTGCTTACAAATAAATTTAATCTGCAAAGAAAACTACCTCCAGAGTTTTTCGGTTTTTCCTTTTGTTCTACAGAGGGAGACACACATGCTTCATGCTGGTGATAGTGAGACCAGCGGGAACTTCAGAGTGGCGTGCATTTCCTGCAAGTAACTGTAAAGAAAAGACACCGAAGCCTTAAAGAGGAAAGTTGTAGGCAGGCTGGAGTCACAGCTTCGGGGGAGCTGTCCGTGATGCTTGTGCGGTGTGTGTGTACACACTCTCTCTCTGTCTCTTTCCCTCTCACACACACAGCCCCCCCCCCCCACAGTGACAGATGACCTATTGAAATAATTTCAGAGCCAGTCTGTGGTTGCTACGACAACCAATGATCTCTTGGCTTTCATCTGGCCATGTGACAGGGACTTTGACGTCAGCTAGAGGCAGAGTCTGTGGCTGAGTCCACACAGTCAAAGGATTGTGAGAACCTGGTGGATGCGGGACGCTGCCACCGCTGCACTGCTGCTGCTGCTGTTTCTCAGGGGCTGTAGAGCATGGACTGCTAAATCTTGCACTTCTTCTGTGTGAGGTAATTAGTTTGCTTTATATACAATAGTTAGATGTTTTTATAGCTCATTGTAGTTCTCCCCTCTCTCTTACCTCCTACAAGTTTTTCATGAGCAGTTATCATTGTACCAGGGGAAAATTGTGAAGCAGCTTCTAGTCGTGAGTTTCTCGCAGAGTCTCTGGAATTTGGTTAAATTTGGATTAATGTTCTGTGAAGTAGGTTAAAATATAATCGCCTTTCTTGCTCAACGCTTGCTAACAGCATTATTTAGACATACGGATTTTGCAGCTTGAGCCAAATATTCTCTCTTGAATTCCAGGAATCTTCCCTTCAGTATTGTTTTGGGTTTAAAAACTCCAGCATAGCTTTGCAATATGTTGCTAACTTTTCTATTTTACAATTGCTACCTGATTCTGAATCAGCCTGAAATAGTTTTGAATTTGGCTTCTATCTTGTTTGCAGTGTTTATAATTAGCAGCGATAGGAACAGTGGGAAATAACATACTTTGAAACAAAAGTTGCGATTTTTCTTGTAACTAAGACCTTTGGTATTATGAAAATACCAAGAAAAACTGTCAACAGCTTCCTGTTTAGAGAAAAATAATCTGAAATATGACAAGGAAGTTGGAGTGGAAGCTTTTACATGTGTGCAGACAGTTGCTTTTTGGTTGTTAGAGCAAAGTGCACATTTTCAGTGTCCTTCCCTGAAAATTCAGCTATGAAAAGAATGGCATTGGATGCTCTTTACTAAGAGCTGTTTTTATTTTTTAAAATTGAAATAATTACCTAGAGAAGAAAACAATAGCCCTAAAACTAAATGTATCATTGATATAAGGTCTACCTTAACTCAAATACAGATATAGTCACTAAAAATTTGTTCCAGATCTTCAATGAATAATTTGATAATTGTGATTAAGAAGTATTTTTATTTCTATTCCAATGACACTATATATTACAAATTGTTTTATTTGTATTGTTATAGATTATTTCTTTCCCAAGTTTAGTAATTTTGGATTTTCTTTCATGATACACAAGTTGGATTGTTTTGTAGCTTGTAATTCAAAGAAAACCTCTGGTGCAGAAGTTAGTCAAAATCTAGATTTATAACCATGTTTCTAAACCTTAGAAATTTCACAGGAAAAAAAGGACACATTTTGGAGCACTGCATATAATATGTCTGGTATTTTAAGAAGTAGAGAAAACTGTTTTAACTATATATATAAAGACTATATATTTATAGTATGCGAATTATATCTCAATTTAATACAAGAATATATTGTTTTTAATTTTTATGTTTTTGTTACTTTCAGAATTCTAATAGTTAGCATTTATTTTACTCTTGGAGGTGAAAATTTGAACAGTCTTTAGCTGCAGTGATATGTAAATAATTGTGGGTGTACCAATAATTTCTCAATAGCTTTCAATGAGTGAATATTCGTTTAACTTGCTGGCATTTGATATGTCTATTTTTGGTCAGAGCCTTCATGGAGGATTTTCCAAAAGTCTAACATGGTTCATTCAAGGCACATCCACTGAACATCATGTTGTCATTTAATTGATCTCATAATTATAAGAACCCAGAGGCTATATTCTGAACACCTTCAGAAATATGTTAATTGATATGTAACATTTCAGTTGAGCACAGATAGGACCAGTAGTGCTATCATTTAAAAGCACTATCTTGGATGGAATACATTTTGATGTTTACTTCTTTTACTCAAAATTCAGAATTATCCTTATAGTTTTTTCAGGTAGCAAAGACTGTCTTGGTGTTCTCTCTATGATGTTTTTAATTAAAGTCATAAAATGATTTTATTTAATGCTCTTATAAAATAAGACTGGATTTCAGCAGTATGAAATATAAGAGAACAATTCAGTGTTGATGGCAAAATGTCAATAATAAAGTTTATCATTAGAAGAAATCAACCTATGCTATGAAAGCAGAGATGCTCGAGAATCTACAGGTCTTTTCATATGGCTAAATAAGAAAAAAATGATTCTCATCAGAATCATCTATTCACAGCAATGAGACTGTGTTGATTTCAAGGTCAAGTTTGTTTCAGCTTCAAAAGATGCTGGCAAGGAATGATTTACTCTAGAAAACTGGCTGTTGTATTATTAAATGCTTTGTGTGTAGTTTCAGGGATTCTTAACCTTTTTGGTGCCATGGACTTCTTTAGCAGCCTGGTGAAGTCTATAGACTTTTCTGAGAATGATGTTTTTAAATGCATAAAATAAAGTATGCAGGGTTACAAAGCAAACCAATTTTATTGAAATATATTAACCAAATTTTAAAAAATTGTGATGTGTTTTGTTAATAATAAATTATTAAATAATACAAACTAGCAGCAGGTATAATAGCTACCGTAATTTTGAGGTAGTGGTGAGTGTAAGAGATATTTCAGGATATCTACAACAACCTTAATGTGATGTGAAAATATCTGTGATTTCTCTTGGCAACAATATCACAGGTACTGTGGTTTGTGGCCTGCATTTTAATTGAAGGAAATGCTAAATTTCGGTTTGAGGTTAGTGAAACTAAAGGTCTAGTATTTTTCCCATCCAAGATCCCTGGGCCCTCCTGAATTCTTTCTATGTCTGGGTTAGTTGATATGTAAGCTAGTGATGCCAAAAGGCCATAGAACTGCATTGGACAAAATTCACAACCCCATTTCCACCACATCTGATTTTATTCTCTGAATGTATGAATTTCACAGTATTCTCCAAATTCTGTGTGAAAAGGGATGATATGTCCATAAAGCTACCAAACTGTAACTTTCCTTTATTTTCTTCCTTGAGATCCATAAGCAGACTTATTTTACGTGGACTGAGAAACCCTTACCTGGTTAGACAGGGATTAAGAGGAAACCTCATAATATAATGCAAGTTACACAGGTCAAAACCATGGGCCATAGAAGTAAGACCATAGCTGTTTACAAAGGGACCTTTATCCACTCAGAGAAGATAAGCAAGTAGCATTTCGATGAAGAATGCTGGATGTTGTATGAGACCACAGCTGAAGAAATACTCTAGAAGGTACATTGTATGCTCACAACATTCGAAGCGAGCATTAAAGAACTTATGTGACTTTCCAGCTTGATGTAAGGTACATACATGCATGGATTGTGTTAATTCCAGTTACCCAAGATAAAGCCTGGAAAGTTTATCTACCAGAGGTCTCTAGGATAGGACACATTCAAAATGAAGTCAGAAATGGAGACACTTCCCAAGTAATTGGAACACAGAACCTTATTTGATTTACTGGATCTTTAAGACCAGTATAGGAGGTATTAATATTATTATTTAGTGTGACTTATGTAAGTAATTGTCTCGTTCCCTTTGTCCCTTTGAATGTGCAAAAGATAGAGCCTGATTTTCCTTTCCAACCAACAGGGTAACTTTGCAGTTGATCAGCTGCCATCACAGCCCTGCGTTTAGAATGTCCTAAACCATCCTTTCTATGACATCAGCACCCACCATCTCAGCGTAAGAGAACGGGAGCTATGACATTTTGCACAAGCTGTTTAAACTCAATCCAAATTGCTCGCATTTGAAATGGAAGCTTAGCAATTTTTCTTCATGTGTTCTCAGAGGAATTATGAAAGAGATTTTCTTAAACATTTCTTATTCTTTGGATTAGAAAAGAACACCTGCCTTGGGGACTCTGAGTCTCTGTGGCAACTTGATTAAAAAAAAAAAAAAACTTGGGAAAAGTCTAAAATCTCTGACTCCAAGCTATAATGTTGCTCCTCAATGGCAAATGTTTGAAATTTTAAGTTCAGATAGGAATGTGCCATTATTTTTCATGAAATCCACTTTTATTTAACTGGTGCCCTGTGATGGAAATCCAACTAGGAATAACATTCCAAAACATATTTTTTATACTACCAAAAGTTAGTGCTCATTAAGACTTTGATATAAAAATTATATGATAAATATTTAAATTCACTGGAGCCACATTCTCCAAACTAAAAACAGTCTGTTCTTTTTATCTCTGTGGTGAACTTTAGTTTTTTGGAATATATTTCCATAAATGCCTTTAATTAAAGACACAGCATCCCTTTAAAATTTAGTTTATATTAATGTAAACTGAGAATATACTGAGATCACAATGAAGTTCTATATTCGATTTGCAGAAATCTCTAGTTTGAAACATATTCCAGCTGTTGCCTGTCTTAATGGAAAATTGTCCATATTTTCTGAATTCTGTCCCAATGACTGCAGGAAAACCAAAGATTTCACATTGCTTTTATGCAAGGATGAGATTTTAAAAAGATGATTCTGGATTTTCTTTATTTTTATGAATTTAAACTCTATCTATTACAGGTAAATGTTGGAAAGAGTATTGTGTTCTTTAGCTGTCTACTCAGCTGACTCCCACAGACTTTTATATGATTCATACAACTAAAACCACGATCAATTCTGTGACGACTGTATTTACAACATCCTTGGAGATAAAATAAAAAATAGCATGTCACAAAAGTTGCCCCATCCCACGCCTTCCTATGTCCTACCATGGATCAAGTGCAGCAAACATTTATTAACTGGCTGCTGCATCCACAGTATTATAGTAGGCATTTTTGGTCCCTCCCTACTGGGATCCTTGAGTGATATATGCCACTGGCATAGAGAACACAAGTTGCTTTGTGGACTCTGACTTTTGTTAGCTTGAGCTTTTATTCAAACATTCAGTCTTTCATGCATCCAACAAATTTTGAGCACTTAATATGTGTCAGACATTAGAGTAGACACCAAGGCTGTTGTGGGGAACAGGACAGGCAAGGTCCCTGCCATTATGGAACTTACATTTTAACTATATAGGGCACCTGCCCAGAGACATGTGTACCAGCAACCAAGGTTCCCTTTCTTACAGCCACGCTGGTCACTGCTGTTGAAAAGAGAATCCTTACTAAAAGAAAAAAACCCATCAAAACAAAAGAGACAAACAACCTGGGAACCCTTAGATTTTATGCCAGAGTCAAACCTTAGAAGAGACATTCTTCAGCTGGTAAACAGCCAGTCTCATTTGTGAGCAATCTGTTCCCATCAGTGTCAGGGATTCCAGGTCCATACGCCTAGGCCTATTCCCAGGTAGTGCAAGGCTATTTGTCATCTAGTTCAGAACATAAATGAGACTGGTAGGGAGTGACCTAGAGAATGATTTCCTTTTACGCAAAAACCTTACTTTATGCCAATAATGAGAATCATCTTATTTTATGAAAAGAATCCTTAAATTAGTGGTACCCAAGTATATTTCTTCCATTTTCCCTGTACTAATACAGTCAGGATAGGCTCACTGCTGTAATAAATAGCCCCAAATTCCAATGGCAAAACACAATACTGTGCATTTTTCACTCACCCACAAATCAGGTTTGGAAGAAGGGCTCTGCTCCACAGAGTCATCCAGGGACTCAGGCTCCTTCTATCTAGTTAAACTGATCTGGGAGCAAATCCTCTCTACCAGTCGCTAGTGATACTTTGGGCAAGTTACCTAAGTCACAGTTTTCTTATCTGGATAATATTAGTACCTCCCTCTTGGATTTTTGAGTCAACTTCTTTGGCAGAGTAGGTACTTGACAGGTGTTAGGTACTCAATAATGTGAACCACTGTTATTAATTTTCTACTTTTGGTAGTGCTGACACCACCATCCCCCCAAGAGCCAGGAGTTGGAGGAGGTGTGTCCCTGGAATTAAGATAGTAGCTGAAAGGGAGCTAGAGAGTCTTTAAAGCTCTTTTCAAAGTAACTATTTTTTTCTTCACAACATCACAGTTTTTTAAATGAGGAAACTGAAGCACAGAGAGATTAAGCAAGTTTCCCAGTGTCCCACAAGTATATTAGCCAGACTCAAAAGTGTTTGGCTCCAGAGTCCTGGCTCTTTATTCATTACGCTGTTTTGCCTTGTAAGTTAAAATATACACCAGGTCCTCGAATAACATTGTTTTATTGTAACCTTGATGAGAAAAAATTGGTTTTGTATATGTTGTTTCACTGAAAGCCACAGTTTCTAAGAACCCATCAACAATGTTAAGTGAGGATTTACTGTATTGTGTTTTCCCTAGAAGTCATGTTATAAGTTGTGGCAGATTGTACTCTCCAAAAATGGCCATACAGTTATATCCACTTCCACCTGTTCTTCTAGAGTCTTGCCCCTGTCCATCAAGACATGGTGTCTGTTGCCTCACCCTCTGAACCTAAATGGGCTTGTGATTGGTCCAACTGATAGAGTACAGTGGAAATACTGCTAGGTGGCTTCCAAGGCTAGATCATAAAAACAATACAGTTTCTTTTTCTCTTGGGCTATTCTTTCTATAGTGTATGACATTTGCCCTTGGAAGCCAACCACTATATAGATGGATAAAACACCTACACGAGGTTTCTCTATGTGCTCTGGGCTTCCTGCAACATAGTGGCTGGATTCCAAGGGCAAATGCCATATACCATAGAAAGATGTAGGATATTGTTCCGAATTTACAAGCAGGATGTGTTCCTAAAACTCAGCCAACACCTCCAGCTAAGGTCTCAGCAGACATCCAGCATCCACCACTAGATGTGTGAATGAGCAAGCCTTCAGGTGATACCAGGCCCCAGTCACTGGGTCACTTTTTCCCCTCCAGGTGCCAAGTGGACCAGAGATGAGCTGACCCTGTTGAGCCCTGCTCCAAATTGCAGATTCATGAACAAAATAAGAGTTGTTGTTTTAAGCCATAAGTTTTGAAATAATTTCTTAGGCAGTCATAGTAACTAGAACATATGGGGTAATTAGAAATGAGAGAAATACCTGTATAGAGGGCTAGACTTCAGGTACATATAGATTAAATAGGCTTTTGTGATTTGGCCTAAGTACCTAACCTAGTCTAAAATAATTTCTGGAAGAAAATATATTTCTGTTACTGGTCAAATTATGAATGAGCTTTTAGGAACACATCCTGCTTACAAATTTGGAACAGTGTTCTACATCTTAATGCTGTTGCTGGTTCTCAGAGAATATTTGGGCAACTCTGAGGCCAGACTGTATGTCCCGGTAAATCTCACTCATTGCCTCCTGCTGGCTGGGCCCCTCCCTGCAGGAGAGCCCAGTGTGGATGGCAGTACTTGTACATTTTCCCTCAGCCACTGCTTAGTCCTTGTCTACCTTTGTCTCCCTCTTCCACACCTGCTCTGTCTAATCTGCTGCCTAGTTTTCTATTGTTAGACCCTGCTGTCTCCTTGACACTCTCTTTTGGCCCATTTCCAATGCTTCTAGGCCATTTCTGTTCTAATGGTTTATAATAAAGCTAGGGAATTCCACTTGGCCAGGTAAGCTTTAGCTCACTCAGCAAGTCTTATTCCTCTTAACAAAGTTGCCAAAATGGAAGCTGTCCCACTGGCTTGTGGCTCCATGTGTTGGTCAAACCCAGCATTTGGAATCCTCAGAAATGTGGTCCTTGTGTCCTTACTCAGAGGCATCTCTGTCTCTCTGCTACAGAGAAATCAATACCCCAACTCTCTTCTCACTTAAACTTCACCCCATCCTGATGGTCTTCCCACCTTCCCTTAAGAAGGCACTCATTCATTTATTCATCCAATAGTTGGTAACTCCATACAGTGGGCCCTGGAGTTGAGCACCTGTGAAAATACTCCTTTCATGTTCAAGGACTTGTAAGGTTCTTCCAGTTGTTCCTCATTTAGCTTACCATAGACACTGGGCAGATGTAGTCCAATCACCCAGACCTTTCAATAACCAGAACATGTCCCACCTTGTCCAAGATGTTCCAGGTAAGTGGGATACTGCAAGGGTAATATAGGATGAGCCAGTCTTTGAAAAGGTTACAGTCTATTAGGGAGACTGGACAATGCCCAGAGCTATGCCTTCCATCCTGGTTATAACCTCTCACGGCGCCTACTGTCATGCTGGACACATAGCACCTACATGTTAAATCTCTGTTAGGTGATCAATGAATAGATTAACTACAGAGGATATGTGGCATTGGGATGGATTTGGAGAGGAAGTGAGCTTTGAGTTGGGCCTTAAAGGATGGAGAATGTTTGGCATGACCAAAAGAAGTGAAAGTGTAATCCAGTGAGAGGCGTCATGAGAACATTCTAGTAACAGAAAGAGGACACCTGGAATCGAGCACATGGTTGGGAAAAAGAAAAAATGTATACTCTATTACTCTATAAGGTGGGTCCATGGAGGACCTATAATTTATCCACTTAAGCTGAATTTGATCTGATAGACAGCAGGAAGCTGGTGAAAGGCCAGGAGCAGGTAACTGATGTATGTGTTAAACAGCGTGAGCATTTTTCTTTTTTTTTTTTTTTGAGAAACAAGGTCTTGCTCTGTCACCCAGGCTGGAGTGCAATGGCACAGTCATAGCTCACTGCAACTTCTGGGCTCAAGTGATCCTCCTGCCTCAGCGTCCTGAGTGGCTGGGACTTCACAGGGGTGTGTCACCATGCCCAACTAATTCTTATTTTTATTTTTTTTTAGAGATGGGGCCTCACTATGTTGCCCAGGCTGCTCTTGAACTTCTGGCCTCCAGTGAACCTCCTGCCTTGGCCTCCCAAAGTGCTGGGATTACAGGTGTGGGCCACCACACCTGGCCAGTGTGAGAATATTTTAATGACCTTCTTTCCTTTGGCTTTAGACCGGTCATGTTAAAAGCCTGAATATGAGCTAAGTTAAGTGTTCCCTTTTTCTCCATTTTTCTCATAGAAAAGTTTCAACTTTTTAAATTAAAAAAATGTGAATTCTCTTTTGTCCCCCATAATGTGTGAGTGGCTCTTTTAACTTTAGCCAGGTTACACCTGTGGGCATATCTATGTGTAACTTCATCGTTTTAAACACATTATCTGTTACTCAGCAAAGTCATATTCCTATAAAACCCAAATCGGTAATTAAAACCTTCATAACATTTTCTATAAAACTATACTATAATGATTATATAATTATAATTGATGTCCATAATGAAGCCCCTGGGATATTGTATCATTATTCTAAAAAAAAATCTCTGAATCAAGTCACCAATGAAAGACTCAATTACGTTCAGTAACGTTTTAGTTGTAAGTTGTGAGTACCTGTCAGTATATCTGAAGTCTTTGAATTCTGGTCATCAATATATGTGTTTGGCAACTATCAAAATGTTCTTAACCAGAACATGCCATTCTTCAGAAAAATATTGTAAATTATACATGCAAAAAAAAGTATTATATGTACAGTATGAAGAATAATAGAAAACAAATCCCTGTGTAGCCAACAAAAACACCATTAGTTAATCATTCTAGTGAAGTGTGAGGTTATACATTGATATCCAAGATAACTTGACTGCAGCAGCACGAAGGTTAGTACTGTCTCTAAGGTCCAACGCCTGAAGAAAATTAAAACAGTGATATATTTTTTAACACTCCAATCACAGAAAGATTTTAAACCAATCGAGGACAGAGTCAGTTATGTTAGTCTCTGATGGCAAGCAAAAGCTGTGCTTTCTGCTTACAGGACATCACTCGCCATTGCTGCTGGCAATTGTGAACGTTTGGAAATCAGTTTCTATGTCCTGTGGGCATTGCCCACATTGATGCTTCTTGTTACCTCCTGACTACTCAGGAGAGAATGGCCAAAGACCCTTGGTGAGCCCTGAGCTCCCTTACAAGCCAAAATACCAGGAGTGGTTAAAGCAAACCCTTCTCTCTCTTGGGGATTCTCCTCTTTATAGAGAGCGTGAACAAAAACTTAAGTGGAAGTTACAGTTTTCATGAAATTTCTTTTCTGGTATATCCAGGGGATGCTTCTCAAAATAGAAGTTATTTAAGAAACATGCAACCTCTGGTCCAAATTCCATTTTGTAAAAGAAACTGTCATTAAATCTGCTGTGCCCACCTCCGAAAATGTTGGTCAGTTTTCAATTTTAAAAGGTCAATCCATTGCTATTTGGAAAGAGGACTCTCCTTCTCCTTTGACCCTCAAAACGGCCTATGGATTAATGCCAAAAACAGACCAAGAGTCCGTTAGCCACTCCGTCAGCATCCCCCAGAGGAGGGTTACTTTGTTGAAGTCACAAAAGGCATAAAACGTAGTAACGCTACAGGTTGACTAAAAGATACAGATTTTGAGATACTGTAAAAAAGAAAAGGTCTCACTGAAATCACGTTATATCATGCCTGGATTTAGATTAACAGGGACTTTTTTATTGTGGTGAGATATACATATAAAATTTACCACTTTAACCATTTTAACCATTTTAAAGTGTATGATTCAGCACATTAAGTACATTCAGATTGTTGTGCAACCATTACCACCATCCATCTCCAGAACTTTCTCATCTTCCCAAACTGAGACTCCATATGCCATTAAAGTAACTCTCCATTCCCCCTCCCCGCCAACCCCTGGCAACCACCATTCTAGTTTTTTTTTAACAGGGACATTTTTAGGGAGTTGAAAATAAACCTACCATTGCTCTTGCTCTTGCATAAGAACTTCAATTATTAATAATAAAATCCCCCTTAAAAGCCCTGAAATAGTTGGAAGTTTCTTAGGTTTACACAAGTGGGCAAAATTTACACAGAGTTCCATGACAGATATTTCAGACACAGCACAGTGGGAACATGTCCTTGATGTTGTGAGGAGAGGTGGCAGGCTGAAACACGTGTTCCAGGTCACCTGCTGAAACTACATCCAGTGCAATTTTTATACGATCACTCAGCTCACCATCCTGCTTGTCAAAAAGAAAGCCATTGAACCTGGGAGATTTTCTAGTAACATACTCAGTTTTATATTAGTCTGCTGTTAATATTCACTTTAAGTAACTTAAGTATAGAATCAATATGTGTTTATGGTAGAACATTTGGAAAATACAGAAGAATATAAAGAAGAAAAGAGGCTGGGCGCAGTGGCTTTGGGAGGCTGAGGCAGGAGGAACACTTGAGGCCAGGAGTTCAAGGCCAGCCTGAACATAGCGAGACTCTGTCTCTACAAAAAAATTAAAAACTTAGCCTGAGCCCAGGAGTTTATGGTTACAGTGAGCTGTGATCATACCACTGCACTACATCCTGAGAGACAGAGTGACAGTCTGTCTCTAAAAAAAAATTAAAAAGAAAAGAAGTATCACTCTTAATATTCTACTGCCTAAAGGTAACCATTACTAATATTTTTAAACTAAAAAGCATTATATTTAATTTTACTTCACGTCAACAGAAGAAAAATAACTCTGAAATGAAACTGAGGATTTAAACTTTAGATAACTATTTCTTTAAGGCAGGAATTATTGGTTTGTAACTAATTAAATTATAATGAAACTAACTAAATTAACTAACTTAAATTTCTAATTAAAAATTAAAAGTCAATCAAACATTGAGATTGGGGATTAACTTTTAAAAAAAAACATAATTGTTTCTTAATGAGTATAGGCTTATATTTTTGGTTATTAGTAAAGCCTAACTATCTCATGAAGACCAGAAAAGATGACAGATAATTGAGCAAAAATACCCTTCAGTGAAAAAAAAAAAAGGTTTTAAACAAAGTTTAAAACATAATCCCAGCTTTAGGATTATTTTCCTGGAGAAAATTATACTAAAAGGGTAATCTAGAAGGAACCATAGTCCATGAAGCCATAAACCACTTTCAGAAAGAAAAATAAACCATACAATAGGGAAGAAGTTCTTTCCTCCAGCGGGCTAGAACTCACAGGAATATGGAGGAACTCACTGTTGTCCTTAACCAGAGACACTTAACTTCATTTGCTTCAGACACCAGTGTTTTTCATATTCCATTAATTATTGAAATACAGACTGTATTTTAGTTCACTTCATATTTAGACCATGATTGCCCTTTATGTATATTTATTTTTCTAGAGTTTTAATTATCTTTGTCTTCTCTGGTTGACCTGAAGAAACTTAAATCTTCAGAATATATGTGCCATGTCATCGTTTACTTTATAATGATTGATTATTCAATTTGGTTTTGATAACCTCTTTCTTGTTGAAGATGTTCCTCACCAAGCCCTCTGTCCTACTGTTCTAATTTGGACTAAGGACAGGCAGCTCCACTAGGATTTCTTTCCATCATAACTGGATTATTTCTATTGTCTCCACGTCTACCCCTTTCCTGGGTTCATTTTCAATTTTGCTGGAGTATATTTTTGATTTTTTTTTTCAAAACGACAGAAGAAGGGTTATGTCTTTGTAGATCTTCATTTTGCCCTCATAATTGAAAAAATAGATTCAAAATAACTTTCCATCACAATTTTATGGACTTTGTTCCACTGTCTTCTGGTAACCTAAAAAGCAGCTGTGAAGTCTGCTGCCATTTTGATCTTGATTCCTTTATAGGTAGCTTTTCCCACCCTGCCATCCCCTGTAAGCTTTTAGGGTTTTCTTGTTGTGCTTGAAGATTATAAATTTTACTGGGAAGTATCCAAGTATATTTCTTTTTCATTATTCCTCTTCATGTTTTTTAAGTCCAAGACTCAAGGTTTATTCAGCTCAGGAAAATATTCTTCTGTTATTTATATGAAATATTCATCTTCTCTATTTTCTTTTGTTTTCTCCTCTAATAACTTTTGTTATGGAAAGGATATTAGATCTCTCAGCTCTAGGAGATATTGGATCTCTTGGACCTCTCCTCTCTGGTCTTAACTTTTCTCTCATATTTTCTTTCTTCCCTTGTATGTGCATTCAGAGGATTCCCTCAATTTTGCCTTCTGAATCTGAAATTTATTGTAGTGTCGTTTCATTTCAATTATTCAGCCTTTCTACTGAGCATCTTTTTAAAATAATTTTTTATGTTTAACATAAATAAACATAAATTTATATGTTTACGGATGCAACATTCTCATTATTATATCCCTGGAAATAATACTTTTAGAAAAAAGTTATCTTCTTTGTACTGTTTCAACTCTATTTCCTTTAATATCAGTTGTTCTATTGTTCCTCCGGATCCTTCTCTCTTATGCTCTTGGTTTTCCTTCAATAACTGATGACTTTTGACTGGCCCAATCATATTTATAAATGGAGGGCTAGGTTTCCTAGTGAGGTAACTGGGGGGAACTCCTTGGCAGTTGTGTAGGAGTGGTTTTCTACCACGCTTCCCCTCATGAATGGAAGGACTGATAGACTCACGGGAGGCACACGTGAGAGTGAGAAGCAGGCAAGCTTATGACTACCCAAACTGCCAAAATCAGGAAGGCTTTATTTGTAGGGGTGAACTATTTTTGCATACTGCTTTTCTGTGCAGAGCTTGGAGTGCAGTGGAGACAAATGGAAAACAACGTCCTAGAGAGTCCTCTTATTAATTACCTCGACTGCTCCTTCTCCTTGTGGTTCCAGACCTGAATTCTTCTGCGTTCTGCTGAGAAGAACAGCTCTCGGCTCTTTGTCAGCCCTCTCTGAAATCTATTTTATGTTGTGGGTTTTATTGGCTTAATCCAACCACATCTACTTGCTATTTTCCAGAAACTCCTTGAAATCTCTATCTACAGATGGTAGCCTTTCCTGATTTCCATCCTTGCTTTATAAGTTATTCTTTTTCATACCTATGTTCTGCCACGTAGGTGTAATCTTTGCAGGAAGGATAGGTAAACTCTCATGCTTCATTCGCCATCTTGAAGTGACATTACATCAGCATTCAGAACGGTTGTCCCAGTGTGTCGGTGCGTGATTGCCATAAGGCCGTGGCACATGTCTTACTCTCCATGAGGCTATTTCTCTTTCTTTCATGGCCACAGACAACTCTCCCAACTCTGATCAGCCATATGAGCAATATGGATCATTTATACAAAGAGAGCAAAATGAAAGAGGATGAGTCACATGAGCTAATTCCATCTTCAGATCCATGATATCTGCCTCAACCAGGTACTGTCTCATTCTTCAGGACTCTACTCAGGCCCCGCTCCTAACTTCCCCAGTACTCCTATATAATACAAACCCCAATTAGACCACTAAGCACACAGTTCTACAATTTCCTCTCTGTCTCCTTCATTAAACTGTGAGCTGCCCAAAGGTAAACATGGTGCCTTATTTCATGTCTGCATTCTCAGTGCGCTCCACAGAGGCTGGTATTAAGTGCCCAATACAGATTGAATAACTGAGCAAGTGAATGAATGAACAAAGGTATGGACAGGCTTGATGTTGACCTTGGAAAGAGATGTGTTGTCTTTCTTTGCTGAAAATGAGGCCACTGACCTTCTTATTAGTCATGAGAAGCTTTGGGAAAGGGTGTTTCAGGCAGAAAGAGCAGTATGGATGAAGGCTCACAGGCAAACTGGAGCATGGCTTTTTTGGGGGGCAGGTGGAAGTTGTTCCCAGAGGGCTGTTGATTATTAGTTCATCCAAATAAATCTCTAATCTTTGTTGTGTTCTTTTGTGCTTTGTGGCAGTCTGATTACAGGGTTCTTCCCATCTTTGCCAGTTCACTGAGTGCAGGTCTAATTAGAGCTGCTCTATTTTCACAGAAATGCTGGGGCCTCAATTCGATAGGTGTCAGCAAAGGCTCCTTCATGGTTCTATATAATCATGATTTAAAACCTTCACCAGTCTTCTTTGCAAATTTACATTAAAGGATCTACTTACACTTGTATTAAGTAGCAATAATTGTACTGAGCCCTCACTTCACAGGAACATTACAAAACCACAGACAGCTTAGAAAGGAGCTGTCAAGTCGTCCTTGGACTCCTCTTGCCTGCTGGAAATTGATAAAGCATGAACCCCTCAGTTAGAGGGCTCTGCTGCCCGTGTGATTGCTTGGTAGAACTTCCTTGCTCAAATGCCTCTGACTCCATTCACCCCCTGAAAGTCTTCCCCAGAGGTCTGAGTACCTTGTCTCCTATTTCTGCTAATTTAATAAAAACCAAAACAAACAAACAAAAACCCAGAAAAACCTAGTAGTTGTCAGAAGAAGGTAGACTCTCAATTCCTGGTTAATGAAAATTAGTATTTTAACTTTGAGGTGTGCTATTCTACCTACAAAGCAGGTGCTCAATAAGTATTTGTCAAATGAGTAAAAGAATATATTAAGCCTTAGAGGAGAGATTGGGTTTGCCTTTCCTGAAAGTAGAGTTAAGGAGCACATTTGGGGGAAATTGTCCCATAAGTACAGGGATCTGCTATGGATCACATGCTATCCACTCTTTCTGTTTTAGCCATTGTCAGTCCAGTCATGTACCATACACATCATCCATCTCTCATCTTTGGGGATAATTCATTCCAGGATTTAGAATGTCACTAAAGACATCTCAGTAGGGTTCTTTCGTTTGTGTATAACACAGGATTGTTGGGGGCTACGCCGTTCCCAGGGTCTCACTCCTCACCTGCTGAGGCAGAGACCTTGGCTCAAAGGGCACATCCATACATCCTCAACTTCTCAGCGTCAAACTGGGTTTGCTTTTAAGAATGAAGCTGCTGGTGTTCCATGTGTGATGGCATAAAACAGGCTATTCCCAGTCGTGTGCCTCAGGAGCTGCCTTGGCGACCATCACTGAAACGTTAGGTTATCCTAATAGGAAGAGGAGATCTGGGAATGGCAACAGTATAAAGCGACTGGCTGCTGACACTCTCAGCAGCCCTTCCGGTAGTCAGGGCTGGAGACCCCCCGAGAGGAATGACTTCATGAATGCAACACAGGCAGAGAGGCTAGGGTTCCCACCTTGCTCGAGGTCCCGGCTGGATCTGAGCTGCTGGATCAGTGGGGGTAAGCACCAGCCCAAACTGCCCCCCAAGGGTCCCTGGTTAGACTCTTCCCAGGAGCCTGAGAGGAGAGGTAAAAGATCTAAACACAGGGCCCTCCAGCTGCTGGAGTTAGAATCACAGTGGTGTGATTCCTGAGGCTGAATTCAGAACCGGGATCTGCCTCTGTAAAACTTTTTAGGTGATTCTTAAATCACATCAGCTAAACCTTGAGAGCCACCTGCACCTCCTAATCTTCTAACTCTAGAGGGATCTCTTGCTGCAGACAGATTGCCAAGCACCAGGAGTTCCAGCCAAGCATGTGGCTGGTCAGCACACATGAGCACGTAACATGAGGAGACAGGTTCTGTGCTCTTGCATTTAACAAGTAATGCTAGAATATAGGCACTGCTTTGGACCTCGAAGGCAATTCTTGCCTGTAGGGACAGTAAGTTATGAAGTCACAATCTGCACCCCCAACCCAACATGATGGACCACCTAGCATCTCTAAAAACTCCTATTGTGGAGCTATGCCATTGGTTACAAAGAGCTCTGATGCCAGTAGGAAGTTGTCCACCCAGATCACTACCAAAACTGGAAAACAACTCTTAGCAAGTTCCCTATTTGTGAGGAGCAACCTAAGGATGGGGCTAATTCAGAAAGCTCCCAACAAAACTGATACAGATTCCCTAAGTAGGGTTGGCCAAAAGATTGAGGCTGTCAAACTTTGGATATCTGGGCACCCTAAATTGGCAAGCATATAGGGCATGGAGCATGCTCTATTCGCCTTTGCCTTCCTTAGAAATCCTAGTGTAGCACTTAGCTGAATGTGAGGAATCAGTGCTGAATGGTTCTTGTTCAAACGAGACTGACCTAGGTGCTGGCCACTTGGGAGTGTAGCAGGGGAGAGCCCAGCCAGCAGGACCGATGTACACCAGCAGCTCCTCACATCTGTGAGGCGGAGTGCCTCCACCCCTGCTCGTCACCCGTGCACTCCATCACTTGTGAGATGAGAGGTGACCGGCAGGGGCTGAAAGTTGTGTCTTGTAACCTAAATATGTCTCTTTCTTTTACAGCTCTTTGTAGCTTCATGGAAGTACATCTCCCTTCAAATAACACATGAGTTACCGTAAAGGTTTCGAAAATTAAATCACATTTCCACACTGGTTAACTTGATCATTTCAGACCTACATCTTCATTTTGGATTGTTTTTTTCTCTCCTTAAGGGTAATAAGTTAATGAGCTATGCACAAGGAAATTTCCTATTTCAAGAAAGTTTTGTGAAGTGGAAGAATGCTTTGTTCAGTTATTACTTTCACTGTAGGTCCCCGCCTTCTTTAAGTGGGGGCACACCTGTTTCCAGGAAACCGTGGTCAACAAGACAGCATTGGCTTTGTTGAGGTGTGCCAAAGAAATTTCAAGATTTGCATACTTTTCTTTTGATTCATATTCCCAAATTGCTATCGAGAGGAAAGATTCTAGCGAGGAGAGAGAGTAGCAGCCATCCCCAGGTAATTAGTGTGTGCTATGCTCTATGATTCATTGAATTCCATTCTACCTCCCTATTTGTAATTATTGGAGATTTCTTGGAACTATTTAAGAGGCAAATGTCCAAATCCCCTTTACTTGTCATAGCAGCATTTTAACTTTGCGTAAGCAGTTACCCCATGACTTTCTGAATTAGTCATTTCTCATTACCTATGATTGAGCTAAGTTAGTATTAATTCTTCATTACTGGATGAGAAAACCAAATCCCAGTGAAGCTGATTCTGGCCCAAGAGCACATGATAATCAGAGTCACGTCCATGATTCTTAAACTTCTTCCTTCCTCTGAGTAAGCACATTTTTTTTTCTTTGATCAGCCTAAAATTTCCAAAATTTAGGAAATGTGTTTTCATTTATATAACTAGTCCTGTGTTTAGGAAAAGAATATTCTACTCTAGTCTCACATGAGAATCACCTAGGGAGCTGTAATAAAATGCCACTGCTAGGGTTCACTGCCAGGGATTCTAATTCATTTGGTCTGGGGTGAGGCCTGGGCATGGATCTTTTGAATTTAAAAAAAAAAAAAGCTTCCTATGTGATTGATGCTCACGTGCAGGGAGGCTGGAGAATGCTGATCCAGGCAAAGTTCCAAATCCAACCCAGCAGTCTCCTCCACAGGTTCCCAACCCTCCTGCCATGAGAGCCCTAGCATATGGAGCCTTCTGGAGACACACACATTCAGCCTGGCTTACAGCATTTTGTTACCAGACAGGGAACGTTAGCACAGAGTGGCTTACCAGTTTAGCTATAGTAGAACTAGATTGCTCTGGCAGACGAACAGGAAGAGAAGGACAAGCCTATCGTGTGGTGTGCTGACCAGACTGGTGAGGGAGGGGTGCAGCTGGGAACCCTAGGCTGCCCCAGATCACGACCACACAGGACGGGGCCGTGCTCCCAGGCAGGGGTTCCTGAAGATGGAGTGGGTAGATCTTGTTTTGGGAAGGAAAATCGAGGGAGACTTATTGATTCAGAACAGCATGCACATTGAAGTCAGACTGCCTACCTTCAAATCCTGGCTCTGTCACTTACGTTCTGTGATCTTGGGCAAGTTACTACCTCTCAAATGATTAGTTTCCTAATTTGGAAAACAGAGATAAAAACTGCAACCACCTCATAACTTTTTGGGACAATGAAATAAGATAATATAAGATATGATATACTAGGGCCTACTCCACCCCTTTCCAGAGTCACTGGATCACCATTAATTCTCTTTACTAAAATAGAGGTAGACCATTAATTACCCTCTCCTTCAAGGTAACTAATTCCCACAAGGAAATATGAGGTTAGTTTTAAGGTGGTGAGCCATAGGTTTACTCAGAAGCAAGAGATTTCATGGAAAACACCTTGTGAGGGAGCCCCTTGGCTTCAAAATTGTAGGGTAGAGCTGTGGGACCCAGGGTCAGCTGTGTCCTTGCACCAAAGAATGAGAACAGGTACCAGGAAGCCCAATGGGACTGTGACCAGACTTGGGTCAAAGAGCACAGAGAACAACCGAAGCCAGAAGCTATGGAGCCAAGTCCCAAGACAATCCATGGCCCAGAAATCAGTGACGGTGCCCACAGCTGAGGGAAGTGGGTTCAGGAATAGCATGCTAGAGAACAAGTAGGATTTCTTTGTTCTCTGTCTCCTTTGAGCATTGCTTAAGCCAACGAGGTCCCTGAAATGAGAATCTCAGCAGGCCATTCTAATAAGTGTGTGTGCTGCTAGGAAAATGTGATTTCTAAATCAGAGTACTCTGACTCTGACCTACAAGCATTTCCCAGTATGGGTCCCACAGAAGGCTGGTCCTATGAGCTGTTTCATAGTAAACATATTTGCTGGATGAGTGAAATTTAGCATAATTCTTGATTGGAGGACTTTTCAGTGCTTTTAATTTGCTTGTAAATCTCTAAGAGGAGAATATAGTAAGTTGTGTTTCCCAAACTAATTTGACCATGGAACCCTTTCTTCTTGGGAGTAGAATCCCCGACTCCTACGGCTTTTGCCACCTCAACTTGGAGCCTCTGCATTTAGGCCCCTTCCTTCCTCCTCAGGGGTATGTGGAACCCTCTGTGGGACGTGGCCTCATTCCCAGGTCCCTACCACTCAGGTAGAGGCATAAGACGAAGCTGTAAACCATCTGAGAGTAAGGCCCATGCCTGCCTTGTTCGTATGCTCTCTGGCATACAGTTTCCACTCAAATAGTGCCTATTTGTGGAATAATTATTCACTGAATGAACGCGATAACCTAGTTCATGCCAAACCCCAGTTGCTGCCAGAGATAGCACCTTGGGCATATCCAGGGTTAAGTACTCAACTGACCCACACTTGCTGGGGGGAATGTTTTCTGAGGCTATCTTGTATGAAACTAAGAATCAGGTGGCATGAATTGTGCTAACGTGGTGCCTTTCTTTTCCTACCTATCCAAAATGACCTCACAATAACCTTGTCCATCTCACTTCAAAACGGTCATGGAAATAGTTTGCCAAAATTAAACTCTTCACAAATATAAAATATACTTCTAATAATTTCCCTGGGAATTAGAATTGGTTGATGTTCTGCTACGCCCTTTACTACCTAGTCTGAACCTTTGCGGAAAACTAGGCATATGGCAGTAAAGGCTGCCCCAAGTGTGTTTTATAACCACAGGCTTTGTGAATTTATTAAATAAATGGAGAAGAAAGACGGAACAAGAGTGGGCTGTTTTCCTTGACTGTTTTATAGTGGGTAATGTTTATTTTAAGAAGTTTCCCAAATAAGTAAAGCTTTTCTTCTATGCTTTGTGCTACTGCATCCTAGGAAAGATGTATTTTGTGGGAAGTTTTGTCCACCCCACCTCCACCCTGAACTTGCTGATCTGGAGGTACCATGGTGCTAGAGTGGTCCCTGCCAAAGCTTGCCAGAGGTTCACGCAGACACAGCCCTAACCAGGGTGCTGCTTCGTGTGGGAGCCATATCTTGTTATTGCTTATGGGTTTCATCCAACTGCACCTCCCCTACAGCAGTTCACGTTTTATTTTTATTTTTTGGAGGGGGTTAGGTAGAAAAAGAATCAAGCAACTTTGATGGGAAGGAACTGAACTTAGATCAGACCCACAGCTGCCACAATGAAGAAAGAGGAAAAATTTGTCTGTATTCTCTGCATTGCAAGTTATGTTTGATTTGGGGAGGTTAAATTTAACCCTTATTATCACACATAACAATGTCTAAAAACACAATGACCATATTTTCTTAACCCTGAATCATAATATAGTCTAAAGATTTTATCTATTTTTAAAAATGTATTTATAGAAACAGTCTTCAATCAGCACAACGATTAAACCATATTTAGTTTTAGATTAAACAATCACTGTGTTAAAAACAAAATTATTTGAAATCACTACTTTTGGGAAATCTGGACTGTGGCTGTCTCTGCCCTGTGCCTTGAGAGAGAAAGAGACTTGGAAGTCTGTGCTGCTTGCCAAGTGTGTCAAGAGTACTGCTTGTCCCAGATGACAGCTGGCACGCACAGACAAGCCACTTGCTCTAACTTTATTTTTTCCTGGTGAAGAAATAGCAACTACTTGCCAGCCTACTTCTTCTTTGCAGGAAGCCAACAAGGAGATTGTGTAGTGAATCTGTCATTTTAAATCATTGATTCAGTGTAAATTGTTACCATTAGAGAGGAAGAAAGAGCCTGTTTACAAGGAGACCTTAGATAATGGGGAAAACTACAGGAAAAAAATAATATTTACAATAATTTTGGCTGGTAGTTAAAATGTCACCTCTAGCTTAGATTTCTTTAAAGGGTTAGCCTTGTATGCCAGGCATATGTAGCTGTTTGGAGCTCTGGATTTTTAGAAATGAATAATACAAGAGAACCAACTATTGGTGCCTTTGGCTATTCCAAAGCAATCTGGTATCTGCATGAAAACATTGGTTATTTTCGTGTCTGGTTGGAAAGCACAGGGACACACAGCAGGTTTTCTGAAAATCAAAGCTTTCTTCCTGAAATACATGGCCACAAAGGATGCATTTCTGGGATGCTATGTTTCCTGGCTTTCTCAAATAATAATGACAATGTTAGGAACCTTCCAGAGCTACAGAACTCTTCTTTCCTTCATGCTCAATGCCAAGAACAACAAAAGCCTCATCAATCTGTTAATGATCTTTGCTCCTGTTAGTTTGAGTTTTATCGCTGGGCTGCTGGTTCTGCCATCGGTGCTTGTCTGCTTTCCCTCAGCTGGGCCGGCCAGCATTGTGCAGAGTCCTGCAAATGTTAAGTGGCTCAGTCTTTGTTAATTAGGTTATCTGATTCCCCCCACCCCTGGGCTAATTTTGTTTGAGATTTCACAGTGCTTCTAAATTTATATATGTAAACAAACAGGGACACACTTTTCTTCAAGTCATTTATTAGAATCAAAATTAGGAAGAGTTTTTAACCTTCATACAATTGAGTGGATGAAAGATGCTATTGTAGGTGGGTGTTGAAAATGTTCACAGGTATCTCAGCAAAAAAAAAAAAGAATTTGCACTCACGTCTAATCATGCCTGCCTGTTTTAGTTTTTTAAGCTGTGGGTCAGTGAATGAATGTGCACCAATTCGAGGACAGCCTGCCTACGTTATTTTCTAAGGGACAGGAAAATGGTCTTCCACTGCTAGGTTTGGAAATAGCCAGAGTATGTTCACTTAAAAGCTCATAGGTAGTATGTTATAATTCATTTTCTTTATGAAGAGGGAGAACCAGATCACTCAGGACATCACTAGTGAGCTATTTGAAATACTAGGAAATAGTATGGATTTAAATAAATTGGGCATAGGACTTCAAGTTTAATACTGGACACTCTTGTTATAGGACATTTGAGAAGTAGACATTGTATTAGTTTCCTATTGCTGCTATAACAAATCACAAATTTAGTGGCTTAAAAACAACAGATTGATTATTTTATGGTTCTGGAGATCAGAAACCTAAAATGGGTCAGCAGGGCAGCCTTCTCTTCTGGAGGCTCTAGGAGAGCCTTTTCCAGCTCCTAGAGGTTGGCTGGATTCCTTTAGCTCACAGCCTGCATCACTCAGACCTCTGCTTGCATTATCACATCACCTTCTCTGACTCCAAATCTCCTGCCTCCCTCTTACAAGGACTCTTGTAGTAACATTGGGCTCACCTGGATGATCCAGAATAACCTTCCCACCTCAAGATTCTTAATCAGATCCACAAAAATCCCTTCTGCCCTGCAAAGCAGCATATTCACAGGGTTCAGGGATTAGGACATGGATATCTTTGTGGGGCCATTATTCTGCTTACCATAGACATGGATGTCTTAGATAAATTAATTTACCCTTTCTGATCAGTTTTCTGATTGGCCTTCCTACAAATCTGAAGGAGTTCATTACAGCTAGGATCTATAGGGGTGAACCATGAATTCAAACTTGTCATTCTGTAGCAAGACTTCCTGTGAGAATAAGGCCTGCTGGTGTTGTGGAATCTGCTCTGCCCAAGGGAAACTTCCGGTGGGCACCAAATGGATGTTTTCCCCTTTTCCACCAAAGTCTTGCAAATGTAACATGTAGCTTACTACACAGAATCAAAACCTGATTGCAGTAGTGTTTGTAGGCAACAGAGCTTTAGAATGAAGCAGTTCAAATGCTGATTCTGCCCCTTAATAAGTGTGTAATGTTGTAAAAGTTCCTTATTTTCATTATGCCTCAATTTCTGTATCTGAAAAAGAGATAACTTCTAGAACTACTGTGAGATTAGAAAATAAATTATGCAAATTGCTTAGCACATACCTGGCATAAGTTGTTGACCAATTAGTGGTGGTCATGGTAGGAGCTTACCACAGGCCTGCCCTTGCTCTAGCCTGTAGAGAACAAACGCCAGTAGTGAAGAGTGCCCACAGGCAGGGCAGAGGAAGCTGAGGGTCAGGCCAAAGACCAAAGCCATTCCCCAGTTAATGAATGGGGCTGGCCACCAGCAGCATGCAAGGAAGGTGGAATTCTGCACTTACACTGAACTTGCAGTATTTGCAGATGGAAAGTCTGGGAACTTAGTAATAAGCCCCTGCAATGGGAAGGCAAACCCCACCATGGAATGGTATGGATCATGACCTTCTCAACATCATAGAAGAAGAGGGTTAGGGTCCAGAGGAGAGGGGTCCAGATCAGCTCAGTCCATAGGCAATTCCCTTAGCCATGCTGATTAGGGCTGATACCTTATCCATTGCAACATTTATAGCTGTAAAATAATCATTAGCTTGCTAACTTACTCCCAAGTAATGAATAATACCATCTTATTGCATAATGTGGCTTCAGCTTTATTCTCAATAGTCTACTTTATGGTTATCCTAAGTCCTGATTTTAAAAACTTTCTCCAGATGTTGTTTTTATATATATATATATATATATATATGTGTGTGTGTGTGTGTGTATATATATATATATATATGAATTTAGTCCAAGTGGATTCTACTTACTAAAAGCACTAATGTTTATTGAATATTTACTCTATGCCAGTCATTGTAAGTGGCTGACTGTCTAAAATATATTTTACTGCTTATTCCTTGCAATAATTCTATTATACTTTTAATAATTCTATTACTATCTTGACCTTACAGATGTTAAAACTGAGAGTGTGGCCAGACTGAGTAACTGGCCACACTTACAGAGCTTGTAAGTGGTGGAGCCGGGAGGCCAGGCCAGGACTGCCTGTCTCTAAGCTCTCGTTTCTGGTACCTAAAGGGAGAAATCCCAAGTGATAATGATGATAACAGGAACAACAACAACTATTACCAAAATGGAAAGATGTCCATAGATGAAAAATAAATGAGTTATAGGACTATGTATAGATTATGATTTGATTTTTGTAAATTAAATAGGAATGTGTGTGTATTATATATATACAGTTTTAAAACTTCTTTGGAAACTGATGAAAGTTATGGTCCCTTTTCCTTAGAAGTGCATACGTATACATGCACACAAAATTTCACACACAACTTAGAAGTTCAGGGTAGGGATCTCTGATATATATGTATCCCATGTAAAGAAAAATCTGGAAGGATATACACCAAATTGTTAATCATGTTCTTTAAGGCTGCGGTCCCCAACCCCCGGGCTGCGGACTGGTAATGGTCCATGGCCTGTTAGGAACCGGGGGGCACAGCAGGAGGTGAGTGTCGGGCAAGCAAGCGAAGCTTCATCTGTATTTACAGCCGCTCCCCATCGCTCGCATCACTGCCTGAGCTCCGCCTTCTGTCAGATCAACGGCAGCATTAGATTCTGCATTATGGTGAGTTGTATAATTATTTCATTATATATTATAATGTAATAATAATAGAAATAAAGTGCACAATCAATGTAATGTGCTTGAATCATCCCAAAACCATCCCCCCCACCCCCGTCCATGGAAAAACTGTCTTCCATGAAACCTGTCCCTGGTGCGAAACAGGTTGAGGGCTGCTGCTTTAAGGGATAGGATTGTAAGATATTTTTCATATAATCCTTTAAGTTAACTTTTCCTATAAGTTAAGAATAACTGAAAATAAGGAGGCGTTGGGGAGAGTCATAAAGAGTGTTTTTGACAGCATCAGCAGTGGTCCCCACTATGAACGAGATATACGCATGAGACTTTCGGAGGAGTTCTTTACATGAGAAGCAAGGGACCTTTCTGGCTAATCCCATGTGCTCTGTAAAACTGAACCATAAATGAGGTTAATGCTGCATTGCAGAGGAAAGGAACAGAAGTATATTGTAGCAGAGATCTGTATGCTAAGTAAATTATCCTTGGGCTATTGTTTGAAATGACCTCTTAATCTTCATTTCAACTCAGTCTGGCACTAATTGAAATGGCTGTTTCCAGGGCACCCTGGTGCTAAGCAAGGGAGTTTCCTTATGCTCACGACGTGCTCACTGTTGCTGTCCCTGCCAGTTGATGTGTCAGAATCATCGTCTCACATAATAACATGGGGTTTGGAAGATACTTTCTCTCCTCATTCCTACTCCCTCCTCCGCATATACACCCACTCCTATTCAGTACAGGGGTCCCATAAGCTGCATAATCAGATCTTATTCTGAGCATGAACAAAGATTCCAAGAGCATTTACTGTTCATTAGGAAAAAAATTTTTAATCATTCATTTTTTTTTAAAAGGAATCTGTAATATTACAGCCTGGTTTATTCTTGGTGTAATCTGGATTTTTGTACATGGTAGGGTTTGACAATAGCTGGAGACCCCAGTAGCTCTCATTGCCAAGGAGAGCAGTGAGCCCTTCCCATGGCATTCCATCTCTAGAACATTGCCCCGGTCAATGCAATGTAGCAACTGTAGGAGCAGCAAATATTTATGAAGCTCCTTAAATCCACACCAGCCTGCTGGATAAGAAAAGGCAGGATTTCTTTCTACTTCCCCGTTCAACCTGAAAATAGAATTTGCATGCTACTCTTTGTTCCCCACCTTGGATGTGATGTAAGTTCCATTTGCATGCAGTGCGGTGTTTGGAAGTCCATGTTAGGATGTCTGTATTATACATCTCATTCCTAAAGGTTGGTACCACAAAAAAAAGTACAAATCTCTTTGCATCCTGCTCTACATGATTAGGAGCTTCCTACATACTGATGAGAATCCCAATGGTTCACATTTACCTGGTGCCTTCAAAGGCCTGATCTCCCTGCAGGAGGCAGGTTCTGTGATAAGCAGACACTAACATGGGAGGCAATATACTGTAGTAGTTGAGTCCCAGTGTTCAGGTTAGAACAATCTGCATTTAAATCCTGACACAGCCGCTTACTGACTATGGTTTTTTAAAGTTTCTCACTCTCTTTTAGCATCTGTTTGCTTGCATGAAACATAGAGGTATTAATATCTACATTGCAAAACAATTAGGAGTATTAAATTGGGTGTCACATGCAAAGCACCTGCCATCAGCAGTGAAGTGCTCTATAAGTGGCAGCTAATTACATTATTTACATGCTGTTAGCGCTCCCATTAAAAAAAAAAAAAAAAAAAAAACAACTTTCTCTTGACCTTTCTTTCCCTGCCATTGACTATCCTGTTTTCCTGCACCCCTTTCAAGCAAAGGTCTTTCAAAGAGGCCCATGCACATTGCCTCTGACTTCCCTCCTCACATTCATTCCTAAACCCACTCTGATGGGGCTTTGGCCCCAATTATTTCTCCAATGATACTTTTCTTGTCAGTATCACCAGTGGCCACTGTACTGCTAAAAGTAATGACATTTACCAGTGCCAGTGACCCATCAGCAGCATTTGGTAGAGGAGATCCCTCCTTCCTCCTTGATGTGATTTTCCTCTTGGCTTCACAACTCCACACTTCCTTGGTTTCCTCCTATCTCAATGGCTGCTACTTTATCTCTGTGGCTGAGGTCCCTGATCTTTACATGTTGCAGGGACCCAGGACTCAGTAATTGTTCCTCTTTTTGTTTATTCCCCCTGTAAGCCCACCCAGTCTTGTGGCCTTGAATACTATTTTTGTGCCAGTAATTCTCAAATATGCATTACCAGCCTTAAACTCAATCCCAAATTCCAGACTCTCATCCAACAACCTACTTGACTTGAATATCTAATAGGCATCTCAAGCACAGTGGATTAGTCAAGGTTCTCCAGTGAAACAGAACCAATAGGATGTGTGTGTGTATGTGAGGGGGAGAGAGGGAGGGAGAGAGAGAGAGATTTATCATAAGGAATTGGCCCACATGATTATGGAGGTGTACAAGTCCCAATATCTGCTGGGTGAGTTGGCAAGCTGGAAACCCAGGAGAACAGATGGTGTAGTTCCAGTCCAAAGGCCAGCAGGCTTGAGACCCAGGAAAAGCCAATGTTTCAGTTCAAGTCTGAAAGCAAGGACAAAGCCTATGTCGCAGTTTGAAGGCAATCAGGTGGAAGGAATTCTCTCTCACTGGAGAGAGGGTCAGGTCTTCAACTGATTGGATGAGGTCCACCCACATTAGGGAGGGCAATCTGCTTTACGCAGTCTACCAACTCAAATGTTAATCTCAGCCAAAAGCACCCTCACATACACAACCAGAATGTTTGACCGTGGGCACCCTGTGGCCCAATCAAGTTGACACATGAAATGAACCATCGCACAGCATGTCTAAAAATTGGACTCCTGATCTTTTGGACAAAAGTTAGTCTATCTGCACCTTCCCTTGTCGTTGGTTGGCAACTGCATCCTTCTAGTTTCAGCTCAAGCCAAAAACCTTGGGGTCATCCTTGATTCCTCTCTTTCTTTCATATCTTACATAAAACCTGTCAGAAAATTCTGTTTACCTTCAAAACATATCCAGACTTCAACTGTAGCTTGCCATTTTCATTGCCAATACAGATTAATTAATTGCTACCACCCTAATTTGAGCCACAATCATTGCTCAAGGAGATCTATTGGGAACACCATATTTAAAATTGCTGCCACCAGTATTCCTAATCTCCTTTGCTCTAATTGTATCCATAGTACTTATCACTTTTTAATATACCATACAATTTTCTTATTCTGATTGTCATTTTTCTGTTTGCCTCAGGTAGAATGCCTAGGACAGTGCCTGATAAGTAGTATATATGCAATAAGTATTTGTTGGATGAATCGCCATTTCAAGGATACAGAAACTGGGGCTTAAAGGAATTAAGTAATTTGCCAAGGTTGCACAGTAGGGAATAAAGCTATTCTAAAACAGTACTTAACAGACTGATAGGCAAGAAGTGCTGCTATGAGGTGTTTCCACATTACTATTGTCAGACATCTATTTTCCAATTTTTATTAAAAGTAGACCTTGTCTAGATAGCAGTGTCTATAGACCAGTGCTAATTTAAATGATTGTGTTTGACTATAGGATAAGGTTTATTCTGTTATTCCTATCTCTATACCTTTCAATTGTCTGATAAAATCCCCTTGTTTTGAAATATTTCCACCTTTCAGAAACTAATAGCTTAATGTTATGTTCCTCTTGCCTTTTTAAAAAGCTCTTAAGAAGCCAAGCCAGGCAGCACTTTGGAGCTTTCCTTCCAAGTTAATCCTTTTATCTTTTCATGATACTTACAATAGTGTTAAATTATCTCACCAGAGTAAAATGATTTTTTATTACATATATCTTTGTATTACAATCCACACATATGGAGTGATCACTTACTCTATGTGGGCTCTGTGATAGTTGGGGAAATAAAGAGGCATCCAGCAACTCCTGGTCTACTTGGGGAAATGCATATGTATTAGTTGGGATATTGACTCAGCTGATTTAACAGAGACTAAATAATAGTAGCTCACACAAGACAGAAGGGTTTTCTCTTGAGCTCTCTTGTCTCAGATGGTAAGCAATTAAGGGAGAGGAATTTGTGCTCCCAAGGTCGCTGGGGCCCAACTCCTTCCGTGTTTTTGCTCCACCGTCCCCTATTGTGTTGTTCTCATCAGATGGTAGAATTTGGCTTATACTCCCACATATACATTCCAGGGCCTGGGATAGGGGGAAGAGGAAAAGTGAGCAAGTGACTTCCTTTTAAAGATATGACCCAGAGGTTGTTCATCACACTTCTACTCACATCCGATTGGCTGGAACTCAGTCACATGGTCACACTTGAGACAAGCCGAGAAGCATAGTCGGTAGGGCAGCAGCACCTGCACAGCTCAGGGGAGTCTGTTACTAAAAGGAAGAGGAACAAATAAGTCCCTGCTTGGCCATATCTGTAAGTATCTCTGTCACTTCCAACTAAGTAATAAGGTCTTAAACGGCAGTGCTGCATTTTATGCTCTCAGCACCGTGAACATTTTATATTGTCAATAAATAGTTTTTGATTGGGGGGTTTGGTTAATGCACTTTCATCCAAGAGATTTCATGGAGAGTTTTTATTATAATGCCCAAAACAAACACTATTCAATCTTACGGTAAATACTGCAGGAAAATAAATGTCATAGGGCAACATAGTCATAGATAGGTTCTCTATACACCTACACACCCCTCCATTCTAAGCTGGAGAGGCCGCCTGTAGTAAAACAGATGCAAAAAATAGACTCCGACGAAATGGATTCATGTTCCAGCTGATCAGCTGCTTCATTAATGCACCCAAAGATTAAGCCTCTGCTCCAGCAAATTTGCTGACCTAATTTTGAGAACTAAAAGACAGAGCTAAGTGTGGTTTCATGGTATGCCACATTCTTTTCTTAATTCATCGTGCTTCATGGGAACCAGGATCTCAGACTTCCCCTCCCCCAGGTAGCAATTAAGCTGGTGGAATTGTTCTCTCTAGTCCATAAGGAAATGAAAACGGATCCTGCTGGAGGAAGTAAATAGAGCAGCAGTAAAGCATCCCTCCCCTTTGAATCTGAACATCTGTTCAAACTTTTCACAGCTCCCAGGAGGAAGGGGACAGAACACAGGGCTTCAAACTAAAAAGGGAAAACTTCATCCATTTGCACTCTGCTAACCTGAAATTTATGATTTGACCTGACCAGGCCCTGGGTTTATCTCTATGATGCCTTTGAAGAAGGGCCAAGCTGGGTAAATAAATATGATAAATAAGATTATAAAGGGTGATGTTTATTGTATTCATGAGAGCAAACCTTTGCAGGACTTAACTTCATGAAAAAGTTTAATTTAAATGACTACTGCTTCTGCCAAGTGAGATATACATTCAATAACACAGGGCTACACCTTGATTTGAAAAGTTTTGTTTAACGTAAAGTTGAATTACTCTACGGACTTGAAAGAAATGCTATGCTCCGTGGTTCTGGAATTTCACTAACGCACACTGGCCTTTCCTGCTAATCCGAATTAACAAGAAGTTAGCTGCATCTGGTTGAGACAGCCAGATGCTCTCCTGGAACCTCAGCCACCACTAATCCAGACGTCAGTTTGCATTTACTTTAGGATGAACGGAGATCCCTTCCCTCTCATGTTGTCATCTGTCCTTCCCAGGAATATTTAGCAGCGTGGCCTTTGGCCAATCCTTTTCTTCTTCCTAGTGTGGCAGGCTCTGAGTGGGGGCTGCTCAGCGGGGCCCCCAGCTGGCTCTTGTTTCCAGCTGCATCAGAGCCCACTGGCCTGGAGGCAAAGCTGCAGAGTGATAAGTGTCGTAAAAATAAAGCCCGTTGCCAGCCAGGCCAGCCAAGCAGCGTGGGAGGAGTGGAAAATTCAGGCTATGTGTTCTTGGCATGACAAATTGTCAATATCAGAAGAGTTCTGCTGGGAGAAATGGATGAGATGTTCTCTAGCCAGGCTTAATCTGTGTATTGTCAGTCAGGAGTCCTTGGAGAATCATGTCAGAACCAGGCTAATGGGACTGGAGCCATAACCTTGGGTCAGCTCATTCACTGGCCACCATCTTGACTTGACCGACCCCTTGGGGTCTGGAGTGGCCTTGGGAACCTCAGGGTCAGAGTGCAGGAGTGGCTGCCCTTAACTGAACTAGTAAGGGAGAGTAAGTGTGGGGTATTGTTTAATCAGGGACCAGGCCAGTCTCTCCCCTACGCCCCACCTGCCATGTACCCTACTGATGATGTGTTTTTATCCAACTCTCTGAGCAACAGTTATTACTACTCACATCAAGCTTTGAGGGGAGCTGTATATTTTGATGTTTTTCACACAAAGAATGTGACAGTAGCTCCTGGAAATTCAGTCTGGTCCCTGAATTGGTGATTGGCAAATTGGTAATTTTGTCTGGTCTTCTTTGGGGATGTATGTCTAGCTACACGACTCCCTGCTCCTTGCCCTCCGGAACTCTTTATTGTATGGCTGAACTGAAGTAAGAGTAGGAAAGGAAACTTTGCTGTCCCAGCCCCGAGAGCAGGCAGGTCCCTGGGATACTCTCAAGGCCCACCTCGAATTCAGATGGAGCTCCTTCCAGAAAAAATGTGGTACGTTTTCTTTATTTTACTGCTTACAATTGGCCCCATCTATGTATCAGGATATTTAAGGCAAGTCCCTGCCTCCTCCTCCTCCTCCTTCCCCTCTTCCTCCCTCCCTCCTTTTTCCTTCTCCCTCCCTCAGTTTCTTTGTCTTTAAAGACACTGACAACCTTTCTGGCGTGTTGCCTAGGCTTCGGAAAGAGAATCTTTGTAAAAATTTCTTTTAACCATTGGCTGGGAATCACTGTATAAATCAGCAGGACACTTTGTTGTAAAACTTTCTCATTATCAACATTCACTACTGTTTCATTTTATGAATGCTTCTTTGTCTTCCAAAAAGCATTTCAAATGAAGCAATGCTGTTATTGAAAATGTGGGAGGTTTCTGCTAGTATGCTTGGCTGGTTGAATTGTAGATGGTTGCCACAAGTATTACAATGCCAGGTTCCTATAAATGAGTTAAGAATATTAATTTATGAAGTAGTTTGGAGCTAGAAATGGAGAATTAGCTTCCTTATTATCCAACTGAGCCACTGGATTTGTACTTTCTAGGGAAAGAGCTTTGAGATCTACATGTGGCTCAACTCTCCAATTTAAGTAGAGACTGAGATCTTTCCTATTTTTGGATGTATAGATTCAAATTAAATTATCAAAAAAAGTGTTTTGCACATTCTGTGTGCCTGCACTATGCTGGACACTAGAGATGCATGGATATATGAAAGCCAGGCCTGCTGCTGAGGTGTTCATAATCCCACGAGGGAACTCTCATCTGTAAATAGCCATTCTCTTGCAATGTGGTGAGCACTATAGTAGAGGTGTGAGCCATACCAGCGGTGCATGCCTAGAGTCAGAGACACATGGGGGCAGGAGGGATGCAGTGCACATAGTGGGTAAGAGCACCTGGTCTTTGATGACAGACATATGGGGTTAAATGCTGGATCTGCCATCATTAACTGGGTGAAGAAGTTACAGAGTGAATTAATACATAACTTTCGTTGTTATTGGGATTCAGAGAACTACTAGAATGTTATTTAAAGTGCTCAAGACAGTGTTTGACACCCAGAACACGCTCAATCAATGGCAACTTGTCATTGGGAAGCAAGCAATTGTTTCAGGCTTGTTTGCTGGGAATCTGGGAGTATGATTAGGGGCAGTGGGGCTGAGACATCACCAGGACACAGCACGTGGAGGGGAGAGCTCAGGGCCTGCTCGAGAAGACCAGGGGTGAGTGGAGAGAGCATCGAGGCAGGTTGGGACCAGACTGTGAAGCCATTTGCACTGTCAGACCAAAGTACCAGACTTGACATTGAGGACAGTCAGGAGTTACTGGTGTTTGCGAGCAAGGAAGTGCCATGGAGAGATGGAGTTTTAAAAAATAGCCTCTCTGATAGCTGTGTGAGGAAACTAGTTAGGAAATGACTGCACCGGTGCAAGCAAGAATTTATGTTCACTTTCCCTCCACCATATTTGTTGAAGGCCTGGTGTGTCCCAGGCACTTTGCTAGGTATAGAGATAGAGAAAGGGGAAACACTGTAGTACATTTTTTTCTGAGATAAAATTGATAAAAACAGGTGACCATCTAGAGGTAGGGTGATGGAAAAGGACAAGTGAAAAATCATTTCATGGAAAAATTAGATCTTTTGGAATGTTGGAATCCAAAATACTTCACCGGACATGGGAGGGAAAGAAAGACAGCCAGTTTCCTTCTTGCCATTTTCTTCCCTTCCTTCTTATTCTTTGGGACAAGAAGTCACAGGAGCTAGTGACGGCAAGCCCTCTCTGAGCAGCTGCTCCGCAGCCCTCTGAGGTCAGGACATGATCTGGATTAACTTCCAGAGAGAGCATGAGAATTGGGTGAACAGGGGAAAGGAGCAAAAAGCTTCCCCCAATATTCTCGTAGCTTCCCCTGGCACCTTGAATATTCAACTAAAGGGAGAGTAGCACTTGACTTTGGAAAGCTGTTTTCCTGTTGAAATGGAAATGTTATGAGAGGTGATATTGAATAATGGAAAGTATGGGGTTATTCGAAGAGAGGTTGAGGACAGGATCTGGAGGTCATTGTAGGTAAACAGTGGGAGCAAGTGGGGATGTGTAAACATTGACATGGAACCGAGGAGGAAACGAGAAGAGGAAAAAATGATTCCAGCGTGAAATGGTTTTTGCTTATTGGAAAGATGTTGTTCATGAAGAATAATAAAATCCTAAACAGAAGACAGAGACATAAGAGACTAAGAAGGGAGCCACTATTGTCTTTGCTGTGTTAATCCTTCCAGAAGTTACCAGCAACACCCTTATTGGAACGATGACCATGGACACCATGGCATAATTCATTGCTAGGGGTGAATAAGAGTCAGTCAATACCTTACATGTTGCATAGTAGAGATTCTAGGAGAATAGATTTAATCATAAAACAAGACATACCATGCACACTGAGCCGAATTCCTACCAGGAAAAGCTCATCCAGCCAATTCTCTTGTCGGATGCATATGTAACTGTTGAGAAGTACTCACAAACCTGGGTGCAGGTGAAGTTGAATCCTTCTTGTTTTTAGTTAATTCCTCAGAAATCCCATATACCCCATTAAAAGCAAGCCAGTATCTCTGCCTTATTCTTTTTCCTCTTCTTGATTGGTCAGAAATCTCCAGGGCTCGCTCAGTTCATAGATGGCCCCTGACTTCCACATGCCAAGTGGAGATTGCTGATGTCTCGTTGGTCTATCCTGCACTTGTTTCTCACCACCACACAGTGGCGCTGTTGAACACAGGCTGGGTACAGTCTGATGGTCATTGCTTGTCCATTGCTGCGGGGAATCCTAGCTGGTCCTGCTGACCACTCAGGCCAAGGGAATGTCCCAGCCAAGAAGATTCAACTATCCAGCAACTTCTCAGGACTTGGGGCCAGCCCAGTTGTGCTGAATCAAGGCCTCTTAATGATCTACCACCTCATGGAATCTTTTTCCCAAGGTCCTTCACCCAAACAGTGAGCCAGCTTTTCTATTAATTCCTCAAAAGATCTTGAAATACTTATCTCTATAGACAGTGGAGCCATTAGCTATACATTTATACTCATCAGTGACACCACTTCTGATCTGTTATTTTGCCATTTGTCTCAGAGAGACAAATTTAATCTCTGGTAAGTCCCCACTGATGACACTTCAATACGCATAGTGTGTTTAGGAATTGTTTTGCTGCTGCTTCTCCCCACATCAGTCATGATTCCAGAACTCAAAGTAGTGCAAGCTGAGCTCGTGGCATTTAACCTGTTAGGAATCTCTTGTTGTCACCACTAGGTGTTTTCACTGGTAACAGAGTACTCTGGTTTACCGTGTGCCCCCACTTTCCCAATACATATATGTTCACAAAGGACACAGAAGCCAGAGGTAAATGGTTAGCCATGAAAGGTTTGCTTTTTCCTAGTTTGCTGTTTACAAAGGGGTGTTGATCTTTAGTTGAAAAGGATTTTAGCCAAGAACAGCAGCTAGACCATAGGAGCAATGTTACCATGTATTTCCCTGTTTTTTCCAAAACCTATTCCCCCATTTGTGCTGGCAAGCCTTAGGATGTGAGATGCAGGCTTGAAAGAGGCTGCTGGAGGGGAAAGCAGTGCTAGAAGGAGAAGGGATTTTGAGAGACAAGAGAAGGTGAATGTGGAGGAAAGAGACGGAGAGGTGTTGTAAGCATGAGAGCTCTCTGTGTTCCAGCTTTGGGCATGAACCCTGATGGCTGTTGGATCCATCTTTGGCCAAAGACAGCTGTGCTGGGCGTGGTTGACAGAGCATGGCTGAACAGGCCAAACTGAACTCTTGTTTACCATGATTAAGGTGACTATATAATTTACTGTCCAAACAGGAACATTTTTGGGAGTAAAAAGGAGCAGTGTTAATAATAAAGCCAGGGCAACAGGTGTAAACCTGGACTGTTGAGGGCAAACCAGGAGTTAGAGTCATCTGTATCTTGAAGGTACTTTATTTAAAAATTGAGCTGCTTAACTGTGAACAATGTGTTATTCTTATTGTTGTGGCAGCTACAAAAAAAATAAACAAAACTGTACCACCTGAAGGAATTGACTATCTAGTTGCAGAGATGAGACTCATATACAAAGAAATTGCCAGTAATCATTGAAGGTGATGTCTAACCAAGTCCCAAATAAATGATAGTCATAGGATGTGGTGGGAAGTGTAATGGCATTGAAGAAGACTTGTGTCAAGTCCTGGATCAGTCTTTAGCTGGGTGACTTGTGCAAGGTACTTAATCTCTTTGAGCATCCATTTATTTTTTGGTTCATTTATTTATTCATTCATTCAATAAACTATGGACTTGCTCTGTGCCAGTGTATCCTGGTGGTAAAGAGCACAGTCTTTATAGAGAGACGCCTTGGTTCAAGTTGCAGCTCTTGAACTTATGGTTTAGCCCTCCTGAGTATAAATTTCCTCAGCTGTTAGATAGTGATATTACTTGATATGGTCTGAACGTTTGCATCCCCCAGAGTTCATGTGTTGAAATCCTAACCCACAAAGTGATGCTATCAGGAGGGTGGGGCCTTTGGGAGGTGATTATGTCATGAATGGGATTAGTGACCTTATAAAAGAGGCTCTAGAGGGACCCTTGCCTCTTCCACCACACGACAACACAGCAAGATGGTACCATCTATGGACCAGGAAACAGGCCCTCATATCAGACACTGTATCTGCCAGCAACTTAATCTTGGACTTCCCAATCTCCAGAACTGTGAGAAATAAATTTCTGCTATTTATAAGCTACCTGGTTTGTGGTATTTTGTTATAGCAGCACAAATGGACTAAGACAATACCCAACTCATAGAGCTGTTGTAAGCTATTGTAAATGAGAAAATAGGATGAATTTTGCATATGAAACATCCAACAGTTTCTGACATATAGAAAAATCTAAAGAAATTATGGCTATAATTATTATTCAAGATACTGCACCGGTTGCTGGAAATGCAAAGGAGAACTGGGGAAAGGGATATACCTTGGAGGTGAAAGCAGACAACAGTTCCTGCCTGAACACCTTCCAGGGCTCTTAGGAGGATCCTATGAGGACATTAGGTGAAAATGCTTCACATGCTATGACATGCTGCACAAAGGAAAGACCTTATGGTTATTAGCAGTGGTTGGGACATTGTCTAGATCCTTCCTTTTTCCTATCTGTTAGGACGTTGTCAGCTGCAAATAGGAGATAACCCAAAATATCTGAAATAACACATACATATATTATCTCACAGAACAAGGAGTACAGAAGTGGAGTGTTTCCAGGATTGGTTAATCCCATGGTTTAGTGATGTCATCAAGAGTCCATATTTCCACCCTGCTAATCTGAGATGTTGGTTGACTCACCTCAGAGTGACACACTGGCAGCAGTTCCAGGCATTGCATCCTTACCACACCACACACTAGAGGCAGAAAGAGACTATCTCTTCCTTGTGTCTTCTCTTAACATCTAAGAAGCCCTTCTCAGAACCCCACTCCCACCCTTGCATACTGACTTGTAAGTCTCATTGGCCAAAATTGGATCCCAAGCCCCTTCCTAAGCCAGTCACTGGTAAGATAAAGTCCCTATAACTGCCTTGTGCTAATCAAGATCCACCCTCCTGGGGCTGGGGATCCTTTCATCTTCCCTAAAGACATGGTGTTGCAGAGGTGTAGAACACTTGAACAGAATCAAGTTTCTATGAACAGGGAAGTGAAAAGAAATGGTTGTGGGTAACCACCAGCAGTGTCTCCTATACTCTCTCTCCATTCCCAGCCACTGCATTCTACTAATTCTACCTCTAAAATATCTCTTAAATCCACCCTGGCCTTTGTTCAGGTTCTCAACATCTCCTGCCCAGACTCTCGATTCCTTCTCTCTATCCCTGTCCTGCCCCTTTGATGTTCCCTTTGGCTACCACTCAGCTGTTTATACAGTGCAAGTCTAATTATACCATTTCCTGTCTTAAAGACTCTTAAGACTCAACTCGGTTGCACCCACCCCCCTCTCTGAAGGTGCCCCAGATGTTTTCTTTATGTCTCTTACAGCGCTGATGAGAGACAGGCACGCGTTTGAATTTTTGTGTGTTTTCTATACCTCCCACTATCTTCTCTGTCCGATATGGTAGCATTGACCACACGTGGCTATTGAGCACCTGAAATGGGGCTATCCCAAATTGGGATGGGTTGGAAATGTAAAATATACTTGGAATCTGAAAGATTTAGAACAAAAAAAAGATTGTGAAATATTTCATTAATGATTTTTTAAATTGTTACATGTTGAAATGATAATGTTTTGAATACATTTTGGTGAAAATATATTATAAAAAATTAATTCACCTATTTCTTTTTAATTTTTAGTATGACTAGAATATTTCAAATTACACACATTTGTAGCTAGAATTATATCTCTGTGAACTAGATAGCTAGTTCCTGCAGAGAGGAGGTTGTATTTTTATCACATCTGCTTTGCTTCTCCACCTCAGGCCCATAAGAGCTGGAATCTAGTCAAAACACTTTCCTTGGTTAAAACAAAGTATAAGAAAACTCAATTTGGGGACGAAAGAGCACAGGGTAATTTCACGTTATTTGACCTCTACTTCTGAATTTCTGACACGTGGGTTGTCTTTTCTGCATTCTAACTTGTCTAAGCTTCTTTTAAAATTTGCCAAGTTGGGAAATCACTCTTTGTTGTGATTACTTCAGGGCACTAAGTTGTTATGGACTAATCCAAATAGAAAAAAGAGAGAAGCTAGAATTTTAAAATTTTGATCAGGTTTGCTTTTCTCTATTAGTTCTTATTCTGTCTGCTTAGACATTCCTCAACAAATTACACTTTACATTTTAGAGGTAGTGGTGTCTCCATGACTACAACCTCTAGAATATTTTAGTTATTTTTACAATAGTTATTAGGAATAAAGGAGCAGATATAAATTATGCTCTTTCTATTCAACTCTGCTGAATTATAGCTGGCAGTTGCATTTTTTTCATGGATGAAAGAATTATATATATATTTTTTTGCTGTTTATTGTATTCTTAGCAGGGATTATTTAGAAGACAAAGAAAATGAACATATTCTAGAAACCATTTAGGAGAAAATCTGTTTATAATGGCTCGATGAAATCAGAAACTTTTTTTTATCTTTAATGAGCAGAAATGAAGGAATTAAGTTTTATATTTACAGTAGCAAAAAAAATGCCATTGTTTGGGGAAAATCATCTTTTTTCCAGAAATGTCTAGTGAACTTATACTTCTAATGTGGAAATAAATAATATTCACATTTATAAATCATGTGCTGAGTAATACAACAGGATCATTTGGTTACTATCTGGTCAAAGGGCCCAGGCAGCCTTTGAAAGCTGGATCCTGTCTGATCCTCCCACCTCTGGGGCATGCTGTCTCCCAAATGAACAGCAACAATCATGGGGTCCATTATTTTTTCAGTGGGACTGCTTTAATGAGCGCTCTGTGCCAGGTCTTGTAAGGGGCATTGTTTCCTTTGGCTTTGATCTTTTCTCAGTCACTAAGAAAAGTTCTGCCCAGTGACATGTGGATGCGGGAAGTTGGGGTAGAATTCTGGGCCCTCCCCATCACAGAGCTGTTATCCCTAGACAGCTGGCTGGTTGGTTCTCTTTTCTTTTCTTTTCTTTACTTTTCTCTTGTCTTGTCTTGTCTCTCTGTCTCTCTCTTTCTTTCCTTCCTTCCTTTCTTGGTAAAATATACACAACATAAAATTTACCATTTTAACCATTCTTAGGTATATAATTCAGTGGCATTAAGTACACTCACAATGTTGTATAACCACCACCATTGTCCATTTCCAGAACTTTTTCATCATCCCAAGCAGAAACTATCGTGGGGAAGATGAGGAAAACTTCCCCTTTGCCTCCAGAGGTTTCACTGAAAGATCAACTGACAATAAGGCAGATTAATAAGAGAAAGATTACAAATTTATTTACTGTGTACACAGGGAGAATCACAGAGTGATTACCCAATATCCCAGTGGGGTCCAGACGTTTATATATACTGTCATTTTAGAGGGGAGGAGGAGAAAAGGAACGTAGGTAATTCTGTTGAGGGGCAATGAATTGTTATTAGGGAAGATGAATGTATGGGGAGAAACAGATTGGCTTGTAAATGATTCTCTTTGGAAACTGAATTAACCTGAGAGACAGGGATTGTCTTTAAAATGGGTTGTGCCAGGTCTGGTTGCTTTCTTGATCTTCATTCCTGCAATATATTGGAATAACAGGGAGGGGAAGGAAAGGAAATTTTTCTTCTTGATGGGTCCGTCTGGTTTTCATGAAGATAGAGAGAAAGTGCCTTTCAATGCCTGTTGATCTCTAAGGGCCTTAATTCAAAATGCTCTTTATACCAAGGAGTCGTATTTTGGGGTGACATTTCCTGAGCTCCTTCACTATGTATCCGTGAATGCTAACTCCCCATTCACCCCCATTTCCCCAGCCCCTGGTGACTTCTATTCTACTTTGTGTTTCTAGGAATGTGCCTGGGTACCTCACGTAAGTGGAATCATGCAATATTTGTCCTTCTGTGACTGGCTTCTTCCATGTGACATAATATCGTCAAGGTTCATCCATGTTGTAGCATGTGTCAGAACTTCATTCCTTTTTAAGGCTGAATAATATTCCATTGTATTTCTATACCACATTTTGTTTATCCATTCATCTGGATTCGTAAACATTTGGGTTGTTTTCATCTTTTGGCTATGTGTGGTTTTTAATAGAGCATGAAAACACATGATGACACTCCAGTCATTTCTGCATTTGGATCTATTACTGATGAAAAAGAATTCCAGGTGTTATGGTACCTTAAAAAACTGTGATTATTGTCAAAACTGCAAGGGGTTTTGGTCTAGGTCTAGCTGCTTAGCGCACAAAGATCCAATAATTGAGATGACCAGCATTGCCAAGGAAGAAAGGAATTTTTAACAGGACAGATGTCTTGCCGGGAGAAGGGGAGAAGCTGCTTCAAATCCATCTCTTTGACTAAGGGAGATCACTGGCTTTTAAAGGAGGGGCCACATGCCTTTGGGCATGGTGTCTAGGGCATTGGAGCAGGTCATGTGCATTGGGGGCAGATTGGGGGGGATAGTGAGTTGTCAGGAAGTCTGCCCAGGGGCCTTCAGAATCTCAGTTCCTTTGTCTTGCAGAAAATCCACCATTTCTAGGAAACAACTCAAAAGATCAGGTAGTTAGTTAAGGGAGAGGATTATATAGGGGTCATTGAAATTTGTTCAGTGGGGGGCTCAGTTACGTGATTTCCTTGCTGAAAAAGCGAAGCCACTATGCAGAAGGCAGGTCATCACGTGGGGGCCTCTTTGCAGTTCATATTTCCCAGGGCCAAGTGCAAACACCCCCCAGAGTAGGCAGCCCTGCCTCATTGCCTGGCAGAAGATGAGGGTGGGGCTGCTTGCCTCCCACCAAACACTCCCAGGCAGGACAGCCTTCGGAAGGTCTGACGGAAAGCTCCAGCCCAAGTGTTATGTAAAAGGAGAATGAAAGTGTCCCTGAAAGTCCCTGTCTCTAGAATTGAAGGCACTTGGGGGATTGAGTGTACCCTTTGCTTAGGAGAGCAACGCTTGTTTTTGGTATGTGTCTGCCGACGCGTTATTCCGTGTGCTGGAGTTAGCGATGTTGTAGCCAGAGACCTGGAAATATCCAAATCCTGCTCTACCAATCGCCTCTTCTCTCCTTGGGGTTTCTCTAGGAGCTATAAATATACAGACCTTGGGAAATCAAAGTACGTTTGATCACTAGTTGGGACAACCAGAGTGGGCCTCTCTGATGATCAGGTTGGAGTGGATGGTTTGGACTCAAGGCCCAAGTGAGGCCTCTTCACTCTTTCAGTTAAATCCCGGTGCTACCACTGTCCAGCTGCTAAGCCAGAGGGATAGCATCTGTGGGAGTAGGAGGGATGAAGGAGAAGGTGCCCGAGATCGCTGCTTATCTCTAGAGCCAGGTGAAAACAAGAGGTAGAGGGGATGTATTTGACATTAGCGACCTATAATCTTTGCATCTGGCAAACAGGGACCTGGAGACTCACCCGGTGATGTCAGTGCCTCTTGGGGAGAGACCCGAACAGAGGCAGAGGGCTGGGCAAAGGTTTCCTCCTTCCTGTGTGTGTGTGTGTGTGTGTGTGCGCAGGCACCGGGGTAGGTGTTTTATGTATGTTTCTTCATAACAACCAAGTCTGACAAAATCACAGACCATGGTGTCCAGCAGATCTGGGGGAGAACCCTGCTTTTCCATTACGTGTACACGACAGTCTAGTTATTTATACTCTTGGAGCCCCGTCATTCTCCCCTGCAACACAGAGATAATAATGAGTTCGTGGTACATATGGTTGTTCTGAAGAAACACATAAAACGCCTACCCCGGTACCTGCGCACACACACACGCACACACACATACACACACGTGCGCCTGCTCCAGGGTGAGGGGAGCAAAAGAGACCACACCCATGTTAATTAATGATTATCCTGTAGGACCAACAAATTTCACAGCCTCCCTAGCCTTGAGAGCATCTAACCACGTCTGTCCTTCAGGTCCGCTTCTCTTAATCTCCATAGTTTTGTGGTTGTATCAGCACCGAGATTGCATAATGTACTTGTTGAGAACAAGAGTTCTGGGTTTATGCCCCTGCATTTCAACCCTGACTCTACCACTTATTATCTGTGTGATCTTGGATAATTTACTTAACCTCTCTGTGCTTCAGTTTCTTCATCTGTAAAATGAGGATGGTGGTAGGACCACTTCAGAGAGTTATTATGAGGACTCAGTGAGTTAGCGTGTGTGCAGCACTGGTTTGTAGGGAAAGCTTTACAGGAATATGGTCAGTCACAAACAATCACAGCAGCCAGCCAGAGCTCACCGTGGGCAGAGTGGGAGGCAAATGAGGACAGGTGTTTGGTTTTTTTATAACCTGGGCCTCGTATTCACAAAGGACCATACATCCAGACATTTGTCCCTCTCTCCACTAAGTTTACATGTCACGTCATAGAATTATACTGAAAAGATTGTGAATGGGCTGGCTGTCAAGCAACTCCAACTTGGGTCCCTAGACCACAGCATCTATGGTGCACTGTGAATTAATATTCTTTGTGATCCTATAATTTGCTTGTGAATATAATAATTATAGTGCATTGAATTTTTATATGTCATAAAAGTATTAATTTGCTAAATGTAAATACTTAGAGTAAATCACTATTTTTATAAATCTGTTTTTCTTCACTTTTTAATAAGCCATGGGGACACACAAATAGAAAGGTGACCAAGCCTTCAGGGTATTTCCAAAAGGAATATGTCTCATTTCATTAGAGGAGGAAGGTTTAGTCAATGGTGGCAATTCATTCAAATCAGAGCTTTTCCCATATGGTTATTAGTGTATAATAATCATTTATCCTCAAGCTCAGCATGAAAAGGGAGCCCTGGAAGATGGGCTTCAGGAGGAGACAATTTGCTGGGATGTGTAAATGCGGTTGTTTCCACGGTGTCTGAGCTGGGATGCTCCCAGGCATTAGTATCAAAAACTCCAACCTTGGCTTGCCACGGGGAAAATTTATTATCTCCCGCTCCTGGGAAAAGGCCCTGTTGGTGGCTCAATAATATCATCATGATTTTCCTATGTCTCTTTTCTCATGTCCTCAGGGTCTCTTCATCCTAAGGCTTTGTGGTCACAAGATGACCACAGCAGTTTCAGCCATCACATGAAACTGCAGAAGGCGGCTGTTTCTTTTCCTTACTTCCCGTCTTATTAGCAAGGAAAGCCTTTCCCTGAAGGCTTCTAGCAGTCATCCTTTTGCAAGTCATTGGCCTTCCCCAAACCAATTCCTGGCAAGGGGATGCAACCGCCATCATTGGCTTAGACAGTCAGAATTTGCCTGCATCACAGTGGGTAGGGGGTGAAGACATCAGAACTCCATCAGGGCTCTGTAGGTGTGGGACAGGAAAAAAGCTGCCGAATGTGTGTCCAGTAGTCTGTACTATGTGACTTTCGAAAGCAGAGGTGTCTAAACTGGATTTCGTGTTGGAACCACTTCAATTGGTATATGGTAGAGTTGGCTGCTTTGAGTGCAGTATTGGTGTTGACCTAATTGACATTGGGCCATATCTATTCCTGAGCACATATCCATTGTCTTTAATCAGATCTTCTTTCCCCTGACACCACACGAATGAGGGGAATATTCTAGAACCAGGTTGGAATCAGGGTGTCATGGCATCTCAGAATTGACATCTTTTTGGTGGAGTTTTATGAAAGAGCAAGTGAGAAATGAATCCTTAACTACCCATAAGGTCATTATTATGACTGTTCAAAGATTTATCTAATTGAAAATTATATCAAATATGTAAATGTAATATAAAAATTGTATGTAAGAGGTACATGGTGATGACAACTTGGGGTCATTGTTTTGGTGATGAAAAAAGGACAAGGAAGCTCATCTAGCAAACATTCAGGAAAAATATCTTGTTTCTCATTTGAAAACCTGAATTTCAAATCTCATCATAAGAATCTGAATCGATATGAGCTGTTTGAAGATCTGCCTTGAGTCTCTTCCTATGTTTGCATCCTGCGGAGGCTGAAATGAACGTGAAATGATAGCTCTAACATATATGTGTCACAACTTTTATTATTGTTACTGTTCCTATTATTAATATGTGTATTGCACTGGATAATTTAAACAACACCTTCACATACAGTACCTCATTTGATCCATACCTTATAAGTTATTATTATTCTGCCCATTTTACACATGTAAAACTGAGGCTCAACAGGTTAAATGACCTGCCCACCATCACCTAACTAGTAAGTGACAGAACAGGAACTCAAATCCAGATCTTTGACCTCAAAGTCCACGTTCATCTCTTACTGTCGTGCAACCTAGTTGCATGTTTTAGTATCTCTGAATTTCATCTTTTCACTGGAGACCTGAATTCTGGCTCAGTGAGTTTTCTGTCTCCAAGCCTCCATTTCTTTGTCTGTAACATGGGAGATAATAATAACTAGTTCACAGTGTTATTGTGGAGGATTAAATAAGGCAGTGGATGTGAAAGTGCTTTGTAAAACTGTGCAGTGTTATACAAGTGGAGGTTGTTCTTTGTTCCCAGCTGCCTTTCTTTAAATGTGGTACAGTGTTGCATAAGGATACAAGCAGGGACTTGGAGTCTGGTGTGCCTGGATTCAAATGTGACACCACCATTTACCATCTGCCTGATCTTGGAGAAATTATTTAATGTCTGAACCTCAGTGCCCTCATCTGTGAAATGGGGTGAGTTATACTTCCTTCATAGAGTTGTTACAGGGATTAAGTGAGAGAATGTGCAGAAAACATTTAGCACATTGCCAGGCAGGTGACCAGTAATGAAGTGGGGGTGATCATTAGGCCTGGGAACACTAAGAGGCCTTTGGATGAATTAGAGATTTATCTTGTAGCACTGCAGTCCCCAAACCCTGCACTGCAACCCCTACTGGTCTGTGGCCTGTTAGGAACCAGGCCGCACAGCAGGAGGTGAGCAGCAGGTGAGTGAGGGAAATTTCATGTGTATTTACAGCGGCTGCCCATTATTCACATCACTGCATAAGCTCCGCCTCCTTTCAGATGAGCAGCGGCATTAGGTTTTCATAGGAGCATGAACCCTACTGTAAACTGCGCATGCGAGGGATCTAGGTTGCGTGCTCCTTATGAGAATCTAATGCCTGACGATCTAAGATGGAGCTGAGGTGGTGATGCTAGCGCTAGGGAGCAGCTGCCAATACAGATTATCATTAGCAGAGAGGTTTGACTGCCCAATAAATGTAATGTGCTTGAATCATCCCGAAACCATCCCCCAGCCCCCCAGTCCATGGAAAAATTGTCTTCCATGAAACCTGTCCTGGTGCCAAAAAGGTTGGGGACCACTGGTGTAGCAGGTGATTATGATAGTGCCAAATAGCAAGGAAAGAAATAGATGTATGGAAGCATGTCCTACTCCCTATATTGTGATATCACTTTGTAATTAAGTCTTTTCCCGCAGAAAGAATTATTTTAACTGAATCCTATCTATAAAAGTTTCTAATTAACTCTAGCCACTCCACGGTGCTTAGAAAGACTGCTGGGCTGTATTCCTTGGTTTCAGTATATCTAATTTTGTATCTTCAAAGAAAACCTGACTCAGTATGGAGGAGGCTGTGAGATAAAAAGAAAATATTCTGTTGACTGATTTTCTTCACCTAAGTCTCAGTCACCACATATCAAAGCCCATTTCCACATAATCGAAACTACTGCTCACCGGGGCATGATGACTGGGATCGCAAGCCTGGGTTTGTGGGTATTTTAAACAATGAGAGAGGACAGGCTACAACGGTGAAGTGGTTCTATTATCTAAGGAAAAGCAGTTGAGTTATTCTGAGTCAATGGTGGGACGTGCATCACAGATTTGTGAGATTTCCCCTTTGCTACAATTACTAAATTTTTTTTGAGAGTTCATAATTTGTACTGCTTCATCAAGGGCATTCTAAGTGAAACTGACATGTCTTCCTCCTGCAAATGCCTGATGAAGGTGAAGATCCAAATTACTGATTCAAAGCTGCTGCTTTGATTCTTACAAAGGCATCAGCAGGTTTTCTCACCATACAATTAGTAAATTTCATTTGGTCATTTAAGTCAGGACTTCTCATCCCAGGTGTGAGGCCCCCTGGTGAGCTGTGAATGGGGTGGTATCAATCCCTTGGCCTTCCAAGCAGCAGGAGTGCCCAGCCTCAGCACCCTCATCCACCTACCCCAGGGAAATGCAGAAAATAGTGTCATTTTCTCTGTGTGTCTTGAGGTATAAAAGGCCAAGAAGTGCTGCTGTAACTGCCTGCTGACTGCAATTGCTTCCTGCCACCACCATGGGGCTACATGGTTGTTAGAAATTCTCACAGGTAGTTTCCCTACTGAGCTTAACCTTGACAATGAAGATGTGCAGTAGATAAACTAACAGTGGAACAGGATCCCTGCCCAGCCTGGAACTCAGATTCTATGATTTTAAAACTTTGATACGGAAGAAGCTTTAAACTAAAAATGAAAAGTCATTTAGCGATCTGCCAGCACTATTTGTTTTGCTAGAGATAGAGACTTCTCCATTACTTTGGGGCTATTTCTTTGACTATGAAAACCACCCAAGTGAGTTCTGAATTATGTAAATGTAAAGCCATGGTTCTCTTTGGAAATAGAGATGTTTAAAATGCTGTCGTTTGAAGAAGCTAAAAATTTTTTTGCTTTGAGAAGAGGTGGGGGTTGGGGATGTTCTGTTAGAAAGGCAGAGCTGGGATTCCAATCTAGGTTCACACAGACCATGCTACCGACTACCCTGCTTCCCCGCCTCCAGTGGGTGAGCCCCGTGGAATGGGAGGGCTGGACTGGAGTCCTCGGGGAGGACCCTGAATGCCAAGGATGGTGGGAGCTGAGGGAGGGAGAAAGCAGCACTTGGAGGTGGAGTCATGGCCTAGGGACTGAGCCTCCATCTGTCTTCAATTCCTTCCAAAGTCACGCGGGCACTTCCTCCAAGTCAAGGCCCTGTGCTGTTTGTATTTCAATGTTTTTCTAGCTTCTCTTAGGGGTTAAATGAGGACACACTTCAAACCACCTCTGTGATTTCCCATCTAACACTTTGGCCCTAAGGGATCCTTTCGCATTTACTGTGGTTACTCAGTTGTCTGATGGAGTCGGTGTTGGCCCCATTTGCGGTTCCCAACCAAGAAGTTAGGAGCAGATTTCACACAAAACTTGGTCATGAGACGCTATATCCAGAACTTTACTGTGTGCTTCATCTTCAGGACATCTTTATAATTTGATTCTGATATAATCTGTCCTCCTAAATCTATGACGAGATTGGTTTATTGTTATCCTATTTTTTCTAGCATCTGTGACTAATGAAAACAGCTTCAGAATTTGTACTGTCGCTCACAGCTCAGTGTTATTTGAGGGCGTCTGAGGAATCAGGGCAGGGAAAGTTCAAGAGGAGAGCGTCACTTTCTCTTTGTACTCACCTTTCAACATCCCCCCCGACCATGAACCACCTTTACCTTTCTTAATAGGTTGGGTTATAGGCAAAACCCCACCATTCTAATTGCTCCTTACCCCAATCTTGTAGCAAAGAGAACTCCTACCTTCATTGTAGGGTGTTTTGTGTGTAATGTGTCATTGCCTTAACTAGATTATGCTCTTTGAATATACATACCATAACTTTTATGTGATGCAGTCATCCATCTGGTCTACTGCCAACCAGTCTCCTCTGCCATTCCATCCCATATAAGTTTTTGAATCTATTGTAATATCCAGGCACACAATGAGTTTTCAGGAAACTTACATGAAATAATTCAAAGGGAGATGGGATCTCCTTGAGTAAAGACATTATTCCACACTTCCCCCATGTACTACAGTGCAGAGCTCAGTTTTATTCTAGGAATAATGTTCATTCTCATTTTTCAATCCTATTATTTGATATATTGGTGATAAATTTAAACATCTTAAAATATGCCCTTTAATACATATTTTAAATCCTTATAATTTAATGAGGAAAGAAATGAGGATCAGTTTATCAACCTATATGCATGCCATTGTTAAAATACAGGTTTTTAAAATTGTTATTTTTTGCTTTAAAATAAAAATGAATTCAACTCAGTTTTGATCACTGATGTGTGTTAATTCTAGTATTTTACTGTGCTTCCATGTTCTGGTATCATCACTTTCTCTATGAATATAATCAAATTGCATTTTTGCATAATTTTCTTATAATGGAAAATGCTACTCTTAAAGAAGCAAGCAATCGATTCAGAGGATTGGAATAATGCTCCTATCATTTTATACATTGTGACACATCATAATTCACTGCCGAAGGGGGAAGAGAAGTACTGGCAAATTTATCTTCATCGTTACGTATAATATAACACCCTTCCTTTATTGCTTTCTCCTTCAATAAAATTGGATGAATTTCAGATTTCCTTTTTTTTTTTTTTTTTTTACTGTAATCATTGTTATTCTATTCCTATTCAAAAAGCCTGAGTTGACTATAGGAGTAAGCATATTTGAACATTTAGATCTATCATCAATGAGCAAGATTTAGTTTATCAGTTCCAGCCATTTATTATATGACTATAGTTGTGCTTCTTAGTATACACTGTGTACCTGCTTCATAAATTTAAGGTGTTTTGCTAGTTATACATGATGATTGCATAGCTCTAAAGTCTCCTCTCCTTAGTTCATCTCTGTAGCTCCACACGGGCTATGTTTGCTGCCATCATAACTACTAAGTTATGTCTACTAATAAGCCCATCCATATTGCAAGATTAAATAGACAAGACCAGAAGTCACATTATTCAGGAAAAGGCAGAATGTAACTTTCTTTTGCTTTTAATGAAGTTAGTACATGTTGTGGTTCAGCAGCATGGGTATGCTAAGTGGGTTACTGTGCATGTGCACAGGGATGTGGAATGCAGGGTGCCACCTCTGCTTGTGCTGGCCAGGTTAGAAGGGGGTGAGTGTTACCTGATATTGCCTCAGCTGACCCTAGCCCAGGAGTGACACTCCAGGCAAACACTACAAGCTTTTTTAAACAACTTGAGAATACTTTGTGATCACTTATTTTTTATACTGATTCTATAGCTTTTTTTTTTTTTTTTTACAGTATTTGCTGTCATGTAAGACTAAAGAAAATAAAGGTAATTCAATAGACGTGAACCACTCTTATTAGAATCTAGGATGGGCAGCAAAAATCTTAGATGGATCCTTCTGGAAAGGGGGATGAGTGGGTGCGTGGGGTGATACGTGAGTTAACCCACCCAGGCACACACAAGCAGCTTAAAAAAGGAGGTGGTTTGCCTCGTGGCACACAGAACTTGTCTTACAGAGATGGTGGGCAGCCTTGTTGGTTTTTGTTTGTTTGTTTTGTGGTTTTTTTTTTTTTTACATTTTAATCACTTTGTGGATATATTTTCGCCTTTTCTCTCTTCAGATTAAGCTTCCATTTTCATTTTCTCTTCACAAGAAATGGAAATAGTAACCAGAGAGTAAATAGCTAAACAGGAAAGCTTTTCCTTAAGCACACAAATATACACACATCCTCAAACCCTTGGCAACATCCTCCCTGAGCCTCTGCTTTGTTTTCTACTATGAGGTGCTGTGCTCAGTGGAAGGAACGTGATCTGTGTTCTATTCCACCTTTGAAACTTATGGCCATATGTGTAACATTGGGCAAACCCTTAAATCTTCACCAAAATCTTCATTTTGTTCATATTGAGGTAATTAATTTTGCCCCTTCCTTTCTCACAGTATTTCAAGGATCTGCTGAAATAGTATATGTGAAAGTCCTGTGAACTCATACAAGAAAGGACTGTGTTTTATTTCAATCTGTGGCACTGGGCAGCTGGTCTAGTGCCTGCACACACTTTGAGTTCAGAAGATATTAGTGGTAAGGTTGAGTGGGTTTAAAAGAGATGCTATGCATGGTTCTAAAACCAGTGTCCTCTGTTTAAAACTTCTATCTGTATGGTGAGATTAGGAGCAGAGGGAAAATGGGTCAAATTAGAATTGAGACCAAATTGGATTTTAATAATTCCTTCATTCTGGCAACAGATTTTTATTGAGCAAATGTTACATGCTAGGCCTTCTTCAAAGCGCTGGTATTAAAGCAGTGACCAAAACTGACCAAAATCAGTGACCCCATGAAATGGCCTGATGTTAGAATAAGATTCGATGGAAATGAGAGTCAAGAGGTGAGCTAGAAGGAAGGAGAAGGAGCCTCCTTCCTTACCCCAGATGTAGTATTGGCCTCCAGTGGCCACAGCATGGAGAAATACAATCCTGACACCAGTGGAATCCTCAGGCTCCTTTTCAGCCATGAACACAAGGGGATCTGAAGGGGGGGGATATTGTGAATTGTGTGGGTTGCTAAAGTTAGCAAATAAAAATATGGGATTCTCAGTTAGATTTTAATTTCAGATAAACAACAAATAATTTTTTTGAGCCGGTCACGGTGGCTTGCGCCTGTAGTCCCAGCTACTTGGGAGGCTGAGACAAAAGGATGGCTTGAGTCCAGGAGTTTGAGATCAGCCTAGGAGATATAACGAGACCCCATCTCAAAAAAACAAAAAAACATTTTTTTGTGTAAGTATAATCATAAATATTCAGGACATACTTATCCTAAAAAATTATCCATCGTTTATCTGAAATTAAAATTTAACTAGGCATCTTGCATTTTATCTCACAACTCTCGTGAGCATTTAAGAACCCTGCGAGCCTGGGAGGGTAGTCTGGGGGAGAGAAGATAGTAGAACATTTTTCTTTAGGCAGCATAGAGCACCTTCCTGCTGCCCTGTCAGGACTCACGGGCTAGTCCCCATCTTTCCCCCAGGGACGCTGTCAGGTGTTACCTTTCATGGGGGCTCGGTAAAGTAGTAGGAGCAAAGCTGCCTTTAAGAAACACTCTTATTTAGCTGACAAATTTAGCCAGAGGACCGGCTGCCTATAACCTTCCATGCTTTTTTCTCTCTTGTTAGTTTAATGGGCGGCTGCCTGTGTTGATAATGCCTAGACATGACTGACCGATCTTGCTTGTTGCCTGGATTATATTTTCTTCAGTCCTTGTTACTTCCTACCCTTCCTTCAATCTGTTACCTTATCCTGCTCTCATCCTAACATTTCTCCCTCCCTCGCTCCCTTCTCTCCTTCCCCCCTTTTGTTTGCCTTCCTCTTGCTCTTCTTCACTTCCTTCAACAGATTTTTGGGGGCACCTCCTAATTTCTAATCTGTGACAGTTGTTTCACCTCCTCTTTTATCCAAAATTAGTATTATTCCAGCTGCTTTGGGCCCATATGGAGCACACTCACAACGCGAATAATCTAATCAATGTGGGCTCTGCTTAGGGAACATCGTGGAAAGGACGTATATTTCTGTGTTGAGATTCAGAATGGGGTGAGAAAAACACTGTGTTATTTTTTTCTCCTTATTTGTTGGCCTGGAAATAGAAGAAATGTGGTGTGGTTCTGTGTGAAAACTCTTGGTTCCTGCAGCAGGAGTGCCTTGGGTGCATGGCCTGGGTCCTGCAGCCAAAGCTGTGTCCAGCAAGGAAGAGGTGTGTGCATTTATCCAGCAGATAAAAAGCCCAACCGTGGGGGGGGTGGGATGATGGTGCCTTAGCAGAAGAAAATCCTTGTCAATGACAACAAATTGTCAATTTGTTAATGACAGAAAATGCTTATTAAGCATCTGCCAGGCATGGTGCTAGGTGCCAGAGATACAATATGAAACAAGACAGAATCCCTCCTATAGTCAAGTTTAGCATCTGGTAGGAGACATAGATCTTAAGCATATAATTATACAAATAATGAATTCCAACTGTAGGAAGTGCTAAGAAGGAAAAGTATAAGATGCAATTGGAGCAATAATGATCTGGGTGGCCATAGACGGTCTCCAGAATGAGGGCTTGCACCAGTGGAGCTCTGAGGGGTAAATACGTGTGAATTAGGTCAATAAGGACATTTAGAAGATAGGAGCAGTTGGGTTGGAAAGGAGAGCGTTTCAGGTCCAGAGAATGGCTGCCGTGTGAAGAACAGATCTGATGGAGCTGGGGTGGAGGCAGGAAGACCAGCTAGAGGCAGTAATCCAAGAAACCCCTCCCTGCTCCTGGGACACCAGTGACATAATGGAGCCCCACAACTCCTCCTGGGGAAGGCGCTCAACACAGCTCCCCACTTCAGCAGCCAGGCGACAGGCACATGGTTGCAGTGACTGCCGAGTGACACTCAAGCAGGGATCACGGGATCTGACTACAGGGCCACAGCTTCCTCAGCCCCAGGAGAGAAGACCAGGAAAAACAAAAAACAAAAACACCTCACAGTGTCCTGCTTCTGTAATGGCACCTCTTTGCCTAATTTCAGGTTAGCATAAGGACTACATGCAGGGAAAACACTCAGCCGGAGCCAGCAGTCCTCTCTGGGCGCACACCCACAGATGTCTTTCACATCTGGTGAGCGATCCAAGGAGGGGAGTCAGGCTGGAAGCCAACAGAGGTCCTCTTTCCTTCTTTCTCTCTTGTGTCATTTTTTTGCTCTCGTTCTTTCTAATTCTTCATGGAAGTAAAGCAAGGGGGAGAATGTTGCCAACTCTGGAGGGCTCATCTTTGTAAACAATCCAACCAAACTGAGCCCTTAGCTCGTTTAGATTACTAGTCAGTGTTTGTTGAGCACCTGCTAGGTGCCAAGCACGGTGCTGGGCTTTCCCCTCTTCACTGGGGAAAATGAATTTTCCCCATTTTTCTTATTTAGTCCTCCAAACAGCCCTATGAGAGAGGTGTTACTGTGCCTATTTTACTGTAGAAAAAGAGACCAAGAGACATCAAAGAACTTTCCCAAGGTCACCTAACACAGTACGATAATGAGCATGTCAATTCTTCTGCTACCAAGTCCAAGTCTCTTTCCACACACCTTGCTGCAGGAAGCGGAAGGGGCAAGAAGTTAAAAGAAGTTACTTCTTTTGTTAAATTGGAACTAACTGATGAGCACACAGTGCACAGAAAGAAGTAAAACTCAGTGGAAAGAAACTAGCGGGGAGGGGGGAAAAGGGGAGGGGAAGAAAACAACCTAATGGGTAGTATGAACACTATTTGGGTGAGAGGCACACCTACAGCCAGGACTCGAGCATCACAAAAACAATCCATGTAGCCTAAAACATTTGTACCCCCTTAATATTCTGAAATTTTAAAAAAAGAATTAAAAAAAAAAGAAGTTACTTCATAGTCTCTTCTTGTTAGCCAGTTAATGGGCTTCTCACTTGCATATATGTTTGATGAACAAACATTAATATTTTTAGCCATGCTGGCTGCGATATGGAGTAATCAACTAGTACCTTCCAACAGAAACAGCCGTTCAAATACCAAAAGTGATCCAGCCAGAGACGTGGAAGGGGGTGGGGGGGAGGGTTCTGGTCCCAGGGTTCTGGTCCCACACCCGTGGGACCACGAGTTGCATGCATTTGTCATGACAGTTAGCTTTCCTAAGCCCCTCATCCTTGGAGTAAAACCAAGATTTAATATCCCTCACATCAATCTACAGTGAAATTATGAAGATAACGTATTATTGAAAATGCTCTGAATTGCATCCAGAATCCCAGATTCCTGTCATTTCCCTATCCCATGTAGGGTATTATTTTTATAGAAATATTCCTTGTAAGCCAGGAAACAGTAGATGGTAAACACATGTCTGCTGAATAAATAAAAAAAATTATGAACTATTCTTAGACTCTATGGAGGGGCTTGAATCAATTTACCGAACGCATCTGTGCCCCCTAGAGGATATCTAAAAATGGAGACTTATGCTCCCCTATACCTCTTGCTGCTAGCTAAGCGATGAGGCGTGGATCGCCACTGTTAGTCTATTTGCCTCCCCGTCCATGAGGATTTACTCTTCTGCTTTATGGTTTTATCAGAACCCAAAGTAATAATTCCGTGTTTTAAGTAAAAGAATATTTAGTACCTTCAGTTAAGCAGACATTTACTGCAATCAGAATTCCTCGGAAGTCCCCCAGGGTATGGTTGTAACTTGCCCCAGGGCGCCCTCCTCTTCTCACTGCAGCCCAGCACTGCAGGCCCAGCCTCTGGCCCCAGAGGCAGCCACAGCAGGCAGCTCTGTTGCAGTGGTCTGAGGGCCAGGTGGTCTGAATGGCGCATGGACATGTGGACTTCATCTGAAGCACTTGACTTCAGACACTCCCATGGTTTCTTTGTTTGGGACAGTTTTGTAGTTTCTACAGGCCCGGAAGGCAACCATTTAGTGTGGCCTCTTGTCCACATCCTTGTGGGCACTTTAAGCATGCAGTGTAAGCGCCCCCCCCAATTGCTGGCAACCTGGGAGGGAGTGGAGGCAGAGTTAACCATTAGCTGGACTTGAAATAGCTGGGAAAGGAGATGCCTTGAAAATTGGGAGTTGAGTATTAAGCAAGAGAGAATTTAGGGTGCTGTTTAGGTGAAATATCTCTTTAGGCTGAAACAGAAGAGGTGCATTTTCATGGTTACAACAATGCACTCTTTAAAGAGCAGGGTGGGTGTGCCTTCCTAGGCACTGGAAGAGCAAATGCCAGACTCACAGGTTGTGTGCCTGTAACTCAGGCAGGTCCGTGGGGGTGGGGTGGAATTCTAATTCCAATTCTAATTCAATTCTAATCTTAGCACATGCATAAACTCTTGCAAGATGTATAGTTAGGATATAAAGACCCTGAAGGAAAATGGCTTCTTGGAAAATTTACAAGGAAGGGTCTAGAGATCACTGTACTTGTCAAAGACATCAAGAATCTCTTTCCAATAAATTCCACCTAAGGAATCCAAGAACCCTGACTAAGGTACATGCCAAGGGAATAAAAGAAAAGTGAAATCAACCTAAATGTCTATCAAGGGGTATTAGTTAAATAAATTCCATATAGTGGAATACCACAGGGCTGTAAGCCTCACATTATTAACCATTGTATCTCTAACCGAATTCAATGCTTGGCACAAGGTCAGCGCTCAATACTGTCTGTTGAATCAATCAATCAATGAAAATCCAGCAATTTAAAAGGATGAGTGAGACACATTCAAGAAGAATGCTTTTAAGTGAAAATGAAGGATAAAGAATAGTATGGAATGATCCCACTTATGGTTACAGTGTACAGATTTCATATATATGCATTTAAATATCTAGGTGGATATATAAAAGTGGAACTGTTAGTCGTGGGTTTTTTTATGGCGTGCTATTGGATCAGAATGAAGGGGTTCACTTTCGCATTTTTAAATCCCTTTATTACTTGGATTTTTTACAATAATGATGTATTACTTTGGTAATCAGCAAAACTAAAAATGATATTTCCATATTCAGATGATGGGGAGAGGGTTGTTGTCAGATAAGGTTCTATTCAGATTCTTATCAGAAATATATGTTTTATTGACAATAATGTGGTTGAACTTTATTTTTATGGAGAATAAACCATGGAGGAAAAAACAAAAAGGGCCCAAGGCCAGGCCCTTTTCGGTCTGAAATGCATGCTCTGCAGAGCAAGTAGCCCCTGCTCACCTGGAGTGGCCCAGATGATTTCTGGCCTTTATGTCATACTATGGGGAAAGCAAAAGGAAGAGCAAATTCGTTTCTAGTAAGCCTCCTGCTCACTAGATTTTTTTGTACCAGTTCAGTTCTCATCTCAAGCCCGGTCACGTCTCTGCAGGGGGTGTGGAAGCCAAGGGTGTGGCCAGGGGTTTTAGGCTTTGACCCCGCATGCTGGAGATGTGAGTCCACAAGCCCATCCTCGCTGGGAAGAAGGCCACAGTGGGAGCAGTGCCCTTGTAACATTTTTCAGACGATTCCAGCAAAGCCGGAGGGGGTTGTAGGTCTCATTTCCTTGTATCAGCTCATCTTACCAGAGGCAAGAGGAGAGAACATTCTTTGATCAAGGTAAAGACTAAGCTAGTGGGATTGTTATATAATTCTTCGCTTCTCCTTCTTTAACATTTTAATTTTTCCCTGATGTACCACTGTGTTTTATTTCCCAACATGCCTATCATATATAAATATGTCAGTTTGTATGTGTGGTCTCCTTTCAAATTCCCACTGTTTCCGCTGAAAAGAAATTCCGAAGCAATGTGCTCTTCAGGTTTTTACTTAGGCGTGCTTTTTCCCAGTAAAAACCAAAGACAAATGACCTAGAAATGAATCTGTGGGATTTTAGCCACCAGTAAAATGCAGGCAGCTAAAATACCTGACATCCAAGTCATGGTAAATGAACGCTTACTCCTGTTCATCCATAACTTTTATAATTCCCTTCCTTACATTTTAGGAACATTTTTTTAGTTATGTTTTCATAATTTAGACATTCCATTGATTGAAAATTCAAAGCAACTCTTAGTGGACAAGGTTACATGCCCCAAATTAGGCAAATGTTTTAATTAACCTGGTCTCTTTCTGGAACTGCTGTGGGTTCTGTGTTCCTTGTTGCAGCCAAACTTGACTTTAGCTGCTAGCATCTTGTAAATTCCATTTGAGGAGACCTCAGTGCAGTTTGCATTGGGACTTTTTCTCTGAAGTTAATCAGACTGTCCAGGGAAAGTTATGGACTTTTCCCTGGAAAATCTAACTCTGGGCTCTGAGGAATTAAGTCACAGAGTTTTCAGAACCTTACGAGGAATCGCAGAAATGCAATGCTGTGGCCCTTTCTCTCCACAGACACAAAAATATAGAATGAAGAGTACGCGTTCCAGCAGGTTATTCACTACCTGCCATTTCCTTTCACTGTGGCATCATTTTAAATTGCTATTCCTTTATTTTTCCTTTTAAATGGAAAGTTAACTTCATATTTTAGATCCCTGATTATGGTTCTTTGTAGGTGATTTGGTGTCTTCTCTTCTCATGCATTTTTCCTTTTTCATCTGTGGTCAATATTAACCCCAGATTTATTTTTTGAACTCTAAGAGACTAGATGTGACCCAAAATAAGCTGGGAAATTTCACATTGCCCTTCTCAGAGTAAACTACTGAATAATAGGATGCTGATGTTTAATAGAATAGGTGTGCATTCACTTAGGGAAATGTGAGACTGACACAAAGGCCCTTAAGAGGTAAAAGATGGGCTATCTAGGAGGCCAGGGTACCTGGAGCAGAGGGAGGACCAAGATCTAAGTCAGAGATGGCCTGGGGCCAGCTCACACAGAGCCTGGTGGGCCAAAGAGGGAGTTTGGACTTTATTCTAATTTGGGAAGTCTTTGTAGAATTTTAAGCAGAGGAGTGACATAGTCTAATTTGTGTTTTGAAAAGGTCGCTCTGATGCCAGGTGCAGGGGTCTGCTCCTGCAGTCCCAGCTACTCTGGAAGCTGAGGCAGGAGGATTGCTTGAGCTCAGAGTTTGAGGCTGCAGTGAGCTATGAGCACACCACTGTACTCCAGCCTGGGTGACAGAGCGAGACCCCGTCTTTGAAAAGAGATCACTCTGAGGAAAATAGATTGGGGCAAGGGGTAGTGAGAGAGAGGAGGGTGTTGTAGAAGACCAGGAAGGGAATGGTGGTTTGGATCGAGGTGGTGACAGTGGAGATTGTGAAGAGGGAAGGGATTTGAGACAAATTTTGGACACTGAATCAAGAGCACATGCTAATGAAACAAAAGTGAAAGGAATCACAGATGAGCCCTAGGGGTTTGGAGAGAGCAATTGGGTGGAAGATGGTATCTTTCGCTGAGATAGGGGCAGCTAGAGTGGGGAAGAGATCACAGGATACAGAGAGGAAAGCAAAAGGGCCAATTCTTATTTGTTTCACTATATTGAGCACTTTCAATGTGCAGCCTTGAGCTGGGTGTGAAGGACACAACACTGAAGAGGTCATAGTCTTAACCGATTTGTGTTTTCCTCCTACCTTGCTGGTGATACTTTCCTATTCTCCTTTACTTCTCCCCTCCCAGACTATAGATGTCGGTGTGATTGAGGGCTCCATCCTCAATCTACATTGACTTCTGGTCTCCTCTGGTCTTTGGCTGTAAACTCTGTCTATATACTGATGGCTCCCAAATTGATCTTGCCTCCCTGGACCTCTTCCTCTAATTTTAAGCTTATACATTCAATGACGGCTTGACATCTCCAACTGATGTATAATAGGCATCTCAGAATCAACACACGTGCAACTAAGCGCTGGTATCCGTGTCCCCTGCCTCACCCCAAAGCCCTGCTTCTCCTGCATTTTCCCCACCTCTATAAATGTCAACTTCATCCTTATAGTTGCTCAGGCCCAACCTTGCAGTTATGCTGCCCTGTTCTCTTTTTCACACCCTACATCTGAACCACCGACCAGTCCCATTGACTCTACCTTCAGGCTATATCCAGAATCCAACCACATGTCCTCTCCTCTGCTGCCACCACCCTGGGTCCAGCCACCATCGCCTCTTGCCTGGGTCATTGCAGGGGCTCCTTACTGGTCTCCCTGCCTCTGCCCTTTTCCCTTTTAGCTCACTCTCAACACAGCAGCCAAGTGATCTCGTTAGACTAGAAATCACTCCTATCGCTTCTCTGCTAAACACCCTGCAGTGGCTCGATCTCGCTCAGAGTGAGAGTCAAAGTCCCTACAGGCACCTCCAGGTCCCACATCATCTGGCACCGCGTCACCGTGCTGGTCTCAGCTCCTTCAGTCCCTCTCACCCTCCACTCCAGCTGCGTCCTGGCTCATGCCGGGTGCTCCCCAGTTTAGACCCTTCTCATTCACTGTTGTCTCTCCTGGAAGAGTCTTCTCCCAGCTCTCTCTATGGCCGCCTGCCTCACTGGCTCTGGTCATTTTCAAATGTCGCTTTCTCAATAGGGTCTTCCCTGGCTTCTTATTTAAAGTCTCATCACCCATCCCCCCACCCCTGGCATTCCTCAACCCCCTTCTCTTTTTTCCTCCTCTCCGTGGCACATCTCCAGCTGTCATTTCACATATTTGTTTTATTTATTGTATGTCTCTTGCCACTGGACTGTAAGCCTCTTTGAGTTTTCATTTCTCTGCTAATAAAATGGAGAAAGCCTGCCTGCCCATCATACAGGGTTGCAGTGCAGGTTGGATAGAATGATGTCTGAAGGACGAGCAAGGATAAGATCTTGTCATTGACCATAGCATCTGGCCCTGACTGAATGCCAGAGCTTTGCATATAGGACTATCTCATTTAATTCTCATGTCCAATCAATGAGATATGAACTCATATTATTGAACTCATTTTGCAAATCTGAGAAAACTGAGGTGCACCAAAAAGTTAAGCAAATTACTCACCAGCTGGTAAACAATCGAGCCAGGCTTTGATCCCAAGCATTTTTCCCACCATGTTCTACTGGCACAAAATAAATGTTTTAATGACTGATTGGAGTAATGGAAAGGATTTGACCTGAGGTACAACTTCTGTCTCCAGACTATTTTTCTCTTGACAGTTAATTAATGTAGCATTTCCCCCATGTTATCCTGCCTGTCTCCTCTTCAACACAAACAGGCAGAAATTCCTGTCTTCCAAAAGAAAAAGGTATTGTCAGGCACTCCTCTGTCTTCCCTCTCCCCACCCAAGAAATGAAACTCTATCATACGTCCCTGAGGTTTTTGTTGTACGGTCTAACCAAATGCAGATGGTTTGTTTTCTCAAGTTCAGTCCTCATACTTAGTAAAGTATTTGTAGTTATCTACCGAAACAAATTCTGGACTTAATTGCAAACACCAGCTTCCCAAATAACTTATTCCATGCTGTTCTGCCTTGTTTGTGTTATGGCCTTTCTGTGCTAATGAATTTGTAAATGTAGTTTAATTACTGTTTACCAAAAAATAGCTGCACACAGATCAGTCTCTCAGTCTCAGTGGGAGACTTAGCCAAAATGTTGAGGCAATTTGTTTCTAGTGCGAAAAGCAGCTAATAAATGAGAAGCACTTTTTAAACACTGGGAAAGGAACTTAAGTTTAGTTTTGAAGAAACAGTGCTTTCTATATCTAGGGCAATAAATCATTCTTTCAGGGTGTCGATTTAAATACCAAAATGACATTTTTCCCCAAGGCTACACACACAGCGATTTGTACATAACCAAATTATACTAAAAGTGATTTGATTGAAAACCACACCAAAGAGCTGTTTCCTAAAGAACTCCCCAAAAGGAAAACTTGAAATTATTTGTAAATTTCATAAAATGTTTCAGAGTTCTATAAACCCATGTATTATGTATTACCTCATGTTTCTAAATTCTGGCTTCAGGCAAATTGCTAACTTAGCAAGTAAATGACAATTTTAAAATTCTAATACAAACCAGCCTCTCTAACTTTGTTTTTTTAATCTTGGGGGGGGGGGAAGGACACAGAGGGAAGTGAAAGATATTGGAATGTTCAATTTATAAATTCTGTTTCTCTCCATTTGGAGTTCTAGTTTAATTTTGCTTTTGCATAAAATGGTGTTTGCTTGATTCCACATAAAGAGGGAACTCTGAAAGTGAGTTCCTTCCTGCAGCTGTTGGCCATGCTAATAGGAAGGGTGCTCCATCCTCCCTAACCTTTGGGACACCTGCATATGAGCAGGGCAGAGCCAGGTTCTGTCTCCAGTGCAGAACTCAGAAAACAAAATCAATCAACTTGACAATTAATACGGATTTCTCATTATTGCCTGAACTATGGATATTACCAAAGAAGTTTGAACCAATATGAGATACAAACACTGCCCTGTAGGAATTTATTTTTAGTGAGGCCACCAGACAGGCAATTCAATATAAGATATCAAAACACCAAGTCTTAACTACCAGATAGCTTTTAGTGTGTCAAATAGAGTTCTGAAAACCAGACCCTCATACTTCTGGCAAAAATCCTCCTTTTCCAAGACTATTCCACATTTCCGTGTTGTAATTACCTTTCTATCAGTCACTCTAGCATTTATCAGCTCACCACATGCCATTTGCGGTGGGCCCCACGGAGACTCTGCTTCCCTCGAGGGGCTGACCATGTAGTGAGAGGGAGATAGACAGATACAAACACCATAAGGCGGAAAATCGCAGAGAAAATCGGCAGTCATGATTAAAATGGGGATATGTTGTCTTTCAGATATTCTGTAATTTTCCAAGCTTTACTTTCAGGATTTTTTCCAATAGAATAAAAATGCACACTATAACTGCAGAGCATCTTTATGAGACCACGCTTAAATCATATCACTCCAAAACTAGGAGCTAAGCTCAGATATCACCCCCTCCAAGAAAGCTTCCTGGATAGCACCCTGCCCCCCTGTGGCTTGGGCATCCTTCCTAGGTACTCTCACTGCATTCACTGTTTACTCTGGATATGTGTGTGGCGTATCTATCGTATTGTCTCCTCACTGTCACCACTACCCCAACACACACAGCTCAGTGTCCTTAAGGAAGGAGGGGCCAGGTCTTACTCTTTGCATCCAAAGCCCGGACATGTCCAGTAATGGTGCTTGGTAAATGGCTATGAATGGCTATGTGACTGGGAAGATGGCAATTGAAGGTGTTTCCCCATCTAGTAAAAGTTCTCTATATTCCCCACACTAAATTAAGTTAAAAAATGTATAATAAGAGGGTATGCATTCTTGTGTTTTTAAAAATGTAAATGTATTAAAATACATATTAATAGCATATTTAAATAAGTATGCATATGAAAAATCTGGAAGAATACACACCAAAATGTTAGCAGTGGTTATCTCTAAGTGTTAAGATTTGAAATGATGCCGACTTTTTTCTTTATGTGTCACTGTGTTATTTTCCTATTTTACTATGGATGTGCGCTGCTGGTATGATAAGAAAATACAAAGTTATTTATATTTTAAAACGGAAAGTTTGGCCTATTTCATAAGCCACAATCATAAGACCTAAATAATTTTATGAAGCATCATCTTTATGATCTAAACCCAAGGTTGTCAGTGATTTACTCTGTGACTTTAAATTACTGAACTAGCTTGGTGGTGTTTAGTGGTATTAGATAAGTTTGTTTCCATTTTCCTTCCTCATGTCTGTGTTTATAATATTGAGAAAGTACCCAAGCGGCACTTTACTTGGAAATATTCTAGCAAAAAAACATGCTAAATTCTCTCTTTTGGTCTCTCTCTCTCTCTCCCTTTTCTTTAATTTTTCCTGCTGATTCTTGGGTTAGGTATTAGAACCCCAGCCTTCTTAAATCCAGGCTCAACCTCTTGCAAACTGATAAACCAGAACTAAGTAACCAATTAATTCTCCCTCCCTCCTAACTCCTTCCCTGTCCCCTCCCACCTCCTTCCCTGTCCCCTCCCTTGCCCTTTCCCTCTGGATCTTTGCTTTCAGGCTATCTCTGCGTAAAAGAAATATCAATTTTCTGGTTAGTGATATTTCTGTGCTGCATCTTCTACTGGCCTGTGTTTCTATTATTTTGTTTGGCTGACTGCTATGTTGCAAAACCTAGACAATGTTATTGGACTAGTATAAAGTTTATTTGTTTTTTCTTTTCCCCAAAGGAACAATCACAAATTATAAAATGTGCTTCTAAAGAACAGCTCTAAGAAATCACATGCTTTCTCTTCTACCTGCAGCTGAACTCTTGCTGCCAGGATGGGCAAACAGAACAGCAAGCTGCGCCCAGAGGTCATGCAGGACTTGCTGGAGAGCACGGACTTCACAGAGCACGAGATCCAGGAATGGTATAAAGGCTTCTTGAGAGACTGCCCCAGCGGACATTTGTCAATGGAGGAGTTTAAGAAAATATATGGGAACTTTTTCCCTTACGGGGATGCTTCCAAATTTGCAGAGCACGTGTTCCGCACCTTCGACGCGAATGGGGATGGGACCATAGACTTTAGAGAATTCATCATAGCCCTGAGTGTGACTTCCAGGGGGAAGCTGGAGCAGAAGCTGAAATGGGCCTTCAGCATGTACGACCTGGACGGAAATGGCTACATCAGCAAGGCAGAGATGCTAGAGATTGTGCAGGTACGTGACCCTAGCCCCTTAAAAGAGAAGAGCGTGTGTCACAAGTAAGGATTGGAAGGCGCACAGTGTAGCACGGTGCAGAGGTGGCAAACTGGTGGGTCACCAGGGCACTGTATTTGGCCAACCCAGTGTTTTTGAAAAGTTTGAACCCATGTTATAATACAGGGAGGCAGTGCATAAAAATCCACATTGGTTGGCATCTCTTGAAAACCCAGCAGCTCTGGCCACCCTGGGCCCACACTCTTGCCTGTTATTAGTCACCTGGGGCTTTGTGGTGATCCCTATACTACAGATGAACATGCACCCTTCAGTTGGCCATGCTTGTTACGGCCACTGCACTGACTCATTGCAATAACCTGCTTAGACCTGTGCCTTTGGGGTTGTATCCCCTGGAGGGGTGTTCAGTAATCAAGCTGTGGCCTGGGTTCAAGTCCTGCATCATTCAGTCACTACCACTATGACTTTGACCAAGTTAGTTCATCTAAGTGAGCCTCAGTGTCCTCATCTATAAAATGGAGCTACCAGTGGTACAAACCCCACACATGTTGTGGGGTTATTCTAAGATGAGGTGTGACTCTCTATGCTAAATGCTTAGCATAGTGCCAGCCATACTGAAAGCTCATCACCATCACCATCATTAATTTACAACTTTATCAGACTCTTGAATAACAGCAGGGATCTGGACTCCAGGCTCCACGCCATCAGAGATACAAACACTGTAGAACCGAGGCCTCCCTCATTTTAGTAAGAGGCACTCCAGTTTACTTCCCTAAATCACTCTCCCAGAGCGTTTCCTGCACAGAACAGGAATATGGGCCCTGGTGTTGGCTACATTTTCCTTGTGGGCCCCCAGCACATGTGGGGAGGCTGGGAGGCAGAGTCAGGAGCTTGGGTTGTGGCAATGATGGGGCTCAGCAGTGGGTGGGACCCAGAGACAATCCTAAGGAGACAGAGACAGGACTCAGGAGAGGCAGCTGCAGGCAACAAGAAGGACTAGGTGGTGGGCAGCCTGGGGGAGGCTGGCAGGCAAGTGGGACACAATAGGGAAGCATCTGGCAGTAGACGGCAGGTCCAAGAGAGTGGGCCTTTGGCTTCCTGGAGGGCTTGTCTCGGAGGCCAACACTCATCCCAGGACACCCAGGTAGATGTCCTGCAGAGGGAGAGCTGTGGCCCCTGGAAGAACTGTTGGGCTGCTGGACAGCTGGGGGACATAACACAAGGAGACAAAAAGAACTCAGCTACTGGTGAGGATGAGGGTGGGGTGCAGTGGTACTTGCCTACAAAATCTACAGGGAACCTGGTTTGGCAATAGGGACAGAGCTCAAAAGAGACTTGCAAGATGACCTGTTAGTGGGCCTTGAAGCTGAGGCCTGGGGCCTGCTCCCAGGCCAGTGGGACTGAAACCACATGGACAGTTTAAGTGACAAATGTCAGTAAGATGCAGAAGCAGGGATCCAAAGTGACCCCTCCTTATCATTGGGAACTCAGTAGGATCTGCCTATTCCTTCTTTCTAGTTGGGCCACCAGTGGCTTTTTCTTCACCCAGAGCAGTATCTATCTGAAGAGATTGTGTTCAATTAATCCCTCAGAGATGTGAGGGATTAAAATAAAAATAAAGGCTTTCTCTCTTCCCCTGAGGATAAACATATAAAAAATATATATATTTATATATAATATATATATATATATAATAAACATATAAAAAAATATAACATCTTCTGTAAAAATATAGGCAGTATAGAAAAATATAAAAGTGTTCTTTTTTCATCTGGGAGTGCTGTGCTCCACCCCTCTGTAGTAAAGGGGTGAGAATATTCTCCTTTTGGAGAGAATTGCTTCCTGACTGGAATCTACGAAAAAAAATTCTCATTAGCCATGGTGATATCTCTTGTCGAGCACTTTTGCCCGGTGGTCCTGGCTGTCATCAGCCAATGGTTTCAGGCCAGTATTGATGCAGGGAGGAACCTTCAGACCTCGTAGGCTTATGTGAGTTTTACCCACAGCTGAGCGCAGTGGCTCATGTCCGTAATCCTAGCACTTTGGTAGGCTAAGGCGGGAGGGAGTGCTTGAGGCCAGGAGTTCCAGAGCAGCCTGGGCAATACAGCAAGACCCCATCTCCCCAAAAAATTAAAAAAGAAAATGAAAGAATCATTCACACATTCATTCATCACCTCCTAAGAACTTGGCCCTGGGAATAAACAGTATAAATAAATACAAATAGAACTGTCTCTATGCTGTGGAATCCAGTCTGCAAGAGCAGGAAGGCTGCAGAGAACGTGCAGAAGGCATTAGTAGACCCTCGCTCAGCACCTGCCGATTTATTCCACAATGTCCCTTACGGGGTGTAAAAAGTGATCATAAAAAGGCAGATGCCTTAGTCTGACAGAGGCATTTTCTTTGCTGTAAAATACCTGAGTCCATTCACTGGCCCAAGGTCAAGTTTCCAGACCACAACTGTAAGGACACTCGTTCCTTAAGAAACATTTATACACTCGTGGCGCTGAAGAAGCCAAATTCCCTGAACTGTTTTCTAGTGCGTTAAGCCCTGATGATTAATATTCACGACCGCAGAAGGGAAATGTTGTAGCATGGTGAGGCGACTTCAGAATCATCGAAGAGATTAAATTAAATTTGGAACTGCTTTCATATTAAGGATTATGTTATTCTCTTTGGCTACTTTGCACACTGACAATTCATGTATTCTGTCGCATTCTTATGCTAATCTCCCTGCTTTCAATTATTCCGGATGAATTGGAATGTGCTGTAGGATTTTAACTGCCCTTCCCATTCTGTATATTTTTTTCTTCCTTTTTTTCCCTTCCCTCTTTGAAAGCCCACACTCCCCAGGCCTCGTCACTGTGGCAGAAGCTCTGTTCCTTTTTGTGGACCCTCTTGTCTTGGTTCTAGCTGGCTCGCAGCATTTAGGAGAACGTTCATTTGCTTCAGAAGAGTCACTGTCTGCCGTTCCTGTTTTGTGCCTGGGTAATACCTATTAGAGAGTTGGATGAGGGGGAGGAAAGCTGCAGACCAGGAGAACCAGAAACAAATTAAGGTTCGATTTGTTAACATGTAACTTGTAGCTTGATAACAAGTGGTGATACATAAATTCTCAGCTGAATCTCTGTCCCTCCAAGACTCAGAAATTCAAGCAACTAATGAAAAATGCAAATTCCTGATTGTTCACCTACAAACACTAATAACCAGTCAGGGTGAAGACTGGGGTAAAAACAAGTTTATAATTAGGCTTGACAATGAATGGGCTGTGGGAATACAATTCATAAATTTTCTAGTTGTTCTTCCCAGATGTCATTTCCAGTGGCTTAGCTGTGGTATCCAAAGAATAATATTTGTAGTGACAAGCTAGAATTCTTTTGTATTTCCTAACATTAGTGTAAAAGACTCTAAAATTTATGAGACTATTGTGATTTCTGTGTAGTACTGAAATATACCATATTAGTTTCCTATGGCTGCTATAACAATGCACCAGAAACTTAGTGGCTTAAAACAACACAGACTTTTTATCTTACAGTTCTGGAGGTCAGAAGTCTGATGTCAGTTTCAGTTTCTGGACTAAAATTAAGGTTTCCTCAGGGCTGTGTTCCTTCTGGAGGCTTTTGGGGAGAATGCTTTTCCTCGCTTTTTCCAGCTGCTAGAAGCTTCCTGAGTTTCCTTGGCCTATGGCTCTCTTCATCCAAATTCAAAGTCAGCAAGAGCAGGTAGAGTCCTTCTCATGCCCTCTACCCAGGCATCTTACTCTGTTTCTCTCTGCCACTTAGAAAGATCCTTGTGGTTACTGGCACTCTGGGGATAAGCCAGGAGAACCCTCCCATCTCAATATCCTTAATTTAATCACAATCTGCCGAGTTTCTTTTACTATGCAAGATAACATATTCACAGGTTCCAGGGATTAGGGTGTGTGGACATCTCTGGGGAACCGTCATTCAGTCTACCACAAATGCCAAAATGCAGCTGTGCTCCTTTTTAAAGAAAATATTTTTTGTGCTATATCAACATCTGGATGAATGAGCAAAACTGTATGCAGATTTATTTTTAGAGCCTCAAATGAACATTTTTACATTCATGTGTTTTTTTAAGCAACAAATTTAGGAACAAGATTTAGGCTTGATCTTTTATTATTGCATCAAAAATCATCTCTCAGGAGTCTTAAGCCAGATAACAACCCTGACCTTTCCTCATCTTACAGCGGATTCTCTCCTTCTGGTGGGGGTTGAGGTCAGCCCACCACTGCAGGAGGAAGGTCTTGCCCTACACGGTTCCTGTCCCTCAGCCCAGCTGGAGGCTGCTCTAAACACCCATGCCCAACCTGGCACAGGCTGTGTCTGAGGAAGGGGCCAAGTGAACAAGCGAGTGGTGTCCCTGATTCTGCCATGAACACTTAGACACTCTCTGGGATCTTGGGGGGTGGAGGGAATGTCAAACTTACGGATCCACAAATGGGACCCAGCGCTCCCAGGGAGATCATGCAGGAAGAAAATGGAATTATACTTGCTTCCCTTTTGTTCTCAAAAAGTAACTAACTAGGACCCTTGAAAGGTCAAGTTTTTAACTACAGGACTGTCATCAGCTATTTATATACAAGCTGCATTGCATTATTCTTATGATTGAATGAAAATTATATGCTTAGACAAAATTTGGTCATTCATATCTAAAGCAAAGATGAAGAGGGAACCAAAAAAAGACTAGGCACAGCAGAGTAGCCATCTCGGACAAAGCAGGTCGATATTGCCTTGCTTTTCTCTTCTTTGAATCTGCCTTTCCTCCTTTCCCATCTCCTTGTGTTCCCTAAGGACTCGACTTCCCTTTTTTACAGAGGCAGCTCTGCATTGTTATTAAGGGTGTAGACCTCAGCGCAGAGTGCCTGGCTTCCCATCGTGATTCTGACACTTAGTATAATAGCTATGCGTCCTTGAACAAGTTACTTAACATCTCTGGCGTCACTTTCCTGATTTGTGAACTGGAGCTAATCAGAGCACCTAACTCATGGGTGATTGCAGGTGTGAAATCAGTTATTACAAGTAAAGTGCCTAGAACAGTGCCCGTCATGGGGTGTCACTCAATAAATGTTGGCTGATATTATTCCTACTACTGTTTCCAGATGTAGGACAGGGTGTCGCCCTACTAAATAAAGGGAATTTATTTTCTGATTCAATGGAGAAAGTAATGAATAGAATCTTCCATTAAGTTTAAGTTAAATTTACCCAGTTGTAAAATGTATGTTCACAAAGAAAAGGGAGATCATCCAACTAAATCTCCAATTGGTGGAAATCACAGAAGAGATATTCTTGGCCCCAGGACCCCTCACCTTCTTTGTCTGCTGTCTTTCCCACCTAAGACCAGCCCATCTGGGCTGTTCTGATGCTCACAGAACTCAGACAAAAGAAAGATCACCTTTCCAGGAAAAAATGTGGTTGGCACCAGGAATTCCCCAAACCTTGTTGATCTGAGCCCACAGTCACACATCATACATGGGACTATTTGGGGGACAGCTTGTCAGGATTTGTCTCAAGTTCAAGATAAAGCCTTTCCAAAAGAATCCAAAGGCTGACATAATGTTACTCATAGCAGTCCTTAGAGAACTTACTTTAAAGACCAGGTTAGAATATTTTGGAATTAACATGTTTCACTACTTGGATGGTAATGATTGCTTTGAAAATACTTGGAGTTCATATAATGGTTATTTTAGAATCAGACTTTCCCTATCAGTTGTGTTCAGAGTTAATGGGCATTTTTGATGAAGGCAAGGTGAACTTTAGAATACCCCTAGTCTACATTTCCACACCTTTTAAATGGATGAAAACTGAAGGAGTTTGGAAATACACTGGCAGCCCACAACAAAAGATTTTGGTTTTGCTACTTTTAGCGGTATGGGAAAATTTTTTTTTTCTGATTCACCCCTGTGATGAATAAGGCACACACATCTATGCAGCGACCAGATGAGGAGAAGATGGGGTGGTGATGGTGATGGTGGTGGCCGTGCAAAGGAAGTTTGTCCTCCACAGGCACCAAACCAACCCACAGATTAATCCCCCCGGTTTCAAGAGCGCCAACCGTGACTAATTCAGACAACCATCCTATGAGTAATTGTGCCACAGAGAATGAGAATAAGGGCCAGAGAGACTTTTTGACATTCTTTTTAGGAGCACATTCTGAGTAGTATTTGCATTTTTTTCCCCCAAAGACCTTTCTAAATTGGTGTCACACCACATCACTTTCAATATGTTCCTTAGAGACTTGAAACAACTGTGCTCTTTGGATTCAAGGGGAAAAAAAGTAGGGGGCAAGGGAAGAGTTTCTAGTTCATATTCTATGGCCCCTGGGAATTCAGCTCCAAACCCTTGCTTAATTCTCAATTATCAATAGGGACCACGAATGTTACTCTGGAATGCAACTCAGATTTCTTTCCTGGAGAAAACTCGTCAAAGCAATTGCTTAGGCCAGTGATTTTCTCTAAGAACTGACCTTAGTGTTTGCTTATTGGTTGTGTTGGGTATGTCCCTTTCTTACCAGGGTATAAATCTTATTGAAAGCCACACTATAGCTTAAGAATTTAAGTTACAATGACTCTTAGCATCAAGTATGGCATTTGGCAAACATGAGTAAGTGCCTACTATCCAAAAGGTACCTCTTTCCTTTTTCTTCTAGAATATGGTTTTTTAAATGTTTTTAAATTTTATTTTATTTTTATAGATTTAGGGGGTACAAGTGCAGTTTTGTTACACGGATATAGTGTATAGATGTAAGGTCTGGGGTGTTAGTGTGACCATCACCCAAATACTGTTCGTTGTTCCCATTAAGTAATTAAAAGGCACCTCTTTCTGGTTGCTCCCTCTATATCTTCTTTGTGGACTTCTTCCCTTCTCCTGCTCCCTAAATATGGACAATCCCAAGTAGTGTTCCCTCTGTTGCTTTCATTTCCTCTGAGAAGTCTCTTCTCCGTGTTTGTCATGGGCCAGGCATAATGGTAAGGGCTTTCCAAGCTGTATTAGTTTCCTAGGGCTGCCATAAAAAAATTACCATGAACTGGGTGGCTTAAAACAATAGAAATTTATGTTCTGTCACATTTCTAGAGGCCGGAAGTCCGAAAATCAAGTTGTCAACAAGGTGGTTTCCTTCTAGAAGCTCTATGGGGAAATCTTTTCCATGCCTCTTTCCTAGCTTCTTGTGCTTGTTGGCAATCCTTGGCATTCCTTGGCTTGCAGCTGCGTCACTCCAATCTCTGTCTCCACCATCATATGGTATTATCCCTATGTGTCTGTGTCCAAATTTCCCTCTGCTTATAAAGACACCAGTCATTGCATTAGGGCTCATCAGAATCTATTATGGTCTCGTTTTGACTTGATTACATCTGCAAAACCCTATTTTCAAATTAGGGCACATTCACATGTTCCTGGTGGACATGAATTTTTGCAGGACACTATTCAACCTAGTACACAAACACTATCTCATTTAATCCTTACAACAACCTCATCAGCCCCATCTTATGGTTGAAGAAACAGATTACTGCCAGATCTTCATCTCCACTGTCCAACTATTAAGGGACATCTCCACTAAAATGTTGCACTAGTACCTAAAAGTCAATATTCCAAAAACAAACTCATCATTGCCCAGTCCTCCCCACTCACCCCGCCCCTTTTTAAACAGTCCTGCCATCCATCCTGTAATCAAGAAAAAGACATCTTTGGTACTCCTCCACCATCTATCTCCATATCCAGGCAGCCACCAGACCTATTAAATCTGCCTTCTAAATATATTTTAAATCTATCATTCCTGTCCATTCCTCCTGCCACTGTCTCATTTCTAGTTAATGATGGTACCCATCCCTTTTAGATAGGAGCACTTAATATTTTTTCAATCTTATGTAAAGTTCGATGCAAAGGCAGCTTCAGAAAACTCCTTCCAAAGAGGTCTTTACCCTCCTAAACAGACATTCTGCAGTTGCTATGTTTTAGGCCTTCACATTTCTTACCTATATTACTATAATTTTATCCCAGTTACATATTTCTATATATCAAAACCAACCCATAACTTAATGACTTAAAACAACAATCATTTATTTAGCCCATGAATCTGATATTTAGGCAAAACTTGGTGGGATCCCATCTCTGTTCCATGTGCCATTAGCTGAGGTGGCTCAAAAGCGGCTGGGAGCTGGAACAGCTGAGGCTCCTTGGGTCTCCTTCTGCATCTCTATGTGGTCTCTCTTCGTGTTCTCTCTTGCATTGTGGCTCCAGGGTGGCCAGACTCCTTATATGGCAGCTCAGGGCTCAAAAGGTGTAGGTCCCAAGAAAGAGAACCAGGCAGAGCTGTAGCTCCTTTTATGACCTGACTATAGAGGTCACAGAGCATCACTTCCCCCCTCCACCCCCAGTCACAGCAGTCACAGAGGTCTCTGCCGTTCACCAAGGCCTCCAGGCTCAAGGAGGAAGAAACCTAGAGTCTACCTCTTGATGGGGCCGTGGCAAGGTTCTGGAAGATTGTGGAGGACTAGGAATACTGTTCTGTCCATGTTTGGAAAATACAATCTTTCACACCACATTTCTAACAGGTCTTCCTGCCTCCCCTCGGGCCCTCCCCCAAGTCTGTTTCCGCCATTGATGCCGGAGTCATCTTTCCAAACTGTAGCTATAATCGTGTTTGTCTCCTGCTTAAAATCTTTGAATGTCTAAATTCCTTAACAAGGCATGTGACAGCCTTTGTGACCGGGAGCCCAGCTCTCTGAAGACTCATCTTACTTTGTAGTTTTTGAATATTCCACGCCTCAGCTAAATGTCAACAGGAAGATTCCAGAAGCCATCGTGGTCTCTCACATCCTACAGCCTTTCCTCATGTGGTGGCCTGGAGTGTGCCCTCTTGCCACGTATTTCTTTCTCACCCGTGAGAAGTTATCTCCTCTGCCCGCCATGGCCTGGTCCCATTCACTTTAACCTTGTTTTTCTATAGTGTCTTTTGTTGATCTTCATCGAAATACTGCTCCTATTCTTGCTAATTTCAAATAGATTGATAGTTTTTAATCATGAACAACTCCACTACAAGATAATTACTGTATGATCTCATTAATAGGACTTTACTGTGTTGAATGCTGGATATTTTTGTAGCCCTATAAATATTCTTTAACTTTGTTCTGAGACATAGTTCAATTACTTGGAAGCAGTTTGAACTTTTCGGGTCTCACTTTTCAGATTTGTTAGGTGACACCAGAGCAGTGCTCGTCTAGGACTAATTATTCCCCCACCATTGAGGCAAGACCTTTCTGAGCAGCCGATGCCCTACAGATAAGGAGGCTTTCCAGTCTGATTGATGAAAATAGGCACTTTTCTTGACGTAGCGTGAGGGCCAGGCCCTCTTCCTTCTAAGCCTTTCACTTGGTTCTTCCCCCCCAGTCTTGGGTAGTTTCCTGTCATGCATACACCGCCTCAGCTGAATCCTTGAGCTCTGGAGTTCTCTCTCTGTGCAACTCCCCTCTCCTGTGCTCCATCTGCTGAACACCACTTGGGTATCCTCAGACCTCAACTCCAATGGCCAAGTCAGTGAGTTCACCAGGGGCCGTGTGGGTTCCCTCTTGGCACTGTGGCTTGGAAACTCTCTCAAGGCATTCAGCTGGAGCTGTCATAGGGCTTACTGCTTTTGTTTCCAGTTTCTTAGGGATCACTGTCCTTTGCTCCCCAATTTCCAGTGTCTTGAAAACTGTTGCATCACATATATTGTCTTTTGGGTTTTGTTGCTGTTGCTTCAGGTGGGAGGGTAAATACATTCAATCCCTATTACTCCATCTTAGCCAGGAGCAGCACTTTCTGCTCTCATTTTAATATATTTATCTGTTCACCTGTCCTCCTACACCTGTACTGTGAGCTCCATCAGAGCAGGACTGCGCTTTCCCTCTCTAATGAAAGCGATTTAGCATAGTTCGCTGTGCTTATCATAAGGTCGACAGAGGTTTGTTGCATAAAGCAAGTGTTAGACTCCAGAGCATACAAAGATGAATAAGATAGTATCCCTATCTTACAGAAACTGAAATAAAAGGGGAAAAAAAGAAAGAAAGAAAGAAAGAAAAAGAAACTATCGGGAAGGCAAATCTCACGGAGAAGCGTTATAGGTTATCTGTTCTGAAAAACAGAGGAGCAGAGAACAGAGCCCAGCTGAAAAGGAAGCCAAAGTAAGAGTCCGTCCTGGTGCAGATAGCACTTTGCTGTGGTACTGGTTTCATAAACTGTTCACAGATGCTTTGTTGAAAAACAAAAAGGGTTCTGGCCAAACCAGTTTGAGAAAACCTGGGTTCAATAGTGGTTAGCATGTCTCGTTACTGTAGGGATTCTCAGAATCTTTAACGTGTTCGTGTGCATCATGGTGCTCCAAAAAAGGGGTAAGGGAAGCAGTGTTTCTCAAGCTATGTTGATGATGGCATCTCTCTGATCTTAGAGCATCTTGGAAGGATAATATTTCTTGGAAAATGCTTTGGGAAAAACTTCCTTACAGTATCATCAACAGATGACTGCCCAGCCTTTACTTGTATATATCTTCAGTTCCATGGACTTGCTTCTGCAGAACAGCCTATCACTATTCTGCCATTGGACACCCCTGAACATGAGAAAGTTCTTCTCATGTTAAGACTCCATCTAACTTCCCATAACCGTTCAAGTCATGAAAGGGCGTAGTGCTGGGTTCTTTTAAATCATAAGCTCCCCTAGAGTGCAGGGAGTATGATTCCACGTATGAATCTTTGACTTACTCATTACCTTTGAGGATCAAATTATCACAAAGGGAAGAATGCATGACGTGATTCAGTGGTTTCAAACTCCATTTTTAGCAGCAAAAATTGTGTTTTTTTCCAAGCAGAATCTTACATGAAACCTAATGTAAGAATGGAACTTCTTTGGCTGAAAAAGAAGTGGATCCTATTCTCCTCTCGCCTGCTTGCCTGTGAAGGTGCTTAAAGCAACTCGGGAGAACACTACGAAAGTATGAAAGTTACCGATTTAAGTTATTCCTCTAGCTCTAAATGGGAAAGTACTTATGCCATTCCACACATATAGATATTAATCCTACTTTAAAAGTATTTCCAAAAAAGATTTTCATGGCCCCGCTTTCCTGGCATGTAATATCCTTCTAAGCAAGGTGCTGTTATTTATAATCTAAAAACAACCTTGTACTGCTTAACTTCTCTTGCCCTTAGTCTGCTATCGGAAAGCCTTCAATGCCTGGTTTCCTGTTAGAAGACCCTAAATTTTCTGATGAAAAGAGTCAGTGTGGTTTCCTTCAGAGGAAAGGTTGTGTGTTAACTCTTGGAGTTGTGCCTGCCCTCAGTTACTCACACAACCTTGATTGGTGCAGATCTGAGTCCTTCCTTTCCAGCATTCCAAGAGGTTGTTCCTTCAAAGGAAAAAAGAAACAAAAATATAGGCCATGAGGAAGCTGGTAGGGCCCTGGCCACAGTGGGGAGCTGTCCCAAGCCTGCCTGGGTGCCCCAAAGCTCTGCATCTACCCAGAGACAAGAATAGGGCTCTTCAAGTTTAATCAAAAGCAGGACACCCCTGCTAGGCCTCTCAACATTGCTAAAAATAAAGTAGGGAAGTAGCCTGGTCTCTTCACGGTTTAATCTCATTAGATTTTGGGAGAGGAGGGAACTGGAGCTAATGAAAGACATGATTTGTTTCAGAAGGCTGTCTGGGTCGTGTCTCTTTTCTCTCTGTGCTGTGCAGTCCAGATTTTGAAGTTCTAATAGAATCAGCTGTCAGTTGTTGATGCCGTGGGAAGGGAGCAAAGGGACAGACAATTCCCCAAATGTGGTTTTGCAAGGCGGTCATCCACTTACTCACTCTGGAGACCCCTGGGATGCGTCATCTCAGCTCTTTGCTCTCTGCTGTGGTACCACACGTGTCATAGACCTACCTGGTTTCGTAAATAATCCATTAATCCCTATCAGTGAGTTGATGCACATTCAAAAAAAAATGAGTGCCATGAAAGAGCCATCTGGAAACATGAGCCTCTTAAAGGAGACCTCACTTCCTCCTCAGTCCACAGTATACTGAGACACTGTGCCTCCTGCCCCATTCCAGAAGCCCCAGTTATAAATATGTTCATGGCAGGGCCTTCTGACTCTGTTCATTTTGGGGAGGAGATGATGGGAGGGGGGTTGTTCGTTGTATTAACCCATCCTCGTTTCTCTGTACCACCCCCACTCCTTTGGCCTGAGAGCTGAAGACTAAAACTCTGGAAGACTCTAACTCTGGAAGACTCTGTCGAGCGTGAGCCTCCTGTTCTCACACACGTTCATGTGTTTGCTCAGCTTTTCATTCCTTTCTTCAACCAAGCGTATTAAGGGAATAGCCTTACAGTGGATTTTGCATCAGAATCCCAAGAAGAAGAATTTCATGGGCCCAAACCTTAGAGGCCGACAGTTCCAAGGAGTGCTCCAGACCAGTGGGTTTTATTTGCCACCAGGGGACCCAGAGGTAGTCTAGGTGAGGGCTTTCATAACAACTATTAAGGCAGTGCTGGGATGGCTATACCCATCTAAATGGTGCTCATTAAAAATGAGGTGATTTTGATGTCCAATATGGTACCTCCCAAGTCCTTTACTAGAAAATATGAAATAAGAGACACATGTTAGTCTTGTTGATAATTGTACCCCACGACCTGGCACACAGTAGACAATAAATAATTATTAAATAAATTATGAATGACCATTTTTCAATTCTCTGAACACGATTGCCTGCAAATAAGGGAATAGAGCTAAATTTGGGAAGTGAGCGTAAATAGGTAAATCAAATTTAATGTCACTTTCATCTTTTTGTTGATCATTGAAGAAATAGAGATTCCTGGGCATGGCCTGTGAGGCCCCGGTGAGTTGTCCCGACCTGCTCTAGCATCTTGGGCCACGTGTCCCTGCACTATGTTGGCCTTGTTGCGTGCCTCCAGCCCTGGACTCCCACACAGTGTTCCCCTCGCCCTGTGCTTTCTTCATGTCTTGGCTCAATCATCGGTCCTCAGAGAAGCCTACCCTAAGCCTCCTGACTAGGCCCAATTCTCCATTATATCATCTCCTAAGACTGAGCACCCTCCTTTGCAGCATTTTCCTCAACAAGGGTTTTACATTTGTTTATGTGATTATTTTAATGATGTCTGTCTGCCTTATTCAACAGCAAACCCCATGAGGGCAAGGACTGGCTCGATCATGATACCTGGCAATAGTAGTTGCTCAACAAATATCTGACAAATGACTGAGTGACTGAATGACTGAGTGAGAATGTGGACAGGAGTAAGGGGAAGAGCAGAGATTTCATAACGTGGGTCCGTGGGGGGGCTTGCAGACCCGTGAGCCCCGGAGCCTGTCTGCGATGGTGCGTGGGCATCCACAGGCGCGTTGGCGTGGTTTCTGAGGGGAGCGCCCAGGGCTTTGACGAATTAAGAATCTTTAAGGGGTTTCATGGGAATGTTTAATTATATGAAGAGAGGGAGGAGAAAAAGAAACCGAGGAAAATATAAAAGGATAAAGGGGAACTTTATAAAGAAAAGCAGAAGAGAATCAAGGTGAGAGAGGAGAGCGTAAGAGAAGGCACTGCAGCGGCAGTTACTCTTGAGTGAACTCTCTGAACTTAGTGAGGCTGACTGTGTACAAGGCCTTGTGTTAGGCATTATCAGGGTTTCGAAGAAAAGCCAGATCTGATTGCCACCCTCACATCTGAAAGGAGAATGTCCTGGGTAACTGCAATTCAGGGTAAGTGGAATGAAGCGATCCAATAGAGGTTGAGATGCAGCCATTTGCTAGCACAGAGGAAGGGAGATTGTGCACAGCAGTGGCAGGAGGGAAGATCGTGGAAGGCTTCCTGGAGGAGGGTAATGTTTCAGGCTGCCCTTAACACACGGGAAAGATTTCAAGGAGGAGGGAAGAGGGAGTAAGTGAGCACTCTGATGAGAGAAGAGTGTAAACAAAGCTGCTGGGCCAAGATACCAAGGTATGTGTCCAACAGGTTGGAAGATGCCGCCTTTGGCCAGTCATGGACACAAAGCAGGTGGCACCTGAAAGTACCAAGTGAGACAACCCTACTGAGGCCAGACCAGACTCAGGGAAGGAACAATCCAGCACCAAAGAAAGTTGAGGATGAGTAATTACACAGCCTCCCTAAGACTAGTGGCAAAAAATAAACGTATCACTTGTCCCTACGTGTTCTTCCCACTAAGCTCTGCAATTCCTGAGACGGCTCCATTCTCCCCCTTTACAGAGGTCGCACTAATGTGACCCAGTGGTATGCTGGTTTCCAGATACTGTGTGGTTGTGGTTGTCCTTAAGATCCCTGGGCTGAGAGTGTGTGAGTTTGAAATGTGTACAAGGGGTGTGTCTGTGTGTGTGTGTATCAGTCGCTGCCGCTGATTCCATTTTGACTAGGTCAGGAGTTATAGAGAAGCTTCCACTGTGGGAGTGAGGAGAGAGTGCTAGACCTTATGGAGAGATTCCTGCTTTCTACTATTACTAAATATTCTCCTGGCCCTCCTAAATCTCAGGGCCTCTGTCTACCCTTTTGTGAAAAAAGATCCATCTCCATGGCCTTTCCTAGCTCCCACAGGGAGTTAGGTGTCCCCAGCAGCCTGGCACATGGTGGTGGCATAGACCTGGGCTGGGGGAGACAGCAAGCAGTGGTCCGGGGGGAGCAGAACAGATGATGGCTCAGCTCCTGCCTCAAGACCACACTTGGATGAACCTTTCTTGGGAAGGCTGACTATAGCTCAGCTTAAGCCACTTCCCCTGTGCTGCCTTCCTTTCTCTACTGTCTCTAGCTGCCCTGCTGCTCCCAGAACTCCAGAAATTTCTGGAATTTTCTGCCCACCCCTGGGAAAATCTACTGTTTTTTAGAATTTTTTCCCAGGGCTGAGGTGCCCAAAGTGAATCTGATTAGCAAAGTCATGATCTGGGGATAGAAGCAATACTTTACGTTTCTTTTCCCAAATAAAAACTACCTTCTATAACCGAGGCCTCCATGCAGAGCCGCAGTCAGTAGGGGAGATAATTTCAGGACTGCTTGTAAAGCTCCCTCTTGCCCGTCAGATTTCAGAGCTGTACCAGGTTGATCTCAGGCCCCAGGGTGTATATTTAATCCAAAACTTGGATGGCAGGTTATTTCCATCTCAGGGGTACCTGGGAGCTTGCAGGGAAGGAATGTGAGACCCTTGGCACATACAGGGGGAAGAGCATCCGGATGGATCAGGGATGTCTGTCTGGGGGAAGATGCGGGCACCACTTACAGACTGTTGTGTGCTCATCGTCCTTGAGGGGCCTTCGTGGAGACCATGATAGACATACACTTGTCTCTCCGGCCTGAGGAATGTCACCTACAGCCTTGTTCCTCGAAGTGGGGTCCTCAGAACAGCAGCATCAGCATCACATGGGAGCTTGTTAGAAACACAGAATCTCAGTCCCTGCCCTACATGACCAAATTCTGCATTGTAACAAGATTCCCAGGGAATTCACACACACATTGACGTTGTAGACACAGGGGTCTAGTGGGTCTTCCTGCCAGCTGTCACTCCTGAGGGTTCTCACTGGACGAGGTCAAGCTTGCTGGCCTGGCGCCCACCAGGGACTGAGCCTCCATGTCCTGCACAGCTCAGCAGGGACAGGACTAGGGCCAGAGTGGATGGAGATAGTCCCTCACCCCTGCATTTGGGATGTTTAACAATAGGACCATTGTATGCCACAGGGTGTATCTATTTTACCACCATGTTGCTTCTCTCCCCAGGCAATCTACAAAATGGTTTCCTCTGTCATGAAAATGCCTGAAGACGAGTCAACCCCAGAGAAAAGGACAGAAAAGATCTTCCGCCAGATGGACACCAATAGAGACGGTAGGAGGCCGAGGCTCTCTGCTTTGTCAGGTGGTGGCTGCGGGAGGGGCCAGGGGAGTCCAGGAAGGGAAATGCCACTCGAGGACCAGGTCTCACCCTCAGGTACCTGGCTGGAGACCCTTTATGAGATTGTGTCATCCCCCATGCCTCCTGGCTGGGCAGGAAGGAAGAGGACTAGGCGATCACTAGAGAGCTGATCCCAGTCTGGGGAAAATGCCTTATTTCTAGGTCCTTCTATCCTCCTTCTAGGTCCTCTTCTACCCCCAAGAAAATAAGATGGGTCTTGGGCAGGAATGGAAGGACCCAAGAAAGCTTTGTTAGAACAGACCAGACCTCGGGACAGGCCCAGGGCACAGCAGGCTGGCTCCCTGCAGGTCAATCAGAATGGGAGGAGGGGTGGTTGTTATACCACCCAGATGCTAGCAGCTTTCACCCCAGCCTGCCCAAGGGGTTTTGTTGGGGTCTTTCATGCATGCTCTATGGTATTGGGTTTCCCAAAGACACGTGAGCTCCCTTAGTCACTGGGAGGAGGTTCCCACCCTTACGGTGCCACCCACAATTCAAACCCAACAAAGTGGAAAAGAGGGTTGGATTTCAAATTCAAGAACAGAAGGATTTTAGATATTGAGTTGCCAGATAGAATACAGGAGGCCCAAGTATCTTTGAATTTCAGATAAACAAGGCATTTTTTAGTATAAGTATACCCCATGAAATATTTGGGACATACTTAAATAATTGTTTGCTGTCTATCTGAAATTCAAAGTTAACTGGAAGTCCTGTATTTTATTTGCCAAATCTGGCAACCCTGTTTAGATGTAATAGCTGAGTTTTAAGTGCTAAGCTCAGGGCCTGGTCCATAGTGGGCTCTGCAGCTCTTGCTGTTGTCACCAGCTCTTTTCTTCTGCTCAGAGTTCCCAGCAATTCTTGTCAACGATGTGCAAATGCACTCATACACCCTACCTGGTGCTGACCTATAGAACAATGGAAAGCTTTGCAGCAGAGCCAGCCTCTCTCTCTTTCTATCCCCACCCTGGGGCACCAGCTGAGAATCTGGGTTTGCACAGTACAGGCCAATCTGTTTGCTTTGTTTCCTCCACAGAGGTGCCATTGCATCCTGTTACATCTTATTTCCCCTTATATTTGATTGTTTGTAAAGACTAAACAAGCATAGGATTATTTTAATAGCTAATGAACTTGCTGATATTAAACCGTAGGATTTGCTGTTGCTCCAGGGACCAGTGGGTTTGTTGCTCTGCTCTAGGTCCAGACACCTCTTTAGAACAGGGCTAAAGGATGACGAAGATCAAGACACCACAGGATAAAGCCCTACCTATGTGTTGATCATAGGCAATGAATTAGGGTCTCTCCACTGGGACTCTGCTACTATAGGATCGCAGAGCCCTGATTGGGTTAGATTCCTGGAACGCAGCTCACTGCTAAAGTCCTGTGCTTCCCTAAGGGAAAGCCTTGTGTTTAAAAAAAGAGAGGAGAGGGAAGTAGGAGGAGGGGCTATGAGTCCACAGTGGTCAGAGGAGTCTTAGCCCAACCAGGAGACTGGGTGCTTCAGCTCAGTGCTTGGTTTTCTGCACCCCAGGGCTGAGGCCACCTGATCCCCTCCCTACCTGGAGCAGAGCAGACCTCATGTAGAGTCTCCAGCCATTAGATTCCTCTTGCCTGAAGCTCTATGGCATCTAACCCCTGGCTTGAAGAGGAAAGCGTGGGGCCATAGGCAAGCCCAGCTCTGAAGCCAGAGGTCCACATTGAAGGAAGGATTTGCCCCTGGCACCTCCCAGAGCCTACCTTGGAGAGATTCCAAGGTGCATGGTGGCTGCTGCTGCCTCCTTTCCCTAGTGAGTGCCTTGCAAACCCTAAGGAAGTCATCACCATTTTAACTACTACGTGGGTGGGGGGCATAGTTCATAAAAAATGGTCAGAACACAAAACCTAGAGGGGACCAGCTCTACGCATTAAAGATAAATTAATAAGTCCCCGTCTTTCTTCTTCACGTAGATAAAGTGGGTTTGGTTAAATAAGAACTAGGTTCTGGGGGGAAGGGGTTGTGGTTGAGGGGAAGATGTATTTGTTGATGTCTCTGGTGGGGGAACGCCCCTCCTTTCTGGGTTTGGAATAAATTGAGAAATAAAACAGCAATAATTGAGGCCAAAGGATAGAGCTACACTGGAGGACGTGTCTTAGCGTGACAGTCCAAGGGTGTGCTAACAAAGCCCACAGGCTGTGCAGAGCTGGGCAGGCCTGGTACCTATCCTTGGAGGAGCAGGTGGAAATAAGTCCTCTCTGGGGCCAGCTCCTTCCAAGAAAAAGAAAGACAGCAAAGCTGGGCAAAAATGCCCAGCAATTCCTCCCAAATTTACCAATCAAGTGAGCCATGTCACTCCCAGGGGTAGGGTAGGCAAAGAGGAAGCACCAGGAATGGGAAAAAGCTTTGTGGCCCCCCCCCAACTCCTATCCCACCATCCCCTCCTCTCCATAACCATGGTGACAGAGGGGTTGTCCTGGAAGAGAATTCAGGACATGCTCCAGCTTGTGCAGGAAGGAAGGTGTCACTGGGCAGGAGTGGGACCTGGGCTGCCAGTCTCCCTCCTCCAAGCCATTAGGGTAGGAGGAAACTAGGGGGTCACCCTCCGCCTCGCACACACACCACTTCATTCATTCTCCTGACCTCAAAGGGGAGGTGCAGCTCTTTTCATGTGTTGCCCAAAAGAATGAATGCTTATGTCAGGGCTTCTCTCCCCAGATATGAGGGGCTCTTGCAGCAAACCTGAGTATACTGAAGTGGCCTGAAGGGGCCCAGAAGGCTCCCAGGAACATCGTGGGAATGGCCATGGTGCTGAGGGCCCCACTCATTCTCATAAGGGCACTAGGGCTTCTCATCCTACAAATATTGAGCCCCTCCAGGGTGCCTGGAGTCAGAAGAGCCACGAGGGCAAGGACCAAGTCAGGGTCATCCACTACCCTCTCCCCGGGCCTGGGCACACAGTGGGCTCTTAGGAAGTGGTGCTGTGTTGCTGTGTGCACTGAGCTTGGGGCTGGCAATGCCACAGTGAACAAGGCAGAGTCCCTGCCTCGTGAGTCTTATTATTGGAAAGAGAGTCACCTGGGCTCCTCCACGGGACAGGTGAGTGCTGCGCGTCACCAACGTGCAGTGGGAAGGGTGTAAGCTCATGCAGCTGCCACCAGGTGCCACTCATCTGTCCTCTTGTTTCCTAGGAAAACTCTCCCTGGAAGAGTTCATCCGAGGGGCCAAAAGTGACCCGTCCATAGTGCGCCTCCTGCAGTGCGACCCGAGCAGCGCCGGCCAGTTCTGAGCCCCGCACCCACCAATCCAAGTGTAGAGCTGCTTGTGTTCCCTTTTGATTCTTCTTTTTAACAGTTTTTTTGCCAAACAATATTGATGGTGATGCTGTCCCCTGTGCGGTCAGATGCACTTTCCTCCGTGATGCCTTTAGCTTCTTCTGTCGTGGACGCTTCGTGGGAATGCCCAGAGCCCCAGTGTGCTTGTGGAGAGCATGGACAGACTTTGTGGTGTTCGTTGTTTGACGATTTTTACTCGTTACTATTTTTATTTTCTTTTCTAATGTGTCTCTTCTAAAACCTAAGACTCAGTGGGGGGGGGGCAAGAGAAGGGAAACCCATCCAGCCCAGTGACTCCTCTGCAAGCTTTCAGGGGCTTTTGTTTGGAAGACAGAACTCGCACACGCATGGGGGTGATGGGTGGCACCAGAGGCTGGATTCCCCGAGAACAAGTAACCCTCTGGGGCGAGGCTATTAACAGGAGCTGGGACATTCCCCCATGGGGGCCCACTCCCCCCTCCTCCCCAGCAGGCTGTAGTTTCTAAGCTGTGAACATTTCAAGGTAAACGAGTAGAGGAGAGGACAAAGGTGGCTCAGCTATTTTTCCACAGGTTTACACTAGTTGAGCTAATATGAGTGTCTTTGGAAATTAAAGTCAAATGGTAACATATCCCACACCCAGACCCATCTTGTTGCCTATTGTGATTTAAAAAAAAAAAAAGACTGCTGTATATAAAATACTGGGTATTGCAGACCAAATTAAGTGTTTTGCCTTGTTTAAATGAAATGCATGTTTAGTGAGCACTAATACAATCTTATTCCAGAGACTGTTTTTAGTAGCTTATTGTGAAGTAAGCCAATTATAATGAATGTCTATGTCTTGTTTTAAAGTCATATCTGCCTTTGCACAAATGTATCAATCAACGAGTATATTTTATATATTCCATAAAAGTACAAAGTAACCCTGCCCAGGGCCCAACGTTAATTTTTAATGCCCTTCCAGAGTCGCAGTGCTGGGAGAGCAGACGATGAGCAGTGTGGCCAGGACATGACCAAATGGAGCGCCAGGAGGTTGGCCTTTATGGGAGGGGTGAGGTGGGTGGTTTGCCCACCCAGCCCAACAGCCCGTTGACAATATCAGATTGGAGGCCTGGTGCTTTTCTGAGCAGATTGATATTCTGCAGACTTGAAAAAAATAGTGTCGATTCTTGGGAATTCCTAATGGTTTAGTCCATGTGTATGGTTAGGGAGCCATGTCTGGAACATTCACTTTTCTATGCCCCCAGTGGCCCTTCAAAGAGTCAGAGGTAGGGTTGATCTAATTCATTGTAAAGCAGACATGGACTAGTGTGTCTGTGGTTTCCAAGGCCCGCTATGGAGAATCCAAAAGTATTTTCCATCACTGTGTTCCTTGAATGCAGATTTCTATTTTCAGAAGTGACAGCACAAATTTGAGTTGCAGTTTAGTCTGGTGATCTCATGTACATTGATTTGAATTGAAGGTTAAGAGTAAAACTTGCCAGTCACAGGCAAGTCATACTCTTACCAGCAGTTGGTGTGAGGCGGCCCAAACACTCAAGAATCTGCCCCAAGAGAAGGCAGAGAGGTCCCAAGTGGGGCTGTCTGCTGCTAAGCCACTTCCTGTAGAACAGGAACAGAAAGATAAACATCATAACCCTGAGGGAAATGTCGCTGAGTCCATTCTAACCTTCAGGTTCCTGTACATGACTTGAGTCTGTTCTATCTGGTAGCAAAAATCCAAATTTGTAGAGTGGACCAAAATGAACCAAATTTGCAGGATGAAATTCTGAGAACTGTACTTGGTAACATAATCTTAGCCTTCCTCCGAGTGTCAGTTCCTCATAGTGGTTCCATACCAAGACTTGCCAAATTCCTCCATGAGCCAAGTGGTAAAATCTGTTTTTGAAAAATAGGGAATTAACCTAAGTCATAGAGTGCAGAGTGGGCCAGGGGGCCCGGAACACCCTCTTGGTGGGTTCGGGAGTTGCAGCCACTTCTTCCTGCTCTGGTTGCAGCCCTCCTTCCTCCCTTTAGTTCTCCTTTGATGGGTGGAATCAGTGAATGGTCAGAGAAACCTGCCTGGGCCCTGCCCTTGGTCATGACATCTCGTTGAGCCAGATCCGCTCTGTTCCCTAGAACCTAGAGCCGGGGTGTGGCGCAGAGAAGGTCTCCAGCTGTTCAGGAAAGAAAACAGAGCCAGACTCTTGGCTAATGAATGCCGACGCTCTCAGAATGTACGCAAATAGCCCTTGTCCTGGCCTGCCACTGACCCCGTCTGTGTCTTCTCGAGGGTTGTTTTTCTCCTCCTCCTCCTCCCCAGGAAGGCCCTTGTACGTCTAATCCAATGCACTCTAGTTTGGCCCAGGGACTCCCTGACACCCAGAGGTGAAATGCCTGAAAGTTTAGGTCACTCCTGTGCTGGGCTGCTCATTGTCACTTTTGTGTGCAGGGACCTCTGGAAATGGTCTGTCCTGACCCCAATAAAGCTAGCCTGTGATGTCCAAGGGACTAGAATAAAGTGGCTTACGACCTGAAGGAGTCTACAGAGTGCTTGACTGTTCATACCTCGTTTGGGGAAGGGGTGCTGAGGGTGCTGTCCCATCCCATTGGTATGCCATGGGGGGACTTTCCACAAGTGGATTTAATAATATATATATTTATAAGTCATATCATATAGAGTGGTCATTCTATCAGTTGCTTTTGTATAGCTCTTGCCTGGCATTAAAGCATGTTTATTGTTTAATATGATCGTCTGGAACATGGGATTTTCATGCCTAAACTGCGGCCCCAGCTGACTCTGTGCTTTAGCGAGGCTCTGAGTTCTGACACTGGCCTCCTCCTGGGTGTCGTTCCTGCCCTAGAGAGACACAAGGAACTGAGGTTTGTGGGTGGGGGAATGGGAGAGGCTACTGAGCCCAAAGCCCTGTCCAGAAGCATCCTTGGTCTGCTTAGGAGCGTCCTGCCCTCCCTCCCATCATGGTCTTCACTTTCTTCTCACCTCCTCTCCTTCCCCAAACTAAAGTCCGAACATTAGGCACAACGGAAAGAGAAACTGAGGCAACCCCCTCTTCAGTGGGATCTGGGTAAGCCTAAGGAAATTAATACTGTCTTCTCCCTCCTCTTGGCCTGGGAAGATTCAATGAAAAAGATGACATGATGCAGAGCTACACCCTCCAAGCCAATTCAGATCAAGGTGTTTGGTTTTTGTTGCTGTCACTGGCCCTGCCTTCAGCACAGGAGGCCATTACTGTAGGAAAAGGGGCTACTCACTGGCCAACTGGAGTGTCCGCTCTAGTGGGTGTTTGTTTCATGGGCCAAATAGACCTGGTGTGGGGGTTGAGTGGCCTGGAGAGAGTCTTCCTACTGCACACAGCTAGCCTGTGGACTAGCAATGGCCCTGCTGGCCGTGAGAACTGAGCACGAGAAACACCAAGGCAGACGGTGGGGAAGTGGCTGGGAGCCTCCAACCTGAGCAGGAGCCTGCACACCTGCAACCTGGGCATTTCTAGCAAATGTCCCAACCTGAGGATCCTGTTTTCAGAGCATTGTCTTAATGCCCCAGCCCAGGTGAGCATGGAGGGTACCCACCCGCTGAGGAGGCGTCCTCACGCTGTCAGTCAAGGGGGAGAGGAAAGCGCAAGAACCGCCTGTGGGAGAAACGGAGCTGCTTCTCACCTCTCATCTTTGTCAGGACTGTGCTCGCTTTCCTGAAATTGTCTGGGTTTTGAGGTGGCTGAAGGAACAAGAGAAAAACCATTGAGTCTTGTATTTTCCAAGTCAGTAGAATACCAGTTACATCCACCTAAAACAGAAGAACTGTTGCACAGGGAAAAGATGTCCAGGCTGAGGGTACCATCAATGATCTGTCATTTCAAGCAGGTTCCTCTGCTGTTGAATGCTGACCACACATCCGGGATGTAGGTCCTGGGCATTTGCTGTACTGGGTGTTAATGTGCAATGCCTGGTCCCACACGTCCCTGGGAATGCAAACAATGAATGCCCTGAGAGCTTGCCACAGCTTGGAGCTAACTCACCTGGGGCAGCTTGGAGGGGCCAGGGCCTCAGGGAGGCTATTTTGTGAATTCTTTTCTCAGCACTATTTCAGGAAATGGCTGGCATTTTAATAGTTCTCTAAGAGAAATGGGGGCAGCTGGGCTTGCCAGCCCTTGTTAAATACTCACCTCTGCCACCAGCACACCATCCTCATGAAGACAGACAGACAGATGGACAGACTCTCAAGATGTGTCTTTCCAAGACCAGTATTTAATCACTTTATTGGGCTCACATTGGGTGTTGAATGGTGCCCCCGACACACACCCAAGCACTATAGTCTTGTACGTCTTTGGGGGTGGGGTGGGGAGGAAGGTTATTAGCAAAAAAATAGGAGACCAGGTCACTGCTCAGCTGGTGACTTCTATCAGTAGCTTACACCTATGCCCCACGGCAGGACAGGAATCTAGTTTTTCCCTGAGCAATGCCTGAGGGCTGTTTGCTGCCAAGGGAACAAGCAGGTGGTGTTTGCCGTTGGTACCTTTTCACTACCCCTGCTCCTCTTTTGCTGCTTCTGGCTGACCAGAGGTCCCCATTGTAGAATTCCTGAGTCCCCAGAATTAACCCACACATCCATTAAGAGGAACACAGAGAAGTGTAGGAATGAGGGACTCCTGGGGACAAAGGGTATATTGTACCAAGGTGGTAGTCCAGAAAACTCACTCAGGGAATGTTGAGTGGAGCCTGAACAACTCTCTACTGGAGACTTTTTAAAAGGGGGTTGACCCACGCAGATGTTCCTTTAAGAGAAGCTGCTGCTGGCAGCAGAGCTCATCAGGGAGCCCCAGCTGTCACTCATCTGGAGCCACTCTGAGGCCATGCTCTCCCTGGGCTGTTCCTTGTCAGTGACTGCACATGGTGGGGCTATTAAACTGGGCCCTTCTTACCCAAAGTGGGATGCCTCCAGTGGGTGACCTTTGCCTGGGGACGCCCCACTGGCCTGGCTAAGACTTTTCCCAAACTGTGCTACAGTCTGAGGCCCTTCCTGCCCGATCATACGTCCTTCCCTCTCTCCTGCAATGTCATTCTGCAGGATCTCCCTGTCTACTGTTTTTTCCCTGTATCCTTCACATAAACTTCCCCCACTCAGTAAATCTCCTGAACTTCTGATCCTAGCTTGGCATCTTCATCTTGGAAGACATGAAGCAATACAGTGACCACCCCGTTTCCCACTGCCATGGACCGCCCCCCCAGATCTCTCCAGAAGGCTCCTCAATAAGCACTTCCCCAGGCCCCCTTCCCTGCCCCTGGCCCACGCACAGAGGCCGCTGGAGAGGCCTCTGGAGTTGAAGCCAGTCAGAGGAGCCTTCTTGAAGGCAGATTTTTAGCCAAGATTTGAAAGCTATGGACATGGACAGACAGACAGAAGGGGAGTGTGGAAGAACATAGAGATGCTGCTCGTTTGGAACAGAGCTGCCTTTGGGAGATGACAGCGGACAGTCGTTAAAGGAGGGTGAGCAACTCTCGGGGCGGGGGTGGCATTGAGGGGTTCACATCTGAGCGACAGATACAAGGGAGCCTGTGGGTTCCAGGGCAAGAGATTGTTGTGATCAAATTGGAGTCAGAGCCACGTGGTTTTAGTCTCCAGGTAGAGGCTGGCTCGGACGAACTAGGGGAGCAGAAAGCGTCTGTGGGCATTGAGGATGGGTGAGCCAGCCCAGGGCGAGGAGGGTAGAAGGGGATGGGGGTACCTCTGCCCTTCCCGGAGGGACTGGCCGGGAACAACTGCCTGGGGGAGCCTGCCGCGGTCACGCTGAGGCCTCTTGCCGTCCTTAGCCTCTTCTCATGGGACCCTGGGGTGGGGCACGACAAAGTAACTTTACGAGGAAATGCCAGCTCTGCTGAAGCCCAGGACAGCCACACAGAAACTTCTTTCCAACCAGGCAAAGAGCCCCGACACTCACCTCACAGAGAGTGCCAGACGCTGTTGTTTTACTCTTCTGTTATGAATATTTATTTTTTTCTTAAAAATGTACAAAAAATAAAATAACTGTATTTATAGTTTATAGATTCCCCCTCTCCCATTTACAAAACTATTAAGTTACATTTACTTTTTTTTTTTTTTTTAACATGAGAGCAAATTGTACATATGTCAATCTCCCTTGCTTATCTTTAAGAAAGGGCTGTTCATAGAATTTGGCACAAACCCTCTATTTCTGTTGCATTTTCATGATTTTAAAGAAGAAGGAAAATAAATGTTTGATTCATTTCATGCTTCCTAAGTTTCTGGGCTGGGGCGTGCCTTAGTTTTTTAGGAACCAATTCCAAGAAGACATCTGACTACAATTTTCTGTTGTTCCCAATTTCCAAACACCTGTAAAGTCTGAACAACTTGGAGATGTGTAAGAAAAACACTTGCTTCACATGTCCCCTATCTCCCACGGATTAAAAAAAAAGCTTATTTATTTGAATGTGATTAATTTAAGGGACAAGAAGGAAGAGGCGGCAAGCTCTCCAATCTTTCTGGAGTGTTTTTGCTCAGGAAATTTTGCTCATCAAAGCCCCACTAGTACACAGCGCAGGACACCTCAGAGCTAAGCCCGGGGTGCTCCGGGAATGCAGAGGGGAACAGAACAGAGGCGCGTGGCATTGCACACCAGCCTACGGCGGCAGTTGCCTCATATCTTTTGTTCTGGCAGTGGTCACCACAGTGACTGCTCAGGGACTTAGGACAAATGCAAAAGCATCTCTGCTTTGTCTTCTGCCTTGGGGCAGGACCAAAAAAGTTTTTCAGAGAGGCTGGAGAGAGAAGGGTAGATAGCCTGTGTCAGGCTGCCAAAAATTTTGTCTTTTCCCTTCTCTGGAGTCCTAGGCCCTGGCCCAATATTATTTGCTGCTACATCTGCCAATCATGTCTGAAACTATTCCTAACCCGAGGAGCATAGGAAGTGCATAGTACATCGTATTTCCAACACTGAATCTGTCCATCTTAGAATACAGCCCCATTAGTACGCAGGATGGTCCAGGGCATGGCTGTCAGAGCAGAGGAGGATGGGACAGACTGGAGCAGAGCTGAATACAGGATGCAAACCTTTGGCACCACAGGAAGGAGTACCACAGAGGACACACAGAAAGGTACCCCCCTTACCACCACGTAAGGATCATCATGGGCACAGCACCTGCTCTCCGTTCCATCCAATTCCTCTGCAGCCTTAAGGAGAAATAGTTGAGCTACAAGTAGCCCCTCCATCCTGCTCTGGACCTCAGGGGCAGATAGGGGGGAGCGCAGGAGCCCTGAGAGAGGGGCCTCCAGGTAAGACGTCAAAGTGCTTTACAAACAAATCTGGACCTTTACATAGAACCTGCCCTAGATCTGGGGCCTTGGGTGCAGGATGTGTCTGGCTACCAAAAGCCAGTGCTTCAGCCCACACGGGTGAACACAAACCCCTAAACCACCTACCTGTCCCCTCCAAGAGAACAGTGGCCTACACAGTTCATCATCCTGTGATTGTTTAGGGGCAGGTTTTTCTCCTCTTCATCTCCCAGGGCATGGAGCAGGAGGATGCAGCCTTCTCTCCCCCCATCTGCCTCCCGAGTGAGGGTAGTTGCAGAGGAGCCAGAGCTCATGGCACATTCTCACTTACTCACTCCCTGAAAGCCCAGCACCCAGAAGCCAGGCAGATAATCCTCCCTTTCTGCCTTCAGGCCCAGGAGGAAGCCCTGGCCTGCCGATTCAGAGCTGAGCTGTTGGCACGGCTCTCAGAACTGCAGTTGGGCGTTTAAAGGGCCACTTGAGATAAAGAACATGCTTGTAAACTGTGAGGCACTACACAGTGTCCAGGGTTCTCATGACAGCCAAGGAGTTCTGCAGCAGGCCCCAGCGACAGGCGCCTGATGACAAAACCCCTACAGAGCCTCTCTAGAATGCTCAGGCAGCATCTGGTACCCAAGCTGAGAAGGAGCGGGGCCTAGACAATATGACCTTTCCCACAAGGGAGCTCAAAAGAAAAGTCAAGCAAAGTACATCATCACGACATAAACATGGTGGCCTCCAGGGAGGGTCGTGCCCATGGAGAGGGAGCGGAGGCTTCCTCTGGGGACAGGGAATGAGTCCGCAGACATAGCCGCTGGAGAGTCCATCTTGGTACCCACTGCAGCCATCAGACACCCAAAGGCCCCTTCCCTTGTCTCCTGAACAGGCACAGAGGCAGAAACCCTCGTAGAAAATGGAGTCTACAGGTACGTGCCTCCCCTAGGCCAGGGGCAGTAAACATGCCCACATACCACAAGTAAAATATATTATTGCAATATTATAGACACTATGTACATGCGGGTCAGGCATACATTCTGTCAGTTGCTAATTACATGGTAGCTGAATGTCTTCCTGTACAAGGCCTGGTGGTCACTCGCTGGGAACCCCTCGAGGCATCTAGCAAGACAACCTTCCCCAGAGCAGCCTGAAGGCTTTAACTAGTAGGGGGACATCCTCCTCTTACCCAGCCTGTGACTACTGCACCAAGAAGTAGCTCATTTTGTCCGGCCACTCAGGGGATGTGGAGAGGTGAGAAAAAGGGACAAAACTGTTTCAGGCTCTTTGGGAGGAGTGTTTCTCCAGAAGGGGGAACTCTGGATGGTCTTGTCTGGAGCCAGCAGTGACTTGCAGAGTCCTAGCGGGCCTGGACCCCGGGCTCTGGACAAAGGTGGGCAATAAATAAGAACCCGCCGGGCCCAAGGCATCTTCCTGAGGGCTCAGGCTTCAGGTCTGTGGTAGGAGCTGGTGGATGGGCCAAGCACACTGGTGGTCAGCACGGCCTGTGCAGTCTTGTAACAGCAGTCGTGAGAGGGGTGAGGTGGGTCTCTGGGGTCTGGGGCCTCTGTCTCTCCCAGGGAGGGATGCACTGCAAGCTCCCACCAAGGGGGTGCCAAGCCCAGGGCTCAGATTTCCATGAGCGTGATCTTGAAGCCTTCCACCATGCTCTCCATGTTGAGGATGAAGGTGTCCTCATTCGAGTAGTGCTCGATGATGTTGTCGTCCATGTTCACCAAGATGCTGCCAAAGGTGGGGGTGGGGAGGGTAAAAACAAAGACGCTGTGAGCGGCGTGCCCCGTGCCAGGGAGGCTCTGGGCTGCAGGTTCTCTTAGCCATTCCTCTGCAACGGGAGTTGGGGTGGGGGCATGGGGGGGAGAGGACACAGGCAGGGAAAGACTCTCATTCTATTTTCTTTCCCCAAAAACCAGTTTGAGGAAAACAAAGCCTCAATTTCTTAGAACTAACATTCAACCCAATCCTCTTGCTTTATAGATTAATAAACTAAGGCCCAGAGAAGTCAGGAAGCCCAAGATCACAGAATTAGCTATTGACAGAGCCAGGACCTAAATAGTTAGGCTACCTAACTATTTGTATTAAACCATATTGCCCCTTGAAAATGCATTATAAAAAACGCATTGCCTCTGCTCTTAGGAGGAAGAGGAAACTAAACAAGAATTTCAGCTACCCTCTGCTCTTAGGAGGAAGAGGAAACTAAACAAGAATTTCAGCTACTCTTTACTTAGCTCGTAACATGTCCCAGTGTTTCAGAGACCTTGTATTTAGTCCTCATGGCAACCTTGAAGGTAGGTGTCTTCATCAACATTTTGCAAATGAGAAAACTGAGCTCAGCAAGGTTAAGTCATTTCCCCAAGTTCATTTGGCTAGTGCATGGATGAGCTTGGATTTGAAACTGGCTTGACATCATTCTGAAGCTCATTCTTTGCCACCTATGACCTACTCCTGGGCTAACAATTTCCGGTGGGTTGAGTTTTAAGAAAACCTACAGCTTCCAGAGTCTGACCATGATCTGAAGTCCTTGAGCCCATCCCATTCTTTGAAGTCAGACAGATCTTAGTTGGAGAATAAAGAACTGACTATCATTTTATGGGTAGGTGTCAACAGGAAAGTTGATTAGCCTTTCAGAGCCTCAGTTTATTCTTCTGCAAAAATAAGAACCACCACCCAGCTTTAGAGGGTTGTTGTTAGGATAAAAGCATTTAGCACAGGTCCTGACACAGAGTTCAATGAAAGCAAAATGTTATCATCAGCACATGCATCTGCACTAAGGACATCTGCTTGTCAGTGACCTTGAGACACCAGTCAAATCTCATGATCAAAGGAATAATACACCCAGCCTATTACATTGACCTTGGAAAGAAGTATCATATGCATTTTAGTGAGCTTTCCAAAAGGGCTCAGGTGGAAAGGGTGTCCTCCTTGGCCCACAGTCATCCAAGAGGCCCCACCACTCAGAAAGCCTGACCATCTCAGGCAGTAAATATCCTATATAAAAATGGTCCAGAAAGAAGACTTTAAAGACCCATCTTCTACTTTTTGTAGGAAAATAGCTCCAGAAGCTGAGTCAATGAAGACCCTCTCCTGGCATTAAATCCAGCTCCCGCAGCCACTACTCTTAGACCTTCATAGGCAGGAAGCCCATACAGGGTGGTAGATAGCAGAAAGTGGGAGCTAAGCACTTGAACTTTGAGGACACAGACCTGGGCTTGAATCTGTGCCCTATTTACTGAACATGACACCTTGGGCAAAATGTTTAAGCTCCCTCCGGCTTAGTTTCCTCATTAGTAAATTAGCAATAATAACAGATTCTACCTCATAGAGCAGAGAGGAGTAAATAGAGGAAAGCGTATAAAGCACTTAGCAGGGGACCCAGAACCTACTGAACACCCAATAAATAAGAGTTATTGTTCTTAACAATGAGAACCAGCAGGTCCAATGATCATTTGAGAACATTTTGTTAATTACTTTGGAAGAATTCCCTATGTCCTGAACCATTTTTTGTTCTTACTGTGCCACCCTGAAGCCAACTCCTAGGGCTGCACGTGATTCCCTATCAACTCCACTGTCTGCAGAGGGGTAACTTTGCCATTCTCCCCAGTGTCCTCACCACCTCCAGACCCCTCTAGTCCACCTGCTCATCCTGTCATTGGAAAAGGCATCTCAGGTGACATCATGACAATATGCTGCTATCCTCCCTGCCTCTCTCATTAAAGATTTTCAAAATGCACTGCATTTGCAAGCTCCTCTGCAATCCTTTGGAAGGATGACACACAATTTTTATGAAAGGTGCACAACAGAATTAATAAAAGACAGATATATATATATATATATATATTTTTTTTAAAGGCATCACATAAACTTAATCTGACTTAGAAGTCAATTTAAGTTCAGTTTCTTTCTTACCCTTTTTTGCTTTTCTTGTAAAGCTTTGCTATCTTCTCCACGGGCAGCCCATATTTCTCAGATATCTGTAACACCAATAACAAGAAGGCAGATGAGCACGGAAGGAAGCCCACATAGAGGCAAGGGAGAAAGTTCCAATTTCACTCTCCTGGACATTTCCCCGGGCACAGGGTGCTCTTCACTCCTGAGTCAAACTCTCAAAATGCTCACTGATAAGGCTCTCCCTTTGGATAGACCTTAAATCATTCAAGAAAAGATTCAGCCACATGGGAATTCAATCTATGATAAAAGTGACATTTCAGATCAATTAGAAAAAGATGGACTCTAATCATGATATTAGATTAACCAGTAGCCATATAGAAAAAATGTAACAAGTTAAGTTGGATCCCTTCTCTACTCCTTATGCCAAAATAAATTTCAAATGGATCAAAGATTTACATGGGACAGATAAAACCTTAAAAGTACAAGAAGAAACCATGAATTAATTATTCGTATAGCTATCATCTTAAAATAGGGAAGATCTAAGCAAGATATGAAACCTGAAAAAAAAAAAAGGTTAAAAGGTTAATTAAAACAACACAGGGTTAAAAATACACTATTGCAAACACCACCATAAAAAACTGAGGACAAATAATACACTGGGAAACATTTTTGCAACACAAATGAAAGACATGGAACTAACTTCCTTAAGTTAGAAAGAACTCTTGCAAATCAAGAAAAAGACCAAAAATTCAATGGAAAAAACAGAAAACAACACAAAGAAGCAATTTGCGGAAGAAAATATAATCAGACAATAAGTACATGAAAAAATGCACCACTTCACTCATGATTTAAAATTTTCAAATTAAAGCAATAGTAGGATACTAACTTTATTTTTCAGACTAACAAAAACTAAAAACTTGATAATACAGTGTCAGCCAGAGTATGAGAAACAGCAACTCTCATATTCCATAGATGGGAGAGTAACAAGCTTGACCCTTTTGGAAAGAAATTTGGCAGAAGTTATTACAATTTAAAATGCATATTTCCTTTGACCCACATATTCCACATCTAGGAATCTGGTCACTCAGATGTATGCAAATATTTTCAAACCATCACTGTTTATAGTAGAGAACACTGCATATAACAAATATCTATTAAACACATTTTGATATTTTCACAGTTAAAAACCACATGGTCATTAAAAGAAATGTGGGAAGCCTATATGAATTTACATTTTAAAAAATCCTTATTATATTAAGGGGAAAAAAACCCAAGTTGCAAAACAGTGTATATAGTATGATCCCACTTCTATTTTAAAAAATACATGCAAGTACACAGAAAATATTTGAAAGATCTACCAATCTATAATGGCTACCATTGAAGAATGGACGGAAACAAAGAGATTCTTTTACTATTTAATATTTACTTTGTACAATCCTGTCCTGCTTATTTTATTTTTATAACGATTGTGTTTCGCTTTTATAAATATAAAGTAGTAGTAGTTTAGGGAGGGATTTTGGAAAGACCTGCCCTAAATGTTTTTCATGTCCTCTCTGTTCTCAAATCAAATCTACCTGCCCCTTCAGAGCCCAGCAGCTGGTGGGCTCACAGGCCGGTGCAGGGGAGGTTTGAGACAGATTCCTGCAAAGTCTAGCAGAGGCTAGAAAAAGAGGCTGAAGGCCTCTAGAGCAAAGTTGAAAGAGCTTTGGATCCTGGGAAGAGCTCATTCTACAGAGAATCACAGATTCCTTCCCTTCTATCCCTCCCACTGCCCAATAAGCCCAGATGGAGCAGAACAGGCTGCCCACCACTGATCCATCACTGACGGGATCCCCCACAGCCACACCTGAGCCAAAATGAGCCAAATATGAAAATAACACATCCAAGAGGGGGCTGTAGACAGTGAAGAAAATTGACAGAACTTGTGTTGGAGGCAACCATTTGAACAGAACATAAAAGAACACTTATGAAGCACTCACGTGCAAAATTCTGATATACAAATATGATCACTGAACTAAAAAAATTTAAAATTTCAGTAAATGAATAGAAGGATAGGTGGTCAATTCAGCAAACCAAATAGTGTAAGGAAAAATCAAGCTGAAAAACAATCTCAAAGGGCAAAGCATAGATGGAAATTATGAAGGAAAAGAAAAGAAACTTTGAAGAATAGAGTCAGGCCATATAAGATGTGAAAATCATCCCAGAGAAAAATGAACAGCTGAAGAAGAGGAAATAATTGAACAAATAATGGAAGAAAGACTTATGTTTTTGAATAGGAGGAATATCCTGAATCTCAGGACAGATCAATGAGAATACACTCACACACCTAGCCACTTTGAAAAGTGCCTGATCTCCAAGTGTAAAGAAAACAGTCTGGAACCTCCCAGACAGAAAGAACAAGTTACCCCCAAAAAGGGTAAAGGTGGTTTCAGTCTTCTCATCTGCAACACTATAAACCAAACGACAGTAGAATAACCCCTATGGACTACAGAAAAAAAGGACTTCACCCCACGAATCCTATACACCAACAAGCTATCCCTCACTTCTCAGGATGAAAGAACAGTCTCTGGGAAATGCAAGGCTTCAGAAGGTATTTCATCCAAATATATCATTTGAAAAAAATACAGCTAGCCCTCAGTATCTGCAAATTCCAAGTCTGCAGATTCAACCAACTGCAGATAGAAGATACTTGAAAAAAATTCAAAAATTAAAAAAAATACAAAAAATAATAGAAAAATAATTGAAAAAATCAATATAGTATAACAATTATTTACATAGCATTTACATCGTATTAGGTATTATAAGAAATCTAGAGATGATTTAAAGTATAGAGGAGGACGTGTGTAGATTGTGTCCAAATAGTACACCATTTTATAGTAGGGACTTGAGCATCTGTGGATTTTGGTATGGGGGGTGGTGTCCTAGAACCAATCCCCCCACAGATACCGAGGGATGACTGTGCTTACAAAAGAACTACCCAAACAGCAAATGCATCAGAACAGAGATGAGGCAAAGGGGAAGAAAACAAGCATAAACTTGAGGATACACATGGTTACGTAGACTGGGAATGTGAAATATAAATGCTAAATAAGGATTCCTAAAACAAAAAGGACATAAGGCAAAGAAAAATCTAATTGTTTCCTAGAAAAAAAGTATTAAACTATTTCAGCAAAGTCTAGAAGTTGGGAGTTTGTGGGGATAGGCTAGACAGTTCAATGGGTTCATCCTAGTGGGAGGGGGAAGGGAGAAAAGAAAGCTCTAAAAGTCTCACCTTACAGAGGGAGTTGGGGGAGGTAGAGGGTCTTGGTGGGAAAAAAACTGGAATTTTATTTTCAAATAATAGAGAAATAAGAAGAGATTGAAACAATTTAGGAAAAGTAAAGAATAACTTTCAAATTAAAAAGGTGAAAAACAGCAACTTAATCCAACTGGAAAACTGAAAGTAAAAGTAAGTGAAAGTAAGAGGAAACCAAAGTGAAATAAACAATAAACAAAAAGACGTAAGAAATAAAATCAAGTGCATCGGTCATGATGCCAAATGAGAATGAACTTCATTCTTCCAGTAAAAGTCAGAGTATCTGAGTGGGTAAAAAAGAAAAGAAAAAGAAAAAGAAAAAAGGAGGAGGAAGAGAAAGGAAGAAAACCAGCTGGATGCTGTTCAACAGAAATGCACTTAACACAAGGTGGTAAATAGAGAATGTCCAGTGGGTGACCATACCAATCACATGCAAACAAAAGGAAAGGAGGGATGACGAGGGGAATATTGGACAAGGTATACTTTAAGGTTGATGAGGTAAGAACAGACATGATGTAATGAGAAAAGGCACAGTTTATGGGAAAGCTATAGCAATCATAAGACATTATGCATCCAACAACATAGCACTTAAGCAAAAACAGATGTAGGAAAACCTTGAAAAAATGTAATTATAGTGAAAGGTTTCAATATACCTCTTTTAGAATTGAACAAATCTAGTAGATAAGTAAAAAGTTGAATAATATGATCAATATACTTTACATAATATAAAAATATACACACACATATATGTACATATACACACGTACAAACTTTTCAACTCCTATAGAGACTCTCTCATGTATTGGGTAATAAAAATACACCACAGTGGGTCATAATTCAATAAAATTAGAAATAAAATTTAAAAAGTTACCAAAAATGTTTACCCTCTTAGAAATACTCCTATATTACCTTGGCTGTATAGTAGTTCACCCTCCCTTCCTTAGAAAGTCAAATTCCTTTAGCAACTGCTTGGGCAGATGTTATGTTGTATCTGTCTAAATAACACTAGCAAGTTTCCTTGAACATCTTAATGCTGTTTCCAAATCTGGTGAAACACTCAATAATGTGGGGTTGACATTGCTTTCATCACTCCTCCCCCAAAGCTCCTTTTGGAAGAATTTATGCTTCCTTTCTCTCTTCCTCCCATGCCTGGCACCCACACTATTTGTCATAACTCTTGATGTCCTTACTTGCACATGCAAATCAAAAGGGAATTGCGGAGGTGAGCTGGTTCTGCACCAAGAGGGCTCAGAGTGAAGCTTTGCTGAAAGGACGAAGGAAAAAGGACCCACATGTAACCAATTCTTAGGAGAGCGCTCACTACCTTCCCCCTTCCCTGGGGTTCTAGAACCACTCAGTTATCACAGCCGGTGCACAGAAAAAATGCTTGAAGAGCAACCTGCTTCCACATCATTTACAGAGCTGTCATTTGCTCAGCATGGTTGGTCTAAGCCAGGGCTTCCTAACCTGGGGTTTACAGGTGCCCAAAGAGTATGTACATGAGCTTGGATGGGGAAAACGTTCATCCTCATTTTCACTAACCTCAAACTGGAATTTAGCATTTCCTTCAATTATGAATATAGAGTAATATTAGCAGTAGCTGTGTCTTTGCTACCAATGGAAATCACAGATATTTTTATGTCATATTAGAATTCTGCAGATATTTCAAAATATTGATTACATTCATTCATCATACTTTGAAATTATAGTAGTTATAATAGTACTCCCACCCACAGATCATGATATTTAATGCATGAATAAGGAGCACATATATTTCTATATCACAAGCATGCTTTGTATTATTTTGATGACTGCATATTAATATAATGTTTCCTTTGTAATCCTATGTATTTTATTTAATACATTTAAAAACATTATTCTGAAAAGGGTCCATAGATTTTACCAGACTGCCGAAGGTATTCACGGCACAAAAACGTAAGAACCCCTGTTAAGCATTCTTTGCTGTATACAACTGCTTGCTGTGTACTTGGAGTCCCTGGAGACTATGTTATTTGCACCTAATTATCATTCTGACTTGCTTGGTCTTTAAGAGTTGGGTTATTGAAGTTTAGTGTCACTTGGAACCTCTTTTTAAAACAAACTGAAAAAATAAAATAAAATAGAAACTTTTTTCTACTCAACATCAAGAAACTCATTTGTTAGCTCCCCCTTTTCTGAAAGAGAAGTGAATCTGATATTTGGATTTTCCCTTTTCAGAGGTAGGACTACCTGCTCCCCAAAGCATGAACGAAAATACCTTAGCTCACAAATCAATTGGTAAGAGTCAGAACTAGGCAAGGGGCATAAAATTTGGACAATTCTGGTTTCTGCTTGGGTGTGCTGGGAGTAGCAGAAGTAGCAGCATGGCAGTAGCTAGCATTTATTGAATGCTTACTATGTGCCCAGCATATAGGCAGAGAGCTCTGCTTCTGTTAATTTGCTCAAATCATTATAATGCAATAAGTACTTTCATAAGCTCTGTTTCTCAGATGAGGAAACTGAGGCTTCCAGTCATTAAGTAACTTGCCTGGGACCCCTCAGCTAGTAAGTGGCAGAGACAGGATTTGAAAGAGAACCGCCTGGCAGATGGCTTCAGATTCTGAACTCTTAGGGCAAGTGGGCATATGTTGAGAAGGCTTGAAGGCAAGACTCACAGACCTCATCCAGTACCAAGGAGTGGCAAAGGTGACACTTGTGCCTCCAGGAGGGCAAAGTCCTGCTCGCAGTGCAGCCTTCGATGGCACAGGTAGCTTGATAATGCACCACTCTGAGACAGTGCTCCCTGCCTCCATGCAAGTCAGGGAAATGTGCTTTGCCAGATTCAGAACCCTGGAAAGTGAGACTGTGCAGGATGTTATGTAGAGGAAGCTGGCCATCTGCCGGGGGTTACAGAACATTCCTTCTGCCTGGAGCCTAGATAAGATCAAACATATAACTCTCCCTTCGATGCATGGAAGACACATGCTGCGTGGTAGTTCTGTCAGAACAGAGTGATTGGGAGTGCTTGGGTTTTTTTGTGTTTCAAGTCTGAACTGAGCATATACTTTCATAATTTTAAAAAATGCTTTATCAATATTTGTAAAGACCCCAAAGACTTCTTTGATACCCAGAAGGATCCTAGGTCTTGGACACATCTCATCAAGGTGTCATTGGTTGTGTGATGATCTGTAATTTTTAGACTTTTACCTTGTGGAAAGTTCCCTTTGCCTAGAAACCTTAGGTATTTGATAGGCAGAAGTTAGAGATTCCCATTGGTTTTCACCCATTTAGGATTCAGTCTGCCTTCTCTAGAGACATCTAACAGAACTGCCTGCTCTGGAAGCCAATTACTTTTCATTACTTTTATTTGGAGCTATATGCTGTTCAGTGTGGGCTCTTAAGATGCACATCAAAAAAGCAGGAAACTCTTGCTTGCAAACACTTCCTAGGTGGCTGAATTTGACCTATCAAGAGAACCAGGGAAGATTCATGAATCACCTCCATGTATGAACAACTCAGTCGGATAAAAAGTGTGTGCTACTGAGGCCATAAGCAACCTTTTTCCTTGCGCACACTGGCTAGCTTCACAGACAGAGACCATCCCTAACCCCTTCTCTAGCCCCTTTGGCTTGGAGGAATCTCAGTCTGCCTCTCTACCTCATAGCTCTTACTGTCATCTACTGTGTGTGTGTTACTGTATATATTCATACATACATACAGAGTATTTCTATGTGCAACTCTAGGTACCATGTATACTAACTCATTTAATCCTCACATCAACCCTATATCCCATTTTATTATTCTCATATTATCCCATAGTATTATCCTCATTTCAGAAATGGTGATGCTGGGGTATAGAGGTTGAGTAATTTGCCCAACCCAGCTGTCTGGGATCAACCACTACACTTACTACTTCTTGCCTGATGGCTTATTATTGACTAATCTCTTTTCCTTTAGTCATTGTGAGCCATGACTTGGAATGTTTATTCTTCTTGTAATAACTTTTCAAATGTGAACATCTCCCCAACTGGACTTAAGTTGTTTGTAGGGCTTAAGTTGGCTCCATCACTTCATGGAGCTAGGAGACTTTGGGAAGCCCCCCTCTCTGGGCCTCAGTTTCTGCATCTGTAAAGTGGTGATGATGCTATTTACCTGCCATGTTTACAGGGATATTTTGAGGGTCAAATGAAGCAGTGCATGTGAAAATCAGGCTACCCACCACACTCAGCTTGGGGGCATATACACAGCAGAGGCTCTGGGGAAACACAGCAGACAAGAGACAAAGCCCCTGACCTCATAAACTTGACATTCTACTGGGGAAGAAAGAACAATAAGCATCTAACAGATATTAAATATGTCAAGTGTTGACAACTGCTATGAAGAAAAACAAAGCAGCTGAGGGGATAGACAGTGCTGGAGATGCTATTGACATAGGTGGCCTGGGAAGGCCTATCTGATAAAGTGACATGCAAACAGTGACCTGCAGGAAGAGCACTCCTGGTAGAGCGAACAGCAAAAGCAAAGGCCCTGAGGCATGAGCGGACCTGCTGGGATCTCGGATTAGCAAGGAGGTACAGTTGCCAGAGATGCTTTAGTTCTAAGATTATCAGGTGAAATTGCTCAGAAATGCCAACAAGAAAAATTTGGAAACATATTACCACCACCACTACCACCATCACAACAACCAATCCTTGTCTTTAATTTAGTTAAGTTTAAAACTTAATTATAACAATAAAGAAGCCAAAGTGAATCATCAAAATTACATGGATGGCTCGACTGACATACCAAACATGAAAATGAAAAGAAAAATAGTCTCTATTCTCCAAATGACACCAAGTTTGGGAATATTCAGTAACATCTGGCTGACGGAGAACTTTCTTTCCTTGTTCCGTCTGGGTGTGTAGATCTGTATGGAAAATGATTTTCTGGCAGGTGAAATGAAGGTCTGAGTGGCTTAGGACCATTGAATAAGAATCATCATCCAATCTGTCCTACTGAAAAGTGACTCAGCTTGACACAGATTAAATAATAATACTATTCCTCTTTGTTGTGGTCAAGAGTTCTTTCCAAGACAGTAAGAGGTCAAGGGTGGTACAATTAAAACTATTCTTCAAGATAGGCATTTTCCACATTTTGCGAGGAAAGAAACTCAACATTGCGAGGAAAGAAACTCAACATTCTAAGATTGGCATATTCAAGCCAACACAGTCATGGCTGGAACCCGGGTCAATCGAGTTCCCCAGTCCACTCACACTCCTGCACATGCACTTATGGTGGAACTCACAAGCTCAGTCTTACACGGAGACTTCTTTAATTAAGGCTAACTCAAATATATTATCTTTGGAAGGAAGAGTATAATGTCTGCTTAGTATAAGAGCAGCCCAATTTCTAGATAACAGAACTATTCCATCCTATTAAGTAGCTTGACTTCCAGACTCCAGGAAATCTGTGTAGACTGTAGGAACACTGTTGCCATTCCCAAATTGTTCAACAGATCTACCTGATGTGGTACCTTCCGACTCAAACCTCATTTCCTATCTGAAGGAAGGGCGGCAACACTGTTCTATTCATGTCAAGACGACAAATCAACATCTCACCACTGATTACCAATAATTATTTTTTTAAAAAGAAAAAAAATGAAAACTTTTAACTTTTTTGCTCTTTAACCTCCAGTACAGGTTTTCTTCTACATCTAAGTAATGCCTGGCTGAGCATAGGGAATTGGGAGTTCAGCAGGAGAAATAAAAGCAGGTTCTCCATTGGAAAGCAATCCACACCTCCCCGTTGTGAAAGCAGCTGCATTACCATCATCATTGCCATCATCTGCTGAGCTAACATCTGTGAGTGTTTGTGTTAACTCATTTAATGCTCTAGATGACTCCATTTTACAGATGAGGAGGTGGAGGCACAGCCAACCTTTCAATAACTAGTTCAGGAAGGGAGTAAAACAATGTGAATATTGCTATAAAGCAGGTGTTCCTATTTCAAAAACAACTGCAAGACACACACACACACTCTATACAAGCCACACTTTTACATTTGGAGTTGTGAAATCTGCTGGCCCTGGAAGACTGTGAGTTCCTTCCTCAACAGAGACAGCATTTGGCCTTCCCACACCATTGATGAAGGATGAAGGAGGTAGCCTAGACCCAGGCCAATTCCTAAAATCCATAGGGATGGGTTATAAAATAGTCTATAGGGCTACTTTCTAGCTTAAAACTACCTCTGCAGAGACGTGGCCCCAAAAGAGTTATAATAAGGCAGCCTATTCCTAGTCTAAGTGAATATGCATGTAGGAGCTTAGGGCAGAATCAGGCCCTCACACCAGTTCCCAAAGTACACACCAGGTAGTGGCTCTCAAACTTTAGCATCCTTCAATTCAACCAGGGAGTTTGTCACCAATGCTGATTCCTGGGCCCACCCCCAGAGTCTGATTCTGAAGCTTAGGGGAGGGGTTCTGGGATGGCATCTTTGAAACATAACCCAGGGATCTGATGGACCCACTTAGGGAAGCAATGACTTAGCTCTACAGTAATGAGTAGGGGACTGTGTTTGAGTTTATGGGAAGCCATTTTCAACCTGTGACAGTGTTCAAAGCAATGGCTTGAGGTCAAGTAAAATATCTATTGATTAAACAACTTTCCTTAAAAGTTAGATCTTTTCCTTTCTTACTCACTGAGCATTTTTTCTCTGTATGTAACTTTTAGTTGTTAAAAAATATAAACCCCCATATATAATGATATTACTTTGAAATTAGGAGTTGAAACAAAACATGGAGGCCAGGGTCACCTTGACTTCTTGTTTTAAGACTTTGTTTACTGTGGGGCCTTGGCTATGGAGCATAAAGATCATTTCTTAGGAGCAGCTTTCTGCCTCTTGGCTCAGGAGAGGACTACCCACATGGCTTCTGGAATTTCAGAGCCAGATACCTGCAGCATTTCCACAGCCCCATGCCTCCTCTGAAATTGCAAATTAGTGGGATATTACATAATGGAATCACAAGCCAAAATAACTTTCTATCTTTTGGACAGTAGGCAAATGAGTATTTGAGAAATTCAAAATCTCAGGAACAAGAGGAAGAAGTCTTCACACTGTGTCCTACCTAGCTCTGATTCCTACTCAAAACGATGTTATAGCAACAAAGGTTAATCTTAGCCAGGGACTCGGTATACACCAGAGGCCAGGAAGAGTTTTTTATCTATATTGTCTCATTTAATCCTCACAACAACTCCATGAGTTAAGTATTATTATTATTTCCACTTTAAGGATGAACAAGAGGTTAAGAAACTTGTCCACCTAGTAAGGGGCACAGTTAGAATTTGAACACAGGTTTTCTGAGGCCAAAGCCCACATGCTGACTCCTAAGCTATACTCTGTTTACATATACGTGTATATACTGATTTTACTTTATACACACACATATATTACCAATACACGTGTGAATATACCAATATAGATATATACTTATATTATATATACTCATGTGTATGTTACCAATATACAAGTGTGTATTGCTAAGTGTCAGTGTGGTGACACTACTAGTGAGGTCCTGCTCTTCGGAGAACCCACCCCCAGAAGGAACCCTTTCTTACTCCACCCAGGTACCAAATAAACTTAGGGTACAGCTACAGTGAGCAGGATCCAGTATTTGTCTCATTTCACCATGTGCTCATGTCTTCACTGCAACAGAACCTGGTGTCCTGAATGGCTGCCCCCAAGTTGCAGGGGTTGCTGTGTCATTCCTTTGCAGCTCACCACCAGACTGCATTGCCTGAGGGTCCTGAAGGAACTTCTCTTGCCCTGCTTTCCCATTTGTACAACTTAGGAAGCAAGGAGAGAACTTGTGTTGGTGCTTGAATAAAATCTTTTCTTTCCAGACTTAAAGGACAGATGATGTCAAAACCGCCCTAAGAAATCTGACCAGAGGCAGCCTAGGGAACCTGACTTCTCCATGGCATACAGGGTCAAAGGATGCTGTGTATTACTCCTCCCACCTCCACCACCTTGTACCCCAGCTATCCAAAGCAAAGCAGGTGTAATGAGCTCCCCATAAAAGGGATCAACAGCCAGGTGCTGCTGTGGTAGGGAGCGTGGGCAGAATGGCTGAGCTGCTGTTTGGGTGGGAGTAAAGGTGACACGTAGCCCCACTGTGGCCCAGCAAGACTACATCTGCAGAACACCTGTAGAACTGGCCAAGTGTCATCGAAGGGAAAGAAAAGACACCAAGGAAAAAGGAAGGATCATAGTGCCATCAGTTCAGAATTGGTCTAGATCGAGCTTCTCACACCTAGCTGATCTCAGAATACGCTGAGGACCTTGTTAAAAATACAGATTCTTGATCCCCACTCCCCTCTCCCACTTCAACTCCCATGCGGCAGAATCAGAATCTGTGGGGTTGTGGTTGGACGATATACATTTAAACAACTGCTTCTGTAATTTTCACGTTCACTTTCCTAGGTAAGTCAGTTTTAGTAATACGATCTTAAAGGCCGGATCAGGGTATGAAATTGTCCAAAGTTGCCCAGAGAAGTATGATATTTTACAGATTTTTCTAGCTCATTAGTCTATCCTCTGGCAATTTTAGGGTCATTTTTAAAATCTTGGTTCATTCAAAGAGACATAGATCATATTTTCTGTTGCATTGATTTCCATTTTTGTTTTTTCCTTTATGTGAGGCAGGTTCAATAATAGCAAATGCCATACCACTGAAAAATCCTGTAGAACAGAAAAGATCACCTAGCCCTCCATCAGTGTTTCTTAGAGGGTGGTCCTTGATGCTCTGCTCAGAATTGCCTGGGGACAATGCGATTCCAGGGGGCAGCACCATATCTGCATTGGTAACATTCCTATGCATTTTTTAAAAATTTCTGATGAATACTGAATACTTCTTAATATTTATATCATACAAGTCACCGTTTTAACCATTTTAAAGTATATAATTCAGTGCCATTTAGTAGATTCACAATATTGTGCCACTATCATCTCTAATTTCAAAACATTTTCATTCATCTGTAAGGAAACCATTAAGCAGTCACTCCACCTCCTGCCCCAGTTTCTGGCAACCACTAACCTGCTTTTTGTCTCTGTGGGTTTGCCTATTCTGGATACTTCCTATAAATTGAATTGTACCGTATGTGGCCTTTTGTGGCTGGCTCAGCAATTCCATGCCTCAGTATATACTCCCAAGAAATGGAAACAGGTGTTCAGACAAAAACTTGTATATGAATGTTCATAGCAGCACTATTCACAATAGCCAAAAGGTGGAAAAAAATCCAACATCCATCAACTGATGAATGGACAAAGAAAATGTGCTATATCCATGCAGTGGACTATTATTCAGTCATAAAAAGGAATGAGGCACTGATTTATACTACAACATGGATGGACCTCCATAAAAAGTATCCTAAATTAAAGAAATCATATTGTATGATTCTACTTGTAGAAACTATCCTATACATTTTAACGTTTAACCTCATAACCCAAGATGCCATTCTAATGTAGCAGTTTTCCAAACCAACCAATGATTTTGGACTCTGTCCCTGGTAGTCCTGTTGTCTCTACCACCATAAAAAACCTAGATCTTCTACAACATAGTTGTACGGGGAGAAAAAAGGAAAAAAAGGTACAGGGAAGTTAGAAATTATACTCAAAGTACAGTCATATTAAAGTTATATTCGGGTGAATAATATGTAAATAAAATATAAAATAACTTTTCCTAAGCCCAAGTTGGGTAATACTAGACTAGACCAGGGGTGAGAAGGGAAGAATCTTACTCCAAATCATCATAATTCTGCAATACGTTTTTTTCTTAACCAAGAGGTCATAATAGGTCATAATTTATTTTGGATTACACTATCACAGCTAGCAAGACACCTCTTGTTTTTGTTCTGTATATATTTGGAAGTTAAACGTATCTAGTTCGGTTTCACGCAAAGAGACCAATGAGAACTCACAGCTTCACCCTCCTCCACAGCGTCTTACCATGATGATGAGCCTCAAACCGACAGGGAATTGGCAGTTTTTCAGTTTCCTTCTCTTTAAAATGCTAATAAGCCTCGCAGTGTTGAGACCAGTGTCTCCACAAATCTCAGGTTTTCCTTGCTCTTTATAAAGCTCATTCTGGAGCCATCTTGGTGGCTGCACTTTCAATAAGTGGGTGGCAGAGAAGGAGAACACCCGCGGGTTTCCCGGAGGCTGAAAGGGGCTCCTTGCTTACCGCTTCCATCAGCCCCTTCACCGTGGGCGACTTCAGCATCAGCGCATCGAACACGTCGTCAGTCTCCTTTCTCACATACAGCAGCACTGGAAGAAGGAGAGCCGTGTGACTGAGGGGCCGCGCAGCTCCGCAGCCGCCACACGGGTGTCTGAGGCTGGTGCCCCCCGCCGTGCCTCAGACCCCTTGTCCAGATGACATCCTACAAATGTCACTGAGACTCCTCCATAGACACCCTGGGGCTAGGGACTGGTAAGGAGCATTCAGTGAGATAAACTGACAATTGGGCAACACCTACTAGCTGCGACATGTTTTGACACACATGTTTACACTTGAATTTCTCAAGGTAGGTACATGATCTCTTTATGACATCTCTTTCTGCACCTTGTTTATTCTATTTATTTGTTCATTCGGCAAATATGACCGAATGCCCACCTGAGCCCATAGGCTGCTGTGCTGGGAGCTAGGGTTGTAGCAGGGAGTTGGTTACATCATCGCCCTGCCCTTAAGGAGCGTGCAGTCCACGTGGAGGGGCAGGCCGTCCTCAAGTAAGCAGACAACCAGACACACAGTTACGAGGGTTATGGAGGCAAATGACACGAGAGAGTGCTTACTGGAGCCTGGCCTTGCCCTGGTGGGGGTGGGGGTGGGGGTGGGAAGCTCCGGGAAGGATACCTTGAAGGAGGGATCTGAGTTCTGAGGGGTGTGTGGGCATCGGGGCGGGCAGGCACGGGGCAGGTTGGGTGGGAGACAGAACGGGGAGAGCCACCTCCAGGAGACAACCAGTGCATGCACAGGCCCCGGTGGGAGACGGGGCACCGACCGAGGCAAGAGGAGGAAGAGGCTTAGGTGTGGAGTCCCACAGGTCTGGTCTGACCCCAGAGTTCAGCTTTGCGGGGGGCTCTGGTCACTTAACCTCTCCAAGCCTTGATCTTCTCTGTGAAGCAGGGATAACTGTGTCTATCTCACAGGGCTGCTGTGAGGGTTAAATGGAATAACAGGCACATGGCATGCTTAGCACAGGGCCCGCACACAGCAAGCACCTTTCTCAAATGGTGGATGAAGCAGGTGAGGTCCTAATGCCCTCAGTGCTTTTCTACTCATTTCTCTGCAAAACAACCTTCTGAGTTTGAGAATGTACAGAACATGAGAGAGGATAGGGACCCCAGCTATCATTAGAGATGCACATGCTGAGGTTCAGACAGGCTGAGATACTCCCCTGGTGTGTCCCACAGACTGACAGCTGCTGGCTGCTTCCCTCCTGCTGGCCAGCAGCCTCCCTGCCTGTCCCCATCCTTACAGCAGCTGCCTTGCAGCTCAGCTCCCAGAAACAGCTGGACCTGCCACTCAGATGCAGCCCTCAGCCCCAGCAAGATGACTGCCCTTCCCATCTCCCTCCTGCCAGTGACATGACTTCTGATGCTTCTTTGAGAGGGAAGGAAGAGGGTTAAGACTAAAGCCCCATGCATCTGGCCATCTAAGAAAAATGCACAGATCAAAAACCCTGCTGAGTCCAGATCCCAACAACAGTCAGGTATCAACTGAGCTACGGTCACCATCAACTGGAAGAACAAAGTTGGAGCTAGAAAATGAAATCAGCTCCACCCAAACTCCCAGCTAGCCCTTCTCCCCTCCTCCCAGTCCTCAGGCCTTCATTAAAGCTGCTTGCTTTACAAAGGCCAAGTCTACATGGGCTCATACTGGCTCCAGCCAGCATTTCCTTTCTGCAGCCAGTGGGTGTTCAGTTAGCATATGAAAAAAAGAAAAAAAGAAAAAAAAAATCCTTAAGTATTGCAGAGTTTCTTCTCTTAACCGAATAGAAAAGTAAAGTACCAATTAAATAAATAGATTGAATGTGTCTCCAAAGATTTCCAAATTTAGTTCCTTGGAAGGCATATTTTATAACCTCCATTTCAGCTAAAATGATCTAATGACCTGATGGCTATTATAAGAGGACTCAATGTTAGGGTACAAGGAAAAATAATTAGAATATAGGACCTCAGTTACATCCAGATAAGGAAAATTAAAGTCAAGAAAAAAACACCATTGGTAGCTGCTACAGATGAACATTCTATAACTTCTTCCCACAGCTCCCAATAGGAGAAAAAAAAAAATCTCCAGCAGTCTGACCCTAAAGAAACCCCAAACCTTATTCTATTAAAATGAGTACTGCTGCCACTGGATTTATAAATCTCTTATTTTGGAATCACTGTCTTTGAAATAATATGGCTGCTACTCTTGCTTCAGGTATGGCTAAAAAGTGTTGAAGGGGGTATGGTGCCAGTCGATGGGCTGTGGGAGAAGCACCAGGGCAGTTCCACCATTCTCCTGCTGGGCCTGTTGACAGCCACATGCCCTGCGTGCGGGGCTTGCAGCACACCCCTGTGCGTGCCCCAGAAGCAAGCTTTCATTAACTCTGTGTCTGTGGCACAGCAATCGTAATAATCACTCTGCGACAGTAGTAAGACCCACCACCATGCACCCCAGACATTGCACAGCCAAAGGCAGTCAGCTGCATGGGCCAGCCCCCAAGTGACTCTGACCGAGCCACCCTGACAAATGGCTACAAAGGCAAAACAACCAACAATCATGGCACTGGTGACAATTATGATCATTTTCTCTGGGGCAACTTCTAAGAAATAAACAAGAAGAAAAGTCACTGCCCCTGATTCTGTACATTCCCGCAAAGAGCAGCTCCAAGCAAGGAGCTCAGTAAGCCCACTGTCCTCTTCCAAAGGCAAGTAACTCCTGGGGTAACGTTTCTTCTATCGCTGTAGGTTACAGCACCCTCACGTGTCTCTAGGATTTCGATGTTTCAAAGGCCTTGTTTTTAAACATAGCCCAATACAACTTCCAGTGGCAAATTTTGTGCTGGTTTCACAGTCTCAAAATAATCTGGAAAACACAGCCTTGGACTAATCACTGGGCACTAACTCTGGAGGCAAGCCCATGTGATTCCTGAGTTCCATATAACTGCTCTGACTCTAAAGAATAGAAAAGGCATCCAGGAGTGGGTTCAAATGCACTCGCATATTTGATGGTGAGCCTGCAGAGTCAGAAAAATTTTTAAACGTTTAAACATTGCTAATGGTACATTCATGCATTTATGTTCTTTCCATCCTGAAACACTAAGTATTTATTCACGGTTATGAAGCTGTTAACTTAACTAAGTAGAGGCCTAGTAATAAAACTCACCGTTCTGGTTTGAGTGTACAGGAGAGAGAGTGAGAGAGTGTGAGCATGCGTGTGAGAGAGGGTGAGGCAAAAAAACCAAAAACAAACCCTAACTGTTCTAACAGTGCACACGGAGTGCTCACAGCGTGCTCGGCACTTGCATGAAGTGTCTTGCGTGTGTTAACTCTCCAATCCTCACAGCAATCTGGGGCAGGGTCTCCTGCTGCGCCCATTTTACAGATGAAGACTCTGAGGAGAAGGGGAAGACCCTTTTTGAAGTCACTCACCCCTGGGTGGCTGTGGCAGGCTCCAGACCATTATGCAAATCATTATGCAAATCCCATTACAACAAATAGGAAAAAAATAAGGTTTCCCAATAACAAAGAACTGAAGGCTGTGCAGACAGTGGACATATTTAGCATGGTGAGCTGATTCACTGGAAGTCCAGTACTGTGTAAGTCTGAAGTCTCTGGAAGCCTTGGAGTTGGCTGCAGTAAGATATGGTCCTCCCTTTTACTCCTGGAAAGACGGTGACTTGCATTGACACGCTGGGCAAGACATCGACATGCCCATGCTTTGTTTCTAACCCTCTTGGTGAAGTGGAATAAGACCCTCAACTGAGAGAAAACGAGTAAGTGGTGATGTCACAGAAATCTGAGGCTCATTTATCTGTGTGAGATGAATTGTTTGCATCTACTGAATGAGTCTCGACTGCTGGTTCTTATGCGCTGATTGTTACATACACAGCTAGAGTTTCTTTTTAACCTTGCATATCGCTGCTAGATGAGTCAGTGTATTCATTACATTTCTCCCAAGGCAAAGGAAAGAACCCCAGGGAGAATAAACATTTACTTGAAGTGTTTAAAAGGACACAGTGTAAAGCAAAGGAGAAGACTGAAGACTTCCTCTGTGCATAAAAAGTCACCAGGCTGCCATGGAGCCACAGGGGCCTGGCAGGGGCCGTGGGTGCAAGCCCTTCTTGGTGAGACGCCCTCCCCTTCATCCCAGCTGGGAGGTCCGTGCCCAACTGGAGAGATACCTCGCTTCATCCCCTCTTCTTTCATCTGCTTAGAAGGTGCTGGACCAAACTCCTCTTCCATGGGCCTGAACATCCGCTTAACGAGGACACTGCTGGTAGAAAAGATGGGCAGAAATTGTTAGGTGAAGCCGTCAAGGTGTCAAAGCATAAGTTCGCGTATATGTCAGTTTCTATCCTTTCCCTTTGTTTATTCCATCCCTGGCTCTCTTCAGCTGGATCTACTCACCAACCTCCTTCTTCCCCTTGCAGGTCCCAAGTCGGAACACACACACCAATCTTTACAGGATGGACCTACGACATATTCTCTATTGTTGAATATGGACCACAAATTCACTCAGGCTTCGGGTTTTACCTGCTCCATCGTGTACCTGACACCCTCTTTCTGCCCAGAAGGGCAGGGCTGAGGGGAGGTGGGTCTCTGGCGTCTGTGTGGTCTGAGTCACATCAGCCCCTCCCATCCAGCTGAGGGCCGGGTGACCTGCCCACTTTTGCCAGCCCCTTAGGGCACAGCAGTGGCCTGTAGAGATGCAGTGGGCCTGCCTCGCTGGTTCAGTAATGAGGCATCCTGCTTTCCTGCTGTTCTGCCTCTCCATCTGGCTGGAGCGGATGAGACTGCAGTGGTGGAAGTTCCTTAGAGACCCAAGCCCTGGCTGCTCGGGCCCTTCCTCCTCCTCAGAGAGGTGTTCAGTCCCCCTCCGAGAAGCCTGTGCTGTTGAGGCCCTGCACATCCCCAATCTGGCCACTTCTGATGGCTCTGCATTTCCTCCCAAAGTCCCTGTCCACCTCAGGCACCCTAAGGAAGGGGAGGATTATTCGAGAGAAGCAGAAATTGGTATCAGAAGTCACTGTTACCAAGAAAATGCTCCTGAATGGAGTCTTGCTATTCTTCAAACCCTCAAGGGAGTGGATGCAGATTTTTAGAAAGTTTTAATCTCTCTGGGGTATTCCTGGGACACGGTGCCAATCATAATCCTGAAAGACACAATCCCGAATACTATGTTCCTGAATAATCCTAAAGTTGTATTTATGGGATTTTTGACCTTTCAGGATTTTCAGTGTTCAGGATTATGGCAATTGAGATTGTGTCTTTCAGGATTATGGCCCATTATGGTCACACCCTGGGACCAGGCACGTGAACCAATGCTAGACAGGCAGTTCAGCAGAACAGTTAGCACAGGAAGCCTGGGGCAGACTGCGTTGGTTTAAATCCCTGCTTTACCATGGGCTGGCTAGAGTTCCTCAGCCTCCTGGGGCCTCAGTCTCTTTATCTTTAAATGGAGGCTGTTGAGACAATTAAGTGAATTCTCATATGTAAAGTACTCACAAGGTCCCCTGCTACATTGTGAGCACCCTTGAAGTGTTAGATGAAGATGATGATGATGACTCCAAGTTGAAGAGATTTGAGGAAGAGAAGCCTGGAGTAAAGTAATGAGGGCAGCCTCTTGAGAGAGGTTCGAGTTTCCATGTACCACCGGATAGCAAACAGTCCAAACTGCTACTTTGGTCCAATTTAAGGACTGATGTTGTAAAGCTCCCTGCATGGGAGATGGACAGCATACCAATCCCAAGCTTTCAAGATCATGCAAAACCCTGCAACTCCGTGTTAGCATTATTGTCATTATGAAGTTATTTATCAATTCTCAAGCTGAGTTAATGGTGGGGTCCAGTGGAAAAGCACATGGTACAAAACTGTGGACATTTCAAATAGTATTTCTATTAATTCTGATAGTTTAAATAACTGAACCAATGATGCTTTAATTTGCCTTCTCATACTCTAGCTGGTCCAAGAGGTATATCTATCCACCAAGGTCCTTAATAAGACCTCAGATGTTAAAAAGTGCTTATTATGTCCTTGTTCACTTAAGTCTCATGAACACTCTGTGAGCCAGCCAGGACAAGGGCCAATTATCTTCATTTCAGTGATGACCAAAGGCACAATGTGTTATGTGTCTTATGCAGGGTGATGCGGCTAACAAGTGAAACAGGCTGTTTAGAGAACCCACCTTTGAGGGAGCAACCTTATGATAAAGTTACTCAGTAAATGTGAGATGATGACAAGTATGGGTATGAGAGATGCTATTAAGAGTCAGCATTCTCTTATTTTATTCCCTAGTAAGTCAAACTATGGAAACAATTGGAGGAAAAACCTGAAACTCAAGTCTTAGCTGAAGGCAGTAGTAAGTTTTCAGGGCACTGTTCCCTCTGCTTCCCCTCACTATTTTGTCCTAAAAGCAGGTCATGATACTCTGTCACGTCCTAGAACTGGAGTGACCATGGGCTCAGGATTAGAAGATTAGAAAATCCATTTACACAGCAGTCAGTGACCAATAGGTTAATAACAGATAAACAGCCTGAAATATCACCACTCTCTCATGCTGTGTGAGGGTTCCTAAGCTAGTGATTTTCTTTTTCACCAAGCTTGATTTATATTTTTCCAGTTCTGTTGACTTTTGATAGCACCCTGTTCTGAGCTATGACAAACTTTGCCATTAAAATAACAACTTGGATAAACCACATTTCTCTTAGGAGTTCAAAAATGCTTTATCACACTTTCAAATCTATAAACCCAGTGGGAGTCAAAAAGTTTGTGTGGTTCAAATTCAACTGTTTCATTTATTTTCAAAGCAGGCAAGAAAGAAAGGGCAGATGTGACTGCCCCATTCGACAGATGAAAAGAGCACAAATTTCAGGTATCCCGATGCCCAGTACGATTGCAGTCAGCCCTCCCTAGCCATGGGTTCTACATCCACGCTTCAACCAAATGCAATAAAAAATATTTGGAAAAAAAAAATTGCATCTGTACTGAACTTGTGCAGACTTTTTTTGGTCATTATTCTCTAAACAATACAGTATAACAATTATTTTCATAGCATTTACACTGTATTAGGTATTATACATAATCTAGAGATGATTTAAGCTATACAGGAGGATGTGCATAAATTATGTGCAAATACTACACCATTTTGTATCAGGGACTTGAATTTTGGTATGCGTGGGAGGTCCTGGAACCAATCTTCCATGGATACCGAGGGATGAATGTACATTGGATAGTGCCACAAAAGGACCAGAGGATAAGGAAAAGGTGCTTTCTCTGACATCAATCTCCATCTGACTGGCACAAGGTGCTGATTAATATGTAGAATGACTCTCTAGGTCCCACAGCACATGCAGCACAATCTCTTGAGGGATTGACTTCAGGGAAAGCAAGTCTCCGAGGGATAAACTAAGGAGCATTAAGTTTCATCAGAAAAACACTGGGAAGGTATCAGGTCTGAAGCACGGGTCCTCTGGCCATAGCCAGGAAAGGCAATGTTGCATCCTGCCTGCCAGGCTGAACTGTACCAGGCATTGGGTGCTTAGTGAGGAGGTGCCCAAAGAGAGTATAGAAAGGGGATACAGGCACCATGGAGACATACCTTGTCTATTTCACAACTCTGCTTATGGCCAATGTATGCTAATTACCAAGAATTCCCTAAATAAATGGAGGTCTCTTGCCCATGTTACCCTGTTATATCCAAAGTCTTTCACATTATAGAGTAGGATCTCAATTAATTTATTTTCAACAAATTACTCTTTGGGGAAGAACCTATCATCCCCAAATGATTTTAATCAGTGCTAAATTGGGGTGTTTAGAATTCATCTAACAGAATCAGTAAAAAACCAAAAACAAACAAACAAAAAACCCCCCATAGATTTAGTAAAGATTACTGCAATATAACCTCAAAATTGCAAATGACCAGGTCAGTAGGCCCCAGAGGGACCATTTTAAAAAAGTAAAACAGACACTTCTGTTTCCAGCTAAAATGTTATAGCCTGCGGCAGACCAATGTTCCAGACAAGAACAACTTGAAACACTATCTAAAATTATTTAAAAACCTTACTGAAGGTATTGGAGAGCTGCTGATGGGGGAGCCAGAACTTGAGACGCTGAGATCTCAGAGAATAGAACTGCACAGGGGTGACCTGATAATCAGTGACCACTTTTCCCCTCAAAGCATTTGCCGATTCTTGGCTGGGGTGCAGAGGATGAAAATGCCAGCGGAGGCACACACACACCTAAGGGCAAAGAAGCTTGCATAGCTTTTGGTAATCTCACAGTGCTAAAGAAACAAAAATTGGGTTTTAGGGCTGCAAAGGTACCCGGACTAATGGTCAAACTTCCAGAGAGTAGGGAGGCACACAGAAGTGAGCCAGATACTTTGTAATATTCCTGCTGAGGTATTTACCAAGTTCTTAAGCTGCGTAAGACAAGAGAATAAGTTAGACAGAAAGCCCTTGAAAATCACAGCGGAGGTTTTGGCAGTCTCACCGTGCTAAGGAAACAAAAATCAGATATCAGGCCCCGCCAAGGAAGAAGACACATAGTCCCTTAGAGCTACAACCTAGGATGATGAGCCAGAGAGAGTCTAAAGCTAATACAAACTGCAATCCAGGTTTGGGTGAGCTCTGTCTCCGACTCAATCATGGCAATCTGCACCCACTCAGGCAGCAAAACAGAGGATAGGGAAAACTTTCATAAGAGAGAAATATGGTCATACAGAGCCTCTATAATTTTTATGCACATTGTTCAACATTGAATCAAGATTTATCAAGTAAACCAATAAACAAGACCAAAGGAAAAACAGATGATAGAAACAGACTCATAGATAACACACTTACAGCAGTTATTTGAGTTATCAGATATGAACTGAAAAATAATTGTAATTTTTGTGTTCATGAATAAATGGCAATATACAGAGAGCTAGAATCTATTTTAAAAAACTGAAATTTATTTTGGTTTATTTTGAGAATAAGTAGAAATTCTCAGACTAAAAAATGCAATAATTAAAATGAAGAACTCAATAGATGAGTTTAACAGTAGATTGGACCTAATAAAAGAGAGAATTTGAAAGTTAAGTCAGCAGAAAATATCCAGGCTGAAGCAAAGAAAATGAAAAATTCAGGAAAGAATATAAAAGACATATGAACACAATAAAAAGTTCTAATATGCATTTAGAGTCTCAAAGTAGTACAGAGAGAAAAGAAGGAAGAAGTAATATTTGAAGAGATAATGACTGAGGACATTCTAAAACTGATAAAGACATCAACAATAAACAGAGTCAATAAATGCTATAAAATCCCAAGCAGGAAAAAAATACAAAGAAAACCTACACATAGAACATCATAATAGAAATTCTGAAAGCCTAAGAGAAAGAAAAAACTTTAAAAGCAGTTAAAAAAGAAAAGAGAGAAAAGAAACATATTCAGAGGAGCAACCATAAGACAGACACTGTCTCAACAGAAATGATGGAAATCAAAACATAAAGAAAGTAACTGCCAACCTGTAATTTTATATCTAGCAAAAATATGCTATAAGTGATTGAAAAATAAAAACATTTCCAACAAATAAACAACAAAAAATCTGAGCGACTTCTTTGCCAGAAGTTCCATGACAAAATGAATACTAGCCAGAGTTATTTAGGCAGTAGGAAAAGGATCCCACAGAGAACAGAAATACAGGGAGGAATGAAGAACAGAAAGGGTAAACATAAGTAAGATGTATAAAAGAAGGTAAAGCTCAGTTTTAAGAGTCTAAGTTTAAATCCCTTAATTTGCAAAATGGCAAACTAATATACAAGAATAACTGGTACTAATATAAGAAACTGGTGAAAGCCTGTGACTGAGGGATGGTAAAATTTTCATTTTCTTAAGTACTTTTTAAAACCTCCATCGTATATCTGATGCTGACTTGAGTACCACTTAGTGGATTTTTAAATGGAATAACTAACAGTAAAAAATGAGAATATATCCACTGAAAGGAGGGGGGCTTCTTACAATTGTATATGAATTTATAATTATCTCAAAATTCAAAGTTTAACTAAAAACATAGTAAGAAATGAGAGACAGCATTGTGGCATTCACTTTTACATGATCATTTTTGTCTTACATGATCATGTTATGAAAATCAATATTTTTGGCTTGAGAATATAATTTAGAAGGACTGCCAGGTGCTACAGTGGCGTGTGCCTGTAGTGCCAGCTACTTGGGAGGCTGAGGCAGGAGGATCGCTGGAGCCCAGGAGTTCAAGGCTGTAGTGCGCCATGACAGCGCCTGTGAATAGCCACTGCACTCCAGCCTGGGCAACAGAGCGAGACCTCATTTCTTACCAAAAAAAAAAAAAAAATCCAAGTACAATCTCATGTATATGGGTTTAAAATGTGCCATATCTCAACTTGGATAGTAATGAAGAATTGTCCTGATAAAGAGTGTGAGATGAAGTAAAAAAAAGTAACTTTAATATTGAGAAAGAACTTGATGTCAAAGATGAATTATGAAGAATTTGAACAAATGTGTTTCATAAGATGTGACAGATATTTCTAAATTATGTAATATATTATTCTTTAAATATATGTGTAATTAAATCAGCAAAGCAAGTATCAGTAAATTACTGACTCTTGGCTACAGCCATAAAGGTTTACCTATTCAAGGCCCAAAAGCTTTAATTTATGTTTTCTTCTTCTTGGGAAATTAGGGAAATTGCCCAATATTTTTAATCACCTTATATTCACGTACGTGTGGTAAAACATAGCCCACCATATCCTACATTTCATAGTTTGTTTGGCATCCCTGAAAACCTTATTAAAGAAAAGCACTTGATGCTCTGGGAAATTGCTCCTTTAAGAGAAATAGTGCAGAATGCTAGAAGAATTTTATTTTGTAACCCCATAAGGACTGCTGATGAACACAGTGTGACAACTTTTTAGATTTAACACTACGTTGACTAAATGTACTCACAGTTGATTGGTTAATAATCTCTAACTTCCCCAAAAGACATTGAATTCTAGCCAAAGTATTTGCTTTCACAGAAAAGCACGCAGAATTGCCTTTTTCTCAGCAACGCTGTGACTGAGTTTATGGTTTAGCCTGGTAGCATCTACAGGACCTCCCTCTTGCAGGAGAGGCGGGGCCCTCTGCCGAAGACACTCAGAGCCTGATGAGTGAACTTTCTTTGGGGAGCCAACTCTGAGCGGTGTGAGACCAACCTACAGGGGTGGCCTGCCCAGTATTTGCCTGCTTCTGGCTTTGGTTTTCCTAAACCCTCAGCCTTTGAAGAGATTATACAAGGTGGTTCCAAGGGAGACAATGGTGTGTGGTGTGCCTTTAAGAAGCAGCAAGGAGAGAAGAGAAACTCTTAGAGACGATTGAGGTCTGAGGGTCCCAAGCAGCATCCTAAGGCAATGGCAGGATCTTGGAGAGAAACCACTGAGCTCTGAATGCATGATAACCCAACCTCACCAAGGATGCTTGTGCCCCAAATGCAGTGCAGAAGCCACAGAGCTGAAGGGACCTTGCCGCAGGCTGGAATAAGAGGGCCTCAGCGGGGATCACTGCAGACAGGTGATCAAGGCAAGAGGGGCTTCCCAGAAACCAGAGGCCAGATGTAGATGAAGACCAGATCCCCAGAAATAATAGAAATAGGATTTCTCACCATGCATGACATTGGCTTATCAATTTGCATATTATTTCAGGAGATTTAAAGCCCCTCCCCCTTCCCCCATAAGCGTCATCTACAAATCCCGGGTTAAGGGCCTACGATCTATAGAAAACTCTTTCCGTCTGACCTGTTCTTTCTTCATCTCAACCTCTCTCTTTGCTGTTTCTCAATGAAGTATCATTTATTCAGGGCCTGAAAAGGAATCTTAACAATAACAACTAGGATCTTTTTTAAAAGCACCTTCCATGTGTCAACACATTTTATATATTAATGCTTATAATCATGCTAGCAGGTATGTATTATTATCCTGCTATTTTTAGATGGGGAAACTGAGACTCCAAAAGGTTTTTATTTTAAGTTAAGAACTTAGAAGATCAAGACCAGATTCCAATCCCAGCTGACTGGCTCTGGGGCATGTTTCTCCAACACTGCTGAACATTAGAACCACCTGAGGACTTTCACAACGTCCCAGTGCCTGAGCTGTACCCACATCAGTGAAATCAAAATCCCTGGGGGTGGTACCTGTCCATGAGTATTTTTTTTTTTTTTACTCCCCAGGTGATTCAAATGTGTAGCAAGAGACCCTTTGTTGAGAACTGTTGGCTAAAAGCCTCTGTGTCTAACTGTTGTATCACCTGTCTTCAAGACTGATAATGAAGAGAAGTTGACAAACCTTGCACGATTTTGGAGGTGCCCTTGTATGTTATATCCGTCATCTGGTCATTGTGTGAATGATGCTCTCAAGTACTCATTTGTGTGCTTTAATACTAATGTGAGTATTAACTAATGTGGCAGCGAGAGTGAGGAAGTGGCCAGAAAGTAGTCCTAATGGAGGCTGTGCAAGTGCCAGTGAAGGTGGCACTCCTCGGGCTAAATCAGTATGTATGGCAGCCTCAGATCTGATCCCCTCTACCAGGTACACTCCATCTGGGCTTGTGACAATCTGGGTCATATATACCAAGGGATGAACCATGGGTGTGTTTTTCTCAAGGCCAGAAATGTATCCCAATGAAGGCCTGTCTCTCGATGCCTCCTTTGCAGCCACAGATCAAGAATGAAGAGGGTTAGGCAGTAGGGCATGATGGCTAAACACAGGTGATGGGAAGTGCAGCTAGACCCAGGTTCAAATCCTGCCTCTATCACTTACCAGCTGTGTGACTCTGAACAAGTTTCCTAGTCTCTTGTTTGGCAAAGAAGTTTCTAAGACTAGGAAACTTCTTGTATAGTTTCCTCATTATAAAATGGAGATAATGGGAAATTTATAAGAATTCAATGAGAAATGCTTATAAAGCACTTAGTATAGTGCCCAACCAAAGTATCCAGTAATGTTAATCATTACTTTTACACATAAGAATAGCCACACACATACCATGTATTAACATTGAGGCTCCAATGCCGTCCATATCACTCAAACTCTAATTAGAAGATGTGTAAGAGTAAGAGACTCATGTCTTAGACCTCATGATTATGCAAAAACAGAGTAATACTTACAGAGAAGCCAAGCCAGTGGAGTTACAAGTAGGTCAATGGCCATCTAACTGTGGTCAGCTTGCAAGGAAGGACAGTTTGAGGTGAGATAGATTTACAACTAAGGTCTGCACATCAAGGAGCATTCAGAATTTCAGGCACTTGTCACTCACTACACTAAGTTTTCCCATGAGAATAACAAAATGTTAGTACTAGATAGAATCTTAGAGATCGTCTTATACAAAATCCTCAATGTAAAATTAAGGAAACCAAAGCCCAGAGATCAAGGAGCCAGCCCAAGTCTTCACATTAGCAAGTGGTAGCCCAGGAGTAGAACTTGGGCTTCCTGAGCTCAGGGTCAATGTTCTTTCTGCAACACCACACTGTGCCTTAAAAAGTATGTGAATACCTGATTGGAATCAACAGTGCTAATCATTCTGTTCACCCAACCACTGGAAATGTGTAACCTAGGTGCCAAAATACAAAGAACAATCCAATAAGGTATTTAGAAAATTTAGAGCTCAGAATGTAGAGGTCAAGTCCCAGATAAGGTTATGCCCCTAACCAGCTGGGGAACCACTTGACTCCTTTGAGATTTTCTATTAAGACAGAAGATGGCAAACTTTTTCTGTAAAGGGTCCAAGAATAAACATTTAGGCTTTGCAGGCCATACCATATGATCTCTGTTGTAACTACCCAACTCTGCTGTTGTAGCACCAAAACAGCCACAGACAATACATAAAGGAATTAAAATGGCTATATTCTAGTAAAACTTTATTTATGGATGCTTGGATTTCATATAATATTCACACTTCATTCAATATTATTCTTTTAAAAATTTTTTTTCAACCATTGAAAAATGTAAAAAACACTCTTAGTTTGCAGACTATACAAAAACAGGTGATGGGGCCTGATTTGGTCCTTGGGCTATAGTTTGCCAACCTTTGCTCTAGGAATAAGCTCAGCAATATCTGCTCCATTTCACCAACTATGAAATGTTTTGCAAATAAATATTATATATTAATTACATAAGGATAGGGAAGCCCTGGTTTGACTATAGTTTGGAAAAAAATGATCTAGAAATTTTAGTTACACATATGTAATGCAAACCAAGAACATAAAGTAGATACTGAGAGTGAATGTAGTTCTAGATTGCTTAAATGAAAATAGCATCCGGGTCATAAGAAGAAATTATCCCAATATAATCTATTGGGATAATTTCTTCTTATGACCCGGATGCTATTTTCTGCTATTTTCTGCAACTCACATGGTTCAGAACATATGTTTATTCTGACAGCCAATTTTAAAGAGACTACTAACAAATTTAGTAGCATACCTTGGAGGGAAGTTAAGATGTTGAGAGGTAAAACTATATTTTACCAAGAACATTTGCAGGAGGAAGGGGATGTTTGAAAGATGAGGAAGGATGAGACTTATCCAGAGAGCAGAACTAGAGCCAATGGGTAGAAGTTAAAAGAAGGTAGATGTCAGCTCAACAGATAAAATAACTCCCTAAGAGCTGGAAGCGTCCAACAGTGTGATGAGCTAACTCACACACAGTGAGCTCTCCATCACTGGGAATATTCAAGTAGAAGCTAGCTAACCATCTGTAAAGGATATAGTATAGATGTTACCACTGCCTAGGAGAGGAGGTCAGCTAAATGACCATAAGGAGTTTTTTTTTTTGGCTTTAAAATTCTGAGTCTATAAAATGAGTTAATGTATACAAAGCACTTTGAAGATTTGGCTGCCCCTAAAAGTCTGCACGACCACACTCAGGTGGGCATGGACCCTATGCAAAGATGGAGAACATCTCCCAACACTGCTAGGCAGAAACATGAAGTGGAAACACTGGGAGCCTTCAGTGACCCTCTCGTATCTACAATCCTACAGGACAGTGAAACGGTTCTCAGCCTTACCAGTTCCTATTCAAACCAGCCTCACCACCGGCCCTCCAGAGAGAGGGCTTCAAGAGGCGCACGCCTGTGGCCCAGGTGGTCCTGGAAGGAGGGCAGTCTGCCTCCTCTGGCTCTGGCCTCAAGCTCAGCTTGATCTTGTGTTGGGGCCAAACAAGGGGTGCTGGGAAGGGCTGTCAGGGAAGAGATGGGTCACTTACAAAAGCTAGTTATTCAAAGGCAGATCACAGGAAGGAAAGGTGGAGGGGAGAAAAGCTGGGAAGGAGAACACTACTCCCCCAGCCTTCCTCCCAGACCCTCCCAGGATGAAGCCTGTCTCAGCGCTGGGTCCTGAGGTGAGAGGAGGGTTCCACTCCCCGCCCAGCATTGCCCAGTGCTGGGAGAGCTATTTCCACGGACATGAACTCATTTTGGGGGTTTAAGTGGAAAGAACTGAGTAGTATCTTACCCTTCTCGTTCATCATCCGTGTTGTAATACACCTGTGGAGCAGAACAATAGGCTTACTGTAGTTCAGAGACAAGAAATGGAAATACGTTAGGTGATGCACAGACTGTCCTAAGGCATAAACTGTCTCTTAAAAAAGACAAAAGACAAATCTGTTTAACGATGCTGTGTTTGTGTGTGTTTCTAAGGAAGTGCAAATTTAACCTCCTCTCATTCTCTGTGGGGTTAATTCTTAGATTTTAGTGAAATAAAATTAGAAATTGGTTATTTCTAGCTAAAGTCAGTCTGATCTGATTCTCTCTGGCCCTAAGCCAAATCTTGCTTTTGACATTAAGGAAACATTTTGGCAGGATCTAAAATGCATTGTTTAGAAAGGCTCTGGCTTGCAGGGTGGCTCTTGGCCTGTGAGAACCTATCCCATTTGGTCCGCAGGCGAGCTGCCTCTGCACGCTGTGCTACCCGGGAGGGGAGGGGCATGAAGGTCCCACAGCAGGACAAGAGCAACCGCAGGCATCTCCACTTACTTCCCAAAGGGGCCTGGGTTATCCTGGCATCCCACAACCACAGAAATTTAGGGGTCAACTGTCTTCAGGCTGTGAAAGGTCATTTAACTCTAGGAGGTGTTCCTGGCCAGAAGGCAGATCTCTGAGGGCAGAGACTTCCATTAAGTGCTCAGCACAGTAGCAGGCAGAATCAGATTAAAGAAATCATGAAGCATCCTTATTATTTTATGGAGCTAGGGGAGAAATCCGGAGGGGATCTGCTATGCATGTATATCTTTTTGACCCAATTATTTCTAGACATTAATTGTGGGCCTTGTGAGCTTTATCTGTAGGCTTCAGGACCATTTACGTTTGGGTGAAGAACAACACCTGAGTCAGTATGAGACATTTACATACTAACTTCAAAAGTAGCCTCTAGTTCCAGTATAAGTTACTGTCCCTGCCCCAGCCTGGGAGAGAAACAGCTGTGCCCAAACAGACAACCTCCCCACAAACTTTCTCAAAGTCTCCTGGCAGCTCCTGGGATGCTGCCAAGCATAGACCTAGTTACATAACAAAACGGGTTACCTGGAACTCTTTGGGAATGAGCCATTCTAGTCTACCAGCTCATATTTCTATGGGAACTGTTTTCCTCTTAATTTTTTTATGGCTGTGGTTATATACTTTATTTCTTCTTAAAACAAAAACAATGAAGGAAAGTTGTTTTTCGCTTTTTGGTCTTTTTGCCCCCCAAGTTTCAGTGTGGAATTCAGAGCATCTGTCATTGGGACCGTCCCCTTAGAAGAGACGGAGTGACCCATATAAGGGGGGAGCCTGGGCCACACCACTGGCCACGCATCTGGATTGTTCCCAAAAAGTTCCTGACGTTGGCTTGTGTTTGGCTGGTTTCTTTAAAGGTGGCATAATGCATCTACCCCCCTGCCCGACTCCTTGACCTCTGCAGTGTTGGCTGGTGACCCAAAGATGGAAGCAGACTTCCCTTCAGCATTTACTGACCCCCTGAACGGCTGCTACTTCACCGGCCCCATCACCTTTCCTTCGTTCTCATTTCTCCTCCGCTCACACAAGGACCCACTGCTTCTTCCTTGTCAGCTGCCAGGCCCATTGCACTCACTTAATTTTTAGAGCACGTTTTTCAAACTTAAGAGTGCATAAAAATATCTGGAGACCTTATAAATGCAAATTGCTAGAACTCACTTTAAAGATTTTAATTTGAAAGACCTGGATAGAACTTGGGGCTCTGAATCCTTATCAGGAACTCCTGTGATTTGGGGGAAAATTGTTTATGAAACACAAGAGACTATTCTTCAGAGTGTGAGGGAGAAGAGGCATCCTCCTTGGGTTCAGGTGCTTTGAGGAAGGCTGATACCTGCCAAGTATATATTATCCAACAAGAGGATGCCTCTGCATCCCACAATTTTTCCCAAGCTCCCCTCACCACATGTCCTTTAAAGGCACTCCAGACACAAGCAGCCTGATCACCAGGGCTTCAATATGAGGAGAGTGGGACTGAAGGTCTCCATAGCACCTGCGTATTGGATTATTCCCTTATATTAATTTTTGATAATTTTCTGAAGACTATTCCAATCCACAGGCAAGTCAATGACATAATGGGAGGAGTGGGGGACATGTGGACCAGCAGTGAAAATACTCACTCCCCAGCCATGTCCTTGAGTGAATAGGAACTGCTGCCCCATAGCCGATGTGCCTTAAGCATAGCTCAGGGGTGTCTCACTGACCATGAGAACTGTAGGGTTTTTGACCCTGCAGTTGTGCAGAGCTGCAATGCAGCTGATTCTAGCAAGACTCAGGCCCCAGTGGTTTCTGAGCTGCACACCACTGCTTGCCTCTCTCCCCTTTCCCTCCCACCCCCTTAAGGTAAACCAGCCCTATCCTTTGACATGCCACTGCAGGGTCTCATTTTGTAGGTCAAAGTCGGCCAATCCCTGCCCCATCCCTACTCCTAAGACCATGGAACTGCCTCTTCTCTCCTGCCTCTGGAAGGATCTCCCAGGCACCTAGCTCTTCCAAGAAAAGGTGGCCTTAAAAGCCCCAGCCAGACAATGCCCGAGCTCCTTTCCTTTAGCTAAGCTGACTCCCATGGCCAAATACAGATGTGTTACCAAACCAGTGTATATTCTTTTTAACTTTTTTTGGTTCGTTTTGTTTTTAAAGAGACGGGGTATGGACCTGTCACCCCGGTTGGAGTGCAGTGGCGTGATCACAGTTCACTGCAGCCTCCAACTCCTGGCTCAAGTGTTCTTCCTGCTTCAGCCTTCCGAATAGCTAGGACTACGGGCATGCACCACCACACCCAGCTATTTTTTAAAATTATTTTTTGTAGAGACAGGGTCTTGCTATGTTACCCAGGCTAGTCTCGAACTCTTGGCCTCAAGCAATCCTCTTGCCTCAGCCTCCCAAAGTACCTAACCAGTATAAGAAAAATAATGCCTATGTCTGAAACAAAGGTTGGGAGGTGTTCCACAGCCCTCTTACAAGATTGTTGCTTCATAAGCTCAGGATTCCTCGCTGTGACACACACTCAGTACATGCAAAGCGTCTCCCCAGGCCCTTTTGCGCTGGTCCTGTCGGACTTGAAGCGCAAGGGGAATTGATGTGAACATCAGGCTTCCGCTGCTTGCTGTGTTATCAGTAATAAAGACCTTTGGCTCTGACCCAGGAGTCTCATGTCTTCTTTCCAGCATCCATGAAATTGTAACAGGCTAAATTATTAGCTCACAAATAGGTAAAACCTTGGACCTTTCACAATTCTTGATAGTAACATGGTACAATTGAAAATAACAAAATATGATTAACCACAGGATATTCAAGGGTTGTTCTAGGGCACAGCTGAGTGTGTTTCTTTGTTGCCAGGAGCTTAGGGCAGGCTTCCTCACAGACCCCTTCAAGTCTGAATACAAGGCCATGGGGGAAGCCTGAGGGCTCTGTGAGGGTGGCCTCCAGAGAGCAGGATGTAACTTCACTGGTGGCCCAGGGGGACACTGATTGAGCTGCTTTGCAACTGCTGAAACCAACAAACTGTAAAGGCTGCACTTTCTTTCTGAATCCACCTCGGGCTGAGAGCCGGGCTCATGACATCGAGGGGGCAAGAGAGGCCAGAGGACTGACGGTCACAAGCAGCCGGGTTGGCCACTTTCCCTCTTAAGATTCATTTACAGCTTTATACATTCTGGAGAAATCTTGCCAAGCAAACAAATCAGGTTGTCAGTGTTGACACAGAACTGAAGCCAGAATCATGACAGTAAACTAAACAAGAACAATTTAACTCAATTATCCCCTTTTCTGGAAGGTGTGGAAACCTAGCTCCATAAAGTCCCCACACAAATCACCACCATGTTTTTGGGAATTAAAAAAATAGGTGCTGGCACTCCTATCTTGATTAATTATAAAACTCTTCCTTTGCCCTTTGTGTCCCTAGTCATATCAAACAAGTAAGACAAGATGGAAATGCTAAATTAATTTTTAGTGAAAATGTGTTCTGAGAAAAATCTGTGGGTATTTTATTACCATGTTGTGTCATGAATAGCAACAAAAAAGCCCTGGTTATATAACTGCTTTGTCTCATACATATAATGAAACATCACACTGAATACTGGGGGACAAAATATCCTCCAGAGAGAGAGAGTGAAGCCACTGTTGATTTCTCCTTCTAGGCTAAGGTCAATTCCAATGAGTGTCTGCACACTTAGAATGTAAGAAACACTTGAATGTGTCAGTATACCCCTATTTCTCAAAACAGACGCTTCCTCAAAGGACTTTGGGTTTAAAAGAAAACCAATCAATGCAAAATTCCATATCCACCAATTGGTTTGGTGGAAGACAATTCTGGCTAATGCTAGGGAAATAATTATTTTTTTCTTTTTTTCACACAATTTTAATTTATCACATAAAAGAAATAATACTAAAGACAAAAGGAAAATAATCAGCCATATCTTATTTTTCTTGTTCCCTTCAAATTCAGTTAAATCTTTGGGATCACAGTATAAACACAAATTGCTATTATACTTTTTTCCCCCATTGAATATTATTATAACAAGTTCCCATGTTGCTATATAGTCTTCATAATTAAAATTTTGGTGAATGCATAATATTCCATCAACTTGAGTTACCATAATGAATTAATTATTGGACATTTATGTTAGTTTAATATTAGATTTTTCATTTCTCTTGTAGATATACCCAGAAAATAGTAATTATTTTTTAAGGGGGTCTGTCTACAATCCCATTTTTCTTTTCATGTGAAATGATTTACTATACAATGGGAAGCATTCACTTATTAAGGGAAGAATTTGTTGATGGAATTTTATTTAAGAATTTTTCACCTTGTGCAACTTTTTGAAGTTATAGATGCAGTTCAACTTCCTACCATTAGGTGGAGCTCTATTGCACCAGGATAATTCTGCCCTTACAAAGCTAACAAAACAAAACGTTCTTATAGGTTATCAGCCTTCTTACTTTCTTCCTTTTTCATTGCTTTGTCAACACTTTACTAATATCAGCTTACCCTCCTCTTCCCCTTAGTAAGTCAGTTTCCTCTTCTGAAACATTCCTTTCTATAAAAATCCATTTACTTCAGGGAATCAGCGAATTTTCCTCTGGTGAATGGAAGGTGGGTCTTCCATTTTTAAGACCTTTATTTCTAAGGTCAACACTGCTGGAAGTGCTTCTATCCTAAGGCCCTACCAGCCCTGTGGATGGAAGGCAAGTGGATGTTAGCAGGTAGGCCATACCTGTCCAGTCCTCTGCAGGTTTGCAAAGTGAACGTCGGGAATGAAGAGGACAGGCTGTGAGTGCAGATCAGGCATGGTTTTGAAGTAGGTGATGTCACTCTTCTTCTGCAAAGGTATGGCAGCCAACTTCCCATCAGAGGCTGGACGGGATCACAAAACCCATAAACAAGAGCGTTATACACGACTAAGAACCCTCAACTGTAAGTCCTAGTATCAGCTAAAATTCATGTTTTTCTCCTATGAAACTTTCCAAATACCATAGATATGAACACATTTTAACACCTCCCCCACCCCAGCCAAACCAACAGAAAGAGCCTGGACTTCGAGTGAGCATTCCTGAGTAGAGCTTGGTCCCCTCATACCCTCCTGTCCCTCTGTGCACCCAAGAAACCTTGTCTGTAGAAGGAGGATGTTGGTCTCCATGATATTGCAAAGTCCTTCCTAGCTCAAACACACTGTGCACACGATTCTATTTGCTTTTCACGGGGATAATCACCCTGTCTCCACTGCCAGGGGAAAGCAAGCCATGCCTCGCACATACAGTTTTTCCTGTCACCCATGTCTTTCCACCTGTTTCCCCAATGGACCCAGCCCATCTGGAGTCTTCCCCTCAGAAGGCAAAGTTAGTCTCCGTGCAACTCACAGTTATTGCATTGGGTTTGGGAGGCCTGGCCTTTCCCTTTCTTCCTGTTCTGCTTCCTCTCTTCGTCTCTGATTTTTCTTTCTGCTCCCTGTCAGGGAAAAATCAAATACAGACAATGCCAGGCATGTTATCAATGCATGCAAAAATACTGTCATGCACACAAGTCATGCTGATATGAAACAATACAGGGAAAGAGGAGACCAGGCAGCCCCATTTTCATCCCTCCGGCAAGGTCAAGCTTCAGCTCTGAAAGCCAAGACCACTCATGAGTCTGTACTACAGTTCTGACCTTCGAGAGATCCCACCTCTCCCATGTTTTCTCCTTTTTTGGTATCTTGCCAATTTAAAGAACTTCAGTTTTGAATCCATATGGAAAGAGCAGACCCAGTTCCCTAAACCGGTGAAGCCCATTAAGTAACTTTACTGATTATAATAAAATGTCGGAAGATGAAGCATTGACCCATTAAATTTATTCCTAGGCATGAAGAGGGCTTTAAAGTTGAGTGTGAATTCTCTGTAAAATTTTTCCTTTGCTTGTTGTTATGGAACTTTAAAAAATCATTACAGTGGCCGAAATGAGGGCATGCATAAGGAAACCACACAAGATGTAGGATCGCTTTGTACAAACAAGTATGATTTTTGTTTTTGTTTCAGTATTTTCGTATGTTCTTCGAGATGTTGCTCATTCAAAAGTTTGGTCTATTCAACTCATTTTTGCTCTGTTCCTTGTAATTTGACTTTTTTATTGGCTCCTCTTGCCAAATTGTCAAATCCCATTGTACTTAACATTGTACCACCTTATAGCTCTTTTCTTCATGGCCTGCAATGATTCCCTAATTGTATTTTTCTTTGATCATTCTTCTATGTCAGCTTTGCTAACTCATTTCCCTCTTCTCATCTTCCACATAAAGACATTTGAACACGGTTTCCTTTTCCTTTCTCTTTCTCCATTCTTGCTGCAAGAGAATCCATCTGTACCCATGTTTTCACAACGCTCTGGACAGGTGACATTCGGATCGATACCCCCCAACCTAAACTCCTTCTCTAAGTTTTAGATTCATGTTTACAGCTCTTGCCCACTGCAGTAGCATATTTAAGGAACAATGAAGTGCAGACTGGCCAGCAACCTCTAACACTTTAGAAATTGCCCCCAAATCATCATATATACCAGAGATAGATTTAACAATATAAAAATTTAATCCTTCTCTATACAAAAACAAAAGAATCAATGAAAAGGCAAAGGACAAATTGCTGAAAATACGTGTGATAAAATATCACATAAAATGTTAAATCTTTAACATATAAATAATGATTTAAATTTAAAAACTGACATACTAATAGAAAAACGGACAAGGGTCATGAAATAGGCAATTCACAGAAAAAGATACACAAATGGTTTGAATTAAAACAATGAGATATATTTTTTGCTTATCAAATTGGCTTTTTTGAAACAGTAGGTTCCCAATCCTGGCTATGGTGAGGCCATAACAAACTGAGGGTTTGTGGTCAATGAAGGTATTATACAGGAGATGGCTTTTAAGCTAATTATGGAAGAATGAGTAATAATAGCTAATACTTACATGACATTTATTCTGTGCCAGGTGATTTCTAAGAGCTTTACATATTAGAATTTGGATAGTTGTAATATTTTAATCACATAATTTAAATATGCATTTTTATATCAAAAAAAATTCCAAAGGGAGTAATTATTTTACTTACTATTAATACCAAAAGCAGTAATTATTTTATAGTGCTTCACTTGAAGTTTTGAATTATCATTGATACTTATAGATCATGGAAATACAGAGATAAAGTGTAAAAATATCTGCTTTGGAAGTCTCTTCAAGATATATTAAGGATTCATATAGTTTTTGTGTCTAGAAAACATAAAGTGTTAAATGCATAGATGTCACCTTGTTCAAATAGATGTGAAATATAAGAAAAGGCTCTTCAAAATACTGAAGTTTGTATAATAGGAATTATGCTATTTACTGAATACTTACATGTAAGGCATTTTTCATTTGGAGCTCTGTACAAGATAACATTTAATATAAATAAAATTTGGATTTTTATTATCTACCTATATAAATTACAACTGACCCAAGACACACCCCAAGTTTGGTCAAACAGTTTTATTTCTGAGTTAATATTTTATTTTGTAGTATTCCTACGAGGAAAAGGACTAAAATTAATTGGTTTCAAGATTTATACACAGGCATACCTCAGGGACATTGCGGGCTCGGTTCCAGACCACCACAATAAAGCGAATATAGCAATAAAGAGAGTCACACAAATTTTTTGGCTTCCCAGTGCATGTAAAAGTCATGTTTACACTATACTGTAGCATATTAAGTATGCAATAGCATTATGTCTAAAAAGCGAACATACCGTAATTAGAAAATAGTTTAATGCTAAAAAATGCTAACAATCATTTGAGCCTTCAGCAAGTCATAATCTTTGTGCTGGTGGAGGGTCTTGCCTCAATGTTGATGACTGCTGACTAATCAGGGTGGTGGTTGCTGTAGGAGGGGGGAGGGGCTGTGGCAATTTCTTAAAATAAGACAACAATGAAGTTTTCTGCATGGATTGACTCTTCCTTTCATGAAAGATTTCTCTGTAGCACGCAGTGCTATTTGGTAGCTTTTTACCCACAGTAAAACGTCTTTCACAATTGCAGTTAATCCTTTCAAACCCTGCCGCTGCTTTATCAACTAAGTTTATGTAATATTCCAAATCCCTAGTGTCATTTCAACAATGTTCACGGCATCTTCTCCAGGAGTAGATCCTATCTCCGGAAACCAGTTTCTTTACTCATCTATAAGAAGTAACTCATCTGTTCAAGTTTGATTATGAGATTACAGCAATTCACTCCTATCTTCAGGCTCCACTTCTAATTCCAGATCTTTTGCTATTTCTACCATATCTGCAGTTATTTCCTCCACTGAAGTCTTGAACCCCTCAAAGTCATCCAGGAGGGCTGGAATCAACTTCCTCCAAACTACTGTTAGTGTTGATATTATGACCTCCTTTCATGACTCATGAATGTTCTTAATGGCAACTAGTGAACCCTTTCTAGAAAGTTTTCAATTTACTTTGCCCAGATCCATCAGAAGAATCACTATCTATGGCAGATACAGCCTTATGAAATGTACTTCTTAAATAATAAAACTTGAAAGTCAAAATTACTCCTTGATCCATGGCCTACAGAATGGATGCTGTGTTAGTAGGTATGAAAACAATATTAATCTCCTTGTACATCTCCATCAGAGCTCTTGGGTGACTAGATGCATTGTCAATGAGTGGCAATATTTTTAAAAGAATCTTTTTTTCTGAACAGTAAGTCTCAATAGTGGGCTTAAAATATTCCATAAACTATGCTGTAAACAGATACTGTCATCTAGACTTAGTTATTCCATTTACAGAGCACAGGTAGAGGAGACTTAGTATTATTCTTGGGGCCCTTGGACTTCAGGAATGGTAAATGAGCACTGGCTTCGGCTTAAAGTCACCAGCTACATTTGCCCCTAACAAGAGAGTCAGCCTGTCCTTTGAAGCTTTGAAGCCAGGCATTCACTTATCTTCTCTGGCAATTAAAATCCTAAATGGCATCTTCTTCCAAGATAAGGTTGTTCATATGCATTAAAAATCTGTTGTTTAGTACCATGTTAGAGAGGGTCATGAAGTAAATTTAAAATTAATTTTAAAAATTTTTAAAAAATCTGTTGTTTAGTGTAGCCCCTTTCATCAGCTATCTCAGCTAGATCTGGATAACTTGCGGCAGCTTCTCCATCAGCACGTGCTGCTTCACCTTGCACTTTTATGTTATGGAGATGGCTTCTTTCCTTACACCTCATGAACCAACCTCTGCTAGCTTCAAGCTCTTCTTCTGCTGCTTCCTCACCTCTCTCAGCCTTCTTAGAATTGAAGAGAGTTAGGGCCTTGCTCTGGATTAGCCTTTGGCTTAAGAGAGTGTTGTGGCTGGTTTAATCTTCTGTCTAGGCCTCTAAAACTTTCTCCGTATCAGCAATAAGGCTGTTTGACTTCCTTATCATTCACATGTTCACTGGGTAGCACATTTAATTTCCTTCAAGAGCTTTTCCTTTGCATTCACAACTTGGCTGTTTGGTAAAAGAGGCCTAGCTTTTGGCTTATCTTAGTTTTAACATGCCTTCCTCACTAAGCTTAATTTTTTCTAGCTTTTGATTTAAAGTGAAAGACACGCAACTCTTCCTTTCACTTCAACACTTACAGGCCAGTGTGGGGTTATTAACTGGCCTGATTTCAATGTTGTTGTCTCTAAGGGAGTAAGGGGAGGCCTGAGAAGGAGAGAGCGAGAGACAGGGGGAGTCAGTGGATCTGTTAGAACACACACATCTGTCAGTTAAGTTCTCTCTCTTATATGAGCACGGTTGCTGGGTCCCCAAAACAACTACAATGGTGACATCAAAGATTAGTGATCACAGATCACATAACAGACATAATAATAATAAAGAAGTTTGAAATATTGTGATAATTACCCAAATGTGACACAGAGACATGAAGTGAGCATGTGCTGTTGGAAAAAAATGGCACCAATAGACTTGCTAGACACCAGGTTGCCACAAACCTTCAATTTGTAAAAAACACATTATCTGCAAAATGCAATAAAGCAAAGTGCAATAAAACAAGTATGTCTGTATGTTCAATGTAGATTGTTATGAAAGTCAGTTGCTTATGATTTTTCAGGCATTCTTTGATATGCCAAACCTAAAGGATCATTCTTTGATATGCCAAACCTAATCCATCAACACTGAGGCAAGACCCTCCACCAGCACAAAGATTATGACTTGCAGAAGGCTCAGATGATTGTTAGCATCTTTTAGCATTAAACTATTTTCTAATTAAAGTATGTTCGCTTTTTAGACATAATGCTATTGCATATTTAACATATTACAGTATAGTATAGTGGCATAGTCTTGGTGCCACTTCTATCTAAGTTTCCTGCCCAGAATGCCCAGGTATCAGCATGATAAAACAATTCTGATAGCATCCACTCTCAAAAGAACCACAGTTCTTATTTCTAAAATAAAGCTTTTCGCTTCACAATGACCCAGGGAAGCTTTGATACATTCAATTAAGGTGGAGAAAGCTTCCCTTGAACAAGACCTTCCAAAAATTTCTTTTCTCTTTCCTATGATTGTGACCTAAAGCTTCTAGAAAATATTCTTTCTACTCTTATTAAAGTGCAAAAAAGTCTAGTTGTTCCAAAAGAGTATAATTTGCTACAAATATCAAATTTATCATTTGGAAATAATTTCCCCCACTTAAATGTTCACCATAGAGTGTTAAATTTGGAAAATTTACCTGAAGAGTTCCTAACTATATTGTGATCACTTTTGCCACCACTTGAGAGGTGATGTCTATCTTCATTTTTTCACGAACAGTTTCTCTTAATTTTTTAAAGAAATGTGGCTCTATTTCTCAATTTTTCTGCAATATATAGTTATTGTTTGTAGTAACACAAAATCTTCGTGGAACATGAAGTAAAATTATGGAAGTAATTAAATATACTGAATAAGATATAAAGATATACACATAGGTATCTACATAGGTAGATATATAAACAGATCCTGAATTTTTTAATGCATAACCATATGCATTTCGATAGAAGTATCATAATACCAAAAAAGTTAGAGAAGGCCTTTATTTTCATCTGCAATCAATCTCACAGGTGTATTAATTAGAAATCAAGCTGGAGAACTATAAATATGCAGAATTCCATCTGTTTAAAACTCTAGACTGTGATCAGGAAATTCACAGCTTTAAAATGGAATAGCTCTCAACTCTTTTGCTTTAAAATATAATTTAAATTAAGCATTTGCATTTACATACCCACTTGAAAAGTACAAAAATTAAACTTTTATTTCTCTTTTTAATCTCCCAGGGGTGAATTTTGCCTGGGTTTTGAAATTCGAGCTGCAAACATGATGACAAATTACAGCAAAAGATTTCGTACCTACCTTATTAGAGAAACTGACAGTAATAACAGTTAATCCACCGCGCCTGGCCTGTGAGATTTCCTCTTTATGAGTTTCCTGACACCCCGCCCCCCCAGCCCATAACATCAGGATATGCAACTAACTAACTACCCACTAGAAACTCTTTACAACACTAGTTACTTGGAATAAATGCCAATCATTTACCCCACATTCTCCAACCATTTTTTTCTGCCTAGCACTGATATTTATTAGACTGATATTTAAAATAGGAGCTATTGAAAATACCACCTATTTTCTGATTGGCAAAGTGTTTGTTAACATGATTCTTTCCAGTGTTTATACATATTTGCAAACATGCTCGCACAAGTGGCTCTCCCAGCCATTTCTTTCCTGGCTGCAGATTACCTTCTTAGCATGACTTCAGGAAACAAATCTTTAGAGAAACCCATACAATTCTCTTTTTTGCTCTCTCCTTTTCGAGGTTAATGTGAATGAAAATGTATAAAAAATATTTTCAAACAAAGGTATAATCAATCATTTTATTTACCCTTTTAGTTTCTCACAGTCCTTCTTATTCTAGGACATAGGTGAATAACAATATAACTCTCCATGCATTCTGCATGTTTTTATTATTTTCTTTTTTTTGGTAGTTATTACATCAACGCTATAATATAAAATAATTGTATGAGATACTTTAAGCCCTCTCTCCCACCTTCAATTCCAACTACCAAAGTGAAGATAAATGAAGTGCCTGGTCCCTGCATCCTATCCTTCCCTTCCTTTCTCCTCGCCTCTAACTTTATTCCTTACTTCCGAGAAGGGGATTCACGGAGGGAGATTCTACAATCTCCCTTGGAATATCTGGGATAAAGTAAAGGAATTCAAATTACTTAAAAGCTTTCTTGTTTGTACTTTAAAAAACTCCATGTTGTATGCCATTTGAAAATGTTTCCTTCATGTTTAATATGCTAAATTGAAGACATGAACTGATTTATTTGGCTATTCTGTTTTTAAAGGCTACCTTGGCTCTTTGTTGAGGTTTTGAATCACCAGTTTCCATTTTGCTATTTTCTGTATAAAGTTACTTTTCGATTCAAGGAGTACGAATTTGGGATCGGAAATGTATTTGCATCCAGCTCCCGTACATTTTCGCTGTGTGTCTCTGGGCAAGTTACTTAGGCTCTCTGTCCCACCGTTTTCTCATTGTTTCTGCATGACTACTGTGTGTGGTGACTTAACAGGCATCTATATCCTGGAAACTGCCTGACTGTCCCTCAGATTGCTGTGCTGCTCAGATGGCTGGATGATTGACTCCCACAGAAATCGTCATGGCCTGGAAGGCTACTGAGATTTTAGGGATATTTTCCACTGTGCTGCATGTGCCAAAGCCCTGTGCAGTTCTAGTTGATGCGTTTTCCTTCTCTCCTCTGATGACCATCCCTGCTTTCTGCTGTTGCTGCTCTCTGCTCACAGGAGCACATTTCTCCCTATGCTCTATTACTGCTAAACCAGAACTCTCAGACATTTTAATAGCACAGTAGACCTTTGATACTGACTGCAGCACCTGTAAGAGTATTGGGCAAAAGTGAATTAACTACTGACCTCTTCTTTCCTTTCTTCTCTCTCCCCAGCATCTGATATGAAGTAGTATCCTTTCACTAACAGTTAATACCTATAAGCAGTTAGTCAGCTTATTTTATTTTTTGTATATATACCCTCCCCAATTTTTAAATGAGTGCACTGTGTCTACATTGTCAGGACATATCACCATCCTGTCTCTCCCATCATCTAGAATTAGATGCATACTGATTGCTCACCCTCAGTCCTTTTATCAAGTGTTTACAGTCATATTGCTTGTCTACAGTTGGTTCTCCACTAGAGTCCCCAAAAAGAAATATTCCCTGGATTTTTGTTTGTTTTGTTTATTCTGTTTGGTGGTGTTTGTGCCTGCAGTCTTCACACTTGAAAGTCAAGTTGCCTGGATAGTAAATCCATGGCTCACATTTTCTTTATGTGATTACCTTAAATATCATTGTCTTATGACAAGGTGTTGCTGTTGAAAAGTTGGATGGCAAAAGTTCCCTTATAAGTGATATATTTATTTTATTTACTTTACTTAGATACCCAAAGAATATTTTTTTTCTTTTTTTAAAAAAGTCCAATTGCTTAACTATTTGGTATTGGTTATCCTGGATCAATTTTCCCAAGTGTATAGCAGGGTGTTTAAATATGAATGCTTTCTGCTTCTGGTTTTCCTGATTTGTCATTTCTAGTATTTGTTCTGTTCCATCTTTTTTTTATTATTATTATTTTGCCCAAAGATATCTATTATATGTATATTGGATCTTCTTTACCTCTCTTTTCCATCTGTATTTTCTTTCACACTTTTTTTATTTCCTCTGATTTTTACATTTTGCTCTTTTCTTCCAACTTGTATTTTCTTAAGGCATTATCTTTTATATTTATTCACTCTTTTGTTGCTTCTAGTGCAGTCTTTATGTCTCATGTATTTTAATCTTTCATTTCTAAATTCTTTCCTGAGTTTCATCACATCTTTTTTGAAATCATTCTATTTTCCAAACATCTTTCAAATTGTGATTTAAGTTGATCTTCATAACTTTTATTATTTCTTTAATTTCATTTAGCTCATTTTGAAATATGAGGCTGTAGTTTTCACCTGATTTGTGGGCATGTCCTTCTGGTATGCATTCAATGTCCATGGGGAAGTCAGTCTGATTTTAGTCTCTATTTTCATGAAACATTGTGTGGAACTCAACTGTTTTTTCTTTTCTGTTGGTAATTTTTAAATGAAATGAGTGAGCCTAGGTAGTTCTTCTAGCTTCACAGCTCTCATGCTCCCTCTTCTGGTGTGTTCACAAAGCGATACAAAAATTGTCTTGTATTTTCTGAGATCTCCCTACCCTGTGTCCCTTCATATCTTCTTCTTCATTCTTATTTTGGCCCTTTTTCCTTTTCATCTTTTTTTCCAACTCAACTTGGATTTTACTCCCAGCAGGGTTTTTTCCCCCAGAGCAGGGTTTTGTCCTAGAAAGGAACTTCAGTTTATAACTTTTCAGAGTTCACAGAGCCCCAAACATTTCAATTCTTGATCCACTCGTACTCACCAGTAAATTGGAGCCCACAGAAGCTGTGCCCTCCCCACCCAAGTCTCACCAGCTGATCTCAGACGGCCCACCTCACTCTCCAGCGTGTGCCTTGGGCAATTTCATAGGTTTCCAGCTCTCAACCAAGTGGCCCCATTACTTTCCCTCACAAATGCTGATAACACACAGGTCTTGGCATGTTTGATTCTTAGTCCCACTCATATTTGGGACTTGTGAGTATCTCTTGTCACCTAATCATGGGATTTTAAGCTTTGCTATTCTAATATCTGTTTCTTTTATGGTGGGGTTCAGGGAGATTCAAAGTGCATGTTTTCCGAGTACATATGTACTAATGAACTTATTTTATAAGTGCTATTTGTATTCCAAAAAGTCCTAGATGAGGCCCCATTTAACCCATAAAATAATAAAGGTTGCCTTCATATGTTGTAGGACAGCATCTATACCCAGTAAAGATTATTAATCTGCTAGTTCAGCTATCTAATTGAATCAGACTTATAGCACAGTATTTTATGGACTGAATGTTTGTGCCCCCCCATTCATATGTTGAAGCCCTAACCCCCAATGTAATAGCACCTGGAGGTGGGGTTTTAAAATGGTAATTAGGTTTAGATCAGGTCATGAGGGTAGGGTCTTTATGATAGAGCTAGTGCCCTTAAAAGAAGAAACACCAGAGAGCTTTTGTATTCTCTCTTTCTCTCTCTCACAAGCTCATTCTCTGGCTGGCTTGCTCTCTCTGCCATGTGAGAATGCAGTGAGTCTGCATGCCAGAAAGAGAGGCCTCACCAGAAACCAAGTTGGCTGGCACCTTGATCTTGGACTTCCCAGCCTCTAGAACTGTGAAGAATAAATTTCTGTTGTTTAAGCCACCCAGTCTGTAGTATTTTGTTATAGCAACCTGATCTAAGACACTGTGCAATGTCGATTAGTCATTAAATAAGTGGTAAAAATGATCAATTAAAAAAAAATACAGTTGACTGATGACTCCCTAGATATCTAACAGGAATAGAGAATAAAAGATTACCACACTACTGTGATTGATAAAGTGATTATTTTGACACCACTAGACAAGGGAAGGTGACAAGGGGGAAATGCCATCAAAAGTAATACCTAACAGCAAAGATACCTTTATGACAAACTGTCATCTTTACTCACTTTGTCGCAGAAGACCTTGATCTGGCAATAAGCTCTATGAATGGGTTTATTGCTACGATTATTATAACTGTATGTGTCGATCTGAATCATCAAGGGAAGTCCTTTCACCCCTTTTTGGGAGGAGAAGTCTGTACTCAGGCAATTCACGGTGATGAAAATCTGAGGAAAGGAGAAAGAAAGGAGAAAGTCCACATGTCACCATAAAAAATATCTACAATAAATGCATGAACCTTAAACTTGAAGTCAAAATACTAAACAATCTTATATTGGTAAATGAAGAATATTTTGTTACTTTTTTCACATAAAAACATGTTGGGCACATAAAACATACGTAATTTATAATTATAAATTTATTTTTAAAATTTGCTTTCATATTTCATCTTGAAACAGACTATTTAAATTACTTTCCTGAAAGATATCAGGAAAGTCTTACTTATTTTTTAAACATGCATAAGTGAGCTGGGCAAAACATTGTGTCCTCAACATATTAAAGTTGTTACTTCTAATAGTTATATTAGTTTATCTAATCTCTGACCTGTTGGGTAAAAAAAAAAAAAATTAGGTTAACACCTTCCTTTGTACATTATTGCATTGCAACCTAGATTTGTTTACATAGCTGTCTTTCTTACTTGACTATGAAGTATGAGATTCGACACCATTTCTTATCATTTTGTATTATTGGTACCCATTATAGTGCCTGGTGGAGAATAAGCATTTAACAAACATTTCATGAATGAATCAGTGAGTTTATCTACAGGGAGCCCACTAGATTAGGAGTCAAATACCCTGAATTTTAGTCCCAGCTTTAATATTAACCAGCTAAGAGACTTTACACAAGTCACTTAATGTCTTCAGTTTTTAATTTCCCCTTTAAAATAACCTTTAAAACCCATCCCTGCAGGACAGAATGTAACTATTCATACACTTCCATGGCAGGAAAAAAGTAAAAGAGGAGCTGGCAAAGGTGAGATCTGAACACGAGGGAGAAAGTGTGGTAAAGGCACCAACACCCTTGTTCTGCAACACGGGGCACCAGGAGAAACAGAAATCCCAGAATCCAAAAGAAAGGGAAACACAAGGAAATCATGGAAGATTACAGCACTGGCCAACAGAAGAACTGCAAATAATAATGTTATTATAAAATACTGGCAGGAAAAGAGGGGAGAGTATAAGTGAGCTAAATTTATCATCCTTTTACATAGTAGGTGGCAGTCCAATAAACAGCATTTAAAGGCGATTTATCACAGAATTGAGGTATAGGTATAGCACCCGGGTTAATATGGGGAGAACCAGGCATACTACACATTATACTCTTGGTACTATTTTCATTTGATACCACATGTATAACTTTTATTTAAAATAAAATGTTAAATCACTTATTGCTTTAAAATCATACAATTATGTATTCTTAAAAATATTTCGTCTGACATATTATTTAACCCTTGTCTTATCTACTCCCCTGAGATTTTCATTCACCTTCAAGCCCTGGCCCTGAATGAAGCCTCTCGCACCACGGTGACACCACAGAGAGCAGTCTTGCAGGAAGTGAAGCCACGGGCACAGACTGCGTTTTAAAGGCCTTTCAAATTTTTGACTTACCTACCAGGCCTGATCTAATGTATTTAAAACCTGGCCTGTAGGCTTTTGGTAATTTATACAACCAGTACAGTACTCATTTGTAGTGCTACACCTCTGTAAACTTTGTTTTTATTTTATTTTTGAGCTCCTCACTTGGCAATGGGAAATGCATTGGTAGGACACCACATCAAGGCAGTTAGGACCAAATGACAGGTGCTAATTACAGCAGCCTGTGCCTTGTGCCACAGGCTGTCACACTTCCAGCCACCATTTGCACACAAGTACCTAATGAAGATCTAACTACAGGAACAAATCTAGAGAGCCAAGGTACAAGATGAGGACTATAGGTAATAAAATGGTATTGTATATGGGATTCATGCTAAATGAGTAGTTTTAGCTGCTCTTGCCACAAAAAACCAAACAAACAAAAAATTGGGTTACTCTGTGAGATGATGGATATGTGCATTTGCTTCACTATAGTATCTATATATATATCCCATAACATCATGTCGTTTACCTTAAATATATACAATTAAACGTTTGTTTTTTAAAAAAGATGATCTAACTACAGATACATTCATTTTCTTTATTTCTTTAATTAATTTATTCATTTCTTTAATTAATTAATTTGTTCACTGCTTCAGTCTGTAAACATCCATATAAGCCCACAGTGGGTCAAATGCAACGTTGGCTCCCTGCGATAGAGAAGAAAGCCAAACCCCTGCCTCATGGAGCAGACAGTCCAAGGGGAAGACAGATGAATAATCCAGCAATGACCAGCACAGAGTAGTCAACGTTGTCCAAAAGAGAGGTGGGTATGTACAGAAGCCCCAAGAACACAGAACAGAGCCCGGAGAATACTAGTGAAATACAAACCCACATGGATGCTGGGCTCAGAGCAGGACCTCACAAATACTGAAGAATGGTAAAGAAACAGAGAATGAAAGATGCAAATGTCAGGTGATTCAGAGAAACTGTGGAAGAGTACACTGTGCTGATTCTCCTACTGAACCTCTAAGGCACAAGTATTTGGCCCAGCACAGTCACATAGACAGAAAGTGCTATCTATTGTTCCTGGAGGTGCCCCAATGGCAAAGAAATCTTACTTAACATTCATTCATGCAACAGATATTTTTGAAGTGCCTACCTAGTTCCTAAGCTGAGTAAGGCACTAGCACAGACGCACTGGTTATGGTTCCTGCAATCACAGAAGTCAGAGGCAAGACTGGGAGAGAGACAATATGATATTGCTCTAAGGATTACAATAGCTTCATCAAATGCTAATCTTTAGATTAAAAAAAGAGTACACTTTCCTAGGAACACTTGATTTTTCTTTATTGTTATTGGTATTACTGACAATGGGGTTATCTTGGCCAGAATGTATAAACAAAGCTTTACGTCAGCAAATCAAATGATCACTCTGGTGAACTATGCAGTTATTCATAATTTTGGCCTTGTGCTTTATGTAGAGATCTTCCTGTTGGTGGCTATAGTCTATAGGAGCCTCAGTGCAGAACGGTTTTTGCTACTCCCTCATAAAGCCTGCCTAGGACTATAGAAGCCAGAAGAGAAAAGTGTTCTGATGAACATTTCCTAAGGTATTAAGATTCATGGTTGGCTCACTGATTTAACCACTCATCTCTCACGGTGGACATATACTCAGACAGGCAGGAAGCAATAATAATCGTGGCCTTATCAGCTCCAAGTCTCAGGTAAGAGCTGGAGTGATGGGTTGTGAATATTTACAAGGGCCATTTAAGTAGGACAGATACACTAGATCCACTGAAATAATAAATGTTTACTGGCAATATACTACAATAAATAGACTAAATCCTCCTTGGGGGAGCTATAAAAACTAGCCACCCAGTAAAGATGGTCTTTAAAGGTCAAATGAGCTACCCTACACCGGACTCTACTGGGAGACATTTAGACTATGTTCTCTTAATAGAGAAAGGTCCTTAGTAGAAGATCCAATAGGCTCTCTTTGATTCAAGGCATCCTGATTCCATAAAAAGTACACAACACAAAAATCTGCCTTCTCTGCTACATTGTGTTGGCAGCTCCCAGTGCTATCCTAACAGGCAAGGATTTTATAATAGGGTTGGCAATGTTTTCCTCTTGCCTGGCTGCCTGACCCAGTAGCAAAGCGCAGTTTCAGTGCCCAGTGGTATCAATCAGTCTCACTGTGCTGCACTCAAAACCCACATGGTTGAACTTTAACTGAAGTTGGGGGGGGCGGGGTGTAGGGAAGTCATAGAAGGACATTAACTAAAATCTTGGCATTCATTTGTTTCATCTTGCAAACTCAACCATGTCCCAACTCCATGTACAGCAGGCAAATGTGAGAGCAAATTCCTTGGAAGTATATCTACAGAGCACCTGTTTGTAAATATGTATGAGAGAGGTTTAAGGAAAAGGTATGATTTCTCTCGCCAAATGTTCATCCAAATGTCAAGCACAGAAAGTTCATTTTTAGTTCAATAGGAGCCCTGATTATGTAAAGAGTGTGTAAATGCAGTAAATAATTGATTTGTCACCCAAGAGTTATGAATGTTACATATGTTCATATGATATTTTCAAAACCTCAATTACTTGTTTTCCTATAATTCTAATAGTACAGAGTTTATTTTTTAGAAAAAATTCATCAAATCAGGTGTATTCAGGCATATAACAGATACAATTTTAATTTTGTCATCCTTTCAAAGATTGATTCAGATAGAAAGATTGCTTCTAAAAGTACCAAAACCTTTCCCAGAAATAGAGGCAGTCTCATGACACTCGGCAATTTTTAATGAAATCATTTGTTACATGTGAATGACAACTCTCATTTTGTGGTTCCTACACAAGACAAGTGACTGCCAAGATTATAATACCCTTCACTTGTGCGTTATGCATGTAGTAAAATTTATTAAAATAAATACAAATCAATAAATGAGCTTTAGAATTGCTACATTAACTTCACTATTAATGCCTAAGATTTTTCTGAGAGCTTTCCATTAAACTAAATGGTCCCACCTTTGATTTAGAAAGCAACTTGGGATGTAAAAAATTGTAACAAACATGATTTGATGTAATGTATTTACTTTTCTCTTTAAACAATTGTATTTTGCACTTTTAAGATGATCTCTCTCATTAAAAACTAAGAAAGAGACTTATTTTTCCTGATGATTGGGACTCTAAAGAGCTCTTTTCCAAGAAAGTGCAAGTGCATTAGCCACCAAATTATAGGTACAAGGTATACAACAAGAAATAATTTTAACACTAGAACACACTACCCTTTCACAAACAACATATAAATATGTGAGTGTACTCTTACCAATTTTTCTACTCTGTTCTTTTCTTGGTTCTTGGAACTATTAAGACCTTACAAATAGTTTTCTCACATTTTATGATGTTCTTCCATTTGATAGGATTGTATTTGAGGGCAGACGCAATGCCGAATTGGCACAGAAGATAGACTAAAAGTAGACAGTATCAAAATGTGAAATCTCAGTTTTGGGCATTCACCCATTTCTTTCATGCAATAATTCATCAAATAGCTATTAAGTGTCTTCTCTCTGTGCCTGGCATTGTGTTAGGAGACGGGGACACAGAACGACAAGACAGACTACCTGCCCTCAGGGAGCTTGCTATTTTATTGAAGATCTAAGAAACTCCTGGATTTCTTGAAACTTCCAGATATATAGCACTTGTAGGAAATGATTAATATATTTCTTTACTTTTATTTTTATTTCATTTATTTCTTTATTCCTGATAATATATTTCTTTATTTTCTCTTATAGATACTGTGGGTATGTATGAATATATACAGATGCACATATACGCACATTTGGTGTATTCATGTATTCTACCATAGTTTCCCACACTCTTTTAAGTTCTCAATGTTTTCTACTTGTTCTCATTTCAGAGTCTTTGCAATCTGATGTGCCCTCTGCCTCCTGTGCTGTCCCTGCAGATCCTCACACACCAGCTCCTTCTTCTCATCCAGATGCAGTCCAGCATCAACTCTTCAGAACCACCCGCCTTGACCATCCCAGACAGAGCTGCCCCTCTCCCCTCTCCCCCTCCTCCCACCTGCCCACGACCAGCGTGGCACACTCTGTCAACTTTCTCTTTTCTGTTCTCTTCATAGCACTTAACATTATTGGAATTTATCTTGTTTTTGTTTTTGTTTAGTGTTCAATTATCTGTCTGCTCCATGAGGCTGAAAAGCCCATAAAAGGGGGGCCCCTTGTCTGCCTCAAGCTCATTCTATTCCCACTACCAAGCCTATCATAGATATTCAACAAACACTTGTCCAACAAATTAAGAGAACACAAATTATTTTTCTAAATGCATATTTCCCTCTTTATCCGTGCTCTTCCTGTCATAAGCAATGCCTCCTAAGAGCTGAGATTAATACGAATAGCTGAAGTTGTCAAAATAATACAGCAGAGTTAGCTGCTCTGACCAGATTTATCCTCCAAAAATGTTATCTATCTATCTATCTGTCTATCTACAAACATAAGTTGAGCACCAACTCTATGTTCAGCATGAATATCTATATCAATATCTATCTGTCATCTATCTAGCCACACATGGCAGATGCTGTCTGTAGATGCTATGGGAAATACAGAAGTCTATCTATGGTAGGGCCCTGCCCCCAAGGAAAAGGGGGTACAGCAGTTTTCACTGTTGTGGAATGTATATAATTAGATATTAAGTTGAATAATCCAGACTATACTTGCTGTAAGAACTTGAAAAGAAGAAAGCTCAAAAGAGCAGCCAGGGAAGATTTGCCATAGGAGTCTGGAGACAGGAGAAAGAGAGGTGGAGGGGAACAAAGTGCCCGCTGGCTCTGAAAACAGGGAAGAGACCAGTCTAATGGAAAAGGAGGGTTTACATCCAGAGATCAAGAAAGAGCCTGAAAAGGGGGGCTGGTGAGGGAACAGAGGAACCAAGATGCTTGTATGGCTGTGATCAAGTGATGAACACTGGATGAGGCCACGTGTGTAGCCCCCAGGCCGAGGACAGGAGAGTGAGGACTGAGACAAGGCCATCAGGAGTGAAGAGAGTCCACGCCACTTCCAGGGACTGGGCGAGTGAGACGTGCCACAAAGAGGGAGGGGACGCCCTCGGCAGGCATCTGGCAGGGAAAGGAGGCAGGGAAGAGAGCGCAGGGAGCGGGCCGCCAAGCAGACGTGTACATCCGAGACCGAGCAGGTGTCCACACAGCAGGACACGAGGCGAGGCAGAGGCTGCAGAGAAGAGTGGTTGTGGCGGCCGAGAGGCTCAGAAGCGGGGAATAAACCAGATCAACTCACAGCAAGTAAAGTTTTCTGAGGGGAAGAAAGACAAGAGCTTTCTCTGAAGCTGGAGGGCAAGATCAGAGTAAAACACAGCAAGAAAAAAATGTGCTAAGAGGCTCAAAATGGTGTGCCTGGTGCAGACGCTGGTGCTATGGCCTTGGACTAACTGTTTAACCTTTCTGGGCCTCTCTTTCTTAGTCTTTTAAACAGGTGTAACAATTCCTGCCTTGGTACTGTGACACTTTAGTGACAGTGTGTTTTTCAACTGTAAAGTGTCGTGACAATCTAAGGAATCTTACCATCATCACCACATTATCTCCATCGGCTCAGACATGTGAGTCTCCCTGTTCTTGAACTCCACGCTCCCTCCTCCATGACACAGTCAACAGCGCCCTCTCCATCTTCCCTCCCTAAAGGTCCCTGTGAGGTTGGCTAAGCTTCCTTAGTGTCCCGGGGTCCCCCACTTGAAGCCCTCCTTCCCACAGGACTGCTGCCGCTGCTGCTCCTTCCCGACTGGCTTCCCCCTCAGGCAATTGTGTGAAGCTGTCTTCAAATGCTCCAAAGCTAGATTAGTTGTGATTCACGTTAATTGAACAGATATTTAATTAAGGTGAATTGGTTTTAAAAACATTAAATCTATCTCTCCACAGCAGGGAGAAGCCTCTCAGGCGGGAACCTTTGCTGCTCTTCAGTTTGCAGCATTTTCTCCCAGTCTGCGCTGCCACTTGCACAGGTCTTGTGAAACGGCCCGTCAGGATGAGGAAGACGGTTGACACTGCACAACAACAGGGTGGGCCGCTTGGTGAAATGATGGGATCCCAGTCAGAAGAAGAATTTAAGCACAGAGCGAAAAATTCACTCGCTTGACTTTTTGACCATTTGTTGTTATTTCAGGCTTTTTCTGCTCATGTTTTATACTTAAAACTTGTTTTGAGTTTTGAATACCTGAATGTGGTACAAAATTCAATAGGCACAAAAAGGCAAACTGAAAATTACCTCTTTCCCTTGTTCCCCAGCCAACCAACTGTTTCTTGAGTATCTAGAAATATGCTATGCAAACACAAACACACATCATTTTCTATTTTACACAACTGGCAGTGTGGAACACACAACAGTTCTGCATCTTCCTTTTTTCACTTAACAATAAAATCTGAAGACAGCTTTCTCTCTCTCTTCCAAAGAGCATGAAATATGGACTGTTGATGTCTTTGACACCAGGTCGTTTCCAGTCTTTTCATCTCATGAACAATGATGCAATGAATGTCTTTCTATGTGGCTTTTGTACACATGTACATGAACACATCACTGGCACGTGTAAATTTACTACTGAAATTTCTTTCTTTAAATCAAGGTCAGTCTTGTTAGCAGCAGCTTTATAAGCAGGGGTTTTCCAATTCCGTGTGTATCAGAATCACCAGGAAGCCTTGTTAAAACGCAGATCACAGGGCCCCACTGCCCCAGTGGGTCTGGGGTGGGAGACCCAAGTATTTGCATCACTAAGAATCCCCTAAGATGACACTGACGCTGCTCGCTCAGGACCACACTTGGAAAAACCACGGCTGAACCACTGGCCCTCGGCGGCCATCTCCCGCTCTCCCCGCTCCTCCTCCCCTCCTGCCCCTTCTTCCTCTCTACTCTAGCTCACCACTGCATCCTTCTCTGGCTCCTCTCCCTCCACGTCCCCTAAACGAGAGAGTCCAAGTCCGGTCCTTGCCCACCCCACATTCTCCCCACAGCTACCTCGTCCTCTCTCGTCACTTCTGTCACCCCTCTCTACAAGCAACACTGACTGCTCTCCCGAGCGCCACAGTTGCCCGCGCTTCTTGCGCTTTCTAGTCTCTGCGCTTTTGGCCACGGCCACACCATTTTCCCCTGAACCCTCGTCTCTCCTACTTCCATGTCTAAATCCCACCTGAGGCTGAAGACGCAGCACGTACATCATGTCTTTCCTCGGGTCTTCCCTGATCCCACAGAAAGGGCATCTCTCTACATGCTGAAGTGCTTAGAAGTACTGGGGGTGGGGGTGAGTGGGGGGGGGGCAGAGGGAGGGAAGGGCAGGGGAGGGGAGATAAAGCAAATCTAGCAAAATAGGGGTGAGTCGATCTAGGTAAAGAGTAAGTGGTTTTAACTATATTATTCTTTCAACTTTTCATTTGAAATTTTTCAAAATAAAAAGTAAGAAAAAAATTTTAAAATAAAAGACAGAGTTACCTCTTTTCAGAACTCTCCTGGCACTTTATCTCCATCAGAGTCATTGTCACTTTCTACCTCATATTACAGTTATTACATCTGTGCCTCAGTTCCTGGCCCAACCCAAACACTCCCAGAGCAGGGACTCTGCCTGGCTTATTTGTCCAGGAACCCCCACTACCTGGTGGACATGCTGTGGACATGCTGCTTCAAAGGAATGGTTGTCCCCTTGTCAGAGATAATAAAACAGGTAGTCCTACTAGATCTTCCCAACACAAAAAGGCACCAGAGGAAGAGTACATGCTCCAGAGACAGATAGCCCAAGGTTGGAATTCCAGCTATACTGTGCATTAGCTGTGCAACCTTAGGTAAGCTAGCTAACCTCTCTGGGTTTCAAATTCCTCATTAGGTAAATAAAAAATGCTACCCACTTAAAATTATGAATATTGCATAATGCATATAAAGTGTCTGGCAGAGTGCCTGGTATATGGTAATCACTGAACAAATATTAGTCACCATGTACACATGCACACACCATCATTTTACGAAACCCAAGTCTGTAATCTAATTCTCTGCACAATACAATTCATACATATTAGTTATGGAGTCCTAAGCAAAATTCAGGCCAGAAACCGTGGGATATTCCACATTCTAACAAAAGATCGAGCTGTGGATATCTTCAGTGAGACACCTTCCAAAAATTATTCCTCCTATATATGAATTAACTCCAGGTTTATAGCTTTGCCTGACATCCATTACCTTATAAAACTGGAACAAAGGCACAGCTTTGTTTAAGTTCAATACCAAAGACTCCAGCAAATGTTTACCTTTCCCTTTTAAAGCTTCCTTCACCTACACCACACCCCAGCAAACACATAAAAATGCCATTTGCCCTGCTTTGCACTGTGTAACTCAGCCTTTCAAGACCCCTCCCAGAAGCTTCCCCCAACTCCATTTTTACCTTTGAGATAATGGGATATACCCTAGAATATTCTCTAACCTTCCATAAGATGACCTGTATAAAATTGGGCCCAATTTAGGCAAAAATGGGGTATAACTTTTCTTTAATTGGTAACATCTATCAACCCCATATCCTCCTAGCCCATCTTGTAAGCAGAAAGAAGACTTCCCAGCCAAAAGCATCAGACTGCTATGGAGCGGAGGGTGGGGAATAAGCAAGGTCATGAACTCACAGGGCACTCAGGAGTGTAGTTTCCTTTGGGTAGTCCTATGGTTTCACTTTTCATCCTCAAAATTAGTACTAGCACATCTTTCCTTCTCCCTTGGTGTCCAGCAGTGGACTTCAGCAGAAAGAGAACATTGTTCATCAAAGAACATTCCTTTGGAAGGTACAATTCATCAAGACTACCAAAACCTTAGAAACTTTTTCCTAAAGTGCTGTGCTTGGTGCACAGTGGAGGTCCAGTAAAAATTGATTAAGCATTTTAGACCAAAAAGAAATGTTGGAAGAAAGAGAGAGAGTGAGAGAGAAGGCAGGGAGAGAAATAACAAATTTGAGACAACTTAATGAATTTGCCATGATTTGGTGCTGAATTTCAAGCCAGCCTTTCCATTAGCATAACATTATTCTTCACCCAGAGAATGAATAATTTGCAGAGTACAAGAAGTTAAATGCCTATATTTTCTCCAATTTACTGCCTTTCATAGGCTGTGGTCAGAGCCCTGCAGTCCCACCACCCTGTCTTCCGAGCTACTGAAATTGAGATAATGAGGACCGAGAGATTGTTTTTCTTCTCCAGTAGCAGCTGACAGAGCAGAAAGCTAGGCTGGGCTTACTGACCTTGAAAAGACAGCACTGGAGGAGAAAGGGCTGACCCACAGTGAGATAAGGAAGAGAGCTGGATTTTCTGTGGAAACAGTAAGTCTCCCCATATGACAGCTCTAGGTACATCTCACAATACGAGATGTGGTCACATGTAGTCCCCAGGACCCAGGCCACATCAAATACACCCTTAACTCCAGGGCGGCTGCAAGGCAGTGCTGGGGCATTAAATCAACTTCATTTTCTTCCTTAAGGATGGATTTACAAACATAGATGAGAATGTCTTAGTCTCAGCTTGCACTTTTAGTTTCTTTCTCTGCCGGCCAACTCATCTTAGCACATACATCCAATGTTTCCATCCCTTAGACTGGCTCTCAGTTCTTAGATGATATCTCCTTGGTATTAAGCAAAATCAGACAGGAAGACAATAAGGCAAAACTGTTTAGGGAAATAGGGCCCAGAGGAAATATCAACACATCCCTTCATCATGCATTTTCTCACAGTTTCAAAAATTACAAGTAAATCTCTTTTGTAAAGACAATTAATTTATAGTATCCAAAGGGACCCAAACTTAGAGGAACCTATCTATAAAATGAACATTGGCATATATGTATATGTATTCACTTCCAATATACCAGCTTGGTAAATGTATTTGTTCATTGAATTTCTTAAGTTGCACACACAGAGCAAATAGTCATTGCATGCCTTCTGCAACCTTCATTTTCTCTGATAATAATCCTCATTCAAATGTTGGATTTTTTTTTAATACTGTGCTTCTTGCATGGTTTTGCAAAAAGGATAAGGAATAGCCTCCACTATTCATAACAGAAAAATATATGTAAAAGAAGGATGCACAGAAATAATGTAAATGAGTAGAAATATGAAATTCAGGATAGCAGGGAAAGGATCCAGAGAGAGATGGGAAAAATGAAGAGTAAATGTGTAAAGGCACAGAGAAGAAAACACTGATACATCTCAGAGTTGTAATATTGGAAGGCATGTACTGATCATCAGAATGACATAATAATTATGCAGAGGAGCTCACTAATGTCAGGCTAATCTACACACACACAGTTGAGGAGGGCAAGTGCTCACTCCCATGTCCATTCTGGTCAGTGATACACATGATGTGAACAGGTAATGTACCAGGGCCTGTGGTTCCCAACCCTTGGGCCTCAGACCGGTACTAGTCCATGGCCTGTTAGTAACCAGGCCACACAGCAAGAGGTGAGCGGCAGGCAAACGATCGAAACTTCATCTGTATTTATAGCCACTCCCCATCACTCACATCACCACATAAGCTCTGCCTCCTGTCAGATCAGTGGTGGCATTAGATTCTCATAGGAGCATGAACCCTACTGTAAACTGTGCACGCAAGGGATCTAGGTTGCACGCTCCTTATAAGAATTTAATGCCTGATGATCTGAGGTGGAGGTGAGGCGGTGATGCTAGCACTGGGGAGCAGCTGCAAATACAGATCATCATTAGCAGAGAGGTTTGACTGCACAATAAAATGTGCTTGAATCATCCTGAAACCATCCCCCCAACTCTGGTCTGTGGAAAAATCGTCTTCCATGAAACTGGTCCCTGGTGCCAAAAAGGTCAGGGACTGCTGCCAGGGCAACAAAAGACACAGATAGGGAGGGTCTTATGTACTGGAAGTGCTGTACCAGCAAGCCCATCTTTGGGGGCATGGGGGGAATGGGGTAGGTGTGGTATGAGGACAGGGCAGGTGGCAAAAGCAGGGTGACCCAATTGAACTGCTTTAATCAAGGAAATGGGGTTGACCATTTGTTTTCTTTCTGGACCCACACAAGCTATATCCTATAGATTTCTTGGAGAAAGAAAATCATAGCACGTTTTAGTCTAAAAAAAAAAAATTTCAGATTTCCTGCTGTTGGGATGGTTAACAGCATAGGCTCTGGACTCAGAAGAACCCAGGTTCAAAACCACTTTTCCATTTGCCCAATTTTGCAGTGCCTGGTATGTTGAAAGGTTATATATAATGGAATCAGAATCTGAGATGCATAGGAGAATTATCCATGATATCTCTTAGCCTCTCTGCTCCCTCGCTCACCCCGACCAGTTCTCAGCCCTGCTCACCCTCAATCTCACCACAAAAATTTGTTGGCAGAGATGAAAACATAGGCCATACTTGTGTCTCCTTGGCTTTCTTTAAAATTGTAACAACTCCTTATCTGGAAGGTCCTCCTGAAGCCCAAAATGCGGGAAGAATATCCACTGATGATCCAGCAGAGCAGAGGGCTGGACGAGCCAACCCCCCTTAGCCCCCTCCTGCAACTCAACACCCAGGAGGGACAGGTAGACACCTCTCAGGAAGGTCACCACTCTATTTTCTGAAAGCAGAGGTGTTGGGCTAGAAAGTAGTAAAGAATAACACAGGGAGACAGAGTTTCATATTATCGAATTACGATAGATTTTTCTAAATATCATAGGACAGGGGGATAGGCCAGTACTGGATTTATTTGTCTGCTTCATTATTTAGTGGTGATGGTAGTGAGTATTTTCACTGAATCAAGATCATTTCAAAAGGCTTGGATGCAAAGTGATTAACAAAAGTTTCATGGAAAGAAGCCTCCTTAATCTTACATAGTTTATAAACCATAGAAGGGTGAAGTATAAAGATGGGGGGAAATTGATTTGGTGTTCCAGTGAAAACACACAAAAAGGAAACATGTTCCTCAAAGTTAGCACAAAGCATTAAGCAGCATCTTAATGCTCAAGTAATTCTCCTCTGCAGTCACATGAGACAGGTCTTTATAGCACACCAAGGTTGGTTTAATCTTGAAATCATTGCGAACAGAGAAAACAGCCGTGGACAAAAATAAGGGGCCCAGTTTCAAGAATCTCCTTAGAAATCTGGGAGAAAGGGAAGCCTGTAATTAGGGCCTGCTGTACTTCTGCTCTGGGGAGTGATGTCATCACCTGGAGAAAGGCAGTGCTCGGTGCCAGGAATCTGAGCTCATAGCGTTTCAATAACTCAATAGGGTCTTGCATGGGAACTCCTCGTTGTGGGTATTAGTGACCAACATATCTACTTTTTAGGTACCAGTGTTTGACTAAGGAGAGAAAGAAAATTAAAACATCCTTGTAAACAGGAATCATGTGAGAGAATGTGGCACAGAAGTTCTTCAATTAGAATCATATGGATGGGACCTTAATCATCCATCAACACCCCTACCACCCTGCCAGACACACACCCACACTTCCCACTGTTTCACAGCTGAGGAAACTGAAGCTCAACAGGTGAAGTCAAAAGCCGGCTATTCCAGTGCCAGGACTAGAATCTGGCTGTATGAACCCCATTTCAGTGCTCCTTCTGCTGCATCACCCTGGCTCTCTCCCCCATCAATTCCCAAACTGTGGCAGTGTGGACACTCAGAACCTCACCCACACAGACATCAGAAACCCAGGGACACCTGTTCACATTACATGGGCTTCCAGACTGCACAGACCCCGAGGGCAAAAGCAGGTCCTGTTGGACATGATTTCTGCTGCTTGTGTCATTGTGCAGAACGACTCTGTGGCACAACCAGCAAAACCGGTTCTAGCTGGAAGAACTGAGCAACAGTTCTGTCAGAATCAGGCTGCAATTGACACCCTACAAATCTGGAATTAATCCCCAAGCCTCATTTTAACTAATAGTTTTAACACCTTCCCTGGCCAAACAGTTTCCTATAATTAAATTAAATGATTAGAGTTTCATGTCCTTTCCTTTTTTCTGGTCATGCTACATGACAGACAGAGATATAATGTAAGTCAGCAACAAAAGAAGTAGAAGCACGCTCTGGAAAAATCTATAAGCCTTATCATCAGGACTTGATTATACATCTGTGGCAAGACTACCAAATACTGGACTGGTTCTTTGTTTTTAAATAAATGCATTAAATATACAAATAAAGCTGTCCTTTAACATAATCATCTTGGGAAGACAAACAGTTTTCTCAAATGATGCTGCCATAGCTTAAAGCATATTTGAATAGGGTCTCTTCTGACATTACCTGCTTCAAAGATGATTTATAAAAGCTTGTGCAAAAACACACACAAAAAAAATCATTTTTAATCGTCGAGTGGTATTATTCAACTTACTGATAGGTATTCACATTAAGATACAAGTGGTTTCTGGTGTTTTTTAAAACACCCTCAAAGATCAAGATTTACCACCATTGTGGGCATGCAAAAAGATGTCACAGCATCTCCCTTCAATGGTGGTGACACAAGTCAGCCTCTGGCCTGCCGCCATTATTGCACTCTGAGAACTGATTGAAGGACCAAAGGGCTAGGGAATGCTGCTGCCTGGCTCGCCCATTCCTCTGAGCCACAGGTGGACCGAGTTTACCTATGGTTTCAACCACCATCGTGTCACCACTTTCCCCACCACCGAAAACCAGTGAAGATCCAAGCTGCATCTCAGCTGTCTGGGGGGATGTGGTCAGGCATGAAAACTCAAATGTCCACTAGGGCTAGGAAGGGAAAGTTCCAGAATGGAAAAGGCTAGAGAAAGCAATAAAGAGAGCAGCCAGCACCTCAAAAGAATGCTCATTGCCTTGCAAACACTCGGGCCCATGGTTGCCAGAATCTTCAGTTATTCAAAAGATCTAAAAACTTGGATTTAAAAAATAATAATCTTCTGATTACTAAATGTGAGACAAAAATGTTAAAATTTGAAATATAAGTGCATAAATGCATAATACACACACACATATACGCATTCTGTGGACCATAAAAAGGCTGTAAGTCACAAGTTTGTGTCCTTTGACCACACAAACCAAAGTATCATGCGACACTGAATGGGACCCCAGCCCTGAGGCCCACAAAAGATTTGTGTGGATGTTACCAACAGGAATTTGAAAGCAAACACAACTGCTCCTGAAAAGTCCACAATATGAAAATCACAAACAATTCCACTGTGACAGGAATGCTTTTTACTTCTTGCTTTGTTGAAAACCTTTTTTTCAACAACCATGCGATTTTGTTTTTTGTAGTGTGCTTGTTATAAAATCAATGATATTTTAAAGAAAAGCTTTAGGCTCTGTAGATTAAAAATAAAATCCTCTCAGCCTCCCTAATGAAGTGGATTTAACTTTTAAGATTTTTCTTTAAAAGCCCTTCAGTAGTTTGGAGAACATTATTTGGAACTTTTAAAAAATTACTTATTAATTAATCCAGACGTCAAACAACTGCAACAACCAAGTCACTAAAAATATATATTAATGAAATAAATTTTGCTACAATATGAAATATGTCAAACCATATATCAGCTTAAACTTGTCTGCCTGGAACACACACGCACACACATGTGTATGTATGTACACACGCACGCACACACATAGACAAGAAAAGTAAACTCTTAGGTATGGTAAATGAGTGGTACCACATGAAGTGGGCTAAAAGGTCAGCTCAACCCCAAATTATTTCACTGATTAGGCATTTTCTTTTAAAGGTCCCCACTGAAATGCAACAGTTAACACATTCACCCACTAGCACTGGTTATCTCAGACTGCTTGATAATGAAAATTATGGTGATGATTACAGCTCCATTTATAGCTTGCTTTAACACTGATAAGACTTCCAGTTACACAATCCCAGTTTCCTCCCAGTGACACTGAGGTAGGCCGGGCCTTTCCGTGGTCACACTGTTGTACAGTTATTGGTTCCCGGGTCTCCCTCCCCAAAGCACTGGATCATCAAGCATTGCACCCTTAAGCATGACACCAGGTGCAGCAGAGACATATGGAAATGTGTGTTTGTCTGCTTTGTTTTGTTTTGAATGGGGGAACCGAGGCCCAGCGAGGTCAGATGACTTGCTAAGGCTTCCGATCCATCCTAGTACTGTGCTGCCACACAGACTGCCTCTTAGTTACCTAGTCAGGCAATCTGGCCTCTCAGAGAACAGGGCACAAGGAGGAAGGGCAAGCATTGACTGCATTGAGGAGGCATCAGGCAGGAACACAGGAAAGGTGCGGACAGACCTGAGCACAAGAGCTGCAGTGTTCTCAGGAGGAGAAAGGAGCTCAGGCAGCTGAGGGGATTAATATAATAAAATGATGAAAGCACAAGGCTTGGGCAGGGAACTTTAAATGCAGGAGGAGTGGACCTCAGAGACAAACTCTGCCTGCAGTTCCGTGTGGGCCCCCATGTCACATCCTGTGGCAAGGCCTGCTTCCTTCCCTGAGAGGCGCTGAGCCACTGGAAACTTCTCCAGGCTGCACTGGCACACAAACCGTTGCTGCTTGCCCATTTGGGTCACCTTTCTTGGGCCTAAAGGCAGTTTCATCTACATTGCTTGACATGTGAGTGAAAGGAGACACTGAGCAATTCATCTTCTCCTACAGCCATGCCTGCAAACTCCCAACTCACTTCCTTTCTTACCCATCCTGCCCCCTGCTCGCAGACAATAAAGCATTGACCAGAGTTGTTTGCATTGACCTTTTCATTAGTTTGAAGACAAAGTCTTCTTACACCCTACTAGATGGTACGCAAGTGAAGCAGAAAGGAAGCTTAAGTTTCATCTGGGACCTTTCCTTAAGTGCAAAATCAAAGAGACTAGTGGCTGGAAAGCAAATCGGGGTATTAATGAGTCCCCTTTCTTATCCAAACCAGTGTAACAGCGGAAGTCTCTCCTCAGGGCTCACCTAGGTAGTGATATGACCCTTGCACTTCTTAGCCACACTGGCAGCCAGAAAAATACAAAAAGGTTAAGCAGCCAACCTTGACAGAAGTGGCTCAAGGTCACAGTGGTAGCTGCACTTCAGTCAGTGAAGCTCAGAGGCCTGCAGCCCTGCTTCCTGCACCCCTCTCTCAACCAGCTTAAGCCTGGAAGGGGTTGTGGGGTCGGGGGCCACCCAGTCCCTTACGTATGAAGACATTAGCTCTGAGCCCTTCCCTGCCTCTGGAGGAGGCCTGAGGGGGGCCTCTGTTGGAATCTGCTGTGCAGGGAGAAAAGGTCTTCTGGCCTAGTCTTCCCAGCTCCAAGTGCTAAAATGGAGCTTGAGGCCTGAACCATTAGGCTTGCGTTACATTCTGCAGGGGGCACAGAAGAGAAGCACACTCCCTTTTCCCCCTCACCCTCCAAAAAGACAAAAGATAATAGGTTCATTTTCTTTTTATAGGAGGCCACCTATAGAGATTTTTTAAAAAGAATCATCTGTAGAGAATGGGCACATTATGTAAGAAGTATGAACAATGAATTGATGCTACTTTATCACTCACCTTTGCCTCTTCATTCACATCCCAGGTAAAAGAAACAGCATTATATGCAATCTCTTCAATGTTTCCAATCGTATTAAAGCTCTCCTTGTAATCAGCTATAACATTAAAAAAGAAAAAGGTTTTAAAAGAGTGACTCTGTGACATGTACTGAACTATCATTTTCCAATGATGGTTCAGTAAGTTTAAACTTTGCCTATTTTTTCTGGCTACCTCCATGGCAACAGTTAAAGGTTTGTGCTTACTGATATTCTTTTGCTAATATTTACTCTACAGGAACATAAGCATGTTCCTCTATTAAAAGAGTAAATCTACATGAACCAATGTTCTTAGTTGATTTGCCAGTCTACTCTCTCACTAGAATTCTATTTTCCCTCTTTCTCACCAAATTTCTACTTTTTTTTTCTACTCTAATAGGTAAAATTGACGTTATATTTGCATTTCTTCTCCGTTGTGAGTCCAAACTTCTCTTCCTAAACAGGATAGCTAACCAAGTGTCTCTTGGTGAGCTGCTTACTCATACCCTTTGTTCATCTTTCTATGGTTTCCCCTAGGGAAATTTTAAGTCAAAACTATGTATCTTAACATTTTAAATAAAGCTCACACACTTCAATATCAAAGCAGGTGTGTTCACCGCAGGGAAGTCAGAGATCATTAACAAATAAGAAAAGTATTCAAAGGCAACCACCATCTATTGACCCACAAATAACCAACTATAAACACATCTGTGGTATACTTTATCTTTCCTATCTTTCTATCTACTTTTCTCAAAAATATATAAACATTTTTATACAATATCATAATGATCATTTTTGTTTTTTTAATTTAACACATCTTCAGCACCTTCCCATGTCAATAAACTGGTGTAAAATTACTTTTAATGACCAAATACCACTATATTGGATTATATGCTATAACTTTATTTTGCTCTTCTTGGTCCTTCAGATGATGTCCAATACTTTGCTATCTCAAATCACATTTCATTTAATTATCTTTACAGCTAAAAATTCATATATGCTTAATTATATTTCAATAAGATATATTCTCAGAAGTGAAAGTAGTAAGTCAAAGGAAAATATATTTTTAAGCTCTTAATTCATTTTGTCAAAGTGCTCCTAGAAAGGATGAAACAATTTATGTTCAAGATAACAGTATACGAGTTCTTGTTTCCTCAAACTGTTTCTTTCCAAATTAATGTGAAAAACATGACACCTTATTTTTTTAATTTTCAATTCCTTGATTGCTAAAGGGGTTGAGCAGTCTTTCATTTTATTTTTGGCTCTTTGAATTTCTTTATATTTTTTCTCTTTGTTTTTAAAATTTATTCATTTGTTACAACAGTTTCCTATTCTGTCCTTTGCCCATTTTTCTCTTAGGGTAATCAATTTTCTTACTGATTTCAAAATGAATACTGAAAGCTAAGAGAGAAAACAAAAAGCAAGGGAAAACAATTTTACATCCTACAAATTTAGAACAAGGTTTTTATGACAATATTGGGGATGATTTTAAATGTAAGCCTGTGCTTTCAGCAATCCAGCCAACCTCTTAAAATTTTGAAGAGAAAAGTAGACCCCTAAATTTTAAAAAATTGAATTCCTTGATTCTTTATAAGTAATTGTTTTTAAAAATAGTCTTGCAATTTTGAAGTTTTCAGTATACATTTTTTAAAAAACAGCTTTTAGGTCAATTGTAAATAAGAAAGTAATTGTCATATCTAGAAATAAAGACAAACCAAAGTGGTTTGGTCAAACATTTATTCTAGATGTCATGAGTTACTACATTATGACGTTTTATATTTCCATAGCTTCTCCACATGAAAAATTTCTCCCCTAAAAAATGTATCAGCTCAATAAAAGGAAAAGATTTCAAAAACAAATGCATATCAAAAAGACACCTGCACTCGTCTGTTTACTGCAGCACTACTCACAATAGCAAAGATATGGAATCAACGTAAGTGCCAATCAGCGGAGGACTGGATAAAGAAAATGTGATATATGCACAACGGAATACTATTCAGCTTTGCAGCAACGTGGATGGAACTGGAGGTCATTATCTTAAGTGAAATAAGCCAGACACAGAAAGACAAATATTGCATATTCTTACTCATAAGTGGGTGCTAAAAAAGGTGTATCCAAATAAAATACTTCCTGGGTCCTCTTATCTTACACAGGGTCCCTGTCAGTTTCTATCACCTTCAGTTACTCAATCAACAAACATACTGAAGAAACATTTACTGCGTGCCCTCTATGTGCCAGGTAGTGTCCTCATGCTTGAAAAAGAGTAGAAAACAAGACTAGGTCCCTGATTGTGTGGCTCTTTCAGTCCAGGAGACAGAATAAATAAATGAACAAGACAATTGTCCTTAATCTGCTTTTTTTATGCCAAAAACAAAAGGACTAGTGAGATTACTTTTTGTTGGGTGGTTCCATTACCTTTTTAATTTCCTTCTTAGCATGTACAAGTATTTTATTTATTTGCTTACTATTTATCACCAGCATTTCTCATTAGCTATATATGCTATATAAGGGCCAGGAACTTATCTTAAATAGTGCTGCTTTCTCAGTGCTTAACACCATACATGTAAGTTGTACTCCATAAATTTGCTGAATGAATAAATGGATCCATAGACATTCTAAACAGAAAATATAACTAAGATTAATACCATGCACTCCTCTCTAGCCTTATACAAGAAATGACTGTTCATCTCCACTCTTTGTTTTTAGTCTTTACAGATGATAAAATAGCCCTGCTCCCACTTCCTGACTAAGTTTTCTAAAAAACTAAACAGCTGATGCACATTGATGTTTCTTTGTCCACATGCATAGCTGTCCAATGCATAAAATGCTAATGGATGTGTCTTCTGCTTCTGAAGGCTGGGTTAATGTCCTCTGGTAAGTGTTGTTTGCTTAAGGGTTTATGACCCATAATAGGAATAGAAGCTCAGCACCCTGGTGTTAAACATTCCTTAATTTATTTCCTCAAGAAAGTTTTTCAAACCCAATTTTTGCAAATGTTGATAGTTGCAGCCAGTAAAAAGTATTGCAATGAGCTGTTGTATGGTTTCCTAGAGCTGCCATAACAAATCACCACAAACTCAGTGGCTTCCAACAACAGGAATGTATTATCTCACAGTTCTGGAGGCCAGAAGTTCTAAATCAAGGTGTCAGCAGGGTTGGTTCCTTCTGGAGGCTCTGTGGGAGGACCTGGGCCATGCCTCTCTCCCAGCTTCTGGTGGTTGCCAGCAATCCTGGACACTCTGGACTTGCAGCTGTGTCACTCACCCTCTGTCTCTGTCTTCACATGGCCTTCTCTTCTGTGTCTCCACGTCTGTTTTCCCCTTCTCTTCTAAGGTCTTGTTATTGGGGCCCACCTTAAGACAGGATGATCTAATCCGGACATCCATAACTTAATTATATCTGCAAAGACCTTTTTTGCAAATAAGGTCATATTAATAGGTTCTGGGAGCTGGGACACAGACATATTCATTTTTAGGGTCCCCATTCAATCTCCTGCACCTGGGATTCCCTTCTATGATTGGAAACCATGTGATTGGAGTGAATGGCTTCTTTTTGCATGGCAGCTACCATAGCTGAAAAATGATTCCCCCACTTTAAAAGAAGTATAAAACACATAATTGTGAACATATTAAATTTTGAATGGAGGTTTTTTCCCCCTAAAAAAGGTGATGAGGCAACATAAAAACTACATGTTTTATACAGTGGTTTGTAAAACACTTGTCAAGGACAGGTAAATAGATAGGAAAATGGCTTAAATATTTCCAAAAACAGGCATGACGCAACAAAGTTATTATTGGCTGAAACAAGTTTTTAAAAATGTTATGCCAACTGATCTAAGAAAGTAGTTCTTATTAACCTTGGTAATTTACACACAAAGGAACAATCCTAAGGTACACAACTAGCCTGAAGTATCAAAAAGAATGAAGAACAAAACCATGGCGAGAAAAAATGGGAGTCTGTCTAATGAAACAGGAATGAAGTGGATCTCATTGTTGTGTCCTTGGATTGTCAGAGCGAGGAGTACGGGAATACATGGCCATGCATTTTCTCTAGAGCCTGTTAGGATGCCTCCAGAGTAGAAGGAGTGTTTCCAGATTCCCGTAGCTCCCAGGCTTGTGAGGCTGTTCTATATCAGTGCTTCCCAAATGTTCGGGTGCATCAGAATCACCTGGAGAGCTTTGGTAAAACGTAGATGTCTGGGCCTATTCTCAGAGATTCTGATTATACAGGTCTGGAGTATGGCCAAGAATTTGCATTTCTTACAAGCTCCAAAATGGAGCTGATGCTGCTGGTCTGGGGACCACATTTTGGGTAACACTGGTCTACAGCAAATGGAAAGGCCAAAATAATTAAAAAGGGTAATTTAGTTATTGGATTCTTTGGGTGCATTTGGTTCACTACCCATACAATCTTAGAAAGCACTACATCTGTCACTGAGGTCCTATGTCAACTATCAGTAAAGTGCATGTGACCGTTCTTCTTCCCAAAAGATTTCCCTTCTTGGGAGGCCCAAACACCACATATGGGAGGACAGGCAGTTACTGCACAGTGAGACTGCAGCACTGCCTGCTCCAGGGCGTCTGCTCGTTCTCATGCCTCGAATCCCATCCTGAAACACTCAGTCCTTTGGATAAAGGCAATGTCACCTCCTGGCATTAAAATGCAAACGCTCTTGGGATAACAACTGCCACAAACGGAAGACTTACAAGCCTGTACCAAGCCAATGCCCAGCCTTTGGCCAACGTCACCTCAGCTAATCCTTCCAACCACTCCATTGTGAGGTAGGTATCCGCGTCCTCCTTCTACACAGAAGTTAAGCAGCTTGTGGAAAGTCACATAGCTGGTAACAAGCCAACCTGTGATTTGAATCCAGGTCTGTTTGATGCCAAAGGCCATGCTCTTAACCACTGCCTATATTTATCTTGCAAATTTAGCTTGCAAATTAAACCCTAAATTGTCAGCAAATATGGGGATCATGGCACATCCCACAATGACTACTAGCTTGTAGAGAAGCACTGAGGGATGCACGTTCGATGAGGCAGAGAGACTGGACATTTTGGAACCATTGCAAATTCCTTGACAAAGATAGGCAAGGTTAGGGTGCTTTAGTAGAGAAGAGACAAACAAGATTACATCTCCCTATACTGCAAGCACTACAAAGACCGAAAGAAAAGTTCAAAAGCTAGCCCTTCTAAGAAAACAAGAGGTGTCAGTGTTGGTGTCAGGGAAAAAGATGATAAACTTTACGGTGCTTCAGCAAAGGGCTGCTGAGTATGAGTGAATGTGCAATGCTTTCTACACTGTTTCTGGCGAGTTATATTCTGCACAGATATTATGGGATTCAATTCTATTTTAATTGTTACGGAAAGTATGACGGTGAATCCTTTTCTTATCTTTTTTATTTTTTATCTTTTGCATATAATCACTGGTCTGTTAATAGGTTTTTAAATTCAGACTTTTGTAGACTGAGTTTTCATCAAACTGATTGTAGGTCTAAGTGTGATTCTGGAATGCCGTCAAAGGAGATGTTAATTCCTTCACCTTAATTAAGCTTCACATGCTTGGTAAATTATAACTACCCCTTTTAATTATTTTTTGTATATATTGTTGGAGATTAAAAGGAGTGGCATAATTAATATAAAGATTGCTTCTCTTCTGAAAGGTGCAGATTCCGTCTGGACTAGTGAAATAATGAAGATGGAATGCTGCAAATGGCTCCAGGCACTATTGCCAATTCCATGCACATACACCACAGCCTAATAAGATGCTTTTTTAAAAAAGCCAAGAACTTGGCAGTTCTAGTTTATATATTTGGGGTCACGATGCTACAAGTCCATTTACAGGGTGGCAACCAAGGCTCAAGGAGAAAGGACATTGGAGGTGGAGACACACAGAACTGAACTGAATTTTCTTTTCCTTCCACCAAGCCCTGCGACCTTCAGTGAGTTAATTGAACCCTCTGAACTTGTATTTCCTCAGCTATAAAATAAAGAGAATAGCTCAGAAAACAGAGCCCTGTGAGTCCCATAGTGGATGATAGGACCAATACCTACCCCCATCCTACCTGTCCTCAAACATCGGTGTGTCCTCCTGTCTGCAAGGCCAAATAGGATCAGCTCAAATTCAGGAAACTAGAGAGTCATTGCAGGAGCATTCTCTCTGACTTGAAAGAGGTAGACTAAATAAACTCTAGTCTAAGTGGGATCCGAGATTTTTTTGTTTTCAAAATCAAAGCAGCAGCTTTTTAAAACTTGAATGACCAAAAAGAACTCACTAATGAGTTAATTATTTTCTTTACAATACTCTATCAAGTCAGAGGTGACCTGAGTTTCCCTAAGTGTGTTGATATTCGAGCTTATTTTTAGAGGCACTAAATGTATTCCCATCATTTGGTCCTGGCTGTGGGCAAATAACTATAACATCATAATCATCATCATAATAATAACAACCGCCACCACCACCATTTTTTGAGAGCCAAGTGTATGCTAGGCCCCGTGCTAAATATATACACTTCACAAACATTACCTCGACAATTCTGACCAGTAGCTCATTTTCATTATTCTCACTTTGTAGAGTAGGAAAACAGGCAGACACATTAAGCACACTCCCCTTCCCCAGAGTTCATTTATAAGGGGACACGCTGGGATTGGATCCTAAGAAGTTCTGCCTAAATACAAAGCAAGACTTTGACTCCTGTGATATACAACCCTTCAAATGAGAACTTTTCCATACATAACCCAGAACAATGATGGCTGAAATTATGAAACCATAACAAGTGACTGGCATAGAGTGACTTTTTGATATTATTAAAGGTGTAATTATTAATAATATTATCACTATTTACTCTCCATGGCTTATTATAATACGCTCACAGATACAAAATCTTTTGGAACTTTCTCTTTAGGCTAAATCTATTATTTTATTTGTGTTTGATTCATCTTCCTGTTTCTAGAGAAGTAATTACATAGGCAATGTTATAGCTTCCAAATTATCTTGACCATAAACTTAGAGTATGAAAAACATTTTACACTGTAACCCATTACTATGTTCCATGTATGCTAGTATTTTTTTATTCTATTTGATTTTATTTTTTTAAAAATGCTGGTCCTGGACAGCAAACTTGATTTCAAAGTGACAATAGGTCATATCCTGTGTGTAGACACATAAACACACATGCATGTGTGCCTACACATGCACCATGTCTTGTAGCTCTGAATTTAGTAACTCAGATGGCCTTAACATTAAACTTTTCTCATTAGTCCATGTGACTCAGGAAGATTAAACTTTAAATATTTTGTGAATCACACAAAAGGTACCTGGCACTTTCTGATAGTTTTCTAAATGAATGAAGATATGGACTATGCTTTGGGACATAATTTGTACATTATGTGAACTACTCGTGTATATTCCAGTTTTCCATTCTTCATGCTGTTGCTTAATATACTAACATTCTTGGGGATACATGTGGGGACAAGAAGTTATAGCCATAGTTTACCCCAGTTATTTCAAAGTGACTAACCAGCTTAAATCATCTCAATCTACAAAATAGGCCTCTCACACAAAACTCTCACCTTTCCCACCCAGATTATTCCACAACTATAAATGTTAAACAACTCAATTAAGAATTGAACTCGTTCTAAGATGGTACTTTATTTACTTATTAGTAGTCTCAAAATTGCCGTTCTAAAACATCCACAGTCTTTCAAAAACCCATTCTAGTGTCTAACAACCCTCAGTATCAGAATTAATTTTCAAACACTTACAGTTGTACTTTAGAGTTGCAGACTGAGTAGATTCAAACAATAGAAATGACTTTTTGGTAATTAGTGGTGCAGTACACAGACACATTACAAAGACTGTAAAAAAAATCCTCAAGTGGATTATCTTTTACTAAATACGAACCTCAAGCCCAATTCCTTCAACAACTCAAGATGCATTAAGATTAACCTTCATTTTCAATCTCCCCAGTTGCCCCTGGCAGCTCAATCACAAATACAGAACTAGTTACCAGACATAGGAAGATAAATCTGTTACATGTATGATGGGGGCTGGGGTGGGAGGTAGCTCGTTGACTATTCTAGTCTGTTATATGAATGCATTTTGCATTATCTGCTATTTGAATGACTTGTGCTGCTATTCCTGTTTACTTTTACTCATTTTCCATCAATTCTGATGTTATTAAAGGATTTCAATATTATTTCAAAATTGAAATTATAATTCTCTTAAATATATTTCTTTGAGAAGATAAATTTGTCCTTCAAAGGAAGGAAGCTGCTGTTCTCGTTGCTACTTACCTTTCTAATGCTGACCACAGCATCTGGGGACTCTAGGTGCCAGGTCATTTGAATCAGTGGTGACCTTAGAAAAGTTAAAGGACCTTGCAAAGCTGTTTGCCTTGTCTATAAGATGGAGCTACTACAGCACCTACCTCACAGGACTGCTGAACAATGAGACTCTCTTTTATTAAACACTGAGCTATTTCACTACTTGTCTTTTCAAAAGCACAGAAAACTATGGTGGTCCACATTCCTGGAGCCTGTTCAAAGAGTTGTCTTCAGATTAGCTTCACCTTATTTTGGCTTCTACAGCCTCAAAGAGTTTAAATTAATTTTGGAAAAACTTGGCAAGTTTTAGGTTTTGTAAACAAAGAAGAAAAACTTTAAATTTGCCTAATTTTGTACTTAGGGACATTGCAAAGACATAAATTTGTTTCTAGTGAAAGACACAGGGAGAGAGAAGCTTTTAGTAAATGCTGGAGGTTGGTTAAAAAGACGAATTCTGTAGTTTTGTTCAGGAAATATGAGTCTCACAAAACTACTAGACTGTGTCTCCAGGTATTTTTTTGTCATTTTTAAGCCAATCCAATAATACAAAAAAATGTAAGACCATGGAAGTACCCAAGGTTTCGTCACTAAATGCAAATAATTAGGTCCCAAACAAAAAAACATGAAATCAAATAAAAGTATAAGTTCCATGTTTGAGATGAAAGCATGATGCTATAGCTATGGATATGGCAAAGTTCCCACCAATTAGGAGAAAAACTCAGTGCCCAGTAAATGTGGGAACAAAAAGACAGAAGACAGGAAATATAGCATTTTACAGTACTAAACATGACAGGTCTATTAGCGGTTTTAGTTGTGTGTGTGTGTGTGTGTGTGTGTGTGTGTTTTAATTTTGAAATCTCATCAGTATCTCTTTTTGGGACAGCTTTACCCTCTTACTAAAACAGACTCTCAGAGGGGTCTTCAAGCATCCATTCCATGCTTTCATCCTCTCTGTAACATTCCTTCTGATTAACCACTTAGGGCTGTAAAATTGCCAGATATAGGGAAACTATCAGAAAAGGCTTATTAAACAATAATGTCCTGCAATCAGTTAAACAGACTTCCTAGGAGCAGTGAAAAAAATGGTTAAGGGCCACATTAATTGTGAGTTTTAATTTCCAAATCTAGCTACTCTTTTTTTTGAAAGTTTTCCTTTAAACAATTTCTCATTTGTTTGGTTCAGGGAAACAGCAATAATTTCTAGTTAAGTTTCAAAGAAGAAATTTCCCCTGGTTTATCAGTATGTATGTTATGTTTCTACACTAGCAATTATGTCTCAGAGGTGTCTAGGTTTTATCAAAAGGTCTATGGTATAATGAAAGAATGTTTAAATATAAGAAATTAAAGTACCAAGAGCACATTTAGTCCCCTAGCATCCAGGAAAATACTACCAAAAATGATTCTTTCAGCACAAAAGAAGAGAAAGTCCAATCCCAGCTAGATTTCCTAGTTAACTAGACTCATGCCTGTTTACCATAATTGTCACCTAGATACACAAAACCACACATGGCAATGTGCTCATCAACTACGCAACATTGGTTGAGCATTTATTCTGTGCCAGGTTCTATACCAGACGCTGGGTATACAAAGGTTAAAAAAAAATTCTTCACTCAAAAATGCAGCATCTAGGCAGGGCACAGGGGCTCACACCTATAATCCTAGCATGTAGGAGGCTGAGGCCAGAGGACTGCTTGAGGCCAGGAGTTCAAGACCAGCCTGAGCAAGAGCAAGACCCCCCATCTCTACAAAAAAATAGACAACTTAGCCAGGCGTAGTGGCATGTGCCTGTAGTCCTAGCTACTTGGGAGGCTGAGGCAGGAGGATTTCTTGAGCCCAGGAGTTGGAGGCTGCAGTGAGCTATGACGATGCCACTGCACTCTAGCACAGGCAACAGAGTGAGACTCTGTCTCAAAAAAAAAAAAAAAAAAAAAAAATTCAGCATCTAGTGGGGTGGATAGAATGTAAACTGATAAACCAAGTGAAACATGGCAAAGTGCTATTGTCTAAATCTAAACCAACGCCCATGGAGGGAGCAGCTGACTCTACCTGGGAAGATTAGGAAGAGCTCACCCAAGTGGGGACAGGGGAGCAAGGTCTTAAGGTATGCGATGTCTTCTAGGTGAAGGAGGGAGGGAAGGACATTCTAAGCAAGGAGGACCCTAGAGTAGGTACAACGGAGAGGGTGGAAGTAAACTGGAAAAAGTAGTGAGAAATGGAATTACCCCCATGGATTTGGCAATTAAAAATATTAATAAAAGACAGAATATGCAGGCACTTCTCTATAAAACAGAGCACGTCTTACACTGCCCATGAGTGTGGTGACAGCTGGAGCTGATGAAGCAAAGAGGAAGAGTCTGGAGCTACAGGTGGGGCAGCTTCCCCCTCGCACAGGTCCTGGGGAGGAAGCAGGGATGGAGCTCGCTCTTCTGACTTAGGTCTGACTCACAGCCTGGACTCTCACCAGCCCTTGGGTTTTGTTTTTAAAGTTGGGGGCTCTCAAGAGGTTTGGTTTGGCTTGGCTTTTAATCAAATTTACTTTTCATATCTATTCAGGAGTATGGAAACAGGCTAGAAAAACATCTAAAAGTGAAATTCCATTTACCTGAGTTATTTTTAAAGGAGAGAAGACCCACATTTTCCAGACTGCAGGGAGACAGCAGGTTTGTGTAGCTCTGGGGGAAGGACCAGCCCTCGGACCAGAGAACTCAACTAGACGGGAAGGTGGGAAACCCTGATGCAGAGAATGGCGAGTTGCTGGGTACTCTTATCTCCCAGACCCGTTTGGCCCACAAACACACACTCCCTGGCTACCTGACCTCTGAAAAGGCAAAAGTTGTCTCTTTCCACATACCACCTCAAATCTCCACCCTCCCACTTTCTGCAGAGCTCTCAGAGCAGCCCAGCCCAGGATTGGCTTCAAAAACTGCATGAAAGCACACTGCAGGGCACAGCCAAAGCCAGTTTCCTCTAAGAAAAAAAAAAAAAACTCAAAGAAAAAAAATATTTAATTTTAATTAAAATTCCTTTTTGAGAGTGGAGCATGACTCCAGACTGAAAAGAGCTTCTAGGCCAGGCCAAAACAGCCAAGGTGAATAATTCACAGTGGTCAGCTAAATTGTGTGTCCAACAGTCTTTTGAAAGGCTTCCTTTGACCCGCAAAGAGAACTGTGGAGAATCAAACTTGAAGAAATGTTTTGATTTCATTGAAACTTAAGTTTTCACAGAAAGCTACTACTATCAACAGAGCACAATTTAAAAATTAGCTCTTAAGAAATAGATTTGTATGAGGGCACAAATGAAAATCCTATAATCACACGCTAATAACTGAAAATATACTATAATCGCCTGCTAATTACCAGGGAAAACTAAAGGATTAATATTAACAATATAACTAATATATCCTGAGGCAGGAAAGATTATTGTGAACCAAAATTAAAGACAGAGATTGAATAAAGAGCATACAGTTGGTTTCACAATTAATTGCAACCTTTTATCAACAACTGTTACACTGGATGTGCCTGCAGAGCAATGGTGCTCATTCGGATGTGCTTGTGGAATCAGGCTCACTGCATCACAACCCATACCGCCCATTCTGAAAGCGCAAAACCTGTGATGTGCGTTACTTTGGAACACTGGCACCACAAAGTAGTAAAGGAATTCCTAATTCTGTTCAGTGGAGAGAAATTATATGTGGATGTGCTACAAATTAACTGTTGTAGCTTCCGGTTTTTATTCTATGAAGTGAATATTAGTTGTTGACCGTCTTCTAATTTTCCTTCTCTGTTTGAAAGGTAACAAATAGAAAATAACGCCTTCCCCAGAGAGTGGCTTTGGAATTATCCACTGTTTGAGTCGGCTTGATTAACATCTAGTCCAGTTCATTTTTTAATTTGTGATTCATTTCAAATATTTTTAAAATGGCTCACACAACTATGCAAAACTGGGTAACTGCACTGTGCGAATAAGTCCTGGGGAACTCCCTCCCTGTTCTACGTGTAGACAGTACCTCAAAATCAACTGCCCCTGGCTGAACTCAGTACCTGGCCAACCTCCGCTTCCCCCCACCTGGCCACGTGGCTGCTCCAGTCTCCTATCTCTTGGGGCAGGGCAGCCACCCAGCCAGCAAAGCTATGTTTTCTTTCATGCTCCTTTTCTTCCCCCACAGCCAGTCAGTCATCAAGGCTCTATCAGGCCTGCCGTTTGTCTCTCATTCCTGGTCAGCTTTGTATTTCCCCTTGGCAATGCATGCCTCTGAGTGCTTGTCCGTCACCTGGCCACCTCTGGTCCCCCATCGCCAGTCTCTCCCCTACTGCCTCCCATCCCCCAGGAGACCCAGAATTACCTCTCTGAAATACAGATATCAACCCACTACAATCCTGCCATCAATCCTCAATGGTTATCCAAAGCCTCTGAAATAAAGTACCGCGACTCATTAAAGAGAAATTTCATTTCATCACAGGATTCTATTTGCCTATCACTTCTGCACATTCTCCACTGTCAGTCCTTATCAGAGTTCTGGGAGGACTGATGTGCAAATTTAACACAGCCACTTGGATGAATGGTAATATGTCAGTCCAACTGCTGTTGTCCCTCTCTTATGTATCCCTGGGTCTCTAAAATCCACTTTGTTCAACAACAGGAAAATAGGGATTCTCTAAAAACAAGGTATGCAATATTTAAAAAGTATAAATAAACACACACACACACACACACACACACACACACACAATTTGACTATCTCCCCAACAAAACTGCAAAACAAGACTTTGTGGAACCAAGATAGTGTTAAAGCAGCAGAGGATGAGAAAGTCAACATCTGGCTTGGTGACTAACGTTCCTCTGCAAAGACTCTGGGGTGGGTGCTTGCAGAGGAACTGAAATAGCATTTCTACAACATTCTACCTGCAGCTCTGAGGTTTGGCACCAGGACTCAGGTGGCAAGAATCATGGACCTCTAACATCTGGAGCCTGTTGGGTCTGTGGACCCCTAGTCTCCCTCCCGGGCCCAGTCGGCCTCCACCGGGGAGCCAGAGCTTCAGCCTGTGCCATGTGGAAACAGCCTAACCAGGGCTTCTTTTACGGCTTGCAACCAACAAATTCCATCTATGCTTCATATCCCTGCCACCCCAAGTTTCTCCTTAAAAAAAACAAGCCTTTCCACAGCCCCATTTACTCAGGACTTCCTTCTTTCATCCTGCTCTGGGCACTGGTTGAATCAATTAACACTCTCACTAGCATGCATAAGGGTATCCACCGCTCCTGCCTTTGCTAATAGTCTTATCAGACTTTAAAAACAATTTGTAATCTCATTTTTTTAATCTTGATTACTGTACCTCTGCATGTGTTATTTCCATGGCTTGCAGCACCCTTTCCTACTTTTTTGACCTCATATGCCCTTGTTATCCTTTCAGATGGGTCTCAGAAACATCTTCCCTGGGAAATGCTCCTCTGTGCTGCCATTTACCACGTGATGTCTTAGCTGTTCATTATCATGTCCCTGGACTTGTGCAGGTAATTACATTTCTTGTCTTAATTACATTTGAATCGCCAGTGCCTAACAAAGGGTCTGGCACATAGTAGGTGCTCAATAAATGTTTGCAGAATGAATATGGAATAACTATGCCTTTACTCAAACTGATATTAACTAATATGGGACCACACTAACTCCACCTCTCTTTATAAAGGAGCTTTCACACTCAGAGACAATCAAACTACAAACATAATTTAAGTAGCTATTCCATATAGGAGATATAACTGACATAGGAATGCCCCTTGGACTGCAGAATGTAAACTTATTTATGACCTTGAATAATTGTTATTCAAAGAGCTCACAAGAAAGAACTTGTGAGACTTGGAGACATTTGCTTGTGTGTTTTGAAAAGCACTAGGGCCTGGGTTTGTTTGGTTTACTTTTATCAAGTTAGAGCTAATTGCTAATGTCTTCTTCCCCTGCCTCCAACTCCTGCCAAACGGTTTATGACCTAATGCACAAGAACTGCATTATCTAAACTGGCTTTCACAAATGTCAGAGCTAGCTGCAGCCAAGAGTCCCACCACCCAGACTGTAAAATGTCCTCCATGTCTGGAGAAGGAGGCACATACTAAAGAATCAGGATGTCTGTAGATCAGTCACTCTCCATGGAATCTGGCGCATGCCAAGAACCAGGTAGGGGCTGGGATACAAAGGTCATATATCACCTTGTGGAGAGAGGGCATCAAATTTTAAAAAAGGGGGTGCAAAGTCTGGCATTCTAGGGTTTCCATCCCACCTATACCACTTACCAGGTGTGTGACCTTGGGTAAAATTCTTACCCCTCACCACCTCAGCTTTTAAACAACAAAATGGGTTGTTTGAGGATGAAAGACAAAATGTCTGATGTATCTAAAGAGCCCGGGACAATACAAGGCAATAAGCACATGGTGGCTGTTGTTAAGACACAATTCACTCCTTCGAGAGGCCTATCTTCTGCCAGTTCAATGGCAGCTTCGTGCACACGTTCACTCACTCACTCATTCGCTTGTGAAACATGTACTGAACACTCACTATGTCTCAGGCCCTGTGCTAAGCACTAGGGCTAAAGTAGAGAACAAAACAAGAGTCTCCGCTCTTGTGGCGCTTACCTTCTAGTAGGAGGGGGGAAAAAAGAAGAAATAGAAACATATATAAATAAATAACATGTCGGGTGGCAAGGAGTGCTCTGAAGTAAAATAAAAATAAAAGACAGAGAGTGATAAGGATGTGCTATATTTAGGTAAGGTGACAGGGATGGTCTCTCTGATGAGGCGTTAAAGAAGTGGCGGACAAGCAGTGTGAGTATCCGTCCAAAGAGCACTCCAGGCCTCCTGGGGAGCCCCGCTCAGGCCACCGGGACCCTGCAGAGCCAAGGCCCCAAGCCCTCTGAGCAGCAGCCCCTTTCCCTTTGCCCCTGGCTTTAGGATCCCACTCTCCTTCACACGGACCCACAGACACAACTCCACTGGGCACGCTGGGGGTCCTCTGCCCCCAGGCAGCCGGCACACCCGCTGGCACACCGAGGGGCTGCTCAGATTATTAGGTGTGGGAGATGAGGAGCAGCCTCAAAGAACCACTCACCACCTAGTCCAGATGAGATAAGTGTATGTAAGGAAAAACACCAGAATGCTTGCCAGGCATCATTATTACAGGATGCAAGAGATGATGCACATCCTTGAGCGTGAGTGCTGAGGAGATGCCGAGCAAAGGAAAGACACAACTGAAGGGAAAGCTCCATGGGTGGAGGCTTAGAGCGCAGGTAGAGAGGCAGGGTGCAGGAGGGAGGCCTTGCTACCCCGGCACCTCTGGAAGTGAGATAAAAAAATTACACATGCCCACACACACAAAACTGTGTTGTGCATAATTTGGAAGTTGAGGTTCCCTTGAAGCCCATGCACAGACTCCAAGAGCCACCGGTTAAGAACCCCTTTATCTAAAGGGACCTCATCTTGGTCTCTAACTGTAGCTTCAGAGTCACCACCTGGATGGCTCAGCTGAATTTGGGAAACACAGACACTGGTGCAGACTTGGAAACTGCGACTTTTAAGCCCTGTCTTTAACCTCTGGCTTCATGGGGGTTTTGAAAAAGAAATGCATTAAATAATTTTGGATTCTTCCTTTTCTTGGCGAGGCCATTAGAAGTTCTCAACCCAAACTGGCAAATGTATAGCGCATGTGCTGTCTGCCTTACTTCACCCTCAACGGGCACTGATAACCTTCTGCAATAGTCCTGGAGGAAGCAAGGGGTGGCCTCAGAAATGTCCTCAATGCCACACTCCAGAGTCACCGCAGATGGTGGCACATGACACACAGACATCTGTGCTAACACAGCATTAGCTCTTCTTTATATTTGAAGTGGTATTTACAACCCACCGGCAGAGGAACACATAGTCTGATTTTTTTTTTTAATCTAGCACAAGAATTAATTATATGGGATTTTTGCATATTTCCTCACTCTATGAGCAGTTGTCAGGTTGAGGTTAGGAATAGAGACTGTACTCAGAAAATACATGTTCCATTTGAAGCTAAGGAGCTGATTTATGCCTTGATCTCGGGTTGAAAACAAGTAGCCCAGCTACCCCTGAAGTTACTTAGCAAAAGTCACAAATCTCGAAAATAAAGTGTGTGTGTGTGTCTATGCGTGTGCATGTGTGTGTGCTCACACGTGTGTATAGGGAGAAAAGTCTGAAAGCAGGCAGGAGGTATTAAAGAAGAAAGATAAGATTTGAAGTCTTGCAAAATCCGAAAAATCACTCTGGCATCAGAAGAGTAAATCCTGTAACAATATCAAAGTTGAATCAACAAGTATGCCAGTAAAATGCTTTTATTATTTACCTTATTTGGATCTATTCCATATTTCTATTTAATTACCCCTCTTATTTTCTTGGGTAATAATTATAAGGCTAACTTTTCAAATAAAGTAAAATTATTCCTCTGCTCTATGCAGATTTGTTACAAAGCAAGTAAAGGCAAGTATCCCCAACCCCCTTTGTCCTAGTCAGCCAGTCGGGGGATTCACTTATCATCCCAGGTTGGGAAGACTGTTCCTATCTCAGCTCTTGCACTAAGTATCTGAGGACACGTCACCGATAGGGTGGGCCCTGAGCCTTTCTAGGCTTCAGTTTCCTTGGTTATTAGATAAATATGTTTGACTAGTTAATAGAATGGGTGTGCATCTGGGATGGGGGCTGGGGAGTGGCTTAACCATTTTGCAGTATTAATAGTTTAAATATGTTCTATGGTGAGTCTCTAACACTAACTTAGGCACTACATGCTCTGCCATTGGTCAAGGGGCCCTAGCAAGGGTGAAATGGAAGGTCTGAAAAACCCTCATTGCAGGGTGTAAGAAATTAAAGCAAACATCATTTGAATGGCTTAGTAGTATCTTCTGATACCCAACATGATAGAAACCTTCCCTTTGCCTGCACTCACTGGGACTGTAGCCTCTTGGTGTGCAAAATGGTAACAGCCTATATATGAGAAATGACTTATTTCTTACGGAAACAGCATGTAGATAAAGTGGTAAAATTACTTAGAAACACATGTATCACTGCCTATGTTTGAAAGTAATTTTGGGAATTTTTTTTTTTTTTTTGAGACAGAGTCTCACTCTTTCGCCGTCCTGCGTAGAGTGCAGTGGCGTCATCATAGCTCACTATAGCCTCAAACTCTGGGGCTCAAGCGATCCTCCTGCCTCAGCCTCCCGAGTAGCCAGGACTACAGGTGTGTATCACCACACCCAGCTAATTTTTCTATTTTTGGTAGAGATGGGGTCTCGCTCTTGCTCAGGTTGGTCTCGAACTCCTGAGATCAAGAAATCCTCCCGCCTCGGCCTCCCAGAGTGCTAGGATTATGGGTGTGAGCCGCCATGCCCAGCCAAAATTTGGAAACTTTAAGATCCATTCCCTGATTTCCCCTACTTTGCTCTGTATGTGAGAGATTGATTCCTGCAAACTTCAGTTCCTAGAGTCATGTGCTGCTGGCTTCAGGTTAAATTCTGCCAGTGGGAAGTGATGGCAGGAGATCTACAGGTATGGAGAAGCCAGGGCATTTCTCCTCCTTTCTCTGGGCATGGAGAGTGCCTCTAGCAGCAATTCCTCTGTGGATCTACCTCGCATTCAGAAGCTGCTCCCTCTGTGGTCTCAGCTCCTGCTGGGTGGCTCCTCTAACACCCATCTCCTCTTCCCTTTGATTCTCCAGCCCCGCAGGTAATAGGTGGATTGCCTCACTGTGCCTTCAGCCTTTCCAACCTTGGCAATGAATTCCCTCCACTGAACTACTAGACATGTGCTCTGCCTTCCCAACTAGACCTTGGGTGATGTGCCACCCAGGGGGCTAGTGGTCTCTGGAGAACACAGTGTGTTTAGGAGTATACAGACTCCTGGAAATGAATGTGGCAGACTCATTCCTTCAGACTGGCAGGGAAGGTCTCTCAGAGGGTCCATTCGCCTGACCATCTAGAGCTACTTGCGGTAGGCATGAGTTGGAGTGGAAGGAACATTGTGATGGACAACTATAGAACTAGAAACTCATTATGTGGTCATGTGACCTTTGCCAAGTGCCTTAGAGCCACAAGAACTCGAGTTTATTTATATTGCAGGCATAAGAGTTCATCTCACCTACTGACTACCTATTTGGCTCAAACGGGGAGAGCGTGGAAACATGGTTTGGAAACCGAAATGGTCATTGAAAATCTCAACATACGACTATGATTATATGGGACACAGTTGAGTTTCATGGAACAGAAAATGTTTTGCTCTTGGCTTAGCCCAATTTTCATTTCTCAGCCTGATACGTACTAAATGTCCTACCACAGGAAAACTGTATCAGCCAGTGCCTGGCACGTCAGGAGAGCCACGTGGCTCCTAGCTGTGATTATTGTGCTGGCCTCCCCTTGGCACGGAGGCAAAATGTCAGTTTATCAAGGACTCTGCAGTGAGGTCAAGGTCAACTTACCAATATCAAGGACCCTCTGCTTCGCCGTATGCTGCCGAGAGTGCCAATACTTCCAGTATTTAAGCTGCTCGTCTCGGTTTTTGTCTTCACTGAAGACCACCATCACCACGCTCTGCAGAGAGAATTGTGCAGCTTACTTTCTGTTCAGGGCCTCTGCTGCCTCAGTCTCCAGTTCTGGGAGTTCTACAAGAGGGGTCTTGCTGTAATGTTGCTTTTCTGGCTTTAGAAAAGCTCAGACAAACTCGCTTGTATGGTCTGTTTTGTTTTAAAATGGACCTACTTAAAAAATTATTAGGAAATGAGAACAGCACAGACAAAAAAACTCCTATATCAGTTTCACCAGGAGGTCATGAACAAGCAGATTAACCAATTACCAGCAAATTTTTTATTTTGTGAGGTCAGTGGGAACACCAAAAAAATTTTTTTCTCATACTGAAAACAAGCACACTTTCGAAATTTCATATCCTTAAACATAGAATTTGGTGCCATTGGCAAATATGGCAGAATTTGGCAAATATCCATTTCTGGCCTAATTAAGTACTTCAGGTTAGAATATCGGAAATAATGAGGGAAATACTAAGGAAAGGAGGGAAAGGCTAAATGACAAATTCATATTGATGAACACAGATCTAAACTAGAGATATTTCATGCACCAAAAAATTATAAGGACAACTATGATATCTATCTAAATATAATGTGGATGTACTTTAAAAAGGAATTTGGGAAACTAATTATATTTTGCAGAAATAAGAATCCCAAGTCCTTTTCAGTTCTAAATTACAAACAGCCTCATTAAACTAAATACACAGGCCAGGCTAGGTAGCTTATGCTTATAATCCGAGCACTTTGGGAGGCCAAGGCAGGAAGATTGCTTTAGGCCAGAAGTCTGAGACCAGCCTGGGCAACATAACAAAACCCCTATTTCTACAAAAAATAAGAAAAATTAGCTAGGCGTGGTAGTGCACCTATAGTTTCAGCTACTTGGGAGGCTGAGGTGGGACGATCATCTGAGCCCAGAGTTCGAGGCTGCAGTGAGCTCTGATCACACCACTGCACTATAGCCTGGGTGAGAGAGCGAGACCCTGTCTCAAAAAAAAAAAAAAAAAATCCAAAACTAAATACACATTAATTCACTGTCATTTATGAAATGGATACAGTACCAAAACCACCCGCCCAAAAAAAAACCCTTTAATTACAGTATTAGGAATACTCTTCCTCTTACTCCATCCCTAAGATACTTCTTAGACACTTTCCTATTATTCCAGGAGAATATTTCATGGACTCCCCTTCCTTAAGAACTTCTTTTTTGTAGCAGTTAACACATTTACAGTCATTTACTTAATTATTTACAATTATTCAGCCAATGGCAATGTCTTCCTATTAACTTCAGACTCAATAAGGACAGTATCAGTGTCTGCAGCTTACCTTGGTGCCTGACAAATAAGACAGCAAATACCTGCTGGTGGCTGTCAATTCAAATCCTGGCTCATTCCTAACATATGTATGAACATTTTTTAAACAAGAAAGCAGATGTTTATTAGAAAAACTAGTTTAGAAATATGTATCCATATTATTCAAATTCACAGCAGCATTATCTTCAAAGGCATGGACAAGTGACAGGGAACCATTCACTGTGCTGGGGCAGCTATGAGCTCAGCCAGCTCTTCATTCTTCCCTCTGGGCTTCCTCAAACTTTTCCATTTATATGTAAAAGTTTACTGTGTGGCTTCCTGGTATTTATTTCTATCCCCAAATAAAAATAACACTTGAAGTAAATTTTTTTTCTAGCAACTGACTAAATTAGCATAAATAATGACATATTCTTGGTATGGAAATTTACTTCTTCAGTGATAAAGAAAAAAGCAGTGTGAAGCTGTTATTACCACACCTTACATGCTTCAACTTGGAATTAAACACTGTTCTCAGAAATAAATGCTGGAAAGTTACAAGGGCATCCCTCTTTCCTCCAGACAGCTTGCCACCCCAGAGCCGAGGAGTAAGACAGATTCACTCCGAAAGGAGCCAAACTTAGTCTCCAAGGGTGTTAGGTTAAAGTCCTTAAGAGAAGGGGAGCTCCTAATTTTAGCCAAATTGGAACATAAGGAAACAAAATCTTCATATTAAATTATTTCCATGATTCCTATAAAGTGGATTCCTGGAAACGTTCCTGTACCCCAAACTGTTGTTATGACTATAGAATACTAACCATTCGTCATTTGTTCCAGGTGACGGTAATGGTGTTATTAAGAGGGTATATACGAGTTATACTCTTTACCTGGAATTTATAAGACTTTTTTTTTTAAGCAAATTTATTCAGTGTCTTCTTATTGTACACCCACATATGAGGAGTAGGGTACAATTCTGGGATATAGATCTAGAGGGGGACCCCTCTCACCTGACACCTGCATGTGAGTGGGTAGGGTGTAATTCTAGGACACATATCCAGAGCGGGACCCCGGGCTAACATTTCTCTGCCTTTTAGCCCTCTGTGCTGCTCAACACAGCACACTGTTATGGTTTAAGAGAATTGGGTTCCCGAGTCTGATGGTCTGGGATATATCCTGGGTCCCTTACATTTTAGCTATGTAAACTTGGCCAGTTACTAGCTTCTAAAAGCTCAAGTTTCCTTCTCTATAATATTATTTTTTTTAAAAATAGTGCCTTTTTCATAGGGCTGTTGTTAGTCTCAATGAGTTACTAGATGGATGGTGTCTAACAGAGTGCCTGGCACACAGAAGATACTCAATAAATATCAGCTGCTATTCTGTGACTCTTGTTGTTGTTGTCTTTATGACATTCTCCACCACAATCGTGACCACAACATTGGGACGTACTGACTCTCTTGGTGAGCACATGGCACACTGGGCCCTTGCTCCCTGCAGTGGGCTTAGCCCCACCTGTGCTGGGGGTGCACTGGGGTTGTCCACGCTCTAGGCACCCCATGGGGCTGCTCTCTTAGTGTCCTGAAAGGCTTCAGAGGAGCGAGCTGTGGCTAAAATAAGGTGGGCTGGGCACCGTGGATGCAGCGGCGTAGATCATTTTACAACAGACCAGGAAAGTCCTTCAACCTCTTTTCAGAGCTCTGCTATTACTTTCCTTTTCAGTAGAGAGGGATTACCAGCTCCCTTCTTGGCAGTAGCGGGAATGCCAGAAGCTGGCAGGCTTCCAGAGCGGTGAGCTAGGGCTCCAGTTTCACTTCCCACAAACAGAGCTAATATTTATGAATCTGAAAATTCCTCCAGCTTACTCCTGGTGGGGATCATGCCTTATCCCTTGAACCCTGAGAAAGCCCTGGGCTGCAGAAGGCTTTTAAACCAAGTTACAAAGGGCCCAGGGACTCAGAATGAATTGCATTCTCCTTTACAGAACAGAACAACAGCTCTTTCTCACCCACAGATATGTTCTGACTTACAGCTACTTACTGGAAAAATTAAGAACAATTGATTAAAAACAACGCTAAGTAGCATACAGGCAGTGAATGAAGCAGGGAAAATTCCTTGGATACAGTCAGAAAGCACGTTCCAGCTATGTCCCTTCCCTGGGGTTTATTGGTTACTGATTAAAATGATAAACTACAAGCCAATAAATTCTCTTGCCCCAACTCTCTGACATTTGTTCTGGAGTGATTTATTTTGGAACGTTTTGCCACGCCTTTCCATGGGGTGGCGAGGTAGCCATTCCCCTCATCTCTCCCTCCGCACTGCACTTGAGAAACGGGGCCCATACCCTGACTTTGCTGATGGGGTGTCGGAAGCATTTGTTGTCTCCGGTCTCGCTGAGAGTTATAGCATAGAACTGTCCTTTGTTGAGGTAGGTCATGGGGCCCTCCCCCTGCTTCTGACGGAGAGATTTGGTGGCTTCCAGGGTGTACTGAAACGTGCCACTGCGAACAGAAAACAAACAGTGCGTCAGATCAACTCACTTGGACATTTCTTTCTTCCTGACCAATTTCATATCAATAGCATTTTGTAGGAATATTAACCAATATTTACTCTATTTTAGAGACAAAACACAGCATATGGCAAAAGACATGAGACCAGACCAAAGGTCATTGCTAGTACAATATATACAACATTTCTAATAGTGGCCCATAAACCAGATGGTTTAGAAGGGGAGAAAGTCCATATTGTACCTGGCCAATTGTATAAGTTTGTGCCAGGAGAAATCCTGGGAGATCTTAGCTGGCAATTAGGTAGTGCCTGAAGCTTAAGAATTGATGGAATTTGCCACTTTTATGCTAACAACAAAACAAATATATGAACGTTTTTGTTCAATTCATGTCTATACCTAAGCTTCTTTTTGTCTAACCAAGAGGTTGCAAATAGCTATACTTCACTCCAAAACATTTCAAAATGTGAAAATCCAAAACTCAAACATTCACTACTGAGAATCTCGTTCCTTAGCAGGGAGTTTTTTAACTTTTGCTTTCTGTTTTTAAACCTGCAAAAGAATTCATGACAGGGTTGCTCTAAATCAGGGGTTTGCAAAAGACAGTCCATGGACCAAATCCAACTCACTGCCTGTTTTTGTAAATAATGTTTTCTTGGAACACAGCCATACTTATTTGTTTGTGTATTATCTATGACTGCTTTCACACTATAACTGCAGAGTTGAGTAGTTGTGATAGAGACGTAGTCACCAAATCTAAAATATTTACTACTTAGGCTCATTACAGAAAAAATTTGCAGATCCCTGCTCTAAAGAGCTTCCTGACATTTTAAAATACTACCTAATTTACAAAACAGAAACACTAATTTTTCCCAACTTTGAAGAACACGTCAATTGAAATGAACACAATAGGTATGAACCACAATCTTTTTTGTTTAACATGTTCTTTCAGAAATATTTCTGCTGCATAGCAGGATGGCACACAGTGATGATCCAATAGGAAGCATTTTTTGTATGTTCTGAATCATCAGAACCTCTCCATTGGGTATTTTTTTTTTTAGCTCTTTCATTTCATAGTCTTTGAAAGGCTGGGTGCAAAGACGACTCAAACTTTGTTTCTTAAAATGGCCTCCTTATAGGTTTACTGGGTACTCTTGCTTTCTACAGTAAATATTTCTATAATGTTTTATTTTTTAACTTTTATAATGAGAAAAAAATTTTAAAGGCAAAATAATATTCTTCTTATATGATAAAAATCTCAAGTGGATTAATAAAATGTGGTATAGGTATACTATGGAGTACTACTCAGCCATAAAAAAGAATGAATTAATACCTTTTGCAACAATCTGGATGGAACTGGAGACCATTCTCCTAATTGAAGTATTGCAAGAATGGAAAAACAAACACCACATGTACTCACTATTAAATTGGAACTAACCAACCAGCACTCATGTACATTGATGGAAGTAAAACTCAACCGAAATCATGCAGGTGGGGGAGGGGGGGTTGGGTGAAATCATACCTAACGGGTACAATGCGCACTATCTGGGTGATGGACACACTTATAACTTTGACTCAAGCAGTACAAAAGCAATCCACGTAACCAAAACATTTGTAACCCTGTAATATTCTGAAAAAAAAAGAAGAAAAAGTCTCAAAAATCTCAGGCTTAAGCTAATAAACTAAGCAAATTCCAAAATACATGTCTTGGAACAAGGTGGGAAATAAATCATTCCAGATGGAACTGATTCCATTGTCATTTTGACCAAAAAAGCAATTTCAATATACTGTCACTGAATAGTAACATTTTAGACAGGATATTAGGAATCACCTAAACCAGTAGCTTGCACCTTGTCTAGGGCACAGACTGCTTTAAAAACGTGAAGAAAGCTGTGAACCCTCTTCCTAGAAAAAGGCACATACGAACATAAATGATTTTTGATATAATTTCAGGGATTAATGTTCCCTAAGCCTATCCATAACACAGGACAAGTACACAGGATTCAGACCACCTTGCTGACTTCACAGCTGAGGACAAGCTAAGAGATGTGCTCCCTCTGCGGAGGCTGGCGGCAGCAGAGAGACCAGGTCAAGTGACTGGTCGGTCATTGCTCTTTCTACTTGCCCGACAGCTGATGACATGGTGCTCTGGATTTACAACATGCAAATTATATATGTATTTCCACATTTTAGATGGGATTTGGAATTCTGTCTTTGCCACCTCCCACTACCTCCCCAACTCCCGTAACACACACCAAATTCTAATTCGGATGATCGGGGAGGATGACTGGAGAGCCTGAGATTGGAGAAGGACCTTGAAGGATCCACACTTTAAGTGGAAACAGAGAGAAGGGGAAAAAACCATATACGTAAAAGCAAAGGAGTAAGAAACACGGTGGGATGTGGGGTTTTAAGTAAAAAGGGACCAGAACATAGAGGGCCCTGATCACCTTTGTAAGGAATTTGTGTTTAATTCTGTCTGAAATGGTGAAATCACTGATAAGTTTTGTAAACGGGAGTGACATATTCATTTCTTGCCATTCTCTCTTGTCTTTAGGCATGATCACAACCAAGGTCTTTAAACATGACCCCTCTGCCTAAAATGTTCTTAATCCTCCTTCTTTTCTGAAAACACCTGCTGTTAATTCTTCAAGATCCAGCTCAAATGCCACTTCCTGGGAAGATCCGCTTCCTGTCCTCCCACACCCCCAAAACAACCCCCCACCCAAGCCCATAGGTCCACTCAGTTCTCTTTTGTCTCTCTGTAGCAGGACTCATCATTTAGCAAATGTATTGCAGTTTGTCTGTCATCACGTGTCTCCTCCAGAAGTCTCTGGACTCCTTGTAAGGAGAGGTAATATCTTATCTCCAATCCTACTTGCATTGCTGGTACCTAGAAGGCACCTGAGTGCATGATAGCTGGTAGCTAGCCGTGTGCAAAGTAGGACAGAAGAAAAAAGGAAGTGTTGGCAAGATCAGTTGTATCAAGATAGTTCAAGAGAAAGTTGACAAGAGTAAGTTGAAAGGGAGAGGACAGGTAGAGCAGACAATTCAACACTTGGAAAGTGCTGGGAAAGTACAACAGGAAGGAAGGCAGACCCTTACACCTCTAGCTGGGGTGGCTGGGAGGGTGAGTACATCATTAGCCACAATAGGAAATAAAAGATAAGGAGTTTCATTTTGTACCTGCTGGGTTGGAGGCACCTGAGTTTGAGGTGCAGAGGAACACCTGAGAGGGAACGTCTAGCCAATAGAAGGAAGAAGGAAAGGTATAGGCCCCAGAAAGTTGGTCAAGACTGGAAACAATGACGTAGAAGTCATTTGTACAGAGAAAAGAATCGAAGGCAAAGGAAATCAGATTGTTCTATAAAAGTTTACAAGAACAAAGGGTTTAAAAGTATAACTTGGAGGTATACTTAAAGGGTTATCAGTTAATCAGTTTCTAGGGATGCATCTCCTGGTAACCTACCTTGATGTCTGGTCATACATATACTCCTCAGCCCCAACTGAAGCACTCCGAAATTTCTGCAAAATAAAAAGTCATCAAAATTAAAACAAATAGGCAAGTCATTGTGCAATGATAATAATATGTATTCCAACTATTTTCTCCTCTCATTAGAAAGGAAAATTATATATTTTTGGTATTATGTTTTCAACTACCATGAGAATAGTTACCATTTCTTCAGAGAACTCACATATCATCTGCCCACCAAGAGCTACACTCAACAGTTTGTGCTTAATATGTTATTCACATGTGCACAGGTGTTCCTAAAGTGTTTGAGGTACTAGAAACTATTTCCTCAAATGCATAAAACATCTCTTCCATTTTCTATTGTCTCCAACATTTATTCCAAATGTCACAAATTCTGAATTAATGGAACACTAATTACACAGAGGCCACACAGCAAAAAGCAATAGAGTAGAGTGGTTAGGAGCATAGTTTCTCGAATAAGACTGTCTAAGATCAAGTTCTACCTCTCTTACCTGCTACCTGTGTAAAATGAGGCAAAAGCTATATGTTCTCCATCTGTAAAATGTCTACTTACAGTAATTAGAAGAATTGAATGGGCTATAAAGTACTGAGAATAGTGCCTGGAACATAGTGAGCACTATATACGTACATAAACACTATTATAAAGTAATAATTTGACCATATTCAGTGCCCTTCTCTAAGGATCTTCATTATCACAATATGGTAAGATAGGGTTTTGGGGGGAAACTCTTAAATTTAGTGTTACACATGAAGAAGTTTGGTTCTAGAGATGTTCAACTGTTATATATACAGTGTAAATAGAATGCACTTTGCTACATTTTAGAACCTTCTCAAAAGTAAATGACCAAAAACCCTAACTCTTGCTCCTAAAATGAATATAATAGGATATTGATGAAAAAGCACGTGGTTGATCACACACCTAGTCCTTCCACTGTGACCTTTTTTCAAGTGTCTTTTTCTAAGGAACCACTTTCCTGCCTCTCATTTCTGTGAAATAAACTTCCATTCTTTGACCAGCATTTCAAGAGTTTCCTCCCACAGGAAAGAGTTTCTCACAGCTATTTTCCAAATGTCTTCACAATCCCAAACCACTGTCTCTAGAGTTCAGCACACCTTATACCATAGTTTACATGCATATTTATGATCCTTCTTTTTACCCAGTCTTATTCCTTGCATCCAAGAAGATGGTCTGCCGTCAAAGTTTACCCAGTGAATCCCATGAACATTGCACAACTGCTTGTTGACTGAGTGAATAATCATGACAGAGAATCAAAGGTACAGATTTGTGTTTCTTTTGCACTCAATCTGTCAATCAGCAAAGCATTCAATGGGAATTTTGGGGGACTTCACCATCTGCTTGGTGCCAGAAGAAATATAAAATTATATAAGACACTGTCCTATCCTCAGAGAGATAAAAATTGGTTCAGGGGATGGAGTAAATTCATATGAAAAACAACAACAAAATAAACTATGATACAATGAATGACTATGTATCAACATCTATGCTGAATCATTTATTCATTCATTTATGTGTCCTAACTAGAACAGCATAGAGTGGGCATTGCCAGAAAAGGAAGATCAGCAAAATTATGGGAAGACTTCATAGAGGTTGTAAGCTTCACCCTGACCCTTGGAAGCTAAAGAGAACCTGGATTAGTTGAAGGGATTGAGAGAAAATAATCTAGGTGAGAGAGGACCACCATGAGTCAAGACAAAACGATGAGTGCACATGTTGTATGCAAGGGGCCAAGGACACTAGCCACATGTGCTAGTAAAATTTAAGTTGATTAGATTTAAATAAAATTAAAAATTCAGTTCCTCAATCAGCTAGTCACATTTGGAGTATAAATTACACATGTGGCTAGTGACTTCCATATTGGATAGCATAAAAGTTCTACTGGACAAGGCTGATTTAGAAAAAGGAATTTACACTTAGTAGTTACAATTAATAAATTTTGGAGTAAAATTTGGTAGCATGATGAAAAAAGCATTTAAGGAAGTGACTTTGACCGAGATAAAGATAAATTTCCAAGGTCTTTGCTTGAAGGAATATGCACTAACCCACGAAAATCATGGCAAACCAGCATTACTAAACATGGCCAGAATGAATTACTGTCCATGCCATAGAGCTCTGCAGCCTGAGCATAGGTTAGCCTGCTAAAGCATACTGGACTCATAAATGCTATGGTTTTAATAATCCCCCAGGTGATGTGAGAAGGTGTGATACATGAATCTTCAGACTCAGAAAGACTGTCAACTATATGCTGACTGAAATACAGAATCCTACTCCAATGCCTGAGCTCATGTGAACCAGAACTGTGAAAAAACAAAAATAGTTGATATATTACAGACATGGATATTACTTTTTTTTATGCTTAAATTTTTTAAAACTCTGTTCTATTATCTTTATAATTAAAAAAAATTAGATAGTTCACCTAGAAAATATCACAATCCTTTAGATGAGACCTGATTACATTGATGGGTTACATGGCCCTAAATGACTTAATATTAAGAATTAGAACCCAAATGCTTGGGCCATTCTGGCTACAGTTATCAAGTCTCCACAACTGCTTGGAGACCTTTTAAAATAATTTATAGGATGTCAAAAAGCAATCAGACAGCCAACACCATTGTATCTTACTGTGATTTGATGTAGCACATCTATAAATTTGGAATCAGAAAAAATGATAGTAAAGAAGGTGTGATGACACATATTTAATAGATTACCCTTAAAGGACCTTAGACATCAGGCAATAGTAAATATATTTATATCTTGAATATTGGAATTCTAGTTTTTTTCTTGGATGAGGGAGAGGAAACATCTGCTAAGAATCTACTACCAAAAGACAATGATTCCTTAACTGTGGGGAAATCATATATGGCTATATAATTTCATGTATTTGATCAGCCACTAATTTTTTGGGTTCCATCATTCATTCATTCACTCTTTCCATAAATATTTACTGGATATCTACTTTATATCAGGCACTGTGCTAGATGCTATAGATACAATGGTAAGCAAAAATAAGTCCCTGCTCTCATGAAGCTCCTGGTCTAGTGGGGAAAAACATTAATCAAACAACTATTCATTCAAAAAAAAAATTACAAACTGTGTGCAAGCAGTCTGAATAAGAGCAACAGAGTACCATGAGAGCACATCACATTCACTTTCTATGAGAAGGTGAAAATTTGCACCAGTGGCAGTCACTCTTGATGTTCCTAAAAGAGTACAATGTTTGCAGAGGATTGCAGACAAGGCCAACAGAAGGTAATGTTTCCAACCGAGCCCCAGAAGACAGTAACACAGCTACAAAAGTAAGTAACATCCCCTCCTTCTGAGTGATTGCAGCTTTCTTTACAAAGACATCCTCAGCCCCACTTTGTTCATCCCATCTCCTGAACAATGATCACTGAGATATCCAGTTTCTGGGTACCCCTGTCTTGACAGTATCCAGTCCAGAGATGGCTGTCACTTCCATAATCCCTCCTTAGACTCATCCAGCACAACACCGAACACCATGCAGAGCTCCTCCCAACTGTCCCTGACTGAGATGCTCATCTCAGGGTCCCCTGCTGAGGCAGACTACATAAGTGTAACTTTGACTGTAGATGTGTTTATAGCAGTCTTTGGCTGGTGGAGTTAGACACAAAGAAAACTGACTTTAGCAGGAAGTGGAGGGAGAGAATAAAGAGGGCTTCCCTGAGGAAGTCACACAGGAGGAAGAGTGTAGAAGGTGGTAAGGGATATTCTAGAACAGCACTGTCCAATATAACTTTGTAGGATAATGGAAATATTCTATAATCCTCACTGTCCAATATGGTAGCCTCTAGCTGCATGTATACTTAAAATGTAGTTAGTGGGACTGAGGAATTGAATTTTTAATTTTATTTCCTTTGAATAATCACATGTGGCTAGTGGATATGGTATTACACAGCTCAGTTCTAGAACAGGGACCAAGTGCATGAAGGTCCTGGGTCAGGTGGGAGGATATCAGGTTCACAGAACTGATTGGAGCCCAGAGCAAAGCACAAGGGGGAAAGAGGTGTGAGACGAGGTGGGAGAAGCATGTCAGAAACAGACTCTGCAGTGCCTTGTGAACCTGTGAAAGATTTAGACCCTAATCTTAGAGCAGTGGGAAAAAAGTAAGGTATGACATGATCAGATTTGCATTTCAGAAAGACCATTGCAGGCACAGTTCATAAAAGCAGATATAGCAGAATTATAGACCAGAGATAATGACAGCTTGCATCAGTATGGTAAAAGAACAATGGAGACAAATGGCTGAATTTCAGAGATCTTAAGAATATAAAATTGATAGGATTGACAAAGAATTAGATGGAATGAGGGCAGAGTAGAATGTCAAGAAAAAATTTTGGTTGCTCGAGCAACCAGAAGGATGCTAGCACCACTCATTAAGATGGAAAACACAAGGGAAGACAGTCAGTTAGATTTTAGATAAGTGGAAAGTCAAATAGGCAGTTGGATATAAAAGTTAGGAGCTCAGAAGAGAGCACTGGACTGGAGAAAGAAATTGGGACATCTTTAGGACAGAGATGATAACTGAAGCTATGGACATGAAGCCAAGAGCACCTGCAAGAGGGAAGAGTGATCGACAGTATCAAATGGTGCTGCAAAGTTAAATAACAGCTTTAACAAAACTGGGACGTTCATAGCCATTCTATGCATGAAGTGGGTAAATGACCACTATGAATCTGAATAGTGGATCAACCAATATTGTCAAACTTGACTACACATAGAGAAAGCTAAATGTTCCTAAAGTATAAAATGTATACGCTAAGAATTTTCCAAAGTTTTGCCTGATGCCAAAAAAACACATAATGAAGCAACAGAAATGTGGTGGTACTATGTCTACTACATCATATGTTTAAGATAAACATAATAAAATTGTGTGCATTAATCACATGAGGCCATGTTCCAATTTAGTAGATGAATCAACATTTTAAAGATTTTATTCTTTAGATGTATATGGGAAAATGGACTACCAGTTACCAATCAACCTTGTTGGAAAGGGTTTAGATCCAGGATTACTTCCAGTTTCAGGCTACTGATGAATATAAAATCAATGGACTATTATACATGTATTGGATAATGGCAAATAATCATTCATTGCTTTCATTTCAGGATTCTCTGCAAACTATGTTAATTCTACAAATAACATTCCTGGGGTTGAATTACGAAATACATGGTAGAGCTATCTGATCTCATTCATAAATAGTTCTTTTCAATTCCTGAGTACTTGGAGGACTAAATTTCTCACCCTTTTGCAGTTAGATTGATCACGTGACTGGTTCCAGCCAGTGAAATGTGAGCAGAGGTGATATGTGCCACTTCTAGGTCAAAGTATTTACAAGTCGGCATATCATCTCCGTGACCTCTCTTCCCCTGCTATGGTGGCACTGGAAGCCACAGGTAGAGATGGTACTGTCATAAGATGGAGGAACCCTGGATTCCTGAGTCACGGATTGGAAGAGAGTTCTCTGCATATATACATCAGGACTTTTATTAGCAAGAAATAAACTTTTATTGTATTAAATCACTGAGATCGTAGTTTCCTTTATTCTTACATCAGAAATTATCATTAACTGACTTACACAAAATTGTAGTACAGAATAAGCAAATTCTTCTTTCCACTTTAATTTCTTAATATAACTATATATCTATATATTTTTAAATAAAATCTCTTCCATCTCTTAAGTTTTAAATGTTTCCTAAATATACTTTTGGTCTTAATTGCCACCCTGTTTTACATTTATCAACTATACTCTGTGCTTATTAGCTGTGTAAACTTTGGCAAGTTTCTTAACCTCTCTGAACCTCTGCCTCTTCATCTGTAAAATGAGAAAAATAGCATCTTCCTTGCAGAATTGTAGTAAGGATTAGAAATAAAACATGTAAGCCACAGTGCCTGGCACACAGAACTCAATAAATAACAGCTATCATTATTTCTCTTCACAGATGCAGACAGATTATAAGCTTCTAGAAGGCAGAAACCAGGGCATGCCTCTTTCTGCCCTCTACTCTCACTTCTACCACAATGCCTAATACTTCGTATAAACCAACAAATACTTGCCAAACATTATTACAAAGAAGACATAGAATAAAACATAAATCAAATTATTTAAAACTAATTCATTAAAGTGCTTTTTAATGCTACCACTATCTTTTAAAAAATCCCAGCCTGAGTCAAAGCAAACTGCTCCCTTTCTTGCTACCACCACACACACACACACACACACACAGAATCACTGGTCTCAAATGGCAAATTAAATTTGCTTATTCAACAAGGGTCCTAGACATCTTAATAGTTTGCCTAAAAGGAATACTAGAGTTTAGACAAATTTTCCTTCATGAAATTTTCTTGGTGAAATCACTCTGAAATCACTTAATCGTATAACCAATTGGCAATAAAATGGCTAAAGATCATAGAAGATCATTCAATTTCATTTACATCTGGCTGAAATACAATACATGACGTAAACACTGCCTTCTAAGACGAGGAGAGCAGCTCAAGCAAAATCACTGGGAATAGTCTTCACATTCAGTTTCTGGTAAGTTTCTTTACTTTCTCATCTACTTCAAAATAAAGCCCAAAATACAATAGCTTCCTTTCACAAGCCTCTTTATCTACAGAACAAACACAACTGATAACACATCCCCCAAATGGCATGATGGTTCCATTGACATTGGACCACATCCACACACTCCTCTGTGACTAATGGAATATTTCTACACTGTGTGTGAAATATTTACATCAGTGGCAATCTTTTAGGGAAAAAGCACACACCTCACATGGAATTATGGAGTGATAGTTTCAGTTATTTGCTTTTCCTACAGAAGCACCCCTGACTACTTGAGGGCAAATCAAATATTCAACAACACCAAAGACTCTACAAGATCCTTCACTCAGTAAGTTTGTTAACTGTTTTAAGCAATATGACACAGGAAGCTAAGGAAGATAATTTTAAGATTTTTTAAAATTATTATTACAAGGACATTGAAAGTTTGATTGTAAAGCTACCAGAACCCAAGAAATATCACAGCCTCTTAAGGGCAAGGAATTTATCAGGTCTTGCTCTGGTCACTTCTCGATTTAAAAGAATACAGCATACACTCAGAAATGACTGATGCCAGCAGTAGCAGGGCTGCTAGTGCAACTGGTATGCCCTAGCATACAAGAGCTGCTCTCTGCAACTCTGCAGAGAGCTAGTCCCTGTTTACCAACCTTTTGTGCCTCTTCTCCCAGTGCCTAACACCTGAAAGATGAGATAATATCTAACAAAATGAACAAAGGACACGCAGATTTTTTAAAAAAGGTTTTAGTGAGTCACTCTCTTAAGCAATGGAACTACTGAGAATTAGAAGGAAGGCCCCACAGAGTCTTCTCTGAGAATGTACAGGTAATGGTTAAGGATCTACAACCTGCAGCCAGACAGCTTGGGCTGAGTCCCATCTCTCCACTTACTGCCTAATGACCATGAGCACACTTATGGTCTTTGTGCCCCAGTTTCCTCATTTAGAAAACAGAGATGACAATAACAGTGCCTACCACATAGGGCTTTTGTGAAGATTAAATGAGTATATATCACATAGAATGATATCCAGCACATAGTAAGTGCTCATCAAATATTTAATTTTTTTAAAACATTATTATTTAGAGCTGAAATCTTAACTTCAGGTAGCTGCATTTGTCCCAAGGGCAACTAAATAGGCAGCAGACTGAAAGTATTATGCTGCCACCACACTTGCTCCTCTTTAAAAAATTAGAAACCCACACATTCTTCCCCTTTGCCATTGTCTTTTATTGGCCCAGGTGGGCTGGGAAATGGGGGGCCAATGACCAACATCTCAAATGCAGAGGCACTGCTCCTAAATGCTGAAGAAACTGGCCTGAGCCTAATAAAAATAGGCATTACATATTCTGGGTCAAAATTTGGAGAGAGGACCCCCAAATATATCATCAATTGCTATTCTTCAAAGATCCCAAGGCAGTTAAATGGACACAAGATCGTCTTGCCAACAAATGGTGCTGGAACTACTGATAGCCAGCCATACTGGATGGATATCATTGTAGAAAAAAAGGTCCTCAACACTTACTTCATACCATATATGTAAAATTACCTTAAAATGGATCAGAAACCTACATGAAAAGAGGTAAATCTATTAAATATCTAAAGTTAAAAAAAAACCAAGAAAATCATGTGGCATTGGGTTAGGGAAAGACTTCTTAAACGGTACAACAAAAGCATAAACTATAAAAGACAAAATTGATAAGGCGAACTTCATCAGATTAAATATTGTGGCTCTTGGAAAGATATAGTTAAGAAAACAAAAAGGCTAATGGACTACAAAATATGTCACTGATATATTCACATTATATGAAGAACTCTTATAACTTAATAAAAAGAAGACAAGTAAGTCAATTTAAAAATTGGGCAAATGATTTCAATATACACTTCACAAAAGAAGTTACAGGAAGGGTCAAATCAGTACACGAAATGATGCTCAACATCACTAGACACAGAGAAATGCAAATCCAAACCACAATAAGACACTACCACACATGCACTAAAGTAGCTAAAGTTAGAAAGACTGAAAATACCAAGTTTTGGCAAGGGTGTGGAAAACAGGAAATCCTGGTAGGAATTAAAATGGTACAGCCAGTCTGATGCACTGTAGGGTAGTACCTTATAAAGTTAAGCACAGATTGACCACGTGGCCCAGCAATTCCAGCCTTAGGTATTTACTCAAGAACAATGAAAACATACATCCACATTATAATATATACATGAATGTTTATATACATAGCAGCATTATTCAAAATAGCCAAAAACTGGAAGCAACCAAACGTCCATCAACTGGTGAATAGATGAATTGTAATACACACTTACCGTGGAATACTTACTACTCAGCAATTTTAAAAGCCAAACTATTAATACAAGTAACAACATAAATGGATCCCAAAAATATGCTAAGCAAAAGGAGACAACATAGGTGGCCACATATTCTATTATTCCATTTATATGAAATTTTAGAAAAGGCAAGACTATAGTGTCAGAAGGCAGATTGGTGCTTGCCAAGAACAATGGGAGAAAGGAGGGCTTGAAGTGCCAGGGGCTTCAGGGAAACTTTTAGGGTGAGGGAACTTTCTGTATCTTGATTCTGACATCACCTACACAACTGTATACAATTACCAAAATTCTCAACTGTGCACTTAGAATTTTTGAACTGAAAACACATAAGCAAAGGTAATTGTTTCTGTAAGGTCTATGGGCGCCTGAGAAGAATACATAGTCTCTATTTGCCAGGTAGAAAGTACACACACATGCACACACTTGGTTATTGATAACACAAATTCTCCTTCTTGAGTATTCAATCAGAAGAGGTTTTAAAGAGTTATGTTGTTTTAAAAAAAAAAACCAAACAAACAAAAGAATGGAAAAGCACCATCTTTTAGCACCCTACCATTTGGAAGTTTCCAAACTAGAGTAGGTCAAGGTAAAAACTTTATGAAGCAGGAAGTTTCTACACAAACATCTCATAATTTCTCATAAATATTTAATTTTAAGACTAAAACTAAAACAAAAAAAATCTATCGTCTAAGAGTCAAGAAAAATAGAAACATTCCTCCACACACAGACACACGGGTTTGTTAATACCTGTTTAGAAACAAAGAATACCAACAAACACTTTAAAAAAAAATTAAAAAACTAAAACTCACAGTTTAATTCATTTATCCCACTTTAAAAGGAAATAGAAAAAAAAAATTGGCTAGGGGTCCTGGACTTGGGTTCCCGCAGGGTGCGGCGCGGGGACTCACCTCTGCGGCCGCGTCTTTGAAGCCCTCGCTGTAGGTGCTGTCGGGCGTGCTGCGCTGGTCGTCCTTGAGGTAGGCGCTGTGGGTGGCCATGGAGGGCACGTCATACTGCGTCTGCTCAAAGATGACCACTCGTTGCTCCTCCCCGTCTCCCCGGGGATAGTGCACAGGCGGGGTCATGAAAACAGGCGTGAAATCTTCAGCTTTCACCACGGTGATCCCCGACACCGGGATGATGGCCGGACTCTCGGGGACGCTGGCGCTGTACTGTTCCCGCTTGGAATTCTCCAGGTGGTCTTGATTTAGGGAAAGGTTCACTGGAACAGTCTTTAAGACCTGAACTCGGTTTTCTCCTCCACTCAGATTACTCTGGGCTTCACTGGTACCAAGACAGTTTCTGTGTGTTCAAACCCAACCCCCCCGAACAAGATAAAATTAGAAAAATCACCACTTGGCAACTCCTGATAAAATAACCAACACAGACAGTAATCAGTGGATGCTAACGCCATTCGGGGAAAGGGTGACGGCCAACTTCACAATGGAATGCAGTGGATCTTGGCGCCACTACAAGTAGGACAACAGCAACGTGAAGTTCTCAGCCCCACTGTAATTTTATTTTGATTGTAAAAAAAAAAAAAATTTTGACCCTAAATCTAATCAAACCTTTAGCTCTCACTTTCAGCTCTAAGGAAATACAGGAGCTGAAAGAATGACTTAAACAACATGAAAAGGCAGCAATCAGACAAACCAGAATGTAGCACACCTGACTGACCTACCTTTGTCAACAAGTCAAAGGCATGAAAAAGGGAGGACGGGTGGGAGGACTGTTCTTGATTAAAAGAGATTTACAAGTCATAACAATCAAATAGGATGAGTAGGTTTTGTTTGGATCCTAAATTCAATAAGCCAAAGAGGCATTTATGAAGTAGTGGGATTTTTGAGGCAATTACATAGGGACTGGGAATTAGGTGATATTAAGGAAGTATTATTAATTTAGTTAGGGGTGATAATGACTTTGAGCTTATGTAATAAAATGTCCTTGTTCTTTAGAGCTACAAATCAGAAGTAGTTAGAGGTAAATTGACATGTCAGGGATTTATTTAAAATACTATTGCAATTTTAAAAAAGAAAGAAAGGAGAAGAGAAGGCTGGGGGAGGTGGCTCACGCCTGTAATCCTAGCACTTAGGGAGGCTGAGGCAGGAGGATCACTTAAGGCCAGGAGTTCGAGACCAGCCTGAGCAAGAGCGAGACACCTGTCTCTACAAAAAAATAGAAAAATTGGCCAGGCATAGTGGTGCGCGCCTGTAGTCCCAGCTACTGGGGAGGCTGAGGCAGGAGGATGGCTCGAGCCCAGGAGTTTAAGGTTGCAGTGAGCCTTGACGATGACACTGCACTCTAGCCCTGGTGACAGAGCAAGACCCTGTCTCATAAATAAATAAACAAACAAACAAATAAATAAAATTTAAAAAGAAAGGGAAAGAGAAAAAGTGGATATGAAGCAGGTATGACAAAAATTTATTATTGTTGAACTGGAGGATGTGATAGGTATTTGGGGGTTCATTATACTATCCTCTGTACTTCTGTGTATGTTTGAAAACTTCCAAAAGAAAACGTTTTAAAATAACAACAACAAAAACAGGCAGGTGGAGGACAAATGTGGTAATTTGAAGGAGGGAGGAGTGAGGAGGATATGTTTCACCATTCTGTGGGCTAAACGCTTTAAGGGAAAAATAAAATAATGAGAATATATCATTAAAATATTTTTGCCAAATTGAGAAATAACATGAGCTCATTGATATCCTTAGCATTGAATTTCTTTTGGAGCTTAAGGAAGTGGTGTAGCTGGGCTTATGTAAAACAAGATCTCTCAGATCTCAGACCTCCTGGCTGGTAAAGAGAGAAAGAGTGTTTAGAAAATTAACTCTTGCCTGACTAGGATGGAATACTTTCATTTATACTAAAGAATTCTAGGAGAGAGCAGAGGCAAAGAGGAACTCATTAATAGAAGATTGTTGTTGACAGCAAAGTCATTTTACTAGCAAAGTCTCTCTGGCTAGTAAAATTTGAGGGCCACCTCTCACTTATTTATGGATTACTCTGACTAATACGGAGAGAAAATATATGTTCTACATGGATCCTTATCTCAGATGTCTGGGGTTTTTGTTTGTTTTTGTTTTTTATCTAGAATGTGCTTTCTGGGGCTTACTAGCATCTCTCATTGAGAGAAATATTTGAATAAAATTGGTTCTTCCAAGAATTAGGCTCTCTGGCTCTCTCTGTAAAGAAGGAAGTCTATTAGCCTCTGAGCTTGCCTAACTATCAAGCAGGACTTGATATTTTTAGCTTTGATTTTTCAAATGAAACTTCAAAGTAAAGCTTGAGAAAGGAATGTCTCCTCATGAACAAAGCCAACAGAAAAAATATCTAAACTTCTCTGAGTCTGTCACAGATCTGTAGAACTAATTCTAGAAGACAATCCTCTAAGGGATAACATCACAAGTCTACAAACTTTCTGGCTTTATGTAATGACCTGTTTTCATGGTTAAATCAGTAAAGCAAACCTGTATATAAGACACAGTGAAAATTTTAAAATTGTGTTTAATATGAATCCAGTTAGCTGGATGATGCCAAAACCCAGAACACCCATTTACTTTAGCATTTCCTAAACACTATTGTTTAGAACTGCAGTCCCCAAACCCTGGACTGCAGACCGGTACCGGACCAGTACCAGTCTGTGGCCTGTTAGCAACCGGGCTGCAGAGCTCCACCACCCCACCCCCCTATGCCCCACTGCCCCCATCCATGAAAAAACTGTCTTCCATGAAACTAGTCTCTGGTGCCAAAAAGGTTGGGGACTGCTAACATTACATGGAATGTTAATAGATATTCCTAAAAAAAAAAAAAAAGTCCATGATAAAATCAGTATTAAAAACAAACAAAAATATTGCCATAACAAGACCACCCCGAAGGGTCACAAACATCCCGAGTACAGTAGAGGTCCTCCAGCATTCCTCTACCTGTTTAATTGAAACCCAAAATTTCCCAAACTCATTTCACCCAGTCCCTTTTGTGGAGGAATAACCATTAATACTTGTGGATAATGTTGCCAAAATATTCAAAGTTAACCAACTTCTCTATTGTTAGAGTCCATTTTAGGTCTCATATGTATATATATGTATATATTTATATTTATATTTATTTTTATTTATTTATTTATTTATTTGTTTATTATAGACAGGGTATTGCTCTGTCACCCAGGCTGGAGTGCAGTGGTACAATAATATAGCTCACTGCAGCCTCAAATTCCTGGGCTCAGGCAATCCTCCCGCCTCAGCCTTCCCAAATAGCTAGGACTACCGGCACGTGCCACCATACCCAGCTAATTCTTAAAATTTTTGTAGAGACAGGCTCTCATTATGTTGCCCAGGCTGGATCTTAAACTCCTGGCCTCAAGCAATCATCCTGCCTTGGCCTCCCAAAGTGCTGGGATTATAAGTATGAGCCACCACACCTGGCTGGGCCAAATTTCCTAATTCTTTAATTCATATAAAACATATGGATTCCAAAAAAAGAACACATGCCAAAATATTTTTTGGTGTTCTTATAAACAAATAAGTAAGCAAGATTGTTTAAATCTAGTCAAGGTGTTATTACCGTATCACCAGAAAATAACAGATTCAGCACCACCCTAAAATGTGTAACTATTCCCCTATAAAACAGTATTAGCTTTAGAAGTTAATGCCAGAGAACTTCACAAAGACATTCAAAAATGGATAATTAGAAAAAAGAAAGAATTATTGTGAGATAATGACTCATCTATAATAGAGTTTAAAATTGAACCAAATATAAGAGAAAATGCAGTGCTAACAATGGTGCATTAAATATATTTTTTTAAAAATTTGGTTGTCATTGATTCTGTTATTTTTCCAGGTTGCAACTTCTGTATACAAACAGTTGTCATGATAGCATGCTAGCACATGGCACCTTGATTCATGAATATATTGCAGATCAAAATTACATTCTTCCAAATTATATTCAATGGGAAGTCTAAATCATAATTAGTCTATACAAGGTAGTTTAGTCTGTATTTCACTGCCAGTTTTTTTGTAGGTACTCCCATGGAAATCACAAAAATAACCACTAAAACACAATGAGCACCTGTTACTTTGTAATGTTGTTTTAAAAGATACTTTAACAAAAAATGGCCTCTCTTGTCTATGATGTATACCGTAGACAGAGCACAGAGCTTAGACTCATTTTGCCCTGATCCCACTATAATTATGGGTATAGGACTTAGCAGACAGCACAAGCTTAGCTCAATAAAACTGGCTGGATGGAGGAAAAGCTACAGGACCTGAAGAGTGTCAGCCTCTTCCTGCCTGTCATCACTCCTGCCAGTGAGGTCCCAGGACCCCAGGGCAGCGTGGAGCTTCAGGAGATCCCTAACAGAACAGTGAATCAGATGCAGGCAGCCTTAATCTTCTGCTGGGGCTGTACCCTGGAGTTGCTGCACAGCGCAGAGCTACTGGTTGGAAGAATGTCCCCTGCTGCTAGTCACAGAACAAGATCATAACGTCATAAGCAATTCCTATCAAGGCCAGGTAAGATTCTGACTGACGTATGTGCTAGCAGGGGGTTTTATTTCTCCTGATTTCATATTTCCATATGAAAGAAACTCCAACCTTGGCTTCTCTCCACCCCACTGCAGAGGAAGAGATTTATTGATGGGTGAGTTTGGGAGAAGTAGCTATGCAGTGTGGTTCAGCCCTTTCTGGTCCCCTCTTTTTGTCTGGATCATCCCAGCCAAAGACAGGAGACCCTCTCTCCCGTCACCTCTGCCATGCCACAAATGGTGCAAAGTCCTTCCTGGAACTGGATGGGTAGACTTATCTAACTTGGGACTGAAATGTCACAAGCTGCAGATTCCAAGTCACATTCTCCCATTGGCTTCATCAGAAATAAAGCTGGGTTTTTTTTTTTCTTTTTTAATCTCAATTTATCTGACTGTGTCTTGCTTTTCACCTGGTTCTTATGCAATGATCTCCTGCCATCCTTCCTGCCCTGCACCTCTACAGTGCTCATAGCCCTCCACCAGCTGCCTCCGTTGGCTGGGAAACAGCCTAACCTCCTTCCTTTCCCCTCATCAAAAACAATCCTTCAAGTATCTCACTCCCTCATGGGCCTGATTGCAGCTATAAAGCCATAGGATTGATCAGAAAAGTCAATCCCAGCAGTAGGCTGTCTTGCCAACCTATCACCTCTAACTCAGGATTGTTAGCCTCCTTGGAAGAGGGTGTCTGAACAGCCTGCTGATGACCTGTGGATGCACAACGAAAACATGCAATTTGCTCTCCCTATTGAGAAATCTGGCTTTGGTCCAGACTCCAAAAGACAGACAGACTTGACTCTATCTCCTCTCAAGAACAAAACTTATAGTTTAATACTGTTGTTTTCAAGAAACACAAAGAGTTATTTGGGGGGCCAGGCATATTCCTTTACCTATAACATACCTTTTATCCTGGTCTTCTTGGCTGTCACTTGCTTTGCTTACAGACAGCAGCCTCTTGTCTCGAGGAACCTGGAATATCACCAACCATCAGTCAGACTTACATAGATGCAACTATGACCACGTTCAGAGCTAGACACCAGCATAAGCAAAGAAACCAAAATGGGATGTTCTCCAGGAAAAGGTGGGAAATTTGCTATCACCAGGAGATGGTTAAAGGTGAGTAGCCTGCATGACAGTGACCGTGGAGTCAGAGGCAAAGGGATGGTGACAAATGGAGAGCCACAACAGACATGATTCAGCGGCTTACTGCTGACCTGGGTGACTCTCCCGGCACCTAAGCCCCTCCCGTACCCTGTCCACCTTGGGAGAGGGGGAGCGATGTGAGTGGGGGTGAATCTGGACGTGGTGCCTCTGAGCAGACAGAGCATCATGGAGTTACAGCAGGCACCACATTAAGGAACAGGGACTGACCTTCCTCTCTGATGAGGTAATTCCAGTGCTGACAGGGAGGTAGGGGGTTGGGCATGGCCAGTGGGGGAACAACCATCAAATACACCAGCACCGCCTTTCGCCCCCTCCCTATACTGCTTATGGACTTGCTTCCACAATTTTTTTTATATTATTGTCTTAATAATCATAATGCCAACATATCACCTTAAAGATTATTGAAAAAGTGCTACTGGAGAGAAGGGACACCCCCACAGGCTGTATTTCTGACTATGATCTAATCGCCCTCCTGCATCATGGATCCTTCACTCTGCCATGGTTTTCAAATACATGAAGAAGAAGGCTTAGATTTGTTTGTTTGATCAGATTTTTTCTTGGTTTTGGTTTTTTGCTAAATGTCTGTATTTTCCTTCTTGCCAAATTCCTTTATACCCAAAATGCAGCCTTCACTTTTTTGAGCTGGAAGCACATTCATGATAAGCATCCCTCTACAGGACTCTCTAGCAATTCCTATGGTTTCCACTCACCTGAATATGCACACAAGCCCAGACAGCTAGACTAGGCAGGGACAGAGCAAGGTAGCTGAGTCCAGACCTAGAGCCTGCTTGTCTGGGTTCAAATCTCAGCTCTACCACTCGCTAAACTCTGTCCCACTTTCCTCAGCTGTAAAATGAGCATAATGATAGCCCCATATTTCAAAAGTTTTCAGTAAAATTAAATGAGTTAATATTTTTAAAGCAACTGAGCATGTCTAATACATTATATTCATTAAATAGAAATAAAAGAAATCAACTGTAAGTCCTTCATTCACGTCAACTTTGAGAGTTTATAATATACCAGGCATTGCTGAGCTCTACATAGAAACAAGGTGAATAAAACATATTCCTATCATCTGTTGAAGAGGAGAGATAAACATAAAATTTCAGTAACCATTACACCCATGTCCATTGCAGCATTATTGACAATAGCTCCAAGGAAGAAATAACCCAAGTGTCCACCAGTAGATGAATGGATAAACAAAATGTGGATATCCATACAATGGAATATTATTCAGCCTTAAAAGGGAAGGAAATTCTGATGCACACTATAATATGGGTGGACTTTGAAGACATTGTGCTAAAGAAAATAAGGATAAATATGTGATTCCACTTATATGAGGTACCCAGAGTAGTCAAATTCATAGAGACAGAAGTAGGACATAGATTACCAGAGGCTGGGAGGAGGCGGAAAAGGAAGTTATTATTTAATGGGTTTCTGTTTGAGAAAATGAAGACGTTCTGGAGGTGGTTGGTGGTGATGGTTGCACAACAATGTGAATATACATAATGCCACAGAACTGTACACATAAAAATGGTTAAAATGGCAAATTTTATGTTATGTATCTCGTACCACAATTTTTTTTAAGGTGATAAGGAGGAAGTGAGTTTCTAAGGAGAAGACCCTGTCTCCCAGCTCTGCCGGCTGCTGTGCCAGAGCTTCACCACACTGCCCCTCGCCCCCACCAGAGGGCACTTGGCTCCTCTCCTAAAATATAGTCATCCATAATAGTGTATTAAAAAATCCAATACCCAGTGATGTGAGGCAAAACGGAGCTACGTACAGGGCCCTCTGGGAGCCTAGAGGACAGAGCTCCCTGGAGGAACTGAACCATGAGTAGGAATTGTCGGGTGGATGGAGCAGGCCTCGGAAGCTGCTTATAAGAAGGCTTGAGGGGAGGACAGGATAAGGATGGCCTGGCCAGTGCAAGGAAGGAGTAGGGGAGATGTGGCTTCAGAGATGAGCAAAAGCCAGATGAGGAAGGGTCTTGAACCAGGGGCAGATGTTTTGCTTCCTAATGGTTCCTCTAAAATGCTGTGTGCTGTGGCACCGCCACATTCTCCTTGACTGCCAAGCAACCCTCACCTTCTCCCCTTCTAACCAGAATCCCCTGTGTCCCTGGAATCCATCCACTGCCCCTGGATGCCAGCCTCCAGGTTCAGCCTCCAGTGTCTCATGCCTGGGCTGCTGCATCAGCCCCTAAATGGTCTCTCCTGTCCTTCACTGAATTCCCACAAATCCTTTCTGGAGCCATTAAGAAGATCCAAGTGGTCATCTTTGAAAGGCAAGTCTGCTACTTAAAACTCTTTGATGCTTCCCATTACTCTCAGTCACATCGCCTTCAAAAAGTCTCCAGCCTCAACACAGGCACCTCGCGTGGACTTGCTTACCACACGTGGGCCACACTGTATTAATGACCACGCAATGCTCCTCTCACAACAGAGCCATCACACAAAGTCCTCTCTGCCTAGACCGTGACCCACTGCCCCCTGCCACCACCACCCATGCCTTCCCCCAGGCTGACTCGTGACCATACTTTGAGTCCCATCTAAATTTCTGTGTCCATGACAACACTGCAATCTCCACAAGTGTCTACCTTGTGCATGGTTATGTCCCAAGGGCCTGGAATGTAGGCCCTCACTAAATACTTATTGAAAGAATGAATGAATCAATCAAAATGGCCTGGAAAAGACAGAGCCAAAGGAATAGAAGAAACTAAAACATGTTAGCAGCTCCCAAAGGTGCATGGAAGTGAATGTCATTGTTGCCAGGAGTCAATGATGAGAGCTCTGAGCAGACAACTGTGCTGTCTACAGTGTTGGGTGCAACACAATGAGGTGGTTGTTAACCTTTGAGTTTGCTCCAATCTGGGCCTCCCTGAACCATGTTTACCTTTGGCTTTGTGGACTGCCTTTAGAGGAACTGAGACCTGTGAACTCAATCCCCTCTCGAGTCCTAGACCCACGATCCTGTCTATCAGACATCCCTACCTGGACATCCTACAAGCACATACTCAAGTCATAATCATCTTTCTCCTCAAAAGCCTTTCTTCTGCACTTCCTACCGTGATTAATCCAGGAATCGTCTTAGGCATCTACCTCCTAGTTATGAGCTCCCCCCACCAACTCTCACACAGACACACACAAAATCAGCTGCCAGCTCTAATTCAAACAAATGCTTAATGACTTCCTGAACACATTGCTTGTCTCTATTTAGTGTCTGTTTGGGTATCTGATTTAGGGAGAACTCTCACAAATGCTGACCTAGAGAATCCCACCACCATGCTCATACTTCAGGTCTTCATCGTGTTGTTATCTGGACTATTGCAATCAACTTCTTGCTGGACTCTGCCACCAACCTACCTCTCTGTTGCTGCTGCTGCTGCTGCTGCTATAATATGTATGGATAATTCCTCCAATCTACAAGGCCTAGGTTCAAAATCCTTCAGTATTAGAAGAAACGATGCCAAATATTATGATAAAAGGATGACAGACATTTCATTTTCTTCTTTAGGCTTTCCTGCATTTTCTATAATAGACTTGTATAAACTTAAAATGAAAAGCTGATATGTCAAACATCAAGTTGCTTACCTTAAATACATACAATTCCTATTTGTCAACAATACCTCAATAAATCTGGAAAATAGACAAATAGAAAAGCTGATTTTTTAAAAAAATTAACGACTTATGAGTATTTATCAGGTCACTTGTTTATTCATTCATCCTGCAGAAAGAAAGACCATGTACCTAGCTCCAGACTCCCCCTGGGAGAATAGAGCCCAGCCTGGCCTGGCAAGACTCTTCAAGGGGGAGCCTTCCTGACCAACCGCAATCCACGTATTTCCCTTGGTCACCCTCCCTAGTTCAGCAATACTGATTACTCAATTCCACTGAGTGCAACCTGGGGTTTACACCCTATGTTTTCTCATCTCCTGTTCCTTTGCCTGAAATGCTCTATCCTCGTCTGTCCACATGACAGGACCTTCCCTGCTCTGTGGTAGAGTAGGCATCACTTCCTCTGGAAAGCCTGTGACTTCTCTGAGAGGTTGTCAGTCAACTGACTACCCCTAGAACATATCCCTTTCACAGCACTAACCTCTGTGCACCGTGGTTATAGGTTTATAGGACAGTGTTTGTCCTGGACTGCAACTCGCAGTGACCTCTCTGAGGTACTGAACTGGGTCTCATCTGCCTTTGGATGTCTAATTCACCACCATAATATCTATCACCACTGCTGGGAGGTCATAGGCAACAGTGAATATTTGTTGGATGGATCGATGGAGGGACGGACAGACAGACAAACAGATGAACCAACAAACTGTTTTCTAGCAGTACCGGGTCATCAGAACAGCTAGGAACCAACTGACCAGGGAAGCATATTTTCACTACAGCTGGAACCAGATGATTACAAACCACCAGCCCTCTCAATAGAAAACTAAAATTAGATAAAGTAAGTCAAACCACTTTTAAAAATATCTAGCTACTTAAATCTGTCATGTTTTTCTGTCATGCCTGAAATTCATGGGAAGGTCACGCAACTTTGGAGCTGCTATTGGTAAATAGATTAAACTGGATAGAGAATTAGGCTAGGATTTGAGCCCCTTATGAAAGATTCTGTTGGGTTTTTTTAAATAAATATCATTTAATTAGTAAACAACATATTAAGCTTCAAATGTATATTTAAAAATTTGAATTCATTTTTAAATGGGTTCAAAAAAGGATATTTTTTAAAATGGTGGACACTGTAATGCAATGGATATTAGGAAACGTACAAGATTGTCCTGTGATCTTGGGTAAATCCCACCCAGTCGCCTGAACTATACAATTTAAAACCTGATAGTCCTCACCGCAATGATCCTGTGGTGACAGTAAAAAAATGTAAGTGAAAAGACCTTGAAATTTATAAAACATTATGCAAAGATATGTCTTTGCCAGTTTCCAAGGACAAGCTCCACTTTTCCTGAGTGCCTATTTGTGTCACGTGGAAGTTTCTCTCTGGACAGAACCCACTACTGTCCCCTCAGAGGGAAAATGGTGTCTTTGACAAAAAGAATCAATTTGCATTTCCAAAGAGGCATAAAAAGTCTACAAAATCTAAATAATAATGTGACAGCAATTTTTACGATAATGTAACTTCCCAAAATTTATACTCAAAACACAAAATTGCTGTTTTTCATTAACATTTCACTTTACCACAGAAAAAAGGTCTGTCCTCAAAGGACATTAAACTTTGTTATCACTTTAACACCAGCATATATAAGCTGTGAACATCCAGGAACTGAGAAGGGCCTCAAAATGATCATTTAAACCTACAGTTTTTGGAAACAAGACTCTTCCCACAAACAATAAAATGTTTCAAGCAAAAATACAGCAAATGTGTGAAATTTATGTGAAATGAGCCACTTCACTCTCCCAGTCCACACAGTCTTGAAAAATATTAATTCAACAGAAAGGGTTATAGATGTGGCTACAACTTGAGTTTTATGTAAATTCCCTACCCTGCATCTCAAAATATTTACAGAAAGCAATATTCCAGCTTTCCTTTAAATGTTAGTAAATGTGCAAGAGGTGAGGTAATCTAATCTAATCATTTGCTAATATCTAATTATCCATGTTTACTAATACTTGTCTTCTGAAGCTATGGGAGATAAAATACACCACTGTCATAAAGCACTAATTATGTTTGTCCTGGGGTCTGCTTCTCTTTTTCACTAATACAAAAAAAAAAATTACCATCAAATACAGATATGTGAAATTATGTCCATTTCACAATAACAGAATAAAATCTATTTTTAAAGAATTAGAACAATGTATTTCTTCTAAATATAATCCATATATTTCTTCAAAGCTGTATTAAAACTATTAACTAACATATTAATTTAACATTATAAAAGTTACAAAAAGAAGTTGTAATGACCTGATTAATTAAAATCAGGGCCACTTTAATGATGGGTTTATAGATTTTAAAGATCAATAAAACTGTCAAAGTTTGACTATTTTTTTATCATAAAGGAAAATTCCTTTTCAATTTCATTCTAAGGATGAGACATAAAAAAGTTGAACCCTTGAGAAGCTGCCTAGTACATGAAGCAGTCTAATTAGATGAGTTTTGTGTTTCTGTACCATCCTCAATAAATTTGGAATATTTTCACTCCAAAACATTTAGGATTTATCCTTGTGTTTCAAGGAGAGATCCTAACCACAGACAGAAAAGAAGAAAGAAAAGCCTCCCATAAAACCATTTTGGTTTTCAGGCTTACTTTTTTCTTTTTTAGGTGTTACCCCTTCACTGTAGAGAAAACAGCCCTACTTACATGAAATGTAGTTTAGACCCTAAAACATCCTTTCATCTGGAGCCTAAGTCCCCCAAAGTTAAGGCCTCCTTGCTATGTCAGGAGTCATGTTGGGAGTTTTACACCTTCGTAAGAGGGCTGTCAAAATCTGCCAACTCTGGCTTTCTTGATAAAGGAGAAAGTCAGCCTGCACTGGCAAGGGTACCAGTGGAACACCCTTCCTATGTTTCTCCAGCACTTTCTAACTGTAAGAGATGCATCTATTTGAGTTAACAATCTCCTCATTTAAAATACCCTGGAAGGGCCTACCTGTCAGTCACTCTTACCTGTCACTCACACCTTGCTCTGCATCTTAGATAACGCCCAGCTTTGTTTTCATTTATCGCCCCAAGGGAAGAGCTCTCCTGGGTATTTTAATGGAGAAGAAGCTGGGAAAGGGATGAGTAATTTTAGAAAACTTGGCAGGAGAGTAGGCCTGGGGATGGTGCCAGAGTGGGTGGTGGTGGGAGATCTTTTGAGAGGATGACAACTTTAGTTTAGGAGAGAGACAGAAGACAACAAAGCTTGCAAAGTTAAGGCTGCTGGAAGGAAACAGAAAATAGGAAGCTGGAAGGAAACAGGAAGCTGAGACTGAAGATTAATAAGAGGGAAATTGTTCCTCCTGGGTGGTTTTCCCCAAAGCTCTGATTTTTCCATGATGGAGGGACTAAGGGAGATAGGATTCAGTTATTATTCTAAAATAAGAGTTCATTGTGCCCAACCAGCAAAATAAACACAGTCATTATCACCTTTGTGCCAATTCCCAGCATAAGCCAAAGGTGTTTACAATCAAAGCAGGCAATAAATCTCCTCATTCAGTAAATACTTGTTGATTTTTTACACGTTAATGATTCAAAGAGAGCAAGTCCTACCAGGCATAGCTCTTTATTCTTGAGACAGACCATTGTTTCTTGTTTGATTCCCTGAAATCCTATTTTATAAGGACTGTATGGCAGGTACTTTTTGTAATGTAAGTGAATTACATTTACTCTAAGAGTTTTTCAAAATAAAAATTTAGTACCCATTGAAACAAATGGAGACAGTTAGAATTGGAACAAAATTAGGTTTTGAAATTGCTGCAAAAGTCTTCCACAAAAGCATCCATCGAAATATTGCTTATAAAACTAAAAACCCAAGAAGTCTAGAAACCCTGTTTCTTATAAAACTGAAACATCTAGAGGTGACCTAAATGCTCAACAAATGAGCAATAACTAAATTATGATATAGCCACACAATGTAATACACTTTATTCACCCAAAATCATAATCATAAAGTAAAAATGGCAGCAAGGAAGTACTTGTAATATTTTGTTAAGTAAAAACAATATGTAAATATTTATTTATGTGAAGAAAGGATGCAAAAAATGCCAATGACACTCTTGGGGAGTGGGTAGGTTCATAATGGAGAAGGAAGCAACGGAAGGAGAGTGAATTCCGTAAGTTGAAATACGAATCCGTCCGGGATATGACTCTCTTGCATCAGGGAGGCCTGGAGCGGCGAGGAGGGAGAGGGTTGCAGCTACTGAGTAGGTAGGCAGGCGAGGGCAGCAGTCCCATACCATTATGCTCATCATTGCTTGTGGCTGCGCAAGGGATTCCAAGTACGATTCGGCTCATCCTCACTAGTGTAGGCTCTTCGGGTATTGAACGGAGGGTCACTGGGCATGGGCACTAAGGCCACTAGTCTTTTATTACTGTGAAAGCAAGAGAAATGTGAGCTTCATTATCAGAGAGAGCACTGTTCCTTTTCCCCACTAATAGTACACACATTACATGGCTACAGGCATTAATGTGTGTTTCCCCAGGATAGGGGAGAAGGGAGGGAAGATTAAAACTAAAGTGATTGCCACTGATTAATTTTTTCACTGTCCATGAGAAGTAATAATGTCTTTAAAAGGTAGTATAAAGTAGTGTCCATTGGTGCTATGGTTTGAATATTTGTCCCTTCCGAAATGCGCATTGAAGTTTAATGGACATTGTGATGGTATTGGGAGGTGGAGCCTTTAAGAAGTGTTTAGGCCATGAATGGATTTATGCTGTTATCGTAGGAGTGGGTTCGCTATGCCTGGAGTGGGTTCACCCCTTCTTGCTCTCCATCTTGCCTTGTCTTTACCCTTCTGCCTTCTGCCTTTTGTCACATGCAGCAGGAAGGCCCTTGTCAGATGCTGGCCCCTCCATCCTGGATTTCCCAGCCTCCAAAACTATGAACCAATACATTTCTGTTCATTACAAATTACCCAGTCTCAGGTATCAGCACAAAACTGATTAAGAGAGCCGGTCCTCTTCAAACTTGGTGCTCCATATCCAATCAATCTAGGGGCCAAGTAGTTTTATGTAATTATTCCTTATTAACGCATACTAGAATGGAACCCTGCAGACAGCAGGTTTCATTTAATTCTCTGAGTTCTAATTATAAATATGTGCAATACATTAAACTTGATCAATACACTAATGATTATTAAAAACTATTTTATCTAGTTTAATCTTTACTTGAAATTGCTACCAAATTATACACCAATCTAAGTCTCTTAATTAAAAAAGGCAATATAAGCTACTTTGCAAACACAACATATTACAGGAAATGCAGTGTAATGAGGACATGGAGCAACAGTAACTCCACAATATTTAGATATAAAGACCATCATGGAGAGTGAGGAGTATCTGGCGAGTTTTCAGTAGAGACAGAAAGGGGCTGGAGTCGATCATTCCAAACCAAGCCAACCTTGCATAAATCAGCAATTGACAAATAAGGCAACGTCTTAAGGTGGGTGTGATCGTCTTAAGGTGGGTGTGATCGTGACCCAAATACCCAAAGACCATACCAGTCCTCAGCAGCTCCCCGCACTGTGACCTCAGCTGTCAAGTAAAATAGCCTAGAGACACTTTGTCACTCATCTCCTTGGCCCTCTTTTGCTTGTTCATTGAAACAGAACCAAAAATGGAACACAAGACATTATATTTCAGTAACACTCATGTTTGCGCATAGTAACATGGCATGGACAAGTGACAGGGCTGAGGAAGACAACACCAACATTAATCAATAGAAGTTCAGCCACCAGGGCCTTCTGATGGTTATGCAGTTATGAGAGGTCCCTTTTTGCTGACACTCCTACAGGATCTTCCAGTGGTAGATGGTCCCTCAGCTCACTTTGTGATGGATAGCTGGTATGAACCCACAACAAAGAGTGTGTTGAGGGGACCTGATGTGCTGGCATGGGGCCAAGCATTGGGGTAGGGTCAGAAAAGGACACTGACATTGGTAAGCTATTTTTGGGGATGTGGTGGGTGGGAAATACATACTTAGCAGAGTGGAATTCTGGGCTAGATGGTCACTAGGCCTCTGATTTGAGTTCTTTGTGCCAGTGGTTTGGTGGAACTGATTAGGAGGAAAGAGAGAATATTGGCCCAATTGCAAATGAATTGGATTAAAAGAGTATAGTCAGGTTTCTTGGAGTGAATGAGAAAAAACCCTGGTCAAACGGCTTACTAACCATTAGGCACTACAGTTGGGATAGGCCCAACACGGCAGTGGAAAGCTGGGTAGAGTCTGAGCTTCAGTTTTTCCTGCCTTAAAAAGGGCTAGCAATGCCCACCCTACTTACTGCACGATGTGATTGTGAGGATCAAATAATGTAATTGATGTAATTACAAATAATGTAATTGATAAAATAGGGTTCTGTAAACTGCACAGTGCTGTACAAATAACAGACATTATTTATATAGTTCTATGTTCCTATAAAGTTTATGGGTATATCAATTTTTGGTGAAGTTGATTATAATTTTAAAAGTTCTTAAGATAATCATTAAATAAAGGGAAACTGAAATTGTTCATTTGGCAATATTCTATAATTATTTATTGAGAGTCCAGTAGGTGCTAGACATCGTGCTAGTTGTTGAGGATGTAGTGGTACATGAGATACCGTCCCTTGCCCCACGCAGCCTGTAGGAGGGAGAGAGCACTGCTATTACAAGGGCTGTGAGCATGAGAAAGGAATGTCATGAAGGCATATGACAGAGGGGACCAACATAATCAGAGGACCAAGGAGGAGTCAAAGTTTCTACACAGATCTGCAGGATAGGTAGGGATGTGCTGGTCAATGTTGAAATGGGGAGATATGGTAAATATTTTTTAAAGTGAAGAATATTTTGGTAGTGCAAAATAATGGAATTTTATTACAAAAGGAGTATATTTGTATTCATTTGGGAGACTCCACTAAAGAAATTTTACATATTTCATCTAACAATAAAATAGCATTTCCATGTTGTAGAAAATTTCTAAATATATAGGATAGGGTTGGATTTAGAGACGGGAAATGTTGGTGGACTCCTAAGGATCCAAAAGGAGAAGAAATTGTTCCTCCGGGGAGAACCAAGAAGGCAGAGGTGGTGGGCCCAGGTTGTGACAGTGTCACCCTCCCCACAGTTGATTCGTTGGGGCCACCCTGGGTGCCTGGTCGGCAGTCTTCACTCAGACAGCAAAATAAAGGATTCTGAACCCCAGTGATTGCCCCTGAAGGCCCAGGTATCATGCACACTTCCTAAAATGCTCAGCCTTCAGGGAAGACGTCATGTTATTTGGAGTGACCTTGCCATTGAAAAAGATGAAGATTTTAGTCTTTTTTATGCCTGAGAGAAGGACATATTGCTGTGGAGGAGTGGGGAGTGAAACGGGGTGTTAATTAAAACACTGGTTAATTTCCAAAAGTTTAGCAGGAAGGACCAAGCTGAAAGAGCAGAGTCTTGATTTACACTAAGCACTGTTCTGATTCACTGCAGAGTCTTCCTTCTTAAAATCCTGACTCCCTCCTGCTGAGTTTCCTGGACTACTGATTTCATCTGTTCCTAGCACAAATGTCCACTCATAAATTTAAGAGATTCATCAGCCTTTCCCCTATAATGAAACTGTTGATGAATCCTTACATGATCAACGAAAAAAATATCTGGGAAATCACAACTTTATTAGCCATTTCTTTTTATATTTCTGGTGGCCAAAGAGGCCTTTTATGTTCTTTCCCTTTAACTACGCAATGACTTTGGGGTTTTTTCTTCATAGATTATAATCTCCCCGGTACAGAGCACCGTTGAATGAAGTTTGGTTTAATAAAAACAGAATAATCTCTCTGGTACACTGAGCAAAAATGTAGATTTGTAAAGAAAGGAAAGTTTTACAGAGCAGCTTTACCACAGTTAGGAACACTTTCTGAAGCTGAGTTTTATCATCGTTCTTTTGGAACAGCAATTCTAAATTCTGCTCTGGTCACCTTTTAAAATATTCTTTGTGAAGCTTTAGGTTTGCTATATTCTGGGTAGCCTTGAACATGGAACAGTAAACACAGCCGTAAACTTGATCTCTGGGTCCTTGTTTGGAGAAAAATTTCAGTGAGTTCCAGAGCAACCACAGCAAGGCCAAGGCCATGTTAGATTATACAGACAACTTTTATTTTCCTTGCTTATTTTCTTTAATCCATGACTTCATTCTGTGCATGTTGGGAGGACAGGTGAGAGATGGGTTATCTCCTGAAATAGTGAAAGAGATGGAACAGCCTGTGATTGAGACCATGAGCAAGGCTCCAGATCATTCTGTAGGGACAGCTCACCTCCACCTCCCCCAACCCCCAGTATTAGTAGGAGTCTAATGCAGGGAATGCTTTGCTGGGGAGAAGCAGAGGGGACTAACACACAACGTCTTCACCTTCTAAAAGTATGTGTAATAATGGTCAACAAATCCAGGCACAAATCCACTTATAAAAGACCCTTGGGATCCAAAACAAAAACTAGGACAGTGAAGTATTCACAGAAGTTATCACTTCTAATCAATTTCTCATCATCCATTTCTTTTATAACTCCTACAAGAGCACTGGTTTGTTTTTGTGTTGTTTGTTTGTTTTTGTTTTATGGAGGTTTTGTCTTAATCCAGAAGGAAGATGGTTTTGGAGTTGAGTAACCTTAGTTTAAATCTCAGCCTTATCAATTAGTGAATTTAGATGAGTTACTTTACCTCCTTGAGCTTCCATTTCTTTGTCTGTATCGTGATATCTATCTTGTAGCATTGTTCTAAAGGAATCACTCAGATATTTACATATGAAGTGCCTAGTACGTTGCAGATCTTCAATAGATAATGGTTAGAAATAGTACTTCTCTACCAATGACCTTTGCTCAAAATCCAATGGACTGTTCTTAGGTCTTAACCTCCTTGAATTGTCCTGGCCATTTCTTGTTTCTGTAAAATCTCGCTTTGCCCGGCTTCCAAGACACTGCGCTTAGGTGGTTCTCCTCCTCTTTAGCCAACCATTCTTTCCTAATTTCTATTCTACCTGAGCTTTCCTCTTCTCTTATTCCTCTAACTCTGATTATTCCTTGGCCCTTTGCTCTTTTGTCTCCACTTTTGATTCTTACTGCTTTCATTGTTCTACTTTAATGACTAACAGACATGTATTGCCTGAGAGCCAGTTCCATATTTCTATTTAGATATCCTGTTGTCAATTTCAACTCCATGTATCCAACACTAAACTATTATAACACTAAGCTAATTGTCATTTCTCAATGGAGTGATCCTCACCATCAAGCACCCCCAGTGATGCAGAGCCAAATCTTATGTACTGGTTTAAAACACAGACTCTGGAGCCAGACTGCCTGGGTGCAAATCTTGCCTGCACCACTTACCAGCTGTATTACCCTGAACAAGTTAGTAAACATTTCTGTGCATCGGTTTCCTCACCTATAAAATGGAGACATACTCCAAACTAGATGGAATATTATTCACTCCCTACTATTTTTGTCAGAATTAAAAACACTGACACAGTGTTAGCTATTATTCTTTCTCTTTATCCCTTATATGAAGTCAGTCACCATCTCCATTATTACAGCTTTAGTCTTATCCCTTCATACCTTCAACTTGCCCCTCCTTCCATCCATATTGAAGTCTCGTGAAATAATCTTCATAGAACATAACTTTCAAGAGTGGACTATGATTCTTTACTGCCTGTAACATCAAGTCCAAAATCCTCTGTCTAACATTTAAGGTCCTCCATCAATCTGGCCCCAAGCTACTTCTCAAAATGTATTTCCTTCTACTTCCTTAATATAAGGAATTAAGCCCTCTTCTCTGCAGTTTCCTAAAGATGCCCATTCCTACTTCCAGACTGTTCCACTCCCTCAAATTCCCTTCCTGCTTTTTCTCTATCTAAATTCTCTCTTATCAAAGTTCAGCTGTGACATCCCATCCTCCAGAAAATTTTCCAGGGTTTTCCCTATTTTAGCCCTTCAGGGCCTCCCTTTGCTAAGAACCCCTACAGCATGTATATTATTTATTACATAATCTACCATTTAATTTCTACTGTGCAAAGATTACTGACTATGCAAAAAAGACTGTCATTCATACTGAATGGGGAAAAATTGAAAGCATTCCCACTTAAAACTGGAACCAGACAAGGTTGCCCACTATCTCCACTTCTATTCAGCATAGTGCTGGAAGTCCTGGCCAGAGCAATTGGACAAGAGAGAGGAATCAGGAGTTTCCAAATGGGGGCAGAAGAGATCAAACTTTCACTCTTCGCAGACAATATGATATTATACCTAGAAAACCCCAAAGATTCAACCAAGAGACTACTGGAATTGATAAATGAATTCAGCAAAGTCTCAGGATACAAAATCAATGCACACAAATCAGTAGCCTTCATATATGCCAATAACAGTTGAGCCAAGAAACAAATAAAGACACAATACCTTTCACAATAGCACCAAAGAAAATTAAATATTTAGGAACATATTCAACTAAGGAGGTAAGAGACCTATATAGAGGGAACCATAAAACACTGAGAAAACAAATTGCAGAGGATGTAAACAGATGGAAAACCCTACCATGCTCTTGGATCCATAGAATCAACATTGTTAAAATGTTTATACTACCTAAAGTGATTTACAGAATCAGTGCAGTCCCTACCAAAATACCAATATCATTTTTTGCAGATCTAGAAAAAATAATTCTATGCTTCGTACGTAACCAGAGAAGACCCCATCTAGCCAAAGCAACCTTAAGCAAAAAGAACAAATTGGGAGGTATCAATCTACTAGACTTCAAACTATACTACAAGGTAGTATAGTAACAAAAACAGAATGGTACTGGCACAAGAACAGAGACATAGATCATGGAACAGGAATGAGAATCCAGATATAAAACCATCCTCATACTGTCATCTGATCTTTGAAAAAGCAGACAAAAACATACACTGGGAAAAAGAATCCCTATTCAATAAATGGTGCTGGGAAAATTGGATAGCCACATGTAGAAGACTGAAACTAGATCCACACCTCTCACCTCTCACAAAAATCAACTCACTATGCATAACAGACTTAAACCTAAGACATGAAACCATATGAATTCTAGAAGGAAATGTTGGAAAAACTCTTATAGACATTTGCCTAGGCAAAGAATTTAAGAAGAAGACCCCCAAAGTAATCACAGCAGCAACAAAAATAAACAAACGGGACCTGATCAAATTAAAAAGCTTCTGCACAGCCAAGGAAACTATCGTTAGAGTGAAGAGACAACCTACAGAATGAGAGAAAATATTTGCATGCTACACATCTGATAAAGGGCTGATAACCAGAATCTATACAGAACTTAGGAAAATCAACAAGAAAAAAAATCAAACAACCCCATTAAAAAGGGGGCAAAGGACATGAACAGAAACTTTTCAAAAGAAGACAGAATAATGGCCAAGAAACATATAAAAAATGCTCAACTTCTCTAATCATCAAGGAAATGCAAATCAAAACCACAATGATATATCACTTAATTCCAGTGAGATTGGCTTATATCAAAAAGTCCCAGAACAACAAATGTTGGCGGGGATGCGGAGAGATAGGAACACTCATACATACACTGCTGGTGGGACTGCAAATTAGTACAACCTCTATGGAAAGTAATATGGAGATACCTCAAAGAACTAAAAGTAGAACTACCATTTGATCCAGTAATCCCACTGCTGGGTATTTACCCAAAGGAAAAAAAGACATTCTATAATAAAGACGTCTGCACTCGAATGTTTACAGCAGCACAATTCACAATTGCAAAGATATAGAAACAACTCAAGTGCCCATCAATCCATGAATGGATTAATAAAATGTGGTATATGTATACCATGGAGTACTACTCAGCCATAAAAAACAACGGTGAATTAACACATCTGGTATCATCCTGGATGGAGCTAGAGTCCATTCTTCGAAGTGAAGTATCACAAGAATGGAAAAACAAGCACCACTGGTACTCACCATCAGATTGGTACTAACTGATCAATACTTATGTGCACACATGGAAATAATATTCATCAGGGGTCAGGCAGGTGGGAGCGGGGTGGAAGGATGGGAAAACTCACACCTAATGGGTGCAGGGCACACTGTCTGGGGGATATTCACTATTGTAACTCTGACTTGGGCAGTGCATAGGCAATATATGTAACCGAAGTGTTTGTACCCCCATAATATTCTGAAATTAAAAAAAAAAAAAAAGACTGTCATTCAGCTGTCAGGTCTACCAAATACCCAAAGAGAGTGGCATTCCACCAGACAGAGCCCCCAGCAGCTCCCGTGCAAGTCCACAGCCTTTGCTCTGCCTTGGAGTTCCGGCCTGCCTGGCTTCTCCCTGAGATGGCTCCCTGGCTTCTTCTCCAGCCTTGCCTTTGGCTTTCTTCTAGAAGCGCCAAGCCCTGCCCCACCCACAAGCACACACGCACACATCTCCCTGAGTAAATTAACACACCTACACACTAGACTGGCCCTGGGCACTTAGATCTTGACAGACAGCTAATATAGAGCTTAAAAAGTGTGTCCGATTATTTGTTTGCAGAAAATGACCTACAGGACATGGCCCTAGAGCCAAACCCTGGCCCTGCCACTCATCTGCCTCATTACAGAAAACAAGTGATTTAACCTGTCTGGATCTCAGCTTGCTCATTTGTTGCATAAATTAAATGAGAGAAATACATGTGATGCTCCCAGCAGAGCAGTAGACACAGAGAAGTGCCCTCTAACTGGGCCTTGATGAAGATTAGAGAAAACCGGGATGAATAATGTAGGGAAGCCAAACAGCTGACCTTCAACCACCACTGCATCTCCTCCAAATCCCCATCTGCCCTCAGCCTCTCCTGTCTCTGTTGGTGGCAACTCCACTCAATACTTGGAGTCATCCTTGATTCCTCATTTTCTTACCTTCACTTCATTAGAAAATCCCATTGGTTCTACCTTCAAAATATATCTAGAATCTGACCACTTCTCACCACCTCCACTGCCAGCACCCTGGTCCATGCCACCATCAACTTGCACTTGGATTACTGCATTGTCTGTGGTAGCCAGCTTCCAATATGGCCCTTATTGATTCCTGCCTCCTGGAGTCCACAGCCTTGTTGAGTCCTATTGCACACTGTACCAGAGTTGGTCTATATGATCAATAGCATACAGCAGAAGTGATAGTATGTCACTTCCCGAATTAGAAAATGAATGTCTGCAGCTTCCATCTTGGTAAGTCTTAGGCAGTCTCTCTACTGAAGCCTTGACAAGCAGCCACTGAGGAACTGCCAAGGACTGCCCACAACCAGAGGAGTGATCTCAGTAGATTCTCTGGCCAGGGTTAAGTCTCGAATCAATTATGGCCCCAGATGACAATGTGACTGCAACCTTAGGAGAAACCCTGAGCCAGAACCACCCAGCTAAGCTGCTTCCAGCTTCCTCAGAAATTGTGTGATAATGTGTTTGCTGTTGTAGCTGCTAAGTTCCAAGACGAATACAGTCTCCTGCTAGGTTTCCCTGCTTTGGCCATTGCCCCACTGACACCTCCTTGAGAAATCCCACTGAAATATAAATCACATCATGCCATTCCCACAATCAATTCTGTAATGACTCCCCATTTCCTTTAGAATAGAAGTCAAGGTTGTTACAATGGTCTAGCAGGCCCTACAGGATCTTCTCCAAGTTCTTCTCCTGATACTCTGCTTCTCACTCACTCTGGTCCTGCTGCACTGGTCCCCATGCCTCACCTTAGGGCCTTGACTTCAGCTGTTTCATCTTCCCAGAATGTTCTTCCCCCAAATACCCATGGCTAACTCTCTCATCTCCTCTAAGCCTTTGCCCAAATCTCACCTCCATGAGACCTACCCTGACTACCCTATTTGATGCAGCAACCTGCCTCCGCCCACCCCTGGAACTCCCAATCCCTCTAAAACTTTCTGTCTCCCTAACCCAGCTCTCTGCTCTTTCTTCCTTCCCTAGAGGTTATCAACTCCTAACATACAGTGTAGCTTACTTATTATGGTCAGTGTTCCTTGTCTGCCTACCCTCACTAGAACCTAAACTCCACAGGGCTGGGATTCTTTGTTGTTCATGGTTATATCACACACACCTTCATTCAACTGTGCCTGCCACATACTTGGTAGTCAATTAACATTTTTCAAATGAATGAGTAAAATCTCCACTGAGGAATTGTAGTATAAGTTGGGGCTTAAAATATTAATAAGAGAATGGAAGGAGCTGTATTTTTCATGTTTTCATAAAATCAATTCATAGCATATTTGTAAAGCTGGTTGTAGCTATGAAGTGCTATACAAATGCAAGTTGCCTTAATTTTAGGAAGCATAATTATAAACTTAATTTAATAAGCATTGTTCCTATTTGAACTATCTTTCTCTTCCCTCCTAATTCTCTCCTTCAAATTCAACAAAAAGGGGATTCATTCTTCTATTCTCCTTAAATGTGAACTACAGCACTAGGAAACCGATGATGTTTACATTCAGACCAGAGGCAATGAAGGGGAAGGCTAAAATCCAATCAGCAAAGGCCTGATTATGAAGGATTCATTTCTTCTACCTATTGTCCATTATTTCCAACACTCACTTCAGTCAGGGACAAAAAATTTTTTTACCCAGGACAAGCCACTTCCCTCTCTTTAAGAAGAAGTAGTGAAACTTTTATATATTAATAATTCTTAGGATTTCATGCTATGTACTTTGCCTCAATTTCCCTCTCCCCTGCCTCTCTTTCTTTCTCTCTCTCACACACACATATACATGCACAGCCTTTATCGTGAGATCACATGAATTCTACTCTCCAAATATCTTAACTTATATCCTGCGTCTTCAGCACCAATCTCAATTGGTCTTCATGCACTTCAATTTCTTGGAGCTGATTCACTGTAGCTGATTACTGACTTACATAATCACTTCAGCTTCATAGCAAGAAAATGACCATATTCAGAACCTAAACTAAAGAGCAAAATTTCAAGAAGTAACAATTATTTTTTCTTTTGGAATCTTGGCATTTTTCCCATTAACAGAATAAGACTTTCAAATGGAAACTAATGCACTGATCATCCTACCCAGGTTTAATGTCACAATTTATATGCCAATGATGTTTGTTATTTAACTGCTGGCTACTTTCAGTAATATCCCTCCTTTTGGTGCTTGCTGAAGGCAAATCATAAGAGATAACAGATACTTTCCATGTTAGAACAGGGGTTGAAATTTATAGGAAGTTTCTACGCTCAGAACTTGTCCTTAATGACTCGTTTGCCCTTGACCTAACCTGTATAAGATTCAAGGGAAATGAGATGAATCCATAACTCCAGGGAGATATTGATAATCTTCATGTTGAAGATGGTTATGTTTGGGAAAGAGAGGATTCAATTAATTCCGTGAAAATATTATAATGCCCTCCACCATGTAAAATGCATAGTTTTTAAAAATGATAAGCTGTAAAATAAAATTTATGTCCATTGAAATTAAGATAATTTTATCTGAGATATTGATTGTAAAATATACTGATCCCACTGATTAAAGCATGGTCACTCTCTCTTTCTCTCTCAAGTGCCTCAGCTTTGTAGTGCTAAGCATGCTCTTAGTCCACCTATTAAGTAATCCAGAACTGAAAGGATTAGAAATATAATTAAGGAGCTACAGGAAAAGCACATCATCGAGCACGAGGAACAAATCATAAGGAGAAGGATATCACAACAGAAAGTGGAAGGAAGAGGATGAGAAAAGAATTTAAAAATGGAGAAAATGTGTAGAAATCACAACTTATGAAATGACTAAAATTGGTTAGAGAGAGAGTGTTTGTGTGTGTGTGTGTGTGTAATCAAAATCCAAAATGTTCACAGTGATCATAGGTGAATTTTTATTTGCTTCTTTCTACTTTGCACTTTTCAAATAGTCTTCAGTAATAACATCATACTACTTATTGAGCACCTACCTTATACCCGGTAGTGTTCTAAGCACCTTCCGTGGGTTAACACAGGTATTCCTTACAATAACCTTAGAGTCGAGTATGGGCATCATGCCCTTCACACAGATGAGGAAATGACAATAGGGTGTTAGCCAGGGCCACGTAGCAGTCAGCTAGACCAGGACTGCACCCTGGAGCCTGAGCTCTTAAGCATCCTTGTCTGTTGCCAATTCTTGACTACGCTCTATTTTCATCGTTAGAAAAAAGGGGGAACTAGGGAACAGACTGGATAAAGAGATCAATATGGCAGGGGATTTCTTACGTGGAAGTAAATGAGATGATGTCCAAATTCAGAGCAATAGAGAAACTGTGCAAAGAGGGAGTTTGTAAGCTCCCTGGAGAAAGAGACAATATGTTTAAATTATTTGTAGAATTTCAAGGTCCTGGAACATTCTACAGGGCACATTTCAGGCAGGCAACACATATTCATTGAAAGAATTGTGTGGGGTGATGGGTAGCAACTCCTTACTTATCTTCAGTTTGACATAACCAGAGGCTGTTTTTAAATGTTCTGTGGAAAAATGTTAACAAAAAATTCACATGAGAGAATTATAAAGAATTGGGAAACAAGGGAAATATATTATATTTAAGAGCAACCAAAAATACGATTTTTAAAGGAAGAATTATTTTATAGCCAAATTAGCTTTGAAAATTAAAAAGAGAATCAGTTTTTCTGAGGAACTTACAGTGCTCCAATATCTAGCAGCAAGCACAAAAGCACTTTACAAGCCTGCAGGATAGATTTCCATTTCAAGACCACTGTATTTGTTTACCTCTAATGTTTACAGCCAATGTGGGAAACAGAAATTCTAGGGCAATTCTAGAAGACAGAAATCAGAAGAAATTGGAATAAAGGAGAAACCAGAATTGAGAAAGCTGCACCCAAACTCTGGTGCAGGAAGGGTTAATGTGTAAGTGGGGACTTCTTTTTCCCTCTGAGCCTGGAAAACTAACTCAGAGTCTTCAGGGTCTATGAGGGCTGTCCAGAAAGTATCCAGCCATTGTCAATATAACGAGAACAGTTTTGCGCCACATCTATGTAACCTGGCAGCCAAGGAGAGTGGACTGGAACACGCATGCGTGAACAATGATGCCTTCACTGCACTAGTCAGTGGGGCGCTAGGTGCCGTTGAGCATGTGCACTGTGTGGCCGTCACATTCAAAATGACTGAGCAAGTAGTAGAGCAACAAATCTGCACCAAATTTTGCATTAAGCTTGAACATTCCTCCTCAGAAACTATTCAGATGATTCAGAAGGCTTTCGGGGACGATGTAATCAGTGCAGCGCAAATAAAAGTGTGGCACAGACGCTTCAAAGATGGTCGAGAATCTGTTGAAAGTGATCCCCGTTCTGGAAGGCCTGCAACAAGCAGAACACCTGAGAATGTTGAACGTGTATGGGTTAGGTTAAGAGACGCTGGGAGAACTGTGTGAGGTCCCATGTCCTATGTACAATGTTTCTTGTATCTTCTTTAGTAAACGCCTCTATTTTTCATATTATATGGCTGGATACTTTCCGGACAGACCTCATATGGCCAAGCCAGTCCCTGTACAACGTACTCAGAGAAACTAACTATACCATTGACTTCTTAAATACAGAAGAGTCTGCCTTTGGGGAGTCCTAGGGCCAGAAAGTAAAATAACTTGGTAAAATACCTAGAGTGACTTTAAACTACCACAAATGGAAACAAAGAAAAGAAATCACCTTAAAGCAACATAAAAATCCTCTAATGTATCTGATCCCCATTGCCCCCTTGGGCCTTACTTACAAACGAACCCCCAGGTACCTCAGTGTCTGTGGCCAGTCCTTCTATTCAAGAGAGTAGTGAGCTCCACTCTGCTGACAAACCCCTGCCAGGGTTGAAAGTACGATCAGTCTAATGCTTCATTTTTAATATGAGAACTAAGAATCACTAAATATTTAAGGAAACCTAGCATGAATAAAAGAGAAGCCCCAAGATGAACAAAATGGGTTATTTATGAGGAAAATAATTAAGTTGGATACAGAAAATAATGTTAAAAAGAAGATACTGCATCTACAAGGTTAGCACAGATTACTAGGAAAAAGAAATAATCACAAGATACATAATTTTTTAAATAAAGATAAAATTTTGTATGAGGACTGAATAGAAAAGACAGCAAAAAAAAATGAATTAATGAACTGAGAGATCAAAACAAGGAATTATCCAGTTTTTAAACAAACAAAGAAAAAAGAGATCATGAGACAAAGTTAAAAGATATGTAGGAGCAGGACACTGTGGCTTGTACCTGTATGTAGTCCCAGCTGCTTGGGAAGCTGAGGCGGGTGGGTCACTTGAGCCCAGGAGTTCAAGACCAGCCTGGGTGATATAGTGAGACCCTATCTCAACAACAAAAAAAACCAGGCATTCGGCACTAACAAGAGTTACAGAAGAAAGCAATGAAAGGATAAAAGGGAAGAAATAATCAAAGAAATAATAGAAGAAAATATCTTCCAGCTGAAGAAAAACTTGAGTCTTGAGAATGAAAGGCCCCAAAGTGTTGGAAAAAATAATAAAAGGAACATCTGTCCATATCCTGGTGAAACTTCTATGTTAAAGATTAAATAAGGCTGGGTGCAGTAGCTCACGCCTGTAATCCCAGTACTTCGGGAGGCTGAGGTGGGAGGATCACTTGGGGTCAGGAGTTCCAGCCTGGGCAACATAGCGAGACCTCATCTCTACAATCAATCAATCAATAAAATTAGCCAGGCTGGTGGTGCGCGCCTGTAGTCCCAGCTACTCAGGAGGTTGAGGTGGGTGGATCACTTGAGCCCAGGAGTTCGATGCTGCAGTGAGCTATGATCATGCCACTGCAGGGTGATACCCAGGGTGACAGAGTAAGATCTTGTTTCAAAAAAAAAAAAAAAAGATTAAACAGAAAATGCTACAAACACTTAAAAAAACCTAAGTAACTTTCCACAGAACAAGAAACAACCAGCCAGTTAACTTCTTGTCTGCATCACTAAATGCTGTAAGACAAGAGAACGGGGTTTGAACGTGGAATTCTAAATACAGCAAAAGATCAATTAAGTGTGATGGCAAAATAAAGACATGTTTAGTCATGAAAGGATTCAAAAACTACTCCACGCATATATCCCCTTTGAAAGAATTATCCCTTAGGTCAAAGTAAAAAAAGACATGCATGGATAGGGAAGAAAATCAATATGGCTATCAGAGAGTATCAAATAAACCAATAAGTATTAAATTAATTCTAACTAATTTCTGATCATGGAAATGAAATGTATGCCACTAAGAAAGGATTCTTAAAGATTCCAAACTAAAATAAATTATCTGAGAGGTGATGGGAGAACAGTTGTTTAAAAAGCATACTGAAGATTTTGCTTTGTATGAAGGAAGAGTAATGGATAACAATTAATTCCTGGTATTGATAGAAAAGGTAAGTTTAAAAATGCTTATTAGAAATTCAGTGGTAACAATTACTAGGATAAAGATAGGATATAGAAATTTTAGACCAGCAATTCCCAGAGTATGGTCTGTGGACCTCTAGAGAGCTTTCAGGTGTCCATGAGTTCAAAACTATTTCCATACTAATACCAAGGTATATTTGCCCTATTCTCTATGTTGACATTTGTGCTCATGGTACAGAACTAATGGTAGGTAAAAGTTCTGGTTCCTTACATGAATCAAGGCAGTGGCATCAAACTGTACTTGAGGCATTATATTCTTATGGCCACACACTCACAATAAAAACAAAACAGGCAAACAAACAAGCAAACAAAAGCTAGTTTCACTTGAGAATGTCCTTGATGAAGCAGTGTAAAGTATTAACTTTTTTTTTTTCCTTTGGACACATTCTACAGCAGAATAAAGTATTAACTTTTTTAATTTCAAACTTTAGGTATCTTTTTATTATTCTGTGTAACAAAGCGGGAAGTACATATAAAGTGCTTTGACTATGTACAGAAATACAGTGATTGCCTCAAGGAAAAGTACTGTGCAATTGTTTGAGTTGAAGCTGAACCAGCCACTTTTTTCAGGGAATTCCATTTTACCTGGAAGAATGACAGAATGACAAACTGTGTGTTCAGAACTGAGTGTTTGACATCTCAAAAATAAACCAAGTGTCAGTCTATCACTTCCTGACAGTATTTGTTGCCAATGATAAAATTTGAGCTTTCAAGAAAAAAATGAGAATTTTTAAAAACTTGTATCCACCACTACTGACAACTTTCTAATACTTAAAGTTTGTTTTCTGATGAGCTTGATGGGAGATATTAATGGATATGATTTTTTGCTAATGTATCATGAAACATGTTAACATTTGGAAGATCTGAATAACTCAATCAACCAATACTTCCAAATGCTAATGCATGACGTTAAAAATCACATAGGTAAAAGATCTATTCAAAGTGTAAGACAGGCCTACAGATTTTAATGTAGCAGAGAAAGTTCATTGTACGATTTCAGTTTCCACATTGCAATTAACCTTTAAGAAACTACCACTTGTCGAATTTTGGTGCAGTATCAAAGAATATCTACAATTATCTGAAAAGGCTATGAAAATACATTTTCCTTTTCCAACTATCAGTGTGAAGCAGGATTTTCTAACCAAAATAACATTTTGCAACAGATTGAATGAAGAAGCAGATATGAGAATCCAGCAGTCATCTGCCAAGCCAGACATTAAAGAAAACTGCAAAAATGTAAAATAACACCACTCTTCTCACTAAATTCTTTTGTTTGGGAAAATTTAGTTATTTTTTCATTTTAAAATTATGTTAACATGCAATGGGTTTATAATTATTTTAAGTGAATCACAAGTATATTTTTAAATTTTTTCATCTTTAATTTTGAATATGGTTTATATCAATAGCTATAACCCACACAAACACAGCTCTTGAGGGATTTCAATAATTTGAATATTAAAGGGATTCTGAAAACAAAAATTTTGAGAACCACTACTCTAAAAATCACTACAGAAAAATAATGGAAAAAGAAATATTGATCAATGAAACAAAAAGAAACAAAAATAAAAATGGTGACATAACATAGGAAAAATAAGACTTTATATAATAGCAATTGCAATAAGTGAGAATAAGTTGACCCCACCTTAAATACTTTCAAACTGGATTAAAAAGAAACCAATACTCTTTTTTAAGCACCCATGATACATAAGAAAACTGACCATATGACAGGCCACTAAGCAAGACTCTACATATTTCAAAGAACTCATTAGGCCAAAATCTCTGACCTCAACATAGTTAAATTTTAAATGGACAACAAAAAAGATGAAATTTTAAAACTATATATTCAGAAATTATAACATACTGTTCTAAATATTCATAGGTAAAAGAATAGCTCTTAAAGGAAATATTCTGAAAATTAGAACTCAGTAATAAAATACAGACTATATATTGTGAGATATAGATAAATCAGCACTTAGAGGTAAATTTCCAGCTTTAACTGCTTATATTAGAAAGGAGTAAAGGCTAAAAAGTTAAAGAGCTAAGCACACAACATGTTAGAAGAAAATAAAAGAATTAACCCAAAGAACATAGAAAGGATATAATAAAGATAAAAATAGAAATTAATGAAATAAAGACACGATAGGGTGATTTAAGACAAAAGTTGGTTCTTTGAAATGGCAAAGAAAACTAGCAAAAATAATCAAATATTAGAAAAGAAAAAGGAGATAATTTTAGATGCAGCACACATCTTAAAAAGAGAATGCCATGAATCTCTTTATGCTAATAAATTTGAAAACTTAGACAAAATGGAAACATTTCTAGAAAAATATAAATAATCAAAACTGATTCAATTATTTGGAAAGAGAAAAATAGTGACTATCCAGTGGAGAAACCTGGCAGCTACTACCTTAGCCAAGTGATGAAGGTGCACTCTGAGATGAAGAGAAAGACAGCAGACAAACCCCAGTGGAAGGTTATTCTACTAAACACCTGACAATTGATGGCTATCGTATCAACCATGTTAAAACAAATGAATAAGTATTTAAGTAAATAAATAAATAGGGTTATGAACCAGAAGAAAACAAAGAAAAATAAAAACAATTAACTTCTGAATGTGAGACTGTGAGTGATTTGTCTCTATTTAGTAATTTTTTAAAAAAATATTGCTTATGGCTGGGTATGGTGGCTCATGCCTGTAATCCCAGCATTTTGGGAGGCCGAGGTGGGAAGATGGCTTAAGGCCAGGAGTTCGAGGCCAGCCTGGGCAACATAGCAAGACTCTGTCTCTACAAAAAATTTTTATAAAAAAACTAGCTGGGTGTGGTGGTGTGTTCCTGTATTCCCAGCTACTCGGGAGGCTGAGGCAGGAGGATCACTTGAGCCCAGGAGTGTGAGGTTGCAGTGAGCTATGATTGTGTCACTGCACTCCAGCCTGAGCGAAAGAGAGAGACCTTGTTTCTTTAAAAAAAAAAAAAAGAAAGAAAGAAAGAAAGAAAAGAAAAAACATTGCTATGCAACTGAATATAAACAGAAGAAAAGACCATTCAGATGATAGAGAAGGACTAGACTGGAGAAATGAGCTGGGGGGAACTAATAAGTTTGGGTATTTTCCGTGGCATCTAGAATTCTTGATTCCCCTTCCTCTGCTCCATACATAAAAGCATGATCACAGTAATCTTTATGCAATTCCCCAGGCTTCTACTGTACACCTTTCTCTCTGCACCTGTATGGAAAAATCCTCTTTGATTCCTTTTACGAATAGGCTTCTACTTTGTGGACCCAACCAGTCTATGACCAAAAGGCCTATTTAGAAGAGAAATGAAAGTCAAAAAAGCAACTCATATCTCATGCAACTACAATTCCAGAACTACTTAGAGTAGATGTGAACTGTGTGTGTGTTGTGTACTTGTAAAGCTTGCAATGTCCTGGGCGTACCTTGTTTTTGTGTCTATGAAAGGAGTTGTAGCATGCAAGTGCGGAAAGAAACCATCATGATTAGCCCCTCCAAGCTTCTCATTTTACAAATGGGGAAACTGAGGTCCAGAGAGATCATACCATTTCCCTGGGATTACACAGTTATCTTTGTTAACACTGAAATGAATAAATGACAAACTACTGGAAGACACAGGGGACTGGTTCCAGGACTTCTGAGGACACCAAAATCCATGAATGTCCAAGGCTCTTATGTAAAATGGTGTAGTAGTTACATATAACCTACGCACATCCTCCCATAGTCTTCCTTTTCTTTCTTTCTTTCCTGTCTTTCTTTCAACAGAGTCTTGCTCTGTTGCCTTTGGCTGTAGTGCAGTGACGTCATGGTAGCCCACCGCAACCGCCAACTCTTGGGCTTAAGCGATTCTCTTGCCTCAGCCTCCCGAGTAGCTGGGACTACAGGTTTGCACCACGACATCCAGCTAATTTTTCTATTTTTAGTAGAGATGGGATCTTGCTCTTGCTCAGGCTGGTCTCGAACTCCTGGCCTGAAGCAATCCTCCTGCCTCGGCCTCCCAAAGTGCTAGGATTACAGGCGTGAGCCACCGCACGCAGCCCCTCCCATATACTTTAAATCATCTCTAGATTACTTATAATACCTTCTATAACATAAATGCTCTGTAAATAGTTGTTATACTGTATTTTTTATTTATATTATTTTTTATTGTTGTATTGTTATTTTTTATTGCTTTTTCCCAGACAAGTTTCGATCCACAGTTGGTTGGATCCACAACTGCAAAACTCGTGGATACAGAGGGCCAACTGTATACTGTTGGTTAATTTGAAGTGCTTTGTGAACACATGAGCACTCCTCCATGAGGACAAAACGAAAATTATATACATCTTCATGCAAAAGTTTCCCTCCTCTACCCATGTCCTTTCCCTTAATTCCCTCTCAATTCACTGAACAAACCTTTACTGAGCTTCTGTGATGCAACAGGTTCTGGTCTAGGTGCAGGGGGCAACAGTGTTCACCAAGCCAGACAAAGTCTCTATGTTAGGGAGAACCTCATTCATTCATTCAGTCAGTCAGTCAAGTTATCACCAGAGCTTCTGCCAAAAGCTAACAAATATCGTACTTTGGGGTCTTCTTTTCAGAATCGGCTCTAATCCCTAGATATGTAAGTCCAGGTATAAAAATATACTAGAAAATTACATCATTGAAGATATGTTTTGTTATATACTGGAAGCACTGTTACTTCAAAACCTTGAAAATTAAGATCATATGCATTCAACAAGTCTTAATTGAGCACCTATTATGAGCTGGTATTGCTCTGAGTACTGGGATACAGTGATGAAAAAGACACAATGTCTGTCCTCATGAAGCTTTGACAGATGCAAATACAATTGCAGATGTGACAAGTGTTAATGAAAAAAAAAGCACAAGGTGCTATGAGAGAATATGTCATGGGGATCTTGTGGCGGCCATGAGCACCTCGCAGACCTCCAACTACAGACAGCATAATGGACTAAGGATCCCACTGGGGGCCACACTTCTCCATGGGCTGCTCTGAGCCAGTGGTTATCAGGACTACTAAAGCAGGCACATCTTGGGAGACTAGGGACTCCTCTGATGGCTGACATTGACCCAAAGACCCCCCACCCCCACACCATGGCCTTGCTGAACCGTCTTTAGACCACACGGCAGTCTTGGAGGCTTCCATCAACATTCCCTCCCTCTCTCCTCCACTCCAGGTCAGACTTGCATTGTGGTTTGACAGCTCTCCCCACCTTTGCTGGCTCCCTCTGTTTTTTCTCACAGGTGGTTCCCCTAATACGATTCCTGCATGTTTAATCCCATTCAGAGTCTTCATCTCTGAGAACCCAGACTAACACAAGATCTAATTTAGATTTTGATGGGGCTGCTTAGGACTGAGTTACTGGGAAAGTGACACAAACTGAGACTTGCGGAAGGAGGAGGAATTAGTCAGATGGGAGAAAAGGAAAAGGGGAGGTGAAGGGGCATTACTGGAACAGTAATGCACTGGAACAGCATGTGCAAGGTGCCTGAGGCAGGACGGAACTTCTCCCAGTCAAGGAACTAAATGAAGGGCAATAGAGCTGGACTACAACGTTTCAAGAGGGAAGAGAGCAGTGTGTGATGAAGCTTAAGAGACAGGCAGAGGCAAGATTATGCAAGGATTTGTAATTCATTTTTAGGATTTTAAATTGTACTCTGAGTGCAAGGGGTAGGTGTGCAGGGTCTTTAGCAAGGGAACAACTTAAATATGTTTTTAAAAGATTACTCTGGCTGTAGAGAATGGATTGGAAAGAAAAAAAAGGTTGTAGGAGACCAACAAGACAGCTACTAAAATGGCCCAGGTAAGATAAATTAAAGATTATTTTCTACATAATGAAAAAATATCTTTTTTTATAAGGTCTCCCTTAAGATTCTGAAGCCCTTTTCTTTATCTCAAGGTAGTCAATATTTTCCACCTTATTCTTTGGTCATTTAGGTACAAGTCTTAACTTTTACTATCTTTGTGCAAGTGGGTATTATGTCTTACTCAACTTGTAATCTCACATAGCATGTGAATCAGTCTACAGTCTTCAAAATTTACAGAGATATTCATTGGTAAAAATGTTAGAATCTACCTCCATCTTTAACAGATAAAGAAATAGAGTAGCACCTTACAAAGCTTACATTAGGAGGTAATGGGAAAGTTCATAGAAAATCCATACAAAACACATTGATTATGCAAGATGTCCCTTCTGTAAAATGAAATAGGGCAAATAAATGGACTTTATAATAAATTTGATCTAAAACAAAAATTCTGGAAATAATAAAAGCCAGTTGGGGGAGGGAGGAGGAGAAGAGGGGCAAAAACCTACCTAACAGGTACAATGAACACCATTCGGGTGATGGGCACACTTGTAGCCCTGACTCAAGCATTACAAAAACTATCGATGTAACAAAAACATTTGTACCCCCTTCCGTTTTGAAATTTTTTAAAAAACCAGTTAAACTTTGGTTTTCCTGAATAGAATTTAGATGGGCTTCTGAGGAAACTACCAGAAAAATAAGAACAAATTATTTATTTTTCCTCTTGCGGGACAATAGTCAGAAGCACTCAAAGTAAGTCGTCTGGTCCTCAATCTATCTGTGCTTGGATTTAAAAATACTCTCATTTAAAAATTGCTTCTCAATAGTGAATAGAAGGGGGGAAGAAAACCCTTTTATTGGTATATGTGTATGTTATGTGAATGTACATGTACATATATATATGTATCTTCATATACAAGGGCTGTCCAGAAAGTATCCGGCCACCTAACATGTTCTCCTTATACTAACAACGGCTGGGTACTTTCGGGACAGCCCTCGTGTGCACGCACAGTGCGTGTGCGGTATGTGCAGGATTGTGGTGGGGCGTGTGCAATGTGGTGAAGGGGTAGCGCGGGAAGGAGGAGGTGAAAAAAGAAAAACGTGGAGAAGGCACAGAAAACACAGTGTACGATAGGACCATCTTTATGCATTTCTATAAATGATGTGTGTATGTAAAATTTTATACGGTAAAGAAATTTTAAAGGAAGGAAGGAGGGAATGAAGAAAAGAAGGAAGAGCGAGAGAAGGGAGGGGACTGAAGGAACTTCTCTTCCAATAAGTGATGTGGGGCAGGTCGTTGAGGTGTTTTATTTCACTTGTGTGTTGGCTTATTTAAAGTAAGCCCTTACTTGAGACCACTAAAATAAATTCCAGATAATTTTTTAGTTGTTTCATCTATAACCATATAAAAAAAAATAGAATAATATGTAGATGAATCTTTAATCTGATCTTGGATTTGGGAAGAATTATTTAAGCATAAAGACAATGAAAGAATCAATGAAGAAAAGTTGGAAACTTTGACCACAAAACTGAAAACACCCAAAAACAAATAGAGATTTCAAGTGCAAGGCATCGGAGTGAGGCTGCATTACAAACCTTCTTTCCCCTAAAACCTAACGAAAATGGACAAAAATAGTATGTGTGTATGTGCACATGTCTCAAAAACTTACCAACTGCACAATGAAGGTGCACGACCCTGTGTTCATACATTCCAACAGATGGGGCCAAAGGGAAGAAACAGAAGATTCTCGACCAACATGCCTCACAAAGAGCAGCACGGGAGACAGAAGTTACATCAACAAATTAGGGGGAGTTCTTGCTAATATCCCCCCAATACGGACAGAAGTCAAAGAGGGGTGAATAATAGCTTAGAAAACTCTTTGAGATAAGTCATTACCTCCACCATCGGACTTTAGCAGAGATGAGAAGAACTTGGGGTCTTCTAGTCTGGGAGGAAAAAGAAACACAGAACCATCTCAACCAGGTACAGCTAACTGTCCTTAGCTAAGAGTGAATCATTCTATATTGAAGGGACATTGATTAGTGTGTAGAAAGGTAATATGTTGTATCAGTGACGAGCAGGCAGGCACTGGCAAAAATAGCTAAGGTGGTGACAAGGAGCCTGCAGAATGGTCACATCTTATAACCAGACACATGGGGAGAGACCAGGATGCAGGTGGAGTTCCACCAAAGGAGCAGGCAATTGATTCTGTGTGGGCACCACTCCAGAATACTTGGGCAACAACTTCCCCTCCCCATATGAATGGTTCCCTGATGGGAAAATTCACATGCAGGTAGAGGAAGTGATAGAGACAGGGCAATATGTGATGTGGGGAAGTTCAGGAAAAGGGAGCTACACTGTGGACAAAGCATCAGATCAGGACACGAGTCTGCACTGCAGTGAAGAAGACCGTGTTGGGCCTCAGAGCTCTAGAACTTCTAGGACCCTGCAGACACATGGACTCTCTGCTGGCTGTGCGGCATGGTCAGTGTGAGTAAGCAAGGTGTTGCTGAGCCCAAGTTGCCTTGTCTCTTCTACCGGTCCTGCATGAAAATGTGGAATGCTTTCTCTCATCTTCATTCATGGCAAGCAGGTGCCGGCCAAACACGCCTCTTAGAAAGAGAGGTGGGGTTGTAAGAGGCGTAAGGCTTTCCAGGAATTATATTAAATAGCTGCTTAATTACAACACTTGTGATGCTTGCATCAGAAGACTTCAAACAGACTTGAAACTCTGAAGAAAAAACAAATGTCAGTGTTATACTTTGTGTATTATTTGATGCTCTATGAAAGCCTTGTCTTGCTTGCCCTGTCTCTGAAGAAAATGAGCCTTTTTAAAAAATTACAAAGACTCCCCAACAATCATTAGATTATTGCCCAATAAAAGTGTCCTGCAGAGCTGAATCAAATACAATGTGCAGCCTGATTTCTTTGATGGAAAGAGGCCACTAGACTGAAAGTCAGCACAGCTCTTTGCTCTGGTGGCTTTTTGACTTGGTTGGGGTTACTGTGGCAGCTTTTGGGACACTTTCCCTGCCCGCTGTTGTCCTGGGGGCTCAGGCCCATCCAGAGGGGAGGCTGAGTGGGAGAAGGAGCCATCAGTAAATCATCCCTGGCAGAGAACAGAAACTTAACAGAACTGAAAACAAAATGGTATATAAATGCATTAATCCCCTTTGAAGGCGGGATGGGGGGGTGGTACTGAAACTAGGAAGGGGGCAGGGAGAAGACTGCCGAAAGCTCCAGATGAAGTTTCATGACAGATTTCCACTGTGAACTATTAACACGGCCCCAACACCCTCAGGTACCCTTTACTTATAACCCTAGCGACTGGAAGGCGTGACAGTGGAAACAGGAGCTGTGAACAACAAAAGTGATTGTCCCCAGGACTCCGTGGTCAAGTACGGGACTGACCTAAAACCCAAAGGCATCCATCCTCCACAGGAAGAGAACTCGATACAGAACATTTAGCCAAGGTACACAAGGCCCCGCTGAGCTTTTCCATCCTGCCACATCTTCACATGCCCAGACTTCACGCTGGCCTTGAAAGGCCATGCAAGCAGGTCTCAGATGGCAGAAAGACAGAGAAGAAATAATTCACACATACGAGTGGGGCATGGCAGAGCCAAACCTTAATCTTAATGGTTGGAAGTCGATAGATAATAACTAAAATGGATATATCAAGAAATAGCAGTGTTTATTATTGACATGTATGGGGTAATAAACAAGAACATAAAGAGGCCAAAAAGTCCAGCAGAGTTGCCTCTGAAGATAAGAGTCCAGAGAGAAGGGTAGTAGGTCTTAGGAATTTGCTATTTTTCACAAATCCTTTTTAGTATTATTTGACATTTTAAAACTAAATACATTTCTTTGATAAAAATTCAAATTACATTTTAAGAAAGTACCATGTGCGTCATATGCAACACATCTGTAGCCCAGAGGCAGCCTGTGGGTGGCTGCCAGTTTTCAACCACTCCAGATTTCTGGAGGGAGACATTAGGCAAATGCACAGGAACCTCCTGAGAAGTAGGAGGCCAAGAGCCCATGCTTTCCTTCTTGGGACATAGGCAGTGAAGCATGAGGTTAAATTCACAGATGGTGGAGTCAGACCACAGGGTTCCAATCCCAGCTCTGCTGCCTGTCAGCTCTGTGCCCTTGGACAAGCCACTAAGCCTATCTGTGGTCCCATTTCCTCAGCAACCCTCAGAGGTGTGATTTGAGAACCAGTTGAGTTAATACATGTGAAATACTTAGAAGAGTACCTGTGACACACTACATACTGTAGCTATTTAAGCTATTAACATTAACATTATTTTAAGGCTCAATATTATTAAGCTGGTAGTCTCCCCACCAGTCAGCTAGCAAAAGATTCAAGGAGTTTCTAATGGGAAATTCACCGGTAGGAGAGGAAGTTCAGGGTGATGCCTTGGATGCAATCCCCAGGTTGTCCTGGACACCCTACCTGCTTGATGCTGGAAATCGCTCCTGACCCAAACACTGCACTGTGGGCATGCCTGGGGGTGGGGGGAGTAAAGGGTTGTGTGTGAGAAACATTTAAAGTGCCTCTCATTGAAACCAGAAAATTTAGTGCCCAGCATACAACATGCCTTGGTTTTCGACGGACTCCAGAAGGGTAGCAAAAGCGGAAATGGCAGGAGAATCCAGGCTTCCTGGTCCCATTTTACATTTATTCCCTTGGCTGTATTGTAATCAGGACTGAAACCCAGACTTAACTAAGCCTCTAATTCATGAACTTATCAATGAAGAGACAGGACCCTGGGAGAGGGGAGAAAGGCGTTCTCAGGATGGTGTGGCAGGGGAGGCGATGTTGAACTGCTTAATTTAAACATTAAAGAGAATTTTTCAATTTGTAAGCAAAGCTGATGAAGTAGGACAAGTGGTTGCACACACAACCACATGTATAATATCCATTCATGTGCGTGTGTGCGTATGTGGAGAGAGAGAGACAGCACAGCGAGAAGAAAGGGAAAGAGGAAAGAAAGGAAAGAAGGAGGTGGCGGATGGAGAGGGACGGGGAGTAGAAGAAGGAGAGGAGGAGGAAAGAGAAAAAGACCCACTGGGGCCGGGGCTCCCGCCTGTAATCCTCGCACTCTGGGAGGCCCAAGTGGGAGGATTGATTGAGGCCACGAGTTCGAGATCAGCCATAGCTAGAAGGAGACCCTGTCTCTAAAAAAAAAACAAATAGAAAATAGTAGCTGGGTGTGGTGACATACATCTGTAATCCCAGCTACTCGGGAGGCTGAGGCAGGAGGATCCCTCGAGCCCAGGAGTTTGAGGTTGCTGTGAGCTATGATGATGCCACTGCACTCTACCCTGGGTCTCAAAGAAAAGAAAAGGACAGGCTGGGAGTACAGAAATGGTACTTAAAGGTTGAGACTCTCTCTCTCAAATATAAACAGCCCCACCCCAATATTGTTCTGCCTAAACATCTCTAGGAACAAGGCACTACCTTAAAAAGCTATTCATTCCACTGGTAGAAAGCTCTAATGGTTAGGAAGCTTGTACTTTGTGGCAGCCACTGGAGTCACCTTGCTGCTCTCCCCCTGCAGGCAGAGTGGCTGCCCAGGGGCCCAGCTGCAGCGTTGGCACCAGCCAGGCCTCCGCGGCTGCTCCCAGCCAGAAGCTGGACTGGCCTGGACTCTAAGGCAGACACAGGACTCCTCTGATGGCCCAAAGCAGAGGACTCCCAGGGCTCTGAGGGAGCTTTCTCAGACTGCTGGGATGAAAGAGGCTTCCACCCAATCTCTCCTTCCTCTCTCCAGCACTTGGCTGGAAGAGCCTCAGGGTCTGGGGGCTCTTTGCCTTACCCAGCTTCCTCCCTACATTCCTTCACAGAAACATTCCCTTGATAAGATACTCACATGTTTAATCTCACCATGGTGTCTGCTTCTGGGATCATCCTAACACTTACCTAAACTAAAACATACGTAAACTAAAACAAAATCTTTTCATTTTCACCTGTTGGTCCCAGTCCTATCTACAGGAATCACTGCATAAGTCGCCTCTACTGTGGCCCCAATTTTTCTAGTCAAGTGTCCACAAAGACACTGATGAATTGTTCTGTGTGTGTGTAAATGTGTTAATACCTGTGTATGTGTGAGGGTGGGGCTGGGCTGAAGGGAACAGCAGGAGAGGAAAAATCTGATGAAGAAAAGGGTGAGAAGACAGAACCACTGACACAAAGGAGGTCTGAAACTGACAACTTCCTGTAAAATATAAATACCAAAACTTAGCCTTAGGTTGAAAGCCCCAGTAGACAAGAGATTGAACGGTTAGTCAAGGACCTTTATAGGCCCAGGCAACCTTCAAGGACTAGATAATTCCAATGTTGTTTGAATTGTTGCAGAGCGTAATAAAACATGGAAAGTTTCCCAACTTGTTCTAATCAGCTGGCATAACATAGATATCAAAATGCACAAAAATAGCACTCACCCACGTATACACATACCCCCCCGCCAGAAAACAAGAGACCAGGATCAGGTACAACAACAATAATAATGAGAGCTAACATATATTGAATCTTTACCACATCCCATGGACTGTTCTAAAGGTTATATACCTCACCCCAATGCCGGGAGTCAGTATCTCTTCCTATTATCCCTTTTTTATAGAGGATAAAATAAAACAGAGAAAGATTAAGTAACTTACCCAAGGTCACACTACCAGTAAGTAGTGGAATTGGTATAAATATAGATATAAAATCCCAGAAAAAATCTGATGAACTGAATCTATTATTAAAAATAGATGACCATATATAAGGTGTATCCTAGTAATGCAAGGCTACTTCAAAAAAAAATTAGCAAATTTATTTATGGATATCACAACGTTAAGAAAATAACACAGAAAAAAACAAAATGAATATAATTATTAATAGCTGCAATGGACTGAATGTTTGTGTCCCCCCTGCTGAAATTCATATGTTCAAATCTTATCCCCAGTGCGATGGTATTTGGAGGTGGGGTACTTGGAAGATAATTAAGTCATGAGGTTGGAGCCTTCCTGAACGGGATTGGGATTAGTACCCTTATAAGAAGAGGCCAAAGAGCTAAATAGCTCAGAAGAGGGCCCTCGTCAGAGCCTGACCATGCTGGCATCCTAATTTCAGACTTACAGCCTACGGAACTGGGAAAAATAAATTTCTATTGTATATGAACCACTCAGTGCTTTGTTATAACAACCTGATTGAACTAAGACAACAGCCAAGAAACCAACAGTACCATCATGCTTAACGGTGAGACACCGAAAGCATTTCCTTTACAGAACATCCTCCACCACCTTACTTTTCAACATTGTACTTGAAATCCTAATCAATGTAACAAAAGTGAAAGATTTAAGAAATCTAAATACTGGGAAGAAAGAAAAAAAAAGTCATTATTTGCAAACATCCTAACTTACTAGATAAATTGAGATTCAGTAAAAGAAAGGGGGGGAGAGGAAATGGATGGATAGATACTAGAATAGGAACTCAGTTGGGTGGTCAGATGTAAGATCATATAGAACCAAGAGCCTCTTCAAGACCAGATTCAACTTGATGCTGAAACCCTGAGGACATCAGACAACTATGTCTACTCTCAACCCTATTAATTGGTATTGGTTAACATTGTTCTATTGTTCTACAGTAATGGGTTGATACAATTAGAGATGAGAATGAAATAAAAGGTATAAAAATTGGAAGAAGTGAATAAACATCATTTGCACACAATATGATAGCACGTCTAGAACACCCAAGAGAATCACCTGAACAACTATTACAGACAACAAGGCAAAAAAATAAGGTGGCTGGATACAAAATAATATTTAAAAATCTATGCCTTTTCTCTATAAAAACAACCAGCTAAAACACATAAAGAAAGCAAAGACCCCTCTTAAAATAGTACCAAAAAGATAACATACTTTTAAATAAAGATAATAAAAGTGCAGGATCTATATGAAGAAAATGTTCTAATGATACTGAGGAACATCAAAGAAGATTTAAAGAAATGGAGGAAAACATACTTTGTTCTTACAGGAATACACAATATTAATAAGATATCAACTCTATCCATAAAATTTAATGTATTCCTTTCCTTCCTTCCCCCCAAATCAGGATTTCTTGAGAACTACAGAAGCTGATTCTAAAGAAAGTTTGTATGAAAAAAATGTAGAAATAACCAGGAAGATATTTTTAAGAGAAAAGTAATTTAAAAAAAAAAAAGAAGCGTAATTAGATGGTACAGCATTTCCAGATGTTGAAACATTTTATAAAGTTACATAAAGAGTTGCTTCTACAGCATAAATAGATAATGGAACACACTAAAGAGTTAAGAAACAGTTTCGAATACACATACAAATTTAATATATGATAAAGTTTGAATTTTAAACAAGTGAGGGAAGTATGTATTATCTAGTAAATGGTATCGACACAACAGGGTGGCCATGAAGAGAAACAAGTAAGAACATTACCTCATTTCTTCATCATATAAATCCTAGGTGGATCAAAGCTTTCAGTGGAAATATGAAACCCATAAAAATAATAGAATGATAGAATAAAATTTGGGAGAAATTTGTTGAGGGGGGGTTGTTTGTTTTTAATTTTAGAGCAGAGAAAGCCTTCCTAAGCAAGGCATAAAACCTAGAAACCATTTTAAAAAACAAATGAATCTGGCCACCTAAAAATTTTAAATCTCTGCACAGCAAAACCACAACATAGTCAAAAGACAAATGACAAACTGGTAGACAACAAGCTTCTCTCTCAATAGCTCTTAAAATTCATCACGAAAAAACCAACAACAAGCTGGGTTCAACGGGACGCACCTGTAATTCCAGCTACTGGGGAGGCTGAGGCAGGAAGATTGTTGGAGCCCTGGAGCCCAGGAGTTTGAGACCAGCCTGGGCAACACAGCAAGACTCCATCTCAATTACAAGAAAAGACCAGACCAGACCAACAATAAAATAGAAGAATAGGCAAAGAACATTAACAGATAGTTCACAGGAAAAAAAATACATATTACTTTTAAATATGTAAAAAGAATTAAAGAAACATAAATTAGGAGAATAAGATTATTTTTTATGTTAGCAAAAATTATTAAGACTGATAAGATCCATTGCTGTGAGGGTATGCAGAAATGGGCATATTTGAATATTATTGATTGGAATACAAATCAAAGTAATCAAAGTAGCATTTTTGGAAAACTATCAAAGGTTTCAATATGTACAGCCTTTGCCCCAGAGGTTCCACTTCTATGAATTTATCCTTTAGTCACTTGTTTACTCATACTATGGAATATTGTGCAACTGTAAAAAAATAAGATGACTACAGTATTCTACAGTATTATTGACATGGAACAATCAAAATCATATCAAATCATTTAATTATGTTAAAAATTAGACAGGGAGAATTTTAAAAACTCAAATGCATGCACATTCATATGTGGTATAATGCCCAGAAAAACATCTGGAAGGATATCCAAGAAACTGTTAAAATTCTGTTGAAAGTGGTAGGAGAGAATTGTAAAAGGGGCATTTATCTTTTTTCTCCCTAGATGTATAGTTATTGTGTAATGAGTATATATATTCTTAATATTTGTGAATTTTAACCCAGTAAATTACACTTGTATAAATTCATTCTAGGAAACAATTTAAAAATCTTGAAAGATTTTATGCCTGAGGGATTTTATAAAAGTATGACTTTATAATTGTGAAAACTACAGTAACAACCTACATGTGACTTAAATGTAAGTCGATGATAGTAAATCCACAGCATATAAAGCTCTGCAGCCATTAAAATATTTATAAAAAGTTTATAAAAATCCATGGACAAATACTCATAGAGTTTGCAAAGAGATAAAAATATGAATATGACCAATAACTTAAAAATGGCCCTTCATTTACATAATGCTTTATAGGTTTCATAGAAGAAAGCCATTATTTGTAGCTTGCACATGGAAGATTTTCTAATCAAGCAATCCTTAAATTTATGGCATCAAGAACATTTGAAAAAATAGGAGAAAATGTAGCATGGATCACATGAAATCCTAGATAATCTAAGAATGTATTTAAAATAATGAGTTTTTCCCCCCCACAAAATAATGAGTTTAACCTTCTACTAGAATTAAATATTTTTCCCTGTAATCAGTAGCCAAACTAATTAAGCTGAATTTTCCTTTTCATGCCTTCTCTGCTAGATCTGTAGAGGAAAAAAATTATATATCCAAAAGATTAACCATAAGAGAGAGACTGAAGAAAACAGCCTTGATAATTCACAGACCAGATAATGAGTTCCTGATTAATGCAGCTGGCTCTAATGCCACCAACGCTTTTAAGACAAATTCTTAATTGTCCTACATGTTTTAATGTTGTTATCTCAGTTTAGAAAAGCACCAAATTACTTCTATAAATTGCCATTTTCCAGAGATGTTACCTTTGACACTATAAGCAACATGCACATGACAGAGAACAAAATAGATGTTTTAACTTGTAGCTCTAGAAGAGTTTTTTAATATAAAGTTTAATTACAGGGCCCTGGAGACTTATCTTTGAAAAGTGACTTTGCTTTAAATAGCCCCACTATTTAGATAAACAACCAAAGTGTTTCTTAACCACTAATAATAGGCCAAAAAAGAAAAAAACCATGAAATGAAACCTGAGAAATGAAAAATAGTGGCAGGTCTTTTCAAATCAAAATAAAGCAGAAAATTTGAAGAGTCACATTACCTTTTCTCATTCTGAACCTACCTCCACTATTCCTATAACTAGTGATCTGAAGAATGGAAGGTAAATGTGCAATTGCATTTTTTTTCTAAATTATGTTTTTTCTAATTACATTCTTAAACCTTGAACTAGTAGTAGTTTTATTTTTGAGGTCTCCGCACCTAGCACGGTGCCCAGATCTGTCTGCCCTATAAGCAGTCAATAAATCATACAGCGAAACAGACACGTGTGGTGACCACTCATTTGTTGTTTGGATGTGTTCATCCTGAACTTGTTCACCACCAGTCAGCTTGGAGATATGGGTCCCCATCCCTTACCTAAGTTCCCTGAACTTGTAGTCCTTGATTAGGGAACCTGAAATGCTGATCTGAGTCACTTCTTTCATTGGCAAAGGATGATGGCAGTGAATTAGGAATTATTCTCAGACCCAATGACTTGTATTGAGAGAAGAGACCAGGGCTCAAAACTGCTAATAAACTCTTTTTACTGACTATAAACTCTCTACAGCTGAGCTTTCTACAAAACCCCAAGAACTTTTAACATATCAAAATACTGTATATATTTAAAATAAACATAAAGCTCGCCTGGGAACAAAAATATGACTTGAGTAAATGGAAAGAAATGCAATTCAAGTTACCATTTTTTAATCTATCAAATTGGCAAAGACTAAAAAGAGGGTAATATGCATTTGGGTGGGGGGAAGAATGTGGAATCCTACTTCTTCAGATACACTGTTAGTGGGAGTGTTAATGAGGAGAAAATATCTGGATGGCAATTTGGAAATATGAACCAAATGTCTTTAAAAAGTGCATACCTTTTGATGAGGAATTTCTATTTATTGGAATGTATTTCAAGGAAATAACCGAGAAGGATGCAAAGATTTAGCTATAAGGATAATCATTCAAGTATTGACTTTAATAGTAAAAAACTGAGGGATAAATCTAAATGTACAACAAGGGAGAAATGGCTTAATTAGTTTGGATATTTCCATTCAATGTAAAACTATGTGGCCATTAAAAATATTAATCCCCTTGGAAAGCTATCTGTAACAAACATCAATTTAAAAAATAAGTTACTAAAAAGTATGTAAATCACTATCTCATCTCTTTGTATGTAGTATATTTGTATATTTGTATGTACATACATAGAAAAGGGAGTAAAAATATAGATTCCAAAATGTTAAATGTTAACATCTCTGAATGGTAGAAAATTGTTATTTTCCGATATTTTTACATTTAAGTATGAATTAACTACCTCTTATAGGACCTTTTAAATAACCCTTTAAAAAGGCTAAAATAAAGGAAAAAAACGCTAACGAGTTAAATCCATAAAGGTTGACCTCAAACTTTCCACTTTGAAAGCAATGAAAGTACTCACACAAATAAAAGCAATATATTTGACATCAAAAAATTTAAACCTCTGAAAATTTTTTAAATCATGAAATTAAATGACAAGTTGAAATGACAACCAGACTTTTAACAAAAGGGTTAATAGTTTTAGGTGTGAAAGAGCTCTCACAAGTCAATGATAAAAATGTCAGCATCCCAGTTTTTTTTTAAAATGAGTGAAAAATAAGAACAGGCCATTGTTAACCCGTGGTGCATTTGTACTGATGTTGAAAGTTGCTCCTTTGCAAGGGAGGGAGGCACAGCTGGATCTCAGCCCCAAAGTCCCCATTCGCCCCCAGCCAAGTCCCCTCCTGCAGGACATAACAACACAACCATATGTAGTAGCCAAGATAAGAGCAAGAGCTTCACTAAAAAAGAAATACAAATTACCAATAAAAATCTGAGAAAATGTTTAATATTTTTAATTACCAAACTGCAATAAAAATATGCTAATATTTTTGCTTTTTAAATAGACAAGAACAGTATAATTCTCATTTACTGGTAAGATGATGTGAGAAAGACACCCCCAAACACTGTTGAGAGAATATAAATTGTTTCTTTCTAGAAGTCATTTTCAAAGTATGTATCAAGGACCTAAAAATATTTATGTCTTTTGTTCTTCTACTTCCAGAAACCTATTCTAAAGTAATAACCAGAGATACAAAGATTTATGTATAAATATGATTTATTATAATAAAAAATCAAAACAACCTAAATATTAAAAATAGGAGATAGTAGATTTCACCTTTAAATGCTATGTAGAAGAATACTTAAAGGACTGGTAAAAATACCAACCATATAGCATTAAGTGGAAAATGTAGAAGGGCATGATGTAAAAATGAAGGATAATAATTTGCATACTCTTTTAAAAACCACATTAATAAAATATGCATGCACATATTAGAAACTAAGAAAATAAGTGTTAACAGGGTGCTGGAATTATGAGTGATTTTTCTTCTATATACTTTTCTCTTGTTTCCAATTTTCCCCCACAAGCATATATTATTTTCATAATCAGAAAAAAGATTTCCCAAGAAATACTTCTTTAAAAAGAAAACACATGCAAATGGAAATCTGTATCATAAAATAGTTGTGATAAAAGTCAGGCTGGGCAATAGCACTGAAAGCTGTGAGGTAGGTCATTCAGAAATGCTTCAAAACAGTGATTTATAAAATAATCAATCATGGATGCAGTACAATACAAATGTCAGTATCATAAAAGCATTTTCAACTTCTTCCATACTACAGAAATATTTAAGACAATGACAACAACAACAACAACAACAAAACCTGGTGAGCCCTGGAAGCATGTTTAAATTTGTTTATGTGGCTAAGCATGCATGGGTATGCTACAGTAGAAAAACTTGGAACTTGTAACTGAACGTATCCTGGGGATTTGACCACACAGGTATTTCATTATTTAGGAAGGATCAGAAAGGCAAAAAAGCATAAAAATACAACTGATACCCTGGTTCAGTTCAACTTCAGGAGAGGAGAAGTGATAAATGAGTTGTGTCCCAAGATTTGTGGGCAAACTCAAAAAGCAAATTTGTGTTTCCTGTGTGGCTAAATATAATACAAATCACACCTTATAGATCGTTTACTAAAATTGAAGATAAACACAGCATAAAAGGACAAACGATGTGGCCCTTCCCTCAACCCTCTCACAAGCCTCGTAAGGACGTGGGCCTTTATTTAGACTTTTAACATCCAAAGAAGACAGCAGTTTTTTGAAAGTATAAGATACAGCATTGGGAATTTGATGAATTTCTGTACAATATGAAGACAAGTATGAGGGAGGGGAGAGCCAGGTAGAGCGAGAGAGAAGGGGGCAGTTGCAAGTTCACTTCTGAACACAAAACCACAATGTATAACTAGTATTAATAGTTCCTGTTTCACAAACTCTGTTGATTCCCACAGCCACAGATTGCTTCAGTTTTGTTCACATTTTACAAAAGTTCATTTCTACCTTTTTTTTTTTTTTAACGGACATAATTTTGGCAACCTCAGTGACTCTGGGAGGCCAGTGTCCCCAGCAAGTTCACATCAGGTACTTTTTGTTCCCTGCTACGGATGCTCCTTGGATAGGTTGATAAGCAAATAAGTTCATGTTTGTGACAAAGCTTCCATTAAAGACGCCTGCAGTAAATCCTATGATGCAATCTCATACAGCTTAACTAACAGACTCAAGCTGGTCTGGCATGATCTGTGCAGCAGCTTGCAGAAGCAGTTTAGATGAGTCACATGCTCATACCTCCGGGGAGAAGCAAGTCTGCGTTATGGAAAAAATAAATTATTATTTCAAAAATCATAAAAACTCAACCTTGCCTACAACTACTTTTTGTTTTTAAAGGAAGTCATATTCCAGGCTCTCTCTATGCCTCCAAAAGATTAAGTAAACTGGACCCAACGCCAGGTCTCTCCCAAGAACATTCAGGTGAGGTCTGAAATGGTACGGCAGGCAGCCTCGCCTACAGAGAATTTGCTTCAAGGGCAACAATGCAGGCACATGCACCCTAGTGAGTGGAATAAACTGAGTTTTCTCTTATTCTTAGTCATTCCTCAGCTTCAGATTATACAAATGTTGGAAACTCCTACATCTACTTGTGCTATTTTGAAAAATATTTGGATTTAATAATTGAACTTAACTCATATCCAAATCCAAAAGGACAGGGCTGTTGAGAAACAAATCGAACAGATCTACAGGTTAGTGAGGAATAGCACGGGCACTACACATGGCATCCCAGCATGAAGTGCAGTATGACATGCTTGGGACAGAAAGGAGAGGGGCAGGAACTTCTGTAGGGATCAGGTCAATTCTATCAAAAACAAGCAAGCAGCACGCTTTTCCATTTTATATGAGAATATGTGTGTTATTTTTAAGTGTCTCCATGGCAGAATGACTATTTTTATAAGTAACCTTTAAAATTTCTCCTTAATTACAAAAGCAGCACAAGCTCACTTCAGCAAAATAGGACAACACAGAGGAGCACAAATAAGGGACAAAAGTACCCATATTTTCTCAATGCAGAGAGCAAACCTCTGTTAAATTTTTGTGGTTTTGAAAAATTATTTATTCTTTATTTTTATGCCTACAAGCATTCTAATATAATACATCATGAACATTTTCTCCTGTCATTAAATATTTTTCCACAATGTGATTTATAAGGCTTGCATAGTATCCCATCATCTCACTGAACTGTGATTTACTAAACCAACTCTTTATAGTAGGCATTTAGGGTTATTCTGATTTTTCACTTTTAAAAATAATGCTGTACTTAATATCTTTGATTATTCCCTTAAGAAAATCCCTAAAACTGAAATTCAGGTGTCAGTGAGTAGACCCATTTTTTTTTTTTTACATCATGTGGGGATTAAAAGAGTAGACCCATTTCAACCAGTTTTGCCAAACTGCCTTCCAGACAGTGTAATATTTGTAGTAACAACTCTCCACAAATGTATTTTACCCAAACCCGGTTTTGTTAATCTTGGCCAATTTGAGAGACCGTCCCTGTTATCTAATCTGTATTTTTGGAATTATTAATAAAGCTAAACATTATTTTCTATGTTTATTAGCCACTTGGCCATCTTTCTATTGAGGCATTTGTCCTTTGTTTAAATGTTTTCAAAAATAAGCAAGAGATACATATTTTTTAAAGTATACACCAAGACTCCAAAGCAGCTAAAAAAATCATGGTGTGCAGAGGAACCATAAACGTCTTGCAATCCAATCAAAATTCCTCCAACATGAGAACTATCCAGAGCTACAAACTTCAGAGAAAATCGATTTCAGAGACTCTTAAATTCTATAACACAATAGGATACCAGAGAAGATTTTATTCTTGACCTAAATGAATGATCATGGTGTGCCCTGATGTAAAATAATATATTACCTTGTCCTTGAAGTTAAACTGCAGCTGCTATTCTTATCTTTATATTATTTAATATCTTTTCTGAACACTTACTAAACGACTGGCTTGACAGTATTTTCTGACAGTGGGTGCCCATGAATTATATTTTATTAAAAGCAGTAGTAGGGAAAGGGAGGAGGAGGAGGAAAGGGGGGGAGGGAAAGAGGAAGGGGAGAGGGAGGAGGAGGGGAGGGGGCATCCCCTTCACCTATTTAAAGTTTCCAGCTTATTAAATTGCATTAAGTGTTCCATCCATTCTGATAGTGCCCCGCTGTCCCTGATGAGCCTGCCTAGAGTAAACCACTTCCTGAGCTGTCTCCCCGAAGAAGTTCTCAGAGTCCCTGCCAGCCCTTTCTATCTGATTTTCTTGTACCACTTTTCCACAGCCCAGGCCTGCTACAGATCTGTTTCTTTGTCATCTTAGTCAGACCCCCTTTGATATTGGTGAAGGGGAGAGGAGGTTGGGGAGCAGAAGTGGGTCCCACTGTGCCTGGTACGCTCCCGTCTTGCTAATGTTCATTGCTTCTTCTGTGAGCCACCACCAGCCCAGACTCCTCCGCAGGGAGAAAGTGGGACTGGCAAAATGATGGAGGTGATTATCTTCAGAGATCATTTAGTTCAACTCCATTTTACAGATGAAAAATAATGAAAGAAGAATCCTCTGATCTTATGTTAATTATATTATTGGCAATACAGGAAAGAGGCAAAAGCTACCTTTGTTCCTTGCTTCTTTGAAAAATTAGATCCAAGAAGTACAGAAGGCAGTTGTTTTATGGGGCTCACTGAAGTGAAAACTCAAAACAATGATTTGTGGTGCGTGTGGGAAGAAAAGTCCATCTTAACTCACAGTAATGGTATCAGAATCTTAAACAGATATTACATGTGCTCATGTTCCTGTTTTAAGAAGTAAACATGCAGTGCCTTCCCTGCTCCCAATTGCCCTAAAAAAAAAAAAAGCATGTTTTTTCAAACTAATCAAAACTTCAGATTTTCAACTCATACTAAAAATCACAACATGTAACACAGAAGAAGGAATGTAAGACACTTTTCTCCTCAAACCAAATTTTTAGGTCCAAATCCTAAATTTGCTTACTCACATGCCCTAAGTAATCCCTAGAGCTCATCCTAGCTCTAGGATTTTAGGCTGCAAGTTAAAATCAAAACCAGTTCTTCCAGGGGGCCAAACAGCCACATGCCCTCCCACCTGAGGCCCCAGCTCAAAAGCCCATGCCCAGCCTCTCACGCTCTACTGAGAAAACACCGTCAACTCAACAGTTACTTGAGCAGTTTCTTTCTACGTGTTCTCTCTCTCTCTCTCTCTCTCTCTCTCTTTCCTTTCTCCATCCCTCTCCCCTTCACTTCAACCTTTCCCTCCCTCCTAAAACCCTGATCTAAATTCATGGGCCTTAAAAAAGGAGAGACTCTGGCTCCCAAGGTTTAGTTATATTTGTATATTCAGAGTTCAGATGAAAGGCAAGCGCCAAAATAAAGAGAAGCAACAGCAAATCTGGCTTTCCTTTTCTGCTCCGGAGGGTATCTGCATTCACACTTGTAAAGGAAGCATTTCCTTGGGAGCAAAAGTGAAGTGCTCCCCACAAAGTTCATTGCCATGCTCATTACAAAGTAAAATAAGGCACTTCACCCGCCACAGGCAGCGATTGCTGCCACGGAATGTCCATTCAAATGCACGAACAATCTCCCTCACCCCAATTTATTTTCAAAATAGACAGTGAAATCCCCAGAAATGTACCAGCTTTTCTAGTTACTTTCCATAGAATCTTAAAATGTGTTATTTGGTTGGTATTATATGCGGTAATTCAAAATGTGCTGGTTTTATATATAATATTACTACTACTCGCCAAAACACAAACACTTCTAACTCTCTTCCCAATATAATTAAGAGTGAGAGACAGAGATCCTCAAAGAAATACTTTCTTATTTCTATCCCACTTAAGCTGTTATAATCCAGTCCTTTTTACCATTAAAAAACTTGCAGCATAAAATGTACTTTCCTGGTAATGGAAAATTAAATAAATAAAACTTATCAAGGAGCCTGGATTTATCCAAAGGATGGAAATATGCAAGCAGGTGGACGATGAGGTGAATCTGAATTTTGGAGGCCTGAATTTTAAGACCAGTGAAGCTCTCTGAGGGACTCCCAGATACATGTTATTGTTACTAGGCAACCCACTAGTCCTCCCGGGCCAGAGCAAAAATTCCTATTAAGCCTGTTGCTGCTTGCTAAGAAATTTTTCCTAGACAAGATTGCCAAACCAATCGCTACCCTGTTTCAGGTTAGGCCTAGTTTTTATAATTGAGCAAGTGTCACTGACAACCTCTTGAAAAGGAAGAGAGTATTGGCACCCCAGTGGGAATGCCAGCAATCATGAGTGAGTCCAATTAATTTAGGGTAAGGATTTTCTTATACTGAAAAGAACTTAATATTTTTCCAATGTTAAACTAAGTTGGCTTCAATTATATAAATTGACATTATCTGCTGTCATCATCTTACTTCTTGGCCCAGGTAACAAGGATGGGCTGCTTGCTGATGCTGTAAATACTGCAAGAACGTAGCAAAATTCACCAACTAAAGCAACATCTACAATCAGATTCACATTTACCTCTATGCATAGAGGCTGTGTATGGGTCAATTCTCACCAAGTAATGTGGGAAGTAAAAATCAAGAAAGTGACATCAGACAGACAAATCAATGAACAAAAGAAGGAAGGGAGGGAAGGTGGGAGGAAGGAAAAAATGTTGGTGTAGATTAGGCAGGAAGTAAGTGAGGGGAAAAATACTATTTAACCAAATTGTTCATTTTTTAACCAGAAATGTAGGCCTCACTAGACCAAAGTTATAAAGAAGAACTGAAGTAGTTGCCTGAATTATCTAAGACTTTTTCAAAAGTAAATTTAACAACCTAATATTAAAAACAATTTAAATGATCTATACATTTCAAACACACACTTCTTGGGGTGATTGGGTGCTGTTATTGTTGTTTAAATGTTTCTGTGTATGTTTGAATTATCTGGCTACTTTTCTAAATTCTCCTTTTTACTTTGCAGAGTCTAGTAGAAATTGCTTGACATAGCTCTTCATTCATTGATCTAGCACTTACCTCTAATCTTCCTTAAGTCAGGTGGCACTGGGCCCATCTGGGTGGCCTGGACTTTGCAGGCAGTTTAAACAGAACCTCACTACAGGCCAAGAGAAAGTCTAGCACCATCTTATTAGGGTAATACTTAAAGCTACCATGAGCCCTAGAATTGAAACTGCAACTATCACCCCATCAAATCCTTTTACCAGGGACCAACAACAAATTAGAATTCCTTATCTTTGACTTTGTACTACAAAATAGAATCTAAATTCAGTGAAATGACAGTCCCCAGAAAAGTGAACACCAGCTCCCAGGTGAGTGAAATTCAGCCAGAAAACCTAGCTTGACTCTTGACAAGCCTGGCAGAGGTCCATGTGGGTGACATCACTTCAAATCAGGTCTTTAGGCTCTCTGGAAACATATGACCTGTCAAAAGGACGCCTTCTACCAGAAGGTGCAGTTCAGCAAAACAATGAAAACAGCAGTGAGAGAAGGTCTAAGAATTCTTACATCCAAGTTAAAATTATCTCAGAAGCTATTCATCCAGAGGTAGCATAAGGTAAAATAAAAGCCCACAGGTTTCATTTCACTTATATACTGTATATGCACCTGAAAAGCTGCATATAAATTACATTTATTATGTAATGTTAAGTATTCATTTAAAGCAGTGTTTCCCTATTTAACCCAATCATAAAGTGTACCTGGGACATTGTTTAAATGAAGGTTCCCTGGGCCCAGGGAATCTGATTCAACACCTCTGGGTTGAGGCCCAGGGATTTTTAGTTTTACCAGTGCCTCAAGCGATATTTTATATATATTTTAAACTCAGATGAGTTTGGGAAGCAATGACCTAAAGCATTCCTATGGAGATTCCTATTATTGAGCATATATATCATCTCCAGCTTTGTTTTTATTAACCTAGATTTTTGTGGTGTTGTCTAGCATTATCTTCTTTTTCAGTTAGGTTAACTTTGCCTGTATGTCAGTTTACTGCACTGAAGATGAGAAACTAACCAAAGCACAGTCTTTGCAGCGTTTCTCGTTCAGACACAGTTGACAAGTTCATGTTTTCGGATGGACATAGTTTGTAATAATTGAACAAGAGCAAGAGGAAGGCAGGAAAGGCAAGTTTTCTCTGGCATGAGGCTAATGTTAAGGAGTGGAGATAGTCGCTGAAGGTGGTAGGTTGAACTAAAAGTTTTAGGGAGGTGGGAGTGTCACGGCAACCACTATTTGTATTTTGTCCCTCTTCTTTGGTTCTAATTCCCAGGGACCCTCTGGTATGTGTGCATTTATTCAGCTCTGAATTAAGCAGCGTGCAAGATTTAATCCATTGTAAGGAACAGAACACTGGACCCAAAGCATTAAACTGGTGATACTCGGGTGTCACCCAACAGGACTGATGGTATTCATTGGTTATTTACTCACTGGGCATTACTACCTCTTGACTGCTAGGACCATTTACGAGTGTAACTTTGGTTTTGAGTATGCCAATGTCTGGATTGAGTAGAGAACTGATTGTGCTCGTTTACTTGAAAGAGCCATTATCTCTACCTCTGATTCACCCACACGGGGCTCCTTTCCGGTCCTGGAGCCTGCTAAGCACACTCGAACCTTCAGGGCCCTTGCCCTTGCTCTTCCACCTGCCTGTAACGCTCTTACCCCAGGTCTCCTCACTTCCTTCAGGTCTCCACTCAAAGGTCATCTCGTTAGAGACGCTGTCCCTGACCACCATATGTAAAATAGCTCCCCATTATTCTCAATCCCTTTAAACCTGCTTTGCTTTCCTTCATAGCATTTATCATCATCCAATTTACTATCTATTTACTTCTTGATTGATTTGCTGTCTGTTTCCCCTCACACATACCGCTAGAATGTAAGCACCATGAGAACAGGGCCTATATTCTATCCACTAGTGAATCTCAACGCTAGGATCAATGCCCAGTATACAGTGGCATCCAAGACGTGTTTACTGAAAAAAAGGAGTGGGTATTTGCATTGGTTTGAGGAACATGTGACAAATTCTTGACATTTGTGATCTTAAAAGCTATTTTATATAGCCAAATGCAAACAAACCTATGCATTTATAAAACTGAAGAGTAGAGAATTTAATTAAAAGGTATAGCCATCCCATTACTTGAAAGGTTATCCACATGAGATACCTATAACTTTGGGCATTTTCTGAATAATGCCAGGACTCCTTAAGATAAAACATAAAATGACTAACAGTAATTATCCTAGGCAAAAATGGGGTGGGTAGGATGAACCAGGTATTTGTCATGACCTCTATTGTGATTTTTTAAAAAACTTTTTCGTAACTATTACATTTTTTGTAACTTTTAGGCACTTACTAGGTATTGCCTTAATTAAAGTTATGTCTGTTCATGTTCACTACAGCGTAAGCCCCTTGAGAACATGGCCTATTTTATACATCTTTGTATGCTCCTATAATACCTATCTCAATGTGTTGCAAATAGTAGGTAACCCAAAAATATATTTACTTAATGAAAAACACCTGAGTATCAAAATCAAATATTATATATAATATATATTTTCTCTGAATATATTTTACACATTCTGGCAGTAAAATAGGAGTTTTTTAATCTGTCATTACCTTGCTTATACACATAGTGGTTGACAAAGATCATAAACCTTCATAAAATTTAAGATGGGAGAGTACAGAATTTTTAAATATGTACCCAGACAAAATGTCCTAAAAAAACTTTGTTGTAATTAGCGATAGGATCAACACTGCAGAACATAAAAAGCAGAACATTTCAATCTGAAAAGTCCACACCATAAAAAAGATGATGGTACTTCAGTCCAGACTTGCTAACTGGAAATATCTTCCTATGCTATCCAAAAGATTACCTAAATCTCATTGGGATTACGGAATATCCAATGTGTATTCTTTTAGAGTATTTCCAGAAAATACAGCCAGGCCTCCTAGGGCCGCTCACTTGCCCAGGTGAGGAAGCCTCAGCAATGTGATCAGGTGTCTGGTAACAGTTGTTAGGATAAAATTAAATACTTTATACCATACTGATAATTACTTCTGTGTGACATTGACATAACAAAATTTATTCTCATTATATTTTAAGCAATTAAATATAAAATTGAAACTACTTAATCAAAAAAAAAAAAACCAGAAAAACCTCTCTCTTGCTACTGTTCTTAATTTTCTAGGAGTCTCCACCCATCTGACACACACAATTGCATAAACTTCACCTGCCCACCCCTGCCAGGCCTTCATTAGAATATTGCCATTAAGAAAACTAGGCTAGCATTTGCAAAAATGATCTAAAAGTCATGTATTGACTTAAAGTATTTCTCAACAGTCCAAGCAGAGAAGAGGCAAACGGGGTCCAATGATGTGTATCTTTGCAGTATTTTTACTATTACTTTTCCCGGGATACAAAATTTAGTCTTGGAAACCATGACTAGATAAAAGCTACTTTCATAAAAGCAAGTAAGCATACATAATCCCAATAGTTATTACCCATAAAAACTAGGTAATGCATCGTAGTCAAACCAGATTGCTAGTACTCCGTACTTATCTTCAATAATAAATACATTGTCCTTACTGCTGCTAAGTATAAGTGGTTAAAATAAAGGCCGATTCATTGTGAATTCGAGTCACGTACCACAACACTCAGTAGTCAAACTAAACGTTAATCGCGTGTGGTTAACTAAACTAGATATGCAACCATTTTTGATGCGAAGATCAAAACAAACCAAAAAAACCTGCTGTCATCTCAGCATTGGCTATTGAAGTTTCCAAACTCAGGCAGTGATTTCTTAAAGACTACAGAGAGATGGGGGGTGGGGGGTGGGGGGGGTAATTCTTATACACTCATACACTGTCCCATTCCTACTCCTACCTCTAACCCCCTCCCGTATTTGTAACTTTAGTTCTTCCCCTCTGGTATGTAGTACTCAACTAATTCTTCATTGGTGGCTAAAGTGGTACAAATATCTGGTAGGTTTTTTTTTTTTTTTTAAGTATGCCAGCATGTGTACTTATATTCGCCCACCGTACCAGCGGCTTTACTTTGAAGATGGTCCTTCCCCTCCACCCCTGAACAGGTCTGCAGGGTCTTCCCACTCAACTTGGGACTGGTCCCCCGCCACTTTCCCAGGAGAGGCGCCGGCGGCCCGCAATCTTCGGGCGCCTGGCCCTTGCCCGGGCGGAGACACCTTCAGGAAGGTCTCCTTGGGATGGCCCCAGCACCAGGGTAAAGTTACCAGGGAAAGCAAAAAAGTGGCCCCTACGCACTTCCTATAAGACGCAGCCAGTTCCCAGCCCGGGACGCACCCGAGAGGAGAAGGGAGTGTCGCCACCGAATCCCAGGAAAGGCCGCGGGACCCACCTCCGCCTCCCTCCCGCTCCCGCCCTCGGCCCCACCTCCCCCGGTTTGCACAAAGCCGTCCCGAAGGCAGGGGCCAGGCCCGCAGGGAGGCCGCGACTGGACCCGGCCAGGCGACTCGCGGCTCAGGCGGCCGCTCCCCGGCGAGTGTAGAGTTCCCGCCGCCGTAACCCCCCCGCCTTTACATCGAGAGCCCCCCGAGAAAACTCGGCGCGACCCACGCGGGCCCGCCTGCCACGTCCGAGGTGGCGGCCCCCAGCGTGGAGCGCCCGGGCCCGCCTGGCCTCGGACGGGCGCGCAGACGCCGTCGGGGCGCGGGTGAATTGCTCAGTCGCAGGCGCCCTTCTGCGCCCCGCCAAGACGCTAACCCGGGGCCTCAAATCAGTTCCCCCCATTTACGAAAGGCCCTTTCCTTGGGCACCTGCGTAAGGTGGCCAAACAATGCGGGGGCGGGCCCGGGAGCAGGGAGGATGGGGCGGGCTGACGGGCGGCAGCGGGGAGCCGGCGCCGGCGGTCCCCGCGACGGCCCCGAGACCCCGGCCCCCACCGCGCGTCGTCTCCCGTCGGGGGCGCACACGCGGGCGCCACACACGCGCGCCCTCCTGCCCAGTGCGGGAAGATGGCCGTTTCTGCTTCAGTATAAAAGCTCTTTGTTGCGCTCACACAAAAGCGGCCAAGACCCGCTTTTCCAGCAGGCCCTTTGGACAAATCGAAGGAACACAGCTGGTCTTCCAAATGGCCCTAGAAGCCTGAAGTGGTGCGAGCAGCTAAAGGAGAGGGGGAACAACAGGCCTCCCGCACCCATCTACCAAATCCTCTGTCAGTATCCAAGTTTTCGTCCGGGGAGCGGGAGCTGAGGCCATTCGTTAGGGAGGAAGGAAAGAGGAAAACCTACTTTTACTATCAGGCCCAAAGGGGATATTAAACATTCACATTCTTGTAGGGTTTCTCCCATTAATCAGGGTAGAAACATAATCCGGAAAAGTCTGGATCCACCAAAAAGAAAAAGAAAAAAGAAAGAAAAAACACCAACAGTAGCAACTTAAAAAAAAAAACAAAACAAAAACAAAAACATAACAAACCAGTTGCCATCAGCCCAAAGTGGTAGTAGCAGCAGCCGGCGCGTGTGATCCACTTACTTGTCCGACTCTTGTGACATGTTTGATCCAATGAACTCGCTCCCCTTTTCCTGGAGCCTCAGCCTCTGGTGAAACTGGACTTTCAAGTCTGTGCAGGTGAAGGTGTGTGAGAGCGCCCGAGATGGCAGAACAAGAGCTACAGGTAATTCTGCTTTTCCGTCCCCCCTCACCACTCTCGCTCGCTCGCCCGCTCGCGCCCTCACCTAGCCGGAAAGGTGGGATAAGGGAGGGCCCCTCACATGGGGCCCGAGCTCGGAGGCGGCCGGGCGGCGCGGAGTTCTTCTGGATCGTGGCAATGGGCAGACACAGAGCAGATAGTGGCGGACTTGGGCGGCCACAGGTAACTTTCTCGCCAGGAGCTGAATTCTTTCACTAAAGGGTACAAGCCCGAGGGACGAGCTGCGCGGTGATTGGCTGCGGAGCTCCCTCAGGTGAGCTGCCATTGGCAGAGGCGCGCTCAGGTAAGGCCCTTCTCCAAGTGCAGGTAACTCACTCCGAAGTTTACCTGAGTGGAGCGGCGGCACGCTTGCGGCTCTGCGGCAGCCTGTGGGAGCTGAGGGTCAGTTCTTCGAGTAGACTTCAAGCTACGTTTTCCTCCTTCCCTGAGGCCGGAGTAGGGTGGGGGGACTGGAGGAAGCGAAGGAACAGAGGGTGGGGGGGGGGGCGGGAGCGGCGAGTGCAACACCTGCAGACACTAGGGATTGTGGGTCGAACGGAAGGACGAAGGAGAGCTGAACTCAGGTATCCCAAGCCAACCGGAATCACATGCGCAGCACAGCAGAAGGCATTTAATGCCCTCATTAAGAGGACTGTTTGACAGTGGCAGAACAGTACCGGACTAAAGTTACTTTGTGCTGAGAAGGGAAAAGAAACACAAAGATTGTCTGGTCTGTTGCGTAATTGAATTTCTAACATTCTTATCCACAACAAACACTTTTCATGTCCTGTGTGTAAAAGATAACCAGGTAGATTACAGATTTTCAAATAGGTGAGCATCCCTTCATGAGCTCTGGTTTTGATGGAGTGAGGAAATTGGGTTGACACTCAGATGGCCCAGGCACACCTCTTGGATCTCAACTCTGCAGCCTAGGATTCCACAGCTGAAACAACCACTGAATTCGTTCTGTAAACCTGTTGTCATTTGACGTTTCCAGGCAGGCATCAACATTTACATTGTAATTCGATAGAAGCAACTACTACAAAGGTGCTTTATCCTTCCAGCTTAATATGGTTGCTACAGAAACACTGCAGGATGAAACTGACTTCTTTGTGGTTCTGTTTCTCCTGGTTGGGAACAAGGCAAATTAGCAAAGGTGTAATTTATAACCACTGCTACCAAAGAGTAAAGTATTTGTGGAAGTTCTGACAAGGATGTAGCCCATACATATGGATTGTGGAAATAAAGGAGGGCATGGAAATCTCCACATATTTTATTTTAAGTTAATACTAAAGCTGCCAGAATTGATACAACTTCTATTAATATTTTAATCTTTGTGGGTCACATATTTCCTGAAAATTACATTATGAGATGAGATTTGATTGTTCCATGCTTTCACTCTCAGCAGATTAATTTCAAAATTTTATTTGTTTTTAAGATAAAAGCACATGTACTTTTTAAAGATAATATAATTTAAGGCAGGTACTATTTTAATATAATATTTTAAGATAATGCAGTACCTGCCTTCTCCATCTCCTTTCTAGAGGCAACCACATTCCACTTTTACCTGTCTCTTCTGTCATTTACCTCCCTATTTCTGAATAATTTATACTGTTCTCCCTTGATTGGTCAATTTAGATGGTGTGCTCTAACCACCTGTTGCCTCAGATTAGGATTTAGCTCTTTCACTGTACCCAGCTTTCCCTTCCAGCCGTTCTTCCAACACAGCTCTTTCATAGTTTAAGGGCTTAAGTAGTGACTATGCAAGTATCAGTAACAACAGAGCCAACTAGTGTACTGTTATTTTTTCCTTTCTTATGAAACCTTTTATCTATTTACTTAGTTTATGCACCTATCCTGGTATTTTTCTACAACAGATCTATCAAATGACTATCAAATTTATTTTCCAAATGATCAATGAATTCCTGTTTTTCCCCTGGAAACATTTCTCCAAAATTCTACTGTCCTTCTGTTCCAATGGATAGGAGTTGTTCCATGGACTTCCTCCTGCCCAGTTGCCATCCTGGGACACTCATTCATTTGTAGGGTGAGAACCCTATTTCTGTGTTGTATGCCTTCTTCATTTTCCATGGCACATGTTTTAGTAACAGTCCAAAAATGGGTACAGAAAGTAAAAGTTTGAGTTCTTACATACTCAAAATGTCTTTATTAAACTTTTGCTTTTGATGAGGAGTTTGTCCAAGTATAGAATTCTAAGTTGAAATTTTTCATTCATAATTTTATAGAAATTGCTCTTTTATCTTCTACCTTCCAGTATGACCATTGAGAATTTAAATGTCATCCTGATTTCCATTCCTTTGTGGCCTGGAATTTTTCTTTCTGGAAACTCATAGAATGATCTCTTCAAAAAAAGTATTCTGAAATGTCATAATTACATGCCTTAGTTCAGGTGTTCTTTTATTCATTATGCTGGACACTCACTGGACATTTTCAGTCAGGGAGCTTGTGTCCAGTTGAGGACATTTTCTTGAAATATTTCTTTAATAATTTCCTCCCCTTTGGGGGAGAGCCATCCTAGCAGAGTAGTTAAAAACATAAAAGCTCTGGAACCAGATTGCCTGAGTTCAAACCCTGGTTCTTCTATATGACCTTGGGCGAGTCACTTAATCTCACTGTGCTTCAGTTTCCTCATCTATAAAATGGGGATAATAATAGTAATTACCTCACTAATATATGAGACACTTAGAATAGTGCAGACACATAGTAAATCCTCAATTATTGTTCATTCTTCTTTCTTTTTGAAATTCCTGGATTAATCTTAGAACGTTCTTTACTGTTGTGCATCTCTTCATCTTTTGTTCTATTTTGGAGGATATTTCCTTACTTTTACTTTTTACTGAAGCTGTTATCTATTTTAAGAGCTCTTTTCATGTTTTCTGTTATGTTGTAAATAGAATTCTGTGATTATGTCATCGTTGCAATAATTTTTTCTATCTTTTTAGGGTATTTTTTTACTATGAGATTTTTTTTGCTTTCTGATTTGTCTTGGCTTCCTCTGGCGTCCTTTCTCCCCATGTGTTTGTTTTAGCCCCACCATGTTAGAGGTTTTCATTGACTGTCTGCAAACCTTTTCCTCTCCTTTCGTAAGTAAGAATGAGGTAATAAAAACCTCGCCAGAAACTCTGTATAGGAGTGGAGAAAGTCTGCTTGCTCACTGGTGAGCTTGCTATACAGTGATCAGATGAAAGCTCGTCTTTTCATGGGGAGATATCCCAAATGTCAGAAACTAGATGTCTTTTCTTTGGGGCTCTTCAGTTTCTCATGAGAAATATCCTGCAATCTTTTGCCTGAGGGGGCATTCACCTGGCTGCCAATGTTCTGGAAACAGTTCAGGGGAAGGGATCTGGGCGAGTCACTGCTTAATATGCAATTTTTCACGCTCTTTCCTTTACTGCAGGTGCCTTACTCCTGCCTTTCTTTGTGTCTGGTGCACAAACATGTCTCCTCTTTCTCCTGCTGGCTGCAAGGAGTGGAACAGAGGACCTGATGGTCCAACAACTCCAAATGCCAACATTGACCTGGCCCCTGCTTTTAGCTGCTCACCTCTCCCTTATTCTGGAATCCTGGGGCCCCTCATCAGCATTGTTTTCTGGTGATCTCTGGCATCTCCAAGGCCCAGCTACTGTGGGGTTTTTTCGGGCAAGTGGGCTGTTTCTGTACTGACCCCTATGACCACATTAGTGTAGCTGTCAGACCAGTTTTCATGAATGGATCTTTCAGAAATGTGTTGAAATATAGCTTTCGCTGATGACTCTTCCTCCATCCTCTTTGCCCCTATGGACTTGTACGTTTATGTTCTTTCATTGTCCTTTTTAGGGAAGAATGAAGATAAACATGTGTGGGTCAATCTGCCATCTTTAATCTGAAGTCCATTTCCAAAATTATCCAAAAGCTTTTACAAACTGTCCCAAATTTGTTTGTGCAACCAAAACCAGTGTTTATAGCCAAACCATCCCTTTTGTTGCTTTATGAAAGTCTCCTTTCTTCCTCTCTAACGGCTAATAACTCAACTTTGATGAGATAACTTGTTACCCTGATTGGCTAACTACTGCTAGATAGATGGTTAGATTAGTAAAGGAGAAGGTTCAAATGGACCATTTTAAATCACCAACCATAAAATTACTTTCGTTACTCAAATGTTTTGACTTTTTGTTGGAAGAGTTGTAAATAGATATGAAACTTTCTGCCACACTAATCATGAAACTATACTGCTCTCCCTCCAAACATCTTTATCCATAAACACTTCAGTACAGCAGTGATTCCCAGAATGTGTCTCTGGATAAACTGTCAGCATCAGATCACCTGGGAACTTGTTAGGAATGCAGATTCACCAACGAACCCCAGACCAACTGGATCAGGAACTACAAAAGGTGGGCAGCAACGGCTTTTTCTGACAAGCCAGGTGGTTCTGATGCATATTAGAGTTTGAGAAACACAGTAGTGACAGGATGAAGAAGCACATCTGTAGCCATTGAAAGCCATCATCCTAAATTATGCTGGACATGGAGTTTTCCAGCAAACAACCATAGAGTAAGTAATGGATTTTACCTGTGCAGATTATTCCATTCCCGACCCAGTGATTGTTTATTTAATGGTCGACCACTATCCTTAATTGGAGCAGTTAGCACATCAAAATAATAAGCCTGGAATCTGCCACAGTATCCATCAGGAATTTAGGAGTTTCAGTACAGTTTAGAGTTTGGTGGTCATTTTAGGAGGCAGCAACAAAACAAATTGTTGACAAAATGGTACTGTGTTTAGACTAAATTATTTCACTTATGAGATGAAAGTTTTAGTTAAAATCCCAAGGGAAAAAATAGTATTATTTCAACTATGATTTAAATAATAGTCTTTAGCATCTATTAAGATGGCTAATCCCATTTTCTTAAAAAGTGTTTAGTATTTGAAGCTAAATTGTCATTTTATTATGATGAATCTTTTATAGGGAGATGTGGGAGAAAAGATACCATTCTGGGGCATCTGGGCAGAAGAATCCAGTTTTAAAAGGCTGCATATCTAGTCGAACAAGTCTGCTTGCTGAGCGCTCTTCCGTTACACGTTATCACATACAGGGCCACTGTAGCAGATCTGTCACAGACTCTACTGTGAAGCCATGACAAGTAGTATCTCCTAGGTTGTTTTGCACTATAAAAACATTAACTTGATCAATTGGCTATTATCCCCAAGAAAGAACATTGGGAAGAACAAAATGTACCTTGATGCCCGAATTTGAAATTTAAAAGCTAACCAACTGGGCATTAAATGGCAGTTCCCTTGCAGTTTGGGGCCACTTATTCAGCCAGCTGGTTTGCACATTTCCTTCAGGGTAGCAAATGTTTCTGTTGCTAGAGCTGGTCATTGGTAACCCTTCAACAGAAAACATGGTCTTGTTAAAAGAGCCTTGAACACATGTCTTTATCTCTACTCCTTCCTGAGGCCTTACTGATAGAAGAGTAAGAGAGGAGGTGAGAGGATTAAAGATGACAACAGGATGGCCATGGTGACTCACACCTGTAATCGTAGCACTTTAGGAGGCCGAGGCAGAAGGATTGCTTGAGGCCAGAAGTTCGAGACCAGCCTGGGCAACATAGTGAGACCCCCCATCTCTAAAAAAAATTTTTTTAATTAGCCAGGCACAGTGGTGTATGGTTGTTGTCCTAACTACTTGGTAGACTGAGGCAGAAGGATCACTTGAGCCCAGGAGTTTGAGGCTGCAGTAAGCTCTGATCATGCCCCTGCACTACAGCCTAGGTGACAGAAAGAGACTCTGTCTCAAAAAAAAGATGACAACAACATTTGGAAATTGGAAGTGACTAAAGGAATTGATTTAGCAAAGTTGAGAAAGATGAATAGGAACATTTGTAGACGCTGAGGATCAAGCCTGTTTGGCCTGTAGAACCTCAGAAAGACTTAGAAAATCAAGTTTCCAATTATTATTGAAGGTGGGAGTGAGTGGTATGGCTGATACCAGAGGGATTGATTCAAAAGCTTGATACAGAGCTGTTATACCCCACATCTCCATCTCCACTCAGTACAATCAAGCTCCCATCTATATTAGTTCTCTAGGGCTGCCATAACAAAGTACCACAGACAGGATGGTTTAAACCAATGGTCCCCAACCTTTTTGGCACCAGAGACCAGTTTCATGGAAGACAATTTTTCCACAGACTGGAGTTGGGGGTATGGTTTTGGGATGATTTGAGCACATTACATTTATTGTGCAGTCAAACCTCTCTGCTAATGAGAATCTGCATCTGCAGCTGCTCCCCAGCGCTAGCATCACCACCTCACCTCCACCTCAGATCATCAGGCATTAGATTCTCATAAGGAGCACGCAAACTAGATTCCCTCGCATGCGCAGTTTACAATAGGGTTCGCGCCCCTATGAGAATCTAATGGTGTTGTTGATCTGACAGGAAGCAGAGCTTATGCGGTGATGCAAGTGATGGGGAGTGGCTGTAAATAAATACAGATGAAGCTTTGCCTCCTTGCCCACTCACCTCCTGCTGTGTGGCCTGATTCCTAACAGGCCACAGATTCGTCTGTGGCCCCAGGGGTTGGGAACTGCAGGTTTAAACAACAGAAGTTTATTTTCTCACAGTTCTAGAGGCTGTGAGTCCAAGATCAGGTTGCCAGTGGGGTTAGTTTCTTCTGAGGCCTCCTTCCTTGGCTTGCAGGTGACCATCTTACCGTGCCCTCACATGGTCTTTTCACTGTGAGCACACATGTCTATGTCCCAGTCTCCCTCTTATAAGTTATATTGTCTTAGGGTCCACCCATATGACCTCATTTTACCTTAATTACCTCTTTAAAGTCCCTATCTCCAAAAACAGTCATATTCTGAGGTACTAGGCGTTTAGGAACTTCAACACAGGAATTTGGGGAGATACAATTCAGCCCAAAACACCATCCCTCATCCATGCTGGCAAGAGACAGAAGTGTATTCTAGTCAAATTGAACCAGGAAGACTTCCCACTTGGGTACATCATGGGACCCATCAAGAGGGAGGCACTGGACCTAGAACAAGGACAGTAAGTGAAAGGTCGTATGCTAATCGGGGAGATACCATCTTCTAGCTTCCTCCACCCAGGGGCCAAGCTGATACCACCACCACCCATGCCTCTCCCCCAAGGCCGAAGATCAGTGGATCTTTCTTTGAATAAATTCTAAGATCCTAGAAAAAAGATCTACAGATAGGGATACATGGGTGTTCGCCAATCAGAAAGAGAGAGGGAGGATGGAAGGGAAAAAGGGAGGGAAGAAGCCTCCTGTCTGCCATACTCCTTTCAACAAAGCCCACCGGTCCCAGCTCACAGAGAGCCTCTAATAAGCTTTTTATGCCACACTCAAGCATAAACATGAGAGGTCAGGGATCACCAATATTTGAGAAAAGCCTTAAAAATGAAGTATAAAGACCAGAATGAAAATCTAACTAAAAGGATTACTTTGAGAAAAACAGATAGTACAGGAACGGGATAAAAATTATATAATTAATATATAAGAAGAAATTGTATCCATGAAACAAGAACAACATACTATTTAAAAGCAACAAAACAAATATTAGAGAATCATAAAGAGCTTATGAACATTAAAAATATAAAAGCTGAAATAGAGCCTTTAATGGAATATTCAAAGATAGAATCTAGGAAATCTCCCAGAAAGTAGAACAAAAAAATGGTGAAATGAACAATTAAAAAGATAAGAAAATAATAGGGTCAATTAAGAAGGTGTAAGATAATACATGGCTAACAGATGTTTCAGAAAGAGTAGAAAAAATGGTGGGGAGAAAATTATTAGAAGAAAGTTAAAATATGATTTTTAAGAACTAAAGTTTTATGAGTCTTCTGATTGACAGAATCTACTTAATGCTCAGCACAGTGAATTCTAAATGCCATAAATTGAGGCAAATATCATTAAATTTCTGGATTGATCTTTCTAGAGAGCAAAAATAAAATGAAATAAGGAAATAAAAATTGCTCACACACAAAGGATCAAGAATCAGAATATATTAGACTTTTTAGCAACACTGCTAGCTTGAAGATGTTAGAAAAATGCTTTTAAATACTGAATTCTATGCCTAGACAAGTTATCAATGAAGTATAAAAGTAGAATAAAATTTAATTTCATAAATGCAAAGTCTCAAAAATTGCCTCTCATGCATTCTTTCTCAGAAAGATATTGGACGACATCTTTTATTAAAACATGGGAGAACACCAAAAAAGGGATAGTCTTAAGACTCAGAAAACAGGGTAGCCAATGAAGAGAAAGAAGGAAGTCAGAGAATGATGCCTTTGTAGCAGGCTTAGAGAGTGATTCAACTTCTCTGTCAACAGACATCTCTGGATGTAGGTAGAGAGGGAGAGTCCAACTATTAAATTTAAGATTGTGGGAAATTATATTGATAGATTCATTGTGGATATGGAAATTATTAGCAATCAGTACAGAAAAAACCAAGCAGATATTTAGCATTTAGTAGCTCCAGGAAAAAAAAAATTGTACAAGAATGGAAATATAATCATATTAATCTTAGCACAACAATCTTAGCACACTGGCTTGACAGTGAATAATATTCATGAGATCATAATAATAGAATTACTGAATGGTAATTTACTAAAACTGGTAATAGAACTCAACTGGGAAGGTGAAAGGAGGAAGATACTGATGTTGTGTGGATAAGAAGGAAGTGGAGGGAAGGTATGGAAGAGTTAAGCCTCATCTACTACATCATCTACTACAGAAAGATAATTGTTGTTGTCTAAAACTCATAAATCAAGAACTAGCAACATAAGCATCAGCTAGGAATGCTTTTGGCTGCTGGTAACATCAAGGCTAACAGTAGTTTAGAAAAACAGAATTTAGTTTTTCTCATATAAAAAAAAATCAGTGGTCTGAAAGTGAGCAGCCCTGGCTTTGGTCCTGATGAGCAGTGATGTCAGTTCTGGCATTGCTAAGATTCTCTTGGCCTTTTCCCTGTGGGCACAAAATAACCCCTTCAACTCCGGCCATTGCATCTGCCTTGAAGGCAGTAAGAAGAAGGAGGGGGAGTTTGCTAGCTCCGCCTTGCCACTTATCAGGAACACAGTGTCAGCATTGACACTGGGAGTCTGCAGCCTACCTTCAATTTCTGTCTCATTGGCCAAGACTAGATCCCACAGTCAGCCCCATCTGCAAGGGTGGCTGGGAGAGTGGATATCTGGCTTTTCTAAGCCCTGAGGTGGAAAGGAAAAATTGGAAATTTTTCTGGGTTAGCCAATCACCAGATTGAGAAATATAAAAGTAAATGCTGGCGTTTTTAAAAGAAAGTTCAATTAATGAAAAAGAGTTGCCTCTTAGGAGCGGAACTGCAGAGTGAGAAGCAGTGAGGCATGGATTGTAAACAATGTTATTTTCAATATTATTACTCAATGTAATTATTTGACTTTTAAAACTATATAGTTTTGTATATGTATATATTTTAAACTCACATATATCCATATAGACACAATTTTGATTAAAATAAAATTAATTTAAGAAATTAAAGTATAAATTGCAAATGTGCTGTGCTCTTTCTTACCCAGAGTCTTTGCATGTACAGATCTGTCTCCTAAAAATTCTTCCTAGGCCGGGCGCGGTGGCTCACGCCTGTAATCCTGCCACTCTGGAAGGCCGAGGCAGGAAGGGTCGCTTGAGCTCAGGAGTTTGAGACCAACCTGAGCAAGAGCAAGACCTCGTCTAAAAATAGAAAAATTAGCCAGGCATGGTGGCGCACACCCGTAGTCCCAGCTACTTGGGAGGCTGAGGCAGGAGGATCCCTTGAGCCCAGGAGTTTGAGGTTGCAGTGAACTACCATGATGTCACTGTACTCTACCCAGGGCAACAGAGTGAGACTCTGTCTCAAAAGAAAAAAAATACTCTTTCTTTCTTTCCTCCCTCAGCCAACTAGCTCCCCACCTTCCTTCAGGTCAGTGCTCAATCGTTTCCCCCTCAAGAAAGCGTCTTCAAGGCCTCTTCAGCTCTCCCAGATTAGAGACAGGTATATTGGGAAGATACATTTCCTCTTTATTTATTCATGTAGTAATAATGCTCCTCTTCTTTTTTTTTTTTTTTTTTTGAGATGGGTCTCTGTTGCCCAGGCTGGAGTGCAGTGATGTCATCATAGCTCACTGCAGCCTCCAACTCCTGGGCTCAAGTGATTCTCCTGCCTCAGCCCCCCTAGCAGCTGGGACAACGGGTGTGAGCCACCATGCCCAGCTCATTTTTTTATTTTTTGTAGAGATGGGGTCTCGATATTGCCCAGGCTGGTCTTGAACTCCAGGCCTCAAGTGATGCTCCCACCTCAGCCTCCCCAAGTGCTGGGATTACAGCTATGAGCCACCTGTACCTGGCCTGCTCCTTTTCTTGAAAACACTTATCAGAGTTGTAATCTCATGTTTACTTGGTGGTGTTTGCTTATTAGTGTCTCCCACCACTGGACTCTGAGCTCCAGGCAGATATGATGCCTATTATTGGCCCATGATTGTCTCCCCAGTGCACACCTCACTTTTAGTAAATATCTGATGAATGAACAAATGAAAAATGCTCTGAATCCCACCACCCTTCCCATTTGACAACTATCCTCTGGTTGGGGGACTTCGATTGAGAGAGACATCAAATTGAGCACCTTCATCAGCAGTGTTGAGCAAATAAATGAATTCCGTAAGCATTTCGGGAGCATCTGCTATATTCCAGGTGAACTGGCTTCCTCATTTAAGTTTCAGCAGTACTCTATGAGATGGATTACTTATAACAGTAATTATAGCAGTTAAGGATGCTCTCAGCAGCAAGCCAAAGTGCATCCAGCTACTAGGGGCTTTAACTTCTCATACACGACAAGAAATCTGGGGACTGGGACAAAGGGAGGCAATTGCTGGCTAGTATTAGATAAACAACTTCATAACTCAAAGCTCTGGGTCAGCATCTGTGCACTTATCTGCCTCTCATGGTAGAATGTATCATGTCCTTATAGAACCAAGTTTAAAGGCTTGAGGAAGATAGACAGGGCGCTCACTGCAGGGATGAAAATCTTTCCCAGGAGTCCCCATCAGAATTCCTCTTGTGTCTCACGGGCTAGAACTGGTCAAATGACCAATATAGAAGCTGAAGCCACTTTCCATGAGATCAAGGAATCTCCACTCAATATGTGTACAAATCAGGCCAGGAGTGGTGGCTCACACCTGTAATCCTAGCACTTTGGGAGGCCAAGGTGGGTGGATTTCCTGAGGCCAGGAATTCGAGACCAGCCTGAGCAATATGGCGTGACCCAGTCTTTACCAAAAATAGAAAAATTAGCCAGGCATGGTGGTACATGCCTGTAGTCCCAGCTACTTGGGAGGCTGAGGCAGGAGGATCACCTAAGTCCAGGAGTTTGAGGATGCAGTGACCTCTGATGACACCACTGCACTGTAGCCTGGGCAACAGAGTGAGACCCTGTCTCAAAAACAAAACAAAACAAAACAAGAACAAATCAGGATGATCTTAGCAAGAAAGAAATGGGAGACTGGCACTTGTTTATAAAAACCAACAGTGATAACACAATATTAATAGCTCCATAGTACAGATAGTAAATTTGACTTTCATTCTGGATAGTGTAAGTAGCAGAGCCGCACCTCAAATCTAGATCTGCCTTTCTTCAAAGCCTGTACCATGCCGCCTCCTAGCCTTGAATATGAAGAACGTGGTAGATTTAGTCAGGAACGGCTTCACAGAGGAAAAATACTTTATGCAAAGTCTTGAAGGAAATAACACAAATTGGGTTGATGGATAGTATGAGAAGGTGGTTGTGGGGTTTTGTATTAATATCACCCTCTTCACTTTCACTCTTGTATGAAAATGTTTTTTATGTATGCCAGTGATCATCAGAGCATCTCTCCCTATTTTGGGCATTATCATTATTGCTTTGATGATCTAAATGAACTATAAATGAACTGAGAAGAGATGACATTTACCCAAGGGGAAATGCCAAAATGAGAACCCAGAGACCATGGCTGGGGCTACAGCAGAACAGAATGTTCCCTCTGAGATTTTCAATGAGCATACTTATTGTTGATGCCTCAACATCTTGAAAATATCTCAACCTGGAAAAACTGCCCCTTCCCTATTTGAAAACCTTCAGTGATTCCTTAGTACACATAGGGCAACTTAATCTACCAATTGAGACCCTCCCGCATCTAACCCCAATTGCCCGAATCCATCCCCAGGGGTCTTCCCCATAAGGAGACCCAAGTTGTGTATGGCCTGGTGTGAGGTCTGCAAGGCTACAGACGGAACAGAACTATTCTTGTCCAAAGCTTGGGATCCCCAAGTCATAAGTATGAGCAGAGCCATAAACCATGAATGAAAATTTTGGGAGGTGGGTCAAAAATGCCAGAAAGAGTATTTGGAGGAGGGACCTTAAAACTTAACTGGGCCAAAAAGAGATATTGAAACTGGACCAGGGGTCTAGGATCTCAAGCTGAGATCTATGAAGGAGTGAAAGCCAATGGGAGCAGTGAGGTTCAGGCAGTAGGAAGTGTAGGGCAGCCACCTGCACATTTGCTGATGGGATAATTTGCTTTTATTATCTGCCCTGGTCTTGGTACAGCCCCTCCCTTTCCTGCGTGAGGTGGTATCAGTTCTCCCCAGGTGGTCCTGGCGGAAAGCCCCGACATTTCTCCGGGTACTCTGGAGATATTAGACAGGGCTCTGTGATAGTTTCTTGTCCATGCCCTTCTCAGTTCACCAGGTTTTGGAAACAACCAGAGAAACAGTACATTTTTCACTGTGTTTTTTCCATCTCCAGTTGCACACTTTAGGCAGAGATATTCATGGGGTGCGGAGTGGGAGGTAACTAAGTCCATGTGTCCGAGCCCAGGAGGTGCGGAATTGTCATGGGCTCGGGCACTGGAGGCAGAAGGCACGTAAAGAAAGGCTTCTGAGGCCATGACTGGGCCCCAGGTAGTAGTTTTCCAGGTTGGGAGAGGGCAGATTTGCCAGGAAGAGAACCCTGTAGTGTTGCCCAATTCAAACGACCTCCCCGATTCTTGGGCAGTTGGCCTAAATTGTGAGAGAATATCTTGAAAATCTCTGAATGGCCTATCGCTCCTTCTGGCTCCTGCTGGGATGTCAGATGCTAGAGATGCTGTAGGGTCTTGCTACTTAAAGGGTAGACACAGACCAGCCAGTCTTGGAATAACCTGGGAGCTTGTTAGAAATACAGAATCTCAGGATCCACCTCAGACCTCCTGAACCAAATCTGTGTTTTAACGAGATTTATATGCACATTAATGTTCGGGAAGCACTTGTCTAGTGCTTGAAGATACAGCCATGAGTGGAAGCCATAGCTTCTGGGAGTTCAAGGAAAAGAACTATAATGAATTTTTGTAGATAAATTGTGACCAGTGGACCAAGCGTATCATTGTAGCAGAGACTATTTTTCAAAACTCAGTTGGGCTGGGTATGGTGGCTCACGCCTGTAATCCTAACACTGGGAGGCTGAGGTGGGAGGATTGCTTGAGGCCGGGATTTGAGACCAACCTGGGCAACATAGTAAGACTCTGTCTCTAAAAAAAAAAGAAAGAAAAGAAAAATGATCCAGGCATGGTGGTGCACACCTGTAGTCCCAAATACTTGGGAGGCTGAGGCAGGAGAATCACTTGAGCCCAGGAGTTTGAGGTTGCTGTGAGCTATGATGACACCACTGCACTCTACCCAGGGCAACACAGCGAGACTGTCTCAAAAAATAAATAAATAAATAAATAAAAACAAAAAATAAAAAATCAGTTGGGATTATCAATGGATGAAATTAATATGGTGAAGGATTAATAGGAAACTTTAGAATGAGCTATCAGGTGGTCACTACTTAAACCCATTGATCAATTTTAGCATCACTAAAAGTAGAACAGCCAGACACTGAGGACCTTCTGAGGAGCTACATGACCAAGCCTATCTTTAAGGTGCTATTACCTAGCTGAGTCTATGGCCATACCACCCTGAAAGCACCTGATCTTGTCTGATCTTAGAAGCTAAGCAGGGCTGAGCCTGATTAGTACGTGGATGGGAGACTACCACGGAATACCGGGCACTGTAGGCTTTTATTAAGGAAAAAAAATGAAGCTGAATCTAATCAAGCTTCCAGAGCTAATGTCTATTTGCAGGAAATAAGGGAAACAGGGAAACAAGTTGAATGACACTTCAAGGAGCCCAACAAAAAAAAAAATCTAGAATGTTGGGGAGCCTATAGGAAACAGAGTTAGTTACTGCAACAAGTCAATGGCGTGGGGAAAAAAATTGTGGAGGTGGTAGAGGAGAGGAATGGACATTAAAATAGATTTAAAAGGCCAAGAGCCAAATGTAATCTGTGGACCTGGTTTGGATCTTGATTTGGACAACTAACAACCAACTGATGCATGGCTCCTGGGTTCCTCATCCCAGCAGTAAGGGCCAAGAGTGAAAGGACATTAGCTTACTTTTCTCAGTCTTACCTTCTAATACTCCCCTTCATCGACTCTGTGCACCAGCCAAATGGCTCTGCAAATTGTACCTTAAATACTTATTGCATTTCTAGCTGTATTTAAAGCAGTTTAACTTAAAGAACTTAAGACTGATATAGAAACAAAGAGAAAGATGATTGTTCTTTATTCTAAGGATTTTAAAGAAATAGACTCCTTAGGCTTCCACCAGAACCATAAATGGTCCAGAAGGAAGAACCCACAGAAATTATCCTGGAATCCCAGGTTAAATCTTCTTTTTTCTCATTCTGTTAATTGCTGCCACATATTTTCTGTAGCCATGATGTGCTCAAAGTCAGAGTTGTCTGTAATTTTGTGGCATGTAAGTCATTAATTATTAGGTAACCTTCTGCTTTAATAGTGCCTTTAACATTTCAACAGAGGCAACTCATAAACGGTAACAATTTTAGGAGTTCTGTTTGTATTTGTGAGTATGTAAGTATTTTTTAAATGAAACAATGATGTGTTAGTTATCTATTGCTGTGTAACAAATTACCCCAAAATTTAGCAGCTAAAAACTACCATGTATTATACCACACAGTTTCCAAGACTCAGGAATCTGGGAGCAGCTCAGCTAGATGGGTCCAGCTCGGGGTCCCTTGTGAAGTTATGATCAAGCGGTCGGCCGGGGCTGTGGTCATCTGAAGGCTAGAGCATCTCCTTCCAAGCTCACTCATGTGGTTGTTCCACGGACTGTTGGACAGAAGGCCTCAATTACAGGCCTTGTGAATCTTTCCACAAAGATGTTTGAATATCCTTAAGACGTGACAGCTGGTTTCCCCTAGAACAAGTGACAGAGAGAAAGAGAGAGAGACCAAAAATGTCAGAGCATTTTTTTTAACCTGATCTTGGAAGTAACATACCATACCTTCTGCTGTGTTGTGTAGGTTACACAGACCACGCTTGGAATTATACCAGGAAGGTGGGATCCTTAGGGATTATCATAAAGGCTGCCTTCTGAATATGGGTAGTTTTCAAAGCTTAAAAAAAACTTGTTTTTAATACAACTCATTAAAACAAAGGGCTTGTCAAAATAAAATATGTGTGAGGATATTGTGTAATATATAGGTGTGTATGCATCCTCTCAGAATGTCAAGTCAGTTTTAACAGCAGAGCATAGAGTATTCTATAGGTCTCTTATTGTTTGGGATTCTTTAATGATTACATTTTTTCCATAATAAATTAAATTATTTTTTTTTCCTGGTGGCTATCTTTTATCCCAGACATTTTGGCTTTCTGGTTGAATTAATTGTGTCCTTATTTCAGCTGTCTAGCTGTGTCCTTCAGTTGGGAGAAATTCACCAAATATCCACTAATCTACAAAACCTCCACTGAGCCTGAACTTCTCTGGTTTAAAAAATAGATTCGGTGGGAATGGGCAGATTAGGAGGGAAAAAAAAGTCAATGTAAAAAAATAAAAGTCTGAAGGTAGAATTTGCCTGCTTGGAATCTCAGAGAAAGCTCGGGTGAGTCACCGGCTGCCTGGGTTGCCCCAGGCAAAATGCAAAATGGGTCCTTAGCCAAGATCTACCCACCATCCCCACCCCTCCGTTCCCTGCTGCAGGCATCTCAGCCCTTTGAAAGGAAGACAGCTTGTCCCTAAGAGGGGCCCCAACCCTCCCTGCCACAGATTTCTTGATACAGGCAGCCACCTAGGCCAAACAACCTTAGAGGTTCCCTGTTGTCTCTGACAATAGACAATCTGACAGCCCTTGGGGGTGGGGTGGGAGTGGAGGTAAGGAGGATTCCACCCAAAAATGTACTTTGCCGATATGTTCAGTGATTTTTAAAAAGTGAGATAGTATTTTTAAAGTAAAATTTTACATAAAAATCTGATTTCACCTTTTTTTAAAAAAAAAAACAGATGATCCAACAGCACTGGACTTACATGGCTATAATGACCCTAAGCAAAGATAGATGCCTCCTGTTTGCTCAGTCTCTACCAGGCCCTGCGTCTCCACAGTCCTCAAGCTGGGTGTCAACTGCCATTTATAATCACTCTTCTACAATTTTTCTAACATTCTTTTTCTGTGCCTATGTCTTTATCACTAATGGAGAAAAAAACAAACTAAGAGGACCACCTATTTTAAAAAAATTACAAGAGATCCTATTGCTCTATAGAAATAAAGAATATTGCTATGTGTTTATTATGTAAAGAATGACTGTATCTAAAGAACACACTTTAATTGTCATTTTAAAAAATCATATTAAGACCTAGGGTAAAATGAAATAATGTAAGATGAAAATGTTACCAACTGAAGAAGAGATAGACATTTCAAGACGTTTCAAGTTTTTACATGTGAATAAAGTAAGTGAAGTTGCTATTAAAATGCAGTTATGAATTTGATGCCAGGGCATTTAAACCTTTTACAGATGATAGGTTTATAAAAGTATCTTTTGAACATAGCACAATATGTCTTCCCTAACCAGCATTGGGAAACACTGGAACTCAGCATGTTGAAGATAGGGCTGGAAAAATCTTCAGGAACAGTTTTTTGGGGCCTCCAAAGAGGCCTCCAATAAGTTGCATTCTTTTTTCCCACCTAGGTTCTGAACAAGGTGAGAAACAAAATAAAGATTAAAGATGGAGGTCAAAATGTCATCTTTCCAATTGAGAGAGGTACTGTTGAGGTCTTGACTTAACAGGAGAGCCAAATTGAGCCTTCAGACTGACCTCCATCCAGAGTTCCAATCCCCACACGGTCCCAGGCCTGCAAATTGACTATGTAAGAGAACACCTGCAGGCAGATTTTGCTCAAGAGAATGAAGGAAAGCAAGAATCCAAAACAAACATGTTCAGTTTATCTTCCCAAATTTTCAAATCAGTTAAGTCACTCTAAAATCACCAGTGATGTATTATATTGACAAGAGTGCAGGTATGAACTGTACCTTTCAGTTAGCTCTATTAATCAATGGTGTTAATGAGAATTTAGGTGTGACCAAAGAATTCTTAGACATGGCAACCATGACAGGAAAAGATTTGGTTCTATGTGCTGTGCAGTGTAAGCCTATACTGGTAAAACCTATTAAGTGTGACTGCTGATGATGTTCCTGTGAAACACAGCGTGAAGGGTAGCCTTGCTTCAAATCCTAATCTATGGTGGTATTATGTTCTACATTCATGCAACATACAAATGGAAGCCACTGAATGCAGCACAATATGGCAACCAAAGCAAAACATGCCAATATTGGAATACCTCATTCGGTATCTGGGCAGTAATTACCCTAAATATAAAAACAGCCACCTACCTTTGTACATCATTGTTTTCCATCATAAAATAGAATTAAACTAATCTCACTTAGAGGATTCAGTGCTAACCTTGAAGTGACACAGCATGAAAGATAAGACCCGAGACAGCATTTCAGTGTATAAGGAAAAGTGAACAAACATTTGTCCTAAACAAAAGAAGAAAGAAACGCCACCTCCTGTGGGCAGCCTTAGAAGGCCTCTTCTCATACCTGGAGAATTAGTCATTCTGCAGGTTGGGTTCCCAGAGCACTTGGGACTGAGGCTTGTATCAGTTAGGACTCCGGGGTGCAAGCACAGAAACCCGCTGGGGCTGGTTACAAGCAGACGTGCATAATAAGGATGGAAGGTGTCGCATAGAATCCAAAGACAGACACACAGTGATGGCAGAAGGGGCTGCTGCCATGGGTGGTGGCACAGCCCAGAGCCCCTCTCACTGCTGACAGTCCTTTTCCTTCTTCTTTCTGGGCAACCCTCTTTCTCTGCTTCTAAGTCTACTTGGTGGGCAGAAGAAGGTGGCTTCCCATCCCGCTCAAGTTTTCATGTTTGAGCCACAGGGAGGGAACTGAGAACTCTCTCAACCTCCCATTCTCCTCCCCGCCACTCCTCTTGCCCCACCCTGGTTCTCAATTCCTAGGAGAAAAACTATGACTGGCCTAGATTAGACTCGGTGTTCACGCTGTGCGCCAATCCATTGTTGCCAGGCAGGCAAGACCATGCAGAAACGTACTCTTCCCACCTCACCACAACCAGCACCAACTAAGGCCACCCATTTAGAAGCGCTGAGCTGATAATCCAATAGGTGTCCACTAAGTTTATGTGACTTTTCTCCTGGCTTAACACAGAAGGTGGGGGAAGGGGGGAAAGACAGAGAGAGAGAGAAAGAGAGGGGCACTTTGAAGCAAGATACTGCATCTTACTCCTTTTTCTGTTTTCTGTTCCTAGCTTAGTGACCTTAGGTTGGTTAGTTGGTGAAGGGAATATATATGTAGTAAATATAGATGTTTGTTGTATGATTGACTATGAAAATGCACAGACCCAGGCTGTGCTTCCCAGGCAAAATATACACATGCAGTTATGCACACATACACATATACACACAAACACACACATACACACAAACACACACACACACTGCTGTGAGCGGCACCCCCTCAGGATTTCTTAGTTACAATCAGAAAAAATTAGCTCTAGCTACTTTAACCAGAAATGGATTTCAATGGAAGGATATGGACAGCTGGCAGAATGAAAGAGAAAGTTGATTGTCTGGGCTCAGGAGAGACAGGAACTGGGTCTGTTCCTCCAGCTCTCAGTTATGAGGATGAGTGGATGGTCGGCACAGGTCACTGGCACGCCATTTTCTGCCCCTAGTTCCAGACTCAGATCCTGGAAGAAGGCATCTGATGGGTCTAGCTTTGGTCCAGCGGCCCCATAGCCCCGACCCCGGCACCTTGACTGAGAGTCCACTACATGGCATCCATGGGACAAGGGTAGGGCTCCTGCATCAATACTGGGAAGAGGAATATAGTCCAGGTGGGCAAAGGTAACAGAGCCCACTGCAGAAACCCCTTCATACTAGTGGGGCAGTTATGCGTATGGCGAGGTGCGGACGGAAAGTGAGCTGGCTGCTGCCTGGCCTGGTTCATCCTGCCAGCCAGCAAACAGCTGGGAAGCTCCTGACAGGCACCAGGGAAAGACTGAGACCTCCCCCAGCCTTGGCACCCCACTGTCACTCCCCCCTCCCTCCAGGAATGCTGCCTGATTTATATTCCCTTCCATCCAACACTCTGAAATTGGAGATCTGCATGGGAGTCCTGGACTAGCACAGCTTGGGTTGACAGTTTGACTCATCCCGAAACAGCCTCTGGCACATTCCAAATCAGGAAAACCAAAAGGAAAAGCCAATGGGTGGGGTCACGGGGCGTGCAGAAGCAGGGGAAGACCTGCTGGTGTTTAGTTAAAGCTTTCATCAATTTCATCGATGGGTTACTCAACTGAGGATCTAGGGTAGATCCTGAAAGTATATGGAACTAGCAGATGCCCTTGGGAGTCTCTTCAGTCCTCTAGATTTGGAGATTCTCCAGCTGAGTGATCTTATCTCAGATGGAGGGAGGTGAGGTCCACACAGTGTCCATTTTCAGGTCTCCATCTGCTGGGCCGAGGCGCCCGTCTGGGGTAATGCACATGGCTGCCTCAGCACCCACCGCTGTGCTGGAACGCATGCCTGCAGCTGGGGAAGAGTGCCACCTTGGTCCGCAGTCAGGCCCTTGCAACGCCAGCTGAGTGCAGAATGCCTTTTATTCTAAAGATCTGCACTTGATGGAGCCTTTCTAAAGTATTCAATTGAGTTTGCATAGAAAGAACAATTCACTTTGTTTTCACACTCCTGTTTCCTTTGTTTATGTAACAGTCAAGTAGATCACTTACATTATAAGGGGCATCATCAGGTCTGGTGACAAACACAGGTGAGCCCCTCAAGCCAAGGAGCTGGATCTCTCCCAGCCTTTGTGGCTCCTTGTGTGGGAACATTTCACAGAGCGAGTGTGGCAAGTTGCCTATTACACGGAAATATTTACTATGGTTGACTCCAGGTTGTAGGTTTATGGGTGATATTTTTGGGTGGTACCTTTTTTTTCCCCCAGGGTTCCAATAAACCCAGAGAAATTTACTATCTTAACGATTTTTTTCTTTTTAGAGATGAGGCCTTGCTGTGTTGCTCAGGCTGGTCTGGAACTCCTGGGCTCAAGCGATCCTCCTGTGTCACTGGGACTACAGGTGTGGCCCTGCTCCTGGCAACTATTTTTATAATCAAAGGAAAATGTGCATTTTTAAAGACTTATTTGCACATTATTCACCCACCAATTCAAATATATTTTTGGCCTTTGTTAGGAATATACCAAAGACAATTTTCAAGGAATTTGTTGACAAGAGAAACTTAGTACAAGGAAAAAAATCCATTTTTGATAATGGTAGATAGAAGAAATTTTATAGATTTTTGGAGCACCTTTATGGGTTTACCCTGCATTAAGCAAACCTCTACATACAAATTGAAATTGGGGTGAGAATTAACCATTGTAAAATCCCCCTTAAGTGGGCCAATCAAAATAGGATTTTTTTAAGTTACCGTACGTAGCACCATGTTTTTCTATTTCCTAACTTTTTTACTCTAAATGTGGTAGAATTCATTTTAATACTCACTGTTGAATGAAAGAATACAATGATTACTCATAACCTAACTACCTGTGACATTTTTGTTTCAAATTATTTTCTGCTGTAGACCTTCAAATCTTTTAATAAGCCTTGCCCATTTTAGCCTCAAAACAGCGTTCAGAATAGGCCAGGAAGATGTTATTGTTCCAATAAGTTCCTCGGGGAGACAGCCAGCCGGTCAGTGGAACGCCTACCTCTTGACTCCTCTGTGCCAAGCAGTTTTTCCAGAGACAAGCTGGCTGTGTCCAGTGAGGGACACCTGTACTCTGGGGAAGGATTAGCACATTCCCCAGAGATAAGTGAACTCTCACTAACTAGACTACTCTGTGGATTGCTAAGGACTGCAAAGAAATGCTAAGGTCACTTATGTGGATGATTTTTGCTTCTTTATGTGTGTGTGTGTTTTTAAGTCCTCGATACTGTTTCTTATCATTTTCTTTCAGAAATTTTACATTGATTGTTTTAAGTTCCTGTGTCAGAATTTGATGTAATTGTGTGAAATAATTAATCTACCATTAGGGACCCTTTTTTAATGACCTGAATACCTGCTTAGCTAAAATTTAACATAAATTTTAAAATTGTTTACCTTTCTGTGGAAATACAAAGCAATTGAAAAAAGGCGAAACATTTTCCCTCTCGTCTCTCTAATTATAAAAACCTCTAGATTTTTTTTTGTTTGGTTTTGTTGTTATTCTGTTAACGTTCTCTGACACTATTATCATTCCCCAGGACAATTATTTTCTTTGGGATAACTTTCTGGCACTTCACTGTGTTTTAGTCCAGTGAAACTGAAGGGTGGAATCCAAACAAAACCTTGTTTACTTTTTCCACACTTCAGGAACCAGAGTAAATTCAGTCCAAAGAACCCTAGGGGAAGGAAAAAAAAAATAAAGGCTTTTCATTGTGCACAATTGAAATTAGCAAAGAAGGCTTTATTTACACTGGACATTATCATCCTAATTAAAAGGGTAAGGCAATACATCAATAATGGTAGATGATTGCCCTTGAGAGCAGCTATTGATGAGATATGGTAATCAAATAGTTGGAAGCATTTAAATGTTAATAGAATTGAATTTTAGGAGCTGCCCAATTTTTGTGGAAGGATCGTTATATTTGGGCAGAGTAAGTTTTTCTGGGAGCCTCCCTTGACGGTGCTTTAACTGGGTTCAAAGTGGTACTATTTTCTCTGGGGTGACCATTAGATCGACTTCAGGGAATGAGAGAGGGCCCCAGCAGCGTTCACCTGTCCCAGGTGTCTGCGATCAGTCTGTCCAGTCGGGCAGCGCGCCAGCCAGCCTTCCTCTGTTTGGTGTTTCAGCTTTCCGTTCCCTCCTTTCCACCTGTTGGCTCCTAATGTGGGACACCACTGTTGGACTCTGGTTTTCTACCCTGGTGAGCGTTCAACAGTCTGATTTGATGCCTTGCTTTCAGAGCCAAATTTACCAAAGTATGGGATGGACTCACTTCCTAGGAATGGAGAAAAAAAGAATCCAATTGAGGTTCCACTGGTAAGTTATCACTACAATTACTGCCTAAAATTAAAGAAACCCTTCTCCCTTCCGTAGTATGTTGGAGCATATGCAATTGCTACTATTTAACCATTTAAAAAAATTTTTTTTTATTGTGGTAAAATACACATAACATTTATCATCTTAACCATTTTTAAGTGTACAGTTCAGTGGTATTAAATACATTCATAATGTTGTGCAACAATCACCACTATCCATCTCTATAACACTTGCCATCTTGTAAAACTGAAACTTTGTGCCCATTAAACCAGTGGTCCCCAATCTTTTTGGCACCAGGGACCGGTTTCATGAAAGACAATTTTTCCATGGACAGGGGTGAGGAGGGGATGGTTTGGGGATGATTCAAGCTCATTACATTCATTGTGCACTTTATTTCTATGATTATTACATTGTAATATATAATGAAATAACTATACAACTCATCGTAATGCAGAATCAGTGGGAGCCCTGAGCTTGTTTTCCTGCGGCCGCTGATGTGACAGGAAGCAGAGTTCAGGCAGTGATGCCAGCAATGGGGAGCAGCTGTAAATAGAGATGAAGCTCGCTCACCTGCCGCTCACCTCCTGCTGTGCGCCCAGTGGCTAAGAGGCCACGGACCACTAACAGTCAGCAGCTTGGGGGGTGGGGACTGCAGCATTAAATCATAACCTACCGTCCCCCCTTCCCCTCAGCCCCTGGCAACCACCATTCTATTTTCTGTCTTTATGATTTTGATTACTCTAACTACCTCATATAAGTGGAATCATACAGTATTTGTCTTTTTGTGACTGGCTGATTTTACTCAGCATAATGTCCTCAAGGTTCATTTGTGTTGTAGTACATGTCAGACTTTCTTCCTTTTTAAGGTTGAATAATATTCCATTGTATGTATATACCACATTTTGCTTATCTATTCATCTGTCAGCAGACACTTATGTTGCTTCTACATTTTAGTTATTGTGAATAATGCTGCTATGAACTGCTGCTATGGGTGTACAAATATCTCTTTGAGACTCTATGTGCAATTCTTTTGGGTGTATACCCAGAAGTGAAGTTGCTGCATCATATGGTAGTTCTATTTTTAATTTTTTGAGGAAATTTCACACTGTTTTCCACAGTGGCTGTGCCATTTTACATTCCCACCAACAGTGTACCAGGGTCCCAATTTCTCCATATCCTCACCAACATTTGTTATTTTCTGTTTTCTTGATACTAGCCATCCTAAGGAGTGTGAGATGGTATCTCATCATAGTTTTGATTCACATTTCCCTAATGATTAGTAGTGTCGTGCATCTTTTCAATTGCTTATTGGCCATTTGTATATCTTCTTTGGAGAAATGTCTGTTGAAGTCCTTTGCCCATTTTTGAATCAGGTTTTTTGTTGTTGTTGTTGTTGAATTTTAAGAACTCTCTGTATATTCTGGGTATCAATCCTTTATCAGATATATGGTTTGCAAATATCTTATCCCATTCTGTGGGTTGCTTTTTTACTCTGTTGATAGTGTCTTTTGATGCACAAAATTTTTAAATTTTTATGAAGTCCAATTTGTCTATTTTTTCTTTTGTTGCCTCTGCCTTTAGTGTCATATCCAAGAAATCTCTGCCAAATCCAACGTCATGAAGCTTTTGCTCTGTTTTCTTCTAAGAGTCTTATAATTTTAGGTCTTACATTTAGGTCTCTGATCCATTTTGAATTAGTTTTCTTATGTGATGTTAGGTAAGAGTCCAACATCAATTTTTTGCATGGGGATATCCACTTTTCCCGGCACCATCTGTTGAAAAGACTGTCTTTTCCCCATTGAATGGTCTTGGCACCCTTGTGAAAAATTGTTTGACTATATATATGGGTCTCTATTCTGTTCCATTGTTCTATATGTTTGTCTTTATGCCAGTACCACATGGTTTTTAAAAAATTTTTAAAACTTTTAATTATTATGAGTGCATAATAGTTGTATATATTTGTAGGGTACATATGATGTCTTGATAGAGGCATACAATGTGAATTAATCAAATCAGGGTAATCGGGTTATCCATCACCTCAGGTATTTATCATTTCTTTGTTTAGAAACATTCCAATTCTACTCTTTTAGTTATTTTAAGGTATATGCTAACTTATTGTTGATTATAGTCACTTTGTTGTGCTATCAAATACTATTCATTCTATCTAATATCTAACTATACCTTTTTACCCATTAACCATCCTCACTTTATTCCTCCCTCCCCACTACCCTTCCCAGCCTCTGGTAACCATCATTCTACTCTCTGTCTCCATGAGATCAATTATTTTTAATATTTAGCTCCCACATATGAGTGAGAACATGCGAGATGTGTCTTTCTGTTCTTGGCTTATTTCACCTAACATAATGTTCTCTAGTTCTATCCATGTTCTTGCAAGTGGCAGGACTTCATTCTTTTTTGTGGCTATTTAATATTCCATTGTGTATATGTACCACAATTTCTTTATCCATTCATCTGTTGATGGACCCTTAGGTTGCTTCCAAATCTTGGCGATTACGAGTAGTGCTACAATAAACAGGGGAGTGCAGATATCTTTTCGATATACTAAATTCCCTTCTTTTGGATATATACCTAGCAGTGGGATTGCTGGGTCAAATGGTAGTTCTGTTTTTAGTTATTTGAGCAACATCCATACTGTTCCAAACATACTTCCATAGTGTTTGCACTAATTTACATTCCCACCAACAGTATACCACAATGTTTGGATTACTGTAACTTTGTAGTAAGTTTTGAAATCAGGAAGTGTGAGTCTTCTAGCTTTGTTTTTCTTTTTCAAGATTGTTTTGGCTATTTGGGGTCCCTTGAAATTCCGTATGAATTTTAGGATGGGCTTTACTATTTCTGCAAATATTTAAACATTTTCAATTTTTAAAATGTCAATTTTATGTGATTCAAGTTAATAGCTGAACTCTGTGGCCCACAATAAAGTGAATTAGGCTGAAGGAGAAGGGAACTGATTGATTTTTTGAAGGCACAATATGGGCTACACATAACCACCCACTCACACCTCGAGTTATCTCTGGAATATAAGCAATATGAAGGCAATGAGTCTATGGCTCAGTAGATATTTGCTAAGCAAGTAAATGCTAAGCAGTGGCATAAAATAGACTAGGATATAATAACATCTTTCAGAGTGCTTGTGATGTAAGCCCCCTTACATAGAGGAAATATGTATGCAAAGTGACCAAAAAGGTGCCTGGCACATCGTAGCAGCTCAATCAATATTAGGATGGAGAGGCTGAGGCTCAGAGAGGTGAAATAAAATGGCCAAAGATAAACAGCTGGTGTGGCTGGTACGTGAAGCGGTGGGGTTGGGGGGGCAAACTCCATGTTCTTTCCATGCTGCTCCCACAGTTGGTATTTTATACAAGATCCAATCTTGGTAGCCCCCTCAGCTCTGCTCCCCACAATCCTCTAACACCCACCCCCAATCCTTCGTCATATTATCCATGAATTCTCCGAGATGGTTATCCCAGGTCTGGACCACCGGAGCTAGAGAAAAGGGCAAAGGCAGGAGGACTTGCCTTCCATGTCTCACTGCTGACCCCCGCCCAGCTTCCTCACCAGCCCCTTATAACCTGCCGATGGCTGAGAGCTGCTGGGCCAGACTGTGCCCCTTTGGCAGACATACAGTTCCGCACCCCTGTTTGGTCTCCAATTTCCAGGAGAGGAGGAGCAGGAGAAACTCTTACTGAGACACCTTCTATAAGCCAGCCACCACACTAAGCTCTTTACTTGCATTGTTTCTTATACTGTTCGTGACAACCCATCAATCCACGATTGTCTTCGTTTTACAAATGTGAAAACTGAAGTCATTGACACAACGCCACACAGTGAATTTCCACTTGGCTCTCTCTTATTCCAGTGCCCTTATGACCTAAGATGGAACCAAAATGCCATCATATTATCAAGAAGGAGGATAAGAACAGCTACAGGAGAGCTGTAAGATTGAAATATTAGAGGACGGGGATCCTTTGTTATCAAAGTGCAATTGATCAGAAATTCCCAAGCTCTTAGTAAGTCCCCTCCAGGGGTTCTGTCAGCGGCAACTGCCCAGTGACTGGGAATTAGGAGAGTATGTGAAGATGCTGTCCTTGGTAAAACTACCCCATAGGAAAGGAGGCAAGAAAATTAAGATAATGATGGGCCAAAAGGAGAAAATAGCAGAGAAGGAGCGAGGATTCCAGAGCCCAACACACTTAGGCTTGAAACCTGGCTCCACCATTGGTTTACTGTGTGACCTTGGAAAAGTTACCTCCCCTCTCTAAGCCTTAGTTTCCCTATCTGTATAAAAGGGGACAAATAATGCTGACCTCATTGGGTCAAAAAATGACAAGGTTTAAAATGCTGGTGTTTGTAGGGGATCTACCACATGTTAAGAATTTAATAAACATTGGCTCTCCTCCCTCCTCTGACGGATTAGGGAAAGCAACATCACTTTGCTTAAATGCATATAAAAAGGTTTCAGACAACTTCTTAACAATGGGGATCTTTGTCAGTGAATATGCAAATCAAAAATAAAGAGAGGTTAAGAAAGCTTGGCTAGTGGTATCCCTATCTCTGCTTACAATCTGGCTCATCACAAGGGTTTTCCACCTTGGAAAACAGCAGAGGCTCCTGTTTGAGACACTCTGTCTCTGACAGGGGTGAGCCCACTCCTTCCCAGACTCCAGCCCATGCTGGGCACAAAAGGGTCTTGGGGGGGGGAGCCCTCCCCCTCAGGGATCCCTTTGTCATTACCAGATGGGCCAGACCTTAGAAGAGAAGACAAGAGGTGGAAGCAAGGGAGGGAAGTGGGGGTGTTGCAGCTTAGTCTTCCCGTATGCTATGAAATGTGCAAAACAAAGAAGCCCACGGGTCGTAGTAACAATTCATGAAAATCACAGATTTCAGAATCCAAGGCAAGATCAATAACGTGCTGTTGCGATCATTTTATTGACATTCTTTCTCATCACTATCAAACTGATCATAGGTACAACTCACTGAAACACTCAACGTTCTTAGTACACACTTTGTTTTTCATTTAGAAGTATAGGAAACGTTTCAATTATTTTTTCCATTTGTAAGAGCTTTCTTTGGACCGTGATGCATTAGTCCCTGTTCATTGCTGCTTATCAAAGAGCTTTCATGAACTCATGTGGCTTCAGGGAATTCTGCCTTAGGAGGTGTGTTGGATTCGACTTGTTCCCTTGCATCCTCCTTACCTGGCCTGCGTGTTCCACTTTCCCTCTCATGTTACCGAAGGCAGACATCTCCAATGGACCGTTTAACCCCTGCCCCCACTTTCCTCCAGCTCTGTTGGATCCCAAGGCTTTTTTAAAAACATTGACTCACTCAAATTGACTTATTCAAACTGACAAAATGCAGTTTTATATAAGTCTAGCCATGAAAGCACTATAGGGACAGGTCTTTATCATTCTGCAGAATAAAAAGGGAGAACCAAAGTGATTCCAATGGCTGTTTGTCTACTGAGTGCACAGGGTGTTGGGGACCAGGCTTGGGAGCTGGCCTTCTGTTTCCTCCTCACTTCATTGCTCTGCTCTGACACACTGGTACTCGCCCTCTGGGCAAGCGGGCTGATTGTTTGTCTTGGGAGATTGCCCACACTTGACTGTTTTATAACAACTAAATATCTTTGGATTTTAGCTTGGTTTTTTCTTGGGGGCCGCATGGTTGGCCTGGGCGCCAAGTGATTTTGCATGTTCAGGGAGGGAAGGTTGAGGCTGAGCACTGTGTGAATATCAGGTAGGTCCACAATGCCTTACTGGATTAGACTGACACATGCCAATTTACTTGGAAAAGCTTGTGTTTCCTCTACTACCCTCATCTTCTTAAACGTAACATCTTGCTTATGGAATACCAGGAAGTGGTTGCATGCTATGAAGGTGGTTCTTTATTCACAAAAGAGTTCAAGACACCAACAGTCATATTAACTTTGCTTTTCTAAGATGCCCAGACCCCATTTAGGAAGGACTACCTACAGAATGAAAAACTCTTCCACAAGAACCAGTGGATTCCTTGACTAAATGAAGTGTTGGTTTGGCCAAACAGCAAGAGTATATCAAATATTGGCTAAGCAAGTGGCTTTTGGCCTTCTTTATGTATAGGATTTACCTGGGAGTGATAAAAAAATATACACTTGCCCAGACTCTGCCCCAGAGATTCTGATTTCCACAGGCCCAGACATATGTCTTTTTAAAAAATTCTTCTGGTGATTCTAAAAGGCAGCCAGGGTTCACAACACTTGGGCTAGGCTCTCTCTCTCCTTTACAGAAAGATCCAGAATTTATCTTAGAAGGATCTGTAAAATAGATTTGTTGTTTGGTTGTCTCCAACTACTGACACTAGAACTATTTGATTGATTGTACCCTTTGTAAATAGTTCTTCTGTCACTAACAACCATCCAGCAGCTATGTGAACAATCTAGACTTCAGTCTCCTTATCTGTAAAATAAAGGCTTAGCTTATAGGATTTCCAAGGTCCCTCCCAGGTCTAACTTTCTGTCATATTATGATTCCTAATTTCTTTATTTCTCAAATTCCTGAACAGGATAGCAGCTGGAGGAATAAGTAGGAATTTGAAAGAGAGAAGCTAAACATAATCATCATCATAATAAATGACAGAACTTGGTAGAGCCAGATCTTAAGTCTGGGTCCCTCAGGGGGTTATTTAGGTGGTCATGGTTAAAAACACAGACTTAATGGAGCTCAGCTCAGCCGCTTATGACCTTGGGCAGATTACTTAACTTCTCTGCCTCAGTGTTTTAATCTGTAAAGTGGAGTCAATAACATATTCTATGACATAGGTAGAATGAGTTCATCCATATAAAATACGTCAAACACTACCTGGCTATAGCACATGCTTGATAAATATTACCTGTTATGATTATGCCTCCAAGACTTCTTCCTTTGACCTGTGCTCACTTAAATACAACTAATATCCTCCCTGCCTTCAGGTTCTAGTCTCTCATTAGCTGAACAAAATTCATATCAAGAAGAATAAGTTCAACTGGTATTATGAAGTAATGTCTGTTGCTGGAACCCTGTGAGAAAATATTACTTTACGGGGGCAAAATCTAGATGTTTGGGAGTGGTCATGCCCCTACAGTAGGGGCTGTGTGAACTGCTTGCTCAACATCTTAGGATCCTCCATCAGAACAGTATTCTGGGATTTTGATTTTGTTCTTGTAAGTAATACCAAGCTCGCCTTTCTCCAAAGAGGATCATGCATTCTCTCTGATATCACAGAGAGCGGGGTCATTCCTCCCTGTCTTCTGCTGCACACCCCCTCAGGCAGTGTTTCTGTAATACTATGAGGGAGGCAGGGAATGTTCTGGAGATTCTCATTCTCTAAACTCAACCTTATTCTCAAATACAGTGCATGTGTGGGCTCTTCCACTGCTCAACTTTTTCCTGTTCAGGATTATAATCCCAGAAGAGTCATTGTGACCCTGCAGGAGAATAGTTGTTAATAGATGCATCATTTAAATTTTCTCTTGCCACATCGATTATGGCCCTGGGTTGTTCTTAAGCAACCACAGAAAATAGGTACAATGCTTGGAAGAGTAATCCCTACTTCAAGCAAATCAAAATAAGACACTTTTTGATTTATGCAGAAGACACAGTAGGAGACAATGATTGGGTTTTTTCAAATATGTATTATCTTACATCATGGTAAAATTCTTTTCAATGGGTTTCCCATTGCATTTCAAATATGAATGGACATTCAAGGATTCAATTTGGTATTAGACATTAAACAAGGAAATACAGTGTCAGAAACTCCGGGAAGGGGGAGGTCAGGACACTTGGTTTACAGTCTTGACAGTCTTGGCCACACCACCAGCTCTCAAAGCCTCCTCTGCCTTGCCCATGATAAAGCTGAGTATGTTGTCTGAGGGCCCTAACCACAGTGCAGGGTAAATTTTGGTCAATCTAGCTAAATGTTTGTCAATTTTGTTGATCCTTTCAAAGAACCAGCTTTTAGTTTCACTGATTTTTTTGTCTAACATTTTTCTAGTTTCTATTTCATTAATTTCTGCTCTAATCTGTTTTTTCCTTCTTCCTCTTTGCTTTAGGTTTAGTTTGGTCTTTTTCCAGTGTCTCAAGGTATAAGTTAAGGTTATTGATTTGAGGTCTTTCTCCTTTCTTTTTTTTTTTTTAAGAGACAGGGTCTTGCTCTGTCACCCAGGCTGGAGAGCAGTGGTGTCATCACAGCTCACTGCAACCTTGAACTCCTGGGCTCAAGCGATCCTCCTGCCTCAGCCTCTCCAGCAGCAGGGACTACAGGTGCGTGCCACCATACCCAGCTGACCTTTCTTAATGCAAGCGTTCATAGCTATACATTTCCCTTCAGGCACTGCTTTAGCTGCATCCCATAAGCTTTCATACGTTGCGTCTTCATTTTCATTCATGTCAATGTATTTTCTGATTTACATTTCCATTTCTTTTTTGACCCATTGATTATTTTGATTATTTTAGAGTATTGTTTAATTTCCATATATTTGTGAGTTTTCCAAATTTATTCCTACTCTTGATTTTACTCCACTGTGGTCAGAGAACACACTTTGTATTATTTCTATCCTTTTAAATTTATTGGTTTGTTTTGTGGCCTAGTTTATGGTTTACACTGGAGAATGTTCCATTTGCGCTTGAGAAGAATGTGTATTCTGTTGTTGGATGTTCTGTAGATGTCTGTTAGGTCTAGTTGTTTTATAGTGTTTTTCAGGCCTCCTATTTCCTTGTTACTCTCTCTAGTTGGTCTATCCACTATCGAAAGTGGTGTATTGAAGTATGTAGTTGACTTTTGAAGACTACTTTGTGCGAAGCACGCGGCAGTTGAACTTCTAAGGAGTGCTTATATCTATGAAGCACAGTTGTAGTCACAGCATCCTTGTAAAGCAGATAAATAATGATATTTATATTCCCTTTTTAAAAATGGACAAGTAGAAGCATGGAGCAATTAACTAATATGCCCAGAATTAGTGAGAGAGTGGCTGAGTGGAGACAGTGAGCAAGTCTTTTGACTGTTCCCAGTGTTACCCTTCCATCGCTGAACTGCCTTCCTTGTGGACCAGTTACAACAATGGCACCAACATATTGTGTGTGTCTGTGTCTATGTGTCAGTGTGACAGAGAGAGAGACAGAAAGATAGAAAGAGTGTGTCAGAGAGCACGTGCAAGTGTGCTGGACAAATGCGATGTTAAATTTCTGTTTATCCTGGAGCCACAGTCAGGCTTTGTCATTCTTGGAATTTTTGCACATGATCAGGGTGCAGTTGTGGACTCATTATTTACATAACATTTTCCATCCGTCTCCCCCTCACCTGGAGGGAGAAAAGGGGACTTTCTCTGAAGCCATTAGAGACACGCTCCCCTTATCTTTCGTGCCGAAAGCCAAAAGGCCTTCCCGCTGTCTTCTCAGGACTGTGTTAGGGAAGTGACTTGGGTGTCAGAGTGACCATTATTAAGGCAGATAATCACATGGCTTCTCTCTTCTCTCCTTTCCTGCCTTCCCTCGTTCTCACCTGGCTGTCTACATAGCAGGCCCTCCGTCAATATTTATTGATTTGGTTTTGTAAAGAGGCCAGGCTGTCATACCCTAGTTAATGAACAATGGACTTCAGTGAGAGGTGGGGCTGACAGAAACCCGGGTGGACTCCTCTGCTCCTCGGGCGTTTTCTGGAGTCCGTCTCTGAGAAGAATGATAGATGAAGACTGGAAGAGGGAACAAGCAGCGGCACAGGGTCACAGCAAGAGAGGGACACCTGGACTCCGGTCCTGCCACTGAGACTCCTCACCTCTTAGGGGAGTGGCAGCCTCTGTGACTGTAATATGTGGGTGCTCAATCTAAAGGCCTGCGCCTGCAGGGTTTATTTCTGTCTTAATTTTTTCTCATTCTGTGAAATACTTCATTCCTTTGCTCACTTGCTTTCATACTCACGCCCTGATCCAATACATATTTATAGAGCACCTACTAAGTACCAGGCACTATGGAGACCTGGGTTGGGAGGTAGGGAGGGGATGCAGAAATAAGTAATGAGCAACTCCAGCCCTTGAGCCCATCTTGCTGGATGGAGGGAGAGAATGGAAGACAGACATCCACGTGGATAACAGTACAGGGCAGAACTAGATTGCTAGCTCCTGGGGTAACTCCCCATCCAGGCCCGTATAGGCGGTGCTTGCCTCAGGAACCTAGGAAACTGAGGCAATGCCAAGGGGAAGCTGGGAGGTAGGGGGTTCTTGAATGAGTGGGAGGGCCCAGGGAGACGCTTCTAAGCACTTAACAGTATTTGAGGAGGTCATAGATCACCTCTCTCCCACCCGCTGGAGACATGAGGGATGAATGCACGTAGTGGCTGTGTGTCTAGGTATTTGGGGTTGAGTAAAGAGCCCACATGGCAGTATTTGTGCTATAGTCTGGGTCCATCAAATAGGCTGCTAGTGTTCTGTGAGATTGGTTGCCCCTAAGATCTGTTGTTCCTCAGAGATCAACGGAACTCCAGTGGGCCTTGGAAGGAGGTCCATGAGTCTCCCAGGACCGTGCCCTAGGTAGCCACAGCCTGACCTGCAAGTGAACATGGGCCATCACCCAGGTTCAGCTCAGCTCCATTCCTAGTGATCACAGAGCCCACAGGCCAAACCAGCCCATGCAAATGTCCAACAGAGCTTGCAAACAAAACCAAAACTAAAAAAAAGAAAATTAAAGAAATCCTGAGTCATACCCTCTTTTGTGCAGCCTGAACCATCTTGCTGCCATGCACAAGACCAGTCACAGCATCTGCTCTTGGCTATTGGATGATGGGACTCCAGTAATACACTCACTTCACCTCTCTTCCCATTGGACCAGAGAGGGGGAAATCCCATCCACATCTGTATTCACTCAACCAAAAAGAGATGCAATGGGGGTATAATTCAAATCCTAACATGGCAGTGAGAATAACAACACAGCTAAACTGATTGCTCAATGTGTGCCAGGCACTGTGTTAAGCACTTTGTATACGTTATCTTATTCCATTCTTCAATCCTACAAGGTGGGTCTATCATTGTCCCTGTTTTTATTGATGAGGAAACTGAGACATTGAGAAAACAAACAGCAAAGTAATTAAAATCCAGAGTGTGTAACTCCTAAAGACACATTTTATTGATTGATTGGTTGATTGTAGAGACAAGGTCTGCTTATGTTGCCCAGGCTGGTCTCAAACTCCTGGCTTCAAGCGATCCTCCTGCCTCAGCCTCCCCAAGTGCTGTGATTATGGGCATGAGCCACCATGCCCAGCCAAGACACATTCTTTTTTTCTTTTTTTCTTTTCACTCTTGCTAAACTCCCTACAAGACACATTCTGAACCATTACCCAATAATGTACCTCTAATGGCTGCATTTTACCATAAGTGAAAATTAAGCAACAAAACACACACATTGGAACATCTTTCTCTTCCTATGAGTTGAGTTTTGATCTGAATGTTTGTGTTTTCTGTCGGATGTATGTTTTTCATATCGTAAGCCACTGCAAATTCTTGATGGAATTAGGCACATCATAAAGCACAATTTATTTAAAAAAAAAAAAAGCAAGAGAACACACACAGAGATCATGGAAATTGGCTCCAACCTCTGGTTATGCCTGCTTTGGGCTGGGGGCTGGTGGAGTTGTCTTCGTGGCTGCCAGACAGACGGTTGTTTGAACTTGGCTGGTTATGAGAGCCGACAGAGTGAACTTGAAGAGAAAGATAAACATACAACGACTGTTCAAAGCTTCAGGTGTTATGATTGCTAATTGAGAAAGGCTCTAAATGATACCTCTACCGGGGGTGGAGGAATTTCACTCCGGAGGATTAATGGCTCAGGGGAACTCTGGCGCTCTGTTCCTTCAGACTCCCCCTTAAAGAAAATTATAAATGATTCCGGTGTCCTAGTCAATGAGAAGCAGATATGCTTCAGAGCAGCCCAGGGCAGCAAAAGCACCTTTCACTCTGGACCTCTTCAGGTGGACTCTTTACACATGCACACACACACACACACACGCACTCTCAAACATGTGTACACACACACACACACGCACTCTCAAACATGTGTACACACACACACACAGAGTCTTGTACACACTTGCACCCAGATATATCCATGTGCAAAAGCACACACCAGCTCCCATAACACTCATACATTCACACGCAGATATTCTCTCTCTCCCACACACACACATTCCTACTCTGTCCCTCTCACCTGCACACACATACTTTCGGCAAGACTGCGGCAGCTGTACTGACCTGCCCAAGTCTCTTTCTGGGCCCAGCCCCAGTCGGTGTTTTCTCAGGTCCAGGTCATTTTGGCTGCCATGCTGTCTTTGCCTTTCCCTCAGAGCCTGGTCACACTGTCCTGCACTTCACGTGGTGAGAGTGTGAGAGACCGTGCTGGGTGGGACTGGGTGAGAGCTGGGGCCCCTTAGCTGGCCCCTCGCCGGGGCTACCAGGCATCCTGGCTCCCTCTGGCTCCTTCCTCTTCCTGAGATGGCCTGGTGATGTGGACAAGGCTTTGGGAAACATAAGGCCTGGGGCAAGTCACATTTCTGGGACCTTGTGTGAGCTGCTTAAACTTCTCCATGTCTCGATTTCCTCAGTTGTAAAATGGAGTTAATATGTTATGGAGTTGGAGAAAGTACCAAATCCCATGCTTAATAGGAATGTGCTAGCACAATTGGGGCTATTATCAGTGATTCTTCTGGCAGATAAGTTGTAAAATGTCTGTCTTACTCACTCCCAACTCATATTGGCAAACTTTCCTGCCAAATGAGTCAGCTTTGTATCAATGTGGCTCTAAAAAAACTTTAAAAAAAAAGGGCCAATATACTACACTGATTACCATCACAAGAAAAGAAGCAACTTTACGCTATTTCTAATGAATGAATAAATGAGGAGAAAACTCTAGAAAGAATCTTTGTTTTTATGTATAAGAAGTTCAAGAGTGAGTTTCCATCATGAGTGACACAGGCACTGTCTCCATGAGTGGCTCTGAAGGCCCAGAAGCAATATCTCTTCCCCCCAGTCTGCTCACTTCTTCCTGCAGGTATTTACTGGTGCTGATTAAATACCAATTTTGATAAGAAAAAAAAAGAAATGCCACAGTTACCTAGAAGAGGAAAACAGCAGAGAGAGGGAATCTGCCAGATTCCAAAGACAAAATACCTCTTTTCAAAATTTTGCTGAACATGGTCTCATTGAACATCTTCCCGGTAGTGAGGATAGTTGTAAATACCATTTCTTGAGCACCTACTTTGTCCCAAGCACTACCGGCATCTAACATACTTTGCCTTTCTTCTCCTTTATAACACTTACCACAAATGTCATGACATCATTATTATTGTCATAATCTATTGCATGTTTCTCTCTCTCCCTAGAGGACAGGCTTCAGGAGGGCATAGGCCTGGTCTCTGCTGCTCGCTGTTGTATAGCCCGTGTCTAGCATAGTGTCTGGCACATAGCAGTGCTTAGCAAATGCTCGTTGAATGACTGAATGAGCTGCAGTCCTTGCAGCAAAGATGCAAGTTAGGCATTCTTATCTCCATTTTACATGTAAGGAAACAAATGCTTAAAGTGAAATGGTTTTCAAAGCCATGCTTTGTGATGTTGGGAACTCAACTTCACTTTGTTGATTCCAAATATGTTTGCTCTCTTGGCTATTAAAGTGACTATTCTAGTGACAGCCTTGACTGGGTAGCCTTGTTTTGGTTATTGTAAACCCTGAAGGGTAATTGCTTAATAAACATTCTTCTGTGTTTAGCTCCTCTAGCTGGCCTTTAGTCACCCTGATAGACTGTTTCTTTTCCTTTTAAATTCTCACTCATTTACTTTCTCCTGTCTTACTTTGTACTGCCTTTGCTGGGTCAGTCCCTTTCCATTTCCCCTGAGCAGAGGGCCCATCATAAAACAGTCGCCATCTAGTCCTCTGGGGTCCTTCTTGGCTCTAGTCCCTTGCTCTGTCCAAGGGATCCTAGCCATGAAGCTCGGGATCAGTATCACCAAGACTGTACCATGTAATTAACAGCCACCCTCACTGCCCTGGCTACAGCCGACAGTAACCTCCTTGTTGCCAAATCCCGTGGACACTCTGGAGTTCCCACCTCACTTGATCTCCCATCTGCACTTGCTGCTGGCTGCCCCCACTAGCAAACATACCTGTTCCCCACCCCTACCCTGTCGCCTTTGCAACCGCTGTCTTCTCCCCAAATGTGGTGCTCCAGGGTTCTCTTTTCATCCTGTGTAGTTTCCCTGGGATACCTCATCTACTCTCCCATGGCTTTGATATCATCTTCATCCAGAGAGTCTCAATGCTGCTGAGCATAACGATGATCTGATGATAATCCTGATTACTGATTTGTCAGGTCGGGGGTGCGGGGGACACTGTGTTCAGATGATTCAGATGCAGGTTGTTCTCAGACCTCAGAACATATAATGAAACACGTGGAGCTATATAGGCTAGTATTTCCCAATGCAGTACCCTCCCAAACTCCAGGCCTGAACAGCGAACTGTGAATAGCCCCACCGTATAGTTGTAATTGACTTGGCTGTAGCATTCATGGTGAGGCGCCGCCCAAATCCCCCCTTCAGGGAAGGACTTTTTGCCCCAGCTGTAGAAAGTGCCATCAGCTTTTAGCCTTCACCACCCGTCCCTCCCAGGATTGCCTCGGCTGGAAACAACCTCCTTGTCCAAGGTCATGTCACTTCTCAGGAAAGCCCATATCCACGCACTGATCAGTGCAGGAATATAAAGGCTCAGCCATTTGGCCCAAGTTGGAACAGTTCTGAACATTTCTGAACAGCTCTTCAGAGCTCTCTGAGGGGTGAGCTGATATGCTGGTTAACCAATGCTGCATAACAAACCACCCCAAAATGTAACTGCTTAAAAACAACAACCACTACCACCACCACCTTTATTTTGCTCATAAATCTGCAGTCTGGACAAGGCTTAAGGTGAGGGAAGAAACAAAGAGATATTTGGTCTCTGCTTCACTAGGTGTCTGCTGGATGGTTGGAGGTTGGGGCTGGATGCTTGTTCACTCACGTGTGGCACCTGGACTCAGCACACTCAAACTGTGGGGGCTGGCATGGCTGCGGTCCATGGACATCTCTGTCTATCACTGCATGGTCTCTCCATGTGCTCGCTCTAGCATGGAGGCTTCGGGATAGCTGGACTTCTTACCTGTTGACTCAGGGCTTCTACGAGAGAGAGCCAGGTGGAAAGCATTATTGCCTTTTCTCTGGCCTAGCCTCAGCAGTCATGCAGCATCACTCCGGTCCAGCGCTTACAAAACTCCACCCCGGTTCAAGGGTATGGACTGTAGACCCCACCTCCTCACAGGGAGCATCAACATTACACTGGGAGAAGAACATGTCACATGGGACACATGTTGGTGTGGCCATCTTTGGAAAATACCATCTGCCATGGCCAAGGCCTGCTCTGCAGCTCAATGTCTCCCTCTCCCCACTCCTGCGTCCTTCCTCCCCTTCCTGTGGGTGTCACCCTCAAGAGCACACTTTAAGAAATACCCTGCTCTCTAAACCGTGTCTCAGAGCTTCCCAGGAACTCAGCCTGTGAGACCAGCCCCTCAAAACCAACACATTCTAAACAAAGTCGCCGTCTTCCCCATCCCTCTGCCCACCCAGCCTTCTTCTCTCCTCCATGCCTTCTCTCAGCGGATGGCACCGCCTCTGCCTAGTGCCAGGCCGACCCTCTCCCTCCAGGCACTCGCCACATCCCGCCTCTCCCAGACACCGTTCACACGTGTCCATTTCTCACCTCCGCACGCTGCTACCCAAGTGCAAGCCGCCACATCTCCCACCCAGATCTGCACAATAGTCCCACAACTAATCCCCTGAATCCCCTCTTGGCTCTCTGCAGCCCAACTACACTTGTTTCCAAGATGACCTTTCAAATTTCATATGTGATTATTTCCTTCTGTATCATCCATGTGATAAAGTCCAAACTTCTTAACTTGGCCCACGAGACTCTTTCCAAGCAGGCCTCACCTTCCTTTGAAGTCCCATTTCGTACCCAGCACCTTTATTATGTCAGGAGCACAGTAAAATCTCCCCGACTTTTCAGGGATGTTCCCTCTGGGTGACAGCACTGTCCTTCTCCCCCACCCCCAGCACTCATTCCTCAGGTTTTGGTTCAAATTTCAATTCCTCCAGCAAGCCCTTCCTATCCTCCTAGACTGTGTGAGGGGCCCTGACATGAGCTCCCATGATGCCCTTCCTCCCCAGCTTAGTCACACTTCCCAGTAGTCACATGTGTGATGGCCTTCCCTGGAGGCTGGAAGTTCTACCATTGCAGTGACCATATCATGTTGCTCACCAGTGTAGCCAAGGCACTTTGTCCAGTGAATGACACACAGTGGACACTAAAACAGGCTGCTATGTACAACAGGTCAGGCTGTCCACTGAACAACTCCAGGGCGCTCCATTTGCTTAGTCTACACCATGGACACACACTGTAGAATTATGCAGTGCCGGACCTAAACACACACAGTGGCCCAGCAAAAAGTTTTGAATGTATGATCGAATGAATAAATAAATTTTGCTGTCTTTGGTGCTCTCTTAATAATAAAATTAATGCTTGGCTAAAGGAAAATAATCTGATTGCAGTAGTCTCTTTTCAAATGCCAAAGAATGCAACATTTGCAACTAGGAAAAAAATGCTAAAGCTCAAAGCAATGGTTCTAAATCCTAGATGAACATTGGAATCACCTGGGAGGCTCTGAAACATACCGATGCCTGGGCCCACAGACCACTTAAACAGACTCTCTGGGGGTGGGGCCTAGCAGTGGTATATTTTTTGTGTCTCCCCAGATGTCGCTAATGCACAGCCATGGCTGGGAACCTCTGGCCTCAGGGGCATCCAAGCATATCCAAAGTGCTTAAGAAATCCACCTGGCAATCATTAACCACACTCTTCCACACATCGTTCAGGAGCCATAGGGCTGAGCACCCAAGATAAAAGCCTTTTTTGGTTGCATGTATTTCTCGTCTGATTTTTGGAACTCAGGTGCAAAGAGTTGAGTTTGTCCTGTTCATCAGTTCACAGCACATTGGTTTCACTGGTCCATGCAAGGCCCCTTTCTGGTTTTCTACATTTACCCTCTTTATGTCCATTCTCCTCCATAGGCAGAGAATAGGCAGCCATTCTAATACATTTGATGTATATATGGTGTATACTTGTATTTACATGCATTCTTGTACGAATGTGTTTTGCTACTTTTTATGCCTGCATTTTGACTTTACATAAATATATTGTGTTCAAGACTCATTCTGATAGTTAATTTTTCACTCCATCCATGTTGCTGTGGGTACATCCAGTTGGTTGTTCCTAACTGCTGCAAAGTATTCCAGCCTGTGCTCCCACCACATTTTCCGTGCACACCTGCAGTGATACTCACCCACGCTGCTCCCAGCTTCAGCACCACATCACTGCAATAATCATCCTTGCTTCTGTCCTGTTGGGGACCTGTGTGAGAATTTATCTGGGATAAATACCCTCTCTCCGGTCTATCAGATATATATTTTAGATCTCATTATTTAAATGTTTTTGTATAATAAATACTTTTACACCAATACATGCAGAAAAAATCCAACTGCTTTGTGTAATATGTTGACTGTAATAATAGGCCCAAACTGTATGAGTAAGTGGCTATAAGAAAACAATCAAACACTCCTAATGCCACAAAAAAGCTGGGAATCATGGGATCTCAGTTTAATTTAATCCTGATACCCTTTCAGGCTGGATTTTAATAGAAGGAGTAGTCTCCAGTAGGGACCACTGGGCCACCTCAAATGAAATCTCAGTGAAACTTAGCCTTTCTTGGCTTGTTTAAAAATGTCATTAGGTAAACGACTTCTAACTCCTGTCGATCTTAACACAGCTTCTTACAAGCTAAATAGGACCAAAGAGGAAATCCAGCTCAAGAAATCAGGTTGTCTGCATTAAACCCAACCTCTACTGACAAAGCTAGGCAGAATCACACATTCCAATTTAGGAAAGAATGACATTTTGCCAAAACTCTGCTCATTATAATCATCGTTATAAGCTGAATGGAATGCCAAAAAGACCTCAATATTTAATTGGCAAGCGTCCTGAGTGGGAGCAGTTCATTGAAAAATGGTTATGTTATGTAACACACTGATATCTATGAGATTTCCAGGGCCGATTTCTGTGTTATAAAGCCGTTGTTACTGAGCAGAAATATATAGGTTAATGCTGAGGCTTGTGACAGTTTTTGCATTTGACCAGAAGCTTCCCTAGTTATTAAGCATTTACTCTCCGGCTAGTAGAGTATAGTGGTTAACATTGCAGTCCACTTACTAGTACTTTCACTTCGGGCAACACAGTTATCATTTCTGTGCCTCGGTTTCTTCATCTGAAAAAGAGGGATGGTGGTAGGCCCTGCCTTTCAGTGGTGGCATAAGAATTAAACAGAATAACACACCTAAGGCACTTTGCATATGGAAAGCCCTGGAATGTAATAAGCCTTGGAGATACTCAGCAAGTATCCTTGTGATGATGAATTATTTGGCATCCTGGCCAGAACTGGGGCATTTCAACTCCAAGTAATTTCTTTAGATTCACTTACTTTGCGGCTCCTTCTCTGGCTAGTCCATAGCACATGCGCTCTGACTCCCCAGGCATCCAAACCACACAACCCTCCTTCCCTAACCCATTGCTTTGGACTGTTTGTCTCTTAATGTGCATTTCTTAATTTGCTTTGTGTACTCAACTAGATTTAAATAGGAGGGAAGTGATGATGTCTTCTATTTCCTTTGTATCTCAGAAAGCCCTTGGCAAGTTCAAGGACACACAATAGATTGGTAGAATATTTCTTTTTGTACTAATTTTAAAAGCCCCTTTGAAATTTTGCTAGCATAGGACCTGTACTTTCTTAATATATTATATATATATATATATATATATATATATATGTGAAACCTGAATGGTATAACTTTTCGTTCCCTCTTTTTAAGAGAAATTGAGCTGGTGTTTCTTCTTAGCCAGTTCTAGCCAATTTTATTCCTTGGTATACCTGTAGTTTCTTTCTCTCCAAAGCTTCCACCAGGGTTAGTGTTGATTTGCTTTGGAACCAAATAGATCTTCAATTCTATTACTTTTTTCATGGAGGGACTTCCTGTTTAAGTCATTGAGCAACACAAAGCTGTTTTGTGTGTGTGTGTGTGTATATGTGTACGTGAGTATGTATGTGCATGTGTGGTTTCAAAAAGTCACTTCCCTTTTACACTGATTTTTTCAGCCTCCCAGAGTTCTCATACCATCAAAGGTTATTATCATACATAATTGTGAAACATTATTACCTTTTACGGGTAGGAAGTTGGATGCATTTCAATTGCTTCTCTCAGCCACTGGTTGATTCACGTAGTTTTCTGACATTCAAGTTTAAACATATTGCTTCCATAAACAGGAGCAATGATTTCCACATGGGGCTATGGCCTTCACGTTCTTATACAATGCTCACTCTTAAAGTGCAAACTGATTTCTGTAGCTCATCATTGCCCTTTGTGTGATGAATATTTCTCCTTCCAACATGATTTTTTCTTTAGCTGACCCAAGGGGTGCTACCAATGACTTGGTGGCTTTTAGTTCTATATTTCTATATTCAAGGAATTTTTATAAACACCCTCACCACCTTTCCCTATTTAATTGTAATAATAATTTTTAATTTATTTCATTATTTTACACCTTGCCTTGTCTCAGAAAGGACTCGTGATGGCTAGTTTAAGACAAATGTTCTTTTCTCATGCCATTTGTTCAGTAAGTCCTGCTGCCTTCTGTAAGTTTCTAATCTTATTTATTAGCAGGCAATGGCTGTGGGGCAAATAGAAGGACGAGGAGGAACACGAATAATATACGTGACTCCTGTTCTTAGAGTGTTATTTTTATTTTATTTCAATTAATTTACTTATTTAGTTTTTTGTTTGTTTGTTTTTGTTTTTGTTTTAAGAGACAGGGTCTTTATCACCCAGGCTGGAGTGCAGGAATGTTATCTTAGCTCACTGCAGCCTCGAACTCCTGGGTTCAAGTGATCCTCCTGCCTCAGCTTCCTAAGTAGCTGGGACTACAGGTGCGCCCCACCACGCCGGGGTAATTTTGTCTTTTTTTCTTTTTTGTAGAGACGGGGTTTTGCTGTGATGCCCAGGCTAATCTCAAATTCCTGGGCTCAAGCGATCCTCCTGAGCCGGCCTCTCAAAGTGCTGGGACTATAGGCGTGACCCACTGCACCTGGCCTATGCTTAGAGTTTTAATTGTCTGCTTCTACTCATACTTATTTCTTAGTCAGTCACCATCAGGGGGCAGGAACTGCTGGATTTTCTCTGCCTTCTCTTGGTCTGTGATGACCAAGGTATCTAATGCATTGAACTTTAAATTTCACATTATCCTTATTTTTCTTGATCTTGACAGATTTGGTGTCCTTTTGCCTGGCCGTGAGCAGAAAATCCTTGATTTCCTCAATTTTTTGAGACATGGCCACAAGGAGCGCGGGGAGAGGTCACAAACCGGCAACCAAAGTAGAGAGAAGCCAGGAGGACCGAAGAGCTCTTTATGATTATTCCTAAACCAAGACCTTGGCTAAAGGATGTGGACACTCATTCTCTTCCATGGCAGGCGGCCAGGTCATCTGATGACCTCATGTCCTCAGCTATTACTCAGACATTTAATCAGAAGTCCTCTCAGGAATACCCAAGTGAGACACTAGAAAGTATTTGCCTTATATTCTTTCCCATGTCCTAGCCAGGCTGGTTAAAACACCCCAAATTCAAGCCCCCTCTGCTATGTCGCTAACCATCTCCAGTCCCAGAAAGTCCTGTTCCTTTGGCATCAAGTTTAGTCTCTGTCCTCTGAGCTCAGGAGCTCTGGGGGTCCCTGGGAAGGTGGGGTGTTGGCATTTTCATGCTCTTTACACATGACCTGGAGTGCTTCTCTTTGTCACTTTCCCAAGCTCTACCTCCTAGTCTCAGGGTGGCATCTTCTCTAAGGCCACTCCCTGTACTCCTGCATTTGGAGGACAGTCCCCCAGACCCCATTCTCTCCTAAAAGTTTCTGACTGTTAACTTGTAAATTAAAACGAAAAATGTGTATCTGCATCCAAACTTTTCTTTAAATCATTATAAAAATATTTTTTAGAACACAACCTTAAAAGTGTCTTTTGAATACTCACGGGAGTAAAAAAGGCTAATCTAGTGTGGCTCAAACAACACCTGCTTTCAAGAAGCCTATACATCCTGACAGAGTGGTCAGACATTTGCTTGAATTTGAATTTCAGGGGAGCCAGAACCTTTTGATCTGCTTCATTAGTGAGGCAGACCCTTATTAGCTATTTGATCCCTGCCTTGTTTAATTATGGGGTAAATTGGGTATTCTTGGGGCAGCGCCTTGTACCATAGAAGCTAAAGGCACAAGCTTCAGCAGCCCAGAGGCCTGGCTGAAAATGTGGACTCTACCCCTGTGCTGGCTGGATAAACTTGGGTGAGTTATTTCACATCTCTGAACTTCAGTTTCTTCATATGTCAAGTGGACATGGTCACACTTGCATTCTAGTGTGGTTATACAGATAAAATGAGAAAACACATGTTGAACAGCTATGATGGGTCTGGCACAGTACCAGGCACACTGTGCCATGATAACCAGGGTGGAAGCCATGCCTGCCATCATGCTGCTTAAACACTGGGAGGGTTTATGGACCAGTTTCGATAGACATTCTTGTTGAAGGTGATGTCTAAGCAAGGATGAGAAGGATGAGTAGGGGATTAGGTAGGGAGAATGCAGCCTTATAAGTGTCTTTTAAGCAGCGGGAACAGCGAGGGCAGTGTGCCCTGGAGCAGAAATGGGGAGACCAAGGGTGAGGCTGGAGACAGAAACCTCAACAAGACCACCAAAGGCAACAGAAGCCACTGCTAGAAGACCAGTCAGGAGGCTTTTGTATCAATTCCAACGCAGAACCCTGGTGCTCTAAGTAGAGGTCGAAGCAATGAGGACGTGGAGCAGTCAAGAAACTTAGGAGGTAGAACTGATGGGATTTGGTGATTTATTGGATGCAGTGGGTTCACTCAGTGTGGATTCAACAAATATTTGCTGAGTACTCAGGCTGTTCCTTGCAGGACCTTGACTCTTTTACTACCTTACCAATTCCTGGGTCAAACGAGGTCCTGGGTCAAATGTCCCCAAACCTCCCTTGAGCTGTCCAGTCCCATCCATCCTCTAGGAAGCCAGGTTGTAGGCTTGGGTGGGCCTAGGCCATTCCTGTTTTAGAAAAGCCAGGACATTAAAAAGAACTGTCAACACTTGAGGATTTGGGAGTTGATTACTCGGTTAGTGGATTCTCTCAGTCTTTGAATTTTTCTCCTTTCTCTGAAAGCCTGCTTTGTGATCAATGTGGTGGCCTAAAGAAAGGGTCTTGGAGGAACAATCACCCAACACAGCTACTGCCCTGCAGGCAGAGGAATGAGCTGAGCCAGTGGAGGAAGGAGGTGGTGGTAAAGACCCCGGGCCATAATCCGAAAATACCCTCTCTTTCAGAGAGCCTTTTCTCATCATACTTTGTATTCTTTGATGCCAAAATCTGTTTAAAATCCCTGATTTCACACCAACAAATGGCAAGTAGGGGCAGGGAGCAATGTGAGGGTGGCAGGAAAAACAGCCTAGAATTTAAGGTGTTGCATGGTCAGGGAACTGCCATGCATGTGAGGAAATGAGAACCTCCCCTTCACGATGTTGGAAAACGGCAAGAACTTTGAGTTATTTTGAAGTTACTTTTGATTGTCAGACATATCATTCTGAACCTGGGCCATGTGGGTCAATATTTTAATAAGTTTTATATCAACAACAGCAAAAATAACTGACATTTATTAAATGCTAATTATGTGCAAGGCCCCATATGAAGCAGGGAACTTTAGCTCATTTATTCTGCACAATGATGCTCTTGGGAAAATAGGACAATTGTTCCCATTTTGCAGATAAGGAAGTTTAGGCTCAGAAAGTCGTGGTAACTTGTTCAGTGTTCTATAGCTAGAACATGGAAGAGTAAAGCAGGAGAAAAGTATTAAAATTAGGACATTTGGGGTTTAATCAAAGTTGACAGCTAACCAGTTTATTATTTGTGGAAAGTTTTGTGTTTGGTAATAGGCAAATAATACTAATTAGGTATGCTGTGTAAATTCTGTTTAATATTTATTTGAAAGCAGACACATTGTGGCCTACATGTTCTTGGAGAGCGTCACAGGGAGATAAAGTGGCTGTTTGTCCAGTTTGGCTTCGGAAGGCCTCTTCAGTACTTACAGCTGCTCTGTGTGGAGTGTGGTGCTCACAGCATAGGACAGCCCTCATGAGTTAATGGCACCTAGAGGACAAGCCAGGTGGGCTTCTGGTAGTCAGTAGTTCACTTCCTTGAGTCTATGCACTCTACCTTTTGCTCTCCCTAAAGTGAGCAGTGGGTGAGAAGGATGCAGAGCTGGTCTGCAGACTACCCGACTCCACCACCCCAGAGCCTGGGGGAAGTTTCTCTCCCAGGAGCTAGCCTGGCCGGTTTGGCTCCCATGGACAAGTCTGAGCTGGATGAACAGAGCAGGAAGTGCCAGTTCCTGCTCTGCACAAAGCGATCCTGAGCTCTTGGTAGAATAACTTGTCCAGCCCAAGAGGAGAAAAATCCTCAGCAAACTGGCCTGACAGCACTGTACTGTCTCAGAAACCTGTTTGAGAGGCTCATGTTCTTTGCCTGGACTTTTGAAATTCTGTAATTGGAGCAGTCTTGGAAGCACTTTCTGATGTCACTACTCTGGCAATGGTTTGGCTAGCCCACAACTTTCATCGACTCCCACAGTCCCCTCCGTGCGGAACCTGACTAGTTGAGGGACATCTGGCAACTCATACCTCCTCTCTGTATCTATAAAATGAAGTACTTAGATTCGGTGAAACTGTAGTTCTGATTCTGAATTCATTATGGGTAGAATAAAAATGACAGTGCTATCAGAACAGCCGAAAAAATTGCCTCTCCCAATTAAAAAAGAATGAACTCATTAGGTGACACACAGAAGGGAAGCTGTGGTTAAGATGGCCTGTATTCCACCTAGATGTCTGCATGAGGGGGAAGGAAGCCCAGGATCATTCCACACTTGATGGAAGTCCCCAGTCCGGGTAACCTAACACAGGCCCTCAGCTGATCTTGGGTTCCCCCCACCCCAGCCCCAGGTAACAATGGTGAAGAGCCATCAGCAATCTTGAGACATGATCCCCTACTTTGGGTGGCATCAATGAGAGAAAAGAACACAGAATTGGTGCTGGAAGTGGACTTTGCGCCGGGCAGCCCCCTCGTTCACTCCACTGGAGAGGGGAAGCCGAGGCCCAGACAGCCTTGTGACTCGCCCACGGTCTCACGTACGGTAGGTCTGGACTGAGCTCACATGCTGCAGTCTCCACTGCTAACCCAGTGCCAGAAAGGGGAGGAAGAGAATTTTCACCTGTGAGGCACCTCTGTTCTTATCTACCCTAGGGGATCTGTTCTCCATGTGGTTGGGGTGGACAGCCTGTGACTTCCATGAGTGATTCAGGGCTCGTGGATTTCATTTCAGGAGCCCTTGCTGCCCCAATCTGGGCCTCCTGGTCATCTTGAATTACCACAGTGCATTAGTCCAGAAACCCCAAACAGTGCACGATCAGCTTCACCATCCAGGGTGAAGGAGGAAAAAGAACCTGTGCGCCAGTTAAAAAGTCATCTTTCGGATTTAAATCGGCTTTGGCTAAAATAATCAAGGGAACTGGGAACTATGGAAAGGTCAAAGGTTTGCAGGTTTAGGGTTTCGTGGGAACATGCGCGTGTTTGGACCAGACCCAAGTGCCTGGGTGACCTGTTTGACAGGTAACAATTAGAGAGTAAGAGCTCGCCGGCTGGAATGTGGCTGCAGAGGCCGGCAGGAGGATCTGGTTTACCTGCTCTGCAGGTGGGGCCTGCTGGGTCCGACAGGCATGTGCACGCACAGCATTCCAAAGAATCGGTTTTCTTTTAAAGATGCAGTGATGACTGCAGGGCACAAAAGGGTTGGGTTGAGCCCTGGTTGGAGGCCGTTAGCTATTTGCAAGGTAAAGAAGCAAAATAAATAGTTTCCTGAAGACAGCTCAAGGAAGAAACTGCAAAGGCATTCAGAACTTTTTTTTTAATGTCTAAAATGGATGTGTGCTTTTTTTGTCTCAAGACTTGAGAAACCCCAGACTGGTACAAAATGCCAAAGATAATAGAACTGAAAAGTCATCCCCCTCCTCCTCGATTTTTTTCTTTTCCTTTTTAAAGAGGTCATAATATTGTCCAGAGCAGAAGACAGGCTCCTTGAAGGACGATGTCTTGCCTGAGGGGGTCCAGAAATTTTGGCTATTTCTCCCAGTATTGCTGCAGAAGATCCCCCCAAAAGGCAAAATACTAGGGTTTTTTCCTTAATAAATTGTAGATGATGTATACATTTTGAAAGTTAAAAGTAATATTTCGGTAAAACATACTTAAAGAAAGTAATTGTAGGCCAGGTGTGGTGGTTCATGCCTGTAATCCTAGCACTTTGGGAGGCTGAGGCAGGAGGATCGCTTGAGGCCAGTTCGAGACCAGCCTGAGCAAGGACGAGACAAAAAATGGAAAAATTAGCCGGGCGCAGTGGCGCGTGCCTGTAGTTCCAGCTGCTAGGGAGGCTGAGGCAGGAGGATCGCTCAAGCCTGGGAGTTTGAGGTTGCAGTCAGCTATGATGATGCCACTGCACTCTAGTCAGGGTGACCGAGTGAGAGCCTGTCTTTAAAAAAAAAAAAAAGGAAGTAATTGTAAATAAGTAGGTTCTTTCTTTTTTGATGTTTAAAATAGTAGGAAATTAGGATAATATTATATATATGTATAATATACAGTACAATATAGAATATATATAAACAAGGACCCACATCCATAACAAGACTTCCCTTTGAATTCAAGGGGTTTTTTGGTAGTATCAGCTCAACTTCCCTGTATCATATTCATGGTTGAAGAGAGAGGAAAAGTCAAACCCAGGGAGATTGGGGCTTGAACATTGTGACGTAATAGGGACCATTGCTAAAACAAACTCAAAACTCTTTTGAAATTTCCAAGTAATTAATCTTGCTTTTTAAAAATTTACCAAGTTAGGTTTCTAAGCAATAAAATCCCCTCTTCTTTCACATTGTTTGTCTTCATTGCAGAAATTGTCAGCTCCAAATAAATGACAGGTACTTCCCATTCTTCTGTGTGCTCTCAAAGCTCTGAAGCCGTATGATGCACATCACGGAAGGCCCGGCGGTGAGGTGAGAGAGGCAAGGAAGAATTAGCAGCAGTGACTAAGCTGAGAGCGCCTTGCCAGTTCAGAGTTAACTACAGCAAAGAAGGAGAGGATTTTAAAATCCAGTTGGCAAAAAACAAACAAGTAAACAACTTAGCTGTCTCATTGTTGACTGTTGCTAGTGATAAAACAGCTGCTGATGTGACCACTTAACTATTAAATATTTGTGTAATACGAGTATCATTTTTTACAGACCGTTCACCAGAGTTGAGCAAAAATCAGTCATAATAACAACAATAATGGAAAGTCAGAGCAATAAAAACTTGCAGTTACTGAGCTCTTACTATGTGCTATGCTAAACTGTCTACATTTTCTCACTTAATCTCTGCAACAATTTTAAGGCAGGTATTATCATAATCTCCATTTTACAGACAAGGACACTGAGGCACAGAGAAGTGCCAGAACTTGCCTGAGATTATACCGTTGGTAAGTGGCAGAGCTTGGATCTGAACCCAGAGAGTTCATTCATTCACAGTTATTGAACTGTTCTGAGTCAGGCATGGTGCCAGGGGTTTACAATACAATGATGAACAAGATAAAGTTGGTCCTTCATGGACAAATTATACTTCACAGAGGCTAATTATTGTCTTTGATTCCAAAACCTGTCCTCTTAAATATCCCCTAGATGACCTCTTAGTGGTGCACACACCACATTCTGCCTTTGTCTTTTATTCCACAGATGACCATACCAGAGACCATGACCTTCCCTTCTGCTGCTCCCCAGCCATCCTGAGACACCTTCAGTAGCAGTGTCTTAGCATGGCAAAGGACAATGGCCATTTTCTAGGGTATATATTATATTTACTCCAGGCTTGCATTGTTTTATGTGTCCAATTAGTGTGGGAGCAGTGAATTCAAGTTCAAATGTCCTGCGAGCAGAGCTTATTATGGGTGTGAGAAGCCATTTTGATTACAACAAATATTTGCTCATTGGTTTTTTGCCATTTGATAATTGAAACTCGATCTTTATGGATTCTGACATAATGACTGCTTCCTACAAATCCTGAAAAAAACAAAGCAAAATTAGTTTGCACTTTACCTACCCAAAGGAAACCACCCTAAAGCCTTTTCCTTACCCTGTAGTACTGCACATTTTCCCACAAAGTCCTGCTTTTATTTCCCAACTGATAACATTTCCTTCTAATAGTGTATGTAAATCCTGAACATTGTGTTCTTTGACCAATCCATCTGTGGTGTGACTTTGAGCAAACTCTAAAGGACAGACATGACTGCTCTGGCACTGACCCACTCTCAGTGGCTACGGAAAGGCTGAATGGCCATTTTACTTGGGATGGATTTTTTAAAAAGCAGTAATAAATGGTAATGGTTGTAAGCACCAAGGACCTGCTGTGGGCTAGGCACTGTGCCCAACACTCTGCATGGCATTGTCTCATTTAGTAAGTACAGTGACCATAAATATGTACTATGATTACAGGTAACAGCTAAGGAAAACCACTCGCAGAGGTTAAATAATTTACCTAAGGCCACATAGCTAGCAAATAGCAATGCTAAGATACAGAAGAAGACCCATCAGACACTAGAGCCTGAGTCAGGCAGGATGTGGAAACAATAACCATTGGTCTTTAAGGTTTTGTGATTTTGCGATGTTCTACTCTGCTTGGGACAAAATATATCAGAAGTATTATATTGGGTTCCTCTGGTCACCATATTTTAAGTGGGAAAATAAAAAATCTGAAGCTGATTTTTAAGAGAACAACCAGAGTGGAGAAGATAATCAAACCATGTCATGTGAGGAAGAGTTTAAAGAATCAGGAATATTTATAGCTAGAGCTGGGGGATTGAGGAGGGAGAGTATGCTAATTGCCTTCAAATAATTGAAGGGCAGTCAGATGTAAGAAAGAATAGGCTGGCGTTGTGTGACTCCAAGTTGGAAAACCAGGACCAATAAGAAGAAGTTGGAGGGAGATGGATTCTGATTCTGTATAAAGACAAGTCTGTTATTCCTCATAGTGGAAAGAAGTGGAAAGAATGTTTGAATTCCAGTTCTACCACTGTGGTAAGCATTTGTTGATTTTGCTTTCCAGAATCCATTTCCCTTTATTCTGAAAGCCATGTCTTGATTTCCTTCGCAGAAGTAGCATTTTCCCATTAAGTGTAGTCTTGGCGGGACAACAAATCAAGTTGTATTACCTCCCAACTCCATCCTCCCCCCAACCTCTGGCCCAAGAGTTCAGCATGTGACCCAAGTTGGCCCAGTTAGAATCTTTTTCCCAGGACACTATCCTGAGCTGAGTAACCTGAGGGTGGAAAAATGGCTAGAGCTGATTCTTCCCTAAGTAGTCCCCTCACCAGTCAGAGTATGGGATCCTATGCCTGGAACTTGGAACTTTCCACAGTAGAAGCCAGGGACTGGCCAGGAAACATTAGCGATATCTGGTAAGAGGGCTGCATCCCCTGGGCTGATGTCCAAGCAAACACTGAGAAGGGGTCACTAACAACCTGCCCTTAGAGAGAACTCTGATGGGTACCAGGTTAGTGTCCATAAAAACTACCTTGCTCAGAGATTTCACCATGGCTTTAATCAGGAACAGACTCGTTCAAGTTGTCTCAGAAATAACGGGGTTTATTGGAAGGACATGTATGTATGGGAGTACTGGAAAAATTAAGACACCCAGCCTCAGGAAAGGCAGAAATCAAGGCAGCCCTGTGACATGTTCTTTTCACATTTTTAACTCCCTGCTCACAGCAAAGTCATCTCTATAGGTTGCCTCTTTTAGCCTCATCCTTCCCAGTTCAATATTTCTGGTTATTTGTCTATACATGGCCCAAAATGGCCAGTCAATACCCAAATCTGTCTCATCTCCCAGGACCAGCCTCCAGAACTACCTTCCTTCTGGGAGTCTTTGGTAAATCCCTGAGAAGGATTTGACTGGCTTGGCCATTGAGCTGATCTCTGTCACAGGCTGCTGGCCCGCGGATAAGCTATCCCTGAAACCTGTGTCCTCACCAAGTACAGTCTGAGCCTGGGGAGACGGGTTCTCCTGTTCAGTTGTCTACTTAGCAGAAGTTGTGAACTGGTCAGGAAGCATTTGAGATATCACATAAGAGGCTTCTTACCTCTTTTTTTTTTTTTTTAAGGGGAGGAGGCAGGGGCGGGGCTGGGAATCGGACTGGCTTCTTACCTCTTAATGGTGATATCAAAGTATAGTAAAAGATACATTCTTTATTATGAAACCTTTCCTTTGAGGCATATTTCCCCACTATTTTCTTCCAATTTTTAAAGAGAATCTCCAAGGGTTATATCCTCAACCCAAATTCTTTGGGAAGTCGTTTGCCCTTGAAGAAGATCCCCTATGAGGATGTAGAAATTTCCCTTCTGTGGTGGATACAGAATGTTGACTTTAAGCAACTGGGTCTTCCGAACGTGTTCTGTAGAATTCCTGAGCTAGCACCGAAGTGTTTTAACTGAAAGTCCAGGTTTCCAGTTGAATAAGAGGTGAAAGGAGGACCCCAGGCCATGGAATGGGAAGAAGAGGACAGTAAGACGTGAAGGGAGTTGAACCAAAGAGCTGGGGAGGAACAGAGACCAGATGGGAGCTGTAGCTTGGAGCAGGAAGAGAGCCAGCCAGGACCAGAAACTAAACAAGAACTGCTACACCTCCACCTCGGGAGCCAGAATATCTAGCGTGAAACTAGAGAGAGTGTGGAAGGTCAGGGCAGAATTAGGGAGCTGGGCTGGGTGAGGACTAGACGCCAGGGATTGTGACGAGTGCCTAGTGTGTACCAGGCATGTGAGATCTTTCCCAAGCTTGGAGCCATATTTACCTGTGTGCCCCTAATTACCAGCCTGTATTCAGTTTGAGCACACAAATTTTTGATTACTATGGTCTCAAGGCCTCTGACCAAAGAAAGTTGAGGAGATAAGAAGGAAGATCTATTTCTAAGACCAGGAAGATGCCTTAAACCACATTTAATGCAAGGGAGGGTGGAACATCTTAGAAGGGCCCTTGGACATGATGTTCCCTGGGAAGATTTGAAAGCCAGCCCAGGAATTGCCCTGGAATTTGTTGTAGTCTTGCATACCATTCACGTGGCTGCGAGATCCTATCCCAGGGCTGGGCTTGCATCTTTCCAATTTGTTTTGTAATTCTTCTTTGGTTGAGTATCTCAGAGAAAACATTACTACACATCTCTCTGTCAGAGTGGGAGGTTCAATGGATTACCCATGGGCCTCTGCGGACTGGGCTAAGGATTCCGGGCCCAGAGTTTTGGGCCCACATACTTCAAATCTGAGGATTAATGCTTGATCCTCCTCTGAGGGGGGTGGGAGGGTTAAGCCTTTGCTAGTTGCTTACAAATGTTCCAGACACAAATCTTTAAGGTGGGAACTATGTGAACAACAAAAACAACCCAGAAAAACTCTACGAAAAGCCTTACCTTCCTTCATTACTCAATTTTGTGAATTTTGAGGACTTAATGAGGCATTTTAAATAAAGAAAGGAATTACTTAAAGGCTAAGGATATCTTGGACCAGCTTAAATTGGGTAATGAGAAACCTAAGGTGCCCTTTCAGGATATTATTCATCCTATAAAAACAAAATGTATTTGTTCGCAGTAAACATGTCAGAACAGCAGCTATGTAGAACAAGTGAAGACTGGTTGCTGTCCAATCTGCCAATTTTCAGATAAAAGACCGGGATCTGATAAGTGACAGATTACCATGAGAACATTTGCAGTGGGATCTTTCCTGGTTTATTATTTCAGCACCAAACATGTAAGTATATCAAGAAAATTTTAAGAAAACTGCTCTTCTTATGATGTATTTACAACGTTCATCTAAAGGGGGAAAAAGCTCTGTTTGATGCCAACCCTAAAACCATTGAAATCTCATGACCCGTCAAACAGAAATGAGCAGTCCTAGAGCTTGCAGAATAGGGTAATGACAGGGTTAGGCCAGATCCCTGAACTATATGTAAAAATATTTTTGTCCCCGTGAGCAGATCCCATCTCTTCTGCATGTATCAGTTAATGTGTCTGTAAAAAGGAGAGAATTATTCTACTGCAATGTGTCCCACACTTTAACATCTTGCATACACTACCCCTTCAGTATTTTTGCCATATGATCATACTACTGTATCTGTAGTATGAGGACTTGATGAACCATTTTAAGTGAAGAAGGGATTACTTAAAGGCTAAGGATACCTTGGATCAGCTTAAATTGGGCAATGAGAAACCTAAGGTTTCTATCTTAGGTTTCTTTCTTTAAATCAACTGACTGTTTTTTAACCTAAATAGAATATTTTGGAAGAAAATTGTTAGTTTTTCCCAAATCAGTTTTATCTGTGAATTCATAGCTTTGATGGGATATTTTTTTTCTAATATCAATTGAAATAAATATGCAACTATTAAAAGAAAAAAATTTTGGCTTGCCTTTTAAAAATAGCTAAAGATATCTTGTGTAACCGTGAGTGGTATGCAGACCACATTTGGGGAAACACTGCCTGACTCTAAGGAGATTGCTGGGTGTGAGTGAAACTTTACTGTGAAGCTGCCCAATTTATTCGTGGAAGAGGCCCACATTGGTTCCAAGGTTTTCACTAATTGGCTCGTTGATCCTGAGTTTGTCACTTTTACTGTGTACAACTTCATTTTCTCCTCTGAGGAAGTTGGACTAAACACTTTGTTTCTGTCTCTAACTATCTGCAACTTTCCAAGATTCTGCTCCCAGTGCCTGGCACCCCAGCAGCAGATGATGTCAAAAGCTGGGTGGCTGTGAACAAGTCAGTTCCTTGGCACCATCCCACAGTGTGCTTAATCTTCCTGGGAATTTTGCAGAACTTTGCTTTTCTTTTCACTAACAATAGTTAGGGAATACTCCTCTCAGCCAGTGTACGGAAGAAAAAGCCCCCTTTCTGTACTTTGATGAGCTGCAGTGGGAAAAATACAAATGGGAAAAAGGGATTTGGCTGGTAGTTTAGAAAGATCTCTGATTCAACCCCTTCTCTTGTCTCCTCACTTTAGCTAACACCCAACTACTCTGGAATGATCTTTGGGAGGAGGAAAACCTAATTTTATTACTTCATACCTAAGAGCACAGTGATACTAAGTATTATATGAGCAATAATGCATAATTAATAATGTGATACCAGTCTAATAAAGTAATGGCAAGTCAACTAATCTCGTTGTGCCTTTATTTCCTCATTTATAAAAGAAGGTGTCCCAGCTGCTCTGGAGACTGAGGTGGGAGGATCCTTTGAGCCCAGGGATTCGAGGCTGCAGTGAGCTACGATCACACCCCTGCACTCCAGCCTGGGCGACAGCGACACTCAGTTTCTATGTAATTTAAAAAAAAAAAAAAAAAAAAGGAGTATGAACCGGATGATTTTTCTTTTTTTTTTCTTTTGTCTTGCTTGCTTTCTTTTTTTAATTTTTAGAGACAAGGTCTTGCTACGTTGCTCAGGCTAGAGTGCAGTGGCTATTCACAGGCTCGATCGTGGCACCCTGTACCTGTCTGAACCAAATGATTTGTGAGACTTCTCCCAGCTCTGACGTTCTTTGATGGGATGATCTTGACTTCTATTTTTTAAACAAAAAGTTCTAAATTTTAAATTTGAGAGAATCCGTTCTATTCTGTCTGTCTTAGAAGACAAGAATAGAGTTACCTTTTAGGATGATCATCTGTCAACTTTTACGTGTGTGATTTTTGTGAGTTTGCGGAACCGTGACGTGGTTTGTGGCACAGCCGAATCTGAACGTTATGTGGCCGTGCTGTTCGTTATTTCATTCATGTACTTGGTCATTCTTTCTTTAAACACGCCCTGTGTACTTCTTACGGCCGGGGGAGTGGGGCATAGTGATTTAGAGTGTAGCTCTGCAGGCAAAATGGCTTGGGATTGAACCCCATTTCCACTACACATCAGCTCTATGACCTTGGGTATGTGACTTTACCTCCATAAGGCTTGGTTCCTTTATGTATAAAAACCAAAAACGACAGTGGTATTGATCATAACTATAGGGTTATTGAAGACTGAAAGAGAGAGCAGTGGAAAGATAGAAAGGCAAGCGCCCAGAATATAGTAAGCACTCAATAAATGGGAGCTGTCATCTTCCTCGTCTTCATCATCATTACGAGCTGAATTGTGCACCCCTCCCCGCAACTTACATATGGAAGTCCTAATCCCCACTACCTTAGAGCATGGCTGCATTTGGAGATTTGGAGATAGAGCCTTTAAGGTAAAATGAGGTCACGTGGGTGGACCCTAATCCAATCTGACCGGTGTCCATATAAAAAGAGGAGATTAGGACACAGACACGCACAGAGGGAAGACCATGTGAAGACAATTGGGAAGGATGGCCATCTCCAAGCCAAGGAGAGAGGTCTCAGATTGAAATCAATCCTGGCAACACCTTGATCTTGGATATCTAGCCTCCAGTACTGTGAGAAAATAAATTTTTGTTGTTTAAAGCACCCAGTCTGTGGCATTTGTTATGACAGCCCTAGAAAGCAATTATCATCATCATCACCATCATTTATGTGCTGAGATTCAAAGATGATTATGACCATAACTCACCTTCAGTGGACTCACGATCTAGTAGGAGGAGACAAGACAGAGGTACTTTACCATACAGGAGGATAAGGACAAAAATAGACGTCTGTACCAGTAAGAGCCCAGGAGAGGGAATGCTCCAGGGAGGGGAGTGCTCTAAGAGAAGTAAAGGAAAAATGGTAAAACATTATAAAAGATGCTAGGCCTGAAAAGATCAAGGAAGGTCACCTGATAGATAAGGTGGGGCAGGGCATTTCAGGCAAGATGTCAGCACAGACAGTGGCATTCCTGTGTGACAAGGACATTCTTCAGGATTTGATATTTGGGAATCATTTGTTCTATAACATGAAACTTTATCTGTCTGTGATGGCGAGAAGGTAAATCCTAACCAAAGCCAAGTGAAATGCCACTAATCAGCTGGATAGGCTGGTGCCTGAACACATATTTCTACTGTCCAGATACCATAAGGATGGAAGAAAAAGAGAAATTCCCGTGTCAGCCCACCAGAAGCATTTAGCAAGCTTAGTGTTTTTTTGTTGGGAGGCTGAGGTAACACGACTCCTCAACTTTAGCTCAGAATGGATAAGACGACAATGCGAGTGAGCAAGAAATAACCTAGTTAAGAGGAGGTGGTTAAAATGTAATCCATTTATTCTGGTGTACATATATGTGGAAATTTATAACACACAAAAATATGATATAACTGGCTTCACATAAAACTCTCATCATAAATTTAAACAAAGGATACCTTTAAATGAACCAGAATAAGCAAGATGGGGGAGGTAATATTATTCTCTGCCTGCTTCAAGGATTGTTGAGGATTAATGAGCGAATGTCTGCTCTCTAGCAATGTAGAAGAAACTAGGAGGTACATTATGTCCTCCCTCACCCCCCGCAAAGCTAGTAGACAGAACACAAAAAAATCTGCCACCGCCTTTTATCTTTTTAAATATAGCAAAAAATGATTATATAATATTTTGTTAAAAGACAAAAAAAGTCTGCCATTTAACTGATATTACAACTTTTATTGCTCCATACTTCCTTCATTTTTATTTTGATTCATCCATGGTTGCGGTTGTAGTCATTTATGAGCTTTGTATTTAAAATACTTGTGTATTTTGCTGTATTTTATTTTGCCTTAGCTTTTTAATTTTTTTTTTTAGAGACAGGGTCTCACTCTCTCCCATTCCCCAGCTCAAACAATCCTCCTAACCCTTCTGTCTCAGCCTCTGGAGTACCTAGAACTACAGGTACGCACCACCTTGCCCGGCTAATTTTTGTATTTTTTGTAGAGATGGGGGTCTCACTTTTTGCCCAGCCTGGTCTCAAACTCCTGGCCTCAACTGATCCTCTCACGTCAGCCTCCCAAAGTCCTGGGATTACAGATGTGAGCCACCACACCTGGCCAGCTTTTTAATTTTCACTTAATGTATCATACAATTTGTTCGTGTTGCTACTAACAATTCCAGAAGTATTATGTTGAATTATAATTTATATGCCATAGAAGTTGTGTATCTTAGTGTATAATTCATGACTTCTAGTGAATTCTAGAGTTCTGCAACCATCACTAAAGTCTAGTTTTAGAACATTTCCATCCCCCTCAAACTCACCTGGTGCCCATTTGCAATTCCCAGGCTCACCTCCTTGCCCTGGGCAAACACTGATCTGCTTTCTGTGTTATAGATTTGTATTTCCTAGAAATTTTATATAAATTAATGTCTGGCTTATTTCACTTAGCAAAGTGTTTTTGAGGTCCATCCTGTGGTACATACCAGTGGTTTGCTCCTTTTTATTGCTGAATACTATTCCATTGCCTGGAAACACATTTTGTTTATCTAGCCACCAGGTGATGGACATTTGGATTGTTTCCAATTTGGGGCTGTTATGAATAATGCTGCCATGAACATGTGTCTTTGTGTGGATATACAATTTCATTTCTTTAGGCCAGATGACCAGGAGTAGAAATGCTGAGACATATGGTAACTCGGTTTAACTTTTTAAGAGGAACTAGTACATTGTTTTTCAAGGTGGCTGTACCATTTTACATTCCCACCAACAATGTATGAAGGTTTCAATTTCCCTACATCTTTCCCAACACTTGTTATTGTCTATTTTTATGATTATAGCCTTTAAAGTGAGTGGGAAGTAGTATTTCATGTGGTTTCAATTTGCATTTCTCTAATAACTAATGATGTTGAACATCTTTTCATATGCCTTCTAGCCTTTTGTGTATTTTCTTTGGTGAAATGTCTATTCAGATCTTTTGCCATTTTTAAATTAGGTTGTTTGAGGAGGCCTTTAAAATAAGAGAGGGAGAAAAGTCCATAATGACTACATATAACTTAGAACCCAAGTGCCAGAATTAATTTCTAGATGCTGTTTCTGTTTGAACAAAAAGTCACTGTTTTTACACTTGAAAAAATGTTCACCTCTATGGAAAATGTTTTTTGGCTTTAAGAAATTGTTTGGTGTTCAACTATTTCCTTTGATTGCCCTTCCATCAGTAATGTCTTAGTTGATTTGCACACTGGGGTTGGGTTGGGGGTGGGGCTTATACAGAGCCAAACTTGGCCTTGCTCAGGAAGTGGACCAGGGAATACGGAGGTCACTGATATTTCCTGGGGCAAAGGAGTGGGAGACAGATCTTCTCTCCCCAACCTACTCCTGGCAGCACTTGTCACCAGCCTGGTAGAAAGCCAGACCCTTCTCTTCTGTGAGCATCTCACCACTGTCCAACAGCAGGTGGAGAAAAAGGGGACAAAAACCAGACCCTGTTTTTTTCCAAATTTTACTCTGCCAAATGTTTAAAACTTTGCAAATATAAATCTATTGAAATTTCATTAATCAAGAACTTGTTCATGTAAATAGTTTGGTTTTTTAGCTCTAGAAAAAGAAAACAGTAGAGATCTCTTAAGGGCATCCAGCCTCAGTGAGCGTATCTTTTTTTCTAAAGAATAGGTAGGAGTGAAATGTAAACAACTCACCCTAATTCTCAAGCTTCACGGCATTAAACCCAACTCACTAATACAGGGAATTATTGCACCTAGTCCTTTATGGGCCCAGAAACTTTCAGAAGCATTGAAAAAATAGTTGAAGTCTATCCCTTCTCACCAAGTAGTTAGAGTCAGTTGGCTGTTTGTCCCTTGATTTTTATTTGTTCCATAATTATGTTTGTGCTTTTCATTTGGTAAACAGTAATGGAACATACATTTTTGTTTTGTTTAAAAAGAAAACTTTGATTTAATCTTTCAAGAACTGTTCCATTTTTGGTTTCTTCTTAGGGAAAAAAAAAATTACCAGTTAATTTGTTTTGAAATATTTAGGCATTCCTTCAGTTATAAAGTTGTGATGCAGGGATTTGGGAATGAAACATTCACATGAGAACAAACATTCACTAGTTATCTGCTTAAGCAGAATAAAGTATGTATATGTACATAAAGTGTAAGTAATCTTAACTTTACCATGCCATGCCTTTTAGATGTGCTACTTTCTATAAAATCTTCAAATTTTTGCACATATATATTATGTATATGAGATATAATATTATAGTAATATATGTATAATATACATACTTTTTTCCCCAGGGGTATCTGATAGCTCTGTATTTTGTTATGGATGTTGAAAGAAAAAAGTATTTTACCTCAGAAATTAAAGTAAAATTTAAAAAAATTTTTTTAATTAGGTTGTTTGTCTTATTGTTGTTGAGTTGTTGTAAATTGTGCCAGGCATTGTGCTATGTGCTTTACACCTAGTAGTTCACTGAATCTTCACAACTACTCTTAAGGTAGAAATGATTCTCTCCATTGGACAGATGAGGAGACTGAGTTACACAGTTTGACCTCGTGTGACCAGCACATAGATGGCAGAGCCCAGCTTGTAGCCCAGGAAGTCTCCCTGTCTGGATGCTGAAAAATCTATTCATTCTCATGAGCAGTACTATTCATTCACCAGAAGGAGGAACTGGGAGCAAGGAATTCACCAATCTCTTCCCCCAGTTTTCACCAGGTATACTCATCTCCTCTGAGCATCCTTATCAATGCTTCCGTTGTATTTCACAATAGCTGTGTGGGGACCTGTGGACTGAGGGGACCCATTTTACAGGCACAAAAAACTGTTAGGAACGTAATAGAACTGCCAAGAAATTAAGGACCGGCCACGGGAGGAGGCCAGAAAATGATTCTCACTTTTTGATGAATGTCTCCTGGCCTTCTTCGGTCTCTCACAGGAGACTATTGAACTGAAGAAGAGCTTTATTTGTCTTCCTTTGTATGCTGAATGTGTAGATTCATCTGAAGTCTTTCCAGAAAGCTCGGTGCTGGACTTCTGCAATCTCCTCAGATATTCTCGGTCTATACCTTTTTCTGCACTCCCTGTCCTAGCCAAGAGCTCTCATGCCTGTAAACCAAAGACACAGTACCTCCTGCTCCCTTGGCCTGGAAGTGTGCACTGAGAGAAAGGCCTCGGGCAGGTGACAGGGCGCACCACGGTGGGGCCATCCTTCAAAACAAAGCGAGCACCTCGGCCGGGGAGGAGATACCAGCATCACTGTCCTTCTTGGCTCAAAGGGGCAGCCCCGAGCAAAGCGGCTGGGGCCCTGCCTGGGAGCCTCTGGCTTAGTGTAATGGAAGCTTCCCGAGCTTAGAGTCACGGAGACAGAGTTTCTGAGCTCTGCCGAGCAGGCCCCGCACAGGTGGCCCAGGCCAGGAGAGTTTGGGTGTCTGCTTTGTCCAGGTGGGAATTTGGGCTGCACGGCCCAGGGCTTGGACCACTCTCAGTCAAAAGCTGGCATTGATAGGGGCTGCAGGTCCAGTTTCATTCCAGGGCTGCACCCTGATACAGCACAAGGCTAAAAGTAGCTCTTCCTTCCCTGGGGAGATGCTGAGAGTGCACGAAACTATGCTCCCCTTTCCAGCCACCTGCAGCCAGAACTAACCCCACACTCCAGCCTATCGTCCAAACACTTTCCTCTACCCCAAACGGCCTTCCCACCTTCATATCTGCCATTCATCCGGTGCAGCTCAAATCCTCTCCAAATCATTCGTGCTACACAAACACCTACCGCATGCTAGGCACACTTCCCGCCCTAGGAAACTGTCTTAGGTCTCCCTGGTGTGAATCATCTCTCCCCCGCCAATGCTGTCTTAGCGTTTTGTTTCTCTCTCTCTTTCAGTTTTTATCCTGCGGGGCTGTCGCTCTGCTCCATGCTGTGAAGCCGAACTCTGAGTTTCTTTTGCTCTTGATTCTGAACTTCTCTCTTCCAGACTCTGGTTCAGCCAGCGGACTCTGATTTCCTGGATCTTATTTAACCACAAGATGCTTGTTTTGTTTTGTTTTTCTCGGCATGCCTATTAGCAGTCCCTATAACCAGTGCTTCTCGGCATATACTTTGGTTAACACGTGTAACCCCAGCCTGGAGTTCTGACTTGGATTCTGACTGCTACCTCGACTCACAGCTTGATTTTGGCTGTGTTACCCCAGGGCAAACCTAAGCTATGACCCTCTCAGCCAAAAAACCTCAGTAGCAAGAGCACCATCCCCTCCTTCAATATATTTACATATTTTAGTTGTCACCGGTTTTGCTATAGACAAAATTACCTTACGGTGGAGGAGGTGTGGCTGTGATGGTTGGACGTGGCTGTGTGTGGGGAATAGATTCCTCTGGGCTTCTGGAAGATGTGCTCCTTCCAGAGGGTTCTGAGTGTGAGGAGCAGGGTCTGATTTCGGCTGGTGCCCTTTAACTCTGGGCCGGGGGACAGGGCCGAGCAGGTGGCCCCGTGACCTCATCAGAACCTCCGACGCTGCTGACCGTGTCCTCCCCAGAAGCCCTCTCCTGCCTCAATTCTCTTCCCACCTCCTGTCCCTTCTCAGCCCCCTTTGCTGCACCCCCTCTTCCTACCCACTTCTTAAATGTCGTTGCTCCCTAGGGTCCCCTTTGCCTCCTTTCCTCGTCGGCCCACTCCGTGATCTGTCTAGCTCACACATTTAACGTCCACATATCTACCGGGGACTCCCAAGTCAACCCCCAGCTTGGACCTTTCCTGGGGCTCTGGACTCGTGGGCGATCAGCTGTGTCCTGCTCCTCCTGGGGAAGAAATGTGACTGATCTAATTCTCATTTGTTAGAGGTGGGTTGTGGGAGGTAGGGACAGAATGATTCATTAAGTCACCCTGCCCCCCAATCCATCCTCCCCTCCGCGCTTCTGCATGTGAAACACGGGGTTAGGCACCGGAAGCCAAAGAGGAGTAAGACACGGCCCCCATTGTGACATACAATACAGTGCACTAAACGCTATACGTCACACATGTGAACAAAGCAGCACGGGTGCCCAGAGGTGGGAATCACTGGCTCTGCTTGTCGGAAACTTCACAGATGGGGTACCTGGAAAAGTTCCTGGAGGTGTCTGGATGTTTGTGTGCGTGGGCACTGAAGCACATGTGGATAGGTGCTCAGTGAACACGCGGCGACTGTGAGGATGGGAGGCAGTAGCCAGTGCGGAGAACGGTGGATCCAGAAGAAAGAAGGCGCCAGGGTCATTGCTGATATTGCAGAACAGCCATCCAGACCCTGAACTCCAGATTTCTTCTACATGAGAGAAGAGTAGACCACTCTCTCTCTAAAGCTTCTGAAAACGCTTTCCTTGCTGCCTAACAAAATTTTTAACTAATATGGAAAACAGCCTTAGAGATCAATCACCTAGTCCCAAGCAGCAGCAGGACTCTCAATCTTACACCTGCTGTTATAAAACCTTAGGTGCTCTGTCGGTTCAAGTTGGGACTGGACCCCCATGAACCTTCCTACCCTGTGGCTGCCCATGAAGCACTTCTGCAGATGCCTGGGGCTCCTGGAATACAGTCTGCAAACCACCGCATCCTCTTTCCCTGAGAAATCAAATAATTGGCCCAGGGTCACACAGCTGGATCGTGCTAAGGCCAAAACTAGATTAAGGTCTCAGTGCCCTGCCCACTGTTAGCTTTTGTTTTTCCGTTTACTACCTGACATGGGGAGCTGGGAAGGGACAGAGCAGAAGTGCTAATGAAGAATGGAGGTTTGGACTCTGAATTGTAGAAAGCAAAAGGGCAGGAAAAAAGGAGGAGTAAGGAAAAGAGAGGCAAACACTGGGGCTGTAATGTGGAGACTGTTCATTGATTGACTAGCTATTCGTCCAGTGCTACCGGAGGACACTGACAAATCTGGGTCGCTGAATACCGCCTGGTAAGTGGTTTTATTATCACTGCTATGGCAGGTTTTCTTTCCAGGTATAAAAATGCTAGTGCAATCAACCAATCAGTGGCAGCTCTGAGACTCACATACGTGCGCCCAGCACTGTGTGAAACGTTATGCAGGGGCAAAGGAGTCACAGAGACGGCCCTGCCTAGAATACGCTGCTCTGGGGAGTTTGCCCAGAGTGCGATGTCCTCTTAGCTTCCCCTCCTGCGCCGTTCACGGGAAGTGGGCCCCTGGCGGTCACGCTCAGCACCGTGACCTGCACTCTGGGCCCAGACGCCCACTCGCCCAGCAGAGAGCCCGTCAGAGCCTATTCCCAGGAATCATGCAGGTGGGGTGGGGGGAGGAAAGGAGACAGAGTGAGACACAGAAGAAAGACAGGAAGAAGGAGGAGGAAGAGGAGAAGGAGGAGGAGAGGCGACATGGCTGGACGGAGAGACCAAGGTAAAGGGCGGAGATTTAGTGGGCATCTTCTACCCCTGCACGCAGTGCGCAGCAGGGACAGCCGACACGCTGGAGAGAGGGATGGAGCGGACACTTACAGTGATCCAGAGAGAGAGGCGGAGAGATTCTCCCGCGTTCCAGGCAGTGGACTTCCAGGGCTGCTCTGAACGTGTCACATGAAGCTCAGGAACAGAGCATGAGGGAAGGAAGTCAGCAGCATGTCCACTCTGGCAGGAGGTGACAGCCCCTTCTGCCGCAAGCCCCCACGGGAACCCCCTTTCTCTCCTGTGCCGGATGCCATCGAGGGGCCCTGTGTGTCTGTGACCATATGCTCCGCCTGGCTCTTCAGTTGACAGATCAGGTGAGATGCGGAAGGACACGGCTTGCCTTGGCCTCTACCCCATGGGGATTCCAAGGCGTCAAGGCACAATGGAAATGAAAGCATCTGCCTGTAACCCTGTGGGTCAGAGCCACCGCGCAGCCGAGGACTGGCACGAAGAGTCACCTGTGCCACTGGAGACGGCCATGCCCGTGCAGCAGCACTTACTCTCGGGGCAGAAGCTGTGCTCAACGTGGCTGCCCCAGAATTCCTGTGGGAGCTGAGAGTTGGTAATACGGCAAGGGATTTGGTTTTTGATGCTGCATTTGCACAGTACACTCATTGTTTTTCACCTAGATTGTTTTGGGGTGGCTTGAGCAAGGAGGGGCTAACTCTCCCAACTGCCTTTGGGACTGTTACTGGCTGTATCAGTGAGCTCTTGCCACATACTGTTGTATAAAGAACCGCCCTAAAACTCATGGTTTATAGCAGCAAGCATTTATTCTCATGCTGAGGAGTCTGCATGTCTACTGTGGATCCACTGGAGACTGCAGTGAGCGCCAGCTCCGACTGGCCTGGGCTCCTCTCTGTGGGTTGGGTTTGCATCACCCCGGGGCCAGGGCCAAGGGGGCAGCAGCTATCCAGCAAAGGTCTTTTCATGGCCAAGGCAGAGGAGCATGCAAGTGCCTGGCACAGTGCCCGCCAAATATTAAGTGCTGTAAAAATGTGTCCTTCCTCATCTCCATCCCAAATGCTTATTTATTCCTCTATTTTTCTGCTTGTAACGTTTGTAATAAAGCCAAATTAGAATAAACATCACATCAACCTAGAGCACATCGACCAACAGGGTCTGTCTGGATTGGGGAAGAAAGAACAGTCTTAGCCTTTTAATAGGAGTGTGGCAGGTGTTTCTTATATGTTCTGGAATATTCAATAAACTTTGGTTTGCTGGGTTGTAATCACATCAAAGAGCTTTTTAAGCATCAAGTGGTAGCACCCTCTTTCTCTCCCAAGCTGGCTGCGCTCCAGGGGTGTCAGGGAGCTTTCTGAAGTTCAGCTCCAGCCTGGACCTGTCCCCAGATCTGCAGCAGTGGGCCCGCCGGCTGTGCCGTTCTGCCTGGATGTCCCATAAGCCCCTTACACCCAACACCTTCGAAACGGAAGTTGTCATCTCTCCCAAACCTACCCCCTCCTTATTTTCCTCTATCTCAGCTATGGGCAACCACACGAGGCTGCCCCTCTAGTGACTGTCCCTCACTTCCCATATCCAATCAATCTTCAGGTTCGTTCACTCATCAACAAGCATGCATTGGTCATCACCCATCTTAGACACCAGGAATCCAGAGGTGAACAACACAGGCTCTTTAGTTCCTGGAGCTGTTACTCCTCAAATATTTCTCACATTTGCCCTCTTGGTCCTGCCCTGGCTGTCACTGCCTGGCTGAGAGCCCCTCTGCCTCTCCGTGGTGCCTCCTTACTTAACTCCAGGCCCACCCTCCTGGAGTCTTCCTCACACCCTAACCAGTTTTTATTTTGAAATACAAATTCTGTACTGCTCCCTGGCTGAAGGGCTCTCAGTCACCCTCAACCCCCATCCCCAGGCATCTAGATTCCAGAGGGCAGTTTAAAAGAAAGTGAAGTAAAGCAAAGTAAAATAAACTAAATGGTAAAATAAAATTATATTGGGATGGCATGTAGAGCTGCCAACTTTTTCTTTTGCCAAATAAGGCGTTCAAAACCAACAATGACCATTTAATGATCACTATCTTTTCATAAAATAAAGGTCATTGTAATCAAACAGTAAAAAACATGGATGTAGTTTTAGGAAAAAAAAATCTTTTAAGTTAGGCAGATGTTGGTATTTTTCTCATTTTGGCAGGGCCTGTAAAATCCCCATGTTGGAAGACTGTTTGGGGACCCTGGGCCCATGAAGGGATAAGCCACCTGTCCAGGCTGCACCCACCCTTTCATGACCTGGCCTCTGCCCACCCTCCTCCCACCTCTTACCAGCCCTGCCAAGAATCAGCCGGGCAGGCTGCTCCCACAGACCTTGCTGTTCCTTTGTTTCTCTCTTCCATTTGCCCGAATGCTCATGCCCCCTTTCTCTGCTAGACTGTTCTGACTCATCCTTCAAGGCCCCACCCAGGCACAGCCTCATCCAGGGAGTCCCCTTTGTGCTCCATGGCCCCTGTGCTTGCTGGACCCCCCCTGAAATGGTCTCTCTTTGGGTTTGTCTTTCCTACTTGGCTGTGATTGATGGTGCTGGGCACATACTAGATGCTTCACAGATATTTATATTGAACCAAATTCCTAATTTACAGCTCAAACTGCCCTCTCCTGTCCCCAAGTCTAGGGTGTGCAGAGTAACCCCGGTCTACTAGCTTTCAGAAGTCCTTCTGTGTCAACAGGTGACCCCACTCTGGCCTGACTGTCAGCACACTTGGGCATCTGTCACAACCTGGCAAGTTGAGCTCCCTCCTCAAGGTTCTTGAGACTGGGTGGGACTGCAGGTCCCTGCTGCCTCCTGGGTCCTCACAGCAGGTCTTCCCTCTCCTTTCCCCCATAACCCCAGTATGTCAGCATTTACTAAAGATTTGGAGGGGAAAGGCTCAGATCGCACGCAGTCAAGCATAATACAGGCAGCAACTTGAAACTGTGTGTTAAATAACAGTGTCCTAATATTCTACCCACCATTCCCTGCCTTCGGCTCTGTCCTCCTTACTTAACTCCAGGCCCACCCTCCTGGAGTCTTCCTCACACCCTAACCAGTTTTTATTTTGAAATGCAAATTCTGTACTGCTCCCTGGCTGAAGGGCTCTCAGTCACCCTCAACCCCCATCCCCAGGCATCTAGATTCCAGAGGGCAGTTTAAAAGAAAGTGAAGTAAAGCAAAGTAAAATTTAGATGTCTGCGCTGTCATAGGCGAGCCCATCAACGCACGCGCCTCTGCTCCCCTCGCCCACCCGATTCCTTTTGAGTCCTCGTGAGCGGCAGTTTCAGTCTCCATTCCTTCCCTTAACCAAGGGTCTATCTTCAAATATCCAAAACTCATTAATAAGTAATAAAATGCTGACTACCCCAGATCTGCCCCATTTGGCAGCACACATCGACAGCAGGAGCTCGGAGAGCAGCTTCCCTCGTGCACAGGCCTGGGCCAGCTCTGGCACAGTCCAGAGAGGAAGCCCCCAGGGTTGGGGGGGTTTGGTTCCTTTGTTTGTTTGTTTGCTTGGGTTAGTGATTATTTCCTTTAAGATTTGTCAACACAGCTAACTTCTCTGCTAGCCTGGAGCTTCTAGGGACGGGGGAATTACTTATCTTTGTATCCCCAGGGTGAAGCACTCAGTAAATGTTTGCTGAACGAATTAAAGAGCTCGTGAATGGAAGTAGCTTAGCTGAACAAATAGCGAGCATGCAAAAATGATCACCAATGGATCGATGAGTACATTTGAACTGTTGTACTCTTAGTCTACCGTCTTCTTAGCAGACCCTAATCATTCTGTTTCTGACTCTTGCAGTTAACCTGATCCCAACTGCTCATGACTCTTAGCTTGGTCTGACCTTGGACCATGCAGAGGTTAGTGGTTAAGGGCTCAAGCTCTGCAATCAGATAGATGAAGGTTGAAATATCTGTCACTTAGGAGTCCTGCATGACCCTGGGCAAGAGACATGGCTTAAATCTGAGTTTCCTCATCTTAACATGCAGAGTAACAATAGGTTTGAGGAAGGATACATTGAGGTAATCCATGTAACTTACTAAGCATAATGCCTTAATGCCTAGCACACAGCAAGCACTTAATATATGATAGGTATTGTTATTAATTATTCCCATTGTCTCCTCGTTGCTCTAAGCCCCTCCCCCATAACAAAGGCTTAGCCTCTATATGGAGATAACAGTTTACTCCTCTTGACAAGGTACAGCTGTACTAGGTAGAGGTGTTCTGATTGCTCTAAGTGGGTGGTCTTCCACCTGATTTGGGGAGGGGGTTGTGTGTTTTAGCAATGTAATCTGCCTTTTTTCTTTTAACAAAATTTACAAGAAATGCCAACATATAACGAGATCACAGCAGAGTTCTTTATAGTGTGGTGTCTACGAATACAGCCTCTAAAGCTGGTTGCCTCAGTTGGAATTCTCATCCCACCAACTACTAGTATGTGTGGTTGCTCAAATTATCCACCTAAGCCTCGATTTCTGCATCTGCAAAATGGGTATAACAAGGGTACACACCTGACAGGCTTGTTGCATGAGCTAATGAATATTACAGTACCTAGTGTGCATTCAAAAGTTAACCATTATTATGTGGGTGTCTGATGGTGGAGGATAGAATGAACCAACCGTCAACCATCATTCAGGCACCTTCATTGGAACTACTTTTTCAAAACTCCAATCTTACTAGTTACACTGTTCTGATTTTATATCTGCTTAGACTGCTGCCACCATACCCAGGAACATTTCAGAATGCCTCTATTCTGACCAAGCACTTGGTATTCTTCATGAATTCCAATATGACAGAAATTTGCCTTGGAAATTCTCAATTTCACCCCAAGCTCAGGCTTATGTCCTTTACCCCCGACTTTAAAAGCTATATTTATGGATGGGAAGGAAATAGCATCAAAATCACATGGGGCCTGTGTCACATGCAGAGTAATTGGATTCACTGTGAGAAGGATGCATCTGCCTCTTATTAACCAATCCAGAAAAATCAAAGCACTTGATATGGACCAGATTGTACCCCAAACTATTTTCAAAGTCAGTAATAATGTAAATCAATTTGAATTAAATTAGATCACTTTGATCTAAAATATATTGTAATTTTTACAAATGTGTAATTTTGCAGACATATTTCTTTCTAGTTATATAAAGACCACAGATGATGAGGATGTCATTTCAAAATCCAAAAGGAACTAGGTTTTGGAATGAAATATACTTGAAATCAAAACAATATTTATGAAAACGACTCTAGAATTTTCTTTACTAAAAAAGGAAGGTGATTTTTAAAATCAAGAAAAACAAATACAGTAAATATAAGCACTATTTCCTAGTTTTCTTATCTAAATAGTCAAAGCAATAAGATACAGCTTTAATTGGTGCAGTGACTCCTTGATTGGCTGGAATTCTTTGAAAGTAGCATGCTTTGGTTAAGTGGATTTTCTTTACCTGGTAGAAAACTTTTCTAGAACATAGTTTTATCCTTTTCTCCCTCCTTATTTCCTTTCTCCCTGCTATCTTCTCTCCTTTCCTTCTTAAAAATGAGGATAAGGGATATAAGTTAATATTTCAGCTCCTCCGGATAATCAGTCTGAACACTCAATGCGGCTGGCCCGCCGTGGTGCACTGGAAGGCGCAGGGGCATTTGCAGCAAACGAGTGGCGGGCTCTGACCTGGTTGTACCAGGATCCCCGGCTGCTGTGTTGAGAATGGATTGCAGAAAGGCAAGCGTGGAAGCCGGGGCAGCAGCTCTGCAAGTACCCCAGTGGAAGGTGAGGGTGACTTGGGCGAGGTGTCAGTAGTAAATCCACGGAACGAGGGGTCAGAGGCAGAATGTATTTTGGAGGTAGAACCAAATGATTTCCTACAAATTGAAAGTGGGTGTGATAGGAGAGAGTCAAGAATGACCCCAAGGTTTTCTCTGAGCAACTGGAAGGATGGTGTTGCCATTTTACTGAGATGAAGCCTGGAGCAGGAACAGGCTGGAGGCATAGGGAGGAGAAAGGGAAGGTTGGGAATGAAGAGTTTGTTTGGAGACAGGTGAAGTGGTGATGTCAAACTGTCAGTTGGACACATGAGACTGGGGTTTATGGGAGAGGTCCAGGCTCAAGATGCAAACTTGGGAGATATCAGTATAAAGGTGCGATTTAAAGCCTTAAGATTGGACGAGAGCACCAGGAAGTGAGTGTAGTACAGAGGGCAAGCGAGCACAAGCACCCTAGGACTGGGGCAGCTTTCTGTGTCTCCACACAGAAGACGAGGGAGAACCACCAAGGATGCTGCTTTCACAGACACAGGACACTTGGACACACCTGTTAGTTTGCATTTTTGTCTCCTGTTAGTGAAGTCCAGTGCCAAGCACAGTGCTTGGCAGAGACCTTCAATAAATGCTGGTGGGAAGGAAGAAAGGAAGGAAAGAAGGAAGGATGGGAAGGAGGACCATGAGCTCTGGGGTGCATCCTGCAGGTAGGCTGCTAAAGCTGTACAGGCAATGTTGCTGGAACTGAGGCATCAGAACCCTTGAGGCTAGGATGTTGAATGGGTTGTCTACAAAGCTATTTATGTTCCCTGAGATGATGGCAGCATTTAGGGGGAAAGGAAAAGTATGAGCCAGAAGGCAAGGTCCTCAAGGGAAACGAGGGGACAATCTATAGTCGACAGCAATGAATCCCAGAGAGCACTCTGGTGAATGGCTTGAGTCTCAAAAGAGGAAGGGTATTTGCGGGAGAATGCTGAGTAGGGACCTGAGGCAGATGAACCACCTTCCCTTGAAAGGACTACAAAAAAGGTGGCCTCTAGGGGAGAGCCTGGTTTTAGTTAAGAAAGGAAAGAAAGTTTCGTGCAAACAAAGTGGAAGATACAGAAGAGTTTGGTCCCAATAAATGAAGGTTCCAGAGTGCACATGAACATAAATTTGGAGGAACGTCAGTAGCGAGAAGGAGGAAGAAGAACGCATGGAGCATTCTGGGTCCAAGAAGCTGCAGGATCTTGCATTTTGACCAAGGCCAAGGTTGACAGAGGGGAGGCATGATGGAATCATCCATCTTCCAGATTCTGGCCAGCAGAAACCAAGCATTTGGCTGGTGCTGGCAGCCTGATAATGTTGGCGGAATACAGTCATTGCTCAGCCCTCATATAGAACATTCTTGAAAAAATGCCCTTGTGTCTCCCTCGAGAACTCTAGTTCAGGTGTTAAGGACAGGGTCCGTGGGCCTCCAGTGGAATCACGGCAGGCCATAGGGGCCAACAGGCCTAAGGATTCATGTCGTAAAATGGAAGGGGCTTGTGGGAAGGGACGGTGTCCTTCCTGAGAGAATGCTCCCCCCAGAAAAGTGGAGCGGACAAGCTGGGCTTCTACCCTACGCTGACCTTCCCACCCAGGTGGCACCCTGGAGGCTCACCTGGTGAGCAGGACCAAAGACTCCCTGAGCCAGGCTCAGGATGGCTTGGAGAAGAGGATCCTGCTGTTGCCCTTTCCATCTGATTAGCCTCCTTGCTACCCTCCCTATGGTTGTCCTATCCCGGGCTCTTCCTGCTGAAACTGTTCACATGCCGGGCACAGTGGCAAGTGCTACTCGGGAGGCTGAGGCAGGAAGATCACTTGAGACCAGGAGTTCAAATCCAGCCTGGGCAACATAGCAAGACCCCCATCTGCAATAATTTTTAAAAAACAAAAAAACAAAGAAATTGTTCACATGAAAATGAACCTGTGTGCCTGCTTCCTGCTGAACTCTGAAATCCTGGAGGACAGAGAAGTGTCTTAGCCGTGTTTATATCTTCTGCACCTGGAACCTTGCCTTTAGTCGGTCATCCAAGCATCTGAAGATCGGGGAAATAGGTTGAAAGTGGGTAAGGATTCAGAAAGTCTCCCCCCTGATGACCTGGCAGCCCACAATGTCTCTGCAAGTGTCCAAGCTGTTCCCTCTCTCTGGGCCAACTTGATATATGGAAGACACCAACAGCAGTCAGCACGCAGTAACTAAGTAAGGCTGGGAAGGCCGTGTCCACACCTCCCTGGTCCCTATTAACACTTAGGATCTTTTAAATTCTCCATTAGTAATTTGCTGTTCTGTTTCAAGCACTACCCAGTGTTTGGGGTTCCCTTTCCCCACAATGAGAATGAGCTTTCAGAGCCCCAGACCTGGTGAAGGAAGGAAGTAGGAAGGGGAGAAAGGGACGCAAAGGACAAATGTGTTCTCCTCTCAGTTTTGCCCTATTTTTAGCATCTGAACAACACAAGTGATTTCTTCATGTTTCTAGTTACTTTCTCCCACAGATTCATTTCACACACATGGGGCTTGGTGTGTTTGGAACACCAAGACTTTCACTGGGTTCACCTTTTCAATGTGCGCTGACACTTGCACGCTGCTTGGCTGAAACAGAATTCTCGTTTCCCTGCAACATTATCCACACGCGGCTCTAAGAAAGAATTTTAAAAACAGTCATTCACTCACCCCTTCCAGACTAGTTACCATGGCGCCCTCTGATCAAGGGAGCTGGGTGTTAGCAAGAGGGTCTTTGGGGGCCAACGGGCTCACTCTCTGCTTGGAGGGAGGAGGGGGCCACACTGTGACGGGTGAGCGGGATGGAAAGGGGCAGATGGAAAGGGCTGTCGGGAGTAAGGAAGCTGCCACCTACGGGGAGATGCCGGTGGGGACAGGGAAGGTGGAGGAGGTGACAGCATGGGGAACCTGGCCCTCCTCCTAAAAAAAGAGATAAGCTAAATGTCGCCAGTTTCAAAGAAGAACGAGACTCACAACTTCATGACTCAGTTTGTTTGGATGTTGCTTTCTTTCTTTTTTAAATAGTTCAAACCAGGACGCTCGCTGTCAACAAAATCTTATGAGTTATTATTATCCTATTTTTAGACTTGAAAAGACACAGTCAATTTGTGATCAGAAATTAGAGCCTGGCAGCTGAGAATTAGTTCTATATACATTGGGAAGTGGCTGATGCCCTCAGTTCTAAGTCCCAGAAAGAGGTCAGGACAGTGGGGACATGTGAGTGGGGCTTCCAGAAATCAGCAGCAAAGGGGGCGGAGGAAAGAGATGGGTGCATTCAAGGGTAACAGGCCAAAGCCAAAAAGGTCTATTTTCTAAATTTCCAACTCATTCAAGGACAGTCAGGGAAAATATACTTTGACTACTATGTCCTCATTTATGTCTAGATCCATTTGATAGCTCACATTTATGATTTTTTATGATATCTGGTACTTTCCTTTTTGAGCATCAATTTTTGTCTATTGAGTTATTCTGAACAGATATCTTTCTGTGGCATAGGGTATACTTTTCTCACCAGGGCATGGGACCACAGACACAAAGCAATCAGCTGTGACCAGGTCCCTTGAGGCAAGGCTTAGAGGATAATTTGGGAACACCCATACACCAGGGCTTAGCCCAGACCAGGGGTATGGACTGGCCCTAAAAGCCAGATCGGGCAAAGTATCACCCGTCTAGGGAGTCAAGTAATGTCTGCAGATTGGAGAGGCTCCAGCGACCGTGTTAGTTGTTAGAGAACCCCTCACTAGCTGCCTACACTGAGGATTCTGAGGGAGCTGTGCACATGACCCCCTGGGGCCCTTGGCCCTGAGTGGGGACGGACTCCATGGAGCAGGCAGGACTCTTTCCCGGGTGGGCTTGCCCAACTGTCCTAGGTTAAAGCCAGGCTAAGGGCTTCCTAGGTCCCTCATCTTAGGCCTCTTAATTTTACTACTTTTATAGCAAAAAAGGTTAGTTTACTCCAAAGAAAAGTCTATCTACAGAAAAAGTCCTCTTCCCTAAGGCTCAGAGCAGAGCTGGCCCGAGCAACCCACCACCATCGAGGAGCTGAAAGCCAGTGGCAGCCCCAGGTCCATCTACTCTACCAGCCTCCAAGTCTACCATGGGGACTCACAGAGGGAGAAAATGCAGAGGGAAGATGACCCAAAGTCAAGCTGAAAAGGCAGGACCAAAAGAGGACAGAGCTTCTAACCTCTTGGCTCTTCACCCCATGAGTTTCATGCCATTCACAGTGACCTGAGAAAGTCATTGGCCTGACCCATGTTGGTCCATCTTGTCCTCAGAGACAGAATGGAGAGGGAGCCTTGCTGTGCTGCAGCTGGAGGCGATGTGAGCAGCAGGGCTCAACCTCAGACGGTCAGCTGTGCATTTGTTCCCTCCATGAGCCCTTTATGCCTGCCCGCTATTTTACATAAACATTCTAATACGGAATCTTCACAGCCATCCGTGCAGGATACGTACTGTTATTTTCATTTAATAGATGGAGAAACTAAGACTGAAAAGATTAGGAAATTTTCCCCAGGTCAGATGGTAGAATGTCTGCCCCAAAGCCCATATTCTCCTTTCTCCACCAAGTTTCCAAGGGTATATGAGTAGAGAAGAGCCAGATTTTCTTTTGGAGACAGAGTCTCCCTCTGTCACCCCGGCTAGAGTGCAGTTGTGTCATCCTAGCTCACTGCAACCTCAAACTCCTGAGCTCAAGCAATCCTCCTGCCTCAGCCTCCCGAGTAGCTGGGACTACGGGCACACACCACCACACCCGGCTGCTTTTTCTATTTTCAGTAGAGACTGGCCAAGTGGTTTGAACTCCTGGCTCAAGCAATCCTCCCACCTCGGCCTCCCACAGTGCTAGGATTACAGGCGTGAACCACTGCACCCAGCCCCCAGAGCCAGAACTTTTAAGAAGCATTTCCTACCTAAGCCAAAAATAGCCTCAGCCTTTCTTTGTCATCCAAGAACATCATTACGAATGCCCTCCATTGAAATATGTGTTCCATTTCAGCCAAACTCCTTGAAGTATGTAGGATTGTCTGCCCTTGGACCAAATGTCCCCAAACAGCTGTGCATGTACTGGTAGTTTTCCTTCCAGTATGGCTTGCTGTAGTCTGTATTTCTTAGCAGCTTCCAGTTTTTTCAGTATTTTCATGCACAGCTGCTGTGAGCAGGCCTGAGGATAACTCTGCCTTTCCTATGGGAAGTTCATGAAAGCTTCTAGCTGCTCAAAGACCCCTTCTCTGACTTCAGTATTCACAGCTATCCTCTGAAGAGCTGGAGTTGCCAAACACCCAATTTCAGCATCACAGAAGTCCTTTCTCTCAACAGCTTACTGATCAAATTGGGCTTACAATTTGATCAGAGTTAATAATATACAGTATGTATATTATTTAAACTCTGAATTTTAGATTTGCAGAAAAGTTGCAAAGAAAGGTCAGAGAGGTCCCCTATAGTCTTCTTCTAGCTTCTCCTAATGTTAACATATTACGTAACCACGGTCAGTACATTTGTCCAAACTAAGAGATCAACATTGGTTGTATATGTACCTTTAATATGCTACAGGACATGAACACTACATTATGTAATAGCTATTTTCTGATTTTCTAGGCGATCTCATTTGCATATAATAGTCTAGAAGCCAATTTCCTCTTGATGTCTCAGGTTATGAAGCTCTTTGTGAAAAAGTATTCTACTTCCTCCTTCCTCAATGAGAGGTTTATGGCTATGGCAAATCCAAATGTTTGGTCTTTTTCTTCTTTATTTTAGATCTGAATTAAGAGAAAGAATGAAATGTACTTACAACAAAATAACAGCAAGGTCTGTATATAATTTCACCATCACTGGTTTGATTTGTATATTAAGTTTTCAGGCTTTGCACCCATGGGTAAATTCTATTTACTTAATAATGGAAGAATAAATGTATTAGTTGCTGCTGCATTAATTTCATTAGACTCAGTGGATAAAATCCATCTTGTAGTTTCTTTCTTCCTTAGATTTCAGAAAAGTGGAGCACGGACATTGGGAAGTGTGGCTATTTCTAAGGAAAACCATTAGCGTTGGACCACTATCTTGCCAGTTCTCTATTTAGCACATGTGTAACAGGCAGATGATGCAAACTAAAGACGGTGCAGAACAGAAGGAGTGAAGGGAAGAGAGAAGAAAATATTCTCGTGAAAAGACGTGGAGGAAACGTCAGTGCATATTATGAAGTGAAAGAAGCCAAGGTGCGAAGGCTACATTCTGTATGATTCCAACTATAGGACATTCCAGTAAAGACCAAACTACGGAGACAGTGAAAAGGTCAGTGGTTGCCAAGGTTAGGGGGATGACTAGGCAGAGCACAGAGGAGATTTAGGGCAGTGAAACTGCTCTGTGTGATACTGGAATAGTGGATGCATGTCATTGCACATTTGCCCAAACCCATAGAATGTCCATCGCGACTAAGCCCTAATGTGAACTGTGGACTTTGAGTGATAATGGCATATCAATGTAAGTTCGTTGATTGTGACAAATGTACCCCTCTGGAGGGGGGTATTGATAGTGGGGGAGGCTGTGCCTGTGTAGGGGTGGGAGGTATGTGGGATATCTCTGTATCTTCTGCTCAATTTTTCTGTGAACTTAAAACTGCTCTAAAATATAAAGTTAAATAAAAATTTTTTTAAAAAATATATTTTAAAGTTGAATCAGAGAAGAAATCAGTTAAATGAACTTGTGAGAAATCCAGGTGACAGAAAACAAGGTAAGAGGGAAAGCAGGAGACTTCAGTATGTTAGGTTAGGACCCCTGGAAACAAATTCTGAGAAAGAGAGATTTTAGGAGGCCTTGGGCACAGCACCTTTAAGGAAATAAAGAGAACACGATGGGTAGAGAGAGGAAGTGAATTGCGATGCTGTTGCAGCAGAGCCTCTGCAGCTGGGATGGTCCTTTAGAGTATTCCCAAATTGAGATGGGGGACTCTGGACTCTGTGCCCCCACATCAGCTGGCCCTCGGATGCAGGCTGTCCATGGGAAGGGGGTATAAGTTTGGTCAAGGCTTCTTCCATCTGAGAGCAAGTCCCAGAGACGGGCTGAGCCCTGAGTTGTCAGCTACCAACGCTCCTAGTAGCTGGAGCAATGAGGTCCACGGTCCTGCGGGAGGAATCTGGGTAGCACATCAGAGCATCTATTATATACAGTATCCTCAAATCCAAGAGGAGAGAAGGTTTCAAGAAAGGAGCAGCCAACTGTATGTAGTATTTCTGAAAGGTGGGGTTAGAGGAGGATGCAGATGTGGCAGAGGGAGGTCACTGGTGATCTCCCAATTTTAGTGAAACTGGGAGGATGCAAATCCAACTGAAGAGACCTAGAAGAGAACGGATGATGAGGAAATGGAAACAGTGACACAGACAATTGTTCCGAGATTTTTATCAGTCAAGAGGAGCAGAGACATTGGATGTTAAATGCAGAAAGACACAGGGTCAAGGGAGGTTTGTTATTTGTTCTAAATTGGAAGATACTAGAGCGCGTTTGTTTGCTGACAAAGAAAATGACATAGACGATGGGGAAGCTGAGATGCAAGAGAGGGAGGGGTTGTTGGAGGAGTCATGTCCTGGAGGAGGTGAGGACTGGGGTGCAGGGCACAATCAGAGGGGCAGGGGTACTCCATCCAGAAAAGTGACAGTGTTGACCTCAAGGAGGTACTAGGTGACTTTAGCTCCCTGCCCATATTTGACAAAAGAAGAGAGAGATATACCAATCCCAAATGGGGCGCTCGGATTCTCCGTCCCTGGAGTTTGCAGTAGGGATTAAGAAACAGAAGTCAGTCTAGGAGTGCCTCTCGCATGGTGATCTGAACCCAGGAGCTAAGGAGTGGCTACTTCCCACCCATCACATGTTCAGGGAAGTAGAGGGAGCACGAAGCAGAGGTGTGCAGAGATGAGAAGTGAGACAGGCTTCTGCTGACCTTGCAAGTCTAGGCCCACCCTGCCGGTAGACACCTATGTGCCACCAAACACTCCTTTGTCTTTACTACAAATGTCCCCTTCTTGCTAAATTTAGCTCTGCTGAGATACTGATTTTTGCAACCAGAATCTTATCGATGATATGGAGCATTGCCTGATTGACACACAATTAGCCTCAGGCCAGATACCAAGAAGACACTCCTGATATGGGCCCGCTTCAGCAGAGAGAGCTGCCCTGCCACGTGGCTCAGGCCCTTTCCTAGAACTGTACCATGGACCTCATACAAAAAAGTTCCTTCTAGTGCCATTCCACTAGTAAAAAGACTGGATGCAAGAAAATGTAAAACCTAAGGAACAATTAAGATAAATATGATCTATTCTTCAATGAATAGTATCTAGCCCTTCAGATGAATTCTTTGAAGGCTAGATAGAAACATAAAGCAAAACAGGATTTTAATGCCAACTATGATAGCATTGCAAAAAAAATGCATTTGGGAAAAAGATGGGAAAAATACACCAAAGTGGTAGTAGTAGTCTTCTGCTGGGTTAACAGGATCATGTGTGCTTCCCCCTAATTTTCTGTACTTTAATTATAAAATGTGGCTATATTATGTAGACCAGTGGTCCCCAACCCCTGGGCTGTGGCCTGGTACCAGTCCACAGCCTGTTAGGAACCGGACCGGACATCACTGCCTGAGCTCCACCCCCTCCCGAAAAATTGTTTTCCACGAAACTTAGGAACTGGGCTGCCACCCAGCACAAGGTGAGTGAAGATTCCTCTGATATTTACAGCCACTTCCCAGGGCTTGCATCACGGCCTGAGCTCTGCCTCCCTCCCCTGGTCTGTGGAAAAATTGTCTTCCATGAAACTGGTCCCTGGCCAAAAAGGTTGGGGACTGCTGATGTAGACAATTTGAAATAACTCTTCTTCCCAATGCTCAGACCAGGGAGTTGGGGTGGTTTCCAGGAGGCCCCCAAGTCATCACAGATCATATGGCTAAAAGGAAGGAAAGAGTCACTCAAGAATAGGGGCCAGAAAAGGCCATCAGAAGACATGGTTGTTTGAATCAAAGGGGACGCCCACCTCCTGGCCGGGGACACCAAGTACGGTCCCTCAATAAAACCCAAGACAAGAACTGGGTGGCCACTTGAGCACAATCAGATCTCGCAGCCTGTTCCCATTGTAGGATACTGCCCTGAAATAGCTGTGAACTGGAAGAAAGAGCTGGTTGTGTCTTCCAGATGGGCACACGTGGACGGTTCCCCTGACAGGCACTGCCCCTCCCTGGCCCCTTCTCGTGCCTGTTCTCTGGGCCTCCCTCAATATCAGCTCCTGAAAGATCCAAGGGTTTTATTAGGAACCACACTGAGCATTGACCCTGAACTTCATCTTTGCTAAATGCTCCCAAATTAATTTAATGAGGATTCCCTCCACCCCCCAGGGAGGTCAGTTTAAAGGTTGTCCCGAGACTCTTCTTTCACAGGGAGGTGCAACAGGGCATTAAGTGGCTTGCTCAGAGACCCGCTGGCACAACTGGAACAGGAGCTTTGTGTTCCTGTGCCTCAGAACTTTTCTTAGCTCACTGAGCCCAACCAATGCTTGGGGGATGGGGGGAGGATTTGACACCCAAGCTCTCCCTGATTGAGCAGTCATGCTTCCCTGCACCTGCTCACTCCCTGAGCTTCCTGGTTTTACAAACCAATGGAGCCCTGCACCCTCCTCCAGCTTAAACAGAGGCCAAGGAAGAATGGACTACTATGGGGTTCAGGTTCATCAAACTAATGAGACACCTACTCCAGAGGCTAAAATAGAAATTAAGTATTGGCCTTGTGTTTGTGGATAGTAATTAACTAAGGCAGATAGAAGCATGCTAGCAGGAAGGTCTTCCTAGACAGCAAAGGAATGTGAGAGTAATGTGAGAGGAGAACCCCCACCTGCAGAGGAGCGGAGCTAGTTACCAAAGAAATGAAAATTACTTACTTTGTATTAAATACTACCATTTAGTGAGTGGTACTACATGCGGGCCTTGTGCTATGCGGTAAGCAAAGCCAAGGCATTCAGATGTTCCAGTGGGTGTCAGATACCCACTGTCAGGGACCAGGGATGCTGGTCAGGTAGGCTGATGCTTTGGTATAGTCCCAGGGGAGGGTTTGGGCTAGTCTGTGTGGTTTCCTGGGAAGTCCAGATAAAGGCAAAAGGCAGGAACAGAAATCACATCCATGGAGGGGTGCCTGGGGTCACACCTACGGGTGGGTACATGGCAGAGAAGCCAAAGGAGGTAGCTGGGCCGCACTGCCTCTTACCCACCCTGCAGGTCTCTGCATTTCCTCCCAGAAGCCACCCTTGACTCTCAGGACTATGTTAAGCTCCCCTGTTATATACTCATGTTGTAATTGCACCATTCGTAAGTGTGATAGCTTGATTCATGGTCTGTTTCCATGAAAACAGGGATGTGAGAGGGGTTCTCTCTGTGTTCACCATTGTGTCCTCTGCCTGGCAGTAATTAGCAGGCTCTCAATAAATATTTAGTTAGCTAATAACCTTCACTGCACTCACCACATTGTAAGGATGTAAGTACTTAGGGAATTACTTCTTGATTATCTCCTTCTTTGCTAGACTGTAAATCCTAACAGCACAGGAATCTCCTTTATTTTGTCCTCCATCACATATATCCTTGGTACTTGCACATGATGGCAACCAATACTGATAGCAGAAATAAGTAATAAATAAATAAACAAATATGAATAAAGGTCCGAAGATCTACATGTGGAGAGGAAAGGAAGACAACACTGAGAGGTTAGGAGGTAAATATATCCAAGAATGGAGCCAGGTGAGAGGAAACTAAGAAAGTTCAGGACTTTTGTTATCAATAGGTGTGGGATGCCTGGACTCTCCTTTTCAGGTATTGACTGGGTGGTGTGTGTGGTTAAGGGAACAGGGAAGGCAAGCAACCATATTAGAGATGATTAACCAAGTCCAAGAGCCTCTTTATTCTAGAAGGAAAGCTAAGCCATTTATTTCCTACTTTGCAAGGCACAAAGTTGGGATCCCTTTCTGCTGTGTGATGAAGCCTTTAGCTCCTGAAAAGTCTGGGTAGCAAGGGGAAAATGGCTTAACAACCAGCAGATTCACATTCACATGTAAGGGCGGATCCCAGACTCTTGGCTGGGAAATTTAGTGCATCTTGCTGGATTCCTGAATCCCAAAGGCCTGACTAGTTATGATGCCACCTTCATGTCTGGTAGGTAGAGGCCTTAGCATGCATCATTTGGGGCTGTTTCTGCTGGAACTTCTAATCCCTCTTTTTCCCAGGTGTGAGTGCAGCAAGGCTCAGGAAGGGTTCAGAAAGGAGGGTGAGCCTGCACTTCACAGCAGCGTGACGCGGGGAGATGAGGCCTATCTGAAAAACTATGTGAGGTATCTCTCATCTCTCTCTTTGTGATAAATCTCTCTCCCTGCATCGCTAGACAGTACTTGCCAGAGCTGGCTGTGAACGCAGGGACTCTTCTGGAAGTTAAGAAAACGTGGAAACAGTGTGAGTATTCAGGAAGGATAAACCGAGTTCCAGATGGGATTTGCTGGAACAGTCTTTTTCTGGGCCATCTCTTCCTCCTTCCACTGCCATCCTAAAACTTGTTTTAATGGGCTGCTTTTATGAAATTCCTTCTTGTCCCAAACTTCTGCTTCCCATCCTGTTGGTTGCCAAAAATGGGAGGAAGAGCACTGAGTTTTTAAAACAGCTGCCTGGCCCCCACCATAGCGCGCGCACACACACACACACACACACACACACATCCCTAAAAACACTTTGTCCATTTTTAGCAGACAAAAAGGGAAAAGAAAATGCAGGCTTTTGTGATGATCTGTCTTATTGCCTGGTCAATTCATTTGGATGGTGACCGATAGATTTTTAAATAGAGCCTCATAGTTTAAGCTGCCTGCACTGTTACTGACCCAATCTTGTTGCAAAAACAAAGTTTTTGTCACTAATACCTTGCAGGGCCCTTTGGAGGGTAGAGGTGGAATGTACTGTGCCCCCCTCACCTACAGTAGTTTTCAAATTTTTTGTACTAGTTTTATCAGTCCTTCAGGGGAATAAACCGAAATTTCTCCTTCTATGTGTATATATGTACGTGTAATTGTTCTTCTATTTAGTACTTTAGTCCAAGTCATCCAAGAAAATTTTTAAGACAAATTTACTTATATATATTTTTTTAGTTCAAGTGTTACCAATCTTGGGCTTTTCTTTCACTTGACTAGCCAAAAAAAAAAAAATGCTGGGCTTCTGTAAATTGCACTGAGTTGATTTAAGCTGTTGTCTAATTTGGCCTTAATCACAACAACAAAAAAAATGCACATATAACAAAAATTCTTTAGTGTTTTACAGAAGTGAGTCATTTATGTGTTCATTCAAATAAAGTGCTCACGATCACGTTTTTACTTAAATACAAAGATATGAAATGCTATTTCCAGGCAGGAAGAAAGAGTCATTCCCAAATTTGTAACTCTTTATAATGATCTCATTCTGCTAATAAATGGAACCCAGCATATGTGTTTACATGTTAGAGGCATGTGCGGTTGTAGACTCATATTATTGTCACACTCTTGTCCTGAACTCAGCTTCTGCTGACCTACCAATGGCCTGAGTGTGGGTCAGTTACTTCACCTTTCTGGGTCGCTGTTTCCTTCTGTGGCACATAGGATGACTGCACACGCCAATTTCTAAGGCCTCCTTTAGTTCTGAAGTGCCATGATACTTTAAACAAGGAGGACATTTAAAAGCATCTTGTCCAGGGCCAAATCTGGCCCCCTTCCTGATTTTGTATATCTCACAAATTAGGAATGGCTTTTACACTTTTTTATATATATATATATATATATATTTTTTTTTTAAGTGTGATCCCCATTTTCAGGAATCTTTGGCTATTCCCTTTTAAAAAAAATTCTTTTTAAAGATAAGGTATCACTCTCTTGCCTAAGTTGAAGTGCAGTAGCAGGATGGTAGCTCACTGTAACCTCCAACTCTTGGGCTCAAGTGATCCTCCTGCCTCAGCCTCCCGAGTAGCTGGGACTATAGGCATGAACCACCATGCCTGGCCTACATTTTTAAATGGCTGGAAAAAAATAGTATTTCCTGAAACATGAAAATTATATGAAATTTATATTTCAGTGTCCATAAATAAAGTTGAATTGGAACATAGCCATGCTCACTTTTTTGTGTATTGTCTACAACTGCTTTTGCACTATAATGGCAGTGTTGAGTAGTTGCCATGGAGACCGTATGGCTTATGAGCTTAAAATACTTACTATCTGGCCCTTTACAATGAAAGGTTACAGGCCCCTGATCTAGTTCAGCTGCTTGAAAGATGAGAAAATTAAAGCTCAGAGTAAACTGACTTGGCCAAGGTCCTGGTTCATAAAGACAAAGCAGAGTTAATAGGAAGAAAGATGCAAATGGCTGTTTTGAAGCACCCAAAAGGACAAAAACAATTAACAATAAGCAAAGATTAAGGATGCAAAAGTAATTTCTTCCTCAAATGCCAATACATTTTATACAAGAGATAAGGACAGAGACATTATGAAATCCTCAGAGAACCCTGCATTCATTTGTGTGGAAGAACTGATATTTTCTTAATCTGGAATCAAATTACAATGGGTTGATGAGGAGGATTTGGGAAGTGGATAGATTATATCAGAAATGGCTCGAGATTCTTCTTGCTGATAAGACTCCAGGAAACCTACATCCAGATTCGCTGAAGGAAATGGAGGTGGACATTAGCAATGCTTTAGTGGGTCTTTTCAAAAGTGCAGGCCTGGAAGTGTGAGGCGATGCTACATCTGGGGACAGGAAGCCTGGAATAGGTTAGAACTTTCAGGCAGATGGAGGTCTAGTGTTAGAAAATCCTAAAGCCCTTTATGGCACGGAGCCTCGACTTAGAAGAGCCAGCCCTGTTCAGACAGCGTGGCTCTTACTAATGACAGGCCTCGGACCCTGGCAAGATGTTAAATAGGAGCAAAAGAAATGTTGAGTTGGTAACATATCTGTTTTAGAAAGGTTCAGACAAAGTTGCATGTGAGGGGTAAAGCTTGCCATCCTCCAATTTCCAGAGGAAGGATGCCTTTGCCTGGGAAGTTACTGGTGGTGCATGATAAATATTTCAAACTCAGGCATAAATACAGGAGAGATGAAACTGTTCCAAGGTCCAAATTGTTGGCGATTTACTAGGTGCCAAATATTACTCCCATGAGAAGGGCCTTAAGCAGTTAAAATATAAAACTGAACTTGCCAAACAGCATTTATCCTGGAAATTCAGATTATGGACAACACACAATATGTGTGCTGCTGAGTCAGTGAGAGTCAGAAGGTTACTATCCAAGTTTAACTCAATGGCGAGCTGCCCAGAGTTGCATTCAAAATCCACTGCTTGAATTCCCATGAGACCTTGGACAGGTTGCCGAACCTCTCAAGCCTTAGTGTCTTCTTCTGTAATAACAATGACATCTACAATAGCACCTACCCTGTGGGCTGCTGTTAGTATTTAAATAAGATTTTAGAGGCAAAGAGCTTAAGAGATGTTGAGCGTCAATAAGTGCTTATTAAATGCCCACTGCTCACTGCTGGCTGCAGTATATAACAGATTAACTGAGAGCGTGGATTTGAGTGCAAACAGTTCTGGGTTAGAGTCCCAGCTTCACTACTGAGTAGCCTTGTAAATGAGTAAATTCCTTCAACTCTTTGAGCTTCAGTTTCTCTACTATAAAATAGTGATGATTGTAGTTACCTCAAGGGGCTGCTGTGAGGACTAAATGAGGAAATATACTTACAGTGCTTGGGAGAGTTTCCAGCACTTAGTCGTCATCATCATCATCATCAACAACATTATTATTTATTGGTTCCCTAGCACAAGTATTGGTTCCCTAATACTGATTGTCTTTAGAAGTATTCTGGAGACAGCCTGCAACACAGTAAGCCTGTTATAAGATGCATACTTGGCACATGGGATATAAAGACTTTTTACATAAGTGATTCAATCAAATGAAATTTCTCCAATAAGTTAGAGAGTGAAGGCGCAGGCTCTGGGACGCTAGAGAATGACCCCAGAGACACCCCCGCCTGCCCTAAAGCCTTCCAGGCAGAGCCCAGAGGCAGCTCGGGTCCGGGCTCCTTGAATTCCCTTGGATTCAGAATCGCTGGGTTCCTGCTTCTTGTTTTCCCACCTTCCTTCTGTGAATTCTGGTATCCCTGTTTGCTGTCAGGCTTCTCAGCATTTGGAACGCACGGCTACCACACCGCCTCGTGTTCCAGGGAAAATGGAAACGCCTGTCTCATCTCCTCTGTCAGCGATAAGATAGAAGCCTTAGGAGGAAAGGGCGCTTTAATATCTGGCCCAATCTCCCATCTCCGTTTGTGGAGCCGGACTCTGTTTCTTACCATTAACAGATTTGTTTACTTATCTGATACTCCCCAGATTAAGTTGCCAGTTTCCGCACCGATGGCTGGACAGGCCTGCTCTCCCTGTGACTCGCTACCTCACTCCCTGTCACGTCTGCGACTCCTTCACAAGGAGCAGAAGGGGCCAGTCTGCTGAGATTAAGGAACTAGGAAAACAGGTGCTGTAGGTATCAGTGGTGTCTTGTTTAGTATCAATTGTGATAAGGTTGAGGTGCTATTTTGGCAAGATTTCTCAAGAAGCAAGGGGCTCTTCTCCCAAATAAGCCAGGTCGGAAGAGTTGGCTTTCCGTCTGTTTTCCCACGTGCCTACGTGGGTGGGACAGTAAGGAATTAATAATGCAGGTTACGCAAGGCCCTGCATTCATAGGTTCATTTCTATGGGGATAACATCATCTCCCTTCTTCATTCTACTGATGAGGAAATCAAGAATTATGGTGACATGCCCAGAGTCTCAGAGCTGGATTCTAGCCAAGCCAAGACAAGGCGCTCAGCTCTCCTGACTCTCAGGCCACTGTTCTTTCCTGCCAATAGCCTTTGTGGCCTTCTATGCTTGTGGCTGGAATGGATTCTCCTGTTGCCTTCCCTTTTTGTTCTATGCAGCCACAACTCATTTGGGGTAAGCCCAATCTATCTTCTTACCCCTGGGTCCCAGTTAATGTCTAGTCTTCTCTGTGCATGTCATTCTCCGCAGACCTAAAGATTCCCCAGAGTGGTTTGTGGTCAGACAGATGCTTATTTGGGAAGAAGGATTGGGCTGTCTGGATGCAACTGGCAGAAGGTTTTGTAGTGTGGACGGTGAAGTCACGGCATGTTCTCTCAGCTTGGGTAAGGCCCAGAATCCAAGTCCTGATAGAAAAGCTGTCTCCGAGCTAGGCCAGAAACCAAGCAGGCCTTAGGGCCTGGGACCCCCCAACCACCCCCTCTTCAGCAGCAGAGTCCTGCAAGGCAGCCTGATGACTGCCCTGTTGCCTTTTACTGACGGTTGCAGTAGGTTGAGTCAAAGGATGAATATCAGGATTGCGTCCCAGGAACCACTGATATTGGGCTGCAATGGTGTGTACAAAGTGGGTGGCCAAAGACAGGAGCCCCGAGGGGAATGTGGGAAAGTTCCTGGAAAATGTTTTTGTGTGCAGGTCTGTTCTGTCTCGGTCAAGACCACGTGGGCATCTCACTTAAACTTTCCAACAGTTCTCGGAGGTAGATGTTGTTCTCCGAATTTTAAAGGCCAGTAAACTGAGACTTGGAGAGTTTATTTGCCGAAGTCACACAGCTAGTAAGACTGGAGCCCAAGACTCCTGACTGCACAGTTCACGTTCTGTCCAGGTCACCAGGCTGCCTTTTAGAAAAGCCCATCTACGTTCACCAGAGAACTTTGACTGCCGAATATGGCAGGGCTCTGTAATCCCACAGCCACACACGCAGTCCTAGGACGGGAAGGATGCCACTGATCACGTAGCCCAATTCTAAATACATTGATTTCCTTTGCCACAGAGGTTCTCACATCATGCCCTGAAGAGGGGCCTCAGGGACTCCAGAGGAGACAGAGAAAGAGGATGCACAGAGGCCACCGGCTGTCTGCAATCAATCCCCAACACCCCATCCTTTCAACCAGAGCTGCTCATTTCTGTGAGTTGGAATCATATGCTTTAAAATGGTTTAGACAACCTCTGTTCTTCCAGGTGCCAAGGTTTAACACCTTGCATGAGAGGGAACTCACAAACAAAGTGGGCTCCAGGGTCCTCTAGAGACAAGCGGATGAAGATGTCTGGGCAGTGCCCATGAAGTTGCCTTCTTGGTTGAAGAGCCAAGAATGTATTGGTGTTGAAGAGCAACACCAATAGAAGTGTGATGACCGAGCCTAGCACAACCACAGAAGTCAACAGCTGCCTTAGAATTCCCTCACCTTCATTCATTCACTTGAGAATAAGTAAACCAGAACCGTTACACGGCTGGTCCAACAATCTGGTTTTTACAGAGGCCCCAGCAGACAGTGTTGTGGGACAAACATGACAATATATCTGATGTCACCCTCAAAAGATTAAAGGACACCCCCAAATCACAGCTAGTGATCTGTCAGACATGAATTTATCTAAACTTTTTAATAGAGGTGCTATTTGTGCTTTTGGCTGTCATCACCTCTTGACAGAACGAGTTCAGTAAGTTGCCACCACCCATGCACGTTCTTTTACCTGCCTTGTATTTACCTCTCTCGCTTTCCAGGGGTAACCCCAAGGTGCCGTGTGTTGGTAAACAAACTCAACCTGATGTGGCTGAAGCACCAGTTGAACAAATAATTCTTGAATTGACAGTCCTGACAAATGGCATCGTTGCAAATGCATATTGGCCAGGTTTTCAGTTGGTTAAAATCCTTTTTGAGGGAGGAGTTACCAATGTTCTGAAATCTTGGACACGCTGAGCAGCATTTCTGTTTTTTAGACAGACCTCCTCAGGCAACTTTCAAATCCTTGGCATTTCTGAGCAGCTGGAGTAGGGAGTGTCAGTTGCTTCCCCTCTATTACCTGGGTTCTCGCACAGCCTCACCTTCATCACCCCAGCCAACCCTCTGTACATTTAGAAAAATGTAAACAATCTATTATCTTTCAGTATGCTGGGGCCAGAAAAATCTCATTCTGACCACTTCTGCCCAAGTTGTAGTCAATCCCAGGCCCTCTTTGATGCCTGCTAATGTTATTCGCTCTAATATGCCTCAGTTAATAGGCACCATGGGGGAGTAAGGGCATAGTTCTGGATAAAGGAGTTCTGAAAAGTGAAAGTATAACTCTAAGCTCCAAAACGTTTTAAAATTTGTAACCATTTTCAGCCCAAGTTTCTTCATCTAGGTCACACAGGCCCAGGGTTCAAAACGTGGCTTTGTAACCTAAAACAAATACTTTTCTGTTCTGGTCCAATCTGCTAGTATGGAACTGTGGTGGCCATGAAGAGGAGATGCTGCCTCTCCTGCAGTAGAAGTGTGATTGTCTGATGGCTCCACACTGTCCCTCTGGGTCTACCGTCACATCTATACCAAGGCCATGTTTCCCACGGTCTGTTTCTAGCCAAGGACTGAGCATGGCAGGGTTCCTGCTAGACATGGGACTCCTCAACCAGGGGATGCTGGCTCAAGAACTCCTCCGCAGCCTGGCTGAAACTTTCTTAGAACTGGGTTGCAGTCTGAGATTCTTCCACTTAATTCTCCTTCTCAGGGGTCCGACCCATATCATGGTCTGATGGTTTTCCCACCTTTGCTGGCTCTTTCCTTTTTCTCTTTCACAGGCACTGCTCTCAATAAACGCTTTGCTCATCTAATCCTGATGTGGTGTCTACTTCATGGAGAACCTGAACTAACACAAGAAACTCCAGCTTTCTGTCCATTAAAGTCAGCTCCACCCCATTCCCAGCTATTTCCAACAGGTGTCTCACATGTGTTTATGAACATGGGCTACACAGCATCCACTCTCTTCCTCCCTTCCTGCCTGGTTCTGGCTTCCTGGAGAGATGCCTACACCACTGTCTTTGATGTTTTCAAAGCCTCACAAGGTTAGTTGCCACCTCTTCTATTTGTGGGGCCCCTGACACCTACTTCCTGCAGCTGCTTCAAGTCAGGGTACAGTAGAACCCTGGGATGGTCCACCCTGTGGACAGATGTGTCCAGACCTATGTGCTCTGATGAGTCCCTTACTTTCACTTGTTACAAGGGTCCCCCTATAGAGCTGTGTGGTGCTCCTGTTACTATTTTTTGGCTTTTGTGAGAAGAGGTCATTCTGTTTTACCTACAGTCTCTTTCCCTTAGAACTTACACCCAATCCTGAGCTGAAGGAATAGCTTGATGACAGATGTGCTATATTTAGATTATGCTTCCTTTCCAACACTGGAAGAGTCTGACTTTCTTATCTCTTCAGATGAATGTTTTCCTATAATGCTCCCTTCTTCTTAGTCCTTCATTCAGTGCTCTTATGAGTCCCCAAAACATGTCTAAATTCTATAGTGATCGTAGTATAGGCTCAAAGTGGGTTGCTCTAATTGGGGTTTTGTAGGCGCATTTGTTTGTATGTTTGTTACATGTGTGTGTGTAAGTATGTAACAAACCTGCATAACCCTTGCTTCCTGTCTCCCCACCTCATGACACCCTCACCTGTCACTGCCTCCGTGACCTTCTCTGTGCCTCCAGCTGTCTGCCTCTACCTACCGATGCTGTCCTATTGTACTGCTATTTCTACTTGACTATTTTTGGGGGGTCATTTCATATTTCAAAGATTTTTGGGGCACTTCTAGAGTCAGAGTTGTACTAAAATATAAAGAGTTACAGATATTGGAATATAGCAAGGTAGGGTTTACAGTACTTTGTTTGTAGGTAATGCCCAAGTCAAGGAAGAAGGAAACTGAAATAATCTCATGTTTACCCAGGGAACAGCTCTAGAGAAGTTGCTCTGAGTAGGCTTGGCAGATTTCCAGAAAAAATAATGGCTACAATTGATGAAATTTTTTGACTGATTAATGTACACATACCAAAAATAGACACGCATGTTATAGCAGACACTGTTGATTCCACCAGCTCCCCTTGGACACCTTTCCTGTTTCTGTGTGTCCTTTCCTTGGCTTTTGTGTGCTTTTACCTCTAACAACTTGCAACTATGAACTTTTCTTTGGAACACTTCCCTCAGGTTACCGAAACTCTTTACCTGCACATTCAGAAAGCCAGAAACATCTAGAATTTTACACCTTGCCAGGCCACCCTTATCCCATGATTAACTGGTTTGGGAATATGGAAGCCTGGTTACCTTGCCTCAGGTTGGGACAAAGTTGAAGAGACTTGCGTAAATAGAAATTCATGCTATAATGTGGCATTAAAAACATAAAATTGAAAATTGTGAATTCTCAAATTAAGATACAAATTTAATAAAATTTCCATCAAATTTTCAGTGCAATTTTTGGGAATAGACATTATTAAAATTCTAAAATTCATCCAAAAGAACAAAGGCATAAAAGAAATTGTAACAAAACAAAACAAAACAAAAAACCAAGAAAGAACTAAAGAGATGTTCTCTCACCAGATATGAAAGTGTATTATAAAATTACAGTAATTGACTATAACCAGTAAATGACATGGCCCTGGTACAGAAATATAAAGAGGGGTAGAAGAGAATAGAAAGTAGAAAAAAAAAAAAAGACCTAAATATTTATATAATCATTTAGAGCATGCTACTGGTGATGGTTCACGTTATTATGAAAACATGAGTCAATGAATGACATTGAGAATAAAAAGATAACTCATCCCAAAATTAAATAAATTTTAAGTGAATTCAAGGTTTTAAAAAACTTTAGGCTTCTAGCAATGACAGGCTAGGCATTTCAGATCAACCCTTGTGCTGAAAATAATCAGAAAATCTGAAAAAAGTATAAAATACATCTGCTTGAAAGCATCTCAGAACGAAGTCAGTAAAAATGGACAGGATAAAGATCTAAGAGAAGAAGGAAAGACAATGAGGTAAGCCCAGCATTTGGGGACACTTTACTCCTAGCAGTGTTGGCCAGTTTCAAAATAGGAGGCTGAGAGACTGCAGACTATAACACTTCTGAGAGCCTTGAAGAGCTAAGGGAACAAAAATTGGAGTACAAGGATAATTGAAAAGGAAAACTTCTAGCAAACTTCCAGGACATTGGTTTGGGATCCGGAAGGGCTCTGCCTGAACAGTGAGTGTGGAAATAGATAACCCCTCACATGGAACACAGTTTCCAATCATGTCAAACCCTCAAATGGTATTAGGTTGATCCTGGATTGTGAGAACCCTATGCTACCTCTTAAAAGTACAGGCATATTTCATTTTATTGTGATCTGCTTTATGGAGCTTCACAGATTTTGCATTTTTTGCAGTTTGAAGGTCTGTGGCAACCCTGCATCAAGCAAGCCTATTGGTGCCATTTTTTCAATGGCAACATGCTCACTTCATGTCTCCATGTCACATTTTGATAATTCTTGTAATATTTCAAACTTTATCATTATCATTATATCCTTCATGGTGATCTGTGATTAGTGATCTTTGGTGTTACGATTGTAATTGCTTTGGGGAGCCATGAACCACACTCATAGAAGACAATGAACTTAATTGAAAAATGTGTGTATTCTGACTGATCCACCGACTAGCTGTTCCCCTGTCTCTCTCCGTCTTCTCAGGCCTCTTTATTCCCTGAGACACAACAATATTGAAATTAGGCCAATTAATAACCCTACAATGGCCTCTAAGTGTTCAAGTGAAAGGAAGAGTCTCATGTATCTCACTTTAAATCAAAAGCTAGAAATGATTAAGCTTAGTGAGGAAGGCATGTCAAAAGCTGAGATAGGCAATAAACTAGGCCACTTGTGCCAGACAGTTAGCCAAACTGAAAATGCAAAAGAAAAGTTATTGAAGGAAATTAAAAGTGCTACTCCAGTGAACATAAAAGTTTTGAAAGAGTTATGCTGTGGGTAAAATGCTATTAAACAGCATCACATGCTATAGAGAAATTTTTCATGAAAGGAAGAGTCAATTGATGCAGCAAACTTCATCGTTGTCTTATTTTAAGAAATTGCCACAGTCACCCTAGCCTTTAGCAACCACCACCCTGATCAGTCAGCAGCCATCAACATTGAGGCAAGACCCTACACCAGCAAAAAAAATTATGACTCACCAAAGGCTCAGATGATTGCTACCATTTCTTAGCAATACACTATTTTTTGGTTAAGATATGTACATATTTTAGACATAATGCTATTGCACACTTGTTAGACTATAGTATAGTGTAAATATAACTTTTATATGCACTGGGAAAAAAATTTGTGTGACTTGCTTGCTTTATTGCAATATTTGCTTTATTGCAGTGATCTGGAACCAAACCACAGTATCTCTGAGGTATGCCTGTAAATATAAATCCTCTCCAAGGGAAGATAGTATCCTTGTAGACCTCAAATTATTTTATAATTTTGCACATACAATGTCTAAAACCCAATAAAAAATAACCAAGCACACAATGATACCAGATGATATTACTAAAACCCATGAAAAATATGAGACAATAGAAACAGAGCCAGAGATACAGAAAATGGAGTTATCACAGATTTTAAAATAAGTATGCTTACTATGTTTAAGGAAATAAAATGCAAGACTCAGAATTTTGTAGAAGATTAGAGACTACAAAAATACTTACCAAATGGAAATTCTAAAACTGAAAATTAAAATGACTGAAATTAAGAATTTAACAGATGAGTTTAATCACAGTTTAGAAAAAGCTGAAGGGAGAATTAGTGAGCTGGAAGCTAGCTCAGAATAAAGTACAGAGGGGGAGGAAAAGATGAAAAAACACAGCAAAAAGCATTAAAAACAGAGCTGATAGCAAAAAGTTCTAATGTATGGATAAATGGGGTTTCTAAAGGAGAGGAGAAGTCCAAGTGGAGCAGAAGCAATATTTGAAGAGATAATGGCTGATAATTGCCTAAACTGATGAAAGGCATCAAGCCACAGATTTAAGATGCACTACAAATCTGAAACATGGAAAATATAATTAAAGTTATCATAATAAAACTTCTCAACGCTAAAGACTAAGAAAAAATGTTAAATGTATCTAGGGAAAAAGACAAATACTTTCAAAAGCACAACAAACTGTCCGCTGACTTCTCAACAGAAACAATGGCCAGCAGACAATGGAATGGTGTCTTCAAGATGCAGAAAGAAACTAATTGCCAGCCACAAATTCTAAATGTTACCAAGAAGAAGTGAGAGACATGTTATATTACAGCAGACCAACACCCAGGGGTTATTACCCACACGGAAGGAAAATTATCTAAAAATGAAGGTCAGAAAAGCAAGAAAGAATAAAAAGCACAAAAAGGGTTAATATGTGACTAATTTAAATGACTATTGACTGTATAAAACAACGATAATAATGCCTTAGAGTAAAATATTATAATAATGTATTTACATATATAATATATGTAATAATGCCTTAGGGTAAAATATTTGTAAAGAACTAAACAGCAATAATGACACGCAGTCATGAGGGGGTACATGGAGTTAAAGTGTTCTATGGTTCTTGCATTACCTTGGAAAAGAGTAGAAATAGCAACCAGAGTTAGACTTTAAGTGAAGGATGCATATTACAGTCACTAGAGTAAGCACAAATAGAAGAGTAAAATTATGTAAAACTGCCAAGCTAAAGGCAGAGAGAAATAGAATAATAAAATATACTAAGACCCAAAAAAGGCAAGAAAGGAAGAAAAAGGAATATAGACCAATAGGGGAAAGAGGAAGCAAACAGTCAAATGGCAGATTAAATCTAAATACTTCAGTAACTACAGCTAATGTAAGTGAACTAAACACTTCAATTAAAAGATAAACTTTGTCAGGCAGGATTTAAAAAATTACTACATACTGCTTATAAAACACTCATCTAAAGTACAAAGATATAGATATGTATGGAAAAAGAAAGCTGGAATAGTTATATTAATATCACAAAAAGTAGATTTTAAGGCAAAAAATATTACTAGAGATAAAGAGGAATAAGTCATAATGATAAAATTTTCAATTCACTGGGAAGATTTTGCAATTCTAAGATTATATGACTTTAAAAACATAGATAAAAATATGCAAAGCAAAAATTGACAGAACTACAAGATAAAATAGTACTTTTCAAACTATCCATGATGAAGGAAAATTTTAAATATTTCTAATCTGTTGCAGATTAACACTTCTATAAAACTACAATAGAATGGATTAGTAGAAAAAATAAATAAATAACCCCCCACAAAATACAAGTCCACTAATCACAATGCATACATGTCACAGCAATGTCAAATTACTAATAAAGTTTCTAAGTGTTTATTTCAATTTCCTACTCATGTACTCTTGGATAGGTGACAAACAGTTTGCAAACTACCACCGGCTAGCAGACCACATTTTGAGTGACACTGAAACAGAAAAAGTCACAATCATAGTGGGAGATTTAACATATTTCTTTACATATCTGATAGAAGAAGCCAAAAAAAAAACTTGAACAAGGTGATTAATACATTTAATCTAACTGACATATGTAGAACATTGTACCCAACAACTGCAGATAGATACTCTTTTTAAGCACACATGGAATATAAACAGAAATTGCCCATATGCTACAAGATGGAAGTCATACCAAATATGTTCTTTGAAGTGAAAATAGGCTAGAAATCAATTTTTTAAAAAAAGGTTAACTGGAAATCCTCTATATATTTGGAAATTTAAAAATGCACACCTCAATACTCTATGGGTTAAAGAAGAAGTCACAATGGAAATTAGGAAATATTTTTAATGGTAACAAAAGTCATGCATACCAAACTTCTGGGATATGGCTAAAACCATGCTTAGAGAGCATAATATATCCTTAAATGCACATACTAAAAAGGAAGAAAAGTTGAGTATCAATACTGTCAGCATCCATCTCAAAAAATTGGCAAAGTACAGTAAATTAAACCCAAAGAAAGTATAAGGAAAGACATATTAAAGACTAGGGGCAAAAACAGTTAAATATAAAATCAAAATTTTAAAAAACTGCAATGGTACTAAAAGAAACTATAAATGAGTATTTTTTTAATAGTCGGGGTGCAAACAGCCTTTCTAAGTATAACATCAGAAGCAGAAACTACAAAGGGAAAAAGATAGAGATCAATTTGACTATTTACTTAAAAAAAAATCTATGTCAAAATCACTACAAACAATATTAAAAGACAAATGACCACACAGATAAAATATTTGCAAGTTATAGGAAAGGTAGTCTATATAAAGAGCATACCCAAATCAAAATATAAAAGGAAAATATTACATAGAAAAAATACCCTAAGACATGTATTGGTACTTGACAAAACAAGACACATAAATGGTCCATAAATATATTAAAATACCTAATCTCACCAATAATTCAAGAAATAGAGAAGCGTCCAATCTCTCTAACAACAAGGCAGTTTTCAAATATAAGCTATTAATATTACTTCCATCTATCATACTTACAAAGAAAACAAAAGCAATAATAATAATCAGTGGTGATGAGTATCCAAAAACTAATTGTGGGGGATAGAAATAGGGATGTTTTTCTAGAAGGAAACTTAACAATATGTATCAAAAGACTCCAATGCAAACTACTCAACTCAGGAAATCCATTTCTTGGAATTTGGCCTTAGGAAGTAATCACAGATATGTGCAAAGATATTTTTACAAGTATGTTTATTATAGCACTGCTTATAATAGTAAAAAAAAATTATAAACTACATAAATATCCAAAATTAGAGGACTGGCTGAAAAGCGTTTGGTACCCGCACTAAATGGAGTAAAGTAATATAATTTATCTATTAAAAATGATAACGTAGGAGAATATTTGACAAAATGAAAAGTGATGCATATGATATGTTGGTAAAGGAATAAAGCAGATTGCAAAATACTATAATCTCACTTTTGTTCTATGTAGTTAGGATAGGCAGCAATTTTTAAAAATTGTTTTTAGAGATAGTTTTTATTTTGTTCATTTTTACATATCTGCATTTTCTAAAATATCTAAAGTAAACCTACATTACTTTTAATCAGGAAAAAGGTATTTTAAAAATCTTTCACTTTCAAAATTTCACCTTTGCTTTCAAATCTCTAATGAAATTCCTAATAAGCACACAAACAATTCCTTTCTTACTGATTTGACCCTAATTGTGTACAGTTTATTCGTTCATATGCTAAACTTGTTTTCACACCAATAGTTAACATAGGAATTGAAAAAGAGTACTGAACTTTTTCTTTTTTTACCATATTTGGAGCAGTAGTTTTTTTATTCTGATTTTTTTTTTGGCTTATCAAGATATATGGTTTCCTATAGGATATTGAATATCATTTCCAAGGCACCAAATTTCTCATAATCTATTTATTCATGCAATAAACATTTATTAAGCACTTCACTGTGCCTGGCCCTGCGCCAAAGGCTGAGAATACAGAGATGGACTAGACCAGCCACCTCTGCCCTTGTCATGCTCAAGGTCCAAAGTCCCTCTTATTAGATGCGTCATACTTAGCAAGCCATCACTCAGGACATAGTGTGGCCAATTTTCAAACGGAAGCCACTCACTCCTCCAAAATTCCAGAGCCCGTTAGTGCACATTTAGTGCACCAGAAATATTAGCACAAGCTTGCAAGTAGTCCTTCAAAAATGAGGCTGTAACTCTCTTCCTGAAAAGTAAAAAATCAGTTTTTCTCAAGTATTTCCGGAACTAAATTTTAAGAATTTGAGTCTTGTTTTAAAACAGCTAGCCTTTTCTTAAAAAAATATAAATAAAGCCGCCAACAATCTCTCACCTTAAAGGACGTGAGGAAAGAGCGTATTTATGGAAGGGAACCAGAAGGACTGTGCTCCCTGGCTGATAGACAATGCAAATAGGAATCCGTCTCCACACAGTGACTCAGCATAATGACAGCTAGAATCCAGGCTCCGATTGAATGAGGACAGTCATACACAAGTCATAACATAGCATGAGAATAATGGATATTTGTATACACAGTTTTCTCTCAATTTGTTTCCTGCTCAGAAAGGTCAAATGCCAAACTGTCCCAAACCAGATGCTGTGGTGATCCCAGGTTCAGGTGAAGCTGAGTCAGCAGGTCTTCGTGAAATTGTATAGACAACACAGAGACTAAGGCTGCCTGTCACAGATATGCAGGCGGCCTGGCCAGGCCTGGGACGAACAGGTTTTTTGATCTATCTGAGATGGGGATTGCTTTGGTGATCTATTGTTGTACAATAAAACACCACAAAACGTAGTGGCTTAAAACAAATACAGTACTTCTTAATTTTTCATGAGTCTGAGGGCTGAACAGGCTTAGCTGGGCAGCCTCCCTGCATCACATGCTGCAGCACATGTGCAGTCACACGGTCACCCTCAACTGGAAGCTTGGCTTGGACTGATAGTTCAAGGTGGTGTCTTGTCCTCCAGGGTCTCTCTCCATGCGGCCTACCAATATGCAGGAGGCTAGCCTGAGCCATTTTACAATATGGCAGATGAACACAGCCTCAATGTGTTGGCACTAATGGGGCCTCTGCTTGCATATTTGCTAATGTCCCTCTGACCAAAGCAAGTCACTTGGCCCATTCCAGAGTCAATGTAGGTGGCGCTGCACAGACTGTGAGTATTTTGGGGGATGGTTTATTGGGAGCCACCAATCTACCAGTCTGCCAGCAAGGGGCCAAGACCAGGAACTAGGGGTGGGATGAGGGTGTGAGAGAGGAATGTAGTGGGGGGATGTGGCAGCACAGAGGCGACGACAGAAACATGGCCACCACCCAAGACAGTGGCCTAACTGGGGTTAGAGGTGGGGATAAGGAGGTCACGCTGAGGAGATGAACAAAGGAACTGTGGCTGCTCTCCAGCTGCACTGGCCAATTGTCCTATACTTTGTGCCTGCCACATAGTCCCTGTCTGGACATCTCTTCTCCTAGAGAGCCACATGGTTCCCTCATTTTTTTTCACTAATATGTTTTACTAATATTTTACTAATATGTTTTCTCACTGATTATTTTCCTGACAATATTTAAAACTGCAACCTACCCTCTGTCCACACATCACCCTGTCCCTCCTCCCTGCTCTGTTTTTTAAAGAACCCTATCACCACGTAACGATGTATATATCTTATTTGTTTGTTGTAGTTGTCTGACTTATTTTGCATCTTTCCATGATCCCAGGGTGATTCTAACATGCAGTCAAGTTCAGAAGGAGCTGGTTTAGGGCACAGGCTTTGGTTTATTCAGAGTTGGGTTCTAGGTCTGCCTTGCAGCTGAGAGGCCCCGTGACCTTGGGCAGTTCCTTAGCTTCTGGAAACCTCATCTGCAAAATGAAAGTTATAAAAGTCCTTCTTATCTCCTAGGTTCCTGTGAAGATGAACGAGACATGCAAGCATGGAGCTCAAGCTCACGGTGCCTGGCGCGTGGTAGGTGCTAAGTAACCAACAAGGCTTTTACGAAGGGGATTCAGCTCTGGTGGTGTCGATGCTGCTTAAGAACGGCATTTGGGGCTAAACGTGCCTGGCTGTGGTTCCTGCCTCATTTTCTGTTGGCAGAGATTGCTGGGATTGCTTAGCGAAGCACTTGTCCTCTTAGAGCCCCAGTCTCTCCTGGTGTCAATAAACTTAGTCATTCACTAGACTACACCAATTTCCTAGAGCAAAGTGAAAAATATTGAAATTGCAGTGGCCCAAAGTACCTGGCTAGGTAACACCAGCAGGAGAAAACGGATGCCTGAAGTTCCTTTTGATACCCATTGATTATAGGTGAATTCTTCATCTGAAAATCATTTGAAAGAAGTGCGTCAAAAGCCTTTTTTGAAAAGTTTTCTTTGTAAGGGAGAGTGCATCGTGGGAAATCACCCAAGATTCGGGCACCGGGCACCTCACCCCCTCATGGAACCTTCAGGTTTATACCAGGAACATTTCCTGGATTTCATGATGCTGCCTGCTATTTTGTTTATTTCAGAACCTCTTCTCAGGGAGGTTCCCTTATATTAAAGTGAATTCGCACCAGAGACAATTTCTCTCTAGCTTATTCTTCCTGTAAAGATCTGATAACAATAAAAGAGAAAGATATTTTTAAAAGTTTATTCGATACTTATTTAAAACATAAAAGTATTTATGGAACTCTGGTGACATGGGCGACCCAAGACTGCAAATCTGGCCTTCACAGAGTTTACATTCTATCAGAGAAATCAGATTTGCATTCAGCTTGCTGCAATAAAGTGTGGTAAGGGCTACTTAACAGTCTAAACAAAGCAGGCAGGAAGAGCGATAGCTTCCACCTGGATATGGAGGCGGTGTTCTCAATAGCTTTGCAGAACAGAGGTGTGACCAGACCCAGAAAAGAAGGAGGGTCATTCAATCGAGAGAATGGCCAAAGGCCAAGCCACAGGATGGGCAACAGGTTACTCATTTGTAGGACAGGGGGAACAGCAGCCGGAGTGTCTGCCCCCGGGCCATGGGAGGAGTGACCAGAGATAGTGCTAGAGAGGCTGATTGGGGCTGGAAGAGTCCACTTAGAAATTTGAATGTCATCCTACAAGCAATGGGGAGCCCTTGAAACTTTTTGAGCAGAAGCATATCTGACTAGATCCATGTTTACGAAAGATCACTCAGACAGAAGCCCAATCCTTGACCAGAGTAAAATGACATGTTATTCACGGGTTATGCATTTTAGGAGTGATGTGGGTGATCTTCCAGGAGAGCAGCTGTGGAAATCCCATGTACCAGGTAAGTGGGAGAGCCACAAGGGAGTCCATCCAAGCAGCAAGGATCCCAGAGTATGTGCAGTCAGTGCTGGCAGTCACAGCCACATGGTGTGTAGGGAGTTTCCTGGACGGCAGTTTATTCACCTAACTACATTTTCCTTAGACTGATTGAAAACTAAGTTACCATTCTGGGCACACACACTCACTGGTACCAGTGGATGTGACCGTGGAAGGTCCAGAGCTGAGGGGAAGGTAGGAGGTGTGAGTGGAACATAAGATGAAGTAGCCTGAGAGCAAATATTCTCTGACGCCACCTCGGAGACAGGGGAAGTGAGGCAGGGAGGAGGGCTCTACAATGCGCGTTAAAGAGCAGGTTCCTGCTGGGGAAGTGAAGGGCTTAATCACACGGGAACCTCTGGGTGACTGTGTAGATCAGGGACAAGGAAGCTGAGTATTCCCCCACCGTTTCCATCTGCCACTGGCTGCAGGCGGCTCCCGGGGTGTAAACTGTCAGTACTCCCCGCACTTCTGGCAGACCCACCCATGGGCCGAGCATGGTCCAGTGGCCACAGACTCAGACACTTACGATGGGAAAGCCATCAGCAAGCACAGAAAGGGTGAGAGCTGAGGGCATGGGATGGGCACAAACAGTTTCTGCCACACCTGCCTGATTTTTAAAACATCTGCAGAGTGGCAGCCATCGTGCTTGGCACTGGGATGAGAGATAAGTAAGATGGACCCTATATCTACCCGAGGGATTCTTTCCTGATACACCCAGCTGGTTAGGACTCTCCTTCCCCCTCTGGATCCTGTAGTGGGAATGTTTGTACTTTAGTACCGTTTTGTTGGTTGCCCTTCACCCATACCTTCTCCTTCAACCACCCCCAGTTTCCTTTTGGATACATTCTGGTGGGACTGTTGTCTGCTCTCTGTCTTCTTCTAGCCAAGGGGACAGCATATGACCCAGGCGAGACCAATCAGACACTCTGTCACCCCTGTGGAAATTGACTCCCAGATGAATGGCAGAGATTGAAGATGGTTCCTTTGTCCAGCAGCTCCTGTCTCTTGACTCCAGAGCTGCTGGGTGCTGCCTGTTTTCACCCCTGTTCCCAGTTTCCCCTGTGGCCCTGGGGGTCCCCACATTCTTTCCATAACCTTCTTGGTTAATAATGCCAGAATCCATTTCTGTTGCTTGCAACCATAGAACGCTGATGGAGCCCCTACTGCAATTTTAGTTATTTTCAAAGTGTTTATTGAGGACCTACTATGTGTCAGGAACCCCACTGGACATGGAGGATACCATACTAAACAGAAAATGCCTACCTTCATGAGGCTCCCAGTAAAATAGAAAAGAAAACATTGGATAAATAGTTCCCGAGTGGGCCATAGAGTAGCAGGTGTTACAAAGGCAAAGTCCAGGATATTGAGCAAGTGGGTCTCCAGGATCTTAATTTAGAGTGGGGCCAGAGGAGACAGCAGAGAATGTCATGCCTAAGTGGAGGCATGAAGGTTGGGTGAAGAACACAGAGGGACAGAACCTGGAAAGAAAGGCCTGAGGTGGGAAATAGGGTTGCCTGCCTTGGCCTGCCTTGGTCTCTGCTCATTTACCTGCTGGAATTTGATCAGACCCATTCCAGCCTCTTCCTGCACTGCCCCCACAACAGGCCTCAGGAGCTCAGCTCTCCTGTCCGTGAGCTCCAGGCAACACGTCAGGTCAGCTGCATCAGCGAACGTGGTTCATGTGGGATGGCGTGCTGGGTGCTGTGATGTGCTGCCCAGGTCCCCTTCATGACTGAAGGACTCACTCCCCCCCTGCTGAGAGTGCTGCTGGCCCGTGACCCTCAGCTGTCGGTCTAACTTCACAAGCAGACAGTTCTGGAGAGTCATCCCATCTTCAGAACTCTGAGTCGGGTTGGGTGACACTTCCTTAGAAACTGCTGCAGCTTGACCTCCCCCTCTGCCCAGGGCTGCATCCTCCCCTTCCCTTCCACAGCCACTGGGCCCAAAGTATTCCTTATAAAGCTCCTGCACCCTAATCTTCATCCCAGTGTCTGCTGCCCAGGAACCCCCCTGCCACAGATGCAAAGAACCAGAATCAAGGATTAGAAGACTGTGTTTGAGTGTCACGCACTGTGTTATCTGCCAGCCTCAGCACTCACTACGAGGGTGGCGCCAGGCACTGTGCCCGGCACGCATGAGATTCGCAGTGAGTGCTTGTTGATTCAGATGGTGGATGGAGGTTTCTCTGTGAATGTTTTAAAAGCCCATGCAATTATCAGTTACTGTTATTTATAGTTGGAAAGGAGAAAAAAGATAACTTCGGCGGAAAAGTGAAAGATGGGACTAGCTTAAAAGTTGGAGACCCTGGAGCAGAGCTGGGGGGAGGATATCACACTTGTTCAAAGGGGACATAAAGAAGATGAGGAGACAAATACTTAGAAATGGAACCATCAACAGTGTACAGTGCTTCCGAAATGCCAGGCAGGTTATGCAACGGTGTAGAGTGTTAGACTCAAGAGCAACACTTCCACTCACTCTTGTAGAAATGTTTAATTGGTCCTTGATGGGGCAGGAACCTATCTGTCTCCTTTTCCACTGTGGACCTTGTGTCTAAGAAGCCACTGGGACCCAGTGGGCACCCAGGAACTATTTATTATTGTTGAATAATTCTTAGGTGTTTGAAAACAAAGTGGTGGTTTATTGCCACTAATGAAAACAATTGTTGAAATGGTTTGTTGGAAAATTTGTCTACTACTGATCTCTGCCACACACACATGAACACACACACCTCCCCACCCGCTCTACCTAGCCCTTTGCTGAGGATAAACAAAGTTGTCTCCTGGTATATCAGAAGTTGTTTCTCCTATACACCAGACCTAGAAGGGAATCCCTGAGACCCTCCCTACCATTATTTAAGGCCTCTATACCTCTTTTGAACATTGATAATTCTTTAAAGAGTATGTAAATGAACTACTAATAAGATGGCATGCTTCTAAATTTAGTCAGGAAAGGGTAAACACATGTTATAGAATATAGGCGAAAGATCTAAAGCCATATTTTGGAGGATGTACTAATAGGATATTGAAGGCAGTGGAATTGTTTCAAAATAAAACAGTCCCCCTTTGAAGTGAGAGTACATCAAAGCAAGTACTTCTTACCTTGAGGAATTTGGACTTTTCATCTAAGTGGAGAGTATGAATCCACATGCCCACTTGGGTGGGTGATCACAGAGTAACTGCCCTTCCCATTTTGACCCAACTGTACTGACTTTTGGTGCATCACCAGACAATTATTTCTCCATCTTCCCACTGGACTGTGAACTTTTCAAAGGTAGGGACTTTTTCTTTAATCTCTGATTTCCTAGCACATTGCAGATACCCATTGCATGGGAGACACCAAAAGCAAATCAGAGGAAGGGAGAAGAGGAGAGGAAGGAGGACAGAAGGGAGTCCAGAAAGACTCACGGAACTCATTCAGAATTGTCAAAATGCTTAATTTCTGTTGGCCTTTAGGTAGTTTTCTGACTCCCAGAGCACTGGGGGATAATGAGAAATATGTAACATTTGTAATCAAGAGACTTGGGTTTGTGTTATCTAAGGACATGCATACATGAAATGGCAGAGCTAGGACACAAACTTTATTTCACTTAATCCTAAAACTCAGCTTCCTTTTCTGTAGATCAGGAATTATTATTTCCACCTTAAAGAGGTCTTGAGTGATTAAGTGAAATAAAATATGTGAGAACATTCAGCAGCTTGTTAAGTAACGTGTGATTGTTACTTACCATTATTAGTACCCTGGAATCAGAACTGACTTCAACTGAACACTCTCATCTGTGTTTAATTTGGTAAAATATTATATCTTGATAGAATATTTTAAAGGAGGGGAAAAAGTCTGATCTTTAACTCATTTTTCCTTCTTATTTTCAGGATTTTGCAATAGTATTTGTATTGGATGATTATCATTTTTTTTTTAACTATCTGAGAGCAACAGCAATTCTAAAGGTTTACTAGTAGCCTCCATTCAAATCAGAACCACTTGAGAACTTTATAAAATACAGATTCCCAAGTCCCAATCCCAAGGAATTCAGTTCAATTGTTCTAGAGTGAGAATGGGGAAATCCGTAGTTTAAAAAGCTGCCCCAGACACTGCATGTTCTCACTCATATGTAGAAGCTAAAAAAAGTTGATCTCATAGAAGTAAAGAGTAGAACAGGGATGCTAGAGGCTAGGAAAGGTACGGGAAGGGAAGGCTAGGGAGAGATTTGTTACAGGATACAAAATTACAGCTAGGTAGGAGGAATAAGTTCTAGCGTCCTATGTTACCGGAGGATGACGATAGTTAACAATAATATATTATATGGTTTCAAATAGCTAAAAGAAGGATATTGAACGTTCCCAGCACAAAGAAATGATAAATGTTTGAGATGATGGATATGCTAATTCCCCTGATCTGATCACTATACCTTATATGTATCGAAACATCACTATGTACCCCATGAATACGTGCAATTATTATTTGTCAGTTAAAAATAAATGAATAAAGCTGCCCAGCTGAGTCTGATGAGCAGCTAGGCCAGGAGGCCTGGACGGGCTTCTCTGTCTATTTAAAACTGTCAGAAGCCCTCCAAGCTCAGGCAAGACAGTTTATGAATATGCCCCTCTGGCTGGCTGATTGCCTGGCAAATGCAGTGAGGGTTCATGGTGTTAGACTTTGTTATTTGAAACTAGCAATGTTGTAGTAGAAATGCCAGCCTGGACCTGAGCATGACATTCCTGTAACAAATTCATGGGCAGGCATGTGGACCTAAAATCAAAGCACTGGGGTTACAAAGGAGATATGGGTCTTAGCAGCGCTCTTAGGAAAAAGCATTTTGATCTTTTTTGTCATATTTTTTCAGCTTCAGGAGAAATCAGCATAAGATGTATCTTCATCTATTTTGTAAGGATGTTTTGACCTGAAAATTAATGTGAAAAATGAATGGTGCTTTGGATTTCTTGGAAGGACTCCTGTATATCATCATCTTTGGGCTTAGGCAAGTATTTCTAGGGCTACCATCCAGCACAAATCTTGTAAAAACTGAAATTCTCCATTTCAACTCCATTGAAATTCTCTTACATGGTGGTAAATTGGTACAATCACTTTGGAAAACTGTTGAGTAATATCTAGTAAAACTGAACATTTGCATATCCTATTTTACACCTATGTACATACCCAAGAGAAATGCATACGTATAGTTTACCAGAAGACATGTATTAGAATGTTCATAGCACTGATCATAATAGCTCACAACTGTAAATTACCCATTGACCATCCACAGTAGAATGGATAAATAAATTGTAATATATTTATACAACAGAATACTACACAGAAAGGAAAATGAATTATCTACAATTAAATGCAAAATTGGATGAATTTCACAAACGTGAGTTTGAAAGAAAGGAGCTAGATATGAAAGAATCAATACTGCACTTACATAAAGTATAAAACTGGCAAAACTAAGAAGTCAAGATTGTGGTTACCCTTCAGGTGGGGGTGGGGGCTAGTGATTGGAAGGGGAATGGAGGGGGATTTCTGGGTGCTGACAGTGTTTTGTTTCTTGATCTGAGTTATGGTTACATAAGAATGTTTAGTTTATAAAAATTAATTGAGTGATACATTTACGATATATGCATTTTTCTATGCAGATATCATAAATATATAAAAAAGTTGAAATCAACTCCAAGAATGTATATCCAAAGTGTAGCTGACAAAGCCCACCAGGGGGAAACTGGCATTCATTTATAGAAGGACTCCCTTTCTTTCTAAAGATGCTGGGAAGAGCCCACAGTCTGTAACCTCTGAATAGTCTTTCCCAACTGACCATTTTGATTGTCTTTAGAGAAGCCCAACAAAAATATACCTGGAAAAAAAATGCCTGATAGGTGTATTTTACAAAAGCTTCACGAGTTGGTAATATAATTAAACTATGCCTTCTGAAACGAAGGAGAACATTGGCTTCATATCTATAGTAACTTTCTTTTCACCTCAGAACATGCCTTGAACAGAGCTTGGGAAGAAACACTGCTTACCTGGCTTTTGAGGTTAACTGGCCTGCTGAGTGAGGTGCTCAGAAACAAACAGGGAAAAAAATGGTGCATCCCAAAGCACTTGAAAAAAGTATGGCAGTGTTGCTGTGTGTGTGTTTTTAAAAAGTCCTTCTTAAAATGGCTTTACTTTACGCCAAGTGCGGTGGTGTGGTGGCCTGTGCATGTAGTCTCAGCTGCTCAAGAGGCTGAGGCAGGGGGATTGCTGGAGCCCAGGAGTTTGAGGCCAGCCTGGGCAACGTAATGAAACCCCATCTTTTAAAAGCAATTTTTCTTAATGGCTTCATTTTTTACAAAAATTATGTATGTTTATTTTTAAATCAATCAATACAGAAAAGTAAAACTCAGAATCAATATATTAAGTAAAAATCACCCTGTATGGCCTCTCCTCCAGTAACTGTTACCAGCATTCAGTGAACACCATTCCAACAATTCTCTAGGCTTGGATAGGAATTATTTTGTAAACATGGGGGAAAATTGAAACAAAATGCAAATTATAAAGGACAATTGCTTGTATAATCTACATTCGTCTCTTATGGGGTGAATGAGAGAGGAACTTGGGCTTCCAGAGACTATAAAATTGCCTCTTTCTGGTCACTCCTTTGATGAGATGAGGGATCTGATAAGGAAATACTTGGAATTCTAAGGCAAATAGTGCCCTTTTTGATCAAGCGTTGGCCAAACTCAGGGGTGGCAGGCAGGATGGAGAAGAAAGGAACCACTTCTAGTTGGTTGGTTCGTTGTGATGACTTTCTGAAGGAATGGCTTTCATAGAATCGAGGTAGGCCATCGCAGAGCAAGGGACAGAGAAAGCATGGCCCAGCGTTACTGCCAAAGCAGTGACTGCCAGGGGGGCCTGAGCAGATGAACACACGGGAAAAGGCAGGTGGCTGGGGTAATGAAGACTTGGAAGATTTGATAAATGTCCCCAGACCTGATCAGAGGAAAAATAGAACAAAATAATGTCATTGGTCTAACTACTCTTAATTAAAATAATTTCAGTTTCTTCTATAACTTTTAAGGAGAGATGTCTTTGAATCACAGATTAAACATATTAATTCTTAGATTCTACCTGCTTACAAGTCAGCTGAGCACAAAAGTAAAATTCTTATTTGTTGCATGGCTCCTTCTCTAACTGGGTTTCTCAAAATTCTCACAGAACGAGGGTTCGTTTAAGAGGGGGAGAGGGGACAGCAAAGTGCAAATCCTGGCCTTTCTAGCAGTCAGTGATGCTGCCCATCTGACCCAAATGAGTTTGACATTCCCTGAGACTCAGAAGACAAAAGTTAGCCCTGCCCTGCCCTGAAACGTTTTCAAGTATAAGGTTTGATAGATTGCAGCCACCAGGACAGAATGCCCTTGAAGCTCAGTAAATCTCTCCTTGGACCTCACTTCCGTACCAAAATCTCAAATTGACATACGCCTTTAGTACCCAATGTAGCTGGTTAATACTGGTGGGAAAACCCAAGCCATTGAGATTCTGCTGTTTTTTAACACGTTTTTGCCCTGCCCCAGTCTGCCGGCTTCACATGTACAGCTAGTTTAATACTCATAACTCTATAAGGCAAATACATTATTATCCCCATTTTATAGATGAGGAAATGGAGGCGAAGAGAAGTTAAGCTGTTTGCCCAAGCTCACAGAGCTCTCGAGTGAGGCCCCAAAGCGTATGCTCTGAGCTAAGGGCCTGGTGCCCAAAACCTGATTCATGAAGACTGTGGGCAATTAAAGTTAGGACAGAGATCAACTTTCCTCACAAAAAATCCTGGGTCCTTCCTGTAAATTCTTCAATTATTTCAAATGGCCTTGGAAAGTCACAAAATCCCACAGTGCACTAGTGCACTACCTGCCCCACTGGCTGTCTGACCTTGCATCACAGTGTGTACTCAGCTTGTATGCAGTACAGCAGGAGGTGAACATGTGCATGAGTATGTGTGAACATGAGTGTGCATGTGTGTGAATCATGGGTGAATAAATGTGCATGTGAGTATGTGTGACTAAATGTATGTGAGTGAGTGTGTGGGTATGAATTTGTGTATGTGGGGGGTTGTGACTGTGTGTGAGTGCATTTGTGAGTGGGTGTGCAAATAAATGTGTATTGTGGGACTGGGTGTGTGCACATGTGCTGCTCCCAACTTCCTTTACCAGCAACAAGATCAGGTGACACATGAGCTCTGCCCTCTGAGGAGAAAGCTCGAGGAAGCTGTCTAAGGACGGCTCTGGCCACGGAGAAGAGAGGGCGTCGGTTCTGTGCCACTGGGAGGAGTTGCCAAGTGGACTCTGAGGGGCACAAGCACAGTAAACCCACTTGTGCCACTACAGGCCTAGCTCACTCCATGTGACTGCTGCCCCTGCTTGGAGCCTGTGGGGTTTCCTTCTCGCTTGCGTGAGAGGTCAGTGCAGAGGGAGGGAGTCAAGGCATGGCCAGTGATGCAGGCTCTGGAGTCAGGCAGACGTGGGCTTGAATTCCTGCTCTGTCTGCAGACGCTGTGGGCAAGCCACTTTGCCTCTCTGGTCCTCCCCTCCCCTGTCTAGTAAAAGAAAGTAATAATACCAGCACAGAAGTTTATGGTAAGACGAAGGAGCTAATACTTCTAAGAAAAAAACCCCACCAGGCATGGCATAGTACTTTGCACAAATATATGTTTAATAAATGACATCATTGTTCCAGTGAACTATGAAAATATTTTTCTTTTTGGCCCAAATCAATAGCGGAGCCAAGTGCCACGGGAAGTTTGCAAAAGCTTTGTGTGTATCTTAATGTATATCATAATTATGCACTAGGGCACTTTGGGAGCCACTGACAAATGAGGCCCAGGAAGGGAAAGAGTTAATCCACCAGCGCAGTGACAGCACTCCTCCTGGTCACCCAGGAAATCAGCCCTTAGCTTTAACGAAGAGGAAAGTGGAAAAGTCCCTATTACACAAGGAACCCAATTTGACAGCTGAAAATACTGACTGGAGTGAATTATGCCTCTTTAAAAATGAAACACTACACCTGTAAGTGTGACTTGATTGCCTGACTTTTCAAGGACCAGAAAATGAAATAAAGAAAGGAACTCTCAACAGGGAGGCCAGGGTGTCGCTGAGGAGGGCCCGGTCAGAACAATGACTGAGTGGCCTGCCTGGGCCACCTGCCTGGGAGGCGGGAATTGAGTCAATAAAGTCACTAAACAAACAGTTGAGCTTTAGTGTTCTCAATCAGTTTGTACAGTGGTTAAAGCTTGTGGGCCGAGGAACACTGAAAGCCTGCACACATCCTCCATTAAATCTGAGCCAATCTCCTGGGGCAAACGCTTTGTTTACCACCGTCTTTCATTGCAAAATGGCCGCCCCATTAGGGCCATGATCTGAGCCCGCAGCATGGCGCCACGGGGCAGCATCTGCACCTGCAGGAGTGCTGGCTCCCCTGCCTGCAGGAGAAAGTGCTGGCTGAATATTCCTCACAGAGGGGAGCTTAGGCTCCCATAACCCTAATGAGGTAGAAGTCTCAGGCGGAGAACAAAATGGGAGGCAAAAAAGGCGTAAAACAGGCTCTGTCAGTGAGAGAGCCTTGGAAAGTAGCTTTTAAGATTCTTGCTCCAACGTGGGAAAGGGCCTGAGAGGAGGAGGGTGGCTGGAAGTCTAGGGCAGAGGTTCTGGGTCACTGTGGGAAGCAGAGCTCAGCCCTCAGCCATCTGTGCGCAGCACTTAAAGATGTCTCCACGTTAGCCCCACAGAGTCCTTTAGCATTAGGGCAGATTTAAATCAAAGCGCTTTGGGAATGTGTATTATTGTCTTAAATGTGATAAATGACAAGATGTGTGTCAGTGAACGAACCATGTTTACGACATTCACAAGAGTTAGCTTTGTCACTGTGAAAAGCTGGAAATATTTTTGTGGGGACGGGGTGGGGCAGGAGGGTTCCCATAATAAGTCCTAACCTCACAATACTTCACATTTTGGAGGCAGTAGGGGAGCTGGGAGGAGAGCAATTGGTGCCAAGTGACACAGCTTCCATGTATGTCATAACAGTCGGACTTTGTCTTTGGTGCCCTCCTATCTCCCATGGTGCACCTCTCAGCCCCACAACCGGAAGGGGGGTTTTCTGGGGCTGAGACACAAGTGGTCATGAGAAGTAAGTGGTATCAACCTTTTCCAGGCCTAACCGCCTCTAAATTTTCTATGTTGCAAACTTTCTTCTTCCACCTTTGGTGTGGTGGTTCTCAACTGGGTGGAGGTGGGGGTGGACTCTGCCCTCGGGGGGACATTGATCAATGCCTGGAGACATATTTAGTGGTTATAACTGAGGGTGGAGTGTTACTGGCATATCTAGTGAGTAGAGGCCAGAGACGTTGCTAAATGTCTTACAATGCACAGGACAGCTCCCCACATCAAAGAATCACCCAGCCCAAAATATCAACAGTGTGTGGGCTGAAAAAGCCTGCTTTCATGTTCTGATACAGCTGTATTATTGAAAAACATCTTTTTGAAGTAATTCACAATATGGTTTGAATGGCTGGTCATATAAACCTTTCAGTGCCTGTTTGCTTTTTTTTTTTTTTTGGAGATGGTCTCACTCTGTCACCCGGGCTAGAGTGCAGTAGCTTCATCATAGCTCACTGCAGCCTCAAACTCCTGGGCTCGAGGGATCCTCCTGCCTCAGCCTCCCGAGTTGCTAGGGCTACAGGTGTGCGTCACCACACCCAGCTAATTTTTTCCATTTTTACTAGAGATAGGGTCTCACTCTTGGTCAGGCTGGTCTTACACTCCTGACCTCAAGCGATCCTCCCACCTTGGCCTCCCAGAGTGCTAGGATTACAGGCGTGAGACACCGCGCTCAGCCCCAATGGGCTTTTTTGTTTGTTTGTTTGTTTGTTTGTTAATTTTTTTTATTTTTTTAATTTCAGAATATCATGGGGGTACAACACTTTGGCCATACACATTGCCCAATTGGCTTTTAAAAGTGGTTCTTACTTGTTGGCAGGACTTTAAATCATGCAAAAAGGAAGATGAAGACTTTTGGCTAGCTACTGGGAGAAATATTGTGTGTTTGTGTGTGTGTGTTGGAGAGACCTTCCCAGTTATTCCTTCAGTCTTACCATAGAGGCATCCACCTGCCTGTTCCATGGGTAGATAGACCAGCGCTGCCCACTCATTTTGGCAAGGGCTGACATGAGGACCCATGTGTGCCATCTCCCCTATCTGCAATTGATAAGAAGCACAAGCATTGGCTCACATACCATCCTGGTCCAGGTCACCATGTGATGGTAACAATTCTAAGTTAAAAGGTTGAAGGGATAGATCTGGGTCAGAAAAGCCACAAGGAAAAGGCTGGCATGAAAACAGGACGCACTTGGCCCTGACAGCTACTTTGGCACAACCCTCTGCAAGCTGTTTGCAAGAATGTGCTAAATGTATCTTTTGGGCCGGGGTTCTCAACTTGTATGTGAGAACCCCCAAGGAGGCTTTACAAATCTGATGCCTAGGCTGACCCCAGACCATTTAGGGAGAACCTCTAGAGAAGAAACCCAGGCATCAGTATTTTTTAAGTTAAATTTTTATTGAAGTGTAACATACATATAAAAAGCGCACATTTCTCTAGCAATTCCGCCTCTGGGTATATACACAAAAGAACTGAAAGCAGGGCCTCAAAGACATAATTGTAGACCCATGTTCATAGCAGTACAATTCATAACAGCTAAAAGGTTTGGAAGCAACCCAAGTGTCTATGGACAGATGAATAGATAAACAAATGTGGTATATCCATACAACAAAATATTATTCGGCCTTAAAAAAAAGGAAATTCTAACATACTCTATAACATGAATGAAACATAAGGTTTCATTCATGTGAAATAAGCTAAGTGAAATAAGCCAGTCACAAAAGGACAACTACTGTCCTGGTGCAGTGGCTCACTCCTGTAATCCCAGCACTTTGGGAGGCTGAGGTGAGAGGATTGCTTGAGGCCAGGAGTTGAAGACCAGCCTGGGCAACATAGTGAGACCCTGTCTCTACAAAATAATAAAAAAATTAGCCAGGTGTGGTGGCACAGCTTCTTGGGAGGCTGAGGCAGGAGGACTGCTTGAGCCCAGGAGTTGGAGGTTGTAGCAAACTTTGATTGTGTCACTGTGCTCTAGCCTGGGTGACAGAGCGAGACCCTGTCTTAAAAAAAAAAAAAAAAAGAAAAAGACAAATAGTGTAAGATTCTACTTATACGAGGTACCTAAAGTCATCAAATTCATACAGACAGAGAGTAGAATGGTGGTTACTTGGGGGGAAAATGAGATGTTGTGGTTTAATGGATACAGGGTTTCAGTTTTGCAAGATGAAAAGACGGGTATCACAACAATATGAATGTACTCAACACTAATGAACTGTACACTTAAACTGATTAAGATGGTAAAGTTTATGTTATGTGTATTTTACCATAATTTTTATTAAAATGTACATATCAAAAGAATACAGCTTGATGAATTTTCACAAGGTGAATACACATGTATAAAAAGTACCCAGATGAAGAGGCAGAACATCACACGCACCTCATAAGCCCCCGCTACGCCCCCTCCCAGTCACTACCTTTACCCCAAGGGTAATGGTCTCCTGACTTCTTTTTTTTTGTTAATTTCTTTTTTGTAACCAGACACTAAACGATGGTATCCTGACTTCTAACACTATAGCATAGCATAAGTATAATTTTTAATGAATCTGCAATAGTTTATAGAGATATCATATTTTATATAAGCATTCCCCATTCCTCCAATTGGACTTGGAAAATGCATTTTTTTAAAAATACATGAGCTGCTTTGGGCATATACCTTTGTCCACATCTCTATATTCTTAGGATAGCTTGATTCCTAAAGGTGGAATTTCGAGTCAAATGCTGTGAAATTTTTAGACTCTTGATTCTTAAAGGCTTTTGTATTTTTAGGTTTCCATGGGATGACAATGTGCAGCCACAGTGGAGAATCACTGGATTAGAGTTTGTGGAGTGCCTCTGATTAATTCCCTAAGGAACATACCTTGAACCTCCATTTATAAGTCCTTGGACTTGATCCAAAATGAAATTCTTTAAAGATTCAAAGGAAACAGATGTAGCAGTTGGGGTGTTTTTGGCTGCAAGGAACCAATTAGGCATCACTTTAACAACATTTCTTGTTCTCCCCAAACAAAAAAAAAATCTCAAGTAGGTAGATAAACACAGAATTTGGAGTTATTGGAGAATTTGGAGAATTTGAAGAGAAGGAAACAGTATGTAAAAAGCATAGCATTCCAAATCTTTAGAACAACATGCATGTCTAGCCAGGAAGATGTGAATCGGCCAGGGAGGGAGTCTAAATAAGTACATCATAATGTCTTAGGCCAAATACTGGATTAAGTATTTAAAATTTATTATTTCATCCAATTTGACACACACAAAAAAAATGTGAAATAGGTATTACTACCTCTATTTCACATGAGAACCAAGTCAAAGATTTAAATGATGCATCCAGGATCACCCACTTAGCTGGCGAGGGCCAGGGACACAATGTGGTCTCAATCCTGCCCCTGACTTGCCAAGTAGCTTTGTGCACTCTCTGGGCATCTACCCTCCCCGGGCCAGTTCTGAGGCACTTGGAGCAGATGATCTCAAAGGTTTATTTTAGATTTAGCCATTGACCTGAGTGCCATTTTCAGCAGTTATATGTTAATGGCATACTGGAAGAGGTCAAAAGACTAGGTCTGAAACTAATGGCATTGGCTATAGCTCTGGAGGCAATTCAGGAATTAAAGACAGTTTAGCAAAAACTTTAAGATTTAGCTTATTAAAGCAGATTGTGAGCCTTGGGATCCAAAGCCCCATTACTATGTGGCCCTCCCTGGATTCCAAGCCTCCCAGAGTCCCAAGGGCACCTTCCTCCCAGTGGGTGCAGCTGGCATAAAATTCAATTACCATCAACTTTCTTCACGATAACACAATGGGGCTCACCACAGCCAGCTTTTGAGCTCAAAGTCTATCCAAGAGCATGTCTTTCCTCCTGACACTTCCTAGCCATAGATTCCCCCCAACAGTATCACAAAGGGCCTTCTTTTTCTTGTTCTATAGGGCCAACAAAGTCTTTTCTGTGTCCAGCCAGGAAACGGAGGAACCTTGTAGCTTAATTAAGATGAACTTACTCACTGTCACTCAGCAGGAGCTGCACTTTCCCAGTCTGTTAACAGCATTTTCACTGACTTTAAAATGGCTTACGAGAAGCGCAAATTAACATTGCTATGATAACTTCAGAATTTTCTGACATTTTAGAGTTGACATTTCCAGCTTCAATCTTTCCTCAACAAGGTAATTAGCATTTAATAAGTTCTGGGATTAGGAGCTTTCTTCTCCCGAGACCAATATTAGCTGTAGTCTACAAAGATGGCAGTTGCCTAAATGTTGAATAAACCTGGAATGTTTTCCCCAAACATCCAGAACACATTTAATTAAATGCTACCTATTTCTCACATTTCCTACAGCTGTTACCCCAGACTCCTCTCCATATATATTCACGCAGAAATGAAAAAAGAATCTCTGGACATTTCCGAAGTGAGAATTTTATGCGATTTTTAAAAAATATTCACAAATTCAAATGTCAATAAAATTGATGTGACCAAAAATGTCAATTTTGAATTTAAAAAATGACAATTAAATGAGACTGGAAACTGGATATTAGTCTTGAAAGGAGAGAAAGAAATCATTTCATTTCTGCTGAGACAAAAATATTTAAAACTACGTATTTCTGGGTATTACTTTGGTTGTGTCATTTTCCTAAGTGGATTCGATCCATCATCCTCTCTGTTTGGTTCAGATAATGTCTGCTGGAATGGAGGCTGCACACACAGACGTCAAATCGGAAGAGGCAATAACAGCCAGGAGAGACTCCATCCAATACACATATAGCTCTGACTTCATTCAACAGCATTTATCTTTACTCAGAAGACATTCTATCCATCCAAATCCACCCAGGATGACAGTGCTTATATCATTTGTAATAGTTTCCATTTATACATTCCACTAGGATGTGTAAACACATGCAAAACCAAGTGGAAAATTAAGGACACACCTTCACAACATGATAAAGACATATAAAAAGGCTATGCAACCCTTTTCTTCCATATCAATTCTAGTTAAGGTTTTCTTTTACTTTTTTTCTTTTTTTCAAATAAGATTTAGTTCTTTACCTGATTTCCTATTTTTTCTTTAATGTTGAGTCACAGGAGAACCAGAAATGATAACTAATATCAAAAGAGATCACAAGATTTTCATAAAAAACAGGGATCTATTTTCACTGTGGGGTACCCACTGGCAGCTTTGTGGTTCTCATGACAGGCCAGGACTGCACATGGAAAAACAAATGCTTCTCTTCTCCTGGGCAGAAAATGAAAGAAATATTGCATAAATTCAGTTCACCCTTAGCTTGCAAGGGTCAGCTAAGCTGCTGGTTTGTGCTATCTACAACAGTCCCTCCAGCTTGGACCTTGTGTTGATTTTTTTCGTACAGTGTGACCAGCTAGATCATGATGGAAAAGACATCAGCCCAGGCTTCTTGGGGCCAGCTGCTGCTCCCCGCCAACAGGCTCTGGTCTCAGTGCTCAGGGCTTCAGCCAGTGGTGTGCTGGTAAGTGTTTAACAACAGGCTCTCCAAAAAGAAAAGTTTTGCCTTTGCTAGTTCCCCTAGTGTAAATAATCCCATCACAGCCAATTTAAGCTATTAAACACGAGCTCACTGAACATGGAGTTGGGAAGTGATGTGCACAAATGGGTTCTAGCAAGCTGGTATGAGCTGGCTCCAGCACACCACTGTCTTTATCCCTGGAGACCAGCTCCCTGGTGACTGTGCCAGAGTTCTACACCATGTCTTCCTGGTGGGGCCAGGCCCATTGCTGACTTGGCCATGTAGGAAAGCACTCAAGACAGATGGCAAATCTCATGGTGCCTTATTTCAGCACCTTAATAATTCTTCTGTCCTACAACTTCCCCAGAGAAAATAAAACACCAGCATCATGAAAATGTGTCCCATGAATGTTGTTAGTATATATGTTTGAACCTCAGTATCCGTGGGGGTGATTGGTTCCTAGATCCCCCTCAAACGCCAAAATCCACGGTTGCTCAAGTCCATGATATATAATGGTATATTATTTGCATATAACCTATACACATCCTCCCCTATACTTTAAATCATCTCTAGATTACTTATAATACCTAATAACAATGCAAATGCTATGTAAACAGTTGTTACACTGTATTGTTTAGGGAATAATGACAAGAAAAAAAGTCTGTACATGTTCAGTACAGAAACAACCTTTTTTTTTTCTGAATATTTTCAATCTGTGGACAGTTGAGTCCAAAATGCAGAACCCACAGATCGAAGGGCTGACTGTAATTACATCCACTGTATTACCATTGCTGGAAGTCATGACCCAGAACATGGTGTGCAGGTTAAACGTGGTAGAGATTACATTTGTATTCAGACATGACGGGAAGTGGTTTGTTTATTTTGATCTAAATTAATAAGCAAGAATGATTAAATTGTCACAGAAAAGAAAAATAAATCTTGAGTCCTACCGAATGTCAAGCAGAGCAGAGGAAAAGGTGCTGATTAGTTAAAGGTAAGAAACTTTATTCTCTAACCTTATCTCAAGTCTACAGGTGGAGGGTGGTGTTGATAGGACAATCCCTACAGCATATGTACATGTTTTCCACATAAGTCATTGTCAAATAATAAATATACTTTTTTCATAAGTGAAAGATCATTTGTGTTGCTTTTTTATTTTTATTTTTTGAGACAGAGTCTCACTTTGTTGCCCTGGGTAGAGTGCAGTGGCGTCATCGTAGCTCACTGCAAGCTGCAACTCCTGAGCTCAGGTGATCCTCCTGCTTCAGCCTCCCGAGTAGCTGGGACTACAGGCATGCATCACAACGCCCGGCTAATTTTTCTATTTTTAGTAGAGATGGGGTATCACTTTTGCTCAGGCTGGTCTTGAACTCCTGAGATCAAGCGATCCTCCAGCCTCGGCCTCCCAGAGAGCTAAGATTACAGGCATGAGCCACTGTACCCGGCCCATTTATGTTGCTTTGCATAGTAAATTTTCCCTAAAGTATTTGGAAGATCAAATTGTGAAATGAATCTTTATTGTGCTTTCACAATGTTCTAGGACTCTGTAGGGAGATGACTTTAAAGTGATTTGCCTAATTTCTAAACAATCATATGAGAAATTACACTGTCAAAGATCACTGATCCAATCAAAAGAGTCAACTTGGATGCTTCTAAGCACTCTAAGTGATGTTTACGTGTTACAAAGTATGATTAAAACATTCTTTAAGAGCTTCTTTAGAACCAGTTTATGAACCATATGATAAAATCAGTCTTAGTAATGATTTCATGTGTGAATTAAAGTGACATTTTCCATCAAAGTCATCAACCAGAATCATTACTAAAGTACTTTTGGTTGCTTCCAAAAATAAAATCCATTTCCAAAAGAAAGACCAGCCCTCACTGAAGTTATAGAAAAGTGAGTCTCAGGCAATGAAAGCAGCTTTTGACTTTTTTCCTTTTCTTTTTTTCTTATAAAAAGTACCATACATCCAGAAGAATATAAAATAAATATGAACTGCCTAAGGAACAATAATGATAAAATAAATACCTGTATACTTATCACTCGGGTTAAGAAATAGAGCCCTACCTAGAACTTGCTACATAATTCCGAGGCCTAGTGCAAAACAAAAATGAAGGATCCCTTGTCCAAAAAGCAGGAATAAAGTGCTATTAAATGCACTACAATATAAACCTTTTTCCTTCTCCCATGTTTCTCTGATCACACACATGCTCCATTGTCCCATGCAACTTCACTTACAAAACCCCAGCTCAAAGATAGCATTATCAAGAATCTCAAACTACGACCCCAGAGCATTAAACCAAGTGCAGGGCTTTTCTGAGAATGAGACCCCATGTGATGGTACAGGTTGCACTCTTACCTAGTCAGCCCTGAACTTGGAAGTCTCCTGTGTACCTTGCCCCAAATGTTTCTCCTTCCTCTCTCCCAGAGTGAATACAATTTCTAAAGGGTAATTTGAGTGATCAAGGCATCATTGGAATGAGCTTATAACTCCTAAAATACATCATTCAGTTGGATGTACTTTTGCTTGACTGGGAGATAAACCCGTTCTTACTTTAGAATCACACCTAATTAAATGCAGTCAACATAAATAAAGGATATAAGGCAGACAAGGCATAAAAAACACAAGAAGTTAGAGAATAATATAAGAAAAAGTTAGTAAAAAAAGATAAGAAAAGAGCTAGAATAATGTGTCAAAAGCAGGAGTCTCAGTTTGGGAAAGATATTGACAAAGTGCTCTGAGGAGGGTGTCCACAAAGGCAAAAAGAAGTAGAAACCATTCAGTATCCATGGAGGGTTCCCTGAATGAGATGGAGAACAGAGGACTCAGAAGTCCTGATGGCTGTCTTCACTCAGTTGTCAAGCAGAAGAGGAAGTCAACTTGTCCCACAATGTCTCCATGACCCTAAACACAGAGAGGACCTTAGCCAAGATCTGGAACTTACAGACGGAAGGAATAGATTATCCGGGAAGGTGACAACTTCTGCATCACTGGATGTTCAAAGAGAAGCCGCTAATATTTCAAGTAGGAGGAATATTGTTGAAGGGATTCAAGCACCAAATGGGTGGTGAGGCTGGATGACTTTTAAAGGGCCCTTTCAACCCTAAACTTCCATAATTCAAACTCAAATAAGACAGAGACAGAGCGGTCACCAAAGGAAGGAGGGATCTCTGAGCATCTGGTGCATTAAGCTCTAATGCCGTGTTTTTCAAAGTACAGAGTTGCCAGCCATTTCAGCTTATGAAGTCAAGTGGGTTGATTAGCATTTTAAAAAATGAAATTGAATAGAAACAGAACACATCACAAGTAGGGAGGATAAATGTGAGAGAGTGTATGTTGTATTATTTACTGTGAATTTAGATTAAAAATTTTTTTTGAAAGCTTAGAAGCTAGACAGCGTCCCCCAAATCCCACTTTCTACTGTGTAGGGCTGTCCATGGCAAAGTGGAGGTACAGTTCATGAGAGAGGTACTGCAGGTCAACCTAGGCTGGTCAAAGTATTAGGTATATAAGATGAGCAATGCTAAACTCTGCAGGAGACATCCAGCAACCAGACGAGATCACGGAGTGCAGGCAGGAGGAACAGGTGAACCAGCAAGACAAAACGGTCAATGACTCTCAGATTTAGAAGTGAGGGATTAGAAAGTGCTTACACCCAAGGGAGGGGCTGACTCAAACAGGAAACTGGAAAACAACACGAGGAATGGACAATCAGATAAAAAGAAGCCGGAGAATGTTACAACCACCTTTGTAATAATTCACGCAAAAATCATCAATCGATGTTCAAACCATTTTGTGAAATGTTATTGAGGGCACTATAGTAACACGGTCTGAAAGTTTAACCATGTATTTTCTTCATTCATTGTGAAAGGACAAAGCGACCTTTACAGTGGAGAGATCTAGAGGCCACCACCTTACCAAGAGATCAGCTGTAATATCATCAATAAAGGAGCAAACAGAGTTCAAGCAACACTTGTAGAGCAGCATGGAGAGGAAGAGAACATCACCTATGTAGTATTCATGCCAAAAACATTTCACCTGAATCTAATCATGAGGAAACAGACAAACCAAATTGAAAAACATTCTATAAAACTGGCCTGAAATCTTTAAAAAATGTTTGCATGATAAAAGGGAAAAAAGGTTGTAATGGGCTCTGATGGTCATAAATGTTATAGATTAAGAATTAATATGTCCATGGTGGGCCTGGCAGCATCCTTGTTCCAGAAGGACTGCACAGGAACGTGATCCATGCCTCATGAGGCTCTTTGTTAGGTTGGAGGGGACAACAGGAAAGTTGGGATACAAAGCCCACGTGCTGGCATTTTGTGTTACCTCTTTTTTCTGACACTCACAATCACCCTTTGAAGTAGGTGTCATCACCTTCAGTTTACAGATGAGGAGACTGAGTGAAGCCATTTGCCCAAGGTCACGCACAGCTGACACTAGGCTCAGACGCACCAAATCCAAATCCCTCTTCTTCTCTTCTTTCTTCTTTTTAAAATCACCATTTTAAATTATAAAACGTTCCAAGCTGATTAAAAAATGATGTAACAGACACCCATGTGCACACCAGTCAGATAAAATAAATGTTAACATTTTGTCACAATTGTTTTAGATTTTTTTTTTTCATTTATGGCTCTTGATTTAAATACTCTCCTCACTTCAGGCACCTGGAAATTTCTCTTCTCTTTTCTCCTCCTCCTCCTCCCTCCCCTCAGTTCAGCTATGTGCTTACGTTAGAGGAGGGGTGGTTTTATTGCATGTACCATTTCTATGTGTTTGTAGAGGGAGAGCACCCACATTAGCCCAATCTATTTTGTCATCAGAGCCGGACTTCCAGTTCCATGCTCTTTCTGCTAAATTACAACAGTTTGCAACATAAGGCATAGAACTGAATTTTCATAGTGAGCAAAACTTAATCAACCACCATCAGGGTTCATTAGAATCCCTTCATGCTCCAGCTTCCAGGAGAATTCAACAAGCAAAACCAGGACTAGATTCCTTTGGTCTTAGAATTTGGGGAATGGCCATTAAAGAGTCAAAGTTGGAACTGCACCTCACTATGCTTTTTTATTCATTATTTATTACTTTGCAGATTTGAACAAATCAAACTACCACTATGGATTTTGTGAAGAATAACAAGCAGGAGATTATTAAAATTGTACATAAAAAGTTGTAAATTAATGACCTTTCTGTCTCACTTCAGATTCTGTGAGATAACTTTGAGCTTGTTAAGTTCCAAGCAAAGATCTCTTCTTCCTTCTGGGGTTCTCCTATCCCAAAAGACAGGGCTCTGGAAACCAAACATAGACCATGACTGAGTGTATATGGGAGGTGATGTAAGTATTCCTCTTTATGTCAGAGAATTTATAAGGCAAAGTGTAAGATGTTTTCTTCCCCAGCAGTTTCACCCTGACTGGCTCTATTTAGAAGGTATAACCCTAAAAATATATGGTTATGTTCCTTGCCCTTGGGACAAAAAGGATGATAGTAATCATTAACATTTACCAAAATTTTACTGTGCTAAACATTTTATAAGCATTATATCATTTAATATTCACCAAAACCTGTGAGATAAGTACTATTATTATCTTCATCTTACAGATAAGGAACTGAGGCACCAAGATGTTAAGTAAATCGCCCAGTTAGTAAGTGCAGGGGACAGGTTACAAAGGCTCATCCTAACAGGTCCTTATTTGCTTTGACTCCAGAGCCTTGAGGGCCTGCTTCAAACCTTCACCTTCAGTTTTAGCAGTTCCAGAGCCCTTTACCCCTAACCGTTACCACTGACTATATTCACTCCCTCTGTCCCAGCAACCATCACACTGCTTTATGGTTATTTGTTGAGCTCTCTCTCCCCTCGTAGAGTCTGGTTCCTTGAGAACAGATACAGAATCATATTCATTTTTGTCTCCTCAATACTAGCGACAGGACCAGGCACTCATTAAAGGAGAGTTGTCTTAACCAGGGCAGTTTCAATCGTAAGTAATGGAAACTCAATTCAAACTAGTTTAGTCAAAAGGCATTATTTAGGGGCTTATGAAAAGGAAAGGCCAGGGTTGTAGCTAAACAGGACTGTCTTTCTGCTCTCATTTTTGCTTCTTTGTACTTATAAGCTGTTCTTTTTTTTTGCTCCAAAAGCAGACGGACTTACACCACACAGAGGACCCACGGCTGCTGAACGTTCTTCATCGTATCTTTCCAATGTGGCCAACTGAGATGGCAGTGCCTCAACCATTACCACCACCAAACACCTCCGATCTTAAAAAGCTTCCCTGAGGTAGGGAAGAAATCTCCTTGGCGTGGCTCCGGTCACCTCCCTGCTCCCAGTGTGACCAGATTGGGATGTTAGGATTGGCAGTCATGACTAGAACTGCACTGCTGAAGTTGGGGAGGAGGAGCATGTCCCCCCAAAGAGCAAGAGAGGTGAATTCTCTAGCAACCAACATGAGTGTTAGGCAAACAAAACTACTTCTACCACAGGGCTCCAATTCAGTTTTGTTGAACTGAAGCGGAATTGGAATAGTGCCAGCTCCACCAGGAATGTTGGAGCCCATGTGCTCTTCTGTTTCCAGGGACACCTTGGCCTTCCTGAAGCTCACTCTCCGAAGGCCAGTGGAAGATACCTAGGTGTGATTACGTGTGTCCTTGGGATCAGTATGTCATAAGGAGCAAGAAGAAAAATATCAGGAAACAAGAGAAACAGCACATGAAGATGTTTTCGGGGGCCATTTCATAGGCTCCCTGCAGGAGAGAATTTACAGGACTGAATGTGGAGGATAAATAAGGGGGATGGACCAAGGTGACTCTCAGATTTCTTGTTAAGTATCCTTCTACTCTGAATTCTGGTTTTGGCAACCTTACTCTACTTTTCTCTCAATTTGCTCATCACCAGAAATTGGAAACATTAAGTGGAAATGTTCATAATAAACTTCTTCAAACTTTGATAAAATTGGGGCAAGCCAAATAATTCTGAGAGTTCACATTGGGCCAGGGAATATTCAAGTTCCCACCAACCAGAGTAGAAAGGCTTTGTTGAATACATGGGCCATTCAGTAGAGACTGTGGAAGGTTCATACTTTAGAAGTGGAGCTAAAATAACTGCAAAACTATTGTAGACACTCCCTTAAGAGAGTTAAAAACAAAATCCACTATAAGATCAGACAGATCCACAACTAATTTAACTGCCTGTCATAACAAAACTCAACACTCTTTAAAAGAATACAACAAAATCTACCTATCAGCAACATGATTCACAGTGTCCATCATCCAATAAAAAATTAGTAGACCTATAAAGAAGTAGAAAAATGTGACCCCATAATCAAGAGTGAATTAGTATATAGAAACAGACCCAGAAATGAGAGAGAGAATGAATTTAACCGACAATATTAAAACACCTATTTAAATATGTTCCATATATTCAAGGATATAAAGAATAGCATAATATAATGAGGAGAAAATGGAAAGATATTTATAAAATAAATGGAAAGTCTAGAAATAAAAAATACAATATCTAAAAAATGACATTTTTATTGGATGAGATTAATAACAGATTAGACATCGCAGAAGAAAAGATCCTGAACTTAAAGACATAACACAGTGGAAAATTACCCAAACTGAAGGACAGAGAGTAAACTTCAAGACACATGTTGTAAGTCCTAAAGCAACCACTTTTTAAAAAGCCAATAGTGACAATAAAATAGAATACTAAAGGCTACTCACACTCACCACTACTATTCAACATTGTACTGGAAGACCTATCCAGAGCAATAAGGAAAGAAAAAGAAAGAAAATGCTTACAGAGAGGAAACAAAAAACATTGTCTTTATTCTCAGCCAAAATAAAGCACAGAGGAAAATAAAACTGTGATCAAGGAAATATGAAAACAAACTGGTATTTATTGATAGATACTAAGGAATTCTTGTTAATACTTTTTGGTTTGATAATGGTATTGTTATATTTTAAAAGAGTCCTTATCTCTTTGTGATATATACTAAAATATTTTCACATGAAAGGGTATATCATCTAGGATTTGCTATAGAATATTCTGCAGTTGTAGGAGTGGGGATGGGAGAGAAGGTAAGGAAATGAGTTAAGGTACATGTAAAAAAAGACTGGCCTGAGTTGAAACTGGGTGATGGGCATATGTGGGTTCAATATACTACTTTCCTTTATTTTTGTACATATTGAAATTTTCATAATTTTTTTTAAAGATAGCATAAGAGAGTGAAAAGGGCAAATGACCAAGTGGCAAAAGATACAACACATTAAGCAACAAAGAGACAGTGTCCAAAATGTATAAAGAGTTCCCATAAATCAATTAAGACAAAGAACAGACAACCTGATAGAAAAATAGGCAATAGACTCGAATGAGTCTAAAGGATATTTAAATGATTAGTAAACTGATTTATTAGTAATCAGGAAAAACCATGAAACCACAATAATTATGACTACATACAGATTAGAATCATTGAAATTAAAAAGACTAGCAATACCAAATGTTGGTGAAGGCGTGAACCAATGGGAATGCTCACACACTTTTGGTGAGCATGCAAATTGATAAAATGACCTTCGAAAATAGTTTGGCATTATCTACTAAAGTTAAACATATGCATACCCTATAACATAGCAAGCCTATTCCCATGAATATTCTAGAGGGAAATGTATGTTCATGTGCACCAAAATCCATGGACGAGAATGTTCATAGGCAGTATTATTCATAATAGCCCCAAACCAGAAAGAACCCAGATATCTATCAGTACAAGAATAGATGAACTATGGTGTAGTCATACAGTGAATTTCTACGTAGCAATGAAAATGAACAAACCACAGCTAATATACTATAACATATGTGGATCTTCCAAACATGATGTTAAGTATTAATAAAAGAAGCTAGATACAAAGAAATCATACTGTACTATTCCATTCACATAAAGATCAAAACACAGGCAAAACAAATCTAAGGTGATAAAAGTTGGAGATAAAAGTTGTTTGCTTATGGAGAGGAAGGAATAGGCAGAAACTGGCATAGGGTATGAAAGGGTTTGGGGGTACTAGCATCATTTCATTTCTTGACATGGGTGGTAGTTAAATGTGTTCACTTTGTAAGAATTTTGTGCTATTTACTTATAACTGGTACACTTTTCTGTGTGTGTGTGTTTACTTTACATTAAAGAGTTTAAATGTAAATAGATGTCATTCATTCATTCATTGATCTATTTATTCATTGATTCATTCAGTAAACTTTTTTTGGGGGTTGGCTACAATATAATTTGAGCATCTAGTGCTTAGAGGGTTGCAGTGTAAGTTTCTCATGGGGAAGAAAAGTTTTTGTGCACAAGGCTAGATTTAAAAAAACAAGTGTTTGAACAATGTATTTAGTCAAGTCACTGAACTTGGTTTAGTCTTTACCATAACTTTCTAGTTTAGTTTAGTCAAGCCATTTTGCTTCTCTGAACCTGTGATAACCTGTGGAGTAGATGATCATTCTTTCAGCTTTGAAAATGCTAATTTATTAATTCAATCAACTGTAGCTGAGCACATATTATCTGTGCCGGTTACCTTGCTAAGGATAGGGGCTGAAAAAACAAGAAAACAAACAAAACATGGTCCCACCCTCCAGAAGCTCCTGACCTTGCCAAAAGCAAAGGGGCCATCGTGGTTCAGCAAGGTAAGTGCCTTGGTGTACCTATGCCCAGGATGCTAAGAGAGCACATGTGAGCACACCTAACCCAGAATCCCAAAGAAGGTGGCACTAGGCTGGGACCTGATCCCACTTCCAGCTGTGCGTTAAATGCTGCTTTATGGGGTAGAATGTCACCCACGTGGAGCCAGCAAGGCTTCTGTGAGGCCTGGAAGCAGGAGAAAACTTCTACCAGACAGGAAAGCAAAGGAAAGACCACGCAAGAGGAAGACTCCAGTAAACAAAACAAAGAGGTTTTTTATGTTCATTTTTCAGATCATCATGGGAAATCTAATGGGCTGTGAAGATAGAATGGTGGGGGGCAGTGTACAGAAGGCAGTGGGAGTCCAGAGCATGGCAGGGCCAGGGCAGGAAGGGCCTTGATTGCCACTGACAAAACCACAAGTCAATATTGACCCAGCGAGAATGAGCCAGGCCCCTCCTCCCCAGTTACAACTTCCGGCAGTCACTGATGGCTGAGCAAGGTCAGGTAATCACAGTCCCCTAGTGGTGAGTTTTTGGGAGCACTTCATTGCTCATGGCCCCATAATCATGCTCCAAAGACCAAAAATTCTAAGGGCTCTTCAAAACTCCAAAGGAATACAGGCCCACCAGAAATGTGGGCAATTAGCCATGCAAATATGAAGTTAGTTACATATAGGAAAGCACAATAAACAAAGCTAGGAATCTGACTGGAAGGTACTAGTAGATACCTTGGCTTAGAGGAGTTGGAACAATCAGGCAGCAGTTCTCCCTTGGCCAAGCATCTGATGGTTGTGCCTGTCAACTATCCCAGAGGCTACGAAGCCTTTGAAAAATCAAGAGGGTTGCTTTGCATTTGGCCTCAGTGGATGTGTCCATTTGCATGTAGGTAAATTTCCACATCTAAGGCATAAATATTATGCAGGTCTTCTGATCATTGAATATTATAGGATTAAAATCTAAAATCCATTTAGCATTCATCACGGTAACAAGATAATAATCATCAAGATTTACATCAGAGAACCAGAATCTGCAGTAAGTTTAATGGTAAGGAATACTCTTAGAACGAGAGCTTACAAAAAATTTCAGAGAAATTTATGCAAGCCTCAGTGGTCCTTAGGACTTTCCCCTCTAGCAGCTCTGCACAGAATTTCTCACCCTACTCCTCTCTGCAGGAAGGGGTGTTCCTAGGGCCTACTCCCCTGTGTGATCTGACCACAGTACTCTTTAGAGGTGCTCTTCATTGTTATAAAGGTGAGGGAGGAACTGCTGGCTTTTAAGGGGTGCAGGGTGGTTGGACATGCTGCCATGTGTGGGTAGTCCTGCCAGATGAGGAATTGTCCCTTCTCTTGCATGACTTCTGAATGTCCCACCAAAATTTTTTTTCCTTTTTTTAAGAGACAATGTCTTGCTCTGATACCCAAGCTGGAGTGCAGTGGTGTGACCTCATAGCAACCTCAAACTCCTGGGCTCAAGCGATTCTCCTGCTTCAGTGTCCCCAGTAGCTGGTACTACAGGCACACACCACCATGACTGGCTAATTTTTTTTTACTTTTTTTTTGGTAGAGATGGAGTCTTGCTATGTTGTCCAAGCTGGTCTCAAACTCCTGGCCTCAAGCAATCCTCCCGGCTTGACCTCCCAAAGTGCTGGGACTACAGGAATGAGCCACCGCTCCTGGCTGCCACCAAAATTTTATATACATGAATAACCTGCTAATAAACTTCTGAGCATAGAAGCTAACTCCATTTTACATATAAACAAAGTATTTTTCACCTGGCTTAATTAACACTGAATTTTTCAGCAATACAAGTACCAGGCAAATTGGGAAAAAGACTGGACTTAGTTGTATTCAGAGTTTTGTCAGGAGTTGCTCACTACTTCAGAGAAGCAAATTTTTGTGCTTGAGGTTTACATTCACAGCTGCCCCATATGTAGGATTCTACGTGGGGATCAATCTTTTGCCTATTTCATGTTGTCTTGTAGCAAAATTGGGCCTCCACATCTGTCTACTGAAATACACATTATTTTACTGTAAGTTACTATTTTTTTATTTCTTCTTTATATTAGGGCATTGTGTTGATTTTTTGAAAGTAGGCATACAGTTAGGTTGTTATTTATGAATTTTATTTCAGCCTAGTAAAGTAACGGCGGTGGTACAAAATATTTCCTATATAAAGGGGCTTTGAGCCTGACAGGGTAGTGCACAGAGGGGTGAATCTGGACTTACTCCCTCTGAGTCTCAGCTTCCTCATCTGTAAAATGGAAATAGTGCCCAGCTTACAGGGTGGCTTTGAGGCCCACCTGAGAAAGTGTTCTCTCCATGCTCGGCAGGTAGTAACTTTTGGTGGTATTAACTGGGGGATAGTAGTTGCTACAGTCTGAATGTTGGTGTCCCCCCAAAATTCATATGTTGGAACCTAACACCCAACATGATAGAACTAAGAGGTGGGACCTTAAAGAAGTGATTAAGTCATGAGAGGTCCCCCACCCTCATTAATGGGATTAGTGCTCTTGTAAAAGAAGTTTGAGGGAGCTGCCTTGTCCCTTCTGCCCTGTGAGGACAGTTAGAAAACCCCATCTATGAGGAACAGGCCCTCACCAGACATCAAATCTGCCAGTGCCTTGATCTTGGACTTCCCAGCCTCCAAAACTGTGAGCAATAAAATTCTGTTGTTTATAAATTACCCAGTGCAAGGTTTATTGCTGTAGCACCCCAAATGGACCAAGACAGTGGTGGTGCTGGCCAAAGCACCTACAAGCGTCCCCATTAGGTGCACATACACGCTCCAATTCCATGCCTCAAGGTGGACAGTAGTACCATTAATCCCGCAGGTATTCTGAAAATGTTATATCCAAAATGGACTCCTATTTTCCTATGAATTTTCAATGTTTTAGAGATGATCTACACTCCCTTTCTCATCAATTTTCTCGTATTTAAATGTTCCCGTGCAACTCCAAGTTGAGATTTGTAAATATGAAAGTTAATTAAGAGAGCAGCTGTTAAAGGGGGACTATTAGAAAATCAACTGGGGGATGGGCACACTTCTAACCTGGACTCAAATGGTACAAAAGCAATTTATGTAACCAGAAGGTACCCCCATAATATTCTGAAATAAAAATAAATAAATTAATTAATTAATTAAAAAAAATAAAATAAAATTTAAAAATATGCAAAGAAAAAAAAAAGAAAATCAAGCCAACACTGGACCGTCTCAGGGCCAGACCCAACTTAGGAGAATGGAGCAGGGACCGTCTGCCTTAAATGATGGACTCAATGCACTTTGCCACGGCCGGGGGCAGAGATCTCAGGCTTTACCCACCCAGCTCAGCCCCATCTCAGACCCCCTCATGGACAATGTGGTTTATGGCCAAGGCCTTCCCTGCTCTTGGGGACCTGGGGCACTCACTCTCAGTGGGCTCAGGGTACCAAGGGGCTCTTTGCCAGGGGACGTGGAGACCTTTGTTGAAACCCCAACAAGAAAAAAAGGGGCTGCATCCTGATTGCAGGGAGGACTGGGTGAAATTCTGGCAGATCTGTGGGGCCTGGGACTGTCTCCTTGGAGCTCAGAAAGGGGAAGAGGATACAAGAAGCAGCATTTATTGAGCACCTACTGTGTGCTGTATGTTTGCACACATCATCTCCTTAAATCCTTACAACAGCCCTGGGGGCTAGAGATGATCATACTTAGTGCCCTCTGAGGAACCAGGCTCAGAAAGAGGGTGTGTCTGGGGGGTGGTGTATTCTGATTTTCCTGGGTTCCTTCCTTCATAAAAAAAAATTAACAATTTTGGAGATACTTTGCAGCAAGCACTGAGAATGGTATACTGCTGGGTATAGCAAGAACCTGGACCCAGATGTGGGACCCAGACCCACATCTATCAGAGGAAAGGGGAAGCCAAAGGTTCTGGGGAGCCCCAGAGTGGCAGAGATCATGGCCACACATTTACACTTTGGTTCACCTGGAATAAAAAAAATGGGAATTGACACATGCCTGGCCTGGGATAAGCACTTTGCATGTGTTATCTCTTATAATGCGCACCGAAACCTTTTCCTCCCTATTTTGTAGATGAGGAAACAGAGGCTTAGGAAGCTTGAGTAACCTGCTGATGCTCCTATAACTCACGTCTCTGCTAGGATTTGTGTCCAGGCCTGTCTGCCTCCAGAGCTCAAGAACCCAAACTGCTGCTCATGGGGTGAGGCATTCATGTTCCTGGTCACTGACACTGCTCCTGCTGGAAGCAAACCATTTTTGCTATTTCCTCTGTTTTGATAGAAATCTTTTCATCCCTATTGCATTAGGCACTTATTTGCCTTATAAAACTGAGCATTCTAAATCTAAGTCACACTCAGATGGATAGTTGGGGCCTTCTTTATGACTGGGCCAAGCTCTCATATCGTAATGTACTCCGAGGTCACCCGTCTCAGTTTTCTGTTCCTTTCATTTTTCTGTTCCCAGTCTTACTACCAGCTTTCTGAACTTCAGTATATTTTTGTACCTACTTCTAATAATTTTTCCCTCTTCCAAATAGCTGTTTTTTAAATATATGTACCAGAAAAGCAAGTAGTCAGATTAGAATTATGTCTAAAATAAAAGTTAACAGATGCTAAGTAAGGAAGCTCAGGGACTCTCTCACAAATAAGTTACATGAATTCATCTCTATTAAATGCTTTTATTTTCTACCTTGCTTCACCTTTTCAAATGGGATCTTAATAGTTGCAATTATGGGATTGGTGATCTCTAAAGAAGTGAGATGTGCTGTAACAACCACTGTCGAGTTAAGAACCTACTTTTCCATTGGATGAGTCTGAACCCTGTGTCTAGCCTCTGCTTTCAGGAGCCAAGAAGTCCCTATCAGAGTCCAGCGTCTCTAATGCAAAGATCCCAGAGCACTGATCCATTGTTCACTGAGGTCCAAGGGAGAGCAACCTGACATCTAATCACTGCTTTAAAAAAGCTGCCTGAAATATTTGTGTCGCCTTATTCATGTGAGGGAACAGAGTTCAGGGGAATCCCACCTGAGACCATTATTTTATTTTAAAATGCAGTTATTGACATGGAAATAAAATCGCACCATTTACCTCATCTCTTTGTGACACAATATCGCCACCTGCAGACCAAAATGTCACAGCACAGTTGGTTGCTCCAAATAGTTTGTTCAGAATGTGTGTTAGCCATCATCCTTTAAACTGAATATGGATTACAGCAATTAGTGCTCCAATCCACAACTCACTATGCTAATTCTGAAATTCACCAAGTATGGACTCCAAATTCCATTGCCTTTCTCCAGAAATATGCTCCATTTAAAATCAGAAAGTACAAGATTAAATATTTTATGTTCTTGGTTTACTTTAGCTTTTACATTTAATAAATATAAATCTATACAAAGAAAATAATGGATGCATTGTATGGTGATAGAGAGAAAGCATGGTATGTGCTGCAGAGAGACCTGGGTTGATAATCCCGCCATCCATTTATTGGCTGTGTAAATCTGAGCCTCAGTTTCTTCATCTATAAAATGGAAGTAAGAATACCTACCATTGGCCGGGCGCAGTGGTTGACGCCTGGAATCCTAGCACTTTGGGAGGTTGAGGCGGGAGGATCACTTGAGCCCAGGAGTTGGAGGCTGCAGTGAGCTATGATGGTGCCACTGCACTCTAGCTGGGGTGACAGAGTGAGACCCTGTCTCAAAAAAAAAAAAAAAAAATACCTACCATAGAGCATAGTTATGCAAAATAAATGCCATAAATATGGTGCTTACAACATGTACTTTAGTGCACGTTGATTTAGTCTCCCTTTATTAAAGGAATGATCATTCTGTTAACTAAATATGCACACACGCATCATATTTCCTCTAGAACTATCATAGGAGAAATATGATTTGAAAGCCTAAATCTCATACAAGACTCTAAAAGGAAAAGTATGATTTGAAAGCATAAATTTCATACAAGACTCTAAAAGCAAAAGTAGAATGCAGATGGTAGTATTCTACCATCTGTTGTTTAAGTTCATGGTTCATGGACAATAATTTTCACCGAATAACTTAACAAAGGAATAGAATTTAGTGCTGTAAGGTTATGCTCTTACAAATATACATTTTATTTTTAAAGTGAGTCCAACACTTTTATCTGAAGAAGGAGACAGCTAAAGAGATCTGAGTGAATGACCTCCATGAGCTGCCACAGTAAGCAAGCCTCCAAGGGGAGACCAGCAGATGAATCTTCAAAAGAAAGGATACTACATTCAAAGAGCAGAGGTAATTTTGCACAGTTATTTTTGTTTATCTGGTATCCTAACACGAAGTGCCTCTTTCTCAAAGTATTACATTGCTTTATTTTAATATAATAGCTCAATATAGTCCCTTTGAATAGTGTACTGTCTAAAAAGGTGGGTTCTAGAGTCAGACCAATAGGCTCAAATCTTGGTCTTGAAGAAACTGCCTAAATTGCACGCAGGGTTATTCCCAAGGTTAAATGAAGTGATGCACGCAATGGCATGCAGTGGGAACAATGCTGGCACAAAGCAAGTGCTATGTTAATATCAGACAGAGTATATTTCAGAGCAAAGAAAACTACTAGGGATTAAAAAAACCCATATCTTAATGATAAAGGGGCCAATTCATCAAGAGAACATAACAATCCTAAATGTTCATGTAGCTAATAACAGAGATTATCTTGATTGGTTTCATGGGTGTTAACATAATTCAAATTTATCAAATCGTATACTTTAAATATGTGTAATTATACATCAAGCATTCCTCAATAAAGCTGTTTTTAAAAAGTGACATAGACAGATGCAGGCTGGTTGGAAGTAAGGCTGTAGACATGGCCCCATTTGAGGGGTACTAGGACACTTTCACTTCCCTACCCCAACAGACAACCGTGTCATTTTCATGAATGCCTGACATTTCCTCATCATAGCTTCAGTCTTTAGGCATAAAATCATATTCCTTTTTAAAATGCAAAGGAGGGTAACTCTCAATGTGACATCAGTTGTTTTAACACCTCAATGAAAGTGAATTTTTCAAACCATTTCCATTTTCCTGAGAGCTGATTTGGATAAGGAAGGAGGAGAGAGAGTTACAAGGTGTAGTAGACATCTGCTGTTTCTGCCTACCCAGCATCCATTCTACTTTCTCCTAGTAATGAAACCCTAGTTTCCCTTTGAGGACATTGCATTTCCCTGCCTCTCAGGCCATGTGACTTTGGTGGGGTCGACCCCACCCTTCTGACATAGAAGTAAGCCTGTGAGTCAGGCTTGGCCAATCAAAGCCTCCCTCCCCCCATCATAGACATTAGTTGAGGAATGGGTCAAGCCCAACCAAAGTCAATGGGACTCAATTCCAGGAATTTTATTGGAGATACTGGGAAAAAAGAAGCCCTTTTCTTCTGACTTGAAATGTGGAAGCCTGGAGCTTCTGGGATCCATCTTTTCTTCATGGGGAGAGTCAGTTTGTGAATGAAGGCAAATCAGAATAGAGCAGAGAACACATAAAACCGGGCATTGATTACAGCACTTGGGCATTGTGGTGAACAGTCTTCAATATGGCCCCAATCCTTGTCGTCTGATATTTATGTTCTTGGGTAGTATTCTCCTACATTGTTTCAGAGTTGGTCTGTGTGTCCAATAGAACAATGCAAAAATGGTGATATGTGACTTCCAAGGTTAGAGACCATCAAAAACATGTAGCATCAAATCGAAACCACAATGAGATATCACTTAACTCCAGTAAGATTGGCTCATATCAAAAAGCCCAAAACAACAAATGTTGGCGGGGATGTGGGCAGATAGGAACACTCATACACTGCTGGTGGGACTGCAAATTAGTACAACCTCTACGGAAAGTAATATGGAGATACCTCAAAGAATTAAAAGTAGAACTACCATTTGATCCAGTAATCCCACTACTGGGTATTTACCCAAAGGCAAAAAAGACATTCTATAATAAAGATATCTGCACACGAATGTTTATAGCAGCACAATTCACAATTGCAAAGATGTGGAAACAACCCAGGTGCCCATCAATACACGAGTGGATTAATAAAATTTGGTATATGTATATCATGGAGTATTACTCAGCAATAAAAAACAAGGGTGAATTAACACATCTGATATTATCCTGGATGGAACTAGAGCCCATTCTTCGAAGCGAAGTGTCACAAGAATGGAAAAACAAGCACCACTGGTAATCACCATCAAATTGGTACTAACTGATCAACACTTACATAACACATGGCAATAATATTCATCAGGGGGCGGGCAGGTGGGAGGGGGGGGGAGGGGATGGGAAAACTCTCACTGAATGGATGCGGGGAGCACAGTTTGGGAGATGTCCACGATTGTAGCTCTGACACGGGCAGTGTGTGGGCAATATATATAGCCAGAGTGTTGTATCCCCATAATATTCTGAAATTAAAAAAAACAAAAAAACCCCAAACAACAACAACAACAACAACGAAAAAACATGTAGCATCTACCCTACTTTCGTGGATCACTTGTTCTGGGGAAAGCCAGTCACCATGTTTTGAGGACACTAAGGTCCTCTGGAGGAGACCAGGTAGAGGTCACTCACCAATAGCTAGCACTAACTCGCCAACCATATGAGGGAGGCATCTTAGAAGCAAATTCTCCAGCCCCAGGCAAACCTTCAGATGACTCTAGCCCTAGTGTATATCCTGACTACAACCTCATAAGAGAACCTAAGCAAGACCTGCTCAGCTAAGTTGCTCCCAAATTCCTCACCCACATAAACTGTGAAAAAAGTGATTATTAATTTTTTTAGCCACTCAGTTTTGGGGTAACTTGTTATGTAGCAATAGATAACTAATACAAGCATCGCTATCACTGCCATGCCTAAAATGTCTAAAGCCAGACCTTAGTCCATACGTAGTATGATGGAAAACATACTGGCCTTCCTTCCTAAACTCTCAAGCTTCTTCCGGCCTAAAGGTGTTTGCACTTGCTGTTTTCTCTGCATGGAAAATACTTCCTCCAAAACTTCCCATGGTTAGCTGGTCAGCTCTGTGTCACTTCCCCAGAGAGGCCTTTCCTAAACACTATCTCTAAACTACCCCTTCTCCCAGTCACATGCCATCACATTGCCCTATTTGTCTCCCTCTCTCTAGGATTTGGCACATTATGAAATTATCTTGTTTATGCTTTTTTTTTTTTTTGAGACAGGATCTCACTTCAGGTCTATCCTGGGTAGAGTGCAGTGGTGTCATCATAGCTCAGTGCAACCTCCAATTCCTGGGCTCAAGGGATCCTCTTGCCTTAGCCTCCTGAGTAGCTGGGGCTACTGGCACCTGCCACCACAACCTGCTAATTTTTTCTATTTTTGGTAGAGATTAGGTCTCGCTCTTGCTCAGGCTGGTCTCGAACTCCTGAGCTCAAGCAATCCTCCCGCCTTGGCCTCCCAGAGTGCTTGGTTTACAGATATGAACCATCACGCCCGGCTTGTTTATATATTTGTTTACTGATTTGTTATATGCCTTTCTCCAGCAGACCATAAGTTTCACAAGAGTAGTGACCATGTCTGAATGATTCACCACAGTATCCCCAACACCTAGAACATATTCAGTAATTACTTTTGTAATTAATAAAGATTTGGGTTCCACCTTCTGCTCATATGTGACCTTGTCAAGCCGTGCCCTCCCTGGTCCCAGTGGATAATGTAATTGAAATTACCTGGCATACTTCCCGGCACATGGGACAACTTCAAACCTCTTAGCCTAGGTTCCCTAGAAAACAGAGGCTGAGGCAGAACTTAAGTGCAATGCTTCAGTGGGAGGAGAACCCTAGGGCTGCAATAGGAAAGTAAGGCAGGAAAGAATAAGGAGCCAATGTGAGGTGGTGTTGCCACTGAGTGGGCCATGGCATCACAGACACAGCCAGCCACTTGGCCACGTGAGACGTCTGCAAAGCAGCCATAGAGAAACACCACACTTCAGAATAGCTCCTCAAGGAGAAGAATGCAGAGATATTTTGCCCATCAATTTCCTCTGTAACATGCTCCCCATTGATCAAAGTGTGCCCCAAGAGGAGTTAACTCCCTTCTACTTCTGGGGTGCATCACTTGGCTTTTTCAGGTAGTCTCCGAGGAAGCAGATTCTACCCTCTGTGGTGCGGTACTTCATCTGAGTCCAAAGGTGAAGAACAGACCCAGAGACTCTGGGTGCTACTCCCCAAGGGTCCAGGAGATAAGTGAGGTCAAGGGAGTCTGAGGCAGTGTAGGTGTGTCTGACACACCAACAAATGCTAGTAAATTGCATGTGGGCAAGAGGCAAGAGCCACTCATGGGACTGAGCTACACAGGAGGTGGGGGAGGGTTTGATCACAAGTTAAGGGGCCACACTTTAAAGCGAGAACTTCAAGAGCATCCAAGAGAAGGGAGGATCTCATTCTTGGTGGTCATCTATCCTCAGAGGTGCCCATGGCCCTGCAGGTCTGTAGTCACTGGCCTTTCTTGATGGTGTCTCTGTGTTTTCCATCTGCTCCCTGGCTATCTATCTTTCCACACACTCTGCATCCTCCTTATCCCAACCACAGGCCTCTTTGGGCTCTCTGGTCCTCTCCCAGTCCACCTCTGATACCTCCTCTTTGGGGATCCCAAGAATTTTTGGATGTTTCTTTGTGATCTCTTAGGAAATGAGGGAAGCAGAGGACTATCTCAGATCATCTCCTGGACATACATGCTGCCATTTCCAGCCTGTTGCCACACCATGCTCTCATGGGGGACTTACCAGCAAGACTCACCAGGGAAGAGAGATCCAGGCCTGTTCTACTCTTGAATACCACCAAGCCCTAACATGCATACCCCAGGCCCCAGATCTCAACCCTGGGGAATGCTTTCCAGAGGAGCATATTAATACCAATATCTAATCCTAGTACTCTTCTCTTTGACTCATCTCTCTTTTTCAGAAATCGTTAGAACTCTTCACCTGTTTTCTTTCTAGTTTATATTTATGGATATATTTTTTGCTCTGAGTTCTTTAGGTGGGGTTTCTGAGGCTTAAAGCCCAGTACTTGTAATTCTATACCTTTTTGTCTTCAAGGTATTCTTATAACCAGAAGTTTTGATAGTTTATTTTGAAACTCATTTGACTCTTTTCCTTCTTCCAGCGTTTTTGCTGGGTCTTTCCCCCCATAAGGCAAAATTTCCATTTGGTCCCCTACATTCCCCAGAACCTTGCAGTTAGGCAAGGCCATTTAACTAGTTCTGGCCATTAAATGTGGGTGATATGATGAGTGCCATGTCCCTGAGCCCACGTGCAAATCTCTGTGTTCTCTCTCCTACTATGGCTACTGAGGAGGACATGCACTCGGATGATACAGCTGCAAAGGGATGGTACCTCCTTTAGCCTGAGTTCCTGAGTGCCTACATGGAGCAGAGTCCTTCAGCGACCCACAGTGAACAAGGAACATGAGTCAGAAATAAACTATTGTGTGTTAAGCCATTGAGACATTTGCAGCTGTTTGTTATTGCAGAATAGTCCAGCCCATACTGACTAATACCATAGGCTGAAATACTCTTACAAATTGATTGAGGAAGTACCAAGAATACAATGAGATTCTTGTGGGAAAAAGAAATAATAAAACAAACAAACTTTTGTTGATATTATAAACTATTATCCCATTGCAATTTTATAAGGCAGAAATGTTATTCAAAATATTGAACAGCCTGCATAGCATGAGTCCAACTAATCAGAACAGACACCCAGACTAATATAGTCATCACTGATGTCATTTTGGTAATTTTTATTTAACTAGAAGAAATAATTAACAAGGAATCCCATCTCTCAACCACTGAAAGAAATGGAAGTTTCCCCTAGTGTGGCTAGTGAAAGTTTAAACCCTATAAGCAACCACGAACCTGTAAATAACTGAATGGCTGAAATTATGTGCAAAAATTCTGTGGTTCACTACTTACTCACTTGGCATATTATGCACACATTTCTGGATTCATGTGTGTCCCAAGAATATTTTTAGGAGATGAATAACCCCCAAGTTACAAAGGCAATTTCCTTGCAAAGAAAGGACTTTGTCTGACTAATCCAAATGGCAAAATAAAAACAGGAGACAGAAAGATTAGTCTTTAAATCCTGAAAAGCTTTGAAGTGTAGTTAAAAGAAAATCAAAGCCTCAGATGGCAGAATTTTGATGCATTTAGATGAAAATTAAAATGAAGAATGAAAGGAAGGACTACGTAATCCTTTTCTGGTTGAATCAAGGGATTTGCTCTCTGAAATTCACGTGAAGATGGGAGGGAGAGTAGATGGCCTCCAGGAGGCCCCATTGCACGAAGTCTCTGAGCTGGGGGAAGAGTGTAGCAGGAATGCTGTCCTGACAGCGAGGTTGGAAGTGGGTTCCAACAGGGAAAATCAGGGTCGGCAGGGAAGGTGAGATCCCTGGAACAAAGATTCCTTAACTTGGAGGAGAAGCAGCTGCCCCCCAAAATCCAACTGTCTTTTCATTCATTTTAGAAGATATAAAGGAGGATATTGAAGACCGAAGAGACTTGGGATTGAATCAGGAACCCAGATCTGGAGTCAGAGAATGCAGATGCCAGAACTTATTTTATAGGAAGCCTTTAAGTATTGGGAACAAATTCTGGTTTTTTTTGGATTTTTTTTTTTAGCACTGAGAAAATTGAAGGGAGAAGATGGAGCTTGAATTCCTTCGCAGTTCCTATTTCTCTATTTATTTCAAAGTTGCTAACAAGTCAGCTGTAAATACCAGGCCTTAATGACCAACTGGGCTGCATCTGACTCTGGAACAAACTCAGTCAGTGGGTCATTCTCATGAGTATTTGACCGAGCAAGCTTGCCACATGACTTTTCATAAGCATAAAGTTTGGGATTGTAAAATACACTGGCATCAACATTTATAGAGTGAGTCTGGAAGGCAGGACCGGGAGACCTGAAGTCCGGGTCACATGCTGCTGCAGGTCACGTGCTCTCTGCTCCTGGCCACAGCTCCTGCTCCCGCTCCCCCCCACACCCCACCCTAGCTCTTGCCTCCTGGCCTCTCAAAGTCCCGGCCCCTCTCTCACTGTCTGCCCCAGGTGTCCAGAGAGGCTGAGAAAACTCCATTATTGTGCAGAAGGGGAGAAGGGAGATCGGGGAACCACTAACCATCAGCCAGTCACACCAGGTTCTTGCTAAGTGTTTGGGCGTTGGAGGAGATGCACCATTTCTTAGTTCCATCCTCATCCCCAGAACCTAGCCTGGTGCCTGGTGCGTAGTAGGTGCTTAGTGAATGCTTGCCAAATAAATGACTATCATGGAGGAGAGTCACAGAACACAGACTTTTCAGTGTAAACTCTGTGAGGATGAAAATAAAATGCCTTTTATCCAAGTAGTGCATTGAGGATACTCCTTGCCTGCCTCCTAATCTAGCACTCAGAATTCAGCTGACTTCTCATTTCTGTGAGGGTGGAAACCTTTGCATTAAAGCGACAGACAAGAGATGGAAAAGGAAAAGACTAACGAACCTCAAGGTGGACACAGTCTCACCTCCCTGAGTCTTTACTTCACCTCCTCACTTACTCAAGAGGCGCCTGTAATCCCTGAAGGTTGAGAAGGAAGTTTGTCTTCCCTTTGGCACCAGAAAATAGTGGACACAGTTGTCTGCCTGTCCCAGGCAAAGGGTGGCGCTGATAGGGAAAGGAGAGGGCATCCGATGAGGTGAATTCCAGACTTGTCACTTTCAGGAACACCGTGTCAAAGAAAACACCACTGGTTTGATAGCAAAGAGCTTCAGTTGCCTTTAAAGCAACAGCGTAACACCCACCTGGAATCCAGTCTTCCCCCAGGAGGCTCTGTAGCCTCCCCTGAAAGCAGGTCTTGGGGAGGCTTCTCCAGGCCTCGGCCCAGCCCCCTTGCCCTGGCCTCCCTCTCCTGCGCCCCTCACAGAGCTCACGGCCCGGGGAAAGAGCAGACAATTGAATCCAGAGTGGTGGGCGGCTTCCTGGAGTGTGGCCGAGACGTCCAGGGCACGTAGGGGAGTCGGTGTGCCGAGGGCCTGGGGGCTGCATGGAGCAGGGCAAGCTTCGAAGAGAAGTGGAGGGCGTGTGAGGGGGGTTTAGGAGGGGAGAGATCCTAGACCTGAAAACAGGTGCAAGGGCAAGAGGCACAGAGAGCGTGGCCTACCTGGCGGACTCGGGCGGCCCAGTAAGGGCTGAGAGGGAGGCGTGACGTCGGGTAGAGGCCAGGCTTGCCATGCCCATGAGTTCAGATCTCATCAGTTGGTGCTAAGGAGCTGTGGACAAGTTTTGAGAGAAACAGGAGCACTGCTGGGTTGTGTCATGGGAAAATCCTGGCATAGAAGAGGGAGGATCGGGGACTAGAAGACTCGTGTAATCGTCCAGAGGACACAGATGAAGGTCCAGCCAGGGCAGGGGCAGGTAGGAATGGGGGAGGGGAGGACAGATTTGGGAGCTTAGAGGAAACCTGGCAGGCTCCGGACAACGATGGGCTCTAAGGGAAGGAGAGAGGAGGACACCGGGCAGCTTTCGGGTTTCTTCCAGGAACCAGCTTCAGCTCAGTGGTTGTTACACCCTAGAGGAACAGCACAGGGAACACGGAGACTTCTGATTTTGTCACGATGAATTTGAAGTGTCAGTGGGACATCCAGGTAGAGGTGTCCCGCTGGCAGTGGGCCCTAGCTCAGGGGAGACCCAGGCTGGTGAGAGAGGTCAGGTTCCCAGGCAGCAGGCCCTGAGATGAGGATTTGTGAGCGAGTGATTGGTCACAGACGCGTTCCGGTGAGGGAGCAGGAGCAGGAGAGCCAAGTGCACGGCTGCCATGACAATGCACTACAAATGTGGTGACTTAAAGAACTGAATCATATGGTTTCACATTTCTGGAAGCCAGAAGTCCAAGATCAAGGTGTCAGCGGGGTTGGTCCCTTCTGAGGGCTGTGAGGGAGGATCTGTTCCGTGCCCCTCTCTTAGCTTCTGGTGGTTTATTGCCAGTCTTTGATATTCCTTGGCTTGCAGATGCATTGCCCCAATCTCTGCCTTCATATTCACATGGCATTCTCCCTGCGTATGTGTCTCTGTCCTAATTTCCTCTTTTGATAAGGACACCAGTCATATTGGATTAGAGGCCCATGTACTCCCGTATGACCTCACCTTAATTTAACTAATTATAGCAACATTGTATATGTGTGTGTGTGTGTGTGTGTGTGTATATATATAATAGCAACAACCCTATTTCTAAACGAGGTCACATTCTGAGGTACCGGAATATTCTGAGGCACTGGTATCTTCAACGTGCAAATTTGAGGGAGACACAATTCAACTCATGACACAGAGCAAGGGCGAGATCTAAGCAACAGGCTTTGCACAGGGCAGCTTCAGCCCCACTCCCTGGGGAGACTGTGGGAGTAAGAAATGTCTCCAAGCTGTCCCAACCCGAGCTGGCCTTCCATGCTCCTGCGCCAACCGTCAGTGGCTAATGGCCTCGGGGCTGTGGAGGGAGAGACAGAAACTGCTAAGCACTCCCAGAGCTGTGTGTATCTTTGTGTGGTTAAAAACACAGCAAAATAATTTTTTTAAGGGACCCAGTGGGATTGAGGAGAAGCACTGACTTTGTCCACCATAGTGGTCGTTGAGACTGAAGGCTCGGCCTGCCATGGGATGGCTCAAGGCCAAAGACCCACATTCCACAGCAGGAAGAACAAGGGGGACCCATGAAGGAGAAGGGGAGGTGAGTAGAGGAGCTAAGGATTAAGGTGACAAAGACACTAAAACCAGGTGCCTAGTCTTACAGGGACTTTAGATCCCAACCCAAAAATCAAGGCAGCTGGCCAGCCAGATATGTATGGAGAAAAAGGGACACTTTTGTAAAACCCAGGCTGTGTGGTTGTCATATCTAGGCTTCACATGTGCTGGGCACCTGGCTGACGAGCCTTAGAACCCAAAAGAAGATGAGGAGGCTCCTATTCCAATCTGCGGCCCTCACTCCACGATCTCTGGCAACGTTAGAACACTCACATCCGAGGTCTGCACTCTGGCTACTGGGGAGTTTGAATAATAAACAGCTCTGAGCACTCTGGTGGTGATCAAAATCTGGGTCATCTCAAAAATCATAATAAAGTAAAAACACAAAGCTCCGATTTGAAAAAACATCATCTAAGACAAGAAATCTATTTGATGTCTGAACACACTCACCACATCCCCAGGCCTGGCCAGCGGACGTCCAATTAAACCACAATGTCCCACGGAATGTTTTCTCTGTATTTTTTTTAAAAAAAACTCTTCAAAGACAGAATCATCCAGGAGGTCAAAGTTGTGAAAACAAACATTATTTTTACATATATTTTTAAAAGGAGTCATGCTTCTCAGAATGATTCTCTAAATAAATAATTCCCCGGAGGACACCATCTCACTGTCACCATCTGAGCCCGAGCCTGGGAGCTGCTACCTCAAGAAGGGGCATTGGCTGCCAGGCTGGCAGAAACAACAGATGTCCACACACAGGATTTGTGAGTGCTGGCTCGTTATGACCAAGGTTAGACCTCCCCTTCGGGGCAAATGGAAAGGGTGTGTGGGTCTAGAAAAGCAAGCAGCTCAACAAACATCTCAAATATGGGACCATTTCTACCTTCACAGCTTTCGTACCTACTAATAAAGACAAAGAACTGAAATACTGCTGGCAGTGACTATTTCAGGATGTACTTGCCAAGTTGCTAAGGGAGTTGCAGAAACAGATGGACAATACCACTTAAAAGACGAAATCTTAAGAGTTCCTGGGGGTTACGGAGCCCCGTTTCCATCCCTCCCTCTCTCCATCTGGACTTTGATGTGGGCTGTGACAAAAATACCACCACTTTACTGTGGAACTGCAGGATTTAAAATATGGCAATTTCATGGAGCTACATTGATAACATACCTCAGTTGGTGTCTTAGATGCCATATGAGTCTGAAAACCTTGCTTTCAATTCTTTTCATGGTAACTGGCAAGCAAATATTTATGAAATGAATAGAAGAAAGCATAAATTAGGAACAAGCAATTGACATCTATTGAGCTTTCACATGTAATTTAATTTAATCTTCATAGTAATCCTGAGCTGATGATTAGAGAGGTATCGTCAACGAACTTAGTCTCTAGTTTGGGAGGTCAACCATAAACAAAGAAATGTGAAATGATGAAAACAACAGGGTACAACAATAGAAAGGATTCCCTCATTCATTCATTCACTAAACAATATATTGAGCACCTGCTATGTGCCAGGCACCATCTTGGGTGCTGGAGAAACAATGGTGAGGAGCTTACATTCTCCTGAGGGAGACAGCCAGTGAAACAAACCAAACGTGGAAAACAGACAGTGACAAGGTAGGTGGTGGTTAGTGTTCTGGAGAGCCCAAGGTCACCTATCCTGCAATGCCCAGTGAACTGCCGTGAAGAGCCAGAGGAAGGGGTGGCCTGAGCCCAAGCCATCACGGCAGATTCCCAAAAGAAGAGAACTCTACTTTGGATTTGAAGGATGAGCAAGATTTAGATGAAAAGAGTTCATTCGTTTACCATTTAGGCAACATTTATTGAGCACCTACTGTCTGCCAGGCATTCTAGTGATAATTAGGCTTTGTCCAGTAAATTACTGTTACTGGAATTTCCTGGCAGAGAGATGGGTGCTCAATAAATTAATACTTATTATTATCTGTATTCCAGGCAAAGTTCCAAATATTTCATATGCTTTACTTCATTTCACCCCCAATTTATGGATGAAGAAATTGAGTTATGGAGAGATTAAGAAACACTCTCAAAGTCACAAAGTAAGTAACAGAGCTGGGATGTGAATCCAGGTGGTTTGGTTCCAGAGCAACACTTTTAACCAGCAAACTATGGCCCACAAGCCAAACTCATTCCACCGCCTGTTTTTGTCGATATAATTTTACTGAAATAGAGCTATGCCCATTCGTATTATCTATGACTGCTTTGTGCTACAAGGACAGAGAGACCATATGTCCCACAAAGCCTAAAATATTTACTATCTGGCCTTTTACAGAAAAAGTCTGCCGACTCCTGCCCTTAGCCTCACCCCATACTGCTCCTGTGCACGAGGTGGACACCAGGGACACAATGACAAATAAAGTACAGACCGTGTTCTCAAGGACATCACAGTCTAGTGAAAATAAGGATCCTCTTCAGTACATCCTGCTCTCACTATATAACACAAACATAATAATTAACAAACAACAATGTGGCATAAGAATAATAATCATAGCGAGCATTAGTTGAGGGCTTACTGCATGCTGGATGCAGTCCACAGTTATTTACACCTAGCACGTCTCTGAACCTTTCCAACAACCCTGCAAAATAGGTCTTATTATTGTCCTCACTTTATACAGGAGGAAACTGAAACACAGGGCATGACCCATAGCCCCCAGGGGCACACAAACTGAACCAGGCATTCTGTGAGGGGAAAAGGATTCAGGGAGGCAGAAAAGGCCAACACAAACTTGTGACCGTATAGATTAGACTTCACTTTCCATAAGCATTGATTTGGGGCTGGGCATGGTGGCTCACGCTGTAATCCCAGAACTTTGGGGGCAGGAGGATAGCTTGAGGCCAGGAGTTTAAGACCAGCCTAGGCAAATGGAGACCCCATCTCCATTAAAAAAAAGAAAAATTAGCCAGGCATGGTGGCATGCACCTGTAGTCCCAGCTACTCAGGAGGCTGAGGCAGGAGAATCACTTGAGCCCAGGAGTTTCAGGTTGCAGGGAGCTATGATCACACCACTGCACTCCAGCCTAGGTGATGGAGCCAGACCCTATCTCTTAAAAGAAAAAAAAATTGATTTGGATTTTTTTTCCTTTGGTCAATTATGATTAGAAATGTAGAAAATACATTTTTCTGAGGGGCCTGCTCACTAGAAGAAATCTACTCTGACAAAGTCTTTGGTGGTAAATCTCACCAGGAAGTATCCTACTTGATCATCAAACCCCAATTTCTCATAAAGAAATCTAAGAAGAGTCTCAGGAGACAATGCCAACAGCCCTGAAATTGCTGTCATTGGCAAAAATTTTGCTTTAGAACAGCAACTGACATCAGTAGATGCTCAATAAATGCTTTTGAAATTAAATTATATTTTTAATGCACAAAGACTGAATGTTTCTCTAACTAATTGTTTCTTGTACCATTTCAAATGGCTCAGGTGGCTCCTGTACCATTTCAAAAGGAGGAAGAGTAAAGGAACTAACCGTTATTCAAGTAGCAGGTGCTGTGCCATGTGCTTCAGGTACCCAGCACATTACTAAGTTTAATACAATTTTTTTAAAAATAGGATTTCTCCTGTCAGCCAGAAACTAGATTTACCCTTCTACCTTAAACGACTGAAAAAATGGACAAACTAGATGAAACATTGTTTTTCAGACACTGAGCAATACACAGCACAGGACAGTGATCACCGAGAAAGGGGAAACAAACAAGGTGAGCCCTACCAGTGCCCTAGATCAGGACCTGGAGCAAGTTTACAGGCTGCAGTGCAGGAAAGGCGGCTCCAAACAGAGCCTAGTGATCTCTGAATTGAGAAGGCTGAATTCAGAGTAAAGGGAGGCAAAGATGGCTAAAATTTGTAGAAAAAGTACCAGTATGATGTTGTGATATAATAAGAAATATGTATAGTTGATCTTGGCCCCCAGTTCCTGACACAGAGCTCCTGAAACCCTTATAGATAGGGGCACTAGGAGAATCTTTTTTCTGATATTTGGTCTTTAACCCCCGTTCCTGACACAGAGCTCCTAAGACCTTTATAATTTCCTAAGTGATGAGAATGTCTGACACAGGGCTCCTAAATCTCTTGGAATTTCCCAAGTGGTAGGAACATCTTTTGTTCTAATGAGGCAACTCTTGGTGGGCTCCTGGACAGCATTAGGATGGGGGCTTGTTCCAGGGGAACCAACCATGTGATCAGAGGGTTGGAACTTTCAGACTCTTCCCCCAACCTCTGGGGAGGGAAGAGGGGCTGAAGGTTGAGCTGATCACCAATATCCAATGATGTAACCAATCATACCTATGTAATGAAGCCTCCAAAAAACCCCAAAATGATGGGGTTTGGAAAGCTTCTGGGCTTCTGAACACATGGAGATGCCTGGAGGATGGTGTGCCCCGAAGGGGCATGGCAGCTCCATGCCACTTTCCATATACCTTGCGCTATATGTCTCTTCCACCTGTCTGTTCATCTGTATCCTTTGTAATAGCCTTTATAATAAATGGCAAATGTAAGTACCATCCCAGTTATAAGCACAAGTCACAACATGAGGCTTAATATTGGCATCTGAAAGGGGGGAGACAGTCTTGTGAGACTGAGCCCCTACCTTGTGGGATCTGACACTATCTCCAGGTAGATTGTGTCTATTAAATTGAATTCCTCTGAAGAACTGCTTGGTATATGGGGAGAGATTCCCACACATCTGATGTCAGAAGTGGTGTGTTGAGTGACTGTGCAAGAAAGTAGAGAGAAAAAAATAGTTTGTTTTTTCCCCTCAGAACCATGAGAGAGAGAGGAAGAGAAGGAGAGCCAGAGAACACCCCAGGGTTCTGCAGAAGGACCCCCTTGCATCTTTGGTTGTGTTGTACTGATCTCCACACTCATGTTGGGGACCCACTGAGAATGGGGAAAGAATCACTGAAACGGGGTAGGGGGAACAATTCTAACAGCTCACAAAGAGACTCGCCTGAGTGGACCTTCAAATACATAGAGCAGTGGGTAGCCACAAGGGTGCTGCTTCACAGTGGGGCCAAAGAAATCAACAAGTCCTAGGTTAAAGATGGTTCTGAACACCCTTCCCTAACAAAGCTTAAAACGAAGCCTTGAAAGGATCAAACTGTTTCCAAATAACATAATTCCATCTAAAAACAAAGCCTAACAATTTAAAGAATATTTAAAAATACACAGGATTTAGCAGTGTGAAATTTACAATGTCTAGCATCCAACAAAAAATTATCAGGCCCAGAAAGAAGCAGGAAAATATGACCCATAACCAGAAGAAAAAAAACCAATCAAATGAAACAGACACAAAATTAAATTAGTACATATGGATTTTTTTTTACTTTTTAAAAATTTTAATAGATTTAGGGGGTACAAGTTGAATTCCATTACATGTATATATTGTAGAGTGGTGAAATCTGGGCTTTTAGTGTATCCATCACCCAAATAGTGTACATTGTATCCCATAGGTAATTTTTCATCCCTCATCCCCTTTCACCCTTCCCTCTTTTGAGTCTCCAAAGTCCATTATACCACTCTGTGTGTCCTTGCATAGCCATAGTTTAGCTCCCACTTATAATGTGGCATCTATTTTTCTGTTCCTGAGTTACTTCACTTAGGATAACGGCCTCCAGTTTCATCCAGTTGCTGCAAAAGACATTATTTCTTTCTTTCTATGGCTGTGTAATACACCATGGTGTGTGTGTTTGTGTGTGTGTGTATACACACATATATACACGCACACATACACACACACACACACACACATACACACATTTTCTTTATCCACTTATCAGTTGATGGGCACTTAGATAGATCCCATATCTTTGTGACTATGAATTATTCTGCAATTAACATATAAGTGCAGGTATCTTTTGATATTTCTTTTCTTTTGGGTAGATACCCAGTAGTGGGATTGCTGGATCAAATGGTAGATCTACTTTTAGTTCTTTAAGTAACCTCCATACTAATCTCCATAGGGGTTGTACTAATTTACATTCTCACCAACATCTGCACCAACATCTATTGTTTTTTGACTTTTTAATAACGGCCATTCTAATTGGAGTAAGATGGTATCTTGTTGTGGTTTTAATTTGCATTTCTCTGATGACTAGTGATATTGAACATTTTTTCATATGTTTATTGGCCATTTGTATATCTTCTTTTGAAAAACGCCTGTTCATGTCATTTGCCCACTTTTTAATGGAGTTGGGTTTTTTTTCTTGTTAAGTTGTTTGAGTTCCTTATAGATTCTGTATATTAGTCCTTTGTCATATACATAGTTTGTGAATATTTTCTCCCATTCTATAGTAGTATATGGATGTTAAGTGAACTATTATAAATATACTTCATATGTTCAAAAAAGTTAGAGGAAAATATGAACATGAAAAGGGGAGAAATGGAAGACATAGAAAAGGCCCAAATGGAACTTTTACAGATGAAAAATACATTACCTGAAAAGAAAAACACATTGGGTGGGATTAGCAGTAGATTAGACACTGGAGAAGTAAATATTAGTGAACTTAAAGACAGAACAATAGAAACTATAAAAAATGAAACACAGAGAAATATGACTAAAAAATGTATGTAAACACTGAGTGTCAGTGATATGTAAGACAATATAAAGTGACCTAAATACATGTAAATGGAGTACCAGAAGGAAGAGAGGTGTTTTGGGCTAAATTGCATCCCCCCAAATTCATATGTTGAAGTCCTAACCCCCAGTACTTCAGAATGTTACTATATTGGTAGATAGGATCTTTAAAGAGGTAATTAAGTAAAAATGATATTATTAGGGTAGACCATAATCTTAGTATAACTGATTTCCTTATAAGAAAAGGAAATTTGTACACAGACACTCACAGAGGAAAGACCATGTGAAGATACAGGGAGAATATGGCCATCTACAAGGCAAGGAGCAAGGCCTCAGAAGACACCAGCCCTGCTGTCACCTTGATCTCAGACTCTAGCCTCCATAACTGTGAGATGATAAATTTCTGTTGTTGTAAGCCACCCAGTCTGTGATACTTGTTATAGCAGCTCTAGCAAACTAATACAGAAGGGGAAACAGAAGAAAGATTTAAAGAAACAATAACTGAAAATAATTTTCAATTTTACTGAAAAGTGTAAACTCACAGATCTAAGAATTTCAACAAATACCAAGTAGAAGAAACATGAAGAAAACCACACCAAGGTACATCATAATCCAATTGCTGAAATCAGTGATAAAGAGAAAATCTTACAAGCAGGACTTCATTTTAGCCAAGATTGAATAACTCCATGGGACCCATACAAATTGCCACTGGTGATGCTGGAAGTGCTCCCAAGAAGCAGAGAAAAGTCATGACATCACAAGAAAAAGTTGAATTACTCAATTTGTACTGCAGATTGAGGTCTGCAGCTGCAGTTGCCCATTTCAAATAGATCTTCTTTGGTGTAATGTCTGTTCAAATAGTTTGCCAATTTTTTATTTAAATGCAAGTTTGTTTTCTTAATATTTTTGAGCGGTAAGAGTTTGTTATATACAGTTGGCCCTTAAACAATGTGCCTCTAAACCACAAAGAGAAGATATATGAAGTGACCCTAAGTACATAAAAAGTGTTATAAAAAAATAAAAATTAAACGATTTTTCAAAAGTTACTTCTACACTCTCACTAGAAGGGCTAAAATTTTAAAAGACACATAATACCAAATGTCGGTGATGATCTGGAGCAACTGGCACATTGCTGGAGAGAATGTAAAATGGTACAGCCATTTTGAAAAACAGATTGGCAGTTGTTAAATAAAGTTAAACATATACTTGCCATATGCTGAGTGCTTTTACTCCCAGGTACTTATCCAAAAGAAATGAAAATATATGTCTACCCAAAGACTTATACATAAATGCTCATAGTAACTTTATTTATAATAGCCCCAAACTGGAACCAACCTAAATGTCCACCAATGGGTGTATAGAAAAATATATTGTAGAATAGCCATAAAATAGAAAACTACTCAGTGATAAAAAGAAATCAACTCTTGATAATAGTGACAACATGAGTGAATTTCAAAAGTATTATGCAAAGTAAAAAAAAGTCAATAAAAGACTATAACAGCATGGTTCCATGTGTATGAAATTCTAGAAACAGCAAAATTGTGGTAATAGAAAGCAGACCATTACTTGCTAGGGGCCAGGAGTGGGAGAAGGGGATTGCCTGCAAAGGGACATAAGGAAACTTTTGGGGCTGATTAAAAAATTTAATATCTTTATTGTGGTGGTGGTTACACACTATATATAAAATACAAAGCTCATTGAATTGGCAACACTTAAAATTCATGAATTTTCATTGTATGCAAATTATATCCAAATAAAGCTGGCCCCACCCCCAAATGAAGCATGTGTCATCACCAATTCACAGATGAGAACACTGAGGCTTATAGAAAGTTGAGAACATGCTTAAGTCACAGAACTAGCAGGTAGTGGATCCAGGATTCAAACCCAGGTGACTTTTGAATCCACAGCGCATGTTCCTTCTACATCTTGCTTCCTTCCTTGCTTATTCATTCTATAAAAAATTATTAAAGGCTCATATTGAAAGAACCTAAAAACTAGCAGAATAAGGCATGTACCATGAAGATACCTTAGCCAAGAATCTATGGTCTTCCCCACCAAGGTCTTACTTGGAAGCCCTGCCCTCACCTGGCCCCTCTCGCAGACATTGCCCTGCCCAGGGCACGAGGCCTGCCCTCATTTGCAAATGCCCTGCCCTCTCCTGCCTACCCTGCCTGCTTTCCAATTCCTTCCTCAAATCCAGGCCTTTTGCTTCCCTGGTCTCCAGACTCAAATGCACCCTTTCCCACCCTTAGCTCTTAGACTTGGTATTTACCAGCCCTACGTTATTCTGTGCTTATTTATCTTGTTCTTTCGCTTCTCTTGGGCCTTGTCACCTACAGGCTATGGACTCCCTAACTAGACCAGAAGCTTCATGGAATGCTACTTATTGAGGTAGTATGTTACCTGCCGCCCAAGCCCACCATACTTGCCCCAAAGCACCCGAGACAGCATCTTTTACCTCAAGCACCTGGAGTTCCAAGTTGGATCTTGAATCCTCTCAGCTCGACTTAGTTCAATTGAGCAAACCTGCATCAGGTGTCGGCTAAGTCTCACGTTACGCCGGATGTTACAAGTACAGAAACAAATAAGATGAGGCCTTCAGGAGCTCGCGGTGCAGCAAGGGAGACAGGCCTGTGAAGAAGTAATTACCCACCCATGTGAGGGTTGCAGTGATAAAAATTTGAGAAAGGCCCTGCCATCACAGAGGACCAAGTGTTCACTCTCCTGGGGTGGGCAGGGGGCTTATGGGGGCTGGTATGGAGGGCAGGGGAGTCTTCTCAGGGTAGGTGACCCCTGTGCTGGGTTTAAAGGGTGGGGAGGAGGTGTAAAAAGTCCTGGGGACACTGTGTGCAAAGGCATCAACGCATGAATGGGCCACGAGGCGCTTGGGAAGCGGATCTGGCAGTGTTGAGTATGGAGTGTGAAGGGAGAAGGGCAGGACCTGAGGTTGAGGAGGTGACAGAGGCCAGGCAGGAAAGGACTCTTGTTGCAAGAATCAGAGACTAAGCAGCTGAGAGCCAGGTGTGGTGCTAACAAAGAGAAGCCGACATTGACTCACCGACAGAAAATAAAATGACACAAATAGCATTTTCTGGGCTTTGACCACGTGTTAGTGTTTGGCTCTCCTCTAATCACTCCATAGGGGTTTTGTCACTTGGTCCTCACACCCTATCAGGTAGTAAGTACCATTACCACCCCCATTTTACAGACGAGGAAACTGAGGCCTACAGAGGGTATGTGATTTGCCTAAGGTCTATACATTTGCAGGATGCAAACCCAGGAAGTCTGACTCAAGAGCCCTCTCATCCCAGAAATACTAGAAGAATTACAGTTTCTAAAATGCTTCTAAATAGGCAAATAGCAATAGGCCTATCACAGGGAACAAATACAGTGTAAGTAAAAATCTAAAATAAAGAAGATAAACCACACTCAAAAATAACAAGGAGATATATAATATTATCTCAAATATTTTGAGATAAATACTCAAAATACCAAGGAAAGAGTATCCCTCCCAGAAAACCAGCAAGAGGTTTATATGCCTCTTAGTCTCTAGGATAGCAGGGATATTATCTGTATAAAATTGTAACTTAATAAACATAATAAAATGAAAATCCACTCATGCTACTTTAAGGTGGTGCTGTTTGGGTTATGCCTCCTGAGTTCAGTTGCAAGCACGTTTAGTGGAATGTGGCATCTTCCAGTGGAATAGCTACATTTTCTGCTGAAGAAGGCACCAGCAGTCTCCCTTTTGGCTGTTTTCAGATTTGCCAGGACTCAGGCAGGGGGGTCTCTCCTGAGTCCCAACACCCAGCAATATAAAACATAGGCCAAGGCCAGGCGCAGTGGCTCATGCCTGTAATCCTAGCACTCCGGGAGGCCAAGGCAGGAGGATAGCTTGAGCTCAGGTTTGAGACCAGCCTGAGCAACAGCGAGACCCTGTCTCTACTAAAAATAGAAAAATTAGCCAGGCCTTGTGGCATGCACCTGTAGTCCCAGCTACTTGGGAAACTGAAGTGAGAGGATCGCTTGAGCCCAGGAGTTCGAGGCTGCAGTGAGCTATGATGACACCACTGCACTCCAGCCTGGGCAACAGAGGGAGACTCTGTCTCAAAACAAACAAACAAACAAAAACAGGCCAGAATGGATGTGGGTCCCACCATTTCTTTAGACCACTGACATCATGAAGGTCATAGCTAACATCCTGTTGCTCACAGAACAAAGTCTAAATTCCTTAGCTTGACATTTGAGGCCATCCACAACTACCTTTCCTGATTCAGCTATCACTACTTCCCCCCCCACACACCTCTGCTCAGCCCAAATGACCCACCATCCCTAGGACTGTGCCTTGGTTCCGGTGTTGCCATGGCCTGGCTGCACTACCTTCCTCCCGCCCAGCTGGCCCATCCAGCCTGATTCAGCCCATCCTTCCAACGCTCAACTCAAGCACAGCCTGGTCTGCCCAATGCGATGCGACCTCTCCCAGGTGTGGGGTGCTTCTCCACATCACTCCTCACTCTCCTCCCACCCTCACCCCATGCCCCGAGGGTGCAGGGCTAGGTCACATACAGCCCGGATGCTCCCCAGAGACCAGAACTGGGCCTGACACAGACCAGGTCCTCATTAACTGTTTCTTGAATGACTGCAGAGATCACTTATTATTTCCAATGCCTCTGATTCCTAAAAACCTCACATCCCAGAAATCTCAGATGAGAATCTGTCCTATCTTGAGAAGACTCACAAAAAAGGATATTTATAGCTTGTCCCCATGACTTGGTCTAGAATGTAACAACCCCCTGTTGGGAAATTCTTCCTGCTGTTTAATTTAGTTCCTCCAGCCACATTGTAGGCTGATTTTCTTCATTATCACCTCCATAGTTTGGAGAACAGATGGTGCCCATGTTTGGCATAAAGGTTCTTGGTAGACCTTAGAACTCTATTAGAACATGACTGGCCATCACCCAAGGCAGCATGTTTATCACAGGATATAGCATGATGTCTCCTGCACAGAACTCCATACAGTGGAAGCCCCTATTGTGTACCTAGCCCACACATCGTTTAGTACTATTCCCACCTAATCAAGGTCTTCAAATGAAGATTTGAAGATTCTATTAAATCAACTTTCTCCTCTCTGGGTTAAATAACCTCACCTCTCCTAGGGATTATTTCTGGCCTTCTCCAATATTTTCAAGTTGAAATAGACTACAATATTTTTGTAAGGGTCAAAGAGAAGCTTCTAAATATATTAAATCCTGCATGTGTACATGTGTAGGGTATTTCTCTCTGTGTGTGTGTGTGTGTGTGAGAGAGAGAGAGAGAGAGAGACAGAGACAGAGACAGAGAGTATGTAGCTTTCATTCTAAAGATCAGGTTACAGTATAAAAATTCCAAAACCAGTCTAAAGTTTAATGAACATAAGGTAAGCATTTGGAAGCCCACTTAAGTACTTGGAATAGCTCTCCTAACAGCTGGGCCCTCTTGTCATCTTAGCCCCAGGAAATTGATCAAAGACTAGGAATCAGCCCTTTATGTGGTCACCTCAGTCTGGCCCCAAAACAACAGATGTTGAAAGAGAGAGAGCAGTATGTCCCACTCAGTCCGAGCTTGACATTTTTTGCTGGTTGGAGTTATTTCAAGATTCTAAAGTTTGGCATTTCTGGCCCAGTCCCAGAGATTCTTTGCTGCTTGGGTCAATCCTAACTGAGTGGTGGGACTTGGTTTTGTACCTGTGCATCAGGTAAAATCTCAGCCACTGTCTCCGTTCACACGCACACACACACATACACACACAAACACACACTCACACTCACACCCAAACTATTGACGTGTCCAGCATGAGGCTTGACTCCTGCCGGTTTCCACGCAGAGCCACTCTGAAGCTACCCTTCAGGATCTTAGAGGAACAAACCCAGTTTTATGTTATGGCCAGCAGATGGCACTGTGGACTGCACTCTGCGAGGTGATTTTGCGGGACTTTACCAACCCCCAACAGGAGAGTTGCTCCCCGCCCAAAGCCTGGAGTTAGGGCCTGTATCCACTCTGACACACTCTCCTCTAATCTGCAATCTTACAAACATTACTCATCCACCACGAGCCTGTGAATGGATCATAAAATGTAAAAAAACTGCCTCTTAGTACTGTATTTATTCATTCAGCAACTATTTGGTAAGTGCCTCCTATGTGCCCAACACAGTTCCGGGCACTGGGATATGGTGGTGAGCAAAACAGATGATTAACTGATGTCTATGCCCATAAAGAACATTCTAACTGTGCAGTTAGACCATAAAAACACACAGATAACTGTATCATGTAATCTGTTGTTAGTAGGTACTCAGATGAAAAACTAAGCAGGCTCTTTTAGACAGGCTGGTCGGGGAAAGCCTTTCCTGTGAGCAGAGGCCAGAATAATTCTAAATGGTTGGCTCCACCCTTAAGTGCATGTTGGAATCACCCGGCAAGCTTTACTAACCTCAGTGCCCAGGGCCCACCCCAGGAATGCTGACCTAACTTGAGAGATGAGTTCCCGGCACTGGGAGCTTTCAACTCTCCTGGGTGATCTGAATGTGCAATCAGGGGTGAGAACCATTAACTCTAAATATCTAAGCAGGAAATCATGCACTTGTTAGGAAGTTATCCTATAGCTAAAAGAAAAGTGCTTGTGCTATTCAGAAGAGCAAAACAGTGTCCAGGACTCTCTGCTGCTGAAATCCAGTTGAGCTAGGCAGCAGAGCTCAGTCAGACAGCCAGTCCTCTGGGCTGGTGAGTAATCTTAGGTCTTCTCTGAAGGGTGGAAAGAAACATTGCCACTTCCTTCCCCAGCCCCATTTGACTCACTCCAGGGGCCAGCATAGGAGCTGGGGCTGTCCCACAATCTCTCTGTGTTAGGGAAGGGAACACCCCTGTTTTGTTCCCCAAATAAATTCAGGTGACCACCCTGAACTGCTGCTCCCACAGCCTCACCTCTCTGACCTTGGACCTCAACTCTCTGCCTCTCCCACTTCTGTTCTGGAATTCATCAAGACGCTTAATGGGAAAGGGGGTCTTGGATTCTGGAGCTGACGAGTGGGCACAGCAGTGCTCTTGGAGCCTGGTGGATTCCAGCCTCAGTTCCCAGCCCCAATTCTATTATAGTTGTCTTCTGTGGGGCACACAGGTCCCATCTCCTCTGGTGCCAGACTGAGAGGTGATGACAGATGCTGCTGTGCTACCCCCCTGAGCATTCCTTTGTGTCTCTTTCAGGCAAGGTGGAGATGGTCTTTTCCTCATCTGAAATGCTGGCCAGAGTAGCTCCCCAGGCTCATGCTTCCAGGCAGTTCTTTGCTCTCAGACTGAGAAATATGCAGGGAAGCCAGTCTGAGTTTCTAGACCGAGGACAGACATGCTAAGAGGAGAGAACCCTCTCTAGTGAGATCTTGGTATTTGTCCTGGTACCCAAGGCCACAGTTCTCTCTCTTTTTCTCTTTCCTGTTAATCATGGGAAATCTAAAACATACACAAAAGTAGAAAGAATACTAAAGTGGAACCTCATGTACCCCATCACTCAGTGCTATAGTTTGCTACGGTTTATTTGTCTTCACAAATCTCATGTTGAAATTTGATTCCCTGATGTTGGAGGCAGAGCCTAATAGGAGGTGCTTGGGTGTTTGGGTGGATTCCTCATGAATAGCTTAACAACCTTTTGGTGTGTGGGGGGGCAGTGTGTGTGTGTGAGAGTGTTCTCACTCCATTAGTTCCCATGAGAGCTGATTGTTAAAAAGAGCCTGGTACCTCTCCTCTCTCTCTCTTGCTTCCTCTCTCACCATGTGATCTTTGCACGTGCCAGCTCCCCTTCACCTTCCACCATGAGTAGAAGCAGCCTGAGGCCCTCACCAGATGCAGGTGCCCAATCTTGAACTTTTCCAGCCATCAGAATTGTTAAGTCAAATAATCCTTTTCTCTTTATAAATTACCCAGCCTCCAGTATTCCTTTATAGCAACACAAAACAGACTAAGACATCCAGCTTCAAAATTTTTCAACAGGTTGCTGATCTTATGTCATCTCTCTTCATCACTTTGGGAGGAGGGCTGGAGAGTTTCAGACTTGTCATTTTATCCATGAATACATCAGAGGGGCATCTGTAGCTGATAAGGGCTTTTTTTTTTTTAAACACAACCACCATGCCTTTGTCATCTAATACCATATTCACTTATGTTCATATGTTCCCATCGTCTCAAAGGACAGTTCTCTTACACTGAGGCCAGGTGGATACCTGCTATAGACAAATATCTTATTGATTTTCTATTTAGCTCACTGTGATTCTCCAATCCCTTCCTGCTGGGTAAGAAGTGGGGAGATCGGCGGGAACATTTTCTTCCCTTTGATGTTGACCTGAAAAGTTTAATGGAAGGCACTTGGGCCTTAGACTCAGACTTAAATCCCAGATCATTCTCTTAATAACTTAGAGTGGGATTTGGGTGAGTTGCTGAATTTTTGTGAGCCTCTACTTCCCAGTCTCTCTTATGGGAAAAACAAGCTTACTAGTTACGATGCTTAAAATTCACAAGAGAGTGGTTTGTGAAACTACTTGTCAAAAGTAAATAAACATTATCACACAAATATTTAACAGTATTTCCCTGTTTTTATATACATATATATTTTTTTTTTCAGTTCAGTTTGGTTCTCTGAGGTGAAAAGTCAAATCTGAACCATGCAGATAATTCTTAAGAAAATCTATTCAATGTTTAATGGCCTTGTCCTTAAAACAGACTTCCCTAGTTAAACCACTCTTTCAAGTTTAAAAGTTTAAACAAAAGCAAAATTCACTGTTCTTCCCTCCCTTGGGCATTAGAAGATGACCTTTAGCTCCTGGTTAGTTTTAATTCTTTTCCCTGGAAGCTGTTCACTTAGAAAGGAAGGGCGAGCAGAAATCAAACCATGTGCTCATAGGGATTTAGTCAGAGGCAGGATGCTGAATCATAATTTATCTCTGGACAGAAGGTGGCTTTGCTATACTTTATTAGGTCAACCCTTGGAGATATAAAGACCATGAGATGCCATAGGTAATTCATTAGCTGTGCTTTAGGAGAGTATATTAGTTTCCTGTTGCTGTTGCAAAAATTGCCACAAAGTAAAACCACACAAATTTTTTATCTTACAGCTCTGGAAGTCAGAAGTCTAAAACTTATGGGGCTAAAATCAAGGTTTCTGCAGGCTAGTTCCTCCTGGAGGCTCCAGTGAAGAATCTGTTCCTTGCCTCTTCCAGTTTCAAGAGCCTGCCACATCCCTTGGCTGCTGGTCTCTTCCTCATGTCACTCAGATCCCTTGCTTCCATTGTCACACCTCCTACTAGCCATTCTGATAAGGATCCTTGTGATTATATTGGGCATCCCTACATGATCAAGGATAATCTCCCCATCTCAAAATTCTTAAACTCATCTGTGAAGTCCCTTTTGCCATATATGGTAGCATTCATAGGTTCAGGGAATTAAGTATAAGCTTCCAGGTTTGGGGGTAATTTGTTATGCAGTAATACATAAACAGAACAGAATTTGGTGACTGCCACATGCACTGTGCACAAGTCATTTTCTGTAGGGTCTGAGTATAGATATTTAGGGGGTATCCGGGGGAATAGGATATGGGCATCTTTGAGGGGGGCATTATTCAGCCTTGCACAGGGGAGGAAGGAGCTGTGGGAAATCCAGGCCTCACAAACCACCTCAGAACTCTCTCCTCTTTTATGGTCTTCCTGGGGGTGGACAGTTGACAGTCACATACACTGTGCTCTGGGAAATCCAAGGCTAGTCATTTGTCTGAGGGTAGGAATGGGGGGCTCCAAAGGAGATAACATGCAGTCCTTTTCTCCCTTGTGTATAGAAATCCCTCAAAACTGTAAGCATCCATTCATAAATAGCCATTCAGTTCTCATCATCAAATAGTATCAGTTTTGGACCTTCCCTGCTTATATGAGGTTGTGCATGTGTCATATAAATTTGCCATCCCCCATGAATCTGGGCAGGCTGCATGACAGCTTGGACTTAGCAGGTCCAGGCCTTAAGACTCAGGTAACTTCCATTTCCTGTCTCTCAGAACACTGGCTCTGGGAGCCCTGACTTCCATGTAAGAAATCCAGCCGCCTTGCTGGAGAGACACCATGGACAGGCTCTGAGATTACTGACAGAAGAAGAAGGGCACAGTCGAGCATGGCCTTCCAACTGTCCCTACCAAGGCACCAGGCTCATGAGTGACCTGACCCTCCAGGCAGACCAGCTGCCAGCTGAATACCACTGAAGGAGCCCTGTCTATACCACAGGGAGCAGAAGAATCACGCAGCCAAGTCCTCCCTGAATTCCTGATTCACAAAATTGTGAGATAGAAGAAAGTGGTTATAGTGTTAAGCCTCTAAGTTTTGGGGTAGTTTGTTACATAGCAGTAGATAACCAGAACATTATGTGGTGACCGCCATGTGCATTGTGAGCTAGTCACTTTCCATAGGGTCTGAAGATAGCAATTTTGGGGATGTCTATCTATCCACAAATCCCAATCAATATCATCATCACATAGAGTTGATTTGGGACCTCCCATCTCTACATAGTGATAAGCTGATGAGTTTACTTCTCTCCGAAGCAAGAATAATCAAAATGGAGAGTCACAAAATTGTTTTGGGTGACAAATGGAATAAGACGAACTTTGTAATCCAAGAAAGCCTATTTCAATGTCGTAGTTAGTAGTTGTAGCTATAGTAACAGTATTACAGGAGAAATTAAAGGGACAGTAGTCACTCTCTGCTTGTTTTTGTATTGTCTCCAAGTGTGGGTGTTGATAACAGGTTTAAAGTAATTTGATTTTCCATCATAACTCATTTTCAGTATTTAAGAAGGGAAAAAAAAACACCAAGGGAAAATGAAATCAAATTATGTTTTTCTCCCTGAGAGTCTGGGATCTAATGTGTTACTTGCTAATGTATTATGCAATTTGTGGATTATGTAATTTGTGGACAAATTTATTCTCTTCCTGTCCTGAGCTGACCTCCTTCTCCTGCCTGCCTTCTCTGATTCACATGCAGATTTATGTGTGCCCTTTCTCTACAGTATAAGAAAAATCTATTTTGTAGACTATGCTCTAGGCTGTGACTACCTACTGAAAATCGATTGTCCTTCAGAAAGTCTGATCAACCCTAACACAAATAGTGATTAAAGAGCTGGAGTGGAACAAGTCTGCCTCTCCAGGGAAGACAGTTCAGACAATCAAGGAATGAACTTGAGCCCGGAAAACAGCCGGCACATGCAATGCTAGAAAGCTGCCTTTGAAGACATCTCGAGTTTAGTCTGTATTTAGTAAGATCTGTAAAAGATTAGGAACTGGAATTCAAGGGCTGTCAGGAAACAGACCAACATAGCCTCTGGGACCCAAGGCTTTTGGTTAAAATATATGGGAGTCTGTTCTCGAACAACTGAGAAAGAATATGCAAATACACATTTTTTTCTCTCTTGTGGAGTAAGACTCTTGTGCCAAATTTTGAATTTTAAAAACCGGTTTGAATTTCCCTATGTTTTTAGCCATTTTGAAAGGCTTTGTTCATTGCTGACTAGCCTACCCCAAGTAAAAACAGATAAAACATGTTTTTGCTTTTTTCAAACGTGGGTTTGAAAAAATACAAGGCAGGCTTGTCCTTGCTTGGCTTCCCCCTGGGCCTGCTGTGTTTGAGGAGGTTAGAAAAGATTAGTGTAGCCTGGGGAGTCAGCTTTCTCATGTGTGAGGTCGTCACCTTTTTATTTGAGGGAGTTGCTATAAACATGGGTAACCTGGCTCTTCCAAGGTCAGGGCACCATCTTCCAAAGACTGACCCCTTGTTTAGAAAGGAAGTGGCTGCTCCCTGGATATTGATATTGAAGCCAAAGACCTGGTCTCCAATCCAATCCCATGTCCCGGAGAGAAGGGAAAATTGCTGATACTGTGTTCCCTGTCAGTGATCTATGTTTGCTTAGGCTGAGAAAGGAAAGGAAGTGTCCTTTCTTCTAGCAAAGGTAGAATTTCTCAAGACTGATTCAAAGACATTCAGAGATTATGCCCCTGAAATTGCCACACCCCAGAACCAAGGTGGCTTGGTAGCCACAGAATACAGGAAACAACAGTGAAGTGCCCCAGAGGTGCCCACAGGTGTTAACCTACAAACCAGCACTGAACAGGTGAGTGCAGAAGGCAGTGGGGACGAGACTCAGATGAAGGGCTGGACAGAAGCATGGGGAGGCAGGCAGCACCGAGGTCAGAAGGAAAGAATTTGCAAACAGGCAGGCTGGGCTGTACCGTTTGTGTGTGCTTTCCGCAAGTCAACTGACCTCTCTAGTTAAACTAGAGTTTCCTCATGGGAGAATGGAGCTATCATCTGCCTCGTGCTTGAGGTTGTTTCAGGATTCCATGTAAGAACACCTGTTGCAGGTGGTGTTAATAGCACAGGGAGAGAACGGGAAGGAAGGACTACCCCACATAAGATGGAGAATCTGGGGTCAGTCTGGGGCAGATGGGGCTAAATTTGTCCAGCACTAGTCATTCCCAGCTGGAAGAAGAAGAGGGGGTGGTTCTGCATAAACATTTGGGGACTCAGTGGGGATTGCTCTGGGATCCAAGGAGAGGGTGGGGGAAAGGCCCTAAGTCTCTGTATTATCATCAACCTCCTCAGCTGTGCAGACAAGGAAGGCTGGGCTTGGGACACAGGCCACAGCTGAGCTGACACCCACTCGAGGCTGGGGACACCCTCAGTTCTTAACAAACGCTTCTTAAATCCCACAGTTCTGAATTCCAGGGTATATTTCTTCCCCATTCTTCATGTCTGCAACTGGAAAGATTTTGCCCATTAAAATCAATCGAATTTGATGAAATTTAGGCTTTAAATGAATATTTAGAAAGAGGATTAAGTGATGGGTCTTTATTTCCCATTTCTTTTGGCAGCTGTTATTTCGAGTCACTGGTCCCCAGAATAAACTTGCTTTTTTGCTTTGAGCTAAAAATTTCACTTGATAGACAGGTGATGTGTAAACAGTGACTTTTCTGGATTTGCAGAATTCTTTAGATACATTATTTATTAGCTCACAGGTGCTGCATATATAATAGTTACAAGATAGATATCAAGAAGGCCAGAGAAGAAAATGTTAAAAGAAATTTATTTCTGTTCATGAGTGTGGTGTCTCTGAAGCCATTTTTCCATTAACCACATATCACATTGTGTGTGTATGTGTGTGTGTATGACTTCAGGAACTTTGTAGGATTTCAAAATATGTTGCGAATCCTATATTTGAGCCTCAGACTTTGCAACGGCCCTGCATGTTAGGGTAAACAAGCAAACAACTTGGCCTCACTTTGCTTTAATGTTTTTAAGTCTAGTTTATTCGGGAAGACAAAGGACAAATAATAATGAACCTTACCTTTGCATAATGCCTTTTCCCAAAAGCTTTAAATCTGCTTGATTATGAGATAATCATGGCAACCTTGGGAAGCAGCAGAAGTTAGGAATGATGTCAATGTCGACACTTGTGGAAACACAGTCACAGCGTTGGTTGGGCCTTGGAAGACGTCACAAGCAGACAGTGACAGGAGAGTCAGGTCCCAGGTCTCCTGTTTTCCTTACTGATGAAAGTTTTAAAAAGAATTATTTTTACTTTCATTATAAAGGTATACTCATGAAAAAAATTAGAAAACAGAGAAAAGTAGAGAACAAAAATCACCTTTCACTCCACCACTCACAACACAATTATTTTTTTAACATCAGTGTATTGTTTTCCAGGTCAAAAGGGAAATTTTTGAACCAGAAAATCCATGACTTCTCTAAGCTCATATTGTAGTGGATAGCTTAGCTAGGTTGCATTAACTGTACTGTCATATGGATCCTAGTTTGCATTCGGGGAGACAGGTGTCTGCCCACACAGTATGAGCTGAGTGGCACCAAAAGAGAATCATTTGTGCCCACTCCCTTCTTGTAGGGCCATTATTAAGTCACTTAGGCTAAGTAATCCTGGCTCCAGAAGGCAAATTCCTATTAATTGCAATTAGGTCTCATGGGATGAGTAACCCTTTAGCACCCATTAACACAGATGAGTTTCCCAGGTTAACTGGCTCCAAACAAGGCTCTATGGAATGGGATATAGCATGCATGACTGTTAAAACTAGCATCAGGAGTCTTTTCTAAACTCTAGCAAGGATGGCAATCTATCTGGTACATGTGGTAAGGGCAGTCAAGGCTCATTCTGTGGCTGCTGCCATTATTGCCACTGCTGCCACCATCCTATGAGCAGTAGATTGTATTTTCCAAAGATGGAGATATCTGTTCCATCCCACATACTCTTCCAACAATGTGACTGGTGCCCACTCGCTGAGAGGTGGGGTCTGTTCTCCCTCCCCTTGAATATAGGCACAAGCCACTGGAGAATGGCAAAAGTGACTGATGCTCTGTGACGGCAGAGGCTAGATCATAAAAGGTTTATGGCCTCCATCTGGCCTGTGTGTTGTTCTTTCTCTCCTCCGCAGCCCAGCCCTCTCAATGAGCACTTTTGGAATCCAGCCACCACGCAGCGAGGAAGTCCAAGCCAGTCCAAGTGGAGAGACACATGGGGAAGAACTGAGGCCCTCAGCCAACAGGCAGCATCCACCACCAGACATGTGAATGGGAGAACCTTCAGAAGACCCCAGCCCCAGCTTTAAGGCTTCCAGTTGAGGCCCCAGACACTGTGGAGCAGAGACAAGCCACCGTCCTCACTCTGCCCTGACTGAACTCCTGACCCACAGAACCCAGGAGCACAATCAATGGCTGTTTTATGACACTAAGTTTGGGGGGTAATTGTTAGGCAACCATAGTAACTGGAGCAAAGGCAGCCAGTAACATCTAACTAAACCAAGAAAATCAGATGATTACTTTATGAAAACATATCAGCAGCCCTGACTCTTGAGCTATGAACCTTGCAATATAAGAGCCGAGATAAACACCCTGCCCAAGCTCACCTTCCATGTGTTTTTGCTTGACTAATTCCCTACTTCACCCCCCCCAAAGCCAGAGGTGTCCTAGCCAAGGTTGTCCAGGAACCATATAGAGGCCCCCAAATTGTTACCATTAAATCCATACTTTGTTTCTTCTCTTCCTATATCTCACCAATGAAGAAAATGGTAGAGGTTTTTCAGAATAAGACAGGCAGATGGGCTTTTATGAAAGTTAGCATATCAGATGTTAAGGTGTATAGCCTTTAGACACGTCCTCCCAAGAGTGTGTGCTGGCTGTCATGTCCAATATTTTTAACTCAGCTAAAAGTAGTGCATGTTCAAGGTTAAAAAAAAAAAAAAAAGCCAAATCTCACAGAGAGAAGTAGAAGTCCTCCTTATCCCCTCTTCCCAGCCCCAGCAGGAAGCACTACTGACACCTGGGAGGTGTCATCTGGCACAAGTCCTAGAACAGGACCGCCTGGCTTTGCCACCGACCAGCTATGTGACTTTGGTTCCAGCTCTCTCATCTGCAAATGGGGATAACTTACCTCATAGGTTGGTTGTGAGAGTTAAATGAGTATTATAGGCAAAGCATTTAAAGTGTCTGCCACATACAAAGTCTCAATATGGGCTAGCCATTTCTCACGGCGGCTACTACTATTATCATCACTGTTATTATTAACCGTGTTTTCTGTGTCCTTGATGGGGTCAGGAAATGGAAATGTTGGAAGAAACCTGGAGTTAAGGAGAGGACCCCCATGCCAGAGGTGGCACATCTGGGCCCAGGGCCACTGTGGGAGGGACAACGTCATAGCTGTGCCTCAGCCTGGTCCTACTCATTCCTTTAGTGGCTGCTCATGGCCTACAAGGGTTGTTGAGGCCTTGACACATTTCTGGGCGTTACAAATCACATCTCCTAGCTTAATGCAGAGTAAGAGAGCGAAATATGGTTCACATTTTTGATATAAGAAAAAATCAGTAAAACCTGGCACAATCCTGACAGTTTAGGAACCCTAACAAGCTGTGAGAAGAAAATGCATTTACCTGATCCTTTTCAGCAATCACTCCCTTCAGCTTTCATCTCTAGGGTTCTATGAGGCTGTCCTTAAACACAGTTCCTAGTTCCTCCTGTTCGTATTCACCATGATCGTTGAAGGTGCTACCCATGTAGCAGTCAGCCTGTCCCCTCTGAGAGATAAATCATCTGATCTCATAAGTTGAGCGTGGTTAGTGACCCAGAAATTTTCCTTTTGTATCAGATCTGATGCTTTTGGCTGCAAACAGTAGAAAAACTTGACTAAAAGTAGCTTGAATAGGAGGAAAACTGGCTAACTCACCTAACCAGAAGGAGAGGGAAGAAGTCCCAGGGTTGTTAGCTATGGAAGTCACAAGGGTTTGACGAGCTCTAGAGTTTTTTTCATCAAGAGAAACTTTTCCAGAGTGCATCTCTCCCCCAGAATTTATCTCACATCTCATTGGCCAGAGTTGTGTCACATGACCAAGCCTAACCCAATTGCTGACAAGGGGAGTGGAATTACCATGATCATCTTAAAGTTGTGGCCCACAGATATGTTCTGTTTGAGTCTTTGCAGTATTGTTTGTTTGTTTGTTTTTCAGTTGGTTGGTTGTCAATCTTAAAAAATTGGGACATTGCATATTTTTTCTTTGATTTTCTTTTTCTTCCTTTATTTAAAAAAATTTTTTTCAGTGGTAGCATTTCCCATTGTATATTTCATATTTTTTAACTTGTATTTCTGGCTTCTTTTAAAAAAAAATCAGAAGATGCAACAACACTGGGCCTGCCTTCCCACCTGGCAGGTGAAAGTAGCTGCCCCCTCTAAACCGTGCTCTCCACTTTTCCCTGAGACCCTTCCAACCCACTTTCCTCATCTGCATTGTCCCATGGGCCTTTGAGAGTGTGACCCAAGTTAGACAGTTTACAGGGTCCCCAGGATAGATGCCAACCAGTTCCTTGGGCGAGCATAGGTGTTCTGATCCTAAGCCTGGCTCTCACAAAGAGACCACTGTGGACCATCAGCATACCCTCACCTTCATCCTCACTGCAGAGCCCTGGAAGAGTTCCATAGGATTGTTCTTTATCATGGGTCTCTACAGAAAGGGGACAAAGATGAAGGGAGTAAGCACATGGCAGATAGAGAAAGGGGCAAAGGGGTCCAGAAGTCTGCCACTCAGGGATGACTTTCCAAGAGAAAGCTTCCAAAGCTGCTTCCTATTTGGGTAAGGCTACATCTAGTGCAGAAGAAGAATCCATCCCAACAGTCGTGGGGTTAAATAGAATAGGAAAGGGCTTAGAACGAAGACTAGATTTGGAGAACAATTCTCACTGAGAACAATCTGACAATCTGCCACTATGGTGAACTCTGGTTTTTAACTCAGCAATTAATGAAGTCTTGGATTTAAAGAGATGCTTTCTGCTTTCTGATTCAGCCTTTCTTGGAAGCCATCTGTCTTCTGGTCCAAAAATGTCCACTGACACCAACAAGGGATTGGGATTAAGAAATTCAGATGAAAATTTTATAGTCACATTACTTTAAATGTGAAACCCTTTCTCTAGAATCAGGTACAGGGGTCCTGGGCAGATGTGCACACAGATGGGGCTTATCTGATTTCCTGTCCACCTACGCCCACACACTGCTGGCCTTCAGGAAAGGTTAAATGATGACAGGGACTCGGAAGCCAAGAATGTGAACTATGTGACACGAAGCCCGGATCCAGCCCATGTAAGGTTATGGTTCAACCCACCACGGGAGGCCTGAAAAGGAGATGCCATCTTGCTAAAGAAAAAAAAGGTGGGGGTGGAGAGATTTTGCAACACGTTTGTGTTTGTGAAATAACATCGCTTCAGTTTGCTGGACAGAGAAACAGGGAGAGATGGAGAGATTACACCCAACCAGCAAACTTGCTTTTGGCCCCCTGACACATATATGTCAGTGCACCCCGTGTTCCCACTTACCCACCTGCCTTCACCGAACTGGTCTCCATCAGAACCAGGAAAGGCCTGCGATGGAAATGGAGCAGGAAACCAATTTACCAAGATGTTAGCTAAAGCAATTGCAAATCCATTATCACATTATATGCTTCGCTTATCTCTTTAACTGCAGAGCAGGGAGCACAGGAGCCATCCCACAGAGTGGCAAGTGGGGACAGCTGCTGTCCACCCAGGCCTTGAGGGGAGGTTGGGCGGGGGCTGAACTGCAGCTGGGACCCAGTGGTTCAAGGAGAGGAAAGAGCACAGGAGCTACAAGAAGAGCCGAGGCTGGAAGTGCACGCCCAGGGTGAGTCCTCCTGCAGGCGCTGGAGCTGACCACCAGGCAGCCCTGCCCCTCTGCCCCCACCCTCCTTGGTGCATGCAGGCTCCTTTGGTGTATGTCATTAGGGTTCATTTTGACAAGACTTTGCAAGAGCAGAAATCCTTGAGGAAGAGGAAAAACGGCCACGGTGTGGCAAGTAGCAGAGCGATGAAGAGCTAGGACTCTGGAGGGGACAGCCTGGCTTTGGAACTTGGCTCTGCCCTGTGTCATCTCAGATAACGTACTGACTCTCTCTTTGCCTCAGTTTCCCTGCCTGTGAAATGGGTATAATAATAGTCCATTAGAGGAGTGGCAAAGGATTGCTATGAAGACAAAATGAGATCGTATGAGTAAATCTGGGAACAGTGCTGGACACAAAGTGCTCAGTCAGTGTTAGTTTATTCCTCTTTTTAGCCCAGACTCCACATCCTTGAAATGGACTTGAGTTGCACAAAAACATGACTGAAATTAACATGTAAAATAAAAAGCTTATCCCTGACTATAGTCAGTAAATGTGAGAAGTCAAACGAGAGAATAATCCTGGCATATCCTTTCTTAAAATTTTTTAAAAATTTATTTATTTTTTTAGAAAGAGGGTCTCGCTCAATTACCCAGGTTGGAGTGCAGTGGCACAATCACAGCTCATTGTTACCTTGAATCCTGGGCTCAAGCAATCCTCCTGCCTCAGCCTCCTGAGTAGCTAGGACTACAGGCACATACCCCCACGCCTGTCTACTCTTTTTAAAAATTTTTTGTAGAGTTGCCCAGGCTGGTCTCAAACTCCTGGGCTTGAACTCCTCAGCTCAAGCAATCCTCCTGCCTTGGCCTCCTAAAGTGCTGGGATTACAAGTGTGAGCCACCACTGTGCCCTGCCCCCTGGAATATCTTAATAAAGTATAGAACACTACACAAATTTCGGAGTCCACTAAGAAGTAATTTTATAGTCCACTAAGTAATTGCAAAGCGGCCTATTACTTTTCAGCATAGAAAAAAAAAAATCAAGCAAAAGTTTTTGTTACATTCCTACCATGTGCCTATCACTACAGGGAGAAAAAGATACAATAATAATTATTAAATTGTACCTTTTACATGCCAAGTACTTCCTATAAATGACCTTTATTCTTCACAATCCTTAAAGGTAGATATTATCTCCGTTTTTAAAGTGAAGAAATTGAGACACAGAGATTAAGCAACTTGGCCAAATTCACTCAATCAATAAATGACTAAACAGGTGTTTGAACTTGAGTCTGTCTGGTAACAATGGTAAAGATGGTAGCGTTGATTGTTTTCTACATGCCACGCACAGTGCTGACCTCTTACCTGCATTGCTTCCTTTCACCTTCACGGAGTGCTGTGAGGCAAGGACCATTATTATGCCCATTTTGCAGATAAGGAAAGATTAATAAACCAGCCCAAAGTCTCACAGTTATATAGAGGAAGAGTCAGACATAAACCCCATGGTCAGGGTGACCCCAAAGCCCAAGCACTTGCCCGGTCACCTCACTGCATTCTTTGTGTCAACAACACCAAGAGCGACATGACCCTTCTCGACGTGAAACTCTTCATAATTTCGAGGATCCTCAGTACACGTGGACAGCCTGACTTCACCTTTTATGCGGAAGAGATTTTGACTTCTTTCTCTGCACTGCAAATGGTTGTTAGCAAACTTCCTCTCCTAGGAAGATGCATTTCACGTTCTCCAGAGGGTACTGCTCTCAGCCTCTCATGACAACCTAATAAACTCAAGGTCATGGGAAACGTCTGTAAGAACATGTGGCTAAAAGAGAAACAAGAGGCATTAAATTAGCTTGGATTTTGAAGGATTCTATCAAGAGAACACTGGAGTGATCTTATTTGAACTAATTACAAGACCTATGAGCATCCTGAGTGGTAGAGCCTTATATTAGTCATTAGTGGGGGTAGGTCCATCATTAGTTAGCCCTTCGTGGACAGCATCTGCCTTAAGTGAAGCCATGATCCTCCAGCTGCACAACTTTCTTCCAGAGAAACAGATGAAATAGGAATTGTCAAAAGCCAGGGTTTTCTCCCCACCCCTCCCCCAACCCTTTTTCAGCTCCCAACCTTTGGTTTTTAGAAATCAAATCACTTTTTAATTCTGCTATGAAGGAGGGGCAAGAAGAAAGGCGTGGTTTTCGTCCAGACGTGTGCTCTCTGATGCAGTAGCCACAAACCACATGTGGCTATTTCAATAGAAATTAATTAAAATGCAGTAAAATTTAGAATTCAGCTTGTCAGTCACACTAGCGACATTGCAAGTGCAGGGCAGCCACCTGTGGCTAGTGGCTATTGCTGTGTAGCACAGATCTAGAACGTTTCCATCACCACAGGCAGTTCTGTGGGGGCACAGTGAGCTAGAAGCTCCACTCTGAGGAATCTGAAAGGACTGGGGCTTCTCCTATGGTGGCCGTTTGAGTTTGGGTTTTCCCAGAATCAGATTTGGGGGTAAGTATTCAAGTGTGAGTAGTTTATTCAAGAAGTACAGGGAGTCCCAATAGGGGAGTGGTACAGGGAAACACAGACAGCCAACAGACCTGCTTAAACCTATGGAGAAACTGGGAAATGGTGTAGAGTACTCAGCTCAGATTGATCCCACCCAAGAAGAGAGGGAGCTGGGGCTATTTGTGCACCACTCCTGAGGACTGTTTCCAGGGCTGTGAACTTCCTAGTAGTTCTGGTCTACCTGTAGGCAGAGAGTTCAGAGGTTGGGCTGGGAGGTGGGGAGAAGCCCTGAGGCGCAGGGGCAGAGACCGGCAGTGCAAATTGGCCAGAGCACCGCCAAAGTTCTGAGAGAGATGGATGCTGCACAACACTGACTGCTACAGAGATGCACAAAGATCATCTTCCTCCCAGAAGTTTATCTAGAACATTATGTCCACGACCTTAATTTTGTGTCACTTTGTGAGGAGCGATCCAGCCCCTGCATGGGAAAAGCTTCCTCTTGGGATACTGGATTCTAGGTGTTGTGAGATGTACCACAGAGGCTACAAGTCTGATCAAACACTGAGGTGCCCTGAGTGTCCTGCTCGTGTGTCGGTGTATCCTGGAGCACAAGTACTCAACCTCCTCACCCATCACTAAGAGCAGGGGTTCTGGAAGTCCAGAGCAGCACTCTGGTTATGGGGTGAATTAGTCTCCCAAAAGATGTTGACGTCTTAACCCTTAATACCTGTGAATGTGACCTTATTTGGACATAGGGTATTTGCAGATGATCAAGTTAAGGTCATTAGCATGGGACCTCATCCAGGATGACTGGTGTCTTTAAAAGGGGGGGAAATTAGGACACAGAGACAGATGCGTATAGAAGGAAGATGATATGAAGACACAGAGAGAACACCATCTATAAGCCAAGGATGTCGGAGGCTACCAGAAGCTAGAAGATGGGCCTGGAACAGATTCTCCCTCACAGCCCTCTGAAAGAAACTAACCCTGCTGACACCTTGCTCTTGGGCTTCCAACCTCCAGAACTGTGAGACAATAAATCTCTTTCATTGGCTGGGCACGGTGGCTCACGCCTGTAATCCTAGCACTCTGGGAGGCCAAGGCGGGAGAATCGCTTGAGCTCAGGATTTCAAGACCAGCCTGAGCAAGAGCGAGACCCCATCTCTACTAAAAATAGAAAAACGTTAGCTGGGCAGCGTGGTGGCATGTGCCTGTAGTCCCAGCTACTCGGGAGGCTGAGGCAGGAGGATCACTTGAGCCCAGGAGTTGGAGGTTGCAGTGAGCTATGATGACGCCACTGAACTCTACCCAGGGTGACTGAGCGAGACCCTCTCTCAAAAAAAAAAAAAAATTCTCTATTGTTTAAGTCAGACAGTTTGTGTTATTTGTTATAGCAGCACCAGCAAACTAAATATACCTAAGACTCCGACTTCTTCCCATCATGCATCCAGGGAGGCCTGTCTAGCTTAGCAGCAGTGCGTGAAGATGAAGAGCTTGGATTCTGAGCCACTTGCCTGTGTTTGAGTCCCAGCTCGGCCACTGTTAGCTGTGTGACCTTGAGCAAGTTACTAAATCTGTTGGTGTTTCAGTTTCCTCAATAGTCAAATAGGGAGCATAATTATATTTATTCTAAAGGGTTTTTATAAGATTTAAATGAGTTGAAATTTGTAAAGTGTTTAGAACAATACCTGGTAATATAGTAAACACTACTTAAGTGATATTTAAAATAAAGTCTCAGTTTTGAGGCCCTGGATAAAGATGAGCTTTGGGGATTTGTGGCCACAGAGGGGAAACCAGACCCCAGCTCTGTAATGGTCCCCAGTACTAAGGGGACAGCTGCTGCTTTGATAGTAAGTCTTTCAGGCAGGAATTCTGGAAGGAGATGACAGTTCAGGGAATCTTAAAGATGAGTGAGAGCAAGCCTAGATCCTGCCTGCAACCCACGCCTCAAAAATGAGGAAGGTCATTGTAGGCAGAGGAAATTCTCCTTGGTCTACTTCTGGTTCCAGCCTCAACCTCAAGGGATCTTGAGGACCCTACTGAGGGATCAGACTCAACCTCAGGCTGCACTATGCACCTTTCTAATTTCTGCCCTAGGCCCTCTTGCAAGCCAGGCCTGCAAGTTGGGGGAGATTACACCCAGAAGTATCCCTCAATGAAAGGGGGAGGGAGCTGGTAGACTACCACCCCAGCTTCCCATCCTTTGGAGGGTCCATGGTGGGAGGCATTGTGCCAGCTTCCGAGGCTTGGTGGAATCTCCAGCCCTGGCCTCCAGCAGTGACTATGCACACATATGTTATAGATTGGCTCTTCCCCTTCCCCTGTCTTACCCTCCCCCCTCTCTCACGCCTGCCTCCTAGCATCACCTCCCAAATAAACTGTTTGCATCCAACTCCTTGTCTCGGGCTCTGCTTCTAGGGCAGCCCAAATGAAGACAAACAGCAGGCGTAAAGATTCAAAGGTGAGGGCCTGTGCAGTTTGGAATGAAGGCCAGATCACAGAGGCCACTGTGTGCCAGGTGAAGATCTTGGCTCTATCCTGTAGGCAGTGGGGAGCCGCTCTGAAGCCAACAGGGTCAGAGGAGAGCCATGAGTGGAAATGACTGGCTCAGAGTTGCTTCTAGAAAGACGGCTCTGCTAGCTGCTCGGAGGGTGAGTCTGAGGGGGCAAGGCTGGGGCATCGAGAGAAGTCAGGAGGCCGTTGCGGTGGTCCTACTGATGGCAGCCATGGTAGCCGTGAAGATGGCAGCAGGAATGGAGCCAAGAAGTATTTTGGAGGTGAAGTTCATCTACAGTGACCAACTCATTGCTGTTTCCCAGGGCTTCCCCAACTTCTGCACTGAAAGTCCCACATCACGAGAAACTTCTCAGTCCCAGGAAAACTGGAATGGTTGGTCACCCTAAGTTCAGTAGACTTGTTTGACTGAGTGGTGGCAAGAGGTTAAGCAGGAGGGAGGGATCAAGAATAAATTACCTACTTCAGGCTTAGGTACTTGTGGAGGTTGCCATCACCTGGGAAAATGAACCTAAGAGAAGCTGGTCTCAAAGATAAGATGATGCAGTCAGTTTGGGGCAGGTGGAATTGGAAGCGTCTTTGGAACTCATAGGTGGACATGGACAGCAGCATTTGGGATTGATCAGCTGGTATTAGAAACTGTGACAGTAGTGGAGATTACCCTTAGAAAGTGATAGGATGACTTACTGTAACCAGGAATTTTGGGGTTTTTTGATGAGCAAACTACATATTTCCCTGGAATACTGATTTTAAAAATTGTGCCCATCCCCTGAGATGGCTGTGAGGGCCACTCTGATACTCAGAAAACAATATCCTATGAATGTTTAGAATTTGTTCATCAAAGCAACTACGTGTCGCCTTGCAGAGGACAGGGATCTGAGGACAGGGAAGGTTTGATGACAACTCCTGGTAAACTTGCAAATACAAGTCTCCTTGCCTGGGGGAGCTGCCCCCATGTGTTAGAGGGGTTACCCTCACTGCCGGAAAACGTGGTGCCAGCAGACACCTATGAGTGGGGAGCAAGACACCCAAAGCAGGGGGACCTGGAGGAATTGAATGGAAAGTATGTGGCACCAATCCTGAAAGCTGCATCACGGACCCCACCACTTGAGTCCTTCACTGATTCGCCCCAGACAGGCTCCGGTGGTGCTGGTTTAAACTCTGGTTTACCTGGTTGAATTTTCTCTGTAGTAGCTACTCACATTTTATAATAACCCTGAGATTCTTTGTTTGGCTTTCTGGGGACCCATATGCCAGCCAGAGTAATAATCACAATTATAATTGCTAATACACTTGATTACTTTCTACTCGACACTCTCCTAAGCACTTTACACATATTAACTTGTTTAATCCTTACAGTAACCTGCCAGATAAGTACTTTCATTACCATCTTCGCTTTTACAAATGAAGAAATTGAAGCAGAAAGAGATTAGGCAACTTGCCAAAGTCGCCGAGCTGGTAAGAGGCAGAGGCGGTGCGCCTGCCGTGGGCTCGCCAGCACGCCTCCAGCCCTCCCCGCCAGCGCCGCCCGGCCTGGAGGGCAACCACCACTCCCAGGTAGCGCAGGACTTTCTCCTGCCACCAATCACCAGCCCCTGTCCATCCATGCCTCCAGCGGATGCCCAGGTGCCCCTGCCTTCTGCAGTCTCTTTCTGAGCAATTCCTGGGCTCCTCCTTCTTCCTGCATTTTAAACTGATAGCTAAGTAGATCAATATCCTTTGCTCCTTCAGAAAGCATGCTGTCCTTCTCAGAGCGTTACGTGCGTCCTAACCTGGACCGGGAGTCGGGGGACCTGGGTTTGACACACAGCACTGTCCTTCTGCCTGTGTTTTGGTTGCATGCGTTCTTTGGGTCTCCCTGGCTTCCCACATCGAAAAAAATGAGGTGTTACCTTGATCTGAGATTTTCAGCTTAAGGAGGAGTACAGACAAGGGGTATCAAAACCATGGGATGTAGGGGGTGCAGGACTTTATCACAAGGTGCCTGTCCTATGTCCCCTTCCCCCAGGGCTCTGCCCTCTAGGTGACAGATGGCAAACCTGACAGCTGTCACCCCCAACCCCTGAGATCCCAGTGTGACTCTCACTGTAGCACCCCAGTCTGAATCACTGCTGTAGAAGGCTCTTCCTGCTGATAGAAATGTGGCTCATCCCTTTAGGGTGTTGGATGGAAAAAAGATTGTGAATCACTCACTGTTCCAGATGATCTGTAAGATCCACGGCAATGCTTACGTTCTATGAGACTATGAGTTCCATAAAACGCTAGTGTGAACAGCTCAGTTATCTTCCTATGACATGCTGCAGAGCAAAGGGAAAGGTAATTAGCCTTAAAAGGGTAGAAGGAGCAGAGGAGGGGTGAGGAGGGGTGGAATGTGCCAGTGGGTCTCGTCATGAGTCACAGAAGTGTTTCGCATGATAGAGTCATCTAGAACTCAATGTCACCTGCTGCCCTGGGTTGTCTGAGGGAGGAGGTAGGAGTCACTTTCCCAGCCCTGGTATAGAAATATCTCAAGACTCATGTGATATCCCAGAGCACCCCTTGTCCAGGACCTCTGCCCAGACATCTGCCTGGAGGAGGCTGTCCGTGTATCTTCCTTCTATCAAACCATGATGGAATCTGTCCCTCCTGTTCTCCATGGCTGTGGGTTACCAGCTAGTCAGGTCAAATCAACACAAGCATTTATGAAGTGTCCACTGTGCCTAGAATCAGGGACAGATGGGGGACAGGAAGAGGGGACTGAAAGCCAGTGAGCATCAGGCCCTGCTCTCAGGAAGCTCACAGTCCAGCCCTACACCCCCTCGACACACCCTTAAAGAGGGAAAGAGACTGCTGGAGAATGAATGGAAAACCAAGCCGCGTGCTCATTTACGCACTTGGCACAGATTTCTCGGGTGCCGAGGTGATGCGCACACCTGCACGCTGAGCCGGTACTTAGGGGAGTGAGGCCAGGACTGCTAGTCCCCTGCCCCTCCAGAGACAGTCCTGATTCACCCAGGTCTGGCCGTCCATCCCTGCCCAGCGACCCAGGCGATGACACGTCACCGGGTGGTTTGGACACTTGTGAGTAGACCAGAGCTCTTCTGACTCCCTCGGAAATTCAGAATACGGGCTTCCATCCGCATAAAAAGATAAACATACCAGGTTCACGCTTCTGCCCAAACTATCTCTCTACAAAATTTTTAACACAACAGGGTTTTTCTATTACCATAGTAACCCCTGCGCGTGAGCGGCAGACTCCAGAGCGAGGAGGATGAAAATACAGAGAAAGCCGAGCTTCGGAATGGCGGAAGAGCAGGTGGGGTGGGCTGCCTGGCTACGGGCCTGACACTTCTGGGACAGCCTAGGGTGTCCGCCTGGCCTGATCTGGCCCGAGACTGGGGTGGTCTGTGATTTCTTTCCCTGTGGTATTTGCCTACACAACTACTGTATCTGGAGGTCGGAGAACAGTGACGTCACCCTCGTTTTCATTTGGTTGGCATGAGGACTTTCTACCTATTTCTTTCTTTTTTTTCCCCAGGAGATCTAGGGGAAGATACTTTTGTTTTCAGATGGTGTCATGATGTGGCATAGTTTGAAAGAGATGGGATGTAAACACAGCTGAATCCAATGTGGGGATGAAATCAAAGAACCGGCAAGGAATAGCTGCAGTGCCCGAAGCTGTAAGCATTTCATCCCCCTGGGTCAACGGGACAGTCCTCTGCTCTGTGTCCCTTCCAGGTCACAAGTGTGAGGGTACAAAGAACCTCCATTCAGGCTTCAAAAACAACAAGAAGAGCAACAAATAAAGAGAAACCCTGGTCAGTCAGGCAGGAGTTAGGCAGGAGGTGATGTTACCCAATCAGTCTTCCTGTCAAATTTTGTGTTGACACGAAACGAAATTTCATATAGAAGAATTAAGGGAAAATGGATAAAGGCAATAACACATCTGATGTAAAGCAGTAAAGTGCTCACCTGTGCCTGGATCTTGATCTAATAGGTTTGCCACTTTTAAATATGCAGCAGGAGCGTTTTTCCCAGGGGTGCCTTCATCAGAGAAGCAGAGGGGGCTTCCTGCTCTCAGTCACAGTTTGTAAAGTAGGTTCTGATTCCTGAGACTGGAAGCATCACTGAACTTTTGGAGAGTGTTGCCTTAAAATAACTGTGTTTAACTCTGTGTGTGTGTGTTTGGGTGTCTGTCTCACTTACATTCACATACACAAACTTATCAAAACACATCTCTAAGTGATGCAGATGGCGACACATTGCATGTTTTAAACTCCTACATGCATTCCTCTAGACATCAGGGCAGGTAAAACATAAGGAACTTAAGTTCCAGCAATAACCAACTGCAGGGCACTGGGAATGCACCGTTTCTCACTTCCAGACCTTTGCACAGGCTGTTCCCTCTTCCCGGAGCACCTTTCCATGCTCTCTTCCTTTGCTCACTCCTGCGTATCCATCAGTGTAGCTCTGAAACATCCTCTCACACTAGAAGCTTTTCTGGCACCCCAGGCAAGGTTAGGAGCATCTCCCAAAAGAAGGTTCTTAGAAGATGTGCTATTTCCTGGCTACAATTTGACTATCATGCCACTGATGGATGGAGGTACCTCTGCTAGGACGGGGCAGACAGTATAGTGCAGGAATGCACCAGCTGCAAAAGCAATACAACAACAGCTGTCCCTAACAGACGCTTACTATGGGCAGGTGCTTTTCTATGTGCTAAGGGATTTAATATCTTGTTTAAATCCCCCTATAGGTAGGCATTCATGTCCCCCGCTTACAGATAAGAAAACTGAGGCTCAGAAAGGGTAAAAAACTTCCCCAAGTCAAACACCTATCAAATGGTAAAGCAGGCGTTTAGCCACAGGACTTGGGTGAGAGCCTGTGCTTTTACCATGTTGCTAAGTGGCTTCTTTGACATACTCACCAGGCTTTCAGTGGTGTTTTCTCAGTCCACACAAGTTGACAAAGATTCTAAAACAAAGCAACGTGGCCATTTTGTGCCAATAGCTTCCTGCCTCCTTTGTAAGCCTTGGCGAAACTCCTGGCAGCAACAAATCAAGAGCTCAGTTCTGAAGAACCGGTGCCAGGCTGTCACTGGCCCATGCAAAGGCCTAGGAGATGGGCCCAGGGAAGGTGCATGCTTTGCTTAGGGCCTGTCAGTGTTTCTGTTTCATGCTCCATTGGTTCTTACACAAAATTTATGCGAGTCCTAAATGCTGGGAGCTCCCCCTCAGGTTTAACCCACACATAGTCTCTTCTTTCTGGCTTCTGAGGTTTAAAATTATTCTCTTATTCAAAGTTGTGATTCTAATGAAGATGGCTGAAGGTTGATTTGAAAATGTCAGACATCATCAGTCATGAAGAGAGAAGCCAAAGGGAGCTGGCTGGTGCCCCAGACATGGATAGCTTCAGAAGACAGTGCAGTTTCCTATTTAGTGCACTGGAGGACTGTCATTCAAGAGGTGCCTTTGTTGCTCCTCACCCCGCACCCTGCCCACCCCTGGTGAAGTGATGGCCAGAGGCACTGTGGTGCGGCAGTTAAGAGCAGGGCCTTGGAAAGACTTGTCACTTCTGCTTGCTGCCCTTGTGAGCCTCAGTGGGTCCATTTTGAGTCTCAGATTCCTTGTCTATAAAATGGGGACACCAATGTTCCCCTCATACAGATGTTGAGGGAATTAAATAAAATCTTGTATATAAAGCATTTAATAGTAGGACCTGGAACATAGTGAATCCTATGGTTTGGTAAACAAATCTGGTGAGCTTCAGATTAGCAATGAGGGAGGCTCGGTTCTGTTCAAATTCTTTTGATTCAGTTCAAATTCCCTTTTGACAATAAAATTCCTATTCCAGAATATGACTTGCATTCTTCTAGAGGCAGGAAGGACCTAGACACTAAATCTTAAAAGAGTGTATACAGCAGATGGGAGGGGAAGGAGATAGGAGACAGTGAGAGCATGGCCAGGATCCAAGGAGGCCCCGAGAGTCCTGCCCCTGGTTGACGTGCCTGGTGTCCTCCCCTTCGTTTGTGTGAGTGGGGCCTGGGAATACAATGGGATAGTCACTCCTGGGATTACTCCATGTTATGAACAACTCCATCTTTGCCCACTGGTGAGAGATTTGTCCTGCTGGCCTTAAAGGAGGAAGCAAACTGCCATGTTGTGAGCCCCCTATGGGGGCTACTGGTATGGACCCGAGGGAGGCCTCTAGGAGTTGACAGCCACCCTGCTGACAGTTGGCAAGAAAACTGGGAGAAGTGAATTCTGCCAACAACCTGAGTGAGCTGGGAAGAGGCCCCTGAGCTCCAGCTGAGACCACAGCCTTGGCTAACCCCTTGACCTCAGCCTTGTGAGACCCTGAGCAGAAAACCCAGCTCTGCCATGCCCAAACTTCTGATCTACAGAAATCCCGAGATCATAAACTGGAATCATCTTAAGCTGCTAAGTTTGTGGTAATTAGTTATGCAGCATAGAAACTACTTCAGTGGGAAAGGACAAGGATTAGAAGTTCTTCTTGCCCCTTTTCCTGCTTCCCACGAGTAGAGACAGTGCTCAGAGAAGGCACGGAAGAGACACCATGGTCAAGACTTGTCCAGCTTGTGGCACACAGGGTCCTCCACAACTCCTTGGCCATTATTCTCTGGTGTCCAGAGGCCCCACCGGGGACTAAGGCCTCGGCTGGCTCTTCCACGGTCTACCCCAGGCCATGCTGTCACATCACTCAGCTAACGGGCCTGGGAGACCTGGAGGATCTGTACCCTGGGGGATGGGGGCACGGAATCGTGCAGAGGAAACACCCTACCTCCTGGCAGCATCTCATATAACCTCTCTCTTTAAAAATATAAACATTTGGCAGAATCCCAAGGCCTTGAAGAGAAATGCAAGCCTTGTCACCTATCTCAGGTGGGGAGTGGGCAGTAGGGAGGGAGGGTGTGGTAGGAAGAGGATTAAAGAACCATCAAGGTGTGAGCAGGGGAGGCCTGAGGGTGGCCCAGGGGCTCACGGAGAGGGTGGGACATGAGGACGGCTCAGTGGCCAAGGGTTTTCTAAGCAAGGACAGTCTAGTTCTGGATGTTTCCAACCAATCTCCTTTCCCCTTCTTGCCCCTGTGTGTCTCCCAGAGCAGGCAATTTTTATAAATTCTTGTTAAGGCCCTCCCTTTTCTTTTCCTCCCCAACTAGTAGATAAAGATTGAAGTGTGTCCTCTCCAGGGGAATTTGCACATTAGTATGGAAGTAAGGGAAGCCTAAAGGTCTTCAGGACCCGCAAGGATGAAATCCCCAGCGCTGGGTCTGCAGGCACCATGCCTGAGCGTGGAGAGCGTGTGGGGGCAGCGAGCTTCCAGGAGATGCCCTCAGCCTGCCATGTTGACAGCCTCCATCCGACTGCTGGCTAGGGCCAGATGTCCTAGGATTACAGAACGTTAGAGCAGCAAGAGAACTTTATTTCTACACCCTGATTCTAGAGTAAAGGAACCAGGGCCTGCAGAGGTCAAAGCAATTTGTTCAAGGCTCCTCAGCCCAATAAAGGCAGGGCCTGGTCTAGAATCATGCCCTTTGACCTGAGAAGGGCCTACTGACCCACACAGTTCCATAGTCACCAGCATGGATGGGTGTGGCCAGAATCCAGGAAGGGTCATGAGTCTTAGAGGAGAAAGGAAGGTAAATGAGCGTCCTGCTAAATGGCTGCCCCAGGGAGCCTGCGGGGAAGCCCAGCACCAGAGGGAGGGTGGCAGGGAAGGAGAGCGCAGACAGCCAAGCCTGAAGGGCAGGCCAGTGAGGGCAGGGATGGGCCCCTGATGCCCCACCCAGGCTGGGCCCACCTTGGGCTGCACTGGACGGGAGCCTCCCACGTCCAGCTGGTCTCCTCACCACACGAGAGGGATGTTTCTGAGATAAAAATCAGTTCATGTCACTCCCCTTAAGCCCTTCAGCAATTCCCCACTGCCCACAAGTCAGAGCAACTTTGCAAGGTCTAGAAGGCCTTGGCTCATTACTTATGGAACACTTTGGACACTTAAAAAACGTACAACGAACAGAGGCTTAAGCAAGTAGACGTTTAATTATTTTACATAACACGAGGTCTGGAAGCAGGCACCCAGAGCTGGGACAGCAGCTCACCCTCCTCAGAGACTCATTTTCTTCCCAACTTTCTATTTCCTGCTCTTTTGCCCCTGGGTTTACCACCTTGGGGGCTGCGCGCTGTTGGCCACACTCCACACGACATGTGTATTCCAAGCAGGAAGAGCTCCTGACCAGCAACCATGGCTGTGTCCTTCCGCCAGAGAGCAAAGCACATTTCCTCCTGCAAACCCCTGGGGTGGGGGCAAGGGTTAGAAGGCCACCGCAGCGATGCTCGGAGAGACAGGGGTGGCGTGGGGCAGGGTAGGAGTCTGGATATGTGTGTTACATCGAGAGAGCTGACAGGACTTGCTGTATATAGATTGTACGTGAGATGTGAGAAGAAGATGGAAGGTATGACTCTAGGGTTGCAGGCCTGAAAGCTGCGGAAATAAGAATGAGACACCTGCCCTCAGAGAGTTCACAGCCCAAGAGCCCGGAGTTCGGATGTCTGAGGGTAGGAGAAAACGGATTTCTCAGGCCAAGCAGAGAGCAAATTCACGCTTTCTCTGCCTTTTTGTTCATTGGAGCCCTCAATGGATTGGATGATGCCTGCCCACATTGTTGAGGGTGTGTCTTTTTTACTCAGTCTACTGATTGAAATGATAATCTCAGAGGCGCTCAGAAATAATGTTTAATCAGCTATCTTGGCATCCCTTAGCCCAGTCAAGTTGACACATAAAATTATCATCACATCCAGATACCCACATCCACTCCCTCAACTCACTCAGGCCTTTACTCAAGGTCATCCTTACAGCAAAGCCATCCCTAATTGCCCAATTTAAAATTGCCATGCCCCACCTAACACTCTCCAGCCCCCTTCCCTCCAGCATTTTTCTTCAGGGCACTGATTTAACATAGTATATAATTCATATATATAATTTGTTTGTTTCCACCACCCTCCCCATGGATTTCAAGTTCCCTGAAGGCTGTTCTGTTCTCTGCTGTAAACTGGCACCTGGAACACATATAGTTGCTCAAAAAATATTGATAATCGATTGACTGATTGCATAGGTGGATCTTTGCATCCCCGGCACAATGCCTGGCCCATAGCAAAAGATCAATAAATGTGCTGAACTGATGAACAAATGACGGACTGAGCTCGGGAGTACACATTGGAAAAAATGAATGCACTGAGCAAAGACTCTGTTAAGAAGCTAGTACTACAACAGTATGTCAGGAAACCAGGTGTCACAGCAATATGAGCAGAATGTGGGGCAGCAGAGTGTCAGTGAAGGGAAGAGAGAGGAGGACCATGACATTCAAGCCATGAATTCCATCCAGGATTAACTTTAATTAACCCCCCAAAAGACAACTCAATTCTAATTTCTCTTTCCTCCTTCAAGTTCAAGTTCTAATCGGAAGAGCTGCTGCCCACCGCATGAATCTTGATTTAGAGGGTAGGAGGGGAGCCCATTTTGAGCAGATGGAGGAAAAACCCAAGAATAGGAAGCCCTATTGACTTTGCTGGGTGGGCAGCAGAACAAAGGTCCGGTTGTGCTAGTGTGGAGCCTGGCCAAAGATAAAGTAGGGAGGAAAAGAAAGATCCTGGTGCAGTGCCCAAAATCCGGCTGCCTCTGTAATGCAAGCTGTGTTTATGACCCATTTTCACTGCAGTTGGTTGTGTGTGTAATAGAGTCAAATCTGGGCAAATCTGGTAGCTATTTATGGAACCCAATTCAACCCAGTTACATTTTGTACCAGATTTCATTCTGGAGTGTTGTTTCCCCAGTAAGCAGTTTAATTACTGCAGACCTGGACTCCAGAAAAGATTATGTCTCACCTGCTCCAAGTTGGAACATGCAACACCAGTCAGATGCAGGAGAAGATGTGAATATCTGGGTAAAATGTGCCCATATAAACTTTGTGAGTTTCTGAATATTTATGGAAAAAGTTTCAGACATGTGTCCAAAGTAGGAAGAAATTTGAGATCCTGGACATGTGGCCATGAATGACACTAAACTTGGTGGTTGGTAATTTACAATTTTAAAGGTTAAATAAAAACAAATGTGTTTAAGGTGAAGATGCCCTATGGAGCTCAGTTTCCATAACATTTATTACTAAAATTAGGGTTCCGAGTTTTCATACTATTTTTTTAATAGTCGCCTGCAGAGAGAATACAAATCCCATTTTCAAAAGGCTATCATGTGACTCTGTGTATTTCCACTCCCTTCAAATCTGTGAAACATTTATTAAATCTTAAGAGTATTTTCTTGCGAAATGCGCTAGACAGTGAGCTTAACTTTGTTGATGTTGTAAAATAGGTAATTTAAAGGTGCTTAGGGTTATGTTTGAGGATAGATTGTTCCAAGAGCAGCAGAAAATGAGAGAACTCAAATAACAGAAGCTATTTTTATATTTGTATAATTATAATTTTACAAGCAATATAAAAATGTCTTAAAATTGTACTGCAATTAGGTTTTTATTAGTTTTAAAAACTTATAAGAAATGATATGGCTGCTGTGCTTCCTACATTTCTGGAGTGTAGCTTAATCAAGTTAATACTAAAATTTCATTATTTTCGATTCTCATTAAACAAAGTTCTTGGCACATTGCTATCACCAGCTTTTCTTCTTAGGATAGCTCTGGTGGCAAAGAATTTACAATCTGATTCTCAGAAATTCCAGACATTTGCCTGACCTGCATGTTTATTAAATCTTTCTCAAACTTCCTTGAAAGGAAACCAGAAAAAGACTGAAAACTAGGATAAAATTTCCTTTAAAATCTTTTGAAAATGGATCATGATTTATAAATCAAAGACCTCTTTTTCTCAAGTTTAAACTGTTGATTTTACTAATTTCTAATCTGAATTTTTAAAAAAGGTATAATTAACAATGAGAATTCTGTAGTTCTTTTTAAATATTAGTTCTGTCAGATTTCTTAGAAGCCTGGTCAAGTAATCAATTTCTATCAAACTCAATATCAATATTTGCAAACAGATTAATAGAAATTGTTTAGAAATCACTTTAATCTTCTTGAAAGAAAAGGAGCATGTGAATTTTTTAAAAAAGGTGTAAGCATGGCTATACACCACATAGCATCATTAATACAACCACAATTGTCCCAGACTCTCTAGGAGAATCCTAATTCAAGTAATTTTGTATTTTCTACTGACAGCAATTGGTTAAATGCATAACTGAATGAGATGTAATTTTTGTGAACTTTCTTTTCTATAAATTCAAATTCAGAAATTAGAAAGAATCTTTGGTCAGACTACATGTCCTATTTTATAGTTTGGAAAATATTGTCGCTGTAACCATGAACTTTCGATTGAAAACTGTAATACTAGAGCCGATGGGATGGTTTTAATTTCTGCCAATTTCCCTGAGAAAACACTACATAAAGGGGGTATGCAAAAGCTTCTTCTGAATGAGATGGCGAATTACCTGCGGCAGGACCACATTCCCACGTTGTGGGGTTAAGCACCAGGGAGAGGAGGATCCCAGGCCTCAGAGCACATGCACCAGGCCCTGCAAGGCTCCCTGCTAACAGACATGCCACCTGAGGTCCCTGTTGGCTCACTTTGCAATATGGACCCGATAATGCCTTCCTCCTCCTCCTCGGATTTTTGCAGGATCATATGAGATGCCTGTGAAACTGCTTTAGCTGTTAGTAATGAGCCAAGATGGGAACCAGCAGCCCTGGACAGGGCCCAGGGGCCTGAGGAACTTGTGTGGCTGAGCTGGGCTGAAAGCCCCGGGCAGCTGCAGCCTGCAGGAGAGAGTAGGGTGGGGCTCCCAGGACCAGGGCGTGAGGCCTGCTGCCTCTGCTCAGATCCCACTATCTATCTGGAGTGGGCTACATGTGCCCCTTGAACTAGAAAGCTTGACCCCTGGCTGTCTTGTAGGAGGAGGTCTGCGAGACCCCCAGAAACAGCATCCAGGGCTATGAATGGTAACCTACTAAGATGCTCTTCCTCTTCTTTCAGAAATCCACTTAACTCAACAAAAAATAAATAGGAACATTCACCCTCCCTTCCCTGCCCTCCTCACCCCTTCCTTTAAGTGCTCACTTCCCTTACCCCTGGGGAAAAAGAAGGGGAGCTCTTTCTGTTGTTGGGGGGAGGTCACAGTAAACATTGCAAAAGGAACCCAGTGTTCCTAGTTATAACCCTGAGTTCCAGTTACACAAATGAAAAGGAATCTCATGATCAGAACCAGATTTGGTGTATCACCTGCATACACCTGTACACAAGTAAAACCTCCTCTCGTCGAGCCAACTGTAGATCCATATGTACATGTAGCATGCAGCAGTTGTCTGAACACAGGGTAACCTTGGATACCAGGAAACTCAACTTTCTCAGTCTCGTTGCTAAGACGACAGGACAGAGGTGGGTGTGGGGAGCCCAGCATAGCTATCTGCAGGCTGTGCTGCTGGCAGGGGGACGTGGGGGGAGAGGGAGGGAGGGCCCTTGGATGCCCACCTCCCCTATGCCTCATCTGAAAGGCTGCAGGGACAGTGCAATATTCTGTGTCACCACTGGTCAAGGAACCTCTAAGTGGGACCTTATTATATGCTCCCAGAGGGGTGCAGGGCAGATAAGGGGAGCAGATGTGGGCAGATATAAGGTGAAGGAGAGAGATGCTAGTGAGTCGAGGAGCGTGGGTTTGGGGCACACAGCAGCCACCTAGAGAGATGAAGCCAGAGCCAGAATATTCTGGTTCAGCCAAGCCAGAACATAATCCCAGCCACAAAATTTACACCACTGCATTACGGGTGTTAGTCTGGTTAATTGTGTAATGAACCACCAGTGAATGGTTGGAAGGTAAAACTGAAGGTTTTAGAATATTCTGAAGCTCAGGTATAAGGAGACAGATGTACTAAAACCAGAAAGCCTGCTTTTCTGTCTCGTCACTAGTCTATCAAAGGCCCTGTGTTTACTCTGTTCCCATCAGATTAGACCTGCAGAGAGGGCCCAGTGCCCTCTTCATGCTGGGGAAGCCCACAGCCCTTGTTCTCCCCCAGGCCACGGACAGGAAAAAGGCTCCCTACTCCCTCCTGGGCTTGGAGAGGGGAACACTCTCACGAGTCCTCAATTCAGGTAGGACTCATGGCCCAGAGCCACCTGTCTTCCCCCATTCATGTGTCATTTATAACTTTTTTATTTTGCTATTATGATTTATGACTTTTCAAAGATAGAGGCAAGTTCCCAAAGACAAAGAGGCAATGAGCCACTAAAATAATCATTAAGTGAAAAATTCATGAAATTTTAGATGTAGGGGAAGGCCAGTCAAGGAGTGGACAAGAATGCTTGTATTGGAAAAGTCTAAGCTGAAGACAGCTGCTAAAATTAAGCTGGAAATTTAGATCTGAGCTTTATGGCACCCAACCAGCAACTCAATGAGGTCCTAACGATCTTCTGAGTGAGTGGTCAATCACTGTGGCTATGCCCACAGGTGCTGCAGGGGAAACTCCCTGTGCCTGTAGCCCCTCTTGTCCTCCTGAGCCCACCCTCCCCTGCACCCAGAGCTGGCTGGATGAACACAGTCCATCTGTAAACAGGCCGTCCATTTGTGAAGTAAATATCTTTTGAAGACCTATGATGCACCAAGCTCTGTGCCAAGTATTGGAGATACAATGGTGAAGAAAAGAGTCACAGTCTCTTCCCTTGGAAAGTTCATTGTCAACAGGGAAGGAAACCCCTAAGCAAATAATTCCCTTTGGCCTGGCAAGATTGGATGAACTGGACCAATCAGATTCTTCTCTCAGAACCTGAGAATTGGGACAGTGAGTAGGAGAGCCATGGAGCTGAGAGGTCACATGGGTTGAGAAGATGACTCTGGACTGTAGGAAAGCAGGTGAGCCTGCAGAGGGGGTGGGTCTGCAGAGAGGGGAACCCAGAGCAGAGGCTGAAGGAGGCCACTTGGAAAGGAAGAGGGTAACCTGGTTGCCCAGAGCTTTCCTGATCCCATGAGACCTACAGTAAACATCCCCTTTACCTAAGCTAGCTTGAGTGGGCTTCTGTTGCTGGCAATCAAGAGAACCTTGATGACAACACTTGCAGTTCTTCATAGCAGCGACCATGCAGAGGTCTGCAGAGCCTGTCTTCATTCTGCTCTATTCAAAGGCACTTCCCTCATAAGCCATCTGCTCTGGAGGCCTGACATCACCATCCTCGCAAACGCCCCAGCATGGCCCGCCCATGCTGCCCCCACTCAACTCACCTCTGCCTATCTAAACCCTACCCACCCTCCAGAGCTCATTTGTGGGCCCTCCTCCTTCCCGAAGCCCTCCCTGCTCCTCTCTAATCAGCCTCTCCTTTGTCTGAACTCAGGCATGGCTGGGCAGCCCTGCAGTTGTCATATGTGTTAATCTGGTTCCCCTAACTGCCCAGCAGCTAGAGACTCTCAATAAGTGTCATGTATTTAAAAAAAAAAAAAAAAACTATGGTAAATAATGAGGTTAAGGACTCTATCATTTATTTCCTGTAGACTCCCCCAAACCCAAGTGGACTACCTAGAACAACAGAGGAGACAGAAGCCAGAGAAGTGACCAGCAGGCATTGGGCTCCATCTGGACAGAGGCAGAAAGGAAGAAGGTAGGTTGCGGTGAAGAGGGGAGGCATTCCCAGGCCATATGGAGGCCCCTGCAGATAAACAAGAGGAGCTGCCAGACAATCCAAAAGAGTGAAGTCAAGAAAGGGGGACAAGGGAACTGGAGAAGGAATATGGGAAAGAGGCAGTTATTTCTGATTTGATTTCACCAGGCTGGTTCAAGACAGGATTGATTGATTGATTGATTGATTTATATAAAATATATACCCATTTCCTAGGTTATAAAAGTAACAATTATTTGTAGTAGAAATTTTGGCATATATAAAGAAGAAATATAAATTTTAAATCACAAAATAACTCAAAATCCCAACACTCAGATAAACCATTGATGTCATTTCAATCTATATACGTCTACCTTCCCCCTAACCCACGTGTGTTTGTATACGTGTGTGTGTATGTGTGTGTGATTTATATACCTATATGGTATCATTATACAATTGTGAATGCACTAACTTGTAACTTGTTTTTACTGAACAATATGTAATACCTATTTTCTCATGTTACTAAGACTTCTGATATATTTTATAGCTACTATATATCTATTATATGGTTATTTATTAATATAATGAATCAATTATGATTTGTTTACTCAATCCTCCATTGTTGGACATTGTGTTATTTTCATTTTTTGCTATTCTAAAAATGCTAAGATGACATCCTTGTGGATAAATCTTTGCACTTATATATGACTATTTTCTTAAAATAAATTATACTTAGTGATTATTTTTATGGATGACTCTATTGGCATTCATTGACTCAAAGCTGCTGAAGTTCCCACATCAAGTAAGCAAGGCTGATGCTGCCTCAGGCCCTGCATAGCAGGGATGGGAGAGCCCCAGGGTCATAAACCTACTAGCCCCTACCTCCTGACTCATTGTTTATAATTTGAAAAGAACAGAGAAATAGGCAGAAAAGGCAAGTGCAGATATCTCAGAGGGAAGTCTTAGAGTCAGGGCATCTCCTGGGTAATAGCAAACATCAAGGTAGCACATAGTACCTGCCTGACAGGTTCTAAGTGGTATACATATAGGAATTCAGTTAAACCTCACAATAATCCCAAGGGGTAAACACTTTCTTTATTTCCATTTGTCAGGGGAGAAAACTGAAGCACAGTGTGTGATATGGTTTGGATGTTTGGCCCCCTCCATATCTCATGCTGAAATCTGATCCCCAATGTTGGAGGTGTGGCTGAGTGGGATGTGTTTGGGCCATGGGGGCTGATCCCTCATGAATGGTTTGGTGCCCTCCCTGAGATAATGAGTGAGTTCTCACTTTATCAGTTCATGGGAGAGCTGGTTGTTTAAAGGAGCCTGGCAACACTTCTTCCCTCTCTTGCTCCTTCCTTGCCATGTGACACACCTGCTCCCCCTTCACCTTCCACCTTGATGGGAAGCTCCTTAAAGCCCTTGCAAGAAGCAGATGGTGGTGCCTTGCTACCCGTACAGCCTGCAAAACAGTAAGCCAAATACACCTCTTTTCTTTATAAATTACCCAGTCTCAGGTATTCCTTTATAGTAATGCAAAATGAACTAACACAGTGTGGTTAAAGAACTAGCCACTCAGATAACAAGGGCAGAGGCAGGATGTAGATTTGAGTGCTGAGCCCATACTAAATGAACTCTCAAGTCTAGTATGGAGGACACCTCCCATTTGTGCTCCCCAGAGGCCATTCACCTTTTTCTGGTAACAAAATAGCATATAGATTTTCCTCTTATCCTCGTGCTCCGCTTGGCGTGCTAGAGCTGGTGACCGGGACCTAAGCTGAGACCAATCAGAGCACCCCATTCCCTATAGGCCCAGTGATTGGACCAATCAGAGCCAATGAGATTCCACATGACCACCGCAGGGAGTTCTGGGAAAGAGACCGCTCTACCTGCTGGACTGTGAGGAGCAGTGGCAACCATGTTGCCCTGCTGTGGAGCTGGAGCGTGAAGTCAATACACAGGAAGTGGAGCCAAAAGATAGGGAACAGACCCTGATCTGATGACCTTGTTTGAGGCCCTGTGAAGCTGTGCCTGCTGCCAGACTCCTCTTGAACTTTCCAGTTACGTGCACAGATAACTGAAACGTGGAGGGCGCTGGAGGGAGAGGCACAAGCTACCTGGATGCAGTGGTGATAAGTCTAAATGAGGAAAAATCGAAGTGCTCATAGTTTTCTTTGTTGTTGTTTTCTATGTGGTTAAAAATTCTGGGATTTTTGTATACTATTGCAGAAATACATAATCGGGCCTTTTATTTCATAGTTTATAACACTGGTTTAATTTCTTTGCACAGTTCTATCATATTTCCAAAAAGCTAAAGAGAGAAGTGTGCTACACCCCCCCACACACAGACCCCATGCCGTGTTTATGTGGCATACCCTCTTTAGGGCACACTTTATTTTCCGCTTCCACTACAGACAGTCAGGGTGGAAGAGCTCTCTACACGTGCGCCACTTTGTCTCCAAAACTTGCTGCCCCCATTGGACTGCCCGGCCCATCGCTGACCACTGTTCTCCTCTCCCTCTTCATCCCCTGATGTCTGGCGACAGAAAGCGAGATTCTCCGGCTGTTCCCAAGGATGTCATTCTCGGCCTCTCTCTTCCACGTTTGATTTTATAGAACAATCAGTAAATGTGTTTTTTTCTTCCTGGAGTTTATAACCATTTTCCAAAGTGTATTTAGAAGAACATGAGTCCTGTGAGATGTTTCTCACAAACAGAGCTTGAAAGCCAATTTGGAAAATATTGCACACCATAACCTCCTTTAGAGATTCACAGTGCAGACTTTCATTTCAAAGACTTGGAGAGCCTTTTCTCATATCTTATTGGCAAGGAATTATTTCTAATGTTGTGTTAACGCCTACTAACATTCTTCAGAAAAGGTATTACATAGAGTATGTTTTGAGAGATGCTGATTTAAAAGTGTGTGATCAGTGAATTATAAGCAAATCTTTTATTGATTCTGCTATTGTTATACGAATGTAACTTTAAATAATTTGAAACAGATTAGGAATGTTCTTTCACCTTCTGCTTTGATGAAAGCAGATGCTTTTTATGTGGAAATGAATGTAAACCCATCATCTTTACTCTTTTTCTTAAATCCTGCAGTTCTAAGTGCTCATGCAGTAACGATGCAGGAAGCCAATTGAGATGAAGACTAAGAAATGCCCCTAAGGATTTTCTCTAAAGTAATATGGAAGCAGGGGTAATGGTTAAAAATATGCAACTGGGGATAGAATATACCTAGGAGATTGCAGTTGATTCTCCAACGATGCCATTGAGATTGCTAATAGAGAAGCCATGTGCTCCTCCATTATTGCTTTCCTCTCCCAGAGGACAGAGGCATATGGAGCCAAGGGAAGGAAGAAAGGGAGTTGTTCAAGTGTCCAAGACAGGGGTCACAATGGATATGTTTTCCCTTCTTGTTCCCAGTGTGAAGCCACTCATAACAGCCATGTTTTGAACACTATATGTGCCAGGTACAGGGCTAAGGGTTCAACAGACGTCATCTCATTGAATCCCCACAATGGCCCTGAGAATGTCATTTATCACCATTTTGCAGATGAGCAAACCGAGGTTTAGAAGCTGACCTAAGGCCATAAATCTAGTAAACTGGCAGAGTTCCCACATCCCTTCACCAGGAAGCTACAAGGTCATATCACCTGGGCAGTGTCCCACCAGCTCACCCTGCTTTGTCCCACAGAGGTGACACGGGAGTGTGGCAGGTGTCCAAGGTCTCAGGAGCACAGCCCAATAAGGCTGAACGTGTGTTAATTGACAGCCACAGCTTGGAACTTGAGCACCTGAGCCCCAGTCTGGGAGGAGACAGGAAGCCAGGTGGTTGTTGCTGAAGACTTATGAGCATATTCAAAGTATCCTGATAGATACTAGAGGGAGAGAAGACTATTTGTCTCTGCTGTGTTTGGCTCACATTTTGCATTTTTAGTAGCATAAAAATGGATTACTTTTATAATTAAGTGAGGAGTTTTGTATTTGAATAAAACATACAAAGGGGAAAAAGGATAAAAACTGGTCTTTATTGGGCAAACAATTGTGTAATAATTATTAAGAATAACACTATTAAGAATAAAGTAGAGGCTGGGTACAATGGCTCACACCTGTAACCCCAGCACTTTGGAAGGCTGAAGTGGGAGGATTGCTTGAAGCCAGGAGTTTGAGACCAGCCTGGGCAACATAGCCAGATCCTGTCTCTACAAAATTTTTTTTTTAAAGCCAAAAAAACCAGACTTGGAGGCAGATATTCCTCAGTGCAGAACCTACCTCTACTGCTTACTAGCTGTATTACCTTAGACACGTCACTCAACCAACCTGAGCCTCGGGTTCTGCATTGTGAAATGATAGTCGTGGTAGCCACCCGTCCCAATAACTGCAGAAGATTGAAGAAGCCATTCATCTTTAATTAAAAAAAAAAAAACTTGTATGTCTCTCTAATTATCAAAGTAAGAGAATTAAATAGCATCTTTTCATGCCTCCTATGTAACTTGAAGATTATTAGCCTACTTTTAGTCCCTGTATTCCTCCTTTACCCTCTTCCAGGTCTATATGAATATAAGCAGGGATTCTAGACACTTCCTAAGGTAGCATTCTTTCATTCATTCATTCATTCGTTCATCCAACCCACCCACATTTACCCTCTGTGTGAGGCAGGCACGATGCAAGTTCTAAGAGCTCGTAAAGATGGAGACAGAGACATGCAAAAAAATAATAACAAGGCTGGATGGAAAGTGCGGTCAAAAAGGTGTGGCCAAGAAGCATGCTGTAGAAACACAGAGGAAGGAACTGCAGCTCCAGGGCAGATAGAGGAGGTCAGTCCTGCCCAGTAATCACTGATATATGAAGGTTTAACGTTGCTGAGCAAGACACAGGGTCTTCTTTTCTTTTTTTATTATCGATACAAAATATTTTACATATTTATAGGGTACATGTGATATTTTGTTGCATGCATAGAATGTGTAATGATGAAGTCAGGGTATTTGGGGTATCCATCACCTTGAGTATTTACCATTTCTATATGTTGGTAACATTTCAAGTCATCTCTTCTAGCTACTTTAAAATATACAATACGTTGTTGCTAGCTGTAGTCACCCTACTCTGCTATTGAACGTTGGGGCTTATTTCTTCTAACTGTATGTTTGTACCCACTAACCAACCTCTCTTTATTCCCCCCTCCCACTCATACATCCTTCCCAGCATCTGGTGTCTGTCATTTTATTCTCTATCTCCATGAAATCAAATTTTTTAGCTCCCACATGTGAGTGAGAACATGCAGTATCTGTCTTGCTGTGCCTTGCTATTTCACTTAACATAATGGCCTCCAGTTCCATCCATGTTGTTGCAAATTACATGATTTCATTCTTTTTTATGGTCTAATAGTATTCTATTGTGTATATATACTACATTTTCTTTATCCATTCGTCCACCAGTGGACACTTAGGTTGATTCTACGTCTTTGCTATAGTGCTGTGATAAACATGCAAGTACAGGTATCCCTTTGCTACACAGATTTCTTTTCCTTTGGATACATACTCAGTAGTGGGATTGCTGGCTTATATGGTAGTTCTATTTTTGGTTTTTTGAGAAAACTCCATACTGTTTTCCATAGTGGTTATGCTAATTTACATTCTCACCAACAGTGTATAAGAATTCCCCTTTCTTGGCATCCTCACCAGCATCTGTTATTTTTTGTCTTTTTGATAATAGCCATTTGTTTGTTTGATAGTTTGCCTGTTTTTAAGACAGGTCTCACTCTGTTGCTCAGGCTAGAATGCTGTGGCATCATCATAGCTTATTGCAAACCTCAAACTCCCAGGCTCAAGTGATGTTCCTGCCTCAGCCTCCCGAGTAGTTGGGACTACAGGGACGCACCATCACACCTGTCTAATTTTTTTTATTTTTTGTGAAGACAGTGTCTCACTATATTGCTTAGGCTGGTCTCAAACTCCTGGGCTCAAGCTATCCTCCCACCTCTGCCTCCCAAAGTGTTAGGATTACAAGCATGAGCCACTGTGCCTGGCCAAAATAGCCATTCTTACAGGGGTAAGATGATATCTCATTGTGGTTTTGATTTGCATTTTCCTGATGATTAGTGATATTGAGCATTTTTTTCGTATACTTGTTGGTAATTTGTGTATCTTCTTTTCAGAAATGTCTATTCATGTCCCTTGCCCACTTTTTAATGGGATTATTTGGCTTTTTATTGTTGAGTTATTTGAGTTCCTTGTATATTCTGGCTATCAGTCCCTTTTCAAATGAATATTTTGCAAATATTTTCTCCCATTCAACAGGTTGTCTCTTCACTCTATTGACTGTTTCCTGTATAGAAACTTTTTAGTTTAATATAGTCCCGTTTGTCTATTTTTATTATAGTTGTCTGTGCTTTTGAGGTCTTAGCCAGGAAATCTTTGCCTAGACAAATATCTTGAAGTGTTCTCCCTGTGTTTTTTTCTAGTAGTTTTATGGTTTAAGGTCTTACATTTAAGTCTTTAATCCATCTTGAATTGAGTTTTGTATATGGGGAGAGACAGAGGTCCTGGGATCTTTCTTAAGTAGGCAAGACCTTGCAGGGATGCTAGACTTCTAGTTATAGCATGCAGTGGTATAAACACCAGAGAATAGGTCTCTTTGGTGGAATTCCTAGAATTCTGGCTTATTCCCATGAGGTAGAAGTTACAAGACTGACCCTTTACACTGGGGAAGTCCTCTGGGGCTCTAGGCTATTGCAGAAGATGACCTGGTGAGTCAATGTATAAAATTCCTGCTAACGGAGGCATGAAGGGCCTCAGGGGTCATTGCACCCAACCTGATAGAGCAACAGTCCTTGGTTACATTAGAAATCTATTCTTGCCCTGTGGGGGAGAGCACTTCCTTAAATTCTATCTCAGGGTCAAATTGCAAGCAGGGGCAAAGGCAAAGTCAGCTAGCAGGTGTTTCTGAGGCTTCTGTTCCAGTTCCATTATTTATAGCCAGGATGCCTGTCGTCATCTAGTGTCTTCAAGTTCCACAGTTCCAGACTCCTGAAGCCCTGGGGTTATCTGTCTTGGTGGCTGCCACATAAACATTCTAGCTCCCACCATTTGGCCAGGTAGGTAGGGGAGTAGTTAGGCTTCAAACCTATGACACCTGGCTCCAGGTGCCCCATCCTAGTTGTCTCAGTGCACTTCTTTTCTAGTTTTCTTTTAGTTTTCGTCTTCTTTTTTTTTCTTGAGACAGGGTTTTGATCTGTTGCCTGGGTAGAAGTGCAGTGGCGTCATCATAGCTCACTGCAACCTCAAACTCCTGGGCTCAAGCAGTTCTCCTGCCTCAGCCTCCCAAGTAGCTGGGACTTGGCATGCCACCATGCCCGGCTAATTTTTCTGTTTTTCCTAGAGATGGAGTCTCACTGTGTTGATCAGGCTGGTCTTGAATTCCTGGGATCAAGCAGTCCTCCTACCTCAGCTCCCAAAGTGCTAGGATTACAGGAGTGAGCCACCATGCCCCGCCTCTTTCCTGGTTTTCTCATTGTCCTGTATTTACATGTAATTCTTTATTTAAGCTGCTAACGTCCTTCCCTCTGTCATTCTGTGAGCTTCCAGTTCAGAATGATAAGAACCTCAAACTGCACCACTGGTGCTGGAGCCCATGAATGAGGAGAGGAGGAGGTACATTTTGAGCTGAATCCCACTTTTGCCAACTTACTCCAGAACCTTCCTGTTCACTGAGCCCTGTCTGCCATTCCACCTCAATCCCACAGCCTTTCACTATGTACTGGGCAAACAGAAAGAGCAGACAGGCATTTTGTGCATCTTAGGCCATCACTGCATTCCTGTCATCTTGGGATTCTCTATGTCATCTCCTGCAGGATGCTCTGGGAACACAGCATGTGAAGAAACAAAACCAGGAAGCACTCCAGAGGAACATGTGGTGGGTGCATGGGAGGTATTTGCCCCAGATGCTAATGATGGCAGCTTAGCTCTATGAAGCTTGTTAGCAAAAGCATTTGTGATTCCTGCCGTATCTTTCAAACATTTACAATCCATATATTGAAATTTTAAAATGATAGAAAGATAAAGAACATGCACATTCTCCATAATTTCCAGCTTCATATTTTAAGTCTGAGTTACTGAAAGAAGACTGAAGGAGGTAGAAAAGATCTTGGGTTCATTTCTCTCCTTGCCATCTCTTTCCACAAGTTTCACCTTTTCCAAACCACCTGCCTTTTGTTTCTGAATCTTCCTTCTATTAGTTTTTCCCTTTGCCACCGCCTATTTTGTAAGATTTCAGTTCACAGTCAAAATGGGAAGACGGCAAAGTTGTAATAGCAAATTCAGGCTGCTGGCACCACATCCAGTGGGGAGTGTCTCTGTACCACCCACAGATGGGTCAAGGGTCCTTGTGGGCCATCACCTGAGCCAGCCAGTGTATGCATGTGTCTATGGACTTCCTTCTGCATTGCACCAAAATACTGTCAGTGAAAGGTAGATGGAGCTATAATTATAGCTAATCCTTTGTTAGTCAAAGGATATTGCTTTGGCAGATGGAAGCAGGGTCAGATTTGTGCTTCAGGAAGATCATCCTGGCAGCTATGGGAAACAGATCTGAAGTGCGCACAGTCTCAGCAGTTAGGGGCTGCTGCAGTACCCTGGGGGAGAGATGGTGTGGTCGAGCATTATCACAGTGGCTCCGAGTGAACCATGCCTTCCTGTGTTTATACCTTTTCATCATGTGGCTTAGTCTGTTTGTGCTGCCATAACAAAATACCTAAGACTGGATAATTTATAAAAGCTGGACATTTATTTCTCAAGGTTCTGGAGGCTGGGAAGTCCGAGATCAAGGCACCAGCATTTATTTTCTCACAAGGGTCTTCTTGCTGTGGCCTCTCATGGCAGAAGAGTGGGAGGGCAAGAGGGGTGCACCCACTCCCTCAAGCCCTTTTATAAGGGCACTAATACTATCTAGGAGAGATGGGCCCTCATGACCCTGTCACCTTCCAGAGGCCCCACCTTCCAATACCATCACCTCGGTGATTAGGTTTCAACATATGAATTTTGGAAGGCCACATACATTCAAGCCATAGCACCATGTTACATTGCCATTCCGCTTTTCAAGAGGTTGAGTCTATTTCTGCACACTTTTGAATCTTCCCTAGCCTTGTGACATGACTTTAACAGTAGAATGCAGTGGATGTGACCTTGTGCACCTTCCAAGACTAGGCATTAAGGGTCCATGCACCTTCCATGTTCTACCTCTTGGTACTCTGAGACTACCTTACTGTGAAGAAGTTAGACTAGCTTCCTAGAAAATGAGAGACAACACAGAAGAGATCTGAGGCACCCCAATCAGCCAGCCCTTCCAGCAGTTCTCTGACTGCAGTCATACACGTAAGCCCAGGCAAAACCAGCCCTAGAACCACTCATCAAAAATAATAAATTTGTGTTGTTTTAAGCTGCTAAGTTTGGGGGAGGTTCATTATGCAACACAGCTAACTGAAACAGAGAATGCATGCCCTGAACTAGGGTATTAGTAGGATTCATTCATTCAACAAATATTTTTGAGCACCTCTTATGGGGCAGGCTCTGTTTTAGGCACTGGGGTTACTGCAGTGAACAAAACAGACAAACATCCCTGTCCTAATGGAGCTTATATTCTAGTGGGGGGATGGACTGGAGAGAGAGGATGAACTTGGGAAAGATTTAGGAGATAGATTCGGAAGGACCTTCTGATTGATTAGATATGGAGGGTGAAAGAGGAGTAAAGAAGGGATTCTCAGGCTTCCAGGGTGGGAGATGAAGGCAATCCAGAAATAGGCAGGCCAGGCTGGGAGCTGTTCCGTTTTGAATGCATGGCCACCTATGGAACAAGAAATAGCAGGTATACGTAGGCATCTGAAGCTGAGGAGAGATGTTCAAGATAAATATTTTGAAGTCATTCTGTCCTGTACAATTCAGTAAATATTTATTGAGTGACAATCGTATACCAATCACTCTGAGACACCAGGAAATACAGTGGCAAACAAGACATATATGATTGATACTTTCATGAAGCTTATCGTTTAGTGGAAGAGACAAAAACATTCATGTGGCAAGTTGTTAAATAGAGAAAATGCAGAGCTCTGCCTAACACCACCTTGGAGAAATTGGACATAGGCAGTGGCTGAAACTATGACACTGAATGAGGTTATTCTTGGAGCATACAAAGGGAGAAAAGTGGATGGGCCAAGGACAAAATCCTAGGAGAAATTCAGTGGGGTGCTTGACAGCGAGGGGATAAGCATACAAGAAAAGGGGGAGACACTCTTGGGAGGGGGGTCGGGGGGACAGGAGGAAAGGGGGAGCAAGGGATAGGGAGGAAGATGAGTTGCCTTTTGTCTTTGAGCAGGGACTACAGGGGCAAGAGGCTGGTGAGGAAGTAACAGGCTAACCATGTTCAAGTTGCTTTGGAGTTGGAACAGTCTAAGTTGTTTCTGGCTTGTGTCTGGCTTGGCCTTAGATGTGTTGTGGACTTGCAGGCATTCTACAGAGGGTGCTTGAAGCCTGCTCTGGGAAAAGGCTGCCTCTGAGAGCATGCGGGACAGACAGCCCTTCAGCAGGTCCCTAAGGAGCTCCACTTCCTGCTGCTACCATAAGGTCTGGTGCTTTGTTTTCTATAGTGCAACCCTGGATTTCAAGCTGGCTGATTTACATTAATTTTGCCCTTATTCTTTGTTTCTTAAAGAATATGATGGCATTGTCCCACTTGGGGCCCAGTGTCTCATGAAGCTACCCCCCAGCTAGATCCTGTCACTCTACACAGGTAGATGTTTATATATAGGTCAATGAAAGCAGGACACAGCAATGGCTCTACAGCCAGCTCTCATTATCTGCCCTAAGGAGAAAACAGTGGCCCAAAGAATCCTGTTATGCATTGAATTGTGTCCTCCCCAAAAAAGATATGTTGGAGTCTTACCACCCTGTGCCTCAGAATGTGACCTTATTTGGAGAGAGGGTCTTTACAGAAGTAATCAAGTTAAAATGAGGTCATTAGGGTGGGTCTGAATCAAATATGACTGGTGTCCTAATAAAAAGGGAAATTTGGACACAGAGACACACACACACACACGGAGACTCTGTGTGAGGATTGGGGTTATGCTGCCACAAGCCAAGGCGCTACCAGAAGCCAGGAGAGAGACCTGGCACAGATCCTTTTTTAGCACCTTCAGAGAGACTGTGGCCCTCCCGACATCTTAATCTTGGGCTTTCAACCTCCAAAACCACGAGAGAATAAATTTCTGTTGCTTAAATCACCCAGTTTATGGTAATTTGTTATGGCAGCCCTGGCAAACTAATACAACTTCCAAATTTGAATGTCCCAGAATCATTTGATTGGGTCTTTGAAATGTATCAGAACAGAATTTTTATTTATTAGGATTCAACCTCTCAAGAATTATGATGAATTCAGAAGCACACTGAGTAAATTTTGCCACTGTATTATCTTTGTGTCTGCTGAATAAATAATATAAAAGAGAAAGCGTAAACTACTTAGGAGAACAATTTGTTTCAACCCCTCACTAGGTTTAGAAGTACTATTTACATACAACTGAGGTGCTAATTAGAAGTTCTTTTATTTACTTATTGAGGGGAGTCCCCAGGGAACTTCCCTGTTTTTTGATGCTGTTTGTACTTAAACCTAATCAGGCTGTGTTTCCTTTGGTCAGCCTATAGTTCAAACTTCTCTCTAACTTAGAAGGACTAGTTGTCTCTTCAGTTGGTAAGAACAGGTGCAATTTCAATACCTGCTCTACTGGGTGGTTTCTGCTGGCCTCTCCTGTCCTACTGAACCCCAGGAGGTTGACCCACGTGGACTATAAAAATAGATTTCCTTGTAGTTGGGTTCATCTGGAAGGAGAGAGGTACTGGCAGGGAGAGAGGAAGGAGGAGAGTGGAGGAGGAGCAATTATTCCCTGGGCCATTTATTCCCTGCATTCTTCCAGAAGGCCATGGCTCCTTGGGGAGCAGCCTCTCCAGACACCTCCCCTTTCTCTATATCTAGGTTCTGTGACTTGCTCCCTTCCCTCACCTCCTTAGCAGTTATGCTGTCAGTAGCTCACAGCACTGCAATATCCCTTGTCCTTAATCCTTAAACCTTACACCCTGCCCACACCTTTGTGAACACTTGCAGACTCTTTATTAAACCCTCCTTAGAGTACCCAGTTTGACTGCTGGCGGGCTCCTGCCAGGGCCAAGAGTACGGTGTATGCCTGCACTAGCAACGTACATGCCTCCCATATGCCCAAAGCTGGGCTAAGAACTTCACATGTGTGATTGAACTTCTCATTCAATCCTAATAACAATTCTACGAGGTAAGTAGAATTAGTCTCCACTTTAGAAATGAAAAAAACAGAGGCTTTGAGGTTACTTTGAGAAAACAGCAGGCGGCTGGGCTGTCACGCACACCTGGACCCTTTCACTCTCGAGTCTAGGCATCTTGATCTCACCACTTTGGTGTCCTGCCTGTATAAAATGCTTTGCACAGAGCAAATTCACCTGGACATTGTGTTTTACTCAAGCTAATATCAAAAAGTACATGCATTTCCCGAGCAAACATTGATACCAGGAGAAGACTCCAGGATCAGCTGGGGCACGGAAGACGTCACACTGGCATTAAATCTTTACTGTGAAGTTGCAAAGAAGAAATATTCAACCGTGGACAACCAAAATGAGCCATTTGTGAAAAAAATAGGAGCTGACTGTGTAAACAAGGAGGCCATGATGAGGGCGGGGAGGCAGAAGGAATGAGGTATCTGGGGAGATGCCATTCAGTGAAGTGCAAGCATTTCTTTGTAGCAGGGAGCAGCTTGCAGTTTAGCGTTCACTCTGTTACCCATGCCCTCTGCCTTTTAATGCATTAGTGGTTCTTTATAAATATGATGCTCTAGATGGCCTCATGAATATTTATTTGCCCATGTCATCATTCTTCACCCAGGGATCAAGGAGAGAGCCATCAATTTGGTGCTGTAACGGATTTTATGTGCAAGATCCCATACTGAGAAAAAATTGGATGGGTTCACCTCCCATAGTATCCTGAAATTCTTAAAGCACCAATATTTGCTTGGGGGATTTTAGTAATAATACATATTGTTTTCATTTTGTTTGATTCTTCTTTACATCTTGAAGCAAAAAAAAAATCTCCCTACCCTGTCCCTGGTGGTTTTTAAGGTGACTAAATTGCAAAGTCTGCATCTCCGGAGGTTCCTCGGCCGCTAAGGTAGACACCATTCATGCTCTGCAGTGGAAAAAAATTAAAAAGGCAAATTCATGCCCTATTTTCAGTCCATGGGTCTGTGGGTAGACAGAATCACAAAAACCACACCCACCCTGGCTCCACCCAAGGCTAATATCCTGAAACTGAAGCCTAGTGTTCTTTCCGAAACAGTTGTAAAAACAGGTTTTCACAATCTCTGATCCTACAGAACTAATGCCCCAAATCCTGTTTGCCTAAATACAAGGAAGCCTTTTTTGATAAGCAAAAGCTTTTTGCAGCTTCATGTTCTTACTGCTAAAGTTAATGGTAGTGCCACAAGATGTTAAGTCTTCTAGGACAGTTCTATCTCTAGATATCCAGTTATGTGTAATAAATTTAAACCTTCAGAAGCCACACAGAAGAGTATAAATAACTATATGGGAAAAATAGATCAGAGAGTTCAAGATCTTTGAAGCAGAGCAGAGCTGACATAAAATTGCTATTTTTACAGAAGACAAAAGGCTAAGTGATTTGTCCAAGACCACACAGCTGTTTCATGGCAGAGTGGGAACTAGAACTCCTGATTTTAAGTCCAGTTGCTCTTTTCGTGACATTCACCGTACAAATGAGACACTTGGGGAGTCCGTTGAAAAAATCACCAGAAGTCCCAAGTCACCTCTTTCATTCTTGCAGTTTATTCATAGTCTAACTCTGACTGTCCATTTAATCTGCATGTCTCAATATGAAAGAGTTTGGCCGGAAATGAATAAAAATTTTAGGAGTGTATTTGATGATTTAGCAAAACATACAAATTAAGTTGATTTAACAGTATGAACCACACTTTTGTAGCCCAGATATTTTGTTCTTGTTGTTGTTAATGTTTAAATAGAATGTATGGTTCACAAGGGCAGGGGATATGTTGGTCTCTTTCATGTTTTTATTTTTGGATTACTTAGTATTCAACAAATATTAGTTGACTATGGGATTATTATGGAATATTGGCACAAAAATTAGAAGTGAATAAGTTATACAAAGGATACTGAGATATTCTTGGGATAACATTATGATTGTCAGATTTGTTTTCATCTTTAAATGCCTTTATATCTCGTTGCTGACTTACAGAAATGATTTACTCAGGACTTTAACTGTTACTGTTTTTACACTCTATTATTATATAAATTCCATAAGGTTAAGGACTATTTCTGTATTATTTACCTCTGTATGCCCATGACTGAGCCCAAGGCTTAGCACACAGTAAACACTCTATAAGTATTAGTTGTTGTGTTTCTTTTTTACAACCCAATAAGAGCATCTGCCGACTCACCATTTTGTGATTGTCAACAAGATTTGCGGCTCTTACATCAGAACACTGGCTGGTTTCAAAACTTTGTAGCTAGCTTTAACTCTTAGATGGCAATGAAATACTACAAGCTCCCTAACTTTGGGCCAGATGAGCTCTTAGCTTTTATAAGTACAGTAATAATCAAAGTGTCAATGAGAATACCAGACAGCTTTACTCTGAGACTGAAGAAATAAGAGTTCCTAAGCACTCAAAGAATCAATAAGCCTTCCTCTCACTAATAATAATAATAAAAAATCTTTGGCAGCTCTCTCACCAACTTTAGTTTTTCATCTGAGAAGAGAGTGTTTTCTAAAGTATTTGTTCTTTTGAGAGCTTACAGATGGCTATGACTTACAAGCTTGTTTAATTCTAGTAACACGCTACATGATCCTAACCAAATTCCAAATGGCATCAGTTGACTAGACTTAGAAGCTTGGATGCTCACAAAAATGCATGCCAAAAGCCTGTCAGTTACATTTTGAAATAGTAGGCAAAGATGTAGATAGAAAAGTCATTCCAGAGACAGGGATGACATGGAGGAGAGTAAAGTGATGTGAAGGAAAAAGGATTGTTTGGATGACATTAAATAAATCAGCATAAATAAAGCTGTGAACAAGAAATAAGATAGGATATATGGATTGGGACCATACATTCCTAGTTAAAGGCCTTGAATTCCATGTGTTAATTAGCTATCGCTGCATTAAAAACCATGATAAAACTCAGTGGCTGAAAACAATAAGCATTTATTATTGCCCACAACAGTAATATTATTGCCCACAATGCTGAAGTTCTTTTGACCTTGGTTGGGCTCTCATGTTTCATCAGCCTATTGTGTTTTTGGGTAGGCAGTTCTGCTGATCTTGGCTGCTCCCTTTCATATGGTTGGCAATTGGCTGATTATAGACTTGTGCAGGAAAGAGTTAATATCATAGGTCTGATGTTGTTCCTTAGAAGGACCTGCTTGCAGAGCTGATCCTTGGCAGGTATCTGGGACCCTGGCTTTTGGAATATTTCCTATGTTACTAATTGTATTAGTTTTCCATTGCTGATGTAGCAAATTACCATAAACTTAGTGGCTTGAAACAACACAAATGTCTTATTTTACAGATCTGGAGATGAGAAGCTTAAAATGAGTCTGAAGGACTGCATTCCTTCTGGAGGCTGTAGAGAATAATCCATTTCCTTGCTTTTTCAAGCTTCTAGAGGCTTCTGCATTCCTTGGTTCATGACCCCTTCCTCTATCTTCAAAACCAGCATGATAGCATTTTCAAATTTCTCTCTCCTTTTCTCTGACCTCTGCTTCCTTTACCACCTTTCACTGACTCTAACCCTGCATAATCCAGGAAAATCTTCCCATCTCAAGATCCTCAACTTAATCACATGTGCAATGTCCCTTTTGTTACATAAGGTAACATATTAACAGGTTCTGGGTATTGGAACTTAGACATCTTCAGGGGGCCACTATTCTGTCATTGTGTCTATCACACTAACTGATAAGGCTGTTTGGCATACCTGGGGCATGGAAACCTACTGTACCAGCTTGCCTAGATTATTTGTGCAAACAATGTAATTTACACTGAACTGGAATTTTAGTAATTGTGACTGGTCACGTAGGCACCCTCTGCCTATGTCCCCAATAAAAACCCTGGACCCTGAGTCTTAAGAAAGCTTCCCTAGACAGAAACATTGTGTATGTGTTACTGAATTTCATTGCTAGGGGAAGAAGTATATTCTGTGCAATCCTCATCTTGCCCTGGAGTGAAAACTTTAGAAGCCTGAATCTGGGCTCCTCCAGACTGATGTGTCTTTTTCCCTTTTTGATCCTGCCATGTGTCCTTTAGTAAACCATAACCATGAGTACAACTGCCTCTGAGTCTTGGGAATGCTTCTAGTTGTCACCAAACCATCTAGGTGGTCATAGGCCTCCTCCTTCCCCTAAAGAAGACTGATCTAAGATCAGTCCCAATTGCAGCAATGAGGCACCACTCCTCATGGCCTCATATTCCACAGCAGGCTAGTCCAGACTTGCATTCTGTGGGAGGGTTCTGAAAAACAGTGGAGGCTGCAAGGCCTCTTGAGGCTTGGGCCTGAAACTGTCACCATGTCAGTTCCAATGCATTCTGTTGGCCAAAGCAAGTCTCAAGGCAAGCTATATTCAAGGGATGGAGAAATAGACATCACCTTCTGATGGGGGATCTCCAAAAATCTCACTGTAATGGGCATGGATATAGTGAGGTTATTAGTTGGTCCATGAATTCAATCAATCTACTACATCCTGTTAAGAGCTTGGACACTATTCAGTTGTAATGGGGAATGAGAATTATTGCTTTTGTAACAGCAGAATAAGATAACAAAGTCAGTGCTTCCAATTCATTAAGTGACGGTAAAGAGTAAGGTGGATTAGCCAGCAGGAAATCCTAGAGACAAAGCAGTTAGAAAGCTACAGGCAATTGTTCTGGAATGCAATAAAAAGCGATTGGAATACCAACCAGAAAGCCAAGTTATCTATTTGAAGCTGGTGAAAAACTATGCTAGCCAAGACTAGTTAGGGTAGAGCTTGTGGTATTTATGCTTACTCAAATATTTATTGTGTACTGTATGCTGGGACTACAACAGTGAACAAAATAGACAAATTTCTTTCTCCATGGAGCTTATCTTCTAGTTGGATGTTTCTAAGAAGGGAACGTTTAAGCTGAGCCCTAACAATTAGAAAGAGGCATCCCTAAAAGAAAAGAGGGAGTTCCAAGTAGGGGGATGGCATGCACAAAGCCCCCGGGGTTGGAAAGGATGTGTTCCTCTGTAAGTGCAGTCTAGTGGGCTGGAGTGTAGAGAATGAGGGGAAGGATGCAGCCAATGAGGCGAGGAAGATAAATAGATGCCAGCCCATGCAGCAGGGCTTTTCTGGCCACAATAAAGAGGCTAGCTTTTATTCTAAGCATAACTAGAAATCACTAAAAGGTTGTGTGCTTTTAAAAGCCCTCTAGTGTTGTTGAAGGGCAAGAGTGGAAGAGGGAAGATTAGTTAGAGCCTTCCTACTCAGTGTGGTCCACAGACCAGCAGCAGCAGATTCACATGGGAAATATAGAATCTTGGCCCTGCCCCAAACCTAGAATCAGAATCTGCATTTTAACAAGATCCTCAGGTGATTCATTTGCACATTAAAGTTTGCAAAATACTTTAATTTGGAAGTACTTAGGAAGTACTTAAGTTGGAAGATCCTGGTAGCTTGGCCAAATGTAGTGGCTAAGGAGATGCAAAAGTAGAGGGGATTTCTTAAAGATAGTCACAAGCATGTGGTTGGAATTAAAAGCTGGTATCAGAAGGACAGTGTTCAAGACACATGGAAATAGTGGTTGGATGCAGGCATAGAACCACTAGTGTCCTCCAGTGTGCAGAGATATTGCAGGCAAAAGTCCAGCACCCTGGAGAGCTCCCATAAACGTGGTTGACGATCAAAGTCTAAGAATCTACGGAGAGATGCCATTTAGCCTCAAAACCTTAAAGTCACCCTCTTGGGGAAGCTCTGATTATCACTGGATTAACTTCTATGATTCCTGGGGATCATCTTCATTATCAGAAAGATTTCTGTTCCACATGATAAAATGGCTATGATGTTGCTATGATTCGCATACTGTGGTAAAACTATAATCCTGAGGGAGGTCTGAAATGAGGCGGAGGTAAGGGGAAGGCACCATTTTTTTTCTTTTCTTTCTTTTCTTTTCCTTTTTTTTCCTTTTTTTGGAGGCAGGTTGGTGCTCTGTTGCCCAGGCTGGAGTGCAGTGGCACAATCATAGCTCACCATAACCTCGAACTCCTGGGCTCAAGCGATCCTCCCGCCTCAGCCTCCCGAGGAGGTGGGACTACACCACCATGCCCAGCTCAGAGAGAGGCACCTTTCTTGATACAGTTTGCCCTCAAGGGCCCCCTTTCTGCTGGAACAGGGGCTGGACTTGGGCCAAGATTCAGATATTCAACTCCAAAATAGAAACTGCCAGAGCATTAAGTATAGTGATAACTCTTAAAGTGGAAAAGGGTGCGATCTGGGGATATTGTGGAGGAAGAGCTGAAAGACCTTGTGAAGGGTGGGGAAAGGGAGGGGGTGGAGGAGCAGCACCCCTAATTGTTGCCAGGGTCCTCCTCCCATTGCTCTCATCTGCCCTGCCTCGACTTGTGTGCAGCACGTGTAGAAATTCCATTAAAATTTCCCTGATCCTATGAGCTACCAACCATGTCACTCCCACTAAAATGACCAAAATGAAGGACAAGTGTAAGTGAGGCTGTAGGACAATTGGAGCTTCACACATTGTAGGTAAGAATGTAAAATGGTACAACCATGATGGAAAACGGTCTGACAGTTTCTCATGAAGTTAAACATAAACCTACAATATGACCCCGCAATTCTACTCCTAGGTAAAACATATCTCCATAAAAAGACTTTTATGGGAATTTTTATAGCAGCTTTATTCAAAATAGACAAAAATTAAAAACAACCCAAATGTCCCTCGACTATAGAATAGATAGACAAATTGTGGTGTATTTGTATAATAGGATATTACTTGGCAATAAAAAGTAACAAACGCTGATACACATGACAACAAGGATAAATCTCAAAAACATTATGGATAAACAAATTGTGGTATATTTATATAATGAAATATTGCTCAGAAGTTAAAAATAATAAATTATGGATATATGCAACAACAAGGATAAATCTTAAAAACAAGAACCTAGATACAAAAAAAGTAGAAAAAAGTAGAGGGGCTTTATGATTCCATATGATTCCATTTATAAGAAATTCTAGAAAAGGCAAAAATCCCCTTTGGTGATGGAAGCCCAGGCTACTATTTCATACTGGGTGGGACAGGAATTGAAAGGAAAAGGACAGAAGACAACTTTCTGGGATGACAGAAATATTCTGTGTCTTGACTGGGGAGTTGGTTACTTAGGTGTATACATTTGAAAGAATTAAGTATACTTCAGATCCATGATGATTATATATAAATTTTTAAATAACAACAACAACAAAATCCCTTCAGTCTTTGCCACATTCCAAGACACAGGCCCATATCTGCTGGGTTGTTTCACCCTAGAAAAATCTGTGAAGGATGCTCAACAATCCTTCTGGCCTGGAAAGAATGTGGCAGAAGGACTGGCAGTTTGCCCAAGTGGTTGACGCAAAGCTCGAGGCAGCTGGGTTTAGCAAAAGCTTTAACACAAGCTTAGAACAATGCCAGTAACGTGTGACCCTGAAATTGTAACATCCCCACTGGAGCCTGTGTGTCATTGGAAACCTCATTTAAAAGGAGAGCTCACATCTCCTTCTAAGCCACAGAGCCTGATGAATTGCTCAGCTGCTCTTTCAGGCAGTTCTGGTTTCAGTGGCAACTGGGGGAGGAAAAAAAAAATCAACCCAGGTTTTTACTGTTGTGAAAGTTGAGTCCAATATAAAAGGACCTAAAAGAGGAGCCAAAGAACAAGACTACAGAGTAACAGACCACACGCTCTGAGTTTGCTCTTCTTTCTTTCCCATCACCAATTCAGTCCCAGTTCTACTTTAGCTTTGGAACAACTCCTTTCCAGAGTGGATTAATTCAACCAACATGTTATGAGTATTTCCTGTGACCCAGGTACAGTGCCATATACCTAGAATGGAGATGAAAGACAGATCCTGATCCTTGAGAAACTGAGACTGGTGGCAATTAGGCTGCTGTCACATCCATCATTGAATTTGATCCTTACAACCTCTCTATAAGGTAAGTAAAGCAGGAATAATTACAGCTCCTGTGTCACAAGTGAGGAAACTGAGACTCGAGAGAAATTAAATGCATTGCCCCAGGCCACATAGCAAGTAGTAAAGCTGAGATTTGCGTTCAGATATTCTTATTCTGGGTCCCATGTTTTATCCAAAACATGATGAGAATGTAAATTCCTGAAAGCCTTGTGTCTGAAAAATGTTAGGAACTCATATACACAGAACTAATAGAGAGGAAAAGGAATCAGGACCAGGCTGTGTCTAGTCATCAGGAAGGCATCTAGACCATGACTTGTACACTGAGTGTACATGGAGAGCTCAGGCTTGGCTCAGACAGGTGGTCCATATCCACAGTGATGTCACCAGGTGGATGGATCATGAATGTTAACCAGATGTCTTTGTCATTTGGTGTGGCTATAACAGAATACTACAGACTAGGCAATTTAATAAGAACAGAGATTTATTTCTCTCAGTTCTGGAGGCTGAAAGTTCAAGATCAAGGTGCTGGTAACTGCTAATAACCTTCTTATTGTGTCCTTACAAGGCAGAAGATGGAAGGGCAAGTGGGTGATGGACAAATGCTGTGTCCTCAGGTGGCAGACGAGCAGAAGAGGGCGATCCCACTCCAGCATGTCCTTTATATAGCAGCATTAATGCATTCATGAGGAATGCATTGGAGGTTAAGTTTCCAACACATGAATTTGGGGGGACACGTTCAGACCATAGCACAAGGTAAGGTTAGTCAAGTTAATTAATTCCACCCATTGTCCATCAACAGTGTCATTCATAAGTCCCTGATCTATAGGTGAGAGGCACAGGAGGCTTAAGCATGGCAGAAAGAGAGTCAGAGTCTCAGCCAAGTAAGAGAGGACTCAGAGCAAGTCTCTATCAGAGTTCTTGGTGGAAAGCAACAGGATCAGACTCTAGCTCCCTTAAGCAAAAAATAACTTATTAAGAATACAAGTGGCTCACGAATCTAAGGAAAAATTGCACAACCAGACCTCAGAAAGGGCAGGAATGAGGGCAATTCTGAGGATTCAGATAGCAAGGACAGTGGAAAATCTCCTCCCAGATCAACTTCCAAGTGCAGGGAGAGCCTGCCTGGCTGGGCTTGAGCCACCTGCCTTCACTTTGGCAGGTGATGGAGAGGGAAACTTGAGTAACAGACCCCTGAAAACTGTATGCACTGTGAAGTCTTGGTTCTTCAAAGGAAAATCAGAATGCTGTTCGTGCTGTTCTCAGAAAAAGCAGTGTGGATGTTGAGCAAGCAAAAAACCTGGTTGTCTACTATAGGATTCATAGGAAACTAAAAGGCTAAGCAGGGAAACCAAGAAGGAGACATGGTCAGGGAATGTAACAGCAAGACAAAGTAAGAGACTCTTGTGGCCCAGAACTCACTACTATATTGCAAACTCCAGGTAAATAGCAGCAAATTCCTAGACTCCACTGGGTCCTAGGGCAAGGCTCATGAGATCTTTATTGCCTTGCTCAGAACAGGCTTGAGAATTGGAAGAATTTGAGACTGCAAATAGAATGATAACAACATTAGGCACGACATCCTAGAGAAGCTGAAAAAAGCAGAGCTAGCCAGAAAAAAATAAGTATATTGTTAAGCTCACTGTATTTTGTAGAAAGAAGACAAGAAGAATTAAATTACTTAGATTTAAATAATTATGCTGCTTGTGATATAGAAAAACAAAGTGGAATTTTGAAAAATTTGAAAAATACATAAAGCAACAACAGATGAAAATATTTTAGCATTGGATATAATTTCTTAAGAGAAAAATAGTTCATTGATTAAAAGTTGTACCGTGGTGTATTGTTTAGAATGCTTTAGGTTGCAAGCAATGGTAAATCCTTTCTTATACTGGCTTAAATAAGGAAGAAAGTTAATATTGTTCATAACAAGATGTGCAAAGCTAGAACAGGCTCCAGTAACAGTAAAATTGCTGACTCAGCTATACCATTACGGCTTAGACCAGCAGTTCTCAAATGTTTTGGTCCCAGGACACCTTTACACTGTTTATATGGGTTATATCTATCAATATTTGTTGTGGTGAAAATTAAACTGAGGAACATTCAATATTGTTTTGACTTAAGTATATTTTAAAAATTGGTCTTATACAGATATGTGGTTATAAAAGTTAGATATATTTTAATACCATTTTCAGATAATTGTAGACATTCTTCTTTGATACTACACTCAAATTCAACAAGTAGTTTCCTGAAGATTAGTTGTAATGTGGATCTGAAACCATATCAATGAACTTTTTATATTCCATTACATTAATATTTATTAATCTGTCTTGCACTTTGAGTGGATTTTTTATACATGCATAATTCTGTAAAGTCAAATATTGGTCATTTGGAAACTACTTGGTTCACTGAGTGATGCAGATCTTCCAAATACTGACACATTTCATTATACAATATCAAAACAATCATATTCATTAATATCACCACTGATCAGAAAAGTCTCTAAATACTGGGAAGCTGTCAATAAAATACTGGAAAGCTGTCAAGCTCACAATGACAGATACAAATTTTCCAAAACCCTAATTTTTCTCAAAAGCTTGAACTCTATCACTGGCAAAAAATACTGTCCATTGTTTTCCTTGAACTTGTCAAAATTTGAGATAGTGTCTACTAAATACTCGAGTCTAAGTAACCATAGTTTGTCAGTCATCCTTTTGAGAAAAAAGGGAACTAATTTAGTTTGCAACACAATCACACAAGTGCTTTCCTTTGAGATAACAATCATACTTCAATATGCCGTAGAGGGATGAGTACTTGCCATTGTTTCATGTAGCATACTAAAAAGATTCATTGTACTCAAGGGTCAAATTTTGATGAAATTAAAAATATTTATTTCTTCATCAAAGACATTAAGTGAAACTAGTTTTTTCTCTTTTTCTACAAGTGCATGGTGGAATACAAGAATACAATCACTATTCCTACAGTGTGTATTGGGAGTGCCACTGACTTGATTCATGTTAAGGCACCAGCAATTTTACTCACAAGTGGTTTTGTACCTTCATTGCAAATGTCAACTACAGTGAAAAGGACACATAACACTTTAGTATTATTATGAAAATAGTTTTGATCTCATGGAATTCATGGAAAGGTATAGGGGACCCTCAGAGAGTAGCAGGCTAATTAGGGTCTGGAGCCCAGCATGAGGTTACTTTACCCCGATTCATGTGGAAGAGAAGTGGCTATCTAAACAAAACTAGGATTCTGTTAGGAAAGAAGAAAGAGTAATGGATACTGGTAGGCAACCAGTAGTGTCCATTACATATGAGCACAATATATGGAAACCATAGCATAGTTAATATGTTTAGCTGCCATGGAATAACCAACAGATATAAACACCTTACTAAGTATCACTGAGACAACTGGATATAGACATGCAAAAAAATGAAGTCAGATCCCCACCTCACACCATATATAAAAATTAACTCAAGCTAGATCAAAGCCTAAATGTAAGAACTAAAACTATTAATATAAAACTCTTAGAAGAAAATATAGAGGTACATTTTTGTAACCTTGGATTTGGCAGTGATTTCTTAGATATAACACCAGAAACACAAGCAACAAAAGAAAAAATAGATAAATTGGACTTCATCAAAAGTAAAAACTTTTGAATATCAAAGGACAAGGACACTGTCAAGTGAGTGAAAAGGCAACCCACAGAATAAGAGAAATATATGTAAGTCATGTATCTGGTAAGAGTCTAGTATTTTGAATATATAAAGAACTCTTACAACTCAAAAACAAAAAGACAAACAATTTTATGAAAAAATAGGCAAAATATTTGTATAGACACATTACAAATGGCCAGAAAACACATGAAAAGATACCCAACATCATTAGTCATTGGAAAAATGTAAATCCAAACCATAATGAGATACCACTTCACACCTACTAGGGTATGGTGGTTATAATCCCATCTAGGAATTGCTATAATCAAAAAAATGGAAAGTAACAAGTGTTGGTGAGGACGTGCAGAAATTGGAACCTTCATACATTGCTGGTGGTAATGTAAAATGGTTTAACTGCTTTAGAAAATAGTTTGGCAGTTCTTCAAAAAGTTAAACAGAATTACCATATGACCTAGAAATTCCACTTCAAGGTATGTAACCAGAAGAATTGAAAACAGGTGTCCAAGCAAAACTTGTACATAAATGTTTGTAATAGAACTAGTCACAACAGCCAAAAGGTGGAAACAACTCAAATGTCCATCAACAGATGAATAAACAAACAAAATGTGGTATACAATGGAATATTAACCAGTCATAAAAAGAATGAAGTACTGATACATGACACAACATAGATGAGCCTTGAAAACACTATGCTAAGGGAAAGAAGCCAGACACAAAGGGTCACATATTGCTTTATTCCATTTATATGAAATGCCCAAAATAGGTAAAGGCATAGAGGCAGAAAGCAGATTCGTGGTTGTCAAGGACTGGAGAAGGGAGAAATGGGGAGGGACTGCTTAATGGGTGCAGGGTTTCCTTTTAGGATGGTAATATTCTGGAACCGGATAGTGGTAATAGTTATACAACAGTGTGAATGTACTAAAGGCCACTGAATTGTATACTTTAAAATGGTTAAAATGGTGAATTTTAGGTTGTATGATTTTTACCACAATTAAAAACAAAACTAAAAGCCTTCCTAAGGTTGCACAACAGCAAATACGTCCCAGAGATGGTTTGGCAAATGAATCATCACAGTAAGAAAAGTTTAGCCCTGTGACAATTTTAAAAAGTAACAATCACACAAGGTACTAGGTTCAAACCATAACAGGCAAATGATATCCTGACTGAGAGACAAGGATTCTACTTAATTCAACTGATAAAGCTGTGAGACTTACTGGCATAGCTGTCTCAGTGGCAAGGCAATAATGATTGAATAACATAGTGATTGAATAAACAAGCAAATATACCACCCTGGAAAAGGAGACAGAGCAAATCAAAGTACATTTGGCTCTAGATATTACCACTGAAACAGACCTTGAAAATATTCTCATTTTAGAGACTTAGAAAATGGGAAGTACCAGAAAAGTTGTGACTTGCTTAAGGTTACACAGCTACTTAGTAGAAGAACTTGACCCAAAGAACCAATGTCCTGCCCCTTTCTACCATACGATGTTCCTAGTCAGGGTAATTCCATAAACATCTTTCAGAACGGCTGTAATTTGAACGTTCATTAAGCCAGGAATGACTGTATTTCCCCTTGTATCCTCTGGGTTCCTCAAATACACCTACAACGAGAAACCTCTCTACACTTTAAAAATAGCTCCTACCCTTATGCTCTACATCTTGACTTGTGTCACCTCCCAAGTTAGAGTGCTGGCTACTCCAGGACTACCCCTCTATTTTATCCCTTCATGTTCCAGAAACCAGTCACCAAACATGCCAGTTCTGACTTTGGACTCTCTTCTGTTCTCGTCATGATAACCTTTGAATTGGACTATTTCATATGACTCCCAACTGCCCGAGGTCATCCATGGGTGGATCCAGCACTGATTCAGGAGGCACATGACTCTGAGATGGAATTTAGTTTCAAATGCTATGACACCTACTATTGCTGTAGATGGGACAAAATCTGGGTGTGGTAGTATTCCCTTCCCTGGTATGGTTCCAGATTAACAGTGAGCATAACAATAAACTATAAATAAGTTAAAAAGACTCTGACCTCAGCAATGGCAACTGTGACAAACTCTTGGTACTTTGTTCCTTCAGATGCACAGAGAGCAATTTTGACTTAGTATTACAAACAATACTGGATTATTTGGTTTCCTTGGTAACCTGCAGTTCTGCCCTTGGTGACAATCAAAGACTGTGGAGGCTCCAGTTTCCTTCTAGCTCTAAAAATTCTCATTCTATGAATATCTGGGGTTGTAGAGTCTCCCTCCTACCAAAGGGAGACTGGTACAAATGTAAAACTATTAAACTTTAAGATACAGAAGCAGAGACAAAGATGGCTGCATGAGAGGCAATTTGGTGAAATTCAGGGAAAAGCAGGCTAAGTTTCTTCCACGGACTGGATATGCTATTAGAATTGCCCAACAACAATCCTAAATTATCATTAGCAGAGGTTTAAGTTACACTCCAGCCCACTCTGTTAACTAAAGCAGAGTAATAAGTACATATTGTTGAAAACTTTCTTTTTAAAATGGCTACAACCTATAAAATTTCAAGAATTAAATTGTTGTGTTTTGGAGAAAATGTTCTTATCTAGGACTATTCTCTAATAATGCATGATGAGCTATTACTGTATAGTACCATTAGTAGCACCAGCTTTGAGCACAGACATCCAGACCAGAGGGCAGGGGTTCGTGTCTGATTGATCCAGCAGCATCTGGAAGGACAGGAAGAGAAATAATAAAATCATCAAATGGAGCCTGAAGCCCCCAGAAGCTGCCATGTCACAGACTGTACTTCATTCAGGAACAAAGTGCAGAGTCAATTGTGACCAACGTTCTTGAACAAGATAAGCTTAGGGTGACTGCTCCCTTTTTGGTAAGATGTGTGCAGTTTTGTGCTGAAAGAGTATGAATAACATCCACCAACTCCTTGCTTAGAATGTTTGTTTACTGTTTACTTTTTGTAAACAGTTTACTGTGCCTGTTAGTTTCCCTTTTGATACAAATGTCACCATAAAGAGTTTGGGAGAAACTTGTCAATTTATATCCCAAACAAGCCAAAAATACATTGTCCATGAATCTCACCATGGGCCCTGGGTGAGTAAAAAAACAGGGTCAAGACATCTTCTTCCTTTGCTGGAGGCTGAGCCTGGCCGCATGGAGCACTGTCTGGGCCCTCCTGGGGCCCATAAAGAGTAAACTCCTAATTCTGGACAGAAGAGGTGGGAGATACTAACCAAAATCTACCTTTACTGCCAACGAACATAGCTCAGGGTAATTGTCCACATGGGTAGGCCAACCCCACTCAAAGGTTAGCCACTGCCCAGGGGAAAGGGGAGGCTGCAAAGCAAATGTACTTCCAGGTGGCAGCTCTTGCTGTTCCAGGCAAAAAATGAGGAAAGACAAGAATAAATCCTACCCATCCACACTGAGCGGCTGTGGGACATCCACTCTGTGCAATAAACAAACATGGACAAAGACTGTTCCCACCATGCAAGGACTCACTCCCCTAGGACCACAGAGAAAGGGGTGGGCTGGGAGGCGGCTGTACTTAGGGAAATCCCTCCCAGTACTACCTGGCTCAGAGATAAGAGGCAGCCCCATGTTTTTCTAACCATAAAACAAATGATGGTTATGAAACCTTATAGACCTTGCTGGTTTAGAAAATAGGACATCTCAAATATTGGTCCCCTGCCTGCCAAGCTTTGGGTCCTAAAGACTGCTCACTTGCAAGATCTGCTTTACCAAGGTCCTGAGGCTGAAAGTCTGGCAGAGGTGCTAGGAACAACAGGTGGCTTTCACACCTGTAGCCCAGGGTGTGCTGGGGACAGAGTGGCTGCCCACCAGCATCTCTGGGAGCCTTGAGCTGCTGGCATTCTATTAAGCACCATTCAGATGTGCCAGGGACAATGGTCTTCTGCCCAGAACCCTGGCACTTGTCCCCATTCCAGCTCCTTTGTGGAGAGGACCTGGCCCTGAACTCTTCCCAGTTGGCTGGAGTTTCTCTCCCCTCGGCCTGGCTCTCGCCAGCTCTTTTCCTGTCTAGATTTCCCCTTCCCCCGCATTGTCCGTTGCTCCGTGGATACCCACATGGCCCTGGGAATTACTGTTGCTGCACTTCCCTCCCTCTCTCCCTCCCTTGCTCCTTGGATCAGATGTTCAAACCAGACTTCTCCCCTTGAGCGCTGCTGGCATTTTGCCCATCAAGTTAAAGAGAGCTGGCGGGAAACAGGCAATCCCCCTCTCGGCAGGCACTTGCCTGGCATGGCCCAGCAAGAACCAAGGGTAAAAACCTTTCAGTCCCCTGTGCTCTGTGCCCCATGCCTCAGCACCTCGCAGCACCCTCGCCTTTTAACTTTCTCCTTCCTCTTTCTCTGACTCATTCTTTTTCTTTGTTCTCTCTCCCTGTCTATTTCCCTTCCTCTTCCTCTATTTCTGCGGTATATGGGCTGTAATCTGGTGGCCTGGATTTATGCAACAGCCTCCTAAAAATCTTGCAGGTGCAACTTCCATCTCCGGTTCTCCCTCCACACCTTGGGCAGAGTGACCGCTTTGTCACTCCCTGACTTAAGACCCTGCGCTGGCTTCCGAGTGCCCACAGAATAGAGCCCAAGTTCCAACATGGCAGACAAAGCCCTTCATCGTGTGGCTTCTGTCTGCCTTTCTTCCTTCCACTGGATTGTTTATTGGTTCAGCAAACAAATGAATTTATTTATTGAGTGCCTACCATGAGAAGATACTATACGGGGAACTGGAGATAAAATAAATATGGAATGAATACAAAAATGTTTATAAATGAAACAATATATCTGGGATTTGCTTCAAAATAACCCATGGAGTTGGAGAAGGGGAGTTGGTGCAATGGGAGAGGTGTAGACAAAATGAGATTGACCATCACTTGATAATTATTGAAGCTGGGTGATGGGTGTGGAGGTGCATTATATCATTCTCTGTACTTCAGCACATGTTTGAAAATATTTTTGTTTAAAAAATGATGGGAAAACAGAACAGACATGTCTCTGGATTCCCTTCTCTCACTGTTCTCTATGTGCTCTATGCTCCAGCCATAGTAAGCTTTCAGGTCCTCAAATAGAGCAGTGTTTTAACCTCCAGGTATTTATGTGCCCTTTCTGCCTGGAACCCTGTTTCCACATCCTTCTCTACCTGCCCCAGCTCAAACAACATGACTTTCTCTGGGAAGCATTTTCTGACACCTCCAGACCAAGTGAGGGGCCCCTGCTCCGTGTCTGCACACCACCTCATCATAACACTGTCAATTGTAATTACTTATTCAATTGTCTGCCTTTTTTGCTCTCTGCATACAGAGATTTTTGTCTTGTTCCCTATTGTATCCCCTGAGCCTAGCACATGGCAGAAGCTTAGTAAATATTTCCTGAATGGATGAATAAAATGAACTGTGTAGTCTCTACTACAGCAGCTGGCACAAACCTGGCTTCGTTATATGGCCTGGGTGGGATGGGTGAGGAAGGGCAGCAGCTCCCTTGGCACTGGCCGGGCGCATATGGATGGTCCATATGGTCCATCTCCCCTGCCAGTGTCAGGCATTTCCACCCTGGGCTGACAGCTTCAGGGCTGAGTCCACTTAGAGCAGAATCCTGGAACTTTTCTGGGCATAGAAATTCTAAAGTTCATTTTGTAAAATCCAAACTGATGACCTGGTAATACTTCTTCCAGCTTTTGTGTGAATTACAAAGTAATCTAAGTGTAGGTGACCAAAGAGACAAGAGAATGACATTTACTTAAAGTTTCTTGTCAATAATACACCACCTGCATCTGTCCATACCTTGACACATGTATTTCATACAATTGTAGATTGTATGAAATAGTATACGGTAGCTTGTTATTTAGCAGGAGTGTAAAGCATGGGGTCACAGGCCATACCTTGCTGACACACATGGCTGATCACGTATGTTTCTCAGAGAGAGGCCTTTCCAGACCACTCTATTCTGCAGCAGCCTGCACTCTACACCCATCCAGTCTTTCTCTCTCCTGTTCAATTTTAGTGGCATTTATTACTACCTATAATCACTCGTGGTTTACTTACTGGTGATCTGCCCCATCCTCCTCCTCTAGAATGTAAGCTATGTGTAAGCAGGGACTTATAGGTGTTAAGTCTCTAACATATAAACCAAAGCTGGGCACATGGTACGGGTTCAATGAATGAATGAAGATTCAACAGGAATGGGATATATATATATAAAAAAGAATGAATGAATAAAAGTAGTATTTATTACTGAATAGGGACCCTCTGCAATAATAGAAGCAAACTTTTTAATATAGTCTTTTGCCTCTGCATTCATGCAATACTTATAAAAGCATTCTTTCTGTAAAATATACAAAGGTAATAAAACACTTTAGCAACATGCAATAAAATGAGCAAAAGAAGGACCTCTCATACCCAGGAGCTCACGCTACAACCAAAGGGAATTCTGAGTAACATAGATATCTTCAGATATAAAATGCTGGCTGTGCAATCTCCTTTTATTTTTCAGTGGAATACTTACATAGGCAGCAATAAGACTTGAATACTATCTAACCCAGGAACAGTCTATAGTATGTACAAAAATGGAAACATCTTTACATGCCTTTGCACATTCTTCCACAACAACATTTTTAATGGCTGCGTGTTATTTTACTGTATGGACTTCCATTTTGGGGTATTTAAGTTAACCATAATTTTTCATTATTTTAAGCATTGTTGCTATGAAAATCTTTATATTAATAGTTACATCTTTGTGTTAAATGATTACTTCTGTGGAATAAATTCTCTGTCAACAAATTGTTGGATTGGAGGATATATTATAGATACTAGTAAGTTATTTGATAGCTTCCCCAGACACCCTATTTCTGAGTTTTTGATCTGTGAAACTGCATAGATCCTTAACTGCACCCTGCTACTGGAGGCATACCCTTGTGTCCTGCCCAGCCAGTGGGACCTTGCCCCTCAATCACAAGCCTCTATCCACGGCTCCCTTTCCAGATTCTCTGTCCCATTGCTCTGACTGCCGAGGTAGACCATTCTTTCCCTTGCACAGGATCACCCTGCCTAGTGAATGCACAGAGTCAGGCCCTGCCTGTCCCTACTGCCTCTCTGTTTGTGACTATTGTGGGACACACAAATAGTCCCAAGGTGTGAGAATTATTGTAGTGTCTTATGGCATATTGTCATATGGTTCTTATGACATATTTCTGGTCATTTCTGCAATTTACATAATACCGCTTCCTTGGTCATGGACTCTTAAATGTAACTCCCAATAATAATATTGTTCCTTTAGCAAAACATGATCTTCTTTATAATAATCAACTATATATGGCACGGGTTCTAGGATGTCTTGTGGAAAACCTGGATGAAACAACCCATTAAAAGACTAGTGACTCTACAGACTCTAATCACAAAAGAATGGTGTTTATATGTTTTAAAAATTGTTTTAGGCTGAGCATGGTAGCTCATACCTGTAATCCTAGCACTTTGGGAGGCTGAGGCAGGAGGATCGCTTGAGCCCAGGAGTTCAAGACCAGCCTGAGCAACATAATGAGACCCCATCTCTACAAAAATAAAATTTTAAAAATTAGCTGTGTATGGTGGCTTACGCCTGTAGTCCCAGGTGGGAGGATCACTTGAGCCCAGGAGTTTGAGGCTGCAGCGAGCTGTGATTGCACCACTGCGATCCAGCCTGGACAACAGGGAGAGACTCTGTCTCTAAAAAATAAATAAACAAACAAATAAATACAATAAAATTTTTTATTGTGGAAAAATATATATAACATGCAGTTTACCATTTTAACCATTTTTAAGCGCACAATTCAGTGGCATTAAATACAGTCACAGTGTTGTGTAACCATCACCACTATTTCCAAAACTCTTTCATCACCTCAGACAGACACTCTGGAACCATTAAGCAATAACTCTCCCATTTCTCTCTCTCCCAGCCCTGGTAACTTCTATTCTTTGTGTCTCTATAAATTTGTCTTTTCTAGACACCTCGTGTAAGTGGAATCATACAATATTTTCTTTTTGGGTCTGGCTTATTTCACTTAATGTAACATTTTCAAGGTTCATCCATGTTGTCACATGTATCAGGATTTCATTCCTTTTTATGGCCGAATAATACTCCATCGTATGCCTGTGCCACAGTTTGTTTAGTCATTCATCTGCTGAGGGACACAGGTTGTTTCCACCTGTTAGCTACTGTGAGTAGTGCTGCTATTATGATATGACTAGCATTTCTAATTACCCTAATTACCAAAAAAAGGTGTTTAACCTGTTCTTATAATTCATCTCTGTCCCATTTTAAATTTTATATATATTCGTATATATACATATATATACACATGCATACATATATATATATACTAGCCACATTCTGTCTGAATAATCAAAGTTTTAAATAGTATGCCAAACTAGCCTAATTTTGTTTATGTATGAACTAGCCTCAGTCCAGGAATTATTTGAGGAAGTTTACCAAATACATAGGCTCAAAACAGGTAAAGCAGCCAGGCGTGGTGGCACACCCCTGTATTCCTAGCTACTCAGGAAGTTTTGGTGGGAGAGTCACTTGAGCCTAGGAGTTCAAGTCTATCCTGGGCTACATAAGTGAGACTCCATCTTAAAAAAAAATTTTTTTAAATAGAATTAAATAGGCAAAGAGGGGAAAATGAAGAGAAAACCAAGAATGACATTATAAAATGAAGCCAGAGGTAACATCAACAAAAATGTATAATCCAGTATATCAGAAATTCTTGCAAAATAGGTAGATCACAATTTCTAAGCTTCCTTGTGACCAAAGAAAATATCAGTCATAAATCACAGGGTCTCTAAGATAAACAAACAGACAAAAAACTACAAGTAGCTCCAAAGAAAGAAGCACAGATGTTCCCGACATTGAATTGCAAGAGAATTAAGGAGAACTATTTAATAAAACAGGTATGTCTTCGTTAATTTTCTTGCACCAAATACAGAGTTTCAGGTGGCTGTTTCTTATGCTGCTGCTCAAAGGAAGCTAAACATATAACATAAAGTGGAACTAAGGAAAAAAACAATCAAAGGGACGGACGGGGTAAAGAAACCTGTCCAAATATTCAATTCTCTGCCCAGGCATGAAATTTGGATCTTAGCAGGAATTAATGAACTTCATATTCCCAAGGAATGATTTTTAATTATTTCTTACAACTAAATTTTGGATAGGAGTTGAGTAGCAGGGAATTTTATGTTGTATTTTCTGAGAAGAGCCGAGAGGCCATTATAGGCTCTTCTAAGAAAATACAACATAAAATTAGTAGCCCATGCTACCGATTAAGGGCAAACTGATGTACTAAACATCTACACTAAGTAGAACATAGGCCTGGTATCCCTTTATCAAAATTACAAGGCTTAGACAATATCAAATGTTGGTGAGGATGTGGAGCAACTGGAATTCTCACACGTTGTTATTGGGAATATGTAAAATGATACAATCACTTTGAAAAAAAGCCTGGCAGTTTCTTAAAAATGAAATATGCACCTATCACATGACATAGCAATTGTGCTCCTAGGCATTTACCCAAGAGAAATAAAAACATATGTTCACAAAAGGATTTATACAAGAATGTTCATAGCAGCTTTATCATAATAATTAAAAACTAGAAAAGCCTAGGGTCCATCAATAGGAGAATAGATAGACACACTGAAATACTCATACAATGAAATTCTAGTCAGCAATAAAAAAGGAAAGAACAACTGATTCAAACAACAACATGAGTGGATCTCAAAAACATTATGCTAATAAAGCTTTGGTAGAGGAAGGAGATGATGTGAAAACTGAAAAGCATGCTGGAGTTGAGTCAGGATGCAGATTTGTGTCCAGTTCCATGAACCGGAACAAATTGCCTCAGTTTTTGTCCTGGGAAAAATGGGAATAATAATCCCTGATTGTGAGAATTAAATATACATGATGTGATCTTATTTTGTAATTTAAAAATTTACATATAGATTGTGTGCATCTTTCTGTAACTTGCTTCTTTTTATTTAACACTGATCTGAAAGTACTTGGTAAAGATCAGTGTGGAAACAAGTATTATTATTATTAGTCAAAAGAAAAAGGATTACAGTTGGAAAGAAGAGGGCAAAGAGAAAATATGGCTTAAAGAGAGCACCATGTATTAAGTTTTCTATGTTTTGTTACCAAAAAACATTATGCTGAGTAAAAGAAGCCTTACCAAAAGAGTTCACACTGTATGATTTCATTTATGTGAAGTTCTAGAGCAGACAAAGCCAATCTATGATGGATAAAATCAGAACAGTGGCTACCTCTGGTGGGATGGGGTAGGGATTGACTGGGACAGAGGAGGAAAAAACTTTCTGGGGTAATGCTAAAGTTCCACACTTTATAGGATATTAAAGGGAATCAAAATTAATCAAATGGTACTCTTACAAGATGGGCATTCCACTGTCTGTAAATTTTACCTCAAAAGAAAGAAAAATAACTACAAATAAATTTTGAACTCTCATTCATGAAGATCATCGGGGGAAGTGTACTGATGACTACAACTTAATTTAAAATTCACTAAAAAATAGAGATGAACAGAGGGATAGGGGTATGGATGATAAGTGTCAAAATAAGTAAAGTAAAATGTTGATGGCAGAATCTAAGTGATGAGTGTGTGGTTACATACTATAAAACTCTTTCAACTTTCCTGTAGGCTTGCAAGTTTTTGTATTAAAAAAATAGAGGTCTTAACCAAGACTCTTGCCAAGATATGACTATTCCATTTCTTCATAGAAATGAGCCAAAGTAAAACATAATTTAATAATAAAAACTCTTTTTAAAACAAAATTATTAAAAGAGACCTAGATTTCCTTGGGATTTTTGTTATTAACCTAGGGTGGATTTTTAAAAATGTGATTAAATGTATCTGTTGATCTTTTAATTCAAATGAGATAAATCAAAAAATGTAAACATCAGTTAATATATTCAACTCTGAACATTACAACCACAGTGTTAAGTAAAATCCACAGGGTGGCAGAGAAAAGGAATCACAGATGTGCACATCACTACTTTAAATGCATAATGGAAAATATTTTATTTCTTCTGTTAATAGAAAAGATGTGCAAACTTTTAACAAGAAATTCACTATACAAGACACAGAACTAAATTTTCAATCTGAATCTGAACTCCAACCTTTGCCTGAGGATATTTGCTTATATGAAAAGTGATGATAATTTGTCGTGCTTATTTGCACAATTCTCTCTCTTGTGGAGGTTATCTTTTATCTTTGAGTGAGGGACTGTGCAGTTAACCCTCGTCACCACTCACACGGTGCACATCCATCCCCGGGTACTCTTCCAGTGGTCCCAGCCTCCCACTGCCCCTGGAACCCAGAAGACTTGGAACCTCTGCATTCTTGGCCAAAGCACTTGCTTCAGCACTGTCAACAGATCTTTGAGCACCCATCCTTTTACTTTAAGCAAATGCTTTACCTGCTGTGAGGAAAATTTCAAAGTAGCAATAGAAGGAAAGGATGAAATAAGAAAAAGAAAAAATATTCCCTACAATCTAATTACAAAGAGGCTAAGTGAGTAGACCAGACATATTTGAGCTAGTCACAGAAATCAACATTGTTTTACACCTAAGATTATTCCATTTGAGCAGGCCTGGATTTGTCTTCTATAAATTTCCAAAGGGAGTCCTCATTCGTCCACACGCTGGGTTAAGCCAATGCCCCTACAGTGCCCCTCTCTGATACATGCTTTGGGATGGCAATGACGCAGTGCTGATTTCATGTCAGCCGTTGTCCGATTTATTTTTGTTTGGAAGGAGGAAGACAACGAATGAGTGAGAATGAGTGAATACAACCCAGTCGGGCCCTGTGGGCCGGGGTGGGGGTGGGAGTTGGGTACCGAGGCGGCAGCTTCGGCGCGGGAGGCCGCGGAGCTCGAAGCCGGACCAGCCCTGGCGTCGGGGCCGCGACCCTGATCCCGCAGCGCAGGAGAAGGGAAACTGAAACCGGCCGCTGAGCCCGACTCGGGACCGTGTGGAGCCCCCTGGAGCTAAAATCAGGATGTTCCCGCTTCAGGAGGGACGCGGAGCCTGAGGATCCCACGTTCCTGCTGGACCCCTTTGCCGCTCACCGTCAGCACAGAGCCGTGGGCTGCCAGGCGGCTTTGGATATAGCCCGCTCCTCGGCATCTCAGATGGCAGCACGCCAGGGACCGCCGGCTGCAGGATGCAGGCTGGGGCCGTCTGCCGCCTTCGGGATGCTGGGAATGTCGGGGGGGGGGGTGCTTCATGGACACGTTTGGGATGAGGAACGACATGACTGGGAACATGGAACACATGGCCGCTGGAGGCAGCTGCCAGACCCTCTCATCCTCTGCGGTCATCTCCCGCTCCAACGCGGGGTTGGTGTCTACCAGGAGACGGCAGAGATGCGCCCGGACGCGGCCGGGTCCAGGAGACCGGGACGACTGCTCTGGATTCAGACAGTGGCCTGGAGCAGATGTCCATCGGACTCACACCTGGGACAGGGTTCATTCTCCAGGGCTCCACGTGGACGGGAGTGAGGCGGCGGTGGCATTTGTCCAGGAGTGGCGGAGGGAGAGAGCTGGATGCCCGCAGCAGCGGCCTGGTGCGGATTGAGGCGGGAGGGCATGAGGCGGCCAGGTGGGGAGCAAAGGGCTGAGGGGCCTCCCACCTGGCCGCACAGGGACCTGAGGACTCCCGCTCCCGACGGTGCCACCGTGACTGGCGAGGGCCCTAGGCCCTCAGCCTCTCTGGTGCAGGCTGAGAGGCTGAAAAATCATCCCCTAAAATATTTTCTCTCCAACTCCCACGCACAATCTAATATGAAATTAACAGGCAACCCGGCCCCCGCCTCCTTCTTTTTCCTTCTTAGTCCCCTTACCATGATGCCTCCACTTGTCCTGTATCCACTAACTCCATCTTTCGTTTTGCTGCTCTGTGTTTGAACCTCCTCAGCTTCTCCATTCTACCCCTCCCACGCATTGAAGGGGTTTTGGGGTGAGCGGGTTTAGGGGCCTCCTCCATTCCTCAGCCACCCAGGATCTTTGCCCACCCCTTCCTCAGAGCCCCCACTGGGGGCCACAGCCCTGTGCAGAGCTGCGCGCGGAGCACACTGGCTCCGGACTCTCTCCCTCTGCCCTCCCTCCCTCCGCCCTCCCGCCCACACACACATCGCAAAAATCTTCCCCACATTCTTCTCTGCCTTTATTTTTTGAATTGTGCAACTTGTATCTAAGTGTTTACGAAATAAACGAGAATGGAAAAAAGAAATATAAAATTGGTGGAGCCAGCCGGGCAGGGCGGCTCACGCCTGTAGTTCCAGCTACTCGGGAGGCTGAAGCAGGAGGATCACTGGAACGGAGTTAGAGGCTGCACGGAGCTAGGATCATGCCACTACACTCCAGCCAAAATTTGTGGAGCCAGAATTCCTTTAGCAGATGGACTGATCCTATCTTTGGATTGTTGAAAATGACTGTTTATATAGCAATTATGCAAGTGCATCATGCTACGGGGATACTTGAGATTTTAAATGTAAAGGAGTCAGGAAAATGGCATGCAGAGTATTCAGCTAGAAGATGCAAAACAGCAGCCAACTGCTCAGAAACCAACTGCACTAAGACCAAAACCCTGCTTTAACATTAAGGTCCCATGACCCGTTTTACGTTTTGTTGAAAGGTAAATTCCTTGGCATTTTTTTTTCTTTTCTTTTCTACCTGACAAATGCCATCCTGTGGGAACAGGACATGAGAACTGTCTCACAATTTCAGAGCTTCGTGTTAGTCTCTGTTGGACTCGTCTAGCAAGTCGACTCACCCCTTTCTTAACCAGGCAACAACCAGATATATTGGTGTCATTTAGGAGCACACCCTCCTTTAAATGCTTATTCAGCTGCATCTCCAACAATTTGGACCTGCTACCTTCATTCATATTTCAATACATATTTATGACCTGAAGTTTTAACTCTGCCACTTCTTGATCACAATTCAAGCTAAGCATTTTATATTATGAAAAAAAGAAATGCTGTGCCAGATGAAAAATACACTCTCATAATTACAACAATAATAGCACAGCAAAAGGTAGTTTGTCTAAAACTTAAAGTACTCAGGATTCATCATATTATAACGAATGTACATTTTACTGAACAGCAAGAAAAATCAGAGATTAAAATATGTATGTTCTCCTAAAATTTTTAACTCAAAAATAGGGGAAAAAATCTCTTCCTACTTCTCTCAATTTCTTTCTCTTTCTTTCTCCCATATTAAATTGTCCCAAAATTGAAAAAGTTCTTCTTTAGAAAAGTCAATTTTCAACTAAGTTGTGATTAGTTTTTAGTCAATACAACTGTTTTTAACATTGTATTCTGTCTTTCCCCCCAGTTAATTGGGTTATTTTAGAAACAAATCAACTATTTGCAGGCAGTCCTTTATATGGTCAACATATACTATGGGGCAAAATGTTGGCTTAGATTACCCCTGTGAACAAATGTAGAAACCAAGGTACAGTGAGGGAGCATGATTTGCCCATTTGATACAAAAATTTTACATTTCCTGAACTGAATGGTTGGTTAGGATAGTTGAGTAGACTTTAGGACTAATAGGACAAGGCCTTGGGGTCCAATCCCCTGACAGATAATAAAGCACTATTATGGTCACAGATTCTAGCGAGCAAACATCTGATACACGTAAGCCATAGGTCAAAAGACAGATCAGGCAAGAGAAGGATCTGAGTATATCCATCCATCCCCACTGCCGGAAAGACAGCTGAGAGCACAAGCTCAGCTGAGGCCAAACAGTGGTGAAACTAACAACTGAGGTTACCATGTACACACACACCCACTTTGGAAATTTTAACTAAACCAAGTATGCTGAAGTATCCTGATGGCTATGTTGCATGAACCCACACATCATACTGCATTTGTCCCAAATGACACATCGTTTGTTTATCAAAGACATCCTTCATTTATTTGTGCTTTAAATTCCAAGCCACTAAAGATAGCTCTCTTTAAGGTTAACCAATTCATGTTCTTTGTTGACTTTCTGAAATTACATGAAAGAAAAAAAGTTGAAATGTCAGCTAAATAAAACTAACACTTAGATATTTGGGTACTCCAAATCTACTTTGGAAATAAGAAGAGTTTAAACAATAAATTTCTTATACATCCTACTTAGCGAAGTTATAATCATTTTTTCCTATTATTATATTATTTTTAATTGACACATAATAATTGTACATATTTATGGGGTATAATGTGATATTTCAATACATATATACAATCTGTAAGGATCAAATCAGGGTAATTAGCATACCTATCACCTCAAATATTTATCATTTCTTTGTGTTGGGAACATTCAAAATCCACTATTCTAGCTATTTGGAAATACACAATAAATTGTTTTTATAGTCACTTTTTAGTGCTATAGAGCACTAGAACTTGTTCCTCCTATCTAGCTGTACTTTTGTTTCCAACCAACTTTTGGCTATTCCCCCCTCCCTTTTTCCCTTCCCTGCCTCTGGTAACCACTATTCTACTCTCTACTTCTATGAGATCAACCTGTTTAGCTTCTACAAATGAGTGGGAAAATGCAGTATTTATCTTTCCATGTCTGGTTTATTTCACTTAACATAATGTCCTCCAAGCTCATCCATGTTGCCACAAATGACAGAATTTTATTCTTTTTCATGGCTGAATAGTATTCCATTGTGTATATATTTTCTTTATTCATTCATCTGTTGATGGACACAGGTTGATCCTACATCTTGGCTATTGTTAATAATGGTGCAATAAACATGGGGATGCAGATATCTCTTTGACATACTGATTTTCTTACCTTTGGATATATACCCAGTAGTGGAATTGCTGGATCATATGGTATTTCTATTTTCAGTTCTTTGAGGAGCCTCCATACTCTTTCCCATAATGGCTTTACTAATTTACATTCCCTTTCTTCACATCTTCACCAGCATTTGTTATTTTTTGTCTTTTTGATAATAGCTATTCTAACTGGGGTGAGATGATATCTGATTGTGGTTTTGATTTGCATTTCTCTGATGATTAGTGATGTTGAGCATTTTTTCACATACCTTTGACCATTTGTATGTATTCCTTTGAGAGGTGTCTCTTCAGCTCATTTTGCTGACTTTTTAATTGGGTTATTTTGGGTTTTTTCCTATTCAGTTGAGTTCCATTAATATTGTGGATATTAATCCCTTGTTAGATGAATAGTTTGCAAATATTCCTTCCATTCTTTAGGTGGTCTCTTCACTCTGTTGATTGCTTCCTTTTCTGTGGAGAAGCATTTTAGTTTGATATAATCCTATTTGTCTATTTTTGCTTTTGTTGCCTGTGCTTTTGAGGTCCTCTCCATAAAATCTTTGCCCAGATCAATGTCCTAAAGCATTTTCCCTAAATTTTCTTCTAGTAGTTTCATACTTTTGGGTCTTACATTTAACTCTTTAATCCATTTTGAGTTGGTTTTTGTGAATGATGAGAGATAGGGTTCCAGTTTCATTTTTCTGCATATGGATATCCAATTTCCCCAGCACCAGGATAGTTTTTATTGAAAAAACTATCCCTTTTCCAATGAATGCTCTTGGCACCTTTGTCGAAAACCTTTGTCTGGCTATAAATATGTGGATTTATTTCAGGGTTCTCTATTTTGTTCCATTGGTCTCTGTGTCTGTTTATATGCCAGTACCATGTTGTTTTGGCAACTATAGCTTAGTAGTATATTTTGAAGTTTGGCAGTGTGATGTGTCCAGCTTTGCTCTTTTTTGCTCAGAATTGCTTTGGCTATTTGGGGTTTTTTGTGGTTCCATATAAATTTTAGGATGGTTTTTCCTATTTCTGTAAAGAATGGCATTGGTAGTTAGGTAGGGATTGCATTAAATCTGTAGATATTTTTTGGCAGTATGGTCATTTTCTCAATATTAATTCTTCCAATCCATGAACATGGGATGTCTTTCCATATTTTTGTGTCCTTTTCAATTTTTTTCATTAGTATTTTATAATTTTCCTTGTAGAGATATTTCACTTCCTTGATTAAATTTATTCCTAGGGGTTTCTTTCTAGCTATTATAAATGGAATTGCTTTCTTGATTTTTTTCCCCCACTAGTTTGTTACTGGTGTATGGAAACACTACTGGTTGTTCTATGTAGATTTCATATCCTGTAAATTTACTCAATTTGTTTATCAGTTCTAAGAGTTTTTTGGTGTAGATTTTTAAAGTTTTCTATATAAAAGATCCTGTTGTCTGCAAATGGGGACAATTTGACTTCCTCCTTTTCAATTTGGATGTCCTTTATTTCTTTCTCTTATGTAATTGCTCTGGCTAGGACTTTCAGTACTATGTTGAATAAAAGTGTTGACAGTGGGCATCTTTGTCTTGTTTCAGATCTTACAGGAAAAGCTTTCAACTTTTCCCTGTTCAGTATGATGTTGGCTGTGGGTTTGTCATATATGGCCTTATTTTGTTGAGATATGTTCCTTCTATACCTAACTTGTTGGGAGTTTTTATTAAATATTATGAAGGAATGTTGAATTTTATCAAATGATTTTTCTGTGTCTATTGGGATGATCATGTGGTTTTTTCCTCCATTCTGTTGATGTGATGTATCGTGTTTATTGATTTGCATATGTTGAACCATCCTTGCATCCCTGGGATAAATCTTACTTGATTGTGGTGAGTGATCTTTTTAATGTGCTGCTAGATTTGGGGGGTTTTTTTGAGAATTTTTGCATTTATATTTATCAGGGATATTGGCCTATAGTTTTCTTTTTTTGTTGTGTCTTTGTCTGGTTTTGGTTTTAGGGTAATGCTGACTACATAGAATGAGTTTAGAAGAATTTCCTCCTATTCAATTCTCTGGAAGAGTTTGAGAAGAATTGGTATTAGTTTTTCTTTAAATGTTTGGTAGAATTCTTCAGTGAAGCCATCAGATCTTGGGCTTATCTTTGATGGGAGAATTTTTTATTAGAGATTCAATCTTGTTATTCATAATTGGTCTGTTCAGGTTTTCTGTTTCTTCTTGGTTTAATCTTGGTATGTTGTATGTGACCAGGAATTAGTCATTTTCACTGGGCTTTCTAATTCATTGGTGTATGTCTGTCTGTAATAGTCTCTAATGATCCTTTGTATTTCTGTGCTGTCAGTTGCAATGTCTCCTTTTTCATTTCTGATTTTAATTATTCGAGTCTTTTCTCTCTTTTTTGGTTAGTCTAGCTAATGGGTTGTCAGTTTTGTTTCTTTTCAAAAAACTAACCTTTTGTTGTGTTGATCTTTTGTAATTTTTTAGTGTCAATTTTGTTTAGTCCTTCTCTAATTTTTATTATTACTTGTACAAATTTTGGGTTTGGTTTGTTCTTGTTTTTCTAGATTTTTTTTTTCTGAGACACAGTCTCGTTCTGTAGCCCTGGGTAGAGTGCAGTGGTGCTGTTTTTCTAGATCTTTGAGATGTATCATTAGGTTGTTTATTTGAAATCTTTCTACTTTTTTGATATAAGCATTTATGGCTATAAACTTTCCTGTTAATACTGTTTTTACTGTACTCCATAGGTTTTGGTATATTGTGTTTCTATTTTCATTTGTTTTAAGAAGTTTTTTAATTTTCTCTTAATTCCATCATTGGCCCGTTGATCTTTCAGGAGCATGTTGTTTAATTTCCATGTATTTGTATAATTTTGAAAATTTCTCTTGTTACTAATTTCTAGTTTTATTCCGTTGTGGTCAGAAAAGATACTTGATATGATTTCAATTCTCTTAAATTTGTTGAGACTTGTTTTGTGGCCTGACATGTGGCCTATCCTGGAGAATGTTCCATGTGCTGATGAAAAGAATGTGAATTCTGCAGCTGTTGGATAAAATGTTCTGTAAATGTCTGCCAGGTCCATTTGCTCTAAATTGCAATTTAAATCCAATGTTTCTTTGTTGATTTTCTGTCTAGATGATCAGTCCGATGCTGAGACTGGGGTGTTGCAGTCCCTAACTATTATTGTATTGGAGTCTAGGTCTCCCTTTAAATCTAATAACATCGCTTTATATATCTAGGTGCTCCCTTGTTGGGTGCATATATATTTATAATTGTTATATCCTCTTGTTGAATTGATCCCTTTATTATTATATAATGACCTTGTTTTTCTCTTTTTAAAGTTTTTGACTTAAAGTCTGTTTTATCTCATATAAATATAGCTACTCCTACTTGCTTTTGGCTATCATTTGAGTGCAATATCTTTTTCCACCTCTTCATTTTCAGTCTATATGTGTCTTTACAAGTGAGGTGTGTTTCTTGTAGGCAGCACATGGTTCAGTCTTGTGGGGTTTTTTTTGTCCCGTAATATAATTTTTTTTCTTTTTGCTTAATGGTGTCCCATAAGTCTTGTAGGCTTTCTTCACTCTTTTTCCTTTTTGTTCTCTGACTAATTTCAAACAACCTATCTTCAAGCTCAGGGATTCTTTCTTCTGCTTGATCAAGTCTGCTGTTGGAGTTCTGTATTGTATTTTTTATTTTATTAATTGAATTATTCAGCTGCAGGATTTCTGTTTGGTTCCTTTTTTTATTATTTCTATCTCTTTGTTGAATTTCTTGTTCATATCGTGAATTGTTTTCCTGATTTCGATGAATTGCCTATCTGTATTTTTTTGTATCCCATTGAGTTTCCTTAAGATCATCATTTTGAATACCTTTTCTGGCAATTCATTGATATCTTTTTCTTTCAGGTCTGTTATTATTATGTTCCTTTGGTAGTGTCATATTTCTTGTTCCCCTCTATTGATATCTATGCATCTTTTGGAACAATGTCCTCTTCCAAACTTTCTAGAATGGCTTTCATAGAGAAAAACTTTCACCTGCAATTGGGTTTTAGGGTGCTGATTGGAAAGGGTGTGGTAACCCTGTTTCTGGATAAGGGCAATGGTATAGTCTCCAAGCAGCTTCTACAGCCACATTCAACATCAGCAATAACTGTGGGTGCCTCAGTGGCCTAGGCTATAGAAGTTTGTGGCAGGAGTGGCTGCAGCATAGATTGCTAATGTCTTCATTATCAAGAGCATTTGTGGTCCTCCTATTTGTTATTTTCCCCACAATGGGGAGATTTAACTGAGGGGATTCCTCTTGGTGTCAGGTGTGACACAGCCTACAAGCTGCTGCAGCTGCATTGAGTTCCAGGTGCAGGTGCTTGAAGCAGCTATGGGACCAGGGTCCTAGGCTCAGGGACTCACATGAGTCTTGGGGTGTAGATTCACACTCTGTGGCATGGTTGGATTTGCACCTACAAAGCCAGGATCTGTGATTCTGGGGCACCTTGTATCAGCTCAGGCCCAGGAGGACAGATTGTAACTATGGTTCTACCCATGGGGGGCAGGGCACAGCACTGGCGTGACTCCAGGGAAGAAGGGGTACTTGAGTCCCAGGGATGAGGCACTGTGTAGTAGTGACTCTAGACCCTGGAACAATGGAGCTCACCAGTATGCCATATTCTGTAAGGCCTGGTGCAGTGGCAGTAAGTACCCCAGAATTGCAGAGCATAGCTGTTGTTTGTGCCCTGGGGGAAGGGAAAAGCACAGTGATGACTCCACTTCCCAGGGAGAGGTGTGTTTCAGCAGCTCAGACTCTAGGGGACTAGTCCAGCTCCAAGGGAGAAGGGTACTAGAGTTGTTTGTCCTGTAGGGCAGGGTGTCTCAGCTCAGCCACTGTTCTGTTTCCCTGATATGAGGGGTACTAGGTCAGCTCAGTCCTGGGATGTACAGCTGCTCAGCTTGGCCAGGGTACTGATTCCCAGGCAGTGATGTGCCACTTTCAGCTCAGGTCTAGAGGTCATGACTGTTCTGGGTACCCCGGCACCATTTCCCTGGAATGCAAAGCAGTGTTTCAACTTACATACCAGGGTATGTGACTGCTCTGGCCAGCTAAGGTACTGTTTCCTGGTATGCAGAGCATTGCTTCAACTTAGGCCCTGGGGAGGCATGACTGCTCTGAGCTGCCAAGGTACTGTTTTCCAAGGAGATAGGGTAAAACTTCAGCTCTGGCCCAAGAGGTGAAGGGGATAACATCAGCTCACACCTTGGTATAGGAATGACAGGCCACAGAGGTGGCATGGCTCAGTGGCAGCTTAGCCTCTGGGAAGAAGGGAAGCTGTGTCTACTCATCCCTGGAGCAAGACACACTCCAGCCATCGTTCCAATTCCAAGATGGCATAGTGTGCCAACTGCATGGGCCACAGGAGGCTGGGCACACCATCGGTTTCTTCTCTGGGGCAGCACAGCTATGTGGACTCCAGGCAGCTCCCTCAGCTGGACTTAGTGCCAGTGAGGACTGCAGGGGACACCAGTGGTGAAGTCTGTAGGTGTCAAAGGTGTTGATGGGGGTTGCTGGGATCCTCTTGCTTACCTGCTTGCTGAAGGGAGTAGTTCCTCCTGGTTCTCAGCTGACCCCAGTTGGCAGATGGGATGGTGGAGGCCTGGAGTTTCCTTCCATTCTCTATGTGGCCATCTCAAGTTTCTGTGTTCACCTGGGTGTCTGTTACTCCTCTGATACGCTCTGATGCTCGCTGTCCGTTGTTTTCACTGAAACGTAGTTATTTATTAGTATTCCTGTTCCGGCTGTCCTTGTGAGGGGGACACGCATCAGGGGCTTCCAGGAGGCCATCTTGTTGGTGTCGCCCCTCTCGCTCATCTGTAAGTATATTTTAAGAATCCAGGTTGCAATTGTAAAAGAAATCTACTTCAAGTTCCTCATTCTTCAGACTAAGAAACAGTAGCCAGAGATGACGAGATTTCCTTGTGCAACCCAGAAAAGTGGCAGGGCATGACAATGACAATGGAGAGAACCTTGGTAGCCAATGTTGGCCATTGTAAATCTGATACACGGTATCAGCAGTTCACAGCTGGAAGGAAGAGGAATTCTGCACACCAGCATTCATTCCAGGGCAGTGTGGTGTGGAGGAAAGAAGTCAGGACTTGGAATCAGACAGATTTGGATTCTCAGTCCTGGCTCCTTTACTTACTAGCTCTCCCTCCTCTATCTGTGTGACAACAAGAAATCTCTTGGAGTCTCAGTTTCTTCATCAATAAATTGGTGATTATCAGACCCACCATGAAAGTCTGATGGGAGGATTAGAGGCACACAGCAGGTGCCCAATAAATGATAGTGATTATGATTATCTTTAGGAGGCATTAGGTAATAATGAATTGACTTTTACACAGGAAGATAATAGTAGGGACCTCGCCTCAATAGGGCATGTTCTACAACTAATTGTTCTAGAAGAAAAAAGTAGTGGCTACAGTAATTGTCTGTCAATCTCCATCACTACCCCCAGATGCCTCTATTACCTTATACTTCAGGATAAAAATCATGCATTTTGGGACATCTGGCCCAATCTAGGGGTTTGATGTGTGATCATGAACTACTGCAAAGCTACACGGCCTGCACAGGCACTAAGTTGAAAGGTAGGAATTATCATTTATAAGGTGTCCTGAGCAAGCAAACAAACCAACTACAGCTATAAGGATTATGGAAAACAGGGAATTCCCCCGGTTTACACAGACAATAAAAACTGAATGTAGGTCACCATCTCACTCGATTAAATGCCCACAGGATTTTAATTTATGGAGGTGACTGAGTGATGACACAGAGAGGCCAAGGCCATTGAAACAACGATTTATTTCTCATAGTTCCAGGAGAAGGGGCATGCCACACCACACAGGGCCACATGGGAGGTTTGGTCAGGAGGCAGAAGCAGGGCAGAGCCTTTACAGGGGTTTCCAGAAGGAAATCAAGGCAGGCAGAGGAAACAGCTTAGGGTTGGCCAGGTTGAATAACTTCGGTGGGCACTGGCCCACGGGGTGGTCTCTAGTAGCCTGGTATCTGGCCCTGTGGTGATTTAAGGCAGAAGAAATATTGACATGGTACGTGAGAGTTAGATAAAGGAAGTGGTTGTAATACATACTTGGGATTGGCTGATTTGCATATGAAAGGTGTATTCCTAAGCAAGTTGTTATTATCTTTAGGAATTAGCCAGCCCTAGGAGGGGCAGTCGCTCCCCAAGGCTGTAAGGTTCCCAAAATGCCAAAACAGCATAAGATACAGAAAATATTAAAAAAACATGATTAGTACAATCATGGGAGTTTCAATAAGTATTTCCCCTTAGTTCATGCTATTTTCCATTCATCCCTGAAACACTAAGTCTTCCTCTATGAAATATAGAAATTTTATTTTCATTTTATATGTAAATAGTAAGCAGCCTTGGTTTCAAAGTTTTATACAGATGGAGTTTTGGATGACTTTCATTTTGCCTTTCATAAACAAAGTTCTTTTAAAAAATCCTTAAGTTCCTGTTGAATCATCAAGTCATAGAAGTTCAAGGACTAGACGTGGTCTTGGAAGTCACTCAGATCAACTCTTATTTTATATCTGGTGAATCAGTCATTAAAAATTCTTCTGAGTCTGAGTGGTTTAACTACTATTGAAATCAAACATAGACTATAATTAAGCATGTAATTACAAGCATTAATAACCACACTAAGCCAAAAAGTGGTTAAATTTCAGAGTGTAACTAAACTTTTTTATTCTTTTATTGTCTTCTCTCTTCCAAAGTGATGGTTCAAAGTGGAGATATTACAAAAAAGTCTTTGTGGATCATCAGAAGTTAAGAAAAACTACAGGAGCCATTCTCAGGACAGATTTCTCTGTATGGGGTCATCCTGCCATCACTGATATGGAACACGGATCTCAGACAAAACCAAGGCCATCCATCAGAGAGCATTACACTTAAGATCAAGGCAAAAGCTCTCACCCAAAAGACACCTGTATGAATTCCTACCTGGAGAAGAATGAATCACTCCATTCTTGATTTTCCTGTTTTGTTTTGGTTTTCTCCCCTGCTTAAGAGTAATAATGGAAAGACAGCAAGGATGGGCACATTAAATTTGGATGCCCTCTTCGCCATAGTTTGTCCAGCTGCCCGAGGGGCTAACGATAGGATGGTATGTGGAGAACTAGAAAAATTGAATGGTGGAACGTAAGGCATATCCTTACCTGGAATGAAAAGTAGAGACTCTAATTGCAGGGAGATGCCAAGGGTGCAAATAATACCTGGACTTATTATAACACCTGGCCTTATTCATCCATCTTTCTGAACTATAGAGCACTGTGAAGACACACACACTGCCTAAAAACAAACATGGTTAGAAGATTGTTAGAAATAAAAATCATTTTGTTAAATTGGTTCTTGTTTTATCACGGTTCAAAATTCAACCAGTCCTGCAACACTAGTTATGAAAAACAGCAATTTCCCACCTGCCAAATTCCCTCTTCTCAGAAGCAGCTATTTAAAATTCTTTTAGTTAAATCCTTTGGTACTTCTCTATACATCTCTAAATAACATTCTTATACTACTATTTCTTGAATTTTTTCTCCTAGTTTTGGGCATTGTCTGTGGACTTCCCACTATGGCAGATGAGACTTTAACTCTCAGCTCCTCTTTCTCCACTTGTCCCCACCGCACATACAGACTTCTCATTTCCCTATCCTCCCAATTAAGTTATATTTGTAGTTAGAACTGTGGTTAGATCCATATTTACATCATTGTCATTATGTAAATGCTATTCTCTGCTGAGCCATGTAATGCACTGTGATTAACTTGTCTTTCTTGCACAACTTTTAATCTTCCCAGTAGTTGAGAATTGCTTTGTTGATTCTTTGCTTTTTTTTAATGTCCTTATTACAAGTTCCATCCAAGTTATGAAATCTCTCCATAATTCACACTCATGAGGTATTCTACCAATTTCATTTACTTGAAATTTCTCCTGCATAAAACCATACTGGCTGGTCTTTAGGCTTCTGCAGGCTGCCATATTGGGGGTCCTCATTCTCTTCTTGCATATTTCCTTCATTCCTCTTTTGAGCTGGATCCTCTATTTCTTAGATCCCACATCACCCACTTTCTTTGTTTACTGCCTCACTTTGGTGAAGCACATCCTCCAATAATCTCAATGAGGAAGGGTGCACAGGAGGTAAATAATTTGATACCCTGTATGTCTTTCTCTCCTGTCTTCTAATTTTCAATATTGCTGTTAAGAAGTCCAATATCATTCTGGTTCTTAATTCTTTGATGAAACTAATTGATTTTTTTCCTCTCCAGAAGCTTATAGCCTATCCCCTTTGTTCCCAGTATTTGAAATTTCATTTAGATGTGCTTTTGTGTGGGGTTTTCTCATCCATCATGCCAGCACGCATTGGGGCTTTTCAGTTGGTAATTCAGTGTGGTAGAATTTTAATTATTAACTTTTTAAACAATTATTTCCTCTCCTTTAGTTTCTCTGTTCTCCTGCCTATAAGTAGGATGTTGGGCCTCCTGAAATTATCCTTTAATTCTATTGTCTTTTCTCTCATATTTTCTATCTCTTTGTATTTTCATATTACAATTGACCCTTGAATAACGGGGGGTAGGGTTGGGGTGCCAACCCCCCTCACAGTCAAAAATGCATGTATAACTTTTGACTCCCCAAAAACTTAAGTACTCACAGCCTACTGTCGACTGGAAGCCTTACCAATAACATAAACAGTCCATTAACACATATTTTGCATGTTAGATGTTTTATATACTGTATTCTTACAATAAAGTATGATAGAGGAAAGCAAATGTCATTAAGAAAGTCATAAGAAAAAGAAAATATATTTACTGTTCATTAAATGGAAGTGGATCGTCATAAAGGTCTTCATCTTTGCTGTCTTCATGTTGAACAGGCTGAGGAGGAGGCGGAAGAGGAGGGGTTTGTCTTGCTGTCTCAGGGGTCGCAGAGGAGGAAGAAAATCCACATGTAAGTGGATCCACACACCTCAAGCCTGTGTTGTTCAAGTACAGTTGTACTTTCTAGGAAATCTTCTCAATTTTATCTCTCTACCTTTCTACTGAGTTCACATTTTTACCAGCCGATAGAGATACAATTTTCCAATATCTTTTTTATTATTGTTGTTCTCTCATTGCCATTTTTAAAAATAGCATCCAGGCTGCACTGTGTTATCATTTCTTTAAGGTCAATATCAGAATCTCTCTGATGGTTTTCTTCTCCCAGCATAGTCTGTGTTCTCAAGCTGCTTGTTTCTCCGTTTGCTACTTTGAGGACTCTTATACAGGAGGCTTTCCTCAGATGCCTGGTTATTCCTCGGCTGTCTGCTCACATTTAAAAGCAGGGCACTAGACATCTGATTGGAAGATTTGCGCATGTGGGTGGCACTTTTCAAATGCAGGATTCATTGCAGGGTGAACTGGCTGTGCTGACATATTGGAGAACCACAGATATCAGTATCTGTAAGTATTTGTATTGAGTTGGGTCCCAATCCCCAAGAAAAGTCTTCCAGTCTTCTGACTAGAGGTATGAGATTGTCTGCTCCCATTCTTAGGGCTGAGACGGGGAAGAAGAGGGAAGGGTCTCTCAACATTGATCTTAAACTTTCACTTAGTCCCCCTGTTTTCAGTACAGAATTGCTATCCCCACCCATCCTTGTTGCCAGCCCCTCAGTCCAGAACTCCTTTCTTCTCCTAAGTCAGTTACCACTTGCTCACTTACTTTGTAGCTTTCAAAATTCTGCTACATAGACTCCTCTTCTGTTTTCTTTGTCTTCATGAGTTTATGCCTTCTTATAAACTCCTTTACTGTTATTTTCAGTGGGATTTCAAGAGAGGGTACAGGCAAATGCATGTTTCAAGCCTGTATCTTTAACTAGATGACAGAAGTACTCATTTTCAAACACTGGCCTCACTGATAGTCATCAATATTTGTGATTTCATTCATAATCCACTATCTCTGATTCCATCCATTCACACTTATTGACTACCTACTATGTGCCAGGCACTGCACTAGACGCTGGTTAACAAAACATAACTCAGGACTGAGGGAGCTCATAATCTATGGAGGTATAGCTACATAAACAGGCAAGTACAACACAGCGAGATAATTGCTATTTTTAGGGAGGTACAGCATGCTCTGTGATACCTAGGAGGTCTCTTAACCTAGTTTAAAGGGATCACTCAGACCTATATTCACTCAACAAATATTTATTGGGTGCCTACCTCATGCCAGGTGCTATGCTAAATGCTGGCTCCACAGGGTTGAAAAGAACAGACATAGAACACACTCTTATGGTACACACAGGACAATGGCTCAGCCTCAGGAGCCAGACTGCCAGGAGCCAAATCCTAGCTTCTCCACTTACTAGCTGTGTCATCTTAGGAAACTTACTTAACCATTTTGTACCTTAGTTACCTAAGAATTTTTGAGAGGATCAAATGAATCAAAATATGTAAAGCACATATAATAGTCCCCGGTTGATAATAAGTACAATATAAGTGCTACATGTCATTATTTTAGGAGTCAAATGGAAAGGAGAAATTCTACAAATATATGTATATACATATACATCATATATATGTATATATATACACATATACATCATAATACGTGTATATATGTAAAAAACATTATATGAAACAATAAAAAACATTGCATGATAAATGCTAAGGATGAAAAGTGCAGGGAGTCCTCAATCAGATGGGGGCTCAAGGAAGGAAGACTTCTCTGAGAATGTGTTATTGACGATGGAAAGGGAAGAGTGACTAGAAAGTGGGCCTGGCGGGGGGAGAAGGAACAGCACTGCCAGGGCCTCAAGGTAAGGAAGAGCTTTGTTGGCTTGAGGAACTAAAAGACCATTGAGGCTGGAGCACAGAGAGAAGAGAGAAGAGTACTGGGACCATAGACAAGGCTTTGTGGGCCATGATGAAAATATTGGGTTTTATTCTGTGTTCTATGGACAGCCAGTGGAAGGCTTTATGCACAGAAGTGTTGCAAGCAGTCCTGCATTTTTAAAAGATCATTCTGGTTGTTTAGTGGTGACTCTATCAATGGGGAGCTGGAGAAGTTCTCCATTTCCTGGTAGGTTATTGTCCCAGACAAACCAAATGAAAGATGGTGATCTGCATTAAGGTGGTGACAGTGGAGATGGGGAAAGTAAACAGGGTCAATATACATTCTGGAGTAGAGTCAACATAACTTGGTAAAGACTGGAAATGGGGCCTGAGGAGTTGGGAAGTGCCAAGGCTAACAACTAGGCTTTTGCAGTGGCTATCTCAGTGGGCGACAGTGCCAGTTACTGAGGTAGGATAGACTAGACGAGAAGCAGATGGGCATGACAATGAAGAAAACACTGGACATTCCGTTTTTCATTACTCTAAATCACATTTTTAATCAAAGCATTATTGAGATATAATTCACAAAATATACAATTCACTCATTTGAAATGTATAATTCAATGGTTTTTAGGTGCAATCACCATCACAATCAACTTTAAAACATTTTCATCATCTCCAGAAGAAAGTCCATAACCACTACCAGTGACTTCCCATTTTCTCCCAACTCTGTCGGCCCTAAGCAACCACTAATCTATTTTATATCTCTATAGATTTGCCTATTTTGGACATTTCATATAAATCAAAAGATATAATACTCCATATGTTGGTAGAGAAGTGAGAAAAAAAGATATAATATATGATCTTTTGTGACTGGCTTCTCTCACTCAGCATGATGTTTTCAAGGTTTATCCATGTTGTGGCATGGATCCAAACTTCATTCCTTTTTATGGCCAAATAATACTCCATTTTATGGATATATCACTATTTATCAGTTCATAGTTGATGAATATTTGGGTTTTTTTCTACTTTTTGGCTGTTAGGAATAATGCTGCTTTGAACATTTATGTACAAATTTTTGTGTGGATGTATGTTCTTATTTCTCTTGGGTATACAGCTAAGATTGAAATTGCTAGGTCATATGACAATTCTATGTTTAGCCTTTTGAGGAGCTTCCAGACTATTTCCCAAAGACGCTACACCATTTTACATTCCCACCAGAAATATATGAGGTTTTCAATGTCTCTACATCCTCTCCAACACTTGTTGTCATCTGTCTTTTTTATTATAGCCATCCTAGTGGGTGTGACTAGCTCATATTTTTATTTGCATTCCCCTGGTGGCTAATAAGGGTGAGCAGCTTTTCATGTGCTTATTAGCCATTTCTTTGAAGAAATATCTAATCAGACCTGTCACCCATTTTTTAATTGGGTTATTTGTCTTTTTATTATGAAGTTGTAAGAGTTTGTTATATATTCTAGATACGAGTCATTTGTCAGATATATAATTTGCAAATATTTTCTCCCATTCTGGAGTGGTCTTTTCATTTTTTTGATGGCATCTTTTGAAGCACAAACGTTCTTAATTTTGATGAAGTTCAATTTATGTTTTTTTCTTTTGTCATATGCTTTTGGTGTCATATCTAAGAAGAATTTGCTTAACCCACAGTCATGCAGATTTACTCCTAGGACTTTCATAGTTTTAGCACCTACATTTAGGTCTTTGATCCATTTTGAGTTAATTTTTGTAAATGGTATGAGGTTGATATTCAACTTTACTCTTTTACATATGGATATCTAGTACTCCCAGCACCGTTTGTTGAAAAGACTAATCCTTATTCCACTGATTTTTTTGGCACTTGTGTTGTAAATCAATTGACTATAGATATGAAAGTTTATTTCTAGACTCTCAATTCTATCCCATTGATTTATATGTCTATTCTTATGCTAGTATAACACTGTCTTTTTCTTTTCTTTTTGTTAGAGACAGAGTCTCACTCTGTCACTCAGCCTGGAGCACAGTAGTGCGATCACAGCTCACTGTAGCCTTGAACTCCTTGGCTCAAGTGATTTTCCTGTCTTAGCCTCCCAAGTAGCTGGGACTACAGGAATGTGCCACCATGCTCAGCTAATTTTTCTTATTTTTTTAGAGACAGGGTCTTGCTGTGTTGCCCAGGCTATTCTCAAACTCCTGGCCTAAAGCTATCCTCCCACCTTGGCCTCCCAAAGTGCTAGAATTACAGGCATGAGCCACCATGCCCGGCCCAAATATTTTATCAGTAAAATAGAAACTAACTCAAATGCCTTTTAGTTCATATGACTTTAGAAATCTTTGATAAATAAAACTAGTTTTTAAATTATTGGTAAATTAAAATAGTAATGTCTTCAGAACTGTTGTAATTAAATATAATTCAGACATTTTCACCTGGGTCTGCTGATCAGACAGGTTTAGGCTACCTCTGCTATATGTTTTAAAGTCACACACTATTGCTTCTGTGATATTTTGGATAATTTTTTGATTTGTCTATGAGCTGCATCTGGTACATAATTGTAATTGCTTACTTCCAAAGTTTTTCACTAAAAATAAATGTTGCCAACAGTTAACATTGTAATTAATATATGTAATTAAAACTACTAGATATAAAAGAAATAATTTTATATACAGAGTGTACAAAGAAAGTAAGATGTGTTTTTGGTGAAGAAGTTTATTTTAAAAAGAGGATGTAGTTTTTGCTAAAGGAGAAATAATTTTGTCTAGTTTAGAGGTCATTTAAAGGTTGTTTCAAAATGAAAGGAAAGAAAATGATATAGATAAAACTAAGTGGATAAAAGGATAAAGGATAAAAGGGTAGGGGATGAGGAACTTTTGATTCCTGGGTGGCCATGTGGTCACCATGGCACTCAGTTACTTAAGGTCAACATTACCAGTGGAATTTACAGATGGATCCAATTCCAGGGAGTCGGTTCACTGGATGCATAAGGAAATGCAAACCAATGTCGATGGAAAAATGCAAACTCTAAAATAATTTAAAGAGGTTTATTCTGAGCCAAATGTGTGTGATCACCACCTGGGGGATAAGTTTTCAAGAGGTCTTGAGAAAACGCACCCAAGGTGGCTGGATTACTGTTTGGTTTTATACACTCATGGGGACAGGAATTACAGGTAAAATTATAAATCAATACATGGAAGGTATACATTGGTTCAGCCTGAAAAGGCAGAACATCTCTAAGTGGAGCTTACAAGTTTAGGGATTCTTTAGTTGACAATTGGTTGAAAGAGTTGTCTAAAGACCTGAAGTCAGTGGAAAGGAATACTTGAATTAAGATAAGGGGGTCTTCTCTCTCTCATGTGAAGCTATACCAGAACCATATTGGGAAGTAAACCACATTATATAAGGTTAATAAAACCTGTTTAGTGAGATTTTATCATTTGTAGGCATGACTAATCAGGCCTTTTAGAAAGGAATTTGAGCAAAAGAAAAAGGTCAGAGTGTAGTCCTCACCAATAAGAAAAAAGTGAAATATTTAATCCATTGGTTATTGGTATCCATAGTAGGTGAAAAGAATGTAAATAAAAGAGAGTACTGGGTCTGGCCCTGAGGCTGGACCAAGCTCAGATGTGGGTCTGTCTGAGCTCTGGCCACTATCCTCCAAGCCACAATGGGGAAAATTATGCCAGGGCAACAGAAAGTACCTCTGAGACCTGTAGTTACCCAGATGGTTGTCAATGTGGGGGAAGGGCAAAACCAAATAACTATTGAAACCAGAGGGTATAGTGTGAAGGAATTATTCAATTTTGTAGATCAGTATCAGCTTCCTGAGGAACCTTAACTAAAATGGATTACGAAAGTAACTAATTTAGGGGCAGTATCTTTGGTTTTAAATGCTACAGAGTAGAAGAGCATGTCTGGGTTGAGGCAGGACCCATAGCTCACTATTGAACAATTGCAGATGGCTGTATGTGATCCAGACACACAAGAGGTTATTCCTGAGGGAACAGTCAGCCTCATGGATTGGATAAAATCCACTGTAAAGTCTGTTAACTCTGAGTTGGGGGACTGTTCATCTCTACCTATAAATGCCAAGTGGAACACCACAGATGAAGCAGCTGATATGCTTCATATGCAAGCCATTATGGGACTGGCTTTATGATGACCTGGACATTCCCCTGCAGAATATGCCTGTTACCCAAGTCATTGTAAATGCTGTGGCTAAAGGAGCCCCTTTTGCATGGGCACCTCATGTAAACTTACTGTTGCAAAACCAAAAGACAGCTCAGGAAGCATAATCAAATTTGCCCTCTCAGCTTCTCCTCATGGGTCTCACACATGCTAATAAAAACATTAGGTTAATTAACAAGAAAATGGGGAAAGGCAAAAGGAAGAGTCAAAGGATTCATCCCAGGAAGGTGGAAATTTTTAAATGGTTACTAAGAAATAAACTGAATAAGAAAACATTGATGGGGTGAAACTAAGAGGAAAAAGAAAGGAAGAGTCATGGGACTTGTCCCAGAAAGTTGGAAATCTTTAGATGGTTATTATAAAATGGAATGAATGAAATAGAAATTGATGGGGTTAAAACAAAGGTATTAATACAATACTATCAAAGGTTGGGTGGACCAAAGGAAGCCCCTGCTGGTTCCCCAACATTAAAGGGACCCAAACCAGCTTTCTGTATTTACCCCAGATTGAAGACATTTTTAAAAATCAGAAGACAAAGATTACAATGAGAAAGCTGACCAACAATAGCCTGTGGGCAATGTTGAGGTGAGTTAATCCAGAAAAAGATTGACAGAAAGGCCCAGGCCCTTTGGCTCCACCCCCTGCTGGGAACCCAAATCCTTTTTCACAAGAGAGGATAAAATGGCCTGGGAGTGGAGAAGAGAAATTCCTGCAACTAGAACATAAAATGTAAAAGTTGATAGGATTAAATGTTTAAACAGGCTTTATGTGAAGTAGTTGTGTCTCCTTTACCGAAGTGTTTTATGGGAATGGACATTGTATCTGACTGGGGAATGCTTCCCCTACCTAGTAGTATAAAACAGAAGGCATGCTTCACCCTTCAAGCAATATTAATTGGGCATGCTGGAGTGCTGGTAGTGACAAATTCTCTATTTGATAGCCCTTAGTAAAGCATTTACTGGGGCTTAGAGTGAAAGCCTATGAGCACCTTCCAACAATGGCTACTGGGACTTTGGACTAGAGAATTTCCATTTGAGGGGCATTTATTGCCTTGGCTATAGGACAAAAACTGAAGCTACCACTATGATTGAAAGACATAAAATAACATTGACACCTGAGGTACACATGCTGTCTCAGGTGATGTCAGAGAAACACTCTAATGGGGATAGCAGTGCCTCAAAAAGTTCCATAATAAAATGGAAATGGTTTTATAGGATGACGCCGTTACAACCCAACCAGGTTCATTGCCCACTGCTCAAACAGAAGTCAATACACTGAGACAGCAGGGGTTACAGCAGAGAAAGAGTTTAATATCACAGGTGCCATGCAAGGAGACAAGAGGACATTCTCAAATCCATCTCCCTGAGAATTTGGGAGAAAGGGTTTTTAAAAATAGTTTGGCAAGCAAAGGGCTAGGCAATTGGGTCTGCTAATTGGGTGGGTTCGGGGCAGAACCATAGGGGTGTAGGGGTGTAGAAATTGTCTTCTTTGCTCACAAGACCAGTTGAGTCAGTTCCTTGGTATGGGCCACTGGTCTAGGTGGGTCAGCCATTCCACTAGAATGCCGGGCCTGGAAGAAGTCTCAACAACTAACCTTGGGTTTCACAAGAGTGATATTATCTATGGGAGCAATGAAGAAAGCTGAGAATCTTTATGACCATCAGCTATATGACTCCTGAGTAGTAAGCAATTATAGGAAAGCAAGCTTGGGAACAATGGTTCATTTTATTTATATATTTATATATATATATATATATATATATATATACACACACATATTTCCCGTACCATGGTTCCCACCTTGTGGCCCTTTATTAATTTTATAAAGGGTGGTTTCAATGCTACCTGGGGAGTGCAAGAGATACTCACAAGCAGGGAGCCCCTTTTCCCTTAAGACCAACTCTGGAACTGCGTGAGGAGCTACTAGATTCTACAGTGTCTGATAAACAGCTCTCGACTGACAAAGAGCTGCTTGGTTTGTGGATGGCAGTTTCAACGTGAAAAGACAACATCCTGTTTGGAAGGCGGCTACTCTAACTGAAGAAGAGTCAAGAAAATATTTTTTTCTTTTGAGCTATGTATAGCTTAGAGCATTTGGTAAAGTACACTTATGTGAGAATAATTCACCTTTCTCTCTACCTGAATTCTCCAAAATTTGGAAATTATTCCTGAGTATTCTTATTTTATGGCAATATAGTCATTTGCACAAGTTCAATAAGAATATGTCTTATTTTGTAACAGGACACATTGGAAACACTGGATATTTTACCAAGGCTTTGAATGGAATGGCATATTTTCAGATATGACCAGACTGCTTTGAGGAACTGAGGTTGACTTTATAGAGCCAATAAAAATTTCCTTGGAAAGACAGGCCTGGTACCTTATCTGTATGGTTCCCTTACAAGGTTCCTGACCTGTGGTAAGTAAAGAATGTCACTTTCTGACAGACCCAGGAACCTCAAGATACTTTGGGACCTTGAGAAAACAGGAATTCACCCAACTTGTACAGGTATTACCAGCACAGTCTGATGGTGAATATTTTGCTTGGCTTCCTGACCTCGAGGATTTTAAAAAGACTAATCTGAAATTCCTTATGAAAGTTCCAACAATGCCAATTTAAAAAGAGCCTATATGGTCAATCACTATTCTTGCTGCATTTTATGCAAATTATCAGGCCAAGTATAATGAGACTAAAATTTATTTTGCAAATAAATTGGTCCTATCATGATTTATCCTTGGTAAAAATGGGGAAACTGGAGAGAGAAAAATTATGTTTCAGAAGAAAACTATAGTATACTCATTATTAGATTCTAGCTCTAACCATTGTTTTTGAGTTTTTATTATTTGCCTACAATTTGGGCTAAATCCTGAATTATTTTCTTGCTATAACAAGTCTCTAAAGAAGAGGGTTTTAATTTTCTTCATCATGTTATTAGTTGGCTCCCTAATGGAATATGTTCTTTTTTTCAATTTTGTTTTTCATTCTGGCATACAAACTCTCTTTTGATGTAATCCTTGTGTGCATTATTCAAATTATTAATGTTATATATCTCTCATTGTTTTACTTCTTCTGAAAAAACTAAAATCGTGGTATTCTGAAGACTAGAGATGACCCAGCAAAGCCTGCTGTTGTCTGTATTGTTGCTGCAGTCTCTGCTTCCAAGTAGAAAACAAATTGATGCAACGTGTCACCCACAGCCTCCCCTCTAAAGGCTCAGGAACCATCAAGAAATAGGAGGGCACATGAGATTGTAGGAGCCAGATTAGGGGGGTAGATTATGGAGGATAAAACAACTCCATCTTGGGATGCTAATATACCATGTTGACTTCTGATTAACCCCAGTTCCGGGAATGCCTCTTAAGATTTCTACTTTCATGTACTTACTATAAATCCTGCCTTACACATTCCCTCCCTATGGTATTTAAACCTGGGGTTGGGGGGGGTGGGTAACAATGTGGGTATCCACCATCTTGCCTCTCAACTACCTGAGACATGACTTCTGTCTGTAAGTCCCTATTAAATGTTTCTTTCGGAGAAACTGCACTTGTCACCCTCTTTCTTCGGCTTCTCAGCTTCCTTGGACTTTGTGGGTAGGTTGGCATAGACCTGCCCACCAAAGAACACTTCGTGGTAAGTTTAGAAACTGGGAAGTGTGAGTCTTCCAACTTTGTTCTTCTTTTCAAGATTGTTTTGGCTACTCTGGGCTCCTTGAATTTCCATATGAATTTTAGAATGAACTTGTCAATTTACTCAAAGGTGCCAGCTGGGATTTTCATAGGGGTTGTATTGAATGTGTAGATCAATTTGGGATTATTTGCATCTTTACAATATTAAGTCTTCTGATCCATGAATATGGGATGCTTTTCCATTTATTTAGATCTTCTTTAATTTCTTTCAACAAAGTTGTTTAGTATTCAGAATGTAAGTTTTGCACTTCTCTTGGTAAGTTTATTCCTAAGTATTTTATTCTTTTTGATGCTTATATAATAAGTCACATTATTTTTTAAATCCATTTTAATCTCTGAAATCAAGATGTACCTTAGAATCAAGGGTATCTTAGCATTATGTCATAGTTCAATTGGCAGTAATTTATTTTATCTTAATGGACATAAGTGTGACTTACAATCAATGGCTTCTCAGAATCAATATAATATGATATTAAATGTGGAATGTCTACAAAATGGAAAGATTTCATTTAGATGGAAAGTAAGCATTTGAATGTGTCAATTTGGAGCTCAGAAGAGAGGTCTGAACTAGAAATAGAAATGTGGGGGTCATCTGAAGATTGTTATTTAAAGCCACAACAGTGAATGCAATTCCTTTGGGAAAAGAATATAAAGAAGACAAGAGGATACAGGTTGCATCCCTGAGAAATGCTGACAAGTAGAAGTTGAGTGGAAGAGGAAGAGCCATTAAAGAAAACATTTGTTTTGAGTTGATTGTTGTCGTCATTGCTGTTGCTATTACTTGTCACTATAAGTTTGTCAGAATAATCTATGTTTATTTGGGTGATCATTGTGATTAATCACAATTTCTTTCACCCCTGAAGATCCTACATGAAAACAAATAAATAAGTAAGCCTTTCAGGTCTTCAGGGAAGTATTTTAATCTGATTGTGACTTTGGATAGAAAATAGGCACACGCTTATTGCACATTAACCTTGAGTAATTGCTTAAGGGCAGAAGAGGAAAAACAGGAGAGATACTACTGCAGCACTCACAATTAAAAGCAGAAGTGTGTGTAGAAATCCTTCTAAGGAGTTCATATCCCATTTGCTGTCACATTTCTGTAATATAAGTAGGACACCAGCTGGTAGTAATGTTAATTCATCTACCTTTCATTTACTGTTTGTCACTTCACAGATGTTGAATCTTATCCATTCCTTTTTTTCATATTTTTCTTTGTATTTTAAATGCCCTAACCATCACATAAAGTTACCATTATGCCATATCCTCTAGGCAGTGGTTCTCAATCAGGGGAGATTTTGACCCGCAGGGAACATGTGGCAATGTCTTGAAACATTTCTAGGTGTCACAACTGGAGGTAGGATGCTACTGGCATCAAGCAGGTAGAAGACAGGGATCTTGCTAATCATCCTACAACCCCCAGGACAGATCCAGATCCCCATAACAAAGGATCATCCAGCCCAAATTTCAATGGTAGTGAGATTAAGAAACTCTACCTATGTGAATAAGTTTATATGTATACGAACTTTCTGGGAGGCAAAGTCCATAGCTTTTACCAAATTTTCAAAGGAAGTATGACTCAAAAACTTAAGAAAAACTGGCTTTAATTGATATTTCATCTAGGCCATGGTAAAGAGTGACATGTTAACCTACCTCACAACAGGAGTCACCTCTCTTAGTTAAGTAGAGTTATCTTTGTCGGCCAGATTTCACTGTCCCTTTCCATTGCTCACTATCATTCACAGCCAAACACAGACAGCTCTTTGAATTTCCTTATCTCTAGGGCCTCCAAGTACCTCATCCTTTATCAGCCACATTAATACAACTATTATGGTTCTGGCGACTATTAGTGATCAAGCTATAGCTTTATATGTCAGTTTAAAAACCTGCTTTCTTTAGCACACTCAGTTCATTTGGTCAATATCCATTTATTCCATGCCTTCTATGTTTAACACACTGCTAGTCACTGGGTACGTAGTGATGAAAATGATCTTATAATCTAGTACAGGAGAGAGATGAATAAAACCCAAACATGTAATCTTGTCCAGAGCATGATAAGGTGAAGAGAGCTGAAATGAGAATGGACCGCACAGCCAGATCCCTGCACGCCACCTTTCATTTTGTATTTCATCCCGCTCAAATGTCAAATGCAATAGGCAGCTAACTCCTTCTTGGGTAGTTTAAACAATTCTGTGCTATCTATATCCTAGTCCAGGTAATCTGGGATATATTAAAATTCAACTTAACATTTCCTGGGCACTGACAGGCAAAGTTGGGACAGTGGAGACTATGGGCAAAGTGAGAAAATCAAATGCAAAGTCTTTTTTTCTTTTTGTCACCAATAGAGCTAACTAGAAACCAATGTGGGCGGGGGGAGAGGGAGGAAGGGGGTTAAAGATGCAGAATAAAGCCGATGTCTAAAATGCCATTTCCAGATGATCAGCAAATGTAATAATCGTTACAATTGCCATTACTCTTGATCAGATATTGAAAGTTTGCTGCCACTGCCGGGAGAGAAAGAGAGAGAACTTTAACATTTCCCCAAATATTAGCAACTCAGTACCCTGTATTGTTAGTAGTCAGCCTAAGCCGGTTAGGGAGGGCTGGTCAGTAATTTCTAATGGGTCTGTCAGGCTTCAGTGTTGACTCACTAAAAACCCCAGGTTGGTAAAATAACTAGGGTTTCCGTGGGAGTGAGTTACAGGGGGCCAGTGAGAGAACAAAGGCTGCGCGTCCGCGTTAGGGCCGCCCGGCCCCGGGCCTCACTGGGGGCGGGGGTGGGCAGCGGATGCGCCCGGGCGGCGGGGCTCCGGGGTCAGCGGCCGCGCGGCGGCCCCAGGATCCTCTCCCGGGCCGGTGCCTCACAGCCGGTGCAGAGCGGGGCGCCGCCTAGACGGGCACGCCAGACAGGGCGGCGTGTGACAAGGGGCGCGGGGCGCGGGGCCCGAGGCCGGGCCACGGCCCGCGGGAGTGAGCGAGCAAGCGAGCGACCTGGGAAACACGCTACGGCCGGTCACGCGCCTGGACCGAGATCACGCGGCTCCCAGGGCCGGGTGAAGAAGCCACCCCGAGAGACAGCGCTGGAAGGGAGGGGCGCCCGGGGACAGAGGGCGGTGCCCCCTGCAGTCCGCGTCAGCCAGGGCCCGCCCCCTCGCGCTTATGTAATAGCGGCGCGCTGCCATTGGCCCGCGCAACCGGAAGGGGCGCAGGCGTGCGAGCGGGTGGGGGCGGGGAGGAGGCCGCCGCACGAAGGCGGGTGGGCGGGGCTGCGAGGAGCGGGCGGTGCTAGGGCGCCTGGGAGAGCCGCGCAGCGTGCGCGGGCACGAGGCGTAGTGGCCTCCCCTAAGGCTGAGGCGGCGGCGGGCGCGCGGCGGCGGGCGCGCGGCGGCGGCGGGCGTGCGACGCGCGGGCTGTTGTGCTCCCGGCTCTCCTCTTTCCCCTCCTTGGCGGGTAGAAGAGTCCGAAGCGGTGCTGGGCGCGCTCCCCTTCCTCTCTCTCCGGCGACCTCCCCCGGCCCTTTCGCGCTGCGCTGTGTCTCCGACGCAAGACTGTCCCGGCCCGGGTGAGCGGCAGCTGGGACTCTGCTGACGCCGCAGGGCGCCCCGGAACCGGGGCGGGGGCGGTGGGGGCCGCAGGGGTCGCGAGGGGCCGCCGGCCTCCCTGGGGGCGGCAGGGCCAGGCCCGTCCCGGCGCGGGCCGCGGGAAGAAGGGGAAGCTCGGGCGCCTGCCAGGCCCTGCAGGTGGCCGGGTCGCAGGCCAGCCGCGGGAGCGGAGCGGTAACCTTACCCCCTGGCGACAGCAGCTGGTCGGTTGCTCGAGGCTGGAGCTCCCCGTGGCCGAAGGGGCCGAGTTTCGGGCAGTCAAGCCCTCCAGGAGGCGCGTCTCGGGCCAGGGTCCTTGAGGACTGGCGAGTAGGTGGGGGCTGTGTGGCCTTTGGTGGCAGCAAGGAGGAGGGGGCTCCCCGAGGCAGGAGAGTCCGGTTTGGGAAGGAAGGTGCGCCGGGCTGCAGCTGGGGTCAGTGAAGTGTTGGGTGAAGTAGACCTTACTCGTGGTGCTTTCTTCTGCTGCTCTCCCCAAAACGATGTAGTTAAAAGCTGGGGTCAGGATGTTGTGCACTGCCTGGGCCTCTTCCTTTCAGATGGTTATGGAGAATGAGGCTACTTCCTGGATCCAAAATCCTTTTCTTCTTACTCATTTGTATTGGTTTTAAAAGGATCTTTGGGGCAGTGCTTACTTGTTGCCTCCTGCGAGAGCACCTCTTTTTAGAAGAACGCGTTCTTTCTACTACTTCCCAGTTTGCAGCCCCCTCGTAAAACCACACTAAATAGGAGTTAACGTTAAAACCAGCATGTACATATTTGTAAATGACTTCTTGCCCTTCAGTTTGTCGCATTTAATCAAGGAGCAGTTATGCTTATGATTTTGTAGAAAATTCTATTGGCTTGAGAGCAAGTCCTAAGTTGAGCTGTCCAAAAGCAGGTGGTTTGTTCTTTTGCATTTCTGCTTTCAGAAAGGAAATCAGTGCAGTGTGTTGTCAGAAGTTGGGGGCCTACCCCACGCGTTTGGCTTGTGTGGCTCGATTTCCTTTACCTGGTGTTAAGTTTTCTGTCTTAAGAATAAGCGACTACTGCCTTTTGTTTATTAAGACTCGTCTGGCTTTTTTGTTACTGTTGTTAGGTGACAATGGAAAATGGGTTAAATCTATTGTGTAATGTTATATTTTAGGGAAAGTCCTAAATTCAAAAGTTAAAAATAATTTTGTGTGTTTAATAACACTGCTTTTACAGGTCACAGCATGAAAATATTATAAAAGTAGCTAATAGCTTCTAAATAACAAACTTCTGGCATTAGTGGCCTGCCATTTTATAAGATTTATTTTTTCAATGTGAAAAAATTAAGTTACCCACAAAATAAGTATATTAACATACATATATTGTGTGGAAAAGATGTATTAAGAGGACTGAAGTATTCTAATATAAAGTCCTGATACTAAGACACTGAAACATTAAGAGTGTTATGAAACATTGGTATACATAAAGATTGAACACCTGATTACTGTCATTCAAATAATACATACGTACCCAAACCTGTTACCATGGGAATAGGTTTGTAAGCTTGCCGTAGCATATGGACTTAAATATACTTTTTAAAAAATTCCATTTGGCTCAGAATTAGTAAGGATTTGGTCTTAAAAATGCAAAAATGGAAGCTTAGTCTTTAAGGACTAACACAGTTGGTAATGTTTACAATTGTTTGGTGGGAATGGGGTTCTTATTAGGCTAGCATAGTAGACATTTTTGTAATTGGTAAAATATTCAACTGACTTTCTAGAAAAGCATCAATCCTGTTTTATATTTTATATGACTTTCAGTTCAGTGTTTAATGCTAGTGGGAACTTTTCCAATCAGTGTATTTATTTTTCTAGTTTTCTTTTTGGCGGGGGCGGGAGAACTCTGTTGTTTCTATGAAATGCTTTGACCTCAGATCCATTTACTAATTAGTGTTCTAGTCAGAAAAAGCCAGTACTATTTACTGGTGAAGTTCATGTAGATGCATTGTGTTTATGTCCTGCAATGATTTGAAATTTAATTACAGTGCTACTATACATAGGAATTCTAGTTATGATCCAATTTTAATGTATTTAGAAAGTATTTGGGACTCATTATAGACCCTTTATGAATGGATTTAACTTGTAAGGTGTAATAGAAGCCTTTAATTTTAATGAAAAAGTAAAAGTAACTTTTTTCAGTGGCTTGATTATTTTCATTTTTAACCCATTTAGGTTCACTTTAGACCGTCAGTAGTAAAAAAACAGTGGTATCTTTTAACTTTGTAAAAAAACCCTTTTACCAGATTCATTGTCTCAACTGGGAACTAATTTAATCTTATTTTGTAATTTGTGTGGCAGTCCAGAAAAGACCAACTTTTTAGAAAAATTTAGAATAACAGTTTTGTGAAACCTGAGTAATTGAGAGAAGAGTTCCCACCTGTTCCTATGGTCTCCTTTGGAAGACTTAGCTGACAGCTCTTATTTCTCTTAAAGTTGTAGGAATTGTAAGTCACAACAATGAATACTGGGAGGGGAAAGTACCTTTGCAAAGTGATCAAATAAATGATGGAGGGCACTAAACTTTTTTCGGTAAACTTTTGCAGATTACATACAATAAAATGCACAAATCTTAGGTATACAGGTCAATGAAGTTTTACAAGTAAACACACCTGTGTAACCATTACCTGGTTCAAGATATAGAACAGTTTCAGCACTGAATAAGTCCCCTTCATGCTCTCTCTTCCCAGTCATTACCCCATAACCTCCATGGTGACCTCTTTCACAATAGATTAGCTTGGTCTGTTTTGAATTTTATATGATGTAAGTTCTTTGTAACTGGCTTCTTTCCTTAACATGGAGATACAACCACGTTTTTTATTTGTAACAATAATTTTTGAATGCTGCATAGTAGTTCATTGTATAAATATTGTAAAGATATGTATATAAGCTGTGTATCTGTTTTACTGTTAATGGGTATTTACATTGTTTCTAGTTTTGGAACAGGTACTCTGAATGTTCTTGTACATGTTTTGGTGTATATAATATTTGCATTTCTGTTGGCTATATACCAAGAGTGGAATTGCTAGATCATAGAGTAGACAACTACCTACCGTTTTCCACAGTGGTTGTACCAGTGGATACTTTAGTAGCATTGTATGTAAGAATTTGAAAATCCATATATTTTGAGTTGCCAGATGCTTCTATAAAACTTAAGGCTTCAACTCGGAGAAAGTTATTATGCTTAGATTACTCTGTATTAGTGTAAATCACTCTAATGTTTCACCTTCTGTTTTTAGATATGGCTCGTGGACAGCAGAAGATCCAGTCTCAGCAGAAAAATGCCAAAAAGCAAGCTGGACAAAAGAAGAAACAAGGACATGACCAAAAGGCTGCTGCCAAAGCTGCCTTAATATATACCTGCACTGTCTGTAGGGTAAGGGGAATTGAAAGATTTAATTCTTTCATTATAAACTTGTTTGTATAGATTAAAATGTTGAAACTGTAGCAAAATAGATGCTTTACTTGAAATAGTAGGTTTGAGAGCTGATTATTTTGGGAATCTACCTTCATTCACACATTCAACAAATATTTTTTGAATGGCTCCTGTGGCCAAGCACAATTCTCTAGGTGCTGGAGAAAAGAACAAAACAAAGTCCCTTCCCTCATAGAGAATAAAGATGTCTTCATAAAAGCATATAATACACTTTGAATTTTGTAAGGAAGTCAAATCTACATTCTTAGTTTAGAGCTATGTAAGATGCTAGCAAATACACCTCTGGTTATATAATTGGCTTTTTTTTTTTTTTTTTCCTTCACTAACTCCAGAATTAGGAGGTCTGCAAAACTATATAGAGTATATTCATGTTAAGTGCTTTTGCTGGAATGAATGTGTTTTATTAGGTTTGAAGAATAGTAGTAATAACAGCTACTATTGAGTGCTCTCCATGTGACGGGCACAAATCAGGTGTTTTATGTGTGTTCACTTATCTAATCCACATAACAACCCTATGAGATGAAGTACTTTTATTCTCATTTTACAGGAGAGTAAACTGAGTCATGGGAATTAAATAAGTTGTGTGGGATCACCCAACTAGTAAGAAGAGCTGGGATCTGAACCTTGGCAATCCAGCTCCAGAGTCTACCCTCTTGAACACTTTATACTGCCTCTCAAAAAAGTGCTTCTGAAATTCCAAATCAGAGTCTCTTTCTTGCCTATTTAAGCTCATTACGCTTGAAGTTAGTGAATGGCAGTGCCAAAGGAAAAAAGCATAGTGGGGTTAGTCCAATACATACACGTATGTATAATTTTTAAGGCCCTATACCTGGGTAGTATTGATGATATGAATGGGAAGGATCTTGGTAAGATGTGATTCCTAGGTTGAAATTTGTCGTCTTTTGAATTCATTGTCAATGAAGTAGAAGTTCCTAACTACATGAATGTTCTCACTAGTCTAAAAGGGAGGGAATCTATTATGTCAAATATCTTATTTATAGCAAGCTTTGTTACAATCAAAATAATGAAAGTGAGTAGCTTCTGATTCTGTTTGGAAAGAGGCAGGGTGAAAATAAAATTTTACTAGATTAGTGATGAAGAAATACCTTGACCTAAAAGTGCTAGAGTACCCATATTTAAAAACTCAAAACCAAAAACTTTTATTTCATGTTTTGTGCAATTGAATGTGTTGAAGAATAAATAATCGAAGGTCCTTGCCAAGGGAAGTCAGTATAGTGTAGTGTTTGAGAGCTGAAGTACCTAGTACTAGGTTAAAATAAAGGACATGGGCAAATTAAACTCTGGGTTTTAGTTTCCTTATCATGTAAAATGAGGATGATAGGAGGGGCTAAAGATGACTGTGAAGGTTCTGTGAGAATTAAGGTAACATGTTTAGTATAATAAGGGTTCAGTAAATGTTGCCTATTGTTTGCTGTTAATCAGATGAACAGAATACATTTTATGTGACCTACCCCTTCTTCATATGTGAAATGTGAGAATGTTAGGAATTTCTTTGTCACAGAGCCCCTGTTCATATGCCAACCGCTAAGTTGTAGGAATTTAAAAGTATTTTGTGATAATTTTCTATCATGAGCAAGTTCAGGATTTTAAAAGTTGATACATTTTTATTTCGTAAAGTCTAGCCCTTCTTTTTTACACAATTTTTTTCATTTATTAGACACAAATGCCAGACCCTAAGACCTTCAAGCAGCACTTTGAGAGCAAGCATCCTAAGACTCCACTTCCTCCAGAATTGGCTGATGTTCAGGCATAAAGTTGTTTACAGGTAATTGACCTCTTTTTACATTGGTTTGTTAATGTCAGTGTTGTATACAGGACCAAAACTATCCTATGTAATTGTGCAATTAATTTCTGCCTTGTGAGACTTTATTGCTTCCCCTTTTAAAGTTAATGTTGAACTTAATTTCATTATTAGAACTTTACAATTGTTACTTAAAATTTACTAGAACACTTTACAATTGTTAAAAGTCCTTTTTTCCAGACCGTTTCCTTTCAATACCTTTGAAACATCCAAGTTTTTACTACTGTAGCCAAAAATGGCAGGATGAGTAGATGCTGGCCATCTTTGGTCCAGGAATGGAAGAGACATATCAGCTTAAAGAAAGTAGTGAATATAAAGATATTGGAGGGTCTCATTCCCAGAAATGATGCAGACCAATGTTTCTGAGCACCTTTTTACAATTATTTTACTTACAGTGCTTAGCAGAGCTACTAAGTATAAAAATATAGGGCAAAATGTAGTCATGCACTGTATAAACTCGATAGTTCTTTGAAAATCATCAGTTTACACTTTCTATTATGATTGCATTTTTTCCCCTAAATTGTCAGGTAGATGAGGGGGGTGTATGTGCTTGGGAATTATTTGTTTTTAAAGTAAATTCATTGGCCGGGCGCGGTGGCTCAGGCCTGTAATCCTAGTACTCTGGGAGGACAAGGCGGGAGGATTGCTTGAGGTCAGGAGTTTGAGACCAGCCTGAGCAAGAGCGAGACCCCCTTCTTTATTAAAATTAGAAAAAATTTACCAGACATGGTGATGCATGCCTGTAGTTCCAGCAACTTGGGAGGCTGAGGCTGGAGGATTGCTTGAGCCTGGGAGTTGGAGGCTATTGTGAGCTAGGCTGACACCACGGCACTCTAGCCCAGGTGACAGAGCGAGACTCTGTCTCAAAAAAAAAAATTAAAAATTAAAAAATAAAGTAAATTCATCAAAGATCTGTTTATGAAGTCCAGTTGATAAATCTGACAGACTACCCTGATAGTCTTCTTAGACATTTGGAATGCATGTAAGTTGCAGTGGTTACATTCATTGAAAATTTTGCTTATGTTTTATAGGTGAATTCATGACACCTTTGACTCTTCTACTGTCTCAGACCTTAGGTAACAAACCTGCAGCTGCTTTTCTAACAAACTGTTGATCAGCAAAAATAAAGGGGCTACAGAAACACTCATTTTTATGCTGTTCCCTTTGGGGCTTCATGCAAAGACAATTCTGTGTAAATGTACAGTTGACTCTGATTTGGAAATCTGAAAATCAGTCCATCCTTGTTATAAAAATTTTTTTACAATTGTAATTATATTGATGTTCATATTGTGTAAAATAACTCATTTAATAAAGTAGTACTTTGATTTTACAACATCACAGGATAAATGGTTCTAGAAATTCTGTTCTAACTTTCCACATTATTTGCCTTATAAAAATCTAGTGAATTTATCAGCTAGAATTGCAAGTGCAATTCTTACCTCCCTTTCTCGGCTCAGTGGCAGGTTCATTAGTTAAACTAGTGCAGACTCATTCATTAAAATTGTGCACACAAATTTATTGGCAGCTGTTGATCTAGGTGAAGAGTGACTTATCTGCTGCCTTAGAATATTACAATTGGGTGTCATTGCCCGCCTCTGATCATCTCCTGTGTTTGATGTTGGAATATTTAAACTTACTGTATGACCTGGCTCTAGCTGCCAGCCAGGTGTCCCCTGTAGATAACTGATAAATTCCTAAAAGCAGTTGGATTATCAGGAGCCCTTCTGAAAGATTAGGTTCTGAAGTATATGCCATATGAAATAGTCATTAAGTCCATTGTTTAATATGAAATAAGATGGAACAAATGTGAACTGGTAAAGATCTATCTTTTATAAATGATACTGGATTCTCTGAAAATTTAAATTCTTTAATTTGAAATTGAAATACAATTTTTGAAGAAGTTTTTTGGAAGTTATTAACCACTTGGCCAGTTTTATAAATGGATTTTGCATTAACAGGAAGATTGGAATGACTTCTGTCTGGGTTAATTCCCAGCACCCTCTCTCTCCTCTCTTTTCTAAGTGAGTTGTTGATTTTAGGATTTTACTTTGTGTTGGTTCCTAAAATCAAAGACTGTTCAATATGACTTAAGTATGAACTAGAAAAGTATTAAAATAGGCCAATATTCACGTTCTTTTGGATCTAAGGATGGGGAAGTGGGTTTGTTTAGATGCAGAAGGTAAATCCTACCCAATCAAGGAAGAGTAATTTTAGGGTTCTTCTAATTTGCTTTTGTCAATTCTTATGTAAGTGAAACTGCTGTACCTCAGTTTAAATTTTAAAATTAACGTAATAGGAAGAGCACTAAAATATTTACTGGTAACTGCTTAGAGCTGCATATCTGATCCTGTGGATTACAAAATGCATTCCCTCTTTCTGCTGTAATTCATCACTGCATTTGTTTTGTAGCTCTGCATATTCTGCCCACCTTGTTTGTCTTCATTGTAAGTTTAAAATATTTCCAAGGAAAAGCTTCAGTGCTGATAGTTTCTTAGCGATTCCTATTCTTATACCCTTACTTTAAAATACAGTTCTTTTGTTTCATGTATTTAATTTAAGTTTCAGATTTAACATCTGTTGTTTCCTAATATGTTGGTTACCAGAACATTAGAATTTTACCTAATTTCTTATGGGTACTACAGAAATTCTGGTTAAATTACAAGTCAAACGTTTTTAAAAGTGCTTTGAGCATATGTATGTTTATGTTTAGTAACAAATCATTTAAAACCATTCACAAGTTTTGGTTTAATTTTTTTCATTTGTTTCACTGACTGTAATTCAGAATGAAAGTTTTTTGTTCTTGTATTTAATCCTTTTTTATAAGCAGCTGAAGACACCATATTTAACTCTATGTCTCAGTGGTAGGTAAATAGCCACATTGAACTTACATAAGACATTAATTCTTATACTTCATGTGGGGATTATTACAATCAATCCCCTTTTTATTGTGTTTGAGTTAAATCTGCTATGAGGATAAAATTACAAGTCTTAAAAACATCCTTGTTACTTAATTTGAAGATTCTTTAACAGATCGCAGCAAAAGTTCATTATAAAACTGTTATGGTGTCTTCAAAAACTTGATAAAATACAGAGAGAAAGAATTGGTCCGTTTGTATTCTGTATTTCCATTAGTTGCCAAAAGGAATGGGGTTAAGATTCAACTTGTTCCATTCTCTTCATATGGATATATATCCCCATGTTTAACTGACACACTGGGGGCTCAGTTGTGTGCTGTAATGTCTTATTAAAGAAGATGTTAAAACTAATCTAGTCTAATTTCTTCTACCTTTAAGAGGTTTTTGTATTGCCTCTTTTCCCCCCCTTTTCTGAACTTAGAGTTGTCTTTTGAGTGTAGCTCAGTAATTCTAAGGGTGGCAAGAGATTTCTTTCGTTTCTCATTGTTTTCCCTGCAGTCTTTGTCTACTTTGGGTCTGTAGAATAGTTCTTAAAAATGAATGGGAAAAGTTTGTCATTTTGAAAACCTTACTATATAGAGTAAGTGTGAGTTGTTGGAAGAGGGAAGTAATTGGCTATTAACATAAAAATACTAAAATGAAAAATGCTTAGGTCAGTTTATTGGGTGGATGTCTTTGATGACATTGACTAAGATTTGAGATAATACTTTTAGCTTTATATTAAAAGTATTGTATAGGTAATTAGTCACATCATAGTTCAAATCTGAGATGTAGCATGAATAAGATAGAATTTACCAACATTACTATTTTACCAAAAACCCTTTTTTTACATTTTTATTAATATATGTAATATACTGTACCTATTTTTAAATGTGGTTAATGTAGAGGCCTTTTTCTATAATACAGTGATCAACCACAGTCCAAAATATAATTGACATACTAGATTTAAACTACTCAGTCTGAATTAGTTCATTTGTACTTGATTTCTAGTTTTTTGGTTTGGTTTTGGTCAGAGATTCTTTTTAAAGTGTATGGCAATGAAGATCAGCACTAGGGGGTTGTGTTTACTTTGACTTTACATGGTATTAATAAAATAGTTTAGGCTGCCTTAATCTTATCTATTGTAAAGGTTTCAGAAAAATCTTAAGAACTTTCAGTGTGTAGGTTTAATAAAACATCTGTCTACTTAACAGAGAAAATAGATGTTTTAATAAAAGTTTAACCTATCATTAATTGTGGATTACCATGTTAAACTGAAAATATTTTTTATTTTAAATGTTCTTTTAATAAGCTGTTTACTGAATTATGCTTTTTTTCTTTTTTTTGAACAGCAATTCTTTAGCTTCCGTTCTTTGTATTAAATATATAGTATGGCTCCAAATTTAAAATCTACACATATAGAGACAGACTTTAGTCATTTATTTATATTTACATGGGCATATCTTCAGTATGAAGTAATTGTTAATTCTGCCATTAGCTAGTATTATTTGAGGGTTGTAGGGAAGGAAGACTATCCTTATCCCAGATTTTTGGGGGATGAGCTCTCTGAGAAGTTTTCTGCACATTACTGAAGCCCTCTCTTTTAAGTCATCATTATATTTATTAAGAATAGTATATGTGAAGTTGCTTTATAAGCTGTAAAGTATTATATAAAAACAATGTATTATACAAAGGAATATAGCAAAGATCCCTAATTTTTAAAAATTAAAATGCATTCTGGAGATAATACATATATTTATTTACATAATTTTAGGCTATATGGTTAAATGGTGTGTTTTATAGACAGTAACTTAAGGAGGGATATATATATATATATATATATATGTCTCTCTGTCCCCCCTCCCCACACACAAACACACGTTTGCACACACATATTTTTTAAGTTAACGTGCTTTTGAATTTTGTAGTCATTTTTGCATATTCTGTCTTTGTACTTTGCCGTTTCATTTAACATCATAACAAGTGTGTTTTTTATGTTATAAACTTTGTGTAAGTGGAGTTTTTGTGGCTGAATAAGGATCTGTTGGATATATTTGCTATAATATATATATATATATATATATATATATATATATGGGAGATGGTTTGTGGATTGAAGAGGTCGATCTGTGCCTGGAAGGATGGAGAGTCATCTGGGGGAGGAGTAGGAGTGAATAGGGAAATCAAGGTGGAGGTGGCTGAGTGAGCAAAAGCTCAGGCGAGTACATAGAGTTTCTTTGAGAGAAAATGAGTAGGCCAGCCAGAGCGTAAGGCTTGTGAATGAGAGCCTTTGAGCCCATGGATGACAGTGGGGAGAAATCATTAGAATGGGACCAGATTGTGCAGTGTATATACACTGCAGAAGATCAGTCAAGTTACTCCTGACACTGGGGACTCTTTCAGGGTTTTGGGGTTGGGGGGTGACATGATGTAAATAGGAAGATTTATATTTATCAGTGAAATATGGTGTTGGTATTGGTTTGATAGAGATCATTTTACAACCTCTTGTACCTTTCCCTGTTTGTTAACAGAGTTTACTGTGCGTAATTTAACTTTTGGTTATTCTAGGTTATTATGAATGTAGCTTAACAGCCAAGAATGTTGCTCTGCTCTAATACAGTAATACTGCTAGGGCCCAAAGAGCTGTATTTAGGGATGTTTGACCCTGCACTATGATCCCAACTACAGTATGTCTGTACATGATATTTTTTGTGTTCTACTTATTATAAAAGTAACACATTTTGAAATATATTTCATTAGTATAGAAATTTGGAGGATATAGTAAAGTTGAATTTTATAAATTTACCAGTACAAAAACATTTTGGTGAATAGTATCTGTGTGTGTGTATGTGTCTCTCTGTCCCCCCACCCCACACACAAACACACGTTTGCACACACATATTTTTTAAGTTAACGTGCTTTTGAATTTTGTAGTCATTTTTGCATATTCTGTCTTTGTACTTTGCCGTTTCATTTAACATCATAACAAGTGTGTTTTTTATGTTATAAACTTCGTGTAAGTGGAGTTTTTGTGGCTGAATAAGGATCTCTTGGATATATTTGCTATAATTTTTTAACCATTTTCCTGTTGGACATTTAGGTTTTCTCTAATTTGTGCAGAAGGCTTTATTTCCCCATTTAGAATTATGCATCATAAAACTTTAAAGCTCTTGCTGGGAAGCAGGCAATGAGATTCTGAAGATTTTATTTTATTACAATAGAAAATGAGAGAACCAGAGTTGCAGACTAGGTAGCATATAGGGTGGTTTACACTTGACCAACAAACGTTTGAGTGTTATTGCATTACCTTTGTTTGAATACTGGCACTTTTTCATGAATTTGATAGTTGAAACATAATATATTTCCTTGATTTCTAGTGGAGCATGAACTTTTTATTCAGTTTTTTTTTTTTTAAATAGAAGTCCGTAACTCTCATAAAGAGCACGAACATTTTAATTATATTTGTTAGCCAGGTAGAGTTTCTATTTCGTGAATTATCCATTGCCCATTTATTTGTTGGGGTCTTCTGACTATACTCAATCTGCTATCCACAGTAAACTAGAAGGAACTGGAAGTTGCCAGGGAACATCAGGTAACTAGGGTTGTGAAACCCATAACTTATTTTATGGAGTACAAAATTGTACGCTCTGCGCTACTTGCTGGGAATCTTAACTATCAGATAAAGTATAAAACTATAGTTTGCATTTAAGGCATGTTTTTTATTCAAGACTAATGAAATTTGGTTTTGATTGATTAATACCTGCCTGCTATGAAGAAATAGTAAAAGTAGTTTTTATTAGGTTAAGTCAGTTTAGCAAGTTACACTAACAAAATAACCTTTTGTGTTTCTAGATCTTATTTCTCATCTGTATTTTATTAGGTTCTATTATTTCATATTTACATATGTGAATTTTCCTAGTAACAAAATAGACTCTATTTAAGCCTTGTTTTAAATAGCCAGGAATATTTCTGATAGGAACAGAGTTTCTTAAATCAGAAGAGGACAAAATATGACAATTGGCTGGTCCAATGGTAGTGGGTTATCAGAACTTACTAACATTAATGTCACTAAAGTTGGTATACAACCCTCCACTGCTAAATTTACTGGCCAAAAAGAAAACAAAACAGAATTTAAAGCTGTAGTTGAATGACCCAGTGAGAAAAATGGAAAACACCTAAGTTCAACTCTGGCTCTGCCTTTTCCTAGCTGATCTTGTACAGGTTACCTCACATTTCTGACCTACAGTATCTTCATTCAACTTATAAAATCAAGAAACTAATACCCACCTCAAAGGATTGTTATAACTTACAGAGTAAATGAAATAATAAGTACCTGTGCAATCATTGGTGCTCAATAACCATTAGCTTTCTTCCCACTGTCTTCCTTTCCCTTCTCATTTTTGCCCATTTCTGCTTCTGCTTTTTCTTAAGGCTGAAATGCTTTCTCTTCTCCCCACCCGACCCCAGTGTTTTCCTGTGGAAATGCTACCTATTCTTCAGGGCTCAACTCAAATGCTGATTTTTTTCATGAAGCTCAGCACTTTAAAAAATGTACTGAATGTGGGGGAAAGGAATACATAGTAATAAACCTGAAACAAGACTGCAGACTATAAAGAATAGTGTCAGGAGACTAAATTTTAGAAGAACAAAAAGTTCCTGAAAAGTGGTAAGGAAAAATTATTTACTTGTTTTCAGTTAAGCAGCAATAACAAAGAATGAGTGCTGTCTTAGCCACTATTTATTTGCCTTGTATTTTGTAAAACTCTCATTGTAAAAATGAATAAACCCAATATGGTGAAGTACTAAGAGGACGTACGATTTCATGGGGTTTTCACTTGGCCTTGATGAGTTACATCTCAGAAGGCTAAAGGAATTTGCAGAATTTGATATTAAGTCAGACCCACTGTCCGTATAGGAAAGTGATAAAGATGGAAATCCATCCAGAAGACTGGAGATAAGTAATTTGTTTCTTGATTTTCAAAAAGCACAAAAGAGAATATTGAAGAAAGTATAGAATTATAAATTTGTTCCTTGTCTCTAGGTTAATGCCTAGATTTTCTTTTTACTGTGAACCTCCTTTTTCCTCAGACAGACCTTGGGCTACTTTCGTGTGTAGTTTTATTTCTAGTCCTTTCACCTAATCACATTTGTTTTCCTTGCAACAAGAGAAATTCTCTTAAAACACAGCTTAAGTTGCATCTCCTCCTCTGAGGTTCTTAGGTGCATTGTGTCCCACAAGGTGAACACACATTCCTGGGCTGTGACTGACAAGTCCTTCACCATCTGGCCCAGCGTGTGCTTCTAGCCAGCCCCTTCTGCCATACTTCATCCCATGCTTCTGCCAAGGTGGAGTACTGTTCTTGGAGTAATTCACTACCCCTTTCATGCATCCACACAATCTTTCTGCCCCTTAACTTGAGGTGCCCTCTTTCTCCTCTTCCGTTCTTTTGAGCCCTCTTGCTAATGCTGTCCGGTCTACTAGGATCACTCCTAATGGAGTAATCTTTTATCTTTTCATCATTGTATATACTGTTGTTCTTTAGGATCCTTAGGAACAGGAGTGGTCTTACTGACCTACTTGAATAGTCTTAATGCCTCCTGGAATGTTTATGACTGAACCTGAAACAATTATCTTTAAATGTAGCATTCCCTAAATTGCAACAAACCATTCTCATTGCTTTATTGATTGCTTTTTAATAAACTTTCTCGGATTTGCTTTTTTAGATTACTAAAGCCATAAGAGAAATGTTCATCCAGGCAGTGCTATTCGTGTAGAACACTTTATAGTTTACAAAATATTTTTTCATTTTCGAATTGCATATAAAAATATGCTTAAAGAAATCAAGGGACAACTTGATAATGCATCCCAATTTTAGCAAGGCAGAGTAACTTATGGTAATTTTGATAGCAAGATTCTGTACAGGCAGTAGTACATTTGAGTAGACTTAAACTTATTTTGAACTTCTGTACTGAGATATTTAATAGGTATGTGTCAACCTGTTGAGTTCCATATCATGTCCACTTCATGTATGTGTTGTGTGCTACAAGTTTACAGATGACACAAATTATGGAGGGAAAGTTAATAGGGAATTACAATTCAGAAAAATTTCAAGCTGAAACGCATAAGTAAAACCAAGAAACAGTTTAAATGGAATAAATGTAAATCTATTTAAGATCCATAAAAAATTGCATTTTATGAGTCCAAAATATGGACAGCAATCTGTCTTGGCATTTTTTTTTTCATGTAGGAGCCAGTGTGTTTATTGCAGGCTTACTATGAGTCAAGCATGATTTCTCTGCTTTGAAAGATGAGAATGAAACCTTAGTTTAGGAGAACACACACGTCTTAATCACACATCTTCATGCATTGATAGCCAGTTTTTTTGTGAAATTGATGTTTGATTCTGGGTGTCTTTGTTGTTTATAAGTGAAACACTGCTTGGTTGGATTCCACACAGGGACGGGAAGAGGTCTAGGATGGTGGATAGACTGACTGTAAACCATGTTTAGAAGGGAGACACTTGGAGGAAATGCTGTATATTTTGATCTGAAAGCCATGGGTGGAGATTACCTCACTGTAAGAAACATTATAACATCTAGATCTATCCGGTATCAGAATGGCTTGCTTTATGGAATGAGCATTTGTCTATAAAGTTCTTAGAAAATAGGTTGTCTGATCATGACTGCGACAGTACAGCAGGGTTTTCTAGCACATGTCCAGTAATTCAGTGCTGGAAATCCATAGATAGCTCTGTACTTTGAGCAAGTTCTGGGAAGTGGGAAGATCTACTCCTATATTGACTTACTTTAGCATACCAACTGCTTGATCTTTATTTGTTCTTATCTTTCTCACACTTATAAATTTTAAGTAGGGAGAATATTGAGTCAGAATAGGCATCAGGATGTCTTTACTACGCTTGGATTTGGGATATACTTCTGCCTATATGGTGCATTTGTGTTCCATGTTTTAGTGGGTTCCTAGATGTCAAACAGTTTAGAAATGCTGCTTTTTATCACCTGGCAAATGGTATTGCAATACTATAAATATAGTTCAGGTCAGGACCGTTCTTTATCAGTGGACTCTACACTTAAATTATAAAGTTCTGTCAGTAAAAATATTTTTTTTTACTATATACTGCCAATGTAAGTATTCATTTGTATGCGTGCACTTCAGTTGTAATTATAAAGCATTCACAGGATGAGATTTTTAAAATTCCAATATTTTCTTCCCACATCCCAGTGGATCTTCTTGCATTGCCATCTGGGACGCACACACACACACTTTGGAAACTATGGCTCTTTGTTAAAGAACATGGGACCTTGGTTCCTCATTTGTTTTCAAGCTGAAGAGTTTAGCACCTCACATATGCATGGATCTGTGTAAGTCAAGGGAAGCGAATGAAATATAGTAAGGGTCTACGCTGTGTATAAAACATTCTGCAAAACAGGTAAAAAGTGTAAGACAGTATGCCCTTGAAAAAGTTCGCAGGGCACATGACAACATTTTTTGAGAATTTAGAAAGCACATGTAGTTTGGAGTATGATACTGAGACTTGAAAATTCAGGACTGAGGAGAGATTTGCATAAAGGTGAATGCTTAGATTTCTTTATGGCAATATATAGTCAAAAGAATAAACAAGCTGAGATTTAAACTGTGGAAGGTCCTCCCTTTTAGGGGATGGGTAGAGAAGGAGCAAGGAGAATTACCTGACAGAGCAGTCAGAAGGGGTAGGAAGAGCACCAGGATAATAAGATTCTCAGAAGAGACATAAGAAGAGTTTGGGTAAAGTCTGGGTATTTAGGGACATGAACTACCATTCATTCGTTGAGTACCTGCTTTGTGCCAGCATGTGGATTAAATATATTCTCAACAGTGATGGTCAACATCCCAAATTCTTCCCTGAGGTCAAGGGAATATAGTTTTGGGAAAATAGGAGTGGAAGGTAGGCACCAAGGAAAAGAGCTGATGTAGATTCCTGGCTTGAGAACAAGTAGTGTCATACACAGGGAATGCCCTACATATGCCATCAAGGCTTCCTTCTAAAAAGCCTAAAGCACTGATGACCAATTAAACCTATTGTTTGGCAGAAGTGCTCATAGCTTAAAATGTACTGTGGTGGTGTTCATTCTCTTTTTAGGCACAGTAAGCTTAATTTATACTTAAAACGTTGATGAAAAATATTTAGAAATGATTATGCCATATTTAAATATAACAGTTTAACCTGTGTTCTTCAGGGTTTTAGTCCTAAGTGATTACTTTATATATATATTATACTTGATATATATTTATATACAGTCATGCATTGCTTAATGAAGGGGTATGTTCTGAGAAATGCATTTGCAGATGATTTCATCATTGTGCAAACATCATAGAGTGCACTTACACAAACCTAGATGGTATAGCCTACTACACACGTAGGCTATATGGTGTAGCCTATTGCCCCTAGGCTATAAACCTGTACAACGGTTACTGTACTGAATATTATAGGCAGTTATAACGCAATGCTAAGTATTTGTGTATCTAAACATAGAAAAGGTACAGTAAAAATACAGTATAAGAGATAGAAAATGGTACACTTGTACAGGACACTTACCCTGAATGGAACTTGCAGGACTGGAAGTTGTTCTGGGTAAGTGAGTGGTGAGTGAATGTGAGGTCTAGGACATTACTGTACACTACTATAGACTTTATAAACACTATACACTTAGGCTGCACTAAATTTATTTTAAAATATTTTTCTTTCTTCAATAGTGCATTAACCTTAGCTCACGGTAACTTTTTTACTCTTTTGTAGTAACACTTTTTTAAAAAAACATTGTATAGCTGTACAAAAATATTTTTTTTTTTTTCTTTTTTTCTTTTAAAAAAAAGACGGGGTCTCACTCTTGCTCAGGCTGGTCTCGAACTCCTGAGCTCAAGCGATCCTCCCGCCTCAGCCTCCCAGAGTGCTAGGATTACAGGCGTGAGCCACCACGCCCAGCAAAATATTTTCTTTATATCCTTATTCTATAAACTTTTTTCTATTTTGAAAATTAAAAAAAATTTTTTTTTCTTTTTAAACTTTTTTGTTAAAAACTACAACACATACATTAGCCTAGGCCTACACAGGGTCAAGATCATCAGTATCACTGTCTTCCACCTCCACATCTTATCCCACTGGAAGACCTTCAGGGGCAGTAACACACATGGAGCAGTCGTCTATGATGTTGCCTTCTGGAATATCTCCTAAAGTACATGCCTGGGGCTGTTTTACAGTTAATATTCTTTTATAAGTAGAATGAATATGCTAAAATAACAATTAGAAGTATAGTAAATACATAAATCAGTGACATAGTTGTTTAATTATCAAGTATTATATACTGTACATAATTATACGTGCTGTACTTTTATATGACTAGCAGCACAGTAGGTTTGTTTACACCAGCATTACCATAAACTCAATTAATGCATTGCACTACAACGTTACTAAGGCTACAACATCGCTAAGCGCTGAGTTTTTCAGCTCCATTGTAATCTTATGAGACCACCATTGTATATATACGGTACGTCATTGACCGCAATGTCATTATGTGGCACATGAATAGTTATATATAATGTTATATATGAATTATTAATATTATAAATATATAAATTACAGTAAAGTGATAATATCATTTTGTAATTAATTTTAAAACAATTGATTAAATTATTTGATTAAATTATATGGGTGGTATAAATTGACAATTATAAGTTATTCTATGTATATATAAAAAATGTAGTGGGCTTTATTGATGGCATGAAAATAGAACTTACCTTAAGCCACTCACTTACTGTGATTGAACGGGGAAATAATACTGGTGGTTATCTTTTCTGACCAACAGTTTAAACCCTGAGATCCGTTTTATTCTTATCAATTAAAAAATATGGTAGTGGTTATTTTCTTGAAAAAATTCATAGAAGTGAAATTTGTGGGTTAAAAATATGTCCAAAACCTTTTACACTGGCTAATCTTTGACATAGGTTAAAGGCTATGGGGAAGGGATGGAGGAGCCAGCTATGCAGTGACTCACTCAGTTTGAGTGTTGGTAAGTGATGGTAATGTCTCTGAGGCCCAGTTTCCTTAGCCCTAAAGCAGTGTCTTCTCCCTTCTCACAGCACTGTTGGGAGGATTTTTTTTTTAAGTATGGAAAAGTGCTTTTGTAAAGTGTAAAGCCCTCTGAGGTGTGGTGTGATAGTTCTCCAGGGTGGTGTGTAGTGTACTGGTGTGTGGTTTCCAGCTATGGAAAACAAGTTATTGTCTAATGATCATTTTAAAGTACCAACCTTTATAGACTGTTTAATAAATTAGAATGGATTCACGGTTATATCCATAAGAATTATCACTCGGCATTTTTAGTGTATTTTCTTGAGAGTGAGAAAAAGCTCAAGTTACAGCCAGCAGGTCAAGAATCATATGTATGACTGTAGGAATGTCAAATGGCATGTGCATCATAGCAGGAAGAAAATATTGTAGAATCACTGAGATAGCATAAGCTTTCTCAGCCAGGTAAACCTAGGTTCAAATCCATCACTGCCATTTAAAATCTGAGTGACCTTGAGTAGTAAACTCACTTGACATCCCTGAATGACATTGTTCTCATATCTAAAATGAGAAAAACCACCTGCTTTAGTAAGTAGTTGTGAGCATTTAGCTCTATAGGTGGCACTTGGTAGAAGTTTTTTTAAAAAACATGGATCATTAGCCATCAAAAGGTAACAGTCCCTGGAAAAGGTAGTTGTGAAAATACATTGCTAGACCAGGGTGTCCAGTCTGGCTTGGTGTTAAGTGTTCAAAATATTTGAGGTTTTCTGTATTTTGTATTAATAGCTATGGGAAATGCCTTTCTTAGCTCTCAAATGCTCTGGAACTGTCTTCAAAGTGTCTTGTTCTTTACTAGTCTTGTTGGCAGCAATTAGTTTTTAATTATAAAAGTAATTCATGCTTTATGGGAAATAATTCAAACAGTACAGACAAATATCAAGTAAAAGTCCCTTACTTTTTCATCCATACTGTAAAACTTGTTTTCTGTTTGTTTTGATTTTGATTGCTTTGTTGACTGCCGGGTCAGTTAGTTTGGGTACTGGTTTTCAAATTCAAAATACCACCTTTTTTTTTTTTTCCAGTGATTGCTTGCAGTGTCTAAAGAGAAAAATTCCTATGATCAGTGGTCATCCTACTGACAGAGACTGCTTCTGAATTAAACTGTGATTTAAAACACCTTAAAAGTGCTAACTACAAAGCTCACCAATTCAATATAAAACCAGGTTTTAATTCACCTGTGTTATGAAAAGGTCTAATAATAGAGCCTGCCACTTTAAGGAAATGCCACAGCCCACTGGTATATGCAAGAAGCTCTTTGTGGGAGGGAGGCAGGCCTGCAGCTGACATCACAACTCAACTTTCTAGCTCCATTTACATAAAGAGTATTTGATTACATGATTATATGAAGTGAGGTTTACTAGTATTTTCTTGTATATTTCTTGAAAGTCTAACTATAGGCCTCACAGAATAAATCTACTTATTGTGGGGGTTGTTGTGACTACCATCAGATTCCAGGGAGAAGACAGATTAAAAGGAAAAATTTGAGTTTCAAAGAAAATATTTTAATGCACCAAGACAATGAGGTGACCTTTATGTCAAAATATAGAAGTTTGTCTCTCTTATATTCTAAGCTGGTTCTTTATTGAAATAATTTTATCTAAAGTAAAATAAAAGGTTCAGTGTCAAACATTTTCACTTAAAGGATTGAAATCAGTCAGTACCCGGTTAACCTGTGTCCAGAGCTGATTTTTAGCTGTACCAAACTCTGTGGCTGTGTCAGTGACCGTGTTGAAATACTTCTGCCCAGCTGGGAATACTTACACCACTGCCTCAGCCACCCTGTCCCCTGCCTACCTGTTTCTGATCCAGTAGCCAAAGGGGTGAGAGTGACACCTGGCAGAGCAGGGATCTTGCTGGGCCCTGCTGGTTGTTAAATCCCGTATTTTGAATGTTCATCCCTGTCTGTGTTAACACTAGCTAAATGGCACAGCAGTGGATAATCCAAAAACCCACATTTGGCTTTTTTTTTTTTTAAACTTAATAGTTGATCACAGGAGCATGGTATCATTTAAGTGGTTGAATGTAAAACTGGTGGAAACACCGAGCCTCGGGAAAAACATCTCATGCTTTCTTATGTGTTATGCTGCCTTCCCTTTCTCTTTCTCTTTCTCTTTCTCATGCACACAGATTTTCTTGGATTGCAGCCGGAGAGGACACTGGCCCATATTGTTTTGTCCTTTTATCATTAGACCCTAAAGTAAGTGCCTTAAGTCTTCAGTAATAGTGTTAACAGAACACTGTCACTGACAGGATATTGGTCAATGTTGATCTCCTTTCTGAGCTGCTGTCTGAACAGTGACTTTTTTTTTTTTCCTTTAAAGAAAGACAAAATATGATTCTGCTCTGTGATTTACTACTTCTACCAGATTTGTTTTATTGACATTTCATTAATCTCCCAAAGATGTATCACTGTTGTTCTTTTAACAATTATCTGATCATTTGGGGAGGAATGATTATTGTTTCTTGTCATTGGAATGAAGCTGTATATGGTAAGGATTTAGAGCATGGGCTCTAACTCAACCTGTTTGAGTTTCAACCCTGTCCCTTACCTCTGTGGCCTTAAGTCACTCTACCTATCCATACCTCAGTTTCATCATCTGTAAAGTAGGGATGATAATAACAGTTAACTACTTCTTAAATGTGATAAAAACACTGTTTAGATTATTCAATAAATTTGGCCAAACACAATAAGCAACCTAATTTTCTGACCTGGCACATATGCTGCTTGAGTATTTGGCATCTGAATTATTGGAGAGTGCCAAGTAACCTTGGAAAAGTCACTTGATTTTTTTCTGGGTTTCAGTAAAATGAAGATAACACATACCTCCCAGGGTTGCTTTGAGGCTTAAATGAGATAATATGAAAGCATCTGTGGGACAATTTGCTTGGCAGATAATTACAGAGTGCCTTCTGTAGGATACAGCAGTAGACAGCATAGACAACAGTTTTGGTATTCATGGAGCTTATGCAAAGCTGGAATAAGTACATACTGATTCTCAATCAGAGAAGGGGGAGAAATGCCACATCATACAAGTTACAAAATTAAAATGTAATTCTTCTGATGAAGAAAGCAGGTTTTATTCTCCACAAAATTAATGAAACTTTCTAGTCACCAGCAGCTATAAGATTATGTCACTAGTACCAAGACAAGTAGTAGTGGTTGATGACTGGCTATTTGTAGAACCCTGGGTATGAACTGAAGGCTGCCTTTCTGGAGCATGGGCCCAAGATGTGCCAGAATTTACTGTGTCTGCCACTGGTTACACGTTCTGCTGACTAAGTGGGAGCAAATGTTAAATGAGTTCTGGAATGTATCTCTAGTGATTGGAGCCTTGAGTGGTAAACCAAAGGCTCCAGGGCACAGGTGGTATGCATTTTTTAATCTCTTCCAGTTGAAGGTCATGCATGTCTGGAATATTTCAAGGTTCTAAAGCAGCCCCTGGGAAGCTGATGCCAAAACCGGATTAGAAGTGTAACAGATTAGGGGACACACCTGTGAAAGATAAAGTGGGAGAGCAGGGGTAGGCCAGGACAGCCTTCACACTGCCGTGTGGCTCTCACTCCTATGAGGGGGAAAGGCAAGAAGAGGTGGGGAGCTGCACGGGAAAAGTCTCGACTGCAGCACGGTTCTGAGGAAGCTGCTGACACACCCATGGGTATCCCCAAGCAAAAGTTGTCCATGCAGGGCAGGGATGGGTTAGCATTGTACATACCGCCCTCCTGCCCCCGCCATGCTAGGTCAGTGGCTGGGAGCAGCCTGGGGAGGGGACGGGCAGAGAGCATGGCCTCAGCATGAAAACAGTGGTGAGGCCAAAGGGACTGGCAGGGGCTGTCAGCCAGGCCTCCCACAGCTGGCTGTCACACTGAAAAAGGGTGCTGTGGACCCCAATTTACAAACCTTTTTTGGGAGCTTGGCATGTGAAAGTAGGTCCTTAGGAATCCTCTATGCAAAAGCACCCACATCTAGATGTTCATTCAGTATTGATCACGTAGGTGCCAGGCACTGGGGATGCAACCTGAGCATGACAGGAGGACCCCTGCCTTCAGTGTATAATCTACTGGGCGGACAGGAGGGTACTGTAGAAGTACAACAGGTGTGTGCTACTCTACATAGGGTGGTCATCACATTCCTCCCAGACGCCAGGTAACCTTGAGCTATGATTGTGCCACTGCTTTCTAGCCTGGGCTACAGAGCAAGACCCTGTCTCTATAAAATAAAAAATAAATTAAAAATTTTTAAAAATAAGTTGTTAAAAGAACATTAGGACTAATAGTTTTCATCCCACTTTGCTGGGATTAGACTCAAAAAGGGAGAACAAAAGCTGCCCCAGCCACTGGGATGGAGAGGGCCCAGGTCAGCAGGAACTCCCCCTGGAGCAGGACAGCGGGTAACTGGGAGACAGGCTTCCTGTCAGCCAGTGGGAACCCTTGGAGGTTGACCCCGGGTAGTGTCACTGACATGTCTTCTGACCTAGCTCTGAGGAGATGAATGCAGAGTCCCTGTGAGAGTGCTGAATGATAACCTAAACAAGGCCAGCCTTTGAGGAGTCCAATAAAAGAACTGTAACAGGAGGAGGAAGAGGACTTTTCCTACCTCAGTAAATGGCAACAGCAGCTACAGGAAGGACAAGGTCCGCATTTGGGCCCCAGGGACATTGAGCCTGACACTGAAGCAAGTGACAAGGGCTGTTTCTGAGATACAGCAGCACCATTCACTGCCAATTAAGGCTTCCTGGCTGTGGGGCTGAAAGCATCACTTGGGTATAAGGAGCACAAAAAGTCAGGAGCCAAAAATAAACATAGTCACTTCTTTTGTAAGGGTTCCCAAACTCTTGATTGTCTCTTGCAAGCAGATGACTGGGGAGCGAATGTTATGGCAGAATGATGGACTCCCAGCAAGGGCCAAAGCTTGCCCTGTGGAGATTGGAAAGAATATGCTTGAAGGAGATTCATAACCTCACCAAGATACCTTAAACTGAAATTTAAGAGAGTGGAAAAACTGCTCAGGTGAAACTTAAACCTTAGTGTTCACAAGAAAATGTGTGACAGAGCAATTGGAGAATCCCTTAATTTGCATGGAAAAATGGCAGGAGGAAAGGGTAAGGAATGGTATATCTTGATATATCTGACTTCAAGTTAAGAGAGTGTGAATATTAAGCAAAGGGAACTGGAGATGTTTACACCTGGAAGAAATCAGTATTTCCTAGACACCCTGAAACGTAGGACTCAGGACTAGAATATGGAAGCCCTGATGCAGGGATGGCAGAAGAGCAGTATATTTCCAAAAGGTATGGAGGTACCCAGAGAGCCAGCAGCCTGCGTGAAGGAGCGTGATGGAGAATGTCTGGGTGGAGATGAAAGGATAGAGACTCAAAAGTGATTCAGCGACGTGGGCAGTTTAAAACTGGGGAGCACAAGCCACTTGCATCTGTAGGCTGTGTTTCCTACTCCCAATTCCAAACTGAGAGGCAAGATGTAGTGAAAATGTATTTCAGCTCTCTGGACCTTTACTAGAACATTCAGTCTGCTCAGCAAGTGCATTTGGTAAATATTTGACTTGGCAGTTTTGTATCCGAGAAGATGAAAAATGAAGGTCCACTATCTAATTCTCACTGAGAAGAAGAATTCATTGGTTGCATAGCTCGTAATTACATGTAGAAGAGGTGTTGAGACTGTTAGTGGTAAAGTGGTATGAAAACGCAAAGAAGAGCAAAAGCTGCATCCAGGTTCTAGCAGGAAGACCCTGGCTTACTCAGGTGGAATGGAGTCTGGAACTACGAGTCTTGACTTTAATGAGAGATAGATTGTGAAAAGTTTAGAAAATTATAAGTATGATTCCATGACCAGAAACTAAAAGGGAATATGGTACAAAAGGGATGGAGCCCTAAGAAAAGGCAGTTCTGTTCACAGTCCTGTGTGACTGACATGAGACAGAAGCAGTTCATAGGCCTCAGGAGCCCCAGGGACTGCATCAGGCTCTAACGGGTGACAGGTGCTGGGCGGGCACCTGAATAGCACAGACTGGTAAGAACCCACAAGAGGGCCAAAGCCTGTAAAGCTGGGGCTTTCAAACTAGAGCTAGTCAGTACTTAAGGAGAAATTGTTTGGAGATCAAAGATTAAGGAAGGAGCAATGTAAAAACAGCCGATAAATAAACAGAACATTGTTGGGGAAGAATAGGTACAGAAAGACCCCAGAAATGGTGGGAACCTTCCAGAAAACACAGCTTTGTCAGCATCTTTCTCTGATCCAGGGTAAGTCTTCTTTTAGACCTGCTGGTCAGGAGCAGACCTGAACTCTAAGCCAGCCCTGGTGTGTGAGGTTCTTGCCCATTCGCACCTAAGACTGACAAGCTCTGCTTTAAATATATTAATACCAAACCTTGCTCAAGGTGTAGTTCCCTGTGCTTTAGGAGGGTGTGTGTGCTATTGGCTAAGGCTGTGGTCTTCAGAGTGGGACAGCAGCATCAGAATCGCTTGGCCTTCATGTTACAAACGCAGGTTCCTGGTCCCCCTCACATTCCTTCTGTTCCCAACCAATTCAGAGTACCTAAGGGAGGGGAGGCAGAGGTGAAGCTCTAGGAATCTGCATTTGAACACATTCCTCAGTGCTTCTACCCAAAATTAGACTGTCAGAACCACTGAGCTAAGTCAGCTAGCACCTGTTGTTGCTCAGGGCCACTGTGAATATGTGGGTTTACAACCTGAAAATCCCTTCTTATCAAAGCTTTGCTGCAACCTAGCTTATGGAACAACAGATAAGATTTTCTATGGAATCAGGCCTTTAAAAAATAAAAAAGGAAATGTTATACTTTTCTAATGATTACATTTGCAGTAATTCTCAACTTCGCATGTTAGAATCTCCTGAAGAATTTCTAAAAATACAGATGCCCATGCCCCACCCCAGACCAGTTAAATCAGGATCTCTGGAGTGGGAAACAGGCATGGGTGTTTGTGTTTGTTTTGTTTTGTTTTGTTTTAAGCTTTCTGGGTGATTCTGATGTGTGGCCAGGATTGAGAACCACTGCTGTTTAAACTTTAAAAGAGTATAACACTTTTTAAAAGCCTGTATTCTATGTGATACCTATTTTCTTTTCACATCAACAGATAACTCCTACTTTTCATTTCTTCTCCATCAAAGATGGTGTTCTCAAAATTAGAAAGGATGAAACAAACATGGGTAAAAGAGAACACTCTATACAGTAGCTGCACAAAATATATTTATGTCTCTAGTCCCTAAAAAATTGGTTTTTGGAGTACTGAAAAGATGTGCAGATATAACTGAATAGCCATAAGTTCTTAAGTGAGAGTGGCCAAAAGATAGGAATCAAGGAAATGTCAACTCAATAGTCCAAAAGGTGACTCATGGACAATACAAGCCAATAAATTTGAATCTGCTTCCTGGAAAAATTCTAGCATGCTTAATTAAAAGAACAATTTGTGAGACTTTAAAAAGGAACCAGTAAGGAAGAGTAGACTGTTACTGTTTGGGTGTATCAGGGGGTGCTGGCAATGGGGGTTATCCCCGCATCTGACAAAATCGCTCAAGATATCCTCACATTATATGATGGAGAAATGGAGACCAGGTCGTTACTCAGTTTAGGTGAATTTACAGCTGTTTGAACAACCACATCCAAACCCCGTTGATAATGGAATGATGTTTAACCTGGAGAGAGAGATCTCTAGTTCTTGTCATAGTTCTGAGATTCTTTGAAAGCTATAGTTGTGAACCTTTTTATTATGGAAGTGAATTGTAAAGAATTTTGTCCAAAGTGATGTTATACTCCAGCCCAGAAATAAACATATAGATAGACAGATAGATAGATAGATAGGCCTGGAGCAGCCCAACATAGATTCTTCCACATTACTCCTTTCCACAACCTCTCCCTGTCCCCATAATACCACAAAATGTATGTAACAGACTTGGCTTTGGCTTGTTGGTCTCTCAATCCAATCTCAGCTGTTGTATTTCACCTTAACTTGGGTGACTCACTTGTGCTCAGTTCTGATCCAGACAATGGAGAACCATTTTAGCAAGAACTGAACCAATTTTCATTCTCTTGTCGATGTCCAAAGCTCAGCGTACTGTCATGCAGTGTGTGTCCATATTCTCTGTTTTTGCAAGCTTTGCTGGCTGAGTTCATCAACTTTGAATTGACCAGACATGCACTAAGTACATCTTGCAGACATAGCTAAAGATTTTGGAGATGTTTGCTTCCCAAAGAGTCCCCCATGAAAAGCCCCACTTTTATTCCTACTAACTAGCCAGTTTTCCAATCACATGAATTTTCTGGAATATTTTTGGAGAGAACCAGATTTATTGAAGAGCTGCTGAGTCCTTTCAAATGTCTTTATGCCAAATATAGACAAAGATAAATTTATTCTCTGAATATAAATCATCAGGGTAAGAAGGTAAAATTTAATCAATAAAGTACATTTATTGGACTATGGGTTTGGCTGTGTGCAGCAGAGATCTAGAGTACCAATGGCGTAATATCGAGATTTATTTCTCTTATGTAACTGGTGGCTCCACGGTGTCAGGGACCCAGACTTTTCCTGTCTTATTGCTTCATCATCTCTAGGGGATGGCCCTCATCTGCACGCTCCAGATGGCTCACAGCAACCACATCCTCGGCCCAGGCAGGAAAGAGGAGGAAGGGGATACCCCCTCTAAGAGGCTGCACCCAGTGCTTCCCCTTACACACACATGCACACACATGTGCACACACACACAAACACCCCAGCTGCTGGGAAATATCTTTATTTTGGGCAACCAGTAAAAACTGAGATTCTATTAAGAGAGAGGAAGAGGACAGACATTGGGGAGCAACAACGAGTAGTCTTTCCAGCACATTCCTGGACAATATAAAATTTCAGAAGGGGTAGTAGGTGAGCCAGGGAGGGAAGAATCATTACCTCATCCAAAGAATGACCTCAGGCTTTAAGTATCTAAGCCACCATCAAAAAGGCTTGAGCTCTTCCAGGTTTTCCTTAGAGGGCATCTGTCAAGGGGGAGAGAACACTTCTCTGGGTGGCCTCGCAGGTGTTGCTGAGCCACCCCCATTTGGGGCTGGCCTGCAGCCTCATTAGCACATCACAAGATTCTGGCCTGGAAGAGTTGGTCAGAAAGTGGAGGGAGAAGGTCCTCCCAGCGGCAAAGCTAATTAAAAGGAGAAACCTGTTTTCCACGTGCCTCTTCAATATGCACACATCTGCTTTCTTGTCATTACATGCCTCGCTTGTCATCAAAGCATTTTCAGTCCATTCCTGGGTGTTGTTCTTGTATCTTCAGATTTAGCACATTCTTTCTTTAGTGCTCCTCCCTTTTATTTCTCCAGCTGCTTAAAACAATTTTCTGGAGCATTTGAACAAACCCACATGCATTCCCCTCCCCCTACTTTTCATTTTTAAACAAAGAGAATGCTGCTTTCTGTTAACAAGAAAAAAAAAAAAGCCAGAGACAATTCCGTCCTTTAGGTCCACATGGCGGATCTCGAGTGGAGCGTTCGTTTTCTACCTGTGTGGAACTTTAATTAGTTTAAGCGGGAGGTCTCTGCCAAGAAACAGGGCACCATATCGCAGTTGCGATCTGCAGAGCAGATTTTTTCTCTTAATAATGCCATTTCCAACTGAATCCCACTTGCAGTTTTGATACTGAAAGTGTGTATATTAGACAACAGCTATGACTCGGTTCCAGGTCGTTAGCATCAGCCATGAGCTCTCCTGACAGACTTGGCCCATAACAGCAAAACTTTCTGAAGTGCTATCTGATTTACAAAGCATGTTCACATGCATTGTTTCATGTCAGCCACACACTCACCCTGCTAGGAAATAAATAATATCACTCTCATTTCGGTGATGAAAAAAATTGAGGCTCAGAGTGGTTGACAGAGAATGAACTAAAACTGGGTCCAATCTGTCCCCGCCTTGGTAATGTAAGATGTTAAAGAACTGTCTATAGTTAAAAGAGAATGAATGTCTATTTTTAACAATGTGCTAAATGTTCTTTTCTTCTTTCCATAGTCCAAGATTGTCCTAAACTTTGATTTGATAGAATTATTTTCCAGAATCCTCTAAGTCAGGCCTTGAAATTCTTTTCTGCCTCTGGGTCTTGCTTTGCTTTGAGGTAAGGATGGCAAGCATGGCTCTTTCTTATATAATCTCTAGATCTTATGTTTTAGTTCCCTACCTGAAAATTTGTAATACCACTTTGAATCTACCACAGTAAAGAAAAACAATCTCTCGTGTATGCTATTCAGGAGTTAGATATTTAAGAATAAAGGAACTATATATAAATATTGCTTATCCACAAGCCTTCTGAATATTTCATTTCTAATGGAAATGCTGGATGTCTTTAAGCAACATTATCCATTACAAAACAATTTGAAAAGGGGGAAAAAAAAATCCCACAGGGGTAACAAGAACTGGTTTTTTTTTGTAGGAACTAGCCAATCTTCACAAAAAGGGCTGTTATCAGTTTATAAGACTGCTAGAAAATGTATTTTATATTAAAATAGCTAAGAACACAGCCATCGTTTTAAAGATGCTTTAGAATAGGAATAAATGTTCAGTCTTTTAAACATGTATCCTCATGTATCAGGATGAGCTTTTATAAAGAAAAATTACAAGTTTTATAAAATCTGAGAAACTTTAAAACTGTGTCATTTATAATGTAAAATTAATGCAGTTGAAAGTCAGTGGTTGACTCATAGCTCCCACATTCATCTTCAGTTCTCTTTAGCTCATATGGCTTTCTTTAAAAATTAGTGATATCAGCTAAATGGGACTATTTCCCACTCCTACCCACAGAGAAAAGTGCTTTTGTGAACATGTCAGCTCTGTTCCATCAGTACATGCCATCATGGAGTGCAACAGAAGCAGGCTGGCTGTGCGTGCTTGATCACCAATATTAGTATAGATTCAGGAGCAAAATCCAAATAAGACAATCCTAAAATTTCCATCCGTTTATTTTATGCACATAAGCTACCTTTTAGAACCAAGGAATTTTATGTCTAGATGGGCTCTTTGAAGTCTTCTAATCTGGCCTCTTTATTTTGTACATGTGGAAACTGAGGCACAAAGGGGTTTAGCAGCTTGCCCACGGTCCCACCGCTGGTAATGGTAGGTTGAGACTGGAACCCAGGTCTGTGTGACTCCACAGTCTATGCTCCGTCCACTACATTGCTTCACAGAGAGACGATCTGCCCCAAGTCATCTGGCCCCTGCCCTTTGCACAGCTCTGCATTGCTGCTGCTCGGCAGTGCCTTCCACCGGTGTCATGCTAGGGCTAGTGAGGAGGCGACTTCACACTGTTCTGTAAAAGCCCCGAGATGTGTGAAGCTGGCTGTCGCTTCTCCCCTGAAATCTTCTCAACCCCACTCTTTGCAGTTGGTTCGGCTTCTCCAGACTGAGAAGTCCCTTCACGCCTTCATGTGCTTTGCTTTCCAGTTGCCTGTTCTGGACATACGCATTTTCAGTGCCCATTTTCTTAACATGGGTCCCACCCACAGTGGTACTTGTTCCTCATCCTTGTCTTGATCCCACTGCTGTCCTTCCTGTCTCCCAGCCCTAGGAGTCAAGTCACCCTTGCCTGGCCTGCTCCCCTCCCGGCGCGCAGCATCCCAGCCGTCTCCTGCACCGCACCCTCTTTCTACTTCCACGCCTCAATGTTTTTTACTCTGACTGTGGAAATGGTCTCTTAACTGGTTTCCCTGCCTCAAGCGTCTCCAGAATTGCTTTTCTAAACGCCAGTGTCTGTACAAGGTCTAACTGTTGTTGGTTTATCACCCCCTGGACCAAAAAGCACCATCCTGAATACTATTAATACTAGGTTAGTAAGTATGAAATGTCTCATTTCCTTAAGTACTGAGTTTGACAGTTGATATCTCTGACATTTCACTTTGACACTTCTTGTTTTATTTTTATTGTGAAGGTACATCCTCAGTCTTTTAAATGCAGGTTTTGGCTTATGATTATCTTTCAAAAATTTTTTTACAGCAATTTTTGTGAAACCATGGATAAGTAAAAAATTCATGTTATTTTTGAATATGAATTCCATCGTGGAACCAATGTAGCTCAGACAGCTTGAAATATTAATGAAGTGTTGGGGAAGGATGTGGCTAATGAATGCACAGTACATTGATGATTTGAGAAGTTCCATTCTGATGATTTTAATCTTGAAAGTGAGGACCTGGGTGACCTGAGACCAAGGTGGATAATGATGAGCTGAAAGCTGTAGTGGAAGCAAATCCATCTCAACCTACACGTGAATTAGCAGCAAGGTTTGATGGCACTATTCCAACAATATTGGACCATTTGAAAGAAATTGGCAAGGTAAAGTGTCAGGTTTGGCATCTTGGCAGACTGTTGTCCTGGTTCTTTGGCTCCTTGTTTGGAAAATTCACAGGCCGGGCCAATGTGCCAGAATGACCACAGACAGGAAGCAATTCCACACAAATAGCTTTTATTGCAGAAAAGAAGGGAGCTATACAAAGCCAGAGTACATTCCAGAGAGGAACAGGTCAGTCTCCAGGAGTGGAGAAAGATGTTGAGGACTCCCAGGTGGTTTCCTTTTATTGGCCAGGTTTGGGGGAGGGCTTACGGGAGGTGTGGGATGTTACCAGAGGTTTGAGATACATGATTGACAGGTGCTCTTATAACAAAGTTGCAGCTCCACAGGGGTGTATGCCTCAAAACGTCAAGTTCCTGCTCTTTGAGGTTGTTAGGTGTGTTTTCCTGCAGTCCCTTCCCTGGCTTCTCCACCCCTAGGAACCGTCCTGCCCTCCTGGCCTGTATCTGGCACCTGCAGATTTGGTCCCTGCCTGACAAGCTGGATAGATGTGTTCCGCATGAATTAAGTGAGTGTCAACAGAGAAAGCGTCTCAAAGCTTGCCTTTCTTTGCTGTCACGACATAAAGGCAAACCAATTCTACACTGTATTGTTACGTGATGAAAAATGGATCCTTTTTGACAATCGCAAGCATTTGGCACAATGGTTGGATAAAGATGAAGTGCTGAAACACAGTCTAAAACTGAATATTCATCAACAAAAGTTAATGGTGTCTGTTTGGTGGCCCAGGACTGGTATTATCCACTACAGCTTCATGAAACCTGGTCAATCGATTACAGCGGATGTCTACTGCAACCAGTTGGACGAAATGATGAGGATGCTTGCGATGAAGGAGCCAAGATTGGTCTCTAGAGACAGGCCAATCCTCTTGCAAGACAACGCTCTACCACAGGTCGCACAAACAACGCTGCTCAAACTACGGAGGCTGGGCTTGGAAACTCTGTCATCCACCCTATTCACCAGACCTTGCACCAACTGACTACCACTTCTTCCAGGCTTTGGACCACTTCTTGCAAGGAAAAATATTCAATTTTCAACAAGCTGTGTAAAACGCCTTTTGGGATTTCATGGCCACTCGCTCTCCAGGCTTCTTGACTGCTGGCATAAACAAGCCACTGTTAAGATGGCAAAACTGTGTCGATAGTTTAGGTGCATACTTTGATTAATTATACTGCTTCTTGTTTGAGATATAATAAACTACACTTTTGATTTGAAATCGGGCATTTCATATTTAATGACCTTCCTAGTTCTGCTGTACCCATCAGCTGTATGGCTTTAGGTACGTCAGTTAAACCTTTAGCTTCAGTTTTTCCACCTACAAGACCATCAGTCTCTAAAATGATGCCTCACACAGTGTCTCTCCACTTCAGTCTGTCCATAGACTGCTTCCAGGGAAATCTTCCTAAAACACTGACCATTCCTTTTTTTTTTTTTTTTTGGCTGCAAAATCCTTCCATTGCCCCCTCCTTTCACATAACTTCCAATCTCCTTAGCCTGGCACTAAGGACCCACTGCAGATTGGCACCAAACTATCTTTCCTTCTTCTCCTTCATTGCGCTTCTCCACGAGCCCACTCTCAAGCTAAACTCAGCTGCTCCCTTTTGCCATATCTGTGCCAGGCTTTCCCATCTCTTTGCTCTTACAGCACCAAATGCTTTCTACCTTCTGCTAGAGGTGTAACACATGTCATGCCTTTGAAAGGTGTTTGAGAGCAACAGCCACACCTTCATCCTTGTCTCCCACACAATACCTAGCACTTAGTAGGCACCCAATACATAGTTGTTGAATAAATGTATTCAGCCCAGAATTGCAGTAGAATTTTTTTGGCCAACATATTGTATCCTTGACTCATACTAGGCTTCCAGTCAAATAAAATCCTTAAGCCTTTTTTATAGAATCTTTAATTAAGCTAGTTCTATTCTTTCCTTTTGCCTACTTTTGAACTGATACTCAGAACTTTTCTGTTAATGTGTAATTTTCATCCATTGTTCTTGTCTGTACAGACCTTTTTGATTCTTGACTCTTGTCTAGTTTATTGGCTTCCCATTGTGTTATCAACAGGCACAATGGGTAGATTGACTATGTTTCATTGAAGTCATTGATACCAATGTTGAACAGGAGAAAAACCAGTATCTTGCCAACTTGGCACCTCATTCTCTAGCTTGACAATGATCTCTTATCTAGTAGTCTTTTGATATATGTTTAACTAAATATCACTAGCCCCTCATTTTGGTATAATTCATCATGTGTACAGACAATGAAGAATAATCTTCAATTCATTCAACTTATTTATTGAGAACCAATCATATACAAGGCAGTGTGCTAGGCATTGTGTAATATAAAACAGTGATTAAGATCTGGCCCCTGCCTCTTTGAGCTGCAAAGAACAAATAAGACTTGTGCACAGACAAATGTAGTACCAGGTAGAATGTGAAGCAAAACACAAGAAGTAGGTCAAAGGGCTTTGGAGATTCAAAGGATGGAGAGGCTCTTTCCAGGCTGGGTAAATCCTTGCAGAATGAGGAGTATTTTCCTAAGTGGAGGTGAGGTACAGGATAAGCTGCTGTAACAAAGAGAGTCCCAAATGCAAAGGCTTTACCACAGTGGCAGTTAATTTTTCTCTCAACAGTCAAGGTAGGCAGGTGGTCCATGTCTAGTTGCTCAGCCCTCCTCCACATGAGGCTTATACTCGTGAGTTCAAGCTGACTGTTCCAGTTCTCACCATCTCCCAGACAGAAGAAAGGGAGAAAGAGACCAAGACAACCACTTGGTCGTTTTAAGGACATAACCAGGAAGTTGTATACATGGCTTCTATTCCTATTACATTGGCCTGAGCTTAGTCACATGGCCACACCTAGCAGAAAGGGAGTCTGGGAGATGTTGTCTTACAAGAGCTATGTAGCCCTGTGCTCAGCTAAAACTCTATTGCTTTTGAAGAAGGGGAAAACAGATAATGTGGAAGACAATAAGCAGTCTGCCACAAGGAGGAAGAGAGTTCCATGTGAGGAGAAAAACTGTAGAAGAGGGAGCTTTTTAATTATGTCTTAGCTGAGTGGACCTTACCAGCAACATAGATTTGGATTTAATAGAAAAAAATTAGAACCCTTAAAGAAGGAATGGGCTGTCTTGAGAGTTAGTGTTCTCCATTTATGAAAATGATAAGGAACATGGTAAGAGGAATTTATACTTACAGGGAGGATGGTAAAGGTCATTTAAGGCTCAATAACTGTGTGATTATAGGGGGTGGAAAGGGGAGGCCCTATAGGCTGTGCTCATGAGAAGGCATTTTATTCATGCAGAAATGCTTTTTCTCACTCTTTCCTGATTTTTGTTTCTGTTTAAATTCAGTAAAATCATTACCAAATTTTAAAATAAGGTGGCTCGTTTTCCCCCACTCTGAGTTCACCAAAGGTATTTAATCTGTTTGTTCTGAAAATGCAACTGTTCTCTGGATTTAATGCAACTGTGCTCTGATAGGTAATGTTCTGTATAACAATAAAAATCATTTCCTTTGATAGATAATGTTGTTGCCTTGTGTTCTGTCCAAGAATGATATTTTATATCTGTTACATAGTAGCATTTCCCCCACTAAGCAAATTCTACATGTGGCCAGTTTGTATTACCAACCAAGGGAGTCAAAGCTTGTAACTCCTAAGAGCCATCAAGGGCCATGTCTGCAGAATCCGAGCCATAAGTGGACGTTCTTGTCAAGCAGCCCTGCAGATCCCCGAGGGAGGGGAGGGAGGCATGACCTGAAGAGGCCTCTAGTGGTGATCTCTGCACCTTAACCCACATTGTCTCCTCACATGGTCAATCCTGCATGAAGACTTTGTCTCTGCCTCTCAGGTTTTGTAAGCCAAGAAATGATGTCGTAGGGGTGGGGGGGCTGGAGGATTTTGAGGAGATCAATGGGAACCAGGAGCAGGCAGAGCCTGAAGATGGGCCCTGAAGGTAGGTGGAGACAACAGAATAGCGCTTTGGGGGCGGGCAGAGGGTGTATGGGTGAAGGCATGGCTGAGGGAATATGCAAGGCAATTCCTGGACCTCGAGTGGGCCAGACTCATTCCCATGGAGGTTGTGTGGCAAGGGAGTGAAGAGCACAGGCTCTGGAGGCAGGTCGCCTGTTCACCCTAGCTGTGTGACCTTGGCCAAGTAGGTTGGCCTTTTTATGCCTCAGTTTCCCCATATGTAAAATAAGCATAAGACTAGTATCTATCTCAGCGGATTGTTTTGAGGATTAAGTGAGTGAATATATCTGAGACAGAGGTTGTTAGTTATGCTACACTGCCTTTTTCTTCTCTTTCCATAGTATTAGACTCCTAGTTTTTAGCTGTGCACATGGCCCCCAGAATAAAGACTGTACTTCCCAGTTTTCCTTGCAGCTATGTGTAGCCATATAACCGTATCTGGCCAATGAAATATAAGCAGGTGCTTTGTGGCAGCTACCTGGGAAGTGCAGCTGGCATGTACTCTTTGCTCTCTTTTTCTTCTTTGCCCCATCTTCTAGTCTGCTGCCTGGAATGTGGATGTGATGTCTGGTGTTCTAGTTGCTATTTTGTACCATGAGGATGAGGCCAACACCCTAAGAATGGTGGAGCTGTGGGCTGGAAGCTAGCCTGTGTCCCTGAAGTCTTTATAAGCAAAGCCACCATACCAGTCCTTGGCTACCTACTTCTGTACTTTTACATGAGAGAGAAATAAATAACTTTCTTATTTAAGCCACTATTATTTGAGGCCTTTGTTACTCATGGTTAAACCTAATCTTGATCTATACAATATGCAAAATACTTAAAGTGATGTCTGGCACATAGTAAGCAATTCAATAAGTGTTGGATAAGTGTTATTATTTTGTGTCAAATAATGCATGAGGTGAAACCAAATTATAGAAGGGCTTGAAAATCAAGGAGAAAAGTTTGACCTTGATGCCAGGTGAAGCTTGTATTTGTTACCTCTAGAATATGATTTGAGAAGAATTAAACTAAAATGGCTCATAATCACAGGACCATCCCATAAAGATAAAAGGCAACAGCTATGAAAAGCAGGGGAGAGAATTTTACCAGAACCCTAGGCTAAGAATGGTTATTAAAATTGCATAAAATTTAGCTCTTAATTGCCTGGCTACTTGGGCTCTGAAAAGATAGAAGCCTTTTCAGGCTTTTGAGCAGAGGCTTCCTGTCGTACAAGGACTTTGTAAGGCAGTTGAGTCTAGCACTTCTGTGCAGGACCGATTGAGTGGGGAAGAAATAAGAGCTCATTAAGGAAGCCACGGCAGGAACCCAGCTATGAAGTTATGAAGGGTGATGGAGTGGAATGGAAATCAAGGAACAGATGTGGTAGATGATTCAAAGGAGCTTCAGAGGACTTGACAAGAAAGAGCTATGGGAACAGAGGAAATGCAAATGTCAAAGATGACTGAAGTGTCACATCTGAGCCGTTATAATAGATCTCTGATACTATAATGCTGGGTAACAAACAATCCCACAGTCTCAGTGCATTACAACAATAAGCCTTTATTTATTGCTTATGGGTGTGAAGGTTGGCTATGACTCTGTTGGGTGGTTGGAACAAGAGAGACTCAGCTCCAGGCTGCTAGTTGTGTTTAGGTCTATTCCAAGTGTCTCCTCATTCTGGGACCAAGAGCTATCCAGGTAAATTCAAGTTGTGGCAGACGGCAGAAGTGCAAGAGACTAAGTCAAGCCATGAAAGCACATTTAAAGCCTCTGCTCACATCACTTCCACTAATGTTTCTGTTAGCCAAGGCAAGTTACATGGTGTGAGAATGTAGGGATAAACAAACTCAGTTGCCCCTATACTCTCACTCAATGATCAACACAGAAGACTTCTGTGACCTCTGGTCACCAAGAAGTTCTCCCCACCAACAACCACTTAATGAATTCTGCAGTGGACACCAACAGACCACTGAGTGTCCTCTAATTCAATTCAATTCTGATCCTGTCAACATGGCAATAGCATCAGATCCCACAGATTGAGGGCTCAGGCTCACAAGACTGCCCCACACTTCCGACACCAATCACAAATAATAGGTTGTCACCTATACATCTGTCCAATTGGCTACAAATTGGGCTTTCCACAACATACCCGCCTTGGGTTTGATTAATTTGTTAGTACTGCTCACAGAATTAGGGGAAACCTTATGTTTACTGGCTTACTATAAAAGATACTACAAAGGATACAGATGAATAGCCAGATGGAAGTGATACATACAGCAAGGTATGTAGGAAGGAATGTGAAGCTTCCATGCCCACAGTCGGTGTGCCACCCTCTAGGAACCTCCACATGTTAAGCTATCCAGGTAGCTCCCCAAACCCTGTCTTTTGGGATTTTTATGGAGGCTTCATTATGTAGGCATGCTTGATTACATCATTGGCCAATGGTGGTCAACTTAACCTTGAGCCCTCTCCCCTCCCCAGAGGTTGGAGAGTGGGGCTAAAAGTCCCAGCCCTGTATTCCCGCCTTGGTTTTTTGGTGCCCAGCCCCCATTATGAAGCTACTTTGGGTCTGCCAGCCATAGACAACTCATTAGCATACAAGAAGACATACCACTTTAAAGATTCCAAGGATTTTAGAAGTTGTATGCCAGGAAATGGGACCAAGACCAAATATACCAAATATGTCTATTTCACAATATCACACATGGTTAAGTTCAAACACAAAGGGACAAAATGTATTGGCCAACTCTACCAGGAGGCACTGCAAGATCACATAATGAGAGAAATAAAGAATAGTGAATAACAATCCAATCTATCACAGCGACTCAAATGAGAGTGCTAGCCTAGACATGGAAAAGTGGAGTGGAATGGAGTAGGATGTTAGGTGTCTTAGACATCTACACCTGCAATACGACTGACATCTGTCTGATGACGCAGAGTTCTGATACTAGAGTCAGGGTTCCAGCTCTCACTCTGAGGCATACTCAGCCTTTCTCTTGTTGCTATTTTCTGCCATAGATGTTTAAACTAAACCATCAAATTGATTTTTTTTTCCCTGCTCCTAAGTCTATCATCCTTTTCCCTTCCCCTCGCACACTATGGCTTGGCTCCTGCTTGTACAGTAGCTCCCGAGATCAGCCTTGCAATTGACATTGGTGAATCTGCCATAAAAAAAGCTGTCAAAATTGGACATGCTACTTGATGAAAAGGAGGAAATATTCCAAAATGTTACTACTAGTGGTAGGATTTCAGGCTATTTTTATGTCTTTCTACATTTTCCAAACTTTCTACAATTTATAAAACATAAATTTTATAATTTCAAGTCATTTTTTATAATTTTTAAAAAATCTTGTCAATGGCTTAACTCTCTTTTCATCCCTCCTTTGTCAGTAAATATCTGAAGAAAAATGATATCTATGAAGCATTAGTCAGCACAATGGACCTACCAAGCCATGCCTTCCTTGAAGGAATATGTTCTTATAAATGAACACAAGGGCAGTTACTGTCCTTCTAGTACTAATTACTGAGATGTTTGATTGGTTCTTTTTTCCCCTCAATTTTTTTAGTGAGGCAGGGAGGGGATTTTTAATTTGAATACAAAAGAACAAATAGTTTTTCCTCTTTTTCTTCACTTAGTTATGGTTGTTGTTGTTTTGATGTTGACCTGTTTAGGAACTAAGTCAGGTGTGAAGTAGCACAAGAAACCTACCAGCTTTTATACTTTCAAAATTCTCATCAAATGCCCCACCGTGATGCATTGGATAGCAGGTGCAATTCTGACCTGGGAAAGAATACTCTGTAGTTGGGGTTATCTTCCTCATGCAAATCCTGATTCACTCAGACCACAGGGTAGTAGGTTTGGGATAAAAGGCTTTGGAGTCCGGCTAGCCCTGATTGGAATTACCAGGACAAGCCCTCCCTTGGCCCTGGCTCCCTCCGCACGACTATCTAACCTCTTCATCTCTCACTTCAAACTCCCCAGAGTTGCCATCTGGGCTCCCTCACCTCCATGCACTTTGCAACCTCACACAGCCTGGCTTCTGTCTTGTTCCCTCTGGTGAGCCTGCCCGGTGGGCCATCAGCAGTCTACTTGTCAAGTCCAAAGTCAGCCCCTAGTTTACTTTGGCCTCTCTGCTGTATGTAAAATCTTCAACTATTCATTCTCCATGTTCTGACTCCCTTGCTTTCCATGAATCATGCACTCCTGGTTCTCCTTGGCTCTCTCGGACCGTTGAAATTCTGGTTTCTCCTGTCTCTTCTTCCTCTCAGCCTTTACTTGTTCCCCTGGAGTCCACCGTCTGCCCACTGTTATTCTCACCCCCATGCACTCAGTGGTCTGACTTTCCTAGCTTCAGCCACGATTCCTATGCTGATAACTCCAGCCCAGACCTCTCCTCTCTGAGTTACATTTCCTGGAGCTACTGGTTCCCACATGGGTGTCTCATGGGCCTGAAACTCATCAGGGGCAGAGTTGAGCTCTTTCTCTCTCTATTAGGAGGCTTTGGTTGCAGGCAGCAGGAGCAGACACAGACTAGCTTGTGCGCAGAAGAGGTTAACTGGAGAATTGCAAGGAGGTTCCTAGAATCGAGGGGACCACCAAACAACCTGGTGTCTGGTGGGTGAGAACAGGTCACTGTATGCATTCAAGTTCCCAGGAGTAAATTTGACAGGGGGCTTGGGTCATGGCCCCACTTCTTGGGGTCTGTTATCAGAGTAAAATGGGCCCGGAGGTGCAAAAGGTGCCAGACAGGACAAGACAAGAGCCACCGTGCCTCCCAAATCTGCTTTTTCTTCTACATTCTCCATCTCAGTTGGTGGCCCTGCCATCCATCCATCTACCCTAGCACCTACACTGGGGGAGGTGTTCTCTCTCTCTCTCTCTCTCTCTCTCTGTCATAGCCCAAATTAATCAATTATTAACTCCTGAGATTTTACCTCTTAAAGTAGTAAAGTAATTCTCCAGACAGTCACCTCCTCTCTGTCACTTGAACCGTTGACCTAGTTTGGGACCTTATTGTCTCTTGCTTTGATGGCTATTAAGCCTCCTAAAAAGTCTTTCTGTTTCCAGTCTTGTCTACTTCAAATTTGTCCTCCACATAATAGCCTGGGTGATCTACCTAAAACCCCAATCTGACCATGTTACTCCCCTGTGTGGACGCTGTACCTGAGGGTAAGCCCTGCCCACAGCTCACAGTCCACATTACCTGCCTCATTGGCGACTCTGCAGCCAAGTTCTTCTTTGCTATGGGACCCCCTCTGCCTGAGAGGCCCCCTTATCTCTCTACCGCCCTATCCCCAATCTGGCTGTTACCAACTCACCTTCAAAACTCAGTTGAGACCTCACTTCCTCCAGGCCGCCTTCCCTAAAGTCTCTCCTGACATCTCATGTTGGGTCAAGTGCCCCCATAATGCCTTGAACACATGGCTGTCACTGCACATTCCCCACTTTTGATAAATATCTGTTCAGGTACCTATCTCTCCTATTATCTATAAATTCTTGAAAAGCAGGGACAGGGCAAGGTATATAGTAGGCACACTCAATAAATGTTTTTTGAATGATCACCAACCCTGGTAAATCATATAAACTCTCTGGGTTTTAGCCTCCTCATTGCAAAAAGAGGGTGATAACTACCAACCCCATGTTGTGAAACTAAATGAGATAATGTAAACAAAATGCCTTGCGCTGTGCCTGGCACATGGTCAGGGCTCAACTAAAAGTCCCTTCCTCACCATCATTCATCCTGCAGCACTTTTAATTAAAAGGGAAAAGATTTCTCAGTACCCTCTATTTAACGTGTGTCTTTCCTACTGGAGTGAAAGCTCTATGAGAGTATGGAGCCAGGTCTATATTATTATTATTTTTTTTCAACTTTTACATATATTTCATTCAATATTTGGAACAAACTTATACTTGAAAAGTAATTGTTGCTGTGGCATGCGCCTGTAGTCCCAGGGGGTCTATATTATTTATTGCCAAACCTTTTGCACATGGCAGGTGCTTAATATATATTTTTAGGATAAATGAATAACTTCTGTATATGCTTATTTGATCTTTCATTGGCTCCTTCAGTGAACTTAATGAGTTTTTTTTTCTTTTTCCCATTATATAAATCACTGACTTCGATGTATTTAGTATGCCTTGTTTCCCTTTGCAAATCAGCCCAAGCTTGGAGAAGAGTGGAGGCTGGGCCACCGGACAAGCACCGCCAAGTAGTCAGAGTGTTTGCGGACCGTGCTGCAGCCCTAGAGAGGAGTCCGCAAATGCCCCGGGAAAGGGACTAAGCCCACTTCCACCTGCTAGCTGTATGGAGCACATGCAGTACACAAACTGGCTCATTTCATTCTCGTAATATTTCTAGGAGGTAGGTACCATGTCCTACTGTATCAGGCAGTGTCCCAGCAAGGGACAGATTAGCACACTCAAGGTAGATAACTGAAGAGAGTTTAGTAACGGGGCTTTTATAGAAGTATAAGCAAGGTAAGGAGCTTTGCAAGGAATAGCATGATACCCCAGGGCTGGCAACAGTTGGGGTCCTGACCATGGAGAGATGAGGAGCAGCCAGCCTCCCCCGGCCCCAGCAGCAAAGCAGCCAGGAGAATAACACCGAGACCTCACTTTTCCCCGGCTGGGGCTCCCCACTGGCCAAATGCAGAAGACAAAGGGCAAGGAAGCCTGCTGGCGTGTCCAGGGGGGAGCCTTCCAGGTCGCAAGAAGGGTGAGGAGTCAAGAGTGGTTCTGGAAGAGCAAACATGACCACCACAGCTTAGGTTGGACAGTCAAGGGGATGGAGCCCAGGTGTCCAGCTTTTAACCTGCTGACTCTGCTCCTCTGCCTCAACAACAGTGTCATGTGGCTCCCTTCCTCTGGCTTTGCCTGCTCACAGATAGCGCTTCTCTTCTCACCATCGAAACCAGGCTAGGCTGCAGTATTCTGGGCTGAGCTAGGAGTTTTCCATGAGGACCTAGGAGATGGTCATGTCAGCATGGAACAAATTGGTGACCCCGAGATAAGGAAACAAGGCAGCCCCCTTTTTATAAACACATACACCATATTGCTTTACAAGCTCCCAGGAACACAGAGAATGTTTCAAATGAAATGGCCCTAGTACAATGCCAGGGAAGCAGGTTAAGAGCCTAGACTTGGAAATCAGACTGACTAGCACTTGGATCCTGATTCTATCACTGGCTATGTGAACTTGGACCTCATCTGCAAAATGGAAAATATAATGCCAGTGGGGGCGTTGTTAAGATGAAATGAAATATACAATTTGCTTTGCACTCATTAAATGTTAGGTAAAAACCACATTGTGGTAACTTCTGTAGCTTTGCACTACCATAACTTTTTGACCTAGTTACTTATTCATTCCAACTTTTTGAATCCTTTAAAAAGGATACTTCCACAACTCAGAGGGAGGATAAGGATACCTTGTAAAGATTTATAGTTTTGAAACACTTTCCTTTTTTATTTATATTTTGAAGTACTTTTTCCATATTATCAAATATGATTGTTATCAAAACCCAGTAAGAAAGGCTACACAAATATCACACTATTTGAAAGATGAAGAAACTGACACCCAAAGAGATTAAGTGACTTGTCCAAGGTCACACAGGCGGTACATGGCTGAGTCAGTAATGGCATCCCACTGAAAAGGCAGCAAGTGACTAGCTGGCCTCGGAAAGGCAGGTGCCGGTGCAGCCTGGAGGGGGCCCGCTGTGTGTGCTCAGGTGTGATTCTGTAGCAGCCATTTGGCTGCTGGCTGCTGGATCACTTAACAACGTGTGTTTCACCAAATTATAATCATGTCCTTTGCTTGCAACAAAGAATAGCCACTTCCTCTAGCTCTGCCTGAGAGCAAGGAGTGGCAGTGCCCGCAGCTGGGTGGGTGTGCACCCCCACTCGCTGTTGTTCAGTCTTCCAGAGTGCAGACCACATCCCTATGGCTTCTGTGGCAGAGGGCAGTGTATTAACCCCGCTGGCTCTCACGAGTGCTTTCTCTCGTGGTCGGGGAGAATAGAACCTGCCACCAGGATTAAGTTACTGGAGGTGGATGTTTTACAATAAAAAGCCCATCTTTGAAAGCACAGAAAGTGCATTAGCATCCTCTCCTTCAGAGAGAACTATTTTTGTCCTTCGTCTTCAGAGACTGTGCTCCAAAATAGGGGAGACAAGTGTCAGGAGGAGGACAAAAAAATAGCCAATGTTTCCAGCTCAGAGGAGAGCAAATCACTGCCGTTTCCTCGACAACGATTGTCTCGGCAGTAATGGAGAACAGACTGAGTTGGAGGCGAGCTGCCCTTGGGTACAGCACAACGCTGATCTCTTTCTGTGGGATTTCTCTCCATATACTTCATGGAACAAGGTCCGTTGCCATGGTTACTAGCAAATCACATGACAGCCTGGCTACCTAAAAGTGTAGGAGAAGAGCCCTATGCTGGATCAGACTGTGATGGGGGACAGAAGACACCTCCCTTCCTAGCTCTGTGGCTTTTCCTTGGCAGACACGGATGACCTCAGAGGCCTTCCTCATTTCTGACCTGCCCCCACTTGGGGTTAAGGGCCAGCTATTCTTGGGCACTAATACATTCCTTTCATGATGAGATCATCCCAAGTTCTCCTCGAGGGCTTCTCCTTCTGGTTTCAGGATCCCCTCTCTCCCTCCCAGGCCCTACCTTGCCTGGCCCCTCTGCCACAGTGAGTGCTGTAATTAAACAGCTGAATTGGGTGGGAGGGGGTGGAGCGTGCAGCCTACACCACTTGAATAAGCGCTTTGCTGGAACCTGAGGATGGCATGAGTCAGGGAGTTCTGAAGCTATGATACAATTAGGACACTGATGTCTCACAGGGGAGGAGGGGGAGCCCAGACTCGCCCAGAGGCAAAGGGACCAGGCAGGGTCTGGTTTCCCAGGCACAGCCTCGGAGACAGTGTGCAGCCCACCAGCCTCAGAGTGACGGAAATGGGACCACCCTGACAATCCCTGACATGGTGTGATGGGCATGACCTCATGGGCACTGCCTTCCAGGGAAGAGAAAAGCAGGGCCTGAAGAAAGCTTTCAGACAGCAAGGCTCTCTGCCCCTTCCCTATACACCAGGCTACATGAGCACAGTCGCACTGTCACGTGTGTGGGGAAGTTGGTTTGTGAGTGGGGCACCTCAGCGCCAGCAGCACGGATCCAAGTGCACACCTATTGTTCTGACAATTAGTTTGCCCACTTTTGAGTTTCAGATGCTATTTCATCTTTTCAGTTCCTTCAGATTTTCTCGTCTTCTTTCTGCACAGCAACAGCAAAGTCTAGATGACAAAAAAAGACCCAGAAGAGTCAGCAGAAGGGAAGGACTGGGGGGAATTCTGCCCTGGCTATGCTGGGCACAGAACTTCCCGCAGGGCCCCTGCGTCAAAGAGCAACATGCATTGAGGGCAGAGGAGGCAAACGCCACCCAAACTTAACTAAACCTATTGGGCACACAGGGCCAGGGAGACCAGGGTCTCTAAAATGGGGCCAAGTGGGGCAGGGATGCACCCCAGACACCAGGGGTATGTGAGACTCTATCCAGTGGGGTACAACAATATTGGAACTTCCAAAGTTATCTAATATAACTTTATAGTTATTTTATCTCTTTTTTTTAATATTTTGGTACATGTATTATAATATATATAATTGTATCAGGTAGGATTAGATTTGGCTGAGATTAAAAGAGAATATCCAAAACAATAATGTCTTAAGCAAGAGGGAAGTTTATTTCTCCCTCATGTAAATGGAGTCTGGTGGCAAGCGGCCCAGAGCTGGTAAGGCGTCTTCTCTGATTGCTCCAACATCTTCAACATGTAGCCTCTACTTCGTTATCCAAGGCTGTTGTTCGAGGTCCGGCCGTCACAGCCACATTCTAGGCAGCAGGAAGGAAAAAAGAAGGGAAGAACTGCATGTGTTCCCATTAAGGACATTTCCTGGAAAGGGCACCCCACACTTCTGACATTTCACTGGCTAGAATTTAGTCATATGCCCACACCTAGCTGCAACAGGTCCTGGGAAATGTAGTCCATTCTGGGATGCCATGTGCCCATCAGGAAATGCTATACTATGGAAGCAGGAAAGGATGGTGGTGCCACTGGTAGTCTGTACCATGGCAATACATTAATGGAATAGCACATGTATTTCACAAAGAAATAAATGTGCTTGTTGGGGACATAGTCAAAATTGGGATTTTGTGGGTGGAGTTTGAAGACCATTGCTATGGGTCATAGACTCTAGAAGTGCATATGATTGAGTGAAGGAAGGAATATGAAATTTTTTTTTAACTGCCCTACATTTGTTCATCCTTCTCCTGGTAAAGCAGTATGGAGACTGCTGTGTAGGGTCTCCTCCCCCACTCTCAGCCATGCAGCTGCTGGGGCAGGATCGGGGTTGGGGGAGCTCCTAATTAGTCATAGCTAACAACTTCTCCTGGCCCTGGCCACTAAGAGTGGTGCAGGTTACTGAGAGACAGGCCCAGGACTTGCAGTTGACTCTTGGAGGGGAGATGCTGCACATAAAGCTGAGAGCCCATGAAGGATGGAGCTGTGCAAACCCTCTTGCAACCACGATGAGACAGCATGTCTGAGGATGCAGAGGAGATTGTCTTCCAGAGGACAAGGGAGCCACATTGAGAGGTCCAGGTCCCAGGGATATCATTTAAGCTCCCATATCAAGCTGCGTCTCAACAAAGCATGAGTCATGGTGAGGAGCCATCGTGGGCCGTGTGGATGAGGTTGAGCCCTAGAGTTGGTAGAGCAATGAGAGGGACAGAGCCTGAGGCTTCATGACTTCCTGGAGCGGAGCCACAATACCTGGCTGGATGGCTGCATGAGAGAGAAAGCAATTTCTCTTTTCTAAGGCCTTGTTTAAGTCCTAGCTACTTAAGGGCCTTTGTTTTAGCAGCCAGCCTATAACCTAACTAGTACACATGTATTAGTCATCTCATTTACTTACCCAAGGTGAGTGCAGAACAAGGCTGACTCAGGACCCATGCTGCTAACCACCACGTGCAGCATTCTGCTCACCGTCCTTCGGCTAAGTACCTTTCCTACGTGCCAAGCAAAGTCACAACCCTCATGCTGTGCTGTCATTTCCTCTTTGCACCTCAGTGCTTTGGGGCCCGAGGCTCTGCTGTTCCCCTTTGCACGTGTAGGTCTGGCCCGGGGCTTGGCACATGATAAACGTTGACCAAATGAATGAATGATAAATGACCTTTCTGAGCTGCAGAATATCTAGCAGGCTAGTGGAGGATCGAAAGAGATCCTGTTTGAGAAGATGTTTTGGAAGCTACAAGCCAATATGTACACTTTGGTTACGGTTATTCTTCTCGTTAGGAAACTTTCTATATTTAGGGCAAGAATATGGCTATACTCCGAATATGCCTATCTGAATTCTGTCCTCGAGAGTATGCCCCTGTACTCTGGTTCTGTCTGCTAGTGCCTTCCTCCATGAGACAGTCCTCCCAGTCACGCTGCTCTTAGAGCTGGAGGACACTTAGGGGCCACTCAGACACCCGTCCTGGTGCTCCTCCCCCCCCCCAGGCAGGATTCTCCTTCCTGACGTTCCCACTAAGTGGTCAGTTGGTCAGTGGTCCTCCTAACAACTGGGCACTGGGACCAAAATGTGACTCAACAGTGCAGGATGGGAAGGAGTCCCATGACGGTCACTCAACACCCGCACATCCTCCCCTCCCTGCCTCTCCCCCACAACCCAGTGTCCTCTTTCAAGGTCAGGCTCAAGGTCATCTGCTTTGCAGAAGCGTTCCCAGTCTGGCAGGGCAGCCAGGTCGTCTCTTCTTGTTGCTGTGCTACTTGTACTTAACTCTCTGTTATAAGACATGTCAACATTCTACTTTTGTTTGTGCTTTTGTGTAAACCCCATTGCATTTCCTCTTTCAACTACCACCTTCTCCCTTCTGAGGTGACATTTTCAAGGGCAGAGACTGTGTCTTGCTCATTCGGTTCTGCAGCATCTACCTCAGTGCCTGGCACTTGCTGATAAATTAATGAAGCTTGTTGAATAGATGAGCATGAGCAGGACAGAGGGGCTCAAAACTTGGTCTCTGGCATGAGACAAACTCAGCTCCAAATCCCATTAATTAGTTATATTCATTCATGCATGCACGCACTCAGTCATTCATTCAAATATTTTATTGAATCTCTGTTATGTCGCAGGCACCCCCCTAGACACCAGCATCAAGCAAACAGAAGGGACAAGTCCCTGCCCTCACTGAGCTTTTATCTGAATGGTAGAGACTGAAAATAGACAACTGAATGAGTAAGTGAATACAGTATCTGCAGACTAATATGTCCCATGAAGGGAATGAACAAAGGGGAGTGTGGCAGAGGACCTGGGGTCAGCGGTGGGCTACTTCAGGTGGGTGGGCAGGGAAAGCCTTACTGGGGACATTTGAGCTGAGTTCCAAAGAGCAAAATGAGCCAGGCTTTTAAGGAACAGGAGGAAAAATAGGCAATAGGCACAAACAGAAAAGCAAGTGCTTCTTTTTCTAGGCTTGGTTTCCTCATCTATGAATAGAAATAATAGCAGCCACTGCACAGTTTGTTGTGAAGCCTAAATGCATTGAAACACTTAGCATAGTGCTGGGCATCTGACATATATTAGCTCTTATTATCAGTTCCGGGGTCATGCTGTAGGAAGAGAATGAGGGGAAGCCATGCCAGCCCTCTGTAGTTCCCACTTCCTCCCCCAAGTTCCCCAAGCCATCTGGTACATAATACACTGAAGAATGTTCCTGGTTCCTCAATCTCTCTGGTCTAAGGTCTCTAGAATCTCCTTAAAATGAATGTAAATACCTTATAAGATGGATGGGGGAGCAATCCAAAGGGATAGTGCAATGGAAAGTCTTGTACAATGGTAGTTATTACTACTGTTTCTTCATAGTTTCTGGATCCCTCACATGCTGGCTGTCCTAGCAAGCTCACTGCCCGGTTTGCCAAGGACCTTCTTAAAAAGAGGCCCCTGAAACTGAAAGTGGAACTTTCAGCAGGCTCTGGCAGAGAAGGGACTGTTCCTAAGGCCACTGACTCAACACAGCCTAACAACTAGGTCATAAGTCGGCAGCAGCAGCAAGAGTGGACTCCAAGTCTACTGCCTTCCGGTCCTGAGCCCCACAGGCCAGCCAGGTGTGTCCAGTGGGCTGGCAGGTGAGAAAAGTTCTGCCGTGCTACTCTGGAGCGTGAAGCTACCTTTCCAGGAATTGCAAGGCACTCACAGTCAAGTTTTATCTACTGGGCAGATGGGAGGATCTTGCATTTGTAACAGTAACAAACAGAAAGATTCTAACTATCTCAGAGACAAACGCTTTTCTTCAATTCAAAGTCCTCTGAACCTGTAGCTTCTTTGATAAGGGGCGCAGGGGTGTGTGTGTGTGTGTGTGTGTGGGTCTGTCTGTCTGTCTAGGAACACATACACATGCCCACGTATGTGCAGTTGAGAGAGGAGAAGCACCATTGGCTTCATCATCTCTGCCACTGACTGTTACAGATATGATATTTTATGTGTTTGTGTTTTCCAATCTGCCCTTAAGTGGCAATATAAGCAGAGAGATGCCAAGGAGAGTGAAGGAGCACACAAGGGCTTAATTACAGTAACCTCTGTCCAGCTAACATGCCAATAATTTGCCTCTACAGAATGATTCAGCAGCAATCCTGCCAGGGTTCCCAAAGAAACCCCCTATCTGGATGATGTAATGTCTCTCCACCTCTGCTACTGCCTCCCTCCACACCCACTGCCACATAGTCACCATCTCCTCTTGAGAGCCACAATTCCATCTGTGGACCTTCAGTTGCCATCTGCATTGAGACAAATATGTGTTTTATTATTTAAATGGTGTTACAATGTGCAATGTTGCTAATCTAGCCCTTCACATTTAATAATTCAATAGAAAAATTAAGACTTGGAAAAAATCCTTGCCTCTGGTGAGACATATAGCAACAAATCGTGAGCTGTGTGTGCAGAATGCCTCCAGTATCTCGAATTGGATATTTGGTCTCTGCATCCCATGAATATTTATACTTTAAGTCAAAGTGATTGATTTAATTTATCACTGGCAATTAAGGTGACTGTCTAGACTTTGCTACATGACAAGCATTGCAGAGAACACAAAGAGAAAGGGACTCTGACCCTCCGGTGATGTACCTTGTGTGTGGCTGGTACCTACCCCAAATCCATCAATCTCCCCTTCTTCCCCACCAGTAGACCCAGACAAGTGCTCATGGAAGTTGATCTTATCTTCATCTAAATGGATTTTGGTTTTCCTTGCCACTCCTGACTAGGCATAGAATTCATTTTATTTCACTTTATTTCAAAGAGCAATGGAAGAAGATCTGGAGCTAGGGAGAGTTCTAAGAAAGGTTTCTTTGCTGATAGATAGAGACCCAAAGAATAAACAACTCTTTTTTTCCTGCCTCTGGATGTTGTTATGATGCAAGGAACTCCTGCAGCCATTTTGCAAACATGAGGGGAGGTAGCTGGAAAGATGGCAGAGATGACAAAAATCTGTCATCTGATATTGTTGATAAGTTGCTGATAAACCAAACCTAGAATTGTCCTATCTCCAGTCTTCTCATATAAGATAATAAATCCTTTGTTATTTAAGCTGGTTGGATCAAGGCTTTCTGTTACATAAAAGCTGAAAACATCACTACTACATGAGGCAGTGACTTTCAAGCTTTTTGATCATAAACCAAAGTGAGAAATATGTTTATGTGTAATGAGCTCTAAAATGTTCCATTCTATTCTATTTCATTTTTTAAAATTCAGGTCATGACCCACTAAAGTGATTTCAAAGCTCACTAATGGGTCATGACCCACATTTTGGAGAACATTAAAGTCATAGGGGATATAAGGTACTGTGATATAATAGAAAGCATAATGCGGTGCCATAAAGACATACTAATAAAGTGCTGTCTTTGGAAGGAATGATCACTTTGAGTTGGGGGAAACAGGGAAGGTTTTAAGGAGAGGGCTGGACCTTGAAAAGTAGCTACATTTCCAACAAGAGAAGTGGTTGGGGAATAGGGAGAGGTCAGGGAATGACAGGGGCAAAGACAGGTGGTGGGAAATGCAGATATGTTTCAGCACCAGTGGGTGAACCTGGCCAGGGGTTGTGTGTGGTTTGGAAAGTAGTGAGAAATAAGGTGTGATTTGGGTTTGGTAATGCACAGCCTTGAATGGCAGGCAAACTGGAGGCCACACGAAGGTCCTTGGGAAGGGCTGGGTCTAAGGAAGTCTAGGATGGTAGCAGCTGCAAGCTGCGTTGGGCCTGTGTCCCATTAGTAGCTGAAACTGGCGGAGCTCAAAGCCTGGGGCAAATGAGAAGGGCCTGTGCTCTTGGAGACCAGCTTCTGCCCTGCACTTCCTTCCGCCTGCAATTCCTGCAGACCAATTCTGCACAAGGGGCGGGCTTCTCCATCAGTGAGCTACTCTTTAGTAGTGAACAAAGAGTAAGCTGGCCTTTCTGAAAATTTTGCCTGGCAGCCCATAATGTAAACTAACAGTGCTGATGTTGTGATTCTTCTAAATGAAATCACCAGAGAGTGGGCAAGAGTAGCCGATTTTCAATCTCAGAAAGGCCAACAACCCCCAGCTTCTCATTGTTCTTCGTTGTGCTCCCACCTGCTTGCCTTCTGATATGTTCACATTTTGTTGGATCCAGCCTCCAAAGTGGGCTGAGCCTGGCTACTTGGCACCTCTAATAAAAAAAAAATTTAGTGGAGGAGGATTTGCAATTGCTGGTTACACTGGGTGTTTGTGCTATCTGTGGATTTTAATTACCCATGTCTTCCCTTCCCTAATCTCTCCATGAAAAGCACGAGTCGACTCTCATGATGGAAATTAATCAGAACTAATCTGTTCCTTCTCTTTTACTTTACCCACAGACCTACGAGGTTGGCAGATCAGAGTGGAATTTTACTGGGAATCTGCATACTGAAGAATAGAACCAGATTTTGATACATCTAAAGTGGAGCCAAGTTTATTCTTACCCTTCCCTTCACATTAGTGACAGTTTTTGAATATTTCAGACTGAATGATCAGATTTCTGGAACACTGTTTCTGTCCTGACAGTTGACACTTTTTGTGGTTTGGGCAAAGGCTTTCTGCTCCACTGGCTCCATGTGGAAAATTAACCAATACCTACCCTTTGGGAGTGCAAGGAAAGTTAATTGCTTGGGGAGAGCATTTTGATGAGGAGAAGCACCAGCTAGCTACACATGAACCCAAAGCATATGGAATCAAGTGATGGGTTGGCATAATTACTGTCGATTCAGCCTTGATATCTTCTTCAAGAGGGTTTATTTGGACTTTTCTTTGTGGAAACTTTCAACACTCCATGTATTAGAACCTAAGATTGGAGCTAATATACTCAATAAAAATAAGTGAAGGAAAATGCAGATAGATGGGTACCGTCTTCTCAACATGCCCAAAGCCACCATTACCATCTTTTCTGCCACCTGGGTGCATGGCACCACCATCTCCCAGACACCTAGAACCTTGGTGTTATATCCAATGTTTCTGCTCCTGGTCACCCACCAGTAGTCTATGGCCAGATCCTTTAACACGTCTTGCTTCTCTCTGTTTCCACTGTTCTTAATCTTCTTGGAGTTCTCGGTGCATCTGCACTGGATCCAGGATAGCCTCCCTGAACGGCCCTCCTGCTTCTCCCCTCTTTCTGCCTCGGTCCACCCCCTACTCGGCTACTGAAGTAAGTTCCTACCAGACATTTCTTCTGCATTTGGGGTCCTAGGCCTGGGTGTGTGGGGGGGCCACAGATTGTCTCTGAGCTTAAGAAGCCTGTTTTTCTGGAATTCTCCATGCAGCAGTGCTTCATCATGCACCCTTCAGGACTGCAAAGGAAAGCGACCCTCCCTTTTATCATGAAGGGTGAAAAGTTGGTGGCCTGACCTACCCATGACTTAGTTTTAGTGAAAGCTTTTTACGTCTTTGATATTTTGGTGCTTGTTGTTTTAACTGCAGCAGTAGAGGCCTATACAGCCTCCTCCCCCCACTGACTGTTTAACTGTGGCTTAGTCTGAGGAGTTTGCTCCTCTCCACCTTTAAGATGCAAGAGAAAAATGATTAGGATGAAGCCTAACCAGAAATCCCACTCAGCTTGGCCCAACCTGAGTGCACCCCAGGGGTGGGGCTGAGGGGACTGAGTCCCTGAGTAGGAACCTCTGTGGGGTTGGCTCTGTCTCCCACCCCCAAGGAGGGACTGGGGGATGGCTGAGGCCAAGGCTGCATCCTGTGACTCAGAGAAAGGACAAAAGCTGTCAGAGCCTGGAGATGTTCAAGGAGCTCCCACACAGGAGGGACTCCTGGGACAGCACAGTGGCTGTCTCTAGGCGTCCCACCCCCCAAGTAGAACAGCGCCCCTTTAATTGGCTCTGCATATGGGGCATCTGTACAACATTTCGTTAGCTCAGAGGTTGCACAGCCGGGAGAAGTCTGAAGCCCTGCCATCCAGGGAAGACACTGGTTACCCAGAAAGGGTCACTCAAAGTGGTGGAACTTAGAGGGGCTCCTTTTCCCCCTCAGCTTTGCCAGTCCCAGAACTCCACCTTGCCAGGACACCCAGAATAGGTCAGCTTAGAGGCTCTGGATTGACTTAACCAAATTCGCAGGGAATGACGCGTTAATCAGAATGCCAGCTGTTCTCGACTGGGAATGCTCCTTTTCAGGAACCAAAACACTAGGGACCAGATTGGGAGCCACCCTGCTAATTATTCCTAGCGTCAAAGCAGCTGGGAGGCCGAGTTTGTAATCAGAAGACTGCTCCATGCACCTGGGCTCAAAAGTAAGCACGCTGGATTCAGGCAATGGCACTTTACGCAGGCCACGGCACAGCTAAGGACTTGTGTCTTTCTCAACCAAAAACACTCCTCTCTCCTGCCTGGAAAGCTGCAGCTACCACATCCAGGGCCTCTCTCCCTCTCCTGGATGGTGCAGACAATGCTCTTGCTACCCCACGGCCACTTCCCACTTCTTCCTTCCCCAGAGAACCCTGACTTTGTCCCGGCAGCTGCCCTCCTCGGCCCAGGTCAGGCTTCAGGAAGGCGAGTCCCGTACTCAGCCCCAGGCAGTGAGTCCTGACTGGTCCAAACAGTGCTCTCGCCCCTGTCGGACCCAACACCCTCTTCTTATAGCAAACATTTTAATAACTTCCTTTTTACTACACCAAAATAAAATGTAAAGGTAATGTAATCTATCTGTATACGTAACTTCAAAATATTAAACACCTGTGTTACAAAGTAGAATTAAAAGGGAAATAATGTACAATAAAAAACATGTTTGTCTACATGCACATGATAAGCAGGACTACACTAGGAGAAATAGCAAAGCGGCAGGTACCAGGCTGCGCACCCAGAATGCCTGTGAATGTGGCAGCCACCAATGCAGGCCCAATGCAGGCCCAGCTCAGCTTTTATAGGCTGTGTAAATTTTGGCAAGACACTCAATCTAATGTCTCATTTCCTCGTCTGTAAAATGGGGTCAATAATGGTTTTCCAATTCTAGGGATGCCATAAGGATTAAGTTAAACAAGTTAATATAAGTAAAGCACTTCAAATCATGCTTAGCACATCACTTAGCACATAACATTGATGCTGAATCAATGTTACCTATGATTACAGAGTATTTTTAGGTTTTCAGTTAGATTTCTTTGGGGCACAAATAACAGAAATTCAACACAAACTAAATTAAGCAAAAAAGGCGGGTGGGGAGATGGAGGGAGAGGGGAAGACAGAGAGAGAAGTTACTGGCAGCTGAGGACATCAAGATAGGGTACAGAATCAGGAAGAGCTGCTGGAATCCAGGCCTTGGGGATGGAATGTGACCTCATGCTTCTAGACAAGTGGTGCATACCCTCAGCTGCCCATAAAACTACCCAGATGGCTTTTAAAAGTCCTGAAGTCCAGGCAGCACTGCAGACCAATCAAATAAAAATGTCTGGGGCTGGGACCCAAGCACCAGTAGTTTTTCAAGTTCCCCAGGTGATTTTCATGTTCAGCCAAGGTTGAGGACCATTGCCACAGAATCTCTCTTTATCCATCTCTCCTTTCTACTTCTCTCGGTTCACTGCATTCTACAGACAGCTCTTCCCACCACAGCCTCAGATGTCTACCCTCTCAGTATGATAATCTCAATGGAAAAACCAAAAAATCTCCTGCCATCCACACAACCATGGATTTGTGCCATTGGGTCCTATGCTCGTCTTTTCTATTCCTGTCACTGTTGCTGGGGCTGGGGGAATGAACCCACCCCTGTGGCCAGGAACCCTGATTGATAACTCACCAGAAACACTTGGGGTGGAGACAGAGCAATTCCTTCAAAGATCCAAGATAGTTGAACAGGAAAAATCCAGATACATCATCTAAATGAAAGAAAACTAGTTAGACTTCATCTTGGTTGATATAATTTACTGTCAACATAATTAGCTTCAGCCATTTTTTGTAACTGATAAGATTTGGGCTTGCTGCTGTCCTGTCTTCAAGTCTTTTAACCACTGCAAGTGATGAGGTTGTCACTTTGTTGGATAATACCTGGGTCTGTGTCTTGACTGTCTTGATGGAATTTCAGGCTCTTGATTCTCTGAAACTGTTTATTCACTGACTCCTTGTCACACCCACGGATGACTGATCTCGTAGGCTACCCTCATGATTCCTCTCCGTTTCACTTGGGGATAACCTTCCAACGATGTTGTCACCCTTAGGTATGACTATACTTAGTATTTCAATTCAAACTGAAACCCAGGTTTCCATTTTCTCCAACTTTTGGCCTCTCTCATCCCCTTTACTTGGTGATCTTTGGGTTGGAGTTGCCCTTGTGGGAATGCTTTGCGTTTAATGTTTTTTAACCAAAAGATGATTAGAATTACACATGGCATCCTCAGTTGTACTTATCCACTTGTTCTGAATAGCACATAACAAATTCTTTCTCTTTTTTTGGACTGAGACATTATTGAGAACACTACAATACATTCCCGGGAATACTTATTCTATTTTATGGAATGAGGTGTTGCCCGATTCTAGAATAGCAAATAAAGCCCATTGAGAGCTGTAAAAAATAAATAAGTAAATAAAATGCATTCCCAACCTTCCAGAAAGTAGAGAATTTTTTAACCAGTTTGAGGGAAATGCATACAAAAAGAGAAACCATGACAAGTACTTGCGTAGGGTGAACACAATCCACAGTATAATCAAATAGTCTGTCCCGGGTATATCTGCGTCCCCAAGACCCTCGTTCTCTGCTGGCGATCTCTGTGGTCCTGTCGTTGCGCATTTTCTGAATCCAGCTTGCCGTAGGTTTCACGAGGTTCTGGTTACACCCTGAGCAGTTAATTTTGATCTCTGTGTTTCCCTATTAACTAAAGCCACCCTGCAGCACAGCAGACGATGGCGGGCGAGCCGGCAGCAGGGCCTCTGCCATTCTGTGCGCTGCCGCTGGGGGCCTGTGCCGTGAAGGAGGTCTTGAGGTTTGGTTATTAAGTAGACACCTTACAGGCCTCTTCCTGGTTTGTTCACTTTTTTCATAGTTTCAGATGAAGTGAAAAGGGACCCCAAAGGGGCTTTGCCCACCACTAGAGGGAGGAACACCCTTGGCCCACACAGCCCTGAGGACAAGGGCCCACAGCACAGGAAAAGATTTGCTGCAGCCCGTCGCCAGCCACCCCCTCTCCCCTAGCTGGGAAGGAAGCCACCTGCCACAGCAACGGTCATTGCTGGGGTCACACTCTCCGTGTGCATTACATTTTGAGATCTCATTCCTGTGTGAAGCCACAGCATCCTTTTTGGTGTTCTTTGAAAGTTCTGTGTTTTTCCAGCTGTTCCACAAACCTTTGTTGGCTAGGGCAGCCTTGCACATAGCTTTCCAAAATTACTGAGGCTATAGACATTCTTTCCACCCACAGTATCCGCACTGACCCCTCCACCATTTGTTAATGCAAATCCTTCCCCTTCTTACCAGTTGTCTCACTTCCGTGTACCAAAAAGTTGTGTGGGTCACTCTTGGCCCAAGAGTGGCACTGGGAAGGGGTCACTGGGCACAGCCAGGATTAATATCTTCTATTCTTGAACTTAATATAAATAGAATCACACAGTATGTCCTTTTTGTGTGTGGCTGCTTTAGGTCAACATATTGCCTGTGAAATTCACTCCTGTTGTTGTGTGTATCGGTATTCAAGTCCTTCTTATTACTGAGCAGTATTTCACTGTATGAACAGACCACAGTTCGTTTATCTATTCATCAGTGTACATCAGTCAGCTCAAAATTGTTTATTGAGCACCTACTAAGTGCCCAGCACTGTTCTAGGTGCTGGGATAGAGCAAGGAATAAGACCATCAAGGTCCCTGTCATTACAAATTTCCTCACGGGGGGGTGGGGGGAGAGATTGACACTTTAACCCAAATAACCAGAGAAGATAGTTCTAGGCCCTGCTACGTGGTGCTGTGGAAACCAGAGTGGTATGATGGAGCATCGTGGAAGGGGCACTGCTCTGCCTCAGTGGTCAGGGAAGGTTTGAGGAGCTGACAACTGAGTTAGGACCTGAAAGACAGGGCAGGGGTGGCCATGCAGAGCTTGGGGAAGAGGCTAGCAGCAGAAGGAACAGAAACAACTGCCCTGGGGCAAGAAAAGGTGTGCCGGGTTTTGGGAAAGAGAAGGTGTGCGAGGCGGGTACGCAGTCATTCATGCAGTCCTTCAGCAAATCAATGTATTATACAGTGAGCTTCTGTGTGTCAGGCGCTGTTCTGGGCTCTGAGGATCCAGCAGTGAACACAATAGATGAACATCCTGCCGTCACGGAACAAGAAGCAAAGAGCGAGTAGGAGGACTTGGAGGAGTGAGCAGAGGTCAGGTGAAATAGGACCATGTGTACCATGGAAAGGAGTTTGGATTTTCCCCTAGAGCAGTGGGAAGCCACAGAAGGGTTTTAGGCAGAGATGTGAAGGTGATCTAATATACAGCACAGGTGGAGACAGGGAGATCAATTAGAAGGCCATGTGGTGACCCAGGCTAGAGCTCCTGGGCTGGGACCACTGCTGTGGCATGGGCACAGTGAAGATGATCTGCAGTCAGGATATATTCTGGAAGTTAGCCAATAGGACCTAATGAAAGATGGGTTATGGGGTGAGCAAAAAGAGAAATTCGATTTAAATTCTAGGTTCTTAGCCTGAGCAATTGGGTAAATGGTGGTACCCATGCACTGAGATTGGGATGACTAGGGAGGAAGAACTTGGATGGGGAAAAGCAATAGTTTTATTTTGCCAACTTTAAGATGCAAATGAACATTCAAGTGGAAATGTTCAAGTGGCTAAAAGAGTCTGGAGTTCAGGGAGAGAGTGAGCCTGAAAGTATAACTTTGAGAATCATCAGTAGGTCGATGGCTTTTAAAGCTACAAGACAGAATGAGATCACCTAGGAGGAAAAAGTAGTCCAAGAAGGGGACAGAGCAAGTCTTGGAAAACCCTGAGAATGTGAAGTTCCATTTTACTGACGAGCAGACTGAGGCTCAGAGAAGGTAACCAAATTGCCCAAGGTCACACGGTATGACAAAGCTGGTCTTACCCCAGGATGTACATACTTACCCACTTCTTCACTTTCATGCCTAAGGTTTCTCAGGTCTGCCACTTACATGCCATGCGACTTCAAAGTACTTAACCTCTCGCTGCCCCAGTTTTCTTGTCTATAGAGTGGGGATAACAATAATTACACATACTGCATAGGGCAGTGTGACTGCAAAATAAATTAATATAATTAAAGTGCTTACAACAACGCATGGCACACAGCGATATTACTAACATCGTTATGCAAGCTGCAGGGTCAGAATACGCAGGCCTCAGAGGGAAGAAGAAATAAGAAGTTCCAAATCCACACAGCCAGGTGAGCTGGCTCCAGATGTCCCAGTCAGGGATCTGTGGAGTCTGAAGAGGTCGGGTCTGTCTCAGATAGGAACTCTTTTCTACTCGTTGCCAGGGTGTGCATGAAGCTTTGCTGTTTAGACATGACTTGGTATTCCTCCAAGTAGCGTCTATGCCATAAAAGCCAAATCTGAAGGCAAAAGAAGAGAAAGATCTAGTCAATATGGAATGTATTTTATGTATATGGGGCAAATACCTGGTTTTTGTGAGTTTCCCTTGCCCCCTACTTTTGGTAACGGTGTCCCCTCCCTTCCTTGGAGTTACCACCCTACCCCAACCCTGTGGGGGCTTCACAGACCTCAAGCTCCTGTCCTCAGTGGTTGACCAAAAGGATGGAAGCATGATCCAAGCTGCACCAACTCAAAATGTCCCCCTTAGGTTTTACAGATATTGGGAGAACATCCTTTCTTTTCTTAGGGGGAGGTAAGCTGTGACAACATCAGCATGGAACTGTCTGCATCCTCACCTCCTTTGCCCATCAGCCGCAGGAGAGCGAACAAAGCCAATAGAAGGAGATAAAAACCAAGAGATGGAGAGCTCGGAGGACTTCACCTGAGTCCCTGGCTCACAGCTGTCTGGGCCCACCCATCATCGAGCACTTTTCAGTGATGGGAGTTGATGTGTCCCCTGCTGTTTGCTTAAGCGAGTTGGCACTGAGGTCCCTCACAGCCATAAAGGTCTGACTCACTGATTCATGTTAGGTCCGACTCGTGCTAATTTTCCCAGCCTTAGCTAAGACTCTTCTGAAAGTAATTCAACATTGTCATTTAGTTTCATGGATGATGAATCTAGCAGGTTAGAAGTTCTAGCCCTAGGTCGCATGACATTTAAACGAACGGACCACTAGAGCTTATGTGGCTTATGTTTACTTTATCACCCTCTCTGTAGGTAGACCTACCTATCTGCCCATGTGGCTTCCAAAGTCCTTGGGGCACACTCTAAAAGAAAAGCCCCCAGCTCACGCAGCCAGAGTATTTGGAGTCAAGGGACACCAAACGGGCAATATTTTGCTTGGAGAGCAAGAACATCTCTAGACAAGGAGATCAAGACAAAGGAGTCCAGGACTATGAATTAAAATCACGTTAGATGAGATCGAGCTACCCTTTGGGCTTGCGTTTCTACACTTCTGGCCCCAGTCAAAGGGTCTAGTTGAATCGTGAGTGCCTGAAAGTTTTCGTGGATTTCTAGAAGCTGATAGATTCCAGTCTTCCTAGAGAGAGTAAATCATTGGGTGGTATTTGCTTCATTCACATGTATGTGCTCATATATATGTGTATGTGTGTGTCTGTGTATGTATGTATGTGTGTATATATGTATACAGCATATCTATACACACATACTCACACACACACGTGTTCCAGCCTCACATACTTCTCCAGCAAAAAAAAATTAGGGAAATGGTGGAAACAGTCAGAATTCCTTCAGACTTCATCAGGAATCCGCTGCTGGCCCTCGCCTCCTTTTCTCTCGCGACGTTTTCATAGCCAAGCTCCCAATTCTTTTCCCAGCCCCTGAGCAGGTGAAAGCCATGTGCGAACACTCTTGTGCTGTCGTGCTTTCCTTTGGCAAGCAAAGCGGGAAGGTGATCTGAGGCGCTGGAAGAGGGGAGGGTACATTTTCCCTGCCCCTCAGATCTGACAGGCCCAGGTTTTAAAAGCTCCAGAAAATACAGCCCTTGATCAGGCCGGGAGAGAGGAGACCCAGGAGGCCCAGAACGAGAAGCAAATGTGGGTTTGAAGTTATTCTCGGCTCCTCCAGGCTGGTCTCTCCTCCTCATTGTTCTCGCTGCCTGGAGCAGAGATTTCCTAAACAGTAACTCTCTCCTTGCTGAAACTGAGCTTTTGTCTGACGGTGGAATTCCTGTGTAGAAATGAGGAAATTGGGAGAGAGGACCGAGTTCCCATCCAGCCACCTCACTGCCAGGGCAGGCTGAAGCCCTGTGAGTGTGTGAGTGTGTGAGTGTGTGAGTGTGTGAGTGTGTGTGTGTGTGCGCGCGCGCCCTGTCTTCATCACTGCTGTGCTGGTGACTGCGGTCAGCCTCTTGGAAGATGCTAATGAGATTCTTGTAGAGAGCTACAAAATCAGCTGTGGCAGATGGTAGAAGGTTAGGTTTTGATTTCTCTTGTTCCACTATTGTTTTTCTCCAAAAATGTGCTAACCAAAGTGTTGCTTTATTTTGACAAAGCCACAGATTAATTTTTTAATCCTTTTTATCTGACCTTCCTTTAATCATAAATTCAAGGAGCATGATCCTTTTAGAAACAAAAGCAGATCATTATCCAGCTTCTTTCCTTTGCCTTTCCCATGCATTTCACTTTTTTTTTGCTCACACTGAAGAAATCTTTTAAATTTTCTCTGAACCTACAGTGAGGATATACACCAATGCTGTGAGTGCCCTGGTGATGTGCGATTTCATTTTCTTATTGGCTGGGGCAGGGTTCGGTTATTGCGTTGTGGTTAATTTTCACTCCCTCTCTAGACAGATATAAAAGCAAAAAATATTATAGAGGCCAACAAAGAAAATATAATTTATTCTATTATTTATAAAATATATATTTAATATATAAATAGAATTTATTTGTTGTTGATACCTTCAACATGCTAAGCAGTTTACTGACATCATCTTATGTAACCTAACATTAATCACATTAATCCTGTAAGTAGGTCCTATTATTATCCCATTTTACAGAGGAGGAGACTGAGACTTGGAGAAAGAAACTTGTCCCAGATCTAATAGTCAGGAAGTAGCAGAACTGGAACTCAACACCAGGGAGTCCCACTCCAAAGCCAGTGCTTTCAGATGGTACATTCTTCTGTTTTCCCTGATGAATTCCAGTTGGATCGGTGGTAGTCTCTGGAGTTTAGAGGCATTTTTCCGAATTTCAAACTCTTGTTTGGGAGCCAAATGTTGAAAGGCTCATTTGTGGAAAGAGAATTGGACATGAGTTATGGAGGCGTTGGCCCGACCTCAAACATGGAAGGCAGACCCACCATTTTGCAAATGAAGAAATTAGAGTATAGTGTTTCCATTACCTATTGCTGTGTAACAAACCACCCTAAAATTTGGTGGCTTAAACCACAAAACCATTTTTATTGCTCCCAATTCTGTGGGCCAGGACTTTGGGCAGAGCTCATCAGTGCTATCTCAGGATGACTCCACATGGTGTTGGCCAGGCTGGCCAGACTAGGGTTTCTCTCACATACTTGGGGCCACGGGGTGGCTGCTGGCTGTCTGCCCAGCAGGACAACCTGGACTTTATATGGTGGCTCAGAGTGGCAAGAGAGCGAAAGTGGAAGCTGCCAAGCCTCCGAGCCTAGGCCTAGGACTGGAACAGTGCCCCTTCTGTCTCAGTCTATTGGGCAAAGCTGGTCACAAGGCAGCCTAGATTCACCGGGAGGGAACAACATGTGTACACAGGGATGGCCAGTTTGTGGCCATCTCTGCAGACAATCTACCACACAGAGTGACATGTTAGTGGCAGATACCCAAACATTAGGCTAATATTACAGAAAATCCCACTGTGGCAGCTTTCCTGGAAGGGAAATGATCGCCTTTTGAGATTATGTTGTGTCCTGACTCTTTCAGCCTAACGAGTAAAGGTGGGAGGTATCTTAGAGGGGACGGGGGTTGATGTTGCTCATCTATTGCTGTGGGTGGTGATGGTCTCGTGGGCCTGTGTGACCCATCGAGCCCAGTGGAGGGGGCACCTTCCCTTGATCTAGGCAGTCTCGATCAAGGGGTGAATCCCACTCAGAGGAAAGGGGGCAGGAGGTCCCTCCACCGAGGACACAAAGGCAATGTGCCCAAGGATGCTGCAGAGGCTGCCAAGGTGAGTGGGGAAGAGAAGACTAGCTCCATCAGCCTAAAAGGATCAGCCCAAAATGATCAGCCCAACGAGCTTCTAATGAAAAACAGACCCATGGCCTCGTCAAGAAGAATCTAGTGAGAAAATAAAGGAATTCCAGGCCTCAACCAGCAGAGCATCTACAATCATTTTACAAAGCTCATTCGCCCACCTGAGTAAGGAGCAAACACAAATTCAAAGTCAGACCTAGGAATGTGCATCTGGGGTGAGAAAACAAAGTGGATTACACACAGATGAAGGATAATTCAAATTTAAGGGTTGTCACGAGTCAGAGGCAGCCTAAGAGATCAAAGTTAGTACAAACCCCATTTTATGCACGAGAAGACTGAGGCCCAGAGAAATGAGGTGCCTGCCCAGGTTCCACAGCTCTCCGTTATTCTTGCACTGATAGTGAGCACTTAGTAAGCACCGACTAGATTAAGTGTCAGGCATTTTGCTTGGTGATAAGAATGCAAGGTAGAGTAGGACATTGTCCTTGCCTTCAAAAAGCTGACTGTCCACATGGAGAAAGACAGGAAAAGCCATGATTACAGAACAATGCAGGGCTGTGGCATCCCAAGTGGACTGCGGGAGCCCAGGTCAGCAGCCCGAGGACCAGAGCTCCACTTCTAAGCTCTAGGTCCCTTGTGTGATGTCCACGGGCTCCATGTGGAAGAAAGCTTGTTTCTAAAAAATCCTGCGGGCTGAGCTGCCCTTCAGAGCTGTATTGGAACCCTCTGATCTAAAAGAAAGCACAGTCTTACAATCTCATGTGCACTGATAAGAGAAAATCCTAAATGTGTCTTGCATTTGGGCAAATCCTAACAGCGTTTGACATCTCATGTCACACACAATCTCATGGCACGTGGCCCCACAACCAGCCCTGAGGGAGGTGGCCAGCTTTAATCCAGAGCCTCTGACTTCCAACCCCTTTACTGGGCCACTAAATAAGACACATTGTGGCTGGAGCATCGGGAGAGCAGACCAAGAATGGAGTCCACTGCCAGTATGCACAGCCAGCCCTATGCCAAGTCATAATAAGGTTTAAAAGGGTGTTAAGACATAATGGGAACCCAAGAGGCACTTTCAACTTGCATGACAGAGAGGCGAGCACAGACGTGGGTGTTACTTAAACCCTCTGAGCCTCAAGTTGCTCCTCTGTCTAATGGGAATAATAAAAATAATAGTGAACACCGATGGAAAGCTTACCGTGCATCAGCCATTAACTTGAGGGCTTTAGAGGATTGCCTTGTTTAGTCCTCACAATGATCCAGTGTGTCAGAAATGATAATGACTCCATTTTACAGATGCAGAAAGCTTAAGTCACCTTGCCCAAGGTCACACAACTAGCACAGGAGAGGGGTGAGATTCAGCCCCAGGCAGCCTCCCCAGAAAGCCAGCACACTTCACCCGCTGCTACACCATTTCTGAGGAGGACATGAGACTCCCCACACATAGTCAGTCCCCTCCCCTGGTTCGGTCCCCCTTCCTTTTATCTGTCTCCCAGGATTCTGAACAGTGGTCCTGCTCTCTGGCCTTCTGTGGCTCTCAGCATCTACTCACGTCACCCTTCCTGCAACCCTCAGCATCTGCCTCCAGAAGACCTGTTCTCCCAGGGACTCAGGCCTCCTGGGGGCCCACCACCCCCCTCAGGGCTCTTGCACCCCCAATCCCTTCAGCTGCCACACCCTGGTCCCCACTTCCCTTCCATCCTCTGGGGAGACAGTAGGGGGTTATGGCTTTCAGCCCAGCCCTCCCATGAGAGAAGAGAGCAGAAAGGAGGGGGCCCAGAAGGTTCCTTCCTCTGCTCCTGTCATTCCCTGGACGACTCAGCCAAGAGGACCACTGGAGAGCCAAGTCATGCCCAAACACTGACCTTCAGTGAGCACCCTCCGTGCGCCAGGTGCCTTCCAGGCATCATCTCGCCTCATCCCCACCCCCATTTTATACACAAAGAACTGAGTCAAATTTCACCAAACTAGGAAGCCGCAGAGGCGGGATTCAGACCCCCGTCCGTCTGCTCCAGAGCCCATGCCTTCTCTATTACAACACAACAGGAAGGGTAAAGGGACGAGGAGCCTTGAATGTCTTGCAGCTCCTAATGTAACCCTCAGCCCAGCAGCCTTCGCATCACCAGAAGGCGATTGTTAGAAATGCAGACTCTCGGGCCCTTCCCAGACCTGCTGAACAGGAACCTGCATTTTAACAAGTTCTCAAGGGATTTCAAAGTCCATTAAAGTTTGGGAAGTCCAGGTCTGGGTCGGTGGTTCGCCCCCCGGGGATCTTTACAAAATGCTGGTGCCTGGGTCCCACGCCAGTGGTGCTGAGCTTACTGGCCTGGGTGCAGCCTGGACATCGGGACTTTGTACAGCTCCCCAGGTGACTCCACTGGGCAGCAACCTCCAAGAACCACCGGCAGGAGAAAGGGGAAAGCTGAGGGCACTGGAGGGTGGTGGCCACCAGCGACTTGCCCCTGCTGCACGAGGTAGAGCCAGCGCAGGAGGGTGTGACCGGCTTCAGGGAGGCTGGGGAGACACAGTGACAGGACAGTGACAGTCCGGGTGTCCTTCCCCCTGGCGCGGCGCGGTTGGACAGATACCGCTGCGGAAGGACTGGGGCTAGGGGAGACCCCCTGCCGCACCCCGGTCGGCCGGGTGACGGCGGGGAGAGCCCACGCGGAGCACGCGGAGCGCGGCGAGCAGCGCGCAGGCGCAGAGGGTGAGCGCGGGCGGGGTGGCCGCAAGGGGCTGACTCACGCGGCGGGGGCGGCGGGGGCGCGGGCAGGAGGCCGAGGCGGCGCTGCAGGTGCGGGGCGCTGGGAGGGCCGTTCAAGCGCCTCTTTGTCCCGTGCCCTGCGCAGCGCCGCCCGCCCTGTGCGCCGAGTCACGGCTGAGAGGCGCGCGTGTGGCCGCATAGCCCCACCTGGGAGGATGCGGCCCTTTCCTGAACCTGGCCGGTCTATGCGGTGGAAGAGACAAAGCCAGGGACAGGTGGCTTCTACGCTACAGAGCCTTTTAGGGAGGCGGGGAAGCAGACCACCCTCACCTGGTGTGAGTCCATAATGGTCACACCCCCCCACCCCCCGCGCTCACTCAGAAAGCCAGCTAGCAGCTGTCCCTGAGGATGCCACCCCCAAGGGGATAATGACTTTAAGACACCCATCCAGGGGCTGAGGGAAAGCTCCAAGACAGACCCGTAGCAGCGTGCTCCAGGAAGCTTCCTCTACTGCTCGGTGTCCCCACACCTGCCTGAGGTGTGGGGTACAGGATGAGATTCAGTAGAACTGGGTAAGGCCATGAAGTCTGCATTTAATAAGTGCCCCACATGTTTTTTAAGCAGATGGTTGGTACACTTCACTTCGAGAGTCACTGATTTTGTAGACGATCCCATGAACCAATGTGTGTGTTAACTATGTATGGGTGCCACTGGCGTTTGCCCAAAGAGACACACCAGCAGCTGGCAGAGGTGGGAGTCGAACCAGGATCACCAGGCCCTCAAGTGTGTGTTTATAAGCACAGGCCAGAGCCACCCTACAGCACTTCCCAAGGAGCTTCTAAACCCTTCCTTTATACTTTTGTGGCATTGAGTTCCATCCGAGATAAGCAGCATCAGCTGACCCTTTCACACCTTTTGGTTTTACAGGGATGTTGTTATGGTGGGGTGTGTAGATATGGGTATATTGTAACTTAAGCCTATCCATCACTAATAGACATGAACACCAGAAGAGCCTGGAATGTCTAGATAGATGTCAACTCGAATGGATTTTTATGTAATCTCTACTTTAAAGGCTGCTAGTCTATCAAAAGAGGATAGGGAAAAAATTCAACTGAAAATTAGGTTTAAGACAAATTTATCCCTTTGCTTGGCAAATGTCATCTTATCCTGTTCACAGCCCACAATGAAAGAAGTTAACAAAAAATAAATTACATTTTCAACAATTCGTTGGAAGTGTGGGCACAGATGTCTCTGGGGGCAGACTGCCTTGGCCCAAATCTCAGCATTTCCACTTCCTAGCTGCGTGAACTCGGGCAAGTTTTTAACCTCTGTGCCTCAGTTTTCCTACCTGAAAAATGTAGGTGATCAGTGTCAGATACTATATCAGGAGATTTTCAAGTGGTATTTTATATAATCCCCACTTTACAAAGGAGGAAACTGAGGCTCTGCAGAGCTAGGTACCAATGTTGCGCGGTCTCAATCCAGCCCTGTTCCTCCCACCCCCTGTTCTTGACCACGCCTCCTCTCTCCTGATTGGCTGTCAGAAATTTTTGGTTGGTTTGGTGGTTTTTTTGAGCCAGGGGTCTTGCTATGTTGCACAGGCTGGTCTTGAACTCCTGGCCTTAAACAGTCCTCCCAACTCAGCCTTCCGAGTAGCTGGGATTACAGGTGTGTGCACCACGATGCCAGGCCATAATGACTTTTTTTGAGCAGTAACTGTGTGCCATGAACCAGTGTAAACACTTTGCTTGAATTAATTCATTTACTTCATACTATCACCTCATGAGATGGGAATTATTATTTTCATCTCTAGCTCTCGGGGGAGGAAATGGAAGCACAGAGACGTTGAGAAACTTACCCAAGATCACACTGCTGGGAAGGGACAAAGCCAGAAATTACATGTGGCACTCTGGCTCCCAGGCCCTGGTACCTAATGCTGCGCTGTGCAGCTAATGTTATATAATCACACATGTTACATAACGAGGAAGGTGGGCTCCCCACTGTCCTGACCCATTGGAGCACTGAGGCTGGGATTTTTCCTTTCCACCAGCACCCTGTCTCTGGGAGCAAAGGCTCTCTTCTATTTATTTTTAACTCTTCTAGCCCTTGAAAATTGGTGTTTATATGGGGCAGTTTGGAGGACCTTTGGAAAGCCTTGGGTACAAGCAAGCATCCGATCCACAGGGGACACGCAGGCAGCCTTCAACAGAGACACATTCAGAGCCAGGGATGGACACTGAATGTGGCTCCCCGCCCAGGGGCTCAGCAGTGCCCCCTGGAGGCAGGGGATGGTTTGCGAACCTTGGCTCAGCTCCCATGTCCAGGTTCAGCCTCCACCGTTGCCTGGGGTCCGACTGGCAGCCTGATGCTGGCCCCACGTGCGTGGCGACTCTTCTCATGCTGACTTGTTCCTCTCCATCTCCTCTCCCTTCCCTCTCCTCCTCTTCCACCCTTTACTCAGGTCTCTTGTCTCTGTCCCTATCCTTCTCCAGGGGCAAGACCCAAACTGTCTCTTCCCCACCCCAGCCTTGCAGGTGACCATCCTTGCTGTGGGGCTGGTGCATCTGTGGCAGCAGCAGCAGTGGTGATGGCGGAGGGGGGGGTGAAGTCTCATTCTTGTCTCTTCTCTTTCTAGTTTATGATGGAAATGCTAAACCGTGCATCCCTCAAGTCTTCCCTTTTGATTCTTGCCATGGACTGGATTGTGCTCCCCCGCCCCCCACAATTCATATATTTAAGCCCTAACTCCCAGTGTGAGGGTCTTTGGCAAATAGTTAGGGTTAAAGGAGGTCATGAGGGTGGGGCCCTCATGATGGGATTAGTGCCCTGATAAGAAGAGATCAGAGATCTTTCACTATCCCCCTCTCTCCTCCTCTACTCTGCCCCCACCCCCAGCCATGTGAGGACACAGAGAGAAGGCAGCCATCTGCAACGCAAGGGGAGAGCCCTGGACCTTCTAGCCTACATATCCTCCAGAAAATAAATTCCTGTTGTTTAAGCCACCCAGTCTATGATATTTTGCTATGGCAGACCAAGCTCACTAAGACAATTCTCAAAGGCCTGTTTTGAACATTTAAAAACCCTGAACTTCCTGAGGTAGGGAGGATGCCTCTAACAGACTTGGGAAGAAGTCCTGCACAAAGAGCTAGGAGACAGGGGGCGGAAAGGGAAGAAAAGCACAAAGAATACCGTTTCAAGGCAGGCAGAGTGAGCTTCCACCACATACCAGGCACTATGCTAAGCTTACCCTTGGGGTAACACTGCCTCTAGCCCCACAAATACCTGCTGCAGCTGCAGCTGTTATTTCTGGCTACCTATTGCCAACCAGCCCTGCAGGCAGCCCTTAATCCTTGCTTCTCAAACTTACCTTCATGGACAGAGAAGGAAGACCACTGTCCCCACCCCTTAAAGAAGCCTCAGCACTCAGCAAGCTGGGAAGACACTTTCAGTCCAGAGCAGGCTGTCTCCCCTTCGTGTAGCTCTCCACACCCAGACTTGGACTAAGCATGGAGAAGTCGTGGAGGCTGCGTGTTGTGGACAGCAGGACTCCATCTGCTTCACAAAGCTTCTCCCTGCCCGTTCCCATGGTCCATCAGCCCCTGGGCAGTGCTGCCAGGAAGAGGGAAAACGGAGCAAAGTTTTTCTTCCTCTGGAGGAGATATGAGTTAACAGGAAATTGGCCCAAACTTGGGCAGCAGAAGGGGAAAGAGGAAGGGAGGGGATGAATATTTATGCAGCCTCTTATAAGTACCAGTTGATTTACCTGAATACCACAGCATGCCCCCCATATACTCCTGTGCAAACAGGCTGGGAGAGGTGAGGCACTGCCCAAGATCACCCAGCAAGAAAGGGCTAGAAGTGGGCAGGAGGGAAGCTCCAGGCCACCCCAAATGCACACTCCCTCCTCCACACCACACTGCCTTCAAGACCGAGAAATCCAAGGGCTGGAAAATTCCCATGCTGACTACTCAGCTTCTAGACCATCAGGATCCACTGCATTTGTTAGAAGCACCTGCAGCTGCCCAGCCCCTGAGACAGCGCTCTCCTCCTTCCTTGGCTGTGCTTAGCTGTAGAAAGAACACTGATGCCTGGCCTCTCCCCTGCTCTCCGAGTTCCTCACTTAATGGTCTTGGATTCAGCCTGGGCATTGGGCTTTCTAACACACAGCCAAGGCTGAGCTCCGCTGCCTTCAGGGATCCACGTTCCCTTCCTCTGAAAAATGGGGCTAATGACACCTCCCAGACAGGGTGGTTGTGAGGATGAAGTGTGCAGAGGCCTTAGAAGAGAGGCCTGGAAAGAGGGAAGAGGACCGCTCATTGCTGGGCTAAGTAAGGCAGCACCTGCCCTGTGCCACGCTCTATGCTATGGGCTGGATTGCTCTGCCGGGGCTGACAGGCAGGCTCCCTGCTAGGGGACGGTGCCCCAACCCTTAGCTCATATCTGCCCAGCTCCGTGCAGCTGCTGGAACCCTTTGCTTCAGGAGACCAAGGCTGACATACTGTGGCCTCAACCAATCTTTGTTAAATAAACAAATGAAGAGGTCTTTGAGCTTCACAACAGCTTTAAGAAGTAAACTGAAAAAAGATTCTTACCTCCCCGACCCCATAGAAAGAGGGAGGATTTGGAGTCAAGTCAAGTGCTGTCCTTCCCTGTGTGTTCCAGAGCAACAACTTAACTTCTCAAAGTCTCTGTTTCTTCATTTGTGAAACAAGACTTTCTAATGATTCCTAGGTTAAAAGACTATTCTGAAGCACTGCTGAGACAACAGATGGGGGAAATGTTTCTATAAATTATTATATGATGAGGGAATTAAGGCTTAGAGAAGTTAAGTGACTTGCCCACACAGTCAGTAAATAGTGGAGCCAGAACTTAAACGCAGGACCACAGAACTCCTGGGCTTAAAACAAACAAACAAAAACTCCAAACACCCAAATAAATACCTGATGATAGAGAGGGGATGCAGATATTTGGAGGAGAGACCCAGGGCGTTGGTAAATTTTTTGATAGGAGGAATAGCCTGTGAGAAAATTCAGAGATGAATAAGCAAAGTATTTTGTTCATCCATGACAGAGATCTGACAGGGAAGCTGGGGAAGGAGGCAGCTGTGTGGGAGGACCTTGCAGCCCAGGGGAGGGTCCCGCTGCAGCTCAGAGGGCTGTGGTGGGCTCCCCAGCTCACAGGGACTGACCAAGGAGGGGGACCAGCCATGCCTGGCGAGGGCTGCTCTGTGCACAAGCTGCTGCCCAGGAGGCACTTCCTCAAGGCACACTAGAGAAGGAAGGGACTGACATTGCTGGCCACCTGTCATCACCTGTGATCACAGTAGGACTGGGTGAAGGCCTTGTACCTCCTGGTGAGAGTGGCATTTTCCTATGGCATTTTCCTCACTGGGGTAAGGCTCAGAGAGGTTAGGTAACCGGCCACTTCCCAGGGCCCATCTATCCCAACACACCCTGGCAGTTCCTGTAGTGCATGACTGTGCCCCTCCAGCCCCAGAACCCACGTGTCTGCTGTCCCCCGGGCTCCTCAGTGAGCTCCAGGGCAGGCTCCTTGCGGGGTGCCTGGCAGGCAGGCTGGCATTACCTAATTGCTGGCTGGCGTCTTTTGTCACTTCATTTTTCCAAGCTGCCTGGCTCTGAAAATCTCCATCTCAGACAGACAAATGAGACTCCAGCCTCGTTCTGCTGGAGCTCCAGCAAAAGGAGGAGATCACAGGCTGTCGCCCCAATGGAGCGGCAGCCAGATCCAAAGGCACAAAGCGCTGGGGGCAGCAGATGTCTTTAGCGGACAACAAAGCCCAGGCCAGTGCCCTACTTACGGCTGTGACTTTTCTTATTGGGCTCTGCCTTCTGCTGTGAGGTGCGTGGGGTCAGCATTATGAGTGTGGGGCCTCGATCTTCCTCAGCCAGCCTCCCTGGGGAGATGAGCCCTTGTTAGAGCCAAACCCTGGTATCCTAAAAGCCTCTCCTACCTCAACCAGACAGTGTTTATGGGTTCAGGCAAGAAGGACTGAGTCAGAGGAAAGCATAGTGCTACACCGCCTCAAACAGGCCTTCTCGCCTAGGGGTTGGAGCTGACTCCCGAGGGCAGAGCTGGTGCAGGCTGCCCCTCTGGGCTGCAGCCCCAGAGCCGTGGCGTCTGGCTCGGAAAGAAAAATCCATGGAGAGGTCAAAGGTGATCTGGCCTCATCCTGTCCTTGTCCTGGCTGGTAGGTGGGGTGAGCAGAGCAGCCCTGACTCCCTCCCTGAACTGTGAGTGTCTCAAGGGCAGGAATCGTGCCCCATTGAACTTGGCATCTCCTGGCACGTGTTAGCATTTACTGGGGCCAAGCACTGTTCTGAGTGGTTTAAGTATATTAATGTACTTAACCTTCACCTCAACCCTAGAAGGTGTTATTCCCATTTCTCAGATGGAAAAACTAACACACAGAAAGATTAGGTTCATAAAGCTCATAAGTGGGGAAGTCGGGATTTGTTTTTTTGTTTTCTTAGGTTTTTTGGTTTTGTTTTTGCGATGGGATCTCTCTCTGTTGCCCGGGCTGGAGTGCAGTGGCATGATCATAGCTCACTACGACTTCAAACTCCTGGGCTCAAGGGATCTTCCTGCTTCAGCCTCTCGAGTAGCTGGGTGTACAGGCATGTGCCACCAAGCCTGGCTAATTTTTTAATTTTTTGTAGAGATGGGGTCTCACCATGTTGCCCAGGCTGGTCTCGAACTCCTGGCCTCAAGCAATCCTCCCACTTTGACCTCGCAAAGCTCTGGAATTTCAGGTGTGAGCCACCACAGAAATCAGGATTTGAATTCAGGCAGTTTGGCTCTAGAATCCAAGTCCTTGACCATTATACCATACTGAATAAAGAATGGACAAATATATGAATAAATGGATGAAGCAGCCAGTTACTGGCCTGTAGAGAGAACATCATGAAAAGCTCCTGTTCAAAATTATTTCCTCTGTTAACAACTTCAGGGCCTGTGGATGTGCTATTGAAATGCACATTCAATTTTAAATGATGTGTTATTGTCTTCAAAAAATGCCCCTAAGAAATCGGGGTGATAGCAATTGTTGGCCTTGCACTGTGGCCACTGGAATGTCTAGGTGAGGCCTAAACTCTGGGAAGAACTCAAGACAACATGTGAGAAGAGAGGGCAAGGAGTCGGGTGTTTCTGCAGAGAATGCTTCTTGTTATGTTATCCCCAATGTGGGACAGGGACACAGGCTTCGGGGCCTCTGAGTGGTGTCCAAAGTGCCTGCTCCTCTCACTGGCTGTGGGGCCTGGGGCAAATCGTGTGGCCACTCAGAGCCCCAGCTCCCTCCTCTGACAATGGGATGCTGGTACCTGCCTGGCAGCTTATGAGTAAATAAACTACTGTAAGTAATGTGTCTGGCACAGAGTACATGGTTAACAATGGTGGCTGCTATGGTTGTTATTATACAAATTGTAGCCAAAAAGTATGTCAGTAATGATCACTAATCTGATCCTCCTCCTTAAAGCGGTTCCTACCCTGGTGACCCCTGTTCTCGACCCTTTGAGGACGACACCCCTGCTCTTTTTCTCCCAGTGTCCTTCCTGGCCGTCCCCACCCTTTCTGCCACTGCCCTGGCCTGGGTTCCCACTACCTGTCACCTGGACTCGGTCATCTCTGCGACACAGAGAAAACCTGCGGCAAAATAAGCTGGAAGGGGCCCGCTAACCAGCTACCTGTGCCCCCATCCTCGTCTTCTGCCAGCTCCGAAGCTCCGTGGCTCTCCAGCTTGTCTTCACTCGCTTTGCCCACTCTCCTCTCTCTCCCCGTTCCGTGGCTCCCTGGCTTCGGCTGAGCTGTAACTGAATTAGGCGGCAGGCGGCAAGGAAGACAGCCTCTCTCCCGCAGGCGCGCATCAGAGGGTTGTGTGCAACTGACCCCGGACACAGGAGGCCTGGCCCCTGGGGACAAGGGTGGGGCAACAGGAGGATTCCTCACGCAGCCAGTGACCTGACGCCGCAGAGGGAAGATCGTGGACTTGCTGTGTGTCCTGGGATAATCCCACCTGGACAGAAATCCTCCGTTCTGAGCACACAGGAGCAGAGGAGGGCATTGGAGGTCACGGGTACTCCATGAAGATGACTGAAGGTCCCGGTGCCTAATACATGTGCCAAGGACTGACGATGATAATTAGTGTTTAGGGAGGAAGTCCTAGTTTACAAAGCCCCTGTCACTTAAAGCTCACAACCACCTCATGAGGTAGAGAGAGAAAAATGGTATCGTTAAGCCCATTTTACAGATGAGAAAACTGAAGTCCTGAGAGTTTAAATGACTTGCCAGGGCCTAGGCCGCAGGGCTGGTCACCAGAACCATCTTCCCGTCACTTCCTTCAGCTCTTTTCAGCCCACACACTCGGCTGCTGACCCATCAGTCCCACGACACGCCGTCTCCTTGCCTGCCCCGGGTGCTGAGCATTTTGGAGAATGTCACATGGCCATGAGAACTGCGGCCACCACACACCTCAGCGTCTAGCCGCAGCCCGGCCTCCGCCTGCTCCACAGGCCCTTCCCACGCATGGCCTGCCCTCTATTCGTGCCCCTGGGCACATGTGCACACTGTCCCTGTCCTCCTCCCCGCCCCTCTCACGCTCATGGACGGCCTCGCTCCTCTTCTTCCGGATGGCTGAGCTCCTGGAGCGCATTCCAGCCGCACGCCTGCTCCGCCCCGCTCTCATTTTCCCTTCTTCCGGCCCAGGGCCTTGGGGGTTCTCTTCCTGTTTGAGGCACCCCCCGCCCCCCCGCCGCCAACTCACTCAGCCCACCTGCTCCTGGCTGTCCAGGTCCTCGTCATCCACGACCCCGTCAGCATCGCTAGCCCTGTCCTCTGCACTCGCTCCCCCAGCCTGCGGACACGCCCTGCTGCCTGGCCCGCCTTCCTTGCCACTGCGTTTCCCACTCTACTTCCCTATCCCACCTAACTTGTTGAAAGGGTAGTCTACACCAGGCTTTGTCAAACTCAGCACTATTGACATTTTGCACCAGATCATTCTTGGTAGTGGGGCTGTCCTGTGCATCGTGGGGTAGTTGGTAGCATTCCTGGCCTCTTCCCACTAGAGGTGCACTCTTCTCCCTTCGCAAGAATGCCAAAGGACTCTAGATGCCAGTGGTGACAATTGTGAGAACTCCCCTATAATGACAGTTGTTATAGCACCCACCGCCCCAATTGTGATAGTTGTTGACAATCCTCAGTTGTGACAACCAACCCAGAATATCCCCTGGGGGACAAAATCTCCCAGCACTGAGAACCACTGCTCTACGCTATCTATCCCACTTCCTCACCTCCGTTCACTCCTCACACCACTTCTAATTCGGTTTCTATTCCTCCCCCGATCTCCTGGAACTGCTTCAACAAACATTCCCTATACCCCACATTGTTAGATCCCTTGTGTTCATGTCACTAAGCCACACTGCTCTAGTGGAAACTATTTACACCCCCTCCTTCTGGAACCTCTCTGTTCTAAGGGCTCTGGATACAGGCCCTGTTAGTTGCTCTCTCGATTGCCAGACTTTCTCCTACCTTCTTCTGTCTGTGGGAGGATCAGTTTCCACTATAGAGGTTGAAATGCTATTCGCTTTCCCCGTCTCCTTACAGTAGGACAGGGTAATGGAATCTGAGACAGCATCTACCTGGGAGAGCTTCTGGGAAAGATTTACTTTCCTAATAAAAGGGAAGGAGAGACACAAGGAGAAAGCACATTATTGGTGAAAGTGTGATGTTTGGAGCTGCAGCAGCCATCTTGCAAACATGAGAAGAAGCCCAAATGAAGCCTGGTTTATTAAACCCCCAAACCAACCCCAGAATTGCAAGCTTCTAGATGTCTTGTGAGAGAATGAATGTTCCTGTTAAACCAATTTTAGTCTGTTATTCCATTACTTGCAGTCAAAGTATCCTAACTGATCCAGTTTCTGAGACTGTACTCTGTCCTCGTTCTGCTCATACTTCTCTGGTTGATCCTTCCCGATCTCTTCCCAGGTCTTCTCCGCCCTCTCTCCTGACAAGTTGATGTTTCTAAGGCTCGCTGTTCTCGCTCCCAACCGCTGCCATTGTGTTCATTGCATCTGAGATGCTGGCGACTCACAAATCTGAATTTAGTACTTTCTGAGACCCTTCAATCCAGCTGCCTGCTCACACACATCCACTTTGTTGCTAATTTGCTGGCCCCCTCCTAATATTGGCATTTCTCAGAGCTCATTCCTCGGCCCTTTGCCCTTTTCTAGCTATACTTTCCCTCCTGGGTGGCCTCCTCCATTCGTGTAGCTTTAAAGCCATTTATATATTGCAAAGCCAAGTTACATCTAGATCTCAGAGCCCTTCATCGAGATCTAGACTTGAAAATGCAGCTGCCAGTTTGCTGTCTTGACTTGGAGTGTCCCCCAGAGCCATCACACCCACATTCCCAAAACCCAGCTCACCCACCTTCCAATGCTTCCAATGAGGACTTCCTTTGAGCATCACGTTGGCACTGAAAAAGATCTGAATTTTGGAGCATTATGGATTTTGGATTTTCAGGTTAGGGATGCTCAATCTGTATTTTGGAAGCCAAAAAATTATTTAAGTCATTTTTATAACTGCCTGCAACTTCGGGCCCTGCACAGCCTGTAACTTGGTACTAGCGAGGCTTGTCTTGTCTGCCTCTGTAGGACTTGCGGGTCCCTAGCACGGATTTTTATTTGGGTGTAGACAGAACAGGGACTGCTTCTGAGCACCCACAGTGCTGTCTCAGCAGTCAGTTGGTGGAATGTATTTGGCCAGTTGGGGCTGACTGCTAGATTGTAAAACCAGACTAAACTGAACAATAGAAACAATGCCTCTGCTCAGGTCCCTTCTCCCCAAAGAGATCTAGGCCACTCTGCACCTGCGGAAGGGATGATACTGTCACATAAAGAGGAGGCTCTGGAACAGGGATGACTCCAAGTTCAAACCCCAGCTCTGTCACGTGAGAGGCATGTGACTAGGACTGGATGACCACTGAGCCTCAGTTTCCTCATCTGTAAGAGGGATCAGGGTTAGGATAAGGACTATGTCTATCAAGTGCCAAGTGCTCGGTAGTTGTTAGAGGACACCATTCACCAGCCCTCCAGCCTTCCTGCCTGGCTCATCAGTAGGTGTTTCTGCCCTGTGTGAAGCAAGGGGTGGAAGAGCTTGTACCCCCACCCCTCACTCACTACTCCCAAAATGTGAGGGTGACTTGACTAATTGATGAATTTGCACATCCTGGCTCAGTCCCTCCAGCCCCTTGTTTTAGACACCCTTGCCCTTGGGGTCAGCTGTCCAGGCATCTTCAGTCCCCACAAGGGGAGGAGGGGCTGCCATTTGGAGGTAGTTCACTTGGGGTAGGAGGGATTAGGAAGCCTCTCATGGCCCTGCATGCAAGCACTCAATCCAGAGGGATCTTTCCTGTTGGCTGTCAACACTCAGTAGTGGCTCTTAGAGGGGCAGGTTCAGGCAGCTGGTGAGAGTTCAAATGTGGTGAATGTTAGGGGTCTTTCTGGTTGTGAGAATCCTTGATTCTTTTTTTTCCTTTTTTTTTAGAGACGAGGTCTCACTATGTTGCCCAGCCTGGTCTTGACCTCCTGATCTCAAGCAATCCCCCCCGCCTCAGCCTCCCGAGTAGCTGAGATTATAGGCGCACGCCACTGTGCCCAGTGAGCGTCCTTGATTCTAAGTATGTGGGGTGTGAGATCACGAGGGGGCGAGTCTGGCTCACCGTGCTAACATCTGGTGAGCTAAAAGTCACCCCTTGCTCCTTTGCAAAGAAGCAAGAGGTGGCACAGGGGAGGCAGGCTGTAGCCAGGGCACAGCAGCCTTCTCCGGAGAGGAAATGAGAGCTGCTTTTTTAAGCCCGATTGCTGCACAGGTGCTAGGTGTCAGCAAGAGTGACCATGCAGCGTGTCCACACGTGTCTGGGATTTATGCCTCACAAGGTGAGAACTAGTGCCCAAGCTGCCTGCCTTTCTGGCTTGTCCGTGCCTGTTGTGCCCAGAGACATGGCTTAGTCTGTCACTCGGGCAGAGAAGTAGCTGTGGGATTCTCATGAGGGCAGAGGCCAGTGTTAAATGAGATAACACTTGGAAAATGCTTTGGAAACAGTATACGAAGGGACTAAATTGCTGTCGCCACTGAGGACGAAAACCAATGCCCGGGAGGATTGGGTAGCATGTAGAGAAAAGGAATTACCCGGGGTGGCACTGTTCATGTGGTAATTTGCAGAATCCATTAGACAGGGGCCTTGAATAATCCTAAAGCTTTCTCCACTTGCAAGATTAGGCAGGAAATGAGTGTTGTCTCCAAGTGATAACAATAATTATTAATAATAGCAATTAACAGTAATTACCTGTCAAGTATTGCACTAACCACTTTACATGCCTATGATGGTTAATTTTATGTGTCAATCTGACTGAGCCACAGGATGCCCAGACATTTGGCCAAACATTATTCTGGGTGTGTCTCTGAAGGGATTTCTGGGTGAGATTAACATTTGAGTCGGTAGACTCAGTACAGCAGATTGCCTCTCTAATGTGGGTGGGCCCCATCCAATCAGTTGAAGGCCTAAATGGAACAAAAGGCTGGCCATCCCTCCAGTGAGAAGGAACTCTTCCTGCTTGACTACTCTGAGCTGGGACATGGTCTTTTCTGGCCTTTGGACTGGGGCTTACACCATCAAGACTTGCCTGGGTCTTAGGCCTTCAGACTAGAACTGAAATTTAACCGTCAGCTCTTCTCTCTCTCCCTCCCCATATATATGTATAGACATGCATGCTATTGGTTCTGTTTCTCTGCAGAGCCCTAATAAAATGCCTAATCTCATTTAGTTCTCACTACAATGCTGTGAAAGAGGAACTGTAGTTATTTTGTCCATTTTACAGATAGAGAAACTGAGGTTCAAAAATGCTAGATGACCTACCCAAGGTCACACAGCCTGGAATGGCAAAGGCAGGAACAAACCCAAGTGACCTGACTCCTGAGCAAACACGCCCCACCATGTGCAGAGTGACTTGTCCAAGGACCACTTTACAAGAAGTGGTTAACTCGGCAGTCAAGTCCCATTAGGCCAGAGTGTTTGGCCCTGGCTGCACGTTACCCTCATGAAGGGATCTTTTTAGAAATACCAGCGACTGGGCCGCATCCCAAACCAAGGGAATCAGAATGGGGGGTGGGGGACGTGGGTCTGGACAGGAACGTTTTCTAAAAATGTCTCAGGTGGTTCCAGGACAGCGGGGCGGTCCTGGAGGGCAGGGGAGCTGCCTGAGGGACAGGGGCTGTCCACACTGACTGCTCTCCGTCCCCGCCCCGGGACCTTGGCATAGCACAGCCTTCCCCAACTGCTCGGAGGGTGCCTCCCACACACTGTCTGCTTCACACGTTCCACCTGCAGCCGGGCAAACTAGCACAACCTCCGGGCCCAAGAGAAAAGGGACCAAAAGCCTTCTTTTTTATTTTAAATTGGGTCAAGAAAAAAACAGAATTATGAAAAGTGCAAGTCATGGTTAGAACTCCAGTCAGTTCTCAGGCTGCTGCCGCGTGAGAGCCGGCAGTGCGGGGAGGGGGATGGGGTGAGGGCGACAGCAGCAGCAGCAGCAGCAGCGGCGGCCCTCTGACCACCCAGGGCGGCGTAGCATGCCAGCGCCCGCAGTCCCGCATCATCTCAGCCTGGCCTCCTGGGCACCGGGAGGGAGGTGCCGTCAGGCCCTTTCGCAAATGAGGAGGAGGCTGCAGTCAAACACCTGGCGGGGCGTGCCACTAGGAAGCCACTAGGAAGCCAGCGTGCGCGCGCGGCCCCAGCGCGGGTGTGCTGGGCCAGTCTCCTGGGTGGTCTTGTCTCTCCTCACAGGACGGACTCAGGTGACCCGAGGCCCACAGATCTGGGGAGGCCGCTCAACGCTGGCCGCACACAGAGCTTCGCTCCCGACCAAGCTCGGCCTCCACTGCTGGGTGGCTCTGTGTTTTGGAGAAATAAGGAGAGGACGTTCACCCTGGTGGGCCTTCCCGTGGCGGATGTGGCAGCCAGGATCCCCTCTCCAGGGCCTGGGAGGTGGCCTGCGAAATGTTCTGGGGGTCGGCCATGTACCAGACCCAGCAGAAGCTCGGTTCCCCCTCCCGAACGACCTTTATGAAGGACTCCCTGCCCTGTCCCGGCTGTCTGAGCCACTCTCCCACGAGCCTTCCCTCTGCACGCCCGCAAGCGATGCAGACCCCGCAGGTGGGAAAGGGAGGCCCAGGTGGGGCAGGGGGACCCACTCCGGGTGTCATGTCATCTTTCTCCTGGCCTTAAACAATATTCCCTCTTTGATTCAGCTCACATTCTTAAGCCCTTGGGCTGAGGTGGAGGCTGGGTCTGGAGCTGCCAAGATACACAGCCCGAGAGCTGGTGGAACTCACAGTCACAAGCTGTCTTGCAATGTGACGATTGCAGTATCAGAAGCATATTCAAAATGCAGCCTTAGCGCAGGGGGGTGTGGCTGACTTTGCAGGGGGCGGGAGGGGTGCTCAGTCAGGGGACTCCAGAAAGACCATTTTAAACAGTACGTGCCTTCTGAGCACACTGGCCAAGTTTCGCCTGCTTTCTGGAGCTCGACCTGGCCATTCCCTGGTCTCCCCTCGTCAGCATGCAAACAGCACATCTTCCTGTGCCTTACAGTTGCACTCTGAATTCTGCAGACAGTCGGTCTTGTTTTGCTCACCAATGTTCGTTTCTTTGTTGTTGCTGTTTTGTTTGTTTGTTTTGCCCCTGGCCTCCTCTCTTAACTGGATTTTAAGTTCCTTGGAGGCAGGGACTCTTTCTAGTGTTTTCACTCCCCTAGAGAGCTGAGTCAGTGTTGAGCATCGTGGAATGTGTAATGAACACTTCTTGAGTTAGTGACTAAAAGGTGATTGGAGGGTTGGGACCTCTGAATTTGACAGCTGGTTCCAGGCAAGGTGCAGAAACTCGAATGAGGACAAAAGTAGAGAGAGGGGATTGTGTTGCTGCAAGTGATACTTTCCATCCAAGAAAGAGTGAAGCAAACCTTTAACCCGGAGAGGGAGGGCCCATGGGAAGGGTGGACAGTGTTTAAATTTGTCACCAACTGGCTTTTCACAATATAATTTAGGACCTACATGTAGTCAAATATAACTGTAAAATTAATTTCAAAGTCAAACATTGGGTCGAGGATTATGTGCCATTTAGGGTTATTAAAACCCCTGCTCTGTTCTATAGTAAAGGAAGAGAGGGAAGAGTCAGACAGTATAGTCTGTTCAAAGAGCAAAAAGACCCAAAGAAGTGATATTTTTCCTCTCTAGTTTCTATTAATAGAACCCAGGGGCAAAAAGGCAAGTAAATAGGCTAATATTAAAATTACCTTTTAATATTACTTTTGATCAAGGTAATAAATATACCTTATTTAAATGTCAATAGGTACTACATGTTTTATAATGAAAAGCAGAGATCCTTTACCCCACACTGTTGCCACCCTTGAACCCCACTTTTCAGAGGCAAGAACTTTCAACTCTTTTTTGTGGGGGGGACAAGGTCTTGCTCTGTCACCCAGGCTAGAGTGCAGTGGTGCAATCATAGCTCACTGAAACCTCAAAATCCTGGGCTTAAGTGATTCTCCTACCTCAGCCTCCCAAGTAGCTGGGACTACAGGCATGTGCCACCATGCCCAGCTAAGTTTTTTTTTTTTTCTATTTTTTGTAGAAACGGGATCTCACTATGTTGCCCAGGCTGGTCTTGAACTCCTGGCCTCAAACCATCCTCCCACCTCAGCCTCCCAAAATGCTAGGATTGCAGGCATGAGCCACCACACTCAGCCACTTGCAACTCTTTTAGACATGTTTCTAGTGTTTTCCTCCATAGTTTTAAGTAATATATTTCTTGATTTTTTTCATTTTAGACATGCATTAACTTCCTACTATGAAAGAGAAGAATTTAGCTTTTATGTTATATACATACACGCACATACACACAATTATTCTTCAATATGGTATTTCACCTTTTTGGATAAATTAATACTCAGAATTTATATTGATATACCTCCATAAATATTAGATAAGCCTCAATTTACTATAATTACATTTCCTTTCATGTGCAATGTTTTGTTTTTCCTGGAGTTAATAATCACCTTGTTTATGTTTGCTCAGATTTTTAGGTGCCTCTCACTAATTCTTCCAACCTCTTCTAAAACTCTTCTTAATATAGGCAAACACATGAGGTAAGCTATCAGATCTTTTGTCTTTGTTATTGCTTGAATCTAGATGTCTAGTGACCTTTATCCTGTGGTGGCTCCACTCTGAACCAATAGATCTCTATACCTACTGCACAATGTTGCCCTGGAAATTCTCTTCACCTCTCTCTTACGCTGGACTAGATGTTTCCTGGGTCACTTTTTGTTGCCTTACTCACTTGTTTTGTTGAAGCCCACCCTTGAGTAACTCCTTGAGAAAGGTTACACAGAAAGTGAATTTCTTTAGACTTCGCTTGTCTGAAAAATATCTTTATAGTTTATCCTCACATTTAATTGGCAGTTTGGAAGTCATTGTCCTTCAGAATTTTGAAAGCATTTCCCTGTTGTCTTCTAGTTCACAATGGTGTTGGTGAGAAGTCTGAATACCATTCTGATTCCTGATCCTTAGTGTTTTCTTCCAGATGATTTTATGGTCATCTTTTTATCCCTGGTGCTCTAAAGTTTTACATTGAATTTTCTATGTTTTAGCCAATACTTCAGGCACTTGGTACAAATTTTCTTGTATTATTTCTTTCAAAATTTCCTACTCCCCATTTTTGCTCTCCTTTCTTTCTGGAACTCCTATGAGTTTGAAGTTGGACTTCTTTGAATTGATTCTCAGGTTTTATGTTTTCTCTCCTATTGCTCACCTGTTTGTCTTCTTACCTATTTCCTGGGAGATTTCTTCAACCTTATTATTCTAGTCTTCTATTGAAATATTCATTTCTATTATGAACTTCTTAATTTATATAAGTGTTTTCTTATTCTCTGAATGCTTTTTTATCCTGTTCTTGTTTCATGGATGCAATATCTTCCAATTCTTTAAGGATATTGATTTTAGTTTACTTGACATTTTCTTCTGCTTTGTGCATTATTTCAGTTTTGGTATTTTCTGAGTTTCTTTCTTTGTTTGCTTAGTTAGATCTCTGGCATTTGTGTTAGAAACTTTCCTCAAATGTCTGAAGATGCTTGGCTGTCTCTTCATATTTAAGAACTGCACCCTTTTTTAAAAAAAAAATTGTTTCAGTGCTCTGGGTACGTAGTTATCATAATTCTTAGAACTTGGGTTCTGGAGTCAACTAGTCCTTTGTTCATATTCTGTTTGTTCTTTAGCTCTGTGACCTCAGGCAAGTGACCCACCCTCTGTAAGCCTCATTTCCTCATATGTTAAAATGGAGATGAAGATAATAGTAATGACCAGAGTTGGGACCAAGGTCAGGCCCTCTCACCTGCTGCTGCTGCACGTGCATGACCCTGAGCCTGAAAATCTTCCTAAATTTTGTGCCCTGAGCACCTTACTTGCCCCCACCCAGTCCCTGTCCCCCTAACAACCTCACATGTAGCTTTGACTATTCAGCAGAAAAACGCATTGTAGCTGTTTGGCACCAAACTGGCATATAGAAAATGCTCAATAAATACAAGCTGTTACTTACAGGACCTGTGATGTAGAATTTATTAATGTGAAACATTTACTTAATATCCATAGTACATTTGGTGCTCTGACCATGAAGTAAGAGGATTAGAAAAGAGGGGGAAAATGGAGAAGGGACCCAAAAAAACTGGTGTGAAGAAAGGATTACATGATAAAAGTAGAAAAACAAAGGGAAAATAACCAAACTCTTAGAAAGGCTAATCTGGGAGACAGAAAAAAATATAAAGGAAACAGGCTGAAGCTGCAGCTTGAACAATTTGTTGGTGAAGAGAAACGCCTTCATCACAATGAGGAATGAGTTCATAAGAAGAGTGATTGATTCTTTGAGGCCTCCTGAAGGAAGAGAAGCAGCCTCAAGCCTGAAAGAAAATGATCTTCTACGATTCGTGTCCTCCTGATGTGAATGCACGCCAGCCATTGCTGCTGCTTCTCCTGTTTTAATTGATCCTTAGTGTTCTGGGCTTGTGCCTCACGGTGAGTCAAGTCAGGAGTAGGGCAAGTTTACAGGGGTGAGAAACAAGCACTGGAGACTCTGTCCATCCTTAAGATTATGGGAAATAAAGTCGTTATGAAGAAGGAAAGAAAGAAAATCCCCCAAGACCAGAATGAAGTGAAAAATTAAGAGGAATTTAGAAAAATATAAAAGGGTCCAAGGAAATTGTGTTCTTCTTATTGCCCTTCCCAATTTAAGAGCTCCGTGTTGCTGGGCTCAGTTTAATTTATGTGCAGAAAGCAATACTTGATAAGCTTTCATGGTTGTCTTGATGCTCTACTCCTCTTTGGGCTTAAATGCTGTGGCCCGACCTTCCTGGACAGGGCTGTGGAACAGAAGCAACAGGGAGCTGAAGGCCAGCAAGGCTGAGACCTGGTGGGAGAGAGCGGGAGGGGAGAATACAGCCACCTCTCCCAGGCCTGCCTCGGAGAGAACCCAAGAGAAGAAGCCACCGGCCACAGGAGAGCTCTGCTACCAAACGCAGGAGGCAATCGTTGTTCAACAAATCATTTCATCTTGCTGGAATCCCATTATTTTTTGTATTCTGGTGGCATTTAGGGAATTGATTGAAAAATCAAAGCTATTTAAAAGTGAAATAAAACGCTACCGCAGGGGGTTTGATCTGTCACAAACCTTTACTGAGGGGGCTCAGGCATCCTGGGAGGAGCTAAGGCTGCTATCCCTGTGTGCTGGGGAAGGGAGTAGGCTCTCTGGAGGGGTGGGCAGGAGGCAGGTCCTTCTGTGAGGCCACGAGCAGTGGAATAAAATTATTGTGTGATTTTAGCTTGAGCATCTGACCAGCTCACCTTCTTTGGGTAATGGCAAGAACTAGGAGTGTTAGTACGACTGCTCCTGTGTCCAGGGTTGGAAGGGAGGCTGTTCTTAGTTTCGGTGGACACTGCCATCTGCTTTAGGATGTAAGCCCTGGACTCAGCAGAGGTGAATCTGCGTGTAGGGCAAGCCCTTCACAGCTCTAACTCCCAGGGACCTCCTCTGAAAATGGAAATCATGTACCACCCACATTTGGTGGTAGGAGGATCAGTGGGACAACACAGGCACAGTGTTGGCTCAGGGATGCACACAGAGTAAGTGTCCATTATGTGGCAACTGGGATGAAGAAGCTGGTTAAAGTGGGCTGGACAGCTCTGCCTCTTCACTTTTGGACGTTTGCCTTACACAAGTTTATTGCTCGTGTGTATCGGTTTCATAGTGGCCCAGCTGAGCAGCCGATATCCAGATGCCAGGAGACTGGCATTGCTGTTAGCCATTCATTCTTTCAGCAAATATTTACTGTGTACGTACAGTACGCCAGGCATAGTCTGGTTGCTGGGCATCTAGCAGTGACGCATCCCTGCCCGTGTAGCTTACATTCTCATGTGGAGACGCAGAAAACAAAAAGAAAATACAGAGTATGTCAGTGAGTGGTTGATGAGTGCCAGAAAAGTGACAGAGGGCGGGGAGGGAAGGGAGCATGGGTGGGAGGTGGCTGTTTTATAGGGGATGGTCAAGGGACGTCTTGATGTTAAGGTGACATTTGTGTTGACCTGAAGGAAGCAAGGGAGACGTATGAATAATCAGAGGGAGACTATTCAAGGTAGAGGAGTGTGGTGGGCTGAACAATGCCCCGAAAGATGTCCATGTCCCAGTCCCCAGACCCTGTGGATATGTTAGTGTGCGTGGCAAAAAGGACTTTGCATATGTGATTAAGGCCCTTGAGATGCTGAGATTATTCTGGATTATATGGGTGGTCTCAATGTGAGCACAAGGGTCATTGTAAGAGGGAGGTAAGAGGGTCAAAGTCATAAAAAGTGAATTGATGATAGAATCAGAGAGATTGGAGATGTGACACAGCTGGCTTTGATGGTGGAGGAAGGGGCCGTGAGCCAAGGAATGCCAGCAGCCTCTGGTGAGCTGGAAGAGGCAAGGAAACGGATTCCCCCTCAGGGCCTCCAGAGCAAATGCAGCCCTTCCCACACCTCGATTTTAGGACTTCTGATCTCCAGAACTGTCAGATAATAAATGTATGCCACTTTAAGCCATTACGTGTATGGTCATTTGTTACAGCATCAATGGGAAACTAAGACAAGGGCAAGGCGAGTTGAATGGCCCTGAAGGGGAAGTGAGCTTGGCATGCGCGAGGGATCAGCAAGGGCCGGGGGGCTGGAGTGTAGTGCACGGAGGGGTGAGTGGCAGGGGACAAGGTTGGAGGGCGAGGGGAGCCAGGTCAGAAAGAGCCTTGGCAGGGCTTGAAAGGATTCTGGCCTTTACTCAAAGTCAGATGGGAGACCCATGGAAATAGCTAGAAGAGTGACATGGTCTGACCTTCATTTTAATCCAAGTGGAAAATAAAGATGGCTGGAAATGTGGCAGTCATGGTAGGACTCATGAGAATGTCAGATTCTGAATGTGTTTAGAAGGTAGAGCCAGAAGGATTTGCTGACCAGGTGGATCTGGGTGGCAGCGAAGGACGACTCCAGGTGTTTCACCTGAGAAATGAGAAGAACAGCGTGACATTAACTGAGATGGGAGAGCCCGGGGGAGGGACAGGTATAGCCCGAGAAGTTCGGTTCTAGAGAGGTAGGTGTGAGACGTCAGTCAAACACTCAGGTGGAGACGTGGGGCGTGTCACTGGATGTGCAGGTGCAGAGCGGGATGGACAGGCTGGAGGCATAACCTCGGGAACCACAAGCCTGCCGGTGGCATTTCCAGCTGTGAGACGGGAAGCAGTCACTGAGGATCGGGAGAGAAGAAGGGTCTGAGGACGGAGCCTGTGGCGCCCCAACATCTAGAGATCCAAGAGACGGGAGAAGCCACAGAGGACAGCGAAACGGAGCCAGTGAGGTAGGAGGAGAACCAGGCGAGTGTGGCGTCGCAGGCACCACGAGGGGAGGGCTGCAAGGAGTGAAGAATCGGTTGCGTCAAACGCTGTGATGGGCCCGTTAAGACGACAAGCCAGAGTGGACTGTAGATGTGACTGTAGGTCGTCCGTGACCTTGGCAAGAGCAACATCTGTGAAGAGGGGGTGGAGGGTAAAAAGCCTGGTTAGGACGGCTTTGACAGAGAACGAGAGCACAGGCAGGCTCTGCAGAAGTTTGCTACAGTGAGTAGCAGAGGAATGGGCTCGTAGCTAGAGGAGAAGGTGGAATTAAGAGAGGTTTTGTGTATCTATAAAAGAAAACAGCACATTTATGTGTTACTGGGATTGTCCAAAAGAGCGGGGAAATTGATGATGTAGGTGACAGGGGGAGTTGCTGGCTGGAGTACAAGAGGAGCCAGTGATTTAACGATGTATCAGTTTCCTACTGCTGCTGTAACAGATTACCACAAATACAGTGGCTTAAAACAAACACACATTTATGATTTTACAGTTCTGGAGGTCAAAGGTCCCCCAGTCAAGGTGTCAGCAGGGCTGCGTTCCTTCTGGAGGCTCTGGGGAGATCTCGCCTTTTCCAGCTTCTGGAGGCCGCCTGCATTCCTTGGCTCCTGGCCCCTTCCTTCATCTTTGGAGCCAGCCACGCAGCAGTTCCCCATTTCTCTCTTTGTGTCCCTTAGCATATCACCTTTGCTGACCTGGAGCCTACCTTCCTCTCACAAGGACCCACCCAGATAATCTAGGGTCCTCTCCCCGTCTCTAAACCCTTACCTTAAATCACATCTGCAAAGTCCCTTCTGTCAAATAACTCACATATTCCCATGTTCTGGGCATGAGAACCTAGACGTTATTCTACCACAAGCAAGGAGCATGGATGGTCATTCATGGCCATAGAAGGGAAGGAAGAATATGTGGGTTTGGTTGCTGTTAGGTGGATAGATATGATAACAAGAATTGATTGAATTTGAAAAATAAATTCTCTTCTATTTTCCTATTTCCTAGGTGAAATCAGAGGCAATGTCACCAACTGAGGGTGAGTATGGGGATGCACATGCCAGAGACTGGAGGGCAGAAAGGGAAAAAGTAATCATCTAGGAGAGAATGAAAGGAGGAGGGAACACGGTTGGGTTTTCAGGAAGCCCTAGGGACTCTCTTGAATTTAAAATAAAACCCATCAGCATGCTTGTAATTCTTCTCTCCATGCATGTTCACCTGTGGGGATGGACCACTGAGATGGGGCTCAGACACGTGTAGAGCAGACAAAGGGCTGGATTCAACCAGGGCTGCAATTTCGTGAGCGCAGCAAGCAAGAGGAGGGGACGGGGAGTTAATGTGGGTGGCGGGGAGTCATTGTAATGGTTGACCATGGAATTCATGTTGGCTGGGGAGGAAATACAGAACACAAGGGTGATGAAAGACACTGAAGATGTGCTAGGATCAGTGGTTTTAGGTCATGGTTGAGTTGGGGAATAGTGGGAGTTGGGGTTCTGGAAGGAGTGAGCAGAGCTGAGATGTTAGAAGGTGGGTGAAGAAGAAGTTATGGAGGCTTTGCAGGTCTTAGTGACGGGAAGGTCTGGGGTCACTGAGGCAGAGGAGACCAAGGAACAAGAGGACAGGGTGTTAAAGGACCGTCTCCATGGACATTGAAGTCACCACAGATACTGGAGATTTGCAGTCGGGGCAGTTGTGAGGGGGACAGGTGCTCAATCTTGAAAAAGCAAGGGGGTGACACTAAGTGGATGGCCACACCTAGGTGTGGTCCAAGGGCAGGGTCTTCAGCTCTGTGGGTTTAAGTTCAAAAAGCCTTGTAGGCCACCCTGATGGATCTAGCCCTGGGGTGAGAAAGCTCACTGGTAACAGGCCAGGGTTATGCTGCTGCCCCAAAGCTTGCTGGGGCCCCGCATAGGCACACACCCACCACTCTTGCAGCCCATTCTGTGTTAGTCCTTCACCTGCTCCTCCAGAGTGCACAGGGTATGCCCAGATGGCACTGACACTCTAAGGGTTGGAGATGAAGACAGAGCCTCCGCCCTGGAGGAGCACGCAGGGTCCCAGGCCCACGCCACCCGGCCCCTCTCCACCCACACCACTGTCCCCTGCCAGGTGAGTTGCCACCCATCTCAGAGGGCAGATGGAGGAGGAGCAAGAGCAGCCTCTCTCTCTCTCTCACGTAAAATGCATTCACACAGTCTAATAACAAGGCTATTTAGATTTTGTGCCTCAAATTATACTTTCCGGCTTTCAGGAATATACAATTGCTCATACAATAAGACTGATTCCTCCCTCCCCCCACCCCACGGTAGGGTTTTGATTATGTGAGTGTACCATGCTTTTCACTCAAACACCCAACAAAAGCTTCATTTGACTGAAAAACAAAAAACCTGTCAGTGTGCTGACAAGTTACAACCATGAGTCAGATGAGGAGGCAAAACTACTCCTTTCTCGCCCTCACCTTCCGGGCCACCTTGCTGGGATTCTGAGAAACAATTTAGGCCACCAGCCTGGCTTCCCAAAGCAGCCAGCACAGAGAAGCAGTACATCTGAGCATGGGAAGCACAGCACCATCTCCCCGTCCCAGGGCCACAGCCACTTTCTGCACACTCTCTACCCACCCAGGGTCCTTGGCTGGGAGCCCGTCATCCTGCCATGTTCCACTGCCACATTCACACCCGCTCTCTCTCACACACTCACACACTCACACACACTCATGCCTTTTTCTTTGTAACTATGATCAGGGGGTAAGTGGATCCAGACGGGGTGAGCTGGAAGGGAAAAGACTCGCCTCTCAACTCTCAGCTCACCAGAATGCAACCTCCGTTCCAGAGACAGTAAAAATACCCAGCTTAACATGGCCAACGAGATGCTAGAAATGTTTGGTGGACAATACATAGTGGTCTGAATACAGCCTTAGATCACTGAGAATAAATAATTTTGTTACCTTTTTTCCTTCTTTTTTAACTAGAAAGCATCTGAAACATCTGGCCAAAACCCTGCCATTTGACAGCTGGTGAATATGGCACTCACAGAAGTGAAATGACCTTCCCATAGTCACACAACTCATAAGTGGCCTGGCCAGGGCTTGAACTCAGGTCTAACTGACTCCTGACTCCCAAACCAGGGTGCATTTCCCCTTCTGAGCAATCACCACCCACCCCCACTAGACCACACAGCACGTAGGTGCTCACATGCATGTGTACACACACACACACACACACACACACACACGCACCTCACTCTTTTTAGCTGGACTCTTAACACAGAGCATCTTGGCCAAGTTGGTGCAAATCTCACATTCTCCCTAAATGCAAAGCAGGGAGCTAACTTACACTTCAGCTCCGACCTGCAGAGGGTGGCAGGTCCTCCAGAGCCAAAAAGGCTCACTGTGTCATCTTGTGTTCAGGAGTCAGGATCTTCCTGGAGTCTGCAGCCGCATGGATGGTAGTCAGCCATTTATCTAAGGCCTTTTCTTGTTCCAAAACTTCAGAGGAATTTCCACTGAATTCTGACCTTGGATTTAGCCAGCATTGTCTATGAGAGGAGATGATAGCTTGTCATCATGCTATTATGAGGAAAGTTCCTAATAATAGTGATAGATTTGACATGCTGTTTGCAGTAGCATCATCCTAGTCATAGTAGCCCCTACTGTAGCAAGACACCTCTGCTAAGACATTGGAGGAACCCACAGTGTGGCCAGTGACAGGGCCCCAGAGATTCCAGCCACCTCCAGCCACTATAGTCCCCAGCCATGAAAACAAAATTATTTTTCAATGATGAGTTATGAAACAAAACAAAGCATCAAAAATCCAAGTGAGTTTTGAGACTTCTCTTGTATAAATATATTGATTTCTGAGGAAAAAAATGTTTTCAATAATTTATGTGTTTATTCATCCATTTAACTGATATTTATCGAATGCCTACTATGTGCCCAACTATTGGTTGAAGGGTTGGGGATACATCAGAGAACAAAATAGAGTCTTTGCCTTTCTGGAGTTACATCCTAATGAAAAAAAGACAGCAAGTAAATACAAAATATGCCAGATCATAAGTCCTACAGAGAAAAAGATACTGCAGGGAAGGGAGAATTGGGATGTCCAGAGGGTGGGGGAAGAGTTGCTATTTTATAAATAATGGTAAAGGGAAGCTTCACCCAGAAGGTGGCATTTGAGCAGAGACCTGCAGAAGGTGAGGCCACTGGCCATATGGGCACCAGAGGAAGAGTATGTTGGCAGAGGAAAGGGTATGCAAAGGCCCTGAGGCAAGTCTAGGGAACAGCAAGAAGGTCAGGGAGGTTAGAGTTGAGCAAATGAGGGGGAGTGGTCAAAGAAGAGGTCAGAGAAGGAGCTGAGGGTCTGGGTGTGAGGCCAGATCATGGAGGGCCATGTGGCCATTTTATGGACTTTGGCTTTTAATTTGAGTGATATTGGAAACCACTGAAAGGTATTGAATGCAGGAGTGTCATGATCTGGGTCCCGTTTTAGAAGAATCACTTTGAATGTTCTGAGAAAAAACAGACCGTAGGGAACAATGACCCAGTAGTATGGGGCGACCATTTGAATGTCCCAATGCGCGGCCCCCACCAGCACGATGCTGTCCCTCTCCCGAGGGCCCCCCCGCTCTTCACTCTTCCCTTTGGGTCCTAAATCTCTTGAGCCTTCCCGCTCCCCTCTGCCCCACTCCCCAACTCTGAGGCCTACTTCTTCCCTTAGACTTCCCTCCTGGGTTTGTGATCAGCCAGCACCATCAACTTTTCCCAGGATGGAGCTGGAAATATCTTCAGACAGGTGCAGTGGGAGGAGCAGAGGAGGAAAGTGGCTCTCGTGGCCTGGCCTCACATCAAGCGCCTGCAAAGCAATCAGACCTTTCCCTCTGCCCGGGACGCCCACCCCCGGCACGACTCCCGTGAGTAATTACACTCAGTCGTGGTTGCTTTCCTCCGGCTCGATGTGTGTTGCCCTGGGCCTGCTTGTATTGCCTTAACCTTGTAAGTGCCCAGCCTCCACACGCACCGTGCTCTGGAAAGGGTGCTACACTGTACAGCCGAGACAAAGCTGGGACATTGAAACGAAGCCTTGCCTAAAGCCAGAGGAGGCAAAGGCCAAGGCAAGGCCTGAGAAGATGGAAGAGAAGATGGAAGGCCTCGAGTATGGGCAGGGTTAGTGCTCTGCAGACAGCTGTGCATTCAACCAGCGTGCACCAGGGGCCTCTGCGTGCCAGGCCTGGGTGGCAGGGACAGGAATGGGAAGAATCTGGGGAGAAATGTGGTTGTTGACTATAACGATCATCCAGCTCCTGGGACAAACTGGAACGTTGGGGAATTTGTCTTGACCCTTCTTGCCATTTTCCTTTCTGTTTCCTCGTTTAAACTTCTCACCCTCTGGCAGCCCCAATGCCTGGGCTTCCTCTCCCCTCTCAAAACATTTTGCTCTTGAAAAAATCTCTGTTCCTGGAAAACAGTCTGGCAATTCCTCAAAAGGTCAAACATAGAGCTATCACATGACCCAACAATTCCACCCCTAAGTACTGTATACACCCAAGAGAATTGAAAAAAGGTGTTCATTTCAGAGTTGTCCAGGGTCTTGGGGAAAAAAAATGAAAACAGGTGTTCAAACAAAAACTTGGACACAGAAGTTCACAGTTGTTCTATTCTTAATAGCCCCAAAGTGGAAACTACCCAAATGTTCACCAACTGATGAATGGATAAACCAAATGCGACATATTGTATTCCATACAACAGAATATTATTCAGCCATAAAAAGGAACGAAGTTGTGTACATGCCACGACATGAATGAACTTTGAAAGCGTGATGCCAAATGACAGAAGCAAGATGTAGAGGTCACACCTTATGTGATTCCACTTATATGAAATGTCCAGAATAGGCAAATCCATAGAGACAGAAAGTAGATTTGTGGATGCCAGGGGCTTTGGAGACAGGTGTATAGATAGTTACTGCTTAATGGATATAGGGTTTCTTTCTGGGGTGATGAAAACGTTCTGGAGTTAGATAGATGTGATGGTTGTACAACATTGTGAAAGTACTGGAAGTCATTAAATTGTACACTTTAAAATGGCTAAAATAAAACTCTTTTCTTCTCTGCCTCACCCAGATTTAGCAGTCAAAGGGAAAGTGTTGCCAGACTACGGGGTATTTGCATTTATTAGGGAATTTTTGAAGGACAAAAAGTAATAAAGTCCCAAAGGGGTGAATCATAGATGGAGCCATATTAGGCACCTTGAGAAGGGATGGGCGAGATGATTTGAGGGCAAGAGGGTCTGTTGAGTGACTCTCACACTGCACCAGCGGACACAGCCCCTCATCCTTTGCAGGGAGCTGGTGAAAGGGGTGAAGGGGGTGATCCTGCCTCATTTTGAATCCTGCCCAACTCCACTTCCTCTTCATGAGGACTAGCTGGTTGGTGCACCGTGGGCCCCTCCAGAAGACCAGGGGCCAGACAAGGTCAAAGGGGCGAGATGGGGGGTTCACGACTAAGTCTTGGCCCAGGGGCTATGGGCAGGGGACTTCCATCCGCCAGGCTGGGCCATCTTGCTCTCTGTGTAGACAGATATAACCCTTAGTTGTCCCTGAACTGCTGGTGGCTTCTTGTTTCAACACACTTCTTGGTGGCCCAGTGAAAATTGATTCCCAGGGACAAGAGTCAGAGATTTAATATGAAAATGCCCCTCCCCTGTAGAAAATCTTCCTTTGTAGCTAACCTTGGAAGATCTGAGCTTTAGATTTATTTAAGAAAGTAACAACTTTCTTACAACTCTTGAGCCTAAGCTCTTCCAACTAACATTTAGAAAAACATGACAAAACGTGTGCCCTCTTAGGAGTTAGCACCAAAGCAGCCATTGCCTTCCTGTGGTTCGCAGCCAGGGGCTCCAGCTGCGAGGACAGGAGGTGGGAAGGATGCAGGAGGGGAGGGAAGGATGGCCTCAGCCACACCTGTCCCCAGCGTCCCCCAGCTCTGCACTGCAGGGGCGACCTCCGGGTGCAGCTGGGGAGATCCCTGCGGGCCAACCCACCAGGCCTGCCCCAGCAACCAAGGCTGCTCAGGATGGCTCACCCAGGGACAGGGGAGCTGCAGAGCCAGGTCAGGGTCTGGTGCTCGGCCAGTCTTTCTTGTCTGTCAAACCAAGCATGGAGGGAGGATGGGCTGGGGGGCCCAGCAAACAGGGCTGTGGCCAGGGACAGTGGAGGCACCTGGCCTCTCTGGGGAGGGCAGCCTAGGCATGAGTCTTGGTGTCTACCTCAAGAGGAGGTGAGCAGCCCGGAGCCCTGTCACAGCGCTGCATGTATGCATGTATGACAAAGCCTGGCCTAGCAGGCTGGGAGAGGGGAGGACTTTTACTGGGCCTGAAAAGAAGAGAAATATTTTAGTAGGTGAATGGAGGGCAGAATGTGAGGCCTGGGAAGGCTGAGTATGGAGTTGGGTTTTAACTCCCAGGTAGCAGGAAGCCGCTGGTTCTAACAGAGTGTGGGGAAAAGGCAGTGATCACTGATGGCAGAGCCCAGGGAAAGTAGCATGGCACCTGTGCCACAGACAGATGCAGGACTGGAGGCAGGTGGGTCAGGAGGACATGGCGGGGCTGCACAGGGCAAGGGCAGAAAGGCGGGCAGAGCCAGCTTGCGTGACGGCAGCCTTAGGCCTCGGTGCTGGGTCTGATGCGGGGGCCCAGGAGAGGAAGACTTGCCCAGGGTGGCAGAATGAGACCCCCCCGAGCTCCCAGCACAAGGCTGCTGTGTGGTGTCGTGAGAGATGCCTGAAGAAAGGTTTCTCACCACACGGGGCCTGGCTCTGGGAACAGAGTCAAGTGAACGTTAATTAAGGATTTGCTTCCTCCTTGCTCCCCCAACACAGCCTGCTTTTCCTCCTCCATTGCTTATGGGACTTGGCCCCGTCACCCACGCAGTCACTCGGCCAGAAAGCTGGGAGTTATTCTAGGCTCATCCACCCCTCGCCACCCACTGCCACCCACAGCCATGCCATCCCCTCTCCCCCCATCAGCCTACGCCCAGTAGCCCCTTCATTCCTCCCTCGCCCGCGTCTTGCCTCCCCCTCACCTGTCTTGTCATGTTGCCACCAGATACCTTTCTATGATGCAAATCATGTCACGCTATTCTCAGGCTCAAAGCCCCTGTGGCATCAGACTCCACCACTGTCTGCCGGGCCGCCTTCCTCCTCCCCTCCGCCAGAATGGCCAGGCGTCCAGTACAGATTCGGGCAGTAGTTTCAGGGGAGAGGATCAAGCAGGAACTCTAAACTGCAGACACACAGGCCACACTCCTCGTGCAGCACAGCGACTTACAAGACTCAAGGCAATTCAGACTCAGCATGTCCAAAGCCAAGCCCTAATTCCGTCCCTCCATATATTTCATATATTTCCTTTATATGAAATATCCAGGATAAATAAATCCATAGAGATGGAAAAGAGATTGGTGGTTGCCAGGGTTTGAGGAAGGGAGGAGGGAGAGGGAGTATGGAGTAATTGCTTAATGGGTATAGGGTTTCTTTTTGGGGTGATAAAATGTTTTGGAACCGGATAGAGGTGGTGGTTGCATGACATTGTGAATGCACTAAATACCACTGAATTAAGAGTCAAAAAAATTTCAAATGGTGCAAAAGAGTATATGGTGAAAAGTCTGCCTCCCACTTCTGTGCTCTGGCCACCCACTTCCTCTCCCCAGAGGTGGCCAGTGTTGCAGTGTTGTTCCTTACATCCTTCCTGAGATATCCCATGCATATAAATCTGGGGCAACTATGGAGTGCACAGCTCAGACTTGTCTTCAGAGAGAACCTACTGTGAGGAGTGTGGAGTGAGCTGACAGCCTCCTGCTACTATGCCTTGGGACCCACTGCAGTGGTCATGCTGAGGCCACACTCTTCCTCAGTTGCTCCCAGCCAATGACAGAGCCCAGTGGGGGGACTTGGGCAGGGTCGGTTCTGCCTGACACGAGACTCCATTAACAGGCACTCTTGGCTCTGTGGCTGAGATTTCCTCAGAGCTGCACTGCAGTCTGTGGCTCTTCCTGCCCAATCCTCCTTCCTTCTCCCTCTCCTTTTCCAGGTGGCAGACCAGCACTGCCGTGTGGCAGCTCTTCCTACCTTACTCCTGCTCCCTCTCCCCTTCTTCCTCTACAGTCCTTTCCCCCAGTAAATCTTTTGCATTTCTAATTCCATCTTGGTATCTGCTTCCTGGAGGACCCAGACCGACAGACAAGCAAACACACACGCATACCCTATACTTACACAAATGATATGTACACTATACACATGGTTCTGTACCATGCTTTTTAATATTTATTTATTTATTTTTAATAAGCTTTTTGCACTCCTATCTGTATCTTGCTTTTAAAACTGACTACGTGTATATCTCGGAGACTGACCCACGTCGACACAGAAAGAACTTGCTCAATCCCTACGGCTGCACAGCCACACGCTGTGTGGACAACCCATATTTGCTTATCCAAATCCTCATTTGTTGATATTGTTGGATTCAGTCCCTTTTCCAATTTTTTGCAATTATATACAATGCTGCAATGAATAACCTTGTGTATATTGATTTTAAAACATATATTCCAGCCTGAGCAAGAGTGAGACCCCGTCTCTACAAAAAATAGAAAAATTACAGGGTGTGGTGGCACATGCCTGTAGTCCCAGCCACTTAGGAGGCTGGGATGGAAGGATCGCCTGAGCTCAAGAGTTTGAGGTTGCAGTGAGCTCTAATGAGGACACTGCACTCCAGCCTGGGTGACAGAGCAAGATCTTATCTCAAAAAATATATATATATATGTATATATATGTAAGATAAATTCATGGAAGAAAAGTTGCTGGGCCAAAGGGTATGTGCATTTTTTTCCTAATAAATATTGCCACATTTCTCCCCTTAGAGTTTTATATTTTAATTTTTTAATATTTTAACTTATACTTCCATCAGCATTATATGAGTCTACCTATTTCCTATACCTTTGCCAACACCATGTGGTTTCAAACTTTAATTTTTGCCATTCTGATGGTCAAGGAGAATGATTATTTTTAAAACAGAAATCAAACTATGTCACTCTCTTGCTTGAACTGCCTTAGGGGCTTTTCATGGTATCTGCAAGACATCCCACTTCCCTGTCCTGGCTCATACCTTGCTTTCCAACCTCATCTCTTGCCTCCTCCACTAAACATTTGTTCTTTTTCTTTAAACACACAAGTTCATCCCCAACTCAGGGCGTTTGCACAAGCTGTCCCTGCCACCTGGAATGCCCATGTCTGAATCCTTCGGGTATCAGCTTCAACGTCGCCTCATTACATGGGGCTCCTCAACCATGTTTTACAGTTGCTACCCTTATTTCGCCTTATTATTGCAGACTGTTGACTGCCTTCATACCATTTATCACAACTAGAAATTGCCTGTCTGTTTCACAGTGTCTGGCTTGTCTTGAGTGCTCAATAAAAATTTGCTCAAAGAATGTATGAATAAATAAACGACTGAATATTTCTCCCTGGATTTCCAATGACATCAAGCTCTTCCCGTATCTTCTCGAATCCCATTGCCTCTCCATAAATACCTTGTGTTTCTAAAGCTGGAAGGCTCTTCATCCCCCAGGAGGCTGTACTTCCCAGATGCTGTTAGCTAATATACTTTGGGAGCCTTCTGAAGGCAAAATGTGACTCACAGGTAGGTCACAGCTATCACAGGTGTGTACACTGGAGAGGCCCTTCAAAGATTTTCTGTAGTTGCCAAAGCAGAGCTCAGGCAGCAACATGCTCTCTCAGGGAAAGAGACAGATCCCCGGTCTCATCTGGGCTAATAAGATTTTTCAGGTGGATCTACTGTATTGTACAGAGTTTTAATCCAAGAGTCAAAGCAAGATGCGAACTGAAGATGTCCAGGATAACACTTCACATGGGAAACATACAGCATATGAGTCCATCACATTAGTGTCATGAGTTGAATTGTGTTACCCCCCCAATCATATGTTGAAGTTCTAACATCCAGTGCCTCAGAATGTGACTTTATTTAGAAATAGAGTCTTTGCAGATGTAATCAGTTAAGAAGAGGTCACATTGAGTTAGGGTTGACCCTAATCTAATACACCTGGTATCCTTATAAAAAAAACAGGAAATTTGGACACAGATACACACAGGGAGGACACCGCGTGAAGATGGAGACAGAGATCTACAGGCCAACGAAGGCCAAAGATTGCCAGCAAGACACCAGAAGCGAGGGGAGAGGAAGGAAAGATTCTCTCACAGCCCTTAGAAGGAACCAACCCTGCTGACACCTTAAACTTCCAGCATCCAAAACTGGGAGACAATAAATCTCTGTTGTTTAAGCCACTTAGTTTGTGGCACATTGTTATGGCAGCCCTAGCAAACTAACGCAACCAGCAATCATATTAGCTAACTTGGACAACTGCATGCTCCATGCCAAAGGTAAATTTGTCCATTTCCCACCTAAATAACGTCAATCACAACCGTTTCCTTGTTTTTTGTGGTGGAAAGAATGCAGGACCAGGGTTGCAGCCCTGGCACACCCTCTCTCTGGCTTCAGTAGAATGTGAACTGAGAGTTTTAGACTAGGTGATTTGAGGCTCCCTTCCATATCAGTACTCTATGGCTCTGTTATTCCCACATCCCTTCCCCCTGTGGGCACAGTTACCACCAAACAGTCTCTGCAAGGCTTAGAGAGACCAGATCCAAAGAGGTGTCAACCAGAAATTTAGATGTCAGAGGCAGGGCAGAGGAGATGCCTTGCAGTTAGACTTTGGTAACTATACCCTACATGCTTTTCCTTTCTATCCTTTCCTACTGACAGAACCTCTCTGTCTTCTTCATTTGTATGTTTGGAATTCAGTTTTAAACCATCTCAAGGTGGTTTCATCTACCTGTAGATCTCACCTGGGGATGTCATCCTTAGGAATCATTTGGAAAAATATGAAGGCATTTTTAGTTATCACAATAGTATAGGGGAAGAGGTATCGGATTTGTGGGTAAGGGCCAGGGATGCTAGGAGTCCTCCAGTGTTCAAGGAAGTGCTGCAAAATAAAAACTGTCCCATCCAAATTCTAATAATGTGTCTGCTCAGAAATACTTATAGGGTGGTGTTGAGGAAAGAGTATGGACCTTGGAGTCAGATGGTGTTCTGATTATCTATTGCTGCATAACAAAGCACCCCAAAACAGTAGCTTCAAACAAACTTACCATCATCTCTCACAGTTCTGTTGGTTGACAGCTCAGCTGGGTGGTTCCACTTGGGGTCTCTCTTGTAGTTGTAGTCAGTGACTAAGGCTGGAGTCAACTGAAAGCTCAACTGGGGTTGATGTCCAAGACGGCAGCTTACTCACATGGTTGGTAGTTGATGCTGGTTCAGCAGGGATGTTGACTGAAGTGCCTGTATGGTCTCTACATGTGGCCTAGGCTTTTCCCAGGGTAGCAGCTGCTTTCCAAAAGGGATTGTCCCAGAGGGAACATCCCACAGGACCAAAGCAAAGGCTGCATTTCTTATGACCTAGCCTTAGAAGTCACCCAGCATCATTTCCACTGTATTCTATTGGTCAACACTGTCATAAGATCTGTCCAGATTCAAGGGTGTGGAGAAGTAGACTCCGCCTTTGAATGGAAGGACAGAAGAAGGTCATGAGGGATGAGTCCATCTTGGAAAATATAATCTGCCACAGAGGACCTGGAGTTAGGTCCTGCCTCTACTACTTACTATATCAGAGACGTCTATCCAATCCTGAATCTCTCTAAGTCTTAGTTTGCCTTTGAAAACAAGGAATAACATGGTGCCTAACTTGCCGGGTGCCTTGAAAACCTGTGGAACCGTTGTTAGTTGTTACTGTTAGTGTTTTCCTATGGTAGGAATGGCAGCCCCAGTTCTGGAAATTCTCCTAATGCTGTACACGTGTCTGTCACTTTGTATTCGCTGACTTGATGATCGAGGAATTTGAAAAGCACCCCGGAGGTGAACTGGGGAAGTAAAGCCTTTTGTGTTTATTATATTTTTAATTAATTTTGATTTACATTCTATCAAAATACATGTAAAAGTCCCTTGACCACCTTTATACCTCATCTTCTCCTTGTTCCCCAGAAGCAACCACTTGCAACATCCATGGCTCTTTTTAATATATTTTTATATATCAAACATATACTGCTCTCTCTCGATTCACTTATTTTAAATATTTTCCACTATAGTAAGTGAGTATTTTAGATCACTCACCCCTTCTTGTGCTTTCTATCCTTCCAACATATTAATAATTGTTTGTTGATTTTTGGGTAAATCCACATGCAGCATTTTCATTATTATGATTACGTAAAATAGACATTGTTCCCTACTTAGCCAAGTAGTGAACTGAAAGTACATTTCTTTTCTCAACATTTTTTTCTTCCTGGAGTTAATTCCTCCATATTTTGCTTTGGCTTTGTTTTATCTAAACATCTGAGTCTTTCTATATTTCCAAAAACTCTGCGAGTTGACACTTTATACAATTTTTGACATCTCAAACCTGTCCATAATTATTCCATTGTTTTCCGGGAGGAATTCTTCCCAGAGTCCTCCCATGCTCGGCTCTAACCTGGACTGGCTGGTCCCGGGGCCTGCCCAGACCTGTCACCTCGGAACCTCCCTCTACCCCTCCCTTTTGCTAGTTCGTGGTGGAGCATCTTCCAGTAGCTTCCCAAGAAAGGGTACATTGGATATAATTTTTTTTGTATCTTGCATGTTTGAAAATGTCTTTGTTAATTGACAGTTATTGATACTATCAATTACGTTTGATTGATAGTGTGGCTGGGAATAGAATTTTAGGCCAAAGATAATTTGCTCTTGGTATGTATATTGAAGGCATTTTTCCAATATCTTCTAGCTTCCCATGTTGCCATTGGGAAGTCCAGCACCATTCTGATTCTTGATCTTTTATATGTAAACTTTTTAGTTCTTTTTTTTTTTTTTGAAAACTCTTCTTTTATCTTTTCTTTTTTTTTTTTTAGACTAGTCAAGTGCAGTAGTGAGAAGGAGGGGAAAGTGAAAACTCTTACAATCTCTCTATCTCTAGGAGTTTTATAATATCCCAATGGTGTATCTTGGTCTGGGACCATTGTCAACTATGACCCTGGGCATTTGGAGCATTTCAGTTAAGATTCATGTTCTTCATTTCTAGGGCATTTTCTTGTATTGTTTCTTTGATAATTTTCTTACCATCATTTTCTCTGCTCTCTCTTTCTAAAATTATCTATTAGATGTTGAACCTACTGAATTGCTCTTGTGATTTCCTTATCTTTTTTCTATTGTCCTTCTTTATTTTACTTTCAGAGAAATTTCCTCATCTTCCAACACTGCTATAGAATTTTTGAAATTTTAGCTCATATTTTTAACTTCCAAGAATTCTTTTTTGCCCTACTTGTTCCTTTTTTCATCACATCCTATGGATGCAATATCTTCTCTTATACCTCTAAAGATATTAATTATAATTTATTTTCAGTTTCTCCTGCTTTTTCATTCTTTCTGCTGCCTTCATAGATCCTTTTGTTTTCCTGCTTGATTATTTTATTCTCTGTCATGTTGGGCACTTTCCTCAGTGATGATCCTTGGCTGCCACTCAAATTTAAGAAGGGGGCCCTGAAGAGCCGAGAGCTGATTGGAAGTTCTGAGTACAAGGATTTATTCCAGGGAAATCAGGTAGACAATGAGCTTTTTCACTAGGAGCCTCTGAATGTCAATATACATAGGTCTGTTTTAAGAATGGGTCAGTTTCCACAGAGAAATTCCTTCAGTCTCCTGCCCCTGTTGCTCTGAGGCTAGGTGGGGGAAGGGCTCATTTAGTGTGCACTTTTGCCCCACCTCAGCCTCCCCCATGCCTGATGTCACTAGCACCATGTCTTTCTGGTTCCACTTCTCTAGAAAATAAACTTCCTCTCCTGCAGGACGGAGTGTAGAGTTTGGGACCTGCAAGCCTATCTGCCTGTTGTGACTACTTCTCAGTAATCCCTCTGTTTTCAGGAATGACTCCCTTCCACAGCACCAGTTCTTGAGACTTACCAAGGTTCTAAGGGCCATAGCAACTGCTTCTCTGACATAGGCCACCCCTGCCCGGAGGCACTCAGCTTGGACTTTCCTCCTCTCTGCTAATTCCTTCACCTTCCTACTGTCTTCATATACTGTAGCTCAGGGTCACATATGTCTCCCACTGTGGATGAGACTTTTGCCAAGAGGGTGGAAATTGCAGTACCCCGCCATCTTGAAATATGCAGTCCCAGCAGCCTTAAAGTCAGTGTTGGGGAAAACTGCCTTTTGTGCCACCCTCAAATCAGCAAACACACGGAGCATCTCAAAGGGTTCAAACTCTGTAACGATAACAAGAAGAAGTATTTTTAGTACCTAATATGTGCCAAACACTTTGCATAAATTATCTTTAATCCTCACTACAACCTACAAAGTCAGTACTATCTCCATTTCATGGATTAGGACACTGAGGCCCAGCAAGGTTAAATAATTTGTCCCAGTTCATCCCTTTGATAAGTGGCAGAGCCAGGATTTGAATCCAGATCTGTCTGGCCCCAAATTGCCTGTGACAGCCAAAGAGGTACAAGCCTACCTCAAGTCACCCAGTGGGCGGTCTTAGTCAAATCTTGGCTAATCAGTCACGTCTAACACAGCCTTATGCATCGGTGCTTAAAAAGGGAAGCCAGGGTGCCTCCTTTGGTGGTGCAGATAAGCCCCCTGGGTATGCGTGCGGTCCTGTTCCGGCGTTCTCATCTCGCGTTTGTTTAAGGGGAGCCCTGCAGGTAAGGGGCTAGGCCTGGCATCGCAGCGTGCAGCCTTGAGCTGATTTCAAAGAACCCAGTTCAACCGGAAGACTAATGAGACAGGCGCCCTCCCCTGCTCTGACACCCGGTGACTGTGGAACTGCGAGGAGCCGCGTAGCCATGGTGACGGTGGCGCTCGGCTGATGGGAGCGACAGGGGGAGCGCGGGGAGGGGGAGGGAGAGAGCGGCGGGGGCACCCTGCGGGGGACGGGCGAACGCATCTGTGCGCCGCGGCTCCTGGGGGAGGGCCGCCCCCGACCCGGCGAGCCGGGCCACCTCGCCGCCCGCCACCCGGCCTCCTCCGCTGACTCACGGCGCAGGTGGGTGACTCACAGCACCTGCCGTGTCAGCCGGCGCCGCGGCGTGGGGGAGCCTCCCGCTGGGCGCTCGGCCTCCCGAGGGGGCGTGCAGCCCCCGGGACGCTGACGCTGTCGGCCTTCTGTCCCTGTACCTCGGGATGCCCCATCCGTGGACTTCGCTTGCCGGGGAGGGCAGAGGGCCCTGGGCCCGTGGCTTCCTCAGTGCTGGGTGCCCCGTACTGCCCAGTGCGCCCTGAAGGTCACTCCTGCCCCAGTCCCTTCACAGGCTGTGCATTGCTCCAGCATAAAGATGAAACTGACTCTGGCCAACGGGCCGCCTTGTGCTCTGCCCTGGCCTCCCCTCCAATCCTGTGTTCTGCCTGGGTCCCCTTCCCTCTCTGCCTTGGGCCACGCTGGCCACCTTCCTATTGCCTGGGCTCTTCCTCATGACTATTGAACGTGCCCTCTCCTCTGCCCGGGATGCACTCACTGCCATCCCACTTCTGCCCCTTCAGGCGTCAGCCCGAACATCACCCTTCCAGGAGAGCCTGTCTTGGCAGCCCCCACCCAGGCCAGTGGCTTCACCCCTCAGGACCCCAGAAACCCGTGCTTTGTAGCATTCTTCACAGTGCCATGTCTCGGCAGGACTCCTCTCCTCTCGCCTGGACCGGAAGGGCCCAGAGGGCATGGGCCAGGTCTTATCTCTGCTCCCATGGGATTCCCTGCACCTTGCACAATGTCTGGCAAGAGGTCCTCACTCAAAAAATGTAGGAAGGGAAGGAGGAAGGGAGAGAGGAAGGAAGGGAGGAAGGAAGAAATGGAGGGAGGGAGGCAACAGGGAAGGAAGGGAGGGAGGGAGGAAGGAGAGAGGGAGGGAAGAAGGAGGGAAGGAGGGAAGGAAGGCAGGCTTCCATTTGCCCTGCTTGGGAAAGCAGCCATGGAGTGTGCTGATGTTCCCTTGCCTGCTGTTCCTCCATCTGACCAGAGGCCAAGATATGGTGAAAATACTGAGTATTGGGGCTTTGGGCTCCTGGAACCAAATGCTCATTTGTCCTACTCTTAAAAATGTATTTCTTGAAGGTGAGAACTACTAATACTTCCAGCACAAAAGGAAGTGTTCTTTGAGCCCCCTGCCTTGGCATGGGGGACCCACCATCTGGCTCACATTTTAGAGCATTTTCTTTCTTTCCCACAACCACCAGCCCTGGTTCTTGTGTCCGCCCAGCTGTCTGATTTCCTCAGAGTCATGTGCTCCTAAAGGCCACCTGTAGGGAAGGGGCTTGTGAGGAAGACACAGAGCTGCTCCTGGGGCCAAGCTCCCCCAAAGCAGGTGGTTGAGCTTCTGGCTGGGCAAGATGCGGCAGAGTGGAGGTTTCGAGGCACTTCTCTGAAGTGGGTGGAGAGCTGGTTCCTGCTCAGCCCTACAGTCCCAGCCCAGGTCCTTCAAAGGGGCACCAGGAGTGCGTCACCTCTGATAAACCCAGCCAGGATAAGACAGAAGGAAGGTTGTTTACACATTGGCCTTTCAATACCAGGCGGGTGGCTGTTGCAGAGGTCAAAGAGCATCCTTTGGAAAAGAAGAGGAAGTCCTATTAGAAACCAGAGGGAAGGCAGAGTAACCCGACTGTCTCCAACTTACATTTTTTGAACTTTTAAAAAATGGGCCCTGAGTCAGTCCTACAAAAGAAAGCTGTCTAGATACATAATGCAAATCAAATGCATTCTCTAGCCATGTGACTGAGTAAATCATTTTACTTCTCTGCTTCAAAAACACCTTGAAGCCAACTCAGATGATCTATCAGGGCCCCAATAACTCTAATAAATGTTTTTGGCATTAATTAATGAAATAATGTCTCCTCTCTCATGAACTTGGGGTCAGAAAGCTGAGTTTTGAGTCTGGATTCTATCATTTTGACTTTCCACTTCTGGAAAATGGAGCCTACTCATAAGGTTGTCCTGTGCGTCCCCAGCATGGGGCCCAATTCCTGGAAGGAGGGAGCTGGCTAGAAGTTAGTCACTGTCCCACCCCCTTCCCCACCTTCCAGTGGGCTATTGCAGGTGTTTAAAGACCAGTACACTGTGTGTACTGATGAAAGGAAACTCCTGGCTGGTTATGAATGACCTGGGAAGCCAGAAGACTTTGCCCCTTTACCCACGGTGCTGGGCCCTGAGTGCTTCAGCCTCTGACTCACAGAGCACTTCTACGTGAAACTCTGGTTCAGATAACCAGTGCTGCTTCTAGAAGAAGCAGAGGGATCGGGGAGTCTATGTGAGCAGAGGAAAGGGAAGTGCTCTGCTCACAGGCCACCCTAGAAACGGTTACAAAGTCCCAGAAAACTATAAGTGAAGATTAGAAGGATCTTAGCGGTGACTTTCTCTAGCCCCCTCGTTTAATATACAAGGAAGCAGCTTCAGGGAGTGAGGTGAACCTCCCAGGGTCATCCAGACAGCAGGTGGTAGAGCTGGGACAAGTGCCCAGTTCTCCTGCCACCAGGGAGCGGTTGCCTTTGGACCTTGATTCACGCATTGTAAGCTCTTTCTGTATCGTGGGGCACTGCTCATTCCCGCCATGGGTTAACAGAGAACTGGATGTAAAGATCACTTCTATCTCTTAAGATTCTGTTTAATTAGTATGTTTCTTTGTTTTTAATTTTAGCCAGAGATAATCATTCATTTATAGACCTCTTGAGACTAGCCAGTGTGTCTAAGGTCTTGCTGGGATTGCCAATAGACTCTGTGATCAGAAGGAATAGCACAGTCACCCAGGGCTGAACATGCAGCATCCCACACATCTGCACCCCCTGCCCCCCTGCAAACACCCAAGGAGGGACTCTCTCACATGACTAAAGAGCAGTGGCAAGTTTGAGTCTCCTGGGAATGCCCTGAAACAAACCACTGTCCAAGTAAACTGTGCAGGAAGCAGAGTAAGGCTGGGCAAACTTTCCACTTATCAGAGACCAGGGAAGGACCCGCAGACTTAGAGTTCTCCATCCCCAGAGGGGGAGCAGGACCCTCTGGGTTCTCCCAGCCCTATGATATAAGTATTAATAAATGGAAAAGTTATATTTTGGGGGTCCTAAAGAATATGATGTAGTCCCCAAGGAAGCAACCTCCATCCCAGGGCAAGAGAAAGGGAACCGTCACCCTACTTGAGGGTAGCACCACTAGCCCTGGCTTCCGAGACCACAGGAATGTGTCCCACCTCATCACACGGGTGTAGGCAGGCCTCAGGGTTGCCTCACATGGTGGCTGGCTTTTCTCGGGGCGCACGTTAAAGGGAGAGCAAGAGCCCAAGAAGGAAGCCACAGTCTTTTTATAATCGAATCTCAGAAGGGATATCCCACAACATCTGATATAGTCTATTCCTTATAAGTGGGTCAATAAATCCAGGCCGCACTCAGGGAGAAAGTTACATAAGGGTGTGAAGACCAGGAGGCAGAGCTCACTGGGGCAGCTCAGAGAATGCCTACCATAGTGTTTAATTAATGGTATTTTTATTATTCCATTGTGTATCTTATTCCCCCAAATTATCCTCCACTAATGCCACTTCAAGCTCCCGCTTCTGAGTTTTACTGCTGCTGTTCTTTCTGCCAGGAATGCCTTCCTCCAAATATTTACATTTCTCAATCCTACCCATCTTTTAAGGCCAAGCTCAAATGCCACTTTCATGAAGCCTTTGCCAATCACCCCCTTGCAGGAAGTAGTCACTTCCTTCTCTGATGTCCAAGAAGGAAGAGTTTGATGATGGAAAGTGGCAAACAGGCTATTGATTTTAGGCATCCTAGGTCAATGAGGGCACCAACTCTGTTAGATTATTGTAGAAACTGCCTTCATAGCTCTGCTTGTTCTGGGCTGGCTGAGTACCCACCCATTTGCTAGCTTTTAGGACTAGGTTTCTCTAATAAAGGTGATGTGAATTAAAAAATGAGGGCTCTTCTGAAGGCTGGGCTCTAATAGCTCCAATAACACATGCAGACAAAGAGCCATCTGCCTAACACGGAGATAAATCACTTGAGAGAGAAATCTAACTGTGGGTGGCATGTTCTTCTGTGAATTCTCCTGTGGGTTTGAAAATTCCATCTTCCAACAAGGCTCCCTTGGGCCTGAAAAGGGCCTCATTCCACACCAGAATACTGTTCTCTAATGAGTCCAGTTGTCCCACAAAGGATGAACTACCACAGGGTGTCTGTGGGTGTTGTGGGCAGCTAGGGAAGAGACGAAGCCAGTGCAGTGAATGTGGATGTGGTGTCTTGGATCCAAACTGAGCCAATTCAGCCACAGGCTTCAGTACAGGGGCATCAAGTCAACCTAGGAGAAGGGAAAAAATAAACATATGTCATCCACTCACTGAACATACATGATCTCCTTGAATCCTCAGAAAAGCCTGCTGAGGAAGGTGGTATTTTCCACATTTGACAGATAAGGAAACTGAGGGTTGTGAGGTGAAATGACCTGCCCCAGGCCACATCAGCAGGAGAACACAGGACTGCTCAACCCAATGCCTGTATTCATTCCATGATCCCCTCTTACAAATGATTGTGAGAGAACAAAGGGGACAGGCAGGGTTACGAGCCAAGCTAACTAAAGTAGCTCCAAAAATAGCTATTACAGACCAAGCATGAAGTTACATTTAGTTCTCCAAGATCCTAAGCCAAATTTTAGCAAGGCTTATTGTTCCTGAGTTGCATAATGAGCAAACCTTCCCTAGAGACAACTTGGGGGGAGGGTGAAAAAGATGCTTAGTATGGTTAATAACAAGACAGTCCCCTGTCCCCACTACCAACCCCACCTCTGTGAGGAGATGCCTATCAGAAATGGTGACACAATCAGAAAGCTAACAGAATGGCAAATCTAAATACCAGCTTCCACTCTTGCTTGAACTGTCTCCCTCACTCCTCACTCTTTCTGCTCTGGCCTTCTGTTCTTTTAAGATTGGGTCAGCTTTCTTGTCTCAAGGGAAATGTTTCCCAAAAGGACACAGAAGGCTCGAGCCGGGAGAATATGAGGGACTGATTGAAGGCTGCTGGGTAAGACGACAAGCTTAAAACTGTTCATACCGATCCCTTTCTGTCCACCTCACCTGGATGACATGGCCTGGTTTAAATTGCTGCTGACTCTTTTAGGGGTGTGATTATGGAGGGACAGGGAGGTCTAAAAGAGCCCATTCAAGACAGCATGGTAACATTTGTCTTGTTATCCTCTCAACAAATATTTAGTTAGCACAGACTCTCTGCCGAGCACTGGGCTAGTAGGTACATGGACACTCAAAAGGGAGAATGACTCAGATCTTGTCCTGAATGGATCTAGAATTCTATAGGGGAGATATAATGTGTGCACATAGCTTAAAAATAAGACAGTATGTTAAAAATACCACTAAAAAATTAAACCAAATTACTATTTCTTGAAAAGGAAAGAAATTCTGGCACATGCTACAACGTGGATAAACCTTGAGGACATTATGCTAAGTGCAATAATCCAGTCACAAAAAGATAATTACTGGATCACTCCACTTAGGAGAGACCTAGAGTAGTCAAATTTATAGAGACAGAAAATAGCACGGTGGTTGCCAGGGGCTGAGGCAGGGGGAAATGGGGAATTGTTGCTGTTAATGGGTACAGCGTTTCAGTTTTGCAAGATGAAAAATTTCTGGAAATCGGTTGTACAACAATGTGAATATCCTGATAAATTTTTTTAATACTATTGACCTGCAGAAGGTGAAGCATTTATATATCTAACTGGGGACACCAAAGAAGGCTTCACAGAGGAGGGGGCATTTGGACTGAGCCATCTAGAACAGATGGGCTAAAGATGGGCAGAAAAGGGCATTCCAGGCAAACAGAGCAGCAGGAGCAAAGGCACATCTTTAAAAGAAAATCCAGAGATTTCTCTCTTCCATTGCACCAACGCTTAACAGAAAACATTTTTCCAGTGATCAAACTGCCAGAGCCTGTGTTTGTGACTCTCCAGCGACATCCCAGCAAGGCATGGCTCTCCTGCCTTCTCTCTCTCTTCATCTCATCCCCGCTGTCTGTGCCTGCCTCTTCCTGCCTCTTGTTCTCTCTCTCCCTGGTGTCTTTTGAACCTTCTAAAATGAAACCCCTGACAAAGGTTTGCTTTCAGCCCAGAAGCAGCCTCCCTTAAGGTCTCTTTAATACCAGCAACCCAGAGGCTCTCACACCTTTATTAACAGACCTTATTTTGCTGTTCTTTTCCTCCTTGGATACCAGAAGCTTAAGAAGAAATTACCTCATCACCCACAACAGGCAGGTCCCAATTGTAAAAACAGGCCTTTTGACAGACACTTCATTGCCCACTCTCCCTGATCACCGGCAGCTTTGCAGCGCAGCCTCTGACAGGGGAGGAAAGAGAAGAGATTCGATTTATACTTAATTTTTGAACAGAAATTAGGCTCAGCGGAAAATTTCTTCATCTTTGGAAGGATTATTAAAGTCAGAATTTATTATTCTCCATGTTGATCATCAGGACTTGCGGCAGGAATCCTGCTTTTGCTGATGAGAATGGTAACCAGGCAGAAGGGAGGCGTGCAGAGCTGCAGGGAGACAGCCTTCCAGGCTGAGCCACGGCCTTTGCACACCCCCAAATGCAGGCTTTCTGCAGCCGGGCCTGCGGGCAGAAGGTTCTGTCAGCAGGGTACACGGCATGCCGCTCACCCTCGCAGGTCCCCGGAGCGCAGGCGCGTGTAGTGGGACTGCCCAAAACGTGCTCATTAGAGCGAATCGAGTTGGCCCGAAGTGAAACTCCCGCTTCACTCTGCCCAGTGTGATTTGAAGAGGCTGCCAGATCTCCAATTAGAAAATTGCCTTGTGCTCGGTTTTGTGCCTTTTTTTGTCCTGTCCTTAATTTTCAATCATCACCTTTAGTTCCGGGTGAGGACCCATAACATTTTTGGGGATGAATCATGCCAAGTCCTAAAATAGTACAAGGAGCATCACCACAGGCCCTGACTCCTCTCCACAAAGTCGGTCTCCACACTAGAGAATTCATATTGCCCTTTTCTTAATTCCTTCAGCTCAGTCTAGACAGCTTTCAGATAATCAAATGCTGGAGAGAAGGCAGAGCTCAGCGTGAATCGGGGAGCCAGTGTGACCTTTACTTTGTTGGGATTGATCACTTGGGAGTTAAGGGGAAAAAAATCTCATTTAGGGACCACAGTACTTCCTTGATGTCTTTCAATTACATTAAAATTATAACAACAAAGATCATGGAATCTCAGCATTGTAAAGGACCTTAGGTGTCATCGTGTCCAACCCCAGCATGATGCAAGAATCTTCTATGCACATCCCAGCTGGCTTTTGCTGGCTCAAATAATCAGACATTTTCCCTGATGGAAGAATGTACTCCTTTTGTGAGTGAAATTAACTGTTAAGAAACTCTTTCTTAGACTAAATGAAAATTAAAATTGGCTAATTTAATAGCTTCCACCCATAGGAACTAATGCCTGGCAATGTGCCTATGATATGTCTGTTGACTGACCAACTGGTGACTTGTTGAATGAATGAATGAATGAATTAATGAATGATTAAATAGAGTAAATCAGCAAGAAGGATCAAAGGGGAGGAGAGAAAGGAATTGCAATGATGAGTGGATAGAAAGGGAGAGAGAATATTTTTCTCTGAAGGTTTTTTTTCTTTTTGTTTTTTGGGTAAAAAATGGGGAGGGAGGGCCCGATTGTTCCAGCAAGTGTTTTCATTCTTTAACATCTCTAAACAAACCAACAAAAAATAACAACGCCAATGATCCAATTTATAAGTAAATTAGATTTGACAAATAAATACATTTGTGAAATGAATTAAATTGCTTTTGATTAGTGTAAAGGTTGCTAAAGATAAATATATACCAAGTTACTTTCTCATGACCTCTCACTCTCTACTTCTCTCTCTCGTGCGCTCTCTCTCTCTCTCTCACACACACACACACACACACACACGTACACACCCCAGAGCTTACAAATCATTGCTTCCTGGCCTCCTCAGAGTGATCAAGCTAGATGAACCAGCTAACAGCTCAAGCACCGTCTCCCTTTGCCTCTCATCCCCAGATAGCTGCTCCCTCCAGCCAGTTAGGATGGCAAAAGGCCCTCCCTGGCACCCCTCCCCGCCCCACTCCCACACACCCATCCACGGCTCCACATTCTGGCAGAGTTGCTAGCGCGGGAGCCCCTCCCAGGCAGCAGACAGGCAGGCAAACACACGTTGCCAAGCATCTTTCCTGCCGTGTGGGACAGTGGAAGAGAATTCCCAGGGTGCAAGCTGCCAGTGCTCCCCTAAATCTCCAGATAAGGATGTCTCATGCTGCCTTGCAGGGCTGCACCTGGTAGTCCCTCCCATGCCCTAGGAACAGTTCTCACCATCAGTTTCCACGACATACTCTCTCCCCCATAAATAGGAGAGAGGGCTTCACCAATTTGTCTGATGTCTGAGTCCTCCCTGCTGGAGCCCGTCCTCCAATACATCCCTTCAGGAGGGCCCTAGAATGCAGTAAGCACATCTGCAAAGGCTGCAGAGGCTGACACTGAAAATGCCACTGTGTTCTGGATCCTTCTTCGATAGGTAATCACCCCCATTGTACTCCCCCATTCAAACCCCTCCCCCCAGTATGTGGGACTGGGATGCCACGTCCACCAGTTCAAGTGAGATGGATAGTAGAGAACTGTATACCATCTTCAGGCAGCAAAGACAGCTAATCCACATGCTGCCAGGCAGATCTACTCTGTGTTTGGTAATTCAGCTACAAAGAGACCTTCGGATTTTTGGCTTCCATTTTGCACATAATTGTAGCTATAACTCAGCTAGCAGCTACTAGATTTTCTCTGTACACTAGTTCTTAGACACAGAATTCTTAGGGCAGAAAGGACCCTAGATGGGAATCAGGTGTCTGGAACTCCTGCTATGCCTCTGACCTGCTGGAAGATACACATCCATTCATCAAACACACGGTGCCTTTTCTAGCTCCATGAACCTGAATTGATCATTTCCCCCCGCCCTCCCTCAGTACTTTGGCAGATCAAATACTACAGGACATGTTTCACGTTGCTTTGTTCTACACTTCGTGGTTGTCCTGTCTGTCCCTCACTCAAGCTGAGAGCTCTATGAGGGCAGGTCACATTCCCCCTGAATCTCTTCTGGCTCCTCCACAGACTCTGATACACAGAAAGTGCTCAAAAAAGACATGTGCGGCAGGATTCCCACTCCCCTCTTTCCCTTCCACTGTGCCAAGCCACTTACCCTCAGTGAAGGGAGTCTGGCTCTCCATCAGAAAGCCTCCCACGTGTGGGTGGGTTTTATTCAAGTCTGGTGAGACACAGCGAGGAGAATTAGGGTATGCGTGGAGTCCTCTCCAGGTCTGTCTGGCTCCAAAGTCAGTGCTCTGTGTCTTCAGGTCAGTTTCAGTAATTCCATGCTGGGCTAGAGCCAGTGGTGAGCTGGAGCTGGGTTTTACTTACAAAAGCCCACTGTTAATTTTCAGGCATATTGCAAGCCATTTGACATCATGTTGTTAGCTTTGAATCAGCCATGGTGAGAGTATTTACACCACAGAAATTGGCAAATAATACAAAATTGGGGCAGCTTCCCCTCCCCAAGAACCAGTTGTTAAACATTAAACATACACATTTTGGAAGTTCATTTCAAAGTTCAAAGTTCATCTCTGGGCCCAAAGGGAACATTCTCAGTACCAGTCTTGGAGTGAGTACTTATCCAGTGCCCACCAGCTGTCTGAGCCTGGCAAAAGATGCTCCAGATAGTCATCAGCCTTGGTTGAGTCCTCTTTAATCTGCATCAGTGGCCTCTGGGCTCCATATATCTGTATGGAGCTCCCTGTTGGTAAGAACAAAGTCTCCTCTGCTTTTGATCTTTCGCAGCTTGGCTTAGCTCAAGACACAGAGCAAGTCTGTGCTAACTGACTCAGCAATGAAGCAATTCCTCCATCCAGGTCTGTCTCACCCAGGAGAGGAAAGTAGGGTTTTCCAGGAGCTAAAGCTCTGTCACCCTTCATTTGCTTGTGGATCCCCCCCACAAAGAAAGGAGGATGGAAGTCTGTTACCATGGGATGGGTAGTAAGCCAGGAAGTCATGCCCATGCGGACACCTTCTTTGCAGGGCTGTCCTCATCACTCTTGGCCTGAAACAGCCTCGGCCTGAAAACATGCAGTATTTCAGACATCAGATCTCCTCGTGTTAAAGTTAGCTTTGACCACTGAAAATAAAAGGCACTGGTGCATTTTTCAGAAACAGAAATTACTGTAGTCAAAGCAGCATCCACACACAGAAATCTAACCCCATGTGTATGTTTTTGTTTGGGTTTTGTTTGTTGTGTTTTTTCAGACTTGGGAGAGTCCTTCAGAAAAGGAAAGGTGGAAAACTTCTCTGAGCTCCCACCAGGAATCAGAGAAAAGCCAGTCAGAGAAGCACCGAGATCTGCTGGCCCAAAGAGGAGCCTCAGGAAATGGGTTAACCTCACCAGGCCACGAGGGTCCTTGCAGAAAGAGCAGTTTCCAAAGCCAACAATGTCTCCAAGAGTCCGCCTGACAGTATGGGCAAAGTCCAACTCAAAAATGCATCTGAAAATTTTAAGGCAACAACTTAGATCCTTTTACTTCAAAGTAGAAATATGTGACCTAGGGCTAAAATGTCTCCAGGCCAATGGAATGATTTAAGGGCACGTGCTACTATTAATATCCAATCTGCTACCAGTGCCCAAGAGAGCAAAAAAATTCCTCTTTTCAACTTTCCTCGGCCTCCTCCCCTGACAGCACCTTCCAGAGCTGAGCAATTTGAACTTAAAAAGGATAGCTGCTTCCTAATTGTCTCCCAGGAAAATGCCAGTTTCCAGAGCCTGAGTCGCTGCCTCCCACTCTCTGCCCTGTTAGCTGTAGACCACGTCAATGCAGCAAGGACTGTGCAAGCCACTCATGTTGTTAGAAATTAAAATAGTCAGGCACCACTCTGCCTTTGACTCAGCTAGGAGAACAGGAGCCAGATGCTCTTTGATTTCCAGGTGTATGCAGGCTGCAAATGCCTCTAGGAGACTGAGCTTCCCTGAGCATCAGGCCTCTCGTATGTGAAAAGCCCCTTGAAAGGACCTGGGTAGTGGCTCTCCAGCCCTGGGAGAGCATTCTCAAGACACCCCTTCCCCTCATCTGTCCATATACCTGACATATGTGCCCAATTTATCCTCCCAACATGTGCAATGGTGATAAACCATCTATTCTTGGGGATGAGTTCAATATCTGTGGCATTTCTCAACTTTTGTTTTGTTTTGTTTTAAGTTTTCAGAGGTGTTATTTGTCTTCCTCACACATGTGAATGCAAAGTTTGCACCTTGCAAGCTAACTTCTCTCCCTCTGCAACTTTTACTGTCACATTTTTTGAGGGACATTATTGAACTCTTGGACTTTTGAATCAAAGTCTTTTACCAAGATAATTTGGGGGAGGTGGAACACGGTCTCCTTCTTTTGCCCAGGCTAGAGTGCAGTGGCATCATCATAGTTCACTGCAACCTCAAACTCCTGGGCTCAAGCAATCTCCTGCCTCAGCCTTCTGGATAGCTGAGACTACAGGCACGTGCCATCACCCCTGGCTAATTTTTCCATTGTTTGTAGAGACAGGGGTCTCAATATGTTGCCCGGCTGGTCCCAAACTCCTGGGCTCAAGTGATCCTCCCACCTCGGCCTCCCTAAGTGCTGGGATTACAGGCATGAACTACCACGCCCAGGCCCAGGATAATTTTTTTTTTAATTATTCTATTTCTCATTGTCAACTTGAATAAATAACACTATATTTTTACTATGAATTTGACTCTATATCCAACACATACGTATTTTACTATAAATGTATGTTTCTGCCTAATTTAAGCCTTTAAAAACTCAAATTAAGTTCTTTGTTATGATCTACAATCAGGCTATTTACTAAAAGGGAAATCAAAGAAAATATGAACTGCATTATTTGGGCTCGAGGAATGTGAAATCATGTTGAGAGAATTTTACCAAATAGTATTGAATTTAATACTAGATCAGTGGGGTACATAGACCATCAGCCCAAGAACCAGTTTATAACCCTGACATCTCCAGAACAGCAGGGTTTCTACCAAAGAATTGGCCTGCCATTGAGTGTGGTGACAGCCAGATTCTTAACTAGCAACTATTTCAGAAACAGAGCTGGAATGACCTCCAGCAGGACATTTTAAAAAACTTTAAGGAACCTTGTAGAAAACATTCACTGATCCTTTTACCAGACCCTACTTTGAGAGGCTCTGGACCCTGCACTTCCAGGATAAGATGATGGAGAGAGACAACCTGTGGCTCACAGAAAATGCAGAAGCTTCACTCATATCACAGCATACCCCATTCCATGGCAGTGAGGCTCTGGGCAGTCTCCCCAGGTCAAAGCTCACATGAGTCATAAGAAGGTGTCAAACTCTCAGTCTCCTCTCAATACAGTAACAGTTCGCATTTCCCGATGGTTGACAGGCACGTTATCAGAGAGAAAGGAAAGAGCAAGCTCTGTCCCTAATTCAACTTTGAAGGTTGTCCTCCCAAGAGGTCTGAGTGTCTTTTGACACATGGTACTATCCAGAGCCCTAGAGAAGGAAAAGAGGATCTGAGTCTTCCCCTGCAATCAGATTCAGTCAATCAGCAACTTCCAAATGACATAAATGCAGTTCATGCAATCCAGTGGGGAAAAAAAAGCAAAACATTTTATGGTGAGGACAGATTATCATCCTGCTTAATAGATGACAAGACTTAGGGTATCTGATACTGAAACCAAAGGAAAATATTAACCAAAATAATTTTGACTCCAAACCCCTTCTTCTAAGTGAGGAGTCCAGAGTTAATTCCCCTGTTTCCCTCAGCTCATTGATTTACGCATTGTCTTGATCAACTGTCTACTCAAGGTTCTAGTAGCTCTGTTTATAAGCTGAGTGACTTTGGCCAAATTGCTTAACTTCTTTGGTACTGTTTTCTCATCCTTCAAATGAGCTGTGATTTCTAGGTTCTCTTCTAGCTATCAAAATCTAAAATTCTGGGGCTATGCTGCACAGATAGCGTTGCCCTCAATTAAACCTTCTTTATTTCAGGAATAATTTCTGTAGGCATTAGCCTTCAGCATCTCAAGAAATACATACAGCCACAAATTGTAGGCAGAGACAGTCCTTCTCCAGGAAATCTCAAAGGAGTCTTCCAGAATAGTCAGGGTGACCCACTCACACCAGCCTCTTCAGTCATACTTTGACCCAGAAATAGCCATGCCCTCTGCAAGGATGAATTGCTCTGAAACAGTAGAGCAATGGGAACTTTAGTACTTTTAGGCACAGCTGGATGGAATTTCAAGAAGCAGAGGCCCAGATGACAAGCTGACACTAGACTGCCGTGCTGTCGGCACATTATTCTTGCAGCAATAGGGACACCAGTTATCCTCCAAACGTAGACTTGTCCCTGCCCCAAAGATTTTGCAAATGTAGTTGGAAGGAGAAGAGTCGAGTGACAGGAGGGCGGGGTCCGTGAGTGTGAAGTCACAAGCTACCTCCACACTTCCTCGGCCCCTGAATGAGGCTTTGTGTATGCAGCTGGTAATCAGAGCTTCTCTCATGTGTCAGGTACAGTTTGGGCTTCACCCACCCTGCCTGCTGGGCCTGTAGGGTGTGTATGATATGTTGAAACAACTCTAGGCTCCAGAAGATGGCTCACCACCAACAGAAGACTGCACCCAGACACTACTCTGGCCTTAGGCACCTTGGGAGTTCTGCTGTGTCAGAGACCTAGCGCTGCAGAATTTTTGTCTTCCCAGTGAGAGGTGGCAAGCAGGCAGGCTGCCCAGAGGGGACGGCGTGGCATGAGACTGGGACGTGCTAGATGGTCTGTACCTTTTGCTTGTATCTCTGAGGGGTGAGAGCAAAGGATACGGACAGCTCCCGGATCTCTGTCTTAGTGACCTGGCACCACGGGAGCTTTCATCACTTGTTCTGTGTGTATTTTCAAATCCAGAAAGCAAAGGGGAACTGCCTTCATTCAGCAGGCAGACGCGAACACTGCTCACCTTGGGTGTGGAGATTCTGTCCTGTTCCATCTGTTAGAGCTGTGGTCCCCAACCCCTGGGACCCGGTACCGGTCTGCGGCCTGTTAGGGACAGGGCCGTAGAGCTCTGCCCCGCCACCCCCCACCCCTGTCCGTGGAAAAATTGTCTTCCATGAAAACTAGGAACAGGGTGGGGGAACTGGGGGGGGAACGGGGGGGGAAGACCCGCAGAGCAGGAGGTGAGCAGCGGGCCAGCAAGCAAAACTTCATCTGTATTTACAGCCACTCCCCATCACTTACATCACCACCTGATCTCCACCTCCCCCCCAACCTCTTCTATGGAAAAACTGTCTGCCATGAAACCAGTCCCTAGTGCTAAAAAGATTGGGGACAGCTGCATTAGAGGACAGTGGCACCTGGGGGGCCTCACAGACACATAGATACCCATGGGTGCCTCTCTCCAGCCACCCTCCTGCTGGTGACTGTTGAGCCCCAGGCATCCTGCATGAGACAATACTCTGCTTTCTGCCAGTGGCAACAATGAGTGTAGCCAGATGGACAAGTGCTAGAGAAAGGGTGCTTGTTTAGCATTATTGGAGTTGCTGCTGGTGCGTATCCAAGGGAATCCAGCCTCTGCCAGGACAGCCAGGAGCACAAGACCTACCCCTGGATCCAATTCCTCATGGGATCTCTGGGCATAAGTCCCTGGAAACTCCACACCACCTCAGACATTCCTGAACAGGAATGAAACACGCGATGAGCTACAGTCACCCCTGCAGGAAAAGGCAGGGTGGGTGGGGCACCCTCCCTGAGGCTCGCCAAAGAACACCTGTTCTGAAAAATGGTGTGGATGACTCACCAAGTAGCACCCTTCCCTCGAACTCAGCCCTAATTCCACGCCTGGCCTGCTGGCGGGGGCTTGGAGCAGCCAGTCATAGGGGTGGCTCTTGGGTGAATCATAAACCAAGAGGCTGACCGTTTACACTCCTAGGGGACCCAAGACTTTCTCCAAAAAAAGCAGGCGGACAAGTTTCGTTTCGTTCTTCCTCCTCTTGACTTCCATTTGCCTGTGGTGATCACGGGAAGTGCCAATGTGCCTTCCACTGCTTCTAAGACTGTTGCTGAAAGTTTCTGAGCCTCGTGAAACAAGAATTAATCTGAGAAGGTTACACAGTTTATCAATGTAGACGATCAAATTATAAAGCCAATAATCTACATCTACACCACGCAAAATGGCTGCCACTAGCCACATGTGACCACTTAAATCAAACTAATTAAAATGTAAAATTATCCAGTTGCACTAGGGACATTTCAAGAGCTCAGTAGCCACATGTGGCTGGTGGCTGCTGTATTGCACAGCACAGCTATAGAACATCTCCATCGTTGCAGAAATTTCTATTGGACAGAAGTGATCTAAATACATAGTGTTAGAGATCCACTCGACCATTCATTCATTCATTTATTCAACAGGTGTTTATGGAGGGTAGGCTGTGTGTCAGTGACTGTGGCTGAACAAAGATGGCAAACAGGTGGTCCCTGTACTCCAGGAGTTTATAACTGGCTGGGAGTCCATATGTGTAACCAAAGGTGCAGAACTCTTTCATTCTGGGAATAAAACAGGCTACACACAAATGAACAGACTCTTATAAAAGGTCAGCTTTAAGAAAGCAGAGCAGAGGAGTGAGTCAGCCTCGCTGGACTTAAGCTTACTAATCTTTCATTCGGCATCTGCTTGAAGTGTGGGAGGTGAGTTAGCTTAGACCTGAGGGACAGATGTCATAGACACAGAGCAACAAGGCCTAAAGAAGGGAAGCCCAGACCCCAAGCTCTCCTAGGAGAATTTCTGACTGAGCATCCTCAAGAGGGCAATTTTGTGAACACCACTGGAAGAGGAGAGGGCTGTTTCTGCAGGCAATCATATCCCAACCTGCTAGGGCCTGCTAGGCTGATTTTGCCATTCGCCTCCTGGAACTCTGGAACACCGTGCTTCCCACCACACTTCTGAGAAAGTGGTGAGCAACCAGCTGGCTCTTTCTCCAGTACAGCTGCTCCTTGTTTGAAGGATTTTTACCGAGTAATTTTAAATGTTTTTATAAGGTGTTCAAATTGGGCAACTGCATCTGATGTGCATAATGTATAGAGTCTGAAAAAGTGATCACAAAGGAAGATGTCCAAGAAAGAAAGATACCAAAATAAAGGGCACAGAGACACCACCTGAAAAGGATGACTGGCGCTCGAAAGAACCACATGGAAAAATGCAGACACCAGAGCCCCCAGAAAGACCAGGAGGTATTTTCAACCTTGTGGGAGTTGTAACAACTTACAGTTGGGTGATATGCTGCAGCTGCCCTCTGAAGACGGTCATGGATTTGTTTGGGAGAATGTTTTTTAACACTTGACGATCACTAGAGATGGATTGTGAGTCATAAGGCCAGGTGCTGGGCTCCTCTGGGCAGGCAGGCTACCAAAGAACTATTCTGAAAGAAATACTATGGGAACAGGCAATTAATTTTTTAATGTAATGTTTTGAATAGAGTACATATTTGCAGAATCCAAACCCAAGGGAATGTGTATAAAAAGGTTCACAGTGAAAAGTCTCCCCACCCCCCAACCCCCGTCCCCTATCTGCCTGGTTCCCACACTTCTCCCCCCTCCAGTTGGGCAACCATTGTTAGGTTCTTTTGCACCCACCTCAAGTTCCTTTATGCTTTTACAAGAAAATGCAATTACATATTCTTATTTCTTTTGCCTTGTTTTACACAAAATGTAGCGTTCCTGTTCCCTGTTCTGCATGTTGCTTAGTCATTTAATAACATGTCTTGGATGTGTTGGAACTCTTTCCTGTCGGGACAGAGAGCACGCCTTCATTCTTTCTCACGGTTGCATAGTATTTCATTATGTAGTAGGACCAGATTCTATTTAATGGTATATCCTATTGATCGATACTTAGCTGCTTCCTATATTTTACCCTTATAACAATGCTGCAGTTAATAACCCTGAGTATACATTCTTCCACATATATACAGTCTATCTCTGCAGTAAATCTCAGAAATGGAAGAGTAGGATTGCGGGATAAGCATTTACAATTTGGGTCATTATTGCCAAATTGCTTTGCACTGGAGTTGTGCTAATTCACACTTCTACCTGCAATGTTTGAGACTGCTAATGTGTTATCAAATTCGTGGACTTTTAGCAATATAATAAATGAAAATGGTAGCCCAGTGGAGAATTGATTTGCGTTTCTCTTATTATGAGTGAGGTCAAATATCTTTTATATATTTGAGTCAGTTATATTTTCTGTGAACTTCTAATCATATTTTTTTGTTCATTCTTCTATGGCCTTACAACAATCGATTGCTTATTAATTTTTCTCATCGACTTTCTTATTAATTTCAAGACTAGCCATTTTCCTGTGATCTGAGCAACAGTTAATATAACCCATAAAATTCTTTGCAAGACAAGGCCTTCCACCCCATGCCCCGGCCCCGCCCCACCCTCAGGGTCACACCGGGTTTCTGGCTGTCCCTTTCTATTCATTTTCTCCCCTGGGGCCTTTGTGATATTTCCTCTTCCTGGAATGAGGTTTTCCTTCACCTCCTGGTAAATTCCTACTCACTTTCTCCAGGCCTGTGGCACCTTCTTATTAGAAAGAGCAAGTGAGGACAGAGGAGAGTGACCGTTTGAAACTGCGAGACCTTTCCCCAAATCACAGTGCACTGGAGGGGGGCCAGGCTGGCCAAGCGACTGGGAAGCAGTGGGATTGGGAAGTTGGGGTGGGAGTTTAGTGGGACACCCTGCGGGAGGCAGAGCTGATGTGAGGCCCGGGGAGGTTGTGGCCGAGTGAGGAACCTTCTGCAGGGCTGCAGTTGGGAAGGGTGAACCTTGACGGGGCGCGAGGCCTGGGTGAATGCATTCAGTGGGGACTAGAGGGCAGAGAGCAGCACGCTAGGAAGGACACAGAATATGAATACAGGAGACTCAGGACCTGGCCTATAGCATCTTTCAGGAGGTTATAAAGAGAGGATTTTCAAATGGAAACCTAGGGACCCTGACCCCAAAGTGCCCTGCTCGTCCAAGGACCCACAAAGAGGAGAAAGAGCGAGAGATGTCTCAGCCTTTGGCGAGGAAAATAAGTAAGATAAAAGATGAAGGAAGACAGAAAACCCCAAGAATCTGGGCTTAGAGCAGCCAGGGATGGTAAGAGAAATCGAAAAGCCCGCAAAGAGACTCATGAAATGCTTTAACCCTAAACCACGCAGAAGCCACACCCGACTGTGTGCCTGCCACTTGCTCCAAACAGGCGTGTGCCAGACGTGCCACGCTGTAGGAAGAGAGTTGCACGTCTTTTCAGGTGGCCTGCTGGGTGTGCTACATTCCAGGGCAGACAAGTTGTGGGATCAGTGGGCACCACTAGGAAAGGAAAGGCCAGATGATAAAACTCACGGTTTAGCTTTTGCAAGAGGAACATCCCTGTCTAATCTCCTGAGTGGTACTAGCAACTACCTGGAGAAGTCACAATAGCTCAGAAGAAACTTCTAGTTGGAGGGCTGGCCCCAGGAGCAGCTGTTCAACAAGCTCCCCTCTGAGGCCCCCCGTACATTCTTTCTCATGTATTCATTCACTACCTGTTTTTTGAACACCTACTAAATATCAGGCACTGTGCTAGGGGCTGGGGAGGTACTGGTGAGTAAGGCACTGAACCTGCCCTGGCCGTTCTAGTCCAGTGGGAGAGAAGGACACATAGACATCCAGTGTTATATACAGTCAGATGGGAGTGAACATCAGGCCTTGTGGGGGTGCAGAGAGAGGGGCCTGGCCCAGATTTGGGGTCTCAGGGAAGGCTTCCTAGCAAATATGACTCCTAAGCTGACAGGGGTCCCTTGGAGAATGGCCTACCCATGAAAGGTCCCTAACAGTGTTTGTCCCAGAGGTGGGTAAAGAACTCTCCTACAGTGAGTGAGGAAGGCTGAAGCAAGACCAGCGGCCTCAAGTTAACATGCTGGACTTCCAAATAAAGAAGGAAACCTTAGAAAACCAAACCAAGAGACAAATGCTTTCTTCCTTCTCATTGTTCTGACCCAGACAGTGAAATTCTTGCACAATTTATACCTTAAAGGTAATGCATGTACAAATTCCAAGCCTAGAAGCCACGCCTGATAGGATCCATTCTCATTTTTTTGTTGCTGACTTTTGTATTAACTCTTAGCTGACAGTCAGCATTTTCCGATACCATCTTCTGCTCTGAACTCTGCCTCCTCGCCCCAACTCCTTTAAGGATTTCTAATCTTCCAAGCAGCCTTATTCAATATTTATACAATCTAGACACAGCAAGGCTTCTTCGCTCTGCACTAAGTAAGGACTGGAGATCACTGAAGCTTGGCCCTAGCAGAGTTCTGTGGCTCCCCCTCTCCCAGGGGAGCCCTGCAGGGTGAAGGCACACCTCTTTCTGCAGAGGCTTCGCTTTTGCTGGGCACAGGTTGAAATCTGTCAACCCCCCATGGGGCAGAAGAAAGAGCCCTGCTGCATATTTTAGCTAAGCATTTTTTCAAACCCAGAGATTCTGGCCAGGCATAGTGGCTCACACCTGTAATACCAGCACTTTGGGAGGCAGAAGTGGGAGGATCCTTGAGGCCAGGAGTTCTAGACCAGCCTGGGCAACATAGTGAGACCCTGTCTCTACAAAAAAATAAAAAAATTAGCCAGGTGTGGTGGTGCCCACCTGTAGTCCCAGCTACTTGGGAAGTTGAGGTGGAGGATCCCTTGAGCCCAAGAGTTGAGCTATGATCAAGCCACTGCACTCAAACCTGGGTGACAGAGCGAGACCTCATCTCTAAAATAAAATAAATAAATAAATAAATAAATAAAACCCAGAGATTCTGCTTTGATTTTGATTTTTTTACTGTGACCAGTTAGCAGAAACAAAAAGTCAACAAACCCTCAATGGACAGCCCACCCCAACAGGGCCAGCACATGCAACCTGACAGTGAATGATACAAGTTGGCACTGGTCTTTTTCCCATTGCAACTTAGAAGTCCCAAGGCCAGGCTGCCTGCTCTCCTTCAATAGAAGCAATGAGATGGAGGGACCTGTGTGCCTCATTCTCTCACACAAGAGCACCTCAATCAGGATGCTACATCATGAAAACACCCTGGGACTTACTGCCAAGATTGCAATGAGACATGAAGGCCAGTTCAGACATCTATGTGGATTTGCCTCCAGCACAGAGGGTCTGCTGGAGTACTAGCCAACTCCACTGCTGTTATCTTATCTTCCCAGCCTAGCTGCCAGGAGAATGCCACCACCACAGCCACAGCCAGACAGAGTCCTGCTAGGTCCGTTAGCTGTCTCAGCCTCCAGAAGGGCAGGGAGGATTTTTGCCACAGGAGGGGTTGTTTCTCTAACATCTTAGAGAAGTAATATGGCAACATCAAAGACAGGTCAGGGTTGGTAAACACAGCTAGCTATATTTACTCTCTCGCTCTCTCTATCCACCTCTCATGCAGACAACACTGATCACTCAGAATCCTCTTGCCTTCTGAAAATATGTACCACACTGGGAGCCATAGTTGCTGACAAAGATCCTTGGGCTGCAGAGGAAGTAAAGAGGGAGCATTGATGTCTTCACTGGGAAGGTTAAGTCTTATAGTTTACAGAGTTTAAAAGAGTACTTCACTGACACTTTTATACTTAAGAGTCCAAGTGAATTCACTTCTTCTCATGAGGAGAAAAAGCATTGAGCTGCTGGTTCGTTGGGAGAATGATAGCAGGTGAGGGCAGGGGTGGGCCCGGAGAGAGACTCTCACAATCCAGGAAGGGCCTCCCGACTTCATTGAGCAATATTGGAGGTAGGAGTGTGGGACACACACCTTGCTCCTGGGCCTCAAGTCAGTCCCCATCTCCCCAGCAGCCGGAGGCCAAAGGAACAGGGCTGCAGCCCAGAATAGGAGCAGGTGCCCAGCTTTAAAGCCTTCTTGGTGACTCCTGATACTCGGAAAGAATGGAGAGGAGAACAACCCCTATCCACCTTTCTACTCATAAGTTGCTTCATGTATTCATTTATTTATTCACTAGTTGACCAATATTTCTTGTGGCTCTATCTTTGGCTAGGCACTAGGACTTCAATTTGGGGGTATTACTGAGATTTCTGCTTGTGAATTTCCTAGCTGTCCTCCAACCATCTCCCCCTTTGGTTCTCAGGCATTCATTGCTTCACGCAGGAAATAACATCACAAAAAAGGCAGACAAAATACCCAAGATTCAAAAGCAAGGCTAGGCTTTCCATTTCCTAGACACTAGTATGTGAGTGTCCAAAATCAAGGTCCTGGCCGGGTGTGGTGGTTCACACCTGTGATCCCAGTACTTTGGGAGGCTGAGATGGGAGGATTGCTTGAGGCCAAGAGTTTGGGACCAGCCTGAGCAAGAGAGTGATACCTTGTCTCTACAAAAAATTTTAAAATGAGCCAGGCATGGTGGCTCATGCCTGTAGTTCCAGGTACTCAGGAGGCTGAGGCAGGAGGATCACTTAAGCCCAGGAGTTGGAGGTTGCAGTGAGCTATGATGACGCCACTGCATTCCATCCTAGGCAACAGAGATAGACCCTGTCTCTAAAAGAAAAGAAAGAAAGAAAGAAAGAAAGAAAGAAAGAAAGAAAGAAAGAAAGAAAGAAAGAAAAATAAAGGTCCTAGTGGTGACTTTTTGGGGTGATGAATCTGTCTATATCTTGATTTTGGTGGTAATTACATGATTGGATACATTTGTCAAAACATGAAGAAGTTTATGTATGTGTAAATTATTACTTTAAAATGAGGAAAATAAACATAATATGGAATAGAAAAAGTGACACATTAATATGTACAATTCGATACTATAGAAGTAAAATTTTTTAAACGTATACAACATAGAACATATTCTTTTTAAATGCATAAACAAGTAGTAACAGAACAAAAATCTTCAGGGGACAGATGAACACATAGCATAGTCATTACTTCCAAAGAGCGGAGGAGAGTGGGGGTATTTGGCTCTATCTATAGTGATTTATTTGATTTTTAAAAAGAGAGGGCTCTTAAGCAAACATGGCAAAATGTTCACATCTGTCTCATCTTGGTAGTGGATACGTATTATTTTCTGATTTTTTTTTCTGGCCACAAAGTTTCTGCTGATTTCTGATTTTTCTGTATGTTGAAATGTTTTATAATTTTTTTAAAGTTTAAGAACCACACACACACACACCCTCAAGGCCCTGAATGTCTCTAGTCCTACATGATAGGTTTGGAAGTCAGAGGCAAATATCTAAGAGTAAAGATGAAAGCAAGAGAATTAGCCACTGGGGTAAGTCCTAAGGTTTCAGGGGCATGGGGAGTGGATTTGAGTTTCCTTACCAGGGAAGAGGCCCAGAAGTGTCAAACCTTATAAAGCTCCAGCAGGCCTGAGAACACCTGGCAGAATTTCCCACATCCTGCAGCATGCAGAGCCAACTGAGTGTTTCCCACGGCCCAAAAGGGGATGGAAGGAGCTTAGAGAAACAGGATCTGAGAGGTAGAGAGCCCCAGAATGGGCTGTTTCTGCCACCCTCAGAACAGATATCCCACACAGATACTAGGATAAGTGACAGGAAAATAAAGAATTTTACATTACCTGCACCTTTAAGCTCATATCCTTAGAACTTGGCTAAATCAAGGCTAAGTCACAGTTCCTGCTCTCAAGGGCTCATGGTTATTCTGAGAGGCAGAGAAGTAAAAAAGCCATTAGGATGTGATACTCTCGGGAAAGGGGTATTAAATAATACGGAAGCTCCTTGTATAGAAAATCATTTTGTGAGACCCCTTCCATCCCTCCCTCCAGTGCTATCTTTAGGGCATGTATTGGTTATTTATTGCTGTGTAACCAATTACCTCCCAATTTAGCAGCTTAAAACAATAAACATTTATTATCCCACAAAGTTGGAATTTTAGAAGTGGCTTAGCTGGTGGATCTGGCTCAGGTCTGTCATTAGGTTGTACTCAGAATGTTGACTGGGGCTGCATTCATCTGAAGGCTTGGCCAGGGAAGGAGATTCTACTCCAAGGTGGCTCACTCGTGACTGTCCAGTGCTTGTTGCTAGCAGGAGGCCTTAGTTTCTCACCACATGGACCTCTCCATAGGGCTACTTGAGTGTCCTCACAGGATGGCAGCTGGCTTCCCCTGGAGCAAATGATACAAGAGAAAGCATGGAATAAGCCACGTTCTGTTCATAAGAAGCAACTTCCTAAGTCCAGCCTATACTCAAGGGGAGGAGAATTGATCTCCACCTCTTGAAGGGAAGAGTATCAGATAACGTGTGGACTTATTTTAAAATTACCAAAGGGCATGAAGGAAGCCAGATTTCTTAAACTTCCACCACTGTCCTGACCCTCCGAATGTTATGAATTACTCTGGATCCAGTTATAATCACATGAGGCAAGACTGGATTTGGAATTCACAAACAATCAGGAAAGATTAGGGGTTTGGGTCCCAAAGCACAGGCGAGACTGTGTTACCCTTGGGATGGTGCTCTCAAGTGGTCCAGAAAGTTCCTCCAAACTCAGGGAACCAACATGAAGGGGAAAGGAAAAGCCAGACACAAGCATTGTTAGCCAATGTCTGAAGTTTCCTTGAGCAGGATAATAGAATCAAGGAGGGATGGGCTGGGCCTGAGAAGTAGGGAGTGTCAGGGAGGTCTAGCCACAGGGGCTGGGACCTGGGCACCTGGAGACTGGCCTGCAGGGGCAAGAAAGCAGCTATGGGGCCTGGGGCCCTAGGGGCAGAGCTGCCCAGAGGGCTCCCTAAACATGCATTTAGAGACCCAGCCCATCAGACACCTCCTACAAAAGTAAAAAAAGTTGAGCTTCAGTGAGAACTGAACCGAAATTTTATAGTCTAAACATCTCAAGTGAAATCATCTTAATTTCAGCATTTGTGTAAGTTTGTGTTTTAAGGGTCAGTATCATTTTTATTTTGAATTACATTGTGGCAGTGGGGATGGGGGTTGCAGAAGGGTCTCTAAAGCTGAACTTACCGACTGGTGCATCACAGCACATTGGTGGACCGTTTGTGGGCAGGGCCTCCTACAGACAATGTGGGCAATGGATCCTACAGACATGTAGCTGGTGCCCTGCACAAAGAAGCTGGCAAGGGGGGCAGGTGGGGGCTGAAGTCCAGTCTGTGTCCTGGCCACTAAGCCTGGCATCTGATGCAGAGCTGTGCCAGCTCGCAAGAAAAGGGCACATTTTTGTTATTCCTAGTTTCTGCTAGCTGCTGGCTCTACTAATGGGTTCATATCTCACTGAGATATGAAGCCCTTTGGCCCTTGGGGAGGCTAGGCAGGCTAGGGCAGCTGGAGCACCCACGCCAGATTCCTTCTGCTGGGAGCAGCTTTGCCCAGTGTCCAACTCAAAAGTTAAAACAAAAAGGATGAAAGCCTGAACTTACCCCTAACCAGGCAGCTCACCACTCAACAAACATCAATACCCTACCTTGGACAGGGGTGGGCACGCCCGTAAGTGCCCAATTGAGGTCTCCTTCCAGGTCCTCTGCTTATTAATTGACCCCAAGTCTGGGTAGGACAAGCTCCAGGGCTAACCAAGGAGGCCCAGACACAGGGCCAGAGTGGAGCAAGGAAACAGGCAGCCCCCACGCCAGGCCTGTCTGAGAGGCTGGCTGCAGAGGAGCACACTGGGAAAGCGGGCTCAGCCAGTCCCTCCAGAGCTCCAGCAGCTCCATGATCCACCCCCTGCTGCTCCCCGCCCCCCCACAGCCCACTCATTCTGGCTGGCCAGCCCAGCCCCACAAAAGGGCTATTCCTGGGGCCCTCTTCTGAAATGCCCCTCCCTAGGAAGAGCTGGATCCTGGGTGGAGAGGCTGTGAGTTGGTCCAGAGCAAAACAAGGATGAGGGACACAAGGCCAAACACCCCTCCCATAAATACAGCCTGAATCTGATAGTAGCAGGTTGTGCTGGATAGCTCTGTATGCCCACAGGCTTTGGAGTTAGGGGCCCATGGACCGAGAATTATGCTGAAGGAAGTGACACATGTAAATGAGTCACATGCCTGGCTGCTCTGACCAGACTGACAGCTTTATCATGCAGTACCCAGTATCTCTCAGAGCCTGTTTCTAAAGAGTTCTGGAGTCTTCTCTTGCCTTTTGGCATCTGTCCAGCTTGCTCAGGCATGACTTAGCACAGAAACTGGGTTTGACTTTAAAAATGCTCCTGTGATGGTAACTCTGCGGCCAAGACCAGCTCTGCGCTAAATTATTGAGCGGTGCGGATGTTTGCCTTCCCCAGGCAGCGCCTTTCTTCTCTGTAGCTCCTTTGCCTGACAAGTAATTTTAAATATGCAGCAGCACAAGGCTGTGTGGTCACTTGGCCTAATGCTGAGCCAGATTCCGGTCATGCTTGAATGGCTGCCAAGGCACCCAGGACATCAGGCCTTGCTCCAGGGTCCTGGGGACTTCAGATTTGGGCAAAGGGACATCTTGATTATCTCCAAGCTAGTGTTCTGAAGGATCAAATCTTAAGTCATTCTAAAACCAAAATCATTAATTAGCCTTTAGCCAGTTTCTTCACCTGTTTTTCCTATTTTCACTGTTGGTGTTACCATCTACTATTGGTGCCACCAAGCCCCCTGCCTCACCCTTAACTCTGCAACATGTGCACAGTCTCCAAGTTTTGTCTATTGCACTACCAAGATATTTCTCAGATATATCCAACCCTTCTTGTTCTCACTACCCCTGACTTGTTGGTGCTGACATCATCTCTCCTCTAGACTCTTAAAAAGTCTCTCCAGTCAAGCTCCCCTTCTCCAATTCTTTGGCCACAACAATCTAATCATATTATTATCAAACTTTCATTGGTTTTATTAATTTGGGGATACAGTCTTAACTCTTTAGCAGGTTATTCAGAGAGCACTCAATTTGAATATGAGTTCTATCATTGGCAAATCTATGACCCTGGGTGAGTCTCTTAACCTGTAAAATGAAAGTAATAACAGTAATAAGAATTAATATTGGGCATAATAGATTATATGATGTGTTATGAATAATCTCATTTTTCATAAAGCACTTTCATTTCATAGTGTATTTAAAAACCGGAAAAATTACTTCATTTGCAAAATATTCAACCGTGGAAACTGCAAAGCAATTATATGAGTTCACTTGTGTCTAGTGTCTTAATAAATAATATCTTTATTCTTAAGAAACAAAATAGTTATCTTTAATTAGAACAATAAAATTAAAATTTAATCCCCATGAAACAAAAGCAAAATATTTTAAATTACACCTAATTTCAAGGGCTTTGACATGTTTTACCAATGAAAGCTACTTCTTCCCATAGATTTTCATATTTGACATGCAAAATGAAAGAATTAAGATTTTATTGTTTACCCAAAAAAACAATGATAAGGAGGATTGAATGAGATAATGTACATAGTGGCATAGTTTCAGTGTCAGGCATCTAGAAAGCACTAGAAATGCTCACCTTTATAATTGTTGCTGCTGTTCAAACCCTACCTTCCTTCCCTTCCATCTTAACCCTCTGGAAAATCCTATGCAATCACACACTTTCCCAAAACATGTCCTGCCACCTCACATGTCTGTTTACAGAGACCATTCTCCTTCCTGGAGTGACCTTCATCTCCTTGTCCAGCTAGTGAATTGCTCCTCATTCCTAAAGGCCCATCTCCAATGTGGCCTTCCCTGGGACGTCCCCAGTGCCCCCATCTTTGCATTTTCGTAGCCTTTGTGCATAACTCTGTTATAATTTTGCCTTGCAATATTTATTCCCATGTATGCCTCCCTTATCAAACAGTGAGCACCCAAAAACAGAAAAAAAATGTATCCATGCAAGCATTTACTCAACAAATAGGCATGTGGCATCTATTAAGGGTCAGACATTGTGCTGGGTACTGCAAACACAAAGATGCGTTAAACATTATCTATATTAATCACGGTGCTTAGTTGCAGACAACAGCATCCACTCTAACTAGTTTAAGCATAAAGAGTTTATTATTTAAAAATTGGGTAGCTCACAGAATCTGAGGAAGGGTCAGGGCCAGGCTTGGTGTCTATACAGGCATCTGCAATGAACTGGGAACTATGCAGACTAAGGAAAATGACCAACCTCACCAAGGAAATGTCTTCATGGAAGCACCATTGTCATGGCCACCCTAGCACGCTAGGGGCTGGACCCCAGAAATGCAACTGTTACCTGCCTCAGAAAAACCAGGTATTCTGGTACCAAGCTTACCGCAAGATTCAATTTTCATTGCTCTTTTCTAATTGAAGTCTCATACAGGTACACCTGTCTGCTTGAGGGAACCTATATTACATTTCTACCACCCAGCTTCAAGGGAGTCTTGTAAATGCAATTTTTAACTTTTCAGCTCAAACAGGAGAGCAAGCTATGAAGGGTTTGGGATAGGTGTCCAATGAGCCAAACTGCAATATTCCACCCTCAAAGAACTGCAGTTTAGGAAAGAGTCAGGCAAGCAAACAATCATTACAATATTATCAGAGTAGTGCAGGTGGGCTGTGAAAGCCAGAGAAACAGTCCCCAAGCCAGATGAGGGGGCTTTGTATAAAAGATAAAGCTTAGTATGCAAAGTGTTAAAAGCTTGCATTTTCTCTTGAAGGCACTGGGTAGTCATTGAATGGTTTAAAACAGGCGAGTGACTCCAACTTGGATTGGAGAAGGGCAAGGTCAAAGAGAAGAAAGCCAGTTAGGAGACCACTGTGGTCATCGGGGAAGACATGATGAAGATCTGAACCAAGGAGGTGGCAGTAAGGCTTGAGGAGAGGAACAGAGACAAGACATGTTTTAGACCTGATGACACTGACCATGGGAGAAAGGCAGTTTGAGGCCCATAAGTCAATGACAAAGACCTGATTTGAGTGGTTGGTAAACTGTTTCATGCTTCACCAAGATGAGGCATGCAAGGGAAAATGTAATTTTGTGGGGAAGGACAATGAGACCAGTTTTCTACATGGTAACTTGGAGGTGCATGTGGGACATCCAAGTAGAGATGATGAGTAAGCAATTAGGTAATCCACCCCTGGTACTCATGAGGGAGGTTTGGACTGGGTAGTAGCCATCTGCTGCTTTTGTTCAGACCATCCTACCTATCTTGTTTTTGGGGAACCGCCCTTTGGGAAAACATGTGATTGTGAGGACCTAATCCCCTCACCTCTATGAGTAGACACTGAGCCCAAGCATGCCCAAGCAGAGCCCACCAACCCCCAGCCACAGAGATAGTGTCAGGTGTGATCATGCAACCCAACCTGGGCTAGTCAATAAAAAGCATATCCAAGATTTTGCTGCACTCATTAGAGAGAAGACAGTCTATTTCCATGGGGTTGACAAGCTGGTAAATGAAAACCTAGATAGAGTGTTCAGGGGCCACTTTTCTTTCTTTCTTTCTTTCTTTTTTTAATTTTTTATTCTTTTTTTTAAGAGACGAGATCTTGCTATGTTGCCCAAGCTGGAGTGCAGTGGCTACTCACAGGCAGGACCATAGTGCACAGCAGCCTCGAACTCCTGAGCTCAAGGGATCCTCCTGCCTCAACCTTCCAAGTAGCTGGGACTACAGGAGTGCACCACTGCGCCCAATCAGGAGCTACTTTTCCATCAGGTATCTCTGATTAAATATCAAGGTGCAGGGTGTTCTATGATACCTTGATCTGTGAAAGAAAAGAAAAGACAAGAATGTAGGTGCAGGGTGCTGCCAAGAGGCTGACTGGCTAAAGAGGAGAGGCAGCGCGTCACCCAGGAGAATGTAACTTTGTGTCTCCTGCACCAACAGCAACACCTGCATGTAACAGCCATTCGAGATACATTTAATGAGTAAGTGAATGAAGCCTTTAAAATATGTATTTATAGATAGGATATAGTCCTACAACTCTATCACATCACTAAAAAAGTCATACTTTAAGATTTTAAAAACTATCACAATGGATCAAGTGGATATACAGAAATTTCAAAACTAGCAGATTCCAGGTTTTCTGGGGGATTGGGCATATTGTATAGTTTTGCACAGCCCTTTCACTTGAATGTCTGAAAACATATATGAATAATATTAAACACAATACTAAATATTGGACCTAACTGGATCACCAATTCCTTGCCAACTGAAGCCATGAAAATCATCACAGTGTAACAGTGGGGCTCACTTCCAAAGTCTCAAAAGTTTGTTTTCTAGTGGCTGGTGCAGCAAGGCGGCAGGTCTGATTAAGTTGCAAAAACAACAAAGGCAATATAAATTAAATTGCCATGTTAATCAAATAGGGATCCAGCATAGAAAAATATAAAAAGATGCGAGATATATATTGCTTAACATTTCGCACCATAATTCATCCATAACTGTCACATGTATGCTACTGAATGGAACTAACAATCTAGCCGTGCTTCTCCCTTCTGCTCCTTTCTTTGGCTAATAAAGGATACAAGAGACCAGCAGAGTTTATGGATCTGGCCACGGGTAATTAAATCCCTTGACCTCTCATTTTTTTTCCATTTCTTCATCTATACCAGGAACCAACATATGTCCTCAGCTTTAATTAAACGATTTACCCAGAGGGTATTAGCAACTCTCTTCTCACATGCTGAGAATATAAGGGCACTGCTGGTAGTTGGAATTTGTCTTGGGCTATCGGGGAATTAAGGGAGAGAAACGCTGAAAAGAAAGGAAAAGAGGGAAAAATTTGAGCCTACATGGTTTCTGCCATGTCCCTCCTTGCTAAGCTGCGGTAATAAACAAGCCGGGCCAGGAGGCGCCAGCTGCCCTCTCACTTGTGTTCGTCTCTTCCTCTGCCCTCTGCCTCCCCCATCATGCCCCCAGAGCCTCTGGCTGTGCTCGTGGCAGTGCCACATCTCTACAGAGTCCCCTGAGCCTGACTGAGGGACTGTTTGTACAAAGGAAACCTGAGTGTAGTCAGGCTAAAGGGAAGCATTTCTTCTCTTAGAGAATGGAGAAACATTGCCCCCCCCCCCCACACACACCCCATGCAATCTTCTAACCCCTTGGGAAATTCTGGCCAGAGTTATTCAGCTAGACTTCCCCCACCTTTGCCTGCATGGGGTGGTTTTCATGGCGTGGGCTTAGGGAGAGAACGGTGCCCGTGGCAGCAGGCATTTTTGCTAAACAGATGCCATCTCTCTCTCTATTCTCCCGTCTCCTTTCTGAACTTGTCTATTTTCCCCCTCTTAGATACCCTCGTTGTTCACATTGTCCTCCAGGCATCTTCTGTGCCCCTTTCTCTTCTTAAGGAGAAAACAGAGTGTTATTTTATCATGACCTTCCTAAGACAGCAGGAAGAAAGGAGGTAGGAATTGGTGTGAGGGAACGGAACAGCAGCCAGTCACAGAACAGGTGCTCAGTTGGCATCTGTTGAATGACTGATATACAGAAAAGAATCTGGGTAACTCACACGGAATCCAAAGAGCTTGGAATGCAATGTAGAAAAGCACAGATTGTTCGTTCTCCACCCTCCCGTCCTACTCTAGCCTCCTTCTGGCTTCTCTGGACATGGCCTATCAGCCCCCACACCCCCGAAATTGTGGATCTAAAAATACTGCTTTAACTTGGCTAAGCCTCAGAATGATTAAATAAACCACATACCTGGATGAGTGGAGGACTCACTATGGCAGGAGAGAACCCCAGACTACTGCCAAGTTGAGGTCTGGAAAGCCCTATTGGGTCTTACGAGGTCCCATAAACCACATCTTCTAAAATTAAAAAAAAAAAACAAAACCAAATTGCCCGATCCTTATTTGGCCAAACTCAGCCTGGAGGCAGCTATTAGTACTAAATGAATAATAATGCTATCATCTTTGAGCACCTATTATGTGTCAGACACTTCCATAAATTATCTCATTGATAGTACAAGAACTAGTTTTATCACCCCACTTGACAGTTGAGTACAGTGAAGTTCAGAGAGATTAGTGGACTTGTCCAAATAACACATGGAATACTGGCAGAGTCAGGATTTGAACCCAGATCTGTTTAGTTCCCAACTGTACAGTGAGGTACCTCACATGAATAGGAGAGTGGCTTCCTTTGCATTTGCACAAAGAGTGCAGACAATTCAACTACCGCATTTTAGAATTCAAGCCTGATCATTTTTCCTGCAGGCCAGCTTTTCTCTTAAGAAAGTCCCATTTCTCCTGTTACAGAGACAGTTGTCCCCTCAGAAAACCCTTGGTGACCCATTAAAACGTTCTCATGAAAACTGCTTCTGGCCAGACCAATAGGAAAAAAGTTGAGGATGCAAACTACAGCCTTTGGTGATTTAAGGAGCTGTTGGCTTCACAGCCTAGCGGGGCTGGTCCAGGTACAAATGTTATTAGGCAAAGCCACAGAAATAACAAACCAAATTAAGCTTTAATCTCCAAACCGTTGTAAGGATAATGAGTGCACTTTATAATAATTGCCCGGAAATGAGAGCAGGGAAGAAAACATTGGAAGAGGCTTCAGCTTCAGTTTCATTTGCAAACCAGGGACTGCAGTGCTCACAAAGCCCCTGAGCCCACAGAGGGTTAGAATAAAAATGCTTCACAATTAATGGGCTGGGAACAGATTTAGAAACAGGCCTGCTTTACCAGTGGGTCTGCCAGCCTTGGGTTCATTACTGGCAGTGACCAGGAGGATCACAAGAACCATGCTCCACCCCTAGACAGGTTCTTGTGCACATTTTTTGCTTTAGTCTGGAAATCCAGCCGGTTTATGTAATAAGCTTCCAGGCAACACCCATCTCTGAGCTGGAGGAACTCTGGACAAGTTTCCTTTCTGTGGCTTCCACAACAGGCACTCCCAGCTTCCTGCAAATTCGGTGAACCACCTGGCAGTGTCCCCCACGCCTCTCCTTTCTGGGTATATTTTATTCATCTTTGTCCAGCACCCCTAAGTGGACAGCATTCACCGATCACTGGGGCTGTCATGCTCTGGGAGCAGAACCCCAACAGCGATAACTACGTGCTGCTCCTGCCTTCCTCCCACCCTCATCTGCACTTTGGCTTTTGCCTATCCGGCCTGAATGAAAAAAGACCTACCCATAGAACCATGAGGAAGCAGGCAGAGTACCTAGGAAAGGTCAGGGAAAACTCAATGGTTATGGCCACTATGAACATTTCTGTACAAGTATCTGTTTGATACCTGTTTTCAGTTCTTTAGGGCATATATCTAGGAGCAGAATTGCTGAGTCACATGGTGTGATTCCATTACATGAAATACCCAGAATAGGTAAATGCATAAAGACAGAAAGCAGATGGGTGGTTGCCAGGGAAGGGCAGATGGGGAGTGACTGCTTAATGGGTATGAGGTTTTCTTTTGGGGTGATGAAAATGTTTTAGAACTTTATACAATATTGTGAATGCACTAAATGCCACTGAGTTGTACGTTTTAAGATAGTTAATTTCTGTTATGTAAATTTCACCTCAATAATAGTTTAAAAAAAGATTTAAGGCCTCGGTCACCTGAGACCTGCCTTCCCAGGGAAATGCAACGTGGAGTAAAAGCACCTGACGGCACGAAGCGCCCAGGCATCTTGCTGCTGAACGCAATTACAGTGCAGTCATATTTTTGGGAGCAGGGGGAGAAGGAGGTAGTCTGGTAGTTACAGAATCATGGAAGTCAAAAATCTTTACACTGTCAACATTACCATAGTCTTTCTTTAAAATTCAGTAAGCCCTTTAAATCTCTCTCATTAACAGCTTTCCCAGTCTTAAGTATAAAATCCTAAGCCAGGCGCGGTGGTAGCTCCTACAGTCCCAGCTACTCGGGAGGCTGAGGCAGGAGGATCACTTGAGCCCAGGAGTTCTAGTCCAGCCTAAAAATAAATTAATTAAACAAAATAAAATTCTATACAGTACTTCTTACGTATCTCAAATTTGAGAACCACTGAGCTAGGCTGAAAGAATGGGAAAGGCAAGTTTCTAAGCACGTGTCTGGTCCTTCTCAATACTCTGCCTTTAAGATAAAGGAAGGGAGGAAGTTTTGAACATTTTTCTACTTTGCAAGGTTTAGTCCCATTCTGTATACATATTAAACCTCAATTATATAATCTGTTAATGTACAGTATTTGTTGTGGGGGAAATTAAGTGAGATGATGTAGTCTAATTTGGGGGGTGTGTTGAGAGTGGTTGGGCTCTGTAAAGGGATAAATTTTTTTTAACAAAAAGGTAAAATCATTACTCTCCTACAGATATAAAATGATCACATGTCAAAGATTTTTATTTAACTCATTAATTAACAAGGGAATGAGCAGATATTACAAAAGAGAGTTCAAAGGGAACTCAAAATTGCACCCATTTATAGTCAGATTAGGAAAGCTGAAATGAATTGACAAATGGATGAAAAATTGGCCCAACTGTTCAGCATCCACGCGTGATTTCCACTGGACACATTTGCATTCATATGCACAGGAAGCTTATTACCACTAGTTTCCTTCAGGCAAACATCCACCTCCACAGAGTTATACAATAGCCTAGTCAAAGATCAAGGCAGATGGTGGAGCTAGCTGGGACACTCTCGAAATTTCAAAACTGTTCACCATGTTTCCCCACAGTTCTAAAGTCTGGGTGTGCCTTACGTGCCAGGCGTGAGGCACCAGTGTACGGACCAGGGCATCTCTTTCCAGCAGGGTGCTGCCCTGTCCCTCCAGGGTCACAAAGAAGAGAACTCCTGGTCACCCTGAAGGCTAGAGAGACTCCTCCCACTTCCCTGTGCTGGGTCATCAAAGAGCTTTTCTCCCAGCCCTGATGGCAAGGTTTCCTCCCACCAAATGGTGACTTCCCTGTGAGAAACCTTACGTGTCCCTTTATTGAGCAGCAAAAACAGGGCTAAAAGGCAGCTGAAACAATTCCCCTTGTCAGTAAAATTTGTCAGGCCCACTGTTCCTGTCTCTTCACAGCCCCTGGTTCATGACCTCCCTCAGGTTCCTGCCAGGCAGGTCTTCATCCACACGACCCCTGACATTCCTGGGCCCCTCCCTGCCCTGCCTCACCACCTTGCTTGTGGGGAGAGCTTGATCAGCTGTGGCCCACAGCTGCAGGCTCTGTCTTCACTTGCATTGGTGCTGCTGTCCCATCTGACTCAGCCTGGCTGACCCCTCTGGACCCCCAGTTAGGCTGGAACCATTATTCTGTCCCCATGGCACTTCCCATCATGCAAATATTTCCCCTCCATGAAACCTAGTGAGCTGGTGGGTGGAATGACTCCTGGCTGGGGTAAAATTGTAATCAGCCATTTGAAACAGAGAGAAATATACTATAGACCCAAAATGAGTTTCTTACACATGTTAAGAGCCAGTTCTTCTCTGAGCTAGAATCTGGGGTCTGGATGGAGATCAGAGGGAGAGGGAAGGCACAGGAGGCTGTGCACAGAGCCCAGAAAAGACTCTGTTCCCACTCTTGAGAAGGTCGCTGCCTAGGCTGGGAAGGTGGAGATGTTCTGTGTTAGGGTTTTCCAGAAAAACAGGACCAACAGGACATGTACAGATAGATAGATAGATATAGATAAATAGACAGCGAGAGATTTATATTAAGGAATTGGCTCAGGAGATTGTAGAGGTTGGCAAATCCAAAATCTGCAGGATGCGCCAGCAGGCTGGAGACCCAGGAGAAAGACGGTCTTACAGTTCAAGCCAGAATTCTCTCTTTCTTGGGGGGGAGGAGGATGTCAGCCTTTTGTTCTATTCAAGGCTTCAACCAATTGGATGAGGCCTACATACATGATGGAGGGTGATCTGCTTTTCTCAAAGTCCATAGATTTGAATGTAAAACCCAGCCAGAAACACACTCACAGAAACATTCAGAATCATGTTTCACCTGGGCACCTTGGCCAATTTTATGTTAATTTTAACATAAAATTAACCATCGCACATTCCCAGGACCATCGCCTGGTTCTTAAGAGCCAGTGGGTCGGGGGGCCAGAGTCTGTAGCCGAAGACCTTGCTGACAAACAAAGCTGGTGCTGGGAGAAGGTAAAGGAAAACATGGCTTCAGAGTGGCCAGACAGAGGGCAGTGAGGAAACTCTGGGCTGGGCCTCAGTACTGCCCTCTCCCCTAGAGAGGACCTGCCACCTGGGCTGCATCCAGGCTTGTCCAGGAATCTTTAAACTCCTAAAAAGGGCCAAGACTGCTCATCATGATCTTGCACAGCCAGACTACCCTTGCAGGGACCCAGCCATCAGCCCAGGGGGTCTGCGCTTGCTTCTCTCCATCCCTGGGTCCCTGGGAATCTTCTTCATGGGCTTAGGTGACTCTTCTCCCTGTGGTTGCAGGGGAGAGAGCTGGGCCAGGCAGCCCACTCTGCAGCCACTGCAACCACAGTGAGGGCCAAGCAGGCCTGAAACGTTGAACAGAAGAGGCGAAGTTCAGCCCCCCTGGAACTAGTGGCTGCTCTCCCTCTGTCTGGAGCTTCAGGCCCTAGGTAGTAGATGTAATGGTGGCCTCTGAAAGATACATCCACACCCTAATCCCTGGAGCCTGTGAGTATGACCCTACATGGAAAAAGGACCTTTTCAAGTGCAATTAAATTAAGGGTCTCGAGAAGAGATCATCCTGATTATTAGGTGGGCCCTAAATCCAATGACAAGCTTCCTTGTAAGGGGAAGGCACAGGGACACCTGAGGCAGAGAAGAAAGCTACGTGAAGACAGAGGCATAGATTGGAGTGATGCAGCCACAAACCAAGGAATGCCTGGAGCCACCAGAAGCTGGAAGAGGCAAGGAAGGATTTCCCCTAGAACCTTGCACACCAGACTTCTGGAACCCAGAACTGGGAAAGAATAAATTTCTGTTGTTTTAAGCCACCAAGTGTGCATTAATTTGTTGCAGCAACTCCAGGAAACTAATACATACTATTAGTGGCCCTTTGAAGTTGTCTGAGACACTATAGATCCAGGCTCTTGAGTGTAACAAAATAAACACTACCAAATTATATGAGGGGAGGCAAATGTAGGGTCCTTACTATACAGAAGCTGTAATATAGAGAAGCTATAATATAGAGAAGCTACATGCATATAGAAGCTATACAGAAGCTGTAATGACATATAGAAGTTGTGTGTGTTAATTCATCCCATCAACAGGTCTTTACTGAGTGCCAGCCATGGGCCAGACATCATGTTAGCTGCTGATTGTACAATGATGATCAAAACATCCCGGGGAAGATGCAGCTTCAAAGCCGATTGTTTCCAGCATCCCTTGGTCCAGGCCACTCCTTATCAATGAACAAACCATCCTGTGAGCTGTGCTGTGCACAGTGCTCCATACTAGAGCCAGTCTGATCCCTGACCATTCTTTCCTGAAACCCTGATGGGCCCCCCTGGCCTTCTGCTCCAGTGTGCTGCTGCTTTGATGCAGGCAGCACATCCCTGTCCTTGCTCTCTGGATCCTCTCCAGCATCACCCATCTGGTCCCCACAACCTACTCCCAGCCAAAACCTTTTCTTTCCAGCCTAGCTAGTGGTAGATCCCTGTGGGAGTTGAGGTTGAGTGTCCCAGCATGGGATCACACTGCCTGAGCTGCATCCCTGACCTCACCATTTACTAACTCAGTAAACTTAGGAAAGTATTTACTATTTCTTAGCCTTAATTTCCTCATCTATAAAATGGGGATAATAGTGCCTGCCTCACTGGGTTGTTCAATAGACTAAATAAGACAGTGTCTAGCTCCCAGTTGGTGCTCAATAAATAACAGCTAGTATTATTTTTGCAGAATTGATCCCTTTCTTAGTTGTCTTCTGTCTCCTATCAGGAGGCCTGGGGTCTTTTCTGGTCTAACCTGGGAAGTTGTGTTTTTCTAATATAAGCCAGGAAGGAATCTTTGCAATAGGAGCCAGGAGGGCAATTGACTTTGAGCCAATTGAAAAGAACAGCAATGAAAAGAACAGCCTGGCAGACAGGGCACCACAGAGAGAGGAAGTGAGGCTGCTGGCCTGACTCAGCAGTGGGCCTGCCTGGATGCTCAAGGAAAGGAAGTGACAGCAGCAAGGAGAGAGCCAGGGTCCATGGCTCTGCCACCTTCATGCTCAGACCACTTTGTTACACACCTCTGGGGACCACGAGAGCTGGACGTGTGCAACACGCTTCTCCTGCATGTCAAGGAAGGACAAGAACTAGGACTTTTAAATGCTTCTAATTCTCCCCCGTGGGAGTCCCACGTTTTAAATTCATTAAAAATGACACTTGGTACAACAAATACTTGTTTGTGCATGTTCCTAGCAGCACCCCTCACAATAGGTAAAAGGTGGACACAACCCAAATGTCTGTCAACAGATGAACGGATAAACAAAATGTGGTATGTACACTCAATAGAACATCATTCAGCCATAAAAAGGAATGACATACTAATACATGCTACAACTTGGATGAACTTCAAAAACATTATGCTAAGTGAAAGAAGCCACACATCAAAGGTCACATATTGTATTATCCCATTTATATGAAATAACCAAAATAAGTAAATCCACAGAGATGGAAAGCAGATGGGTGGTTGACAAGGGCTGGGGGAGGGCAGAATGGGGAGTGACTGCTCAATGGGAATGGGGTTTCCTTTTGGGGTGATGGGAATGTTTCAGAACTAGATAGAGGTGATGGTTTCATAACATAGCGAATATACTAAATGCCACTAAATTGTTCACTTTAAAGTAGTTAACATTATGTTATGTAAATTTCTTCTCAATTTTTCAAAAAATGACATTTAAGCCTCCAATACGAAAGAATTTAGAGCCTGAAAGCCATCAATTCTACTCTCTCCTCCCCAATTCTGGTTCTAGGATCTTTGCTTATTGCCCAGGGAAAGGAAAGAGACTGCAAATTTGGAGCCAATGCAATGACTCCTTCTTTAATGGGGATCATTTTGAAAAAAGCCAACCAAAAAGCCAGGTCAGGTCATCTGCAAAAGATGTATTTGATTTCGAAAGCAATTTGTTCTGAGTTATGGTATCTTTCTTGCATTCAATTAAAGCTTCCATTCCAGAAATATTAGTGTTTTTTAATGCCTCCCCCACACCAACTGTAAGATCTCACAGCAGCTTTCTGGGCTTGCAGTGAGCCTCTGATTCTTCCAGAGCACGGTTGGCCAAAGTCTTGTGTGTCCCTGCCTGACATATGGAGAGAAAATCGCTCTTCCCACTGCTGTACCAGTTCTCTAAACGGTCTTTCCAAAAGATTCTCCTAGTAGCAATTATGCAATGTGTGGATAAGGTAAGGTCGGTCACATTTGGAGGAACTATTTCTATGTCAGATGGAACAAATGCCACAATCTCCAATTCTGTGCTGTGGATGCCTGGGAGCAAATGCCTCCCCTCTGCCTCTCAGACCAAATCCTCCCTCTCACCCATCTCTCAGTGTAGGTGGTCCGAAGCACCCACAGCATTGGGCAGTTTGTCAATGTTGGGAATCTGGGCTTCGTCCAGATGGTTTGTCTGCTCACCCTGGGATGTTGTCCTTATGCACACAGTCCAAGATGGCTCAACAACACACCCACACTCTGGCCTGCAGGAAAAGGGGAAGAGAAGCAGTGGAGATCTAAACCCATTTCCTTTTAAGGACATGGCCTGGGATGTTCACACATCACTTCTGCTGATAACCCATTAGCCAGGATCCAGTTACACTGTCACACCTAGCTGCAAGGGAGGCTGGCTGTGTGCCCAGCTTGCACTTCTGTTACTACAGAGAAAGGGGAGAATGGATATTGGGAAGGACAAGTAGGATGCAGCTCCACCACCCAGCTCGATGTTCCTTCTCTCATGCACATCCTCGGGGTCATTCAAAATGGTGGACTGAGGCCCCACCTCTGAGCCTTTACTCAAGCTCTTCTCTAAAATAGAATGTTCTAGCCACCTCTCCATGCCCGTCCTACCTTCACTGTCCCCTCAGGTCTCATCTCCTTCCCAAAACCTTCCCTGACAACCCCAGCCCAAAATGACTTCCCATAGCATTCCTTGATCTTGATGTTTTCATTATTCATATGCTGTTCTATGTAGCTGTCTTAATTTCAGACCTAGACAGATTTCTTGAGAACAGGGTCCTCATTGTATATTTTTCTTGCATCCCCCATGGTCTCTAGCCCGGTGCTTAGCATACATATGTGTTTAACAATTATACTCTGAAATGAATTGAATTTGATTAGAATAGTATGCTGAATAATTTAGGACAATATTTTCATTTTCCCTTCATTACGGTGTCTTTCTACATAATTAATCTTTCCTATTACATGTATATACACACATATTTCACAATTCAAGAAATGTAGTTTTCTCACTCAATTGTTTACTGGGCAACTTTGTATCAACATTATCTGCACTGTTTCAAAAATTAAGTAGGATAAGCATAACCTAGGCATTTAGCATAGAACCTGGCACACAGCCAATGTTAAACAAATGTGAAGAGAAAAAAATAGTCAAGGGCAAAGTATAAATGTAAACTGAGTTAAAGTATTTAAAATTTAATGCAAGGGGAAGAGCAAGGATTCTGGTATTAGACTTTGGGTTTGAACTTTGGTTCTCCTTACTATTGCTAATGTTGCAGAGTATTAAATAGGTTGACTAATGTGTGCTTGCCATTATTTATTACCTCTCAGTTCCATGCATACCCTTCTATACTCTGACTTGTAATGCTAGGGCCTTGGGGTCTGAAAATTACATTTCCCAAATTCCTTTGCTAGCTGATTTCCAATGATCTGCACAGCTGGGAGACTGGAAGACAGGAAGAGAGAGGAAAGGACTCTCTTCCTCCTTCCACCTCCTTTTGGACAGCTACAACTCTAGCATCATTGACACTCCTAGCATCAGGGTCAAGCCACTGTCCCACCACCAGCTACATGGTGCCCCCTTGGTAGTCCCAGTGCCACCTACCTGGTGGCCCTGCAGCAGCCCAGCTCCTGAGAGAGGGTGGCCTTTCCTCTGCAGTCCTAGATTCTGCTTGTGCCTCTTGCCTTTTGTTCCTCCAGCCCTAAGTTGCTTCCTGTATTTCCTAATCTCACTGACCCTTTTTGGATGTTCCAACATCTATGAAATCCATTGACTATATTAAATACCCTCTGGTTGAAATACCTAGCAAGATTTCAGTTTTTCCTGACTGGAGTTTGCCTGATACAGTATGCAACATGCTAAATGCATTTCAACTGCTCAACAAATATCACTACTCCCTTAGGTGATTCCACTCTGTTGTGCTGAAAAAAGAACACATAATGGGAGTAAAGATATATTAAATTTTTTAAAATTATCATTTCTTTTCAGAGTTCTTGAGCTTTCACCACAGGCTCCCAGTATTCCACAAAGACCACTGGTTCTCAGCCTTAGGTATAAATCATAATCAACTGTGAAATCCTCAAATATGCAGATGCTCAGACTCACCAAGAACCTGAATTTCAAGAGAATAGACTGAGTTATGTGCATTTGGAATAAGTTCTCCAGATAATCATTATTTGTGCTAAAGTTTGAGAACTTCCAGTTTAGATAGAACATAATACATTAATGAGTAGGATTTCTTAATGTCTCACAGCGGGTACAATGTTACCTACTCATTGGTATCTCAATAAATGTTGCTTGATAATGATGCTGACACTTTATCCCAACTATCCGTTGAATAGACTCTTGTTTCAGTGACATCAAGTTCAGACCAAACTTGAGCTGGTTTACTACCATGGAACTAGATGTTTCTTGGCTCCATTCCGGATGTGAAAGGTAGAGCAAACTCCCATGGACAGTAAGGGGCAGAATCAAGTCTTGGTCTGTTGAAATTAAGGGAAGCACCAAGAAAAACTAGCTTCCCAACACCAAAGCCTACACCACCCAGATATAATTCAAGCCCCATGATGGGGGAACCAAGAAGAGAACGAAAAGAAGATGCCACAGACATTTATCACGGCATCTGTTCTCTTGGCCACGCTTACCTCTTCCCTTTCCGTTATTTTTCTACTCTCACCTAGTCTAAGGAAAACCTGAAGCCCCTAACAATATTGCTCCTTTAAGCCCATGTTTCTCTCACCCATGCCTCATACCAATGTTCCTAAACCCAAATCAGAAGTCTATGGAAAGCCCATCGGGTGAGGAGTGATTCCTTGAATATTGAAGGAGTCTTTGCCTTCACAAGAGAATTGAGGTACTAGGTTATCATGAAATCCTGTCCTTTGCAACGATTGTTGTTCCACATGGTGTACCACAGTCTCATTAGTGGGCACTGACAAACCCACGGCAGCCAACCATGTGTAAGGAAAGAAGGCGGAGCCCAGGAGGGGTTAGTACAACACATTGTAAGATTGACTTTAAGTATTATTTGAACAAATAAATCAGAGCTTACACATCCAAATGGAACTTTTTTTTCCAATCATGCTGCCATGCTTACTACATTTTAAAATCATCCCTAGAGCCTGCTGCAGATTTTTCAAAAAATTCTCCATAGCCTCAAATCATCCTGTCAGTGGGTTTGATTATTTGGAGGGAACTGAAATCATTTGAAAGTAAATCTGATGACCAAAGTATGTGATCAAGCTGGAAAACACCATGACAGTATTTGCTCAAACTGGCTGTAGCCATAGGAAACCAGGAGTGGAGGGGAGTATAAACTAGTTGTAAACACAGTTGTCTTTTCTTTTCTTTTCTCTTCTTTTTTAGACTGAGTCTCACTCTGTCGTCCCCAATATAGTGCAGTGGCGTCACCATAGCTCACTGCAACCTCGAACTCCTGGGCTCAAGCGATCCTCCTGCCTCAAGCCTCCAGAGTAGCTGGGACTACAGGTGCACACCACCACACCCGGCTAATTTTTCTATTTTTAGTAGAGATGGGGTCTTGCTCTTGCTCAGGCTTGTCTCAAACTCCTGGCCTCAAGCCATCCTTCTGCCTTGGCCTCCCAGAGTGCTGGGATTACAGGTGTGAGCCACCTTGCCCAGCCATGTAAACACAGTTTTCAAAAGGAATTTCCAGCATTTAAATAATGTTTGAAAGAAGTTATAGTCTTTCAAGATGATTATTTTATAAGCAGTTGTCATTCTGAATGAATAGATTACATATGTGTGGTTATTTTTTTAAAAATCAGTGTAACTTCATAATATTATATTCACAGAAGTTATTCCCAATTCTCTCTCTACCAGTGGAACCCAGCTGTCCAGGGTATCCTCCCTGCCTTACAGGACCTAAGGCAATGAGAGTGTCTGAAAAAGGCATAGATTTTGGAAAAAGATTGGTGTGCAAACCTGTGCCTCAACTACTTATTTTCTCTGTAATCTTGACCATGTTGCTCACTGACCATTGGTTTTCTTATCTATATAATGAACATAGTCATACTTACCCCAATAGAGCAATTGAGAGGATTAAAGGAAATAATATGTGCAGGTGCCTAGTGCAGTGCCCTGGCCCAGAGCTGACACACAATAATGGCTACTGTTATTAATGTAAACATGATTATCATCATCAATATGTGGATGTGGTGTCCAGGGAGACTCTGCTCTATCATTCCTCCAAGATAGAGATTGGGATGTGTCTATTTATATGAACCAGCTGAGCCTGGAGGAGCCAATGGGAGCACACGGGAAGTTTCCCCTTCTCTTGGACCACCTATGTGAACTGGGAAAGTTGGATCGTCTCAAAGTACACAGTATGTTAGAATGTTAACACAAAGATATCTCATTTACCCAACAGCACTGGGGAATACAGATCTGCACATCCCAGATAACAGAAGTTTTCCCCTTGAGAAACAACACTTTTCCCACAATTGTAACCATTAGGGGTGGGGGGTGTTACTCTAAAACATTCACCTGTACTTTTTAAAGTGAAGGACATGATTTTACTTTTTTGTTATAACCTGGGATCATCATTATGAACATCTCTTACATCATGGAGGGGTGGCTCAGGGCTGGGCCTACTTTTTGGTTTTTCTGCCTTCTTTCTTGATGTCAGGTGTTGTCTAAACATGACAGTCTTAAGATGAAACATGTTCACCAACTTTGGACACAGGTAGACACTCAGAAACCACCAATGTTCATGACAGTGACCACATGCTAGTTAGGGACATGGGTTCTTTGGTAGGCAGACCTGGAATGAGACTCACTTAAGCCATGTAACCTTGAGCAATTATTGTACTGAACCTAGGCTTCCTCTACCCAATGGGGATCAAAATAGTACCTACCTCAAAGGGAGTCATGAGTCTCAAATAGGAAAATAGACATCAAATGCTTATCATGCCACTGGCAGACAGCAAATGCCTAATAAATATTATCTACTACAATTATTATTATGATGATGATGATTTTAGAGTCAGGGTCTTGCTCTGTCACCCAGGCTGGAATGCAGTGGCACAATCATAGCTCACTGCAACCTCAAACTCCTAGGCTCAAGAGATCCTCCCGCCTCAGCCTCCAGAGTGGATGGGACAACAGGCAGCACCACCACGACCAGCTACTTTTTTAATTTGTTTTTTTTTTTCTTTTTTAGAGACAGTGTCACACTATGTTGCTCAGGTTGGTCTTGAACTCCTGGCATCAAGGGATCCTCCCACCTCAGCCTCTCAAAACGCTGGGACTACAGGCATGAGCCATCACAACAACCTTACTACTATTATTATTAGCAAGTAGGGTCTCCAGGAAACTCAAATTTCCCACCACAACACATAAACACCCACCCTTCCTGCATCTTTTTTCTTCCATCTGTTGAATAAGGCTGATAGAAGGAATTGCCTGAACAGCAAGCAACTAAATCTCCTCCATTTTTTTCCCCCATAATCTGGTGGATTCCCAGGTAAGAGAATTTGAGCCATTGGAGAACTTCCAATCATCCTGTCCAAAGCCAAACCAATCATTCTCATAAGGGCCAAGTTTCTTACGTTGCCTGAATGGCCACCCAGACTGGCTGTATCTATGCTTCTGTGAGCCATGCAGGCAGAGACACCAAGAGTAGGAGTGAGTTCCAGGGACCAAACACCTCTGTCAGATCTAGTCATCTGGTCTTAGCTGGTGATCCTTGGGGGCAGAAGGGCAGGAGGCTGGAAGCCCCCAAAGCCTCTCGTCTGGCACCATTCATGGCACTAAATAGAAACGTGCTACAGAGTGATGGCAGCTGTGTGGATCTGTGGAGGATTAGGGAGGCTGCACAGCTCTCCAAGTGGTTATTTTCTATTTTGTGTATCCTGTAGGGGGTTAATTAACATCCTCAAGGGTGTACTATTCTGGCTATTTCACCACTAGGGGATGTAATTTAAGGTCACTCTGAAGTGAAGTGCAGACAACAACAACATCTGCAGCCTTTGTTGCAGCAGATTGGGAGCTGCTGGGCAGGCCCCAGCCCTGCACTTCATTATGTGCAAGCACCATTAATAAACCAACAATGGCCACTTGAATCAGCGGACAAGTGTCTTCGCCGAGTGCGTGCGAGTGGGTCAGGCTCAAGCCTTTGTACCATCCTCACTGTAACACACGCTTCTCCCAGGGACTTGCTGCCTCTGAAGCAACATTCCCAAGGTACGTGCCAGCTTTGGGATGTTCCTTTTTCCTATTTTTTGTGTCCCCAAGCTAGTTCTATTCCACCAAACCTGCCCAACTTCATTTATATGTCAGCAGTTGTAATTTACTTTATACAGTAGTGCTTTGCTGTAAAGTTGGGGGTGTATCAGGTTTTCATAAAGCAAGTCATAGTTTAAATGCACTAGATGACTTTGAAATTATATTAGTTCTCTATTGCGGTATAACGAATTATCCCTAAAACATAGTGGATTAACATAATACTAAATGTTTATTATCCTCGCAATGTCTGTGGGTCAGGAATTCAGGAGTTCCCTAGCTGGGCAGTTCTGGCTTGGGAACTGTCAGGGGCCTACAGCTAAGGTGTCAGCTAGGGCTGCAGTCACCTGCTTCCAAAATGTCTCACTCACCTGGCCAGCAGGTGGATGCTGGTTATTGGTAGAAGCCTCACTTTCTTCCACCGTGAGCCTCTCAGGCCATTTGAATGCCCTCGCAAGGCTGCTGACATCCCTCAGAGCGGGTGGTCGATGAGAGAGCAAGCCAGGTGAAAGCTGTCCTTCCTTTATGACCCATCCTCAGAAGTCAGGTGGGATTGCTTCTGCCACACCTATTCATTAGAAGTGAGGCAGTGACTCAGTTCAGCTCACATTCAGGGAGAGGGAATTAGCGCTACTTTTAGAAGGAGCAGTGACACAGAATTTATGACCATATTTTAAAACCACCGGACACTTAGAGGTGGATCATTCATTTACTTAACAAATATTTATTGAGCACCTACTATGTGCCCACACTGTTTTAGATGCTTGGAATACATCCTGAACAAAACAAAGTCCCTGCCTGCCCTTGTGGAGTTAAATTCTAGTGAAGAGAGACAGAAAATAAACAATAGGCACAGTAAGTATGTTTTATAGTGTACTGCAGGTGCAAGTGCTCTGGGAGATGGCAAGATCAGGGGAAGGGGGCTCAGGAAGCCTGCAGTCAGATTACATTTTAAATAAGACTTGTCCTCACTGAGAAGGTGGGAGAGTAGCAGTATCGGAGCAGACATGGGCCATGTTGTGCACAGCCTCTGACCGTGCAGGGAATGACCACGGAGCCCAGGCATTCCCTCTGCCAGAGTTCCCCACCCCAGATCACCTGGAGGAGGAAGTACCTCCAAAGCTACAATGACCCACACAACTGCTCAGAGTGAGCACCTGTACACAGCCCCAAGTGACCGCAGGGACCCTGTGCTTACCGCACAGTGCGTCCCAGGAAGAAGGACAAGCAACTCTCTCAGCCCTAAAGAGAGGAGCAGCGTATTTGCCACCTAAAAGTGTAATTTAGTATTCAAATTCAATCATGGTGTTTCTACACCTGGGGGCCAGCTCCAGACCACACCCCACCAGGAGCTAGTTGCCCACCAGGGAACAGCAGAATGTTGAAGATCTTGGAATAGTGAAAGGGAGGGGGTTGGAAGGGAAAGACATTCCATGAGCCCTATTCAAGGGGCAGTAACTGACCTATAGAGTGCAGTGACCAAGACCCCTGGGACAAAGGCCACCCCTCAATCTCCCGTGCAGCGTACTGGATGGGGAGGGACCCCGTCCCGAGGGGAGAGAGTAGAGGTGCACAGGCTGGCCGAGCGTTGGCAGTAGGGTCCGAGGGAGGTCTGTGTACGCAGCAAGTGTTGGTGCCCTGATGTGGCCATCCAGCCCAGCCCGGGGGGCCTTTGCCCAAGGATGGCTGCGTTGGGAGAATGAATGAGAAAGTTTTATCCCCGGAGGTGCTGCGGGCACCAGGTGCTGCCATGCAAGCGCGCGACAATCACCAGCATCGTGTAGGATGCCCCTGGGTAGAGAGCGAGCATCTGCTGCCGTGTGTAAGCCCGGGGCCCCCGAAGGTCCGCGGCACAGGATGCAGAAGCCGGGTTTCACCAAGGAGTAGCACATTTAACCTTACTCAGAGGGCAAAAGCGCCTGAGGGTCACTGACAGAGGCTGGGGTCGGTGGACACACCCAGGTTTGTGTCCTGGTTACACCATTGACTAGCTGTGTCTTGCAGAAGTCTTTTATCCTCTCTTCAGCCTCAGATCCTCGCCTGTCCAAAGGGAGAACAGCATCCTCCCCGCAGAGCTGGGAAGGAAGTAAATGAGATGAAATTCTTATCACGGTTTCTGGCCTCTAGGAAGCAGTCAGCAAATGTTGCTATTTTTATTGTTACTATTTTTACAACTGCTATGGACAGCCGCTGCGGGCCTGTGTTTGGTTTTGTTGCCCAGCATCGCTTCCTTCAGAGAAACTGCCCCCCACCCCGACCCCCCCCCCCCCACACACACACACGGTTCCAGTGACCCGCTAATCCTAGGACTTGGATTCCTGCTGACAGAGGATAGGCAAGTGACCAAGTTGGGCCAATCAAATTCTCTCTCCCAGGGATTGGAACCCTAAACGCAGACACACAGGAAGTCAGCTCGGGCTGAGTCAGCCTGTGACAGGGTCCAAGCCAAGTTCCCGGAGCTGTGCCTGCTTCATCCCTCCCAGGGCCTGGTGTCCAGCTGGCTTTTGCAGTGTCTGAGCTTGGCCGATATCCCCGCAGTGAGCCCCTCGTTGGCTTAAGTCAGTCTGAGTCACAGCCAAGTATCCCTGCCTCACAAAACAGCCACAGGGCGAGACAGCTCTGCGGACATGGCCATCTGAGTGGGAGAGGGGGGACTCAGAGGCTGGGAGAAAGGACACGACCTTCCCACTCTCCCTTCCCTCCTCACCTTGGGCCTTCAGGAGGGCTTCTCTGCCACTTTTTTCTTTTTTACTAATTTTTAAAATTATTACTAATAAATGTGCTTAATTGTGAGAGTCAAAGATTTGGGACGACTGGGTAGCCATCTGGAAAAGGTGAAACTGGACCAATATATGAGGATAAATTCTAACTTGATCAAAGATTTAAATGTAGAAAATGAAAACTTAAAGTCATTAGAAGAAAACATAAATGAACCACTTTATAATCGTTGAGTAGGGTCTTTCTAAAAATCCAGACTCTGTAAAAGAAAATATTGATAAATATGACCACATATGAATCAAAAACTTAACAGAAAATAGTAGCAAAGACAAATGACAAAAGAAAAAAATTGCAACACAAAGAATGAATCTTCCTAAAATATAAAAAGCTCATAGAAGTCAACAAGAAAAAGGTCACGAACCAGTAGGAATGTGGGCGAAGGACATAATCAGAGAATTCAGAGAAAAAGAAACATAAATGGCTCTTAAACATTTAAAAGATTCACTCATAATAAGAACAGAGAGATACCTTTCCTTACCCATCAGATGGACAAAAACCCAAAAGTTTGGCAACACATTCTTCGGATGACACTGTGGGAAAATAATCACTCTCATACAATTCTGGCAGGAGAATAAGAGGTTATAACCCCTATGGAAAGCAATTAGGCAATATCTACCAAAAGTACAAATGCATTTGCCCTTTGACCTCTGGTTATTTATCCTACAGCTATATCTGCACACAAACAAAATAACATATGTATAAAGTTATTCATTTCAGCATTGTTGGTATTACCAGAACTTTGGAAACACCTCAAAAGACTAGATTAAAAAGAAAAACCCAAAGACTTGTTTAAATTAAAAAAAAATAATTCATACCCCGATCCACCTCATCCTTATCTACTTATCTCCATTTCATGATTTTCCCTTTTTTTTTCTTTTTTTTTTTTTGAGACAGAGTCTCACTCTGTCACCTAGGCTGGAGTGCATTGGCATCATCACAGTTCACTGCAACCTCAAACTCCTGGGTCAAGCAATCCTCCTGCCTCAGCCTCCTGAGTAGCTGGGACTACAGACGCGTGCCACTACGGCTGGCTGATATGATTTTCAATTTAAGCATTGTCTACTGACTTTTTACTGTAAAAGAGAAGGATTTAACTCTACTATATATCCCCCAACTCCTAATGCACACACAGAGCTGTTCACTCACCACCTTCATTTTGCCAAAATGATTACATCATAATTTTTTAATTAATATGCAATATCTTGAGTATTATGATCATTTACATATTGTTTACAGTTGAGACCATAGTATAGCATGATTAAAATTCCTTTTTTGAAATTTTTTCTTTTTCCTGGAATTAATAATTGCCTTGTTTTTCATTTGACCATTTAAAATGTATTTCTCTTACATGTCATGAGTTGTTCTGAAAAAATATATAAGTAAATAAATAAATGTATTTACCAATAATTAATCCCCCAAATATCCCTAAAGATACCACTATGATAACCCTTCATGCTGTTGATCTCCTATACACTGGTATCTTAGTCCATTTTCTGTTGCCATAACAGAATACAACAGACTGGGTAATTTATAAAGAAAATAAGTTTATTTAGCTCATGGAGGCTGGGAAGCCCAAAAGCATAGTGCTGGCATTTGGTGAAGGCCTTCTGCTGTGTCCTAACATGGCAGAGGGTATCACATGGCAAGAGGGTGAAAGTGTTCCAGCTCAGGAACTTCTATCTCTTCTTATAAAGCCAGCAGTCCCACGATGAAGGCCTTACCCTGATGACCTTATCTAATCCTAATTACCTCCCAAAGGTCCCACCTCCAAATGCCATCAACGTATGAATTTGGAAATTAAGTTTCCAACACATGAAATTTAAGAGACACATTCAAACCATAGCAACTGGTTTCCTTCTAAGGCTATTGCATAGGCTTCAAACTTAAAACCTCTCTTTACTATCATCCTGAGAATTTCCTTTGCTCGCTCCGTCTCATGTGTTGAATCTCTTGTGGTCTAGATCCCAAGGATGGATCAAGGATAATTTACTCATTAATTTTAGTAAAATATAACTTCTAGTAGCTTCTTTAAAAAGAGTTCCTAGAAAAAAAATTTGAGCCCCTGCATGTCTGAAAATGTCCTCATTATACCCTCACCCTTGGTGTTGCTTTAGTTATGTATACCAGTCTGCAAATATTTTTTCCAAAAGTTCCATTTCCTTCCAGCATCTAGTGTTGCTTTTGAAAAGTCTGATGCCATTCTATTTCTGATCATTTGTTGTGGGTTATTTCTTCTCTCAGGAAATCTCTCAGGAATCTTCTTTTGATTCCTGGTGTTCTGAATTTCACAATGATGTGTCTTGATATAAAGTTTATTTTATTATTATTATTTATTTTGTTTGGGAACTCCATGGGATCTCTTTTCATCTTGACTTTCATATCCTTCAATTCTGGAAATACGTCTTACAGTAATTATTTGGTAATTTCTTCCCCCTTGGTTTTCTCTGTTGTCTTTCTGGATATGCTGTCAGTTGAATGTGGAACTCCTGAATCAATCCTATCAATTTCACGTTGTTTCTCTTCTACTTCCCAAATCCATATCTTTTATTTACTGCTTCCTATGATATTTCATCAACTTTATCTTCAAGCATTTGTTTTCAGTGTTATTATGTTTGTTATTGTACTTTTAATTTCTGAGAGCTCTTTCTTGTCCTCTCACTTTTATAGGATCCTGTTCTTAGTTCATAAATTGATAGTCCTTTTCATTTTTTCCTGCTCCCTGACTTTTTTCCTGATTTCTCCAAGCTTCTTTTTTTCTTTTGGTTTCTGTCTTTTATGCAATCAATCTGCCATGGTAAATGTCTCCAATCCTTCTTAAATGTTGGAGTCTTCCAACTTCTAAGCCCAGTCTCTCTTGTGTTTTTCAGACAGTTGGTTTTTTTAAATAACTACATTAGTAATACATAAATTTGTTCTCATTGCCAAAGATTCAAACAATAGAAAAGTATACTGAGAGAAATGTAAAAGTCCCCACTCACTCCCACTCCTGTTCCCAAAAGTAACCACTGACAACAGTTTGGTGTGCCAAGACCACTCTCTACCACACAGACTAATTCCTTCTAGTTAATGCAGATGTAACAAAATGGCTTTCGTGTACGTGTGTGTGTGTGTGTGTGTGTTTTAATTTATTCATTTGGTCTATGAGAGTTATTTAATATTTGAATTGATTATACAACATTTAAATATTGGGAGATCACATTCAAATCCAGATTCCTAAATTCTCTTTGAAAAATGAGGAAGCCCGGCACCACTAGATCCATACGCCCCATGGTACTATGAAGGGGCATCTTTTCTGTAACCCCCTCACTCGGCCTGTGCTCACTTATATTACTTGCCTGGCTTCTGTTGAGTGTTGCAGTTGGTGACCCCTAGGTTAAGGTATTGGTGTGTGCTCTGAAAGTTGTGATACCTCTGTTACTAATAAGAGATTACTCTACCAGCTCATAGGAAGGTCTGCCAGGCAGGAACACATAAAGGGGGAAGGAAAAGGGTGACAAGGAAAAGGGTAGACTGGAGTGGGCTGGACCCTGGGCCAGTGAGATGGTTAGACCCAGAAGAGAGGATGGCCTCCCTGGCTGCAGACTGAAAACTGATCCCTGGCCTCCCTGAGTAGTCTTTCTTCCACTAACCTTCCCCGGTACAGATCCCATGACAACAAAGCACACTTTCTGTTGCTGAGTGGATGGATGGCTACAAGCCGAAGGGCATATGAGGCAGGAAGCAGTGGAGATGTTGACTTGCTACAGGCAGAGGACACTCAGTTTGAGCTTTCTGTCACCACGGCCACAGCATTGTGAATGGCTGCCTGTCACCTCACATAGCTGATCACGAAGGTGGACTCCTCACCACCTTCACCACAGTCAGGGAGGGGGCCCAGTGTAGCCATTTGTCCCTATGCAAGGTCTTTTGTGCGTCAGATGTAAGAGGGCTTTTGGCGCACATAGCTCTGATCTCTCTGCACAATTCTTCTATCTTATTTAACCTGGTAAATAGCCACACACCCACTCATTCAAGGAAAATCACAATTTAATCCAAGATGAATGGGAAAGAGTACAGATTTTGTGAACTTTAACATCGAAAAGGGCTGGGGAGCACCATTTCTATGGGCAGGTACTTAGCTGTAAGAATATATTATGTATTTATCAGAGGTGGAGAACATCTGTGGCCCATTTTAATTCACTGCTAAATACACAGGTAAATTTTAGTGTTCCTTTTGTTAAATCTTCTTTTTAGTGCATGAGATGGTTTGGGGAAAAAGAGATTGGCCAGACCTCACCATTTTTTCAAGCGTCTGTAGGACACAGAGCAAAGGGCCTCAACCACTGCCAGTCTCCAATGTAATAAAGTTCTCATGGGACACTTTTCTTAGAATAGCGTGACCCCTATGTTGGCCACTGTCTTCTCCTTACCCCACCACCAACCTTTCTCCCCATTTCCTGCCAGCCTCACACCCAAGGATCCTATAACTAATCTCCAGTTGGCCCTCAGCTTTGCGATCTGTACAGAGATCATAGAAACAATATTCCAGCCACTGTTAATGTTTGTTTTGTTCTCAATGAGATACCAGCCTTTCTGCCACTAAATTGCCTCATTACATTGTACCTGGGAAATGGAAGGTTTGTCTTTGGTCAAACTTTCATCCTGAGCAGAAATAAAGACGTATTTAATGGAAACGTAGCCAGAAGGATCTGAGATCCCTCCATAGACACTATTTTAGGATGCAGCCAAGGACAAAAGAAAGGGAGGGGCATGAGGAGACAAATCATGTGACATTTCTCTTTCTTCTGTCCCAAACTAAGTGTATTCCTGCCTTTAGTTTTATCTAACACTGCTAGCTTAATTTCTCTTGGTTGTTTCCCACTATTGCATAGAAAAATGGAATTCTGCGCCATGATTGAATCTAAATATTAAAATCATTTAAGATACCCTGCTCCTGGGATGTACAGCAAAATGTAATAAGTTTCTCCAAATGTGACCTAATTATAACTGTCCTTTTAAGTTTTATTTCCCACTGGGACCAAATGTCTGCAGTTAAAAATAATTCTTGAAACAGGTCCATGTTGCCACAAAACTTTTCAGAGTCACTTAAATGTTATCCATATTCCCAATTTGTTTTTCTCTTCTGTTCCTGTGTGATAAAATCCAGACAGCCAGGAGAAACAGGAAGCCAGGCCACACTTCAGGCAGGAACACGTGGGGCCAGAATTCTCATGGCCAGGTCTATACCCACCAACTTGCTACCTGGCACCCCATGCACCAGAGACCCCATATCATCCCTGCTCTCAGCCCCCAGTTCAGCCTTGGATGCTTAACAGTCAAAACTCCCTGCTCTCTCCATGCTCCCATGAAAACCAGGCTTGAGTGTTTTGAGCTGGGTGCCCTGAAAACTTTGGTGCTGCCCCAAATGGTTTGAGATGCTGAGCTTCATTCCCCCTCCATCTCTACAGTACCAAGTGTGCATGCTGTCCTCCTAATGTCCCTTTCAGTAAGTGTCCTTTTAAAGGCAACCCTGTTTTTCTGAACCGAAAAAGCCCACTGTGGCTGGCCAGCATCCCTTGCTTTATTTGCACCGACTTGGATAGACCTGGCTCCTAATAGTGAGGTTCCCTAAGGACACTTTCAAAAGCTGTTGCCTTTTCAACACCTCCATTTAACTCTTTCCATAAAAGAGCAGAAGATGAGGGGTCTCCTCATCTAAGGCCACTGCACTGAAGGTTATGTTCAGAAGGCCCACACGTGTTCTGACGTCAGACAGACCTAGGGTTGAATCCTAGCTCCTCTACCTGTGTGACTCCGGTATGTGCTTGGACTTCCTAAGTCTCATTTTCCTCATCTGTAAAATGGGGAGGATAAAGGAGCAACTTCATAAAGGTGGTTGTGAAGATTAAAATGGAGATAAAGAATGGCAAGCACTTAGCGCAGAGCCTGGCGTGTGGTAAGCACTCAATGGGTGTGAGCTATTATTATTACAGCATTTGAATAAATCACTTCTTCAGCCTAAGATAACGCCATTAGTGCAGATAGAAGACGCTATTTCTGCTTGTCAGAGGATGCCAGAAGGACTCAAGCCAAAGATGGCTAGAAACTAAATTACCTTAGTCCTCTGGATGCTCTTCCCTCCTGCTTCCAGCTCATAAGGGAAGTAAACAATGAAAGAAAAAAAAGAAAGGGGGGGGCTACAGCCAGGATCGTACCCAGGAGGCCCCAGTGGGAACCCACAAGCAAAGACATGCTGTTTCCAGGACTTTCTCCAACCAGAAAAGGAGAGGCTGAGTTTTAAAATGAGCAGATACATTTAAATTTTTAACTTCAGATGTGCATGTTTATTCTGTACTAAAGGGTACCTTTGAGCCCTCGTGAAGGGTAGGGGTAAAGGCACCAGTTGACCAGTCTTCGAAGCTGTATTTGAAACGCTGAGTCTGGTGTTGAGGGTTTGATAAAACAACGTAGACGGTCGTGGAGAGCTCCCACCCAGCCATGCCAAAAAGCACCGTGGGCCTCTACCCAGAAAGACTAGAAGAAAAGAGACAAGAAAAGAACGTAGCTGGCTAGGAGCAACAAAGAGCAGAGAACAAAAACGAAAGCTGCGGGAGTAAGCGCTGCTTGGCAATGACTGCGAGAGGGACCAGGGGCCAGGAGGAGGGACAAGGGAGGAGAGGGATAAACCTGACAGCACGTCTTTATTGTGCACCTGCTGTTTTCTTACACTGTGCTGGGTGCTGGGAGGTGCCAGAGTCAAAGGAGATCCAGTCTCCACACAGCATCTGGCAGCATTTCTAGTTTATACTACAAAAAGATGGTTGATTGAATGCATGATCATAGAGCTTGCGTGTGAGATAAATATAATGGGAACACGAGAACTTTCCATTAAACATTAATAAATAGGAAGTAATCAAATATATTCTAAGAGAACTCTTAAAAAAATCATATTCCAAATGATAATTTCCCACAAAAAGAGGGTAAATATTCCCATGTTGTGCAGAAAGAAGTCACCTGTCATATATTTGCCAGGGGTTGATACATGAACTGAGCAGGTCTTGGAATTGGACATTCTAACCAGAGTCCACTGGTCTAGTCATTAGCTTTGCGTGTCAAAGCGTGTAAGTCTCTGTCTCCTGGACCTCATTTTTCTTTCCATACCTGTGCGTGTAGGGCTTTCAGCTAATCAATACTCGGCCACAGGGCGGGGGTGGGGCGGCTGCTGTCCACTCCACCCTATCCAGACTTCTGCAGACAGTACCTGGGGAGCATGCTCTGCAGACCAGGCGTCCAGGGCACTGAAGCCACAGGAGCGACCCTCGGCCAGCAAGGAGGGAGCTGGTGGGTACCCCAGCCTTCTACTCCTTCCTCACAGGCTCTCAGGGGCTCCCCAGGGCAGAAATGCACTCCTTCACTTTCCCTTTATTGGCCTGCTTCCCTCCACGTCTCTCTGCCCCACTCCGTCCCTGCGCTTCCTGGGATCACCTGCTGTATTTGTTTTAAGGCTGCCATTAAAAACTACCACAAATTTTGGGGTAGTTTAAGACACTTAAGACAACAGAAATTGGCCAGGCACAGTGGCTCATGCCTATAATCCTAGCATTTTGGGAGGCCAGGGTGGGAGGATCACTAGAGGCCAAGAGTTCAAGGTTGCAGAGAGCTATGATTATGCCACTCTAGCCCAGGCAACAGAGCGAGACCCTGTCTCCAAAAAAAAAAAGACAAAAAAGACAACAAAAATTCATTTTCCCCCAGTTCTAGAGACCAGAAATCCACAATCAAGTTGTGGACAGGGCTGCACGCACTCTGAGGGCTCTAGAGGGGAATCTTTCCTTGCCTCTTCCAGCTTCTGAGGTCTGCGGGCTTCTTTGGCTTGTGGCCGCATCACTCTAACCTCTGCCTCCATCCTCACGTGGCCTGCTGCTCCTCTGTGTTCATGTCTCCTCTTCTGTCTCTTCTAAGGACACTTGTCATTGGATTTAGGACCCACCCAGGTAATCCAGGGTGATCCCATCTAGAGATCCTTAATTTAATTACATCTGCAAAGACTCTTTTTCCAAAGGAGGTTGTAAGGGTTAGGACATGAATACATCTTTTGGGGGGGCACCATTCAACCCACTACATCTGCCAAAGAAACAGCTTATGCTCAAATTCTGATCCCAAGGTTTGCTTTTGGTAGAATCCAAACAAAGTAGGCAGCAAAAGAAATACAGGTTATCCAGCCCATATCTCTATCCCTAAGCAGGTTTCAGAGAAAATGCAGCAAACAGTAGCTCATAAAGCTTATCACACGTCCTTGCCTGTTTGATTCAGCACTGTGTCCCCAGGGTTTAGTACTCAATGCCTGGCTCATAGTAAGAGTTCCAAAAAATATTTGTTGAATGAAGTCTCACCATCAGACTTGATGTTTTTCCTCAACTTTTTTTTTACTGCTTTATTGAGGCATAAAATTTGTAAGCTATAAAAGTTACCCATTGTAAGTATCCAATGCAATGATTTTTAATACAGCTGTGTGTTGTTTAATGATGGGGACATGTTCTGAGAAACGTGTTGTTAGGTGCTTTCATCATTGTGTGAACATCATAGAATGTACTTAACAAACCTAGATGGTCTAGGCTACTACACATCTAGGCTATATGGTGTAGCCTATTGTATCGTTCCTAGGCTACAAACCTGTACAGCGTGTTACTGTAGTGAATACTGTGGGCAATTGTAACACGATGGTAAGTATTAGTGTATCTAAACATATCTAAGCATAGAAAAGGTACAGTAAAAATACAGTATTATAATCTTAGGGGACTGCTGTCATACATGTGGTCTGCTGTTGACTGAAATGTTCTTATGCGGTTCATGACTCAATTTATAGAGTTGTGCAATCATCACCACAATTCAGTTTTAGAACATTTCCATCACCCCAGAAAGTTCCCTCATGCCCATCTGTAATCAATCCCCACTTTCACCTCCAGCCCCAGGCAACCACTGATCTACTTTCTGTCTCTATAGATTTTTCCTTTCTAGACATTTCACATAAATGAAATTATATAATAAGTAGTCTTTTGCTTCTAGCTTCTTTCATGTAGCACATTGAAGTTGATCCATGTTGTAACATGTATCAGTAGGTCATTCCTTATTGTTGAGTTATATTCCATTATGTGGATATATGCCATTTTGTTTACCCATTAACAATCAATGGACATTTGGATTGGTTCCAATTTGGGACTATTATGAATATTGCTGCTATAAACATTCACATACAAGTCTATGTGTAGTCACATATTTTCATTTTTCTTGAGTAGGTACTTAAGAGTAGAATCCAATTTTTATTTTGAAAATTTTCAAATCTATGGAAAAGTCCAGAGAATGGTACATCATATGTCCTTTGCCTGGATTCCTTGTTTGGTGACATCTTGCAATATTTGCTTTATCTCTCTGTCTCTACAAAATATATTTTATGAACTATTTGAAAGAAAATTGCAAACATCATGACATATTATCCCCTAATATTTCTTCTCTTAGGATTAAGGTCATTCTCCTACATAACTATAATACCATTATCACAATGAAGTCTTTTACCAACTTTATTTTGAAATTTTTCAAAACTACAGAAAAGTTGAAAGAATAATACCATGAAGCAAATATTGACCTTGCTGTAATTTGTTGTATTGCTGCATTGACCCTTCCTTCTCGAATTCTTTCACTGCCACTGCTCCTAAAATATTTGTGTTGGGCCATTCTTGGTGCACAGCCATGGAATATTCCTGACTTGTCCTGCTCTTCCTCCTCCACTGCTTACTCCTGGAGTTTTCAGTGATGGTTTCACAAGACTCCGAGGTGCCTCTAGTGTCTTGTCCTGAGGGTTATTACAAAATTCTCAATACATCCCTCACCTCCATCAAGGCTTGGTTCAGATGTCAACTTTGCCATGACACTTACCCTCCCTACACTATTAAAAGTTCCAAGCCCACCTCCCTCTCCTCATTAGAACTTTCTACCCCACTTACTCTGCCATATTTTCTTTTCCCAAAGCACTTATCCCCTTCTAACTAACATAAGGTATAATTCATACATCTGTTATATTTATCAATTGCCTCCACTGCACTAGAACATAAGCTCTATGAGGGCAGAGATGTTTGTCTTTTTTGTTCACTGCTGTATCCCCAAGTCCAAGAACTGTGCCTGGCACATCAAGTGCTCAGTCCACACTAGCAGAGGAATAAACACATGATGCACGTGTGGGTATGTGCAGTATGAATCCTGCAGCCCTTCAGGAGCAGCAGGGATGAGCTGGCCTGAGCCAATATCATCCCCCAGAAAGTGTGGGGAAGGAACAAGGGTTTAGCTTTCATTAACACTCTGAACCCCAAGTGGAAGGCTTTGGAAAACCACCAACCCTTTAAAAACTGAAAAATGAACCTCTCCCTTCAGTAGAACAGACCAAAAATTTCCAGATAGGAAGCCTCCCAATACTTTTCTGAAGAAAGATATTTTTTGCCTCAGTGAGCAACCAAGGTCGAGTAAACTCTCCAAGGACCACAAAACCTGAAACTCAGCCAGCCCTGGACTCCTTGGAGGAGGCAACACCACACCCAGCATATCCTTAAAAGGCCCTTCCTGGAAGGCAGCACCTGCTCCCCAGGCAGCATGGTAGTACCACGTGGCACATCCTGCCTTGGCCTGGCCCTAGGTGTTAAAAGGTGGGGCCACCTGGCCTGGCCAAAAGAGTCAGTCCACAGGCCGGCATGGCCTGGGGATGCCTGAGTGATGTGTTTTGCTTGCTGGGAGGAGCTGGTCTGGTTCTCGCTCTTGAGACCCTGCATTAGAAACTAGGGAGGGTGCTGCCTTTAGCATGGACGATGCTAAAAGGAAGCAGAGTCAGAGGCTTTGAGTCCGAGGAGGTGCTCTGACAGGCTATGAGTGAGCAGAAGCTATGAGGAAGTGCAAGGTAGTGAAAGTTATGAGACAGAAGAAAGCCCTTTGAAGCACAGCAAGAAGGCAAAGGATTACACAAGTCCCTGCCCCTGAGGTCCCTTGGGCTGCCCTGAGTTCAGGATGATATCTGGTTCCAGTCTCTTCGAGGCCTGGCTAGTCCACAGATCCTGTTTTCCAGAAGTTTCCATTTACAATTTCTTTACCACAGACCTTAACACTTGAACTAGGTTGAGTAACACCTTTATCCCTTGCAACCCAAGGAATCTAAGTGAAATAGGAATATGTGAGTGTATAGGGTATACAGTAGCCTAGAGAGAAAGATAAAATTCCTGGAGGATCCCCACCCTTGGGAAACTTATTGTTTGCACCTGTGCTTTTCCCCACAGCAACACATCCCCTTGAAGTGCTCTACGGCCCTGCCCCCCAATGTGTAGTTCAAAACTCGCCTGCACGGACATCGCTTCGGAGATTGTTATAAAAGCTGAACCCAGGGCCCCACCTCAGACCTACTCAACCTGACTTAAATCATAGGAGCATTATAGTTTTTGGACCACCACTTCCTACCACCCAGCTAATATTTCCAAACCCACTGTCCCAATCACCTTTCACTCCTAGACTCCCACTTGCCACAGACTGGATAACCAACATCAGTAATTCTGTTGGTAACAAAGCTACTGGCAAAGGTCTTTGCCTATAAAATGCAGGCTTCTTAAAGCGTCCCTTTGCCTGTATCCTTCAGATGTCTCTCATTAGATTTTGTTTGCAATGGTATTGTAAATGCATGTCTTTTTTTTTTCCCCGAGGTTCATCCTGTTTTGGTAAAATCCCGTTGAGTAAATCCAAGGATTAAGAGAATCTGTTCCTCTAGCCCTGTTCTTTACAACGGTAGATGATCCCTAAGGAGCATTTTAACTACATTCTTTCAACATACCGTCATCCTTGAGAAGTATCTATAGTTTCAGGTTACAGCTTGTTTTCATCTCAAACACCAGAGAAAGAAAAACCCCCATCAAGAGATGAAACACTAAGAAATAAAATGCGATTATTTTTCCAGGAGGGATTTATGTTTCATGTTCCTAAGCCTAAACCATATGCTCTCCCATGTCCACTACCTGGGTCAGTTGCTGGGCCGGGGTCCTAAGCCTTCAGGACCAGCCACACCCCCTGCATTTACAAGCGCACCAGCAGTCCACAAAAAGAGGATTGGAACAGGATGCAGCTTTGTGTGCACCTCCCTCTATTTGTCCTTCCTGTCTTCCTCCCTGTCTCCTTCTTTTTTTGTGCCTTTTATCCTTCTTTTCTTCCTCCCAATAAGATGTACTGAGGGCTAACAACAGGCCACACACTGTGCTGGGCCCAGCTCAGGGAGTGTATGTTCTATCCAGCAGGGAGGATGCAAAATCAATCATCAATTAAATCACTTCAATTTTAAGTGCTAAATACGAGAATTGCAGGCTGATGGACTTCCTTGAGAAAAAATAATGTCTGAGCCAAGGCCCAAAGGATGGGTAGCGGTGAGATGGCAAAGAAAGAGGGGGGTGCTTCCTGATTCCCTGCTGGCCTCTTCGCCTGTCCTGCCAGCCCAGCTCTTGGCTTACCCGTGGAGTGCCTCTGCTCCGACTTGGTGTCTCCAGCCGCTGGCTCCCTGCTGACCTTGCCCAGTACCCTGTTTGCTGAGAGCTCCACAGCCCAGGCTTGGAGACTTGTTCGTGTCGACCTTGGCCTGGGCCATTTTCCACCCCACTTCTCCCATATTGCTGCTGACAGCTCACAGGGTCCCTGTCCAGCTAGGTAGCAAGATATAGGATGGCATCACTTTCCTCTTAGTTTATTAGAAAGCATTTTCTTTGCAAACAGAATTATCTTTGCTCTCAGGACCAGGACAATAACTCAGGCTAGAAGCAGGGATGATAGTTGTGGTGGGGCCAGTTCTTGTGCAGGAGACCATTTCCAACACAGCTGTATCTTCTGTTTGCCAAGGAGCCCACTGGGTCTCAGTGGCATGGCCAGCAGAGCCACGCTTGGTGGGTCAGGGCAGGTTGCATCTTGCTGATGCCTTCAGACAGGCTGGATAGAGACTGCAATGGTGACGTTTTCCCGCAGCCTTCTCTCCAGGTTGCACAGGCAACTGCTGAGTTCCTCCCTCCATCTGAATAAATTCGGGTGTTTTGCTAACTGGACTATGACTTCTTTTTTTCAAAACATCACAGGCATATTTTGGGGTTTCTATTTGTGAACAGGTGCTGCAGGAAGCACGATTCATTTGTTTATTAGGATGTTCATTACCCTGTGTTTTGAAAAACATTCTGAAAAGGAAAAATAGCCTATCTGATGCTTTTTGCTTTTCTCTGTGCTGTGAACAACTGCTATTACCTTTAGTTTACAGAATCCCCATCTGGTTAGGTACTTTGATTTACATTGGCTGGAATCCAGAAGGGCTGATTTGGTTTATTTTAAGGAGTTTTATTTTAAGAAACTTTTGACATTTAAGAATTTAATTGGAACAATCTGTACCCAGAAATTTTTTTAATGCAGTCTAGGATTAAAAGATGTTCTTCAGAGTGTATAAGGGTTTCAGTTTAAAAAAAAAAAAAAAACCAGAAAATCAGGGCTTTCCATACCTGGCTAGTCTTTGTGCTTCAGGAGTTTGCTCAAGCTGTGGTGGGAGAATCCTCAGGTTGGGACTTCTGTCAGTGATAAGCATGGACAGAATGGCTATTTCTAAAATGGACTTTTCTAACCCTCAAACCCAGCTACGCTGGGCTGGACTATCTACCACAGGCCAGTGACGGTGGGGTGAACAGTGTGTTGCCAGCAATTGTCAGATGATTGGGCCTAAACTGGGGTGGATTCAGGAAGTCTGCCTCATCCCTTGGCCTTAGGAATGAGAGCCAGAAAGAGACCAGATTGGTTCAGAATCCATGCACTCTGAGAATTGAAGTCATAACCGGAAGTTCGAGAGCCTGGTGGGGTTTGAGACTCCCAAGAAGGCCCCAGCTTCCAGAGAGTGGCCTGAATCTCTACAGACTTTGTGCATGGTCCACAGAATTCTTTCAGTGAGCTTGAGCTGACTAACATCCCTGAGATCCCATGGATGGAAGCAAAGACCTTCCCAGCCTCAAAAGGAGAACGAGAGAGGGAGAAACCAGGTCCCTACAGCCCAGTGGAGCATAATAAATGCTTACCAGGCTTTGAGTAGTGACTTGCAAACCATACCTCAAGCCCCAGCTTCTCTCACAAATCCACCTCTGCTGCCACAAATTGCCACTTGTGTGTACAACCAGCACTCACCCTCAGCGCGTCTGCCCTGAATTCCTTACTTCCCGATTTCTCCAGAATGCACCGCCATTCTCCAGTCTCCCAGTCCCCACCTTAGTGTTGTTATTCACCTCACCTTACTGCCATAAGACTCAGTAATCAGTTGTGTGTTCTTGGTCTAGTTTCTTAATCTCTCTGATCATGTCTTACCCTCTATTTTTTAAAATACCTACATCATAGGGCTTTTGTAGAGAGCCTTAGATGTCAGGAGTTTGAAATTTATTTGAGAAGTGAAGAGAGAAAAATAAGGTATTAACTTTTTTAAAGCACTTACTATATGTTGGGCTCTATTAGGCATTTACATTGAAAGTTTAGACCTAACATAGCCCTCTCTCAACTTTGCAGTTGTAACTCCTGTTATTCTACCTCTATCTTACTCCAGGCAAACTAGACTATGTCTTCTTACTTGAGCAAGCCTGAATTCTCTCCCAACTCCTTATCTTTGATCATACTCTTCTTTCTACCTGTCATATCTCACTCTTACCACCTTTCTAGGGTGAAATCCCACACGTCTTTTAAGGCCCATTAGTGGTATTCTGATAAATATTTAATAACCAGCTGTCTGGTAAAACTCTGATTTGTAGTGTTTGCCAATTTTTATGGTATAAACATTCCCTCCATGGCCAATTTTAAGTTACCAATCTGACATCAACTGGCTCAAAAAATTTCTGAGAATTTATCTATCATTTCTCAAAGAACAGTATGAGCTTGCCACTAGCACACCACTGAGCTTCAAATGTCATCTGTCTTGATGCCCCCAGTCTGTGGTATGCCTTCTCTCCTTTGAACTTTGTTAGCCATTAGGACTCTCTCATGAAAGGTATTCTGCATTATATTACGGTTATAATGGATCCTTGTTATCATCCCATCTTAGATTATTAATGTTTCAAGGGCATGAACTGTCTTACTCATCTATGTACTCACAATGGTGCCTAGAACAATAATGGTGCTCAATAAATATTTGCTGCGTTAGACTGATGGTGAAGATTATCACCAGGGCTTGACACACTGTTGTGGTGGGGAAACAATGACACCATGTATGTAAAGCACCTACCAGAGTGCTTGGCCCAGCAGTACTCAATTAGTGACAGCTAATTTTACTACCATCTGAGGCTTCGGGAATTAAGGGAGCACACATTTTAAGTTCTAGCAGTGATTCATCAACTCCTCCCACCCCAACATACACACACATTATAATCACCTGGGGAATTTCTACAAGCCCCAATGCTCAGGCCAATAAATTTTTTAAATTTCCCCAAGTGGTTCTGTTGTGGACCAAGTTTGAGAACCAGTATCCTATATGTTTCCAACCCTCTCTCTGGCTAATGAGTCAAAAGTGTCAAAAAGGAAATGACATCTAAATAGAACCAGCTACTCCTTTAAAAATCCTCCTGATCACTAAGCAATTCCAGTAAAAAGGAGGAAAACTCACTTACAGGATCACCCTATTTGGCGATCACATTGGGTGGAGTGACCTGGGAGGGCAGACTGAGAATGAGTAATGCAGCCTTCTGTAGCAGCAGGAGAGAAATACCTCTTTGTCAGCAAACTTCTGTAAGTGAAGTTCTTCAAGCTGGCAGAATTTTAGAGGCATCTCGTTTAAATTAAATTTGGCCCTGTGATGATTCAGTGCAGATTAAACATAAGTCAGTTTTATCTGAATAATCATCAGTGTGTTTGCTCCAATTATTTTGTTCCACCAGAATTTTATTGTATCGAGATAACTGAGCTCAAAATGATTCTTTTTCTCATAAAGTATTTCTGGTAATGAGAATGGACTTCCTTTAAGTCAAGACAATGACGCATTTCTAACTTTGAGAAGCAGGTATTGCTTTCCCCTGAGAGTTGGTGAAACTAAAGCAGTGTGAGAGCTGATTGGTCCAAAGTGACACTGGGTGAGGCCAGACATGAAGCAAGAGATTCCTGTCCTAACCACTTGACACACTTCATCTTTCACGGATACTTAGTGTGGCTTAGTCATGTATCTCTCATATTAAAGATATTCACCAAAAAAAAAAAAAAATCCTTCTGAAAAGTAAATAAAGCAATTCTGCTTTAATAGTCTAGTAGACTACTCTGTTTTTCTTATGAAAATGATAGCCTGATAGTTCACTTTAAAGAAAAGGGTAGAGGGAGAAGAATGTATATGTGTGTATTACAGTCAAATTTTAGAGGTCTATGATGATTTTCTTTGATAACTCACTATGAATGAGTCTTGAACAAATCATTTTTAAATATATTTTTGAGGCACTAAAGAAAATGTGTATGGAGGTATAAGGGGGCTAATGGAAATGCTTCAAGTAGCACTGTTGATTCTGTTGGACCATATCCAATGCTTTTGCAAAGCCGTGTTTATTCTATTCTTAGTTCAATATAGAATTTTCTTACAGACTCTCAGGATTGTCTTTGAAATAAGCGTTTTTAGCTATAAATGCTATTCAGTGGATTTTAATTCTTTTTCTCCTATGCTATATGCATAGCATATCACTAAAATATGTGGATTTTTTTGTACCCTAAAGTGAAATAAACCCTAAAAGAAACTCTTGGCAGAACCTTGGGTTTTAGACCAAGGCTCTATGATACCATAAGTACTTCAAATTTATGGCATTATCAGAACCCTGGTTCCTATGTGAATCACATCCTCAAAACTATGGCTTGCTTTTCCAATACTTTTTCTCTGTTCTAACATTATAAATTTATAGAGTACATATATGTGATACCAACTTCCAATATACCAAACTTACTCCCAATGATTACCAAGAGAGACCACTGAATACCACTACGGGTAGAGCTCAGAGTCAGGAATGAGAAAGTCTACTAACTGTTATCCTCAAATATTACAGTGATTTTGAGTCACCAGATAAAGCTGCAAGACTGTCAGATTAACCAGAAGATCTATCAGATTCTACTTGTCACTGCAAATCTAAAAGGAGACAGTAGTAGTAGAAATAGAAAAGTTCCATCTTCATGTCTTACACATCATTCTTGCTCTTGCACAAGGACTCTGCAATAATTTTTCAGCCAGTCTGATTGTGTGACCACACAGAGAACATCTCAGACTCCCTTTGTCTTGAGAAAATGGGGAGGGTTGCACAAGTTTTCTGGGTTGCCCAGAATCATAATCACCTAAAGCCCCATTGTGTTGCATTAAGTAATAAAAAGGATGATAAACCAAGGTCCAGTTTGGCCACAGGGATGAACCGAGACTAGGAAAAAAGGGGAAAGCTACTGTTATTGCAAAAGTTGTCTATAGAAGAGCAGGGCTATAGATGGATCCATTTCTCTGAATGCCTTACTCAGGAACCTTTAGAAGCCTCATTAGTTGTGTCTACTAAGGAAAGAAGCATTTCATACACTAAAAAAGCAAATATACGCCCATTTTTACCCTGCGAATAACTAGACAGAAACTGATCCAACATTTCTGGATGTTCATCTGCTATGAAAAATGTTAAGATGCAGAAATCCTAACTTCAAAAGATCTGGCATCCTGGCAATGTTACAGCAAATAAGGGTGGAGCACCCAATGTCCACAGGTGAGAGAGAGACCAGGTGAATCAATTAGGATTGGGCTCAATTGCACATAACAAACAAATAACATTGACTTATGTAAGACAGAAGTTTCTTTCTATCTTTCTTTGTCCTGCGTAGGGGCCATGGGAAAATTTTCCTTCACCCTCTGAAGGTTTGGTGGAAAATCAACTCACAAAAGGCAGATGAATTGGAGAAAAGGCATACAAAATTTATTTAACATGATCATAGTGTTACATGACACAGGAGCCCTCAGAACGAAGACCCAAGGATACAAGGGAAATAGTCCATTTTTATGGTTAGGTTCAACAAAGTATGGACAGCCAGGTAGAAATATGATTGGACAAAAAGCATATGATCTCATGCCAATAGACTGAGTGGGGAAACCCAGCAAGGCCTGTCTGTCTAGAGCCTCCTTGGCCTCTCTGTTCAGTATTCCTTCCTTCTGTGTATGAGGCACAATCCTTTCTGAAATGGGGGTCTTATCACCTATAGTCAAGCAAAGTAGATTAGATAATTTCTATATGGCCAGTTTTCAGGCAGAAAGGCAGAGGGAAATTAGAATATTTTTAGGCTTTATGGCTGGCTTTGGGGAAAAGGAGTTCTGGTTTCTATGACCTGCCTTGTGGAAGAGGGAGTCTAGTTTCAACGGCTAGCCTTGGGGGAGAATGGGGCTGAGAGACAGGAGGGCAGGAGAAGGTCAGAGAAAAACTTTTGCTTTTGAGGCTGCTTCTGAGGCCTTCATTTTAGGGTATCATTTTCTGAGTTCCAATACCTGTAAACGAAACACTGTAGGGCTGTCACAGCTACTGCATGTTTTCGGGCATCCAGGCTCCACTCTCCTCAGCACATGGTTTCCACTTCACAGTTAAAGACAGCTGCTTGAAACCCACCCGAGAACAAGGACAAAGAGAAAGAAGAAGAAGCAGAGGAACTAGGGCACATATCAGCTGTCTTTCTGTCAAGTTTCCCAGAAACTGCCTTCCATACATATTACATTGGATATAATTGAATTCAATCGACCATTTATAGCTGCAAGGGAGCTTGGGTAATATGGTGTTTACAGCAAGTGGTCATGAACCCAGGTAGAAATGGGCAGTTCTGTTACAAGCAAGGAGAGAACAGGTATTGAGGTAGGAATCCAGGGGTCTCTGCCAAAACCTGACTAATGTCACTGCTCACGTTCGGGGTTGAGAGGCTGCCACAGCTAGGTGTAAAGCCTAGAACTCAGGAGACCTGGTTCCTATTTTCACTTCTGCCCCAGTATCCAAGTAACCTCGGTAATCTCATTGGTAATATAGATATGTCATTGCTAAAAATTAAATGTGACACACGATATTATAATTAGCAAATTAGTGAATTGCATTTTTGTGTGTGTTTCCATCTACAGGAGATAACCACTTATGTAAAGTGTCCACTGAATTAATTACCTGATCTAAAGCACACGACTTATGAAATCGAACACCCGCACAGGGGAAAATAGAATGGTTGAAACTTTAAGTTGAAAGGGACATTCAAGGATGTCTAATTCAACCTCTCTCCCAATATAGAAATCTCTGCCAAGTAACCCTGACAGATGGTCCCCTGTCTTGTGCTTAAGCACTCCTACAGTGTGTTATTTTGCAGTTCCATTGATGGACAGCTCCAATTGTCAGATAGTTCATGCGGATAGTGATCTAAAAACTCCCTCCCTTGAACCCCCGTCTCCTGAAACAACAGGGAACAAAGCCATTCTCTCCTCTTCATGACAGTCCTTCAACCAATGGAAGATCACTCTATGTCATCTCTTCGTCTTCTCTTCAAGCTAGACAATCCTCATTGTTTCAACTGTTTCTTCGGCCATCAGGTGTTCGCCTCTCTCACCATCTGGGTATATTTCTCTATATTAGCGTTTCATGAATTTTGTTGACTGTGACCCACAGAAAGACAACCATTTTAATTTTTTATTTTTTGTAGAGATGGGGTCTCGCTATGTTGATGGGGCTGGTCTCAAACTCCTGGCTTCCAGCCATCCTCCGGCGTTGGATTCCAAAGTGCTGGGATTATAAGTGTGAGCCACACCGTGCCAGAAATCCACTTTATACATGATCAGTACACATATGCACACATGTAACTGAAATGGAAGTTTCCTAAAATAATACTTAGCCTTATTAGCCGCCATGAACTCATGTACTTTTGAATTCAACTCTATTTTATTCTACTTTATTGTGTTCTTTTTTTTTTTTAATGCTGGTTGCTATCCATTAAGTGGATTGCTTTTTTTTTTTTTTAAAGAGACAGAGTCTAGCTTTGTCACACAGGCTGGAGTGCAGTGGTGTGATCATAGCTCACTACAGCTTCGAACTCCTGGGCTCAAGCGATCCTCCTGCCTCACCCTCCCAAGAAACTAGGAGTACAGGCATGCGCCACCATACTTGGCTAATTTTTTAATTTTTTGTAGAGATGGGGACTAACTATGTTGCTCAGGCTGGTCTTGAACCCCCGGGCTCAAGCAATCCTCCCACCTCAGCCTCCCAAAGTGCTGGGACTACAAGCGTGAGCCACCATGCCCAGCCCATCAAATGGGTTTCATACCCATTCAAGGGTGGCAACTCATAGTTTGAACATCACAGCATCTGGATGCACTCTGATCTATAAGTGTTCTTAGAAGGTAGTGCCCTGATACTGCTGGTTGATCTGAGTGAGCAAAAATGGCTTCTATTTCCTAAGTCCAGAACTTGGTGTTTTTATTTTAAGGTAGCCTGTGTGCATTAAATTTTAAATCACATTATCATGCTGTTGACTGAACATCTGAGTCACTTATAACTATAATACTTTCTCTATATGAACAGTTTCCAAGCCTGCTTTCCCTTACCCTATGTTTATGCAATTTATTTTTTTAAACCTAAATGCAGAGCTTTAATTTAGTCCTGCTAAACTTCATCTTTTTTAGTTTCAACTTTTTTCAATGTTTTGAAAACTTTTTGGATAATGATTTTGTCATCAATCTTCACAATTGTATACCATAAGCATATTTAATAGGCACGTTTTCTGTAGAATAAATTTTCTTATGGTTTAGCTCTCAAAAGATGACTATTTACCTAACATCTGTGTCTCTATTATAGCCATTGAATAAGAAGCACCAAAGACAGAGGCCTGGACAAGAAAATAAAAGTCCTAGGAAATTGGATTTGAGTTTATTTGTCATATAGGTTTTCTACTTAAACTCAATTTAGATAATGTTTACTCACCAAGTGGCAAGAGAATGCCAGCATCCTTCAACTTAATGGGCACTCAATTTATGAAGATCAAACATATATGGACTATACTGCTAGGGCCTGGGAAATTTGCCCCCAGAAACTCTGGAAAGATAGAGATCCACTGATGCAGTACCATCTCTTCTGGCTAGGAAGTAGGACAGGGCAAGTGGACAAGATTCTCATTCATTGATTTATTAATATATTCATTCTATAAGCATTTGTTGCATCAGACTCTGAAAAGCATAAAACAAAGAGTCCTAAATTATGCTGTGGGGGTGTGTGGGGCAGAGGAAATGCATAGCAGGGAGGTCTCCAGCCATCTGCCCCACCCTCAAAGGCATCCACTCCTACTGGCAGGAGGCAGCCCATACTAATCAGCCACTAAGCCTCATGGAGCTCAAGAAATAAAGCCTTAAGGGCTGGTAAGAGTTAGCTGGACAAAGAGAGAACCACATGATAGAAGGCTCAGAGGTGAGAAAAACACAGCTACCTAGTGAACAAAGAACAAAAACACTCCTGGAGAACTTTAAGAAGGATATGGCTTTGAATTTATTGATCAAAAGCTATTTACTTGCCACATGTCCAGGATAAGGCTGTGATGCGGAGACCAGAGGAGGTGGCCTCTGTCTGTGTTCTGTGAAGGACTCCCATCCTCTGCTGAGGATCCTGCAGAGTTTAGGGGCAGCTTGAGCACACTTAATGCATTCGCTACCTGTGGATTCTCACTTCTTATCAGATCAGTTGAAGCTAAAAGCTGCTGGCCAGAATGACAGAGGAATAGGGAAGAAGAGATGGGGTTAGCAAGAAAGGGAATGATTTTCTTTTGATTTTCACTCCAGATTCCAGATTCAGACCAAAGAGAGAGTTTTCTTTTTCTTTTTCTTTGATTTTTGTATTCTTTTCTTTTTTAAAAATGGCAGGTGTTTAGTTTGGGTTTTTAATGAGAAATCAGCATTGTATTCTTCATGGTCCAAAACTCAAAAGGTTCAAAAAAAAATATGTGGTCAAGTTTCCTTCCCTCCCGCTTTCTGCCACCCAATTCCTCTCCCAGACACAACCCGTGTTAGCAGGTCTTGTTTATATTTCCAGAGACAGTCTGTGCACATGCAAGCAGCATGTATTCACATGTACCCCCTTTTTTTCAGTCAAATGACAGCACATTATGCACACAGACAACAAATAGTATTTTGTTTTTCCTTCTACAGAATTCTCAGAATTGACTGAACAAAAAGGGGAAAAAAAATTTTAAATGAAAGAAAAAAAACTAGTCTTCAAGGAATAAGAAAACTATGCCACGGAAGCTGGTCATAAAAAAAGGACAAAAGAAAGGAATAAGAAAAGTAGTGAATAGCCACAAGACCGCAAAAAAAATGTAAATACATATATATTTTTTAAATTTTTTCCTAGCTTCACCATTTATATAACTCAACTTTTCAGGAAGAAACAAGAGTTCGCAGGGAAAAAATATAAAGGGAAGTATTGTTGGCTCTTCCTCCAGATGTTTACTAAAATCCTTGAATTATAAAAAAAAAAGCTTGTAATCTTTTGCTGTCAAATATAAGAAACATGATAAAAGAACACTGAGAAGAGTTACACTTTGTATTTGAAATGTTATGCAAGCTTGAGGATTCAGAAAGCTACACATGACTCTGTATGCAACCTTCAGAAGCAACCTTCAGAAATATTAACAATCTGTACTGACAAAATTAAGGCCATCTAATTTTCTCTTTTATGCTATCAGATTGATGTGGAAAATAGAGAAAGAATGTTCAAGCTGAAATGAATAGAAAGAACATTATAAATGAGTAACAGGATAATTAAAGCATGAAGCAGCCTTCTATGTCTCAAGATAATGGTATGGTAAGTGTAGTTTTAGCTAGTTAATTGGTTAAGAACAATTTGCCTCAGTGACTGTCTTACATTTGAATATGGAATGCTTTTTACTTTGCCAAAAACTGAGAATGGAATTATCATGGAGTAGGTAAAACAAATAGCTTTTGGCCACCAAAAGTGTAATTTCAAGTCAGAAAACTCAATATGAATTAGTCCTGCAGAGACAATTTTCTACTCCACACTATAGAATTCATTGGGATTTGTAGAGGATAAATCTCCCTTCCATTAAAACATTTCCTCTTCAAAACCCTTTTATTGCATGAGAAAATAAGTTTCATTACATTTTGGACCTAACATACACTCAACCAAAAACAATATTGCCCAGCTTGAGGGATGACTCACCTTATTCATCCAACCTGACCGCTGATAACTTTTGGCAGTTTCTAAATATCAAACCCACCCTCAAAGGAGGAGAACTTGTCAATCTGATAACGCTCAAAAGACAGTGTCATAGGTGCAGAAAGTAATTCCCCAAGAGGAATTCCAGAAACATTGTGAGCAAAGTCATCAGTGTTAAAATAAATATATGGCGGCATCATGTCACTGTCTCCCAAATTACCTCAAAGGAGATATACTCATTTAGATGGTGAAGTTCTGTACAAACTCATTTGCAGAGGAAATCCAATCTTCCAGGCTTAGAGAATGATGACAAGAAGCAAATCTAAGAACTATCTTGCAACTTGAAATTGATTTTCAAATTAGCTAATTCTCTAATTGAATCTTAATTATATATAAAAATAATGCATAGAAACAAAAAGGAAAGGAAATTTACTAGAACATGTGTATGGATCAGATTATAGGAGATTTTATCCTCTACTCCTTTAAAGTTTATTTTCTGCATTTTCCACGGTGATTATGTACTACTTTGGTAATAAAGAGCAGAGAGAAAAGTTCAAAACTGAAACATCCATTTCTATGTGGATATGTATTTCTATGTGGATATGATGCAAATACCTTAAACTACAAAAATTTTATTTAATTAAATTTTAAATTTCTAGAGAGCAGGGAGCAGGTCTAATGATGCATAATGCAGCTGTGGTAGGTGCAAAGAGCCCTTGGCTGGGAGTCTCATTTCTAGTTCTACTGAGTACTATGTGTTTGACCTTGGACAGAGCCCTTGTCTTTGGATCTTAATTTCCTTGTTTATAAAATGAAGGGGTTGGACCAGGTCACCTCTAAAATCCATTCCAGCTCTGAAATTCATTGACTCTCTGACCCACTGTGGGTGCTTAATAAATAACAAGCACACTTCCGGAGAACCAACAGAATCACTTGCAGTTGGACACCTCTGTCAATAAATGCTTACCTGGCATTCACGTGGAATGTGGCTGTGATTGAAGGACAAATCAGAGATGGGCCCCCAGGGTCCAGCAGAGGCCCCCAGACAGACCTAGGGGAGATTTAGGCACTTGCTTGTTCCCATTGCCTCAGGGTTCAAGTTTTTACAAGATTACTAGAAGCTGAAACCCCTTGCAGGCATAAAGAACCAAAGGCACAGATGGAGAAAAGTAACATTCATGAGAAAGGGAGCTCATCTGCTTTTACAGAGATAAAATCATGTAAGTCTTTAGAATAGGGGGATGCAGAATTTTCAAAAACTATTAAATAAGGTCAATGCTCAATTTTAATACTCTACAAGTCAAAAGTAACCTATTTATGAATGATATTATATGTCATTTCATTTCACCACAGAATTATTGTGCTTGGTATATTTTCCTTTTAAAATTTATGATTGTTAATTACAAATTTGTTGGTGGATTTTTGTTCTCAACTATTTGTGCTTTTTAACACAAATGGAGTTCTAAGCCACTGATAGCATCTTTTAGAATTTGCCAATTTATAAGGAATGGAGCCAAGTCAAGAATAAACCATCAACACTATAAAAAAGTTTGTATATTCCTTAAGTGTCGCAAAGATACAAGAAGTAGCCCCCATTTTCAGAAACAGACTGGGAAGAAGGGAAGGAAGGAAGGAAAGAGGGAGGGAAGGAGGGGGAGGGGAAAAGGAGGGAGAGGGGAAGGGAGGGAAAAACAAAGGAAAAAAGGAAAAGAAAGAAGGAAGGGAGGGAGGGAGAGGGGGAAGGAAGAAAGGGTCTCACCAAAAACATTTTTTGCCACAAGTAACTTTCTTATATCCCTCATTTTTCTAAACTGTTCCAGGAAGAGTACTTACACCTATTGCTTCATTCTAATCATTTCACAGAACCTTGAAATACTGAGAATTTCTCTTGGGACGAGTCTTTGCCTTTCTAAAGGCTATTTGTTTCCTCCCTCCTCATAAGTGTGGAAAGACAGAGGCAGATTCCTGCTCATATTTTAGGGGGTGGAAGTGAAGGGGTCAGAGAACAAGCCATTTGGAGGATGACGTGCCACCCCAGGGAGGTGGATGTGCTTCTCAGGACCCCAACACGTGTGGACAAGACACCCAACCAGTCTTCTCATATTCTGCAAAATTTGACTACCTTCCCTACATCAATGGCCAAGTGTGCTTTATAATTCCAGCAAATCCAGGAGCATTATAATTTTTTTCCATGCCTTTGAATCCAACAGTTCTGCAGCACTCTAACTACTTCCTGCCTCTATAGAAGTATTTTGATTTGCTTCTTTCTATCCTTTCCAAGTGGAAATGAGCTTGAAGTCTTTAAAAATAAAATTGTATCTCTCAAGGTCATTGCTTGAGGAATAGCTGGCAAAGGGGCACTTGGTTTTTCAGACAAGATCTCTGAGAGGTTAAAAAAAGGCTGGAGTCCCTTCCACTCTCTGAGGCTCCAGGTCTAATTTTCTTTGAATGAAGACAATCCCAAATAGGGTGAAATGTTTTGTTGTTTTTTTAATGTGTAGTTTTAACAAGCAAAAATTCTTAACGCATACACACACAAAATACAACACAGTATAATAAAGCTAGCTAACTGCAGAATTGATTAAAAGGCTAGCTCATAATACATGACTACTGGTGTGGCTTATTATGAGACTGGAACTAAAGTGGTACAAAGATCATTTTATGTTAATCTCGTCAGGCATCCTGTGTTTGTACGTTTAACTTCATCTGAAGTTAAAGGCAAAAAAAGCTCCTAAACGTAAACTTGAGGCCGCAGCCCAGTGCTCCCCTTCCCCTTCCCTTTGGGTTATGGCATAAAACTGGCTTTAAAGTCTTCAGGGCCACTTGCAGACAACATCTTCATCAGGTACAGTTATCCTTAAAACTAGGGAACTAGGTCAGCACGGTGGCTCACGCCTCTAATCCTAACACTCTGGGAGGCTGAGGAGGGAGGATCCCTTGAGCTCAGGAGTTTGAGACCAGCCTGAGCAAGAGTGAGACCCTGTCTCTACAAAAAATGGAAAAATTAGCTTGGCGTGGTGGCGCCTGCCTGTAGTCCCAGCTACTCGGGAGGCTGAGGCAGGAGGATCCCTTGAGCCCAGGAGTTTGAGGTTGCAGTGAGCTATGATGATGCCACCGCACTCTAGCTGGGGTGACAGAGCAAGACTCTGTCTCAAAAAAAAAAAAACAACAAAACATAAAGAACCTAGGAAACTCAAGATGGTCACTCATTCCTGTTTTCTCAAACAGCCCCTTCATTTTTTAGAAAACCCTAAGGATAGGGCCATACTTTCTGTATCAATTTAGAGTTTTAAATGACATCGTTTTATCCTATGCATTCTTTTCTTTTCAAGACTACAGCTCCCTGTGAATAGCTTTTTATATTCCTTATCCCTTTCTTGGATCTCCTGTAGCTCTGGACAACACCCAAATTCATGATGTCACAAGTAAGCAAGTTTGGGCCATGAGAAGAGAAAAGAGCATCTCACTGTGGTGATCTGTCACGGCACATCCTTTGTGGTCTTCCCTACCGTGCCCCTGTTTCCTGCATAGCCAGCAAACCAGAGTCACCTTTCCCTCTCTTTTGTGGGGCCTCCCACATAGGTAACTGAGATCCGCAATCTTTCTGTTGTTTTCCACTCTCCCTGAACAAGCTAACCCAAAACTCACTGGGGTGTTGGTATCACATAAACCTCCCCAACCCCCAGCCACGGGACCAGTACCCTCCGTGGCCTGTTAGGAACTGGGCCGCAGAGCTCCGCCATCCCCCACCCCCAGTCCGTGGAAAAATTGTCTTCCATGAAACCAGTCCCTGGTGCCAAAAAGGTTGGGGACCGCTGACATAAACCATGACCCCCCTCTTCTCTATCTGTAAGTATTTTGAAAGATAACACTCCATTGATTGCTACTTGGGCAGATTCCCTTTCCAAACTGTACTTTGGATCTAAGATAGACTTTTTTCAGAGCATGTGTGCAGGACAAACACTATGCTGATCTTAATAATTAAAACACTTCCTGCCAGGATGCATTTTTAGTTGTTGAGTGTAAGTGTCCCAGAAAATATAGATTGTTCCAATCATTACTCCCTCTCCACCCCCTGGATCAGCAATGAAGCTGCGAGTGTTTTCTATTTCATAGCTTCAAATATTTGATTTCTTGAGACTAATGATTAGATGCTCCTTGCAATGATGCTTAAAAAATAAAAAATAAAAAAAGCAGCAGCAGCAGGAATTCTGGATCAAGTATACTTAAAAGAGATAAACGGATGAATGTGGGATATTATTCACCGTAAGAATCTTAAAATTACAGTAACATTTCAGTTTCCCATTTTGTTGAAGATAAAGCTGAAAAACCTAATGAATGTCTTATTTTAAATGGTATTTATTATTTTAGAAATATCCTGACACAAAACATTTCCTCTTTTGATTTGTTTTAATTTGGGGAGGAGGCCTTCAGAAAAAAATGGAGGAAACAGTCATAAATGTTTCCCTGCCATATCCTCAAGTCTTCACCCGCTCAGTGCTCTGCAGCTGCCTTCATGTGGACACCACCCAGCAGCCAGGTGTGACAAGAAAAGCACAGAGCCAGGTTCAAATTCTGGCTCAAGCAATTATTAGGAGTGAGACCCAGAGTAAGTTCCTTGACAACTTTCTGCCTCCATTTACTCCTAGAGCTTTTGTGAGAACAAAAAGAAAGAAAACACTTGGTTTTACTGGAACCAATTTATAGTAGACAGTAAGTGCTACTCTGTGCCCCTCCCAGCTGGTGATGGTTCTGAGAGGCTGTGAGAGCTCCCCCAGGGGTCACAGGCTTGGAGAAGACGGAAGTCCTACCCTGTACATGAGCCCGTGGCACTTTGAAGTGGGCCTTGTGGAGCCCTTATCAGTGCTTACCCATGCTTGTCCCCAGGTTCCTCTACCTGGCTGTCAATTGCCATTCATTGCAGCCACCTGAGTTACAGTCACTTGCCATTTATTCACCTCTCCCTGTCCCAGGATGATGAGGAGTCAAAAGCAGGTGTGGTTGGTGCCACCATACAGTGATAGACAAGAACCCTGAGCCCGTGTAAGAGAGAGACACACTAAATAAACTCAAGTTACCACGAAGTAGTCTTTAGAGAGAGACCTCACCCTTGGCTTTTGACTCTTTATTTTTGAGGAGTATTTTTATGTGGAATAAGCACAGTTTTTCCTACAGACCTAGTAAAATTTCACATTGCCTCTTTGTGTTTTCCACGCTAACTCTCACAAGGACAGACTCGTTTTGACACTGTTTGCAACCTACTCATCGAAGCCAGTGTGCTTTCTGGGTCTGTCTGTCACTTAGAAGGTTAATGTCTGGGGTGCTTCTTTCACAATTGCCCCCTTCTGATATTAAGCACTGTGAAGATTTAATAGGGTAGTTGTACTAGTGGGAGGAGATGTAAGATCTCCCCAGACTTTCAGGGATAATTAGAATCAGTCAAAAATAGAAAGAAATTGGGATTCTACTGGGTGTTTTCCCTTCTTCCTGCTTGGTGGTTCTAGTTCAGTTCTCTGGCCTCATCAGAGCTGAGGGTTTGTGGATTTCTCCTATCGTAGCTTTGGCTTTTTCTACTTTACATTTTTCTCTTGCTGTTTCTTCCCTGTTTCCTTTCATTGTTTCTTCCTGTCTCCTTTTCTGACACTGGCAGAAATTTCTAATTTCTCATTTCTCATCTCTTCCATAAAAGGAATAAGTTTCATCATTGCTGACCAATTCTGTCTATTTTTTGTTCTCTGTGGGCTTATGCTGAAGCTGTGTTCAAAACTTCCAGTGTACCCTGGGCCCTGATAAAACCATAGAAAGTGGAGAACCCACCCCAAAAATAAACAGTCACTTCCTCTCGGAAGGGCCATTAGCAGTACAATGAGCACTTCTTTTGTCAAAAGCTATGAAAGGGAAACTATTTCTATACCAAATGAAGTCAATGAAACTGGTGTCCTGTGTTCAATCAACAAATACTTCTTGGCCAGGCACGGTGGCTCACATCTGTAATCTCAGCACTTTGAGAGGCCAAGGTGGGAGGATCTCTTGAGGCTAGGAGTTTGAGACCAGCCTGGCAGCATAGCCAGATCCTGTCTCTACAAAAAATTTAAAAATTAGCCAGGCTGGTGGTGTGTACCTGTAGTCCCACTTGCTTGGGAGGCTGAGGCAGGAGGATCACTTGAGCCCAGGAGTTCAAGGCTGCAGTGAGCTATGATCATGCCATTGCAGTCCAGCCTGGGTAATCAGGTCAAGAAATCAAGACTGGCTTGGTGTGCATCCTTGAGAAGGCACATGAGTCAACAAATAATAAAAAGGCCCATCAGTGACATCCCTTCCCCCATCTTCTCCCTTCTCTGAATTATTTTTCTCCATATTGCCATTGCCATCTGACATACCCTATACTTTGTTCATCATTAGTCTTCCCCCAGCTAGAATGCCAGCTCTGTGAGGGAGGGATTTTCATGTCTTTGTCATGGCAAATCCCTAGTACCTGAGCACTGCCCGTCACATAGAGGGCTCAAACATGTGTGCCGAACAAATGAAATGCAATGTGATGAGTGCAGAATCAGAATGTGGACCAAGTGCTATGGAATTCCAGGAACCCACATAAAACAAAGAGGTTAGAGTGTGTGTGTGTGTGTGTGTGTAAAAATCGGATTCAAAGAGGAGTATGATGCTTTGAGATTGAAGTAGATAAAACAGCAAAGAGTTCAGAAAAGGCTTGGTCATCTGGTACTAGGGTGGAGATTTGTGACTGAAGGGAAATCTAACATTTTCTCCCCTTGAAGCACATTAAAGTGCTTGTTGTATTAGCGACGCTTGCATTTCGTTTGGAAGGAGAGGAAATGGGGTGTATTCTCAGTGCTCCCTTAGAACCCAAAAGGAAACCTCTAACCCAGTGGCCAGAGGCAGGCACAGGGGACTGAAGAACTCAGGTGCGGGGAGCTGGCTGGCTCTGCTATGTGACCTTCCCTCTCAGAGGTCTGTAATAACACAGACCTTGCAAAGACCTAAGGATTAAATGAGAAAATGAATGGAGAGTGTTTACATAGCGCCTGCCTGTTAAGCCCCCAGTAGAAGAGGTAGATTCTTGCAGTCAGGTCACAACAGGAAAAACAGCTCATAACCTTGTACATCCACATTGCTGAGGATGGGGACACCACACTGCTAAGAGTATATATGTAGTTTCAGGTACAGCCCAAACCTGTTTTATTCCTATACAAAGTGGCACTGCATTGGACACAAATTAGGTGCCAATAAATATTACTATCCCCTCCCATTGTCAACCTTTCCCAAACATAGTGGGGAACTGAGCACAGGGAGAAGTCACGCGCCTCTCCCTTTCCCAGGAGCAGTGATGATTTTCTTCCACTAGAATGTGGTTACCTGGGTGACCCAGTCATTAGCCTGTTCTCCCTCACATTATCCACACTCACTTTCTCTCACGCATGCGCCCTCCCCACTTCTGCTGCAAAAGCTTTTTGCAGAAAAACTTAATCTACAATTTTACAAGCTGCCATCACCATCTACTTAAAACATTTTTTTCTTTCCTGAATGCATGCACACATATTTTTATATATGTGAAGAAAATGCTTTTTCTCTGGGGCAGAGGAAGGGAATAAAAAGGCACACAATGAAAGAGAAAGAAGGAAGGCACTGGGAAGCAGGGAAGCCAGCGGGAGCCACTGGGACTCTGTGGGTTCCCTGGGGATTGAGTTTCTAGGGGTTGGGCGGCTTTGTGAGTGTGGGGATCGACCACTGAAAGAAATGGGTTCCAAGGCCAGACTTGGCCTTTGGGTTATGCTCACCTGGCCAACTTGAGCACTAGATGAAATTTTAGATTCTTAGGAAAAGCCTGGGACTCTAACTAGGTTTTTTGTGCCTGTTTCATTTGAGTCTTTAATATTACCCTATATAAACCTTGACCTGGTTGTTTCTGTTTTTAATAAAATTTATGTACATGCCTTGCTACTTGCGTTTAGGAATTTTCACATATGGATACAGCCATAATCAACCCAGATCAAGATATAGAATACTTTTAATTCCCCAAAAAGTCTCTTCATACCCTTCCCAAGTCCAAACATCCCACCTCACACCAGGATACTATTGTTCTGACTTCTGTCACCATCCAGTAGTTTTGCCTACCCTTGAACTTCACATAAACAGAATCACACAGTAGGTATTCATTTGTGCCTAGCATTTTCAACTCAATATCATGTCTGTGAGATTCATGCACGTTGCTACATATAGCAGTAGTTTGTTCTTCTTATTACTGTATAATATTCTATCATATAAATACATCACAATTTATTCTCAGTTGTTGATGTTTGGGTTGTTTCTAGTTTGGGAATATTGTGAATGAAGCAGCTTTGAACATTTGTCTAAATGTCTTTAGGTGGGCTTATGCATTCATTTCTCTTGGTATTAGGAGAAGAATTCCTCAGTCACAAAGGAGACACACATTCGGTTTGTAGTAGATAATGCTGAATGAGTTTCAAAGTATTTGTACCATTTTATACTCATATCACTACTCTATGCTACTTCCTGCCTTAAATGGCAAGGTGTAACTTATGGTTGTAAAACTAAACACATTCTTTTGGTCACCCTACGTTCTCAGCCCTCATTTACAAATCAAGGTTTCATCAGTTACTATTAGTGATAGTTTATACCTGTTGTCCCTCTACCTGGAACACTCTGTCCCTGGGTATTCCCAGGGCCAATGCCTTGTCATTCAGGTCTCAGCAAGGCCTTCCCTGACCACCCCATCTAAATTTGCACCCCTGCCTCCCTATCCCATCATTCACTATTGCATCACTCTGCTTTATTTTCTTTCTAGAATTTACCCTGTTTGTTTATCAGTTTATCTGTTGCATCCCTCTACTAGGAATGAAGGCTCCATGAGAACCGTGCGCTTACCTGTAATAGATCTCACTACTACATTGTATCACCCATACTTAGAACAGTGCCTGGACATAGCAGGGTGCTGTGGTAGCCAGCTTGCAATACGGCCCCAGTGACTGTCACCTCCTGGTGTTCATACCCTTGTGCAGTCCCCTCCCACATTGAACAGAGCTGTCCTGTAGAACCAATAAAATATTGCAGAGGTGACGTGTACAACAGCCAAGATTAGGTAATAAAAGCATGTGGCTTCTGCCGTGCTCTCTCTCGGATTACCTGCTGTGAGGGAAGCCACGTGGCAAGGACATTCAAGCAGCCTTGGAAAGGTCCATGTGGCAAGGAGCTGAGGTCTTCTGCCAAAAGCTTGCACCAACTCTCCGCCACTCGAGTGAGCACTGGGGAAGCAGACTTCAGCCCCAGTCGGGCCTTCACATGGCTGCACCTTGCCTGACATTCAGACCACAGGCTTGTGAGAGGCTTTGAACCAAAACCACCCAGCCAAACTGCTTCCAAATTCCTGACCCACCAGAAACTGAAAAAACCTCATGTTTTGTGCAGTTTCAGACTGCTAAGTTCTGAAGTAATTTGTACACAGTAATATTTTTAAAATACCAGGACTCAGCAAATATTTGTTGAATAAATGAATTAATAAATAATTGAATGAATCAGATTAAGAGCAACATAAAACATGGCCTTATACCCTGTGTCTTTACCTGGTCAGATACATGTGCCACAGGCTCTCCTCTGTCCTGTGTATTTTAGCTTAAGCTTATGACCCTAGAATAGGATTTCTCAACCTCAGATATTTCAGATAATTTTTTGTTTGTGGGACAGTCTTGTTCATTGTTGTAGAATGTTTAGCAGCATGCCTGGTCTCCACTCCCTAGATGCCAGTAGCAACCCCTCCCTACAACAAAGTAGTCACAACCAAAAATGTCTCTAAACATTGCCAAATTTCCCCTGGGGTGCTAAATTGCCCCCACTTAAGAACCACTGCTCTAAAGTTATCATTGAAGAGAGATTAGAAGTATTCACAATACTGGTTGGGTCCAGAGCTGGTATAAAATTATATAATGTTTTCAAAATATTTGATTTACAAAAATCCAATCAATGTGTAAATTATTTTTCAATAAAACATCTTAGTTAAGCAAAGTATATTTATACGTAGAAAAATCCTTTCTTATAAGTAAATGGTTCAATTAATATAAATTGTTGCAAGGTATGAATAAAGATGACACTATGACCAGCTCAAGTTTAACCTCTGGTTAAATAAAATGTTGAGAAGGTGATTTCTCCCTTGAATCTTCCTTTGAAAAGGCAACAGACACTACTGTAATAGTAGAGCAGCCCAAGAAACAAGTCTTCCTAGAACATGCCTTTGTATTTCCTGTTTCCTCTGGCCTGAAAGCTTTCTCAAGAGAACCAGATGGTTTGCTTTCTTACTTTGTTCAGATATCTGCTGAAATATATTTTTATCAGAGAGACCCCCCAAGACCAACCTTCAAAAATAGCACACTCCCTGACCTGGCACTCCTGGTCCTCAACAGCACTTATCACCATCAGATAGACCATATATCCAATTTTTCCTTGTTGTCTGCCTCCACCCTGCCAAAATGTCAGTTCCAGAGGGCAGGGATTTTGTTTTATTCTCTGCTGTATCCTTACACCTGGGATGGTGCCTAGCACTAGGCAGGTGCTTAATAAATACTTGTCAAATGAGCAAAAGAATGGCAGTGGTGGGTGGTGGATGGTGGCCAGGGAGGGGCCAAATGCCAAGGTAGACTCAAAGTGCCTTGGGGACTGGGGTTGGAGGGAGACTTTAAAAAAAAAAATAGGGTTTATTTTTCAACAGTTTTAAACTCAGAGCAAAATTGAGCAGAAGGTACAGAGATTTCCCATATGCCCTCTGTCCCCACACATGCTCAGCCTCCCCATTATCAACAGCCCCCACCAGAGTGGTGCATTTGTTACCACTGATGAACCTTCACTGACACATCATAACCACCCAGAGTCCATAGTTTACATTAGGTTTCACTCTTGGTGTTGTATATTCTATGGGTTTGGACAAATAAAAGTATAATGGTATATATCCACCACCATTACAGTATCATACAGAGTATTTTCACTGCTCTATAAATCCTCTGTGCTCCACCTATTCATCCCTCCTCTCCCCCCAACCCCTGGCAACCACTGATCTTTTTACTTCCATAGTTTTGCCTTTTCCAGAATGTCATATAGTTGGAATCACATAGTATGTAGCCTTTCACATTGGCTTCTTTCACTAAGTAATACACATTTAAGTTTCTTCCATTTCTCTTAATAGCTTGATAGCTCATTTCTCTTTAACACTGTGTAATATTCCATTGTCTGGATGTACCACACTTTATTTATCCAGTCACCTACTGAAGGACATCTTGGTTGCTTCCAAGTTTGGGCAATTATGAATTAAGCTCCTATAAATGTCCTTGTGCAGGTTTTTGTGTGGACATAGATTTTCAACTTCTTTGTGTAAATACCAAGGAGCATGATTGCTGGATTGTATGATAAGAGTATGTTTAGTTTTGTAAGAAACTACCAAACTGTCTTCCAAAGTGGTGTGCCATTTTGCATTTCCACCAGCAACGAATAAGAGCTTCTGTTGCTCTACATCCTCGCCAGTGTTTGGCTCTGTCAAGATTCTGGATTTTGGCCATTCTAATAGGTATATAGTGGTATCTCATTGTTATTTTAATTTACATTTCTCTGATGGCATATGATGTGGATCATCTTTTCATAATGCTTATTTGCTGTCTATATATCTTCTTTGGTGAAGTGTCTGTTAAGGTCTTTGACCCACTTTTCAATCAGGTTGTTTGTCTTCTTATTGTTGAGTTTGAAGAGTTCTTTGTATACTTTGGATAACAGTTCTTTATCAGATATGACTTTTGCAAATATTTTTTCCCAGTCTGAGGCTTACCTTTTTATTCTCTTGACAGAGTCTTTCACAGAGCAGAAAATTTTAATTTAATGACATCCAGGTCATCAATTCTTTCTTCATGGATCATGCTTTTGGTGTCCTATCTAAAAGGTCACTGCCAAACTTGAGGTCATCTAGACTTTCTCCTGTGTTACCTCCTAGGAGTTTTATAATTTTATGTTTAGGTCTGTGATCCATTGTGAATAAATTTTTGTGAAAGGTATAAGGTTTGTGTCTAGATTCATCTTTTTGCATTGTTCCAATACCCTTTGTTGAAAAGACTACCTTTTCTCCATTGTATTGCCTTTGCTTCTTTGTCAAAGATCAGTTGGGTCTATTTTTATTTATGTGGGTCTATTTTTAGAGAGGGAGACTTTTCAGTGCATATCGTATTGTACCTTTGGAGTTTTGAATCATATGCAAATAATAGCTATGTAAAACAAATAAAAGTTAAGAGAAAAATATGGCCAGTTCTCTCCTTCCCCCAAATGGGGGTAAATATTGCCTGCTTTACCATCTCAACATTACTTTACATGAGTATCATACTTAAAAAGTATTTTTACCATGTCTCATTTACCATTGGTGTAAAATTGAATTTTGCTATAGTTATTGTTTATACAATATAAAATGAAAGATTATTTTGGATACTTATTCTTTATTTTGAGAATCTTTTGGCCTCTTTTAAGTCATGCTTTAGTCCAGGCAAGGTAGCTCATGCCTGTAATCCCAGCACTTTGGGAGGCCAAGACGGGAGGATCCCTGGAGGCCAGGAGTTCAAGACCAGCCTGGGCAACACAGGGAGATACTGTCTCCACAAAAAACTTTTTTTTAAATTAGCTAAACATGGTGGTGCACACCTATAGTCCTAGCTACTCAGGAGGCTGAGGCAGGAGGATCACTTAAGCCCAGGAGTTCAAGGTTACAGTGAGCTGTGATTGTGCCACTGTTCTCTGGCCTGCCAGAGTGAGGCTTCAGTGTTTCTTCAGTTTTTTCAAGTATATTCAAACATATATAAGCAAAAAAAAAAAAAAAAAAAAGTAAAGCTATCATTACATGTAATCTATAGTTATAAAGAACAATTATTTAAGACACATTATGTCTACTTAAATTGATAGCTACTTTTTGAGAAAAGTGAAGTATAAATTTAAGTATTGTAAATCAAAGAGTTTAAATGCATCATGGAGACATTCTAAGATGATCCTGTGGTGAATAGTTTTATCTTAAAAAAATTAAAGCAAATCCTCCGCAAAGCAAGTAATTAACCCTTATTCTATCCTGTCTTATCCTTATCCCACCCAAGCTACATACCGGTATCACATCTGGCTTCTTGAGGGACATGATTAAAGGTATGAAGCCATGATTAACAGTAAAGGGCAGGGCAGAATCACAAGATCCTAAACATGCCTGTCTTCTTGCTGCATTGAACTCTGTTGGGCAGGACACATGCAATGGGGATGGGGTAGGGGGACAAAATTGGACGAACAAATGGGTGAACGAGTGAAAGAGTGGATAGTAGGACTACTTTATGGCAAAGCAAAAGTAGAAATTCACTTCACAAGTCACTCCATCTTTTTGGAACTGAGTTCAATGGAGCAAAATGATGCAGAAAAATATTATGTAGAAAATAATCACTTCAGGCTACTTTGGGTAGCCTGGTAGTTTTTTGGAATACCATGAAAGTGCAGCAGACAGATCAGCCTGACATTCAAAACTTAGAGATGCGGCAGCTGCTGCTGTGGGGAAAATAACCGTGGAGGTACGGAAGCAAGCTGTACACACTCAAGGTTTATAAAAGTGGCCCAAACTGAGACTTAAGGGACAGTTCTTAGAGGTTCAGGGTCAATCTTTATCTTTTACCCACTTTTACAAAGAAAAAATAACCATCAGTATCATTTTCAAATTCAAAGGATACTTACTTTAAGGAAGCTACGTGCCCAGATCACCTATGATGAGGGGGTTTGCTGCAAGCATACACTGGGGAGCAAGGGACACGTTGCCTCTTCAGGCAACAGCAGGACTTCTAGGTCTCACTTCTGTCTAAACAGCTTGGTGCAGCAGGAGAGAATGAGGACAATAGCTCCGTGTTCTTTAGGATACAGCCTGAGCACATGCTTCAACCTCTCCTTGTTCAGTTAGTGTTCGAGTCTCCCCAAAAGAGTATTGAGTTGGTCTGTCCTCATTCAAAATGGGACAGTTTCACATCAAGCCACCTCCAGCCTATGTATGGGTTTTGCCTTTGCCTGTGGATCAATCCCTTGGCCAGCCCTATCAGTTGCAGCTAAAGAGCATAGTTGGTCACTCGACACAGAGGGCACGAGCCATAGCAACTGAGGCAACCAATAATCAGGCTACTTTCAGTGAAAGGCAGCTGTGAGCATGGTGGGGACAGGTTATACCCCAACCACACTGCACACGTTGAAGGCAGTGCTATCCCAGTCGTCAGGGTTATCTTCAACCTCTCCTTCTGTATGGCTGGTCAATCACCAAGACTTGTCAAGACTTCTCTAAAATCTCTCTCAGATTCTTCCCTCCTGCCCTCTTGGGCAGACACAGACATATGTTGCATCAAGCCCTCTTCAAGAAATGACTCACTGCCCAGCTACCGGGGGTGTGGTTGCCTAACAGCCTCCAGCTGTCAGCTCCTTCAGGATCCACCTCAGCTTTTAAGGCAAGATCACTCTCTTCTCTGGGGGATATCTAGCCAATCACTGAACAGGATAGTGGTGCAAAGCCCTTGTCATTTCCACTCAGTGCAAGACTCTAATGGGCACTCTATGTGCTTGGGCTCCTGGGGGTGCGGGGGCTGGCAGACTTTGCTTCTGACTGCTCCACTTGCCCCATTGTCTCCCTCCCCTTTTCCTTCAGAGGTCTTACTCCCCAATAAATCTTTTGTATTCCCAACTCAGCACCTGCTTCCTGGAGAACCTAACCCGCAACAGAGGCTCCCCTTCCCCTGCCCTGAGGGTATGGTAGATTCCACTGTTCAAGAGTGTCCTGTAGTTTGAAAAAGTCTCCCAAGACCATGCACCCATCCCAGCCATGGTGGTATTTCCCCTGGGCACAGTGGAAAGTACCATTGACTTTTCACCTCGAGAGGAGAGGTCTAAAAGGAGAAACAAATGATGTGTTCAGAGCTTCAATAACCATCATGTGAAAAAAATGAGAAATGGGTACAAACCACTGGGTTTTGGTTCAATACTGTGACTTTTGCTTATTTTTTTTTCCTCTGTCCATTCTTTCATTCATTTTTTTAAACAATTAAAAGTGTTCAACTGGGCTAATTGAAAGCTGGATTCATTGAATGAGCAATTGGACCACATGAATTGTCAAGTCCAGGTTCTATGATTGTATTGAGAATTCTACATTCCTTACTTGCTGTGGGTGATACAAAGAAGAAAAGTGTCTTTGATTCTAATAGTTCACAATCTAGTTAGCAAGACCCTGTCTCAAGCAGACCTTATTTAAAGGCAAACTGTATAAATAGAACTGTTTATAATACTACCTTAATACTTTATCAATACCAAATCTCTGTATACTTTCTCAATATGTGAAGTCTAAAGCATATTTAAAACCTAGATTTAAGCTAAACACACATGCACACGATTTAGAAGCAGGAGGACTCTTGGTCCTGTAATCCCTTCCTTCTACTATAGGTTTAGAAGACTAAAATCATTTGACCTTCAGGTCAAAGAATAAGAATCACCTATTTCCTTGAGCTTTTGCCCAGGTAGAAACCACATTAAAATGGAAAAGGGGAACCATTAAGAGGAGTGTTACAGGGAATTTTAATTTTTGAAAGAGTAATCAAAATTGTAATTTGAAAATTAAAAATTTAAACAGCTCAATGGTGAAAAAAGAAAAGAAATAAGAAAAAGTTACAAGGATAATATTCAAACTTGTTCTTTTTTTTACTATTTTCATTAAAAATCAGAGTTATATTAACAACTACCAATATTCATTCTCTACACTAATCCTTGAGAATTTTAAAATATTTTTTAATTAAATAGAATGGAATGGCATTTGACAAAGTCAGCTTCTAGATCTTAGACCTTGTAGGGGAGAAAACCCGGATGCGCTAAAAAGACCACATATTTGCTTATATGTGTTACAATTCCAATAATGTAGATGAATAATATCTGCAATGATATTTACAAACATAGCTAAGGGTCAGTTTAAGGCAAGGTGAGTTTTAGATTAAGTAAAACTTAGAATGCAAATAAAAACAAAAGTGAGGGGCAGGAGACCATAGTGTCTAAAACACAGGTGTCCGAGTCTAGCTTTGTTTTGCATTCAAGGTCTGCCTCTTCCTGAAGAACTTTGAGCAAGTTACTTCACCTGTGTGTGTCTCTGTTTTCTGCAAAATAAGGACAAGGAAGCCTACCTCATTTTGGTTTTGTGAGATTTCATATTTAAAGCACTTGGCACACAGCTTGGCATATAGTAAGTGTCCAGGTACTAAAATGATCCATAACAACATATAACTTTAAAAGTAAAAAAATCTTATTGCCATTATCACGTCTCATTTTTTTAACACCTGTATTGTAAGAGTCAGTTTTAATTTTTAAGCAGTTAACTTAAGTTGTAGACTAGGAAGACTGAAATATGAGAATAATAGTTATTATTTATTGAACGCCTACTATGAACCAAACATAGTGCCGGTCTCTTTATTTACCGATTCCTAATTCTCCTGTTATATCTAGTATAATCTCTATCTTATGAAGAAACTGAAAATCAGAAGGTCAGAGAGGTTGCATGTGACCCCAACACCCAATCTCTGTTCACCACGCCATACTGCCTTTAAGAGTTGTGATGCAATCAAATTAAGCTATAAGGAAAATTAATACGGTACTTTAAACAATGCAGCCAATTATTGACTTCCATATCATTCCTGTCAGATGTCATGCAATTTTGGTTTGAATATTTTCGATAATGGAGCGCTTACTCCCTTTGAGGCAGCACGTTTCGCTGCTCAACAGCTTGATGCCTGCAGAATTCTCCTTTATTTTAGTGAAATGTAGCTCTAATGGTTGATTTACAGTGGTGGAAGAAGAGGAATTGCCTTCTGTTTCAGTAGGATTTTGACATCTTTCACAATGTGATCAACTTGTACCTGTGGGTTTCATGAGACTTGGAGTGCCTTGAGGACCCTGGTTTTGGGGCATCTACAGGACTGAATGAAAAGCAAGTACAAGAGTCCACTGTTCTCCATTCCTCTCTAGTGCCACCACCTTTCTAAATTTGTGGCATTTTCTGCCATTCCTAGAGGAGGCATGCTACAAGACACAGAGAGGCTTTCCAAAGTTAGAGAAATGAATGATTACCTTTGGGAGAGGTCAGAAAAATTATTAAGAAGAGTTATTCACTAAAATGGTAACATGCTGGCTTGAAGAAGTTAAGTCATTCACATTGGATCAGCAATATGAACCACTAAAATATTGTGTTCACTTTAATTCACCAAAGAATAAGCACTATGTTTTGTAGTTACTCTGTCATATATACTTCTTTAAACAACTTAGTACTATAAATGGACATCCAAATATATACACCTAATAAAGCAGGATGGTTGAGCTCTCCCTCTCTCTCTCTCTCTTTTTTTTTTAAATGGGAAGTGACTGTTATTTTTTAAAGACCTAAGATTCTTTGAGGCTGGGAAGAACCACTTCAGGGTTCCTTTGAGGTAAGCTCTCTCAAAATAATACTTAGTTGGTGTTTCTAAAACACACAACTAATAAAACAAAGAACCCAATTAAAAATGAGGAAAAGATAAGAAGATATACAAATGGCAAGTAAGAACATGGAAAAATGCCCAACATTATTAGTCATTAGGGAAATGCATTTTAAAATCACAATGAGATACCACTACACACACACTAAAGCGGCTATAATAAAAGAAACTGGTAATTCTAAGTGTTGACAAGGATGCAGAACATTTGGAGCTCTCATATATTGCCAGTGAGAATGCAAAATTGTACCAACACTTTGGAAAACAGTTTGGCAATTTCTTATAAAGTTAAGTATACAGTTACCATATAATCCCATTCCCAGGTGTTTACCCAAGAGAAAGAAAAGAATATGTTCACACAAAAACTGGTATGTGAATGTTCACAGCAGCTTTATCTGTTAGAGCCAAAAGCTAGAAACAATCAAATGTTCAGCAATGAATATATAAACACATTGTGATATATCCATTCAATGGAATACTACTCAGTAATAAAAAGGAATGAAAGAAATAGACCCACACAAATATGACCCACTGATTTTTGACAAAGGTGCAAAAGCAATTTAATGAAGGAAGGATAGCTTTTTCAACAAATGGTACTAGAGCAATTGGATATCTATAAGAAACAAAAATGAACTTTGACCTAAATCTCACAAATTACACAAAAATTTACTCAAAATGGATCATGGACTTAAATGTAAAACTAAAACACTTAAAAAACACATCAGAAAAAAAATCTTTAGGACCTAGGGCTAAGCAAAGATTTCTTAGACTTGATACCAAAAGCACAATCCATAAAAGGAAGCATTGATAAATTGGATCTCATCAAAATCTAAAACTTTGCTCTGTGAAAGACCTTGTGAAGATGATAAAAAGACAAGCTACAGACTAAGAGAAAATGTTTGCAGACCACATATCTGACAAAGGTCTGGTATCTACAATACATAAATAATTCTCAAAACTCAACAGTAAAAAAAAAAAATCCATTAGAAAACGGGCAAAAAGACATAAGCAGACATTTCACCAAACACAATATACAGATGGTGAATAAGCACATGAAAGATGTTTAACACCATTAACCAGCAGGAAATGAAAATTAAAACTACAATGAGCTATCACTATACAACTATCAGGTTGGCTAAAATAAAAAATAATGACAATACCAAATGCTGGCGGGGATGCACAGAAACTGAATCACTCATTGCTGGTGAGACTGTAAAAGGGTATAGCCCCTCTGGAAAACAGTTTGGCAAAGTCCCATAAAACTAAACATCCAATTATCATTTGATGTATCGATTACACTCTTGGGCATTTATCCCAAAGAAATGGAGCCTATGTTCACACAAAAACCAGTAAACAAATGCTTGTAGCAGCTTTGTATGTAATAGCCCTAAACTGGAAACAACCCAGATATCCTTCAACCAGGGAATGGTTAAATAAACTGAGATCTATCCATACCATGGAATGTTATTCAGAATACAAAGGAGCCAACTACTGATATACGCAGCAACCTGGATGAACCTCCAGAGAATTATGCTTAGTGAAAAAAGTGAGTTCCAAAAGGCTACATACTGTGATTCCATTCATATGACTTCCTTAAAATGACAAAATCATAGAAATGGAGAAAAGATTAGTGGTTGCCAGGGGTTATGGAGCGGGTGGGGAGGCAAGAAAGGGTTGTGGCTATAAAAGGGCAACATGAGAGATACCTGTGATGATGGACATGTTCTGTATCTTGACTGTATCGATGTCAGTATACTGGCTATGACACTGTACTAGTTCTGGAAGACATTGCACTTGGGAGAAGCTGGGTAGAGGGTACATCTGCATTATTATGCTAAGTAAAAAAAGTCAGACAGAAAATACTACACACTGTATGATTTCATTTATATGAATTTCCATTTATATAGAAAAAACAAAACTATTAAACACAATTTGTATGAATTTGGTATTAAACAGAATTTGGTATGAATACCAAAACTATTAAACTATTAAACAGAATGATGATCAGTGGTTGGCAAAGTTTGCGGGTAGGGAGAGGCATTTGAATGCAAAAGGGCATAAGGGAAATTTTGGAGTGATGGGAACATTTTATATTGTGATTCTGGTGGTAGTTATGTGATTAGGTAACATAAGCGAGTTTTGTCAAAACTCACTATATTGCACACTTAAAATTGGTGAATTTTACTATATGTAAATTCTATTTCAATAAACTTTAGAAAGAAATTTCAAAACACATTTAATACATAAAGCAAAGAATAAGTTCCTCAATCCCTATCCATATGTACTATTCATTAAATAATTTATATATTTTTCCAAAGTACAAAGCAACTCTCAGAAACATAATTTTTTTTTTTTTTTTTGTACAGATGAGGTCTTGCTCTTGCTCAGGCTGGTCTTGAACTCCTGGCCTCAAAGCATCCTCCTGCCTCAGCCTCCCAATGTGTTGGGATTATAGGCATGAGCCAACATGCCAGACCAGAAACCTGTCTTATTTTAACAAGTTAGAAAAAAAAAGACATGGGAATTACTATACATAGTAAGTACACTCCATAAATATGATAAAATATGGTGACACATCACTTTAGCAGTTATTCTACCCAGGGAAAAATGTATTATAACCTACTAAAAAAAAGACATGTTATACTAGATCACTTATTAGAGTGATCTGATACTCTAGAGTCATGGAATCCATGACAGGTATATAAATTAGGTAATAATTTTAGGCCCACTTAGGCCACTATTGTTTAGCATTAGATTTGACTGCAAATGACAGAAATCCCAAATAAACACGGGCTTAAGTACGTAAGGTTCTACTCATTAACAACAACAACGTTGCAGAGGTCTACAGTTCAGGGCTGGTACGGCAGTTCCGAGTTGTGAGAGTCCCAGCCTCCTTCCACTTTGCTGCTCCATTTTCCTTCAAATGCTGCCTTGGCCCAGGTTGGATGCACCTTACTATATCCACATTCTGGTCAGCAGGAAGGGGAAAGGACAAAGCAGGTGCATCGCTTCCCTTTAAGGACACCTCCCGGAAATCTCTCAGGAAACATCTCTTTATATCTCTTCAGCTGTCATTTATTTACATGGCACACCTAGCTGTGCAGGAGGCTGAGAAATGTGGTCTTTATTTCAGGTAGGCATGTGCCCAGCTGAATAGCAGAAATTCTATTAATAATAAGAAGAAAGGGGCTGGGTGCAGTGGCTCATGCCTGTAATCCTAGCACTCTGGGAGGCCAAGACGGGAGGATCCCTTGAGGTCAGGTGTTTGAGACCAACCTGAGCAAGGGCGAGACCCCGTCACTACCAAAAATAAAAAAAAAATTAGCCGGTGTGGTGGCGTATGCCTGTAGTCCCTGGGGAGGCTGAGGCAGGAGAACCACTTGAGCCCGGGAGTTTGAGGTTACAGTGAGGTATGATCATACCACTGCACTGTACCCAGGGTGACAGAGCAAGAATCTGCCTCAGATAAAAAAGAAGAAGAAGAAAGGAAGAAAATATATTGGAAAAACCTTGGAGACACTTCCACAAGCCATATTTGTATTTTCTCCTTCAAAGGTTCTCAAGCCTCTATCTTCTTGAAAAGTCTGAATAAGAAACATGACATTTCTATAAAATTCTAAAAACCTGACACTCACTAATTAATTCATCATTCATTCAATAAACATAAATACTTTATTTTTGCAAGAAACTGTGCTAGGTGCTAAATTATTAAGACAAAGACATGCTGTAGAGGGAAAAAACCCTCATTAACAGAAATTTTAAAAAACCCTATACTATGGATGCTTCATGGTTAAAAAAAAGAAATTAAAAACCCTTATTATTGATCTGTAATTTTTTAAATTACATGCTTTTTTAAACTTCTGTAAAAATTACCTATCTGGCAAGAGATTAAAGTTTGAGATTAATATTAGCTTTTGTTGTTATATATAATCCTTTGTTTATTTAGATATTTTTCAGAAATACACTTGAAGGTGATGTTTGAATTTTAATAGCCCTTTTAAAATTTATGTTTTAATTCTGTTCCCTGAATCAAGTTAATATTTCAAAAAAGACAATGTCTCATTTATTTTCAGTATTTATACATAATTGGATTATCCAGGTTTTATTTCTCTTCTTCCTTTTACTCCCTACCTTATTTCATTCCTAACTAAATCTATACCAGGGTCCTTTGCAGAGAAATGACCATAATGAAAATTTATTCAGTTTTTCTTAATAAGAAATATTTCCTAATTATTTCTGGGTTTAAATACTTACAATGTGTTTATCAGTGAATTTCCTTTATTCATGTTATTATCCATACATAGCAGTATTAATATTCTCCAAAATGCTATTTTCCTCTTTTAAAAAATCCATTTATTTATTTATTCATTATTCCATTCAACCAATCTTTACCATTTGCCTACAAAGAGATGACCACTTCAGTCGGCCCTCTGTATCCATCGGTTCTGCATCCATGGAGTCAACCAACCAGGGATCCAAAGTATTCAGAAAAAAAATTGCATCTGTATTGAATACGTACAGACTTTTTTCTTGTCATTATTCCCTAAACAATATGGTATAACAACTATTTACATAACATTTACATTGTATTCATTATTACAAATAATCTGGAAATGATTTAAAGTCTTTCTAGAAAGGTCTTGAGATGTTTCAGCAAAGAACAGTAGGATATCATACCAAGACCTTATCATGGAAGGTGTTTTCCATTCTGTCTCTTTCCAGCAGGTTTTAGGTGCTTTTCCTGAATTTAGTATTCCCTTTATTCTCAGGGCAAGTCCAACAGCCACTTCTCTCTGACCTCTGACTCTCAAATTACTCTAATAAAATAATCAAGCCTTCTTTGTCAGCAGCTCCGGGGTTACTTGTTCTTTTTAAAGCTGACCTTCATACTACACATTTCCAATCCCTACTCTCTTATATCTACATATGTTGCCTACCTGATATATTTTATCTTATTTACGTTACTTGCATGCATAAGCTATTGCTAGGTACTACTGGTGTGATAGGAAAGTCACAAAAGAAAGATGACCTCATCTTGTAAATTGCTTAGATCTTTTGACAAATGATGCTTTAGAGAAATTTCAATACATGTGTCCTTTTCTTCCACTGGTTACTTATCAATTAGAATGTTTCTACACTTTTTACTTATTCAGTTTTTAACTATCCAAGCCTGAAGCATACCGACTGTATTAGCCTGACTGAAAAATCAATGTTTAACACATAAGTGAGTCATTAACTGTGTGAAAGTTAATCACGTCAAAAACACACATCTGAGTTGCCGAGAATGACCGTCTCATTTCCTACAATGTGGGTTTGGTTTACATTTCTTATCAAGTCACTAAAATATTTCAGGGATTCCTGAGGATTTCATGGCTAAGAAAGCATGAGGACTCCTCCTAAAAATTGTTTCAAGTTGAAAACAATTGCCCCAGAGGAAGGACCAGGAGAACTAGAATACAGAAATTCTGCTCTTAGGTCCAGGAAAAATTTTATATCGAGTCCCAAGAAAACTGCCAGAAATTCACACTGTGCTTGATTCCTTCTCCAGATGCCTGTTTTGCTAGAGGCGGGGGAAACAATTTTTTCTTCTGATATACATGCATTCTTATTGTATTTTGAACCCTTAATGAATTCCAAATGTTCACTTTGCTTATTCAGGACCAAAATACAGGCTAGAAAGGAACAAATGCTTCTGACCTTTTCATTCCATGATTGCTTTTTGAATTGTGAACTGATCACTTTTGAATTGTAAATGAATGTACTTTTGAAACCGTGAGCTCCCAGCAGCTTTTACCTGCCTAAAGGCGTTGTCACGTGGTGGCAAGCTCCACTGGTTGAACAGACATGGTAGTACCTGTAACTTTCCTCATTTTTCTTCAAATATATGAGTACCTTTCCATACAAATGATTCCTGAATTCAAACTGAATTTCTGGTAAGTATATAAACCAGCACCTTCATTTCTGCACCACCAATCTCAACGGTAACTTCCAAAAGCTATTCCTAATGTTTAACACCAAATTAAGTCTTTACCTTTGCTTACAAAATGTAAAAATATAATACAGTATAAAATATAACTGAAGACTTAAGGGTTAAGGCGTTAAAATGATGTAAAGCTAAGATTCTTGCTACAACCTTTTCCATCTTCCCATTAAAATATCATGAGTTTTTGAAAAATAAGAGTCATTTGCAAGAGTCTGGGAGGAATTTCCAGTGACTATGGCATAGAGGAGGCCAAATCAAGAAACTCTACCATGGGTTCTTCCATGGGTTCTTTCAGAGTTCTTCCTCTGAAAAGAAGAGCAAAGTTGATAGGAAAAAGTTTAAGCCTTCAAATTACTGATATTATTCAATCAGAATTTACAGAATAAAGAGCTGCAGCTAAGGCCGCGTGTGGAAACACGCTGCTTGTTGACAGCGTTTAAGTTTGTAGTTTTCTTATTTATCACAGCTGAGTAAAGAATCACCAATCTTTTGTGTGGTAGTGTTTTTTCTTTTTTTTTTAAGAAAGGGGAAGAGATGGGGTCTTGCTCTATTGCCCAGGCTGGAGTGCGGTGGTACAGTCATAGCTCACTGCAACCTCAAGCTCCTGGGTGCAAGTGATCCTCCTGAGTGGCTAGGACTGCAGGTGTGTGCCATCACACCTGGCTAATTATTTTTGTTTTTTTAGAGATGGGGTCTCACTATGTTGCCCAGGCTGGTCTCAAACTCCTGGGCTCAAGAGATTCTCTTACCCTGGCCTCCCAAAATGCTGGGATTACAGGTGTGAGCCACCATACCCAGCACCTCTGATTCTCGACAACACAAATTCCCCTCATTGCAGATAACTGGATAATTGAGTCAGTGTCAGATCTTGTCATAGTGACTGCTCAACTGGTGATAAATGTAAATGTCTGCTGGATTCCAGAATTTGGGCAAAAGAGTATGCACTTGCACCCTCCTGTCACTTTGGATCTATCAGTTTTCAAGAGAACAGTAAAGAGAGAGGAAATTTCATTTGTTGGTGGGCCAACTCTGAGACTGGAAGAAACTTCCCTCATTGACATATAACAGAAAAACAATCACCACAACATAAGAGCTACCAAAAATTCTGGAGTACAAAGAAATAGAACACTATCTGAAGATTCCAGGGAAGAACATGTATCTGAAAATGATTTACTATAGGAAAAAAAGAACATTTTAGAAAAGGTCTGTCTGTGCCCTTAATAGGGTGTAAGGACATATGGTATCTATCAAACAGTGACCTATATGGTAAGGATGTAAGAAAACTAACAATTTAACTGCAGAATTTAAAATGCCACTGAAGGCAGGAAAGCAAAATTGAATCAGTAATTTGTAGGAGGAATATGAGTTTTTTAAGGGAGCTCAACTCTCCACGGACAGTTAGCACTCACAGCTCAGATTTCTCAAAACACAATTTGCTCACTTGTATTCTTATCTCACTGTGCTGCAGTATTATTGCATTTAGTGTTTGTCTCTGTCCCTAGGCTGTCAGCTCCTTCAGGAAGGGTCCATGATTTTTATCATTTTTATCACCAATGACTAGCATAATCTCTGACCAGTGCTTCATGACATGTATGAAACGAGATCTCACAGTCAGCTTGGCTTTCTTGTCGTTTTTGTTTTTTCAATCAGCATGCAAAAAACCCAATTTGTCACCAAAGTATCATAGAACATAGGGCTAGAGTGTGGGATGTCGGAATAGAGTTAATAGACATGGGCTAAAAAATATTCCTTTTAGAAAAACAAGACTAACAGAGTAGACAAAAGAATGAGGATGATATCAAGCAAACTTAAAAAGTAAGTAGTGAGACTATTAGAACAACATAGAATTAAGTGAGGAAATGTTACTTTTCTAAGGTCATTCTAGTAGTTGACAGAATAGTTGAGAATACTTATATTTCTTTTAGTTGCCTTTTAGCAAAAGACCAGTTTCCCTTTTTTTACTCTCTCCATTTTTTTTTAATCTTTCCTATGCTTTGAACTTGCCAATGACATCCACAGACATTATAGTGCTAGCTGTTATAACAGATAAACTCTAAATCTCGGTGGCTTAAAAACAGAAGTTATCCCTTGATAGACTCCAAAATGATCGGGATGGGCTTTCACAAGCTTTCAGGGAACCAGGCTCTTTTCATTTTACGGCTCCACCCTCCTCTAAAGCCTCAGAATCCTTTCCATTCAGCTGGCAGAATAGGGATGGAATAGAGGCTCGAACAGGGAGGTTTTCATAGACCAGGCCGGCAAGCGGAGCACATCACTTTGATCATATCACATTAGCTAGTTCTCAGTCACACGGCCACACGTACCTGCAAGGGAGACTGGGCAATGGAGTCCCACTGCAATAGGAAAAGAATGGGTCTGGCGAAGAGCTAGCTAGCCTGCCTCTGCCAAATGAAGATTATTTCAACAATAGGTAACGCAATCTAAAGCACTATATGTGGCCCTCTCCTTACTCTCTCACTTAATCACTGCAATAATATGATGGGATTGGGAACTAGTATGACCAACTTAGTAAACTAAGGTCACAAAGCTCTGAATGATAAACCAAGATTTGGACCCAGATCTGACTGCAAAGCCCTCTGCACTTCTCCAATTAAAACATAATGCTGAAGTGAGATTATGAATGAATTGCTATTACACTTAAAAGATCCTGTAACTGCCACATCATCAATAGAGTCCATCCAGCCAGTGTGTGCTTGTCGTCCCAGCTACCTGTGAGGTTGAGGTGGAAGGATTCCTTGCGGCCAGGAGTTCCAGACCAGCCTGGGCAACACAGTGAGACCCCATCTCAAAAAAAATACAACAGAGTCCATCCTTTGAGATGTTTTTCCAATAGGAGTGATGGACTTATACTAATTTCCCTTTTTATTTTCATTTATTTATTTATTTTAGAGACAGGATTTCACTGTGTCACCCAGGCTGGAATGCAGTGGAGCAAACATAGCTCACTGCAACTTCGAACTCCTGGGATCAAGCAATCCTCCTGACTCAGCCTCCTGAGTAGCTGGGAATATAAGTGCACACCACTATGCCTGCCTAATTTTTTAAAAAAATACTTTTGTAAAGACGAAGACTCTACAAAGAAGAGACTTGCTATATTGCCCAGGCTGGTCTCGAACACCTGGCCTCAAGCGATCCTTCTGCCTTGGCCTTCCAAATTGCTGGGATTACAGGCGTGAGCCACTGTGCCCACTCTTCTTTCCCATTTTAATGTATATCATAGCTCTGAAGAGATCACAGCAGTCCCCTGTACCAGGATGATCTTCACTGTCTCATCACCTATGCCTCATTAGTACTAACAGACTAACACAGCTACGCATTTCCAGAGGGAACTTTATATCTACACTTCTAAAATACATTTTAAAAATATCGTTTCATCTTCACACCCTTTGAACACTAGAGACATCCATTAGATATATCCATTTACAAATGAATAATAATAGCTAAGTTACTCTGTGTAAGGAATGGTGTTAATATATATATGTATATTCATTTAATCCTCAGCACCATCTAATGAGTTGTGTTTTTATTACCAATATTTTATTGACATGGCTATCAAGGCACACAGAGGCTAATCGACCTGACTGAGGTAAGAGTTGAACAGTAAAGAAAGTAAAACGGGTCAGGCTATTAGTGAAAGTCTCCAGTAATTTTCCCAGAATTCAGAGGTTCTATTTATTCTGCTTTGTTTTGCCATAGGTTATTCCTTATTCCTCAAAATACGTTTCCCTTGGGACTTTCATGACATTGCCTATTCTTGCTTTCTTGTATCTTCATGATGCCTTTATTGTGCGGACATGTAGATTTGAGTACGTAAAACCTTACAGTGCCTATTGTTTCACTAAAAAAATGCCTTGCTACTTAAAGCATGGGGCAAGAACCTAACTTAGCTGTTTCCTAAAGTAATTCCACAATTTATTTATGCAGAGAAATCCCTAAACTTCCTCTAGAACAAAAGGCATATATTCTACGTAGACCTATATTTGAGAAATATATTTAAAGAAACATCAATTTCCATTTTAAAAAAGATTTAACTTAGTATCTTCTGTCAAATCTCTGGTGCCTACTACAAAACTGGAAACAACAGTAAAAAAACAGCTTTTGAAATATTAGTCATTTTAAGTGAGTCATTCCCTAAAAGAATTTACTTGGGAGTCAAAGCAAGTTGACTTTAAGATTTAGGAAATAAAACCCTAATCAATTTGTTCATCCATTCAACCTACTGTGAATTTATGCTGATACAGAAACATATAAAAATATAAAAAACACTGAAATCAAACTGGTCAGGGGAAATTCTCCTCATTGTCTCTACTATCTAAATGCCAGCTGTCATTTTAGGTGAAAAGTAATTTGTATAACAGTCTTGTGGTACAGACATTGGTATCCATCACATAGAAAGACAAAGTACTGGAAGAGTGAGGAATCATTTTGTGTCTATTACCGAGAATTTGAATTCTCTAGAGCCGCGGTCCCGAACCCCAGGGCTGCAGACCATATGGGTCCATGGCCTCTTGGGAACTGGGCCACACAGCAGGAGGTGAGTGAGTGAAGCTTCATCTGTATTTATAGCTGCTCCCCATCGGTGGCATCATCGCCTGACATCCTGTCAGATCAGCCGTGGCATTAGATTCTCTTAGGAGCACCAACCCTTCTGCAAACTGCACATGTGAGGGATCTATGGTGTGTGCTCCTTATGAGAATCTAATGCCTGATGATCTGAGGTGGAGCTGAGGCGGTGATGCTAGTGCTGGGGAGCAGCTGCAAATACAGATTATCATTAGCAGAGGTTTGACTGCACAATAAATGTAATGCCCTTGAATCATCCCCAAACCATCCCCCCGCCCACCATCGAAAAACTGTCTTCCATGAAACTGCTTCCTAGTGCCAAAAAGGTTGGAGACAGCTGCTCTAGAGAACTTGAGGCTGAACTCTTGAGGTTCTTCTATCAGCTGGGCTTAGTGCAGGCCCCAGTAGGTGCTCAATAAAGATACGTTGGAAAACTCAACGAGGCCTAGATGGAGTTTACACATGGGTAACAGGAAGAGTTCCAAGTTCTCCCACTGCTAACTATAAACACTCCATGACTGTTACCAGTGGTTTTGCAGGTCATCCAAGCACTAGTCTTTTCTTAGCTCCAACACATTTAAAGGGGAAAGGGGCAGAGAGACTTCACACTGTGAACATAGCTCTTTGAATTTCCTTAAGTCGACTGGGTGGAGGCCCTACCATTTGAGGCACCTGCAATTTCCGCCCTTCTCCTTCCCCCTCTTCCTGGCCTGTCACCCAGACTGTGGCCCACTCCCACCACCAGCTGGGTCAACCGGGGCCCTGGGAACTACGACGTCCCTCAAACCTTGCTTCCAGGAGACAAAAAGGTAACGATCTTTATGTTTTAAATCACTGCATTATGAGGTCTTCAAGTGAAATCTTTATTTGCCTAGTAAAATCTAGCCTAGGAGAAAACCAATCAGTGCGTTCAAGCCTGTTTCTTAGCCTCTCTTCCTGTTAAGGTTTCCAAGATCACCTCCAACCCTCCATCTAAGAAGGCCGTCTTTTCCCCTGGGGAACAGTAGCCTTTCCGAAAGCCAAATCTCCTCCCAGGCCTCACCTCCCGCCGGCTCCGCCCGGCCCACCTCGCCCCCACCTCGGTGCCCACCCATTGTCCCCTCGCGGCTGTCACTGCGCGCAGATCCCGAGCTCCCGATTGGAAAACCTCCCCGCCACTCAGCCACACTCAGAGGCCGGTCGCCTCACTCTTTTCCGAGCCTTAAAAGGTCTAAGGCCGCTCTCCCCGAACAGCAGGTAAAGGCGCGGCGGCGGGAGGGAGGACGGGAGGGGCCGCGCGCCCAGGTCCGCGCAGCCGGGCGAAGGGGAGCGGCGGGCGGGGTGGGGGCAGCGCGCCACACCGCCACTCCCTCCCGGTCTGGCCGCGCCCTGCCCCCCTCTCCCCGCCCTCCTCCCGATCATAATGCCCGGGCCGCGGAGCCACTCTCGTACGTAATCCTGCCCCGGGACGGCCCTCGGGCAGTTACCAGCGCGAAGCACGGAGGGCGGGGCGGGGCGGGCCAAGCAGCGGGGAGGGGGTGGGGGGAATGTGAAAGGTCCCGGATGTTGCTGAACCGGAGCCCCTTCTGGAGGGAGTGACTGGCGCAGGCGCAGAAGGCCTGAACGAAAGCTAAGGTGGGGGTGGGGAGAAATTTCTTTCCCGTAGGCGTAGAGGAAGAGTGGGCTGTCAGAGGTTGCGGAGGAGAAAGAAAGAGGGCGTGGAGGATCCAAGGGGAAGGGGAGAAGGGGTTTAGCCGTAGGGAGGGGAAAAAAAAAGCAGCTTCATACCCAGCTGCACCTGGGACAGAAGTAGAGAAGTTGGAAGCCAAGCGGGGCGGGAAGAAGCGCTGGTAGCGGGCGAAGAGGCGCGCTCCTTCGCTCGCCCTGTAGCGCGGGCGGGCAGGGCGCGCGCGCTGGGGAGAGGCGGTTGCGCTGGGCCCCGAGAGCTGTGGGCACCAATCAACGGTTGCCATAGCAGCGTTTGACGTCATCGTGCGTGTGGTGCCCCTGCTGCCGGGGCTGGTGATTGGAGGAAACCCCGTGTCTGCGGAGCGGCTGTAGCCTGTGAGCAGCAAGATCCAGGGACAGAGTCTCAGCCTCGCCGCTGCCGCCGCCCAGAGACTGCTGAGCCCCCGTCCGTCCGCACGCCGCCACCCACTCCGGACACAGGTAAGGAGCCCGGCCGCCGCCTCGCCCCACTCCTTCCTGTCCCCGACCAGCCTTCCATACGCGTGGGTGCCATCGCCGCTCCACGTCCCCTCGGCCCGGCTCGCCCCGCGGTAGCGGCGCTGGGCTGAGGCGGAGTCTCCACAGGCGGACACCGGCGGCGGCTTCTCTTCCGCTGGACTCCGGCGGGCGGCTAGCGGCCTCCTCCGGCTGCTGCTTCCGGATCGACGCCTGGCCCCGATCGGTGCCCGTTTCCCCTTCCCGCTCCCCCGGGTGGAAAGGGCGCCCACACGCGAGATCCCCGCGGGTCCCACGGTCGCTGGCTCCCGAGGGTGGGCGAGGCATAGCCAGGGCGCCACCGGCCGCGATCCGTCCCCGCCCTTGCCCCTGCGGGCTCCCACCCCCTTCCCCCAGCCGCCCTTCTCCGCTTCCGCCCGAGATAATGACTCGGCGGCGGCGGCGGGCATTGCAGTGGCGCAGGTGAGGCCGCCCCCTGCCCGCTCGCTCCGCTCGCCCCCTCCCCTCCCCCTTCCTCCCTCCCTCCCCTGCTCGGCGCAGCCTCCGCGCTCGGCGCTGCGGCGGCGGGACCAGCCCTCCCCCACCCCGGGAGGCGGCGGCGGGGAGGGGCCGGGGGAGACGGGCCGGGCGGGAAGGGCTCGGCCGAGAGCGGGCCCGAGCCCAGGCCCAGCCCGGCGGTGCCCGCCAGGTAGACCGGGGCGAGGCCGCGCTCTGGCGCCGAGGGGAGCCCTCTACGGGTGTGAGGTTTTGGGGTGGGGCTCGCCTGGGACCTAGAGCTAAATTTCCTGGGCTCAGCGGTGGGAGGAAGGACTTGAGTTTTCCCTATTGGGGTGGGGGATGGGACTGACTTTTTTTTCTACTGGTGAATGGGCGGGGGAGGTGCGGATGGGGGCTCTGGGCCCAGGGTGAGGGTAGAGAAGGTGATGGGGAAGCCCGCTGGCGGTCTTTCTCGCTCTCCTACTGGAGGGGCTAGACCTAGAGGGTCCCTGCGCTCGGTTTTGGGACGCATATCTTGCTTTGCGGGGCTGGGGAGCCTGAGTATAACAGCCGGTGGTGGCCCTGCTCGGCTGGGTGTGGCTCCCTCTCGTTCCCCTCCCCCACCTGCTGCAGCTGTCGGGCCCTCATAGACTCAGTAAATGGGCACCGGCGGGGTTCGGTGGCGGGGAGGACGCGGGGTGTGTCCACGGCGGGGCTGGCGTCTGTGCCCCCCGGGTCGGGCAGGCGGCTACCCTCCATCCGTCCCCACCCCCCCGCTTGGGCGGGGGCGGGGGCGCGGGCTGCTCCTCCCTCTTGCTCTGGTGCGGGGGGGTGGAATTAACACTCGGCAGTAGGTTGGGCTCCTTGACACAGATCCGCCATGACAAAGAAGGAGAGTCGGGGACTTGTGCGGAGGCACTAGCTTGGGCGGAGCCAAGGTGGGGGTGGTTGCGGATAGCGCAGACCGGAGGATTTGCACTTTAAAGTCACGGTCTGCGGGTTTTCGCTTCTCCCTACCCGACGTCTCAAGTCATTTAAGGGTTAAATGGGTGCGGCGAGTCTTCCCTGCAATATAGAGGCGAGGCCTTGGAGCACTAGGTATTCTGTGAGAAACCTTATTCATTTCCCCTTGTACCGAAGTGGTCGGGGTGAGAAGTCTTTGTACTGGTTTTAAATCATTTTTCGTTAGAAGCAGGTTTAACCGGAGAACGTTTTTGAGTTCCTAGGGTTAAAATGAATTTCGAGACCAGAGGGAGATATGCGATCACAAATTTTAAATAGTTTACACATTGAAACAAGTACGCCTCGCATCCAAGCTAGTTGATTACTTGTTTAAATGGTGGGGGCCTGTTCTCGTTTGGTTAAAAAAAAAAAGGACAGTGGGATTTCCCTGGAAAGGTAAATATGATTGATATTGGGGTGTCAGTTCCCATGGTGGGTGACAATGCCTCTTCTGTTCACCTTTTAATATAAAAAGTGTACTTCAGGCGATTTTCCCTTAAAATCGTTTATGCTGTGGTATCACTATGGATTAGTATCTTTGTGCTGTTTTAGCCCATTTGAAAAGGGTATCTTTCAAGAAAAATGTAGCCGAGGTGTATTGAAAAGTCCAGGGAACTTTAAAATGAGGGAAAGAGAATTAAGTGTGAAGTCATGGTGAAAGACAACTTGAGTGATAACTTTCGATTAAATTGTGACTGTTAGAAGCAAAATGCAGTAATTCTACATTTAAACTAGAGTGTTGACATTGGAAACACTTACAGATTAACTGCCTCCAATGTGACATATTTTAGTGCTCACAGATAGTAAAGAGTTGAAGTTCCAGGACTCATGGGTTTTTTTTTTTTTTTTAAGCACGTGTGCATATAACAAGGTATGGATAGATGAGGCCTTAGGGTCGGTTAGATATTGGTCCCTGGTGGTAATTTTATATTCAAAATAGCTAAGAACAGTTTAGTCATTTCTTGGGTAAAATTGTTATGCTATGATCAGCTGGCAAATGTTGCAGAGATCAGTAGATTTGGAGTGGGGGTAATACCAACTAAAATTTAATCACTCCTGACCAGAGTAAGTATTACAGAAGTAAAATGATATGAATTACACTAATGACATAAGTCATGATTTCTGGAAGTGTGATAGAAATTCTCATGTTCTTGTAGGCAGTGTTTTTACCAAAGGGATAAAAGCTGCTTAACTTTGGGTCACTTAGTGATACTGGAAACAAGTTGAGATTTTGGCAAAGTAAGATAAGGGGTTTTTGAGGCAGCCTTTCGACCAAATGTGTTTTGACTTTATGTGAAATAAGGATCTTCTGAACAGAGATGAGGTAATGAAATTTTAGTTTTGCTAACCTGATATTAATGGCTGTAAATTTAGTTCTGCATGCTGAGTGTGGTGATTTTTTTTTTTTTCCTTTTCTCATCATCCTTCTGGGAAGGCTGCATTTTAATTCCTCGTGTGAAGAATCATCTGCAGGCAGTTAGGTTTGAGGTGTTAATAAAGTTTATTTACCACAGGTATAATTTTGAGCTTGTTTATTTTGATGGGAAAAAGTATTTAAATACTCCCTTTTTTTTCCCCCTCTGCAGAACATCCAGTCATGGATAAAAATGAGCTGGTTCAGAAGGCCAAACTGGCCGAGCAGGCTGAGCGATATGATGACATGGCAGCCTGCATGAAGTCTGTAACTGAGCAAGGAGCTGAATTATCCAATGAGGAGAGGAATCTTCTCTCAGTTGCTTATAAGAATGTTGTGGGAGCCCGTAGGTCATCTTGGAGGGTCGTCTCAAGTATTGAGCAAAAGACGGAAGGTGCTGAGAAAAAACAGCAGATGGCTCGAGAATACAGAGAGAAAATTGAGACCGAGCTAAGAGATATCTGCAATGATGTACTGGTGAGAATCAAACATTTAGTCTAGCTTCATTATAGGGTTTCAATGAGTATCAGTTACGTTACTCTCAACTTTTTCTTTCTTTGGTTTTTCTTATCTTTCTAAAAATTGAGTGTTCTAAATTTAGAAGTCTTCAGAGTGCCATTACTAAAAGATGTTAAAACAATTATAGATAAGTTTGTGTAAAATAAACATGTGATTATCTAACCGTTCACTTTTGCTAAAAATAATAGACTTTGGTGGTATATTTTCTAATAATTGAAAAGATCAACTAATAGTATTACTGTTTTAGTTATAGTTAGAATATTTGTAGTAGTTCTAGAGCTGATTATCTTAAATGGACATCTATGGATACAGGAATTTTACATATCTTGTTTTATGCAAGAGAGATGTAATAGGAGACTCATTGTAGACATAGTACCCTTCTCTGGATTACCCACTATAATGTTAATGAGTCACCCATGCAGAATACTCTGGCTTCACAGTTGCTTCTGCCTCTTCCTGAATTTAAGCATTGGAAGTCAATTTTGAACACTGGCAACCATGATGAAAGGTTATAAATAACTTACAGTTGATTTTCCAGGTTCAATCAAGAAGTATTTTAAGTATTCAGTACCTACTGAATACTTCTCTAATAAAGCTTTAAAGAACTAAGCATTACATTTTGGTTAATTTTAATCCATCTCACAAATTACGGCTTTCTGATCCAGAAAAACTTAAATTTGAGGAGAAAATAGTAGAAGATCCAACAATTAGCATTTAATATCCTATGCAGATGAATACTTCCCTTTTTAATGAGCCAGGAGTTTTTGGAATAATATTTAAAGTGGTTTTATTAAGTGATTACACCTACATTGCAGGACTTCAGGTTACACATTGGATCTCAGTATGACAGGGCTCTGGCATATAAATGGGCAGTATCCCAATTCCTCTGGACAGGTTACTGAATCTGGGACTCAGTATGGAAATCCAGGTGAAGTATTTAGTGTTGGAACCTTGTTCATGAAAGAACTACTATAATGAGCAGGAGGATTATTTCTGATACGGTTGTGGGTTTGGGGTTTCTGTTAAAGTTGTGATGGTATTATGATTACTTTACACTAGTCTTAACTAATGGAAAACCTTCAGTTCCTAAATTGTATTTTTCTCAAATGGTATTTTCTTCAGGCTTTTTTTAAAGAGTGGTGATTTTTTTTTTTTTAACCCTAAGTAATGTGGGCTCACAGTCACAAAATGCCATGTGGCATCTGTCTTGGGGGCAGTACAATGAGAGCTATCCTTTATTTCTAAGTTGAAAAAAGGAATATCATGCTTTTTTTGAGGCTAAATGACAAATGCCTATCTTGTGATTTGCTAAGATAATGAGAATATTTGAAAATGGAAAATGTCGATTTTTTCTATAATAAAAAATGTGTTGGGTTTTTTTTCTTCCTGCTCTCCTTACTAACTCTAGTATCTGTGTACATGTTATTGAATTTTGTTCAATCTGGTGTTTTTCCCCCAATTATTATACCTAATAGATCAAGTAATTCTTATTAGGGCTTCTAAGGGTATGTTACAAGTAAGTTATAATTTCCCTGAAGACAAAAGTCAGTTTTAGGAATAAAAGGGGATGTAGTAATATTTACCTTCTTTTAAGCTTATTTGCAATTCCAGGTAGGTATTTGCATGTTTTCCACACACAAAGTATAAAAGTTCCTGTCGTTGTGAGGATTCTCCTAGGAAAAGACTTGTAGCAGTTTTAACTTTGCTTCCATTTGGTTTCCTTATTAAGAAAAAATTATTGCATAGAACCAGTGGATGAGAATGACTAGATTAATCTCTTAATAGCTTCTTTTTGTTGACATGATTATTAAGGAGGTTGATACTGGTCACTACTTGTGGTGTTCTCCTCCAGAATTATGCTGGCTTCATACAAAATCTAAATGAAATTTACACTTTGAAAGTTTAGATAAATGAAAGTTTCTTTACCATACAGATAGCTTAGAGAATTCCAAAAAAGCTTTTGCTTCCAGCCTTGGTCTTTTCAAGAGTTAGTGATCTCTGTAGACATGGCTCATAACATATAGTAGATGCTCAAATATTTGTTAAACAAACAAGCAGCAGGACTTCTTAAGAATTAGGTCAGCAGCACTGCTAGTTTTTCGTGGCTTTTTCAACTTGGGGAAATTTGGTATTTACAGATACCTTGATTCTTTATGAGTGGGCTTCTTTTTCCCACTGTCTTTTCAGAGATCACGTTGACTCTGGAAGCATCTCGCTTAAAATTCCTATTCCTCTTTCCAGTATAATGGAAGAATAAAGTACAGCAGAACTGATATTTCTACCAGAGAAAAAATTTTTGAGCCATTGTACTTGACGACTAGTAAGAGCTGTGGTCCCCAATCCTTGGGTCGGGGCCCAGTACTGGTCTGGGCCTGTTAGAAACCGGGCCTTACAGGAGGTGAGCAGCAGGCAAGGGAGCGGAAGTTTCATCTGTGTTTACAGCCACTCCCCATTGCTCCATTGCCCACATTACCACTCCGTCCGTGGAAAAATTGTCTTCGTGAAACTGATCCCTGGTGCCAAAAAGGTTGGGGACCACTGAGTAAGAGTATACTTAAGTCGTATTTTAAGATTTTCCATGATAAAAAATATAGTTACTTACAACTTTTATTACTGTAGGTTTTTTTGAACTTGTATTTATTTTTTTAATTTGAGGAAAATAAGCAGATAATCCCTTTGCAGAACTGGTGTTATTGGATGATGGCTTCAGTGATGAACCAGGCTTTGTTACATTGAGCACATGTTTTATAATAACTAAGAAAATACCTTCTTTCTTCCCAAAGAAAGCACCTAGTCTCCAGAGTTCTGAGGTTTTCTAAGAGCTCTTTATTTTATTTATTTATTTATTTTTGTATCACTTGTCAAGCATCTAGTATGAAGAGCTTTTTAGTGGCCCATTCTGGTTATGTGCATTTATCAAGTGTTTAATTTATACCATTTAGTAAGCAAAGAGTGGGGACCATGTTACTTTTTACAAGAGTTGTAGAGCATTACCATAGGAAATGGTCACTGGCATATTCTTCACAAAGTAGACTTTTCATTATGTGAAAGAACTTGCGGTTCTGTTCTTGTGCTGTTAATTTGAAATTGCAATATGTGTACTAATGCAATCTGCCTTTCCTGCCAGATGCTTAGACCAAAAGCTCTCTTAGTAGTTGGGGAGGGACTCAACACTGGTACCTCTTCTCCACAAACTTTAAAGGTGCAGCCAAAAATTGAGTCGTTTTTTATCTTGTAAGTGATAAGGAAATGAGAAACAAAATGAGGAAATACATACTAAACCTAATTCAAACTCAAAGAAGTATTGCTGAAATGTAAGAGAGTTCAAGATTTTGAGTCAGACCATAGTTTTGCTGTAGATGTGTGGCCTGAGGAAATCACTCAATCCCTCTGACAAAACTGAGCTCAATTAAATAGGAATTAATAACTATCCCATAGGGTTGTGGAGAATGAGAATCAGGTAAAGCACTTTGACTACTTTCTGTGTCTGTTTATCTCAGCTTTGGGGTTCTGTTTAAAAGCAGTGACATGCCTGCCTGTAAGTAGTACAGGCATGTCTTAATTCAAACAGTTCATGAATGGGATTTAAAAGATCCAGGAAGCCTTTAAAATTATGGGGCAGAGGGTCCATGCCAGCCATCAGATTTTCAAAGATTTCATTCAAAATTTGAAAGCCACTGGTAGAGGCAGACAATGGCTTTAATGGAGGTCTAGGAGAGGAAGCAGTAAACTCTTGTGTATCTAACATTTGTTAACAGTTGGCTATAGTAGTTGAGTAATTTTAATAGTGATTCAGTTAACTTGACTAAGTTCCATTTTATTATGCTGCTCTACATTTTTATTTGCCCAGGGCAGTTTTAAGGTGTGGATTCAGGGCACTGATTTTTATCTGCAGTTCACAGAGCCGCTATTAAGCAGGAGCAAGATAGGAAGCTAGGCAGCTTTTAGGTCCTCCATAGTTTGAATAATTAATATGTGCCTTTGGCTTTAACACATTAACTGCCATGTGAGTTGTATTTAACTCTTGCTATTTTTGAGCCCGGGGCCTCGTGAAGCATATGTAACTCAAACACCACGAGAACTAGTTTTCAAGTTGCATGTAACTCATGCGCAGAAAACAATAAAAATAACAAATTTCTTGTTAAATGAGAAAAGATCATTTTGTTTTCAAAGTTTTTATTCTGTTTTCATAATAAAACACCATGGCCCCAAGGAAAAAAACTTTTTTTTCTAGTGTGGCAGTCAATGTATTAAAAACTGCTGTACAGAATTAGTTTTTAAGCTGAAAATCACTAGATAGCTCATTTATCGGACTAGGGACTTCTCCAAAGAATCCTGCAACATTATACTCAATTTCACCACTTTATAGATGTACTATATATTTACATGTCTTTGTGGCTTTTGGTATGTTTCAAAGTATAAAGAACTTAAGGGACATTATAGGTAGTTATAGTCCCTTCCAGGAAGGAATAAACTGAACAGTGTCTTTTTGGTAATAAAGTTCAGTAGTCTGTTTTTTAAAATTGTGTTGCACCTGGTGAGGTATTTTTCACAAATACAAAAAGTCTGAGATATATGAAATGGAAATGATGAAAATAAAGGGAAAGGTAGGCATTTGCTGTTTGGTGGGAAGGGGAAATAGTTCTGCCTTTAAAATATTGAATTAAATATCATTGGACTATTTAGATTAATTCCACCATAAATTTTTTATTGTAAAATAGGTGATTCTTGGCACATTTATATTGAAGTGTTTGTGTCAGAAAAAATTTTAAAAAGTCAAAATGATGGGTGTTCAGATGTCAGCTAAGTTAAAAAAAACTATTTAATAGAGTCCATTGAAATTCCAATAAGCCTCAGGTTTTTTTGTTTTGTTTTTTGTAGAATTCCTGGGTTCCCTGTTATTTCAATCTAGTTTCCATAGCTTTTGTTCTTTTACGTTGAAAATAAACACTGCTCAAGTTTTTAGGAGACTGAAAACTGCTGTCAGTTTCAATATGCTCAAAGCCAGAGTTTGTCATCCTTTTGAAACTGCCTGTGCTTTGTAACTACCTAATTTTGCACGTTTTCTAGACTAAAAGTGACATGTTGGACACAACTTTGACTTCATATTCTGATTACAAGCTGTTATTGCTGTGTTTCCTTGATCATTGGTTCCCAAGCTTTTACATTCATGCTAATACTTGTATAGTACCCAGGATTACACTCAGAGAAGTGCACATTGCCAAATAAGAAAATGATACTGTGAGGATAAACTTGATGTAATTTTAATGGACAAAGCTTAAATTATAAACATCCTTTTACTACTGCTTGTGGTCATTCACTTGGACTTGCTACTTAATTGTTGTTTCCCAGTTCTATGTTGCATACATTCTTATTCTAATCTTTCTAAAACACAGATTTCATTCTGTCTGCTTGATCCTTGCCAAAATCCCCTACACGAAGCCTTTGGCTCTAGTTTGGTCTTCTCACTGTTTCTGATACAAGCCATTGCTAATTTCCATTTTTGTGGCCTGAGGGTTTCTGCTTCCATTACTCATGAGTTTATTTTAACCTTGATGTATAAGTCATTTTCAACTTTAGAGAATCGGCTCCATTCTTTCATTCTCCTTGAAAATAGGACCATTGGCGTTTGTGGTATTTAATTTGTAAAGTACACTGAAGGAATATCAGCTTTGATATTTTAGGTGGTACAAATTTGAATTTGGTGTGGGAAGAACGGTGAGCTTGGCCACCATGTCAGCAGTTCCATTTTAGTAGGTGCATTTCTATGCAACAGGTCATTCTCTACTTGTTCTCTAGTCTGTAATTATGAAAAACTTGTATCTTTGTGAAAGTTGCTGTGCAGTAGCAGTTGTCATTGGTTTAGTTTTGTGTTTTCTGGTAAGGTATAATGTGATTTAAGTAGTAATATAGTACAGAATAGAGTTTTATATACCGGCACCTTTCACTAATTTTTTTTCTATTCTCATTCTTTTCTTGCAATTTGGATCTTTAGTTACCAAAGCCACATGGATGAATATAGCTGATTTGATATCAGTAAGATCATTTTTGTATAGTACATGCACTTTTGTTCACCTACAAATAGGCTACTAAAAAGTTTCAGTATATAAGCTTTTGTGGATTTCTTTTGGCAAGATTTGTGAGCCTTCCCTTCTCCCCCAAATAAAAATGTGCTTACAGTTTTAACCACAGGTAGAATGTAAGGCTAGTCAATCAAATGTTAATCTATAAAGTTAAATAGACCAAAATAAGATTTGTTCAATGGGTTGACCTATGTGCATGTTGTTCTTGAGTTGTAAAGTCTAGGAAAGATCCTGTTGCATTTAATTTGCAGGGAGTGCCCAATTTTTGTTGTATTAGAATTTGAATTACTTGAATTGTTTAATGAGTTGGGACATCATTAAAGAAGTTAGAAATGTTTTTTAGTGGCAGTTAATTCCCAACTTGCAAACAAATTCTGGAATCTACAGTTTTTAGCAGTATTACCAAGGAACCCAGCTGTGAGTTGAATGTTTCTCATCTAAGTGATTAATAACAAATGCTTTTCTAAGAAAGACGTACTTGTTGATCCAAGATGCATGAACTGTCAGCTCATAAATTTTTTGCTTCTTAAAACATAATAAATATCATTACCCAAAGTTTCAAATGACATAACTTGGACCACATTCAACCAAAAGACACTTTATGAAAATCCTACCCAAGACACGTTACTTAAAATACATGATTCTGTGGACTTGACAGTTGAGGACAGTATTATATAGGTGGGCTGTATGTAGTTCTTGCTTAGAACAAGCAAGTTCTCGAATTCAGCCATTTGATGAGTACTTTAGTACTGTTAGGAAGATGTTTGGAAATAATGATATCTCAAAGTAATCATACTCTTTAAGAGTGATGACTTTTCCTTCCAGTTTCCCCTTTGATTGTTCCCATCTGATAGAGGGTATTATTATCCAGTTCTGTTCTTTAGTTAGATCAAAGGGATAATACTTGAAAGATATTCTTGTGTAATATTTCTGTAAATAAAGGAAACTAAAGTGGATACCTACCTTATTTTAGGGGAGGTGATACAACACCACTGGCTATGCAGACTTTGGATTTGAATTTTGGATTCATTGTGTGACTTTGGGTAAAAACTGTGTCTCTCTGACTCTTTCTACCTCTTCAAAATGGGAATAATAGTACCTACCTTTAGGATGTTTTAAGAATTTGTTAAATCAACACATAAATAGCAAATATATACTGCTTACCTTTTATACCTCTGACATTTCAGTGTAGCTTGACTTAAATTTTGTGATTAAAGTTAAGAGAATTTTAGTAAACTGAAACTTTTTATATTTAATATTTGAGTACTTCCTATCTTATAAGCCCTGTGCTATTAAAAAATGTAAAAAGCCCCTGCTCTTAAATCTTGACAACTTAGAAAGGGAAATAGGCATGTATTTATGTAAGAGTATGGGAAGAAGGGAGGGGGAAGTCCTACAAATTGGTTGAACATAGAAGAGCTGGGCTTCAACCTTCCTTTTTAAGAAGGTGCTGATAAAATATAGTCCCACTAGGAGTTTATACATATAGTACACAATGTGCATATACAAATTAAAAAGTACTATAGGCCAGGTGCTGTGGCTCAACATCTGTAATCCTAGCACTATGGGAGGGCGAGGCAGGAGGATCACTTGAGCTCAGGAGTTTGAGACCAGCCTGAGCAAGAGCGAGACCCTGCCTCTACAAAAAATAGAAAAATTAGCCAGGTGTGGTAGCTCCTGTAGTCCCAGCTACTTAGGAGGCTGAGGCAGGAGGATCGCCTGAACCCGGGAGTTTGAGGTTGCAGTGAGCTATGATCACACTACTGTACTTCAACCTGGAGTGACAGAGCAAGACTGTCTCAAAAAAAAAAAAAAAATTGGGCAATAGGGCCTTGGTTTATGAGAAACTTCAGCGCAGACCAGGGTTGATGCCAACTGTAACGAGTGTTCTAGGGGAGGGGAGAAGAGGAAAGCCTCAAGAGTGTCAGAATAATTTTAACAGTTTTCACTTACTACTCATTAAGTTCTTTTTGGTATTTTTTACTATTTCACTTTTAGCCTTTAGGATCTACATTTTGAATTTGTTTTTAAAACATTGATTCCTACTGGGATTATTTTGCTAGCATTAATGATCCAGAGGCAGGTAATTCTCTGAACCTGATTTAACTTAGCAGTTTTTAGTCCCACTTTTTGGTAGTTGATTTTTCAAAACACAAAACATTTTAGGATAAGTCCAGGCTTTTTATGGAGCAACTGCTCTTTTGAGACAGGGTCTCGATCTTTTGCCTGGGCTTGAGTGCAGTGGCGTCATCGTCATCATAGCTCACTGCAGCCTCCAACTCCTAGGCTCAATGGACACACAGCATGCCCAGCTAAGTTTTTTTTTCCTCCTCTATAGAGATGGGGTCTCACTGTGTTGTTCAGTCTGGTCTCCAGCTCCTGGCCTCAAGCAATCCTCCCACCTCAGCCTCCCAAGGTTTTAGGATTATAGTCGTGAGCCATTGTGCCCAGCCACAACTACTCTTAACAGGAATTGTAATAAAATTTTAGGCTGGCTTTAACATTTCTTAAACTGCAGGGATAGTATACCTTTGCTTTATCAAATTTCTTGATCTTAGAAAGTTAATGGTTAAAATTTGCCATCTATTAATAGAAAATACATTCCAGTAAGTGATTAGTCAAAAATCCTCTTATTCATCCTCAGTCTTCTCTTTGGAATCGAGCAACTCTGTGCCTTCCTTTATATGACCTTATTCATAGAATACCTGTTTATGACTTAAGATTATACTCTCCTAGGCCAACGTTGTATAGAAAGGTAAGAGTTTGAAGTAAAAATGTCTGCAGATACTTAAATTAGTTCTTGACACCACCTGATATCATTAGCATTTTTGGTAGAACATTTCTGATTGGTTGGTTGGGAGCAAGTGAGGAAGTTGCAATTCAGAGAAGAGTAGAAGCAAGTCCAGCCACAAGGGGGAGTGAGAGACTAATTTCCAAATTGATGGGCCCCTATGCTAACATATTAACAGCTTCTTACATGCTTTAAAAGTTCTAGAAATTATAAACACATTGGTGGCTCTACAGAATAAAGTAAAAGTTCTAGGAAAATTATCTCTCTGCACAAAAAATTGTACAATACTAGAAATTTGAACTCTTACATTGTGCTGGAGAGTTGAAATTAAATTATTTCTATTAATGAAGATGTTATTAAAAATGACGTGTTGGGTATTTTGTGAGCTTTTAAATTTATAGGGTTGAGGGAACATCAGGCCTAGCACTTTTACTTGAACAGAGCAAGAGACTGAAGCACAGAGGTTCAGTGACTTATATTAGGTCATACAGTAAGCATTAACATTTTTAGTCCCTTACATAGTACCACCTTATTGGTAGATTGAAACATGACTTTTACTCTGCTGTAAGATGTAGGAGGGATGGGGAGCTGTCAGAATAACAAAAAAAAAATCACTAATTTATTTCACTTAAAATGATGGTTTCTGTTTAGATTATATTTTAGGGTTCTGTACTTAATGAAAATAACAAGAATCACGTTTGAGAACCCTCGTGCCTCAATTTCTTGCCACCTCCAACTTTTAACTGGTATTTTGTGTATGTGCTTTGTATGACAGCAGGTTTGTCTGTATCCTATGTCTTGTTCTTTGTTTTGTTCATAGAAGGAGAACCATCACAGTATAATCTAAAACAGAGGGATGGGTTATGGAAGCTTGGTCTTTGGTGAGGTCACATCAAAGTTACCACAGCTATATTTTCAAATTCCAGTTCACAAATGTTTCATTAGAGGTTGACACTCTGATATTCTGGGGATATTTACTATTTGCTAATAACATTTTATGTATAATTGTCTGTGGAAATTAGATTTAATATTATGACCAATTGGTGAAATACTCTATAAGAGAAGGTGAGAACCTTCTTTCCACCTATAGTATTTTTGTTTGCAAATGTATCACTGTTTTTGTGTGATTGCTCTCCTAAATACAAAGGTAATACCACCCCAATAAGAAAATTTGAAAAACACATGAGCACAAAAAGGGTATGAGGATGGACAGCAAAACTCACAGGTAATCCCATCTTCCGGAAATTATACACAATTAAAAGGATTTCTCTTTAAAATTTATTGGTTTTTCACTTTGAAGTAATTTCAAATTTAGAAAAAAGTTAGAAGAATAGTATGAAGAATTTTTCGTATATCCTTCACCAGATTCCCCAAATGTTAACATAACCACAGTATAATTATCAAAATCAGGAAATGGACAAAATAATTGGTAAGCTACTATATAACCTTGGAGGTCTTATTTAAATTTCATGGATTACACCACTGTAATTTCCTATTTCTGGTCCAGAATTCCTTGCAAGATCACACTTTGCATTTTGTTTTCACATCTCCTTACTATCCTTTAGTGTGGATCGGTTTTTCAGTCTTTGCCAGTTATTTTGTGGAATATCTCAATTTGGATTTGGTGGTTCCTTGTGATTAAATTTAGATTGTGTGTTTTTGGCAAGAATTCCTGAAAGTTATGTGTGTTCCGTTCTCCTTGGTGTATAATATTAGGAGGCATGTGATGTCCTGTTACTTAACCAATTATATTTAGGTAACTCATTATGTTTTTAAATTTAGAAAGCAGTGAGGACTTCTAAAAACACTATGGTGTAAAAGTATCAGTTGAGTTTTTTTTTTAAGATAGATGCCTTATGATTATGATTACTTTGGCAGAGGTCATAACTAAGTGTGTTTTGCCAAAGTGCTTTCCAAATAGGCTGTGTCCATTATAATGAATGAGTTGCTTCTTCAGAGAAGAAAATATGATTCCCAACTCTGTAACTTGTAATTTTCCTTTCAAACATATTTGCCTACAGGTTGGCTTCTTATATTCTAGTTGGCAAGCCCAAATAACAGCACATAGCCCAGTGGTTTAATTTGAGTGTATAGTGGCAGGTGGCCATTCTTCAGCACTGAAGTAAATAAGAGAAGTTTTCTGGGGATAACATTGGAAGGAAGGCTTTGAAATTAATGCTGTAGTGAAACACGAAGATTGGGATGAGGAGGTCAGTCATAGTTTTGTATTTGAAATGCCTGTCACACCTCTTGGTGGTGGCAGAATTAGTACCACAACCCAGGACTCGGGACTTCAAAACAGATTTACTCTGCCTTGTCTCACACTCTCCTGCCACTCTTATCTCTGCTGGATTTTTCTTTGCTTCCTCTCCCCTCAAGGTCATTACTTAGAAACCTGAAACTTACCCATATTAGGACACACTTAGCTTGCTCCTTTGCTGCTGTTTCTGAATATATGTACAGTGCCCAAACACTTGTTTTAAATGAACAATTTCTTAGGTCTTCAGAGAAGCAGAACATTGAGTTTTCTCTTACAGCAAAATATTCATTATCCAACGTAGTATCAACCTCAATAATTTCTGTCATGTTTTGTCTTAACTGTTTAGAAGTTTGGTACGGTCATAAACTCTTGATGATGAAGGCTATTTCTGAAAAATAGTCTTTAGGATGCTGAGCTAATGAAATATCCTCCAAGATTGTTCTAAAGTACCTGTTTTATTTAAATGAAGCAGTTTAAATTATGCATGTGTTGTAATTCAGTCAGGGGATTTAATATTTGAGTGCCTAAAATGTGCAAAATTTATCTTTACAGAGGTTAAGTTTAAGAATATATATGCATGTAAAAAGCTGAAGGTGCAAAACCACAATTAAAGTTTAAAGTATACTTGCTCTAGGTAATAATTTAGATGTTATAGTGCGTAGGATATAGCATGAAGAAATAAATCTACTGTGGCCTCATCCCATCTCCTCAGAGGTCATCTTTATTAGTCCTTTGTGTATCTTTCTGGGGATTTATGTGCCACCCAAACAATTCTATCCTTGGAGAATAAGGTTAATGTCTATGCAATATTCTATTACATAGGTGTAACAATTTATTTAGCTAGTCCCTTATTGACAGAAATTTTAGGGTTTTTCTCCTTTTTTTTCCTCCGGTTGAAAGCTCCACAGTAGATACTAGCTGTACAGACAATGTAGATGAAGCTGAAGAGATTTGAAAAATTAGCTTTAGAGAAAACATAGCTTAGATCTAGGTATTGAAGGGTATTTAGTACAAATTCTTTTTTTTCCAGATTTTTGAAGGTATGATTGGCCAAAAAAATTATATATATTTAAGATGTACAACATAGCAAAGGTTACTTTATAAATCCACAGTTCTTTAAGGTGATATTCAGACCACTGGGAGTCCTTTTGAGGAGGGGTCCCTGAGGTCACAACTATTTTCATGACAATGCTAAGTCCTGGGCTTTTAACTACTGTGTTGACATTTAGCACTGATGGTGCCAAAAGCAAGGGTGGCTAATACTGCTGATTCCTTAGCACTAATCTAGGCAGTGGTTCTGAATTGTACTAGCAATCATTGTATTTTTCACCATGATGCACTCACAGCTTTAAAAAACAGAGACTCATTTTACTTAATGTCCTTAAAGCCAAAAAATGAATTACTTCATTAACAGCCCTTAGGTAGATGTCTTTCTGGGAGGCAAAATGGGGAAGTACAGTGGTTGTCTCTAGGAAAGGCACTTGCAATTATTTGAATTGTGAGCTGAACTAGCTGCTTTTTTTTCATGGAATGATGTTTTTACTTCAAAGCACTGCAGACAGACATGCTATGGTTTTCAGACTTGGGTATTTGGCAAACATCTTAAAAAATGAAGTGAGCCTGTCACTTTAAGGAAAACAAATCCTATTTGTGACAAGAATAAAATTCAAGCCTTGAAACAAATGAGAACTATGAAAAACCTACATTCACTACCTTGACAGCTTTCCAGTAATTTTTTATGAATATAAAGGAGTCTTGAGACCAAAACCTTTCAAACCATAAATATGAAGCATGCATTGTTACTTTTTAGGGTTTTTTTTTCCCTAGAAAGTGTACCTGTTTAGAGAGAAATAAGTGCCATGGTTGGGAGAAATAAGGTGGCATTTTTTAAATGTAAGGAAATTAGTTTGCATAAGAGGGGAGTCCTGAGCTAAGGTGGTTAGTGGGTGGGTTAAGGTATCTTTTTTTTCCTTAAGGTGTCGTTTTAAAGTTACTATAGTGCAAACTTTTTTTTGTAATGGTAATTTGCTTGATTAGCTTAGGTAGTACCTGAAGGAAAGAAAATAGTTAATTAAGGAATGTGGTTCAGATTAGGCTTTTATCTTCCAAAAAGATGACAGCACTTCCTTGTTGCTTACTATGTGCCATACTCTGTTCCAAATGCTTTCTGTATATTCATTTGGGCCGGGCACAGTGGCTCACACCTGTAATCCCAGCACTTTGGGAGGCCGAAGAGGGAGGGTCACTTGAGCCCAGGAGTTAGAGACCAGCCTGGGCAACATAGTGAGACCCATCTCTACAAAAAATGAAAAAGCTAGTCGGGCATGGTTGCACACGCCTGTAGTCCCAGCTACTTGAGAGGCTGAGGCGGTAGGATCCCTTGAGTCCAGGAGTTTAAGGGTATAGTGAGCTGCAGTGACAACACTGCACTCCAGCCTGGGTGACAGAACCCTGTTTGTAAAAAAATACATATATGTATTCATTTAATCCTTACAGCAACCCTGTGTATTGTGTCTGCTACTAATATCCTTTTACAGATGAGAAACCTGAGGCCCAGGGAGATTTCTGAATTTTTGTGAAGGTGACACAGCTAGTAAACAGTGAACTGGGTTTGAATTTAGGCATTAAGCAGTGTATCTCCATAATCTGTGCCATTTAACAAGTCTGCTGTTAAAAAGAGAGACTAAGTACTAAGGGAAAATGTTTTTTTTTTAAATTTTTTTGTCCTTTGATATGACTTTATCCTGTATTTTCAAATGAAAGCTTTTTGTACATTATTTTACCACTTTTTCCTAATTGTGCAAATTTTAGATTACTGAGCCCAAAAGGAGGTACTAAAATTAAGAGTACAGGAGCACTAAAGCAGAGGAGTTTTCCTTTTCTTTTTTTAATTTTAGAGAGGGAGTCTTGCTGTGTTGCCGGTGGGCCTCGAACTCCTCAAGCGATCTTCCCACCTCAGCCTTCAGCCTCCCAAGTAGCTGGTATTACAGGCTAAAACAGACTTTTGAATGTCCAGATCCCCATATCATATTTACATATGACTGAGTAACCAGTGAATAGATTACCTGCTCATTGTCAGGAGCTGCGATTGGTGCTGTTTATACGCTCATTTAGACCTCATAGCAGCCTTCTGAAATGGATTTTCATTTAGATGAGAAAATAAAGGCTCTGAGAGATTAAATATTGCCTAAGTTTTCAAAATTAATGGTGAGTGTGGAATTCCAAGTTTATACTATAATACTTCCATTATAGCAAGCTCTTACTCTAAGAAGTGCTTGGATACCCAAAGGTTAGGGTCTTGACACCAGCTCTGGCAGCTGTTTTGGTGGTTTAGGTGGAATTGTACTAAAGGACCAATGAGAGAAGAGAGGTAGATCACTAGGCTAGAGATGGATTTTTAGTTCATAAACTTTTCATTAGAAATATTTGACCACAGTCAGGAGTGAATGTTCATTTAAACTGTATTTGCAGGGGCAGATTGAGCCTACCCTAGGAAGGGAAATCAGAACTGGGTGACAAAGCATGTTAATACAGACTATCTTTGGATCAAGGCATCTGTTAAAAAATTTGTAATATATTCTGCCTTGGTAAACTGATGGGTTTTGGGGGGAAAACGTTACTTGACCCCATATCTCTTAAGTGTTTTCATAACCTAGGAAGTTAATTGTACCACCATGCAATAGAGAAAAATCTCTTACCTCTAAGCTCTCAAGTTCCACATAATTTACCTGTTGATTAGGTGTAGTGTCCTCTCTTCAGAACCATATCATGTGTTTAACTATGGATTAGGAACAATTTATTGAGAGGTAGTGGATATGGCCTTCTCATGGCATGTTGCTGCTGAGTAAATGGCTTCCTGTCCCACTTAGGGTGACTACCATATAAAATCAGAACATATATTAATTCAGCAAATTACTCTCAGGTATTTTTCAAAATTTTGGCCATGATATCTTTTTTCCTCCTTTTTTCTTTATTTAGAACTTGTCCCACCCCCACCCGACTACTGTGTTGCCCAGGCTGGTTTTGCACTCCTGAGCTCAAGGGATCTTCCCACCTCAGCCTCCCAAATAGCTAGGACTAAAGGCCCACCCCACCATGTCTGGTTAATTTTTTTATTTTTTGTGTAGAGACAGGGTCTTGCTGTGTTGCCCAGGCAGGTCTTGAACTCTTGGCCTCAAGTGATCCTCCTCTTGGCTTCCTAAAGTGCTGGGATTATAGGCATGTACCACTATGCTTTGCCACTATCTTTAAAAGACAATGGTTGTCATCAAAAACAGATGCTTAATAGGGAGAGAAAAAAGGTAAAACCATATATTTATTTTGAAGTAAATTGAGGAAATGTGAGTTTCTGAATCAGGTTAATTTCCAGCAAGATTCAACGGATTAGCACTGTACTGTCAAGTTTAGTGCTTGAGTGTAGGATGTTCTTAAATTTTGTTTGAACTGAAAATCTTTGGATTTGATTAAGAAAGTTAGCATACTATGATACTTGAAAAATTTTACAAGTTGCATACCTTCAGTCAGCCTAGCCCTGTTTTATAGTTGGTTGTGATGCCTAGTATACTTTTCCTTAGGTAATGCTATGCCCACTGCCCCATTTTAATTCAGGTTTTTACAATGTTTCAGAGCCATTATTGCTTTCATTGTACTATTATAGGTGAATGAAATTTAGTAGGAGGTCGCATTATATATTTAGCAGGATATTCTCTGAGGGTTTTTTGGTACATTTTGAAAATAGCTATCAGTCCTTTTCTCCCTTCCATTTTCTGCTTTGCTCACATCCATTTTTTTCTCTTGCTTTGCGGTTACTGCTGCTTTCTGATTTGTGCTGCTTCCTTTTTTTTCCTCTGTTCTTTTATCCCATCTTTCTCCACCCTACATTTGCTTTTTTCATCTGGCCTGCAGATCTGGAAGAGATTTTGACAAATTTACATACTTAATTGCTTCTTTTGTGTTACAGTTAATTCAGTGAACTCTGCATCTTCCCTTAGAATTAAAAGAGAGACCATGGGTACAAATAGTAGGAATAAGTTCTAGTATTCAGTAATACGTTGGGAAATTACAGTTAATAGTAATTTATTATGTATTTCAAAATAGAAGAGAAGAATTGTAATGTTCCCAACAGAAAGAAAAGGTAAATGTTTGAGGTAATGGATATTCCCATTGCCCTGATTTGGTTATTACACATTGTATACAAGTATGGAAATATCACATATACCCTAAAAGTATGTACAGCAATTATATATCCACACAAAGTTTTTAAAGAGAAATAAAAAGACCACAAATATTAATCCCCTTTACAAAATACCCAAGTAATCCTCTTGTTTCTCCTTACACCTCTCTGATAAGAGAGGAACTCATTGTTTGACTAGGTGGCCTATTCCAGTTTTAGACCACTCATAAGTTCTCTTATATTGAACAGAAATCTTCCTCTTGCTGAATTTAACTGGTCTTGTCTTTAGGAACCATTCATGTCCTATTGCTTCCATCTTCATGACAGTTTCTATTGTCTTCATCATAGCTTTGATGAAGCTTGATAAGATATCGATATATTGATATTTTGGAATCACATTGTCCTTTTTAGTAGACATATCACCCATTGAGGCAGAGAAAATGTAGCATAACATTAGGGAGTACAAGCTAGATTGCCTAGTTGGAGTTGCACCTTCACAAATTAGCTGTGGTTTTGAGCACAATACATTGTTGGGCCCCCACTATCTTGTATAAAATGAGGATAATTGTAGTTTGTACCTCATAGATAAAGAGTTAGGGAAAAATCAAATTAAATAATCTATATGATTAAATAATGATAACAAACCATTCAAAATTTAGTGACTTAAAACAATGATTTATTCTTTCTTGTGGATCTGTGGTTTGGCTGGACTCTTACTGGACAGTTCTTCACATGGTGTTGGCTGGGGTTACTCATTGGTGCATTCGGCTGGGAGTTCAGCTGGGCTGAAAATACACAAGATGGCTTAACTTACAATGTCCAGTGGGTGGGGGCTGCCTTGGCTTTCCTCTTTAGCAGGGTAGTTTGACTTCTTACACACTGACTCAGGACTCCAAGAAAGCAAAAGTTGAAGCCTGAGAGCTTTTAAGGGTTAGGTGGAGAACTGGAATAGTAGTCACTTGTGCTGCAATCTGCTGGTCAAAGCAACTCAGCAAAGCTAGTCTGGACTCCAGGAGAAAGGAAATAAATTCCACTTCTTGACAGGAGGAGGAGTGGCATACACGAACAGGGAAGACAGAGAATTGGTATAGGCCATCTTTGGAGAAAGTCTACCACAATTCTGTTCTTCCATAGTTAGCTTTTTGAGCCAAAGTGTTAGCCCCTTTAAATTTAATCTTTAATTCAGTCTGTCTTGTTTTTTGGCTTTTAAATCTTAACACATTAACTGCCATGTGAGTTGTATTTAACTCACGCTAGTTTTGAGCCTGGGGCCTCGTGAAGCATACGTAACTTACATGTCTCTTCACCTTGGGAGCCGCCAGAACTGTTTTTCAAGTTACATATAACTCACACACAGAAAACAATAAAAAATAACAAACTTTTCATTAAACTGGAAAGGATCGTTTTGTTTTCAGAGTTTTTATTCTACTTTCCTAATAAAACACTGTGGCCCCAAAGAAAAAAAAATTTTTTTCTAGTGTGGCAGTCAATGTGTTAATTAGGCATACGTCATTGGAAGATTTAATAGATAGAAGTATGCTATTTATGCCTTTCTCACCTTCTGGTCAGCATTTCACCAGAACCATTTGCTGTTTGATGTTTGGTCCTTTTGATATATGATTCAGCCAATAAGCAGGCTGACTGCTGTTATCTAGCCCACCTGTTATTTGTGGGTCCTGGTTAGTGGCTTTAAAGTTGTTAAATGGCTAATTCAGTGTTCACCTTGGGGGAAGAGGTGTTTAACTGCTATTTTTAATTCCCATGCAACTTAGCATGAGTAACCCCAGTGTAAAATAAAACATTTTTAGGGATATAGAAGTTACTACTTATAAAAGATAGATTACTAATTCTAGTAGCATTTATTAACACCTTGCCAAAAAAACTTAACCTAAATAAGTTTTCTGGTGTTGCTCTAAAATTTTATATCTGAAGTGATTGGTTCACTCTTAAGTAACTGCACATGTTTATGTGCAGTTTATGGGTTAAATAAAGTCATTGAAAAGTGGAGGACATGATTAGGCAGTGTTATTCTTAGTTTCAGTTGTCTTCCCTGCTGGACCGCTAATCCACAAACTTAGAGGCTTGCTCTGCCAACTCTGGAGATCTTGTTCATTATTTTCTCAGTGCTAGCAAGAGTGGCATTTAAGTATTTGGAGAATAAGGAAACATAAAAAATGTCTTAAAGCTGTAAAATGTGAAATAGGGATACCTAAGTGGTGAATTAATTTCATGACAATGCTCAGTTATTGTCGATTATTTATTTGAAATTATTCTTAATGTAGTCAAATGTTGTGTAAGTAAGCTAGAGAGCAGTTCACAGTTGAGTTGTATATGGAGGCTTAAAATCTGCATATTTTTCTCCTGCTAGTTACTTGGAAGTTATTTGTGAATTCTGATTAATCACATTACACTTTTTTTTTTCAGTTGACTTTATAGCTAATTTGGTCTTGACATTTTGTCTAGCCAATTAGAAACAGAATTTACCCTTCCCCACCAAAAGTAATAGCCTAGAGATTTCTTAGTTTCATCCATAGCATCTTTTAATATTATAATGGAAGGAATTATAGTTCTACTTGTCTCTGTAGCTAGATTATGAAATACTAACATATTGTTTCCAGCTTCTAGCATGTTATCTGGTGTGTAGTGATAATAGCAAGTAAATGTTTAACTGAATGCTTACCCTAAGTGCTTTACCTGTATTTTCTCTCAAAACCCATAGAGGTCCCCACCTTACAGATGAGAAACAACTGAACCATTGAGATTAAGTAGGTCACACTGTGTGGAGTGCCTCAGTTTAAACCCAGACCCAACCCAAAGCCACTATGCGTATTCCATCTCCCATAATTGAATGAATAACACATTTTTTATAAAAATGTAAAACTTGAAAAAGCCAAGTCATTTGTTTCTTAAGATCATTGCTTTGGCTGGGCACGGTGGCTCACGCCTATAATCCCAGCACAAAGGCTGAGGTGGGAGGATCACTTGAGGTCAGGAGTTCAAGACTAGCCTGGGCAAGATAGCAAAACTCTGTCTCTACAAAAAGTTAAAAATAAATTAGCCAGGTGTGGCGGTGCACACCTGTAGTCCCAGCCACTTGGAAGGCTGAAATGGGAAGATTGCTTGAGCCCAGGAGTGCAATGCTGCAGTGGGCTACGATCACACCACTGTACTCAAGCCTAGGTGACACAGAGAGACTCTATCTCTAAACAAAAAAAAGACCATTGTTTTTAAGAGGAAAGACCCACTTAACTATTTCAAATGCAACTATCTTCTGCTGTTAGAGGCAGATTCCCAAAGAGCAACCATAGGTGGTATAGAGCATGGTGTTCAAAGGACAAGACACTGGCAGCAAAGAGAACTTAATAATATGAAGGTATAGGTGTGGTATGATAAAGAGTTTGCTATCCTAACCAAAATGCTCTTTTGATTTCAAGCCAGTAGTTTCAAATATCAATTAATAATCATAGGAAACATCATTTCAGGTTGACTTTTCTTACCCCCAACCCCTTCTTATAACACTGTGCAACTTGGTCCTACTGCTATTTCATCTGGGTATCTGTAGCTTGAGTTGTAAAAAGGAAAGAGGAGCTGAGTTAAAGCTGTTCACCTCCCCACCACTGGAACATAATGGGTAAACACAAAGTTAGAGTTACTATTTTAAAAAATTTTTCAAATTGTATTTTGCATTTAAGTGGGTGCTATATAGATTAAACTACTGGACGACTGCCTTCTAGAGTGGAAACAAAGAATTAGATACCCTTTTTCATTGTAGAAATTGATTTATTTGGAGTTTAGCCCAGTTGGAAATTGACTTCACCTTGATTCCCAGAGTATACTTAGAAGGAAGTGGTGGGATAAGAGTGGGTTGTTTTGTTTTTTAACTTTGCCTGATTCTACTGGAATTATCTTTCTCCCCCTTAACTGAAAAGAAAAAAAAATCACTAGTTTATTGAACCTTCTTCCCCCAATACAGTGATCTAATTTTTTTGCCTTAAATTGATTGTAGAGTGAATTTTTAGCATATTAAGGTTTAAATTGTAGTTCTAAACAGAATTTTATAGGATGGTGTTTTTAATTTTATCTGTGATCTGTGATGATATATTAACATGTCCTAGCTAAAAATCACTTTAATAAGATTAAAGTCTGCTCTTTTGTTCTGAACAGTTTTTCGTCTGTTGTGAAGTTTGTTTGAATTATATTCTTGTAAATGAAGTTAATTTTGTTCTGCCTCCTCGGGCATGGACTCTGTGCTAGTGTCTGTTACATTATTGGTTTCTGCTTTAGTCATTCCTCCAGAGTCCAAAAGTTTCATCTCTTAGGGTCTTTCTATACTCGTGTCTTTGACTACATTTAAATGCAAAGTTTCCCAGCATGTTAGAAAATGTTCCTAAATAATGAACTGTCATGTTTGAACTGTCATTCATTGAAGTCAGCATGTAAATTGATAACACTTGTCAGGGACTGATACTCAATTGTATCATCCTTGAATAATAAACTGAACACTAACTTTAAATTTTAAGTATTGCAGTATGCGCAAAGAATTCTGCTTCTAAACCACAAGTTCATGGGCCTCCTGCATTCACAATTGTATTATTGACAATGACTAGGTGTTTTATAACTTAGGCTATAGTATGCTCTTTAAGAAGTGCAGGTTTTTCCTGCTTTGTAAATGTTTTTTTATTATTAATTCTTTTTTCTTTTCTTCCTAAGTCTCTTTTGGAAAAGTTCTTGATCCCCAATGCTTCACAAGCAGAGAGCAAAGTCTTCTATTTGAAAATGAAAGGGGACTACTACCGTTACTTGGCTGAGGTTGCTGCTGGTGATGACAAGAAAGGTATGCTGTTTTATAAGCCTGTTGGTTGAACTTGTATAAAATAGTGTGGAAGAGTCTCTTTCTGCAGTGTAAATTTTTTTGTTGTTTTTTAGTTGCGTAGAGCACTGAATATGGAGTGGTGATGCTTTTTTTTTTTCTTAGCTCAGAGACTGTGTGTCTACTGCCTAATACTGGTATTCTAAAATGTATGTTTCTGAAAAACCAATTTTGTGTGCAGGGCAGGGATGTTTTCTCACGGTGAAACTGAGGAGTGAGCAGTGCAAACTAATCAATAAAAATATAGCAATGATGAGATTATAAAGTTGTTTTTATCTTGGCATTAACTGATGGCTAGTGTGGTGTTCCAGGATAAACCTCTTTTTTTTTTTTTTTTTTTTCCCTTAAAGGTTTGGTTTGAGGGGTGAAGATGAAATGCACGCTTTATCAATACGTTTTCATGTGTCTTATCCAGGGATTGTGGATCAGTCACAACAAGCATACCAAGAAGCTTTTGAAATCAGCAAAAAGGAAATGCAACCAACACATCCTATCAGATTGGGTCTGGCCCTTAACTTCTCTGTGTTCTATTATGAGATTCTGAACTCCCCAGAGAAAGCCTGCTCTCTTGCAAAGACAGTATGTATTTTACCTGTTATATGGAAATTTAGTAATCTTTATTATCTGAGCACTGAAATCTACTCTTTTTTAATCATAGGCTTTTGATGAAGCCATTGCTGAACTTGATACATTAAGTGAAGAGTCATACAAAGACAGCACGCTAATAATGCAATTGCTGAGAGACAACTTGACAGTAAGTACATAACAGCAGCATTAAGGATTAATGTGGTTGAAGAGATGTTGTTTTACAACAAGAAATATTTCTGATCTTTTTGATTAAATATAATAGCCACAGTTAAAAACCATATAAAGAAAACTACCTTACAGAAACTGAAATATTAGACTAAGAACTAAAAATGTACATTTTCATTAGTTACATGTTTAATTTTCAAATTTTGTAATCTGTGGTTTTGGACTTTTAATCACATAGGCCATTTATTTTCCATTTCAAATCTTGAGTGTTTTCATTTTAGTCACATGAGTTTAGTTTTTAGTATCAAAAGTATACAGAAGCTATCCATGTTTAAGTTCCCTTAAAAATGGTTTTCTTGCCCATCAGATAGCCTCCATGTTTGTATAGCTAGTGTAGGGCATTAATAACTTCAGTTACAAAATTTCACGTCTACAGAATCTGAATGGGAATCTGTTTTGCCTAGTTTCTTATATAAAAAAATACCTTACTATGGAAAGTCATGTTGTCCTTGGATACAAATAAACGGTAGTTCTTTAATATTAAATATCTAAATAATGTTCAAATTCCAATTGTTTTGTCTTTTAAAAATTGTCTCTTTTTTAAGGAAACTTATTTTAATTGGGATCCAAATAAAGTTCATACATTGCAATTGGGTTATATGTCTTATTGGTTCCTTAGGTTTTCTTATTATTCAGATAAATATTAAATTTGATATTTTGAGGCTTAGGTGAAGAAATTATCAAGCATTTGCTGTGTGTCAGGTAAAGGGGTAGGAATTGCAGATTGTAGTATATTGTTACTGGGTTTTGTTAGCTTCTTAGGGCCAATTCTGTTGGGGACTGTGTATCTTTATTTCATACATTTCATTTCTTCCAACTTTATTCTAGTGCACTACCAATTTTCTGTAAACCAATTCTATATTTTAATGCTGAATATTCTCAGCATAGAGTTTTTTGAACAGTATTGTATACTTGTTTATTACAATTATTAAACAATTATTATTAGTAAGTGCAATATGGAGCTAACTACAAACTTGAGAGATTTTTATTTTAGTCAAGGGAATAAGCTATAGAAAAGAATGAAAGAATCTTTATAATCAAATGAAAGAAGTATTTTGTTAACTAATTTTAGTGTTAAATGTTTTCCTTTTCTGGTTGGAAATGACGAGATGACATTTTAGAAAGATGAAATCTGAGACCTAGTTATTGTGTGGTGTTCTCATCACTTTTTGAGAAGGCCTGATCTAATATATACTTCCAACTGAACTATCAGTGTAGCATGAAAAGCATACTGCAACAACTGAGTGAGAAGAAAGAAGTTCCAGCTCTGTCGGTGGTTGCTATATGTTGTCTGGGCCTTATTAGGATCTGCTGTTATCGTTATAGGTTGATTGGATCATTTATCAGTCAAGAAAATTTTTCCTAAAACCGTAATCTCGTATTTGAGTCTGAATCTGGTTGACCAAGATTGTCAGCACACTACCCTAGAAAGAGAAATATCTTCTATCAAATTTTTGCATGTTTATACAGAAAATTCAAGAATTCTTGAAAGTTAGAACTAGAACAAGACATTAGAGACAATTCCAAGAGGTCATTTGGCTAGCTGTGTGACCTTGGAAATAGTCTCCTTTCCCGTCTAGAGATAGATTTGGTTAATAAATAAATTAAACTAATGGATGATTTGGGGAACACAAAAGTATTATTAGGTGGATTATTTTCCCCTCGTTTAACATTTGAAGCAGTTAAAATAATTTTGAAAATTTTTTAACCTGTTGGAAATTGTACATTAATGAAAAAAATTAATAATAGCATCCATAATCCTACCACTATGGGATAACTTTCATTTTTACCTCTTAGAAGATATGGTTTTGACCATACTTTATTTTGTCCAGCATTTATTTTGAATCATACAAATACACAAAGGTATGTTTTTCTAAGCTAAAAATGTCAGAAAAGCTATATTTGTAGTTTAGCTCTGGTTGCTAAACTCCAGTTGATACTGGTTCTTAAATTTCATGGAGCATAGGATTCTCTTTGGAGTGAGAGTCAGTCTAAAATCTAGCAGGGGAGAGTAGTCAACCCTAGCTTCTTGAGCGTGGGCCATATTAGATGATTCTGGTTTCGTTCCGCTCAACTAGTATATCCATCTCTTGTATTGGGGCTTTTCAGGACAATCTGATATTCTGATAGCTATTGATATTTGCTGTTTTTTAATACTTTATGATTTCTTCTACTTTCTCTTCACTTCCTATGAATAACCAGAAGTTTCCTGTACCTGACCGTTATTTGAAGGACAGCTCTGTTGTGTATTTACCATGCTTTCAAAATGAATAGGGAGAAAATAAATTTATTATATTGAGGTCTCTTTGTATCTTGAAGATATCTTTGGTACTCCTATCTTTTTAAGAATGCTTTCCAATTAAAACGTTCTTGTGGTTCCTTGGCATATATATGAAAATTTTCTGTTTATTTTTTTTCAAAACTGAAACATGCTGAAAAGTCTTTTCTTCTTTTACCAGTTGTGGACATCGGATACCCAAGGAGATGAAGCTGAAGCAGGAGAAGGAGGGGAAAATTAACCGGCCTTCCAACTTTTGTCTGCCTCATTCTAAAATTTACACAGTAGACCATTTTGTCATCCATGCTGTCCCACAAATAGTTTTTTGTTTACGATTTATGACAGGTTTATGTTACTTCTATTTGAATTTCTATATTTCCCATGTGGTTTTTATGTTTAATATTAGGGGAGTAGAGCCAGTTAACATTTAGGGAGTTATCTGTTTTCATCCTGAGGTGGCCAATATGGGGATGTGGAATTTTTATACAAGTTATAAATGTTTGGCATAGTACTTTTGGTACATTGTGGCTTCACAAGGGCCAGTGTTAAAACTGCTTCCATGTATAAGCGAAGAAAACTGCCTACATATTGGTTTGTCCTGGTGGGGAATAAAAGGGATAATTGGTTCCAGTCACAGGTGTAGTTATTGTGGGTACTTTTAAGGCTTGGAGCACTTACAAGGCTGTGGTAGAAACAGATATCTCATGGATACTACATGTTAAACCAATGTATATCTGTGGAATACTCAATCTCAATGTGCACACCTTTGACTACAGCTGCAGAAGTGTTCCTTTAGACAAAATTGTGACCCAATTTACTCTGGATAAGGGCAGAAACGGTTCACATTCCATTATTTGTAAAGTTACCTGCTGTTTGCTTTCATTATTTTGCTACACTCATTTTATTTGTATTTAAATGTTTTAGGCAACCTAAGAACAAATGTAAAAGTAAAGATGCAGTAAAATGAATTGCTTGATATCCATTACTTCTTGTATATCAAGCACAGCAGTAAAACAAAAAAACCCATGTATTTAACTTTTTTTAGGTTTTTTGCTTTTGTGATTTTTTTTTTTTGATACTTGCCTAACATGCATGTGCTGTAAAAAATAGTTAACAGGGAAATAACTTGAGATGATGGCTAGCTTTGTTTAAATGTCTTACGAGATTTTCATGAACAATCCAAGCATAATTGTTAAGAACATGTGTATTAAGTTCATGTAAGTGGAATAAAAGTTTTATGAATGGACTTTTCAACTACTTTCTCTACAGCTTTTCATGTAAATTAGTCTTTCGGTTCTGAAACTTCTCTAAAGGAAATTGTACATTTTTGGAAATCTATTCCTTATTCCCTCTTGGCAGCTAATGGGCTTTTACGAAGTTTAAACACAAAGTTTATCATAACAAAAATACTACTAATATAACTACTGTTTCCAACCATGTCCCATGTTCCCCTCTCCTCCCCCCAACCCCCCAAAAATGAGTTCTTACTTTTTCTGGGGGAGGGGAAGATTGATTGGAAAAAAGTAATATGTTCCATTTAAATTTTTGGTATATGGCATTTTCTAACTTAGGAAGCCACAATGTTCTTGGCCCATCATGACATTGGGTAGCATTAACTGTAAGTTTTGTGCTTCCAAATCACTTTTGGTTTTTTAAGAATTTCTTGATACTCTTAGAGCCTGCCTTCAGTTTTGACCCTTTATTCTATTTGTCAGGTGCACAAGATTACCTTCCTTGTTTAGCCTTCTGTCTTGTCACCAACCATTCCTACTTGGTGGCCATGTACTTGGAAAAAGGCCGCATGATCTTTCTGGCTCCACTCAAAGTCTAAGATACCCTGCTTCCTTTGCTTGCATCCCACAAACTATTTCCCTCATCCTCTTTACTGCAGCAAATCTCCTTAGTTGATGAGATTGTGTTTATCTCCCTTTAAGCCCTACCTATCCTGAATGGTCTGTCTTTGTCCGCCTTTAAAATCCTTCCTCTTTCTCTTCCTCTATTCTCTAAATAATGATGGGGCTAAGTTATACCCAAAGCTCATTCTACAGACTATTTCCTCAGTACTTGCAGAAAACACCAAACAAAAATGCCATTTTAAAAAAGGTGTATTTTTTTCTTTTAGAATGTAAGCTCCTCAAGAGCAGGGACAATGTTTTCTGTATGTTCTATTGTGCCTAGTACACTGTAAATGCTCAATAAATATTGATGATGGGAGGCAGTGAGTCTTGATGGTAAGGGTGAGAAACTGAGATCCCAAACACTGTTTTGTTGCTTGTTTTATTATGACCTCAGATTAAATTGGGAATTATCGGCCCTTTTGGATAATTGTCCCAAATATTACATTCAAATAAAAGTGCAATGGAGGCCTTGGGGTCTTTATTTCCAGGAGAAAAGATCTCTTTGCATCTGGGGCAACATAATAATGCATCTTCCCTCACAGATCTTTTTTTTACCTTAGCCTACTGACTTCTCCTGACCCCCAGGCCAAGGAGGTGAAATAGCTTTATTGCTAAGGAGAATTGAGCTAGTTAAGCTAAGGAGATAGGATCTCATTCAAGTAAATTATAAAGAAAACTTTAAATTTGTCACATTTGCTTATTAGCCATTGTGCATCAGTCATCTAAACTAGTTTGATTCTGAAACAAATTATGGTAAAGCTTCGGTAATAATTAGCTATTAATGTTTTCTACATAGTAGTTCCCAATAGATGAAGGAAGATTTTTAACCTGAGATATTTTGCCTTGAAATTTAATTTGTTTGTAACTTACGTAATTGTCCCAAAAATCTAAGCTTCATGTCTGTTTTTGTCAATTTAACATGATAGTGCAGGGTATTAGAAAATCCAGTGCTTTTTTTTTTGTGTGTGTAAAGTATTGGAATTATTTTTAAAAAGTGAATTGACCACTTTAGAGTTGGAGAGTGGAGCAGCAGTGATTAGTAAAAAGACTGTACTTTGCTGCAGCTCTGGCTTATGGTCCTGGCTAATAGTTCTCTTAACTTCATGCTATGAAGATCTTAGAATTGGGGGTGGAGGGATGAGAAAGTGAGATGGTGGAGGGGGTGAGAGAAGAGAAAAGAGATCAAGTGGCTTAATTATAGGGGCTCAATTTTTTTTCTTCCTGTTTTTCTGTACAAAATAGTCACCAATCCTGCCATGGCCCAAAGCATATTTTAAAATTAGTCAAGGCCGATTTGTAAGCTGCAATCAGATTATCTGTGGTCAGACCTCAATTGGAAAGTGACACTTGGAATGAGTTGATATCAACTATCCATAGGTGCTACATACAGATCTAAGAATTTTTGAGACTTTCCAGGAGTGGCAGCATGATTTAAATGATTATTATATAATCTCATTAGGGGAGAACACTTAATTTGGATGCAAGTGCATCATAATCACTGCATGAGAGCCCGCAGTGTGTTAGAAAACTACCTGAGGCTATGTGCTTAGAGATAGCCCTACACATTTCTGTAGGGAGGGGTGAAAAAATAAATTGCTTTAGTATATTTTGTTATTTGCCACCTAGGAAATTACAATGGTGGATTTGAAATATATACAGTCTTAAAGTGATGGTTGAGACTCGGCACTTGGAAGATGGCTAGACTTGGTTCCTTTTTGAAATATGATGTTGCATTAATAAAATACTTTTATGTGACTTACAGCAGTCACAATCGTATTCTAGCACTCTTTAGAAGTCAAGAGACCTAAAAATAGATTGTAAGAGGATGGCCAACCATGCTGGACAAGCAAGCATATGTGGGATGCTGAAACAAAGTTAAGCGTTATCAACCTAGGTGATGCCAGAGACCTGAATAATTGATCATATTTGAGTTCATTCCATGAGATTTCTGAAAGCCCAAACTTGTCTAATCATAATGAAAGACTAGATAGTAAATTAATCCAAACTCCAGAAGCTAAAACCCTATCAGTATTTCAGTAGGTGCTTACATTTTCTGAAGTTGGGTGTTGGTTTGGGCCAGCTGCTGTTCTGAGTGTTTAAGGCTTCTCAAGAGATTTGTTTGAGTCAAGATTGCAGAATGGGATCCAGATGGAGGTTACAGCAGGTACAAAGTTATCAAGATGAGGAACTTAAGAAACATCCATGTACTTGTAAATTTGGGGGCTATGCCCTGCTTTCTAGATAGCCTGTAGTTTTCATTTCTAATGCTTTACAATTAACTGTGGGGAATTTGTTTCAAAAGCCTACTCCCAAGCACCCAGTTTCAAGGATTCTAACTATTATCTTGGAGACCAGGACTATGCATTTTCTTAGCTAAAACTTCCATCAGCACATTGTCCACATGACAGAAGTATGTAGGGGGAGGGGGAACAAAGATGGTATTTGAGAAAATAGCATGTGCAAGACTTTACATTTTGAGCCCCAAAAATGGTATTTCTAAAACTGGAAAGATACTTTGCAAAACAAGAGTGTGAATCTGCACAGCAGATCATGTTTCCTGAAGTAGAAGATTAAGGGTAGAAGTTATTTATCAAAGCAAAATTTTCACATTAATGAACTTGGTTTAGTTTGGGAGCAGATGCCATTTAGAACTTTTACTGTGTTGAGGAAAAAGTTACACACATTCATGATTTTGTGAATTTTTAATGAATGCCATTTGTATTTTTCTTCATGCCATACATAAAAGTCAATTCCAGATGAATGAAGGAATTCAGAGCAAACTCGAGGATGTTCATAAGATGATGCAGGTGAATAACTTGCCGACCTTGAAGTGTAAGGAGAGCTCTTAAAATGGGCACAGAAAGCACTAACAGAAAAGAATGTGTATAAATTCTGGATCTTAATTGAACTACGTTAAAAAACAACCACCTGAAATTGAAGAGACAACTGAGACAAGATGTGCATAGAACTGACAAAAGATTGGTATCATGAATATATAAAGAACTACAAATACGAAAAGGGGAAATGACCCAAGTAGAAAAATAGGTTTTTCATAGAAGAGGAAATAATGTGGCCAGTAAATACATGAAGAGATACTTAACCAGGGAAATGCAAACCAAGACCACAATGTGGTATACCACCGTTTTTGCCCGCATTTGATTAGTATTATTTAAAAGTCTGGCCACACCAAGTGTTGGGGATGATGTGGACTGAGATCTTTCACACGGTGCTGGTGGGAGTTCAGCACATCCGTCCTGGAAACAATTTGGCACCTTGTGAGGTTGAGCATTCACACCCCTACAACCCAGCGATTCCTTCCTGAGTATATTTCTTAGAACCCTTGATCATGTACACCAGGAAATCATAAAAGAGTATTTGCAGCTGCACTGTTTGAATTAGCAAAAAAACTGGGTACAATCCCCAGGGGTTGTCAGGAACTGGGGCCGCACAGCAGGAGGTGAGCAGCCGGCAAGCAAGAGAAGCTTCATCTGTATTTACAGCCACTCCCCATTGCTGGCATCACCACCTGAGCTCAGCCTCCTGTCAGATCAGCAGCAGCATTAGATTCTCATAGGAGCACGAACCCTACTGTAAACTGCGCATGCAAGGGATCTAGGTTGTGGCTCCTTGTGAGAATCTAACGCCTGATGATCTGAGGTGATGCTAGTGCTGGGGAGCGGCTGCAAATACAAATTATCATTAGCAGAGAGGTTGGTCTGCACAAAGTAAATGTAATGCGCTTGCATCATCCCGAAACCATCCCCATCCCTCCCACCCCCCAGCCCCTGGAAAAATTTGGCCCTGGTGCAAAAAGGTAGGGGTCCACTCCAAAATGTTCATTAAAAGAATGAATACATAAATTGAGTTTACCCAATGACATAATCGTCAGTAGTGAAAATGAATTGACTATAGCCCAGTGAGTAAGGTGTTTGAATTTTAATGTTGAGTGAAAAGAATAGCCCCAGTGGACTATGTACAGTGTGATCCTTATAAAATTTAAAAATGAACAAATCGGCTGGTGTGGTGGCTCAAGCCTATAATCCTAGCACTGTGGGAGGCCCAAGGGGGTAGGAGCCCTTGAGCCTAGGAGTTCCAAGCTGCAGAAAGCTATTAAAGTGCCACTGCATCTCCAGCCTGGGTGACAGAGCATACAGGTATGATAAAACTTTCTTCTACCAAGGAAATGAAAGACAAGAAGACAAGTACAAGAATAGATATTATGCATAGAGAAGAAACCAGGGGACAGGCTAGGTGGGCAGGAGGACATAGTCAATGTAAGTTACCAGTAATGTTAAGCAATGTTATAAGCTTGGGGGTGGGGCGGGGGGTTCACAAATACTCAGAGAGAAAGATCCATGCAAGGAACAGGGATGACACAAGGATGACAATCCGGTTCTGGGCTTCAGAGGTCACAAAAAGAAAGGAAAAGAACTAGATGAAAACAAAATACAGTAGGCCAAAAAATTAGTCAAAGCCTTGCTTGAATGCTAAAAATAAGATTGGCAGAGAAAATATGGGAGATAGTCACCAAGTTTGTTTAAATGACAGGAAACTGAACATACAAAACTGTAAATAGGGACTAAAAAATTGCTACCCTCTTCATTACACCCTAAAATTGCTTCCACTTAACTCTGAAGGAGCAGGGAGCAAGAGCCGGAAAGTCTTTAAGGACTTTTGGTAGCACATAGTGAGTCTTTATTCTGGTGGGGCCTAAAGAATTTTATGTCACATCAGCCAAACCCCTTCAGAGAATTCAGTCTGTCTTAAGTCCCCCACTTCTTAACCTTTAGGGGAAATGAGTTATGTTCAAATCACTGAAGCATCTCCTATCACACCATTTTATGGACAAATCTTAAAATTTTCAATATTTTTTCTCACGTTCCTCTGGGATTTTTCAAGAGCTCTTTATTTAACGGAATTGTTTTTTGTAGGAAAAGTCTACTGAATTGAGAGAGTTGAAAATACAGATTTTACTTATGATCTATGAACAGTATATATCAAATGGAAATATGGTTGTTGGCCTTTAATTTTTTTTCTTTCCCAGGATTTGGAAAAGAGGTGTCAAAAATGTTGAAAATGAGAGAATTTCTTTGGGAAAAGCTTTTAGAGTGCCCAGCATTTCCCCCACCATCATCTGCCTGCCCGATGAAAGAAAGGAGAAGGTGCTCCACTGGGACCACTTTACAAACTATTCTGGAATGTAAGCTGCATGGCATAGAGGGTGATGCCAGGCTCATGGGAAAGTCTCAAAGTCAACAGGTGTTGGCTAGCTGGCTATGTTGACAGCAGAATGGGGAGAAGTGACTACCACCAGAAATGGCCTGCTCCCTCAAGGTTTGTGGAGGCCAAGAATGTGGACATGTTTCCAGTAGGCTGGGATCAAGACAGCCTATAACTATCTTTTTTGTTTTTTTATAAACAGGGTCTTGCTCTGTCACCCAGGATGGAGTGGCATGATTATAGCTCACTGCAGCCTCAAACTCCTGGCCTCAAGCAATCCTCCTACCTCAGCCTCCCAAAGGGCTGGGATCACAGGCGTGAGCCACCACGCCCAGCTGCCTGCAGTTATCTTAAAAGGCACGTGGCTTAAAAGGGCTGCCTGGATGGGGTCCCCACAGCAGTCTGTGTGGACCAACAGAAACCAGAGTGTGAGGGGGGAGTCAAGCAGGTTAAACATCTGTCAGGGTCAAAGGGGACCAAATGCCGAGTTTCCTTCAGCTCCAGACAAATGAGACGTTTCCTGCTCTGACCTCACTGCAACCCCAGTGGAGCCAGCGCAGCCAGGGGCAAGGAAGGAGCAGGCTAGGTGAGGACGTGTGACTATGCTGACTGCACGCGGGTCCTTCCAGCCACTGGACCACAGGGAGAGAGAGGAGCTCCCACAGGAAATGCAGTCAGGGTTTGGACTGTCACTGTGATTACTATATGGGACTAGATACCTTCCCACTTCTAAAACAATCTCAGCTCACAGTAAAAGAAATAGCAAGAATGAGTCTGCAAGCAACAAACCGAAGCAGCAGCACACGGAAGCTTGAGCTAGAGAGCCATCTGACAGAAACCAACAAACCTGTCAACTGTGATTAAGCAGATGAAAGAAAGACTAGAAACCAAATTGAAAAAATAGGATACTGCAAACAATGAAATATCTCCAGGTGATTGAGCGGTCTGGCAGGTAATCTAATTTAGAACTAAACCCCAGCTCAAACTGAGAAAACATATGCCTACTCCCTGCTTGATTTCTTTGTTTTCTTTCAAGGGACTTTAAAGCAGAACACTAACCATGAAGAATTTCACTTTTCCCAGGAAATAAAATCTTTTCTGCCTAATGACACAAAACAGTAGCTTTACTTTTTCCTAGAGTCATATTTACTTTTATTAAAAAATCAATATCTTGATTGTATCATTTAGCACATTCAAATATTCTGCCAGTTTTTATTTTTTAAAAATTTTAGATTTACATGGACTAACTTATAAATAAGGAAAAAAAAAGAAAAATTTTAGATTTACAGAAAAGTTGCAAAAAAGTACAAAGAACTTTTATGTACCCTTTTACCCAGATTTCCCAAATGTCAACGTCTTTCCATTTGTTTTATTTTTTTCTATATATAAATATTTTGTCTGGATAATTTGAGAATAGGTTGCAGATACATGCCTCTTTATGTCTATAGGCCTCAGTGTTTATTTTTTAAAAACAGTCTCTTATATAAAACTATATAATTATCAAAATCAGAAAATTTATACTGATACGATACTATTATCTAATCTACCAGCTGTACCACTGATGTCCTTTGTAGCTGCTTCAGGAAAACTCTCAAACTGAGTATTTTCTTCTACTATCACAGTGCAATAATCATCAACACAGAAAAAGACTTCAGTGATTAAATGTGGGATGTTTCCCTACACACCAAACAGCAGACACCAGCAGGGCGTCCTCTGATTCAATTCCGACACTGTCTACCTGGAGATAGCATCAGATCCCACAGGGTGAGGGCTCAGTCCCCAAGACCAGCCCCTACCCCAGACACAAGTCCGGGCCTCTGGAACTTCTGACTGACTGGCTTCAGGTTGGGGTTCCCCCAACCTCCTCTTTGGGTTCGATTAATTTGCTAGAGCAGCTCACAGAACTCAGGGAAACACTTACTTATGTTTATCAGTTTATTACAAAGGATAGTATAAAGGACACAGATGAGGAGATGCATAGGGTGAGCTTCCATGCCCTCCCTGGGCTCCACCCTCCAGGATCCCCCATGTGTTCAGCTATCTGGAAGCTCTCTGAACCCAGTCCTCTTGGGTTTTTATGAACAATCATGTCAACTCCAGGGTATGGGATGGACCCTTTCTAGAATGAGGGTCTCATGATCCACAATCAGAAAGGAGAGAGGGGGAGATGGGAGAGAAGATGAGACAGATTCTGTTTCCTGAGGCCTAACACACCCAACATTACAACAAAAGACTGTAACAGGGCTATGGGTGTTATGAGCCAGGAACCGTGGGCAGAAACCAATACATCTACCACAACACCACAGTAGCAAAAGAAAAAAACCTTTTTCCTGGGTCCAAGATCCAATCCAGTATCTCTGGTTATATTTAGTTGTTATGTCTTTTTAGTCTTTAGCCTCCTTTACTCTGGAATAATTTCTCGGTTTTGTCTTTCATGGCCTTGACATTTTTGATGAGTAGGGGCCAGTAAATTTTAGAATGCCCCTCTTTTTTTTGTTCCCCAATATTTTTTCATTAGTTTCAGGTTATGCACTTTATTTCAGGAATGTCACAGAAGTGATGTTGGGCCCTTAGGTGTCTAACAGGAGGCACATGATATCTCTTTGTCCCATTACTATGCTATGAAAGAAAAATAACTTCTCAAATTAAGAAAGTAAAGGACACATTAGTTATTCAAAATTTTCACTATTTATAACTGCTAACAGGAGACCATTTCTACTAACAGCAATTATCTGACTGACCTCTAGCAAGAACTCTTGATGACAAAAAACTGTCCTCAGCTAGAACCTGCATGTACAAGAGGATATTAGGAAGAAGTATCCCCTACCTACTCAGGGCTGTTCTGGAGATGCTCCAGCCAAGTGCTGCAGCCAAGAGAGAAGCAATTTAAGCTTCTGGAGGCCAGGAACTATGTCCTATTCATCATTCTGTCCTCAGCACTCAGCACAGAACCAGGCACAGAGCAGATACTTAGCAAACACTTGTGAATAAATCTTGAACCTGTTTCTGGCATCTGTGCTTCCTAACAAAAAGACTACCATTCTTGTTTGTAAAAACCTGACATAACAACTTACTCAGAACAGGTACCCAAACAATGTTTGCTAGGTTGGAAAGAATGAATATCACTTGGGTAATTAGCTTCTAAGACCTTATTTCCAAATAAAGCTTGTTTTGTTCTGTATTTAATAGCTGTTTGTTTTTTAATGTAAAGAAATAATGTCTTACAGGGTATCAATAGCAGTACCACTTAGAGTTATTGGTTAATTTGGCAGGGGCTTTAGGGGTAAATGTACCTGGCTTCTAGAGTTCTAGCCCAAAGCCAGTTCCGTTGCAGATATCTGTCCTGGCATTGGTGGGTTCACAGGCATCACGTGGATCTGGGCTTTTCTGACCTCCAGGAGGACTTGTTTTGCTCTTTTCAGCCCACAATCAGAGTGTTATATCCGTCTTCCCTTACTTGAAATAGGCCTGATGCTTGTTCACAGTCTCAGGATTCTGTTGTAACTTAAGCCTTCTTTGAGAATGTAGAGCTCTCACCTTTTTGATGTTTCGGTATGATCTGGTCAGGCTGGCATCAGCACTACATCTGCCTGGTAACATACAGTGTTAGAGACTACGCTTCTAGGGCCCAGGCGGGGTGTGTGTGTGTGTGTATGTGTGTGTGAGAGAGAGAGAGAGAGAGAGAGGTGGAGACAGGCAGAGACAGAGATTAGACCCAGGGCAAGTCTGCCAGTTCTGACTTGGCAAGAGCAGCTCCTGAAAAAACCACCACCCAACCGTTCCCAGACTGGTAATGAGGTTCCAGGGATAAGGACTCTAGAGCAGTGATTCTGCTCACTGGATCACCCAGAGAACTTCTAAAAATCCCAATTCCCCAGCAGCACTCAGACCTACTATATATCAACGTCTTAGGTGGGACCCAGGTACCATCTGTTTACGCTCGCCTGATGATTCCAACACAGTCAAGTTTGAGAACCAGAGCATAAAACAGGTCAAAGATGCGGAGCTGCAGGACCGCACTGTCCAATGCAGCAGCCACTAGCTGCCACGTGGGGCTATTCAGCTCTTGAAATGTAGCCGGTCTGAATTAAGATGTGCCATAAATAAATTGCACAAAATGCACACTAAATTAAAAAGACCTAGTTTTAAAAAATGAATATAAAAAATATCACAGATGATTTGTATATTGTCACATTGAAATGATAATGCTTTGGGTATATTCAGTTAAATAAAATACAGGCGGTCCCCAGGTTATGGATGAGATATGTTCCTGAGAACGTCTTTAGGTCGGATTTGTATGTAACTCGGATCCCTGATGAACCTCGCATATACAGTAATAATAATAACAACAACAACAACAATACTATAATAGCTCATATGTGGTAATAATAATACAGTTAATACTAAAATAATAATAATGTCCCTGTACTTTAATAATAAGTTACAGAAACTATTGTGCTCTTTCTTTTAATTCAAACAGAATATAAAAACAAACTCATACAAAAAGTTTAGATGGGAGATAGGAGAAATTTCAAAAAAGAATATTAAAGGTTAACACTCGCTTAATGTTGCATCAACACTAGGCTAATAGCAAGGTTACATTTATTGCCCCGAGCATAAAGATGCTGCGCCGGCGACCCGCTCACGCCACTCGGGCTTGTTTACATGCGCAGAAGAAACTAGTTCATGAATTATTAATTTAATTATTTAATTATAAATTATCCTCATGGGGAGCCTTGGGAGCCTGTTCGTAAGTACAGAACGCCGTAAGTCAGTCATCTGTAACCCAGGGACTGCCTGTATATTAAAATTAAGTTTACCTTCTTTCTTTTTGCCTTTTCAAAATGTGGCTATTAGAAAATGTTAAATCACTTATGTGGCTTGTATTAATTATTTCTATTCTACCGTGCTGCTCCAAAAACTCAAATTATCAGGAAATATATCACTCCTATTCAAAGAGATCCTCTACATTCATTAGGATTACAGTCAGCTTCATGAAAGAAGAACCCAACTGCAGTGGTTTAAGCAAACAGGAATAAATTTTTCTCCAAATACAAGAGACTAGAGGTAGGGAGTTCAGGGCTTGAATGGTGGTGGCTCCTTGGGTCTCCAGGGACCCAGTCTTCTGTCTGTCATCCCCACGTGCCTCATTGCTGCAAGGTGGATGTCCCACCTTTAGGAAATTTCTAGACCCACCAATTACTCTCATAGCATAGGTTTGGATGGAGCCCAGGAAACTACATTTCAAATGGGTAATCCGGGTGATTCTGATATAAGTGTGGTACGGACCACGTTTGAGAAAAGGTACCCTAAGTGTAGACTCTGTTAACATAAGGCAGCAAAATACAGTGGTTCAGAGTATTGAACCACTGAAATACATTGACTCCAGAGCAGCCTGTCCAGGGTTGAATCCTGACTTTGCCACTTACTGGATAATCTTGGACAACTTTCTTAACTACTCTGAGCTTTAGTTTCCTCATTTTTGAAACGGGGATAATAATAGCACCTACTTCATAGGGTTGTTGCAAGTATTAAATGCATTAATACTTGTAAAGTGCCCGGCCTACAGGAGGTATGATATAAATATTTGGTAATAAATGAGAAAATAAAAATTTGAAGTGACTTCAGAGTGTAAAGCTCACACATAAAACGCAAAGCCACTACTAAGGTCTGCTTGATTCAATAAGCAAAGCTATGATTCACTTTTGGGTTCAGATGGTTTATCACTCACATAGCACAAAGAGGAAAGAGCCAAAGGGGCCAGCTCCACGAGGGCCTTGTCCCTCACACAAAAAAAGTTGACACCAAAATCACAGGGACCGCACGACTGCAGTGAAAGTGGTGGGTGCCTTGTTACTGAGGAGCCACTTACAGGCTGCGGCAAGGTGGTTTTCTATCTTGTTCTGTGGTGTGTGGGGCAGAAGGGTCAGAACCTACGAGGCAATGAGACAGTCTCCTGACACCTTCCAGGGGACATAGGAAAGTGAGTGGGAGATGGCCTCACAGCATCTCCTTAGACGCTCCCTGCCTCTGTGTTCTGGGAGGGTCACAAAGCCTTCTGCCAAAACACAGATAAGCTATGATAAGCTTTGCTCCTATAGATACGTGCAGGGCTGCTGGGGTGCCATGGTGGAGCCATTCCCTACCCAGAGCCACGTAATCTCGGGCAAGAAGGGACTTGATTAAACAAGGAATAAATCATCCTCTAAAAATATAATGGCTGTTTGGATAGAATTACAATGTACCTTATAGGAAGGATTTGTTTTTGTTTTTCCTGGAAGTTTATATTTCATCAGTTGCCAGAAGAACAACATCTGGTTTTAAACTAACTGGGAGGTCATACTGGGTACCAAGTGGGAGACAAATCTAGTCAGGCCTAAAGTGCGTGTCTGAGGGCAGAGAGACATTGGCAAGGATCATGAAGTCTGAAAACATACTGTGTTGGTGAGGATAAAGCACTCTTGGACACTGCAGTGGGATGTCACTTGGCAAAACCACCTTGGGGGACAATTTGGCAATATCCATCCAATTTCAAAAGCACACACCCCGGCAACCCAGCAATCCTACTTCTAGGAAGGTATCCTACAGATATACTCATATACGCAAAGTTATTCAATGCAGCTTTGTTTAAATAGCTCGTGACTAGAAATCACCTATATTCCCATCAGTACATTGAATACCACACAGCCATAAAAAGAAAGAGGAAGCTCTTTATGTTCTCATATGAAAAATCCTACAAAATACATTGCTAAGTAAAAGAAGCCAGGTGAGGGTCAGTGAATATACCAATCATGTAAAAAAAAAGAAAGAAAGAAAAATCACAAAAGGAAAAAGAAATACATTTACTTATATGTAAATAAAATATCTCTGAAAGAATATACAAGAAACTGACATATTTGGTTGCCTCTTGGGAGAACTGGGTGCTTGGGGATAAAGGTGGGAGGAATATCCTTTTGAAAATTTTGGATATTTAACCCATGTTTGTAAATTATAAATACAAGTGGACAAAACAGTCTTTGAAAAGAATTTATGATGTGATGTTAAGCATTCGCCATGGACCACTGGAGAGAAGTTCAGGCCTTAGTCTCCCCTCCCACCGATGGCTTGTGAGTTTGTACAAGTGGCAACTTCCTTGCCTCTGAGCTCAGTTTCCTCATCTGTTAAAAGGATGCTGATAACGGGCTTTGGAATCAGACATTTCTCCTAGAACAGGAAGGAGATTTGTAAGGAGCTGGGATTCCAAAGGCAGAGCTGCAGGGCTCAGGCAGGCGATGGCTTTTGCTGTTGCTTTTTTGAGCTCCTGTTGTTCATCAGGTGTCCAGTTGAAGATGTGAATAAAAAGAGAGAGAGAAAAAAAGTCCTAACCTATTCCTGTCCTCTCTCTAGTACCTCAGAATCCACTCTTCTTCACAGCAAAGACTCTTAGCCTGGAAGAAAGAAAAAAGCCCAGTGTGGATTTATCCACTGATGTCCAGGGGACTATTATTAGACTTTCATGATAAAAATTGTACAGGGGAAAAGTACCAAAGAACATTCCTTCCCCTCTCACATTTAACACACCTGTAGTATGAGAAAGTGTTGTTAAACACCTGCAGCCCACACTTTTACATAGACTTAGCAATCCCATGAACCAAATTCCTTCTAAAGCATAACGAGGACAGACATTAAAAATCCAAGTTTACACGAGTGCCTGTGTGTGCTGGTCCTTTAGGATTGGTGTTATGGTAAGCCTACATTTGTGTAGCACCTTGAAATTTTCAAACATTTTCATAATCAGGATTACTCCTAACTTCTCACAACCGTCCTGTGAGGTTGATGGGGTCGATATTAATCTTACTGTTTTGTTATTGAAGGAATTATTTAGACGAGTTAACTGGCTTGTCCCAAATCAGATATCCAAGGCTGGCCAAGCAGAGCTGGAGCCTGGACTGGAAGGAGGAGGGCAGGCCAGGGCAGGGGAGGGGACAGAGCCTGGGGAATGGAACGAGAGAGACACGTCTGGGTGCACCTAAGGCTGGTGTGTGAAAACAGAGGACGATGGGTGTGGAGGTGCAGACGGGGACAAAACCCAGAGGACGTGTGGGGCATTGGATATTCCAACAGGGGAATGGCTACTATCCGCAAGCTCTGGGGAGGAAGGGGCCCAATGTTCTGCAGTGTTAGGGAGGAAGGCAGCAGAGCTGGTCTCCAGCACTTCTTGCTGCGGTTCCTTCCAACCTACGGTACGGGCTGATACACACTAAGAAGGCTAAAGATGCTCGATCTCCCAGATTTATATGTACTATAGTAGAGAACTCCTAGAATGCCTATCCTTCAAGATGCAAAGGAGTTATTAATGCACCCTGGGATTTCAGGCAGCAGTGGAGGAGATATTTTGTGTCCTCCCTAGCACCTCACAAATCACGCCACTGTGGTTCTTTACCACCCTCATATATAACGTCAGCCTTATGGGTGACACGACAAGTGGGAATGGGCCTGAATGGAAAAGCTCCGGGGTGACAGAAGACATCTCTGCCCCTGCTTCTCCCCGACCCTTTTTCTGCCAGGAGAAGTCTCCAAGAAGTCACCGTCAGGAGGGGAGGGCGCCCTGCTGCACCAGCTCCTAGTCGCTGTGAGGAAACGTCAGGAGAAAGAACTGTCATCTGCCAGGCTTCAGCATCAGAGAAGGGGACCATGTTCTCCCATCTGTTCCTAGTTCACCGAGCTGTCGAGCCTCAGGGTCGGACAAAATGACCTTGTCCACCTATTCATCTGATAGAAGAATCACACATTTAATCATTCATTAATTCACTCATTGATTAACTGATTTATCCATTCATTGTTTGATTCATTGGCTCATTCATTCATTCAACATATAATGAGTAGCTACTCTGGGTCAGGCAATGTGGGGAAACTGAGATAAAAGGCACAGGACCTCATCATCTGATGAGGATTCAAGCACAACTATTATTAAACAGTAGAATAAGGTAATTTCAACAGGGAGGTGCAGATGAGGGGTCTAAGCTATCGTGTGTACCGTTTCTTCCAGGTGGTCATTTGGCCTCTGCCTAGACCTCCAGGGACTTGTATCTCCTGCCTTTGGAGGCTGCTCACTGATGTGAAGGACCTTCCCACCCTCAGCGTTTCCCTCCACTTGCAGACAGAGATAGACCTCCCCGTAGCTTCTGTCTCATAGGTCCTGCTTCTGGGGCACCAGCAGGTCAGGTCTCTCCTTGTGGTTTGGTGGTTGCGTCCCTGCAGGACATACTTCTTTCTGGGTTGGGGGAAGGCATGTCCAGTTTCGTTTCCCCTCATTGATTTATTTAAAAGGAACATTTACAGCGTAATCCCTTGGCTTAATGTAAGGCTCCGGTGACTTTCGCCTACAGAAATCAAGACTTAGTTACAGCTCCTTAAGTGAGCAATCAGCATGGAACTTCCTTTCCTTCTTCGTTACACTCCAGCTCCTAATTTCCTTCACAATCTCGTGGGGATCCTCAGAAGGGAATTCTATCACTAATCTCCCTTTATCTTCTAATGCTTAAGATTAACTATAGCAGCTCCAAAAAGAAAGAGATTCCCCCCAAAATACATTTGTAGGATAAAGAGGAAGGTAATTGACTGCCTGGAACTCCATGTGTCCAAGCTCTTGTCTCCCCACCTGCCCCCAGGGAGCAGCCACTTCTTGATTGGGAAGGCAGCTGCACATCCATCTCCCAGCCTCTCAGCACCACGTACTGTAGAGATGAGTGAGAGCGTCCGGGGTGGGTGGCTGTTTTCCCCAGGGGATTCTACCCACGTGGTAGCTCAGAGAATGATGGCACATCATTGACAGAAGGAACCTCAGAGATCTTCAAGTCCAACCTCCTTATTTTACAAATGGGGATACTGAGAACCCAAGAGAGGAGGTGATTTGCTCAAGGTCATGCAGCTAGTGAGTGGAGAGAAGGGAAATGTCTGAAGGCGAGACACGGATTCCCAGAGCATTGGAATATACTTTCAGGAACATCACCACTCCTACTACCCCAGCCCTCTGGTTGCCTTGGATATAAAAAGATCCCTTTGTAGAGACAACTGCCTTCCAGCTCACACTTGAACCCTAGAGGACTTGAGCTGCCTTTATTTGTTGGTCATAGTCCTTTACTTCAAAGGATAGGGCGAAACCTGCCCTGCCCAATATGCCAGCCACTTGTCACACGTCACTATTAAGAGCTTGAAATGTGGCTGGTCCAAATTGAGATATGTCAGATTTTGAAGACTTACTATGAAAAAAGAATGTAAAATTATCTCATTGATAATGTTTTATATTGATTACATGTAGAAATGATAATATTTGGGGCATATAGGGTTAAATAAGATATATTTTAAAAATTAGTTTTGCTTTTTTAATGTGACTACTAGAAAATTTTAAATTGCACATGTAGCATGATTTATAGTTCTATGAGAAAGCCCTGGTTTAAAAGGTAAAAATCACAACTCTCGCACAAATAAAAAATGAACATGTGTCCAAGATGGTATTTAACAAGTTAGTTAATGAGGGAACCAATAAGATGTTATTACCAGCATGAAGAACATGTAAAAAGCTAAGATATTTATAAGCAATTTAACAAAGAAATGTTAGGATACAATTGCTGGGTTAGATAGAAAACTGGTTAATGTCCAACAGGAAATAAATCTTTGGGGTTATCTGTCCACTCAACAGGAATTATCCACATCTCTATAGAATTAACAAGTAACTTCACTAAGTCTGGGACTTTTAATTAATAGGAAACAATGAGATCTGCTAAGTACATTCCACAGGACTAATGTTGTCCAATAGAAATATAATGCAAGCCACATACATATTTTAAATTTTCTAGTAGCCACATTAAACAAAATAAAAAGAAACAGGTAAAATTAATTTAAATAATATATTTCATTTAACCCAGTACATCCAAAATATTATCATTTCAACATGTGCTCAACATGAAAAATATTAATAAGATATGTTATAATTTTTATCACACTAAGTCTTTGAAATCCAGTGTAGATCATATACTTACACCACATCTCAATTCAGACTGGCCACATAGCAGGTGCTAGATAACCACATGTGGCTAGTGGCTATGGATCAGACAGCAAGATTCTAGACAATCCTTAGGTGGCCTTTTACCTCCTATGATATTGAAAGGATGCCCACTTTATCTGCCCTATTTCCATGTGTTGAGTGTTTTTTCTGAGAGTATCCAGAGCTTCATACGAAATAAGTGGGCCCTCGGTACATCAGCAATGGAAACGTTCACACAGTGGATCCAGAATATCTGGGATCAAATCTTCACCAGGTATCTGGGATAATTAAATAAGATGATACTCGTCATGTCTAGCATAGTGTCTGGCCATAGGAAATGTTCAGTAAGTATTAGTTCCTCCCCCCGCACCCCTGCCCCTGTGTTCATACTGCTGCGGATAGAACAGCCTCTCCTGATGAGGGAGAAGGCTACTCAGTGAGTCATCTGTACACACGGAACGGCAGTGACTCGCCCCAGCAAGGGGGAAAGTGTTGCTGGCTGAGAAACCCTTTTCAGAAACTTCCCACGTTTTTAGTGCTTACTCATCCAGAACTCTCTACAGCCTGCAATGGGACTCAAACTGCTTCTTCCTCCCCTTATTCCCAGAAAGGCTGAGAAAGAGAAAAGCAGATCAAATTCCCTAAAACCCAGAAGGGACAACTGTGCGGAAGGTGCCCGCCAAACCCTGGCCAGACCCCACAGAGCCAACACTTCTCCTGGAGTCTTAGAAGTGTTCATCTGGTAAAGGAGGAAGGCTGATAAGACAGGGCCACACCCTTCAGTAAAAATGCACACACAGGGAGACTTTATAACAGATCAGGGCAGGCCTGACTGCCAGGCATTTCTGCCATCCCGGCTGCTCCCATGTGCTGCCTGCTCGGAGTGGCTGGTGCCTGTGCCATGCCAATCACCGCTGCGCTAGCACCTCTGGGTGGTGTCCTTTCCTGATCCTCTCACTGTGCCTCCAGTGTGCATGGTCTGTCACACTTCTAGCCCTCGCACTTGCTACTCTCTCACCGGCCAGGCCCCTTCTTCATTTCTCCTCCTGTCTCTTCTCCACCAGATCAAAAACAAAAGCAAAACAAAAACACTCCCCTGTAACCTGCCAGGCCCATAGCCTTGGAAGAGACCCTGCTGACTGGACCAGGGAGCGTCACCTGAGCCAAAACAACAATGGTCACTGGCTGGCTAGCCACTTGGGTGGCCTGGATGGAAATATTGAGCTGGGTCAGTCAGACTGCTGTTTCTCTCTAGAACCCGAATTAATTCTATAAATTTTGGCCCGGAGTGACAAAGAGTACTACTAGAAGTTGTCTGGATTCTAGACTCGGGGCCTATGGCAGCCATTTTGGAGTCATTACGAGCTAGCGAGCAAACCAGAGAAGCTGATTTGCAGAGAATGGAACAGCAAAGAGGCACACAGAGGGACTCGGAGATGGGGGCAGGGCCTTCTGTGGCTCTCTAGACTTCTCAGTGTCCTGCTCCAGTTCAAAGACCCCGGGCCACAGAGCTCATCTCCTGAGTTCGGGCTCCATAAGACCCCTCCACCCCCTCAGTAAGAGCTTCTTTTTCACCTTTGCTAGTTTGAAGAGATTTTTATTTCTTGGAGCCAAAAAAGGCTTGGCTAGAATACCCTCCTCTGAGGGTGTTCAGATTGAATGGCCCTAGTGTGAGGAGCCGCCAGCTCCCCCGAGGGGCCCCTCAGCACTCAGCAAGCCCCTGCCACAAGCCTGGAGCCTGCCTGGCTCTAGGCTGTGATGACCGAGTCCCACTCTGCTCCACTTGCCAGAGCGATCCATGCTGCCACTGCCAGTGGTCTTGCACATGCCCCCACTCTTTCCACTCCGAGACTCCGAAATAACAAGCGGAACTATTTTATAGGTTTCTTTTTGTAACCCCATTTTAATATTAGGAATGAATCTGTTTAGGAGTTGAGACAGGGAAATGGAGACCAAGCAGCAAAGCCCACAGCATCCTTGACTGTTCTGGGACTGCCCTGGGCAACTTTGGACCAAGGGACCTTACTTTGGGGTCCCCTGTTTTGTGCCCTTCCCCCCTCACAATATGCAGTCAGAAGACTTGTGTTGGAGTCCAAACCCACCTAATTACTCGACAAGTTCCTTTTTCCTTCCTGAGCCCCAGTTTTCCAATTTGTAAATTGGGAATAATGATATTTACTTCAAAATGTTGTAGGGGAGACGAAACAATTAGACAAAATAAATCAAAGCTTGTGACCAGACAGCCTATCCCATGTGCTCTGGGTTCTGCTCACATTTAATGGTTAATTTCCTCTAGGGGGACCACTGGCCACCATCTCACGTTAAACCAAAGTCCCTTACAAAGGCATCTGCTTTGTCCTTGGCACTTACCGTGCTTTACCACAAGAATAACAGTGGACTTTACGCTTCGCTGACAGACACTGAGGCTGATAATGGAGCAGGAGAGTCTACCTGTTGCCCCAGGGAGGCTGTTACCCATTTCGTTAGGCCGTGTAGACCTGCCTCGCACCTACAGAGCCTGAACTGCGGCATGAGGGACCAAACACTGCTGCATGGGGACAAGCACACTCTACCAGCCCTGAGTTTGCCTCCTCTGCCTGGTGGTCTCTGTTATCCCTTTCTATTCCCTTCTGCACTGTAGGTGAAAGGGGAAAGGGAACAGACATGCCACGGTGTGGCAAGAAAACCAAGGACTTCTCAGCATGGAGATTTAAACTCTGGGTCGGAGTTCTTGGCTCTGGCTAGATGTCTGGGCTGAAGCCTGGCTCTACCACTCACCAGCTGTGTGATGCAGGGAATTTACTTCAGCTGCCTTTTCCTTAGTTTCCTCATCTGCAAAGTGGAGATAATAACAATTCCTATCTCACCAGGTTGTTGTGAGGATTCAAGAATATGCATATTCCCCGTCATCTATTGCTACTGCCATGTGACAAATCACTCCAAGATTTATTGGCTTAAAACGCAACTGTTTATCATATCTTGGGATTCAGTGGGTCAGAATCCAGGCAGGGCTCAGATGGATGGCTTTTCTGCCCCTTGTGGACTTGGCCGAGGTCACTCAGTGGTATTCAGCTGGTGACGAGCTGGCCTGGAGGCTCGGAGATGGCTTCACCCGCATGCCTGGTATGTCAGTGGGGACAGCTGCAGGGCTGAGCACAGGTGGGGTTCCCGACGGGAGCTCCTATGCGTGGTCTCTCCAGCATGTGGCCCTGGGCTTTCAGAGAGTGCTCCCAGAGACAGTGAGGGGAGCTGATAGTTCCTCAATGCCTGGTGTTAGACCCTGGAGAGCATCATTTGTACTGTATTCTACTAGTCAAAGTAGTCAGAACCTTCTAAAATCAAGGGGAGAGGACACAGACCCCACCTAGCTGTGGGAGAAGTGTCAAAGAATTTGCAGCTGTCTGTAATACACCATTTCTTCTCTTGCACTTTTTTTGATGGGAGTTGCTGAGTATAGCTGGTTCAATTTGCATCATGTCAGTGTGACTAAGTGAGTCTTCATTGTACTGCTGCTACTCATGGCTTCTACGCACTGAAGGCCTCCTCTAAAGAGGCCTAGAACAGATCTTCCTTCACAGACCTCAGGAGCAAACAACTCTGCTGACACCTTGGTCTCGGACTTCCAGCCTCCAGAACTTTGAGACAATAGATCTCTGTTGTTTAAGCCACCCAGATTATGTCACATTGGCCACACCACTTCCCTGCATCTCACCTGTTGTTTTCTGATAATTGCAACACTCTGAAGTGCAGATGCTGTTATGCCCATATCACGGGAGAGACCAGGAAAGGTTCAGGAACTTCTCCAAGGAAGGGGCCAGATCTTACCTACCACCAAGCCCCTGGCTTCTCCCCTGCCATGCTGCTCCCAGATCTGCACGCTCTTCCTGATTACAGAATCTTGGGTAGTGCTCTATCTAGAGTACAAATCTCACCATGTCCCTTTCCTGTACACTCCTGCAGCACCTCAAGTGATATTCCAAACCTCTTGGCCTGACTCACTTCATTTTCTGCTCCTTCTACCTGGAGCTTTAGGATCCAGAAATACTTAGCTGCTTCTGGTTGACAGGATGCCTAGGGCCCTGTCACACCTCTGTGTCTTTGTACATGCTGTTCCCTTCGTCTGGAATGCCCTCTCCTTGTTTTTCTACTTGGCAAGTACCTTTTATCCTTCATGTCTTAGCTTCTCTGTGAAGGCTTCCTGATGCCCCTATGTAGACTTAAGAATTTGTTCCTGTCATCCCCATACAGCCTTTCCTGGCAAGCAGGCACTCTGCCTTCCCATCTTTGTAACTCTAATACCTAGCACCATACCTGCTCTTAGCCTCCCAAGACCTGCTCCCTAAATGGAGCTGCACCCCGTTCATCCACTCCCTTGGGCCAGCCCCTGGAGTTATCCCAAAAGTTGGAAGGTCATGGGGCCTACAGCAAGGTGAAGGAATTCTGACAGGCAAACAGAGTGTCTTGGGCCGTTCTGCAAAGGCTTAGTGTAGTGGGGAGAGAGATTAGGGCTTTCCAGTTCTCTTTTGCTGAGATGCAGGTTGCACATTTTTCCTGGTAAGGAAAATATTCTCTCCAGAGCTCTGTCAATCATTTTCTGGGCCACTCCTTCCCCTGGGGTTGGGCCCCCGAGACAGGCAGCATGCAGAGACTTCTCTGGTGATGGGGACCAGGAGTCAGTGCAGAAAAAAGAAATGTTTCAGACTGAATTGTGTTCCCCCCAAAGATGTTGAAGTCCTAACCTCCAGTGCCTGTGAATGTGACTTTATTTGGAAACACAGTGTCTGCAGATGATCAAGTTAAGATAGGTCATTAAGGTGAGCCTTAATCCAATCTAACTGTGTCGTTATAAAAAGGGGAAATTTAGACACACAGACACACACACACAGGGGGAAGCCACATGAATGTAAAGTGGCACAGATCAGGCAGACAAATCTATAAGCCAAGGAACACCAAAGATTGCAGCACGCCACCAGCAGCCAGGACAGAGGCCTAGAACAGGTCTACCCTCACAGACCTCAGGAGCAAACAACCCTGCTGACACCTTGGTCTTGGACTTCCAGCCTTCAGAACTGTGAAACAATAGATCTCTGTTGTTTAAGCCACCCAGATTGTGGCACCTTGTTACGGCAGCCCTAGCAAACTAGCAGAGGCTCCAGCTGAAGTCAGCAAGACTGCGCAGATGAGAGCACAGAATGGGCACTGCTTGGGAAGTGTCTGGAGCCAGCTTCCTTGCGTGGAGACCCAGAGGAGGTTCACACATTTATAAAGAACATCACTGGTCAAGGCCGCCCTTCTGGCCAAGGTCCCCTGCCGCCTCTAGACTGGGTCAGGGTCATGGGCGCTTTGGAAACCTTTGCTGACCTTCTCAGCATCCTCACCTGCTGGGGCCTTGAGCAGCTCTGAAATCAGAGTGGCTTCACTTTACTGGGGGCAGAATCAATTTAAATTGCTGTCAGCTCAGGCCATATTTTCCATCAATGATTTAACTATCTCAGGAATAGGGGCTCCAGGCAGTCCCCGGGAGCGCACGGGCTCCATTCATAGTTAACTCGCTACTCCTCCCTTCCTCTCTCCGCCCTGCATGCCCTCCTCTCTGCTCCTTCTCGGAGGCTGCGACCTGTCATCTGCTGTGGTTACCTTCCAGATTTTATAGTTCCCCACATCTGTATCTGGCTGTCCAACATAAGCAGAGATGAAAAAGTCTAAGAGGAGACGTGTATTTGAAAACTTTTAGTTTTCTGCCGTGCTCAAAAGGTTTTATTTCTGTGTAGGAATATGTATAGGTTTTTGTTTGTTTGTGTTGCTTATTTTTCCCCCAAGATCCTTGCAAAGTCTTAAAACAGAGCATCTTGTCTGGGCTGGTGACAGGGGCCGGCAATATTCCGACTCCTTTGCACCACTAATTGCCTGGGAGCTGCAGTTTTTTGAGGGGTAGAGGAGGGGGTGCTGTGCAGTTGCTGCCAGAGAGAAGCAGGGCTGGGAGAATCGGATCAGGGACGATGGGATCAATGGTGGGCTGGCTGTCCCCCTCCTGGTGCCTTGAACTGGACAGAAGCTATGACTAGGGGTCAGAGGGGCAGAGCTGAAGGAACTGGTTTCACCAGAGACTTTGTGAGACCCTGGGCTCATCTCACACAGCCCCAACAGGCCTGGGATTGGTGGCAGAGAGAGCATCTGTGACAAGACCATACAGCAGTGGTGATGGTGAGACAGCTTTAAGTGGCATCTCAGGCAGTGGACATGAATCAGTGGGATTTAAAGCAGAAGAGGAGTAATATAGGGACACTCCATGGTGACTGCAACTGACAAATTAGTTTGGGGGACATATGGATTTCTAGAAGTAACTGGGAGAATTGAACAGTGAAGATGGTGGCAGGGTCTATGGTGTTGCAATTAAGGGGACAGGGGCTTAGAGCCACTGAGTTTTGGTCATTAATGTTAATATATTCTCTCTGGAACTCATAGCCTATGGAAGCCTGCAACATATGACTTATGGCCTAAATACAGGGTGATTAAAAAAATTAATCATCAGTCATTTGCAAATATTTATTATTCAGCAGGGTATGGTGGCTCATGCCTGAATTCCTAGCACTTTGGGAGGCCAAGGTGGAAGAATCTCTTGAGCCCTTTGCAATCTCTTTGAGGTTGCACTGAGCTATGATGAGGCCACTACACTCCAGCCTGGGTGGCAGAGTGAGACCCCGTGTCTCAGTCTCTCTCAAAAAAAACCCAAGTATTTATTATTCAGTGTCCTGCTTATCTATAGTTATGAAACAAAATACTCCAATATTTAATGGCTTAAAACAATCATTTATTTTGCTCATGAATTTGGTAGGTCAGTAATTTGGGAAGGGCTCCAATGAATGGTTTGTCTCTGTTCTACATCTGGTGCAGCTGGAGGACCCACTTCCAAGAGGGCTTTTCACCAGCATGTCTGACCCATTAGTGCTCCTTGGTCTCTCTCTCTCTCTCTCTTCCTATGTGGTGCTCCATCCTCCAGGGCCTATGCACGTGACTTGGTGACTTGCATGGGGGGCTCAGGTAGCTGCTTTTCTTCCACGGCAGCTGGCTTCCAGGAGCCAGGCCATTTGAGGGCTGTGACATGAACTGGCACTGGATCATTTCCACCATATGATGTTGATGAAAGCAGGCATGGAGTCCTCCCAGGTCAAAGGAGTGGAGAAATAGACTCTCCACATGATGGGGGAATGGAACATCTGCATGGCAGAAAAGCATGTGGAATGGGAGATACTGATATGTCCAACTTTGGAAAATTCAGCCTGCCATACTCAACTATGTTACATATGAATATATAATGTAGTTAAAACTAATTTGTAAAACAACTGTCATAGTTATTTCAATAATCTTACAAATGCTCAATATGCACATCTTGTGTCACATGGCACACATTAATCCAATAGTCTTATCATTCCAGACTCCTTGTAGCATATCACTATCAGTGGCTGAAATGACAGCCATGAAAGAATTTCTTCATTTTCTTCAGGCTATGAGGAAAAGTGGCATAAACCATAAACATGAAGGTCATGATGTATCACCTCTAGAAGAGGTTACTAAATAATAACCTTTGGAAAGTTTGCAGTTCTCATTGAATTTCCTTGTATACTAATTGTGTTGAGTTGATGAAAAGGCCAAGTAATACATAAAATGTTTTAAAGTTCCTACACTAATGACTTATTTTAGAGGCAATATAGGGTATAGTTAGGAGTGTAGGCTTTGGAATTAGATGAAACAGGGTGCTCATCCTGGCTCTATCACTTATTAACTATGTGACCTCAGGGGAAGATTCTTAACCTTTCCTGGCCTCAATAGTACTTACATTATTAAGTACTATTATTAAGGTTGGTATCAGGTGTTCCTGTTAATCATTGCTGTGTAGCAACCACCCCAAAACAGTGATTTAGAACAGCAATTTTATTTCTTATGATTCTATCACTTCTCAGCCTTTTGGCTAAGATCAAGTGTAGTATTTCCCTTGATTCTGTAGGTCAGGAATTCAGGAAAGGCTCAGCTGGATGGTTCTTCTGCTTCACTTGGCATCAGCTGGGGCCATTCTCACTGTTGCATTCAGCTGTCCATTTGGCTTGGCTGGAAGGTCCAGGAAGGCTTCGCTCACATGACAGCTGCTTCAGTGCTCCTCTCAGTGGCCTCTCTGTCCACATGGTCTCTCATTATTCAGTAATATAGCCTGAGCTTCTTTACAGTGTGGTTCCTGGCTTCCTCAGGGTGAAAGTGGAAGCTTCCAGGTCTCTGAAGAAGTAGATTCAGAACTGGCACAGCATCACTTCCACCTTAGTATATTGGTTAAAATGAGTCACAAGGTCAACCCAGGTCCAAGTGGAGAGAAATGGACTCTACCTCTTAATGAAAGGAGTGGCATGGACATGCGGGAAAGAGAGGACTTGACAGCAGCCATCTTTGGAGACTATCTACCACACCAGGATTCAATGAGATAATTTATGTACAATGCATAGCACAGTGTCTGGCATTCAGTATATATTTTCCAATAATAATAATTTTTCAATGTGCAATACAGAGTTCACTTTTCTCAAAATGTTTGACTTCTCAATTGAGAAAAATCATCACAGAATGGGTTGTTTTGTATCTCAAAAAATAATGCCAGCATGCCAATATTGGAAGAAATTCAATTAAACTAATCTTTATTGAACATCTGCTATGTGCACAACACTTAGTGCCATAATCTCTACCCTCAAGGACCTCATCCTAGTAACATGGGGAACCAGTGGAAGGAGGAGATGGGATTTGGCCAGAGTTGGAATGCTAAGAAGGTTTAAAAGAGATAGAAGAAAAAGAAAGAAAGAAAGAAAAGAGAGAAGTCATCATAAATTATGGGAAGGAGACATGAAAGTTCTTAAAAATCTTTGAAATTTGAATTTTTACCATCACACATCAATTCTACAGTTTCCTTATCTTTAAAATCAGGGTAATAATATTTACTTGCATCAGGCAGTTTAGGGTATTTTATGCTGCAGTTACAATGACCCTAAAATCTCAGTTACTTAATATTACTAAAATATTAATTTTCACTCATGCAAAATGTCCACTGTGGGTCCAGGTAATTCTCCAGGTCAGCTGTTTTCCATGGGTTGGTTCAGCTTTCCTGGGGCCTTTGGTCTTAAGGCACTTGAATATTGACATGCTTTTGAGATCACTGCAGTGGGAGAATACAGAGTTCAAGTGCTTCCATGCAGACATGAAATGTGTCATTTCTACTCATTTCATTGGTTAAGCAAGTTAGACAGACAAGCCTAATGTCAAGGGGGCAAAGGTACATGATCCTCCATGCTGGAAAGACAGGAGATCCTGACATATTAGAGAGCAGCAGTGTGCCACTCCACCACTCCAGAGGGTGGATGTGATGATTAATTGACATCAAGTAAAAGTTGAGAACCACACAGCCACACAGAGAGGGACTGCTAAGAGGCTGGTTAGCCCCATTCACACTAAGTGACTAACTCCCACCCACCAGCCTCAAGGCCACAACTTTAACTGTTGAGTCTTTAGTTACTGTAGGTTTTGGAACTTCTATGTCATTCTTAGAGTTGAGACTCTTAAATATTAAATTTGAGAATACAAAAATTCTGTGTGTGTGAAATGAATAGACACAAAAATAGACAATTTACAAAGTCTAGGAGAATGTTTGTTTCTATTTTCTTGTATTTTCACCCCTTCTGTCTTAGTCAGTTTGGGCTGCTATAACAAAAATCCCTAGAGGGTGGAAGTCAGGTTCTGGTGAGGGTTCTCTTCCTGGCTTGCAGATGTGCCACCTTCTCACTGTGTCCTCACACAGTGGAGAGAGCTTATCTCTCTCATGTCTCTTCTTATAAGGGCACTAATCCCATTCATGAGGTCTCCACCCTTATGAACTAATTATCTCCTAAAAGCCCCACCTCTTAATGCCATCACATTGGGTATTAGGCTTCAACATATGAATGTGAGGGGGACACAAACATTCAGTTCATAGTACCTTCCACCTGCAACCCCCAAGGAAAAACCATAACCCCAAACAGCACTGTGCTTTACTATGTAAACTCACAGCCACTTGTAAAAAGCCCTTTCCTCTGTTTAGGGCCTTTGCACCAGCTGTCACCCTAGCTTCAATTGTCTTTAGGAAGGATGTCAGGATGAAGGAACATTCCAACCACTCATGCTCTTAAGGCATGAAAGAGGTTGTTTTGGTTTAAATTGTATATTTTCCATTCATACCCTTTTTGGAGAGATTTAAAACCACTCAATATTTTCCACGCTTGTGTGATCTAATGAGGGGATAACTGTATACTATTTTATAATGTTCCCAGTGTTCTTGGGAAAGGCTACTTAATAGTTAGCCAACTGCTTATTTTCCCTCTAATCTCTGTAATTACATATCTGTAACAGAGGCAGGAGGAGGGCTGGTAGCCAAACAAACCCAACAGGTGAAAGCAATGTCAGGAAGAGAAGGGAAAATGAGCCCGAGTGAGACAGAGAGGCAAGGCCAACACAGGGCGTAGGGGTGCTCAGGGTAATTGACTTTTCTGGTTAAATGAGATTTAAGAAGGAATTTAACCCTTTTAGAGAAAAGATCTCCAGGACATATACACTTTCCTGCTGGAATGTGCAGAAGATAATGGAATAGAGGATGGTTGACTGATCCTCCTTAGAACATGTGCATCAGCCTACAATTGCGCTCTCATTTGGGAGCTCATTGGGATAACACCTTCCTCCTCCACAGGAGTGCATGATCCAGGAGAACAGGGGCTGAGTCAGGTTTTGCTCACCATGGTGACCCCTGACCCTAGCATGATGCCTGGCACATGACTAGCTTTGAGTTAATCTTGGCTGACTGAATGAAGAAACAAGTTTATTACAAACAAAAGCATCTGACAATGCCCAAGGCTCTTATTTTAAACATAGGTCCTTATTTCCCAATCCTTAGATGTGATGATATAGGGGTGGGGTATGACAGGCAGTTTAGCCTACTGGTTCAGAGCGGCCTTGACCACGGCACTCCAGGGTTCAAACCCTCGCTTTGTGTTACTTACCAGCATGTGACCTTGGATGGGCTTCTAACCTTCAGTGCCTCAATGTCCTCATCTATAAAATGGGGATAATAATAATAATGCCATTTACCAGGGTTTTAACAAAGATTAAATGAGTTAACACTCTTAGAACAGTGCCTGGTGAGTAGTAGTTGGTATAAAAATGTTGGCTATCATCATCATTTTTGCTTATTCAAGCTAGAAAACTGTTTTAGGTAAATTCCTGATTTGAATTTGGGATTCTTTTGATCTTTTAAAGAATCTGGCCTAAGTTTTAAATTTCAGCCATGTTTCTTGTTCATTGAGATTTTATTAGAGGCCATTGGTACAAAAGAGATACAGTTGAACACAATCTATGAGAAAGTGATGCTGTTAATTATGGTTTCATTATATTTATGAGGCCTAACAAATGTACTTAATTATGAACTTTCGCACTGGGGTCCTTTCCTGGCTACAAGAATGTGTTCACAGATTCTGTTCAAGTTGTAAGCCCTCAATTATGGCCCTTTCTCTTTTCCTCTTAGGCTGGTTTTATGCTGTGTCACCTTGGCTAAAGCTGGAACTAGGTTTGTGGCGATCCCCTTCCCTCTGTGGTTCCATTTTAGACTTGGCTGAAGAGAAACTTGTGTGAGATTTGGAAGGCAGAAGGAAAACAGCGATCAATGCTTTCTGAATGTCATCATAGTTTAAATGCAGAGAAAGACTGATGGAGAGGTGCTGGCAGATCTGGCTTGTCCTCACCCTCCCTGGCTCTGTGACTACCTCGTCCTCCTGACCAACAGCAACACAGGCCCACCCCAGATGCAGAGACCACAGCCGCCCATTGAGTTCTTATGGTTCCACTCCAGCAGGTTATTGGGCGAGCTCTGGCTTGTCCACCCATGCCAGTGCTTTGGCTTATTGTCCAGCTGCTCCTTTCGAACCTCTCTTCCCCAGTTCATCCCACAGCTGTGTGAGGTCTGGTCTGTTTAACCAATCCCATGCATAGTAGTTCTGCTCCCTAGGTGGAACCCTGATTCTCCGTTATTATAACTGGTCTCCAAACATGGCCCCAAGTGAACTACACCTCCCAGATAGCCGCAGTGAATTTGGCTGGCCCTATAGCCCTTTTGAATCAACAGAACACAGTGGAGGTAACACACGCCTCTTCTGGCCCTAAGATTCAAAGTCTGGTGACTTCCGCTTTGGCACTTTCAGGAACCCTGAGCTGCCATGTAACAAGTCCTGCTACCCTGTTGGAGAGACCATGTGGAAAATCCTGGAGATTTTCCCCAGACGTTACGTAGAGACAGGTCCTGCTGTCATGGTGTCCCTGATGAGCCCAGTCTCCCACCCTCCGTAACTACAGAACAAGAGGAGAGGAGATGCATGTGGTGCCTTCTGGGATGTCCCTGCACCAGCATCTGACTGCAGATGTGAGAGATCCTGAGGAACTCCAGGAGGAAAACTGAGCAGCTGAGCCCCCAGACAACCCAAAGAAATGGGAGAAATAAGAAAAATAGTAGTTTTAAAACCCTTTCTGTTTTGACATAATTATAGACTTACAGACAAGATATAGAAATAGTACCAAAAAATCCCATACGTCTTTCACCCAAATTGCCCAAATGTTAAGATGTGCCCCACCCTGCGACTATTTGAGAGTAAGGTGCAAACGTGATACCTCTTTACTCCTGTATAATCAGTGAATATCTCCTAAAAACATGAAAATTCTCTTACATAAACAGTATAATGATAAAAGTCAGAAAATTGCATTTTATAATGCTAATATCTAATCTACAGACCTTGTTCAAATTTTGCCAGTTGTCTCCAAAATGTTCTAGTCTTGGATCACGCATTGCATTTGTTTGTCATGTCTCTATAACTTCCTTTAACCTGGGCCAGTTCCTCAGACTTTCTTTGTCTTTCATGACATTGACACTTTTGAAGAGTACTGGCCAGCACAGTCCCTCAATTTGGATTTATCTGGTGTTTCCTCATGATTAGATTCAGGTTACATATTTTTGGCAGAAATACAACAAAAGGAATGTTGTACTCTTCTCAGTGTATCATATCAAAAGGTAAGCAATGTTGATTCATCCTATTACTGGTGATATTAAACTTGAATATTTGGTTATGATGGTATCTGACAGTTTTACAACTTTACTTTATGTAAAGTTACTATTTTTTATTTCTAATTAATAAGTATCTTACAGAATGATACTTTGAGACCATGAAACTATCCTGTTGTTCGTGACACTTTGATCCACTAGCTTTAACATCTGTAAATGATTCAATTGATGAATCAATTATTACCAGGACGATTGCCAGGTGGTAATTTTCTAATTTCATCATTTCTTCTACACTTACTAATTAGCATTCTACTGTTAAAAAAAAGAGCTTTCCCTTCTCCCCCACTTATTTATTTTTATCAGTTTTAACTAAATGATTCCTGTTTGATTCAGTGGGTTACAATCTGTTACTATCGTGATTTATTCTGATGCTTAAATTGTCCCGGATTTTGTCGTTGACAGTGTGTCAAAACACAAACTCAAAGTATCTTTTCCCCTATTCTCTCCATCAACAACAATTATCAACACAGAAGATTTCTGTGACGAAATGTATGTGGGAGTTTCTCCCCACCACTAAGCAATCGATTCTGCAGCAGACACCAGCTGGGTGTCCTCTAATTCAATTCAATTCTGACACTCGCTGTCTACCTGGAGATAGCCTCAGAAACCACAAGTTGAGGGCTCAGTCCCTCAAGACCATTCCTTCCTTCCCACCAGTTGCAAGTCTGGGCCTCTGGAACTTCTGACTGACCAGCTTCAAGTTGGGGTTCCCATGACCTCCTCTTTGCGTTTGATTAATTTGCTAGAGCGGCTCACAGAACTCAGGGAAACAAGTTTGCTGGTTTATTACAAAGGATACAGATGAGGAGATGCATAGAGTGACATATGGGGGAAGGGGTATGGAGCTTCCATGCCTTCTCTGGGTGCTACACCCTCCAGGAACCTCCACATGTTCAGCTATCAGAAGCTCCCCAACCCTGTCCTTTTGGGTTTTTATGAAGGCTTCATTGTGTAGTCATGATTGATTAAATCATTGGCCACTGAGTGATCAACTTAATCTTCAGCCTCTCTCCCCTCCCTGGAGGTCAGGGAGTGGACTAAAAGTCCCAACCCTCTAATCCTGCCTTGGTCTGTCCAGTTATCAGCCCCCATCCTGAAGCTATCTAGGGGTTACCAGCTAATAGTCAACTCATTAGCAAACAAAAAGACATTACTTTGGTGTTTCTAAGGATTTTAGGAGTTGTATGCCAGGACATGGGGTTGAAGACTAAATATATATTTCACAATATCACAGAGAGCCTCTTCAAACTGGTCACTATGCATTTTTCATATCTTCCCGTGATTCTCTGAGCACTTCTGGCATAAGATATTCCAGGATCATCTTGTACTGTTCCTAACCTAGCCTTTGAATCAATCATTTTCTTAAGGATCTATGGTTCTTTTTAGTGGGGAAGGGTATTTAGAAACCAAGATCTGGGTGGTGGATGTGTTCATTGTTACTGGAATGTCATTGCTTTTTGGCCCTCTAGTGGCCAGACCTACGAAATATATGTATGAGTTCACATGCACACACACGCATACCCACACTTTATTTTTATACCTATCTCCCTATATTAAAAACCACTAGTTTAAACCATGAGTTCATACTGATACCTCTAATTCTAATCCAGCATGATAGGGATTTATTCTAGTTCCTCCCTTTTTCATATTTGTAACTTCCTTTTCCAACAGTGAAAAACTTGGCTCCTATCATCCATGATATATTGTCTTATTTTCTTAATCCTAGAATATACAGAGAGTAGTTTCAAAATTGTTAACCCATCCTCTGCAGAAAAATCAGCAGAAAAAAATTACTGACTTGAGTTCAATGTTTACAGAGAGTTTTTGTCTCTAGCCTCAGGGTAGATAGTTCAACTACTTTCTTCAAAAGTTGCTCAAGATAATAATTAGGGTTGTTGTTCTAAACCGCTAAGTTTTGAGGTGGTTTATTCTGAAAAGGACTGAAGAATGACTTTGTGAATTAGTACTTATCACAGGTCCATTGTGAAAAAGAAATCAGGCGGGACCTAAATGACATCAGGCTATAGGGAAAGAAGTTTCATCTGATCTACGCAGGATAGGCATTCATTATGTTAGGTACCTCTGGGGTGCATCCGGGAAGAGTGTCACTGTCTTTGGGCCTAGCTGTGGATGAAGTGAGGTTTGTCTTAGACATCTTTCTCCTTTCTCCACCTCTCACTTCCCAGACACTCAGTGCTTTCTGGCTACTGAGAACATTCTACTATGGTTTCCGAGCTCTGCCTAGGTCTTCCTCCCTAGTACTCCATAAAGCTTTCCAGTCTCTCAGCTGTGAATGGTTTGTAAACACTTGGGAGGATAGCTGTCTAGTTAAACAAATTCACAATGAAGGGTGAGACTATTAGCCAAATAGTTAGGTACCCTCCCTGGGAGTCTTGTGTTCTGCACTTATTAAACTCAGACCCTGGGGAAGGGTAGAATGGAGACGCAAACTTCCTTTCCTGACCCCTGACCTCTGCCTACTTAATCTGTGGGCTAGAATTGTCCTGCTGGAAAAAGTTAAAGGAAATGTGCATAATGTATGCTGGCTTGAAATCTATTACAGATTTACTGCCATACTGACAGAAAAAAAACAAAAACAAACAAACAAAAAAGAAATCTATTACAGATATTTCTTTATCAATTGAGTGGCTTACTGCATCAGTAAATACACTGAATTTACATACTTATGTTACAGAACATGTAAGTTCATGTGCAATGACATTCCTGTAGCTCCTGATTCAATGGATGTCCTTATTGTCCACCACTTGAGCAGTACATGAAGCAATGAGTTAGCTGGAAGAATTGGTCAATGGAAATTATAACAATACTTCCACGCACCACCATCACCACCACAGGGTGGGATAATGTCTGTGACTCTTCAAACTAAGGGGTTTGAAGAAAACTCTTTATTGAGCTGCTCACTTGCTGTGTTCCAAGGGACATCGCATGCCTGGATCAGTGCAGCAGCTGCCCCACAGGGCAGTGGAGTGGGCTTCGAAGCAGCTCGAAGGATTCCTCACTGGCATGGACCATTTCTCTGGATTTTCAGAAAGCATTTAGAGAAGAAGAACCTTGTCATAAGAGCAGAGCTTCCAGCTGGGTGCAGTGGTCACACCTGTAATTCCAGCTACTCAGACGGCTGAGGAGGGGGAATCACTTGAGCCCAGAAGTTCCAGATCTGCCTGGGCAGCATAGTGAGACCTCACCTCGAAAAACAAGTAAAAAGTAATAGATAAATAAATAAATAAACATTAAAAATTTGTATTAAGAACAGAGTTTCCATTATAATCAAGACAAGGGCTTAGCGTCATTTGACTTGAATTTTCAAAGAGCCACGACTTTATTCTGTACCCCAGACTGGCAAGGCAGGCCAGAACTCCTGATATAATGCCGGGTGAGAAACAGTGCTGTCCACCTGGATTGTTCTCTGCAGCTGATTTCACAAGTGTCTCAAGGGCAGAGTATGATAAGTGAGCAAAATGAACTCAGTATTAGGGAGAGATTCCCAGGGAGTTACATTACAAATTAATAAGCCAAGACTGAATTAGGAGGGATGATTAAAGTACCTGCCTAGCCTATCTTCTTTGGCAGAGATTCTTAACTTGGGGTTCAGGAATGGGTTTCAAGAGATCCATGCCCCCACCCCAACTACATGGGATTTTATTTAGAGTTGTGCTTGTGCATTTTATGAGGACAGAGTCGGTGGCTTTCTTTCGATTTTTTTTTTTTTTTTTTTTTTTTGAGACAGAGTCTCACTCTGTTGCCCAGGCTAGAGTGCAGTGGCGTCATCACAGCTCACTGCAACCTCAAACTCCTGGGCTCAATCGATCCTCCTGCCTCAGCCTCCCGAGTAGCTGGAACTACAGGTGCGCACCACCACACTCAGCTAATTTTTTCTATTTTTAGTAGAGACATGGTCTCGCTCTTGCTCGGGCTGGTCTCGAACTCCTGAGCTCAAGCGATCCTCCCGCCTCAGCCTCCTAGGGTGCTATGATTACATGCGTGAGCCACCGCACCTGGCCGCCTTCTTTAGATTCTTAAGGGAATCCTTGACCCCTTGAAGGTTAAGAATCTTGATCTAATTGAACATTTCTGAGACTGTCTCCCAAGACAACTGTGGTAGGTGACCTCCACCTAAAGGATACTTTCCCACAGGCATGTTCAGATTTTGACAACCCTATTCCCCCAAATTGTGACAGAAAATAGAGTACCATAACAACTGACAATTGTCATGACTATTTGCTGAGGTCAGAATCTTTGTGTCTCCCCAAAATTCATATGTTGAAACTTAGTCCCCAGTGCAGTGGTGTTAGGAGGTGAGACATCTGGAGGTGATTTGGTCGTGAGGTTGGAGCCCTCATAAATGGGATTTAGTGCCCTTATAAAAGAGGCCTGAGGGAGCTTGTTTGCCCCTCTCCCCTTCCACTGTGAGAGGATACACAGAAGACACCATCTATGAGGAATAGGCCTCACCAGACACGGAATCTGCTAGCCCTTGATCTTGGACTTCCCAGCCACTAGAACTATAAGCAATAAATTCCTTCTGTTTATAAAGTACCCAGTCTAAGGTATTTTGTTATAGCAGCCCAAATGGATGATGATACTATTTTGCTCCCTTAGTAGGAGTCACTTTCCTCCTTAAAAGAGAATATTTGGATACAAGTGAAGGTGATTGCAAAAGCTAACTGCTCTAATTTATTTTAAAGAAGAAATCTGTCCCAAATAAATTATTTCCAACACACCTCACATTGGGTTGAGACAGACTTGAGAATCAATGTTCAGGGGAACAGTGACATATACTCTGGAAAACAATGAAAAATGAGCATGTGAATTATGCAGTATTTGTGACTGGATGAGACTGTGGGCTCTGGGGCAGAATCCCTGGGTACAAGCTTGACTCCACTGCATACTAGCTATATAACCTTGGCAGGTGACTTCACGTCTCTGGGCCTCAGTTTCCTCATCTATAAAATGAGGGTGATAATAATAGCACTGACTTGTAGGGTTATTTGTGAGAATTTTTTGAGTTAATACTCTGTAAAGCCCTCAGAATAGTGCCCAACACGCAGTAAACAGCCAGTAAATGGCTACTGATATTACCTTCACCATCAACTTGATCCACTACAGAGTCAAATTTGTCAGTTAGTTCAGAGACAGTCGATTGATAGTTCTAACCCAAATTTTGAATGCATTTAGGATTCAATTGTTGTGGTAGAGAACAGTCCAGTTAAATAATAAATTTGATTAACCATTTTAGAAGGACCTCAAGGAGTTGATGGGTTTGGTTCTCAGGGAAACCCAGCTTCAGACCTAAGATTATGGATGCAGCATTTCTGCCTGGCACAGAGCAAAGTTCCACTCTGTGTGATGGAGAAAAAAAAATAATGATCCTAATGACCACTTACCAAGAGCTTTTTATATTGTAAGGACTCTGCAAATGTTACCACACTTAACCTTCATAATAATTTTATAAGCTTCACCCTGGTATACCATTTCACTGATGAGGAATTGAGACTCAGAGAGGTTGAGTAATTTTCTCAAGGTCACACAGCTGACTGGCACACACATTGTCTGACTGACTCCAAAAGCATCCCCCCCCTGCTGTCTTCTAGATTCAGCTTCCTCCTGATTTCACAATTGCTAACAACAAGATGAGAATAATCTTATAATACCATCCAATTCTCTTTTATTAGCAATGCACCTTGTGTCAAGGAGGAAAGGAACAGGAAGTGGGATCCATCAGTTCTTCGTGTGGTCACATCTCAAACTCCTGGGTTCTAAACTAGCCTCACTTTCCCCACACCATCTTCTATGACCCTCCCCCACGCTCCCTCTTTCTTAGCCCCGTCCCACTTAGCAGCATCACCGTCCACCCCGTCGCACCGGCAGGAAACACGGCTCCTTCGCCCTCAGCCCTCACTTGCAATCAGTCACCAAGTCCTAGTTTCCATCTTTAAAATGCCTCTCCGTCTCACTACCTTTGTCCTATCCGGGTCTCAACACTTTGTGGCCTGGTTATTTCGACACTTTCCCAAGCAGCCTCCCAGTCTGTAGGCTCTCGCCATTGTGATCCATCCCCCACGCTGGCTACATTTCCAAGGGCAAGTCCAATCTTGGCATTCCTTTCTGTCCCTCCAGTTGCCTATGGGATAAAGTCCAAACTTCTTACCGTGGTTTACAAGGCTATGGTCAAGAATTCCTGATGTATCTGCCCAGTCTGTGCATCGCACATCCTCCCTTTCTCTGGGAACTGTTCCCTCTTCCATCCAAGGTCAGCCCATCAGGTACCACATTTGCAAAATTGGACCTCACCCCTTAGCCATAGCTGATTGGATGAGGAGCGGCCACTTGCATTTGGTAGAGACTCAAAGGCAGGCAGAGGAGTGGGAACACTTTACATGGAAAAGAGCGAAGGTTTCAGGTGTGCCCTGGCTGGGGGTTGGTTGCAAGAGGAAGCTGTGGGCATCCTACAGAATTAGTTAGGACTGCATATTCAATTCCCCCTGTTGGTCCTACATTGGAAGCAGGGGTCAAACTTAGGGAAGCTGGCAGTTATTGGTTAAGTCCTGACTGTTTGGGGCCAGTTGCTCCAGAGGCTAAGGTTGGGCTTCCTGGACTGGTTGCTGCAGATTGTGGGTCACAGTTCTATTTTTATATATGGTCTGGCTGTTGTCCATTTGTGTATTTAGTCTCTCGACCCACACCAATTAAGTTAGAATCGCTAGGGCAGGATCCAGGCTTCAGTATTTTTTTTTTAAAGCTCCCCAAATGAACGATTTTGAGGGAGAGGCTGAGCACTCTGCAGGGAGGGAGGAAGGAGGAGTCTAGGCTAGTTTAGAGCTCCTCCTCTCCTATCCTCTCCCCAGGGACAAGTCCCTGGGTGAAGCCACCCACCCTCCTAACAATGTGGGTTCCAGATTGTCTTTGTACCTGAAGATAGAAGATGGGGGGGGGCCCAAGCTTATCAGAACTATGACAGCTGGCAGGTTTCGCCCCTAGAGGCATTCTCTCCCTTCTCATTAACCTCTCAGTGCTGCTTTAGCATCCCTCATGGCTTGTCTTCCATTGAAATTAGAATAAAAATCCAAACTCACTAAAAAGCCCCTACCAGCTCTCCACCCATCTCCTGGCCCTGTTCCCCTGGGTCTCCACCTGCCCTCTTGAGCCCTAAGCTCAGCTTGTTCCTGCCGCAGGGCCTGTGGCTCTCCCCACCCACCCTGCTCTGTGCCCAGATCTGTCCATGGCTTGCATGTCCTCCTCACTCAGGATTCCGACCCAATTCACACCTCAAAGAAGCCTCCCCTGAGCACCCTCGGGGGCTTTTCTCTCCACCTCTCCCCATCACGTTTTGTCCTATTGCTCCATCTTATTTTCTTCATAGCACTTACCACTGTCTGAAATTAGTCCATGTATATATTTATCACCTTTCTCCCCCAACAGTAGTATAAGCTCCCTGAGGGCAGGGATTTTGTCTGTCAAAAAGACATAGCTGCATTCTTAATGCTTGAAATGTGAAATAATAGGTGCTCAGTAAACGTGTTGAGTGAACAGAGGAGGTCAGCACTTTGCCCTTAATCCAGCTGTCATCTGTAAGTGGGAGAAATTTATACCTTCCCAGGCTTCCTTCCTGAGAAGGAGCTGCTGTCAAGGTCTGATGAAATGTTGATGGAGTTAAATGGAAATGTGCTCTTCAGTGTGACGGCTACTATCATCATGTCTGCGTCCCAAAAGAGCCCTAACCCTGCAAAATGACTTAAATGTCCAATAGCAGGTCTAGTGAGGGTAGGGATATTCCAAAGGTGTTAGACACTTCCAGGGTCCTCAGATTCTGCCACCTAAGCAGCTACCATCTCCAGCTGCACCCAGAGCCAGCCTGTAGGCTACCTTCCAACAGAGTCTGTGTTACCCATGACAAGGATGCTGCAATTTCTTGGGGGCCTTTGGGTGAAATCTACATCAGCTGAACCTGGAGTGGAGGCGAGGCAGGGAAGGAGGTGCCCCCTCCAACCTTCTGCCAGAGCACAGGTAACGGACAGCCTCCAGCCACATGCCTTTGTCCCACCGTGGCATCCATACTGGGACCACACTTTCACATGGCTGCTCCCAGCCAGTGACTGAGAATGACAGAGGGTCCTAGAGCTGGATGTTCCTGCTCAACGTCGGACTCCTCCAGTGGGCAGCCTTTGTTTGGGGACTCGTCACCACCTGCTGAGACTTGGCCAGAGCTTCCCTTCAGTCTGAGGCTATTCGTATCCTACACTGTCCTTCCCACTCTCTTTTCATAGACCTCAGAACTGCTCTTGGTCAGAACCTGTCCCGGCCTCCTTCTGGTTCCTCCCCTTTATCCTTGACAGGTATTTCCTTCCATATATCTCGGCACATCTAATCCCACTTGGGTTTCTGCTTCTCAGAAGACTCAAACGGACACAGAAGAGCTGGAGACAATTCTTATTGGCCCCTGTGGCCATAACCTCTTGGTTTTGATTTAGGCCCTGTAACAGCTTGCAAGATATAAAATTTTAATAAAGGAATATTGATTAGGAAACACTCTGTCTCCTCCTTTTAATGCAGTCTGGAGCAAGCTCAACCGCTGGAATAGAGATCACTCTCCCAGATCGGGCTGCGTCATGGAAATCACAGGAACGCATACTTTGGGAAGTCCCTATTTTCTGAAGCCCCCAGTGGACATGTGCATCATTGTCTTCAAGGCCAGCTCATCCTACAAGGAAAGAGGAACTTGGCAGAGAGGATCAGAAATTAAGACAAATTTGCCAAGTAGAACTAATCAATGAGAGAATGCAAGAGGAAGTCAGGGAGGAGGAAGTAGCAGTGCACTCAGGAGGAAAATGTGCCTCGTGGACATGATCCAGAAACAATTCCCACTTGTCGTCTGAAAGTATTCAGTTAGCACCTCAGTGCAGAAAGTATTATACCACTTAGAGGAGTTGTCCAGAGCAAGGACCACAGGATTTCACAGCAAGGGGACTGGGACCACATCTTCTAGCTCAGTGGGCTTCAAACAGGACCCCTTGACTGACTGCAAAGATTTCCTGGAAGAAAAAGGGAGGGTCCCCTAAAATATACGTCTCTATGCCTTTTCACCCTTCAACCAAAACACCTCCACCGTGAGGGTTCTGGCTCTCGGAACCAAGTCTGGAAACACGTGATCTAGTTTCTCCTTTTCCTTTTATCCACAGAAAACCAGAAGCCTAGTGAGGTGGTGTGACTTGCTCAAGGTAGCACAGCAAGTTAACAGCAAAGGTGGAGGATTAGAACAGAGGACCCTTAGCCCTCATCCTACTTCACAATGCCACCCCCTCAAGGACTTGGCTTCCCCAAAGTCACGCAGCTGGGAAGTGGCAGAGTTGGACTTTGAACTCAAACCTCTTGACTCCCCAAATTTTTTGCTCTTTCTGGTTTCAATTGCTTTGTTTTCTCTGTCGTGCCAAACACAAGACTGGACAGATAGATAATAAATACTTTGAGAAATGCAATAAACCTTGACTTCAGTTCGAATAAATTGCAAGTGCTTCAACAGTGTTCTTCAACACTAAGTGTGCATTGAAACCAGCCAGGGAGCTTTGAAAAAAGAAATATTCATCCCCAGGCTCCAATGCACCACTTAAGTCAGAATCTCAGGGGCAGGGCCTGGACATTAGTATTTTTTAAAGCTCCCCAGGTGATTCCAGTGGGCAGCCAGGACTGTGAATCATGGCCCGGGAGTGTTTAACACACCTGGCCCGTCCCTACGTTGGCGTTCCTCGGAGGAGATCTTGAATGATGCACCATCTGTGAATCCACAGGCCCTTCTGTGCTCGCCCCAGCAGCAGGCAGGCGTCTCCCTCGCTCTCTCTTTCTCTGCCATATTGCCTCTTGATTTGCTCTTCATACTCATGGTGGTGACTAATTAATCCTCCCGGAACAATGAAAGAAGACCCAGTCGTGGGTGAGCCATCTGGAGAGCCTCCTTGGTTGACTTGGACTTTGGGGAGGATGAGGGGAAGAAAGTGGGAAATGACTCATCCTCCAGATGAGACACAAAAACTGTCTTCATTCAGGGGTGCTTGTGGTACTTGGGGCTGTAACTTTTCCTCCTGCTTCTCAATGGTTCCAAATGGTAGATTTTCTCCTTCTGCACCCCCAGGTCCACATTCACCCCCATGTATAGGGAGGCATGGATTCTCCAGGCTACTCCTATTCCAGTTCACAAAGTGAATTTGGTATTTCTTCAATTGTGTGTCTATAAAATGCTTTATGTGGATTAGAGAGCTCACTCATGCAGTAGTGTTTTTTTATAGTAGGAGTCTCTTATATAGAGGGGGAAGGGAGGGTAGAAAGAATCAATCAGTCACCAAATATTTATTGAATATTCACTTTGTATAAGACAGAGACGGTGTTAGAGCCCTGCCCAGATCCCCTTCCTGGGGTCAGGGTGCTTGTCCCGTGGCTGATCTGTTGTGGTGGCTGCAATGGATCTCAGCTGATGGGCACCCCTTCCCCAAAAGTGGCCTGCCTCAGGGTGGCTAATAGCCTCTGACTGACCTACACAGAGCACAGAATGCAAACCCCCTGCCTCAAATGGGGTGTGGCATCTGTGCCTCAGAATCAAGGCCAGCATTGACCCGAGCCACATCCTTGCTCACATTTTCCCCTTCCCTGTTCTCTGCTCCCCCCACTCCCTTCCAAGGATTCCCTTACGGCACAGCCTCAAAATGTCACAGGCTCTGGGATACTTTCTTAGAATGCCTTCTAGGAAAACGAACTGAGAGAGGAAGTTTGCTAGGTGATGTGAGAGCTGCAAAGATGTAAGACATGGTTCTTTGTTGGAAAATGCTTCTTGGTCTATTACAGAGACAAAACGTTAACATGCAAAAAGTTAAAAGGAAAAGAAGTAAATACCAATGGCAATCACATGGGCCGTGTTACATGGCAGTACACAATTTTTAGATGAGTTGTAGGGGCAGAATGTTTTGAAGGAGGACGGCAGAGCCCCACGAGAAGCCTTCTGGGAGGAGGAAACAGCATGGACAAAATCATGGAGGCAAGAAAAAAAGAGGTGCAGGGCTCCCAGCCTTTAGAGGCATCAGAATTCCCCACTGGGATTGTGAAAACACAGCTTGCTGGCCCCATCCAGAGTTTCCCCTCCCAGAAGGTCTGGGGTGGGGCCCAAGAATCTCCATTTCTAACACGCTACCGCCAGGGAGAGCTGGTGTTGTGGTCTGGGGGTCACTCTGAGAACCACTGCTGTAGTGGGATAAGATTTGGGAGAACAAGAATAGTGATTTCCCTGCTTCCTTACACCAGGGACCCTCCTGCCACCACGCAGCAGATTTCAGGGGCAAAGAACGAAGAGTCAGATTCTTGACTCTTGGATGTTAAGGATACTTTTATAAATCTCTATCAAAGAGGCAATAACTAATAACTAATAGGCAATAATGAATAACAAATAAAAGCTGTGACCAGGTCTTGAGGGTGAAAAGGGCCTTGTGGATTTTAAAGGTTTGGCTCTAAGTATCAAAAGCTAAAGTCTCCAGGACTGAGATCATAGTGTTTGTCCTATAAGCCAGGGGTCAGTAAGCCAGGGCCTACGACCTGTTTGTAAATAAGGATTTCTTGGCATACAGCCACACGCATTCATCTGCATAGTGTACAGGCTGCCTTCCAGCCACAATGGCAGAGTTGAGTAGCTGCCACAAAGACAGAATGTTCTACAAAACCCAAAATATTTACTATCTGGCCATTTACAGAAAAAGTTTGCTAACCCCCACCATACACCATAGAGTAAATAAAATGGGGGCAGCAGGGTGGGGTGATGCTGGAAGAGCTGTCTTCTCACCTCTGCTCAAGGAGAGGGATGAAAGTCCTACCAGTGGTGGGAAAGAAGGAAATCGTTAAGATTGTGATGAAATGGCTCTTAGCACAGAAATGAGGGTAAGAGCAAAGTTACGGTCAGTTATAGGTAAACAAACTTCCATTTTTGCATTTGTAATTACCTGTAAAAGTCATATCTGCTCGGGGTAACTTAGCAGAATCCAAACGGGAAGAGTGGACCAAGACGAGAGGAAGGTGTAGTATGTGGTTGAATTGTGAAGAGTTTTTACACTTGGAGGGTGGGACCAGGCCTGTTCCACCTGGGCGTCCAGTGCATTTGCAGAGCAGGCTCTCCGGCACATGTTAGGTGCTTAAAAGGTCTGCTTTGATTATTGAAGCTATAGGTTTTTTATTGAGAAACTCCTCTGTGTCAAACACTATTACAGGCTATATCCAGGTATCTCTCTCTATACTTAATTTCAAATACAGTAAACAGGTATTATGTCCCTTTCACAAAAGCAAACCTGAGACCTAGAACCCTTAAGGACTGGCACGTGGCTGGTCGGTGGATTTCGGAGACTACACAAGTGGATGAATGAGCACCAGGCTAAGAATTTGGGACTTTCTCCTACAGGTAACAGTACAACCGAGGGAGGCTTTGAAAAGAGGGATATTAATGATAAAAAGAGAGTGAAGTCTGAGTAGTGTGGACTGGAATTATTTTGTCAATATAGCTGTCTGTGCCAACTAGACTGTGCTCTTAGTGAAGAACCATGTCTTGTTCCTCCATAGCCTGGGTCACATCATGAATCATGGCCCATGTAAGCACCGGGTCACATGTTTTAAAACATCAGTCTGATGTAATTTTTAAAAAATATCTCTATTGAGGTTTTTTTTAAGAGATGAAATTTCTAAACTTCTACAAAACCTATCTCCTGAAAGTCCCTACTGCAGGGCAACTGCCCCTTTCTCCTAAGTTTTCCTCCCCAGACTCCCAAAACACTTGCGGTGAAACTCAGCGCTGGCTAACTCTTTCTCCTTCTGTCCACCTTCCTGGTTCTAATTTGTTCTGCCTTTTCTGATGTAAAGCAATCTGGCCTCTCTAGGCTTGTTGCTTGTTTTTGTTTTTTCCCTGGCTCTTTCCAATTCACTTCTCTGGGCATCTCCCTGCTCAATCTAACAAAAGTCCTAAGGGTTGAGAATGGGAACTTAGAAACCTCCTTAGAAGGTGTGTGTGCAGCTGTAGAAAGTGAATACTTGGAACATGAGATTTTGTGTGTGTGTCTGGCCTGTTTCTTTGCATCTGCAGTGCCTGGCGGGGTGCTGGACATATAGTAGGTGCTTGGTAAATGCACGTTGGATAATGAATGAATGCAGGGGATGGGCCTGGAGGTGGGACGGCCAGTTCAGATGCTGCTGCAGCCACCCAGGTGTAAGCCAGGATGTTTGGATGGTGCTTAGAAAGGCAGGAATCAAAGGAAGTGACTGTGGTGGGTAGGGCAGGGAGGGAGTTAGGAGAAAGGACTTCAGTGGGACTTGAACACGGATTGACTCTGGAGGATGAGGAAGAGAAAGGAGTCAAAGATTCCCCACCACACAGCCAGTGCACCAGGCCTGAGCAACGTGGGGGGAACGGGACAACAACAATGGGCAGGTGGGGGCAGGGCTGCCCTACACAGGCATATAAACTGCACGCAGCCATACAACTGGAGGGGTACTCTCCATACTGCAAGGGTGTGTGGTAAAAGACAGCACCTCCTAGCATCACTCTGTGCACAGCCATTTACAGTGGGGAAGTTGGTATAGCCCACAGCATGGAACAAAACTCCCCAAAGGGCCCCCTTCCCAGGAAAGGCCTTTGAGGGGCAGTAGCCACTGCCTGCCTGGGCCTGTGAGCATCCCTGGAGTGAAACGTTCTATGGGTTGTATAAGCCAGGGTTCTCCAGAGAAATAGAACTGACAGGAGAGAGATAGATATATAGAAAAAGATTTATTACGAGGGATTGGCTCATATGATTATGGAGGCAGAAAAGTCCTGTGATCTGCCATCTGCCAGCTGGAAAACCAGGAGCACTGATGTCCAAGGCAGGAGAAGATGGATGTCCCAGAAAATCTGCCCTTCAGCCCTGCCTGTGGGAAGCTCTCAAGTAGATATACGTGGGAAACTCTGAGGCCTATGCAACACAGGTGCCAAGAAGGAGAAATTTCCCCAATATTGATATTGTAAGAATTTCAAGGCCTGGAACCACCACATTTAGATGAGGTTTGGTGACATGACTCACCAAGTAGCAGAATCATTGCTTTATAAGGTAGTTCAAGTTATTTCTGGATGCTGAAGCAGCTGAGAGTATTAAAGGCAGGCAGCCCACAGTTCTCTGCTTCTCCAATATAGTTAATGTCTCATTACCTCTGGGCTGCCAGGACCACCAGACTTGAGCACAGAGGACAGGCCTTTGTGAAATTCAAGGGAGGTAATGGGGAGCTCATCCACTTATTTGCATCAGAATTACATTTGTCTCCTTCGCACCTACTTTGCAAGTAAACCAAAGTCAAAGGAACTTCTACTGAGTCTAAGTCGCCATCTCCACCCATCCTTGAACCTGAGCATGTCCTGTGGTCTAGCCTGGTAGGTAGGGTATCGGCTAGGAGGAGGGCACTGGAGGTGGACGTGCACAGATATGTCCTGGTTCTGCTATTTCCTAGCAGCATGACCTTGAGTTAGTTATTAAACCTCTCAGTGCCTTATCTGAGGATGAGATTAATGATATACCTGTATCATATGGCTGCTGTAAGATCAAATGAGATGATGTACGTAAAGTGCTTGGGACTGATGTATGTAAAGTCCCAAGTAGTCAGTACATTTCGGCTGCTATTATGAATGGGTATCACCGCTCAGGACAGTCTGTGTGTCCCACTTGGGGAAGGGCAGAGGGAGGTGCCACCAGGTCCTGTCAGGTGGGGCAGCAACACTGCTAGGGTTAGACAGGGCCCAGGCCCAGGCCCAAGGCGCAGAGGTGACTAGAGTTGAACTGGGTGTCTGGGCCCCAGCCCAGCTGAGCCAGCCTCATATAGGTCAGATCAGGAGAGCACACAGTAGGTTTCTGGCAGGAAGGAGACTGGGAATTTAGAAGATTCTCGCAGACCCTCAGAGCTCTGCTTATTTCCCCTCTGGCTGCTCCCTTAACATTCCGTGCACTTCCCTTCTGGAGCCAGCATGTATGTCTCTTTGTTGGAAAACTGCTCTAGGCTGCCTGAGAATTTACACACCTCCCCCGCCCCAAGCCCTTAACCCGTGGTGTCTGGTTTGCGGTATAAACACTCCAGCTCCTAGTGCCTGATTGAGCCAGCTCTGAGGCTGACTTACAACGTCTCTAAGGCTCCCCTGTGGGATGGAGCCAAAGACGCCCTCTGTGGGCTGTTGCCTGACGACTCGCCCTTACTCCTTTAAGGGAACCTCGGCGGTTGAGGTAGCATCCGAGGTGGAGGTGTCCTTCAGCTGCCTGAGTGCTGGTCAGGAAGTCAGGACAGTGTCTAAGGGCAGGGCCCTCCCTCTGGCTGATGGGAGCCCATGTTTGGTCAGAGTTCTTGGGTTGCCAGCAACAGAAATAGACTTTGGAGAACTTAAGTGAAAAGGGATTTATTGGGAAGATATGAGGAAGTAACAGGGAGGCAGGGGAACTGGAATGGGAAAGGAGGGTGTTGTGAGTCAAACTGTGTCCCCTCAAAATTCATATGTTGAAGTCTTAACCTCCAGTAGCTCAGAATGTGACCTTAATTGGAAACAAGGCTGTTGAAGGTAAAATCAGTTCAGGTGAGGTCATTAGGGTGGGCCCTAATGCAATATGACTGGTGTCCTTATAAAAAGCAGAAATTTAGAGACAGACTCATAAATACAGAGAGAATGTCACGTGAACATGGAGACATCTACAAGCCAAGCAGGGAGGCCTTGAAAGAAACCAACCCTGCTGGCACCTTGATGTCAGACTCCTAGCCTCCAGACTGTGGGATGATAAAATTTCTGTTGTTTAAGCACCTTAGTTTCTGGTATTTTGTTGAAGCAGCCCCAGGAAACAAACACAGAAGGAAACCAAGGAACTTTGAGGGCTGAGTTCTCTCAGGGCACTCTGAGGGGACGAGTGAGGGCTCGCTCACTTTTTGTCCTTCTGCTCTAGAATTCCAGTGCCAGAAAGACACCATCCGTTTACTGTCCCACCAGGCTGTGCTCAGCGTAGAGAGATGATTGCCCTTGAATGGAAACAGGGTGTAGGCTTTTTTTTTCTTTAGACATAGACGTAATTGTTGCCAGACGCAGGCAGGAGAGGCGAGTGTAGGTAAAGGAGAGGTGGTTTATTCCAGCGCCAGCTGCCTTAGGAGAGGGTGGACTATTGACTCAAAGGCCAGCTCCTCTGTTTACCAAGCAACTTATAAAAGGAAGGGGTAGAGGGGGGTGGTGGCAGAAAGCAAGCTTTGTGCAAGTCATGGTGACTTGCTCGATGGTTATCAGCAAACAATAGTTCATCTTGTGAATCTTGCCATCAGCTGTCTTTGGTTGACCTATTCCTGACTCCTGATCTGTTTTTCCTCAAGGTTGTTTTCTAATCTTGTGCCTTGCAGCTGTGTAAGCAAGCAGCAGGTTAATTCTAAATTTTTAAGACAGAATAAACCAAAAGCATATAGGAAGCAAAATGGCCTCTCTTTAGCTAGCCTAGCATTATAGTCTGAATGGCCCTTGGGGTCCCCTCTGTCTTCTGGGGACTAATGGCCTGACCCAGGTGGGTCTCCAAGCTCAGCAGTAGAGGAGGTTCAGCCCCTGGGGCCTGCCTGGGGCCCTGGCTGTGGAGAGATGTAGAGCCATCATCATTCCAAAGCGCCCCTGCAGCTGCACCTCCTACTCGCTAAGCTGCCTCCAGACCCGTCACCTTCTTGGAGCCTGCTGACAGCCCAGAAGGTGCTTCCCCTTCCATTTTAGAATGGAAGCCCCTGAAGCCCTGCAAGCCTGAGTGACTTGTTTCCAACCCCCCGTCCAAGGCTTTCGCGCTACACTCTCAAGAAGGGGAGAGGCTGGCACACACCCCAGGGTGGAGATCACCAGAGCCCCCTCATGAGCTAGGTGTGTAGAAGGATGCACAGCACAAGGAGGCCGTGGACCATGGGTCTACTTGTGATGAGGGAATAAGTTTACTGACTTACTCCACTCATTCATTCATTCACTCACTCATTCATTGTCCAGGCCCAGAGGGTATATTCCTCCCAGACTTCTGAGGAGAAATGCATTTTGGATCTTTTTAATTTTTTCAAAGTCCTTAGGTCCTTAAAAGCTGTTGATGATCCTTGATAGTCACCCGATGACATTTGTCTAGTGAAGCAGCACAGCAGAAACAACAAAAGCCTGAGGCTGTATGTTCAGATAACTTGGGATTTGAACCCCAGTCTTATCATTTAACAGCCAAGTGACCTGGGACAAGTCATTTAACCTCTCTGTGCCTCAGTTTCCCCCTTTGTGAGAGTTAGTAAGATCTGCCTTGGAGCCTTCAGTGGGCTGTACGAGTATGAGAAGAGGCAGGTGGGCTTGTCTTTGGGATGTCCAGGTGCCATCTCCAGGTGTCAGCACTAAGTTGGCTGGGATGTTGGGGCTCCCCTTTCCCCTGCAAGACAGGCTGCTCACAGTCTCAACCTCCTCTGGGGTTCCCAGGTGCTCTCAGCACTGTCTCACCTATGCAAGAAGTTTTCTCTGTGGGCAAGGCCACTCTGATGACTGCAGAAACTCTCATTGTTTCATGCTCACCAAGCGCTGTCTGTCTCCACCCAGAGTCCCTGCAGAAAGGGAAAGCAGAAGAGGGGTCTCAGTCTTTTCCAGCTGCTATAACAAAACACCTTAGGCTGGGTAACTTATAAATAACAGAAATTTATTGCTCACAGTTCTAGAGGCAAGGAAGTCTAAGATCAAGGTGCCGGCAATTGTGGTGTCTGGTGGGGGCCCACTTTCTCATAGATGGCACCTTCTGGCATTGTCCTTACATGGTAGAAGGGGCTAGCTAGCTTTTTGGGGTCTCTTTAATAAAGGCACTAATCCCATTCATGAGGGCCCCACTCTTATGACCTAATCACCTCCCAAAGGCCCCACCTTCTAATACTATCACATTGTAGAATAGGTTTCAATGTATAAATTTGGAGGGAACACAAACATTCAGACCATAGCAGGTGGGGTCCTTCTGGAGCACCACTCCATTAACTAGACCCAGCCCTCGCAGGCCTCACCACACAGTGCCAAGTGAGGTGGGCCCTTCCATGTCTCCACCTGTCCTGCACCAGGGTTTGGGATGAATTTCACGATTCACATGGTATAGAATAAAGAATATGCTTTACTGGAGAAAGGGTCAACCTGCAGAGGCCAAAGGGTAGCCCGAGAAGAGGAATCTAGGGTCCCCTGATTCTCCCATCAGGTGTGGCCCAGCCTAGGCTCTGCTGGGCCTGCAGTCCTGTGTCCACACAGAAACCCTCCCCACCGAGCCTCCCATCAGATAGGGTGATCTTAGGAAAGCAGCTTGGTCAGCAGGGAAGTACCCAGGCAGCTTCAGCCAGCTGGTCCAGATTTGGGGGGCCAGCCACTGCACAGAGAGTGTGTTGTCCAGCCTACGGAGCCCCTGTGTACTCCTGTCCACCCCTTCCCTTTCCTCGGACCTGGACAGCTGGGCGAAGTGGAGTGGACTCTGCAAGCCTATTTCTCTGCATCAAAAAACACACCACCAAATCTCGGCCTCTCAGGCCTGCTCCCCAGGCTGTCTTCCCAAGGAGAGAGAGGCTGAGTAACATCAGGTAAAACCAAGCTCAGGGCTCTGGAAACACAAAGTAGAGTGGGCTCTGAGCAGAATCATGGATTTCATTTGGGATCGAATAGACATTTCCCTCCCTGAGAAGTGAGTTAAATTGGGAATGCTTTATTTTGACTCGGGTGATAGAGTGACAAGTGCAGGTGGGATCGGATGACTACAGGGTGGTTCACAGACGGATTTTTATTTAATCCTTTCCTACAAAGTGGAGGGTTTCAGCAGTCAGTGGGCATTGTGACCCCACTGACCACACTCCTGAGGGAGGACAGACAACGCCAGCTGACGGTCAGGGCCCAGCGGCGGCCACTGTGGTGAGCTCCCCAAGTCCTGGTGTGAGTGAAGGCAAACTACTTTGCACTAAAATGACTAAGCAGTAAGATCCAAGTCTTGTTCTGAAAGGGACAATTTATTTAAAAATAAATTTTCCCCTGGGAAGAAGAGAAAAGGCAAGCAGCTCACATGTCCAGCGATGACTACTAGATAAGAACCTGTGTCCCATGTGAAGGCTGGGAGACACAGGACAGGCTGCTTGGGCAGGTGGTGGCGTCTCCTCCCCGGCAGCCTTTAGTAGCAGGCTAAATGCTCACCAGCTGGAGGGGACTTAAGTATAGTCAGGCAAGCAACCTGAAGGCAAGCAACTGCACAAAATTAACAAAAAGGAAATCCTATGGGGCAACCGATGGTATCTCCAGCTGAGAATTTTGTTTGATATAGTTTGAACCATTTTTTATGCTCTGCCATTCTCCTGTTTAATTCTAGTAATAACACCATGAGATAAATACTATTTTAATTGTCCCCATTTTACAGATGAAAAAACTGTGGCACCTTTAATAGGTGGATGGATAAATAAACTGTGGTACATCCATAGAAAGGAATATTATTCAGTGATACAAAGAAATGAGCTATCAAGTCATGAAAAGACGTGGAGGAAACTTCAATGCATATTTTAAGTGAAAGAAGCCAATGTGAAAAGGCTATATCAGCGGTCCCCAACCCTTTTGGCACCAGGGACCAGTTTCATGGAAGACAATTTTTCCATGGCCAGTGGGGGGTAGAGGGGGTTTGCCGTGGGGGGAGGTGGAGCTCAGCAGTGATTCAGGGAGCGGCTGTAAATACAGACGAAGCTTCTCTCGCTCGCCTGCCCGTCCACCTGCCCGTCCACCTGCCCGCCACTCACCTCCTGCTCTGCACCCCCCACCCCCTCCTAAGTTTCATGGAAGACAATTTTTTCTGGAGAGCAGGGGCGATATGACATTCTGGGAAAAGCAAAACTGTGGAGACAGTGAAAAGATAAGTGGTTATCAGGGGTTGCGGGAGGGAGTAATGAACAGATGGAGCACAAAGGGTTTTTAGGGCAGTGAAACTGCTTTCTGTGATACTACAACGGTGGATACATGCCATTGCACACTTGTCCAAACCCACAGGATGTACCAAGAGTGAGCCCAGATGTAAAGAGCGACAGGCACTCACCTCCCATCATGTACCCCTGCCACACCTCCCACCACCCTGCATGCCATGCCCAGCATGTGGTGCTCAGGAAATAGCTGTCGGATGAACAAATGAATGAGTGCCTGCTCATAGAAACTCAGCTGTGTTCGGCTAGCAGGTGCACATCTCTTTTATCTCCAGCAATGAATCACAATTGGTCCAAACCAGTTAGGGCGGTTCCATTTCCCTCTGCAGTGACTGCCCCAGGAGTAGGGATGTGGCCTGGTTCTGGCCAATGACACATAAGAGCAGGACTAATATTTAGCTGGAACACACTAGAATGATGGCACTAGTTGTTAAAATACTGAAATACTTCTATACCAGGTGATTAACGTTGCTTCCCTGGTCTGCCTCCTCTTGCCCCAGACCCCCTGTGTCTCCCCACAATCCAGTATCTACAAGGTCATATCTGGCGTAGAAGGGAGACTTCAAGACTTTGCTCCAGAGCTATAACCACCATTTGATCTGCTCTGATTACCCAGTGTCCATGCTATGCTGGTTGTTAAAGATCTTGAACTTTACCACTGAGTAATGGGAAGTCTGCAGGGAGGTTTCTAAGAAAAATTTCTCCCTGAATAAAAAAACAGAGGCACATGACCTTTTACTCATTCCCCTTCTTCCTGCCTTAACATCATGGTGTGGCACCATGGCAGCCATCTTGCAACCATGAGGCAAGGAGCCAACAAGAAGATAAACATCACCTGAGTCCTTAATGGTACTAGTGAGCAACACTGCCCCAAACCTGGAGTTTTCCTTCCTCTACAAGTTTTTTTACATGAGACAATTAAATATCTTTCATAGATGCTTGGTTAATTAGTTTTGCTGTCACTTGCAGCTGAACACATGCTAAATGACACAGATTCAGGTTCAAAGGGTTAAGTAGTAATAATAATGGTGATACTGAGTGCTATGCGTCAAGCGCTGTGCTCAACAACTTATGTTCATCATCTTTGCTCTTCTCAATAACCTTAGAGGGAGGTACTATTGTTATCCCCACTTTTCAGATAAGAAAACCAAGGCTTAGAAAATTTCAAGAACTTATTCAAGCTTGTGAAACAAGCAAGTAGTAAAAATAGGACTTAAACCCACCTCTGGCCTGGATACAAATGGTTTCATTCTGAGCCTTGTCTTTGCATTAATCCTGACTGCTCAGTACTATTCACGGTATGACAGACAGGGCCACCCAAGCACGTTTGCTTTCCATGATTCCAACTACAAAAGGTTGATATGCCTGGATTCCCTAAGTATCCAGAATGGATCCTCCACCCAATAACTTAGCTAAACCTCAACTTACCTAATACCTCAATAACTTACCTAATACCTCAAGCTATTTTTATTTTAAGTTTGTTTATGGAAATTAGTTTCACAACCCACTGCTTTGCTTTAAATTTTTACCGAAATGGTATGTAAAGGCAGCGTGGTACGATGGAAAAACTTTTGGGTCCAGGAGGCCTGGATTAAAATCCCAGGTTCCTAATCATGTGACCCACTCTTTCAGCCTCAGTTTCTCCACCTGGAAAATGAGAATACTAACATTGGCCTTATGGAGTTGTAGTATGTAAAGTATGTGTTCAGTAAATGGTAATGTCTATTATTAATGACATTAGTTAGTCTTCAAATGATGCCTATCACATTTCAGGGAGTGCCCCTTAGTTCTACTGTCCTGGGATATGATGGCAAAATTCATGTTCACCCCAATGGCCACTTTATGATTTTGTACGGTTGACTAAATCATCCTCACCCAGACCATCAAACTCTACCTACAACAATTCCTCTTCCCCTCAAATTTCATATCTTTTAGGAAAACAAAAAAATACCTGTCAAGTTTCATATGTCTCCCTAATGTTGTTTCTTTCCTTCCTTTCCCAGAGGAAATCACTATCCTGAAGCCAGTGTACATCCTTCCTGTGCATATTTGTACATATTTGTAACATGGGTGTGGTTCTAAGTTTTGTGTGTTGTGGAAATTTGCTTGACATTTCCTTACTATACAAGATTTCTTGGTTTTAATCTATTCTCATTCATAAATCTGACATCTCCACACCAATTTCTATTCTATTCATCTCCGCTTTGTCTGGGCCACTATGGCATCCTTGACACATGGCATTGCTCAGGATTTATGCACCTGCAGGTGCTCTGTGGCTCACCTAGAGGGGACTTGTGGGTTGGCTTTGCTGCACATATTGTTCCTGATAGCAGCCAGCATTTTCTTAACCTTTTTGGCTGTGGCAGCAGATTAAAAATTAAAATTCAGTCAACACATATAAGGTACTGATATGTGCCAAGCACTGTGTTGGCTCTTTCACAAATATTCTCTCCCTTAATTGCCATTTAAAAAGTGGGTATTGTATGTCAGTGTCAAACTCCAATGTCTAGGGGCTCTCAATGCTCCTGCTGCTCTCACTCTATCTTGCAGAGTGGCTCCAAAAGGGCCCCAGGCCAAGGGAATTTTTGAAAAAATGCTGAGGGAGGGGGCAGAGCTTGTGTTGAAAGACAAAATTCCATAATTATCTCCACAGTGGGGATCTAGGCTCCGGCACCATTTTCAGGTGCTAATACCTGTAGTCAGAGCCTCAGGTTTTGTGACAGTCTTGTTGTCTTGGATTCTTCCAGCACCATTAGATTCTACCACTTCAGATATTCATCACTGATTCTCCCTTAAATCTCTGCTTCCTGGGGTTGTGTATAAAGGATAGTGGGAATACATGTCCATATTCCTTAATCTCAGGGGAGTGAGTGTTACAGATGCTGTGATACGCCTGTTTGGTCTGCTCCCTCTCATTTATTTCTGGGGCATCCCCAGAATACCAGGACACCCACCATGTGCGCAGGTCTGTGTAGACATAAGGCCCTACTACCCTCCTCTGACTCTTTCAACCACATTTTTAAATTTTCATTATTATAAATACTGTTTGTTCCTTTATTTTTAACATAAATCTATATACATGTTTAAAAGTGTCAAAAATTAATTTACGCTTATTTAGAGACTCTTCTTATTCACAAGGAAAATTCTAGTATAGCCTATTCAGTACCCCTCTTTTGTTTTCCTCACCCATGCACGCACTCCCCATCCTGGGGCTTATTATGAAATAAGGCTAATGAGTGGATGGGCAGCCTGAGCGGGGATGGGAGATGGTGTCAGAAAGAACTTGACACGGAGGGAGAAAAGACAATAGCAACGTTAAGAGAAGGGGGAGGGGTAGAAAAGATACAGAAAAGCTAACACACTACGGAAGTGCATCAGAAACTGCTGGTTGTCTAATTTCACATCTGTCTCTTTTTTTAGCAGTAGAAACCCCATTATTGGTTGGGTGCGTGACTTTACAGAGCGAAGACTACATATCCCAGTCTCCTTTGCGGCGAGAGGTGGTCATGTGACCAAGTGGTGGCCAATGAAATATAAGGAAAGTTCTGAGTGACAGCTTCGTGGAAACCTCCTGAAAAAAAAACCCTTCACTTCTTTTCTTCCTTTCAGTTTCTTCCTCCTTCCTGCTGGCTGGAATGGGAATGAGATAGTGAAAATTTGGAAACTCTCAGACTGTGCGATGTAAGCCAGTACTGAGGATGGTCCTTCAAATGAAGATAGTCCTTCAGTCCTCTGAACTCCGCCAAGAAATATCTCAGTTACGCGAGTCAATAAATTCCTTTGCTCCCCTAGCCACCTTTCATCCCTGATAACCAATTCTCTTTCCTAACCAAAAACTTTACCGACACACGCCATGCTCAGCTAAAATACTGGCCGCAGTGGAGGGGACATGTTTGCATTCTTTACCAGCGCCCCTAAAGGTGAACTGGCTTAACCGTCAATGAAAACACCAAGAAAAGGATTAATTAGGTAACCCAGATTTGTATACCAAATTCAGTTTACAACTCACATCCATGTGTATTTTAAACTACCTTTCTTTGTGGGCTGAGTTCATTTCTTTGACAGTGTGAAATCTAATTTGTTTTCCTTCTAAAGTCTGAGTTTCCTCTTATTCCTTTATATTTGATGGGCTTTCTTCTAAACAAAAAATACCGAGAAACGAGCGTCTGGGCGGAGCCGAGCGGTCCCTTACTTGGTGGCCGTAGCTCACACTACAGCTGCGCGGGGCGCTTGCGCGCTGTGTTGTTCTCCCTTATTTCCGGTCTGCCTGCCCTCCAGCCTGTGCTTCCTCCAGCTCAGCGCAGGGGCTGTGCCTTTTCCATCAGGCCTCAGTCCTTACACGATGTCCAGAACAGTCATTTATGACGAGCCAATGAAAAAACAATTATGGCCGGGGGCGGGGTGCGGTGGCGCGCCTGGAGTCCCGGCCACCCGGGAGGCTGAGGCAGGAGGGTCGCCTGAGCCCAGGAGTCCGAGGCTGCAGTGGGCCATGTTTGTACCTCACTGCACACTCCAGCCTGGGTGACAGAGCAAGACCTCATCTCTAAAAAGAAAAAGAAAGAAAGAAAAGAAAAGAAAAGAAAAGCTTGTGGGGAGATAGCTGGGGGGAGGCAGAAAGCCTTTCAGATGGGTCCCTGCCGTGTGATAGCTCCTTGATCTGATCCCACATCCCAAGTCTGGCCCCTGTTGTGCAGGCCAAGAAATTCAACTGTTAGTTACTCGTGTTGAGTGGGTTCTAAATACCTGCCTCACAAAAACAGAAAATTGATGAAAAGAAGAGCTGTCGAGCAGATTGGTACATACATGTGTTTGTTGGTTGGTACTTGCTCTTCCTTGGGGCTCAGAGATGCATGTATGCAGAAAACTAGATTATAACCCAGAGGCTGCCTGCTCAGCCTGGGATCAGAGATGAGTAGTGAGCTAGCAGATCCCAACTGCAGATGTTACCCAGCTATGCAGTACCTGGCAAACAGACATGGAACTCTTCGTTATGTGAATTGACTTGGCCACTCTGGCTAAAGCCTCTCCCCTTCCCTTCCACCTTGTCTTCTATCTACTGACTGTGTGTCACCAGAGATACCCCTTTAGTGGACGGGAGGGGGTGAAAAGAGAAGGTAGGGAAAACAGGAAAGGGATGTTAGGTTTATAGCCGTCAAAATTTCACCCAGCAGTGTCCTGAAGACAAAATGGTGCCCAAGGCAGGTGCCACAGGGCTTCCCAGATCTTGAAAGAGAGACAAGGTGCTGCTGCCTACCCTGACGGACAGATGGGAATATGGATAGGACAGAGTAGAGATGGTGCACATAGTGCACATCGATGTCGGTGTGGATAGTAATACCACACTGCTGCTGCCCATTCTCAGGAATCACAGCTGGGAACAGGAGTCAGTGAAGGGAAAGACCTCAGAAAGGAAGAGGGGCTAATTCTGGGGGTGTGAGTAGAAATCGAAGTGCTTCTGGTGGAAGGAAAGCAACCTTGCCCTAGTCAGGGGCAGAGATCCAGGACTCTGCATCCTCCTCCCTGCTACAGCAACGAAGAAAGGGGATCATGGGCAGGAAGGCCACCGCTGCTGGCCATAGGGGCAAGGTGGCAGGAGTTACCTCCCATACCTTTGTCCCAGTGGATGGGGAAATGGAGAGGCCTGAGAGCAAGCTCTGCACAGGAGGTGCAAGCTCCCAGGGCCTTCGAGGGCAAAGGGCCCCCTGCCAAGCACAGTTCGGCCTGCACCAGCCTGCCTCATACAAGCCCAGCCACCGCACAGTGCCCCATAATTTATGCTGCCTCCTCCAGCTGCACCCCTGCCCGGGTTTTTTACCATTACAGATGATGTAGCTGTAAACATCCTTGTACGTTAGCCCTGGGTGCTTTGGCTTCTGTGCGGTAGATTCCCAGGAGCAGAACTGTTGAGTCAAAATTTAAAATTTTTCATATTAATAGATGTTGTCAGATTGCTTTCCCAAGTGCCTATGACCATTTGCAATTCTGCCAACGGTGCGTGAGAGTTCCCTTTTCCCTGCGTGGCTGCCAGCAAAGGTGTTAATAGCTGTTTTCATTTTTTCCAGTCTGGTAGATATAAAGTTACTTTAATTTGCATTTCCCTGATCTCTGATGAGTTTGCTTATCTTTTCAGATGTTTGTGGCCATCAAGACCTGCCTGTCTCTGAATTGCCATTTTCTTCTTTTCTTTCTCTCCCTCCCTCCCTTCCTTCCTTCTCTTTTGTGCCTTCATGTCAATTATAAAGTTCTTTATATATTATAAATATAAATATTATAAATATTTCACTCTCAATATTTGTGTCCTTCAGTTTGAGAAAATTATTTTCTGGGGAAGATGGAGGTAAAGTGGGAAGAGCCAGGACAAGGTGGAACCACAGCGCGAGCTGGAGCCCCACAGAGAAGGTTAATACCTGTGCCGGTTCTTGTTCCTCTGCCCTTGGAGGTGCGGTGTGGGTGGCTGCCTTTGGTCATGGGGCCAGACACACACACCTGGCTCAGGGGAGGGGAGCAGTTGCACCCTGGTGGCTGCCGCACACCAGAGGAGCCATCAGATCATGGGAGCTGCAAATTGGTTACTGCTTCACTTCCACCCTCCAAATCTCTCAAGAATCTCTCTTGCGGCCCACCCTAACCAAAACATACAGGGAAAGGAATTCTGGGAAATACAGTTCAGCCTAGCCAAGGTGACAATTACAAAGCCATCGCAGCTTCCTTTGAAATCTCATTTAACACTGATCATATAGCACACATATAACTATGTGTCAGCACTACTCTAAGCACTTTATGTTAACTTATTTAAGTTTTATAATATCCATTTGAGGTAGCTATTTTTATTAATAATATAACTATGTGTCAGCTACTGCTCTAAGCACTTTATATGATCTTATTTAATTTTTATAATGTCCACATGAGGTAGCTATTATTATTAATAACCCTGTTTTTCAGATGGAGAAGCCGAGAACAGAGAGGTTAAGGAATCTGCCTAAAGTCACATAGCTGGTAAATGGCAGAGCTGGGATTTAAACCCGGAGAGTCTGACTCCAGGGGTTGATATGCTTCACCACTGCACTATGGAAAGGCAGTATTGCTCCTAGCCAAAGGGATATTTAAAAGTGAAAACCGGTGAGCTGTAGAGCTTTTATTCGGGAGCTGTTTGTTTATTGGCGTGGTCGTTTTTTGAGTTTGGACTCTCGCAAGGGAAGCGGTTTGATGCATTTCTTGCACCGAGGAACAGAGGGGCAAGAGGTGAAGAACTGCTTGAGGACCTGCGCTCTGCGCTGCCTCGGCTCCCCGTTTCAACTCCATGGGTGCAGTTCCTGCCAGCAGAGAGGGGACAGGCTCCCAGGAGGGGGTGTGGGTGCTGCCCTAGGCCTCCTCCTGTCCCTCCAGGCTCTGGGCTCCTGGCACTGAGTCCCCCAGGCTAGGTGTAGTCCCGGAGAGGCTCCTGCACCTGCGCCTCTCTGTACTGCCTCAGTATTCGCTGACAAAACCCACTTTGCCCCTCAGTACTCTTCCCACCGCTCATAGGAGAAATCACAGAAAGCTTCTGTGTGTAGCCACGGCCTGGATGTCTGCAACAGTGAACAGTAATCCTGCCTCTGCCACCGGGAGTCCAGAAATGGCAAGCCACCTCCCCAGCCCTCTTACCAGGAGGCCGGTCAGCCATTAGGAGGGGCCAGGGCAGCCTGCCAACCTCTTAGCATTGTGTTCCCTCTGGCCCTCCTGCTCGGAAGCCCCTCACCCATGTCTGCTGAAGCTCAGGTGAGTGTGGGGTGGCCCAGCCTCCTCAGCACCTTCCAGAAGCCAGGGACCTGTGCTCTCCAGGCAACAGGGGCTTTGGGGGCTCCTGTGTCCCACCACTGGGGCTGCTGTGGGCAGTGCAGGATTTCAGAGAAGCCTTCAGCCTGCAGCAGACCAGCAGTTTCCTGGCCCCGATCTCCTGGACTGAGTCCTGGGAGGGCGCAGGGGTGGGCAGTGTTGGAACTGCACAGCCTGCCCCAGCAGCCCCCGTGGCGCATGGAGAAGGCAGGCTAGGAGGAGACTGTGGGTCCCACCTTCCTGGTCCATAACCTTCAGGATCCCTGGAGGGCTCATGGCACCCTGCGCCTCCCTCGGAGCTTCTGATTCTGTGGGTCTGGGGTGGGGCCTGAGAATCTGCATTTCCTACAAGCTCCCAGGTGATGTTGCTACCTCCGCTAAGGTGACCGCACTTTGGCAACCACTGCTTTCTGTGACATGGCCTTCTCCTCTCAGGCATGATGCTGTTCCAATACTGACTGCTGAATTTCAGCTGCCAGCCAGGTGGGGAGCAGCCTAGAGGCCGTCTACTCCTGCTGGGCCTGGCACCGAGTTGGATCAGAATCAGCAAAAGCCTTCCGGAAGCCAGAAGACAGGCACCTGAGAGGCCTGCCTCTCACTCTGGGTCCTGACTCCACACAAAGCATTTGCTGGGGCGCAAACTTGCTGACAAGCACCACCCTGTGTTTGGGGGTGAACCAAATCTTCATAACTGGGATTCCCGGCTCTAAAAACTGATGCAAAAACTCCCCCTGCTCTCCCAGCCAACCCACCAGGTAGACACCCTTCTGCAGGCATGCCGAGTGGAAGGCCCCAAACTGGGGCACAGCCTGGCAGGAGATCTCAGAACAGCTTCCCATGCCAGCTGATATCAGGACCCCATGGACCCATCAGCTGAGGCACGAATAAATACACTCCACACCCTCCTCAGGGCGTTCTAAGTCCGCTCAGCCTTAGCGAGCCTAAGGCCCCAGCCTAGTGTTCAAAACCAGAGACAAGCGCCCTGACTGGCAGAGAGGAGATGCTTAGGCCAGGGGTTCAAGGATGCTGGCATTTGGGAGAGACATCGAGGCTCCAGGGCAGCCCCATTTGATGTGAGTATCCTCTCAAAGCTTCCATGGACTCCTTGGCTTCCAGGTAGCCACTGTTCCTATAGTTCTCTCTCCCTCCTTGGCCGCCGCCTCCCATCGCGATGCTCGTCAAGTGCAGAGCAAGGCATCGCATGTACAGAGCTACTGATGGCCTCCTCGGTGTTTAAACCTGGACTGTCTAGTCCACGAGTCTTAATCTGGGCCCTGAACTCAGATGTGACTTGAAGGGTGGGTGGGTCAGCAGGTACTGAGGTATTCATCTATAAAGTGCCCCCAAACCGCATTGGGGGACTTCAGAAAGCTGGTGGCAGCTAACTAAGCTTTCACTCACAACCCTTGCTAGAGTGGAAAAATCTAAATTGCCCTTGCTCTCGGCCTCAGTGAAGAAAAGAGAACACCCCTCGCTGGGGCTCTTTCTGCTTAGTACTGTTTGCGTGGTTCCCAGCCAGCGGCAGCTGCCTGATGTTCGCAGTCAATGGAATAATTCGTGGGGCTGTGCTGGCCACCAGAAATTAGTCAGTTATTTGACGAACTTTTAAATGGGTTTAAGATGTTCAGAAAACTAAATGGATGTGATGAGTTCTGATCTCAAATACAAAGAGGTGCATGATTTTTATTAATATAAAATTAGTTTCTCTCTGATACCACTATAAATATCAAATATATATATTTTTTATTATTGATATTATTATTTTTTTTAGAGACAGGATCTTACTCTGTCACCCTGGCTGGAGTGCAGTGCTATCATAGCTCACTGCAACCTTGAATGTTTGGGCTCAGGCAATCTTTCTGCCTCAGCCTCCTGAGTAGCCGGGACTACAGGCACACACCATCATGCCTGGCTAATTTTTTTATTTCTTGTAGGGACAGGATCTCGCTATGTTGCCCAGGCTGGTCTTGAACTCCTGGGTTCAAGTGATCCTTCCACTTCAGCCTCCCAATGTGCTGGGATTACAGGCACAAGCCACTGAGCCCAACTATAAATATTAAACATTTTTTAAAAAATTAATTTGAAAGGGGTGACAAATTATGGCTTGCCACAGATCTCAATCTGACCCTGTGTAAACTCTATGAAAATGTTTGACAATATTGTGCATGTGTACAATTTTCTGGGTGAGAGTATTCATAGTTTTTGTTGTATTTTCAGAAGAGCCCTAAATAACCTCACCAACCAGAAAAGGGCAGGAACCGCAGGCTTAAAGCTCACAAGTCACTGCTGACCTCTCCCTCCTCCCTCCTTCCCTCTACACAAGAATCTTCATTCGTCTTGGCCCCCCATGTGGTCTGACACTTGACTATACCAAGAACCAATTGCATCACTAATCACCACCAGCTTCGGGATTAAAATGAGCCAGAGGGGCTTTATGATCCAAATAAAATAATAAATATAAAAATGTTTTACAAAATTATACGAAAGCAAGGAGTTAAAGAAAAGGCGTGGGGTTGCCCGTGTTATGAAATTTCGTGTAATGACCGGTTCCTGAGCTCTTGCCCAATCTATGCACAGGCTGTTCACTTAATGTCCTAAATGCTGAAGGGTAATGATAACAGGAGCTGATAGGCACTGGAAGCTTCCTGTCTCACTTATTCCCCATACCCACCCTATGAAGTGAGTACTGTTATTCCCACTTTACAGATGAAGAAACTGAGGCCAGGAGATGTTAGGAAACTTGTCGGAGCTACACAGAAGGGTTCGAACTGGAAGCATTCTTGCTTGGACCCTAACTCTTAATCACCACGAAGCTCCAGGGGCTGTGCTCAGCATGCTATGAGTGTGAATTTATTTCATCCTCACAACAAACCCATGGAAGAGTACTATGATTGTTCCCATTTTACAGAAGGCAAAACTGAGATGGAGAAAGATTAAATCGCTCACCCAAAGTCACAAACATAATAAATGTTGGAACTGGGATTTAACCCAGACAATCTTACTCCAGAGTTCACATACTTGACCCTTCCCTGGAACGGACAGGAATTACGGAGCTGCGTAAATCAGCCTCCAAGTAACCATCTGGGACCATTCATGAGAGGCAATTTCTGTTACTGGAGGACATGAGCTATTTTTTTAAGATTCAAATCTTGTCAGTAATTAATTATTTCATCAGCTTTTCAGACACTTTCCATGATCACATATTGGTTTCAACAGACACTTAATGTATGCCTACTGTGTACAAAAAGCACTGGACACAGTGCTGAACAAGAAATGGTTTGTGCCCTCTGGGCGTCTCTGCCTAACCTGGCAGACAGAAGTGTGTATGAAAACACTGTCGAACACAGACTGATGAGATGCCCTGGCGATGTGCTCTAGGCGTCTGGGGAGAATTCCGTGCCTTTTGCTGGCTGTTAGGTTCCCACGGGGAGACCAGGGGGCGTGTGACTGGTGGGAGTGTTTCAAGTGGTGCCCGCAGCCAGGGCAGAAACACTGGCTGAGGGGTTCCTCGGCCCACTAGCTCCTCTGCTGGTTCCGAACTGTAAGAAGCGGATGATTTGGTGTCCGCATGCAGCTGGTCACATGCTACAGGCAGCTAGCTCTTTGTTTCCCATCACTCACTGGCCTCTGCATGGACGGATTCCAGAGTGGTGGGTTCTGCCTGGCCACACCTGGACAGACCCTTCTCTCACTTCCAGCAACCTGTTGGGGGCATCGAGTCCTTGGGGTACCCCCCCAACCATCCATCTCCCAACAGATGACTAGTCGTAGCTGACAACCCAGCATTACATAAGAGGATTATGAAACTCTGTAACAGGAAGGTAGGTGATCTGTATGTATAAATAGACAAAACCCTCATTACTGTGCTACTTTAAGAATCAGAGACATCTAGTGGCAGAAAATGGTATCTGCAGTCCCAGCCAAATGTGCTCCAAATAAGTGACTTTTAAAAAGTTCTAAATTGTGAAACTTTTGTACATATCCAAATTGGAAGGCTTTGGGTTAAATTACTTTGAAAGAAAATGAATGCACAGGTTTTTCATTTTTAGGAGTACAGGACTGTCTTTAATAAAAAGTATCATAAGCCTACCTTTAAACCTGTTTTTCCCAAAGTTTTAAATGCACACAATTGCAGATAGTGTGTGAAGGAGAAAATTAGGATATAATGAATATAAAATTAGGTTATAATCTATTAACCTCCTCCACACATTCCCCTGTCATGATGTAGAAACTTTTTGATGTGATTGGGTTTTTCACCAATTTCATAAGTATTACAAATTGGTCTTACAGGTGAACATATATTGATTGAGCAGGAGGATATTCTTTAAAAATTAACCAGAGTTCCTTCTGCACCCCCTCACTCATGTCGCTGTTTTCTCGTCTATTTGCCTCCCCTCATCAGTCAGGGAAGCTGTTTGGGGCTCATGGCTTCAGAGAAGTATGACCGCAGAGAAAAAAGGAGTCTCTCCCCAGCTTAGCGCTGTCCTGACTTCTAATGCTGTAGGTGAGTTCTTACTGTTTTTTACCCGATATGTATCCTGTTGTGCTCATATTCCTTCCCTTCACATTATATTCATAAATCCATCCATGTTGTTGCATATGACAATAGTTCATTTCCATTGGTGTATAAAGTCCCTTTATGTGAATATACAATGCATCAATTTGTCTATTCGACTCTCGATGGACATTTGAGTTGTGTCTAGTTTGGGGCTATTAAGAATAATGTTGTCATGAACATTCATAGAGGTTACACTTGATCTCAGCCAAAAGGCCAAGAAGCGATAACATTCTTAGAGGTTATAACCTCTAAGGTTTTTCTGAATTGCTGGTTCATAGGGAATATTGGTAGATTCTGACAAACTGTTTTCCAAAGAAGCTATGCTAATTTACACTTCCAGCAGCAGAGTGTGAGGGCGCAGCTGTTCTGCATCCCCACCGACGCATGGTATTGGCAGTCTTCATTTTAAATTTTAGTTATACTTGTGGGTATGTAGTGGTATTGCATTGTAACTTTTCATGGCATTTTCCAGGTACAATGGGATTGAGCACCTTTTCGTTTGCTTGCCCAGTATTTGGGTGCCAGCTTCCCTTGTAAAGTGGCTGTTCAAGTTTCTTGCCCATTTTTCTGTTAGATTGGCTGTTGTTTTCTTATTGCTCTGTAGAAGTTCTTTATATATTCTGGATACGAGTCCCTCATATGTGCTACAAATATTTTCTCTCATTCTTGCTTTTTCAGTCTTTCAATTGTACCTTTTCATGATGACAGCTTCCTAATTTTAAAGCAGTCCAGTTAAACAATTTTAAATTTATGGTCATTAACATTTTGTACTGTGATATCTAGAAATGCATTGTTTAACCTTTCACATTGAGATCTACAATCTACATGAAATTGATTTTTGTGCATGGATATCCCACTGACCCAGAACTGTTTATTGAAGAGATTTTCTTTTCCCCTCACTACTTAGCATGTCACTTTTGTCATAAATCAAGTGCCCATGAACGCATGGCTCTGTTCTTTGACTCTTTATTTTATTCCATTGGTCTACTTGTCTGTTCTTGTACAATTACCATTCTGTCTTAATTATTGTAACATAATAATAAGTCTTTTTATCTGATAGAATGTCTTCTAACCCTGTCTTCTTCTTTAATATTGTCTGTGTATTTTTGGCCTCTTACATTTCTGTATAAATTTTAGAATCAACCTATGAATATCCATGAAAAACATGGTGGAATTTTCAATACATTGGAGATTGCATTGAATCAATATATCAATTTGGGGAAATTTTACATCTTTTAACTGTCTAAACCAAATATTTAGGAGAATACATAATAAGAAATCTTCCCCACAATACAGACTGGAAATAAATTTCCCTGGCTAGAGGAAAAATAGCAAGAGCTACAGGGGAAAACACTTTAGTATGGCATTGGCAGGCCCCTGAGAGAGAGGCCTTTTACCTGTACCATGGGCTAAGACCTGGGAAGACTGTAAGATGCTCAAGTAGGGTGTGGAATGTGAGGGTGGGAACAGCAATGGGACTGGTTTTATGTTTTCCTGTAGATCCCTAAGGAAGGCGCAAGACCTAGAACAGTGGCTGTATCACATGACCTGACAGATGGGGCTTAGGCAGCCTCCCAGAGTTTCCTACATCCCAAAACAACACAGGAGAAGCAGAACAATCCCTGTGTGCCCATAGATAGCACAGAAGTGGGTGAAGGAAACACAACCTCTGGAACTGCTGACTGACACCAGTGTTGGGCATAGGGTGTCCCTGCAGTTGCCTGTATGACCAGATGACACCCCATCTACCAGTGCCTTGACACCAGGAAAGCTTCCCACGACTTACTCACAAAAGTTGGAGAAAGTTGGTGGAGAGTAAGTCCTAAACTGAGTGATCCTACTTTCTGCCACCCCAGTGGAATGGAGACACAAGATAGAATTAAGTTGAGCTACAGAAAATGATGAAAATATTATTTCTTTAGTGCCTGTATTTGCGGACTGAGATGTGTGGTACATAGCTACTACATACTCATGGGGGGAAAAGGATCTTTTTAAATAAGAGTGTAAGATATTTGGAAGAAAATCACCCCCTTTATAGTTGTTTAAATGCAGAGAGAGAGAGAGAGAGAGATAACTTGTATATCAGTCAAGATTCCAGCTAGAAACAGATGATAGGCTCAAAATGGGTAATTTACAAAATTATGGGCAGAATTTACAGAAACTAAAGAGGGAGATTTTACCATTAGACCTGAGAGAGGAGAGGAGGGAGCCCAGAGAGGACTGCTGCAGGGACAGGGCCTCCAGACAGGAGCCGGGGACTTTGCTAGAAGGACCCAGGCTGCAGCCTGCAGCACACTCTGGGCATTGGCACAGGGAGGGAGCCTGGGGCATATATCTAAATCTCCCACGCTCTAATCTCTGCCTGTGCGCCTCTACTGGAAAACCCAACCAGAAGCCAAGAGGCAAGGGAGCTGCCGATGGAGTCCTCGTGGGTCAGCCTCCCCAGGCACACAGCAGAAAGGAAAGGGGAAAGTGGAGTTAGAGAGGCAAATGGGAGCTAGCCACCACCGACGCTTTGTTCAAACCTTGCCACGTGGAACACGCTTATATGTCACTCCCCAGCCACCTGAACTCATCAAGATCGGTTTGGGACTCCCCTGCTCGCTCGCGCGCTCTCTTCTCTCTCTCTCTCTCTCTCTCTCTCTCTCTCTCTCTCTCTCTCTCTCTCTCTCTCTCTCTCTCTCGCACACACATTCTAGCCATTTATCCATTTGTTGTTCATTCATTATTCAAGGTATATTCAGTTTTTTCTCTGATTATAAAAGTAATATATATTTTTTAAAATACATAAAATACATAAAAGTGTAAATAAGAAAGTAAAGATCATCTTATTTCCACCACCCAGAGATGATCACTGTTAATGCCTCGATCCACATCCCTTTATACATGTTTGTATATATATTTAAGATTTTTTATACATGTTTGTATATATATTTAAGAAATGAATCATACCATTCAAAGATGCTTTACAGCCTATTTTCCCACTCAGTAAATTGCATACTTCTTTCCATGTCACTATAGACATATTTCATCCTTTTAAATAGGTGCACAGTATTCTATTTTATGAATAAACCAAGTCACTTTTTAAAAATTGATTTTTATTAAGATATAGTTAACAAATATAAATTGTGTATATTTATGGTGTACGATGTGATGTTTTGATACACATATATACATTGTGAAGTGGTTAAATCAAGCTAATTTATGTATTCATCACTATGCTCATCATTTTTTGTTGTGGGAACATTTAAGATCTAGCCTTTTAGCAATTTTCATGTTTATGATACATTATTAACTATAGTCACTGTGCTGTGCAATAGATCCCCCGAACGTACTCCTCCTGTCAAATTGAAACTCTGGGCCCTTTGACCAAGATCGCCCCATTTCTCCCACGCCACAGCCCCTGGCAACCACTGGCAACCACCATTCCACTCCCTGCTTACATTCCACAAATAAATGAGGTCACCCACACTTGTCTTTCTATACCTGGTTTATTTTATGCAGCATAAAGTCCTCTGGGTTCATCCATGTTGTTGCAGATAACAGATTTTCCTTCTTTTTAAAGGCTGAATCGTATTTCTGTGTGTGTGTATGTGTGTTTCTTTATTCATTCCTTCGTGGAGGGACACTGAGGTTGATTCCGTATCTTGGCTATTATGAATAATACTGCAATGAACATGGGAGTGCAGATATCTCTTTGACATACTGATTTCAATTCCTCTGGATATATACCCAGTAGTGGGATTGCTGGATCATACGGTAGTTCTACTTTTAATGTTTGGAGGAATCTCCATACTGTTTTCTTCGTGATGGCTATACTGATTTATATGCCCACCAACAGTGTACAAGGATTCCCTTTTCTCCACATCCTTGCCAACAATTCTGATCTTTCATCTTTTTGACAATAGCCATTTTAACAGGGGTGAGGTGATATCATTCATTGTGGTTTTACTTTGCATTTCCGATGATTAGTGATATTGAGCATTTTTTCATAACAAGTCACTTTTTTGAGAGGCATAGGTGGCTTCTAAGTTTTTGCAATTGGAAACAATGTTATGATAAGCATCCTTGTATGTTGTTTTTTGTTTGTTTGTCCAGTTAGTCCCCCAGGACAGTGGTTCTCAAAGTGTGTTCCACGGAGCCCTGGAAAAGCCTGAGGGGCTTCTGCAGGGGTGAGGGGAGGGCTGAGCATCAGGGCTCCAGCCCCCAACACTGCTTCAGCAATCACAGCTTCACTTCCCTCTGCTCTGTTTTGTATGGAGAAAGAGTTTCACAACTAAATGAAGATGGAAATCCGGTGCTTAGGATATAGTCAAAGTAAAATAAAATTGTTAGGTAAAAGATACTCATTTAAAGATGTGACACAGATTGCCAAATAATGTCCCTCCTTTGGAAAGGACATACTTATTTACATTTCTACCAAAAGCATATATGTGCTTATATTCTTCCACATCAACACTTTTTATTTATACTGATCTAAAGGCAATAAATATTTTTCTTTTAACTTATATTTCTTTGACTAGTAATTGTATAAGTTTCCTATTGCTGCTTACAAACTACCACAAAGTTCATGGCTTAAAACAACACCAATTTATTATCTTACAGGTCTGGAGGTCAGAAGTCCAAATGGGTCTCACTGGGCTGAAATCCATGTGCCGGCAGGGCTGAATTTCTCTCTAGAAGATCTAAGGGAGAATCTGTTCCCCTTGCCTTTTCCAGCTTCTAGAAGCCACCTGCATTCCTTGGCTCGTAGCTCCTTCCTCCGTTGTCAAAGTACTTCACTCCAATCTCTTCATCACATCTCGTCTCTCACTTGGACTCTCCTGCCTCCCTCTTTCACTGACAAGGACCCTTGTGATTACATTGGGCCCACCTGGATAACCCAGGGGAATCTCCCCATCTCACGATCCTTAACTTAATCGCATCTGCAAAAGCCCGTTTGCCACATAAGCTAAAGTATTCACAGGTCCTGGGGCTTAGGACATGGACATATTTGGAGGGTCATTATTCTGCCTGTCACAGTAAGGATATAGAATATAGTTTCTTTAGTTTGTTGACACTTTGTAGTTCTTTCATAAATGGTCTCTCTGTGTTCTTTGCTTGTTTTTCTGTTGGGATATTTGTATTTTTCTAGCTGATTTGTTTAAAAAAATATATATATATTTTGGAGTTGTGAATATGTTGCCAATTACATAGGTTGCAAATACTTTTTTCCACATTTCTGGTTTTTAAACTTTCCTTAGTCTGTGTATTAGTCTGTTCCAGCTGCCATAATAAAATACCATAGACTGGATGTCTTAAACAACAGAAATTTATTTTCTCACAGTTCTGGAGGCTGGAAGTCCGAGATAGGGTGCCAGCACTTTTGGTTTCTGGTGAGGGCTCTGTTCCTGACTTGCAGATGGCCACCTTCTCACTCTGTCCTCATATGGTGGAGACAGAGGGGGAGCCCTCTGGTATCTCTTATAAGGACACTAATCCTATTATGAGGGCCCCACACTCATGACCTCATCTAACTCTAATTATCTCCCAAATGACCCATCTCCAAATACCACCATATGTGGACACAAACATTAAGTTCATAACAGATGTGGAGCAGATATGGAGGATGTTGGATTTTTATGTGGCCAAATGTGTCTATCTTATTTCTGACGCTTTTTGGCTTCAATGTTGTTTAGCCTAGCAAGGCTTCCCTCACCCAAGATTCATAAACATGTAAATACACTGTCTTCTTAAATTTTCATGTATTTGTTTTATTTTACATCCCAATTTTAATTATTCTAGAATCTAATTTGGGATAAGATCTGACTTTTTTATTTATTCACTTGAACTACTTTGGTTACCATCTTACTCTTCTTCAACTACAACTGCAAATAGTTTCTAAGCACTTAAACATCTAACCAAAGACCAGAGCCCTGGATTTGCCATCATCTGAGTATCGGCCTGTTGTAACTCATTTCACTCCTTCCCTTTCTGTGCTAGTTGTAGGAAACAATTTTTTGCCTATCTGGAAAACCCATTCATTCAGTAAAAACCAACAATTAAAGCCAACTTTTTTTTTAAAGGAAACAGTGAGTTCCCTTAATATTTCAGGCTGGAACAGCTTTCCATGTATAGCAGTTTAAGATCAACTCATCTGAATATGTACTTAAGACTTTCACATTCCTTTGAATCCTAAAGTTATTCGATCCTCAAAACAAATGTACCCATGGAAGAAACTTATTTAGATATTTGAACTTTAAAAAACTTGTGCTTCATCTGTCAGGGCCACTCAGTGTCCTGAACACGACCAGCTCGGAACATTTGTGCCTGGGAATGAAGGGGGGGGTAGAGCCTGGAACTGCATAACAGTAAGTCCTAAGTGCCGTGAAACAGACTCAATAATTAACAGCTTATGCAATACTGGTATACAGCACATTCATAGTTATAAGTGGAAAATAACATATAATAACAAGTACAAGTAAAAATGATCTTAATGACTAAGTAATTCAATTGGGTTATGTTTTTCATTAATCCAATCAGTCTTTTGTAAGTCCCTACTGTGTGTCTCAGCCCTGTTCTCCTAAGGAATAAAAAGTATGCACGGCAATAAAACAAACAGCTGTGATACAAATAATTTCAAGATACAAAACAAATTTGTTGAGTTAATACAAAAATGTACTTGTTGTGTATATTGTGGGATACATTTTAATTAATATTGTGAAAGCGATTTCATGATTTCATGATCAAACCTTAAAAATCAGCAGTTTCCAATCCAGAAATGTATTGAATTTTAAAAACTCGTTTCTAAGTCTATTGTTCAAAACTCAGAACTCATGTCACTATAAAAATAAGATTCTAGGCAGTGGTGAGAACCAGCCTAGCTATAGGTTATTGTTTGTTTAAAATTACATGAGTTTTCTATGAGAGGTAGTTGAAATTATATACATTTGTTATGAGAAATACTTTTCAGCTATAATATTAACAATTAAAAGAGAAAAGCAATACAACTTGCTATGATATGGTTTATTTACCTGGAATGACAGTCCTTAAAGAAGTTGAACGTGTAATACAAACAGAATGCCTTTTTTGTGGGGGAAGGGACAAGGTCTCTCTGTCACCCAGGCTAGAGTGCAGTGGCATCATCATAGCTCACTGCAACCTCAAACTCCTGGGCTCAAGCAATCCTCCTGCCTCAGCCTCCTGAGTAGCTGGGACTACAGGCGTGTGCCACCACGCCTGGCTAATTTTTCTATTTTTTGTAGAGATGGTGGGGGGCAGGGATGTCTCACCGTGTTGCTCAGGCTGGTCTCAAACTCCTGGCCTCAAGTGATCCTCCTGCCTTAGCCTCCCAAAGCGCTGGGATTACAGGAATGAGCCACCATGAATGCCTTTAGTGGAAATTCATGAAAGGTTTGGGGACCTTTTCAAAGGGTTAGAAGTCGAGGCATGTGTGTGAATTATGTCATGATTGTTCTTCTCCTTGTCTTTAACACAAGGCAGTTGCCCCACTGTTCATGCTCATCAGCCATATTTACGGCTGTGTTTTGATTAGTAAGTGTGATGCTGAAAAGCTAGGAGAGCAGTGGGTTGATGAAGAAGTGGGTACAACATGTATGAGATCGCCCTTAGAGGGAAGAACGGAGATGGTACAGAAAAGACCCCCAGTCAGTGGCCCTCTGAGAACTGGCCCCAAGGCCATTGCGGGGCATCCTGCTGCAGAGGAATAAACTTCCTCAAATAATGACAATGGTCTCTGCTACCACTTCTGCCTTAGGACTCAAAGGATTGCTTCCTCCTGGGAGGGGAGAATTACAAACTAGGGGAGAGTTTGGGAATTGGAGATAATTTAAAAAAACAAAAACAACAAGGTTAATTATTAATTCAAGAGAAAAAAGTTAAGTAGAGAAGAGGAAGTAATCATAGTATACTATTAATATTAATACATGACTCAGCTGTCAGTAACATTTATAGATTCACAAAAGGTAAACACTTACGTCAGTTATCAATTTACTGCCTCTCAGCTCCAGATTCACACTGCATTGCCTGGCCTGTGAAAATTTATGTCCTTTAGTATTTCTCCTTTGCAGCTGGCATGATGTGAGCGGCATTGTCAGTAGAGGGCGCTGGAGAGACACTGCAGGAGTTAGGGGCTTCTCTTTCTGATTCTAGTGTTTTGCTGCTCTTTGCTCCTCCTGTTTGGTTGCCAGCAGTGAGGGGAGAGGGCAGGACCCAGCGACATCCCCCCTCCTGTTAAGTTGCAGCGCCTCATGGATCGCTCATGGATAGCTCGTGGATGGCTTCAGCAGCACTGCCGTGAGTGGGTCCCCATGGAGTCATGCTGGTGCCTCAGCTGGCTTCTCAGCCCGGCCTGCCGGCCCTCCAAAGAGGTATTTTCTGCTTGTCAATCCTGGCCATGGTTTTCCACAATCTGCACCCCGGAGCGAGGTTTCCTTCTTGTCCGGTGACAGTGGTCCAGCTCTGGCCTGGAGCAACCTAGCAAACTTCTGTGCCATCCCAGCCTTAGGGAGGGATGTTCCTCTGTTGAGTATCCTTGTGTAGGGGAAAAACGTAACCCCCATAGGTTTGTAGTAGAAACAGACTTCTGTTACAAAAGACAAATTAGCAAGAGAAAAACAAAAGTGTATTAACATATACATTTCATATGTATGTGGGACACACCAGAGAATGAGTAGTCCTCAAAGGGGTGTCTTTGAACTCCGGCTTATACAGCATCTTCAACAAGGAGCAGTACATTTTTAGAGAAGGGACAAAGGAAAGGACTTTGAGTCTCTGCAGGTGGCGACTTGAAGAAAGGCAAATAAATGGCAGATAGAAGCTAGTTAGTAATGCTTGTTAATATAAATTCTTCTGGTATCATTTCCAGGCCCATGAAGGTCTAAAGCTGTCTCCAGTGGTTAACCTTGGTTCTCCCAGGTAGAGAGGGGGCAGGATACCTTTCGTCTTTATGAATCTATGTCCTGCTTTTAGGCAAAAAAGGGAGATATAAGGGTGGGAAAAAATTCGACACCTTTCCTCACCCATCATAGTAACAAAGGTTAACAAGAGAAAAGCATAATGAATGTATTTAATCAAGGTTTTACATGATGAAGGACGCTTCAGAAATAAAGACCCCTAATACCCAGGGAAAACTGTCTATTTTTATGCTTAGGTTCGGTGAAAAATGGACAGCCATGTAGAAATGTGATTGGACAAAAAGAGTATGAGTTAATGGTAATAGTCTGGGGGTGGAGGGACCCAGCAAGGCCTGTCCACTCGGATTCTTCCTGGCCTGTCTGCGCGGCATTCCTTCCTCCTGGGTAGAGGGCAGGGCCCCTCTGGAACGAGGGTCTTATGACCCACTATCAGACAAGGTGGGTCAGAGAGTCTCTTTATGAGCAGCGCCTACACAGAAAGACAGGAGAAGGCTAGAGTAATATTTCCAGGTTTTACAGCTTGCTTTTGGGGAGAGGGTTCTAGTTTCTATAACCTGCCTTGGGCAAGAGGAATTCTAGTTTCTATGACTTGCTCCAGGGAGAACAAGGGGCTGGAGGCGGGAGGGCAGGAGAAGGCCAGAGGGAGACTTTGCTTCTGAGGCTTCCCAGTCTCCTTGAGTTCGAAGCTCTCAGCATGACAAAGCACCATACTTTGGGGTAGCATTTTCTGAGCCCCAGCAGAAGGCAGAGAGCCCTCCTGCTCCTGCATCTGCCTCTTATTAATCATCTTCAGTTCAACAACCCTTCATATTTTGGGGAGGCATTTTTTTTTTTTTGAGACAGGATCTCACTCTGTCACTTTGGCTACAGTGCAGTGGTGTCATCATAGCTCACTGCAACCTCAAACTCCTGGGCTCAAGTGATCCTCCTGCCTCAGCCTCCCAAGTAGCTGGGACCGTGCCTGGCTAATTTTTCTTATTTTTTGTCAAGACAGGGTCTCACTAGGTTGCCCAGGCTGGTCTCAAATTCCTGGCCTCAAGCAAAGCTCCCGCCTCGACCTCCTGAAGTGCTGTGATTACAGGTGTGACCCACCACGCCCAGCCTTGGGGAGGCATATTCTGCTTTCCCACACTTGTTCACCTCTAGGGCATTATTTAGAGTTCTCTTTCTCCATTAATAGATGATCCTGTAGTATAGTTAATAACTCTTTATATTAAACTTTTCTTGTACAAATTACTCTGAGGTTTCTGTTTCCTGATTAGACCTTGACCAATACAACACTGAATACTTACTTATCTAACCAAAATTTATGTAATTTGGGGGGAAATATGGGAAGTTGGAAAGTGTAAGAGAGTGTGTGTGTGCATGCACATGTGTGGGCGTGAGACAGAGAGAGAGAGAGGAGAAAAAGTTAAGTCCTCATTTTCCACAGCAAGAAGTAGATAAATAAGATCTAAAAGTGAAAAATCGTAGAATATAGCATAAAATCATTTGAAAGGGGTTGTATTAGGGATCAGGAAATAAAGTGAGAGGGATCTGCTAATTTTTGTAACAAGCCTTGTATTTGACTCTCATGATTATATTAATAGATAACTTCGATGAGAATTAAAACTGATAAAAGGAAAATTGCTGAAGCGGAAGTAAATAAAGGGGAAGGAAGGAAAGAAAGTTACCTAATTTGTGGGACATTAAAAAGATGTGTTATTGGGATAGTTTAATTTTTGATTAAACACACGATAGATACATGATCAAACTAATTTCTGGGCAAACTAATTTAGTGGGATGAGAAAATGGGCCCAATGCCTCCCACATTTCTTTTTCCCTTGAAAGAAAAGTGTGGGGCTGGAGGAAATGCATGCCTTTGCTCACCTGCTTACCAGGAGGGAGCGTGTAGAAGGACCTTGGAGATCTCTCTCTCCTGGGCAGTGGGGAGGCAAGGACTCCAAAGAGCTGACAGTGGCACTATTTTCATATTCAAAAGAAAGCCCCATTAGTTGCCCTCCGAAACTTCCTCTACTGCCTCCCTAGGGATCACTCCTCACAGTCAGAGAAGCAGCAACTTAAATGGATTTTCATTGTTAGTAAGTGGGCAAGAATGGAAACACCTCTTATTTTTTCCCCAGTTGGCACAAATGCACTTGGTCTTTGGAAACGCAACATTGATATTAATGAATGAGCGAAACAATAGGGAACCATGACTATGTGTGGTTTAGAAAAGAAGTCTCACTAGCTAAACAGAAATCCCACTACCTCATGGGCAGAGCAGGGGAGGCTGCAAGGGCCTCAGAATCTGTTCCTCAGAATCTCAGCTGCAGCGCAGATGAGGCCACGCGGTCAGATCGCTGCTCGTGCTGAAAGTGAATATAGCGCTACTCATTTCCAGCCGAGTCTCTAATGAAATGAGAATAAATACAAAATGCATAATAAATACCCAAGGAAATCTACAGCGATCATATTCTAATACCAATCTGAAAAGGAGCATATGATTATAAACCTTTCCCTTGTCCCTCGGTTTCCTTCTCTCTAATATGAGAATACAAACACCACTGTTTTGTGAGAATTGGAGATAATTTCTGGATGTTACTTGCACAATGTCTGGCTTCAAGTAGCATTGAATGACTGGTCTTTACTGATATTTTCATTACTTTTATCGTCATTTTAATTATTGTTAGTGTGTGGAAGCAGAGTCCCAGCTCAGATGGTCTCAGAAGCCAGGCCAAGAACATGAAGGAGGCAAGTGAGCCTTCTGGGGACTGTGGGAAACTGAGGGGTGCACACCCCCTCCCAGGGAGCAGCTCCCTTTCAGTTTTAGCAAGTTTCTGTCTTATGAAAATGCTGTCTTATCAGTATCCTCATTCTTATTCTTTTTTCAGGAAAAGCCAGAAATCTGGATTTTTTATGTGAAATCTCCCAATTTTAAATGTTGAGGATTAAGCAAATTATATCTGTGGGGAGGACTGGACCCACAAGCCTTATAAACTCTGCTTTAAGGAAACAACAGTGTCCCCAGCTAGAGGAGCAGCTTCCTCTTTGGGACCCTGTCGTCATGGGTCTTCCTTAGCATTTCCCCTAGTATCCTCCCAGACATACCACACAGCTTCCACTGGGTAACTGGCCATCAGGGTTTTGTGAGTGCTCCTGCAGGCTGAGGTGAAGCGGGTTAGCTCCGCAGCCAGGGCAAGGCTCCTACCAGGGGTCTTCCCTGACCCTCTTGGCACAGGATAACAGAAAGACCATATCTGATGCCCTCTCTTCCCCACTTTGGGGTCATTTCCTTAATGCCCCCTCCCAAGACCCTCTAGGAGCTATGAGCCCCATGTAAGGAAAGTGGCTAAGACAGTTATTCACACTAAAGTGTTAATGATTTAACAGCTCACCCCTCACAATGGGTGTCTACATTTTCAAAGGGAACACTCAGAAAGGAAATCGAATTAATTACTAATGCAGGAATTTTAGGGTTCTTGCCACTTCAGAGGAAGGAATATGTTTACTTCAAAGTCTTCTTTGGCTTGTCAGATCACACCAGGGGAGCAAAACCAAATTCCATCTTTGGAGAAAGCTAGCAGAGCTTTAGCTTCTTTCTTTGGAGGCCTGGTTTAAAAGTCTTTGGGGAGTCCAGAGGAAAAGATGCTATTAGATCCTTCTTGCCGTTGAGCAGCCAGTCGACTTCCATTCAACATCCATTGTCAAGACAAGAACAGTTCAGTGTCTACCAGGTATTGGTGAAAAAAACACCACCAAAAAATACACACTAATCGAGAGAAGAGAGCGATCACTCTGGGTTGACCTAGAATTATCAAGTATTATTTATAGATTAAAAAATGAGGAATTGTTTTCTATAGCTTCATTTCATTGGTTTTCTCCATCCAGCCGAAAGACTTTTCCCTGGCTTCTTAAAAAGCAGGCCTTGCAATTCAAGTGTGTGGCCACCAGGTGGTGGAAGTGTGCCGTGACCACGCAGTCTAAACAGGGGCAAGCAAAGCGGGGCTTACCTTGCATTCCATTGATTACCTTATAAACAGAGAGAGCTCTGCCTTCCTTTCCTGGCAGCCACATGCAACCTGGAGTTGACCGAGGTGTTTGCCTTTCTAGCAATTCCTGGCTAGAAAGGTTTGTGTTGTAACCCATAGCTCCTTTGCTGAAAAATTTAACCCTTCTGTCTACCTCTGAGAAAGTAAAGAGTTCTTATATTTAGAAAGTGTAAAAACCTCAGAACATTCCTTTTTCAATAAGCTCTTCTCTGCCATCTGCCACTTTATTTCAATATTTTCCTGCCCCACACCCATTTTTACAGGAGTAGAGCAGACTTACTCTCTTGTTACATTCCTGTGAAGGAATGCGTGTACCACTTGGACAAGCCTCTGGGCTTGCTTTATGTATGTGTATATATGTGTGTGTATGTACATATGTGCGTATTTATAGAGGTGGGCAAAAGTCTAGGAGAAACTGTCCAGGCAAGGAGGTGATAGGACCTCCTCCAGTGTGGTGGTGCAGACGGGAGAGGCTGAACCTTTCCTCCTTGCTTTCCCTGCTGCATCTGACAAGTTGACTAGTTCCTCGTTCTGGAAAATTGTCTCACTGGGAACCTCTTTACTTGGACTCTGTATTTTTCACTGATTTCCCTTCCTCTTCCCACCTCCAAGAACAGTTGATTCTCATTATTCAAGGTAGTTTTGTTCCATGACGTTGCCTCAAACACTGAATTAGTGAATATTAAACTCATAGGGGAACTGAGTCACAGGGGAAATACAAGTTTAGGTTTCTGCGAACCTCTGGTCACCTTTTCATCAATTGGTCAATACATGACCTTGTTTTATTGTGTTTCTGTTTAAAGACACCTTATTTAATGTACAGGCTGTGTGTCCCTAATCCGAAAAGCTCTAAAATCCAAAACATGGTGCCACAAGTGGAAAATTCCACACCTGACCTCATGTGATAGGCCGCCGCATTTTGTTTTTCACTGGGCTCATGCCTGTAATTCTAGTACTCTGGGAGGCTGAGGCAGGAGGATTGCTTGAGCTCAAGAATTCAAGAATAGCCTGAGCAAAAGCAAGACCCTGTCTCTACCAAAAATAGAAAAAATTAGCAGGGTGTGGTGGCACACACCTGTAGTCCCAGCTACTCGGGAGGCTGAGGCAAAAGGATTGCTTGAACCCAGGAGTTTGAGGTTGCAGTGAGCTATGATGACAGCCCTGCAATCTACCTGGGGTGACAGAGCAAGACTCTGTCTCAAAAAAAAAACCTTTGTTTTATGCACAAAATTATTTAAAATGTTGTATAAGGTTACCTTCAGGTTGTGTATAAGGTGCATATGAAATATAACTGAATTTCATGTTTAGACTTGGGTCCTGTGCCCAAGCTATCTCATTATGTAGTCATGTGGCGCTTAACGCAGGGGATACATTCTGAGAAATACATCATTAGATGATTTCGTTGTAGTGCAAACATCACGGAGTGCACTTACACAAACCTAGATGGCATAGCCCACTACATGCCCAGGCTGTATGGCATGGCCTGTTCCTCCCAGGCTGCAAACCTGTACAGCACGTCGCTGTCCTGGATAATGTAGGCAACTGTAACACGGTGGTAAGCATTTGTGTATCCAAACAGAGAAAAGGTACAGTAAAATACGGTATTATTAATATAATCTTATGGGACCACCATTGCATATGCCTTCTGTTGTTGACCAAAATGTCATTATGTGACTCATGACATGCATCATTTAAATTTGTCCTAACCCCAGCAGACAGGAGACCCCAAACTACCACCAACAACTTTAGCTGCAGGTATGTCTAGTCACACATCATTGCAACTCAAATTTTTCATCTACCTGTGCATGTCTACAAATGACCATAAAAATGCCACAAGTATTGATTTTAGGGTTACAAATAAATTTTGACAAGTAAGCAAATTTGCAAACATAGAATCCATGAATAATGAAGATCAACTGTACAAATACCCAATGCTCAGATCTTGGCTCTCTGCATTTTTCTCTCTCTTCTGCCAACAAGTACTCTTTTACTCTCCACATCATCAACTCTCATCTCCAGGCATATTACTTCAAAACATTTATCCAAACCCATGACCTCGCTCTAGACCAGCAGTTCTCAAAGTATGGCTCCAGGATCCCTCCCTGGAGGGAGTCGTAAGATACTCCCTTTTCCAACTACATATCTGTATGAATCTAGATTTCCTTCATATACTTCAACTAAACACAACGTGTCATAGCAAACTGAGTGCAAAAGAGGATCTGGGAATCCAGCCGTCTTCTGTTAAGCCATCAAAGACATTTGCAAAAATGGAAAATGATCACTAACCCTTTTTTCAGAAAATATGGTAGTTATTTATGTTACTGTTTAATAGGATTGTTATTGTTTCTTTTAAACAAATTTAATAAATATTTTATGTCTCAGTTCTAATTTCTAATACAATTAACATTGATGAATAAAACCTACTTAATCAAAAGTGCTTCGGGTACTCAATAATTTTTAAGAGTGTAAAAGAGTACTGAGACCAAAAGTTTGAGAACCGCCACTCTAGACCTACAGTCACATTTTCCTTAGTTTACCCGATATTTACACTTGAATCTCCTGTAAGTGCCTTAACTCAACTTGACTAACCGTCTACTCATTGGTCCCCTTGCCCTCAACCCATAACCCTTCCTGACATCTCGATTTCTGGCATCGTGTTTTCCCAGCCATCCAGGCCCAAATCCCAGTCCTTTCTAACTTTTCCTCCTCTGTGAGTCCCTTGCACTTTCTACTCGGGAATGTCTGTAGAACCCGTCTCGTCCTTTCCATTCCCATCCCACTGGCCGCTCCCATCTCGGCTCAGCAAGCTCCCCTGTGCTCTGAGGCAGTGGGGCGTCAGCCAGGCACCACTGCGCCCGTCTCCTGCTCAAGTACAGCGACAGAGGCCATTGGCGGGATGGAGTCCAGAGCTTTAGTGCTCCGTGTCTGAATGACCACCTTCCAGCAGTGCCCCATTGTTCTTCCCACCAGACTTTCATTCCGCCCTCAAGGAGAGAAGGGTGCTGGCCAAAGATGACGGTGAGAGGTGTAGGGTGGAGATGGGGGGTCAGGGGCTTCACTCCACATGCCAAATAGTCCTGCATTTCTGTTTCACATCTACCAGGACAAACTTTTGCAGACAGAGCAGGTATGAATATTTTCCACCCTCAAACTTATGTAACTGCACGATTCACCCGGTCCTCTTTCTTCTTTCTAGGGTGAGTTCTAAATCGCAGGGCATGTGCAATGGCACGGTGTTGGTGAGGAAGGGCAGACTGTCCTTGGTTTTGCTCTGTCCTGCACTGGCCTCTACTGTGATGTGTGTTGGGGGGTGGGGGCTGTGGTCGCCAGTCCCGACTCCCTGGGGAGGAGGCCCTTCTGCAGCCTTTCCTTCCAGAAAGTTCCCAGTGCTGGCCAAACACACATAGGTGGCTCTTCCCCTGGTGGCTAGTTACCAATGATTTTACTCCCAATGGTAACAATAGCTAACAGTTATTGTACTATGTGCTTGTCTCCACGCTGGGAGTGTTTTAGAGTTTATCTCTATGAGATAGGTAATAATATTTTCTCCACTTTATAGACAAGGCTCAGAGAACATGAGTAATTTGCCTAAATTAACAGCTAAGTGGTAGAGCTGGACCTTTTCCCCAGAGCCCAGTGTCCATGCTCTTAGCCACTCACTACAAAACTCTTCCTCCTCGGGAAGGCCCCTGGAGTCCTGTTTTCTCCCCACTTTTCTTGGATGACTCTTGTGTCCTAGTGCTGGTCAGGGGTTAAAATTAAATAGTTGTGTGTACTCTGCTATACTTCAGTCAACCATTAATTTATTCCATCAACCGTGGTAGAGAGAGGAACAAGACCCAGAATCTGCCTTCCAGAAGGTCACGTCACACTATTCTGAGTGGTTTTCTCTGAGATGCTTCGGGACTGCCAGGGCGGATGCTGTTTGACTATTGAAAACAAAGAACATCACTGTGTTGCTTAAGGTCACCAAGCCTATCAGTTAGGGCAGCTAAGAGCCAAGGAGAAAGGCTGTATTGATCTGACCTGAGGCCCCTGGGGAGCCCCTGAGAGCCTTCTCTAGAGCCACTGCCCTGCAGAGAGTAATCTCAGTCTGCCAAAGGTAGGTACTAATGACAGTCACCTGAACACATCACTCTATCCACCCAGAGAAGCAGAAGTAGACTGGTGGGGGGTGGGGGAAGGCAGAGTGCTGGCCCCGGACAAGACATCTGACATTCCTGATGAAAGCTCCTCATGCTGCCTCACAAAGACTTGCTTTATGCTAAAAATGTCATCCAACTGGGAGTCTCGTCTCTCCTAGTTTGCACCCAAAGGTCACCTGTCATCAGAGAGCAGCCAGGTAGGCAGTGAGGTGAGAGGGATTCCGGTAGGCCGACTTCATTCTGGCTTAGTTGGTTTCTGTTTAAGTAAAGAAACAGTGGTAGAGTTCCAGTTGTTCTCCAAATGGCAGTGAAATGTACCCTGTCATCCCAAAGTCAAAGAAGATTTCAATATAAACAGGATAGTTCCACATCTTTAAAAAAAAAAATGGCATCAAGAGAAGCAAAGGTGGACGCTCAGGTATCTGGAAAGGGGCTTACAAGCCCTTTTAAAGAAGGTCTGGAAAGTAGACTTAAGAGGCAAGGAATCTGGTGGCCAAGGCTTAAGTATCCACACTGATCTACGTGGCACTGATCTATGCGGCAGCTCTTGGTTAAAGCAGCAAACAAGCAGAGGAAGTTCTCAAATAATTGGGAACACTTGTACCACTTAGGACTCTTTGGTTGCAAATAAGAGAAATGGACTCTGGATGACTGAAGACACACAGAAGTATGTTGAAAGGCAACAGAGTCACCCACAGAATCACAGGACAAGGCCTCAACAAGGACAGGAACTGGAGTGGCCCCAGAAATTCAGGGAGCAGGGACTAATGGGCAGCCCTGCCCTTTGGGATGAAACTGTTTTACCATTTGGAGTCCTGGGTTCACATGGCTCAAGATCTCATTTCCACAGGGCAAGATTCCCATTGTTTAGTTCCAGCCACGTACTCACCTTTGGTCAGGGGCAGGAGCCTTGACTGACAGCCCCACCCAGCCTGCATGCAGTGGATGGGGGGAGTGTCTCAGTGGGAAACAGATGGAGATGTGGATGCTGTACGAGGAATGTCCACATGTAGTGTGTACCAGCCCAGGCTTTCCCTAGAGGGGTGGGGGTAGGCTCTCACTGAAATGACTTTTATGGCAGCATTGATCATTAGGATGAGATTGAAAATATTAGAAACAGAAATAGAGAAAGCGTTGCAGGAGGAAAGAAATGGGATGCAATGTCAAAGAGGGAAACTTGAAGGCTAAGGGTATGGGGGAGATGTGGGGTCAGTTACTTCCCTTTCTGCTCACTGCTATTTAGAGTTTCCTCTGTACAATTAGGGGAAAATGCCCCCTGTTAGCTATGCCCAAGGACAGGCATTGGTGCTAACCATACAGAATAAAAGAATGTGAAAGAAATGAATGGAACAAATTTTTACCATGTCAAAATTTGAGCCAAAGCATAAGAAGTAGCCTATATTTAGGTCTCTAAAGAAAAAAGAAATAAATTTCTTAGGTCATACATAGTCCCTCTTTATTCTTGTGTGTATTTTTAAAAGTGCACAACTCCATACAAGAAGAAAATAAAATCTAAGCTTCAAATGAAGTTATTCAAGAAAGACAAGATTATATTAAATATCAAATATTCAGGAAAGTCACACACACACACACAAACTCTTGTGCTGATGAACAAGTCAGAAAGAAAATGAATAATGTAGATATTCACAGGGAATGGGAAAAGTGGTTATAGTGCTGGGAGAGAAAGAGAACCACAGGCAAGCCTAGAAACCAAAGGGGGTGAGCTAAGAAAACGCTTAAAATCAAGACCAAAGGTGTACAATGCAACAGAGACAAATATGTTCTCAAGTAGAAGAAGGCAGAGGGGACTCCTCCTCAATTCATTCACTCAACAAATAGATACTGAGCTCCAGCTGTGTTTAGATGTTGTGCCAGGTCTTGAGGAGATACTGCTATTGACTCATGCCTTAGTCCGTTTTGTGTTGCTACAACAGAATACCACAGACTGGGTAACTTACAAGCAATAGAAGTTTATTTGAGTCAAAGTTCTGGAGGCTGGGAAGTCCAAGAGCTTGGTGCCAGCATCTGGTGAGGGCCTTCATGCTGTGTCATCCCATGGCGGAAAGTGGGAGGGCAAGAGAGGGAAAGGAAGGGAGCCGAACTCATCTTTTTATCAGGAGGCCACTCCTGTGATAACTAACCCAGTCCTGCCATAATGGCCTTAATCCTCTCATGAGGACTGAGAGCTTGTGACCCAATCACCTCTCAACACTGTTGCACTGGGGATTGAGTCTCCAGCACACGAACTTTGGTGGACACATTCAAACCATAACACTCACGGAGCCTACCTTTCCTGCCACCTTGCCTTCTCATGCTGAAATTCCTTAAAGACCTAGCAACAAAATATGGAAATATAATGTTCGCCAAGTTTTAAAAAATTCTTTTGTGTAGCTGTTTGAGTTCACTTAAAAAAAAAAGGAACTACAAAAAACGAAAATACAGTAGCAAAGCTCATATTAATTTTATGTCAGTTTTTAAAATTTTTTCTGGTTTAAAAAACCCTTGAAATTTACCAACCCATTTTATTCTTTCAATGGCAAAGACATAATCTGTATTTCAGAGGTCCTGCTTCTATCATGGTAATAAAAGGTTGTTTTTTTTTAAGTTATTTAACATATTACTCCACTCAGTTGGAAAAATATATCAAAACATGAAGCAGCTTCAGAATTCAGAAAGATCTAGGCTGGTCCCGTGAGTTGTTTTTGGAGAGAAGGAATATGGTACGAAATCTTCTGGATTTTGTCCAGGTCAGATTCAGTTCAAGCTTCAAAGAGAGAACAATATTGTTATTTGAGTTCAGTTTCAATTCAAATTAAAATATCAGTTTCCTACTTTGGGTTCAGTTCAACTCCCTGCTGAGAGCTGAGACTATCATTTAGTAGAAGAAAAGATGCCAGAGCAATTATTTTTTAACTCATTTTGTTATCCCCCCCACCCCACTGTAAATTGAGTATAGCTGACAGCTCTCAGGTTCCCAGAGCATGGAAGCACCATGGAAATCCTCCAGTCCACAGAATTCCTTGTGCCCTGGGCCACATGTGGCCAGAGAGGCAGGAGGAACGCCAGGGTCTGATGGGGCACTTATCTGTGGGTTGGCCAGGGTGAAAAGGCTCAGGGACCGGGAGGTAGGTGATGAGAAAGCTGATGCTTAGTATAGAGAAGGAAGCCAGGGGTATGAGATGGACTTAGTACTACACAAGGAGAAAGGACAAGATTGGAGGGAAGATGCCTGTTTCTGCTCCTCATCCATTCCCAGAGACCTTGACAAAGAAACTCAGAGTCTAGAGGAAAAACTGAATAATCTGGAAAGGTGCTGATGCAAAGAAGTGATACAAAAAGGGCAGTCATGGGAAACATCTGCTCCTTTCCCCTCCGCCCTATGCCACACGCTAAGGCACCCCTCCCAACCTTGAGAAGGGGCCGGCCCGAAGATGCTGCCCACCGGCGACTGTTTCCACCACCAACTCCCGCACCTGTCCCTGTGCCTGCCCGGCCCTGGCTTCTTCACGGAGGCAACCCAGACACTGCTCAAAGCCACAACCACTTAAACCCCTTGTCCACCCCATCCCCACCTTTACAAAAGCAATTTAAAAGACTTCCTGGGCAGGTCTTTAAGCAAAGACAGTCAAGCTTTCCCATTTATAGTACTGCGCTAGGTCCTATAGTCAAACCTGTGTCCTGTTAAAGCTGGGCATTTGCCTTCCACGTCCTGTTTACAGTCACTCTGAAAGACTGAAAAAAAAAAAAAAACTGAGGCCACCTTTGACGTTCTGGATGTGCTGCAATCCTCCAACAGCTGGGAATTATAAACAATATAATACATATCACATGGTTTTGTTTTGCTTTTTTTTAAATTGCAGTAGCATAACATAAAATTCACCATCTTAAGTATTTTTAAGCGTGAAGTTCAGTGGCAATAAGTACATTCACGTTGTTGTGCAGCCATCATCACCATCCATTTCCAGAATTTTTTCATCTTCCCAAACTGAAACTCTATCCATTAAACATTAATTTCCCCCTCCCACAGCCCCTGGTAACCACCATTCTGTTTTTTGCCTCAAAGAATTTGACTATTCTAGGCACCTCATATAAGTGGAATCATACAGTGTTTGTTCTGTTGTGACTGGCTTACTTCACTTAGCATAATGTCCTCAAGGTTCAACCGTGCTGTAGCATGTGTCAGAATTACCTTCTTTTTTAATGCTGAGTAATATTCCGTAATCCTTCCAAGAACCCTGTGAAGTCACTATCCCCACTTTACACACAGGGAACTGAGAGGCTCAATATCTATTTAATAGCCCATTATTCTACCCATTGATTTTAAACGCTGCCTTTATCTTAAAGTAATTTGCCCTAAACACATGACTGGTATATATGTATTTATCTGAGACAGGATCTCTCTCTGTCACCCAGGCTAGAGTGCAGTGGCACAATCATAGCTCACTGCCGCCTCGAACTCCTGGGCTCAAGTGATCCTCCAGCCTCAGCCTCCTGAGTAGCTGGGACTACAGGTGGGTGCCGCCACATCTGGCTAAATTTTTAATTTTTTGTAGAGATGAGGTCTCCCTATGTTGCTCAGGCTGGTCTCGAACAACCCTCAAGCAACCCTCCTGCCTCAGGCTCCCAAAGTGCTGGGATTACATGTGTGAGCCACTGAGCCTGGCCTCTCATTTTATTTCCTTGCATTTCCTATCTGAGCAATGATATTATTTACAAATAGTGGCAGTTCAACCTTTTCAATCTTTATACTACTTTTCTTGAACTTATTTTATTGCTTTATTAAGATTGTTCAGACTCCAGTGAATGGTAGCAGCAGTAGGAGGCAACACCGTCTTCCCCCTGTTTTGGTGGGAATATTACTTTTACTCCATTATATGCAATGTGTGCTGTGTGTTCCAAGCAGCTGTTTCCACCTCTTTCATCTACTAAGAGTTTTTAATAACAATGGTGTTGAATTTGATCAAAAGCTTTTTCAGCATCTACTAAGATACTCAAATGGTTTTCCTCCTTTAATCTATTAATGTGCTGAATTACATTAATGGATTTCCTAATGTTGAACCACTTTTGCATCCCTAAAATTAACCCTACTTGGTCATCATGCACTATTTAAAAATATTTTATTTAGTATTTTCGCATCTATATTCATAAATGAGATTAAGACCTTAACTTTGAAAGTCCTAAATGTCAGGCTAAGGAATCTGGATTTCTTTGCTGAGGAATGCTGGGGAACAGAGAAGATTTGATTAATATTTTTACCACCTTGAAAATTGTCTCATGGTTAGTCCAGTGATAAGAATTTATCTTCCATTAATTGTCTGGGTCTCTTCTCTACTCTCTATTGCTGAATGTTTTTTAACTTTGTCCTGTTCCAGACAGTGTAGTTTAATGACTATTGTGGAGGTATCATTGCAAAATCTTTCCTTTTCCCTTAATTGGAAATCAATCTATTTTATGTAACTATTGTTTTTTTCTTTTTTCATGTTTTCATACCATTCTGTTTTTGTACGAGAGTGGCTTGCCAAGAAGGGGTGTGGAGCTATGTGAATAACAGCTCTATTGGGAAAGAAGATATGTCCCAAAGGCCCCCTTCAGTGGACTATTACCAGAGTAAGACATAATAATAATATTAATATATGAGCACAGGCAGGGTGACCATACTTGCTAAAATTTCCAGAAATTTTTAAGTATCCTGTTACATTGTCAAACCATGTGTCAGCGTGCATGTCCTTCTTTGTTGTTCTGAAAATAAGGTTCCTATAGGCAGAGGGAGACCAGCTAAAATCCATCTAGTGTGTCAGAAAGCCTAAGATATGCTGAAGAATTTAAATCCTCAAAAAATCTTGGTGGGAAACACGTTCGTTGGCCCTCGTGGACTCCTGAAAATAATCCTTCCTCCAGCAGCCTCACAGGCCACACGATGCCTTTAAGACCACTCTAGGCCACGTGGTAGAGACAGCAGCAGCGGGTATGCAGAGCTGGCTCCCAGCTGTCACTGTCACTCCTGACCCCCGGACTTCAGGTTTTTGGTTACCTGTGCTGCCGGTTTTCTTTCTACCCATTCTCCCCTTTTCTCCACAGCAGGGTTCAGCTAAGTACACGGCCACTCATTTCCCAGTCTCCCTTGCAGCTAAGTGCCCACATGACTACATTCCTCCCAGCAGCCAGTGAGCAGAAGTGATGAGTGCCACATGCGGGTCTTTCCCTTAAAACAACTGTGTATACACTCCCCTGCCACATTTCCTACTTTCCCAGAAATAGAAGCTAGGAGTGGAAAAGAAAGACCACGGATCCCACGGCTGCCCCTCACTCTCCTGTCGTAAGGTACTAAGTTGTAGACTTCTTGAGGGCTTGCCGAACCATAAGGGATATCATGCTTTGGCACGCAGGGGAACAGGAGCCAAGCACTTTAACCCCCTCCTATGTTTGGGGACATGCCCACTGTGTGCATGTTGGTGGAGGACAGGCCCCACTTCCCACTAAGGAAGGCCTAAAGGCCTGTGACTCACGTGAGAGAGAAATCAAAGCTTAGCTCACAGATGCCCATGCTGCCTCTGGAGTAGGAGGGGGCCTGGAGTGCAGGGGCACTTTCCTATAAGTTGGGAGGGTGAATAATAATTGTACAGTAATAAAGTGTATGTTGGTTCAAAACACAAAGGCTGAGAAATTAAGTAGCATTGTATAGCAGATATAATCAGACATAATAAAATTAAGGGGAAAAAAATCTAAATTATAAACATGAAGGAAAAATCTAATATCACACTAACTAGATTATTAAAAACATTTTAAGAATTCCAGCAGGGCTCCTGCTTCTCTGCAAGGCAGATTAAACAATACATTTTTAACTTTAATTATAGCAAGAAAAGCTAAACGTTGGTTAAAGCTTAAAGAGGTAGACTCCTTGGGCTGGCATGCTAGCAAAAACCTCCAAGGAGAAATTACATTCAGAAATACAAGTTGAAAAATATAAATAAATAAAATAAATTTACAAATCAATGACACAAATGGAATTTTTTAAAAATTTGACAATAAGGGATAAAATGACAAGGAACCAACACTCTAAGAAAGTTAAATTAGCAGCTATGATACAAGGTCTGGTAAATTAGAAAGACCAAGTGGGTCTTGAGAGTTAGCATAGCTACCTTATGTGTAAATCACAAATTTGCTGACTGATCTACAAAGCAGGCAAGATGGGGTCAGTGTTCCCAGAGAAACAGTGAATGGATAGCAAAACTCCATTACAAAACACAAATCAACCACACTAAGTAGAATGTCAGTAGGACTGAAAAGGGATGCACATGGAAGGCTAAAACCTGAAAGTGGGGGATGGTTATCAAAAAGAAATGATCCAACCCCTCCCTCACCACCATCAACATTCTGTGGACTTTATTAATACACCAGAAATCAAAGACTATTGTTTCAGGTATGCTTTCATATAATTTTTTACCTCCCCACTAGACTGTCAGTGTCCAGTGATCCCTGAGATCAAAAAATGGTTAAAATGTAAGTAATAGGAACTCAACAACGAGTTATCAATATTTAAAGCATAATTGTACAGTTGCTCATCCCTGTACTCCTGGCACTAGGCAGACTGTAAATACTTGATAAATATTTTCTGAATTAATGTCTAGACAACACCATTCCATTTTCATTCTTACCTGAACGCCTTTTTTTGCTCACCTGCCATCCTGTAAGCCCCTACCCTCTACTACATAGCAAGCAGCTCTGTTCTGTTTGTGTTCTGGGCTTGATATGAAATGCGTTTCTTACTCTAGGCCACCGTCAGAAAAGTTGGCAAAATAATGCTCTACTAAGGCCTGAAGGGTAAATAGGAGTCAGCCAGCGAGAGGGTGAGGTGATGGGGGAAGGTACCGGTTGTCCACTGGAGCTTCGCAGAGTCCCCACAGGCGAAGGTCAAGGAGCTGAAGGACACTCCCCGTGGCTGGAGGGCAGAGTGGACATCAGAGGCATAGAGGGCTCCGGTCACCCCCTTCACTGTAGACCACAGAGGCAGAAAGGTGTGATTGCTTTCCCTCACCCATCACAAGGGTCATGGCCGTCGCTCCTGTGACTAAGACATGTTAACAGGAGAAAAGCATAACAAATTTACCTAATCAAAGTTTTACGTGACACAGGAGTTTTCAGGATGAAGACCCAAAGACCCAGGGAAAACTGTCCATTTTTATGCTTAGGTTCCATGAAGAATGGACAGCCATTTAGAAATGTGATGGGACCAAGGGTATGATCTCATGGTAATAGACGGGCTGGGGGAGGACGGGCAAGGCCTGTCCATTTGGGTTCTTCTCGGCCTCTCTGCGCAGCATTCCTTCCTCTCAGATAGGGGCAGGGCCCCTCTGGAACGAGGGTCTTATGACCCACTATCAGACAAGGTGGGTCAGAGAGTTTCTTTATGACAAGCGCCTACACAGAAAGACGGGGGAAGGTTAGAGTAATATTTCCAGGTTTTACAGCTTGCTTTTGGGGAGAGGGTTCTAGTTTCTGTAACCTGCCTTGGGGAAGAGGAATTCTGGTTTCTATGACTCGCTCCAGGGAGAACAAGGGGCTGGAGGCGGGAGGGCAGGAGAAGGCCAGAGGGAGACTTTGCTTCTGAGGCCTCCCAGTCTCCTTGAGTTCGAAGCTCTCAGCACACCAAAGTGCCATACTTTGGGGTAATTGTTTCTAAGCCCCAACAAGATCATGTCCCATATTGTAGTTGGGGGCCACATCTGGCTACCAGATGACTTTCATTTGGCCTGCAGAGAAGATTTTTTTTTTTCAGCTAAAGTTTAAAAATTGGAATATTTCACATAAAATCCAGATTTCTTATTTTTCCTGAAATATCAGATCTGCCAACACTGGGCTCATATTCCTTTATGGCAAAAATCTGCTGCAGCTGAGTCACAGCTCCTGCTTAGATGTGGGGTGTCCTCTCTTTCCAGCAGGCCCCAGTCCTCAGCAACCACTTCTTGTCACCGGCGCTGACCACGTGGTCTCTACGGGTCCAGTTCTCTAGGCACCCCCGGCCCCTCCGATGCCTGCTCGCTGTGTTGGCCCCGAGCAAACCTGGGGCACTGCCTCTGCCGCTCTGCCTGGACTCGTTGCCCAGCCATTTCTGCCCTGAGCTCCACTGAGAGAGGGTGGGAGAGTGGGACCCGAGTTGTACTTGCTGCCCAGGCCCACAAACCCATCAGCAAGTCTTCGTAGCACCTAGCAGTACCTGAAATTTTCTCATGTATTTGTTCACGTTTATTCTCTGTCTCACATGCCCTGTCTGCTTCTTACTGTTGGAAGCACAGCACCTAGAATGGTGCCTGACAGACACGCACAGTGCTCAGTACGATCCAGTGGTCCCAGACTCTCCTGGTTCCTCTCCACCCCAAGGATTCCTTACATGGTCTGGGAGATGGGGGTCTGGGAAGGAGCTGGGGAGCCTTGCCCCATACCATCATGGACCATTCTTGGATACGGGCCATAAAAGAGTCCTTTCCCTCTGAGTCCCTAAGGTAGTTAGCCAAGGACTGCCAGGCTGAGCTGTCTGAGTGGGAAGAGCTGCCTGGGGCAGGGCTGTCCAGGAAGAATTTAATATAAGCCACATATATAATTTTAAATTTTCTAGTAACCTTATTAAAAAATGTAAAAAGAAGCAGGTGTCATTAATTTTAATATCATATTTTATTTAACCAAATATTATGCAATCAGTATAAAAGGGTCATTGATGAGATAATTTGCTTTTTCTTTGTACCGGGCTATTGAATTTTGGTGCATATTTTATGCTTCTAGCACTAGCCACATTTCAAATGCTCAATGGCCATGTGTGGCTAGTGGCTTCCTACTGGACAGTGCAGATCAGAGCCAAAAAACTGGGGAGAAAAACCTCCCTTGGTATTTTTAAATGTCACCTGCCTACCTTCATCATGGCGTCTCCAGGATCTAACACGGCCCTGAAGGTAGTCCAGCCTCGCAGCAGGAGGTGGAAGGCTAAGCAGGGGATGGGAAGCAGGAGTGGGGGGGTGGGGGAAGTGGTCATCACCCTGTTCTTTCACACTTGCCTTGACTCCTCTAAGGTGTCTCCACTGCATTTCCATGGGGTCTGGCAGGCTGCTTTGGCTGTGCCTAGAGCTAGGAGGGACAACTCTCTCCCATTCTCTCTGGTGGGGCAGGGGTGGGGGATGATGGACAAAGAAGCTGGCAGGTGCCAATGGGAAGCTGCCCTCCACCCCCCATGGCCTCACCCTCAGCTGGGACCAGGCTCAGAGGATTGGATGTGCCATGCCCCGCGTTCCTGCGGGCTGCCCCTGTGCCCCACGTGTTGTAGGATTACTGCCAAGCACCACGTGCCATTCTGTCTGTGTTCCACAAAGGCGCGTGTACAGCGTCTCTGCTCCAATCAGCCGAAAGGGTAATTGCTTTGTTATGCAGCCTGGCCTTGTTTCAGAACCTGCCATCAAAGGTCTCAAGGTTCCCTAGCAAGCATGCCCCCTTTTTACTGGAGGGGACGCGGCCTGAGAAGCCAGCGACTGCCCGTAAACAGACAGTGAGTCAGGGAGGAAGCCAGCGCCTTGCCCACTCCACGGGCTCGGCAGTGGAAGGCTGTCCCCGGGAATTCTTCCTTGCTGAGCAATACCACATTCCACCTAAGGCGATGGTTCAGATGCTTGCAGATTATCCTTGGAACCACTTTTTGACAGAAGACCTAAAAGGGATTACATATATTCCTGCTTTACTCAGTGGAGGATGATGAACATGTTCTAACTTTTTCGTGATGAATCATGCTTATGGTTATGGCTCGTCATTCTTAAACGATGCTTTAAGTGTAATTATTTTTGTCTCCTTCTAGCTACCACTCCCAGATGTCACTTATGTTACCTGATCCCTGTTTGTCCCACTCTCTCCTTTTCAAATGTCCCATTTCCAATTGGCTGGGGTCTGAAAAGCCAGATAACTTTGTCTTGTAGAAATGTGTGCAAACTAAGAGCGCCAATCGGCCACAAAGGATCACGGCAGGGCCCTTGTCTTAGTTAGCAATGCTTAAGTGGTTGGGCTTTGTCACAACTATTTTCACTCCTCAGAGATTTTCCTGAATGTTCACTTATCTGTGGACAAGTGAGGGATTCTTTTATTTGTTGTAAACACTACTTTTCTAGGATGTACTGAGCTTCTCTGCCTTATATTTTACGTAATCTTTTAGGATATTGGAGAAAATGTTTCCAGCTCAGGATCCAAGCTCAGGGTACTTCCGGGAGAACACACAAAGCTAGTATTATTTGCCATATCAGATGTTCTTGGTTTTCACTAACCTCTGGGCACATTTACAAATATTCTTAAAGAAAGCATTCATAGCTTACTATCTACCAAAGGAAAAGTGGAAACCAAACCTCTTTTCACTCACACCTACTTTTAGAAATATATTCATATAGTTTCTTGCTATGCAAATGGAAAGGGATGATGGCAGCTGGCAACAGAAGGAATTGTTTTGAACTCTCATGTAATGATTACGTTGTGATGGAATCAGAGGTCCTTCTGTTTCCTTATCCTTGGGAGCATTTGTTCTTTGCCCTTATCTCTATAAAGCCCTAAATTCTATGAGATCTTGACAAATATAGTTCTCATTCTAGATGGAGGGAGAAGTACAATTGCTTCCAATGCTTCCTTCAGACTAGGGCAGAAGAAAGAGCTCCCTGGGAAAGAGAATCCAGGGACAGACCTGGTGGCAATGTGAAAAGTTGAGGGACAAAAAGTTAGCCAAAGCTGATCTTCACGGAAATGGGATAACATGACAACAGGTGAAACAGATGCCCTGGCTACCCCGATAGTTTTGTTGTTATAAACTGGGGTAGAAGATAGGCGTAGAAAGGGATGTGACATTGTGGGGCTTCCTGGACAGTAATTTTGCCAAAGAACTGCTGAAAACTGTTGCAGCAGATCCCAGGAGGAAGAATTAGACCCTGGGGAGCACAAATAAACCCTATACAAGGAACGGAGTGGTGACCAAGGGGCCTTTTTGATTGTACAACACTTACTTCCTGCTCAGAGACACAACCTCCTCCAACCTGAGGAAACATTGGAAAGCTCACAGCGATGTTTACTCAACAGAAAAGCCATGAAGAAGCTGCACCTTTCCAGGAAGTCTATGAGACAGAGGTTGGGCCACAGGGGAGGGAGCAGGTGTAACCAGCTGCAGCCCTGCTCCATTTCTGACTCACCTTCTGACTACTTCTTCTGGTTTCACTGTGCCTCAGCTTCTCCACCTGTCACATGGGAGGAGGGGGAGGAGGTGGGATTGTTTTCTTGGTAAAATCCCTGAAATCTCTTGCTGAAAGGTTCTTCAAAAAGGCAAGATAGTATAATTATCCCTTGGCTATTAGGTATGGGGTTGCTATAAACAGGGTCTGGAATAGGGTCGCAATGTCATATACCTGTTTACAACAGCAAATGGGCATAGAAGGATTCAGGAAAAGCTTGTCAGAATACCATGGTGGGAAACGCATTTAAGAAAGCTGAAACTCTGGCTGGGTGCAGTGGCTCACACCTGTAATCCTAGCACTCTGGGAGGCTGAGGAGGGAGGATCGCTTGAGGTCAGGAGTTTGAGACCAGCTTGAGCAAGAGCGAAACCCTGTCTCTACTAAAAACAGAAAAATTAGCCAGGCGCATTGGCATGTGTCTGTTGTCCCAGCTACTTGGGAGGCTGAGGCAGGAGGATCACTGGAGCCCAGGAGTTTGAGGTTGCAGTGAGCTGTGATGATGCCACAGCACTGTAGCCAGGGTGACAGAGTGAGACTCTATCTCAAAAAAATAAAAAAAAAGAAAGCTGAGACTCAGCCCTCCCGAGGACTGAATAGCCCTGTGCATACACACGTGTGCGCGCATGCACACACACACGCTCTCCCGTGTCTCAGGAATGTCTCATCTTTCTTTACACCAAAGGCAGGGGCAGACTCTCACGAGAACAATCCAGCACTTCCCAGCCCCTCTGGGAGAGGCAAAGCAGGTTCCCGATACCCGTGTGCCCTGCATTGTTAGCAAAGATAGCCCTAGAGCCATCCTAGAGCACCGCTTCTAGAATGTGACCTGCCCCCAGCAGCCGTGGACTAGGAGCGTTCCAGGCAACCTAGGGGACTGGGCCAAAATATACTTTATACCAAAGTAGTGCATGCATGTGTGTGTGTGTGTGCACAGGCAGGCACATTCTTGCCATATCTAAGTCTGCCTTAAAAAACACAAAAATTAAATGTGAAAACGTAGCCTAGGCACATCCCCACTGAGTCAGTTCTAGGACAGGCGTACGTCTGTGTGTTCTTAACATAGTAACAGTGGTTTCTGAGTCTCTCACAGACCTAAGTGGAAGGCTGGGCCTGGGGCCTATGCTATATTCTGAAAGGATGGTCTGGGAATCACCCTAATATTGGAAAGAGGGAGGAGACGAAAGTTGGCAGCAGTAGGCTTTCAGTAATGTTAATGTTATCCCACTAAGCAGTGAGCGATGGCTGGGCGTGGGGGCTGCTCAGGGGTGAACACTGAAGTGAAGCTGCGACCTTTGTCAGTTTTCACAGGGACACTGACAGACATAACCAGGGCTTCCTCGCGTGTGGGGGAGCCAAGTGCTCCACCCTGCGCAAGTGAAACGGTGAGGTTTCTATTCTCCCTTCATCTGGAATGCAGAATCAAAGGACAGGGAAGCACTTCTCAAGAAAAGATTTAATTATTGACAAAAGCACAAGAAACAAATCAGAACTCACTCTCTCTTGCTCTCGCTCTCTCCTCATCACTCTCAAACCTTTCTCCTCATTATTCCTCATTATTCCTCAATGAAGAAGAAGCACTTCTTCATTTTCAGAGACACTCTGAGGAAGCAGTCTGCCCAAGGGTGGCGTGTTGACACCATGCCATCAGCAAAGGACGGCAGTGGCGAGAGGGTCTGAAGAGTGCGCTCCCCCTGCTTCTGGCCCTGACCCGCCAGCCCTGCCTCAGTTTCTTCTCCCCTGCGTTGGCCCCTCACCGAGTGGCCTGCTCCAGAGTGGCCCGTAGCTCTGCTCCCAAAACCCTCCGGCAGCTCCGACAGCCGCTTCCACCTCAGCCTCTTACTGTTCTTTTCACCCCTCCCCCTTATGAAATCTCCTGCACAAAACACCCCAGATTGATTTGGCAAGACTTCAAAGGGCAGAAAGAGAAGTGTGCAGGCCTGCAGGCCGGGCTTGAGTCCTCTTTAGTGTGGGGAGCGAGTTGGGAAGGCTGAGGACAGCTGCGGGTTAATACCTCCTAATCCCATCCAAATGTTTTGAAATGTGGAGGAACAACTAATACGTACTGAGCATCAGCCCTAAGTCAGATGCTTTACCTGATCCATTGTTCCACTTACGCAACAATCCAGTAGGGAAGGTATGGTTCTCCCCATTTTGCAGCTGAGAAGCCAAGACTTGGAGGAATGAAGTGGCTTGCTCAGCTGTTCACAGCTGGTACACAGTTGCCCTCACTCCAAATCCCATGTGCTTCCACCTCCTTCCTCATGCTGGAAATAAAGGATGGATAAAGGGTAGAAATAAGCATCAAAAACCATTTTCCATGTCTATAAAACCAGCTCATACTATATTTATAGATAAAAGATCCTTCCTGTGATTAGATTCCAAGGAGACCAATGTTGGTAAAGCCCCAGGTATAAAGTTTTTAGCACACTGCTGGACACAGATGTGGCATTCAATAAATTCTCGCCCAGTGAATAAATGGGTGTTCCGTGGCACGCCTTATGTATTAAGGAGTTCTTTCGATGGGTCTGGCACTGTGCCAGGTGCTTTATCTTCCTTATCTTGTGTAATCCTCTTAACAACATCAGGGAGATGCACTTTCCCCATTTTTACTGTTGAAGAGCCAGAGTCTTAGACAAAGCAGTTAACTTGCTCAAGGTCATATAACTAATAATTGTAGAGGTAGGGCCTCTTCCAGGTCTCTCTGGCTCCACAGTTCATGCTCTGGGTCGGGGCTTTCCTGCCTCCCAGGAAGAGGTGGGGTTGGTGGTGCCCCCCGAGCGCTTCACCTCCTCTATCACACGCAAGGTTCCTGCTCTCCCCACACACAGCTCAAGGGCCATTTTAAAGCTTCCCCCAGACTGTGGTCCATGACCCCACAGAACCAGCTGGGCTGGAAAACCAGGCAGAGGACAAGCCCATGTGCTGTTGCCCAGACTGACGTGCAGTGTGTTCTAGGCAAGTGCAGTGACGAGGAGGGTCTTGTGGCCCCTGCCTGGGGATGGACTCAGTCCCTGCTCTGGCTTCTCTTTCCTACCCCGGAACATCAGACGGACAGAGCACAGGATTAGAGAAAGGTGTAGCTATGAAGACCTGAGTTAGGGGTCATTTTTATCATCTTCTGGGCAAGCCCTTAACCTTGCTAGGACTCTTCTTTCTCCTCTACAAAACAATAACCACAGCGAGCATAACAATTGCTGCCTTATAGGGCCACAGAGACCAGGTCCAGGAAGTGCAACTCTAACTCTGCAGCACTCTGCAAGAGACTTGGTTCCCAGAGCCAGGGACGTGGGCCTGTCCTACCCCATGCCACACCCTGTCACAAAGAGGAAGGGAGTGCCTTTCCTAAACTAAGGATACCCCAGGGCCTGGTATCTTGCCTGGGTCTGAACTGACCCGAGTGGTTGGAGCAGCAGGCAATGACGGAGCTGCAGCTTCCAGGGCTGTTCTGTGTCACCCCTGTGGTGGAGTGGGGTTTGCAGCCCGTCTGAAACCCCTGCACCTGCGGGCACCCAAGAGCCCTCAGCTCTCCTTTCTCTACCTAGATGATCACAGACACCTCCCTCTCTACTCCCTCCCAGGCCCACCAGTTCCTCCCTCCCTTGGAGGGCAAGGCTGTGACATTTTGAGTGACATAGGACTGTCCTAATCATTGCAAGACCCTTTGTCGTCCCATCTCCACCCTGGGACGGGCAAGGTGGACCAGGGGTGTATCTGCTGGGAGCAGGGGAAGGTTAGTAAGGGCTGCTTGTGCCACTCCTCCCCACCCAGAGGCACAGACACACACACACACACACACACACACACACACACACACACACTCCCACACTCCAGTTAACTAGTTGCTCTTCCTGGATCTCATTCTTCACAAACCATTGCTCAGAAGTGTGGTTATCAGAGGCTTCTTAGGGAACAATCTTCTGCTCTTGACTGAGAAGTTTAGTGCAAGACCTACGGTTCAGGATAGAGATAGTGCTGGCACAATATGAACCTCCCCATAGCCCTCTGCCCACAGTGTGTCCCTTTAAGAAGGCATTTTCCTATTCCCTCTTGTTAAGAGGAAGATCAGCCAGGGGCATCACTTGATCCACGGATAGTAGTCAGGGATCTCAGTTCAGAGACAGTTGCCAAACATTCCAATGGTGAGTCAATATTTATGTTCCTATTTACAATAAAATGTATGTTTATAGATTCCACTTGTACAAACTACAGCAGCAACAGGTATAGCAGCGTTGCTTACCACCTATCTCTGCCAAATATTAGGGACTGAATCTCACACCATCCGAGAACAAAACATACATGAAACAAAATCTTACCACCTGTTAAGTATAAATGCTTCTTTATTTCTATTTTTAGGTCATATAATATTCCTCCTATTACTAGGAACTGGAAGATGGTTGATCGAACTATATATTAATATCCAAAGAAATCCAAATCTGTCTTTGTCATTTGATCAAAAACTATTTTGCACTTACAGCTGGCAAAAACATTGCACTAACACCATCAATTGTCAGTGCAGACACCTGAATGTTAATACCTGATGATATTGTATTGGGAACGGCGACCGGCTCAGGAGAGAGGCTCAGAAGACGAGAACATCTCGTTAACAAATATCTCCTTTGGGGTGCTCTCCAAGAATATTGACATTTTTTACAACTTTAAGATTGTGATTCTAGGACCTTACCTCAACATTCATCCACATGATAGAATTTGCAACCAGAAGGCACCTGAAAGATCATCTAGGTAGTCCCTAATGTCATGTATGAGTGAACTAGGACTGTTTCAGCATTAAATTAGAAAAAGAATTCAAGAAGAAAAGGCTTGTGTTTATACTTGTCCTTTAAGGACACTGAGCATTGTTCATTCACTCAGCTCAAATGTATTGAGCACCTTCCATGCATAGACGTGGTGCTGGGTGTCGAGGATGCTAGGGAAAGACATGGCCCCTGTCTTCAAGGAACTGACTTTTCTGGGCACGCCAATGTTTCCAGCACACTTAACCTTCACAAATTGTACCATAAGTCAGGTATTACTATCCCCGTTTTACAGATAAGGAAACTGAGGCTCAGAAAGGTGAAGTCCAAGATCACAAGAGTTAACTCAAGAGAAGGAATTCAACACAAGCCTATCAGATTGTATTAGTTTTTTCTTGCTGTGTAACCAACTACCACAAACTTAGTGGTTTAAAGCAACACGCACTTGTTATCTCACTGTTTCTACAAGTCGGAAGTTCTGGCATGGTTTAGCTGGGCTCTCTGCCCAAGGTCTCATAAGGCCAAAATCAAGGTGTCAGCCAGGACTGCAATTTCAAATGGGCCTTGGGGTCCTCTTTCAAGCATACCATTTGTTGGCAGAATTCAGTGCCTCTGGTTGTAGGACTAAGGCCTTCAGCTCCTAGAAGCCACCCACTGCTCCCTGCCATGTGGCCTTCTCCACCACATAAAGATTGCTTCCTCATGACCAACAGGAGAACCTCTCTGCTGCTTCAAATCTCTCCTCTCAGGCAAGGCCTAGATTCTCTCTTTTTTTTTTTTTTCTGACAGGGTCTCACTATGTTGCACAGACTGGAGTGCGGTGGTGTCATCACAGCCCACTGCAACCTCAAACTCCTGGGCTGAATGATCCTCCTGCCTCAGCCTCCTGAGTAGCTGGGACTACAGGTGTACACCACCATGCCCAGCTAATTTTTTAATGTTTTGTAGAGACAGGGTCTCACTATTGCCCAGGCTGGTCTCGAACTCCTGGCCTCACACGATCCTCCCACCTTGGCCTCCCAAAATGCTAAGATTATAGGCGTGAGCCACCATGCCAGCCTGATTCTTTTTTGAAGGGCTCATCTGATTAGGTCAGGCCCACACAGGATAACCTCTCTTTCTGTTAACTCAAAGTCAACCTTAACCTGCAAAACCTCTTCACACTTGCTATATAACATAACATATTCAATGGGGTAAACTCCTATCATACTCATCAGTCCTGCCCACATTCAAGAGGAAGGCATGTACACCCAAGGGCAAGAATCTTGGAGACCATTTTAGAATTTTACCTACCACTCAGATGTCAGTGCCCCTATACTCTTAAACTATGTACTTCCTCCCTGTAAAGTTATGGACATTGGTCCCAGGCCTAGGCAAACAAACAAAAAGTTATACCACATAAGTGTGATAAAGGAATTATGCACAGAGTTGAAATAAAGGTAGAAAGAAAAACTAGTCTACCCTGCATAGGTAGAGTGGTTGGGGAGGTGATGTTTAAGGGGAGCTTCAAGAAGTGGTGTTTCAACTAGATGGTCAGGAAGAGGACCGTGCTTTCTCATTTTTATATCTCTACTGCCTAGCAGTCTTAAGGCACACAGTAGATCCTTGATAAATATTTGTTGACATGAATAACCACATAGGTGTCTTCCAGGCAGAGGAGGGGAAAGAGCATTCTAGGTAGAGGGAACTTCACATACAGAGGCCCAGAGTGTGGAGCCACATGCTATGTTCTAGGATCCATGAGAAGTATCGGATACTATTTAAATGTGCAAGGCAAGAAGCGACAAGGGAAAAGGCAGACAATGGGGCCAGAACATGGAGGGTCTTGACTATCCTGCTAAGAAGGTAGGGCTTTATTTCTTCAAGGGAACCCTTGAAGAGTTTTTAAAAAGTGTAAAGAAAATCAGACCTGAGTTTGAGAAAGTTAGCTCCCACGAGAGCACAGTGTGAAGGCTGGCTGGGGGTGAGGTTAGGATGAATGGGGTGCGTATAACCCAGGATGTAGGAGTTAGTGCCGGGGGGCGAGGCAGGAGGAAGACCTACACTGGGACAATGGCAGTGATGCGGAGAAGAGGGAATGGCTTCTGATGCTGGTCAGGAGGCAGCATTGGCAGCACAGTGTGCCTGATGGGGTTTGAGGGATGAAGGAGTCACGGAGGGTGACCAGACATGACTCTGGCTTGGGAGAGGGGTAAGGTCTGGGACCGTCCATTGAGCTTGAGGATTAAGAAAAAGATTAGGTTTGAGGAAGAGGCCGAGAAAGTGTGGAAGTGCTGACGGCAGGAAGGAGGGTGGCAGTGGGTGGCATAGACACTTTGGGACATGTTGGGTTTGAGGTGCTCGCAGAATATCCCAACAGAGAAGCCCAAGAGGAGGTGGTAGAGCTCTTAGCTCTGCAGCTCAGTTAGAGTCTCCAGCTTCTAAGTGGGCAGTCAAGTCACAGCAGTGATAATCACAGAGGGACAGTGTGCAGCGTAAGGAAGGAGGGAAGCTGAGAACAAAACCATGAGTCACCAGGTCTGCAATGTCAAGGGCAGAAAACATGACCCGGAATCAAAGGTGAGAGAAGAGAGAAGAGAGGATGTGAGGGGACTCTGAGCCTGCAAATGCACGGTCATCTCCAACATGCACGAGGGAGACACGGGAGGCTGCTTCCTTGTCAGAGGAAATGGTGCCCATGAAAGTCCCTGCTGGTTTTTCACTGGCTTGGGTTGTAAAAAATAAAGGGAGGTCCAGACACACCACACTGTGCGTAATATAAACAGACACAAAACCCTATGTAAATTAGCTGGTAGAATGGATTGTTGCAGATTTCTTTATTGGGTTAGAAAATACTGGTTTTCACTGAGGACTATTCTTTTGAAGAAAAAATAATTTGGGGTTAAAATGTATTATTCTCCTTTGATCTCTGTAATGAAGAGATTTGACCTAAGTATTCATCAGTTCTTAATGAAAATCAGTGGCATTCCCGTTACTTTCCATGGTTTCTTTTCTCATAACTTGAAGAACAAAAAAGTATTTTTCATAAGATCATCACAGGATTTCACAAGAAGAGAGATCACTGTGGAAAAACAAAATTTTAAAAGGGGACAGATCCACTTTCTGTTCAGTTTTTCTTTCCCCATCCTCAGACTCCACCAAGTAACCTGAACAAATACTAGCAATTGCTCTGCCCCACCAAAGTCTGGATACGTTTCAAAATTGCCTTAGGAAGGACAACATACTCAATTTTAAAACTGTGAAGACAGAGTCAACCAAGCACGTGTCAACTGATCACAACCTCAGAACTCATTATGCAGAGCAGGTAGCCAGTAACAGTCACTTAGTTGAAGCCCAGACCAGCTGAAATGCAGAGATTCAAGTGCCAAAATATAAATCTCTCCTTGCTTTTCTCCTCTGCTCTCTGGAATCTGATGTCTTGCTGAGTAGCTGGCCAGGTATTCACATTCTTGGTGACTTGGAAGAGTCAGGAGACTTGGCAAAGCAGCCATAATACACACACACACAGAGACACACGTGCACACACGCACACCCTCACTTCTGTCCTCTACAATTCCCCTGAAACAGGCTCCTTCAATTGGAATAACAAACTTTCAAGTTCTAGAATGAAGCTGAGGATGTGTATGTGAAGTTATCCTATTTCTCTAGTATCCAGTCAGCAGGTGACTGTTGACACTGGGTTCACATATCGAAATCCACGGATGGAAGAAGGATTGGTGAGAACCTTGAACAACAGGCCAATCACACGGCAAAGAAGGCCCCGCCCCTGGGAAGGGGAAGAGGCCAAGAAGAGGTAGCGCAGCAGTGGGAACACCAGCAGCTCCTGGAGTCTGTACGGATGGAAACCAGAGGCCTTGAGTCCATTATCCAGAGAGAAATGGAGCCAAAGAAGAAAGCACATGAAGGTGGAAAAGACAGAAAAAAACAAAGCATTTTCTTACTGAGAATAGAAAGTTACCCATCTCCTCGGCCTCCTCTCCCCAAACAAGACTGGTATTTTCTTTCGTTAACCTCTTTGAGGATGTGGTCAGATAGGAAATGCTCTCTACTTTATCAATTTATAAGAAAATCTATTAATTGTTCCCAGTGAAAATGTATTTGAATGTCAGCCCTAAGTGGTTCCTCATGTAGGAGTAAAGTAGATCGGGTCTGAATACGTTTATCTCCTGCCATGTGAAGCTTTGAAATCAAAGCAGAGGTAAAAATGTGCAGTGGTAAAAATATGCAGTGGTGTGAGCACATCAGACTAGGTCGGAACACTGCTGTAGCACTTAATGGTATGACCTTGAATAGGCTCCTTGATGTCTCTAAATCTCAGTTTTCTCATCCATACAATGGGAATAATAATATTACGTATCCATAATCCCTTATCAGCAATTCTGAAATCCAAAAGGCTCTAAAAGCAGATTTTTTTTAAGTTTGCAAGAAATTCATTTGATGGTAAAACCTGACCTGAACACTTACGAGACTTTATATAGCTTTTAGAAGCATGATTATCCATATGTTTGCTGCAGAAATATTAATGTCTGGGATGATGGATGTCACCCCAGACCTTGCTGGGGGTGTTAGGAAAAACACAGTATATACATAGATTGGTCTTTCAAAAATACAAACAATTCTGAATTCTGAAATATACCTGCATCTGGATGGAGTCTGGATAAGGGGTTGGGGACATGTACCTTGGGGGTTGTTGGAAGTACAAGTGAGATAATATGTGTGAAGTGCTGGTAACAATGCCTGACACTTTGCAAATGCTCAGGGAAACAAACTATTAATATAATTTATTATTTAAAAACACTCAAATAAGGAGTGATTCTTGTCTTGTTCTTGTCACTCTGGAATTTGCCCAGGGGAAACTCTGAGGCTCCGCCTCCCCTCCCACCAGCCCTGTCACCTCAAGAACCCACATTTTTGGGGGGAAAGAACCTCCCTGGTAAGGTTATGCACCATGTTCCTGCTGGTGCTGTGGAGTTCCCATCCGTCCACAGCCTAAAGCCAAGAAAAAGGCTGTGAACGCACAACATCCAAGGACAGCAAGGATAGGCAATGAAGGGAGGTCTGACATTGGACAGACTCCCCCCGAAGGTGGTGTGGCATGATGGAAGAGAGCTCAACTTTGGAGCCAGAGAGACCTCAGTCCTAGCTCTACCCTCGTCATGGCAGGAATCACTGAGTCTCAGTTTCTTCATGTGGACAGTGGGCTAATGATACTTAACTGAAAGTTTCGTCCTGAAGATAAAGCGCTTTGTGTGCGGCTTGGTATGCAGAAGGTCCTCAAAAATGAAGGCAGACAGATGCGTGCACACACTGTGTATACCAAGCAACAAAGAAAACCAAGGATACTACTAAATACAGTTCTGCCTTACCCTAAATTGGCCAGGGCTCCCCCGAGGAAAGGCTAAAGTCTTAGCTTTCCTGCAAAAGTTGAGGGTAAGAGGTTAGGCAGAAGGAGCTCTCTGTCTATGAAGACTTATAAACCCACAGTGGTGGAAGCAGGACCTGGGTTCTTTCTCTCCCAACAGGTGGTCACCCTATGCCTGCTTTGGGGACTTCTGGTTCAATAGTATGGGCATGCATAATATCACGTTGGGGATTACAAGGTGATTTGTGGATACACAGACAGTCAATAAGGCTCATTCACACCCTGAATCCAGTTTTTGGCCGGATTACCAAGTCCTAGTTTGACTCTCACCCTTATAAAAGGAATAATTTTAAAGTGTACCTAGGAGGAGAAGGGGCTGTTTTCTGCCATTCAAAGTGAATCCCTTTATAAAGGAGACCTTTCACCCAAGTAATCAACTCGTCCTCGTGTGGCCTAATCAACAATCAAACAAAAAGTAAACAGCTATTCACGACAGAGGGTGGCCTTGAGCTCACCCTCAGCCAATGGCTGATTTTCTACAGCTGGCGACTTTGACCCACATAATCACCTTTTCCTGGCCCTGAGCCATAGGGCTTGAGGAACGCCAGGAGTGAGGCAATTTTGGCTGAATGTGAGGGTCCCCCCTTTCCTGCCCTCCTACGGGCCTCAGGGACTCTCCCCTCATTCCAGGTGAGTCACAGCAGCATCTAGAACACACCTTCCCAGAGCCTGCCCTACCCCAGCATGAAGAGGCTGCTCAACTGTCCTTTGAATGGCGGCACTCTGTGAACTGACCTCTTCTTTTCACCGGAGGTGGGTCTGCAGCTTCACAGGCAGACCCACCGCCAGGTCAGGGCACCAACAATGCTGGGCCACAGGACGAGGGGCACAGAATGAACATGGGGGAGGAAAAAGGGAATTTTTAAGAAATAATTTGACATTTGGTTAATTTTTCTAAAGCATCAAATTATCAAATAAATATACCATACTGGTATAAATAAATAACTGAATAAATAAATAAATGTGGGAGAAAGGACAGCTCTTCCTTACATAAAAATTCTGATGAATAAATGTAGAAAGAATTAAGAAAATAGAAAATCATCATTAGAACACTACAGTGGTACTTGCTGCAGGCAAGACCCTGGGGAGAAACAGGATATTTGCATAGTCTCAAAGTATTTCCTTCATCATATTTATTAATAACAGAGAGAAAAATAGTATCTTTACAGAGAAGAAACCCCAGACGCACCTTAACCAAGTAATTAAGGTTAACATCACCAGTATTAAGACACATCAGTATGTACCCCCTGATATTTTGCACTGAGAAGGATAGTCTTGCCAAAAATGCATAACTTCAACTTAATCATCAGAAAACAGTGGACAAGCACAAATTGAGGGACATTCTGCAAAATAACTGACCAATACTCTTCACAAGTGTCAAGATCATGATAGACAAGGAAGACCGAGGAACTGTCACAGATCAGAGCCGACTAAGGAGATACGACAAGGCAATACAGCAGAAGATTCCAGATTGCATATGGGAACAGAAAAAGAACATTAGGAAGAAAACTGGCAAAATCTGAACAAAGTCAGGAGTTTAGTTAATAGTATTGTACTTGTGTTAATTTCTGAATTTTAATCATTGTACTCGGGTTATGCAAGAAGTTAACATTAGGGAAAGCTGGGTGAAGCTATGCTCTGTACTATTTTTGCAACTTTTCTGTAAGTCTAAAATTATGTCAAAATAAAAGGGTTTTTTTAAAAAAGAAGCATCAAAGTAATGAGACCATTGTTGAACTTCCTTGCATTTGCTGAAGGTTTGATATTGTTTCTATTGTGAATTCCATCTTGGGGGCGGGGAGAGGGAGGATGAGGCACCAGGATCATTTCAGGGCTTTGGGTCTCTAAAATCTGCTTTGGCCAAATTGACTTTATCTCCAGAAAATCACCAGTCAGCTCTATTTCTCACCTAAGCCCTTTCATCCCTCCTTGAAGACTGAAAGAACGTAGAAACACCTGCCACTGCATCACCCAACCCTCTGCCGGGATAGTTCTAAGGACTTGGGACCCTTCCTCCCAGGACGTGGCCATACTTTATGATGTCCTTAGGGCAATCCTACTGGAATAGACCATTCACTTGCAATTTAATTTCAGAGACAGAAGCATGCAATGGTTGGGGGCAGATCATTTCCTTAGGGTAATAATAGAACCTATCTTGCTAGTTGTAAGAATTATAGTAGATGAGCTGATACATGCTACAACGTAGATGAACCTTGAAGACAATATTAGAAGTAAAATAAGCCAAACACAGAAGAACAAGTATTGAATGATGTCACATACATGAGGTGCCTCAAATAAGCAAATTTATAGCAACAGAAAGTAGAATCATGGTTACCAGGGGCTGGGGTGGGGTGGGGGACAGGGTAATGGGGAGTTACTGTCTAATGGGTAGAGTTTCAATTTGGGAAGATGAAAAAGTTCTGGAGATGAATGGTGGTGATGGCTGCACAACATTGAATTGATTCTTAAAATTCACTTAAAATGGTTAAAATAGTAAATTTTGTTATGTATATCTACCATACCACAATTTTAAAAAAAAAGCAAATGAACATAAAAAGAATTGAATGAGGTGGTAGAAAGCTTCTATAGAACACTGGCCCACAGTGGACACTCAAATACCATTAGCTTTTTTCTTCACTAAAGTTTTAGAAAATAGAACTATTATATAATTGTTTAATGTGAATTTTGGCCATGGCAGCCACATACGATTTCCTACAATTAACTGTACTTTTAACTTCACTATGGTCTTCACAACATTTATTTTTTACACAACATTAAGACTGAATGATTAATCTTTAAAAAATATTAGATTCCGATGTCCTATAAAAGCACATCTGTTTAGAATAAGAGATAAAAACTGATACTGACTACATGATTCTCGATGCTGCTATAAGGAAATCTGACCACGGCTCTAGGTGTGACTTTACAAATATGCTTGCAATATACCTCAATTCTATTGATTAATTAAATTGTGTTCGTCGTCGGATTTGCCAAATCACTTTAACCTTCTCCCCACTTCCACTGACACTGCTGCCACCACCCCCACCACTTCCAGTTGAGGACACCTGAGCCACCTGAGAAGTAATTTCATCAGGAGGCTTGGTGTTGCTGTGTGGCTACTGTGGCCAAGCTTGAAAATCACTTTTATAGTTAGTAGTGTCATGACATTTTACTGCCACTGAGCGTGTGGTCAAACTCTGCTAATATGCTGAGACACGGCTGGCATTTCATTGGCCTTGTCACTCAGCCCTGGTTTTGTGACAAGGCTCCCCACTGTATAGTGAGACTAGCTCAGCCTTTCCTTAAATGAGGCTTACATGAAGGATCTGCCAAGGGTGAAACACTGTCTTGCAAAATGCTTTTTTTTTATGGCTTTTTGTGATGGAACATTGTATTGTTCCACATTTTAGCTTTGGTTTTGTAATCACTGATTACATAATGAATTCTGATTCTGTGCCTGCAGAATTGGTCTGTAGCACTGAAGACAGAGGAGAATGCAGCTACTTTAGAACATAGAGAGATTGAGGCACTCTGTGTCTGTCCCCTCCTACCTCTCCGCCACCATGCTTGCTAATCTTGTGAAAGATCAGTCTCACATTATACTACACTTCAGGGGGAAGGGGATGGGAGTGGCGCAGCATAAAACATCCTTCACTTTTGCACAGAGAGTAGCAGATCCTAGGATGATTTGAAATTTGCAATGTTATAAAACATCAGCTACCTCTAGTGGGGCCAACTGACTACCTCAGTAATCCACACGTGCTTAAAAGTCTGTGTCCTTTACCTCGAGATTAGGGTTGCCAGATGAAACACAGGATGCCCAGTTAACCTTTGAATTGCAAATAAACAGTGAATGTTTTTAAAAATATAAGTGGTGTCCCAAATATTGCAGGAGATATACTTACACTAAAAAATTACTTGTTTATCTGAAATTCAAATTTAACTGGGCATCCTCTGTTTTTATTTGCTAAATCTGACAGCCCTACTTGAGATCAGACTTCTGCCACTGTCCTATCCTCCAGGTCTGTCCTTGTGGAACTTCAGTAATGCATTCTGCCAAGAAGCCTGGGACAGAAGGAGGCAAAGGAAGAATCTAAACCACATTTGGCTTTTTGTTTTTATCTAACGCCAAGTGTCACAGATATTCATTAAATTCATAAGTAACTTAAAATCTTTCATTTGGACCGCTGAATTTTAGTTAATTTTTATCCTGAAACTTTAGCAAGATTGGATCCCATTGACAGGAAGGATGGTGAAAAGGGCAGAGAATGGCCTAGCAATTAGGAGACCTGGCCACTTATCCCAGTGGTGGGGCACTGTCTCTTTAGTCTCTGTATCTCCATTTGAAAATTTAAAGGATTGGATTAAATGACCTCTAAATTTCCTTCAAGGGCTAAAAATTCTATGATTCTACATTTAAAAGGTCTGATGCTTCCAAGGTATGTATTGAAAAATGACAATATTAGATGAAAAAAATTTTAAACGTCAGGGACTTTTTATTTATGCTAAAAATTTTTAATAAGTTACTTACCAAATTTCCATCTGAGAAGAGTATGAATCTTGACATCCTCAGAACTCTTGCTGTTATATTAAGTATTTTGTGCAAACTTTTTACTTAATTAGTATTCAGGTACAAGATTTGCCTGTCAGAATGCTCTAATAGAATTTCCTGTTTGCCTCTCATTCCTGAATGACTTTGGTAAAATCCAACATTCTAAATTTAAACTGTAACATGGACCCAACTTAATAGTAGATACTCTATGGAAAGATCAATATAATCTTGGTTAAAGGATCTTGGGTATTCAATGGAAATATTCTTAATCCAGGTCTAAAATATATGCTAAGGTAAAAGGCAAGGCCAGGTGCAGTGGCTCACCCCTGTAATCCCAGCACTTTGGGAGGCTGAGGCAGAAAAACTGCTTGAGGCCAGGAGTTCAAGACCAGCCTGGGCAACATGGCAAGACCTCTAGCTCTACAAAAAATGAAAAAAATTAGCCGGGCATTATGGTGCATGCCTGTAGTCCTAGCTACTTGGGAGGCTGAGGCAGGAAGATCTCTTGAGCCCAGAAGTTCGAGGCTGCAATGAGCTATGATCATGCCACTGCACTCCGGCCTAGGCAACAGAACAAAACCTTGACTCTAAAAAAAAAAAAGAAAGAAAGAAAGAAAAAGGCACTTAGGTGAGCATACTGCTCATTCTTTTCAAGTGAGTCAACAAACATTGATCACTTGGGCCACTTCACGTATTCCTCTGGCTTCAACCTCCACTTACATGGCTTCCAAATCTCTATGTCCACATTCATTTTTCTCCTGAGTTTCAGAACCAAATTTCCAACTCCCTACTAGAAATCTCTACCTAGATGTCCCACAGGCACCCCAAACACAGTAAATCCAAAACAAACTTCCTATTATATTCACCCCAAACCAGCTCTATTGGTTTCCTCAAACTTGGTTAATGTATTATTGTCTACCATCATTATTAGTACAAGCTAGAAATCTGGTATTATTCCCACCCTGAATCAGTAGATTACCAAGTCCACTCAATTCTACCTCCTAAACATTCCTTGAACCTATGCCCCCTTTGTCCATTCCAAGGCCGCTGCCTTAGTTGAAGCCCTCTCACCAGGACTCCTGCAGGTAGTAGTCTTCAGTCATTACCATCCATCCACACAGACACAGAGTGATCGTTCTAAAATAGAGCTCTGATCATCCTAACCCCTGCCTGCAAAAGCCTTCCACTGCCTGGGAAAGAAGGTCTAAACTCTTTAGGTGACGAATGTGGCCTTTTGGCTTCTGACCACAGCCAATTGCTTCAGTTTCATCTCCCTCCTCCATACTCGAGCACCCAACAACTTGCCACTTCCCCAATCCATCGTCTCCTTCCACGCTTGCCTATGCTCATCCCTGTATGGAAATATCCCTCCCTCCCTCATTTTCTGCAGCTGGCAGATTCCTACTCATCTTTCAAGACCTTGTTCAGGTGTCACCCTTGGGCAGGCTTCTCTGATGAGGCCCCTGACTAACTCCACCCCAAGCAGGGTTAATGACTCCTTCTCCTAGAATGCCTCAGCACATTGTTTATGCCTCAGTTGTACTCTTTGCATTACAATTATGTACTTTCCACCTGCTTCCTCTATTAGACTACGAACACTTTGAAGATGGGGTCATGGTTTATTTGGCTTTGCATCCCTAGGACCCAGCAAAGGGGCTGGTACAAGACAAGTGCTCCATAAGCATTTGGGGGTGGGGGAGGGAGAAGACGGATAAACGAAATTTAAAAAGAAGGGACATTTCTACACAGGCTTTGTTGTAAGTGCTTTATCTCATTTATTTTCTATAAGAGAACTTTACCATATAGAGGTTCTTATAGGAAACTATTACCCCCGTTTTATAGATTAAAAACCAAGAGTTTGGCCAAGCACAGTGGCTCATGCCTGAAATTCCAGCACTTGGGGAGGCTGAGGTGGGAGGATCGCTTGAGGCCAGGAGTTCGAGGTTACAGTAAGCTGTGATAGCGCCACTGTACTCCAGCCTGGGGGACAGAGTGAGACCCTATCTCTAAAAAATAAAAGAAAAAAGAAAACAAAAAACAAAAGGAACAAAACCATGAGTTTAAGTAACAAGCCCAAGTTCACATAGTTAATTAGCAATAGAGCCTGTACACGGCCTTTGTTCCTCGAGATTCTTTCCTTTCCCAACATGGGGGGAGTATTAAGGAGCAGGGGAGAAGTCCGATGTGAGGCAGCATTAAGGGGACACTGTGAGAAGCAAGGATATTCTACAGATTGGATAATCTGGCTCTCAAGTATTACAACTTATTAATAATTAAATAGTCTGTGAACCCCATCTAAATTCCAGGGTTCCTTTTTTCCATTTTTTTACTTTTTACATTTTTTGTTGTTGTGAAATATTAGCTATCACAGAAAGAGTGGATAAACATGTATGTATGATTTAAGAATAATTACAACCTGTGCAACTCCCACCCACGTCAAGATACAGCATTGCCAGAGCCTCAGAGCCCTGCCCTCTTTGTCTTTCTTCCTGATCACTAGAGGAACCACCATCCCAACTTCTGTGATAATAATTTCCCCGCTTTTATTTATTGCTCTTTGCTATAATAACACACACACACAGATGCTTCTTGACTTATGTTGGAGTTTCGTCCTGATACACTTATCGTAAGTGGAAAAGGCATGTAATACACCCAACCTACTGAACATCATAGCTTAGCCTAGCCTACCTTAAATGTGCTCAGAACACCTATATTAGCCTAAGTTGGGCAAAAATCATTGAAAAGAAGCCTATTTTATAATAAAGCATTGACTATTCCATGTAATTTATTGAACGCTGTACTGAAAGTGAAAAACAGAATAGTTGCATGTGTACTCAAAGTACAGTTGCTACTGAATGCATATTGCTTTCCCACCATCATAAAGTTGAACCATTGTAAGTTGGGGACGACATATTAATATATTTGTGTATAATAGTTCCTTGTTGCTGCTATAACAAATTACCACAAACTTAGTGGCTTGAAACAACACAAATTTATTATCTTACACTTCTGGAGGTCAGAAGTCTAAAATGAGTCTTCAGGGCTGTGGTCCTTCTAGAGGCTCTGTTGGGAGAATCTGTTTCCTTGCTTTTTCCAACTCCTAGAGGCTGCCTGAATTCCTTGACTTGTGGCCCCTTCCTCTGTCTTCAAAGCCAGCAGCAAAGTTGTTTCTCTGCTCTCTGTCTCCTGCTTCTGTTGTTTTCTCTCTGACTCTGGTCTTCTTGCCTCCCCCTTATAAGGCCCTTTGTGATTACACTGGGCTCAAGTAGGTAATGCAGAATAATCTCAAGATTCTTAATGACATTTGCAAAGTCCTTTTTGTCGTGTAAGGTAACATATTTACAGGTTCCATGGCTTAGGACATGGTCATCTTTAGAAGTTATTATTCAGCCTATCATAACTCCTAAACAATTTCCTTTAGTTTTGCTTGTTTTTGAACTTTATATATGTGGGATCACATTGTATATATTATTTTATTCATGTAACACATTTACATTTAATGTATTTATTTATATGTTGGAGTTCAAAACTACCATCTCATTTATATTTGCCCCATCTGTTATATGTTGCCTTTTCTTTCTTGCCTTCTTGGATTGTTTGAATTTTTTTTTTTTTGTCATTCCATTTTTTTCCTTCTATTGGTATGGACATTATACACTATTTTTTAGTGATTATCCAAGAAATTAATGTGCATCCTTAATTTAATCAAAGCTGGAATTTAACCAATGCCTTTCCCATTCTTTCATACAATTCAAAGACCTTAGAACATTTTAATTTCATTTACCCTTCCTGACATGTTATTATTGTGAGGTATTTTAATTCTATCTTGTTTTTATTGTTGTTTTTTGCTTTTGCCCTTTAAGATAGTATTGTTGTTTTATACAGTTAATATTTACTTAGCTGTATCCATATACTTACCACTTTCTTTGATCTTTCTTCCTTTTTCCTTATCAGGTCACCCTCATGAGATCACCTGTATTCTACCTAAAGGAAAGGTCTGAAGTCAGAGTGTGCTGGTAGCAAAATCTGTCACTATTGATCTGTCTAAAAATGACTTTATTTTGCCCTCATTCTTGAAAGATACTTTTGCTGAGTGTAGAATTCTAGTTTGGCAATTAAGTTCAATTATGGTTCCATTCCACTGGCTTCTGGCTTTCTTTATTACTTGCTTTGTTTCTCTTGAGAATTCAGCTACTGTCTAGTTGCCACTAGTTTGAAGATCATTTTTTTTCTTTGGTTGATTTTAAGATCTTGTCTTTCCTTTATTAAAGTTTCACAATGATGAGTCTAGATACAGATTTCTTTTTATTTTTCCTGCGTATCATTCTTGAATCTTTGAATTGATGTCTTTAATCAGTTCTGAAAATTTTTACTCATTGTCTCTTTAAATATTGTCTTTCTCCAAGCCCCCTCTTTCCTTTCCTTCTGTGAGTCTGATTAAAGGAATGTTAGATCTTTTCACTCTATAATTTCCATGTCTTTTAACCTCTCTTTCATATTTTCTATATTGTTGTCTCTCTGTACTATACCCGGAATAATTTCTTCTGATCTGTATTTCAGTTCTCTAATTCTCTTTTCAGTTGTATCTAAACTGCTATTAAACATGTCTATTTAGAGTTTGAAATTTTGGTTATTGTATTTTTATTTTGAGAAGTTCTATTTGGTTCTTTTTCATACCTGCTAGGTCACCTTTATAGTTACCTTTCCCATATATTGTTTTTCTGGGTTTTTTTCCTTTAAATTTAATAAGCATAGTTGTTTTTATAGACTCCATCTAGTAATTTCAAAATCTGAAGTCTTTACAGGTCTCTTTCTTCTAGTTCTGATTCTTGATGGCTTATTTCCTTGTAGGCTTGGTTATTTTTGACTGTGTGCTGTTCATTATCCTTAAAAATTTATTTGTAGGGGTGGTGAATTCTTTGAAGCCTGGGGTAAAGCTAATTATCTGCAGAAAGAACTTGGATTTGTCTGTGTCAGGCACCCAAGGGCACTTTAAACTAAATTCACAACTTCAGAGATTTTTATGTTTTTATGGTTTCTTTTGTTTATTTGTTTATTTTTTGACCACCAAAATGAAATTAATTTGGAAGCTATGGAAGGACCAATTTGCACTTATAACTTCTCAGGGCAGTTCCCTACTATTGCCACCTACCCTGTTCTGATCATCATAAAGGCAATTTTTCCTGTAATCTCCTGGGCCTGATGATAAAGGCACATTTACTTTTGTTTCACTCTTGCTCTGTGGGGTTGACCCATATTAGTAAGAGGAGGGCCAGGCCCTGGGTTATAATTCTGTGTCCCTTGTCCCAAGAAGCCCTCAGAACCAAAGTTCAAGTTTGCCCAAATTGGCAAATGCCCTTAGTATTATACAAAAACAGATTTAAGGCTCCACTTAAATTTCAGAGTTCTTATTTTTCATTTGATTTTGGACTTCAGTTTTTTACTGTCTTGCCAGGTCTTTGATGCTTTTAAGAAGTTAAAAAAAAATTTTAGTGAGCATGTTTGGTTGTTTACAAGGGGTGGTTAGTCTGAATACCTATCCAGCCTTATTCCTGGAAATGGAAATCTCTTCCCAATCTTCCTGGGCTTTCTTGAACTGTGCACATAGAAACTAAAAAACAGGCTGGGTGCAGTGGCTCACATCAATAATTCTAGCATTTTGGGAGGCTGATCTTCCTGGCCAAGGATTGCTTGAGGCCAGGAGTTTGAGGCTGCAGTGAGCTATGATCAGGCCACAGAACACACACATTAAAAAAAAGAAACTAAAAAACCATTATAACCTGCTCTCAGCAAGTTAACATATGGAAAAGCAAGCATATGTTTTTTAAGTCTTCTGCATGTACTTCAGGAAAAGAATCACTGCAAGTTTCCTTTAAATAGACTACAAAAATTGAATTACATAAAATTTTTCAGGAACATGTCTGAAATTTTCTAAGAAATGATTTAATTTTCTAACTACTATTAGAAATAGTATTTTCTACTATTAGAAAATTTAATTTTCTAACTACTATTGAATTATTTTAAAATGGCAACACTTTATCAAGAAATTACTTTTCCAGCAAACTCAGCCACCCAAGAATCCAGGAGGAAATACAAAATGACTCTACATAGTCCAATAGATGGCACAAAGTTCATCACCTTATTTAATGTCCTTTATTCATCAGCAAGTCCCTAAGGTTTCATTTAGAGCCTATTAACTCTTATTTTATGCACAATTCAAACTTGGTTCTGTGGTTTTCCAGCCCATAATCCCTAGAAACAATAACTTGAAAGTAGACATGCATTTTTTAAAGGTAGGCTCATCATAAAAGGCAGGAAAAGAATCTGACAGCTCCACAAGGAGAGAAAAATCTGTCCAAAAAGCTCAAGAAGAAGCACAATGGAAACATTTAGCCCAACATACCACAAAAACTTGTGGGAGGCTTACTGCACTACTCCACAATGTAGTGAACAAACACTTATGTTCTTGGTGTTGATCCTGAGGCAGCATTAAACTAGTTGTTTCTGCAAGTTAGGAGGGATGTAGAGCCTTAATACATTTTCTGTATTTATATTATTTTATTATTATTATTATTTTGAGACAGGGTCTCACTCTGTTGCCTGGGCTAGAGTACAGTGGTATCATCATAGCTCACTGCAACCTCCAACTCCTGGGCTCAAATGATCCTCCAGCCTCAGCCTCCCAAGTAGCTGGGACTACAGGCACATCGCCATATCCAGCTAATTTTTTTTTTCTATTTTTTGTAGAGATGGGGTCTTGCTTTGTTGCTCAGGTTGGTCTCAAACTACTCGCCTCAAGCAATCCTCCCACTTCAGCCTCCCAAAGTGCTAAAATCACAGGCAGGAGCAACAGAGCCCCACCTATGTTTATATATAGAGAGAGTATATATATATAAGGAATTAATATTTAAAATTTTATGGTGAATTTTTTTTTGAATTGGAGAATCTCACTCACTAGTAGGGTCCAATAAATAAGGATTTCCGTATTATAGCCCCTTAAAATCCAATTTCCCTCTGAGACTGAGTCCAGAAAATTCAGAGCTTATAAATGCCCTAAATGTGCCTTTTAGTCCTTTAGCCTCCATTCTAGGAGTTAAAGAAGGAGTATTTTTCTCAGTATCACTGAGTTCTAAAGTATGGATTTAAGAGAAAACAACTCTAGTGGCCTCATGTGAGAGAAAGAGTCAGAGATAGAAGGTCTGGCTCTACTTCAGACAGCCCCATTTTGGGCAGGTTTTGTAAATACACAAAAGAGAACTTTGTCAGTGGGAAGGGAGGATAGGAAAGAAAATGCTCCCCAGACTTTCTTGCTATTGTTTATCTCTCTTTTAGCAGGAGTAATATCATCCCTGCCTCCTGATATATGTTAGAAGCCAGGATTCTCAACGTACACATTGATTTTGGATCTAACTGAAATGTGGGTCCTGTTCCCGTGACATTTGAATCACCACTTGAAAGGTTTTAGTCCTTGCCGATCCCGAGAGGAGGAGCTGAATTTTAGGATCATTTTCATTATTATATCATCAGTAACATTCCAGAGTCTCAAAAACTGGAAAACCCAGCCATCTGCTCATTGCTAGGTGCTAGCTACCCCAGCCATATCATTCCAATGTAATTCCCTGTATTTTCCCCTTAGTATGTATCACACCAACTTGGGCTTGACTTTTTAAGTACTTAATTTATATTTATAAGTTTTTTTCTTTTTTATTCTGTCAGTGGAGTTAACATCTGAGCTGTAGGAGAAAAGGACTTGCATTTTGTTTGGAATTGGCAGATAGATTTCCTTTTGCAAGCCAATTCTGGTCGATTTGATGGAAAGTCCTGTTTTGAAGGATATTGAAGCTGCTTCCAGGCTCAGCAGAAAGAGCACAGGGATCCATTAGCAACATCGGCCCCAAGACAAAGAGGGAGTGCAGCGTGCACATCAAATATTTGTCATCCTTGGTTTGGTTCAACAAATATTTATTGAGTGCCTATTATACACCAAGTAGTGTCTAAAGTGCAGGCGTTTTTTTGTTGTTTGCTCTGTAGTGTTTTTATTTTCAATAAAGGAGACATGGTTCCTGCCTTTCAGAAGGTATAATAAATGACAGCCATCTGAGCAAACAATTAAAATGCAGTGTGGAATATGCAATAATGAAAGTGTGTACTCTGAGGCTATAAGGTCCAGAGGGTCAGAGAGGAAGGGGTGGGATGGGACAGCAGGGATGGAGTTGAAAAGAAGGTCAGACTCCAGCAGCCTCAGCGTTGGCCTGAATCTACTCCCCTGTCACCTTAATCTCTTCCAAATGGCAGAGGCCCAGTATATTCCCCGTTTCTGGGCAAATTTCCTATAGGCAGGCACCCTGATAAGTAGCCCATGTAGCACCTTTCCCTGTTGTCCACAGTCTTCGTCTTATTACGGATGACTCCTCTCTGAGTGCCACCAGGGTAGGCGACTGCCCTGTGGGCGTCTGAAGCAGCCAAGGCAGGACTGGAGAGAGAGCGCTTCTGCGGGCCCAGGCTTTCACAGCAGCCGTGCTAACAATGACAGGAGTAGCCCATAGCCAGGAATAAGTATTCTTAGAGGGCACAAGCTTTGTGAGGAGTTCAGGAAGGACAAAATCCAGAATAATCCAAGGTTTGTAAAAAACACTAAACAAAAGGGCTTTTCATAGGCTATGTTTGAATCAAAAAGACCAACCAAGACTATGATTCATTGCTTGGGAGAGGTCTGTAATGCTAACAGATTATAAGGAAAAGTTGTAAGGACCGAATTATTATTTTGCATCACTTTCCTTTATATAAGGTGTTTCCCACAGGGTGGAGCATCAGAATTGGCCAGAGTATTTGTTACAATGCATATTCCCAGGCCCCATCTCCACTCTACTAAGCCCAAATCTCTGGGAACAGACTGGGAATCTACAGTTCTAACATGCTCTGCCCCCATCCAAGCAATTCTGATGTATGTTCACTAAAGATTTAAAACCACTACTCTTAAGGACAGACCAATAATAGTTATAAGGAAATTGAAGCCCAAGATAAGTGAGCTGGTAAGAGAGTACCAATGGCTTCAAATGAGTTTAATTCTGCAAATCCTATAAAATACTTCCAAGATAATGTATAAATAATTTGCAGATGTGATCATACAAATATTGACATCAATCTTTAAGAAATCATGGAAAATGGCAGAAGTGCTAGAAGCTTGAAGATAGGCAAATATTAGTTGCCATTAAGTAGCAAAAAGGGACAGTTAAGAAAATACACAACTGTCAGTTTTATGTGGCTACTTAGCCAAAGTTTGGAGTGTTTATAAGCACTCACTCAAAAATGCATTGCTGATCATTAAGAGTCAGTCTGGAGCCACCACAAACAAATCTATATGTGTCTTTTGTTTTAAGCCACTTCACCCCTTGCTGAAAGTAGTCAAGTTATAAATTATAAATAAAAAACTGTACATACTAAACTAACCTCATTTCCTTTTTTTTTTTTTTTTTTTTGAGACAAGGTCTTGCTCTGTCGCCTGGGCTGGAGTGCAGTGGTAACATCATAGCTCACTGCAACCTCAAACTCCTGGGCTCAAGCGATCCTCCTGCCTTAGCCTCCTGAGTAGCTGTAGCTGGAACTACAGGCACACGCCACCATGCCTGGCTGATTTTTCTATTTTTTGTAGAGACTGGATCTTGCTCTTGCTTAGGCTGGTCTCAAACACCTGGCTTCAAGTAATCCTCCTGCCTCAGCCTCCCAGAGTGCTAGGATCACAGGCATGAGCCACCACGCCCAGCCTCATTTCCTTTTTTTATAAGGTTGATAAAACAGTAGATGATGAAATTAGCTGGTTTTTGCTAGGCCTTTGACAGTGTCTCATGATATGTAGTGGACAAGATGGAGACCCTGAGAAAATTGATAGGACTAACCATTAATATTTATTGAGAGGCTACTACACATTAGGAACCACACTAAGCATTTTGTAAGTACTAATTCATTTAATCCTCACCCTATCCCTATAAAGTAAAAACAATTGTCTCATCTTACAGATGAGAAAACTAAGCAGATATTCATCAGGTAATTTGTCCAGAGTCATATAGCTAGAATATGGTAAAGCTAGGGTTTGAACTAGAGTCTACTCTACTCTGGAATCTACCCCAGATCAAACCTGGGGTGCCTAACAACTGCACATTATTTCAGAGGGATGGATGGAGTCACAGCTGGGTAAAATGCCATGTTCAGAAACAGTTGATGTGTGGATTCATGCCAAGCTGAGGGAACTCACTAATGGCTGCCACCAGTCTACCAAATTGGCCCAGGGCTGCTCAACATTTTTATTAGTGACTTGGATAAAGATATAGAAGTCAGGCTTATGAAATTTACAGATGGCAGAAAGCTAGAGGGGAGGGATAGCTAATATAATAAATGAGAGAATCATGATTCAGAATGATCTTGGCAGATGGGAATACAGGCCAGAGCCAACAAGATGAAATTTAATAAGGAACAAGGTAAAATCCTTTACTCTGGTTTCAGTGGTAAGTACAATTAGGGATACCCAGCCTAAGAGCATAAGAAAAAAATTTAGAAACCTAGGAGATTAATTAGATCCATTGATACAGTCAGTTTCCTATAGATTGAGTTCAAAATGCTATATAGTCATGTCCCAAATAATGACGTTTCAGTCAATGATGGGCCACATATATGATGGTGGCCCCGTAAGATTATAATGGAGCTGAAAAATTCCTGTTGCCTAGTGACATTGTAGCTGTCATAATGTTGCAGTGCAATACATTACTCATGCAAATCTATGATGAAAAAAAGAAACAAACCAAGCAAACCACTGTGGACATATTTCTGAAAGGAGTGACACCTTTTTAAGAAAAGCCTCAGTCAGGTCCTCCAGGGGGTATCCAGACGAAGGCACTGTCATCACGGACGACAGTTCTATTCACATTATTGCCCCTGAAGGCCTTCCAGCAAGACAAGATATGGGGGTGGAAGACAGTGATATTGATGATCCTGACCCTGTGTAGGCCTAGGCTAGTGTGTGTTTGTGTCTTAGATTTTAACAAAAAAGTTTTAAAAACTAGAAAACTTAAAAATTTAAAAATAGAAAAAAGCTTATAGAATAAGGATATAAAGAAAGAAAATACTTTCGTACAGTTGTACAATATGTTTATGTTTTAAGTTAAGTGCTATAAACTAGTCAAAAAGTTAAACAAAAGTTTAAGTTTATAAAGTAAAAAAGTTACAATAAGCTAAGGTTAATTTATTGTTAAAGAAAGAAAAATGCTTTTTAATAAATTAGTGCAGCCTAAGCGTCCAGTGTTTATAAAGTCCACAGTAGTGTACAGTAATGTCCTAGGCCTTCATACTCACTCAGCGCTCACTCACTGGCTCACCCAGAGCAACTTCCAGTCCTGCAAGCTCCATTCATGGTAAGTGCCCTATACAGGTGTAACATTTTTTATCTTTTATGCTGTATTTTTACTGTACCTTTTCTATGTTTAGATACACAAATACTTACCATTATGTTGAAATTACCTACAATATCTAGTGTGGTAATATGCCATACAGTTTTGTAGCCTAGGAGCCACAGGCTATACCACATAGCCTAGGCATGTAGTAGGCTATACCATCTAGGTTTGTGTAAGTACACTTTATAATGTGCATTTCTCAGAACATGTCCCTGTCTGGCCAGGTGCAGTGGCTCACGCCTGTAATCCTAATACTTTGGGAGGCCGAGGCAGGAGGATTGCTTTAGGCCAGGAGTTTGAGACCAGCCTGGGCAACATAGCAAGAGCCCATCTCTAAATTAAAAAAAAAAAACCTGCGAATGTATCCCTGTGTTAAGTGACACATGACTGTATATGCAACAACAACAAAATGTACTTCTATGTCTAACTGGCTCCCTGACTCACACCCCTCCAAAGCTGAAGCTACCATTTATCATCAAGTCTGAGATGCTGTTGATTATAAGATGCACCAGTGTTTGAGTACCACTGAGGAAGGAGGAAAAATACCATCAATTAAACTAAGGCATAACGCTTCCATCTCACTTAGCATTTTATTTTATGATGATTGAAAGAGCCTTTTAAACTTTAATAGCACTTTGAGGAAGACAGGTCACCGCACAGCAGAGCTGGCCACTCCTGTGCCCGACTCACAGCTCACTGAGCCGTTCACTCTGGCCTAGGAGCAGGTAGGCCTGAAGCCTCGCCAAGGCCTTGGCCTTTAAGGACACCAGAAAGACACCGTGGAGCCAGAGGTGGCAAGCCATCGAATTAAAGTCACATTAACCAGCCTCAAGGGAAAACCCCTGGAGAAGGTGTGGGCTGATTTGATCAGAGGCACAAAAGAAAATAACCTTGAAGTGAAAGGGCCTATCTAGATGCCTACCAAGACCCTGAGAATCACTAACAGAAAAACTTGTACTGAAGGTTCTGAGTCGTGGGATCGTGTCCAGGTGAGAATGCACAAGCAGTCGCTGATTTGCACAGTTCTTCCAGGATTATTAAGCAGATTACTTCCATCAGTGTGGAGCCAAGAGTAGAGGTTGAAGTCACCATTGCTGATGTTTAAATCAACCACTGTACTTTAATTAATTGATTATCAGCTGCTGAAAAAATTGTATAATAGACATAGGTTTTATCACATATCAGTGTGCACAAAACACAAGGAAAATATAAGAGAAATAAATTGGTTAAGGTATTCCCCAAACTTCTCATTATGAGTCTAATCTTCTGAAATGTGTTTCACTTCAGACTTGTGTGTATATATCTTGTTTTTCCAAACACAGTTGTCCTCTACACCATCAGGATCGTGTCGGTTACTCAGCATTACTTTCTTTCTTTCTTTTTTTTTTTGAGACAGGGTTTCACTCTGTTTCCTGGGCTAGAGTGCAGTGGCGTCATCATAGCTCACTGCAACCTCAAACTCCTGGGCTCAAGCGATCTTCCTGCCTCAGCCTCCCGAGTAGCTGGGACCACAGGCACGTCACTACGCCTGGCTAATTTTTTAATTTTTTGTAGAGACAAGGTCTCGCTATTGCCCAGGCTGGTCTTGAACACCAGGCTTCAAGCAATCCTCCCACCTGGGCTTCCCAAAGCTCTAGAATTACAGGAGTGAGCCACCACACCCGGCTCTTGGCCTTTCTTTAAAGAATTCTTTCAAGGATTTTCTCCCAAGCCAGTGATCACTCCCCACCCCTCAAGTTTTAATGCTGATCCTTTCTTGATATTTTCAGAGGTGTCAGCAAAGGGTTTCAGAAAACAATCAGCCTTATATTACTTCCTGAAATGGTCCTTAAATTGTTTGTTGAATGAAAAGTTGATGGGTCGCAGTTATCCATCCATTCATGCTATCAAAAATATAAAGCAAGTTGGCCCTTGTGCAGGCAGTGACATTCTCATCATGCCTGTCACCTGGCCAACAGCAATTATATGACACCCTGGATCAGAAGAGGCATCTTGATTTCAGAGAGGTTGAATGTAGAAAGTTATCTAAGAATTGATAAAATACAGTATTTATGCTTAACTTGCAGGTCCAACCCCATCCAAACTTTGGGATCCACCCTGTCCCATGACAAGGGAGGTTCAAGAGACTCTTTTATATTCATTGATTTTATAGTCACAGTTCTGTCTACTCTAGTGTAACTTAATCTAATCATCCATAATTTTGTTAAGACAAGTTTGAATCCTCAGCTTGCAGGCAGGGGCATGAGTCAGTTGCGCAGCTACAGAGTGGCTTTGACCCACTGACATCCGGTGGCACCATTTCCTCGCATCTTCCTGGTTCTTTACACTTCGTGGAATGGGCGGCAGTCATGAAGTTAGGGAGTTTGAAACAACATAGGATGTCTCCTTCATAAATATAATAGTTAAGAGCTTAAAAATTGGGCTCAGGCAGACTTGAGTTCTGTCCTACAGATCTTACATTACATGTAAGATCTTGGTTGAGTTAGCCTTGCTAAGCTTCAGTGTTCTCATAGGTATAATAGAGGCTGCCATATTTACTATTAAATAAGACGATATATATAAAGTACTGAGTACTTAGCACATACAGTATATGAACAATAAATGGCACATCAGAATGAGTTTCAGATGGATCAAAGATTAAAATGTAAAAAGTGAAATAATAAAAATATTTGAAGACAATTTAGGAGATTATTTTTATATCAGAATGGAGAAGTCTTTTCTAAATACGATATATGTAAAGAAGGAGGAGAAGAGGAAAAGAAGCCCAAATAAAAAGATTGATACATTTGACAACTTGAAAAATAAAACTTTTCTACAAAGAAAAAAAAAAATAACATTAAGTGAACAAATAAAAAACCGGAAAAATGTGTTTGTATCTTATAACACAAAGAGTTAATTTCCTTAATATATAAAAAATCTTCTAGACATCAACAAGGGAAAATTAGCAGGGCATGGTAGTCCCAGTTACTAAGGAGGCTGAGGCAGGAGGATCACTTGAGCCCAGGAGTTTGAGGCCACGGTGAGCTATGATTGTGCCACTACACTTCAGCCTGGGTGACAGAGCAAGACCCTGTCCCTGAAAAAAAAAAAAAGACAGAAAGAAAAAAAAGAAATCAACAAAGAAAAGACCATTAAACGACTTGAAAATCTTACAGAGAATGTTTAAAAGAAATATAAATTGCTCTTATATCTATAGAAAGATGCTTAACCTCACTCATAAGAGAAGAAGTCAAGTGGATAAGTCAAAACTACAATAAGCTCTTTGGCTTCGGCACCCTTCCCCCAACCCTGTGCAGTGCTGCCTGCCAGGACCTCTCCCCAGCGGCAAGTGCAGGCTGTTCCTCACACGGTCTCTCTTCGCCTTGGCCTCCCTCGCTTGCCTCCTTCTAGGAACCCCCAACGAGCCGGAGGCCTTGAGGAAGGAAATGCTTCCCCCCTCCACGGGCATCAGTTTTTCAGTCTAGTTTCCAGGTTCTAAAGATTCTAGTCTGGCTCCCCCATTGAGGACTGAACTTCAATTAGGATAGAGCTTTAAAACATCTTTTGTTATTACAGAAGTATTGGGTCCACATCCAGGGAGCAACAGTCAGGAATAATCTGCACTGATCAACCCACAAGCTACAACTTTACACTGCAGAGTAAAATGTTCTGTTCTTGAGATGAAGAGCAGTGCCTTCAAGGCAGGGAGGCCAGCAGGGCGATGGGCGCTGAAACTGTGTCACTCCAGAAACAGCTGAAGGAACGGAGGACACTCAGGTTAGGGGAAACTCCTTAAAGGGAACACAATCATAGCTGTCCTAAGCAGGTGAAGGGCTGTCCTTGGAGAGTGGCGAGGCTTGCTGCGTCCGGCCACTGAAGGCAGGACTCAGAACGCCAGAGAGAAGTCACTGGGAGAAGATCTGATAAACTGCAGGAGAATCAGAGCTCACTAAAAACAGAGTGAGTGCCTGTTAAGGAGTGACCTGTCTGTAGCTGGACATATTTGAGCAAACCGTGGATGATGGGCTCGGAGGGAAAAATCCTCAGAGACCACCACTGGCCAACCTAAGCTCTCTTTCTCTCTCTCTCTCTCTCTCACACACACACACACACACACACACACTCCATTCTCTATCTCTCCTTTCCCAGCTTTGTTTTTCTCCTAAGCACGTATCACCCTTCTAACATCCTATACATGTCACTTTTTTATCTTGTTTATTGTCAGTCTCCCCCACTAGAATCCCTCCTGGGCATAAGGGATTTCGGCCATTTTGTTCACTGCTACATCCCCAGTGCTTAGGGCATGCGCGTAGCAGGCATTCATTGCTGAAGGGGTGAACGGCCAGGGATCGTGGTAGGAGACCCTGCCTGGGCTGGGGGGTGGGTCTGACCCTCTGGGTGCCTTCCAGCTCTAAAACCCTAGGATTTGATAAACCTTCAGAAGTGTGCCCCCGTGGCTCTTGGCATTGGGAGTTACCCCCTGGCCGGAGAGGCATGTGGCTAAGAGGACTGGCAAAGCCATGTGTGCAGATTTCTCAATAGGCAAAGAGTGCACGTGGTCAGCACTGAGCTGGGACGGACCTGCGGTTGTTGGGGTGAGAAGGAAGGCGCCAGGGAGGAGGAGGGATTTGAGACCAGGCTACTCAGGGGAAGGCTTGGGTTTTGGATGCGCCTCTCAGCCCTTGAGCAAGTTAATTCATGTCTCTGAGACTCCATTTCCTCATTTATACAAAACTTACAGGACTGTTGTGAAAATTAAATGTGAACCACCTGGCTGAGAGCCAGTCACGGGAGTCTCTTGTTCAAAGTGTTTGCTCCCCTTGCAGTGATTGCTGTCGGGTTGTTTCACTTGCATTTTAACTGGGTGGGATTTTATAGAGATGTGTAAAGAGGACTTGTGAAGTAGAGGGCAGGGCCGCTACAGAGACTTAGATGCAGGAAAACAAAAGTTATACTGGAAACATAATCCAGCCCAGAGCTCAAAAGCAGGGAGCCTACACCCAAACTACCTGGGTGTAGATTCTGACTCTCACACATACTAACTGGGTGACCTCAGGCAAGTTACTTAACCTCTCTGTGCCTCAATACCCTCATCTGTAAAATGGGGCTAATAACAGTACATATGTTATGGGGCTATTGTGAAGATTAGGTTACCATATGTAAAGTGCTTAGAATAGCGACTCGCACAATATGTGCACTCCGCAAGTGTTCACTGTTAGGGTCATTATGTATTGGGAAGAAAGTCTAGAAACTCTACCACAGATCCATTTGGTTGAAGGGGAGGAGGGAGATGTGGGAAGGCAGGCTGAAATGTGACATAAGGGTCATGACTGGCTGGCATCTGCCACACAGGGGCTTTTCATAGGTGCAAGTCCAGGCCTGGCCCCATTTCCTTCTGCCTCCCACAGAAAGCCTCTCCCAACTGCCCTGCCCCTGAGGTCCCAGGGCACCATGGATTGATACTTTATATGCACTACCTTGTATTATCATTTATGACTTTATATTCTGCCTCCTCAACTCAAATGTAAACCCATTGAGGAAGGAAAGAAAATACCTGGCACAGGCCTCATTCAGTCTGGTCCCTTTCCACTTAGCTGTGAGCGTGAGGAGCATGTGGGTGGTGGTCAGGAACAGCCCTGGAATCGGGCAGCCCTGGGTTTTAATCCCAGCTCTCTTCCTAGCTATATGACCTGGGAAAGTTGCTTAACCTTACTCTTACTAGACCTTGGTTTCATCATCTATAAAATGGGGACAGTGCTATTACCTACCCCAGAGGTATGCCATTGTAAAGATCGAGGCAGTGGCTGAAGAGTGTTTAGCATGGAGCCCTTGGTCACAGTAAACGTTTAATAGGGGGTAGTTTTGACTGTGCTGAAGGTAGAAGAGAACACCACTCAGAAGGGATCCTATTAGAAGCACAGTGTGCGGTTTACCGTGGATTGGAGTACAGAGAGCAAGGGGAGGTCCCCACTGCCACAGTCCAGCATTGAAGTGATGACTGGCGATTGACCTATACTCTTTGGCCCCCGGCCACCACCCCCACCCCTCCGCAAGGTGGTGGTACTGGTCATTTACTCCCATGAAGATGACAGTCTTGGTTTCAATATCAAAACGTTAAGTACCTGCTGTGGATTGTACCAACATCCATTTCCTAGTTGCGAAGCTACCATTGAGGAATAGTGGGTGAATGGCATATGAAATCTCTCTATATTATTTCTTATAACTGCATGCAAATGTACAATTATCTCAAAATTTAAAAAAATTAAAAATGAGTACCTAAATTAACTCATATTTTTCATGGCCTCCTTTCTCCCTGACTGCCTTCCCACAGGTCTGTATCATCCCTGGTATCCTGCATACAACAGCACTTACGCTGAGTTGTACCAACGCGCCACCAAAAACCTAGTGAGAAAATCATAATAATAATAATAATAGATCATAATTGAGTGTTTACTATGTGCCAGAATGGTTCTAAACACTTTATGTACAGTATCTCTTTTAATCTTTACCATAACCCTTGAGGTTTTTATAATCTCTATTTTGCAAATGAGAAAACTCAGGCTTTGAGAAATTAAATAATTTGTCCCAGGTCACACAACTGAGCCAAGACTACAAATGTGCCTGGCCCCAAAGTCTCCTTGACTAGTACTCTTTGTAGATCGCTTAACATCTGAGAGTTTGATTATTAAAAACAATGTCTAAAAATGTATTTTTAGATAACCATTGGGGTTTCCTTTGTGCTCTGTGGATGCTCTAGACAGGACCCAAGGAATCATCCCACACTAAGGAGTGGCAAACTCAATCCCTTCCCTCTGTCAAGCCTTTGGCCAAATGTCTCTTTTGGGCCTTCTCTGACCTCCATGTGAAATGTTTGCAAACCCCCGTATACACACCCTCACTCCATGCAAGCGTGACAGGATAAAGGGCTTTTCAGTTTTCAAAGAGGGAGAGTCCCTGGAAAACCTGGAGGAGTCGGTCACTCTACTTTGCTGAGAAAAGACCACTGGCTTGGCAGCATGGTGGTCATTGACAACCTTGACAGGAGTTGTTTCTGCAGCGCTCTGGGGATGAAAGCCTGGTTAGACTGGGTTTAGAAGAGAATGGGCTAAACGCAATGTAGTACCCAGATGGGATCAAACAGAAAAAGCACATTAGTGGGAAAACTGGTGAAATCAGAATAAAGTCTGGAGTTTAGTGAATAGTAATGTTCCAATGTGTGTTTCTTGGTTTTGACAAATGTGCATAGTAATATAAAATTTTAGCATTAGGAGAAACTGGGTCAATAGTATATGGGAGTTCTCAGAATTACCTTTGCAACTTTTCTCCAAATCAGAAATCATTCCAAAGCAAAAAGTTGAGAGAGAGAAGAGAAGAGAAGAGAAGGGAAAATAGAGAATGGGAAGACATGAAAAGGAACCAGCAAATATAGACCATTTTCTCAAGATAGAATAATTTGCCCGTGGTTGATTTTTGAGCTCTGCGGAAATTCTACCACTAAAACTTTGAGCTCTTTGTCAAAGACTTTTTGTCCTGCTCTAAGCAAACTCTCCTGTAAAAGATAATTGATTAAATCTCACTAGTCTTTTATACCTTAACATAAATGAGTTTATCAGCTACTTTTCAGACTGCAAGCAGGGTGAGAAATCAGGAAGTCAGCCTTTGCTTACTTCAAAAATTTGTCTGGGACTAGCCCTCCTTAGTGACGTACCTTTTGGGTTTAGCTTTTGCTTTCTTTCTTTATACTACACAGATGTAAATAAATGCATATCATTCTTTGGCCTGTTTCTTTCTTCTTTTTTTTAATGTTTGTTTACAAAATTAGCAAAAATTGGGGCTGAAATGCATTTTCTTCCTTGGTTGGTTACAAGTGCTTTCAGGATGTTCGCATTTTTACAACTGCTTAGCTCCTGGCACTGACCCAGAGTAATCCACCACAGAGGCCCTATCTGGGCACCCAGACGGTGTCTCCTGGCGAAGGAGGGCTGGCGCGATGGTGCTTGCCTTATCTCACGGGCACAGAGCCTCGAACTTTCTACCTCTCCTGTTGTTATTTACGCTGAGTATTGGATTCCTTGGAGAAGGAGAGAAACCCGTATCTAAATGAGAAGATCTTATATTTAAAGAAGGTGTATACGGGCGGGAGGGGGGTGGAAGGGATGGGAAAAACTCTCACTGAATGGATGTGGGGAGCACAGTTTGGGAGATGACCACGATTGTGGCTCTGACACAGGCAGAACAGGGGCAATGTGTATGGCCAAAGTGGTGTACCCCCATGATATTCTGAAATTAAAAAAATTACAAATTAAAAATTAAAAAAAAAAATAAAGAAGGTGTATGTGTATCCTTTTTTTCTGAGTCAAATACCATATGCGGAACTTTATAATCCAATATTTATAAATGTCTTAAGAATGAAAGCAGTGACTGTATTTTGAACTAACTGTATTTTAAATTAAAAATTTCACAATGTGCCAAAACAACAAAGGATGAAATTATGCTTAAATAATTTTGTTTTAGTTCACCAAAAACAAACTTATTGGTTTTTTAAATTTTGCTTTTTTAGAGATTTTCCCTCCTTCCTTCCTTCTCTTTCTTTCTTTCTTTAATTTTCCCAGCCCACGATAGAGCTGAAGCCAATTATTAACTGTGTAATTTCTACTAAACTTTAAAATGCAATTGAGTTCATTAATACATGTGAAAACTGTAGTTCCACTAAAACACCATTGTTTTTTAATAGAAAAAATCCAACCGCAGTACCCTTTTTAAATTTATAATGTTGTGATGGGTCCTTTTTGATCTTTGTACACCAAAGTTCTCCTCAGCTTATGGGGCCTATCATTGCCTTCAAGACAAGTTTATAGAAAAATAAGAACCTCATTAAAGAGAAACAAAAAACCTTTTAAGTTGATTGGATATTCTGCCTAAACATACAGTGCAAGGGAAATCATCCATTGATCCTTGTTTTATTGTTATTTATTTATTTTAGGACAGGGTCTTGCTCTGTCATCCAGGCTGAAGTGCAGTGGGGTCATCATAGCTCACTGCAACCTCGAACTCCTGGGCTCATCCTCCTGAGTAGCTGAGACTACGGTGTGTGCCCCCATGCCCTGCCTGTTTTACTTACGACACTGGCTTCAGTGTGAAAATGCATGGAAGGGGTAAGAATGAAAGCAGAAACACTGGTTAATAGTCCAGGTTAGTGATAACGCCACAATGGCTTGGATTTTGGTGGTAGCAGTAGAAAGTGAGGAGTGAGCTGATCCAGTATGTATTTTAGAACCAGCAGTGGTGTTTACTAGTAGTATTTATGCCTGGTTTCTGCTGGCAGCTACCAACCTTGTTTGTTCTACATCATAGGTAATCACTAAATTCTTAAGGTCATCAACATGTCAGAGTTGAGGGAATACTGTGTGACTCACTTCTTACTAGAGTACACAGTTGCCTAACAGATTTGGGCTTATTCAATTTAGATTACAAAGTCATGTTCATATATGAAACAAGGAACCTGAAATTTGTGGATGTATTTATTTTTGGTTATCAAGAGTCTCTTTTGTATTAATAGGAAATGAAACCATAAAAAATGAAACTATCCAAAGTACTCAAGACAGGAACTGCTGTATCATAATGACTGTGTTCCCATAGTGATCTCACAAGATATGCAAAATGCTTGGGCCACTCTGCAGTCAGCACACGACGACTGTGGATTGACAATATGCCCGTTGGTGGATGGTGGGAGTCTGCCTGTAGCTGCAAAGTCCTTCCAACAGGCAAAAACATTCACCAGTAGCAGAGGGCTGAAAGCTGCTATAGAATTCAGCTACCTTGAAAGCCCCTTGGTGCACAATTGTCAAAGATTTAGGAATACAGACTAAAAAACCAAACTGAGTACTTTGAGGATAAGCAACCTTGTATGGTGCCAAGTCCAAGATCAACCTATAGACCAAACAGGCAGCCTTGAGAATGAGGTCACATTGGTGGGATTTGCCCTCGACCCCTGGGTCATCTTTAGCAATATCCAGCTGTCTGTGCTTTACAATGCACAAAGGTAGGTTCAGGAGTGCCATGGACTTGAACATGAATCATGCCTTTTAGTCATGATGCTGCTCTTTCCTGCACCTGGTGGGTAGAGGGGTATGACAGCAACTACTTACATGGCTCTGAAGCTGGCCTGCTGAGCAAGACATGCCACAAGGACAAAAGGCAGTGTGACTGCAGAATGCTTGGGAGGAAAGGGAAGCCCATAAACCAACCTGGTATGTCACAATTAGACTCGCAGTGGGTCCGCTCAAGCAAATAGGAGGAAGAGAGAAGCATGGTAATTTTGGAAATAAGTCCTACAGACAGACAGAGAGACACTAACCAGAAAGCAGTTCTTATATCCCAGCTTGGTGTGGGAAAGAATGCTAGGGACACCTGCGTAAGCACAGCGATAGGAGGAGATCAGTCGTGGCCACCTTGGCAGCTTCTAATGGGAAGACTAGAGCCAGAAGTCAGAGCTAGTCCTGGCTCTGCCACCTACCAGCCGTGGAAACTTCGGCATGTCCCTTAAGCTACCTGGGCATCAATTTTTCTCATTCTTCACCAAAGACCACTCCTGAATGTTTGTCCTATGTGTCACCTCTGCAGCATTTCACACTGGTCCCCGCCCTGCCCCTAAGGTGGCTTCCTTCCTCCATTGACTCTCTACCCTTGTGTTCCCTGGCTCTCCCGCCCCTCTGGCCACTCTTTCTCGCCTGCTTCATTAGCTGCTCTCCCGGTGCCCACCTCTGAAATGCCAGTCCTCCCAGCACTTGTTCCTCTTCCCATCTCACGCTCTGGTCAATCCCGTTCTCATCCAGGCTCTGACTACCGTGACGTTTCCCAAACCTCTAGCTCCACTTTCAACTTTTCTCGCAGTCCTTGGACAGGTATTCCCAACCGCCGGCAGGATTGGACATTTCTAGCAGGATATTCTTCAGTCAACTCAAAGTCGGTAAGTCTAGTATCAAGTTCATAGGCTTCTCTCCTTTCTCACCATCACCACCCACTTGCCCAGCCACCTAGGAGTTGTCCCTTCTCCTTCCTCTCCCTCACCACAAGGTCAAGGCAGTCATCAAAGCAGCACATCCCTTCCTCTCCAGTGCATGCCCGCTTTTTGTCGTCGGCCCTATTCCAGTGGTGGCAGAGGCTGTCAGTTTTCTACCAGTATTCATTCATCGATCTTTCTTTTAGTATAGAGCCTCTAGTTTTAGCTGGATACAAGGCTTCCCAGCTACAGATTCCACTTCCTGGGGTTCCTTACAGCTAGGCAAGCCCCAGGACCACATGGCCACATAACTAGGTTCTAACCAACAGGAGGTCAGCAGAAGTGATACTTTCAGGCATTTTCTTTAAAAAGGACACGGTTTGTCCTCATCTTCCTTTCTTTCTGCCTTTCTGGTCCCACAGTTCTGACCTCACAGATGAGGACAAAATCCTAGGTCAGGGTTTCTCAAACTTGTGTATGCATCAGAATCCCTTGGAGGACTTATTAAAACCCAGAGTGCTGGGCCCCAGTCCTAGAGTTTCTGATTTGGTAGGGCTGGCGTGAGGCCAAAACACTTGCATTTCTAATTCGCTCCCAGATGATACCGATCGCTACAGTGACTGCACTTTGAGAACCACTGTCTTAAGGGACAGTAGAGCAACAAGGCAAAAGGAACCTGGGCCCGGGGAGGCCTCACAGAGTGGTGCCCCTTCTGTGGCTCTCGACCACTCATTTTAACACGGTTATGTGGGCCTCTCATTTGTGTCTTATTTTGACTCTCTATGTTACAGAAGCTTAGCCTATCCCCAGATAATACACCCCTAGTTCATCCTTCATGATTCAACTTATACTATCTTTCGTTTTTGTTTTTCTTAGAGACCGGGTCTCACTATGTTGCCCAGGCTGGAGTGCAATGGCCATTCACATGCGTGATCATAGTGCACTACAGCCTCGAATTCCTGGGCTCAAGCGATCCTCCTGCCTCAGCCTCCTGAGTAGCTGGGACTACAGGTGCCCACCACCATGCCCAGCTCAACTTACACTATCTTTTTAAACCCCAATCTGACACGTCATTCTTCTTCTTTAAATTCTTCAAATCTTTCTTATTGCCTAGCACAGCTTGACTCAACCAAGACGTCCTCACAAACAATGAGACCTGGAACATTGTGCGAAAGGGAAAGAATTCCAGGTGGCAGGCTAAATTGGGCATGACCCTCTTCTATACCTTGGGCCACAGTGAAGGTGTGCTCAAAATCTGAGTGCTCCCAAGGGAGAAAGTATATAATGAATTCCTCATCAGGCAGATAACAGTAATAACTAGCATCCCATGGGTTCTATGAGAGGTATATAATCACCAATTGCCCTGTGAGGAATCTTCTACTACTATGTCCATTTTGCCACTGAAGAGACAGAGACACAGAGGTAAGTAAAATGCCTGTGGTAGACTCACAGATGTGCTGCCCAGAGCCCTGTCCAAGGAAGGACTCACCACCCAGATATGAGGAGTGCAGTTAGCAGACAGCTTCCTCCTTCAGGGTGTTCCCCAGCTGCAGACAGCCACATCACTGAGGCCTGACCCTGCCGGGGGCAGCCTGTACCTGGTGACTGAGCAAGGCGGGGGTGTAAAGGCCTGGTCATTTCAGCCTGATACAGGTCAACCCTCACAGGCCATGCTCACTCTAGAACTTCCTGTCAGGTTGGCCAAGACTTGGTTGGGCCTGCTGTTTGACATCTTCCTCTGCCCAACCCACTTCCTCCTTCTTCCCCTCATAGGTGTAGATTCCTAATAAACATCTCCATTCCAAAGTCTGTCTCAGAGTCTGCTTCCAGAAAACCCAACCTAAAACACAGCCTGTACGTGGTGTGGCTGGGCTTCAAACACAAGCAATCTACCCATAACTGCAATTCCATAGCAGGTTGCAAAATCAGGATAAGCCCAAGCTCCTTAGCATGACATTCAAGGCCCTTTATAACGTGATTGCTATCTTCTTTGCTCACCTTATTTCCTACCACTCCCCATGACAAGGCATATTCCGTAGCCATGCCAAGCATGTGCTCACGTGGTATTTTGACTGGAATGCCCTCTCTCCTCCCAACAAGGCCCTTCCAAGTCTAGCTCAGGCACCATCTCCTTTGTGAAGCTTCCCTGAGGCCCCCAGAGAGTGAGGAGGAGCACAGAGTCATAAACAGAGCCTGCCAGGCCTGAGTTCAAATTCTAGCTTCATGACATAGCTATGTGACATGGAGAGAATCATCTAACTCCATGTCCTATCCTACATGGGGATAACAACAACTGCCTCACCGGGTTGTGAATTAAATAAAATTTGTAAATCACCTACTTGCCTGCTTTTCAATCTTTAATGTGTATAGACATGTCCTGAACATCTTGTTAAGATGCAGATTGTGAATCAGTGAATCTGGGATGGGGCCTGAGATTCTGCATTTCTGACAAGCTCCCAGGTGATGCAGCTGCTGGTGGTCCATGGACCACACATGGAGTAGCAAGGCCCTGGCCTGGCACCTGGCACTTGGCAGGCATTCAGTGACATGTACTTCTCCCTGCCCTTCTCATGACTTCTTCCTCCTGGCACCCGTAATATTGTACTCATACCACTTGCATAGCGCTCACCACATCACACTTTAGTTAGCTGCCATGTCTGCATCTCCCACTAGACTGTATTGAGGATAGAAACTATACTGTCTTCTTCTCAGCATCACTAGTGCCCAGCAGAGGGCCAGCTATGTAAAAGAGGATCAATAAATGTTTGATGAACTAAGCCTATAAAATGGAAATAAAAATATCAACTCTACTTGTCTTGACAAGTTGTTGTAATGAGCAAATGTGATAATTTGGGGGAAAGAGTGTGGAAACACGTTTTGTGTGGTACAAATATCAAGTATTATTATCCATCAGCTCTCCACTCGGGGGCAGTTCAGATTTAAGCAGCTGAAGCATGTTTACTTGTGGCGGTTGCTCAGACTCTGTGATTTTTAAAACTCAGATTCATTTATAGTTTAAAAATAAACCAAACCCTCCCCAGGGTGACAACTATGGCACTCTTTGCCTATGATAAGAAAGCAATTATAATGATTTCAATGAAAAAGATGTATCTTTCAATCAACAGTCAATCAATCAATCAGGAAGCAGGCGCCTTCTCTCTAGGTGGCACTGGGCTTACAAAAGACATCTGCTTATCTACCTTCCCCAAATGAGCAAGTGATATTGATATCGGTCTTACCATCTCCTGCCTGTTTGAAGGGTATAACATTCAATGAGGCATCCAGAGATGGGGAGAAGGAAGGAGAAATATCACAAAATGTATAACACAGCAAGGCAAAAAGTGTTCTTCTCACCCAGCCTGACACCAGGCATGCTTTCTGGATTCATGTGGGTCCTGTAAGTTGCAGACATGGTAGGAGGCAGATGGCCCACTCAGCTGAGATATAAAGAGATTTTTAATGAAGGGATGACTTACTGAATGTGGGCAGGGTTAAAATAACTAAACGTAGGCTAGTGAGGGTTAGCGAGGGACTTAGGGGCCAGCAGCAGCACAAGATATCACCACTCCAATGCCCAGAGTCAGGGAGAAAAATGCTATTACCAGAGCTTAGTTAAAAACTGGAGCCGGGAAAAGTGGCTGTCCCATGAAAGCTGTGACCATAAAGGGACATAGTCACCGCAATAAATAATGGAGAGTCATAAGGAGAGAGAGGGAGGAATACATACTCTGACCTTTCTCTACATCCAGCCTCTCGTCACCCACTAGCGCCTCACATTGGCTCAATCTGACCAGTCGACACCCAGCAAGGGAGCCCACGTGGTACACCCCAGAGACATCAGCCTTCCAGGCACAGAGCAGGGCAGAGAAGGGTAGAAAATGAATCAGGGTTAGGGGTAGAGGTTGGGCACCCCGTTAGCTCAGAGATATACTTTGAGCTCTTTTCTCAATTGCCCTAATCCTGGTGACATTGGTCCCTAACTAACCTTTTTCCCATGTTTTCTTGGTGCCTGGTCTTTCTGACTCTTCCAGTCTTCTCAAGACTGCTCATAACTGGAGCAAACCCTCTAGTTATATAATGTAAACCAGTATAGTCCAAGGCCACTCAGTTTCAACTAGAACCTGAGAGATTAAGACAGAATCAACCATCAGTTCTGCATTAGTCACAAGAGATAAAAATCTTGTGTAGTCCACCAAATTGTAGTGTCTAGTAGCCCAGGGCTAAGAAATAAATTTATTTTACCAGGCCAGGCATGGTGGACCATGTCTGTAATCCCTCCCAGCGCTTTGGGAGGCCAAGGAAGGAGGATTGCTGGAGTTTGAGACCAGCTTGGGCAACATAGGGAGACCCCATCTCTATAAAAAGTGAAAACATATTAGCTGGGTGTGGTGGCACACACCTGCAGTCCTAGCTACTTGGGAGGCTGAGGCAGGAGGATCATTTGAGCCCAGGAGTTCAAGGCTGCAGTGAACTATGATCATGCCAAGGCACTCCAGCCTGGGTGAGAGAGTGAGACCCTGTTTCAAAAAAAAAAAAAAAAGTACTAAACCAAAGATTACTTTTTGATTAATTGTGCAAAAGTATACACAAATGATGCCAAAGTAAAAGTAGCAATTCAATCAGGAGCAGGGTGTTTTGCAAATTCCTCCATGCTTGTAAATTCCTATTGGAGGTCCCCAAATCAAAGAGGCCGCTGAGTTCATCCTAACTGGAAGAGAGCCTCTCCTCCCCAAAAAGGGACCTCTGCACAGTCAGCAGGCCAGCAGACTGGTGTTTGTCCTGAAAAAGAAACTGGCTGAATGCCAGAATCAAAGTTTTCTTTTTTAGCAATGTGTTCATCATTGTCTTCATCAAAGTGGGACTATAAAAAAATGCCACACAAAAGGATGACATAATCCTGGACCTGCCCTCTGTAGTTTACAGTATAAACAAGATGTACCAGTGCAAATAAATATGTGTAGACAGATCACAAACCCATTAAAAAAAAAAAGTACATAGAAAAGGATTCACAGCCTATACACAAAAGGGATAATAGCAAGAGTTAACATAGTGCTCGCACAATAATCCTGTGGGGTAAGTACTATTATTATCCTCATTCTATAGAAGATGCACAGGAAGTTTTAAACTTGTCACATTCACAGAGCTGGTAGGTGGTAGAACCAGGATGTGCACCTGGCAACTGGCTCGGGTACCTGTTGCTAACCAGTGCGCTATACTGCCCGTAGGCATGTGGTCTGACAGGCCCACCTGCAAGTCCAAGCTCCATCACACTAGTTGTGTGACCTCATAAAAAGCCCTTGACCCTCTCGGCCTCAGTTTCCTTATTTATAAAAGGGTGGACAACAGCATCTACTTTGAACAGTTATTGTAAGGATTTGAGGAAACATATGTAAGGGAGCTAAAATTCCTCAATAATTGGTAATGATTATTAATAGATGATAATAATAAACTATAAAAATGGGCATGTTAAAAGTTTTGACTAACCTAAGGAGGTCCCCTTACAACAGAAAGAATGCCCGGGGCACTCGGCATGTGTGGGTAGCTCCTGCCCTGGCCCTCCTTGGCTTCCGGCTACAAGCCTGTTCCCCATCCCGAAGTTAATGTACTGTTGATTGACTTCTGACCTTAGGGCCCTTAGAATTTTTCAGATGGCACTGACACCGGCAGTTACCCTCTGCCCCCATGAACCAGTTGTGTGATTTGTGCATCCTGCAGTGCTGAAAGAATGGAGGGCAGGATGGAGCAATGGAGAAGACTGGCTATGGGGAGAATGTCCCAGCTACTGAGCTAGAGATGACAGAAGGATTGCTGATGGTCACACTCGCTAGCAAAGGGAGACCCAGCAGGGAGGCTGCTTGAATCCAGCCACCACCATAGCCACCAGCACCACCATCTCCACAACCCCCGCCCCCCCATCCCCTTCTTCTCCCTCTACCTCTTCCCAAAGTGGTGAGTTGTGTGCAAATACACACACACCCAAGGAGAACAGGGACTTTTAGAGTCCACATGGAAGCTTACCATTTGGTGTCTAGTTTATCTCTTCAGTCTGGTTCTCACAGTGATCTAGATGGTCCTGGTGGAAGCCCCACCTACAGGGGCAGCTCTGGAGTTAAAAGTTTCCAGGGCCAAGTCTAGTCCAGGGAGGTGGCCAAGTCCTGGGAAGGTAGAATTGCCAGTTCAGAGTCAAATCTGAATGGCAAGGCCAGGAGGAAGGTGGGGAGATAAAAGGGGGAAGACGTTGTCAGAAGCAGGTAAAAGTGAGAGCACTTTGGAAAGTCCAGCACCAGGCTGGAGAACGGGAGTAGACATTTATGTGCCTCATTGAGGTGGGTCCTGGGCTTTGGGATGGGGGTGATCCAAGTGAGATTTGCAAGGCTGGAAACTGTCATTGTTCATGAACACTCTACCCTTAGCATTGTATGGTGAGTGAGCAAGGCCTTGGCTGTGCCCTTAGCAGATGCCCCCCAGGAGTGCTGGGAGGGCATCCTCTCAAAACTAGCTACCTGGAACTCATTCCTGGAAGGTTCAGGTGACAAAAAGCTTACAATTGAGGGTCATTCATGTGCTTTCCTTTTGCTTTGCAGAAGATGATACCAGGCAGGCAAAACCAAAGGGCTCCGCCGGGCTTGCCCACTTCTCCGTGGTGGTGATGGGTAATGCTGGCATGAGGGCCTGGGGTGAAGGGAAGAAATTCCTGTTGGTCTGGGGGAACCCTTGGATTGTGAGGACAAGCCATGAGAAGACCCTGCATAATGCTTGGGTATCTCTGGGCAAGTGTAAAATTGTGAATCAGCTCTTCCAGATTAAGTAGGGGTTGTGGGGGGAAAAGAAGGTCAATGTGAAGGCAAAGTTCCTAAACTCTGGCAACCTGAGCACCTTAAACAAAATGTGGGGGCAGACATGACAGTTTCACGTAGACCAAGAACAAGCCAATGAAATCATGTTTTAAAATAATTTTTATGATAATGAGGTAAAGTTTATGGCAAATTTTTTAAAAAGGCAGAATACAAAGCCACATATTAAGAACATCCAAAATGAGTCAAACACTGTTGGGGATCAGAAACCGATATGCCAAAATGTAGTACTTTGACAAACTGAACCAAAGAAGCCTCAAGGTCTCTCCGACCTCCCCCACACCCCCACTGTTTCTCCCAAAGAAGATGAAATTCCTTTAACTGCCTAAGATCTAGGCCCACCAAGAAGAACAATTGTTTTTAATTCCCCTCCCAGTAAGGCCAAGAATGTAGCCACACCTGAGCAGACCCTTTCACTGTCAAAGAGAACTATTTACAAGTTAATGTCTGTTCCCCAGGCATTCGTTCTCCCTCGTAATCCTTTATTGCCCCTTGACAGAATTCCCCTCCCCCCAATAACCTGTTCTGCCAGGATGGTATATAAGTTTCTGAGCCCTATCTGGGGGTGGGCAAAAGCTCTGTGAGTCTCACGCTCGCTATATAAATCTGTATGCCTTTCCTCCAATTCATCTGCCTTTTGTGAGTTGATTTTTTCAGCAAAGCTTCAAGGGCGAAGGGGAAGTTTCCCTTGGTCCTTTGGCTCCCTTACAATTTATATGTATATTATCATTCAAAAAAATATTAATTCTGTTTATAGCTGGGTGATTTTGATTTCTATGTTTATTTTTCTGAAATTTTCCTAATAATTTTATTACCTGGGAAAGATTTTTTCCCTGAAAAAAGGAGAAAAGGGGGAACAGCGGCGTGTGCCTGTGATCCCAGCTACTGGGGAGGCCAAGGTGGGAAGATCGCTTGAGGCCAGGAGTTTGAGACCAGACTAGGCAACATAGAGAGACCCTATCTCTTTTCTTTTTTTTTTTCCCTTTTTAATTTTTTTTTATAGAGACAGGGTCTCGCTCTTGCCCAGGCTGGTCTCGAACTCCTGACCTCAAGCGATCCTCCTGCCTCAGCCTCCCAGAGGGCTAGGATTACAGACATGAGCCACCGCGCCCGGCCGTGAGAGACACTATCTCTTAAAAAAAAGAAAGCCAGAGAGGCAGTTAGAAGTAAATGAACCAAAAGATTAGTAGAGGTAATTTGTGAATTATGGGCTCAGGAATACTTTACGTTACTTAATTATGCTTTTTGCATGTACTAGATGGTCTACACCAATATATATTGCTTTTACAGTAAAAAAGATTAAGTTTTATAAGGGACATAATATCAGTAGAAAATAAGAGAAAGTCCTTAATTACCCCGTTCTAAATCTAGAAATGATCCTGATTCCTTTCTCTTTTACCTCCTGCACCCAACTTATCAGCAAGCTGTGTTAACTCTATCTCCAAAGTGTATCCAGAATCTCAGTTTCTCCTCCTCTTCCTCCACCACCACCCTGGTTGAAGCCCGTCACCCAGACTCTACTGCAATAACCCCCAACTGACCTGATTCCGTTCTCTGCCCTAGACAACCTCTTCATGTCGTAGCCAAAGAGAGCTCTCCACACGTACAGAGGATCACATTGGTCCCCTGCCTCAGAACCTCCAATGGCTCCCAATGGCCCTTACGATAAAACCCAACATCCTCACCCCAGCTGGCAGAGCCCATCAAACCTCCTCTCTGACACCTCTCCCCCTCACTACTTACTCCAGCCACGCTGTCCTTTCTGCTTCTCGCTCTTTCACGCATTCGGGGAGCTCACATTTGCAGTTCTCTCGGACTCAGAATCCTCATCCCACGCATTTCAGCTGTCCCTGCTTCTCACTCGGGTCTCAGCTCGAGCACCACCTCCACAGAGGGGCCTTTGCTGGCCACCTGGGGGGCCTGCCCTCCCTCTCTGTCTTCGGCACTCTGATTTTAACTTCATTTTTTGTAACCCTTGATATTTTCTATTTTCTAACTGTTTGCATCACAAAGTAAAGCCACCTTGTTCTCCTTATTTACCCCTAATATTCCTAAAACCTAGAAAAGAGCCCAGAACATAGAAAGTGCCTGATATTTTTTAAATAAATTGGAGGTTAGAGGAAAGGTGGCTGATAGAATTCCAAGGCAAAGGAAAGCAAAATCCTTCCCTCTGGCCAATTCTGAGAGACTTCATGGGAAAGGTAAGAGATTTGGAGAGGTTTACAGTTCTCCCTAATTGGCTCCAATCTACTTTTTTAGCCATCTTTCCCAATATTTCCAGACACTTTTTTAAAAGCCTTCCCCCATGGTATACTGGGCCTCCTTGCTCATTCTTATCTCTAAATTCCTCTTTCCCTCTGTCCTCAACCCTTTAATCACATGATCTCCAGTCCAAACTTCAGGAGAGCCCCATATAATAACCACAAAAGCCCAGGAAACTGCTTTCCTCCTTGAGCATTCAGCATTCCAGGAAGAAAGCTTTGGTTTCTTCTTTGCAACACCTTCCCCTTCCTCCATGCAGGAAATGCTGACATAACGGGAGAGAGATGTTTTGGCCAAGTGTACCGTGGGGATCTTTGAATGCCAGTCCAAGACTTTACACACTTTGGGCTGGACAGCACGGAGACCCACGTGGTGCCGACAACTCTTCCAGTTACTGTGCTCAAAGAGAAGTACTGTGGGCAAAAGTTCTATTTTTTGTTTGTGTCACCTGAGGACTTTGCATTTAATAAGTAAGTTTAAAAAAAATAAGTTTATGCCATCATATAGATATGATTTTAAATGTATATGACTCAATAACATGTACACAGGCAAATATCCCCTGGATGATCCCCTATGTCCCTTCTCCTAATGGCAACCATTGTTACCAATTTGATAGATGACCATTTCATTCATGGGATTTAGTCATGGTTACTGGATCAGAATCTTTGGGCCGCAATTATTTTCTCCAGCTCTTCCCACATTTTCAACTATCACAAAGACACTGTGTAATGAATATAAGATACAAAATCAGAAGATGTGTTTACCAGTTTTAATTCAGATTCTTACCAGGCTATTCCCTAACCCTTTGAGGCCCTAGTGGGCCTGCACTGTTTGCTACAGTTGGACAGATTGCTAGACAAACTGGAAAATCTGGAATTCAAGACAAGTGTGACACCTAGACAGATAATACCCCTGTGGTGATTCCAGAGATTGAAAGATTCACTGCCTCCTAATTTTACACACATGGGCTTTCCAGGACAGGCACAACTCCGTCTCCTTTGCTCTCAGGCAGCATGGCACAACATGGGGTCATACAAACAACATGTGCTAAACAGGCCTGGATTCAATCCCAGGTGTGGTTCTTGTAAGCGGTGTGACTTATGGCATGTTGCTAAACTTCTCTAAGCTCTTTTATCTAGTATAAAATCAGAGCAACATCTACGTCATAGGGTTGTTTCAAAGATTAAATGTACCAGTATATGTGAGTGCCTCTCATCAAGCAGTCATTTCCATGGTTTGTTAAATGACTTTGGATCCATTGAACATTCAGATGATCTCCGGGTACAGTGGCTCATGCCTGTAATCCTAGCACTTTGGGAGCCTGAATTGGGAGGATCCTTGAGGCCAGGAGTTCAAGACCAGCCTGGGCAACATGGCAAGACCCTGTTTCTACAAAAAAAAATTTTTAAATTAGCCAGGATGGTGGTGTGTGCCTATAGTCCTAGCTCCTTGGGAGGCTGAGGCAGGAGGATTACTTGAGCCCAGGAGTTTGAGGTTGCAGTGAGCTATGATGATGCCACTGCATTCTAGCCTGGGCAGCAGAGCGAGACCCTGTCTCAAAAAATAAAATAAAACAAAATGAAAGTAAAAATAAAATTCAGATGACCTCCCCAAGAGTGTCTTCCATGACCGACTCTGCCTGACTGTGTGTAGCATCAGCATCCACTGGTCTCCAAGGATGAGTCTCTCTCTTCCTGGTGGAGCCAGCCCCTCTGAGGGTCATCATCCTCATAGCCATCCTGTCTCCTCCAGGATCTGCTTCCATTGTTAACTCTTTCTCTCCCCTGTCTCAAGTCTCTCTTTGTCCGTTGGCTCTTTTCTCACAGGCTTGCTCATATCTTTCACACTCAAAACAAAAAACCCATCGATTAATCTTATGTGTCCTCCATGACTTCCCACTCTTGTCTTCTCTCCTAACAAGATTTTTTTGAAAATATGAAAAGTTTTAATAAGTAAACTTAAAAAGAGCCTAGATGAACGGTCAGACCCCTCAGACTGGACAGAACTTCCGGGGTCAGCTCACAACCGTAGGCTCAGGAGATGCCCTCCTCTGTGCAGAGCTAGCTTCCTGTCGGTGGTAGGTGGGGAAGCCTGCTGGCGGAGGCCTGGAGCAGGGCGGGAAGGACCCAGCAGTCATGAAGGGAAGGGGCCTGGCTTCTCCTCGTTCTTCTCTGCTTTTAAGAGCCTGGGGAGATTCCAGGTGAAAGGCCAGCCTTCCTGCAGAAGAATTATACACACCATTTTAATTGAGTTCAAGCTTGATCTGGGAGGGAAAGAAGCCCTGGGGCCTCCGTTCACTCAGAAGTTTGAGGACTGCACTTTGAATGAGCTACACCTTCGATCTCTACTCCAGAGAGCCAGTGTCTCCTGGGGGCTGAACAGGGGCAAGCCTGGGCCCCTTGAGAATGATGCGGAATCTCACACTCCATAAAACGCTGCCTCTCCAGACCCTAGATGGGGGTGGGGGTGGGGGGCACTGGACAAGGTATAAGGAAATCAGAGTAGGGGCACCACCTTTACTTTCTATCCCGAAAGGAAGGGGAAAGGGCTCAGGAAAGCGTGCTGAGTCCAAGGGTCGGCAGATGGTCTTCCTCTTCTTCCTAGCCAGGCTGTTATCACTGAGAGCTATAAACACTCCTGCGGAGCCCCCTGAGTTGTTGGTCCCCTGTGAGGAGGGACTTTTGTTGGAATGGAGGACTGACATCCACCGTCCACCAGTGGAGGGAAGCAAAAGATGCAGAAGGTCAGAGGTGTCTAGTGGAAGTGGAGTGACATTGGGAAGAGGGTTCACCTGGGATTCCTCCACCACTGTTGGCCTCAGGGGTACTTCCCGCCTACTTAGGGTTCTTGCTCCTCTTGCCAAGCAAGAGGGAAGGCAGAGAGAAAGGGAGGCCCACAGAGACGACTGTCTGCACCAGCATGTCAGGATGGATCACCATCTCAGCAAGCTCTATGAAAGAATGATCCACACTCACCTCCTTCTCTTCCTCTGCTCCCATCCACTGCTGAACCCATTGCTTCCCACCAAGCCCTGGGAACACCACTACCAGGGTTACCGGAGACTCCCTTCATGCAGAATCCGATGGACACTTTAAAGTACTAATTTCCTGGAGTTGTGCATCTCCTGGAAATTGTTTCCTCGGCTCCTGCAGCTCTCCTATTCTGCTGCTCCCTTTCCAGTATCAGGACTTTCCCTTCTCTTCGTGGGTTTGTCCTCTGCCTACCCGCTAAAAGTTGCTGCCTAGGGATTTTTCCTCGGACTATTATCTTTCTCTGTCCTACCTGGCAACCTCACCCAGTCTCAGATTGTTAACTAACTCTTCTGTGTGGGTCACTTACAAGTCTTCACATCTAGCAGTCACTTCCCCTCTGAGCACCGCAACCATATATAACTGAATGCTGAACATCTGCACTTGGAAATCCCATACATACCTCAAAATTAACATTTTTTAAACTAACTTCATTATTTTCACTCCACATAATCCCACCCCCCAGATTCTACAGAACAAACCCTAGGATACTCACCCCATAGTCCATGTGTGGGTTCATGGCCCTGCCATCCACTCAGACATCCAGACCAGCACCTGGACGTCCTCTTAGAGTCCTGTCTTCCTTATCCTTCCTGTTAACATTTTGTGCCCAAACACCAAATCCTGCTGATATTTGCTTCCTAAATGTTTCTTCTCCACTATAATAGTTCAGCGCTCACCATCTTTCTTCTGGACTAAAACCTAACCGCCTCTGGACTAGCTCTTTCTTCAAACCATATTCCATCCTGGAGCTGGAGTGATAAATCCAAATCTTCCCTGTCATTCTCCTGCTTTGAAAATTTGAATGACTCCCTCCCATGCAAGAAGACTCTTGGCTCTCCTTGATTTGACCCCGTCTATCTCTCAGCCACCCCCCAAATTGTACTCCTTGTTCCCACAACTTGGCATGTTAATCCTCTTCTCTGTGCCCTGGGCTATGCTGGGAATGCCCTGCCCATATCTCTTTACCTGCAAACTCTTACTCACCCTCTAAGATAAAATTCAGACTGTTATCTCCAAGAATTCTCCTCTGAACCCTCAGGGTGGATTGCTGCAGCCTGTCTGGCCCTGTGATTACATGTCCCAGGGAATAACTAGGAAGACCAGCAGACAGTCTCCCTAAGATGATCCCTGGGTGAATTTACCAGTCCAGGGTCCAGTACTCAACCTGGCAGCTTCAGAAACCTGATTTGTCAGCATATTAAAAACAGATCCATCTCTTAGTGGCAGACTCAAATTAACTATCTTCTTGAAAAATGTATAAAGTCAGAATATGAACAGATTAATTTCAATAAGAACTACAACTTTCCTAAGGCTATAACACTGGAGTGTGAGAGACTACTGCGTTCCTTCCCTGCAAACAGACCTACCCCTGGGGATGAATGAAAATCGGAACAATGGAAGCCAGATAAATCACACAGCCAGTGGAATCAGGATAAAAAAAATTTTTTGCCTCTGTCTCCACATCAGGAATGGGCCTACCAATGGGCTCATGGTACTAGAAGACTGTTCAGAAGACTGTTCCCTCTTCCCAAGCTAAAGTCTGGAAAGTCACCACCAATGCTAGCCTCTGGGGTTCCCTGTTTACTTCCCTGGCCAACCCAATGTCCCTCCCCACCCTGGCCTGGGTGCTTCTCACTCATTAATCCTCTAATGAATTTACTGAAGAGGCCTGTTAACAAAGACCATCCTTTCAGGTTATGTTTTGATCCTTTAAGTGTGGATTTTGTAATTTAAGAGCTGAACCTTATTTCCAAGTTCTTGTTGGAGGCCTCTCTGTAGCAGCCAAATAGAAACTAGAAACTTTAACATTTATCTGTTATTATCAGAAGCACAGGGTGGGGGCTGTGCAGGGGAGGTGGGGAGAGGGGATGGGGGCATTGGGGAAAGGTCTGGGCAGAGGTTCCCCTCCTCTACCTCCACTCCAGCACAATTTCCAAAAGCTTCGGCCCTTTTGACAATTTTTTAGGGTTGGAAGTTGCCATGGCAATTTGACGAAGCAATGGAGCTTCCGTGATGAGACCCTGAGGCCTGTAGAGAAGGAAGGGGAAGGACGACACTGTTCTGTGCTTCCACACCCCAGTCCCACCGTCACCCTGCCAGCCATCAGCCAGGGCAGTGGCTCCCAAGCACAGCCTCTGGCTCAAAGCACCGGCATCACATGGGGAAGGGTCAGAAATGCATAGTCTCAGGCCCCACCCCTGACCTGCTGAACCAGAAGCTCCAGGGCTGGGGCCCAGTAATCTGTGTTTTCACAAACCCTCAGCACAACTGGCCCAGGGCAGACCTGCTTCCTGGATGGGTTCCCCAGAGGTTAGAAAGTGGTCTACCTTGCTCAGCCTCAGGGACTTGCTTTTATTTGTATCTGTATTCTTGGGGTCTAGCACACAGAAGGTGTTTAATAGCGGCTGATGAACTAAACTGAATTGCACATTTTTTATACATGTGAGAGAAGTTAGCTGACGCCGTTCCTCAGGTCTCTACGACTCGGGAATATCCCAGTTCTCCTCTTCCTCGCACCGTTCCTTTCCGTTTTCCTCGGGGTCCCTTTTCCCCTTCCCCATCTCCCAAATTCTGACGTTCAGAGCTCTCAAACCACCCTGTCATGCGCAGTCTGCCATTTCCTCTCTAAATTCAGTCCCTCAGAAACTTACCCCGTTCTCGCTGTCCCAGACATCACTACTATGGCATAATGTCCAGCTATAGAGTCCACCTGAAGGTCCCACATGTGGGGTTCAAGGTGGCTACCCCGTGCCCTCTGCCCCTTTGTTCCTCCTGGCCGCCTGCCCCGAGTTCTGACTTCCTGCCTCCTGTGAGGGGTCCTCCTATTCTCTGCCACGGCGGCTCCAGCTCCCACTCCTGCTGACGTCCCTGCCTCTCTCTTCCATCTCTTGTCTCCATGCCGCTCCAGACGACGCCACAGGAAAGTCTCCATTCCTGGTCAATTGTGAGGGGCTCCCACCTGTTCTCTCTACCTCAAGCCCCTCCCGGCTCTGATCAACCACAGAACCTCACTCTCAGATTAATTTTCATCAGACACCACTACAGCCATGACAGGCGGGGCACACTGCAGAACACCCTGTAATGTGCAGGCCACATGCCTGTCACCAGGGATTGGCACATGTCCCTCCCGTAGAGTCCATCCACCTACCTTACCCTCAGAGCCTAGCAACTCTCCCTCCCATTTACTCTAATTTTTCTCCCCTTCCCTCTCAGACTGCCCTCTAGGAATGGAAATCTGTTCTTCGTTGTGTCAAGCCATTTTTACTTCTAACTTATCCCTGCTGTCTCCTCAGGACTGCCTTTTGACAATCCAAATGGCCCACAAAATTGCTTTGGTAAGTCCAGTTCTTCAGCTAAAGATAGTTCTTTCTCCTAAGAGGAATTCTGTTGACTGATTTTATTCTTAACAATACATTTTTTTCTCCCCACTGCAGGGTGATGAAGGCTGGAAGAGGTCCAGGCCACAAGGGTCACCAACTAGAACTGGCCTAGGACAGGCCCGTGGGTGGGAGGTTAGGCTTCCAGAGGCCTCCTGAGTTCCCTGGGATCTGAGAGAGGGGGAAGGAACCAGTCTCAAGGGGCTGGGGGAGAGAAGGTGCAGAACTGGAGCTGGCCAACTCCACTTGCGTAGAGAAAGTTGCACCCCTTTCCTTTGGGATGCCAGTAGAGAGAAGGCAAGAGTCAGGATGCAGAGGCCAAGGCACCCTCTGACCATAGAGAAACCTTCTAGACAAGAAGGTAAACCCAAACATTTCTTGGGAAGATCTTCCCAGATTTGCTTGAGATGACATAAGTGTTTTCTTAGGGGATATGCATCTCTAAATCCTGGGAAGATTTAGAATTAAATAGAGATATAATGAAGGAAATCACACCTCATGTTTTGTTTTGTTTTTGTATTAAGGAATCTATATATTTGGTATTTTAAGTGCTTCTAATGTTTGATATTTTAAATATGTCTAATGTTTAACAGTATTTCCTAGACATACTTTTAATGTTTAATAAAGCATCTAAAAATTAACGTTGCAATGCTGATTTTTTTGTTTGTTTGTTTTGTTTTGTTTGAGACAGAGTCTTGCTCCACTGCCCAGGCTGGTATGCACTGGTAGAATCATAGCTCACTGTAGCCTCCAACTCCTGGGCTCTGGCAATCCTCCTGCCTTCAGCCTCCCAAGTAGCTAGGATTACAGGCATGTGCCACCACACCTGGCTATTTTTTTTTTCTTTCTAGAGACAGGGTCTCACTTTGTTGCCCAGGCTGGTCTCGAACTCCTGAGCTCAAGTGATCCTCCCACCTCAGCCTCCCAAAGTGCTGGGATTACAGGCATGAGCCACTATGCCTGGTTGCAATGCTGATTTAAAGTGTATAAATAACTGATTTAGACGTTTGATTTTAATTTAAAAATCTTTTAAAAGGTTATGCACTACTTTGGAACTTTTAAAGTTTATTAATTAGAAAATTATTAATAATAAATGTGATTTAAAATGTTTTAAATGATTAACCAAGTGGATCAGACACTGATTTGTTAGATTCATAAATAGAATAATAAAATGGGTATGTTTAATGCCAAAGCTTAGGATTTTAAATTTGAAAGTAATGAATATTAACTTTTAAGAACCAAAGTAACTTCTAAATAATCATTTCAGAGTGAAAAGCCTTAATGAGTTTTTAAAATCTTTTCCTTTTCCTTTTCTTTTTTAATGCTACCACAGAGAAAGTTCATAGGGAAATAGCTAGATTTATAAATGTGAATTCTTCCCAATAGTGAATTCCCAAGAAAAGTGCATTTGAGGCTGCCTGAGTAGAAGCAAGTATGCAGAGTTGGGAAAGAGAGTCAGGGGTTAATCAAGATGACACAATATAAACTCTGACTTCTTACCTTCTTTCCGGACTTGTTTCTCCAGTGGCCTACAGGCCTGCAACTGAACATCTTTGCACCATCTTCAGCTTTGCATTTCAAAAGCTTGGCTCCTCCTTAGCTCCATCTCTCTGTTCTTGGCCACCCCAGCCAAAAGGCTTCCTTTTGTAAATAACGTGTTTATTGCACCACAATCAGCCCAATTCAACAGGCTGGAAACCTCAAAGTCACTTCTCCCTCTTTCCCCTCCTCCTCCTCTATTCTAACTCCGCCCCCCAGTCCGGATGAGCTTCCTATGCTAGGTCTGCTTTCTTCTGATTTCTCACTTACCACCGTCTATGACCGTGTCATCTCACACCAGGATTGCTGCAGTAGTCTTCTGTCACTCTGTCCTGCTGCAGTTCATTCTATAAGGAGTTGCCACAAGAGTCACCTAACTTTGTTTTCCTCTCTAATATTTTATTTGCATGAGCATTTACCGACTCCCTAACGTCTGTCAAATCAAACCCAAGCTCCCCTTGACATGCAAGGTCTCTCACCAGTAGGGGCACTCCTAATCTTAGCATCGTCATCTTTTAGTATTTCCTGATGGGGCTCCTCTATTTTCATTAACTAATTTGCTGGCCACATTCTCCAACGACACTGTGCCTGCACACATATCTTTGTATAGCGCATTTCCTCTGTCTGGAAGGCTCTGACCCCTCTTGTTTCTTTTGCCTCTTCAACTCTAGTTTCTTCCTCTCTTTCCAAATCCTGTTAAATATTTATCACTTCCTACACTTTATAATAGATCTCATTTGGCTACATACAATTCACTATCTCCTTGGCATCAGTTTATATTTCTGTAATTAATTTCCATGTGTTTATATTACTCTGTAACAATGTCTTTGGTTTTGCACGTGTATTGTTCCCTTAAAAGGCTCTATAAATTTTTTAGAGAAGAATTTTACTAGCAAAATTTAATCTCTCCTGAGCTCCAGTAACCTCACCAATAAAATGGCCATAAGATGTTTTACCGAGTAGGGGGATTGGGAAGATCAAACAAATTGACATCAATAAAAACTTTTTACAAACTTTAAAGCACCAACAAATGCATATTTTTCAGTAATGACCAAGTAAGCACTTGACTAATAATTGTTGACACAGAAACCACTATGTGTCACTTTAGTGACTCAAAAAGATTGTAAGATGAAGAGCACACACCATCATGACATAAGCAGCATCACTTTGTAAATGGCAGATCATAGCAGAGGCAAACAGCTCTAGTGATTCAAACACACTGTCTCTGACTTACAGAAGTAAATAGGACTCCAGATGGATGTTAATGAAATCAAAAACCTCAGATAAAAAGTGTTTTTGTGAAAGTAATTTACTATGTTTATTCAATTATGAGGGACTATTTGAAAGCCATGGCATTTATCCAAATTCTCCCAAGTTCTGGGCTCTATATTTGAAATGCATTCAATATTTGTTTATTCAACACTTTTTGTTTTAGCAAATACTAGCTGTACACCAACTATATGCCAAGCACTGGCTTAGACCCGGGAGATATACCAGTGAAGACGGTTCAAGTTCCTGTTCTCAGGGATCTTAGATTTCAACGGGAGAGAGATAACATGTAAGTAAACAAAATAATTGCAGTTTATAGTGAATGCTATGGATGAAGTGGTAGTGTGGGGACTGGGTAGGGGAGCACCATAGATGGCACATTCAGGGAAGACATCAATGAGGAGGTGACATTTAAGCTGAGGTTGGAGGATGAAGTAGAGAGCCACAGGAACAGCCCAGGAATGAGCGTGCCAGACTGAGACAAGGGTGAGTGCAAAGGCCCTGGGGCAGGAAAGTGCTGGCTGTGTTAAGAGGCCTATGTGGCTGGAGACAGATCATGCAAAGCCTCCTGGGCCTTGGTGAGGAGTTTGGATTTTATTCTTTGTGCAATGGAAAACCACTAAAGGGGCTTACAGATTGTGTTAGTCCATTTTATGCTGCTATAAAGGAATACCTGACACTGGGTAATTTATAAAGGAAAGAGGTTTATTTGGCTCACAGTTCTGCAGACTGTACAAGAAGGACCTTGCCAGCATCAGCTTCTGGCAAGGGCTTCAGGGAGCTTCCAATCAAAGACGAAGGTGAAGGGGTAGCAGGTGTGTCACATGGTGAGAGAAAGAGTAAGAGAGGGAGTAGGTGGTGCCAGGCTCTTTTAAACAACCAGCTTTCACATGAACTAATAAAGTGAAAATTCACTCATTATCTTGTGGAGGGCACCAAGTCCTTCATGAGGGATCTGCCCCCCATGACCCAAATACCTCCCACCAGGCCACACCTCCAACATCGGGGATCAAATTTCAACATGAGATTTGGAGGGGCCAAACATCCAAACCATATCACATATTATTGAAAATTGTGCTTTTTTTAAAAAAGTCATATTTAGTATTATCATAATATAATATTTAATATCCTGGGTCACTTCACAAAAGTTAGCCAGATTTCATTCCAAATATAAGTTTAAAAGAAAAAGGAAGCCGGGTGCAGTGGCACGCACCTGTAATTCCAGCTACTCAGCTCAGACCAGAGAATTGTTTGAGGCCAAGAGTTCGAGACTAGTGTGGGCAACATAGTGAGACCCCCCCATCTCAAATAAACAAAACAAAAAAAAGACGAGGCATTTTGAAATTTGGGCCTAGTCCATAGGGGCAGGGTGCACTGAGTAGGGGCTGCCATAGGCTCTACCTGCTGCTATTGTTACCTGTCTTGTGAAATTAGGATTCTTAACATTTCACATGCAAGCTGTCTCGTTGGTTGTCAAGATGGCAAACAAGCCACCTTCAGGTAGCCTTTCAAATAGATTCTTAAATTAAGACTACAGTCATAGGAAGAAGGACACTGTTGATAACTGATATGGAGTTATTCCTGAAATATGTTAACAGAAAAAAAAGCCTTGTGTACAACAATGATGTGCTGACATTACTTGTATATGTGTAAAGTATCTCTGGGGTACATAAGAAACTAACGTCAGTCACACCTATAGTGAAGAGACCTGGGTAGCTGGGGCATAGGCTGGGAGAGAATTCTTACTGTAAACCTTTTTGTCATTTTGATGTTTTAAAACACTATGAATATATTACCTATTCAAACAATAAATTAAAATCCTAAAGTTTTTCAATATAGATCTTTATCTGAAAGGAAATGGATAATGTTCCAAAACTGGTGAAAAGGAATTTGCATCAGTTGGTAAACCTAAAGTTATTCTTCCTAATTAAAGAGAAGCTTAAAATCTAGATCTATCCAATGCAATAGTCACTAGCCACATGTTTCTACTTTACTTTAAATTTAAATTGATTTAAATTAAATTTAAAATTCAGTTCCTTGGTCATCACCCCAGCCACATTTCAAGTGCTCAATAACCATTAGCTACATGTGACTAATGGCTACTATATTGGTCAGCACAGATACAGAACATTTTCATCATCACGGAAAGTTCTATTAGATAGCCTGCCATAGACCTATGCAAAATACCACCAGGGTTATGAACTAGCTCTTAAAACTTAGCTGATCAATACATGGAAACTCAGGAGTACAATAATTCAAATATATCCCAACACTAATTTTCCTAAAACGGCTTACTAGAATGGCATTTTGAGCTGCAATCAAAACTCCCAGTATTAGATTTCTACAGTGGACAGGGATATGCTGACAGGGGCCTGCACACACAAATAATTTTGTCCCTACCAAAAATCAGTTCATACTAGTATAGACACAGGTAGTTATGGCCTAAGAGTTAAAGAATTACTTTTTCAGTGTAAACGTAAAACTAACATAATTGATATTTACTGAATTTGGTATTCTGCACTGATTCAATAAATGAGTCAATAGTACTAACATGATAATAGGGTGAGTAATGAGATTTGATTACATTCAACTTCTTTGGCACAATCTGTCAAATTTTCTCATTTTTGCTATCATTATGGACTCATAGCTTTTCACTCTTTAAGGCATTGCAACTAACCATACTCATCATTTTCCTTTTGATACTCAAATTGACAGAATTTAGACAATGGGTGTTCCATTAAACTGGCTTCTGTATTCTTCCATGCAACACTATTATTTTTAAAAAGCATCCTTGCTTTCTGGCCCAACAAAATGTTGCAAGACTCACCTGTGCCTTACCAGTCCCAGACATGGAATCAGCCATTTTTCTAAGGCATGTTGGCTTCCTTTAAGTAAAAAATAGTATTAGATCCCAAAATTTAGACAGTAGGAGTGCACACCATCAGCCCCATGATGGCGGAGTATTATTGTTCCTTGGCCATTTCCTCAAAGCTAAGATGACTCACTAGAGATGACTTAACACTTTGTTAAATGTTATTAGTTTATATTAATGTTTCCAACATCATTCTCACATTACTCCATGCCTACTTCAATATTTTTATTCTTCTTCCAAATTATAATTGTATTTCCCTTTCTCCATAATTCAACGAAACATCCAATTATCACTTCAAATAAAAATGTTGGATTCTTAACAAAGGTAGCATAATCATGAGAATACTGGGGTCATGAAAAAAAAGTTAGCATAATCACTTATTTCTTTTGTTTGACAATACAAAAAAGTATAAAACAGTAATACAAATATTAATACTAACAATAAAACTATTGAATAACATTCAAATTTTTCTTTGCTTTTCTCTTAAAATGAATCTCACTAATGATGACTAGACCAATTATTTACCTCTCACTATAAGTCTTCATTTTGCATGTTTATTTAATGCTTATTTAATGGCAGATAGACTATCTTCCCATTATCTTTCTTTTTGTTGTTTTTAGTGTTTAACTCAGAATTTTTATCACGAAGGAATATATACATACACACACACACACACACACACACATATATATATATATATTTGGGTTTTTTTGGTTTTTTTTTTTTGAGACAGGATCTTGCTCTGTCACCCTGGCTAGAATGCAGTGGTGTCATCACAGCTCACTGCAACCTCAAACTCCTGGGCTCAGGTGATCTTCCTGCCTCAGCCTCCTAAGTAGCTGGGACTACAAGTATACACCACCATGGGGTACATGTAGAGACAGGGTCTCGCTCTTGTTCAGGCTGGTCTCAAACTCTTGACCTCAAGCTATCCTCTGGCCTTGGCCTCCCAGAGTGCTAGGATTACAGATGTGAGCCACTATGCCCAGGCAGGAAGGAATACTGAATTGTATCTAATGCCTGTTTCTTTTCTCTTGCATTGATTATATCAATTTTCTCGTTGGGCTTATTCATGTGATTATATTTTTTTTCCATTTATATTTTATTTGTATATATTTATGGAGTACAAGTGCAATTTTGCTGTGTTGATATATTGCATTATGGAGAAGTCAAGGCTTTCACTGCACCCATCACTGGAGCAACACACATTGTACCCACCAAGTAATCTCACATCATCTACCGTCCAACTCTCTGTTGTCCATCGTTCCACACTCTGCTTCCATGTCCACACATTATTTAGCTCCCACTTATAAGTGAGAACATGTGGTATTTGTCTTTCTGTGTCTGAGTTGTTTCACTTAAGAAAATGGCCTCCAGTTTCATCCACATTATCTTTTAAAAATAAATTTTTATATAGAAGGAAATAAACAATGCTCCAAAATTATTATCGAAAAGGAAATGGTATAACCTAGATAACCTGAAAAGTAGGTTTAAAATCCAGACTAGGCTGGGCATCGTGGCTCATGCCTGTAATCCCAGCATTTTGGGAAGCCAAGGTGGGAGGATTGCCTGAAGCCAGGAGTTCAAGACCAGCCTGGGCAACATAGTGAGACCCCATCTCTACAAAAATATAAAAAAATTAGCATGTGCGTACGGTCCCGACTACTCGGGAGGCTGAAGTGGGAGGATCACTTGAGCCCAGGAGTTCAAGACTGCAGCCTGGGCAACAAAGACAGAACTGGTCTCTAAAAATAAATAAATAAATGAAATCCAGACTAAACAACTATAGATTTCCAAGACAGAGACACACTGGACAGGTACCTACACACATAATTCTGTCACTATAATTTGATATACACTTGTGAGGACATAGGCCATTATCCACCATTTAGCATAAATATGTTTTTTTGCTCAGCCTATGAATGAGCCAAAAGAAAGATCTGTAGAAGAAAATGTCGTTCATACCTGGTTGGTTTCCTAGAAGAAAAAACTAAATAAACCAATGAACCATAGTTACAGGAGCTGCCTAATAATTAGTAACACAAAGCCGGAACTGATTTCTTCATTTCCTCTGACAGGTAGATCACTTATGACTCTCAGAGCTGCCTCTGCCCTCTATCAGGGCCTCACCCACAGCAGCCAGTGCTATCACTGACAGCGTTGCTAGTGGGCCTGGACCTGGGGTCTAGCTGTGTGCTGACCTCTGGGCCTCACTTTGCTCCCCTGAGCTGTTTTGAGTAAAAGGGCAGATTAAATGGTGGCTATTATTAAGTTATAGAAACTCAACCTGATTTCTCCTCTTAGGCCCCCAGCCCCAAACACTCCCAAAACTGATTTCGTGCACCTGCTTGTGTAGCCAGAACACCTTGTGCTCACCCTGTTACTATACCATTTATTGCATTGCATTGTAATTGTTGGCAATCTTCTGTTGGGAGTTGCTACATTCTCTCGTTACTCACATCAAACAGGCCCTTTTTTTTTTTTTTTTTTTGAGACAAGGTCTCTCTCTGTCGCCTGGGCTAGAGTGCAGAGAGAGAGAGACGGTTAGAAGTAAATGAACCAAAAGATTAGTAGTAGTAATTTGTGAATTATGGGCTCATGAATACTTTTCTTTCTTTCTTTTTTTTTTTTGAGACAGAGTCTCACTCTGTGTCCCGGGCTAGAGTGCAGTGGCATCATCATAGCTCACTGCAACCTCCAACTCCTGGGCTCAAGCGATCCTCCTGCCTCAGCCTCCCGAGTAGCTGGGACTACAGGCACGCACACCACTACGCCTGGCTAATTTTACTTCACTGGGCCAGGCCTCTTGACGTTAGACTTAAATACCTTGTCAAACCAGTCAACAATGATTTATCTCATGTAATGAGATGTAAGTTATTCTAGATATATCCTAGAGAGCAGCAGCTTGAAAATTATTTATAAATCTCTAGGAAATTAGTCAAATTTTCTAGAGAACTTTGCAATCCATTTACTAAGATTAAAAAAAAAAGGGAATTCTGTGGTGTTGATGTCATTATACATTCTTCAAAGTAGAGATTCTCTTGTCCATTTCTTTTTTTAAGTGTATTTTTTGTATTGATACTTCACAATCGTAGTTCTGTATATTTTAAGGGTACATGAGATATTTTCACGCGTGTATGCAATGTGTAATGACCAAGTCAGGGTAACTGGGACATCCATCACCTCGAACATTTATCTTTTCTTTGCATTTGGAATATTACATTTCTTCTCTTCTAGCTATTTTTAAATATACAACAAATTATTTTTAACTCTAATTTTCCTACTGCACTATTGACTACTAGAACTTATTCCTTCTATCTAACTATAATTTTGTACCCATTAACTAACTTCTCTTTATCTACCCCCATCCCTCTTCCCTTCCCAGACTCTGGTAACCACCACTCTACTCTCTACATCCATGAGATCCACTTTTTTAGCTCCCATGTATGAGTGAGAACATACGGTATTTGTCTTTCTGTGCCTGGCTTATTTCACTTAATGTAACGACCTCTAGTTCCATCCATGTTGCTGCAAATGACAGGATTTCATTCTTTTTTATGGCTGAATAATATTCCATTGTGTATATTACCCTATTTTCTTTATTCACTTATCTGTTCACAGACACTGGTTGATTCCATACCTTGACTATTATGAATAGTGCTGCAACAAACGTGGGAATGCAGATATCTCTTCAATATACTGATTTCCTTCCTTTTGGATGTATACCCAGCAGTGGGACTGCTGGATCATATGGGAGTTCTATTTTTAGTTTTTTGAGGAACCTCTATACTGTTTTCCATAATGGCTGTACTACTTTACATTCCCACCAACAGTGTGTAGTGTTCCCCTTTCTGCACATCCTCTCCAGCATTTGTTATTTTTTGTCTTTTTGATAATAATCATCTAACTGGGATGAGATGATATCTCATTGTTGTTTTGATTTTCATTTCTCTGATGATTAGTGAGGTTGAGCATGTTTTCATATACCTGTTGGCCATTTGTATGTCTTCTCTTGAGAAATATCTATTCAGGTCTTTTGCCCAGTTTTTAACTGAGTTATTTGGTGGGTTTTTTTTTTTTGTTTTTTGGTTTTTTTTGCTATTGAGTTGTTTGAGTTCCTTATACATTCTTGTTACTAATCCCTTGTCTATTTCTATGTCTCCACTATTTGAAGGTGCTTAACATCACTCAGTAAATATATGTTGAATGAGTAAAGTATACTTTACTCATACCTCTTTTTAATACCAACCCAGAATATTTTTCCTTTAGTCACCTACCAGAGACCTCAGTTTGAAAGGTCTTTCAAAAGCTAAACTTCAATCCAGCTTTCTTAAAAAGCCCAGATGGAACCACTGATATTTGGGATATGTTACCTAAAGTCTGTACCACCATTAGTTGCTGTGGAATTGGTAAGCTTTATATCAAATTCAGCTCTCAACAGAAATACTTTTATTGGATTATAATTAGGCATTATTAAGAGTTGACAAAAGAAAAAAAAACTACATGAAAATTGTTCTTTCATTTAAAAAAAATCACTGTTTAAGACAATTGCCCAGTTCTCTAGAAAGTAAGCTCCATGAAGGCAGAGACTTCGGTAGTTTTATTATTTTATATGCAGTGCCTTAAACAGCACACACTGTAGGCCTAAATAAATATTTGATTTATAGTGAATGAATGAATGAATGATATAATTCAATGCCCTTTATATAGAGAACTACACAATAAATTCTTTTTAAGATTCACTACAGGAAAAAAAGTTAGTCTTCCTGAATAAAACCAGTGTGGTTCTTTTCATTAGACAGTAAAAACTTGTTTTCTTTGACTTCACTTCCAGGAAGAGCAAAGTGAGACCATTCCAAGAATATCTTAATTGGTCTTTCCTTGTTTCTCATCTTTCAAATCCAGTACTTTTACACTGCCACCAGCATTACCTTATGGAAAAAAACCTGGAGGCCGAAAGATTAGATCTGTGCTCCCTTTTCATTCTAGCCTTGATCTATTTTTCCAATATTCAAGCCCTGATCTACTTTTTATTGTACTTGTCCCCCCCCCCCAACCCCCACTTGCCTTTAAAACCCTCCTGTCTGCCTTATTTCAGCCATGGGACTTTGTCATCCCCTCAACACATGCTGCTTACTCCTGTCTCTACAACATTCCTGATGTTACTTCCTTCACCTACAATGCCTTTTTGTCTCATTTTTTCCAAGTACTGGTTCCCCCCTCCCCCCTTAGTTCCCAGATCAAAGACCTCATCCTTTGGAACTTGCAGTGCCTGTGTTTGAATCAAAGTTGCTCTACTTCTTGGGCCTCAGTTTCCTCATTGGCAGTACTGTAGTTTGCTGCCTGATAGGGTTGTGTGGAGGCAATAAAATTACCCACCTTCAACAAATATTCAATTATCCATGCTCAATAAGTATCTATGCTTGGTAAATATTAGCTCTTAGTATTAATAAAATTTCTTATATTTACCTGAAATATATTTTTGTCATTCTTCATATCTTTACCTATGTACTTAAGTTATTTGTGCCTTAGGAACAGTGGTCCTAGAGTATCCATCTCAGAGTATTCTCACATTGACCCCTCTCCACATGTTAGGCAATTAAGTTAATGTTTTCTTTGTCATGCATCTAATATTTAATACTGTCTCAATGTGGTCATTGCATTTTCCTGTTCTCTAAATGAGTTTAGGACAGTAACAGATACATCTTTTGTGTATCTGTATGTGTATGTCTCTGTTCAATACTTCTGCCATAAATTTGAACTTGGAATCTGCCAAGTCAATTGAAGTGTGGTTCCACTTAGAGAAACAGGAGGTATTCAGTGAATGGTAGCACTATACATTACGCCATTTAAGTTTACATATATTTTATTCAAGTCTTCAGTAATCTTATTAGGTAGGTAGTAGTATCCCTGTTATATTAAACAATCACTGTAACAACTACACTCGTTTAACACAGGTAGCTGTGCCATTAAAAGAGTACTTTGTAAGACACCTTAGCATTTTGAGATTTCTGAGAATAAGAATATTCTCTTCTACAACAAAACTATTAATTACCCTTTTTTCCCAATATTGTTTCTGTGTTTATGAGTATGTGTTTATAACCCTATATGGGTCTCTGTTTCAGGCTTTATGTTTTCCTTCTTGGCAGTCCTTTTCTCAGAACTAATGTCAGGTTACAACATCTGACACACAATCTAGGGACAGGACCCAATTTCAAACCCTTATAAATTCCTTTCTCTGTTCTGGGTTGATATAAGAAAAATATGTAATGCATATGGAAGAAAACTTAAAGTCTAAATGAGACTGTGATCATGCATTACAATTTACAAATTTGAGCAGGTGTTATGTTCCTCACCAACCCAGCAAACCAATGAAAAAGGTAACTAAACTTCTGAAACACTGCATTGTTTGTGTCTTATCATAGACATCATATAATATTTTTCTATTTCAAGGATCTACAGAAAGTATACCCCTTCAATTGGGAGGGGGCTGTTATATTCACTTAATATCATCTCAAATACCTTTGTCAGTATCACCTAAAGATCTCATAAGGCCAGTCAACTTTAATTTGTCTTAACATTAAGCAGGATACTATAAATTATTCCGGATATATTCTGACTATCTTCTGGATATAGCCTGGAAATTATTTATAAATCTCTAGTGAAATTCAAGTGAACAAGTTCTCCAGAGAATTTACAATTTATTCATTAAATAAAAGCAGGTTAATTGAATGATGTTAATGTCATTAGATAGTCTGAGACACCCACAGTGAGATGCTGCACATATAAAGACAATATTCTGTCCCACAGCTTGCCATCTAAAATTAGATAAACACAGGCAAGCCAGATAAACATAGACAGCACATTTTTTTAAGACCAAAAAGAAATGATGGGAGAGAAAAACGAGAGTAGTGAATTAAAAAGGCAAAGGGACCCAACAAATATTCCATCTTCTGCCTTTTATTTGTAGCCTTAATTACCTCTATCAGAAACAATCAAGCCTGGACAACATAGTGAGACCCTATCTCTACAAAAACTAAAAATTTGCTGGGCGCAGTGGTGCACGCCTGTAGTCCTAGCCACCCAGGAGACTGAGGTGTGAGGATCACCTGAGCCCAAGAGTTACAGGCTGCAGTGAGCTATGATGCGCCACTGTCCTTGACCCTGGGCGATAGAGCAACACTCCATTTCTTAAAAAAAAAGAAAAAAAAAAAAGAAGCAATTATACTTCTGTAGTCAAAGAGGAAGATTGTCTGATTGCCCCTGAAGGGTGTCAGAATATTAGTGGGAGTACCACTGTACAGTGTTCTCAGCTTTGGAGGTCCAGAAACTTCTTTTGTCCAGTAGTCCTTGCCTGTCCCTGTTTGCCTGACTTTGGGTACTAAAAGTCCACTACCTTCAAGCTCAACACTAGAAATGAGAGACCAATCAGTATGTTAGGAAATAAATCCCTATAATAGTAGCTAGTGGAGTTAAGAAATAGCATGCTGCAGCAGGCCAAGCAGTCTGGAAGTGAAGACAGTCCTAGGTGCCCATATGAACATCAGGTTGAGACCTCCCTATGAGATCTCATCCTATGTGGTTAGTCTACAAGGCTTGGCTGGCTTCCTCTCCAAGGTTAGGTTTTTAAAACACAAAAACAAAAACACCTTCAATGTTCCAGGCTTCATGCTAAGTGGTAGAGATAAATATGACATAAACTCTCTTGGAGCTTACAACTTATTTTGGGAGACAGCTCATAAACAGACTATTTTAATATAATGTGGTAAATGTAGTGGCAGAGGAACGGTCAAGTTAAATCCCAAAGGACAGGTAGCCAGTCTGATCTGGTGAGAAGGGAAGGGTTATTGGAGGAGAGGAAGAATAGTCTGAGAGTTAGGCAGAACCAGGGGAGTGTATCCCAGAAGCCAAGAGAATGTGTTTAAAGAGAGAGGGAGGAAAATAGGGTCAAATTCTGCAAATGTCCAGTAAAATGGACCTGAAAAAAGTCCATTGGATTAGTCAAATGGAAGAGGAATGATTGGTGACTCTTGACAGGGAATTCTGAGTGCAGGTGGAAGAAGTCATATTGTAGTGTGTTAAGGAATTAAGGGGAGATAAAGTAGAAATAAAAAGCTTGGCTGTGAAAAGAAAGTGAATGAGAGAGGAATATTTCATTAAGGGAAGGTTTGTTTATTTGCTTGTTTTCTTTTTTGATCAGAAAGACAGGTTTCTAATTTGAGAGAAAGGAGCTGGTTGCAAATAAAGAGAAAAGAGGTGATTGTCGGATCGAGGCAACAGGTTCTTGGTTCCAGTTCCAGATCTCACTCCTGTTTCCTCCTGGGTTGGACTCCGACTCTTCCAATTCTACTGCTCCCTTTCCTCAGGGATGGATTTTGCTTCTAGTTTCCCTTGCACATGCTCAACTGTACCTCCCTAAAATATGACAATGATAGCCACCAAATGTTAAGAACCACAGCTTCACAGAAGACCTGGTGACCAGCTCCCTTCCCAAACTATTTATTAATCTACAAAGAGTTCATATACCTTTGTAGTGACAAGAATGCTTCTATCTGCCATCCAGGTCCTGTAGATGATAGGCATCATTTCCTGTGTCAAGCTGCCCTGGAGGCTGAACTATTATTAATTGGACTGATTAATTGGAAGGTGGTTTGTTCAAAATGGATTTATAACAAAGGGAAGTGTTTTGAGAATTATTTAATCCAGCCTCTGGTGAAACTTAAGAGTAAGACCTGTCTAGTGACTGGAGTACTCAACCCACGATGGACAGTGCTTGCCAAACTCCTGCTCTCTGATAAAATTTTCTAGACTTGGAGACCATTATTTTCACTTTTGTTATTTATAATTATGTTTAATGAGGTCCACCAGAAAATGATCCCTCATTTTCCTCTACTGTAAGTATAAGAAAAAGCCCTGGATAGACAATTTTAATGATTTTGTGTAGTTTTTGATAGTTAAAACTCTTGGTGTAATCTAATTTCCAAATTATCAGAGGTGATCTTCCTTCACCCTTTTTTACTGTGTACATCCTTTCCATTATGGCTGTTCGGTTTTTCATATTGCCTCTGTTCAGTAACTTAATGAAAATACAAAAACGAAGGCAGGGTTTTTTTTAAACTACAATAATGGAATTTTCACCCTTATTTTTAAGAAAATGAATTTGGACTCTAACAGAAAATTGTGACAGCCTGATAAAATGCTAGGATTCAATGTTTATTGCACTGATTTTAATGCTTGTATTTATATGATTGCCAGAGAGCTCATCATAAGCCTCTTGAGGATGGGAATTTGTTGTCTGCCATCTATCTTCCTTACTCATAGATACAGTATTCTCCGCTTGGTAGGCATTCAGTGAATATACTGATGCATTCATTTTAACCACAGAGTTCTACTAGATTGAACGATTGGTGATTTGTAATTTATTAAGAGATGTCTTCCTAAAGCACAAACCTAAGTTTTGCATTTTTGCCTAATAAAGGACACAAGGCAACACGTTTTTAAAAAATATTATCCTCTTCCTAATAGGAGTAAAATAGCATTTATGTCGGATTCTATTGGTTTTAATTCTAATTAAATGAGAACAGATATAAAGTACCCAGTCTACACCCGGCAATACAGTCGGCAATGTATTAAAGTTTATTGAATTTAAGAATGAATTGGGCAATCTAAGGAACAAATGATAGTATGTTTATGCAAGTGGTTTAAAACTGTAAAAGCACATTACTACTTTCAAGTGGAATTTATACGTTGAGGTGATGTCATTTCTGTAGCCCGTATTTTTTACAGCTATAAATTCATTAAATTTAACATCACTATTAAAGCCCACAACTAATGTGCAAAATACTTATTTAAAATTATGTTGTTTAGACTATCCCTAATTTTGTCTGGTTGCAAGACTGTGGTGCCATATGCAAGTGACCGTGACAAACATACTGTAAAGAAAAACATTCACTTTTCTCGAGTCCTGTTTTATACGGAAAAGAAATGTCCGGCAGAAATAGCACGAATCAATGACCCCAACCTAGCACGTTACGGTAGTAAGTGACCAAAGACCTCTAACGCAGCTACCCCAAATTAAAGCCACTTTGACCAACACAGCGTCTAGAGGCGACACCGAGCAGAGTTGGGCTCAAAGACCAGAGGACAACGCAAGGCCCCTCCCCCGGAAGCTCCGCGGGGCGGCGACGGGGGTCGGGCGCCCAGGACGGTTGGGGGTCCCGGAGCGGGCGACTGGGACCCGCGGCCAGTTGGGGTCGGCGAGCGCCGCGGCCGTTGGGGACTCCAGCTCCCAGCAGGCACCGCTCCTGCGGCCGACGCGCGTGGCGGCGCTGCCCGCTGGGACTCGTAGTGCGGTCCGGGTAGGAGAAAGGAGGAGCCACCCCTGGCTCCTTCCATGCATGTTTCGGAAACCGGGCCTGGAGGGGATCACGCCAGCCCACTCGAGCCCGGCGTTCCCGGAGGCGGGTGCTAGCGGAGCCGGGCGGGCAGCGATGGGAACGGGACCCCGGCGGCTGAGCACGTGAAGGGTGGTTAGCGCGGAGGAACCCGGAAGCCCCGCCCACCGCCGCGGTGACGGGTTAACGCTCCTCCGGGTGGAGGTGGGGGCGGGGTGTGTGGAAGCAGGGGCCGTCCCGGCCGACTCCTCCGTGGACCGCCCGCGAGCCGGCGCTCCCCTCCCCCACGGGCCTACGCATCTGGGCCCCGCCCCCCGGACGCGGCGCGTGCGCAGAAGCCCCGCCTCGCGCCCCAGCCCCACCCCCACAGCCGCCGCCGCTGCCGCCGCCACCTCTCCCTTCCTCTCTGCTCTTTCCTCCTCCTGTTTTCTCTTCCCTCCTCCCCGTCGCCTCCTTTTCTCCTCCTCCTCCGGCGCTGACGCTCGCGTAGGGCCCTGGCGTCAGACGCGCGGGGGCGGGGCGAGTGCGGCGGGGGGTATAAGTAGAGGGTACAGGAGGCGGTGCTTCCCCTTCTCCCCGGCGGTTAGTGCTGAGAGTGCGGAGTGTGTGCTCCGGGCTCGGAACACACATTTATTATTAAAAAATCCAAAAAAAATCTAAAAAAATCTTTTAAAAAACCCAAAAAAAATTTACAAAAAATCCGCGTCTCCCCCGCCGGAGACTTTTATTTTTTTTTCTTCCTCTTTTATAAAATAACCCGGTGAAGCAGCCGAGACCGACCCGCCCGCCCGCGGCCCCGCAGCAGCTCCAAGAAGGAACCAAGAGACCGAGGCCTTCCCGCGGCCCGGACCGACACCGCCACCCTCGCTCCCAGCCGGCAGCCGGCAGCCAGCGGCGGCGGACCGACCCCGTTCTGCGGCCGTTGAGTAGTTTTCGATTCCGGTTGATTTTTGTCCCTCTGCGCTTGCCCCCGCTCCCCTCCCCCCGGCTCCGGCCCCCGGCCCCAGCACTCGCTCTCCTCTCACGGAAAGGTCGCGGCCTGTGGCCCTGCGGGCAGCCGTGCCGACATGAACCCCAGCGCCCCCAGCTACCCCATGGCCTCGCTCTACGTGGGGGACCTACACCCCGACGTGACCGAGGCGATGCTCTACGAGAAGTTCAGCCCGGCCGGGCCCATCCTCTCCATCCGGGTCTGCAGGGACATGATCACCCGCCGCTCGTTGGGCTACGCGTATGTGAACTTCCAGCAGCCGGCGGACGGTGAGCGCCGGGCTCGGCGGGCGGGCGGGCGGCCATGAGGCTCGGGCGGCGGCGGCGGCGGGCGGGCTAGGCCGGCGGGCCCGGGGGAGGGGAGCAGGAGGGCATGTCACCCCCGGCGGCTGGCGGGGAGACGCTCGGGCGCCGACGCCCCCGGCCCGGTCACCGGGGGCCGCGTTCCCCCTGCCCGCGGGGACCCGCGCAGCCGGCAGCCGCACGCCCGGCCACTTCCTCCTTTGCGACCATTTTCTCGGCCTCAGAAGCTCTCAAACTTTAGGATGATGACGCGCCGGGAGGGTGGGTGAGATTCGGTTCTTCCGTGGCACTCCCGCCAGTAGCGGCGGGATTCCGGGGCGTCAAGCACCGAGCCTCCTTTCCGGGTGAGAGGTGGAGGCGCTCTCGCCGCCCCGGTCTCTTGCCGGCGCTACAGCCTCGGGAGGAAGTGCGATTCAGTGCTCGAAAAATACCACGTGTTGAACCCTGTAACCTCACAGGCCCGAGGCCTGTTCCTGCCACTGGCCCAATCGCCTGGGGGAGCCACAAGGCCTTAGAATAAAGTTAATATGGTGATGTGTGGTGGTGGTCCCCAGGCTTGTAATTCCACTCTCAATACCTTGTCAATGACTGATGGATCTAGAAATGCAATTGAGCAATAAGACGGGCATTGGGGGTTTTCCCCGAGATCAAGCATTTCTCTTCCATTGACCGCAGGGTGGGAGGAGGGGATGTGGAAGGGGGCTACTTTGAAGGCCAATTTTCGTAGGGAACTTAGATCATTTTAATCAGTTAGACCTTAGTTTCACAATACTGGCAATTTCTTTAGTATGTTATTTATTCCTTTCTGAAATAGCTCTTGTGATTTTGGGGGGTTTTTCTTAAAAATATATTAACCAATTTTGGCTGTAAAATGTTATTTGTTAGTGTAATCTCAACTATACCGTTCTTATATGTAGCATTCAAGTAGTTAAAGTTTCTCGTTTTTACAAGTGGTCCAGAATATCTATAAACCTTGGGGAATGATTGAGTACAAACTAACTGAGATTAAATTGAGCTTGAAATCTATGGGGGCAGAATGCAGCTAACGTTGTGTTTTTATTTTGAGGTTGAACAATACACAAAAACAAAATTTGGCAAACAGATGAGCTTTATGGCCTGATGAGTTGCTAGGATTTTTCTTTAATCTGGATCAATTGAGTTCCAGAAGTCAGCTTCACTATGTTATATAGCCCAATTTTGCTTTTTTTTTGAAATGGGCTGCTTGAATATATGTCAAATATTTTTAAATAAAAGGGATTTATTTTAGTAGAAAAGACCTTAAGGATGGAATTTAAACTTCAATTTCATTAAATTCATTCAGTAGAACTTAGGTTAATGATCAGCTTTTCACTAGGTAAAGTTGATAGGAGATTTTGGGTGAGCAGAATATTGAGTGACACGGAGCCAGAAGTTGTAAAACTGCATCGGAGATTTCCTGCCCTTTTGCTCTGTAAGCAGTAACTCCAAGTACCACTTCATTACAGTTCTCAACTCTAGGCAATATATATCGCTGGATGTCAGATTAGGGAGGATAACTTTGGGGCAGGTAATGACAATCTAAAGAGTTGGTAGAGAAAACTAGAATGGATCCTGGAGACCATAAAATGGTAACTTGAAAGTGTTATTCTTTCTAAACGTAACATTTTCAGATTGAAAAAACAATTTTTAAAAATTTCTTGGGATTTGAAAAGTTGAACTTCAGGTTGCCATGGTTACAGTACACTGTATCATCAGTGTCTACCTGTAGACCAGTTCCAAAACTGCTCAAAAGAAGATAGCATTTTTCCATCTTCCATTTATTTGTCTTCTATGTGTACAACTTAACATCTTTCTAAATAGTTTTTTAAGTAGATTTCTTTTTTTTTTAATTTATTGCTATATTGATGGACTTGTGGAATAGCTTCTGCAAGTGACCAGTATTCAATTTAATAGGAAGAGGTGACTCATTGAAAAGAAGCTCAAGCAAAGTCAGCTAAAAAAAAAAAAAAAACTAGGGGAGCTGAGTAGGTGTGGTCAATTGATAATGAGCTGACAGCTGATTATCACTATATTCTAGAAACTGGAACTGGCTGGAAAATTTGTCCTGTCAATAACTTTACAGTTTCATTAGCATAGAGTTAGTGGAAATTGTTCCAGGACTTCAAATGGACTGTTTTTCCCCTCTTTAGGGACTAGTCTTTTTACTTAAGGATATGTTTTTCCATTTAGAGGCTTAACTTTTTTAGTAAGTGTTTCTGTAATGGTATAAGTACACATAATTCAATCCTTCATGGCCCCTGAAATTATAGGGTGGATTTTGAAATTTTTAAGCACTCTCCAGAATAACTTGATTAAATCGTCAGTTGTTAAGTAAATCAGTGATCAAAGATAAAATTGATTATATGTGTCCAGAAAGCATTAAAAGTAAATTGTGAATATTGCAGATGTGGTGTTAACAATTCTGGAGTATGATGCAACTAAGTATGTCCAACTTAGTTTTTGAGAGCATGATTCAAATTTTGCTCTAGACTTCCATTTTTTTAACATGGTAATAGGAAGTTGTATCATTAATCATGAAAATCCCCCCCTTTAATTCAGAAACTTTTGTTTTTTAAGAAATGGGCTAGTTTCTGTAAATATTGTTGGTAAGAAGCAACGAAATGACCAGTTTTAGCAAATAGGAAGAAGTTAAAATACTTACTAAATCCGTAAACTACTTTCAACCTGTAATTGTCTGAAATCTTTTATATTGGTTATTAAATGGATTATATGCTTAGGAATCTTGGTTTTATGTTGACTAGGAATTAATGGCAATTAAGGGAAGAGATTGTTTTGGAAATTCATTAGTTATTAGCAACATGCCATCCTTTCATGTATAGGAAATTTGAGGCTTCTGATATTTGTCTTTTCTGTATTATACAATTTAAATATAGACTAGTGTGTAATTGAAAATGTCTGGCCATGTTGAAGTTAAAAGGGGAAGATTCAGCTATCAGACGCGTGTGCCCAGCCCATTCCCCCCACAGTAGTTTATATAATCGTAAGTGGCTAGTAAGAATTTTGGAGTAATACTCACTCTGACGATGTCTTTCCTGCAGCGGAGCGTGCTTTGGACACCATGAATTTTGATGTTATAAAGGGCAAGCCAGTACGCATCATGTGGTCTCAGCGTGATCCATCACTTCGCAAAAGTGGAGTAGGCAACATATTCATTAAAAATTTGGACAAATCCATTGATAATAAAGCACTGTATGATACATTTTCTGCTTTTGGTAACATCCTTTCATGTAAGGTAAGCAAAAATATGACAGGTAAACATTTACAGTGTTTAGCTACTTTTAGTTTAGTGCTTTAGTGCTGTGCTGTTAATGGATATCTTTATTTCACAAATACCCAGGTTAGGTGGCTAACACATTATCTCTGAACATTGGAAAAATATTAAGTCAATAGCAAATAATGAGAAATGGGTATACTTTTTTTCCTAGGTGGTTTGTGATGAAAATGGTTCCAAGGGCTATGGATTTGTACACTTTGAGACACAGGAAGCAGCTGAAAGAGCTATTGAAAAAATGAATGGGATGCTTCTAAATGATCGCAAAGTGTGAGTATGACTATTTCGTTAATCATATTTCACACCTGTTTTTACTAGTTCCAAATCCTTCATTTTAAAAGTTAATATATTTGTACTCTTAATAGATATTAGAGGGAAAATTAATAAACTATGTCTTGATTTTATAATTGTGTTTTCTCCACATTCAATGTAACATACAAATAACAGTGGGTTTAATGTAATTGACCAACATTCAAACCAAAAGGAAAACAGGAGAAGGTAGGTAAACAGGGATATAAAGCTTTCTCAAAATAAGTGCATTGTTGAAAAATCAGGAATCCAGTCAAACTGAATGTAATTCCTGATACACTAATTAAATTAGCTCATTTTATAGTTGAGGAAACTGAGGCTAAAATAATTTGCTTTTACATACTGGTAGAGCAGATGGTGACAGCTGATACATACCTAGTGGCCTGAATTTACAGCCCACTCTTTATATGCGGCCATACTGCTGATATTGCTGCATTTATTGATTTGTCGTATAAAAATGAAGCAGAATTAAATCAAGTTTTCATGATTAATCTGCCCTAAAATATACTTGATTTTTCTTGATGTATACTTATTTTTAAAAGTTGCAAACTTGAAAAATTAATGGCACTGATAAAACCTATTCTACAAGGCTATTTCTACTACAGTTTAAGATGCAGATTTTATGATTTGTCAAAGAAATGACAAATCTTAAATTTTTTTTCCTCAATGAGAGTGGATTTCACTTAATCATCTGGGAAAATTCAGTTGTACGGTCTTACTATAAATGATGTGTGTTCTTGTTACTGTGTAAACTGCAATGATGGCATGCAAGTTGGATCTTGGTTTCGAGACAGCTGCATTACTCTGTAAAGTGTGGCTGATGGATAAAATCACTGCATCAAATGGTATGGTCTACGCCGATCCCATGATTAAGGAAAGACTTTGTAATATGCAACTCCTCGATAATGAACCATGTTTATCAAGGCTAATTCTTAGAAATCTTTTACCTTTAAATGAGAGGAATATTCAGCATCGTTCGTACTCACAAATGCCTGTCAGTAGTGCTTTAGGAAAAAAATAAAGAATGCCCAACACTGACAGGATTTAGAATTATTTCTGTTTTGAATATAAAAATGATACAGCCGCCTTGGCAAATGGTTTGACTATATGTGTAGATAATCTCAAGAGCATTTTATTCCCTTTGAACTATTGTGATTTTTGTAACTATCCTAAGAACAAATACAGAAAATATCATTCATGAAGTTGCAGCATTACTGGGTACAGTGGTATGTGCCTATAGTCCCAGCTACTAAGGCCAGGAGGATCGCTTGAGCCCAGGAGTTGGAGGCTACAGTGCAATATGATCGTGCCTGTGAATAGGCACTACACTCCAGCCTGAGCAAAATAGACCCCGTCTCTTAAAAAAGAAAGTTACAGCATTATTTACAAAAGCAGAAAGTTGTGATGTTCACAACGAAATATTATCCTTCCATTGAGAACTATGGTGTGGAGAAGCCCCACCATATTTTAGGGAGGATAAGGAAATAAAACTATAGCTATCTTCACTAGTGAATATTTTTGAACAGATAGAGAACTTATGCTAAAACAGATATTAGGTGGGATTATGGGAGATGGTTTTTCCTTTTACTTTGCTGTATATTACAGTATTCTCTGACATATATACTACTTTTATATTAAGGGACACTTAAGTTTTAAAAGTTTTTTTAAAAAATGCTGCAGTTATACCAGGCTGTTGTATATTAGAGAGTACAGGATTGGGAAGTTTAGATTTTTATTTTAGGAGGTGGAAAAAGAAAGTGCAGGGGCCACAGCAATGGTGAAAACTTTTCTTCAGGTCTTTCATTGGTGTAGTATACACATTTCCATTCATTTATTAAATTGGTAGAAGTGATACCTACCTTTAAACTTTGGTTCGTTAGAGAGCAGAGAGAAGTGTTCCTTTTTTGTGATTGTAGTTAAGAGGTTTATTTTTCATATATTTCATGTTTTCATATCTCCAACTAAGGCCCTATTTCTATTTTATAGTATGTTTTTTATTAGATTACAAAAATTCTCAGTAACAATTAAAGAATCAACCATCAGCCTTAATTAATCTGAACTTTACAAAATAGAATCTAATGTTATAGTCCTTACATATTTTATTAGATTTGTTGGACGATTTAAGTCTCGTAAAGAAAGAGAAGCAGAACTCGGAGCTAGGGCAAAAGAGTTCACCAATGTTTACATCAAGAATTTTGGAGAAGACATGGATGATGAGCGCCTTAAGGATCTCTTTGGCAAGTTTGGTAATGTGTCTGAATTAAATTTTTACACTCAAAGTTCTGAGTAATTGCTCAACATTAATTTTGGCTTATTCTTTACACTAGAAAAGTAAATGAGATGAGACTTAAATAAAATATATAAATACTTAAAAATATTTGTAGTTACTTGAATTAAGCTACTGGCCATTATATTACATAGCAGCATATAAATGGAAACCTATGCAGTTCATGATTTTTATTTTTATCAGTTTTTTGTTTTCCTAATAACCTGGTGTACAGCTAATGTTTAGATTAAAGGTTAGTAGCATTGGATTAGGACACTTAAGGTATGACTGAGTAATTTGAACAGATTTTAAAAGGTTTTGCTACATTAAGGTGTAGGATTTATGCCCTTAATAGATCTCATCTCATCAGAGGTATGCATTTAACACAGCCAACTTACCATAGAATGCAGTTTCTAGTTACAGGACAGTGTAGCTGGCCAGCTTTTTTTAGCTAGCCAGTCTTAGTAACAGCATGTTGGAGCAATTTAAAACAGTGACTTTCAAAGATGAAGCCAAAAATCCAGATTTTCCAGTGATACCTTCTTGGGATAACCTGGATTCATGGGATCTTAAATAACTTTTCTTTGTATTTCAAAGTAACTTAATAAAACTTGAAACTAATGAAATGTAAACCAGCCTTACTTTAGGTAGGTGTAACAGATCAGAAAGTGTACATTACAGGTGATTTGCTTGACCCTACCCTTTGCTCTCCTTTTGTGGGCCTTAGAGGTGGCTTTTTTTTTTCAGTATGTCAAATAATAAGGAATTAGGAAATCTAATACTTTTGCCAGGCTGACGTGCCACATTGAAACCTGCAGTCCTTTGAACAAGTTGGGTGTAGTTAACCACTTATCCCAAATGAACGATTTCAGTTGGCCACCAGTATGTAAATATGTCGTATTTTTTTGACTTGGTTTGCATAGCAGAGAATTGAAGTATGGCCTTAAGACAGAGGCACATTCAAAAGAAACAGTTTACCTGTGCCTGTCATCTTCCAGATTCTCTGTAATCAAACTTTTTTTTAACCTTTTCTGCCCCACTTGGCCTGAGATACCACCCATCTCAGTTAAGTGTCTCTTCCACTTAAGGGATATGGGGGAAAACATGTCTTCAGTAACATGCCTTCTCCTCCAGGGTGATTGAGCTATGTCTTACCAAAAGGTCCAACCATGTATTATTTATTCCTCCCCTCCCTATGGAAAATCGGATGGGCCAAGGCTTAAATTCTTCTTTCTTAATTCTCATAAAATAAAATTACTGGGTAAAAAAATGCAACTCTATTTTGTATTAGAGCTGAGAAGAAAACTTTTATAGCTGTTTAAAACATACCCCTTTACATGGAAGGGGAGAGGTATCTTCTAAGGAATAGAAAGTATTTACTTTGTTAGTAATAAGGGATCTTTGAAGAGAAAAGTGTCTGAGACATGGAGGGCTTGGAGGAGGAATCGATTTCTGGAGTTTTAGAATTTTTTTATCCCATTTTTTTCATGGCTTTGTTTTTGTATGTTGAAATTTGAAATGTGTGAACTAAATGTTGTATGGCATATCTCTGAATTATTTAAAAAATTTTTTTAGGCCCTGCCTTAAGTGTGAAAGTAATGACTGATGAAAGCGGAAAATCCAAAGGATTTGGATTTGTAAGCTTTGAAAGGCATGAAGATGCACAGAAAGTAAGACTTAAAAGTACTAATTAAATGCAGTATGGTCTTTCTCTATTCAATAGGAAGAAGGGATATTAAGTTGATTTGATACTGCGTTGAAATTTATATGCCTACCAGTGACTATTGTATATATATGTTCTTGCATTTTTAATTATTTGTATTTTATGCATTAGTTTTGACAAGTATAAATTGGAAACCTATGTGGTCTCAAAACCTGAAGATTTTGGGATGGATCTATGTTTAACTTTTGTAATGTAAAAATTACTGTTAAAGAAATGAACTTCTGTATTATAAGTTATTAATTAAAAGTTTTGTGATTCTTTTCTTTTTCTCTGTAAGGCTGTGGATGAGATGAATGGAAAGGAGCTCAATGGAAAACAAATATACGTTGGTCGAGCTCAGAAAAAAGTGGAACGGCAGACAGAACTTAAGCGCAAATTTGAACAGATGAAGCAAGATAGGATCACCAGATACCAGGTTCATTTTTAATTGAACAAGCAAAATAAGGCAGGGATGAGGAAACCTATTTTACATTCCTTTCAGTTACTGCCATGTAACTGGAGGGTTTGAGAGGGGAATAGGAGAAGAAACATGGGATAAAATAGTAGGAGGTGTGCATAGGTACCACTATGGTTTCCCTTTTCTAATAGTTTTCTTCTTTTTAGGGTGTTAACCTTTATGTGAAAAATCTTGATGATGGTATTGATGATGAACGTCTCCGGAAAGAGTTTTCTCCATTTGGTACAATCACTAGTGCAAAGGTAAAAGCATATGGTATATTTTTTTGAGATTGGAAAAATTCATGCATATAGATATATAGGTATGTGTATATAAAATGTGTATATGAATTTCAGACTAATACACCCACTAGAGTGTTTGCATATTTTGTAAACAAATAGGCAAATAGTTTCCTTCCAGAAAAATACCAGGTTTTTTTTTTAAAGAAACCAAGTTTTTGCTTCATTACTTACATACATTCACATTTGAAATATAATTTGAATGTGGTGTAGCCCGTTGATGGTATACTTTTGCGGATGATGAGTTCTGAGCGTTTTCCTGAGGAAGGCTGCATTTGATGACCATAGTTAGTAATTGATCCTCACATGATATGCACTGTTCCATACTCTGTTAAATTAGTTATTTTACTGGTTAAAAAAGGTGATTTATTAGAGAACTATAATTCAACTATAGAGAACTATAATTGTTACTGTAGTTCTAATCTATTCATTTACACAATTCATTCTGGGTAGTTAAACCCCAACTCTCCCCCCACCAAAAGTAAAGATAAGAGATCATATTTCCTTTTACATGAAATCAGAGATTAAGAAACACAATGTGTAGGATGGATTGTAGTTCAAATTCGGAAATTTAGATTTAAGAATGTCTGCTCTAGATGTTTTTGGCTAGTGTCTATGGTCCAAGAATCCCTCTGTATGCAAAGTTCTGTACATATGTAATTTTGCTTGGGTGGGGAAAGAGTGCGCAGGAGAAATTATAACTCACTAATCTGGAATGACCCTGTAGCTGGTCTTTCTACTCAGCTTTTCCTGGCCACTCCAAGGGAGCTTCTATGAGAGTTAGGAAATGTTAGGGGCAAGGTGGGTGAATCCAAGTAAAAATGCAGGTGCCATGGTTGCCTTGTGTTTCAGCCTGTGCTTTTCTAAGAGTGCTTGGAGTAATGATAGAGTTTATTCCTCAATGTCTTTATCCTCGGTGTGTTCACTGAAAGTTGTTTAAATTGAATATTGTTTGTCAAGTTTATTTTGAATGTATGAAGCGTGCATGTTTTTCAGGAGAATCTTAATAAAGTCTTATTTTAAAAGTCTTTTGTGGATTATAAACAGTGATATCACTCGCTGTTTGCAGGGGGGTGAAAAGGTTGGCAGTTTATTCTGGAGGGGGAGGTCATTATGTTAATTTAATAATGTATGTTGAAAAAACAGATTTATGAAATAAGACAAAAGGGTAAAAAGTGAAAGGTAACCTCTTCATCCCCCATTTTCAGTCTGCAAAAGATGTTGTTGCAATTTAAAAGAAAAAAGGGAAAGAAGCTGTTGCAGTTTGGGTATCTTCCTGGATTATTTTCCAATACTGTTCAAACACCTTTTATATGTGTTTAAGCAATTTTTTAGAAAATGGAGTCATAACTACACATTATTTGCTTTTTCACTTAATGGTAGATCTAGACACATTTATTTCAGGTATTTTTTTTTTTTTCTAAGGGCCAAATAATTCATGTAGTAGTCGTACCATTATTTTACTGTATCTTTATGGATAAACATTTGGGTTGCTCTGCATGTTTCTGCTGTTAGAACCATTGCTACTAAACATTCTTGCATCTAAATTTCTAGAATTGGAATTGTTGGTTAGTGATAATGTATTTAAAATTGAGACAACCAAATTGTCCAAAAAGGCTAAACAAATTTCCACTGGTCTTAACAGATTAGTCAATTTAGTAGAAAGTGGTATCTCATCTTTTCAAATTTTTTTTTTCAATCTTTTTAGAGATGGGGTCTCACTGTGTTGCACAGTCTGATCTCAAACTTCTGGGCTCGAGTGATCCACCCTTGCCTCCCAAAGTGCTGGGGTTGCAGATGTGAGCCACTGTGCTTGACCCCTCACATGTACTTTTTTGACTTAGCAATGTGCTTTCAAGTGTTTACTGGTTTCACCCAGTAAACCCAATTTTTTATATTGGGTTTGTCTTTATTGATTTAGGGAGCATTTGTTTTACATTGCAAGTATTTCCTCATGGTCTTTCACTTACAGTTTTTCACTTATGACTTGGGGTTTTGTATCATTTTAGAAAGACTTTCCCTGTATTTTTGCATTTTATGTTCAGACTCAGACTCTACCTGGCACTAATGATTTTTCAATGAGATATGAATGAGCTTTAGCTTAATTTTTTTCATTTGTCCCAGTGTGCCTTGTACTGAGTAGTCCAAAGTCCATCTTTTTCCCACTATTTTAAAATGTTAACTTTAACATACTAAGTTCTCATAATTGGATGGCTATGTTTCTGGACTCCGTTTTATAGGCTGTTCCGTTAGTTACTGTGCTATCAGCATACTGCTTAATATAGTTTTATAGCATGCTTATATGTATATTGCTGGGCTAGTGAGGGGTTCTTTGTATCTCTTCATGGCTCATTTAAAAGATCTTTGCAGTCAGTTTTAGAAGCTTTCTCTTGAGTGTTGTTTATGCCATAGTATTTATGGCCCCTTTGCAGTTGAATGTGAAACTTTTATTTTAAAATGTGGATATGGTAAAGTTCAACTACTTTTTTCTCGAAAGAGTAAGACATCTTGTGGACTTGAATGACTAGAATAATCAAATTTCATTGGGGATGTTTTTAATGGTGCCAGAAAGTCCATTTATTAGGCCTAGGATATATTTATTTAGGTAATTAACTTTTAGTATTAAAAATCTAACATCAAATATCTGAAATCTTGAGAGATTGCTGTTGTGTACCTCCACCCCTTTTCTTTTTTAGCTCTCTTGGTTGGCTAGGATAATGCATTTGTGTAGCTTGCCCTTAATATTCGGAAATTAAGGAAAAATTGTGAGCTCAAGGGGTAAATATAAGATGATCACAGCATCAACAGGGTTCAGTTATTTGATTCAATAACTACAATTGACTAAATGGCAGTGCTCTTTTTTGTACCTCATTCTACCATTGCATTAACTTTATTTTTTTTTTCTTTTAATAGGTTATGATGGAGGGTGGTCGCAGCAAAGGGTTTGGTTTTGTATGTTTCTCCTCCCCAGAAGAAGCCACTAAAGCAGTTACAGAAATGAATGGTAGAATTGTGGCCACCAAGCCATTGTATGTAGCTTTAGCTCAGCGCAAAGAAGAGCGCCAGGCTCACCTCACTAACCAGTATATGCAGAGAATGGCAAGTGTACGAGCTGTGCCCAACCCCGTAATCAACCCCTACCAGCCAGCACCTCCTTCAGGTTACTTCATGGCAGCTATCCCACAGGTAGGTTTCAGGAAGGAACAAGAACTTTATAAAGGTTTTCATATTTGGTCATTTCTAGTATGTTTTGTCCCCCTCTCCCAAAATAATGGAGCCCTAAGATGAAAACATTGTTAGGAGACATGTGAATTATGTGACTGAACTGGAAAAAATGCTTGAACACAAGGGCCTGGAAATGGTTTGAGAACATACTGCTTGTTGCATTATTTGTTCTCTTTTTTCACCTGATAAATTCACTTCCTTCTTTTATATAGACTCAGAACCGTGCTGCATACTATCCTCCTAGCCAAATTGCTCAACTAAGACCAAGTCCTCGCTGGACTGCTCAGGGTGCCAGACCTCATCGTAAGCCCCCCCCCTTTTTCTCTTTTAATTGAGGTTGGGGATTGGATTGAAAGTACATGAGGCAAATTAGCTGTTCAAGTTCAATGGTATATTAACTATTGCTTTTCATAATTTATGGTTGTGGATATTCATTTTTGGGATTCTAGCATTAAAATGTTTCGCCATTCATATCTTAGTGAGATAGTAATGTCTACACTCATTTGTTTTCCCTTTGTAAAAATTTTGGGGATGAATACAACTGTTAATTTCATATTAGGTGAGGCAGTGGTTCTTTATAATGACGTAAGAGCATTGGGGTCCTGGCATTTTAAGTCTTGTCCTATGGAACAGAGTGCTGTGTCCCAGGAGCACTTGGAATTTTATCATGTATCATGTTTCAGATATTTATAAGTACTTATGAATTAATGTTTTTATTTATTAATGGCTCTGGTCTGATAAGTCTGGGACAATGGCAGGTGGGTTTAGATTTGGTCACTTTCAGCCTTTTGTGTAAACCTCAGCTCTAAAAAGGTATCATGAACACTTTGACTCAGTAAGTATGTCCCTGTCTTTAAATGCAGCATTCCAAAATATGCCCGGTGCTATCCGCCCAGCCGCTCCTAGACCACCATTTAGTACTATGAGACCAGCTTCTTCACAGGTTCCACGAGTCATGTCAACACAGCGTGTTGGTGAGTTTTAACCCTTTCTGTAAAGATTGATCTCCACTTTGAAATAGCAAGATAAAAATACAAAACTGTGTTTTTATTTTTTAGCTAACACATCAACACAGACAATGGGTCCACGTCCTGCAGCTGCTGCTGCTGCAGCTACTCCTGCTGTCCGCACCGTTCCACAGTACAAATACGCTGCAGGAGTTCGTAATCCTCAACAACATCTTAATGCACAGCCCCAAGTTACCATGCAACAGGTGTGGTTTTAGTGATTTCTTTACAAAAATGACAGTCTTTGGTTGAAATCAAAGATTTGTGGCAACTGCATGACATGAAAGCTTAAGCTCTCTGGAATGTTTTGTTAATTGATGATAGTATGTAAAAATTTCTTATGTCTTGTAGGAATTAGACAAGCAACGAGCAGTCCCCATCCTGAATTACTTGGGTAGTTTTTGAGAGTTTTGTTTGGCATAGTTGGTTGTAAGGAAGAAATGATGAAGGAAAGTTTAGTTCGACTGTGAGATTGGACTTTTTTGCTGACCCTGTGACCAAAACTGATAATAGAAACATGATTCCAAAAGAATCATGGTAAAAAAGAAAATGAAATTAGATCAAATGTGATTGTACATATTTGAGCACATAGGTGTTAATAGCTACCTTAGCCTGTACTGCTAACTCAGCTTCTCTTAATAATGTGTAAATGGCAGTCTTTATCACTTCAGTGATTGCCCATTGATGACTATTTATATTTGCCTTTACTTCTGTACTTTAAACTTTTGAGTTTTCCTATTTTTATATTTAGCCTGCTGTTCATGTACAAGGTCAGGAACCTTTGACTGCTTCCATGTTGGCATCTGCCCCTCCTCAAGAGCAAAAGCAAATGTTGGGTAAGTACCTGTATCCTCCCGCCTAGTTACTTACAAAAAGACTAGAAAATATAAAGATCACTTAGACACACTTTGCACCTAAAAATGACAGGGCAGTGGAATTTATATCTGAATTGACATAAATGATTATGGCATATTTGATCTGCCTAACTAATTAACCCATTGACTGCCATATTAGAAAAAAAACTTTTTTTCCTTGGGGCCACAGTGTTTTATTACAAAAACTTCAAAAACAAAATGATCCTTTCTAATTTAATGAAAAATTTGTTATTTTTTATTGTTTTTTGCGTGTGAGTTATATGCAACTTGAAAAACAGTTCTCATGGCTCCCAGGGTGAAGAGACGTGAGTTACATATGCTTCACGAGGCCCCGGGCTCAAAACTAGCATGAGTTAAATACAACTCACATGGCAGTTAATGTATTAAAACACTGGAAAGCTAATAACGAAGTGTGTTAATAATGGATAGGATATTGGGGCATTACTTACCATGGACCCTACTCAATTTTTGGGAGAAGAAATTTGAAGCAAATAAAAAGACAACTTTGAACTTTGCCTGAGCATAGATTTAACAACCTAATGGTAACGTGGCTTAATTGACAAACTGATAATGCCAAGAATTAACTGCCTTGTGGTGGATCTTAACTCTGTTCTTCCCATGAAAGACATAGGAAATAGTGGATTATGGGTTAGCATGTATATGCCATATACAAAAGTAAGGTTCTTAAACCCCAGTTTAATGTAATGAGTGCCATATAAAATATTTTTGATTGAAGGAGTTTTTTAATGTTTGTTTCTAGGTGAACGGCTGTTTCCTCTTATTCAAGCCATGCACCCTACTCTTGCTGGTAAAATCACTGGCATGTTGTTGGAGATTGATAATTCAGAACTTCTTCATATGCTTGAGTCTCCAGAGTCTCTCCGTTCTAAGGTGATTTAAATTTATCATTTACCTAGTTGCTTCTTATACTATGTATTCTAGGGCTTTTGTAGGAACTTCTGTAACATTCGTGTAGTGCTTTAAACATGCCATACACAGTAAGAGCTTTATAAATACTAATTGTATATCTGCATAATAACATGGTGCTATCACCCCATTTTACGGATAGGGAAACTGAAACAGGTTGAATAATTTGCCCAGTTCTTAAACAGCTAGTAAGTGGTAGAACTGGATTCAGAGCCAGTCAGTGCTGATACTTGTCAACATTTTTTTTGTTTTTGACAGGGAGAGAGTAAAGTGTGAGGGGATTTCATAATTCTAGGATAGGTGTGTAATGGGCCCAAAAGGGCATGGATATAGTTGGAATGTTTTGGGATTTTTGAAATTACAGTTCTTTCCACTTTAATCTGAGGAAAGGAGTTTGTCTTTGTTGGGAATTTGTATGTCAATTTTTGAAACTCTATTTCCAGTTACTGCTTTTCTGAGCCAGCTTGTTTTTCTTTTTTTAGGTTGATGAAGCTGTAGCTGTACTACAAGCCCACCAAGCTAAAGAGGCTGCCCAGAAAGCAGTTAACAGTGCCACTGGTGTTCCAACTGTTTAAAGTGAGTTTTTGCCTTTGGTTTATTATTTTAAGCTTCTTTTCTTTATCTTTTATAACAGTCTGTTGAGCATATTTTGAAACATACATAGCAAAAATTTGTTTTACAATTAATCTAAATGTATTGCTAATTTTTCAAGAGAAGTAGAAATGTAGAGGAACTGAGGAAAATTTTCCTGGTGTTGACTTTTTAAAAATCCTAGCACTTTCAAACAGATTTTGTATAGTAATTTGTATTAAATGGCCTGTAACAAACAGGGCCTGGCTTTTGTAGTTAACATCTTCCCTTATTAGGTGGTGGGCCATGTTGTCTGTGTTGGAATTACTCTGTTCTGATGTTATAGTGTAAAAAGCAGCCATAGTGTGTAAACAAACGGGTATGGCTGTGTTCCAATAAAGCTTGATTTATGGAAGCAGGCAGTACGTTGAAATTGGCCAAAGGCTTTAATTTGCTACTGACAAATTATTGGTCGTCATAAATTTTTTTTTTATATTTACAGATTGATCAGGGACCACGAAAAGAAACTCGTGCTTCACCGAAGAAAAATATCTAAACATCGAAAAACTTAAATATTATGGAAAAAAAACATTGCAAAATATAAAATAAATAAAAAAAGGAAAGGAAACTTTGAACCTTATGTACCGAGCAAATGCCAGGTCTAGCAAACATGCTAGTCCTAGATTACTTATTGATTTAAAAACAACAAAAAAACACACAAAAAAATAGTAAAATATAAAAACAAATTAATGTTTTATAGACCCTGGGAAAAAGAATTTTCAGCAAAGTACAAAAATTTAAAGCATTCCTTTCTTTAATTTTGTAATTCTTTACTGTGGAATAGCTCAGAATGTCAGTTCTGTTTTAAGTAACAGAATTGATAACTGAGCAAGGAAACATAATTTGGATTATAAAATTCTTGCTTTAATAAAAATTCCTTAAACAGTGCACAGTTTTGCTTTTTTTTAAATTTTAATTCTCTTTGTAATTGGCATGCATAAATAGATAATAATATCTTAATGGTGCTGAGCTGGAAGTAGCTGACATAAGAATCTTCTTCCATGAAAAATGTACTGTTGAAGTCAAGGGTGTCTTGGTTTTATGTATAAAGGGCACAGTCCTCTAATGCATTTTGTGAATTTAGATTTCCATAGTAGTTCTTGAACCAATCTATACTTGTTAAATGATCATAATATTTTATGTACAAAACTGATACCCATCAATTTTTTTTTTTTGGAGGGGGGAGACAATCTCGCTCTGTTCAGGCTGGAGTTCAGTGGCACAATCATAGTTCACTGCAGCCTTGGAACTCTTGGGCTCAACAGATCCTCCTGCCTCAGCCTCCCAAGTAGCTAGGACAACATGTAGAGGCCACCACACCCAGCTAATTTTTCTTGTTTTTTGTAGGGTCTGGCTATGTTGCCCAGGTTCGTCTCGAACTTGTGAGCCATGGCGCCTGATCCCCATCAACTATTGAAATTATCCCAGTTTATGACTATATTGAGGGGTTCTAGGCTAGATCATTAGCTTAAACCCTCATTTATACGGTATGAAATAGTAATAACAGCTGATCTATTTTAGTTGGAGAAAAGGATGTAGGTAATATTTATAAGCCTTAATAGAATTTTTATATTGATTTAATGTTAAAAAGTGATGATTAGTTTTAAATCTTATTCTTGAAAGGTCTTTAATTTGGTAGTTCATGATTGTGACTTAATTTCAGTATACCTTATCATCCAAAGTACTTATTGAAGATGTAGGGGTTCTATTTTCCAGAAGATGGATTTAGATCTGGCCTGGGGCCCAGGATATCTGCATAAAGCTAATTACAGGCAATTTGCACTTTTGAAGAAACGGTCTGGTTTTAACCTCTGCCCCATTCTGTGCATACTACTGCCAGAGTTAGCTAAATTGCACATGCAATTATCTCGTGTCATGCTAGAAACAGCTCTCTATTGCCTTTGGGATTAAATAAATCCAAACCCTAGTTTATGGTAATGACAGCTCTACCTGCTGATGAAGCCTTGTGAAGGAAGCCTGTACCTAGAATGCTTTTCTCTTTTGCTTCCTCTTTTGAAACTCAAGATACACAAACCCCAGTCTCCTACCCTGTGGCCTAATTCTGCATCCGGTGGGCATTCTGATCATTTTGCATTTTGCCTGACCATGGAGCTACCCTTCAAGGGCTGATGGTTATTGAGGCAGTTTCTTTTGAGTCTGTGAAAGATTTTCTTCAATACTTCAGGAAGGAGGAAAAGTATATACCATATTTTTCAAAGTTTTAATACAAAACGGTTCACATTTTGAGGTTTTCAAAGAACAGACTTTAGTTTGAGATACTTTAGAACTTGAATCTGTAAGTACCCACACTAGCTCCAAAATCAAGTGTTGAAGACAGGGTTTGCACAGACAGTAGCTTTCTTTATATGTTGGGTGGTTAGAATCAAGTATTTCTAGTTGGGATATGACGTTAAATCATGTTCATCTGTTTTTGAAATGTCTTCATTTCCTTAGGCTATGTAACAAATGACTTGGGCAGGAGCCTACAAATCTGAAAAGTAGACCTTTGTGATTTTGCAGCAATTGTTTTAGGAAAAATTAACATAGTTGATCCTCATGATTTGCAGATTCTGTGTTTGTAAATTTGCCTAGTCAAGTTTATTTGTAACTTCAAAATCTGCATGCTGCATTCATGGAAATGTACAAAGCAAAAAATTTGAGTCACCTGACATGCACACGTTCCCAGATGAGCTTGATGATGTTCTGCCTTTCACCTGTCATACTGTAAACACATGTTCCTTTCGTGGTCTGTCTAGTGTTCTTCACATTTTTTGGCTTTTTTTTTTTGGTGATTTTGCTGTTTAAAATGACTCCCAAGTGTAGTGCAGAAGTGCTATCTGTTATTCCTAAGCACAAGAAGGATGTGATGTGCCTTGCGAAGAAAATATGGGGGTTGGGTAAGCTTTTTTCAGGCATGTGTTATGTGAGTTACAGCACTGTTGGCTGTGTATTCAATATTAAATGTTAAATAAGGTGTCTTAACAGAAACACAAAGAATGAGGTTATGTGTTGATCAATTGATGGAAATGTGACAGGCTCACAGGAACCTAACCCTGATGACTGTCCTTTATCTGAAATGTTTGAGACTAGAAGTGTTTCAGAACTTTTTGGATTTGGGAATATTTGCGTATACGTAATGAAATATATTGGAGATAAGACCCAAGTCTAAATATAGAATTAATTTCACACCTTATAGCCTAAAGGTAATTTTATATAATATTTTAAATTTTGTTTCAAGTGCTATATAGATACATGACAGAATTACAGGTTAAGTTACTTTCAAATTTTAGGTCATATCTTATCCTTTTATTTGACCATCAGAATCATGACAAGTTTGGAAAAGAGTGTATTATTTATCTACAAAGGCAGAAAAACATGCGATTTACTGACTTTGTTACTGACAATATCCCCAGAAAACAACATAGGATATTTATTAGCTCTAATATTTTTTCTGTAGAGAAAAAGCTCTTCACATTGGAAGTAAGGAATATTTGTATTTTTCAGAAAGATCCCACAAAATACATAATCATTGATGAGGCATATATGAACAGCTGGATTTATGGTTGGTGTTGGGTTTTTGTTTCTATACCCCCCTCAAGTAAAATAATGTGTGGTACATGGAATATTTCTTATTATGCTCATTTCAAATTGCCAAGATGTGCCAGCCTGACATTCCAAAAACAATTTTTTTTTAACTTTTTTTTTTTAACCGTAGGTTAGCTGCCCCGGGTGTGATCCCTGCGTGGCTGATGCGAGCCCCAGGTGGAGCCAAAAATGTTTATCAGCCCCTGAACATTAATATTTCCCAAGGTATTTAAATTGATAGAAGACATTTTGACCATTTTCTTAAGCACAAAGTCATAATGTAAAATGAATCAAGCACCAGATTATATTCTAAGCACATGTCCTTTCTATTTTTAACTTAATTTTTTAATACACCTAATTTTTTATAAGTAAATCACTTATAAACATTGGTGACTGTTCTTCACAATACCGATTGTGATGCACTGATAACTTGGGTGTCACTGTATTATGGCCAACAAGGAAAATTATAAAATAGGTGCCTGAGGAACCAAGCTCATGTGTACTAAAAAAAAAAAGCAGTTACGGGAGCCTGTATAGAGCAGTGATTCTTAAGGTGGGGGACATGTGTAGTTTGAAAAATCGTAAATCATTTTTTTTTGAACAATGAAAAGCCTGTTTTTGGATCAATAATTACAACTGTTGCTATTGAGCATATGTTACATGTTTACATATCAAGCGACATCTTTACATGCACTATTTCATTTAATTCTTATAACCACACTATGACATTGCTTTAGTAATACATTCGTATTTTGCACTGAGGAAACAAGCTTCAAGAAGTGACTTGCCCGAGTTCACACAGTAAGTGGTGTGGAGCTGGGCTTTGAACCCAGGCCTACAGACTCTCGAGTTCATGCTCTTAAGCCCCGCATAAGCTGCCTATAAACTACAAAAAAGTAAAGGTGCATAAAAGTCTCAGGTACTTGGACTACCTTCGGCCTGACGGGTTAGGGGTGGAACGCAGCAATGTTTTATGTTTATTGAAGCATGCAAGAGTAAGCCAAAACATAAAGGTATGCTTCTGTAGTCCCATTTTGAGGCAGCCAAAAGGAATGAAGTCGTTGAGAAGAAAAAGGTCTTTAACCATGCTGGGCATAAAACTCTAAATCAGAGTATTTTCCTTCCTCTGAGCATCTTGGACTGACTGGGAATATCAAACATTCCTTTAGTGACCCCGTGATCATTTTTCTGAGTTTGTTCATATTCCTGTTCTAGGTTCTCTTGGAATTGATAAATAGACTTAACCAAAACCTTTTAATTATCATAAGAGTTTTTTAGAAGACCTGCAGAATTAATGTTGTGATCTTGTATGCCAATTTGGAAGATATCAACCTTTTCTCAACAATTATTAAGAAATGTCTTGGATAAAACACCAATTACTTCTGTTAAAGGAGAAACTTCCAACAAATGGGGAATGTTTCCTTTCAGATGAGTAACACAGACTGCTAGTTAAGTAGCAAAGCCCAGTCTAGAACTCTTGGCTCTCTGACTACAGGGTCTGTGCTATTAACTTTTAGTTTAGCTTTTATTTCTCTTGCTAATTCTTTATGCAGATAGAAATTTTCTTTTAATATTTTCTTTACCAATTGTATTAATAGATAATAACTTTTAAAAGACATTTTTAAATTGTCACTTTTAAACTCAGCTTTTGTCTGATCTCAGATGGAAATGATGTGTTTTGTGCCATGTGAGTGTAAACATAGGTGGTGTCCCAGCTCTTCCCTGGAAGAAACAAACCGGTGGGCTTGTGGAGAAATGGTGTTTATTTACCATGTGTGAATGCAGCTAGAAGACTTTTAGCATGCCATAAACAAGCTGCCCTTGGAGCATTTCCTTCTTATCACATCTTTGGTACGTGGCAGTTTGGGAACATCACCCCTGTCTTGCCTTGGGTTTTTAAAAAGTTAATCTATGTTTTTACTACACCCATATTTTATTTTTGCATAAATTTTATTTAATTTTTATTTTTTTATTGAGGTATCATTTATATACAGCTGAGTATAAAAATCTAAAGAGGACAGCTTTATAATTTTTGACCAGTGTTTATACCCATGTCATCACCCATATAAAAATACAGAGCATTTCCAGCACCTCTGAAGGCTCCCTTGTACCCCCCACTCAGCTAATGTTTGCTCCCTTCCCCAAAGGTAGATACTCTTTCTACCTGTCACTGTACATTTGTGTTTGCTGTTTTGAGCTTCATATAAATGAATTCACACATACGGACTCATGTCCTCGGCTGCTTTTTGTCCAACATTACGTCTGTGAGATTTACCCATATTATGTGTGTCAGCAGTTAGTGCTTTTGCTGTATAGTATTCCATCTATGAATATACCACAGTTTATCCATTCTATTGATGATGGAAACGTGGGTTTTTAGTTCTTGGCTGTTAGGAAAGAAGCAAGCTTGTGACTAGGCCTCTGAATCACAATAAGACAGCAAGCAGGATATTAGGTGCTGCAGTGATAATTGCTCTGCTAAGGCCACCAGCAAACTACAACTTGATTTATTGCATTGAAACAAGGCCAGAAACTTCAGAGACAATGTAACGTTGATAATTGCAGGACAATCAATGTTTTCATATTGATTCCAAAACAAAGAGAAGATGTCTTCAAAAGCTCTGCAAAATCAGAGCAAGTTTTAAAATGTGGACTATTACTGTATTAATAAAATGAAATGTCTTGAAATGTATACTATCACTATTACTTTGTGATTTTAAAACAAACCCACATATAACTTCCTTTCTCTTTATTCACCTTTTCTCAAATTTTAGGAAGGGCTTTTGCTATCTGAAGAAGGAGAAAGGCTGCAACTATAATGACAACTACAATGGGGATGATTCAGGGATTTGCACTGAAATCCACCCCTGATGTTAGGATCCTAGATGAGGGTGACTTTAGCAAAATGGAAAAAGCAGATGACAGAGCCAGACCCATCTCTCTGTAAGAGCACTTAAGGGTAGAGTCATGACTGGTCATTCTCTCTAGCTTTAGTGCTTGGCATACAGTAGGTATTCAGTAAATACTTGTTGAATGAATGGTTCAAACATCAAATACCATTTTTTCTCAGGTTATGAATTTCTGAAATTAGAAACTAATTGCTTGAGGGATGGCATACTTTTTTTTTTTTACTTTTCATTGAAATAATTTCAAACTTGCAGAAAATTACAAGAGTAGTATTGAGAATTTTCACATACCCTTTACCGAAATTCACTAATGTTTATCATTTTGCCACAAATGCTTTTTCATTCCCTCATACATATTTTTTTCTGAACCATTTTAGAATAGATTGCATATATCATTTCCCTTTACCTCCTGACACTGTGTATTTCCTAAGAACAAAAATAATCTCTTCTACACAGTTATAGTAGTTAGATTCAGGAACTGATAAAAAACTTAGCCTCAGATCTCAATTTTGTCAATTTCTCTGATAATGTCTTCTAGGGAGTTTTTTTCCTTCTAGTCCAGGATCATGTTTTGCATTTTGTTGTTTTCTCTTTTGGTTTCTTTAATCTGCAACAGTCCCTAGGCCTTTTCTTGGCTTTCATGAAATTGACCCTTATTTTATAAATGTTCTTTAATTTGGGTTTGTTGGATGTTGCCTTAAGATTAGATTTCAGGTGATGCATTACCAACCCAGATAATGTTGCGTCCTTCCCAGGGTGTTACATCCAGAGGCACACTATGTTCATCTGTTCCTCACTGGTGATCACTTTGGTCTGGTTTTTCTACTGTACAGCTACTGTTTTACCTTCTGTAACTAATTGGCGATTTGTGGAGAGACGCTTAGAGATAATATAAATATTCTGCTCTTTATCAAACTTCACCCCCCCACACACACATTTAGCATTCATTAATTATTCTTGCTTGGACCAGCCTTCACTAGAATGGTTAAAAATGGTGGTTTTCCAATTTTGCAACTCCCTTCACACATATCAGTTGGTACAAGAAAGGGCACCTCCCCACACTCATTGATTGATTGATTGATTGATTATCAGTATGAATTCATGAATTCCTGTTTTATACCCAGGGTTACAATCCATTATGTCTTTAGTTTGATGCCCACGTTTTCTCAGACTTGGCCAGTGGAAGCCCCTTCAAATCGGGTCTTGTGTGTATTTAACAATCTCCCATCATGTTTTTCTTTTCCCTCTCAGTGGTGGGATCATAGCTCACTGCAGCCTCAAACTTCTGGCCTCAAGTGATCCTCCCACCTTGGCCTCCCAAAGTGTTGGGATTACAGGCGTGAGCCGCTGTGCCCAGCCCCCCATCATGTTTTTGAACACTTTCTCACTCCTTGGCTTAACAAAATGTTTGAGGCTTATCTTGTACCCTCCTTACCCCAGCCTTTGGGACCAGACATTTCTCTAAGGAGTGAAAACCAAGATCAAGGCATTAGGTGTGCTCACTGCAACTGATTTGACACTGCTTCTAAGCCCTTTCCCAGAGTTAGGAGGTGTGAGTTATAAGAGCTCATACTGATAACTCAGATCCCAATCCAACCTCCAAAGCATTCTTCTCTTCTTTCCCCCATGCCGTATGTGTATTTCCAGTCTCCTGCAGCAGAACCCTGGCTCCCAATAACATCTACACATCTACTCAAACTTCCTAATGCGTACAGTACTTTCATAGTTGCTGCACCTAGACCTCTACAAAACCAAACTACTACAAAGAGTTCAAAACTTGTGTTCAAAACGTGACTGAGCATGTTCGAAAGTTGTCTGAATAAGTTTTCCCCTGCCCATCCCCCTAGAGTGGTCATGATATTTATTTGAAATACAACTGGGTTTCTTTGGTTTTTTTTCTCCCAAGTCTTATTAGTTATTTTTTAAATATGTAAAACATTAAAACGCTTGTTGTTGGAATTTTTTTCTTCAGATAAATTCCTAGAAATGGGATTGCTGGGTGGTGAATAAATGCCTATGTAGTTTTCCTAGATATTGCCAAATTCCCTTCCACACCATTTTGCATTTCCCCCAGGGATATATGACAGTGCTGTTAAAGAGCATATTGTTTGTGAATTTACACTACACTAATGGGTGTGAAAGGGTAGCTCAGGGTAATTTTAATTTGCATTTCTCTTACTGTGAGTGAAGCTGAATACACACACACACACACACACACACACACACACACATATATATGCCAATTTTATATCTTTTGTGAATTGTCTGTTCATGCCTTTTGCCCATTTTTCTATTGAGTTTTTGGTCTTTTTCTCCCCTTAATTTTTTTTTAACACATTAAAGACAATTGTTTATTTATTATAACAAATTAAGTTCATACATAGTCTAAAAAAGCCTTTCAAAATTTATTCTATTTTATTAGCTTAATGTGCAATTTTTTCCCCTTAATTTTAAAGACTGTTTTATATACTGTATTGGAGATATTAACCATTTGTCTATGATATATGCTGGGACTACTTTCTCTCAATTTGTATTTTATCTTTTAGCCTTGTTTATAGTGATTTTTTTGCTGTGCAAAAGTTTTCTTTTAATGTAGTCCAATTTGTCAATATTTTCTTTTAGTTCATTTGGATTTTGGATCATAGTGAGAAAGACTTTTCCTGCACTCATTTTATGGAGAAATTCACCTACATTTTCTTCCATTATTTTTAGAGTTTTGTTTTTTATGTTTAGATCTCTGATCTATTTGGACTTTATTCTTGTATGTATATAGTGTGAGGAATGGATCTAATTTTTTTTATTTTTTAATTTTTTATTTTTTTGAGACAGGGTCTCACTCTGTCACCTGGATGCCTGGACTAGAGTGCAGTGGTGTCATCATAGCCCACTGCAACCTCAAACTCCTAGGCTCAAGCGATCCTCCTGCTTCAGCCTCCCGAGTAGCTGGGACTACAGGCATGCACCACCATGCTTAGCTAATTTTTCTGTTTTTTATAGAGATGGGGTCTTACTCTTGCTCAGGCTGGTGTCAAGCTCCTGGCCTCAAGTGATCCTCCCGCCTTGGCCTCCCAGAGTGCTAGGATTACAGGTGTGAGCCACTGTGCCCAGCTGGATCTAATTTTATCTTTTTCCAAATGGCTATCCAGTTGTAAATATAATTTATTTAAAAGTACATCTTTTCCCTGGTGACTTGTGATACTTCCTTTATCATACACTAAATTTCCATTTGTCATTGTGTCTATTTCTGAACTTCCTACTCTGTTCCATTAGTCAGTCTATTCACGCTCCAGAGCCATACTCTTTTCCTTATACCAGCTTTGCAATGTGGTTTAATAACTTATAGTACTACTATTTCCTCAGAGTCCTTACTTCATAGTGTTTTTTTAGCTATCTTTGCACATTTATTTTTCTATATGATCATTTTTAATTTGTCTAGCTCTGGGGGGCAGGGAGGAGGGAGAAACTCTTCCTGGTAATTATATTGGGATCCCGTTAAATTTATATATTTAACTTAGAGAGAACTGAAATCTTAATGAAGTTGAAATATCCTACCCAAGAACAGATGTTATTTGCACAAGTCCACTTTCACGTGTTTCCAGAGTGTTTTATAGTTTCATTCATATAGGTTTTGAATATTTCTTGTTAAGTTTTATTCCTAAATATGTTAACTTTTTGTTGCTCTTATAAATGGGGCTTTTTCTTCCATTATATGTGCCACCTGGTTATTATTTGTGTATATGAAGGCAATTGATTTTTGTATGTTAATTTTCTATCTTGCTACATTGATTTTTTTTTATTGAGTTCATTTTATCGTTTTTTCTCTAGGATCTAAGGTGTACTATCATGTCATGTGCAAATATAGATAGTTTCACATTTTCTTTTCCAATTTTTAAGCCTTTGCTTTGTCTAAATTGTATTGGTTAAATACCTCACGTGTAATGTTAAATAGCAGTGGAGACAGTAGGAATCTTTGTCTGGTTTCTGACCTTAGTGGAAATGCCTCTAGTGTTTCACGATTAAGTAAGATGGCGGCTTTAGGATGGAGATATATATCTCCATATACCAACACACACACACGTGTAATTTATATAGGATATTTGTACACATACACATATGTACAGATGTATATATTTTGAATAAAGTAAAATAAATATTATATATGTATGTGTGTATGTATATCCATTGTGAATTATGTCTTTATACAAGTGTCCTTCTTTGACTCATTTAATACTTTATAAACCAGTTAGAAAAATTTTTTCTTTTAATAGGTAAATTAAGCCTGTTCACATTTACTGATATGATTGCTATATTGGGTCTCATCTCTATCACACTAATTTGTGTTATAAGTGCTAGATATGTAATGTTACACTTATGTTTTTCTTTATGTGGTACATCTTCTTGGCTATTTAAAAAATTTCCTTTTGGTGTTTAAGAAAGAGTGTATTTTTGTTCTAATTATGTTACTTTTTTTTTAACTAAACCTTTTATTGTCTAGTCTGTTAATTTTTAATGGTGTCTTTTGACTTCTATGCATTAACTGACGCTGAGCGATCTTACACGTTGCCTTTTCTTTTCTCTCTCCCTTCTCCTCTCAATTTTTTTTTTGTTGTTTTGCCATTTGTCCTTTTTATTTTGGAAATTTGAAAATGTATACAAAAGTAGAGAAAATAATGTAATAAATCCAATGTTCCCATCACCCAACAACAACAACAGTTGTTCCCAACAACTATCAGTACTTGGCCAATTTTCTTTCATTTATATCCCCCCAACCCACGTGTTCCCAGATTATTTTGAAGCAAATTTCAAATATCATATCTTTTTATCCGTAACTATTTCAGAAAGTATTTACAAAAGATAAAGGCTCTTTTAAAATTATTACCACAATACCATCATCCCAGCTATAAGAAATTAAGAATTCCTTAATATCATAAAATGTCCAGTTAGTGTTCATATATCTCCAATTGTTTTATAATTTTTTTCATGTTGGTTGTCTGAATCAGGATTTAAATGAGTTCTAGTTATTGGTATTGGTCGACACATCTTTAAGCCTCTCTTAATTTAAAGGTTCAGTCTACTAATGACTAGTGATTCCAGGCACTTTTTCCCGGCTTATTAGCCATTCATATATCTGTTTTGTGATGTGTCTGTTCAAGATTTTTGCCCAATTATTTTTAACTGGGTTTTTGTCTTCTTATTGTTAAGATGTAGAAGTTCTTTATATGTTCTGGATACAAGTCCTTTGTCATATATAGGACTTGGATATTTTCTTCAATTCTGTGACCCACCTGTTCATTCTTTTAATGGTGTCTTTTGATGAGCAGATTTTAACTTTGATAAAGTCCATTGTATCAATTTTTTCTTATATGGTTCATCCTATTAGTATTTTTTTTTTTAAGTGACGAGGTCTGGCTCTGTCGCCCAGGCTGGAGTGCAGTGGCATGATCATAGCTCACTGCAGCTATGGATCTGGGGCTCCAGTGATCCTGTCTCAGCCTCCCGGGTAGCTGGGATTACAGGCACAAGCGGTTTTGCCCAGCATTTTGTGCTATTTATGTCCTCTCTTGGTGTTTTCAGTAATGTAAAGGTATTATACTTAATATTAATAAACTCCTTTATGCTCATTGGAGGCAGGGTGTAAAGGGACAGGCACCAAGCAGCACAACCTTAGAGGCTAACCCAGTTATAGCATATTTTTTAAAAGTGTCTTTATTGTTTTGACCTTCCTCTTATTTTAAAAATATTAGCTCCTCTTAAAAACCATTTCAGGCCAAGTGCAGTGGCTCATGCCTGTAATCCCAGCAGTTTGGGAGGCTGAGGTGGGAGGATTGCTTAAAGCTAGGAGTTCAAGACTAGACTGGGCCACATTGTGAGACCCATCTCTATCCCCCCCCCCAAAAAAAAAACCAATTCAGAATTTAGCAGAAAGTAAAAGTCCCTCAGAATTGGGTGTGGGGGAGGTTGAGACAGGAGTTAAATCTGAAGTAAAACTCAGAAGTGTCTGTCCATTGCATCCTAAAGAATGATTTTACATTTTTTTGTTTAATTAAAAAAATTTTTTTATAGAGACAGCGTCTGGCTCTGTTGCCCAGGGCTGGAATGCAGTGGCACAATCATAGCTCACTGCAACCTCCAACTCCTGGGCTCATGGAATCCTCCTGCCTCAGCCTCCTGAGTAGCTGGGATTATAGGCATGTGCCACCAGGCCTGGCTAAGATTTTACACTTTTAAACAAGAGACTTTGACATGGACAAATCAAAACAACCATGCCCATGTGTAAGCCTCCAAATTTTCCCTGAAACAGAGTAGCTGAATCAAAATGTCCTGCTTTAGTAGTGAGCATGTTATTTTTAAAATTGAATTTTTTACTTTGAAACAATCACAAAAGTTATAGAAAAGTTGGAAATACAGTACAAAGAAATTATTTTCTAAACCATTTGAGAGTAAGTTGCCAACCTGATACCTCACGCCTCGAACATGTATTTATTTCCTGTGAGGACATTCTTCTCCATAACCATAACAACACCGTGCAAACCATTACTACCATCTAACCCTCATACCTCATTTCAGTTTCTCCAATTGCTTCAGTAATGTCCTCTCTATGTCCTAAAATGATCTAGTTCAAAATCAGAAGTCACATGTAGTTGTCATGCCTCAACATGAGTTGTCTCATTCAGTTTGGAACAATTCTTCAGTCTGTCCTTGACTTTCATGGCCTTTCAAACATTATTGGCCAGTTATTCCATAGAATATCTCTCAATTTGAGTTTGTCTGATGTCTCCTTATTAGCAGATTGAGATTATACATTTTTTGGTAGGAATATCCCAGAATTGATGCTGTATTCTTCTCAGTACATCCTGTCAGGTGGCCCATGGCTTTATTTTATGCCATTACTGATTATGTTCATTTTTAGCATTTGAGTAGGTTGGTATCTGCCACTGTAAAGTTGCTGTTTTTCTTCTTGTAATGAATAAATATTCTGTAGGGAATTATCTTGAAACTATGCAAATATCTGGTTCCTCATCAAACATTCAATTTATTCATTGATTTATTTGTATCTGTCTGGATTCATGGTTTCCTATTTTATTCAATGAGTTATAATCTGTTACTATTGTTATTGATTTTAGTGCCCAAATTGTCCCTAACAATGTGACTAGTGGCAATTCCTTCAAGCTGTCTTCTGTGTCATTTTGACATGTCTCTATTATTTTTTGAGTACTTCCTGGCTTTATGGCACAAGATATTCCAGTCTTTTCTTACACTTTTTCCGCTCCAGCCCTGGAATTAGCCATTTCTCCAAGAAGCCCTGTTTTCTTTTAGTGCAAAATGGCATTGCGAAGCCAAGATCTGGGTGTCAGATGTGCTCATGTACATTAGGGGGTCACTGCCCCTAAGCTCCCTCAGTGAACAGAGCTAGGGAAATAGGAAATGTATCCAAGACCTACTGAATCAGAGTCTGCAGCTTTAACCAAATCCCTAGGTGATTCATAGGTACACTAGAGTTTGAGAAGCACTACTCACCTCCACAGTAGACCGTACTGTCTAAGCTGGCTTTAGAGTATCAGCCATTCCCACTGCATTTCAGGCATCGGGAAGGAGGAAGGGGCAAACGAATTCACCTCCTGTTAAGTCAGTTACCTTTAGTCCCAGAAATCTCTCAGGACAAATCTGCTAATATCTCCTTGCTTAGAACTTAGTCCCATGGCTACATGCAAGGGAGACAGGGGAAACCTAGTCTTTTAGTTGGGCCCATTGCGTATTGCCCAACTAAAATAAAATTATGTTCTGTTTCTAAGGATGAAGGAGATGATAGCTACTGGGTAGGTTGCAAGGGTCTCTGCCCCTCTGGCCTTACTTGGTAGCAGCGTGCTGGGAAATTGTTGGCAGCAGCAGCCACCACTGGGCACAGTGACCAATCACCCATGTGTGGACAGAGGGTGTTCACCATGGTTGAATCAGAATTGAAGCACAAAGGTAAAACCCCTACCCAAACCTTCCCTTTCATATAGATTTTGTTACCATCATGTTCACCAACCCCACCTTCCGCCTGGCCCCAGACTGGAGCCAGGGCCAGAATTCAAGGAGCAACAAGGTAGAACAGAAAGTTTGGAAGGCACAGTTTAGCACAATAGCTCAGCCCGCAGACTCGGGAAACAGACTACCCAGGTTCAAAACCAAGTGCCACTGCCTATCAGCTGTAGGGCTTTTAATAATGTATGTCTCCTGGCTAGGGCTCAGCGTCCTCATGTTAAAATGGGAATGAGTGTAGGGCTACCTCGAAGGTTGTTGTGAAGATTTAATGGAAATAACCATTATGCAAAGCTCTTAGAGCACCTGGCCAACAGCAAGCTTTCTGTAAACATGAGTTAACTAATTCTAAGCAGAGCTACCATGGGCTAAGGTAGAACCTCCCTGGAGGCAGCTGTGAACCCTGTTGGTGGGCTTGGGTCCAGAGACCTGTTCCACAGGAAGCACAGAAACCACCAACTGGGAAGTGCCATCAATTTACTTAATACTTTAAGCCCTATATTTCCACCAGTTTAGAGAAGATTGCAACCAGCTCCATTATTCTATACCCTTGTGACAAATACCCAGGACTTTCCTGTTTTATTATTTCATGGGACAGTACCTTTTCTTTCCCTGAGTTTGCTTTTCATTCTTGACTACTTGAACTCTTTCCAACATATTTTTTTAAACGGTACTTCAAAAAAAAAAAAAGACAAGCAAACTGACATGCTAGAGACAGCATTTGACTTTGCACACCTCCTCTCCATGATAAAGCCCGCAGCCACCCCTGCCCCTTTACAAGGACTTAGCAAACCCTGGCGAGTCCGCCTTCATCACTGGATACACGAAAAGTGATACTATCATTTTCTTAGACAAACATCCTGGGCAATTTGGCTTCTTTTACTTTGTCATTAATACAACCGGTTCGGCTGAGTACCTTAGGGAACCTTGAGAGACCAGTTCTTGTTATTTTAGCCTCCTCCCTGGCTTATCGTTTTGGTTTATAATTCTGACACATTTGCCAATGGCTTCTAGGTGCCACTGAAAGAAATACCTAAGATAAACAAAGAGCATTTTTTATTCTTAAGATCCGTGTCTCTGTGACATAACAGGGAAAGATTTAAAGAATGCCAAAAGGTGCATGAATGTGTGTGTCTTTGTGGGTGTTTATGCAAAACTGGGACTGCATGTTCCTGTGCTGTATGACTTTCCTTCTGCCACTTCCCAGATTGGCTGAAACTGCTGGAACTGATCCATCTGCCCTTTTAACTTCTGATTCAAGCTGGGGCCAAGATGCCACCTGGTTGGCACCTTAGGGGGCAGGGAAGTATCTGAGAGGAGTAACAGCGTCCCTACTGGTGTGTGTTGATGACCGTGGACTTGACAGTAGGAAACCTCACCCAGGGGCCTCCTGAAGCAGCAGGATTGTGTCCCTCAGTATCTCACCCAATGGCACATGCAATCTGCTGATTAATGGCTAATACAAATGTGGCAATTGCTGCCAGTATCCCATGGAGGCCCGAGACTGGACCCTCTGTGCTCTCTCTACAATGGGCTGTGTCTTCTGGGTATAGCTGGGGTCTGTTCGGCCTGTTCCCCATTCCTCTTTTCCTGGTAACAGTGCTCCCCTTTCTTCAGGAAATGTCTCTCAATTCCAGCTGACTCTAGTGAGTTTGCTGAGTCACAGTGCCCGATCACGTCCATTGGGGTGAGAATGTGACCCAGCCAGTCCAAACTTAGTCCTGCATCCCTTTGGACATTGTAGAGGAAGCTAGAAAGATGGGGGTCATTCTGACAACGACCTCTCCCTTACCTGCCATATCCAAGCTTCCAGGTCTGCCGATTTTACCTCCTCGATTTCTTTCCTGTCCCGCTCTGCTACCACCCTAGGCCCAGCTGTTACCATCTATCTCCTGAACAACTGGGAAGCCTCCTAAATGATGTCCCCACATTCACTCTGGGCCACTTCCATCCAGCCTACTGCAGCTGGAGTCATTCTTTCAAAGAATGAATATAATTGTGTCACCCCACTCATCCCCGATTTTGATCCTGGCTTCCCACGGCATTAGGATAAAAACAAAATTCCTTAATGTGGCCCACAAGCCCCAAGGACTACTCCCTCCCCGTTTCTCCTCTTACCTTGCACTACTCTCTGCTGGCTCTTTTCATTCTAGCTACTCAGACATTCTTGGAGCCCCATTTTCTGGTATTAACATGCTGCTTTGTACATGCTGGTCCTTTCATCCAAAATACCCTTCCCCTAACCCTCACCTAGGTAACTCATACTTTGCATCTTAGCTCAGACATCATTTCCTTAGGGAAGCTTTCCCCGACCTCCAAGGTCAAATCCTTCATGTACACTCTCCTGTACCATCCATCTCTTCCTCAAAGCACCTGCCACAGTGCAATTTTGCACTTGTTGGCCAATTGATTTATGTTTGTCTCTCCCACTGATTATGAGCTCCATGAGGCCAGGCACCATGTCATTTTTGTTCATAATATTTGTTGGATGACTGACAGTGAATGAATTGATCCAAGCAGTGGGTATTCAACATAGACCGGGCCAGCTGGAGCCTTTCCCCAGAATTTCCCAAATCAAAGGTGGAAGAGAGTTGCTCTCTTTTCCTCTGGGTTCACGAGATGCAAGGAGGCAGGCTCTGGGCTGCAGATGCCCATCTTTCCTGTCTTATGGTGCTCACCTGTCTGCAAAATAATACCTGGCAGGCTGGATGCAGTGGCTCATGCCTGTAATCCCAGCACTTTGGGAGGCCAAGGTAGGAGGATTGCATGAGGCCAAGAGTTCAAGACCAGCCTGGGCAAAGACCCTGTCTCTACAAAAAATAGAAAAATTAGCCAGGTGTGGTGGTGCGCACCTCTAGTTCCAGCTACTTGGGAGGCTGAGGCAGCAGGAGCACTTAAGTCCAGGAGTTGGAGGTTGCAGTGAGCTATGATTGGGCCATTGCACTCCAGTGTGGGTGACAGAGTGAGAACCTGTGTCAAAATAATAATAATAACAATACCTGGCAAGTAGAGAGGAAAGAAGGTCCTGCCAGGATGAGGTCCCTCATCCATTCCCAGGCCTCTGAGTTCAGGAGTTCGTTCAGTTCTCCAGGCCTCCCCAAGACATTCCCTTTTGTGGAAGCAATAGATCTCCAGTTCGTGGAAGCAATAGATCTCCAGTTCATGTAAGCTTGTTTGAGTTGGGGTTTTGTCACTTGCAACAGAAAGATCCTTGGCTAAGGCAAGTTAACCCAGTGGCCTGGGCCTAGAGATGCAGGACTGGAGAGACACTATGTTAGGACATTTAAAAAACAATTGGCCTAGACACAAGCTAAAAATCCTATCTGATATGGCTAATCTGCCTACTGCAATTAGACTGCACAGATGCCGGTTGTTATCTGCCATAGGAAAGGTGTTCCTGACCTGCTGGCAAGCATTTGGGGCATGGCTAAAGTATTTCATTTGAATACTGAGTACACCTCTGCAGCAAACAAGCAGCAACACATCTAACCAGCCATCCAGTCACGCAACACACATGCATTGTGCACCTACGATGGGCAACATAGATGCTACGGGAAACAATGAATAAGATTCAGTCCCCTTGAGAGGCTTAGGGTATGGTTTGTTAGGGATAAACATAAACATAAACATAAATAACAAGACAGAAAGTACTCAGAACTACTGTCAGGGAGCTCACCCCTGAAAGGCTGCACAAGGGCAAGACAGCACACCTAAGAGCACGGACTTTAGAGCTAGAAAGACCCCGGTGTGAATGTCCGCTCTGCTGCTCTCTGCCACTCAGCCTTACTTCATCTCCTCTGCTGTAAAATAGGAATAATAATTCCCTTGCAGGTTATTAGGAGGATTAACAGAGATAAGATGCATCAGCTGCATAGCGGAGAGGCATCCAGCAAATTGGAGTGAATGTTATTATGTGTTCAGGTGCTACTTGGAGGGCCACCTGGAAAAAGCCCCTGCCCAAAATTACATACCCTCTCACCCCCATGTAAACCGTAGCACTTGAAAGCCCAGCATTAGGGATTCAGTTTTGGAGTTTATGGTCTGCTTGCTAGAAGGCCCCTGTTAAAATGCAAATGTGTTATTTGAAAGTGCTAATATAGTGAGTAATTAGAAAATGTAAACACTTATCAAGGATCAGTTAAATTACTGGGCATGGTGGCTCAGGCCTGTAATCCCAGCACTTTGGGAGGCCAAGGTGGAAGGGTCACTTGAGGCCAGGAGTTCAAGACCAGCCTGAGCAACATAGTGATACCCCCATCTCTAAAAAAAATTTAAAAATTAGCGAGACCTTGTCCCTAAAAAAAAAGAAAATCAGTTAAATGATCAGCAAAAGCAGACTAGGAAGGAGGACTTGGAGAATAAGGGGCAAGTGACAGTACGACCTAGCTGCGTGCCATACACTGTGGCACATGCTTTTCATGCCCAGTTGACCTTGCACAATTGACCTAAGCTCTAGGTGGCTCAGTTTCCTCATCTAAAGACACTAACAGCAGCATCTCTCACATAGGATTGTTTTGATAATTAATTAAGATAATGCATGAAAGGCACATGCCACAGTGCCCGGGCAAGCCCAGGTCCATCTCAGTGGTTAGGGAGCACTCGAGGCCACAGTACATCCAGTGAGGGGGGACATCAAAAAAGGGGGAGGGGGTGCTCAGGTCCCCTGCCATCAGGGCAGATCAGGATGCTGCGGTACCAGCACCATGTTCTGCTTCACCAGCTGAGATGGCTACTGATGCAGCTGGAACCTTTTATGGTGGAAACATGAAAGCAAAAGATGTGACCAGATCTCACTTACCTTGAGGAAATCTGTTCCTGAACTTCCCCCAGTTCTATGAATGTCACCTTTTAAGGTGTGTTCTCTCCTCTTACACTTTCCGAGGCCTAAGATGTGCTCTGTGTCTAGCATTCTAAGGACAGATGAACTGACCATAAACTGATGCAGACAGGAAAGATATTCAGTTAAAAGACCTAAAAGCAATGCAAACACTGAGACTTCTTGTTGCGATAGTCCACAGGGGGGCATTGCATGCCGGTTCATAATTTGTGGAATTTTCCATTCCATCACTAGACGCCAGAAGATCAGAAACAACTCCTGCACACAGACAAGGGACAACTCCGTTATTTATCTCAATGGGCACTCTTTCTGTCTTTGTCAATTCATACTTCTCTTCTGACTAGAGGGCAAAGGTAGATTTTTTTTTTTAATAACTCAATCTGAGATTTGGAGAGAATCACAGGATTGGTGGAGGTTGCCAAACCCTGGCCAGCTGCATCAGGATATCTGAGGAGCTTGTGACACATGCTCAATCCTCAGGGCCTGTCCCTTGGAGAACCTGATGCAATAGGCCTGGGGTAGGAGGTTGGGGGCGTGGTGTGGCAGAGACTTACCTTTTAATTTTTTTGGTAACAGCTTTATTGAGATATAATTCACATATCGTAGAATTCACACATTTGAATTGTACAATCCAGTGGTTTTTGGTATATCCAAAGAGTCATGCAACCATCACCACGATCGATTTTAGAACATTTTTGCCACCCCAAAAAGAAACCCTATGCCCGTTAGCTGTCACTTTCCAATCCCCCTATCTCCCCAGCCCTAGATGACCACTAATCTGCTTTCTGTCTCTACAGATTTACCTATTCTGGACATTTCATATACATGGAGTCATACTTTGTGGTCTTTTGTGACTGGCTTCTTTCACTTTCCATAATGTTTTCAAGGTTCATCTATGTTGTAGTATGTATCAACACTCCATTGTTTTTTTATGGGGAAATAATATTCCACTTTATGGATATCCACATTTTATTTATCAACCTATCATTTGACGGACATCTGGGCTCTTTCTACCTTTTGACTATTACGAATGATGCTGCTATGTCTATTCATGTACAAGTTTTTGTGTGGACTAAACTTATTTTTAAAGTGCTCCTTTAAAAATAAGTCAGTGGTTCTCAACCATGGGTGATTTTGCCCCCAGCAGGGGACATTTGGCAATGTGGGGAGACATTTTTGGTTGTCACACCTGGAGGAGGGGGGCTCCTGGCAGCAAGTGGGTAGAGGCCAGGGATGCTGCTAAACATCCTACAATGCACAGGGCAGCCTCCACGCCAGCCATCCTGGAAAAATGTCTGTAGTGCCCGGGTCAAGAATCTCTGCCCAAGGTGACTCGGGTGCACAGCCAGGAGATTTGGGAAGCGCTGAGGGTCCTCATTCTCCCTCCTTCCAATTGAACCATATCTAGACAATTCCAAACTATAACACCCAGCCTTATTTTCAAAAACCCCTTCAAAAACAGAGAACTCACATTCCTTTGGAACACTTTCCAGGGTCTGAAATTTATTATTTATACTAGGGGTTCTTAACCCAGGATAGCGCTGTAAGGAATTTATAAGCCACCTGAAATAGCCTACAAATTTGTGGGCACATGTACATTTTTCTGGAGAGAGGATCTCAATTCTAAGTGGGGCTGTGAGCCAGATCCTTCCTTTATCCCCAGATTTGAGGAGCAATATTTTATAACTTCCACCCAGGTTGCTTCACTACTTGATTGGATTCAACTATGGGCATGGTTCTGAAATTTGACTGCACAGTGGGACTTTGTGAACACTGAGACTGGATGCACCCAGAGACTCTGCCTTAACTGATCTGGGGTGAGGCTGAGGCGTCAGGCGATTCCCACTGTGCAGCCAGGGTTGAGATCTGTTGCTGGAAAGGGCAACTCTTGTCAAGTGTGGGATCATAGCTTCCCAAGTTCTTTTAATCATATGGGGATTCAGAAAAATCTTCAGGGTCTTGGAGTACCCCAGGGTAGGATTATTTACCATCACCATTCATCCGTCCAGGGTTTTCTGAGTGTTAGCTCTGTGCCAATCACTCCCGTAGGCGCGGGGGGTGCAGCTGTGGATCAGACAAATCTCCGCCCTGTAGGAGCTTGCATTCTAGAGGGGAGACAGTCGGCAACCAAATAGAGAAGTCAATGGATTCACAACAATGTGGACAGCAGCTGTAGAGCCAGTGTTAAGAGCCTGGACTCGAGCCAGCCAGAGTCCATACCCTCTTGCCTCAGTTTCCTCATCTGTTAAAGGAGGATGGTGGATATACAACACCAAAAATGAACCCTAACGTAAACCATGGACTTTGGATGATAATGAGGTGTCAGTGTAGACTCATGAATTGTAACAAAAGTACCACTCTGGTGGGAGAGGTTGTGGGGGGGAAAACAGGAAGTATATGGGTGGACCCTCTGTACTTCATGTTCAATTCTGTTGTGAACCTAAAACTGCTCTAAAAAGTAAAGTTTATTAATTCTTTTTTTTTTTTTTTTTTTTATTTATTTTTTTAATTTCAGAATATCATGGGGGTACAACATTTTGGCCATACACATTGCCCCTGTTCTGCCCGTGTTTATTAATTCTTTTAAAAAGAAGTTGATAACAGCAAGTTCAGTACCAACTCATGAGGTTATTGGGAGAATTAATATGCTTAAAATACTTACAGCAATTTCAGATAAGCAGAAAATATTCAATAAGAAGTAACCATTATTTTAACATCAAATACTGAGAATATTTTCCCCCAGCTTACTCTCTTCTTTCTTTCTTTGTTTCCTCCCTCCCTCCCTCCCTTCCCCATTCCTTCCTTCCTTCTTTCTTTCTTTCAATACGGTCTCGCTCTGTTGCCCAGGCTGGAGGGCAGTGGTATCATCATAGCTCACTGCAACCTCAAACTCCTGGGCTCAAGGGATCCTCCTGCCTCAGCCTTCCTCAGCCTCCTGAGCAGCTGGGACTACAGGCACACACCATGCCCGGCTAATTTTTTTTGTAAATTTATTATGAGATAGGGTCTTGCTATGTTGTCCAGGCTGGTCTCGAACTCCTGGCCTTAAGCAATCCTCCTGCCTCAGCCTTCCAAATTGCTGGGATTACAGGCATGAGCCACCATGCCCAGCTGCACCAGCTTTATTAATGAGAATATTTTGAAGAAAAATCAAACTGGGTTAGGGGATGAAAGAGGCAGGAGTGGGAGACAAGGGCTGGGGGGGAGGGGAGAAGGGTTCTGTTAGCTGGGGTGGCTGAGGAAGGGAAGGCCTCTCTGCAGAGGTGACAATTGTGCAGACATCTGAATGAAGAGAGGGATGGAACCATCAAATGTCTAGGGATGAGAGAACAGCCAAAAACAAGGTCCTGTGGCAAGAGTTGGCTTGACAGGTCCAAAAAAGAAGAGGCCAGGAACGCACAGGGTGGGGTGCACGGGAAAGAGCCCACCGTGTCACTCGGCACATCTGTTTGTGGGTCACGACCTCCCACTGGCTATGAGTCTCAAGTCTTTGTAGCAGATCCTGTGCCAGGCCATGAAATATGCTCTATAAATGTTTATTGAATGAATAAAGGAAAATTAATTATTAACATGTATAGTCCCTCCATCAGCAAATTAGAATATCAATATTCTAGGCTCAATTGTTCACTCCCTACTTCTATGCACAATCCAACTGAGAGAAGTGATATTTATGGAGCTCTCCTAAGGCTTTGTTTTTATAAAAAATAATAGTCTGCAGCCCACAAGGAGGTGTGTCCAGAGGGGCCACCAGCTGATAACAGTAATGCAAGTCCTTTGCTTTGTTCTTCCGGGTGACTGGATACAATTCCCCAGAGTGCCATGATTATGTACAACTGCTTATATGCAGTCAGGGATTACCAAAATTAGTGCTTTGCTCGTGTTTCCTGGGGCCAGACTCCACATGCAGCGAGAAGCCTGCCTGCCAAACCCACTTGCTGGCGTGGCATCTCCCACTGTGCTAGGGCATGGCAGAGCTGGAATTCCTGCCGATTTTAGGCAAGAAGCTTTGTTATTGTTGCATCATCGATGTTGTTTAGAGAGGATCATGGCTTTTTCTTGCAGTTGTTCTTGCATTTTAATGACTTTCTCTTTCTCTTCATCCTTAGCAATCTGGATTGTTGTAGCTTTGCTTTGCAACCCCTGCAGGCTGTGGTAGGGAATGCTTCACCAACACGTTTCCATTACTTAGGTTTCTAAGTTGGTTTTTGTGAATAATTGTCACTTTGGCCTGTCCAGCTTCCCTTCCACTTTCTTGTAGTAACAGCACTCCACTTTCCCCTGGGAGACCCCCACCCTACCTCCATGTGGCCTTGGTGGGGCTATGTATTTTAGGGTCTTGCCTCCTCTGCCTGCCTTCTGCCCCCTGCCCCAAGGGTGCCCAGCTAGCCAGGCTAACTGAGAGCACTTCCTTGGGATGCTATATGACTCACAAGAAACCATCTGGGTCCTCCTTACAAGTTGGCAAGTTGATGCTCATTAGGAGAGAGTGGGCTGCCCTCTTCCTCTAAGACCGTGGTTCTCAAATCTAACACTTTCTTTTTATAAACAAATATTTTGTTATTACCCTTGTGATATACTGAGAAGGAATTCATAGATAATGCACAGGTCATTTAAAAAGCCAATGTGATGCCCTAATTGTAATAAAAAGGAGAAATTAAAACAACTTCCAATAGAATAAAATCACTTATAAAAATAGCACACAATAAAATAATAATGCATAAATACATAAATGCATGGGTTCGCCTACACTAGAACACTTGATCAGGGAGTTAGATGCTTGCTCCAGACATGTAGAATCACCATGAGTGTGACAGCAGCAGGCAGCGCTATGTGCAGATGTGCTGTGTGATGCCTCCAATTCCGTGAGTGACATTGCCACCAATGATGTGATTTCTGAAACAGTGACATAGTGAACAGCCTTGGTCAAATTTCAAACAAAAGAAATAACAATTTTCCCTCACTTTACACATGGTAGTATTCACAGACAAGTCAGTATATATTAAAAGTGTGCAAGAAATACTTTGCTTCTATATAAAATGGGGTTAAGTCTAGGCTCAATTAATTATAAATAGGCTTTCCACCCACATAAATGTCCAATGGGACATTAGACATTTGTGTGGGCTGCAGGACAATTCTTCTTTGTGTAGAACCGTCCCATGCTTTGCAGCATGTCTAGCGTTAAGTTCAAGCAGTAGCTCCCCACCGTGGTGACAACCAAAACCATCCCTGCGAATTTCCAGGATGCCCTCTAGGGGGCGCCACTGCCCTTTCCCCCCCATGGAGCATCCCCGTTTGGGAATAGCAGTGGCTGTAACTGCCCGGAGCTACAGCTTCGTGGAAGCAGCCATCTGTAGAAGCAGCAAATGCAGCCAACGTGGAGAGGAAGGCAGAAATAAGAGGTGGCAAGAGAGAGCCGCAGTCTTTTTTTTTTTTTATTTTTAACATCATCTAATGAAAAAGAAGTAGCGTAAACAGAAAAGTAGCATAAAAATATAGTGTTGCCGCGGAAGGCTGGTGCTTGCTGCTGGGAAGCTGAAGCCAAAGGAGGTTGTGGAATTGGGGAACAAGTATTCGATAAAGGCAGGGAGAGAATGGCCTGAGGGGCAGAGAACCAAGAAAGCCACTCATCTGAGACCCCCTCACGTGGGGCTCTTTAGAACGGGTGCATACCCCAAACACCAGCATAAGGGGATGAGATGATGAACTCCAGCTGCTTCTCCCAACAGTGTCTGTCCAGTGGGGTGATTCTGGGACACGTGCACTTGTCCGCTTATGTGTGTAGAGAGCACCAAAGGCTTGCCGTCCCCCAGGCCTCCCTGAGGTCTGGTTTACAGCCTGGCATCCCTGGGCTGTGCATCTGGAGCACCTTCCTAGTCATCGCTCTGGCCTGGAATCTTGGTCTCCTCCATCACGCGCCACCTTCCTACTGCCAACCCCCGTGCCAGTGCCTGTTGGCCCCATTAGATGACACTCTCTCACAGGACCCAATACACTAGTTTGGCTCAAAAAAAAAAAAAAATCTGCTGGGCCACATCCTATACTTCCACGATCAGTGGCTTTCTCTCTGCTCCCCTAATGAAAGTCTCTGAGGTCCTCCTTTTCTCCTCTGGCTGACCCTCTTCAGTTCATCCAATTCCTTCTCCATTAAGTGGGATTCAGCAGTGGTCTCCGAAAGCTCACCATGTCTAGCAGGATGTCCACTTTCAGCTGCAAGAGATTGTTCTCTTCTTCCAACTGCTGGTTCCGCCTGCAAAGGCTGAGCCTCCCTCTGGTCCACACTGCCACTAATCCCTGTCTCTGCTATCCACTGGCCATTTTCAAACTTCAGGCTTTGCCCTGCCAGGTTCATAGTGGGAGTTCCATAGTCAAGGCCCAGCTCCACCTCCCAGGTTGAACAATCCAACTGACGCGTCCCAGAAGCTGGGGTCCAAGTGCACTCGAGACCCCCCAAAAAGACTCTGCCAGGGTCCCCATCACTCACTGTGACCGAGGCTCACTGGCCCCCGCCACCCCGAGGCACAATCTTGAAGATACTATTTAAGCTTCTGGATCCATGTATGCCTGATGTCAGATAATATCTGTACTTCACAGTTTACATGAATATCAAATTTCCTTTCTGCTGAATTACATTGAATTTAGTTTCTGACAAATGCACCCAAAATTAAAAATCAGACTAATCCCTAGTTCAAAAGGTAGTTGTACATATAATTTAACCTTTTTTTTCTTGTTTAATGATACTTATTATTACCATAGATTTGTTTTTTAATTCTGTAAAATACGGCTAGAAAGGGGAAATGAACTCCAGGGTGCTATGTGTCCCACTAGGTCAGACTTAGTAAAGCCTGTGAGTAAATGACCCACCTTTTCTTTTTGTCATAGAACTGCTCTACACACACACACACACCACACACACACCCCACCCACCCCTGGCAGGCATATTTGTATGGTATGGCCACATTCTCTGAGCATAGCTGATTGATTAGCCCAGGGATGGGCCAATCAAGTTCTCTTTCCCAGGAACTTCAAACCAGGTGCCAGTGGACTGAATCACTCTCCAAGGCTGGAACTGTTACAGGTAACCTGAAAACTAGAGTGGAGGGGAGAGGCTGTACAGTGGCTACATTCTGCCAGGTGATTTAGAGAAAAAGGGAAAACTGGTTAGCAGGTGTGCAGAAAGAAGAAAAGAGAAACAAAGAGTTTAAGAAACTTTCCAGTTCCAAGACCCATCCCTTCTCAGATCCAACTGTATCCTGCCCTTCAGTTCTCCAAGAGCCCCTGTGTTGCTAAGTAAATTTCCCCTTTTTATTTATATCTCCAGTGGGTTTCTATGATTTGCCTCTAAAAAGCTGTAAGCTAACACTTTCTTCCTGTAGGTATTTTAAATTCTCTCTTTGCATCAGATTAGATCATATTAGATCAGAAAGCCACACAGGATGGCAGGGTCAGCCCCTGCAGAATCACCTTCAGGAGGCTGGGCTTGGGGATAGGGAGGTAATGTGTTGCCCTTTGCTTTTTTTCTTTTTTTTATTGAGACTGAGTCTTGCTCTATCGCCCTGGCCAGAGTGCAGTAGCATCATCGTAGCTCACTACAACCTCAAACTCCTGGGCTCAAGCTATTCTCCTACCTCAGCCTCCCAAGTAGCTGGGACTACAGGCATGCACCACTGTGCCTGGCTGATTTTTCTATTTTTAGTAGAGATGGGGTCTCCATTTTGCTCAGGCTGGTCTCAAACTCCTGGCCTCAAGCCATCCTCCTGCCTCAGCCTCCCAGAGTGCTAGGATTACAGGCAGGAGTCATGGCACCCGGCCCGCCCTTGGCTTTAATCAAAGGTCAACACAAGTAGCCACTATAGTTGTGGTTCAAATCCAGGCTCTGACACTCATCTGTGGTGCATCTTTGGGTAACTTTCCTAATCTTTAAACTTGAGATAATAATAACACCCCACCTCCCAGGGTCTCAATGACAGCTGAGATGAAGACATAAGTGTGCTCAGCACAGTGTCTAGGCCTAAGTCAGGGCTCAATAAATATCTTTCTCCTATGCCCTCCCCTTTCTTCCTTGTCACCTTTCAAGAAGGGGGATGTAAACTCCAGGGTGGTCAGCTGTTAACCAGTTCTCCCAAGAGTATTAGCACAAAGGGCAATAGCTCTCTTGGATTTGAATTTTAATCAGAAATTCTGACAAAGCACAGAATGACAGAGGAGGAAGGGGTCTTAGAGGTTATCTAGTCCAGCCCTTCATTTTATTTTATTTTCTATTTTTTAAATTTTTATCATGATTGGAGTTGCATATAGGTTAAAGAGTCAACTTGCTCTACAAGATTTATGTAGACAGTAGTGGCAGGCCTCACCCCACTATTTCCCTCTCAGGAGGCAGCCCTTTCCCCACATCTAGCTGATAACCTCCATGCCACCAAATACATGCTTGTGATGCCACTTCTTACTTTTCTGGATGGCACTATCTTACTGATCTCCCACTATGGAAGAGGAAGAGACGCCTCTGCGTGTTGCAGATTAGGAAGCCGAAGTGGTTGGAGCTGAGTGATTTGCCCAAGGCCGCACTGAACCAGATAATTGGGGGTGAGGCCAGAGACCCTGCATTTTTTAAAAGCTCCTTACTATTTTCTCACACTCAAGTTTGAGAGCCCCTGCTAAGGCAGAGAGAGAGAGAGAGAGAATGCTTTGGAGGCAGAACTTCAGCATTTAAATCTTGGCTCTGACACTTTCTATGTCATCTTGAGCAAAACTTTTCTGAGCTACAGTTTCTTCTTCTCTAAAATGGGCACCTTTTTAAGGATTTGTAGGGATAAAGTGGGATGACATGGTCAAATGGTGTACAAAGATGAGCGATGATTCTGAGTTCCAGGTACAAATGCTTGGGCACATTAGTTCACTTCTCAGAGCCTGTTTTTCCCCTTTAGTACCATTGCGTGGATGACACTGACCTCACAGTGTTATTTGGAGGATTATATGAGGTAGGATTTGTAAAGTAAAACAAAGCAAAACAAAAACCTTGGTGTGGCCTGTACGACCCCTCAGTACTCCGCGCCCCCCTCCCCTCCCCTCCAGGTCACTGGCCTCAGGTCTGCGTCTCCAAGAGAACTTGAGGCTTCTCATACTTGCTGTTTTCCCGCCCAGACACTCCTAGTTCTCACCCTCTACACTGCCTCTTCACCTAGCTAATCCTGACTCACACTTCAGGCCCCAGTTAAATGTCCCTGGTCCAGGTCAGCCTTCCCTGTCCTCAAACTCAGGGCTGCTCCCCTGTGACAGTCCATGCTCTGCCTCTGCGCTTGCCCTTCATGGATGGATCACGCTTGAAATCTATTCTACTTGTGTTCTTCCTTGCTGAGCATCTGGCTTCCCCATCAGACTATACGCACAGGGACATCCGCTCAGGACCCACAGCCCAGGCACAGTGCCAGACCTACCATAGGTGTCCACTAAAGGTCCGTTCTCTCCCCTTGTTTGGCCAGCTCGCTGCCGGAGCCACCGGCTCAACCTTGCTCCTACAACTCCCTGACTAGAGATGCAGAAAAGCTGGTTGTCCCCAAGTTCATGTTTATTTAACCAAAATCAAAATCTGATAGCTGAATAGTAAAACAGGCTCGGCAGGTGGGGCGTACCCAAGCACGTTATTATTTACAGTGTATCTTGGCATGGCTGAAAATGCCCTTTCTTTATCCCCAGCCATGGAGCTGTGGCTCTTGTTTCTGTTGAAGGAACAAAATCTTCTTCATGTGACCCTTTAAAAGTTGGGATTACAAGTGGTAGGGAGGGCCCGCTCCGACTGCTTCAGAGCTGTGGGGCATCGCCGTAATTCACACGGTATCCTCGCAACTGAGGAAGAGGAAGAGGAGCCAAAAAGAATCAAAAGCAGAAACAAAACAACTTCTCTGAAAAAGCATTCTGCGAAAGCCCTGTGCCTTCACAAAAGGGTTGGTTGGGTCACTTCCAGTTGTACTGTCGAGAAAAGAGCTATTTCTCTCTTTTAACTCTCAAATATAAAGATACTAGTCAGTGACAATCATATGTTCCTGATTTTTAGTGATTTATTTTCAAAAGTCAATTTTTTAAAAAAAATTAGGCCAACTGTGTTATGATACTCTATTGTTGGAACAGAAATTTCTAACACTGAACAAACGCCTACCCAGAAATATTCTCCATTCAAGCGACAGCTGAAATGGATGTTACAGAGGGGACTTAACCCTGTGGGGGACAGTTTAGATGAGAAAGGATGGTGGTTATTAAGAGCTGGGTACTGCAAATACGTGGTGCAGGTGCCATCTCTGCCCCCCCCCCCCCAACAGGCGTTGCTGAGTGATTACAGCAGTTTAGCACTCCCGGTTTAGTTATCTGGAAGATAGTAAATGCTGAATAAATGGTAACTAATAATAATAAAAATAACTGATATAAAATCTAAGTAACATCATCCCCACTGGCATAATTCACTTTGGCCAAGTAATGATCTCAATTATACTTGCACTCTTTTCCATGGTTCCTAACCTTTGTCTGTCTATTGCTGACCTTTCTATCATTAACTCTTTCATTACACTGACAGATGATACCGTAGAGTAGTCAATAGATCAAAGAGCTTGCCTCGCTTTACCTAGTGAAGCAGAATAAGGAGAAAAAGGGAGGAATAAGATTATTATGAGAAAAAAACAAACTCTAAAACCATGTATTGAAAGACCTCATTTTGAGGGCGGGAGGGAGTTTATAAAGCCAGGGTGAAAAAGGCTGGAAAGACACAACTAAAATTGTACCAAATGTGCACCAAAAAGTACAAACCAAAATACTAACAGTAGTTACTCTTCATCTTGGAGTCGGGGAAGCTTCTTACTTTCTTCTCTCGGCTTATCTGTATTTTCTAGATTTCATACAGTGAATGGATATCACTTTTACAATAAGAAAACTTAAAAAACCCAAAATATTTCTGGTATCTATGGAATTGGTACCTTTGTTCAGAAAATCAAGAAACATTCTTGTTGCCTATAACTGATAAAGATAGCCATCAACTGTAAACAAACAGAAAAATAATTTTTTTTTTTTTTTTTTTTTAGAGAGAAGGTCTCACTCTGTAGCCCAGGCTGGAGTGCAGTGGCCCAATCATAGCTCACTGCAACCTCAAACTCCTGGGCTCAAGCGATCCTCCTGCCTCAGCCTCCCGAGTAGCTGGGACTACAAGTGCGAGCCACCACACCCTGCTAATTCAAAAAAACATTTTTTTGTAGAGATGGGGGTCTCAATATGTTGCTCAGGCTGGTCTCACACTCCTGGCCTCAAGTGATTCTCCTGCTCAAACTCCCAAAGTACTGGTATTATAGACATGAGACACTGCACCCAGCCCAGAAAAATAATTAAAATGCCTCAAGCCCAAGGTCTGGCCATCTTAGGCACCTGTCTCTGAGAGCTGTACCACGGGATAGCTTCAGGAATGTCCTGCTCTACCCCTTGACTCCTACATGAAAAGAATAGCGGTGTTCCCCTAAGCCTCCTTATGTCCCTTAACTCTTGATCCTGCTCTGTAATCCACACACGAATCTAAACCTTTCTTACATCGACAGATTTCCTGCCTATACAACTCATCTTGAAACAATTGTATTGAACCTTGAATTCCCCCAAGTCTATTAGCTAATGTGTGCAGAGTAGGTCCCACCAAGAGTGATCAAACAGCAGTCACTGGTTCATCCCCAACAGAGACCTCGACCCATTGCAAAGAAGCTCTTAAAAAGTATGGCGATCCCCAGTAGCATCTCCTGTGTGCTCACAGAAAGTCCACTCTGGCCACACCCCACCACAGTCCTAGAGTCCCACATATCACTGCAGAGCCCATGCAATCGAGTTTCAAATCCCAGCTGTGGGACTTACCAGCTGTGCAACTTTGGGCAAGATACTTAACCTCTATGTATCTCAGTTTCCTCATCAGTAAAATGTGCATAATAATATCTATTTCACAGGATCATTGTGAAGATTAAATGAATTAATGTTGTAAAGTGCCCTGAGTAGTGCCTGGCACATAGTGAGTACTCACTATGTGTTAACTATTATTTTTATTACTGACCAATGCCTCTGCTCAGCTTTCGAGCATTCACTCACTGTCTCTCAACGGTTCCTAGCAGCACGTGAAACAAACCTTTATTCTACAAATGGATGAAAAAGACTTTGAATAAAATCCCAAGGCAATGTTTCACAGACTTCAGTTTTGTCCCAGCAAGCTGCTTGTATGAGGTTCTAACGCAGCTTCTTCCCAGGGAGGCATTTTTCCAAGACTAGACCCCATCTCCTGTGAAGCAAGCTGGAGCCGAAATCTCAGCCTTCAGAATTCTAAGAGGTGTGGGGGGCTCTTAGTGGACCGTGCGAGCACCATGGCGGGTTTCATTCATGCTCCAGTAGCTTTCACACTTGTGGAGCACAGGCAGTCCCCAGGTCAGGGACAACCTGACTTACAGCGTTCCCTACTTATGAATGGGCTCCCAAGGCTCCCCAATAACTATAATTTACAATTAAATAATTTAATTAATAATCGGGAAGTAGTTTCTTCCATGCACGTGAAGAAGGCTGCCTGGCGTGAGCGGGTCGCTGGCAGCATCTTTGCACCCGCAGCTGGTCTCATTGTCTGTACGGTTGCTATGCGCAGCATCGCTTTCGTCTTAACTTTTTTATTTGATTTTCTGAGTCTGTGTTTCCCCTGATGACCATGCCTCCAAAGGAAAAGTCTGCTGCAAGTCCAGGTGAGCCTGCAGTGAAGAGAAAGGTGATCACAATGGAAACAAAAGTAGAAATAATTAAGCATTTGGAGAAAGGCTAGGTGCCATCCTTCAGTGGGAAAGCATCGGGCTTCCGTCGCTCAACTACTGGAACAATTACAAAGGATAAAGTGGGAATAATGGAACGTGTGGAAGGCAGTACTCCAGTGAAAGCACGAGTTATTACCAAACAGCATAGTGGATTAATTATTGAAATGGAAAGGTTATTATTGATTTGGTTAGAAGATCAAAATAAGCATGACATCCCTATTAGCCTAGGAATTAAAAGAAATAGCACAATAGTTTCTGTAACTTATTATTACAGTACAGCAGTATTATTATTATAGTATTACACTGTATTATTATTATTACCACATATGAGGCATTATAGTATTCTTATTATTATTACTGTATATGTGCTGTTCATCAGGGATCCAATTTACATACAAATACAACCTAAAGATGTTCTCAGGAACATATCTCGTCCATAACCCAGGGACTGCCTATATTAATAGCCTGATGCCCAGATTGTACTCCAAACCAATTAAATCCAGATCTCTGAAGGTGGGACCCAGACATCAGCATTTTTTAAAGTTTCCCAGGTAATTCCAAGGTGCACTCAAGGCTAAGCAGCACCGTTCAGGCCTAAACAAAATGCCATGGATTTGTGAATGTTTCCACAATAGTAATGAATCACATGGGGTGGTTAATGTTAATATTGAAAAACATAAGCAGATGTTAATTTTATACTCTTTTTTCTTTTTTTAAATTTTTTTTAAAAAATATGGAACGCTTCACGAATTTGCGTGTCATCCTTGTGCAGGGGCCATGCTAACCTTCTCTGTATCGTTCCAATTTTAGTATATGTGCTGCCGAAGCGAGCACAGATGTTAATTTTATAAACTGACAAGATCGAAGGGTATAAAAAACTCAGGTATGGGGACCTTAAGATACCAAAGCTGCATGGTATCCTCTTGCCTTTGTGAAAGACGCTTGGTCTGGGGGATCCCCAGGCAGTACTGCTTGTGTTCTGGTATTGCACAGAGTTTTAGAGGAACAGTGCCTCCTATCTGCAAACATCCTCCCTGCTCTTAATGGAACCCTCCACATTGGTCCAGAATGGCTGCCTGGCAAATCTGAGCCTCACAGCTCTGGAGTGGCCCTGTTCTTGGGCCTTTTGGTGACAACTGTTCCCAGGTGTGACACTGCTCTGTCACCCTCGGTGTCTCATCGAGGAGAGTCGACATATGAAAGGTAAAGAACCAACCTCCAGCAGGTGCTGAAGGAGAAAGAGGAAGCCAGGCCAGGCAGCATGGAGAAGGGGGCTGTGGACCGTTCTGGAGGGGCTGGGGGGCTGCCCAGAGGAGGCTATCGGGGGGTAACTGGGGAAGTTCCTTAACCTGTGCTTCCGTTTCTCCAGCTGTAACATGGAGACAATAGTACCCACTTCAAGATCACTTTGAGGATTAAATGAGTTATACAAGATATGTAAAGTGGATGGTGCTTGGCACTGAGAAAACCCTTAAAGCGTTAGCTGTGCTTACTATTATTATCATCAAATTATTATTAAGTAGCAATGGTTGTTCCGGCTCTTCTACAACTTGGATGAAATTTTCCTCAAAAGCATTCCTGTCACTTTTGAGGGGCAGAAAACTCCTTCCCATTGTAGCTTTTGTGTAACACTTTTGGTGGTCCTTAGAACACTGATGGTCAGGGCCTGCATTTATGTCATAATCAGGATTAACATCCATATGACTGTATGGATGTCAATAATTTAATGATATGTGTTCACTTTTAGCCCATTTCTTGGAGAAGGGTCATCTGTTCTGTATCCTTCTCATTGAAACCATCCATCTTTTCCCCCAAAAGCTGTGCTGCCCTTAGGAACAGTTGCCACAGTGGGTGCCCGCCGCTTGTTCTCCCCCAGGCCTCACACAGTGTCAAGGCAAGTGTCTCCTGCAGTCACCAGTGGCCTGCTAGGATACTTGGAATAGGTCAGGCTCAGAAAGGACATATGCACCAGGCTCCCAGGAAGCCGATGTGCCAGCCAGGCTCTGATTTACTGCCCCACGGCATGAGGGGCACTTGCTCTCTGGACACTGCCCCCTTACCGGCACCCTCAGGAACCCGAGTCACTAATTGGAAGGCTGTTTGGTGGCCACACCTGGCAGGGTTTTACCAAGTCTCCATAGCATGAGCCCACGTCTTCTCGCACCGGCGTGCCTTCACCAGGTAACTGCACCCTTTCCTATGACCCTGACCTTCACCTGTGTTCCCATGACTCCCAATTCCCGCCTCGTCCCTCCAACTGACCTCCTCCAGCACGTCCAGCTCAGCACGTCCAAGCGCAGTCCGGGTTCCTCACCCACACCCACTACCTCCCAGGAAGCCTCTCCCGCCCAAACCCCAGGCAGCCATGGGTCCCCCCATCCCATCCTGATCAATCCAAGTCCTGTGTCACTTTCCCTCCCCATTTTTTTTTCAATTTAACAAAATACTGATTTCTTGCATGGTACAATATACAGTAGTATGCCATCTTTTTGTCAGTGTGAGCTTCATGAGTGTGGTGAATTACTGTTGAATGTTTGCTCTCGCACCTGTATCTCTTCAGAATTCAATCCCTGGTTCAGTTTTCACTGCCAGACGGGGACAGAGCAGGGTCACACGTGGGAACAGTTGTCGGCAGCAATAATCATCCATGAAGAGAGGATCCAAAAGAAAGGAAGCAAAAACCTCTAGAATGTGGATCAAGCGTAAGTAGCTGAACTTTGCAGTAAGTCATGAAAGGATTACAAGGCAGTCTAGGGTCAAACGACAAGTTACTAATGCCTTAAATGGTTATCTTTTGGCTTCTTGAGGACAGGAACCATTTCTAACTAATTGTGTAGTTTGTGCTATGCTCCTAAATAGTTTTTAATCCACCCCTTTTGATACTGCCCTAGCCCAGGCCTCTATCTTCTTTCGCACAATAACAGCTTTTCATGGGACACTAGCCCCCCAGTATGAATAGGTACAACCTAAAATAGAGTTCCAGGTATCTTTGCTGCAGACATCTCAGAGCCCTTAATATACTAAAGCACTTTGTGAACGTCCAAGAGGGGATTATTACAGATAATGTCACCCAGACCTCCTACACTAGGGCACCCAGTTTTTGAGGAGTGCCTCACAGGACTTGTGTTCTACAATCTCTTCGCATAAAAAACTTCCTTGTTGGTCTGAGTGCCTCTAGTTACACTAGAGTCCCCCTCATTCTCTGCCCATCCGCCAGAGTGATCCATCTAGAACGCACCCTGTCCACACCCTCTCCCTGTTTAAAACCCGTAGGTAGCTCTTCATCTACAGGACAAACTCCAAGCTCTCGGCCCAGCAGCTGCGGCCTCCAAAATACTAGTCTGCCTTCCTCTCCAGACGCAGCAGCCACCTCCTCAGGCCTCACCTTTATTTCCCTATAACAATAAATTCCTTGGTTTTTTGTTTTTCGGTTTGTTTTGTTTTGTTTGATCATTGCAGGCCTTGGCTGTGTTGCCTTCCTAGAATGCTCTTACCGGGTAACTTCTACTCACCCTGAAGATCCCTCTCAAACATCACATTCTCCGGAAAGCCTTTCCCGCCGCCCCTCATCCATCCACACTGGCTGGGTTATCGTCCCCGCTGTGTGCTGTCCCGGCACACCGGACGCCACTCTGCCCAGGAACTCCACGGTGCTGGTGCTTAGCAGTCTGTGTATGTGTCTGCCTCCCCGCCGGCAGCGAGGCTGTTGAACTGGGTCCCATCCTCCATCTCCATCCTTCAATCCCCACACCTAATGCGGTGCCAGGACAGAGGCCCTTGCACAGAGCTGAGCTTCCCAGTAGCACATTTACAGGTCCCCAGGGGAGGGCGGGTGGTTGTCACTTCTGCAACAGCTCGAGTCCCCACAATTTCATGTCCACAGAGTGATCTCTTCCTGACGTCATCGCCCAAATCTGGGGCCTTTGATTTTCTAGAGTTCTTCCCATCAGTAAGAACAGAATGAAATGTTACTTTTGCTTGGAGAAATGATTAGGGGCAAGGACTTTGGAGACTTTCCAGACTGCCTGGATTTGAATCCTGACTCCCCTCTTACAAACTGTGTGACTTTGGGTGAGTTATTCATTTCCCTCTACCTCGGTTTTGTCTCCTAGAAAACAGGGATAACATTCACACTGAGCTCAGAGGGTCATTGCAAGGATTAGAAGAGTTTGTATCCATTAGCACGGGAGCCATGCCTGGCCCATGATGAGTGCTGTGTAGGGTTAGCCAGTCTTGTTATTGTTTTCAGGACATTGTCCGTCAGATCACAGGTCTCCTTCCCTCTGGGATGCTCTCTCTGTTTTATTCTCCTCCCAGACACACACACAGCGGGGCTCAGCCCTCTGTACTCTGGCATGAGGCTGATTGTGGCCACAGGGTCAGCAGAGTTTTTTCTCATGGCTGCCATCACAAAGTATCACAGCCTGGGTGGCTTACAACCACAGAAATGAATTCCCTCACAGTTCTGGAGGCCAGACGTCTGAAATCAAGGTGTCGGCAGGTCCATGCTCCTTCCGAAGGCTCCAGGGCTGAATCCGCCCTTGCCTCTCCTGAGCTTCTGGTAGCCCCAGGTGTTCCTTGGCTTGTGGCAGCACAATTCCACTCTGCCTCCATCTTCACATGGCCTTCTCTGTGTGTGCTTGGGTGTCCTTCTCTATGTCTTACAAGGACACTCTCATTAGATTTAGAGCCACCTTGATCTAATAGGATCTCATTTTGAGCCTTGACTTAATTATATCTGCAAAGACCCTACTTGCAAATAAGGTCGCATTCTAAGGTTCCAAGTAGAATGAATTTTTGGAGGACACTATTCAACCAACTATAGTCAGCCTTTAGGTTTAGGTGTTCTGGACCAGAAAATCATCCAGGAACCATGGACATTTCAGAACTACTGGTGCAATTTTGCAGTTCTCCATGTATCCTAGAATTTTGTATATTTCCTCAAATTCCAAAGGACCCTAGAGCACTCAACACAGCCTGACACAGGTAAAATCAAGACAAGGAAAGATACATAGCCCAAGCTTTCCAGCCTTACCTTTCTGACTCACCTGTCTGAACCTCAAGGGAGTGAAGAGGACACTGACAGTGAATAGACAAAGTGGGAAGACCTAACTCTACCCACCTCATTTACGGCTCCTCTCCCTTCCTGTGTTTGGGCTAAAAAGCTGTCCACCAACCAGGAAACACTTCCATGTTTGCTCAAGTTCCTTCTTCATATGGTCCATGGCTTTGACCATTGGAGTAAGGTTCCCAAAGCCTGGGCTATAAGAAAAGATGGACCAAAGGACACCATAATGCACACTGGATGGGCCCCTGCAGTGTACACAAGAGCACCCATCAATAGGAACTGCCTTGCTGGCTCTTCCATGGTCCCTACTGCATTGCCCATCCCAGAGGCCCAAGGGTGTGAAGGACTTGGGAGAGGTGGAAAGTTCCACAGCAAGACAGAGCCATACCTCATTATTCACACCCCCAAAAGAGTGTGAGTACCAGATATCAAAGGACCAAAAAGATTACATACAAAGTAGATGAGAGGCTACGTGCAAATGGTGCCCAAAAGCCTTAATAAGCAGTAAATAGTATACTTGTTCTGTAATACCACGTGCCACACTACAGAAATTGCCTCTTTTTTACCTGTAAACTGGCTTAGGTTCTGTACTGTTAGGGGACTGTCACATCCACCAACGTCACTGCAGTGCCTGGCCCGTAAGAGCCACTCAATGAATAATCCCTGAACCAAGGAATGTTAAGTTTTTATTGAATGCTGACTATATGCCAGGCATAGAGTAAATTAAAATAGCCCTTGGAAACAATATAGAATTGATTCATAAACTGAGTACCATAAAAATTTATTTATTTAAAACTGTATTAGGAACTAAAAACTATAAAGGGCATGCCTATAAAGTAACGGTACAGATTTCCCAAGGCACCCTTGGAAAGCAACTTCACAGAGCACAGGCTCCAGAGGGAGGACACTTGCTTCATATCCCCACTCCACCACTTGCAAATTCTGCAGTTCAGAGCAGGTTTCTTAATTGCTCTGTGTCTCAGTTTCTCCATCTGTGAAATGAGGATAGTATCAGTACCTACTTCAAGTGGTTGTGAGAGTTAAATGACTTCACTTACCTGAAGTGTTCAGAGCAGTGCCTCCAGCAGTGTCGGCTACTGTTGTTATACCTACCTCTCAATCATGCTCAAGTGCTGTATCTTGCACAGTGCAGAGTACACAGAAGGAGCTCAATAACGTTCACTGACTGAATGAGTGAGTAAGAGCTGACTGGCGAGAGCAGAGGTCAGGGATGGAGGAGGACAGGGACTTGTACAGAGGCCTGGCCTGTCCATTTCAGCTTCAGGGGTGAAATAAATGACAGGAAGGAAATGGCCCTGTGTGGACATTGCATGGGGCAGAGCCAGGGCCCAGGCAATCCACAGAAGCAAGAAAGTTCCCTGAAGGCTAAGGCCACTTCTGGGCCTCGCCAGGATCCTCCACTTTGCCCTGAAGATTGCACCAGACCTCAAATCATACCTGATCAGCCCTTGCCCCTGGAGGCTCTCAGGGATGCCCCTGCACTTAGAGTCTGGGCCTCCAGATCAGAGATGGCCTATAGGCAGGGGAAAAACCCTAAGGCCCATCTACCCTAGGCTGAAAATTCCACTGAAGTGAGTACAGTTATTAACATGATTTCATAGAAAAAGAAACTGCAGGTTAAAGAGTCCACTAACTTGCCCAAGACCCCTCAGTTAGAAGCCATTAAGCTGCGATGTGAATTCCTGTTGCCATTCTCTTAACCACTGCATGACACTGCCTCCCCTAAGTCTCCATTCCCTTTTCTGTAAGAACAGAACCGTCATGGTTCCTAGCTCACAGTTACTGTGAAACTTAAATGAAATAATGTACTTCAGGGCCTGGCACACAGTAAACTTGCAGGAAACACCAGGTGTTCAGCAAGTGTTGGTTCTCCTTCCCTGGTCTCAGATGCCCATTTCAGGCACTCAGCTCTTACCCCAGTGATGATGGGCATTTTAAAGGACTTTTCAACGATTCTGATTAAATCCTGAAGTTAACTACTCAGACCTATGAAAAAAATGCTCTGTAACCTTGGAAAAGTTCCTCCACTCCCTAGGCCTGTTTTGTCCTTGGTAGGCTGTGGCTGTAATGTTTAGCTGGAAGAGTTATGTGTGGATTAAAGGAGAGGAAACAGAATGCGGTGAGCCCAGGGTCTGCCACAGGACTTCGGGCTCATGGCTCTGCTATTTCTCTCCATCAGTGACCACAACAAGGCAGGAGGAATTCTATTCTGGTTTAACTGAAACAAGAGAATTAGAAGGATTATTTTCCAAAGCAACTTAAAATGAGAGACCGTTGAAAGAATTTGGGATGGGTAGTCCAGAGAATAAAGTGTTTGTGTGAACCCAGCTAACTGGGTGTTGGCATCTGTTTGAAACCAGGGCTTCTCAGAGATGGAGACAGACACAAGCCACTTCCAGTTTTTGAGGTTTCTGGTATATGAAGGGAGAAAAAGGTTTAAAATATACTAAAGCAGGGTTACATATATTGCAGCATATCTTAAGTGTTACATTTAACTGTTAACAGAAAAAACTGAACCTAAATATAATTGTGCTAGTCATTGGGTAATTACTAGATTTATGGGTTTTTAAAAAAATCTTAATTCATAGTGCACTGCAGGCAGTGTAGGCAGGTAATGGGGCACAAACTTTTTTCAAGCCCCTCAGGGCGCCTACTTGGAGAAAATGCCAACAGTGGACGGTGCGCGGGGCGGGGATGGAGCGGCCGTGGACGCGCCCCGCCCGCACCTGTCCGGGACCCGAGCAGCAGCTGGAGGAGGCGGGGACTAGGGGGCCCCACGTGAGCCAGGGCAGCACAGCTGCGTCAGCCGCCGCCCAGCTCAGAGCCGCGAACAGCGCGGCCGCGGCATGGGGGACTCGCAGCGAAGCTCCAGCCATCCAGCCATGAAGACGCACTTCTGCATCCCGGTGTCCCAGCGGCGGCCCGACGCGCTGGGGGGCCGCTACGTGGTGCGCCTGGGGCCGGGTCGGGCTGCGCGGGGAGTGGGTGGGTGGCAATGCTCAGCGGCTCCCACGGCTAACCCGGGGCGGGGTGTCTGTGTGTTTGCAGCTGTACTCAGTGTACCTGGACGGGTTCCTCTTCTGCAAGGTGCGCTACAGCCAGCTGCACGGGTGGAACGAACAGGTGAGCGAGTGGGAGGCGGGTACGAGCCTGTCCACCTGAGGCAAGTGGGGGAAAGTGTGCCAAGGGCCCGGGTAGTGTGACTCTGGCAAGACAGTGGACCTTTCAGAGCCTCAGGCTTCTCATCTGTGAAGCAGGGTCGTGGCGAGGATTAATTGTGAATTGCCTGTCATACAGCTGCACGAATCACCTACAGCTGTGAGATGGGGCAAGAGGGCGCAGATGATTCTCCCAACCCCTTTCCAGCTGGATGATCCCCGCCAGCCCCTTGGCAGGGCGCTGGGGCTATAAGGGGCTCCATTTCAGTGTCCACTGTTCCCCAGGACAATGTCCCCCTTCAAAATAAGCAAACCGAGTCTAGACCAAGGTGTAGAGTCTTAGGAATCTTGTGCAGGGGTATTCAGTCTCCTTTCTGCCCCACCTTGGTGGCTCATGCCTGTAATCCCAGCAGTGTGGGAGGGTCACTTTAGGCCAAGAGTTCAAGACCAGCCTGGGCAACGTGTGAGACCCCATATTTACCAAAAATAATTTAAAAAGTAGCTGGGCATGATGGTGTGTGCCTGTAGTCCCAGCTACTGGGGAGGCCGAGGCAGGAGGATCGCTTGAGTCTGGGAGGTCAAGGCTGCAGTGAGCTACATTAGCGCTGGTGCACTCCAGTCTGGGTGATAGAGCGAGACCATGTCTCAATTAAAAAAACAAAATAGATAATCTCCTTTCTCTCTAGGGTTTCTTAAGCTTACCCCCTTTAACAAGGTGTGTCTTTATTTTTGTTTTCAAATGGCCTTATTCATATGCTTCAAGCACCGGCAGGCTGGGAACCCAGGAAACTGATGACTTATCAAGTTAGGACGCTGTTTCCCACCAGTTTCTCCCCCTGATGTGTGGACAGTATTTTCTCTGGGAGGCAGACTGATTCATTAGCCTATTCTAATGGGTTTTATCTTTCTTATAAGGAGGGGTTCTAAGTCTTCAAAATGAGTCAGAGGAGAAAATGGAAGTTTGCAAATAAACTTTACCCCCCTTCCCCTCCTTTATGAATCATTTTCTTTCTCTTCGCTTCTCTTTTTTTTAAAGACTTTAGATTCTGAAGAGCACATACCTAAAGTTAAAAAGAAAAGTGTAGGCAAGACAGAAAAAACTTGCCCAGAGGCCACAGCTATTAACATTCTTTGTGAGAGTCCTTCAGACAGTCTCTGGATTTCTAGTGAGTAGATACACCACGTTTCATTTAACCCTCTTCTGTTGATGGACAGCGCAGTTCGATTTTTCTGCTACTAAAATGGTCACTGCAGTGAGCCTTCTTGCTCATATGTCATGGTGCGTTGGAAAAGTCCATTTTCAAGATATGATTAAGTATCTTGGGCATCCACAAGAAAGCAGTTGTAATGTGGTTACTATTAATAGTTAATTTGAGTGGTCATCTTTGTGTTACTAGTGCCTGCAATTGTGGTTACTAGTTAATTTGAGTGGTCATCTTTGTATTACTAGTGCCGGCGATCTAGTAGGTCCTCAGGAGAGATTAGGAATGATTCAAATGGTTGAATGAAGAGGGGCATGGATTCAGACTTCTGAAAGGTGAGAAGCCACTTGTGAGCGAAACATAGGTGGGGAGTTGTGAGGACTGCAGAGGCAGGCAGAGGGGGGTCTCGAAGGATGCGAAAGGATGGCTGTTTTAGGCATTTGGAGACAAAAGCCAGGGTCTCCTCTCCCACTCTTATCTGTCCTCCTGCAGTGTGACGTGGGCAAGGGGAGGTAGCCATCTCCAGGTGCAAAGCAGGAGGCAGCAGAGGGCTGGGACAGACCCACTGCTTCCTGGCTGGTTGCCTCGCCTCGCCTCTCCTCTCCTCTGATCAACCTTCTCACCAGAAATAATAAGCAAGTAGGTCATCAGGGATGTTAACCTCCTCACAGAGTGCTTGTGACGACTAGGGACCAATTTCTCCCAGAGCCTGGCACATAAGACATTCTCAGTAAACATTTACTGAATCAGAGGCTTCGAGAGTCTCTGAATCTGGCCCTCCTTAACTAACAGACTCAGGAAAATGCTTATTTTCAGGAAAACAGACTAATCAAATCCTAGCAGGTCCAGATTCAGACACATAAAGTGAGTAAACTTTTATTCTTGATCTTCTATTTGAGAAGTCATGAATAAGAAACTTTGTCATTCACTACAGGGGCACTTAAATATTGAATTATTATAGCTCAGTGCCCCAGTGGGGTATACAATAGATTTTAATGAATACTTCCTATTTGTCCCAGATTTTTCTAAATCCTAAACTGGAGATTTCTTTATCCAGTTTCAAACTTCATTACACCTTATGTTTATCATTTTCCCCCTTTTCGTAGGAACTACTACATTTTTAAAGAAACTATTTAGATCTTAGGTGGCTACTGGTATTATTTAAAACAATAACTAGCAAGCAGTTACTATGTGCTAAGATTGGTGCCAAACACTTTACAGGTAATAGCTTCATTTTTACAACCGTCTTATGAGCTAGGATTATAATTAGTCCCATTTAACAAATGAAGAAACTGTTAAATGAAGGCACAATTTTTCCAAAGTCATACTGTTAGTGTTGGAGCCAGGATTTGATCTCCAGAACCTGATCTGACCCATTACATTATGTGGTTTCTTACTAAAGTTAACAAAGTAAATTGTATCAGTAAAACAATTAATGAGTCAAATGATCGAGTCCTAAACTAACATGTTTTTACTATATTTTGGAATAATGTAATAAAAGTTCCCAATTTTAGGGGTTCAGTGTGATGAATTTTGGTAAATGTATGCAGTTACCACCACCGTAATCAACATAAAAAAAGTTCTTTCACTCTAAAAGTCTCCTTGTCGTCATCTTTGCCCTTGATCCCCTCCCGCCACGCCTGGTCCTAGGCAACCAACACCTTACTTTCTGTCATAAGAGTGCCAGGCACAGGATTTTGTTCCAGCTGCCCAGCAAGCTTCTGTAAGTTTGTTAGTGCTATTGTCATTGTCACTCCCATTTTATAGATACAGAGTCTAAGTAGGGTTGCCAGATTTAGCAAATAAAAATACAGGGTTCCCAGTTAAAATTGAATTTCAGGTAAACACAATTTTTTACTATAAGTATCCCCATGCACTATTTCTGACATACTTAACTGGGCATCCTGTATTTTATCTGGCTACCCTAAGTCTGAGACTGAAAGGTTGGGTGACCATTCCCAGCCTCTTCTCGCTAGTTTTTATACTTCCTATTTAGCGGAGGGTGTGAAATGGTTCTGAATTCTTAACCTGATTTAATATAAAGCACTATTAAAAAAAGGAAACAATACAAAGGTCCCATCTGTGTGTGTGTGTTTGGTAAGTATAATTTTATCTCCAGTTTATTTCCTGGGAAGTCTGCATCCTGATAAAATAGTTTTCATCCTATAGAATTAACTGATTTATTCATTTACTTAAGAAATATGTACTAAGTTTCTATTATATGCCACACATTCTGTTAAATTAGGTGCAGACAATGACTTTAGCCTGTGTGATGTTTGGCTTTAAGAATCGGATTTATATTTTGTATATTGTATAACTCTGAGGTTGAGGGGTAGCACATAGTGCAGATAATGGGCCCCTGGTCCATCTCAGCCAGGGTATGTGGAGAGCTGATGCGCAAAGACTGGACCTGGGGAAGAGATGGGCATGTCTGCATGAGGTCAGCTGTGACCTGTGCCCCTGTGGTCATCATCCTGTCCTCTATTGAGGCTCCCTTGAGATCTGGCGCCTCGCCCCTCTGCTGCTGAATGCTGCCCATCTTTCTGATGTGCCAGTTGACCTGCCCAACTTCTTTCTGTGCCTGTAGATAAATAAAACCAGTTTTATTTAGGCCCCTGCCCTTGCCTGCACCAACCCACACAAATGGATTTAAAGAAATCTATGAGGGAAACATTTAATCAGCTCATTTTTGCCAAGTGTTACAGATGAGGCCATTTGCTTATTTCTTTGCACTCTGCCAGCATCAGACATGGCAGTGGGGACAAGGTGGGAAAGCTCGCAAAGGACACTTCAGCAGGAGTGGGGCTGTGCAATTTGGTACACGCTGGTTCAGTTCTCCCTGCCAGGTGCTGGCCCAACCTGGTTCCTTTCCGCTCTGCTCTCATCAGTCTCCTCTTCTGTCCCCACTCACACCTGCTGTTCCCCTCGGGCTGTCCCGCTCTTTGTCTCTGCCTGGCTCATTTCTTCTGCCTGGAAAGACACCTGGTTGCTGTCTATCTTGTCAGGGACTGGCCGTTTCTCAAAGCCCACCTAAGCCCCACCTGCAGGAAGTCACCCCTGATTGCATGAGATGCCTTTCTCTGATTCCTGTGTCACTTTGTGTTTAGACCTTGTCGAGTTCCTCTTTTTGTGTGTATATTTTGTCTCCTCTGATTATTTAGTAGCAAAAACCAATATTTGAATGAAGGGACAAAGGAAGGCTTGTGAGTTTAGAATACCCAGCACAGAATTCTGCCATAGTAGTTGCTCAATAGAGATTTGGTGGACAAAGTGGTGATGATGGTGGTGGTGATGACAGTGAAAAGACTGAGTCCAAGTCCTGCCCCTCATTAGCTTGTAGGGCCTAGTTTAAGTCACTTCATTTCTCTAAGTCTCGGGTTACTCTTGTGTCAAGGTGGAAGGATGACGGTATTTATGGTGGTGATGATCCATCCACCTCACAGGGCTGTTTTGAGAAGCAAATGGGATAATATACAAGCTCCAGGCCACTGTTCTTTGGTATTAGATGCTACAACCCAGACTGCTTTGAGCTGTGTCCCTTTATCTGGTGAATCTGGGTTTTCGATTGCAAGGGACTTGGAGAGGTGGGATGAATGAGTCCACGTTAGCAACAGGCTGCGGGAAGGACACTGTGTTCGTAACTCCGCTTGTCCCTGGCCATCACCACTCGGGGATACATGGGGGTGCTGTGCGTGTGGTGAGGTGGGGAAAGGAGGTGGCATTTTCACCTGGCCTGTAAAGGGCTCTTCATGTTACAAGGTCAGAACTGCACAATGTGCACAATGGAGAAGTCGGTGCAGGAGATTGTTCTGGGATTTAAAAAAATATTATCTGATCATAGTCTTCCAAAAAAAAAAAAAAAAACCACAACACTCCAAACAAAAAAACACCTAATAATAAAAGAGCAGAAGAGGTGTGTTTTCCTTTTGATCTCTTTAAGTAGTTTTTTGAAAGAGAGATTGGGCTGAACTCTGGCTGTATCAGATAATTTTCAGTACACTAGTGGTTTTGATAGCTAAATTGTGCGGTGCCTGGAACCCATGGAAAACTGTTTTGGTGGAGTTGAACTTGTGGAGTTGATGGTTGACTTTTGGCAGACTTAACTACTCAGTTTACTGTATGTTTATCTTCCCCCTTAGACCACTATCAGAGAAGGGAGGGGAGAGATTCCTTGAGAAGTCAGCTCAGGTTGTAAAACCTGCTGGGAGGGTTTTGCTCTGTGATAGGTGTTAGAACCTTAATCCTTATTGACTTTTCCCCAGCTCTTGGCCTCAGGGCTTCCCCAAGATGCTCTCCTGCAGATGGATAATGCAGGCTGCCTGTTGACTCAAGGCTGCTGTGATTAGAACCAATTTGGGAGCGTCTGCGACATTTATGAACACATGCCAAAGAAGACAACTGCATTTTAAAGATCACTTAATCAGTTAATCAAGAAATAATTGCATGCAAAAAAGACGAATTTCTGCTTCTATTTAATGGAATTAGCAGAGATGGGGTGCATAAATCCCAGGTTGTTTGAGCAGCTCTGCCTGGGGTGATGCTCCAACTGGGATGCCTTTCGACAGTCTCTGGCATGGCAGAAAAATTTCCCTGAGTTTAAAAGAAACAGAATTGTTGCTATAATATTTTATCCTAGGTTTCTAGGACAGCTTGCAAACTTAAGTGGTTACAGGGGTCAGGCAAGTAATTTATTACTTTTTTTTTTTCCAAAATCAGTTATAGGTCATGATTTTCTTTTTATTATTTTATTGTTTTCAAAATCAGTTTTAGGTCATGAAGTCAGGCAAATAACTTAAGTGAGAGAGGAGGAGCAGGTGAAGAATAGTGGGGTGTGGTGGAACTGCTTATGCCTTCTGTAACAGATTATTGCCTGAGGGAGTATGAACCCATTGATTCCAGATCTTTGGATTTTTCAAGAGAAGCTAGAACATCAGGGTTTTTTTTTTTTTAAAAAAAAAACAACTTTAATTTTTTGGACCACTTTTACAGAAAAGATATTACAGAGAGTTCCCACATAGTCCATGCCCTGTTTCCTCTATTATTAAGATTTTCCATTAGTATGGTACATTTGTTACAATTAATGAATCAGTATTGATACTTTTTTTTAATTATTAAAAATCTTCTTTTTGTAGAGATGGGGGTCTTGCTATGTTGCCCAGGCTGGTCTCAAACTCCTGGCCTCAAGCAATCCTCCCACCTCAGCCTCCCAAAGCACTAGGATTACAGGTGTGAGCCACTACACCCAGCCTCAGTATTGATACATTATTACAGTGGTGATACATTAACTACGGTTCATAGTTTATTCAGACTTCCTTAGTTTTTACCTAATGTCTTGTTTCTGTTCCAGGATCCCAGCCAGGGTACAATATTACATTTAGTCGTCATGTCTCCTTAGACTCCTCTTGACTATGATAGTTTCTTAGCCTTTCCTTATTTTTAATGACTTTAACAGTTTTGAGAAGTACTGTTCAGATATTTTATAGGATGTCCCTGTGTTGGAATTTGTCTTATGTTTTTCACATGATTAGACGGGAGTTATGGGATTTGGGGATGAAGATGCCAGAGGTAAAGTGCCATTCTCATCACATCGTATCAAGGGTATCTGCTATCCGCCTGACTTACCACTCTAGATGTTGACCTCCATCACCTGGCTGAAGTAGGATTTGTCAGGTTTCTGTACTGTAAAGTTATTTTTTCCTCCCCTCCATAGCCCCCTCTCTGGAGGGAAGTCACTATGTGCAGCCCATGCTTAAGGAGTGGAGATTTATACTCCCCCTCCCTGAGGAATGAGTATCTACATATTATCTGGTGTTCTTCTGCACAGGAGATTTGTCTATTCTTTCTGACTTATCTTTCAATAATTATACCTGTAAGGACTCATGGATGTTTACTTTATACTTTGGGTTATACTTCAATACTGCTTTATTTTCTTGTTCAAATTGTTCCATCTTTGGCGCTTGGGAGCTCTTTCAGTTTACTCCTGGTCTCTGTGACATACTGCCATTCTTGATTTTTTGGTGGTTGTTTTGAGCACTTCCTTACTTTCTGGAGCTACGAGATGCTCCAGGCTCTCTTGTATATTTCCTGCCTCAGTCCTAGAACCGGCCATTTCTCCATGGATCCCTGGCTACTTCTATCGTAGAATGGTATTAGAAACCGGGATCTGGGCACTTGGTGTGCTTATTGCTACTGCAGTGTTGCTGCTTCTAGGTCCCCTCAGCTGAAAGAGCAAGGAAATATATGTGTGTGTACTAACACAAGTATACAGGCATATTGGTAGATATTTCTGTATGTAACCAACTGTGTCTATATTAAGGTAAACATGAGGTCATATTAATGTATCTAACTGTAATGCATTAAGACACAGATCCTTCTAGCCTCTTCCTGGTATCCGTAAACTCCTGTTACAACAGTGAGAAACCTGACTTCCACTGGCTGCCATTCATTTACTTAGTTGTTCAATTCTGTATGCACATATAGGAGTGTTAGAATTGTTAATTCCCATACTCCCGTGGGAAACAACTTTATCAGCTAGAGTACAGTGCGTATGTACAGTGCTTATGCCTTTAGTTTTACAGACTCTGCTCATTTACAAAGTTACTTAAGGTCAGCACATTTTTTCCTCATGCTTTTCAGTGAGGTGGTGTCATACATTTGTAATATAGTTTTGTAACATTCTGCATTCTATCCTGGGATTTCCCCAGCCTCCTAAATGATTTCTAAAAAATATTTGCATGTGTTAAGCTTCTGTTTTAAAGTTCAGTGGGTTTTAGCTAATGCATAGTGTTATGTACCCACAGATAGTATCATACAGAATAGTTTTATTGCCCTAAAAAATTTCATATGCTTCACCTATTCAATACCTTCCTACCCCAAAATCCTGGTGGCTGTTGATCTTTTTATAAAGTCTCTATACTTTTGCCTTTTCCAGAATGTCATATAATTGAAGTCATATAGTATGTAGCTTTTTCAGACTGGCTTCTGTCACCTAGCAACATGCATTTAAGTTTCATTCATGTCTTTCTGTGGTTTGATAGCTCATTTCCTTTTATTGCTGAATAATATTCCATTGTATGTATATGTCACAGTTTATCCATCCACGTATTGAAGGAAATCTTTGTTACTTTCAGTTTTGGGGGGTTATGAATAAAGCTGCTATAAACCTTCACATGCAGGTTTTTGTGTGGACATATTTTTCAAATCAGTTGGGTAAATACTTATTGCTGTATTATATAGTAAGATTATGGTTAGCTTTGTAGGAAGTTGCCAAATTGTCTTCCTAAATGGCTGTAATATTTTGTATTCCCTCCAGGATATAAGTTTTCAAAATTTTAAATCACAATTATAAGTGTTGGCATCAAATTCAAATTCTCGAAAAATCAAACAAATAACAGCCACATCAAATGCATCAGGGAGCTGTGTTTTGCCCACAGGCAGGCATTAATAACCTTTCAAGATGTTAGACCAATACTGTCCAATAGAACTTTCTGTGCTGTTAGAAATGCTACGTATCTGCTTTGTCCAATTCGACAGCAACTTGCAGCATTTCACCTGTCTATTGAGCACTTGAAACGTGGCTCATAAGACTGAAGGACTGATTTTTAAAACTTTTATTTTAATTAAGTTTAAATTTATGAACGAGTGGCTAATGGCCACCATATCGGATGGTGCAGTTCTAGGTCATTATAAGGATTTGGCTTTTACTTGAGTGAGATGGGAAGCCGTGGAGGACTTTGAACAGGGCCATGGAATAATCTGATTTTATTTTTTTTTAAGTATTGCCTTAGATGCTGTGTTAGGATTAGACTGAAGTAGTCAAGGGTGGAAGCAGAGAGATTTGTTGGAAGGCTACTGCAATAATCCAGGAAAGAAATGACAGTGGCTTGGCCCAGGGTAACGGTAGTAGGGATGGAGAGAAGTGGTCAGATTCTGGATGTACTTTAAAGTTACCTATGCAAGGTAAGTATTTGCCAAATACGCATGTATTTGTGACAAAGGCCATGGAATTAAAAGTCTTGTCTGTTTGCAGCCTCATGTCTCTTAGGCCTGCCTTCATTTTCTTTAAGCCCCAGACTATAGTAATAAGATTCCAGCCTGCCTTCTCTGAAGGTACCATGTTAAAACCTGACTGGGTTTCTGAGTGGTTTACTTTCTATTATAAAGAGCATAATGCTGTTACCTTCAAGCTGCCGCTGCAAGTGTAGGGCTGAAATAAAGAAGACAAAGTGTTGGTTCTTAGTTTAAAAATTATTTTTTATGCATCCACTGTTTAGGTTCCATAAAAATATTTACCACCGTGGTCATGGGTCATGTATGGGTGGGTGGGAGGGAAGGGCCTGACCGGGTTTCTGTAGGGATCATATGTCAGCCTTATAGGAATTCTGTAACCAGCACTGTCCAGTAGAAATATAACCTATGTAATTTAAAAATTTCTAGTAGCCACATTAAAAAGAGTAAAAGGAAACAGATGGAGGCCGGGCACAGTGGCTCATGCCTGTAATCCTAGCACTCTGGGAGGCCGAGGCAGGAGGATTGCTTGAGGCCAGGAGTTCGAGACCAGCCTGAGCAAAAGTGAGACCCCATCTCTACAAAAAAGAGAAAAATTAGCCAGACATAATGGTGTGTGCCTGTAGTCCCAGCTACTGGGGAGGCTAAGGCAGGAGGATCGCTTGAGCCTGGGAGTTTGAGGTTGTAGTGAGCTATGATCATGCCACTGTACTGTAGCCAGGGTGACAGAGTAAGACCCTGTCTCAAAAAAAAGAAAAAAAAAAGAAACAGAAGGAATTAATTTTAGTATATTTTATTTAATCCAATATATCCAAAATATTATTTCAACATGTAATCAATATAAAAATTATCAGTGAGATATTTCACATTCTCTTTTCTTTGAAATATGGAGTGTATTTTATGCTTACAGCACGTCTCAATTCAGACTAGCCAAGTGCTTATTAGCCACAGGTGGATAAAGGCTACCGTGTTAGATAGCATAGCTGTTAATATTTGTCAAGTTCAGATTTGGTGGAGGTGGGGTTGAGGAATTAAATTCCTAATTATCATCATTGATATCAGATACTATTGTGGAATGAATTAAGGAAATAGTGTGTGATGTGAATGGGACAGTCTTGTAAAACAAATGAAAAATAAAAATACATCCCAACTCTACCAAACTTAAGACTGGAGTTGTCAGTCTGTGATATGTCTAGTAGCATCTTCAGAACATATACTGAAATAAATTCCTTCTTAAGAAAATCAAATTATCCTCTTTGCCTCCTCTTTGCCACCAGGAAGGGTTAAATAAAGTGCTAGAATGAGACTTGCTCTAAGAGGAGGCTTCGGTATCTCATCAACCTTGAATTGGAGGCTCACTTGCCTTAACTGTGTGTTTTCTGGATCTTTCAGCTGAGACGGGTCTTTGGAAATTGTCTGCCACCCTTTCCACCAAAGTACTATCTGGCAATGACCACATCTATGGCTGACGAGAGGAGGGACCAGTTAGAACAATATTTGCAAAATTGTACGTATTTGGATTTTTTTTTTACAGAGTTATTGTAATATAAGTTACATAACACAAATTCACCTGCTTAAAGTGTATACAAATCAATGTTTTTTACTACATTTATATAATTTTGCAACCACTACCACAATCTAATTTTAGAATATTGTCATCACCCCAAAAAGAAACCTTGCACCCATTAGCAATCACTCCCTATTCCCTTCCCCCTCCAGGCCCTGGGAACCACTACTGTAATTTCTATCTCTAAAGATTTGCCTATTCTGGACATTTCATATAGATGGAATCATAAAATATGTGTTCTTTGTATTTTGGTTTTAAAAATGCTTTGTTTAGATTCACCCTTGGGTGCTGTATTTTGGCTTTGATTGTGGAAGTCAAAGAAATGTTATCTGGATTAAGAGTGAACAAAGGGATGAGATGAACTGTTTACAGGAAAGCCCTCAGGAGCCATCAGAGATCTTTTTTAGCAGTGCTAGAGATGCTACTCCATCTCGGTTCTTACCAGGAAGCCAAGCTGAGGCACCAAGGCTTAGTGCTCTGGCCCCGTGGGGCTTACAGCACAACAGCCTCACAAGATTAAGCTCTCAGAGAAAAGAGGGGTTGAGGGGAAATAGCAAACTGACAATTAAATACTTTAAACGTTTTTAAAATTAGAAAAGTCTATACACATAATATTGTAAAAAGTATAAACTATACAAAAGGTTATACAATGAAAGGTAGTTTCCCTTCCACCCCAGACCCCCCGGCGATTTGCGTATTCCCCAGAAGTGATCTGTGTGCGTATGAGTGTGTATGTAGATCCCTTTTTGTGTAACACAAATTGAAGTTTACATATTTTTCTGTACCTGATGTTTTAAAAACTTTATTCTGAAAGTTTGATTTACAGAAAAGTTTCAAACACTATGAAAAGAATTTTTGTATACTCTTCACTCAGATTTCCCAAATATTAACATTTTACTTTGCTCTATCATTCTCTTCCCTGTGAGTGTGTGTATATCATGAATGTATAGATATGATTTTTTTGAAACACTTGAGTGTTACACACCTAGGCCATTTTATCCTTAAATACTTCTCTGTGTATTTCCTGAGATCAAGGACACTGTCTTATATAACCACAGTATAGTTATCAAAATCAGGAAATCAACATGGATACAATAATGTTATCTAGAGACCTTATTCAGACTTCACCAGCTATCACACTAATGTCCTTCATAGCTAAAGAAAAAAGTTTTTTCTTCCGTATGTTGACTTTTTCCTCTTAAAATATATATCTTAGAGATCATTCTACATCAGCAATTGTAGACTTATGTCATTATTTTTCATGGCTGCATTTTTTTTTAAAACGTAGTAGGCAAAAATTCTAGAAGCCACATCTATTTCCCATTCGTGTCTTATGATGGAAGCTATACCTCATTTTAGGCCTGTTGAGTAAGCTCTTTCAAGCTCAAAATGTAATATCTTTTAAATTTTCATTCTCTCTTGGTTTGTTTTCTCACGGCTTAGCAAAATACTCCTTTAATACCTGGCCTTTTCACAAATGATTGCAGAGCTTAAGGGATCACCCTTTTCCAGGCTTGGTCTTTATCCCCATCATCGGGATGTCTTGTGTACCCTCTTTGACAAGGTCAAGTAAGGAGACAGCGGAGCTCAGCATCAGGACTGAGAGCACAGGCCCTAGAATCAGACCTGGGGTCAAATTCTGTTTTTGCTCTTCACTGGGTGTGTGACCTTGGGCAAGATACTTACCTGCTCTGAGTCTCGGTTTCTTTATCTGTAAAATATTTACCTGACGGTTTGTCATGAAGATTAAATGAGCTAAGATATACAAAGTGCTTGGCCCAGTACCTGGAACTTAATAGTTATACAGTAAACATTAGTTGGGTAAATACTTTTTTCCACAGCTTTCCCCATCCCCGAGAGTCCATGCTAATGAATGTAAAGTTAGTTTGCCTATATGCCACATATATGCAGAAAATAAAGCAAGGGCTTCCCCCCTCCCAACCCCGAATTTACCCAGCAGAAAGAGCGAATGCCTTTTACAAAGAGTGTCTCATGTTGCAGACACTTTCTCTCTTAGTTTATTTTGAAAAACATGGCATTGTTTGGGAAAGGTACAACCTGTAAAGAAGTCAGTCAGTGATAGCTTTGAATGCTGGCAGAGGTTATCCGATGAAATCAATAAAACAGCAAAAAAAGAAAAGAAGAAAGAAAGAAATCTAGCAGCATTAGTAGGTCCGTAAGGTAAGCTAAAGTGCGGGGGGAAGGAGAGGACCTGTGGGAGGAGGGGTGACACGGGCGGGCGCAGGCCGGGCGGAGACCTGTGAGTGTGCAGTTCTCCCACGGGTGCGTCTGCCCCTCTGCTCTGGCCACAGCACCTGGCTATTGGCGTCGGGAGCTTTAAAACTAAGGACGAAAATATTTTTGTAAATATAGAAGAATGAAACGCTTTAAGTCTCTGCCTTACCGTCGCTTTCTTTTTTTCTTCTGGTAACCTCCTGAGAGCTCCCGTCATTCAAAGAGAGGTGCTTTCAATAGATGTTTCTCAGTCAATTTAAAATTTTCAAATTACCACGTGTCTTGCTAAGCTGGGAGTCTCGACACAAGTTCTGAGATCTTTTGGCTTCTTCGTATTAACTTTGTTATCCTGGTAAGGCAGCAGGATGGGTGTTGAGCAGTCAGGGCGTGCAGGAGTAAGGTGAGACCCCTGGCAACACTGGAGGGGGTTGTAATGGGTTCATGTTGTTGTCAAGGCTGCCTGGAGGAGGTACGCTTTGTGGAGTTTCCTGTATCTGAGAGGCCACAACCTCCATCGCCTTCAGGGAGGTGACAGTGCACGGGCAAGGCATGGAGAGATCTATGGAGGACAAGGCAATTAACAGGCAAGGCTCAGCCCAGCTTGCACTAACCCAGCTTGCTGTCCTTGTTTTTCAGTAACCTTGGACCCAAACATGTTGAGAAGTGATGTCTTCGTTGAGTTTCTAAAACTGGTACAGCTGGTAAGCTTGCTCTTCTCTGCTGAGGCCACTATTCCTCTGAGGACATGTCTCTTCACTGATCATGTGTGCATGCACACGAACAGGTGTGTGCTGTGGCCATCAGTCCCACAGAGCCTGGACTTGGGTAAAATACATTCGTTTTGAGTAGACTGAAGGGTGGTTCCTATTTTGTTCTTTTGGAGGTTTAGATTCTAAATGGAAAATGAAGTATGTCACTTGACCCTTGGCTCACTTTATTAAGCAGATACCTTTTTTTATAGCCTAAGAATCATACCTCTCAAAACTGGCCATGAGGAAGAGAAGCTGAGAATATATAATAGTAAAAGAACTGCAGCTTTTCTTGCTAAGAGATCCCATAATAAGTTTGTGATCTTGTTTCCGTAGCTGAGATTTCCAAGTGTGATCTGGTGAAGACATTAGAACACCAGGCCATATGCAGCTATTACTTGTATATTCTCTGCTCCTAACTTTATTGTAAATGGGTCATGGAAGAAATTCAGCATGGGCAGAATAACATACAGCAACTCCCTTTCATTTATTGATCTGAATAACCACTGGCCCCTTGCCCCTAGGCTGAAACTTTGCCAAGTACATTTGTTTAGCACATCACTTATTCTAATTATGTATACAGAAACATTTAATGCCTGCATGTATGCACTTGACTGAATGGAAAAGCTCTGAACGGATTGAAGTTGTACACTAATATACTATTGAACTGGATCCTTATTGAAAGGAGGAATGATACCTTGATCAGACTTGCAAAAACTAGAACACATTTCATTTAGACAGGGCTTCAAGTCTGTTGATATATTTATTGGTCTCTTCAACCTGAGAATGGCCCTAGAGCCTTCTGTTGCATAGTGGTTCATATTTTCACATACACTTGGTGGTTTAAATATACATATACTTTCTTTTTCTTTGAAAATTTTGTTGTTGAGGTGGTGATGGTAGTAAAATGTGAACAGCACAAAAGTGTATACAATGAAAAGTAACTTTTCCTTCCCCATGGTCCCCTCCTCAGGGACAGCTCTTGTTTCAGATTAATGTATTCTCTTTCTACACATTTTTGTGCATATACAAACGTACATATATACACACACACAGTCCTGTCTCACTTAACAATGGGGATACATTCTGAGAAATGCATCAATAGGCTATTTCATTGTCCTGTGAACATCACAGAGTGTACTTACACAAACCTGGATGATTTAGCCTACTACACACCCAGGTTATATGGTATAGTCTTTTGCTTCTAGGCTACAAACCTGTACAGCATGTTACTGTACAAAATACTGTAGGCAATTATAACACAATGGCAAATATTTGTGTACCTAAATACAGAAAAGGTACAGTAAAAATATGGTATTATAATCTTATGAAATCACCATCATACATGTAGTATGTTGTTGACAGAAACATCATTATGCGACACGTGTAAGCACATACTCAGCACACTTTACAGGTTCCCCATCTGGAAAATGGGGAGAAGTGCTCCTGTCTCTTAGAGTTGCTTTGGGAAATAAATGCTTTTTAAAACTTACATCTTACAGATCATTCTGTATCTGTACATATAAAGGTAAGTTGACTTTAGTTCTATCATCTTTTGGGGGTTCATCATGGGTTTTGCTTTCAGTGCTCTTAAAATCATTCATGGGGTATAAATGTTTTGGAACTTTGTTTTGTGTACCTTTTTTTCTGATAATTTGAAAGGCTTTTACGTGATTTTAGTTCCCTTAATATTTTTCCTTTTACTATAACTTCATACGAAAGCTTTGTGTCCCCCAGCTGTGTTTTGCAATGTCTCTTCTTCCTTTTTTTAAAAAAAATTTCTATTTTTAAAATAGTATTTGTAGAGACAGGATCTTGATATGTTGCTCCGTCTGGTCTTGAACTCCTGGACTCAAGTGATTCTCCCACCTCTGCCTCCCAAAGTGCTGGGATTACAAGCATCAGCCACCACAGCTGGCCTCTTCTTGCTGCTTAAGATGTGATTTTCACTTTTGCAATGGCATTATTTTTCTCTTTCATTTCTTCCATGAACTTTGCCAGCTCACTTTTTTAACCTTTTTTTTATCTTACCTGTTTCTTGAGGTCTTCGTTCTTTGAAGCCTTCATTCAGAAAAGCCATGTTTTTATTAATACATCCTTCATTTTCATCTGCTTAGTGACATCATTTTTCAGGTATATATCTTTTGCCTTTCATTGGTCACATTTCTTTCCTCCTTTCTCGCCGGTTCTTTCAGGTTGTCGTTCAGCTTGGAAAGGGGCTGCTGTTTGTGAGCTAGCTGCTTGCTGCCCTGCGGAGCTGGGAGGGGCGTGAGTTGAGTCAGTTGAATCTGTCTGTTGTGTTTCTGGATCTGGTTTCTTATTTCAGAGCACTTTGTCACTAACACTCTGCCCCAGCAGTGCCTCGTGTCATGACCTAGCCTTCTAGATCCTTCTGTTGACAAAGATCAGAAGCCCCTGAACTGAATTAGTGGTTAAGAGTTCAGGCTCTGGAGTGACATGGCCTAGGTTCAAGTTTTGGCTGCGCTACTTTTGATTTATATGACTTGGGGCGATTTACTTAGCCACTTTGTTCCTCAGTTTGCCCGTCTATAAAATGGAGAGAAGTGCTCCTGTCTGTCAGGGTTGCTTTGAGGATTAAAGTAAGTGATACCCTTAAAGTACTTACATATCATCTGGCACAGTGTTCTGACATATGAGGTCATCATTACGGTTATTAATGCCGGTCACTTTTTCTCTTCCCAGCCATGCTGAAAGGTTGCTTTTTGCAAAAATGGAGTGTCTGCACATCTCTTCAGCATCCCCTGCCACCTGGTGGTGTCAGGTGGCCCAGAGTTGTGCTCCCAGACCTGCTGAGCCTCTCGCAATTAACCGCTTTGAGGCAGCTCATATGCTGCTTGAGTCCGGCGGCACCTTGAGACCTCGACTGCCCACCTCCCTGGCCAGGCCTGATTTTCCCTGCGCTTGGCAGCCCCTCTGAAAACCCAGAGGTTCACGTGCAGGACTGTTTCTTCAAAGATGGTTTTCCTTCTAAATGTTTTCTGTTTGCTTTCAAAAGGAGAGCAGGACAGAGGTAATTTTACTCCTAAAGATGTTTATAAAGGAGGTTTATATTACAATTTTGAAAAGGAAATTAAGTTTACATCAGGAAGATTGTCCTATGTTCATTGTGCCTGGTCCTGCTTTATCCTGTCGCTTATTGTTCATACACTCAGCAACTGCGTATTGAACGGCTGCTGTGAGCCGACGCTGCTCGGGAAGCAGGGAGACAGCAGTAAATCACACCCAGTCCAGCTCGTAGAGTTTGCCGTCTTGTTGGGGAGATAGAAAACTCACCGGGCACATCAATAAATGTAGTGAGCACTATGCTGTAGGACTGCCTACCATGATACAGGACTGAGCACTAAGATACAGGATCTCATTCCAGGAGAGGGCTGGAGATGTGTTGAGATTTCCATCCCCCCAGCCCTGCTGCGGCATTTGTGGACGCTGCCACCTCCAGCTGCTTCATGCCCACTTACCCCACTGGATAGTGCAAATATTGTCATTTTGTTCTGTGACTCGGTGAAAAGAGGGCCGGGAGTGTGCAGGATGAGTGTGTGTCTGGGAGATGTGGTGGGGGAGGGCAGCTTGGTCTAAGCTGGTGTTTGAAGGGGTGGGCAGGGAGGGAAGGTCATACACTCTAGCTGTTTTTTTCCCATTGGGAGAAAAATTAAACATAATGTTTGGAGGTCTGGGGAGACACAGGACTGATACTCATGAAAGGGAAGCAGGAGCTACTTTTTACTGGGGGTGTGTACTCCCACTGCCAGCAGACTCTTCCCCTGCCCCGCCTCCAGGGCCAGAGAGACTTATTGGCAGTAAATAGATGCAGGAAATGCAGGGGAGACATGGTTGGCTTGACCTGCAGCCAAATTGCTCCTGCAGGGCTGTCAGGAGGCTGAGGGTGAATGAGCAGTGGTCATTTGCAGGTTTGCCAGACCGTGAAGGGAGCCCAAGGAGCAGAGATGAGGCAGTTCCCCACCTGGGTGTTTTCACTGCACTGGATCAATGCAGTGACCTGCAGTTTTCAAATGGTCATTGCCAAAGAATCACCTGCTCCAGGCCTGGCTTTCCAGGGCTTAGCAAGTCCAAGAGCATCTTCCTGCCTCTGGCAAGAACACACTATATTAAAAACGTGACTACGTGTGACCTTCCAGGAGCCCTTCTGAGGAAAGCCTGTATCGAGGGCAGCCAAAGCCAAGCTGCAATAGTAAGAGGGATTTGGCCTCTAAAGGGGCTTCTCATGTGTGTGAGGCCCAGTGTTTCAGACATTTATTCCTCACAACTTGTTGAGGGATGTGCTATTATTATCTCTTTTTTAGGTTAAGCAACTTATCCAAGGATACACATCTAATAAGCAGAAGAGCTGGGGTCCAAACCCCGGGAGCCTGGACTCTGCTCCCTGCTCCATGGATGCTGAGAAATATTCTAGAGTGGTGGTAGCCCACCCACCCACTGCTGTGCCCCATCGATCCCTCTTGTTGGTATATCTGGACCTCCTCTGACTTACTCTGCTCTAGATTATTTTTCTGTGATCATCTTAGAGATAAAGGGACTTTTGAAAAGGCAAAATCAAAGTGTAGACTAAAGACCTTTTTATATTCCTGGTTCTTGAACTGCAGTGTTCTAGGGCCCCACATGAAGCTATGTGTTTGAGAAGCAGACGGAGAGTGTCTTTGTGTGCCTGGGAAGTTAGGGGCAACTTACTTATTTAGGAAGTTTTGCAAAACTGTGTCTATGTTTGGGAGCTCTGGGAAGTGACTGTTTCCCCATCTCCTCTTAAGAATATTTCTCATTTCTGGCCGGGCACGGTGGCTCACGCCTGTAATCCTAGCACTCTGGGAGGCTGAGGTGGGAGGATCACTGGAGCTCAGGAGTTCGAGACCAGCCTGAACAAGATCGCAACCCCGTCTCTACTAAAAATAGAAAAATCAGCCAGGTGTCATGGCGCACGCCTGTAGTCCCAGCTACTCGGGAGGCCGAGGCGGGGGGATTGCTTGAGCCCAAGAGTTTGAGGTTGCTGTGAGCTAGGCTGATGCCACTGCACTCTAGCCCGGGTGACAGAGTGAGACTCTGTCTCACAAAAAAAAAAGAAGAAGAATATTTCCCATTTCCCTTATAGAGAAATGATTAGGGCCCATCATTACACGTGCTGGAAGTCTAGAGGTAGTTGAGAGCACATATGGATTTTCTTGGGTAAGAAACCTCAGGAATAAGCACCGTGGCTATCAGGCATTCCTCCACCTCAGAGCAGAATATCAAAGATCTCCTTGAGAAATGAAAAGATTTCTCTGGTTGTTAAATTCAATTTGAAACGAGCACATATTTTAAAATGTGTTAAGGCAGCCCATGGTATCGGAGGATTTTGAGGTTTCTTTAAAATAAAGGCAATTTGCTCGATGTTCTAGAGTGAAATGTGCTTTTTCTTCCTGATGCACCATAAATCAAGATGGCAGCTTATTTAATGTTTTGTTTTTTATACAACCCAACTCTACCAAGTTGACTTTTTTCCTCTAATTGGTGTTTTCTGGTTTTGGTTTTGGGGTTTTATTTAGAGACAGGGTCTTGCTCTGTTGCCCAGGCTGGAGTGCCGTGTCATGATCACAGCTCACTGCAACGTTGAATTCCTGGGCTCAAACAGTCCTCCTACCCTGGCCTCCTAAAGTGCTGGGATTACAGGTGTGAGCCACTGTGCCCAGCCTAATTGTGTTTTTGTATTGCTTTTACATGTTATTAATTGTATAAGCAATACATTAAAACATTCTAGTAAAATCCAAATATCTCAAACAGAGCCAAATTCCTCTTTTATTACCACTCCAAACATATGTTTCATCTGTTTTGTGCTTGCTTTTACTCATCACATAAACATCTTTTGATGCCATTATTTCTCTTTATGATATTGTTCTAAAAATGTTTATTTTTTTAATCAAAGCAAAATGCATGTTTTTAAAAGTAAAATAGTGCTAAGAAGAATTATAACAGTCCTCAGCCCTCGTGAGGCAAGGACTTTCAAATCTTTTAGCTTTTTCTTCAGATACTTAAAAATATGGAGGTTAATTATGTATATCTATGACTGTTTGTTATTCATTTTTTTTTTCTAGGGATGGGGTCTTGCTATGTCGCCCAGGCTGGACTCAAACTCCTGGGCTCAAGCGATCCTCCTGCCTCGGCCTCCCGAGTAGCTGGGTCTACAGGCGTGTGCCTTAGCACCTGGCTATTATTCTTCAATTTTTAAACACTATCCACGGACTGTTATGGGGGATGATGATTTCAGCTTTCTTGTGTCACCTCTTCTATTCCTCCCTTCTCCCCAGCTTTGCTGATGCCACAATTTTTAAAAATTAAATTCTTAGTTACTATCTAATTATTATATTAATATAATAAGGAAATATTTTTTACTGCAGAAGCAAAGAACATCTATGATTACCTTCACTTTCTTGAATTCCTGTTTTTTTTCCTTGAGTTAAAACTGCATTACTTAGAAAAAAAATATGCTTAGTTGTCCTAAAATATATGACTAACTCTTTCTGTACCTATAGCAGCGCTGAAAACAGAATTTTCCCCACAGTCAGGTCAGATTCTTATTCTTGGAGATGGTACACCCAGAGTCTCTGTCTTTCTGTTGTTTAGGATGAGAGAGACTTGAGTATGTTTGCCTGCTGGTGGGCAAGAAGGATCTTGGTAATCGATGACTCCAAGTCCTTGAGGAAGGAGGGAGGGTTGGACTCGACTGGGATCCGGTGGAGAAAGGGCACCTCTTAAATTGAATATAAGACAAAGGGGAAGATTGGGCGAGGCTACAGGCATGGTCCAAGCTTGGACCGTGAGCAGAAGTAGAGTAAGTTCCCACTTGATGTTTTGTGACTTATAAGAGGTGGTAGACGTGGTGGAGTCTTGGGGAAAGTGGAGAAGGTTGAAACAGAATGCAAGTCAGAATTCCATTGGGTGAGGCAACCCGTAGGATGTACAAGAGAGGAGGAGGAAAGAAAGTGAGGACCAGTTGCCGACCGATGTGTCTCATCCTAAGCAATGGTGAAGGGTTGGCGGCCCTTGAATGTTTGCCTGTCTTGCAGAGGTCCTTCCTCCAGAGGAGGTTACCTCAACCTAAACCAGTGTTGCAATGTCAAAACAGAACATGGGAGGCTTTAACCTTAATGTGCTCCTCTAAAATATCTGTCAGATAAGTGTGCAGTGGTGAGCTAGAAAGGGAGGTTGTGTATATCAACAATCCATTTTTTTCTCCTTTTCTTTCTAGTGAGAAACAATCCATTTTTAAATGCTCTGTTTTAGATGTCACTATGCTGGTTCTTTTTTATCTTCTCCCTTGGATTATTCTGAGAAATATGGCACCAAGATTGTTAAATGTCTATTTGTGCAGGGCACTGTTCGAAATAAATTCACCACATAATCCTACCCTGAAGGAGTTTAGCATCTAAGCAGCCATCCAACCTGGCTTTAAACAAATTAAGTATAAAAAAAGCCAAGAGCATTCAACAAATAAACACTTAGAGTGGGTAAGGTGGAGCTCAGCTACTTCCATATTAGTCAGACCTTTTTCAATTGTAAAGGACAAAATCACAAGAAGGAGATTTACTCACGTAACGACAAAGTCATGGAAGTTTGGCTGGCTCCCTCTTCTCACCCCTGCCCAAGCCTTGCTTTCCGCTCTGTCGACTTTATCCTTGCAGAGCTGCTCTCCATGTCCCCACCCTTCCTTCCTCCTCCTCTCTAAGGGAGGGAAGATCCCCCTGGGCCAGGCAACCTGTAGGACGTGCTAGAGAGGAGAAGGGAGGAAAGTGATGGGCAGGGACCCACCGATTTGTCTCACCTTGCCCAGTGGCAAAGAGTTGGGTGTCCTATGAACAGTGGTGAGGACCTCGCAGGGTTTTAAGCAAGAGAGGGACATTTTTAGGTTTGTGTTTTAAAAATATTTCTCTGGCTCCACCCCCACTGCGTTACTAGTATTCTGGCTTCTATAGCAGTCTCAGAACACCGAAAATGATTTCACTGCTTTCCCCCTTCTCCCGAGGATGTCACATGACTAGTGCCATTCTAAATGCCTAGGAGAGAAGTCAATTCATGGCATGCAATGGATGCCTTGGGGCATTATGGTTTAATCCTCTCAGGGAACCTGGGGTGAGAAAGGCTATGACCTCAATCAGCTAGAGATGAAGCAAGTCTGTGGACTGACAGGATCCTGTTTGGGAGATGCTGAGAACTGTCTACCCCCAGATGCCACCACCTTGTGAAGCCCCTTTTGGGCAGCCACTGGCCTTGCTAGGCCATGCTGCCTCTGGAATCCCTCTCCCTAGGGTAACCAGAGCACCGTCTCAGCCCCAGCTTCTCTGAACTCTGATGGCCTTGCAGTGTCTCTAGCCTGTCAACATACCAGACTACTCCATCCCGAGAAATTTTTGCAGGTCCCCAGATCTGTTACTCCCTCTAGCGCCTGCCCTTTCCCTCGGAATGTGTAAGCCCAGGCACAGCTGTGTGGAGCTGGGGGTGTTGGGCCCTCAGCTGGACACTCATTCACTGAATGGTGACTTGCTTCCTGGCGCTGGCTGAATAGTTTGTACAGTTCAGATTTTTGCTGTAACAGAATCATAAATTACTGCAATATCATGGTGTGGTATGATAAAAAACACACTTGATCTTGTCCCCAGTCCCTGGTACAGAGCTCCTAAAACCCTAGGAATTTCCTTAGTGATAAGAGTATCTTTTGTTAGTCTTAACAAGTGCCTTTCAACCTCACCTGAGTTTATGCTAATGACATGATTTTTGGCTGGGGAGCTCCTAGGTAGCTTTAGGATGGGGACTGGTCTCCTGAAAGACCAGGATAGGATTAGAGGGTTGGAACTTTTAGCCTCACCCCCACCCTCGACCTAGGGATGATAGAGGGGCTGGAGGTTGAGTTCAATCACCAATGCCAGTGATGTAATCAATCATGCCAACTTCACAGAACCTCCACAAAAACCCTTAAGCCATGGGGTTTGGGGAGCCCTGGTTGGGGAACACGTGGAGGTGCTGGGAGGGTGGTACACCCAAAGAGGCCATGGATGCTCCACACCTCCTTGTCCTGTGCATTTCTTCCATTTGGCTGTTCCTGAGTTGTATTCTTTATAATAAGCCAGTAGTCATAAATAAACCGTTTCCCTGAGTTCTGAGTCGTTTTAGCAAAGTATCGAACCTGAGGGGGGGGGTCATGGGAATCCCTGAATTTGTAGCCAGCTGGGCAGAAATGTGGGTAGCCCAGGCACTCCATTTGCAGCTGGCATCAGAAGAGGGGCAACCCGTGGAACTGAGCCCTTTAACTTGTGGGATCAGATGCTAACTCTGGGTAAATCATGTCAGAATTGAATTGAATTGCTGGACACACACACGGTGTCCAAGAATTGGAGAATTAGGGGCCATGAGGAAAAGCCCCAGAATTTTAGTGTCAGAAAGAATCTAAGATAAGGACTTTTAGGGACACTTGCAAATATTTGAAACTGAGAGAGTTAATTCTGAAACTGTTAAGTATGTGGATGATTTTATCAAAAACTTTTTTTCCAAAGTGGATCCTCTGTTGTTTATTTGGAAATTATTTAAGCTTCATGTTATTGTTTTGCCTTGGTCCCTCTTCACCCCGATTCTGCCCCCCTAAAACAACCCCCACTGCTGACTGTTCACTCGTGGTGGTGTGTGCAGCTTTGAAGGATGGTATGGAAGTTTATTTTGCTTTCCTTTTGCTTACAGAACACATTTAACATCGCTACCAAGAAAGCATCTCTGGATGTATTTCTGCCCAATGGAAGGAGTACTGAAGTCGAAATTCTAACATCAGATACTGCTGAAAGAGTCCTGGAGGTAAGCTGTGTTTAAACTCCAGCTCCAGAACTAAATTTAGGAATAATTTTGTTTGAAAAGCAGGGCTCAGGATATGGTTACCTTCCAGAAGCTTCCTGCCTGTTGTTTTATCCTGTGGATGACTTGTCTGCAAAGGTGCTGGCATCTCCTGGGAGACCTACCAAGGAAACTGAGATACAGCCAGTCCTCCAGGGGCGCTTTGATTTTACCCTTCCTCTGGGCACCAATTTTCCAGAGATCTCTTAGGTCCTTCCTACAGCTGCTGTCACTACCCTGGAACTTACTCAGGGATACAGCCTGGAAATGTGCAAAATGCTTTATTCTGGGATGCCCTGTGGTTGGGAGCAGGAAGTGGGGTGAGCTTGGCTGAGTCTGAAACAGGTTGTACCCAGGTGGGCTGGTGACAGTTCCTGGCAGAGGGTGACAGGGGATTTCTTGAAGGCTTCTCTTCCCCCACAGGGAAAACCCCTGAAACCAATGCCCCGCTGGGTCTGATTCTGGGTGCACAGGGCCAGACCTGAGCTTTAGCTCTCTGAGGACTAACAAGGTTGAGAGCCAGGGCTGTGGAGGGGATGCTGTCTTCTCACACCCACGTCCGGCTCCCAGGGCCAGCTCCCAGGCCCTTTTCCTTTGGAGGGTTTTAGTTCTAATCCTCCAGAGAAACATACAAGAGAGAATAAAAAGTTATAAACATCAAGATGTTGGAAAGTTTCTAGGACTTTTCAAAGGACAGCACAGTATGTTACTGTGCTGGGATTGTGGTATCTGACCCCTCCTGAGCTGGGAGATGGAAGTGCTCCCATTTGGGTGCTGTGCTCCTAGGCCTGCCTTTAGCTAAGCATCTGTCTCCTCTTTCCAGTCTGGAGGTTCAAGCCTGCCTGTGCCCTCCTAGCCTCAGTGGAGCAGTTTGCAACTCCACATTAGGAAACACCCTTTCTCTAGATCTTAGTCCTGCCCAAGGATGATTATTTTGGGCCTTTCTTCCTAAAGTCATCAAATACACCCTGCTCCGACTTTTTTTGGCTTCTGTATTCCCCACATGGTTGAATGGTGTCTGCAGCACCCCGTTGCTGAGGCCATTCAGGGAGAAGTTCTAGGCTCCTCCTCCTCCATCCTCCAAGTCCTGCTGGTCCTGTGTCCCCCACCTCCCTCATACTCATCACCCTCCATTCCTCCTCTCCATCCCCTGGCCCCGGCCTCAGCGCCACCCCTCATCATTTCTTACCCATATTTCCACAGCTGCCCCTAAACTAGTCTCCCTGCTTCCAGTCTTGCTAATCTTCTATACTGATTTTCAGAATAATTTTTCTAAAAAGCATCAAAGGCCCTTGATGCTTGGTGGGGTTTGCACTCAAAATGAAAACCACAAAAACACAGTTCTCTAGATTTCCCAGGGCCCACAGAGTGGGAGACAGACACATAAATGAGGGAGGAGGAGCGTGGGGTCCACAAACTCAGATGCATCTGGGGCCAGGCAGGTAATTCAGGGGTGCAGCTGCAGGACAGAAGATAATCTGGAAATGGTTGGGACTGCCCAAAACTGGAGAGCACCTGCTCTGCCCGAAGGCATCCTCATTGACGTGTTTTCACACTAGGCTCACTGGCCAAACTAGACATACCTGCAGGTGAAGGTGGTGGTGGTATTTTGGGGTCTCCTATCTGCTGGGTTTAGGGTGAACCCTGGATTCAGATTACAGCCATGCATCATGTAACGACGTTTCGTTCAATGTTGGACTGCATGTTCAATGGTGGTCCCGTAAGATTGTAATATCGTATTTTTACTGCACCTTTCCTGTGTTTAGATATGTTTAGATACACAAATACTCACCATTGTGTTATAATTGCCTACATTAGACAGTACAGTGACATACTGTACAGGTTTGTAGCCTAGAAGCAATAGGCTATATAGCCTGGGTGTGTAGTAGGCTAGACCATCTAGGTTTGTGTAAGTTCACTCTATGATGTTCACACAACAGTGAAATGGCCTAATGACGCATTTCTCAGAACATATCCCTGTAGTTAAGTGACACAGGACTGTATAGCGCTGCCATGTAGTAGCTGTGTGAGTTTGGGTAAGTTACTTTACCTTTAAGACAATGTCTAAATAATTATAGGAATAGTTCATGTTCCATAAATATGGTTATTGGTCATTATTGGTATTGTTATTGATATCAGAGGGAGTGCTGAATAAGTAGTGAGTGGGGCAATACCTCTAGGGTTCCAGAGTACCATCTGTTTTGTCCATTTCCCTTGAAACTAAACGTACATTTGATGAGGGACACTTGTGGTCTTAGAAAAAATGAGCTTTCCCTCTTCCAATCACGTTGGCTTGTGAGAAACTCAAACCCAGGGTGTTGACCTCAACTCAGGTAAGTGTAACTGGAGGCCCTACCCTAGAAGTGTGGTAGCTTCCATGAAAGGTAAAGTGAGCACTTGCCCAGGCACAGATGTGAAGTCCCTTCCAGGGGCTGGGAAATTCTCTAGCTTGCATAAAACCGTAATTTAAATTTTCTAATTAAAAATCATCTTCTACATCTTCAGCATACTTGCCGCCATTCTCACCTTGCTTCTTCCAGTTCGCCTCACCCCCCTCCTGCCTTTTATTTTTTAATAGGCTCATTAAGGGCCAGCAACCAGCTCAACTGTAGTGCTCCTGGTGGTGCTTGTGTTTTGAGTCATCATTGACATTTGCTAAGAGAGAAAATATTGTTCTTTTGCTAATGCTCACCGCTCTCAAAAGAAAGTGTTTGTATTTACATCTTTATAAATCTAAAAGGCTTCTCTGTTCTCCTTTTGTCCCCACTTTTCTCTATGTGCCTTGGCAAGTAAGCTTGTTACTTTCACCAAATGGATCAGAAACCAGAGAGATCTGATTGGAGTGGACAGGGGTCAGGTTTGCTACAGGAAAGATGTCTTTCCTACACTATTCCCTACCACACAGCCCCCCCCCCCGCCCCCGCACAGAGGGCCCTGCATTCTGCTTTCAGGTGTTTTGCAAGGACGTAGGGGGCAGTGAGACAGAAGGAAGGGGAACGGTAGTCTCGTCGAGTGGAAGTTGTGAGACTATTCCTGGCTTTTCTGTGTTTTCAAAGCTATGCTGAGAGCTCCCACTCACACCAGCCACCGAATCCGACTGCCTTCCGGGGGAATTTGCAGATCTCCGGCAAGGAAAGTACCCCTTTGAGCCTGGTATTTGTACAGCTGCCACCTGGAGAACCGGGAGCTGTGGTTAGAGCATCGCTCCGTGCGCTGCTGGGGGCGCGAATCCTTGCGTGTTACGGAGGAGACTTAGCACGTTGAGACAGGGAGCACAAGGAAATTACGAGAGCCCAGCCTTAAAGAGGGGCCGGGCTGGGTGGGTGGCGGGGAGATAGCCTGTGGTCACGCGGAAGTTCCTGCTGAGGGAAGCTGAATGGATGTGCAACGTTGTGCGGTTACAGCCTGAAGACCAGACGGTAAAAGTGAAATCACTGGTGTCGAAATGAAAGTTGTTTGACGTAATGGTCAAAGAGGAAAGTGAAATGAAGGCGGCTCGTGCCTGGCATCTGACGTTTTCACAGAGCAAACGTCATAGTAAATGACCCCTGACTGTCACAGGAAGCATCAAGGGGAAGCAGGCCTGGAGTGTCAAAGGTGGGCAGTAGCAGATGCACGTTAGTGTGCCAGCCGGGCAGTGGGGAGTGGCCCCGTCCTGAATGTCTGGTAAACCAGCCCACAGGGAGGTAAATTAGTGTGCACGCTCCAGGAGCAGATATCACAGAACGACAGATGTTCATGGGGAATGGCTGCTGGTGGCTGCTGCCCGCCACGGGACAGTAAAGACCAGACTGACCCAGGAGATGTGTTCACATCTGAGATGGGACAACCAGCCTCCGTCCATTGTGGTGGGACGGATTTTTATTTTCCTTGCTCTAATTTTTTATATTTCTAAATTTTCTAAAATAAGTATGTACCATTTTTAGATTCCAAAAAGCTTTCTTTGAATGTCTACTAACCCATGAGAGTACTTTTTATTGATGTGCACAGGCAATCTCCAATTCTGCACGTCAGTTAGGAAGCACGGTAGATACTCCTAACCTTCCCCCCTTTTTCTTGTCTTTGGTTAAAGGTAGTGTCACACAAAATTGGACTGTGTCGGGAGCTCTTGGGCTACTTCAGCCTCTTTCTCATTCGGTTTTGCAAGGAGGGCAAGCTGTCTGGTAAGAAGGAAAGAAGGAATGAGGGCAGGCGGGAGATGGGTGCGCAGGTGTGAGCAGGGGCTCAGCCCAGGAGGTGGGGGAGTCACTGCAGGGGTTGATGGCTCCCGAGGGTGTGGTCCCTACTACTGTTCTCAACCCCTGGAGCAAAGGCTTGGGGAGTGGGAGGTTGCACCTTCGTTCAGGGAGAGCTGGGGCTAAGCAGCTCCAGAGAGGTAGCATGGTCGGGAGCAAGACCTCAGGCCATGCCAGGAACTGCACTTGCTCTGTGCACCCCCAGTCCCAACCCTGGCGTCCCTCTCACCTTTACCCTGGGCCTGGCCGCTGGCGCCAGCCACGCCACACCCTCCTGGGGATGGAGTGCTAGACTCCAGGTGTCAGGACCTCCCACCACAGCATGATTTCTCCTTGTTAAGGAACATTTGTTATAAAATAGATGATAGAAATAAGTTCTTAGATTCTGAAAAATACCTGTAATGAGATAGTGTAAGAAGACAGTCCTATTCACATAGATTTTGCTTTTCTATACGGTGTGTTTCTAGATGTTCCAAGTTTTTTTTTTTTTAGTTGTGAAATGGTATCAGTAATATTAAGGTAATTTACATATGTCCTCAAGAAGCTGTGGGGAGGTGGTTTTGAGTTGGAAGTTAAAGGGTTTGGGTAGTGGCTTGGCCCCTAGGCGCTATGGTGAGCTGGCAAAGGCGCTGGATGTCTCTGGACCTATTTCTTCATCTATAGCACAGTGTGAAATATCCCCCATTTGAGGGGCTGGTATTTGATGAGGATCAAATAATACTTATTCTTTGAATGAACTTCAGAAAGTTAAAAATTACATACAAATGCAAGAGAATATTCTTATTGTGATTTTATTCTTTCCAATAATGTTTTATTTCCTCATTTGAAAGCTGCTGTATGTAAACTCTTTGTGCTGTTTCAACCAGTAAGACTGCCTTTCCCCTTTCTCTAGTGGTGAAAAAATTGGCTGACTTTGAACTCCCTTATGTTAGTCTTCGAAGTTCTGAAGTAGAAAACTGTAAAGTTGGACTCAGAAAGTGGTGAGTAAGTATGTACAGTACAGGAAGCCTTGAGGACATCTGGCCACATCCTGCTCATGGCCCGACAGCTGGAGACCAGAGACTGGGGGAAGGTCGTGGGAAAAGCAGTGAAGACAACAGGGTGAAATGAACCAGAATACTTGTCCTACAGAATAGGATGTTGAGGGTGACTTTCACTGATCTCAGGTGAATACTCCCCGGGTATTAAAATAAGGATGGTGGCCATCTATTCTACAGCTCTACTGAGAGGCAATCAAGAAGGTAAGGCTTGAAAAAACAGGGGCAGGCCAGGGAGTATGGATCGAAGCAGGTAATGGCGATAAATTGCTGGCCATGGGTTTGCTTTGGCCATGGATTACTAACTGTATTAATGGAAGGAATTGGTTGATTATTACAAGCAGATCTGATTCATCTGTTGAAGTGTGGTATTCTCTGAAGGCAAAGGGTGTATTCAGGCAATTCGCAGTGAATTTGAACTCTAAGTATTGAGCTTACGTTTCTAAAGGATATGTACCAGGGCCACCCACATTCCTAGACTGATAGGACACAAGTGTCTCTCTGCAGAAAATACTATCATTTCCCCCAGGAATAGTGGGTCCTGCAGAGAACAAACCGATAGAACATAACAGTGAGAAGCAGGACACTTACTCACCCCCAGCCCTATAATCTGTAGTTCCCAGCGTTTATCACCATGGCTATATCACATTGCTACTTCGGTTCACTCCCACCCAGACCTGTTATTCTGTAATCTGAGTACAGAAGCTTTAACGAGAGGCATTTTGAAATCTAGGAATAGTGTTAACTTGGTCTTGCTAGAGCCCCAGTTTGTGGCTTTGAGTTTGGAAGGATGTTCCCAGCAAGGCTAGAAGTTCATATATTTAATACTGTTGTTCAGAAGTACTCTGAGAAATAGTCAAAATCTTGGGGCATGGAACCCTGAGAAAGACAAAAGGACTCAGTTCCATTTAAGTGTTTAGAGACTAGCTGTTCTGGAAGCTGCTTACACAAAGGTGATGGCCGAGCACGGCTGTTCCTGGGATCAGAGTCTGTGAATCTAAGTCCCAGCTCTCTCAGGTTTTAGCTGTATAACCTTAGCCAAGTTGTTCAAGCTCTCTAGGCCTCAGTTCCGTTATCTGTAAAATGGGAACAATAGTGCTTACATCACAGGATTATTGTGGTGGTTAAATAAAGTAATCCCATATGCCCAATAAATTTTGGTCATGTTTGTTACCGTTACATTGATGATAACCATGATTATAGTAAGCAAAAAAAATCCCTGGGGCTTTGACTTTTTTTGCTCATGCACTCTGCTGAAAACTTGAGATCAAAGGACAGATGAGGATTCTGTTCCTTACCTTGCAGCTTGAATTAGAAATTAGGCTTTGCCTATGTTTTCATTAAACAGGTAAATTCTAGATGGTAAGTGCAAGACAAAACATCCACCCAGTCGTAAGCCAGCACCCGGGGTCCAGGCAGATTGGCTGTGCTCGTGGGGACATGTGTGCTAGAGCTGAGCACCGGGACCCGTGAAGGGAGGAAACTGGCGTAGGATCCCGCAAGTGCCTCGCCCTCTTGCTGGGAGGGAGGCCTTGCTGGCTGAGAGCTCTCCTCCAAAAGCTACACGATTCCCAGCAGTGAGGCCTCTCAGTAAGGTCTAGTTGGAGTCTTAAGGATTTTTCTTTGAGAATTCTCTGGGTGCATCTCTCCAGTGATGACGTGGTTACTTCCAGACCGGAGGGCGCCTGCCCTGGCCTCTCAGGGCCCCACTCTGGGGTGGGTCTGGGGGCTCTCTAGCTCTCTGGTGCAACAGTTGCTATTCTCTGCACATAGGGGCCTCTGGAATGTGTGAGTACATAGCTAAATGGAATGCAGTGTGGAAACCTGATTTTCCTGGTCTAAGGCGGCCCCATCAGCCTATTCACCCTATGCTTCTGAGCGTAGTGACTCTGCTCATCTCTGCCTTCTGGTTGGCTATAGATCAGCCATAGCGCACCCTTTCCTGACACTTTCTGTCCCTTCTTAACATGCTACCATGCCAGTTCATCCTGGTGATTCTGGATCTGATGGACAGACATGGAGCCTCTGCTATTTGCAAGTCACTCTGCCAAGATGCAGAGGGACAACCCTGGATAGGACCCAGGCCCTGGGCTCAGGGGTCTTCACATCTGGTGTCAAGAAAACTTGATCAGAACAGTGGTCGGGATAAGCTCAGGGTGCCGAGGAAGCACAGAGGATGGGTGGCTAACACAGCCTTGGGGAGTAGGGACCAGAGGAGGGGACATTGCGTGCAGCTTGCAGAGAAAGGATCAGTCAGGGAGGGAGGTTGGCGTGGGCTGTGGCCTTCCACGCAGGGGAAAGGAGAGGAAGCGTGGTTGCAACATAGCGCTGGGGGTGGGGATGGTACACGATGGAACTGGAAATGAGAACAGGCAGGGTCCTGCGAGAGGGCTTGGAAGCAAGCAGGGCGGGTGATCTAACTCTGGAGCTGTGAGAGTCTCAAGGGTTACTCAGGAGAGACCACTGTGTTTAGGATGTGGGGTATGAGGCTGAGGGCACACAACTGAGGCAGAAAGCCTGGGGAGGAGGTTACCAGAGCAGCTCAGGCAGTGAGGGTGGCCTGGGTGCAGGTGACGAATATGGGGGTGGGTCCGTATGGGGCAGATGACTCTGCCAGGTATTGGGGGAGGGGAAAGGGAATCCGGGATTTGGTGGCCAAGAGGGAGGTTGAGTGTGAATAGGGATATGGACCATTTCCCTAAAGCTTTTTTTTGTTTGTATCTTTACTCTCAGAGCCCACCAGGCAAGAGCCTACAGTATAAAGAAATTAGGAAAGCAAAGAGGTGGAGGGACACATTGAAGGTGGCAAGTAGAGGTAGGGGTGTGGCTTTGTTAGAAAAGGGGGCCCTGCTTCATAGGGTAGAGGGCCACCATGTTCTAAAGCACTCACTGCCAGGTGTGCCATTTCCTTGTCATATGAATTGATCTAACACTCCTGAATGATGCAGGTATTTGGATCCATCCCTCGACTCCATGCTGATGGACTGCAGAGCGGCCGTAGATTTGCTCTACATGCAGGTGAGCGTCAACATTCTCAGAAGACCATGCATTACAGGCAATTTTGGTTTGGAATCATTAAAAAAATTGTGGTAGTTAATAATTCTATCTCCATACCTAGAACAGGCAAATTCATAGAGACAGAAAGTAGAATAGAGTTTCCCAGGGGCTGAGGTGAGGTGGGAAGGAAAAGTTATTATTTAATCAGTGCAAGTTGGGTGCTGATGGAAAATTTTTAGGTAGAGATAGTGGTGATGGTTATACAACATTGTGAATGTGTATAATGCCACTGACCTGTACACTTACAAATGATTAAAATGGTAAGTGTTATGTTGTATATATCTTACCGTGATTAAAAAAACAAAAGAAAAGAAGTGGAGGAGTTCAGAGAGGGAAAAAAAGAATTCTACCTCTATTTTAACAATCGCTCTCTGAATTTGCAGCTGAAACTGTATTATTTAGGCTAATTTGATGTGAGCCTAAAAAGGATATCCCTGATAATTTAAAGTCATACACGATCCCTGAATTTCACTCTAGCGTAACCCTCTTTCCCCTGAGCCGACAAGCAGCATACCTGCCCTGGGGGCCGAGTTCGTGGGCACGTAGCCTATGCAGTTGCATAGGGTCCCAGGTTTGTTTAATGCTCTGCTGTTGCCATCTTGAAATTCTTAATTATTTTTAAACAGGGATCCCACATTTTCATTTTTCACAGGTAGGCCCTACATGTTATGTAGTTGGTCCTGCCTACCCCTACCCCCCAGCCTCTAAAAAAATAAATTTAGAGCCTGGCCTCCATTCCCTTCCCCTGCCTGGTGTGGCAAAGGTTCTGGCAAGTAATGAAATGATACACCCGTGATCCACCCACCACCTTACCCCACCTCAGTTCTCCACCTGCTTCACCAGCTGCCCCCGAGTGCTCGCGCTCACCACGTCAACATCCTCAGAGACCTAATGCTTCCCAGGCCCAACTTGACGATTCTGGGAGGGAGGCTCAGAAACTTCTTTCAAGGAGTTCCCTGACAACAGCCCACAGTGAGTTCTCAGCAGCAGGCAGGAGGGTGGGTCACAGCCTGCCAAGGCTACCTCCAACTCAGGAGGGAGAATTTTGAAGGAGGGGAGAGATGGTGGGCAAGTTGTTACTTTTAATGAGCTTTTCAAGGGGACAAGGAAACAACAAAACCTACCGAAGTACTTTGGGTACAACAAAAAGGTCAATGGGTGGATTTTGATGCTGTGGCTTACTAGAGGGTACAGAAAAGAACCTCAGTGCATACGTCCTTAGGTGACATTTTAAGAGACCAAGACCACAAAACTCTTCTAAAGAGGCAAATCACAATATCACTTATTAAATGTTTAATATTCACTATTATATTTTTATGGTCAGAATATAGCTTGAGTTCATTTCATATTATACTTTGATCCATATATAATCACGTTTGGTACACCCATGTTATATGAGTTGGAGCAGAATTTACCATTGTAAATGTTTATTAAAGCTCATCGCCATCATATCCTTGCTATTACGATACATTGTTAATTGTGTCTGGTTTATTTGATGTCACATCGTTGGTTGAGAATACATCACCTAATTCTAATATTGTTCCTGTGGGAAATGCAGTCTTGATGGCCTGGCTTCCCGTTCTCACTGTGATGAGAGGTCAGAACTGCCAGCCCCATGCTGTGACTTTTTAATCTATCTTCATTAAGGACTCGTAAACCAGAGAGAAATAGATGGTGGTATTTCCTCTGCTCACAGCTGGAAAAAAGTGGCTTCATGGAAAGCTCACTGAATTGCAGTTTCAGAAATGAAGTCTGTGCCTTGCTCTGCCACTAGGCCTCTCTCTGTGTGGTCTTGGGCCAGCCACTTCATCTTCTGAACCACAATGTCTCCCTGTTAAGTGATGAGGTTGAACTAATAGTCTCTAAGTTTTCTCCCAGCTTTAATAGACTATTATTCACACCTTGGCTCCTTGCCTGGTAAAATCTTCAGAATATTGTAGTTGCTGTCATAATAATCTTTACCGTGATCATCATCATCCTGATTATTATTCCCTGAATCTGAGTGGAGGTACTGAGAAGTCAAAAGGTGGGCCCAAGTTCAGCAGGCGAGTCAGGACCACAATTGCTGCCTCCTTTAGGAGCCTTCCTTGGCTCTCCTCAGAAGAAAACGCCTTCCTCCCTCCCCGCTCTCGTGATATTCTGTTTATATCCTCTGTGATAGCGCTTTTCACCCAGCATTGCTGATACCGGTTCACGTGCATTTCTCCCCAGCCAGACTGTGAATGGCCAAGGACAGAGACTGTGTCTCTTTCCTCCTGTGTCCTGGCTGCCTAGGATATGTGAATGACTGAGAAGCAGTCATCCTTTTAAAAAGTTAATGCAAAAAGCTCTTAGGAGTTCTGATAAATAATGGGGTCATTATAATTAACTATTAAAAGATACCCTTTTGATTTTCTAAAAGCATATGTGCCTGATGATGTCCAAGGAGTCAACTGGATCTCCCCAACCTGCTTCCTTCCTTCTCTCTCTTTTTTTTTTTACATGTCAAATTTACATAAGCATCTTCTCCTTTTTTAAATTGAGTGACATTAACAAAATGAGAGATTGCATTTAAAAGTATAAATTTCTGGGTTTTCTCTAAAAATTTGAAGGCTCAGTCAATTCTGGGCCTGCATTTCAGCAGGGCCACTGCTGGCCCATACAGTAACTTTGTACAAATTAGAAAAATGTGCGTCTTTCTCCAGGAGGGCCTAGCCCCACATCGGGGCTCGTGGCTTGGTGGGGGGAGTGGGGGCTGACCTTTAGCCTCCTAACACTCCAGTGGCCCAGTGCCCCTGTGCAGGCACATTCGTCCCTGGCCTTCCTCCGCCATGCTTCAACCAGCCACAGCCAAGTGGCCAATCCTGTCCTTTGATAAAGCACATGTTCTCCATTTCTCACTACTGTGCCCTCTGTGGAGGGCATTGGAGTGTATGTGACCGAAGCTCATGAAAACCATAGCTTATGTGTGATTTCACTTGATTTTTAAAATTAGGTTCTGTGTAAGTCCCTGTCAGCCAGGCTTCAGGGAAGGAACCATATAACTGAGTAGAGACATTTGTCTAGACTTGATTCATTGTCTGGACCAACTTGGAGTGAGGTGCTAAATAGAATGCATTTGAGTGATGACTTGTGAACCCATAATCAGGGTCAACTCTTTTCAAAGGTAGTGAAACAAAAACAATTGTGTTACCTCTGCTGTTGGACATTTAAACCTCTGCGTTTGAGGATTCTGTTTCCTAAGGATGACCGACACGTCTTCATTTAGTACTCACCACCGTGAGTCCTGTTTATCTTCTTTCTTAGCCACGCCTTCTTTTTGACATTGTTGCTCTGTGCTGGCAGTCTTTACAGGGTTCTGACATCACGTAGAGTTCAGGAGAGAAGTTCTTCATGCCCATGCTGGTTCCTTTCTGGTGTGGTGTGTAGGTTCAGTTCTGAGAACAGTTGGTGGCAAGGAGAAAGCCTTGGGGTGGATACTGCCTACCTGGTAAGAATTCAGTGGCTTGGGTTTAATCTAACTCCTGCTACTTGGTTGCTGGGTCATCTCAAATGTCCTAACCTCTCTGAACCTCAATTTACCTGTCTATAAAATAGTGGTAATTGTTCCTATCCCACTGAATATAGTAGTCCCGCCTTATCTGAGGCCTCACTTTCTGTGGTTTCAGTTACCTTTAGTCTACCACGGTCCAAAAATATTAAATGGAAAATTCCAGAAATAAACAGTTCATAACTTTAAAGTTGTGTGCTGTTCTGAGGAGCGTGATGAAATTTCGTGCCATCCCGCTCCGTCCCACCCGGGACATGAATCCTCCCTTTGTGTGGCGTATCCACGCTGTCCACACCACCTGCCTGTTAGTCACTTTGTAGCCACCTGAGTTGTCAGATCGACTGTGGCGGTGTCGCCGTGCTTGTGTTCAAGTAAAACTTCTTTTACTTCATGAGGGCCCCAACGTGCAAGAGTATTGTGCCTAATTTATAAGTTGAACTTTATCAAAGTTATGTATATACAGGAAAAAACATAGTATATATAGAGTTTGGTACCATTTGTGGTTTCAGGCATTCACTGCGGGTCTTGGAAGGTATCCCCCAAGGATAAGGGGACAGAACTATAGTTGGGAAAAAGTCAATGAGAAAATCTATCTAAAACAAGTTCTCAACAAATATTAGTTATTTTTCTTCTCTCTAAATCCTTTTCCCCCAACTTGAACAGTAATATCCAAAATGTATTTAGCGTTTCAAGTGTTCTCTTCTCTTGGAGATAAAGCATAACCTACCAATATCACCGAGGGACGCAACACATAGAGTTACGTTCAGGCTAAGGTGTAATTAAGCACCGGATAATTGGCAAAGAATTATTGAGTGTTTGCTGTATGTAGGACACTCGACAAGATTCATGGAGGCGAAGGGCACAGGGTCTTCCCTTGAGGGATTGACAGTCTAACTGGAACAATGGCCAGTTCTGTCCAATCATGGTAAGTCACAGTAGCACAGGCTGCGTGTATGTAGCTGACCAGATGTACAGCTAACACCAGAGCTGCCCCGGGGCCAGGCCAGCTACAGGGGAAGGGAGCTGGGCGCCTGCAGGAGAGGGGAAGAGCACAGGAAAAGAGCCTGCAGCAGGCAAGGCAGGCTGCAGATGCAGATAGCCTTTGTTACTCCCATGTTTCATTTTGCTCCAGAACAACTCTGATGCGCTTCCGCAGGGGGCAGTTGTCTTCCAAGCGATTTCTGCCTTTGAGCCCAGTGTTGTTCTACTGAAACCTGCAGTAGATTAGGGAACAACTGAGAAACCCATTAAGGATTTGGAGTTTGGGAACACTTGGCAGTTACCCAAAGCTGACCAGACAGAGCCCAACAATATATTCAATTTTAATTTAAAAAAAAAAATTGTAAAATTTGTTTTCATCTTATAAAAAATTTGCAAATATGGAAGAGCTCAAAAATGAAAGTAAATGTCACCCCAAATCTTAACATACACACAAACTGTTAACTTTGTTGATGTGTTTATTTCATATGTATATTTCATTTATATGCACATCCATTGCCTTGACTCCTACGTATGCATAGAAGGTTTTTGTTGTTTTTTTGTTTTATAAAAATTTAAGGCCTACCACTATACTCCTATTTTATAACTTGATTTTTTATCAGTAATTCACAGACTTTTCCCATGTGGTTAAATATTTTATATATATATATGGGCTTTTTTTGCAGGAAAAGAAAATTTATTTTAACGTCTGTGTACAGACAGGTTGAGGCCAAAAATGGCATCAGCCTAAATATTTTATATAGTTTTTAATGATAGCACAGCCTATTATTATACCCAAACTCATTTACCTATTTTCGGGCATATCATAACAGTACCTACCTCACAGCGTGGCTGTGAGGATTGACTTGTTTTGGAGCACTTAGAACACTGCTGGATGCATAATAAGCACTATATGTGTGTCTGCCACTATTAATGAGTTGAAAATTTTTCATTGGCATAAACAATAACAAGTATGGGCTTATCAATATATTTTTTCCCACGTCAATGTTTATGATTCAAATATACTTGTCATTTGGAACTTTTTTTGTTAGTTGCCAATACATACCTTTTGTCCATTTTCCTATTGGGAATGTTTCCATTGCTTTATATAAATATTAACTCTTTGCCATATATGATGCAGTCATTTTCCCTGGTTTGCCATTTGATTTACTTTTGTTCTTAGTGGTCTTTATGTACAGAAATTTTATATTTTCAAGTAATTATATATTACTATTCCTTCATTATGACATTTTGGTCTTTATATCTTAAAAAGATATTCTCTGTCTCAAGATCAGATAAAAATATTTTTTCTAGTTCTTTTATGGTTTTAAATTTAAATCTTTGATGTATCTGGAATTTACTTGATTGGGTGGTGTGGGGGAAAAGCTAATTTTATTTTCTTTGCCAAGTGTTGCCAGTTGTCCCCAAATTAGTTGTTCTTCCTAACCTACTAATTTAAAAAGTAACCTTTCTAACATGCTAAGTCCTTAAATATATATCTACCTGGGTCTGTTTTTATAGCCCTTCATATACAAATATGTTTTTGTCAGATTAATTAATTTCTGCTAAGGTTGCTAATTTTACAATTTATGTTGTTTGAAGGCAATACAGGACATTGGAAAAGGATGGGCCAAACCCACACAGGTGCAGAGGCAGAAATTAGAGGCACTCCAGGAAGAAGACAATCAAACAAAGGTGAATTAAATATTGTACCAAGAGAAATCCCTTGGAAGGGAGTTAAATAAACCTATTGGATTTGAGCTGTTTCTGTAATTTATAAACCTACCAAGCACTGAAAGTGAGACTCCTTAAAAATGAGAATATCTTCATTGATTTTTCTGATTATAGAATTAATAAAAGCTTATTGTTTAAAGATTCTAAAAAATATAGTATCTAGTAAGTCCTTTGCTGAGTTAATTAATATAGATCCTAGCATTATTTTTAGTGACTACAGAGTATTCCATTTCATGGTTATGTTAGCATTTGGCTTACCATTTTTCTATTATTGGAAGTCGGGTTGTTTCTAGCTTTTGCTGCTATAAATCACTTTGGCAGCGAGCACCAGGGGGCCCAGGACTGTGTCTAATTTATACATACTCTGTGCATTCACAGCACCTGGTACAGTTCCTGGCTGAAGTCCCTGTACACTGCAGCCAACATCCTGTCTTTGAGCATGTGTTCTATTGTTCCTCAGGATATATTTCTAAACATCCATTTTTAAAGCTTCCATAAAAGTGGTACCAACTCACACACCTCCTGCCCCCAAGCAGTGAATATGAGTCTGACAAACAAGACATATTTTAACAGATGAAATAGCCTCAGCTTTACTGTGTTGTCTTTTTTTAATTCTTTTGACTTTGCCAGTGTTCACAACTGCAGCATTGATTTTGAACAAAATACAACTAAAATTTAGAGGACTTATTTATACTTAGGTTGACGTAGAAAGTAATTTTTCAAAGGCTCAGACATTTTACATTTTGAGATTTTTATTGATGGGCTACAAAAAAAAAAGAAAAGAAAAAGGCATATACTGCCATTATTGACTACCTTCCCCCCGGTGTTCTACCTCAGCTTTGTCACAAAAACTTTGAGTTCAGTTTTTCTGTGTGTTTGTAAATTTTTACAATTATAGCTTCTATTTTCATGGGTATAATATTGCTGCTACTTTGGGCACAATTACGAATTGTGTATACCACAACCAATTCTGAGCACATATCTGCCCTATAAACTTCTTAATTTAGTAAGAATATTATTTTTACCATTCTCTCCCTAAATATGTATTTGTAGTTTTTCCACAAAACAAATTTTATATTCTATGATAAATGTTTTACCCAAATTTATCATATTATTCATTATAATGCTCTTTTTAAAACTTTACTTGAATACATGAATTAGATGAAGAAAGTTAAATCATTGTTGAAATTAACTTATTTTTTCTCAAAGCATCTAAGCTTACTGGTATATAACCAGCATTATTTGTTTGTGAAGTTCTTCTGTTAATGGAGCAAATGCATTAACAACTATTATTTTACTTTATGTACAAGTACAATAAAACTTGGAATTGAAGATAAGTAAAATGAATTTAAAGAGGAGTCATCTGATCTAAGTCAGAGATAAGCTAACTATGGCCCATGGGCCACTGTTTTTATAAATAAAGTTTTATTGACACATAATCACGCTCATTCATATATTGTCTAAGGCTGCTTTTGTGCTACAGTGGCAGAGGTGAGTAGTTGCAATAAAGACCATATGCCCGTAAAGCTTAAAATATGGCTCTTTACATAAAAGTTTGCTAACCCCTGATCTAAATGAAAATATATAAATATACCTTCTGCAGCTATTTATGTTGTCTGTTTCAGGTACAGTCTTCTCAAATAGTTTTTCAAGTAGATAATCCTTGCAGATTTCCATCTTCTGATTTTCATATAGTTAGTGACATCACAACACCCCTCTGTTGAATGGCAAATGCCAACAATCATTTTAAATAACTTACTTATTTGTCATCGACCCTCTTGCAAAATAGAGCTTCATTTTTAATTAAACAAACACTTTCATTTCTTTTAGCTCATTTCAGCCAAGAGGTTATTGCAATTTTAAAAAATGTTATCAAATAATAAAATAAGCATTATAGATTTATTCCATATAATAAGTTAGAGAGTATTGTACCAGATGAAACTATTCTCTATATTCTCTGTGACAAGATAACTCAGCCCCTGCGCCACCCCTGCACAGGTACCATGTACTTAGAACCTATCATTTCTGGTGTTTCTCACTGACCCAGCTGGAGGCTGGGCACCTTAATGCATCTCCTAAGCTGAGGCCCAGGCCATACTGCAGTGAGCTGGTCCAGGTGGCTGGGAGAGACAGTAGCTTTGAATAGTTCTCCCGCCAGCATGAGATCCAGAGTCTGCTGTCTCTCCTCACTTAGGTCTCAGCATGGTTCACTGTATCAGAGGATGCTTCATGGAGTCCTTGAAAAGGAGGTGTAAGTTACCTTGCTTCAGGAAAGGACTGGGGAAGAGGTTGTCGTTGGGTGGTCTCCTTTCTGATTTAACCACGTGCTAAAGTGAGAACTGTTTTCTGCACACACATCTCACATGCCATGAGGCCAGGCCCATCTGTGGTGGAAGCTGGAAGAACAAGGTGGAGGACACTAAACCAATATCAGCTTATTTAAATGCAACCATTAATAACAATACTTTGTTAAAAAATGAAAAGCTCTGAACAGACATTAACAGGACAGGATGCCAGGACCACAGGTGTGAACTCCAACTGTGCTCTGTTCTTAGGTTATTTCAGAAGCAGTGGGAAAAGCTAAAATTTAAAAGTAACATAAAAATGTTCCCTTGGCATTTCAGGGCTCTCTGGAATTCTACTTAAAAAGCAAACCTACTCATGCTGTCATTTCATCGCCATTCCCCAAGTCTCTCTGACAATAGCACCACCATGCGAAACAGCCTGTAAAAGTGAGCTGCTTTTCCTCCTATGTAGATCTCGGCTTAGTTTTTTAAAAGACGACATTTTAAATGTACACTTTTTGTTTCCTTGCTGTTATAATCCACTGAGATGGAATCATACCTGCTCATTCATTTATTCACCCCATTCTTTGCTTCTTCATTCACTTGTCAAATATTTCTAGTCCCACTACATACCAAACACCATAACAGGAACAGGGGCACGATGATGAAGGAGGCAGGAATGGCCCCTGTCCTGGAAGGACACACTATGAACTTCCCCGGGGCTTAGTGTCAGCACTAGGGGCATTGTCTTTCTCTTATGGTCCAGAAGAAAAGACGCTTTCACTATGACTTGATTCCATGTGTTCTACGGGGATGGCTGTAGCTTCTGACATGAGGTTTTCGTCTGCTTCAAGTGGTCTTTTGCTTCCTTCTACCCCTCACCCTGCCCTGCTTTGGGAACAGTTTTTGCAGCTGTCCCAGGAGGTACAGCACTATGGACACATGCAGCTGGATCCCTGCACCTGTGACTACCCAGAACCAGGCTGTGGGGCCGTTCTCTCTGTTGGCAACAACGAGATCAGCTGCTGCATCACCCTGCCTGATAACCAGACCCAGGACGTCATTTTCCAGATGAACAGGGTGAAGTGCTGGCAGGTCACTTTCCTTGTGAGTATCTTGGCACCTTCCTTTACCCATGACTTAAAGTCTTCACCTGTGATTTAAAAATCCTATTGCTCTTGGATGACAAAGTTGGCACTAGGGAGACAGGTTTGCTGTTTGAATCAGTACCTTGAGTAGAGTGGCATCTAAGCCACATTACACTTCATCTAGTGGTAAAACCTACCCGAAGTCTGGTACGGGTTAACCCATCTGGAGCAGCAGAGGCATCAGTCTTCCCACCTTCCAAGAGCAGACCTCTCTACTGCTTGAAGGGTGGCTATGGTAATAACAGTTACCATTTATTGAGCACTTACTATGTGCCCAGTCCCAATAAGATCTATACCCTTCAAAACTGGCCACTGAGCAGCAGAGCTCTTCTTCAGGAGCCCTGGCATCATGCTTGCATCGCCAGCTCCTTGCAAGAGAAACCCTTATGAGATTTATTGAGTGCCTATGTTACACCAGGTGCAGTGCTGGCCACTGCCACATCTATTGTTGAATTGTCACCAGAACTCATTGAGCTAAGTGGGATCATGCTCTTTACACAGGAAACTGAGGTTAACTAGTAGAGGACAAAAGCTAATAGAGCAACTATGACACCCACTTATTAAATCCGTGGGACTTTTTAGTTGGTCTAGCACTTGTCCTGTGGCATTTGACACTGTCAACCATCATGTAATATATGGTCTTTGTGACTAGCTTTTTACTTGGCATGTTTCCAAGGTTCATCCTTGTTATAGCATGTTATCAGTACTTTATTCTTTTTTATGGCCAAATAATATTCCACTATATAGTTATACCACATTTTATTTATCCCTTCATCAATTGATGGGCATTTGGGTTGTTTCTACCTTTTGGCTATTATGAGTTATGCTGCTATGAACATTTGTGCACAAGCTTTTGTGTAGACATATGTTTTCATTTCCCCTAGGTATGAAATACCTAGGAGTGGAATTACTGGGTCAAATGATAATTCTAAGTTTAACTTTTTGAGGAACTGCTAGCCTGCTTTCTAAAGTGGCTGCACCATTTTATATCCCAACTGGCAGCGTATGAGTGTTCTGGTTTTTCCACATCCTTGCCAGTATTTGTTATGATATGATTTTTTTTTATTACAGCCAACCTAATGGGTGTGAAGTGGTATCTCATTGTGGTTTTATTTATTTCAGTATTTTTTCTCTCTCTGCTTTATCTTGGATAGTTTCTACTGCTGTGGCTTCAAGATTATTGACATTTTCTTATATAATGTCTAACATAGCTGTTTGTCCCATCCACTGCATTTTTACTTCTAATATGGTATTTTTCATCTCCAGAAGTTTCATTTAGGTCTTTTTTTTATATCTTCCATTTCTCTCCTTATCATGCTTCTATTTTTTCCAAAATTCCTGAGTGTGTGGAGCATATTTTAAATAACTGTTTAAATATTTTTGCCTACTAATTCCCTTATCTCTGTCACTTCTGGATCTGTTTTTATTGATTGATATTTCCCCTGTTTGCAGATCATATTTTCCTTCTCCTTTTCATGCCAGGTAATTTTTTGTGGTATGCTAAACATTGTGAATTTTACATTGTTGAATGCTGGATTTTATTGAATTCCTTTAAAGAGTATTAGACTTTGTTCTGACATGTAGTTAAGTTACTTGGGATTAGTTTTACTTTTTTGAGGCTTGCTTTTAAGCCTTCTTAAAGTCCAGAGTAGTCATTAGGGCTAATTTAGCCATTTACTCATTAGCTATCATTTTTAGGACTCTACCCAGCATCTTGGCCTTGTTGCTGTTTTCTGACGGATGGAGACATGAACTCTGCAGCCTTGTTTGTGAGCTCCTGGAATTGTTCAATTTACTGCTTTTCAGTGGTTCTTTCCCTGGCCTCATGGAGTTTTACTCTACACATGCACAGATAATTATTCAGCCAAAGATTTGAAAGGAGCTCTCTACAGCTCTCTCTCTATATAAAGCCCTACTCTTTGGTATTCTGCCCAATAAATTCTAACTTCAACTTCTTTAAACTTTTATCTCTTTCTCCTCAACTCAGCAAGACCTCTGGGCTCTGTTTGGGTTCCCTGTTCTTGTGCTACACCCTGAAAACTCCTTCAGACAGGAAGCTGGGGTAACTGTGGGGCTCACATCATTTGTTTTCCTTCCTCTGGGTTAACAGTACTGGATTATCTGTTGCTCAATGCCTGAAAACAGCTGTTTTCCAATTCATTTTTTACACTGATGCTGTCAGACCAATATTTTAAAAATATAAATCAAATTGTAGTATTTTCCAGCTTTTAAAAATATCTTTTTTTTTTTTTTTGAGACAAGGTCTTGTTATGTTGCCCAGGCTGGTCTCAAACTCCCGGGCTCAAGGAATCCCTGGGCCTCAGCCTCCTGAGTAGCTGGGATTATAGGTGCACACTGCCGTGTCCAGCTAAAATCTCTTAATGAATTTCTGCTGTCCTCTGTAGGGAAAAGATCTTTAACTTAGGTTATAAAACCTATAAGAGTTAGGGCTCTTTGGTGGCAAGCAATAGAAACCAACACTAGTGAAAAAAGGGATTTATTGGAATGATATGGAGTAAACTACAGATTCAAAGGAAAGGCTGAAGCTTAAGAAAGTCAGGAACCAAAGGAGCTCAAGGTTTATAGGAAACAGGAACTTTTTAATCAGGACCTGCTCTTTGGGTCTCTCTACTCTGGAATCACATGAGGGGCACAGAGAATTATTTGTCCAATTAGCCTTAGCCTGGTATCATATGCCGCCCTCTGACTTACCATTCCCTGGCACTCCTATATAGATAACCTACAGTGAGAGAGATGGTTTTCCCAAGAGAATTTGAGACTCCATTACTAGGAAAAAGAGTGATAGATGCTGTATAGCAAAAATCACAGATGTTCCCTAGCCAGCTTTCAGCATCTGGTCCTGCCCTGCCTCCCTAAACCTCTTCTCACACCACCTTCCGTGCCTGGAGCCCGTGCTGCAGCCACACTCCGTCCCTCTCAGTGTCTCCAACACGCCAGGCTCCCTTATGCCTCAGTGAATTTGCACTTACTATTTCTTCTACCAGGAACCATCTCTCACCTTCCCTCCCACCCCCCAAAACAAAACCACAACAAACTTGAATGGTTTCTACTTCGTTCAGATGGCCCTCCCTCCAGAAGCCTTCCTTTACCCTCCCAGCCTGGGTTAGGTGCCCATTCTGTTTACTTCCATAGACCTATGTATGCTTCCTTTATAGCACTTACTGCATCAAACTGTGGAGATTTATCTTCATGGCTCCTCAATAGACTGATAGCTTTTTGGGAATAAGGACAGTTTTGCTCATTTTGATATTTTTCCCAGCACATTAACAGGCACTTAAATTTCTATTGAATATCAAGTAATATTTTTTCCCCTGTAGGGGACTCTGCTGGATTTGAATGGGCCCCAGAGAACTCTCAACCAGAACTTAGAGCTCAGATTTCAATACAGCAAGGATAGTCACTGGCAGTGGTTTGTTATTTACACCAAACAGGTAAGTTCTCAGGGCAGAGCATGAAACTCTTCTTTATTGGAATGATAGGGAGTATGCTGAAATGCTGTCTTGCTTGCTGGGCTGGACAAAGCACATTACCCAACCCAAATAGAGCAGGGCACTAGAGTGTGCCACACACTCTATTTTTGGACTGCAATACCTTTTATTTTGTTTTTTGTTTTGTTTTATTTTACTAGTCACCATCGCCTTCACACCAGTTAGAAATGAATTTAGTTACCAAGTAATGGAAGACTCAACTAACAGTAGCTTAGACCAGGTGTCTGCAAACTTTTTCTTAAAGGACCAGGTGGTAAATACTTTGGGATTTGAGGTCCATATGGTCTCTGTTGCAACTACTTAACTCTGTTAGGAGCAGCTATAGACAGTACATAAACAAATAGCTCTGGCTATGTTCCAGTAAAGCTTTATTTACAAAAACAGGTGGTGGGCTGGATTTGTTTGCTTACCTCTGGCTTAGACGATACAGATTTTTATTATCTCAATAATACTGGAGGTAAAGATGGGGTACCTATTATTCTTTTTTTATTCAAGGCCTTTTCCAAACAGATAAAAAGCTATAGGTTGAGTATCCATTATCCAAAATGCTTGGGACCAGAAGTGTTTTGGATTTGGGATTTTTTTGGATTTCCAGATATTTGTATATACAGTCATATACAGCATAACGACATTTCGGTCAACAATAGATCACATATACGGCCATAGTCCCATAAGATTATAATACCGTATTTTTACTGTACCTTTTCTATGTTTAGATACACAAATACTTATCATTGTGTTACAATTGCCTACAATATTCAGTACAGTAACATGCTGTACAGGTTTGTAGCCTAGGAGTGTAGTAGCCTATACCATCTAGGTTTGTGTAAGTACACTCTAAGATGTTCACACGTGACAAAATTGTCCAATGATGCATTTCTCAGAATGTATTCCTGTCATTAAGTGATGTATGACTGTATATCAGCAGTCCCCAACCTTTTTGGCACCAGTGACTGGTTCATGGAAGACAATTTTTCCACGGGCCAGGAAGCAGGACGGGGGGTTGGGGGAGGAAGGCAGAGCTCAGGCTGTGATGCGAGTGATGGGGAGTGGCTGTAAATATAGATGAAGCTTCACTCACTCGCCTGCCGCTCACCTCCTGCTGTGGGGCCCAGTTCCTAACATGCCATGGACTGGTTCCAGGCTGCAGCCTGGGGATTGGGGACCTCAGCTATATATAATGAGTTATCTTGAAGATGGGACCCAAGTCTAAACACGAAATTTGTTTCATATACACCTTATATGCATAGTCTGAAGGTTATTTTATATAATATTTTTAATAATTTCATGCATGAAATAAAGTTTGTGTGCATTGGACCATCAGAAAGCAAAGGTGTCACTGTCTCAGCCACTCGTGTGGACAATCTGTGGTCATTTGGCATCATCATCATTCCCAACTCTGAATTTATATGCTGCAATAAGCAATCATTTTCTTACATTTATTCACACATGAGTACTTAACAGTAGGAAAAGTGATAGGCCATAAATACAGCGAAAAAACGATGTGTTTAAGGTAACTAAGCAGCACAGTAGACTCACCAGAACAGCCCTACCAGCTGTTAAACAACAGCAACAACAAACTGTGTTGTGTGCCTGCATTTTGACTGTTACCAGTCACATGAGGTCAGGTGTGGAGTTTTCCACTTGTAGCATCATGTCAGCACTCCAGAAGTTCCAGCTTTTGGATTAGGGATGCTCAACCTGTATCTCTACTATCTGGAAAGCAAAAGCTTTACCCCAGAAACCCTCCTGAGTAGACTTTCTGTTATGTCTCGTTGGCCAGAACTGGGTCATATGACCACTCCTAGCTGCAGGGGAGTCTGTGAATCAAGCATCTAGCAGAGAGGAACAGGATTCATGATTGGCATAGAGTAAGCATGAATCATTGCCTGGGGCTGAGCATTTTATCATCCCAAACAAAATCAGGATCTCTTGGGAGAGAAGAAGGGGCAATGGCTGTTGGGTAGCCAACTACCCATGTCTGCCATAGGCTTATAACTAAAATGGGAGTAGAATCCTAAAAAAAAAAAAAAAAAAAAAAAATCTAATTTTCTAAACCCCAAATCCAATTGAAAAATTCTTTTTAACTGAATTAAGCTATTTCAAATTGGAATGAAGAGTACAGATGTTCTAAGGTGGAATCAAAATATTAAAGTAATCTTTGCATCGACATTATATTCAACATGAGTCCCTGGTGATTGTGGTGAATTCCATGGAGCATTCTGGTTTCAGGTAACCAACACCCTCTTTCAATACTCTATTTCTAGTACAGTTGTGGTCATGATATCAAAGTCCTCTGAAAAGCACAAAGTGCTAAACCAAAATCCTGGGTTAAAGAAATGGGTCCTTAGGTTCAACTTAAATATTAAACATCCTTAGGAAAATGGTGGGATGGTTTGCTGAGGCAAGATTTGCAGTCACTTGGACAGACAGAAAGATTTGGGTAGTAACACTACCCCCAACCACCCCCCTCCTCAGAATGCTAAGTGCAGTTAAATTTTATTATTGTTTTTTAATCTAGTCAGTAGCAAATGAGTTTAAGCCACTATAGAGAAGTACAATAAACATTCTTTCAAAGGATTCCTAGTAAAGTCTTACTTCCTTTGGAGTGTGAGTTTTACTGATGTATACCCAAGGGCGACTTTTGCAAAAGGCAGAAATGTGACTTGTATGCCTTGCAAGCACAAATGAGGGCTTGGGCCCAAATCTTTTCTAGGCCCTTTAAACAAGAGCTCAGTCCTTTGTATTTAATAAACCTGACCTGGTTTATAGCAGAGCTCTCACCTACATATTTGCGTACATTGTGTAGGAATATGGAATCGGTCTGCATCTTGTTTAACACCATTAAACATCCTTCCTAGCTGCATTAGCTCAGGGTTTTGTTGTTTAACTATTTCATTCTTTAGTTTTGTGTAGGTTACATATATGCACAGATAAACGGGGCTAGTTCTTAGCAAAGCTAAGAAATCAAAATTTGTATATAAACTCCACATCTGTTACTCTTTTCCTTGGTGGCAGCCCTTTTATCTCTCTTCCCTTCTTTCCCCTTAAATATAATTAATTCCTATCATGCTGTACAGCCCTGCAAGATGTTGAGACCTGTATATAGTCCTTCCTTCCTTTAATTCTGCTTTCTGCTACCACCCCAGTTGGGTTTTCTCTCTGTCTTCTCCCTCCTCTCAGTGACCATCCCTGAACATAGCCCTGTGCTGAGGTTCTGCAGACTCAACTTTGGACCACCTCAAACCTTAGGACCAAAGGAGAAAACAGCAAGTCAAGAAATAAGAGCAGTATGAGATAAAAAGCATTAGTGGGAAAGGAGCAAATGGGAAAATCATAGGAAAATTTGGCTCATGGGGTGAAGAGCCTGGAACAAGAAAGCCCAGCCTTTGTGTACAAGATGTGCAGCTATGTGTGTCTTGGTGCTAAACAATGATGATTAAGCCACAGATGATACTGGAGGCAACTATCAGTCATGAAAGAGTGATTAAAGATACTGGAAAAATAAGAAAGTGAAGAAAAGCAGCTAATATGGGGTTTTTTAGTTCAGTAAAAGCAATAAGGTGCTAATATATACTTTTAAGCACGTTACTATTTATGCCTAATAATAGGTCTCAATTATGTATACAACTAAATATAGGATTGACCATCATCAGTTTATTTGATTATAATAATAAGTAGTTTTGTTTGTTGCTCGTAAAACATGATCTGCTTATAAAATACTAGAAAACATGTGATGCAAGGGGGTGTTTTAAGAGGAAAAAGATTAGTAATGAGATCCTGGCCATTTTTTTATCTGTCTTTTTAAAATTTACTGTATATATGTCTATGTAATTGAAAAAATTTATGGTTACTTGCTAATTGCATCTTATGCAAATTTCTGGAAGTTAAAAGTTCTAAATTCTCAAAAGCATGCTGTTGGAGGGCGGAGCTCAAACTCTATTTTGTTCTATGAGGAAGGAAGGAAGAGAATGATCTCTATAGTTGACAGAATTCTTTATTTCTGGATTTCTTAGGCTTTTTTGCTGAGTAGCTGCTTAAAAAAGATGATCTCAGAAAAGATGGTAAAGCTAGCTGCTGAGAATCCAGAAATGGTAAGTGCTCTTAGCTGTGTATATTTTTCACCTTAAGTTCCCACCATCAGCTAACACTTGGAGACCAAACTACACTCATCAATTCCCTGGGCCAGCAGGCCTGGTACCCAAGTGAGAAATCCAAACCACACGGAAGTGGGCTCCTCTTCCCTCTGGTAGCTCAGAGCTCAGAATGGCATGGTGGAAGGAAGCCTGTCTTTAGAATTCAAGCCATTTTTCCAATGAGAAGTCATTTTTGGATTACTGAGAACTCTTTAACCCTCTACTCTGTATCATTTTATTTCTGCCTTCTCCCACATGGAGGCTTTCAGATTTATCATAAAAGCTACTTCATAAAGTCAGGATCTTGAAGGGATCTTTAACACAGTGGCGATGATCGTTAAAAAGGTCTAGAGTTTGTCTCTAGAAAGAATCCATAGCCTCTTGATACTTCCTCTGTGCCAAATGAAAATGCCTTTAGCAGTTGGAGGAAGCCATCAAGTCATAGAAACTCTGAAGGCTATAATTTTTTCTCAATGTAAAATCAAACTTTATTTTTCTAGTCTGCATTTATTCATTAAAGGCCTAGTAGCTCATTGAAAGGATTGGTGGGCAGGCTGTTAAAAAAAATTACTGAGATTTTAAACTTTTTAAATTGCTTGTCATCATCATGATATAAGCACGTCCCAAATAAGAGCATAATTTGATCTTTTAAAATGGTTACAAATGCTAATGCCTGGTTGACATTTGTAAACTTAATTCTTTTGTAGAATATTACACTGATCTTTAAAAACACAATAGAAAACATCTGGAAACTTGCCTAATGTTTTCAATTAATTTTAGGCTTTTATAAGAGGATGGATGGTATCTTTAGTTAACATTGATCTCTACTTGACTTTACAGCTTTTTCCTAAGAAAATAATTGCATTTTATACTTATTTCTCTTTCTTCTAGAACTGAAAATATTTTTCCAGGGAAAATAAATTAACTGCCTCTCAGTGATTGCACAATTCAAAATGTACTAGAGAGTGGTAGTAAATCAAAGCAATAAAGGAATCAAGGAGACTCTTTTAAAAAAGAGTAATAAAATCCTACCTCTTAGGATGGACCTTCTTAGGTTCTGGTTATTATACATATAAAAAGAAGAGGAAAGAGAAAAGTAATTAACTGAAGTAATCTCATTAAAAGGGAGAAGTGTTCTTAAATGTGGATGAATAAAACTACTAAGCTACTTGATACAGGAAATACTCATGCAATGAATAGCTAAATAGTTAACTTAGTAGAATGGAGAAGGTAGTATAATCTATTTAAAGTTTTCAAGAAAAGAAACAGCACTGCATTCCTTAGATTTGCACACATTAAAAACCATGATTTATCTCTGACTGATAGCAAAATCAGCATATCAGTCAATACTCTTGTATTGCCTCATCCAAATATTCGACAAGTTTTATTTCTATTTCTTTACTCATTTTGGTTCTCAGAAAGAAAAATTCAGACCCTTGTAGGGATCAGACCTCGTTGTAGGGATCAGACCTCGTTGTAGGGATAGTCCACATTTCAATCTGGAATTTCATCTACAAAGCTCTGGGTAGAATGGACCCCCGAAAGGTAAAGGAAGCAGACAGTTCAGCTGTTTGAACTTATACTGAGTGTGGGGCCTCCTCACAAAGTACAGTTGACTAAAGTCATTTTGTGGCTTAAAGTAACCATATAAATGTATGACTGCAACAGTCCCTTGTTTTCTGGGTAAACACACAAAGTCTGAGCTGACACACAGCTCTTGTAGAAGGCTTGTATGGGCTAGGACACAGAGGTCTCTATTTTGCAAGGCAGATTCTGAGTCCAAGATTTTTATCATCTTGAAGAATCTGAAGAAGGAGGGAGAAATTAAGGAAACTATAACCCAAATGAGCCCCATAAATTAAAGCAGATGGTCCCTAGAAGCATATTAAATCATACTGGTTTTCTCCTAGGAAGATGGAATGAGGGAAAGAGGAAATTTATTGCTAACTTAAAGTTAATTAGCTTCATTAGTTTTAGGCAATGTTTTGAAAGGTAAGACTTGAACTGTTTATGAAGAAATCATTAAAATTTGGGTCAAACAAATGTACTAAAGAATAATGTAAACATACAACCACAATAAAAATATCATGTTAAACTCTGAAAGGCAATATTAACCATAAACCAGAATGGAAAAAAGTATAACATTTTTCTTAAATCCTTGCCTCTACACAAAAACCTGAATCAATTTTGTTAATATTTGCTGATTTTAACTAGAGCAGAATTATAAAGGGTTGTTTTATTTTAAAATAAAGTATGTTGGTTAGGATTAGGTTTAGCTACATATGACAGAAAACAAAACAAATGTCTTAGACAAAATGGAAGTTTGTTTCTCCCTCACCTAAAAGAAGTGCAGAGGTAGGCAGTCTAGTGCTGGGATGGTAGCTCCATAATGTCACCAGAGACCTTTCTGCTGTGCTATCTTCAGTGTGTGGCTTTGCCCAAAATGACTGCTGAAGCATCTGTCATTATATCCACATTCTGGGCAGCAAGTATGAAGAAGATATGGAGAAGGGTTCATGTCTTTTCTTTAATGAGGAGTCTCAGAAGTCTCACAAACAGTTTCTGCCTACAACTCATTGGCCAAGAGTTAATCACAACACAGGCCCGCACCTAGCTGCAAGGGAGTCTAGTAAATGCAGTCTTTAGTAGGGCGTGTTGTTTCTCCAAATAAGACCAGGTGTTATTACTAAGGAAGAAGAGCAGAATGGACAATGGAGTAGACTACCAACAATCTCTGCCATTTAAGGAATTTTTTAAAACACCATGAAAAGAAAGCAGATGTATTTTATGCAACTGATGTGTTTCTGAGGAATTTGTGAAAGTGTATTATTTTGTTTATTGAGCCATAATCTGAATACATAAAAGGTACTTCAGGAATATGCTGGTGAATAATTTTCTGAATTAAAAACAATTTATATTTCTATTAATCTATACCTAGTTTGTATATTTTTTCCTTCAATTTTCTTAAAAGTACATCTGGCCTCTAAATTAGTTTTCTCAAAAAATGGCAAAGAATGAGGTGGCTTTGTAATTCCTGCTTACCTTACACCTCTCGCTCCATCCCCAGCTACCATCGCCATATGTGTTTTTCTCTCCATTTTTCTTTCATTTTGGGCAAGGTGAGACTATTTAAAAGGCAACTGGTACTTTTAAATGTGTTTCCATTATATGGTGAGGAGGAGAAACACCAAAGGCAGTGGTATTTGATGTCCCAGGAATGTTAACCTTTTGAAGTCCAGAAAATGGAAAAACAATAGACAGCAGTCATGAGAATGGTCTGAGTATAGCAGGGGGACAAAGTTTTAGAGAGCCAGGGGAAATTGCTGTACAGAAATAAGTGATTAATTATTAACAGAAACTACTTTCATCTACTGAAGAAAGAGAAACTACAGGAATATTGCATTATGAAAAAAGATTCACTTTTTTCCCCCAACTTTATTCCCCCTAGTATATAAAGTATTTAAGGCCTTATTGTAGTAAGTTAGGGAAACTGATTATATCAGAAACTGCTTAAGATTTGTAGTGGGTTCTATTTTATTTCTTTTGACATGGGGGGAAGGGAAGAAAAATAAGAAAAATGCTGAGCATTTCCCACCCCCCAGGTTCTATATTTCGTGGCACAAGACTATTTACAAACTATAATGTAATATTGTAAAATAATAATAGTAACAAAACACATAAGACATCAGAGCATTAATTTCTCATTTACTGTGACTTAACTGATTTTTTAAAAATTATTCAGATAGGCTTCAAATATATGAACATTTCTATTAAGAATACTAACCTAGAGGAAGTCTTATGCATATCTCTTTAAAGCAATTTATTTTGTAACAAAGTTAATCATAGTTAAAAGGTAATGTTCTTTTGCAGTTATTTATTTCACTTATTTTGAAATGTCCCATTCTATATAGTAAGCAATAATAAACAACTTAATTAATTCACCCCTTTATTCTGTCAGGGACCTTATTTGTTGGCGGGGGAAGGCAATTAGTACAGAGACATTTATAATTGTAGAGAGCTAAGCACTGTGCCCTGTTTGAGATATGCACAAACTGCACAGTTGTTTAATAGTAGTTACTTTCTTTCTCATTAAGAAAATTCTAAGAACTCTTTCCCAGAAGCCCTGGCTATGTCACGTTTCCTAGGTGTGCCCCTCCAGATTCACTCTCCACTCCACCTCACCCTGCTCTGCAACCTTGCTCTGTAGGAGGTGACTCTTTGGGAAACTCAGCAGGAGCTCGGAGGGTGAGGGAAAAGGGAGATTGGGTATGGATTTCTCCATCTCCATGCCTGCTGGGTCTCTGTGGTTGGTGTATCCCTCCACTGGAGGCTACAGCTCCTATCAGGCAACCTCTCCTCATTACAGCTACAGCTACTCTCAGGTTCCAGTAACAGCTGTTCCCCTTGCCCCTTCAGGCCTCTAGGTGGTAAGAATCTCCCCAAATCCCCCTCATTGCCTGCCCCTGGGGGCCCCAACATCCCTTCATTCACTTGCTTTAACCCTGCCCACACCTCCATTACATAGTTAAATATTTCCTTTCTAAAACGCTCCTCACTTACCCCAGGAATGCACCATCTGTTTCCTGCTGGGACCCTGACTGGTATATTAAGTTTACCTCATGTACATGAAGTATATTCAAGTGTCTTGAACTTAAGTTTGATTCTTCATTTGATTAATGGTGCCTTTTGATTAACCAAAGCCCCATTTGGCTTTAATTCAGCATATGGATTGGAGCTTCGTGGATGATTTCAGAATTTAGAAGCACATTTCATCTCATGTGAAGTTCTTTCAAAAGCTTTCTTAAATCACAAAATCTATAGGCAACCACTAATGTTAAACATAAAACATCATTTAACTTTTGTGGATGCCATTTCTGTAACAAGACTGTGGCAAGTGAAGGAGGAAGGCACAGATGACAAGTCGGTGTACCTGCTGACTGATAGCCTTTGGGACCATTAAGAGGATTATTGTAGAAGGGAAAATGTGTTAGTTAAATAGGTTATTTGTGAGCTTGCTTCTCTGGGCTGTGCTGACTGACATTTTACTAATCTATTTAGCAGATTGAAGTTCCGGAACAAGGCAAAAATAACAAATACCACATTCAACAAAGCCAGGTCTGTGAGTAAAATTATGTAATCGATACATTATAATTTTGATAAATGTGCCCTTTTTTCCCCTTTAACCAAAGTCATTCTACTTCCAAGAATAAGCCAGAATTCTGTTTCTCGGAAGCTCTTCTATGTAGGTTGGGCCAATTGAAGGGCTGACACAGAAGTATAGTATTTTTATTGTAGCACCCAGCAGGGCTAAGAGAATTTTTACACAGAAAATTTCCAAGAGGAATGCAAAATTCTTTGGTGATTTTCTTCTATACCCCATGCGTTTTTTTAAAAATTCTCTTTCTACTTTGTATATCTTAGTATACTGTATTTTAGTTTCACAGGTTTTCTGCAGTGTACTCTGTATAAAACAACTTTTAAGTTTATAAGATACTTTTTTGTGCATTTAGGTCTACTGTACAGATAATAATAGAAAAAAATCACAACAGACAATATTTTAGTGCTCTTATTTTTGCCAGACACTATTCCAAGCACTTTTATGTGAATTAACACATTCCTCCACAACCCTATAAATAAGTTGAGGAAACTGGGACACAGAGAGGTTAAGTGACTTGCCCAAGGTTGCGCAGTAATCACTAGTGGAAGGAAGCAGGCAGTCTGACCCTAGAACCATGCCCTTAACTACCTTGCTAACTTTTCCTTTCTGTGTCCAAATCCTAGTGTAGGTGAATGAAATAAAGTTGACTTCTAAGTAGCATTTGAATGGGATTTATTATTGATTCAGCACCTGTCACAGTGTCTAGTGTGTATAGAAAGGTACTTAGTATGTAAGTACAGTATTTATAAATATGTAAGTACATATTATCCTTTCTTGAGTGAATAAGCTCGGGGAAAAGTAAAAGTACAAGGAAAGCTTTCTCTTTCATAATAACAGCGTTTCTGGCTGGTTAGATCAGAGACAGGAGATAGGAACTCCACCACTTAGGGATTCCTGAAGTGCTGCTTAAAAGACAGATTCCTTGGCCTCATCCCCAAAGATTGATGCAGTCAATCTGGGGTGGGGGCCTTGGAAAATGAGCATTTATAACAAGCACCCCAGTGACACACACTCCACCACGCTTCCATTTCTTTATCTGTAAAATGCAGATGAGAATCGCTTCATCATTTAAACTCACCCGTGTTAGCAGCATACAGCAATAGAGGCCTGGTTCTCAACCTTAGCTGCACACTGTAATCACCTGGGGAGCTCTAAAACCTGATGGCTGGGCCCCACCCTCGGAGATTGATTTAATTGGTCTGAGGGGCCTGCGTAATAGAATTTTTAAAAGCTCCCCAAGTGGTTCCAATATACAATCAGGATTGGAACCATCATCCTAGAACAGTGGTTCTCAATGTGTGGTCCCTGGCCCAACAGCATCAACATCACTTATTAGAAATTAGGTCTGAAAAACAACAACAAAAAGCAATGAAAAAAGAAATTCCAATTCTCAGGCCCCAAGCCTACTGGATCAGAGGCTCTGGGAGAGGGGCCCGGCTATCTGTCTTTAACAAGCCTGCAGGATGAATATGATGCATTTTCAAGTCTGAGAGCCACTGTCCTAGAACAACAGACAACACAACACACAGTACAACTGTGAATGATTCAGTGGTCCTCTCAGGTGAGTAGTAGCTTTACAACAGGCACACCCACCTCATGCTCTGAACGGGACCAGCATGTCAGAAGGGGGCCTGGTGTCCAACTATATTGAATGTCAAATTATTTAACAAACCTTCACATAAAGCCTATCCCGAGCCAGGCACTGTTATAATTACTTTCCATATAGAGCTCATTTCATCCCCATAGCAACCTAGGTACTATTATTATCCTTGGTTCACAGCCTAGGGAACAGAAACACAGAAAGGTTAAGTAATTTGCCCGAGGTCACACAACCAGTATAATAGTGGTGGCAGTATTCGAACCCAACCAGTCTTTGTTATTTTGCAAATAAAATTTGTTCCTTTAACCACTCTGTGATGGGGCCTATCGAGACAAATCGAGAAAAATTTTTAGCCTGTCTGCCCATTGAGGTGCCCACAGTTTTTTTCACCTTCCACTCTCCATGTCCCTGTCTTTGAGATTTCATAAATACTGAAGGCAAACTACTCACTCACTGAAGGTTTGTGGTAACCATGACCTCTTAAAATGTTTCAAAATAAGTATAATACTTTTTTTAAAGTTTGTATTTGTGTGGATGTACACCAAAGATTTTGGGCAAAGTTAAAAATTGAAAGTCACATGGCTTTAAGGGAGGAGAAAAGGACAAGACAGGCAGAGTTAAGTGTTACCTGGGTGACAATCCCAGGGCCCAGAAAAACACTCAGGACACGTCTACCTCAGAAAACCAGCAGGGGGCGCTCTCCTCACCCTAACAGGAGTACCTACACCTACCCCAAAATAAAGCTTCTACAGAATCAAACCATTTAAAATAGCCATTGCTTAAACAAATGTAACCTTCCTGTTGCCCTTTTAATACAGCTTTAACCTCCTTTACTTTTTTATTGTTATTGTTGTTATAGAAATTATTTCCTCTCATTTACATTTCTGACTTCTCTGTTTACTTCGCAGCAAAAAGACTATTCTAGTTTTCTACCAAGAACAAGCAAGATTAAGATAGCTACAGATGACTGTGTTTTTGGGACCATAAAGGAAGAAGATCTTTGAAGAAAAGTCTCATATTTTAAAATGTCCTCTAATGCTTTCTCAAGACAGTGAAAGAACTTGGGGGGAGTTGAGGTGGGCTTCCTATCATCAATGGAAGAAATTTGACCTCTTCCCAGTTCTTTGGCATTAAAATATAGACTGTATTCATGAAGTATACCTCAGCAGTCCATGTAAAGCTCAACATTAGAAAGAAATAGGAATGTAAGTTAGAGTTTTTTTAATGGCTCATAAATGGCAAGTTTGACTCAACTAATATGAAACTCATTCTATTTTTCCCCCTAAAATAGATATTTCCATGGCTTCATGAAGTCTTTTGTATGTTCTGAAATTACATGAATGAAAGGCTCATTATAAAATATTACAAATGCATCTGGGGGTCACGTTCTAAAGACGTGACTCCTCAGCTGAGGAAAATATGGCTCTACGAAGTAGAATCATTGAAAAACAAATCTGGCTTTCTCTGATCCGTCCGCACAGGACGAGAACAAGAAGGTGATCAAATACTGATTTGTTTCCTTACATAATGCTGAGCCTACCAATATGGATGTACTCAAAGTAATAGGCTGCCACTTCTGTGTTTCACCATTGTTGTGATTGTATTCTGTCCTTAGCATCCTAAATTCAGTTCAATCATCAACATGCTATTTTGGATGTTTTTATTTTGGGAAGCAATCAGGCCCTGCACTTCATATCAGATACCTTATAAGTCTGTTAGCTTTAAAAATACATATACTTTCTCACTAGATTTTTTCCTATCCAGTTGCAGTTATCTCATGGTAATTAATGTAATTATGAGGAGAATTAAGACCATAATAAGGGAGACGGATAGAGGAATCTATATAATGTAATTAGAAAATGTAATATTCTAATATTCTTTTCTAACTGGGTTGTATAATTATATAATAAATATGAAATATATTCTAGTGAATGTAGATTTACTGATAAAAATTCTATGAATGATCTTTTTGAAATGTAGAATCTATTAAAACCCTATAATATTGATAAATCAATGCCTATAGCCATAACTTCGAGTACCTTACAGTTTTTATATTTTAGGCTATAATAGAATATTTTTGCCAAGGGAATCAAACATCCCAAATCATCCATAGTGAGTGTATTAATGGATTAAGATCATCTTCAGATTAAAATGGAAGCTTATCTACTATTTTGCCAATTTAAGAATAGTCAGGGTCTATCTTTTTTTAATAGCAAACACCTACGTAATGTAAGGGGCTATGTAGACACTGGGAATGCAAAAAGAATTCGTATTTGGGGCAAGAAGATGCATATATTAAATTGAACTATCTGTGACTGCTATCTTTGTAGGTTAAAAATAGTTTAATGTGGTCAATTTTATATGTTTCAACTTGATATGCAAGAGTGAGTAATCCCAGACAACATGCAGTTGAATGTCAAAACTGTAGTGTGGACCTCTGTGTCAAAGGAAGTTGGGGCCCTCAGGAAAGCCCTGAGGGGAAGAGTGACTTTGAAGGCAGAGTAGAGCTATGTGGGGGCAGGGGTGGGGGGACCCTAGAGAAAGGGCAGGACAGCACAGATGGCAGAATAAGAGTGGTGTTTAGGAAACAGCGAGCAACCCTACTCTGTGCTAGCAAAGTTTTAGGTTAAGGAGTAGTTAGGAGGTAAGAAAAGAGGTGAGAAGGATCAGGTTATATGCATATATTAATGCAGTGTCCCCCACATGTGTACAGAAGTTTATCCTTTATTGAAGATGACAAAAACAGAAGCATTGTATTTAGTAGTTTTTTTCCCAAAACATTGAGATTATCATCAGTATCAGAATATGAGAAGAAAAATACACATGATGACATGCATTATGCAGTATATAACGTGAAGAATAAAGGAACTGGGATAGTAGGGAACAAAATTCAAAACTTACCTTGTAAAATGACACATTCCTTAGTAGTTATGTGAGAGAAGAAGCTTTATCATAGGTATGTATATATAGCCCCTTTTAGAATTACTGGGCCTATTTTTATCTAGAAGGAGTTTGGTAGTTTGTCACTTTGGGATCAATACACTTGATCATAGGGTAAAAAGTCTGAACTCCGACTGCCAGTGGGCGTCCCAGCTGCAGACCCTGGGAGAAGATGGTGGGTGAGACCCCGGCGCCCCTGGAGGTGATGACCTGCTGGGTGGCAGCCCCTCCCACCAGCACAGCCACCTGGGCACTAGAGAAGACCAGGTAGGCTGCTGTTGATCTCCTCAGCAACTCCTAAGGGGTGTGGCATGGCTTTGGAAATTACCAGCATAGGCGTTCATCTATGCACGCACTCCTCAAATTCCTGCAAAAGTGGTCCCCCGTCAGCCACATTTTCTCCTGTTACGTCGACTTTCACCAACATCAATTCTCTCCCCTTCTAGATGTGCGCATGTGTTTTTACTACTGTCTATACTCCTGAAATTACTAGCTTAAACAACTTACGCACAGACAAACACACTTAAGTTTGAAAATTTTGCACAAATAATAATGAGAAAAAGGGCAGAGCTGATTAAATTGTGGTCCCGCCCCCCCATCTGAGCCCCTTTGGGCCCTATGCAGGGAAGCACGTGCAGACTTGTCTGAAGAGCTGATGTCCTCCCCAGAGTGGGGTCTTGGTCTAGGTCAGTGTATGGTACAGCTTGCACACTTCCCCATGTGCACAATTAAGCAAATTTTAGGTTAAATATTTCAGTTAGACATTACCTTAAGTTCACTCTCAAAGTAAATTTGAGAAGAGCTAAGTGATCCTAATTTGTGGAGAAACCAAGTAGATTTCAAGCTTTGGTGAGAAAATAGTGACCAAAATAATCCTAAGATACATAAAAAAGGAAGACCACAAAAGAAAACTCAGCAATAGAGACAAGTCTACTTCCCCCGATGCTGTTTAGTTGTCCTTCCTCCTGCAGTGTCCGTGCGGTGGCCCACCTGGCAGGCCGTGGGAGTGGCCCAGGGCTGCGCAAGGCAGTGGAGATGTCCCTCCTTCAGAGGTGCTCTCCTTCCTGTCGTCAGTGATCCACGAAGAAGGTAGGTACATTTTGCTGCCACACAAAAATAAGACATGCTGAGTTTACTTAGAAAAAGTATGGCTAACCAGTTATTCCTTACAAGATGGCTTTTAAGCCTTACAATTGTACTTTCTCCCTACTTTATTGAGGAATAATTTTATTTTGCTTATAAGTTACTTTGTAATAGCTAATAGTTGTATTCTTATAAGTGAGTTGTTTGTAGAACAATTTTCCAGGTAAGACAAATTAGAGCTATGGAAAAGTACATGATGTCGTTGGTGGGCTTGGGTCTTTGGGCTAGCCCTAACCCACGTATTTTTCTGTAGGGCAAGTCTTTTGCTAACCAGATGGGCTTTATTTGTGTGATATCTTGAAGGAGGTTAGACATTCAGTTGATTTAAAGGCCACTGACCCTAGTGATTTTGCACTGCTCCTGCACTAAATGTGGTTGCTTTCCCAGAAATGTGGGAACACAGAGTTGGCTGTACTTCCTAATGGGTTTTCCATCTGTCCACATAAGCACGTACCATTTGATGGGTTCTGGGTTGCAGCAGTTGTCTGGAGTGGAAGCACTTGGAGCAGCATGCCAAAACTAGTAATTGTGATTTGGCTTTGCTGTGGAAATGCATGCTCTATTCTCATTGGAAATTGGTCCTGGTGGAATTTCTGGGGAGCTCCCCCTTTGTAATGGGGTCTAGTGTGCAGAGGAAGAGATGATGGAAATATGTACCTGGGTTCAAATCAAGGGAAGTTCAGAACTTGATTTTCTACAAAACAAAAATGATGAGTAAAACAAGTGAAATGGCAGTTATTAAACTTCTTATATATGTTGCAAAAGTCAACCACCTGCAGACAAGTTCTATTCAAAAATGAACTATTGAGTTGTTCCTAGGTGTTGCTCACAACAGCTAGTGGAACACTGCATTCTCCACAGGACATATGCCAACAAGTACACCTACTTATGCACAGAAGGAAAACGATTCCACTCCCCACACCTTGCATAACACCATGTTAAGGAAGAAAACAGTAGCAGTGTAGATTAAGGTTTATTTTTAAGTATTGATTGAATACAAATCGCAGTGGTTAAACCTAAGATTCTTACAGGTAACTGGATTTTCATCAATTACATACTGTAAGTACTAGTTACTCTTTTGCAGTTAACTGTGGGTTTGTGTCATAGATGTTCTTTATCCTCTTATTTCTTACCTCATCTCTTTTCCCTTTTCATTTTTCAGAATTAAAACAGAGGTGACATGTAGTCCAGGGGTTCATAATGAAGATAGTCTAAGGAGATCTTAGGCAATGAATTCACTGCAGAAAAATCCTAAAACCTTACTGCCCTGTTGCAAACTCCTTTACGTGGGATTTAAAAAAAAAAATCCTGCTGGATGATTAACAAAACAAAAACAAACACAAAAAACAATGAACTTCATTTTTTAAATGTGTCTTACGAACTGGAAGACATGCAAAATTCACTTTTCAGGTTTTACAAAATAAAAATCATTTGCAGTCATCATTGAGAGTCTTTTCTCATTCTGTTTGTCTTAAAATAAATGCATAGGCTAAGAGTAATTGCCTTTTTGTTTTCTTATAAAAATGTCAACAAAATTTTCCTTTCTTGCTGGTCAGGAGTTGTTATGGTTTCTTTTCTTTCTTGTCTTCTCTTTTTATTTTTTTTCAGAGACAGGGTCTCACTCAGTGTCACCCAGACTGGAGCAGTGGCATCATCGTAGCTCACTGTAACCTCAGAATCCTGGGCTCAAGCGATCCTCCTGCCTCAGCCTTATTAGTAGCTGGGACTACAGGCACGTGCCACCACACTTGGCAAATTTTTTAAATGTTTTATACAAATGGGGGCTCACTACGTTGCTCAAGCTGTTCTCCAACCCCTGGCCTCAAGAGATCATCCTGCCTTGGCCTCCTAAAGTGCTGGGATTACAGGCGGGAGCCACTGCACCCGGCCTAGGAGTTGCTATGGTTCCGATGTATGTGTCCCTCCAAAACTTATATGTTGGAACTTAAACCCCAAGGTGATGGTCTGAAGAGGTGGGGGCTTTGGGGAGGTGATTAAGTCAGAGGGGTCCACCTTTCTGAATGGATCTGTGATCTTATAGAAGAGGTTGAAGGGGAGCACCCTATTGTCTTTTGCCCTTCTGCCTTCTGCCATGTGAGGATGCAACAAGAAGGCACCATCTTGCTGTGAGCAAGCCCTTACCAGACACTGAACTGCAAGTGCCTTGATCTTGGACTTTCCAGCCTCCAGAACTGTGAGAAATAAATTTCTATTATTTATAAATTACCCAGAGTTTGTGGTATTTTGTTACAGCAGTACAAACAGACTAAGACAGGAGTGTAAGGTCAAAAGATGTATTAGTCTAGTTGGATTTGCAGAAAATAGTTGTCAGACTATGGCTATATCCTAAAAAGTCAGAGTAGAATAGCCTCAGGCTTTACCCTGTCATTGGCATCACAATTTTGTAATGGTAGAAATGAAACCACAGGATCAGCGTTTTGAGGCAAGGTTTGATATAGTTCCTGGAGTATGTTCCAAGACTGAGAAGATTTGCTTTGCTTCTGTCTGAATGATTGCCAGGAGTTTGTTTTTGAGATTAATGTGAGAGTTAAGGTCCCTCTAAGCCTAAAATTTCAGTTCGAGTCCCTGGGGTGAGCTAATCTCCATTAAAGGGTTGAAGTGAACCCTTTAACAACACAGATTGCTGGAATCTTCAAATCTGCTCATTATCTGAACCGAGCAGACATCCCAGGGTCTTTTGGGACCAGCATGAACCCTTAGCTTTACCTCTGCCCATACTTAACAAGCCCTGAACTAGCCTGGTTTCAAGGAGTGGGAATATTAAAAGATTAGAATGGAAACTTAGGGCCAGAAAGAAATGAAGGAAAGGCAAGACTAGCCTGGACTATGACCTTTTCTGGTATTAACTTCTATTGCCTTTCCTTGCCTGCTTCTGAGAAAACTTACAAAGCTATTGCTATGGTTTGAATGTGTTCCCCAAAAAGCTTGTGTTGGAAACTTAATCTCTAGTGTAGCAGGATTGGGAGGTGGGGCCTATTGGGAAGTGTTTAGGTCAGGGGTGGGGAACCTTTTCATGTTGGAAGGCTGTAATCAAGCCCACATTCAAGAAACTTCAATTAGATAAAAATGTGCATTATTTTGTAAAAATGTGACTACTATGTACTTAATAATTTCAAAAAATGAAAACTATTTATTAATTTTAAAGTTAACTAACCTTTTAATGACTTTGTTATATCTGCTTTCTGTTGGAAAGCATTTGAATATTTGGTTGCAGCACGGAGGTCCGCAGTTTCAGTTGATCCTCTAGATGGGTATCAGTCATTTGTGACCTTAAGGGTGTCTTCATTTGGGTTAAGTAGGAGAATGTAGATTAGCAGCAATAAGTGCTTGAACAGCAAGAAAGCATTTTTCAGGCATGTTGCCGAAGGCGTGGGTATTCTTCTGCATTTTCCCTTATTTCAATTGGATCTTTCTTAGCATCAAACCATGACTTTAAAATGTTGTCTACTGAGAGCTCAATCAATTTCATCTGTAGTTCTTTAGGTGCCTTGGTGATATCAACTAGGTGAGGCTGAAATGCTAATTTGAGTGTGATGTCATGATTCTCAAAGTCAGTGAATCTTTCATTGTAGTCTCCAATTAATAGGTCTATAAGAACTGCATATTCAAATGATTTGCATGTATCATCCTGCTCATCAGTGGCCTTTGCTAACTGGGGAAAATGTTCATCCAAAATTTCCTTTTGAAGAAGAAGAGTTTTGAAAAAAAAGACAGTTTTTTTCAAAACGCTTGGATTTTTTGCCACATATCATAAGCTTAGTTTTACCTTGCAAAGAAATATTCAAGTCATTTTGATTTGACATGATATCACAAAGAAATGATGAAATGCTACATAGCCATAGAAATCTTCTTTCAATAATTCACATTGCTGATTCTGTTCTTTATAAAATTTATCTGTTCTCGCAGAGATAAAATTTTGGGTAACACCTGTCCCTGTGATAGCCAACGCACATTAGAATGATATGGCAAATCCACACTAAATACCTCATTGTTCAACTTTAGCATTATGAAACTGAGGATGCCATGTTGCATTAGCACGAATATAGTTAACAATACTTATAACTTGTTGTAAAGTGTCACTTAAAATAGTAGCTTTAGCACAGAGATTTTGCTGATGCAAGATACAATGAAAAGAAATGAGCATCTGGATTTATTAATACTTTTTTTATCTGTGCAGTAAACCTTTATGTTTTCCTGTCATGGAAGGTGCATCGTCTGTACATACACTCACTAAATTTACCAAATTCAGTCCAACTTCACATTTATCTTGAAAGTTGTTGAAGATATCTAGTCCCCATGTTCTATTAGCAAGAGCACCCAAAGTGAGTAACCCTTCATAGCAAAGAAAATCTTCTGTTATTACCCAAATGAAGTATAAAACCTGCATCAAGTCAGTAGTATCAGTTGATTCATCCAAAGTGATTGAATAATATATATTTTCCTTTTGAAGTTGTTCTGTTAAGTTGAAGGCTAATTCACGCTGCTGATCAGTTATGGTTCTTCTTAAAAGAGACAGTTGTTTGTACTTTGAAACGTTATCTGGTCTAAGCATCCTACCACTTCCTTGGTCTTCCTTGACATGATGGGCTGTTAAACAGACAGAATTAAAAAATACTGTTGAGCTGTGCAACTATTCGCAAATTCTACTTCAAACAGAAACACAGTGCACTGTTGTCAAAAGCTGATAACAACAGACTGGCATACTCGACCCCCATAAGCTCTCGCCAACCAGTGTCGTGCAGTAGTGGCGCTAGTCAGGTGGGGGAAGTTAGAACTAGCAGCCATCAATTTGGTCCTTATGGCTTACTAATGTTCTAATTGTGCCAGTCAATCTGGGAGGGTTATTTTGTTGAAACTTATTTTATTCTTTGGTATTTTAAATATATTCATTTAAAAAATAAAATAAAAATATAAAAGACAAACAAAAATGTATTAAGAAAAATAAAAAGGATTTGTTCTGTAAAATTTGGATTCAGTCAAAAGGCTGCACTTAAGGACCTAGAAGGCCACATGTAGCCTTAAGGCCGCAGGTTCCCCACCCCGGGTTAGGTCATGAGGGCTGCCCCCTCAGGAATAGATTGGTGCTGATTATAAAAGGGCTGGAGGCTTGAGTTCCACCTCCTGTTCTCATTTCACCCTCTCTCACCCTCTGGCCGTCCCCATGGGATGATGCAGCAAGAAGGCCCTCCCCAGCATCTGGATATTGGACTTCCAGCCTCCAGAACTGTAAGAAATGAATCTCTGTTTTTTATAAATTACCCAGTCTCAGGTATTCTGTTATAGTAACACAAAATGGACTAAGACACCTATTACCTTTGAGAGTTTCTGGTGTTTGTTTTGGTGCATAAAATAAATGACCAAATATGTGGACATCATCACTTCTTACACACTTTGAGGAGTTTTTATTGACTTTTTTGATGATATGTAGCAGTGCTCTTTAGTATAATTTCTTAGGAACTTTGGAATCCAAGTTCTCATATATCCTGCATCCCAAGTAAGATACAGTTGTCTGCCCACAGTTTTGCTTTCCATGGTTTTAGTTACCCATGGTCAAGTTTGGTCTGAAAATAGGTAAGTATGGTACAATAAGATATTTAGAGAAAGAGAGAGAGAGATATCACATTCACATAACATTTATTATGGTATATTGGTATAATTATATTTTATTGTTAATCTCTTACTGTGACTAATTTATAAATTAAGCTTTATCATAGGTATGTATATATAGGAAAAAAACATGGTGTATATATAGGGTTTGGCACTGAGGTTTCAGTCATCCACTGGGGGTCTTGGAACACATCCCCTATGGATAAGGGGGGAGTAGTGTACTACTTTCAAATACCTAATAGCTCATATCTCATTACTCAGTTATTTTGAGTTCCATGGTCACAAGCATAACTTCTCACTAAAGAACCCCTGTAACCCAGAGGCCCAGAGATGACAGAATCAAGATAGTGTCATTTATGCATGGTGATGGTACACGGACTTCTCATAGACTGACTCTTAGCCTAGAAAGGGAACTCAGAAATGATACATAAAATATTTCTACAATTTCTAATTGAAATACTTGTGTTTAAGTTCCACATAAGATGACGGGCATGATAGAAAGGTGGAAAATGATCCCTCTGACCTGAATTCTGAGCTTGCTTCTGCCTCTAGTTATCAGCATGCATTTAGGCAAATAACTAATTTATATGGTCCTCAGTTTTCTCATCTGCAAAATTAGCTGTAACAGCCTATGTGTGTGCTGGATTATTTTTGTTTGTTTTTGTCAATTTGGCTAAGCTGGGAACTATGTTTCTCAGAATCCCCTCTCCTGTGTGGTTCCAGTTTAGAATTAGCCCAGGGAGGACCATGTGTGAGAGTTGGGAGACAGTAAGGGAATGGTTACTACCCTCTGAAGGTCTTTTCACAATCGGATACAGTGATGTGCAGATGCCAAGGTTGCCTGGCAGTTTCCGGCTTGTTCTTGAGCCCTCCACTCCATAGCCAGCCCTTCCTGATCACTGGCTCTGCTTCCACCAGAGCCCCAGGCCAGACATCAGATGCTCGGATGCTCAGTGGAGGACTCAGAGAAACAGTAGCTCCGCAGAGGCAACAGCTTCCCCTCTGTGGTCCCACTTCAGCAGGACCCAAGCGGTGCTTGGCTTCCCAGAATCCTCAGACAGACTGGTTTGTGACTTTTTACCTGACCCTCCAATATGCCCTTCCAAACCTTCACTTCTGGACTCCTGCCACCATTGTGTAAGTGCAACTCCTAGAATAGACCTGCTATCCCATAACACTCACGGTACTTCTGCTTCTCTGACTGAACCCAGCATTTGACTGGTTCACATTTAAAGGTTTTGCACGGGATTTGCTTAAACCTTCCCAAAAGATATTTCCTTACTAACGTTCAGTTGCTTAACTTTTGGGAGGGAAGGTTAATCAGGGCTAGGCACTATATACATTCCTGTCACAAACATTATTTCACCCAATGTGTATGTGCAATCTGTGTGGTTCTGCATGTGTAGGTAAGTGCAAAGAAAAATAACAAATGGCTGTTTCAGCAAGGACCAAACTCCATTTCTTTCCAGGGTTCCAACTGTTATCTTAGTAACTGCAGAAATTGAAGGACATCTAAGACGTTCAGTTTGCAGTTAATAAAAGGAGAGAGATCCCTTTCTGAAAGTTTTGCTTAATTTTTTTCTAGTTGTGCCAGCTGCTGAAGGAAAAGATTTTTCTTAGCTTCAAATTTTTCCTCAAACGGTTTTGCAAATATGTCTGGCACACACACACTTCATTTTTTTCTGGTGGTTTAAATGTTTAAAACTACTGGGGAGCTGAAATGAATCTAAGTCTGGTGTAGATAAATACGCGCTACTTGTCTCACAACCTGTGTGTGGTTCACTCACTCACTTGTTATGCCTGAGAGGCCACGGCGCTGTCTAAAACACCTGATTCATGCTAGCCTGGCTTGACAGCCGGGGGACTGGTGGGAGCGACACTTTTCAGGAGTGTGTCTCCCTCTCACGGCCATGCATCAGTACTACAAAAAACCAAAACGCTCTCTGGAACAGGCAAGTAGAGCTCAAAATCAAGAAGTTCCTTTTACTTGGTAGATATGGTGTGTTTCTTAAACACCTCCGCATCCTGACCACATCTCTTTTCCACAAAGACAACTGGTTACACGGGGGTCATTGCTAGATCACTTTGAGTCTCCTCTGACAAGCATTCAATTATAATGTTTTTGAAAGTCTTTCTGCATTTTCTAACACTGGATAGGAACATATAACCAGTATAGCCAAAACCTTTCTTTTCCCTAAGTAGAAGAAAACCTCCTAAAAGCAAATGTTTTCCTTCGTGCATCCATTCATTCACTCTCTCTGTTGTATATAACACCGTGGCTCTCAATTCAACCCGCACTGCACGTTAGAATTCCCTGAGCAGCTTTTAAAGATACTGATGCTTGGGCCCTATTTCCAAGCAATTCTGACTTGATCTTGGCTAGGGTCTGGGTACTGGTATATTTGAAATTCCTGCAGTGATTGCAACGTGCTGCCAGGGTTGAGAGCTACAAAGCTGGTACTCCTGTGTGCCAGTCGGATGTAGTGCTAAGGAGTCAATGGCAGAGGTGCGACTCAGCCACCCTGACCTGCCGTCACCGTTCATAGCCCACACATACTTTCCCCTCCATCCAGAACACTTCCCTGGTTTACTGCTTAAGTAACTCCTCATGCTTTGAGTCTCAGATTAAATATCGCTTACCCAAGAACATTGTTGCCCTTCTGTCTAAATTAGGTCCCGCATTGTTTGTCCTCATAGCGTCTTTCCTCCTTCCCTTCAGGACACTTATTCCAGTTGTAATTACAGGTACCCCCATCCTGCACCCCACTGGAACTCTCACAGTCAGAACTCGGGCCAAAACAGATTTTGCTAATGAGGGAGAAGAGGCAGATTCACCTGAATAGAATGAAGTTTTACACTTCAGGGCCCTGTGGTACGCTGGATAACAATTCCTCAAAGCTGTCCATCTCTTAATCCCCAGAACCCTATGAATATGTTGCCTTGCATGGTGAAAGGGACTTTGCAAATGTGATTAAGTTAAAGATCTTGAGACAGGGAGATCATTCTGGATTATCCAAATGTTCCCAGTGTAAGCACGAGGGTCCTTATAAGGAAGCAGGAGAGTCACAGAGAAAATGCAAGGACAGAAGCTGAGGTCAGAGGAAAGAACAGATGCTACACTGCTGGCTTTGATGATGGAGGAAGGGGCCATGAGCCAGGGAACGTAGGTAGCCTCTAGAAGCTGGAGAAAGCACGGAAACAGATTCTCCAGGGAGCCCCCAGAAGGAATGCAGCCCTGCCTGCACTTTGATTTTAGCTCAGTGAAACTAATTTTGAACTTCTGACCTCCTGAACTGTAAGATATTAGTATTGTTTTAAGTCATGAAATTTATGGTAATTTGTTACAGTGACAATAGGAAACTAATACACATCCCTCCCTTGTACAGGCCCCTTCCAACACCCTGGGAGGCAGTCTGAAAATATGTTCACAGGGTCATGTTTTTGTAAAGCTTGCAAAATGAAAATACTTTAACTACAAATGGGTATAATGTACGTAATTCAGTTAAAAGGCCTGACTTGACCACTACGCAATCTATGCATATAACAAAATTGCACACATACCCCATAAATTAAATTTGTACAAATAAAAACAAAAAAAAAATAAAGTAACTACAATTGATTAAGACTGCTTTCTCTTTCCATTCAGACTTCTCCTGGTTGACTAACATTGCAGTGGCTACAGGCATTTTTGGGATCTGGCTAAGCAGAAATGCAGTTGGGGGGATACTTTGGTTTGCGTTTAGTGGCATATATTCATGTGGTTCATGGTCACTTCCATGCAGCATTAAGTTATTGCTGGAGTGTAGGAATGGCTTCCATGAATACTCCTAATCCCCATTGTGTCAAAGTCCGCAGGTGTGGTGACATGAAGGAGTCATAGAATATGTGCAGCAAGTGGTTCATCCCTTTAATCTTATCCGGAAAAAAAAGCTGTCTTAAACTAGGCTCGGTGGCACTCTCCTGAAGTTCCAGCTACTTGGGAGGCTGAGGCAGGAGGACCACTTGAAGCAAGCTGTGTGCACAGTCCCTACATTTTTTTCAGACTGAACAAAAGCAGTAACTCATGAAGAGGAAGAGAAAAATTTGAAGAGAGGTAATGAATAGGCTCTCAGCCAGTTAATGAAGAGAAGTGAATCATTATGAATACATTGGGAAAAGGTTTAAATTCCTTGCTGATTTGACACAATTTACAGACTTCAGTGAAGATATTATTACATAAACTTAATACACAACCACAAGGGGCCAGGCGCGGTGGCTCACGCCTGTAATCCTAGCACTCTGGGAGGCCGAGGCGGGAGGATCACTTGAGCTTAGGAGTCCGAGACCAGCTCTGAGCAAGAGTGAGACCCCATCTCTGTAAAAGAAAAAAAAAAAGGAAGAAAAAAAAATACACAACAAGGAGGACATCAATTCAAAGAATAATATTTATTAGTCACTGCACAAGAAAATGTAAAATGCCCTGAGATCTTATAATCCTTATATGAAAGAAATTTGATAGAGAGTTCCTCAAATTTGGCAATAATCTTAAATATTTACATAACACTACCAAGAACAACTATCAGACTGAGTCCAGATGGGCAGGAAACATCTACAGAGTGGCCTGGTTGGGTGAGTGGTGCTAGAATTCAGAGGAGGGACCCTCGCTGTGCAGGAGAAGTGGTCTTGGCTGTAGAACTGGAATTGGTAAACTAAAAAAAAAAAAAAAGTTTTGCATGAAAGAATGTTCCCAGTAAATGAACTTCCCACCACATTTTTAGTTTTGGCTGTACACATGGTGCAATAACCCAAGGAATCCTACAAAGTGGAATGTAAATATTCAAACCGTTTTTGAAAAAATAGAAACGTAGGGTCGTATTATTAATAGAATTAGAGCAGTCAGCATTAGTTGCTGTTACTAACACGTAAATTTGGGTTGCATAGAGATCTACCTAGCAGCCGGCGACTATTAATTCATACCTATAGCACCTAATAAAACTGTCCTTGCCTTTGAACTCTCTCTTTAGCTGAGGGGGTGGGATGTGTATTTAGAAAAGGACATGAAAAGTGCAAAATGCTCCCGATGGGATAAAGGCTGTCTTTTCTTGTCCGGAAGCCGCGGTTTTGATGCTTTCCGTGGTTCAGAGCAGGCTCATCCTGAGTCCCTGACTCAGTGCAGGCCGAGCTGCCGTGCGGACCGCCTACCTGCAGGGGGCGCGCCGGCCGCCGCGGTGCGAGGCCGCTCTGGCCCAGCAGGCGCTCCGCCTGCCCCCGTGGCTGGCCCCTTCCGCCGCCCGCCGTCGCCCTCGGGAGGTGCTGCCGCTGTCGCCGCTGCTCGCCTGAGTCGCAGGTACCTGGGCCGAGGCCCGTGGGCAGCACCTGGGCGGAAGCCACTTGATACCGCCCCTCCCGGCCCTGAAGGCCGGAGGCCCCTGGGCCGGGCCGAGGGCGCCCGGGCTTCCCCGCACCTGCGCGGCGGCCGGAGGGAGCCGGGCGGAGGAAGCGGCCGCGGGTCGGAGGTGGCTTCCCCGCGGGCCGGAGGTGGCTTCCCCGCGTGCTGTGCTGTTCGTGAGGACCGGGAAAAGGCCTGCGGGGGTTCTTGTTGGCTTTCGCTGGGTAAAGCTGTGGTTGTGTGCCGGAGGAGCCAGCCTGGATTAGCGGGCCGCGGCCGGGCTGCGCTGGCTCGCGGTTAATCCGGGGTCAGCGCGGCAGCCTCGGGCCGCACGGCTAGCTGTTAGGCCAGGCGAAACGCGTGCTTTCGCAGCATTAACACGGGAAGTACATGGCAGATTGTAAGCAGCCCGCAGTCTAGACGTCAGTAGAAGCTGTTGAGATGTGTGTGAGCTGTCCACAGTGACACATGGTCCGGGTGGTGCCTGTGTTAAAAAAACAGGATTTGCACACCGTCCACTTAGGGCTCAAGTAATCACAAACTTCCACTCTTGATTGGCATGCGATGCTACGAAGCAGATCGTTTTCTCTCCAGATTTTCCAACACTGCTCTGCTTGCAGAAAAAAGACGTATTTATTCCTTAAAACGTTCCACGGTGTTCAGAATTGGCTGCAGGACATAATGAGGTATAAATACACCATCGGATAGTAACACTTTTCACTCTTTAAAAAGTAACAGTGGTACCTAGGAGCTTCTTAGCTTACTAAGAGCTGTAATGTCAGTGGTGTGGGGATTATTTTTATGTTATCTATCTATCTACAATGCTTATATGTCAGACATTTGCCGAGTGCTTTAAACACCTAGTACCTTTATTTAATCCTTGCAGCAATCCTATCAGGAACCATTTCCACCATGCACATAAGGAAACTGAGGCACGGAGAGTCTAAAACTTGTTCAAGGTCAGAAGCTAGCAAAGGGTGAGCAGCATTTGAGCCTCGTCTCACTTACTCCAGTATTCATTTTGCTGTTAACCTGTCCAAACATGGTAGTGTTCTCTAAGATGTTTGTTTATTAATTTGAACTGATTTCTCTCAGGCTTAATTTTCATGCCTATAAGCAAGAGTCCTATATTAATTCTTTTTTAGTTTAAAAGGAGTTCAATGAGAGAAATGTTTGCTCATTAAGGATTATAGTGATAATAAAGTTAAGCTTGGACTGGGGTCCTACTCCAGTACAATTTGATTTGATACAGATGTGGGGTTGGTTTGGTTGTTAACAAGCTTCATTACTTTTTGTCATTATTTGTGTTTTCATGCCATTTTTAGTGAGTTTACTTTGCCTTTGCAATATTATGTTAGCAGTACTGGAGGGAAATGAAAGATTTTTCGATGACAATAATTTAATATTTTACAGGATGTAGGAAGGGCATTGGAGAAAGGCTAAGTGATGAGGAATGAAGAGGTTTTGGGCATGTTATGTAAAGCAAATTGTGTTACTTATGATGGTGGATAAAGGATTCTTACAGTTCCTATCATTGTCAGAAGGGAAATTGTATTTCCCATTGTGAAAGGAGGTTGGATATTATAGTGTCCCAAAGCTCTAACCCTTATCAAGATTTAAGAATTTGCGTCTTTAGCATTCATATAGTAAATATGTATTGAGTGCCTTCAATGGCTAGGCTCTGTTCTAAGCACTGGGGATGTAAGAGTGAACAAAATGAAGTCCTTGTCCTCATGGAGCTAACATTCCACTGGAGGAAGGTAATTTTTAAAAATTAAAACATTTCCAGTCAGATGGTAACAGTTACTAAGAAGAAAAATAAAGTAGCAAAGGGGGATAGGAAGCACCAGGGAAGGAGCAGATGCAGTTTAAAAATAAGGAGAGCCATTCACCTAAGAAGAACACACCAGTCAAGTGCAAAAGCCCAGAACTTGCCAGTCTTGTTAGAGGACCAGGAAGGAGGCAAGTGGGTTTGAGGGGAGGGAGGGAGAGCGAGCTGAGGTCAGAGAGCTAATGGGTCCTGGTAAAGACTTTGGCTTTTACTCTTGAGTGAGAAGGGAGATGGGTGGAGGGTTTTGAGCAGAGGAGTGAAGGGATCTGTCTTAAGGTTTTTAAAGTATCTCTGGCTGCTGTGTTCAGAATGGACTGAAAGGCAAGGATGGAAGTGTGCGGACCAGTGAGGAGGTTAGTGCAGTAATCCAAGTGAAAGAGGATGGTGGCTTAGACCAGGCAGTAGTAATAGAGGTAGTAAGAAGCTGCCATGTTGTAGGTATTGCTGACAGGCTCTGCTGATGGGTTGGATGTGGAGTGTGGGAGTAAGAGTGAAGCATGACCCCATGGCTTTGGCCTGGGTGGAGATAGGTGGAGCAGGAATCTGGAGTTTAGTTTTAGTTAGGTTTGAGGTGCCTGTTCAAGTGGGGTTATAGAGACTGAGTTCAAGGGAAAGGTCCAACTGGAAATAGAAATTTGGGAGTCACTAGCAGAGGGGTAATATTTAAAGCTGGGATACTATGAGATCTAGTCCAAGGAAATGAGGATTGGGCCCTGGGGCTTTCCATGTTCACAGATTGGAGAGATTAAGAACTACAAAGGAGACTGAGAAGGAGAAGCTTTTGAAGATAGGAGGAAAGGGAGGTAAGTATGGAGTGCTGAAGGCCATGTAAAGAGAGCGTTTCAAGGAGAAAGTGGCCAACTATATCATCTTCTGCTGATACAAGTTAAGTAAGATGAAGACCAGGAGATGACCATAGGAAGGTCTTTGGTGACCTTGCATAAGCACTTTCAGGAGAGTAGTAAGGGAGAAAACCTGATTGGTATGGTTTCAAGAGAGAGTAGGAGAGAAGACTGCAAGTATGGACAGCTCTTTGGAAGAGGTTAGCTGTAAATTTTTCATATGTCAATTATTTGTAGTCATTCTCACAGCAAATAATTTTTATTTCTAACTTCATCTACTTAGCAATTGGACTTGGATTGTTTTATCAATGACTGGTAGAAATAAGATAACTATACTACTGCTAATAATAATGTATAATTAACTTTCAAAACCAATATACAATGAAGCTTGTCCTTTTTACATAATACATTTCAGGGCCCATAAAAATGCTTGGGTGGAGTATGTTCCCTTGTCACTTACCTTCTGTTCTTACCTTAGGTTAAAAAATTAACTTAGAGGTGCTGCAAACTGTGTTTAAAAGCAAAACACACATAGAAATTGAAAACCAGGATTTATTTTGAAGTATGTTGTCTCAGTAGTATTAAGAATTGACAATGTATATATCATTCTGTTATAAAAATTAATTAGTAATAAAATAAAACTGTACTTACCTATTATTAATTAAAAAATATTAAGACTGATACTTCACTGAAAGTAAATAATATAATAATATGGGTTAAGTAAGGCAGCATGGCTTTAAAAAGTAGTAAATGTATAAAAAGAGAGTGCAATTTTTACATGAAGACATGAATTTAGGTTCTTGTTTCTGCCCTCAGCAAGTTAATGCCCAAACACAAATACAAAATAATCAAGGTGTACAGTAAATACCAGATTTACACCATTTTGCTGTAGATAATATATGCCTTTTCCATAGCAAATACAGTTATCTGTTGCATTGTAAATATTTTAAAAGATTAAATAAAATATTTCAAAGTTTAGGGTTATATCTACTGATTTTCTTAATCCATTAATTTTATCTAAAAGATGATAGGTCTTTCAGTCTGTGGATTGAAATCTTTTTTTGTTTGTTTTGGTTTTTGTTTTTTAGCTTAAGTTTGTGCGTTTTGTTTTGTTCTTGTTTTTTTCTCTGAGAATTTTTCATGGGTTGGATCTATTCTCTAGTTCTCATAGCTATCATCTCACATATCCTTTGAAACTTTTTTCTTTTGCATAGCTTCTTAAGTTAGGGCCTTCCACCACTGATTTCCTTACTGCTTACTATTTGGATTTTTTCTGTTGTGTTTTTATTTAACTTAATAGTCTTTAAGTCCCAATGTGCTTCTTAATACTATTTTTTCCTCATGCTGAGTTCTTAATTTTTTTTATATTCCTGAGAGCACCGTATTTTTCTGGATTTTTTTCAATTCCTTATGGTAAATAATTTTCAGTGGTGTGCTTTTCTCCGTGTAGAACTAATGCACCTTTTCCCTTAGGGTGCAGAATTTTTTTATTGACTCCATGTTGACTTTCGAGACTGTCAATATAATACTGAATTTGTCATACCAGTACTGTTCTACTGAAGATATTTGCTAGATATGTTATAAGGAAAATAGAGAATTGGATTTTGTGTAGGCATTCCAAAAGGATATAATTGTTGTGGTATTTGTAAAAGATTTACCCATTTAAAATCATTTCCAGTATTATTAGAACTTAAATTTATGGTTATATCTTTGTGATAAGTTACCTTTTTCCCCAAACTGGTAAACAGATGTAAGAATTATCAACTTAAACTTTAGATCTAAAATAAAATCTATTACAAAGGAATAGCTGTTTTCCAAATTAAGTAGATGCTTGTTCTTTTTTTAGTGCTGTTCAGTTTTTCTGAAGCTTATCTTTGTTCACTAGGGTTGTTAGCACTTCCTCCAAGTCAGTGTTTAGAAGCCTTAAATAATTTAACTTCTGACTTGCTGGTACATTGTTAGAGAAACAAAACAATTCCAAGACCAAAACATGTTAAATAAGCAGGAAATATATACCCATTTGATTAAAAAATGGACAGTTGTCTTGTCTCTAGCTGTAATGTGGCCCTAAACACACATATGCCAAAGAAATCACATACAGATATTTGCATGCATTCAATAAACTATCCAATAAGTACTTATAATAAATGTCTGAGTTCAGTTAAAAGATTTGTGCACATTATTATTTAGGGATAGTACCAAGTCATTCAGAAATAAGTGCAAGAACAAATGGTTTATTTAGCTGCCTTTTCCACATTGGGCCTTGATGAGATAAGATACTCTGCTGTACTTTACTTTTAAAACTAACCATATTAAAACTAGCCAAATAACCTATATTTTCTCTTACTATATTATGATGTCTTTTTTTCCTTTGGCCTAAGTTTAATTTTTTTTAAAAGTGTCCTGAGTGCGACGTTGTTGGAACAATTTATCTATGCATTTTTTACTTTGGTGGCAGTGTTAGTCCTAGTATCAGTTTTTTCCAGCAGCCAAATGGCACTGCTGCTTTAAATTAAATCTCTCTTTCTGCCCTCTGCCCATCTTTTGGCTGTGTTGGGTGTTATGCTGATGTTTTTCTTAAAACAAAAACTGTAGATGGCTTATAAAAGAGTTTTTCCACAATAAGCTTATTTTTATTCCACATATTTATTCAGAATATCCTTTCAACTTGTTCTTCAGGTTATCTCCTTAGCCAGTTTCTAGAATTTACCCAGCTCTCAGTCAGTTTTCAGTCTCCTGTGCTAAACATGAGATTTCTTAGGCCTTAAATCAACTCCTTCTCAAAAAGAGTTAAATATCATCGTACTCCACCCTTCCTTGACCTTTGTCTTTTGCTGAAACATGTAACACAAGCAATATTTTTTTTCCTTTTTAGAAAGCAATGACAGAAACATATAACAGTAGGCGTCAAATAGTAATGATCACTTCAGATTCTGTCATTTATTTTGTTCTAAGTAACAGAAAACCTAATTTAAACTGTTGTAAAAAGAGCCTTTATTGATGCCTATATATGAAAAGTCCAGAGTTAATTCAATCAAGGCTTGACTCTATTTCTTTGTTCTGCCTCACTCTGTGTACTTCCTATCTATCTATGAAATATGTATCAAAATGATTAAAGCAATTTTAGATGTCATGTTTACACACCATATTTTCAGGAAAAATGAGAATGGATGGCTCTAGCATTCCAAGCAAAGAGTCTTATTGGAGTGGTCACTTGCTCACCTTTAAATAAACCACTACAGGTAATATGTTACATGGCTTTAAATAATCAGAACCCCTTCAAAGCATATGAGCAGCAAGGAGTAATAAAGTTGGGTACCAATGGGGTAGAAAAAGTAGGAATGGATTCTAGGTAGACACTGGGCATCTAAGGAAATGGGAAACACAAAGTTGATTTTCAGTCAAAATAGTATGTTAAATTCATGTTTTGGCATAGGGCAATAACTGATAAAATATGAAAAGAGAAAGCCAAAAGGTATAGTCATAATAATAAATAAGTTAAATATCTCTATAGAGTAGAAGCACAAAGTGATGAGTGGCGCTGCAGCTGTTCTAGAAGTGGGCAATGGCAGCCAGGAGTTTGGCTCCTGCCAGATGATGGGGCTTAAAAGTGCATCACACAAGACAAAGGATTGGAGTAAGGCTTATGGCTTGAAGTCAGGGCCTTGGGTAGAGATTCCCTAAGTGTGAAGAGGAGGCTGAACTTACCATTGACTACTGACAGAATCTAATGACTGGGCCTAGCGAGGTGGGAGGACACAGACATAGTCTCACAGTCAGAAACTAAACCAAACTTGGCTCAGTGACTGGATCTGTAATAGCCTTACTGTCACTTAGAGACAAGAGCTCAAACACACCTTTTATAAGACCTGGCTCTGAACTGCATCCCCACCTGATTCTGATATATAATATTATTTAAGAGTGAGATCAAAATAAAGCCATTTTCAAATTTACAAAGACTAAAAAAGTTTACTGCACAGATCCTTACTAAAAAACTATTAAAGGATGTACTTCAGCCAGAAGAGCAAATCCAAAAGGAAGGCATGGAATTTTTTTAAATGTTGATACATTTAGTTAACTATTTTTTAAGGGTTGTTTTTTTTTTTTTTTTTTTTGGTATTTTTTAAAGGTAAAACTAAAAGTCTAGGCAACAAAATGAAATGGTATATTCTGTGGTGGTTTTGCTATGGTCATTGTGACCAGAATAAATTTCTGGATACCTTTAGACTTTAAGAAAAATTATTAGAATGTAAAAAATTTAAAGATAACGAGTTAAAGAAAAATGCTGTCAGTTACTTCTAAATCAATAGAGAGGGAATGAGGATGATATAGAAAAATATGTAATAGTGCAAGAGATCGTAGGAAAGGGGGGAAAAGACAATAAACAGAAAACACAAAATAAGGTGGTGGAAATAAGTCCAACTACATCAGAAATCGTATAAAATGTAAATGGATTAAATTCACCTATGAAAAAAATCTTAAAGACAATTGAAAAGCAATCTAGTTCCTTGCTGTTTACAAGATAACACACCTAAAACAACTATAAAGGGTAAAATAGAAAATAATCCCCCCCAAAATATAACCAAAGATTAGAATTGTATCTTCAACTAAGAGTTTATACACCTTTTCAAGTACACATGGCAGATTAACCAAAAGTGACCGTGTACTAGGTCACAAAGAAAGTCTGTAAATTATAGTGAATCCCCATATTAAAGACCATGTTCTTTTACCACAATGCAAATAAATCACAAATTAACAACAAAAAGTTTTTCAAATTCCATGTTTTGGTATTTAAAATGCATTTCTGTATAATTAGTGGGCTAAAGAGGACATCATAGCAGAAACTATATAATATTTAAACTAAGCAACAATATGAAATATACATATGAAAACAAGTGGGGTCCAGCTAGCTTAGTACTCAATGTAAACTTGTAGTCTTCAATACATTTATTAAAAAACAAGATTAAAAGTGAGTTAAGGATACAACTCAAGAACAAGAAAAAAAAAGAACATATCAAACTTAAAGTATAAGAAAGAAATGGAAGAACAAAAATCAACAAAAGAGAAAACAGAAGCAATTAAACAACTGGATCTTTAAAAAACTTATTAAATAAGCAAACCTCTACTAATAATGATCAAGGAAAGAAATAAATTATACAAGAAAAAGCACAAGTAAACAGCATCAGGAACAAGTAGGGAGACAATACAGATATGAGATTTATTTTTTAATCATAAAGGTATATAATGAATTTTAAAATTAAACAGCTAAAAACAATATTATGTCATTATTATGTCACTTTCTGTGGGTCAGGAATATGAAAGTGGCTTAGCTGGGTGGTGCTAACTCTCAGAATCTTTCATAAGGTTATAGTTGAAGATTTCAGTGGGGCTACAGTCATCTAAAGGCTTGACAGTCTGGAGGATCTTTTTCAGGTCAACTCACATGACTCTTAGCAGAAAGATTCATTTCCTCACTGGCAATGGCAAAAGGTCTCAGTTCCTCACTGCACAGGCCTCTCTGTAGTACTGCTTGAGTGTCCTCTTAACATGGCAGCTGGCTTCTTTCAGAGCAAGTGAAACAAGAGACAACAAGGAGAAATCTGCAGTGTCTTTTATGATCTAGTCATGAAAGCCACTTCTACCATATTCTACCTATCTGAAGTGAGTTAATAAATCCGGTCTATACTCAAGGGGAGGGGACTTAAGCTCCACCTCTTAAATGGAGGTGTATTAGAGAATTTGTGGGCATAGTTTAACACATTGACTGCCACAGTAGGAAAAAAAAAGTTTCCCTGGGGCCACAGTGTTTTATTATGAAAATAGAATTAAAACTTAAAAAAAAATGATCCTTTCTAATTTAATGAAAAATTTGGGTTTTTTTCATTGTTTTCTGTGCATGAGTTATATGCTACTCCACGTGCTAGAATCAGTTTTTACGCTGCATGCCACTTGAATTGTGTGTGACTCACGACATACTTACTGAATTTGTTTCAGAGAATTGAGTCTTTATATATGCTTCATGAGGCCCCGGGCTCAAAACTAGTGTGAGTTAAATGCAACTCACATGGCAGTTAATGTGTTAAAACCACCACACTGTACTTATGTAAGTCTTATGTGTAATTTGTAGAAAATTCAAGAGAACCTATAGATATATTACTAGAACTAGTAAGAGTTCAACAAGATTGTTGATGCGAAATCAACACACATGCATTAATTTCATTCCTAGTATTAGTAATAACCAAATTAAAAATGTAATTTTAAAAGACTCTAGTCATAACAAAAATAAAAGCAATAGATATTTAAAAATAAAACTAATAAAAGATGTACAAGACCTTTATGGAGAAAATTATAAGAATTTATTAAAAGGTAGCAAAGAATACATAGATATTTATGTTAAAGGATGGGGTGACTCAGTTTAATAGATAAAAATTTCAATAGGGTTTCTGTTATACATGACAAAGCAATCCTAACATTCAGATGGAATTGAAAATAATAAATAATAAACAAAATGATTTTGAAGAACAAGGATAGGAGACTTGCAATACAAAATAGTAAGAAATATTTTAAAACCAAAGTAATCAAGACAGTATGATATTGATACATATATACCTCATAGGCTATTGGAATAAAATAGAGCCAAAACAAACACACATAAACAGATACTTGTTATATGTTAGAGCTACATTGTCCAGTACAGTAGCCATGATCACATATGGCTATTTGAATTTTAAATGTAAGCTGCCTAGCATTAATAACCACAATACTAATTCTCAGCATTCTGGTGTTCTTGTATTTAGTGCTGCTTTTAGGTATTTTTGATGATATATCTTTGTGGGGGGTTTGGGGGACATTTTTTAAAAGCTTTAAATATTTTTACCTTGGGACATGGTAAGGGAATTATATGTTACATTGTAATTTCAAATGTGTTTTTAAAAAAGTATCCTGTATTTTCATAAAGAGAAGGATGAAAATTGTCAAAGTGGATCTTCTGTTACAAAAATAATTTTAACTAGTTCAGAGACTTTCCACATAAGCAAAGTATGAAACTGACAGCATTTAAACTGATTCAGGTAACACTGACTAAATTAAGAGATGACAAATTGGAGGCTTTTTGACACAGAAACTAAAGCTCATTGTCAATAATAAATTGCAATTCCTACAAAAACAAAGAAGTAATTAAAAAGAACTATCTCAAAGAAGAGATAGAATATTTGAAGATGAAGGAATCCAAAGATGTGGAATTGCAATACCATTATGTTGCCTCTAATTATATAGAGAGGTTTTTCTGCAGCTGGAAAAATTTGCACAAAAATATGCTCACAAAAGTTAAAATTAGAAATATACATGGTATGCTAAGAGAGAAAATGGAATCATCTGAAATGCTCAATTAAAACCACAAAAGGCAGAAAAAGAGTAGAAGACAAAATAGGAACAAGGACAAGGGACCATGAGTAGAAAACAGTAATAGTTGGTAGCTATTAACCCAACTATATCAATAATTATTTTAAATGTCAGTGGTCTAAATGCAGCAATTAAAAGACAGAGATTGACAGAATGGATCAAAAAATAAGACCTAACTATATGTTGTCTACAAGAAACCCACTTTAAAGCTAATGACACATGTAGATTAAAAGCAAATGGGTGGAGAAAGATATACCATGCTAACACTAATTTTAAAATGTGGGAGTAGCTATATTAATTTCAGACAGAGCAGACTTCAGAGCAAAGAAAGTTATCAGGGATAAGAAGGAGCATTACATCATGATAAAGGGGCTCAGTTCTTCAAGAAGACATAACAGTCTTTAATGTGTATGCACTTGACAAAAGAGTGTTCAAAATATGTGAGGCAAAAACTGATATGACTGTGAGAAGAAACAGATGAACTCACTATTCTAGTTGGAAACTTCAGAACTCTTCTATTAGAAAGACCCAGCAGGCAGAAAATCAGTAAGGACATATTTGAACTCCATCCAACACCATCAGTCAACTGGATATAATCAACATCTATAGACTACTTCATCCAAAACAGCAGAGTGCACATTCTTCTCAAGCTTACATGAAACATTCACCAAGATAGACCATAGCCATAAGGCACACCTTTACAAGTTTAAAAGAACAGAAATCATACAGTGTCTGTTCTCAGACTACAAAGGAGTTAAATTACAAATCAATAACAGAAAGATAGCTGGAAAATCCCCAAATACTTGGAGATTAAACACACTTCTAAATAACACATGGGTCAAAGAAGAAATCTCTAGAGAAATTAATAAATATTTTGCACTAAGTGAAAATGAAAACACAATCTGTCAAAATTTGTGGGATGCAGTGAAAGCAGTGCTTAGAGGAAAATTTATAGCATTGAATGCATATATTAGAAAAGAAAAAAGATCTAAAATTAATCATCTAAGTTTTCACATTAGGAAACTAGAAAAAGAACAAATTAAATCCAAAGTAAGCAGAAGTAAAGAAGAATGAGAGCACAGTCAATAAAATTGAAAATGGGAAATCACTAGAGAAAATCAACAAAACCAAATGCTGGTTCTTTGGGAAAAAATCAATAAAATCAATAAGCCTCTAGCCAGGCTAAGAAAAGAGAGGACATAAATTATTAATATCAGAAATGAAAGAGGGGACATCACTCCAGATCCCATGGATGTTAAAAGGATAATAAATACTTTAACAGCTCTATGCCCACAAATTTGATAACCTAGATGAAATGGACCAATTCCTTGAAAGACACACTCTGCCAGAATTTACACTAGAAGAAATAGACTATCTGAATAGGTCTATATCTAAAGAAATTGAATAAAAAATTAATAACCTTCCAAAGCAGCATCAGGCCCAGATGGGTTCACTGGTTAATTCTACCAAACATTTAAGGAAGAAGTTATACCAATTCTCTACAACCCCTTTCAGAGAATAGAAGCAGAGGGAATACTTCTTAAAGACTCATTCTGTGAGGCCAGCATTACCCTAATACCAAAACCAGGCAGATATTACAAGAAAAGAAAACCACAGACCAGTATCTGTTATCAACAAAATATTAGCATATCAAACCCAACAATTTATGAAAAGAATTATGCATTACCATCAGGTGAGATTTATCCTGGGTATGCCAGGCTGAGTCAATGTTTAAAATCAATCAGTTAACATAATCCATCACATCAATAGGCTAAAGAGGAAAAACCACGTGATCACATCGGTAGATGCAGAAAAAAGCATTTAACAAAATCCAACACCCATTAATGGTAAAAACTCTCAGTAAACTAGGAATAAAGGGAAACTTCTTCAACTTGATAATATATATATATACACACACACATACACACACACACACACAAATCCTACAGCTAACTTTATACCTAATGGTGAGAAACTTGAAGCTTTCCCACTAAGATCAGGAACAAAGCAAGGATGTTCCCTCTCACCACTGCTTTTCAACATCATATTGGGAGGCCTAGCTAATGCAGTAAGATAAGATGAGGAAATAAAATGTATACAGATTGGAAAGGAAGAAATAACTGCAGATGACATGATCATCTATATAGAAAACTTGAATATATTGGCCAAAAAACAACCTGGAAATAATAAGCAATTATAGCAAGATTTCAGGATACAAGTTTAATATACAAAAATCGATTACTTTCCTATATACCAGCAATGAACAAGTGGAATTTGTAATTAAAAACACAATACCATTTACATTAGCATCTCCAAAAATGAAATACTTAGGTATAAATCTAACAAATATGTACAAGACCTATAGGAGGAAAACTACAAAACTGATTAAAGAAATCAAAGAACTAAATAAATGGAGAGATATTCCAGGCTCATGGATAGAGAGACAATATTGTCAAGATGTCAGTTCTTCCCAACTCGATCTATAGATTCAATGCAATCACAATCAGAATCCCAGCAAGTTATTTTGTGGATATTGACAAACTGATTATAAAGTTTTTATGGAGAGGCAAAGGACCCAGAATAGCTAACACAATATTGAAAGAGAAGAACCAAGTTAGTGGACTGACACTCCCCGACATCGAGACTTACTATAAAGCTACAGTAATCAAGACGGTGTGGTATTGGTGAAAGAATAGACAGAGCAATGGAACAGAATAGAAAGCCCAGAAATAGACATACACAAATACAGTCAACTGATCTTTGACAGAAAAGCAAAGGCGATGCAATGGAACACAGACAGTTTTTCAACAAATGGTGTTGGAACAACTGCACATCCACATGCAAAAATATTAATCTAGACACAGACCTTCACCCTTCACAAAAAATAGATCATAGACATGATCATGTAAACACAAAACTATTTGCATTTCCCTGGTGAATAGTGATGTTGAGCATTTTTTCGTATTTTTTTGGCCATTTGTCTATCTTCTTTTGAAAAACTTCTGTTCATGTCTTTTGCCCGCGTTTTAATGGAGTTAATTTTTTTCTTGCTCATTTGTTTGAGTTCTTTTTAGATTCTAGTTTATTAGCCCTTTCTTGGAAGTGTAGATTGTGAATGTTTTCTCCCATTCTGGAGATTGTCTGTTTGCTCTGTTGATTATTTCCTTAACTGTATAGAAGCCTTTTAATTTAATCAAGCCCCATTTATTTTTGTTACTGCTGCAATTGCCATTGGGGTCTTAGTCATAAATTCTTTGCCTAGACTGATGTCTAGGAGAGTTTTTCCTACATGTTCTTCTAGAATTCTTATGCCTCACATTTACATCTTTTATCCATCTTGAATTAATTTTTGTGAGTGGCAAGAGATAGGGATCCCGTTTCATTCTTCTGCATGTGGCTATCCAATTTTCTCAGCACCATTTATTGAATAGGGCTTCTTTTCCCCAGTGTGTGTTGTTGTCTGCTTTGTCAAAGATCAGTTGGCTGTAGGTGGATGGTTTTATATCTGGGTTCTCTATTGTATTCCATTGATCTATGTCTCTATTTTTGGGTGTTATTTTAAATGCATTGGGTTGCCATTGACATATTTAAAGCAAGGGAATGACATGAAATGATTTATGTTTTTGGAAGATTTTTATTTTCCTATGTGGAGAATGGATTGTAGAGGGGCAAAAGTGGAAGTGGAGAATGGTTAGGAGTTTATTATAGTCGGCTAGTTAGACGGTCATGATTGGACCATGGGAGCCATTAAAAGTTTTTTTAGCTTGGAAATGATGTTCACAAAGCATGGGATGAAAAAATGAACGTGGTAACCTACTGTAGATTGACTGGGGTAGGGGGTGACAGAAGAGAATGAGACAGAGACCAATTAGGAAGACATTGAAAAACTTCCTGTGTAGGATTGTTTGTTAGAGCATGAATTAAAAGTGGAGGCAATGTGAATGGAAAGGAAAAAGACGTTGCAAGACAATAAAAGAAGGAAGAATTGACTGGGCTTTGTGTCTGACTCAGTGTCAGGAGAAAAGATTGAAGCCTAATAACCCAGGCTTCATGGATGATTTGAAGCCTGGGTTACTAGGGAGGTATTAGTAGAGAATTTTGGAGCAGTGTCTTTGGGGTGTACGTATGGAGTGTTTGGTTTTGGTTTTGGGGTTTTGTTTTGTTTTTTAATGTTTTCCCATTGGGTTGAAAGGTGTTTGATTTTAGATGTGATATTGAGACCACAGCAAGATACCCATATGAGACTGTTTATAGAACTGCCCCGTGTATGTGCTCACGTGCCAGCGTACAGTACTTTTATTATGTCTCTGTCCTTGCAGAGCACCAAGCTCTAAGAGTTGCTCCCATCATTGCTGCTGACCTGCAGGGCAGAAATCTTTTTACCTGTTGTTACCAAGATGTGGAAATTTTGTGTGGAAACCCTTAATTCAAGAGGAACTTTTTTTAAGGGGAACTTTTACTGGGAAGCTAAGGAAAAAAAAAAGCTTTTTATATTTGTATATTGCATTATGGTTTTTAAAGTTCTGTATAATAACGCTGTTAAGTAGGTAAGGCAGATATCATTATCCCAATTTTGCAAATGAGGAAACCATGACTCTTAGAGTTTGACAAGTCAAGATAGTACCCTAGAAAATGGCAGTCAGAATGTACAATACAAACCTTTTGATTGATATCTAGTACTCAGTGCCTATCCTAAAGAATAATTCTTGATAAATCCACAGAGCATAGATCTCTTGATTCAAGTCCTTGAGTCTGCCTTTGCAGTTTATGGCTTATGATCATGTAACTGATTGTTTTTCCTAGCTTCAACCTTGTCTAGAGTGAGAGAGAAGTGGTAACTTTGGGTTAGTAGAACCCTGACATCAAGGTTTGATCCAATTCTCAATTCCTTCTAGATGCTGATTATAGTCTTCTCTGCAGTTACTAGTCCCCTTAGTGGCTTATCCCTTCCTCTCGACCTTATGCTCATTGTGGTTGCTTCTATATGTGCTGGTCCCCTGGATGGGTAAGGCATTTTCTTCCCTGGTAGAAGGAGAGTGATCCGCTTTGAGCCTTAGAAGACCAGAAGCTGGCTGAAGAGTGTTAGGGATGGCTGCGTAGACAGATTTCTTCCTGCGTGGGATGGCCAAAAGGAGGGTAAAGGAGAGATTGAGAGATATAAATGAGAAATATTGCATAAAGTGTGAGAGAGTAGAAAAGATGGACGATCTTGAGGTAGTTGTGGGTGAAGATCTGGGTGGTGAAACTAAGTCCCAAGTGTACAAAGTCCAAGTAAGAGCAACTGAAGTAAAGTAGAGAGAAAGATATTTGACATTAAGAAGTTCGAGGAGCTCTTGGGTTAATCTTTTCTAAGTGATATGTTACAGACCATCTAATAAAATGTAATTTAAAAACTAAAGTTTGGACCAGAGAAGATAGAAGAGAAGTGGTATGAAAGGACAGTGTATTTGGATAAAAGTATTTTAGATTTATTTGGATTCATATCACTGAGGGAGACATGCTAAAATATTAGTGGTAAATTTAATAGTTACCTTGAACCTAAAAGTTTGCCTTTAATTTGTTTGTGTCTGTGTCTGTTCTTACACTTCTCTACAGTTTAAGATACTAAGCATTTCATATTATAGATCATTTCCCCAAATCCAAAGCTTGTGAATTCTGAGAGTCTAATTTGTTTTATTTAATTAAATGTAAGAAAGTTGTCCTCCTGTCTATTGTTTGAAGACTATAAAGTCATTGTCTTTGGATAGCATTTTAAAGAACAATTTTGCTATCATAATTATCTTTACTTAATATAGTTCTCTTGACTACAAGGATAAAAATTTTAAGTGCCAATTGTTCAAACTTTAAAAAAATTCTTCATAACAGTATTATAATGCCTCTATGTACAGGTCATAGAGAATTTTCTTTAGATGAAGACATTTACCATATTATTCCAAATCTCCTTAGTATTTTTCATAGAGCAAATGACAAAATATTAAATAGTTTTGAGAGATTGAGACTAAGAACCAGAAGGAAAATGAGGTTTGTATTTGCCAGAACTAGCAAGAAAATTTAATTGACATTGTTTAAAAAAAAAAACTTTATTTAAAAGACATTTTCTGGAAAACAAATCTGGAAGAACCACGTAGCTGTTAAAACTTGAGATCCATAGTCACTGACCGTTCTTTCCCTTGTTGGTCACAGTGGCCTAGTAGGTCTTTGGGCAGTCTGTAAAAATAGTTCCACGGGAAACTGATACAGGGACTTGTCCTCTATTCCCATTTCTGAAAGATTCCCCAGAACTCTCTGAGTACGTAGATGTAAATTGAGCCAACTCACAGATATGTCATTTTAATAGAAGAGGCTGTGTGTAGGGGCCAGGTCTCAATCAGAAAGGGAATTGCTATAATTTATTGTCTTCTGCTCAAAATTATTATTCTACTGAAGAAGCCATCAAGACTGCTGATTCAGCTCTGCTTTAGAATATTGGCATTTCCCACTTCTTGCCCCACCTCTTAGGTTCCTAAATGGCAGCATGAGGAAAGCTCCAGCCAAAAAATACAACTTCTGCCTGTGATCTTTTACTTATTTTTATCCTTATAAACTGGGCTAGAAAACCTGGGATGAGGGAGGGGAAGTCTCGATTTTTCTTTCTTGAACCCTAAGCCATTTCTAAGCATATGCTCCCTACTTTCTTTTCTCTGAGTATCAAAAATGCCTCCCCAAAATAGGTTCAAAGGAGAGAAAACAAGAAAAGAACCAAAGGCTCTCTTGAAAGCCTCAGATACTCCTCAACTCTCTTAGACATAAGACTATTTATTTCCTTCCTACCAGAGGTCACAGCATTAAATCTTATTATTTCCAGTGGAGAGAAAGGAAGTATCTGATATCCCATATGGTGAGTCATTCTACCGTTTCTCAATCACTGTGTGTCTGTACTATAAACGTGCTATTTTTAAAAGGCTATTTGGCTAAGTTGCCTCCTCCGTCCGCTCTCCAGTTGTTTTTTGTTGTGTATCTTATTTACAAGGGCTCCTAGAGGTTGGAGTGGGTGAGGTGGGATGTAGGTCTAATAAGGATATGTAAAGAGTTCTGAATTTTAAGGGTCTACCCAGGCCATAAACGTAAAACATCACGGTAAGCGTAGACTAGAGTGATTTGCGTAGCTTTGCACGCAATCAGACCACACATCAGAGAAGTCTACTAGATTCTCTCTGGCATTGTATAGCCTAGGGAGGAGGGCCCCTGTCCACCCAATGTTACCAGAATGTACATTCCACATGAAAGATGCAGTACATGCTAGCACCCATCTAGCACATAATTTAGAGCACGGAAGAGTACAGATTACAATAGAATTATGAAAAATAAACCATTATGTTGAAGTTGATGTATAGTCATGCATCACTTAACGACAGCGACTTTCTGAGAAATGCATCGTTATACAATTTCGTGTTGTGCAAACACCGTAGAGTGAACTTACAAAACCTAAATGGTATAGCCTACTACACACCCAGGCTATATGATATAGGCTCTGCTCCTAAGCTACAAAACTGTACAGCATGTTACCGCACTGAATATTGTAGGCAATTGTAACATGATGATAAATACTTGTGTATCTAAATATATCTAAAGGAAGAAAAGGTACAGTAAAAATACAATATTATAATCTTATGGGACCACCAATTGTATATGTGGTCCATCATTGACCGAAGTGTCATTATGTGGCACCCCTCTGTATGTTATATTTCTACCATGAATCATGAATAGGACTAGAACCTTAGGGGGGTGAGGAGTAGCATGTAAAGTTACAGCCTTGCTGGCTCTCAGTGTCCTTATTTGTAAAATAATGAGATTGGGTTAGATGATCCTGGATGGCCTTCCAGCTCTAAAAATTTCATGGGAAATACAGTCATGTAGGCTAGATGTGTAGTAGACACATCTAGGTTTGTATAAGAATCTAAGGACACTCTAAGATGTTCACATAATGACCAAATTGCCTGACAGCTCATTTCTCATAACGTATCCCTGTCATTAAGTGACACATGACTGTAGTTAAGTTTCTTCTAAGAATACAATTAATCTCATGCCTTCAAACTCATTTGAGGTGAAGTCTGGTTTAAGTTGTGTGGACTATTTAGAAAATAATGAATATTTTTCAAAACTTGTTCCTATATTTGAAACGATACTGGATAAATGAATAAGTAAGAATGCCATTTAAGTAGCACTTTATATAAATTAAATCTGCTATATAAATGAAGTCTGCTCAGTTGGGTTTAGTGAGGTTTAGGTTTCTGAATAGGCCTGGAATCATATTTATGCTATTAATTGTCTTGATAGACTTTTTTTTAAAAGGAAAATTGAACTTCATCCCAACTCTGGCTTTTCACAAAATCACAATTAGGGAGAATTATAATAAGTAACTGAAATGAAAAAAAGAAATTTCAAAGGTACTCCTCTTGCTTTATACCTGTACTAAATAGATGCTGTAGTTGAACTTGAAGCCCCAATAGGCCACAAGGTGGCACCATTAGTCCATAAATAAAGTTCTGTTGTAGCTAGAAAAACCTGATTTTTAAAAAATTAAATAACTCTATTACATAAGTAATACATATGCATGAAAGACTTCACATTGACTTTCCAGTGCTTACTTAATGTCTTTATTATATAATTACAGGTTATAAACTGGAAACTTCCTAGGGAGGAATTCTCTTGCTAAGAATTTAAACATGGTAAAATTACATAATAAAGATCTTGGAAAATACTAAAGGTATTAGAATAAAATAAAATATCCAAAATAATCAGTATTCCTTTTGTGAATAGTTAATTTTAGTTTACTTTAGTCCAATATCTTTTCTAAAAGTTGAATTGTAACTAAACTCTAGTAATGCAATATAAATATTGCCAGAAATATATCAGAAAGCCTTGCTTGGTGTTTTTTGATTTCCTGATGGAGAAAGAAAAATTTAGGTAAGTATTTTCTCGTTATCCCAACCAGTAAAGAAATACTTGAGAATAATGAGTCTAGGAGTTTAGTCACTTCCTGTAAAGAAGAAGACATTTCCAAATATTTTATTGTTGTTTTCCCATGCTTTAAAAAGTTTACTTTGTGGGAGATGATTACAAAGAGTTAATTCAGAATATGTGTGCTAGGCTGTTTCCTATAAAGTAAGAAACACTTCCAGATATTGTTTTCCCACAGTTTAAAGAAGTTCACTTTGAATGAAATGATTGTAAAGAGTTAATTTGAAATGTGTACACTAGACTATGTTTCCCCTTATGTAATCTTTGATGAAGAGGTTTGCTAAACTAATTCATTAAATAAAAAAGAATCTTATGAAACAAACTTAGTGACTTGGGTTTTTTTAACTCATGAAATGAGTATAATGATAGTATGTACTTACCTTATAGAGTTTCTATGAGGATTAAATCAGTTATTACAGGAAAAACACTTAGAACTGTGCCAGGAGTATAACTTAATCAATGCCAAATATTGTGTATCTCAAATGTTGCTAAGCAATTGTTTGCATAGTCATAGCAGACATACAAACAAGAAATTCTTTTTTCCTTTTTCATTAAGCTTAGTTCCCTAAGAGCATCTACTAAGTAATACCTGATTAACCTCATTTTAATTATTATATGAACTTAAAATAATGAACTGACCTTTCTGTAAGTATCATTCTTTAATTCACACACTTCAAATTAACCTCACCTTGACTATGTTAATGAAGTTTTAATTATGAAGTTATTGATAGCTTGGCATTGAAGATATGAAATTAATAATTTTAGACACAGCCAAGTTAGGCTAAAATGGAAGTACCACATAATGTGAATACTCCACATATTTTGATACAAAGTAAAAACGTGTCTGTTTGTGGTGGATCCAGATCTATCTAAAAATTCCTCTTTTTGAGCTATTATTTTTGAGCCTTGGGAATGAAATTCAGAGGGTTCTACTTTTAAACTTTCTTCCTCCAGTGTTCTTCATAGTACTGGGATATCCTGAAAGGATAGTGTTTTCTTCCTTTTATTTACTTGCTACTATGCTTTCAGAAAGATGGTGACCCTTTTCCTTTTTTAAGAACCCAAAGTAAATACTCACATATTTTGTTCATTTTTAGGACAGATAACTCAAAGGTTAAAAATTGGAATCCTAGCCATGTCATCAGTGAGAATTTACTTCCTAGGCACTTCTAATACAATCCTCAAAAATAATAAATAAGTAAGGATCTTAAATCCAGCCTAATGTATGATGAACTATTAAATATAAACCAGAATCTTGGAAGTTTTATAATGAGCAAAGAAAGTATTGCATCAAGATTGCTGTCACAGTAAAATTATTCACCCATGAAGAAATGAGATGGTTCCACAGCCATCTATTAGTCAGCCTCATCTGTGTCACATTTTTTAAACATATTGTCTAAGAACCTATTGTGATAGTCAAATTTGGACCAAAAGGATTATTTTAAAATTCTTTTAGACTATCTACATTTTGATTGGCTGAGAATGTTACTGAATTTGAATCTATGTAATAGGAAAAATATAGAGCAAATTCTTTTTTAACATGCTAAGGAATTCAGTAAGAAAATTGTGGTAAATACATGCAATAGAATGCAGTTGTCCTTTGGTATCCATGGGAAATTGGTTTCAGCACTTTATTTAGATACCAAAATTTGCAGATGCTCAAGTCCCTTATATAAAATGATGTAGTATTTGCATTTAACCTATACATAGCCTCCCATATACTCTAAATTATCTCTAGATTGCTTATAATACCTAATACAATGTAAAATGCTATGTAAATAGCTGTTATACTGTATTGTTTAAGGGAATAATGACAAGAAAAAAGTCTTTATGTGTTCATACAATTGCAAGGTTTTTTCCATATATTTTCAATCTATGGTTGGTAGAATCCATGGATTCAGAACCAGGGATGCAGAAGGCCATGTTACCAATGTTCTGTAACAATTTATACAGAACATGGAAGGCTGTTCACAACATTGTAAGTAAAAAAGTTTAACATTGGTAGGTATAATATGAATTAAATATGTATATTCGTTTGGGGAAAAAAAGCTAGAGGACTATAGCATCAAAGTATTAGTTATTTCTAGTTGGTAGAGTTATGTATAACTTTTATTTTCTTCTATTTTTTCATATTCTAAAAATTTTTACAACGAACTGCAGAACTAGTCATAAGAAAAAAACATTACTTTAAAATTCTGTGACAATGAACTTAATTAAACATACATTCAGGAAAGAATTATGGGATTCTCCCATGTCTAAACTTCAAGAAAAATTAATGTACCAGGCACCATACAATTTCTGCCAGGATATATAGAAAAATCAGACTTGTTTCTTGCCTTCTAGAAGCATGGTCTGACAAGAGTTTTAGGACAATGTTGGGTAAGCAACAAAGTTTTATAGTAACTATTTTCTCCTGATTATCTTGATAACTGTATAGAGGCTGCATGGCTCATTGGAAATATAGAATAAATATGAGGCCCTACTCTGCCAGTTACAATTTTAATTGTTAAAATTCCTACTTGCTCACTGCTAGATTTTTCACTTTATTTTTTATTTGTTTGTTTTTATTAAGGGGGTATAAGTGTTTTTATTACATGGATAACTTGTATAATGCTTAACACATTGACTGCCACACTAGAAAAAAAATTTTCCCTGGAGCCATGGTGTTTTATTATGAAAATAGAATAAAAACTTAAAACAATCCTTTTTAATTTAATGAAAAATTTGTTATTTTTTACTGTTTTCTGTGTGTGAGTTATGTGAAACTCACGCAGTGCTAGAATCAATTTTTATACTTCACGCCACTTGAGTTGTATGTGACTCACGACATACTTAATTGAATTTATTTCAAAGAATTGAGTCTTCATAGGCTTCACGAGGTCACAGGCTCAACACTAGTGTGAGTAAAATATAACTCACATGGTAGTTCATGTGTTAAGTCAGGGATTTTGGTGTGCCCGTCACCGGAATAGTGTTCATTGTACCCAATAGGTAAGTTTTTATCCCACACCCACTCTCCCACCTGCCCCCCTTCTTGGTTTCTCATGTCCTTTATATCACCTTGTGCCCATGTGTACCCATCTATTAGCTCCCACTTAAACATGGCTTTTTTTCTTCCCCAATATTTGTGGATTTGTGCATAGCTCAGGTCTTAAGAACAGTAATTTTAAAGTACTAGCAGTTAGGATTTAATGACTTCATTGGAAGTTCTTGTTTTATGGTTCTTTGAGGTTATTTTACATTTTGAAACAACTGTATCCTTTTAAAAGTGTAAGAATAACCAAGTAACATAGAGACCCCAGACTTTGTAGTTCCATTTACTGTTTAGCATTCGTTTTCTCAGTTTTAGTACTTTTCTTTGACATTAGAAAATGGCGAGGATAATAAGATCTGATCAAGTGTCTCTCCAGCTATGCCAGTTTTTCCTTGCATTTTGCTGAAATGTCTGATGTTTTGATTCCTAATCAGAATTGCTGTGAAGGCATGATATAGTCAGTCCATTCGAAACAAGAATGTAGCACTTAGTCTTGCCTTTCCCAGTGACTTTTCAAAATGAAAAATAAATCAATACATTATGTATTCTTGTTGATAGCGAATATAGGAGAATGACTTAAAGTTATGATATAGTAGGTGTATATTAATAATAAAATAGAACATGTTCTCTTCATTAGTTCTTAACTATCACAAATACTACCGTAAAGTTTTGTAGGTTGACCTGAGATTGTAGATCCAGAGTTTGAGATACAAAAGAAAAAGAATATTAGAAATAACTTTCTATCAAGTCAGTGAATCATAAGCTTCCACAAAAACCTCCTTATTATTTTGTTACTTGGGTTGCAACAAGCACTGTTTGACATTTGGAGCTTTTGTTGCTGAGATTAGGTGACTGTCTCATCCCAAAGGATGAATGGCTCCATCCTCGTGCAGTCTCTTGGGCAGAGCCACACAGCACAGCGTGAGGAGCTTTCAATGCTAGATCGCCCTGGTTCTCCAAGACCCGACCCTCAGCGTTCTGCTTTTCACCACTCCATCTAGTCTGCCTCTGAACCAGTCAATGGACACCGTCCCTTATGGACACTGTCCCTTAGGAACCAGGGCCCTGGTTAACAACCAGCACGCTTTATGGGGCTTGGCAATTTCCATATTGACTGTTCTTGTACTGGGCCAAATGGTTTTTTACTCTGCCAGGAACCAGTTCTTTTTTTCTTTCTTGGAGGTTTTTACTCTCCACTAGATGTCACCCCATTGCCAGAAACAGCTCTATTTCCAGGGGATCAATGTTCTATGCAAGCTTTCTTCAGTACAGGAGAGGACAGTCTCTCCAGAACTGTACCCAGCCTAGGAAGGATAATAACTATTATTTTTTGAGTGCTAAGTCATACAGCTAGTAAGTAGCTGAGCTGGGGTTCAAAGCCAGGTACTCCAGCTCCAGACACATTCTGGGATTCTGGGTGGAGTACCCAAGCCCTCTTAACAGCATCTGACAATAGGAAAATGGCCTCTTTATGGTACATTCCTAAGAGTGGCCCCTTTCAGGAGAGTCAGACAGCCGCATCTCTCTCCTTCCTGCTTTCTCCACCTCTAAAAGCAGCCTTCCTTGTGCTTAGCTTTCACATTCATTCATAGAGGAACACACTCAGCCCTCAGTGAATCTTGAGAGATGCTAGTTCACTGTTCACACTTTTATTAGTGTAGAAAGGTTCTTATTAAACACTCCCTTTGGTTAACACCAGGGAATCCACCTCACAAATGCTTGGTTTATGCCCTTCTGTAAATAACCTGACAGACAAATGACTGGAAAGATGACCTTACGTTCTTTTTTGCATGGGAGAGAGAGGCACGTTCACACTCAACAGTCTTTCAGTCAAAAGCTTTAGGCCTTCATACGACCCAGCACTTGTACTCCCGACCATCTATCCCAGAGAAAGACTTACATTCACATAAAAACCTGTACAAAAATATTTGTAAAAGCTTTAACATAATAGCCAAAAACTGGAAACAACCAGATGTCCTTCAGTAGGTGAACTGTTAAACTCTGGTACATGCATACCATGGAGTACTACTCAGCAATAAAAAAAGAACAAACTGTTGATTCACTTACAACCTTCATGAATCTCCAGAGATTTATGCTAAGTGAAAAAGACAGTCCCAAAAGGTTCCGTGTATGGTACTGTATGGTTCCATTTTTAACATTATTGAAATGATAGAATTACAGAAATTGAAGACAGAGTAGTGGTTTCCAGGGGTCAGAATGGGAGGGAAGTAGGTATAGCTATAAAAGGAACAACATGTGAGCGATTCTTTGTGGTGATGGAAATGTTCTGTGTCTTGACTGTATCGATGTCAATATCCTGGTTATGGTATTGTATTAAGTTATTAAGTATGAAATGTCCGATTTCCTTAAGTACCAAGTTTGACAGTTGATATCTCTGCCGTTTCACTTTGATACTTCTTGTTTTATTTTATTGTGAAGGTACATCCTCAGTCTTTCAAATGCACGTTTGGCTTGTGATTATCTTTCATATTTTTTTTTAGAGCAATTATCATGAAACCATGCATAAGTCAAAAATTTGTGTTATTTTTGGATGTAAGTTCCATCATGGAACCAATGTAGCACAGACAGCTCAAAATATCAACGAAGTGTTTGGGAAGGATGTGGCTAATGAACGCACAGTATGTGGATGGTTTGAGAAGTTCTGTTCTGGTGATTTCAATTTTGAAAATGAGCCACGTGGGCAACCTGAGATGGCAAAACTGTGTCTAAACAGGCGCACACTTTGATTAATTGTACTGCTTCTTGTTTGAGGTCTAATAAACTACACCTTTGATTCAAAATCGGACATTTCATATTTAGTGACCTAATAGTGTAGTTTTGCAAGATGTTACCATTGGGGGAAACTGCATAAAGGGTACACAGGGTCTCTGTTATTTCTTACAACTGCATGTGAATCTATAATTATCTTTATCTTTTTTTTTTTTTAAGCCAGTTAAATTCAGCAGTGGGGGGTTGTATACCAATTTTAGTGACACTAATGTTAGTAAGTTCTGATAACCCACTACCATCGGACCAGCCTATAATTATCTTTAAATAAAAAGTTTAATTTAAAGGATCTTTAGTCCTCTTCACCCCTTGGACAACAGTTAATAATATGTTCTGATTTTTATTCACTTTCTGATTTCTTGGGGAAGCTATTGATAGATTTCTAGTGATTAAGTTCTAATTGAGGTCTTAGAAATCTTCTTGGCAAGTTTCTAGTAATTTAGTCTAAGCATTTGTATAATATTAAATATGAATCACATATAAATCTGTAATTTGATGGTGTGTTTTCTTATGGGGCCTAGTCATATCAAAAGAAAATGGCACAAGCATCGTCTTTCTCATGGATTTAAGAGAACATTAGGATTATTGGGGGGTATAACTATATGATCTATCTCCAGATGAAAAACAAAACTTGTTCTTTTCATAACGTGAACTCTACTACCTTCAGAAGAACTCACTCGCACCATTTTAATTAACATTGAAAATTGAAGTCCTATGTTAGTGAGAGAGGCTTTAAGTTGGGAAGACTGCTTCAGTGGTCAGGACAAGAGTGGAAAAGTACTAGGCTTTGGGTGAATGCATAGTGTTTGTTTAAGGAAATAAAATTAAGTGGCTCAGTGATATGAAGTTTGTCTAAATTGATATGGGATCACAGAAAACTAGGAAATAATTGAGGAGGGCAGTTGGTTTGTGTATTATCGTGTCTTCATCTTATTTACTGATACTTTTGTGGGACTGAACCTCACATACAGTTTGTCAGCCACTGCCGTCAGGTCCAACCTAGCACTGATAGCCCTTAGGAGATACAACCTGACTTACATGTCGTAAATGGAGCTTCGTAAAATACCATTAATTATTTCCCTATATAAATTTATTTAAAGGGATTTGGCAACAGTGAGCATGAATAATGAGTTAAAAGTTAACCTGAATTTCAACCTGACCAAGAATTTGGGATTTGGATTTTATATCCCACCACTTAGCATGGTATCTGGCACATTTCAGGCACACAGTAAATGTTTGTTTAATAAATTAATATTGCTTTTTTTGTGGTCCATGTTCCCTCCAGAGAAGAGTTGAGTGGGCAGACAGGGTAATCACACAGTCTTTCAGCGCACAGAGGTGCAGCCTGAGTGGGCCCCGACACAGCAGAAGCGTGAGAGTGGGGCGGCACTGTGGTGAAGACTGCAGATGGATTTGGGCCAGATTTTCCTTCACACTGAAAAGAAGGAGAAAGGACAATCTCAGGGACAGATTTAAAGAGATTTAAGTACCAGCATTCGAGATAGATTAGAAATATTTTTTCTTAAATGTATCCTGTTTGGTTTAAATATAAGTATTGGCTGTTTTTACCTTTTTTCCCCCCATCACAAATAGTACTTTATTTCTAAAAATGCTTTTGTGGACTAATCTGGGAGGTAGCCTCCTTTTGTAATGTGAAAAATATGCATTCTGAATTCCAAATAATGACTGGGCGTGAATTTTCAGAGCTCAGTTTGTTCTGTACTGATGGCACATAATTTGATGCTTTTTCTTTTCTCTTTCTGTCCATGCTTTCTTGTTTGTGAGCAACAGAGCCGCTCCTTATTTTAAGCCATTCTTTTCTTCCTTTCCACTACCTTATTACCCATCAGGTACTTTACTAGCCTCACAAGTTGATGCCTCCCCCATAGATTTTCTGGTTAATACCTGCAGGCCCCACTAGCCTGTCTGTATCTAATAGAACAGCAAGTTCTTTTTCATGCCATACCTTTGTTATAACTGAATTTTCTATTTACTGTAGATCCTTGCTGGCACATTGCAGCATTATTTTTGTTGAACCTTCTTAAGAATTCAGAGCAACTGCAGAGTGGCAACTGAAAGACAGATCTCACCTTAGGGCTTTCGTGAGTATTCTCTATCGTGGACTCGCAGTGTGTGAGACCTTCAGTGAACTGTGGCCTTGCTGTAGGGCAGACTTAGTTCTGTGATCAAGATGAAAAATGGTATCTATTACTGGACTTATTAAATGTGGGTGTAAGTTTAGCAGTTTCTCAAGGACTCAGAGAAACTGACAAAATACACTACACTTATTCTTACCTAAAAAATAGACAAGAACAGCATGTATTTTTTACTGAGCCAACATTCAGAAGAATCTCAGTCTGTAAACCACAAGAATTCTTACTGTGTTTGAATCAAAAATACAAGTAGATTGTTTTTTATTACCTATTTTTACAGAATTTAGTCAAAACACATTACCTCTTGAAAATCCCTTGATATATTATTTTTTAAAAAGTTTGTGGGAGCTTTATCTTCTTCATGATCCAATCCAGTAAATACTGTAAGGAAAAATAGATTACCTTCAAAAAAGAATTCTTGACTATTTTATTGAGTAATTTCTTCTCATTGAGTTAATTTTAAAAAAATCATTATATAGTATCATAATATGAAGTTTATCTTGACCTCCATAATTCTTAAGCAGATTTCTCTCTTATTTGGAATTAACCTTAAGAGCTCCTTCTCACCCTTCATATCCAATGAGTCATTAAGTTGTGCTAATTCTATCTTCTCTATTCCTCTCCAGTATGTCCCCTTCTATCTACCACTGCCTTAGATCAGGCTGTCATCACTTCTTGCCTAGATTACTACATTGCCTACTGATTGATCTCCCTCCAATCTTTTCCTCTCCAGTCCAGCCCCTCCATATTGCCATCTGGGTAATCTTTCTCAAAGACTGTAAGACTGTGCCATTTCCTTGGCTTAAAATCCTTCAATGGCTCCTCACTGAAATTCAGGTATAATAAACCTTACAGTGGAGTTGTTAGGAAGATTTTTTTTTTTTATTTTATTTTTTAGAGACGGGGTCTCGCTCTTGCTCAGGCTGGTCTTGAACTCCTGAGCTCAAGCAATCCTCCCGCCTCGGCCTCCCAGAGTGCTAGGATTACAGGCGTGAGCCACCGCGCCTGGCCAAGGAAGATTAAATAAAATTCATTAAAAGCCCCTAGTTGGTGCCTGGCTCAGAACAGGACCCAGTATATGCTAATGCCACCCCACCCCCCTGCCCTTTTTCCGCAGAGAGCCTATGGCAGCAGCAAATCCCTAGTGTAAGGCAGCCCAGGACTAGCAGAGAGTGGCTTTGCTGGGAAACCAGGGGCCAGGAATCTCACCAAACTCAGCAGCCATGTTTTCCTGCATCCCCTTGAGGTTAGGCACAAGAATAGATTGGTTTGGCATCCAATTCCATCAGTGTTCCAGAAAGAAAGATTTCACCTGATCAACTATGCAAGCGAAAGGCCATCTGTAACTAAGCTTTGGTAACCTTGGGAGTAAGAGGGCCATCTCTATAAATGCATCAGTCACTGCCTTTCTGTTTTCTTGTTTAGGTTTGTTTTCTCTTCAATTTCTTAGTAAAATTTCTTTTGACAGGCTTTAACTTTTTCTTAAATGAACCAAGGGAAGAGAGAGAGAAAGACCTAATAGTTTGCACTTTGGTAAAGCAGAATGTTCTGAGAGTTCAGGCATGCCAGTAGGGCGAGGAAGCATCAGTGAGAGGTGTGGGCAGTCTGGTGAGCTGGGTTAGTCAGAGGGATGAGACTCATATTGGACCCTCCTGGGGGTGCTGCTTTTGTCCTGCCTCTCTATTCCCAGACACCTACTTTTTCCCTCACTTCTCAGTCTTCAGACAACGGGAGTGTGGCAAAATCGGCATCGAGAGAGCCACAGAACAGAGCGGAATAGGATTAATACTGCAAAAAGACAGATAATCTGAACTGATTTCATGATATTTCCAATTTTTAAATTCAGTTTGTTACTTTCTTATTAGCCTTTCTCTTTCTATGAAAACTTGAAATTTGTACTATAAAGTTCTAGCAGGTCATAATTGAGTGTGTTATTTCCATGCAGGTAGTTTTGTTTACCAGATAGAATATCTCAAATACAAGAAGAAGCAAATATATGAAAGAGAATTCTTTTGTATTAAATAAGAATGTCTATCAGCAGGGGCATTTATATATATTTTATGTATAGGTAGTTCTTTTAAGTTTAAAGATCACATTATCTATGTCTTCTGACAACGCAATAAATTTAAATCTAAGCAATTATGCCTTGCTTAACTTTAAAAATACCTCTTAATCTTTTTATATGGTGAAAAGCAAAATAGAGCTTTATAGCAATTTAATTGTAATTTTTGATCCACAAGATGTGAAGAAAATAAAACATTTTAATGGAAAATAAAGTATAATTGATAACTTTGTTATTGTTGTTTCTGTTTGGTAAGGTGATTTATTAGAGCAGGAGGTCAAGAAGGATAAGAAATAGTGCTTTTCTGTGTGGCTTTATTGTTGATTTCATCTGGTTTTATCGAATCTTACCTCATATTTCATTATAGGCGTGTTCTATCCATCATATCAGAACAATGTCCTACGTTTTTGTAAATGATTCTTCTCAGACTAACGTGCCCTTGCTACAAGCCTGTATTGATGGAGACTTTAACTATTCCAAGCGGCTTTTGGAAAGTGGCTTTGACCCAAATATTCGTGACAGCAGGGGCAGAACAGGCCTTCACCTCGCAGCAGCCCGAGGGAATGTAGACATCTGCCAGTTACTGCATAAATTTGGTGCTGATCTTCTGGCCACAGATTACCAAGGAAACACAGCTCTTCACCTTTGTGGCCATGTGGATACTATTCAATTCTTAGTTTCCAATGGACTCAAAATTGATATTTGGTAAGTTCTCTGTGGTTTTTAAAGTCTAGTTATTTCTTCCCATTATTCTCTCAACCGTAGTCTGATCTCAGAGTCTGCTGATTTTGTTTCCTCATTTATCAAGTGTAATGACAAGTTCAGAAGGCACTGGAGACAGCGTTATCTTGTTAGGTGAATGAGGGAACAAGGGAATGACTTCTAGATTTGTGCTGAAGCAGTGTAATTTTGTCAATGAAAATAGTGGCCAGTTTCTGCTACTAATTAATTGTATAGCATAAGATGGGGAAAAAGAAGAAAAAGAGTAATATTTGTTGAAAATCTGTGAGCTAGACTGTGTTTACTTATGTTAGCTCATTTAATCCTCAGAGTGAATAGCTCTCACGGTAGGTGTTATCTTCATTTTACAGATGAGATAGTTGAGACAAAAAGGATTACATGATTTGACAAAGGTCACAGAGTTTATGAGGGACAGAGCTGGAATTTGAACCTAGTTCCGCTGACTCCAAAGCTCATGTGCCTTCTGTCGTGTAATATATTGTACTAGCTTCATAATCTGTCTGGGTTCCAGAGTCCTTTTTAAACTGAACCATCTGAGGAAGTCATGGGGTTTTTTGTTTGTTTTAGTGATACCCTGTTGCTTGAGTGGGAAAGATGTAAAGACCACTGAGTTTGACCTTTAAATTACAGTTACATGCTGCCCTAATTTATTGGTACCATAATGCCCCTGAATCTGAATAAGACAATAAATGGTTCTATTAATGTGAATTGACTGCAGGATTTAATGTGATTTGAGTTCTCCCTGTTATTAGTGGTAAATAGCTGAGTGAACCGAAGCAACTTATTTGACTCCTTTTTTTTTTTTCTTTTTTTTTTTTTCACCGCTCCCCCTCCCTCTATTTGACTCCTTTTTAAAAAAATTCTTAGATTTTTTTCTCTATGTACTCTTCCCATAAAATGTAAATGTCAGATAAGACTGAGTCTAGAACTAGACTTTCCAATTAGTCTCTGAGAAGATGGTCTCTCTTTCTTTTATTTACTGTCCTTTATCCACTCTTTTGCCTATATATATATATTCTCTTTTGCCTTTTCCCTGGAAGGAAAAAAATAGATTAATTCAAAATTCAGCTTCTGCCTTGACCTTTGGCTCTGCTCTGGGTTTTAGTTTTGAGTTAATCGGGCTCATCTTTTCTTCACTGAGATCTACACAAATGGGCACTAACAATGTAACTGACAATGTAGTATAACTGCTATGATGGTCTCTTTATTTTTTGAACACTTTTAGCAATCATCAAGGTGCTACCCCCTTAGTTCTAGCAAAACGCAGGGGCGTGAATAAAGATGTCATCCGATTGCTGGAATCTTTGGAAGAACAAGAGGTAAAAGGATTTAACAGAGGAACCCACTCGAAGCTGGAGACCATGCAGACAGCTGAGAGTGAAAGGTACGTGAGATGTTTATTTATTTATTTGTTTATTTTTTATTAATTAGAGACAGGGTCTCACTGTGTTACCCAGGCTGACCTTGACTCTTGGGCTCAAGCAATCCTCCTGCCTCAGCCTCCTCAGTAGCTGGGACTACAGGTGCAAACCACTATACCCATCAAGATAAAATTATTTAAGGGTCGAGTCATTTTGAGTACCTGAATCTTTTATGGTGACTTTGTGAGCTTTATATTCATTTGCCTTCAGGTGCAGAGTTTTGATACTTTCCTTGAACTTTATATAGGCCCTTATGGCTTCAGATTACAATTGAAAAGCTATAAACAGAAAGTACTACGTGCTCACATGCACATAGTGTTCTGTTAGCCACTTGCTGTATTGACAGCGCAAGGGAGAAGAATAGTTCAGAGCTGAATCTAAGGGAAGGAAGCAGGAGTTTGAGAATTTTAAGTACAGGTCACAAAAAAATAGAATTTCAAAAAAAAGAGGAGAAACATAAGTAAGCCTAAGAAGTTGAACAATGTTAGAAAAGAAACAATAAAACAGGAGAGGGAAAGTAAGAGAAGATTTAACACATACACAACTCAGGAATGTGAAAGTGACTTTCAAATGAATTTGGAACTAATGAAATTTGGGCTCCTGTAAGTAATTGAAGCTAAGATGTAGTGACTGACGGGGTGTGAAATATCTCATCATTTTTCATCTAGAAGCAGTGGAGAACAGAGTTCAGGGAGCTCTGAAAAGGTGGCAAACCATCTTTTCTCCTGGCCTCACTGGCTCAACAGGTAGTCAGTAGGCCAGGCCTAGTTGTAGCAGCATATAGCTGGGTCGACCACCATGGAGTTTCAGCCTTCCAGATTAAACAAGTGAGGTAAGAAGGATCATGAGCTCACCGTAGTCTCATCCCAGAGTTTTCAGTACAATATGAATAGAACAAACAAGGGCCCGCATCAGCATCAGCTGTTGACCTAGAAGCTGATTGACCAGGACTGGATTTAGGCTCACGTAGACCACTTATCCCATCAGGATCATTGTTGGGATTATTGTTTCTGTGAGTTCTAAATGAAATCCTCTCTAGTTTTCATAGCTCACCCTTCATTTGATTCCTCTGTACCCGTTGCTTTCTTCCTTCTCTGTGTGCTGGTTGGTGTACTCCCTGGGGACCATTAATTCCACTCTCAAGCTTAGGTCTATTTTGTTTAGATGCTTTCAAGCACTTATTACTATCCTAAAGAAATCAAAGAGTTTAACTTCTGGAACAGTGTATGCTCCTTATGAATTATCACCAAAAGCTGACAAATGATAAAATAGTCAAAGATGCATTTGCAAGCCCTTTTTCCCTCTCCTGTATACATACTCTGGATCGACAGAATGCCATGGTACTTTAAGAATATTGAGTTAACTATTATTTGTAGGTTAATGTTCCTCCAAAACATGGTATATTTTTGGGACCTTCATTTTGTTAATAGTCAGTTTCTTGGCACTTCTTTATCAGAAATATACTTTTAGCATTAGTTTGCCTTAGTTGTGATTACTTATTAATTAAGCAGTGATTAGTCATTTGAGCAACTCAGCATGAAACACTCCTGCTTCTTTCACATACCTGCCATTTCACTTCAGCATGAGAGTTTGTATTATAGTGTATAAAACCAGTTTGTCAAAAATTAAATTATTAATACTTTCATTACCTCGTTTTCCTATCTTATTCCCAGCCTTCAGTGTCATGGTAGAAATGCAGTGGTTGAAGCTTAAGTTTAAAAGTTTAAAGGCAACATCATTAGGAAAATGCAAATCAGAACCACAGTGAAATACCACTTCACACCCACTAGGATGGCTGTAATGAAAAAGACAGACAATAACAAGTGTTACGGAGGATGTGGAGAAATTGGAACCCTCAATACATTGCTGATGGGAATGGAAAATAGTACAGCTGCTTTGGAAAAGTCTGGCCATTCTTCAAAAAGTTACACATAGAATTACCACCTGACTAGCAATTCCACTTCTAGATGTATATGCCAAAGAAAATTGAAACCATATGTTCACACAAAAACTTGTACATGAATGTTCCTAGTAGCACTATCCACAATAGCCAAAATGTGGAAACAGTTCACATGTCCATCAACTGATGAATGGATAACCAAAATGTCTTCAGTTCATCCAGTGGAATATTGTTTCGCCCTGAAAGGGATGAAGTACTGATGCCTGCTGCAACGTGGTTAAATTTTGAAAACATGGTGCATGGGAGAAGCCAGGCACAAAAGGCCACATATTAAGTGATTCTGTTTATGTGAAATGTCCAGAATAGACAAATCCCCAGAGACAGAAAGTAGATTACTGGTTATTAGAAGCTGGGGAAAGGGCAATGGGGAATGACTGCCAGTGAGTACAGAGTTTCTTATAGAGGTGATGGAAGTATGCTAGAATTAATGGAAATGGCTGTACAACTTTGAATATACTAAAGACCACTGAATTATACAGTTTAAAAAGGTGAACTTTATGGCATGTGAATTATATCTCAATTTTTAAAAGTACAAGAAAAGTTTAAAGAGATTGGCTAGCATGTGGCATTATGGCATAGCTGTGTAACAGCCTTTTCTAGAGCAGAAGATAATAAAGTAAGGTTTGAAATGTGTTTACTACAATATTTTCCATTTCCCTTAGGATTCCTTAAGACATAGTACAACTTCTATGGGCCTTTTAAGTTGATGAAAAGTATTTCCCCTCTCCTCCATATTATTCTATGTTTAATTTAGTTCCTCTTTACTTTGTAGGTATGGGATGACAAAGACAGTGCAGAAGACACAGGTTTTGTAAAAAGATTATACACACCCCTGCCATTATGTTGGAGTGAGTTATTCCCTGTACAGTAGAAAGCATTTCACTAGACAAAGTTTCTATAGAAAATTCTGATTGGCAGAGCTTTATGAGCTCCTAGAGAATGCTTACTGAATTCTCATTTTATACCTAACATCTCTGAGTACGAGAGCATGTCACTTAGACATAGTCAATAAATTTTATATAGGTCAAACTAAGTGTCTCCTGAGCTTCTTTACCTAGTATGGTTTTACTTGGTTAGGCCTTTTTAAAGTTCTAGTCTTATTTTTAAACTTGCTCAAGTTTTCTTAAATTTCTATGTTGTAGATTCCCACTGAAAACGTTTTCTCTTAGAGAATAAACATCTTTTAATACTAAAAAAAAAAAGTTTGGAAGTCAGGCAGACTGGCCCATTAGGAAGTCAGCATCCCATGATCAGAGAAAACCTCTAATACTGGTAAAGGCTGAAGGACCTTGGGTTAAGAAGTAAAGTTGTAGGTTAAAAAAACTGCCAGTTTTGCATGTGCTTACTTGTAGTTCATGGTGAATGAAACTAAGACATTGTTTTATGCTGTTTTCATGGTTCTGAGCCAAGATGGTTGGAAGAACCATGAAGGGAAGGGGTACAGGAAGGGTAGTCATGACCTTCTATTATAAAACCAACAGATAGTTGACGCATGTCATTGTGGCCATTGTGGCTTTAGTGTAGATGATGCCCTGTCACTGGGCCTGCATGCTGTGATGTAACAGTGGGTGCTGATCCCCTAGAGGTTCTGTAGACCAAAGGCAGGTAGAGTGTACTTGTTTCTCTTTGTGGGGCTTATGTTTCTCATTGATGTAGTTCTGAAAACCAAAATCAGTATCTTTATGGTATTTTGACTATCTTATTTTTAACTAGACTCAGCGCTTTTGCAGAAGAGAAATAAACTTATTCTCTATTATTGTACAAGGTAGAACTAAAGCCAGTAGGAGGAAACTATTTAGAATTCTTAATGATTAGACCAGTCCACATGTATAACAGACTGAAGAGTAAGCTTCCATTATGAGAGGATTACACTTAAAGAAGGAATTCCTTCATTGGTCAGATTAGTGAACTAAATTAATAAAAACTCCCTTTTAACTTGAAGATTCACACACTGTATGTAAGTGCTTTTTTAAGATTTACCCATCTTTGCTTATTTTTTCTTTCTTTCCTTCCTTCTTTCTTTCTTTCTTTTTTCTTGACAGAAATTTATTTTCTCACAATTCTAGAGGCTAGAAGTCTGAGATCAAGATGTCAGCAGAGTTGGTTTCTTCTAAGGCCTCTCTCTTTGACTTGTAGATGGCTATCCTCTTTAGGTGTCTTCACCTTTGTGTCTGTTTATTTTCATTGACATAAATTCTTTTTTTTTTTTGAGACAGAGTCTTTGTCACCCCAGCTAGAGTGCAGTGGTGTCATCATAGCTCACTGCAACCTCAAACTCCTGGGCTCTAGCGATCCTCTGGCCTCAGCCTCCCGAGTAGCTGGGACTACAGTTGTGTGTTACCACACCCGGCTAATTTTTCTATTTTTTGTAGAGACAGGCGTCTTGCTCTTGCTCAGGCTGGTCTCAAACTCCTGGGCTCAAGCAGTCATCCCGCCTCTGCCTCCCAGAGTGGTAGGATTACAGGCGTGAGCCACTGCGCCCAGCCCAGACATAAATTCTTACATTACGAATCTTCATTTTGAATCTTCTTTCTAAGTTTAAAATAAAAATGTGTTTTGGTTTAATATCTTGATGAAAACAACTATTTGACCTATTTCAAGACTTGTACTTGGTACTTCTTTAATAGGATTTTTTTGCTTTTTTAAGAGACAGAGTCTCACTCTGTCACCCAGGCTGGAGTGCAGTGGCTTGATCATAGCGCACTGTAACCTCCAACTCCTGAGCTCAAGTGATCCTCCTGCCTCAGCCTCCCGAGTAGCTGAGACTACAGGCACACACCACCATACCCAGCTAATTTTTAAATTTTCTTTGTAGAGACGGGCTCTTGCTATGTTACCCAGGCTGGTCTCAAAACTCCTGGCTTCAAGCGATTCTCCCACCTTGGCCTCCCAAAGTGCTGGGATTATAGGCGTAAGCCACTAGGCCTGGCCATTAATAGGGTTTTTTAACGTGACTGTGCTAGTACTCAACCAAGAAACATGCTTATTACAGTTTAGCAATTTCCAGCTTAAGGTAGATTGTCCAGATACCTGCAGATATATAAATCAGTATGCAAGCATGTGACAGTGTACGTATGTGTCAGTTTTCTTCTTGTAAGTATTGTGTTATAAGTTTGGTCTTTTCTAAATAAAATAGTCTCTGTTGTTTTATGTTTTTGAAATGGGTGAAGTGTTTGTTTCATGCCCCTTTCTTTTCTTTTTTCTTCTTGTACAGTGCCATGGAAAGCCATTCTCTCCTCAATCCCAACCTACAGCAAGGCGAAGGAGTCCTTTCCAGCTTTCGAACCACGTGGCAGGAGTTTGTAGAGGATCTGGGCTTCTGGAGGGTCTTGCTCTTGATCTTCGTCATTGCTTTGCTGTCTCTTGGCATTGCCTACTATGTGAGTGGGGTGCTACCCTTCGTGGAAAACCAGCCTGAACTGGTGCATTAAAGGAGCTCATGGGTGATGAGGCAAATGCCTCTTTCCTGGCTTTGTATTTGTTCTCAGTTTCCCAAAATTCTTAGTGCAAGGCAGTGAGGGCTGTACATTTTTCTTTTTGCATTTTTACTTATAATCCTTTTAGGTAATGACATGTTCATTTGAACTAACTACACACTATAATCAAGTAAACTGCATCATCCTAACGCTACCTCTGATTCAACCTGACTTCTTAGGAAAACCTATACATAACCTTGTTTGACAAAAACATGGAAATGACTAGAAAATGGAGATAAAGGAAGAGGCTAGTAAGTCCTTGCTATCAAAACCATGCTCTTTTATAGGACCAATTGAAGTATTCAAAAAGAAAAAGTATTTCTTACATGAATAGTTTTTGTTGGTGGTTTTGTTTTTGTTTATTGTTGCAAGAGCCCCCCCTTTTTCTTTTTATTTACTTTCTCTAGGGATAGGGGAAAGCTTAAAACTTGAAGTACATTTTTCAAATCTTGTATAGCAAATTAGTATTGTTAGAATCAGTTTGGTTTATTTTAATATTTTCAAGTCTAGTCATAAACCAAACAAAACTTGAAAATGAGCTATATTTTCTTCAAAAATGATTGATTTGTCTTATATTTATTTGTTTTTAGGATAATTTTTTTTGTAAACTCTGTTGCTTGTTCATATCTGTGAAAAATAAACTTGAGGAATTCATTTTGTTCACTTTCCAATTTCCCCTAGTGTTTATTTTAAAGGTATCTTATTCATCAAAATTACACTCAGAAAACACTTTTTTCTACTGAATAAGTTAGCAGGGAAAAATAATTCTGATATTTAATTGTCACAAGTCTGTAGTGCTATTATTATAGTGAAAAATTCAGTTCTGTAAGCTAGCTGTGTTGTCACAGTTGTATCATAGTTTGTGATTATTTCACGTGCAATCCTGTTTAGAGGCCCTGTTAGGCTTTTCTTAACAATCCCATCCATATCAGTAATTCTCTGAAGGCAAGAACGGATGGAGTATTTCTGAGTTAACAGAGCTGAACAATATTGTACTGGGTGTCATAAACTCTTTATGAATGGTAATATTATGTAAATTGAAATCTGGCTCCCAAACTATATTGCAGCTTTCAGCAGTATGTTTGAAAGCCTCTTTTGTTAATGATTCTGTAATGTATAAATCAAATTCTTGGGTTATTAAAAAAGAATATGAAGGCTTGATAATTATTCATTGGGTAAAGTCAGAAAATTTTAGAGAAAGAACTAATGGTTTTATTTTCTAGAACAAAGGCATCTAAGCTACTGCTAAATGAATTGTTGCTAGAATTATAAATTATAGTTTAGAATAGAATTGGTATTTCTGTGATTCTTTTTGCTTCTTGATATTTTCTCTTTTGTATTTATATATCTAGTATTGAGGCTTTTTCTTTCATGTGATTTTATCCTCTCTTAAAGAACTGTTGTGAAATTCCTAACTGGCTGCTTCAGAATCAGCTTGCGAGTCTTGCTTTTAAGTTAGACACAAACAAAATAAATCATACTTGGTGTAAATACAGCAAAAAAATAGTTTGCTTTAGAGTAGAGAACACTAGAACTCAAATTTGAAGTATATTCAGAATGAAAGCTTTGGGATTAGCTTTACATTTGTTTGTAAATCCAAACAGATACAAAATGGGTCAAAATATGTATATGTAAATATATTGCATTTTCAAAGATTAATGTTTCCTTTTAAGTGCTGATTTCTTTGTATACTGTTCTCTGCATTCATCATTCAGTAATACCATCAATAAATGTATTTATAAATCCCTTAATCCCAATTTGTTTTTTTAGTGTATCATAGTTTTTCCTTTAATTTGGGGATTTTATAATGAATTGCAATTAGCTGTTTAAAAACTAAGGTTTTTTTCAAACCTGATATAAGTATATTGAGTTCTATATGTGCTTGCCTTGTAAATGCTCTGAAACTAATTTGAGTGAATTGCTTGCGGATTTAAGAGTGATAATAACTACCATGATCAAGCACCTCCCAATTATGCGAGTCACTTAGCATGCCCCATCTCATTTCATCCTTATGCCCCCTTGGGCACTACATGTCCCTATTGTATAAGATGAGAAAACTGACACAGAGAAGATTAAGTAATTCGTCCAAGGTCAAACAGCTAGGACGTGATGGGTTCCAGATTGAGGCTCTATCCTCAATTACAAGTTTGCTCTTTCCTCCTGCCCCACTGTCTGTCATGAATCTGGCAATGAAATCATGTTTATTCAGAACCTCACCTGATGCCATCTCAGCAGGACATCACTAAATTTTCCACTCCTGTTCCTATATATTTAATCTTTTCCTCCTTCTATAATGCACCATTTTTATATGTCCTCCTAGTGTTATAACCTTTAACACTCAAACACCAACCCTGGCGTGTTCAGAAAACCTTCCATAATTAACCACACCTGACTGCCCCTTTCTCTACCCTTCATTTCCCACCACTTACCATACTCAGTTTTGTTACAGTTGTTTTGCATTTCTTGGTCTGTTTCTCTGTAAATATGGGGTTTTTTTTTTTCTTTTTTCTTTTTTTTCTTTACAATTTGTTTCTTTAATTGTAAGCTTCATGAGAGCAGGGGACTTAATCTATTTTTACAACCCCATCTGTCCACAGAGCATCAGTAGAGCTCTTTGTGCACAAACACTGCTAGTATTACTTTTTTTACCTGTAACTATATTGTTTCAGAATAAATAGCTTTTTACCTTTCATGCGTTCTTCCCAACAAGCTGCATGTGTGAACTGTGCTGGTCTTTCTCCCACAGTGTGCCTGCCACTTGACCGATGAACTACATAGGACTTTACATAAGGAGCATGCAGGCTTTTGACCAGCATCACCTGCCACGGGTTTACCACTTGGTATAGAAGTCCAGGAAAAACAATATTTACTTGTTTTGTTTTTGGTGTTTTTTAACATCAGGCCCCAGTCTTTGACTTGGGAAATTGTTTGTGAAATTTTTTCAAAGTGCTTTCAGCTGCAAGAACCAAAATCCAAATTCAAAATAGTTTAACCCATAGGAAATTTATTGTTTTATGTAACTGGAAGTCCAGTTACATAAAGCCTATTTACGTAAAGAGGCAGGGTAGACCCCAAGGGTGACATAATCCAAAATCTTTCGCTCAGTTCCCCTGTGCTTTTGGCTCTGCCCTCCTATTTGTTGGCTGGATCCTCCAGCTGGTTCTGCAATGAGTACAGAATTTTCAGGCATCACATCCATTTATAACCATGTAGAGAAGAGACCTCTTTCCTGTGACTCCCTCATGGGAAACTTTGCTACAAAGTCCCCAGCAAGCTTATGCTGTTTTATTGGCTAACATTACATCATGTACCCTGTTCTCAAACCAACCAATGCCATACACTGTATGCCGTTACATACAGGTTGACTTAGACCTGGATTGATGAACCAGTCATTGGTGAGGGTGGGGGTGGTGGAATTCATATGTTGGGCTTGGACTAATTAATGGTTTTAGAAATGACTGAGGCCACTCAGAAATGACAATTAGTGGGCAGGGGCCATAGATGTTTTATATCCCACAGCACATGGGACAATTTAGCCCAACAAAGAATCGCTCTACATCCCACATGATTCTTTTGTTTTTTGTTTTTTGTTTTGAGACAGGGTGTCGCTCTGTCACCTGAGCTAGAGTGCAGTGGCATCATCATAGCTCACTGCAACCTCAAACTCTTGCTCAGGCTGGTCTCAAACTCCTGGGCTCAAGCAGTCCTCCCACCTCGGCCTCCCAGAGTGCTAGTATTACAGGCATGAGCCACTGCACCTGGCCTCCCATGTGATTCTTGAATGTTCTGCTGGATATTCATGTGCTTAAAAAAAAAACAAACTAGTTATCTGAGCCTAAAACCCAATTCCATTTTAAAACAAGGTATTTTTTGGTATAGTTTTAATGTATCATGAATTTTCTAAGAACACAACTACCATATAATTAAGAGAAGATTCTACTATATTTTGTTCAAAACTTGATCAAGAATTGTACCTGTTTCAAAAAATCTTGTTATTGGCAGCAGTGCTACTGCTGATAATTAAGTCACCAAGATAATTCTATTACAGGTATTGATGACTTCGCTGTTTCTTCTAATGTGGTGTGCCCAAGCATTTACATATTGAAATACACATTTTATTATAAATTGCTTTCCCTTTATTTTGCATTTTTATTATATGATTTAAGTGAAATCATTTTATTGATTTCAGCAATTGTTACTCCCTTTTATGTGGGACCCATACTACAGCTTATCTTATTTAGTCATCTTTTTTTTTATTTATTTAGTCATCTTGATGTACCTTTTCCAAATAGTTTAGCTTGGAGGGAACACCAGGAAGTAGCTTTTCCCAAAGTTAGTAGAACACTGGGGGAAAATGAAGCAAACATCTGGTTAAACCACCCTTTAAAATTGTTCAGGCAGAAACAGTTCCAGCTGTGCCAGATGAAGTAGAACTTTGGGATCAAGCTCATTCCTTTGTGCTCTGAAGTGGATTCAAAACAGTTTTCTAGTAGGATCCTGGACTTGCCATGGCTACACATAGGCTGGCATTCTGTTCAGTTGCTCATCCCTGGACTTCTCACAGTGCAACCCCCACAGCCCAAGGTATAGGAGTCTACATTTATCCGGGAACAGAGATTTGTCCACATACCAGGTAGGTGTCGAAGACTACGGTCTGGAGTTCCTCATTACCCAATATTCATTAAAAACTTAGCTGATAGCAATATTTAGAGTACTGCTTGGAGGATGTTTTAGAGCAGCACTGTCCAATCAAACTCTGCAGTGACGAAAATTTTCTGTATCTGTGCTGCCCAGTGCAGTAGCCACACTATTTAAATTAATTTAAATTAGAAATTCAGTTCTTTATTACATTAGCCATATTTCTAGTGCTCAGTAGCCACAAGTGGCTATTGTATTGGGCAGTGCAGACACAGAACCTTTATCTTTTTTTAGAACAGTGGACCACGCTATTCTAGAATCTACTTTGGGTTCAAGTCAGGTCAGTGTAGAGCTAGGTACTTGAACTGTGTCATGGCAGTGCCCACCCAAGTTGTTCTTACTGAGCTCTTCATTAATAAGTGGTAACGCTGTACAGTGCTTATTAACTCACTTAAGGTTTGCAAATGCTATTATTGTCCCCACCTCACAGTTAGAGTGTGAATAACATGCCCAGGTCACACAGCTAGTAAGTGGCAGAGCTGGGATTTGAACTCATGGACCTGAGGTCTCTTCTCAGCATCATGCTGTGATGCCATCATCTCGAAGTGAAAATTGTCTCCCACCCCGTGGACGTCTCCGTTACATCTACTCTGAGGAAAGTTAATGAGGATGCTGTTGGCAAAATTCTTTATGAAGACCTCCGAGGAGGAATTTTTGCTTCTTACTACCACAAACAACTACATTTCTGCTGAGCAGTTACTTTGCTTTCATTTTATGTTCTCCAGGAATTGTATAATTAATCAGGTAGAATTGCTCTTTCTCACTGGATGCTGAAAAGCTTAATGCCACATTTGGGTTCCACCGGAAACAATTGTAATATAGGTCATTATGATGGTTTATTAGAACCTCATTCCTGGCTTATTATATATCCTTATCTTTAGTTTTATTTTCCTGTTCTAAATGTTCACTTTTCACTTAGGCTGTTCTTTATTATTTAAGCCTCCTTAGGTTGTTTTTGGATCATGATGGGGGATGGATAGTCAGACAGTTATTAGTATGAATTGACAGGACTCCCACAAAGCTACCTGTTGATCTCTGGAATGTAACAGCAGAAAACATATTGACCTTCTGCAATAGCAAACAATACTTTGTTGCCTCCTATTCGAAATGCAAGTATGGTTTCTGGCATACATGAAAATGTCAAGTTTACCTTATTTATGTGTCTTTCTTTGTTCCAAAAAAGGATTTAAGTTCAGCTGAATAAGCAAATATTATTCTAAAGTGGAAATCATATGTCCTAGGTTGTTCTATTCTTGCATCCTGATGAATCATTTCAATGAAGCCTGAAAAATGAGCATTAATAAGTTATTGTAATCATAAAATTTTAGAGAAGGGGGCATTAGGAGTCATCTGGGTGGGGGGATGGGGAGACCAAGAGGGACTGGGTGACTGCATCCCCACCATTAGGAAAGGAGCAGACTGTTATTTGAATCCAGACGTCGTCCATTGCTCTTACTTCTTCCATGCTGCCCCTGACTCACATGCCTTCGTTGCCCCTCACCCCAATGTGCTATTCTAAATGTTATTTAAAAATACAAATGTCTGGTGCTAGATACATAAAGATAGACTTTCTGGCCATTGTGTTCTCTGTACTTGAATAGCTAAGCAAAATACTGACTGACCTTTTCAAGCTGGTAGTATCATAAGCCAAGGATGTAGATCTATCATCTTTTTTTTTTGAGAGGAAAGGTCTCGCTCTGCCACCCAGGCTGGAGTTCAGTGGGGTGATCATAGCTCACTGCAGCCTCCAGCTCCTGGGCTCAAGTGATCCTCCTGCCTTAGCCTCCCGAGTACCTGGGACTACAAGCACGTACCACCACGCCCAGCTAATTTTTTTATTTTTTGTAGAGATGGGGTCTCACCATGTTGCTCAGGCTAGTCTCAAACTCCTGGCCTCCAGTGATCCTCCTGCCTTGGCCTCCAAAGTGCTGGGCTTAGAGGTGTGAGGCACCGCACCTGGCGATCTTCTTTTGATAAACAATTTCTCTTGAGAAATCTTTCCACTTCTCATAACAAAATGCACATCAAATAATGCACTTTCTCTATAAAGCACCTTACGGCATAGAAATGCTTTGAGGAAGCTAAGCAGAAGGCTCTAGGGTTTCCATAGCAGTCATGCTGTTAACACATTTTTTACTGGTTAGTAACAGTACTTTTCTTATTATAAGAGCAATTATTTCTTCAAGCTCATTGTCTTTTGCATACTTTTGATTTAAGTTAAGAGACCAATGGTTGCAGGAACATTTGTAAATTTAAGCCCTGGGGTTATAAAATGCCTTGCTTGATGGTGTTTAACAAAACCTTATTCACTGCCTGGTTCTCCAGTGTGCCAGAAATGTCTTGCAGGTATAATATTAATTGAGCTTTTCAATATGTTTTAATGTATTTCCCATATCTTTAGAAGCATCTCTGTAAAGGCAATGAGATATGTGTGAAGATAGAGTAACCCACACTCAGGATGAACCTGTCATTGTTTCCACTTAGGAATCACTCATTTGGGGGCATCTGATAGATTCTTCTCCTCCCTTTTTTCCATTAAGATTTATTATTGTTTTGTTGTTTTTAACCGGGGTTTTTTTTTTTATAGCTGAATTGGTGTAAAGATCAATTTAAAAATAAGCTCTGACCTAGGGAAATTTCAACTTGAAATGCATAATAGCAAATTTCATGAGATTTTTTTTAAAAAGATAATTTATTTGCTGGAATCATTACAAATTAATGTGTGCATATATTATTTTAGAAATAGATACATCTCAGCAAATTTCCATTGTTTTCCTCCCTTTTTCACAGCATTGCTTTATATGCATTTAAAATTTTATGAGGTGCAGCATCAGCTCTACAGAATGCTTGTGTGTTTGTATGTGTCCCTAGGCCAAATTCCTTGTTTGGAGGTTCAAGAGTAATTGCTAGCCTAATTCTCCCCAATCTCCATATCATAAATTGCAAATATTTATAAGTGTGCATTGCAGGGTTAGTTATTTCTTCCTATAATTGGGCTATGAGAAGGTTATTCTCTGCCATAATAAAAGTTATTCCCCTTCTTTGGGGGTTAATTTCTAAATTTGAAGACTCTGGGTCAGAGTTGTCTGGGCTGTGTTTCACTGAAATTTCAGCTCCTAAGATATAAAAATAGGTTTTGAAATAGTTTCTAGGCCACTGGCACAGAAAGCTGGCAAAAAGCTGTAACGTACTTTGGATAGTCCTAGTTAGTACAATTCCACCAGCACAGTCTGTTCTTTTAGATTGTGATTCAAGTTTAGGAGAAAATAAAATGGAGTGATCCCCAAATGTCACCCTAGTCCCAAAAGTGCTTTTGCATTCTTACGCTATAATTTAGGCTTGGGTAATTCTCCTTTATTTTTGTAGATCCCCTGATTTGAGGGGAAGGAAGGCATATTTAATTAGATATCAGTTCTATGTTTCATTTTATTGAATAATCCACATTTATTTGTTCTTTTAGATAAGCTCCAATTTTAGATCAGACAGTAGAAGCTGTAGTTATACTGGAAAACATGTAGACTTGGGACTAATAGATCCCAGCTTTACTTAATAGGAACTGAGCTTGGTCAGATAAGCTTTCTGAACCTCTGTTTTCATGTTTAAAACAAATAATAGCAACCTCATAGACTTATCATAATTAATAAAAATAATACTATCTTATTTCAGTGCTGTGTTGTACCAGGCCCTGTAAGGGTTGATACTGTTATTATCCCAATAAAGAAAATGAGGCTTTAAAAGTTAAGTATATTTCCTAAAGTTATGGAGTAGAGTCATTTTTCAAACCAGATTCAAACTCACTCCAGTGATTTTGTGCTTAGCCATTATGCCATCCAGGTGCTTCTCCTATTAAGTGAGACACCATATCTGAAAGTACTTGGTACTTTATACGGACTCAATGTATGTTAACTTGTCCTTATCCTGGCAGACTAAATTGTGTGTTTTATTGACTGAACTCTATCTAGCCTTTTAATGCTCAACTCATTTACATACTATCACAAAATTTCTGATTTGCTGAGGAAGTTTTAATAACTGCTTTATTAATTACAAGCCCTGTTCATGGTCTTTCATAGAAATGGCTTTATAAGAGCCCATAAAACCTTCCAGGCATCACCTCATTAACTCTGGCAGTCCCTCCTCAACATAGGAGCCTCTTAACCATCAAGAGGACCCAGAGACCTCTCCAGTGATGGGAGAAGGGAAATACCCGACTCATAACCCCTGAGCTGGTCAATGTCAGGTTTATATTGAGCAGGGGGGTGTATACTTTTTAACCAACTGTGAAGTTTTACAATGCCAAATGCACACCCTGTAAGACTCAAGAGGATGATTTCGACTGAGTTTCATGAGAAAAAATTCAGATATTGATAGTCATGTTTGCTAAGTTCTTTCCTCCAATAGAACTACTCTTAGAACTAACAGAGTAAATGAGAATTTTGGAAGCTTTTATTTTCTTTCTGGTTGAATTTTTTTCTGTTTAGGAAGGATGTAGGTGTTATCTCATGATTTTTGTATCCATGACTATGTTGGCACTATAAGATCTCAGGGCTGTGGTGACATCATCTTGCCTAATCACAAAAATGTTCTAATGGCTGAGCTCAGAAACCCACTTTACTTCTTATGATCTTCAGAAAGTATGTGTTAGTCACAAGAAATGGGAATGCACTACATCCTCAATCAACAACCTGCAGCCATTGTCCAGTCACCATTCTGGAATCTTCATTCTGTAAAGTGCCAACCCCAGTCCCCAGTGTAAAGGAACTCCATCCTGTCTTATTTCCCCTTTGACAAACTCTGCACCTTTGCAAGGCTTGCCCTGTGCTGGCCTTGAGCTGCAGTTGGAACAGAGACTTAAAGGTAAGCAGGTACTGTGTTCCCTGCCCTTGGCTCAGAGAATGCTGTATGCAGAAGGGTCCTGGAGCTCCCCCCCCTCCAAGACTATGGTACCCTTTTCCAGACTAAACACCTGTCCCTGTTCAGAATACAGTTTCTATTAAACCAACAGGCTCATTCTTATTAGGAATTATTCTCTTGCTGATTAAAATTCTTTATTGTCTTTGACGGGGTTCTAATTACTCAGCCGGCAGCTTAACTTAGGTTCACTGGTTTACCACTGCTCAAATAACATTCCCAGTGTGGAATAAATATAGACAGTCAACTTATTTCAATGCCAGCCTTTTAAAATATGTACATATATATTATTCTTTTGGGGTCATTTAATTTGGATAAAATAAGTTGTAACAGAGGGTCAACACAGTGCTTCTGAATTACAAGAACAGATGTGAAAGGATGAGATGAGCTGCCCCACCTCCAGCTCCCCAAGGGAAACAAACACACACACACACACACTCCCTTAGTTGGTGTCCCTACCTCACCATGTACCAGATTCATAAGAAAATAAACAAGGTGCTCCTTTTCACAGACACCCTCCATTTCGTGACTAGGAGGCCAGATAGTGTGGTAGTTAAACTTGTGGGCCTTGGAGTGAGACAGACCTGGGCTTGCATCCAAAGACTGAATTCTGATGGAGTGGCCTTGGGCAGTTTACCTACCCCTTCTCCCTTGGCCTCGGGTTCACTATCTGTTCAATGGGAATAGTAATACTAACCAGAGGATCAAATGAGATAGCATGTGTAAGACACTCAATACAGGACTATGTGCACAGTAACTCTTAGTAATTAGTATAATTATATGATTACTTCCTCTTTAGGAACCTAAAACTCTGCCCTGCGCTACATTAGAGAGCACTTATTTGCTGAAAGACAGGCCAACTTCTGTTCTCCTGTAATTGGTCAGGCCCACAGGCACTGGCTGATTGGGTTTCCAGATGGCTTCAGCTCTTCTTTGAGCTTTCATTAAATAATACCTTAATTATTAGCTCAAGAGGACATTGAACACAGTCCCCACTAGTCTTCCTGAACCTTTCCTGCAGGAAGCCAAGGACTCTTGAGGAGCTACTAAGCCCTTTCCTGTGAGTGTTGAGAGCTGAGGGTAAGAAGAGGGTAAGCAAACTTTGATCTCTAGTTCCACATATTTAGGATGTGATCTGGGCCCAGCACATCTCTTCAGGGTAGCAGAACTGGGATTTTTACCTTCCCCACCTTTACAGAGAAGGAAGCAGGCTTGGAAGCTTTGCAAGGCAAGACAGAAGCTGAATCCAGGCTGTCTAACCTCCAGGTCAGTGTTCTGTGCGCCTGAGCCTCAGAGACCAAGACAGGAGGGACACAGACGTCAGCGTCCCTGATGGGTGGGGCTGTCACCGTCACGACTTGTGTCACGGAGCATCATCTCCGAAGCTCTGTAGTTAGAGAGGAAGCAGAAGGACCTCCCCTGCAGGCATCCCAGGCACCTGCTGTCCTCCTGGCCTCTCAGATTCTCAAGAGGGAGCTCAAAGAACCATCCCCTCCTCTGCCCGGGCAGGGTGCCACCTCCACAAGGCAAATCACATCCATTTGATCTGGAACAAAAGGCTGCGGTGGTGTCTGAAATGACAACTCCCAGGCGGGTGATGTCATGCTGTTTTGTTTGTCTCCATGGACTGTGGGATCCAATTTCAGTTGTGAAGAAAATGGTCTGGGGAAAAAAGTTACTTCATTCGGAAAATTCCGAGAAGCCATAAATACAGTTTGCAGCTGATGAAAGCACATTCACACGCAGACAATGGCTTTGGGTGGAAGAAGAGACCTCCTGTCCCAGAGGTGGGGCCTCTTCACCCCCACCCACTGGCAGCCTGCTTCTGAGAGCAGATGTGTGTGTGTGAGGTTCAGGCAAGATCCAGAACAATCCCCTCTCTTCCCTGAGGGGACTCCCGTGACCCAGTGGCAGGGTGGCTGGGGTCATGTGTTCCCTGGTTCTCACCCTACGTTGTCTCCTGCCCAGAGTCCCTCCCTGGCGTCTGCAGCACGAGGGAGCCCGCTTCCCCCCCACATGGTTGGCCTGCATCGCTGAGTTGCTGCTCAAGCAAATTAAAAATAACGTTTTGTTCTGTTGTTTCCATTTCTTATTCTTTTTCTAGTCTTTCAACCTCTTGCGGATCCTTTGTGCTTTTCTCCCTCTTTTCCTTTTTCCCTACAGTCGGCACAGTGAGAAAAAGGCAGAAACAAGGTAAAATCTATCACGCTTTTCACGAGAACCCTGGAATATATAGTTCCCCATCTAGACCTTCCTCCCCGAGTCAGCGAGGAACAGTCGCTGCTGGAAAAGAGCAGGGGCAGGAGCTTAGATCCAGGGGCCGCTTTTCAAGATCGTTGCCCCCTGGATTCACTCGCCCACCTTTTTGTTTAAAAAAAAAAATCATATAAAAACAATATAGCAGGATAACAGAATTTTGGAAGAGAGGAGAAAATCTCCTTAGCCTAACCCCTTCTTCCATTATGTGTCTTCCTGGTGCCAGGTCCAGTTAGGTCACTGAGACCCTCATTCTGTTTTGTTTTGTTTTGGTTTTGGTTTTTATTTTCTTTTTGTTTTTTTGAGACAGGGTCTCACTCTGTCACCCAGGCTGGAGTGCAGTGGCGTGATCATAGCTCACTGCCACCTTGGACTCCTGGGCTCAGGCGATGCTCAGAGCTGATCTTTCCTGAAACTCTCCCACAGCCTCCTATTTCCATCCCGAATTCAGCTCCCAGAGTCAATGGGCCCCTCGAGCTTGGCCCTGAGAGCACAAAGCCCCTTTCCCTCGGCCTGCAAAGCGTGCTGATCTCCCAGCAGCCCAGGTGCAGCTTGCCTGCCCACCACTGTGGGGAGGAAAATTTTCCTCCATCCTCTTAGCTTCTGTTTTTGGAGGCCTGTAAATTAAACCGACAAAAGACAGATTAGCAAAAGAAAAGACAGATTTTTATTCAAATATGTATGTACTTGAGAAGTCACACACAAAAAAAGTGACTTGAGGGGGTAGGTAATATCTGGAGCTCATATGCCATCTTAATGGGGGTAGGGTGGGGCAGAGGGGCACTTCTGGGAAAACAAATGACTTAGGAAAAATAAATGGGTGCTTAGGAGACTAGATGGGAGATATGATAGTTTTGTGACGATGTCTGCTTAGGCAATTTTTTATCCAGGTGCTGACGTGTGTTGACTTCTCTTCAGTGATAAGAGTCAATCTCTGGTTGTGAAACTCCCCGGGAAGGGGTTTGTGACCGTTGAATTCTTTGGGGAGGCTTTGCTTTTAGAGAGATAAAGGGAATTCAGGAAAAACCTCTTCCTGCAGCTGTTGATTCTCAAATGTCTTCAGCTCAAAATATAATCATCCTCGGGGCACCATGACACATTCTGGACGCCTTTGCCATGCAGTTCGTCCCTCTAGAATACCCCGCAGTCCACTAGCAGCCCGACTACAGGTCTGAGCTCGGGGCTTGAACTCCACTCGTCTCCCACACCTGCCCTGACACCCACCCCGGCATGCTCAGGCCCCAGCCCCTGGCTCCCACGGCTTCCCACGTGAGCCTCAGTGGGTGACACAGCACGTGTGTAGGGTGAGGATGGGAGCTTTGGGAAGAGGGGCAAGAGCCGGCCTTGTTTACCTCTGGATGCCCCACTCCTAACCCACCTCCTGGCATACTGTGGGAGTTCAACAAATATCGGAGGAACAAACGAAGGAGGAACAAATGGAGGAGACCACAAGTGTTCTTTATGAGGTCTTTCTTCCCCCCAGGCAAAGTATGGCCAGATGCTATAAGAATAAAAACAAAACCTAATTTTTTTAAGAGGTCCTCATTAACCCAATGAGTCAAATCCTGAAGTGGCTTTTATCTTAATGGAATTTGACTGTATCCCAATATTACTTGAAGTGCAGGAGCCATCAGTTTGGATTTAAGAAGTATGGATTTTCAAGGTCTTGGGATTTGACGTCTAGATGTGAGTAGTTTTTCCTCATAGACCAGCACAGTCCCATAGAAATATAATGCAAGCCATTTATATCATGTTAAATTCTCTAGTAGTCACATTAAAAGAGTAATAAGAAACAAGTGAGCTTAATTTTAACAGTACATTTTATTTAACACAATATACCCAAAATAGTATTTCAACATGTAATCAATATTAAAAAGTATTAACGAGACATTTTATATTCTTTTTTTGTACTAAGTCTTTGAGATTTTACACTTCCAACACATCTCAATTTGGACTGGCCACATTTCAAGTGCTCAGTAGCCACACGTGGCAAGTGGCTACTATGCTGGTCAGTGCAGTTATAGACAAGTGTCATCTAAGTTAGTATTTCTGGAAGGTCCCCCATGAGATATGACCCTAAGAAGTGGGAGTAGCAGCCTAGCAGACCAGAGGCCTGGGTCTGTGTGAGGTCACAGGGCACAACCAAAAACAATCCAGGAAGAGTCCGGAGTCTCTCAATTTTCTCAGTCCTGAGATGGGACGGGATCCCTTCAGAGCCACATTTTCTCTGTAGTCTCTATCAGTTTGGTCAGACCTAGGCTGATAGGCCAGAGGTAGGAAGTTTGCTCCTGCTGGTAAAACTTCATTAATTCATTCAATAAATCCTTACTGGGCAGCTATTATGTGCCAGGCACTCTTCTAGGACTTGGGATACAGCAGTGAACAAAACAGATTCCCTGCCCTTGAGTAGACAGACAATGAAAAGTAAACAAAATAAACCTGAAGATTGAATAGTATACTAGAAAGTGGTGAGCGCTGTGGAAACAAAGGAAAAAATAGAAGCAGGGAAGGAAATAAGAGGTGCCGGTGGTGGGGCAGGTTACATTAAATGTTGTGGTCAGAGCTGGCCTCATGGAGAAGGTGAGATTTGAGCAAGTCCAAATGCAAAGAGTTGGAGCAGGTGAGGAAGTTGGCTGGAAGAGCATCCCAGACAGAGTAAACAGCCAGAGCAAAGGCCCTCGGGTGAGCAGGAGTGTGCCTGACACCATGGAGAAGCTGTGAAAAGACCAGCACATCTGGAGGGGACTGAGCAAGGGAGGCAGTAGGGAGATGACATCACAGAGGTAAGGGGTGGGAGAGAAGCAGACCATTTAGGGCCTTGCAGGCCATTGCAAAGGCATCAGCTTTAATTCTGAGAGAAATGAAAAATCACTATAGGATTTTGAATGATATGATCTGCCTTCAATTTTAACAGGAGTGTAGGAGGGCAAGAGCAGAAACCTGAGCACCAGTTAGGAGACTCTTCCAACAATCCAGGTGAACAATGATGGTGGTTGGACCAGAGTAGTAGCAGTAAAGATGATGAAGAATAAACAGATTATGGATATATTTTGAAGGTTGAGCGAGTGGGGTGTGAGAAAGAGTAGTCAAAGACGACTCTTAGGTTTCCAATTTGAGCAAATGGTAAGATGTCAGGACCATCTACACAGATAGGAAAGGCTAAAGCAGGAGCAGGTTTACAGGAGGTCAGGCGTTCAGTCTGGGGCATGTTGAGTTTGAGATGTCTATTCAACATCCAAAGAGAAATGTCAAGTGGGCAATTGGAATTATGAGTCTAGAATTTGGGAGAAAAGTCTGGGCTAGAGATACAACTTCTCTGTTGTATTGGAAGTTCTCAGCATATAGATGGAATTTAGAGCCCTGGGACTCAGCAAAATCATCTGGGGAATGAGCCCAGAGAAGGGGCTCCTGATGCATCCAAAACGAAGGGCAAAGATGCAAAGGAGACTGACAAGGAGCAATCAGAGGTAGAAGGAAAACCAAGAGACAATTATGTCCTGGAAGCCAAACGAAGAAAGTGCTTCAAAGAAGAAGGAATCAACCGTATGGAATGCTCCTGATAGGTCAAATAAGATGCAACTGAGAAGTAAGAATTAACCATTGGATTTAGCAACATGGAGATTGCTGCCACTTTCATGAGAGCAGTTTCCACGGCATGATGGAAACAGAAGCCTAGCTGGGGTGGGCTTCAGAGAGAATATGTGGGGTAGAATGGGAGGCAGTGAGTATAGACAATGCCTTTGGGAGTCTTGCAAAAGGGTAGCTGGCAGAGTAAGTGGGGACAAGAGAAGGCTTTTTAAAAATATATTTTTTTAATTTTTTATTGAGGCATAATTTACATATGATACATTTGAAGTGTACAGTTTACTGAGTTTTGACAAATGTATGCATTCATGTAACCACCACAACAAGATGTATATTACTGGTATCACCCCAAAGTTCTCTTGTGCCCCTTTAGTCAATCCCTCCCACTACCTCCCCAATCCCCAGCTCCAGGCAAGCACAGATCCGCTTTCTGTCTCTCACGTTGGTTTTGCCTTTTATAAAATTTCCTATAAATTGAATCATGCAGGATGTACTCCTGTGTCTGTCTCCTTTTGCTCTGCATATTTTTAGACATATCCACGTTGCTGTATGTATCAGTAGTTCCTTCCTTTATATTGTTGAGTCATATTCCATCATATGGATGTGCCACAATTTGATTACCCATTACTTGTTGTTGGACATATGAGTTGTTTCTGGTTTTTGGCCATTATGATTAAAGGTGCTATGAACATTTGTATGCAATTCTTTGTGTGGACATAAATTTCATTTCTATTGGGTAGATATAAAGGAGCAGAATTGTCATGTCACATAGTAATGTGTGTTTAATTTTATAAGAAACTACCAAAGTGTTTTCCAAAATGACTATATAATTTTACATTCTCACCAGCAATGTATGAGTTCCAGTTGCTCCACAGATTTACCAACACCTGATATTGTCAGTCTTTAAATTTTAAAGGAAAGTTTGTTGTTGTTTTTAATAGACTTTTTATTTTGGAATAGCTTTAGATTCATAGAAAAGTTGAAAAGATAGTACAGTACAGAGAGTTCCAGTATACCCTTTGCCCTGCTTTCTCTAATGTATATTTGTCAAAACTAAGAAATTAACATTGGTACAATACTAACAGCCCAACTAATCAGATTTATGAAATTCTAATCAGATTTTGCCAATTTTCTCACTAATGTCCTTTTTCTGTTCCAGAATACCACATTGCGTTTTGTCATCATGTCTCATTATCCCAATCTGTGATCATTTCTTTGTCTTTCCTTGTTTTTCATGGCCTCAAGAGTTTGCACAAGTACTGGGCAGGTATTTTTAGAATGTTCCTAATTTGGGTTTATCTAATGTTTTCTTCTGACTTGACTGGGGTTATGGGTTTGGGGGAAGAATATCACAGAGGGGAAGTGCCCTTCTCATTAGATCACATCAGGGGGCACATAATAGCAACATGACTTATCGCTGGTGATGTTAACCTTCATCATTTGGTTAAGATGGTACCTGCCAGGTTTCTTCCCTATAAAGTTACTATTTTCCTTTTCCATACTCTTTGGAAGCGAGTCACTAAGTCCAGCGCACTGTCAAGGAGAGGGGATTTAAGTGCTACCTCCTGGTGGGGAGTATCCACATATACTATTTGGAATTCTTCTATAGGGGAGATTTTCTCCTTCTTTGTAAAGAAAGTGAGTTTTTTTAAATATAGAAGAAAATAATTGCATATTTGTATGTTGAGGAAAATGATCCAATAGAGAGTAAAATATTGTGAGAGTTTCTTTATTTTCTCCAGCAAGTGCTGAAAATTTTTTTCACTGTTAAATTTCCACCAGGCCTTTTCTCGTGTCTCTTAAAAATTCACTTTAACCCATGATTCCATTTCCCTGGCCCTGCGGGAGGTCAGCTGTTGAAGCTGGGGTGGAGGTTTCACAGATGACCCCGCAGAACCAGGTCTGGTGGTCCCCTTGGTACTTGGTGGCAGGGGACACCTCTCTCCCCAGTGCTCACCCTTCACCCCTCTCAGCTCCTCCGCCACACACAGAAGTTCAGCGCTGGATGGGGAATTCCAGGGCTGGGGAAGAGCCCAGGTTTTCCTTTGGGTAGGAAAGGGGAGCTGGGGAGCTATAGCCCTCTGGAGGGGACTGCAGGCTGATGGTCCTTGGTGGAGAGTTCAAGGGGAAGGAAGCAGCAGATGGAGACCCTTGGCTCCAGCTCAGAATTGGGAACACTGGGTCCCGTGTTTCTTCTCCCCCTTTTTGTGAGGATGGGACTCTGAGCCTGGCTGGGGGCTCAAGAGAAAGGTAAGTCTGAGCACCCCAGGACGGGGGAGCAAAATATTAATGACCTTGGAAGCCCAGATTAGAAACTCAGTGGTGGAAGAGAGCCCAGGGAGAGGCCCGGGACAGACCCTGGATGGACTTTGGCCACTGCCAGCTGTCTTACCCCCCCACACACACCCTCCTGAATCCCTACCAAATAGAGGCCTCTCATCTGGCCTCCAGTGGGGAACTCCTGGCCCATGTGCCTGGCTCCTGCAGGGTGCGGGGGTGGTGGAGAGAGTGGTTGTGACAAAGGTGACATCTCCTGGGCAGCAGAAGTGATCTCCAGGCATGCATTTGCAGAGGCTAGCAGTACGGTGCCTACGTAGATGTATATATTTGTATATGAATCAATGCACACCCTGCAGTCACCCTTGAAAGGAAGGTGGTAAATTCCCTCTCATTCAGAGAACACCTCTTTCTTCTCAATCAGCTGCCCACGGGTTTCTCATCAAGATAGTAATTCATTGTACAGGGAAGGGGACTCACCTCGTGGAAATTCTCGCTTCCTCCAGAGAACGGTGCACAGTGTCAATCTCCGTGAGCAAGGAACCCCCCTCCCTCCCCTCACGCCCCCAGCGGCAGCTCTCTTCTTAGAAGCCTGCGGTGGGGCCTAGGTCTTGTCCAAACTCTGGGCCCAAATCTGAAAAATGGCCTAGAGGCAAATCTGCCAAGCACCAACAACCTGAGTGATTGGAGCAGATGTTGTCTTTTTTTTTTTAGTCTGCCCAGCATCCCTTTCTTCTGACAACACCACTTCAGTTTTCATCTGGGGAAGAACTCTTCTCCCCTCTCTGTTTATGTGCTTCCAGTAGGGGAGAGGGTGTGTGGCCCAGGCCTGGCCGTCACAGCCGTTCATCTCTCTGGCCACAGGGATGGGCACATGACCCCAACCGGGCCTGCCAGAGTCACGTGCAGCAGACACTGCTAGGCTGGATGGAGGGCAGAGCCTGTCTGAACGTGGAGCTGGTGCCGAGGAGAGCTAGGACAGGGCAGAGGCCTGAAAGCAGCCTTGGAGCATCCGGGTCACCTGGCCTTTCCATTTACAAGCAAATTCCTTTCATTCTTTCCGTCCATCCTTCCTTCCTTCCTTCCTAACTTCCGTCCTTCTTTCTTCTTTTAAATAAAATTTATAGGAGGCCACTGATTTGGACTGAGCTCCTGCACTAGGCCCCAGTAGACCAAACCAAGATGGAGTCACTCATGCTAAAGGTCCACGTTACCAACTAAAACTCAGTTGTTTATGAGACCTTCCCAGAAATCAGGAGAGAAAGAGATAATAACCAATTCCCCAAACAGGCCAGCTGCAGCCAGCAGAATAAGGAAGTCCCCTCTGCTTTAACTCTTACAAGGATAGTAACCTGCAGTAACCTGATCTAACCAATCTGCTTTTTGTTCCCTGTGTCTGCTTGCTTTAGCACCTTTCTGCCTATAAAGCCCACCTCCTCTGTTCAGCTCACTGAAGCATCTTTTCTAAATTTTTAGAGGAGATGCTGTGACGATTCATAATTACAAATAAAAGCCAATTAGACCATTTAATTAAGTTTGTTGTAATTTCGTCTTCTGACACTTTGCTTTTTTTTCTCTCTCTTTTCTGTCTTCCTTCTCCCCTCCCTCTCTATCTTTCTGTCTTTCCCATTTATTTTGGCTTAGGCCAGTTTGAGTTTGGTTTTTGTCTCTTGCACTAATATTTTTCCAACAAATACCCTACTAGCACTGTGACCTCACATGTCACCTGTCCTCCAGCATTGTTTGAAAAGGGCTTCAGCTCTCAGTTTTTGAGGTGCCCTCAGGCTCCTGAGCCATCCCAACCCACAGCCCCTTTTGTCTCCTAAAGTGTAAAATGAGAACATATCTTAAAACTGGAATACATGTATTTTTCTATTATACAAGTCATACAAATATTTATTTTTAAATTAGAGAAAGCGGGGAAATTACTCATAATCCAGCTACTATGAGCATTTTAGCTTATTTCCTTACAAATGTTTCCCCAGACACATTTACATAGGTATAGCTCTGGTGCATACAAAATGCATATGGCTATTATTACTGTCATCAGCATACAGGCAATGTCATTAGCACTTGTCTCTTTCTGTGGTTTGTCGAAGTCTCCATTTCCAGTGGCTTCCCCTAGCGGAGGAGGTAGAGCTATTATGAGATCAGAAACTAATCACCTAGAACGATGTAAAACACATTTGTTAGGTGGGAACTCCTCCATCACCTGGAGTTTTTATACTGATGCCAGAGTTCCACCCCCAGAGATTCTGATCCAGCAGGTCTGGAGTGGGTTCCAATTTGCCTTTCTGAGCAGCTCCCAGGTGGCACCAGCGCTGTCAGGCTTCGACATGCAGGAATGCATCTGCCACCCAGACGACAGGCATATTCAAGTCTGAGAAGCCCAGATATAAATAAGTCCTAACTTTCAGTTTAATGGTCATTTACTCAGCACTAATTCATGCACCTGTGGTTTTTCAGAAGTCTGCATTTTCCTTGGGGACCAAGTTTCGGGAGGGGTTATGACCCACAGCTTCAAGCCTAAAGCCCATAGGAACCCCCAGCTTCACCTAACCTGCATGGGGGAGACAGCAGGGAAGGGTTTCTTTCACTGTCGTCTTGTGACCTTCCTGCAGGTGGCTAGAGGTTGAGGGGCAGGCTGTGGGGGAGGTAGAGCCTTGGTTCAGTTTCATGTTTACGGAGAGTGGGAACTGCGGTGGGCGATGCAGTGATGCATAAAACACGACTCCTGCCCTCTGGGAGCTGAAGCCCAATGGGAGGATGAACACAAAATGAATAAACACTGCACAAGCTGGGAAAGAGCTAGGGCTGAGGAAAGCCCAGGGTTCCCTGTGAGCACAGGGAAAAGGCCCCCTACCAGCCCTAAGCAATCAGGGAGCCCCAGAAGCAGAGCTGAGGGAGGGTTAGCCAGGGGAAAGAAAGTGGGAAGGGACCTCTGGCAACAGGACAGCAAAGGTAAAGGCAAGGAGGTGCCCTGAGCTGTGGAACGGTGAGCACTGGAACCGGAGGGCAAGGGGCGGCCAGGCCAGGCAACCTCAGCCAGAAGGACAGTTTGGAGCCTCTGAGATCTCTGGTCCTAAGCCCCAAATGGGGCCAGCATAGGACCATGAGTGGATTTCCCACCAGTCCTCTAAGTGGAATGACTTGGTTTCTTTGATTACTCGTAGTTTTGCCTCAATGGCATCACATTTGGCTAATAATTCCCCAAGTCTGGTTGAGGCCTGCACGTATCTGGTTACCAAAAGGCCCCATCAATAGCTTCTGCAGCTGCAGCCACATGTCTTTCTAAGGCCAAGACAACGAATTGGTTGGATTGCTAGTAGAAAACCCAAATTGCAGTGGCTTAAGTGAAATACAGGCATATTTTCTCTGGAAAACAGTTCAGGGGTATTTGGTGGTCCCATGGTCAATGTTAAGCATTTCCAGCTCTCCAGCTCACGACCTCTGCTGCCTTGGGGCCCAAAGTGTGGCAGCCCCAGCAGCACCAGCATCGCTGGGAGCTCGTGAGAATGCAGAGTGGGCCCTACTCCAGACCTACAGAACCATGGCCTGCAGTTTAACAAATCCCCAAGGGATTTATTTGCAAACCTATAGTTGAACAAGTTGGCCTTTTTTACTTATTGCAATGAGGGAGATTGCACACCATGGGGAACCATTTTGGTAAAAGGGTGTTTGAAAGGACTTATAGCTTTGGTTAGATGGATGGGGGAGCATCCGAGGAAGCAAAGGTTTGTTCTGGATTGACTGCTGTCAGGAAACAGGACAGTTCTGTGACTGGGTATCTTGGCAAATCTTATCTATAAGGAGAGTAGACCAGACCAGATCAAGGCTAAAGTTGTAGGTGGTAAAAAAGACACTGTCTTTTATTAGCCAGGAGAGGCGATGTTCAGGGTTTTGTCTGTGCTTAGACGCAGTTATGAAGTGGTCTGTTGTGACTTACTTCATCACAGTCACAGAGGGACCTTGGCTGATGTTGGTGTTCTGTGAGATTGTTTACGTTCAACAAAACAGGCAGGTCTGCTTCTAATGAGACTAAGGCCTAGCTGAAAGTGTCAGGCCATTTCCCAGATGTCAGGGGATGATATTTCCTTTCTCAGTATTAAAGGTTGAGAGTCAACATTTTAGTTTGTCGTTTCCTTTTTCAAGGTTGCCTTGTGGGCCAATACGGTTGCTAGAGCTCCAGCCTTTACACTAGTGTTTCCGGGTTAGGAAAGGGGGTGGGGAGAGTGAAGAGTACATTTCTTAGATCCCTTTAAGAGGCTTTTAGGACTCTCTCCCCAAACAACTTACATTTATACGTCATCGGCTATCCCCAGTTTCAAGAGAATTGGGAAACGCAGTCTTAGCTTGGTATATTGCCACCTGCCCCCTGTCCCCATCCAGTACTTTGGGTAAAGCAGAAGAAAGAAGGGGCAATTGGGCATAGGGTAGGCGACTGGCAGTCTCTATCTCAGACAGGGAAGCCAGAGCTCAAGAATGGGGAAATTCTAAGCCCTGGAGGGTGAGGAGATTTTTATCTTCTCTTCCTTATCAGTACTTAACATTCCTGCAACCAGGGTTGGCCAGAGCTTTCTTAGTAAAAAAAGAACCAACTGGTCTCCAGGGTCTGCAAGAAATTCTTGTAAGGTAGACTTTGCTTTGCAGGTTTTCCCTCCCCCTGGCTGGGAGAGCAGGAGTGGTATAAACATGCGCATCAGAATGCCCCCAAGGCCATGGCCAGGGTGGGAGAGCTGTTGGAACAAGAGAAGTGAGAAGTGTTGATCTGCTCTATAAGAAGGTTTTATCCCATCCTTCGGGAGGGTGAACTGCGGGAAGAGGACTTGTTAAAACAAAGTAGTCAGAGCTAGTAGAAGGAAGTCTGGCTTCCCTGTTATTCCACAAACCAGCACAATGGCTGGGCATCCCAGAGGTCACCAGCCTATGTATACAGTGGGGTCATATTGATGCCCAATTCACAATGACTTGCCCCCACCCCCACCACACGTGCACGTAACCACCAGCTCAAGTGGAACTTCTTGCCTTTCACAGTATCCCCTGTCATTTTCCAGAAGCCCCCAGAGGGACACCCCACATGTGCCCCGTGGTAGTGTGCCAGTTGCCTGGTTCATTACCTCATTTAACACAAATTTATGGAGCACCTTCGAGATGCCAGACCCTGTGCTAGTTACAAAAATTCTTCCATTGACCAAACTCTACTCAGGGTCCTCTAAACTCTTTTTCAACTAGGCGGGGCATGTGGACTCCCGTGCTCATCTCTGCATTGTCAAGTTTTAGCAAGAACCCTGCAGAGTCAGTTTAATCAGAACCCCCACCCTCGACATCATCCCCACCAACCCCAGGTGATGTCTGTCACCCTGGCCTGCCTTCAGATTCAGTTTAGCCAGAATCCCCCTTCCCCCTGATGTTTCTTTCTTCTTAGTAATTTTCCGTGGATGGGGTTCAGGACACACTGTCCCAAAATACGGCACCTTGGCATTTGAGAAAACAGCATAAGCAGGAAGGCCCCTCTGACCTTCTCCCGCTATTCCCCCTGAAGCAGGCCATAAAAGACTTCTCTGACCTTCCTCTAACGTAGGTCATAAGAGCCTCATTCCAGAGGGGTCTTCCCTATACCCAGAGAAAGGGATGAAGACACAGAGATGCCAAGAACCTGAACAAGCAGGCCTTGCTAAGTCCCCCCCAGGTTATACCATCAGATCACACCCCCTTTTATCCAATTATCCTGCATGACTGTCCCTAAAAATGTACAGTTGCCCCTGTTTCTTTGGGTCTTCATTTCTGAAGGCTCCCAAGTCATGTGAAACTTGTTTTAAATAACTTTGTATGCTTTTCCCTTGTTAATTTGTCTTTTGCTATAGGGGCTTCTGCCATGAACCTTGTGATGGTTGAAGAAGGGATACTACTTTTCTCCCCTAAACCATCCACTAACCCCCACCCATTCCTGGGCTGTAAATTCCCACTTGCCCACACTATATTTGGAGTTGAGCCCAATCTCTCTCCCCTAATGCAAAATCCCAGTGCACTGGTCCCTGCACCTATTGCGATGGTCTCATCTTGAATAAAGTCTGCTTTACCGTTCTTCAGCAAGTGGCAGTGAATGATTTTTTTCTTTAACACTAGCCTTGAATGAGACAGTCGTTAAGGAGACGCTTCCCTGTGCCTTCTCAATAAATGAGGGTGCTGGTTCCTGCATCATAGGCTCCTGGGAGGATTTAGTGAGACCCTGTTTGCAAAGCCCCCAGCCCCGTGCTTGGTGCACAGTGGAGACTTCACAAACATCAGATATTCCCCGTCTAGTGTGACAAGTCTCTGTAGCACTCGGCAGGGTGCCAGGCATTCAGTAGGTACACAGTAGGTGCTCAGCAGCTACATGGGCTGTATCTCTCTTTAGTTGCCACGTGTGGGTTATGCACTGGGGCATTTGGTCCCATTTTTCTGTGGGTTTGTCTCAAATCTGCAGGACTGGGGAAGCCCACAGCCGATTCCACATTTCTTCAGAGCCTGAACTGGCAAACAGATGATGGGGTCAAGTTCACAGGCAAGCGTAGGAATTGAAGCTGGGCCATTCTCAGTTGCTTAAAAGGGAATGGATGGAACCTTTCTCACAAAAATGTTCACTGTTCATCCCACCCTTCTCTGCATAAACCTTCCTAAGATTAAGAGCAGTCTTTGGGGCAACCCTCTGCCTCAAAGACAGATTCTAGGGACACTGAAGGTCCTGCAGGCACCGTGTGACCTGCTGCAGTGATGAGGCTCTATCCGAAAGAGGGTGAGTGTCTCAATCATATGTTGTCATCATGACACCTCCCACTTGTTGACCCTGTCCTCAGCTCCAGGCCCTGGACTGGCCATTTTATACACATTATGTCTCCTTTCATCCCCGTGATAACCCCGTGCTACAGAACAGGAAACGAGGGCTTAGCAACGTTAATTAACTTGCTCAAGCTCACACAGCTGGTAAACAGCAGAGCTGTGCTTTCCACCTGGTTCGACCCACCCCAGCCTGTGCTCCTTCCACCGGCCACTCCCTTGTGCAATGGGCAGTCATGGCCAAGAATTTGAGGGCCTACCTCTGAGCCAGGCCAAGGCTCCAGCACTTTCTAAATGGAGGTAGGAGAGGCTTCCCTCCCACTGCCCAGGTGAGGGTTTTTGGGTAGGGACAGAAAAAGACTAAAAAATAAAGTGCAATTTAAAAAAAAAATGTATAGCTAAAAAAATTGCCTCTTGCAGCCATTTATATCCGTTTCCCCTAATTCAAGCAATTCTGAATGTGAGAAAAGCATTCAGCTGTTGCAAGAGTGTTACTTTACTTGACTCATTACAGAGGACAATTCTTTTGAATCTATGAGAATTTTCTAGAAGTCACATGTCGTTTTCACTTTTACCTATTAACACTGAGGCTTACATTCAGTTTTTTCAAAAGCTTCCCAGTGCAGAGGCAGCCAGCAGCTAGTGGCGCAGGCTGGGTCTCAGGCTAGTGCCAGAGGTCACTGGTCTGTGGAAGCAGAGACCTTCTCAGCAAGCTGCAGGCTTGGGTTCAAACCCAAACTTATTTTGAAAGAAAAAGGCCTGCAAAAAGGTCACAAGGAACCGACAGGAAACAATCAACATCTGTCATTGTCTGGACTCTCCTTTGGCTTGGGAGCTGCATCCAGCACAGAGCCCCTTGAGGGAAAGAACAGAACAGAGCGGAGGAAGCGGAGGAAGCGGAGTTCCTGGGCTGGGGTGGGGCCAAGAGCCTGGGTGAGATCCCGCACACATCTGCCTCCCTGACTCCTAGGCTCTGCCGGGTGGAACCAAAGCTGCGCTGGGCCAGGAGACAGCGCGAGGGCTCACCTGTGAGGGACATTCTGCTAAGCTCTTTGAACTGCATGCCAAGGTTGCAATTCAATGATCAGAAACTCCTACAGCAGGTTCCCCAGAGCTGGCTACCATGTTAGTAGAGTCCTGTTTCAGTTTACCGGGTACAAAGGAGACCCACTGCACAGAGCCAAGCAGAGTGTGTGTGTGTGTGTGTGTGTGTATACCTGCATCTTTTGGGAGTGAGAGTATTTGCATAACAGATATCTTTGCAGATACCAAACAGGAAGTTTCAGAACCTATGCCATTTCCTTTTGCTGTGAATCAGCAGCAGCTTTTGTCTCACATAGAAATGATGGCAATGGTAGGGCACAGGCGTGGAGCACAGGTGAACAGCACAAATGCCTCTAAAGCCACCTTCTCGGGTCAAGGGGCTTCCCTATGTGTCCCACCCCCAGCCTTACTCCCTGAGGCCATCACCCTCTGTCTGCCTGGCTTCCTAGAATATATCAAGGCACGTTTGGGTCCCAGCCCTCTGCACGTGAGCGAAACAGTCTCCAGCCACAAAACACATGTTATACTAATGCTCAGAACAAGGCCCAGCCAGGGGGTTGGGGAAGCCAGTAGCCCCTAGTTCCTGGCGAGGGTCCTGTCACAGAGAGCTGCTGCAGGGTAACAAGTACACCCTGGACTTGGCATTGGAAGACCTGGGTTCAGACCCTCGCTGTAGCCCAGAGAGACCTTGGGCAAGCCGCTGTCCTCTCTGTAATTCTACACACAAAAGGGAAGGATATTAGGCAGCAAATTAAAGCACAGGCTTTGGAGTCAGATACTTGAGTTCAAATTCCAGCTCCACCATGTCCTGGCTGTGAGACCTTGGGCAAATTACCTAACTTTTTCAAGACTTAATTTCCCCACGTGTAAAATGAAAATAATAAGAATATCTACCAGAAGGTCTATTGGGAGGGTTAAACGATATGATCACTTAGCACTGAGCACAGTGTCTGGCCCACAGGAAACTCTCAGTGTGAAGAGAGTTTCCCACCACCTCCACCCCCTCCTCCCTCTTCCCACCCCACCCACTGCCGCCAGGTTCTCGAGGTAGGGACCCCTGCCGAGCTCCTTCCCCAGTGTGTGCCCAGCCCCTGGCTTGGCCCCTAAGAAGGCTTAACAAATCAGTTGAATAAATGAATGGATGTTCCTGGTCCCTAGCAGGTGCTAGGGAAATATATCTACATAAATATAAATTTGTATAAAAGCCACATACCCAAGCACGCCCTCTCTATTTTGGAAATCCCCATAAGGGGGGCAGTATTGAATAATGATTACAAACAGCACAGGCTTTGAAAGCAGTCGGGTCTGGTTTGCGACCTAGCTGTGCCGCTCACTAGCAGTGTGTCCTTTAACTTCTCTCGGCCTCACTTTCCACATCTGTAAAATGGACATAAGATAGTCGTGGGGAGGAATGCATCACATAAATCCCAGCCTCAGGCCCCTAAAAGAAGATGAGTCACAGACTCTATTTTGTTTCTGCCGAGAGGACAAGCCTTGGGGCTGGCAGCCCTCTTGCCTCATTTCTCTTGGTTCCCTCCTTTCCAGAAGGCTCCTTCTGCCTCCTTAGGCCTCGTGGGTGGTCTTTTCTTGCTGAAGAGCTGCAGCCCCAACCCCTGGGGACTCCTGGAAAGGACAGTGGGCTACAGCCCCCTCACTGACCTTACCCGAGCCGCAGCGAGAGAGTAGCGGCACAGGAGGCCCGTCTCTGTGCAAGGGGGCAGCACCCTCGTCCGGGTGTTCACGCCAGGGCGTGTTTGTCTCACTGGCTGGTCCTCCGAGGGTAAGTCCAGGCTGTCACAGAGGCACAGGCCAACTGCGAAGGTCTGGCGTCAGACAGCCTGGCTTTGAACCCAGGGCTCTGCCACGCTCAAGGTTGAATGACCTCAGGCAAGTCGGCAACCCTCTCTCCACCTCAATTTCCTCATCAGTAAAATGGGACCGATGCTAGTACCCAGGGATGATGTTGAAAACACTTAATAACCAGCTAAGGCACCAACCTGTTAAGTGGATGCCAGCCAGTAGCAGGGTGTGTCTGCTAAATATTACCTCTGCTAACCTCTCCTGCAGAGGCTGTTGTGGCACCTGGCATGTGGTAAACTACACTAAACAATAGCCACTATTTTTACTATTTTTATTTTGAGTCATGTCCTACAGTTCCTGGCACAGCCCAAGGGGGAAGGGTGTTCAGAGAAGGTGACAGCTCTAAACAGACCTTGTCTGGGTTCTCCCCGAGGTTAACTAAGGCTGGTTTCCTCTCCTACCTACCTTTGCTCCCTGAAGTCACAAATGTGCTGGGGATAAGATGGGACCTAAGTCTCACCTGTCCAATGTGAACCGTAGTACATTCCTACTTTACCCATGGGTGGGAGCTGTTTTCCCCATGAACACTCTCTGCAAATCTCCATCATAGCAACGTAAGAGCCAAATACCTAATGGCCCAGTCACTAAGTACACATTTACAGGGCAAGCCAAGCCAACGTACAGCTAACGTTGGGGCCCCTTGTAGTGTCTGGAAGGAACACTCCAGAGATGTTTGTTGTGCACATACCCCCGGACAGGTTCTCTATATCAGGGGCCAGAGGTACTTCCCTTCACATTATCACTCCTTGGACCAGTGTTTCAAAAAGGGCCGCAGGGCATTGAGGGCAAGGAGGCAGCCCTCCACAGCAGCAGGGGTTTAAGTTCGTCTATCCCCGGCTCTGCACCCTGCACCCCAACAGTGCAAAGCCGGAAATATCAAGGACACTAGGCCCAGCTGCCCAGAGATCCAAGGTCATCTCTGCCCCCAGGGACAGCCTGCTGGAGTCTGAATCTGCTAAAGGCCAAGACAGCTGGTCACCCAGGGAGGCCTGTGGTTCTCTGCCTGGGCTGTGACAGCATGCTGGGCGCCCCCCATTGTGAGAATTAATAGCAGCCCAACAGTACCAGCAGCGTAGGGCTGCACATCTATGAAGTCCTCTCCTGCCATCTCATGAAAGATGCTCCACTGGAGAGAATGGGGAAGCTGGCCAGGGAGGCAGACTGAGGTTCAGAGCACTAGCTCAAGAAGTGTAACCTGAGGGATTGCTGCCCCATCAAAGCCAAATAACAAAATGCAAACACAAATGGGATTTTCTGATAGCCGTTTTCTCAGTGGATTTTTGAATTTTATTTTGTTATTAGAACTACAACCTTTGCGAATAGAACCCAACATGAATTCATCCATGGGTTATTCGCACATCTGTGTCTGTCCTTTGCTATGTCATGACTATGCACAATGTAACACCAAGTTGCCGTTTCTTGTCTGTAAACTATCGCTGTCAGGTTTTTCTATATATTTTCTCTCCTTTTATTTATTCTTTGCCAAAAACCTTTGAGATAGGGATTATAATAACAATAAATTGGTAGCATTTATTAAACGTTTTCAACGTGCCAAGCATTGTGCTCAATGTCCTATAACTAAGATTTCATTTATTCCCTCCAAGAACACCCAATGAAGTAAGTACCATTGTTGCCCCATTTTACGGACAAGTAAGGAAAGACCTGGGACTCCAGCCCAGATCTGCTGCCCCAGAGCCTGGGAGCTTCCCCATTGCTCCCTCCTGCCCGTGTCCTCCCTCCCATGTTAGTCCTGCCTCCTTTCACCCACCTCGCACCACCTCCCCCGGGCCTCTGTCACTCAGTGCAGACCGTGATAACTCTCCCTTGTGCACAAATGAAATAATCAGGATGACTCTCGCTTGCGCGTTAGTGTGGTACACTTGTCACAATTGACGAACCAGTATTGTTACATCTTTACTGATTAAAGTCCATGGTTACCATTAAGCTTCACTCTTGGTGTTGGACATTCCATGAGTTTGAACAAATGTATGATGACCTGTGTAGGGGCCAAGGAAAATTTCCCCTTCACCTTCAGAAGGTTCACTGAAAACTAACCGACAAAAGGCAGATTAATAGGAGAAAAGGCATACAAATTAATTTGATCATAGTTTTCCGTGACACAGGAGCCTTCAGAATGAAGACGCAAAGATACAGGAGAAATTGTCCATTGTTATGCTCAGGTTCAGCAAAATAGGGACAGTTGGGTAGAAATATGATTAGACAAAAAGGGTGTGATTTCACGCTAATAGACAGTGGGGAAACCCAGCAAGGCCTGTCTGCTCAGGTTCTTCTTGGCCTCTCTGAGCAGCATTCCTTCCTCCTGGATGTGGGGCAGGACCCTCTCTGGAGTGGGGGTCTTATGACCCATAATCAAACAAGATAGGTCAGATAATTCCTTTATGACCAGTTTTTACACAGAAAGGTAGTAGGAGAAGGAGTTAGAGAAATATTTTTAGGTGTTATGGCTGGCTTTGGGGAAAAGGGATTCTGGTTTCTACAACCTGCCTTGTGGGAGAGGGACTCTAGTTTCTACGGCTAGCCTCGGGGGAGAGTAGCACTGAGAGACAGGAGGGCAGGCGGAGGTCAGAGAGAAACTTTTGCTTCTGACTCTGCTTCTGAGGCCTTCGTTTTGGGATATCATTTTCTGAGCCCCAGCACATTTATCCACCATTTTATTTTTATTTATTTATTTATTTATTTTTTCTTTTTCCCCATTTTACAGCTGAGAACGTATCCACCATTTTAGTATCATATAGAATGGTTCTCACAGGCCTAAAAATCCTCTGTCCTCTGCCTATTCATCCTTCCTTCCCTCCTAAACCTTGGCAAACACTGATTTTTTTCACTGTTTCTATGGTTTTGCCTTTTTCAGAATGCTGTATAGACATGTGTGTATGTAGCTTTTGGAGGATGGCTTCTTTTATTTAGCAATATGCGTTTAAGATTGTTTTGTGGCTTGATAGGTCATTTATTTATTTACTAAAGAAACCTAAGACTTTAACCCATTTCTTTTTTATCACTGAATAATATTCCATTGTCTGGATGTACGACAGGTTATTTATCCATTCACCTACTGAAGGCCATCTTGGTTGTTTCCAAGTTTTGACAATTATTAATAAAGCCACAATGAACATTTGTGAGCAGGCTTTTGTATGGAAGTTAAGTTTTTCACTCATTTGCGTAACTACCAAGGAGTGGGATGCCTGGATCATGTGGTAAGACTACTTAATTCTGCAAATAGTGTTTTAAACTTAACTTTACTGTGGATGTTTTGTGTTTTAATGGGATTGCTTGGTCTGGGGATTTGGAACCCTTCCAGTAAGTGCAAAAGCCTTCCTAAGTACACAGGTCTGACAGGCTGGGGTGCCTTCCCTCACTTCCTCCCCATGCAATGGCCTGGTTCACACCTTTTCCAAGGCAGGGAAGTGATTGTAAGGGATTTAAAACTGGTTAAAATGCAGTGTGCTGAGTGTGCACAAAGATCTCCTTTATATCAAGCTAAACGGTTCAGAATGTCAATAAAATTTGAAAAGAAAATTTTGGAATAATTGTGGAATATAATCAAATTAATCATACGTGCATTATTAGGGTCCTGAATTTTCATGTATTTCCTTTCTTTCTCTTCCCTGAATGCTGCTGTTCTTATTAACTTGTTCCTTCCTTTTCTCAACACACATACCTCTACCAGGGCAGGGGGCAAGCCTTATTTATCCTTGTAATGCCTAAGCAAATATTTATTGAATGAATATTTTGGAGAAAAGTAACTTGCTTGCCTCCAGTTTAGCAACGTCTTTCCCCTGAGTCTTAATCTCTGCAGGGGTGAACCCGTGAGCAGCATTGGAATGCCATTCACATACTGATTTCATACCTATTCAAATGTACTATTGACTTCCCCCGGACACAGAGCCTCAGAGGAGGTGATCAGGGCATGAGTTGAATCTCAGGGGCGGGTCCTTGGGATTCTGGGCCTTTCTCATGAGCAACTAGAGGAGCCTGTTGCTGCCATCAAGGTCCTTTACACACTTTCACTTGGGGCCTCAGTGCCACCTGCACCACTGAGGGTCTCTGCACTGGTTTGGTCACCAGTGGTATGGTCACCTCCACCCTGTCCCAGCCCCAGTCCCACAGGAGCCCCTGGTGCCTTGGGCCCCTGGTACTGTGCTGCTCTGTAGGTTGACAGCCCCTCCCGGGTTTTCCATTCTTACCAAACTCCTCTCAAAGGAAGCCTGTTGTGGTTGGCTGGTTTGTTTGATTAACTCATGAGACCCAAGTTTCCAGGGAGCATTTTGAATGACATGTCACACTCAAAGTCTTTCCTTCTCGTGACCCAAGTATGGCCCAAGAAGAGCCCTGCTCACCAGGACCCTCCTCCCACCTCACGAGAGGGACCGCACACCCCTCCTTTGTTCAGGGGCCCTAGCTCTGGTATCCCGGGTCTTAACCACCAACTCTAGTGTCCTCGTCACCTTTTCTCCCAGAGCCCTAGGAGTGAGCACTCATGAAAAGCAAAGTTCCTAGGGACCTTCTTCATGTTCCAGAATGCCTGTGGTGGGCATGCTGAGTCGACCCTGCTTTAGTTAGGGTAGGCTGGACCCCTGTAGCAAATAGACCCCAGAACATACTGATTCAAACACACAGAAGTGTATTCCTAGACCACACACCATGCCAGGGTGGATGCTCCAAGTCAGCGGTGGCTCTGTGCTGCGTGGTGGTTCAGTGACCCAGGCTGCTTGTAGCCGTGGCTTCATCACCCCCCAAGGGCCCTCAGGCAGTGGAAGGGGAACGAGGACATGGAACAAGCACACTGCCGCCACAGAGGCTCCTCACCTTCCCCCGGCTGGAATTCAGTCTTGTGGCCACCCCTAACTGCAAGAGGGGCTGGGCAGTGTTGCCCGCTGTCTCCCAGCAAGAAGTGGACAATGGGTTCTGGTGGGAAGCCAGCAGCCCCTGCCACAGCCCCGTCCTCCTGATTCCGCCCTCCCTTGCCTCCCTACTCACCGCATTCGTCACCCTAGCAAAGTGCAGTATTGAGAATTGTATAACCACGGGGCTAACACAATCAAGAAACAGCCACCTACTGCTTCTAAGCAGCAGATAATAGAATCTGCTCACTGAGGAGTAATCATCACTGTCAAAGTAACACACGCCGTTTCCTAGCACTGGTCTGCATTAGCGTTCTTTGGTTTTTATTTTGTTTATTTTAAAATTTATTGTCTATGCTGTTATTCATTATCCCCAGGCCTCACTGATGTGTATCAGCTCCAGGGGAAATAAAAGCCAAACCTTAGCAAATACTTTCATGAGCATAAATACATTTCAGAGCTTCCAGCTCAATATCAAACTCGCCATGGTAATCTTTGGATAGGTTATTTGAATCCCATTCAGACACATTTGTGTTAATGATATTGTTAATAGAAAACAGGACCAGACTTAGGGTTACAGCCCTTGACACAAGGGTCTTGTAGCTTCCACCCCCACTCTGGCTAAGGCAGGTCCCTCCCATCTTTCCAGGAGCAAAAGAAGTCAAGTTGGTTTAGGGGAGCATTGGACATTGTCGGGTGCCCCATGGAATAAGATGCACTTTTGGTTTGGAGATGGGGCAGCAGCCAAGGGAGAAGAGAGGACCAAAGATGACATCTCCAGAAACTGCATGGTGGTCCATGGAAATCTGTCCAACTGAAGGTAGTCATCTGCCTTATGGTGTGAGACTCCCCAAGTTTTTTGTCACCTAAGGTTCCATTTTCTTTTCCTAATTGTTCCAATTACAAGTGCCCCCCAGGGGCCTCTGTGCCTTTTTTTCTCTCTCTTTGCTTTGTCCTACAGAGAAATCATTCTATCTTGTGGCTTCTTGTGATTACTTTTATACCCAGGTCTCTCAAATCAACATCTCCCACCTCAGACTTCCTCTCAGGCTCCAGGTGGGCGAACCCAGCAAGACACCTCTACTAAGTGATCAACTATGGCATCAGGCCCTCTATGTCCAAATCAGAATGGAGCTTGACTGTCACCCTGGGTTCCTAGCCCTTTCTGTTGAAGGTCTCTCCACTGTGCTAGAAAGGGGGTGTGGCTGAGACAAGTCTTGCTACAGGCTGGACCCATGGATTGGTGACGCTGCTCCAAACACGTTGGAGACATCTTTTCTTCTCACCTATTTACAGCAGCTCACATGTAGTCACCAAAGTCTGTTTGTTTTTTTATACTGCCTCTTGGATTCATTTCTTCTTCCTCATATCCATTCCTATTGCTGCATCCCAACATAGACTGACCCTACACTCCACACTCCAAGTTGGTTATGCATCATCTTTCTCACAAATCTAATTCTGTCATACCCCAGGAGAGTTATTTCTTGAGAAATGCTCCCAGGAAAGAGATGACAGCTTTCTGGCTGAGACATGTTGAAGCCTTAGCAGTGGGCATTGCTCAAGAAGGGGAAGAAGCTAGGAAGGGCTGGGTTCAGGGCTGTGGGGACACCGTGCTGAGGGCCTGTGTGGAGGATAAGACCTGGCAATACTCATAAATCGTGGTGATCATAGTGCCCTTGTAAACTCAGCTTCATCTTGGCTGGTATCACTGTCCAAGAACATCCTGTCAGTCGGGAGGACGACAGGCACTCCTGGGCAGCAGTGGCACTCAGCCAAGTGAGAGGCGGCATCACGGTTTGGGTGGTTATGTCCAGTGGAGCCTCCCTTCCTCCTGGGGCATGATCCAGTCCTGTAAACTTAGCAGACAAAGCCCCTTGGAAACCACCTCATCTGTCCGACTTCCCAGTGTCAAATTGGTCTTCCAGTCTCCAGTGGAGCTTCTCCCACACCTCCTAGCTGTGTATTTCACCTCGTTTGGGCTTATCCCGAGCATTAATGGTGAGCTAGAGGGACTCCCCTCCCCACTTTAAGGATGCAGAGCGAGTTTGCTGCCGCGCGTCTCCTGAGAGGCAGGCTTTCTCTCCCTCCTCCTCTGGGGAATGGACTTCAGCTCTGATTGTCCCCACTGGGAGTTCATTTGACCCTAAAACCAGGCCCACTAACTGACACCCGGACTCCTGCCTGCTCTGGCAGGCACTAGATTCAGCACACTTATGCCCATCAGGCCTGTAGTGGGGACTGTGCCCTAGTAACATGCTGCCCATGCAAAGCTAGGTCACAAGCAGCCCAGCCTCACCCCGGGGTCCTTTTCAAGCTCCTCCTAGGTCTTCTGCTAGATTACCCATGCCGGATTGCGTTCATCCCAGGCAGGGCCTGTCTTCTGCTGTTAGCCCACCGATGACCTCAGCGTGTCCTGATGCCCATTCCCCACCACCCAGCAGTAAGATCTTGCTGAGACTTTTAAGTGTGTGAATTTGGTAAGTCCCCCATTTCCAGGGTCAGTTCTCTCCCCCTTGAAAGCCTCCTGTGTGGATCTCCATCCACATTCCCTGCGACAACATCCTGCTGCCTCCCATCCCCATTTGGACCCTCCCGGGTACTAGGGCCCGATCTGCTCCCTGCGTGCCCAGGCCTGGACACTCTCAGCACCACCCTCCTCCTCCCTGGCCCTGCCCTATCACGTCTGCCACAGCGTTAGTCCTTCTAGCTCGAGACCCCTCCTTCTGTTCTCCTCTGCTGCCCATTAGCCAGGGGCTGCCCGGGGCCGGGCCACCTGATGCTGGAGCCCACACCCACCTCCAAACCTTCCTTCCTGCTGTTTTCTCAGCATGGAATTCCTGATGTTTCTTTATGTCTAGCTTTATCAGGTCTTCCACGGAGCGTCCTCTCATGAAGCCACAGTAGATCTCTTGAGTTCTACCTCATTCAGGACTGTGGGGTTGGGGTAGTTACTACCAGACCCAGGTGAGTAGACCTGAAGCGGAGTCCTCTAGTGGGGCAAAAACTCTAGATTTTCTGCAACATAAAACTACTGGGATTCAAAAGGAATAAAAACCCCACTATGTTGCTTTCTAGTGCTAGAGGCAAATAAACCACCCCTCACTTTTAGTTAATAGAAGCCTTTAACTACAGAGCAGTTGGGGGTGGGGAGAGAGGCTCACTTCGTCCTTGCAGTGGTGGATAGTGTAAAAACACCAGGTAAATCCATTATCTAGTGGATTTGGCCAGGAAAGAGTTAACACTCCTTTGTTTTGGGGTATGATATGACCTCAGGAGGGTTGGCTGAAATTGCTACCCAGATGCTCCTTGAGGTGAAAGTTTCTCTAGGTGTGGTCCTTGGACCACCTGCATTAAAATCACTTGTTAAAATGCAGATTCCCAGTCTCTCCTCAGAACTATTGAATGAGAACCTCTGAAGGTGGGACCAGGCAATCTGTATCCTAATCCAGGACTGTCTCAATGGCTCAGGTGTGGCCAGGTGTGCCCTGACAATGGCTTGGCTAGACAGAACTGTGCGCAGTCTGGTTTTGTTCTCTGGGATAAGAGTCACGTCGATGGTCCTCACGGTGTGGCTGGTAACTCCCAGACGGGCCCTGGTCGCCATGGGGAGAGGCTGTCCCATATCACAGGTCATGGCCTAGTCTTACTCAGCAAGCAGCACGTTTGGCAATGCCCTGCTGGCCTGCTTGGTGGGGCCCTACACAGCTTCTCATGACCACTGGCCCCTCGGGGCCTCCCAGCTTCCAGCAGGACAGTGTGGGATTCAGGGACTGGGCTGGCCTTTCACACTTGCTCATGGTGAGCGGGTGCCTAACCAGGAAACTTGCTGGAAATGGGTTGGCCTTGCTTCTCTGAACTTCTAGAGTTCTGAGCCTCCTATAGGGTCTGACTGGGGTCTGGGATCTCTCAGCCTAAAGGAAAAGTAGGGATCTGAATATAGCCAGTAGAAAACTTAAATCCTCTGGATATAATTTTCTCATAGATCAAAGTCCAAAAAGAAATTGGGGAAAGCCTAAATCAGCCTCAGACAATAAGCTAACAACACCCAAAAATGAATGGACCTTTGTGGTAGCCAGAAAATGTACATAACACACACGGGACAAGCATGATCATTGGCTCGTGAGGATTGTTCTTGCTCGTGGAAAGCAGGTCACCTTTATTAGCGTCCCAAACAGTCAACAAGTATTTACAAAGCACTCACTACAGGCCTCTCTGCCAGGATACAAAACAGCCCCTGGATTGAGGGATTTACAATCTGGATGGAGAACTAAGACAGGTCCTCTGGAAAGAGAACAACACAGGGCCTCAAAAGCAAGAATACTTTCCTAAACGGCTAGGAAAATTCTCGAAGGGACAGATTCTGGGCCTCACTTTGAATCCTAAATCTTCAATTTTTTAGTATCTTAAATATTTACATAGTTGAAATCTACTTGTCTTAGGGTACTTAGTTACGAGCAACAGAAACAAATTCTGGCTGATTTAAAAAGAAAAGAAATTTAATAAAAGTGTAACTGGAAGGCTGAGACAGCGGGCAGAAACCACGAGAGGCTGTAGAGCAGGAGGCACCACTGGGTAACCCTGTAGGAACAAGCTGGTGAGGATGCCATTGTCACCACGGCAAGGCCCAGGATTCCAGGGCTTGCACCATTCACATACTGGCACTGGACTCTGTCCCCACTGTCACAGGGATGTGAAGGGATTCTTGACAATCCTTGTTCCTTTTTATCATTAGCTTCCAACCCTAAGTCAGGGGCAGGAGTCCTGGGCCACATGCCCACGTCCTAGCTGCAAGGGAGGCTGGAAAATAGTCTCTGGAAGTTTCTGTTTCTCTAGTGGGAAATGGGCACCCATGCATGAGGTGAGGAATTCCCCATACATAGGAAGGGGTTCGAATGCAGGGCAGCCAAATGTGTACCACACCTCCCATATCTTGTAGAGGAACAGGAAGTAGGAATGTGAAAGAGTAACGATTTCTATTCTTTTAAAAAAGGAACTGGGAACTGTGCAGGTTATCAATGCAATCAGATTCTGCTCAGTGGGAATTGGGGACGTCTTATGAAAAGGGGAGCCCTTGAAGAATGTGGAGGATTGGGCTGGGTGGGGAAGCGTGGGCAGGTCCCCCAGCCTGGGGAAGCTACACAGAGGTGGGAGTTAGCTTGGCATGGCACAGGGGCAGTGAGGAGACAGCCTGTTCTCCTGGACAAGCCAGCCCTATGCAGGCTCCAGGTCCAACATACCAGGACCCATCTCATCCAACATCTGGAGAGTCTCTTCAGCACCACCCAGAAGTCCTATTTGTCATTAACTGAGAGTGGCATCACCACTACCCTTGTGAGCAAGTAAATGAGGAGGACCCACTTTTGGTAGCCCAGTATCTTACACCTAGAATAACAATGAGCTGAAATTTGTTGCTACTAATTGCTCAGTGGGACACTGTCATTAAAATGCAAGGTTAGCTACGTGAAGAGAGATTACTGAAAATGAAAATATTAATTGTTTTTGCTTATACATAGTATCTTTCACAGTATTCCTTATAGACCAAAGTAACTATATGGCCTCTTAGACCAATGATTCTCAATATGGATGGTCATCATCTAGTGAGCTTTTAAAAATGATTCCCATGTCCATCCCAGATCTACTGAATCAAGACTTCTCTGAGGGGAACTGGAATATCCATATTTTTTAAGGCTCCCTATAATATTTTTATGATCAGCCAGATTTGGAAACTATGCCCTAGACATTTCAATATGCCTCAACTTTTCTTCATATATTCCTTTGGCTACCTAGGAGTCCTAAGTCTCTCTTATTTTTTTTTTTCCTAAGACTCTCTCTTTACTCTTCTTTCCACCTAACCACATTCTTAAGTCTTTTTCCCAATATTTTACTATGAAGAATTTCAACCACAGAAAAGTTGAAAGAATTATACATGATCATTCATATGCTCTCTCCCCAGGTTGTACATTTGTTAACATTTTGCTATAGTATTTGCTTTATCCGTATCTATCCAATTATCTACCTAGACATCCTTCCATCTGATTTTTGTATGCATTTCTAAGCAATTTGCAGAGCTCAGTATCTGTCACCTGTAAATGCTCTAGCCTATTAACTAAAGTTCAATATTTGTGGATGGTTCTTTTAAAAAATATACACAAAAATCCAAATGTACAAATCATAAGCCTACTAATCAATGTGTTTTGACAAATGCATGTAACTGTGTAACCCAAGCCCTCATTAAGATACAGAATATTTCCATTACCTTAAGGAGTTCCCAGATACTTCAATCTCTACCCCTACTCCTACAACAACTTCTGTTCTGACTTTTTTCACCTTAGATTAGTTTTGCCTGTTCTAGAAACTCACATATGTGAAACAGTTCAGTACGTACTTTTTTGTGTAAGGCTTTTGTTACTCAACACAATATTTTAAAGATTTATCCTTTTTGTTGCATGTATTAGTAGTTAATTCCTTTTTCTTGTTGACTTTATTCCTTTTACATGAATATACCGTAGTTTGCTCTCCCACTCTCTTGCCAATGGACATTTGAGCTATCTCCCATTTTTAGCTATTATAAGTAAAGCTGGTATGAACATTCTTGTACAAGGCTTTTGTGGTTATATATTTTTATTTCTCTTATATAAATACTTAGGAGTAGAATTGCTGAGTGTTAGGGTAGACATATGTCTAGTTTTATAAGAAACTGCTAGACCTTTTTTCAAAAGTGGTTGAACCATCTTACACTCTTACTAACAATGTGTGAGCATTCTGGTTGCATGACATCCTTAGAACACTGAGTATTTTAGTCTTCTCAATCTTAGCCATTCAGGTGGGTGTGTAGTGGTATCTTATTATAATTTTAATTTACAGTTCTTTGTTGATTAATGATATTGAGCACTTTTTCACATGCTTATTGGCCAGTTGTATATCTTCCTTTGGGAAGTGTCTGTTCACATCTTTTGCCCATGTTTAATGGAATTGTCTTTTTACTTTTGAGATTCAACTTGCTAATATTTAGTTAAGGATTTTTGCATCCATATTCATGAAGAATATTGGTGTATAATTTACTTTTACTGTAATAGTCTTCTTTGGTTTAGGTGTTAAGTATCAGCCTGCTTTGGTTTTGGAAGATCTCATAAAATGAGTTGGGAAGTGCTCACTTCTCCTCCATTTTATAAAATAATTTGAATAATATTTCTTTTTCCACCCATTTCTGACTTTATACTGTGTGTACAGACAGCATAAAATTGGGTTTTGCTTTTTTTCTTTTCTCTGCAACAATCTGTGACTGTTAAGTGGAATGTTTTGGTCAATTTACACTTAATGTAATTATTGATGTAGTTATTATTTATTTTTAGATTGCCCAATCTGTTCTTTCCCCCCGCCCCCCGATCTTCCCTCCTGCTTTCTTTGGAGTTAATTGATTTTTTTTTTTAATTGCATTGTAGTCTATAGCCATACCACCCTGAACACACCTGATCTCATCTGACCTCGGAAGCTAATCAGGGTTGGGCCTGGTTAGTACTTGGATGGGAGAATTACATTGTAATTTATCTACTGGCTTTTTGCCAGACTGAAGATGTGAAAACTATAAACAGAAGCCAGAAATCATGTTTCCCAGGGCTCTTGCTCTTTGCTAATACACTCCATTTCATCCCTTTCCCTCACTGCCCGTCACCATCGCTCCTTCAATGAAGTGAGCATCCCTAAAAAAGTTTAACATGAGTTCCAGTCACTAGACTGAGAGGACTCCCAGACATCTTGTTAAATAGGGACATCTTCACTTAACAAGAAGCTTTCTCTGTCTTTTATTTATGTTTGAAGGGCTATAACATCACCATTGCCTCAGAGAAAAAGCCTATTTTCTCAAATGCTTTTCTCTTTGTCCACATACCCTGGTGTTAAGTTCATATTCTGAACCAATGACTTCTTCTAAGTGGGTTAGTTTGTTATTAAGGATATCCTTTAAACATTGCCTAAGCCTTGGCTGATGCAGCTGGAGGTGGCAAGGAGTGATAGCTGTGCTGTGAGATTGCTCTGGCCTGTACATCAGGAAAATTCGGGCATTTGTCCCAATTAGATTCTCCCTCTCCAACTACCCCTATACCACAAATCAACTTTCTAAAAACTCACAGTGGTGGGGTTCCTTTTTAAAAATACCTGCCTCCTGACAAGGCTGTGGGAAAAGGATGATTTTGAAAAGAGTAGTTTTACCAGGGTTACAAAGTTGGCTTGAAGGCTGAATGGGATTCTCAAATGTATTTTTTAAACACTTGAATTCAAATGCTTTTAGGCAGGACAGGCACACTTCTGCAGTCTCAGGTCCCAACACTCTCTATGGTGTTTTGACTGGCCCCTGTAGGCATTTAGGTGCGTAGTCCTTGTGGCAAGTTCCATCTATGAGCATCTAGAAGAGTACAAGAAACCGCAGACGTTAGCTCAGATCCTGGCACCTGAGTAAAGGGTCCAGAGACCAGACAGCCTGAGCAGCAGGAGATTCATATCTGAATAGGATTACTAAAGACAGAGAAACTCACTTCGGAAGCCCCAAGCTCCAGCCCTCCAGTCCCAGCTGCTCTCACAAGTTATTTAGGTTCCTTTTTATGGTCACGTAAGCTGTAATTTGAAAAATCCACCTGCAAAGCCCAATTTTATATGTCAAAAATTGAAGCCTCACCAGTATCATGTGCAGGTAATGATCACACAGAATAAACTTGTGAGGACTGAACTCTGATCTTTTTCTTTTGCCCGAATTTCTTTTCTAAGGGGGCCTAGTAAGTCACACCTACAAATGATAAAATCTCAGTAAACAGGTTTTTATGATGAGGTTTACTTCCCGACCTGATTCCAGTATAGCATCACATGAAAGAAGACCCTTATCTTAACTCAAACATTCCTTTGCACTGATTCCTGGTCTTTGGAGAGAGCCTAACTCTTTCAGCCAATTGTCAACAAAAAAATCTTTAAACCCACCTATAGCCTATAAGCCCCCATTTCGAGATGGCCCGCCTTTTTGGGCTAAGCCAATGTATGCCTTCCATGTATTGATTTATGACTTTACCTGTAATCCCCACCTCTCTAAAATGTATAAAACCAAACTATAACCCAACCACAGCGAGTCCACTTGCTCAAGGCTTCTTGGGTGTGGCTCCTTGTCATAGTCCTCAAATTTGGCTCAGAATAAACCTCTTTAAAATTATTTTACAGAGTTCAGCCTCTTTTCTGTCAACACTTGGATACCCCTGCACAAGTCAGGAGTGACTTGGTATTATTGAATGAAATGGAGCTGACTGGGTCCTGGGAGCCCCAGAGGAGAGCCTAGAAATCCAGTGGGAGCTCCAGACCCCAGACTGAATGGTGGCTGCAGACTCCTCGCCTCTGCTGGGACCACCCCACTTCTCCGCTCCTCAACTGGGACGCCACAGTTCTAACCAGAGGGGTCTTCCTCAGTCACCACTGGGTCACGCTCCAGATGCTTGTAATGACTCCCAGTGCCCTCAGAAGAAATCCTAATTCAGCCTGAAGTCTCCCCACACCACTCCCTCTCCACCCCCTGACCCCAACGCCCTGCTCTACTGTGTGGTAACATGATGTGTCCTACCCAGCCTTTGGCCACACTGTTCCCCCTCCTGGGCCATTGCCTTCCCCAAATCCCACCTCCACTGTACTAATTTTCTACTGCTGCTGCAACAAATTCCCACAAACTTTGTGGCTTAAAACAAAACAAATCTATTCTTTCAGAGTTCTGGAGGCCAGAAGTCTGAAATCAGTTTCACTGGGCTAAGGTCAAAATGTCGGCCAACCTGGCTCTTTCTGGAGGCTGTGGGAGAGAACCCACCTCCTTGCCCTTATCTGCTCCCAGGAGCCACCTATATTCCACAGCCTGTGGTCCTTTCCTCCTTCTTCAAAGCACATCACTCCAGTCTCTGCCTCTGGTCACATTGCCTGCCCTCCTCCTGTAGTCAAATCTTCTTCCTCTGCCCCCCTCTTGTAAGGACCCTTGCGATTACATTTAGGGCTGCCCAGATAATCCAGGATAACATCTCATCTCAAGATGCTTAATTTAATCACACTGCAATATCCCATTTACCTTGTAAGGTAACATTCACAGGATCCAGTGATTAGGATGGGGATATCTTAGAGGGCCATTATTCAGCTTACCACACCCACCTATGTGCTCTCCAGGCTCTGCTCAGACATCATTCTTCTCCTCTGAGAGGCTCTGTTCAGGCTGCTCCTTTGTTCTCCACAGCCCTGTCAGACTCCCTGCTGTAGCAGCATGCAGTACCCTGGGTCGTAACTGCCTTGTTGCCTCCCTTCTCTCGACTATTAGCAGCTGGAGGGCTGGGATCTCATCCACCCACCCTCTTCCTCTCAGTGTCCCCGAAGTCTGGCATACCACACATGCTCAACATACGTTTGCAGGAAGGAAGGTGCCCCTTCTGGCTGTCAACTCCAGGATGAAAAGCCATGATGAAATGGGCAAGAGGTCCCCTATTAAAGGTAATAAAGGGGTCTGAAGAAAGTAGGGCTGTAGCTAGGTGTGCTGGGAGGACCAGGTCACATTATGCCTTGGGAGTGTGTCCCTTATGTTTGGACTCTAGAGCTTTACCTAAGGTGTACAACAGCCAGCCAACAAGAGAGTTCAGAGCTCAGGGTTCTTCTGGTCACATACACTGCTCAGTGCAACTTTCCTGTCACTCTGATCCCAGGGACATGGCTCCAGGGACAAGTGCTCGAAGTCCAACTTCACCGCACCTCTGAGATGGTCTGTGACTGGCTCATTTAGACATTGATTAACTTTTTAGGGAAACACAATCATTAGGCAAATTCCATCTACGTGTCAGGGAAGATATAAACATAAGCAAACATTAACCTAGACCCACAGGTTTACAGCCCTCATCTGCCCTTGGGCACATTGGCTGTGCCAGCTTGCCCCTAGGTCCATGTAGCTGCTTGGTTGAAAAGAATGAAACCCACAGTCACGTGCTTTCAACTTATGCCCAAAGATATGGGAACGTGACCCCTGGAATGTGGACTTACGAATCACCAAGGTTTATGAATTGGCAAGAAACACAAACACACATTACCTCCCAAGGCTATATCACAAGCTGCATGTGTTTATTTCTGACAAGGCTAACCTAGTTTTAATTATTTATGCTAAAACTTCTAAGCCACTAAAAATGTCCTGCAGCATAGGGTACAAAGGGAAAGACGCCCTGGTAACCTGAGACCTTACTGCAGCAGGGTTTCTGCCATTAACCCTTGCTGGCTGCAAGCTCAGACTGTTTACTTTTCCTGTGTGGTCGAGGAAGAGTGGGTGGGAGAGGTTTCTGTGAGTTTCTGTTGGAGGGTTAAGGGTGACAAGGAGGGTTAAGGGAGGGTTAAGGGCTGGGGAGTCTAGTGAACTCTCACAAAGCATACGCCTCTCCTCCATGAAGTGGCCTTGAGGCCACTCCCTATCCCCACCCCTCAGGTGTCTGGGTGCTGGTGGCTGGACATGCTGGAACTCACTGTCATAGCTCTGGTCTTACTGGAAGCACCAAAAGCTTCTTTCTAAGTTGGTCCCTCAGCTGACAGTCCCTTTCTACATTCTTTGACCCTTTTTAAGTAGTTCAGAGGATGTTCTCTCCCCATATCTCCCCAAGAAGCTCCCTTCTCCCTCAACTGTACTCCCTTTCTCCCCACTGCTCTGCATCTTAAAACTCCTCCTTCACTCTGTTACTTCCTCCATTTGGAGTCCTGTGCCCGCAGCATCCTGAGCCAAGGGGCTGGACTACCACCCAGGAGGGTCTTGGACAGGCAGTTTAGGGTCATAGTTAATAGAGTGAATTTTGGAATCAGACAGAGCTGGGTTAGTGGTGGCTCTGTTACTCATACACCGTATGCCCTTGAGCAAGCTGGTCTACCTTACTCCTCAGTTCCCCTGTCCGTAAAATGAAATAACAGTGATACCCACCTCACAGGGTCATTATGAGAAGGAAATGAGAGCTTGCTTGTAAAAAGCTTAACAATTCCTTGTATGTGTAGCAAGTGATCAATTAACATTAGCTGTTGTGATTGACAATAATAGGATAGTGGGCAATATAAGAACAACGTACAGAAGCTTTGGCTAGAGAATACTGGTGAATCAACCACTATGTTATCTGTACCTTATATTCAGGGTAGATGGAGTTCAGTGGAAAACATTTCCAAGAGCACATGGGAGGTCCAATAGGGATGGAATTCTGAAAGCCCTCTTCCAAATACCTCCTGGATCCCTCCCTACATGAGTGAGGGGCATCATATCTTGATCCTGCATTGTTTTTGTTGAGAATCTGGCCCAAAGAAAAGTATTTCAACAGGAACTGTCATAAGTAGGTTTGGCGCAAAGGAGGGGCCGGGCCATCCGGCTTCACAGTGCAGGTCTAAGAAAAAAAGCAAATGGTTCAGGGATGGCTTTAACTCGCTGCGCCAGCACCTGATGGGGTCAGAGGCTGATTCCCACAGGTATCAGGCCAGACCTTTAAGGGAGAAACTACTCGGGCTGAAGGAACCACAAGCAGATCCAACTGGTTTTTGTGGTGGGTAGTGTTTGTTTAACATCCAGATGTCTAGATTGTGAGATGCATATCGTTAGCATCAAAAAGTGTTTATAAAATTCTTAGCTGAACTCCATACTGGGTTAGATACTGGGATAAGTCAAACTGAAACCAAATTGTAGGCCCCCCCCCCCTTGTAAGGAAGGGCTGGAGCCTGTCTCAATTTTCAAAAAAGTGGTCAAGAAACCAAAATAAGAAAATGAGATGACCAAGAAGGACTTGCCTGTTGCTCTCAGCTGTTTTCCAACACCAGGAAAAATGCTAAGTCGTGGACATGGCAAAGTAATCAGGGGCTTGATTAAGATCTGGTTTCTTAGGGGGAGCCCCATACAGTGAGAAAGCCCCCTCCCTGGGAACGCTTGGCACATTTCCACTGCTGGGCATTTAATGAGATTCCCTGCTTAGCAACCCCTCGTGAGGGTGGGAAGTGAGCACCCCACCTCCGAAGAACAACGGCCTCAACTGTGCTGGGTTACCTTTTTGTGGCCTTTCTATGAAACTTAGGCATTAATATCCTCTATTGGGGCATGACTTCCTTTTCTGGCAAAGAAGCGGAAATGGCTTTAATGGTTTTCGGGGTTTTTTTTACCCTGATGTTGGCTATAACCTCAGGTTTATATTTTTAGGTTTGACTTTGGATAACAGGATAGAACACAAGTAGAACAGGCCAAGAGATTCAATATAGAAGCTTCCCTCCTGGGGAATGCTCTCAGTGTATTGTCTTACAAAAAGAACTGGCCATAAATGTCATTCTTGTGAAAAAAATAAGGAATTAAAGATGAGAGGCTTTCAGACAGGGGCCTCCATCCACTGACTTATTGTCCACAAAGTCCAGCTTATACCTGAGCCTCAGAACGATGACAAAAAGTTTCTCCACAAACATACTAATATGTTTGAAGCATCTGAAAAATCATTTATTCACAGTTAATTATGAAAGAGCTCTATGACTGAGTGGCTATCTGCTATCTTTTAAAAAGTCTATAAGTTTCATTCTCACTTTGATGGCTAAGGGGTGAAGGGATTGGAAAATAGAGGGAGAAACCCGCTTCTTCCCCCGACACCACTTCATTTCCCACCCATGTTTCATCTATCCAGGCAAACTTTCTTAAGCACTGAAGATAAGTCTGAAATGGTTGGAGTAACTGGTGACAAAGTTTTTCGTGCTGGCAAATTAAAGCAAACAATGTTAATGTCAAATCTTTGCCACTGAGGTCAGCTGGCAATCCAGAGAAACTTTTCCATCAAAGAAACTCCAAAAGTGGATTCTGTGTGCTTAGAGCAAGGTTAGAAGGCATAGAATATTTAACCTAAAAGATAAGATAGGAAACTGAGCCTTTGCATTCTGTTGAATGAGCACACAGAGAATTTTCTAGAGATACCTGGTTTTAAAAACTTGCATTTGTGTAGACGGGGCATGCCAGAGCCTAAGGCTGGAGAGTAATATCCTAGAAGTAGTGACTGTCACCTGCATTGTTTAAGTCTCACAGTACCTCTCACTGGGCCTCTAGCAGGTGCTGTGCGACTCAGCATGGGGACTGGATATTTGGGGATGACAATCATCTTTGAGCATCTTCTCCTGTACATAGACACTAGAGACTCCCCAGAAACCCTTTGGTCTACCAGTTGCAAAAGACATAGTGGTTAAGTCTGCAGTCTCTGGTGTCAGCTGGACTGGGTTGGACTCTTGACCTCAGCATCCACTAGCAAGTAATTGAACTTCTCTATGCCTCACTGTCTTCATCTGCCAAATGGAAATTATTATATGACTTACATCTTTCCAGGTCCTCGAAGGATAAACGAGGTTACACATGCAAAAGCTTCAACAGGGTGTCAGCCACAGACTAAAGATGTATCTGACACAAGACTTTCCACTATCTCCTGAAGGCCATTGCAAGATGGTAGAATGCTCTCAGTGTATATATAGAAATTCTGTATATATTTTTTGTGAAATTCTTAAGGCATACCAAATTTCCAAAGTCGTGTTTTTCATTCCTATCATCAGGAGGCTTGTGTTTAATGTATACAGGCATTAAAGACCAGTTTCAAGCAGGCTTAAAACTAAAGATGCCAATATATGTGGTTGCCTCTTCCTTTTTTTTTAAACAAGGGGCTTCGCAGATAATAGAGACTTTGCAGGGCTGCCTAGTATAAAAATATATCAAGTGTCCATAAATTTTAATTATTAGGGGTACCAAAAATATCACACAGAGATAACCCATTCTTCTCCACTAAGGCCTTTCATTGGACCTCCCCTTTCATGGTAATAGGCTTCTAGAACAAATGGATAGAAATTCTGTATATATTTTTTGTGAAATTCTTAAGGCATACCAAATTTCCAAAGTCGTGTTTTTCATTCCTATCACAGTATGTTTCAGACCACTATTGGGCAGAAAGATTGCCGTTTAAATAAATTCCTACATTTATTCATAATTTATTCAACAGTGATTTCTCGAGAACCTCATTATGTGCCGGGAATGGCTCTAGACACTGGGGTTATTAAATCAGTGAACACTTCCTTGTCCTCATAGAGTTTACATTCTAGAAATACTTCTCACTGAAGACAAGCAGAAATTACCTAACTGGGCATTTCTTTGGATTCTCCCACGGGCTAGTGCTAAATTATCCAAGCAAGAAGACATCAAGGCTATGTGAGTGGGATAATGGCCAGGTATTTGGAACCTCAGTGGAAACCCCCAAAGCAGGTTCCGTGGGGCTGCCATCCTGGAGGAGCACGTGGCCTCTGTCTCTGGAATTGAGAACTTGTGCTTCCTGCCTGAAGGGCTGGCTCTTTGAAACCAGGCTGAGGGTGACTCAGGGGGTCACACAGAGTTTACGGACCCACTGCTTCACCGATCCATTTCCCACAGGTGGCTGTTGGCTTGGCAATGTGAGAGGATAAACTCAAGAGAAACATATGGGAGGCCTGCACCTAATAGGTGGGAAAGAAATTTGTGGAGGAACAAGGTTTGAGAAGGGGACTGCTGAGGGTCAGGCTGGGACTCCTGCTGCTGCCATGCGGGCAGTCTCGGGCTCAGAGTGCCTGAGGGGGAGCAATGGAGTTAGCAGTCGTTTGCCGCATACTTCAGAGCCCTCACCTGTACGCCACAAAGGCTGATTCAGGTAATCAGGCAGAAAGGAGTTTGTTAAAAGGAAATTGGCTAGTTCATAGAATTAGCGGGAGCCTGGAGAACCAATTTCATAGAACCATGTCCAAATGCCTGCTGCTATAGAACTGCCCTGATGGAGAAGCTGCTGACCTGTGACCGCCCCAACAAGCAAAAAGGCTACCGGCATGGCCACTCTGCAGAAGCCATTTAGTCCCCGTTTCTTCCCAAAGAAACCTCTGCTACCTGCCTTGCCAGCAAAATGGGTTCCATAAGGTCCTTACTTCCAAGTCAAAGTCTCCCACAGGTAACTTGATTGGGGAACCCAGCTCATCAACCTGTGCTGTCATGTCAGAAGAGTTTGTGAACTGAACTTCCTGGTTTCTTCCTAGTGAAATAGGACTCCTAAAGCAGGAAATGTCCCAAATAGAGCAAAGGTGAGTTTAAAAGTTGCTGGAGAGCCAGGAAACATGGCAATTGTCTATTTCACTCAACCCCTTAGCTAACCCCAAGACCAGCAACGCACCATCCACTCATGTTAAGCACAACATCAACTGCAACAAAATTCACCTGCCTAACACAATCCAGCTCTCCCTGATGCAAGCTAAAAAGACTCCTCTTCTGCCTGAAATGGGGGTAACTCAAACTCAAACTTAAACAGTAGTGGGGCACGGTTCCAGGCAGGGGTGTGTACAGCGCAGCAGCTACAGCCAGCCGCGTCGTGCTCAACAACGGTTCCGCAATGTCCATCCTGGGGCTGGGCACCTGGAAGTCCCCTCCAAGCCAGGTGGCCCAGGCTGGGAAGGTATCGACTGACATCAGATACTGCCACATCAACTGTGCCCGTGTGTGCCAGAAGGAGAACGAGGTGGGGATGGCCATCCAGGAGAAGCTCAGGGAACAGGTGGTGAAGCATGAGGAGTCCTCATCACCAGCAAGCTGTGGGGCATGCACCATGAAAAGGGTCTGGTGAAAGGAGCCTGCCAGAATACACTCAGCAACTTGAAGCAGGACTACCTGGACCTCCAATTATTCACTGGCCAATGGGCTTTAAGCTTGGGAAGGAATCTTTCCCACTGGACAAGGCAGTCAACATGGTTCCAAGTGACACAGATATTTTGGACACATGGATGGCCATGGAAGAGCCAGTGGACGAAGGGCTGGTGGGAGTTACTGGCATTTCCAACTTCAACCAACTCCAAATCGAGAGGATCTTAAACAAACCTGGCTTACAGGATAAGCCAGAGGTTAAGCAGATCGAGTGCCACCCATACCTAACTCAGAAGTTAATCCAGCACTGCCAGTCCAAAGCCATTGTGGTGACTGCCTCCTGTCCCCTTGGCTCTCCCAACAAGCCCTGGGCCAAGCCTGAGCACCCTTCCCTCCTGGAGGATCCCAGGATCAGGGCAATCACAGCCAAGCACAATAAAACTCCAGCCCCGGTTCTTATCTGGTTCCCCATGCAGAGCAACTTGGTGGTGATCCCTAAGTCCGTGACACTGGAACACATTGCTAAGAACTTTAAGGTCTTTGACTCTGAACTGAGCAGCCATGATTTGACCACCTTTCTCAGCTACAAGAGAAACTGGAGGGTGAACTGAATTGTGCCTTGGCAAGCTGTGCCTCCCAAGGATTACCCCTTCAATGATGAGTTTTGAAGCTGTGGATGCCTGCTTTTCCCAAGTGACCCACACCTGACACCTGTTTTTCCTGCCTCATCTTCCTTGCAAATGTAATATGGCCTATGTCCCACAGCCGTGGGACAGCAACCTGCAGACTGACCAGTGAGGGCTCGTCTAGCTTGATATTGGGTCTGAAGAGAAGTGCCAGTACAGTAGAAGTCTCTTCCCATTTTCTCTGCCATCATTTTTGCTCAGCTGGGGTACAACTTGAATATCCTTTTCTGACAAAGAGAAGCAAAATCTACGGAGTCAAAATAGTACCACTAACAACGGAGTTTTGACTGCTTGGAACTATAATCCTTTCAGCCAGACTTCTCTTTGTCTCAATGAAAAAGTGCTTCTGTGGAAAACAAACAAGCAAACAAACAAAAAACCAGTAGTGGGCCCTCAGAAGTCAAACAAACGAACAAAAAACAAGTGAAGCCATCTCATGTTTTATTGGAGAAAACTGGCAAGAGTGTTTATGGTATGAAACCTTTGGGGAGCAATTGCTTGGTGATTAAAGGATTATCCAGCACCCAGTGGGTACCTCTCCTTTTTAGCCAGCTTATCCCTGGCCTCATGCAGGAGAGAGGAGCTATCCTAGAATCATCTCTCCAGCTTCCTCACAAGGGACAGAGGCTTTGGATTTTGGGCATCACATCTCTGGGAATAGAGCTGCCCGCTCATAAGGGCTCAAGATGTAGTTGTCCAGACTGGCAGCGTTGGTGGACTCTGAGCTGTGAGCACTGACTTCTGTGCTGGGCAGCCCTGAGCCAGACTGTGAAGTTCCCTTTCAGGGCCCATGGTCTCTCTCTGCACAGCCCCTTCCCCTAAACTGCTCTCTGGAAAAGGACCACAGTAAAGTATGAGGGGTCATTAACTCTTAGCTGTTTACCTTGGAATCCTAGCACTTGAAGGTCCCTCAGAGATGGCATCCCAAGACCCACAGGCGGAGGCTCCAGAGTTTGAGAATGCTGCCCAGGGTCTCTCAGGAACCCACAGCAGAACTGGTACCAGGGTCTAGTTTCCCATTCTCCCACATCTTGTTCAAGGATATTTGCATTTCACTAGAGGATGAAGATTTAAGCCAAAGGACCAAGTCTCCTGTTGTGAAATGTTGGTCACTTTGAGCCCTCAAGCCAGGGGTTGCTCAGTGTCAGCTCAGTGTTTCCCAGGAAGCCACTGGCAGGTCACGACACGGGGAGCAGAGTGGGCAGCCCTGTGGCACCTGCACCCGGAGGGACACCTGATGTCCACTCACATGCAATTCGGACCACCAGGCTAGAGGAAGGGGCCCACTTTCCAGGTCACCCCGGCCCACAGCTGTGAAGTCTCAGCACCCAGGGGCCACAGTGAGCATGTTTCTCTTCCACTCCTAATGTGTGGGGAAATGCCAGCCCCTGTGGCACGCCAACTCTGTCCAGCTTCTGTTTCCATCCCAGTTAGCAAAGCGTGTGCGAGAGGAGGAGAATCCACAGGACTCCAAGTTTCCTCCTCTCTGAAGTGAGGGAGATGAGCCATATAATCTTTAAATCCCTCCTGGGCCCAGGCCCATGAGGACCTCAGCGGAGGAGGAATTGTCATTGAGGAGCCACTTGTAAATGGGCCAGCAAGAAAAGTTCAGCCAGGGCTTCAAATCTTGTAGGCTGTGAACTCACCTGAAGTGGGACCAACAGTCATGGCTCTGATGCCAACAGCTGAGATGGTCAGATGACAGTGCTGGTTTATTCATGGCATTGGGAGGTGAGTGCTCTGAGACTTTGTGGGGCCAGGAATGCCTGTCTCATGCTGTTTGCACTGGCCTTTGCCCATTCAGCATTCAGAGAGCCAAGAGCAAGGTGAGGGGCTGCTACCCCACCTGGGCACCCACCAGTCTTTCTCCCTGCTGTGCGGCACCTGTTACCCCCAACATACCCCTTCAATCCCATCACTCAGCTGGACAAAGTCTGCAAGTACTCATCTGATTTTTTAAATATGTTTTAACTTATTGGATGGATGTCAATCTACACAAACATGCATTATGACCCTAGTGAAGCTGTGGCCCAGAGTAAGACCAGGATACGTGAAAGAGAGTCAAGCCAGCAAAAAGCAATTCGAGGTAACTCAAGCCCTTTATTCATATTTCTTGACCTTCCCAAAGGAGATGGGTGTCGGGCAATACAGCTCACAGCGCTTCCTCTCCCTTCCATCTGCTTCTTTCTCACCCCACAAACCCTCTAGCTCCTGTTTCCTCTGAAGTCTTGGGGGAAACCCTCTCCAACACTAGTCTGAGTGCTTCTTATCCCTCTACCTGCTCAGTTGTCTGCATTACCAGGGCTCCCAAGAGCTGGGCTGGCAACACAGAACCCGGGGCAGGGAGGCAGGGAGGGCAGCACTTCCCCATCAGGACAGCAGGACCAGGTATCTACCGACACAGATTCATGTTCGTCCAACACATATTTGGGTCCACTTCCTTTGGACCCACCTACTTTTCTTCTCCTTCTCCTTCTCCTTCACCAAATCACTTCTCATCTGGCAATCCATCTACTTTTTCATTCTAAAAAATACTTATAAATTTCTAAATTTGTTGTAGCACCTCAGGTAAAGAAAAATAAAGGAAGGTAAATGGCATCTGTGGGACAAAGGTAGAAGAAACCCCAACACCGGTCTACGGCCATACCACCCTGAATGCCCCGATCTCATCTGATCTCGGAAGCTAAGCAGGGTCGGGCTGGTTAGGACTTGGATGGGAGAAACCCCAACACCTGTGAAAGAAAATGGATGTGAGTGAAGGGGGGCATTACAGATGTGAAGAGAAAGCAGGAGAGGGAGAGTGGCAACGATGCTGTTGGTTGGAGTCTGTGCTCACATCTATTTGCTGAAGCAGGCTCAGTAAATAATCACTATAATAACACTAACATTGACCTTGCCGATTATATGCCAGGTACTTTACACAAAAATGTTCCAATTGTTTCTCATAACAACTCTGCAAGGTAGTCTCCCTCTGTTTTGGAGACAGAATTTAAAGCTCAGAGAAGTTAAACCATTTGCTCAAGGCCTCACATGTTCATAAGTGGTAGAGTTAGGATTTGAACCTGAGCAGTCTGACCCTGAAACCACGCTTTTAACTTCTACCCACACTCTCCTGCCTCCTCACAAAGAAAGACTCCATTTGGGAGGGTGGAGAGAGAGGTATACAGAGACTCAAACAAGGCCACAGGGCACGTGGGCAGGGCCCGTGCTCTCTGCACAGAGAAAGTAGCTGGGGAAAAACCCACTATCATAAGACACACCACTTAGGAAATGCTGCATGGGCACTATCTTAGTCAACATAGATCAACTGCAAGAAACAACCCCGCTGTATTAACAACTGAACACAAAAGTTTATTTCATGCTCATACAAACTTTAAGCAGACATTCCTGGTCAAGCAGGTCTCCTGGGCTCCTCCTCCACACAGTGATTCAGGGATCCAGCCCTCTGCCCCTTAGTGATACAAGGTGGGAAACAGAATGAGAGAAAACACATAGGGTACCTAACGACCTCATCCAGAAAGTGACCCATCACTCAGGCTCATATTTCACTGGCCAGAATTAAGGACATGGGGTGGAGTAAAGGGCTGGGAAATGGAGTCCCTGGTTAGTCAGCTGCTTCCCAAAAACAAGTCTCTACTCTGGAGATCAAGGAATCAAGGAGACCATGACTTTCATGGGTCAACTAGCCATTTTAATCACAAACACACTTGCGAGGAGGAGTGAGACCCATATGATAGTTTGGCAAATGCTGGTGAAAGGCACGTGAATTTCAGCATTATACGGGCTGCATTGGAAGGGGCATGCCCCTGGGATTTAGGCCAGATGTTTGTCTTAAGGAGTGATCCAGGAGGCCAAGCCCATTCCCCAGGCATCTGTGGCCTACTGAATCTGGGCCTAGATACATTGATTGGGGTCCACCCTGGCATACAGTCCAATGTCACTGACTCTGACCCCAAAGGCAGCCTTGCCAGAGATTTGGTGTCTGAGAGCAAGGCCGTCCTTCCTGTGGGTTTAGCTAGAATCAGTTATGTCTGGTCACATGACTTACTGAGGTTTTTTTTTTAATAAGCCCCTGTTCACTGGCCACTCTGGGAGTTCAGGCAAGAAGTATTGAGTCCCAGGATCTAAATCTGCAGACTAGACATTTACAGAGAGAATTTGAATAAATGTGGCTGTCAGAAGGGAAACGGGCCAGAAAAAAGGGTGGACGGATTCTGAGCAAAAAAAAAAAAAACACTGGGCTGTTCTCAGAGTCATATTTCAAATTCCAAGTTTTTAGGTCTCTTTTTTTCCAAATTGTCATTAATTATGGATTGTGTGTCTCTTGGAAGTTTGTTAATATTATTAGTTTTGGAAAGGTGTTTCCTGCTTCTTTTCCATACGCAGCTATTTATTTAGCCAGCTGGTTCTCATTGCTGAGCGTGGAGTCAGTGGTACAGCTGAAGGATAATGGACTGACATGTCTCAAATGAAACTCGAATAAATAAAAAAAGAGCTTTGACTCTTGTATTTCAGGAGTAGAGGAATACGGTATTGAAACAATTGGGACCAACCTTGCCTCTCTTTAGGAAAATGCCCCTAGATGGAAATAATAGTGGATTTGAAAAGATCTGAGCTGCACATTTCCTGAAATGTCATCTCTCTTTCTGTATATCCAACATTTTGCACTTGGAAAATGGGCTACAACTACCATTTGAAATACCCCTCAGAGGAAATCTGCAGAATTTCCCTTAGTTTCCAGATAAGGAAACAGACTCTAAAAAGACAAGCATCTCTCCCAAGTTCACTGGGAGAGCACAGAATTTGGAGCCCTGATCCCCAGTTTCTGAGTCCCCTGGTCAATCCCACCTTTGGGCAGCCACTTTTCCTGCCAAACGGCCAAAAGGACTGTAGGATAGACTCGCAGGGACCCAGAGAGTTGTTAGGGGAACTTTTAGAACAATTGTAGGAATTTCCATTTGAAATTAGTGCTCAGTGCCTTAGTCAGTGTTATAAACAGTCACATTAAAAAGCCCCCAAAATGCCAAGGTTTGCCTTTATTTAAAGCTTTCTTTGCCTGCCAGCCTCACTCCACCTGGCTGCTCTCCTCTGGCCCCACCCCGTTCCTCCGCTATGACACACCCTGCAGCTCTCATTTTAACACCCAGCTTCCACGGTTGCGTTCTTGATGCCCCTGCCCTCCGCTCCCCTCTGCACAAGCACAGCCAGCCTGAGTGAGCGGGGCTCAGACAGAGAGAGTGGTCTCGCAGGCCCAAACTCCTGTGTGCTCCAGTGTCCAAATGTGGGCTATAGTGGGCCAGACCAGGCTCAGCTGCTGCAGCAGGTTGGTGGGACACAGCTGAGTCAGCACAGCAAGAGGTTAAGACCTTGGCCGCAGGGGCAGGCGGAACTCTGAAGCAGAGATGGTGTCAGAGGCAACCGTAGGGCAGACACAGCAGCGGTGTCATGGAAAAGGGCACTTTGGAAGTGAAGTCAGAAGCCCTGACTTCAAATTCTGCCTCTGACAGTTAGCAGCTGTGTCAGCCATTGGACAAATGGCTGACTTCTCTGAACTTCAACTTCCTTATCTAAAAATGGAGGCTACCACAATATTAGCTAACACTTACGTGGCTCTGAATATGTCCCTGATGTTGTTCTGAGCACTGTGCATATATTAATCCATTTAGACCTCACACCAACACTATGGAGTGTGTACTATCATTAGCCTGAGTGTACAGTTAGGGAAACTGAGGCACAGAGAGGTTTACTAACTTGCCCCAGATCTCATGGCTTGCAGTACTGAGCTGGAATTTGAACCCAGGTGGTCTGACTCCATTATTTCATAGGGTTGCTGCGAGGTAGTCTTCATAAAGCTTTTAGCTCAGTGCCTGCCACGGAGTCAACACTCAATAAAGATTTAGAAGTAAAAGAGGCTTGATGTGGGGCGAGGACAGGGATGGGTGTCAGCAAAGGAAAGAGGCAGAGGGGCACATATGCAAAGCCAGTCTGGGCAGAAGACGGGGTAGGCTGCACAGACAGGCCAAGTGGGAGTCCAGGTTTAAACCAGGTCCAAGGTCTCAGCTTCACTGTTACTTCTTCCAGGAAGCCTTCCCTGAGCTTGTGTGACTGAATTAGGAGCCCATCCTCTCTAATATATCCCACAGCGTGTGAACCAGGCTCCCACTGCAGCACCCACCACACTGGACTATAATTGCTTAAACTTGCTTTTTCTCCCTACTGTGGGCCTAGCAGAGACTTTGGCCTGCTCCCCCCTCTCTGTCCCCAGGGCCTGGCATCCAACCTGACACCTAGTAGGTGTCAATAGCTCTACTTGGATGGATGGATAGATGAATGAATGAAGGAATGAACAGGCTCAGAGGGTACCCGGACAGCAATATTCCTGCCTCTAGTCTGAGCACTTCACCCCAGACATGGGTGGATCGGGGCAGTGGGTCTCAAGGGCTCTGTGGGGCCTGTGTCTGGGACTGAAGCCAGGCAGAGGATGGCAACCAAAGCTAGATGATGTCAGGGCCTGAAGGAGAACTTTGGCAGACCCACCCACACCCTCGGGCTTCTCTGCCACCTCCAGCTTGGACCCAGCAGTCCCCGCAGAGTGTGGCTGGAAATGGCACCAGGAGATCACACTTCCGGAGCTCACCCTTCCCCTCTCAGGGTCCCCCAGGCCTTCCCAGGGAAGTTTATGTCATGTCTAGAGACGGTGTACCACAGATAGGCTCCTCTCAGCAGACTTGTTAAGTAACAGCTTTTCGTACCAAGGTCCATCCCCAACAAGGCAGGCTGGGGTCACCTGCCCCAGCTCCAAAGCAGCCATCTATGAGACCCTCTGTCCTCATTTACCAAGCCCTTCCCGCTCCTTCCAAGCCTGGGCTGCAGAGAGAGACTCCTCTCCGGGGAGTCTCCATGGGAACCCCGAGGGGAATTCCAAGCTGCACAGATTGCCTGTCGTCTGGACTTGGCTTCTCTAACAGTTGCTCAAGAAGGCTGGCACACGGATTGGGAGACTCAGCACAAAACCCCTTGCTTTTCTTCATTTTCTTTCCCCAACACCGTTGCCGCAGCCAACCCCCAGTACTCAGGAATGTGCCTGATTGTGTAAGCTGGAAACAGTAAGGCCAAGATATAAGAGGTTTTGGCACAAAGTGTAAAATCAATGCATGGTCACCTAAAAGGCCCAAGGTCAATTTTTACAGTACTAATTTGCAGCTTCCATCAGGCCAAGCTACTTCTACAAAGCAAAGGCAGGCAAAGTCATTGCTGCCATCAGAGCACTGGGCACAATTTCCAGGCTTGGCCCTTCACAGTTGGGAAAAATCTGGGTTTGGAATTTGTACCTCCAAGCTGTCCCCTTTGCACCACCTTTTCTAGGTGCAAGATATAGCAGGAAACACAAGTCAAAGCAGTCCATTGTGCTGGAGAGATTCAGGTGACTCTTGCTGGCAGAAATAAAGGACTTCCTGCTAATCTGTTCTCTGGAAAATTCAGTGCATGGGGCATTTCGGGCAGGCCTCAGATATCCAGCAATAGTAAAAGTTCTCCATAAATGAAATTGTTGTGGGATACAAGGGTAAATGTATGCAGGGATTCACTGAGGCTGTCCGTGCAGGCAGGGTTTGCTAAAGGTGAGGCACATCCCATGACACTCTTGACTGAGAGATGGGATCAGGCCAGGCTACAGCTCAGCTGAGTGGGCAGCCGCCTCCTCGGTGTAATCTGATGGGCAGGGGAGCATAATGACACTCAGAAGACGTGGAGCCCAGCCCCAGTTCTACCCCCAAGACCTCACAAGTCACTGCCCTGAGTAATGGAGCTGACAGCACCTGCCCTATCTCTTGGGATTGACATGTGTTTGAAAGGAAGTGGCAGAGTCTGGGTCACTGAGCCAGCTATTAAGCTCTGGTTTCTCAGTGCTGACCCCTCTCTGCTCCAGGCTGCTGGGCCTGGGACTCTGCAAACCATGCTCCTTTGCCAGCTGCTCCCTGTTACAACTGCCAACAGTGGGGAGTAGTGGCAGGACAAGTCACAGAGCAAGCAGAGGCCAGCAAGGCACCTAGGATGCAACGTTTAAGGAGGCACTTACTCTCAGTGTGCACCCTGCACTTGCACAGCCCTGCTGAAATACCCACAGAGATGCAGCAAATGCTTGTCCCTTTACCATCTCCAATTTACAAACATGAATCTCAGTTTCACTTATAGACAGCCAATGTCCTGAATATCCAGGGACAGTTGTTTTAATGACTTAGGTCTCTTTTTTTCCCCTCTAGTAACAACAGACAAGTTGCTATTAATCAGCAAGGGAGCATTCAGGGCTGCAGAAATTTCTGGGGGTAGTCCTTGCTCCTTATCCCTAGAGTTGGTGAGCCTGGGCTGAGTGAAAACAGGACAAAATGATGCAAGTGGCCTGGATTCCGTTGCTGTCAGGGTTGTCCATATGCCCCCACCTGGCCCACACTGGCCTTCCAGAAGGAAAGAAAGTAGTGCAAAGGGCAGACGAGCAGCCAGCAAGGATGGGCTTGGAAGCAGGAAGGAAAAAGTGCAAATTGCTGAGGAGAAGGAAAAAGAGTCATGTGGGGTTCAGGGGAGTTGTCTGCCCAGAGCAATCAGCAATTCAAGTGGGCATTATTATACCAGTTCCAGTGAAATCATGATTCCATCTGGTCTGAGGAAAATGAAATCTATAGTGTTTAATGATTTTGTTCCCATAATAACCCTAAATGAACAAACAACATCTTTAGCTCTGCTTAGAGAAAAACAGAAACCGTTGTAACTGAGCAATGTTTAAATATGAGCTCACTCTGATTCACCTCTGCCTGGCTTAGCCTAGATCCACTGCTCTAACCAGCACAGTATCAGCATAACAAACGCTAAATCATTACGCTGTTGATATTATGCCCTGGGGCATCTTGGTTACAATTGCCACGTGATCTTTGTATCCTTATTCCATCTAAGGCTTGACTTGGGTTAGCCAAATCCCACAGACGGCAGTTTAGGGCCAGAGAACAGAACATGCAGTTGATTGCTTTTCCCCATGCAAGAAAATGGCAAAAACAGACCAAACACAGTAGCTTTTAGAAACACTCCTTATCTTACACTGTTTAACACGTCATTTAGAAATATACTCTTTTTGTCAGTAGTACTGTATTTATTTTTTAGGACTGCCATAACAGAGTACCACAGCCTGGGTGGCTTCAACAACAGAAACTTGTTTTTTCACGATTCCAAAGGCTAGAAGTCCAAGATCAAGGTGTCAGCAGTGTTGGTTTCTTTCAAGGTCTCTCTCCCTGGCTTGTAGACAGCTGCCTTCTCTCTGGGTCTTCACAGGGTCTTTTCTGTGTGAGTCTGTGTTCTAATCTCCTCTTCTTATTAAGGACATCAGTCTTATGGAATTAGAGCCTCACCCTTATTATGTCATTTAACCTTAATTACTTCTTTAAAGGCCCTATCTCCAAATACAGTCACATTCTGAAGTACTGGGGGTTAGGACTTCAACATACAAATTTTGAGGGTGACATAATTCAGCCCATAAGTGCTAGTGATGACATTTGCAATAATAGCTACGATTTCCTGGAGGTTTACTAAGTGTTTGAAATTGTACTGAACACTCGACTTGAATTTAATCCATAAGAACAGTCTCATATGGTAGGTACCATTATTCTTCTCATTTTACAGATTAGTGATGAAGGCCTTATGAGGTTAAGTACCTTGCTCAAGGTTACACAACTATAAAGTATAGGGTGGGAAGTACAAACTGCGTGTAACGTAATGTGACCCAGGCCTGTCAAACTCCAAAGAGATCCAAGTTTTAGAGGATTCTGTAACTATTTCCCTTCCCAGTGAATTAATAAAAACAATTTACTAACACTTAGCACATATACATGTAGGAGAATAAGTGACATATCTTTGGAAGAGAAATAATGCCTTAGATAATTTAAATTTTAAAGGAAGAATATGATATAACCCATTTCTGGGTGATAACCAGTTGCACAATTGAGAAGCGTTTTTAAGACAAAGCTAAAGGAAAAGAAAAGCAATGAATAATTAAACTTGATTTATTGATGTCCTTGGCATTACATTAGAAAACCCATGATGATTATCCATTTTGGAGAAAACCTCGGATCTCAAGAACACACTTTGTATTATGAAATTTGAACCTTACACAAAGACAGGAACAAGAGCTAAATTGAGTAGGTAAGAAACATCTATGTTTATTTATCTCTACTTTAAATATAAAATCATACAATTTTGTTGATAGGCTGGATTATCTCAAGATTACCTGGTCTAACTCCTTCATTTTCCTTCCCACTTTCAAGATTGCTATTTATTGTAATTTATTCAAAACAGTTTATCAATGATCCAACTGTGTCACTTTCAACATAATATCTATTTTACCTGTCCTTTCTTCTCACATACCCTAGCTAAGTATTAGCCAGCTAATCTTAAGGGGAAATAAAATAAGCAACTATGATTTGGAATGATTCTTGAACTAAATATTCCCAACATTTCAGATAAATATGAACTACTGGCTTCCCCCAAAATGTTAGAAATATCCAACAAATGTGGCTGGTGTTTGAATTAACTAGTTAATGTTAGCCATAGTTCTGCAATTAGCAGCAATGAATATGTCATTGTTGCAAAAAAGATTATGTCCAACATCTCCTATACATGGTTTTGTCAAAGTTACTATAAAAAGCAAGTTGGAAAGATTTAATTTATGCTCTTAAAGAGGCAATAAAGGCAATATTTTAAGATCAATAATATACTTTGTATATATTCTAGTTAAAGATCCAAATTGGCATAAATTGATATTAACATGCTAACCTTGAATTTAACCACAAAGAGTATCTAAAGACTGAAATAGAAAAAAAAAACCCATAATTTTTAACCTAAGCCTTCCATCTGATCTGAACATAAATCCACTTAACACTGAGTTCCTGAATACATAATACACAGTAGCTAATAAAAACATTTGATAGAAGGATTAAGTGACAAAAATCAGTAGAGCCTACATTGAGACTTTAACTGCAAGGAACATAAATCAACAAATCCTCTGAGGAAAAATAGTCCCTTTATAATAAAATCAATAATGCTTTTAAAAATCATAAATAATGCAAAGCAGGGCAGAATTGTCAGCAGCAATTTTCCCGCAAAGATACACAGGTTCACAATTGTACACCACAAAAATGCCATCCTATTCCTAGCTTCTATTGGTAGGGAAAGGAGGTACGCTGTAGCCGAGCTCTGTCTCAGGAGCACTGAGGGAGTGTACTGTGTACCCCACCATCACCCTCCCGCATGGAGACCCCTGTGCTCAGGCACATTTCCATCTTCAGCTTCTTTCTCCCTTACTTTGACCTCTCCCTCTACATGCTGTGATTCCCAAGCACTCATTGTATTTTTCCCCACGACACCTGAGATTACCTTATTATCCCCTCCTCGCCACACTATAAGGTTTAGGAAGGCAGGTAGCAAATGTTTTGTTACATTTTCTAGCTAGAGATTCTAGTACAGTCATGCTCTGCGTAATGATATTTAGGTCAATGATGGACCATACATATGGTCCCATCAGATTATAATAGAGATGAAAAATTCTTATTACCTAGTCATGTCTTGATGATCTTGATTCTGTGTAGGCCTAGGCTAATGTGTGTGTTTGTGTCTTGGTTTTTAACAAAAAAGTTTAAAAAGAAAAAAACTTAAAAATTTAAAAATAGAAAAAAACTCATAGAATAAGGATATAAAGAAAGAAAATATTTTTGTACAACTGTATAATGTGTTTGTGTTTTAAGCTAAGTGTTATTACACAAGAGTCAAAAAGTTTAAAAAATGAAAAAGTTTATAAAGTAAAAAAGTTACAATAAGCTAACATTAATTTACTAAGAAAAAAATTTTTAAATGAATTTAGTGTATCCTAAGTGTACAGTGTTTATAAAGTCTGCAGTAGTGTACAGTAATGTCCTAGGTCTCACAGTCACTCACCACTCACTCAGTGACTCACGCAGAGCAACTTCCAATCTGCAAGCTCCATTCGTGGTAAGTGCCCTATGCAGGTGTACCACTGCTTATCTTTTATACCATTTTTTTTTACTGTACCTTTTCTATGTTTAGATACACAAATACTTACCATCATGTTACAACTCCCAACAATATTCAGTACAGTAATATGCTGTACAGGTTTGTTATCTAGGAGTAATAGGCTAATATCATATAGCCTAGGTATGTAGTAGGCTATACCATCTAGGTTTATGTAAGTACACCCTACGTTTGCATAACAATGAAATTGCCTAATGATGCATTTCTCAGAACGTGTCCATGCCTTTAAGTGACACATGACTATGTAGTGGTCAGTCCCTAAGTGTTTGTAATAATAAATGAATAAATTATAAATTTAATTGGCTTTTTTTTTGTTTTTATATTATGTACAAATCCTTCAAATTATTGTTTAGTAGAATGTATCTTTATGCATACATATGATTTCTTTCCTTGGTAATAACATTTCTTATGACAAAGTGTATTTTTAAAATACATTCTCTTTGTTGATAGAATGAACATTGTACATATTCAGCTACTTTGCTGAATATTATACTGGCTAGTCATAATAAGACTCAATTAAGGACCTATGCTTTAAAATAAATTGTATTAAATAACACATTGAAGGAATTGGAGAGGAAAAGACTCAAACTGAAATTAGATATTTTCAATAATCTAGAGTGACCAATTCTCTGTAGTATCTAAAGAAACATACTCAACCAACAAGTATTCTTTTTAAGTTTTTGAAGAAGAGAATTCAGGGAGACACTGAACAATTAATCTTGCATCTTACTATCTGACTCAGATTCTAGAAGCAATATGATGGAATGAGAGCAAGACTGTCATCTGGAAATCCCCCAAAATGGGTTCTTGTTGTCCAGCCCATTCTGAAACTCTGCGGTGTGGCATAGACCAGTTGCTAGGCAACCCTGATGATGGGACCACGACTCTGCCTCAACAAAGCTGTGCTCCAGCCCAAGTAAACAACTCTGCTGCTTTCAGCAGGCAAAGGGCTGTCAACACATTTTCAGTCAGCTCTGAAAACCTACCATTTCCAGCCTTGGAGGGTACACAGTACTCTTTTGCTAAGAGGAATCTTCTACTTAAAATAAGAGGAGACATACTTTAAAGCTAGAAGACCACAGATCACATGACTCTCAGGACCAAATGTTCAGAAAACAGGATCACCATTTTGTGCTTGACTACTTGTTTTTCTCTTGAGCCCAAATGAGGAATACTGAATGCAGGTGTCCACATTTGCATACATACCTCCCACATTGCCATTCTGTTTGCCAGTGGCATTGGCTAGTCGGATTATTTCTGTTAAGCAAGGGAACCATTTGCATCGACTTGTCCTAACTAGGATGCTGTGCTCAAATAACTTGTTTTTAACTTAGGGGCTTCCCCAGGACTTAAAATTCCAACCCTATGGCAGAGTCTTCTTAGGGAAAGACAGAAGTGAAGAGGGCATATTCAGACCCCTTTCGTGCTCTCCTCTCTCTGCCAATATCCTAAAAGATAGATTTCAGATGCAGCCCTCCTTGAGACAGTGAGTTGTTATACTGTTGGAGTTCCCTTAAGCTGTTCTTGACTAATTCTCCTAGAAGCCAGGAAACTCTTATTTTTCATTTTTCATCACACGCGTGCACACACACACACATTCCCTACCTTTTACTCTGTATTTTAAATGACTTTTTTAAATAAAATAAAACAGTACTTTATATTGCTCAGGTTGTGTTAAAGTCCACTGGTTTCTCTGAAGTAGGTCAGTAAACACCTGTCATAGTGCTCTGTGGTGATTTTAAAATATGCCCACAAATTCTTTGACATGCCTCCCTTTAAAAGGTAGAATCTAATTCCTTTCCTCTTGAGTGTGGTTGGACTTAGTGACTCATTTCAAATAAATAGAATGTGGCAGAAATGCAACTCTGAGGTTAGGTCACAAAAATTATAACTTTTATCTGGTTTACTCTTGGATTACTTGTTTTGGTGCAAGCCAGCTGCCATGTTGCAAGGACATGTAAGCAGACCCAGGGAGAGGCCCAGGTGGAGTAGGGCTGAATCTCATGCCAAGAGGTTCACCTTGCCAGTCATGTGAGTGAACTATCTTGGAAGTAGATCCTCTACCCCCAGACATCTTCAGATAATTGCAATCCTGCTAACATCTTGACTGTGGCTTCATAAGAGACCCTGAACCAAAACTGCCCAATGAAACTACTCCCATACTCCTGACCCATAGAAGTTGTGAGAGATAATAAATACTTGTTGTTTTAAGCCACTAAGTTTCGGGATAATTCATTACACAGGAATAGATACACACTGGCAACTCCCGTCCTGTGCCCATGACAAACACCACCAATTGACCATGGAACTCCTATCTTCTGAGCCTGAGCATGGCTCTGTAACCCTTCACTCATTGCATTAGGTAGCCACCACCCTAGGGGATGAAACCCATTTGCTAGTACAGATCTAGGGGACCAACAAGAACTCTTGAACATTCAAGCAAACATTTTAGAAATTGCCCCCTTTATTCTTAATTGTAAATGAAGACTAACTTTAGCAACCCTTCCATTACAATGTGGATACCATTTCCACAGTATTTACAACTGTGCACAGGTAAAAGTATGGCCTGTGGAGATTGATTCTTTCTTTTGACCCTAATCTATTTCCCATGACCTTTTAAACTTACTCCACAACAAGCAGGTATCATCCACCAGTTCTAGAATTCGGTCAAAGCAGGTTTTGTGTGTGTAACCCAGTTCCCCAGGCCACAGCAGTATAGAGGTAAAAAACAAGGTCAGTATTTAAAGTATAGCTGGGAAGCAATGTCAGTTAATAGCAGAGTGGTATTTCTGGTAGCTCCAAGCTGTCATCCCCACACAGAAACACCAAAAAACAAGCAGAAACTTTCAGAACCAACATTGTCAGAACTCCGGAAAGCAGCCGAGGCATACAGCAACCACGTGAATGCTGAATCAAGAAAAAAGTCACTTGAAAATGGTAGGAAAGCTTTGTGGCATTTTTACCTGCCCTTACCCCACCTTTTGCCAAGCGTGGCAGCGGTCTTGAAGGGGCAGCAGTCCGTGCTCCCAGTGTGGAACTCTGGCCCCTAGTTCCAGAAGGTGCAGAGCAGATCCTACTCCCAGATCATCACGTTTGCCTGTTCTAACGTGTTTGGGGGCTACCTGAAGGACCGACACAAGACACTTGTCTCAGCTTCGCCTTACTTAGGTCTTGAAAGTGGGGGAAGCCTAGGGAAAAAGAGTAGGGTACAGATATTCAATACGCTGCCTAAGGCCCAGGAAGAAAAGCGGGGGCAAATTCTTTGGGAAATTAGGACATTCAAAAGCACCTGGGTGTATGGGGGAATCTAGAAAACCATGCACACGCTCAGGGCAAGATTCATGCTTAGAAAAGACCTGAGAAGACCCTAAGCTTTTGCCTTGGACTGGTTAAAGCTAAGGGAGTTCGTTACCACTCACCAGCCCTGCAAGAATTGCTACAGGGAGTCCTTCAGGTTGAAGTGCAAGGACACTAAGCTATTGCCATTATGAAGCTATTGTGGAGAAATAAAGAGCTCTGGTCAAGGTAAATACATGGGTAAATATAAAAGCCAATATTTTTGTATTTTTGGTTTGTAACTGCACTTTTTGTTTTCTACATTGTTGAAAAGACACATGCATAAAAATAATTATAAATCTATGTTATTGGGAATGCTATATATAAAGATATAATTTCTGACAACAATGACACAAAAGGAGGGGAAAGGGCTGTGTATGAGCAGTTTTTGTATGCTTTTCAAGTTAAATTGGTATCAATTCAAATTAGACTGTTATAAATTTAGGATGTTAAATGTAACCCCCAAGGTAAATGCAAAGAAAATATTTAGCAAATATAGACAACAGGAAACGAGAAGGGAATCAGACAAGTTCACTACCAAAAATTTGTCAACTAAACACAAAAGGCAGTAATGGAGGAAAAATCTAATATACTTTTATGATTAAATAAAATTCAGAAAACTAGGAATGGGGAGAACTTTGTCAATGTGATAAAGGACATTTATGAAAAACCCGCAGATAACATCATACTTAATGGTGAAAGACTGAAAGCTTTCCTTCTGAGATCAGAACTAAGACAAGGATGCCTGCTTTCACTGCTGCTATTAACATTGTACTGGAAGTTCTAGCTATTAGATAGAAAAAGGAGTAAAAGGCATCTAAATAGAAAAGGAAATGGTAAAACTATCCCTATTTGTAGATGACATGATCCTATATATAGAAAATCCCAAAGAATCCACACAAAGCTAGTAAAGCTAATAAACAAATTCAGCAAAGTTACAGGATACAAGATCAACACACAAAACAGTTAGACTCTTACCTTGTACCATATAGGAAAATTAATTCAAAATGGATCAAAGACTTAAACTTAAGTGCTAAAACTATTGGTTGGGCATGGTGGCTCACACCTGTAATACCACAATCACTTGAGGCAAGGAGTTTAAGACCAGCCTGGGCAATGTAGTGAGACCCTGTCTCTACAAAAAATTTTTTAAAAAAATTATCTGGATGTGGTGGTGCATACCTGTAGTCCCAGCTACTCGTGAGGCTGAGGCAAGAGGATCGCTTGAGCCCAGGAATTTGAGGTTACAGTGAGCTATGATGACACCACTACACTCTAGCCTGGGCAACAGAGTGAGACCCTGTCTCTATTTTTTTAAAAAAAAAAAGCTAACACTATAAAACTCTTAGGAGAAAACACTGGGGGAAATCATCATGACATTGGATTTGGCAACAATTCTGTGGATAGAACACCAAAAACACATGCAACAAAAAAATAGATGAATGAACCTCATCAAAATTAAGAACTTTTGTACTGCAAAGGACACCATCCAGAAAGTGAAAAGAGCCTACAGAATGACAGAAAATATCTACATGTCATTTATCTGATAAGTGATTAATATCCTGAATTAATAAATACCTCCTACAACTCAACAACAGAAAAAAATCCAGTTCAAAAATGGGGAAAGGATTAAATAGACAATTCTCTAAGAAGATACACAAATGGCCAACAGACACATGAAAAGATGCTTCAATATCATTAGTCATGAAGGAAATGCAAATCAAAACCCCAATGAGAAACCACTTCACATCCACGAGGATGGTTATATTTTTTTAAAAATAGAAAATTACAAGTGTTGACAACAATATGGAGAATTTGGAACTCTCATACATTGCTGATAGGATTGTAAAATGGTGCAGCCACTCTGGAAAACAGTTTAGTGGTTCCTCAAAAAGTTACACATGGAATTACCATATGATTCAGCAATTCCATTCCTAGGTATATGCAAAAGAATTGAAAGGAAGGACTCAAACAGATACTTATATGCCAATATGCACTGCAGCATTATTCACAAGAGCAAAAAGGAGGAAACAACCCAAGTGTCCATAAACAGATGAATATAATGGATATCCATGAACAAGATGTGGTACATACATACAATGGTATATTATTCAGCCATATGAAAGAATGAATTCCTAATACATGCTACAACATGGATGAACCTTGAAAACATTGTACTAAGTGAAATAAGTAAGACAAGAAAACAAATATTATATGATTCCGCTTATATGAAATATTAAAATAGGCAAATTCATAGTGACAGAAAGTAGATTAGAAGTTATCAGGAGCTGGAGTTATTGCTTGATGGTTACAAAGATGGTCTGGAGTGATAAAAAAGTTTTGGAAATAGAGTAGTGATGGTTGCTCAACATTGTCAATGTAATTAATGCCACTGAATAGTACACCAAAAAGTGATTAAAATAGAAAGTTTTATGTTATAGATATTTTACCACAATTTTTAAAATGAATTTTTAAAAAAAAAATATAGCTAGGACAAAGGAGGGGGATCTCTTGCTTTTCCTGAGCACATTCTCCCAAAAATGTTGTCAGCATTTTTAAGAGGTAACTTGTTGACATGGCCATTAAGGAAAACCCAATAGAGGAAAACAAAGACAGGTCCATTTGCTTACGCACCAGCCAAGAGAGCAGGCCACATCCCCTCAGCAGACCCTGCCACTACCTGGCCCAGTCCCCAGGCTATCTATGCTTCCAGTGACCATGCATAACACTCTGAGATCGCCAACAAGGTTTTCCTAGGCAGATCTGAGTCCCCAGAGAGACGTCCCAGGTGTGTTTGGGCAATCCCCTCAGGCACCGTGTAGCTGCTGTTTTTTCTCCCTGCAATAAAAGCTGCCCTGGGGACTACTGCACCAAGATGTCTTCTGAGCTCCCGGTTCCCAGTTCTCCAGACTCCAGGGACTCCTCCTGGGAGCTGAGGAGAGGGCGTCCCCTTTGTCCTCCTCGTGTACATTAGGTTAAAAGGTTACAAGCTGGACTGCCTAAAGTTCTCAAAGTCTAGCAGAGATTTTAGGAAATGGCTTTTCAGTTTTTTTACTCCCTTCCCTAGAGCTCAGGTGGGAGTCCACGGGGGCTAGGACATGGGGCAGAGTTGGGGAGTAGGGACCAGTCTATGTGACAGACACAGGGCTGTGCGCAGAAACTCCTGTCCCCTCCAGCTTTATCTGCTGCCCTTGATCAACCTTGGGAAATTCAATTCTCTTGTTTTGGCACAAATTCTCTCATAGGAGGAGCCTCAGACCATCGTGCAAATATAGTCACAGTGGGCTGCCACTGCAGTTCCCCAGACGTGCTTGGACATGTCTGTATCCTAGGGAGTGTCCTGCTGATTAATATTTAAGGTTCATGTTGGCTCACTGTGTACCAGGCACAGAAGTCAAAGCTTTAGATATGCTAACCTCCTTTCTTTTTTTAATTAAAAAAACCTGATGATATTTATGATGCCTAAGTGTTTTGGAAAATTTGTAATGTACCAAAAATTATATATAAGATCATTAAAACTTGCCATCAGTCTTGTTGCTTGTTATTTCATGGAATCCTCACAACAATCCAATAAGGAAGGTCTGGTTGTTTCTATTGTCCAGTTAAGGAAAGTTAGGCTCGAGGACAGGTTAAGGACCTTGTCCGAGGTCACACCTAGGAAATGGATTTGTACTAGGAAAGCCAGAGCTCCTCCCCACTGACCACACTGCCTTCTCAAGCTGAGACTCCAGCTACAGAAGCTGATGCAGAGCCTCCTGCATGCTCAGAGGTCGCTTTTGCAATATTCTATACCCAGCCCTTGCTGAACTAGTGATCCCCCAAAGAAGGAACTGTTGCCAGCCACAGAAATAACCATGGGACTTGAGCAAGATGACTTCCTAATCTTAACTACAAGGGTTGAACTAGTCCAAGGACCATTAGAGATAACAGGCCTCAGGAAATGCCTGGTACTAATACATTCTCAGAAATTTTGGTTGTGTGAATAAAATGGATATCCCTTCCAGATCAAACATTCCATCCCTGTCCTGCCTCTTGGTGTTTGAACAGCAATTATACCTAGACCACTAATATCAGGGTCAAACTGAGCTGAGAAGCATCTCATGCGCATAGTCAAACACCCTGAAAATTATATTGTAGGGGAACACACCATCAGAGCCATAAAGTAGGAGTGTTTGCCCCAAGAGGGGAAGTTATTTTACATTTCCTAAATTCTACAATTGCTCTTTTTTTTTTTTTTTTTTTGGAGACAGAGTCTTGTTCTGTCACCTGGCTAGAGTGTGGTGGCATCAGCCTAGCCCACAGCAACCTTAAATTCCTGGACTCAAGTGATCCTCCTGCTTCAGCCTCCTGAGTAGCTGGAACTACAGGTGTACTCCACCACACCCGGCTAACTTTTTTTCTATTTTTGGTAGAGACAGGGTCTCACCCTTCCTCACCTCAAGCGACCCTCCCGCCTTGGCCTCCCAGAGTGTTAGGATTACGGGCATGAGCCACCACGCCTGGCTACAATGGTTCTTATTTTTGTTATTTTGATGTCTATATCACCAATGCCAGTCTTAAGGTTTTCCCAACTCTACTACTCTCTGAATTGCAGGGATAAAAACTTGCCAGAAAGTCCCCGAGTAATCTTTGTGATAAATTCCTTCCCCAACTCATTTCGAATCTTGTCTAGGTGCTCCTTACTGGTTGTGTGAACAGCCCGCAAAATGGAGTTTTAGGTTTCTTCTGCTAGTGAGACATCCTGGCTTTGGGCATCTCTCATCAAGGACTTTGTAAGTTCTCTAAATTGCAACTTTCTTCCACAGTCCTCAAAGAAAGCATTAGAGAAGAAGATGCTTTTCCACTTAAAACTCACCCCCAGAAGTTGACTTGCCTTCCCTGGTTCACAACGTCACTATGAGGGAAAAAATTCAGCCCTCACAGCTTCAGGTTGAGTACACACCCAGCCCACTACTTCCATAACAATGCAGCCAACCCCTGACTAATCTTCAACTTAGGAATGATTCATACATATGAACGAGCTCTGTGCATCCCCACCGCCTCCGCCACCACTGGAGTTCTCCCAACAACTCTCTACCACTGCCAGGGCCACCAACACCCTGTGCCTTGTCCCACTTCCTCCTCCCCAGCCTTCTTAGGGCTCAGAGGAGCTAAAGCACTGGAGATGGCCTCCCCAGCCCCTCTCAGCAAGAGTCACTGACGCCAGCACGCAGTAGGGTGAAGTTTTCAGAACAAGATCTTTGGAATCAAGCCATGAATCGTGTTTGAATTCCTTCACTTGTTGGCTGTATGACCTTAGACAAATTCATTAATTTCTCTAACTGTTGTTTTTCTCATCTATAAAATGGGAAGATAACTGTAGTAATCCCTTAGGGATGTTGTGGGGATTGAATAACATGAGACATGTGACATGAGACATGTAGCATATAGGAAGTACCTTATAAGAGATAGTTGTTGTTATCATTACTGTCGTCAAGATTAATTCTCAAAGACTCAGCTCCACTGGGAAGCAACAGTAGTCCCAGCCCACCATGAGCAGCTCCAGCCTTGCACCCAGTGATCTGCTCCTGCTGTTTTGTACCCCATCCCCTCTGCTCACTCTCTCTAGCAAGTTCCCAGAACATGCCATCCTCCTTCCTGCCTTGGTGTCTTGGCACTGGTGCTGTCCAGAATACTCTTCCTCTCCCTATACCTTTCTTGCCCTCTGTCTGGCTAAATTCTCATCCTTTAGGTCTGAGCTTAGATGTCCCTTCCCAGGGAAGCCTTGCTGAGCCCTTGTCCCACTAGACCTGATTAGGTTCCCTCTTAGTGCAGTTAAATGCTGTATGTCTTTGGAACACTATCCACGATTACAGTTGTAATATTATGAATTTAACCATTGTTACATGTCTGTTCTCCCCATACACTGTAAGTCCCAGGCGGGTAGGAATTGTATTCACCATGGTGTCCTCATCACCTAGGAAACAGCGTGGCACATAGTGTGAATAAATGAGTGAAAGAAAGAGAAGAAAGGGAGAAAATAAGGAAAGAAGGAAGGTTGGTTTTTGGGTACATATGAACCATCCAAATCTTACTGGTCTAGATCCCTGCCACACTGGCTCAGCTCAGGGGACGGGGCTTCTGTGTCAACTTGCCTACACCGTTTGAAATCTATTCCTGGATCTCAGCCAGCTTTGTGGAGCCCAACACCGTACCAAGCTCTTCCAGACCCTTCCTTAGGAGATCAGATGTTGCTTCCAAACCCATTAGGAAGTATCAGAGATCCTGCTGGGCATGAGCTAAATTCCTTGATTCCTACCTCAGCCCCTGCCTGCCTTTGCTTATTCCCTCCTACCTGGATTCTAGCTGTCGTGCCCCATCCCATAGATTAGCCACCCAATGTTAAGGGCTGCCTGGACCTCAATTAATGTCCATGCCCTAAAGACATTAGACTCACCCCAAGCCCCGTCCAGTAAAGCCCCCCACCTTGTCTCTTCTCCACTGCTGTGCAACTGAAGCCCCCACAAGCTTTATGCATCTTGTTCTGGACTCCAGGGGATATGGGGCTCATGGTCACCATTAGTACTTCTAGAAGAGTCTAAGAGCCCAACTCTGAGTGTGGCATCCTGGGGTCATTTCCACCAACTTCTCATGGAATACTGTAGAACTGTGACATTTCTAGGAACTTTTTAAATAACTCACTTGAAAAATATTAATTTTTCATGAAGTTTTCTTACTTGTTTAAGGTCTACCTACCACAACCATGTTAAACTAATCAACAGACCACCACCTTCACTCCCACCACCAACACACACATATTTTAGTCTTACTATGCCTTTGCTAATCACCATGTACAATTTTGTTTCTGTGTGAAAATGCATGCCCAGATCCAATCAACCAATCTAAATAACAGTCTTTGGAACCTCAGTCCTCGGTGAGCGGAGGACTGCCTGCCTGTCCACCAGACCATAGGTCTCCCTAAAGTTAGGAATGAGAGAAGTTGAAGGAGGGATGTAGTTCAAGTTCAACTTTAAAGTAATGGGACTGGTTTAGGTATGTGGTTGGGGAAATCCATCACTCCTCAGGGGCCCTCCTTTCTGTTTCCCTCCATCTACCCCAGGCTTTGTTCACACTGATCCTCCTGAATGGGACACACTCTCCCCTCCCCTCCACCTGGTTAGACTCGGCCCATCCTTCTAGACCCATCCTTGTAAGGTTCCAGAGACTTCTCCAGACTGTACCCACCTGCCCTCTTATGAACTGTTTGGGCACTTAGCACATGGTGCATCTCCACTAGTTCAAGAATGTTTCCTCCATCTCATTATAAGCTCTGTATCTTGTGTATCTCCATAGGGGTGAGCTCACATTGGTTCTCCTAAGTCCTTGATCTTGTTATGGGATTGGAACTGAAGTCCTGGACATCTCCCATCCCCTCTCCACCACCTCTCTTAAGCTCTCTAACATCACTGGGGCCAGCTCAGAACTCTCTGGTATCATATATGTCGAGAAGAGCTGTGGCTATTTATATGTACCAAAGGTTTCTGCTTGTGATGGGAAAGCACATGCTTTCTAGGAAGGAAGAACATCTTATTAGTTCAGCCAGCTCAGCTATTGGGTTATGTGAGGTGATGGGTAGAAGACAATCAGAGAAGCCAAGAGAAGGCCAAATCACTCTATATAAGAGAAGCTGATAAAGACAACAGCTGAAGGAATCTTATATAGCAGAAGAGGCTAGAAAGATGAGCAAGTTGGAAGCAGAGTTTGTATGGCTACAAGTTCAAAAAGAGAGAGGACGAGGGCATGGGAGTTGAGGATGAGGAGGGAGAGATGGAGCAGCCTTTGCCAGGGGTGAACCTTGGAGGTAAAAAACATGCTTAAAGGCAATATGAAAGAAGACTGTGCTCTGTGACGCAGTATACACCTCCTCCTCACATCCTTTAGAAACCCTAAGTAAAAAGCTGCATTGCTCCTTGATTTTTTGGGTATCAGAAGTGTGGAGTTTTCAGCTCATTGTTCCAATAAGGCAACAGGGGCAGGAGTTCTCATGGTGGGTGCGGGTGAGTGTGCAGACTCCTAGGGAAGCCCAGCTCAGATACAAATGAGTAACGTGTGTGTTTGGTTTTTTGTTTAGAAGGTGTCAGAGTCATTCTTTATTGGTGTAAAGATTAAATTAAAAAATACAATTTGTGAAAATTTTAAAAAAAGGTTACCCTGAGGCCCACCAGGTTAATACTATTTTTCTTTATATTTTAAAAATCCTGATAGAACCTTTGAGTAAGGTTTTCTTAAGCAGGAACCTGGAGAGACCCTGAGACAAAGGAGAACCCTGATCTTTGCAGCCTATGTTGTACCTATGGGCAGCAGACTGCTGCTTACTTGTGGCTCAATTAACAGGAAAAGGAAAAAAAATCCAGCAGTTCTGAAGAATGCCTTCCTGTTCCTTGTGGGGAAGACCAAGGAGTCAGAAGGAGCCTTTGCGGAAGAGCGGAAGAGCGTTCTCCCCAGCGGCCACGCCCTGCGGGCGACAGAGCAGGCTCACACTTATAATTTAATTCAAGAAAGGGCAGCTCCAAGCCAAGAGCAACAGCTTGTGATTTGTGGGTGTTAAACATGCCAGAAAGCGGTCAGCATGTGGGCGACAGATGGGAGGGGAAGGTGTTCCTTAGCTGCGGTGGAGGAGGACAGCTGAGGGCCTTTTCCATTTTGGCACATGTGGCTCTTCTCTGCTGAGGATTGCTGGCCACCCTGGGGTGGCCCTGACTGGGAAAATCTGAATCTGCAGGCCTCTGAGACCGAAGGTCAGGCGTGGTTACTTTAAAAATAAACTCTTATGACTGTAACCCTGGCTCAGCGTGTGCATTTGTGGCCTTGGACTGAAGACATTGGCCACAGCTATGATTTGTATTCACCAAAAATAGTCATTTCAGCATCTGAGGGTGAGATCAGAAAGGTCGGAAAGGGAGAGCCAAGTTCAGTGTCTCACTTTCTTGCTGGTGTTTTTCTCCATGAGACCAAGCAGATCCACTCGGTCATTGTTCTTCCCTCTTGCTTCAGCCACCCCACTCAGGATTCGTTACCTTCCTTCAACAAAAACTGACTGAGGACCATCTGAGCATTAGTCACTGGGGATTCAACAATGAACAAAATAGACACGGTCCTGCCCTTGAGGACCTTATAGCCTTATTGGGGGTGTACCAGGTGCTTGTGGCTGCCGTAACAAAGAACCACGAACCAGGTGGCTTCAAACATCAGAAATTTTTTCTCTCACAGTTTTGGAGGCCAGAAGTCCAAAGGGAAGGTGTCAGCAGGGCCATGCTGCCTCCAGAAGCTCTAGTGAAGGATCCCCGCCTCTTCCGAGCCTCTGGTGATGGCTGTCAATCCTTGGCATTCCTTGGCTTGTGCATGTCTCACCCCAGTCTCTGCCTGTGTCTGCACTTAGCCTTCTCCCCTGTGTGTCTGTGTTTCTGTGTCCACATTTTTCTCTTCTTCTAAGTACACCAGTCATAATGGATTTCGGGCCCACCCTGATTCAGTGTGATCTCATCTTAACTAATTATTAATACACCTGCAAAAATGTCACATTCTGAGGTTCCAGGTGAACATGAATTTGGTGGGGAGGGCGGGCCGGGGGACCCTTTTCAACCCCATATAGGATGCCAAATGGTAAACCCATAAACACAGATAGATAGATTTGGGGCAGGATTATATGGCAACCTGGTCGTTTTCTGTATGGTTCTGTCCCTATCTTCCTTTTGACTGGTACACCCAGTCAATATACACCAAAGCAAAAATAAAGACGAAAGGAAACAGGTGGATTCTGGGATACATGCATCTTTCAGAGACTGCTTTTCATCTCTCAGAGACCAAATAAGCCCGGGCCCAGGGACAGGACAGAGTGAGAAGACAGTGTGGCAACAACAACCGGGAGGCAGGGGAGAAGGAAGGGACACCTTCTGTGGGGAGGACCAGGGAAGGAAGGGGATGTGCTGCCCCTGAGCGTGCGAGCCACCCCCCCCCACACACACACACACACACGCACTCGACAACTTCCCGCCTTGTCAAGAGCCCCGGGCGCTTGTAAGTCCCTCTGAACCGACTGTGTCTCTGGACATGGGATAATAGGTAGAATTGAACAGAAGAAACTGGAATTTCCCTCTGAACTGAGGCCCCAGTGGATACCCCACCCTGTGCTCTGTAATGGCAGATGGTGATAAATGGAACAAGGGCACCGTGGGGAATAACAGAGGGAGACGCTTTTGACCGAGGGCCAGCGAGGAGCTCCCTGAGGAAGCGACGGCCAAGACGCGACACCCAGGATGGGAGGATGTTCACAGGTAGGGGGCATTTCAAGCAGAGGCAACAGCCTGTGCGCAGGTCCTGGGTGGGGAAAGACCTGGATACTTCTCTGTCCCCGAGCTGAGGCAAAGAGAGCAAGGGAGGGAGAGGCACCAAGGGGCTGAGGAGGGAGACGGGGGCCAGCGCCTCAGGCCCGGCAGGGCACAGCCAGGAATCTGGGGGTAAACCAACAGGCCTTGGGGGTGACGGAATCATGGTTTTAGTTTTAAGAAAAAAGTAGACATTTTTTTCCTAATAACAAAAGCAAAATCCATTCCAATGTTGGAAATTCATACCAGCAACAAGAGGGTAAAAAGGGGAACATTTGCACAAAACAATAAATGATAAACATGTCTCCCTGTCAATATATATCCTTCAACAGAGAGTTTCCCAGCTGATGGGGGTTCCATTTTATAAATATTTAAGTTATTCCTGACATCCTCTCATTATGAACGACACTGAGATGAACAACCTTGTCATTTTTGTGTATATCCTTATTTATTTCTACAGGAAAAATGCCCAGAAAAGCAAGAGATTTTTGTTTCCAATGGCTTTTGATCATTGTTACCACATTGCCCTCCAAAATGGTTGAGCCTGTTTGTGAAGCCATAGGTGTGGTTTGCCCATGAGGAACACTCAGACAGGGAAGGATTCCCTCCCCACCTCGACCACTACCCACGGGGTTGGGCAAATCCATGGGGTGGGGGGTAGGGAATAATCTCAGGGAAAGGCCCCCATGCACGTGTCTGAATGAGCAGTTTGCAGGCACCAGAATGTTCCTGAGAGGGGTTATTCTCCTGTGGGCTGAGGGTGATGTCAGGAGCAGAGCTGTCCCTCTCAGGGAAACCAGAGCTACCAACTGAATGGCACCTCCATCGCAGGTGGGAGCATGTTGTTTGTGGTGATGGGGCTAAGACACGCCACCTGGAGTCAGATGTCCAGGGTCAGAGAGAGCTATCTGGGTTTAATATGCTGCCCTTATGCCACCATTCAGAGTCTCTCAGCCTCAACTTTCTCTTATTCCAGCCTCTTCTAGGGGGCTGGTGACCAGTACCAAGTGGGGGCCAACCAGCTGCACACAGGTGCAACCTCATAGTAGCTCACCTGGGGCTTCTGAGACCACAGCTGGGGAAAGAGTGGGAACCTGCTTGGTGCTCGGCAGGTGCAACCTGGAATCTGGAGGCAAGTCACCACCTAGAAGTTTCCCCCTTTCTCACACCATGGCCTGTCCCCAGGTGATGGCTAGTTGGATGGCCATTTTTGTAACTCTCCCTCCTTCCCTGCTTCGCTCCCCATGTCTCCCACTCACTGGATCACACTCCCCAATAAAGAACTCACCTTTACATTTTTGTGTTAGCTTCTGCTTTTTGGGGAACCCAGGATAAGACAGCCACTTCCAGGGGTATGACCTTATGAAAATGCCTGATCTCTCTAAACCTAAATGTCTCATCTCCAAAGTGGGGGAAATAGCTCTTACTGTGGTAGACAGAAGAATGGCCCCCTAAAGATGTCCACATCCTAATCCCTGGAACTTGTTAATGTATTAGGTTCCATGGCAAAGGAAAATTAAATTTGCAGATGGAATTAAGGTTGTTAATTAGCTGATCTGAAAATAGGAAGATTGTTCTGGATAATCCGGGTGGGCCTGGTGTAACTAAAGAGCCCTTACAAGCAGAAGCGGGAGGCAGAAGAGAAACTCGACTACTGGAGAGAGATGCAATGTTGCTGCTTGGGGCTAGAGGAGGACGCCATGAACCAAGGAACAGGGCCAGCCTCTAGGAGCTGGAAAGGGCACAAAATGGATTCTTCCCTAGAGCCTCCCGAAAGGAATGCAGCCCTGCTGACATCTTGATTTTAGTCCGGTGAGACCTGTGTCAGACTTCTAACATTCAGAACTGTAATAATACCTTTGTGTTATTTTAAGCCACTAAGTTTATGGTCATTTGTTATAGCAGCAAACAGAAAGCTAATATACTTATCCTATGGGCTATTGTAACAACTTTATGAGATAATATACGTAAAGCACTTAGCTCAAGGCCTGGCACATAGGAAATGGGTTGTTGTTGCTGGTACTGCCTGGTAGTAAATAACCTGAGAGTGCCTATCTGATTTATTAGTGCAGACATCTGGGTCCCACCCCTGGTGAGTCAGAAGTCTGGGATGGGGAGGAAAACACTGTGGCCATTAAGAGTTACACAAGTGAGCCTGATGTACAGCCAGGGCCTGGAATCACACTTTTAAGCCCCAAATTATAACCTTGTGGCCACCAGCAACATCCTATCCTCTGGCCCCATGGCACTCCTGTCCTCACCCAATTTCAGGCTGCCCCAGCCACCTGGAAAGCATGCCCAGGCCAGAAATAGAAGCCACAACCCTTGGTCTGAAAATGCTTTTTCCTGCCAATTTGATATTTTTGTCACTGTGAATGCCTCGTGTTCTGCACTTAAAGTATGATGACACTTATGTAGGCACCATCAGTGTACCAGGCCATGTTCTCCGGGTGGGGTCTCTGGACCAGCAGCATCAGCATCACCTGGAACTTGTTAGAAATGCAAATTCTCCCTCCCATCCCAGACCTGTTGAATCAGAAACTCTGAGGGTGGGGCCCAGCAGCCTGCTTTTTAACAAGGCCTCCAGGTGATCCTGCCTCGTGGTCAAGTTGAGAACCACCGTGCCACTGCACTGGGCATTGTACCAGATGCCAAACGCAGGAGGCTGGGCACCTCTCATTGGGACCTAAATTTAGAATCCTGTCTATTCTTACCACCCTCTGGGGTCAGTCACACAGGATATAAAGCTTATTAATTAATTCAACAAGTATTAATTGAGTGCCTACTGCATGCCAGGCACTGGGCCAAAAAGTGGGAAACAAGCCAGGTTGGGGCCTGACCTCACAGAGCTAACAGAGAAGAAGCCATACATTCAATAAATCATTACCCCGTGATACTTTACAAGTTATGATTTGCGGAGTCTTTAAAATCAGTGCTTCTCAATCTTTAATTTGCATACACATCTGCTGGGATCTTCTTCAAATGCAGGTTCTGACTCCACAGATATGAGGCAGGCCTGAGAGTCTGCATTTCTAACAAGCTCTCAGACGGCACTGAGGCTGTTGACCTGAGGGCCACACTTGGGAGTAGCAAAGCGTGAAACATCTTAAGGCAACTTCATATCCATTATCCCACGCTAGCCTACAATTTCTTTGATAGGAAAAAGTGGGAGGAATTATTATGCTCATTTCAGGTAAGAAAACCAAGGTCCTGAGACTTTGAGTGTCACATCAAGGCCGGGCCTAGAACCGGGGAGCTCCTTGCTCATTGTGTGCCTTGTCAAGAGGTAGAGGTGGCTGGGACAAAGGACAGCGGCAGCTCCCTGATTAACTTCTGCATGTGAGTTTGATCACTGAACCACAGAGCTCTCCCTGCACCAGCCCTGATGTGGGGGAGACAACTTCTTGGTTCTCCCCACCCCGCCCAGGACTTTGATAAGAAAATAGATGTGAATTTGTGATGCCTCTCAGTCAAAATGAGCTCTTCGGCCAGCGCTGAGTGATAAGGAAGGCATACTTCCCACCTCCCTGAAGGGGAAAAATAACACTGGATGGTTGCAGCCCCTCTCCTTTTAAAAATAAAGGCCTCCCAGTCTCCTACGGCAAAGGGGAAATGGGAAGCAGGCTTCTCTTGGCCTATTTCCATCCCGGGCAGCTGGAATCTATTGGACACATTCAGTCACTCTCCCTTGAGATAGGCTGGCTGGGTAAACACTTCCATTTCCTTCAAGGATGCTATTTTCCCTCCTGGGCCTCCCACCTCAGGGCTGAGAGGAGCCCCCTCTTGCATCCCAGCTGCATTTCTTGCCTACACTGAGCTCTCTCAAGGTTTAGTGAAGGTGGTTTGTATGATTCCAAGAAATTTAAAGTGTTCTTCCATTTAGAGGCCCCACCCACATCATATCAAACATATTAAAAAGCTTCCACATGTCATGTATTAAGTATTTACCCAATGTGAGCAAGTTTCGTTAGTATGTTGACTGTAAAAAAAATATGATATGACTTGTATAATTCTGCTTTTGAAATAATTTGCCTACAAGGAATACATTCAATCTACAATTGGCTATGATTTTGCAAAGAAAAGCAAGCCTCATTGTTTTTAAGCATAATTAAGTCTTATGAATTCCCAATTTATTCATGAAATTAGTACATCATTTTTGCAGGCGTTTAATCAAACCTTCTTTAATTCCAATGTTGCAGTTTTCTTTTCCTACTTTGGACTTCCCTACAATTTTTTAGAGGGGTCTTAAACATTTTTGTAGGCTCTTGATGGTACTTAATGGCTAACATGGTCCTCCTCCCCAGGAAACCACTTCCCAGCTCAGAGAGTCTTCAGGGCACTTCCTTCTTTCCTGCATTTCCTTACCTCCGGGGATCCGGTTGCAGCCAAGAATCTGGTTGCCATGGTGACAGAGAAAACTAGGCAGAATCATCAGGTCCCCAGGCTTTGTTCAAATGGACTAAATTTTAATTACAGAAAGTGTGGTGAGCTGTTGGCAAGGGAGTGGAATGATGCAGTGTGGTCTGTATTGAAAAACGCCATCAGGAGAGAGGGTGTGGCAGGGAGGTGGCAGGGTAAGGGGCCGAGGCAGCTACTTGAAAGTTGTACACAGGGGCTAGTCCTATGGGCCTGGGGGTCAGATGGCCTTGCAATCCTGGCCCTTCTCCTCATCATGCGACTCTGGGCAAATAATTTCATGTCTCTGTGCCTTAGTTTCATTCATATAACAGGATAATAATAAAAATGCCTGCCTCCTACAGCTATTCTAAGGATTAAAGGAGCTGCTGCCAGTGGAGTGTTTAGCATAGTACTTGGTACATGTTAGATGATCAAATATTGTTATATTCATGAAGGTATGTATGTATTTATGTCTATTGTATTCTATCAACATAATAGCTATGATTTCATTATTGAAAGCAAACTTCATAGGTCCAAAGAGGGTATCACAGTCACTCTCCATGTCTCTGCCCTCATATAGTATGATGTGACCCCTGTACTAAGGGAGAGGAAAATCCTTGTTTTCTGATGGCTCCGGTGCATGTTAGGACCCTCAGACACCCACAGTTCTTATCTGCTCACATAGAAAGCCAAGAGCCCACACTGGTAGAGGAGGTGTTTTCTAAGAGAAAATTTAAAGGATGAAAATAACAGCCTGCCTTTGTAAGCTACCCAAGGAATATCAAGCCAGGTGAACCTGCTATAGCAAAGGTAATGAGGCAGCAATTCAAACAATGTATGGGGTTAGTGATTCTCAAACTAGGATGTTAATTGGAACCCCTCCCCCCCAGGGACTCCTCTGCTGGGATGTCTAACTGGGAGAGGGGAGGAGGGGAAGAAGGATTCAAGGGAGGTTTTATGGGCCAGGCCCGGAGGTGTCCAGCATTACTTCCATCCCCACTCCATCGGTCAGACTCAGTCACACGCCATCTCTTAGTGTAAGGTACTGAGAAACAGGCTGACAGCACAGCCCGGCCCCTGGAAAACCAGCCAGCCACTGCCACATGGGTGATTTTAATGCACAGCTAAGTTCAAAAACTGCTCTCCTGGGGCAAAAGGGAAAAAAATAGAAGTTTCAAAAACTGATGAAAGAGAAAGCAGCAAACAAAGTAACATCTTGCAGTGGAAGAGTTTACGCCATCTCTTAGTGTAAGGTACTGAGAAACAGGCTGACAGCACAGCCCGGCCCCTGGAAAACCAGCCAGCCACTGCCACATGGGTGATTTTAATGCACAGCTAAGTTCAAAAACTGCTCTCCTGGGGCAAAAGGGAAAAAAATAGAAGTTTCAAAAACTGATGAAAGAGAAAGCAGCAAACAAAGTAACATCTTGCAGTGGAAGAGTTTACGGTTGACAGAGCCCTATCACAGACACCCACTTAAGTGCTCCAGATAAGGTACCACAGGCTCCGACTTGCCCTTCAAAGTCCTGCTACAGCACCTTGTCCAGACCTCCCCTTCCTCACCCAGCCCACCCTAGTGTCCTCAATTAGACTGTAGGCAAGCGTTTCAACTTATTCGTCCTTGAATCCTAAGTGCCTGGCGTGGTGCTTGGCACAGATTAAGTAATAAGTGTTGGTTGAATTCAGTTGACTAGAATATTAATGGAAAAAGAAGAAAATGAGAGACAGAGAAGTAAAAACCCCAGCAGTTAAGAGTACAGATTTTGCCTCTTATTATCTGGGTCCCCTTGGACAGGTGACTTAACCTCTTGGTGACTCCGTTTCCTTGTTGGTAAATAGAGTTCACGATTGCATTGCCCTCAAATGCTTGTGAGCGTTAGATGGGATAAGATACCCAAATGTGTTTAGAAGAATGTCTGACTCACAGCAAGTCCTGAGTCCCAGGTAGGTACTGTTGCTATTTTTGTTAGTAAGGCAGTGAGAAATCCCACCACTGAGAGGATGTTCGGGCAGGAAAGAACAGTCACAACAAGAGGGGCCCGTGTGCCCACAGAACGGGGAGGCTGGTGGAGACAGGTACGCGTTCCCACACACCATGGCCAAGAGACTTCAAAGGAAGTAAACATCAGGGGTGACATTTGACTTTTTGCAGAGCAAATGGAACATCACCATGCCAGCCCTGTACAGGCGGGGCCAGGAAATGGGTCAGCCAGAGTGAACAGTTGCCACAGGTGACAAGGACTCCCACGGTGCCAAGTCGAGGCTGGGCTTTTGAAGGGGGAATAAGATGTGTGTGTTGGGGGGTGGGGGGTGTGAGTTGCAGGGGGGCAGGCGGTGGAGAGGGAGAAGAAGCTTCTTGAGGTATCTGAGATCCACCTGATAATATCTGACACTGCCTTCAGGCAATAGGTGATTGCTTTATTGCATTAAAAATTTCCATAATTCAAAAGATATATTGCAGCAGCTGCCTGATAAAATTTCAAAGACTTGGAGGAGACAAAGATATATTAGGGAAAAAACCCTAAAGCCCTATAGTAAGACTCTGAGAGAAATAATGCAATGAATTTCAGCTTAGTCATTCAAGGTTTATGTTTATTTCTCACGAAAATAAAACACCACTTTAGATGACACCAAGATTAGGTGTCTAATCCATGGATAGCCTGGACCCTGTTGGCTCTTTCTCACTCATTAGCCCCTCTCAGAAGGTGGCCAAGAGATGAAAAACATGAAATGCCAATTATTCAAATCTGAGAGAAGTGGAGGAAATCATTTTAGCCTGCCCTGCAGAAGAGCCTGGTATGGATGGGCTGTGGCCCAGGAGAACCCAAGGGTCCCTTCTCTTGCTAAGACCCTAGGATTCGAATCCTGCCCTCTGCGTGAGGATGGCCCTGTGGTCCCACCATCAGGAAGACAGGCACCAGGCGCTTGCTCAGCTTCCTCTGAGACTAACCTGACCCTTTGTGAGGCATGTGAACGGTTAGGGAAACAGTCTGTGATTGAAGAACTTTCCACCAACTCTCTGCTGTCTCCTGGCCACTGCCTACAATTCTGTAGTCGGATAATTGGCCCTTGTCATTAAGGCTTTGACTACCATTGCAGTGACAAATCCTGAGGGTGTCTTCTAGCATTTATTTACCTCTTATGATTGCAAGTCACTTTAGAAATCTAGGGATCTGAGGGAAACTGAGAATACGGGGTGGGGGGTGGCAAGGTGAGTACTTGAGAATGGACAACCGGGAGAGGAATGAAAGACAGGCCAGAGTGGCCCAAGTCCAGCCTCACGCCTCTCCTCTGCTACATTCCTTCTGCAGTCCTCCACCGCCCTGGAGTGGCGTCTGCTCTGTTCACCAAGCCTCCAAACCCCTGTGAATTGCACTTCATCCTCTGCCACTTCCCGTCGCTGCTCCGAAACCGCACTGGTCTTGTTGCCGTCCCTTGGATGTGCCACGCTCTTCTCCACCCTTGCGTGTGTCGTGGCCTCTGCCTAGGAGACGTTCCTGCTGCTCCTCCCAGAACTGGCTCCTCATGGAACTGGCTCCCTCTTTTTTTTTGAGAGGGTACAATGGCTACCAAGACAGGGAGCCTTTTCACCACCCGAAGGGATCTTGCTGTCTCGGTAGCCATTGTACCCCCGCACCCGGCACATCCGCTATACGTAGTCACCATTCAAGTGGTTGTGGAATGAATGAACTGTTTCACAGTTTGGTCGTGCAAGCCCCACAGCTTGCTTCCCGGTAGGGTCAGGCTTAGTGAGTGGGCCGAGTTTCTATAAACGTCTCCCTACCGGGTTCCAATTTTGGTGAAACTATCTTTGTGGGCACAAAGGAGAAAACTTGCCACTCTTGATTCAATTCCCCAGCTGCGGAGCATGTGGGCTGGGCCCCCAGAAGAGCCTCATCCTGCTTTCACTTTGCATTTCCCTCAGCCGTAGGGACAGTGGGGCGCCACCGCACTGGAAACCCTAAGGAAGAGGGCTCCTAAAGATGGCCAGGCGTTTTTACGTTTTGGTGTTAGAGATGATTACATATCCTTGCGTAAAGCCCCTGTTGTTAAATTGCACTGGGAGTTCTAAAGTTAGATCCTTAGAATTAAGAATGAAATAGAGGAGGCACCTAGACTTCTCACTTAAAAAACAGTTTTTCTCTCCTGGGACCCGGAAGCACTTTCCATCATGTGAACCCCGGAAAGAGAAAAGGCATCTGCCATTGCCGGGTAGAAAATGCAAGAAACCCTTAGGTAAGACGTGTAACACCCAGGCAGGAGGAAGCCCCTCGAAATGGGAATCTGCAAAGGGTCCTGTTCTCCTAGATTGGGCCACTCTGAGTACCAGAGTTTTTATAATGTTTTTTTTAAAAAAATGTGTATATATATATATATATATATATGAATATTCAAGAATAAGAATATACAAGAGGATTTAGCAGTGGTTATTTCAGAGAAGGAGGGAGTACAGGTAGTTTTGGTTTTTTTCTTAGCTGGATTTTCTGAAGTTTCTAAAATGAACATAATTTACTTTTGGAATAAATTTTAAAAAGCAACAAAAATAATTTTTTTTAAAAAAAGCCAGTCATGGTGGCTCATGTCTGTAATCACAGCACTTTGGGAAGCCGAGGTGGGAGGATTGCTCGAAGCCAGGAGTTCAAGACCAGCCTGGGCAACGTGACAAGAACTTGTCTCTACAAAAAATTTAAAAATTAGCCAGATATGCACCTGTAGTTCCAGCTACTCGGGAGGCTGAGGCAGGAGGACTGCTTGAGTCCAGGATTTCAGGGCTGCAGTGAGCTATGATCACGCCATTGCGCTCCAGCTTGGGTGACAATGCAAGATCTTACCTCAAATAATAATAGTAGTAATAATAATAATAATAATATGTTCTCATTAAAGAAAAAATTGCAAAATATAGTAGAGTTACAAAGGAGAAAAATTGCTCAAATCAACTACTATTCTAATTTTGGGTTTTACAAAATTCAGCCTTTTTTTTAAAGTGAGATGTTTTATTTACTTAGCACAGTTATAATGATACTATATACATAATATTATTGCTTGCATTTTTAAACTTATTTCATTATAAGCATTTTCCATGTTCCTACTTAGTCTTTACAACATTATTTTAACTTGCAAATAATATTCTATTTGTTGATATATTAGAGTTTGATTTGTGTGCTCCATAGGGAGAGAACATATATGTTCTTTTCAATGTTTCATGGTCACAAGCTGCCCTTAGCATGCCATGCAGTACAGTTTAGATTTTATTCTGAAGGCAAAGGAAAGTCACTGACAGATTTTAAGCAGGCGAGTCATATAATCAAGTTTTTGTTTCAGGAAGTTCTTGTGGCCTAATATGGAAAATAAATTGGCTATGGTGAGGCTGAAAGAAGGGAGAACGAAGAAGCTGGGGCTGAAGTTGAAACCTCCTTCATCTCCCAGAAATCTATGCTTGCAGTTCTAGTTCTTGCCTTTACTTTACATGGGATTATAAAATTTTTGAGCACTATGGAGATTTTTGGGTCTGACTTCCCCATTTTTCAGATAGTCAAATAAAGCTCAGAGGGTTTAAGTGACTTCTCTGAGGTCACATGAGGATTTAGTGGAAACCTGTGCCTGGAACATAAGGCTTCTGATTTTAGACCCATGTCCTGCACTACAGCAGAACTGCATCATCATCATAAGATAATATTAATCAAATGTCCCTTGTATATTCAGCACTGCTTTAAGTTGAAGAGGAGTTTATAATTACATACAGAAGACAGGGATCCCTGATAATTGTGGTGATGGTGATGGTGGTGGTGGTGGTGATGGTGGTGGCGGTGATGGTGGTAGCAGCAATGGTGGTGGTGATGGTGGTCATAGTCTTGGTGGTAGTGGTGGTGCTGGTGGTGGCGGTGGTGGTAATAATGGTGGTGATTCTTTTACAAAGGAAAAAGTACTCCCACAATTATGATCTAATCTGATATTCAAAATAACTCAAATAATAGTGTCCATGATTTATTGCCAACTAGGCATCATGTGAGATGTTTTATATACATTGTTTCCTTTATGTGACACCACAGCCCCATGAGATTAGTATCATTATTCTTCCCATTTTACAGATGAGGAAACTGTGGTTCAGAGAGGTGAAGTGACTCATACAAATAAACAAGCAAGCTGTAATTAGAACCCAGTTCACCTAACTGTGTGAGTTTTACTGACTTGTTTTTTCCAGGATTAACCATTCAGACAATACTTTCCTCTGATGGGTAATTTAATCAAACTGTTGAAGGGCATGGCAGGCTGGCCAGGCCAGGTACATGGGAATGGGCTGGCCACTCCTTCTAAAGACACCCCTCCTGAAGGACATATGAGTCAAAGAAGTAAAGCTCCACACAGCAGTGTTCTTCACATATAACAGTGACTGTGGCCACAGGGCATCCAACAGGCACCGGGTTGCTTTGCCAGAGCCACATATGTGGACCTTATCATTAGGAATGTCATCTCCAAACTCAAAGGGCACGAGATGTGACAGGCACAAGAACTGCTAGAGGACAGAACTGTTTTTCAACCTTGAAATCCTCCAAAAAGTGATCACTCCTCACAGGCTTTTATCAGCCTAAATCTAAATACTTGTTGCTACGGGCAACAGAGTTTGTGGGCGAACAAAACTGCCCAGAACAAATGTGCTTCTGGAAATGTGATAGCAAACATTTATTATTGGGTTATTTCAACGTGAACTTAATTGAAACAGCGGTACCTGGTTCAGGTACATAAATATAGCCCACAATTCATTAACCATCCCTGACTGATTGAGGGGGGAAAATGCAGAGCTCTAAGAGAATCAATGTCATGTTTATTTTTATTTCCTGCCATAAAGAAACCATAAGTTCAACAGTGTGACGCTACCGTGCCAGAGATATTTGTCCTCCTGTAATGAACAAGATGGAAAGAAAAGCGTGATGATTTGCCAAAAGCCTGACCAGTGAGGAAAAGTTATGTCTTCTCTAAGAAAACAAAAACAAAATCTCATCCTTATTCATTGATGGAGGAAACCAAGGACCCACCAAAGCCCTGTCCATATTTCAATTTGATCCTTATTACTAGTGGGGCTCTCTCAATGTCATTGGCTTTGCTTGCCACGTGGTGGTGGGTTTTCTGTTCCCCTCTCTACTTGCAGATGTCAGCACAGCCCACCTTCCCCTCCCTCAGGCCTTGACTCAGACGCTCCCCTCCTCAGCGTCCTCTCTAGTTCTCTAGCCAAAATCACACTCCCCTCAACACTACCTAAGCATCTTTCCTGCTTTTTAGCTCCTTATCCGCTATTACTATATCAATATTCTATATTTTACTTATTTCTTTTGTGGTTGTCTTCTCCACTAAAATGTAAGTTCCATGAGAGCAGCGATCTTTGTTCTTTTTGGTTTTTTCTGTTTTCCCAAATGATCACAGTGCCTAGTGCATGGTAGGCTCTCAATACATATTTGTTGAACAATAGATAAATGAATGAATGAATTCATTTCTTCAATAAGTTATTGAGAATCTGCTGAGAGGTGTGATGCAGGAGTGATGGAGAAAATAGCATTTATTGAGCTTTTTAATATCATTTATTCAGCCTCTATTATCCACGAGGCACTGGCTAGGTGCTTTTCATGTCTGAGATAGAAAACTCAAAATGTCATTTTAAAAGATGGCTGTAAGTGATAACCCTTGCTTTAGGGCAGTGGTCCCCAATCTTTTGGGCACCAGGGACTGGTTTCATGGAAGACAATTTTTATATGCCAGCAATGGGGAGTGGCTGTAAACACAGACGAAGCTTTGCTCGCTCACTGGCCGCTCACCTTCTGCTGTGCGGCCCGGTTCCTAACAGGCCACGGACCAACACTGGCCCACAGCCCAGGAGTTGGGGACTGCAGCTCTAGGGGATAAGGAAAGAATTCATCCTAGAGATAAAAACTGCTCTGCTGTGTAGGAAAACATTTAGTGGCACTTGGCTATGGAAAAATGAGGGGAAGATGAGCTGAGGTTGTTCTTCATAAATAAAGTAAAATCTTGACTATGATTTCCTTGGGCAGCATTTTGGTTGTTTTTGTGAAGGGATTGTCAGTTTGTCCGTGACAAATGTAAAATATATAAGTTCTGGTTTGAGCTGAGTTGGGGAGGAATTCTAGGCTTGAGAGTAAAAGGAGACTTGAGAAAGAACTTGGTTCTGAGGGAAGAGATCCCAGAATCACGGTGGCCAACTGGTGTCCCAGGAGAGAGACTGCCAATGAGGGCTTCCTTCGAACGGGGGATGACAGATAGACCTACAGAGATGTTTAAGATCTAATTTTAAGTTGCCCCAGCAACATGCCCAATCCTTCAGCAAATTTGTTACACAAAGCTATTTAGTGAGCACCAACTGTATAGCTCTACTAGGTGTTGCAATATTAAAATATTTCATTCTGGTTGACAAGTAGCCTCTGTCCTAAGTCCTTCTCCCCCAGCTTCTACCATAGTTACCTTGAGTACCCCTGGCCCACACCAGGACCTCTTAATCTCCCCAGGATCCAGAAGCTAAAGAGTTATGCCTGACACAGCTGGGAGGCTTTAGGATTTATTGGCCATTCCCTGGGCCATGATAGTTGTTAAATATTCTGACTCTTGCCCCTGCCACCACACACACCAGCTCTGTTTGGGAGATAAAGTGGGAAATAAAGGAGAAAGCTATATCCCCAACTGGGTTGAAGCAGAGCAAAAAAAGGGTAATAGTTTGAAAAAGTGGAGGTGCAGCTATAGGCAGAGAAGGCAGCTATGTGGATGGGAGGTGGGAATAAGTGACCAGCAACCCCCAGGGCATGCAAGCACTTGCCAAACATCTTCAGAGCTAGCCAGAGGGCACTAGTCTCCTGCAGCCATTCAGAGCGAGGATTCAGGCTGTTAAAATTGCATGTTAAAAGGAAATGAGCTCACAAAAGGCTGGGAAACTTGGGGATGCAGAGATTACCTATCAGACAGAGAGAAAGAAAACGTGGCCCTTCCCATCAAGAAGCTGCTGATTCTAATAGATTCAATTTTATATTAAGGAATAGTTTGTGTCAGCAAAGAACAGGCTGAAAGAAAACAGCATAATTCCCCTTGTATTTAATCAGCTGTTCAACTGCGCAGGCTGCCGCTGGCTCCACCACGCCAGCTTCATTCAAATCTGCCACATTCCACAGGCGTGAGCGTCCTGGGAAGGAACACAGGGCACCCGCTGTGTTTATTAGACTTCCTGCTTAGCTCCAGCACTCTATTTTCTTTTAATATCAGGAAAATTAATGGGAAACTATGAGGCAGAAATAAAAGCAATCATTTTCAAGAGGCCCAAGCCAGCCCTGTTGGGGGTGGGGCGGGGATACTGTTCTGTCTTCATCACCCGTTTTCCTAAGCCTGTTTGTCTTAGTTCTCTCTTCTCCCTTTGTCCTTCCACGCTGGATCTTCCCTTTTCTTCTTACTTTTACATCTTTACCTTATTGATAAGGTTCACACTGACAACACGGTAGGCCCCAAGTCAGGCACCAAGGTGATACTCTGCCCAGGGTTTGCTGAAGGCAGACAAACGGCTCCCGTCCCACTGCAGAAAAGCCAGCTTGTGCCCGGGAAGCCAAAGAATGAAAATGGCAGCTCACCATGGTAACTAGGACTCAAGGCAGAGAGCTATCAAAAAACCTGTGAGAAAAGAGTGGGTGGTCCCTTCAACCGCCTTGCCCAGCAGGATGGTGAACACTTTGGAGAAAACATCTCATCTGAGACTGAGGAGGTGTGTCTGCCATGCCATGCAATATTTATTCGGGATATTTCAGAGCAAAATGTCATCTCTGCAGCTTCTCTGACCTTCTTGTCTACAACTGTCCCCACGCTCCACTCTGGCCACATGGACTTCCTTGCTGTCCCAGAGATCTGCCAAGCACGCTCCTACCTCAGAGCTCTGTACCTTCTGTTCTCTCTGTCTGGAACACTCTAGATGTCCCTATGACACCCTCCCTCACTTCCCTCAGGTCCCTGTTCAAATGTCACCTTCTCAGATATTCTTCATGACTACTTGAACAAAAATAGCATATACCTCTAATCACTCTTTCCATGCTTACCCAGCCTTATTTTTCCTTCTAGTACTTTCCCCACCAAACATATCTGATGTTTGTTTATTTTCTGTCTCTCCCATTGTATGTAAGGTCCAGATAGCAGGCACATATCTGTTTCGTTTGCTGCAGAGGACCTCAGTACCCAGAAAAGAACTTGGCACAAAGCAGATGCTCAGTAAATAATATTGAATGAGTGATTGAATTGTCCCTCAACTCTTTCACCACCAGATATTGTTTTATTATTAATTTTCCCCTCAGAAACCTTAAGAAGTTCTTGTTATATCACTGAAAGCCAGTCTGAGCTTCTGAGAAGCAGAAACTAATGATGTAGCCTCACTAATTTGTTATAATTCCAGCCATGGGGGCCTTTTAGTTGACCTTGAATTAAATCTGAAGTTAACTTGAATTAAATCTGACCTAGAAACCTAGAATCTTCAAAGACTTGAATGTATGTTAAATTTTTTCATTTTCAAAGTTCTGGAAATGGATAGAGGTGATGGTCACATAACATTGTTTATGTACTTAATGCTACTAAATTGTACACTTAAAATGGTTGAAATGGTAAATTGTGTTATGTATATTTTATCACACAAAAATTTTTTCATTCTCTTTCCAGGGATATGCCTTAAACATGTGTTTTGTGGTTCACCAACCTGCACCCTTTTCACTTAAATTTCTTCGGTTAGGTAGAAAAGGTACAAAGGTATTGGGTCGCTCACAGAATTATCAGGAAGCCTAAAAAAAGAGGCTTGGGACCATGTTTTGAGAAATAGTATTCACAGCCATGCTGCAGAACTGCTGTATCCCACTGCCATCCGGCACTGGATGCTATGGTTTGCAATGTCACTACTTAAACCAGGATCTTACTTTCCTTTACTTGGTAGCACTTCTGCACCAAGAACTTGACCTTTCAGCCACTGCCACTGCAAAAAATCCCTTCCACCATCTTCAGCAGAAAATAGATTCTAGATGGTACTGCATTCTTACAGTGTCCACTTTCGAGTGAAGTCTCACGTGGGCATGTCTGATTGGTGGAGCCCCGGTCACGTGCCTGGGCTTCAGCTGCAAGGGAGCCTGGGAAAATGTTTTCAGATTCTCCTTTGGGCAGCCAGGGCTCGTAAGGCAGGACCTTCTCCAAATACAGAAAGGGTTCTCAGTAGTGCTGTGCAACCAGGAAATGTGACAAATATCCCCTACAGATATGCTTTTATTGTGCTCTTTTCTTTTTCCCTCCTAACCACATTTCCACTTCTCCAGATCTTCATTTACACACAGATCCTTCAGGCCTCTATAGAGCAGAAGCGAGAATAGTTTGGAGCCTCCCCCAAATTTCTCTGTGTACAGATGCACAGTGGGGTGTCAGGTTCACTGTAGGCCGGAAGAGAATCAGAATACAGAGCAGCTTCTCCGTAAACCAAACTCTCCTGATGCTAATCCCTAGGCAAAATTTAGGCACTTGGGATGGACCGTAGGATGGGGTACATAGACACAAACGCAGTGAGCCAGATGGCAATTCTCACCCTGGGAGACTGTCAGCCTCGCAGGTACTCGTGTAGTACCTCCAATTTGTGTTCATTCATTGATTCAACTTCTCATGTCCGTGTATCAAGGACCCACACCATGCCACAAGCCAGGTCTTGTTGTGGGTGCTAAGGATTCAGGCTCACCACAGCCCTCTGAGGAAGGTACTCTTATTATTCCTCATTCCACATATAAGGAAACTGAGGTAAAGAAGGTAAAGTCGCTTGCCCAAGGTCATGCAGCTAGTAACCAGTGGAGCCAGGAATAACACCCAGGCTGTGTGGCTTCCGTGTTTGTGCTGAGAACAACACTGCACTACAGCATAGCTGGAAAATAGCAAGGATTATGTGTATTCCCGGAGAGTTAGTTATAACTAACTAATTTGCTCAACTACTCAGAGAGCTACTTTAAATCCATTCTGATACAATTATTTTGCTAAAGACATAAATCAATGGAAAATGTATACTCTTTGATCAGTAAAGAACTTGTTGCAACATGTATTACATTGATCGTGACAGGGTGGTGGAGAATGATTTAAGGGAACTCAGGAAGGATGGTTACTTCTGACCAGCCATGCTGTTCAATTCCTGGTGGGTTTGGGGGCACCTCTGGAGTGAATCTGATCGCCTAATAAAAAGCTATTATTTATATAGGGCTTTGATGTGCTGGACCATGATCGAAGCTCTTTAAACATATTAACTCCCCTATCTACTTCAAGGGCCCTTTTCCCAGCACAGATCCCAGCCTAAACCTATACCCCTGAGAATGTCCCCAAGAGATCCTGGAGGGTCCAGGCAAGAAAGTTGTGTTTATCCCAGTTTCTCCAAGAGCTTCTCAGCCCAGCCCCACCCTGCCCCACAGAAATCTGTTCTAAAGTGCACAGTCTCAAGGACCTCTTGGTGAGCTGAGGCCCCTAAGAAGGAGTGGATGTCCTTACCCCGCCCTGAAGCAATGTGCCCTCTTCCCTCCTGATCCAAGATGCCACTTTCTGATTCATTTAAAGCTAGGATGCTTCTGAACAGCAATCTACGTACTGCTTCATCCTCTGACATGAATCAAAGAACACACAGTCCTGGAGACAAAGCTGACAGGCGCCTTTTTCTGACTTGACAGCTTTCATGTCTGTGTCAACCTGTCTTTCTCTATGTAGGAATCATCACGGCTCCAGCTTTCCTTCTAAATAAGATGGTAAACACCCATCTGTGACTCAAGCCGGATATTTGTTGCTACACAAACTCCACCTCACTCAGGTTTTCTTGTGGTCCCTGAGTCATTACCCGCACACAAGCCCGATGCCAGCTCCTCCTAACAAGGCCTCCCCTCTCCTGGCTGCTTGCCAAGGCTGCTGTTAGCGGAAGTTAATTATCCCCCCCCACCCCCACCCCATCCTCCATGCTCTCGCCCACTCAGGCAGGCTGGAATTGACAGGGAGAGTTCAAGAGCTGTGAAAAATGAGCAAAGCTTGGAAAACAGGAAAACTGCAAACTAGAAGCCCTTCACACCAATTTTAGGGCAGGCCCTGTTACAAGAGCAATAAAGAAATAGCAATTTCTACAATTTAAAAGCAAATGGCCCTTTTATCTGGAGTGGCTGTTTGATGAAAAGCACACTTCGCCATGGAGGGGGAGCAGGCTCCGACTAGCAGCGCACGCCTTCGCCTTCGTGCAGCAGGGAAGAGGCCGCCTTGCGGAGCCGCTGCTCACATGGCAGCTGGAGGCAGAGTGATGGAGCAGAAAATGGCCTGGTGAATGCGAGATTTCATTTTACTCTTTTGTGTCTTGTGAGTGTTCTCTTCCGGGGGCCTATGCTGGGCTCAGTCACAGGAGGCAAGAAGGAAGCTGGCCAGAGCATCAGTTATTGCCTGACTGGGTGATAAGTAAAGAGGGGCATTAAGAGACAGTGACAGCAGCACACAATCTCTGGAACAGCTTCCAGATATAAGATTAGAGATGTGCTGTCACCAGAAAAAAAAAGACCTTTATCAATGTAATGGCCAACCACTGAGGCCCCCAGCAGATGTCCATAGATGGGCCCCATTTACTTTTTCCCATGTTGCCTCCCCCACCAGATGCTAGGAGCAAAGAAGGGTTATGTTACAAAATTTATTTGAAAGAAAAACCTCCTAAGCGTTTTCTTAACCTTGCAAATATTTCAAGAATGTCTGTGCTGTCGAGACTGTAAAGAATGGCTGCTTCAGCATCCATCAGCATCATTAAAAAAAGAAATCAGACTCTGATGTGGGCAATGTGAAAAGCAGAATGTATTAAGGAAAAGGAGGGCTTTTCTTTCTGTAATAAACAACGCTGGAGTGCACGTGTTTGTCTCATGTTACATTAGAACGTGCTCTGGCACGGTCCCTTCTGGCCCCATCCGCCTTTCTCTGCTTGCTTCAGGGAGGCCATCAAGACAGGAATGCTCTTTTATTTAAGCAGAGACGTGTCAAAGTTGGCTTCAAAAAAGAAACATTGCTGATGAGAAAGTTACATGAACATTATCATCTTTAAGTCAGCTCATTACTCACAAAGTTATTTTCAAGTATTAGGTATCAACAGAGTTCAGCAGCAAAACGGGTGTGATGCTGAGGACCTTATCATGTCTGTACTGTATCCCCAAACCCAGCCCAGTTCCTGCCACTTTGCAGGCACTTGGGAAATGTCTGTGGCTAAAGGAGTGAAGGAATGAGAAAAACAGAGGGCCAGAGAGCAGGCAGTGCCTCTCAGAGTGCCTCACCGGCTTTCCTCTGCAGAGTCGCATCAGGCACCAAAGACCCTGAACAGTTGAATATAAATTGAGGTTGAAAATGGAACCATGAAGATCTGAGGGAGAGTGAGCCCTAACAACCCTCAGGCCTGCTGGCTGGTAGGACCCTCCTGCAGAAAGCATCTTCTCCAGTTGTTTCGGGACCGTGTGTTAGGCTGGATTCCACAGCGTAGCAGAACTGGAGACAGGGATTCTTGTGCAAGTGATTTATCAGAGTGTACTCCCAGGACAAGGAGAGTGAGGAAAGCAGGATGGGGCAGGGAAAGCTGGCAAGGAGAGCGCTAGGGACTACAAATTATACCATCAAGTTGAGTCCACTGTGAGGCCAGGGCCATCAGTAGTCAGTCATTGAGTCATTGATAGGAGGTCGTAGAGAGGGTGAGAGGTTGGGGGAATTCTGAAGGGAAGTGGAGGGTGGTGGTACCAGCCCTAAAGGGGACCTCGGTGGCTCATTAACAGCGTGCACTTCATTCCTGAGATCCACTTCAAGATCCAACTGGGTCTGCCTGTCAGGCCTTTGTAAAAAATATATAAACTGGTTTTAAAAAAAATTTTTTTGGAGACAGAGTTTCGCTCTGTTGCCCCGGCTAGAGTTTGGTGGCATCATCATAGTTCACTGCAACCTCAAACTCCTGGCCTCGAGGGATCCTTCTGCCTGGAGGCAGAATAGGGCAGGGAAAACTAGCAAGGGGAAAGCTCAGAGAGCATAAATTACACCATCAAGTTGACCTCATCTTGAGGCCAGGAGTTTGAGACCAGCTAGGGCAACATAGTGAGACCCCAACTCTACAAAAAAATTTTAAAAATTAACCAGGTACAGTGGTACATGCTGGGAGGATCGCTTGGGCCCAGGAGTTCCACCCTGGGAGACAGAGCAAGAATCTATCTCTTAGAAAAAAAAAATTGATTTTTGTAGGTATATATAATCTAGGAGACATTTTAACAGCCCTCCACCCTGAACCCCCCACCTTACTCTATTTATGTGCTACACAGGTCACCTATTTTTATGTTAATTAATAGTTTATTCATTATCTCTGTTCCCGTACACTAGAATGTAAGTTCCATGAGGGTAGGCATTTTTCATTCTTTTGATGGATGTATCCCAAGAATAGTGCCTGACACGTAGCGTGTACTGGGTAAGTATTTGTTGAATGAAAGATTATTCTGATGAACACATTCTGCCTGGTTTTTGCCCAGGGATTTTTGCAATGATTCTTTGGGTCCAAAGCAATCAAATTCTGACCTGCAGCAATAAGCAGGGAACACTAACATGTTAGAGGGGGATCAGAGAGCCCTATGACTTCCAGACTTCAGTGAGCTGAAGAATCACCCGGGGATCTTGTTAAAAATGCGATGCTTGGTTCTCATACCACAGACTCTGATTCAGTAGTTCTGGGAGGAGCCCAAGAATATGCACTTTAAGAAAGCATAGCTGTTGATTTGGATGTTAGGTGACCTGAGCACACACCTTGAGAAGCCCTGATCAAGTCTGAGACAGTGGCTCACGTGTAAATAGCTGCCCCAGCCCGCCCAGCGGGCCAGCAGCAGAACCAGGGCTGGACCTGGCTCTTCTCACTTCAGCGCAGCGTGTTTTCCACTCACAGTCTCCCTTAAGATATGTTTATAAGCTTTGCACATATGTTGGTTACCATGGGAACATAAACGCCTGATGAAACCCTACAACTGTAGCTGGGCTTTGAGGCAGAGGATCATAGCTATCTTCAGAAAAATTCAGCTTCACGATTTATTATGGCTTGGATTGTCCCTATTTTCCTGTAGATTCTTTTAAAATTGTAAATGTGCTTTTGTGATGTGCTGATGTCATAATCATTTGTCAGGAGGGAACACAGTGTGAGCCAGGAACCAAGGCAAAGACCCACAAATTGATTTGGGGGTTGTACTGAAAAGACATGGGCAAGTTGTATGGCAAAACTGTGGAATGAAATGGTATGATTTAACGCCTGGTGAAGGGCTTTGGGGCAATGCCAAAGGAGTACATTAAACTGATTAGAAGTCAGTAAGCTAAAAAAATAAAAAGCCATTGTGAGGAGGAATTTCCCTAAGCCTGAATGAATGAATGAATGGACAAGGGCTGGCTGAAAGATACTGCAATGAGGCAAATTTCATTCGCCATACATCTCTCTCACTCACTATCCTTAGAAGGTTTGTGCTGGGGTGGGAGTCAGATCCCAAAGGGTGCATGCTCGGTGAACGAAGGTGGTTGATAAACTGTCTCCCAAGAATAAATCCTTCAAGTAAGAACTGTATTACTGTATATGGCACTTACAGTGTGCCAGGCCCTGCTTTAAGTTTTATGTATTATCTCATTTGACTTCATGACAATACTCTAAGGTAGATACTATTATCCCATTTTACAGATGAGGAAACAGAGTTTATGTCAGTTGCCTCAATTTACACAGCAACTAAGTATTGGAGCTAGGATTTGATCCAGGAAATCTGGGTCCAGAACCTTTGCTTTTAACCAACCACTTCTCTCCAATGCACCTGAAATGTAACAAACAGGACTTTGTCTTCTGGAGCATTGCCAGTAGGGTTGCAGAACAATTTAAAAATGGGAGGTGGGACAAAACTGAATTGCTTGACATGTTGGGGGGGGTTCCAAGAAGAGGGGCAGAGGCACTGAAAATGCCCTGGGGAGACAAAGATCCAAGGTGCATGTCAAGTCGTTACTCTGGAGTTATTTGACCTAAATTCTCTCCTCCTCTGCTCTTTGACATATACAGAAAATCTGCCGTGTTCATTATTGCATTTGTCAAGTGGATTCTGTTTGGGGCAAGGAGCTCGAAGAGGAGAAAGAGAAGACGGTTGGCGTCAGTTCCTTGGAGGAGAGGAGGCACCGGGTCGAGGAGTGCGGAGAGCCTCTCTCCACCATGGTCTTGAGCCGTGTGCCTGACCCCGCATTCACTAACCCGGGGCCCAAGGAGAGAGGAGCAACAGGACTGTGGAGGAAGGCAGTCTAGATCCCAAACCCTTGTGGGCCGTGGCGGGGAAGCTCCAGGGGGAATCATGTTGCCTTGGCAATGGAGGCTGCAGAGAGAAAAAGAGAGCCTGGGAAAGTGCACTGGGGAAGCAAACCACCGTGGGCTGGAAACCAAAACCAGAGTTGGTGGCAAAAGTTTGCAGCAAACCTCAAACCAGAGAGCAGAGAACTTTCTCTTCATGTATTTGCCATCAGGCAGAGGCTCTGTGAATAGGGAATTCATCTTAAAAGCCAAGAGGCTGGAGGTGGAAGGGAAAGAGGACCTCTTGATAGAGAAGCTGGTCATGCTGGTGAGTAGCTGTCCCTGACCTGACCCTCCTGCCACCCCCCGTCTTCTTTTTTCTCTAGTTCTGCCAATTCCTGTCTCCCTCCTCTGTGCTCAGCTAAGGTGCCATGAAGGCAAATGAGATAAAAGTACAAAGCATGGTCTGTAGGCTTAACCCTTACCCAAGGAAGTATGTTTACACCCTCAATAAAGTGCAACTTGCTAGCCCCAAAAAATTTCTAATGGTGAATTTCTAATGGGTGGCTATGGGTGTCTGGGTTCCAGAGGGCAGGCAGTGGTAGAGGATATTTGCGGGTAAGACATCTACTGCTGCTCCTTCCTTACTCAGGAAGCCCTACGCAACACACATGCACACACCATCATCTTCACACGCACACCTGCAATGCAGTTGGGACAGTATTTCAGCAAAGCCTGCTTGAGCTGAGTCTGGAGAAGTACAGTTAGCCCAGTGAAGTAGGTACTCCAGAAATAATGTCTTGGGCCTGGTAAAGCTAGTGGGGAGGGAGGCCACGGCTGCTGAAACAGGAACATGAACATCTCATCAAGTAACCCTACGGGGTCCTTCCTATATAAGCCTTTGCTGAGTACTGGTACTTCAGCGTGATCTGATATCAACATTCACCGATGTACCGGCCGGAGCACATCCTTTGAAGACTGGGTCACCTCCCAGCCACTCTCTCCCTGAGCCTAGTAACGTACAAAGTCTAATGTTACTGTGGCCTCTTTGGTACCCACAGGCTAGAGAGGTCTGAGGATATTCAGATCACACAGAAAAAATACAAAAAAAAGTTTTTGCCTTGTTATTTTACAATTCAAAGCATGTTCCCTGATCTTTTTCAGTCTGTGCGTATCTAATACCTCAGTGACACAAACATAGCTCAGTGAGCAGACACCTCCCCACCCCTCAGCCCCCACACTGCGTTTGCTGATAGACGCCTTCTGCCCTGGGAGCCTCACGCCTGGCTGGCCACATTCAACCCGTCATCATCACAGTTCATTACTTACACAACCATCTGCCATTTAATGGTGAGCAGGCAACTATAGATCCAGACAACAGTTGTACTTTGGGCACAAATAACATGGTTTCTTTCTTTTTTTTTTTAAGTTCTCAGTTTATTTTTGAGGAACGAGATGGATTTTCTCACGCAGCATGACATTGAGGGTTTGGAAAGGTTTTTGACCTGGGAAATCCATAACTGTAATGGAAGGGTTTATCAGACCCGGTTGTTTCCAAAGCAGGGTGTCACACGCTGGTGTTAACAGTGCTGACGTGGGCCCTTGGAGGGTTAGGCTCAGGAGGGAAGGCAAAGCCACCTGATGCCAGACAAGAGCCAAAGATACTCAGGGATCAGGGCTGTGGCTGGGGACACTCGGGACAGCAAGAGGAGTAAGGAGTGAGGGGGAAGACCCCTGGGCCCCAGGCCCTCTGTGAGAGGGCAATGTGGATGGTGACAGGGAAGGCAATGGGGGTCGGCACGTCCCTGCAAAAGAGCACTGCTGGTCCAGCCCCACGAATGTGCTCTGCCTTGCGCTTTAATAACCCCCGCTCCGTCCGTCACGTGCGTCTGCACTCTGTGACCTCTGGTCTCCGTAGATGCCTGGTTTCTTATTACTCGCCTCATTTCTCACTTTCTAAAGTGGTGTGACCTCTTATGCATAAGTTAAGGGCTCAAGTCAATGGTTCAGGGGGAAATTGCTCTAACTGAAAGTCTGAGCTAATATTCAGCGGGTGCACATCAGTCTGGCGGTACTAGTTGTTCAACATGCTGGCTATCATCCCGGTGACCCTGCCTCACGCTCAGCCCAGAGAGACACTCACACTGAGTGGTCAGCTGGGGACCAGTCACTCCCGTCATCCCCTAAATTCTTTTCAGGACCACTCTCCTTACGGTTGGCAGTGTCACCTACGTGATTTCAGGTGTTATTTTCTGCCTTGCGTGCTCTCTCTCTCTCTCCCCCCTCAACTATACTATTGAACATAAAGTGAATTAAGTGTGTTTTGGTGTGTCTGACTATATTTCACCTTGATCTTTTTCTTCCTCTGCACGTCTAGATCTGGGCTTTCCTGATGGTCACCTATCCTTGACTCAGCTCAGACCCCTGCCTTCTTGCCACTCACTCACCCAGTCCTCAGCACTGTCAATGCCAACATGTGACTCCCCGTTTTAGAAACAATGCTGCAAGCAACGTCCTCAGGCTTTGTTGCTCTGTAACACCTAGGCCCAGCCAAGGACTTGTATCCCCCATTCACCCAAACAACAGATGCTCTCATGAACAGTGCGTTACCATTCATCACTAATACATTTTGTTTACATGTAGGGTTGCTGGATTTAGCAAACAAAAATACAGGACACCTAGTTAAATTTTAATTTAATTGGTGTGTGTCCCATGGGATATCTGGAACATACTTATAATAAAATTTAGCTGTTGCTTATTTGAATTTCAAATTTGACAGGATGTCCTGTGTTTTATCTGACAAATCTAGTTACAAGCCACACAACAACAATAATAGTAATAAACCGGAACTTACTGACTTAGGTGCCTGAGAAGTCTAGAGGCTGGACTGGCTTCAGCAAACCTGACACTGGGGCCTAAAGGATGTCACCAAGAACACGATTTCCTCTTTCTCCAATGTCTAGGTCAGCCTCCTCTGGGTTGGCTACATCCTTAATAAGGTTCTATCCCTGTGGTGGCAAGATAGCTACAGTTTTCCAGCCTCGTGTTCTTAAGATTCTGAGTTGGCGAAAAACCCAAAAAGTTGTTTTTCCAAAGGGTCCCACAAGACTTTTGAGATTCACTCCAATTAGAACAGCTTAGGTCACTTGTCTACTACTAACCCAATCTTTGTGGCCAAGGACATGACATGCACTGATTGGCTTAGACTGGGGCTAGCTGCACATCATGGGCGTTGGAGTGGCACATCCCACCAAGGCCACATGAACAGAGATAGGGCTGTAGGTGGACCTAAGAGCTGTTGCTGGAGAATGGAAATTGCATGCTTGGGAGGGAAACAATACACATTCTCTACTAACATCAAATTAGCGGATGAACTGGGCAGTGCTCTTTGGCTTCACAGCAGCTCTGAAGGTGATGTGGGAGGCAGGCCTCCCCCTTTCAAATAGCCCAGAATGTGCCATTAAAACGCTGTCATAGAAACCTCCTAGAGTTAGCAGCTGTCTGTCTATAGCCCTTTTCCCCTGTTTCCTCGCTATTTCACAGTGTGCCTCATTTGTAGCCACACACAAGACAGTTTATAAATGTGGCCGAATCTCAGAAGTACAACTTCATTATCACATACTACTACTGATAGAAAAGGGCTTCAGGATGTTGAAGGACCCAGAGACACATGATCTACTAGATGGCTTTTCTGTGTATCTTTTTGCAAGGGCAATTGGCTTAGAATGTTGTTAATGTTTAACCTGAGTTTTATTTACATTTTAAGGGATTACCTCAGCTTTGTTAAGTATTTTTTAGTGACATTGTTTAAAGGATTGCTTCTTTTAAAAATCAAGTATGGAAGACTAGGAACTGCTACAATAAAGATTCTATGAGCAGAACTAAATGATGAAATGAACCATTAATGTGTCCTAATTAGTGTTTTTCTTTATATAAAAAAAATTTAAAAACTAAAGGCTTAACAAGTAAGATAGAAGCTTATTTCTCTTTCATGTAAGAGAAGTCTGGAGGGAGGTAGTCCGGAGCTGATGGAGTGTCTTCACAAAGCCATCAGGGGCCCAGCCTCCTAACTGCCCTTCCATTCTTGCCATATTCTACCTCATAGCCCAAAGTGGCTACTTGAGCTCCAGCCACCATATCTGCATTATAGCCAATAGGATGGAGGAAAGGGAAAGAACATGTTCCTGCACCTTAAGGACATTTTCTTAAATTTATACATGACACCCTTATTTACATGCCATTGGCCTGAACTAAATCACATGGCCACATTGATCAGCAAAAGGGCAGGGAAATGAAGCTTTTATTCCAGGTGGCCTTTTTCCCAGTTGAAAATTGGAGGTTCTATAAGTAAGAAAGAAAGAGAGAATAGATATTAGGAGCAAATAGAAATCTTGGAGCCAAAGACAATTGGAAAATTTTTCATATTAGAATGAGAGTGAAACATTGGGATGTTTTTACAGACAAGATTTTAAAATAAGACTTTGAACAAAGATATCAGATATCAACCAAATAAACATTAAACCCTGAACAATTTATAATATTCCAAGTTTTTTCCCCACATGTTTAATGTATCATTTTATAGATATATAATCAATGTCTATTTGTTACCCAAGTGATTGTAATTAAATGTTACTTCTAATAAACATTGCCATATTTGGTCATAATTCACGTATTTGTAGTTTTTAATATCCACTTGATAGTCTACCACATTAATGCAACATGCCCTTAAAACATAGAAGGGGAGAGAGATAATGTAAGACTGGCAAAATGTTGATAATTGTTGAAGTTGGTTGATGAGTATGGAGGATTCATTATTCTATTATCTCTACTTCTAGGCATGTTTAAATACATCTGTCATAAAAGGTTTTTTAATGTATATATCATAGTTTCCTTAGAGATAGGTAAATGTTTAAAGAGGAGAATAGACTGCTAAATTTTCTTCTTGTAGTCAAAATACCTGGCGGATACAGGGAAGATGGTGGAGAACTCTCTTGAGGCTTCTTGCTTCTCCCCTCTAAGTTAAACAGATTTCATTCAGAAGGCTGATCTCAATCTAAAAAAGCAAGTCACAAGACTCCTTTGTTTGAGGACAGCAATGCTGTATTGTACTTTAAAAGAGTTGGTTTCAACAGAACACTTCAATCTTTCACAAAGTTTTCCTTGTTAGAAAAAAATCTATAGAGGCATTGTACGTGATTCATTCTCTGTCCCCCACCACTCTCTCCATGCTCCCCAACATTTCTTGAGAACCTCTTCTGAGCTGTTCTGGGGATATAGAGATGAGTAAGACAGTGTCACTGCCCTCAAGCAGCTCGTATTCTGCAGGGAGAAAAGGACATACAAATAGTTATGAAATAATGCTGTTGGTATACTGGCAGAGCTATATGTAGCATATCATGATGATATGAAGCAAATTCATGAAACAAGACAAGTATAAAATATGAACCCAGAAAGGCAAAAAAGGTCAGAAAAATGGTTCCTTTTGAAAATGTTGCCTTCATTGAAAAAAACTTAATACCAAGTGTTATTACATAGTTAGATGTACGCCAACTATGACCCCACTAACATAAACTACGAAGATGCTTTAAAAATGAACTGAATTTGTAAATGTTAATATATTCCACATATTTTAAATGGTAATATGACTTTACCACAAATTCCTCAGTTGCAATCTGAAGAAATGTGATATTTAATGAGGAAAGGCCTTTAAATAAGCCAGTGAAAGATAAGTTATTATGTAACCTGATGCTCAAGTTAGCGGGAAAAAATTTTTTTCAAACAGATGTGACTTATTTAAGTTGTTAAATAAGTCTTTTTGTATATAGCAGTTAGAGCAATGGCTGGGAGAGGAAACATTTCTGAGTGAATGCATGAATGAACAAATGAATGAATGAATCAAAGTTAGTGAGAACACTTGGGTTCTATTCTTGGCTTTGTCACAAAGTAACCAAGTGCCTTAGGGAAGGTTAGTTAAACTCCCTGGGATTTTATTTCTTAACCAGTAAAATTAGGGGGTAGGATTTTGTTAGGGTGGGGAATTTGTACACTGGCTGAGAAAGATTTCTCACACAGTGATTAGGATATACAGAAGTAAAAGTTTATTTATTTTCCCAAGAAAGAAAGAAAGAGAGAGAGAGAGAGAGAGAGAGGCCATGGCACTGAAGAAAAGGTAGAGGGTAGTGCCGGGCAGCTGAGGAAAGTCACTTGGTGCTTTTAAAGGGTAAAAATGGCTTTTTTTCCCCCCTGCTTCAGCAGACTGATAACAGAAGCAGCTGCAAGATGTCAGGGAGTTCTTTATTTCTTTTTCTTTCTCTGTGAGGCTGGGTTATCTGAGTCCTTGAAATCTAGGTTTTTGGCAGGAACTGAGACAGAGAGCTGGAGTGGGGAGTTTGCTCCCTTACTGTCCACTTAGGGCTCTTCAAGGCTGAGAAAACAAAACTCTTAGAGATAATGAGTTAGGCCACAGGTGTTTTAATTAAACAAAACAAAGGAGGTAGTTGTGTTGTGAGTTTTTTCTTCAAAGGGGCAATTATGTGCTATGAGTTTATTTCTCTTACTCTCTGTTTGATAGTTTATTTTCCTCTGTTAGATAGGTTATTAGTAAGACCACCTGTCATTTCCCCCCTCTCTTTGGTTAAAATTAAAATTTCTATTTAATGAACTCAGAAACTGGGGAATATGAATGCAGGTCTCTCTCTTCTGTAACATCTTCCAGCTGGCTCAGGGATGGAGCATGGTCCCTACCTGAGAGAGTTCATTTGAGTCACAAAGGGAGAGCGGTTGAAAATGGATGGGCTTAAAAGTGAGAGTAGAGGCAGGACAGGAATCACATTACAGGAAAACCACAAGGGCTCTTTTTACCTTTTTCCTTCAGTTTCAAATGAGTTTTAATGTTCACACTGCTGCCAGAACTGGCTGTTTATGGTAACTTTGCATTTTTGATAACATGCCAGGAACTTAGCAACTGTGGCTTTAGAGAGTTTAACTGGCTCTGTATTTTAATTCTATAGTGGCAGATTGACCCTTTGAGTTCTGAACTTTTTCCTTGTTGTATTTTATCCATCAGTTTAAACATGTGCACAAGAATAGAAATTTAAGAGGTTTTAAACACAAGTCTCATAACTGAGAACAGAAAGCTTTGTTATTTTAATCATAACTTTTCCTTTTAATTATAGCCAATTTGATCACATATAAAATTCGTTCATAAATTCCCTTCTATGAACCTTATCTCAACTTGTACCAACCCTCTATAACTTAAGCCTTTTGTTTTTGTCCTAAATTTTCCTTTTCTTAAACAACCCATTATTTTAAGACAAAAATTTTATACAAGATTTTCTGTTTAACCTTTTTTTTTTTTTACCAAAAGTATATTTTTACATTCATTGCCTTTTCACATTTTTTTCTCTTGTTTTATTAGTTATCTCTATCCTGTTTTTACTTTTTCCTAAAAGTATAGAGTTAGGACTTCAGGCCTAGATAAAGGGAAAAAAGAAAGTTGTATATAAAGTCCCAGTTAGGCTTTTCCAAGAGCCTGAGAAAGGAAGCCTGTGGTGTTAAAGGAGTTAGATGTCTAACAGAAGATTATCTCCCAGCAAGGGGTAGGGCAACGGGGAAGCACTAAAAGGAATAAGCAAAGATTGATCTCCCAGCGAGCGAGGGGCTGTGGAGTACACAGGTGGTTTGTATTTTACTTTCCATTCCAACAAGGGAGATAGGGGAGGGAAACAGAGGTCCCAAAAATTCAGGAAGAGCAGAGTAAGTGGCTCCTGTGACTATTTTAAAGATCTATTTGCTTACCAAGGCTCAGCCATCTCGGTGTGACGAAGTTGAGCTTATTCCAAAGCCAGGGTCAGTCCATCAGACTGAAGTAGTCCTAGAGGGTCCATGGGTGTGGAGGATGCTAGTTCGGGGGGGTCCACCAGATCAGGAAGGCGAGTGTGAGTTCCCATTTTAGGAAGAGGGCACTCTCTCTTTCCGTGCCCTTCCCTCTTACAGTTAGGGCACAGTCCCAGTGGAGTGCACTTTCTCGGGCACTCCTTACTCCAGTGGCCCACAGTTGTAGGGGAGGCAGGGCTCAGTTCCTGGAGAAAAGTGTGGTCCTGGTGTCTTCTTGTCTGAGCCTCTAGGATAACTCTGTCTCTGAAAAACCTTTCCTGTTGTGGTAGCTGCCATTTGCAAAGCTGCTCTAAGACCTTCTGCTCTTTGCTAGTCTCTTTCTCTTTTCTCCTCCCTCCTCTCCCCCTCTCGGTTATGAAAGACCTTGAAGGCCAGGTTTAAAAGTTCTGCTTGTGGACTCTGAAGCCCTTTTCCAAGTTTTTGGAGTTTACACCAAATATGAGGGGCCGACGGGGCAATGAAGTGCATTGCTAGGATGGATTGTTCCTCCAGGGTGTCAGAATCTAAGTTAGTAAAAAGGCAAAAGGTTTCAGACAGTCGTGAAAGGAAAAAGGACTGGATTTTTATCTTCGTTCTGAGTAATTTATGATGCCTTCTGACCTAGCAGCCTCTCAGAGAGGGAGCTGGTGCACAAGTGGGGAGGGAGTTTGGAATGGCCAGTCTGAGTGAGCACAGCCGGGCAAGAGTGGTGGGGATGGAGAAGAAGAAGGAGGGGGAACAAGGGGAGCTGAAGGGGAAACGTTATCTGGAAAGGAAGACACTGAGAGAGATGCCGGAGTAAGAAGTAATATGCAGCAGGCAGAGTGAAGATCAGGCTGCCTAGCACATTTAAAGAAAGTTTGAATGTAGAGAATTTTAGATTCCTTGCCAGGCCAGTGGGCAATAGAAGGTCAAGTAGTAGAATAGCATTATGATTAAGAGATCCATTCTTGGGCCAAATTTCCTGGTCATTTAATTTACTAAATGTTTAGGACAGAGGTCAGATAAGTCCCAAAGTTCTGGCCGAATGTTGCCCATGACTGCGACTAGGAGAAAGAAAAGGGGAAGGACTTTAAGGACGGTCATACGTCAAGACACCAACACTGAGAGTCTGGGTGGGGTGTCCCCCACCAGACGACCTTTGAGGTGCTGATCAGACATCAGATGTCTCTGACTATGAGTCAGACTGAAACCTAGAGATCTGACCAGAAAACAGGCATCCCCAAGTTCTGACCCAGACTGATACCTAGGGAGGAGCTTCCCCAAAGCCAGGCATCCCTGGGTCTGGGCAAAGTCCAGGAAGAAGTGGCTAGGAAGCATCCTTCCCAGGCACTTTTCCAAGAGTGGCAGACCAGTGCCGGGTTCCCATAACCACAAAGCTGCTGACTCTTTTTTGAGTGCATGACCATTTCCAAAGCCCTGGAGACTTACCGAGTTCCAAATGGAATTTGCACTGAGAATGAAGTCTTGGGAGCTGTACAGCAGAGGAGGGGGTAGTCTAGAGACAGAGGCAGAAAAGTGAGCTTCTCGTAGAGAGGCAGAGAAGTGACTCAGTTTCCCTGTAACAGAGATAGAAAAGTGAAGTCCCCATACAGAAGTAGAGATGTGACTCAGTTTCCCTCCCCATATGGAGGTAGAGAAGTAATTTCTCTTTCCCATATGGGCCACCAAATGTTAGGGTGGGGAATTCGTACACAGACTGAGAAAGATTTCTCACACAGTGATTAGGATATACAGAAGTAAAAGTTTATTTATTTTCCCAAGAAAGAAAAAAAGAGAGAGAGAGAGGCCATGGCACTGAAGAAAAGGTAGAGGGTAGTGCCGGGCAGCTGAGGAAAGTCACTTGGTGCTTTTAAAGGGTAAAAATGGCTTTTTTTTTTTTCTGCTTCAGCAGACTGATAACAGAAGCAGCTGCAAGGTGTCAGGGAGTTCTTTATTTCTTTTTCTTTCTCTGTGAGGCTGGGTTATCTGAGTCCTTGAAATCTGGTTTTTTGGCAGGAACTGAGGCAGAGAGCTGGAGCAGGGAGCTCACACCCTACTGTCCGCTTAGGGCTCTTCAGAGCTGAGAAAATGACACTCTTAGAGATAATGAGTTAGGCCACAGGTGTTTTAAATTAAACAAAACAAAGGGGGTAGTTGTGTTGTGAGTTTTTTCTTCAAAGGGGCAATTATGTGCTGTGAGTTTATTTCTCTTACTTTCTATTTGATAGTTTATTTTCCCCTGTTAGATAGTTTATTGGTAAGGCCACATTTCAGATTTATTGGGGTTTCAAACTTTATTTAGCCACATCACATTTTGTTCAAATAAATTAGTACTTGGAAGCTTGATATATAAGATGGAGCTTAGCAGAGGCGTGGAGGTGCCTGTGTGTGTGTGTGTGTGTGTGTGTGTGTGTGTGTGTGTTTTCATGTTCTCCCTCCCTGGTCATCCAAGAGTCACCTCCTCCAAGGGATATAGTCTGACAGCTACTGGTCTGGAGGATCCTTGAGGTCATTTCCAGATCTAACACTGGATGATCCTATTATTGTGCCATTTGGCCACATAATACTAGTTAAAGAAATGTCAAGGAAAACACAAGCCCGTCTACGGAGAAGGTGGAAGAAGTGGGACATTTGGAACTGATCGAATTTGGTAGCATATCTGGGAAGCCAGGAACAAAAGACAGAGCAGCTCTTTATTCTGATTCACTTTTAGATTAAGTTCTGAAAATGGAGAGAATATAAATGAGCTGAGGCCCAGAATAAGGCCTTCTGGAAGAATCCAAGGGCAATATCACCAGGCACAGATAGTTGGCTTTTTTCAGCCTTTTCTGTTTAATGCTTTCACCAAAATGTCACAGAGGAGAACTCCAGGCTTAAAAAAGTCATGCCTATTAAAACACAGCCTGCCCTACTGATAACAGATGTGGTTATAATAGGAGCTGAGTGAACAAAAACACATTTCCCAACTTTAAACCTGAAGCACATTTTCCATCATCTGTAATAGACAGAAATGCTGGCTCAGGGCACATGCTTTTCTTTGCTCCTTTGTGGACATTGCTTCAGGCACTTGTTGGGAAAGGAGAATCTAAGGTCCCCACTGGCAAGTGTCTGAAGGAGATGGCAGGACTAAAGTGAATTCCTCTCCCTTGCTTGTAGGAACTGCTTTTGAGCTGGTGCTACAGGGCCTTTTTGTTTATACAAACCCTCCCTGAGATAGATAACACTGAGTACACATTTCTCAGAGCTAGGCTCCAGAAAGCTGAGCATGGCTGAGCTGAACCTTAACAGTCTTATGACTTATGCCTTGGCCAAAACCACCTCCATAATGCTCAGCCATGAACTTCATCTGTCAAGATCTTGTTTTAGTGCAAAACCACATACCATCTGAAAATAGTCTTGAAGAACTCATGCAACAAGAGACTGAACCCCCAAACTTTACCTTCCAAAAACCAAGCCACTCACAATTGATCACTTTAGCAGCCCTTTCAGCTTCCCTGGAGAAGACATTGAGGAATGAGCAGGTGAGGACTGCATAGTAAGTCAGCCTGAGAGGCCTGATTTGAGCTTCTGGCCAGTTTTACACTTAATAAACTGGGCCAGCTACTTCTTTGTACAAATTTATTTCTATATACTGTGGGAAGAAACCATTGTCAACAGCATGCATTTTATAGACACAAGTTCCAAACCACATAACATTTAATTTTTCTCAACACAGCCCTCAGTGCTGAAAGACTAAATCTGTCTCTCAGAAGAGCATTTGTAGTCTTCATTGGAGCATCTGGCAGGAAGGAATCTGATTTTCCAATGGATCAGGATTAGCTAAAATGTTTGTCATTATATATTCCCTGCAATCCTCTGTGCTTTGTCGGGTCAGCTCTTGTCCTTGTGGTAGTAGCCTGAAGTCATTGTCAGGGAGCTTGAGTTACACGATAAATGTGAAGCCACCCAGGAAAGCTCTTGTTTAGAACGGAATTAAAGTCCTTGACTGGATACTTAAGCTTTCCCTTCTCTTTGTCCAAACTCCCAAGGATCCAGCTCCCAGCTAATGTCACCGTATGTCTGTATTATGTCTATTAGAGATGAGCATCGGTCACCCAGAGCAGCATCCTTGAAATATCATGTCATCTGGCTGCAAGGCAATGTCTATGGTATGATCCATATTTTGTCATAATCTATATGCAAAGACTGAAAATAAATTCCCCAACTGATAACAGTATCTTTTTCAGGATGGTGAAAATCTTGATGATTTTTTTCCTTCTCATTCTGTATTTTCCAAAACTTCTGCAATGAACAGTTATTGCTCTTATAGCAGGAAAAAAAAAAAGAATGTGTGTGTGTGTGTGTGCGCATGTAGTATGATGTGACTGTAGTGCCATAACCAGCATACAGTTTATTCTTTGGAGAGGTCAGGCTCCAAGACCTAGACTGTTTACTGAACTTTCTAGAAGAAGGTCTTAGCCTCCATTTTCCTGTTACGCAGAAAACTCTATCAACTTCCTACTTCACTTCAATTGTGGAGACTACTTAGGAAACACTGGCAAAATTTTCAAGTGCTCAAATGTCCCTACTAATTAATGGAAACAGCTGAAAATGATCGGAGCCCAAACCAATAACTTAATCCTTTTAAATTTTTATTTTTATAAATGTTTATGTGTAACTGGTTACAAAATATGCTTATTATCAAAGGAATGACTATTGTTAACACTTTGGTATATTTCTCTTTTTCCACTGAGCCAATCCCAAAAGCTGCCATACCAGGGGTTCATTTGCAGGGTAGGAAGAGGGAAGAGCCAGGACTGTGACTCTGGAATGCTAGGCCTAGAAGATTTCTTTTCCAGTTGTCTGGGCAGGACCTTCAATGACACTATTTCTCAGCACATCAGCGGGAACAGGAATGTAGCGCATGATTTTGTTCTCCAGCCTAGTTCTTCTAACTCAAAGGAAAAAAATTTATTTGCATAAGCTTTCCAATTATCTCTGATATTGTGTCTAGATTCTGGTTGTCCAAAGATCAATAAGATGGTTTTGAGACAAAATATGAACAAATAATAAAAATATAACTTGAGGAATACTTTGATAGATACAAGCTAAGACTACAGCCAAGAGTACAGCACAGGGAAAACCTGGGGAAAGCTTTCACTGGGCACTCCTGGATTCCTCCAGCTGTTGAGTCAAGAGTACTGACTTCTGCATTCAGCCAGCTCAGGCCTTGAACCTGTTTTATTTGATTCATTGCCATTTACTTGTTATAGACAGTGAAAAAGTTACTATAGCTCCCTGAGTTGCGGGGCATTGACCCTGCCACTCCCATAGAGTTCTTGAGAGAATGACTTGAGGTAAGGTCAGCAAGCCTTTAGCCCAGTGTGTAGGGCACAGTGAGCACTCCTGGGGGGCTGTGGGATGGCCCCAGGTTCCCCTTCCCACAGCTCTGTCCCACCAGCTTCCTCCACGGATAGATCCTGAACTGGCACCGTCTCCACTCCCCAGCGATTAGAACTCAGAAGTGAAGAAGGAGGCAGTTAGATGAAGGATGCAGCAGACACGGCTCAGACTCTAATCTGTGTCTCCAACTGTGCTCATCCTGGATGGGAGAGAGAGGCTGAGACAGAGGGGAGTACCGTTTTAAACAGTGACTAGCCCGGTGGGGTTCAGGAATGGACACTGTGCCGGGCTTCTGGCTCTATTGTAAACTTGGCAAGAGCAGGGAACACCGAGGACTGGCGTGGATGTTATTAATGCCAATTTAACCCTTTTGTGAATCAGTGTCATTCCATCTGGACTCCAAACACACTATTACCTTATTTGTTTGGGTGGAATATTGGGGCAGCAGGACTGATACATGGTGTGTTTCCCTCACACGGTGTCTCGTGGAACCCACACAACCACCCTGTGAGGTTTTAGGGATGATCTCACTGTCCTGAGAGTACAGAGGGGGATCCTGAGGCTGTGATGTGAGGCAACTTGCCCCTGCTCACACAGTCAGCAATGTCTGAAATGGGATCAAACCTCTATCTAACCACCAAAGACTACTTGCCCAATACTTACACAGTCATTTGAATGATCCTGAGGAGTGCCAAGAACCAGAAAGTCCTTTAAAAGGCAGCTAAAGTACACAGCATCGACTTTATGTACTAAAGCAAGTATATTTTATGCATAGTCAAAGTCCCAGGGCCTTGCTCAGAGGATTTCCATCCCCACCCATGCATGAAGCAGAGAGATACTGAGCTTCCTCCGAGAGGTAATTAAATCTCTTTGACTCCAGTGGTGCTTCCCCATAGTGACAGTTCAGTTCAAACGTGCCTGCCGGACCACTTAGAACCTGTCTGGTCTAGGTCCTCCTCCCTCCCATCTCCCCCACTGCGTCACCCCACCACGTCATCAGTTTACGATCTTATCATACAGAGAGGAGATGAATTTTGAGCCCCAGCTCTAAGGATAAAAGAGAAAAGGTTTATCTTGACTCCCAACTCTAGATACGAAGAAATACCTTTGTGAACTTGAGTTGAAGGAAGACAAAGACTAGCTCAAATTTACATTTGAATAGAGAGTCCCTTTGTGAGTGAAGTCAACAATAATTTACTGGGAAGAAGTTCTTTGAAAAATCCATAAACTTGATTCAGAAGTACAAATATATTCTTTTATTTTCCATTCTTTGAAGAATTTATGGCAATTTATTTTTGGTATGAGATCAGTGACACATGAAGGATTTTTAAAAATTTAGATCTGATGCTTACCTTATCCATAGAGCCCTATATTACTCTGCATAAAAGCAACTACTCCCCTCATACTTGCTGATCAATAAGTTGGAACCAATTTGGGACACTATCATTAAGAGTTCTGCTGGATCCTGCAAATGCTTTTTGAAGTGTTTTAAAGAAATGGACTCATTCCCAATAATATGCATTAGGGCTTTTCAGAGAAGATGGATTTGGGCACTTTAGGAAATCCAGTCCCATAATAATGGGGAAGAGAAAAGCATACTGCAATACAACTTAAAGAGCCAACAGGGAATTGGGGCAAACAATCACAGAGACACAGCCCAGAAAACCAAGACTCTGGGGAATTATAAGATTGAAAAAGCAGTGATTGAGAGTTAGTGCTCTTATAATGTGCTCATATGAGTATAAATAGGGAAAAAAATTTTTTTTTCAAAGCCAAAGTCTTATAGGTTAAGTTTAAATTTTAATAACTTAGGCGCCTAGCAAAGGAAATTTATTAGACTCAAAATTGGCATTAATCAGAATTTTCCATTAGAAAATTTCTATACAACATTGAAAATGCTTAGATACTAACCAGTTCTTATGAGGCCGATGTGTTTGTTATTTTATACTAGGGGGCCCCAACCTATGGTGAGTTGTATAATTATTTCATTATATATTACAATGTAATAATAATAGAAATAAAGTGCACAATAAATGTAATGCACTTGAATCATCCTGAAACTATCTCCCCACTCCCCCACCCAGTCTGTGGAAAAATTGTCTTCCATGGTGCCACAAAGGTTGGGGACTGCTGCTTTATACCATTAAATTTCAGGCTGTGGGATTATTTTCACAATAAAATTTTAGAAGTTTACAGTTGCCTGATAAAAATTCAGCCTTGCCAAATTTTGATATGCCTTGTTTTAGCACCACCTTCCCCCGCCCAGTAGATGTCTTTATTAGGATTATTTGCTATAATGACATTTTATGAGGGAGGAACTTTTTCACAAGACCTAACTTTGGAAACAGAGGCAGGGATACTCAGATGTGCTGTGCTGTCTTTTGGGTTCCTAAACCCTTTCCTCTTTTAAACTCCACTGGATTCTAATAGTTACTAAGTAATCTTGGAATAAGTACCAGAGTTTTCCTCAGCATTTCATAAATCATAGACACAAATACCAAGTCCTCTAAACAAAAATTATGATAGAGGGGCAGGCACAGAAAAAAAAATTCAGGGAACCAGAAGATGATGTGAGTGGAGCAGATTTTTCTAAAACTCTTCTTTGTAAGCAGAGGTGAAGGTCAGGAAAGGGATGTCCATTTATTATTGCGATAATGGTATTCTTTGTTCATAATGATGTCTCTAGTGCTGATGAGTCTGAATGGTCCATCCACAGGCTACTGTATCTTTTGCGATGAAGGGATAAGTTTTGGAAGATGGCTGCCCGGACCAGGGATGGAAGGGAAAGGGCAGAGCTGAAGCCCCAGGACAGGAAAACAAGAGGCACATATTGCCTGACCTTGGCCCTCTGACCTAACCAGATACACACTGACCAGAATATCCACTAGTCCTGCTGCCCTTGCTGTTGCCAAAAGCCCATGTGACATATTGTTGGGTTTATAGATCATGCTCCCCAAGCAAGCATCTGCTTTTTGTGTCCTGAAAGGGCCTGAAATTTTGCATTTTATAGTCACATGGGCAGAGGTGAAGGCTAGAAAGAAAACATGCACTAAAGAGCACTAGTACAAATGGTTAAGAGCACAAAGTCTGGGGCCAGTTGGCATGGATTCAAATCCTGACTGCTACTGATGGCTGTGTAACCTTGGGCATACTTCTTTAACTTTTTTGTGCCTTAGTTTCCTCATCTGTATAATGGGGATCATAACACTATCTTCCTTACTGAGCTCTCGTGAGGATTAAATAAATTGATACATGTAAAGTGCTAAGTTTGCAGTTAGCACTATGTGTGTTATTTATTGAGTACCTAAAATGTGCCAGACCCCATGTTAGGTTTCATATAAAGTTTTATTTAATCTTCATAAAAAACCTAGAAGGCAGGTAATATTATTTCCATTTTACAGATAAAGACATTGAAGCTCAGAAAGGTTAAGAAAATTGCTCAAGTGTGTGTAGCTAAGTGGCCCAGCTAGAAGGTGTCAAATTCAGGTGTGTCGGCTCCAGCACCATCTCAAATGCCATTGGTGCCCCCAGCTTACTTTAGCTGCTATTTTATAAACACTTGCATTGTAGTTTAGACTATTACGTTTCTGATTAATTTTATTGATTAGAAAATTATTCCTATCTCCATTATCATTTGTCTAACTCATTTGAAATTAGCAGACAGTAGTAGACCAATGAATTTGACACCTGAAATTAAGTCACATTGGACTTTGGGAGAAAGCCTTACATGTCATGGGTTTTGGTACAGTTGGCGGGAAAGAGAATAGTTGCTCCTTCCTTCCTTCCTTCTCTCCCTTACCAGACAGGAAGGGCCAGCAAATGTACAGCTGCCTCTCTACAGAGTGACGAGGCCAGAGGCCGCCTTCTTTCCTGAGCCAGAGAAGTATCTGGTAGCTCAATTACTGGCAGTCATTCTCACACAGGCTCTTCCTGGGGACCCCACAGCACTCAGGAACTTGGGAACAGGGCTTTCCTCACCAAGAGCACTCAAGGCAGGAAGCAGGCCTTCCTTCAGGCTGCCCTGTTCGCCTTCCTGGTCACACAAGAGGTTGAGGGAAGAACAGGCAACAGAAAAACACCAATTAGGAAAAAAAAAAACCCACAAGAAATAGTGTTGAAATAGCACAATGATGTAAAGTTTGAGTTCATAAAAAAATGTACTCCTGGCTGACACTTACCATTTTTTTATCTGCCAAATGTTGGCAAAGTCCTTCAGAAGCTTCACACAGGGGAGTGGGAGGCTACTGCTGGAGCCCAGAGAGACGATACCTAGTAGACAGGACACTATGACACCACCATCACAAAGAGGCTTGCAAGGGCTTGGTCCCTGTAGGGCACCAGGGCTGGGCATGGCCAGAGAAGCGATATAGCTCACTGGTGCATCCAGAGATGAGCCTGTGACTTGATCTCAGATATCCCTGTGCCCTACCCAAGGATGCTAACTATAGCATTACTTTAACACACCAAAACTGTGTTTAAGATGTAAATAATGGGTGGAAAACTTATACTGTTGAAGAAATCCTCCTAAACTATTTCTTCTACTTTTTCTTTGGTTGTTTGTGCTTTAGGCGACAGATCTAAGAACCCATTGCCAATCCAAGGTCATGAAGATTTATGTCCATGTTTTCTTCAAAGAGTTTTATAGTTTTATATCATACAGTTAGGTATTTGATCCATTTTAGAGTTAACTTCTGGGTATGGTGTGAGATAGAGGTCCAACTTCACTCTTTTGCATGTGGTTATCCAATTGTCCCAGAACCATTTGTTGAAAAGAACATTTTTCTCCCATTGAATTGTCTTGGCACCTTTGTCAAAAATCAATTGATTGTGCATCAGAGCAATGCAAATAAAAACTACAATGAGATATCATCTCACCCCAGTTAAAATGGCTTTTGTCAAAATGACAGGCAAGAACAAATGGTGGTGAGGATGGGGAGAAAGGGGAACCCTCGTACCCTGTTGGTGGGAATGTAAATTGGTGCAACCACTATGGAGAACAGCATGGAGGTTTCTTAAAAAACTGAAAATAGAACTACCATATGACCCAGCAATCCCACTGCTGAGTATATATCCAAAGGAGGGAAATTCAGTATATTAAAAAGATACCTGCACTCCCATGTTTATTGCAGCACTATTCACAAAGCCAAAATTTGGAATCAATCTAAGTGTCCATCAACAGATGAATGGATAAAAAAAATTGTGGTACATATACACAATAGAATATTATACAGCCACAAAAAAGAATGAAATGCTGCCATTTGCAACAACATGGATGGCACTGGAGAACATTATGTTAAGTGAAATAAGCCAAGCACAGAAAGACAAATCTCGCATGTTCTCACTCATATGTGGGAGCCAAATACTAAAAACAACCCATCTCATGGAGACAGAGAGTAGAATGATGGTCACCAGAGCCTGGGAAGGGTAGCAGGAAGGAGAGAATAAAGTAGGGATGGTTCATGGGTACAAAAATATAGTCAGATAGTTAGATAGAATGACTAATATTTGATAGCACAACAAAGTGACTATAATCAACAATAAGTTAGAGTGTACGTTAAAATAACTAAAAGAGTGGAATTAGAATGTTCCTAACACAAAGAAATGATAAATGTCTGAGGTGATGTGTACCCCAATTACCCTGATTTGATTAATTCACATTGTATGCCTGTATCAAAACCTCACATGTACCCTTATAAATATATACAACTATTATATACCCATAATAATTAAAAATAAAACTTTGAAACCCCAATTAACTGTGAATATCAGAGTTTATTTCTAGACTCTCAGTTCTATTCCAATGATCTGTGTGTCTATTCTCATGCCAGTACCACACCGTCTTGAATACCATAGCTTTGTAGTAAGTTTTGAAATCAGAAACTGTGAATCCTCCAACTTTGTTCTTCTTTTCCAAGATCATTTTGGCTATTCCAGATCCCTTGAATTACCATATGAATTTTAGGATCAGCTTGTCAATATCTGCAAAAAGGCAGCAAGGATTTTGATAGGGATTGCATTGAACCTGTAGATCAATTTGGCAATATCGAAAATATATTTTTAAGTTAGCAAACTAAAAAGTTTAGCACCTCCCAAGCTATACTGCTTGAAGTCAGCATGGCTTTGGGCTTCTTTGAGCCTGATTCTCACATCTGCTAACAGAGAAAAATAATGCCTACTTCAGAGGTTGCCAAATAGTTAAGTGACACAATCTACATGAAAGCCTTGCAAAAACTATGAAGTATTGTGAAAATTAGAGATGTCATTGAATCTATATTTGTAGGACGTCATTAATTCATTCTTTCAATTTAATTTTGATGGAATTTAGATGCTATGCTTATAAACTAATAAACATAAATAAATCAGAACTTACACATTAAAACAAGTATCTATTGCCCCTTTCAAGCTGGTCATCTTGAGAGATTATATATTTATTCTAACAATACTACATTTACTTGAAATATTTTTCAGTTATTTTTTCACATTTTTAAAATTTAATAATTATTTTATTGAACTGAACACAGAAAAATATTTAAAAATTAATCAAAACATAAAAATTACACATATAGGGATCAAATTTACATACAAAACATTTCTGTGTTTATATACTTGTTTAGAAAAACAAGACACTGTGATTAAAGATGAGAACTAGAAATAATTGTATAATTCTTGTCTTATAATAACAAATTTTTTCCTTATCTAACCAATCTCAGTGAATTAAAGTTATTATAATTTTATGTTAGCCATTCATACTTAAACCATTAAAGTTGAAGATTTCATTAAAATATGTATCATATTACTTTGAATATCCTCAGTGATGGCAAATCGTCACAAATCATTGTTTTTGAAAGCAAATTTGATTCCTTGGCATGATCAGAAGTCATTTGGAGCCAAGCGAAGGAAGTGATCAGTATGAGCAATGCTTTCCTTTTTCCAAGACTAAAGTGCTACTACTACAAAACAGTTAATTCTGTCGTTGGAACTGGCGCGCATGCTGGAGGATGTTCAGTGTCATGCTCCCCACTAGATGCCAGTCACAACCCCCGAGTCATGACAATGAAAAATGCCTCCAGACAGTCCCAAGTGTGCTCCAGAGGGCAAAATCACCCCTGTTTGAGAACCACTGCTTTCATGGAGCTTTGTGTTCTGGAGTCTGGGCTTCCCTTGCTCCAAGGAATAGGTTTTTACTTTCAAAATTCTAGCCCAAGGAGCTCAAACACAAATGCTTCCAGGAACCACGAGATCACTTACATTAGTGAGGTAGACCAGATATAAAAATAAAAAATTGTTTTTGAGGCAGATATGGAAATATTTCATTTTCCTCTTCACTGTAAGATAAGAAATATGGCAAGTGTGATTAATATTAATAATACCAACAAAACCAGCCCAGCACAGTGGCTCATGCCTGTAGCCCCAGCTACTTGGGAGGGTAAGGTGGGAGGATCACTAAGCCTAGGAGTTCGAGTCCAGCCCAAGCAACATAGTGAGACCGTTTCTCTGTAAAATAAAATTGTTTAAAAAATATATTTAAAAAGTAAAAAAATAATAATACCAATAAGTTGTCAGCGTCCTTTTGAAGAGCAATGGCGATGGATAAAGCCTAGTGAACTGTAGTGCTCACGCCCCATCTAAATGGGTGAAGCTGCTGTTCAGCTCTAGCCAGTCACTGTCATGTGGGTATGTGGCCTAATGTCGCAGAGCTTTCAATTTTAGAGAAAAAAGCCAGAAACTCAGATTATTTTTGTTTGTGAAATTGCCCAATTTTTTATACCTTGTCACTTAATTCAAGATGTTTAGAAACTTACACGTGAATCTTATGCCTGACCTCAGGCTTGCTACCCCTGCCTGGTCTAAGTTCACAGAGGCATAGAATTGATTCCTCCAAGGGAAGAAGGTGGAAGCTACAGGAGAAGGAAGGAGATGGTCTGGCTCCTGGAAGCACTAAATGCCAGAGAACTGGACTCGGGAGAGGGGTTCAAACCTCTTCCACACAGCACCTCAAAGGTTGTAGGATCTCTGCCAGGACTGTCTGCATGATGCTTAAGGATCAGGAACTTCTGTGAAGGTCTGTGTGACCAAGTTTGCACAGAAGGTGTGCATGCCATGAACACTGGCCTTCAAATGGACAGTGCAGACTTGACCACCAGGATGGACTCAAGACCAGAGACCTTTTCTCAAGTTTCCTGGGTGCCATGAACCTCAGTGTTCCAGTAATATCTCAACAGAGAAAGGAGAGACCCTCCCTCTGTCACCACCACCCCCATCTTCAGCACATGCTTGAGATTGGATTTCGCATGCAGCTTGCTGTTATATTGTCTGTAAGTTGCTTTAAAATAGTTCAGCACAGACAGTGGGCATTAGTTTTGTTCTAAACTCTAGGGGCAGTTAACTGATATTTGAAGTATCTTAACCAGGATACAAGCTACTGGTAGTTTGTTAGCATTTGAAAGACTCTAATTAGAAACTCACATTCCCCTGGGCTTTGTCTTAGAACACCAGAGGCCTTGTTAATTGGCAAAATGGATGTTGGAAAGAATTGTTCACTGGACGAATGAATGATGAACAAGCTGTGTGGACCACCTGGAAATACTGTACGAGCACACCTGCCCTTGCACGAATACAGTCTGAGAATCAAGTGAGCCTAGTTTGTTCCTATACCCTTTAAAACGGCACCTGTTTAGGATTTTGCACTAGTCTTGTCATGCTTATTGAAGACTCTAAGCAGAAAGTTGACTCCTGCCACAAAATACTGTCACATAATCTTGGTTAGCACTTTCAAGTGAGATACTTTCAAAACTCTTAAAAGTCAGAAATCCAGAACTTCGCCAATCTTGTAAAACAAGTTGTATGACTGTTTTTGTACCTGCCTGGTAATAAATATCTGTGTGTGTGGCAGAATCCAGTCTGAAACTCATATTCATTGTAGGAGAGAGGGTAGTTGTGGCTGTCACCTACCTTAACCATCAAAGACTGTGCTAGTGAAGGAGTTAAGGCCATGCCACCCCAAAATACGCCAATTTGGCATATTGATTATGTCAAGCCGAAGGCACTTGAGAAAAAATCATTGCAGAAAGGGCTACCTGGCCTGTGCTTTCCTACCTGTAGCAAGCCATAAAAATGCCTTGTGAAAGATGCCTTCCCTGTACCAGGATGAGACAATAACCCTTATCACCAGAGACTGGGGATTGATGCTGCAAAGGATCCGTAGAAATAAACCTACTAAAATAGCCCTTATCGTCCCATGTTTTACACCCCCCATACATCTCCCAGTGACTCCCCCATGATTTACTGCCCCTGGCGCAAACCTCTTTGTCTTGTCATTTCTTCACAAATTCATCATTTTTTGATCTAAAAGTTATAAAAGCTTTCTGTATTGGGCATCTCTTTGGGTCTTCACACTCTTGTGAAGGTCCCTATATACATGTAAAAATTAATTAAAATGTGTATGCTTTTCTCCTGTTAATCTGTCTTATGTCAATTTAATTCTTAGATCCATTCGAAGATCCCAAGGGGGTAGAGGAGAACTTATCCTTCTCCCCAACAATAGCTACCAGTAACAACCAGTCATTGTGAACACCCAAATTGGCTTAGGTCAGTTCACCACACCTGCCAACCCTGGTAGATGAGGGAAGAGCCAGACTTCATTCGATTTTGAAAATTAAAAGAACATGACATTTCTTTCTCCTACAGCACCAGGGATCAAATGCCTAACTGTTACACATTAATTCCATCAACACTGCCAATGCCAACATTTGGTGGTTCTCTTTTACAATCACCATTGGAGAAAAGTCAGTCTTTTTAATAGTCATACCTGGCATGTTAGAGCTACACTTTGTTGGAATCATGTGTCTCTAATCTCAGCAAAATCTGAGAACACCTGCCTAGAAAGGGGAGCAAGAAGTCTCAGATTTTCTTCTGTGTTTCAGGTCGTTCTCCATGTTGTGCCTTGAGATACTAACTTATCCCTTCAATTCTATTCAATCAACAGCTATGAAGCACCCACTATGGGCTAGTCCTCTATTAGACCTTGTAAGGATTAGAGATGTGAATTAAATGTAAATCCTGAAATCACTAATTTATAATCTGGTAAGAAAGAAAGAAATATGTGCAATCATCAGCCTATAATACAAACCAGAATAGGGCCATTTAAAAATGGGATAAATATCACGCTGGGGAGCTCCGACTACAGGGATGATCAGACTTCAGAGGGGAGGATGAGGTGAGCCTTGAAGAATGAGAAGAAATTTGGTGGAGAATGAGGAGGTTGTTCCACGTATAATGGAAGCCCCAGCGGTAGGAAAGTCCTGGCACGGACGGAGAAGAGTAGTGGAAGGACACAGCAGAAGCCAAGACCAGAAAGAGGGTCTGGAACCACGTCAACTACAGTTTGTACCTGGCGCTAAGGAATCCTGCCACGTGGGCTGATGGGGGTGAAACTCAGGTGTCCCCATCCACACAGCAACCACCCAGAGGAAGGGGCGTCTTTTCACGTTTACACAGAGACACCGTTTGGGCTAGTGGAGCTTTATTCTTCACGGTTTTGAATGGCATCCCAAGGAGTCTGGGCTTCGCTGTATAGACAGTGGGAAGTCCTTGAGGATTTTTAATGAGGTTGGAAGAGTCTTTAAAAAATAATGTGAATAATGAGAATAATAAGATGGATATCAAGCATACTTTTTCTTTGTTGCTCACTCTGTTTCAGGTATATTCTCATATATTCACAAAGGCTTCTGAGAGGTAAATTTTTCTAACATGCGAGTGAATGAATTACATAACAGATGAATGTTTTAAAAGCCCATGTCAGCTGCACATCTAAAGCCTAGCTCTCTGGACTCTCAGCTTAGAATCTTATTGTTCTGGTTTTTATTGTGTTGCAATCCTGTAAGGATCACGAATGTGTTGAGTGGATGAAAGCGCAAAATAAAACAGAATCACACACACGCACAGTCTAAGAGTAAAAACTAAACTCTTATTTCCCGTTGGTTTTTTTTTTTAGACACTTTTCATTTTTCCACTTATAACTAAAATCTCTTTAGATCTTCTAATAAGATAAAGCTAAACATTAATAGATCATTTACTGAAATAAGCTCAAATTATGAGCAAAAATGTCAACCGACTTTCCCCCTTGCAAAGGGGGGAAAATTTCTCTCAATGCTAAATAATATAGCATTTATCCAACAGTCATTAAAAGCTGTATGCTTTCAGGAAGCAACAGTATCTTTGGCCTTTGGATACCGACCAAAATTTCCACCTCAGTGAACACTTAAAGGAGCACCAATTCCAATGCTGGAAGTTTTCCTGGAAGAGGCTCGCTCATCTCCTGTTTCGATGGTTCACCACTTTGTTTTTGTGGGTTTCAGAACAGATGAAGGCAAGGGTTGCAGGTCTAAGTCCAGCTAGCAGAGTACTGGGGGGAGAGGAGAAGAGATTCTAAAAGGAAAAGAAAATATTGGAAGCATCAGATACAAAAAGTGAACAGAAAATTAGGTTTTCTTTACAGAAAACTGTGGCTATGGGAGGCTAAAGTGACTTTGTAAGTTATGTGGTTCCTGATGTCCTGTCCACTGCTTCTTTTTTTTTACCATGCTATACTAAATATGTGCTGTTCTATGTTGCTTGTGAATTTGTATATTCATTATTTATTTCTCAGTTATGATGCTCCCACATATGGCTTTTTAAAAGCATTTTTTATTGACATGCATGTCACATAGCATAAAATCCACCATGTTACAGTGTACACTTCAGTGGGGTTTAGTATATTCACTATATTGTACAACTACCACCACTAATTCCAGCGTATTTCCATCACCCCCAAAAAGAACCCTGCATGCCAAGTGAAATGAGCCAGTCACAAAAAGACAAATACGTACCGTACGATTCCCCTTATGTGCTGTATTTAGAGTCTTCAAAGTCAGTGACACAGAAAGTTGAGTTGTGGTTGCCACGGGCTGGGGGTTGGGGGGAGGAGGAGTGGGGAGTCCTTGTTTAACGGGTACAGAGTTTCAATTTTATAAGAGGAAAGAGATACGGAGACGGATGTTGGCGATGGCTGCCCAACATTAAGAAGGTGTTTAATACTACCGAAGCGTATACTTAAAAATGGTTAAGATAGTAAATTTTATGTTATGTGTATTTTACCACAATAAAAAAAAATTGTGGTAAATACCACAATAAAAAAAAACTGGAAAAGAATCGCTGGAGGTATCTAGTGAATAGCAATATATTATTGCATTGTTTGTGCTAATAGTTTTCATTTGTTAAATGTAAACATTTAAAATACACCAAGTATTAAAAACAAACAAACAAAGAAACCCATACCTATTAGCAATTACTCCCCATTCTCCCCTTCCCCCAGCCCCTGGCAACCTCTAATCCATTTTCTGTCTGTTTGGATTTGCTTATTCTGGACATTTCACATAAATGGAATCATACGATAACGTGACTTTTTGCGTCTGGCTTCTTTCGCTTAGCATAATGTTTTCAAGGCTTATCCATACTGTAACGCATCAGTACTTCATTTCTTTTTATGGCTATGTATGTGGGCTTTTAAAAGTGGATTCCAGGCTGAGAGATAAGAATGTCTCCCTCTGAAATCTCTTCCTGGAGATAGAACTGTGGCATATCTGAGCTAGGGAGCACGCAGCCCTTGCCCAGGAGGCTTTGTTGTGCACAGCTGGCCACGTGGATCTAATTTTTTGCCTCTGTACACACTCTTTCCTCTGTTTAGCTTGAGAGGCCGCATAACAGGGGGCTCTGCTTTCAAACTCACCCAGGATATTATGACCCCTTGTCAGGTCTTTAGTAGTAAAGTCAGTCAGAGGTGTCATCGCGCCAGTGGCCGCTCTGTAATTAATTCATTTGCTTAAACATAGTAAGACATCGCAGAGGAGAAATTCTGCTAGATACGCTGCTAATAGTAACTGAACATAGCCCATGATTACCAAACCCACTCTTCTCAAACACGGTTCACTTTGCAACACACCCTGCTGCACATGCAGCTTGGAATCAGAGGCAAACCAGACCGATTTAAATGTAACTTACTGCTCTATTGCAGAGCCTGGGGCGGATTGGGGTGGGTCACATGGGGAGCATGGGCTGCCATTGCTCTCCTTCAGCAGGAAGTTGCTGTGCTTTCCTTGTTTTATAAAATACTCCCAAACGTGGAGCTTCTATAACTGGGAAAGCAGTAGTCCCTTCAGACTCATTCTAGATATGCTCTCATCTATCACAGTGCAAAGGGGTAAGAAAAGGGGCTTTATTGTTTAAAGCTCAAATCTCTTTTATCAGGTTACACTGGGCATTCAGAATTTTTGGATTTTGTGTAATTTTCCTTTTTATGGTTTTTACTTTCTATAAATTCCTTTGCTAGCTGACTTTCAAGGTTCTTCCTTGGAATCGATTAAAAGTTCAGGAACCAGGAGAATTTTCCTCTTCCAAGTTCACGGATAATTTGAGGGGTCTTCTTGGAGAGCTTAGGTGGATTTATTATAATGGTGAGTATTTGAATGTTTGAGACAGGGAGTCACTATTTGATGGCAAGACACAATTAATGGGAAAGTTCGGCATTATTTTCCTCTAAGACATTAAGTTCTACTCTCAGTTCTTATGTGAACATGGACTGAAAAACATGTCGTGTAGCATTATGTGGCTTCAAAATTCATCGTGATGAGATCAGTAAGGCATGAGTTCTGCCAGCCCGTCACTCTCTGGCATCCAGTGTTGTTGGGCTGACAACAGCTGCGCCCTTCCCGTTTTCACTTGCTTATAGCCAATCCTTAAATGTGCATTCTTGGCCTCTCTTGCAGCTAGGAAAGACATGTGACACAGTTACACGTAGAAAGATTTTGCTTTTCTGATAAAAAGGGAAAATGTTGCCACTGTGACCCTCTTCTTCCCCCATCTTCCTTCCTTGAAAGCGGTGTGATGCCTGGAGCTACAGCAGCCTTCTTGAGGCAGTCATTTTGGTATGATAAGGAAAAACAAAGAGCATTGCAGAGATGTTAGCTGTATCACATCATTGGGCTGATGAATCAACACCATTGTTGTACTTCTAGCCTTCATGTTGCTTGAGAAATATAAGCCCCTATGAGTTGAAGTCACTTTTAGTCACATTTTTGCTACTTGCGTGCACTGCTGACTGATACAACTTATGGAAAGAACTTTATTGCATACCCATCCTCTGCTTTACTAATATTTACTCTAATACTCCTACCTAAATACCTACCATTTCCCGCTTTGTCTTTCTCCTGTATATTTCAGCCGTGTCTAAAGTCTGTTTTTATTGTCCCCGCGGGTTCTTTTCACAGAAACTTAGTAGAGATTTAAGTTTTAAATTTGCGGGGAAAAGATTTATAAAATTCACTTTAAAAGAAATATATTCATGAGTAAGTTTCATTTTCAAAATCTCCATTGAGATTAAAACGTTTCCTGGGGCAGCTGCAACCCACACATGACAGAACTGGTTGCTGTGGGAGAAAGAAAGGGAAACTCTGACTGTGAGTACAAAGTCGTCAGATGATAGTGTTTGTGCGTAAAGATAATACTTTCAGAAACCCATAACCTTTAGCAACCTCAAATGCCAAAATCAGAGTGTGAAATAAGCAAACTAGAAGAAAAAGGAGGCCTTGTTATCATTCTTCCTTACACACATTAAAATTTAAATTTTAAATTTTAAATAAATTTATACTTTTAGAAGAAAAAAGAAATGTATGCTTTTAAAACTTTTTAAATAATTCCCTGAAAAGGTGTCTGTGGTCTCTTTAGGAGAATCTGAGCAGTTGACATTGTTTGGTCTGTTAAGGATATGGTCTATTGTGTCATGTAGCTTCCTGTTTATTAGGACACTTGGGGGAAAATTTCTGTCTGATCATAGAACTGTGAATATCTGTAACTGAGCAATAGCTTTATTTTTATCTCATGAATATTGTAGGTGATTTAATTGTCAATAGTCTGAGGGCTTGGGGGGGTGGTTTAAGGTTATCTAAAAATGTATACAGCCTCATGGCATTAGTTTCTATTAGAAAAGAATGAGTTAATTAGGTCAGAGTTTCATGTGACAGCCAAGAGTGACTCTGTCCAATAATATACCCGCTGTCTTCACTTTGTGTTTTCTAGTATTGACTCATGATATACAGTGTTAACTAATATATGAATTAATATAACCATATGCAGTGTTAACATATGAATTTTCAAAATTCTATTTATTGTTATTACCAACTTTAAGGATTTTCATTACAATGACAATAAATAGAGGTTAATGAGCATTTTAATTAAGATAAACAACCCCCAAAGATGTATAATTGCTTTAATCTCACAGTTGAAATTTGTTTTTCACTCAGGTCAAGGCCAAAATGGGTGTGCCCGATCAGTCTATAGCTCTCCTCCAATCCAAGCTCCTTCCAAATTGTGGCTCCAACATTTTCAATATGTAGTTTCCAAGATTGCCCTGCCGCTCTGCATCAAGCCTGCAGAAGGGGAATGATCATGGAGGACAGAGCCTGGGGAGTCTTAGGGACCAGGCTACTCATATTTCATTGATAATTCATTGGCCCAGACTCAATCACACGGCCACACTACAAGGGAAGCTGGGAAATTAAGTCTAGCTCCATGCCCAAGAAGCAAACAGGTTTAATGAAGACCTAGTCAATCTCTGCAACAGTGATAATAACAGATGATAAAGCAAAAGAAAAAGAGTTTTACAACCTGAAGAGGGATGGAAAATTCAATTAGCAAAAAAGATAGGCTACACCCCAAGGGAGACTGCAGAATTCTATCTGCCCAAATTGTGTGTTAAAAAGCGAAACAGGCTATGGTAAAAATAGGATAAGGGTAAAATCTGAAAGAAACTTTGGGGACACACGACACACTCCTCCCCTGGTGACACAGTAGGCAGAACCAACCCAACTATAAAAAGAAGCTCAGTGTGTTAACCTGTTGCTCAGATAGAACCATCCTGGGAAAACTCCCAGTTTTACATATCTAAATGATAATCAGTGTTGCGGTTCCAGGTAACTCCAGCCTGCCTGAAATACCTCCTGCTCCCCTTGACTGGTAAAAATGACTTTGCTTCCATGAGAAGGTATAGAAAACAGATACTGAAGCCAATCAAACTCATACTGTCATTACTTTTTGTGTTAAATTTTGGGCATAAGTTTTCTAATCATTGTGATCAGTTAGTTAGTCATCTAAGAAGTTTGAAATGTTTAGGAGAACCTGACATAATTAGCCCTATGATTTTATTTTGAAATGATAAATTGATCATCAATTTGTGACTTTCACTTGAAAGTTGTAACATACTTGAATATGTTCTTAAATAGTGTTTGAATGTTCGAGAGAACCTAACATAAGCCTGTATAAACTACTTTTGTTATAAGAGCTCGTTGAGATATAGAAATATTTTTCTTGTTACATTTGTAAATGTTGCCCCATCAGGCATTTGAAGTGTTTGAGAAAATCAGATTTATTAAATTTGTAAAGATGGTTGAAAATATTTTAGAAAATTTAATTACATGTGTAGAGGTGGTCAGTTGTTTAAAGAAATTTAATCCTTTTTAATTTATGAGTTAATTGAACACTAATCAAACAAGGAAAAGCAATTGTTCTCCTTTTATATAAAAGTTACCATGTTTCCAAATAAAATAACTAGATTTATAGGTTAAGCTTGAAGATTTAAAACTAAGTTTTAAAATGTTCAACGTTAATAAATTGAATATTAATTAAAGCAGCTATAAGTAGTGGATTTTGCTCACAAATCTCTCACAATACTTAACAGGAGTGAGGAAGGGCAAAGAGAAAGAGCAACAGACATTTAATAAAAATCAGGAATAACAACAGTATTTAAGCAATTTAGTTTCTTTCAAGGTATCATATGGGGCTAGAAATTGGCCCATGGTGTCTGCAGCAAAAAAAAAAAATACAATCTTTAGATATTACAATACCATAATTTGGAAATTTTTAAAAGGTATAGTGGGGCTGCTATATTTATACATATCAAACTCTCGCAAAGTCAACTGCGTGAGCTTGGTTATGCCAAAAAAAGTTCATTTTGTGTCAGTCTCCCAAGGCCTCCTGAAGAGTCAGGGAATGTTGCCTCATGGATTGATTCCAGACTCTAACAAGAAGTAAGGTGTGACTGTGCCCAAAGGACCCTCTGAGCTGAGCCTCCGTGCTGCCATGCTTTGCCCACACAAGGGAGGGGGTCCTGTTGAGCCTGCTGGTGAGCACTAAAGCAGGGGGCAGCAGTGAGGAGGAAGCTAAGAGGGGCTAGAGAACTTGAGCTGCAGTGCAAGAGGGAGAGCCTTGCCTTGGAAGTGCACTTCCTCCCAGGGGTAGGGTGTCGAGGCTTACGGGGGAGAGGCAGTGGGGTTGACAGGCAGAATCGGGGTCATTCCTGGAACCTGTCCATAGCAGGGCAGAAGGGAGCTGGGGCGAGGCCCAGCCACAGGAAAAGGGTTTAACGGAGACCCAAGGTGGGCACCAAGGCCCTATGTGGACAGAGCAACACTGGGAGCACATAAGAGGACAAGGGAGAGGCTACACCATCAGGGACAGGTCTGGCCACTTGGTGCTGAGATATAGAGCAGAACAGACACTATATATAGCCAGCGCCCCCACCACCAAGGGACAAGAGAAGGGACACAGAGGCCTGTGGGGAGGTGGATGTTCCTGAAAAACAGATGGAATAGACACTTGGTGTCCCGATGCCTTAACATTTGTTGTAATAAATATCATCATCTTAACTGTGAACCAGGTGAAGAAGGACAGGAGCAGCTTATGCCAAGTTCAGAGGTGCAGGGGTGGGAACACAGAGCTGTGCAAGACTGCGGGGGATGGCATGGCTGCAGTACGGGGTGTGGAAAAGTGGGGCTGCATTAACAGCATCCTGGGCCCCTACCCTCTAGATGACAGTAACGCCCCCACTCCCCAACAAATGATAATCAAAAATGTCTCCAGACATTGCCAAATGCTCCCCCGCCCAGGGAACAAAAATCATCTGTGGATGGATGCAAACTGCTCTAGAATGCAAACTCCATGAAAACTGGAACTTTTTCCTTATGAATCTCCAGCACCCATCAGTGGTACTGGATAAGTATTTGTTGAATGGATGATGAATAAATGAATGAATGGCTATGGATAGTAACAGCAGTGGGAAAATAGTGATGATGTGACAATAAAAATTCCAAAACCTTCCTTGATTAAAATAAGTGAAAATCAATTTATATAAGAGAGGGCCAAGATAGATTTCCCCTGATAAAGTTAAGAAAGAAAGAATGGCCTTAAATTATTTTTTCAGATTGGTACATTATTTGGTTTATTTCCTTGTGCTCATAGTGAGTATATGTTTATCCTCATAAACATATTTTAATGCATTTAAACAAAGGTGTGTTACTCCTCTGGGTTTGGAGTTTCCAAGTGGAAACTCCTCTCTGGTTTAAACTGCAAAGCCCCATTCTATAACTTAAGTGAATGGACCTTCTCAACTAGTGACAGCAACAAGAAGCAAAGGGCATGGTGTGAAGAGTACAAAATACCTTCCCATTTTCCCCAAAATACCAGAATGCAATAGCCATAGCTCAGAGGAAAATCTAGTTGAATTGGTAAGATTTTGGAGGATCTGGGAGGCCAGGCCAAGGAGTTGTTTTAAAGTAGTGAGCACCCAAGACCCACGAGTGACATGCCGAGCAGTTACATGTTGTCAGCAATGCCTTAAGAAGATTCTTGAGAATTCTTCCCAAGAAGAAAGCAGAGGGGAGAGACCACTGGGGTGGCTATGATGAGAAGGGCACAAAGGGGGCTGGGTGCTTGACCTCAGAGCCAAAGTGAGGCAGTGTGGAAATTACAGCAACATTGTATTTCTGTCAAGTAGGACAGAGTTTTCATAATGCTCACACACTATTGTTGTACAGTTCACTGAATTCAGCAATGTTGTCACGATAATGGAATTTATTTTCCTTTTAAAAACGACTCAGAGAGGGTTACTAAGGCAGGGTCACGAAGACCTGGACAAACCAACCCTCCCAGCGCCTTGGGCAGCCTTGGGCACTTGAGTGAAATCCAGTGTTATCTGAGGGTGAGGGGATTATTTTGTCTCAAGGGTAATCAGCTTTAAGGCAAGATTCTAGGACGGGACCTTCATTTCAAATTCTCTTTCCATTAAGATCCAGAGAATAACTTTTAGCTATTATGAAGTTATAATCTCTTATCCTTGTTTTTTTTGATTTTTATAACATTATGGCAGAAAAAGCCAGATATCCTCTATATCCATTCTTCCTTCTCCCTCAGTAACAGAATGCTGGGTTTTAGCTGGGAATATGGATGTCCAGCCAATACACCTCATTTCCCACCTTCCTTTGCTAGGTGTAGTCCTGTTGTTAATTCTAACTAACAAGATGGGGGCAGAAGTATTACATAGATGCTTCTGGGAACTTTCCTTAAAAGTCATCCTGCGTCTGCTCTTTGCCCTCCTCTGTCTTGCTGCCTAGGACCCAGATGTGGCCTTCCTGGGCCATGAGGAGGCAGGCCATCCTAGAGATGGCCGAGAGAGGGCCTTGAGGACTGTGCAAAGCTGCCACACCGGCCCTGGACTGCCTAACTGGACCTTCACATGAGAGAAAAATAATCCCATATTTTGTGTAAGCCTCTCTTTTGGGGGGTTTTCTGCTACTTGCAATCAAAACTAATCCTCAGTAATAGAAAAAATAAAATTGTGTCCAATGATCTCTCACTCATCCTATTAAAAACATTTTGTAATTTCTCTCCTTACTCATTCTTTCTTCCCCACGATTTGTCCCATAAGTAGTTGATAAAAGATCTCTGAAAGTCCTGGCTGACTCAGATCACCTCCCACCCCCTGCCACCCATGTTTGAGAATCTTCAATGCCTTCCCATGTCCCTCAAACTAAGTGACACCTCCTTTGCCCGCTATGGAAGGTCTACAATCTGCACCCGCTCTGCCTCTCCAGCCTTCTCTCCCACCACTCCCTCTGCTGGGACGGCACCACTTCTGGAACGCCAATCCCCGCCTCTGCCTGTCAATGTTCTCCACATCCTTCAAGACCCATGTCAAATGACGCCTTCCCGTGCAGATTCCTCCTTTCCCTCAACACGATGGGATCCCTTTCTCTATGCTACATCATAATACTGTATCTCTCTCACCTGAAGGTCATACTCTCTGGAGCCTTTTGATTACTCTGTTCTTATTTTCTGCCCATCCTACATAGCAAGTTTTGTGAAAACAGAAACTATGCTTATTCATATGTGTAATCTCTCCGACCCTTACTTCATTCTTGTTTAGAATAGTTGCTTAATAGTTATTTGTGGAATTGAATGGTCAGCACTTCTTGGCACAGAAAGAAACCAAAATAGCTGGTTACTGATCAGTTCGTTTTAGATTTTCCTGTTCAATCTCTGTTGTATCTTCTATCTTCTCGTTCTTCTTGAAACAAAGCCCTTTGCAGTGGTAAGGATTATCAGATGCTGTCTTGCATATTTTTCATCTCTTATTAAATTATAGCCCCTTGATATCAGGGACTATGTTTTGAACTTACTTTCTATTTCTTCCCCAATGCCTCTTCTGCCGCACTTTCAGTAGTTCTTACCTCAGTGCCATACTCACTGAATTATTTAAAATACTTGTTGAAGTTTATGGCACCAGACAAGGGTGTCCACTATCTCCACTTCTTTTCAACATAGTGCTGGAAGTCCTGGCCACAGCAATTAGACAAGACAGAGGAATCAGGGGCGTCCAGATAGGGGCAGAAGAGGTCAAACTTTCACTATTCGCAGACGATATGATATTATACATAGAAAACCCCAAAGATTCAACCAAGAGATTACTGGAATTGATAAATGAATTCAGCAAAGTCTCAGGATACAAAATTAATACACACAAATCCATAGCCTTCATATATGCTAATAACAATCAAGCCGAGAAACAAATTAAAGATGCTATACCTTTTGCAATAGCAACAAAGAAAATTAAATATTTAGGAATATATCTAACTAAGGAGATCAAAGACCTATATAGAGAGAATTATGAAACACTGAGAAAGGAAATTGCAGAGGATGTAAATAGATGGAAAACCTTACCATGCTCTTGGATAGGCAGAGTCAACATAGTAAAAATGGCTTTGCTACCTAAATTAATTTACAGAATCAATGCAATCCCTATCAAAATACCAACATCATTTTTTGCCGATCTAGAAAAAATAATTCTACGCTTCGTGTGGAACCAGAGAAGACCCCGTCTAGCCAAAGCAATCTTAAGCAAAAAGAACAAATTGGGAGGCATCTGTCTACCAGACTTCAAACTATACTACAAGGCTATAGTAACCAAAACTGCATGGTATTGGCACAAGAACAGACATGTAGACCAATGGAACAGGACTGAGAACCCAAATATAAAACCAACCTCATACAGTCACCTGATCTTTGACAAATTCCAGAAAAACGTACACTGGGGAAAAGATTCCCTATTCAACAAATGGTGCTGGGAAAATTGGATGGCCATATGTAGAAGACTGAAAGTGGACCCACACCTCTCACCTCTCACAAAAATCAATTCACAATGGATAACAGATCTAAACCTAAGACATGAAACCATAAGAATTCTCGAAGAAAATGTTGGAAAAACTCTTATGGACATTGGCCTAGGCAAAGAATTTATGAAGAAGACCCCCAAAGCAATCACAGCAGCAACAAAAATAAATACATGGGACCTGATCAAATTGAAAAGCTTCTGCACAGCCAAGGAAACTATCACTAGAGTGAACAGACAACCTACAGAATGGGAGAAAATATTTGCATGCTACACCTCTGATAAAGGGCTTATAACCAGAATCTATACAGAACTTAGGAAAATCAACAAGAAAAAATCAAACAACCCTATTAAAAAATGGGCAAAGGACATGAACAAAAACTTTTCCAAAGAAGACAGAATGATGGCCAGCAAACATATAAAAAGTGCTCAACTTCTCTAATCATCAGGGAAATGCAAATCAAAACCACAATGAGATATCACTTAACTCCAGTGAGATTGGCTCATATCAAAAAATCCCCAAATAACAAATGTTGGCGGGGATGTGGACAGGTAGGAACACTCATACACTGCTGGTGGGACTGCAAATTAGTACAACCTCTATGGAAAAGAATATGGAGATATCTCAAAGAATTAAAAGTAGAATTACCATTTGACCCAGCAATCCCACTACTGGGTATTTATCCAAAAGAAAAAAAGACATTTTATAATAAAGACAACTGCTCTCGAATGTTCATAGCAGCACAATTCACAATTGCAAAGTTGTGGAAACAACCCAGGTGCCCATCAATACACGAGTGGATCAAAAAAATGTGGTATATGTATACCATGGAGTATTACTCAGCAATAAGGAACAACAGTGAATTAACACATCTGGTATTATCCTGGTTGGAGCTAGAACCCATTCTTCGAAGCGAAGTGTCACAGGATTGGAAAAACAAGCACCACTGGTACTCACCATCAAACTGGTACTAACTGATGAACACTTACATCACACAGGGCAATAACATTCATCAGAGGGCGGGCGGGCGGGAGGGGGGTGGAAGGGATGGGAAAAACTCTCACTGAATGGATGTGGGGAGCACAGTTTGGGAGACGACCACGATTGTGGCTCTGACACGGGCAGAACAGGGGCAATGTGTATGGCCAAAATGTTGTACCCCCATGATATTCTGAAATTAAAAAAAAAAAAAAAAAAAATACTTGTTGAAGTTTAATGAGTGAATGAAGTCAAGGTACATCTTCCTTGACATTGTTCACATTTTCTTTTCCAAAAATATGTTTTACTTTTCCACTTGCGGGGCCTGCCGCTCATTCTGATGCTCTCGGCTTTCTTCTGCTCAGTTGCCCAAGTGTGATCCATCAAGGACCAGTCCCAGCTGTTGGCAGAGCACCCAGATGTCCACTAACCAAAAAGAAGAAATAATCTAGCCTTTCTGTAGTCTCCATATAATGAAAAGATGGTGCAGTACTAAAGGGCTCGAGGTCCCAGATTCTTAACAGGCATGATCATGACACAGACAGAGTTTTTATATATCTACACGGATATGTTTAAATTAAAAACTGCTATGAGGCAAACAAGTGTGATGCTATGAGGTCAGTACTCCCAAGATAAAGTTTTCATAGCTAATCAAGGTTGTTCTTGTTTGTTTTTTGTGTGAATACAGCCTATCACTTTCCAAATTGGAATTAAGGTGGATTAAGATCTGTTCATTTTCTGACTTCTGGCTTGTAAATTATCCCCAGGGAACATGGAGTTGGGGATGATGTCCAGGACAACACCCCCAACAGAAGGGTCTATAGCCAGTAGACACTGTCTCCTAACACAGCTTTCTCCATCCACCCTCTCTGGTATCCCTCTCTGATGGTATCTTGTCTAATTAAAGCACACTCAATGGGTTAGCATCCCCAGAAGTATATAGTCCCATTACTTAAACTACTTTGATAGAGCTTTTTACAATTCAAATTTTATAGCTGACACCAGATTTACTTCTTAATTTCATTCTTCTACAATGCCCAACCAAGAGGCCTTTGCCTCATCTATTCTGTCACTGAGGAATAAGGTCCTACTATCTAGGCCTGTGGGTCATGCCCACACATTCAGGCCAAACTACAGTCCTTGGGGATACTACATGGCCCTAGGTATTTGAAGCAGTGATGCTTCTGCAGTTTCCTGCTCACATATATTTCCCAAAACTCACTTTCCCCTTTTTGTGACCTTCCAGGCAGCATCCCTAATCTGTTCTTCCTCCTCTTCTGTGCAGACAGTCCCTAAAGACCACTCCCAGCAGTCGTTCAACCACGTCCAAGCACAGTGCTGTCTGCCCGCTCTCCTCACTCCCTAAGTTCGGTTCAGTTCAACAGCCCTTTACTGACAGACTATGCCATGCCAAGCCCAGTGCTACTCTGGGCACAGGAAAAAACTGAGGCATGGTTCCTGCACTCAGGAAGCTTCCCCTTTGCTTTTTCTATATCTGAAACCACCGCCCCTGGTCATTGATCCACATGGATAGAGCATTTCCTGGGAATCACCATATTTTTCAGGGATAGGGATTATGCCACATGGTCCTATTATTCAAGCAGGCAAAAGATGTTCAGGTGAATGTCTGTCCAGGGATAGAGCATACCTCTTCTGCTCCCCGTTCCTTACCCTAACAATTTTGTGTCTGAAATGGCGTAATTTGACTTTTTCTTTGTACTGCAACAGAGATTTGTCTTGTTGCTTTGAAACAAAATGAAACTTGGGTCTGGGCACTTGAACCACTTACTGGTTGGCTCCTGTTGTTTCACCCCAGCAGGATCATCCAGGTATCCCGCGTGAATATCTGGTACACAAAAAAAGGTCAACCATCAGAAATAAAAGAGTACTGGAACAGGGTATACCAGCTGTCCCAAGGGAATGTAGGCAGAGAGGATGGGAAGAAAGTTATGAAAATATAAATCTGTGAAAAGTTGTATTTTCTTTGTTCCCTGTCCCCACACTGCTTCTGGCTTTACCCTTTGTCTTTGATCCAGAGAGTACCTGGAGCTCACCCATGGGGAGAGGGAAGACCATCGAGGAGTCAACGTTACAACTTCTCTAGCTGGGCCATCTCTCCATGAGGTTTCCTCTCTGCTAGTGGCTTTCACCGAAGGTCTCATCTTTCTAGTCAATCTGCCATTAGTACCTACAAGGTCATATGTCCTTCCTGTTGACCTAACTTTCAGTCTTTGCTACACTATGAAAGTGTCTCTCTTCTTTCTGACTTTGAGTTACATCACAAAGCCTTCTGTGAACTTAGCCTTAGGTGGCACCACGCCTGACCCCTTCTTCCTGGCCTTCTCCCATCAACTGCAGAAGCATGTGGGTGGGAGTGGGGGATCCAGGACAGTCTCCCCAGATGAGCACTGACAGGAAAATGTTATCATTTCTTGGGCCAGATGCCACGGCAATCACTTTACCTGCAACATCTCATTTCTCTCTCCCGATAACCACAAGGTCATATAAGTAGTAAATGGTGGAGCCAGAACTCAAACCCAGCAGCCTGCCCCCGGCACTCTCACACTGTACTGTGTCGTATACTATATAAGAACGCTGCGAATGCACAGGCAGCATGCCAATGTCACATATGGACAGTTTAGACCCAGAAGGAATCATTTCTCCCCCAATCTCTTTTAGATATTTCTATTTTTGTAGGAAATGTTTCCTAAGGCCACAGAGAATGTGAAAAAAAAATGAAATCAGTTTCTCTTTAAAGAAACTCATGAGGAACAAACGACTTCGGTCAGGCTGTTCCTCTCTCTGATCAACATCCTGCAGGAAACTCCTAACGTTGCCTGCAATAAGCACAAGAGACTTGAGAAGGAAGGAGTGTTTGCCTTTGCCTATAATTTGGTTTCCTGTTTTGCTTTCCAAAATTTGCATAGATTTTTTTAGGTGCTTTTTGTGAAAGTTTTTTGTTTTGTTTTCATTTTTTTCTTTTCCATGAGACAAGATTTATGCTGGTGAGTGATCAGCTATAAGAATTCCACTGGATCAGCTTGAATTACCTGGCTATAAACTCTGTTCTGAAACCTATTCTCTGTGCCTCACCCATCCACTTAGAAATATCTATTTTTTCCTTTGTGCTTTCACTCTGGCCCCCATATATTCCTGTGGCACTGTCAAGCTTATTTGTGTATATGCCTGTTATACTGTTAGACTGTCAGCTCTTTGGGGGCAGGAACTATGCCTGACTCACCTCCTTATCTCAGGGCTTATACGGTGCCTGGCACATAGTAGTCACTCAATAGGTGCTAATAGAATGGATGAGAAAACAATGACTGTTTGAAAGGCACCAGCACTGATTGGGCACCTACCTTTTATAAAGCACTCCCTGTGTGCCAGCCATTCTCCTTGAAATTTCTGATGTACCCTTCACTGTCCAACACAACAGGTGCGATTGCCCATCTATAACACATTCAGAGCTGTTGAACACCTTGCCAGAGTCCCACAGCTGGTAAGTGACAGAACTCGGATTTGAATCCTGGCCTGGCTTACCCCTCATGTCCTTCTTTCCCCTGCCTTTTCTAGGAAAGATCACAGAAAATCAAGGCAATTACTGTCTCCATAATCCCATTCTGCCAGAGCCACCCAAAAGTAAGCCTTGCCAAGCCAGATAGGAGACAGCTTTTAAAAATCAGCCAGGACCTGTAAGGACCAGCAAACCTTCTAGCTGCTGACTTCCTTCATCTGCCACCAGTGACAGCACTGTGCAGGTGGCTTGCACCCACATCTCATTGAATTCTCATGACCCAGTTGGGCAGTTACACTTATTCCCCATTTTTTAGATGACAAAACTGGGACTCAGGAAGTCGAGTGAGTCACCCAAGGTCACACAGGTAGTGAACACTAGAGCCAGGAGTCAAGCTCAAGTGCTCATTCCCATTATATCTCTTTGCCTCCTCGCTTAAAGTGGTAGATGAAGGAAGTCAGCAGCTAGAAGGTTTGCTGGTCCTTACAGGTCCTGGCTGATTTTTAAAAGCTGTCTCCTATTTGGCTTGGCAAAGCTTACTTTTGGGTGGCTCTGGCAGAATGGGATTATGGAGACAGTAATTGCCTTGATTTTCTGCGATCTTTCCTAGAAAAGGCAGGGGAAAGAAGGACATGAGGGGTAAGCCAGGCCAGGATTCAAATCTCAGTTCTGTCACTTACCAGCTGTGGGACTCTGGCAAGGTGTTCAACAGCTCTGAATGTGTTATAGATGGGCAATCGCACGTGCTGTGTTGGACAGTGAAGAGTACATCAGAAATTTCAAGGAGAATGGCTGGCACACAGGGAGTGCTTTATAAAAGGTAGGCATTTTAATGTGAGGATGCCTGTAAGGTGCTGATGTTCCTAGTCAGCAGCCCTAGCTGACCTCCTCTAGCCCTAGCAGGCACAAGGTGTCAGGCACAGCTCTGTCCCTTCACACCAGGGTTCCTTCTGCCTGGAGAGGAAACCCTTATCTACCTGGGTGACAAAATCCTTCATAGGACGCCCTCGCTGAGCTCCTTTAACCCCGCTGCATGGTTTGTTTGTTGTTTATTTGGTGGTTGGTTGATTGGTTGGTATAAGAAGGATCTTGAACTCTTGGCATGAGCCAGGGGTCCAAAAACTAGAATGTGCAGGCCACACTCGTCCTTCTCCCTGGTTTTATATGGCCTATGAAATAAGAATGGTTTTTACATTTTTGAAAAAAATCAAAAGAATATTATTTCATGACATGTGAAAATTATATGAAATTCAAACTTGAATGTCCATAAATAAAGTTTTATTGGAACACAGCCATGCTCATTCATTAATATATGCTTTCCTGTCACAATGGCTTAGCTGAGTAGTTGCAACAGAGACCGTATAGCCCACAAAGCTGAAAATAGTTCCTATCTAGCCCTTTACAGAAAGTTTGCCAACCCCCGGTATAGGCAAATAAGAGCAGAAGCTTCCTCACTCAGAAATACCCAACCAAACCTCCCCCTCCTCCCTTCCTCACCCTGTCCCCAAATGTAGTCTTAGGTCGAATACTCCCTGGGAAGTCTGCAAGTGCTCACCATTATTCACACTTTCATTTTATTTGACCTTAGCCCAGCCTGGACGAGGGAAGGAGGAGAAGGTGGAACTAGGTGAAGAGCAGGAAAGAAAGAGTGAAGCAGGAGAGAGGAGGCAGTGAAAAGGATAAACAATGTCATAAATTTGTTCCAAGCAAGCAAATCCATAAAAAGCCAGGAAAGGGAAACATTTAACAGAAATTTATAAATGCTCCTGTTTTCTCTGCAATCGACGCAAGCATATCATCTCTTTCTCAAAAAAAAAACTTAAACAGTTTTCACAAGATGGCAACAAGAGGCAACAAGAGGCACCAGTTAGGGAAGATGATTAATCAAGCAACTATTATTGGAAAAGTTTAATATTTATTCAGCTTAGGAACTGACCAGTTGACAGAGATGAACTCAAAACTCTTGGCAAAATTTGACTGTCCTGGCAAACGAAGCTAAGGAGTTAGCATTATCTACAAGGAGTCACTGAATCCCTTAAAAAAGAAAGAGGCAGCAATTTTTTTAGCATTAAAATCTTAATGTTGCAAGACTGTAATAATCATCAAGGAAATCCCTGGGCGAAAAAAGACAAAGACATTTAAAATGTCTGCACCTTCACTTGATTAACGTAAGTCTTATTTTATTGATAGACAGAAAAGCCCCAGCGATGGTTAATACCAGAGAAGATCTGGTAAAACCTTGGTGCCTAGGATCTCACAGCAAGATTTTTAGGCTCAGGAATAGGGATTGTTAAAATACCAGAATAAGCCTAGCAAAGTATTTCTCCATTTTAAGACAAAGACCAGAGATGAAGACCACAGGAGTGCAAGTGTTTGCCAAAGTCAAGTCCCATTGGGGTTTCATACAGAAGAGAGATTTAATCAAAACAGGACTCACAGAGGGATGTGAAAAGCTGAAAAATCTCATTTCCCAAGATAAGAAAGAAAAATCAGAAAAGCAAAAAGCAAAGCAGTACAAGCAAAAAGAAGAGTAAAACACTTGCAATGTTTTCTACACTCTGGTTCATTTAGCATTTGCTTGTGCTCAGGGCTCTCCAAATTCAGGGGTTCCACATTTCACATTTGGGGGAGTTGTTCATAAGTTGATGCACAATCTGTGAAGGGCACACAGCGGTTCATTGCCAATTGCCAATTATTCATTGCCACAAATTAGATAACAAAACGGGTAAGGGGAAAAATTTTAAAGGAATCATTTTAACCAGTACAACTCAAAACTGTCAAGGTCACCAAAACACAAAGCAAGTCTGAGAAGCTGTCACAGCCAAGAGGAGCCTGAGGAAACGTGGTGACTAAATATAATGCAATATCCTGCATGGGCTCCTGGAACAGAAAAAGGATATTAGGTCAAAACCAAAGAGATCTGAATAAAGCATGGACCTTGGTAAATAATAATGTATCAGTATTGATTCATGAATTGTGACAAATCTACCATACTAATATAAGGTGCTAATAAAGGGGAAACCAGAAGCAGGGTGGTAATATGAGAACTGTGTACTAGCTTCATAGCTTTTCTGTAAATTTAAAACGATTCCAAAGGGGGGAGAGGAAATGGGGAGACTTTGGTCAAAATTGCAGTTATATAGAATGAATAAGTCTAGCGATCTAACATATAGAATGAGGATTATAGTTAACAGTATTGCATACTGGAAATTTGCTAAGAGAGTAGATTTCAGGTGCTCTTAACCACCACCACCAAAAAAAAAAAAAAAGAAAAAGGTTACTAACATGAGGAGATGGATATGTTAATATGCTTGACTATAGGGGTCATTTCACTATGTATATGTGTATCAATATAGCATGTTGTACACTTCAAATATATGCAATAAAAAATTAAGAATTTTTTTAATTAAACGAAATTTTTCTTTGAAAGAAAGAATCATTCATTAGGTGAACATTTAGTGAGTTGCCTCCATGTCTGTCAGGAACTGTGCCAGGAGTCTCACTTGAAACCTAGAGTTTCAGTGAGTCTGCATGCCAAGCTAGCCGATGGTCTCACTACAAAAAGGGTTAAGGGAGCAAACCTTCCCCTTGACCTTGGAAAGTTTTAAGTCGGTGTTTTCCAAAGTGAAACTCACTGTGAGATTTAATGGGTGTTAATTTAAAAAAGAAAAAAGAAAAGAAAAGAAAAAGAAAGAAGAAAAAAAAAGGAAGGTGGTCTTTGGTTTAAAACATTCTATTAAAACTAGATTAAAACAAACTAAACACATTTCTTTACTAGTGGACCTCTCAAAGGCTTTATTATGCTTTTGTACATTGCAACTATCCAAAAAGGAACTGTACAATGCAATATTTCCCAAGCTTATCTGATTATAAAACTTTCATTGCAGAACATCTCTCGGTACTAGCTTCCCCTGAAGATACTTTGGAAACCACTAATTTATGCAATCTAAAAACAAGACTAGAATAGCTGAAAATTGCTAAAGGAAGGGCCCGATACAGTAAAGTTAAAAGAAACACAATGAAAACAATCTAATTAGTCATTACTAATTTTTAACTGGTTGCTTCAGGGATCTCAAAAGCAAGAAATCCTGCCAAGCTAATTGCTGAAAAATTCTCATTTGATGCCCACGGCCTTAACCAAGAGCCTAATGAACTGTGTATCTTGTTAAATGTAACTGAATGAGGAAACTATTAACATTAGCCTCAGTTGAAGTCTTCCCTTGCCAAACAAAAGGCAATTGTATCTCAGCCTTTTGAAAAGTTACACAAATTCAGGGGTGGACAATGAATATTTGGTTGAGATTAGTTAATGCAGAGATGAATAAATCCTCTTTATCCTGAGGAACAAAGGCAATTCAGCTTGCAAATAACTGCAGACACCCAAATGTATCTTGGACAGCTGGATTATTTAGAACTCATATATAAGAAATTGTACATTTTATTCCTTTAGACATGCAGCTTTCTCAAATCTAAATTGCATTTTAATTTAATCAGTTTGGGCAGTTGTATCTCTTCAGCTGAGATTAAAATAATAATAGGCTCAGACCAGGCAGGGTTTTCCTGCAAATTTGTTTGAAAATAATAACAGATGATAAGGGATAAAACTTGTATCTTGACAACACAGCTTTGTTAGGGGACACATTAGTAACATTTCTATTATTCTCTGACTGCTTTTAGTACAGTCCTTGAAGACTTGGAAAAATCTTGCTTGGGATGCATTTAAAGTAACAGAAAAATAATTGTTGAGGAAACAGAAGACCTGAGACAGCAATACAGAATAAGGAATCAGAATTTAGCAGAAAGAGCACAAGCTTTTTGGGGGGTGACAGATGTGGGTTTGAATCCTAGATCCATCCTTTCAAAGCTGAGTAACCTCAGGCGAGTCACTTTTGGAAACTCAGCTTTCATATCAGTAAAATGGGGATAATCTCATCTCCTTTGCAAGGTTGTTGTAAGTGTTAATAATAGAGATGTCTGCAAAGTGTGCCTTTAACAGTACTAGGCACATGCTAACACAGTACCAGTACTGACAAAGGATTAATATATCTCCATAAATGCTTATTATAATAAGAAAGTACCATCACCAATCTTAAACAGCAAAGGGTTTAGCAAGGAGACAAGCAAATACTGAAATATCAACACAAAACAACTGAAAGCCAACTTTAGGGGAAGGAAAAAAATTTAGACCAGCTAAAAGTGAACACTATATGGAAAGGACAACTTTATTTGCATTAGCAGAGTTTTTTGAAAGAAAGGCAAGAGTAATAAACTTTTAACATGTTGGCATAATTAAACTCAGTTACAGTGGTTCTGCTTAAGTCAGGTTTGTAAAATGGGTTACCCTGTAATCCTCAGATCAAAGCCTTCTAAAACTAGTGTATTCCTACACTCAAACAAGAAAACTATTGGATCCTCAAAAATGATGCAATGAAAGTGAACCAAGGAAATGTTTCCCAAAGCACATTCTGGATATTATTCAGGAGAAAGGTTGTGGAATTATGTAATTTAGGAGCTGTCGGGTTAAACAAAGCTAAACCAGTTACTAGGCTTTTGTCTAAATAACACACATATTTGACAAAATTCAAAGGGTAGAGAAGAGCATAATAGGAAGAGCAAGACTTCGTCTCACTTCAGCTCCTATCCTCCTGTTCTTCAATCAACAATTGTTACTACTTTCTTGCCTATCCTTCCAGAGCCATTGCACACATATATGAGAGGACTTCAGAAAGTTTGTGAAAAAACAGAATTAAAAAATAAAAATAAAAATAAACAAGGTAAACTTTATTTCTCAACGTAAGCTCCATCAAGTTCAAGATACTTTTGTAAGCGATGATACCAGCCATGTAGCCCAGCCCTAAAGAACTGGGGGTCTTGGGAATTTAACCATGTCAACGTAGACTTTTTTACATTATTATCTGAAGAAACATCGGTGCCCTTTAAAGATTTTTTAAGATTAGGAAATAAAAAGAAGCCAGAAGGAGCCAAATCAGGACTGTAATGCCTAATGATTTCCCATCAAAACTTTCATAAAATTGCCCTTGTTTGATGAAAGGAATGAGCAGGAACATTGTCATGGTGAAGAAGGACTCTCTGGTGAAGCTTTCCCAGGCATCTTTCTGCTAAAGCTTTGGCTAACTCTCTCCAAAACTCTCATAATAAGTAGATGTTATTCTTTGGCCCTTCAGAAGGTCAACAAGCAAAATGCCTGGAGCATCCAAAAAAAAACTGTTGCCATGACCTTTGGTCTTGACTGGTCCCTTTTTGCTTTGACTAGATGACTTATACCTCTTGGTAGCCATTGCTTTGTGCTTTGTCTTCAGGATCGTACTGATAAAGCTGTGTTTTATCTTCTGTTACAGTCTTTGAAGAAATGCTTCAGGATCTTGATCCTACTTATTTAAAATTTCCTTTGAAAGCTCTGCTCTTGTCTGCAGCTGATCTGGACACAAGAGTTTTGGCACCCATCAAGTGGAAACTTGTTTAATTTTACTTTTTCAGTAAGAATTGTGTAAGCTGAACCAATTGAGATGTCTGTGGTGTTGGCTTTGTTTCTTGCTTTTAATTGTCAGCCCTTTTCAATTAGGGCATTAACAAGATGCGTTTTTCCTTCACACATTAATGTGGATGGTCTGCCCCTGCAGGCTTCATCTTCAACATCGTCTCGTCTCTTCTTAAAACGAGTTATCCATTTGTAAACTGCTGATTTCTTTGAAGGCACTGTCCCCATAAACTTTTTGTATAACATCAATGATTTCACCAGTCTACCACCCAAGCTTTACCATAAATTTGATGTTTGTTCTTGCTTCAATTTTAGCAGAATTCATGTTGCTCTAATAGGGGCTTTTTTCAAACTGATGTTTTATCCTTCCTAGTGCCTCAAACTAGATCCCATTCAGATGTGCTGTAACAAGTTACTAAAAGCTTATTTTAGTAAAAAAAAATTTGAAATCCATGCATAGTTTTTTCATAATACACATTTATTTTCCATAAATTTTTGAAGACCCCTCATATAAGCATTTTGGTTAATCAAGATATAGATAGATATAGGTAAATATCTTACAAAATGGTAGCATACTATACACACTCCTACATCTTTCTTTGTTCACTTAATATTATATATCTTGGGAAAGTATCAGTTCATTTAGATCAGTGGTTCTCAACCAGGAGTGGTTAGTTCAGGGACATTTTTTATCATCACTACTGGAAAGGTGGTGGCACAGGTGCTACTGACAACTAGTGGGTGGAGGCCTACAGTGCACAGGACAGCCTCCCACAGCAAAGAATTATCAGGCCCCAAATGGCAATGGTGCCTCTGGTTGAGAAACCCTAGTTTTGATCTAGTCATTTTTTTAATGGCCACATACTACTCCACTGTATAGATGAATCATAATTTATATAACCAATGTAATATTGGTGGTCATTTAGGTTATTTCAAGTCTTTTACCAGCAAAAGAAAAAAAAGCTGAAGTGAATATCTTTGTGAAAATGCAGAAGCATATCAATAAGATAACATTCTATAAGTGGAATGGGTGGGTGTCAAACTGTGTGTGCCTTTTCTTTTTTTTTTCAGAGACAAGGTCTTGCTCTGTCACCTGGCTAGAGTGCAGTGGCATCATCGTAGCTCACTGCAGCCTCAGACTCCTGGGCTCAAGCGATCCTTCCGCCTCGGCCTCCCAGAGTGCTAGAATTCCAGGCGTGAGCCACCATGCCCGGCCCTGTGTGTATATTTTTATCTGTTATAAATATTGTCAGTTATCTTCCAAAGTCAATATAGCAATTTACACTGCTTCAACAATGCATGCAAATTTCTGTTTCCTCATATCCCCAAAACAATGTAGCAACATACTTTTTGATATTTGCCAATCTAATTGGTTAAAATAGAGCTGTTTAAATTTGCATTTACTTAATTATAAGTGAAGTTGAACTTTTTTTCATACATTTAAAAGCCATTCATTATTTTTATAAACTGTCTCATGTTTTATTCAATGCAGGACTTCTCAGAGCCTTTAACATGTTCATCTATATTATGACTCTCCAAGAGATAGCATTCACCATTTCACCATTTAAAAATCTTTATAACCTTACTTTTTCATAGATCATTTTGAGTAAATATGGTTCTTTAAAACACTCTGAGAATCACTGAATATAAGACATCAGGATGAAATTGACTTGTGGAAGGATTTTGTAAAATTTCAACGAATGTGTAACAGTGACTTATCAATTGTTTGGTGGCATTTTTAGCACACAGGGAAACCTCTAACCCATGGTTGGAAGCAAGATCAATCAAACTTGAATTTTATAGACCCCTATCACTCCTTTACCAAATGTGTTAATCAGGATTCTTTTCCTTACAGGTGAATGAAGTGAATGAAATCGAACCAACTCAAAGTAGGTTAGGTTCAAAAAAAGAAGAAGAGCTTATTTGCTCCCACAAACTTTGGGAAGGTCTGCAGTGCAGCTGTGCCTCAAGTATAACTGGCGCCAAGAACACAAACTGTGAGTTTTCTCTCTTGACTCTTCAGTTTTATTCCCTCAGCGGAGCCACCAGCTAGCTGCTCCTACATCTGGTGTTGCACCGCTCCACAACCAGAGAGAGACTGAAACACTTGCTCTCATACCCCAGGTTCAGAAGTACCCGGGAAGAGCTGGATTATTGCCTACCCCGAGCCAAATAGTGGTGCCAAGACCAATAGCCATGAGGAGACCAAATGCCCATCAGCACTGCGTAATAGGAGTAGAGGAAGGAGCTTTGCCCAGAAAAAGGACCAAGGGAGGTCTCTTTCACCAACACATGACGTGACGTTCTTTGGCTCCATGTTAACAAGAGACCAAGAAACATCCCTGGAGAATAGGATCATCATGAACCAAGTGTCACCTGGCAAATAAATTGAAAAGAATTTAGCATTCAGTGTCCTTGTGCAGCTTATACAGACTTGCCAGTGTTTAAAACAGCATTAGACACTGGGGGAAAGCTCTTAATTGACTGGAATTGGACAGGTGAAGAAATAAATATCAAAAGGATTGCCAGCTGTGGTCCTGGGACAGAATGTAGATTCATAAGCTTTGTAAGATATTCACATTCAAATGGATACAATGGTATCTAACAGGAAAACTAGACTACTCAATACCATAGTGTGAACATTTACAAATTATATTAGTTTTCTATTTGCTGCTGTAACAAATTACCAACAAATTTGGCAGCTTAAACAATACAAATTTATTATCTTACAGTTCTGGAGGTTCAAAATGGGTCTCACTGGGCTAAAATCAAGGTATTGGCAGGGCTGCATTCCCTTCCATAGCCTCGAGGAGGGGATCCATTTCCTTGCCTTTTCCAGCCCCCAGAGGCTGCCCACATTCCTTGGCTCCTGGTCCCCTCCCTATCTTCAAAACCAGCAACCATAGGTGGAGTCCTTCTCATATCATGTCGCTCTGACTTCACTTCTGTTGTCATATCTCTTTCTCTGACTCTGACTTCTCTTCTACCTTCCTCTTCCACTTCTAAGGACCCTTGTCATTACATTGGGCCCACATGGACAATCCAGGATAATGTCCCTATCTCGAAGTCAGCTGATTAGCACCCTTAATTCCATCTTCACTCTTGATTCTCCTTTGCCATGTATGTACCATGTTCAGTAGTTCCAAGGCTTAGGACGTGGGCATATTTGGGGAGGCATTATTCTACCTACCACACAAATTAAGAATTTAGAATCCAGGCACAGTATCATGCACCTATAGTCCCAGCTATTCAGGAGTCTGAGGTGGGAGGATCGCTTGAGCCCAGAGGTTTGAGTCCAGCCTGGGCAATATAGAGAGACCCCATCACTAAAAAAATTTAAAAAAACAAGCAAAACCTTAAAGCCAGCATCACTATTTTCTCCTGAACCATAAAAAGGACAACTGACATTTGAAGCACTGATTATCAATGATATTAAATACTCCAAATATATAAGGTAAATGTCTATAATTTAAATGTTCAGAATGTTGAGGGGACACAGTTTACATGAACACAGAAAGATCAGTCTCTCTGTAAACTAACTCTTAAGAGGCAAGAAGTTTAATTCTTTTTAAAAAATCAGTTTAACATTTTTCAAACTAGTTGTTTATTTTTTAATAACTCAGGAAAATTTTCACATTGCTTAATTTCCATTATATCCTTCCATCAACAGCACCAATCATATACAATATAACCATAGCATCCCACAGGGCCCAGACATCACATTTTGAAATATAAAATACTCATAACATAAAACCAGAGGGCAGAAATTTTTATAAATCATATTAAAATTAGCAAAGCATTATCATTTTCTTAGCCGACATGGGAAGCTTCTTCACAATACTGTTAAGATTATTCCACTCTTCCCTGAAATCAAAGCTTATGCTTAAAGCTGTCCAAATATGTAAAAATAATGTTGATTGAGTTTCCTGCAGAGACATCATGAAATCAGAAAAATAAATTAGCTCATCCAATACCCCATTAAAAACCCAGACTATATAAAGGTATGGGGAAAGGTGTACTCTCATACACTGTTAGTGGGAGGATAAATTGGTACAATCTATTTGGAAAGCAACTTGGTATATCTATAAAAATATTTTAGGTACACATCTTTCAACTGTACAATTACACTGCTAGAAATATATCTTATAGAAAAACTCACACAAACATGTGAGAATACATGTACTATAATATTTGTTGCAGCATTATTTATAATAACATAGCAAGAAAAAAAGAGATAATCATCCACAGATAAATGGTTAAATTATGTGCATCAATTTCTTGGCATATATTTTTAATGAGGTAGAGTTACGATGGACGAATGATAATGGAATGCATAAAGAATTACAGTGGAAATTCAGTGGATTAAAAGAGTGTAGACCCAATTTCATTATTTATTTATTTATTTTTATTTCAAAATATTAAGAGGGTACAAATGTTTTTGGTTACATGGATCTCTTTTGTAATACTTGAGTCATGGCTATAAGTGTGCCCATCACCCAAATAGTGTTCATTGTACCTGTTAGGTAGGTTTTTGCCCTCCTCTAGTCCCAATTTTAAAATGTACACAGGATTTAATAGACATTGCTCCAAAGAAGATAAACAAATGGCCAATAATCACATGAAAAAATATTCAAAATCATTAGTTATTAGAGAAATTCATATCAAAACCCCAGTGAGATATCATTTCACACCTACTAGGATGGCTAAAATAAGAAAGATAATAACAAGCACTCATCAGCATGTGGAGAAATTGGAACCCTCATTCATTGCTGGTGGGAATGTGAAATGGTGCCGCCATTCCTAATGGGTCCAGGATTTCAAGTTTCATTTGTGGGCAATCAAAATGTTTTAAAATTAGATAGTAATGATGGTTGCAGAACTCTGAATACACTAAAACCCACTGAATTGTATGCTTTAAAATGGCAAATTTTATGGTATATGAATTATATCTCAATAAAGATATAAAAAGAGTTCAGAGAATCACATAGGGTAGATCTACTACGAGATCATTAAGTGAAACCAAGCCCTTCAGTAATAGTCTACAATGTAGATGCCACATTGTAAATATTGAGTGCTTATTAAGGACCATACTTTTTCTAAGTATTTTATATGTATTAACTCATTTGATCCTTATGATAACCCTATAAAGTAAATACTCTTATCCCCACGTATAAAGAAACTGTGACTTGCCCATGATTATATAATAGTAAATGGCAGAACTGGGGTCTGTACTTAGGCCATCTAACTCCAGAGATCCCATTTCTTAACTACTCGCTATTCCTTCTCTTAACCACTACGCTATACCCTACTGCTTCTTTGAATCTAGGGAGTCCATTACTAGAACACAGCTATCTGGAAATCCTATTAAAATATTACTCGGTATTTTAAGCAAAGAACTATGGTGCAAAAGGAACTGGATATTTCACTCTAAATAGCTGTATATTTTGGCAGAACTAACAATATGACCAAGAAGAGTCAACCTACAGTTAAAGCCTGTCAAAATATGAAAGATTATAAAACAGAGCAAGTCATCATAAATTAAAACCCTTTCCTACCCAAGTCCAATAGACATTTGTTAGTCTGTTGTATGCCCTTTAAAAATGGTATCAATGAGAAAAACAATACAATCAGAAAAGACCAGATACTACACAAGCCATAAACATTTCCTTGTGCAGGATAAACAAAGTGATTTGACCTCAAGATGAAATATATATATCTTCAATATCCACTTTATTTGTAATTGCCATTAGATTTCCTCTGTCATTAAAAAAATTACCTTTTGCTTTTGTTAATAATTCCATTAAGCTAATCTGGTAGGGAAAATTGAAGTATGTATGAGTGGTTAGGGGGGATTTCAAAAGCATTTTTTTGTCTTCACAGAATAAAAGGCAACAAATATCTGTTAAACAGGATGCAAAAAGTGGTAACAATTTAGTCTTTATAACAAAGGTGACATTTCTTTGCTCTTTTGTTTTAAAATTAAATTACAGGGTTCTGCTTGACTGACATTCAAAAACCCAATGTTTTGTGCCTTATTGGCTGCACAAAATACCATCTTTTCAGAAAATAATGGTGATGTTCACTCTAAAATTTTCCTACACACAAGGACACATTATCACCTCTCTCACCCTGCGGCAAGGTTTTTGTAGGGTAATAAGGCAGAGAAATGAGTAAAAACCACATCAGAGGAGCCGGGCTAATTGGCTTGGAGGTTTGCCTGAATTAGAACTCCAACTGCAAACAACAGTCATCACAATCTTAGCCCTGAATGAGGGGTGTGTCTGTGAGCTTCTTTCAAAGATGCGGAAAACAAGAAAAGGTGGCAACTAGCTAGTCATTGATCTCTTTTCATCTGTCTTCCAAGTCTCCCTCGTCCCAGCCCTAGGCCTCATTTCTGCCATGCTGCCTTTCTGATGCCTTCCTACATCTGTTCTACACTCTACTGCCTCTGAGTCTGGGAGACACTGCCCATTTTCCTGGAGACACCTACCTCTTTCTACTGAACCCCACCTCCCTCCCCATCACCACCCCCAACATACACATTCTAGGCTTTTTCCTCTTTAACTCTTCACTGGATCCACTCAGTTCCATGATGTATCCATTAACTGTCTTCCAGCCATTCATTTGATCATTTTATTCAACTAACATTCACTCATTTCAACAAAAACTATGTGCCAAACACTGCCAAAACAACCTTCAAATGACTATTTATTTCCTCCAAGCAATTTTGTAATTATGATAGTGATTGTGTATATTTATTATATGTATGATAACTCTCTGCTTCATTCTATGTCCTGTTAACTAGATGGGGACTTGCCTGATCTTTGTACCCTTAGGCACTCAGAACTCAGGCATACAATTAGTGCTTAGTAAATTCTTACCAACCTACAGAGAGAGGAGGCTGCCAAGAACAACTATTCTGCTGCAATCCGTGGTAAGAGAAAGTGAATAGACTTTCTCTCACATTTCTGAGCCACACTAATCCAGCTGACTTTTGACCCATCCTCCTCCCTCCCCCATCCTCCTCACCAAAACAGACATGGACTACTTATCTCTAAGAAGTAACCACATATCCCATTCAACTTGGGCCCAAAGCAGGAACCCTCAGGCCCCAAATCCTAATGCATTGCCTAAAAGACTGCTCATTAACTGTGAGTTGAAATGAAATCTCAGAATATAGCAGACAAGGAGACAGGATTTGAGTTCCAATGCTGCTATAAATCAGCTGTGACATCCTGGACAAGCCACGGTTTCTTGGAGGTTTAATGTCCTCTTTTGTAAGATGGAAATGCTGGGACCTTCCTTTATAAGTTTCTTGTGAGGATGAAATAAAAGACTGTATAAGAAAGTGGTTTGAAAACCACAAAGGCTTACAAAAAATATTGAGGAGACTTTCCTCCCTTCTCTCATTCACTTATTGCCTTTCAAAAAGCCCAAGAGAGCCTTCCTAAACCTAACTCCACATTGATGACTCAGACCTTTACTCTTTGCCTTTTGGCATTAGAATTTTAAATCAAACTTCACAAAAGAAAATCATCACTGGTGCTCTCTGCAATCAGTCGTACCTCAACCCCTGCAATCTGGCTTCTGTTCTCAGAAATCTAAAGAAACTGTATCCTGAAAGGTCATCTATGAACTCAATTTGCCAAGTCTAAGGACTTTTTTCCCTTGCCAGTCTACTGGTCATGTGATGCTATGGAACATTTTTCTTTCTCCACTTCTATGACATAACAATAGAGTGTTTTTTCTCCCACCCCTCAATACTCTTTGCCTACACTTTTCCTCCTTCCACTTCCTAATTGTGGTGTTCTCTCCCTAACTGCGCTATTCTGACCTCCATTCTCCCCCCGCCATTCTCTTCCCCATCCCTCCCGACACAGCCTCCTAGCCTCTACTCACCGGCCTGGAATTCTATCAGCTCTCCATCCTCACACATAATCAAATGGGTTTTGCACTAGGTTAAAATTGAAATATCATAGAAAGAGAGACACATAAAGTCTTATCAGTCATCTGCGTGTTGACAAAAGTTAATTGATTATATCTCTTTTCCACTTTCCACAAAGCAAGTTTTGAGAAAGGAGAGAAATGGGTCATAGACATTGGGGAGGATGTAAAGGTCATGAAAGAATCTAGAGCTCAGCTGCCTACATCACAATCTAGTCTATGGAATAGATATGAATATATAATAGCTAGATCTTCTATCTTGAATTCTAGACTAGTATTTGTTTGCTGGTAATCTGATTTGATAAGTCTAGAGTAAATGAATTATATCACTTCATCACTAAATGCAATTCCTGTGAGGCTTTCTTATTCCTGAGAACAAGTGAGGAAGCACTTTTTGTTTATTGAACAGAATGATGGAATCACATTTTGGCAAAATTATAGGGAGTAAGCAGATGGGAAATGGGAGAAAAGCCACATGGGTAAGAAAAATCATGAGTTTTCACCACATTAACTAAAACGTAAAGGAAAATTCTCCTGGGAACCCCATGGGCCACTTGATTCAACAACAGTGATTTATTTTCCATTCAGCAAGGGTTCTAAACTTTGGGGGTAGAGAGAGTCTTATGACATATGGCTCTCAGCACCAGCTGTGACAGGGAAAAAGGGCTGTTGATAGAATAATCCTGACTCAGATAATGAGATCCTTAGCTGGCTGCATCTAATAGCTTCACAGGACATTTTAGGATGGAAGTCAGCCAAAAAACACATCTTCATTTGCCCTTTCCTTTAAGTTGCAACAAACAGTGGATACTTATTTATTTCTCTAAAAAATACATTCTTTTTAAAAAATGTAATGGAGTCATTTCACTTAATAGTTCAGCCTATATTTCAAACTAAGTAGAAAGCTTTAAAATAACTACATGTCTCACTGGCTTATTCCATTCCATCCTTGTCCATGTTATGTCACACTGGACATTACGTCACAAGTACTGAGGGTGGAGAGAACAGTCAATAACTGAGTGGTTAGGAAGGTGAGTCCAGGAGGGAAATGGCCAAAAAGGAGCTCTGGATCCATGTGGAGAAGGGTTTGGTTTACCAGACTGGGAACAGGCAATAGCAAGCTACAGATGTTTTCTAATTAGGAGTAGGGCATGATCGGACCTGTGCTTCAAAAAATCACTCTGGTGACAATATGGAGGATGGATTGGAAGAGAAAGACATTGGACTTTGCACTATCACTTGGAAAGTTCTAGAAATAGGCTGAGGGGAGAAATGTTGTGATCCTAAACTAACACAGTGGTTCTGGGAATAGAGAGAAGAAAACAGATTCAACACTTAGTCATCAGGTCCTGTTCATTCTCCCTCTGAAATTTCTTTACCAATTTAGTCAAATGTCTTAATAGTGTCCTTCATGGCATTTCATTTTCCTCCAGTCCAGGATCACATATTGCCTTTGATTGTTGTGTCTCTTTAGTCTCCTTTAATCTGGAACAGTTCATCAGCTTTTTCACTATCTTTCATGACACTGACATTTTTGAAAAGTACAGGTCAGTTATTTTATAGACTGTTCCTTCATTTTCACTTATTTGATGTTTTCTCATGATTAGAATCAGGTTAAGCATTTCCAGTGGGAATACCACATAAGCAATGTTATGTCCTTCTTAGGGTCACATCTGGAGGCCACATGATGTCTGCCCACTCCTCATTGCTATCCGGTCAGAATGTTGTCTGGTTTCTCCTCTGTATAGTAACCATTTTCTCCGTTGTTACCAATAAGCAATCTGTGGGGAAATACTTTAAGACCATAGAAATATTCTGCTCAACACTTTCCTCCCTAGATTTGTCATTCTCTGACGATTCTTGTCCAGATCAATCTTACCGTGATGTTTGCAAAATTGCAATTTTCCAAACCTACCATAACACCCACCAGAACCTCTATTTTTAACTAGACACTTTACTACCTGAAATAAGGGACTATATATCCCAGTTTCGTTGTGGTTTTGTGACTAAATTCTAATGGAAGTATTCTGTGGGATTTCCAAGAAGTCTTACAAGTGCAGGGGTAGGATAGGGGTGGGGGCAGGTGCTCGTCTCTCTCTCTCCTAGGAAGAATGTAGTATGAAGAGAGAAAAGAGCTAAGGATTAGGGCCTTGAGGGACACTAGCAGTTGCTAGGTAAACAAAAAAAAGAATAGCCTGTAGAGAAGTCTGTGAAAAAGCAAACATCAGAACCAACTGGTGCCTCCAGAATCAAGGAAAGGAAGAAGTTTAAGGGGAATGGAATGAACAATCCAAATATCATAAGGACGTCAGATTAAATAAGGACTGAAAAGCCTCCATTGAATTCGGCCATACGAGGTCTTTGGTAGCCTACCAGTTTTATTAAAATGGAGGGGAAACCCGGACTGCAGCAAGTTAAGGACCAAACAGAATAAAATATAAGCATTAAGTTTAGATGACTTGTCCACAAAGTTTGCTAGAAAAGAAAAGGAATAGGATCAGGCTATAACTAACCCTCAGACTATATTGAGGGCAGAGACAAACTGTCTTGCCCCATCTTAAATCTCCAACAATTAATGCATGCTTGACATATAGTTAACAATGAATAGACCAGGTGTGGTGGCTCACACCTGTAATCCCAGCATTTTGGGAGGCTGAGGTGGGAGGATCACTTGAGGTCAGGAGCTCAAGACCAGCCTGGGCAACATAGCAAGACCCTGTCTCTACCTCCTCCCTCAGAGACCTCACACTCAAGTAAGTAAACAAATGAATAGATTAGGATGCATGGTTGAGTGTTATTTGTTTTAAGATAAGAGATATAGTTTTTCAAGTTTATTATTAATATATTAGGCATACAGCTCTATGAGTTTTGACAAACAAGTGCAGTCATGTAGCAACCACAACAAATTAGAGAATATTTCCATCATCTCCCAAAATACCCTCATGTCCCCTTCTCCTACCCTTAGTCCCTGGTAGCCACTGATCCGATTTCTGTCCCCATAGCTTTGACTTTTTCAGAATGTCATGTGAACGACATTCAAACAGGAAGCTATTTGTTTGACAGTCAGACCAGGGCCTTTTATGTCTAGTTAATTTCATTTAACATAATGCTTCTGGGATTCATCTGTGTTGTTGCGTGTAGTAGCTCATTCCTTTTGACTGGTGAGTAGTATTCCATCATATGACTCTATTACAATGTTTACCTATTTCTCAGTTGATGAACATTTGAGTTGCTTCCAGTTTTGGGCAATGATAAATAAAATGTTGTGAACATTTGCGTACAGGTCTTGGTATGGGCATACATCTTTATCTCTTTTGGTAAGTCCCTGGGAGAGGGATTACTGGGTATAAGTTTAACTTCATAAGAAAACTGCCAAACTTCTCCCAAGTGGTTATACCATTTTTCATGCCAACAGTGTACGAGAGTTCCTGTTGCTTTGCGTCTTCCACAGAGCTTGATATTACCAGTTCTAAAAGTTCAGCCATTCTAATATGTGCACAGTGATATCTCACTGCAATTTTCATTTCCGTTTCCCACTGCATTTGCATTCTATTAATTGTGTTGAGTATCTCTCCATGGGTTTATTTGTCATTTGTACCACTTCGTTGAAGTGTCAGTTCAAATCTTTTGCTCACTTTAAATATTGTGTTGTTTGTTTTCTTATTATTGAGTTGTGAAAATCTTTACATATTCTGGGTTCACATCCTTTATCAGATATGTGTTTTTCAAACATTTTCTCCAAGTCTTTAGCTTGTCTTTCCATTTTCTTAACAATGTCTTTTGAAGAATGGAAGTTTAAATTTTTGATGAAGTCCAATTTATCAATTTTTTCTTTTATGTTTCATACTTTTGTGTCCTATCTCAGAAGTCTTTGCCTAATTCAAAGTCCTGTGTTTTCTTCTAAAAGGTTTATTATATTTTAGATTTTACATTTAGGTCTATGATCCAGTTTGAGATAGGTTTTGTATATGGACAGGATAGGAAATTTGAACATATTTATCATTAGAGAGAGAGAGTGATCAAAGATATGTGATATAACAAGATTGCAAAAGAGTCAAATGGAGATTGGAACAGGAGTTCAGGATGATGCAAATGAATCCCTTCCCCACCAAAATAAAAAGGAAAGAAATTAAAGCAACATGTGTAAGTAGAGGGTGGGAAGTTAAATGGTGTCATACCTCTTGGCCTCCACATTCTCTGGAAGAGGGAGATGAGATCATCTGATAAAAGAAGGGAGGTGAGGCTGGGAAATAGGCTGGAGAAGAATCACTAAGATCTGAGATAGATACTATGGAGAAAGGGGAGGAGGGGTAACCAGTAACAAATAAAAGTGAAGATAAATGATGTTAAGGGCCCAGGGGAGTCTGGAAACCTTGACATTGCAATTGCTCTAGTTGCATAGTTAGGCAATTTTCCCTAGTTGTATTGCCGAGCATCATCAGCGTAGGAATGATGAAGCACAACACGAAGGACTTAGCAGGGGACGAGGGAGTGAATTCACTGAGAGAGTGATGAGAGTTCTGGTTAGACAGAAAAGGAAATGAGTCCAAGAGGGACTGATAGGATGAGACAATAAGAAAAAGTGGTGGGAACGGGAGATCTGGGTGAGGTTGAAGAGCAAACTCCAAATCCAGTGATTATTTTGTGCTTTTTACTCATGGGATGAAATTACATATTCTGTACGTCAGTTAGGACACTTTGGTTTACAAGTTTAAAAATTTGGTCTACCCAAATAGAGGTTTTGTTTGGTTTTGGTTTTTCTCCATATTGTTTTTCTTCCAAAACAAGAAGCCTGGAAGTAGGAAGCTCTGGGAATGGTTAAAAAATAGGCGGCACAACAATCTCAGGACTCTGGGGCAACGTCTCTGCTGTTGTCTTGGTTTGCCCTCATAATTACAAAATGGCCACCGGAACGCCAAGCGTCACATCCTTTCATGGCCATATTCAAAGGTAAGAAGGAACAAAGGGTTTATTCTCATGTGTCTCTCTCTGAACATGGAGGAAAATCTTCCCAGAAGTCCTCTCTCTACTAGATTTCCCTCAGTTTCCATTGGCCAGGACTGAGTCACATACCCATACCACACTGCCTGGAATGCTAAAAAAGCAAGGATTGGGTTTGCCATTTCTACAATAGGTGATGGCTTTCCCAGTAAACAAAAAGAGCTGTTGAGTAGGCAACTAGCAGTCTGTCATATCATACTCCTAGAAAAGTACCTTAGTATGTCAAAAAACCCACAGCCACAAAAAGAACCTCAAATACAGTTCCTAGCCTTCAGGAGAGGCTACACCTCAGTCACCTCACATGGATATGACTTAAATCATCTTTCAGTGGTTTCCAGGAGAAACATTTCACAAAGTTAAATGAGAAAATTCTCTGCTCTAAAGGAGCTTACAGTCTAGAAGACAAACAGAAATTCATAATTATAATATATAGCATATTAAAGGACCTAAAGGTAGTACATGCTGGAAGCAGTGAAGAAAGCAACTAATGTCAGCTGGACATAGTAATTGGAGAATATAGGGTTTGAGTTGAACCTTCAAAGACAATTCGAATTTCACCCAGGTAAAGGACATTCTAGACTAAGAAAACAAAAAACCAGAACAAGCTTAGATTCAGAAGTTATAAAGTACAGAATGAATCTTAGAACATCTCATTTTTAATGTGGTGGAAGGATAGGGTTTTAGAGGCAAGAGTGTGAGGTAATAGGGCTGCACAGGTGGACTGGAGCCTCATCGCAGAGGGCTGAATAAAATGGTAGGAGGATGGATTCTATTCTGTAGGCAAGAGCTCTTGCAGGTTCTTAAGAGTCAAGTGACTAATATAAATCAATTTAAAAGGATCTGACTAGAGGCTATATGTAGAGGGAAGAGATTAGAGATAGAGATTAGCTAGAAGATTTTGCCATGGTCATGGCTAAAGAGGATGAGCATAATTATGGTCAATGACAGTAGGAACTATTCAGGAACTATTTCAGAAAGTGATGAAGGAAAAGTGTCCTGCAAATATTACTGAAGGATTCCTGTCTTTGCAAAATACTACCCCTACACCAGCTGTTGGAGGCCTAAGCCTTGGAATGGTCACTGCTGCTGGTGGTGTGAATTTTTTCCCCTAATGTCAATCAGAGCAGCCTTCTGCTAACCGTGGTAGCAGTAAGAGCAATCCATAAAAATCAGAAAGCATTATTCTTTAGAATATCCATGTAATAAAAAATTGCTTCTGTTTAAAAATATCTACTATGTTTTTTCCTAGCTAGGAATAATTTTCCCATTTGTCATGTCAGGTATAGAAAACAAAGCCCGTTGATGTGAAGTAACTTGCCCAGGGTCACTCAGGCCTTCCTGAGTGCGTGGCCCTTAGACTAATGGCAAGTACTAACATAATGAAAATGCATAAAATCCTCCTTTGAACCTTTACTACAATATTTGCCTCTTCAGGATAACTACAGTTTTACTAACTTTTCCCTTTACTTTAAAAGTATCTTCCTTCCATCTAATCTCATTTTTTCTTATTTATAGATCCGAATACATTGTGAATATTCCTGAACAAAAATAATTTCAGCATTAGACCTTCCATGTACTTGACCTCCTTGACAGCAGTCCACAGTCATGTATTAAATGATGCCCCTGAATTGTCTTCATGTGCTGACCTTGGATCCTCTGTGTTTTAGCTAACAAATGGATATTTGAGGTCAGTCAGGAGAGCTAGCTGGTAGGCAACACATTGGTTTCAAATATATTGCCATCTTTCTCCGCCTCTCAGTGTTTGGACAATTATTTGAATAGTTTATTCCATTTTTCCCTTATTTAATTAAAAGAATAAAATATAAAATAGGTGTTATAATGGGAATTAGAAGCCTGGTTATAAACTTAATACAACTGTGATAGTCAGAAAGGAGGGACTCTTCAGCCTCCTTCGATGCTTTTTAGACATAAAACTGGTTAATTTTTGTTTAATTGTGCTGGAAAATATAAAATTGAGAATATGAGTAAAATGCTAGAACCATATTGTCAAAGATTATACCTAAGAATTTTCATACCTATATAATTATTTACACTCTGGAATAAAATACTCCCTTATAACATATAATTCTATTGTTCAACTTTCACACATTTGATTTAAATTCACATTTTCACAAACTTGTATAGGAAAAGGGGACTGTTCACCTCTCTCTGTATTCAAAATTCTCCAATCCTGTGATCTTATTGAAACAACTTGTTGTTCCCTCCTAACACCCCCTTTGAACCTTTTACTCTTAGCAGAGATGTAACGATGCCATTCCTCTTATGTTTACCTCTGACTTTTCCTCTCTGTGCTGAAATGCAGCTCTCCCCGTTCAACCCTTTTCAGTGTATTTGTACTCTCTGTCCTTTCCCCTAAAATGTTGGCCAAACGTCTAGATTATTTTTCTTCCCAAAGTGATCCTAAATGCCTTTAAGCAAAGGGATCAGGAACATAATCAACATAGAGAAGAATTAGAAATAAAAGTACCTCATTTGTTGGCAAGTGCCCTCTGTTCCTTAGTATTTTATTACAGGTGGGTTACTTCTTGTTCATACTCTCTGGACTGTAAGAACTATTCCTCTGCTTGGCACAGCCGTGAGTATCCTGTTATAAGCACCAAATGTTACTTTAACAAATAAAATGTAGTGAATAGTGCACACAGAAGACCTAAATTCCAATATAATGTCTGTCCTTTGTGTAATAATAAACATAGTAAAATCTTGCTCATTTTAGACATAGTAGAGGGAAAAAAATTAAATTTGGGAAAAGCCTGAATTAGAGACTTTTAAAAGCTGTATCATATTACTTTCGGATACATATAGTATCTTGAACTGTTAAGGAGGGGTTTCTAAGCAGAAGCCCTAGTTGCCTACTTTAGCAATTGACTAACACTTAGGCTAGTCAGTAGGATCTATTTACATATAAATAGCAAATGCACTTATCTCCTTAAAAAACCATTTCTTCTTTTAAGTAGGCTAACATCCTAACCATCACAACCACACAATCACAGTTGCACTTAGGGGACTCATTTGCTCTCTTTAGAGAGCAGTGAAAGTTATTCCTCCCAAGAATAGTTTTCTTAGAGATTTACATTTTAAATTATTTTAATCTCGACAATTAGAGTAACATGCTTGAAAGATTTAGAAAGGGTTAGAAAGGGATATATTGAATTAAAATAGTATGTGTGATTTCAACTGTGAGGGACAGGGTCAAACATTGTCTTAGGCTGTGGTAACCCTCGATCTATCACTGTTAATTTATCATAAATAATTAGGCAGTTGTTTTGTTATATTATATTGTGTACAGGCCTTGGGATTAAATTGAAAGTTTATAGTGAGAATTTGCAGGTTTTGAAACACTAAGATACAGCACTTAACTGATACCCTACACTTCCATCTCCCAAATCTTAGGACTGAAATAAAGGGAGAGCAAGTGCCATGCAAACTCCACAAAATTTAGAGTAAGACGACTGTAGTTTTTACCTGGTGCACATGTGACCCTGGACAAGTCAGGTAATCTCTTTGAACTTGTTTTCCAGCTACAAAATGATATCATCAACCTCAGAACATTATTTTGATTATTAAGTCCAATCATGCACAAGAAAATGTTTTATAAACTGTTTAGTACCACTCAAACGCTAGAATGAAAACTGGAAAAACATTTAATTTGCATTTTTTATCTTAAAAATAGAACTGTTCTCATCTTGGCTTAGAAGAAATATTTTCTCTAACACTTGACATCTTTTGAAAAACTACTAGTGAACTCTTCTACCTGTGGTTGACTTGTAATTGTTTCATATTTCTGTGAAGAGAAGGAAGCATGATAGAAAGTAGTGATTTTAGACAAATTCTCAAATCACCCCTGCATTCATGAGGACTTTTTGGTCAGGAAAGCATCCCTGTGTAGATGAAATGTAGAGTTTAAAGTGGTTTTTCACTGAAACATCAAAAATAAATTTTAGCTACATTGTTAAAAATAAAATCTGCATTATGTTTTGTTTTAACAAGAACTAGTTTTACAAAGATAATTGAGTAATAGAGTCCTGAGAAGTGACAGGAAAGAATTGAAGGGAAGAATTTCCTTTAATATTTTTTGCCTTTTTACATGAATGAAAACCGAGATAGCAACTATCCACTAAACTAGATAATCTAACTCCAGATGGTGATAGGTAATATCATCAACAAACAATTTGCTTGTTAGCAGGACTTTAAGTGTTGAATGAAGAATGACAAAGAAGAGGAAAAGTAAATACATAATAACACATCACCTATCCCAGCTCAAAAATTTAAAAATTTCACTCTGGTCAAAATGCCAGTCACTTCATTCCTGCTTTCAAATCTGCTCAAAGAGACTGCCTGCCTGCAGACTGGAAGGGCATTCCTTAAACAGTAAGGGCCCTGCCCTGCTCTCTGACCAGCTAATTTGACCAGGGGCAGACACTTAGCTTAAACTGAGTCAATCATATTTTCAGAGACACAGAGGCCGAAGTGAATGGTGTTGGCATTGAAGATGCAAGGTCATGAAGACTTGTTGCCAAAATCGGCAGCATGGCAGCCGAAAGCTATGTGCAAGCCAGTGCTATGAGGGAAAAGAAACTTTTAAAACTTGCAGAAATGCAGAATAATTAGTCTGCAGAAAGGAAAATGGAACAGATGTGAAACAAGGACAAAGAGAGATTAGGAAACCAAGCGAAAAGGGAGAAAAAAAGAGAGAGAGAGAAGCTGCTTGGTCATACATGGTTTCTTCAACTGGGTTCTGCACGATATCTTAAATCTCCTTCCCTTTACTTGTGCTGGCTCCGGTATGTTTTGATTCCTCAGAACCAAAGGATACTTTAGTGAGACATTCACTGATTGGACTAGAGCCAAAAGTGAAAAAGTAAACAAGAAAGGCATCTGAACAGTCAAATTGCATTTCCAAAATACTATACACCAAAGCTCACGTGACACTAAAAATCTATCCTTACTTAATTTTTATAACAGCTGTATTGAGATATAATTTACATACTATAAAATTCAGCCTTCTTTCATTGCCTGTTTACTTTCAATTTTTTAATTCCATCAAGCTTCTAGATCTAGTGTCCAAGTCTATGAGTAGCTTTATTAAAAAAGAGAGAATGGCCAGTAGAAGCAAGCACACTACAGCAATAAAAAGTGACAGTTGACAGCCTAGCAGCAAAGGAGGAAACAGAAAAACTATAAATAGAAGCACAATAATTCCAAAGGGGGGAAAAAAAAGCAATCTGGGGCCATTTAGAGTGTTTTCATTAGGCTCTTTTGGTTCCGAGCAACAGCTCAAGTTACATCTAATCTTAGGGGAAGGAGTTATAAGGAATGAAGAAAACAGGGATCTCAGCCCCACAGGGCCTCGTGGGAACTCGGGAAAGGCCAAATCACCAAGCCTCTGGAAGAACAGGAGCTTCGTCAGCCAGACCTCATGAAAATTGGAACCAGGACGTCACCAAGAATCCAAGGTTACCCCAGGACTTCAGCATCAGTTCACCTCAATGCTGAGTTATTTTTGTGATTCAGTCTCCCCTCCCTCTGTGCTTGTCAGTGTCTTTCAGTTTTTCTGCCTGTCCCTAACTGGCTTCCTGGCCCTTTCTTTGGAATTTGCAAACTGGCAGCTCACGACCTATTTGAGCCTGCAGACTCGTTTTGTTTGGCCAGCATGGCGCCTCCACATTGTTTGGAATTCCAAAGTCTGTGGGCGTGGCATGAACTTGGCAGTCGGGGAATCTGTACCGTGCCCTGTTACCTTCGCCACGCCTCTTCCCGCCTTTGCCTTGCCTGCCTGACTGCGCAGGGCATCCGAGTGTGTGACCCCTGCCCTCTCTTCTCTACCACACAGCTTCTGCTTATCATAATATCTGGTTTCTCATGAATTATGCTTATTCTACCCCATTGGCTCTCTCTGTACTGTATATCCTTTTAGCTCCCACTGCTAACCAGTAATTCCCAATACAAACTCTCCAAAGGGAGAATCTGGACCATACCACCCATTTCTGGCTAAACTTTTCCCACCTGCTCAGAGTGTAGAAAGCGGCCAGCATAGAGTATAGCTGCTTTAGGTCACGTGTCCACACTTTGTCCAGTCAGCTGTGGCTGAGGACCTGTAAGGCCCATGCAGAACTGGGCCTTGCTGTCTAGGGCTCACGCCTCCGCTGGAGTGTGAGCGCACAGTGACCTTAAGAAGGGGTTGGGGGGAAGGTGGCCTCTGTTATTGTTCGGTGAAGTGGATTAGAATGACCCGGCTCTACAAACCTTAAAAAGCCTGAGCGAATCAGGCTCCATCTAGGCTCCGCAAATAATTAACCTCTATGATGCTAACTTTGAATCTTTAAAGAAAGATTAAATTGTGTTCAGTTTCCTCTGTATGAGGAAGCAGTGATGTGTATAGTATACTTTGGAATAATTCCCATTGAAAATTATAGAAGTAAAAACAATAAAAAGTATTCAGTATGAATTCAGATATTTGGGAAACCTTGGACTTTTTTTTAAATCTCATTTTTTAAAAAAATAGGAATTAGTATTAGAAAGTTGTTAAGAACATAAGCCCTGAACGTTTTCTAGTCTTGACTCTGCCACTTATGAGCTAGGGAATTCTTTAGTAATACAGTGCCTCAAGTCCTCATCTTATAAAATGAAGATAATAACAGTACCTATCTCACAGTGTTGTCACATTAATGAGTAAATCCAAATAAAACATTTAGAATGGGTACCTGGTTCACAGTAAGTGTTCAAAATTGTTAACTATCAGTATTATTGCTGCTGTTGTTTTATTATTATTATATAAATAAGGGAGCTATGTACTAATACATGGGTAGAATTTTTATAATGGTTGATAATGATTGAGGTTTTCCTATTTGTACTTATATCATCTCTTTTCTTTGACACTGTGTTCTAACTCTGTCATACAAATTGTGTGTTGCATTTCCAAATAAAACAAATGGCTTCAATTGGATTGTTTTACTGTATAACAACAGTGTTTTGTTTGGGGGGATCTGAGCTTATTTTAACCCTAGTGCTGGTCTGTCTAGCCAATGGCTTATCTTGATGCCTAGACTGAAAGGCAACCTTCAGAGCAGGCTCCAATGTAGACAGTTGTCAATTTGAAGGTAAACATCTTTGAAAAACAACAAAGGCTATTAACTGATGCCAAAGGACTTATCTAAAGACAGTCTCTTTGGAGTCTCTGGCCAGTTCTAAGATGACTTCCTGCCTGAAAACAAGACAGGAAAGTGCTGAGTGAGTGCACGCCAAAAGGGCCGGGGCCTGAAATGAGCAGGACTCAAGAGAAACCATTGGAATTAACTAGGGAGCTTTAGGAAACATACCAAGCTCGTCCCACCTTAGACCGATGAAACTCTAAAGCACAGGGGTGGGGCTCGGGAAGGGAGAAGGCAAGCAGCCATATTTTTAAAAGCTCCCCAAATGCTTATAATATGCAGCCAGGGTTGAGAACCACACTGTTCTAGAGCTTCATCTAATTTGCTTCTGCTACTGAGCATTACTCAAAAGAGAGGCTACCAGGCAAGAACTGAGGAAAGGAGAAAAGAAGACATTGCCCAAGAACCTGCTCGTCACAGCAGCCTCGTCAATCGTTTACCAAGTCTTGCCCTCTGCTCGGCACCGTGCAGAAATTCAGCAGGAGGTGAAAAGATTGTGATTATGATTATGACTAATGTTGCCTGCCTTTACAGAGCTTTCAAAACAGTTGAGGAGTCAAAATTAGCACACAAGAAATGGTGGCAGAATCATGAAGCATTATGTTGTGGCTGTGATTAAAAGAACATGCTCTGAGAGTTTAGCCAAGGGCAAGGTGAAGGTCAACATGGAGAGGTGGAAATTCCTGAAGATGAGAAGGATATGGGCACAAAGGGAGTGTGAGGAGGGGCATTACAAGCACAGTGAACAGACTGGGCAAAGTCAAAGAAAAGGCATGGTATGGGCACAGCGACAAGACCACTCCAACTAGGTTGGAGGATGTTTGTTGGGCAGTATTAGGAAATACACTTGGATAATTTCAGTAGAGTGGGAGCAAATTTTAGAAGGCGTGTGTACTAGACTGAGTAATTTAAACATCATGTCACAGGGAATAAGAAGCCATTGTGGGGTCATAAGTAAAGACAATGTTTTTGAGTAATCTAACAGAATATGGGAAGAAAGTAGACTGGGTAATAGATTGTTGCAATAATCCCAATGAGAACAATAAATGAAAGCCTATGTGATCACGGTAGAAATAATAAGGAAAAAGGGTGAATTCTAGAATTAGGTTTAAATTCCTTTTATGTGTTGTTATTTTGATTTTGGGTTTTTTTTCAAGCTATACAATATATGCACATTATAAAATTTGAGAAATCACAGAAAAGTAAAAGGAAGTAAAAAAAATCATGCACAATCTCTCTAAACACAAATAACTACTGCTTTGACATATTTCTTTCCAGTTTTTAATATATTTTATATAGTTGTGATCTCACTGTATAAGCAATTTTGTATCCTGCCATTAATATAATGGTATGAGCATTTTCCCATGTCATTAATAGCTTGAAACTTTGTTTTTGTAGCTGTGTGACCTTCCTTGGTATGGCTGTGCTGTGATTTACTTACAGGACAACAGCTGTCTTGGTCTGTTTTGAGCTGCCATCACAGAATACCACAAACTATGTAGTTTACATACAATAGAAGTTTATTTGGCTCACGGTTCTGGGGGCTAGGAAGTCCAAGGTTGAGGGGCCACATCTGATGAGGTGTCATTACATGGTGGAAGGCATCACATGGGTGAGAGAGAGAGAGAGAGAGCACGTGCAAGAGAGGGCCAAACTCACTTTTATAACAAACCCGCTCCCAAGATAATGATATTAATCCATTCATGAGGGCAGAACTTTTATGACCTAATCACCTCTTAAAGGTCTGGTTTCTCCACACTGTTGGGCTGGTGATTAAGTTTCCAACACATGAACTTTGGGGGACACATTCAAACCATAGCAACAGCTTTCAAATTGCTTTCAGTATTTCTTTTGCTAAAAACAGTACTGTGTAGAAGAATATCTCTGTGCATTAATCTTTGTCCATCCTGATGGTGATATCCATAGGCTAGATTCCTAGACATGCATCACTGGATAAAGATTTTTAAATGTAATCTTTATTAAATTTTTAAATAAGTTAAATTGCTATTGAACCAATTTGCACTCCTGCCAACAGAGTATAACAATGCTGGTTTCACTCTACTTATCTTTGCTAATTTCCTGGAGTAAAAAATGAAATTTAATTTGTATTTTTTTTATTATTTGTGAGGTTGAACTTTTTGTGTGTTTATTAGCTGCTTGTATTTCCTCATTTATGAATGGTCTGTTCCTTTTCTTTTCCAATCATAGTAAGAAGGAGCAAATTTTAAAACTTAGTAATATACTGAGGATGAAAAAGAGAGAAGATTCACATTGTCATGTTCTTGGCAAATGTAAATAAGAAAAAGCAAAAAAAGAACCATAAGCAAAATGAAAGATTAAATAGCAGTCTAGAAAAAAATTGCAACACATATGGCAGAAAAGAGGCTAATTTCCATAAAATATAAACAGCTTGTACCAATCAATAAAGGTCAACAACTTAACAAAAAAATGGGCAAAGGACATGAACAAATAGTTCTAGAAAAGGAAATACAAGTGAATTTTAAAAACAAAAGATACTCAGCTTCACCCGCAATAAAATGTGCACGTTAAAATGAAAATGAGGTAACATTTTCACCTAACAGATTTGCAAAGAACAAAATGTTTAATAACACACTTTGTTAAATACGACTTCAGAAAACAGACACTCATACATTTTTTTTTTTTTCTTTTTAAGACAGAGTCTCGCACTGTCACCCTGGCAAGAGCTCACTGCAACCTCAAGCTCCCGGGCTCAGGTAGTCCCCCTCCTGCCTCAGCCTCCCGCATAGCTGGGACTACAGGCGTGCGCTACCACGCCTGGCTAATTTTTTCTATTTTCAGTAGAGATGGGGTCTCGCTCTTGCTCAGGCTGGTCTCAAACTCCTGACATCAAGCAATCCTCACGCCTCGGCCTCCCAGAGTGCTAGAAATTTAGGCATGAGCCACTGCGCCCAGCCAACTCATACACTGATGAGACTGTTTGTCTTATCAACGGGATTTATGTCATCACTTTGGAAGATAACTAGACAATAGATATCAATATGGAAAATGGATATATCCTTTGACCTAGCTATTCTGATTTTAGAAATTTATCCCACAGATAATCCACAGTATGTGTGAAAATAATATATAACCCAGATAATCCTTGTAAATGTGTTTGTAGAAGCATAATATTGGAAACAAACTAAGGCATACCAATAGGAAATTATTTAGGTATATATATAGGTGTATCTGTACAGCTGAGTATTACGCAGCCATCAAAAAGAACAGGGTGCCTTTGCAAGTACTGATAAAGTATTTCTCCAAGATATATTCTTGAGTGAAAAAGCAGGGTGCAAAGGCTGGCGCTGTGTAAGAGGGGTAGGTAGAGCTGGGGAGGAAAGATATAAATTTGCTCATATGTGTATAGACTTGCTTTCCATTGACATATATAAAACTGATAATAATAGTCGTCTGGGGGAGGGGAGCTGAAGGGTAGAAATTGAGGAATAGGATAAAAAAGAGTCTTTTCATTCTACCCTTTTGTTTCTTTCAAATTTTGCACATATATCTTTTTTCTATTCTAAATAAGATCTTGAAAAAAAATCATAATGGGAAAACATTAAGAGAATGATGGTGGCTTTCCTACATTATATGAAATCAAGGTTCGAAAGGACAGCCACTTGGATTCTCTCCAAATTGTGATACGGATGTAGCTATGTCAGTCAGTGTTCTCCTCTGATGGTAGGGGCTGTGAATATTGTCTTCCCCATTGAAGCACCAGCACCTAGCCCATATGGGACGTGCTTACTAAATACGTCTTCAATATTCGATTAGGATTCTAATCTAAAGAATAGAAAAATGGAGGAGCCACAGATAGACCTACGTGAAAGGAGGACTCGGATAAGAGCATTGAGGAGTGAAAAGAGAGTTCCCTGCAAAAATGTTGCGTGGGAGTCAGATTTCAGAAGGACCAGTGCGGAGCCGTGGAACCAGTCTGCCCGTTTCGCATCATCGCCGCACACGCGGCAAGAGACTCAAGAGCATCATGGAGAAGGATGAAGCTGGAGAGGTGGGAAGGGGCAAGTCTCGATGGGCCTCAGAAGCCATGGAAGGGAGAGAGGAGAATGAGAGGGGCTAGAAACTGAAAGGACGAGCATATTGTTCAGACTACTTTGGCTTCAAGAGGCAGAGACCTAAATCAAGGAAGGAATTTACTGGCTTGTGTAACTGGAAAGTTCAGAGACTCAGCAATATCGTCAGGATATTCTTTCTCTTTCTCCACGCCCCTCCACACCCATTTTTCTATGTTAGCTTCATTCTCTTGCAGACTCTTTCCACGTGCTGCCTTCTGGCAACTCCACCATTACAATGAACAAATAAATGGCCCCAGCAATTCCTAATATAACAGTTCCAGTAAAAATCTGAGAATTAAGTCATATTGAACAACTCGGGTCACATGCTCATCCCTGAAGTCATCACTGTGTGAAGCCCTCGTAGGCCTGGCAAAGGTCATGCGATCACCCTTGCGGGTCATGACTTCAACATTATGAACCAAGAGTGAGGAAGGGAAGGGTCCCCAAAGAAATCAGGATGCTGTTTCCAAACACAAAGATGCTGAACAGATAAAAACAATAATAACAGTCCACTGTTGGCAAAAACAGAAAGATAAAAATGACAATTTTTCCCTTCTTTAAGAATAAAAATTGGACAGAGCATTTGGAGGAAGAAAAAGTTAAGATGCTAGAGAAGATTGAGGAGACCATGGGAGCGACTCTGGAAGAAATGGGAAGGGATGGTGTTCAGATGCAAACGGCGGTGGTGGAAAACAATTATGGACTCTTAGAGCCAAGAACAACTGTGGAGGCCCTCAACCCACCTCCACCACCTCTTCTATTTGAGCATCCCCCCTCGAAATAAATTAGGATCACCTACAGGACCATTCAGACTCTGCTTGAACATATTCAGGAATGGACAGTTCATGATTTGGGAAAGTATTTAATTTGACTGTCATACAGATCTGATTCTTTAAAATGTCTGCTTTTCATTGAACTGAAATTTAGTTCTCAGTTTGCCCTCTGGATTAACAAACCATAAGGCTACTTCCTTCTTTCATCAGACAGTCCTTAAAATGTTGGAAGACACTTCATTTCTGTCCCAATCTTTTCTCTCTTAGCTAAGCACAAACAGTTCTTTTGACTACTTATCAGGTGACATGGTTTCCAGATTTTTCTACAGCTTAGTTGCCTTTCTGTGGATTCATGCTTGTTTACCTGCATCTCTCTTTAAAATTTACTTAAATATAAGCCTCCAAATGAGGCCTGACCACTGCTGAGTTCGGTGGAACCACTGACTCCCTCTATCTGGACATTATACATTGCTAATGCAATTTAAGATTTCACTGGCTTTTTTTGCAACACTGTATCACAACTCACTCATTTTGAGTTTGTGACCAGCAAAATCCTCTGGTCGTTTTTCTCATGGCTGCCAAGTCAGGCCTTTTGTAATTACGCAAGTGGTATTTTTTGAGCCAAAAGAATGGAACTTCCTTGTGTGTGTATGAGCGTGTGTGTGTGTGTGTGTGTGAGAGAGAGAGAGAGAGAGAGAGAGAGAAATGAGCTTTAACCTGTGGTTTCAGGTCAGTCACTGCCAACCTTTGCACTCACTTGTGCTTTGTGCCAGTAGTTTTGGATGAACAAACACTCTGGTGCCTGTAAGCTGTTCCACCCCTCTTCCACAGCCAATTAAAGGGTAGCAGCCAGGACGGCTCTGGAGGGATCTGGAATTAGTCACATCTGGACTGTGCTTTTGAGAAGAGTTCATTACCATGTAGTCAAACTGATAAGCCTTCTACCCAAGTCTCAGATCCTTAGATCCCCATATCCTTGCAGGAACTGAAGCCCTCTGCATTCTAGCTTTGTCATCTGGGGGTGCCAATTCCCTTATGACCCCCTCACTTGGTTTGTAGAAAACCCTTTTCATGAGGCTATAAACTGCTTCCAGTATTTGGAAGGATCTTCCTGATGTAAGATTTGCACAACTACTTGCTGTCTTAAAATGCTAAAACCTACAAGCCCTCTCCTACCCTCTGACCCAGGCCTCTTAGACTAGACCCTTTGCATGTAGACACACCCCAAAGTGAACTAAAATTCACCCTGTCTCTTGGACTTGCTGATTTCTGCTGCTGATCTCTCCCTAACAGAGACCAGCTCCTTCACTTCCATGAGTCTCCATTGCTTTCTCAGCCCCAACACTGCCGGCAGGTCCTAAATACCTTGAGGCTCTGGGAAAGTGCCAGTAATGGTAATTAAAGAGAACGTGCAACTGGGACACTGAGGGTGTGGCAGAAGGTGGGGTCTTCCCTGACCCAAAGAAAGGGAGGTGCATTGTGCAAGGAGGGGGCTGTTGATACCACCTGCCCTTTCGTCCCACCTCCCATAATGCATGCACTCAGCAGCAAAGGCAGCCACTCTTAAAAAAAGGACTGAGTTCTTAGACTCTCACTGTGGTGTGGGACTCTTACCTCAAACATTTGAAGGGCCTACCTGTTTGCTAGGATTTCTCAGTTTTCTCACAAATCTCTACAATAGCTCACTGTCAGACTCTGTCAATAGCAATAAAGAAATAATATATCTGTGCTCCTGGCTCACATATTCTGAGTCCCTGGAGAAGAAATACTGCCTTGAAGAGCGATGATGAAGCAGATGCTCTCATCACCTTTCTAAGCTTGTTTTGCATGATGCCCTTATGATATAATTTTCAAGAGAGGAACCACATGTTTTCCTGAGGGAAAATTTCTAACACCCTCTTTCTGAAAAATAAGACACTGGAACTGAGGAACCATCCACTCAGGATTTCCCAGGTGATGACCACAGTGAAGTCATGGATGACATCACCAATAGGAAGGAGCTTGTCAGGAACCAATGCAGTAAGTAGCATATAAGAAGTGATTCCTAAATCTAACAGGACATTTTTTATAAGAATTCCTAGATACTCAAACACTCTTCCTTATCAATCCAAAATTAGTAGGCCAGAAAATGAGAATAATTTTTCTTTACATTTATTAGCTAGGCTAAGATTAAAGACTGAAAAACCAAACTTAGATGTGTGGGACTTTCTTTTATAGCAAAACAGAAAGTACCTAGAAGACCATCCAGATAAAATCATTTAAAAAGAAGTAATGCTGACGTATATGCTGAGGAACTTTTCACCAGAATGTTTAGACCAGATCCAAGGATGTCAATCCACTGGCACCTACGCTGATTGTTTTGGGACAGAACCAAATTTCAAAAGGAAAAAATATATAGTGCTCAAAGGAACCCTTCCAATTCTGAATTTGAAAATATTAGGAAATGTGTTCAGCAGTTCTTTCATCAGAGAGAGTCAAAATGCAGTTTTGTATTTAATGTGGATGGTTTAAAGGGTTTAAGATAAGTATCACTTATTACAGAATAAAAAATATTGAGACCAATAAGGCATAAGCTCTTGGAAGAGGGGAGAACAGAATGAATTCCAGGGCTCATTGGAAGGAAATAAGACTGGCTCTTCCTCTGAAATGGAAAGATATAGAGACTTGGAAAGGAGGCAGAGAGAGATGGCATGGGGCAAGGGCAGGTAAGTGGTGGATGCCTTCCCCCTTACTAGATGTCCTCAGTAAAGCAGGACGTGGGGAGGGACAACCTCTGCTTCCATTACCAGACTGTAAGATCTGTTAGGGCTGAGACTAGATCTGTTCTGTTCCCTCTTGTAATACCCACTGCCTAGCACAGTGTATGGCATATTTTTGATTCTCAATTAGTATTTGTTAAATAAAATGAATAAGAGAATGTGGACATTAGGGACTTACAAAAGCAGAAAATTCTAGGAATAGTTATTTCAGGAACTGTGCTCTGGAATGAACAAGAAACGAATAATGGGGTTGCTAATCTGAGGTTAGGTGGTATGCATTTAAAGAGAATTGAATCAGAATTTTTCTGAAGTTCAGAAGCAAGGGCAGAAAAAGCAGACAGATGGGAACTGGCACAACCAGCAGAGTAGGATGGAGTAAGAGAGTCTCATGTGCTTGTGAGGGCAATGAAGGCCAGGCTGGAAATGGGGTCAAGGGTGGAGACAGACTGAGCACAGTGATCGACTGGCAAGGTTGTGAGATGACAGGTACTTCCGCAGGCTTTAGGCAAAGAGCCTGAAACACCAGTATAGCATATAGCATATAGCTTTGTAGCGTAAAGATTTGTAACAGGCTAAGTATTCAACTCAAATTTTTACTCTAAATTCTGTGAGGGTTCAGACATAAACTGTGTCTGATTTGTTTTCTCTTATAACCCGGATTGTTAAATAAATAAAGGGAAGAGAGAAGGAAGGAAATAAGTTAAAGACATAATTGACATGCATTATGTCCATTAAAATTATGAACTATTCCAATTTTTATGTGTATAAATGTATATAAATATGTGGATGTGGATGTATAAAACATACACACAAATATATATCTCATCCATGAAGGCCCACGGAAATTTTCTGCACTATTGGGGTTGATAACAATGATTAGAAAATTTGTCAACTGAGTTGTGTTCAATCTTCTGGGCTTGAGGACTCAGGGGATGTGCTGGAGGTGTGGACTGCTGAAAGCAGAGAACTAGAACCAAACTCCGGTGTATAGACAAAGTTTAAAACATTGTGTCCAGAACTCAGTTACTGAAAGGAAAGTGCCTAGAGATGACACAGTCTGACCAGACTCAGAGACCATAGGAATGGCCAGGTCAAACAGTGGGTCGAATTAGCAGGCACCATAAATGTAGGTCCAGATTTACGTTGTGTTTCCCTTTTTGGAAGACCCAAAAGTTAAACCCTCTGCCAAGACCCTTCAGGCTTTTAAGTTCCCTGTCTTCCATATCAAATGTGTTTCCTCTTCCAGGATTTTCTATTTAAAAAAGAGATCCTTGGAATTAATTTTCCTATGACCTCTCATTGAAATGTCTTGTTATGAAGTTCTGTTCATTTGTTTTAAATTTCCTTGATGCCAACACATAGACTCAGATTTCTCAGGTTGGAAATTCTTCACTTGTGAAAAATCAATGCAAAGGTATGTTAAAAGCCTAATTAAGAGAAAACAGTGACTCATTGTTAGGTGGGGGTGAAGTAGGAGTAGGGTTTGGGGGACGAAGGGAATGAAAGGAACTTCCACTCTCCTCCAGAGGTCCCAAGTCTTCAAAATGTAATATTTCAAGGGAATCCATTGTTTATTTTAAAGGAAAACAAAAATTCCACACTTGTTTTCCTGTTGGGTCTATAAATCAATAAAATATTAAGGTGGAAACAAAAGAAATATTTCTCCGAGATTAATCATCTACTTTAGTCATCCAAATCCTTGAATCTGATTATGTTGCAGACGTGTACTTCTGAAAATAGATCGTCTCAAGTATTGTTTCTACATCCCAAAATGCTTGCTACTAAATTATTCCTCTTCCATCTGCACTGAAACACAGAGAAGATAATTTAAAAGAGCTCATATTATATATAGAACTAGCATTATACAAAATCTAGATTGGGTATCCTCTTCTTCATAGTGAAAAATAAATTATAGTAGCAACTTTAGTGTGTGAGAATTTTTATTTGAACAAAACCACCTCAAAATCACAGCTCTGTAGTAATTGTTCAGTTTTCCCCTCATGTCCTTGGGAAGTATTGTACAAAGTTTTGCTTTTATCACAGGATATGAAACCCCTAGAAACAATTTGAAATTGAATACAGATCTCTGGCCCTGAGACTTCAGATATTTTTCTCCCTTGCTGAGTTATCCAGTGATTTTAAAATCTTATTCTCTTTGATCATTGACAGGAATGTTGGCTTGGCAGTCATTTTAGCTCAACTTGTGATGTTTTTGAAAACTCCCAAGTATGAATTTCAACAAGTTAACAAAGGGTTCTAAATTCTACCCCCATCCCTAAATATCAGGTGATGCATTCCAGGTAGTACATGTCATCTCTTGCCTGTCTTTTAATATCACATGAACTTTTAATTAGCCATTTTGGGTTCCAACCACATTTGCTAGGAAATAACTATTTAAATATGTATTCGCCTAATACATTTCTGATGGGATTCCCCTGGCAAAGGTAGGTAGGATTTTTAAAATTGGAAGTATACTAAAAACAGAATTGTTTTTGGTAATTGCTGATGAGTTTCTCGACTAACATACGTGCAGCTAAAGTGACAATTCCATCAAACAGAATTGGTGGCAGAAAAGAAGGGTGAAAGGTGGTCCTCCTGCAAGAACAGGCTGTCCAGCAGGAGCAGGGGCTATTTTCTATTTTGTTGCCTTTCCTTGCTGTTTTCTTCTTGCTTAAATGCCTTGTATCTTTTTACCATTTCAGTGCTGAGATTCCACCAAAAATATTAAACACAATTTGAAAGGAAAAGAAAAACATAAAGATAAAACTTCCAAAAATGATATTACAGTGAGGAATAAAGTTTTCTTTCTTCCTTAAAAACCTTCTATGACACACTATCTTCAAAGAAAAGCCACCGAATCCCATATCCACTCATCTTAAAATAACACTATTGGTGATAGCTAATATTTACAGGCATATCTTGTTTTATTGCGCTTCACTTTATGATGCTTCCCATTCACAGATTTTCTTTTTTTAAACAAATTGAAGGTTCGTGGCAACCCTGCCTCTAGCAAGTCTATTGGCAACATTTTTCCAACAGCATGTGCTCACTTCGTGTCTCTACGTCACGTTTTGGTAATTCTCACAATGTTTCCAACTTTTTCATTATTATTATCTCTGTTATGGTGATCTGTGATCAGTGGTCTTTGATGTCACTATTGTAATTGTTTTGAGGCACCACCAACTGCTCCCATAGAAAACAGTGAACTTAGTAAATGTGTTTATTGACCGGCCATTCCCTCCATTCCCCATCTCTCCCCCTCTCCTCAGTCCTCCCTTTTTCCTGAGACACAACAATATGGAAATTAGGTCAGCTAATAACCCTACAATGGCCTCTAAATGTTCAAGTGAAAGGAAGAGTTGTATGTTTCTCACTTTAAATGGAAAGCTAGAAATGATTATGCTTAGTGAGGACAGTATGTCGAAAGCTGAGATAGGCCGAAAGCTAGGCCTCCTGCACCAGTTAGCTAAGTTGTGAATGGAAAAGAAAAGTTCTTGAAGGAAATTAAAAGTGCTACTCCAGTGAACACATGAATGATAAGAAAACAAAACAGCCTTATTGCTGATATGGAGAGTTTTAGAGGTCTGGATAGAAGATCTAACTAGCCACAACAATCCTTTAAGCCAAAGCCTAATCCAGAATCAGATCCTAGCTTTCTTTAATTCTACGAAGGCTGACAGAGGTGAGGAAGTTGCAGAAGAAAAGTTTGAAGTTAGCAGAAGTTAGTTAATGAAGTTTAAGAAAGAAGCCATCTCCATAACATAAAAGTGCAAGATGAAGCAATAAGTGCTGATGGAGAGAAGCTGCAGCAAGTTATCCAGAAGATCTAGAGCTAAAATCATTAATGAAGGTGGCTACACTGAACAATAGATTTTCAATGTAGACAAAACAGCCTTCTATTGGAAGAAGATGCCATTTAGGACTTCATAGCTAGAGAAGAGAAGTCAACGACTGGCTTCAAAGCTTCAAAGGGCAGGCTGACTCTCTTGTTAGGGGCTAATGTAGATGGTAACTTTAAGTTGAAGCCCATGCTCGTTTACCATTCTCAAAATCCTAGGGCCCTTAAAAATTATGCTAAATTTACTCTGCTTGTGCTCTAGAAACAGAACAACAAAATCTAGGTGACTGCACATTTGTTTACAGCATGGTTTACTTAATATTTCAAGCCCACTGTTGAGACCTACTGCTCAGAAAAAAATATTTCTTCCAAAATATTAGTACTCATTCACAATGCACCTGGGCACCCAAAAGCTCTGATGGAGATGTACAGGGAGATCAATATTGTTTTCATGCCTGCTCACACAACATCCATTCTGCAGCCCATAGATCGAGGAGTAATTTTGACATTCAAGTCTTCTTATTTAAGAAATACATTTCATAAGGCTTTAGCTGCCATACAGAGTAATTCCTCTGATGGATCTGGGCAAAGCACATTGAAAAACCTTCTAGAAAGGATTCACCATCCTAGCTGCCATTAAGAATATTTGTGATTCATGGGAGGAGGTCAAAATATCAACATTAAAGGAGTTTGGAAGAAGTTGATTCCAACCCTCATTGATGACTTTCAAGCGTTCCACACTTCAGTGGCAGAAATAACTGCAGATGTGGTAGAAATAGCGAGATAACTAATAGAATTAGAAGAGGAGCCTGAACATATGACTGAATTGCTGCAATCTCATGATAAAAACTGACCAGATGAGAAGTTGCTTCTTATGGATGAGAATAAAAAGTGGTTTCTTAAGATGGAAATTACTCCCAGCGAAGATGCTGTGAATATTGTTGAAATGACAACAAAGGATTTAGAACATTCCATAAAATTAGTTGATAAAGCAGCAGCAGAGTTTGAGAGGATTGACTCCAATTTTACTGCAGGTAAAATGCCATCAAACAACATTGCATTGCTACAGAGAAATCTTACATGAAAGGAAGAGGCAATCGATGTGGCAAACTTTATTGTGTCTTATTTTAAGAAATTGCCATAGCCCTAACCTTTAGCAAACACCACCCTGATCAGTCAGTAGCCATCAACATCAAGGCAAGAGCCTCCATCAGCAAAAAGATTACAACTTGCTGAAGGCTCAGATGATCATTAGCTTTTTTTAACAATAAAGTATTTTTAAATTAAGGTATATACATTGTTTTTAGACATAATGCTATCATACACTTAATATACTACAGTATAGTGTAAATATAACTTTTACGTACACTGGGAAACCAAAGAATTTGTGCGACTTGCTTTACCGCCATACTCATTTTATTGCAGCGATCTGGAACCAAACCCACAATATCTCCAAGGTATGCCTGTACTGAGCTATTATTAAGTGCCAGAAACTGTGCTAAATGCTTTATATTTATTATTTCACCTAATCTTCACAGAAACCCTATGAAGAAGGTATTTTTATTATCATCATTATAAAGATGAGGAAATAGATCTAAAGGATCTTAAAGTATGAGCATTCATCTCCCTGAATTAATAATTTTGGACCTTTTACTGGAAGGGCTCTGAGAATCCAAATGCACTGTTATTTTTTTTCACACAATGTATATTAACACCTACAAGTCCCATCAGAGTGGAGGTGGGTGGTTATAGTATTTTTCCACCTTTAAAAGGGTTTCTTCAGTAATTCTGCTTCTAGGTTTATAAGAGGGGTGGGGAACCTTTTCGTGTTGGAAGGCAGCATTAATTTAGCTGTAATCAAATAAGGCCACATTCAAGAAACTTCACTTAGATATAATTTAAAATGTACATTATTTTGTAAAAATCTAACTATCATGTACTTAATAATTTCAAAAAATGAAACCTGTTTGTGATTTTAAAGTTAACTAACCTTTTAATGACTTTGTTGTGTCTGTTTTTTGTTGGAAAGCATTTGAATATTTGGTTGCAGCATGGGGGACCGCAGTTTCAGTTGATCCTCTAGATGGGTATCAGTCATTTGTAACCTTAAGGGCATCTTGACTTGGGTTAGGTAGGACAATGTAGACTCACAGCAATAAGTGCTTGAACAGCAAGAAAGCATTTTTCATGCATGTTGCTGAAGGTGTATCTATTCTTCTGCATTTTTCCATATTTCTATTGGATCTTTCTGAAGTCATCAAATCATGACTTCAAAATGTCATCTCCTGAGAGCTCAATCAATTCCATCTGTAGTTCTTTAGGTGCTTTGATGGTATCAACTAGGTGAGGCTTAAATGCTAATTTGAGTGTGATGTCATGATTCTCAAAGTCAGTGAATCTTTCATTGTAGTCTCCAATTATTAGGTCTACAACTGCATATTCTTCAAATGATTCGCATGTATCATCTTGCTCATCAATGACCTTTGCTAACTGGGGAAAATATTCATCCGAAATTTCCTTTTGAAGAAAAAAGATAGCTTTTTTTGAAATGCTTGGATTTTTTTTTGCCACATATCATATATAGACTTAGTTTTACCTTGCAAAGAAAAATTCAAGTCATTTTGATTTGACATGATATCACACAGAAATGCTGCATTCTTATAGAAGCTTTCTTTCAATAATTCACATTGCTTATTTTGTTTTTCATAAAATTTAACCATCTGTTCTCACAGAGATAAAATTTTGGCTAACACCTGTCCCGGCAATAGCCAACGCACTTTAGAATGATATGGCAAATCCACACTGAATACCTCATGTTCAACTTTAGCATGTTACGAAACTGATGATACATGTTATGAAACTGATATGTTGTATTTGCATGAATATAGTTAACAATACTTATAACTTGTTGCAAAGTGTCACTAAAAATAGTAGCTTTAGCACAGAGATTTTGCTGATGCAAGATACAATGAAAAGAAATGAGAGCAGCTGGATCTGTCAATACTCTTTTTTTAATCTGTGCAATAAACCCTTCATGTTTTCCTGTCATGGACGGCACACCGTCTGTACATACACTCACTAAATTTACCAAATTCAGTCCAACTTCATGACATTTATCGTGAAAGTTCTTGAGGATATCTATTCCCCGTGTTCTCCTTAGCAAGAGTGCCCAGAGCAAGTAACTCTTTGTAGCAAAGAAAATCTTCTGTTATGACCCGAATGAAGGATAAAACCTGCACCAAGTCAAAAGTATCAGTAGATTCATCCAAAGTGATTGAATAATATGTATTTTCCTTTTGAAGTATTGCATGAAGTTGTTCTGTTAAGTTGAAGGCTAATTCACGCTGCTAATCAGTTATGGTTCTCCTTGAAAGAGGCAGTTCTTTGTACTTTGAAATGTTATCTAGTCTAAGCATCCTACAACTTCCACAATGCATTCTTTCACAATTTCTACATCACTGAATGGCTTCTCTTTTTTCCCTGAGTATATAAGCCACTTTATAAGTTGCTTCAGTGGCATTATTTCCAGGTCTTATTGCTGCTTGAAAGAATTGTCTTTGCTTTTGCTTTTCATCTTTTAATTTCTGCGATACAACCTTTTGCACCTCTCCCTCTAATTTAAAGTATTTGTGGTCCTTATGAGTGTTATGGTGATGAGGAGTATTGAATTTCTTTAATGTGGAAATTTTAGTAACACAAAGCAAGCAAATCATCTTATCTTTGGCAGAAACAAGATAATATTGCAATTCCCAATCCTCATTAAAAAATCTGTTTTCTTCCTTCAGCATTCTCTTGGTGTTCTTTGACATGATGTGTTGTTAAGCAGACAGAATTAAAAAATACTGTCGAACTGTGCAACTATTCACAAATTCCACTTCAAACAGAAACACAACGCACCGTTGTCAAAAGCTGATAACAAACTGGCATGCTCGACCTCTATAAACTCTCACCAACCAGCCTCCTGCGGTAGTGGCGCCAGTCAGGTGGGGGAAGTTAGAACTAAATCGTGAGCATAGCAATTTAGCCCTTATGGCTTACTAATGTTCTAATTGTGCCGGTCAATCTGGGAGGATTATTTTGGTGAAACTTATTTTATTCTTTGGTATATTAAATAGGTTCATTTTAAAAATAAAATAAAAGTATAAAAGATGAACAAAAATGTATTAATAAAAGGATTTGTTCTGTAAAATTTGGATTCAGTCAAACGGTCATGCTTAAGGTCAGGTTCCCACCCCTGGTATATAGCCTAGAGAAACTCTCCTGCATGTGAAAAAACAGATATGTATAAAAATGCTCATTTATCTAGTAGTTAAAATGAATGAATTTTTCCTGATGGCTAGGTATGGTAAAAATAAAAAAAATAAGAATAAATGAATGAACTTAATTTCCATTTATCAACATGAGTAGATCTTGAAAACAATGTTGAGGTTTTTTTTAAGGCTGTAAAATGATGCATTCAGTACAAAATCATTTATGTAAATATTTTGTTTAGTAAAAACTATGTTTTAAAGCATAAAACAATAGAATATGCTATTTATGAATTTGTACTTATGTAGTAAAAGTATGAAAATATAAACCAGATAGGTAAAACTTTCAGAATAACTGTGACCTGGGGGAGGACGGGAATTGAGGTGTGGGAAGGTACAAAATTGGCTTCAATTCTATTTATAATGTCTCATTTCTTTTGTTTTAAGAAGTAATACAAATGTGAGAAAAATTGGCATTTATTCTACATGGGTTTGTTACCTTATTCTCTGAAAGTTTTTGTATTTTAAAAAGTACTTCCATCTTAAGAAAAATAAAATAATAGATACATTAATGCTGGAAAAGAGCAGGAATCACCACATAGAGCATGATCTTACTAATTTTAGGTTAAAATTGTTTTGAAGCAGATTTAACTAGATGCCCAATTTATCTGCAAACTAACTCAGTAAACCATCCATAGAATTTTTTTTTTTTTTGAGATAGGGTCTTGCTCTGTTGCTCTGGCTAGAGTGCAGTGCATCATCGTAGCTCACTGCAGCCTCAAACTCCTGGGTTCAAGTGATCTCCTGCTTCAGCCTCTCAAGTAACTGGGACTACAGGCGCGCCACTATGCCCAGCTAATTTTTTTCTATTTTTTGTAGAGATGGGGTCTTACTGTTGCTCAGGCTGCTCTTAAACTCCTGGTCTCAAGCGATCCTCCCACCTCTGCCTCCCAAAATGCTAGGATTACAGGCGTGAGCCACCATGTCTGGCCAGAATACCTATCTTTGAGTCTTATAAACTCAGTGTGTCCTCCAAAATAAACTGGTTGTAAAATGTATTCCTCAGTAATTTGATTATGGCGTATTTCTTTATTCGGCTTTCTGTTGGCTGTAAACCACGGGGTGCAGTCCCCCATATCCCTCACAACATTGTCAAGGGCAGCAGGAAGAACGGTCGCCTGAAGACTGTTACAGGCCACATGCTTCTGGCAAAGACTCCTCTTCGTGGGTCGTCATTGTCATCTGGACTGTGCATTCCCAAATCTGATTCCCCAGCTGTCCCTCTTCCTCTCCTTCTCTTCATCTCCAACAGCAAAGGAGTTTACTCTGAGGGTAAACACCCTTGAATGCTATCACACTAGGCTGTGCAATTCCAGTAGTGAGTGTTCTTCATTACATTGTTTGGTATCAAGGTTCTGGGTCATATCTAAAAATGTTCCAGCTTGAAAATTAATCTAATCTCTTGTTTGTTTGCTTTTGTTTGGAAGCTTTTCATTCTCTAGATAATAATGTAGTTGAAGAATGCTAAAGCCAGAATTACTTATAGTGCTATTCTTTGGTTAAGATTATATTTTATAAGTGAGGAAATTATTCTTTGTATACATTTAAATACAATCCCTTTCAGTTATATAACTGTACCAGTTTGTTCATACACATTTTTTCCACACCTGCCTTGTTTTGAAAATGATAAAAGATGTGTTATAAATACATATAATATAGCACCAGAAAATTTTAATCTGAAGTTAGTGAAGAAATGGGAACAGAGGATTTAAGCCAGGAGTGAGTTAAGTATATAAAGTACATCCTGTTAAATCTTGCACAAGCCGAAAGCAGACCGTATATATGGCTATAAGCATTCTCACAGCTAAGGGAAATACTGTCAGTTCCACAATTAGGTATCCAGAAGACAAGAACAAATGTGGATAATAAACAAGGGAAACACAACTATACCAGGTGCTGAAACGAAAGAAAAAATATTTTTCCAGATATGATCAGAGAGACAGTTAATATAGCAACAATTTCATGGCTTTCTTATAATCACGAAGTATTACACCAAAGTGAATTTATTAAGGGAATGTGAGGGCAAGAAGGAGCCATGGTAGGGGATTGGGGGCTGGAGGGCAGGAAGAGGGTGTTCTAGGCACAATCCAGGGACTGAAACATCACGACAGTTGGCCTTGACAGGAGGCTCATTACCAGTATGACCATATGTAAGCCAGGACCTTTTGAGAGTGAAAGGGGGTACTATTGGTAATTAAGCCCCACAACAGGCATTAGCCATGACTGTCCTGGGCAAACCTCTGGTCACTCTAAGTCATTGCTCATCACCCACTGACATCCTGCTCCCAGTGTAACCTGTCACTGGGGACCTAGTGGGCCAAACTCATCCTGTCCAACAGGGAGTGAGTCTAACCAGCTCTAGTTACAGGAGACTCTGTGGGTTTTTGGTGCAGGTCCCCAGCACAGAGTGGGCTTGCCTGTAAGTCAGCCAAACAGGGAAGGTAATCAAGAAAGACTGGAGTAAGCAACTGGGAACAGTGGTCTGAGGATCCATCAAGAAATGTTTAGGGGGGATGTCCAGAGAATGGGTGGGAGGGGGAATAAATCAAGTTGCAGGTAATTGCAAGGGTCCCATGTAGAGGAAAGAAATACCTTCTTTTCTCCCCAGCACTCTGTGAAGGGCCCAGTGAGAGATCTAGTGGAAGAAAACTTCTTGAAGTTAGGATATTATCATAATGGCTGAAGCTCTTAAGCCGTGGTTCTCAAATTGTGATTTGAATTACCTGGAGAGCCTGTTAAAAACTAGATTCCAGGACCCTAACCCTACGGGCAATGATTCTGTTAGTCTGAGATGGAACCCAGGAATCTATTTTAAAAAGCACTCCAAGTGATTCCAGTACCGCTGGTTCTAGCCTGCACTTTGAGAAATACCACCGTAAAGACTGTTTAAATAGTCCTTTGGGGAGTCTAACCTTCCCACAACAAAGAGCACCTTGGCTGGCCTTAGTGAGTAGTACAGTGCTGGTTTTCCCTGTGGAAGGTGGGGGATAGGATAAGGGGAGCAGTAGGAGGGACAGGTGGATGATCAGAGAAGATCAACCTTCAACCACCTGAAGGACTTTTCCATCAAGGGACCTAGGTTCTAGATTTGGAAAAGTCCTCTCCCCGATAGGTTCCCTATATGGTCCTAACAATTAAGAGAACTGCCCAAGCAGGGACACAGGTGACTCCATTTTAAAATCCCTAGTTGGAATAACCCCACTCTAATGACCTTCCTTTTACCTAGGAAGCAGAAGGTAACATTTACTGTTGACTTACTATGTTCCAAGCCTAAATGCTGTATCTACATTTACTCATTTAGTCCTGAGAACAACCCAATGGGGTAGGTATTTTTACCCCATTTTATAGTTGAGCTCATTGAGCAGGACCACTGTGATGTACATCTGTGGGATATTGGGCACAGTGTGGTCTATGTCTGTGGTACCCCCTCAGTAATGCAGGACACAACCTTTGCAGCGGTACACACTGGTCCTGGAATTGTGGGTCATAGAAGTTGGGTAATTTTCCCAGGGTCCCACAGCTAGAACTGAAGCTCTGAAACCTCACAGATGAGAAAAATGAGGGAACTGTATAAGAAGAAATTTCTATGACCCTTCTGGGAAGGGAATTGAACCAACTTGGAAATCAGTACATTTAGTCACACAAGGACAGGTAAGGGTGAGAGGTCAAGAAGGAGCACATTCCAGTGACCAGTTGTACCAACTGAGAATCTCTCAAGTCTTCCTGGACAAGGCCCAAGACTGCCTCCCCAAGCCATGTCAAATGATGGTGGAGAATAAAGCCTCCAAGCTCCCATTCCTGGTTGTATCTTTTTCCCAGTGAAACAACCCTAAGGCCAAGCTTCTTGCCTCTGATATCCTGAGGCAGAATTAATTGCGCCCTGTCAAGGGATCCCACAATATGTTGTTTATACCACACTTTTGGCCCTTGTAGTAGACCAGGGGTGGGGAACGTGTGGCCTTCCAGGTCCTTAAGCGTGGCCTTTTGACTGAATGCAAATTTTACAGAACAAATCCTTTTATTTTTATTAATACATTTTTGTTCATCTTTTATTTTTTTATTTTAAAAATTAACATATTTAAAATACCAAAGAATAAAGTAAGTTTCACCAAAATAATACTCCCAGATTGACTGGCACAATTAGAACATTAGTAAGCCATAAGGACTAAATTGACGGCTGCTATGCTCATGATTTAGTTCTAACTTCCCCCACCTGACTGGCACCACTACCACACGAGGATGGTTGGCGAGAGTTTATAGGGGTCGAGTATGCCAGTCTGTTATCAGCTTTTGACAGTAGTGCACTGTGTTTTTGTTTGAAGTGAATTTGTGAATAGTTGCACAGTTCGACAGTATTTTTTAATTCTGTCTGCTTAACAACACATCATGTCAAAGAACACCAAGAGAACGCTGAAGGAAGAAAACAGATTTTTTAATGAGGATTGGGAATTGCAATATTATCTTGTTTCTGCCAAAGATAAGATGATTTGCTTGCTTTGTGATACTGCAATATCAACATTAAAGAAATTCAATGCTCATCATCACCATAACACTCATAAGGACCACAAATACTTTAAATTAGAGGGAGAGGTGCAAAAGGTTGTATTGCAGAAATTAAAAGATGAAAAGCAAAAGCAAAGACAATTCTTTCAAGCAGCAATAAGACCTGGAAATAATGCCACTGAAGCAACTTATAAAGTGGCTTATATACTCAGGGAAAAAAGAGAAGCCATTCAGTGATGCAGAAATTGTGAAAGAATGCATTGTGGAAGTTGTAGGATGCTTAGACCAGAAGTTCAACTGAAACTGCGGTCCCCCATGCTGCAACCAAATATTCAAATGCTTTCCAACAAAAAACAGACACAACAAAGTCATTAAAAGGTTAGTTAACTTTAAAATAACAAACAGTTCTCATTTTTTGAAATTATTAAGTACACGGTAGTTAGATTTTTAAAAAATACTGTACATTTTTAAGTATATCTAATTGAAGTTTCTTGAATGTGGCCCTATTTGATTACAGCTAAATTAATGCTGCCTTCCAACATGAAAAGGTTCCCCACCCCTGTATTAGAGTGATTTTTCTTTGTTTCGTTGCCAGGTTTATAAGCTGCTGGAGGGCAGGGACAACCTTTACCACATTTGTGTCTCCCAGCACCTAGGGAAGGCATGTCCCATGCACTGCTAAGCTTTTTTGCTTGCTTCTTTTCTCCCTTATGTGTCAAGCATTAAGCTCTTTGCCTTCAAAGTTTAGTGGCAAACACCTACAAATAATGATAATGCAGTGTTTTATACAGAAAATTATAGAGGTAAATACAGGGTTGCTGTGGAGTCAGAGAAGGTGGGCTTGACTTAGCCTGTCAGCACCAGTGAAAGTTGACAAAATGAGCCAGGCAGAGGGGAGGGGAGGAGGCATTCTAGGCAAAGCAGCACCTACAAAGGGAAAAAAATTTAGGGGTGTGTGTGTGAGAGGGAGAGGGAGAGAAGAGATGGAAGAGAGGAAAGGAGGGAGGATTTTTGGTACTGCAAGCAGCTTAGTGTGCCTAAAGAAATTTTCACTAGGACTGTGACACCAATGGAGGGGGCTGGGGCAGGGGTGAGAGTACTGCCTGGATGGTCCAAATCCCAGCTGTGCCACTTACCAGCTATGTAATGTTGAGCAAATTTCTTAACCTATTGAGACTCAGATCCTAATTTATGAATGGATAATAACAGTCCCCCTACCTTTGGGGACTCTTATGATAATTACATGGCTTAACACTTTTAAAGCACTCAGAACAGTGCCTGTCATGTAGTATGTACTCAATAAAGAGCAGCTGTTAGCATAACGCCATTGTTCTCTTTCACCTCTACTTTTATTCCATTCCATTCAAGTCATGCCAATTACATCTCAAAAACAAAACCCAAAACCATCCACTTCTGTCTCCACCTTGGTTCAAAGAACTACGATGTCTTTATTGGATTCTTGCAATAGCCTCCTAACTGGACTCCCTACTTCCACTCTTGCTCTGCCACAATCTGATCCACAGAGCAGCCAGAGTGATCCTTTTCAAAGGTAAATCAGACATCACTCTGTTTAAAAATCTGTCCTATTACACATCATACCAATCATTTAGAATTCTCCTTACCACGACCTAAAAGGTCTTAAATAATCTGGCTCTTTCCCACCTCTCTAACCCCCATATCACAGTTCCCTTCCTCTTGCTATGCTTCATCCCCTAGCTGCCATGAATTTGACAAGTTTTTCTAGGTAGGGCCTTTGCACCTGCTGTTCCTCTGTCTTCCCCACCCCTTAACATGCTTGTCTCTTTGTTTTTTTAGAACTCAGCTCAAATGTCAGAGGAATTGACTTCAGTTGAAGAGACCAAACTAAAGTAACAGCCTCCCTGGTTTCTGTTATTCTGGTAAATTTATTTCCTTTGTTTTCTTTTTTTTCCTTTCATGCCCCACCCCCTGCAATGTAAGCCCATGAGAGCAGATATATGGACTGTGTTTTTCATCGCTGTATTCTCAGGGCCTGTAATAGCAAACACACCCCTCAACACAGCAGGCACTCAAATATTTATTGAATTGATGTTGAATGGCTTGAAATAGAATAGCAAAATAAAGGAGAATGATGCCCAAAATTAAGGCACCTGGGGCCAATGAGGCTTTTGCAGTAATCCAATGAGAAATGATGAGGCCCTAGCAGTAGTTTTCAACCTTGGCTGTGCATTGGAATTACCTGGGGAGTTTTAAAAAAATAGTGAAGACTGAGCACTAACCTCAGAGATTCTGATTCAATTGGTGAATGCAGCCTGGACATCAGAATTTTTTAAAGCTCCCCAGAGTTTTCTAATATGCAGCCAAAGTTGAAAACACTACCCTAAAGGCAGAGGCAGACATAGAAGAGAGAGCACAGGGATATTTAGGGGCTATAATACACAGGACTTGGTGGTTAATTATGAATTGGAAGGGACAGAAATGAGGGAGGTTGCCTGGGAAGAATCCTAGATTTCTGGCTTAGGCCTGGGTGAATAAAAGAAACATGCTTTGAGGAAAAGATAACAAATTCCATCTTGGACAGCTTGAGTTTGAGGTGCCTGTGGGGATTTGAGTGGAGATGTTCAATAGATATTTGCTTCTTAATAGATTTATGTTGGCCTTGTTAAGAGTACGAAATCCCTCTAATATTTAGGAAGACAAGAAAACCAGAAAAGGCATCTCTGGAATATATGACAATTGTACAGAGTGTAAGACCACTCTCATTCTGCACAACTTCTTTATTCAAAACCCCCTTCCAAGCCAGTGCCCCATCTGTGCTGAAATATTGTTTAATATGTTGATATATTTTTAAGAATATATTATGTATGGATACTGTTCCATAAATCCGTTTAACTTACTTTTCTTGTACTATGGGTAGGCTTAACGTATCCCATAGATAACACTGCTGGCAGCTTACAAGTAGCATTTACAGGTATATGTAACAGCTTTAAAACTTCCCATAAATGAAAATAAACATACCCACAATTACTTCCTTTAACATTCCTGGTCAAAGATACTTAGATCTAAACTGCCTGGCTTGTTCAATTTTCTAATTTGTAAACATTTATTGGGTTACCAAAGATACCAAGTACAGTTTCAAAGACCATGGCTCCGTGGTTTCTAATTTAAATTAGACAGACACACTAAAACAAGGATTGAGAGGGTGATATATTTAGTTAAGTAACAGATGGCGAATGGACATTCTGTCCAGCATCTACCACATGCGTTTCTCAGTATTCCACCGAAGAGTTATCTAAATTTTGAAGAGAAAAACTAGGAGGAAATGAACCAGGCCTGGACTGAATATGTTGATTCAACTAAGACTCTATACCAAGTCTTGTGTAGGTTAAAACATTCAAAGGGGGTACGGCTGGCTTAAAAGATATGAGGGGATGGAAAAAAAGAAGCTGGATTAAAGTAATTCAAAATGTATTAGAGATCAATAAGGACTGAAATAGAAATTCTGAATACGTAAAATGACTTCGTGAAACACAAAAACAAAAAAATGAAATAAAAGAGATGAGCGGAAGATATCCCCCAAGCCCTCACATAGGGTGGTGTTACGGCTAAGTGCTGCTCCTAGCAGCCTGCGCGAAGACGGAGGTCCATTAACACGAGAAGAGGGCCGCTGCGGACGTACAGGGTGTTGCCACTCTCCGGGACGGGACATTTCCTCGCCGAGAGCTGCAACATCCCGGCCCTTGTCTCCCTGGGACTGCCGATCAAGCATGTGAACGGTGGGAACACAAAGGCATGATTGCCGTGCGTAACGCCAAGGGCCAGGGTCCCCAAGTCCGCATCTCCCTCCACCTCGGGCGCAGCTCCAGCCACCCCCACCTGTTCTTGGAGGAGACGCTCTCGGGGCCACGGCGAGGCGGGCAGGGAGACGCCTGCCCCACAGCCCGGCCCGCTCGGGGCGAAGTCCCGCGGCCGGGAGGGGCAGCTGACTGCCCAGCGCCTGGGACAGGCGCGGGGGGGCCGCACGCGGGGCCGCCGCACGCGGGGCCACCCCGGGGCGGCGCTGGGCGAACGTGCGCAAGGGAACGGCCGCGTCGCAGAGCCGCCCGCGGCGGGCCCGGTGGGCGTGACGCCATGACGCAGCGCACGCGGGCGGCGCGCCGGGGCGGGAGGAAGGGGTGGGAGGAGGAGGCGGGGAAAGCGGGGGCAGAGGGAGGGGGAGAATGGCAATTGCGGCGCTGGTTCCTGGAGCCGCCGTCGGGCCACAACTGCGGAGGAGGAGTTCGGGGAAGCGGCCGTCGGGACCCCTCCCCTCTGTTCCCCCCGCCCCAGCTGAGAGGCGCCCGGGCGGGTCTGACGGACCCTGCCCGTACTTTCCCCGGCTTCTGTCGCCGCTGCTGGGAGATGGGCCTGCTCGCCCGCCGCTCTGCGCCGCCGCGGCTCTGAGGAGTTAAAGGTACGGGCGGGCACCAGAGGGGGTTGCGCCCGGGAGCGGAGAGCAGGGCGGCTCTCGTTTATGACCGGAGGAGCTCTGGCCCGGCCGCTGCTCTCGCGCCCCTCCCCGGGACGGAAATGGATTCGGAAGTCTCTTGGGAAAGCCGCCCCCTCCCGTACCTAGCGCGGGGCCCGGGCTGGGGTCGACTCTGGGGGTCAGGCCTCGGGCTGGTTCCGGGTCCCCCACCCGTCCCAGGCGCGGGCGCCTCCTGGGCCGAGCAGGCCGAGGCGGAGCGTGGGATCCGCCCCGAGCCCTGTCCTGACCCGGGCACCAGTGAACCCGGCGGCCGGCCCAGCAGTGTTGTGACGGGCCGACGCGCCGCTCCCCTCGAACACTCCCCTGGCCCCTGAAGCAGCGGAGACCCGAGGGCGGCTGCCGCGGGCAAGCGGTGGGGGCGGAGCGCATTCCTGATGGGTGAAATCGGCCCTAACGGGACCGGTTTCCGGGCCTCAGTGCAAATTCGGGGCCGGGGACGTCGTCCCCCAACCCTTGCTGCCTGGGGCCCTAGGGCACGGCTGCCAGGTACCGGGGAAGGTTCATCCAGGACAACCATCACCCCCTTCAAAAGCAAAGATTACACACACGAAAAATGATGTAGCCTTGGGGTAAAGTGTGTGTTAATAGGGGTCTTCCGGGATTGTCTTCCCCATGCTAAACCTTCAGGGTGTTCCCAGCTTCCCCCAGCAAGTAATGCCACTACTTTTCATTCCCAGTTTTTCATATTATCTCGGTTCCACTCTGCCGTTACTCTTTTTTCCCGTTTCCATTAATGGGAAGAATAAAAAGTAGTTTAGGGTTCATTAACCCCGAGACAAGGGCAGTAAATAAAAGAGGGAAGAGAGTGGTTAAGGCTATATATGGGAGAGAGAAAGGTTTAATATTTTTCCCATTGGCCCTTGGAGGTAGAAATAAACCGAACGATGCTTTACTTAGTATTTACTATTCAAAATGTTGCAGAATGTTGTTAGGTTGACGTTGGAAAGGACAGCATTTAAGTGCCGCTACAATTTTGAAACCTACGTGTTGGCTGGAAATGCTAGTTTTAAATGTTAGTAAACAGTGGAGGAATAAAACAATCCTTTCCCTTGATCGGTGCCTTAAAATGTTTGTGATCTTTTTTTTTCTTTGTAAGAACATGGGTCTCTTTATTTTTATTTTTTTTTCCTTCTTTTCTTATTTTAACCTAGATTCGTTGACCGTTTTTGTTGTATGAAGTCTGACGGCACGCCTAAGTTTTATTTTCAGTTTTGCCATTAACCATCTTCATCTTACCACTTCTGTTTATAATTCAAGCCATTACCATATTTGCATGTTTATGCTTCTTTAACACTGAACTGTCTGAGTTGAAATGTAAATATTTATCTATTTAGAAAATGGCGATGATCTTATTTTCGAATGTTCTTTCCTTGCTACATGCAATTCCATGGTAAGGATTTAGAATTAAGTTTTGGGACTTAAACCAAATTGTGCAAAAAAAAAAAAATACCCACTTTTAAAATTTGTTAGTTTAACGTTCTGCTTCTTAATGTTCTTTTTTTATTATTGTATACAATTTAACTGAAGTTTAAATTTCATGTGTCCATGGGAAATGTCTTAATGTCATTGCAAGGTGTCTTTCTGAGGAAAAGATTACATTTGATAGCTAATGTTAGTGTACTTTTTAAATATCTCAGGCTTCTAAGAGGATTCCAGTAAGATTAATTTTTAAAATGGCAACATTATTTTAGGAGTGGAAACACAACCCAGTTCTTACTATCCAAATAGTAGCTACTTGAAATATTGTTGTCTCATTTGGGGCTGCCTCAGTTGATCATTAGTGTTAATATAAAGAACTGTCCCTTTTACTGTTATCTAGGATGTTGGAATTTATTTTTTAAATACTAGTGGTAATTTGTTGAATTTTTGATGCCTTTTTACTTGACTGAATAAAACCATATTATGTATTACCTAACATATGAGAGGCACTAAGATTAGTATCTGTTTTTAAAGTACTTCAGCATCTTAGTGGAAAGTAAATGCACTTCCAAAATTTGAACATATGTGAAGTCATAAAGCAATATTTTTGCAGTTATGAATGTAAGACACTTGGGAGCACCACTCTTTTAATGGGATTGTATTAAGGATGCTATTTGTGATGAGGTTGCTAGATGGAATTAAATATGGGTAAAGACAGACTTTTTTTTTTTTAACCATTTGAAAGAAACGCTTGTATGTTATGGCAGGTTCTGATTTTTATCTTAAACATTTACTTAGATTTATCACAGTAATTCTTTGGTTTCTAATTATTTCATCTCCCTCCCCCCCCACTTTTTTTTTTTTTTTTTAAATCTGGAGGGCACTGAGGATTGAGTAATGTAGTTTTCTGAAATTTCCGAGAGTGAGAAAACAGCAAAGTATTTGTGATAACATGTAAAAGCCCCTAGTCAAGTGCTGGACACAAAGTAAGCTGGAGATAAGTTTTGTTACATTTGCATGTGAATTGCTCACTTATATCTTCTCTTTTCAGGTTATACAGGAAATCTTAGAGAGTTGTTACTTGTTTTTCTAATGCTACTAACAGGTGACAATTGATTGTCAGAAACAGACTAGTTTTATACTAACCTTATGCTCTTTTATCTTTTTTTATTGTTTAGGCCAAGAATAGGCCACCTTGGGCTGAAGGCCAAAGTAAAGTTGAATTTTTAAATTTATATTTGATTGCATATTGCACTGTTTTTGGCAACCTAGCATATCATAGCAAAATAGTAGTTTAATGATTGTCTGAAAGGACCTGTGATCATAAATGGAATACTTTGGCTTAAAGGCTCAGGTTTGACTCCTATTTAGCAACATGTTAATCTGATTACTTATGGAGAATAGTTAAATTTTCTTTACTTAGGAAATTTTTTTCTCCAACAAGGAGTAATTATTATTTTTCTTTGGTCTTTTTTTTTTTTTTTTAAGTCATAAGATGTCAGTTCTTTGTTAGCTGACAGAAAATATATAGCATTGAAACAACACATGTGCATAATCATACCTGCACAGCTAAAGACTGAAGGATAATATTCCTTTGCTAAATACATCTGTATTTCAGATGGTGGTAGGTGTCAACCAAAAAAGGCAATGAAGTCATTTTGGGTGTTTAAAACTTGGGTACTTCATTTGTTTCTCAATAGCTATCATATGTCAGTGATACTTTCTGTATTAAAGTAGAAGAAATTAGCACCTTTTGATAAAGTAGGTTTTGCTTGTATTGCTCTCTTTGTCACTGTCAAGAACACCTAAAGAATTATTTTTATTGGTAACATTTTTTTGAAAGCTATTAGCCTTAAAACCGTTGTTGTCTAGTCCTGTCAGTGTTATCTAGTATTTTATTTTAAAAATCATTTACTAGAGAATTACTGCTTGTTAATTTGTTTTAGAAGTCCTGTTTGGGAAGATTTTGTTATGTGAAAGTCTCAAGAGGACAGAACTGGTAAGGAGTTGTTTTAGTCCTCAAATAAGTTTGTGCTTTGAATTATTAGTATGAAGCAAAACCCAGCTCAGAAATCACTCTAGTTTGTTTAAGCCCAAAAGAAACTTCAAAACTCAGTCTTTGGTCCAAAAAACAGAATTGGCCCCATAAATTTATGTACACTTAACATTTTTAACCTCTGTCCTACTCTGGAGACCCCTGAGCATAAAAATAGCCCTGTTATTATGTGAATAGCAGGCAAGTTGCCATTTGAGGAGACTCTCTGGTGGAGATGAGCCATAAGGAGGGAGCCAAACTAGTTAGAAGGGAGGAGCATGAAATCAGGAGAAGCTATTGGAAATGTGATAGTTTTAGGCTTCCAGATAAATACTATATAGCATATTAACATAAATATTATATCACAAAAATACTGTCATTAGTATGAATCTATTGATTTATATTTTGCAAATTCTAAATCAAATATGGGCATTTGCCCCCCAAAATGGTAAAATATTCTAAATTAAATCATTCTTATGCATGATCACAAGTGAGATAATGTATGTGAAATGTATGTAGAAGTGTAGGAGATAATGCAAGGTCAGTGATGGCAGGGACCATTTTCTTTGTTCGCTCTTAAGGTCTCAGCACTTACCATAAAGCCTGACAATAACAGGTGTTGAGTAAGTATTTGCTAACTGAATAAAGGTATCTACAATGTAAGGTATTTATTTATAACTTTTTCTACAGCATCGCTGTCCAGTAGAAATATAATGTGAAATACATGTGAACATAATTTAAGATTTTCTAGTGCCACATTTAAAAAGTAAAAGGAAGCAGGTGAAATTAATTTTCATAATATATTTTATTTAACCCAACATATCATTTATATAACCCAAAATATTATTTCAACATGTATTAATGAGTGACTTTACATTCTCTTTTATTCATACTGGACAGTGTAGCTCTAGGGGCATTTGGTGTGACATGTTGCTTTCCTTAGAAATTCTTTGTCTTGATCTTTTTGGTAGTCTTTTTCTAACTGATTGACATGTCTTTTGAGGCCAAATACAGAATTGCATATGCCATTGAATTGGAATTATTGAGTTAAATTGAAAGTCAGGGTACCTGTCTTCTCTGCTCTCAGTTTTACATCTCCCCCAAGAAGACTTTGTGTGCCATTCTCTTCCCAGTCTATAAAATGAAGGAGAATGTGCTATCATCTGTTTCATTGGATTGATATAAATTAATTGTGCCTTTGAAATACTCTGAACTACTCAGACAAGACTTACGAGAGAGCTTTTGATTATTAGTAACTTGTCATAGCAAGGCTCAGTATAAAAACAAAAGGAAAAAGTTCCCATGAGACTGTTGCTTATGTAGTATGCTGTTACCTCTGACATTGGAATCAGTTACAGTGATGAATGAATCAATACGAGATGCTCTTGTAGCATATAGAATCAGGAAAGGTGACTAGGTTGGTTTGAGCACCACATTTTAAACCTCTAATCTATTTAAATATTGCCTGAACTAATCTGTCCTTCAGTTTTTGTTTGTATGAATAAGTGGGACTTCTTAGATAGGCATCCTTGAATCAAAATCATGAAATAAGCTCCTTTGGAAAGAGGGGATGGGGACTGGTAAGTAGTGTGAGTGGGTAAGTGGGAAAGTAAAATAACTGTTTAGAAAAGCCTGTCAGCTGATGGTATGTGATGTATATAGCACAATGACTGTAATTCTTTTATCCAAACCGAGGGTGGCAGTGGTTTACCTGATAAGCAGTTCAGAGACTTCTGGTTATATACATAGCCATATCAAATAGATGTCTCCTTACAGCTATACCCTTTAATTTTAAAACTATGGACAAACATTAAATATCCTTTGGCTTTTTGCATAAACATAGCACACTTTGCTGATATCCTTAGCAAAAATTTCTGGAACCATGTTGTAGGAGGTTGAATGACAGCCCCCAAAAAGATAAGTTCATATCCTAATCTCTAGGAACCTGTGAATGTTACCTTATTTGGGGAAAGGGTCTTTGCAGATGTAATTAAATTAAGGATCTTAAGATGAGATCATCCTAGATTATCAAAGTAGCCTCAAAATCCAGTGACAAGTGTCCTTATAAGGGAAAAACAGAGGGAAATTACAGAGGAGACTCAGACACATAGAAGAGGAGGAAGCAATGTGGCCACGGAGGCAGAGATTGGAGTGATGTTACCACAAGCCAAGGAATGCTTATAGTCACCAGAAGCTGGAAGAGGCAAAGAACAGATAGTCCCCCAGAGCCCCAGAAGGGAGCATGGCCCTGCTGGATTTTGGACTTCTAGCCTCCAGAACTGTGAGAGAATAAATTTCTGTTGTCTTAAGACAGAATTATCACCCAGTTTGTAATTATTTGTTATAACAGCCACAGGAAATTAATATAGAGTCAATAGTCTTCAGTAAACCAAAGATCTGTGCTTGTCTTTGTTTTATATAGTGTGTTGTGACTATCAGAGACTAGACAGTCCTTTTTTAGTATTCATATGCTTTCTTAGAAATACCAGAGGAAGTGTTTTAATAGCCTCTAGTCTCAGTAGGCTTAAGAAATAGATTATATCTTGTAAGATACATTTTGTTACTTTTGCTTGTGTCATTCTTTTCCTCTCTTTCCTAACTTGCCCTTTCTTTGCTCTTTACATGCTTTTTAAGATATAGTTGACATTTGGGGGTGGTGGGTGAGTAACACACTAATAGGGATAGACTAACAGGTTTTTTCTTCTTAAGGTGTAATTCCTAAGTGGTCCTCCTTCCACCTTTTCTATCTCCTTTACTGGATTCTTCTCTTCTTTCTTACATCTTAATGTTGGAATGTCACAGGGCTCAGTCCCTACTTTTCTGTATTTACTTCCTTGGTGCTTTCATCCATGATTTTACACACCATCCATACAACTCCCAAATTTACATCTCTAGGCCAGATTTTTTCCTGAACTCCAGGCTTGTCAAACAGGTGTTTGGATATATTAATATATCTGCACCTAGGTATAAAAGGTATCTCAAATTTAAAGTCTGAAAATGAACCCCTGGTCTTGGCTCCTTCCTAAAACTTGTTCTTTTTGTGGCCTTCCCCATTTCAGTTGATAGCAGTTTCAGCCTTCTGGTTAAACAGGCCAAAATCCTCTTGTAATCCATCAGGAAATCTTAACAGTTCTGCCTTCAAACCATGTTAAAACATATCCTGATCACCTTCACTGATGAGCCATCATCATCTTTCTCCTAGATTACTGCCAGTCTGTAAACTGTTCTCCATACTACCATCCTTGACCCCCCCCCCCCCGCTTATCTATTCTTAACATCAGAATGATCCTTTTAAACTATTCAGATTCTAAACCATCTCTGTCATTTCAGAAGCCCAAAAAGTTTCCTCTGACTTAGAATAAAAGCGAAAGTCCTTACAGTGGTCTGTAACCCCATACAACTTGGCCTCATTACATTCTGACCTATCTCATATATTCCTTGCCTTGCTCATTTCCTTTTGGCCATATTCTGGCCACCTGGCTATTCCTTGAACATACCAGGTACATTTCCTCCCTTAGGGACTTTGCAATGACTGTTCTCTGTGCTGTGGATGCTCTTTCCCCAGATTTCCACATGGCTAACTCCTCCTCTATCTCCTTCAAGTTTCTGCTTAAATGTTGCCTTTTCATTGAGACACTGATCACCCTGTTTAAAATTGTACACCACACATACACTGATCTTCTTTGTTTAACTTTTTTCCCACATTCTAGCAAAGAATCACATTAAAATATTTAGATACAGTATTTAGAAAATTGTAAACTTCTATATAAAAGCATATACCAATTCTTAGTAGTGCTTATTTATAATTACTGACCTACAATGATTTGTGGAGATAAGATAGGGCCTTGAAAGAGGAGAAGGACTTCAGATTAGCAGAGTAATGGAAAAGAGTATGGTAGGCAAAGACAAAGGCATAGGAAAAGTCAGAGAGGTGAAACTATGTATGTTTTGTTAAGATAGTTAACAAATGGGTCAGTTGGCTAGAGTGTGGGGTTTTTATGGAGAGCAGTGAGAGACTAAGGTTAGACCGTGGAGGGCTTTGAATGCCATGTGAAGTTTGAAATTTATTCTTCATCTGTGGGAAACCAATGGAAATTTGTAAGCAGACTTTAACAAAGAGGCTAATGTGATAATTTAGACACCAAGAGATTAACGAAGACCTAGTCTATGAGGTAAGATAGTAAAAAGAGCACTGAGATTTTTGCTCTGCCACATTAGCTGTGTAGATAAATCACATAATATCTAAACTGGTGCTATGCAATAGAACTTTCTGCAGTAAAGGAAATGTTCTAGACCTGCGCTGTCCAATATGATAGCCAATAGCCACATATGTCTGTAGAGCAGTTGAACTAGCAGTTCCTAGTGCAACTGAGGAACTGAAATTTAAATTTAATTTTGATTAAATTTATTTTGATTAATTTAAATTTGAATAGCCTCATGTGGCTAGTGGTGATATATTAGATCTAATAGCTATAGAGTTCGGTTTTTCACTTATAAAATGTAGAGGTTAGATTAGAATACTCATATCACTAGAAGGATAGGTTCCACAGCCACATGAAGTTGGTGCAGCCTTCTGAGAAGAGCAAGTAGGTACTTGAGTGGATGCACCTGTGCATGACTAGTATTTGTGAAATAGGTCCAGGGTTTGTAGCCTTTTTACTCTTTGTATCTCCATGACTTATTTAAAAGACCCACTCTGTCTCTTGATGGCTGCTTTTTCAAATTAGTCTTTGTATTGATGCCTCCCAGGAGTCAATAGTTAAATATCTCATTTAATAGTATGTTTTAGAATTATAGTTAAACCAATTTCATTACTTTTGAATTCTCGATGAGAAAACCATAGCAATGATAAATTTTGTGATTATTTACCTGCTATGTAATTCCTACTTAGATTATTCTGTTTTCCTTACAAAGTATTCCCTTATTTGTTTTCTTCCCTTATAAAGTTAATAATAATTCCTTTGTGTTTGAGTTTTTATCTCATTTTGGGGGGGCATGTTTAGAGAGAGGCTAATATGAATGCTGTATATCCAAAGGAAAACAGACACACTTTGCTTATTGTGCCTCTTGTTTCCCAAAAGATATTGTTCCTTCTGAGAATTACTTTATAATTTGAAGAAAATTTTAAAAATAGGTTCTAGGACCTCTACAGAACACCTCTTTTAGTTTGTACTCCACCTCCTTGTATACATATGTCATAAAATTACATACATACAATGATTTAGGTAACCTGAGGTCTTCCCTTGCCCTTGCCCATTGTGTTCTTTAGGACAGCGGTCCTCATCCTTTTTGGCACCTGGGACCGGTTTCATGGAAGACAGTTTTTCCACTGACCCGGGGTGGAGGCGGGGGGGGGGGGGGGCGGGGGGGGGATGATTTGGGGATGATTCAAGTGCATTACATTTATTGTGCACTTTGTTTCTATTATTATTACCTTGTAATATATAATGAAATAATTATACAAGTCACCATAATGCAGAATCTAATGCTTCCACTGATGTGACAGGAGGCGGGGCTCAGGCAGAGATGCGAGCGATCAGGAGCGGCTGTAAATACAGATGAAGCTTCGTTCACTTGCCACTCACCTCCTTCCTAACAGGCTGTGGCCTGGGGGTTGGGGACCTGGGGCTGTAGCTTTAGGAGAAAGCCAAATGAGCTTCCAAAATTGGAGAAACTTACAGAAAAAGTGTTTAGGATAAAATTAGCCCAAACCCTTAATACTTCTAATTGTCCAAATAGTACAATTAGATTAATCATGAAACTTGGCAAAATTCACTTTGCCAAGATAATGTTCATTCCACTGAATTTACTAAGACAGAAGAATATACTAATACTTGAGATAATTTTGAGACATTTTAATAAAAACAGAAATAAAAATTATTTATCCCAGAATTATCTAATTTTAACCCTAGAGTATTCTGTTTATTAAAACTGTCTGTATATTTGTCTATTATTATAATCTTTCAGAACTAAGGGTCCTTAGACATTATCTGGTCTTAATCACCTTAGTTTTCAAATATGGAAATTGAAATTCAAAAAAAGTAGACAAGTAGACTTGGTTGAGCGCTCATAGTAGGTTAGCATTGCTAGGTTAGCATTTACCTTCTGTTAATTGGCAGCAATGTGTATTTTAACCAGTTGAAGAAGATTTTTGACAGCTAGATAACTTTTTAAAAACGTATTTAAAAACTTACATGTCTCTGGACATTTGATCATACCTGGCATTTTGCAGTCTGCTTTCCCTACCATTTCCCTATTGGTATATTGCTTGTCTTTCTTACCAAAGAGGTCCTGGAATGAGCTAGCAAAAATATTTTTAATCTTTTTATTGGGAAAATGAAATGAGTAATGCTTTTTCCTTTCTGCAGCAGCTTACTTTTTGTAATGGATTGAGTAATGAGTATTATTTGTAATGAGTATTATTAAAACCACAAAGCGTCGTTCTATTACACCTTCCAGTCGAGAATAGGCTTAAATAGGTAAACGTGGCAGGTGCATGTTTGTGAAGCTGTTTAGGAAATAGCTCTTTTGGGAGGCTTTGTGGCATATGGGAATAGTTTATTCTGAACTTTTAGTTTCTGTTTCTAGGAGATTATAGAAACTACCTTAGGATAGAACCCAGGGTAGTATATTTGGGTCTTGATAAGCATTCATTTTCCAAAGAACTTGCTGGAAACTGATATTTGCCTACACTAATTGATCTGTTGAATTATCCCCATCTGCCTCATTTATAAGTTGTTGAGTTGAAAATATTTATTTCATTTTTGATATTAGAGAGACCACTTGAGTTAGTTTTGTACTAGCTATATAAGCGTAAGAAAACTAAAAACATTATTTATATTTACCTTTGAGAAATTCGTGTACTTTAATAACGTATTCCAAACTCCCAAGTGGCTAACATGATTACATTAGAAAAGTCATTTCAGAGCCAAATATTTGTTTTATTTCTAATCTAATGTGTTATAGTCCTTCTGACAGTTTTATTCAGTAAATGGTTTAGATACATTTGTGCCATCTTCTTAGATATTTATAGTACTTATAGCTAATATTTGTTAAGTGATTAGTATGTGTACCACAGTCTATGCTGAATTCTTTATATGTTATTTAATGTTTAATCTGTGGACTATAATACTGTGGTACTATTATTCCTATTTTATCATTGAAGAAAATGAGTCTCAGTAATTTAACCCAGTGTCCACAGCTAGTTAATGTAAGTCTCAGAGGTAGAACTTGAACTCGAGATATACTAACTCCAAAGTGCATGCTATACTTGTTCAATAAAATATATTCTATCATTACCCCATATTTGTATATCATTTTAAAACTTTTTTCCCCAAGCTACTCTAAATTATATTACCTCATCTATCTCCCAACCTGTCTTACCCACCTTATTTTTAATAATTGTGTCTGTAACAGCCCCAAAATCTCATGGTGGAACACGATAAAAATTAGTTTCTCACACAGCCATGTGGAGGACTCAGGTATCCAGATTCCTTCCATTTTGTGGCTCTTCTGTCCCCTAAGTTCTGCTTGGAGTCAACCACAAGAATTACTACATTTGGCCAGCCATTGAGTGAAGAGAGAGGGCTCAATGGATGTTTGAAGGGATGATTTAGGGGCCAGTCCTTGAAAGGACGTACATTATTACACTCAAGTTGCATTGGCGAAGACTAATCACATAACGACACCTAGCTACAAGTGGAATGGAAAATTTAGTCCTCCTTTTGCTTAGGAGGAAAATGAAACAGGCAAGTGTATAACATTATCTCTACCATAATAGTGTGTTCTCTGTTTTACAGATGATACAGAGAGGTCATTATTGAACTAAAGCCTTAAAACCACTTGGTAGAGATCATAGAACCCAGGTTTCTTTAGATATGCGTATAATATGCTCATGTTTCTGAGGAGACATTGAAATAATTGAAAGGCATTTAGATTGTATTTCTAGCACCATTGCTGTCTTTCACATTGGGTGGTAAATGTTTTACCCTTTTGTATCTGTTATGTTTTAAATAGAGATTAATGGACTTACCTTAGAAGGAATAATCAACTTACGTTTTTCAGGGGTAATTGCCATTTTAAGTGAAGATGATGTAATAGCATTATAATATAGATACATATTTATAATCAGTTGCCCTTTGAATATACAATATTGATTAACCGTTATTTGTATGATTTTTGTTTTCAATACATGTGATAGATTACTCTAGGAAGGCTGTGTATCCATGTAATGTTTATTCTTGTATGATGAATCAGAGACATTTGTTTAGGGATGAAAATTGTTTTTTAACCTTTCCCGAAATTTAACTCTTGTGGAAAGAGTTGCAGCTTCAAATCTTAATGGAATAAAAGTATTTTCTAACTGAGCTCATAATTGGTATACATATGAATATGGTACTAATAATGTATAATAATTAGTGAAAGCAGAAAAGATTTACAGAAACTGATGTTAACTTTACTGGCAAGTTAAATCTGACATCTCAGCAGTAGTAGTTAACCTTTTGTTATACTTTAGACTCCTTGGAGAATCTGATGAAAGCTATGGATGTGTCTTACCACTAGAATATACATATATTCACAACTTAATATACAATTTGAGATTTCATGGATTTATTTGAAGCCAGTCCATGCATTAGCTGTTATTTTTAAGCATTTTTATTTTTTTCTAAAAATTTATTATGCCTATTATATTTTTACTTTAATAGGCTGTGTGTTAGAGAGATGTTTAATAAGTTAGAGTTTTTATAGACAGTCTGTCTCCTTAATAGTATTTGGGTAGCAGGAATTATGCCCAGAGAATGCATTGCTGTCTGGTATCTGAATTTGGCAGCTATATTAGGGGAATAGATTTATTAGAGGAAAATACGGCATTTGCAAATTTGAGGTTGGCAAGTTAAACAAGTCTTGTAAGTAAGCATATAGATTATGAATGACCATAACTTAAAAATAACTTTAAACATTTAAATAACCTTTTTGAGTAATAGCAGACTTCATTATAATGAACTTTAGTGACTTATCTCTGTTAAGAAAAAGCCATATATGAAAATCCAAACAGTTTAATACCTCAAACTTCTCTTAATTATGTGGTTCAGATTTACAAAAACTCTATTTACTTTGGGCCAAAATTAACATGTGTAGAAATATATCATTTCTAGTACATTACTTCTAGTTGCAGTCTGATCAAAGGATGGCTTATGATGATTATTCTATTTTTTGGTAGCCAACTACTACATTAAATGGTATATAGCTATATTTAAATTTGATGAGGTGTTGATTGCAACACTACATATAGGAGATGCTAAGGAGAGACAGACACCTGCTTTCCTCAATATTTTAGAAACCTTTATTTAACACTAGAGGCAGAACAGAGCTAAAATAGTCAAGTTTTGAGGATTTCCCCCACTGTGTATCTACAAATATTCCTGAAGTTATGCACAGTGAGCTAAATGAGTATTCTCTATACTATATCCTTTGGTTAGATAACTAGTGATTTCTTTTTGTGCAACTTAAATTGCCTACCAAAGTGTTAGGGTGTTAGAAAACCATTGTCACCATGAAAAATAGAGTGCTGTCAAAAGTATGTATAGTCTATTGGGAAGAAAGCTTTAAAATGGATTTGGATAAACATTTGGTTAGATTATGGGACTACCATATATGCCCAAATATAAATCAAGTTTTTTTCTTTAAAAATTTAGATCCTTGCAAAGTTGTTCATGTTACTGTTTGGGGAAGATAAGGTGTGAAATGTCTGTTGAATTCTTAGTTTAGATGCACTAATATGAAAGTTCTACAGAACAGGGACCTTATCTATTTTGTTCACTGTTGTATATCTAGCACTCAGAAGAGTATCTGGCACATGATAGGCATGCATTTGTTAAAAGAATAAATGAATTAATACTTACACAGGTTACTTGGAGCAAAAAGGCAAAAAGTTTAGTGAATGCAGTTATTCCTAGAAGACCATATGGTTGCAGGTGTTGGATAATTCAAGAAAACCTTTTAAAGATCATTTCTAAAAAGCAGTCAAGTAAATGGTTATGTTGTGGAGATCATAGATGCATACTTAAACTTAGGCTAAAATTTCCTGTGACAGCATCCTACGCAAATTCAAGAATACTGTGTCTCAGAGCCTAGACGAAGATATCCTTTGGAAAACTGCCAAATGTAAAAAAAAAAAAAATTTTTTTATACATCTTTCCCCGTGAGGAAAAGCCCATGTAGTACAGGGCTGCTGGAACTCAAGCAGAAAGACGGTGTTAGGGGCTTGAGACATCAGGATGGAGTTTGGGACTGCTAGAGTGGCTGGAAATTGAGTGGATAAATCCCAGAAAGGAGGGAGTTATAGTAGGATAGCCTGAAAATCTGTGGATAAATTCTCCTCAAGTACCTAGATGTCCCCTGAACTGTGCATGGGAGATTCTGAGGAGTTCAATGGAAAGTAATAGCTGGAAGACAGAAAAAGCTTCATGGAGATTTTAGCTGCTGCCCTCTGCAGGGGAGACAGAATTTGGTGTATAATTCCCATTAAGGTAAAGGGACTTGGTAAACATTTGTAATTTCCACAGACACACTCTAAAAGAGCATAAAACCAAGCCTTTACCAGTTCAAGCTGATTAGCCAGTGATTTAACTGCCAGATATAATAAAAATCATCACTCTTCAGAAGGTAAGAGATTCCAGAGTCTCTGCAACATATCTTCTGCAATATCCAGTTTATAATAAGCAATTACTAGACATGTGAAAATGCAGAAAAATGTGGCTCAATGTCAAGACCTCCCCCCGCAGATAGGTATCAGACCCCAAAATTAGCAGAGTTAGCAGACTTAATATTTTTAAGGACTATAATTTTTTAAGGACTTAAAGAGGAAAATATCATAATGATTGGACAGATGGGTAATCTCAACAGAGAAATGGAAACTGTAAAAAAGCAATTAGATATTCTAAAACTGAAAAGTACAATATCTAAAATGAAAATTTCACTAGATTTAACAGCAGATTGGAGATGACAGAGGAAAAAGTTGGTGAACTGAAGATAGATCAATAAAAAATTGCCAGTCTAAAGAATGGAGAAAAAAGATTATAAAAAATGAACAGAGCTTTGGTGACCACTGAGACAAAATTAAACTGTCTATCATACAAATGATTAGAATTTCAGAAGCAGAGGAGAAAGAAAGACAGTAGGGTAAAAAATATTTAAGGAAATAATTCCCCCCAAATTCCTTTATTCAGTTTAAACCAACTTCAAACCTAAGAAGTTCAGTGAACCACAAGTGGGATAAATACAAGGAAAACCATATCTAGGCACATCATAATAAAACTGCTGAACATCAAAAATAGGAAAAAATGAGGCCAGGCGCTGTGGCTTATGCCTGTAATCCTAGCACTCTGGGAGGCCTAGGAGGGAGGATTGCTTGAGCTCGGGAGTTGGGGACCAGCCTGAGCAAGAGCAAGACCCTGTCTCTATTAAAAATAGAATCATGTTACGCCTGTAGTCCCAGCTACTAGGGAGGCTGAGGCAGGAGGATCACCTGAGCCCAGAAGTTTGAGGTTGCAGTGAGCTGTAATGACGCCACTGCACTCTACCCAGGGTGACAGAGGGAGACTTTGTCTCAAAAAAATAAAAATAAAAAAATTTTTAAAATAGGAAAAAATGTTGAATGCAGCAAAGGAAAAAAAGATATATTACATACAGGGGAATTAAAATACCAGTGAAAGATGATTTATCAGCAATGATGGAGGCCAAAAGACAATGTAGTGACCTATTTAAAGTCCTGAAAGGATAAACCTATCAACCCAGAATTCTGTATTCCTCAAAAATATCTACAAAAAATGAAGAATGGGCATGGTGGCTCATGCCTGTAATCCTAGCATTTTGGGAGGCTGAGATGGCAGGATTGCTTGAGGCCAGGAGTTTGAGACCAGCCTGGGCAATGTTGCAAGACCCTTGTCTCTATAAAAAATTAAAAAATTAGCTAGGCACATTGGTGCATGCATACCTGTAGTCCCAGCTACTCGGGAGGCTGAGGCAGTTGCTTGAGCCTAGGAGTTCAAGGCTGCAGTGAGCTATGATTGCACCACTGCACTCCAGCCTGGGCAATAGAGCAAGACCCTATCTCTAAAAAGAAAAAAAAATGAAGGTGAAATAACATTTTTTCAGATAAACGTTAAGAGAATTCATTGCTAGGAGACCTGCATACCAAGGAATGCTAAAGAGAGTTCTTGAGGCTGAAGGGAAATGACAGCAAATGAAACTTGGATCCACAAAAAGGAATGAGGACTACCAGAAAGTAAATATATCGATAGATAGGTTTCATCCTCCAAAAGGACTTCGTGATGGAAGAATTTAAAGCTCTGAAAGGATAAAACTGTCCTTTGGTAGATGTGACTAAATTAAAATTTTAAACCTTTGTACTTCAAAACATCACAAAATTAAAGGACAAGTGTTTGGAGAAAGTAAATATTGAATTTTTAAAATTAAAGAGGAACATTAATATTCCAGTGTAAAAATGTGCAAAAAATATGAGTAAATAAAATACAGAAATAGTAAAGAGGATAGTACATGTGAACTGATGTTTCAATTGTTTGGTAATCAAAGAAATGGAAATTGAAGTACATAGCTATTAAAATAATAAAGGATACTGGTGAGAATTCAGGGAAATAAGCACCTTTCTGGCTGGTGGGAGTACAAATTGGAACAAAACAGTTTGATAGTCCTTTTCAAGAGAAGTCCATACCACCTACATATTAGAGATTCTTACACCAAGAGGTGGCTTATCCTGTCAGTGGGAGATTCTGGGGGAAGATCATTATTCAATGACTAATGTGAGATAACCAGCTAGCCATTTAGAAAATACATTTTGATCTCTACTTACTTCTAACATTAAAATAAACTCAAGTGGTTCAAAGATTTAAGCAAAAAAAACCCCAAAACAACAACAACAAAAAAAACCAAAAGAAAGAACTATAAAATTACCAGAAGAAAACATGATGGAATTTTAAAAATATCATCTTGGGGTGGGCAAGGCTTTTCTAAAGCAGGTGTAGAAACCAAAAGTCATAAAGAGAAAGATAAGTGAATTTGAGCACATAAAAACGTTTTGAAATTTTCTGCATTGGAAAATTGCCATATAACAAATACAGTTTTTTAAAAGATATATTTGACACATGATAACAAGGTTCCTTTGCATAGAACTAGGTCTTACACATTAATAAGGAAAAGTCCTGCAGCAAGATAGGGAAATGGGGTTAGTTCACAGAAAGTGAAATGTAAATGAGTTGTAATGAAAAAATGCTGTTAGTACAAATGTCTTTCCCATCAAAGCAAATGTTCCTCTTGGTTTCCTAATCTCACATACAAATACATAGCCATTAAAATTAAAATATTTTCTTTATTCCTCATCTTCTTCTGTCCTCTCAACATAAGCATGTGCTGAAGAAGTTAATAGCCTGTTAATGCTTTTGTAATGTAGAACACATCATTTAAAATAGAGAATCTTCTTTTCTTTGTCTTCTTTCATGATTCTTTCACTTGTGTATTAGGAGAACATCAGGCTTCAGTAGTGACCAAATTAGTGATCGATCAGTGGAAACTGTTGGGAATTCTCTGTACCTATTCTTTCTTCACTTTAAAAAAAAAAAAAAGGACTTTCCTCTTTCTGTTTCAACAGTGCTAGTAAATATTGTTGCATGCTACTTTTATTACATGCATATTTTAGAGGTGCTATACATCTGGATGTCAAACATCTAAAAAAGATGAAAATTAGAAGCTGTAGGTATTCTTTGCTCTTATATTTAGTATTTAGACCATCAGCACAAAATTATTGGATTTTCTCCATATTTTAACCTTTTTGAGAAGGGACAGAAGAAACTTAATTTTAGTTGAATAACGTAAGCAAAAACAGATATTTGACCATATAATGGGATTTCCTCTCAGGAAGTAATTTTTTTTTTTTTTTTTTTTTTTTGTCTGTAAACTTTTTGCCCAGCCTTCTCCATTTCTGGAGTACCCTAATGAGTCATAAGTCATTTAGGCACATAGGTGGCTATTAGATGCTGCTAAAGTGTTTATGGTTATGAGATGTTTACTGGTGCAGTATTTCAAATGTATAATTCTTGAAGTTGTAGAGTATCAAGATACTTAACATATTTTATGACTCCTGTAGCACTAATGGGGTAAAAGGTTCTTTTCACAGTTTAAAAATCTGGATGTAGTAAGTCTGTATGGCTTAATAAGGATCACAGAGTAGTAGTAACCCCAAAGCATCATTTATATGGCCAATATTTATTAGGCATCTGCTATAAGCTTCACATTGTGTAAGGCACTAGGAAAATGTCAGCTTATCTTACATTCCATTTCAGCTCACATTTAGCACTGTGCCAGGTTTTGTTATGCACTTCTAACACATGTCAATTTCACATTACTCTCACAATATCTATTTGAAGTGAGTGGAACTGTCCATTTGTAGTGGAGATCACAGACTTGGTAATGTATTTCATCTAGGAAATTATAACTAAAAGTAGCTGAGCCAGGTCTGACTCCCAAGTTCTCTTCTTTATATATCCAATACTGCATGTTTTTTGTTTGCCCTTCCAGATCCACTCTTAATTCACCCTTCTCTACCCTGCTGTGTGCCCCAGGAAGTTGACCTCTAAAGACTGCCTTAGAGGCAGTTGGCTTCTGGTTGAATTTAGTGTGAGGCACTGGCAGGTTATTGGAGCACCAGAGGAGAAAGAAGCTGGGTATTTATTCCTCCAGGTGCTATTGGGCAGTCCCTCTCTTGTTATTACTCCCTCACTGCCCCTTCATTCCCAGGGGTGACAGGAGTTTCCTGAGTACATCCCTGTTTGGTTCCTTTAACCCTGCCTATGCCTGTGTAAATGCACCCTTCAGTTACCTCTTTGAGATTGCTTTTTTTTTTGCCAGGACCCTAACTGATAACATACAGCTTTTCTTAAAACATGGGCTACTACAGTCACGCACCATGTAATGACATTTCAGTTAATGATGGACTACACATAATGATGGTGGTCCCATAAGATTATAATGGAGCTGAAAAATTCCTTTTGTATGTATGTTTAAATATGTTTAGATACACAGATACTTACCATTGTGTTACAGTTGCTTACATTATTTAGTATAGTAACACACTGTATAGGTTTGTAGCGTTGAGGCAATAGGCTATACCATATAGCCTAGTTGTGTAGTAGGCTGTACCATCTAGGTTTGTGCAAGTACATTCTGTGATGTTTGCACAATGACGAAATGACCTAATGACTCATTTCTCGGAGTGTATCCCCTTTGTTAAATATTAAATGACTATATTCGCATAGATTGAGTTTTCTGATTGTTCTTGTCTATCCTGTTTGTAAGTTGAGTATTTAAAATCTGATACACATTTTCATTTAAAACAATATTGTAATTGTTGGTTAGATGCTTCAGCTGGGATGTCCAACTTTTGTAATTTTTACAAAGTGTAAAAAATAGTATGGTGCCAAATTAAATGTATTTTATAATGAGGTTATACAAGGTTACTAGCATTTTTACTAGATCTTTGGTCCACCAGGTTTTGACACCTTTGTTTTGGGCCATTCCTACTTCTTAATTCTTCACACATTCCTCAAGAGGTAGAAAAAAATAGGAATCAAGAAATCTTGACTTTAAAGGGGTATAAACATTATGGACTGGAGAAGTTTAGGTAAGCAGGTTCAGGTCTTTTTCCTTTTCAATACCAATCTTAGGTGCTCCTCTTCAATGAAGTACATAAAAAGGTCAGGAGTGGGGCTTCTTTGCTAGTGATAAAACTAATTCTCCAGCCGGATTCTTTAGGGCAGTGAAAGTGTGTAGCAGCAATTGGCAGGGAGTCTTGAGTTACTTGTTGGAATTGTGCTAGACTGGGAAAAGGAGGGACATTTCTTATGGCTTAATTAATAGGTAACTGGAGTTTCTTATGACGTTGTTAGAGAAGTGTCTCTTTTGTGATTTTAGATACTTAGTTGAAAATACATAATTTGGAGTCTACTTGTATTTTACTAATTCTCTTCTATTTCAGTAGCCAGACTTTTCTAGCATCTTCGATTTTGAATCCATACTTTTATTTTAGGGGAAAGAGATCCCACTAATCCAATAGCCATAACATTATGGAGGCTGTATTAGTCAAGATTCTCCAGAGAAACAAACCAGTAGGCTGTATATATATACATAGAAAGAGATGTATTATGGAGGATTGACTCATGCAATTATAGAGGAAGAGAAGTCCCATGATCTGCTGTCTGCAAGCTGGAGGCCCAGGAAAGCTGGTGCAGTTTCAGTCCAAACCCAAAGGCCTGAGAACCAGGGGAGCCAGTCGTGGAAGTCCCAGTCTGAGTTCAAAGGCCTGAGAATCAGGAGCACTGGGGCAGGAGTAGATGGATGTCCCAGCTCAAGCAGAGAGCAAGTTCACCCTTCCTCTGTCTTTTTATTCTGTTCAGACCCTTAGCTGAGTAGACACTGCCCACCTGCATTGGTGAGGGCAATCTTCTTTACTCAGTCTACCTATTTAGCTGCTGATGGTCTCTTCTAGAAACACCCAATACAGACACATGCAGAAATAATATTTTACCAGCTAATCTGGGTATCCCTTCATCCAGTCAAGTTGATAGATAAAACTAACCATCACAGAGGCCAACCTAAGTTATCTTTCTCTCTTCACTACTTTTCTTCATGTTACCAATGCATTATAGCTTGACAAATCCTTGTGATAGTAAATTTATATAAAGAGCTTCCAAGGCTGGGGATTATTAAGAGTTAAGGATATTTTATACAATATCATCAAGTGCATTTACTGCCTCTCATCATCTGTTCCTGTTCCGAAACCGTGAACTATTCTGTTATATCCATGTAAACATTTAGGTTTCTATGTATAATTTATTCTATATTTAATCCAGTAGATCTCATTATTTGTATTTGTTGACCTAGTCTGAACTAATTGGACTTTTAATAGTATGTGTATGCCTAGGCAGTATGGCAATGAAATAAGACTGATTTTTCTGAGTCTTTGTTTTTCTGTCTGCAAAATGAGAATAATGAAAAAATGTATATGATGAAAATTTGTAAGTTTTATATCATTGAGGAGGGGAAGGAGGGATGGATATCTCCACACCTCTGGGGTGGTGGTATGAAATATTGACTATATCTTTTGAATCTTCTGTTATGTAGGCCTCTTAATCTTGTTCGGATGGCTTGCAAGATGGCTTCCTTTCTTTCAAGGTGAATTCTGTATTAACCTATAGTTTGTCAGTATGTCTCAAACACTCCCTCTAAATCTAGTAAAAATTGACTGGGCTATTTTTAAGAGATGTAGTAACAGAGACATAAATTTTAATTTTGTCTATATAGGTTTGTAATTATTAGTTTTAGGATAATATGTTTCTTCTCTAGATCATCACATTGAGCATAAGGGACCATGTCTCTTTTGTTAATGTGATAACAAAGTCCTTGTGATTGAGGTACTCCCAACCCCTTTTAGTCACATGCTTATAGACACTTCCTAGGATTATTTCTACAGAAGATAGTCATTAGATTATGTGGATTTCTTAATTTTTTTAAGAGGGTGTCACTCTGTTACCCAGCTGTACAATGGTATGATCATAGCTTACTACAGTCTCAAATTCCTGGGCTCAAGAGATTCTCCTGCCTCAGCCTCCCCAGTACCTGGTACTACGGGCACGTACTACCATGCCCAGCTAATTTTTTTTATTTTTTTGCAGAGGCAGGGTCTCGCTGTGTTGCCCAGGCTGGTCTCAAACTCCTCAAGTGATCCTCTCACCTCGACCTCCCAAAGTGCTGGGATAATAGGCATAAACTACTGTGCCTGGCTGGATTTTTTTTTATGTCTCTCTTATTTCCATACCATAGGTTGTGTTAACCTCACTGGTACCTAAAGTAATGAAAAACAAGGAGCCTTGTTTTGGGGCCAAGCATACAGGATTTTATTTTTAAGTGAAAGTTAGTTTAACAGAGTCTCTTTAGTATTAAAATATTAGTGGTTCTTAACCAGAGTGTGCAACCAAATTACTGAGGGAGATTTTCAAAATATACAAGCTCTGGACCCCTTCCCCAGAAATTTTGATTGAGTAGCTCTAGGACAATATACAGTATTGTTTGTGGGATTCAATTATTTATTTATTTATTAAACTATAATAGATATTCATGGTACAGTTTTAAACTATGCAGAAGGCAGAAAGTGAATACTGAAGATTGTATTCCTCAAGATCACCATTATTAATGGTTTCTTAACATATTTTCCTAGAAATTATGTATGCATTATATAAGCCTGTGTGGTTGTATTTTTTTTCTATAAATGGTCTTATACCATATATACTATTAATATTTTGCAGTGGTCATTGTTCATTCAGCATTCTATTTGAGGATCTTTCTGTATCATTACGCTTAAGTAGTGATTGGTTCATTTAAGTGCCCTGTTGGATACTTAATTATTTCCAGGTTTTGTGTTGGGGTTTTGTTGTTTTTGTTTTGTTTTCTTCTATCATGTAGGCTGCAGTGGATTTCCTTGCACAATGTATCTTGTACACTTGTAGCCTTATATCTTCTGCAGAAGAACTTTTACATGTAGGATTGCTGGTCAAAGAATATTTCCATTTTAAAGTTTAATAGATAATGTCAAATTGGTTCCCCAGAATTGTGATTTGCACTCCTTCCAACAATATGTGCAATACTTCTTCCACTACACACTCACCAACCCTTTACAACGTTTGTTGATCTAATATGCACAAAGATGGTATCTAATGTTTGAATTTTCATTTATTTAGTTGTGATTGTTGTTGAACACTGTTTCCTAATCTTCCTCATTTTTATGATTCTTTTTCTCCAGACTACCTGCTTGTATCTTTGCTCATTTTGCTCTTAGGTTGTACATCTTTTTCTTATTAATGTGTAAAAGCTTTGTATTATAAGGAAGTTTGTTATACATGTTTTCCTAATTTAGCAGGTCCTCTTACTTTATTTGTAGTATTTTTTACCATATAGGAATAGTAAATTTTTACTATTGAAATTTATTTCTTTTTCTTTGAGGCCTATATATTTGCAGTGTTTTAGAAAGGATTCCTGGGTTGGATGACCATATGTTCCGATTTGCCCCTGTTGTCTCAGTTTAAGTATTAGTACTATGTTCAGTCACTCTTATATGGTTCTTGTCTGGGTAATAAATTATATGGTTATTGAATTTCTAAAAGTGTGTATTTGGAAAAACTCCCCAGGTGATACTGCTAAGTACCACTGGTATAATATTTTAAATGATAAATTCTTAGGACAAGATCCAAGATGGATTCCCTATATAATTCTTTTCTGTAATACATGTACTGAACCTTGGAGTACAGAAAGCATTTTGAGATGCAAGACAAAGTAAAAATACATAAAGAAGAAAATGTGCGGGTAAACCTACCAATATACTCTATATTGTCCTCAGACTTAAAGAGGAGTGCTGCAAATAATGGGAAAATATAAACTGACAGGCATGAATAAAGTTTGCCTGAGTAGAATGTTTTTCCAGAAAACATTTGTTAATTGTGGTGTCAGTCATCCAAAAATGCACATTAGTCATTAGTTTGTGGGTCAGTGAATTATTATAAGTGAAAATACTTTTGTAACTAGTACAAATACTACACATATTAAGAGAGTTTTCTTTGTGCCTCCCCCCAAAAGGTAGCCACAATCCTGACTTCTAACATTGTAGATTAGTTCTGCCTGTTTTGAACTTTATATAAATTGAATTATAGCAATACTCTTTTGTGTGAGATTCTTTCTTGTTTGTATGTAGCAGTATTTTGTTCATTTTCATTGCTTTATAGTATACTAGATTGTGAATATACCACAACTTATTTATCCATTCTACTGTTGATGAAAATGTGTGTTGTTTCCAGTATTTTGACTATTATAACTAATGCCGCTGTGAACATTGTTGTATATGTCTTTTGATATATGTGTGCCTTCATTTCTGTTGTGCACTTATTTCTAGGAGTAAAATTGCTGGGCAATAGGGTATCTGTATGTTCCACTTCGGTGGATATTGTTAAATAGTTTTCCAAAGTAGTTGTGCTATTTTACCCTCCCACCAGTACTGTGAGAGTTTCTGTTCCTTGCTAACACTTGGAAACGTCAGTCTTAATTTTAGGCATCCTACTGAATGCGCAGTGGTCTCTCAGTGTGGCTTTAATATGTATTTCCCTGGTAACTGGTGACGTTGAGCACTTTTTCATATCCTTTTGTGAAATGCCTGTTAAGTCCTCTGCCCATTTTTCTATTGGATTGTCTACTTTTCCTTATTGATTTGTAAGTGTTCTTTACATATTCTGGATACTGTTCCTTTATTAGTTGTGTATGGCAAATGTCTTCTTCCACATCCTTAATACTGTCTCTTGATTTTATTATAGTCCAATTTATCAGTCTTTTTAGTACTTTTCTATGTTCTGTTTAAGAAATCTTTTCATTGAAATATTCTCTTCTGTTGTCTCTGAGAAGAAGCTTTAGGGTTTTACTTTTTGTATTTAGATTTGTGAACCATCTGGGATTGATTTTTTTTTTTTTTTTTTTTGAGACAGGGTCTCACTTTGTTGCCCAGACTAGAGTGCAGTGGCATCATCATAGCTCACTGCAACCTCAAACTTCTGGGCTCAAACAATCCCTCTGCCTCAGCCTCCTGAGTAGCTGAGACTATAGGCGTGTACCACCGTGCCCAGCTAATTTTTTTACTTCTTATGTAGAGACAGTATCTTGCTATGTTGCCCAGCCTGGTTTCGAACTCCTGGCCTCAAGTGATCCTTCTGCCTCAGCCTCCCAAAGTGCTAGGATTATAGGCATGAGCCACTGCACCTGGCCTGGAATCGATTTTTATGTATGGGTGAGCCATAGATTAAGTTCCTTTTCTTTTCTCAGATGGGTAACCAGTAGACATAGTACTTTTTTTTTTTTAAGGCCATTCTTAGCACTCAGCAATGTTACCTTTGTCATAAATCAAGTATTATATATATATATGGGACTTTTTTCTGGACTATGTTCTGTTCCATTGGTCTTTGTATCCATCCTTATAACATAGCACACTGTCTTAATTACTGCAACTTTATAATAAGTCATTATATCTGGCAGTCTAAGAGCCCCTCCTCCTACTTTGTTCTTCTGCAAGATTGTGTAAGCTATTCTTAGCCCTTTGTATTTGCATGTATATTTTATTGTCAGTTAAAAACAAGGACATCAATGCTGTGTGTGAAAACTAAAAACAATTAAAATAAAAGACAAGAACACAAAACTCCTAAAGGCACTGAGGAATCATTGAAGTCAGAGCAATAATGATCAGAAGTTCTATCTAAGATTTTAATAATGATTCGGTCAGCTCAAATCTAGAGAATCTTATTAAATTAAAGAATATCCTTGTTATTTCACCATTAGTTTTATATTCTTTTGTAGAATATAAAATTGGCCTTATTTTTTAAGAAAATACTAATGGTTAAAGAACATAGTTGTTTGAAATTTCATAGCGAGTTTGTGAGTTTATAAAAACATGCCAACTAAGAATACAATTAAATTAATTTTTTTTTTTATTTTTCAGAACATCTATGATAACAGTCTTCTGTAAATCGAACTTTTCAAGAATTCTCTGAAAGAACCACATAGGATTTCCTTATATCATGACTTAATCTGAATGCAAAAACAAGAAATAAGTTTTACCTCTAAATATAATGAAGGGCTATGTGTAAACACTGACCCTGACCTAATTCTCATGAGCATTTTAGACATGAGTTTACATCGGCAAATGGGTTCTGATCGAGATCTTCAGTCTTCTGCTTCATCTGTGAGTTTGCCTTCCGTCAAAAAGGCACCCAAAAAAAGAAGAATTTCAATAGGCTCTCTGTTTCGGAGGAAAAAGGATAACAAACGTAAATCAAGGGAGCTAAATGGCGGGGTGGATGGAATTGCAAGTATTGAAAGTATACATTCTGAAATGTGTACTGATAAGAACTCTATTTTCTCTACAAATACCTCTTCTGATAATGGATTAACTTCTATCAGCAAGCAAATTGGAGACTTTATAGAGTGTCCTTTGTGCCTTTTGCGGCATTCTAAAGACAGATTTCCTGATATAATGACTTGTCATCATAGATCTTGTGTGGATTGCTTACGACAATATCTAAGGATAGAAATCTCTGAAAGTAGAGTTAATATCAGTTGCCCAGAATGTACTGAACGGTTTAATCCTCATGATATTCGCTTGATATTAAGTGATGATGTCTTGATGGAAAAATACGAAGAATTCATGCTTAGACGGTGGCTTGTTGCGGATCCTGATTGTAGGTGGTGTCCAGCTCCAGACTGTGGGTAAGAAAATATTGTTTGATTTTCTTGAGTTAATTTTTTTTTCTCTGTGGGTAAAATAAGAATTTGCTGTTAGTCGAAAGACAAATCTTAACATGCCAGAGAATTCATTCAATAGACAGACATATCAAGTGCATACCATGTGTCAGGCATTATATTGTGTCTGTATTACATATTCACTTAAGAGCATTTTTAAAAGAAAAGGGTAAGATGGTAGAATACAGGATCTAGTTGTTATACAAAATTGGTTTTCCCCACTCATATGGAGAATTTTTGTTTTGGAATAAAAGATGAAGTGATCTGGGTTGTTTGTGGTGAGGGAGTTATTTGTGGTCATAAACTTAAATGACCCTTTTAAAAGGTACCTTAACATGTGCCATAGTGTGATGTGGTCATGTTGATACACATAAACATTTGCTAGTCTTAAGATCTAGAGATTATGTAATATTTCATTTGCCTCAAATTTTTGAATTACAAATACATTTTCCCAACATTTAAAATAAAATAATTTTGCTTACATATTTGATTATTATGTTAAACAGCAGCCCTGTTGGGAGAGCATTTATTATGTACAGTTGTCAGAACTAGGGAAAAAGTCATAAACTCTTTAAGAATAGTGATAGCCACAAACAATGTGATTTAGTAAGCCAGAGATTATAAATAAGAGTTTGGGAAACCCAGAATTTCCAAGATTATCTGAGCATAATCTCAGAGGCAAGGCTGGGATGTGAGTTTAATTTATGAAATTACAATTTCAGGACTCAGATTACCTGAATTGAATCCACTATTAAAAGCTTGTTGGGTAGTGAATTTTCAGATTACATCTAACCTATATTCCATAATTTAAATGAGTAATAAGTGTTTCCAGCCTGTGCAAATCCCAGTTTTCCCAGGTATCACTAGCACTTAACCATCCACCAGGGATTTCTGTATAATTTATGGCATTGAAAAATTACCTAATTAGTATTTTATGAATTCATTAGTTGTCTGTCGTACTCAGAGATGCTATTCAGTATCAGATTTGAATTATACTCTCCTATACTGCAGGGAACTTGTACTATGATATAAACAAACAATAAAATGATATATTAAAGTTCCTATCTAAACTGCGCCAAGGTTAGCTGTGCTTTCAGGTGTAATGGCGGAAGCAAACTCTGGGACCCCGACCCATGAAGGGCTAAACTCTCAAGAAAAACATGGGAAGAAAATAGGGATAATAAATAATAACTTCAAATAACTTGAGCAGGAAACAGTATTCTGCCAGAAAAACAGCTTAGATATGATTGTATCACTCTTGATCCCAGGGATCCCTGCATAGCAGTTTCACTGGTGCAAGTCATACTCTTGAAATTAGAGTAGATTTCAAGTTGGAGTGCAAATTTTAGGTTTAAAAAAACTTTTTGCAAGTCATTATAGCACATACTTCCATAGCAAGAGTTCACATACTGAGGAATATGCCTATGTTAGTGTTTCATCTGGAGGAGTGTGGTTTTCTAACCGTTCTTCATGAACCCCGGGGTGCACCAGGTGCTTTATGAATTCCTCTAAATGTTTAATAGCTTTAAAAAAATCTGAAATGATGGAACAAAGAAAAAGGAGGCTTAAGTGTCAGAACCTGCAACCAAGAGAAACTGAGACAATAAATCCAGGGGCACAAACTTTCTGGTTGCTAAAGAGCCGTATATTCTCTTGTGCTGGGTTGAATAATCACATCAGCATAATGGATGGTCACCACTGTCAACCTAATAGAAGACAATAGGCATGACTGAAACAGATTATAGTTTGTATAAGAACTTGATTTTTTAGGGGAAGTATGTCAAACCAACTGGCAAAGGATTGATTATTCAACATAAATTGTAAAAATTAATTATTTGAGGGGGAAAAATTAGATTGTCACCACACATAATAAATTACAATCAAAACAGATTAGAGAGGTAAGTTATGTAAATAAAAGGGAAAAAGTTAGACTAAAAGAATGTAGAAGTGAATGATTAGCTCTGTGGTCCCCAACCCCCAGGCCACAGAGCTCCTGCTGCACCCCCACATCCCCCCATCCACGGAAAAATTGGCTTCCGTGAAACTGGTCCCTGCTGCCAGAAAGGTTGGGGACCGCTAGCATTAGCTCACTTGGTGCCATGTTATCTATTAAATTGTGGGCAACATAGCAAGACCCCCATCTCTACAAAAAAAATTTTTTTTTAATTTAGCCAGGTACGGTGGCATACACCTGTAGTCCTAGCTACTCAGGAGGCTGAGGTGGGAGGATCACTTGAGCCCAGGAGTTCGAGGCTACAGTGAGCTATGATCATGCTACTGCACTCTAGCCTGGATGACAGCAAGACCCTGTCTCTTAAAAACAAAACAAAACAAAAAAACCCCAAAAAAACCCTACACATTTACTCTACAACTGAGAAATTCAATTCCTAGTTAAATACCATAGGGAAACTCTTTACTTGTGTACCAGGAGGTATGTTTAGGAATGTTCATAATAACAAATAAGAAAACACAAATGTTCGTTAACAATAGAATAGGTAAATACATTTAGTTTATTAGTTATCTCTTGAGATCTAGAAGAGAGAATGTGAACTTCAGGGGGCAACCAAGGAACTTCTGAAGCCACTAATAAATAAGGTAACCATAGGTTCTGATTTCCAGTTCATACTTATTATACTAGTGTGATTTTTAATAGCACTACCTTTCTCAAGTTGTTCCAGTTTAGGTTGTGAGTTAATATGATCACCCTACTGATAATATTCTTAACTTGTGTGGTAGATACAGGAGTATTTTTTTTATTATTATTTAGAAACCCTTTTATATGTATGATAGTTCTTAGTAAAATTAAAAATTTTTTCAGAAACTCATATTTTGGGATATTTTGACATATTTTCTTCTCATTGAGACTTCATTATTAGAAAGTAAAATGACTCAGTATCCTAAATATTTTGGAGAAGATAAAGGTTAACTCAAGTACAAAATATAAGATAATAGAAACACTACTTTAACAGAGTCTGTTATTATGAAAACAACCACTTGATTATTATATAAATTTGATGTAGAATTGTCCTTGATTAATTTGGCTCTACATTAATTTTTGGTGGTGTTGGTTGTCATTAGTCTTACCCATAAAGGTCAGAAAAACATGTTACAGAGATTAATTATGTATTTTCATTTATATTTGGTTTATGCTGGCTCTCTAGGTTGTTAAGAGCATATTTTGTATACTGAATGATGTTACAGGTTTTATGGTTGTGTTATGTAGAAAACATCACCCAGTAACATAAAATTTATATGTATACTTCAAAAACATGGAATACTACATGAGACTTCATTAAAAGTTAGTTTTACTTATGAAGAACATGTATACAGACCTGATTTTGAATCCCTATCCTAACATGTTGTTGTTATAAGGATTAAGTGAGGTAGATCTTTAATATTATTACTTGTAAAATTCCTAACACACAGTAAGCTTTACATAGTTGTTATTTATTGTTCCTCATCTTCAGAAATAAGTCATTCAGATATTTAATGCACCTATGTGCCAGGTACTGGAGATTATTAAATGAACAAAAGACAAAAATCCCTGCCCTCTTGGAGCTTATTAAAACCTTTGGAACCCACAGAGGGATATTTGTTATTAAAACTCCATGTATTATTTAAATCTGGCATAAGGAATATTGGTAAATATCTGAATATTTGGCAGTCATTCATAGAAATGCTTAGCCACAGTACCAGGACCACAGGCATATATTTAGTAACCCCTTTCATTGTACAACACACTTGAAAGATTTTTTCCTCAGAAATGCTAGATGTGAAATTAAGAATTTTTCATTTTGCATTTGATATTTGTCAATATGGCCATTTTCTGTATCTGACATTAATTTTACTTAAACATGTAGTTTAATATACCTTGAGAAATACTGTCCTTACCTCAGAATAGAAAAGAGAATTACCTGACCTCGTTTTCTATTTGAGATCTCTTGGGGTTTCTGGCCTAATATTCTTTCTACTCTTCTGAGGGCTAGGGCAGATTAAGCTTGTTTAAAGGACAGTATTTCTAAAAACCTCTCTTGGGAAGGGGCCTAAAGGACCAAATCTGAGTGCTGTGATTTAGCCAGTGTGAGGCTAGCTAGCCTGCTTTTAGGACATGACAGTCCTCACAGGTTCAGAGAAAAGTCTGGCCATGGCTAGGGAGAAAAATTGGGGTAAGAGACTCCAATGTAAAGAGGAGGAGAAGCATAGAAGCTACCTTGGGTGACAAATATCTAATTACCTTCTGCTTTAGAAGCCTAGTTTGTGCATTGTATAGGCAGGTAGCAAAATACTGGCATTTCAGTTTCTATCATCACATGGTTCACTTGGCTAAGGCCACCCTGTTACCAGCACTCATTATCCCTGTCATCTCGTGTGAGTGCTTCTGACTTGGCTGGGGAGCTTTGAATATACAGGACCATTTATTATACTAGCATGTAATTAATGACTTAATGTCTGTGAGCCCCTCAAGAGCAAAAAGAAAAAAAGGAAGTTTTTTTTGTTTTTGTTTTTTTGTAACCATAGGTTAACCCCATGCTCAATAAAAAAATTGTTGAATGAACCAGTCTGACTATATGCCACTAACTTAAGTCGTATACCTTGGGGTAATGCGATCAACCATAATCAAGTATGTATAGCTTCATGCTGGTTTGCTATGACATTTAAATAGCTGTCAGTGATAACTTACTCTGGTAGAGGATATTGTTCTTAATGGATAAAAAAAAAAAAATGGAGCCATAGGCTTAGGGACTAAAGAACATGTATTTTTAGAATTCTAATTAATGCCTATATGACTCTCATTCCTATTTGACAAAGAAGGGTTTTAGCCATACCTTGACCATCTTTTGACATGCTGAAAATGCTTTTGTAGGCTGATGTTTTACAAATTTTGCACAGATCACAGATCCAGCTTTGATTTTATCCAGAGGAAACAAGTATATGTGAATTAGAAAACAAATTTTGTGTATAGGGAGCCAAATGAATAAACTGTGTTGCAGGGGAAGTTGTAACTCATGACTGGTGATACATTGTATGTGTTAGAACACACAGTCTTAAAAGTATTCTAAGAGTTAATAGCTTGAACTGATAGTTTGCTCTTTTTAATTTATTCTTCTTCCTAACCATAAAATTAATCCAGGTATATTTTAACACCAAGTATTCAATATACTATATGGGTAGTTCTTTGAAGTTTAAAGTTCACATTATCTATGTCTTGACAGTGCACTAAACTTAAATCTAAGCATTTCAGATTTTTGGATTAGGGTTGCCCAACCTGTATACTACTCCTATACCAAACCTACACCAAACATTGTCAATTGGCCGGGCGTGGTGGCTCATGCCTGTAATCCTAGCACTCTGGGAGGCCAAGGCAGGAGGATTGCTTGAGCTCAGGAGTTTGAGACCAGCCTGAGCAAGACCAAGACCACGTCTCTACTAAAAATAGAAAAATTAGTGGGGCATCGTGGCATGTGCCTGTAATCCCAGCTGCTTGGGAGACTGAGACAGGAGGATCACTTGAGCTCAGGAGTTTGAGGTTGCAGTGAGCTACGATGACACCACCGCACTCTACCCGGGGAGACAGAGCAAGACTCTGTCTCAAAAAAACAAAACCAAAACAAACAAAAAATTGTCAATTGATACTAGATTTCTGGTGGTGTTCTAGGGAGTCAGTAAAAATAACATTCTTCTCCTCACACCCTCATTCAGAGCCGGCTTAATATATAAGACACAGGGGACCTGTTACCTTTTTCTTACTAATTAGTTGACTAAAAAATGTGGCTTTAGATATGCAGCCAAAATTAGATCCCTAAATTAGATAGACTTCCCCAACTAGTATCAGGCATGTAGGCCTGAGAACAACTGAGGGCTTACCCCTGCAGCATGTAGTGGAAAGAACAGAATGCATCCTCTCTATAGGATGCAGATGCTAAAAAAAGGAAACCAAGAGATGAGACTCACTTTGTCTAGACCTTCTCTCAAGTACATTAAATCAAGTAAGTCATTCCTTTTCCACTGGAGTGATCATAACTTCTTGAAAGTAGAAACGTAAGCCTATTGATTCTGATGTAAAACTTGACTTTTTCCCTTAACTGGATCAAATAATTTTGGTATTTCTGATTATATTTTCTTTGTTCTTTAAAAGTATGTTAAAAGCTTTATGCTTTTGGAAAAAAATTATTTTGGACTTCCAGATAATCTCTCTTCGTTCTTCTCATTTTTTAATCAAAATATTTATTGGGACTGTCTTATCTCTTAGAATCATATTTCATTTTAGATATGTTTTTTCCCTCATTTGTTCATTCATAAGGAATTTGTTCCAGGTGGAATATACCACCCTAGCTGGTATCCCTACTTCCTCAATGTTATCAATGGTACAATTTGTAAGACACTAGTACTTTGAAACTCTCCCAGGAAATAAATGTCATGGTCAAATAAATATAGGAAATCCTACTATATACGGAACATTGCTAAAAATTCTTTTAGCAAATCCTATAGTAAAAAACAAATAATAAACCACTTTAATTTTGCTTCGCATTTTTCTAACTTGACCACTATGTCCTTTCTTAGTATGGATCACCTATTAACAATCCAGTGAACAGAAGATACTTTTGGAAAGCCTGCCCTATTTCAGTCCTTTCCTATCTTCCCCACTTTAATTCTATCCTTCCACTCCTGCTAAGCAGGAAGGTTTAAGCATTTCAAGTACAGTAGCTAGAAACCTTCAGCTAAAGGATAGAGAAGGAAGGTAAGGCTTGAGTTAAATAATGGACCATAGAAGGAAATGGAGCTATTTACTAAACCAAGATTTGGGCGCTGTTTAAACCACAGATATTTAGTTATTTAACCACTACTATTCAGTTATTTCTGTGACTTTCTGCTGAGCCTGTTCTTTGTTCAAATAACACATACTGCACTAGAGCAGAGAAATTCCTGAAATTTTCTGTAAAGCAAGTGTTTTGTATTTAATTTAGTTTTACCATTTGCTTTAATTATAATTTGAGAGCTGTTTTTCAGTGGAAAATAAATTTGGCTCCCACATAATGAAAATCTTCAAGAGACCTAACATTCTGTTTTCAGAATGTGTGACTGCTAGGTACATTTAATTCCTTGATATGTTACAGATTGTATCTAATACAGTTATTCTTAGAATTGAATACCTATGAACATGAAACACTTACATAGTAAGCACTCAAGAATTGTTGGCGTAAGAAAAAGCTAGATTAACTTTTACAGTAATCAAAATATACATTTGTGAAAAAATTTGTCAGTATTACTAAGGATAATCCTGTTCTTCTTTAGAATTTACAGATTCAGTAGACTTTAGGACATCTTTGCTTTTCCATTAAAAAAAAAATACTGAGAAGTAGCATAAAACAAGTTTGATATACTTTATCTCTAACATTTGAGTACATATAATGTACCATGAACTAAACTCTCTCTACCTCTTTAACCCTACCCCTCCTCTCTCTCCTTCTCTTCCCCTCTTTCTTGCTCTCCCCTACCCCAAACACTACAAACGTTATCTTATTTAAATCTCACAACTCTTTTTATTACCATGTCCTAATTTGGGGGATGCATTTTGACCAAATGCCAAGTGGTCAAATGTTAAATCAATATTCCTCCAAGACCAGAGTCAAACATCACCATCATGGTATGATGAACTTCTGGGATACAAGAATAGATGGAAATTTTTATTTTAAAAAATAATTTTTAAAAATTAGCAATCAAATAGTAAATGTTTGACATGATAGTGCAGGAATGATAATTTCCCTACACTGTCAGCTGTTAGTTTACTCCTAATAATTATACTGCATATTTTAAAAATTCTAAATAGATACTCACTTTAATCATATCCCTATTCTTGTTCATAGCAGAATGTATAATTCAGGATAGAGTTTTGTAGTAATATATTTTATAGGAGGAACACTGTATTTAGGATACAATGTTTGAATAAATCTCGAAAATCTTGTTCTCTGTAAGTAGTCATTTTCAATAAGCTTAGGTCTCTAGACTAAATACCATAAGGAATTATCATCTTAAAGCAATTTATGAAGTTGTTTTGAAGTTTAATTATTGAGAAGAAAAGGTGTTTCAGGTCCCCAGTTTTCTCTCAGTTTTCTTGCCAAACACCTTTATATTTTTATGGATATTGTACCAGATTTGGGAACTTGTCATGAAATTTTTGAAGGGCATAGTTGACATTCTGCTTTTCTGCTTTTAATTTTTCTTGTCAAGATGTGAAGAATTCCCCAATAGGACTTTTTTTTTTTTTTTAAGACTCATAGTCTAAATCATTAATTAAAAATTAAGTCAGTTCTTAAAAGTTTTATTTAGTGATAAGAATACTAATATAGTGAACAACCTCTGCAAAGGTTAGAATTTTGATATCTAATTTCTACTAATCTACCTAATATTTTTAGAAATATTTATTTGCTCATAAAGGATATATTCTTCCTAAATTTATCTAGATAAAGCACTCTCAGTGTTCATATTAACTCTAGGTCTATTTCCCTATTTAATTATTTGAAAGTTAAGCTTGTACCTGAATTTGGCTTTTACAATCATCACTGAAGATTACAGCATTTTATTCTTGTAATATAATGTACATTAATACTTCAGTTATCCTGTAAAATTTCATTATATAAAAGATTTCTACTCTTAAGTTATGTCTGGAATGCCAATGTTTATTTTAAAATGAGTATTTAAACGTTAATATTCAATCCAAATGACAAACATTATTTATATTATTGATGTAGAAATGATGGTAACTTGTATGATCACATGGTCATTAGTCATGAACAAGTGCAGGGGTACTAGAAGTGTCATTGAAGCAGTCGTTTGCTAATTTGGCCGTCCAAAGGCCAAGGCCAAACTAACTTGATGATTTTGGCTCAATACTGAGGCTAAGCTGAACTTCAGTGAATCCCTATTTTATGTATGGGAAAACTTAGTTGTAGGGACATTGTGTAACTTACATAAAATTACACAGGTAATAAGTGGTGGAAGTGGAATTTGGACCAGCTAGCCTACACCTCTCTTCTGCCTTTGTAAATTGTGATCAACTTCAGAAAATAGTTGGTCTTGCATTGTCCCCCCATACACAGATTTCCCCATTCTGCCCCTCCTCTTCCCCTCCTCCCTTCCTTCAATAAAAGTAGGTTAGAGAAGAGGTATTGAAGACAATGCCATTTCCTTTTCACTGAAATTACTGTTTTAAACAACTTTATTTTAGATCATAGATACTTTAGATAATAACTTTGATAGAAAATAAAGTATAGGGTGTTTTTTTCTGGGACTGCAATGAATAAGCTCACTTGGAAATCTTAAAGCTCAGGGAAATGAAGCTATACCAAATTACCCAATGTTGATATAAATTGCCTTTAATTCAGTCCTGTTTGAATATATCTATGATAGAGAATGGTAATTTGATTCAATCTTGTTTGAACATATCTATGATAGAGAATGGTAATTAGAGACTTGGTCTATCAGAAATAAAATGGAATTTGAGATGTAAAGTTTAAGTTTGAAGGGTGAGGTACTAAGGGAGCAACAGGTAATGAAGGAACTCCCTGACTCTTAAAATCTTGCATAATTTTTAGATTATCTTGAAATTTAATAAAATCTCAGTTACAATTATTACTTAAATTTTATTGCCAGTCACGAGAGGAGCTCTGAAAACTCCCCTAAATTTCTAGGCAAAAGGAAATGTTTGGTATTTACAAAAGCCTCTTATACACAGGTAAGATTTTTGTGTTGCTGTTTTCAAAGAGAACTAGAACCCCCTAGAAATTTTTTTAATTGAAAGTTTTATTGAGATAATTGTAGATTCACATACAGATGTATGAAATAATTCAGAGAGATCCTATGTACCCTTCACACTGTTTGCCTCAGTGGTACCATTTTACAAAGCTATAGAACAATATCACAACCAGGATATTGGCAGAGGTATGATCTACCAATCTTAATTAAATTTTACCAGTTTTACTTGTACTTAATTTTTGTGTGTGTTTGTTTAGTTATATAGCATTTTATCATGTGTAGGTTTGTTTATCCACTAGCACAGTAAAGGTACTGAACACTTCCATCACAACAAAGATCCCTCATGTTACTCTTTTATAACTGCATCTACTTCCCTCTAACTCTCTCCCCTTCCTAATCCTAGTCCCTAACCTCTAGCAACTACTCATCTGTTTTTCATTTCTAAAATGTTGTCATTTCAAAAATGTTATATAAATGGAATCATACAGTGTGTAACTTTTTGAGATTGACTTCTTTTTTCACTTAGCATAATTCCCCAGAGATTCAGCTATTTCCTGTATCAGTAATTTCTTTTTGTTGTTGATTGTGTATATGCACCATAGTTTGTTGAACCATTTACCTCTTGAAGGACATCTGGGCTTGTTTTTAGCTATTGTGAATAAAGCTATTGTTTTTAGCTTTTTTTTTAGCTATTGTGAATAAAGCTGCTGTGAACATTCATATACAGGTTTTTGTGTGAACATAAATATTAGCTCAGAGAATAGGTATTAGGGCTAGTCACAGATCTTCTATTCTCAGTCTTTCTTTTATCTGAACCAAAACCAAAACAAAAAACAAAAAAACCCCAATTTCTTGATAGAGAAATTCCAGTTGGGGCACTTTGGTAGGAGATTGGCACCAAAGACCACTTTTACCATGCATGTTAGAATAAAAATGTGAGAATTTATTCATGAACATGAGATTATCACATAATTTATAAAATTGGTATAGTGTACCGTTAACTGACAGGTGTAGCTTATTCATAATCATTACATTTTTAAATAAGTAATCTTTTTCTTTTAACCTTTCTGTTTTTAAAAGTAACAAGGAATTGTAGAAAATCAGAAATGTATAAATACATAAAGAAGAAAATTAAAACCCCAATACTAGGAAAACCACTGTTAAGATTTTTGGTGTTTTCTAGTCTTTTCTGTGTGTATACAATAGTGTACTAATTTAATATAGTTTTTATAAAATTGGGATTAGGCTAAATACAGTTTGGTATCCTGCTTAAAAGTTGAAAGGTAAGAGGTAAAAACTGAACTTTTAAAATATTTTAAAGCCGTTTATGTCTTCATTTGTAAACTGTTAATTTTTCCCCCCATTTTTATATTTTTGAGATAGGGTTTATGACTGTTAATGCATAAATAGAAAATGTTTCTCAGGAATAACATTTTAGTTGATAATTTTTTTACTTAATATCTCTTGTTTTATGTCACATTTTAAATTGTTTTTCTTGTTTTCAAGATATGCTGTGATAGCATTTGGATGTGCCAGCTGTCCAAAATTAACTTGTGGGAGAGAAGGCTGTGGAACAGAGTTTTGCTACCACTGTAAACAGATTTGGCATCCCAACCAGACCTGTGATGCTGCTCGACAAGAGAGAGCCCAGAGTTTACGTTTGAGAACTATACGTTCTTCATCCATTAGTTATAGTCAAGAGTCTGGAGCAGCAGGTATTTATGTCTGATTTTTTATAATAAAATAATTGACACATACAGAACACTAGTTATTTTAATATAAAAAAGTATTCAGTTCCTGTTTTACCTTCACTTTTCAAAAGTGATTTATTTTTCAAGTGTATTTCTGTCCCAGAAGCACTCATTCTTTCTTGTGAAAGAAAGTGGTTCTGAGAGTGGAAAGATTTTTTTGCCCAAAAAGAAGGAAATAAGGAGTGTCTTGATGATATTATATAACTGATAGCCAAAGATAGTCCAAAACTGTTGATTATAAAGATATCTTACGTAAGACTTAGCAAATATATTTCTAATAAAATATTAATTTTAAATATATCATCTTTATTTCTAATTGTATAAATATCACAAAATTACAGATTTAAAACAGTATTTATTCTTGGAATCTTTTTCATTTAAATATTTTGTGAAATATATTTTTTACTTACAGATATCTAGTCCCAGAAACCAAGTATATAAAAATGATACCTTAGTGGAGAGGTCACTAAGAACTTCAAAGTGTCTTTGGCCAGGAATTTAAAAGTTTCCCTGGGGATCTATACATGTGTAATGTATGCATCTTATAAATCTCAAAAATGTTTGAAAAATCTGAACACCTTAATGCTCTTTGAATAAAAATTTTAAAAATTAATATTTCATGTTGACAGAATTTTATTGTTTATTGGAATTTCAGTCCTTTTTCAAAAAAATGTTTTTCTTGCTGATTGTGACAGAGAAAAATGAATTGAAAAATTGAAAAATACAGAAATTTATTAAGAAAACAATTTACATTCCCACCAGCAGTGTACTAAGATAATCATCATGTACTCTATGCTACTAGAAAAAAAGTCTTATTAAACTTTAACACAGAATATTCAACATTTAATACTCCATGTAATATACATGGATTTGCATACTTTTTTGCTGACTGACTTGTTTCTGTTTCCTTTCCTGAAGATTTGGGGTAGAATTCAAACGTATTAGTAGTAATTTTTAGGTATGGGTCCAGAAGCAATTTGGAGAGGACCTGAATACACCTAAACTGTCCCCTGAAGAGTTAGAAGTAGCCATTGGGTAGTTCACTTGCAAATGATTTCCCTCTCCTATAAGTCGGGGGGTGGGTATTTATTGGTTATAGGACACACAGTCATACAGAGTAAGAGAGAATGGACTCTGGAATCAGACTCCTGGATTCAAATCCCAGATTCTTCACTTACTCTTTGGGTAACCCTGAGCAAGTTACTTGCCTCATCTTTAAAATGAAGATACTAACAATACTTACATCTATAGGGTTGAAACATTTTCTGGCTCATAGTAAGTGCTCTGGCTACATGAGGTAGGGAAACTTAGAGAAACCACAGTCACCTGCCAGAAATTTGAGTATATCTGGACCACCAGTAAATAAAAAATGACTGAGAGATGCTTTCATTTTTTAAAATAAACATCATGACTTAGTTATCCAAATGAATATTGGTATTCTTTAAAGTAGTCACCATGGGAGATTTTATGTTTATTTTAGGACTGTTATGCTGGAATGTCTTATTGGCATAACCTTGAGATTATGTCAATTTAATGTCAGTTTGATTTGACAATTTGAATTCTGAGAATGACCAAGAGTTCTTTTAGAGCTAAGTCTAACATCTAGAGTCTTATAACAGGTTAAATCATTGGTTTGGGGTGGATCCAAAGTAAGATGTGACTATATGATCATGAGAGTGATTTTTTTAATATAAAGTAGCTTTGAAGAGAATTCTGAACAAAACACTGCCAAATGATTTGAGCCAAACAGTAGCAGTGTCGGAATAAATAATCCCAAGGTGATTATTTTAAAAATAAAATTCATTTGGAATTTGTTGCATGTTTGTTTAAAAATCTTATCTCATAGTTCTAAAAATTTAAAGTCCATCCATGCATTTTTACCTACAATGCTTCAAAAATCAAAGCTCTCAGAACAAATGGCTCTGTGATAGTTTCTTTTGATGTAATCTATAAAGAATTAAAAACTTGAACTTGGCTTCTCACAGACCTGTGAAAAGAGAAAAAGGAGAGGGAGCTAGCATCTAAAATGGTTTTATTAATCACTGTTATTCCAGATATCTTGGTATTCTTTGTTTCCCATTATTATGATACATCAAAAAATTGGTTGCACTTTTAATAATAATTGGTTGGTAAAATAATAATATTGATTGGTTGGTTATTTCTTTCTAATCAGTCTTATGTGCTTAATTATGATTAAGCACAGTGAAGATAAATATGTGCTTAATCATAAAGGTACATTAAATAATTTATGTTATAATGTTTATGTTTGTCTTTAAACGGTGACAGTGTTGCATCCATGTGAGACTCTTACAGCTGCGAGGGGGTTTATGCACTTGAAGTTACATTTTAAATGAACCACATATTTTTTATTACTGTATTTTTTCCCTTTTATAAAAATATATTTAATTGGCTCCCCACCCCCACCCTTATGCCCTCCTACTACCATCCTAAGATATAACCATTGTTAACATTTGAGAACATAGTGTTTCATAACCTGTTGTTTTTTCGTAATATGGCAATGATCCATATTTTAACAGTAAACATAAATGTAGTAATCAAAAGAGACAAAAGCTTTGCCAGACTTTTTAAATAGAAGTGGGAAACTTTTTTACTATCAAGGAACTGTGGCTTAATTGATGCTTGGGGAATGGGGGATCAATTGATCACATAATCAGCAAAGCAGTTTCATTTATTTTTGCATTATGAGAATATTTGGAGAGAAATTATCATCATATAATGTGCACAGTACATTTTTTTTTCTAATTTGTTGGTTTGAGGAAAGAGGCAAAGCAAATAAAACAGCCTTTCATAGATAAATAAGTATACAGAGAATGAATAATGTGGGTACCAATACAAAGAGACCTATCAAAAATACATCTCTTATGGTGTTCTCTAGCATGTAATATTAGCATATTAAAAGGCTGGTTTTTGCTTTTAGAACCCTAAGAATAAATGGGTATGTTACCTTTTGGTTTATTCCACATATTGGTTAGATCAGAACCAAAGCTTGCATGTATTATATTTACTCCCACCTCTAATTGAGATATCTACTACTTGAATATGCTCTAGAATGAAGAAGTTTATCAGTTAACATGCTGCTTAAGCAGATAGGATTAGCATTTCTTTAATTTGATATACTAGATGTTGTATCAGGTATAAAAGCCAGCTTTTTTTTTAATTCATACCCCAGTATTTAAAAATTTTTAATGCAGACTTTTATGTTTTTTGGATCATTTAAATTACAACTTATGGATATTTTTAATTTTTATATTCTAGTAATTGTCATTTGTCTTGATCTGGCTGCATAGAGTTATCAGTTTGCTCAAAAGTCCTTGAATTGGTAAAATACTAATTGTGAGCACTGACCAGTTCTTAAGGTAAAAAACAGCTTTGGCTCTAGAAGAAGTGCTAAGGAAACCTGAATTCACTGATAAAGCACAGGTAAAATTTGACTATAAAATTTGTAGAAAGGAGAATAGAATATAGCTTAATGCTTATAATGTAATAAATTGGAACAAGTACTTAAATTCAGTGATTAGCACTATAAATATCTTTTCTAAACTGTCTCTGTGTAGTTAGAAAATATAGCTGGCTAATAGTAACAGTTCAAAATAGTTGTATAATTTGAGATAACTCTTCTTCTGTGTCAGTGATTCCTAAAGTTATATACCACTTGATTTTACCTTGGCTCCATTATGAATTGTAACTGTATTACTATACAAGGAGCATACACCAACAACACATGAATAAATAAGTGAATAAATGAACAAAAAGGACAAAAACAACTAATTAAAAACATTCATGAGCATAACTAAGAGTGATTGCTTTTATTCTGAAACTGTTGTCTGTGGTTTATAGTGTTTATAACCATGTGACCCTTCCTTAATCTCTTACTCCTCCCTTTTATTCTGGTACTGATTCTTCACAAGGTCCATCTATCTATTGTTTGAAGTAAAATACTGAGAAAAAGCTGCTTTTCTAAAGATACCTGTATTATTATTTTTATAGTGCATATAGTTAATATTATTAGAAGAAGGAAGTGAATTTATAGTGCTTTGGATATAGTGCTTCAGATTAATATCACATTGTCACTTCCTGATAATATTCATTCACTAAAGGAATAGTATATAGAATATCCACATTTGAGTTAAGTGGAGATGGTTGGAAAAATTCTAGAACAGGAAATGCCACTCAGAGAAGACAGCTTTATGGGGTCAGGACAAAGACAACTTCACATAGTTCACAATTTGCCTAGAGCTATCCTTGATTTTCCTTTCTCTTTTTATTCTTTTGTTATTTTTTGTTATCATTGTTTTACTGCTGTGTTTGAAGAATATTTATATCTTGAAATTTTAATGTCAAATATATTCCCTTTCTTAGAACGGAAAAAATGCTTTATATACTAAAAACAGAAGGTTAAAGCTATCAGTTAACAAACTATATACATCTTTAAGATTTTATGGCAGTGCTGCAGTTGATCATCTACTGGAAATTATTTTTAGGCCAGTTTTATATACTTACGAGATCTCCATGTGTTCCTAACAGCTGATGATATAAAGCCATGTCCACGATGCGCTGCTTATATAATAAAGATGAATGATGGAAGCTGCAATCACATGACATGTGCTGTTTGTGGCTGTGAGTTTTGTTGGTTGTGTATGAAAGAAATTTCAGATTTACATTATCTAAGGTAAGTTTCTAGAAGGAACTGTTTATACGTAAATATTTTATATTGTAAGACAAAATAACTTTTTTTGGAGAAAGTGTTATCCTAATCATTTTTAAACTTGAAATTTATAAAATACTTAAAGGGATTGTTTTTATTCTTGTTACATAATTTTTGTTTTTTTGAGACAGGGTCTCACTATATTGCCCAGGCTAAAGTGCAGTGGCATCATCATAGCTCACTGCACCTCAAACTCCTGGGCTCAAGTGATCCTCTTGCCTCAGCCTCCCAAGTAGCTGGGACTATAGGCATATGCCACCACAGCTGGCTACTTTTTAAATTTTTTGCAGACAGTGTTGCTGTGTTGCTCAGGCTGGTCTTGAACTCCTGGCCTCAAGTGATCCTCCTGTCTTGGCCTCCCAAAGTGCTAGGATTACAGGCATAAACCACCATGCCCAGCCTTGGTACATGAATTTAAAAGGAACCAGATTATTATGCTAGTCATTTGGAATTAATATCTTGTCAAAAATACGAAGTGGAGATTTCCTTTTTTTGTTTGTTTGGTTTTTGTTTTTGTGTTTTTGGTTAAACTAGAATGCTAGTATTTAATACCCTATGTAATTATGCTATGTCATTAAATATTTCCATTTAATTTTCTCATATATAAATTTCCTCATTCAGGGCACAAAGTGAGTTTATGATATAATCAGATAATGCCTAACATAGGGATAAAATAAGCCTGTTTTGCATTAATTTCCTCTTCAAAAACTAACTTAAGTTCTTGAGGGTAATGGAGGACTAGGGATAAATTTTTAATGTGAATCCCAGCTATCAATATCTTAATATAATTTAATTGTGATTCTTACCTTAACTTGTTGGCTTTTCATGAACTCAGAATTCAAAGAAAGGGGGGAAAAAACCCTAAGTATGAGAAGTTTTTTTTGGTAGTCATTGATTTAGTGTATTGTAGTAATTTGTTGCTGTGATGCTTGACAGCAGTTACTTAACATTATAATTTTTTCTATTAGTCCATCAGGATGTACTTTTTGGGGGAAGAAACCCTGGAGCAGAAAGAAGAAAATATTGTGGCAGCTGGGAACACTTGTTGGTGCTCCTGTAGGAATTGCTTTAATAGCTGGCATTGCTATTCCTGCAATGATTATTGGCATTCCTGTGTATGTGGGCCGTAAGGTAAAATGCATACTTCCTTGTTAGTTCACTATCTTATTCTAAATTTTTAGGTGTATTTCTTTAGTATTGATGAATTTTTGCTTTTTTCGTTTGTTTTTAGAGAAAGAGTATTTTTAGTTTCTTCAGTATAAAACAGTTATTATTTTTTCACAAGATAATAAATTTTAAGTGTCTGGCAAGCATATATGCATAAAAAGCAGACTTGCTTTAAAATTATCTGAATCTGAAAACTTTAGTATATTTGCAATATAAAACCAACTTTGAGTATCAAGTATTAAGGTGAGGATACATGCCTAATATTTTTCTTATGGATATATCCTTGTAAAGTCAGGTCTGTGAGATCTTTTCAATGAAAGTAGCTAAATAACATATGCCCTCAGGCAAAGAATAATTAGCCAATTCTTGAATTATTTCCACTTTAGTTCAAAGCTTTTTTTTTCTCTTGGATTACTGCTGTTAATAAATATGCTATTTTGTAGATTATAACAGTCTTGTGAAAGTCCAATCACCAGTATTTATCAGTGAGCACCACTGGTCTGTCATTGATGAATTATAATTATACTTTATTAGCTAAGCACATAATTCTTTTTTAAAGGGCTAATGGATAATTTATGAAGTCCTAAGAAGTCTGCTACTGTCTAAATTAATAAAATCTTAGAATTGATAGGTAACTTTAGAAATTATCTTATCCCAACCTTGTACCCAAGCAGAACAAAGAATTGCAATTTTTAAAAAGGAAACTAATAGTTGTCAGCCCATGTTGTGCGATAGGTATTTTATGTGTTTGACTCATTTTAACCTTGCAGCAGTCTGGGTATTTTTGTCTCTAATTTATGTGTTAGAATATTGAGGTTTAGGTAAGTATATGTAATTTTTCTTTAGTTACAGTAAAATAAGTAGAGCTGAAATTTGAACCCCCCAGATGCATCAATTCTTTTCCTGATAAGTTTCATTAGCCATTTGGGAACTCAGTGATGGGGAACAGACCAACTGATGAGGCAGCTCATTCTGTTGTCAAATGGCTGTTAATTGTTAGAAAATTCTTATGTTGAGTCAGAATCTGTTTCCCTTTAAATTGTTTCCTTTAATTCTCTTTTTGACTTTTGGGACCAAACTCAGGATAAGGTTGATCCTCTATATTACAGCCAAATTTTTTTATGCAACATATATTTATAATCAGAAAAATAACAATATATACTATTTTTTAAAAATTAGTTTTGGGACTGATGACATACATAGATATTTATAAGCCAAATATTTATTTCAGAAGGTTTTGAGTGAGTAAACCTAAACTTTAAAACATCTCAATGGATTCATCAGCAGTGAGCTTGAATAAAGAAAAAAAAAATCTCAACTAGAATAGCTGATTATAATAATTTTCATGTAGTTATCCAAAGCAAGGCTCTGCTGAAAACAGAACTTGTTTATTCAGATACTTAGAAGTAGAAAGGAAAGAGAGACTGTTGTACTGAACATACCTACAAATAATTTATAGAGGGGAGATTATTTACCTCATTGTTCAAGTCTTAGGTGCAGTTACAAGTCTCCTTTTTTTTTCAAACATGTACCCAAAGGGTTGCAAGTTGATGAATTAGTTTTCCATTGAAACAATGTTCGGTGGTGTTTAGGTATCCCAGCCAGCCCAGGAAGACCTCCTACTAAGTCGATAGAGTACCCAAAAGCTGAGCCTTCATTTACAATAAGAAATAGAAAATGTGGCAAAAAATAGTAGACAGGAAAAGTTAAATTGAACTAGAAATAGTGGGTGGGGTGATGTGATGACTATAATTGAACATTGGTGCTTGAGGTTGAAAAATTTTCTGGAAGACTCCTTTCTCTTGGTAGCCTGCCTTTGTAAATCTGCTCCATCAGTTTGTAGCTTTGGCTTTTCTCTGCTTCAGTGCTGAGTTTCCCAGGAATGGGAGTGGGGAGGAGCAGGAGGTAGCTGCAGTACTGAAGGGTAACAAAAGGTACCTTGGGAAGGTCTGCCATCTCTGCCTGTATGGACTGTGTAGGGAAGTGAGGAGGTTCATTCCTTGGGAACACAGTCAATGCTGGGAAATGGGATTCTGACTACAAAGTTGAAATGTTCCTTGTCCCATGCATGCTTTACCCACCTCCCAACCCAGCTTGTCCCCTGTTTCATATATCCCACAAGACTCATTGTACTTTACAGCCTTCAAAATAACCACATCATAATAGGTTATTTTATTGTTTCATCTGTAGTATCATTTATATGTCAAATATTTTATTTTAGAGACTACCTATATGTTTTTGAGGCTGTTTTCAATCTGTCCTGAAACAGAGGGGGAAAATATGCTTTATTAGCATTTGCAAACCATTAGAATAAAGATACTGAGCTATTTCCCAAAGTTTATATAATGCCTCACAAGCCACTTTTGTGGTGATATATTATATGCTATTTATTAGCACCTATACTGTACAAAGACGCTAAGTAGATCCATTTTCTGTCCTCTTGTAGCCATTATTTATTCTCTTTTTTTCTTTCTTTACCCCTTACTTTGAGCTATAAATGAGAGGCCAGGATTTTTAGTCATTTGTTAATATTTGTCTCCATAGAAAGGGATCTGAGAAAAAATTATTCTATTTAGTGTTATTTGTTTATTAGAACTTTTTAAGATGAATTTTTAAAAAAAGATAGTGGGAACCTCCCCTAAGAGCCAATTTTTACCATTTAGGGAATCTTATTTAGAAAGAAACCTGTGGAATGTTAAACTTCTTAGAAGCATCCTGTTAGCGAAACATCCAAGTCACAACTGTGTTGAAAATAATATTCTTAATTTCTTCTTCTTTGCTTAATACATGATTATACTACTGTTGAATAAAATTATAAAGACTACTTTTTCTCAAGATTTTTAAAATTAAACAAAGTAAAATCTATTAAATTATTATCTTCTTAAGAAAGCAAAGTATTAATGAGGAGCTAATTATCTATAAGAACGTGGTTTAAGAACAATAGTAGGTTTACCTTGATTAGGACACTCAACTATGAAACTGTATGAGAAATCACTTTAAACTTCTAGCAAATGATATATCACCTAAATATGTAATATATTTTCTCTTTAATCCCCCACTCCCATTTCTATTTTTAATTCAAGATACATAATCGATATGAAGGCAAGGATGTTTCAAAGCACAAACGGAATTTGGCCATAGCAGGTGGTGTAACATTGTCTGTAATCGTATCTCCAGTAGTAGCTGCAGTGACTGTAGGTAAGAAAATGCTGAAAAATACTAATTACCTCGAATTTTATGGAGTTAAAGTTTTGTGAAAGGAATATTTAAAACAAAGTGTGTTATATTGTTGTTAACTATAAGAGGGTTACATTTTTATTTATTTAAGGACAATTTAAGTTGAGCCTACAGAAAATCTCTCGTTGATTGAAAGTGTTATAGACTCAAGAGCCTAGCCTTAGAGTAGTTAGTAAATTGTTAGTGGCCGCTACCCTTTTTTCTCCCCAAATACAGTTCAGAGACCTGGCACTTAAAAAGAAAAAAGTTTACATCTCCTTATCTTTTTTTTTTTCCCCTTGTGTGTGTCACCTTGAAAGTCCAGGAGCCTTGAATTTGCTTGTGTTCCTTAACAGCTGGGTAAATCCACTTTTGGCAAGTGTTCCAGCCAAATTTTCAGAACCCTAGCACTTTTTTCCTATACACCTTCTCATGAAAAGACTTTCTAAAACTCACATTTCTGTGATTTTTTTTTGTTGTTATAATGACTAATTTAATTCCTCTTTAGGTATTGGTGTTCCTATTATGTTAGCTTATGTCTATGGCGTTGTTCCAATTTCTCTCTGTCGAAGTGGAGGTTGTGGAGTCTCGGCAGGCAATGGAAAAGGAGTCAGGATTGAATTTGATGATGAAAATGATATAAATGTTGGTGGAACTAACACAGCTGTAGGTAAGTCCATTAAGCAAAGGAAGAAAGTGTGCTTATTAATAGCTTAAGTGGAGGGGAGGCCATAGATAACATGCAAGTCAGAATTTCCATTGCCGTCCTTTTACTAGGCCTTGTAATATTCATCCAGAAGTACGTCAGTGAAATGAACTGATGAGGAAAGGTGTATGGATGAAAGAACGTTTAATAATTCTAGGTAACCTAACCTCTAATGTAAATGTCCTAGAAATCCTAAACTTTTCATCTTAAAGTTTGCCTAAAACATTACAAATCATTAAGAAAGAAAAGGACATGAAGAGAAATGCAGCTCATAAAAGAACTACAAATGACCAATAAGTTGAAAATATCTTCAACTCGGTGTTAGTCAAAGAAATGTGAATTAGAACAATAACTGGCAGAGATTAAGAAGAATGAAAAGGCCTTCATAGACTTCCAGTTAGGAGTATAAGTTAAACCTTTTTTAAAAGTGCATTTTCTATATTCTGGCAATTCTTGTTATAGAAATTTGTCTTAGGGAAGTAATCAGGCAGATGTGTAAAGGTAATGCCTACTACTTTACCTTCCATTCTCTCTTGAACTCACCTCAATCAGATTTTTGTCCCTACCACTCCAAAATTTTATCTCTATCATTCACTAACAGTTACCAGTGGCTTCCATGTTACCAAAGATAGTGGTCAGTTCTTGGTCCTCATCTTAATATAACAGTACACCTGACATGGTAAACCATACCCTCCTTCTTGAAACACTTTTTTACTTGTCTTCTGGGAATCCACTTATCATATCTCCTGGCCACTCCTTCTGTCTTCTTTGCTGGTTCATTTTCCTCCCCTAACCTCTAAATATTTGTTTCCCAGGGCTTGGTTCTCAGACAACTTTTCTTATTTATCTATATTTCCTCCTTAGGTAAACTCATCTATTAATATTAAATAATATATAGACTGACCTCTCTATAAATTTATATCTAGGCTAGAACTCTCCCCTGAACTTCAAACTTGTATATCTAACTCACCTCTGTAACTGCACTGGAGTGTCTAACAAGCGTCTTAAGTTGAACTTGTCTACAACCAAACTCCGCTCTTAAAACCTATTCTTCCCTCAGTCATCCTCACCTCAGTACGTAGCTTCTTCTCTGTTCTTCCTGCGCTAGGGCCAAAAATCTTCACTTCCAGTGACTCCCTATTTTCCCTTCATACCCTACATCTGACCTATCAGCAAATTCTGCTGCTTCCTTCAATATTTAGCCATAATCCAACCTCTTCTTACCCTCTTCACTGCTATTCCATTAGTCTGAGCTACTGTCCTCTTTCCTGGATTATTGTAATAGCCTCTTAACTGATCTGTCAGCTTCTCACCTTCCACTCACTATTCCACAGTGCAGCCATAGTCATACCTCTAAAACACGTCAGATCGTGTCTTTCTTATACTCACAACTTCCCCAGTGGCTTCTAACGGTGTTGAGGGAAAAAAATCCAAAGTCCTTACCATGGCCCATAAGGCTCCACATGATCTACTCCAACAATGTCTCTGAGCTCATCTCTTGTCACTCTCCTATTTTATACTACTCTTCCTTGATTTTTGAGGATGCCAAGCATGCTCCTACTTCTAAACTTATAAGTCTCTCTGCCTGGAATACTCTTCCACAGATAATTTCATATGGCTCACTCCTTCACTTCCTTTGAGTCTCTACAAGTGTTACCTTATCAAAGAGGACTGCCCTGATCACATCGTATAAAATGGTACACAGATATGCATATACATGTACTTTTCATCTCTCTCACTCTCCTTTACTCTGCTGTATTTTTCCTCATAGCATTTATCACCATATGATGGGTATATAGCAGGAACTCAGATATTGGCACAAATAAATGGATCCTTCAACACAGCACATGTACAGAGTGCTATAAGATTGGGATATCAGATTGGTGTTACCAGATTTTGTAATAGCTGTAGACAGTTGGAACTGTTACGTAGAAAGCAACTTTTGGCTCATTCTCATTGACCTAGAGAATAATAAGCCCTTTAAATGACACCCTTATTGAAAACTATTGCATAATTTTCCTCCAAAGTCAGCTAAAATTTTCAACAATCAAGTTCTTTATAGAATTCCTAAATCTTCTGGATTTTAAAAAAAATTAGTGACCATTTAAGATTGAAAGCTAGTCCCTGATCCAAATATACTCTCTGAGATATTTCCCTTTACTCTTACCCCATAGTTACATGTCCTTGACTCCAGATATCTTTTCCATTCCTGTGTATGTTTTATACTTCATATAATAAAATGTTCTATCTGAAATCATAGAGGAATTTAAGAAGGGAAAATTGATAATCATACTTACTTCATAGTTACTTTGAAATATTTGCATTTAGATACAACATCAGTAGCAGAAGCAAGACACAACCCTAGCATAGGGGAGGGAAGTGTTGGTGGTCTGACTGGCAGTTTGAGTGCAAGTGGAAGCCACATGGATCGAATAGGAGCCATTCGAGACAACCTGAGTGAAACGGCTAGCACCATGGCACTAGCTGGAGCTAGTATAACGGGGAGTCTGTCAGGAAGTGCTATGGTAAACTGTTTTAACAGGTAAGAAATAGCAGTATGTTTTGGTTTGTATTGTTTTTCTGCTTTCTGTTAACTACAAGTTATTAATTAGATGAGGAAATTTTTTGAAAACAAAGCATGATTATATATAACCCTACTATGTCAGAGTTGAAAATAGTAATGTTTAAAACAACTTCTGCCAATTTTTTCAGTGCATTTGTCAGATTTTATGTTATAAATCATGCTGGAGCTGCTTCAGTGGACACTAAAGTAAATGCAGTGCTTAAGCCTGGACCTTACCTTTGGGGGTAACAAGAGTTGGATGTTAGGAGATCAGACTCTGGCTGAGGCCTGGGGAATAAGTGGAGTCAGGACATCCAGGAATGCATGAACTGTGGGTCCTTTTATGTATTAATGGTTTTCATTCTCACCAAGTCTTTTACCAATAGCCATATAGATAAGTAGGAAAAATTAATGTGTTTTTATCTTCTCTTGTTTCCTCTTTGATTCACTACTCTTTACTTCTGTTTATTAGCTTTGATTTCTTTTAAATGTATGGGAGAATGTGTGAATTAAAGACAAATCAATAATATTTATCTTATTTTTAGGTAGTTTATAGAAACTCTTAAGTTATAGTGGTGTATATTATTATCTCTTATTTAAAAAGTTAGATGTTATTTATAGAACCATTTTTAATATAGTTACCCAGGATTTTTTGATTTACTTACCTGTTTAATGGTTGATAATGTATTCTGACTTTGTGTTTTGCACTGAAACATTACAAAGTACCACATCCTGAGTGAGAATAATGGAGCACATTTAAGTTAAAATCCTTTGTAAATTTTTATAAAGATACATATTACGGTAGTGCTGATATTATGTATAATTTTTGTTTTTATCTGACACCTCCCTCTTTTAAGATTGGAAGTACAAGCAGATGTACAGAAAGAACGGTACAGTCTGAGTGGAGAATCTGGCACAGTCAGCTTGGGAACAGTTAGTGATAATGCCAGCACCAAAGCAATGGCAGGATCCATTCTGAATTCCTACATACCATTGGACAAGTAAGGAAAAAATTGTTATAAAATCAGAAGTATTTTTAAGACTAATTTTAAAGGAATTATCTCTGTTATTAGGCAAAATTACCATGAAAAATGGTTACCAATTATTTGGGGAAAAGAAAATGGTGAGATGTCCAGAATAGGCAAATCCATACAGACAGAAAGTAGGTTAGTGGTTGCCAGGATCTGGGGGTAGGGGATGGGGTGGGTGGGGAAGAATAGGAACTTAGAAACTGGCTGCAAATGGATACAGGTTTCTTCGGGGGATGATGAAAAAGTTCTGAAGTTAGGTGGTGGTGGTTGCACGTCTCTCAATATACTAAAAACCACTGAATTGTGCACTTTAAATAAGTGAATTTTATGGCATTGTAAATTATATCTCAATAAAGTTGCTTAAAAAAAAAGGTAGAATAGTGCCTAGAACAGCATAAGCAATAAATGCATCTACTATTAAATTGAAGCACTATAAAGACAAGTCTCTTAAGTAGTTTTTAAGTATACTGTGTCCTGCATTAATATGTTCTGACAGCTTTTATATAGTGTTTGAATTTTTCACACAGAAACACTTCCCCTTTGCTGTCATCTGAATAAAAATAAAAAGGAAATCAGAAATTATGTTTGTATTTGTTACTTCTATGTTTCAGAGAAGGCAACAGTATGGAGGTGCAAGTAGATATTGAATCAAAGCCATCCAAATTCAGGCACAACAGTGGAAGCAGTAGCATGGACGATGGCAATGCCACCCGTAGTCATGCTGGTGGTTCATCCAGTGGCTTGCCTGAAGGTAAATCCAGTGCCACCAAGTGGTCCAAAGAAGCAGTGGCAGGAAAAAAATCAAAAAGTGGTAAATTGAGGAAAAAGGGTAACATGAAGATAAATGAGACCAGAGAGGACATGGACGCACAGTTGTTAGAACAACAAAGTACAAACTCAAGTGAATTTGAGGCTCCATCCCTCAGTGACAGTATGCCATCTGTAGCAGATTCCCACTCTAGTCATTTTTCTGAATTTAGTTGTTCTGATCTAGAAAGCATGAAAACTTCATGTAGTCACGGTTCCAGTGATTATCATGCCCGCTTTGCTACTGTTAACATTCTTCCTGAGGTAGAAAATGACCGTCTGGAAAATTCCCCACATCAATGCAGCATTTCTGTGCTTACCAAAACTGCTTCATGTTCAGAAGTTCCACAGTTGAATCATATTGCTGAAGAACATGGTGACAATGGAGTAAAACCTAATGTTGATTTATATTTTGGTGATGCACTAAAAGAAACAAATAACAACCACTCCCATCAGACAATGGAATTAAAAGTTGCAATTCAGACTGAAATTTAGGCCCATAAATGCTGCAAAATAATTACCACTGAACAACCTTGTTTGGAGCTGGTTGAACTACATGTGGCTGCTTTTAAGTTTCAAGTTACCAGCAAAAGCCGGGTTTCATAATCATAATGCAGATATATTTTCTGTGTTCAGCAAAGCATTGTGTTCCATGTGGATCTTAATTACCAAACTATGAAATGAAGGCTTTAAAAGTGCATTATTGTAAAGATAATAAATCTTAAGAGCAAAGTGTGTTTTGTGTATTTGCCACAAAACATGTCTTGAAGCACATTCTTATGTGTATTTAGATAGAAATTTGGCTTAATTTATAATCAATATAAAGTACTAATGCAGTTCTGTAGCATTCTTATGAAGAAAACTGGAGGCTTAGGGATAAGTGGTTAGTGATATTTTATTGAAACCACTAAGGGATACTGTTTAAAAGAACTTTGCAGGTTACTCTCAATATATGATACTCTTTGTAACATTTCTATTTATATCTGGGCATAAATTTCATTTTTTTCTTCATATGCAATGTGGATATATAAAGCTTAATGCAGCCCATTTGCTACCATTTGGATACTTAGACACTTTGAGCAAGATTGTGGCAGTTTTTGCACAACTTTGAAATAGAAATACCTGGTACTCTATATGCCTTGTATATTGTTGATGCCATCTTACAAGAAAAATGTAAAGGTAGGTAATTAAGTACATTGACAGCAGCAAATATATATAAAATTGCTAAGTAAAATCCCATTAGGTCATAAGTATTACAAAAAAGTCACCTTTCCCAAAGAGGAAATTTGCACCCTGTTGATTCTTGGTGCCTTTGGGATAGACTGGGTTTTAAGGGCCTAGTTGTTTGAGGATTTTGCTGTATTATTTTCCATAATGTCTTCTCTGGTCACCTTGGATGATACAGAAAAATACAGCAAATAGATAAACATGAATGTGATTAATAACAGTGCTGAAAAAGTATTAGCCTACCAAAGACACACTCAGGCTTTAGTGAATAACTTTACATAACCTCAATTTTTAACACATGCATATATTCTCCAACCATGAAATCGAAGCACGGTGCAGAGGTTGCACTGAGTATAAAAGGTCCACTTATGGTTGGCTTTTTTTACTTTTGCTTTTGTTTATGGAAGATGTTCAGCTGACATAAGCAGAAGTTGGCTAAAATACTGCCTATACTGTTAACTTCCTGTATAATTCACTTAAATAAAGTAGGTTAACCTCAATGATAGCAGTTGAAATGTCCTATCTTACGTGTTTCTTTTAAGTATTACCATTATGGTGCTACTGAGCGTTTTCTTCTGATAAAAAGAAAAATGCCATGGGCTGCAGTCTTCTTCCATCACTTTTGCTCACCAGGTCCATTAATATGCTTAAAACACTAGTGCCAGTTATTTTATTTGATAATGCTTATTATGGTATTTGTATATTTGTTTGCATTCCAACTTTGTTCAATAATGAGTGTGTAAACTGCATACATGAAATAAATGTAAATACTAATGTATTGCTGCCTTTTGGTGTGTGCACAGGTGTTTTTTTAAGAACAGGAATAGTCACTGGCCATGTGATATTCATAAATATTGCAAGCCATTGAGATGATTCTGCCTTCTGGTTTCAGCCCAAAGGGAAACATTTGCTGGACTTTTCAACAGTGTTATAAACTATCCTTTTTCGTATCTAATTCCTGCCTTTCCCCTAGAAAGAAGATGCTTTATTCATCAACATAATTTCATTTTTTAAAGTAAATTGGTTGAGTTTAATTTGAGTAAAAAGATCTATCGTTAAATTGTGAAAAGAGATCAGTATTATAAATCTTCACCTTAGAAAAGTAAAAAGATCTTAAAAGACTATTTTAAGAGATTCTACTCTGGCAACATTAGATTATGAAACTGGAGCCATTTATATTCAATGTAATAGTAATCAAATGTTTTCTATTCTTGTAGCCTTTATAAAATGCATAGATGGTTTTTCTGTTTTCCTGGTACACAATTAATACTTAATGAAAATAATCTGTATGAATATGTTGACTGCCTTCTTGATATTTCTGTAAAAGGCTAAAGATGAAATGGAAAGCTAAATGATTTTAGGAGGGATACAACGAAAGTGGTGTCATATAGGAGGCCAGTGCATTCAGTTTAGCCTGTCCTCTTCTGCTCGTACCCCACAGCCAGTACCACCACTTTCATCTTCACTTAGGCCTTTCAGCTGGCTTCAGAAGTTCCTTGTCTCCCGTATCCTTCAAACTTGGATTAATTTAGGACTAAGCCAGATTCCCCTGGAGCTCAACTCTGGGCTAGCCTAGAACAAGAGAATACCAGGGTATTCAAGACAAACCTTATTTAACTCACTGAATTCTTTTTAAAACCCTTTGTACTTTGTTTTCTTTAAGACATATAAGAAAAATCACCTAGAAATGAGAGAAAAGAATACAAAGATTATAATAGTATCTCCTACTGTCGATTATGTAGACCAGCAGTTTAACTGGTGGATTCTCTTAAATGTACAAATTCCCAGCTTCAGAGCACTGAATTAGTTAGCTTTTTATGCTAAATGCACATAATCCATCACTTGTAACTTATTTTTGCTAGAAATTGGGTTAATTTATAAATAAGTAAGACTTCCCATAGCATATTGTCTATAGACTTGGATCACCAAAAGATAAAAGTATACTTTGAAAACCATCAGAGCTATTAATTCCTGTGTGATATGAGCAAGATAACTACACTCCTGCTCCATAGATCATTATGCCTTTCCATTCGGAGTCATCAAGATTCTCAAGGCTACATTTTATATGGTTCATTTTATATGGACTTGTTTCATTTATTTCCCTTATTAAATTGTGAGATATCCTTACTAAAAGCCAGTGTTTATATACTGGTTGATTTTGAATGTCCAAAATAGTATTCTAAACTGGGGAGAGTTATTTAGGTAGCTATCATTTAATAGATAAATAGTGAAAAGGACTTTGCAGTTTTTAAATTTAGTTCAAATTGAATCATTATACTTCATATGCTAGTCAGAGTTTTAGTTGTTTCTACCAATTTATTTATTCATTCAACAGAGTAACCCAGTAGATGCTGGATAGACAGCAGAGTACCAAATAAACATTCTGGCTTCAAAGAGCTTATAGTTGGGAGAAAGACAAAAATAATAAACACATACACATAGCTTAAAATAATGTAACCAGATGTAAAATAACAGCCAGATGATGGTTGCTATGAAAAATTCGAGGCAGGGGCAATAGAGTGACTGGGGTTATTGGGAAGTAGTACTGTTTTATACGGGCAGACAGGAAAGGTCTCTGCTTAGAGGACATTTGCACAAAGATCTAAAGGAAGTGAAGAAGGAACCTTGCAGGCATACCTGGTGAATGAGCATTTCAGAAGCACATCTTCTCCAAGGTGAGTTAATGGACTATTTAGACATCAGTCTTGGAACTTGAGTTTGATATCTAGTAGGGCAAGTCTGCCACCTTGTTTTTCTTGGAGAGTTATCTTGACTGTTCTTGGCACTTAACATTTCCATAAACATCTTAGAATAACCTTTGAGTTCCAACAATTTTGATTGGGATTACATTGAATCTATAATTATCCTTATAGAAGTCTTTTACATCTTTTGTTAAATTTTATTCCCAGGTACTTGATATTTTTTATACTATTATAGTAGTATCTTTTTAAAATGTCATTTTCTGTTTATTACGGATAGTGTATAGAAATACCATTGATTTTGTATAATAATTTTATATCTGGAGAATCTCACTCTTTTAATTCCAATAGTTTATCTCTTGTTCTTTGGGATATCTGTGTATACAATCATCATTTTTGAATATTTTTATTTAACAAACACTTTTAAAGTTCTTTGAAGTATCACTTTCTAAGTACTTGTTAAATATTAACTTATTTACTCCTCAGAACAAACCTGTGAAGGGGGTACACTTACTATCTCCTCTTTGCAAATGAGGTAACTGCGGCCGGGCACGGTGACACATTTGTGACCCTAGCACTCTGGGAGGCCAAGGCGGGAGGATTGTTTGAGGCCAAGGAGTTCAAGACCAGCCTGAGCAAGAATGAGACCCTGTCTCTACGAAATATAGAAAACTTAGCTAGGCATGGTGGTGTGCGCCTGTTGTCCCGACTACCCGGGAGGCTGAGGCAGGAGGATCACTTGAGCCCAGGAGTTTGAGGTTGCAGTGAGCTGTGATGACACCACTGTACTCTAGCTGAGTGGACAGAGCAAGACTCTGTCTCCAAAACAAAAAAACAAATGAGGTAACTGAGGCACAGAGGTATTAAGTACTTTGCCCAGACTTGCATAGCTGGTAAGTGGCAGAGGTGGGATTCAGATTGTTTTGTTTCTTCCTCTTAGTTCATTATATCCTTTATTTCTTTTTCTGGCCCATTTGCACTGGCTGGGACTTCTAGTGTATAATGCTGAGTAGCAGTGGTTATGGGGGCATTGTTTGTTAATCTCAAAGGGAAATCTTTCATTGTTTCAACTATTATGATATTTGCGGCAGATACATTTGTAGATACCCTTTACCTAATTTAGTAAATTCTGCTCTAACTCCTAGTTTGCCAAGAGTTTTCACCTTGGAAAGTATGTTGAATTTTATTGGCTGTTCTTTTTGGAGGAAAGCATCTGTCATATAATTGTGATTTATTACGTTAGTGTGTTACTGTGGTGAATTTGATTTTTCTAATATTAACCTGAGATAAACTTCAGTATCAGGGTAAAATCGGAATGATGTCTTCCTTCAGTGTTTGGTAGAAATTTTTGTTAAGGCTGTTTAGGCTTGAATTGTTTGTTTTTTAATACCATGGAGAGCTAGGTTTTCAGGATTAGGAAGCAGCTTATTTTCATCTATATAACATGAGCAGTATGAAAAGCCAGTCTCTTTCTTCTGTAAGAGTAAACTAATTCTAGAATATATAGGCTGGCTGGGGAAAATATAGTCCTACTTTTACTTTTTTTTTTTTTTTCCCTCTTTCCAGCCTTTTGCCTAAAGAGCATTGGAACACGTGTTTCTGCTACCTTTTGTCCTGTGTGAAGGGGGTAAAACTTAGATATTACACAAGACCATGTGTACCAGGTACTTCTAAATTCTTAATTGTATACTTAAGATACTAGGAAAACAAATTTTATTTTTTATTTATTTATTTTTTTGAGATGAGGTCTCCCTCTGTCGCCCAGGCTAGAGAGCAGTGGTGTCATCATAGCTCACTGTAACCTCAAACTTCTGGGCTCAAGCGATCCTCCTGTCTCAGTCTCATGAGTAGCTGGGACTACAGGTGTACATCACCACGCCTGGCTAATTTTTAAAGTTTTTGTAAAGATGGGGTCTCCCTGTGTTGCCCAGGCTTCAAATGATCCTCCTGCCTTGGCCTCCCAGAGTGCTGGGATTACAGGTGTGAGCTACCGAGCCTGGCCTTAAAACACATTTGAAAAAGAAAGAAACTCTAGGCTCTTGAGGGCAGGAACCTTGTCTTTCCTTTTATTTTTCCTACACTTACAGTATTTACTTTATATAATATATGAAAAGGAAATTAAGGATAAGCTTGCTGTGATGCATGGGACAGAAGAATAAGTGAGCTAAAGCAATGAGGATGGCGTGGACTTAGCTCAGAGTTGACCAGTTACTTCCTAATATCGTACAGTAAAGCAAGTTGTTTGAAACAATACAGTGGCTGAAAGGCAGTCACTTTTAACAGATTTTATACCAAATACGTTTATAAATATTCTAGAATGTATGACAGCCACTGAAACATAATTGTTCAGGGTTAGTAAAAGGCATTTTAATTTTGCTTTTGGGCACTTTTTCTGGTGGTTTGTTTGAAGAGAATGTACTACTTTCAGCTAAAGAAATCATCGTTGCTTTAAAGGTAACAAGAACATGTTTTAGAGACAATTACTATTGAAAGTTTAAGTAAAATGTGCACAAAAGGATTTATTTCCCCATCCTCCTTTTTTCCTGCCCTTTCCTTTTTGCTTTGTTCTCCCCCTTTCTCTTCTCTGCCCCTTCCTGCATTACCTTCCCCCATAACCAGCACAAGCGACCAAATACGTATGAAGCTACAGTTTTCTCCATGTTCGTACAGTCGTACGCAGTGCATACATACATAGATTATTTTCTTGATTTTCTCAGTAATATCTTCAGGAAATCTGTCCAAGTCAACTGTATATCTCCAATTCATTCTTTTTAATGGCTGTATAAAAATTCTATGGTGTAGATGTGCTGCAATTATTCAAATATTCTCTCATTATGAGCATTCACTTTGCGTCTGTTGTTTTGTTTTTTCCTCACTACAGAACACTAGAAGAGCTGGGCATGGTGGCACGCCTGTAGTCTCAGCTACTTGGGAGGCTGAGGCAGCAGGAGGATGGCTTGGGCCCAGGAGTTTGAAACCACCCTGGGTGATACAGTGAGACCTTGTCTCAAAAAAACAAAACAAAACACTGCAAGAAACATTCTAATACATGGAAAGGTTGGTTACCAGATTGCCTTCCAAAAAAGGCCGTCAAAATTTATAATCCACTAACAATACCTGAGTCCCCTTTTCCCCGCATTCCACCAATAATAGGTGTTAGAGCCTTATAATTTTGGCAACGCTATTTGATATAAAGTAGTATTTATTACCTGATTTTACATTTTCCTAACCAGTAAATTTGTACATCTTTTCATGTTTTGTCTTTTTTCTTTTTTTGGCCTGGGAGGGGAGGCTTGAGGGTGGTGTTTGAATTTGCTGTTCTCTATATTGGCTATTATATCCTTTGCCTGTTTTCTTTTGGGTTGTTTTCTCCTAGTCAGTGAGAAAGAGATTTTTGTGTACTATAGCTGTAAACAGTCTGACTCTTGTTGTATTTTTCTCCAAATCTATGATTTGACTATTGGCTTCAATAGCTTTATGTGTGTGCATGTTCTATTTTATTCTTAAATAAACTTTTTATTTTGGAATATTTTTAGATTTACAGAAAAGTTGCAAAGATAGTTCAGAGATTTCACATATACTCTTCACCCAATACATTATTTTTTTGCAATATGAAAGCTATATTGTCAGTGTGTTTAATTGTAATATTCTAGACCTTCTAGTCATGGTTAAGGTCTCCCCTCATCCTAAATTGTACTTGTCTCTTGTGAAACTTTTTGGTAGTTTTTTGTGAGATTTTTATTCAGTTTTTTACATTTGCTTTAATCTGTCTTGAATTTGTCTTAGCATTTAGTGTAATATAGAGATCCAGTTTTATTTTCTTCCAGATGGAAAGCCATTTGTGATGGCACTATTTGTTAAATAATCTGTCCGTTTCCCATTGATTTGTATACCACATTTATACGGAAATCCATTTGTAGATTTCTACCAAAAAACCTGCTGGGATTTTGATTGAGATAACATTGAACCTTTGTATCAATTTGGGGAAAACTGGCTTCTTAACAGTATTGAGTCTTCCTATCCATGAACACAATATATCCTTTTATTTAGTTCTTTAATTTCTTGCAACAATATTTTGTAGTTTTCAGTGTACAGATCTTTTAAAAATCTCAATTTATGATTTTCCATTTCTAGTATATAGAAATAGGTTTTTTTCTTCTTTTCACGTTAGAGGGGTAATGTGCCGACATCGTAACAAGGTTTGAGGGAGGCACATCTCACACATGCACGTGAACACCCAATCATCACCCTTATGAAGTACAAAAGGATCTAGAATTGGATTTTGTATATTTATCTTGAATCCTACAACCTTGTAAATAACATTAATTCTAGCTGGTTTTTTTGTATACAGGATTTTCTATATAATTATGTGTGCAAATAAAGACAGTTTTACTTCTTCCTTTCGAAACTGCATGCCTTCTATAATTTTTTTTTCCTCCTCATTGCAGTGGCTTCAACCTCCAGTACGATGTTAAATAGGAACAGTAGTAGTGGACATCCCTACCTCATTTCCCATCATGGGGTGGAAATACTTAGTCTGTCAGTCTTCCTTAGCTTTCATTCCTCTGGGGAAGTTCTTGCCAAGCTCAAATGGGTGGCCTTTCAGGACTAATTGGAAGACCCCAGAGTTTGCCTCTAAATTATTCACTACCTTGGGTGGTTTATTCTTTTTTCTCATTCATTTTTTAAAAATTGAGATGTAGTTCACATACCATAAAATTTACGCTTTTTAAAATGTACAATTCAGTGTTTTTAGTGTATTCACAGGATTGTACAACCGTCACTACTATCTAATTCTAGAACATTTTCATCATCCCAAAAACAAACTCTGTACCCATTAGCAGTCGGCTCCCATTCTCCCTTCCTCTCAGACCTTGGCAACCACTAATTTATTTCTATCTCTGTGGATTTGTCCATTCTGGACATTTCATATCAATGGAATCATAAAATGTGGCCTTCTATGTCTAGCTTTTTTCACTTATCAGTGCTTTCAAGGTTCATCCACAGAGCAACATGTATCACTACCTCATTCTTTATTATGGCTGAATAATATTTTATTGTATGGATATACCATATTTTTGTCTATCCATGCATCACTTAGTTGATGGACATTTGGGCTGTTTCCACTTTCTGGCTATTATGAATAATGCTGCTATGAACATTCTTGTACAAGTTTTTGTGTGAATGTATGTTTTCAATTTCCTTGGGTGTAATACTAGGAGTTTCAGAATTGTTGGGTCAGATGGAAACTCTGTGTGTAACTTTTTGAGGAACTGTCAAAATGTTTTCCAGAGCAGCTGCACCATTTTACATTCCTATCAGCAAAGTATGTGGTTTCTAAATTCTTCACATCCTTACTAATACTTACTGCCCGTCTTTTTCATTTATAGCCATCCTAATTAAATCTTTGCCCTTGTTTTAGCACAAATACGAATTGGGATCAAAATTGCGTTTATTGGAGTAGTCCTCCTCCCAACGCACTGCTTAATTAATTGGTCGTGTTTTACAGGTGGGAAACTGACATAAAAGAGGTCAAATGGCAGGTAGTAAGAATAAATTTTCAGCTAATTTTAGATTTGACTTGGGTCACTATTAAAACCCTAAGGAAAAACAGAAAATCAATTAAAGTTGCTTTGTAAGTCTCCTGTCTGGTTTCTCTCTGCTGTGCAATGAAGCATGCCTGGAGTGGCAAAGTTTTAGACTCTAAGTTTTCTAGCACATGTGATGTTAGAAATTCTATAGAAAAGTCATTCAGTCGTTCTGAGCTCTCCCTTTTCACTGACATGAGTCTATTTCAAAACCAGGCTTAGATTTTTACCGCTTCCTGAGAATGTTCTTGATTAACTGTACTTGGCCCTTTTGATACCTTTGACATTTGAACATTTCATTGATGTTGTTTTTCCCTGTTAGAGTCTCTTGCCGATTTTTTCCAAATGAAGTATAAACTCATTAAAAGCAGGGGCTTTTTATTTATGGTCCACAATACTTTATTCAGAGGGTCATAAATAGTACAATTGAGATATTAACTATTGCACACTCAGCTTCTATGCCAGTAGGTCATAAATTCCAACTTCCTAAGAATCACAAGAGATATTTTTAGATTCCCAATCCCCTGGACTGTAAGATTTTCAAGTGACCCTATGCAAACATTCCAAAAATGACTGAGAAATATTTAGAGTGTCATTGTAAGCTTCTCAATAATAGGAACTTCTCTAAACTCTGGAAACAAGAGCACCAATAGGGCAGTGTCCTCTAGATTCATTAATTCAAAAAACATTTACTAAGCACCCACCAGCCTATGCCAGACTCCGAATGTACAGCTGTTTGTGTGTGTTGGCTCACCCTCAAAACAGTGACAGGTTGGAAGAGAAAGATGCTTGCTATTACAAATAGATTCTCTGTGCAGCTCAACCTGTGGAGGAGTAATCTCTTGGCTGCTGTAACATGACCAATTTCCAGAAGATGGCACCAGAGGTCCAAGGCCAGCTAATTCTCTGGCTATAATATTTCTATTAGAAGGGTCATAATGTACATTTATTATCCAGTAAATAGCTGTTAAAGTGTCCATATTTGAAAAGAGCTTTCTTATCCTTTTCTAACAACATAGGTGAGATCATTACACTTACAGGAAGAAAGCAATTATATACATGGAAGGAAAGATAAGATACTTAATAAGAACCACCAGGCGTTTTTCACGAACAACATAATACAATCACCCTCAATGGCAGGAAGATATCCCCATTTTGCAGATGAGGAAACTGAAGACTGCCAGGTCATACAGCTCCTAAGTAGAGCTGGGATTTGATTCCAGGTTATATCTATCTGATGCCAAAGTCTATGCTCTTAAGCAGTTTCCCAGAGAAAAAGAAAGGAGGCAGTTGCCAGGAGTTATACTTTTGTCTCTTGTTTTTCATTGATTCTTTTGCCATCAATTAACCTTCAATCACCTTTTATTTGATTTTTGGCCTAAGGCATTAAAACCTATAAAACTTGACAAAATCCACTGCATTCTGGACACACATTTCTCCTTACAGACATCCCTTGGTAGAGAACTCAGGTAGGATTCTGTGACTTGCACATCAGTCTTTAGGGTTCTCACTCCATCACCCAGGCTGGAGTGCAGTGGCCCGATCATAGGTCACTGCAACCTCAAACTCCTGGGCTCAGGTGGTCCTCCTGGCTCAGCCTCCCGAGTAGCTGGGACTATAGGCATGCCACCACACCTGGCTAATTTTTAAATTTTTTTGTAGAGATGGGGTTTCGATATGTTGCCCAGACTGGTCTTGAACTCCTGGCCTCAAGCAATCCCCCCACCACCTCAGCCTCCCAAAATGCTGGGATTACAGGCGTGAGCCACAGCACCTGGCCAACTAATCTGTAACTCTTAAAGGCCAGGCACCGTCCCCATTATTCCATTCATATATTTAATAATATTTGCCATTACACAGCACAGAGTATATGAGCTCAAAGGCAGATTGCACAGATTTGGATCTTGGATGGACCACTTGCAACATTTGTAGTCCTTGTTAATTTATACACCTTCTCTGTGCTGTTTTTTCCAGATCTGTAACCGAGTTGTTATGAGGATTAAATTATTAGACAATGTGCAATAAACTATGCACAGTGCCTACTACAAAGTTAAAGAAACATCACCTACAGTTATTAATGTCACTGTGTCAGGACTGTGCTAGGTGCTGAGTATGTAACTGTCAACAAAAGAAAAGGTTTCCTTTCTGTGTCTCTAAAGTTATTTTCAATCTCAAATTGCTATGTATAGGAAAACAGTGGTCCCATGTCTATCAACTCCATACATAGAATACAGTTCTAACACAATCTATCATTTAATTACTTTTATAAAAATTTAATAACATCAAAAAGGAGAAAGCTATTTGTTCATATGAAGACTCGAGTTAAGTAACCATTATGGTAGATTTTCACTTATGAAAAAAGGAAAGAACAGTTTAGAAGAAAAATGGCACAGTTTGAAAGGCACCCTTTACCCATAATGATTTTGAAAATATTCTATAATTATAAAAGATTAGATAAAATAATAAATATGGAAATAATAAGTGTTATTAATCTTTCATCTTCACTTCTAAATGAACAAGAAAATGCTTCAGAAGAAGGGAAGTGACAATAGACTGCAGGAATAAATGACAGTACACTGATAGAGACCAAAATACCTTTACTTTGACACAGTTAACAAAGGAGCTTTCAATATGGTAAGAGTTCTTCACTTTCCCTTTTGCAGTGAAAGAATAAATACAGTCATGAAAGCAGAAAACAGAAAAGGGGGTGAGACATTTAAATGGGGAAAATATAGGGATGACAATTCAAATATAAATGCAGGCTTAGTTTGCTTTTATACAGTGGTTGGTGGTTTTTACTTACATAAGCAATATGTAAGGGAAAGTGGCTTTTTAAAATCTAACAAAAAGTGGTAGAAATTTTTGGCGATTTTTGTTCTTAATTAGTCATACTAGAAAATTTCCTCTTATAGTTCTACATTAATAAACACAATTTAATAATCATTTCATGTTATAGGCTTCAGTGTTGCATTTCAATTGACTGTAATCCACAGGTATTAGTATAAAATGGGATTTATGTATATCTTAGCAGGATATAAGGTGATATAATAATCACTGTTAATGACTTTCACTTTTAAAACTATAAAGAAATTCATTTCTATCAAACTTAAGAGGACTCCTTCATAGCTCAAAGAAATGCAATTTAACTCAAATTTTCAACAGGTGAGTTATTAAAAGAAAACGTATACTATAAATTAAAATGTATTTTTAACAAGTTCCAAATATACTTATTAAATATAAAGATGTTGGCTCTGGTACGTAAGAAAATATTTACAACTAATAAAAAGCAGATTATAGAATATACATGTCCTGTGTATAAAAATAAGTAAAATGTTTCGTAGTCCAGACCAAGTGATCTTTTCTAAGCCAGATTTTATCCATGCAACTCTATTACAATACCATCTCATTAGCATTACTGGAGCACATACATGCATGGAAGAAATCTAACAATCTTGATTTAAAGCTCATACTGCCTTTTTAGGGCTTGTACATCTTCTAAAGTAAAATGGTTGTTGGGTGTGTCTGAAAGGTCATCAAATAGCTGTTCTATTTCCTCCTGTTGGCCTTTGCTAATTAGGGTCAACATCATCTGAAAGAAGGGAAAACATTGTATTAGCATAAATAACATTAAGTTATAGAAACCCTTAAAAAAATCAATCTCTATTAATAAAATACTTTTGTACTCACCTTAAACCTTTCTGCTTTACTCAGATGTAAAAGATGCTGATACACCAATGAAGGATCTTTAGAAATAAGATTATTTTTCAGAGACTGAATGAGGAGGAGGAATGTATCCCCTTCAAGTTTGTTACTCAGCAACGTTGGCAAATCTTTTGGTGCAGTGATGGCTAAAAGATGTGCACAGGCTTCTTTATCTTTCCTAGTGTTGATAGCATTTATAGCCTGACCAAATTCATAGGCATTATTAGGCTTGGCGATCTGAAGTTTCTCAGAGTATTCTGGGGGCCAGTTGCTCCTGTCTCCCTTCCCAGAAGTGAGGTGGTCAGCGGAGACCTCCTCTGAGGGTCTTTCAGGCTCCTCTTCATTGCTTTCATTCACCTTTATAAGGCAAAAAATACACTGTGACACTGAACACCAGTCACCACACACATACTAAGTTACGTTTTTCAAAATGGGAATTGAAAACCTCAAACAGACTGTATTTTAGTCAAGTTCTAAGTGAAAAATCTGTAAGTTGTAATAAATTGTAAAACCTATAATTTTTTAGGAAAAGAAGTTTTAGAGTGTAAGGATCCAATTCATAAAAGTATTCTGTGAAGTTTTAAAGATCCATTTGACATTGAAACTACGACAACAAAATTTTATTTTTAGAACTTTCCACGAATAAAACTGTTGCATAAAATAAAAACCTATAACAATTCTCTTTTTTTAGCAGAAAAATGAGCTTACATGTTTCAATTCTCTTAAAACAGCTTTTTCTTCCTTTAAAGGTAAAAAACTTCCTAGCGTCTCTTACATATTAGCCTTTTACTCTCAGTGGAAATGTAAGATTATAAATGAGATGATATTAGCACTCATGAACGTACAGGAATTACGGCCTGACATTCTTTACTACAGCAAAGCAAAACATCTGGGTTATCTTAAATCACAACAGCAGGTTTGACCCTGAAGTAGTCCGAGATCTCTGATGAGGCAGTCTTATTCCAGAGTGCTAAACAGGTCTGAGTCAATCTGGAAAATCTCCATGGGATGTGGCGTGCAGGGCCCCTGAAACTGAATCAGTCCTGTCAGGATTCCTCAGGTCTACTCTGAAGCAAAGCTCAATGGCCACAGGCTCCCAGGGCTCTGCAGTGGGAACTGTACAGTGACAGGCCACAGGGCGGGTGGGCAAAGAAAGGAAGAACTTCAGTAATGCAGGGACTCCCAGTACCCTCCACGACTCACATTGGGAAATACAATGGCTAATTATCACTGCAAAGGAGAAATTTTGTCTTTATAACTAGATAAAATTTTTTCATTGATCATCAGAATACAAACAAAATTAAAAAGTTTTTTAAGAACTCATAGGAATATAACCTTAGAATCCAGTCTAAGATCCCCAAAAGAATACTTTCAAAGATAATCAAATAAAAAATACCTCTTGAATCTCAATTTTCCTTCTTTCCTTTTCTTTGTTGAGTGATGCCGTATTATCCTTAACATTAAGGAATCTGGTTATCTCTTCCAGTTCCATCTTTGCCTCAGCAATACTTGGGTCTAGTAGGAGAACTTTATTGAGATCATTTAAGCTTTTCTGATAATTCTGTTAAGCAGGAAGACAGAGAAAATAATTTTCATAAAAAAGAAGGGGCCTAGATTAGCCTGAGAGTGATGAAGGGAGTTGTGTAGAGTGTGCGCAGGGGGTCCCCATTAGTACCACTCTTACAAAATGGGCCTATGGGGTGAGCATGCTGCTAAAATATAACCCAAAACACAGTGAACATCCACTATAGAAGAAAAAGCACAGAATCTGGAGTTAGAAAACTCAAGTTCAATTCTGTATCACCACAAATTCCCAGTCCTTAACACATGGTAGGCACTTGTTTGCTGCATGACTAAATGAAAGGATGAACATCTTTATATTTGCACCTACTAGTGGTGAAACAAACAACAAGATCCTACTTAATCTCTCTGGGCTTCAGGCTTCTTATCTTTCAAATTAGGATAATAAAAGCTCTATTCAAATTTTCACAAGGCTATACCAAGGAATAAAGGCATAAATAATATATGAGTGGTTTAAACCTATAAAAAGCTATGCAAATGGTAATTATAATACTTTTGTTCAATAAAACCCTTCAGAGTTGTTTACTCTTCAAAATAGGCTACAGTCAACATTTAATCTTCTATAAGAGTCAGCCAATACATTGGAGGAACTGAGGGGGGAAAAGGGGAAGCCAAAATTAACAAGACAAGGCCACTGAATCTGCCAGCAGAGACAGATACTATATAAAATCAGTCTACTGTGACAAGCCATATTCTAGAAACTATAGACTACATCTATATTTTGATTAAACCAGAGGTGGCAAAGAATTGCAAAAATGTGTGATCTCTTTATTCGTGCCACCTCAATAACAGCATGCACTGGAGGCTGAGCCACAGATAAGCTAAGCGTGGTCAGGTGACATCTGGGGGGACTACCTGTAATGCTGTATCCCTTCCTCCTCCCCCCACAGTGTCACACCAGACCAAGAGTGACATGTTTAAAGGGATAACCTTAAATCTACTCTAATTTATAAAAAAACGTAAATTATTTACAAACTATACTACATTATGTACTATCAGTAACAAATCTCCACATACCACTGTCTTACAACAGCAGTTGGAAACCACTAGGGAGAAAAATGGCACTGTATTTACCTTCTAAGTGTTCTAGGCAGGGGACCCTATGGGAAAGGCAAGGGAGTGGGGCAGGATGGCAAGTTGAAGGAGTAATAAAAGCTAACTCTTACCATGCTAAGCATTTTACAGGTATTACTTTACTCTTACAATAGCCCTATAAATATTAACTTTTATTGTTCCCATTTGAAAAGTGAAGAAACCGAGGCCTAAAGAAATTATTTTGGGGATGATCACAGCAGCAATGACCACAAGGTGGATGGTAATGAACTCAAGGGGAAGGTCTGAAAATAGAGATCTGTGGGCTACAGCCTTGGAAATGGAAGTCCAACATCACAGGAGTCCCTGCGGTTGTTTTCATGTGTTCGAGAAAGTCTCTGCTTAAAGTGCAACCTGTCTGGTTGGAGGAGACATAAGAAAACAGGAAATACAGTTGGATAAGTGTTAACAAAGGCAGACAGGTGTTACGAAAGGACAGAACAGCAGGAAGGGCGGGCACAGCAAGGAGGCGTGAGAGAGGAGGCGGCCAGGTTCATCACTTCACAAATGGTCACTGAGCATGTCCATGTGCTAGGAGCTGGGAAGACCATGGCAGAAAAGACAGACTTGGGCCTTCCCCTTTATGGAAGCTTACGTCCTGTGAGTGGAGGCAATAAAAAAATGTATAAACAAATGAATAATTATGAATTGTCATTGATGCAATTAAGAAAACCAAAGGTTGAGCTGGATACAAACAAGGGAGGAGTCTCCTTTTGCTATAGTTGTCAGAGAAGTCCAGGCCTAAAGAGAAACCAGCCATGCAGAGTGGAGGGAAAAGCAGAGCTTATACAAACAGAAAGTTTGGCTTTGGCAAAAAGGAGGACATTAAAAGTTTCTAACAACCTCAGCAGGCCTTTAAGAAATGATAAACTATAAATACTATAATCACATGTGTTTGTGATAATATTTCCTATTAATAGATGTGCTCAAACTATAAAAGCAATTATAAGTTATTCTTTTTTATATTTTTTATTGATACATAATAATTGTAAATATTTCTTTTTGATATTTTTGGCCTTGTAGCATCCCCTATTGGTTGTAAATTCCTTAAATAGGCACCATGTCTTATTCACCTCTATACTCCCAACACCTAACATATAATTGGCACTCAATAAGAGAAATAAATTATAAATAAAAACAAAATGTTCAGTGATCTTTTCTTGTGAAGAACAGCTGTACATTAAAGAACGCCCATAGTTTTCAAAACCGGCACAAAAAAAAAAAAACAACAAAAAAACCCCCACTATTAAAGTCAGTCAGAAAACATACAAAAGATCTGAGGAAAGCAGAGTGTTCAGCTAGGAGCTACAGGCAGGGCACCTGCTCCGAACTGTGAGCCCCTCTGCCATGTCCTCATTACAGTCACACTGAGCAAACACATCCAGCCATGAGTTCTGACACATTCTATAAGTAGTTGTAGCCTTTGAAGATCCTGAAATTAAATTCACTTGGCACATACCGTAAACTACCAGACATATAAATCAAGCTATACAAAAATCAAACAAAAAAACAAGGTACCAGCCTCATAATCTAGTGGGATAGGATTACTCAAATTTGGAAATATTTTTCTGCATCATAATACAATTTCCAGAATTCATTCCAAGGAAGTATAAAATTAAAATCTTTCCTTAGGTACAACTTCTGACTTTTAGTTGGCTAACAGGTTCAAAGAGTCAGGCAGCCAGTATGAGGTAAACCTGCTCTAAGAGTTGAGACAGAAATAAACTCATGAGTCATGCAGATCTACCCTCATTTACCCAAATCCATTATACTCAAAGAGTTGAGTAAATTTTGAAGAAGTCTCTCTTAATTCGTGGTGCCACACACCATCTAGGAAATCTTTACATGAGGTTTACAAATGAATGTGTTGCTAACAAAATTAAGGTGGGGGGGTGGGGTTGTTGGGGTCATACAGACACTGTAAATATAGTGCAGCTGTATGGCTCCACTGGCTTGGGGGTCACATGGCAGTGTCTGTGTCCTGGCAAGAAGTGCAGGCATGGCTCTACTGCAGCCTGAGTGGGCCTATGATCTAGAAAAGCCTGATCATTCAATGCACACAGATTGTCCCCATTTGACACATACTATGCAACAACACGACCACTTCCTCCCAAGAAAACCTAGATATTTCTCTGTCAGTGATGGGCAAGGAATAAAAGAACTATCTCAAACTCAATAGGGCAAAACTATCCTTCTTCCCCCCTCTAAACTTGACCCCCAGCCCTGTACGCCCTCCATTATCACACTGCTCCAGCCAGGAACCTGGGAGGCCTCCCTTCATTCCTTCCCCCACACATTTTACTGCTCTCTCTGTCTGATCAATTTTACCAGCAGCCAACCTTGCATTAACCCCTATAACCCCTATAATTAACCCCTATAATTCTGTTATAGGCTGTACCTTGTCCCCCAGAAATTCATATGTTGAAGTTCTAACCCTCAGTACCTCAGAATGTAACCATATTTGGAGATAGGAACTTTAAAGAGGAAGCTCAAGTTAAAATTAGTTCATTAGGGTTGGGCCCTGATCCAATATGACTGTTTATCTTTATAAGAAGAGGGCATCTGGGCACAGATACACACAGAGAAGACCACGTGAAGGCACAGGGAGAAGACATCCATCTACATGCCAGAAGAAACCAACCCTGTGGACACCTTGATCTCAGACTTCCAGCCTCCAGAACTGTGAGAAAATAAATTTCTGTTGTATAGGCCACCAAGTCTGGCACTTTGTTATTAGCAAACTAATGTATCTTCTCTCTTCCCTCAGCCGTGACCTTCCTTCAAGCATCTGCTTCTCACCTTGGTGGCCTCTCACTTACCTTCCTACTCCATGCTGGACCCCCCTGATCCACCTTCCATGTTGTCCCCAAATCTGACCCATCATGCCACCATTTACCTGGCTCCTATCACCCTCAGGGTCAAGCCTAGCCTCCTCAGCATGGCCTGCCAAGCTGCACCCCCACCTCCCCCACATCTGGCTATACAGTTTGTGAACAAGTCCTTAAAATATGTGCACAAGAATGTCACAGCAGCTCTATTCATAACAGCCCCAAACTGGAAACAACCTAAGTGTCATCAACTGGGGAATATATAAACAAATTGTGGTATAGTCATACAACTCAGTGATAAAACAGAACAATTCCTGATAGTCACACAATATGGATTGATCTCAGGTTATGCTGAGTGAAAGACGCCAAAGAGTACAGTCCCTTTTATATGATGTCAAAATGAAAGTCAAACAGAAGCCAAACCAATCTATAGTGATAGAAATTAGATGAACGGTTCCCTGGGGTTAGGGGTAGAGAGAGGGAGATTGATTTCAAAGGAGCACAGGGAACTTTCTAGAGAGAGAGAGAAATGTTCTTGATCTTGATTGGGATGGTGGCTGTAAGAAGATATATCAAAAGTCGATGACCTGCATGCACACTTACAATGTGTGAATTTCACTGTATTAGACCTTAATAAAATAAATTTTTTTAAAAAACCACTTTAGTAAATGCCATTTTCTCATATGTTCTGGTTTTTCCTTGTGATGTCATTTTCTACCTATGTGAACTTTCATTCAAGATTTGCATGCACAAAATTCTACATAAAGAAAAGTGTAATTATATAGTACCTTCTTTCTTCTAAACTAATTGTGTGGTTTTCTTGGAGAAGGATGCCATTCTATAGTCTGACACTGACCATCAGCCAGCTTAAGGCCTAGATCACTACAACCTTTCAACTCTCTAATATGTTGCTACCAACTTCCACTGGGTGACCCATCTTCCAGTGTGATGCCTTCCCCCACTCCGCCTCCAACCCCAATCCTTGCTGGAGGAACCAGTGGCATTGCCAATGGCTTTCAGTAATTCAGTAACAAAACTTCCTGTCCCTTAAAGTGAACCTATTATAACTAATAGTACTCCTAATACTCCTTGGAAAATTAGAGAATAAATCATAATTTTTGAGCCGGAAGGAATCTAAGCAATTATCCAGTTCCATGTTATAATTAGGGGTGAAATTGGAGGCCTATTCCAAGGTTTTAGAACTGGTTAGTATAGCACTAGGATTAAATCCCAGGATAATCTCACTCCTAATCCATGATCATGAAAACCACTTGATTTGTTCAGAACTAAAATTTACACATTAAGTAAATGAAGGTTTTCTCACCTTGAGTCCTTTATGAGCCAGAGCTCGTCTATAGCGCGCTTTCACGTTCCCATCGTCCATCTGAAGCGCCTGATCACAGTCCTGCTTTGCCTCTTCAAACTGGCACAGCTTCAAGTAACAGAGAGCTCTGGCATAATGTAATGGAACTCAGTATTAAGAAAGGCAAAGATAGCATATCTATAAATTTAGACAGCTGAGAAAAATCAGAAAATAACTCAGTAAGTCTGTTTCTATACTATAGCTGTTTCAATTGAAACTTAACATTTGATTCCAATTATGGCACTCTCTTGCAGTGCATGAAATTACGGCACTGGGGACATAACTGCAAACAATATACAGTCTCACCCCCCCAAGGAGGATGCAGTATAGTGGAGGAGACAGACCATTAAAATAAGCAAACACAGTGAAATCTGTACAAGGTGCTCTGGGAGTACACAGCTCAGAACCACACCAGATCCGGTGGGACCGAGGCAAGAGGCAGAGCGGTCAGGGAAGACCTCCCAAAAGAAGTAACATTTAAGTTGAAACCCAGAATGTGGAGTAAGAATTATCCAATGCAAAGGCACTGGATTGAGAGGGTTAAGATGGAGGTAGGGGAGAGTGGATGCCAAGTGCACAGACCTACGGTGGGAGAGAACATGGTGCTCTTGGTGAATTAGGAAAAGTTCCGTAGGGCTGGAGCCCCAGGATGAAGCTGGAAGAGCAGGCAAGCCAGATCACAAAGGGCCTTGTAAATCATGACAAGGAGGCTGAACTTTATCTTGAGCCTAAGAGAAGTCGCTGAAGGGCTTTGACTAGGGGCTGACATGTTCCCCACGTCTTAGACAGATCACTGTAGCTGCAACTGGGAGAAGGAGACAAGGGGGCGCAAGGCTGCGCAGGGATGCCGTGGAGGGTGCTGCAGACATCCGGGAGGTGCTAGTGGCCCAGAGCAGAGGTGTCACAGTGGAGGTGGACAGAAGGGGTCACGCTGAAGAGGGATTGCTAAGGTAGGGCCACTGAGCTTGCCGACCAGCTGGAAGAGGGAGGTCGGGGGCGGGAGGTGTTGGTCAGGGATGATAGCCAGCCCTGCGTGCAGAAGGGGGGGAGCATTCGGACGTGGAACTCAGAAGACAGAGTGTGGGAGACATAACCGTAAGGCAGTAAACGGGGCTGGGGAAAGGATGGAATGGCCCTGAGAGTAGGTAGGACAAAAAAGGGATCTAGACCTTCAGAACTCTGAGAATACCAGGGAAAGAAAAGCCTACAGGGGGAGAAGAGGAGAACCAGGCAATGAGCTCTCTGCCAACACAGCCAAGGGGAAAAAGGGTCTTCATGGAAAACTGAGTAGCCAGTAATGCTCCATCCTGCAAAGGCTGAACAGGAGAAGGGAAGAAAAATATCTGTTGGATTTAGTGACATTTTTGGCAAAAAGGTTGCCATTATTCTATCACCATATTCTATATAGGTATCTGTTAAACATGTGGTAAAGATGACACCCAAGCAGCATTCTAGAACAATCTGCCCATTCCTACTGCACACTATAAAACATGCTGGTCCCTTCCCTCAGCACTTCAGAAGAAAGGCATTGCTCTGTAAGACACTATTTTGAAAGGGCATCAACTCCTGCTCCTCCCATGTTGGACAATGCCCAGGCCCAGCTAGCTGCAGCGAGGCCAGACAGCCAGGAAATGTTGAATCAGAGCAGCAGCAGTCAAAGATGTGAAAACCTGGTGACACAGACTATATCAAACCTCCCATCTCTCCCTACCTCATGTTTCCAATCTCTCCAGAACTCCCACGGCCCTACCTCTTTCAGAAACATTCACTTAGGACAACTTGTTGCATAAATTCCTAGAACCATGACAAAAATCTTTTGCAATTAAATAATTTTATTAATTAATAATTTATTATAAATTATTTTTAATAATCAAAACGATTAACATAAGAAATACATAAAGTTACAAAGAACTTGCCTGTTTGTATATATAGCACATTCCTTGTTGTTAATCTTTAAGCATTCACTGTATTTACTAAGGGCATCTTTATAGTTTTTGTCCTTTACACATTGATTTCCTTCTTCTTTAAGGACCTGAAACATTTTTTCATCTATGCGACCCAAGAAAAAAAAAGAAAGAGAGAGAGGTAGTATTCATATAAGCACCTCTCCAAAATCTTAAGTACAGCTATAAGCAAATCTTCTATTGCAAATTAACTAGAGCTAATGTCTAAATGGAACAAAACTTTGTAAACAAATTAAAAAGATAAATTGGCTCTAAGTAAAAATAATTATATAATTATGACACTATTATTTTCAAATTAGAAAATAAAATGCAAGTAATTCTGTCATTTTAATCCATATTGACGTGTCTTCTTTTCTCTACTGGGATTCTGGACATATTAACAGAGGACAGAACCACCTTAGAGATGGAGAGAATCAAGCCAAACAAGGATACCAAGACACAGGTGACACTATATGATGAGAGGCTGTTTCTGAACTAGCAAGCCTCAGTGTCTTCTGTCATCTCAAACACGCTGCCTCATGTAGCATTTTTACAGCAGTACAGGGGTACTTTAGAACTTTAGTTAAGCTGCAGGTATGACAGAATCAGTCGATGAAATGGGGACACAAACATCTACGGTTTTTGGCTCAATAACTATCTCATGAATAATGAATAAATAAACCTCTTAAAGCCTGAAGTGGACATCTATCCAGCACCCCAAACTTCCTTGGGAAATCACACCTCTTCCACTCTCTGCTCCTGTGGTTTAGGTAAAACAAACCCCACCCGAACCTTACCCTTTGGGATAATTTTCATTTTATTAATTAGCACATTATAGTCCCATGGCCAATAATCTAATTGGTCAGGGATGGGCCTATAAAAGCCAGTAAGATTTTTGTGACAGATTCTTGTAAAGTAATTCTTGCTCTTTCCCGTGGAATTTGAGACTAAAAGGAGAAGCTATATTGCCATCTTGTGATAAAAATGGAAAATATATCTAAGAATGGGGCCAACAGAGTAAGAAAGAGGCCAAGATGGAAAGCTGAAGAGTCTCTGAATCCTGAATCCAGCTGTCCCTGCAGCTACTCTACCTGTGGACTTGTCCACAGTAAGTGCCCACAAACGGCTTTGTGCTTAAGGCATTAAGAGTTGGGCTTTCTGTTATCTGTAATCAAAGAGCGCCAACTGTTCATTACCAGAATCACAGACTATTCTTATTAACCTGCAGTGAACATGGCTGACTTCCTGCTTGGAATCGACTTCCCACTTCCTAAGCAAACCTCAATATTCATTCGGCTATCACCCCTCTCCTGTTCAGCCCATGTGTTCATGCTGACCCCACTGATCAGAAAGAAACCAGGCCTAAGCCAATCAGTACACAACATTTCTTCATCAAAGAGACTGGCTCAGGAATGGGCACAGGGCCCACTTCAGACCATTAGAATAACAGATAAAAAAGCTTGGGCTTTGGGGCAACATATTTCCTCATTCTTAAATTAATGCCACCGAAAGCAATGGTGTCTCTCTCCCTTTGGATATGTGCAGATGTGAAGCCTAAAACTGCTACAGTTCTACTGCTTGTGGCTATAGCTTGAGCCCTGATGAGCTGTGCCTGATCTCAGAGCCTGTCTTGGCCCTTTCGGTTACATGAGCCAATACCATCCCTTAGGGTTTAAGGGAACAGATTTTCTATTACTTGCAACCAAAGTTTTCAAACACACAAATATTAAAATTTAAAGTTTTAAACCTATGTAACAACTTTACCCTATAGAGTAGCTTGATATATAATAAAAATCCATAAATTAAAATTAAAATATACCTTTAAATTCTGCAATCTAAAAACCTTCTGATAGATATACTGAATTTATAATATTATATAAACTTGGAATGTAAGCGACAATCTTATTTGTCCCTCTGCACAAATTGCATGATTTATATTAGTTAACTTTTCATCTTTTATTTCAAATCACACAATGTTTCTGCCTATGTTTCATGTTTCAAAAGATCTCACACAATGAGGTCAAATGATGCTTCCCTGAATCCTGTTATATAAACCCTAAAATAGAATATTACAGAGGATTTTTCCCCCATTTGCTGAAAAACTTTCCCCAAGCTTTTATTCTGCAATGTCTTTAATTTGTTATCCATTCTCACTAATAATTAGTAAACAAATATAGACAGAAAAATTCAAAAAGAGCTGATTATACTTATGATTATGATTTGCTATCACACAGCTATATATGCATTTTGTTAATGAGAAATAGCTTCTCTTAATTGAGCAAATGCTTTGTGTCAGGCCCATTAATAACGGACTGTAGAAAACTAGAGATCTCCACAATTTTCCTAGGACTGTTAAATCTAAAAGCCTTGGTATATGTTCCCTGCATGTTCTTTCTAGGCAATAAAGAGGATGAGGGTCCAACACTAGCCATCTGGACATCATGGCTCAGGGACCTCAGGGTTTCTGCAAGATGAAGCTCATCCTGGGGACACACGTGGACAGTCTAAGCTTGTAGGAGAAATGGGGCCTCAGCCGGCTTTGAAGCAGAAAGCAAGAGTGAAGCCACATTTATTAAACACTTACTATCACAAAGTAATAAGGTAGGCACCATGGAAATACAAATATGTTAACCATGACAGAAGGCAGAAGTAAGTACCTGCTGTATACAGTCATGCATCGCTCAACCACAGGGATATGTTCTGAGAAATTCATTGTTAGGCGATTTCGTCATCATGTGAACATTATAGAGTGAACTTACACAAACCTAGATGGTCTAGCCTACTGCACGCCTAGGCTATATGGTATAGCCTATTGCTCCTAGGCTATGAACCTGTACAGCAGTTTACTGTACTGAATACTGTAGGCAATTGTAACACAGTGTTAAGTATTTGTGTACATAAACACGTCTAAACATAGAAAAGGTACAGTCAAAATATGGTATTATAATCTTATGGGGCCACTGTCATATATGTAGTCTGTTGTTGATGAAAATGTCATCATGCGGTATATGACTCTATTTATGTTGTGGGGTTTAATTTTGTTTTATTATTTTAAATACCTCAATCTTATTCCTTTAGCTTCATCACATACGTGGTCTACCATAGAGCTATATGCTACTTAATTCTTTTTCTTATTAGAAAAAATAATGCTAACTTAATCTTTATTAAGAGATTACTATAGGTATACACAGTCAGCACATGTGCTAAGTGTTTTATATGCATATCTTCATTTATTCCTGAGAACCACCTCATGAGACAGTTATTAATATTTCCCTGCTTTCATGTACACTAGGATATGGGAGGTGTGAAGCAACTTCTTAAGACCATGTAGTTAAAAAGAGGGAGAACAGGGACTTGATTTAACCCAGGTCTGATGCCAGAGTTCATGCTTTTATGTCTCTGCTTTACTGTGCAAATATGCACACAGCTCAAGATCACTTCAGAAGAAATGAGTAAAGCCTTCCCCCACCTGTGATGCCCAGCTGGTGATGGCTGCTGGAATCTGCCACTTGGTTTGAGGTTGTCTCTGCCACAGGACACCAAGCTCCCAGTGGTGCAGAAGTGGGCACAGCAGGAATGGGTGACAGCTTCTCCCGCCAATTTGGTCCATCCAGCTCCATTAAAATTCTTGTTATTCTAAAGAGAAAATGAGTTTTCTCTATTGATCATGCAATTTGCTTTTTATATTACTGAAGGTCAGATCAAGAGTAAGATTTACAAATGCTATGCATATGTGTACTTCCATGTGGAAACACACAATCTTGAGCTATTTTCTGTCCACATAAACTAGATGTTTTCAAAAGGACTTTTAAAAGTTGCCATAAATAATGTAACTTAGAATATTTTTAGACCTAAGAAAAAATAAGACATTTTTAATTTGTTAAAAAAATTTTAATGTATCCACAATAAAATCCACAATAAAATTTTTAATTTTTGAGAAAGTTAAATATAAAACTAAAATTTTGGAGGCTTAGAAGAAATGTCCCCTGTAATATTTCATATAATTATTAATTGATGATGTATTACTCTTGAGAATAATCAGAAGTACTTTAGAATTTCTGTGCCCAAACTATACACTAAAGTGGTTGAAAAAAGGTGTTCAAAACTGGTTGCTAAAACTGATGAGGCTAATTGTCCTGGAATACTGCTTTTTCTTAAAACACGTACATGTGGTTAAGATACTCTTTCTTACCTTGTATTTTTTTTTACCTCTAAAATTATCCATTTATATTCTTTTCATATGAATAAAGATGAAAAAAATAGGATACTGAACTCTACTACAAGGGTCCTTGTATTAATGACATTTACTAATGGCCATCATAAAATTCAGATTAACATCCTCAATTATCACTTTCTCATTATTTTAAATATACAAAATGTCATACTTAGATTTAAAAACAAAATTGAATTACGTCTTTGGGATGAATCTGCTTTTAAAAGGTACTTCCCAAGACTGAGAAGGTTTACTGGTAATTAGTAGAATACATTCAAGTTGGTTAATTCTGTAGTCTCATATACTTTTTGTATAAAAAAATGTTTATATTTACATATAAACAAATATAATACACATACTCTCCCTACAGTTTCTTAAACTGAAATTTCAATAGCGATCTTTGGTTATAACTAAATCTCATTTTTTAGTGTAAAAAATAATTTTTTGTAAAATTAATGTATAACCACCCACATTTGCAGAAGAAAAAGAAGCTTTAGAAAAAAGAATTTTCAAGCAAAACTTGTATTACCAGCAGAGAGGAAGGAAGAAGCAGCTGAAAAGAGATGATGTGTTGCCAGGGAGTAAGTAAGTATGTGCAGAGAAATGTAACATGTAAGATTCCTGGAGAGGAAGAGAGGAATATGGTTAATGGAAGACAGAAACAAAGTAAGCACAGATGTTTAAATTAAAAAAAAAAAAATAAGCTGCTGCTGCTGAATTTTCCATAATGAACTGGGATAGACGGAAAAGCAAGCATAAATATGGGATTCACAAAAAGGAATAGTGAGATTTTTAAAAATGGATATTTTATTTAAAAATATTTATGGCAAAACCAGAGAGAGCCTCCACGTCAACAAGATAGCAACAAGAACCATCCAATTAAAAAATGACTGAGTCTTATAAGTCAACTGGTATAAAAGAACCTTCTTGAGTACATATAAAAATATAATACAATCCTCAAAAATTTAAACATAGAATTACCATATGATCCAGCAATTCCACTCCTAGGTATTCATCTAGAAGAACTGAAAACAGGCACTCAGACACAAACTTGTGCACAACTGTTCACAGCAGCACTATTCACAATAGCCAACAGGTGGAAACAACCCAAATGTCCATCAACTGATGAATAGATAAACAAGATGTGATATACACGTACATATAACAGACTATTATTCAGCCAAAAAGAAATGAAGTACTGCCACATGCTACACCATGGATGAACCTTGAAAGCATTAAGCTAAGTGAAGGATGCCAGGCAAAATAGGTCATATATTGTATGATTCCATTTATACGAAATATCCAGAATAGATAAATCCACAGAGACAGAAAGCAGACTGGTGGTTGCCAGGGGCTGGGGGAAGGGAGACTAAACAGCGACTGCTTAATGGGTATGGGGGGTTTCCTTTTGGGGTGCTGGAAATGTTTTGGAACTAGAAAGAAGTGATGATTGCACAACATTTTGAGTACTAATGCCACTGTATTATACACTTTAAAGTACTAATAGCTAATTTTATGTTATGTGAAATCTTCCTCAATTTTTTTAAAAAGTATAATGCAAAATGTTCAGATATGTGAGTAATCATGATCTCTCAGACACATTTCTCCCTTTAAACCACTCAGCCTACTACTAATTAGATTTCCTAAAATACCCTTTAATCAGCCCCCTCCTCTCTGCCAGATACTTCATGTGTTTTTCTATTAATACTTTATATGTTTCACAAGAACCTCTACGCCTGTGAGAAGATCCTACTTTCTCCAACTATTCCTTGAAAACTACCAGACAGAGGATGGGGCAAATTAAAAGCAAAGCCCCAAAGCACAGGACTAAACTATGCTTTCTCTGTTGGAGAATGCACTCGTCCAACACATTTTTATTGAGGATATTTATTTTATTGAGGATATCCACCGTATGAGGCACTGCAGCTACAAAGACAGATAAAACACAATTTCTGACCTCAAGGAACATTCAAAGAGCGACAGGAAAAGAATTTTACAAAACGAGAGAGAGAATGTAAAAATAATATGGAACTTGGGTAATAAAAGAGGGCCCAGCGTTAGAAAGGGAACTAAGGTGTGTGCACGGGGTGGAGAAAGACAGTGGATCAGGGAAAGTAGTTTCCTAGAGGAACCACGTCCTTTCCTAAAGGATGAGAAGGAATTAACCACACAAAAAGGGGAAAGACCTGCAGGCACATATAAGGAGGCAGCAAATGACACGCAGTGAGGCGGCCATGCAGTACCAGGTGAGGTGGCCTGATTTTATAAGCTCAAGATCAAGGAGGCAGCAGACGCCTGAGGTTCCGTCTCACCCCACTCTGCCACAAATAATGGATATTTATCCCTTTCTTCTATGAGGCTGGGATCAGACAGGTTCCGTGTAGCCACCAAGTGGAAGCCCCAGGGAATGGCTGTCAGCTCTGCCTAGAGATCTTTCCAACAGTTTTCTCCAAAGTGGGCTGGGGCCATGTGGGAAGGTAAGGCATGATTTAAAAAATAAATTAACGTGAAACATGCCGTTCTCATCTTCTACAATTTTGCTCAAGGTCTCCTCGTGTTCTATCAGCGCCCTTCAAAGACCACCTCAAGTGCTCCCTCTGCAACCACCCCAGCCCACACAGACAAAGGTGGCCTGACCCCTCTGTGACCCCCCACCTTGCTAACAATTTTCCCACCTGGGGATAACCTGTCTCACGTTAAGTTTTCCCCCAGCTATACACTAGTTTGCTTAAAGACAGAGACCATGTCATTTTTCCTCCTTTTGTCTTTTTTGGGGGAGTGGGACATGGTACACTAGACTGGCACAGGGGACAGTGTAACACATAAATACTTCAAGAAGTTATACTTTGGGCAAATGGGATCAGAAATCATACATAACTAGAAATGTTATACAACTAGTAATTTTCAAATTTCCCCTGAAAGCAATTTATGAAATCTGTAAATTCTTACCTTCCCATTCTCACTCAGAGGGTAAATAGGTCATAAAATAAATTAGATACAAATTCTTTGCTATTTCACCATTATAAATTAATAGTTATCCTAGATAAGTGTCTATTTACAAGGGCATATAACACAAATATCTAGCAGGCTCACGAAGACATCCGTTGTCCTAAGGAGAAACAACAGAGATGTTTCCACTGACAGATGTGGTACCAATGGACACCTGCAAATCCTGTGGGAGAAGATTCAACATGGCAGTTTTCACTACATTTTTGGATCTTGTCTGACAGTTAGTACTGATTTATGACATTGATGAAAACACCTTCCTATCACCACAGATATTTAAGCAGCACATATGAGCTATAATCTGTCATTAAGGAAAAAAAAGAATATTCACTTAACAGTAATAAACAAACCAGGAAACAAATATAAAGGTGCCAGAGGACAATTCAAAATGTATTAAGCAATAGTTAGAAATTAAGTTAGAGAGAAAGAACCATTTGGTTTAATGGAGTGAAAGAAGGCAATCATTCATGTAAGGTAAATAGCTGAGAACACTTTGACGTGTTCTTGAAAGAGGGGAAGGAAAAAAAATCTAATTCCACTGTAAAACAACTAGACTTCTCAGATTAGATTACCTGTTAATACTGTCATTTGCTAGCTGGATTCCACAGTCTAACTGCAACACTGTTTTATAGTCCACATAAGCTTTCCCATAGTGCTCTAAAGTCTCATAGGCCATTGCTCTTCGTAAAAGAGGTTTCATTGAGAATGGATGAAGTTCCAGAGCCCTAAAGAAGAAAAAAATACTACATATCATTTGTTTTGAAAACTACTCTTTACTTTATACTTAACTGAATATATACTGCAGTACTGGACTCACAAATATGTACATATCTGATATTTCATCTTGGACACCTAGCAAATACCAGAAAGGCAAACCCAGAGCAGCAGAGTTATCAAATTTGTGGTTACTCTCTTTTAAACCAGTATCAAAGCACCCTGGCATTTACTCTTTCCCCACTGAGGCATGAGCTGCCTGGCAGGCTACCCAATGTCCTGAAAAGAGCCCAGCATGGCACCAGGCACACAGCAAGGTTTCAACAGATTCTTGTTATTGACAGATTACAAAGAAAATTCTGGCCGGGCGCAGTGGCTCACACTGCAATCCTAGCACTTTGGTAGGCTGAGGTGGGAGGATCGCTTGAGCCCAGGAGTTTGAGACCAGCCTGGGCAACAGCAAGACCCCCTCTCTACAAAAAGTAAAAAAATTAGTCGGGGCATGGTGGTGCGCACCTATAGTCCCAGCTACTCGGGAGGCTGAGGCAGGAGGATCGCTTGAGCCCAGGAGTTGGAGGCTACAGTGAGCTATGATGACACCACTGCACTCTAGCCCGGGCAACAGAGCGAGATGCTGTCTCAAAAAAAAGGACAAGAAAATTCTTATTTGTACCTATGTATTTAACAAGGCATCTTAGTATAGAACCGTGAAAACTTACATTACATTTTGAAAATCAGCGCTCTAAAACTTACTACGGTTCATTAGGATTTACTTGCTGCAAAAGGGCTTAAAAAATAGACCTGAAGGGGATCAAGGAACTAAACATACAATGATTTCTTGTAAGTCACCAATTTCATCTTGCACTTTTTAGTCTATGAAGTGTTTCCAGTATCACTAAAGATGTATTTCAAGGCTGTGTTCTTTGGTTTTGTTTGAAGTAACTGTTTGGAGCAATTTCGGTATTTAATGTACTTCATTATATTCTGAAATAAAACAATCAAAAACCCATACAGATGCTCCTCGACTTACGATGTGGTTATATCCCAATAAAGCCATCATAAATTGAAAATATCATAAGTCAAAAAGGCATCTCAGAGAGTCTTTGGTCAAAGAATCACCAGTGCTTAAAGACTGAAACCTTGTAGTTGCGTATCCCTTTTTCACCATCGTAAAGTTGAAAAATCGTAAGTTGGGGACCATCTGTATTTATGACTGAAAACTATCATAATGTTGCTCTAACAAAGTCACCTGAAGCTGTAGTCTTCAATGCAGAATTCCTATGAAGAGCCTACTTTCTACATCATCTACTCACCAGCATCTGCACTAGACTGTCTACATTGGAGATTACAGGTTTGTTCTTTGTGTTAACTCATGATATAAGCAGTTTATATATCAAATATTTAACTTGCCTTGGGGAAAGCATGAGTGAAAGCTGCTTTGTTTAACTTGGTTTTTTTCCAATAGTCTTAGAAATCTGCTGTCTATTCCTAATTGTCTACAATTATTTGGTAAGGAGGAAGTACTGATAGAGTATCTGCTATGCGCTATCACTGTAGACTTTCTCATCTGATCTTACAACAAACCTGTAAGGTAAATATTAATACATTCATTATGTGGGTGAAGAAATTGAGAGACACGGGGAGTGATGTGCCCACATGTCGATCATGAAGGCAAGTGCATTGCTTGTCCTGAGCACCATTATATCCCCAGTCCTAGCTCAACACCTAGGCCATGAGAGGCACTCAGCAAGCTCCTGAGTGAGCCCTCAGAGCCTACTCTTTTCCTACCACAAACACACAAAAACACTGCAAATGAAGGAACATGTCTGAGTCATGTGCCACTCAGACTCCTCCAAAATTCTCCACATCATACAGATACTCAACTATACTTGTGGGAGCCCTTTTGGACTCTGTCTCATAAAAGTTAAAAAATGCTATTAAACCCATCACTTCTCAGCCTTTTGCTAAGGTTAAGTGTAAAAATGCCATTAAACCTAATTAGCTTCATTTCTCTGATAAACAATTTTGCTCTGCCTAAGTGTTAGGGTTGTGAATGATTTAAATGATATTCTTTGTACTGTGGTGATTTTTTTAAAGTTTTCTATAATAGGTATGTGTTACTTTTGTAATTAGTAACAGTTATTTTAAAAATAAATTTAAAATTAAGTAAACATACTTAAATACTACGCCCAATAGATCTTTGGGCATCAGGATCTGTCATCTGCACCACTGCCTTAAATCTAGCTTAGTTTAATACTTAGGGGATATAAACTCCATGGTAGAGATTGTAAATGTGTCCCTCTCAAAACCACATGACTCCCTTCACTTCACAGAGGACTTCTAACACCTGAGGTGCCATTTATCCAATCAAGATGGCCTTGAGCCAAGCTTGGGATCTAAAACTGATGATATGATGCATTTAATTTTTAACACTTTCTAGCCTAGCAAATGCAAGGTGTTTTTTTTTTTTTCCCCTTTAACCACAATCCTGAAAATGAATATGAGCTTTTGAATGGAAATTCAATTAAGGAAAAAACCTACCCATTCATAAAAACAAACAAGCCCAGAGAACTTTTAAACCAGAGCTTACAAAAGAGGCTGTCTATTCAAGTGAACACAGTTAAGACCCTAAAGAATCTTCTAGTTTCAAGTCTGTCAGAAAGTAGCAAAGACAAGCAAAAAAACAAAGAATTACTAGGGTAACATTCATTTGTATTCAGTCTGTCAAAATGTCCTCAATGGAAAGTCACCCAGAGATTTTTGGTGTGGTCTAAATAAACCAAAAAGGTTCTCTGACAGATGGGAAAAGTAAAGATTTTTTTTAGCTGATAAACAATTATGAGAACAAAAAATAGTTTCTAGAATAATGGTTTTCAAACTTTTCCTCATGTTTCACCTGCAGGCCTAAAGAGAGCTGTGCAGATGCTGTGGTGAGGACAGCGGAAGTGTGCCCCCTCCCCCAGTTCCTCAAATGTCCCCTACTTACCCAAGGGCCACTATCCAAACACACCCCTGGGAAACACTGACACTCCTCAGAGGTTAGACATTTAAAATCAAATGGTAATTTTTTTCCAAAATACATAAAAAATTATCTTCATAGATAAAAGTTTCTCCCCTTTCCTTTATTTTAAATTTTGCCCCCGTGAGTTTTTCTTTTTCAATGTTTGACTACTGATAGTACTTGTCTGGTAATAAGAGCTCACAGAACTTTCCAAAGAACACAGATAATTAACTGGAAAAACTAAAAAATAAGCCTCCTTTAACATGTATGCAATCGTTTTGAGGTGAAAGAGAAAACATAGTCAAATTTTCTGCTAATACATTATTCCTAGTTCATACAGATTTAAATACATCCATATTTCAACAGGTTCACAAAAGCGTATTATGGCTTGTCTGGCTTTAAAACAAGTTTGAGAATCACTGCTTTAGAGTAAAATCACCCTCTACTGGGCATTATCTCCATGCCCTGTGCTGGGACTCATAGGCCAGCTATCAAAGAAAACATCTAAGTAGGTCGGTCTCTATGGAGGTCAGCACTGACCAGCAGTCAGATTCCTTGGCCTAGAACACAGCTCTTATCTAAGGACAAGCTACCCAAAGTGACACCCACCTCCCTCACTGGCAGGCCATCTCCTGCTCCCCCTAGGACAACCCCCGATTCTGGCCTACCAGGACACCATGGCTGGAGTTCCATCCTTCACTTCCTCCTGGGTCTACATTAAACAGTGATTTTAGCCAGTAAACGTCCGCCTTCTCTCACTTAAGGACAAAGTGAGCCCACTGTTTTGCAGCAGCCCTAACTGTGGGGGTCCCAAGTTTTAACTACATAGTTTTAACCTTGCTCACTGTAGGAAGGCCTAAGACAAGTCTGAGGGTAATGTATTAAATATTAGAAACGGACACTTGGCTGAAAGGACGTTGGCTGCAAATCACCACATGCCTAGTATCCAACAAATTCACCTGGTCTTCTCAGTTCATTATGAGCAGTGGTAAATATGTTTAAGAATTGTTTGGGAAAAGAAAAAAAGAAAAAAGCCCAGATTTGTGGCATTTGCTAGTTTTCATGGTATTAAATGGTATCCTACCACTGCAGATTTTAAGTTACCAACTTGACATCAACCAGAATCCTTAAAATGTAACAATTAGCTAGTGTGAGCCAGCATAACCATGAACAGGGTCTAAAGTCAGGCCAAAGAGAATACAAATATTATTTATTTTAAATCTGAATATGTAAAATTGGCAAAAAATCCAAATGCTTCAAGGCCTTCTTTTTAAACCATAGGCACATATACAAGCAAGCTTTACCCAGATCAATAAACTGATACTGCCAATGAAAAAAATAATAAATTGCTCACCTTATAAACAGAGTGTCCATATAATTTACTGTCCAAACTGGGGAATAATATTAATAATTACATGAGACAACAGGAGTAAACCTGGACTGTTTGTCAAACCAGGACATAACTTCTTATTTTTTAGATGTACTAATAGTAGCTTCTTGCCAACGGGCTTCTAAAGCAGGCTTATGACTTAATGGTAAAAGAAAATTATGTTTTATTTATGTAAATATATTTATCCATCCGGACAGGTAATTTATTGAGTATCATGGGTAACTACTGTGCTTCAAGGAGTAGAGAGTTGTATAAGACATGGTTTCTATAGTTAACAATAATACATAGTTTCAAATAGCTAAAAGGATATTGAATGTTCCCAACATAAAGAAATGATAAATGTCCAAGAGGATGGATGTGCTAATTATCCTGATCTAACCACTAAATATTATATGTGTCCAAACACCATTATGTACCCCACAAATATGTTCAATTATTATATGTCAATTAAAAAAGAAAGGAAAAGAAAAAAAGATGTGGTTCCTGACCTCAGGGAGTTTAGATCCACTGCAGTGGATAACAAAGGACCTACAGGTGTGACCAAGTGTCAGTGCAGGTGTTACAGACCTCAGACGACCAGGAAGCCTGGGGCGCTCAGGAAGGCAGAGAGGAGGGGCAGCTGAGCAGGGATTTCAGAAGCCAAGATGTGCACAGGGCATTATGGACATTGGGGACAACGAGAGCAAAGGCTCAGAGAACAGAGTGGGTGTAAGGAAGTGGTCCAGTGGACCAAACGGGAGCAGAAACTTGTTTGGGGGGCAACATGGTGACAGAGAAGTTTACAAATATTTGGAAGACAATACTGAGCCATTAAAGGCCTGTTGGAAACAATCTGAGCAAAATAATGCTTCAGGGGAAACATTATTCTGATGCCACAGTGGATTGGAACTAGTTATTAGGCTTCTCCAGTAGTCTAGAAGAGATATGAAAAGAGGATGAATTAGGGTGGTAGCAGTGGAAATGAAAAAAGTTTGCACAATCCTCTATAACTGCCTTCATATGTTTGAGAGAGGCGAATTTATGATTTTTATGTATTAACATACTGTAAAACTGTCTTCAGAAATTAGACCCATATGCAGAAAATTTAGGAGGATATTGAATATTGCGTTCATCACAATGACATTATAACAATCTCTTGACAAACCTGAAAACGTGCAGTTTACCTGTTACAATCTTGAATGCAGCCACTGCAGTTTCCTTCTTTTAGGTAACATGCTGCTCTATTTGAATATAAGATACTTAGATCATCTGCATTTTCACTTCCTAAAATCACATTTAATTAAATACAGTTAAAATCCATTAGCAAGATCACAGTTCAACAGAATTGCAAGCCTGAGGTCTCCAGTGGCACTGCAGTCCTACAGACTGCTGATCATGCAGACCTCCGAGGAGCTGTCTATCCCCGCAATGGCCAAAGAGGGAAAGCCTGTCAGGGACAGATGCAAACGCGCCTTGCCAGGCACATGCTCCGCATTCCAAGATATTGTTCACCGAGGTCAAGTCTCACAGCGCCCTTAGTCACCAGGAAGGAATGCACAGATGCAATGCCTGTCATTCAGGAGGCGACCAGCGCCTCTCCCGCGAGGGCCCCCTTAGGTCCGGTGACCTGCAGCAGCCCGAGGGGCCTGGGGACGTCGCGGAGCGCAGCTCACCTACCTGCAGGCTCCAGCTGCGCTATCGCCGCCGAGTACTTGCCGGCCGCCTCGGCGAACTGTCCGCTTTTGAACAGCTCGTTGCCCTGGGTCTTCAGGCTGGCGGGGCCGGCTGGGGCGGCCGGCGGCGGCGCGGCGGGGTCCCCAGCGCCCCGCCCGCTGCCAGGGTGCCCGTTGGCGCCGCCGCCCGCCGTCGCCGAGGCCCGCGGCCGGCCCCGCTTGTCCGCGCCGGCGCCCGCCGCCCAGCCCCGCCGCGGCGCTCCCCTGGCCGGCCGCTTGCCGCCCCCGGCTTTGCCCGTCAGCTTCTTCTGGATGTTGCCCATGGCGCGCGGCTCGGCGGCCTCTGTAGGGAAATGGGTGCGGGAAGTGAGTGCTTGCATCATCAGGAGAAACTACCGCGGAGGCCGCGGGGGTGCCCGGCGCAGGGGGCGGGCTCGCGGGGGAAGCCGGGCCGGCGCCACCCCCGCGGGCGGAGGGCGGCGGCTGCCCGACCTCGGCTGCCCGACGTCCGGGGAGGGGAAGACCGCGGCCCCCGGGCCCCTGCGGCTTCCTGAGGACACCGCTCTGCGGCTCCCGACTGAAGCCGACCCGGTGTTTAACTCCTCAAACGCCTAAGGACTCGTGACGTGAAAACCGGCATTTCAAAACCATTCCCTTCATCAGACCATACCTGCTAGGGTAGATCTTACAGAATACGTACTTTCCCCTTCCATTTACAATTTAGGAATGAATGAACGGAGTTACTAAAACTTGATGAATACAGTAACTGCACCCAAGGTTGGGGCACTCTTTCCTTATTTTAAAGGATTAGGAGGAAAAGATTTGAAAAAAAAGGTCAAAGTGATTTTTAAGACATTTTAAAGTGGATTTAGCAAAGAAGTCACATAAAATAGGAAATCTAGTTTTTAAGCTTAACGGGAGTTTTAAAAACAGCAAATTTTCCATCCTAATGCCTTATTCAAACTAAAAATTCCTTGGATTTTGATTGAAAGATTTCAGGTATTAATAGCTTTAATAATTGATTATTGAATCTACTATTTTTAAATATGAAAATGATGTATTAATATTTCATTGATGGTGTCAATATTTAACACAAAGCAATTAATCATTTCAAAGCACTGTTAAAAAGCACTTAAATACAGAGATTTCCAAGCTTTCTCTTTTAACAAATTCTAATCTTATTCTTAATTATTTTCCATTCTCTTCCATAAAAAAAAAGCCAAGATTTAAAGCACAAAGACAGAGGGAATAGAAAACCACAATTATCTAAATGAAAATCAGTGAGACCACCTTGAGTATAAAAACACACTAATTAATACAGTTTTCTACACAGCAGAATCACATCCAATTTGGATCTCCAACCAAAAGGAGTTTAATTATTAAAACAATAAAAAGATGTTGTTATATAGATAAATCCCCAGAATGAACCCAGTGGGATTATTAAAGCAAGGCTCCAGTTTTCATCTGGTATCTGCTACTCAAGTCCTTAACTAGAAACTGGATGAAAGCACAAGTCAGGGTCAGCAGAAACAGTGGTCAATGTGGTATTATTTTCCATCCCCTTGTACAGTATCCCCTCATGTCTGACCAATACTATCACTAAATAGCTGTTTATTTAAAACTTAATATGGGGTCAAGACCTTTACATACATTTTCATTAATCCTAACACCAGGGATTATCATTCCCGCTTTACGAGTAAGGCCACAGAGACACAAGGAAAAAGCTAAGGGAGGTATAAGTCAACATAACCCAGGTTTGAACTGAATGCAAAGAATTCTTTCCTTAAGACTGAAATGGTTCTGAACAACAAGAGTCTCTGGAAAGGTAAACAGAGGCCCAAACATGAAATGAGTTTTGGTAGGTATTGGGCTACCCATGGGACAATGCAGAGGAGCTGGCTCCATATGCAGATCAGAGGAGTGGCCTTATCCAGGGACATAGACTTGGGAGTTGGGGGCATATACATATGTTTGGGTATGGATAGGATCACTCAAAGGCTCAGAAGGATCCCTGAGAAACACTAACACTTAAAGGATGAGCAGAGCAAAACTCTTCAGTGTAGATGGAGGAATGCCTAGACATGAGAGAAAAACCAGGAGAGCATACTGCCTCAGAAGCCAAGAGTATTTTGGGAAGAAAGGAGGTCAGCAATAACAAATATCAAAGGAAGGAATGGCCAAAAGTATAGCCCTCAGCAGGGTAGTTGGTAGATGCAAAAACCTTCAACAAAATACTAGCAAACCAAATTCAACAGCATATTAAAATCACACCATGACCAAGTGTGATTTATCTCAGGAATACAGAGGTGCTCAACATTAGAAAATGAATCAATGCCAACACATTACATTAACAGAAAAAGTAAAAAAATCTCACATGATCATCACAATTGTTGCTGAAAAGGCATTTGACAAAATCTAACAGCCTTTCATGATAAAAACACTCAGAAAACTAGGAACAGAAATTAATTCCTCAACATGATAAAGTATATTTATGAAAAACCCCCAGCTAACATCATATTCGATGGTGAAAGACTGAAAGCTTTCACCCTCAAGCATCAGCAACAAGACAAGGATGCCCCTTTTCACCACTGCTATTCAACACCATACTAGAAGTTGTAGCCTGATCAATTAGGCAAGAAAATGAAATAAAAGGTATCCATATTGGAAAGGAAGAAGTAAAACTATCTCTATTCACCATGACATGATCCTACATATATAGAAAATCCCAAAGACTCCACCCTCTCCCCCCAAAAAAACCCAACTAGAGCAAATAAACAAATTTAGCTAAGTTGCAAAGTATAAGATCAACACATAAAAATTTGTGTCTCTCTACACCAGCAAAGAACAGTCCAAAAAGGAAATTAAGGAAACAATTATATTTATAATAGCATCCAAAATAATAAGATACCCAGGAATAAATTTAACAAAGGAAATAAAAGACTTACATACTGAAAACTACAAAATGTTGCTTTAAGAAATTAAAGAAGACTTAAATAAATAGAAAGACATTCTGTAATCATGGATAGGAAGAATTATTGTTGTTAAGGTTAAGATGTCAATACTACCCAAATCTACAGATTCAACACAGTCCTATGAAAACTTTTTTGCAAAAATGGAAGAGCCAATCCTTAAATTCATATGGAATTGTAAGGAATCCAGAATATCCAAAAAAACTTGGGGAAAAAAAGAACAAAATTGAAGGACTTACTCTTCTTGATTTCAAAACTTATTAAAAGCTACAGTAATCAAAACAGTGTGGTGCTGCCATAAGGACAGACACTTAGGCCAATGGAATAGAATTCAGAGTACAGAAATAAACCCATACATCTATGGCCAACTGCTTGGCAAGGGTGCCAAGTCCATTCAATAGGGAAAGTACAGTTTCTTAATAAATGGTTAAAGAACTGGATTTCCACATACTAAAAGCAAACAAAAAACAAAACAGAAAACTAACAAAAAAACCCAAGTTGAACACTTACTTCATACCATATATAAAAATTTAATCAAAATGGATCAATGACCTAAATATGAGAGCTAAAATCATAAAAATCTTAGAAGAAAACATAGGGGTAAATCTTTATGATCTTATATTTGACAATGGATTTTATATATGATACCAAAAGCACAAGCAACAAAAGAAGAAAATAAATTGGACATCATCAAAATTAAAAACTTTTGTGCATCAGAGGAAATTATCAAGAAACTAAAAAGACAACCCACAGAATGGGAGAAATATTTACTAACCATATATATCATAACCCCAATTATTGGGTTATTTCCCAATAGTTAACTATTGGGAAATAGTTGACTAGTTAAGTCAACATAATTAGTTGACTAGTTAAGTCAACATAATTAGCCCTCAGGGAAATGCAAATCAAAACCATAAGGTCAATATAATTAGTCCTTAGGGAAATGCAAATCAAAATCATAAGGAGATAGCACTTCACACCCACTAGGATGGCCATAATCAAAAAACGCAGACAATAACAAGTGTTGGCAAGAATGTGGAGCAACTGGAACCCTCATACATTGTTGGTGGGACTGTAGAAGGGTGTAGCCATTTTGGAAAACAATCTACAGTTCCTCAAGGAGTTAAACATAGAGTTACCGTATAACCCAACAATTCTACTCCCAAATATATACCCAAGAAAATTTAAAACACCTTTTCACACAAAAATTTGTATGTCAATGTCCATGACAGTATTATTAAGAATAGCCAAAAAATGGACAAACAACCCAACTGTCCATCAACTGATAAAGAAAATGTGGCATTATTCATATAATGCAATATTGTTTATAGATGAAAAGGAATGAAGTACTGATATATGCTGCAACATAGATGAGCCTTGAAAATATTATGTTAAGTGAAAGAAGACAGACACAAAAGGCTACATATAGTATGATTCCATTTATATGAAATATTCGGAATAGGCAAATCCATAGCGACAAAAGTAGATTAGTGGTTGCCAGGGGCCAGGGAAAGGGTAAAATGGGGAGTAATTGCTAATGGGTATGAAATTCCTACACTTGATCTTAGCCAAAAGTTTGAGAAGCAATGGGTATGAGATTTCTTTTGGGGATGATAAAAATGTTCTGGAATTAGTGCTGATAGTTGTACAACTTGTGAATATACTAAAATTCACTAAATTTGAAAAGGATGAATTTTATGATATATGAATTATATCTCAATTTTTAAAAAAGAGAGGTGAAATAAGGGCTAGTATTTCACATCACACTTGAAAACAAAGGGTACTTTTTTTTTTTCCCATCTTGGCCAATGTAATAGGAGAAAAAATAATGTATATTTAATTTTCATTTTCACTAGCAATAAAAAACTTATTGATCATTTATATTTCTTCATTAGTGACTTGTCTGTTCGTATGCTTTGCCCATTTTTATATAGGCTCTTCATCTTTTTCTTATTGTTTTCTAAAAACTTTTCATATTAGAAGGTTATCAACCCTTTGCCATTTTTCCTCGTGTTATTTGCCTTTTAGGTTTTTTTACAGCACCTACAATATAAGTTTTTCATTTTTACATAGTTAAAATTATTCATCTTTCTCTTTACAATTTAGTCTATTGTTTAACTCTAAGAAATCCCTGCCTTCCACCCTCCTAATTCCTGCCAATTGTAGGAAAAGAGAAATATTTATCTATTAATATATTTTATTCTTTTGTTTGTGAGTGACTGTTTAATTTTTTTAGATTTCATTTTTAAGTGGAAAATGAGCAAGAGTACTACAAAGGAGGTTAAATGCTCACTTTTTTCCTCTGATTGCTTCTCATAGACTCTGTAAGGAGATAGATGGTATAAATACCGAGGTCTATGACAGCTACGGTTGTATGATATGGCCACTTCTAAGTGATCTCTACTGGGGAAGGAAAACACAAATAGATGAGGAGCTTCCAAGAGAAAGCCCACAAACTCAAATCCCCAGACCTAATCATCCTGGCAAATAGGCAGGTATTTCTTAATACTAGTCCTTAGAAGGAGAGGTGGAAAAAGCCTGTCAATTGTCTTATCTCAGTACCTGACACAGAGTAGGGCTAGATAATTGTCAGTTATTAAATTAAATACATCAGTTATTTTATACCTCAGTCTGGACGAACTGGGCCTGGCCAGCTGGAGTGGAGCTCATAAAGGAGCTGCATTATCAGCCAAGGTTACAAAACACTAATTGATACCTTTTTCCCGGGTTCTCAGGGCTCCCTGGAACAGACCCCATAATGACCACGAATTCTTTCTTGGAATGCGGTGAGATGGAGAACCATATGCAAAGATTCCAACTGGATAACTTCCCTCTGTGCTTTAACCTTATTTTCCTAAAAGTGAGTTGGGTTGCTTCTCTCATGTCCAAGGCCCTTGGCCTCTTTTTATACTACATCTAACAACGTAACTTGGTAGAGGTGAGCATAAGCTAGTCCAATTGATTTCATTTCTTCTTAGGCCGAAAAGATTACTTCTGAATTTCCAGCTATTTATTCCAACTCATCTTGATTTGCTTTCCTGATAAAAGGGAACTTATTGGTCTTAAAATTTGTATATATATATTTTTTTAAATTTTGTTTTTAAGAGATGAGGTCTTGCTATGTTGCCCAGGTGGGGCTCAAACTCCTGGGCTCAAGCGATCTTCCTGCTTCAGTCTCCCGAGCCCCTGAGTAGCTGCAACTGCAGGCATGCACCACCGCACCCAGTTTAAAATTTATATTCTTTCTATCGAGACATTTTTGGTTTCTGACTCTTATATATTTTATGTATTCCCTAATCTATAAAATAATTATGAAGGAGCAGGACATGAATGACAGGATCAGAATGGTTCTCTTAAAGCTCTGGCTGTTTGGAGATCTGAATGGGAATATTGCTTTTCTATGGGACTCACCTTACAGATAAGTGCTTAATTCAGACAGAAACATCTTATCAATCTGTTAAATGATATTATACTACAACAATCCTGATTCAGATTTCTTTTCTTTCTTTTTTGTTTTTTGGAGACAAGGTCTTGCTCTGTCACCCAGGCTAGAGTGCAGTGGCACAATCATAGCTCACTGCAGCTTTAAACTCCTGGGCTCAAGTGATCCTCCTGGCTCAGCCTCCTGAGTAGCTGGGACTACAGGTGCGTGCCACCATGTCCGGCTAATTTTTTAAAAAATTTTTGGTAGAGATGGGAGTCTCACTATGTTGCTCAGGCTGGTCTTGAACTCCTGGCCTCAAGGGATCCTCCTGCCTTGGCCTCCCAAAGTGCTAAGATTATAGGCGTGAGCCACTGGGTCTGGCCCTGACATAGATTTCTAATCACAAAAGTAGTATTAGTGAGTTTTTAAAAATGATTAACCCTTTCTTGTTTGTTTATCTCTATTTGTGAGGAGGAGCTTTTAGTTTCAAAAATGACCACACTAGTCCCTAACTTACTTGCTCTTCAACATAGGTTCAGCTTCTGATAAGAGTTCTTGGTACATCAGTGAGCATAAGAGTGGATAAACACCAAATTATATCTGTTTCTTTGACAATGTAGCCTGGTGATGTTTAGCCTGAGTTTTATAGAATGTGTAGTCTCTTAGTTAGCATCCAGTAAGCACTTTTAAGAGAGAGACTTCAGAGTCACACAGATTTGGGGCCATATCCCAACCACATGACTTACAACCTGTGCTAATGTGGCAAGTAACTTACCCTTTCTAAGTTGCCATTGCCTAATCTGTAAGAGTATGGATAGTTAACAGGTTCCTCGAGGATTTAAAAAAATAAAATATGTAAAGTACATCATAGTTCTTCAAATGTGCTAATCATTTAAAAAAATAGTATTAATAGGGCAGTTCTAGCTAAGATGGAGTAAACATACTCCACCCTGTCTCTAAATACACCCTGAATACAACTAAAAACTTGGGACAGAATTCATGGAGCAGCTATACAAGGACACTGTAAAGTAAATGGTAGCAGGCAGACTAGGGAAAGAAACTTGAAATACCCCCAATCCAGCAGTGAGTTTCTCATTTTTCTTTCCTCTGGTATCTCCTGGCCTGGACTCAAAGGCAGCCCAAAACCCAGCCCTGTGCACTGAGTGTGGACAGGAAAAGCTTCAGAAGCAGCTCTACGTATTTACACGAAACAAAAAGATAGCTGACCCCTATGGGAGAGAGAGTTGAGAATTCCCTGTTTCTTTTTGGTTTGTTGTGTTCTTCCATTCCCTCCCACCACGGCCCTTAGGCAGTCCTACAGGCTGTTACAGTGGCAGTGGCAGTGGCAGCCAAGCAGGCACCTAAAACTTTGAGGGAGGGCAGCTCTTATCTCTAGCCAGAGAAACTGTGGTCCCAACAATGTCAGGGGACTCCTCATTGCTTTTTTTCTCTCTCTGTCGTCTTGCTGTTTAGTCCTGGGGGCACATAGTCATGAGAAGTGTATAGCAGAATGGAAAAATTAAAGGCCTGGCTTTCTAGCCAGAGGAAGAGGAAGGGAAACCTCTGGGAATCAGAAAGTGCAAGAAAGATCACAAAGAAGAGGGTATGCAAGAAAATAATCACATAAAATTGTGTATGAACTCCTGGGCTCACCTTTCAGGTGATCCATATGCATAAATCTGACCCTAAACATCATACTAAAATTTTTGAGAACTAAATTACGAGTAAAGACCACTGTCCAGGCCCCAGCTGGTCACTGGGCAATGCACAAGTGGGACAGATCCAAAGAGCATTACAAAGGTTTTGAAAACTAAACTGTCATTAGACCCATAGTCCACAGAAGTCAGGTAGAAAATTAGTACCTGAACCTAACCAGATTGTTCAACTGCTAAAAAGAAAAAAAAAATTCTCCACAGAATTTAAACAAGACTGAAAATCTCATAACTTAACACTCAAAATTGTGAGAATATAGTCCAAAATAACTTGACAAGAAACTCTCAGCATTTGGCAAGGGAAAAAAGACAATCAAGTAATGCCAAACTCTAGATAACACAGATGTTGTGAATTCTCCCACAAAGACTTTAAAGTGACTATTATAACCATGCTGCAAGAAATAAAGTCAAACACACTTGAGATGAATAGAAAGATTAAAAACCTTTGCAGAGAAATAGAAAATTTTTTTTAAAAATGCAAATTTTAGAATGAAAAAATACAATAACCAAAATTTAAAAATTCAGTGAATGGGTGCAATAGCAGAATTGAGAAGACAGAGAAAATGTCAGTGAATTTACATATAAATCAATATAAATTATTCAATCTGAACAACAGAGAGAAAAAAATTGAAAGAAAAAAAAAATAACACCACCTCAAGGACTTGCAGGATAATGCTAAATGGCCTAACAGTTGTGTCATAACAGTCCCAGTACAAGGAGAGAAATAGTGTTGCCCAGAAAAAAATATGTGAAGAAATAATGGCAGACAATTTCCAAAATTTGGTAAAGACATAAACTTATAGATTCAAGAAGCTCACATCCAGGAGAGCTCTCTGACCCTCTTCTGGTTCTAAGGGCTGCCTGATTCGTGAATCAATCTTTGCTCATTAAACTCTGTTAAATTTTTAAAAAACCCTTCATAGCCAGACATATTATAATCAAACTGCTGAAAAATAAAAGATAAAGAAGAAAATCTTGAAAGCAGACAGAGAAAAACAATACATCATATACAGGAGAACAACCTGAGTAGCAATAGATTTCTCATCACAACCATGGAGAACAGAAGGCGGCTGAACAAAATGTTTAAAGTGCTGAAAGAAAAGAACTGTCAACTCAGGATTCTATAACCAGCAAAAATATCCGTCAGCAATGAAGTGAAATAAAGACATCCTCAATGAAGGAAATCTAAGAGAATTCATCTCCAGGAGGACTTTTGAAAAAAGAAATGCTAAAGGAGTCCTTCACCTGTAAGGGAAACAAAACCAGAAGGAAACTTGAAACATCAGGAATGAAGAGAGAGTAGCAAAATGATAAATATCTGAGTAAATAAAATAGACTGTTTTTCTCCTCTTAAGTTCTTTAAAATCTGTAGAAAGGTTGAAAGCAAAAACCATAATATTGTCTGATGGGGTTTTCAATGAATGTAGATGTACCATCATTACATTCGTATGATAACTACAACATAAAAGGTCAGGGTAAAGAGAATAATGTGGTGGTAAGGCTTTTATGTTATGCTTGAAGTGGTAAAATACTAATTCTAAGTAGAATGAGGAAAGTTAAGTATGTATATTTAAATCCCTAGAGAGACCATTAAAAGAATGTACAAATATAGTTTTTAAAAAAGCCTCCATCAAAAACTAAAATAAAAAACCAAACAATATTCAAACCAAATAATAAAAAAAAACAAACAGGAAAGTGGAAGCAGTAGGAAAAAACAGAGGGGAAAAACAGAAAAACAAATAATACCTAAATATAAGCATATCAATATTTTGACCTAAATACAAACATATTAATAATTAAGTATAAATGGAGTAAACATACCAATTATAAGAAAGTTAGTAAGAATAGATCAAAAACAAGACCCAACTATATGCTGTCTAAAGAAATACACTTTAATGTGTGAAAAATACATACCATACAAATATTAATCCAAAGAGAGCTGAAGTAGCTATATTAATGTCAGAAAAAGTAGACTTAAAAACAAGTAAAATTATCAGAGATAGAGAGGGACATTACATAAAAGGAGCAATTGACTAACAAGACACAGCAATCCTAAATGTGCATGCACACAACAGGACTTCAAAACACGTGAAGCAAAAAACTGATAGAACTAAATGGCAAATGGACAAATCTACAACCACAGACTATAATACTCCTCTTTCAGTTAGGAACGTAACAAATACACAGAAAATAAGCAAGGATGAAGAACTGAGCAACACCATCAACCAAGTGGTTCTAACTGAACTTTATAGAACACCCACCCCCAAAACAGCAAAATACACATTCATTTCAAGTGCACATGAAATATACACCAAGAAAGAACATATCCTGTGTCATAAAACAAGACTTAACAAATTTAAAAGTATTGATATAAGACATATTATATTCTGTGACCTTAATGGAAGTAAATTAGAAATCAATAACAGAAAGATGACTGGTAAATGTCAAAAATATTTGGAAATTAAATATGCCTTATGGGTCAAAAAGAGAGTCTCAAAGAAAATTAGAAAATATTTTCAAATGAATAACAATGAAAATACAACATATCAAAATGTGTGGGATGAAGCTAAAGCAGTGCTCAGAAGGAAACTTTTAGCATAAAATATTTATATTAGGGGAAAAATAGTCTCAAATCAATATTCCAAGCTTCTATCTTGAGAAACTATCCTAGAAGAAGAGGAGCAAACTGAGCATGGTGGCAAGAGCCTGTAGTCCCAGCTACTCAGGAGGCTGAGGTAAGAGGATCACTTGAGCCCAGGAGTTTGAGAACTAGCCTGGGCAACATAACAAGAAAGAAAGAAAAAAGAAAAAGAGGGGCAAAATGAACTTAGAACAACAGAAAGGAGGAAATAATAAAGAGCAGAAATCAATGAAATTGTAAAAGAAAAAAAAGCAGAGAAAAATCAATGGAACAAAAGCTGGTATTTTGAAAAGATCAGTAACATGGATAAACCTCCAGCCAGACTGACGAAGAAAGAAAACACAAATTACCAATATCAGAAAGAGGGGAGATACCAATATCACTACAGACCTACCAGACATTAAAATGATAATAAGGGAGTAGTATGAACAACTCTTATGCAGCTAAACTCAACACCTTAGATGAAATGGACCAACTCCCTAAAACTACCAAACTATCAGTATTCACCAAGAAAAAAATAGATCAACTGAATAGTTTTATATCTATTAAAGAAATTGAATTTTTAACTTAGAATCTTTCACAAAACAAACTCCAGTCCGAGAAAGTTTCACTGGCAAATTCTACCAAACATTTAAAGAAGAAATAATATCAATTCTATACAATCTCTTTCAGAAAACAGAAGTGGATGAAGCATATTCCAACTCATTTTATGAGGCTGGCATTGCCCTAATACCAAAACCAGACAAGTACAGTAAAAAAAAAAAAAAAAAAAAAAAAAAAGGAAAAGAAAAGAAAGAAAGAAAGAGAGAGGGAGAGAGAAAGAAAAAGAAAGAAAGAAAGAAAGACTATAGTCCAGTATCTGTAATGAACACAGATGTAAAAATCCTCTACAAAATATTGGCAAATAAAATCCAGCAATATATGAAAAGAATAATATATGATGATCAATGAAGTTTGTCCCAAGAATTCAAGGCTGGCTCAACATTCAAAAATCAATCAAGGTAATCCAATATATTAACAGATTACAGAAGAAAAACCACATGATCAAATCAATTGATGCAGAAAAGGCATTTGAAAAAATTCAACATAAATTCAAGATTTAAAAATTCTCAACCATCTAGAAATAGAAGGCTACTTCTTTAACTTGATAAAGGGCATCTATCAAAAAACGAACAGCGAACATCAAACTTAATGGTGAAAGACTGAATGCTTGCCCTCTAAGATTGAGAACAAGGCACATATGTTCATTCTCACCACTCCTATTCAATATCATACTCCGTAGCCAGTGCAATAAAGCAAGAAAAAGAGAGAGAGAGAGATGTACAGATTAGAAATGAAAACATACAACTGTCCTTATTTGAAGATGACATAATTGTCTATGAAGAAAATTCCAAGGAATCTACAAAAAGAATCCTAGAAAATATAATTAGTAAGATTATAAGATACAAGGTCAACATACAAAAAAATCAATTATATTTCTATATTCTAGTAATGAGCAACTCAATTTTCAATTTTATGAAATTTTTAAAAGTACTATTTACAATAACTTTAAAAAACTGAAATACTTAAGCATAAATCTGTCAAACAATGTGTAATATCTGTATGCTGAAAACCACAAAACACTAATGAAAGAAATCAAAGGCAACCTAGGTAAATGGAGAGACATACCATGTTCATGGATTAGAAAATTCAATATAGTCATAATGTCATTTCTCCCCCCAAATTGATCTATAAATCAAATGCAATTCCAATCAAGTTTCCAGCATGACCTTTTTTTAATATAGAAAAACTGATTTTACTACTTTATACTTGCCATTTTATTACGATACTCTACTATATATTATGGTGATATATAGAGAAAAATCTCTTGTGTTTTGCAATGAATAGAAATGCAAATTTTAGTAATATAACAAAAAGACTTTTGGTAAAATAGTCATCAGGTATATATCACTATTAAGTGATTTCATGTGATGAAGAAAACTGAATATTAAGAGAAATGGGAGGAGAGCAGATCACGAAAAGTAAACTGTAACAGAAAAGAGCTATTTTTAAAACTATGTATAAAGGCAAAGGAACTAAAATAGCCAAAAATTTTGAAAAAGAAGAGTAAAGCTGAAAGAATCACAAAACATGATTTTAAGACTTAATTATAAGGCTATATTAATCGAGACATGTGGTACCAACACAGGAATAGCCACATAGGCCAGCAGAACAGAATGGAGTCCAGAATTAGATTCTACTGGCCATGCAAATGTGGCCATGGGATTTTTTACAAAGGTGCAAAGACAATTCAAAGGAGTAAGTGAGTTTTCAACAAATGGTTTTGGAACATTTGGGCATCCATATGGAAAAAAATAAAACTCAATCTCATCCTTACCCTTCATACAAAAATTAACTCAGAATTGATATATATCTAAATGTAAAATATAAAACTATAAAACTTTGAAAAGAAAACATACAATAAAATCTTCATACTTTGAGTTACATAAAATGTTCTTAGATATAACATCAAAAGCACAGACCATAAAAACAAACTGGATAAAATGGACTCCAACAAAATTAAAAACCTTTGCTCTGTGAAAGACACTGTTAAAAGAATGAAAAAACAAACTATAGACAGGAAAAAAATTTGTAAATCTCATATCTAACAAAGGACATGCATCAAGAATATAAAAAGAAATCTCAAAACTGAACAGTAAGAAAACAACAATCCAATTTAAAAAATTGATGGAATAATTTGAACAGACACTTCACTGAAAATAAATAGAGATGACAAATGAGCACAAGAAAATGTTCAACATCATTAGCCATTAGGGAGATGAAAATTAAAACCATAATGAGAAACCACTATACACCTAATAGAATGGGTAAAAAAGAAAAAAAAAATGGACAATACCAAATGCTAGCAAGGATGTGAAGCAACTAGAACTCTCATATGTTGCTAGTGGCAATGCAAAATGGTACAGCCACTCTGGAAAACAGTTTGGTTATAAGTTAAACATACACTTGCCTTATGACCCAGCAGTCCCACTCTTAGGTATTCACCCAAGGAAAATAAAAACATATGCTCACACAAAAACTTGCATATGAATCTTTACAGCAGCTATATTCATAATTACCAAATACTGGAAACCTGAATGTCCTTCAACAGGTGAATAGATAAACTTAGTACATCCATATAATGGATTATATTTTATTGTTACTCAGCAATAAAAAGGAATGAACCAATGATACATACAACTACATGAATGAATCTCAGTGACATGCTAAGTGAAGGAAGCTAGTCTCAAAAGGTTACATACTCTCTGATTCCATTTATATGACATTCTGGAGAAGGTAAAACAAAGGTTAATCTGTTCTCTGTTCAACCAAGAGTTAGGGTGAAGGAAGTGTTTGGCCAAAGGGACAGCAAAAAGGAGGTTAAAAAAATCACCCAAAAGGGTCATGAAATTGCTCTGTATCCTGATTGTGGTGATGGTTACATGAAACTGTACATGTGTTAGAGAAAGACGTGCATAACAAGAGAAGTCCATTTTTACTACAAGTAAATTTTTAAAACAGTAATTTAAAAATAGTAGCAAGTAATATAGTTTATACTTCATCTTGTCCCAGATAAGATTTAAAATTATTTCCTTTAAATGTAAGACATTTGGCTAGTTATGTTAAGCTAAATATAAACCCGAAGAAGAACATTTTTCTGCCAGAACTTAAAATCAGGCTGAAAGGCGAGCTTCAATCCTTGAAAAAGTGGTTACCTTAATTTCTCCCTTTTTCATCCTTTTGATACATACTCTCTTCCCTCCCAGCTCTCTGGTGCTCTTACTCTGTCTCCTCCTCTTTCTCCTGCCCTCCTTTTCTGTTCCTTTGTCTTTATTCTATCTTAACTGATCATAGTTTAATCTGAAATGTATACTTTACATTTTTGTCATTAAAAAAATTAAAACTTATACTTCTTGTTTGTCATTTTTTTTAAGTTGAGTGAAGTGAACATTTTATCTTCCTCTTGCAGTATTAGAATATTCTGTCAAATTACTTACATGTTGATTTTTTTACTCGTGAATGATTTTCAAAATTGATTATTTTCCCGCTGGTTGCTCAGGGGCTCTCAAGAAGGAGGGAAAAGTTTTTATGCCCTGGTCGAGTGAGGAGGCAAATCTTTCCACTCAAAGGTGACATAATTCCAACGTTTTATATTATGAAGATGAAGCTTTATCTAGTCTAGATTCTCTTTTAAAAATTATTTCAAAAATGAAATTATACTTATTTCTTTTTTATGTTTAAAAAATTTTTGAGAGGCACACACAGCAATTTTCCAGTAATACATTCATTTTAGGCATATAAATAGAGGTACCCATACTTGCTTTGAAACCAATGCATTTGCTGCAGTCAAGTAGATATATACAAAACAATCAAGTAAGAGAGATTTTTAAGGTTGACTTGCAAATGGTTTGTGTCACACAGACACAGCCATTTACATTTAAAGGTGATAATCAGGAATTAACTTGAGCACTAGAAAAAGGTGACAGGGTAAGAAGGAAAATGGGTTTGAGACATTGTATTAAGCTGTACTAAGAAAAAGAGAGCTAAACTTGCTTTCAGATTCACAAGGCAAAGCTAGATAAAGTTTGGTAGACTAAGAATTTCTGTACAAATAAAAAATTTAGCCAGCTTATCATATAAAAAGGCAGTTTTTTACAAAACCAAAACAGAAAAAATGTTTTACTCTTATCTCCACTGCCATCTTCGTATTTTCCTCCACTGTCTTCATCTTCAGAGTTTTCTACTTCCTGAATAACCATCCTTTTCCCTTTGGTTTGAGTCTCACATGCAGGTTCAGAATTTTTCAGATCTCTTTCAACCTCTGACAAGGTTTTCTGCAACGTAAGCACCATATTAAAGAAAATGTTTTCCTTTAATAAAAAATACAACCATTCTTTCAGGTAAAAATAAAGATATTAAAAATGAATAAAGATAACTAAGGTAAGGCTTTTTTGGTGGGGTATTTTCTTTTTCAAAGCAACTTCATTGCTTTGCCTGATTGTAATCATACATGTCCACTGTAAAGAAAAAATAAAAAGAAAACTTAAGAGTAACAAGTATAAAAAAGAAAAAAAAAAATCACCTGAAATCTTGCCACTCAGATAATACTACTGACATTTTGATGATCATCTTCCTAGGTATGTTTCTATGCACAAACACACATAGAGATAAATAGTTTTACACAAATTAAATCATGCTATACATGCTGTTTTTTAGAATGTTGAAAGTTCTGAAATAATTTATGCCAACTGGAATGAAAAATATTGTCATTTTCCTTTCCCCTCTCATTTTTAACAGCTTCATTGAGGTATAATTAACACAAACTGCACATACTTAAAGTGCACAAGTTAATAGGTTTTGACATCATAATAAACATACCCATCACTTCCAAACGTTTCTTCCTGTCTCTTTGTAATACCTCCCTCTTACCTCTCCCTACAACACTGTTCTTTCTGTCATCACAACAGATGAGTTTCTATTTTCTAGAATTTTATATAAATAGAATCATATTGTATATACTCTTTTTGGTCTGGCTTCTTTAACTCAGAATAATTATTTTGAAATTCATCCATGATGTGTATATCAATAGTTCATTCCTCTTTATTGCTGAGTAGTATTCTATTGTATGGATACAATGATTTGTTCATCCATTCACCTGCTAATGGACATTTTAGGCTGTTTTGCAGATTACAAATAAACCTAAGAACACTTGTGTATAAGTCTTTGTATGAACATATACTTGGATTTTTCTTGGGTAAATATCTAGGAGTAGAATGGCTGGATCATATGGTAGGTTTATGTTTTTATGTTTAACTTTTTAAGAAACCACCAAACTATTTTCCAAAGTGGAGGTATCATTTTATATTCCCAAGAATTTCAGTTCCTCTATGTTCTCGACAACACTTGGTATGGTCAGTCTTTTTACTTTTAGGTATTCTAACAGGTGTATAGGGGTATCTCACTGAGATTTCAAGTTTACATTTCTCTAATGACTAATAATATAGAGCATCTTTTTTTTTCCAGAATATTAAGGGGGTACAAATGTTTTGGTTACATGGATCACTTTTGTAATGCTTGAGTCACGGTTATAGGTGTACCCATCACCCAAATAGCGTTCACTGTACCCATTAGGTAGGTTTTTGTCCCTCCCCTTCCGCCCTTCCCCCTGCTTGATTTCCACTAAGTTTCACTTTCCTTTGTGCACATATACGCTCATTGGTTAATTCCAATTTAATAAAGAGCATATGTGGCATTGTTTTTCCAATCTTGAGATACTTCACTTAGAAGAATGGTCTCCAGTTCGACTCAAATTGTTGCAAAAGGTATTAATTCATCCTTTTTATGGCTGAGTAGTACTCCATAGTATACATATACCATATTTTGTTAATCCACTCATGAATTGATGGGCACTTGGGTTGCTTCCACATCTTTGCAATTGTGAAGTGTGCTGCAATAAACATTCAAGTGCAGGTGTCTTTTTAATAGAAAGACTTCTTTTCCTTTGGGTAGATACCCCGCAGTGGGATTGCTGGATCAAATGGTAGGTCTACTTTTAGTTCTTTGAGAAATCTCCATACTGTTTTCCATAGGAGTTGTACTAATTTGCAGTCCCACCAACAGTGTATAAGCGTTCCTTTCTGTCTGCATCTACACCAGCATCTATTGTTTTTGGACTTTTTAATTAAAAGCCATTCTGACAGGAGTAAGGTGATATCTCATTGTGGTTTTAACTTGCATTTCCCTGATGATTAGTGACGATGAGCTTTTTTTCATATGTTTGTTGGCCATTTGTCTATCTTCTTTTGAAAAGCTTCTGTTCATGTCTTTTGCCCACCTTTTAATGGGGTTGTTTGGTTTTTTCCTTGCCAATTTGCTTGAGTTCTTTGTAGATTCTGGTTATTAGCCCTTTATCAGATATATAACTTGTGAATATTTTCTCCCATTCTGTAGGTTGTCTATTTGCTCTGTTGATTGTTTCCTTAGCTGTGCAGAAGCTTTTTAGTTTAATCAAATCCCATTTATTTATTTTTGCTTTTGCTGTGATTGCCACTGGGGTCTTATTCATAAATTTTTTGTCTAGGCCAATATCTAGAAGAGTTTTTCCTACATTTTCCTCCAGAATTCTTATGGTTTCATACCTTACATTTAAGTCTTTTATCCATCTTAAATTAATTTTTGTGAGTGGTGAGAGATATGGACCCTGTTTCATTCTTCTACATGTGGCCATACAATTTTCCCAACACCATTTACTGGATGGGGCTTCTTTTTCCCAGTGTACATTGTTGTCTGCTTCGTCAAAAATAAATTGGCTATAGGTAGGTGATTTTATATCTGGGTTCTCTATTTTGTTCCATTGGTCTATGTCTCTATTTTTCTACCAATACCATGCTGTTTTGGTTACTATAGCCTTGTAGTATAGTTTGAAGTCTGGTAATGTGATGCCTCCAGATTTGTTCTTTTTGCTTAAGATTGCTTTGGCTACTCAGGCCGAGCAACTTTTCATGTGTTTATTTTCCATCCACATATCTCTTTTGGTGAAGTGTCAGATCAAATATTTTGCTTATTTTTGGTTTGTTTGTTTTCTTATTATTGAGTTTTGAAAGTTCTTTATATATTCTTGATACAAGTCCTTTGTTGGATACATGATTTGCAAATATTTTCTCCTAGTCTGTGGCTTGTCTTTTTTTTTTTTTTTGAGACAGAGTCTCACTCTGTTGCCCCATGTAGAGTGCAGTGGCACCATCATCATAGCTCACTGCAACCTCAAACTCCTGGGCTTAAATGATTCTCCTGCCTCAGCCCTGAGTAGCTGGGACTACAGGCATGAGCCACCATACCCGGCTAATTTTTTCTATTTTTGGTACAGATGGGGTCTCGCTCTTGCTGAGGCTGAGACCTGAGCAAGACCTCAAACTCCTGACCTCAAGTGATCTTTCTGCCTCGATCTCCCAGAGTGTTAGGATTACAGGCGTGAGCTACCACGCCCAGCCTGTAGCTTCTCTTTTTATTCTTCTAATACTGTGTTTCAAAGAGCAGACATTTTTAATTTTGATGCAGTCCAATTTAGACCTTGTCTAATCCAAGGTCATAAAAATTTTCTCTTATGTTTTCTTCTAAAACTTTTATAATTTAGGTTTCATATTAAAGTATATGATCCATTTTGAGTTAACTTTTGTATATGGTTAAGAAAAAATGCATTTGGCATAGAAATTAATGTGTAAACATGAAATTATGTTGAGTAGTAAAATTAAAAGTGGTTTTCCTTGTTTCAATTTTTTTCTTTTACAAAATTGTTACATTAACTTTTTAATAAATATAACCATTATAAAAAGGAAATACTATGGGGAAAAGATGCATTCCTAAGCCAGACCCTAAACCTAATCCACTGAAATGCCGACTTGACAAAAACTGCTTATACTCTAGGGACATCAGCTGCCACTCAGATAGAGTGTAATAGATTACCCAATAGGTGTATGCACAAACTCAGTGACAACTTATTGTTGGAAGACAGTTCACCATGGGTTTCTCCTATTTCTGACTATACTGCAAGCAGAGGTACTAAACCATCTTAATTCTGGACATCTTTAGGGATGCTTGTACTGAGAACAGCCTTGGAAAATAGAAATAGCATTTACCCGCAGAGGAGAGAGCAGGTTTGTTTGCTCTCCAGTATAATAAAGATGCGCTTCCCTCTGGAGCAGAGGTTGGACAGGTCTGCTTATAGCCCATTATAAAAGATGAGGAGTTCCTAAATTTTGCATTCATTAGCTGTCACACAAACTGAGTTTGCAACATCCATCTGGGCCACTCCGTGTCAGCCCTGTGGGACTTGGGAGCCACAGGAACTGACATGAATGTGAAGCTTATCTGCTTTGTGTGCCATGAGTAACAAAGGCCTTTGTGTCTGACCCAGGATCTCTTGTATCCTTTGCTAGGCCACCTTGTTAATTTGCAAGTAGGGTAAAATCTCAGTTGTTGACACTTTACCTCTACTCTTTAGGCCTTAACACAGATCCCCCTAAGTGCACATCTGAGTCAGTCTGCTCAGCCAGGTAGTGCATGCTATCAACGATGCCATGCTTACCATGCCAGCTACAGACAGAAACACTGTTCTATGGCCATGGAGCTCACCCCTATCCTACCTAGGAAACTTCTATACTGCCCCACATAATAAATAAAATGAGATTAGCTCAGAGAAAAGCATTGCCTACAACACTATAGGAAAGAGAAAAAGTAAATATTTGTCATTCAGAGGTAGGTTACAGTTTTGGAAAAAATTTTTTAAAAGCCTGCTTTCTTTCACTTCAAATAGATGTTAACATTTTGGGGTGTCTGCAGTATACCTACCTTTTAAAGATGTGACCTAACTTTCACCATAATTTATTCAGCAAGATTGATAACATTTTAACATAAATACAGAAATAGCCAACTATAGAATTAGGTGAGAAATCACTTTCTGTATTTACCTTGGCCAAATCATTATCAGGCTCAACATCCAGTACTTTACTCAAATCTTCTATAGCTTCCTGTAGCTTGTTTTGATGTTTATATGTAGTAGCACGGCGCAGAAGAGCTGAAAATTTGCCAAAATAAAAGTTATATTTTTTAACTTACGGCATTATGGTTATAACATATTTTGCAAGTAGAAGAATGTAAGTAGCACAGAACACTTCAGCATATAATTATGCAAAGATTAACTACGCCCATTTTCATGTTGTTGCACACATAGAAAATGATACTGAGGTAAACGGAAGAGGCTGCATCAGGCAACTGTCCCCTCTAAGGCCCTCTGGCCTTCTGGTAGCCCCAGGCTCTACCAGCTCCTCCAAGGGCTAAGAGACTTCATACCTTAACCCTTCACAGGTACCACATTGTGCTGCAATATCAGGAAGCTTTTCACTAAACAATAACATCTTCCTTCTTATAATCATAGCTAGTATTATTTCACCACTTTTTGAAAACTTAGAAAATCCCTTATCAAAATTTAGTATATTAGTGACCAGCACCTCGCTCAGAATGACTCACTAGTGCAATCTGTATAGCAATCTCTAAAGTCATTAGAAGGAGTTACCTAACACAGGAAACTGAGAGAATCCTGATGACTAAGCTAGACTTTAGAAATTGAGCATGTTGGTAATTTGCATCAGATTTTTTTGGTAGCTTTCAACATATAATTTGATAATTATTTAATACTGACGAATGAATGCCTATTGTCCCATCATTATCCATTATATAGTAAGAGAACTTTGTGTAAAAAGCCATTATTTTGAAAAGAATAAAGTTTAGTAATTCTGAAAAGTGAGAAATTCATATCTGACATATTTTTAATATGCTATTTTAAAACATAGTTATAAATTTGATCAATTTGATTTTAGTCTTAGAATGAGCCATGAAAATCTAAAGTATAAATCATTTTGTTATAAATTTAATCAAAATTGTACCACTGTGCTTTGTGTACAGTTTTGGTATTGCTACTCAGATTTCTGAACGGAATTTCCATGAAGAAATATTCATGATATAACAATTACCTTTTTTTAAACTTTTTATTTTGAAATAATTTGAGATTTACAGAAAAGTTACAAAGATAGTACAGAGAGTTCCTGGGTACCTTCACTCAGCTTCCCCTAATACTAACATCTTAGTACTACCATGGTACATTTGCCAAAACTCAGAAATTAACATTGGCACAATACTATTAACTAAACTACAAACTTTATTTGGATTTTACCAGTTTTTCCACTTATGTCCTTTTTTAGTTGCAGGATGGAATCCAAGATAACACACTGTATTTAGAACAATAATCTTTCGAAATAAAAATAAAGTTTTGAAGAGAAAGTTATTTATTCACTTAAGTAAACCTAAGATTTCTTAATGTTTTATGGCTACTCCCTTTACTACATTTGGTTCTGCTGAATTTGTTTTTTAATAGTGAAGGCTCAAGTACTTAAGAAATCACTCAAACAAAGTGGAATTCAAACATATGCCATTCAAGTGGCAGAAGAGTATCACAGTAGTTCAGTATAGGCCCTGGAATCTGCTGTCCAGTGTTGAGTCCTGGCTCTGTCATTTGTTAGCCATATGATCTTAGGTGAATTGCTTAATCTGTCTGTGTCTTGGTTTCTTCCTTTGTAAAATGAGTGTGCTAATAATAGTGTCTGCATCTCAATGAGGCTGTTGTTAAAATTAATAGAGTTAATACATACAAAGTGCAAGGCTTAGGGCCTGACAGAGCAGTGGTGGGGGCCCATAGGAAATGGCAACACCTTCACCAGGCACCTGCCTAAAGCTGGAGACCCATCTGTACTCTGTGATAGAGACCAGCTTGCACAAAATACAGGCCCAAGAGGACTTTATTGGTAAATGGAGGGCAATCCATGACAATGACAGTGACAGCTGATATACCAGGCTCCCCCTTAGCACCACCCATGGTTTCTGCTCCCCCAACGATGTAGGTACAAAGGGGTATAGTCCATATGAAAAAAATTAAGTGTTTATATTTATTTGAATCTATAAATGTTTAAGAAATATAATGTGTCTACTATAATGTATGTTACTCCCTCTTGGAATGATTCCTTCTTGACAGCAGCAAAGTTGGACTTGAATACTTCAGGCTTGAACCAAGACAAGGTGGTCAGTTACAGAGACAGGGAATGAAGACAGAGTTCAGGTTTTTGGTGGAAAGATGTAGTCAGTTTTGGACAAGCTTAATTTAAAATTAAAAATAAATTATATATGGCCAACTAGGTGGAAATACCCACAAAGAAGCTAGCAGAGGGTTCTAGAGCTCCAGTGTGGGCTTATTATTTTATTATATTAATAAATACCAGAAAATCTATGTTAATTATACTTAAATTTTTTTGGATAAAAAGACAGTTCAAATGCAAGCTGGAGGTATTTCTCTTTAAGGAAAAAAATATATTTTATTCAATCTTCTGAGATTATTAGCTACCTCAGTATAAATAATCAGGGACTTAAATTCCAAGTTAAACTTAGAAGTAAATTTATGAAGGTGGTGATCCACATCTAGAAATTTGAGTTTATCTGAAATATTTTTAATGTAAACATAATAAGTGTCTATAAACGGTCTTTAATGGGTCCTGGTGTAAATTTAAAAGCATTCTATGAATATTTTTTTACCCTTTATGTTTCCAGGTTCTAACTCCAAGACCTTTTCACAATCCTGAAAAGCACTATTCCAGTTCTGTAATTTGATTTCTGCTTGAGCCCGATTGTTATAGGCAGCTACAGTGGGAAGCGCTGATATGCTCCTATAAAAGAAACATTTATTGGCAACAAGCAGGCCTAAAGTAAACAAAAGAATATAGAGAAATTCAGGTTATGTTGTAAATAAAACAATTATAGCCTGTGTATGGGCTGAATTGTGTCCCCCAAAAATTCGTATGTTGAAGTCCTAACTCCACAGTACCTCAGAATGTGACAGTATTTGGAGACAGGGTCTTTAAGAGTGACTAAGGTTAAAAGAGGTCATGAGAGTGGGCCCTAATCCAATAAAACTGGAGTCTTTAAAGAAGAGGATGTTAGGGTCTAGGTGCAGTGGCTCAATGCCTGTAATCCCAGCTTTTTGGGAGGCCGAGGCAGGAGGACTGCTTGAGGCAAGGAGTTCAAGACCAGTCTGCGCAACATGGTGAGACCCTGTCCCCCCAAAAATTTAAAAATTAGCCAGGTGTGGTAGTTTGTACCTGTGGTCCTAGCTACTCGGGAAGCTGAGGCAGGAGGATTGCTTGAGCCCAGGAGTTGGAGGTTACATTGAGCTATGATTGCACCACTGCACTCCAGCCTGGGTGCCAGAGTGAGACCCCATTAAAAAAAAAAAAGAAAGAAAGAAAGAAAAAGAAACAAGAGCATATTAGGACATAGACATGTATGGACAGACCATGTGAAGACACAGAGAAGACCTACAAGCCAAGGGAACAGATCTTAGAAGAAACCAACCCTGCCAACACCTTGATCTCACAGCCTCCAGTACTGTGAGAAAATAAATTTCTCTTGTTTAAGCCACTCAGTCTGTGCTACTTTGTTATGCCAACCCTAGCAAACTAATACAGCCTATAACATCAAAAGTAATAAAATACAATTCTACAAATACACTAAATCAACATTTAAATAGATGCTTAAAAATCCAGTTAATAGGTTTAAAGTTAACTCAGGCTTTAGAGGTGATGTGGGAATTTAAATAACAACAGATTACCTAAAAAAAATTTAGTTAACGTTAAATATCAAACATACTTTTATGACTCTTTGGGAACAATATCCTAGTAAAAAAAATGAAAAAAAAATGGAGCAATCAATCACAATATCTTTTATTCAGCTGTTATTGTGTTAATAGAAACAGATTAGTTTGTAATCTAAAAGTAGATTTAACTCTAAAGAAATGATCATGAAGTAATTTAATAGAAGAAATTCAATTGAAGGAAACAGAGGAGAGTAGTCAGTGGGATGACGAATACAGTCTTCAAGAGAGCAAATTTTGCCAGGTTAAGGGTATGAGTGCAACATAATTGATGAAAAGATTTTAAAATATATCTGGCTGTTGCTTAAAAAGCTGATTTGGAATGCTGTGAAATAATGAATACCCAGATATAGGAAAGATAAGGTATTGGTACACTGAATTAACTAAATCCAGAAGAGGAATAGAGGGTGAAAATGGAAAAGTCACAAAAAAGGGTCAATTTACTAAGATCATTAAAGATAAATATGAAGAAATTACACAGTTGGGTAGAGATCAGACATGGAAAATACGTGTAAGAGTACATAATAAGAGTACCTGACACTGAGTACTTCCCACAGGCCAGGCACTAAGCACTTTACACACATACTGTGAGAGACAGGTGCAGGTTGGCAGCACTAACCACAGGAAAAGAGGAGGGGGGCAATGTGAGGAGCCCAGCGAGCATCTAGAACCAAACCCGCAACAGGAGGAACTTGAGGTTAGGGACTTTTCCCAGCCAGGAGCATGCTCAGAAACTGGGAGCTCATGACCAAAGGTAACCTTTCCCCCATTAACATACATTAGCATAGTAAAAATCACACCCACCAGCACCATGACAGTTTACAAATGTCATGGCAACCCTGGATGTTACCCTATAAGGATAAAATTGGTGAGGGCCCTTAGCTCCAAGAACTCTCCACCCTTTTCCCAGAAAAATAATGAATATTCTGCCTACCATTTAGCATATCATAAGGTATAGACATAAAAGTAGAAGCGTGTTAAGACCCCAGGGTCTTCTCCACTCACAGACACAGACCCGTCTCTCTTCCGGGACGCACTTTTGCTTTGGGTCTTTAGCTTTACAGTAAAGGCTACTTGTGTGGAAGTGCTTCATGTCTGTCCTCTCTCCATAGCACTGGCCTATTTGTGATTTTTCCAAGCAAGGAGCCAAAGGACCAGGATAACAACTCTCCAACACAAACACACTGACAGTATTCATTTAATCCTCATCACAATCAATGGAGAAGGTATTACTGCTCTTCTCATTTTACAGATGGAAAAGCAGATATAATAGAAAGATTAAATAATGTGCCCACAGCCACAAATTAGTGAATGGTAGAGTTGAAATTCAAACCCAGACAGTCTGCTCTCTTTACCGCCATGTTATCCTGCCTTTCAATATATTGTTTTATTTAATCCTCACAGAAGCTCTGAAATAGGCACTACTAGAGCCTCATCACATTGAGGAAACTAAGGCAAGAGAGGTAAAGAATCTATCCAAGGTCAGAAAGTAGTACTCTGAGTTCTCTTAACCATCATAGTATGCTGTTTTAGTTCTTCAACTATATGACTCCTCAAAAGAAGACCATAAGAATTTTGTTCCCCGTAACAGTCAAGAGAATCTCCACTGGCAGAAATCTACAAGAAGAGGGAGAACAGTATTAAGGCTGACATCCACCTGCCTGAACAGGAGAGGCTGTACTGAATGAATGATCCATCGAATATCCTCTTTATCTTATGTGTTCACTTAAACAGTCTGGGACAAACGTCTTTAGAGACACAAACAACATTGGAAAAAAAAATCTATCTTCTTTCCAAAGGTCGAAAAAAGACTGAACAGAGTTTAGTGCTAAGTTGGCATTAGTGTTTCTATAAGTACAGTTTGTCTGTAACATTTTAGGAACTTAACTCTACTTTGCACAGACTATTCAGAACTTTAAAAATTCATACAACAAGTATTTATTGAACATCTACTACAACCAGGTACTTTGCTGGGCATTGGGGATGCAATGGTGCAAAAAAACTTGACAAGTGGGTTCTGCTCTTACACAGCTTACAGTCCAGTTAGTATCCAATCACACAAACTTAAACTGTACTTCTAGCAAGTGCTACAGAGGAGAGGTAATACTGCTATAAGAGCCTATAAATTGGGGGGTGAGATAGATGGGGTGGGATGAAGATTTAATCTAGTCTGGAAGGTCAGGGAAGACTTCTCCAAAGAAGCAAGTCATGGGCTAAGATCTAAAGGATAAGTTAGAATTAACTAGATAATGAGGAGGGAAGAGCATTTTAGATGGAAGACCCAGAATGTGCAAAGGCCCTGTGGTAGGAGGGAACACCATAAGTACCAGGATTAATTCCAGGCAGTCTGACTACAAAACCTAAGTTCTTAACTTTTATGCTCTATGGACTTTCTGTTGAATTCCTTTCAGATGGCTTCTATTTCCTCTGTAAAATAGAAAGCTAGATCCTCTGTCTGAAGTGGGAGTGGGGTGGGAGCTTAGAGGTTTGAGAAAAGTACTGAAAAGACAAGACAAAACAAAAAATCACAAGTACACTACATTGAGTGATTCTGACACAGACTACTTAGCTTATTTACATTGTTTCAGCAATTAAAACATTATCATTTTTTTAAATGGCAAGTTTAAACTACAGCAGATATGTGCTCACCTGGTATAATACATCACTGCCTCTTCATAATCTCCTGAATTGAAAGCTTCATTGCCTTTTTCCTTTTCACGAGTAGCAAGATAATCCTTTTCCTTCTCAGTTAGACCTAGAAATAAATGTTATCTGCCATATGTGAAAATATAATTTAACAGAATTTAAAAGTTTAAATCCAAGAATGCTTATTTTAACAGAAGCAGAAAATCATAAAACAAACATAAGAAAACAAAAGGTTTCCTAAGTTTAGAGATGTTTTCTTTTTTTAATCATTCACAATTATTGAGGATTTAGATTTTCTTATAACTGGTTTTGTTTTATTTTATAGGTGCTATACATCTATGGACTTCAAACGAAAACAAATAAAACTGCCCCATCTTTTTGTTTTGAGGCAAACAGAAAGCAATCAGGAATTTGGAGGAACAAGAGGATTGAAAAAAAGAATGAAAAACGAATTATGGTAAGAAAAATAAGGCTTATATTTTAAAGTCTCACTAATTAATTATTATAACTATTACATAAAATTTATTAAGTAAAATAGTGAAATGAATTTGTTAGGGGTGGCCAACTCTAGGAGAAAATCCTATAGCACTTAAATAAAATATCTTCTAGGTCAACAGTTTTTATTATAATTCAAAAAATTTAAAAACTACTAAATTATTCTTATTTTCCCCCAATTACCTGTTGTGTCTATTCTTATCTCAATTTTAGACAAATGTGACTTGTTGTCTACTACAGTCTTTTCTTTGTAATCTTCATCAATTTTTAAACATTCCTTTTCCACATCAAATCTTAAATGAAAGAAAAACAAAAACTGAAAAAAAGTACAATATAAGCAAAAAACCAAATTTATTATTGATAGTCTTATATTTGTACTACTGTGCCTTTGGACACATATTCAAAAAATGCATAATAGGTTTGTAGTTCAAGTCATCTCCATTCACTCTTAGGAAAACACGCAAATTAGTGAGGACTTAAATATTAATCATATCTAAACTGTTCAGAACTTTGTAATTAAAATTGTGACTAATTTCTCTCAATTTTAAATTTTTGTTCTTTTTTATTTTAGATGGGTAGAAGAATAACACTAGTTATTTTTGGTTGGTTTTATAAACAAAAGGATGTAGTAGTTTTTTTATTTAATGAAAAATCAACATCAAAAGTGCTTACAATATATGTTCTCAGTACTCTCCTGAATTAATTTGGTATTCTAGACATGTTCAGGTTTATAACAATTATTTAAGAAGTTATTATAGTATTTTATGGTAGAGAATTTTTTAGTGACAAATTTTATATAAAGAAATGTAAAACATACTTATCCCATTCTGCATAATTTCTTGGAATTTTCTTTTTAGCTGGTCTACTTCTAGAATATTTTTCCTAAAAGAATAAAATCATATTTTATGAGACATATTTAATCTAAGATCAGCAGGTTTTACTATAAATGCAATGTAAAGTATTGAATTAAGATATACAAATGAAATGGATAAGAAAAATAGGTACCTTTTAAGTTATAACAACTTGAATATTATAATTATTAATGTAATAATATACAGTAGATTAAAAAAGGATTTTAGGTTTGTAGTTAATTCTGGAGACAATCTACAGGCTTTTAAGTATATATATAAAATTTTAAAACTCACATGTGTGGAATGTGATTATTACTGATTTTTCTTATAATAAAAAAGTACTAAATTCTGATTCATTCTTTTGAAACCTGGCATTGGAGAAACAAGAATAAATACTTTGCTGTGTGTGTTAGTAGTGTTTTGTTTGCAATGACAGTCACCTGACTTGGACTAATTCTATTTAAAAAGAAAAACTTATCAGCTGATATAACCAAACTGATGAAAGAACAGAGGTACTGCCAGATAAAGGAATTCCTATGCCTTTTCTCCAGCTCTCCCTTTCCCCCTTCCCTAGTCTCTGCTCCTCCCTGTCTACTGATTTCATTTTCCCCTGTGGCTACTTGCTTTCTCCATGTGGCAGAACACATAACCACAAGAACTCTGGGATTAGAACCTCACAGGCCTCCCCATCAAAGAAGAAAAAGAGGTTGACTCTTCATCTTCCATGAGAGAAATCCCAGGTAAGGACTCTGATTGGCCACTTTGGGTCACATGCCCATCCCTGACCAATCACTAGCTTGGTGCTAAGTGGCCCAAACTAGGCCACATGCCCACTGCTATAGACAGAGGGCAGGTTCTGCACTAGAAGGGACTGGTGGGAACACACACAATAGCCATTATGCTCACAAATAGTTAATCTGCCAGAAAGAATACAATTTTATGCTCAATAAGTATTAAGATATTAACTTAAAAAAATACCTATATAGTCTGAAGAAAGGGAAGTATAGCAGAATTCATAATAATAAAATAAAATAGGTACTGATTTATTTTTAAACTATTTACATATCTTTACCATCATTAGGTTTGTGTTTGCTAATAGATGACTTAGCAATATATTTTTTAATAGGAACTGTATAAGCAGCATGAAGGTGTATTATACACTCCTTAAGGGCTCAATAAAAATCATTTCATGCTTTCCGGGGGCTAAGACAATATTCTCAATGCTAAGATGGTGTTACGGGTTGAACCGTGTCTCCCAAAATGATCTGGTGAAGTCCTAACCCCTGGTGCCTGTGAATGAGACCTTATTTGAAAATAAGATCTTTGCAGATGCAATCAAGATGAGGTCATTAGGATCCAATATGATATGTCCTTATAAAAGGAGAAAAACATTCACACAGAGGGAAGATGGCCACATGAAGATGAAAATAGAGATTTGAGTCATGTTGCCACAAGCCAAGGAACACTGGTGCTATCAGAAGCTGGAACAGACAAGGAAGGATCTTCCCCTACAGGTTTCAGAGGGAGCATATCCCTGCCAATACCTTGATTTTGGACTTCTAGCCTCCAGAACTGTGAAAGAATAAATTTCTGTTGTTTTAAAGGTTAAAATTTCAACCATTTCATTTTGTTACAGTAGCCCTAGGAAACTAATACAGATAGTATAGCTTAGTTTAAAAAGGGCACCGATTAGAAATCAGAGGTATTTAATATTCATATGTGGCTCTCAAATACCTGTGACAAAAAATATCCCCTGTAAGGGACCAAAAAATGAATACGAATCGGCTTGACTGTGGTAAACATTTCACAACGTATAGATATATGAAAACATCATGTGGTACACCATAAATATATACAATTTTTATTTTTTAATAATAACTGAATAAAGAAGAAAAAATTTTTAATAAATAAAATGAATGTGGATCAGTAAGAATCTCAAGACATGGACACAGGTGCATGGGATAAAATATAATGTATACTTTATACATTATATAAATATATATACATATACATATATACATATATACACACACACATATATATATTTTTTTAGACAGGGTCTCACTCTGTTGCCTGGCTAGAGTGCAGTGCCGTCATCACAGCTCACTGTAACCTCAAACTCCTGGGCTCAAGCGATTCTCCTGCTTCAGCCTCCCAAGTAGCTGGAACTATAGGCATGCCACCACCCCCAGCTAATTTTTCTACTTTCTGTTGCCCAGGCTGATCTTAAACTCTTGGGCTCAAGTGAGGCCCACCCAGGCCTCAGAAAGAGCTGGGATTACAGGCATGAGCCACCACATTGGCCTATATTTTAATATTATAAGAAGGCAATGCTCCCTGACTGAAAGATTGGGACGTGTGCCCCTTCTACATATTCCCATAGCACACTATATTCCCTGCCATAATGCATAACATATTACATCAGTGGGGCTCAAACTTTTTGGTATTGTGACACTCTCACACACTTGAAAATTATTGGTCATCTGGAGTTATGCAGATCTTCCAAATATTCACACATTTCAGTTACAACTTAAAAAATCACATTTGTTAATATCCCCTGGAGCTCATCAGAAAAGTCTTTCAAATATATTAAATAAAATTTATAGGAGGCCACTGATTTGGACTGAGCTCCTGCATTAGGCCCTAAAAGACTAAATCAAAATGGAGTCACTCATGCTAAAGTTCCACATTATCAAACCAAAACTAAGTTGCTTATCTGACCAGAGAAATCAGGAGAGACAACAGCCAAATCCCCCAACAGGCCAGTTTTAGCCAGCATGATAAAGCCCTTTGCTTTAATCTTTATAAGGAAAGTAACCTGAAGTAAGCTGATATTAAACAATCCACTTTTTGTATTCCTTGTTCCTGTTCAAGCTACCTTATAAAAAACAACTGTTCTGCTATAGCCAGCAGAGCATATTTTCTACATTTTTAGAGGAGATGCCACCCTGATGAAAAAGAATTAATGAAAACCAATTATATCTTTAGACTAAATTTGTTGTAATTTTGTCCTTTGATAAATATCCCCTTTAAGGGGATATTTTCTGTCACAAGCAGGTATTTGAGAAATGCATATAAATATTAAAACCTTAATTTGCACTTGAAAGCTCAGATTTTCTCATTGGCAACAACTACTCAATTGTTTTCCTTAATGTGGCAGGCCCACTTCATTTTCAACAAAATTTCTGCCAAAAACCCAAGTCAGAATAACCATAGTTTGTCAGCCATTCTTACAAGCAAAAACTGTGTTCCAGGAAAAAGTGGCTATGTCAGCTCTCAAGTGCTTTCCTTGAGATAACCGTCACATTTTCACTATGCCATGAGGTGCTTCCTGCATGTGTCCCACTTGGTCACACAAAATACTAAAAAGCCATGTCCTTGAGGCTCACAATCTAACAAAGTAAATATTTTGTGTTATCAAAGGTATTTTTAAGTAAAGTTGGAATTTTTTTTACTGTATGTGCTAAGACAGTTTGCTGTCACTGCCTTGATTCATGTTTAGGCACCAGCAGTGTTATCCTCAGCGCAAACATCAACATGGTGAAAAAGACAAAGCATTAGTATTATCTTAAAAATAGCACTGACTTTGTGGACCCCCTGGAAGAATCTCAGGAATTCAAGGGTCCCCAGACCACACTTTGAGAACCAGTGTATCACCAGCTTGTCTACCCCACTGGACTATAAGCTCCTGGAGGGCAAAGACAGTATTATTCATTGTTATACTTTCAGGGCACAGACTTAGCACATAGTGGGTATTCTATAAATATGAATTCATTGATTACAGGCAGTGACGTCCTCACCATACTACTGTGCACTCAGTTACCTGAGTAACTCCAAATGGGGAGTAAAAAGATCCAGGAAGGTCAGTTATCAAAGAGCACAGTGATGAATGGCTATGAATGTTTTTAAAATAAAATTGAGGATTCAAAGAAGAGAACAACTTAACCTAGAATGAAAAGACTTGGGTGGCTATCCTGCCAGAAATAACAAGGTCAGATGGATGCCAGGAAGCCCAGTTTCTATCTGAAGTTAAGTAGAATGGACCTGGAACTCCAATTGGCCCCTTCTCTGTGGAATGCATGGGTTAAAAAGAGAGATCTATGTGACAAAATGGGGAACAACCACACAGAAATGGGGATAAGAGGAAAAAAAAATACACCAAACAGAGGAATTACATGTATAAGTGCTTAAAAGTATCTGTTTAATATTTTAAATCCACAGTTAATTAAATTATATGGTAAGATATATCCTCTGTATCTCTACTGGATATATAAAATTGTTCCCTGAAATTCTCACACACTGAATTAGACCTTACGTGCCATCAAAACTGGTCAGAGTAGAAGAGACAGAGTATCTAAATAAAAAAGAAGAAGAAAGGCAGTAAACCCAAGATGCGAGTTTGATCTCCAAGTAATGAGATACAGCCTACTGAAGAAGGTAATAACACACAGCCAGCTGAAAAACTCCTCAGCTCTCCTGGAGGACATCACATTTTGGCTCTCTGATTAAACTGAGATATTCCCTTAATAAACAACAACAATCCTCTCTCCCTACTCCCCATGCCCCACATCAAAAAAACCTACCTTGCCAACATGAAGACAGCTGTTTGAACCCCGAACTGGAGGCAAATTATCTTCCATTGCTGGAAATGTTTCAGTTTCATAAAAATGCATTTTATTTTCTTCTTTTTTAATTTCTGATACCCAACTCTGAGAGAAATACAGAAAAAGAAGGTAAATATACAGTTTGAAAATAATTAACCATGCATAAGAAACAGTTGGCCCTTGAACAATACGAGTTTGAACTGCATAGGTCCACTTATATGTGGATTTTTTTCAATAAAAATGCTGGAAAATTTTTTGGAGATTTGTGACAATCTGAAAAATCTTGCAGAGGAACTAGAAATATAAAAAAATTTTTTTAAAGTCAGGAATATCACAAATGCATCAAATATATGTAGATACTAGTCTATTTTATCATTGACTGCCATAAAATATACACAAATTATAAAAAGTTAAAATTCATCAAAACTTACACACACACTTACAGACCTTACATGGCACCATTTGCAGTGGAGAGAAATGTAAACAAACATAAAGACACCGTATTAAATTATAACTGCAGAAAATTACTGTAGCACATACTGTACTATTGTAATAATTTCCTAGCCACCTTCTGTTGCTACTCTGGTGAGCTCATGTGTTGCCAGTATCTGCTTGAAATGCTGTGTGATGCTAATCATCTCTCCATGTGAGCAGTTCGTCTCTCCAGTAAATTGTGTATTGCAGTACAAAGTGATCTCTCACAGTTCTCCTGTATTTTTCATTGTGTTTAGTGTAATACTGTAAACCTTGAATAACACCATGGGAGCCATACAACGTGCCACTAGTGATGCTGAAAGTGCTCCCAAGAAGCAGAGAATAGTCATGACATTACAAGAAAAAGCTGAATTGCTCACTATATACTGTAGATTGAACTCTGCAGCTGCAGCTGCCCACCATTTCAAGATAAACAAATCCAGCATAAGGACCCTTGTAAACAAAAAGGAAACTTGTGAAGCTGTCACTGCAGCTATGCCAGGAGGTTCTTGCGCTTTTTGCAAAAAACCTTTTTATCTTGTATTGAAAATGCAGCTTTTATGTGAGTGCAGGATTACTATAAGAAATGCATTCCTATATATACACTCTAGTATGATAAAAGAAAAAGCAAAGTCATTATATGACAACTTCAAGCAAAAGGAAGGTGAAGGATCTAAAGCTGGAGAATGTAATGCCAGCAAACGATGGTGTGATAATTTTAGAAAGAGGTTTGGTTTAAAATATATCAACAGAACAAGAGAAGCAGCTTCTGTTGACCAAGAGGCAGCAGACTTGTTCCCAGATGCCATTAAGAAAATCACTAAGGAGAAAGAATATCTGCCTGAACAGGTTTTTAATGTAAACCAAAGTGCCCTATTCTAGAAAAAAAATGCCACAAATAACATTTATTAGTAAGGAAGAGAAGCAAGCACTGGGATTTAAGGCAGGAAGGGATAGGCTAACTCTACAGTTTTCTGCAAATGCAGTCAGGTTTATGATCAGGACTGACCTTATCTATAAAGCTGCTAACCCTCGAGCCTTGAAGGGAAAGGACAAACACCGGCTGCCAGTCTTTTGGTTGTACAAGACGACGACCTGGACAGGAAGAATACTTTTTCCGGATTGTTTCCACCGATGCTTTGTCTCTGAAGTCAGGAAGTACTTTGCTAGTAAAGGACTGCCTTTTAAAATTATTTTGCTATTGGACAATGCCCTTGACCACCCAGAACCCCATGAGTTCAACACCAAGGGCAATGAAGTGGTCCACTTGCCACCAAATATAACATCTCTAATTCAGCCTCTAGATCAAGGGGTCATAAAGACCTTTAAGGTTCATTACACAGGGTAGTCCATGGAAATGACTGTCAATGCTATGGAAGAGAACCCTGACAGAGAGAACATCATGAAATTCTGGAAAGATTACACCACTGAAGATGCCATCCTTGTTACAGAAAAAGTCAGTAGCCCCAGCTACTTGGGAGGCTGAGGTAGGAGGATCGCTCAAACCAGGAGTTAAGGCTGTAGTTCACTATGACCACACCTGTGAACAGCCACTGCACTCATGCTTGGCAATATAGTGAGATGCCATCTCTTTAAAAAGAAAAAAAATTTTGTTTTAATTTTAAAAAAGAAAAAGCTGTGAAAGCCATCAAGCCCCAAACAATAAATTCCTACTGGAGAAAACTGTGTCCAGATGTTGTGCAGGACTTCACAGGATTTACAACCAAGGAAATCAAAGAAATCATGAAAGAGATTGTGGATATGACCAAAAAAAAGGTGTGTGGGGGGGTGAGGGTTTCAAAATATGGATCTTGGAGAAATTCAAGAGCTAATAGACACCACACTAGAGGAATTAACAGATGACTTGATGGAGATGAGGGCTTCCAAACCAGTGCCAGGTGATGGGGATGAAGACATAGAAGCAGTGCCAGAAAACAAACTGACACTAGACAATCTGGAAGAAGGGTTCTGATTTTTCAAGACTACTTTTGACTTCTCTTATGACATGCACTCTTCTATGATACAGACACTAAAACTAAAGCAAATGGTGGAAGAAGGATTGGTACCATATAGAAACATTTTTAGAGAAAGGAAAAACAAAAAAGTTGGACAGAAATCACAACGTATCTCTGTAAAGTCACACCAAGAGTACCTGTCTCTCCTGCCTCCCCTTCCACTTCCTCCACCTCTGCCACTCCTGAGAGGTGGCAAGACCAACCCCTCCTCTTCCCCCTCTTCCTCAGCCTACTCAGCTTGAAGACAGTGAGGATGAAGACCTTTAGGAAGATCCACTTCTACTCGATGAACAGTAAGTATATTTTCTTTTCCTTAGGATTTTCTTAATAACATTTTCTTTTCTGTAGCTTACTTTATTTAAGAATACAGTATATAATACATATAACACACAAAATATGTGTTAATCAACTGTTTATGTTATTGGTATGGCTTCTGGTCAACAATAGGCCATTAGTAGTTAAGTTTTGGGGGAGTCCAAAGTTATATGTGGATATTTGACTACAGGGGATTCAATACCCCTAACCTCCCACACGTTGTTCAAGGGTCAACTGTATACATCATAGTTTCCTATGGGTCAAGTTTTTAGGTGGCAATGTGATCATGCCATTCTATCTGGAATGCCCTTCCTACATTTTATTTTAAATTGTGGTAAATACACATAAAATTTACCACCTTAACCATTTAGAAATTTGGAAATAGTTAAGACTTAAGTTAAACTTAAGTTAAACTTAGTTGAACTTAAGTTTTATGTTATATGTGTCTTACCACAGTGAAGAAACAATAAAATTTCATAACTGGAGTGACTCGGAATGAGTAAAAATTGAAATTAAAAAATATCAACATTTATAATAGCATAAAACATGTGAAATACTTAGGAATTTAACAAAAACATGCAAGAACTATACATTGAAAACTATAAGACATTGCTGTAAAAAATTAAAGAAGACCTAAGTGAATAGAAAAACATACAATGTTCATGAATCAGATACCTCAATATTGTTAAGATGTCAGTTCTTCCAAAATTGATCTACAAATTCAACACAGCTCCAACTCAAACACAGCAAGTTATTTTGTAGAAATGAATAAGCAAAGGACCTAGAATAGCCAAAGCAACTTTGAAAAAAAAGGACAAAGCAGAAGGACTTGCACTACCCGATTTCAAGACTTACTGTAAAACCATTGCAATCATGACAATGAGGTACTGGAGTAAAGATAGACATTTAGAATAATGAAACAGAATAGAGGAAGTAAGAAATAACCCACACATACATGGTCAATTGACTTTTTAAAATTGTTTTTTAGAGATGGGGTCTCCCTACATTGTTCAGACTAGAGTTAAGGAGCTATTCACAGGCATGAGCATAGCACACTATAGCCTCAAACTCCTGAGCTCAAATGATCCTCTCGCCTCAAGTAGGTGGGGACTATAAGCACGTGCCACCATGCCCGGCTTTGGTCAATTGATTTTTGACAGTGGTACCAAGAAGTTCAATGGGAAAAGAATAATCTCTCATGAAATGGTGCTTAAACACTTGAATATCATATATTACAGACTTAAATATAAGAGTTAAAACTATAAACTTTCTAGGGGAAAACTTAGGGATACTGGATTAGACAAAGAGTTCTTAAATAGAACACAAAAGCCCAAACAATAAAAGAAAAATTGATTTAATCAAATTTAAAACTTTGCTTTTTCAAAGATACTGTTATAAAAAGGCAAGCCATAGAGTATCAGAAAATATTTGCAAAACATGTACTTAATAAAGAATGTGCATTTTACAATTCAATAATAAGAACACAAACAATGAAATTTTTTTAAATGAGTAAAGGATTTAAAGACACTTTACAAAAAAAGATACATGGATGGCAAATAACCACATGAAAAGACACTCAGTATCATTAGTCATTAGAGCTATGCAAACTAAAACTCAGTGAGATACTATTAAATACCTGGTAGGATGGCTAAAATTAACAAAACTGGCAATACTGTGTGTTGACCAGAATGTAGAGCAACTGGACATTTATACATTGTTGGCAGGATTGCATAATAGTACAGCCACTATGGAAAACACTTTGCCAGTTTGTTCAACTGATAAATGGATAAACAAACTGTGGGATATCCATACAATTCAATAGTACTAAGCATTTCAAAGGAATGAACTATGGACACATGCAACAACACAGATGAATCTCAAAAGCTAAGTGAAAGGAGAAGAACAGGAAAGACAACATATCGTATGATTATATTTGTATGAAAGTCTAGAAAAGGCAAAACTATGGCGACAAACAGCAGTTCAGTGGTTGCCAGAGGCCAGGGTGTGGTGTCTGCACTGACTGAATAGGGGCAAAAGGAAACCTTTGGGGGTGATGGAAATGTTTTATATCACATAAATTTGTCAAAACTCAGTAAAATGAACAATTTAAATTGGTAAATTTTATTGAATATAAATTATACCCCAATAAAGCTGATTAAAAGACATCAGTAAAGATTTCTTAACAAAAGAAGAAATTCAAGTGACAAATAGATGAAAAATAATTCAACTTTACTAGTAATCAAAAAATACACTACAGTATTCCCCCTTATCAACAGTTTTGCTTTCCGAAGTTTCAGTTACCTGCAGTCAACTTTGGTCTGAAAATAGGTGAATACAGTACAATAAGATGTTTTAAGAAAGACAGAGACCACATTTACATAACTTTTATAACAGTATATTGTTATAATTGTTCTAATTTATTTTTATTGTTGTTAATCTCTCTTACTGTGCCTAATTTATAAATTAAACTTTATCATAGGTATGTATGTATAGGAAAAACAGTATGCATACGGTTTGGTACTATCCACAGTTTCAGGTATCCACTGGGGGTCTTGGAACGTATCTCCCAAGGATAAGAAGAGACTACTGTACTATCATTTTTTCTAACTATTTAATTGATTAAAAATTATTACAGTATCCAGTGAAGATTACTTGAAAATGGGCATTCTTATACACTGCTGGTGGGAGAGGATGAAGGCACACCTTTTCTGAGAACACAGAAATACGTTTCAAAAGCCTCAAAAATATTCAAATCCTTTGATCAAGCAATTTGAATTCTAATAATTTATCCTGAGGAAATAACCAGAGAGGTATTAAAAATTATATAAATAAACATGTTTTTCCTTTAGGGCTTCTCAGAAAAAAAAATTTATATAGCACCATTTATTGAAGATGATTAAATTATGATTCTTTTATAGGGTATTATTTAGCCAGTTAAAATACACATGTGAATGCATGTGCACACACACAAATTCACAATTTATACCAGGAGAACCTGTGTATAAGAAGCAACCAAATATACCGAAGTAAATACCACTAACAGCCGTTTACTGACAAACAAGAAGCCTAGGATTTCAGGTAAGTGAAGTAGACATATATGCAATATCACGACAATATCTATCAAAAACTGGTGTTACTCTATACCTTTATATCACCATCAATTTTTTCCCATTCTTCTGCTGTAAAACTGGATGCTGTAGCTGCTGGTTTATCTTTCCTCAAAGCTCTACTTGCAGGAGCCAAGCCTTGAAGGCGCTTTTCACAAAACTCTGTAAGTTCTGGATAATATCCTTCCTCACCAGATCTTAAAAAAAAAAAAAAATCATAATTTTAGAGTTAGCACCTTATTTAGAGATCATCTAGACTAGTGTATTGCAAGCTTGATTCCACGGAGCCCCGGGGTTCTGCAGAGATCTCATGGGCTGTACAGGCTGAAGGTGGGGCTGCTGGCTTCCCACTCTTCCTTCCTCAACCAGTATATCCTCCATTTTATCTACTAATATACAGATGCAATGAAGAATACAAGGAACTCCAAAGAAACCAATTTCCATCACATGCTTTAAAAGTTGAATAAATAACATTTTCTCTACTCTTTAACATACATATGTTCATTTTGTACATGAGGTAATTTTAAACTTATAAATGGAAATTCAATATCAGAGACTGGCAAAGAGAGAATTTGAACTTCCTTTTCAACAAGGAGTTTTTGTTCACAGTTCAGTTTTGTTTTGTTTTTCCAAAGGGATAGGAAGAAAATGGCAGAGAAGCAGCTTACACAAAACATTCCTAAATCCAACCACTCAAGGAACAGAATTCCTTCCTTGGAGAGATAAATGGAGACATGTTCTTGTTTGTTTTTAAGGAAAATCAATCTTTTCCCATTCTCTTGTAGGTCTGTTCACTCTTAAATTTCTAGAAAAATATAAATAAGTCCCATTTCCAAATTAAATTTTAAAAAACAATTCCAAGTCAATACAATTTAATTTAATTAAGCTATTGATAGAATTTCTTGGAACCAACATTATAACTGTGGCTTTCAAACTCTTTCATTCAATAAACTTCACTTTTTTTTTATCAGTCCTTAATCAAATATACATGACCAATACTCTGCTGAGAAAAACAAAGGGAAAACAATGATATGATTTTTCATCTTTCTATTTCATAAATGATGGGGTTATTATATCAACTCTGCCTGGGACAAGCAGGAAGGACAGGAGGCTAAAGGTGATGAAACAGAAAAGGGGAAAGAACACGGTGATAAGGAAGAAGGTCAGAGGAAAGAAAAGAGGTGTCACAGGTTGGAGGTGGTACCCCGCAGGGCAGTGTTTTTGAAGTGGGTTCCTTGACCACTTCTGTATCAGTCAGTCAGCCTGCTTGTTAAAAACACATGTTCCAGGGCCCTACCTCAGATTTCCTGAAGCAGGGTCTCTGGGAATAGGACCCTCAAATTTGCAATTTTAATAAGTACATTTGATGCACATGAAAGTTTGACAATCACCACCATGTGGCTCTCCCTTGAAAAGGCTCTAATCCCCTGCCTTCTAATATTACCTTTAGGCCTCTCCACCATCCTCCATGTGATCAGTTTGCAGTGAGTCACCCTCCTTTGTTGTCAGATGATATGAGGTGGGAAAGTGCCAAAGAACTTTATCAGCATCGGCTGGTGAGATAACCTTACCTCCTAATGGCTACTTTCATAACTACCTTACCTTTTCCCAGGAAACATGGAAGCAGCAAGAAAAATGCCCTCCTGGATGCTAATTAGCCTAAGTCTCATGCTGAAAGTAGACCTAGCCAGAACCCTCCAAACTATAATAACCACAGGATCAAAACCACTACTTTGGAACCTACCATACACAGGCAAAAACAACAATCTTAATATTTGAGAATTTTCTCCAATATTTATTTATTTTATTTTTTATTTTGGCTTAAACAATAGAAATTTATTTTCTCACAGTTCTGGAGGATGGAGGTCCATGATCAAGGTGCTAGAAGGGTTGGTTTCTCCTGAGGTCTTTCCTCCCGGCCTGCAGATGGCAGCACTTCTTGCTGTGTCCTCACATGGTCTTCTCTCTGTATACCCCCTCTCCAATATTTTTAATGTAATTTTCACTTTTAGAATGCAACAAGATAACTAAATTGGCACACTGAAACACGAAATGATTTTTAAACGCTTACCTGAGCACACATAGAATTTTTTCCAGGTGTTTAACGTCTGAACATTTTTCAATATACTTGAAATCCAAATGTTCAATGGGAATTTTAAATGTTTTTGTTGTTCCAAAGCCCCACACTGATGGATAATCTTTGGCAGTCATGGCTGAAATACAGTATAGAAAACAATTACAAATCTAATATACATAATAATACTCAGTTTGGATAGTAGTAACCATCTAGGTACATCTGTAGAAAAGGAGATGGAGTGTTTTTTCCAAGGAGGAAGACTACTGTATTCTCTCTCCCTGATAACAACAGTTAATATGTATGAAGTTAAATTACTATGTGCCATGCATGAATTATCTCCATCTTCACTTAAGCAGAAGTGGACTACAATGACAAAGCAGGTTTTAATGCTCAAACTGCTTTTTAAGATATCTTTTAATATTAATTTTGAATGACCTGCTTCTACTTTGGCTGTTTGTTAACATCCCAGTTATCCTTTATGATTCAGCACAAACATAAATAACATCCCTTTTTTTCTTTTTTAGATGGGGTCTTGCTGTACGGCCCAGGCTGGTCTTACATTCCTGGGCTCAAGCGATCCTCCTGCCTCAGCCTCCCAAGTATGTGGGACTGCCTACAGGCATGAGCCACCATGCCCAGCCCTTTCTGTAACTTTCCTTCACCTTGCCCTCTTTCCCATTCCCTGCCTTACACTCCCTCCCACTCACTGCCATCAACCAACACCTCCCAGAACTGTGTTCTAACAGCACTCTGTACAGACCCCTCTCATAGCATGTAGCACAAATTTTAATTATGTTTGTGTTCCCTTTTAGATTGTGAGAGATCTTACTTTATTCATCCTCATAGCTCCAGGACTAACATAATAAGTAGTACCTTATACCCCTGAAGAAACACTTGCTGAATTGAATTGAATTGGGAATAAGGAGACCTTGGAGAGTTTTACTTTAATGATACTGCTGCTAATGATGATGATAATAACAGCAGCAACAAATACTTAAGTAGCTCTTAATGCATGCTGGGCACCATTCTAAGCGCTTTACATAGATTACTGCATTTAATCCTTCAACTACTGTACCAGGGAGGTTTTATTTTAAGTAGAGAGTAGTGATAACAGTCAATATTTATAGAGGTAAATTACCATGTGCCATAGATGGCACACTTAATCTTCAAAACCACTGTCATAAAAGATGTTAATAATTACTCCCATTTTACAGATGAGAAAGCTGACAAGTGAACTGAAGATATGAATCTCAGGAGACTAACTACTGAGCCCATATACTTAACCATTGTACCAGTGCTTTTCAAACTGCAGGTAGCAACCCATGAAATCAATTTAGTGAGTTGCAATCAGCATTATTTTATAATGAGATAGAATAGGATAAAAAAATAGATTACTTGGCATATAACATTAAAGTAAATATTGTTTTATAAAAACTTATTTCATGTCTATATAAATGGAAATTATGTGTGTATATAAATGCACAACGTTGCAAAATAAACTATATTTCTTAGTGTGGGTCACTGCCAAAGTTTAAAAAAAAACCACTGCACTAGAATCTATTGGGTGATAATTTTAAAAACAAGGAGCGATGGGTCTAATACATATAAGTATTCCTTTCAGCATGACTGCCCTCTGGGAATCTGGTCATATATCAGACCTCTGCAGAAAATGAGGACACTCTGTCAGCTTCTCCTCCATATTCCTGCTGGCTTTGATTTGGGTCTAGAATATAGATGACAATTCTTCAGCTTTCAGATAAGATCCAGCTGAGAAATTAGATATGGCTTTCACACCATACCTGCAGGGCCCACTGATGAATGGCTCCCATCACAAGGATAACCTTAAGGGTGGAAGTTACAGGAAAGCAAGATGAAGAACTTTTAAATTATTGATGCTGTCCAGAATAGAATGGGTTGCCTTAGGAGAATTTTTCCAACAAGCTGGAGGATTTTTGGTGGGAGAGATTTAAGCATGAGATTAAAAAAGATTATCTTGAATTGAAGGTATCTTGCAAACCTTGATATTTTATGATTTGAATAAAATATAATAAAAAGCATATGAAATGATAGAGCCTCATCTCTTACCTAATCAAATGAATTTCATTCTGAACACTATTTTAATATTTCTCTGAGAATCCTTTCTGAAAACTACCATGCTTTTATCTTTTCTGTAGGATACACATTCTCAAGATTACTAAATGTTAATTCTCAAATTTCAAAAAACAAGTTATACAATACTTCATTTGCTCTCTTTAGAACTCTTTCACCTCTGTTTGCAAAGTCTTGGTCTCTAACTGGACCTTTGGTCCTAGGGGGGTTTAATTTCTTCTCCATCATCCTGATCTACATCCACTGCGCATATTTCCCAGTCAGTTTATCAGCAGAACCTCCGGAGCACACTGCTAGGCACTAGTAACGCGAAAAACCTGGGTCTCTCCCAGCTAGGCACTTTCCTTCCCGCATCCACGGGCCGAGCACCGCCCCACCTCGGAGACCGAAAGCAGATGGCATCCTCCAGCCGTAGCAACGGTTTCTATGTATAGCGCAGCCCGCGGGCTCAGGGGCTGGCCAGGCGGTCTGAAGTCGCTCCCCACCCCCCCACCCCCGGCTTTGGTCACCAGGGCTGACTGCCGCCGCCGGCGGACCCCGGGGACTCCACCATTGCGACCGCGCCCCCACATCCGCCACCGCCCGCCGCGGCCTGGAAAGCCCCCAGTTTGTTTCCCCCGACCAGGAAGGTCGTTCATCCCACAGCACGCTCCCTCACCGGAGTCCCACGGTGCCTTTGCGCCTCCGCCTTTGTCCCTGCTCCCGGAGGGCTGGACTGCGACAGGAGAGTGTTTCCTTCCCAGCCGGCAGGCACGCGCAAGCACTCACCTCTTCCCAGCCGCCGCACCGTGGCCAGGGACACTGCAGGTGTGGGGGCGCGGGGCGGGGCGTGTCGCCTGGGCCCGAGCCCAACGCCAGGCCGACGGCCGGGGGCGGAGACTAGGCCCTCCGCCGGATGACTGGCCACTCCCCGACCTGCCGTCCCGCTAATTGGCCTCCCCGGCCCCAGCTTCACCTTCCCCACCTTCGCCTGGACACAGCACTATCTGGGCAGCAGTGTTTAAGTGTCCTCTCCTTTGAGTTTCAATTTGCTGTAGAATGAGTTAAGACGCTGTCACTGTTCCGATATCCTGGAGTTCCGTACTCCCAGCTAGGTAAATTGATTACCTACTCCTACTTAACTATAAAAACGTAATTAAAATTTCAGAGTGCATTGCAACTTAGATTTACTTAGCCCTTCCATTTTAAACAAAAGTAAACGCAAGTCAAGATTCCCTCTTCCTTTTCACGCATTCCACATTTTCTGAGTGCTGGTTATGAGTCAGGCACCGAACTAGGTGCAGGGATACAAAGGTGAATAAGCCAATACAATTCGGAAAATTAAAATAATAGAGATCATTTGTCAGGAACTTTACTTCAGTTTTATAATTTCAGACTAGTTAAAATAGATGATGAACACAAAGCACCTAGTACAGTGATTAGCACAGAACAGGAGTTCAATAAATGTATTTCTCCTCCCCTTTTGCATTTAAATTACACACCTACAGTTTGTGAACAAGCACTTCGTGGTAAAAATTCCAATGCTCAAGCTACGATTAATTATATTATTATTTCCATTGCCAGTGCTAGAGAATGTTAAATTTGCATGCTTTAGACACAGATCCAAACTTTAGAATGTAAAGTCACTTCATACCCCATTCCAGCCAGCAAACTTCCTCCATAATTATGCTCTAAATCCAAAACACTCAGCCTACCATAATTTCACATCACTTTATTTCCAGCATAGGAAGAAATCCTTTAAGTAGTTGGGGAATGGTGGTAATTCCACATGCCCTGTAATTTTCTTTTCACTCACACTTAATGATTTCTTCTGGTTATAATTATGTATGCATTTATGCTGAATAAACAAGGATAAAGAGCAACTTAAAAAAATAGACTATGTAGGCAAATGAAAATTATCACTGTAGCCTTCATAGAGATAAAAGATATTGTATCCAAGAAACAAGGAAATATATATAAAGTGAGGTCTGGTAAGGTCATACAGCCAGCTAACAAGGGGCAGTGTGGGTATATGGACCCAATTATGCCAAAGCCCACACTGTTTACTGAGCTCTTAATTACTAACAATCCACCAATAAGTTGTACTGGCTCAACTTCAAAACGTATCTCACACCCTCCTACTTCTTACCTGCTACTGCCCTGACCCAGCCACCATTATCATTGGCCTTAACTGGTTTCCCTGCTGCCACCTGTCCCTATATAGTCCATTCCACACAACAGCCTGAGTAATTTTTTTGCCTTAAGCCAGGTCACTCTCCTGCTTACTGTCCCAACGTATTCCCATTACCAGACCCTAAGAGTGCTGATCTCAGCCCACCTCTGCAAGCTCATCTCCTTTTACTGTCCCATAGTTCCTGAAGTTTTCAGTCACATTGCCTTCATTCTGAAGTGGGAACAAGACAGGCTCACTTTCCATCCCAGAGCTTTTACACAGGATCTTTCCCCTATTTCAGTAATGTTCTCTCTCATCCTTCAGTCATCTGCTATAATAACCACTCTGCCTTGACTAATTTTCTACGTAGGCGTTATTCTAGGAGGGGTGGGGATGTGTGTGCAGGTATTTGGAAGCAATTTGTTTTTATACCTTTTCAGCCATCTCCATACACCTATTCATTTCTCATTTCATCCATTTTTGAATTTTTCTTAACTCCAGTCTCTCAGAGTCTTAAAGCACTGTTACCTCCATGTACTGATAATAATTCCTCCACTTTGATAATGAAGCTGAAGTTAAAAAAAATGAAGTAAATTGGCCAGTCATTGAATAGCCAGGCAGGATTTGAACAAATCTCCATTCAGTGCTTTTCCCATGGACATGGGCATGGTTTTCAGTATGTCCATAGCTTTATTAGGGGGCAAGTTATATGCTAACTTTAAGCTCAAGTTTACAAATTTCCATATTGATAAAGCACTATTCAAAAGAATATTTTAAAAGCAAATTTTTCCTTAAAACTGTCCAGGTAGGCAAGAGGTAAAATTACTTCCAGTTTATAAATGAAGGGGGCACAAAGAGAAAAGAGGCTGACTGAAAGCAGTGAGTTCCAGTTGTAATACTTTTTCCATTAAGTTGCTCTGGCCAGTTAACCAAGTAACAATATTTAATTAAACTACTGATATGCAAAGGACCTATGCTGAAATTAGAGGAGTTAAGAGAACTACATTATCCAACGAGCCTGGGGTTTATCTGTTTAGGGGACTGTCATAAAGAGATACCATATATTGGTACTCCCATGTCTAAAAAGGACAAGTTCAAAAGCAAAATTATAAAATTATGAAAGCCATGGAAAGGAAAACCTGGACCAAGGAAGCACTCTTTAAAAATCTGAGCATGGCAGCATTTCATATAGCATATAATAAATTTATAGAATTTAGTATATGAAGATGGTAGTAGAAATACACGTGTTTTTAAAAAAATGTCAAGGATAATTTTTTGAATATCATAGACACAGCTAATAAAACTGGAATACATCTAATCTTTGAAATGAATGTTAGGGAGGCCAATATGACCTTTAACTGTGGAATCCTAGAACAGAAAGAATATAGGTGCGACCATTAATTCCCATCCCTAAGATCAAGGCAAAAGATTTAAACGTTTATCCAATAATTCAGTGTAAATCAATCTCTTCTTTTTATATCCTAAAAGCAGAATTGTTAACCTTAACGATTACACCTGGGAAACTGTACTTGAATAGCCTGGTTCATCCACTTTTGCTTGGGGTTGATTTTGCCTTACACAAAGCAACCATTAAAATTTCCCTTCCCTCTGCCAAGGTTTAAAAAATAGTCAAGCATTATATAGAAATATGAAAGGACTATGCCAAGTAATAAATTAAAAACTGACTTCAAAATGATGTATGCAGATTGACAGCAAGTATACTGGTATACTCTCTACAAAATGACTAACTAGAGTTTATAAACAGCTGGTGACAGAACAGTGGTTTCCAAGAACTTTTTATCACACCTTCAGAGGGCTCTAGAAATCTGCACTTTTAACAAGGACTGCAGATGCCTTAGGTTTTGATTAAAAGTGTGGTTTGGGGAAGCAATTTTAACCCTTATTGTGTCAGATTATATATACAATGAAATTAAAAGTCATGTAATTGAACAAAAAATTTCTTCATATAAAATATTGATACCTAAATACAATATAGTTTTAAAAATGAAATAAAATGAAATACATATAGTTGTATTCGTAAGTACAGCAGTCCCCCTTTATCCGCAGTTTTATTTTCTGTGGTTTCAGTTACTCGTGGTCAATCACAGTCCCCAAATAGATGGGTACAATACAATAACATATTTTGAGAGAGAGAGACTAGCTACATTCACATAACTTTTATTACAGTCTATTGTTATAATTGTTGCATTTTATTAGTTATTGTTGTTAATCTCTTTATATGCCTAATTTATAAATTAAATTTTATCATAGATATGTACATATAGGAAAAACAGTGTATGTAGGGTTTGGTACTATCTGAGGTTTCAGGCATCCACTGGGGGGTCTTGGAACATATACCCTGAGGATAAGTGGGGAGTATTACCATATGCTAAACCAAAAGCTATACAACAATGAGAAACATTAATGGGGCAAATCCAAGTATAAATGAAGACAATCCTCTGAATTCACAGGTTTCATCTGGCATCAAAAACCACCACTGTATTAAACTGAGTTAAGGACAACAAAAGTATTTAAAAATTATATATAAGATTTAAGACTTCCAAATCACCTTCTCTTTGCAATAAGCTAGTTTGTTATTTAGTTTAAAATGCACAAAAGAATGGAATTCACTATTTACTATGACAATTGGAGATGAACTAAAAAAAGCTATTTCAATTTTTATGACCTTTTCCATGATACAAAAGACCAACGCATCAAAAAACACTGAAGTAATGTTAAAGGTGATAATTTGTTGATTTTTAAAACTTTGTTACCACATAACAATTTGCTCTCAGTACTTGGGCTAATTTGTAGGCCCCACTTTTTCCATTAGGTAGTATACACAATATTTGTATTTCTCCTCATATAATTTAGTGTGGCCATAAACTCAAGCTCAAGAATATGCTTACAATAAACAGTCACACACTACATAAGGACATTTTGGTCAACAACAGACTACCTATACAACAGTGGTCCCCAAAAGATTATATCGTATTTTTGCTGTACCTTTTCTATGTTTAGATATACAAATACTTAGCATTGTGTTACAATTGCCTACGGTATTCAGTACAACATGCTGTGCAGGTTTGTAGCCTAGAAGCAATAGGCTATATCATGTAGGTTTGTGTAAGAACAATGAAATCACCTAAGGCTGCAGTTCTCAGAATGTATCCCTGTCCTTAAGCATGACTGTACAGAATCCCTGAAAAATAAACTTATGAGAACCAAAATCAATTAGCATTTAGATTATTTAGAACTATACATTGGTCCATGAAAATGCTAAATCACATTTGTTTTTAAAATAAGTACTGTAATCCAAAAGTTATCATTTTTACCAGAAATTAGTATTTATCAACCCCAGCATCATCCATTTCCTCCTACCTTGTATTTAGAAAGCACAGTTAAAAGGATACATCTTTTAGTCCTTTTCTTGTACATTATTCTGTATCCACATTCTCTGCATCTGATTGGATCCCTGGATTTTATTTCATTTTCTGTGTGACATTCTAGAAAAGAAAACACATTTACTCAATGCCTAAAAGGAAAATATTTACAGACAAGCAAATTATCTTACCTATATTTTTCACCCAAGGCAACCCAAAGCACTAAAATATACTCAATCTCAAGGGTGTGCTGCTATTACTAAATATATCTGGTAGGAATAAAAATAGTTGTAGGCAATTCTCTTTTTCCGGGAGAGAAAATGATATCTTAACAAGAAGTTTTTTTCAAAAATGGTTGCTAAAGTATTCTACTTTATAACTTTGAACATCAGTTAACTCATTTAAGCAAAGGATAAATATAATAATTTCAAAAAAACTTAAGTAAAATACTCTTACTTTATGTAAGTGCTACGCATACCTCCACAGATATATATCATTGGCTGCTGCTTTGGGGGTTGAACGTCCTTCTGGGTGTCCATTGTTAGTCCCTAAAATCACAGATTCAAATATTGAATATCTCAAAGGGGCTTCTCACAAATCCAACCAGGCTCCATTTTTCTCAGGAAATGCTAAAAAGGTCCCAATTCCTAATCTGTACTTTTTCCTAAACCCTACAGATTAGGTGTAAAGGATGAAACACACACACAAAAGTACTGAGCTTTTACCCCAAACTAGACACAATAATAAATACTTTATACATGTTATTTCATTACAATCTCCACATCAATCCTAGGAAATATCATTGTTATTTTATAGATGAAGAAACTGGGGCTTAGAGAAGTTAATTTCCGCAGGATTACTCAGTTTAAAGGGATTCAGATCTGCCTGCAGAGCTCGCGTTCTCATTTAACACAAGTTTTTTTTTCCAAACTTTAGCCGGAGATAGCAAAAAAAAAAAAAAAAAAAAAAAAAAAAAAAAATTATATCTCTCAACGGAACAGCCTAACCGAAGGGGAAAACAATGAAATAATTCCTAGTGGCTAAACAAAATAAGGAAAGGCTGACAGCATGGACTCCATCTCCAGCTTCTCCCAACTCTACCACCACACTGGACCTTTTTAATCTCAAGTGTTTTTCCAGTTTTGGCCCAAATATCCACGCACAAATCCCAACCCGACAATTCCCTACCTACGCAGCACAGAGAAACTTCGCACTCCACGCTTCCAAACAGAACCCACCTTGCCGCCGTGTCGTTGCCAACTTCCGGCGCTGGCATATGACGCACAGTGGAGTCTCCGCCCCTTCCGCCCTGGGCGTAGCTGGGGAACCTGTATTGCGGAAAGGCGAGCACGCGGGGCTTTTTGTGTGTTAGACGCTGTGGGCTTAAGTGCTGTTTCGTCCTCAGCTAACGAAGTTCAAAGTATTACTTTTCCGGAAGGGCAGAGGTTAGAAGAGAAACCGAGATGACAAGCGCCGGTGGAATCCTAGGCTAGCCGTTCGGACGAACATAGAACAATTGACTCCACCAATTATTTTCACGTAGAAAAACACTTTCCAAATTGTTTTTTAAATTGTCTGCTACCTGTGCTGGGCAGTGGGGCAGCTGCTTCCTATCATTCCCATGATTTCCTTTTTGCTTTCTGGCCGTTTCTCTTCCAGGCTCCTGTCATCCCTCTCTCCCACTCCTTTTACTCGTTTTAAAGCAAAGGCTAGCGTGAGGGTAGCTACATCAACAACTCCCACTTAAAGCTAAGGGATTTTGGTAGCTTTAGCTGTCTGCTGACCCTCCCTCTGCCCCATGTATTTCTCCATAGAAAAACAAAACGTCCTGCTCAGTGGAAGTGCATTCTTTCAACGATCAAAATTTCAGTGAGAAATTAGTTGGTTCAGAACGTTTATATTTGTTTACTTTTCTCACAGCAGATATTTTACTTACATTAAAAGTACGGTGAAGAAGATGAAGTCATTAAAATTCAAAAAATAACGTAATCACTTGTTATAACTATTATAAAGTTATTCAGAGAAGCAGGCTTGCATTCTCCCAACATGCACCGTCTTTGGTATCTTATAAAACAGGCTACACTCCTTTCTGGTCCTCCACCCAGAAACTTGAGAACTTTGAGCTTCACCTTTCACTTCCAGAAGGAGTTCAAAGTGTGGTTGGATCTCCACAGACCAGCTTGAGGGACTTGATCTTTCCAGTCTTCCTATAAGCCAATTAAAAAATTTCCAGGGAAACACAGCGGTTCCCAGTTTCTTCCTTCACAGACAAGCAGAACATAGATATTTTGACCATCAGCCCTGTTACAAAGTACCTGTCCTCTTAACCAAAGAGCTAATCCAATACAAATGTCAAAATAATGCTTCCCTACAAGAAGTATTAGATAGAACCATTGTTGTCATAAGAGAAAGATAATGGAGTGATCCAAAAAGTGCAACTTTGATATTTGCAAGCTGTCTTGGATTTTAACTCTCTGGTTGAAACCAAGATGATTCTGGCACAGGACAATCTATGGAGATCAGAATGGATCAACATATGGGGGCTACAAATAGATCCTGGGACCCTACAGAAGGGCAAGGTAATGACAAGTCTTAGCAAGGAGATCCAGAATTTCAACAAGAGTTCACATTGGTGCTAGTTTCCAATCCAACACCCTCTTTCCTATCAGCAGAAACCTGTAGTTTTAGGATCCCCGTGGAGCATGCTCAGTGTAAGCTATCCTATTATCAATGATAACATTAGCTAACATTTCTTGAGCACCTACTACACACCAGACATCATTGCATTGCTCTTTCCAAATAGGGGCAGTTGTTTTGACATCCGGACAATAGCACTTTTAACTCCTTATAATATGGTTATGGAGATGAAAGTTGCTACTTTTTTCCTGAATCTCTGTCTTTCCTTTTTCCTTAATCATATTCACTTAAGTATATCTGCATAGCTTGAATGTCATGGTAATTGGGAAAATCTTCCATCATGTTTTATTGGATGGTCCTAAAAAGAAGCATTAGATCTTGTGGAAAGCAGGTGGCTTTAGAATTCTGAAGTCAATGATGGTATGACACCTAATCCAAGAAAGGAAATCAAAAAGGCAAAAGGCTGTGGTGGGTAAAGAATGTGAAAATACAATTCAGTGGTTTAAATCTGGAGTATATATATAAAGCTCAGGGCAGGCTACATATAACTAGGTGTCTTTTTTCCCTTTTGGGGGCAGGGAGGGGTGAAAATTATTCTTCCTTGGACAATATAAAGGAGTTGTGATATGCTCTTTTACTCTTCAATTGTAATAAAATATCTCAAGAAAAATAAATTAACTGGAGAAAAAAAGAAAAAGGCAATGTTTAAATGGTGTTTTGGGATTATGTGGATTTTATTTAACCATAGGCAAAACTCCCAGCCCTGTTAACACTGAGATGGGGATGGGGAGCAGACATTAAATAAAATAAATAGATAAGATGGGATTTTAGAAGGTGATAAATTATACAGAGAAAATTCAGCAGGATTTAGCAGAAGGACTGCAAATGCTGGGCAGGGAAGGGCAAAATGGCTGTAATAGAGATTTGTTTGAAGAACTGGAGAGGGTACTACTCACTCTTCCCAGGAGCGTGGGGTAGGCTTCAGAGAGGTGCTGTCTCGAAGAATGTGTAATTAACGAAGTCCTTACCTAAGTCCTACAGGTGCCTCAGATTTCTCAATCTCCCACTAAATTCATCTTATTTTCTCTCAAGCCTGTACTCTTCGCTCCTTGCCCCATGCAGTGGATTCTGCCAACTGAGTATGTCCAGTCCAGGTTCTTCACTCCCACTATCTCCTGAGGAGATGCACTAGCTTCCTACTGGCCTCCCTGCAGCCACCCTCGCCTCTGTTCATTCTGTCCTCCATTCTGCCACCAGAGTGGCCTTTCCAAAATTCTCTGCATTGCATAAACTTCAGACTCTTAACATGTATCCAAAACTCTCCAGGACTTGGCTTCTTCCTTTCTCAAGTATTTTCTTTTGCCCTTTCCTCCAACAAGTCTTAGTTTCCAGCTATAACAAATTATCTGCAGTTTCTCTAATGTGCCCAACTGCTCTTGCACATTTTGTTTTGAGTCTGGAATTTTCCTGTTCTTCCACATTTTAAGTTTGGAATTCCCTGTTGTCTGCCTTTTAAATTGCCACTTGTCCATCAAAATCTACCTCATGTCATGGTCTTTATGAAGTTAGTGCTGCACCCTCTTCTCCAGTAGGCTTAGCGGGTCCCTCTTTCCTTTGTGCTACTACTGTTCCTCTGTATAGCACTTGCACTGTACCAATGAACACTTTAATGACAGTAACTGTGCCTTACTCAGCTTTGTATATCCAGTACCTAGACCAATAATTGGCATATAGTTGGAACTTAATAATTGTTAATGAGTTCGATTTTGGATGACTAAGGGACTTCCAGATAGAGAAATGTCCAGTCAGAGGAGAATGGTGGTAATACCTGTTACTGGCTTAAAAGTTATGGTTGAAGAGCTGAATGAGAATTATGTAAGCAAGGGATGATAAACTAAGAAAAATGCTGAGGTAGGATGTCTCATTTAGGGAATAAGCTGAGGAAAAGAAGCCAGAAAAAGGAGACTAGGAAGAAGTCAAGAGCGGTAGGACTGTGCCTGGCATATATTGCCCTGTAAATATTTATTGGATGAAAATTAGGGTTTAAAAAATGTATCTGGCATTGAAGGTACTTGGGTGTTTGTGATGCCAAAAAAGGGGTGTTTGTAAACAATGAACACATTTCAGTCTGTTTTTTCTTAGTAGCTTTTTTCTTATTACAAAATCTATATTCACTGTAGAAACATGAGAAGAAAATACAGATAAACAAAAAGAGACAACTGAAAAACAAACATAATCCTGTCCAAAGATAGCGTAACCAAGTTATTCACACCTTTCAGACCTTATCCTGTCTATATCTATACTTCTAACCTAAGAGGGGCCATTCCATTTGTAACCTGCTTTTTACACTCGATAGGTGGGAGAAACATTTAAGTGAATGTTCTACACTATTTATAATGGCATGCCGCTGTAGGACACATTAGCCTTTCTAAATACAATAGTGCTTCCCGCAGTGAGGAAGGGGAGAGGAAGAACCTTTCAAAGTAGGAAGCCTTTGCCGGGCTTGGGCCGGGTGGAAGGGCGAGAGCCGGAGGGAGAGCGAGGGCCGGGCCTGCGGGCGGCCGGGGCGGGGCGCGGCGGCGCAGGGGCGAGGGGCGGCGCGGGGCGGCGCGTAGCGGTTACTCAGGGCGGGCGGTTCAAACCGAAGGAGGGAAAGGCGGCGGCCGGCGCGGAGCTGGCGTGGGGGTTGCCATAGCCGGGCATCCCTAGGGGCGAGGTCGCGGCGCCTCCCCGGCGAGCCCAGCAGCGGCTGCCTGGCTCCCGGCCCCAGGCGCGCCCCGCCGGGCCCGCGCCCTCGGCCTCCAGGTGGGCGGGAGCGGGGACCGCAGCTAGCGGGCCTCTGGGCGTCCGGGTCCCGGCCCCCGCGCCCCGCTGTGTTTTCCAGGTGCTGGGACGCGGGAGGCGCACGGCAGCCCTTCACGCTCGGCTCGCTGCGCTCCAGGCGACTCCCGGCGTCCTCGGCCGCCCCGCTGCCTGCGCCCGCCTGGCCTGATCTCCGACGCCGGTGAGGCGGTTACCACCCACCCGCTGATAGCACCTCGCCCAGTAAATGGCAGCGCTGCTGCGCACCCTGCCTTTTCAGGAACCCGAATTCGCGAAATTTTCTCATTTCTGAGACTAGTGGGAGAAAACAAGGATATTAAGATTACTGTTGTCTGGAGGGCTAAGGAAATTCAAAATGATTTAGGCCTTTTCAAGTGTTAAAAGTAATCCCTGGAGCATGTACTCTATGTACCCTTCAACTGCTGCTGCACGTTTCAACTGTTCAAACTAAAGTTTTTAAGTTGCCTTTCTTTGGCATGAATTTTAAAGACAAAGATGAGAGATTTTCTTGTTTGGAGGCTTACATAACTTTGGCATCTAAGAGCTCAAGATTTGCTGATGGTAAGATGTTCCACTTTAACAAATGAAGGAAATTTGGTTTTAATATAGTTAAATAATGTCATTTCATTCTCTGATTCGATAGGTGCTTTCTCTCTTTCTTAAAAGAGCACTTTGGAGATAAGTTTTCTCAACCCTTTATCTGGAGCCTGGTTTTAAAAAATGAATATCGAAGAGACTTGTTTGATTCATCAGTAAACTGTTGAGTCAGTAAAATAAGTCTGTGATTTTATATGACTAATCTAATAAAATTAAGTTTTGTAGAGCCAAGTTTTGAGACCAACGTCTTGGTGTAGTCGAAAGATGAAAATGACAGCAGAGAAAGCACGTTGGAGGCAACTTAAAATATATAGATGAACAGAAAAAAACCCCTATTTTTTTCTGGTCATAAGTAGTAGTCTGCGGACTTTAGGGGAAGGGGATCCCCAATTTGTTTCTAGCAATTTGCCTCTCAGTTTCCCAAATTCCAGCATGGTGAGACACCTAGTGGTGAAGTAGCAGAATCGTTACATTTGTTTTAACTTCAAAAAGACTGACCTAATTTTATCAAATTGAGTGAAAGCTGCTACTTAGTAGAATGATTCTCAGGGGGGGAAACAGTTCGTGGGTGGAGGTGTAATTTTAAAACACATTCTTAAGAATTTAATATCTGGAAATCGAAACTTGTTTTAAGATATAATACAAATTATAGAAAGCAGAGTTTCATGATCATGGCTTGAGCATGTGCAGAAGTTAGTGATCTGAGAGGATGTATATCAGAAGAGGACATGTGTGAGGTTTATCAAAAAGGAGTGTAGGTTTAAAAGGTTAAAAAACACTTAGATATTTTTCCCAGTAAAAATGATCTTCTAATGATCATTGTACCATAAAGAGATAATTTTGTTTTGTGTTTACGGTAGCAATTTGCTTTTGTAACAAAGCTCATTCACTTGCATATTTAACTGATGTAACTTAGATTTAAATAAATTACTATTCCATTACAGTCAACTAAAATATATCTTCCCAGGATCTTTTAGTAGAGAAAAATTGTGTCATTTAGCCTGGAGAAAATTTTGAAGGAATGACAATTTTCCTAGTGCCTTTTGAATAATCTGGAGAAATATCAAAAGTATAATAAATTTCTTAGCTTTCTTTGAGTTAAGATTTAATTCAGCTATCCAAAAAAGAAGAAATATCTGGATTTAATTTGATGATACTGTTCAAAAGGTTAACAAGTAAAATATTTCCTACTGATATTCCTTGCTCATATAATTACCAAGTAACTGTTTTTTAAGTAATTGAGTTGAATTCTTTATTTGCAACTTCAAGAATATTATATGCAAGAACAGGGTTTCTGTTGTTAAAAAAAAAAAGGAATATTATAAGGAGTGGTTTTCCCACAAATAGTTGCCTATTATCTGTGAATTCAAGCCAGCAACTGGACCTTATGTCTCAAAATATTTAGAAACTGAAACATGAATGTTTCATGGCCCTATATCTAGGGTGCAGTGGTTTATTTTGGTTAGCTCAAGAAGAATGTGTCAGTAATTTATCAATGAGCCAGAGAGTTTTTGTAAAGGTATAAGTCTGGGAATTTAGACCTTGTAAATGGTCATGGGGACTAGATTTCTGCAACAGGTCTATGTTACATGTATGAACAACATTACCCTGGAGTTCAGCCTATTGCAGTTAAATCTAGTGGCAGCACTTACAGTTTGACATATTTTCCAAATACATGTTTAAAAAGTAGCATATAGTGTTTTTTAAGTAGCTTTATTTACATCCCAGAACTTTGAAAAGAAATAGGCCAGCACACGTAAGCTAGAGTATTAAAACAAAGATCATGTACTTTAGTTCTGTTAAAATCATGTTTAGGTAACAAAACAATCTAAAAATGATGCTGCTAGATTTTTTTCCTTAAGGGTAGTTCAAAAAAAATCTGTGCATGATACTTACTATGGTTAAGTCAAATGATCTGTGAGCATGTATAACCTAAAAATGGTTTTATGGTTTTATGATGTCAAGAAGTTGTTTTAAGTAGGATACACATCAGTTCATTGTGAAGTACATTTTTTTTAAGTAACTTTTTTTTATTGCCATATAATTTTCCATTATTATCTGTACTTCTAACAAATCATGTATTTTGGTGTAAGCTGCCTGGCTACTCATCCAAAAAAAGAATAAATTTCTTTTCACTTTATAGAAACAGAGATTTTGAAGATGTCACAAAGGCACTCAGGTCAAGCTAGCACTGGAGCAGGAAATGAGGTGGACTCTACTGTCAATTTCAAGTACTGCAACTTCAGAGATTTTTGTTCCACATCTTCATTTCAAGATAATGCCTATAATGAGTTAAAATCTTGCAGCTTTGATAATACAGATAAAGAATTTTTTGGAAAGAAAGAAAAAAGCCCAGCATTAATCCATGCGCACCCTGAAACTTCACACCTGAGCTTACCACATCCTTTAGAGTCTCCCACTCCACAAAAGAAATCTGTCTTCTCTAAGAAGGAAAAGGACAAAACCCCAGAACTCTGTGAAACTCCTAAAGTCAGTGGGAAAAAATGTTTACTGCGCAGAAGGTTGGATGTATCTTTTTCTCTTCTAAAGGGGGGCTCCGAATCACAAAATAGTTCTTCAGAAAGTAGTGTAAGCCAAGTTCTCAATTTAGAAAAAAATAGTACAAGCAGTGCTTCGGGTTTTCCAAGGCAAAATAATTTTAGTTCTTTAGTTGTGAGTACTTTAAAAACAGAAGAAGTGACTTCGAGCAGTCAAAAATTGAGACTTAATTTTTCTCAACAAAAGACTTCCACAATAGATAATTCCAAAGATGATAGCCTATTTGAAGTTGAATGTATATCTCCAATTCAGGGCAATAATTTTAAAGACTCTATCACACATGACTTTAGCAATAGCAGTTTATGCATTAATGATGAGAACACATATCCCGAACTTCTGGGCTCCTCTATTAGTGGAACGACTTGTGGAACAGATGAAGACATATTTGTGACTCCAATAAGTAATCTTGTAGCAAATATTAAATTTAATGCAAGTCAAACACCTTCTCCTTCAACTGAAGTGAGAGGCAATATTTCAACTCCTGAAGACAGTGGTTTTAACTCACTTAGCTTGGATAAATCAGAAGATTCCCTCTCCGACCAAGAGGGTTCTTTTCAAGAGCTGCTTCAGAAACATAAGGGAACTCTCAAAGTGGGGGACACCATAAGAAAGTCAAGGCGTCTTGGAAGGACAAGAAGACTGTCTACCCTTCGGGAGCAAGGCTCACAGTCAGAGACAGAAGAGGAAAAGCAGATCATCCCCTTCAACTCTGAAGCAAGACCAGCAGCTGCTTGTGACATCTCAGAGAATCAGCTAAGCAGTGATAAGAGTGGGGATTTGACTTTAAACTTTCAGAATTTATCAAAGACCCCCGCCTTGCAATTAGTGCATGAGCTCTTTATGAAAACTAAAAGGAAAAGATTTCAACAAAACAGTGCACACGAATTCTTAGAAGAAAGGGATGGGGGGAAAATAGCTGTACTGCAGTGTTTTCTTGCAGGACTGATTGGCAAGAAAATGGGTATAGAAAAACTAGACATCTTAACAGAATTAAAATATAGAAATTTACAGCATATTCTTGCTATGGTTTTAGATTCTTTGACTGCAGAAAACCTATGCAGGTAAGAAATAAAAGTTGCTTATGAAATAAAACTTTTTTATGTTTTTTTAAGTTGGAAAGTTTTCTATGACTCAAATCGTTGTCCTGTTTTTTTGTTTTGTTTTGTTATCTCTATCTCTGATTGTCTTACACTACATCAAAGGTGGTTTAAGTGAACTTCCCAATAGAGCTTGCTAGTATAGTTTCTTCTACTTAAAAGCCTGCCTTAGTAGCAACAATATAGTCTTTTTTGAGTAAAGTTCTTATCACTATCATTTGGAAAGAGAATTACTAAAAGTTGAACTTTAAATTTTCAAGATGGCAAGCTTTATTCCGTGGAAGTTGTTTAATGAATAGTTTATTTATTAATTTAATGAAGTTGTTTATTTAATAGTTCAAATCCTATTGTCAGATTGCAAATTGTATTAAAGTTATGACAATTGGTCAGAAATAATGTAAAGCATTGTGATAACTGAGAAATGACAATATACGAAGGATATCATTTAATTATTTAAGTTCTAGAGTCCAGGAACAAAGGTTAGCTTTCATTTTAGGGTTTGGTCTTTCCAGAGACCAAAGAAATATGGATTATTTCATTTCATGGCTAACACAGCAGTGAAAGTTAATTACTTTGGGGAATTTCAAGAATTTAAAAACTGAAGAATTTGTGTTTGCAGATATTCCAGTTGATTGAATGCTGCTACGTAATTAAAGAAAAACTAAGACATTTAGGAGTATTGAGGGTGGGAAGTGGGGTTACAAAGACTCAAATGAGACTGTGTCCATGCTGGCAATTTGGGGGAATTGCAGAACTATCAGAATACAAGAACCTTGGGAATGCCATGGCCAGGAAGGAGGCAAGTCATGTGGAACAGGATTTCTGCAAAGTGATGGTTGGGGGAGATCTTGATAGGTATATGTCAAGAGTTTGGTTCATGGAGTCCTTGTTTTTATGGCCAATACTTCTATTAAAGCCCATCTTCACCTTTCCTCCATACATTAATTGTAGGATATTGTAGAGAATTGTATAATTCCATACCTGGAAGTCTTCTGAGATACCTAGTTCAATCATGTATTTTGCAGATGAGGAAACTTCAGCCCCAGAAGTTAAGTGACCTGCCAACAGTCACTCAAAGAGATAGGAATAGATCTAGTCTACCTACAATTGAGCTCTTGAATTTCTAACCCAGTATTTTTCCACAAATGCTTATTAAAGTTTAAGACCTTTTACAATAGAGTTGATCAGGAATATATGTGATGTAACCCAAGTAGGATAATACACAGATTAGTGCACCCATATGTGTGTGCCTTTTAAAAATGTTCAAAGGATAAATTATTTGTTTAAAAAATTAAGGAGATGGCTGAGATATAGGAATGTTATTTTATATTGGATATGGACCAGTTAATATAAAAAAATCAGGTGACACTTTTGGGTGGCTGCTTGTGCTAGCAGTTGATATTCAGTCATGTTTGTACAATTACATCTCCTGCCCATCCCTCTAAACTTCAAACTTCAAACTTAGAGTATTTGCACTGCAGAATGTGTATCTGTATTAGTGCCATTCTTGGTAATGTTAGAGTTGATGGTCAGTTGAAATATCTGTGGTAATACCCAATTATATAGTTCATTTCTTCCCCATTAATGGGTGACTTTCTGCCTATTCCTCTCCTTTCCCCGGAGATAAGGCACATATGTCAGCTTAGAGAGAGGCAATGGCAACTGAAGTGGCCATGGTAGCTGGAAAAATAGTGTTGCAATTCAAGCATGGCCAGGGCCTTCGTAACAAGTGGCTTCTGTTTTTCAGTCTTCTCAGCCCTCATGTTATTCCCTCTGAGTGATTTGTTAAAGCAGAGTGATAAAAAAGACTAGGTTAACATTTGATTATTTTTTCTTTAACAATCAATATAGTCAAAGTTATTGATAAATAAGCAATCACTGGACAAAAATTGTGTTTTTTCTTTAGCCGCTTCCTCCTCATAAACTTTGGTTAATAAAATAGGAACTTTGCGGTGCTACCCATAATAGTATTTATTATTTGGCACTTAGGACTGCCAATGAAGGATTAATTGTTCTTACATTTATTTAATCAAAATGACAGATTTGTTAAACACAGTAATAGTAGAAATTGATAAAACTTCTTGTGCTACAGAGGATAATCATTTGCTGCAATATCGTGTTCCAAATTTTTCCTCTTAATGTCATATTTGAAGTTAAATTCCCTTAATCAGTCTCCTGATGGACCCACATTGACTTTATATGACCATTTATAAAATAGTAATCTCTCAATATAGTGCTAGCATATACTTAATATTTTAATAGAAAGTCTTTCATATGGTGACTCAACATTAAGCAACAATGTTGACCAAGTCATATTTTTATTTTATTTTTAAATTTTTTTTTTAGCACTGACTATACAGAGCAAGGTCATATTTTTAATGTAAGTTTTTAGGTTTAAATTTACTGCCCAAAATCTTTAAAGCAAGTTTTTCTCATTCTTTACCAAACACAAAAAATGTTAATCTTATGGAATATATACAATAGAAGGACTGGTCTTTTTGTTACAGTGTTTGGAAAGTAAGCAGAAATTGGCGTGAAATTGTTGTTCAAGATAAGAGAGCAAATCGGAGGAGGAAATTTTATATTTTACAACTGAAAACAGATTCTGAGGTAATGTATATAATGCTTTTCTAAAATGGATTTTTATAAATATGCAATAATCCCATATTGCTAGACAACCTAATTTGGTTTTCCTGCTATCTTTGAAGCTTTTCCATTTAGTAGATATTCACTCATAAACTCTTTACTTTTCCCAAACTCCATTTTCACCTAGTATTTAAATGGAATAGACTACCTAGCATCAGTAGCATCTTATTGGGTTTTGATGTTGTTTTAAGTGTATGTGCTGTTAGTGGCATTTGAATACCAATGATGTGCTGGATCCTATTCATAATTAGATACCCTGATACCATTTTTTATCCAGTCTTTTGAGTGGATATTACATGCCAGTAACTGTGCCAGTTGCTCATATTAGAATGGTGAGCATTTCTGACATGGACCCTGTTCCCTTGGAGCTCATACCCTGCGGGTGATACAAGTAAACAGGTGACTACAATACAGGTGTGTTAGAGGAAGCTCAGAGTTTTAATGGACTCAAAGGAATGTTTGACTGGTACTTGGGAATCAAGGGTAGTGCCTCTCAGCTGAGACCTGAATGACACGTTAGCAGTTAGCCAGGTGAAGAAGATGGGGAAGAGGGAATAGCATATACAGGCCTGTAGGTGACAGAGCATAGCAGATTTGTACCTGCAAAGCACCATAAACTTGTATTTCCTTGAGGATTTGAGCTCCGGTTTTAAAGTTATAAGAAAAGCCCTGCAGAACCTGATGAATTCTTCCCAGGCATACTACTTTGTATAACAGGCTTCTGATGATTCTAGTACCCATGTTTGATTGTAGATTCAACTTTTCAGCCAAAAGAGACTGAGAGTTCTCTATCTTATTCTTGTTCTACTAAAAATTATTTAATAACATACAAGTAAGTTTCTAACTTGACTAAATATAATAATTGAGATGAAGTATGGCATAAACAAATATCAACACCTAGATATAGATTGGTGGGTTTCTCATTACAATGAAATATTAGGGATTGCTGTTAACTAAAACTTTGACTTTCCTTTTTATTCTGAAGAAAAGTTTTACCTTCTCATCTATTCAGAGCTCCTGGCTACTTACTGCTATAGCTGCTGGCTCTGGGAGATTGTATTAGGTCATTGAATATGAAATGCCCGATTTCGAATCAAAAGTGTAGTTTATTATGTCTCAAACAAAAAGCAGTACAAATAATGAATGTATGCACCTAAACTATCGACACAGTCTTGCCATCTTAACGGTAGCTTGTTTATGCCAGCAGCCAAGAAGCCTGGAGAGCTAGTGGCCATGAAATCCCAAAAGGCATTTTTCACAGCTTGTTGAGAATTGAATATTTTTCCTTGCAAGAAGTGGGCCAAAGCCTGGAAGGAGTGGTAGTCAGTTGGTGCAAGGTCTGGTGAATACAGTGGATGACAGAGAGTTTCCAAGTCCAGCTTCTGTAGTTTGAGCACGTTGTTTGTGCAACACGTAGTCGAGCATTGTCTTGCAAGAGGATTGGCGTGTCTCTATTGACCAACCTTGGCTGCTTAATCACAAGCATCCTCATCATTTTGTCCAGCTGGTTGCGGTAGACATCCACTGTAATTGATTAACCAGGTTTCATGAAGCTGTAGTGCATAATACCAGCGCTGGACCACCAAACAGACACCATTAGCTTTTTTTGATGAATATTCGGTTTTGGACTTTGTTTTGGCACTTCATCTTTATCCAAGCATTGTGCCGAACGCTTGCAATTGTCAAAAGGAATCCGTTTTACATCAGACGTAACAATATGGTGTAGAAATGGTTCGCCTTTATGTCGTGACAGCAAAGGAAGGCAAGCTTCGAGTGGATTTCTCTTCTGATGCTTGTTTAATTCATGCGGAACCCATCTATCCAGCTTCTTTACCTTGCCGATTTGTTTCAAATGGTCCAACATTATTGGAATAGTAACATCAGACCTTGCTGCTAATTCACACGTAGGTTGAGATGGATTTGCTTCCACTACAGCTTTCAGCTCATTATTATCCACCTTGGTCTCAGGTCGCCCACGTGGCTCATTTTCAAGATTAAAATCATCGCAATGGAACTTCTTAAACCATTGATGTACTGTGTGTTCATTATCCACATCCTTCCCAAAATATCCCTTCATTTTGAGATGTCTGTGCTGCATTGGTTCCACGACAGAACTCATATTAGAAAATAACACAAATTTTTTACTTATCCATGGTTCACAAAAAATTGCTACAAAAAAATTTGAAAGGTAATCACAAGTCAAAACTTGTGTTTGAAAGACTGAGGATGTACCTTCAGAATAAAACAAAACAAGAAGTGTCAAAGTGAAATGTCAGAGATATCAACTGTCAAACTTAGTACTCAAGGAAATCGGACATTTCATACTTAATAACCTAATACTAGTGACGATATTAATTGCATTCTTAGCATACTTTGTTAGAATGCGGCCCTACATGCTAGGGACAGACTTAAAAAACAGTTTTTTAAGCAAGCACCATTAACATTTAAACATTTGGCTCCATATATTCCTTAGCTCCTCTAAGGAAGAAACATGTGGCTGTGTCGGCAACCCTTCAGGTAATTCCAGATAAAATATTCTATCCTCATATTATAGGCATCCCTTTTTTTAAAAACTTGGTTTCTTAAAGAACTATACTTTTTCCTTTCTTAAACTCTTTTTCTTATTTTGTTTTTCTTTTTAAAACTTTTTAAAAAGTAATAACAATATATGGTTTAAAATTGGACTATTATGCTTATAACAAAACACACCATTCTCCTGTCCTATCCCTTCATGCTCTTGATGCTTTCCCCATCAAGGCAATCGCTTTCAATGCTGTAATTGTTTCTTCTAGTATTTACCTCCATATTTCTAAATAATGGGCTTTTACTGCTATTTCTTTATTTTTTTCTATACAGGGATTGGGTTAGTCCTCTAACCTCTCATCACTACTACCACTGCCTACCTAACCCCTCTCTTTCTCTTTCCTTTCTCTTATCTTATGACTGTAATTATACCACCATTTGGTAGTGCATCAGGATTAGGTGCTGACATGAATAAGACTGTTGAGTTTATTATGAACTTTTTCACAGCTGTAACATGTTGTACATTACACTTTCTTTCCTGTATAACCTTTTTTTTCAGAGTTAATAATTACCTAGTTTTTCTTTCTTTCTTTTTCTTTTTTTTTGCTTAGTGTTTCTCTATACAGATCCCTGAGTCATCTCCCATTATCCACCAGAACTGAAAGTCTCCTCTATGTGAGTCCAAACAAATCAGGTATTCTACCTGTTCCTTCTGTTTCTCAGCGACCTCCTTCCCAGGCTCTTTGCCCTCCTGTTCCAATACGGACTGGTTGCTTTCTCCCTGAGCTATCCCAATGGTTTATTACCAAAACAAAAAAATTATAAAAGGAAGTTGCTTGATGGTTTTCCTCACACTTGTAAAGTGTCACTGAAAGCTTCTGATGTGTAAAAATTAGAAGGCACAGATCAGGTATGCATAATAGCATCTCAATTTTATCTGTTGTCTTTGGAACAGTGAGAATGAGCATGAGAATTGGAATACCACACCTTTTCCATTGAATTTCCTAATTTATTCTTCATTGTTCTCTCATATTTGTGGAAATGAACAACTGTAAGATGACTCCACCCTCACATTTAAATATTTTCTGGTAACATGATGATAAATGTATTTTGAAAATTTTTGGCACTCATGAATGTGTGCTTTTTTTGACTGTTTTGCCTCTTGTTCAGAGATATTAGCACATGTTTTAAGCTTCATGAGGACAGGGGATAGACTGTTTTATTCACTTGACACCTGTTAGGTGTTCTATAAATATTTGTTAAGTGAATGAACATTTCTTCTGTGGCTGAAACTTGCTTCAACATCATATCTTTCTTCATTTTTTTAGTGCATGCACAATCACTGTGTTTACAAACTGCATCAAAACCCAATGGGTATTCTCCTTTTAGTATGTTCTTGGGACATGTGCTGTGGCCTAGGCTGGAAATCATTTATACAAATGTAGTATAAAAAAGTGTATTAAGTCCTTGAGTAAATTCAGCATGTTTAACATATTCAATTGGTATTCATTCTAATTTCTGAAGACCAACATTTATTCATTACACTTATGCATATATTTTTAAACTATTAATCGTGATTTTCCAAGACCAGCTAACCTCATCTCCTATATTTATCCTACTATAATTTCTCATGTTTTAGCTCTTTCCAAAGTTAGGAGCCAATTGCAGCAAAGGGAGACTATCTAGGGAGAGAAAACATAAAGCTGGACATGCAAGGAAATTCACCCATAGTTAGTACTTTTTTTTTTTTTTTAAGATATGGGGGTCTCACTCTGTTGCACAAGGTGGAAAGCAGGGGTGCAATCATAGCTCACTCCAGCCTTGAACTCCTGGGCTTAAGCTATCCTCCCCCTCAGCTTCCCAAGCAGTTAGGACTACAGGTGCATGCCACCAGGCCCAGATAATTTTTTTTTCATTGTTTTAGAGACAGGGTCTTGCTATGTTGCCCAGGCTGGTCTTGAACTCTCAGTCTCAAGTCATCCTCCTGCCTCTGTCTCCTGAGTAGCTGGGATTACAGGCCATAGTGCATTTTATTTTGATAATTGGTTAAGAATGTCAATCTGTTTTTTAAAAACTTACTATTTTTTCCCCATTACCAACCTTAACAAAATAGACTATAAGGATTACTCATTGAAAATATTTCTTTTAACTTTTAATTATTTTTATACTTTCCAGCTTTATTAACGTATAATTGACAAAAATTATATATTTTAAGGTGTACAACATGATGTTTTGATATATGTATATATTGTGAAATGATTATCACAAGCTAATTAACATATTTCTTGACTGAATATTTGAGTAATGCGGCAATACAGTTCAGATGAGAAAAATTTTTTTCTCCTTTTACAATATCAAAGCTGTTTAAAATTTAACTGAAAAAATGAATCAGCACCACGTATTTGCAAAAATCAGCCCAAGTAATTGGGCTTCATGGTCTAACCAGTCCCATTGTTCTTGTGACATGTGGCTAAGGTAAGAAACCTTCAAAGAATTTCATGATATCCCATAGCAAACTTTCAAAAGATTCACCTCTTCTTAGCGCTTGGCTTAAAACAGGGGTCACAAACTGTGGTCTATGACTTGTCCGCTACCGATGTTTTTAAAGTAGGCTTCATTGGAACACAGCCCCACTCTTTTGTTTATTTCTTGTCTACAGCTGCTTTCTCCATGACCACAGAGTTGAGTAGCTGCACTATATGGCCTACAGATGCTAAAATAGATACATACTATCTGGCCCTTTTCAGGAAAATTTGCTTAACAAGGCCTGTTTCAGGAAAAGTTTGCTTAAAATAAATGGAAAAATAACCAATCATGCAAACTTAGAGCTAGAATTCATTGTTTTAATTTTTTTCTTTTTATAGTTCTTTGACTTCTAAATGTTAGATGAGAAAAAAATATATTTTTTTTCCTAAAAAGGAATGGTCTAGGGAGAAAATTCTGGTGGTATAAAACCACTTCCAAGCATTTAATCCATGTGCATCAGAAAGCTATTGACTCCTCTTGTTTTTTACCACAGGGGGCTGTATTAAATGTCGAGGATGCTGCCACTCGGCTCCATCTTTTAAATCGCTCAGCTTTAAGATCTGTGCAAGCACAGGCTAGGACATCCAGTTCTCAGAAAGAGCAAGTGTCAACATTATCTCCCTGGGGAGAAGTTTTGACACCTTTAGCAAGCTCTTCTGTTACTCACTTAAGTAGTAAACAGGAAGAATATGTTAAGGTGAGTATTTATCATAAGTTATTAGAAATAAATATCTACAGACTTTGAAATAAACTGCTTCTCTATATGAAACTGGAAGATTTAGTGTATATGCTTTCACCGCAGGTTGCCAAAACACTTTTTAGTGATGAAGCATTAAAACCTTGCCCAAGGTGCCAATCCCCTGCTAAGTACCAGCCATATAAGAAAAGGGGACTGTGTAGCCGCACAGCCTGTGGTTTTGACTTTTGTGTGTTATGTTTGTGTGCTTATCATGGGTCTGAAGAATGTAGTAGAGGAGCAGCAAAGCCAAGAAATAGAAAAGATGCTCTCCCAGGAAGTGCCCAGAGTAAGCGGAATTTAAAACGCCTCTAAAGAGACTAAATATAAAAGACACATTCATTCCCCCATGCAGTGTTTTATTTGTCTGACATAAAATTATGAATATTTTGAACGTGTGCAAATCTTCCCATTAATGACAGATGTTGATTTATTTCCTATTTTGTATATATTAGAATCCATGTCATTGTATGTTTTCTTTAAAGTGATGAGTTTTGAAAAATTTTATTTTACTATGTCATTTTTACCCATTTTAATAACTTGGTGTTTTAAATAAAGAATTTCAGTGTTGTCATATATATGTATTTACTGTTTTATGTAACATTTTAAATTTGTGCATTTCATCACTGTGTGTTGAAATGTTCTTCATTCATTTTCAAACAATAGTTTTCCAAATAATACTAAATATTTTGAACTTGACACACATGGCTTCATAGATTTAGAAAATGAGTACTTGACTGAAATGAAATATAAATAAAATGTTTTCACAAGTTCTATTGAATCTACTCTATAATTTCAATCTTTCTCTTATTTGACATATTTGGGTAGACTTCTAGTTAAGTAAAATTTACTTAAGATTGATAACTAGGAAGATATAAAAAGTAAATTATGGGAAATATGTGGTTATTCATAATGGGAGTCTTAGTTAATAAACCCTTATAAGTCACACATTTCAAATAAGTACTTTTAAAAATTCTAGAACTATAGTCACAGATTTCATTTATTTAATATAGCCTGGATATTAATATTTAATTTGGGCTGGTTGGAAAAGATAGTTTTTTTAAAAATAAGATTTACTAAGTTATTTATGAAGTACCTCTTTCCAAAAATGATTTGATGTTGCATGTTCCACTTATAGAACAGCAGCAAGAAAGAGATAAGTCCTATTGTTGAACAAATTACTAAAACCAGGGGAAAATGTGAATAGTTTCAGAATTTTTTTGTTTGTGTTTAGGTAACTCTTGTGTATACATATATATATCTGTGTGCATACCCTACAGATTTAAATGTAGCTCTTATACATTATTTTAATAAATCAATTTAAAGTGTGAATTAGACATAGAAATATTTGGGAAAATCTGACTTAGATTTTCACTTGTTGCTTAACTCACAATAAAATTGTGATTAACTGCTAAATATTAAATTTTTATATGTATATTTTCTAATTCCACAAAGGATTTTTGGAAGCTAAACATAAATATGAGTAAAATGTTAGTTGTATTTAATAAAAGTTACACAATTTCTGAATTTTATATCATATTTTCTGATTTATTTGATTCTAACCAAATTCAGTTTTTAGTGTCTATTTAGTTTCCTGAGACATCTTCTGTGTCAGGATCAATTTACTAGTTAATGTCGTTCACTTAAGACTTAACTTGTTTCCTCCATCGGAGAAGTTTCTTTGTTTTTAGGAAATTTATTCCAGTCTTGATTCTCTTAATTTATGAAGTTAACTTTTTGATTTATTTAATCCAAACTACTTATCTTTGTCCTCTTTTTCTGCAGCTCAGGTCAAATCACATCTTCATCTGTCATATGAACATTATTGCTATTTCATACTACTGATTTCTGCCTGACCTAAATGTCATTCCTGAAGTTGAGTTTTTAGATCTTAAAAATCACAGATTCAGTTCCTTAATAAGTTTTTTAAAAATGAAATGTAATGTTGTCTAATCTATATCATTTTAAATGTTCATATTTCCCAATATCTTACCAATTTTTATTATTTTATTACAGAATAATGGGAAAGGAAACATGTGTTCTTTTGGGGGTTTTTTTTAACCACTTTACACATGAAATTGCCAGTTGTGCAATTAAGGAATCTGGAATCCTATTTCTAGTCCGTTATAGGGCAACCTGTTGTCTTGTATGTTGCAGTCATACTGCTCTCTCAGTGTGAACACATTTGTCATCTTGTGGTTACCCAGCCTATTAGAATGTAAAATTTTATTTCATTTTATTGGTGAAAAAGATATCACATTTAATTAATCTACTACAGGTACTGTTAAAACAATGGAAGTTGAAGTTTTTTATATTTCTGGTTTTACTTGGGGTTTAAATATTATGATCACGTAGATATGAATGAAATAGTGTAAGGACTTAATACCACATATTTTAATGATTTTATAATAAAATTTTCTGAAGAAAAAAGATCAGAGTAGGAATTCAAAAGGTAAGTTTCTTTTTGGTAGGTTTTATATTTGTGATGGGGCCAAGAGGTAGGTAGGTTAACTGGAAGGAAATCATATGATATTTATGTACAACTTTATTAAACAGAGGTTCTGGCCAGGCATGAGGGCTCACACCTGTAATCCCAGCTACTTGGTGAGGCAGGAGAATCCCTTGAGGCTACAAGTTTGAGACCAGTTTGGTCAACATAGTGTGACCCCTTCTCTAAAAAAATTTTTTTAAAAATTAGCCAGGCATGCTGGTACCCACCTGTATTTGCAGCTACTCAAGAGGTTTAGGCGGGAGGATCCCTTGGGCCCAGGAGTTCAAGGTTGCAGTGAGCTATGGTTGCACCACTGCAGTCCAGCCTGGGTGACAGAGCGAGACCCTGTCTCTTAAAATAAACAAACAAACAGAGGCTCCAGCTACTCAGAAAAAAAAATCAACATTATTTTAATTATTGCAAATTATTGTTATTGTCATAACTGACTGGACAGCTCAGCTGTTACCCCAGCTGTGTACTTATATAGCATCTTATACGTCTTCTGTCATGGCACTTGATTCACTTTATTTAAATCACTTTAACTTTCTTTCCCTGTAAGCTCTGTGACATCCTAGACCATATCATGTTTGATTTAAATACCATTGTATCCCTAGCACCTAGTATAGTGCCAGGCAAATAAAAGGTGCTCGATAAATATTTAATGAATGAGTAGATTGTTTTAGTGCTATAGTAACTTTCATCCAAGTAAGCCATTATAAAATAATAGCTAAACTATTTTATCCTAATAATTTGTTAGTATCTTAATATTTGATTTCAGTGATTAATGTGTCAATACACAAAACAGTGGGATCTAAATGATTTCTTAAATTCCATGTAAACATATAGTCAGACTATATGTTTGGTGAGTTTGTTTGATCTACTCATTCTTTTGGCTGATTTTTCTTAGGGCCAGATAGGGTGTAATGGAAGGAACACTAGGCTAAGAGTGAAAAAGCTTGGGTTGGTATCCTGAACTACTTACTAGTTGTGCCTTTATGTGAGTCACTTACTGATTCTGAGCCTATTTCCTTTATAAATGAGGGAAATTTAAAAGACATGCTGTATTGTGAAATCACTCTGGAAACTAAGTGTTACACTAATTTGTGTTACTATACATTTGGCTGAATGTTAACAGAAGAAAATGAAATAGCATTTGTGGTGATAGAACATATAACCGTGGTATCATTAGCATCATGCTGAGTGAAACTATAATGTCAACTTCTAACCTCCTTGCAGAAAATGTCTGGCTGAGAAAATTTTTAACATACCATTCATTGAGCATTTACTATGCACAGGCACTGTTCTAAGCCCTTTACGTGTGTTAACTCATTTATTCCTTACAATGATTCTATAAGAAAACTATTATCTGGAAATTGAGGATCAGAAAGGTTAAATAATTTGTTTAAGATCACACAGACGGAAAGTGGGAGCCAGGATCTAGCAGAGGCAGTCTGCCGTTAGTACATGGCAAAACTCTTTGCAGAGCTCCTATTGGTAAACTCAATACTTACAATTACAGTGTCTTAAATGGAAAATTATTTTGCTATTTTAAAAAAATCAGTTGGTGTACCAGGAAAAAAAAATTCTAATTGAGAATAATTTTGTTTGAATAGAGTAGTCCTTTAGCTCATGAGTGGCTTAAACAATTTTATTACTTGAAAAACTAAATGAATTAAATGAATATACTATTACCTGAGAGCTCAGTTCAAGAGAAAAACAACTACTGCAGTCTCAAAGTTTTTATAATTTAAAGATATAGGGCATGAAAACAAGAATAAGTATTACCACATTCTAGTTATTGCTACATTCTTATCAGTTTTTGATTATTTGGTAAGGGAAAATAATAACAAAAATTGCTTATTACTGCATCAATAAGTATTTGCATCCATCAAACATTTACTGATTAATGTACTCTGTGTTCCCAAGGCAGTTTCAAAACAAGAGGAATGATTAAATTTGGTACTTTATTTTTATATTTTGTTTTACTTCTTAATAAGGACATAAGGAAAAGAATGAGTATTAATTCAGAAGAAAACCAATAAAAGCTTTACTTTCTACTGATTTCAGATAACCTCTCGGTCTTTTCCCTCTGTGGCCAGTTTCCTTGACAGTTTTGCTAGCTAATAGGTAGGAATATTCTTTCTATTTGCCTTCTACTTAGTCCCAGAAAGGACAGGTATCTCCTATTCCTGACCCCCTAATTTAGAAAAAAAAGGCTAGAAACTGGTGGCAAATGATATAAAGAGAAACAACACTTTAAGAGCTATCTGGTAATTTTGTACTAGCATTCTATGGGCAGAAATATGGATGTTTAAATTTATTCCAGTTATTTAAAGACTTAAGTCTTATTATGGGTTTCTTAGCAATAATTAAAGGGTTGAATTGCTGCTGAGAAAACATTCTTGATACTTAGCACTGTGTAAAGCTAAGTTTTTCCATTACCTTTGCTTAGTTTCTGACACAAAGCAAAATTGTCATAAATTTATGACAAAAATCCACTGAACCTTTTTAACATTTAATATGTTATGTTCCTGGTTTGCACTGTCATTTATTATGGCTTTATGTTAAATTGTTTCTGTTAAAAATAGTGTAACATATATAGAAAATGCTTTTAAGTGTTTTAGAAAATGGAAATAACCCATTATTTCTGTATGGAGGAGGGTAACTATTTCAAAGATTGCACTAAATATTCCACCAGGGGGCACCAAAGACTCACTTATGATGATTTTGGCTTTTCTTCAAAGAAGTAAATGTAGCTTTTATGTATTTGACATTGATGTGCTGTGACGTTGCCAAATAGGGGAAATGTTCCTTGACTTAATTTTTAAAGTGTATATAGAATAAATTTTGGTAATAGTTATTACTCAGAGGTAGTAATTAAAATATTTTAGTTGGCTTGCAAGAGTGTACTGTTTTCCCAAATGCCTTCTAACAGAACACCTTGTTGGCGGGCTCTAGTTTGTGCTTTGGCCATCTGTGTTTACTTGCCCAACAGCTCTGCACTCCTGGCTCCCTCAGTGTGCACTGTGGAGCCAGAGGAGTGGAAGGAGCAGTGGAAATGTGGCAGGTGAGTGCTGGTTATGAATGGTGGTGGCATGCTATCCAAACTTTCCTTTGGTACTCTCACTCCTGCAGAAAGGTAGTGCTCAGTTCAGGTCCTAATTGCATCCTGCCAGGGTTACTGTAAGTGCCACCTAACACATCTCTGCTTCTACTTTCTCCCCATCTGAATCTCTCCTAAATGTCCATTGCCAGGTTATTTGTACTAAAAAGCAGCTCCAATCACTTTGCTTCCTATTAAAAATGTAGCAGAATGTAGGATCCCTAATGGTCTTAACTTTTTAACAGTCTCTCCCACCATTCCACCCTGTACACTTTGTTCCAGACAAAATTCCAGAAAAGTGTTCCAGGAAACAGATTCCTTGCTGTTTTCTAAACTTCCCATGTGATCCCTCCCACTTCCTTCCTTTTTTGCCATATTAAATCCTATCAAAATCCAGCTAATCCTTAGTTTCTTTCCATGAATCAGTTTCTGATTTCTCCAACAAGATGAAATTTTTACCTTCTTTGAATCTTGTGATGATTTATACCTTTCTTATGGTATTTATGGCATGTCTTATTTACATTAAATTCTTTACTTGTCTTCTACCATTAGCAAGTTCCTTAAGGGTAGAACTGTTTTATCTGTCTACCTCTGTTAGCATAGTGTCTGGTACATGACAGAATATGCAGCAAGTGTTAATTGAATTGCTGAAGTAATAATGACCGGTTATCATGTGATATGAGAAATTTTATCCAGATCTCAAATTTTCTTTACTTTTTCAGCTGGCATCATAGGGAACTTCAAATATAGTTGTTTTTGAGAGAGATAAAATTGAGACACCACCCTCTTCACACTCCCTTTGCTGCAACCCTCCAACGACTTGGAGTTTGCACTACGTTCCATTTTCCCATTCCTCCTTGCCTTTGCCAATGCTATTTTCTCCCTTGGATTGTCATTGTCTCCCTTCCCCTTGTGCCTTGCTCCACTAGTCTTTTAAGACTTTGCTCAGGGGTCACTCCAGCTGATCACCTCCCTTCCACCCCCAGGCTGCCTGTGTCACTCCTCAGCGCAGCTGGAGCCCCTTTGCCCAGTGTTGTCACAGCATTTATCAGAACCTGAAGCTTTCCTCATTAGATAGTGAGTTCCTATGACTTGCGTCTGTGTCCTCAGTACTTACTTTAATGCTTCAGCACTGAACAGAAGTTTGGTGTTTTGCAAAAGCCTTCCCTGCCACCTCTTCTGAGCCCAGTCTAGGTTAGATACACACACAGAACTGTGAGGCAGAGAGAGGGAGCTCCTGGGTCAATTCTTCTGTGTCATTGTTGAAAATGAAGAAATGTCAAGGTTGCTGACATGAAAGGCCTCTTTTTCTCTTCTGCTTCTCTGCTGCTAGGGACATGCTTGCTGCTGCCTCCCTCCTTATCTACTGATACCGAGTATAATTCACACTCATTTTCAAGTTACTTTGTAAGTGCTCTTGAATTATTTCATGAGGCGTGTAACTATCCCAAGGGCAGGGGCTGTTCTTTCCTACCTCCCTCTAGTTCTCTAGGGTCCACCACAGGCACTACAATCATACAGAGACACAGCAAATGTTGAATAAAAGGGCTGTGGAATCCTGAGACAGTGATGCCAATTTAAAATCTTTATATATCATTATTTTTGGTGGCTAATTTTTAATTTGGCCTAGCAGTAAGCTATATGCTTCACACACATTATCTCATTATGTTAAGAGCAATCCTATGAGGGTGGTGCCATTATTATCTGCAATTTTTTTCCTAGATAAGGAAACTAAGGATTAGAGGGGTTTAAAAATAATGTTCATCCACATTAGTGAATTTAGAGCTGGGGTTTCCAAATATTTAACCTTGGCTTCTGCCTGTTCATGCTGACCTGAATAGTGCCCCTCTCCTGCATCAGCAGAGCCCTGGTTCTGCTGCTTTCTGCTTTACTAGGGAATAACTTGCTGTTGGTTTGGCCTCAGGTAAGGAGATCAGAAATTTGAGCTACTGGACGTTTTTCTTTTCTTTTTTTCTGGTCACTGATACCTGATTGGGGGATTAAAAATTAAAATCTTTTATTTTGAACAATATAAAGTTATTTTATAACTTCTAATATCTTTTTTCTTCATTAAATATGGTCCATTCATTTAACACATATTTATTCAGCATTTACTGCATCATGCCAGGCTTTGTTTTAGGTGTTGGAGCTGCAGGAGAGACCAATACAGGTCAAAAAATCCCTTAAAGTTCAAATTCATTTTTAAAAAGGGGACCCTTAAAAGGAAGAGGAGGAGAAGAGAAAAAGAAAAAAGAAAGTATTCTCTATTTGTAAATATTACAACATCTTAAAGCAATATTAGACTTTTCAAACTTTAACTAGGAAAGGGTTAAAAATTGAATTATCTCATCAGTCTGTGCAAGAAACAAAGTAATGTAATGGAATATATTGACAATTGGAATAAATATAAACCAGCAGGTCCAGATGGTAGTTATCTTGGATAAGTTAAGAAATTGCCTAATGAATATATTAAACTAATTATGTTCCTTCTTCAAAAAGTTATGAACTGTTAAGTTAGGAATTGGGGAAAAAAAGACATTTTCCAGTTAAATGTAATACGGATGTAGGTAGTTGTTATCCAGTTAGATAAGATACATAATTTAACAAAAAGGAAAGATAACTATTATCAAAAAGAGAATGGAAATAAGACAATATTAAATTTTATAACCCATGTTTCTAAATCTCCTTGCCACACCTGCAGTTACTTTAGGGACTGGATCATAAATCATTAGATGTCGCATTGCTGGCCAGCTCCTAGGAAAAACACTCTAAGGCACTGTCCTGTTATTCTGATCCATTTATGTATAAAAATTAAATATATAGTTTAGTTATGTGGAAATAAGTGAAGGTAACCCAAATGAGAACAGACAGAGGCTATTTATTCAGAGCTTGCTATAGCAATGGAGTCAGCCCCCATCACTTGCATTTTGCAGAAACTCACAGACAGGCATGGGAATGGGAAAGCTTTATAGTGAAAAAAGGGAAGTCTTCAGGTATACTCTGATTGGACGTTGTTGGCACAGAAAGCTGGAAGTGAGTTAACTATAATAGAATCTAGTGGGCATCCTATGTGATTGGTTTGAGGAGCACATTTGACTTTCTCTGGTTCGTCCTGAGTTGGAAGTGGGGGCAGATTAGGGAAGCTGGTAATTACTGACCAAGTTCTAACCATTCTGAGCCTTGCTGCAAAAGTTGTGGTTTAGCTTCCAAGGCTGGATGCTGCAGAGGTTAAGAGTCAGAGTTTTATTATCATATATGGTCTGGCCATTGTCCATTTGTATATTCAGACTGTCAGCCATATAAAATATCCCCTTACCATCAAAAATTAAAATCACGGTGATAACTAATATGAATTTCATCTCAGTGCTATTCTTGTTCACACTCAGAAAAGCTAGAACAAGGCTTAAGTTGGACCTTACCACACCAAACTCAAGAAAGGACTGGTATTTTTCTTTTAAATCATTAAACAAGTAGGATGCTGGAAGATACCCTCTTGATTGTCAAGGAGATATTTATACATACATATATTAGCCAGTCTCTCCGGCAGTACTTAGGAGAATCATTAAGTAAATCTCTGCAGTTTTTCACCCTGACCAGGCTACATAAAATAGACCCAATGCAAATTAATCCTTGCAGTTCAGAAGGTTAGCCCTTGTGGTGTTTGGTTTGGGGCTCATATTTGAAAGTTTGTCATTTTTCTCTGTAGCAGCTTAACTGTCCTAGTTCACAGTTACACTGGCTTCTCATAACACAGTTCTAGTTGTTTTGCAGGATGACTATCTGAGATGCTCTCCAGGATTCCCCAAGTTGAATTCCAGGTGTACAAAAAGTCTCTATGTAATGCCATCCCAAACAAATCCTTCAAATTTGCCTACTATATGTCCAGAATCAGAAGAAAATAAATAGAAACTTAATTCCATTTATGTAGATATATTTCCTATTAGAGCCTTTGGTTTTGAACTATCTTTGTTTCAACAATAAGGACTGGTTGTAGAAAAAAGGCCTTTTTGGAAAAACTGGTTAGGGTTTATCATTTGGAGGGCAAAGACAGAATATAATGTGCTAAAAGTAAATAGAATTTAGTCATCAGGGAAACTCAAATCAAAACCACAAAGTGATTCCACTTCACACCCAGTAGGATACTATAATCAAAAAGTCAGATGCTAATTGTTGGCTAGGATGTAGAGAAATCAGAACCCTCATCCACATCTGGTGGAAATGTACAATGGTACAGCCAATTTGGAAAATAGGCTGTCAGTTCCTCAAAAAGTTAAACATAGAGTTCCCATTTGACCCAGCAATTCTGCTCCTAGGTAGATACCTAAGAGAAATGAAAACATACTGTACACACAAAAACTTGTACTTAAATGTTCATAGCAGCATTACTATGCTGCCCAAAATAATAATAGCCAAAAAGTGGAAACAACCTAAATTTCCATTAATTGATGAATGAATAAACAAAATGTGGTACAGCCATACAATGGAATATTATTCAGTTATAATAAGGGATGAAGTACTGATCCATGCCACAACATGGATGAACCTTGAAAACAGTATGCTAAGTGAAAGAAGCCAGTCACAAAAGACCACATATGGAGTAATTCTGCTTATATGAAATGTCCAGAAGAGGCAAATATATAGAGACAGAGAGTAGATTTGTGGTTGCTTAGGGATGGGGAGGGAATGGGGGCTGATACCTAAAGGGTATAGGGTTTCTCTGAGGTGATGAAAATATTCTAAATTTCATTGTGGTGATGGTTGCACAACTCTGGACATAGTAAAAACCACTGAGTTGTGTACTTTAAATAGATGAATTTATGATTATGAAATGTGAATTATATCTCAATAAAGTTGTTACCCCCCAAAAAATCACCAAAACATTAAAACAGTTTATAACCTAGGCATTTGAGTTCAAATTACTGTCTTTGTGGTTCTCAAGCTGTTTTTTAATCTTGTGAGGTTATTTTGAGAGAGAAAGGCCACATAACAAAGTGGTCAAAGCAAGGGCTTTGGAATCAGACAGACCTGGATCAACTTGTGGCTTCAACACTTTCAAGCTGTGTATCTTTGAGCAAATTATCTCACCTCTCTAAGTTTCCTGAAGTATAAATTGAGGAAAATAATACCAATCTCTTCAAATTATTGTTAGGGCCCATAGTAAATACTGACATCTCATCAGTATGGGCTTTCTAAAACAGGGATTAACATATCTTGCCTGTGAGCAGAGCAACGTGCAAAATGATTGCAGTGGAAAGGAACTCCAGTTCATTTCAACAATTAGCTGCTGAATGGTAGGCCCTCAGTTGTGTGTGTGGTGGGGAGGGGGGCGAGGTTAAAATAAGATGTAGCTCCCTCAGCCCCTAGGAATTTACTGTCTGGTGGGTGGCACTGGGGGTGAGGTGCACCTCCTTGTACTGGGGGTATTAATATGAATATGACCAGCCTGGGCAAGAGCAAGACCCGTCTCTACAAAAATAGAAAAATTAGCTGGGTGTGGTGGCGTGCGCCTATAGTCCCAGCTACTAGGGAGGCTGAGGCAGGAGGATCACTTCAGCCCAGGAGTTCAAGGCTGCGGTGAGCTGTGATCGTGCCACTGCACTCTAGCCTGGGTGACAGAGGGAGACCATGTCTTTAAAAAAAAAAAGAAAAGATATGGGTTTGCACCAAGTATACAGGAGCAAGAGGAGAGGCTGTGAATATGGGAAGGTATACTGGAGGAGGTAACACCCACGCTGAGTCTTGAAGAATGAGAAAATTTAGCCTGGTAAAGGCCAGAAGGGTTTCTTTTTCTGGCGGTGGAGACAGCACAAGCAAATGCCCGAAACGCCCATTTATGTGCTGACTCTCAAATTTCTATCTCCTAAATTCTGGGTTCCTATGTCAAATGCAAACTCAAAATCTTCACTTTTATGGCTAATAGACTTCTTAACATATTAACTGCCAGGTAAGGTGTATTTAACTCATGCTAGTTTTGAGCCAGGGCCTCGTGAAGCGCGTGTAACTCACACGTCTCTTCACCTTGGGAGCTGCATAAACTATTTTTCAAGTTGCATATAACTCATGCACAGAAAACAATAAAAAATAACAAATTTTTCATTAAATTAGAAGGGATCATTTTGTTTTCAAAGTTTTCATTCTATTTTTGTAATAAAACACCATGGCCCCAGGGAAAAAAATTTTTTTTTCTAGTGTGGCAGTCAATGTGTTAAACTTCCCTCCTCAATGTGGTCCACTCAGCTTTCTCCATCTCTGTTGATGGCAACTCCACCCTTCTGCCTGTTCAGGCCAAACCCTTGAGTCATTCTCAACTATTTTGTTTCATTCCCACATTCAACTTGTCAGGAAATCCTCTTGGCTCTACCTTTAAAATGTGTGCAGAATCTGCGTCCCTCTCAAGCCTGTATCGCTCAGTCTGAGCCACCATCAGCCCTTGCCTGCTTCCACGCGTGCTAACTACATTCTCTAGACAGCCCCCAGAGTGACCCTTTTCAAGTGAAAGTGAGATCACGATATTTCTCAATTCAAACCCGCCTATGGTTCACATTTCACTCAGAATAAAAGCTGGAGTCCTTACAAGGGCCACCAAAGCCCTCTGTGGTTTGTTCCCCCATGCCTCTCCTTACCTCTCTGTTCTCTTCTGCCACTTTCCCTTGACTTCATTTGGCCCTTTGATTTTGTCTGGCTGAAGGAGTGGTTTATTTTATATTTGTCGTCTTCTGTGTGATACTGAAAAGGCAATAAATATAACTAACCATGTGTTAGGCTTGCTTGCAATACAAGCACCCGCTGTCTTACTCCTTGCTTGCTTAAGCATTCACATACCTGCAGGGCCCTGGCCAGCCTTGGAGTGTCCCTCACAATGTAGGAGGCAAATGTGGAGCCACTGAAGGTTTTAAGTAGGTCAGATTTTTATTTAGATAGATGATTTTGCTTTCAGCATGGAAAATGGATTTAAGGGGAACTCCACCGGAAACAGACTGGGAGACAAGTTAGGAAGTTTTTGTAACAGTCCAGATGGAAGCCTGTATTCAGGCTGTGGTTGCTAGTGGGAACAGAGAGGAGATTCAATTTCAGATATACTTTAAGGTAGAACTGGCAGGACCCAGTGCTTGACTGAATATGGAGTTTGGGAAAAAGATTTAGGAAAAAACTCCCAGGTTTCTGGCTTGAGTCACTTAGTAGATGAAGGTACCAGTAGGTGAACATGAAATTTATGTTAGAAGATGAAATCCGAAAATAAGGGATGGGGAAGATGTTCCTTTTGGACATTTGAGTTAGAAGCACCCAAGGAAGAGCTACCACTGTGTACAGCGAACAATTGGATTAGGGATTCTTAGGCTCAGGGGGAGAGGTCTGGGCTGGAAATTTGAGTTACCCACAACTATTCTAAAATGTTAATTTTTTCTAATTAGAATTATTGTGGTTTTCGAATTTCACTTTTTGTAATTAAACTCTTTCATCATAACTTTTTCCTGAACACACACTTTAGGCAACCTCAATTTTTTTATCCCCTCTCCAACAGCCTCCTCGGGTAATTTTTAAAGCTTAGCAATCCTGAAAATGCAGCAGTCCTAACCGATTGGAGCAAACGTGTGAGCGAAGATCTGGTTCCCAAAGCCCACAAATATTTAACTTTCCATACAACTGTGAAGGAGATCAAAGCTGCTGTAGCAAGAAAACCCCAGGGGCCCGACTCTTCCCTTTCTTCCTCCTCTTCTCTGGGCCAGCCCGCCAGGCCTGCCCGCCCGCGCCCACGTGCCGGCCGGGCCTTCCCGGCTGTGCAACGCCAGCTTTCCCTGGGTGGTGCGGGCGGGCGGGGTCCTGCACAGGCGGGACAGGCCTGAGCCGCGGGTCGCCACAGTAGCGAGTCCCGGGCCAGTTCGGTCTTTAAGGGCCACAGGCGTCTCCAGGCCGCCCCTCCCGGGATGGCCGCGCTGGGGGTCGGGGCGCGGGTTCCTGCCCCGGGGGAGGAGGAAGGGCGGGCCGGTGGGGGCCGGGGTGTCCAGGAGCCCCGAAAGGCATGGGACGGCCCGGCCTCCGGCCTCCTGCGACCGCATTGTCTGAGCTCCATAGCAACTCGGGCGAGGCGGGGCCCCCGCGCCGCCACCGCGCCGGCTCCCGGGAGAGACGGGCCCTGGCCGGCGCTGGGCCCGTGCGGATGGGGCCCTGACGGCCCGCGCGGCCTCCGGGCGCGGGCCACGGCGACGGCATGCCCGAGAAGCGGCTCACCGCCGGTAGGTGGGGCGGGCCCGGGCTGCGGGGGCCGTCGCCCTAGCCCTCGCCCTTGCCCTAGCCGACAGGGACCAAGGACGCGGCCCGCGGCGGCCCCTCTTCCAACATTGGAAAAACCGGCTTCACTGCCCCCTCATTGCATTTTATCACGAATTTCCCGTCCGCCCCCGTTTACATTGGCACCGTGTTGTTTTATCTTGCCTCATTCTCCATTTTGCTGCTGGAATAACGGGGGCCTCCATCTGTTCAGGTTAGCTCCAGGGTCACAGTGAATTAGTGACCAAGCTGGATTCCAGAGGCCTTTCCTTCCCACTTCCACCTTGAATTCCAACTTAAAATTCAATCCATGTGCAGAGAGTGAATAGAGGGCCAAAAAGTTACTGAGCTTTCCCGGGTATAAAGTAGGGCTAGGTGCTGTCTCAAATTATTTCATTTATTCTACAAGGAAATCAGATTTGAGTGAGATAATGTAATATTTTATCGTTTCAGAGCCACCAGCTCTTACAGAAGAAGAATTTGTAAGTATTATTTAAGGGCTACTTGTTTTTTTCTTGGCTTTTTTTTTTTTTTTTTGGTAGCAAATACTAGATCATAGAGGGAGAACTCTCTTTTCTTTTCTTTGCCACATGAGTACAGTAGAATCTTTGGTTCAGTAACAATGGTGCTGTGTGCAAGACCTCTTTACATTCTCTAACAGGTACATTTTGAAGACGGAGACAATTGATTTGTATATTGGATGCTATTTACCTCATTTAATTCCTCTAAACTCTTTAATGACTCCATGTGAGGTGGGTTTTGTCTCTATGGCTTTATTGTGATGTGGCAGTGCACTTCCTGGTTGCAGTAAACATAAGTAGGTGGCATTGATTGATAATGAGTGGTCAATTTATATTTATAATTCCTTTAAAAATGTATTAAATATTGTTCTCAGTTCAGACTTCTGGAGAAGTTGAGTAATAATAAGTACTATGCCAAATATATCCTATAGTTGTCATTTAGATGAGTGCTATATTAAATATTTAGGGTGGGTTCTACTGTAGTTCCTATTGTATACAGTATTTAAGGAACTTGCCCAAGGTTACACAGACTGATAGGAAGTGGCAGAGTCTAATATTCCTACTGAGATCTGAGTCTGATTTCAAGAGCTCTAACCACATCTCTCTATTATTTACTTATGCCCTCCAGCACTTATTTCTCTTGTTGGCTAAATTATCTTATTTGCTTTTGGCTTTTTATTCAACAAACATGAGTGATCATATATTCATAGTACAGACCTAAAGGATGAGGATAAGTCTCAGGAAGTTCAGTCTAGCAGGGGCTAACAGATAAGAGAGGCCAAGGCTGGTGAGGTGGCAGCTTCCACTTTGACCTTTCCAGCCCTTTGGTCCGCTGCTGAGAGAGAGACATGCACGCGCGCGCACACACACACACACACACACACACACAAAGTGAGGCATGGAGCGTGTCAGAAATTCCTGCCATCTTCTGGCCGTGTTGTTGGCAGAGCTCTGCTTTTAGTGGGAAATTTCTTTAAGCTGTTCCAGGCCTTCCTGAACTGTTCTTCATTCCAGCAGGAGGTGAGCATTTCTGGATCTAGCTAATCCTTTTCCATACTGCTGAAGAGCACTGAGCAACATACCACTTACCGTGTGAGCAGTTTGCTAACCGTTTCAGGCATTTGGCCCCATCTGGGAACTCATAATAGCCTGAAGGCTCCATCAGGCACGTCCCTTCTCTTGGCTTCTTTGCCACCACTATGTCCCAGTTCTCTCATCTCTCATTCTTATTTCCCCTTTCTGCCTCCTCTTTTTCTTTTCGCATAAAAGTATTCCCCTTCTTCAGGATTCTGTTCTACAGGCTTTCTCTGGGTGAGCTCCTCTTCTCCTGTAGCTTCCGCTACCCCTATTTCATGGGACTTCGAGTCTACACACCTCCAGCCAGATGCCACTTTTGACGCCAGCTCTGTGTGTCCAGTAGTTATTGGGCATCTTCATCATCTGGATATCCTGCGCACCTCAACAGCCTAAACTGAACTTATCCCTCCCTACTCCCATTCTGTTTTTCCTCCACTTTTTCTTATTTTGGTTAATGGTGCCACCGGCCACTCAGTCACTCAGACCAGAGCCTTTCTTCCCTCTTCTACATCCCCCGCCTGCAATCATTTACCAAATTCCTTCCGTAGCCGGATTTTTTTCTCCATCCTCACAGCTACTGTCTTGTTTCAGGCCCTCGTCTCTGGGCCTGGACTTTGGCAGTAATCCTAACTGATATCACGGCCTCCAATATTCCCTCTGCCAACTCCAGTTTTTCTTTGTCTAAAGCATAAAATGCAAATTCCTGTCCGTCAGCTCTACTGGATTACTTCCTGTTGCTTTGTTCTGTCTGTCTGCCTTTAGATTTTTCCTTCTCCCATCTCTCCCACCCTGGCTATCAGATTGCTATTAACTCTTTAAAATGTTACCATGTTACTCGCTTGCTCGGAGCTTTTATTAATAGCTGGTACTTATTGAATGCTGACTACATGCTAGTATTATATTTAACCTCAAAACAGCCCTATTAGGTGGTTATTATTACACACATTTCACAGATGAGGAAGTTGAAGTTCATAGGGGTTAACCAACTGGACCTGAGGCCACATGTGTAGTAACTGGTAAAGCCAAAATGTCAAACACTTTGCTTCAGCATTCAAAACCTTTTCTGTAACTTTTCAGCCTTCTTTAACCTTACCTCCCAATACTTTTCTCTGTGATAAAGACAACATTCTTACTGTTTTTGGTTTATAAAGTACTTCCACATGCCCTCTACTCCAGCCAAACTATACCCTACTTGCCTTTGCTGTCAAGTTTTGTCTCAGTTGCCTTTCCCCATCTATTTCACAATCTTGCACATTCTTCAAGGCCCAGCTAATCTCTTCCATGAAACCTTCCCAACCTAACATCATCCAGACTGCCTTTGAGCTCTGGGCAGCTTTCAGTTGAGACCAATTTGTGACTAGGTCCTCAAATTCACATGCTCAACCAAGAATTTGACTATAGATTAAATAATTAACATGCCTTGCACATATACTTACCTCTGTTTTTCAAATGTGAAAGTATTGTTCTCACTAATAAATTACATATTCTTAGAAAAAGTGTGTGTCAGAGACCTGTGGTTCTCTAGACTCCGTTCTCTCCTTTTCCATAATAGATACTAGATACATTGCTATCCAGAATAAAGACTACATTTTCTAGCCTCCCTTGCAGCCAGATGTGGTCATGTAACCAAATTCTGGCCAGTAGGATGTAAGAAGCAGTGTTCTGTCCTACTTGTAGAAAGCTGATGTTTACAGAGATCAAAATAACTGATCCCTACGTCACGCAGCTAGTAACTAGTTGAGCCACAATTAGAAGTTAAGATATTTTGACTCTAATGTTCATGTAAGTGTAGAGGGAGAGAACAAGCCCTTTTTCTTTTTTTCTGCTGGCTGGGATGAGGATGTGATGCTGGAGCTGAAGCAACCATCTTGGATCATGAGGTGGAAAGGTCTCATCTTGAGGATGGCAGAGTCATAAGATGAAAGGGGCTTGGGCTCCTGATATTTGAGAAGTGGCTATGCAGACCTGAGCTGCTTATGATTACATGAGAGAAATAAACTTCCATTTTATTTAAATAGTGTTTTTTTGGTTTTGGCTTTGACTTAAGTTTTTTCATATATGTTCTCAATCAGAGGATCTAAAAGTGCAGTGCTGTTATGGATGCCTGCAAAATATTTTAACTTTAACATGAAGTCTTCATCTTCAAAGGATAGAAAACTCATTTAGAATAAATCATTTGTTTGTCAGGGACATACTACCTTGTATTTATTTTAACTTTTTACTGTGTAAATTTTGTAATTTCTCTACAAAATTGTGAACTCCTATAGAGTTGGTACTATGTCTCAACACACATTAATATTCCCCATAGTGTGTAGCATTGTCCAGAATATGCCATTTGAATGATTAATAAGCTTTGGTTGATGGATATTTTTGTATATAATAATCTGTGTTATTTGTTTCACTTTTAGTTTTCTTGTTTTGCAAAGTTTCATTTGATATGTATTCCACATTTCTTAAGTACCTGTCCTCTGATATTTTTCTACTTTAGCATCTTTAGTAACTGTGCCTGATTGGTCTCTGATAATTTTCTTAGGGAAAATACATATAAAAATTTAATATATTCAATTCTCTCATAAGTTTCTTTGGGGGGTGTATTTAAAATTACATAGGTAATATATGAATACATTCTTATAAATACTTCAAATAATATAAAGTGAATGCTTCAGTACTTCTCACAGTCTCAGCCTCTCTCATTGCTTTCATATTACATAAAAACAAATATAAATCTACCATAGCCAAAAGGCTAGAGTTTAGATTGCTTTATGATACATTGGGATTTGATTATGTGTGAGGTACACATTGAGAAAAGTTTTAAGTGAGAGTGACTCCTAAAATTTTTTTAACATTAGAATAGAATACATTAGCATTAAAGATTTAAGTACCTGACTTTTAACTCTAAAATAATATCATTTTCTTCTGCCTTAAAAATAGTTGGTTTGTAACTATGTGAGTAGGTGTGTCATGCTTCAAACAAAGTCTTTATGGAGTAAAAATATTGTAGTGTAATGATCTATTTTGTTGAAAGTTTTCTAATATATAAAACCCACAGTTTCATTAACTTTAAAACCAGATTGAAAGCTGTTTAAAAAAGAAAAAGTTAAAAAAAGAAGACTCCTTTTAATCTTACCATCAAATTAAGGTGGACTTTAGTTTCATGCGGTATTTGCTGTGTTTTACTTGTTAAAAATGATACTCACTTTTAGCTAATCTTTTGTCTGCTCACATTCATATTCTGTTATTTTTATAGGTTGAATGGAATTATAATAAACACAGAGCATTTCCAAAACATGAGGATATTCTCATTATTTTAACATACAGTAATGTAGTTGGCTCTCTGTATCCACAAGTTCTGCACCTGTGGATTTAACCAGTCTCAGATCGAAAATATTCAGGGAAAAACCAATAAAAAATAATCCAAAAATTAAAAATACAGTGTAACAACTACTTACATAGCATATACATTGTATTATGTATTATAAGTAATCCAGAGATGATTTAAAGTGTATGGGAGAATGTGTGTAGGTTATATGCAAATATTTCAACATTTTATAGCAGGGACTTGACCATCCACAGATTTCAGTATCCCTGGGTGGGTCCTGGAACCAATCCCCCATGGATACAAGGGACAACTATACACAAAAAAGGTCCATAATTCCAGTCTTCATGAACGAGACTATTATTAAGTGGCAATTAATGACCACTTGGTGTTTATTTTTTCAAATTAAACATGGTAGACTATGCATAAATTGGGTTGGATGAACTGTGAGAGCCTACTCAGGCTGACACACTAGGTGGCTTTTTATGCACATGGTGGAAGGCAGGGGTAGGTAGCTGTAGGTACCACTTCTACTCTCTCCCTGTTCCCTTTCTTTTCTTAAGAGGTTGCAGAGCTAGGAGCCAGAAGTGTTGTGAACAAGTCTTTTGGAAACTATGACGGGTCCCAGATGTCCTTTAAAAAGTGTTAGCCTATTGAGAATTCTTTCATCTCCATGGAGTCATATACTCTGGGTAGGAATTAAATTCTATGATGCTTTTTTGGAACTGCAGAAACTGTTAGAGTTTCCATCGATAAGTTAGTCAATAAGTACAACATTAAATGACTACTTGCACTTACAGCCACATTCGACACTTTTAGGACAAACATTGTCAGTCACTAGTCTCAAAAGTAGCATACCTTCTGATTGGAGAGATGACCTTTAATATAAAACAATAAGAGGATAAAAAGTTTATATTTAACTGTTAAGTGTGAGGTTTGAACCAAAAGTGCATTAGGATTTAGAGAAGTTTGCCACATCCTCTTTTTACCCATAGGTAAAATGTAGAATGGGAAAAAAGGTGATAAAAAGTAGAATACCAGTTAAATTAGAATATCGGTTAAAGGATGTATCAGATATTAAACTGATAAGAACAGGTAAGAACCTTTGTACAGGGAGAAAGCCTTAGGGTATTTGGGCCTACTGGATTGACTGAAGCCTAAGTAGGTATAGTTGGAGAGTGTGGGGGAGAATAGAGAGCTTCCTTCGCTTTCTCCGGGCCTTGCGGTGTTTGTTCCAGGAGAGAGAGAAGAGCAGAAACCCAATGGAAAAGGGCTTCTGGGCAGATGCTGATGTAATATGTGATGATAACCCTTGGGATAAGAGTCCACACTTTGCTCTTCTTTGCATGAGCCGCTTCTACTTTTACTTTCTTCCTCCTTCATAGACTTCATTTATAAGAAAATATAATTTTGCAAACCAGTGGGGATCTGATAAATGGGCTTTTGGTTCTTAAACTTCAGGAATGCCTCTCAGCAAGCCACGTTGTGAGCTCGTTTCACCTCGCATGCTCTTTCTGACTGTTTTCCTCTTTTGGCCAACATCTCTTCATTTCATTAGTGTCTTTGTTAGGTTATCCATCTTTTCTCTTCAGGTTTCATGTCCTCACTGTAATCATTCAGCAAAAATGTTGTAAGCATCTACTATCTAAAGGCATTGGGAATTTTAAAAAATGAGTAAGAAATAGCCCTTTTCCTCCAAAAGTTCACAGTAAACAGACAATTACAGTATGAAGTGATAAAGGTTTTTATAGGGGAAACGCAAATGAGCACTACTCTATAGACTTTTGGAGAAGAAAAAGGATAGGTAGGTGAATAAGGGGAGAAAAAATTTTCTGGTAAGAATAATAAGCATGTGCAAAGGTGCGGAACTATAAAAAATTATAGGCTGAGCACAGTGGCTCCATGCCTGTAATTGCAGAACTTTGGGAGGCCGGGGTAGAAGGATCACTTGAGGGCAGGAGTTTAAGACCAGCCTGAACAACACAGTGAGACCCTGTCTCTACAAACGAAGAAATTAAAAAAAATTAGCAGGGCATGGTGGCACGCACCTGTAGTCCCAGCTACTTAGGAGGCTGAGGTGGGAGAATCACCTCAGCCCAGATGTTTGAGGTTGCAGTGAGGTATGATGATGCCACTGCACTCTATCCTGGGTGACAGAGTGAGACCCTGTCTCTAGAAAAAAAAAAAATTGGCATAATTAGAACATGGTGGTATGAGATGAGGGTTGGAAAGACGGGTGGGAGCCAAATTGCATTCATCATAAGCCCTTTTTATGGTAGAAAAGGATTGGAGATTGGAAGACGAGTGGATCCCTTGTATTAAATGTGGTTTGTTTAGGGAGACTGACCCATAGGGTGTTGTGGGGGTAAGAAGGGTAGGAAAGATGAGGTTTGGCATGTTATGGATAGGAGGGTGAACCAGAGATCTCAGAGGTCTGACCCTCAGTGGACAGGATTTCAGGGTAGTGGTCAGAAGATGATCAGATAACCAGGAATTTATTCTAGAAACAATGATGGTGATTTGGGATCTATCATTTAGTACTCAGGAAGCTAAGAAGGCTGTCCATAGGTGCAGAGAAACTTGGTCTTCTTTCCTTGGACACGAGGCTCCCCTCCCAACATTTTATTGTGACAAAATTTAGACATATAAGAATTAAAATAATTGTATAGTGAACACTGATATATCCACCACTAATATTTCACAATTATTATTTTCCTAATATTTGCTTTTTCACATTTCTATCCTTCTGTCTATCCCACCATCCGTCCATCAGTCCATCTTATTTTTTGTGCATTTCAAAGTAAGTTACAGACATTGATAAACTTCACCCCTAAACACTTTAGCATGAATATCATGAACTACTGTTTAATATTAGTTAATGGTTCTTTTGTTGATGTAAAATTTATACATGTGAAATGTAAAATTTTAAAGAGTGATAATTTGATAAAATTTGACAAATATATACACCTGTGTAATCCAAACCCCAATCAATATATAGAACATTTTCATAATCCTAGAAAGTTCCTTCAAGCTCCTTCCCAGTTGATTCTTGGCCCCATTCCCGAGAGACAACTACTGTCCTGTGTTTTGCTTTCTGCCCTCTTTGCTCATGTATTTCTCTCTGTACTCATATTTATATTTCTAAATACAGAATTTGAAGTTATTTGAAATGCATTTCAAATGCTATTTTTCCCATTTGAGTCTTCTGATTCTTCCTGCTAGATAACCTCTTTCCCTCCTTTGGAGGAAACAGTTTATATTGTAATTCTCTTACAGCATGTATTATATTTTTTCTTGGACTATGGTTTTTGTCAGTATTTATTTTATATCCTCTTTCTTGTTCATAAGTTCTTTGGGTATTTTGCATCTTTTGGAGTTGTAAAGAAATTGTAGTTCATCTGATTTAAGGGTACAGCAAAATAATTTTAAGCAGAAAATTTTACCTACCATAATTAGCAAGCACACATAGACAATTTTGCTTAACCCTCTTTCAATAAGACATTTGAAAGTTTGGATTAAAATCGGAAAAGCTGACTTCACTTTCACAGATGGCACACCTGTAATACATGAAAAAACAGGTTTCAAGAGTATATTCAATTTTTAAGAAGTGTTCCTACTTTCCATTGCATCATTCAGCAGAGAATCTGTATTACAAATTTTGCAGTCAGGTTTATGGAATTATGTAATGGAGGAATTGATTGTAACTCAATTTTCTTCATGATTGTACCATTAACCATCACCAGTTTATTGATTATTTGGAAGATATTAAACCTGAGTATGGAGACTTTTTTTTTTGAGACAGGTTCTCATTCTGTCACCTAGGCTGGAGTGCAGTAGCATGACCATAGCTCACTATAACCTAGAACTCCTGGCCTCAAGTTATCCTCCCACCTCAGGCTCCTGAGTAGCTGGGACTACAGGTACACACCACCATGCCCAGCTAATTTTTAAATTTTTTGTAGAGATGGTGTCTTGCTATGTTGCCCAGGCTGGTCTTGAACTCCTGGCTTCAAGTGATCCTTCCACCTTGGCCTCCCAAAGTTCTGGGATTACAGGCATGATTTGAGTGTAATTATTAAACAAGTATGAAGACTTAGATAATTTTAATATGGCCAAGTAACTGGATTGTGGAAACTTATTGAGAGTAATGGAACTACTACTTGAGCTCAAGGCCTTTAAAAAAATTTTTTTTTTAATTAAAGAGTTTGGAGCCTAAAGGGTTTATAAGATACTCATTGATTTACATGACTTTTACTGATGTGACAAGATATTTGCACACATTGAACTAGAAAGTGCAGTGGGAAAATATGCTCATTTATTTAGAGAAGTACAGGCTTTCCCACTCAAGTGCCACACAAAGATTGAGCAGACGGCACGTGGTGGCTGCCATTTCCTCCAAGTGTCAACTGCTGTTCCTGTTGTGGAACTGCCCCATATCAACAGAATTGCTGATATTTAATACTGATAGAAATTCAGACACAATTTTAGAAAATAAATACAGATTTTGATGTATTTGAATTATATTTTAAGTTTCCATGGATGTCTGTTATTGCATACCCGAGGATGTAACTGAATGCTGAGTCACCAAGGGCTTAGGACAGTGCTACTGGTGCCACCTGAGAACGCTTATCAGTCCATAGTGAGATGAGCTCAGAAATTAAGAGTAAATGTTTAGAAATTTTGTGGCAATTCAACAGAGTATGTTTATATCTATTGAATGTAATAATAAAAATAATTGGGATTACAATGTATGTCTTTTGTATTTCATTTTCTAGTAATTCATTCTTATTGTATTTATTTTGCAAAATTTATCTGTTTAAAATGGATTAAGGAAAAAACCAAAAACAAATCAGGTACCTCATCACACATAGTTCATTGAGTTAGAATCTCCTAGAAGTGTGAGGTGTCTGGAAATGAATATATGAATCTAACGATTATCTAGAAATTTCTGGCCACATGGCTGGCCAAATTCTAGGCAATGTTTAGGTCTACTTGGCTCTATGAAATACACATTCTGTATTATTGCTAAATATTACAAATAAAATGCATATTTTAGAAAAATTAACAAGGGATTATACTCCATTACTCTTATTAATTAAAAATACATAACCTTCACATCTATGGATTTTTGATCATATGATCCAGTACTGTAAAAGTTGGCCACCCTGTTGTAGCACAATGCCCCCTACTTAGGAAATACTGAAAAATATTTATTGAATCAGATGTTTTCTCATAAGAGTTAGCAAAAACTAGGTAGTTCACTAAATACAGCCCATAAAATTAAAGTAACTTTGAAAGGAAAAGTTTGAAAGGTTAATAGCCTTATAGATTCCCCCCAAATGATATCTGCCTTGTACTTTTACAGTACTGGATCATATGATCAAAATCCATAGATGTGAAGGTTATGTATTTTTAATTAATAAGAGTAATGGAGTATAATCCCTTGTTAATTTTTCTAAAATATGCATTTTATTTGTCAGACCTTTACCAATCAGAACTTTATTTGAGCATAATTATTAAGGTACCACTACTAAGGTTGTATATTTATAAAATCATTGTTGTTGTTTTAATCAGTAGAGATTTTTAATAAACTAAATCCTTTGTTGTTTTAGTCCATTGAGGTTTCTAGTAAGTTCCTTGATATAAATTCTATAAGTAATTGTTTGTAACTCTCTTCTGACGTTGCAGTTACTTAAAGAAATTACCCTGAAAATCTATTTTCCAAAGTAGGTGTAAATATACTATAGTATCTTCCTTATAGCACTATTCTTCAATAAATTTTTAAAATTGGCCAGTATGAGAAGAAAGTAATCAGCCATATGGAAATAATAGCCTTGTGTCATATTGTCAACTTTCATGTTAGATTTGCAAAATTGAAATATAATTATGAATAACAAAATAAACACATGTACTATACAACAGTGTGCCATGATGTGCTTTTGATGCAATGGAAACAATTACTAATAAAATAAGGTGTTTTATGATTTGGAAGAGAGATTTTATTCTTGGCAGTGGCTTTTCAATTTTGCCAATTTGAAAAGTGTCTCTGTTGGTGGATGAGATAGTTATGGAAAAAATGTATACAATCTTTGTGCTTAGAACACGTGCATTGTCAAAGTTTACTCATGAAAAAGTGAAGCAGGATCCAGATTATGGAAACTATATCTCATTCTGAGGGGGACTGCAGTAGAACATTTTCTTCACTTAGCTTATCACTTCATTGGCCAATTTAAGAAATTTACATTCTCAATTTCATTTTAACCCCAAACACCGTTTCTGTCCTTATTGACTCTGCCTTTGTTTTTATGAAATATGTATATTTTTAATAAGTCTATGGGAAATTTACCATGTGGGGGTATGATTTTATATTTGTTGATGTTTCATACAGTGTTCTGCTATATTTTTCATGTGTTCTGTTTTCCAAGTACAGTAGCAAGGTCTTTTAAGAGAATGCTCCATCCTGTTTTCTTATTGCTTCCTTCCAAAGATTGTAGCATCGTGTTCTGTTTGTAATGAGGGTTCACTGTTGACAGACTAAAAAAGACTTGAAAATCTACATTATAATAAATTGATAGCAGAATTAAGGAATAATGTAGGCAGGTTTTAAGGCATCTTAATGAAATCATAATGTTGTATTTTTATGTTTTTGCAGGAAGATTTTTTGGCAACAGATGATTTCCTTGTGGACTACTTTAATGAATTCCTAAGCCTTCCAGTGAGTATATTATTATGTTCTGTTCAATATATTATCAAAGCAAAATATTCAAATCACTGGATTATGTTGTGAGACAAATTTATCATGGATAATATTTTATTAAAGATATTGATTAAAGCATTTAGGTAAAATTTATATTTTTATAGATATAATCATTTGGATTTGAATCATATTTAGAAAGTATCCTTATTGAAGAAAGCTGGAATTTTTCTAACCATCAAAAAGCATCCTGAACAAAATCTAATACAATTGTATTTGGCACTATGTTAGGCTTTGAATAGAGGTGATAAGGACAGAATATCAAAAAAGTCAAGAAACTAAATTTCATGCCTCTAAGGAATTATTGTCATCCTCTTGGACAGATATTAAATTGGAATTTGTATTTAGGGCAACTAGAGTTTCATATCAATAGTAAATAAGACTTAGGACACTGTTGTTTGTGTAACATAGGTGGATGTCAATTAATAGAGTTTCAATCTTAGATAGCAGTGACTGATAGAGTAAGTTTTAAAGGGTGTCTTAGTCCATTTTGTGCTGCTATAACAGAGTAGCTGAGATTGGGTAGTTTGTAAAGAACAGAAATTTATTTGGCTCGTGGTTCTGGAAGTTGAGAAGTCTAAGATGGAGGGGCTGCATCTGGCAAGGGCTTTCTTGCTGCATCATCCCATGGCAGAAGTGCAAAGAGAGAGGGCAAGAGAACAAGAGAGCCAGAGAGGGCTGAACTCATTTTTATAACAAGCCCACTCTTGAGATAACTAACCCCCACTCTTGCAATATAGACATTAATCCATTCATGAAGGCAGAGCCCTAATGATCTAATCACCTCTTATTAGGCCCCACCTCCCAACATGGTTGCATTGGGGATTAAGTTTCCAACACATGAACTTTGGGGGACATATTCAGAAACCGTAGCCAGAAGTTTGGGGAAAGTAAAATGAGAGTTCATAAAAAAACTTATATTGTTATATGGAAATAAAGTTAATCAGGAAAGGTGGTTAAAAGAAAGATAAGAAAAGGCTTTATTATTGCATTATGAAAACATGGAAATGTTTTTTATTAAATTTTTTACCAGGGAAAATTTGAAATATAAAAAAAGTCACAAGTAATTTTAAAGGGAATGGACCATAAAATGTGAAATCTCTTAAAGCCTAACCACTGACAATATGTTTTGAAGGACGCTTTCTTCCCTAGATTAGTTTTTGTATATAAGTGTGTATCTATGTATGCATGCATGTTTGTTTTGTGATTTTTTTTTCCTGGAAGAATTTTGTACTCTCTCCTCCATTTGGCAGAGCTAGATCTCTGGGCCCATGATGAGAGTTAGATTGAGACACCAAGCCACCCTCTCCCTTTCCAGAAACAGGCCTGAATGACACTACATGATACTCTGGGGGTTCTTGTTTGGTCTGACTCTTTAAATTTCCTTGTCCAGTTGTACATTATACAAAACCCCGCAGCGTCATGAAATTGCCAGAATTTTGCTCTTCCAGATTATGTAGTCTTTCCCCTAGGCTCTGCATTCTCCATTCTTCCTCCAAAAAAAAGTACATTTTTGTAAAATTTAAAACAGAAAAATCTCTATCTAGGTGTAATTTCAGTTTCTCAGCATTTAAATTTCAGTATCTCAAGATTTGTGCTTACCTTGACTTTTACTTATTCTGGAAAATGAATAAATTCCCCCGCTTAACTTTCTTTTCCAGAAAATTTATTTTAAAGTATAGAAATAATATAACAATAGCATAGAAAATTTACCAAAAATGTGAGAAAAATTCAGCCATCTAGTCAGAATAGACATTGCCATTTTTGTAGGTTTTCTTTCAGACTTCAGGTGAAATGACAGAGTGTGATTTCTATTGATCTCTATGTAGTCTTCTTTTTTATCGCTCCCCAGCAGGTACGCTTCATATGTCCCATGCACCCCTCTGGGCTGCCTCTTTCCTTTTTTTCTCTCTCCAAGTCCTTCAGTTTTTACTTCCTCTTTTTTTTTTTTTTTTTTAGTTCCTTTTGCAACTACGTTTAGGATCCCACAGTCTAGCTATTAATTATCCATTCTGTATACCACAAGACAAGAGAAGGGAAAATATTGTCACAGGTTTCCAAAAAGAACTGGGGGGCAGGGAGGAGAAGGAATGATGTATTCTCAAACCAAATACCTGGCAAAATTCTTCAACAGACTAGTAATGTTTGGTTTATGAACGCTTAGCTAAGAATTAGAATCCAGCATGGGTTTACTAATACGTATGCCAAACTAACTCTCTTTTTTGGGATAGTTATGGACTGGTATTTTAGGGAACCATAAATTTAATGTATTATGATTTCAATAAGGTATTATGAAAAATAATAAGTTGAATCATGTTACTTCCTGCTCTGCTCACAACCCTGTCTAGTGGCTTCTCATTACACTAAGCATAAAATCCAGAATCCTGTGTGATTTGGCTCTTTTTATCTCTCGATCTTTATTTCCTCCTCTTTTCCTCCTGTTAATTCTTTTCCAGTTTAACTTACCTTCGTGTTTCTCAAACATGAATATGCCAAGTATACTCAGGGGCTTTCAACCTGGAATGCTCTTCCCTGAAGTATCTGTATCACTTTCTCCCTGACTTAAGTCACTTCTGTTCAGAAAACTTTCCCTATCAAACCTATCTAAAATAATATCCCCAATGCATGCTCCACTTATATTGCTTTATTTGTTTCCAGAGCCCTTTTCATTATCTGTGAAATTAGTTTTCAGATATTTGAACTGGTTCACTAACCATAACCAGTAGGGATTGACTTTTAATAACCTACAGATTGAACTCCAAATTCTTTCCTATGGAATTCAAGACCCTTTGCAATTTGGCCTCAATTTAATCTTTCTAGCTTTATCTCAGGCTTCACACTATGGGTGCCACCCTGCACACTCTCTTCTGCCTCCCCTAACCCACCAACATATTCTTCCTGTGTCTCACCATGTACTGGCTAGTACAGGAGGGAGACAGAACTGTGTTTTATTCCAGCTCCTCCACTCACTACTAGTGTGCTCTTAGAAACATTACTTACTTAATTCCTAGATTTCTTTCTCTGTGAAAACAATATAACTATCTTATAAGATTATTATGAAATGAGATAATGTATATTAAGTGCCTGGCACAGGATTAGTGCTTCTCTTTCTGTTTCCTTCACTAGCTAGACCATCTCATCTGCCATTCCTTAAACATAACAGGCAATCACTCTTTAATTAGATTGGTGAATCATTGTCAATCTAGAGGATAATCTTCTGTGTCACACAAATCTGTCATTGGCTTTGCCTTTTTAAAATCATTTTTATCAGAGACTTGGATGAAAAGTTGCAAGAGAACCAGTGTTTTTCCAGTTTAAGGTCACTCAGCTAGTAAGTGACAGAGAGGCTGAGAAATTTTGATTGTCCCAGGCCCACATGGCTCAAAAACTTTTGACTGTGCCACTACACTACGATGTCTACAGAACTGGCAGCAGAGGAATAAATTGATCATTTGCATAACAAAATCTGTCTAATTTTTGTCATGGTTGTATGAAATGGACTAAAACAAACACAGCTAATGTATTCTTAGGCTACATTAATAGAAGTATAGTCAAGATCAAGAAAAATATTAGTCTGGAGCATAGAAGGCACTCAATAAATGTTTTTTTGAATAGGGTTGAATTGTCAGACCGCATTTGGAATATTGTGTTCCATTTTTGGTGCCATATGTTAACAGTTGCTCCGCCAAACCAGACTTAGGGAGACTCAGCCAATGGCCACTCTGGAATCCACGTCAGATGAGTAAAGGTTGAAAGAAGTGTGGGTGTTTAACCTGGCTTGGGAATGGGTGGTAGGGGTGGAATGGAGTAGCCCTTTTCAAATATTTGAGGATTCAGTTGAGGAAGAGGGGTTAACATACTCTATGAAACTAGAGGGCAGAACCAGGGCCAGCATTTATAAGGGAAATCGATTTTGATTTTCACTCACTGTAAGAAAGAACTTTAAAGTTTCTTTCTTTCTTTTTTTTTTTGAGACAGGGTCTCTTCTCATTCCTTTGCCCAGGCAGGAGTATAGTGGCGTAATCACAGCTCACTGCAGCTTCAAACTCCTGGCCTCAAGCCATCCACCTGCCTCAGCCTCCTGAGTAGCTGGGTCTGCAGGTGTGTGCCACCATGCCTGGCTAATTTTTAAAAAAATTTTTAAATTTTTTTTAGAGATGAGGACTCACCAGGCTGGTCTTGAATTGCTGGCCTCAAGTGATCCTTCTGACTTGGCCTCCCAAAGTGCTGTGATTACAGGCGTGAGCCACCATGCCTAGCCTAAAGTTTGTTTTCTAATAATAAAATGGGCTGGCTTGTGAAGGAGTAAACTCTGTATGATTGGCGGTATTTAGGTAGAGGTTAGGAAATCATCTTATGGGAATATTGTGTGTGTATGTATGTATATCTATACGTTGGGAGACTTGACTTTCCCAACCAAAGAAACTTTGATTAATTCCTTCTCTCTGTTTATTTTATCTTAGGAGCTACATTGTAAATGTCCTAGGGGCAAAGACAGGTCTATTCTGTATCTCCCAAAGCTTCTTGAGGATGACTCCATTTTTTATTTCCACATCTTCCATTGTAAGATCCTTGAAATAAACAAATACACCTTCTAACCTTTTCTCCAGCCTCCCTCCACCCAGACCCTCCACCAAAAACAATAATCTAAGCCTAAGAATGTAGGTAAAGGTTATAGGGCCCTTAGGTCATCTAGATTTCTGAGACTTTTCCCACATCTGTAGTGACGTGCTCAAGATCCCAGAGCTGCACTGTGGCAAAAATGGGCCCAGGAATCAGGCTCTCTGGCTTCTGCACCATTTCTTTCCATTACACCATTTACACCCTTGGGACACACTGTAATATCCAGAAATTGATGGCTGGTAGCCTGCCCCCATGTTGTTTTTTGATGATGGGAATCCAGGACAGTTGCCGCTATTATAAATGATTATGGCACTTTCCAAATCCTAGCTTTCATAACTTCATTCTGTTTGTTCTTGTGCCAAGTTCACATTCAGATATTGTTTTCATTTGGTGTCTGGGAGGTTTTTTGCTGTCAACTCCTTATGGACAAGCGTTTGCTTATTAAGTTTTCTTCTGTGCTATAGTGTGAAAACATTTTTTTCTTTTTGATTTTGTTTTGTGTGTTTTATGCTCAGTGACTGTTGTGGGATTGAGTAGATGAGCCCACATAGATTTAGGTTGGTCCTCTGTGGGTGGTATCGAATGTTTGTGACATTTATGGTTTGCAGAAGCTGAAGGGGTGGCCTGTTCTATACCCTCCTTGCAAGGATAGGTATGTCATGTGTTTGCCAGACCATGCTTAGCTATGTGTTGTTGGAATTTTACCATAACTTCTTTTTTTGGACTGATTCTGTACACTTTTTTTTAAATCTGTAAACCATTATAATTTCTTACAGCTTTATGAAGGAGTTATATGCTAGATGGATTGTTGTGGGGGGGCAGGGGTGGAAAGAGAGAGTATAGATTTGAGGAATGAGTGGGATGAAGGGGGATGAAGGGTTTTTGGGTCTTCCCATGCCAAAATTTAAATACTCAGAGACTGATTTTTAAAGGTGTTGATAGAGCTCTAGGTAACTCCTTAGTTCAGTGTTTATACCTATGGGTGTTTTGATAAGCCTTGTAGCTCAAACATAAAGCACTCAAATTACCTAATGTAACTCATTTTATTACCTGAGGATATTTTCTATACATTTTATGTGGCATGTAATTCCTCTGTCCCATTGGTGAATATGTCTAGTAAACAGTTTATGGTTAAACATCTAAAATGACAATAAAATTTAGATTAAAAGAAGTTGTTATTTGTAACTGACTTGTTGTACTCAAGTACTCAGATGTTTTTCATTCACTGACTAGGGATGCATGTTTAAAATATAGCTTTGGAGCTCAATTAGTAGAGACAGAGTTGGAGCAGAGATGAACATGTATTAAATTAACCTAGTCATTAGTTTTTAATTTAAATACTGTTCAGCTAAATAATTTGGCACCTGGTGAGTTTCCTTGGTGCTGGGCTGGCAGTTTAAATACATCACTAATTATTTACAGGTTTTTTTTTTCCCTTCCCTTTTCAAAGAAATGTGGAACCAGCAATTTATTGTGGTAAAAATATTTTCATGCACTTGCTTTTTCTGTGAAAATATTTTTCGCACATGGATGACTAGTACTACAAAGTTAGCTTTCACCACCTTCACATCAATTCGTTTTAGAACATTTGGAAAATGATACCCTTGAAATGAGAAAATTAAGTAAGGAAAAGAGCAGTCTGTAACAACTTGTGGAGGGGGTTTGAGGCTCCAGCTGAAGATTTTTCCTGTCATATGATTAAAAGCTGAGCGTTTTCTAAATCGGCCAACTCAGCTTTTTGAGGAAAAGACTTCTTAAATCACTCATTTCTACCTCCCCTACCCTATGCCTGTTTTATTGTCACATATTAAACTAACTTTATGAATTTTGTAGATAAGCTTAGAAATGGTAAAAACAAAGGACTTGATGGGTAAGAGAGATTCTTTTTATGCCGACAACAGGAATTTGGGTGATGTTGAAAGGCCAGGGCTCGCTCTTCTGGGTATGGAACATAGATGGCTGGCATCATCACATATATGAATACACACGAGAGCCAGCATGAAGTAACAGACACGGTGTGGGCTTTGAAGTTTGTCTTCACCTGGATTCTGCGTCTCCTCTGTTAAAACCTCTTTAGTTTCTCCCCATCGTTCTAAAGCAATGATTTTTAACTTGAGCATGCATTAGAATGATCAGAGGGTTTGTTGAAACTCGGAATGCTGGCCCCCTCACCCAGAGTTTCTGATTCTAAGAAGGGGGTAGGGAATTTGCATTTCTAACAGATTCCTGGGTGATGCCGATGCTGCTTGTCCAGGGACCACACTCTGAGAACCATTGATCCAAGAGAGTAAGTTGAGAGTTACAGCATAAAGTAGAAGGTCTAGTCCTTTCTCCCCAGGCTTATATCCTGCTATTCTCCCCTCAAATATTAAACTTCAGCCATGTCTCATTGTTTGCAGTTCACCAAAAGTGCCCTTTTATTTTGTACTACTGTATCTGATGCATTGGCTATTTCTTTTGCTGACTTTCCTTCTCTTCCTTGTCTACCAAATGAATGCCTGTTCATTCTTCAAGATCCAACATCCCACTTTCTCTGTACATCTACCTTAATTTCTGGAGATAGTTAATGAATTCTTCTGTACCATCACACTGCTTTGTACATACTTCTGTTGTGCTTATTATGTGTTAAAGTAAAGCTGCAATATATATGCATTATTATTCAGATTGAACTATTCATGTCCTGCAGAGAGAGTGAGGGTGATTTAAAGAGTGAGGATAATTTTGTTGTACCAATCTGTGAACGGGTGCCCTGGAGAGGGTGTGAGACGGGAGATGAGAATCTACCATTCTCTTGGTGGGTCTCATCCTTCCTGCCTCTTATAGTGTGTAGTCACCTCCTCACGCTAAGCTCACTTTTTGTACAACGTGAGCTTTAAACACAAGCCCACCCCTTCCTCTGGTCCCTAATCGAAGAATCAGTGACCCGTTTCAATGCTGGAGGAAAAACTGACTGTGGTCAACTTTTTGAGAACATTGTTGAAGGTAACATTGTACTTTATGGGTGTTTTCAAGGATTTCAAGGGATAATTTTGACTAAATGTGATTCGACTTATGTGCTGACTTTAGGGTCCCTTCCCCTTGTAGGATGGATTTTTCTTATCTATGTATATTTACTTGTCTTTCTTCCTCTGCTAGATTATGTGTATTCTGAGGCGGGATCCATGCCTCGTTCATTTCAGTTAGGGCTTTGTGGAGGAGGCTCTGTGTTGGCTCACTCAGTATATTACATACTTATGAATAAATGAATGAACTAACAAAGGAAAAGTAGAGCTGGGTGATCTTACTAGAAAGCTAAAGATGTAGATTCTTTTTTCCTGGAGAGACCATCATGGGCTGATGGAGTATCAAACATGGAAGGCAGCTTGGGATTATCTAGTTAAAACCCCTTTTTACTGATAGGTCTCAGAAGGGCAAAGTGATTTGCCCAGCATTTCTTCCATTTAATCATTCTGCTTATCCTTCCCTGGATAGTTTCCAGTTTAGCCAAATCCCTTTTAAAGTACGATAACTAGACCAGACATAATATTCTGGTATTACTACCCTTATCTCTATGGACATATTTCCCGTTTGGCATTTGCATTTACACTAATTTTAATTTATTTTCAGTATTTTGTTGACTCTTTTCATCATAGAGAAAAATGAGTTGATATGTACTTGTTCCCTCAACGAGGGCAGAAATGTTTTACTCATCTTTGTCTCTTCTATGCAACAGTTGGCACTTGGCAATTCAAAATTTTGCTATTATTGAAATGAATTAACTGGGAAAAGCTTTGAATCAATTATTTGCCCCCTTTTTAATCTTAGAATCACAGTGCTATTAGGACCTTCTGAGATCTAAGCTAACTCATGGCTTTTTAAATAGGAAAACATTTATTTACCTTTGGCAAGATCTCTGTCCCATTTCAATTAGTGTTACAGAGAGAAATTCTAAAGTTTAAAAATTATAAATATTATAACATATCATACATTTACATTTCTTTTTTATAAGTAGGACTATTTCATGTCATTTTATCATAAACACAATTAATTATAATTTTCCTTTTGTTGTTTTTCCTATGCTTTTCTGTAAAGTACTTCTGTTTGACCAGGTCCTCTCCTCACTTTCGTGTACTTACATCCTTCAGCTTTTCTTCCTCAGACTGGATATACTCTGCCTCTTTACCCACTAACTCCATTCAGAATTTAAGTATTTTTGTGAGTGCACAGGAGTAGCAGAACCTAAATCACACATGAAACCGTAGCTAAAGGGATTCTGGGAAATATGGTTTTTAGTTTTCCAGGCTTTCAGGAGGTTGGAAAGGATCCTGAGTGAGTGAGTCCACAGCGGGTATAGCAAGCCTTAACTAAAATTATATGTCAATCCTAGGTTTAAAGCAGTTTCATGGTCATAAATCCAGGGCTCTTTTGTAAGCTTATTAGGGGACTTGCTATAAAGCCATGAAGAGATCATTTAACCTTTCTCAGCTGCAGTTTTGCTTTGTAAGTTAACTGTAAAAATAATTTCTGACTACCTGCCTTAAAACCTGCCCTGACCCCTATGCGTGATGGGGACAGTATCCCATCCACAGAGTTAATAATTACTGCACTAAACCTGGTTATGATAGCAATAGCTCTGAGAAAACAGCCTCCCCAGGGTGTGGTGATGGTTCTGTTTGTGGGATGTGAGCAGGCTACCTCACCAGCTCATGAGCCAGCAAGCAAACAGTACATCCTTCAGAGGATGCAAACAGTACATCCTCCTGCTACCAGGAGACTCCTCCTAAAACACAAATTGGAAGTAACTGTGTTACTCCCCTGCTTAGGATTTTTTCATGCCTCCCTGTTTCCCGGAGGATTAAGATAAAAACTATACTTTTTAAAATGGCATGCAAAGCCTTCTATGATCTGGTTCTACCTTATCTACTCCAAGTCTTTCTTCTCTGTTCCTTAAACTATTCCAACTCCAGCTAGCTAGATTCTAGTCCAACTGCACTGAACTGCTTAGAGTTGCCCACCTGTGACATGTTGCTTCATGCCTCTTTGCCTTTACTAGTAAAAGCAGAGTAAATAAGAGCATAGGCTTTGGGATCAAAACACCTTGGGTTTGAATCCCAGCTACCCTAACTTCATAAGGTTATTACTTAGCAAAGTACTTGGCATAGGGAAAGTGGTCTAAGTACATGCTAGTTTTATCATATGTGAGGCAGTATAGTAAAGAAGGGGAAATGTTCCATCTTTGGGACCAGATGGACTTGTTTCTGAAGTCCTGATATAGCACTTTATAACTCGGAGTCCATGGGCTGTCACATAACCATCCTGAACGTCAGTTTTCTGTAAAGCGCTATCTCAGGAATGTGAAAGGATTCAAGACAGTGCATTTAAAGTGTCCATCACATGCCTAGCACATGATATATGTTTAGTAGTTTTTATCACCCCTATTATTTCTGCCAATTATACCTTAACTACTTACTACTACTAAGTAAGATTGGTTAGTAGGGTCTTAGAGTGTCAATAGTTCCTCTCAATTTTTTTACTTGAGCAGTTTTCACTTGATTAGTAGGAAATATTTTATTTTCTTTTTCTCTTTTTAGAGACAGGGTCTCGCTATGTTGCCCAGGCTGTATTCAAACTCCTGGGTTCAAGTGATCCTCCCATCTCAACCTCTTGAGTAGCTGGGACTACAGGTGTACATCATTGCACCCTGTGCAGAAATATTTTCTTTGTCCATTGAATTAACTAATTGGCATTCTTTGCTTTGGAGTGTCACAGCTTTTTGTTCTTCTGACTACCAGGTGAGAGGGTAGAAGGCAAAAAAAAAAAAAAAAGAAAGGAAAACAATAAATAAAGGTCAAACTTGTTCTCTTCTTCCATTGGTACTCATAACTAGAAGAAACCTTTTCCAGGTGGTCTTTCACATTATACTGCTTAATTTCCCCCACCCCCATTAATATTTGATGTCCATTTCTACCAAGTTTAATTCATTTCCTTTCCTCAACCCGATAAATCTGGCCTCTGATATCAGCAGACTCTTTTATCTCTTTAGTCCTGTGAACATAGTTCAGCAATAATATTTATGACATTTAGGTGAGTGGTGCCTGTTTGAATCCCATGTTTGAAAGACAGATTCAGTGGACAACTAAGGAAATATATTTATTAAAGAAACTTTATGCATAATTTACTGCTAATTATTCTCACTTATTCATTTACTATGAAATTCTGCCATTTATTAAATTATAACTGTAGTATATCTAGCAATCCCTTAGTAGAACTTGAAAGAATTAATGTTCTACTTAGAACACTTACTGATCCAAGGGGAAGAGTTTAGTGTCTTCTACCACCTGGCTATAAATTAATCTACATGAATAATCAGTTCTTTGAAGGTACCTAAAATAAGTGAATATTCTGAAAAAGGGACTTGATTTTAGATTTGGAGGGCAAATGGGACAAGACATGGCCAGTCTACCATTTACTTCTTATGGAGATGGAGGCCCCAAAGATGTTCAATGATTTACCAAGAGTCACGGAGCTACTTATTCACAAGCTGGCATTCAAACTCTAGACTCCTGACCTGTTGTGTATTAACTGGCTGGCTTTAAATAAAAGTTGGCAGCACTTAGAATTACTGAGAAAAGCTCAGAAATGTTATTCTCCTTTACTGTCTCTCTTTTTTTTTTGTCACAGTGTGAGGAATGGTGTTGAAATAGTCTTAAATGAAGAACACATTGTACTTAGTTTTCTCCTTTTGGGCAAGGGAGATTGTTAGCTTTCATGGTTCCTTGGCATGAAAGATATACTGGGAGCATTATTACTTCTTCTTTTACTCATTCTTCCCTAGTAATCCACCCCCTTCTAAGAGGGTAACATTGCTTCATGGAGACCAGGTGTGTATCTCTTTCCGGTTTCAAAGAATCACAGAGGTAGGACGTTTATACAAAGGGAATTTCTTCCAGAGCATGCCCTGACAGTTATTCATGACATAAGTACATTGGTAAGAAAGGGTTCAGTGGATTCCCTTACTTCTAGCCAAGGGGTTTCCTAGCTCCTAAAAGGGAAGAGGGAATGATAAAAACAAAAATCTCTGTGAGGTATACATGCACATATGTAAATATAAAGTCTTCTTAGAGACAGTGAGTTTCTGGGTTTAAAAATTTTTTTAATTTCCACACATTTATATTACAGACCTTTTCAGAGGCAATTAGATTTAATGTGGATTATGGAGTTTTTGAAGTAGTTAACGATGCTCCACAACTTCTGGAAAAGCAACTGAAAAAAATTCTCCAAAACCAGCAACCTCGAAATCCCATCTATGATGTTGTAAGGAAAGGAAAGTATGATGTTAAACCTGTTCAAATGAATGCCCCCAGTGAAGATGAAGCCATCAATGTCAACTACAATATTATGGTAAGAATGTATACTTATGTGTATATCATATCTTGTTAGATTGATAGAGCATTTGGTGAAATTAACATGAGTTTCCTTAGGCTTCCTTTTTGAAATGTTGCTATATTTACTAAATTGTGTTGTACTTATGCATAGTATTTTTTGTTGTTGTTATTGTTTTAATATATATATATATTTGAGATAGAGTCTTGCTTTGTTGCCTGGGCTAGACTGCAGTGGCATCATCATAGCTCACTACAACCTCAAACTCCTGGGCTCAAGCAATTCTCCTGCTTTTAGCCTCCTGAGTAGCTGAGACTACAGGCTCATGCCACCACGCCTGGCTGATTTTCTTAATTTTAAAATTTTTTGTAGAGATGGGGTCTCGCTGTGTTGCCCAGGCTGGTCTCAAACCCCTGGCCTCAAGCAATCCTCCCATTTCAGGCTCCCAAAGTGCTAAGATTACAGGCATGAACTGCTGTGCCTGGCCTACACATAGTATTTATTAAGCATTATATCATCTTTTTAAATCTAATGGCTAGTTTAGTCTAGCAGTTTTGTTGATGTTCTATTATCAATATGAGAAGATTCAAGGTAATTTACCTTGAATATTTAGAATATTAGGTTAGTTTTGGGCCATATAAATATATGTATCATTTACTTTATAGTTTAGATGCATTCTAGAAAATGTGGGTATACAGAGAATTTATTTCATTTGGCTTTTAAACCAATCCTATCAAGCAGTTGGGAAGCATGTGGCTTTGACCTCCTTGGCCTTAAACTCTATTCTCAGCTTCTAGATTTTGCCTCCTTAGCATGAGGTTAGAACAGCTGGATTCTAATATTGGCTTTTCAACTTACTAGCTCTGTGTCCTTGAACAAATCGCTTTGATAAACCTCATTTCATCATCTGTCAAATGATGCCTTTACTACCTACTACTTAGGCCTGTTGTGTGGATCAAATGAAAATAATAATGAATATTTAAAAATTCTATTTTCCATTGATTTAAAACGTCTGATAGAAATAGGCCAAAATATGTCTAACACTTAAGACATAGATCTATTTCAGCCTTTTTAGTTCTTCAAATATATTAATATTTTCTGTCTTTCCTGTTAACTTCCATAAAATTAAATGGTAATAATGATAACTATGTTACAGCATTGTCTTGAAGCCAAAACAACAAAAAACATTCTGAACTATTTACCACTATGTAATTGTTTGTTAACATTTTTACTACGTGTGACCATGATATTTATTGGTTTATTCAGTTCCTTCAGTGAATAGAAATCAAAAAGATCTACTGAGTAATCTTAAACAATACACTTCTAAATAGTCAAAGAGTAAGTCCCAAAGGAAATTAAAAATTGTGTCGAATTGAATAAAAATTAAAGCGCAATATGTCAAAATTTGTGTGATACAACTAAATTAGTCCTTAGAGGGAAATTTATAGCATTATGTGCTTATAATAAAAAAGACTAAATATCTCAAATCTACCTTTCACTGTAGTAAACTAGAAAAATGAAGTTAAATTAAACCAAACAGAATCTATGAAATTGAAAACATAAAGAGAAATAGCAATGAAAATAAAGCCTTGTTCATTATTTTTTCTTTGAAAAAAATCAATAAAATTGACAAGCTTTTAGCTGTACTGATGAAGAACAAAAAGAGAAGATGTAAATGACCAATATCAGAAATGAAAGAGAGGATGCCGTTACAAATCCTAAAGACATTCAATAAAAAATAAGGGAATTTTGCAAACAACTTTACGTCTACAAACTCAATAAATATAAATGAAGTGGACATATTCCTTGAAAGACACAAATTACCAATGCTTACTCAAGGGGATATAGATAATCTGAATAATCCTATACCTATTAAAGAAATTGGATTTATAGTTTAAAATCTTCCCACGAAGAAAACTCCAGGCCCAGATGGCCTAACTGTTAAATTCTATCAAACAGGTGAAGTAGTCCCAAATTTACAAAAACTTTTCCAAAAAAAAAGAAGAGGAATCAATTTCCGACTCATTTTATGAGGCTAGCATTACCGTAATGCTAACAATAAAGAAATTTCAAGGAAAAGAAAAACCTGTAAATTAATATCCCTCATGACCACAGATGCAAGAATTCTCAAAAAGTAAGTAAATTGAATCCAGCAATGCAAAAAAAAAAAAGATAATACATCATGTTTAAAAAGATAACAGGCACAAATCTTTATAATCTTGGATTAAGAATTGGTTTTTTTAGATATGACACCAAAAGCACAAGCAAAAAAAAGAAAAAAATAAATAAATTAAAATGTAAAACTTTTATGCTTCAAAGGACACTACCAAAAAAGTAAAAAGATACCCAAAAAATGGAAGAAAATATTAATATTTTCAAATCATATAGTTGATAAGGGCTTATAGCTAAACTATATAAAGAACTCTTACAACTCAATACTAGACAAATAACCCAATTTAAAAATGTACAAAGGATCTGAATAGACATTTCTCCAAAGAAGACATACAAGTGAGTATAATAAGCACATGAAAAGATGTTCAATATCTTTAGTCGTAAGGGAAGTGCAATCAAATGCAGAGCAACTGGATCTCTTACGTTGTTGATGAGAATTCCATTTTGGAAAACAGTTTTGCAGTTCTTTCTAAGTTAAACATATAATACTACGCATCTTTCCTACTTATGTGTATTACCTAAAAGAAATGAAAAGTTGTATTCACACAAAAACCTGTATGTGAATGTCTGTAGTTGCTTTATTCATAATCACAAATTCTGGAAGTTATCCAAATTCTACTAACTGGGAAATGGATAAACAAACTGTGGAACATATCCATACAGTAGAATATTACTTAGCAATGAAGAGGAATGAACTAGTGATACACAGAAGAACATAGATCAATATCAAATGATTTATGCCAAATGAAAGCCACTAGAATCGAAGGCTGCATACTATATTGATTCCACTTATATGACATTCTGGAAAAGGCAAAACTATAGAACAGATCAGTGGTTTCCAGAGCCTGGGGTTGGAGGGAATTGTTGACTACCAAGTGGCATGAGGAAATTTGGGGGATGTTGGAACTATTCTGTATCTTGATTGTATTCCTTGTTACATGATTATATGCATTTGTCAAAACTTGTAGAACTGCATACTAAGAAGGATGGATTTCACTGTATGTAATTTATCTCTCAATAAATCTGACTAGACAACAAGATCTATTGGCTGATAACCATACTTTATTTGGTTTCCTTGCACATCTAAATATAATGTTTGTTAATCTAATCCTGTAGGCATTTTAGACAGCTTGTGTATAGCTACTTGGACATAGTTCTAGAATGATTTACCTAAAGCCAGTTTCCCCTAGCCTTTTGATCATCTCTTTTTCTTTTTTAACCAACTTAAAAAAAAATTTCAGGTTTAAAGAATTTCATTTTAGGTAAATTATTTTTGTGTTTCTTATAAGTACTTATTAAGTTATTTTATGGTTGATCAGGATTGTTTTGTATGTTTTTGGTCTTTATATTTATTAATAGTTACTTTTAAAACCTTGAAGGGATTTTTTCTTTTTTTGCAGTTTGGCTAAGGACTTTCTTCCATTTTTGATTTTATTCTTTTTAAAATTTTCATTTTACTTTATTTTTAGGTCAAATAGGTAAAAAAACACTTAAAAGAGGATGAATTGTAGGTAAACTTTGTTAGGTAAACACTAGGCAAATTGATTTCGGATGAACTGACTAGTAGAATTCCTCAAGGGTTTATACAGATATTTATATGTAATTTGGTATATTTCTGTGATACATTGAATGTAGTGCCAACGAGAATTCAAGAGTCCTGCATGGTTGTCAGTATGTAGCATGTGTGGAGTCTTTTTAACTTCAAGATCCAGATGTCCTTCAGATCTCACCAATAAGCAGTAAGACAGTCAACAAGATGCTGCTGATTAGGTGCTGACTGTTTCCATAGTTTTCTTTTATTCTTTCATTACAAAGAAGATAGTGTTTGGTAAAGGCAAATGAATGTTTTTTGATGAACAGGAAAAAACCATTGTGTACCCATTTTTCCAATCTTGGGACTATGTCTTTGTGCCACATATCAGCAATGTTCAGCACAACGTGCACCCTCATGAACATCAGCTTATCAGATGTTGGCAGCACTACTGTGTGGGCATCCAGTTTCCTCACGGGAGTTAGAAATCATCTGTGTATTGACTCTGATGCTAATATCATAGCAAAACTATTGCTTTACCAGATAGTCCATGGAAGCCACATAAATGCAGACACATCTACCTCACTGAGATATGTATTTCATTGGTTGTTTTATTTATTAGTAGCATTTGTTTTGTGTCCAAGCTACTGGAATTCTTTAGAATTCTGAAAAAAGTGAATATAAGAAAAAATAGAATCGATCAATAGTCAGTAAATATTTTAGGATGAGTAACAACTTAATAATGCCTCAGTAATTTTTTATTGCTCTCACAACCTCAAGATAAAATCTAAACTCCTTAATGCTATTTAAAAGACTGTTCACAATCAGGCCCCTGACTGCTTCTCCAACCTTCCTCCCTCCATCCCTCAAATCTCCTCCTGTGACCTAATACTACTAAACTTACCATTGGTTTCCTCTCCTGCTCTCCTACTCAACCTAGCTAGTCTTGCTTCAGGTCAATGAGTGAAGGGCATGTTCCCTAGGAAACCTTCCCTGGGTTTAGTGCCCATGTGGGCTCCCACAGAAGCCTCTGTACCGTGGCACTTGTAACACTACTATAATTGTTAACCTTGACATCTCCAGGAGAGTGCCCGAGGATGTTAAATATTTAACAAAAAAAAAATTTGTTAACTTGAGGAACAAGGGGCCTGCAGTGACCTTGGTGGCCTTACTAAGTTTTCTTGGTGATTCTTTTTTCTGTTTGTGATTTTTTGTTTTATTTGTTTGTTTTTTGTGTGTGTTTGTGATTATTTTTAACCCATTTTATGACTGAAAATACTGAGATCAATTGGCTTTTTTCTCATTCCTCCTCCTTCAATAAGTTACTTAACTTTTCTGGATTCATTTGTTAATCTGTAAAAATGGAGATAATAGTTGACACAGAGTTGTTAAGAGAATTAAAGAGGTACCAGAGGAAAGAAGTGACCTCACATTTGTGGCTCAGGGTTACTGATCTCTTTTGTGCAAATAGAAGTTATAGGAGTAGGGCTCATAGTGATAGCTAGAGGACATTATTGCTGTCATGCTTAGGCCTTAATTGTCCTAAAAGTGATTTTCTTTAATATTTTTTTTCTTCTTTTCATTTTCTTTCAATAGTGTCTCAGTCGTGAACAAGGTATTAAATGGATCAAAAAAGAAAGACTTCCAGCATTTCTGGAAAGTGATTGCTATTTTGAATACAGGTATTACAGTCCCATCAATATATATATATTTTAAATGCCTATTTTTTTCACTGAAGTTCATTTTTCTGTGATATCTTAGTAAAATTATATATATACCTTTTAACTCATTGGAGTTTGGATCCCATCTGCTATAGAATAAGACTGATAGAACACTGGTAAAAATCACTTAACTTTTGCAAAGAGGTTTTAGAGAAACAGCACCTAATAAATGTACTTCAGTTGTACTTCTTTGGTAATTATATTTTTTATTTTGTTTTTTTTTTTAAAACTTTTATTATTTTTATTTCAATAGATTTAGGGAGTACAAATGGTTTTTTGTTTCATGGATGAATTGTATAGTGGTGAAGTCTGGGCTTTTAGTGTACCCTTCACCTGAATAGTGTACATTGTACCCAATAGGTGATTTTTCTTCCTTCACCTCCCTCCCACCTTCCCCTTTTTGAGTCTCCAATGTCCATATGTCACTCTGTATGGTCATTATATTTTTAAAATTATTTATTGGTGATAATTGTACTTATGTTCAGGGTATTTAAAAATGAATATTAGTATGACGTGAAAAAGATAGGATTCCATAGTACAGGGCCAAGATTTTCCTTTATGTCCCCTGACTTTTAAAGTGTGAGTATCTAAAATTTGGCCTTTGCTCAGAATAACGATTTTTAAGTTAAAGTAAATTAAAACATAATAATTATTAACTAATGAGTAGTTTTGTGAATAAGCCTAAGAGAATCATCCTGCAGAGTTAGGAGGGAAGATTGACTTGAATACATAAAATAACATTTTAGTGTTTTTTCCACTGAATTCTACCATATTTGAAACTTACTTCAAAATTGTATGATTTCTAAAATACAGGTTAGCCAAATTGGTCTCACAAGTACGGTGGAGCGAGTCAGGTGTGAATTTCACACTAGGCACAAATTTTTCTCCTTGGGTCCTGAACAAACCACCCAGTCCACCACCTCCTGCCACTGAAGAAGATAATCTTATAATTATGAAAAAGTTCTACATTTCTCTTGGCGAGGTAAAAGTATGAGGTTTTTTTCGTGACTTGGCACTTCAATGAAACTTCTCATTTTAGGGGCATGAATTTCATTTGTACCACTTGGAAAGGGAAAATGATTTCAAATACTTCTAAAACAGATTTAGCAGTAATTCTTATGGATTTATGTTGACTCATTTGCTTTGCAGTCTTTCACCTGAAATGTAATTAGAAATATTATCTTCATGTGTCTAAAGTAACAAAAGCAGGGAAAAACATGCTGTATCACCTGGGAATCAAGGGTAACTTGAATTATATCCATGGTTTCATTGTCAATTCCAAAATTTTTATTATTTGTATTCTGTTACTTTTGTACAAAAAGATGATAATTTGAGTCTTCTCCTTCCTATTGTCTAGATTATTCCTTAGTAGTAAAATGCATTACTGTGTAACTACTATCAAATAAATTTGTCCTCCACGATTGGAGAAATGTGGGGTTGTAGGAGTGCATTTGAAGTGATATAACCTAGAATCCAATGTCCTTTTGGAGAGTCACAGTGTAGTGAAAATTGTTGTTTGATCTTTGACCTCTAATTATCAAATCTTATCTCTGGAAACATGCTTTTATACAAAATTAGGAATGGCAAATCTGTAGGCCATGTGCTGTTACTCTCCTAGTCTCCATCCGTGACAGACATTGTTAATCAATTGTGGAAATTTTTCTGCTAAGCTAGGACTTGGCCCCACATTCTTTTCAACACAGTATTCTGGGCAGGCACTTCCAATTGATCAGAGATGTCATACAAGAGGAAGCCTCTTTGCCATTTGTGTTGGAATGGATGGACTTACCTTATGTTACTTGAACTTTTTTTTTTCATGTGTGGCTCCTCTTAATTTTGTAGTTTGGCATTTCTATCAGCAATATTTGTCAAAAATGTTTAAAATTATTCCAGTTCCATTATTTCCACTGAATAATGCTTAGTGATAAACTAAAGGGATGTTTTTCTTCTCTCTTATACTTATTTTTAAGTATTTATTTTTTCTCCTAACTTATAGAAATGTCAGGAATGTCATAAAAATAAAAGTATGTACTGATAGTTGAGGCCAATAAACACATAAATGGAAGAATCAATCCAGGGGAATAAGTTCTGATTCCTTACATGTGAATTTAATCAAATATAAGAGTGTAAAAATTTAAGCTAGTTTACTTTTGCTATTTTCTGGGATGAAAGAACTCATTTCTGAGTTCTGATTAATTCTTTAACTATGTCATTTTTCAATAGCCTTTGAGCTTTGAAGATTCAGAGTTCTTTGGGCCCTTAAATTATTAAAGCCATGACTATAGATAGGGATTAATATTTATGATAATTGGTAACAGTTGTTTGAGTCTTCAGTTATACTATCTAAAAACCAGTTGACCCACCTCTTAAAAGTATAAAGTGGAATAATTAACTACTTCTATGTCTGACTGGTGATTTTTTTCTCCCTTGTCCTCTCTCATCCTTTTTGTGTAGTTGAAATAGCAAGGACACTTGTGTATTGGTCTCTCTCAGTTCCTTGAATGTTCTTTAATTATTTTGGCCTCCTGTCAGTGCTTAGGCTGTTGCTTGGAATAAAGTAGTCACTCAACAATTCATGTTGAATGAACATATGGTTAATAATAAATATCTTGGTTTTAAAGGAAAGAGGAAACAAAAGTGAATTAGAATCTTTAAAAGCTTTTATGCACCCAGGAAACCTTACTGCTAAGAGGGGCAGTAAATACTCAGATGCCACCCCACATTTCTCTCTCTCACTTTGGTCTCATTATGTGGCCTGACTTGCTCTGTTAATTCTGCATAATAGATAGGAAATAATATTTAATATCTCTTCCATTAGGGCCTCCTCTTCTGCAAGTGGTTCCTTAAGCTAAGTGCTGAGCAGCTAGCTGACTCAGTTGGAGAAAGGAGAATGAAAAATGATAGGAATGCTGGAACATGCCCTTCTCTGCTCCTGTTGAACAACTTGGATTCTCTAGGAAAAATAGGAGAGGATATCGCTGAAAGAGGCCGGCAGAGGAATTTTCCCAGGAAGGCTGGGATAGGAGCTTGGTAGGGAGGGGGTTCTAGAAGCTAAGGATCAGCTTGGGAATTAGGTTGGCTGGTTCAGGGTTACACAAAGCAAAGGAAAAACAAAGGCTGTAACTGGGGACAGATGGAGTCAGGAATCGGTCTGCAGGAAGCATCCAATCCAAGCAAAGTTGTGAAAACTGAATCTGAGACAAAGGGGTGGCTGAGCTTGGGGAGTTTTCCAGTAGTACTAAGAGTAGAGTCTCTGCCATAATGGGGGTGGAGTTGTTAAAAACACTGATCCAGGTCAGACAAAATTGGGGACATGAAATAATTGAGTAAGTTGTAAATGTGAGCAGCTAGCAAAACTGCATCAAAGTATTGATGAGCCATAGTGACTGCCAAGTTGAAGTCAGATGGCATGAAATTGTAGTGAATCCAGGAAGCAGGGTTTAATGCCTTTGGTCAGCAATAGCCTGAGAGTAAGAGTAGAGAATTTGATGAGTATTGGACTCATTTTTTTCCTTTGGTTATCTACTATGAAAAATATCTGGAGAGAATTTTCCTTCCCATTATTGTCTTAGCTAATGAATTTTTTCTGAGTACAATTTTCTTTTCTTTCATGGGATAATTTTTCCTTTACATATTGTACACACAAATTGAATGTTGTTATAATGATTTATCCAGGTTTGTGATTGCAGGAATACTGCTAATCTTATGTTGAACAAATACACTCCTTTCTTCCTAGGCTTCCTATACTCAAGCAAAAGATTGGTTTGCATTAGCAAAACAAAGTCAGCAAACAGTATCAACCTTTTCATTACCCTGTTGTATACCAAACAACGGCAGAATCGAATCACCGGTTATTTCATCTGTTTCTGGTAAGCAGGAAAGGACAAGAATGACTTCAGAACTCCTCTTTAAGTTTTTGTTTATTCATTCTAATCTTATAGTACAGCACTTAGTGTTTGGGGAGAAAAAAATTATCCACACACCCCTCACCCCCACTCTACTTCCTACTGGTTTTTTGAAAGGCAACTTGGTATAATGAACAGGATGTGTTTAGAACCCAACTCTGACACTTATTAGCTGTGTGACCTTTGATGAGTTATTCCACTTCTGGGAGCTTTGCTTTTCTTATCGGTAAAACTGGAATGATGATACATGCTAAATGTTTAGAAAATGCCTAGCCTAGTGCTAGGCATTAGTCAATAAATTAGTTTTTAGTCAATAAATGTTTGTCTTACCATTATTTCCTGTCACAGTTTACAAATTCTTGTTAAGCCTTTGCAATGAAGTTGGTACAATATTTCTCTCTCCTTGAGTTTCCCCTCTGTTTTTAAGTTCAGACTATTTTTCACCTTGAAAAGCAGATAAATTTCTACTCTGAGGAGCTTCTGTAATATGAACTTCTCACAAAAATAGAATGAACCTTCCAGAAATGGGAGTCATGATGATATTGCTAGAGACAAAAATCTAGGTGTGATTCAGGAGAGGAACTTTACTCTCTTGGATTTACTAACAGTACTTAACTGATCTCTTTGAAAGTATAAGCAACCTGTGGGGAAGATAAATCTGGATTCTCTAGAATTGAACCTAAGTCTAGGTAAAGAGGAAAAGATTCTTCCTAATTGAACATAGCTGGATTTATGGGTTTCTTGCTGTTTCCCCAAAATATTAAAGAAGAAAATTAGAGAGTAAAGATAGTAAACAGGAAGAAGAAGGATGGCAGGCAGGTGGTGAGCAGCAATGCCTGCCTCACTCTCTGCCACAGCCTCCCTTCAATTCCGGGGGATTGAGCATGTGCCCAGTATGCTTTCATAGGTTTACAAAGTCTAATCTCTCAATATTTGAGAAATTTGGTATATTTACCTTCAATAAAAATTGTAATGAATGTTTCCAGGTCATGGAAACTTGAAATCTGGTAACTGAGGAAATGGTCATTGAGGGTGGGGCACAGATTATAACAGTCACTTGATCTGTCGCAATTCAAGGGGTAGATTTAGCATGTGAAATAAAGCACTAACATCTGATATTTGAAAGAAAGAGAAAAGGGGAGCTAAATTCTATCTCTTTAGAAAAAGTGTAAAAATAATTCATTATAAGCCTTCATAAAAACCTTATACCATTTTATAACTTCAGTGAAAGGCTGTAAGTATGATAGAAGTTGAATCTTTCTGATGAAATAGTTGACTTTTAAAAAATTGCTGATATTGAGTCCAGTTCTGGTCAGTTCATCTGTGATCTCATCATCTATGGTAGGTAATTTTCCTTTATCATGCAACGTGAAATATCAAAGCACATATAGTCATTTAATTACTTAATAGATTTGGCCCTTATGTATTGACAATCTATATCAGTCTGAAATATCACATTTTAAAAGTATATAATGGTATTTTTCAATATCGTCTGTGTTAGGAATGTCAAATACTTAGTCCATCTGCTACCATTCTCCACTTCCATGTCCAGGGAGTACAAGATTGATCCCTGTTGGCAGTTTGTTTTTCTGGCTTCAGAATCCTTCTTAAGACACTGGCCCATACAGTCATTATCTGTGATAAACTCATTTGCCATCCTGGCTCTATAGCATCTATTTAATAATAAAAAAGTTTTGTATTCATATCTAATCTAATAGCCTTTTATGATTTAATACAGAGAGTTTTATCTTTAATGATGGAGTTCACCCCAGGACAAAAAAGGACCCATTTAAAACTACTAAATTAATTTCCGAATTTGAAGAAGAAGAAGAAGAAGGTTCTATATCTCTACAAGACACTCCTTCTCAAGCTCTTCTGAGAATATACCTTGAAAAGCAACAAGTTGATGCAAGCCTGACATTGCATTTCTCAACATGTGAAGAATTTTTAAATTCCTATGTATGCTTTATTTTGACATCAGCAATTCAACAAATTACTGGAGAGCCATTTGCAGAAATCCCAGGCTATATAAATTTCAGCAGTATCGCACAGGTGTCATTTGATGATTGTTTTGAATCTCTCTCTGGCATGAATTTTTTAAGAGAATCAGTTCAAACCACAAAGGAAAGGTCAGAAGAGATCTTAGAACAAACAAGTTTAACTTCAAAGAGTGAGAGCAGTGGACCAGAGAGCAGGGCTGACTGGTGTATTTCTCATAAAGCATATGACATTGGCAATAGAAAGGAGTTTGAAAGATTTAAGAAATTTGTAAAAGGTACCTTAGGAGAGAGATATTTGTGGCTATGGATGGATATTGAGAGGTTAAAAGTTCTTAAGGACCCTGGAAGACATCAAAGGTATTTCTGTTTTTTATTTTTCAATAGTTTTAAAAACAAATTATAGAATATTAGTTTGGGTTACTTAAGCACAGGCAGAAAGCCTAAAATAAATGTAAAAATGTAATTTATACTCTTTGTAAATATTTATGATAGTAAATATTGATTTTACTAGTTTTCTGACTTCATAGTTTTCAGATAATAATAATACCAATTATTTGGGTTTGCATAATGTTTCTTCCTATAAATTCTAGAACTACTTTTAAATTAATTATTCTATTTTAGTTTTTATAACATTCCAATGGTATAGAATTTTTATAGAAAAAAAATAGTTTATAAGTTATACAACCACACTAGCATAAGAGCTTATGCTAGGGTAAGAGCCTGCTGTTCCTAGCAGTGTGCTCGGTTAACAAATTCCATGATCTTTAGTTAGATGCCACATAGCTGGATATTTGGATGAGTCTTTCTGCTAGAGATCCTCTTGGAGTTCTGATGGGGCTCAGGTCTTCATTTGGTCAGCTCCATATGTTTTAGATTACTATAAGCCTAAGAACCTTAAGAGGACCCTGTTTCAGGAAAGTCTTTAACTTGTCTGCATTCTCCTGATATAGTGGATTACTCAACTATAGTAGATTGCAGTTCCCATTAAGGGTTTGACTGTGTGTGTACTAGTGACTGGGTTATCCCAGTTATTTTAATGGCATTCAGATCATAGAGCTCATTGTTCTACATAGTTATAAAAGCAGGGGTCACCAAATGGTTGATTATGAAGCATGGCCTGACTGATCATGGGGTGGAAGGTCACTACCACTTTTCAAGACGTATCAGGGAAGTTATATGTAAGTGACATATATAGGTTTTTCAGGATCAACACTGTAGTAGTTCCCATTGTTGCTGTAATAAATTACCACAAATGTAATAGCTTGAAGTAACTAAGTTTTATTTATTCTTTTACAGTTATGGAGGTCAGAAAGCTCTAGGGAGGGACCCATTTCTTGCCTTTTCCAGCTTTTGAAGGCCACCTACCTTCCGTGGCTCACGGACCCTTCCTCCACCTTTAAAGCCATCAGCATGGCATCTTCTCTTCTCTCTCACCTCTGTTCTGTCCTCACATCTTTTCTCTATGACTCTGCCCCTCTTCCCTCCCTCTTAGAAGGATCCTTGTGATTACATTGGGACCACCAGATAATCCAGGATTATCTCCTTAAAGTCCTCAATTGAATCACATTTGCAGAGTCCCTTTTACCATGTAAGGTTACATACTCACAAGTTCTGGAGATTAGGATGTGGATGGCTTTACAAGGCCATTATTCAGCCCATCACAAATACTCTTCCCATACCCATAACTGTTAGAAATATTATCTCCACAAAAATGTTTGGTATTCCCTGACACTCAGTGTTGGTTGGTTGTTTCACTCGTTACTTGTCTGAAGCATTTTAGAGATGAAAACATTTTGGTAGTTGAATATTCTATGTATGTGTATATGTGGATATGTGTTTTCTTTCAGACATCTTGAGAAGATGAAAAGATGCTATCTAGTGAGCAGTGGAGAGTGCTACCTTTCTGCAGAAATCTTATCAAAATTTAAACTGTTAGATGGATCACAGTGGACTGAAGAGCATTTAAAAAATATTCAGTCTGAAGTTATAAAACCTTTACTTCTGTATTGGTAAGAAAAAGAACACGAATCAAAGTTATTTACTTTTACTTTTCTTAGGCTAGTTATGAGTTATACTTTTTTGTCTTATAGATATATAACTTATTAAAATCTAAAATGACAAGATTATTTTATCTTTAGCCTTCCTTAAGGTACTTATCCTTTAGATAATTTGGATGTTTGGGTGACTTTAAATCCATAATAATGCTGGGCAGTATTTAAGTTCCCTTTTAACTTTGACCTTTTTATGATCAGTGTCCCATAAAATTGGGGGGGGGTGTATGTGTATGTATACACATGTAGCTAGAGTTACAGATTTATCATCTCGATAAATATTTTTTGAGCATTTGCGATAGGCCAAGTGCTGTGCTAAGGATACAAGAGTGAAACATGGTCAAGTCTAATGGTCAAGATATAATGGGAAGAATATAATGTGAATATTTTAGTATATAACAAAAGAAAGTGTGGTAAATGCACAGGATACAGAGAAGAGGTCATATTTCACCTGGAACTCTAGGGACTTGAATCAAGGAAAAGAGAATGGGCATAGTGGAAGAAATGCATGCCATTTGAAGATCAGTGAGTTGTCCACTGTGACTGTGATGGATCTGATTGTGTCACTTTTCTGCTTTAAATCTTTCACTGTTTATCCCAGAGCTTTCAGTGTAAGCTCAGATTCCTTAAATTAGCAAATAAGGTCATCAAGATTTATTCCTTGCCAACTTCTCTGGCATCATCTTCCATCTAGGTATTCCAGATTACTTATATGCTTTGTACTTTTCCGTATATAGAGAGAGTACTGTTCTCTTTCTTCAAAGAATTTTATTCTTAAATATTTAAGACATACAGAAAGGTATAAATTATACTATAGTGGGTACTTATGTACACACCATCCAACTTAATAAAACATTAAGTTTAATAAAACATTACCAATACAGTAATGTTTCCTTTTTTAGTTAAACTTTTTGTTTTGAGACAATTTTAGATTTATATGCAGTCGTAAGAAATAATACAAAGAGATACTGTGTACCTTTCATACAATTTCCCCCAGTGGTAACATCTTTCATAACTATAGTACAATATGACAATGAGGAAATTGACATTGATACAATTTACTGATCTTTTCATATTTCACTAGTTTAACATACACTCATTTGTGTGTGTGTGTGTATATTTAGTTCTCTGTCATTTTACCACTTTATAATTCAGGCATTTACCACCACAGTCAAGATACAGAACAGTTACATTACCACAAGCATCCCTTGTACCGCCCTCTTACAATCACACCCACTTCCCTCTTTTCTGCCTCTGCCCCTCCATCACTAACTACCGGAAACTGCTAATAAATGAAATTATACAAAATGTAATCTTTTGTCATTAGCTTTTTAAAATTCAGCATAATTCCCTTAAGATCCATCCAGGCTGTTGTGTGCATCAATATCTTGTTCTTTTTTATTGCTGAGTAGAAGTCCATTGTAGGGATGTGCTGTATTCATTCACCCATTGAAGGACATTAAGGTTGTTTCTAGTTTTGGTCTATTAACATTGGATACACACACAACCAAACACACACACCACACACACACACACACACGTATTGGATATAAGTCCTTGGTGGTTTTGTGGCAAATATCTTTTCTTACTTGCTAGAGCTTGAGAATTAAGATGTGTATGATTGGTGTACATGAGAATTTGTATAGTAGAAGCAACAAAAATAATACAATACCAGTTTAGGATTCACTATGAAATATTCCATAATATTTGATGAATTCATGTAGTGACTAATCAAATATTAATGCTATGTGAATGAAATAAGAGAGTAAAATTAAAATGGTAAGGGCAGCAGGGACTTATGGAGTCATACGAATATACCCAAATGATATAAATCAGAAAATTGAGGCACCTAGATTTCCTGGCCATTACATGTATCACATGTTTGTTTAATTTGATAAGAGTCCTTTTTTTTTTTTTAAAGAGATGAGGTTTCACTATGTTGCCCAGGCTGGTCTCAAACTTCTGGCCTCAAGAGATCCTCCTGCTTTGGCCTCCCAATGTGTTGGGATTATAGGCATGAGCCACCACGCCCGGCTGATAAGGGTCTTATAGATATGCCCACTCACTGATTAACATGCAAATAAGTAATTTTGGATATTTCCAAGTCTGCAGGTAAAGCTTCTGAAATATAGTATTGAATGACCATGGAGATCTATACAGAATGCTTTCTGATCCTAAACTAATTACGGACTTTGGGTTCTCTTCCACTACCAATCTGTGTTCACATCAGGAAAGATCTCTACCTTCTTCCTTATTTAAAGGGAAGGAATTTTCTACCAGGCCCTGGAATATGGAATAGGAATTAGTCTTTGGGGTGTGGCATCAGGGAGAAAAACCTGGTCCAAGAAGCAATTAGCAGCAGGCCTTGACAGCTGGAGTTAACCCTGTATCCAATAAAGAAATTAGTCCACATACTGAATACCAGGATATCCATCCAATTAAGTGTGGCCTTGACATTGTGCCAGACATTCTTTTTTCCTAGTTTCTGGCAATAGTATTGGTCTTTCATTTATATAAATTGTTGTAAAATTCTTACCTTCAAATTTAAGGCTTGAAAATAAATAATATGAATCATAACCTACTTTACTAGCATACTTAAGCATTATAAAAACATTTATATGTTAATTTCATTCTACCAATTTTTATTTGGTACTGTAGATAAATGCTAAACTGCCTTAAAATTATCAGAAGTACATTTTTTGTTTATTTTACTAGAAACATGAGTTATTTTTAAAATTCCTTCATTGATAGATATACAAGTTTTTCTTATCAAGCAGATAATAATTTGAACATAATATTACTTAGGATTTTACCCTAATGTGTATTGCCTTTTTATATGAGAGAATTGGATTACAGGAAGTTAACATATCTTAGAAAAATATTTTTAAGGCTAGGCAGCAGAAAAAGTAGACATTATTTAAAAAGGGGTGTAGTGGCTGGGTGTGGTGGCTCATGCCTGTAATCCTAGCAGCCTGGGAGGCTGAGGTGGGAGGATTGCTTGAGCTCAGGAGTTCGAGACCAGCCTGAGCAAGAGCGAGACCCCATCTCTACTAAAAATAGAAAAATTAGCCGGGTGGCACATGCCTGTAGTCCCAGCTACTTGGGAGGCTGAGGCAGGAGGATCGCTGGAGCCCAGGAGTTTGAGGTTACAGTGAGCTACAATGACACCACTGCGCTCTACCCAGGGTGACAGAGGAAGACTCTGTCTCCAAAAAAAAAAGATGGGGGGTGGTAACAGCAAAATGGATAATTGTAAGCACAGCTATTAGATATTTTGTAGGCTTTTGATTTTTTGAGGCTTATTGTCTAGTTCAGTCTTAAATTTATTTTTCTGATAAACAGGGCGCCAAGATTCTGTGTTACTCATTCAGCCTCAACAAAACATGCTAGTGCTGAACTGAAATTCTGGCACCTCCGTCAAGAGAAACCAAGGAAGGATATTGACCCTTTTCCACAAATGGCAACCCTCTTGCCACTAAGACCTAAATCTTGCATTCCACAGATATCTGAGATCCAGGTAGGGTATACATTGATGCTTTGATCTCCATTAAGTTTATAGTAAAATATCTATGCCTGAGTGTTTTGACACTGAAACTTAAGTTTCATCATAAACTTTTGTTACTATTGTTGTTGTTGCTAATGTACCCGCTGCAACAATTAGGAAATAAGAAAACCTACAGTCTGTTCTCAGGCATTTTTCAAAAGAAGATGTACAAATGGCCAGCAAACATATGAAAAAATGCTTACCATCACTAATCATCAGAGAAATGCAAATTAAAGCACAATGAGATACCATCTTACTCCAGTTAGAATGGCCATTATTAAAAAGTCAAAAAACAATGTATATTGGCATGGGTGCAGTGAAAAGGGAATGCTTATAAGCTGTTGGTGGGAATGTAAGTTAGTACAACCTATGTGGAGATATCAGTATGAAGATTTCTCAAAGATCTAAAAGTAGATGTACCATTTGATCCTGCAATCCTACTACTAGGCATCTACCCAAAGGAAAAGAAATCATTATATCAAAAAGACACCTGTACTTGTATGTATGTTTATCGCCCCACAATTCACAATTGCAAAGATATGGAATCAACCTAATGCCCATCAGCTGATGAGTAAATAAAGAAAATGTGTGTGTATATATACATATTAATATGTGTGTATGTACATATTAATATATGTGTGTATACATATTAATATATGTGTGTATAGTGTGTATATACATATTAGTGTGTGTACATATTAATGTGTGTGTATACACATTGTGTGTACATATTAATGTGTGTATATACATAATATATGTTTATGTGCATTAATATGTGTGTGTATATACATATCAATATATGTGTGTATACATATTAATATATATGTGTGTGTGTGTGTATACACACACACACACATATATACTATGGAGTACTACACAGCCATAAGAAAGAATGAAATAATGTCTTTTGCAGCAATTGGATGAAACTGGAGGCCGTTATCCTAAGTGAAGTAACTCAGGAGCAGAAAAATAGATGCCACATGTTCTCATTTATAAGTGGGAGCTAAACTATGCCTATGCAAGGACACAGAGTAGTATAATGGCCATTGAAGACACAAAAGGGGAGAGGGTGGGAGGAGGTGAGGGGTGTAAAATTACCTGTGGGATACAATGTACTCTATTGGGTGATGGATACACTAAAAGCCCAGATTTCACCACTATACTATATATACATGTAATGGAATTCAACTTGTACCCCCTAAATCTATTAAAATTAAAGAAAAACAACCTATAGTGTGTTCTCCACCAAGCAGCCACAATGATCCTTTAAAAATACATGATTATGTCACTCATCGGCTCAGAATTCTCCCATGGCTGTTCTCTCAGAATAAAATCCAAAGTCTTACGCAGCTATGCAAGCCCCTGCTAACCTCCTGACCTCATTTTCCACCATTCTTCTCAACTTACTCCACACCAACTGCCCTGGGCTCTTTGCTGTTCTTTGAAGACACCAAGCAAGACCCCCAGGGTTTTGTGCTTGCTGTTCGCCTTGCTTGGAGCACTCTTCCTCTAGATATCTACATGACTTGCCCCTCACTTCCTTTAGGTGTCTGCTTAAGTTCCACTTAATCAGAGGGTCTATCCTTGACTCTTCTATATAAGTGCACTCAAGTAGAATAGTATACATACCCTCTAGCACTATCTGTGCCCTTTGCCCTGCTTTATTTTGCTTTACTGTATTAATGACCATGTGATTTTCTGTTTATTACCTCCTACTAGAATGTAAGGGACTTTTCTTTGTTAAGTGCTTATTCCCAGTGCCTAGAATAGTGTCTGGCACATAATAGTTGCTTAGTAAATATAAACCGAATGAATGAGTGAGAAGTAGCAACAGCAGAATTAAAAGTAGTGAGCATTCTTTCACATGGGGAAGAGTAAAATAGCACAAAAATAAAAGGGAAGAAATCCAAAAAGAGAAGAAAAGTTAACTAACATTATAGAGAAGAAATAACCCTACATACTTGGGCATAGAGATGCAATAACTGTAGGTAAGACTTGCATTTCAATAGTAAAGAGTCTTATTAATCTTAGTAGCCTTAAAGATGTCACATAATGTTAACTGCTGTTGGCCATAGTCACACACAACCTCCTCAAAAGATTGCTTTATGTTCAAGATGTCTTATTTTAAAAGACAAGAAGATGTATAATACAATTTTAAAGTTTTACTACTACAAGTAGTGTTTTAGAGGTGGAGGGACCTTAAAATTTTTCTCTATCAGTGGTTTCTTAACCCTGGACATGTATTAGAATCACATGGAGAACTTTTTATACCATACCAGTGCCTGGGTCCCATCTTCAGAGATTCTGATTTAAGTGATCTGGAATGGGTCAGGGTCACTCTGTAAAATCAGGGGGTTGGCTTAGAGGTTCTCAACCCTGCCTGAATGTTAGAGCCACATTTTGGAACCTGCATTTTAATAAGATTCCCAGGTGATTTGTATGCCATGCACTGTTACAGGGTGGTGGTTCTCAAGCTTTAGCATACATAAGGGTCACCCTAAGAACTCCATTAAAATGGAGATCCTGGGTTCCATCCAGAGATCAAGACTCAATAGGTCTAGGGTAGGGCCCAAGGATTTGCATTTCTAACAAGCTCTCTCCCTGTTGATGCTCTTGCTGCTGTTCTGGGGACCACACTTTAAGGTAGTGTCACTTTAGTGCACTAATGTTTTCTTATCTGTTGTCTTGACATCTTCCAGACCTCCTTAGCACCGTGTGGCCTTTTGGTATGCCACTCCACTGATTAATCCTCCGGGTTAGCCCAGGTGACTTTAGTGACCCAGGCACTAAGCTAACACTCACCTTGGAGCTGTGGTGCAGGGAGCACATCATCTGATAATGTGTAAATATTTGTACAAACATAATCAAACTGAGAGTTAAGGGGGAAGAAAAAATAAGCGATGTGGTTAATGAAAGGAACTCAAAGAAGAGAACAATGCTAAAGGAGTAGGCAGAGATTAGCTTGTGTGAAAAAGTGATATAAACATGACTTCTTGTCTGTTACTGTCATCTGGCTTCCTGAACATCATTAGCATATGTTGCCATTGATGTTTTCTAGTCGGACAACTCATTCTGATCTCACTCTCTCTCTCCTTGACAGAAAACACTCTAATGAATAGAACTCAATTCCGTTTTATTTTTCCCATTTTAAAAATGAAGGTATAATTTATATACGGTAAAATTGACTCTTTTTAGTGTACAGTTCTGCAAATTTGATCAGATGTATACATTGTGTAACCACCATCACAATCACAACATGGAGCAGTTCTTTTGTACCACCCTTCCCCAAAATTCTACTGTGCCCTTTTGTCAGGTTTTTGTTTCGTTTTGTTTTGTTTTTTCCCCATCAGTTAATTTCTGGCTACTTCTAGCTTTCACCTAAGCCAAGAAGCTCAAAAAGTCTAATTTAGGCCTTTCTCTATATGATACACTTTTTAAATTTTTTTTTAAGAAAACTTTTGAAAATTATTGTGGTAAAAAACATAACATAAAACTTACCATCTTAACCGTTTTTAAGTATATGGTTCAGTAGTGTTAAATATGTTCACAATTTTGTGAAACAGATCTCCAGAACTTTTTCATCTTGCAAATCTTTTCATCTCTTTTCTCCTTCCCCTCAGCCCCTGGCAATCTCCATTCTACTTTCTCTTTCTTTGAATTTGACTACGTTTGTGTGATATACTTTAAACAATAAGCTCAGCCTCCTGTGCTAACTCTCATTTACTGAGCAGTGTTTAATTCGTGCTGTGTTCTAAATTACTAAAACAGACGTGAGCCCTGATACCTGTGAAGTTATATGTAGAATATACTTAAGTTATTCATTTTGTTTATAGAATTCTTAAAAGTTCTTAGTAGTTATTGGCTACATAGAGTATGTGTAAGATTTTATTGTTTGTTCTGGGTAATAAAACATCATAAATATATTCTTTGCTTCCCAGCAATGTATATAATATTCTAATGTAAGTTGACGTATTAGAAAAGTTTTTATGTTTGTTTTTCAAAGTATAAAAATAATAAAACTACTGTAAATTTGAAAACTGGAGAAAGAGACAAATCACTTCAGCTCTCACCTACTGTTAGACAACTACTAACTTACTTTCTCTTAGGTTTCTTCTTGTGAATTTTTTGTTTTCGTGAACTTATACTTTTGTATTCTGATTATTTATTTTATCATCAGTATTTTTCCATGTGTCATCATTTTTATAACCACTATTTTTAAGTATTGCATAATGTTACATTTATGTATATCTCATACTCAGGTAATTGTTTCTGTCTCCTCCATTTGGACATTTAGTTGTTTATAGTTTTATTGATTCATGCATGTACATCTCATATTCTGGATTTAAATTGTTAACTTTTAGCATAAAGAACTTTTAAGAATGGCCCCATGGGGGAAAAAAAAGAATGGGAAAAAATAACCATGAAAATAAAATGTCCAAAATGGAAGGAAATAGTGCTGGTATAGATCCATCCCTTCTTATGGACAATGGGTATCTTTGTTTCATTTCCCTGCTTTGTGACCCCTCTCTCTCTCACACACACACACACACACACACACACACACTAGCTGTAATACCTATTCAGTTATAAAATAAAGAAAAGTTTTTGCAAAGTTCTTCATCCAGGAAAGAGTCTTTTTTCACATTGGTGGAAGTACAGATATATAAGCCTTTAGCTCTTTCCTTATAGTCTAAATTACTGTTGGACTTCACCTTGCTGGTTGCATAAAAGTGGGAGTTGGAGAAGGAGAAAGTTTCTATTCTAGTGGGAAGCGTGGTAGGAGGTAGAGGGAGGGAAAAGTTCCTCTAGTGAGTTGAACAAATTTGCGATATGTGTGCAGAGCTATATACTTTATTCTCTCTCCTTTTTTTTCCATTTTGCTTGTTTTTCATTTTGTTCATTATCTTACTACCTTTTAGAAAGAGGAATTCAGCTTATTACAACCTCCTAAATCTCCCAAGAAAGCACCTAGAGTAAAAACAGCAACTCAAAAACCTTGGAAGAATGAGTCTTTGTATCCGGTTTCTTCTAAGAATGATGTGATTGAGAAAGGGTAGGTGCAGCTTTTTGTGTATCAGTTGCTTTTCTGCAATGGTAAGATTTTTGAATAATTTAAAATCTAAATAGAAATTGAAGACTAGTACATTGATTTTTTTTTTACATGGGTTCTTATATTTCAGTGATATGTATTAGAGGCTTATACTTTCCATGCATACTCTAAATTAGGAGTAGAATTCCAGATATTAGTAATTTTAAAGAGACAGTGCCTCTGGTCTCCAGTCTGTCATGAGCTGTACAATCAATAATTCTCTGAGAAGATTGCCCTCTAATTCTTATTTGGCTCTATTCAATAATTCAATATTTCTCAAATTTGAGAACTTGTAAGACTGTCAAGAATATTATCTTGTTTAGTATGGTATATTATTTTATTCATTTAGATTTGCCCACTTATTTACCCTTTTCATTGTTCTTTATTTCCAACGGGGTTATTTTTCTTTAGCCTGAAGAATACTTTTCGGTATTAACTTTGAATTATTTTATTTTATTACATGACCAGGGAATGAATAATTTTTATTATTACTTCACTTTCATTCTTTTATTATTGATATAAAACTCACTTGACATAAAATTCACCCTTTTAATCATATTCAGGTGTACAATCAGTGATTTTTAGTATATTCCCAAAGTTGTACAACCATCACTACTATATAATTCCAGAACACTTCATCATGCCCAAAGTAAGCTCCATACCTATTAGCAGTCACTCTGTGGTCCTTCTCCTCCAGCTCCTGGGAATTATTCTTCTGTACCTGTGAATTTGCCTATTCTGGACATTTTGTAAAAATGAAATACATACATATACATGTGTGGCCTTTTGTATTTGTCTTCTTTTATTTAGCATAATGTCTTCAAGATTCATTGTGTTGTGGTCACTTTCATTATTAAATATTTTTGTTGGGTATAAAATTATAGATTGGTAGCTATTTTCTTTTAGCACTTACTAAAAGTTGTAGTTTTCTAGCTATCAATGTTTCTGTTGAGATACTAGTTGTCAGGCTAATTGTTCTGTTGAAGATAAAATACCTTTTTCTCCTTTAGGATTAAAGGGTATGAAATGAAATGAAACGAAGATATCCTGCTATCCTGCTTTAGGATTATGTTTGTTTGTTTGTTTGTTTTTGTGGTTTTACTCTGATGTGTTTAGGTGTAGGTTTCATTTTATGTAGCCAACTTGCAGTTATTAGATCTTTGGCTTTGATGTCTTTCATCAGTTTTAGAAAATTATCAGCTATTATCTCTTTTGATATTGCTTCTAACCCACTGTTTCTCTCCTCTTATTCTGGAATTCCAATGACATGTAAGTTAGACTGTCTCAATTTATCCCCTAATATCCTGTCTTCTGTATTCCTTCCTATCATCTCATTGTGCTTTATTCTAGGTATTTTTGTTATCATCCAGTTCACTGTTTCTCTCTTTAACTATATCTAATCTGCTCTTAATTACATCTATTGAGTTTCTAACATTAGTTATTGTATTTTTTATATCTGTAATTTCTCTTTGGTTCTTTTATAGATATGTTATGTCATGTTTTAGAGTTTCCAGTTCTCTGCTGAAATTCTCAGTCTTCTGCTTTATCTCCTTGATCATAGTTGTTTAACATCTGTGTCTGATATTTTTAATATCTGGAGCTCTTGTGACTCCTTTCCATTGTTCTGCTTTTAGCTGGTTTTTGTTGTTGTCTTGTCTGCTCTTATGTCTTGTTTTTGTTCATTTTATGCTATACCTTTTATTTGAAAAATTGTGTGCAGAATTTATTTGAAGCTTAGGTTTTACATTGTATTTTTCTAGAAGGGCTTTTTTTCTTTGCTTTTTCCGGATAATTCAAGCACTAGTAATCTTCCATCATCTTAATCCAATTCCAGGGATTTTTATGAGCCAACAAAACAACTCAAAGTTATGCTGCAGTGTATGCAAGGATTGATTTACTTCTAGTATACTCTTACTACTAGGGTGCAGCCCTTGGAGTTCCCAACCAAAAGTATGAATGAAGAATTTATCGGTGCCTGTGACTCTGTTAAACATGCTACTAAGTTCACTAGATGCTTTTCATTATCAGCAAACTCTCAGGATAAAGCAACCTCAAGTGCTGAAGTCACCTATGTGAATTTTTATCCCTTGGGTTTTGACTCAATAATTCTTGACTACATTGTTAGCACTTAGAAGCCTTCAAGCAAATTTATTTTTGTATTTTTTTCAGCTTACTCAGTTGTCTTCAATGTGAGGTTGATCCAAATCATCTTGCCTGCTATTTCCAAATGTAGCAGTTAATGAGCTTTTATGGTGTTGATACTTTGTTTGCAATGTATCAGTTAATTCTTTCCTGCATGGCCATGAAGAAGGCATTATCTTCAGTTTTCAGGTGATGAAACAAGTGAAAAGACACAGGCATGAGTTGAGAGAAAAGCTGACTTTTGAAAACTACACTATACGTTGTTATGGCTAGAATATAGAGTATTACCGTGAAAGCAGGAGATAGGCTAAAGAGATAAATGAGGTTCAGAATGTGAAATTTCTTATCCATCACATTAAGGAATTTGGAGATTATTTTCTATGCACTAGAGAATAACTGGAGAGTTTTTTGTGTCATTTATTAAAATTACATTATTTTATTTAAAAAATTGGATATATACACATAGTTCAAAAATAGTGGCAAGCTATATACATTTATTCTGTACCTTTTTTGTTTTTTAATTTTTTATTAATATATCTTGGAAGTTTTTTCCAAGATATATTAGGTATATCATAATCTATTTTGATTCTTGTTCTTATTCTTGTCATTTTGTCTCCTCTTATGTCTGGTTCTTTCATTTTATACCAAGCATTTTATTTGTACTCTATTCATGGACATGATATTGTTTCCAAAATTTTTTGCTATTACAAACAATGTTGCAGTGGATATTATTGCACATTTCTATATTTCTCACACACACACATATATATATCTGTAGGATAAATTCCTAAAAGTAGAATTCTTGAGTCAATGTTCATGTGCTTTTTAAATTTTGCTAGATATTACCAAATTGTCTTTCATAGGAGTTTGTAACAATTTATTTAATACTCCTGTCAATAAGAGTGCCTTTTTTACCATACCATCACCAACACAGTATGCATTACTTTTGCTAACCAGAAAGGTTTTAAAAATGGTATTTCTTATTTTTATTGAAGTTGAACATTTTTTCATGTGTATAAGAATTATTTTACATTATTTCCTGTGAACTTGCTACCCTCAGAAGGAGGAAAAGCAGGATTGGAGGAGGCAGATGATGAGTTCAGTTTAGGGTGCTGCCTAGGTGAGTGTCCCAGTGTGTACTACAGTATCTGGCACATAGTATGTGTTCAATTAATATTTGTTGAATGAATGAATATAGAGCTGAAGGTACTCTTGAAGGCTGAGATAAAACTACATTGGGTTCCAATTTCTCGACATCCTTGACAACACAAATTTTTTTGTGTTGAAAATGTGAATTATGTCTCAATAAAAAAGTTAAAACTACATTAGGATGTATTTATACATTGGGATACACATGTCCAAAAGAGTTGAAATATAGCTCTGGAGCCCAGGAAGAGATCAACTATATGTAAAAAAATTTGAGAAGCTTTACACTTTAGGGGGTAGTTGAAGCTGTGGGAATGGATGAGATGATCATGGGAGAGAGAGAAATATATAATGAGAAGAACTAAGTTATCAAGCTTTACAGTAAAGGCAGAGAATAGGAGCCAGAAGAAAAGACAAGAAGGAGTAATCTGAGAGATGGTAGATGCACATACGGGAAAGAGTGGTGTCATGGAAGCCAAGGGAAGAAAGAATTTTAAGAGGATGTTAAGTGTTGCACAGTAGTCAAGATAGTAGTAGTAAGTGTTCATTGTATTTATTAATGATGAAGTTATTGACAAGATATTTACAAAGATAAATTTCAAGAGTCAGAAGCCAGATGACAGTAGCTGGAAGAATATATTGAAAGTGAAGAGGAACCAATTAATACAGACCACTCTTCTTTTAACTTTTAATTATGAGATGATTGTAGATTTGTATGTAGTTGTAAGAAATGATGTAGAGAGGTCCCCCATACCCTTCATTCAGTATCCCCAATGGTAATAGCTTGCATAACTATAGTACAGTATCAGATCCAGGAAATTGGCATTTATAAAAATCCATCTCCCTTATCATATTTTTTGAGTTTTATGTGCACTTGTGTGTGTGTTTAGTTTTATACTATTTGATCACAGGTGCACTTTCATGTGACTGTTACCACAGTGGAAATACCAAACAGTTCCATCATAAGGATCTCTTGTGCCACTGTTTTATAGCCACAGCCACTTCCCTCCCTTCCCCTTCCTCTAGCCACTGGCGGCTACTAATCTGTTCTCCATCTCTATAGTATTTTTAAAAAATTTTTGTAGAGACGGTGGTCTCACTATATTGCTCAGTCTGGTCTCAAACTCCTGGCCCCAAGTGACCTTCCCACCTCAGCCTTCCAATGTGCTAGGATTACAAGTGTGAGCCACTATGCCTGTCCTCCATGTCTATAATTTTGTCATTTCAAGAATGTTATATAAATGGAATCATAAAGTATGCAACCTTTTGAGATTGGCTTTTTTTTTTTTACTCAGCATAATTCCCTTGACATTTATCCAAGTTGTTGCATGTATCCATAGTTTGTTCCTTTTATTGCTGAGTAGTATTAGATAGATTACTCTTTTTTAAAGATTGGATTTAAAAATTTGGAATAAGTGAGAATAAAAATTAAAAGTAACTGGATTTAGGGGAGAGCATTTTTGTTAAAGTTATTCCTAAGCATTTTGTTCTTTTTGAAGCTATTGTGAATGGAAATGTTTTCTTAATTTCATTTTTGGACTGTTCATTGCTAGTGTATAGAAATTAAATTTTTAAAATATTTATCTTGTACCTTGTGACCTTACTGAACTTATTTATTAGTTCTAGTAGTTTTTTTAATAGACTTCTTAGGATTTTCTATATACAGGAGCATATCATCTAAGAACAAAGACAGTTTTTAATTCTTTCTTCTTGATCAGAATGTCTTTTATTTCCTTTTCCTGCCTAATTACCTCAGTTAGCACCTCCAGTACAATGCTAAACAGAGTGGTAGGAGCAAACTCCCTTGTTTTGTTCCCAGTTTTAGGGTGAATTCAACCTTTTGCCATTAAGTATGATGTTAGCTGTTTTTCATAGATTCTCTATTATGTTAAGGAAGTTCTTTGTTGAAGTTTTTATTTTGTTTTTAAATCATGAATTTGTGTTGGATTTTGTCAAATGCTTTTTCTGCATCTATTAAAATGATCATGTGGTTTTTGTTCTTTGTTGATATGGTGTATTGCATTAATTGATTTTTAGGTGTTAAGCCAACTTTATATTTCTGAGATAAGCCCCACTTGTTCATGGTATATAATCCTTTGAATATTCTTCTGGATTCAGTTTGCTAGTATTTTGTTGAGGATATTTGTTTCTATATGTATGAGGCATATTCTGTAGTTTTTTTTTTTTAAAGATATTTTTGGCTTCAGTATATGGTAATAATGCCTCATAAGATGAGTTGGGAAGTATCCCATCCTTTTCTAGTTTTGGAAGAATTTGGGAAGAACTGATATTGGTTCTTATTTAAGTAATTGATAGAATTTACCAGTGAAGCCTTTTGGACCTAGGCTTTTCTTTGTGGGAAGATTTCAAATTATTGATTTAATCTCTTATTATAGGTCTATCCAGGTTTTCTATTTCTTTTTGAGTCATTTTTGGAAACTGGTGTCTTTCTAGGAACTTGTCCATTTCATTGAATTACTTAATTTATTGACATACAGTTGTTCATAGTACTCCTTCACAATCCTTTTAATTTCCATAAGGTTAGTATGATGTCTCCTCTTTTATTCCTGATTTAAGTAATTTGAATCTTCTCTTTTTTTCTTGGTTAGCTAAAGGTTTGTCAATTTTGTTGATCTTTTCAAAGGACCAACTTTTGGTTCCTTTAATTTTTTTTTGTTTCTTTATTTTCTATTTCATTTCTTTCTATTCTGATGTTTATTTTTTCCTTCTTTCAGCTGGCTTTGGGTTTAGTTTGTTCTTCTCTTTCTAATATCTTAAGGTGGAAGGTTAGGTTATTGATTTGAGATCTTTTTCTTTTCTAACGTAGGCCTTTACAGCTATAAAATGTCCCTCTAAGCATTGGTTTAGCTGTATCCCATACATTTTGGTACATTCTGGTTTTGTTTTCATCAGAAAGGATATTTAAAAGGTGGAGAGACTTGAGTCTGTTGATATGAGTAGAGTGGAATCCAGTGGAAATGGGAAGGTTGAAGATACATGAGAAGGAAAGAATGTCTCCATTTTCAAAGGAGAATAGAGAGAAGGGTTCAAGAACAAAGGTATTGAGATTAACCATGGACAGGTGCAGCACCTGTTCCTGAGATGAGAGGGAAAGAAGGATGGGTGCAGGTGAATATGTTTATTGATCATTTAAGAATGCTTTCAGCTGCAAATAACAAAAAATCTGAGTAACAATGGCTTAGGTGAATTGAGCTTATTTTTCTCAAGTAACAAGAAATCTGAAGGTAGGCAACTGCCAATACTGGTTCAATGGATCACGAGTATTAGGCCCTGAATCTTTGTATTGCTCTGGGCTATCGCTCATGGTCAGTGGTGTTGCAGCTCCTGACATCAGGCTTTCAAGTCAGAAAGAAGGGGGAAGGGCGATTTCCATTAACCCTCTCGCTTTTGTCAGGAAAGTAAGCTTTCTTAGAAGTTCTCCAGCAGATTTCATTTTATATCTCATTAGTCACAACTCTATCACATGGCTAGCTCTCTCTGCAAGGGAGTCTTGGAAAATCAATGTTTAGCTTTTTCAGGATCTCAGTGGTGCTGTGTATAGAAACATGTAACTGGGAATGGTCGTTGGGTTAGCCAACCAGTTAACCATGTCTGCCACACGGGGGAGTGGAAATTGAAGCATGTTGTACCAACATTTTGTGTGAGAAGAACGTGCAAGGTCATCTGCTAGTGGACTGGGGTGGAGGTAGATTGGTGAGATGGAATGGGCATGTTTTATGGAGCTAGAAAATAAGGTGTAGAATAACTGCAGTGGGGCATGGGAGAGGGAGTTGGATGGGAAAATGTAAAAAGATAATGTGCAAAGTCATTAGTTTAACTCCAGAGTCTTCCATTATCTCACCCCAAACTGATCTATGTAATTCCCTATGAATCTTACCTGTTTTGAGGATTAAATATTATAATATGAATTATATCTAGCACAGTGGTATATAGTATATAGTGTTCACACACTCAGGTATATACACAGAATATATCTCCTACTAATTTTTCAGGAAAAATTTCATTTCTTTAATATAGGTTGAAGGAACTTTTCATTCTCATACTCTCGTAGTATTTATTATCCATCCCCGTCATTTGGCATCTATAATATACTCTCTCAAATTCATTCACCCAGGAGTTATTTTGAGAGTTGTCTTTTGGTATAACTATGCCTCATTTTCTGAACCCACTTCTTTAGGGCTGGAACGGATGTGATGCTTTTTTTTCTCTCTGATTCTCTCACATTGCTCAGAAATGCTTCTAAGATTTGGTGCCATGTATGCCAAAAGTACTTAAAATTTGTTTATCAATTAGTTCTCATCTCTATAATTTAGGTCAAGGTGCATGTCAGAAAGCAAAGTTATTCATTTAACATCTTTTACTGACATTTCTGAATGTCTGAAGCCCCAGCTGGATCAAAGATACACTTACACAGAAGAACCCAAGGTAAGTATTTGGAGGACTGAATACCCTGATTTCTCATTTAACTGATCAATGCTCCCTGGTTTTAGAGAATTTTTATTGATTTACCATAGTATTTTTTCCTTACTAAGCAAAAAATTTGATTTTTTTCCTTGCCAAAGGATTTTTACACAATAATTTCTCCTGTGTTTCCTTTGTAGTACCATGCTGCTATATTCTTCATTGATTACTGTTTTCAAAAACAACTGTATTCTGGTTTTGGTATGATGATACCTCAAACACAAAATAAGACCCTCTAGTATTTTTATTAACTTTTTAACACTTGATTAAAAATAGTATTTGATGTTACGTTTTATAAGTCCAGAATTTTAAAATGCAAGGTATCTCCCGAATGCAAGCTACTCTGATAACATGGATTTAATGTACCAGTTTTAGATGAAAATTTCACATTCCCTAAGGATTATATGTAAGGTAGAAACCTCAGCAGTCCCAATATAGTCTGAACACTTAGCTATAATTTCATGTAACTGTTTATTTTATTCTAAGCAAATAGTTTTCCTTTTCTTCTAATTGCAATTTTTTCCTTACTAAATAATGATTTTTTAGTTTGGAATGCTGATAGTTAAACATCATAAAAACATTAAATTCTCACCTCAGAATTTGTTTAGCAGGCAGATAAAGAAGGAAGTAGAAAGACAGTATGACAAAGAGAGCAAGAACCTTACTTAAACCCTAAATTGTTCCTACCACACTTGTATTAAGATTACAAAGACAAAACAAATAGCAAAGAGTTAAAGTGAATAGTAGATGCCTTTTCATACTCTGGAGTCACTCTTGTGCTTGGAGAAATAGCCAGCTTTCTGTGTTTCAAAAATCATATTAGGGTTGCCAGCATTGTTGGCAGAGAAGCCCATAAACAGCAAAGTTTTATGAGAACTTATACTGCCATTTACACTGTGCAGGCCATGACCTGTACAGGGCAAGACTGTCCAAAGAGGGACCCCCTAAGGACAGTTAATGAGCAGCACTGAGAGGCCTTGAAGATAGTTCCTTTTATAACCCTTTTGTAGCTATAATAGCAGCACCTCAAGGCTAAAATAGCAGTAAATATGTAGGAAAGAGGCCACCAACACAGATTTGGAAGATCCTAAAATTATGAAAATAATTGAGGTTGGGAAGTTGCTTCAACATTAAGTTTGAAATCAGATTGGTTAATAATAGAATGAATTCTGTTGCTATGGTTGGGCTCCATAAATGAATCTTACATGACAGATGCAAACATACTGCATTAATTACATATATGATACAAAAATAAAATAGTCCAGTGGGAAAATGAGAGCCTGGCAGAATTTATGAAACCCTCTTATGCAATGCCATAAAAAATCACAATGTGTTCGGGTGGATAATGGACTTCTGTTTTGTTATCTAGGTTAAAACCATGTTAGATGTTGGAACTTTGGGAGGATTTGACATGGAAAACTTGTTGCAATCTTTGTATGTAGAAAATAGAGCTGGATTCTTCTTTACTAAATTCTGTGAGCATTCGGGGAACAAGGTAACAAAGAATTATTTAAAATCTGACTTTATAATTTTACTTCATTTAAAAATAAGAGGTGTTGAAATAATTCAGTGCTCAAAAAATTATATTTGTTAAAATTCCCATCTCTGGTAAGAAAATTCATACTTAATATTTAGTAAAAATTTAAACATCTCAATTATAATTCTTTTTGGTTCACTATCCTACTAAAATTACAAAGAAAAGTAAAATAGAGATAGACAGGGATTGACTTGCGTGACTAACAATAGTTTCTTTTCATATAATTTTATTTCAATATAATATATTTTAGATTCAGAGTTGATTTCTGTCAATCCTTTAATTGTTAATAATTCTAACAATTACAAGTTACAATGCATAGTAGCAAAATTATTTCCTTTTTTTTTTTTTTTTTAAAGAAATGGAGTCTCACTCTGTCACCCACGCAGGCTGCTGGAATGCAGTGACATGATGATCATAGCTCACTGTAACCTTGAACTCTGGGGCTCAAGTGACCCTCCCACCTCAGCCTCTTATCAAATATTTTTTTTAAATCACAATCAGTCTTCATTTTGCTCAAATGTAAAGTATTTAACTGGCCAATTATTAGAGTAGTGTTTGGTTCTGCTGTGATATACATTTGCCCATATATATCAAAATACCTTAAGATTTTGGTTTCATACCAGAATTATGTGGTTGCTCTTTAACCATTAACTGTTAATAGAATGCTTACTATTTTAATGGCCAATTATGTGAGTGGCATACATGCAAAAATATAATGTTGTAGCAACAATACCAATAAATATTTTGTATATGGCCAGTTTGTGGTAGATTAGAACGATCTTAAATTGAACCTGATTTATGGTAACAGCAAGGAGCTCAACAATCACTTGTATTTGAAATTAGAGCCTTGGAGAGCTTTAATAATTGGGTGGTAATAATTTATGTACTTTTTCCATCTGCAGTTGTGGAAGAACAGTGTGTACTTTTGGTTTGACCTACAGGCTTATCATCAGCTTTTCTACCAGGAAACACTTCAGCCTTTTAAAGTATGCAAGCAAGCACAAGTAAGTAGTAAATAATGTTGGTTCAGTGTGAATCTCTAAATACACAGAGAAACAAAAATTTGTGTAGTCCCAAACAAGAGAAATCTGGGACTGCACACAAAAAGGCAGCAGTTAAATTTTTGCCATGGGATTACTTTATTTAAATGCCAGCAGAATATTGTTTTATGATCTGATTTATGGGTTTTCAGTTTTATCTATTTTATTTGGTTTCCTTCATTTTCTCTTTGCTGCCAACTACTTGTTCTTCCAATAAAGAACATCTCATCTTTTTTTCTAATTTATACCTTTCTTGGTTTGGTTGTGAGTGATTTAAAAGAGAACCCTGAGAGTGGACTTGTAATGAATCACTGAAGTGATTGGGAGCAGAGACATTGACCAGTGTTGTTCTCTGAGCTTCCTGCACACATCAGCTGGTGAGCACACTGGGCTGTTGACCTGTCTAAAGGGCAGGAAAGGATGTTGACTGACTCTCTGTGGTTCAAGCCCCATGTTGTTGCCTAGGCTTCTGTGCTACACAGCATATAAGACAGACACTCAGTGGAGGAAAGAATGTTTCAAGACCACTTTGAAGCAAAATAGAGGAGCGTGGAATAAAAAATAGAGGAGGAAGAACAGAAGATTCCTACAGGAGAGATGGAGAGAGTAGCCTCTTTTGGGGGGAGGAAGGAAAGGGTACAGAATTATGACTCAAGCTGACTTTTCAGTTTTTTATTCTTAGGCTCTTCTGATGTTTTCTGGAGGGGTTTCCAAGCCTAGAAAGCTGGTAATCTATATCTGTTGTCACTTAAGTGATTTTATAATCCAGAATAACCCCACTCTAGAGGACCTCCCCCTGAACAATGCTAAGGAAAATAGCTTTGTCATTTTATTTATTATCTTACAATCTTATCCAGGATATCAGAGCATACTGCTGGATGTTTGTTATTACTTCCACTACCCTGAATCTGGCATTAATAACTTTGCTTTGTAAATCAGCTGACAGAGCTTTGTACTTTTTACTGTGAGAATAAGGGCTTCGGCTCCTATATAGCCCAGATCTGTCTCCACGAAATCATGAAATTATATCTCTAATTTAACAGTACTATTTTCTGAGACCACACAGTTGACTGCTCTGCTTGTTAATCCTTTACCTGGAATTTTCTGTTTATCCTCCTTCTGCTAACCTATTGCCCCTGTCTGCTAAAGTACCATCCATTATTTTTATTATGTTTTCACTGCTACAAAGAGTACTCCTTCAGAAATCTTCAGCTGCTCAATTAAGTGGGTTTTTTTTGGTTAATAATCACCATATTTCCATGTACTTGTAAGAAAGGAAATTCTGTTTGAGCTTGGTAGACTTTTTAATTCTTAGTAATGGTATTATTCAACTAGCAATAAGTGGTTATAAAACAGGACACAGACAGATTTGGTTATTCAGAGATGGATTATTCTGTTTTGGAATTATCAAGGCCTATAAACTTTTTATCCTTTTCTAGGTTCTCTTTTGAGGAATCAAAGCAGGGTGAGAGAAGGAGAACAATGGAGACATTTGCTTTTAGGGATCAACAGGGAGAAATAAAAGGAGAAAATCCATGTGATTTTTGATGTATTTGCTTTTTACATCTATGGTTACTTTTTATTTTTTGGTTAGAAGCAATTGTCTGAATTGGTTTAGGTTTTAATTATCCAAGGTTTCTGTGCCTCCAGATACAAGAATTGCCTGTAATACCATAATCCTCTTGATTTATTTCAAAGTATGAAATACCATTTATTTCTTTATAATAGAAATATTATATGGCTTTATTCAAGGGTACATTTAAAATATAGATCTTTGGATTGATAATGCCAATGGCAGAATACAATCAGCTGGCATTATGTTAAAGTTGCTATGAACTTGATTTTATATTGTTTTAAAACATCTGCTCAGTTGTGTGCTAGGAGACTGAGAATTGATTTCAAGGGATTTATATGATATTCTATCCACATACCCTGAAATTTTATTGCCCCATGGAATATTATAGAAATAGCTGTAGGCAGACTAGATGTGGGAGTTGGGGTGTCAGTAACAGTGATTTCGTGTGACTAAAGAGTCCAAGAGTTTGAACTGCTATCTTGGGCACACCCTGAAGATTTCATTTCGTGGCTTCACGATAGAATAGTACACAGTTAATATTCTGAAATAAAAGGAAAAAAAAAAAGAATAGTACACAGTTAGAAACCAATTTAAATGGTCTTGGCAAGGAGAAAGGGGATCACCACCATAGTGTAGAGATAAAATCTTTGACGTTAGCTACAGCTTGCCAGGGGACCATATCCCACTGCTAAGATTTGGAGGCTAGATTGTTACCACAGATAGTGCTACAGCTTTTTTGACATTACATACTTGCTTCAGTGAGAGAGCACGACAACAGAATGCAACAGACCTGGGTACCACTGTCTGGTAACTTGTGAAATCTTTCAAACAAACTATCCCAGCAAAAGCTATGCATTTAGAATCTACCACTCTCCACAGCACACACATTGAGATGTAAGTTAAGTGAACATGTCTGATACATAAATATAATTTTATACATCTTTACAAGTATATATACACAAAATTAAAAAAATAAAAAAAGGGAAAGAGGAAGAGAGAAAAACAGTAAAAATTAGAGTCTAGAAGAAGAATTATATGGAAAATGTAAGAATTAATGAGTGAAGAGGGTAGGTAAGAATGAAATGGAAATGAGAAATAAGAGAATTGCTGGGTAAATTCACAGCACTTTTACCACAGAGTACTATTTAATATAATGATATTCTTGCAGCCATTGAGATTTTTGCCTTATTGAATTGGACATCTGGGTAATACACTGTTATTTTAATGTATAACCTAGATCAGAGGCTATATGATATAGAAGGAAAAAAAAATCACAGAACTTGGGAGTTGAAAGACATGAATTTGTCACATTCTGCTAGTTACTAGCTGGGTAAACTTTGTCAAGTCAGTCAGTTTTAATAAGCCTTGGTTTTGTGTTCCATAAAATGTAGGTAGTGATAGTGTTTTACGTTTTATTTCCCTGTACTGGTTTGGAAATTATATACTCTATTTCTATTTTTACCCTTGTAACTTTAACATGCATACTGAATTAGTAAAGTCTAAAATTAATCATTGTCTTTTTCCTCCTCTAAAACAATTCAAGGATCCTAGAACACTTTAATTTTACTATACCTTGCCCATTTTACATATAATTTTTGTATAATATTTTTGTTAATTTTGTCTTATACTCTCCAAGTAGTCATCTTTTTTTAAGTACTGTCAATACTTGCTTCAATTTATTCATAAACAAATATTTGCCTACTATTGCCTTTTGCATCACACTCCTTCCTTTGGGAAGAATATCCTTTAGTACTTTTTTCATTAGAGTCTACTAGTGGTAAAAATATCTCAGGTTTGGTTTGTCTAAAAATGTCTGTCATATTCTCTTATTGGTGATTTAGCTGAATATAGAATTCTAGGTTGACAGTTTTCTCTCAGCACTTTGAAGATACTGTTTTTATTGTCTTCTGGCTTCTTTAGTGTTACTGAAGAGTCTGTTGTTGCTCCTTTGTAGGAGGATGCTTTTACTCACTGTTTTCACGAACTTCTCTTTGATTTTGGTGTTCTGTATTTCATTTCGATGTGTTTACTACAATTATCTTTCTTGGGTTTAAGTTGCTTCGCCTTCCATTCATTCTGGAAAATCCTCAGCTATTATTTCTTTCAGTCTTTCTACTTCTCCATTTTCTGTATTCTACCATTCTGTATTCCCTGTCTGAGCAATGTTGGTGCTTTTCGATGTAGTCATACATTGCTTAATGACAGAGATAGATTCTGAGAAATGTGTCATTAGGTGACTTTGTCATTGTATGAACACCATAGAGTGTACTTATGCAAAGCTAGATGGGGTAGCCTACTACACACCTAGATTATAAGGTATAACGTGTTGCTTCTAGGCTACAAACCTGTGCAGCATGTTACTGTGCTGAATACCATAGGCAGTTGGTTGGAACACAATGGTAAGTGTTTGTGTATCTAAATTTAGAAAAGATAAAGTAAAAAATATGGTATAAAAGATAAAAAATGATACATCTGTATAGGGCACTTACCATGAATGAAGCTTGCAGGACTGGAAGTTGCTCTGTGTACATCAGTCAGTGAGTGATGAGTGAATACAAAGGCCTAGGACATTACTGTACACCACTGTAGACTTTATAAACACTATATACTTAGGCTAAATTTATTAAAAAATATTTTTTCAATAATTAACCTTAGCTTACTGTAACTTTTTTACTTTATAAACTTATAATTTTTAAAAACTTTAAAATTCTTTTGTAATAACCCTTAGTTTCTTAGCTTAAAACACAAACACATTGTACATCTGTACAAAAATATTTTTTCTTAATATCTTTATTATATAAGCTTTTTTCTATTTAAAATTTTTTTTTACTTTTTTAACTTTTGTTGAAAACTAAGACACAAACACACACATTAGCCTGGATCTACATAGAGTCAGGATCACCAATATCACTGTCTTCTACCTCCATATCTTGTCTCCCCGGTAAGGTTTTCAGGGGCAATAACATACATGAAGCTGTTATCTCCTACGATAACATTATCTTCTTCTGGAATACCTCCTGAAGGACCTTCCTGAGGCTGTTTTACAGCTAACTTCTTTTTATATAAGTAGAAGGAGTACACTCTAAAATAATGATAAAAAGTATAGTAAATAAATAAACCAGTAACATAGTTGCTTGTTATCATTATCAGGCATACTATACATAATTGTATGTGCTATCCTTTCATATGACTGGCAGTGCAGTAAGTTTGTTTGCACAAGCATCACCACAAACACATGAATAAAGTGTGCACTACGACATTATGATAGCAACAGTGTCACTAGGCAATAGGAATTTTTCAGTTCCATTACAGTCTTATGGGACCACCATTGTATATGCAGTCTGTCATTGAACAAAACATTTTTTTATGCAGCACATGACTATATCTTACATCTCTCTTAACCTCTATTTCAAGTTTTTTCATCTTTTAATATCTGTGTTGCATGTTGTAAATGGAAATAGATCAATTTCCTTTGATCTCTTTTTCAGTTCATATATTATTTCTTCAGCATATTTTATTCTGCTATTTAACTTGCCCATTCAGTTAAATCATTTTAGGAATTATGTTTTTTATTATTAAACAGTATATTTGTGTTTTACAAATCTTCCTGCTGTTTTCCTTTTTGTATTTTTTTCTCATGTTTTTTATTTCCTCTTTTATGTCTTTAATCATTCTAAACATATAGTCTGTAGCTGTGTTGTCTATTCTTGCATAACAGTATTATCACAAACTTTGTGGCTTAAAACAACACACATTTATTATCTGACAGTTTATATGGGTCAGAATTCTGGGCACAGCTTTGCTGGGTCCTCTGCAAGATGTTGGCCGGGCTGATTTCTCATCTGGGGCTCATGTGGGGAAGGGTATGCTTCAGTGTTCACATGGTTGTTAGCAACATTCAGTTCCTGGCAAACTGCCAGACTGAGAGCCTCAGCTTTTTGCTGGTTGTCAGCTAGAGGCCACTCTCAGCCCTGTGCCATGGGGCCCAATCCATATGTCAGCTCACATTGTGGCAGCTTGCTTCTCCAAGCCAGCAAAGGGAGAGTTTCTTAGCAAGACAGGCATCATCATCTTATGATTACATGTAATCATGTACATATTACACCACTGCTGTATTCTCTTGGTTAGAAGCAAGCCACATGTTATGTGCACAGCCGGGGGAAGAGTATTATGAAAGGGCGTGAATATCAGGAGACCCTGTGTTCATGGGGGCCACCTAGAGTCTAGCTGCCACAATATTCAATAATTCTATGATTTATAGTTCTTGGAAAAACTAATTCTGCTATTTATTAGTTCTACTGGCATAGTGGTTTCTTGTGTGTTTTGTAATTTTGAATCATGAGCTCTTTAGTGGGGTTTTTATCTATGCTGCTTCTGCTAGGCACATTTCTCATCCAAGATGAGAAATTAGCCAAGTGTAAACTTGAAAACCAAACCCATATAATGGTAAACTAACAATATTGAATTCTCAGGAGATTTTTTTTTCTTTTGCAAACAGTCCAGGCCAATATAAGCAAAATTTTTCTTTTTTCTTTCTTGCTTTCTTTTTTTTTTGTCTCCTAGGTTTGGTAGGTATAAAGAAGCTTGCTTTTCTGGTGCTTACTATGAGTATTAAATAAGAAAACATGTAACTGCTTCTTGCAGAGACATCCTTTTCTGTTATTTTGGCAGTCTATATTATTTGAAGACCCTTCCTCTATAAAGTACCTAGAAATACTGGATAAAATATAACAAATATCCTTTTAAATGCCTGGCTGAGACAGTAAAGGAGATCACCAGGAATCAAAATTAAGGATTATAGTGAAAACCAGGGTGATAAGCATGAGCTGACACTGGGACTGCCATGGGGTAAACCAAGGGTGCAGGTTATAAGGCCATGGGGTACAGGGAACATGACCCTGGGCCCTCATGAGGTGAAAAAGTTACACTAAGCCCCCCATATATGCCAAGGTCCATGAATGGTTGTACACAAAGTGAAACTTGGAATAGAAAATAATATAATATATATTTTAATTTATAAAAAATATATTTTTTTCTACTTTACATTTCACTTTGTATATAATCCACAGTAAGCATATGAGGTATTTTATTCTAATTTTTTATAGATAAAAGGAAACTAGATCTCTGAGATATTAATTTTGCCAAGGAGACATAGCTAGGGACAAAACTAAGCTCAATCTCAAGATAAAGAACCTGACTTCAGTGTTATACTTTGCATTCTCTAGTATATGAAAGTTCTCATGTCCACCTCATAGGATTGTTGTAAGATTGCACAAGATAATGTAGGTGGCTGGGTGTGGTGGCTCACACCTGTAATACCAGCACTTTGGGAGGCCGAGACAGGAGGATTGCTTGAGGCTAGGAGTTTGAGACCAGCCTGGGCAACATAGCAAGACCCCATCTCTACAAAAAATTTTTATAAATTAGCCAGTGGTGCTGAAAATTAGCATGGTGGCACTTGCCTGTAGTCCCAGCTACTCAGGTTGCTGAGGCAGGAGGATTGCTTGAACCTAGGAGTTTGAGGTGGCAGTGAGCTATGATGATGCCCCTGTACTGCACTCTAGCCCAGGCAACAGAGCAAGACCCTGTCACACACACACACACACACACAAAACATAGTGTAGGTGGAAGTATTTTGTAGTATAGTATAGAGCACTCATTGGAATAAATAGATATTATTAGGGTCAATACTTAAGCTTCTATCAATTACCTGGATAATGGGGAAGGAGAATAGAAATTTGAAGAAATTGAGGAAAGTAGAATTGAAGAACATCAGCTCCTAAATCAATAGCTGTTCATTCAACCAATACTGGTACTTATTCTGAGTTTCAAAATATAACTTAAATAAAAATATACTGCATAGAATCACAACCTTTAAAGAATCTTTTTTACAATATTCACTTATTTACTAATTAACATCCACTGAGAGCCTGCTATGTACCAAGTAATGTTTTGTGAATACCAAGATGATTAGGACAAAATTCTTGGCTTAAAGAGCTCACTCTCTAGTGGGAGAGAGAGATAATTACTCAAGTACTTCAGTCATGTTTAAAACCCAAAAAACAGCTAATAGCATCCTAACTGAAGATGAAATAAGTTCTTTCTTTGCCAGCAGATAACAGTTGGTTATTGTTTTTTAATATAGTCATCAGCCTCTTTTCAAATACCTATAGGAGTGAGGGAACTATATTCTTTTTTCTCATTTTTGAGCCAAAATCTGCTATCCTTTAGCTTATTTATGCCCTGTGAAGCAACACAGAATAAATTTCTCTTTTCCTGACAATGCTTCAAGCAAAAAAATGATACTGTCCTATTTATTTGTATTAACACAGTCAGACTAAATCTCAAATCTTTCCAGTATCTTCAACCATAGCTAGAAGAAATGTTGATATTTGGAAGTCCCACTCCTGACATCTCCACCCAGTGATATGACAGCTTGAAAACACTCTCTGCCCTAATGCTGTAGTGAGAGACTCTTTTTCTGTTTACACACATTCATACAAAGAAGTCACTTGATGTGTCCCATGGCAAATAAGTCAGTCCAGGTGACTACTCCTGTCTACCCAGGGTTTTATAATGCTATAATCAGTTTACCCTTGTGTTTGCAAAACTTCACAAGACAGAAAGAATAAACAAAAGCTGAGTCAATAAATGTCACCAGACCTATATCGTGCATTGCTGTTTTTAGGAAGCCATAAGTTGCGATACAATTAGTAATGCAGAATTCATTACCATATTCATTCAGGAATTATTTATTGCTGTCCTTATCCTCTCTGGCACCAAGTCATTTCAGTTTCCTGTTAGGTGATCTTAGACACAGTGTGGATCCAAATGATGTTCATACTAGGTTGTGCAGCATAACCCTACCTGAGGGTTCTCCAAGTACGTCAATGCATTTGTCCCCTTTGCTCCTGCTCCTAGTTTTATTACTGCAGAAACAGAAAGTCAGTATAAATTGGATAGCAATTAGACCAACAATTACAAACACACATTTTCCCTAGCCTAAAACCTTTTCTTGCTATTTTCATACTCACCAGAGACCAACTATACACTGGGCTCTGATTGGTGCTGAGAACACACTGGTGACCAAAGCTTGCCCAGGTGCGTGCTGCCCCCCAATGGCTCTTTCTATCAAGGTTCAAGAATTTGCTTTCTTTTGCCCACTTTTCCAGAGAATCCTAGAAAGATTGAGAAAGAAAAGACCAGAAGAAACCATATAGCTCTTTCCCCATAGAATTTACATTGTCCTGACAACATTTTCCAATGAAGTCTGAGATAACTTTAGGTAACTAAAACCTTGGGTGTTACCACAGATTCCTTTGAAAAAACTTTTTATGGCATAAAAGGGGCAGTGTTGAAGATTTTTCTCTAATAATCAGCTTAGTTTTTCCTTTGCTCGCTGTCATCTATTACCTTAATTGTTTAGTTTCTCTCTTGGCATTTATAGGACCTAAATACTTCAGGGTGGTCCTGACATTTTCATTAAAGTGCCATGATCTGAGTACTCCTTCTCTAGACTGATGGTGTATTTTCAGGTGCACTAGCAGAGCTCATTATTTCCTTACTCGGCAGCAGCATTAAGAATCAAGCTGTGTCTCCTAAAAGATGAATGGCCATGGGTGAGGGGCAAGGTGGGTGGTGATTGAATGTGGAAAATCATGTCCCTCCTTAAAGCTTTATAGTAAATTTTGGTGTCTTCATAATTAGGTTTTTTCTTAAGTGCTGGGCTATTACTATTAAGGCTTTGTTACAGTATTTGTTTTTGTTACCAGAGAGTAACCAGAGAGATGGTGTCCCAAGTAGCAGTCAGGCTTGGATTCCTGAGCAGTATGAATCATGAGCACAGAATCAGCAGGGTTCTCATCTTGCATCCCATTTTGTTGTGTTTGCTAGTGAAGTGGACTCGGGAAGAACAAATACAGCAGCCAGCTTTTTGGCTTATAGTTACCCGTTCATTTCCCAATTCCTGATGTTTTTACCAGTTACCCACACTCAGTCTTAAGATTTTTGAATACTGTAGGATTATGGACCAAAAAAGGATCTCCAAAGATCCTCTTTTAATTTTCTTATTTACAGAAAGGCCAATGCCTAAACTTCTCTGAACAATAATTATCATTATACCTGACATTTATTTAATGTTTACTATCTGTTAGGTTCTGTGGTAATAACTTTACATGGATAATTTTATTTAATTCTTGACAAACCTAAGAGGTAGATATTATTATCTCTGTTTTAATAGATTTAGAAAAGATGAATACTTCTCTAAGGCCATTCATTTAACAATTGATGAATCTGAAATTAGTACCAAGTATTCTGACTCCAGATCTTATACTCTTTAATTTCTAAGCCATTGCTTTCTTATTATTAATTGTCTCTAGAAAAAGGAGGATCTGTTTATCACCTTGTTAAATCTTTCATTTTAATATCTTAATATATCTTTATGAACATTAAATGTCAAATTTCACCCTTAATATTTTTTCCCACTAGACTGTAGGTCCATGAAGACAGTCTGCTTTGTTTACTTTGTATATTCAGGAGTGGTGGTGGCATATAAAAAGTGCTCTGATAGTTATTGAATAAGTGAATTAACTCATTGGCATGTTTATATTCTAAGCAACATATTATAAACCTAATTATAGATAGCCATTGATTATTTGGATATAACTTCCAGCCAAGTGTAGGTTTTTAAAATTTTTTACATGAAAGTAGCTTAAAGAGCCACCATATGCCATTACCCAGCTTCAACAATTATCGACATTCTGTCTTTCCAGTTTGTTCCAGTTTACTCTTAATAAAGAGCTCGCAATAAATTGTACTGGAACAACAGTGAAATCTCCCTATCCTCTCCTACTTCACCCAAGAAACCTAAAAATAAAATTACTTGTTGAAGTTTAGACTATGAAATCAATGTGTAATAATGTAAAACAGATATGAGCAATTGTCTAGAGACAGAAGGGCTTCACAGGCCTGCGATATTTCTGATGAAGGTACCAGCACATGTAAAGAAAGAATGTTCCAGTCAAGAAGAGACTACTGGTCAGCCATGGCATCCCAGAAAAGGAAGTGTCACAGCAGCAGACCTTGACCATGCTCTTGAAGTGCTATCCTGAGCTGTCTACTCCTGTGAGCATCTGGTCAGCTTGATGGATCTTGATGGAGAGAACATTCATAGGGATCATACAGTTAACTTCCCTTATTCTGAGTCCAAGCAACCTGTTACGTGTAAGCTTGCTTTCCAATGCAGTGTGCTGGTAAATTAAACATACAACCTTAATGATAGTGATTTTCTCATTGTAAAGTTATCACCTGATGATCTGGTTTCACGTTATCAGTCTTGTGTGCTTTGTTAGCATGGGTTAGCATCCCTGTGAGACAGGGTTTGTTTTTTTTTTCCAAGCTAGAAGTGTTAATATAATCATGCTTTTTTCATTGAATTATTCTTTTGTTCACTGATTTCCAAGAAATTACTTATTATTAGAGGTTAAATAACTCCATTAGTTTAAATACATATCTTGCTTTTTTCAGTTAAAGGTTTTTTTTAAAAAAGAATCCAAAAATTGACAAAATAAAATTTTTATTTGTTCCTTAAGTTGCCTTAAACTGCTTAGTAATAATTCTTTTTTGTGTGTGCTTATTTTATTCCATCAGGTACTTAATCAATTTTGCTTAAAATGTCTTAAGCAATGGCCCAAACCAATCAAACCTAGTCTCTTTTGTCCCTTGAGTTTATGGTTTGTTTTTGGCTTTATTTAACATGTTTTATTTTCCCTTTCTGATATTTCGTTCTGCCCCAAATGATTTAAGTTTGTTTTATTCTTTTATCCTATTGTCATTTTCTTAGGTTCTCTTTTGCTTTGAGTTCGCCTTAGTAGAGTCTGAGCAATTGCCGGAAATTCTTGGTTTGATTGTCATCGTTACCTTCTTTTGTACAACTCCATCTTGTGTTGATCTCTGCAGTAGTTTGCCTCTCAGTATCAGGATGTTGCAATCCCTAGATCCCATCTTTAAGATTCTTAATTGAAAAACCCAAGGTCCTTCACATGAAACTCCATTTGTTGAAAGCCCCATCTGTAATTTATTCCCTCTCGGCATAGCTCCTCAGTAATGTTTTTGAGCTCCTGTTAGGATATGAGAGGTCATTAAAAATCATCATGTTTTCCTCCTTTTTCAAGAAAAAAAAAAAGTTGAGTTGCTTGAACTTGCTTGTTATTTTCTTTTTCTGCCTCATATGAACTCATATAATAATGTTCTATGCCCGCTAGAGCTGTGAATGGTTATGAAAACAGACTTCTCTTTTTGCTGAAGTGAATATTTTATGATTTCTGAAGTATCCTGTATCAGGGCATTTATATTCCTTTTGTAAACACCTCTAGGGACTCTTTTTTTTTTTTTTTTTTGACTTTAGCTTTTAGAAGCACAGTTCATCTCGTTGTTTTATATAAATTCCAAGGATAGAGTTATTGAGCCCAGTTCAGAAGATCCCATGTTACTTTGCTGTTTGCCTTCAAGTACAGCAATATGTTTTTTTGTTGTTGTTACAGTTTAGTGGACATCTGTTCTGTTGTGTTTAAGATTATCTGTGAAGTGATTTTGGTCTCTTTGGGGCCCAGACACTGAGTCAAGGTCCAATAATACAAATTTCATTTCTTATAATGCTTTAATGTTTCTTCTTCAAAACTGCTCCTGGTACTTTCTCATGAGGACAAGTTAACAAGTTTTCCCATACTAAACTCTTAATTCTTCTGAATAATTTATCATACTGAAGTTAAGTTTGACATTTGAGCTAAGCTTTGCCCTTTTCTAAAGACTGTTCAGAATATAAACAATTTTAAAGAAAAGCTTATTGACTCTCTTCTTGTGGTTCAGCTTTACTCTAATTTAACTATTAAAAGGGACTTTTCTGTATCTATATTTTTGAAAATGGGTGTCAGTTAAACAGAGTATGTAGGTGAACTGTGTTATAAATTGGCATATTCTGGTGTGAATTGGTATATTCTGGTATGTGGCTTTGCCTGTAATAAATATTTGAATTAGCTGGTGTCATTTGCCTTTTTCCTACTTTATTTCTCTTTCTTTAGTGATCATGATAGGAAAAGAGAAGTATATTTGCCTTGTAATCAGTGGTGTGATGATAAATGTTTAACAACCAGCTCTCCCGGGGAAAAAGCAGCCCTGATTTGTAGCATTTCTGATATCTGGGTGTGAATACACTCACCATGGATGATTTCAGCCTGCCAGCGTGACATCACTGAATGCAGAGTTGGGAAAGAGTTGTGCAGTAGCACACCATCATATAGTATTTCCACTGTACAGGTACAACAGAGGTAAATAATCTTAAGAGCATGGATAATAGTAAAACAGTAAAATCATTAGGAAATAATGAGTTTTGAGTAGTTATTATCTTTGTTTTTAATATTTCTTTAATTGTAAGTTCTTGTGATTTAGTTTTTAATGACTGAGTTTAACAGCTGACTCACAGAATCCCTGAAAATTTATGAATTGGCTCTTGCAAGCTGGCACAGTCTGGCCCCAGTGTACCATTGCTTATAGTGGAGGAAGAGAATGACAAGGAAAGTGTCACTCTGGTCCTTTCCATTTTAAGTTTCTCTAATGTTATACCTGGAGACCCTTACCCTTCACCTTTAAAATTTTCTCCCACCCTTTGGAGACTGCTTATGAACCCCTCGCTTACACCTACCAAAGGAAACACATCACCTTTCCTCCAGAGTCACCAGCTCTTGCTCAGTTTACTAGGACTTAAAGAAGGAGCTCCTTATGAAAGCTTTGTATAAAGCCTTTTTTTCCGTAAGTTCCTTGTGAAAAAGCTTTGTATCTTTCACTAGCCAAAAGTTTTTTTCTTCTTTTTTCTTTAGAGTATATGAAATACTGTTGTGGGTTTTGTGGGGTATCTCTTCTTCCCAGGGGGGCTGGCTAGGTCTTCATTGATACCACCCTGTCAGTCCATCTGGCAGGACCCAAATGCTACCTGCCCATAAGTATAAGGGAATAGCAGTAGTAGACAGCTTTATATTTTCTATACTTTCTTGGTGGGAATCTTGGAAAATTATTAGAAGAATGTGAAGTATACATATTAAAGTGCCTTCTTCTGGAAAAATTGAAGGCATTCCCCCTTAAAACTGGCACCAGACAAGGGTGCCCACTATCTCCACTTCTTTTCAACATAGTGCTGGAAGTCCTGGCCACAGCAATTAGACAAGACAGAGGAATCAGGGGCGTCCAGATAGGGGCAGAAGAGGTCAAACTTTCACTATTCGCAGACGATATGATATTATACATAGAAAACCCCAAAGATTCAACCAAGAGATTACTGGAATTGATAAATGAATTCAGCAAAGTCTCAGGATACAAAATTAATACACACAAATCCATAGCCTTCATATATGCTAATAACAATCAAGCTGAGAAACAAATTAAAGATGCAATACCTTTCGCAATAGCAACAAAGAAAATTAAATATTTAGGAACATATCTAACTAAGGAGGTCAAAGACCTATATAGAGAGAATTATGAAACACTGAGAAAAGAAATTGCAGAGGATGTAAATAGATGGAAAGCCCTACCATGCTCTTGGATAGGCAGAGTCAACATAGTAAAAATGGCTTTGCTACCTAAATTAATTTACAGAATCAATGCAATCCCTATCAAAATACCAACATCATTTTTTGCCGATCTAGAAAAAATAATTCTACGCTTCGTGTGGAACCAGAGAAGACCCCGTCTAGCCAAAGCAATCTTAAGCAAAAAGAACAAATTGGAAGGCATCTGTCTACCAGACTTCAAACTATACTACAAGGCTATAGTAACCAAAACTGCATGGTATTGGCACAAGAACAGACACGTAGACCAATGGAACAGGACCGAGAACCCAAATATAAAACCAACCTCATACAGTCACCTGATCTTTGACAAATTCCAGAAAAACATACACTGGGGAAAAGATTCCCTATTCAACAAATCGTGCTGGGAAAACTGGATGGCCATATGTAGAAGACTGAAAGTGGACCCACACCTCTCACCTCTCACAAAAATCAATTCACAATGGATAACAGATGTAAACCTAAGACATGAAACCATAAGAATTCTCGAAGAAAACGTTGGAAAAACTCTTATGGACATTGGCCTAGGCAAAGAATTTATGAAGAAGACCCCCAAAGCAATCACAGCAGCAACAAAAATAAATACATGGGACCTGATCAAATTGAAAAGCTTCTGCACAGCCAAGGAAACTATCACTAGAGTGAACAGACAACCTAAAGAATGGGAGAAAATATTTGCATGCTATACTTCTGATAAAGGGCTGATAACCAGAATCTATACAGAACTTAGGAAAATCAACAAGAAAAAATCAAACAACCCTATTAAAAAATGGGCAAAGGACATGAACAGAAACTTTTCCAAAGAAGACAGAATAATGGCCAGCAAACATATAATAAAGTGCTCAACTTCTCTAATCATCAGGGAAATGCAAATCAAAACCACAATGAGATATCACTTAACTCCAGTGAGATTGGCTCATATCAAGAAATCCCCAAATAACAAATGTTGGCGGGGATGTGGACAGATAGGAACACTCATACACTGCTGGTGGGACTGCAAATTAGTACAACCTCTATGGAAAAGAATATGGAGATACCTCAAAGAATTAAAAGTAGAATTACCATTGGACCCAGCAGTCCCACTACTGGGTATTTATCCAAAAGAAAAAAAGACATTTTATAATAAAGACATCTGCTCTCGAATGTTCATAGCAGCACAATTCACAATTGCAAAGTTGTGGAAACAACCCAGGTGCCCATCAATACACGAGTGGATCAATAAAATGTGGTATATGTATACCATGGAGTATTACTCAGCAATAAGGAACAACAGTGAATTAACACATCTGGTATTATCCTGGTTGGAGCTAGAACCCATTCTTCGAAGCAAAGTGTCACAGGATTGGAAAAACAAGCACCACTGGTACTCACCATCAAACTGGTACTAACTGATGAACAGTTACATCACACAGGGCAATAACATTCATCTGAGGGCGGGCGGGCGGGAGGGGGTCAAGGGATGGGAAAAACTCTCACTGAATGGATGTGGGGAGCACAGTTTGGGAGATGACCACGATTGTGGCTCTGACACGGGCAGAACAGGGGCAATGTGTATGGCCAAAGTGTTGTACCCCCATGATATTCTGAAATTAAAAAAATAAAAAATAAAAAAAAATAAAGTGCCTTCTTCTGCCTTATTAATTACGTGATTAGAGTTCTGTCTTTTACTGTTACAGTTGAGTAACAAGTCTATGAAAAATGGACTTGTTAGTGATACCAAACGCTGAAGCATGAATGTTTTCTCCTAATCTCTGGAGTACTTTAATAAGTTATATTGAAAAACTATTTTTTAAATTTCACTAACTTTAGTTAACCTGGTGATACGTCCTATAAGATGTCCTATAAGCTAGTATTAAGATCTCATAGCATATAGTTTTTACATCTTATCCTTAGTGTACTGAGAGAGTCATTTTAAATCATGCAGTTCCAAAGTTTTACATTTCTCTTTCTTACTTCCAATCCTGGCCTGGTGGTGACAGCAGAACATCATGCAATCAGTGTTACCATTGCAATCATAGAAAGATTCATACACATGATCATTAAAATAAATACATCAAAACAAAGTATGTGAAACTGTTCCATTAACATAACTAACAGCTGAAATGTAACATAACAAATCAACACATGTGCTAAAACATTTGGTATTATTCTTGACTTGGCTTTATAAGGCTTCAGAGAAATTGTTCTTGTTTTCATTGGAACACAGATGAGTGTCAAGCTGTAGCTCATCAAATGGCCCCTACTTATGGAAAAGATGCCTTCTCAAAGATTGTGCTCACCTTTGGCACAGCAAGAATACTGTGCTAGGTGTATCTACAGCATGATAATTGGAATCTAACCCCATAGCTGTCATCATTTAGTTTTTGGTACAAAGAGAAATCCAAATAGCACAGACAGTTGTAGAAAATATTTCATTATTTTTTTTGCTTTTGACATTGATAAAAACAAGAATGAGTTCAATAAGTCTGTAATTCTCATTTCTCAGGTATGTTTAGGCTTTACGATACAATAAGAAAACATTAATGTGGGAAAAAATAAGCCTGGAATGTATTGTGATACATTTGAAAGGAGATTAGGATCCACTTCTGTCCAAGAATATGCTCATTAACATACACTTTCAAAATGTTTTTGAAAACTATTAAGTGGTGATGCTTAAATCTTGCATGAAAAATATCATAGGATTGGAAAAAATATAAATTGCAATATGAAATGTCATATTTTTGTTTGAGCCATCTCCTATGTAGTACAATACAGCTGTTGTGCACAGGATATTGTCTCTAATTAATGAAGCAGCTGAGATTTCCTTGAAGAGGCAAACATAGAAATAGTTTTGTTCATATTTTTCCCCAATAATGCCAACAAACTAATATGTACTAAAATAATTTAAATGTTCTTCATTTTAACATCCTTTAGAAAGCAAAATGTTTATCAAAATATTGGTCCCCCCCCCTTTTTTTGGTCTTCATTTCTCCCAATTTTTTTCTCCATTCTTTTTTCTGCTCTCTGATTCAACTCTTCCTCCTGTCTCCATGGTATCCATCCTACATCTTTTTCTCTTGCTAGTCTTGTTAACTCTCAGAATCTGTCTCGAGAGTTTAGGTAAATAAGAAAATTAACTCCCAGAATTTCAGGACTGTAAAAGATGTCTTAGGGGCAGGCATTCCTTTTTTTTTTTTTTTTTCCTGTTTGATACAGGCGCCAAGAAAGTGAGTCACAGGCACAGGTGTAGAGAAGTGCAGGGCAAGCTGCCCATCGTGCATTTCCTGGTTACATAACCTCTGAGTGTCTCCAGGAGGGATGGGGTTTAGAGCCGTGTTGTGTGCAGTGCCAGGCAGTCTGATCACAGACAGGCAGTGCTTGTATTCCTTCTCAAAAACTTTCCTGCTGGGTTGTTAAAGCATCGTAGGTTAATGTTTAAATTGGAATCATGTCGGCCACAGCTGTGTGTGAGTGAATCTCTGCTTGAATGTGAATCAGAGTAGCTGACTGGAATTTGAAGGGAATATTTTTTTTCTCCAACATGAGCTACCTTGTTATTTACTCTGTGGCTAGAAAGGAAGAGCTGGGTGGCCAATAAAAAGGCAAATGACCCAGGATATCTAAACAATGTTTCTAACCCATAATTAGCCTATATATTATTTAGGTGTCATATAGTACAATCTTTATATTTCATCTTAACGTCAATTTATATAAACTTAAAAATGATTTTCATCATCTTTATAAAGATTTTAAGATTTTAAAGGTGGTGTTTAGCTTTTTAAATTTGTTCTGTGTATGTATGATTACATCTCTTGTATTTGCTGTATATAGTCGGTTGTCAGCTATCCGTTCATAGATTGCCCTGGATTGTTAGAAAGACATATTCAGATTTTAATGCCATAATTCAGTTTGCATGTACTATAAACTTACTGTGTGCCCTAACAAAGGATTGACAACTGAATTCAGTTTTCTCATCCTTACTCCCTGAACAATCTTTGTCACCACTGCCCTGGGGAGGTGAGGAAGAGTAGAGATAGCCTCAACAAAAAACAATAAAAGTGTATGATGTAGGTTTGGGATGCCATGGGTTGGATGACCTCTCAAGCACCTTTCTAATGCTTCCAGTTCTGTGATTTTTTTAATAAAACTGGTAAAGAATTAGGGAGGTAGGGGAGTATACTACTCTTAAGGATTATGCTGGTTATCATATTGGGGGTTGATACTTGAACAAAAAGAAATTACTTAGGTGATAATAACCAATGTTCTGATAAACTGGAAGGGAGGAAGCAAAAAAAAAAATAACGTAGGAGGGCAAATGGATAACTATGTTAGGTGTAATCATTTAGTACATTTATTTTTAACAGGGAAGTCTGGGAAGCTTTAATCCAAGTTCTAAATTAAATATTTCTGGTTTGAGATCTTGGCATTTGAGAACAGATATTCAATTCATATGATTGAAAATTAGACAAATGTCTGTTTCTTAGCCAGGAACATCTGCCTTTCTTTCTTTTATTTTCAGCTTTAAATATGTGTTGAACATTTCTAAGAGTTTTGTTTTAGAGCAACTTCAGGATTTTATCTGATGGCAATTAAATATAGGGAAACCATATAATTTATCATCTAAACCTAGATGCTTTTGAGAGTGAAAATAGAACTATTAATAATTATGCCAAGACAGTAGGCTTAGATCAGAATAGGGACATATGACTATCCCAAATTATAGCTTCTTAAGACTATAGATTATGCAGCTAAGAAATGTGCATGGACCCCTGTGGCTAGATAGAGCAAAATAAGAGCATGAAGTCAGGAAGGAAGGTAGTAGGTAGTAGCCTGGGAAAGGTCTGGCCTAACTTAGTCAGAAAACTGAGTTTTATGGTGTTTCTTGTTGAGTTGGAAGTGGTGCTGCTTATTTCCTCCTCTTATTTTTATATTTGTTCTTGGTAGTTTCTCTTTGTTTCACTGAAGAGATTAAATTCATGGGATTTGCATTTGAGGATGAAGGGAGGGAGGATGGGGAAGAGTCCAAAGATTGTGATGGGAATGGTATGTTATTAATAAAAACTGGAAACACAGGAGGAAGGGAGAGGCTTGAGAGGTTAGGAAAAGGTAATTTGTTATTAATATTATTCAGTCATTGAGGGTCTATAAGATATTCATATAGTTATAACAAGGAAGCAGCTAGAAGCAAAGGTTTTGAGTTCAGGAAAGAAATCAGGTCTAAGGCTATTAATGTATGTGTATGTATATTTATGTGTGTGTGTATATACATATATATGTACATTTGGGTTTCTTCCACATTAATTCACTGTTAAATCTTTGGGAACGGACGAAGTCTTTCTTTCAATCATTCATCCGTTCATTCTAAATTTAGCATTATGCTAGATGGTGGGGATGCAGTAATAAAGTAGACCCAATCTCTGTCTTCACAGGGATTATGGTCCAGTGGGAGAAACATAAAAGTACAGGGTCCATGGGAGCACATAGGAAGGATACCTAAGCCCCAGACTTCAGGAGTCAAGGAAGCTAAATCCTGTAGGATGAACAGAAGAAAGTGTTGGAGAAGTCAGAGGAAAGAGAGTCAAGGAGAGAGGAGATAATCAGCAGTATCAAGGCTACATAAGGGATGAAGTAGAATGAAAATTAAGGGGAGATGCTATTGAATTGGCAGTTACGTGGTGGTTAGTGATCTTAGAGATCAGTGTCATTGGCATGGAAGCCAGACTGCAGTGGATTGAGGAGTGAGTGAGTATGCAGATTTTTAGAGAAAGGGAAGAGAGAAGTGGGGTAGTGGTTTGAGGGCAAAACAGAGTTAAGAAAAATATTTTATAATGGGAGAGGCACATCACCTCAACAACCTTGTAGCATAAGGAAAGAAGTGGAATCAGTGAAGAGGTAGATAAGGAAACAAGGCCGTAAGGAAATAATTGGTGTTGCGGCTCTGGAAGAATGTCGTTGAGCACATGTGAATGGTACAGGCTTGGAAAGACATCTTTCTTTGGGACATCAGAGAAACAAAAAGATTTAGAAGAGAGCTCTTAAGGAGAAAGTTGAGGGCATTCATACCAGTGGTTTTTCCCAGTTAAGTGGGAGATAAAGTCTACTGAACGTGAAGAAGCAGTTGGGAGGTTTAAAGAGGATAGCTAAGTCTTAAAATGGGGAAATGGAGTTGATTAGAAATAAGCAAAAAACTTAAGCTTTGCGATCACAGGTGAGGTGTTTTTTTTAAGTATTTATAAACAACTATTTATTAACAACTTTAGAAATTTTGAAATCTGCCCCATCTGCCAATTTTCCCTCTCCCAAACCTCATCAATGGTATCTAAAAACCTGTTAATACGCTTCATCTTCCTAGAAAATTTCAATACATCACTCCCTTCCTTTCTCCTTTATCATCTTGAAGCTTTCCAGTATCTACCCTAATGATCCTTATAACATATATGCTACAGGGTTTCTTACCTTACCCAACTCCAATGCCTTCTATCTCCGTTTCTCCTCAGTTATCTATGGGGATGGCCATATAGTGGAATCCATCATAATTGGGAACTACTTCAGCTTTCAATTCTTGAACTCTGAAATTTCCCTTTCAGATAACCTTTTAGCTTTAAGCCACTAATCTCCCATTTGTCCACTCCGCAAATATTTATTGACTGCCTATTATATGCTGAACTTTTGTGCTCCCTTTTAACTACTCTCCATGCCCTTCTCCTTTATCTCCTCTAGTTCTTCAATACTCTGCCCCCTGCATGTTATTGCATTACTACCCTGATTTTAACCTTATTTTCTTTCTTACCTGTCATGGACCTCGTGGTAGATCATTTCAATTGCACTTTGATCAGCACCTGCAATTCTTTTCTTGCTTTAACTTTAACCATATAACCATATATATACACACATACATACACACACATATACATATACACATACCTACATGCACATACACCCTCATACACATATATTAAATATATTCTTAGCATTGTTTATTACTGTCTCTGTCTTTAACCTAACCTTTCCTTTGGCTTCTGCAGTATTGCTCTAACTTGGTTTACCTCCTATCTCTCTGACTTCTCTTTCTCAGACTCTTTTACTATTTCCTCTGACTTTATTCATTTTTATTATATTTTACAATCAATATTTATTTATATTTACCTATATATTATACTTTCCATTTTTTCCTAGTCCATCCTGCTTTTGTCTAGGGCCTCCCTTTAATATTTCATTTAGTATAGGTCTGCTGGTGATGAATTCTGCTTTTGTTTGTTTATTTATGATGTCTTTATTTTGTTTTCATTTTGGAACAGTATTTTTACTGGACATAGAATTACAGATTGGCAGGTATTTTCTTTTGGCACTTTAAAGACTCAAGGCTGGAGTCTATATTTAGTCCATTCCTACTTGCAGGGTGTTTTGAGAGTCTAGCGTGTTTACAGGGGCTTCCCCACTGACGGGTCCTGAACTATAATCCTTGTCTCCTCAGCATTGCAAAACTTCCAAAAACTCCATTTATAGGTAATTATAAGGACTTTGGCTTTTATTCTGGGTGAGAGGGGAAGTCACTGGAGAGTTTGAGCAGAGAAGTGATGCGCAAAAGGATTTATCTGTTGGCTGTGGTAAGAATAGATTGTAAGAAAGCAAAGAAGAAACTGGAAAGACTAGTTAAGAGGCTATTGCAAAAAAGCAAACAAGAGGTAAAAGTGGCATACAATTTCTTGTCTGGCTATTGCAATAACTCCCAGACTGCCTTGAATGCTGATATTACTCTGTTTCTCCTTTCTGAGTCCGTAGAGATTTATTTCTAAAATTTATATTCAGTGATGTCACTCCTCGGTTAAAACCCTTCAGAGATTCCGTATGATATCTTTAGGTAAAAATTCAAATTCCTTAACAAAGGATGAAAGTTCATATCCGTGCTCTGGTCCCTGCCTCCCTTTATAGCATCTCCTCCTTTTCTACATCTTCCCTTTGGCCAGTATTATCTACTTGGAGCCTAGAGTCTCTCCGTGGGTTATAAAACCCCCTTAGGCCCCCATGCATTGGCCTGTGTTTTGCTTCTTCTTGGACCATCTTTCTCATCAACTCTCTTCTCTTGTCTGATTGACTCCAACTCATCTTTAAAGATTCAGCTTAAAAATTATCTTCTCACCGCTTCTCAGCCTTTTGGCTAAGATCAAGTGTAAAAATTATCTTCTCTTAGCAAGAGCCCATCTCTACAAAAAATTTTAAACATTAGCTGGATGTGGTGGCACACCTGTAGTCCTAGCTACTTGGGAGGCTGAGGCAGGAGGATGGCTTGAGCCCGGGAGTTCAAGGTTGCAATGAGCTATGATCAGTCCACTGCACTCTAGAGATATATATCTCTCTCTTTCCTGAGTTGAGTCTAGACATTGCCAGGCCCAAAAATCTAAGTATATGAAATAAAATTGAAATAAAGTACAATTAATTAGAGATTCTTAGTAAAACTATATTTAAATCTGATGTTCAGGGTATGACATATCTAGTAGGTAAAAATTTCAGAAATGAAATGTTATTAAATTGCTTCTCAGATATAAATAGCTATTATTGAGAGACAAGACAAGTGGGCAGAATGGAACAGATTTGTGGTAGGCTTGTTGGAAGTTCTGTGTATATCTTTCCATTCACTCTTACGCTTTTCCTGTATTTCTTCCACAGCCTTGGACACCAGGTGGGGAGATTCTATGGCAGAAAGGGGTAATTAGCAACAGGCTTAAGAACTCTGCAACTCGGTTAGGTAGGGCGGGTAGTCTGTTTGGTCTCTGGACTAGAAGACTGATAGCCAGCCTGGCAGTCCAAGTGTATTCTTGCCTGTTGTTTCCAAGACAGCATTTCAAGCCACTTTGGAAAGTAACACACATGTTAGAAATGTCATGAACATAAGGAAAAAAGGAGGCATATAACCTCAAATCAATCATAATTATACATAGTACATCCTCAGAATTTTTGTAATTTAAGAAAAATTGGCTAACTGGCTAATTACCGATGAAGAAATAGAAAAAGGAAAGGAAAAAACAGTCTTTTGAATAGATGCATTGCTTTGTCTTAAGTAGTTTTACCCGTACTTTCAAGAAAAATATCACTTGGGCTTGTTTACCTTCTCTTAGTTTTTGTAAAATGCCTTTGCTGAGGAGGCCGCTAACCATTGTGGTTTCTCCCAACATCCTCTCCCCGTTCCTCGCTCTTTTCCCTTAGTATCTTTTTGCTACATACATTGCTCCTTCGGCCACTCTTGACATTGGACTCCAACAGGAAAAGAAAAAAGAAATTTATTTGAAAATACAGCCACCATTTGAAGACCTTTTTGACACAGCAGAAGAATATATCCTTCTCCTCCTTCTTGAGCCCTGGACAAAGATGGTAAAATCAGACCAAGTTGCTTACAGAAAGGTATTGTGTTTTGATGTAAATGATTCAAAGTAAAAAAAAAAAAAAAGACAGACAGGAAGAAAGGTATTGTGGCACTGATAAACTGTATATGAATCATTCAGGTTTACTATGAAACTGATGATAAGCAGAGTTATTAACTCACCAGAGAAGATTGGAAAAAGGTCCCACACAGGCCAGGGATTTAGAGTTAAGATTTAGGCAGCCTCAAAATTTGGGCAGGGAAAGTGTTTATTAACTTTTTTTTTTTGCCGTTTTCCTATTGCCTCTTAACAAAAACCTTAAATCTATGTCCTTTTTTGTTCTCTGTACAAATATATCAGAAGGGAGAAATCTGAGTTTTGGTTTCCTATGAACCAACAAAATATGCCATGATAATATACTGGCTTTGTCCTTTCTTGCCATTTCTTAGCAGTAGCCTTAATTTTGATTAATGGAAAAAGCCCATGTCATGTTGTGCTGGATGAATTACAATAAATATTACACCCATAGAAAATATAAACGTTTCATATATGTTGTAAAAAGCAGATCCTCTGACTTCAGTGCTTCTAATTTAAAGCACCCCCAGATGTTCATCAGGTCAGACTGCTTGATTGGATAAAGGTTTCAACACATCTTTTTTCATTCTGAAAGAAGTCATTTTAAGCCTCAATGCTTGAATATTTTCACTATTCTTGTTGATGGGTGGAGGAAATTTCTTTAAATATTTATTTCAAATCACAAATTAAAACTATCCATGGATATTTTTTACATTAAGTTAAGCATGTGCCCTGTACACGGGATCATTTCGAGTGGATCTCTGCCATCTTGTGCTCTGTTCTTTGTTCACATCTCCTCAGCAGCTTCTGAGATAGCCGTGTCTTCTGGCAGGAAGGATAGGTTAGGTGATTAAGATAAAATTAATACCAAAGCACCTTGGAAGGAGTTACCTTATTGGATTGTGACTGAAACAACTCTTATTACTTACTAAATTCAATGACCAAAATAATTAAATTTTCATTCTTGACTTTTTTTGTCCTGAAAATTAGCATAGCATCCTTTTTACTATAAAAATGCATATATTACACTAGGAAAATTAGGACATCATATGAAATTTTTAAAAATTCTCTCCAGTCATTATTTTAAACACAATATATGGCATAGAGGAAATGGTCCTGTGATAGTAAAAAAAAAATTTTGGATTATAACTAACTTCCCTAAACCAAAAAGTTTTGATATTAGTAATGATTCTTATAAAATGCATGGGACATGGGACTTTTTTTTTTTTTTTTGAGACAGAGTCTCACTATGTCACCTGGGCTAGAGTGTCGTGGCATCAGCCCAGCTCACTGCAACCTCAAACTCCTGGGCTTAAGCGATTCTCCTGCCTGAGCCTCCTGAGTACCTGAGACTACAGGTGCGCCACCACGGCTGGCTAATTTTTTCTACTTTTAGACGGAGTATCCCTCTTGCTCAGGCTGGTCTCAAACTCCTGAGCTCAAGCTATCCTCCCACCTCGGCCTCCCAGACTGCTAGGATTTCAGGCGTGAGCCATCGTGCCCCGTAAGGACATGTTTTTAATAAGAGGAAAAATGAATCTCTCTTTCTTAGTTCTAGAAACTTGTTAAATTCAGCCCAGAGTATTTCTCTAAAAGCCCAGCTGACTATGTTATGTAGACTTTTCCCCAAAAGGGATAACCAGGCAGACTACCAAAGCTAGCTACTAAATACAGAAAGTGATCAGTCAGCTAGTCAGCCAAACTGATTTTTCCCTGCAATAGAGAAATAGAAAATGGTCTTGTTCTCCCGATTATGTAAAACAGTGTATTACACACTGTGAAGAGTAAGACCTGCTGTGAGATTTACTTTGATGATTGACTGTCTCCTCTCTTACTACAGCAATAAAGCCTTTGCTCACAGACTAATAGTGCTACAGGGTCTCGTCATTTCTTGTTTTTCTGTGAATTATTTGGTCCCTAAAGCTAGCAGTGTCTGCCTTTATAACTATTATCCTGTTACATTGAATAGCAACAGGGAATGTGACCAACATATTTGCATTGTTTGTAAGTTTACATGGTGTGTATAGATAGGAGGAGTGATCTTTGGTGGTACTATATCATTACATAGAAATACATGCATTTTTTATCACATGCATGTGAAGTGTGACCTTGCTATAGCTAATATTTTTGACTATGTTGGTTTTCCTGCTTTTGCCTTCAAAATACTTTGTTTTATTGGCAACTGTATTTGTTTTTTAGCCCACTGTTATTGGCAAATTGTGCATTCTATTGATGTTACAAGTTTTATTATTATTATTTTTTTAGGTGGAGCTAGTAGAAGAAACTCGACAGCTAGACTCCACATACTTCAGAAAGCTACAGGCTTTGCATAAAGAGACATTTTCCAAGAAAGCTGAGGTAAAACAACTTTCTGCTTAGAAAAACAAAATTTTTATCCTGGAGAGGGTTAAAACTTTATGTATTGGAGGGGAGGAGATTGTATATTGAGGAGATCATGTATTGATAAAATAGAGAACGGGCTGTTTCATTTTTCTGCTATTTCTTTGCCTAGCGTGCTACATTTGACAGGTGTTACATTTTATTGACACATTTAACAACAGAGCCGGAAAAACAAAGCAGATGAGGTAGTATAGGGAGCCAAGCCACTCATTTGCCTTAGCTAAGACCAGAAACTCAAGCATTCAAGCCATCTTATATTGAATGATATAAGTTATTTTCTGTATGGCAGCTGCTCTTTCTATAATATTTGTTGTCAGGTCACAAAAGAGTTAAGATGGATTTTCTAAACAGAAAAGAAACTTGTGTGACAGCAATAGGCAAAAACAATAAAGAAAAAATATGGAAAGGAGTTGGGGAAGTTATTAAAAAAGATCATAAGATTGACTAAGAGATTAAAGTGTTATTTTGATTTATAAATTTGTGTCTTTTGAATTGTCTAAGTAAACCATGATAGATCCAAAAAACCATAAATTTAAAAGTGTGCATCTACATAAAAATGACAGTTAATTGACCTAGAAATGTTTATGACATATTATTCTATAAAAATGTATGGAACAAAAACACTGGTGTGGTATGATCCTATTTATGTAAAATTATGTGTGTATTTCTACATGTATCCATATATGCAAAATGAGATATCTGGAAAGATATTCACCAAAATGCTAAAGGTAGTTAGCTCTGAATGGGGAGGTTTCAGTTGATTTTTTTACTTTCTTCTTTGTACCTATCTGAAATTGTTATTCTTATATAATAAAGTTTTACGAAAACAGAAGTTATTTTTTAAAATGTAACTTTTATGATAGTTGCCTTATTAACGTAGAAGTTCTCTATTTGAGACACTACTAATTAATATCTTGGAAGAGATACATAAAAATCCATAGAGGTAGTACAACATAAGGTTATATTTTAAACTTTATGAACTAAAATTACAACACTCTCCATAATCCTTCTACATAAGGAAAATTAGTTTTTAAAATATTGGCATTTTATCTCACAGTTGGACACTATTCAAAAACTAATAGGGAGATGAATTGATTATATAAGGAAGGGCCTTTCAAAGAATGAGTCTCTCTCCCTCTTTGCCCTTTAGGGCTTGTACATTATTCACAAAACATCAGAGGTCTTAAAATTACTTAAAAATTAACGTTTATATGAAAGAAATTACATTCAAAGAATACATTATTAGATAAGTATCTTGTATCACTCTATAACTTTTAAAAATTGTTATAGAAGAATGTTTTATGTTCATGATATATTGTTAAGAAAAAGAAACAGGTTACCAAACCTACGTAGGTACATAATCCTGTCTCCATTTTTTAAAAATTAAATCAGACATGGTGAATTTCTTCATGATTTAATCTGTTGAACTATGCAACCATCCTATCTTCATTTTTTAAAAACTACTTGTACATATACAAAAAAGGCTGAAAGGCTATATACAAAAATGTTAATGATGTTATCTCTGAATGGTAGTATTATGTATGATTTTTATTTTCTTCTTTTTTATTACAAAAGACATTACTTCTGTACTAAGAAAAATAATGATATTTTACAAACAAGTGCTTTATGAATAGTAAATGTTTACTAAATGTTCTTGAAAATGGAATGGAAAGGAACAGAACAGAATTTGATATAAGTTAGAATCTGAACCACCTAGAATCTTTATCCAGTTCTACTGTTAAATTGTTAAATGGCCTTGGCCTGATAATTTTTCTTTCAGTTTCTCTATTTAAAATTGTAAATAATTTGTTGTGTTTAAGAGATTTTTATAAAAAGTATCCTTTCACTAGGACACCACTGGTGAAATTGGAACTAGTCTTTTGTCACTCTCTAACGTCTCTAAACAAACAGAATATTGGAATAATGTTCCTGAAGAATACAGGCATTTTAATTTTAATGATCTGCTTAACAACAAACTGGAGTTTGAACATTTCCGCCAATTTCTTGAGGCTTATTCTTCAAGGTGAGAAATATAACCATTTTTAAACATATTTCTCATTTAAAACATTTTTCTTAGCTACTGGTTTTGATTCAACATATTATAATAGTGAATAGTGAATTGATGCCTGATTTTATTCATGTCAGTAAAAACTGATGAACATGATTATCTGAAATCTGTATGGATGGATAACTTTTTAAAAAAAATAGAGATGGGGTGTCAAGTCTTGTTGCCCAGGCTGATCTTGAACTCCTGGTCTCAAGCAATCCTCTCGTCTCAGCCTCCTGAGTAGCTAGAATTACAGGTGCAAGCCAACACACCTGGCTATAGGGATAACTTTGTTGGAGTGCATTTTGATTGTAGCAACGTCCAAATTGTTATTTTAAGTGGTTACACAATATATGTTGATGTTTTTAGCATTGGCTAACTTAAAACACCAGTGTGCTTTATTTTTTCTCTTTTTTGCTGTTTCTTTCTTTTGCATTTCTCTAGACAAGTACTTTAATTACTATTTCTGGAAAGTGTCTTTTATATTTCACTAAGATATTGAAATTATTGTAATATTTTATAATTTTTATTAACTAAAGGAAACATTGTAGTTTTGCCCAGAGTCTTGAACCTTATAACATATTTGTCTAATATCAACTGAAGCATTGATTATATATTTTTCATATTAACTTTCTCCCAAGTTAATAGAAACTTGTTAGATGTGGGAGCCACATTTTGCTGAATATAGTTTCCCTTCATTGTGATGAAGATTATGTTAAATTTGGCCTGTTGTTAAAAGGACATGCCATTTGTGTAAATTTTCTCATATTTGAAATTGGTGATACTAGTTCATCATTAATGGAAGAAATCTGAGACCCCACCAATAGTGATGATAAATTATTTTCTGATCCTAATACTCCTTTTTCATTCATATATTTAACCAGGATTAGGAGTATAATAGAATCAACCTAACGGGCCTAGAAAAGGATCGGAGATACAATATTGTACTCATTAGTTCTGTGATCTAATTAGTTGTGCTAACTAGTCAAGATAGCCACTTTATAAGTTCTGTCAAAACAACAAACTGTTTGGTGTTTAGTAGAATTTAGAGAAATAAATGAGATTTTGTTTTCATTTTAGCATGGACCTTATGTGCTGGACAGACATCGAGCAGTTCCGAAGAATAATTTACAAAGATCGAAATCAAAGGGAGGCAAAGTCGATATACATTAAAAACAAATACCTTAATAAAAAATATTTCTTTGGACCCAATAGTCCAGCTTCTTTATATCAGCAGGACCAGGTATCAACATACAAACCTATTTTTTATATTGATATATGAAAAGCAATAATTTATTTCTATTTGCCAACAACTTGAAAATCTCTTTTTTCTTTTCTTTTGCTTTTATGGCTTATATGTTAGATACTTTTGATATTTATTTAGCTATTCATAAGTATCTATAAATTAAATGTCTTTAAAATCCATTCAAATATTGTATAGTATAAAAATGTGTTACTTTGAAAAGTAATTTATCAAATAAAATAATTATTATTCATCCACTCATTTATTCATTCAACAAATATGAGTTCCTATGATATGCCAGACACTGTTCTAGGTGCTCAGGATAATGTGGTGAACAAGATGGACAAGGTCCCTGCACCTTTCAACAAGTAGAAAACACCCAAAACAACTGTTAAACCTAATCTATCTTTTCTGTTTTTCTCTTAACAGATATTACTCCAAACATTATTGATCTTTGAAAATCCTGTTTACAGTTGTATTGTCCCCAGAAACTGTTTTCCTGGCTAGGAACATAGGTTTGGCCATTTTGTTGAGCCACAGTCCTATGGCCTTAATCACAACTTATTAATAACTATAGTGTCATTAGATTGACAGCAGAAATAGTAGATTGGGATTCAGCAGTGGATTTGTATTTATGTAACACTTCTCATAAAGTATGGCTCAATTTTTATACTTTTGAAATATAAAGAATTAAGTATTATAATTTATTTGTTTAAAGTTTGTTAGCACTACATTAATACCTAAAGATCAAGTGTATAGCATATTTTGTTTGTTTGTTTGTTTTTTTGACACAGGGTCTCACTCTGTTGCCCGGGCTAGAGTGCAGTGGCATGATCATAGCTCACTGCAAACTCAAACTCCTGGGCTCAAGTGATCCTCCTGCCTCAGCCTCCCAAGTAGCTGGGACTACAGGCATGTGCCACCGCACCCATCTAATTTTTCTCTTTTTAGTAGAGATGGGGTCTCACTCTTGTTCAGGCTGGTCTCAAACTCCTAACCTCAAGCGATCCTCCCTCCTCCACCTCCCAAAGTGCTGGGATTACAGGCGTGAGCCACCATGCCTAGCCTAATTTTTTATTTTGGTAGTTTACAAGAATGCATTTTAATGGTATACATTTACAAAATACAAATTTCATATTAATGCTAAATTCGGTAAATTAAAGAAAAATTCAGAGAGGTTCACAAGCAGGACATACCAAATTAAAAAGCTAGATCTTTTTTATAGGGGGGGACGGAGAATAATAAGCAAAAGTTTTTGGGAGTAAGAGGAAGGAGAAATTCTAGAATTAAGCAACTTTAACAAAAATGCCTTGCCTTTAGTTCCCTGCGATACAAATCTGGGACACATTAGTGAAATTGGTTGGGTATCTCAATAAGCTCAAGTATGAAATAAACACATGGAAAGCATTTGTTTTCTGTTTGGCTTGTGCTATATTGCATGAGGTTTCATGGTATCTGATGCTACTGTGTGAACCCTCCATAGTACATACAACATGCTGAGAATTTAAGTCAGTGAAAAAAGTCGCCTATTACTATCATAGCAAATGGATGTGCTTACAACTGAGGCATTTTCCCAATGATCCTTCATCTTTGTCATTGGTTTTTTACTTAATTTATACTGAAGTATGTCTGTATCACCTTAAGTTTTATAAAGATTGTGCTAGTCCTAATTTCAGTTGTACAGCCAATTTGCTCTTTGATTAGCAAGGTTGTCTTTTTTTTCTTCTTTTTCTCTTTTGTTTTTATGCAAAAACAATATCATTATTAATATTATTAAAGGAGGGCTAAGAAGAGGATTTCTCTTTTGTTTTCATACAAAACAGTATTATTAGTAGTGCTATTTTATTAGTATTATTAATGAAAAGAGAACTAAGAACAGAGAAATTATGCCAGTGAGCAATCCAGACATTTTGGCAGTGTGTACACAGAAATAGGTAGAAAACAAAATGAGTTATAGCAGGAAATATCTATTAGTAGCTTGTTGAAGCCAATAATTCAGCAGAAGGAAGATTTGGGCCACAAACAAATTGTGTTTTATAAATGGTGCTACATGTACAAATCAGTGACTTTTATCTATAAAACATGACCTTTCTCTGCTTTCTGCTGCCTGTTTTCTTTTTAGAAGTTGTTGGAACAGCCCTACATTGCTGCCACTACCATCATCCTGCCATTTCCAAACCAACATTTGTTGGCAATATACATATTTATAATATCTAAGTCAAGATTGTCTCTTAACTAATTAATCCTCATTTTCCTCATCCACAAAAGAAAATTCTTTCTCAAATGGGTCAATTTGACTAGAATCACAGACTCATAGGATATTAGACCTAGAAGAGAACTTAGAAAACGAATAGACTAATGTCCTTATTTTACAGTTGGAGATACTGAGTCCATGGAGAAAAAAATGCCACTGCTTATGGTTACACAGAATAAAAATCCCACTTCTGTGTTCTTTTTAATATATCACAAGTAAGCAAAATCATACATCTAAATCAACCACCACATCAACCACAATTGTCCTGTTTGATGTTAGGTGAGTTTTCTGTGATTACTGTACACATATAGCCAGGAGATATTATACAGAAAATGAAAATTGTGGCACCTGTTAGGTGTGCAGCAAATGATTTTGGAATGAATGAATTAATTAATGACTATTAGTGTTTCTTTAATAAAGCACAAGTTTGTAGTTTATGTTTCATTTTTATTTTCTTAGATAATGCATTTAAGTGGTGGCTGGGGGAAGATTCTCCATGAGCAGCTTGATGCGTCTGTTCTAATTGAAGTTCAGAAGCATGTGCTAAATAGGCTAGAAAATGTGTGGTTGCCATTATTTCTTGCAAGTGAACAATTTGCAGCACGTCAAAAGATAAAGGTATATAAATTAGTATAATCTTTAGATAGCAATTGGCAGTACCTGTCAAAACCTCAAATGTGCACACCTGTTGACCTAGCCATTGTACTTCTATTGATAGTGGTTAAAAGCATGAAGTCAGGCTTCCCAAGGTTTTTTTGGTTTTGTTTTTGTTTTTCCTTTTTATTAGAGACAGGGTTTCACTCTGTTGCCCAGGCTGGAGTGCAGTGGTGTGATCATAGCTCACTGCAGCCTCAAACTCCTGGGTTCAAGGGATCCTCCTGCCTCAGCCAAGTAGCTGGAATTACAGGTGCACGCCACCACACCCGCTCAGACTTCCAAGTTTTAATCTCAACACTGCGACATATTAATTGTACCACTTTTAAGTTTCATCAATTAGTTTCCCCATTTGAAAAATGGAGCTAATAATAGATATGGCTTCGTAAGGTAATTATGAAAATGAAATGAAATGAATGTGTGTTTAGTTTCTTAGTATGGTGCCTGGCACATGGAAAACATGCAAATGTTATCTATTACTATAGTTGTTATTTTTAATATTATTAAGTCGTCACACAAATGGACAAGGATATACTAGGACTTCCACTGCAATATCATATGGGAGAAGAATTGAGTGAGTTAAGATTATTACATACTATGGAAAACTATGAAGATTCCCATATAAAATGAGATTTCCACATGTACTGATATGAAAGATGTTATTTATTGAACGAAACAAGCAAGATGCAGAACAATCTAGTGAAGATAATCCCATTACATCTATTAACGTCTCTATAATTGTCTGTCAGTGCATATCTGTCTATTCATCCATCCGTCCGTCTGTCTAACTATCAATCTTCATGCTTATGGAAAAAGACTTAAAAGGATCTTCCTCCTGGGAATGGGTTTGTGGAGTAAGAGGGATTTTTACTTTTTACTTGGTAAAGTGGGTTTGTTTTTGCTTTGTTTTTATTTTATAAGAAGTAAGTATTCCTTTGATAATTTAAAATGTCATTAGCATACCTGAAAACAGGCAAACCTAATCTTTACAAAAATAACACAAGGGTCAGAAAACATGTAATTTTGGACTTTAGTATGCAAAGCCACATGCCATTAATACTGATCAGGAAGAACCTGAAAAAGTTTTCCTCTATTCAGTTTCTCAAACACTTTGAGGCCTATTTATCTGGAAACATCCTTAGTCATTTGAGCAATGTGTGTTACAGAAAACACAGTATAGCTGGGAACACAGAATTAGTACGGAGAAGAAGAGCTGACTTGTTTTAGGCAAAAAATTCCTGGAAATAAGCTTTGGGAAAATTAAAATCTCATTTCTTTCTTCAGGCTAACTCCAATTCTCTATCCAAAGCCAAATAAAAAGGCATTTGGCTTACTAATATTATTTACCACATTTTCTCATTTTGTTTACTGCAGTAATTTTATTGTAACTCATAGTCATTCTGACTTGGCATTTTTTGGGTGGCCAGCAAAATAAATGGATTCTGGCAACCTTAAGCCAAAGACAAAAAGGAAGGGTGAGAATTTATTCTAAAATGGTGCTGGGGCATCTCACACACTTAAGGGAAGGTTTGATGCCCAAGCTTTAGAAAAGATGTCAGCCATGACAGCGCTAGGAACCCAGAAAGAATTCTCAGATCTTTTCTCCTGGCCGTGGCCATCCAAAAGACTCAGTCCCAGTGATTCCAGTCCTTGTCTCTCCAGATCAATTCCTGGATTTATCTGCTATGGACAGGGAAGGAGAGTCAATAGCACAGATTTGGCAAGAGTGGTTCCCAAGAAAAGGAAGGTATTATGAATAGGCAAAAACTCTGAGAAATATCTCCTGTTATTTCCCTCTGTGTTAAGTAACTTTTGTACTCTTCTAAAGTTGTGGAAGTATATGGCTAGAAAATAGAACAAACATTGGAGAAGTCATAATTGTCTCTCCAGCTTCTGTTCTTACGTGAGCCAAAGTGAAACTGCCACCTACATTTGAGGCAGTACAGTCAGGTATTATTATCTCTATTTTGCAGATGAGGAAACTGTGTTCAGAGAATTTGAGTGATTCACCCAAGGACCTACCTGCAGGGCTTCCATTTCTAAGTTTGATCCTCTTTCTCCTGAACTGTACTATCTATTTTCAAGCTGACCTTTACCTCATTTTTTAATTTAGCTATTAAATTAGTAAATGATTTCAAAACTTTAGATATTCTGAATAACTGGGATAAAATAATTGGTTTTGTGTTTAGGTACAGATGAAAGACATAGCAGAAGAGCTCTTACTACAGAAGCATGAAAGGAAAATTGGGGTCTGGAAGGCAAGTAATACTTGTGTTATATTCTTCTTCTTGTAAGTTTGCTTTGTCAAAGTATTGTTTTTTCTTCCTGTTCTGTTTAAAGACCCTCACTGTAGACACTGCTACATGTGGTCTAAACCACCAAATGATGGCTGATACAGTTCTTAATTGGTGAATGGAATTTAGAAGAAAGTGTGACTCTACCAGAGCTCTGTTCTTAGAGATCCTTGACCCACTCAACCTTAGAAGTGTGTGATTGCCTTTAAATGTGTGTTTTTCTTTATTCTGCTTGTGATGGATTTATTGAGACAAGCTGTCCATTCTAGCATATGGTAGTTTATTATTGAAAGTGGATTACTCAAAAAGAATGAATAATATGCAGTAGAATCAGCAGGTTAAATCAACTTACATTATCCCCTTTATTTAGAATTATATTTTAGCTTTAAAAGAATTAAGATAACTATCATTTTGGTGATTACTAAAACCACTATAATATGATTCTATAATGTGCTAAAAATTGCCTATTTTGCTTTGTAAAAGCATGATAAACATAGTCTTATTTTTGAACCTACAAGATTATATATATTTCTCCTTCTACAGGTCATGATAAATGTCCAATTAGACCTAGGTGACCCTCTGCAAACTAACAAAGATAAAAATTTATTTAAATGCTAGAGGAATGTATGTATCTGTTAGTATGCTCTTTTCGGTGTTTTCCTCTTGAAAGGAAATAAAATTTATGTTTGTTTTTTGCTATATTTTTGATTGAAATTCTAAGTAGAATGGGCTTATATTTTATATTATTGTGTATTACATATTATATTATTTTCTGTTTAGTTAAATTATAGGTTTTAGTTATATTTCTAAGTTTTAGTATCTTAAGAAGCAGATCTTAAAACATTATTTGCTGAGTGGATTTTAAATAAACATCCCGGTCTAATACATAGTTGTTCCTATTTATAGGGCTGTAATTTTAATATGGACCATATGGTGAGGCTTTTAACTTTCTGTCCAGAGAACATGACGTGTGCTTCACTAAAATAGTGATGGACATCTGTTCACTTGGGTTAGCAGCCCCACCATTTGTCTAGACTGCCTGAAGTTGCCTTCGCTTTTCAGTTTTCAACTTAGATGTCGTCTTTAAGGCCCTTCTCTGTAAAGGTTTTACTCCTTCAGACAGCATTAGTTACTCCTTCCTTTGTGTTCCCATAGCACTTTTTTACATAACTCTCTAAACACTTATATTGATGGTCACATGTGATTTGTTTCAAGGAATTTATTTTATGCATTGTCAGTAATGGATATTTTTCATATATTTTAATTAATGTAATGCCTAAGTACATCTAAAATGTTGCCTTTGGAATGAAGCTTCCTTGCGTGGTTGTACACTAAAATCAGTTTTGGGGAACTTCAATAAAATTCAAATCTATTCAATAAATTCAATAAAAACTCTTTCTTATGTTTTTGAATCTGAGAGGCTAAAGGGGGTTGAATATGTGATTTTAAATGGTCAAAGTAAAAAAAAAGTAGGCATTTTAAAATTGTGAAGAGATAAAGTAAGTGTAGGTAAAAGTATCTTTAAGACACCGTGGGTGCTTCTGGCTTTTATGTTATATAAAGTAAATCTGCAGAGGAATTTTATTGATAAAAATACTTTATTAGTAATTATTTATTGTTATCATTCTTAATTATTAGTCATAATCTATTATTAAAATAATATAAAGATGTCTCACTTAAAAACATAATCTTTCCAGGATAAAATTATAGTGAGGCTCAGCAAGTTTTCTATTGAAATTATAGAATTAATTGATAATTTTTTTCTTAAAAAATTTAAAAAATCTTTTTTCTTTTTTTAATCCCCAATGTGATAATATGAAAAAAACTTAAATATTCAACTGCTTTTTTGAAAAGGCAGGAGAATTATATATTAATATATAACATATTAATAAAATAAGTAATATAATATATAATCATAACATTATGATTACTTTGTTCTGTTTAAGCACAGAACACATACTATTCACTAAAAAGTAGTTTTTCACCATAGTCCCAAACTGTAATAACTGTTAACATTCTTAAACCATGTTCTAAATCATCCGGTCATTTCTTTTTCTCTCTACTTAATAAATGACACCATAAAAATATAAGAGAGACAAAAGAGACAGGACAGAGGTTGAAAAAAGTTGCCAAATTCTATTGTGTCCATGCCACAAATTTCAACAGCCAAAATTAAAGGAGATAGAAGCTGGTAATTAATGACTTTACTATTACTTTTTAGCACACAGCTAATTTTCTGTATTCTCTGTTTTGGACAGCCTGTGGAGAATAAGTGGATATCTTCATCTTGTGAAATCATTGCTTTTCGTAAAGCATTATTGAATCCAGTTACTGCAAGACAATTTCAACATTTTGTGGCTCTAAAAGGAGATTTATTGGAAAACGGGGTGCTTTTTTGGCAAGAAGTACAAAAATATAAGGTATTGTATTGGGAGCTGGCGAAGACCACCTCTTTTTGAGGGGGAAACGCATTACTATATCAGATTTTTAACTGTAACTTTATGTTAATAGGTAAGATTTGTATAAGATATTCCAATTTGCCATCTTCTTCATACCAGAATATAAATATTGAGATGTTTATAGTAGAATTTCTAGACACATTTAGTATTATACTGTGAAGAGTAAGAGTGAGCCCTGGAATGATGGTGCAAGTTGAACATCTCAAAGCCAAAAATCTGAACCCTGAAATGTTCCAAATCCAAAACTTTTTGAGCACTGACATGGCACTCAAAGGAAATGCTCATTGGAGTATTTCAGGTTTTGGATTTTTGGATTTGGGATACTCACCTGGTAGGTATAATACAAATATTCCAAAATCTGAAAAAAATCCAAAATCTGAAATGCTTCTGGTCCCAAGTGTTTTGGATAAGGGATATTCAACCTGTATTAGCTTTTTCATACTTAACATACAGTATGATTTAATGAGAACCTTCCTGAAGAGAGTTTTATCTATATTTTTACATATCATTAATCTATAAATGACTTATACACATTTTTTCCTAAAGATATCCATATTTGATATACCCATATAACCAAGACGTCATTATAAGAATTCTTTCCAACCTTATTTATAGCAGTAGTAATGAAAGATGTTGGATTATAGATAAATAAACCACAGAGATGAGAAAGACTCTTCTATTAGAAAGAATGACCAAATTCTTAACAAAATAAGAAAAAAACCCAAGTGGTTAGGTACAAAGGCAGTTTATTTTCAGGTTAAGTGTTTAATGGAATCATATAGAATCTTTGCATTGAAGAGGAGGAAGGGACTTTCTATGTTATGTTGTCTAGGCTTGAATAAAGAAATGTTGTCTAGAAATACCTCAGAGGTATCTAGTCTCTGCTTAAATGCCCCCAGAAGTAGCAGGCTTATTTCCTTATAAAAGCCTATTCTATCCCATTGTAAAAGTGGGAAATAAAACAGAATGTGAGGTTATAATGCTTTCAAATGACCTCTAATCTAACTATCATGTAACACTAATACAGTTACTCACTATATAGTTACTCATTGCTCAATAAAATCTGCTTCCAAGCTTTTTCCAATATACCATGAAACTGTTTTGGACTCTTTTCTGTTATCAACAGTTTGGGGACAATTCTCAGCTTAGGCTGTAACATAAAAAATTTTTTTGAGAGTCTTTTTTATAATCTTTCGTAAGAGTAATATTAAAATAATTTTTTTGAGAATTAGCAAGTAGAGTCTGTTTTCCACAGTAGGCTTTTTTAATGAGATAAACTTTGTAAAATAGGTATTTTTAAAAAACCCATAGACTCACACATAGTCAACCCTTGATTTTGTGACCTTCTTCAAGGCTGCCCTTGGTCTCTATTTTAATATCTTTCCTACAGTATAGCATGAAGGACTTACCATAGTAGGTAGCCATTAAAAATCATGCTATAGGAGTAAATTTGTTCATCCAACAAACATTAAGTATCTGGTGTGCCAGGCATTATGCTGTAGGAATAAAAAGGTGAATACAATACATTGCCCTCCCTCAGGGAGGAAAACATCCATGAAAACGAATATGAAATAGTGTTGATTCTGATCCATGTTCTGACTAGGTGTAGTTTTAGGAAGGAATGATGTGGGTGGGGGGAAATAGTAGGTCAGGGAGGTCTCACCAAAAGTGATGATACTTGCATTGGGTCTTGAGGGAGTTTGCCAGTTGGAAAGCACATGGCAAAGTCTTACTGAGCTAACTCTCATGTGGCTTAATCTTATTAAGTGTTTACTAGGTACCAGACACTGTGTTAGTGCTTTTTGTGTAACAATAAATTTATTGTTATAGTATGATAATAATGAATTTATTCTTCACAAGAATCCTACAAAGTCAAGGATGTTATTTTCACAATTTTACAGATGACGCTAAAGTCCAGAAAAGTTAAGACGCTCTCAACATTACACAGCTAATTAACTGGTAGAGCTAGAATTTAACCAAGTCATTGTATTGCCAAAGCCATGCCCTGAACCACTAAGCTATGCTGCCTCCCAGTAATGACTGGGGTAATATGCAAAGGGATAGCTAGAGTAGTTTTAATCAAACAGTGTCCTGGATTGTAAAAAATTAGAAAGAACCCAGTTGTACAAGAGGACATTGATTACTTAATTATGATACATCCATACAATAGAATACTCTGAAGCCATTAACAACTGTTGTCCCCAACCCCTTGGGGCCACAGACTGGTACCCCTCCGTGGCCTGTTAGGAACCGGCTGCACAGCAGGAGGTGAGCTGCGGGTGAGCAAAGGAGTGAAGGCTTCATCTGTTTTTACAGCCGCTCCCCATCGCTGGCATCAGCGCATAAGCTCAGCTTCCTGTCAGATCAGCACAGCATTAGATTCTCATAGGAGTGCGAACCCTGCTGTAAACTGCACACGCGAGGGATCTAGGTTGCGCACTCCTTGTGAGAATCTAAAGTCTGATGATCTGAGGTGATGTTAGCGCTGGGGAGCAGCTGCGAATACAGATGATCATTAGCAGAGAGGTTTGACTGTGCAATACATGTAATGCATTTGAATCATCCCGAAATTGTCCCCCCATCCCCCCGCTGTGTCCATGGAAAAATTGTCTTCCATGGAAAAATTGTCTTCCATGAAACCGGTCCCTGGTGCCAAAAAGGTTGGGCACTGCTGACTAAAAACATTGTGGGAGGCCGGGCACAGTGGCTCATGCCTGTAATCTTAGCACTTTGGGAGGCCGAGGTGGGAGGATCGCTTGAGCCCAGGAGTTTGAGGTTACAATGAGCTATGATGATGCCACTGCACTCTAGCCTGGACAACAGAGTGAGACACTCCATGTCTCAAAAAAAATAAAGTTGTGGGAGAATAATCAATAATGGGAGAAGATGTTCTTACTTTTGATTTTTTAAAACCTAGCTACTAAAAAACCAGTATGATTTAATCTAAAATGTGTGTGTGTGTGTTTAGAGAAAAAGACTGGAAGGATATATTCATCCAACAAATATTTATTGAGCACCTACCAAGGGCCAGGCTAAATCCTAGATAGAACTATGATCAAAACAGTCTTCCTTCTTAGAGTTTACAGTGTCACAGGAGGGACAGACAAGTGGTGGACAAAACAATTATAAGAGTGTGATTAGCATAATACAATGATGGAGGAAGCACAGTATGCTAGGGTAGTCCCCAAGATGGACATCTCTACCATACTGAGGGAGTCACAGAAAGCTGGAGGGAAGTGTGCTTAAACTGAGACCTTAACAATGGATAAGAGTTAACTAGGCTAATGGCACAATAGGGCAGACCAATGAGGAAAAAAATATCACTTATATTATGATTCTATCTAAATACTCTCCCTTTTTTCAAAATTAGAACTGTATAACTTCACAAATTTATTTTTTATTTCACAAGCCTTATATTCCAAAGTTACAAGGCTCACAAAATGATTATGTATGATAATCCCAAAATTAACAAACATATGTGGTATAAATAGGCTTTTTCTGAGGTGATGCTAAATTGAGTAAGAAGTGCTAACTGTTGTCACAATATAACATTTATAATAACCTCTTTTCACACATAACTTATGCCAAACTATAACATATATAAAGTTTTATGTGACGGGCACCAGAATTTTTCTTTCTTTCATAATATCCATAAGACAGCTATCACAATGCCCAGCATGCACAGGTTACTTAATAAATGTTGGCTCATTTCTGACCCTGAATTAGAAGTTTCCAAATGTTTTGCTTTCCATGATTTAGAAAATAATGTCTTTGACAGAGAAATGCCATAATTCAAGCAATCTACCTCTTTATTTAAAAAAAAAAAAGATAGCCCTACTATTTGTGACTTTAAAACTGGCTCATTTTAATGTACAATCATTATTTTTAGTTATTTATCAAGAGGATAATGTGATGGGGTAACTGAAGCAATATAAATACTAAAAGATATGGAATGATACACCTGTTCACCACCTGCATGCCCACTCATTTTAGGCCTTTTTGAGCCTAAATCACCTTGATTTGGGAGCAGGTCTGGATGGGGAAGCTTTTACATCCACCTGTAGGCTGAGTTAGGTGCCTTTTCTCAGTGCTCTCCTAGGATCCCATGTGTACCTCTGTCATGACATTTATTAACTATCCAAAATTGGAGTAATGTGTTTTCACACTTTTCCTCTGGTAGAGATTGAACCTTAAAAGGGCAGGGACTGTGTCTTGTGCCTCAGCTCAGTGTCTCAATATATAGCTGGTGCTCAATATATAGTTGTTAAATGAGTCAAAGTAGACACTAAGGCTATTCGTTTGCCTAGGGGAACAAGTGATCAGAATTAAATGAAATCTGTGTTTGAAGGTATGTGTATCAAAGTCTTAAGTTCCTCAAATCCAAGATAAAGAAAAGCTATGATTTTTTAAATATAGCCTCGACATGTCTCAGTACCCTCTTTACCTAAAGTTAAAATGCATATACTAATTGGAACATATTTTAACATGGTTCTATAAAGTGTTCTAGTAATGCATTAGTTTTGTTTGTTTTTTAAGACAGAGTCTTGCTCTGTCACCCAGGCTACAATGCAGTGGCGCAGTCATAGCTAACTGCAGCCTCGAACTTCTGAGCTCAAGCAGTCCTCCTGCGTCAGCCTCCCATGTAGCTAGGACTGCAGGCACACACCACCTTGCCTAGCTAATTTTTTTTTTTTTTTTTAAGAGACAGGGTCTCACTATGTTGCCCAGGCTGGTCTCGAACTCCTGGCCTCAAGCAGTCCTCCCAAGGTACTGGGATTACAGGCATGAGCCACTGCACCGGGCCAATGCATTAGTTATATATTGTTCTGTCTTTCCTTCTCCTTGTTTAGGACTTGTGCCATTCTCATTGTGATGCATCTGTCATCCAGAAAAAGATCACAACTATTATCAACTGCTTCATTAATTCCAGTATTCCACCAGTTTTACAAATTGACATTCCAGTAGAGCAAGCCCAGAAGATTATTGAACACAGAAAGGACTTAGGACCATATGTATTTAGAGAGGCACAGGTAAGAGATCAGGGCATGTGGCTAAGCATATTTTAAAATACATTGACAATCTAGATATTCTTTTAAAGCTTTTGCATTATTCATATTTGGCAAGGTTCCAGTCCTCCCAATACTGGGGTTTATTCTGTTTAAAGAATAAACCCAATATAAGAAACTAGTAACTTACATACTGTTTTGTTGATGACAATATGCAGCAAATAAAATTAAATACTTAATTTGACTTTCCCTGGTTACCATTTTTGTTTCTAACTTACAAAACTCCAGCTAATTCCTCCGTCCTTTCCCACCATTCATATTTCCTTTTAAAATATCTGCTACCACAAAAATGTGTAAAATATGTGTGTCTAAAGATTTGTGTATTTTTAAAAATTGGAATATTCACATAGCTCATAAAATAAGTGAGAGGAGATCTAAGTACCCTACCAACACAAAGTACACAAACTCATGAAAGGAAAATCATGCCTGTTAACCTGCTCAAGTTACTTCCTTTTAAGATAAATAATAGAAAACAGTGACTTGGTGAACATAATTTATTTGCATTTTGAAAAGCCTTTTAGTAATGTTGTTCCTAAAAAAATGATTAAGAAAAATAAATTATAATAGGGGTAATAGGGAAGGCCATGTCATGAATTAAGTGATATGAAACAGAGATTTAGGGTATGACTGCCCTTGAGCATGGAAAAAAGCCATTATTCCTTAACATTCATTTGTGAGCCAGCTGTGTCCTAAGTCCTCTAAGGAACTGAAAGTGGACTCATATTCCAAATTATGCATTAAAATAGGCAGAAATACAGAGGAATGATTGAAGATGTGCTAGAGAGAAATAGAGAAAACATAGTGTCAGAATTGTAGCATCTGTTAATGAAAAGATCTTAGAGATAACTTAGCATAGCCTAGGTCTTCTGATAACCAGGCCAGGACTTGCCCGTCTATATCAGAGACCTTGAGTGTGATGCTAAATGTCTGAAGCTGCTGACATTGGTTAGTTCTAGCACAATCTTCAGGGATTGCAGCCAAAGAATTTTACCGGTGTCCTCTAGCCTATGACTTCTCCCTGATTTCCTAAAATGGAGTCTTAGATAAATCTTAAATATGGACTTTGGAGCATCTGAAAATAGAGAATATTCATTTAGAATTTTTATTTAGGGGCCCTGCCCCACAGAACTGTTATTCTTCCTGTTTTCCTAAGGAAGCTCAGAGAATGGCATCCCCTCCTACCCATTTATACTATCCAGAGTTCTGGTGGCCATCTTCATGTCTTCCCACTCCTTTGTTCCCTTACTCCCCTTCTAATCAGTCCCTAAAGTGTATTCATTTGTCTCCTTGTTATCTGTCATTCTATCCACTTTTCTCCAACTCCACACCTCACTTTGGATCTGCAACATGTCTCACATCCATTACCAAAACTCCCTGACTTTGGGCTCTCTGCAGACCATTCAACTCACGGCAGACAGAGCAATCTTTTTCAAAAGGTATATCTGATTGTGTCACTTCTCTGCTTAAAATATTTCCATTGCTACCCACTGCCCTCAGAATGAAGTCCATTCTCCTGCATATCTCTCTAGCTACATCTTTTTGCTGTCCCTGCCATCTCTGCCCCAGTCTTACTGAAATACTTGTAGTTCCTTAAATGACCCCTGTTATTTTCCCTCCTGAGCTTTTTTGCAGTATCGTCCTCTCTCCCTTGTTTCTGTTCCTGTCATCACACTTATCGCACTAAATTAAAAGTGACTGTTCTCATATCTGACTTTCCCATTAGATTGCAACCTCTTTGAAGGCAGGGAATGTTTCTTATTTATCTTTATGGCTCAGATGCCTGGCATAGAGTAGGCATGTTTTGGACACATGAATGAATGATGTGAGCAGAGATCTATCATGACAGAAGGGAGTAAGATCAAATTGGAAATGAGAGCAAAGTTGATCAAAAGGGCTGAATAGTAAATAAAAACCTGCTGACTGTGTCAGCATTGTTATCAGTGTAGCCTCTGCCTACCCACCCCCCTCAACGGCCTGGAAATTTCATCACTCAGCCGCATTTTCACTGACCCTTTCACTCATACGAAAGCCATTGCTCATCTGCTGGCAGTGAGCAAAGCAGCTCTTTATTAAAACGTTTTCTTACCCACAATTTGGTTATCTTTCTGGAGGTACGGGGTAATTTTCATTAATGATAGATATTAACCTAAAATCTCAATTGCAGCTTTTAAGAACAGAGCAATGTCATGCCTTTCATTGAAAAATTGTGTCCTAATTGGGTGACTTTTACTGGAAAGCCTTCTAGATGGAAATACATATATTTGAGAGCTGGGAATGACTTAGGTTTTGGAGAGATAACTGAGAAGTACAGTCAATAGTTGGTAAATAGAAAAAGAGTAGTATTTAAGCTTAGGAAGTTTATAATAAAAACTACCAGGATCCCTTAACATTGGAACAGGGGATTACTTAATTAAATGAATGGCCAGTAAATGTAAATGAAAATTTCTTAAAAGCCTGCATTTCATCAAATAAAGTATCTCTAGATTTTAGGTTTACTCTCCCAGCAGGCTATGGAATTAAATGACAAAACTGTATTTTAAAAGGAGTGAATAATTTTAGAATTATGAACAACATTCATGTATGGAAAAGGGAGTAATGAAATATGCCCATTCGGGACGGTTGATCACCGCAGCATTTACTTTTTAAAGATTCCTCTTTTCCCCTAAGAGTTGGCTTGGAGCCTAATGGGATGGTTCATTTTTCTCCAGGGCATTAGGTAAAGGCCATTCCTAGCAGTAAGATGTTGGACTTGATCTGATGTGGCAAGTCCTACCTTCTTGGAAGTAACGTATGCCTCTGGAACTAATGGAAAAAGTTGGCATGAGAATTAGAACTACTATTCTTATCTCTATAAATATCACAATTAATCATTTAATGTAAAGCGTCCTCATAGAAAGCATTTGTCCAGGATGCCATTCTGCTTTTTAAATGTTACTTTTCTTGCTCTCACATAAAAGAGAGATTATATCATTTAAAACTTACTCAAGATTTATTCTTAGATCTGCAGCTTTGTTTAAGAGCTTTTCCAGAGGCAAAATGGTATTTCCTTTCTCTAAAAGAAAGAAAAAGGGGTGGGGGGAGTTTCCCTTGAATATTTGGAATACTTGCATAAAACAGCAGAGTGTGTGGCAGCTCAACTAGTATATGTTTTAAAAGAAAACATAAATTTCTTATTTTAAAAGACCTAATGGATTCTTTATTAATACAATCAATTGGTTAGGGAAACATAAAGAATAAAGTGACTTTTAAGCGTATTTAGTGTATTTTTTTTTTAAAGAAAGACTTCTTATTGGTAATAAAAACCATTGATGATAAGCATGTGCCGAGCTAAACCATACCAAGATGTCTGGAGACAATAAGTTGGAGGAAACATGGTGTATATTAAAGATAGAATAGTTAATCCATTATTATGGTGAATTAGAGTTTAAATTGGTACATTTGTATAAAATTGTAATCTGAGACATACTTTGTTTTTTATACAGATGACAATTTTTGGGGTTCTGTTTAAATTTTGGCCTCAGTTTTGTGAGTTTAGGAAGAACTTAACTGATGAAAAAATTATGAGTGTTTTAGAGAGAAGACAAGACTATAATAAGCAGAAAAAAAAATTGGCAGTCATAGAAGATGAAAAATTTGGAAAGGTAAGACAAGACTCATTTTGGGTTTAATCAGACTTTTAAAAGATATGTGATATGTGTGAATTGTAGAAGAATTTGTGCTGAGGATATGTATCGAGAAATTATGGAATACAGATTTTAGTGGCTTTTTAACCTTTAGTAAGAGGTTTCAGACTTGTTTTTGAATTCTTCAAAATTCATCTTTAATGTCATCTCTTCTGTGGTGAAAGCTTCCTTGACTCTCCTTGGCACTGCAAGCAGCTTGCATCCACTGCAGTAATGTTTCCCCTCTCATAGAGCATGTTTTATATTGTCCTATGATTAAGTTTTTGCATGTCTTCGCTGGACTAAGGTTCTGAAAAATAGCATCTTCCTTATTCATCCATGTTTCATAAGCACTTATACTAATGTCTAGCACATGCTCAATTGTTAATCATTGTTTATTGAATAAATCAGAATGAATGAATGAACAAATATTATGTACTGAGGGGCAGCATTTTCAATATTAAAATTATAGAATGATACATTGACTGTGAAATTGAGTGGCAAATTGGCCAGTCTGCCTATTTGTCTGTTAGTCTGTCCATTCATTCATCCATTTGTCTCTCTCTCCTTACATTTATCTGTTTTTTTTTTTAATTGAGAAGGGGTAATTGCTCCCAAGTAATGTATTTCATCTTATTTATAAGCATATGCCTATTCTATTTTTTTAAAGAAATTTTACATTTCTTTAAAATTTTACATTTTACATTTCTTTTACAGATACCAAAAGATACAAAAGTAATTAATGAACACTCATATTTGTATAGGTCAAAATGAACACTGTTAATATTCTGCCTCATTTGCTTTTTTATCCCTGTAAGAAATATTGCAGATAGAGTAAAATCTCTTAACCCCATCCCTGGAGTTCTGTTATCCTGCCCTTACCTTAGAGCAATCATTTAGTTTGGGATATGTGCTTCCAGCTCTTTTTAAAGACAGTGTTTTATGCATGTGTATGTGTTCATAAACAATACAGAGTACTATTTTGTATGTATTTTAATTTACATAAATGGTACCCTATTGTATTGGTTTACTCAGGCTGCCATAACAAAATACTGCAGACAGGGTAGCTTACACAACATAAATTTATTTTCTCACAGTTCTGGAGGCTAAAAGTCCCAGATCAAGGTGCCAGGTGATTCAGTTCCTGGTAAGGGCTCTGTTCCTGGCTTGTAGACAGCTGCCTTCTTGCTGTGTTCTCACATGGCAGGGAGAGAGAAAGAGCTCTCACTCTCTTCCTGTTCTTATAAGACCACAGTCCTATTGGATTAAGGTCCTACTCTTATTACCTGATTTAACCTTAATTACCTCCCAAAGGCCCCTTCTCCATATGTAGTCACACTGGGGGTTAGGGTTTCAACATATGAATTTGGGTCGGGGTGGGGATGACACAGTTGAGTTCATAGCACATATTGTGCAGCATTTCTTTCTGCATCTTGCTTTTTTAAACTCAACTTTTTCTTTCAATTCTACTACCACTGCTGTACTTAGAGCTAGTTTATTCAATTTAATTTCTGCATACTAGTCCATCATATGAATCAATATATTATTTTTATTTAACTATTTCTTTGTTGAGATTTGTTTCCAGTTTTCGCCTTTGCAAACAGCACTCACTGCAGACAACATTCCTGTAAATGTCCCCATATGCACATGTATAAAAATTTTTTGGAATAGCTGGGTAGTAGAATATATACGTTTTTGGTTTTTCTAAGTGCTACCATTTTGATTTCCCTGTAAATGCTTTAGTTTACGTTCCTACCTGCAGTATATGAGAATACTGCTTTTCTCCATTTGGTAGTCTTCATTTGGTATATTCAGATATAGTCAGACTTTGAAACTTTCACCAATTTAATGATGACAAATGGTATTTCATCATGCTAGTGCCTTTATTTACATTTTTCTAATTATTAGTAAGGTGGAGCCACTTTTCACATGTTTACTGACTATTTGGACTTCCTGTCATGGTAGTGGCCTATTGAAGTCCATTGCCCATTTTGGGGGTGGGAGATATTTGCATTTTCCTTAGAGTTATTTATGAAACCTGGATACTGATTCCTTTGTCGTATAAATGTTGTAAAGATCTGAGAGTCCACTGCTTGTTTTTTTACATTACCACCAGCAGTGTATAAGAGCTGAAGTTGCTCCATATCCTCACCAACACTTGGTATTGTGGGTATGTAGTGGTATTTTGTTTTAATTTGCATTTGCCTAATTACTAATAATGCTAAACATCTTTTTACATGCTCATTTGCCATTCTTACATCATCTTTAGTAAAATGTCTGTTCAAATCTTTTGCCCAATTTTTGAAAATCTGGTTTGTTCTTGCTTGTTATTGAGTTTTCATAATCCTTTATATATTCTGGATACATGTCATTTGTCAGATACACGTTTTACAAATATTTTCTCCCAGGCTATGGCTTGATGTTTTATTTTCTTAACAATGTATTCTAAAGAGCAAATGCTTTAGTTTTGGCAAAGTGAGGTTTAACAGCGTTTAATGGTTTGCCCTTCTTGAGTGCTATCTATGCTCTCTTTGCCTAATTTAAAGTAACAGAGATTTTCTACCTTTTTTTCCCCAGAAGTTTTTTAGCTTTAGCTCTTATATTTAGATCTATAATCCATTTTAAGTTAATTTTGGTATATGGTATGACAAAAAGGTCAAGGTTTATTTTTTTGCATGTGGATATCTGATTGTTCAGGCACCATTGTTGAAAAGACTGTCTTACTCTACTGAATTACCTTGGCACTTTCATAAAATAGCAATTGACCATACATGAGTGGTCTATGTATGGACACTCTGTTTAACTCCATTCATCTACCTTTCTATCCTTAGGCCAGTACAGTCTTGAATATGTAAGTTAGTATAGTAGACTAGTTATAGTAAGTCTTGAAATCAGGAATTGTAAGTTACAAGTTATACAGTTTTCTTCTATTAAAATTTTTGACTATTCTAGGTTCTTTGCATTTCCATATAAGTTTTAGAATCAGCTGGTACTTTTTATTTTTTTAAAAAAAATTTATGAATTGCAAATATGCAATGTTTCTTTGAAAAAAAAAGCCACCTGGTGTTTGATCAAGATTGTAATGAACCTATTGATTGGTGTAGGGAGAATTGACATCCTAACAATATTGTGTCTTCCAATCTGTGAGCACAGTATATCTCTATTTTTTGTTTTGTTTTGTTTTTATTCTTTTTATAGGCTCTATTGTGGTTTGGAAAATATTTCTATTTATTTAGTTCTTCTTTAATTTCTTGCATGCATTTTGTGAAATGCATTCCCAAGTATTTCATATTTAAAATAATGCCATTGCTGTGATATTTTTAAAATTTCAAATTCCAAATGATTTTTTAGAATAAGTTTTATTTTGAAATAATTAACGCTCACTGAAAGTTGCAGATATAGTACAGAGAGATCCCAGGTACTCTTCACTCTGTTTCCCCCAGTGGCTACATCGTATATTAACTACAGTACAGTGGTAAAATTAGGAAATTGACATTGGTACAATTTGTGCATAGTTCTATGCCATTTTATCACATGTGTAGATTCATGTAAGCGCCACTACATTCAAGATATACCACAAAGATCTCTCTTGTGACTGTAAATCAAATCCACAATCCAATCCAGTTTATCTTTAATGTAATTATTGATATGTTAGGTCCTAAGTCTGCCATTTTATTTTTTGTTTTCTGTTTATTCCCCCTTATTTTTCTCTTTCATTCTTCCTGCATTCCTGTGGATTACTTGAACATTTCTTAGAATTCCATGTTGGTGTATCTACAGTGTTTTTGAGCAAATCTCTTTGTTTTAGTGGTTGCTATAGGTATTACAGTGTATGTGTATAACTTACCACAGTCTATTGATGTTGATGTTTTACCATTTCAGGTAGAGTGTAGAAACCTTACCTCCCTTTAAGACCTTTTACCTGCACCTATTTATAATTATCTTAATATTTGCTCAACATATATGGAGAACCACATCAGATGATTTTATGATTTTTGCTTCACCCATCAAACATAAATTAGAAAACTCGAGGGGATAAGAAGAGTTTATTACCTTTACCCATATTTTTGTTCTTTCCATTTTTTTTCCTTTATGGTGTTCCAGTATTTCTCCTTTTGTCTTTTCCCTTTAGGTAAGATGTTGTTTCTCATTTATTGCTTTCAAGATTTTTTTCTTGTCTTTAGCTTTCAGAATTTTGATTATGATATATCTTGTGTAGAATTTCTTTGGGTTTATTCTGTTGAGGATTGCTCATCTTCTTGAGTCTGTAGGTTTACGTCTTCTGCCAAGTTTGGGAGAGGGGGTTTGTATAAAAAATATTTATACTGTCTAATCCATATATCTGATTTATTACATATTATGTATCATTTATATATACAGACATATATGGATCAGAAAGTATATACATATATAAATCCCCCCATCTATCCTGTGTACACACATATACATATTATATCTCATACATATATATATTTTTTCAAACTTCTTCTTCCTTGGGCACCGTGTAGCTTCATTCTGAGAAATTTTTGTCTTTTTCCTCATTCTTTTCCTAAGTTAAGTCAACTTTCATTATACATTTCCCTTTTTTATATTTTTTTGTCCAGTTCTGTCCTGAGTTTCTGCATTTATGATTTGTAATATTGTTTTATATGTGTAAATGTTTGTGTAAAGATATTTAATTCATTTTGGGCTATTTATAGCTACAAGAATAAACATGGGTTAATATCAGGAATATAATGTTGAATGAAAAAGTTGCAAAAGAATAGAAGCAGTCAATTCTACTTGTAAAAAGTTCAAAATCATACAAAACCATCCAATAATGAATGTGGTAAACTATTAACATAAACAGGAAAAAAGAACGATAAACACACAAAATTCAGTATAGTGGTTACCTTTGTGGATTGGGTCAAGATGGAGGATGGGATTGGGGAGTGACACCAAGGGGATCAAAGATACTGGCGGTATTTTGTTTCTTAAGCTTTAGTGGTATTGTTGTTATTCATGTCTTCTGTGTGTGTTATAAATTTTTTGTATATAGTTAATATTTAATAATTTGTTATATGAATGATGCTATAGAGCAAATAGATCAGACTTTCAGAAGCTGATCTTTGGGTGATGTTTTGTATCATCTGGAGGTCGAGGGTATTTCCAGTGTAGGGTGGGAATCAGGGAAGACATAGGAGCCAGAAAATAGGTGAGAGTACCTGCAAGGGCTTGCTTTTCCTGAATCAGTTCTTCAAATTGTGGCTTCACATATTTTCATTGGTATACCATGAATTCTGTAATCATAGGACACAGTCATATATATATAAATGAAATCATATTATTAAAGTTAAATATTGTTTTTGGATTATTTACTTTAAAATTTTCCACAATTATTTCCCTTCCAATAGTTTAGGTGATAAATAATTGATCAAATAGTACTAAGTCTGATTTTCCCCTCAAACCAACCGTGCTCTAGCCCAATCCGTGTAATCTTACAAGGAAGAACAGAGTTGACTAAATGAAAATCTTCCCATCTACCTTCTGTAATCCCCTGAGGCAAGTCCCTATGCAGCTGGGCTGCATGAATGTGATCCTAAGTTTGTAGGCTTAGAAAGACTTTTCTAAAAGATATTCGAAGAATTGATTTAGGGGAAAAAGTAGAATGTTTTGTACCTTATGTGTGCTTGGAACTCTTCTCTCAGTCCACCTGTGGCCTGTGAATAGCTTCACCAATCAGATGAGTTTCACATGAGTCTGCTAATGTGGCTTAACACAGTAACTGCCATGTGAGTTGTATTTAACTCACGCTAGTTTTGAGCCCAGGGCCTGCAGTTGGTTTGTCAAAATCTTACTTGTTGATATTCTTATTGTTACAATTAATATTGACAATTTAATTGCATATAACTCACACATAGAAAACAATAAAAAATAACAAATTTTTCATTAAATTAGAAAAATCGTTTTGTTTTCGAAGTTTTTATTCTATTTTCGTGATAAAACACCGTTGCCCCAGGAAAAAAATTTTTTTTCTAGTGTGGCACTCAATGTGTTAAATAGCCTCTCAACAGAGCTTCACATCCTAGTCCTTGTCTTCCTTCTTTCACCAGAGTTTTATTGATCATCCACTACATATAGTTCCTATGCTAGTTGCTAGGGGTATGAATATAATTTACGTATAGTGGAAGGGTAGATAGAAACCCATAGACAATTAACTGCAAATTATATAAACAAAAAACTTTGAGATCAGAGAAAATGAACAGTTAATTATTGGGGGAGGAGAGGGGAAAGACATCGTAGAAAGTAAATCTGAGTTAGTCTTAAAAAGTAGAATTTTAGCAAATGGTTCTAAATATATATTTATTGAATGAATAAATATAGAAATAAGGAAGATATAAAGATCTCATACTGTATCCTAGCTCTGAGGACGAACTTCACAGTTCTCTTAGTGTCAAGTATAGCATTTTTGGTTTGCTTAGATATATGGTAACTATATTATATGAAAGTTGGGACATATGGTGTGATGATAGTAGAGAAAATCTTAAATCACTATTTCTCCAGAAAATTCTGGATTTATGTTTATTTTATTTCTTTTCTATTTCTTGTTTTTTTCCTTACCTGCTACAGTTATGCAACTGGATTTATGTTTATATCATCCATATTATACTTTGGTTATGGAAATGCAAATGTCCTTAATTGATCTTCTCATCTGTCTATATCTGTTAACTGGGAACTACTAACAGGGTTAGGTACAAATATTGACAGTTGAAAAGCAACCCTTTTGTAGAATGAATAATCCTTTTTAAAAAAAGGACTTCTACTTTTGAATACTCTTATTATATACAATAAACACATTGGTATCACTTATTAGTAACTGCAAATTGCACATGTGCGTTTATTTTAACATGGAAAATGTAAGGAAGACCAACATAGTAGCCAATGTTTGTTTTAAAATTTTATTGTCAGTGAATTCAGGTGAGGAAATGTTGGGAAAATGAATACAGAAAATCTGTGATTTTTTTTGTAACATAAAAATGTATGCTCTGAAAAAAATCTGTTACTGTGGAAAGCACTGGACTTCCCTAGATAACTGTGGGCATGACTCTTAACTCTCTGAACCTTAATTTCATCTGTCAACTAATGGTAGTAATATTAATCTCACATGACTTGGGAGGGATTAAGAGACATTATATGTATAAAATACCAATGTAAGTTATTCCACTATATAATTGGTATATAAGGTATTGATTGATCATTTGATCCATGGTAGTATAGGATAGCATAGTGGGTAGGAGCGCAGTCTCTAGAGTCTGGCGGCCTGGTTTTGAATCTTGGCCTTACCATTTATTAATTCTGTTATCTTAGGCAAACCACTTCACTTCCCAAAACCTTATTTTTTCAGTAAAATGGAGATAGTAATAGAACCTACATGATGGGATAGGATTAAATAAGATATGTGAGCTCGCACATGTAATTGTAGCTACTCTGGAGGCTTCAGGTGGGAGGATCACTTGAGGCCAGGAGTCCGATACCAGCCTGGCCAATATAGTGAGACTCTATCTCTAAAAAAAGAATTTAAAAAATTAGCCAGGCGTGGTGGCATATGACTGTAGTCATAGCTACTCAGGAGGCTGAGGCAGGAGGATTGTTTGAGCCCAGGAGTTCAAGGCTGCAGTGAGCTATGAATCATGCTCTCTTAAAAAAAAAAAAAAAAGATATATGAAACATAATGAATGTCACAAAGTAAACAGTTATTATTAATACTGTAGCAGTAATTTTCCTTCTTTATAACAAAAATAACAATATCAAATATATTCTGCATTTTTTATTCTTATCAAGGAATCAAATGGAGCCAGGTAACCTGAAGAAAGTTGTAAGACAGAGAATCTTATGAAAAAGTTTTACCTAGTTTAATATCAAGTACTTAAAATGAACAATGACAAATTCATTAACAAAAGATCATAGTGATTTAGCTAAATAAAAAATTTAAACTTTTAAATGGCAAAAATATACAAGGTTAAAAGACAAATTGGGAAACATAATGTATGCTGTAAGTTGTAAAAATAAATCAGAAAAAGGACAAATACTCTTAACAGGGAATTCACAAAAGAAATACAAATGAGCAAAAGAATTAAAAGATGTCTAACCTTGCTGGTAACCAAAGACATGAAAACTGTAAAAAAAAAAATTGGAAATACCAAATGTTGGTTGAGAGTATGAGAAAAAGGCATACAAATTCATACATTATTGGAGAAAATGTAAAATGGTGCTTTCTTTATGAAGGGTAGTTTGACAATATATGTTGTTTGTAATTTTTGTTCTTTTTAATCAGCAAATACACTTCTAGACATTTATTCTACAGGAGAGAATTGTAAAAATGTACAAAGATGTATGTATACAGCATCATTTATAAGAGCAAAAAGTTGAAAATGACTTAGATTTATAATAGGAGGCATTGAGTAAATTATCTATGGTAAATCCCTTTACTAAAATATTACCTATTGAAAATGATATAGTTTATTCATTTTATCATTCAACAAATCTTTGAGTGCATAAGACCACTCATCCATTGAAAATAGTGATGTAATTTATTCATTTTATCATCCAACAAATATGTGACAAATTGGGAAACATAATGTATGCTGTAAATTCAGAAATATGTGAGTGCATACTGTGTGGAAGACACTGTTCTATAAATAGATATACAACAGTAAATAATATGAAGACCCACCTTACATTCCAGTTCTATACTTATTCACATAGAAACATTTTCACAAATATTTTGCATGAAAAAGAAGATTTTAAAAGAGCATATATAGTTAAATTCCATTTGTATAAAATTTATATTATAAAATATTAAAATATAGATCTATGCATTTTCCCTAGTGAGAAATCTGGATGGATGCTCATGAAAATGTTTATAGAGGTTTTTCCTGGATTCTAGAATTTGGGAGTCATTTTTACATTCACCTTAATAATTTCTCTTATTTATGTATTTTTATATTTGTATGAAATAAAATTAAAGATCAAAACAGGAGATTCTGTCACATTAGTGATATTGACTTGATGAAACCTCACGTGTGGCACTCACCACGAAATATTACGTCATATGATGTTATGACTCCTAAACTGTAAGTTTATATTAACATAGCATTATCTCTTTTTTGGAATAATTTAATTTAATATAATTACAGGATGGAATCAAACAATACGCAAGTACTTCAGGGTCTGCTACCAAAACAACTGCTGTAGTCAGTGATTCCTTCCTAGGCCTGCAAGTGTATGGCCGGCAGGTAAGCAGGCAAGATGACGCAGGTCTCTCTTCCTCTTTAGAGCATTGGATAGTGGAATGTAGTAACTCAGTCATTGTACAGTACTAGAGATGTGTTTGAAAATAAGGCAAAAATTATAATACTAGGAGAGATTGGAAGGGAATCTCCTTGAGCCTTCAGAGAACATTAAAATTTTAGCCAATCCTGGACAATATAGTCAAGGAAAATAACTTCTTGATACATATGAAAAAAATTTAAATTGTGGAAGTTGAAATGACCATCTTATTGAAAAAGAAAATAAGAGATACAGCTTAATAGAGAGAACAAGATAGAATATATATAGGTTGTTATATAGGTTTTTATATTCTTGGGTTAAAAGATGATGGAAGAATGTTGAATGCTTAGTCTCAATTTTTTAAATTCTTTGAGCTGGTCATAAAAGTGGCCATAGTGACCACCAATTAATACGTTTACAGTTCTATGTTTACATTTACATTTATAACTAGCACATTACTATCCCTTCTCTGAAATTTCATGAGTTTAATTTATGTCTATCTTTGATGACTTGTTTTGCAAGCATTTGCATCTTAGGGTAATACATAATCCTACAGTACTAGAGATGTGTTTGAAAATAAGGCAAAAATTATAATACTAGGAGAGATTGGAAGATTCTGATAATAACTCAAGAAACAATCTTTTTGGCATTTAGGAATGACATGTAAGTTCAGTCACCCAGCTGAGATAACTGGTAGACTATGAAGCTATTATTGAGAGAAGAGAATATCCAATTTTGTGGAACATTATACAAAAATTTTGTGGAAAGAGATATCTAAAAGTGTATGATACTAATAATTAATACCATTTGGAAATACATTCATTAGCAAATGACTAACATTAAATTTCAGAAACAAAGTGTGAAAATAAAGGGGAGAAGGTGGAATTGGAGATACCAGCCTTCTAGTTTTTGCTCTGTCACAAGTCAGTATTACCTTGAAGCCTGAAAATAAACCATACAATTTCCTTTGAGACTGTTTCCTTGTGTGTTAGAAAGAGACAAAGGAATGATGATGACAATGATGATAATGTTCTGTCATATTTCTCAAGATTTTTGTAAGAAACTAAAAAGCTTTTGGAAACCAAAGATATTTTATAAATATAAATATAGATTGTTATTATTATGGCTATTTAAAGTGTACATGTTCAATTACTTTAGCAATTTGTAAAATAATAATAAACTGCCATTTTGCAAATGTGGATGCCCTATACAGTCATCCTTCAGAATCCACTGGGATTGGTTCCAGAACTCCCTTCAGATACCAAAATCCAAGCATGCTCAAGTCCCTGATATAAAATGGCATATAGTATTTGCATATAACCTATACACACCCTCCCATATACCTTAAATTATCTCTAGATTACTTATAATACCTAATACAATGTAAATGTTCCATACATTATTGTTTACCATATCGTTTTTTAATTTGTATTATTTTTTATTGTTGTATTGTTGGGTGTTTTTTTTCCCACTATTTTTGATCCATGGTTGGTTGACTCCACAGATGTGGAAATTGCAGATGCAGAGGGCCAATTGTATATGCATTTGTGTCAGATTTTGCACATTGAAGAATTATAATTAACCCAAATGCAAAATTACCCTCCTCCTAAAACTTGGCTCTTTCCTAAGCATCTAAATTCATAATCAAATTGAACAGCTAAAGGTGACTGACTGTGAAGATGTCTATAAAGCTGTTGTTGACCTTGATTCACTGAGAAACAGCATATCACCACCCTCATGTCCCCACCCTACCTCCCTCTCAACCAGGGAATTTAAAAGTTTTTTCAAGGCTATAGAAAAGAATACCTTCACTTCCTCGTAAATGTGCTTATGAAAATGGTCTAAGGTAGACTGTTAATAATTTGTAGTACCCAGTTAAAAGGTTACATGGGTAAGTTCATTTGTGAAAATTCATATCATTGTAAACTTACGATTTTCACTTTTCTTTATGTGTGTTATACTTTAATAAAAAGTTTAAATGAAAAGGCTGATAGAAACCATCTTACCTTCAGTTTATTTCCTGAGAGGCAAAAATTTCCAGAATTAACTTTGGGAAAATTGCTTTTTTAGCCAACCTGGTGCTACTCAAAGTACATAGAAGCCTTAGAACAGGAGAGAATTCTTCTTAAAGTCCAAGAAGAACTGGAAAAAAAGTTGTTTGCAGGTAATTTTTGCTTGCAGGTTTGCTTTGTTATCTTCTTTCATAGATTAATTTTAGAGGACTTTGCAAATGCATACTTCACTGTTTTTCTTACTTCCCTTATTTTTGTGCAGGCACAACATCTCTCACAAGTTTTAAGCCTACTCCTTCAATCATGTCTTTGAAAAGGAATATGTCTGTCCTCAGCCAGAGTGAGTGTCCAGTGATAGTCTGTCTTCAGTTCATTCTTCCTTATTGCTGGAGTTGTGCCTCTCACCTGGCCATCTAGAATATATAGGGAGCAAGGGATGAGGACTGACTAGCCCACACTGTTCTGAGCTCCAAATTAGGAGAATTTCTGAGTGTGTGTGTATGTATGTTTCCTATCTCTCTCTGTCTCTGTCTTCTCTCCTTGGCTGAGGAGGGAAGACTGAGATACATACCTAAAACTTCATCTCTTTTCCAGAGTAACAGCATTCATGTGAGCAGCATTTACATCCTGCTGCTGCTAAGTGCAAGGTAGGTAATAGTCTGAGAGCTGGTCAATTCCACCCATGTCCCTTTATGTACACGCACACACATACATGCCCCACTAACAAATCAGTGGGTAGGAGAGCCCTGCCTCCCTTTGGACTGATAGTCTCCTAAGAAGTAAGGCCTCTAAAGAGTGATCATGTATTGCTTCTATTTACCCCTTATCTATTCTTCTCTTCCACAAAGAACATGTATGTAAGATATTTTCCCAAGTTTTCCTAAGCTGGGAATATAAGAAGGAACTGAAAATTTAAAAAAGAACTAAAAATCGAGCCATGGCCCTTCCCCTGTACCGATACTGATGTGATGACACAGTTTTGATTGGATACTAATGTTAGAGGTTAATATGCCTTACAATGTAGTCTAGAAGTGTAATGTAGTATATGTGTAACCCTTTGACCCAGTACCTGAAGAACCCAATTAAAAGTCCCCTTTCTCCTATCTTTTGCCTTGCAGATTAGCTCTTAGGTTTCTCAACATCCTTAGTTTGCTGGTTCTTGGGAGGGTTTGATGAGTAGGCCTTGATGTTCTCAGCCTACTCATTCTTTTCTCTTCTGGTTTACCCTTGCCCTGTACCCTTCTGCTAGTTCCCCCACCCCTCAGCCCAGCCTCATAGTGCCCTTAACATTGAGGGTGTGCTGACACATCTGTTCGCTTTTTCATCCTTACGACAACTTTATGTAAGTTTTCATTGCTTTTGTTTTGGCTTTATATTTTCTATAGATGCTTACATTTCTGTCCATTTATTTTTCTTTTGCAGGAATTCTTTAAACCAAATTAACTGACAGGAGAAGCTCAAGTGATGTTTTTGATGGTCTGTATTAGAGCAAGCCAAACATCTAAATAACGTTTGGTTTGTCTTACTCCTATAGTTTTAAAATTACAGCTATCCTGTACACATGACATACAAGACTATAAACATTTTTAAATGTATTTGGAATAAAATGACTACTGTCTAGATTAGAAGAATCTTAATGTTTTGCTTATCACAGTCCTTAAGGAAATATAATGCTATACTCCTCAAGTAATCTTTCAACAAATATACCTTGAGCATTTACTATATTTTGTTAGCAGATATATTCAGCAAGTGATTAGGGGACAAATATTCCCAGCAATAAGTTGACCCAAAACATAAAGGGAAGAGCCTTCCCCACCCTGTCCCCAGCTCTAAAAGTACTGTATATTAAAGCAATGTTTCTCAGACTTGAGTGCGCTTAAGACTCCCTTGTGACATTTGCTAGCAATGCGGGTTCCTGGGCCCACTCCCTGACAGTCTGATTCAGTAGTTCTTGGGCAGGACCCAGGAATCTTCCTCTTTAGCAGACACCCCAGGTGATTCTGATGCAGGTCTTCCACAAACCACTCTTTGAGATAAACCGTTAGGGTAGCAAGAGAAGAGCCTCAAAAGGTAAAAGCCCTCTTATTAACTGGGGCTACATTTGTGGCAAAGAGAACCCAGATGTACACCCTCCTATTCTTTGTGTAAGAAATGACCTGGCAGGATATCTGTGGGCCTCATGATTTAGGAGCTTGACCGACATTACCAGATTGGAAGCATTGGACTTCCAGTCTTACACAATCCCAGACAGTATTTTCAAAGTAAAAACTGCCATTCCAAATTCTCTAAAAAGTTAGACATTTTAAATGGGGAAAGAGATTATCTTTCTTCTAAAGCAGTGGTTTTTTGAATACTTTTTAAAAAATCATTGGAGCCTTGTAGTTCCCTGTGCTCCCACAGTGCCCCATACCCTATAACTTGTTAACCGCTTTCCGTTCATTGCCCTTGTCCTTTCTTTTGTGGTCTTCCATTCTTGTTTTGCCTTCTATGTTTTTAACTGAGCATTTTATGTAATTCCATTTTTTCTCCTCTCTTAGCATATCATTTATGCTTCTAAAAAGTATAAATGATAATTTTTCTTATTGATTGCCCTAGAGTTTGCAATATACATTTACAACTTTCAAATGACATTATAGCACTTGGTGGGTAGTACGAATACCTAATCATAGAGTATTCCCAATTCCTCCTCCTGTCCCTTGTCACATTGTGGTCATTCATTCCGCTTATCCCTAAGTATCATCGTTGGATATATTGTTGCTATTATCATTTTGAACAAACTGTTAAAAGTTAGATCAGTTAAGAATAAGCAAAATAAAATATACTAATTTATCTTTATTCCTTTTGTAATGCTTTTTCTTTCTTTATGTAGATTTGAGTTTCTGATCTATATAATTTTCCTTCTCTCTGAAGAACTTCTTTCAACATTCCTTGCAAGGCAGGTCTACTGGTGACAGATTCTTTTAATTTTTGTTTGCCTTAGAAAGTCTTTATTTCTCCTTCACTTTTGAAGGATAATTTCACAGGATATAGAATTTTAGGTTAGTCATTTTGTTATTTCAACACTTAAAATATTTTACTCCACTCTTTTCTTGCTTGAATGGTTTCTGAAGAGAGATGTTAGGATGTAATTCTCATCTTTATTCCTCTATAGGTAAGCTGTTCCACCCCTACCCTCTGGCTTCTTTCAAGATTTTCTCTTTGTTTTTGGTTTTCTGCAGTTTGAAGAAAACTATACCTAGGTATAGATTTTTTGGCATTTATCCTGCTTAGTGTTCTCTGAACTTCCTGGATCTGTAGTTTTGTGTCTATCGTTAATTTTGTAAAATTCTCAGTCATGATTATTTCAAATATTTTTTCTGTTCCTTTCTTTCTTTTCCTTCTGGTATTCCCATTACACATATTTATACCTTTTTTCATTGTCCCACAGTTCTTGGATATTCTGTACTTTTCATTCTTTTTTTTCTTTGCATTTCAATTTTTGGAGTTTCTATTGATCTCTCTTCCAGATCACTGATTCTTTCCTTAGCTGTTTCTGGTCTGTTGATGGGCTCATCAAAGGCATTCTTCATTTCTGTTATGGTGTTTTGACTTCTAGCATTTCCTTTTGATATTTTTGGAATTTCCATCTCTATGCTTACACTACCCATCTGTTCTTGAATGTTGTCTACTTTTTTATTAGAGCTCTTAGCATGTTAATCATAGTCAATTTAAATTTCTGGACCAATAATTCCAACATCTCTGCTTTATCTGAGTCTGGTTCTGATGCTTGCTTTGTCTCCTCAGACTATGTTTTTTGCCTTTTTGCATGCCTTGTAATTTTCTGTTGAAAGTAAGACATGATATATCAGGTAAAAAGAACTGAAGTAGATAGGCTTTTAGTGTGAAGTGTTATGTTTATCTGGCTGAGTTAGGCTGTATTTACTGTTCGCTATAGCTGTGGTATTAGAAGCTGAAATTTTCTCTGTACCCTAGTTTTTGTCTCCCCTGTTTTTGCGTTTTCCTAGAGACTCTTTAATAGTGCCTGAGGCATGAAGTTCTCTTAGCGGTAATCCCTGTTATTATACAGGAGACCTATTGATGTGGTGGTAGGCTATGGGCAGAGGAGAAGCATTATATAGTCCCCTGATTAGGTCGCAGTGTTTTATTGATCCTGAGTTGGGTATTTCCCTTTCCCAGGTTGTTTGGGCTTTGGTAAAACCCTCTTCTATTAGGTTTTGGTAAGAGTTTCCCTTGAGGGCAGGCCTTGTTAAGAACAGAGAACTCTGGGTGTATTTCAAAACGGTTACTTTATTCCTCTTCCTGCCAGAAACAGGAGGGGATTTTTCTCTGGTCTTCACAGGAGAAACCTGTGGGCTTAAGAAAGTTTGGGGGCTCCCCTCAGAGGTTTTAACTCTCAAGCTTGTCTACATTAAGCCTCCAGTAATTGGTCAAATATAGTTTCAAGTATTCCTACAGATAATGGCTCCAGCTGCAGGCTTCTGCTCCCACTAAGGTATGATTCTGTGTATCTGCCTGTCTGTCTCTCTAGTCTTAGTGGCTACAGTTTCATCTGTTACCATAGTTCTTTGGTGGATCCAAGAAAAGTTGTTGATTTTCAGTTTGTACAGCATTTTTTCTTGCGGTGAGAATGGTAGTGATGAGTTCCACATTCTTTACGTGTCAGACTGGGGCCCTGAAGTTTGGCACTTGTATTTTAAAGTATTCAGTAGTCAGTTTTATTCCTAAGATAAAATTAAGCAAGGTTAATTTATTAAAGTTTTTATTGTGTTATATATATTAAATTGATCATTTTTATTTTTGTGTTTTGTATTTTTGTAACTCCCTAGTTTATTTTGAAAACAATCTTTCCTGACATATATCCATATGAATTTGAGATTACCTCAAAGTACATAGAAATTAACTATATTTGCCTATAAATTTATTAAATGCTGATGAACGAATACTTAACATACCAATATTTAAGCATGCCAACATAATAGAACTTTTTAAATTATTTTTTCCCACCTAAGCCAATTTATATTTGACATTTGGATTACATGTGCATTAAAAAATAGACATATTCCTCAATTGACCATAAATAAACCAGCATACAAGTGTCCTTCTTTGTGGATATAATTAAGTTTTCAGAGGCAAAGTGGTTCAAATGGGAGCAAATGAGCTGACCTCGTCATTGAAATAAACTAGACAAAAATTAAGAAGTATTAAAGGTGCTAAAGATTGATTCCACAAATCTTTCTCTTTCTGATCTTTTAAATATACAAGTATGCACTATGGGTGTGTGTGAATTAAAACACTTCTAATCTAGACTGTGAGTTCCTTCGGAGGGGGCTACTGTCAATCAATTACAGGCCCTGGAGCAGTGAGAGAGGTGGCACAGGGGAGCACAGAGCATTGTCCTTCATCGAGCTATCCACGTAAACTCACTCAAGAGGTGGACTAGATGGTGTAAGTGTCAGGAGGCTTAGATGATGACCTGGGCCTTCAAATGAGGTTTTATTTCATTGTGTTTTATTTTGTACTATGTGCTGTTTTTTCCACTGTTTTTGTAATTGGGGCAAAGTAAGAGGTTCAACTAGTCCAAGAACACTTACTATACCCCATAAACTGTCTAAGTCAAAGATTTTTTATTTATTCTTCTGCCAAACACAACTGATTTCCATCTGCGATTATTTTTTAAGATAAGAAACAGTAAGTCAACTGAAGAAAGAGCTGGGGTAATGGAACATCACTACATTTCAGCACACTGACTGAGAAGTGCAAAGCCTCAGGGTGATGTCTAGTTGCTGTTGGCTGCAGCAGGGCAGAGACCCAGCCTCAGTGGGCCTTCTCCAAGAATGCTCTGCAGCACCTGACACATTGCTGGTACATCGTCTTGAAGTCGGAGTTACTCCCATAATAGGGATCTTTAATAATAAGTTGTTTTTGTGGATCATAGCTTCCAAGGAGTTCAATTTTAGCTCTGCAGTTTTTAACTTGATTACTTTTTCTATTCAAATCTCTCAGATTGCTTTCATCCACACATTAGCGTATAATCAAATGTGGCTAAGTCTTCTTTGGTAATCTGCCGGGCAACGTGGTTCAGGGGAACACTGTGCCTCCTCATGCAGCTCTGCCCCTGGTAATGAGGGGGCTTCCCTATCTCATACCTAGATGTCATGGCGCTATCTGTCCTCCAATTCTCTGAAACGTTTTGATAAGTTTCAAGTTTCCTGAAAACTGCTTCTGCAATGAGTGACTGACAAATATTAGCCAGACACACGAACAGCCCCAACTTTAGGCACTAGCTCTGCCATCTTCCCATGTACTGATGGTAATTTTTATATTATAAAGATTTACGTGTTCATTTTTGGCCTACCCTCAAAGCATCCCTCAGCATGGGTTCATCCCAGTTTTTGTCACTAGAGGCAATTTCCTTATATTAGTGTGCCCAGGTAGTATCATCTGTGATTCTACTGATTCTTCTTAATATCTCTTCAGTGCATCTTCTCCTCCTTCCCCTTCATTACTGGGTGACTGCCTTATTCCAGATCCTCATCACTTTGGATCTGGGTCCTAATTAGTATCTCTTTCTCCTGCCTGGTCACCTTCCAACTATCCTCGGAGTGAGCTTTCTAAAATGCAAACCTTATGGTATTCCCTTATCTGAATCCTTCATTGAGATTGTTGTTAAACCTGTTATTGGTAAAATAGAAGTTCCTTATTTAGTATGTCATATGATAAGCCCCTCCTATCTTCTGATACAAACATTCAGATCAGGCATTTGTTCCTCTGGGAAGCTGTCTTTGATATTCTTCTCTTACCCCAGATACCCCAAACAGCTACAGAAGTTATCCTCCTTCTGTCTTATCACTATAGCTTGTTCACTACACTATAAAAATAGCATTAGCCACATTAATTATAATTTTTTATTTACATGCCTATGTACCCTAATACACCTGTTATTTGACTTTTGACTTTCCATTCCAGCACCTTACATAGAACATCTAAAAAATAGATATTCATTAAATATTTGATGAAAAAGATGAAGGAAATATCTCCACTGTAAAATTCTAGGAAGGTAAAAATCACTGCTCATGTAAGAAAGTTAAATAATACTATTCACAAAAATTTGCCATTAGTAATTTTTGTAATTATAAATACATAGTAATGTGGCAATTTTATATGAAATGTAAAATCTTAGTTATGTCTACATCATTTTTCATATCTATGAAAATACACCTATGTGTCATGTCTCTCAGAGAAGAAATCAATATGCTTATTAAATCACTTTAGGCCAGGGTTTCTCAACCTCAGCACAATTGACATTTGGGGCCAGATAACTATTCATTGTAGAGGGCTGTCCTGTGCATTTTGGATGTTTAGTAATGTTCCTGGCCTCTTACCCACTTATGCCAGTAGCATCTCCCCTGTTGTGGCAACTTAGAATATCTCTAGATATTTTGCCACATCATCCCTAGTTGAGAAGCACTGCTTTAGACTTTTGGACATTTTTATGTTTTATTTTTTGGAATCTCTGATGGCAATGGAAGCTTTAAATTCTAGTTCCCTAGCATATACTTTTTAAAGTACCATACCTGCTAGCTCCATAACACTAGCAACAGTACCTTCTAAATCAATGATGACTCATTTGTTTTATGAGTATCTATATTAAATCCACTTGAATAATTTCTTTTACATCATCTTTAGAAGCATAAATAACTAAACCAGTGTTTGCTGAATTGCTGAATTAATAAAACTTAAATTCCTTACTTACATTTAATGTAGTGTATACTGTAATATTTTTAAGGTAATCTTAAAAGTGCCCTTAAACCTGACTTGGGTGTGTACAAATAAATAAGTAAATAAATTCTGATTGTGTTATATATTTGCATCTGATGTGCTTCTTAATTTTATGAGTTCTCAATGAAAAGACAGCTAACTTTTGGAAGATTCCTAAGTTTTAAAAACACACAAATTACTATGTATACTATATCAACTTATATTCTTCAAAACGTGGGAAAATTGAGCTTGTACATTGTTTACATTATTATTTGAGGTAAATAAGTATATTTTAGAATAAATACAATAGTGAAGTAATCTAAAAGTAATTTGGCCAGTTGGGTCAAATTCATCTTGTGTATATTATTGTTTAATGAGCAAATTTAGTATTAAAGGCATAATTTAATTCATGCTGTATTTCTTAAATGTGTATCTTTATCATTTGTCGTATAACTGGAAATTACTTTATAGTACATAATCTGCATTTTCTTTTTTTAATTGGCATAGTCTTTTTAAAATTACAGTGAAATTTCTGCCTCAAAAAATATATTAGATGGTGTATATCCAATGATTCAGTAGAATTTGGTTCTAGTCCTGGATCTGTTGCTGCCTTTCTGATTTGATTTAAGGCCATTTATTTAACCTCTGTGAGTCTCAGTTTACTTATGTATAAAGAACTCAGAGTCCTTTTTTAAGATCAAATATTATGTGATTCTACAAGTTTATAATATTGGAGGTTTTAATGTGTAACTGTCTATAGAGTTTTGGTCTATTTCCCAATGAGTGATGATTTCTATATTTTGAACTAGAACCTTAGATCAAATTTTTCTGAAAAGAATAATTCAACTTCTATGCTGTTTCCTTTCCAGAATCAAATACTGAGGGCAGTGGTCCCCAATCATTTTGGCACCAGGGACTGGTTTCATGGAAGACAGTTTTTCCACGGACAGGGGGCTGGGGGGTGGCGGGGACAGGGGAGTGGAGCTCAGGTGGTGATGCGCAGCCTGGTTCCTAAAAGGCTGTGGACCAGTACCGGGCCACAGCCCAGGAGTTGAGGACCTCAGACTTAGGGTGTTGCCTGGCCTGAAATAGTTACTATTTTAGCAACTTCTTCCTTATTGTTATTACTATAAAACTAATGTATATACTTAGTAAAAAAAAATTCAGCAGTACACAGTGATATTAAGTGGTATTCTTCCTCCTTACCCCCATTGTGACAGAACTACTATTTCTAAACATCTTTCCTACTCTTACTCCTTTTAGTAATAGAGTCCCAAGTTTTAGCTGTGCCCATGACTGCTTAACTGCAGTTAACTGTCATTTCCCAGTCTATCTCATAGGTAGATAAGACTATGTGACCAAGTTTAGGCTAAGGGAGTGTTAACCAAAGTGTGCAATATCCATTCACATCTTTTAAAAATGAAAATACATGCCAGTCATTTTCTCTCTTTCCCCTTCCTGTAAGCTGGATCACAGTTGTGATGCTGGCTTTCAAGCTTTCACGATGTAGATAAAACACCTAAGGAATTATGGGGCCTGGGTCTCTAGATGACCTCATGAAGGAGAGCTGCCTTGCTCTGGATTGTTATGTGAGATACAAACAAACTCTGATCTTGTCTGAGTCATTTTATTTTCATGCCTTTTTGTTATAGCAGCTTACCTTATACCTTAACTAATGCAAAAATTGCTACCAGGAGTAGAGTACCACCATAACAAAAATCTGTAATATGTGGCATTGATTAAGCAATCAGTCAGTGGGCAGCAAGGAAGTAGATAATTGCAGGCTAGAAAGCTGGTGACCTTTGTGATATCATGGCAAAATATTTGGTAAAAGTGTTACTTCTGATAACTTGGAAGGCAGACGATGTGTCTGCTGTGGCCACAGCTTGTTAAAGGAAGAGGTAAAAAAAAAAAAAGATAAGAACGTTGGTGTGTGTTTGTGTGTTAGTTGCTCATTGCTGCTTTTAGCAAGGTACCATGAGAGTTAAATCTGGCAAGAATTAACCAGTTTACAAGTATAAATGGAAGAGGAAACTGCTTAACTAAGGGATGCACATAGTCCGTGGCTTGCAGTTAAAACTGATGTAAAATCTAATAATTGGGAGCCTCAAAGTTGAGAAAGTCAATTACAACTATTCCCCATAAACCAGAGCCTTTTGTCACTGCCCTTTTCAAAAGTTTTTCATTAAGACTTTTCATCTGGACAGTGGTAGCCCTGTAACAAAGGTCAAAGTAAAGGTGTTGTCATCCTAATCTACTCTATTATTTTAGATGACTTTAAAATAGCCACCATTAAAGTAATAGGGAAATGAGCTAAGCACAAAAGCAAATAAATAAAATAAGAAAGTTGGCAGGCTTAAGAACTATTACCAGAAGAGATTTAAACATGGAACTGACTGGTAGTAAATAGACTGAAAGCTTACTAAAATTTTAATGGAATTGTATTCTTGGAGCAAAACATAAACCTGGCATGAAAGTGCCTGTAATTTTTCAGTCTCTAAAATAACCACTAGACCCCCAAATTTGCATCATCAGAAAGCAGGCTGTGAAAATTGTACAGCCCCCAAAGAGGCCCCAGAGGACTAGGGACAAGAGAGTTTTTCCCATGGAGTAGGTTCACTATCTAACAAGGTATCTTCACAATTCCTGCCCAGAAGATGAATTGTGACTACTATGTGCTGCCCGTTCTTCCTTTTCTAAACCATCATAATCATATTATTTATGTTCTTTGCTCTGGTTTATGTAAATATCATCTGTCTTAGTCCATTTTGTGCTGGTATAACAGAATACCACGGACTGGGTAATTTATGATGAATAGAAATTTCTTTGGCTCACAGTTCTGGAGGCTGGGAAATACAAGATCTAGGGACCACATCTTGTGAGGGTCTTCTTGCTGCATTATAACATGGCAGAAGGCATCACATGACAAAAGAGCACATGTGCCAGACAGAAAAAAGGGAGCCAAACTCATACTTTTATTAGGAACCCACTCTCACAATAACTCACCCACTCCCACAATAACAGCACTAATCTATTCATGTGGACAGAGCCCTCATGACCTAATCACCTCTTAAAAGTCCTACCTCTCAACATTGTTGCATTGGGGATTAAGTTTCTAACACATGAACTTTTGGAGGCACATTCAAACCATAGCATCATCCCATCAGCTTTCTACTTTCTAAGTATTGTCAAAATTTCTGGTCCACTGATGACTTCCTCTCCCATCCTTAACAGTGTTATACATTCATTCTCTTTGTGCTTCTTTATTACCATGCCTGTCGGATGTTCAGAGGGAGGTGTTATAAGGAATATACTTAGTTTGAAATATCACATTTGAAGTCTTTAGCAACTTTTGAGAGACTGCTGAATTTCTAAATAGGTTGGGACTACTGGAATGGCCAAGTGAGGACTTTAGCAAATCATGTCACCAAAAAGAAATAATGAAACTGGATAAAATTGTCAAAAGAACTACTTTAGAATTCTAGAAATTGAAAAAAAAAGGCATACAACAAATTGAGAAGCATTTATCCAAGAAAAACTACTGAACCTCAATAGGAATATTTGGCAGTTTGTGGCATTTTGGTCTAAGTCTGCTTTCACTTCCCCCATCCAGCTCCAGAATGTGTTAGTTCTACCAAGGCAAAGCAGGCCCTGAGGCCCAGCAACATTGCTGCTAGAGGGGCTGATCTGATTTAAATATATATTGGAATTTGGAAAAGCTCACGCTCAGGGGTTTTGTTAAAACGGTAGGACAATCCAGGAACAATAGCAAACAATCCATGAAGGCCAGTCTCAAAAGCTACGTCATGCCACTGGGTGGGCAAGCAACAGACTAGCAGACCTGCCAGAAATATAATGGAAATCTGAGATGAGACAGCCACAGTGGTCGTTGATAAACTTCCACATATCCCTGGTGGTTTGGAAGCTGGTAGGCTTGCACAAGATCACACACATGCTCAAGAGAGATCAGAGAGAGCCCTAACTATCCATTCATCCCTCCTTGAATATGAGGCCCATGTACTCAGAAAGTAAAAGTTGGAGCAAACTTAGATACTGCATGAACACTGAATGCATTTCCCAAACCACACATCGATTCATTAGCAGAGTAGAAACTTTACTAGCTCAAGGTGTTTGTTTATTACTTTTTATTATAAAGGATATAACTCAGGAACAACCAAATGGAAGAGATGCACAGGGCAAGGGCCATGGAGCTTCTATGCTTTTTCAGGGCACATTACCCTCCCACCACCTCCATGTGTTCACCAACCCAGAAGCTCTTTGAACTCCACCATTTAGGGTTTTTATGGAGGTTGCATTATGTAGGCATGATTGGTTACATTATTAGCCATTGGTGATTGAGCTCAACCTCCAATCCCTCTCCCCTCCCCAGAGGTCAGACGGTGGGGCTGAAAGTTTCAACCCTCTAATCACTCAGTTCCTCTGATAACCATCCCCCATCCTGAAGCTATCTAGGGGCTTTCAGCTACCAGTCATCTCATTAACATACAAAAAGACACTCTTTTTTAAAATTTTAAAATATTAAGAGGGTACAAATATTTTTGTTACATGGCTTGAGTCAGGGCTATAAATGTGCCCATCACCTGAATAGTGTTCATTGTACCCATTAGGTGAGTTTTGGCACCTCCCCTTTTTCTCCCTCTCCCCTTCTTGATTCCCAGTGACTTTTACTTCCCTCTGTACACTTGTGTGCTCATTGGTTAGTTCCAATTTATTAGAGATTACATGTGGTATTTGTTTTCCCATTCTTGAGATACTTCACTTAGGATAATGGTCTCCAATTCCTTCCAAATTGCTGCAAAAGGCATTAAATCATCCTCTTTTATGGCTGAGTAGTACTCCATGGTATACATATACTCTATTTTGTTAATCCACTCATGAATTGATGGGCACTTGGGTCGATTCCACATCTTTGCAATTGTGAATTGTGGTGCAATAAACATTCAAGTTCAGGTGCCTTTTTGATAAAATGACTTCTTTTCCTTTGGGTGGATACCCAGTAGTGGGATTGCTGGATTGAATGGTACATCTACTTTTAGTTCTTTGAGAAATCTCCATACTGTTTTCCATAAGGGTTGTACTAATTTTCAGTCCCACCAACAGTGTATAAGCGTGCCTTTCTCTTTGCATCCACGTGAGCATCTGTTGTTTTGGGACTTTTTAATAAAAGCCATTCTAACAGGAGTAAGGTGATATCTCATTGTGGTTTTAATTTGTTTATTACTTATTGACAATGAGTAAGGTGATATCTCATTGTGGTTTTAATTTTCCCTGATGATTAGTGACATTGAGCATATTTTCATATGTTTATTGGCCATTTGTCTATCTTTTTTTGAAAAGCTTCTGTGTATGTCTTTTGCCCACTTTTTAATGGGGTTATTTGATTTTTTTCTTGCTGTTTAGTTTGAGTTTGTTGTAGATTCTGGTTATTAGCCCTTTATTGGATGTGTAGATTGAATATAGCTTGTGAATATTTTCTCCCATTCTGTAGGTTGTCTATTTGCTCTGTTGATTATTTCCTTAGCCGTGCAGAAGCTTTTTAATATATTCAAGTCCCATTTACTTATTTTTGTTGTTGCTGTGATTGCCATTGGGGTCTTAGTCATAAATTCTTTTCCTAGACTGATAGCTAAAAGAGTTTTTCCTACATTTTCTTTTAGAATTCTTATGATTTCTTGCCTTACTTTTAAGTCTTTTATCTATCTTGAATTAATTTTTGTGAGTGGTGAGAGATAAGAGTCCTGTTTCATTCTTCTGCATGTGGCTATCCAATTTTCCCATCACCATTTATTGAATAGGGCTTCTTTTCCCCATTGTGTGTTGTTGTCTGCTTTGTCAAAGATCAGTTGGCTGTAGGTAGATGGTTTTATATCTGCCTTCTCTATTCTGTTCCATTGGTCTATGTCTCTATTTTTGTACCAATACCATGCTGTTTTGGTTACTACAGCCTTGTGATGTAGTTTGAATCTGGTAATGTGGTGCCTCCAGCTTTGTTCTTTTTGCTTAGGATTGCTTTGGTTATTTGCACTCTTTTCTGATTCCAAATGAAGTGTAGAATTATTTTTTCTAGATCTGTGAAATGTGCCCTTGGTATTTTGATGGGGATTGCATTGAATCTGTAAATCACTTTGGGTAGTATGGACATTTTAACAAATGTTGCTTCTACTGATCCACGAGCATGATATGTTTTTACATTTGTTTGTGTCATCTGTGATTTCTTTCAGTGTTTTGTAGTTCTCTTTGTAGAGATCTTTCACCTCCTTGGTTAAGTATATTCCTAAGTATTTTATTTTCTTTGCAGCTATTGTGAATAGTATTGAGTGTTTGATTTTACTCTCAGTTTGACTGTTATTGGTATATAGAAATGCTACTGATTTGTGTACATTCATTTTATGACCTGAGACTGCTGAATTTATTTATCAATTCCAGGAGTCTCTTGGAGGAGTCTTTGGAGTTTTCTAGATACAAGATCATCTCATCAGCAAAGAGTGATAGTTTGACCTCCTCTTTCCCAATTTGGATACCTTTTCTTTCTTTCTCTTGCCTGATTGACTGGCTAGGACTTCCAGCACTATGCTGAATAGAAATTGTGACAGTGGGCACCCTTGTCTTGTTCCAGTTCTTAGGGGGAATGCTTTCAACTTTTCTCCATTCAGTATGATGTTGGCTGTGGATTTGTCGTATCTGGCTTTTATAATTTTGAGATATCTTCCTTCTATGCCTAGTTTATTGAGGGTTTTTATAATGAAAAGTCTCTGGATTTTGTCAAATGCTTTTTCTGCATCTATTGAGATGATCCTATGGTCTTTGTTTTTGCTTCTGTTTATGCGGTGAATCACACTTATTGATTTGCATATGTTGAACCATCCTTGTATCCCTGGGATGAAGCCCACTTGGTCATGCTGGATTATTTTTTTGATGTGTTGTTGAACTCTGTTTGCTAGTATTTTATTGAGGATGTTTTCATCTGTATTCACAAGGGATATTGGTCTGTAGTTTTCTTTTTTTGTTGTGTCCTTTCCTGGCTTTGGCATCAAGATTATACTAGCTTCATAGAATGAGTTGGGGAGGACTCCCTCCTTTTCAATATTATAGAATAATTTCTGCAGTATACCAGTTCTTCTTTGTAGGACTGGTAGAATTTGGCTGTGAATCCATCTGGTCCAGGGCTTTTGTTTTTTGTTGGAAGACTTTTTATTACTGTATCAATCTTGCTGCTCATTATTGGTCTGTTCAGGAGTTCTGTTTCTTCTTGATTGAGTCTTGGAAGGTTGTGTGTTTCCAGGAATTTGTCCATTTCCTCTATGTTTTCTAGTTTATGTGTATAGAGATTTTTGTGGTATTCACAGATGATGTTTTGTATTTCTGTGCTATCAGTTGTAATATCTCCTTTTTCATTTCTGTGTGAGCTTATTTGGGTCCTGTCTCTTCTAGTCCAGGTTAATCTAGCAAGAGGTCTATCAATTTTGTTTATTTTTTCAAAAAACCAAGTTTTTGTTTCACTAACCTTTTGTATTATTTTTTTGTTTTCCATTTCATTTAGTTCTGCTCTGACCTTTGTTATTTGTTTTCTTCTGCTGGCTTTGGGTTTGGTTTGCTCTTCCTTTTCCAGTTCCTTGAGATGTGATATTAGGTTGTTAATTTGTGATCTTTCTGACTTGTTGATATGGGCATTTAAGGCTTTGAATTTTCCCCTTAGGAATGCTTTTGCTGAATCCCATAGATTTTGATAGCTTATGTCCCCTTTGTTGTTCATTTCAAGGAATCTTTTGATTTCGATCTTAATTTCATTCTTGACTCAATAATCGTTAAACAGCAGGTTGTTTAATTTCCATGATTTTGTATAGAATTGAGTGTTACTCTTGGAATTGATTTCTAGTTTTATTCCACTGTGGTCTGAGAACATACATGGTATGATTTCGATTTTTAAAAGTTTGTTGAGACATATTTTGTGGCCTAAGATATGATCTGTCTTAGAGAATGTCCCATGTGCTGATGAGAAGAATGTATATTCAGTAGTTTTGGGGTAAGAATGTTCTGTAAATATCTGTTAGGTCCATTTGTTTTAGGGTCCAATTTAAGTCCAGTGTTTATTTATTTTCTGCTATGATGATTTGTCCAGCTTTGACACTGGGTGTTGAAGTCCTCAGCAATTACAATACTACTATTTATTTCCTTGCTTGGCTCTGGTGGAATTTGTTTTATGTCTCTTAGAGCTCCTGTGTTAGGTGCATATACATTTAGGATTATTGTGTCTTCTTGTTGAATTGCTCCCTTTATCATTATATAATTACCAGCTTTGTCTTTCTTTACCATTGTTGACTTAAAGTCAATTTTGTCTGATAGGAGAATGGCTACACCTGCTTTCTTTTGGTTTCCATTCGTGTGGAATATTTTTTTCCATCCTTTCACATTAAGCTTGTGTATATCCCTTGTGGTTTAGATGTGTCTCCTGGAGACAGCAAGTACTTTGGTTGTGTTTTTTCTTCCATTCAGCCAGCCTATGTCTTTTGAGTGGCGCATTTAAACAGTTACCATTAAGAGATAGAATTGATATGTGGGATTCTCTTCTGTTCACCTTGTTGGGTAGTACCTTATTGCTTTGTTTTCCCTCTCATGCTATTGTTTTATAAGAGTTATGAGTTTAGCTTTTTTGGGTGGTTTTATAGTGGTGGGTATCTATTGTGCTGATTCATGTGTAATGCAGTTCTGAGTATTTCCTGCAGGGCAGGTCTGGTCGTGACAAATTCCTTCAGTATTTGCTTGTCTGGAAAAGACTTAATTTCTCCATCAATTATGAAACTTAGTTTTGCAGGATACAAAACTAAGCTGGCAGTTGTTCTGTTTAAGACGATTGAAGATAGGGCCCCACTCCCTTCTGGCTTGTAAGGTTTCCGCTGAGCAGTCTGCTATTAGCCTGATGGGTTTTCCTTTGTAGGTCAGTTGTTGCTTATGTCTAGCTGCTTGTAGAATTTTTTCCTTCATTTTGACTTTGGCCAGGTTGATTACTATGTGTCTTGGAGATGTCCTGTTTGCTATGAATCTTCCCAAGTGTTTGATGACGATCTTGTATCTGGATGTCTGGATCTGTGCTGATACCAGGGAAGTTTTCCTCAATAATTCCCTTGAACAGATTTTCCATGTTTTTAGCCTTTTCTTCTTCTCCCTCAGGGATACCTATAATTCATATGTTAGTTCACTTCACATGCTCCCATATCTCTCTAAGTGATTGCTCTGCCTTTTTTGTTCTATTCTCTGCCTCTTTAAATGACTGGGTTAGCTCAAGAGCCTTGTCTTCAAGCTCTGAGATTCTTTCTTCTCCTTGGTTTAGTCTGTTACTGTAGCTTTCTGCTGTGTTTTGAAACTCCCTAAATGACTCTTTCATTTCCGTGAAGCTTAAAAGTAAATTGGATGCAAGGTTGGTTTAATATCCAAAAATCATTTAATGTAAACCACTACATTAATATAATAAATGACAAAAACCATATGGTCATTTCAATAGACGAAGAAGCATTTGAAAAAATCCAACAATTTTTGGAAAAATCCAAAAATCCAAATTATTTAAAACCCACAAAAAACTAGGAATAGAAGGGAACTTCTTCAACCTAATAAAAATCATCTACCAAAAAACCTACAGCTAGCATTATCCTTAATGATGAAAGACCAAAAGCTTTCACTCTAAGATTGGCAAACAAATCCAGTCTTGTCACTCCTATTTATCATTGTGCTGGAGACTTCTAGTCAGTGCAATCAGGCAAGAAAAGGAAAAGGCATCCAGATTGGAAAGGAAAAAGTAAAACTGTCTTTTCTTGCAGATCACATGATTCTTTATGTAGAAAGTTCCAAGATATCCACAAAACAATACTACTAGACCTAATAAACAAGTTCAAGAAGGTAACAGAATTCTAGATCAGTATAAAAAATCAATTGTATTTCAATATACTAGCAATAAAGAAACAAAAATGGCACAATGAACACAATTCTATTTACAATAGAAATGAATTAAATACTTATGAATAAACTTAACCAAGGAAGTACAAGACATACATTGAAGACTGCAAAACACTGCTGAGAGAAATTAAAGATCTAAATCAATGGAAATATATTCCCATATCATGGACTGGAAGACTGAATATTTTTAAGATACCAATTCCCCTGAAATTCATCAATGGATTTAACACAATCCCTATCAAAATTCTCCACTTTTTTTTAGAAATTGACAAACTGATCCTAAAATTTAGCTTAGGAAAAACAAGAGTACATGCTAAAATAATTTTGATAACAAAGCTGGAGGACTTATACTTCTCAATTTCAAAATATATTCTAAAACTACAGTAATCAAGAGAGTGTGGTATTGGCATCAGGATAGACATACAGATCAATGTGATAAATTTAAGAGTTCAGAAATAAATCCTAATGTTTATTATCAATTGATTTTCATCAAAGGCACCAAGACAATTCAGTAAAGAAATTATCTCACAGCGTACACAAAATTTTCCTCAAGATATATCATAGAACTAAACATAAGAGATAATTTTGAAAGGCAGGGCATGGTGGTTCAAGCCTGTAATCCTAGCACTCTAGGAGGCCGAGGAGGGAGGACTTCTTGAGGTCAGGAGTTCGAGACCAGCTTGAGCAAGAGTGAGGCCCTGTCTGTACTAAAAATAGAAAAAATTAGCTGGGCATGGTGGTGTGTGCCTATAGTCCCAGCTAGTAGGGAGACTGAGGCAGGAGGATCGCTTGAGCCCAGGAGATTGAGGTTGCAGTGAGGTATGATGACACTGCACTCTAGCCGAGGTGACAGAACAAGACTCTACCTCAAAAAAAAAAAAAAGAAAGAAAAAAATCTTTGTGGCCTTGGTTTAGGCAAAAATTTTCTTGATATTAAATCAACTAAAATATCCATAAAAAATAAATTAACAAATTATACTTTATAAAATTTTATAAACTTTTGTGCTTCAAAAGAAAATGTATTTTCATTAAGAAAATGAGGGCCAGGTGAGGTGGCTCATGCCTGTAATCCCAGCACTTTGAGAGGCCAGGCCAGAGGCTCACTTGAGGACACCAGCCTGGGCAACATAGTGAGACCCTGACTCTACAAAAAGTTCAGCTATTAGCCGAATGTGGTGGCACATGCCTGAAGCCTTAGCTGCTATGGAAGCCAAGGCAGGAGGATCCCTTGAGCTTGGGAGTTCAAGGTTGCAGTGAGCTGTGATTGCATCACTGTACTCCAGACTGGGCGCAAGAGTGAGACCCTGTCTCTTTAAAAAAAAAAAAAAGAAAGAAAGAAAATGAAAAGACAGGCCACAGCCTGGGAGAAAATATTGGCAAGTCATATATTTGCCAAAGAACTTGTGTCTAGAATATATAAAGGAATTTTTACAATTCAATAATAAGAATCCAATTTTAAAATGAGCAAAACTGGGCGAGGCTGAAAAATGGCGGTCTGATAGAGTCCTCCCACTGCACCACTCCCAGGGAAGGAGGTGAAAAACTCATCGGCTACCTGCGAGCACGGACCGCTCACTCTGAAAACAGCATTGTGAATTACAGAGAAACAACGTGGAACGCCCAGCCCAAGAAAACAAGTACAAAATTTTCACAAAGATCGGAGAGCGCACGGAGCACAATAGAGCCCAGAGCACAGGAAAGATGCGCTCACCAGGTCGGCACAGCGCAACCTGCCCCCCAAGCGGTTACACACCTCCCCATCCGCTCAGTCAGGGACAAGCCCAGAGTTGGGGCAAAGCTGTCGCTGGAGACAGCAGGCTCTGTGGAGAGGAAGCAATCGTGAGAGCCAAACACAACTCTCAGCTGCAATATACAGGGACCGCTCAGGGCCGGGTAGGGACTGGGCAGAGAGACAGCTTCCCGGGACAGTGCACAGGAACCCATAGGTCGGCACCGCGCCACTGGAAGTCAGCGGGATTGGGCCCAGGAGTTAAACGGAGAGCGGGACACGCCCTTAGGGGCTGCTGGCAATTGCCTCCATGGACCACAGGCTGGTTGAGAAAAGCTGCATTCCCAGGCGCAATCGGAGCCCAGCTGTGCGTCAGGCCGGCAGCGGCAGCCATCTTTAAAGCCGCCCACCCAGAGCTGTGAACCGTGTCTCTAGTTCCTCCCTGCCCCGGACCAGGGGCTCATCCGCTGGGGTGAGACAGGCTTTGCCCTTGGTGGCCAGGGACAGCTGCATCCATGGGTTCCAGCTGGGACGAGATCCCAGAACTGTAGTGGCAGGACCTTTGTGTATTGGAAACAGTTTGCAGCCCATCCATCTGGTCCTGCTACCCCAGCTCTGGCCTCTGACAAGTCAGCTACGTGCTGGTCCTAGTGCCCACTCGTCAGGTCCCAGCCCTCCTGTACCCCAGAGATTGGTCATTTTGAAGGTTGCTGGCTATAGTGACTCATTTGGTATAACTGCCAGTTCTCATGACAACCAAATACCTCAAGAGCCACAGGCTGAACCACAGCAGCTCCCCATAACCCTGCCCACTTCATTAGGGAATTTCGCACTTTCCAAGAGCACGTCCAGTGGCCACTATTCCCCCCTCCCCATGGGAACATCCCCCTGATGGAGACTGCTGGGGATAGAGACGCCCACCCGCCTTGCCTTGGGGTCTAGTGGTGGAAAAGGGGTGCACAATTGGAGATCCCCTTATCACCCAGTATCATGCAGAGACACACATCAGAAGGACAGACACACGCAGCTAGATAAGAAACCTCTGAGCTGTGTAGAATTTTCCCAATTCAGCTCTCACACTGCAGCCAAAAGAAATTGTGTTTCTACCTGCACCTCAGGAGGAGCAGGGTCAAAGTAACCCCTAGGAGCTATAAGGCCCCTCCCAAAGCATGGGGCTTTCACATACCCCAACTGGGGGATCAGAGTCTGCCATGGACATAACAGAATACCTAGCCATTAGGGAGCTGTGGATTCATATCCTCAAGCACAATTCACTAGCTTAGAGCTCAAGCTGGGAGGACAATATCACTACACTCCACCGGGAGAGGAGAAGACAACAGGTCAGAGACAACCCAAGATCCACCAAACTTGCTAAAATACACATAAGGCAATACAGGCCACTACTTCTCTCCCTGGCTCTGCCAAGGAATGAAACTTGAGGGCTTGGAGACAGGGCCATAAACTAGCCCTAACACCCCCAGCTCTTGACCAAGAGGCCAGATGAGAAAAAGCCAGCAAAAGAACTTAGGGAACATGAAAAATCAGAGTGAAAAGTCACCTCCTAAAGAAACCATCAGTTCCTCAGCAATGGATACCAACTCAAATGAAATGGGTAGAATCACAGAAGAGGAATTTCTTTTATGGATTATAAGAAAGCTCCATGAAATTCAAGAGAAAATGGAATCCCAGCACAAAGAAACCACAAGAAAAATGCAAAAAATGAATGAAATATTCTCCAAAGAAATAGAAATATTATGGAAAAATCAAATAGAAATTCTAGAAATGAAAGAAGCATTCAAGGATCTACAAAACATAGTGGAAAGCCTTAAGAATAGGCTGGACCATGCAGAGGAAAGAAATTCAGAGCTAGAAGACAACTCCTATGCACTAAATGAATCAGTTGAAGAGAAAGAACACAAAAACAAGAGGCATGAACAAAGCATACAAGAAATGTGGGATTATGTAAAGAGGCCAAACATAAGGATCATAGGTATCCCTGAGGGAAAGGAAGAAAATTCACATGGGCTGGAAAATCTACTTGAAGGAATAATAGAGGAAAATTCCCATGGCCTAGCCAGAAATCTCAATATCCAAGTACAAGAAGCACACAGGACTCCTGGGAGACTCAACGTGAAAAGGCATTCACCACACCACATAATTATTAGACTGATCAAAGTAAACACAAAGGAGGCACTCCTCAGAGCTGTCAGACAAAAAAGAGCAGGTAACCTACAAAGGGAAACCAACCAGATTAACTGCAGATTTCTCAGTTGAAACCTTACAAGCCAGAAGGGAATGGGGAGCCATCATCAGTCTCCTAAAACAAAACAAAGGCCAACCCAGAATTCTGTATCCTGCCAAACTAAGCTTCTTATATGAGGGAGAAATAAAGACTTTTCCAGACAAGCAATTACTGATAGAATCTGTGAAGTCCAGACCAGCCTTGCAAGAAGTGCTTAGACCTGCACTGTACACTAACCAGCACAACAGACACCCACCAATGTAAAACTATGCAAAAGCTAAAACTCCAGAACCCAGATTCCACAATGACACAAGAGGTAAAACAAAAGACACCACCCAACGGAATAATCAGAAATTTACCCCAAGTATCAATTCTCTCAATAAATGTGAATGGGTTGAATTGCCCGTTGAAGAGACATAGGCTGGCTGAATGGATTAAAAAATACAAACCAAGTATCTGTTGTCCCCAGGAAACACACCTTACACACACAGACGCATTCAGACTCAAAGTGAAAGAATGGAATACAATTTTCTAGGCTAATGGAAACCAAAAGAAATCTGGAGTAGCCATCCTTATTTCAGATGATATAAACTTTAAAGCAACAAAAGTAAAGAAGGACAAAAATGGACACTATATAGTGGTGAAGAGAAAAATTTACAAGAGGATTTAACAATCTTAAACATTTATGCACCCAACACAGGAGCGCCCAGGTACATAAAGCAAATACTGCTTGATCTAGACAACATAATAAATAGCAATGCCATAATAGCAGGGGACTTTAACACCCCACTGATGGAACTGGACAGATCCTCCAAACAGAAAATAAACAAAGAAACAAAGGACCTAAACAGGACTCTAGAACATTTGGGCCTAACAGATATCTACAGAACACTCCAGCCAAATAACACGGAATATACATTCTTCTCATCAGCTCATGGAACTTTCTCTAAAATTGACCACATCCTAGGCCACAAAACAGATCTAAACAAATTCAAAAAAATAGAAATCATACCATGTATCTTTTCAGACCACAGCGGAATAAAAGTAGAAATCAATTCCAACGGAAACTCACATCTTCATCCAAAAACATGGAAATTAAACAATCTGTTGCTGAATGACTATTGGGGCAAGGAGGAGATTCAAATGGAAATCAAAAGATTCTTCGAACTAAACCATAATGGGGACACAATTTATCAAAATCTGTGGGATACAGCAAAAGCAGTCCTGAGAGGAAAACTTACCGCCTTAAATGCCCACATCCAAAAGACAGAAAGGTCACAAATCAGTAAACTAATGAATCATCTTAAGGAAATGGAAAAGGAAGAGCAAAGCAATCCTAAAGCCAGCAAAAGAAAAGAAATAACCAAGATCAGAGCAGAATTAAATGAAATTGAGAACAAAAGAACAATACAGAAGATTAATAAAACAAAAAGTTGGTTCTTTGAAAAGATAAACAAAATAGACAGGACACTTGCCAGGTTGACCAGAAGCAGAAAGTAAAGGACTCTAATAAGCTCAATTAGAAATGAAAAAGGAGAAGTCACAACTGATATCATGGAAATACAAAACATCATCTTCGAATACTACAAAAATCTCTATGCCCACAAACATGAAAATGTGGAGAAAATGGACAAATTCTTAGAAACATACTACCTCCCTAGGCTCAACCAGGAAGAAACAGAATTTCTAAACAGACCAATATCAAGCACCAAAATTGAAGTAGTAATAAGGAATCTTCCAACAAGAAAAGTCCTGGACCAGATGGGTTCACATCTGAATTCTACCAAGCCTACAAAGAAGAACTGGTGCCTGTACTGCAGAAATTATTTGAAAACATCCAGAAGGATGGAATCCTCCCAAACTCATTCTGCGAAGCCAATATCACATTGACACCAAAGCCAGGAAAGGACACAACAAGAAAAGAAAATTACAGACCAATATCCCTTATGAACATAGATGCAAAAATTCTCAGTAAAATCCTTGTAAACCGAATTCAAATGTACATCAGAAAAATAATTCATCACGATCAGGTGAGCTTCATTCCCGAGATGCAGGGATGGTTCAACATATGCAAACCTATAAATGTAATTCACCATATAAATAAAAGCAAGAACAAAGATTATATGATCCTTTCAATAGATGCAGAAAAGGCTTTTGACGAAATCTAGCATCCTTTTATGATAAGAACTCTTAATAATATAAGCATAGATGGCTCATACCTTGAAACTATTAAAGCTGTATACGATAAACCCACAGCCAATATCATGCTGAATGGGGAAAAATTGAAAGCACTCCCCCTTAAAACTGGAACTAGACAAGGCTGCTCACTATCTCCACTTCTATTCAACATAGTGCTGGAAGTCCTGGCCAGAGCAATTAGACAAGACAGAGGAATCAGGGGCGTCCAGATAGGGGCAGAAGAGGTCAAACTTTCACTATTCGCAGATGATATGATATTATACATAGAAAACCCCAAAGATTCAACCAAGAGATTACTGGAATTGATAAATGAATTCAGCAAAGTCTCAGGATACAAAATTAATGCACACAAGTCCATAGCCTTCATACATGCTAATAACAATCAAGCTGAGAAACAAATTAAAGATTCAATACCTTTCACAATAGCACCAAAGAAAATTAAATATTTAGGAACATATCTAACTAAGGAGGTCAAAGACCTATATAGATAGAATTACAAAACACTGAGAAAAGAAATTGCAGAGGATGTAAACAGATGGAAAACCCTACCATGCTCTTGGCTAGGCAGAATCAACATTGTAAAAATGGCTTTGCTACCTAAAGTGATTTACAGAATCAGTGCAGTCCCTATCAATATACCAACATCATTTTTTGCCAATCCAGAAAAAATAATTCTATGCTTTGTGTGGAACCAGAGAAGACCCCATCTAGCCAAAGCAATCTTAAGCAAAAAGAACAAATTGGGAGGCATCTATCTACCAGACTTCAAACTATACTACAAGGCTATAGTAACCAAAACAGCATGGTATTGGAACAAGAACAGAGACGTAGACCAATGGAACAGGACTGAGAACCCAAATATAAAACTAATCTCATTCAGTCACCTGATCTCTGACAAATTCCAGAAAAACATACACTGGGGAAAAGATTCCCTATTCAAAAAATGGTGCTGGGAAAACTGGATGGCCATATGTAGAAGACTGAAACTGGACCCACACCCCTCACCTCTTACAAAAATCAACTCACAATGGATAACAGATTTAAACCTAAGACGTGAAACCATAAGAATTCTTGAAGAAAACGTTGGAAAAACTCTTACGGACATTGGCCTAAGCAAAGAATTTATGAAGAAGACCCCCAAAGCAATCACAGCAGCAACCAAAATAAATACATGGGACCTGATCAAATTAAAAAGCTTCTGCACAGCCAAGGAAACTATCACTAGAGTGAACAGACAACCTACAGAATGGGAGAAAATATTTGCGTGCTACACATCTGATAAAGGGCTGATAACCAGAATCTATACAGAACTTAGGAAAATCAACAAGAAAAAAATCAAACAACTCTATTAAAAAATGGGCAAAGGACATGAACAGAAACTTTTCCAAAGAAGACAGAATAATGGCCAGCAAACATATAAAAAATCGCTCAACTTCTCTAATCATCAGGGAAATGCAAATCAAAACCACAATAAGATATCACTTAACTCCAGTGAGATTGGCTCATATCAAAAAATCCCCAGACAACAAATGTTGGCGGGGATGTGGACAGATAGGAACACTCATACACTGCTGGTGGGACTGCAAATTAGTACAACCTCTATGGAAAAGAATATGGAGATACCTCAAAGAATTAAAAGTAGAATTACCATTTGACCCAGCAATCCCACTACTGGGTATTTACCCTAAGGAAAAAAAGACATTCTATAATAAAGACATCTGCACGCGAATGTTTATAGCAGCACAATTCACAATTGCAAAGAGGTGGAAACAACCCAGGTGCCCATCAATACACGAGTGGATTAATAAAATGTGGTATATGTATACCACTGAGTATTACTCAGCAATAAAAAACAATGGTGAATTAACACATCTGGTATTATCCTGGTTGGAGCTAGAGCCCATTCTTCGAAGCGAAGTGTCACAGGATTGGAAAAACAAGCACCACTGGTACTCACCATCAAATTGGTACTAACTGATCAACACCTACATCACACAGGGCAATAATATTCATCAGGGGGTGGGCAGGCGGGAGGGGGGTGGAGGGGATGGGAAAACTCTCACTGAATGGATGCGGGGAGCACAGTTTGGGGGATGACCACAATTGTGGCTCTGACACGGGCTGTGCATGGGCAATATATATAGCCAAAGTGTTGTACCCCCATAATATTCTGAAATAAAAAATAAAAATAAAAAAATAAAATAAAATGAGCAAAACTTTTGAATAAATGTTTCACTAATGAAGATTTATGAATAGCCAATAAGCACATGGAAAGATATACATCATTAGTCACTAGGGAAATGGAAGTGAAGGCTACAATGAGGTACCACCTTGCACTCACTAGAATGGCTATAATCAAAAAGACAGTAACATGTATTGGCAACTATGTGAAGAAACTATTATAGAACCCCCATACATTGCCGGTGGGAAGTAATAGCCATTTGGAAAAGTTTGGCAGTTTCTTAAAAAGTTAAATATATATTTACCATGCTAGTTAACAATTCTACTTCTAGGAATCTACCCAAGAGAAATGAAAACATGTTTTCACATAAATATTTGTATGCTGATATTCACAGCAACATTATTCATAATAAGCTAAAATATGAATACTACACAAATGTCAATCAACTAGTGAATGGATAAACAAAATGTTGGACACATATACAATGGAATACCATCCAGCAATAAAAAAGAACAGACATGCTACACTGTATATGAATCTCAAAAACAGTATGCTAAGTGAAAGAAAGACACAAATACACGCTTGCAGTGCTTAACAACAGTGATACGTTTTTTTAAATTTAGAAATGGGGTCTCGTTATGTTGCCCAGGCTGGTCTCGAACTCCTAGCCTCAAGCAGTCCTCCCAGCTTGGCCTCCCAAAGTGCTGGGGTTACAGGTGTGAGCCATCATGCCCGGTCAGGGATACATTTTGAGAAATGCCTCCTTAGGTGATTTTGTCATTGTATAAACATCACAGAATGTACTTACACAAACCTAGGTGGTATAGACTACTACACATATAAACTGTCACTCTTAGGCTACAAACCTGTGTAGCATGTTACTATACTGAATACTGTAGGCAATTGCAATTGATAAGTATTTGTGTATCCAAACATAGAAAAGGTACGGGAAAAATATAGCACAAAAGATAAAAATATGGTATACCTGCATAGGGCACTTACCATGAATGCAGGACTAGAAGTTGCTGTGAGTGAATCAGTGAGTGGTGAATAAATGTGAAGACCCAGGGCATGACTATACACCACTGTAGACTTTATAAACACTATATACTTAGGGTACACTAAATTTATTAAAAAGTATTTTTCTTTCTTCAATAATAAATTAACCTTAGTGTGCTGGAGCTTTTTTACTTTATGAACTTTTAAATTTTTTAAAAATTTTTTGATTCTTCTACAATAACACTTAGATTAAAACACGAACACATTGTAAAGCTATACAAAAATGTTTTCTTTGGGTGGGTGTGATGGCATGCACCTATAGTCCCAGCTACTCGGGAGGCTGAGGCAGGAGGATAGGTTGAGTCCAGGGGCTTGAGACCAGCCTGGACAACATAGTGAGACCTCATCTCTAAAAATAAATAAATAAATAAAAATTTTTCCTTATATCTTGATTCTGTAAGCATGTGCCTATTTTAAAGAAGGTTTTTTGTTTTTTTACTTTTTAAACTTTTTTGTTAAAAACTAAGACACAAATACACACATCAGCCTAGTCCTACACAGGGTCAGGATAATCAATATCACTGTATTCCACCTCCACATCTTGTCTCACTGGAAAGTTTTCATGGGCAACAACACACCTGGAGATGTCATCTATGATAACAATGCCTTCTTCTGGATACCTCCTGAAGGATCTGCCTGAGGCTGCTTTAGAGTTAACTTTTTTTAATAAGTAGGAGTACACTCTGATGATAGAAAGTATAGTATAGTAAATACATAAACCAGTAACATAGTTGTTTATTATCATTATCAATCAAGTCTTATGTACTGTACATAATTGTGCTATACATTTTTGCAAACCTCTTCAGTGTTTCCCTCAACAAAAGATGGCTGAATTCTCTGTATCCGCTTCTCCTTTCAATCTGTTGTGATATCTTGTTTTGGTCACATTATGTGAAGAAAATGTGACCTCACATATATGTAGTTGGTAAAAGGAGGAGTATTTTAATAGACTTCTCAGATAATAATGAATATTCTTCTTTATAGTATACCAACACTTGAAAAAGCAGCAGATTCTTAAAGATTAGTTAGTTGCAATGTGGAAACTAAAACCATATCAATACTTCCAATGTTCTGACACATGAAAATCCATTAGTCTCTTTTGCTCTTTGAATGTATCTTTTATCAATGTATGATTTTGTAACATTGTGCATTGGTCTTTTGGGGGAACATTATGCAAATGTTCCAGATGGTGACATTTTATTGTACACTATCAAAAAAAGCACATGAGTTAATACTACCACCAATTTCATCAGAAAAATCATTAAGTATTGGGGAAAAAAGGTTCACTGAATTGTGCAGATGTTCCAAATGTTGATATTTCATTGTACACTATAAAAAACACATTAGTTAATAGTACCACCAATCTCATCAGAAAAAATCTTTAAGTATTGGGAAGCTATTAAACTCACAGTGGTAGACATGTTTTCCAGAATTCTGATTTTCACTTATAAGCTTGTATTTTATCACTGGAAATAATACTGGTCTGTTGTTTCCCTTGAAATGACAGTCTCACTTTGTATATTTTTTGAGAAAATGTCTGCCAAATACCCAAGTCTGAATAACCATAATTTATATGTAAGTTCTTACAAGTGAAAATGGTGTTCCATGAAAGAAATGGCTAGGTCATCTGGCAACTCAAAACAATCAAACAAGTACTTTTTCTGGAGATGTTCATTATACTTTGCTATGTGGCAGACATAACTTTCTGTGTACTTCCATTTCACCACAGAATATTAAAAAGATGTGTCTTCAAGGGTCAAAATTTAATAAATTTGGGGGACATTCTTGAATGAAACTGGCTTTTTTTTCTTTTTTACAACAGCTTTGAGGCATAATTGATAAAAAAACTGTGCATATTTAATGCATGCAATTTGATGAATTTGGACATATACACATACCCATGAAACTGTCACCACAGTCAAGGTATAGACATATCCATCACCTCTACAAGCGTCCTGGTGCATTTGTTTTTGTTTTTGTCTTGTAATGTGAGACCTACCCTCTTAACAATATTTTAAGTACACAATATAGTATTGTTAACTATAGGCACTAAGTTGTGCAGTAAATCTCTAGAATCTATTCATCTCGCATAACTGAAACTGTATACCCATTGAACAAACTCCATTTCTCCCTCCTCCAAGCCCCAGGCAGCCACCATTCCAGTCTCTGCTCCCATGAATTTGATTATTTTAGATACCTCATATATATGTAATCATGCAGTATTTGTCCTTCTGTGATTGGTTATTTCACTTAGCATAATGTCCTCCAGGTTCATCCATGTTATCACACATGGCAGTATTTCCTTCTATTTTCAGGCTGAATAATATTCCATTGTATAAATATGCCTCATTTTCTTTAGTCATTCGTCTGTCAGTGAACTTTTGAGTTGTTTCCATATCTTGGCTATTGTAAGTAATGCTGCAGTGAATGAACATGGGAGTGCAGATATCTCTTGATCTTGATTTTGATTATTTTGGATCTGTGTCCAGAAGTGGGGTTGCTGTGTCATGTGGTAGTTCTATTTGTAATTTTTTGAGGAGCCTTCATACTGTTTTCCATAGTGGATGCTCCATTTTACATTCATACCAACAGAGCACAAGTGTTCCAATTTCTCTACATCCTTGCCAACAGTTGTTACCTTTTGTTGTTTTTTATAATCGCCATCTTCAACAGGTATAAGGTGATATTTCATTGTGGTTTTTATTTGCATTTCCCTGATAATTAGTGATGTTCAGTACTCTTTTATGTACCTGTTGGCCATTTGTATGCCTTCTTTGGAGAAATGTCTATTTAAACCCTTTGCCCATTTTTAAATCAGTTTGGTTTTTTTTTTCCTATTGAGTTGTAGGGGTTTCTTGTATATTTTGAACACTAGCCCATTATCAAATATATGGCTTGCAAATATTCTTTCCATTCCATAGATTGCCTCTCTGTTCTGTTGATTATTTCCTTTGCTGTGTAGAAGCTTTTTAGTTTGATTTAGTCTCACCTGTCTATTTTTGCTTTTGTTGCCTGTGCTTTTGGTGTCATATCCAAGAAATGGTTACCAAGCCCAATATCAAGAAACTTTCCCCTATGTTTTCTTCTAGGAATTTTTTTTTAAGAGACAGGGTCTTGCTCTGTCACCCAGACTAGAGTGCAGTGGTGTGATCATAGCTTACTGTAACCTCAAACTCCTGGGCTCAAGTGATCCTCCTGCCTCAGCCTCCTGAGTAGCTGGGACTGCAGGCATGTGCCACTGCACCAGGCTAATTTTTTTCTATTTTTGATAGAGATGGGGTCTTGCTTTTGTTCAGGCTGGTCTCAAATGCCTGGGCTCAAGCAATTCTTCCACCTCAGCCTACCAAGTACCTGGGACTACAGGTGCTCACCACACTTGGCTAATTTTTTCCATTTTTTTAGAGATTGGGTCTCACTGTATTGCCCAGGCTAGTCTCAAACTCCTGGCCTCAAGCAATCCTCCCATCTTGGCCTCTCAAACTGCTGGGATTACAGGTGTGAGCCACCATGCCCAGAAATTCTTCTAGGAATTTTATAGTTTCAGGTCTTATGTTTATGTCTTTAACCCACTGAGTGATTTTTGTATATGGTGTACAACAGGGGTCTAATTCATTCTTCTGCATAGGGATATCCAGTTTTCCCAACACCATTTATTGAAGAGATTATCCTTTCTTCAGTGTGTATTCTTGGCACCATTGTTAAAGATCTGTTGACCATATAGGTATGTGTTTATTTCTGGGCTCTCTATTCTGATCCATTGGTCTATATGTCTGTCTTTATGCCAGTAACATACTGTGTTAATTTCTGTAGCTTTGTAATATATTTTGAAATCAGGAAGTGTGATGCCTCCGGCTTTGTTCTTCTTTCTCAAAATTGCTTTGCCTATTCTGAGTCTTTTGTGGTTTCACATGAATTTTAGGAGATATTACAACTGATGCCACAGAAATAAAAATGATCATGAGAGACTACTATGAACAATTATACACCAACAAATTGGATAACCTAGAAGAAATGGATAAATTCCTAGAAATTTACAACCTAATGAGACTGAATCATAATAAAATAGGAAATCAGAACAGACCAATAACAAGTAAGTAGATTGAATTAGTAATCAAAACCTGCCTACAATAACAACAAAAAGCCCAAGACCTGATGGTTTCACTGGTGAATTCTCCCAAATATTTAATGGAGAATTAGTGCCGGCTCTTCTCAAACTCTTCCAAAAAACTGAAGAGGAGGGAACACTTCCAAACTCATTTTATGAGGCCAGCATTACCTTGATACCAAAAGCAGACAAAGATACCACAAGAAAAGAAACATACAGGACAATATCCTTGATGAACATAGATGGAAAAATCCTCAAAAAAGATTAGCAAACAAGATTTGACAGCACATTAAAAGCATCATACACCATGATCAAATGGAATTTCCCCTGGGATGCAAGGATAGTTCAACATACGCAAATCAATAAATGTGATACATTAACCAAATGAAGGATAAAAATCATATGATTATCTCAACAGATGCAGAAAAAGCATTTGACAAAATTCAATGCCTTTCATGATAAAAAACACTCAACAAACTAGGTATAGAAGGGTTGTACCTCAACATGATAAAGATCATGTATGACAAGCCCACAGCTAACATTATGCTCTATGGTGAAAAACTGAAGCTTTTCCTCTAAGATCTGGAACAAGGATGCCCACTCTTGCCACTTCTGTTCAACATAGCACTAGAAGATCTAGCCAGAACAATTAGACCAGAAAAACAAAAAGCATCCAAAAAGGAAAGGAATAAGTAAAATTATCTCTGTAGATGACATGATCTTATATGTAGAAAACCCTAAAGACTCCACAAAAATATGGTTAGAGTTAATAAATGAATTCAAGACAGTTACATGATATAAAATCAACACATAAAAATCAGTTGTTTCTATACGCTGACAACAAACTATCCACAAAGGAAATTAAGAAAACAATCCCATTTATAAAAGCATCAAAAATAATAAAATACATAGAAATAAACTTAACCAAGGAGGTTAAAGACTTGTACACTGAAAACTACAAAACACTGATGAAAGAAATTAAAGCAGACACAAATGGAAAGACATCCCATGTTCATGGATTAGAAAAATTAACATTGTTAAAATGTCCATACTATCCAAAGCCATCTATAGATACATTGCTGTCTTCATCAAAATCCCAGTGATTTTTTTTCTTTATTTTCTTTATTCTTTTCTTCATTTTGGTGCCACTACCTTGATACATATAAAGGACCCAGCAGTTTTACACACCATTGCATTAGCATCATCAGTACAAATGTCAACAGAGTGAAAAAGGCAAATAATATTTTAGTTTTATTATGAAAATTGTTTTGACCTCATTGACCCCACAAAAGAGGGGTCTACCACTACACACATGGTTCCTCTGCCTTGGAATCCCTTCCTTCTTCAACCTGCAGAACTCTTACCCATTTTTCAAAGGCCCAATTCAAAAATTCTTTCCCTTTTAAAGCTGTCCCTGACCCTTTCCTCCCCACAACTGAGTTTATCTTTTTCTCTTTTGTCTTGCCATTGTACCTTACACATAACTCTGCTATAATACTTAACAATAATGTTGCACTTTTTGTTTACATGTCTTATTTACAACCTCAGCACTTATTGGGCACTCAATAATTTAATGAGCCTGAATTTTTATAATCATGTACCAGAAAATCATGGCAATGGCTGTTTCTTCTTACTCCTGTGGGCTATTTTCTAGGGTTCAAACAAGATAGCGTGGCCATTGAGTCACTTGGCACTCTATACCTGGTATTCTCTATTCCTGCATAATTTTAGTTCTTAGTTGAATCCCCTAGTTGTTAATTATTTACACTTACATCCTATAAAGAAATCTTAGCCCACTTATTCAATTTTTATCATAAGTATACTGAGATTATGTATAGTATTTTCAATCAAACCTGTTTTATCTTTTTTAATTTTTTTTTCCAATTTAATTTTTTTATTTTTAGAGACAAAGTCTCACTCTGCTGCCCAGGCTGGAGTATAGTGGTGCAATCATAGCTCACTGCACCCTCTTAACTCATAGGCTCAAGCAATTTCCTGCCTCAGCCTCCCAAGTAGCTGGGACTATAGGTGCGCACCACCACACTCTTGTTTTATGTTTTATGTATCCTTATTTTTAAGGTAAAGTAATATTTATTTACTAAACTTTTTCATTTATTCTCAAAAGAAGAAAATAACTTAAATTTCTTTAAAAGAATTATTAATTTGGTCCATAAGAGAAACACTTCATAACATAGTGATAACACTTATTTCATCTAAGGATTTTAATGGATTGTTACCAAAAAATGAGTGTGCATTTTTCATTTTGTGTACTGTTCATTTTTAAGGCTTGTTGGCAGAAAAGGAGAATGCACTTAACGGATTGTTATTTTAATTGAGAGTTTTTTGTCCATTAAGACTATTATGAGCATGATCCTTATAAGCCATATGTGTTTATAGTTCCCATCCTGCCAGAAATGTAATTTTTTTCAAATCAAGAGAATTATCTCTTCTCAGAAAAATATTCTTGCACACAGAAAAGCAATCATCTCATTAACTAGAATGTGAAATGAGACAAATGACAGGACAAACAAGGAACAAACACATTGTCATACAGGAAGAATGTGCTAGCGTGCAAGGGCTTATGCATTACTGCTGTTAAGACAAATAATTTGATATATTAACAAATGTAACATATTGTGTAAAAACTTTTATAAGTGTGTGTGGAGGTGTATGTGTTTCGAGAATGGCTATTCTTGTTGATAAGTCTTCAGCCTAAGGAGAAAATGACTTTTAATTCAGATATAATTCAGCAAAGACCACTGTGTAGTCATTACAGCCATCAACAAACTGATTCATGTGCAGTTGGTCCAAAAGTTACAAAAGCTGTTTCTGAGTTCTTGTTTGTACCCACCATTTTAAGATTACATCAGAATTAAAGCGTGCAGGACTTGAACTGACTTCAAAGACTAGCTTTAGACTTCTAGCTAGTTTAGCTTTTTTCTTTTATTGGTTCATGTTTTCCATTTGGCTTCCATATCCTGTTCTAGCTTGATGCCCCTTCTAGAATTTCATTTACAAATCTTACAGCCTTGGTTGGTGAGACATACTAATTAATACTGTGGTGGAGGCTGAGTGTTTTAGCAGTCACATGCCACCTGCTTGGAAAAATATCTGCTGTTTTTCCACCCATGTCTAGCACCATATTGAACATGGCAAATTGTGTCTTAAGTGGAACTTTAAATGCATTTAATCAAAATGCATTTAAGGAGGACGGTTTACACTGTTATCTGTTGCCAGTACTATTAATTATGAAGCTCAAAACTTTCAATGCAACAGAAATATGAGATCTACTTTTTCCTAATTAGATTTTTTTCAAGCAAAACAAAAAAGTAAAAACAGGCCATTTTATGATTCTTAAAAGTCCCAAGTAATCTTTAAGCCAACAGCATTCCAGCTTTAAAAATGGGCAATTCCGTGGGATTTGGGAATCTCTTATGACTATATTAAGCAATACTAATTTAAGGGACAAATTCCAGTTCCATAGGTCTTTGACCTGCCTGGGAACTCTATGCAGGCAACCAAGCTCAGATTTGCAGCTTGAGTAAGTTATGACCAACTTCTCAATAAATTTTGGTAATGCTGTGGTATATCCATCATATTTTAGTTGTAATTGAATAAAACTAAAATTATATGTGTTATTTGCCTATCACACTTGTAGCAGATCCAGAATGCACCATATACTTTTGGTTGATTCTCAGGTTGCTATATCTTCAAGCTGTCTTGTGATGATGTCGGTACATGTCAATTCAGTATTTTTTGAGTAGCATGTAGGGCCCAGCCTTTTAGTAGATTTAAGCCTTTGAAAAAATAGTCAGGTGGTTTTATAAGCACTGTACTTTGTAGATTATGACATTATGGTTAAATTTTCAACTCTTGGATTTCTCCAATCTTAGCTAAGTGATGAAGATGACAGAAGGACCAACTACTCTTGAAACTCAAAAATATTGAGCCTGGAACTTAAAATACTCTTGTTTAGTGGGTTGACTTGGCAATATTATTTGGCTGTCCATAAACCAGGGGACATGGAAAGGATGCTTTGTGAATTTGTGCTGTAAATGAAGTAATCTACACTGCCAAGTTCAGAGCTCTATTTGCCAGGTTCCCTTATTGTCCAAATCCTCATGTATTTGAAAGCTTTATGTGTCCCTTGAGATCTTCTGATGAATGTGATCGTACCATACTTCCAAGGACCTGGAGATCTGGGATTAGCTAGTGAAAAGATAATTTATGATACATTTACCTTGAGCTCTGATTGGCAGTGTCTGTGTTAATGTAGTCCCTGTGTTCTGTCTAATGTGTGTGTGCAAACACAAAGGAATGACAAGTTCGTTCCAAAACAATTTTTAAAAGTATGGGGTGAAAACCTGTATATGGCTTACTTAAGGCTGTTTTTCCTCATAATTTTAAAATATCTTTTCCAAGATGACATGCTCTAATTTTTCTAACATTTCATTGAAAGTATCTTTTGAAACATAGAGAAAATTAATTCAGAAATGTATTCCCTTCCTCATTTGTATAGTGGAGAGTAACAAAAAATATATACAGACATAGTCAGACTATAAAAAAAAATTTTTATTTTTAGAAAGAAGGGGGAGGGGGCAAGATGGCTGACTAGAGATCATCCCAGAAAAGAAGAAAAAGTTTCAGGTGAAAAAGCATAGCCCAGGTGAAATACTGAGGGAAAGGCACCAGAAGTTACCCTTATCAGAGATACCACAGGAAGAAGTTGTGGGGCAGAACAAGAAAGAGCAAGATTTTGGCAGAGACCAACCCCTGAGGGAGTCAGAGTCTGGAGGAACGGGTAGGTGAGAGTGTTTACTTTTCTTCCCCTCACACCTGTGGCAGTCTGCCAGCTCCGGATCTGTCGGAGAGCCTTTCTACCCTGATGAATCCAGGCACTGCTGCCACTGGCGAACTGAGTGCTTCTTGGGAGCACAGCACCAAGCTGTAGGCCTCCACAGAGTCACATCCTCCCACCACCACAGACCTGACCTGAGACAGCAGGTGCCGTATTGCCCACGCACACTCTGGACACCTCTATCCAGCTGGGGAAGTCACAACCCCTTAGCCTCTTTGTCACTGGATCCCACATGAACATTCCCTGGCACCCACTTGGACTGTGACAACCACAAAGGAACAGGGATACACAGGAGAGCAGCAGTATTTCCGGAGTTCTGACCCATAGGACAGGCTGCCCCAAGGGGACTGGGAAGTGCTACAAATGCTTTTTAGGACAGAGGAAGGGGGAACATGCACTCTCCTGCACCTGACAGCTCCTGGCTCATGATCCAGAGTTGTCTGCACCCCTCCCAGTGGAGATGCAAGTGAAGAAAGGAGTCCACAGGGTAGAAGAGTGTCCCCATCCCAGAGCAGAAGCAGCACCAGAGCCTGGGAAGGGACATGGAGACAGGGACCTTCTCTCCTCCAACCACACAACACTGTGGACATAGGCACCTCTGCTCCTAAGCACAAGCTTCTGGGTGTGGGTGTGCTGTGGGATGGCCAGCTCTAAGTTTGTAAGGGGAGTGCACCCCCAGTAGTACTCTGCTTACCATGCCCAGGTTCTGCACAGAGGATGCAGCTCATTTTCCCCCTGTCCTGGACAGGCAGCATTTCTGCAGTTGTCCTGACCTGGACTCTCAGCCCCTGGGTCTCTACATCACTTGATTCACAGTCAACAATCCCCAGCACCCACTTGGACCACAGCAGCCTTGGGGGACTAGTGGGTCCTGCGGGAACTATGGGTCTCCGGAGCTGGGACACTCAGGATGGGCTGCTTCCAGCTGAGAGGTTTCTACTCAGGATGGGAGAGGGTCCCTCAGGACCATTAAACCAGAGCACTTGGGAGCAGCTGCCCCACCTCTGACAGAGCACCTGTCATATCCAGGATTCCACGGAGCTTGGGGCTCACTCCTTTCCCTCTAAAAAGCTGTAGCAAGGGCCCTTGTGTACTCCAAGGACAAAATCTTACCACCTCTACTGAGGGAGGGAGAGGCTAGCAGTGCTCTCTCCAAACTGCCTCTCTCTTCTGGGAGGAGACTACGCTCCCTGGAGGCAAGTTCCTGGCACAACCACACCTCCCCCACTGGAGCATGTCAGCCATGGCCCACAGCCAGTCTGGTACCCCTGCACACAGTGGGTTGAGCTGCCTCTGCCACCTCTGCTTCAGCTGGGTCAGGGTGGGAGCTGGGAATCTGGGTGCCTTTGTGCCCCCATAGGACAGAGACCACTGCCACTGCCAAGAGACAGGGAGGTGTGCCTGCCTCTGCTAATCTTGTCAAGAGGGGCCCACCCCTCCTGTCACAGGCTCACAGCACATCCACTCTTCCCCTGCTTAAGCATTGTTCTGGAGTAGGAGACCACCCCACTCCCTATCATAGCCAGCACCTGAACTCAGGGAGGCTTAAGGCAAGTTTGCCAGCCCAGTCTCAGTCTGCTCCACCCCACCCCACCCCCAGGACTCAAGCATACTGCCCAGGGGCCTGGGAACTGGGGATGATGTAACCTATACTACTGCTGGCATCTGAACACTTTCTCAGGGGTCTGAAGCCCAACCCACACAAATTGCCAGCAACACCACAGTGAGTACCTACCTGCACAAGCCAAAAGGCAGTGTACCTCTTCCTCTCTACACTGAGTGGCAGAGTTCCCAGCAGAGGAGAACAGGTGAACAGAAAAGCTATCTGTTTTGAACTGAGGGAAGAGTTTCCAGATGAGATGGAACCAGTATAAGAACTCTGGAAATATGAAAAAACAGACTGTTTCAACAAGAAAGGATCAAAGCTCTCCTGCAGTGAACTCCAACCAAAAGGAAATTTTTGAAATGTCAGATATGGAATTGAAAATATAGATTGCAAATAAGCTCAATAGGATTGATGAGAAAGTTGAAAACCACCACAAAGAAACCAAAAAAATAATTCAGGATGTGAATGGAAAATTCACAAAAGAGATAGATTTAAAAAAAAAATAACAGAACTTCTGGAAATGAAAGTATCATTTAGGGAATTTCAAAGTACAGTGGAAAGATTTGACAACAGACTAGACCAAGCAAAAGAAAGAATTTCAGAGCTTGAGGACAAGGGTTTTTAATTAACCCAGTTAGTCAAAAATAAAGAAAAAAGAATCAAGAGAAATGAACAAAGTCTCTGAGAAATATGAGATTATGTAAAATGGCTGAATGTAAGAATCATAGGTATCCCTGAGGGAGAAGAAGAAAAAGTAAAAAGCATGGAAAACTTATTTGAGGGAATAATGAAGGAACACTTCCCTGGTCTTGTAGATATTTAGACATCCAGATACAAGAAGGTCATTGAATTTCTGGAAGATTCATTGCAAATAGAACATCACCAAGGCAATAGGCATCAGTCTCGCCAAAGTCTAAGTGAAGGAGAAAATGCTACAAGCTTCAAGACAAAAGCATCAAGTAACTTACAAAGGAAAACCCATCAGACTAATAGCAGTCTTCCCATCAGAAACCTTACAAGCCAGAAGGGATTGGGGTTCCATCTTTAGTATTCTTAAACAGAATAACTGTCAGCCAAGAATTTTGTATGGTGCAAAACTAATTCATATATGCAGGAAAAATAAAATCTTTCCCAGATAGGCAAACACTAAGGGAATTTGTCACCACTAGACCTGCGCTACAAGAAATGCTCGATATACTCTAAACACCAAAAAGAATGGTCAATACCCACCAGTGTAAAAACACTCGAAAGTAAAAACTCACAGCTCTTATACAACAGTAACACAAGGAAGAATCCAAAGCAACTAGGTAATGATCAACATTATGAGTGGAACAGTATCTCACTTATCAATATTAACATTGTATCTAAATGATCTAGATGCCCCACTTAAAAGATACAGATTGACAGACTGAATAAAGAAACACAACCCAAATATCTGCTGTCTCTAAGAAACCCATTTAACTCATAAAGAGTCTCATAGACTTAAGGTAAAGGGATGGAAAAACATTCCATGTAAATGGAAACCAACAGCAAGAAGGAGTAGCTATTCTTAAATCAGATAAAACAGACTTTAAATTAACAACAGTTAAAAAAAAGATAAAGATGGCCATTGCATAATGATAAAGATAAATTCGACAAGAAGATAAAGAATCCTAAATATATATGTACTTAATGCTGAAGCTCCCAGATTCATAAAACAAATACTACTAGACCTAAGAATTGAAACAAACAGCAACATAATAATAGTGGGGGACTTCAACACTCCACTAACAGAACTAGACAGATCATCAATGCAGAAAATCAACAAAGAAACACTGGACTTAAATGGGACTCTAGAACAAATGGACCTAACAGAATTTACAGAACATTCTACCCAAAAACTGCACAATATACATTCTTCTCATCAGCACATGAAACATTTTCCAAGATAGACCAGATGTTAGGCTACAAAACAAGTCTCAGCAAATTTTTAAAAATGGAAATCATACTTTATATCTTCTCAGACCGCAGTGGAGTAAAACTAGAAATCAATTCCAAGAGGAACTCTCAAAGCTATACAAGTACCTGGAAGTTAAACAACCTGCTGTTGGCTGGGTGCAGTGGCTCACACCTGTAATTCCAGCACTCTGGGAGTCTGAGGCAGGAAGACTGCTTGAGTTCAGGAGTTTGAGACCAGCCTGAGAAAGTGAGACCCAATTGAGGAGGTGAGACCCAGTCTCTACAAAAAATAGAAAACTTATCCAGTCATGGTGGCACATACCTGTTGTCCCAGCTACTCAGGAGGCTGAGGTAGGAGGATTGCCTGGGCCCAGGAGTTTGAGGTTGCAGTGAGCTATGATGACACCATGACACTCTAACTGGGGCAACAGAGTGAGACTGTCTCAAAAACAAACAGAAAGACAAACAAACAAAAAAGCTGCTGTTGGATAATCTTTGGGTCAACAAATCAAGATGGAAATAAAAAAAAATTTTGAATTGAATAACAATGGCAACACAACCTACCAAATCTCCTTAAAATTATAAATATGGTTTAAAATTTAAAAGATCTTTCCCCTGTTGAGCCTTTATATGAGACCAAAGCCCTGGATGGCAGCTTGACTACAACCTTATAAGACAGCTTGATCCAGAGTTATCCAGCTAAGACAGCTAAGCCACACACAGATTTCTGAACCACAGATGCTGTGAGATAATATATTACACCAAAATATTTAAAGGAAAAGATTGAACAAATGGCTAAAGAAGTGGCTAAAGTTACAACAGAGAAATGGAAACTCTAAAAGAGAATCAAATGAAATTTCTAAAACTGAAAAATACAGTGTCTGAAGTGACAAGTACATTGGATGGCTTAACAGCAGATGGACACAGCTGAAGAAAGGATGAGTAAACTTAAAAACAGGCTAATGAAAATTATCCAAATTAAAGCATATAGGGAGAATAAAAAGAGAAAAAATAGGACAGAGTGCTAGAGAACAGTGGAATGATATAAAATGATCTAATAGGTATAATGGAGAGAGAATGGTATAGAAGAAATATTTGAAGATAAAATTCTCTGAATTTTTCCAAATGTTATGAAAGATATCAACCTGTAGATCCAAGAAATTCAGAGAACCCCAAGTACATTCACATTGTTGTGCAACCATCAATATTATCTCTCTAAAACTTTTTCATCTTTCTAAACTGAAATTCTGTATCCACTAAATGATAATTAACCATTCTCCCCTTCCCCCAGATCCTGGCAGCCACCATTCTATTTTCTGTTTCTATGAATTTGACTACTTTAGGTACTTCATATAGTAGAATCGTACAGTATTTGTCTTTTTGTGACTGGCCTATTTCACTTAGCGTAGTGTCTTCCAGTTTCATCCATGTTGCAGCATGTGTCATCATTTCCTTCCATTTTAAGGCTGAATAATATTCCATTGTATGTATATACCACATTTTGTTTATCATTATTCCATCAATGGACACTTAGGTTGCTTCCATCATTTTTGTTATTGTGAATAATGCTGCTATGAACATGAATGTACAAATATCTGTTCAAGTTCCTGCTTTCAATTCTTCTGAGTATATATCCAAAAGTGGAAGTGCAAGATCATATGTAATTCTATGTTTAATTTTTGAGGAACTGCAATGCTATTTTCCATTGTGCCTGCACCATTTTATATTCCCACCAGCAGGGCACACTGTTCAAATTTCTCCACATCCTCAACGCTTATTATTTTCTGGGTTCTTTTTGAGTTGATCTATTGATTTAGTTTCAAAAGAAATGTAAAACAGTATCTGGTGAGAGACTGGGCAGTAAGCTTGTGAGCTCATGCCTTGGTCAGTGCACAGCCCTCCTCAATCTGTTTTATAGGGTCCCAAGACTAATGGCTGCTCCCTGTCTGCTCACCTGAAGTGACACCTGCCAAGGGACAAGCTCTGCCATGACACATAGCTGATGATGAGCTTTTATATTGCCTCATTCTTAAATGTGGGTGGGCAAATCTGCACACATAAAAGTGTGAAATATTAAATAAAAAGACCTATGTATATGCAAATAAAAATCACTCCCTGGGAAACAGTTGATTCATGGAAAAAACAACTTTTAAAAATGTATAATTAGTGTCCTCAGACATCTATATCTAGATAGATAGATAGATAGAGATCTATACAGATATCTCAGAAAACAAAAACACAATGCTATGGGAAAAGACTTAGAAAAAGAAAGTGCATTTGAGAATTAAAAATAAGATTACCAAAATAAAAGGTCCTTCAGAAGAGTTGGAACATACCCCTCACAAAGTAGAACAAAAAGAGACAGGAGAAAGACCAAGAGCATGTGTACAGGAGGTCAAATCTAAAATTATTAGGATTTCTAGAAAAGAACAGGGGTAATAGATACAAGGAAATGATTAAGAAAATAATACAAGCTAATGAAGGAAGCGAGACATCCAACCGAAAGTGCTTGCTGAGTGTCCATCAGAGGAAATTTTAAAAAGGTGCATTCTCAGATTCGTCATTCTGAAATTTTAGAATACCAAGAATATTGGTAAAATATAGAGGAGAAAAAAGCAGGTAGGCAACAAAGGAATGAATTCTGAGGCTAGTAGTAGACTTCTCATCAGCAATAGATGCAAGAGGTGTGTGAAGAAATGTCTTCAAACTTCTGAGGGAAAGCGATTTCAGCATAGAATTCTCTAGCCAGCTGATCTCTTAATCATGTGTATAGGCAGAATAAAGGTATTTTCAAACTTGGAAGGACTCAGATGTTTACCTTCTAAGTCCTGTGTTCCTTAAACAGTGTACCCAGCCCAAGTGAAAGGTGATGCAGCCCTGAGCTCCAGCCATGAAAACAGGCCTGGAGTGGGCCCAGGAGGAGAGCTCCAGGAGGAAGTTTGGAAGGTTAAAGGTGATTCAATACAATAGATATGTTGGTGGATGTAAGAAATTTTATAATACTTAATTTGACTCTGAATCAGACCATATTTAAATAAATCATGACAACGTAAAAGCTTTATTAATTTTCAGCTTTTAAAATTAAACTATTGGTGCTTGCTTCACCAGTACATATACTAAAATTGGAATGATACAGAGATTAGCATGGCCCCTGTGCAAGGGTGACAAAAAATAATTTTAAAATAATAAAATAATATTAACTGTTGACAAAAAACGGAAGAGTCATGATTATACATAAACTATAAGTATTATCAACCTTAATTTGAAAGTGCAGATTATACATGGAAAACAGTAGGATGGTTCCTCAAAAAATAAATGTAGAATTACTGTGTGATCCAGCAATCCCCCTTCTGGGTATATATGCAAAAGAATTGAAAGCAGGAACTCAAACAGATATTTGTACATCCATATTTATAGCAGCACTATTCACAATAACCTTAAGTTGGATGCAACCTCAATGTCCATTGACAAATGAGTGAATGAACAAAAGCAAAGTGTGGTATATATACACTGCTGTGGTTTGGATATGTTTTTGCCCCCACCAAAACTCATGTGGAAATTTGATTCCCATTGTAGCAGTGTTGGGAGGTGGGCCCTTGTGGGAGGTGTTTGGGTGATGGGGGTGAATCCCTCATGAATGGCTTGGTGCCATTCTCATGGTAGTGAATGGATTAGTTCTCGCTGGAATGGATTCGTTCCCAGAAGAGTGGTTTGTTATAAAGCCAGGATGCCCTGGGGTTTTGCCTCTTCACATGTGTCTGCTTCCCCTTTGACCTGCTGCCATGTTGTGACACGGCACCAGAAGATAAGCAGATGCTGGTACCATGCCCTTTGAACTTCCCAGCCTGTAGAACCGTGAACTAAATAGACCTCTTTTCTTTATAAATTACCCAACCTCAGGTATTCTTTTATAGTAAGACAATACAGATGAAGACACATACAATGGAATTATATTCAGCCTTAAAAAAGAAGGAAATTCTGACACATGCTATCACATGGTTGACCTTGAAGACATTATGCTAAGTGAAATAAGCCAATTACAAAAAGGAAAATACTGTATGATTCTACTTATATGAGGTACCTAGAGTGGCCAAATGCATAGACACAGAAAGTAGAATGGTGGTTGCCAGGGTCTGGGGCAAGGGGTAATGGGGAGTTGTTGTTTAATGGGTATAAAGTTTCAGTTTTACATAAGTCTTCTGGAGATTGGTTGCACAACAATATGAATATACTTAACATTACTGAACTGTACACTTGAAAATAGCTAAGATAGTAAATTTTATGTTATATGTCTTTTATCACAATTTTAAAAAATAACTTTAAAAAAAGACTCTTGAACCCAGAGTCCAGGCCTACCCCAGTAGACCCTGATGCCGGGGTAGCCCCCACAGACCCAGGCCTTCAGACTGCCCCTGTGGACCTAGGGTCTAGGCCAGTCCCCATGGGCCCTGGATTGGCCCTGCAGGCAATGAGAAGGTATTGATGACCCTAATGTGGGGAGAAAACGGTCAGTTGTGCAGGGATAGCGACCTAGGGGTCACTGGTGACCTCTCCCTCCGCCTGGGGCTGTAACCCTCTTGCTCTTGCTTCTTCCCAGCCCTCCCTCCCTACTTCCTTTTCCTTTCTTTCCTTCAACAAATATTTAGGAGTGCCTCTTATGTGCCAGGAACTTCAATTTGTTACTATTGACCAGATAGTATTCCTCAAGGTATGGCACAATTTTCCCTGCAATATGATTTTAAGTAGTACATGGCCACTGTATATTTTTTTTAAATCACATAAATTACAAGGGAAAAAAAGGAGATAGAGGGAGAACCTATAAATTAAAAGAGATGTAAAAGACATATCAACTAATTACAATGTGTGGCTTTTATTTGGGTCCAGATTTAAGCAGTTTAAAAAACATGTTTAGAAATTTGAACATTGGATATTTGATGATAGTGAGAGATTATCATTGTTTCAGGTGTGATAATGATATTGTAATTATATTATAAAATAGACATTATCTTTTAGAGATATATAATGAAATATTTACATATTAAATGATATAATATCTGGGATTTGCTTCAAAGTAATCAGTGAGGGAATGGGATGGGGGGTTGAGATGAAAAAACGGTGCCTCGTGGTTTGACCACTGTCAGTGCTGAGTGACAGGGCCTTTCATTTCACTATTCTGTCAACTTCATATATGTTTGAAATTTTCCACACTTAAAGTTTTAAAAAATATTGAATGATACAGTGAGAAAGCTAATCCCTTTTTGTTACTCCTTCAATCCATCTGACTAAACTAGGCTAAGTGGAAAGTCTCTTGTCTTTTTCATAAGGTCAGGCTCAGAGTCTGCAACTAGATATTCATAAAATGACTTGGTTTTCAAGTGATCCTGGCTTAAGTTCTGTTATGATAGAAAATTTATATAAAATTTACATATATTTAAAAATGTATAAGTAGAATTTATTGTATATAATTTATATATTATAAAATTTTCAAACAAAAATTTTAGCAGGTATGAATTTTACATAGTGTGCTCCCATGTGCAAAAGCTGTAATTTTATTTCTGTTACTAAACTCAAGTTAATTCTTGTGCCCTATTTCTTCCTCAGCAACAGAAAGTATGACTAAATTCAGTCAATCCCAATTTAAAATTCAGTCTTTCATGGGGTGAGTTCAGAATTCTTCTTAGCATTATGCCCCTCCCCTTCTCTCCTCTCTGAAGTGACTTTTATTCTGGTGTCAGAGAAGAATGGGGGACCAGGGCTGCTCTGCTCCTTCACAGGGTGCAATATAATCTCCTGAGTCTTCCACACTGTACCCAGGCACTGGCTCCTGAAGTCTACTTTTTGTCCTTCTCACCTGCTTTCTGGCTCCTTGGGGTCCACAGCTCAATTGCTACTCAAAACATAGTCTGTGGACCAGTAACATCAGCATTACCTAGGAGCTTATTAGAAATGCAGACTCTCAGGCCCCACCCCAGACCCACTGGATCAGAAAATGCATTACACTAGAGTTTAAGAAGCACTGCTCCATAGCACCTGCTGGAATCGGCCTGAACCCCCTCCCTGCCGCCAGTGAAGCATCCGAGCTCCAGCTACTTCTTCTCTGATTCTCTCTTCCCATCTAATTTTATTTCCCTTCGAGTAGGGAATCACATGTATTTTGTTTTGGGGTTTTTTTTTTGTTTTGTTTTTTGTTTTTGAATCAGGGTCTCACTCTGTTACCCAGGCTAGAGAACAGTGGCATCATCATAGCTCACTACAACCTCGAACTCCTGGCCTCAAGCAATCCTCCTGCCTCCGCCTTCTGAGGACTATGACTACACCCAGCTAATTTTTTAAAAAAATTTTTTGTAGAGACTGGGTCTCACTATGTTGCCCAGGCTGGTCTCAAACTCCCGGGCTCAAGTGGTCCTCCTACCTCAGCCTTCCAAAGTGCTAGGATTATAAGCATGAGGCACTGTGCCCAATCAGAATGGACATATGGCTTATCCACTCTTTATAACCCTGCTTCCTAATGGACTTAATTGTTGCTACTCTAACATTTTCTTTTTCCTTAAAAATATAAATAAAAAACTGTGGTTTGAAGACTATTTGCCTTTGCCTACTATGAGATTTAAATCACTTCAACAAGCTGATCACCCTTGAGGACAGTGTGTAGGGAAAGCTCTTCCTCCCAGGTGAATGGTGGAGGCATGGACAATGGCAAAGCCCAAGTTAGCATCTCGAAATACTAACAGCTACATTGTTTTTTAAAAATGAGTCAATCTAGTGCTCTCTTAGGCAGCACACATATTAATACTAAAATTGGAATAAGACAGAGAAGATTGGCATGGTCCATGTGCAAGGATGACACACAAATTCATGAAGTGTTTCGTTAAAAAAATGAGTCAATCTAGAGAAAAATGTTAAGCACATAATAGCATAGGGGTGTGCAAATAATTGAAGCTTGGAAAATTCTAGGACTCTCTCTTCTGGGGCTGCACCGGTCTGTACTTGTCCTGAGTCAGTCTCTCTAGAAGGCACAGGGAAAAGCACAAGTAATCGATCCACTGAGCTTACTGCCACAATAATGAGAGTAGCTGGTGATATAAAAGAAATGGGAGGCTTGGAGGACGTGTTTTGGTGTTCAGATGGGAAACAAGGGGTCTGCAGGACTGTGGGAGCTCCCTAGGGCTTGCAACTAAACCACGTTCATATTTGCTTCCACAGAAACTACCACAGTCTGGTGCATAATAGCCTCAGTAAATATTTGTAGAATGTGTGCCTTAGAATGAGAGAAAACAAAATTTTTGTATTTCTTAAGTTATTTAGATACTATGACACCGGTTTTTGGAAAAAAAAAGAATAATCCACCTAATTTTATTATAAGCCCTCATGCCACCAGGTGATGGAAATTTAACCAATCAGCTGGAATTCGCTCCCCATCTGCTGAGCCTGATAAGATAATCCTATTTCAAATCTCACCTTCTGAGAGAAGTCTTCAGGACCAGGTCTGACCTCTTCCCATGCTTACTTGACACCAGTCTCATTAGCCTTTTTGCTGTTTCTGGAACATAGCAACCTCATGCCACCCTACTTGCTGTTCCTTTTGTGGGGACACCTTTCTCCCAGATCTTTAGGGGGCTCACTTCCTCCTATCAGTGGGGACTCTGCTATCTGAAAGGGCATCTTGTCACCACGCTGCTTCATTTCTTCATAGAACTTAACCATTGTCAGAAGTTATAGGATGTATTTATTTGTTTACTTGTATGTTCTCTGTATCTCATATGAGAACACAAACTCCATGGGGGTGATAACTTCATCTTTTTCACATGTCTTTAGTGTATAGAGCAATGCTTGGCATGTGGCTGGTGTTTGGTAAATATTCACTGAATGGATGAATGATCTCACACTGATCTCCCATCTTTTAAACCTTCTTCTTCTGTATTAATTATTTCCACCTCGTTTTAGTCCTGAACTCTATTCTCTGATATTGAATTTCATGACTCATCTCCTTAATGAAATTACCAGCTTAGTAGAGCCCAGGGGCTGGGTTTCACAGTTCCTTACCCTCTCTCATAATGGCTGGCCACAGATCAGGGAACATAGTAAGTGCTTGGTAAATCCTTTTTGAATTATAGTGAGAGGATTTGGTTTGGCTTATTCTTTAAAATGAAGTTTGAAACATCACATATAGATTTGTTCATCCTTCATATGCTACAATTTGTAATTCAGGCTGGGTGCAGTGGCTCACACCTGTAATCCCAGTATTTTGGGAGGCTGAGGTGGGAGGATCACTTGAGCCCAGGAGCTGGAGGCTGCAGTGAGCAATGATCACACCATTGCACTCCAGCCTGAGCAACAGAGGAAGACCCTGTCGCTAAATAAATAAATAATTTTTTAAAAACATTGTAATTCAGAGAAGGCTAAAGGTAAATGTGAAGAGGGAGGGTGTACAAAAGGGGCCCAGGGACCCATTTTTCAAGTAGTAATGGGTGAAGTGGTCCTTTCTGAAGGGTTTGCTGAGGCCCTAGATTGAAATATGGCACAGTATCAGGGTGACCATACAGCCTTCTAATGACTGTGACCTGCTATCACATGATCACTGTCTACCCAGAAGAGCATCTGGAAGCTAGAGATTTCCAGGTTTATTGGATTCGATTAGTTCACTACATCCATAAATTAAAATAAACATAAGTTCAAAGTGGGATTCTGAAGTAACTACTAAGACATCCTTTTTTTTCAAATCAATTAAGAAGTCATTATCAAGTGTCCTATCTTAGAATGATAATTTATATCTCCTGCCTTTGTTGTATCCTCTTAGAAGTTAAAGTATGGTATTTTCCCCTCCTCTTGATTTTTTTTCCCATCCAATAAACTTTAATTTTTTTTCTCTCTCTCTGTATTCTTAATGCAGCTGAGTTGCGCATGACTCTTTTATTTAACAGCTTCCTTTCATAAAGGCTGTTATCAGGCTAGGTCATCTCTGTACATATCTTCTGTGATTGATATCAGCCCCGTTCTGGGAAAATTGTTTTAATTACTACTGGCTTTGAAACGCCAAAGGATCACCAATGTCTGGTACTTAGTTATTGCACAGATCTTGTCATCTGAATAAATAACCTCTTAGATTTTCTAAGAAGGACTGAGGTGAATATATCAATTCAACTAAAGGAAACTGAAGGGTATAAAATTATCTACTGATTAGCGGAGCATTCTCAGTGGCTGCTTGGGACTATCCTCTCAGCCATTAGGGACAACAACACAGAGCACATAGTAGGTGCTCAATGAATCATCATAGGCTACAGAGGGGTGTCCACTGAGATGATTTGTTTCTCTGGGTGTGCTCTCCACAGTCCTGGTGTGGGAGGAAGTCCCTGGATACTCACACTTTAGATCCCATTCCCAGTTCTGTTATTTTTCTACTACTACGACTCTCAGTTTGTTTATCTAAAAGCCAGGAATCCCTGCTTATTTCATGGGATTATTGAGAGGACCAAATGAAAACATGTGTGAATGTTTTACGAACTACTAGGTGCTACATAGGGCTTACAAACACAGTGAGGCAGCAACTCAGCCCTTGGCGTGGCCAGAAAACCTTGTCCCTGATCCACATACAAGCTTCAGGGGAGTCCAGGGTCCCCTAGAATACAGTACCCCATCAGAAGTCCTGAGGGGCTGATGCCTCAGGCACTCAACTCTTGAAGGGGCTCAAACATCTAGAGTTTCTCTAGGTCAGCAGCTGGAGGACTCTTAAGCAAAAAGTTCTATTTCAAAACTCAGGGTCTCTTTACAGCTCCTCTGGATGTCAGGGCTGGGCCCAGGGATGCCCCTAACCTGGAAGGGTTGAACTCCATATTTCCATTTTGTTTTCAACTTAGAAGAAATTGTGATGATCAACATAGCTTATTTCCAGTTCCATCTTAATGTCCCTATTTCCTTTTAAATCTCAGCATTCTCTCACACACACCCCGAACTAAAACAGATACTTTTTTTTTACCTCCTGTACCAGTCAGTATGAGCTAAATTTGTCTGTAGAACCAGACAATCCCTAAATCTCAGTGGAGTAACACACCAGTGTACCACTTACTTCTCATTCGCCATACCTGGCCAGCACAGGTTTAGTAGGAGTGCTCTGCTCCTCCTGGTCTCTCACAGACCCAGGTGACATAAGTGCCATCTCAATGAACACTTTCATCATAACAAAGGCAGGGAAAAGAGAACATGGCAAACCATATGCTGGCTTGTAAAGTTTCTATCCAGAAGGGGCACATGTCACTTCTACTCATATTGCATTGGCTAAAGCAAGTCATGTGGCTGTTCCTAACTTTTTTTTTTTTTTTGAGACAGGGTCACTCCAGCCTGTCAACCAGGCTGGAGTGCAGTGGCCTCATCATAGCTCACTGCAGTCTCTGCTGTTCCTAACTTTAAAGGGAGCAGGGAAGTATAACCCTACCTAATCTGTGTCTGAAAGGAGAATAGAAATGTTTGTTTTTATTTTTAATATTATTATTTTTAGAGACAGGATCTCACTATATCACCCAGGCTGGTCTCAAACTCTGAGCCTCAAGCAATCCTCCCAAGTAGCTGAGTCTACAGGTCCACTCACGTGGACCCCAGTTTGGTTCAGGAATGGGAGGAAACTGGAGTACCTGGAGAAAGCTCATGCAGACATGGGAGAAAGTGCAAACTACACACAGACACTGGCCCTGGCCAGGAAGCAATTTCTTTTCTTATCAAAGTTATAACAAAAGGACGTTGAATGACAGAATGTTATGTAAGGATGTGCTGTACTGTAAGTGAAAAATACACACCAGATTTTGAAGACTTAGTATAAAACAAGAATTTAAAAATCTAATAATTTTTTATATTGATTACATGTTGAAATAATAATATTTTGGTGATATTGGGTTAAATATATTATTAAAATAAATTTCACTTGTATCTTTTTACTTTTGTAATGTGGCTACTAGAAAATTTAACATTGCCCATATGGCTAGCTTTATATTTATATTGGACATCACTGTTCTAATGCATAAGATTTTAAGTGCAAATGCTTGTCCATAGCACAGATGATTTAAGAACTTATTTGGAACTTTCACCATGTCTCTGTTAGGGTGATGTGAGGGACCACCTTTCAGAAAAGAACCAGATTTCCTCAGAACTGTCCCTCTTGTTTGTCATAGCTGCAGTGAATGCCATTTAGATATGAGATATGGCTGCAGCCGCAGAGCTAAGAACCTTCTTAAACCACACTGCGTCCTCCTGAGCCTCCCAAGCTCTGTGCCAGACAGCATCAATGACAGTGAAGGATCTCTCTGGTAGAGGCTACCTTTCTGGGGATGTGCAGAGCCAGCAAGGCTCAAGTCACTTGGAACTATGTTGAATGTTGTCAGTCTCTAATGGCTGGAGATCATTTTCAGATCACTCACAATATTTGCTTAGTCAATAATAAGGTCACTGAGAAGAAACCACAGTATTGTTTTACCAGCCCCTAAGAATTCCCTTGGATTCTTACCTACATGTTACCCGTGGTTGGGTTTAAAAAAGTACCCCAGGCCCAAGCTTTGTGATAGTCCATATTCTCAGCTGGATCCTTAGAATACAATTCTTGGGGAAAGACTATGCCTCCTTTTCCCGGTCCACTCCCAGGGTCAGATGGGTTTTCCTGCTGAACCTAGCTGGTGGTTTCTTATTTATTGATCAGTGAGCATGCAGAGTAGGAAGTCTAGCTACTTTCTCCAGCTGCATCCCTGAAATCCTATATTGTCTTGCTAATGACAATGAAAAATCCCTCCTTCATCTCTTAACTCTATGATCTAACTCTGACTCAGCAATCTTTTATTATTTGTCAAATTTGAAAGTAGAAATAAATTATATGGTCAGGTTTAAAAAAGCACCCCAGACCCAAGCTGGACAAATCCCCTGTAAAGATTTTCAGCTGGGTAGACCTTTGATAAGAGGCCTGAAAAACTGTTGCTGAGGTCCAAACCTACTTCTGAGCTTCAATTAGCACCTTTTGTTTCACTCCCCAGAGTGTTTGTTAACAAGTTGAGGAATAAGACTCCCTGACAAGAATGCACCTTCTTGAAGATCAGACCTCTTGTATAGCAGAGCCTGGCACATAGTAGGAGCTCAATCAATGTATGTTGACTCAATATCATGCATTTTTTGTGTCCCAGCTATCTTCCACATTGCTTGCTGAGTTGACTTAAATAATGCCTTGCAAATCCAGGTTATTTCAATAAAAACTAAGCCTGGCCATTAAGGCACAAGAGCCTTACCCTTCTACACCGCTTTCCACGAACTTCCAGTCGCCTTCCTTCAAAACACTTGTCTTTTCTTAATAACCCCACACAAACACCACCCCTTCCATCAAAACGTGCTCAGGCTTGCCAGGTAGATGATTGCTTCTGCAGTAGCTGGGTCTGTGTGGTAGCGCCCACTGCATGGGATTGGTGTTAATCTGTTTGTCTCCTCTGCTGGGCTCTGAGCTCCTAGAAGTCGGCTTTTAAAACCAAGCAGTTATTCATGTAAGGGTAGTTATAATGAAAATGTCGCTTTGTGCACATGGTTTGGGCCCAGGATGATTTGCACTGCATTTGTAGGGTACATTAAATTTTTTTTTCACATATTAAATATCTTTGCATTCCCCTATAAATTCATAACAACTCTGTGTATGAGTAAGATTAATATCTTCAATTTACTAAGGAAGCTCTCAGGAAGTAAAGTCCTATTTTCCAAGGTGACATAGGGAAGAAGCTGACCAAAAAAGTGAACTTCAGCTGTGAACGGCGGTAGGTGCGCTAGAGGCCTTTTGAACTCCTTCGGCTACCGTCACCGCATCTTCCGGGCGCACTCTTATTCTGCGCCTGCGCACTGCTAGAGCGCAGTTCGTTTCTCCAGCAGCCAGGAAGGACGCGTTGAGGTGAGTGTGGGTCGCTGTTGAGTCCTCTGTTCGGTATTTCAGAACTGCGGCTTCCTGCTTTCTGTCTGCCTCCGAGTTGAGTCGCACTCCGCATCTCAGCCCTGGTGGAGCCTTGGGCCTCTCGCCCTCGTCGACCTCCGCATGCCCCCGCTGCGGCCTTAGGAGGGCGGCGGGCGGGCCGCGGGGGTCGAGTGGGCCGCGGCGTCCCCACGGAAGCCGCGTTGGCTGCGGATGTCTGAAGGAGCCAGCGGGCTTCGGAGTCGGCCGGCTGGGGCCCGGTTCCTGCTGCGTTTTTTTTTGCTAGTCAGTGTGACCTTGGTGAGGTCATTTGATTTATACGGCCCCAGTATTTCGCTCGTAAAAAGGGGTGGTGGTTTCCTCCTCAGCTGCTCGTGAGGCGTAAGGGTCGACATAGGTGAAGCAGCCAGCAGTGTCGCTTCTGTGTGGCAGCGTTTAAGATTAGAGTTGGGAAGCTGGAGGAGGGGTCACCATGCCTGCCGCAGGAGGGAAGGGGTGGACTTCTGCAGCCTTTGTCCACGCGCCCATGGTTTCCTACTCTAGCCCCCTGAGCAGCGACAGCCGGAGGACTGCAGGGACGGCCCACGCGCGCTGGACTCTAAGCCCCCACGTGAGGCCAGGCAGAGTAGCTGTTATGGAGCTTGGGCTTTCCAGGACGGGTTCCCGCCCACGTTTTAATGGTATGCCGTTTGACCACGGAAAACACGTACCTCACTGTCTTGACAGGGATGTCGCGAAGAGTTAATGAGTTGATACTAGGTTTTTAGAAGAGTAAATGGCGTAAATGCGTTTGCACGTGTTATTACCAGTGTAGAGCTACTGCTTATCTTTCCTGTAGTTGGGAGAGATTTTTGTTTGCAGTTTTTGCTCACCGGTTGCCGGGGTTGTCCTGCAGTTAATCGCGTTTATTTAAGTAAGTCATTCAGCATGTGGGGGTGGGGGGAGAAATAGGAAGCAGGCTAAGGCACCAAACACCTTAGGCTTTGTGGCTGTAGTTCATCCGCTTTCCTGTGCCTCTCTAGGTACTAAGATGCATTATGCGTAAGAGTTCCTTGGATCTTACTCTGTTCTAAGGATTTTTGAAAAATTATTTTACTTGAGAAAAGAAAAATAGCAGTCTGCGCTATGTAGGCTATGCAAAATTTATCAGGCCCAGAGAGAGAAGGATGTGGAACTTCAGTCACATACCCCCCCCTACGCACACACACACCCATGCTGGGGCAATTGTTACAGGCATATTGTTCCTGACTAGCTGCCTCACCCGTGATCTTCGTGTTCCTGAATTTGTGATACAAAGAAGAATCAAAAGCTTATGTTATTTTAATGTAAATTCTTGGAAAACAACTTAGGAACTGCCTCTATTTGCCCTAAAAGCCCACTTGTAATTGCTGCTAATCAGAGTGTATATTCTGGGCAACTTGAGTCTATGCTCCCTGGTGGCCATTCTCGAACTCTGGGCTTGAATAAACGCCATACTGAATCTTATTTTCTGAATCTCGTTATTTAAGGTTGGCATACCCATCAACGACAGTAACTACCATGACTTCCAGCGCTTTGACAAAACCTCAGATGCGTGGCCTCTTGGCCAGGCGTCTGCGGTTTCATATTGTCGGAGCATTCGTTGTATCCCTGGGGGTTGCAGCTTTGTATAAGGTATGTATCTTTGTTGTTTACTTTGTGCTTAAGGTCATAAAGTGTGTTTTTAGTTTAAAAATGTGTTTTATTTTTATAACTAGTTTAGAGTCTTTCAAAGAAACGCCCACTTTAATGTGTTTACTGCGCCAGCCCTTCTTGCACTCACCTCAGTGAGACAGGAACTACGTCATTGTCCCCAAATAGCTTATCCTCCATCTTTAAATGAAGCTGTGTTAGTTTGCTAGGACTACCATAACAGAACCACAGACTGGGTGGCTTAATCTACAAAAATAGTCTGCTGTAAGCCTAAATTCATGAATATGGGTTAGATTTTAAGAGGCAAATGAACAATGCTTACCTCAGTTTGGAATTTTTCCCTAGGTTCACTAATTGCTAACTATCATACGAATTGGGCTTATTCTAAATCTTCAAATGTAGATTATTTTGTGGCTTTCAAGTTACTGATGATCTGGAGGACCTAAGTAGATAATTTATAAAATTTATAAATTTCTGATTTGCTTGCTAAAGTCCAGATATTTCAGACTTTGAAAACTCCTATTTAAAGTGTAACAGACAAAATAATTTAGATGAGTTTATAAAATCACTTTGCTTTCATTTTTTGGGTTCACTAACTGAGCCTATTACTATAAAATAAAAAATGCTCTTTTTTTGTTCTAACAAAATGCTCACAGTTGCTTTGTGTGGTATATTAGTCAGGGTTCTCCAGAGAAACAGAACTAATAAGCGATACATATAAGAGAAAGAGAAAGATTTGTTATGAGAATTGGTTCATGCATTTATGGAAGCCCCGAAGTGCCACCATCTGCCATCTATAAGCTGGAGAACCAGGAAAACTGGTGGTGTAATTCACTTCAAGTCTAAAGGCCTGAGAACCTGGGGAGCTAGCTGATGGTGTAACTCCCACTACTAATCCAAAGGCAGGAAGTGGGTGGGGGCAGATGGCACCGCTGGTACAAGTCTCAGAGTCAGAAGGCTTAAAAACCTGGAGTTCTCTGATGTCCAAGGGCAAAAGAAGATGGATATCCCAGCTCAAGAAGAGAGAATTTGCCCTTCTGCCTTCTTCAGAAACAGCCTCAGACACCTTCAGACACACCCAGAAATAATGTTTACCAACTCTCTGGACATCCTTTAGCCCACTCAAATGGACACATAAAATTAACCACCACATGTAGTGATGGGCCCCAGCAGACCTCAGTTGAGAGGGTGGCACTTGGGCTTCTGCCTCTTGGTCTATTACTGGAAGAAATTGGGACTTGGAGTAGGAAGTGAAGCAGTAAAACTCGCCAGGTAGAGGGCTCTTACTGTGTGACTCCATCAGGTAGCGTGAATCTTGTGTTTTTCTGCAGCACCTTCACTGATGTGGATTGGCACTTGAATTTTTACTGGTTTTTATATGCAGGATGAGATTTTAATTTGTATTATAGTCCACGCATTGAAATCCACCAAGCAGTGTTTTGTGGGGAATAAAACCTGTGCGATATGACAGACATGGGTTTGAATCCTGCCTGAGCCACCTGCCAGCTAGTGTTTCTTCCTAGATCTTGATCTCAAGTCATTTAAACTCTGTTTTCTTGAATCTTCATTTGTTCTTTCTCCATTGACCCCCTCCCCTTTTGTATGCAGAAACTTCAAACAAAACAAAAATGAATACTCCTCTCCCATCCATTTCTTTGATGCTTCAAATTTAGCAATTTTAAGACTTTATTTATCTCAAGGTGACCAGTAGCCATCGTCTTAGGTCCATTCCCCTGTTTGTAAAATGGGTCAGTGCCTACTCTTAGGGCTTATCGTATAAATATGTTGAAGTGTAAATCACCCTGAACTGTTCTTGCCAGATAGCTTCCTGTGCCTTTCAGAGGTGGATTGTTACCAAATTAATTTTAGACTCCTTTGAAATTTATATTATGTCTTAAGTTGAACTGTAATATTTTAGTATGTCTCAGCTGCAGGGGTATTTTGACTTTGTTGGAGAGAAGGCTGCTATCTTCTCTCTAACACCTTTCAGCTTTTTGGGTATCATTCTCTAGCTCTTGACAGTCTGCACCCACGTACCACCAAACACATATACACATGCATACACACAGCCCACCCAGGAAAAGGTATAATCTGTCCCTAGGCAAGGAGGGCCCCCCTTGTTGTATAGTTTCTATGAGGCTACTTTCTCTTCCTTGCATCTGTCTCACCTCCTTCACCCCTTGTCTTAGGAAATGTAGGTTTAAATTAAAGGGTGAACAAAAACATTCTGATTTACCTTATGTGTAGATATTAAATTTCTAATAATCTCAAAAATAAACCCTAATGGGCTGTGTTACTTTTTTAGTTTACTGTGGCTGAACCAAGAAAGAAGGCATATGCTGATTTCTACAGAAATTATGATTCTATGAAAGATTTTGAGGAGATGAGGAAGGCTGGTATCTTTCAGAGTGCAAAGTGATTTTGGAATATAAAGGTAATAATGGTTATTTGAAGTTACTCTTAAACATTTTTTAATTGTGGTAAAATGCAAATATAGATGGTCCCTGACTTATGATGTTTGTACTTAGGATTTTTCAACTTTACCATGGTGCAAAAGTGATACACATTCAGTAGAAACCATACTTTGTATTTTGAATTTTGATCTTTCCCCAGAGTGGTATGTGGCATGATACTCCCATGATGTTAGGCAGCCACAGCTCCCAATCAGCCATGCAATCTCAAGGGCAAACAACTGATACTGTACTCTATGGTATGTTATATTCAATAAATTGCATGAGATAGTCAATGTTTTATTTATTTATTATAGGTGTTATGTTAGATGATTTTGCCCAACTAATGTAAGTGTTCCAAGCACATCTGAGGTAGGCTAGGCTAAGCTATGCTGTGATGTTCAGTAGGTTATTAAATGCCTTTTTAACTTACGATGGCTTTATTGGGGTGTAACCCCATTGTAAGTCAAGGAACATCTGTAACATAAAATTCATTATCTTAACCTTTTTTTTTTTTTTTAAAAGAGACAGGGTTTTGCTGTGTTGTCCAGGCTGGAGTGCAGTGGCCCAATCAGTAGCTGACTGTAACCTCAAATTCCTGGGCTCAAGGGATCCTCCAGCCTCATCCTCCCATGTAGCTAAGTCTATAGGCATGCACCACCACACCTGGCTAATTTTTTATTTTTTGTAGAGATGGGGTCTCATTATGTTGCCCAGGCTGGAATCATTTTTAATTGTATAGTTTGGTACTGTTAAGTACATTCACGTTTTGCAATTAATCTCCAGACCCCTCTTCATCGTGCAAAACTGAAACTGTACCCATTAAATAACTCTTGATTCTCTTGTCCACCCAGACCATGGCAGCCCCCCTTTTACTTTCTATGAATTTGACTACTCTAGGTACATCGTAAATGGAATCATACAGTATTTACCTTTTTGTGACTTGCTTATTTCACTTAGCATAATGTCCTAAATGTTCATCCATGTTTTAGCATGTGTCAGAATTTTCTTCCTTTCAAGGCTATTGTAGATATATATCACATTTTGTTTATTGCTTCCACCTTTTGACTGTTGTTAATAATGCTATGAACATAGGTGTACAAATACTTACTCAAGGCCCTGCTCTCAATTCTTTCTTTCTTTCTTTTTTTTTTTTTTTTTTTAAATTTGAGTCCAGGTCTCGCTCTGTTGCCTGGGGCTAGAGTGCAGGGCCATCATCATAGCTCACTACAATCTCAAACACTTGAGCCTGGGCTCAAGCGATTCTCCTGTCTAAGCCTCCTGAGACCTATAGCTTGGACTATAGGCGTGTGCCACCACTCCCAGCGGCTAATTTTTCTATTTTTTTGTAGAGATGGGGAGCTGGTCTTGAACTCCTGACCTCAAGCGATCCTCCCACCTTGGCCTCCCAGAGTGCTAGGATTACAGGTGTGAGCCACCATGCCTGGCTTCAATTCTTTTGAGTATATACTCAAGTGGAGTTGCTGTCATTTGATAGTTGTATTTTTAATTTTTTAAGAAACTGCCATGCCACTTTCCATGACACTGCTCCATTTTACACTTCACCAACAGTGCACAAGGGTTCCAGTTTCTCCATATCCTCGCCAGCACTTGTTACTTTTTGGTTTCTTTTGGTAGTAGCCATCCTTATAGGTGTGAGGTGTGGTATCTCATTGTGGTTTTGATTTGAATTTCCCTAATGATTTGTGATGTTGAGCATCTTTTCAGGTGCATATTGGTTATTTGTATATCCTCTTTGGAGAAATGTTTATTCAAGCCTGCCCATTTTTGAATTGGGTTGTTAGTTTTTTTGGTTGAGTTGTAGGAGTTCTTTATATATTCTGGATATTAACCTCTTATCAGATATGATTTGCAAATATTTTTCCCATTCCATAGGTTGCCATTTCACTCTTGTGTCCTTTGATGCACACATTTTATTTTTACATTGGTTGTATGTGCTTTTGGTGTCATATCCAAGAAGTCATTGCCAAATCCAATGTAATAAACCTTTTCTTGTGTGTTCTAGGGCTTTTATGGTTTTAGCTCTAATGTTGATCTTTGATCCATTTTAATTTTTGTATATGGTGTAATGTAAAAATCTAATTTCATTCATTTTTGCATGTGGATATCCAGTTTTCCCAAAACCAGTTGTTAAGAGTGTCTCTCCCCATTGAATGGTTTTGGCACTCTTGGTGAAATCATATGACTGCACATGCAGGGGTTTATTTCTAGGCTTTCTTTTCTATTCCATTGGTCTACATCTTCATGTTAGTACTACACTGTTTTGATTACATCAGTTCCTCTTTATCTGCATGGGATATATTTGAAGATCCCTACTGGATGCTTGAAATGGTGGATAGTACTAAACCCTATATATACTGTTTTTTTCTATACCTAAATACCTATGATAAAGTTTAATTTACACATTAGGGGATAGTAAGAGATTAACAACAGTAACTAATAACAAAATAGAACAATTATAACAATATATGGTAGTAAAAGATAAGTGAATGTGGTCTTTCTCTCAAAATATCTTGCTTACTTGCTGTACCATATTCACCCATTTTTGGACCATAGCTGAAACCACGAATAAGGGGAGACCCTTGTGCTATAGCTTTGTAGCAAGCTTTAATATTAGGAAATGGGAGTCTGACTTTATTTTTTTTAAGATCATTTTAGCTATTTGGGGTCCCTTGAGAGTCTGTGAATATTAGGATAGATTTTTCTATTTCTGCAAAAAATGCCATTGAAATTTTGATAGAGAGTATATTAAATCTGTAGATTGCTTTGGGTAGTATGGATATCTTAACAATATTAATTATTCCAATACACAAACACAAGATGTCTCTCCTTTTATTTGTATCTTTAATTTCTTTCCACAATGCTTTGTAGTTTCCAGTGTATTAAGTCTTTCATGTTCTTTAAATATATTCCTAAGTATTCTTTTTGATGCTGTTGTAAATGGAATTGTTTAATTTCCTTTCTGATTGTTCATTGTTAGTGTATAGAAACAACTGATTTTTATGTGTTGATTTTTGTATGTTGTAATTTTGCTGAATTTGTTTATTCTAACACTTTTTTTTGTGGATTTTTTTTTTTTTTTTGGAGACAGGGTTTTGCTGTGTCTCCCAGGCTGGAGTGCAATGGTGCAATCATATTAATAACTCACTGTAACCTTGAACTGCTGGCCCCAAGCAATCCTCCTGCCTTCCAAAGTGCTGTGATTACAGGTGTTTGCACTGTGCCTGGCGTATGTGGAATCTTCAGGGTTTTTTATAGATAAGATCATGTCATCTACAGAGATAATTTTACTTACTACTTTCCTTTTTAGATGCCTTGTATTTCTTTTTCTTGCCTCACTGCTCTGGCTAGGACTTCCAGTTCTACACTGAGTAGAAGTGGCAAGAATGAGCATCCTTCTTTGTTCCTGATCTTAGAGGAAAAGCTGTTCGTTTTTCACCATGAAGTATAATGTTAGCTTGTCACGTTTTTATTATGTTGAGGTACATTCCTTCAATGCCTAGTTTGTTGAGTGGTTTTTTTTGTCATGAAAGAGTGTTGAATTTTGTCAAATGTTTTCTCCACATCTGTTGAGATGATCATGTGATTTTTATCCTTCATTCTGTTAAGGTGGTGAATCACATTTATTGATTTCCATATGTTGAACTATCCTTGTATCCCAGGGATAAGTCCCACTTGATCATCGTGTATGATCCTTTCAATGTGCAGTAGAATTTTGAGTTGCTAGTATATTGTTGAGGATTTTTACATCAGTATTCATCAGTGATGTTGGCTTATAGATTTCTTGTATGTTTGCCTTTGATCAGAATAATGCTGACCTTATAGAATGAAGGTGGAAGTATTCCCTTTTCCTCAAATTTTAAAAATTTAAAAAAATTTCCAACCCCTAAGTAGAACCTTCGATTGTTTTTTGAAGAGCTTGAGGAGGAGTGGTGTCAGTTCTTAAAATATTTGGTGGAATTCACCACCTGGTCCTGGTGGATTTTTCTTTTTTGGGAGGTTTTTGATTACTGATTGAAAATTCTTGCCAGTTATGAGTCTGTTCAGATTTGATTCAGTCTTGGTAGGTTGTGTGTTTCTAGGCATTTATCCATTTTATCTGGGTTATCCAATTTGCATACAACTGTTCATAATATTCTCTTATCCTTTTTATATCTGTAAGTCAATTGTAATGTCCTCTTTGTTTTTAGTTATTTGAGGCTTCTCTTTTTTTAATTGGTCAGGACTAAAGGTTTGTCAATATTGTTGATCTTTTCAAAGAACTCTTAGTTTTGGTGAGTTTTTTCCTCTATTTTTCTATTGTCTATTTTGTTTATCTCTAATGTTTATTATTTCCTTCCTTCTGCAAGCTTTGAGTTAGTTCGTCTTTTTCTAGTCCCTTAAGTTGTAGTTAGGTTTTGATTTGAGATCATTTTAAATTTCCTTGTGATTTCTTTTTTGACCCATTGGTTGTGTGTTTAATTTGAACAAAATTGTGGATTTTCCTGTTTTCCTTCAGCTCTTTATTTCTAGTTTTATGCCATTGTGATTAGAATCTAATACAAAGATTAGAATCTAATACAAAGATTTCCAGTCTTTTGAAATTTGTTAATACTTGTTTTGTGGCCTAACGAATGGTCTGTATTGGAAAATGTTCCAAGTACACTTGAGAAATGTGTATTCTATTGTTGGATGGAGTGTTTTGTTAGGTCCAGTTGGTCTATAGTGTTGTCAGAGTCCTCTGTTTCCTTATTGATCCTTCTGTCTGGTGGTTCTATCTATTGTTGAAAGTAGAGTACTGAAGTCCCCTACTATTAGTCCTGTTAGTGCTTGCCTGCTATACTCAGGGCTCTGATGTTTGGTACATATATATTTATAGCTGTTAGATCTTATTGGTGAGTTGACCCTTTTATCATTAAGGTGAGTGTCTTGTAGACAGCATATAGTTGAATCCAGGTTTTTTTTTAAAAAATCCATTCTGCCATTATTTGTCTTTTCATTGGGGAGTTTAAACATTTACATTTTAGGTAATTACTGATCGAGAAATACATAGTATTGCCATTTTGTTTCCTGTATGTCTTACAGCTTTTTTGTCCCTTGTTTCTTTCCCTACTACCTTCCTTTGTCTTTAGTTGACTATTTTGTAGTGACATGCTTCAATTCCCTTATTTCCTTTTGTATATATTCTGTATTTTCTTTGGTTACATGGGGATTGCTTTGTTATTATTGATGTCACAAATTACATCTTTGTATGTTCTGTACCCATTAACATGGACCTATAGTCATTTCTTATGCTTTTGTCCTTTAAATCCTATAAAAGTGGAGTTCTAAACCAAAATTAAAATGATAAAAGCTTCTGTATTTGTCTTTTGCCAGAGAACTTTATATTTTCTCATAGCTTTGAGTCTACTGTCTTGTGTCCTTTTATTTCAACTTGAAGGACTCCCTTTAGCATTTCTTTTAGGGCAGGTCTAGAGGTAATGAACTCCTTTAACCTTTGTTTATCTGGGAATGTCTTGATTTCTCCCTCATTTTGAAGGACAATTTTGCTGGATATAGTGTCTTTAGTTGACAGGTCCCTGCCACCCAACCCCTCCCCCACCCCCATGCTATAAGTGTATCTTCCCTCAGCCTTGTGGCCTACGTGGTTTCTGCTGAGAAATCCACTGATAATCTTATAGAGGCTCCCTTGAAGTGATGAGTCGCTTTTTCTTTCAAGATATTCTATTTATCTTTGAGTTTCAACAGTTTAATGATGTCTCAGTGTGGGTCTCTCTTTGAGTTTATCTTACTAGGAGTTTGTTGAGCTTCTTAATTTGTATATCCATTTCTTTCTTCAAATCTGGGAAGTTTTCAGCCATTAGTTCTTAAAAATAACCTCTCTGCCCCTTTTCTCTTCTGGGACTTCCAGGATACGTATATTGGTCAAGTTGCATGGCCTCTGTTCACTTTTTTTTTTGTTTTTGTTTTTGTTTTTTTTTTGAGACAGGGTCTTGCTCTGTTACCCAGGCTAGAGTGCAGTGGCCTCATCATAGCTCACTGCAACATCATACTCCTGGGCTCAAGTGATCCTCTTGCCTCAGCCTCCCGAGTAGCTGGGACTATAGGCATGAGCCACCATGCCCAGCTAAGTTTTCTATTATTTTGTGTGTTGGGGGGTTCTCGCTCTTGCTTGGGTTGGTCTTGAGCTCCTGGCCTCAAGTGATCCTTCCGCCTCGGCCTCCCAAAGTGCTAGGATTACACGCGTGAGCCCCCTCACCCAGCCAACTTCATTTTTTTTCACTCTTCAGACATGTTAACTTCAAATGACATGTCTTCAGATTTGTTGATTCTTTCTTCTGCCTGAGTCTGCTGTTAAACCCGTATAGTGATTTTTTTAACAAAATCAGTTACTATATTTTTCAGCTCCTGAATGTTTGTTTTTTTTAAATTTCTTTGTTGATATTTTCATTTTTGTTTATATATTATTTTCCTGATTTTGTTTAGTTCTCTGTGTTCTCCTTTAGCTTATTGAGCATATTTCAGACAACTGTTTTAAAGTTTTTATCAAGTAAGTCAGAGGTCTAGTTCTTCACGGTTGGTTTGTGGAGATTTATTTTGTTCCTTTGAATGGGTCACGTTTCCCTGTTTTGTCTTGTGATCTTTTGTTGGAATTTGGGCATTTTCAAGAAACAGCCACCTCTCTGTCTTTGCAGACTGGCTCCATGCAGGGGAAGATATTCACTAATCAGCCCAGCATAAAGGCTCAGGGTCCTCTCAAATTTTTTCTAGGGATGCGTCTTCCCTGGACCTGTGCATGTGCTTTTGTTCAGTTCCCCGCCCCCGACACAGCTTCTCTTAGTTTTTCTTAATGTTCCTAAGACTTTCACCCTTGCTGTCTCTTGGAGCCTTAGCTATTCTCTTGTATTCCTTTAATCTCTTGCCCACAGGTTCCTGCAGGTCTGTGTTCTCCCTGCAGCTCTCTTATGTCATGGCACCCACCATTGCTTTCAGCTGTTCCCATTCTGATATGTAAACTATGCCATCATTCCCATGAGCACTCTTGAGTCAGGCAATACAGAAACCAGTTCCTTGGGCAGCTCCAAACAAGCCAGAACAAGTTCCACTCTTTATCTTCTGTCCTGAGGGAGGAACAGTTTTCTCCTGACTGCATTGTACTGAGGAGGGGGTGGGGCAAGGGTAAGCAAAAATGCCACGAAATTTCCTGCTGTTTTGCGTGTGGTATGTTAGGTGTTTACTTTGTTGCTGCAGCTTCTGAACTGGTTTAGAGAGTTTTCACAAAGGTACTTTGATCCATGTTTATTCATGGTTTCTTTGGGGGATTGGGGGTCTGAAGCTTTGTAGTCCACCATCTTTTTGAAATATGAAGTTTTTATATTCAAAATCATTTCTTATGCTATTATTGCTAGGTTGGCATTATGAAAATCACACTTTTAGTAGTGACTTTAAAAAAAATTTTTTTTTACACCATTTATAGTAGGGTGTCCACAAGTGATGTGCTGGCTTTCCATAGATTCTGGTTTGGTCTGTCATATTCACAAGGTCTTTATGCCTCATGGACAGTGTGAATTAAGGTTTTATATCTAGAAAAGGACTTTATACATTGTGTATCCATTCACTGGGGTGTCAGTGAAAGGTCATCACCTAAATTGATCTGAAAGCATGTATCAGGTTATTGATGAGATGTCATACTCTGGAATCTTATGCATGTATTTAACTTTATTCAATCTTGACAAAAAAAGCAAGAACAATTTAAATAAATAGAGTTAAATAAAGTTTCTACCTGCTATTCCGGTTTGGGTTTATGTTCTGTAAATGAGTTTGCTGTGACATAGAGAATGTGAATCTGGTATTTTGTCAGGCAGACTGATCCTAAATAAGATTTCAATTGAACTAAAAAAACATATATGTATATATATCTTTCCCAAGATCTGGCACGGGGGAAGACCTGTTGCATGGGACTTAGATCAGTTTTCTAAAAGATTCAAGGATAATTTAGACTATAAGTGACTTTTGCCTAATACAAGATTTGATTCCAGAACATTCTGTTTCTAGTGTATCTTAAGGAAATATTTGAAATGCTGAGATACATGCACTAAGTATCTGTAGTATAATTTATAATAGTAGAACTTCATTTTCAGTGATTGGAAAATAGATAAGGAAATTATTGACAAAGTGACATGAAGAAATTATATTATAGAAATTTAGGCCAGGTGCAGTGGCTCACGCCTATAATCCCAGCACTTTGGGAGGCTGAGGCAGGAGGACTGCTTGAGGCCAGGAGTTTGAGATCAGCTTGGGCAACATAGACAGTCCCCTATCTCTACAAAATTTTTTAAACAAAATTATGCAGATGCTCTTCAAATTCCATCATAACTCCATCATATGTTGAGAGTATCATAAGTGCATTTAATACCCTGATAAAACCATTGTAAAGTTGAAAAATTGTTAAGTCGAACCATTGTAGGTTGGGGACCATCTGTATTAAGGGAAAAAGACTTAAAGGAGAAAACATTAAGAAGATATTAATGGTTGTGTTTATACTTTGAAATTTTCAAATTTTCCATAATGAGCATATATTTCATAATTGGGAGTTAACAGGCAAATTTTCATATATATTTTTGATAAGTTGTGTTTACAAACCTATAAGAAAGAAGAAAAACACATTTGGAGGCAGGAACAGAAATATTGTTTGGAACAGATGAGCTTTTGTTAAGAACAGTGTGTGGATATGAGTGGGAGTGGAATTTGCAAAATGAGAGTAAGGCATGGTATGCCCAAAATGGAAAAGCAGCTAGCCTGCGAGCTTGGACCTGGAGCTCAGGCAGCCTGAACTGTGCTTTGCCTGGGGCTAAGTGTGAATCATCAAAGTGTGGCATCCCCTAGTAGGAATAGACCTCAATTGAGCTCAGTGATGGTGAGTATTGAGAATGTTTGTCATTAACTTTTGTGTTTCTCTCCACAGGATTTCTTTGGTTGATACATAGAAGTTTGTCACTGACCTGTGTTCCTGAGCTATGAATATGTAGACTGAGGAATAATTTCTCTTGATAAATAAACAATTAACAAATACTATGAACAGTCTTTGCTCACTTATTAATAATCAGAGAACTTAGAAGCATCAGAATTGGTTGGGGTTTTCACTGTATTTTTGAACCATATGATAACTTGATTTCTGTATTTCTTTAAAACGTCATTTAGTACATCTTTAATTGTTCTGATATTGTGTCCATTTCATTGCGATGCTTGTAGGTGCTGTTGCTTGGACCTAGACCATGGATTGAAGGGGTTTCCATGAGCCTGTATCTACCCTTTTTAACTTGTGCAAAATTCTTGAGTCCCAGTGATGTGAGCTGTATTTAAACCCAGGTATCAGTGAAAAACTGCATTGTAAAAAACCCCTGGTAACAATAGACATCTATGTGTGGTCAGCAATTCAAGGATAGCTTTTATTTTAAACAATTTTATATAACAATTCTTCGAAGCAGTATGCAAAATTACCATAAAAGATACAAGAATTAATACATATTTACATTCTTAAAAATAGTTACTCTTGAGGTTGACAAAACTCACTTTCCTAAAGGAGTATAACACAAACTAATGGAGGAGCCATTTTTTATACTGAGTTTAAATTGTCTGTTGTCTTGCTTTCCAAGTAATAGTTATGTAGTGACTTCTCATACCCAAGAACATGTGAGTTAAGTCAAAGATCAGTGGGCATTTGAAATTGCATTCTCTTAGCATCTCACAATTGTAGGTAGCAAGCTATAGGCCCAAGTTTGGATGTAATCAGTAAACATGTTTTAATTTGACTGTGATATTTACTAAACATTTTAAGATATCTGGTGGCCTGGGATCTTGATTCAAACCCATTCTGAGATGCTAAATATTATCAGTCACTGGGAATGATATCTTCATGCTTTGTCAAGTCAATTCAGAATAAAACTATCATCTGGGCTGTTGTCATTGTTAGCATCAGTGTTGGGGTTCTTGACTCTCCTCCAGGGTACCTGGGCGTCCTAGTGTGTTTAATGGTACAAAGAAACTCACCTGCGTACTTTGGGACTGTTCTTCATTGGTAGACACAAAAGATTTACTCTAAGCTTCTAGTAAAACACAAACTGGAAAAAGACTTCTCTAAAATGCACCTGGACAGTAATCACACTGTTTTGTAAATTTCAGCAAAATGCAGACTTTAGAGGAAATGTACATAGCAGCTTTCACTGAAAGAAGAGCATTGCAGTTAAGAAACAAATGTAAAACAAATTAAACCACAGAGTCTAAACATTTCATTTCAAGAATCCAAACCTTTGCAGACAAGGGGGTATGAGGCAGAGGTAGTATCTCAGCCCCAAAACAGATGCAACTGGGGATGAGTTTAACTCTGCCTCTCTATTCTAGCGCCTGGCCACATTTTGCACTGGAGCAGAGAGTTAATAGATTCAAATTATAGTGGAAATTTTTGCAAATGTCACAGAGCAAAAAGGAATGCATCTTCTGTGTGTGGTAAGAATACAACATATAGGATTCTGTTAATCAATCACCGTGTCCACATGGGAACGGAACACATTTTTTTGTCACTCGCCTTTAAAGGATCTTCTTTGTTTGTTTTAGGGAGATGGTAAGAAAGAATCTGACTGACTTTTACAAGTGGCTAGAAATACTATAGTAAAAAGAAGTGTTGGCCTTGTGTCCATGTTGGATGTTAAGCTAATAAATATTATTAATTATTAGGTTTCTCTCTTTCAAAAATAAATTATAGCCTGGCACGGTGGTGTGTGCCTGTAGTCTTGGAAGGCTGAGTCGGGAGGATTACTCGAGGCCAGGAAGGAGTTCAAGGCCAGCATGGGCAACACAGAGAGGCCCTGTCTCAAAGAAACAAACAAAAACAAAAACAAATTGCACAAGCAGGAATTGACACTTCAGAGGGGATTCAAGGGAACCCTTTCCTCAGGGCTTTATTTTTCACCATGGTAAATTTACTAATGAAGACCTGGGCAAAATGTGGATCAGCCAAATAATGGTATGTTTTAACAGTGGAAGGGGGAGGTTCCACAGCCACCACCGGGCGTGGTGTTTGTATGGAAGAGCAGTTGGCCAGGTGACAAGATGTCTTTGTGATGTAATCCACAAGTCTGTTATACTGTTGCTCTGACAATCTCTCTCGGACTCCATCCACCTGGGATCCAAAAATAAAGAAAGATTCATTAGTTGCCAGACCCGTTTAATGAGATTTCCATAAAAAAATTATTTCTTCTATTTTTGCCTTAATGTGTTTGTACATCATGCCTTTTTTAGGTCAGCTAGTAAAGCTATTTAATCCAAAACAGTGCTTCCTTTTACTTTTCATCTGAGCTGTGGCAATGATAACACTGCAATTTTAGCAGTATAACAAGCTATGCATGAGACTATTAGGACAACATCCTTTGAATAAGCATTTGGTGTTGCATAAAATTCTCATGTTTGAAGTTGATGATTTGATAACATTTTACTCATTAACTATTAAAACATTTGTCATTGCTCTTTACCAATCAGCCAAGGAAAAAAGGAGAAAAATGTCTTTCCTCTGTGTAAATCTAATCAACATTAAACTCAGCACCCTGAAATAAAAGCTCTCTTAACCTGGCTTCCCAAACCCCTTCAGATAGAACGTCTTCGGTTTGACAGAAAAGTGGAGAGCACCTCTTTCAAACCAGTGGCTTTGGACAGAGCATTAAAAAAACAAATATCTTTTGAACTGTAACATTTTCTGTTTTTCTAAATACTAGGATTTAAAGCCAGAGAAAATAGAAAAACTGGGCAGAGGAAGGAGAAATTTTTATGGAAAAAAGGGAGGATGTAAAGTACATTTATGGTTCATAAAAGTCTGGCTCATCTTCAGTGGAACTCAAATAGAACTGAGATATACTACCTAAGTTCTTAAGTGAGATTTTCTGAGAAAGCGCCCATCAAAGGCAGCTGGAGCTGTAAATTCTTCCCACCCTGAAGTCTTGTAGCTGTTCAGTGTGTAGATAGGTGGAGCGGGAAGTTTGCAGTTGCAGGCCACTGGTCTGTGAGAATCAGGTAGCCACTGACCTCTCCGTGGTTTTTACCTACTGAATGTTGGCAAGACCACTCCGGAAGAATTACAGACATTTTTAGTGAGGGCTTTTTAGTTCTCAAAGTAGCAGTAGTGTAAAGAATTTATATTTCTGTGTAGGGTTCAGGAAAAAGCCCAAGAAAGCCAGGTTGATGGTAAAGAGTAAAGGGGCCTACCAGAGAAATAAGTAGGGCATCCCTCAGTTTGGGTCTCATGTTTTTAAACCTGTGGGGGGGGGAAAAGGCCCCCAAAGATTCACTTACAGATGAAAGCTCTGCACCACCAGGCAAAGCCAGAGCTCTGATGATATCATTGATGGGGCCAGAATTCAGCTGGAAAGCTTTAGATACACAAAGAGTCTTAATTGCTCCTCCTGAACAGCAGCACAGGAAAACCCGTGTTGTGAAAGGAACCCGGCCAAGGAATAAATTGACCTTCTGACTCATTCTGAGCCTCTCATAAGGGATTTCGATAATGTGCCAGGCATATTAAGCAATTATTACCCCTAAAATGGCTGCATTTAACCAAGAAAAGCAAATGCTGATTTTTAAAAATCTGAATCCTGCCATATTTGAATATAGTGAATGATGTCATCTACAAATTAATTCCTTCCAAAATTCAAAGGAGCTGTGTTTCCTAGCATCTAAGGCATAAGCAAGAAACCAGAAAAGCCATTTTATACAAAGATCTTAAAATGCTGCTCTTGGTTTTCACTGCGAGGGTTCACAGCAGGTAGGTTTCCTTATGTCTGAATTATGTTGGAATGCACTGATGAGCAGGGCAGCAGAGCAGCAGAGGAAAGTTCACTGCATCAAGCAGCGCTCCTCCCATGTTAAAAATACACTGGATTGCACACTGAGTGAAGCAAAGAGGCTCTGCAGCTTGGGGCTTTTCTTTGGGGTCAGTGGGGTAGGTTAGGGTTATGGATACAGAATTAAGGGGGTATTCTTATTTCTTAATGATTTGAGGGGAGAGGTGAGGTGGAATAGACACCAAGAAAGCAGAGTGTGGAGGCTGCAGGCACTGGCCTCCCACCATCTGTCCAGCACCAGGGGCTGCTGCGGGCACAATGCTGCTCTCGATCTCTTCCCAACTCTGTGTCAGCCATTCCTTAATCCCAGCCTGCTTTATCCCTGAACACCAATGGGAATCCAGTGTTGACAATGGTGTCCAGAGCTTCAGTGCCTCTGCCTCTAACTCTGATTCCATGGTCCCAAACAGCCTTGGCAACTTCTAGGGGTGGTGACCCCAGTTATCATCCCAATAACCTCCAGAGAAACAGACCTGTTCCCCTCCAGCTATGACAGTTACCCACAGTACTCGCCTCAAACAGAAAAGCAAAAGAAGGATCACAATTGAAGACGGCAGAGACAGTTTAACAGTAAAAGAAGAATCTCCAGTCTCAACAGTTTAAACTCTGAAATATTTCCCAAGCAGCTAAGGAATAACGATAGTCACAAATACTCCTTAGGGCCTTGGAGATTTCTCGTTAAGGACTAAGGACTTGAAGATAATGATATTATCCCCTGCCAAATCCTGTAGCCAGATCACTGCTGCTTTATTGTCAACTGATCAGAAGATTTTGGCAGATCTAATAAAGTCAGCCTGGACATCTGACCTCTGTTTATTCCCAGAAAGTCATCAACTTGAAGCAGCAATGTAGTCCTGGTGCCAAGCCCCAGCTTAAAGCCTGACTGATTATGATCCAAGAAACTAGAGAAATCTTAGAGTTGTTGTGGTTGGCTGCTTTCCATCTTCTCAGATGATTTTACCGAAACAATGGTGTGAGGGAGACACAGGCTCCCACACCAGGAAGAGAGATGAAAGAAGAAATCAGGAAGGACCTACTGGAGGCAGGTTTGCTGTCCTTTGCCGGGGCCTCCTAGTTCCTAGGTTAGGACCAGCAGGCTCCAGCTTGCCATTGATCACCCCCATCTTGCTGTGTGGAAAAAGATGCCTGTTTCTTAGGTAAACAATTAGGGCCCCATGGATCAGGCCACCATCTGGGAGGGAGGGGCAGAGAGCAGTTTTCCAGTGGGTGCACCTGCTTACGTGGGCTGGACTGCAGGAAGCTGGGGTCATTCTGGTCAGGGCTCACCTCTGACCCCTGACACCCAGTATGTCCTGCCTGAGCATCCATCTACATCAACTTACATGTGCCAGGAGCCAGCAGCCAGCACATCTCAGGAGCCATGGGGCCCAAGAGCCTAAGCATCATTCCCAGGGGGCACCCTGTGGTACTTACGGGATGGGAAACTGTCCTATGGGAAAGGGAACACAGCCACAGAATACAAAGCAGTGGACAGGCGAGGGATATCGACTCAAAATCTCGACCACTGAAGTCTCTAGGGTTGGGAGCTGGGGAGGGAGCAGAGGGAGTGTCTTGTTTCATTCATGATGCCCTTACTTCTGTAGCTGTCCTCTCCTGTACCCACAAACCTGCTGCAATTATTCCCAGGCTGTAGGCAGCCTAGGACCTGAGATCAGATGTTCAGATCGGGGGGCCTCCAGGAATTGCTACCCTGAGCCTGGCCCTTCCTCTCCCAAACCACTCATTTTGGAACTCCACTGTCCTGTCCTGTCCACTCCAGCACCCCAGCCCCATGACAACCAAGCCAGATCAGCCCTGTTTAGTTCACATGGTGGCTCAGCCCCAGGCCTAGAGTACCTCTGGCCACCTGCTGGGCTCTCCTGTGCAGGGCTTACGTGCACACTGGGGTGGCAGCTTCCCAATGCCCTTTTATAATGGCTGTCCTGCCTCCATACTCCTTCCTCTGTCCAGCAGCGATCCTAGCCTTCAGCAGCCACTCCAGACGCCGTCTGGGTACCAGTCACCAGCCTACTTCTCACCCTCCCTGGCAGCTAGCTTCAGTCACCCTGTTTTCTGAAATGTACCTCTACATCGCAGGCCACTCTTGGCTGCTTGAGCTGCACAGTGAGCAGGTTGTTTTGCTTGCTGTCCTGTGCACAGTCGATCTCTGTGATGGGGAAGGCCTGCTGCTGTGTGTCCTCACTGATGCTCACCACGAAGAGCACTTCTGATGTCAGCAGCAAGCACCCTTCATGCTCCTGGCCTGAGCCCCTCACCAGAACCACATCCAGGGCCATGTGGACTTCTGGTCTGCCCAGAGACTGAAGCATTTTCCTGTTTAAAGGGAGAAAAGTGAGGCTAGGAGTCAGCTTTGAAAAGATGGTCACTTATCAGTGCTCATTATTTACCAAGGTTTGGGACAACCTCACACAAAGCTCCCCAGGGGCAAAAGGCCCTCGCCAATCCGGTTATTAATTTTAACTTGAAAGGTAATTGCCAATTTAATTCTCAAATTGATTCTGGTTAAGAGAATCTGGCTCCTCCCGGGGACAAAGAGTTCCCTTGGCCCTGCTTAGCTCCTTTTCTTCCCATTAGAAATGGCACCCTTAATCAGAATGCTGCTTCCACAGGGACTGTCAGGTCCTCTCACAGGCCTGGGCTTCTGTGCACATGTATGTTTCTCCTTGGGTGGCAGGCATGGAGCCAGAGGAGTTGTGCAGCCAGCCCCAAACCTGGGAACAGCAGCCTTTTTCTGGCCCTCTCCTGTGCCCTCGTGCTGCCCGAGATGCCAGTGCCCAAAACGGCTGCTCCTCTTGGGCTCCCCTGGAAGCATGCCTCATTAGCTTGAGAGCAAGCCAGGAGCTATTAATGTGTAATGTGGATGTAAAGCTGAGCAAGTGTCTCAATAATCTTACCAGATATATTTGACATGGCTATTTGGAGCCTGGTCAGCATGTAGATCACTTGGCTGATAGCGCTGTTTGGGAAGCTGAGAAAGTCCAGCTCCATGTAAAATACCTGTGGTAAGAGAAGTAAGGGAGTTTTACTAGTTGTTTTCTGGAAAACAGTTCCATGCTACAGTGATGTCATCTGCTTAGAGCCATCCATAAAATGTTACGGATCCAAAATGATGTCGTCACATATTTGGAAGCAAGCATATAGATAATCATTAAACATTACAGTGCTCTTAACCTTGGTGCTCTTGCATCAGTAACAAACTATGAGTGTGCTACAGTCCAAGCATAGACTAGCAGTTAGAGGAAGCATAATGCTCCTGAGAGTAACTGGTCATGAACAATAGCTTCCACATCATTTACAATTTATGTGTTCAAAAAGTCTAGATTGTTAGTTGACTTCCTTAATATAACAATACTTCTGTATCTGTACTATGGCAAGTCACAGAATAAAAAACACAACACATACATAGATACATACAAAGGCACACCCTTTGCCTAGATATAGTATTTAAATGTTAAGTGACTTAATCCAGCTGTTAAACACGAATCCACATACATTTATGAGCGCTCTTGGGGCCTCTGGTTTATTACCTGCTCTCCCTGGTGCCAGCACCAAATGAGGGCACCCAGCAGCGGCCACACAGGCCTCTAAAGAGACTCCAGAACCAAAGATGGTACAGCATGTGTGCTTTCTGAGGGCTTGTAAATGTTTATAAACGAGGCATAGTCATTAGACTAAGAGTTAGTGGTTTGTAAAACCTTCAGCTTGGTAATAAAAGTTTTACAAGAGTGATGGAAACCAAAAAGGCCATGTGAAGCTCTGCTGTGAGATACTCTTACATAAGGGAGAGTTCCTCAGCCCTGGGAAACACACAGTGAGGGACAATGGCATTTTCAAAACCAAAGGAATTTAGTAAGTATGAGTTGACTTTACCTCACTGATGTCTATATGGAATACCATTTTTATTAATGTATAAGCATTTGATAAGGACGAGTTGAACTTTTTCCACTTGTAAGTTGTAGCAATTCTTATTGTCAGTTACCCTGGGAGTGGAAATGTCGTTCACAGAGAAAAATAATGAGGGAGCAGGGAGGGAAACGCGAAGGGGAACACATGCCGTGTCTGTGTGGTCTCTTAAAGGATGCTTTCCGGATGGCTGCACAAAGCGTGGGCATTCGTCTCCCGCTCCCTTCCTTACAGACCCTGTTGTTATGCCCAGATCTGGCTGCCTCTTATCAAGACCTACTGAGGTGCAGGACGCCTGCAGTGACACACCTTGCAGACTTTATGGCCAGGTGCAGGCGCAGACTGCTCACGTGTCTGACGGATGGGAGAGTGCTCCCGTGCTTTGTGATACTAGCTAGACAGCCTGCTTCATGACCAAAATGATGACACTAATTTTAGGTTAAAAGGTAACAATTCTAGAATTCTAGTCACCTATTTATGGAAAGTTACTTTAATGTGCTCTGCCAAGAATGCAGAAAATAAGCATGGGAGAAGATGCTTCCTTTCACACGCACCCATTACTCATGCGTGTACACTCATGCGTGGGGAGCGGCCCTGGCTTGCCATCTTCCAAGTGCAAGTAGTGCCACAAGCCCAAGTTCGCCACAGCTGTCTGCTTGGGAGAAGGGCTTTCAGTTGCAGACCATGCGCCTTTGCTGTCGTTGGCCAGGAGACCCAGCCTGGCCCCAAGGAGCAGGATGGCGTCTGCAGGTAAGAAGGCCACCCTGAAGCCCAAGGAAATTACTAATTGATTTCCTGTTCAACAATTTTATTATTTTTTTATTAGTAGTACAATTCTCTGTGGAAATAAGCACAGAGAGAAGAAAAAGATAGCTACTATTTTTAAAAACATTTTTACTCCTTGGCCCTGTGAAAGGTTAGATTATTTTAGGGAACGTGTGGTATAATAATGCAAATTAATCCGTAATGTCTGAGTTGGCCTGACCCGTTTTCCACCGACTTACCGTAGCCAGTCTGTGACACGAGCTCAGCAGCTCCTCCGATGGGCTTCGTGAACACTCCCATGATTCCTTTCCCCACACCAGAGATAACACCCTTGGCCTTGTGTCCTGCTGAAGCCTGAGCCTCAGATGTTTTCTGAAAGTTCTGCATTGGCTGATCGACTATACCAGCAATCGCACCTGAAACAATAAAAGCCCTCAGTAAGGACAGATGCTTAAAATTCTCAGAAAATGAAAACCTCAATCTGGAACATAGTTTTATTTGGATTGAAAACGAATCCCCACCCTCGTTATAAAGTTCTTTACTACACATTTATTTACCAAGTATCTAAGTACATTGAGGGCTGTTTAAGTTAGACGTTTATCTTCATCAAAACACAATGTTCAGGCTAGGTTTGGTCCACACAGTCAGGATCTGTGAAGTTTATTTCAAAATTTAACAAACATGTCAGACTATTCAAAGCGTCACCCATATACCTTTCCCTAGAAATCAGGCAACACAGGTTAGAGAGAAGAGCTAACAGTTACTACGGAGGAGAGAAAGCTTGCTCAGACTAATACATTTTCACTGAATCAGGAGGATGAGAAAACCAGGAGGAGCCAGCCCCTTTCTGAGTCCCCACTATTAAGAGTAATTATTTTAAAATAATTTAACATTATTAATATACTAATTCAATAATTATTTAGTAAGAGTAATCATTGATATAGTTGTTATTTCTATTATAGGTAATCTATACTGAGTACTTCCTAGGTGCTGGGGACTATGCTAAGAGCTTTACCTGTATGAGACCACTTCATCCTCATATTTCTAGGAGTCAGGCATTGTTTTATTTATTTATTTGTTGTAGATACAGGATCTCGCTCAGGTTGGTCTTGAACTCCTGGCCTCAAGTGATCCTCCTGTCTCGGCCTCCCAAAGTGCTGGGATTATAGGCGTGAACCACTGCGCCCGGCCTTCAGACATTGTTTTTATCCAAATGTGAACACTGAGGCACAGAGGGGTTAAGGAGTTTTTCCCAAGGTTACACTGCTGTTAAGTGGTTGAGCCTGGGTTTGGACCCCAGGAGTGTGAGTCACAGCCCAGCCCTTTATGGCCAACCTATTGCTCTTCACTTACCCTGCTTATAAAACAGACTCTTCTGCGCCAATCTTGGAAAAACTTTCTTCTCTCTCACTTCCACTGAGGTTTGGCCACTTACTCTTCACTTTAGAATAGCTACCAAAACCCTGCTTCACTACTCTGCTTTCAAGGCTTTACCGCGGGGCAACACGTTTCTACGCTGAGCTTGACGGTGGTTACAAATGACAGGAATCCCTCAGGCGCTCTCTCCTCCCCTCCTTCGGGCCAATGATGAGATGTAGGAAAGGCCTCACCAGGCCTGATTTTTTTCATGATGGAATGGAGGGTTCCCTAACTCAGAAAGAAGGAAAAATTTCTTTACAATTCTTGACAGAGTACTGTTTTCAACTCAAACCTGCTAGGACTGATGAAAAGGCAGTCCTCCTGGTAGAAATTCTAGTACATGTCTAATCTCATTACTCCAAATGCCACTAATTCAAAGTCTCTTGGGGAAACAGAGATTTCCAGGTCTTAGTTAATGACCTGCTAATTTCAAGCAATATTCCATTGAGCAAAACCCAGTAAAATAAAAGGCCAGTTCCTTCAGGTCAATTGTAAAGGGAATGTTCTTCATGGATTCCACTCCTCCAGGTTTTGACAGAGACATTTAAATTTATGCACGGACAGATTAAGACTGACCTGAGGCACAGGTCTGTTTCCCAGCCTAGAGTAATACTGCACAAGCCTTCTAGTGAATCGACAGGTAAGCTGAGGAAGCTGCTCCGAGCCACGCAGGCCTCTCTGGCTATCAGGGGCAGGGGGTAGGGGGAGGTGTCACTCAGCTCCCCAGACAGCCACTCCTGACACTTGGGCTGGGAGCACCCCCCAGCCCCTTTTCCAGAATCTGAGGCATCAGATGCTCTGCTCTCCGTCTGTAAGATCAGCAGTCAGAGTGGCCACACAGGGAGAGGCGGGAACCCTGGTTGCCCTCTTCAAATCATTTCATAGCACATAGTGCAGAGTGAACAGCATCAAATCAAAGCACATAACTTTTGTGATTTCATCATCTGATTTCTCTGGAAGGTATCCATGCTTAAGAGTAGAAAAACTGGGGTAAATATGTACAAATCCACCAATAAATTAAATTATCACCTGTATTTCTGGTAGGGATGTCCTTTCTCAAGTGCAGCTTTCCATTATGACGTTATTTTTTTTTTTTTTTTGTAGAGACAGGGTCTCACTATGTTGCCCAGGCTGGTCTCGAACTCCTGACCTCAAGCGATCCTTCCGCCTTGGCCTCCCAAAGTGCTGGGATTACAGGCGTGAGCCACCATGCCCGGCCCATTATGACTATTACCATTGGGTTGGGGAACAGGTGCTTACTTCATTCAGAATCTCCTATTCTCTTTAATGTGCCAGCCCTAACCTATTCACGGAACACAGAGCCCGGGCCAGCTGTGATCACCCACACAGGCGCCGACATCTGTCTGCTCACACACACGCAGGTATCACGGTGAGACTGCCCTTTGATCTTCTGGTTTCTCCAGCCATTGGCCACAGTGCAGGCTCCAGTAACTGTGGCTTTGATAGATAGAGTATTTGGGCAGCCCCAAAAGTAGAAAGCCCGAGCCCCATGACAAGGTGTTACAGATTCTAAGAGTTAGAGAAGGAGCTGTCAGATCACCCTCGAGGGGGGAAAGCTGGCCTGTCACACACACCAACACCTTACTGGTCACCAGGTGCTGCTGCCTCCCTCTTTGTGCTAAGGAGCGGAGAACAGAGAGGCCGTGAGAGACCAGGCGCCACTTCATGGTCTCTGCAACTGCTCCTTGAGAGAGGCGGCTTCCCTTAGGGCTTTAGAAGGCTCTCTTCTTAAGTATAATCCAGCTAAATCCCACAACTGGTAAATTATTTACTGTCATAGACTCAAACTCTGCTCTAAGGCTTTAAGTAGTGGAAACTGATCCCAAGACTCGTCTGTTGGCGTCAGGCCCATGGGGTGGGCGGCCACATGGAGATGGCTGCGATGTGATGAGCCCGCAGGAAGGGTGGCCTGGAGGGGGCTTCCACGGACTGCGAGGTGGCAGGGCATGGGGAGCTGTTGCTTTTTGTACCCCGGGTTGGAAGAAAAGGACTTTCTTTGTGCAACAAGGAAACACCTGGGGCCTTCCCTCACCTCTTCTGTGACTTGCTCCCCAGTCTTAGGCAAAAAACAACACTTGGTCACTGAGCCATGACAGTTCTGGCCTATGTGGCTATTTTGACGCTTGCCCTTACCACTGGGTGAAATTTTATTTCAGGCACTTCTTTGTCACAGTAGCAGAAGCACAGGCCTAAGCTGGGACACCACGCTATAGCTCACCGTTCCAAAGAGAAAGGAAATCTGCAGAGTGTAGTGGACATTCCGCTGTTTTTGACCAGAACAGATTAGCTAACTGAGAAGGAAGCACTTTGGCCTGTTATTCCTAAATTCCCACTTAACTGCAAACCAGTCTGTGAAGGCAGATTGTGGTATCGAGGGGTGACTCCTGGGTGCTGTCTTTGGGATGCGTAGCTCTTCAGTCACTCACTTGGCCTGTCCTGATTCACCTGGTCATGGCCTATTTCGCTGGGATTCCAAATGGCATAGCCAAGGGTGCCCATGAAGACAGGGAAGTGGCCTCTGGGGAACCTGGCAATGCTTCATAGACCAGGCAGCAGCACCAAAGTAGCGCGGGTCAGAGAAGCAATTTCTGACACCTGCCTTCCACGCTCTTGACAAGGAATCAGTTCCGGAAGGAGTGTGCAGCATTAAGCTCAGAGCTGCATGATGCTTCTCGGCACAGGCTCCAGGGCATAGTAGAAAGTGTGGGTGTTTGGGGAACAGATCTGGTAAATGTGGGCAAGGCTGATGCCAATTCTGCAGGCTAAACAGTTTTTCCAAAAGCCGCTGCTTTTGGAAAACTGTTGTGGAGCTCATCCAAAACCCTCAGCAGCATCTCTCAGCCAGCAGACACTTTTCTTTGCTGACCAGGGGCAATGTGGCTCAGCATGGCAGCTAAGACTTTATTTAATTTTCACGTGCCTCAAAACACTCCACAATGTCTCTGTGAGGGCCAAGCAGAGTCAAGGAGGCCCACTGAACCCATAAACATTTGGGGGAAATGTGTGTTTTTCCTACCTGGAACTTTTAATTGTTCAATCTCCCCATACCCTGATGTTTCCAGGCCTGGAACCCTCCAGGGGTAGGTAACAGGGCAGAAGGCTCAGGTTCTTGTCCTCGCTGGAGGTTTGACCTGGGCAAGTCCCTTAACCTCATCTGTGCCTAGGGTTGTGAAGATCAAATAAGATGACACATGGGAAAGTACTTTGTCAACACTAAAATATTCTTTACATATGTTTTTATTAATCGGGTCCTTAATGTTTCTGTCTTGTAAAGGAAGAAACTGTTATGTGATAATGGCTCTAATGTCAATCAGGCACTGCATTGTATATGGCAATTTCCAACACCATTTCTGGGAATGGTGACAAATCTATACTTTCCAAAGTGAGACAACTCAGCTGGTCCTATTCCCCCTCTCTTCCTCCTGCCACACATCTGGTAGTTCTAAGGACTAGGCATTTTGAGATAACCCAGAGACTACATGGGACACAGACAGACTCTTGAATTCTTAAAGAAAAGGAAGCTGGTTTGGGCCAAGCTTGAGATGCCCACTGTGAACTCTGTGGAGTTCAGGAATAGACGCACTGCTCAAGGTGTGTGCTAGGCTAGGCCTGGAGCTCCAGTGGGCCTGGCAGCACGCCAGTGTTGGCAGGTGCAGCCAGTATACACAGAGAACTCTATGTATACACCCCCAGAACTCACAGGCTTCTGGAAATTACCAGAGATGCAGAAAGACTCCCTGAGCCCACTGCAGTTTCCACAGACAGACTAAATGACTGCTTTGCGTGGACGAGGATATACGGGACACAATGATTATAGCAAAGATCAGAGCTTTATGGCGTCCTGCCTTGTCTGCTATGCCCTAAAGGGTGACATCATCAGGGCAGATTCGTGACTCCTCCCAGAACTGATTTCTACCACCAGGTACAGTCTCATACAGTGGAACCTGAGTAGTGGGTGGGACTTCTCTGGAGCAGGGAAGAGAATAGAACCCTTGAGCTGGAAGGGAGTCAGGGAGTCAGAGTGGAGAAAGCCACGTGCCAGCCAGCTCAGGTCCCTCTGATCACCTGGAAGCTCCAAGAAAAGCTGGGATGGAGGGAAGGAAGCTCTCAAGACCAGAGCAGAGGCATTTAAGCCTACAATTAGCATAAACAGGTCCCAAAGATCCAAACAATGACCTTGAAGCTCCCAATATAACTTCATTGTCACTTCCTCTGGTTACAGCCACTTAATCTATTATTAGACTAAAATGAAAATGCTCCTGCCATTGCTCAAATGCCTCTTTTTGCTGGGACACTCTTGGGAACCAGGTGACTCTTATAGTTTCTTTGCTACCATAATATAATAACTCCAGGTGCTGTTTACTAAGCATGAACTCTGTGTCTGCCACATGACCACCCATGATTGTTTCTAAAAATAGTATTTCCAGCCCCAATGAACAAAAGAGAAGCCCAGGTTCAGAGAAGTTAAGAACCTGCCTGAGATCACAAAGAAAGGACCTGGACACTCTAGCCCTGAGGCCTGGGGTTCCTGAGGGATGCAGTCCGCCCACCACACCACCTTTCCCAAAGGTGTCATCATCGCCTTCGGGTTGCTGAGTCGAGCAAGTCTGGTTGCTCCTCTACCCACGTGTTCACCCTAGGTCACTAGCACCCCCGTTCCCACACACTCCCACATGACAGTGCCCCACACCACTGAATGTTATTACTTAAATAATTTCTAGCAACTTAACCTATAACATTTTACTACTTCCTCTCAGAGCCTCAGCTGCCGGTTGCAAGCCGAGGAGTTGTGTACAGAGCTGTAGGATGGAGAAAAGACAAATCCTTTCAATCTCATATTTTCTACCCCTTGTTCTGCGCCGCTTTTGGCCTCTTTGATCTCTGCGAGGCGCACACTCCCCCAGATGCACGGAAGGCATGTTGCCAAGCAATACAGTTTTAAATTCCTTTGCAAACAAATAAACAAAAAATACCCTCAAAAATCCTGCTCTGCAAACTCTTAGCTCTGAAGCTTCCTTTTCATATATTTTTCCAAAGCAACTTAGTCTCAAACATTTGTAATATTTGGAAATATCCATAGCAATCTTCACCTCCAACTACAGTATCTGGCTGCTCGACAAATAGTAATTGCTCTGACTCAGGCAGATCTCAAAAAAATAATAATAATAAAATAAAAGGAAAAAGTAGGCTCCTCACCGAAGTTTACATGACATTTGCACGTTGCTCAGGTGCTTCTCAAACAAAAGCGAGCGCCTGCAGCATCTACGGGGGTGAGGGAGCTGGTGCTTCAGAAGGGTTGCCTATTACTTACTTCAAAAAGCAAACAGCTGTATGCTGCTGTTCTTGTGTGGACACCCCTATGCTCAGGGGCCTCTGATGGAATTATTATTTCCTATGAAGAACTACACTGAGGCCCAAGATATGTCTCACACAGAGGCAAGCACGTGCGTTTGTGCAGGTGAGCCTCCCAGGCATCCGGGCAGGTCCTGGGATGGCCCCTATCTGGGAAATGGGGTCCCGTTCCAGTGTCTCACAGGTGCATGGGAGGGACCAGAGAGAGTGACTCATCCTCTTTGAGCACTTCACAGCCACCTCCAGGGAGAAGGTGAAGCTGCCAAGTCCTGGGAGACCCTGCACCGCAGCCTGCCTGCCGGAGTGCAGCCCGGTGGGAGTCCGCATGACCCTTGCCAGACCCTTACCGAGCAGGCTGATGCCCAGCCGGGACAGGCCCTGTCGCAGCCCCTCACCCAGGCTCTCGGGGAGCTGTCGCCGCCACTCCTCCTGCCGGTTGTAGTGCTCCTCGTCCAGTGAGAGCCGGTCCATGTTCCGGGCCAGGCTCGTGGCCAGGTTGGTGATGGATGTGAGGGTACCTGAGGGCACAAGAGCACAGGTTGGCCTCCTTGTCACTGACATGGTGGACCCCAGGGCAGTGGTCCCAGAGGGCTGGGGGCAGTGGGGAGGGGCCGTGGGAGCATTTGTAGCCCCTCCTGGAAATGCCCAGTGGTGGATGACGGTGGCTCCCTCTTGGGCAACGCGAGCAAGAGCCTTAAGAAAATGAGCTGAAGATTAACAATTGCCCACGAGGGCCATGGTACTCCTCAAAAGGGTAACGTAAGGATCTCAGTTGCCAGAAACCGGCCTAGAGTTTTACATGAAACTATTCTTCATTGTCATTGACTTGTCAAGGCTTGGTTAAAACTGCTAGTTTTTCTGCAGGTCTAGATCTGGAAACAAACAAACCAAAAAACCAGTTAGTTTTAACATCCTCATTGAGGCCCAATTTTGAAGGTTGAAATTTGCCTGCTCTGATTTTCAAGGGTAAGCTTATGCTGCTGAATTTTACATTGTAGAGAAATGTTTCCACTTTAGGAATAAACATTATTCCGTCCATATTACTTCAGTCATAATGAAGGGGGATAATAAATTTTATCTTTTGACATTCTGAGGAAATAGTTATTGTGCCATGGAGAATACATGCAATTTTGATATTCAGGATGTTAACTGACAAAAGTAAGGACAATAAAGGGAGGGGACCACGAGAAAGCCATGACTCGGTCTGGTCTCCCTAAGAAAGGCTGTGCCAGCATCTTGCTCAAAACAGCCACGGTGCCTTCTAGCAGGTCTGCATCTACCACAGTGAGCAAAACCGAACGGCATCAGTGGTCAGATTGGGGCGCTAACCAACCAGCTCATCTGTTATCGAACATCTAGTTTCAAGAAGAAACGGCAGTGTCATCTTCACAGCTGCGTCTTTACCGTAATCTGAAAAGAAAAAAATCTACACACATGTATGCGCGCGCGCACACACACACACACACACGGATACCAACAAACCAAAGAGATTTCGCTGAGAGGAGAGAGCAAGTGTAAAAACATTCAGTGAGGCGGCATGCTAAAAGCGCCACTGAAGGTCAGCTTAGCAGGTGTTGGTTGTCTTATTTTAAAATAAAAACAACAGAACCACAGAGATTCCCTTGTCAGGAACGAGAAATCTGCCAGTGACTCATGTGGTGAGTTTCTGCAGCTCAGCCCCAGTCTCAGGGATGACTTGGGGCCTGGGGGAGTGTCCTTTCCATTGTCCGTGGAATTTGTTTGTATTGTTCTTGCTGTTCTCTTGCCAACCTCCCACCTATATTCTCCCACCCCCTCTATAGATCACGGATTCTCACATTTCAAGCTCAAGTCTTCTTTTGAGGACTTCTAGAGACTTCTACAACCTGCCTACTCATAGCGGAGTTACAGCACTGTCTATGGTAAAATGCCCTCCATTGGGGAAGAAGCCCTTTGCCCTGTTTTCCCTGTCTCCTGCTGACAAGTAAAAAGGACTCAGATGGCCCTTGTTAGTTCCCGAGTCACTGCCAACCTGACCAAAATATCATCAAGCAAACAACACAGATAAAACTAAAATATTCTCCTCCTTGTGGGAAGCACGGGGGCCTCTGTGCCCGATGACTTGTCTGGGCCACAAGATGGCACTGTTTACGTATCGTGCTAGAGAAAAGCTGGCGGCTGCCCCCAAATCAGCTTCCATGTCAAAATGTATCCATATCCTCAAGAAAGTTATGACAACTGTATCTACATTCAAAAAAATATGATGAGGCAACACAGTGTAGGATTTCTGATGTTTAACAGAAATCCTGAACACCTTTACTATTTCTGTATTTATCACATGGAGTAACAGTTGAGCTAGTCCTTGTTTTCCCAGCGGGAGGTTTAAAATTCTGAACTTTCTGAAACATTTTCACACACTACAGGCAAGGAGTGATCTGTTTAAAACATAAGACATTATATATGAGCTTTGTTACAAATCCAACCTTTCACTGCAAGCTAACAAGCCAAACAAAGCTACAGACAATCTGAATGCATTTCAAACTTTAACACATTCTTTAAAAATAAAGAACAAGACAGGGAAGGAATGAAATTAAGGCACGATTACAAGGAACTGAAATAGCTACCTTTGGAAATGTGCTTCACAAATGATGTCGTCCCTCTGGAGACTCCACTCACGAAGGCCCCGGGGCCCCGGGTCAGGCCCTCGTAGGGAAGCCTGAAGAAGTCTGCGATGCCGTTCCCGATGCTCCTCACCAGACTCGCCGGGCTGCCAAGGATCTCCAGGGACCCAACCACCCAGCCTGCACGGACCAAAAGGCAGCGGTTATTGAAACCTTAAACACAGCACTTTCAACATTTGTGACAATGTGACCCGTTTTCCTGCAATCCATTTTTCACAGCCGAATTGAGAATCTTACAACGCTTCTTTGGAGCAAAATAAGGGAAATAACTCATTTACTGTGAATTTGTAAGTGGCAAACTTTCATACTTTATAAATCAAAGCGATCCTCTGGCGGCCACACAAATGGCTTTAATATGACTTCCTTGCTGGAGCCTCCTGTATTCCTGCTAAAAGGGATCCATGTGCAGGGGACGCACCCCCACCCCAGCCCGAGGAAGGCGCTTTCGTGGGCTGCAGGTGTCTGCAGGCCAGGACATCTTCTCTAAAGCTCCCTTGGCAGTGGAGGCACTGGGATGAGGAGGAGATGGCTGCTCGGGAGGAGGAGGCCAGATGCTAAATGGGGTGTTGCAAACTTCTGACAAGGATGGAGGAGTTATTTTTAAGCTTTCCCAATCCTACTAAGTTGAGTGCTTCCCTTTGGAACACAGATAGAGCCAGACAAATTGTCTCCCCTTCAACCCCAGCTTCGATTGTGTAAACACTGGTGACAGGGACATACTGATTAGGTTAGTGAGAGGGGAGTGTTCCCTGTGAACGTCCCAGGAGGGTGGCTTGGATCTGGTTTCCTGTTCAAGCTTGGGCTTGCCAGGAGCTGGCCTGCTCTGTGGCCTGAGCGCCTCATGGGAACGTGGCTGCCGTGCGGGGTCCAGCAGAGGCGTCCCATCCCCTGTCTCCCCAGGGTGGGGATTTGCGGCTATAGACCCAGAGGACTGGAGGGGCAGGCAAGGGCTAGGGGCCAAGGAGAGGAGTCCAAAAAGACAACTTCCTCTGGGAATCCACTGACCTCCCCAGCCTGGCTCTCAGAGCCTGTAATAGCAAGGCCATGGGGACAGGACTGTGTGGGAGCCATCCGTCCCTCACCAGCAGGCTCTTGGAGGACAGCCCTGTGATAGAGATCCTCAGTCAAGTCACTGGTCTGAGAGGATCGGGAAGGTGCAGGTGCAGGTGCAGGAGCCCGGCCAAGGTCCTGAAGGGCTCTCACGCCCAGCCTGCGCACAAAGGGACATTCTTAAGTTCTGAGTTCCCTTCCCTTCTCTGGAAAATTAGGATGATAACACTAGGGTTTAAGTCAAAGGAGAGAATAATTTCCAGAACATAAAGATCACAAATAGGAGGGCCTATGGGTGCCAGGCATTCAACTTATTTAATTCTCACAGCAACTGTGTGAGGGAATTATTATTATAGCAGTGCAAATAAGTTCAGGCTAGCTGATGACTAAGCTGCTGCTTGGGTCAGGGAATGGAGTAGGCACATGAGGCAGAGAAAAATCCAACATAGTGTTACTCTGTCTCCACGGTCTCACAGTCAGACCAAAAGGAGGAAACTGAGGCTCAGAGATTAAGCCAATTGCTCTTAACCTCCCAGATAATTAGACATGTGGGCTCGGTTTCCACCCCAGGTTTACTTGATTTCAAAATCCACCCCCCTCTGTCTGTGAGCTGCAAAGAGTAGGCAGGGTACCGTGGGAGGTTGTGGAATATTATTCTCTGGAGGGCCCTCTCTGGAGGTAAAGGAACAGCAGATCCCCTTTAGCCTAGAATGGCTGTAAATTTCCACCTGAAGGCAGAAGGTTGGTCTAGAAACATCCCAATGTCTCTTCTCTCCAGCGATTCCACACATGAAGAGAGAGTAGCTACTGCCAAAGCCCACTCTAAGACAGGCCCGTGCAGATCACTGCGGGGGCACTCCTCTTCTCCTTCGGGCCACACAAAGGGTGGGGCTGGGGTCCCCTGAATCAGGACCACTGAAGCCTGAAGCCACTGCCTGACAGGAGGGCTAGGTGTGGACCAGAGCTATATCTCAGTGGCATCTGAGCTGGCCAGAAAATATCCAAGAGTGCTCCTTTATTTTCCTCCAAAAGTAAACGTATCTTTTGCTTACTCGTTTGGAAATTTTGTTGAAAATGGAAGTCTGCCTGGCTTCCCATCAAATTGAGACTTGGGGGTGAAGAGGTACCTCGGGAAGTTATAAAGCCCACATTCTTTCCTTCAAATAGGTCACTCATTTTAATTACTGTTTCTTTATTTTTTAAAACCTCCTCCAGGTGACTCCACACTTCGCTAGAAATGAGGTCAGAGTGTATTCAACCACCACAGGCAGGAACTTGTACCCACGTGCAATGGGTGAATGCTCACTCCCAGGCCAGCCCTCTCCCTTCCCCTACAAGGACGCTAGGCCATTCTTTCAAAGACCCCTCTCTACCTGGGGGTGGCAGCCCCTGGCCATCTTCCCACGTCCCACTCCTTCAGTCACTGCTTTCCTTCAGATAATCTTCACACTGTCTTCAGATTTTTAGTAACAGAAAAAAACTTGGCCTTCTGTCTCAGAATTTCTTATCTCGGTATACAGTGAGATAGAGACAGCAGCTTAGAGGATCTTTAGGTGAATTACAAAAAATCCAAATTGAATGTTCTTGTGAAAGCTCATTAAAAATGTAAAACAAAACATAGAGAGATCATCTTGAGCACACAGGCCGCAGGGACATGGTTACTTGGTGCCACAGGTAGAGCCAGCTCAGTACACAGACGGGCATGCCCCGCACCCCAGCAAGACGCAGAGACTGAACGGGAGCCTCGCTCCTTCCCAGGCCTCAGACTGGAGCTCGGTAACCGTCTGTGCCTGCTTCTCATGTTGAAAGCAAAAGCTGCCTGAAAGGGAAAGTTTCTGGAATTGTTTATAAGCATACTCGTCTAATAAATTTGAAATGTTAACTCCTTCTTTTTAAATGATTTCTTAGCAAGAGGGAAATATTTCCTTCATTGTTGCAGGCTATCAAAACAACAGGTCCAGCAAGGCCCTCTCCCTGATCTTGTCAGAGAGCCCTACTAACTCAATGTATTTCATTATGGAGAAAATGCAATATTACCATTATGGCAATAACAGGTCATTTACTGCTACAATCTTAATCTCCTATGGGAATGCATTCACCAAGTGCAATGTTACGAAGAGGGTAGAACAAAGGTTCTCTTCTTTGTAACTTTCAGAAAGTAAGATTTCCATGTTATTGACTGGGAAGGGTTGACGAGGTCAACTCTGGGTGGTGGTCTTTGCTTGAATTCTTGGGAGCCAGATTATCAAACTAAAACTGCTTTTAGAGTGAGCTTGGCTCAGGAACACAGGCTTGGATGCCGATTACCATAAAGTATCCCGAGACCACACAACCCCCAACACTCAGTCTTTATCGCACAGTTCTCCCCACACACAAGTTGGTAGGCGTATTCAAACCACCCCTTGCAGACTTTTCCAGCCAGACTGAAAAGGGAAGCCTTACCTCTCCCCTAAGCACCTTGGCCTGCAGGACGACTATCTGCTTGGCACCAGAGAGTGGTAAGGCCGGAGCAAGGGCCATGCTTTCTCTTTGGGCTCAGGTCTGTGGAGAGGCTGAGACACTAACAGCCTTCTCTTTGTGATCTGTCTAGACAGGCCGTGCAGCACTGGATAGCAAGAGGGCCCCTTATGCATCTTACAAGCACACGAATCCTCTGAATTTCTCATGTATTGCTGTTTAGAAAACACCCTAGAACTGGATTTCTTAGGACTGAAGGCCTGGGCTAGTTTTTCTGGTTGCACTAGTGTGCTAAGAAAGGGCCTCGTGCCTGCAAGGTGCTAAAAAAGTGCTTGCTAAATTGAATTAAAATTCTAAGTTATATAACAGCTACTACTGCTTCAATGTTTATTAAGTGCCAAGCAAAATGCTGAGTACCTTACACTTTCATCTGATCCTCTCAAAAATCTCAAAATTCATTTTATAGATGAGGAAACTGAGACTCAGGGAGGTTCAATAACTTGCCAAAGGTCTTACATCTAACAGTGGCAGAGTCTAGGTTTAGATACAGTTCTGTTTAACTGTGAAGCCTGTGTGTGTCACCTCTCGCCAACTGCTTCCTATGTCTTCAGTGAGGCACTAACCCAAAGTGTGTCATTTTTGCCCAGGCTCTAGCTCATCACACACCCCCAGCTTGTGTCCTCACCTGCTCTAAAAAGAGCCCCGGCAGCATAGTGCATCGCCAGGGCATGCACGAGCTGCCTCGCCGTGGTGAAGACGGGTCCTCTTTCAAACACTGAGAAGGAGAGAGGAGTGTGGTCGGAGGCTATGTACAGCTTGAGGGAAGCGTGGATGCTGACAAGCAAATTCACCGGCTGGATCACCAGTTTCCGTAACTTCACAGGGTTCACCAAGGCCCTGGCGTGCTGTCTGACCTGCGTGGGCAACACCTGTTTACCCCCAGAGAGGTGTGCAGAGGGATAAGCCAGCTTGCTGTTAGGAAGGTAAGTGTCAAACAAAGTTTTGATGTAGTATACAAATGTATCTTCCACATATAACCGGGCAGGTTTTAATTCAAAACTGAATTCGTTAATATCAAATAAGAAGCTCTTGCCCTCAGATAAGGTGATGCAAACTTTGATAAAACAGTTTTCCTTGTATTCTTCCCAATCTTTGCTGGATACCAGGAGACTCTGCATTTTGGAACACTGAATGGGTTCTGTTTTTTCTTCCTGGCAGACCAAGACAGCAAAGTGGAAATTGGACTTGTTATAAAGTTGGTTGTCCAGCTGCAGGTCCCCACAGTAGACCTCCACGCGGTAAAGCTCAAAAAGGGTGGCCGCAGGCTCTTCCCCAGAGAGGGGACCAGCCCCTGGGGCCATGTGGAGAAAAACGTTGTCCAGTGTGAGTCTCAGGAGCTCAGCTGATGCTTTGTGGTGGGTGAGGTCATCAAACACTGCCAGGCTCAACTGAGTGACGAACATTTTAAATGTAACAATCTTCTCCAGAGTTCTAGAGGAGAAAGGGAAGAGAACATTAGTCTCCCCCTGCTTTTCTTTCTTTCTTCTTTCTTATATAATGACAGAGCCTTATTAAACACCCTCTAATGGGACATCAGATTCTCATAAGAAACAAACAAGAACTCAACTTTCAGTACATCGTGTCTGGACCGAGCCCGTCACGCTCCAACGGTACTGGGAAGCGTTCCCGATGGGACTACGACAAGTTCCTGTCATGTTTCTCTATGTGTTTCCCTTATCACCGCCAGGTTTGTACTCCAAGATCCCTCTCGTCTTTGTGCACTGATTCACTATCATGATGATCACAAGGCAGAGAGAGAATAAAATAACTGAGACTCCTTAAATTGAGAAAGTGAAGCGAGCCGAAGAAAACGTAGCAGGAACTCCCGCCCAACTGCGCCCCTGCGGCGCCTGCGTCTGCGCTCTGCCCTCCCTGACCGTGTTTCCAGGGCGATTCACCTCCTGCCCACATCTTTCCCTTCATTACTAGCGGCGAACACACATGCTGTCATTTCTCTTAGCGTGAAAAACCCCTCCTCCAGCTCCCACTCGTGTTCCCGCTCCCCTGTGCGTAGACTCTGCAACGCGCTTTCCCGTCCCTCTCCCTCCTGCTCTCTGGCGCTCGCTCCAGATAGGCTTTCGCGCCCTCACGCCTGGTCTAACAAAACAACTCTTGTCAAGGTCACCAGTGACTTCCATTTGCCCAAATCCAATGATGAATTTTGAGTTTTTTCTTTACCTGACCACCAATGGCATTTGGCACTGTTGGTAAGTCCCTCCTGGAAACACTTTCTGCGCATGTCTTAAACTCAAGGCGCGCAAGGCTCAGCCCCGGTCCTCCTCTCGTCCCCTCTGCACTGACGCCCTTGGAGATCTCATCCAGTCTCAGCACTCGTAGCACCATCTGCATGCTGATGACTTCCAAAGTATGTATTTAGCCTAGAACTCCCCCTGAACTCCAATCTTGTGTATCTAACTGCCTGCCCACCCACTTAGGTGTCTAAATGACATCTCAATAACATGTGTATCATCAAACGCTTGATCTTACCCCCTAAAACTACGTACAGTCTTTCCCATCTCAGTTAATGGCAACCACATCCCACCAGTTGCTCAGACCAAAAATTTTGGAGTCATCCTTGATGCTTCTATTTTCAGCCCTTACCCAATGTAGGAAAATCCCACTGGCTTTTGCTTAGGAGTACATCTAGAATCTGACCGTTTCTTACCTTTCCCACTGACACCACTGTAGTCTGAGCCACCAGTGTCTCTAGTAATAACTGTAGTAGTCTCCTAACTAGTCTCTGTGCTTGTTTACACCCTTGTTTCTCTACAGCTACTTCAACAAAGCAGCCAATGATCTTCTAGAAAGTTCAGTCACAGTATGTCACTTCTCTGTTCAAAATGCTCCAAAGATTTCCTTGTTTCACTCAGAATTAAAGCTAAGCCCTTACAATGGCCCACGAGGCCCTAAACATCCCATATCCCTCCTCTCAGCCCTCACCTCCCCGGCCTCACGCACTGCTGCTTTCGCCTTCACCCACCCCACCCACAACAGCCTCCCCCTGCTCCTCCCGTCCACCAGGCACGCTGCTTCAGACCTTTCCGCTGGCCGTGCCCTCTGTCTGGAAAGCTCTTGCCTCAGATGATCATGTTACTCACCACTTTGCTGCTTTCAAGTCTTTGCTCCAATGTCAACTTCTCGGCGAGGCTGACCTGCACCAATTTGTTTAAAACTCTACTCTCCCGGTCTGTAGGCCCTGGCACTCCCGGCCCTGCTCATTGGGCTGTTTTTACCCCTGTAGAATGCTGACCTTCCACTCTGCCATAACATTTCCTTTTTTATTATATTTATTCTCTGTTCCCCCACCGCAATCCATGCCTATGAGAATGTAATCTCAAGGGCTTTTTTGGTCTCTTTATTTACTGATGTATCCCCATCCCTAGAATAGCACTTGGCATCCAGTAAGTACATGAAAAATATGTCAAATAAACAAATTAAGGAAGTGCAAATAAATACTTGTACCCGTCTTATTTCTACCACTGAATGTATAGGTTGTTACTATTGTCATTAACATTTATGTCCTAGATAAAAATGTTTCTGAAATTGTTGTATAGGCTTGAAATTTTGTGCTATACCATTTAAAATTTAGTTATACTATTAATTTTTTACAAACACTTTTCGGCAAAGAAAACATTCTATCCAACATTGTTTGAAATATTGTAAATTCAAATTAGCAGAGTCCAAACTAATGAGGTCTTAACCATGTATGTGAAGCAAGGAACTTTTTTAAAGAAAGGTTTAAACAAATGTATGAAAGTTGGTATTACTATTTTAATTTTAATTCAAATTAACTTTTCGGATTATAAAATAAATAAATGCTATTGTAAAAAGTTAAAATACAGAAATTATTAAATAATCACTTATAGCCCCACATCCATTAATAATTTTGATTGTTTCTTTTCCTTTCAGTCTTATTTCTAGAAATGTTTTCTCTGTATATATGCATATATATGTATTTATGTGTATATATGTACAGATAACATAACTAGGATAATATTTATATATTCATTATATTCTGCTTGCTTTATTTTAGATTATATCACATGCATTTTCTATTCCATTAAAATTCTTTAAGACCTATTTTTTTTGTGGATGTAACATTTATGGTACATTTATGTATCATCCATTTCCCTACTGATGGGCATTTGTACTCTGAATATTTTGCCATTATAATTAACAGTATGATAAATATCTCTCTGTGTATATCTTTGCCCACTTCTCTAATTATTTCCTTAGCTCTTAAACTTTTACAAGTATAATTTCTAAGCCAAAGGGATTTTAAAGCTCTTAATGCATATTGCTAAGGTGGTTTCCAGAAAATGGTACCAATTTACACTTCCACCACCAGGACTACATATGATGAAACATCATTGTTAATTTCATAAATAATATCATATTTAAGTTCACATTTCTTTGATTACTTGTATTTCCTCTTCTGTTCATGTCTTTTGCCCTTATTTTTGTTTTTGGAGGGAGGGGATATCTTTATATTATTCCTGTTGAATTATATGAGTTCTTTTAAATTTAAGGGTATTAAGTCTTTGTCTGGTTCTTTTTTTTTTTTTTTTTCCAAGACAGGGTCTCACTCTGTCATGGTATGATCATAGCTCACTGCAGTCTCGAACTCCTGGGCTCAAGAAATCCTCCTGCCTCAGCTTCCCGAGTAGCTGGGACTACAGGCGCACACCACCTCACCTGGCTAATTTTTAAATTTTTTTGTACAGATGAGGTCTCGCTGTGTTGCTCAGGCTGGTCTTGAACTCCTGGCCTCAATTGATCCTCCTGCCTCTGCCTCCCAAAGTGCTGGGATTACAGGCATGAGCCACTGCACCCTGCCCTCATGTCTTTAAAACCTGATGGCAACACTCAGGTCAAAGGGGGGAAATATGTCTCTAAGAGGTGTATTTATATTTGATATAGCTCTAATTGCTAAGTTTTATTATTAATTATTAAGTTGTGTGGATACAGAGGTATTAACTTGCATTTCATACTAATAATAATGGTATAATTCTAAGATGCATAGTTTGTAAATGAGTTGTTAAACTTATCACAGAAGTGGTGGAAGGGATACCCAAGAAAGATGATATATTGCTACCTATTGTAGGTATGATTTAATGCTAATAACCATATCCTTACTTATGGATTACATAATAACTAAGCAAAAGCTTTAATATATTTATAGAGATGACAAAGAACGGTAAATGGTGGGCTTACAACTTTATAACAGGAAAGCTTACTATATTGCTACTGGGAAAATAATTAAACCTACCTGTTGGTATTAGATAAAATAGATCCTGCTTTTCCTTCTGGGGCCATAGTGATGAAGACCGTGCCACACTGATGGACGATGTCCACATACACATAGCCAAACCCAGTCAGGAACACAACCTGCAAAAAGAATATTCAAAATCTGATTAAAAAGAAATAAGAAACACTACTGAAGTGGCTCACTTCAAATGTCTCAAGTTCTGATTCAATACCACAAATACTTCCTGGTTACATTTCTTTATAACCATCTGTACAGGCTATTCAATTGACTTGAATTGAAAAAAAAAAAAGATCAAATCCAGATTTTTCAATATCCAGCTGTAAGGTTCATAGAAAAAAAAATGATGGATGACGGGGCATGAGTGTCTTCATTCTCTGCTTCTTTGGAACTGGCAAGTAACTCTGTATGGGCTGGAGTCCAGCGATGGGGCCCACTTTATATGTGCATATGAATCTTGGTGGAAAAAACCCCTAAAACTCAGGACTTGAAGTGCAATGTGCAAAAAACTTTCCAGCTCTTAAGTGTTGACTTACTATTATGGGGGTGTCCTTCCATGCTGGAGACACAAAAACATACCCCCAAACCCTCCAACAGGACATGCCATAATCCCTCCAAGGTCCCTCATGTAACTTGTAACAAGAATGTTAGACAAATTAATTTGCTTGGAGTCAAAATTAATTTTTCTACCATCAGAAAGTGGACTAAGACCTAAAAAAAACCCTCCATCTCAGGAGCCAGGTGCCAGGCTAGCAGGACAAATGTCCTTTCAGCATTAAATACCAGTGTTGCTTAAATGGATAAATATTTGAAAACTGAACAGAACTATTTGCAAAACAACTCCAAGAACATCATGTTCACAGCCAAGATTACCTGAGAGTAGGGGCAAGAACCTCCTTATGCTTGGGAATGCTGATTCTCATGATTTGCAATATCAATTCAGTCCAAGTCTGGGCCTTTTATTATCATTAGGACAACAAATAAAAGAAGACAGACTGGAAATTCCTGGATGAAGGAACAAAGCTAGGTGCTTGCTTGACAAATAATGAATGTATTCTAACCTTGACTACGTGAAGAGGTACCAGAGAGAGTATACACAGAACCACAGGAGAGAGTCACAGACTCAAATCTGAAGCAACTTCAAGGTCACTGGACTTCTTTCTTGTGCAGTGGCTCCTCCTTCACAATTTCTGACCATCTTCAGCATCCAGGGCACCTGGATGTCATCTCTGCCTCCTCCCTCTTCTCCTCCCCTGAAGCCCAGCTGTCATCAAACTCTCCAGCTCTGCCCGGTTCCTCCACTGCTGCCTTCTTTTTCATCGTACAGCCTCTGCACTAGCTTAGGACTTTGTATGCCACAAAGCATTCCTTGTGGCTAGAATACACTTTTCCCTACACATGACATTCAAAATCCTGTGTATCTTTACACGTGCAGCTTAAAGGATACCTTATTCCATGAAGCTATTCTTTAATTTTTCTATTCCCTTCCAGCTTGACACCCATTCCTACATTCTAAAAGCACATTAACCATTTTTTCTATTTGACTACAAATTTTATTGTCTGTGTTCCAGTTACCTGTTTATATGCCTGACTCATTTACTAGATTGTAAGCTTCTTGAAGGCAGGAATGGAGTCAATTTGTTATATGTGTATTCTCTGTGAACATGTTTTCCAAATGACTTGTTTTGCAAAAGACTCTCAAATTTTGAATTTGTCATATTTGTTCCAAGGTAAGAATTGAACTTGATTATGATAAAATTTGAAATTAAAACTTAATTAATGGCTTAAAAATGGCTGAGGTCATGAATCTAAAATTTGAGAAATATTACCATTTATAAGAGCCATTTCTTTGTACCATATATAAAGTAAGTCAATTGCTTTTTTACTAGGCTGAAGGATATGGAATTATTCATTTGGTACAAACCTTTTTAGGTCTTATGCTCCCATCTATATTTCCTTTTTTAAGTGACTGTCCATACGTAAGTGCATACCCCAGGACTTTATTAAAAGGATTTGTTCTCTAAAATTTGGATTCAGTCAAAAGGCTACACTCAAGGATCCAGAAGGCCACACATATGGCCCCAAGGCTGCAGGTTCCCCACCCCTGCCCCAGGTTTTTAGCAGAGAGTGCTAAAACCCAGAACTTTCAAAGGAGGGAAGGAAGGGATGCGAATAGGGAAATGTTAATTTTTCTGCTCATTCTCAAAGTAATCTTCCAGGCATTATGAAATAAGGATACTTATACTCTCTAAGATAATAAAGAGAAGGTAAGCTGAAGGTTTCTGTTAACTGCCCAAAGGACTTTAGAAAGCAAGCAAATTAACCTAAACTTTCACAATACTTCTTCTGGCCAAACACATAGACTCTGGAAAGAAATTTTTGTTGGATGTCCCTTTCACTCACCACTGGGAATGGAAGAAACATAGGCTTTAATGCTTTGAGGCTATCCTTGTCTCTTTTCACATTTAGAGAAACAACTCACAACTCTAAGTCTTTTGTATAGTGGTAGCTCTAGGGATTAGAGAGTTAGGTCCCTGGGTGACACAGAAATTAGGCACCTATACCCAGGATTTACTTTAAATCCTTATCTTGGCCTGATGGCTTGAATATTCAATCAATTATTCAACAAACACTTAGAAAGTACCTACAAAGAATTAGTCATTGTATCAGGCACAGGGGAAACATAACCCTACCCTCGTGTTGCTCACAGCCTAGTTGATGAAAAAGCCAAGTATACAAATAATGAGATGATAACTAACAATTTCAGAGCAGAGGTATATAAAATGCTTCTTCCTCTTAGTGTATTAACCATCGTGGTCTCTGTGGAAGCTCCATGGGAACAATGGTTTTGTATCTGTTTTCTTCTGTACTTATAACCAGTGCCTGGTACTCAATAAAGATAAGGCTGATGAGCTGAATAGACATCTTCTCAATGTGGCTCCTGTTGTACACACTTCTAGTGTCCACCCATGTCTAGCTCTCCTCTCCGTCCAGGCACAGAGCAGGATTATACCCCCCATACCCCTGCAGTTAGGTATGGCCTTGTGACTAGTTTTGGCCAATGGGCTAAAGGCAGAATTGCATGTATTACTAATGAGCCAAAGCACAAAGAGCCAGCTTTCTTCCCCTGCTGCAGAGCCTGAATAAAGGCTTTATGTTCCACATCGGTGGTAGACCAAATCTAGTCCACTGCCTATTATTGTAGATAAGATTTTATTGGAACATAGAGGGGCTGGGAGTGGTGGCTCACGCCTGTAATCCTAGCACTTCGGGAGGCTGACGCGGGAGGATTGCTTGAGGCCAGGAGTTCAAGACCAGCCTGAGCAAGAGTGAGACACTGTCTCTACAAAGAATAGAAAAATTAGCCAAGTGTGGTGTGCGCCTGTATTCCCAGCTACTCGGGAGGCTGAGGCAGGAGGATAACTTGAGCCCAGGAGTTTGAGGTTGCAGTGAACTATGATAATGCCACTGCACTCTAGCCAGGGTGACAGAGCAAGACTCAGTCTCAAAAAAAAAAAAAGTTACGCTCACTTATTTACATATTACATATTGTCTCTGTCTAACAGCAGAGTTGAAAAGTTGTGACAGAGAATGTATGACCTGTAAAGTCTAAAATATTTGTAATCTAGACCTCAGAGAGAAATTTTGCTGACTCCTGCTCTAGATAGTTGTGGTAGATTGTTACATAATCAATGAACTGCACGTCCTAGAATCCATGCCACTGTGTAGTCTCTTCCCATACTGACATTGAGCTTGGCTATGTGACTTTCTTCAGCTAACAAGACACCAGCAAACTAGAAGCTTCATAAAACTTGCTTATTGGGGTTTGCCCTCTTGCCACCATGTGAGGAAGCCTAGCCTAGCCTCCCTGAGGAGGAAAGACCACACGGTGAGAAAGATGCCCAGACTTCCCAATCAAACCCATCCCTTAGCCAACTTTCCAGCTAAATGCAGCTGCATGAGTGATCCCAGGTTCATCCTGCAGAAAGATCACCCAGCCAATTCCTTAGAATCATAAGAAGTCTTTAATCATTGTTCCGTGAAGCCACTAGGTTTTTGGGATGGTTTGTTACAAATGGGGTAGATACAAGATGATGAAGCCCTCATGAACCTGGGCCTTTGGGAAGTGATTAGTGCCCTTATAAAAAAGGCTTGAGAAGGCCTGTCACCCCTTCTGCCATGTGTTGTTACAGTGAGAGGATGACCATCTATGAACCAGGAAGTGGACCCTCACCAGATACTGAATCTGCCTGTACCTTGATCTTGGACTTCCTAGACTCCAGAACTGTGAGAATAAATTTCTGTTGTTTATAAGCTACCCAGTCTAAGGTATTTTGTTATAGCAGCTTGAATAGAGTAAGATAAAATCCTAAACAGCAAGAGCTAAAATTAGAAAGCCTTTGAACATGAAGGCAGATTAATATTCAGCATTAGGACTGGCTATAGGCATCGCACTCACTGTTAAAACTTCTTAACTCTTAAAGTGACTTAGAAAAAAATTTAGATCAAGGGTACAACTTTCCCACTGAAGCTCTCTTAAATCCAGGGAGAAGTATGGAAGCAATATGGCAAAGAAATATGTTTTAAAAAGGACCATGGATGTGGTTATTGGCACATGGAATTCTCTGGAATCGAACAGATAAGAATTCTACTGAGTTTTTGAGAAATTACCACTGCCAATACACTCATGAACCTGACTTGAGACTCAATATAAGCTTCAAGTGGCCAAGGTGGTCTGTCAGAGGGTGGATCCAGGAACCTGAAGAACACTGGTAAGAGAGCTTCTCTGAGAGCAGAAACAGGGTTCAGTCAGAGACTATTTCTTGCTTCTAGGGTACAGACCTTAGAATATGTGCCCAGAAAAATTTCAGAATTGCTATGAGCAAGAGGCCATATGTCTCTCATTCTTCCCCTTTCCAAACTGGAGGGGTTGTCACTGTTATCCTGTCCTATAAAATGGCAGGGAGAAGGGCAGCAGGTCAATTCATAGGTCTCCAGAGCAGAGGGAGTCTTATCCAGACTAAGCTCCACTCAGAAGTACTGGGTTTCAAGTATGATATAGTGACTGGTTAGATTCTAAGCAGTCTAACCCTAGGGAGAAGATTCATTTGTTCTGTGTGTGGAAAAAAGAATGAATTAAATGATTGATGGCCAAGGGGATTTTTTTTTAGTTGTTTGTTTTCACACGATAACCTGGCCAGTCCTGATCAATGCCATCATTTGGTTCTTTTTAATTTTCTTCACTTCACGCTAGTAGTGTGGGGAGCATGTAGAAGGCCCTAGGCAACACATAAAAAGAGACTTGCTGTTTTGCCATTTGAATCTGTGTTAGAGCACTTTGATCAGTAAGACTCTATCTTACATACTGTGGGTCTAAGAATACCTACGGCTCTAAGTCCCCCCTTCCACTTAGTACACTATCTTTTACTGTAATTACAAACAAGCAGCACTTTAATATAACTTGTGCTTTTCTATGTACTTGGTTATATTTATTAAAATGATTATTTATATCTAACAAGCAATATTTTAAAAATTTATACAAATTTAATTTTACTAAGTAAATAAGTTATAAGGTGACATATAGGAAATAATTAAAAGTACTCTTGAAAGTCTCTCTCGCTTCTTTCCTCTTATTTTTTCTTTTTTCTCCCAATAGGCCATACATGAAGGTCCAAGGATAATCAAGAGGCATTATAAAGCATCCCAGCGCTGGGTCAAGTTAAACTTAAATAATAGTTATCCCTGTTATTAAAAGTCCTTAAGCTGTCCCCTTCTCCAATTTTCACTGATTCCCTCCTTTACGTGGGCTCCGATTCCCATCATGGTACATCTTGCTGGGCTCCTCCCTCTCCTGCGGCTCTCTGTCTTCTACTTGCTTCACTTTGCCCCACTTGAAATTTTCACTTCCTTTCTCAGGTGGCATAGGCTCGCTATCACTTTTTCCTACTGCTAGCCTATCCTGGCTACCTTTCCACAACCAAGATTATTCATCTAACTGTTTGCCTAAAGATAATTTTCTCCCCTCAGAGGAATTCTAGCTATTGTTAAAAATAACATTTCTCTCTCCTACTTTGGAATCTGTTTTAAAAAAATTATTTTATTTTCTTTTAGAGATGGGGATCTCACTCTGTAGCCCAGGCTGGTCTTAAATTCCTGTCCTCAAGCAGTCCTCCTGCCTCAGCCTCCCAAGTAGCTGGGACTACAGGCATGAATCACTGTGTCTAGCCTACTTTTGAATCTTTAAGTTGAAGACTTATCTTATATCTTGTCCTGGGAATTGATATGATGTCTAGATTGATCTGAAGACATGCTAATTAGTCATTTTATTTGTTCAGCTGACTTTTGGCTAAAAATCATTTTTCATAAAAAATTTCACCCCCTATTTTAGGAAGGAATACATTTAAAATTTACTACTTATATCTCCATTTAAGTAGTTTCTAAAAGAGTATCTTAAGTAGTGTTGTATGAAAGGAGAGAAGCTTAGCACTCCCCTTGACAAGGATGGAAGAGGCCCTTGGGCCTGACAACACACATACGGTTAAAAAAAAAAAAAAAATATATATATATATATATATAAAAAGAGTGTCTTAAGTATGAAACCATGATATGGAAGAATTCTAGATTTAGACTCTGAAGGGAGGGAAGAAGAGACTGACCGCTAACCTGCAGGGGGAGTACAGGAGTGATTCGTAGCCTGCCAGGTCTCAGTAGGGGACTGTTCTAAGTGGTCTGGGGGCTGGACAGCCGTCTCTGGGCTGGACTCCGTGCTTTAGTAATCACTCTGGCGGTAGCTGTGGAGACACCTGATGGTGGAGAGGCTGACAACAGAGAGACCCTTTAAGGGGCTATTGTTAAAGTCTGGGAGGGAGATGATGAACCAAAGCCCCGAACTTGACCCTGGTTACAGAGGTAAGGGACAGGTTCCAGAGACATTTCTGAGGTATTTCTGACAGAAACTGGTGACTTACTGGTTGTGTGGGGGAAGAGAGAAAAAGGAAGACCTTGGGATACAGTTAAGAAGCAGATAGGCTTAGAAGCCAGACAGTGCTAGGTTTGAATCCCAGGACCACTTATCCTAAGCTGCAGGTAGCATCTGCCTTTAAGGGATATAACAGAGACTAATGACAATACCTCTAGAGTGCTTGGGATAAAACAGGCATTCAATACAAATTTACCTCAATATTATTTAAGGTTTTGTACTGGGAAAATAGTGATGACATCAACTGAAGCGGAGACACTAAAAGAAGCCGGCTTGGGGTACTAGAAAATGCTCATCTTGGTTTCAGACATTTTGAATTTGAGGTGCTTGTAAGATTTTCAGGCCACGATGTCCAGTGTGTACTGCAAACACAGATTTGGAGATTGGAAGGATGTGGGGCCTGGAGAGCAGTATCTGGGAGTGACTGGGTGACAGACAGTAGCTAAAGCTATGAGATGAATTAGACCTCTCAGAGAGAAAAGAAGGAATATGAATTTCTAAGTTGATCAAGGTAGCAAAGGTTGGATGGGGATGAGAAGAAAACAGCACAGCGATTCTGGATGTAAATTTTCCCTCTGTATACTTTTTGAAAGACATTTTAGGGAAATTCTTACTCCTGAGTATATTTGGGAACAGTTGTGACTCAGCCAGAACCAACTGTAAACACATAGGAGACTCTAGACCAGGGTACTTGGCAGACATTCAAAAGTAGATGCCAACTTGTTGATACCTATTCTGGCCCTGATCTGGGGTGTAGGGGAAGGAGAGTGAAGTAAGCAAGAAGTAAAATACCTGCACTACACATTCTATAAATCAGATACTCACTTGGATTGACAACTATTTTTGCTACATAAAAAGTCCTGAATGGAGGCTAGAGATATCTCTGAAAATTACTACCTGCTGCTTTAAGCATTAGTGCTCAGGGTTACCTCTGTGTAATCTGCACCAAATGGACTGATTACACATTTGAGTCCTGGGTTCATTGAGGCACTTAATGAAATGCCCCTTAACATTCTTGTATGTAAGAACAATATTATACAGTAGAGTTTAATAGTGCTTTTGGATGCATTTTCTTACTTAAGAAGTGTGGGCTAGATGACAGTACGGTTTGGTGTGTTACTGGCTGACTGAACGCAAGTATTAGGAAAATGTCTAGTGATTCACTACAGTATGTAGACCATGGACTTGTCCTGTTCAACATATTTATTAATGACTTGGATGAACATGTAGAATGCATGCTCACCACATCTATAGATGACATAAAGCTACCAGGGGTATTTAATATGTTAGATGACAGCATCAGAATTTTCTTTAAGAAAGTGATTTCAACAAGCTGGACTAAGCCAATAGCAACAAGACTTAATTTACTAGAGATAAATGTAAAGTCTTGCCACTGGGTTCAAAAAGTCAACTGTACAACAAGTCATATGATAAAGACCTGGGGGATGTGGTTGACCACAAGTTCAATAATAACAAACAGTCTGAACTCATTAATAAAGTGCTAACTCAATCTTCTACTTTATTAATGGAAGCATAGGGAGGTAATAGCTGGTTAGACCACATTTGGAATACTGTGTGTAATTCCGGCTGCCAGATTTTTTAAAAGGAACATAACACACTAGTGTGTTCAAACAAGAGTAACTGTGGTGATGGGTCTGGAAATTGCATTTACTGAAGGAATGATTCAAGGAACCAGAAATGTCTGGCCTGGATAAGGGAACACTTAGAGAAGATGTTGAAGCTGCCTTCAAATAATTGTCGTGTTGCTGTACTGAAGGAGAAGTAAATCTGTGATGTCTCAGAGGGCAAAACAAGGATGAAGGAATGTATGCTACAGATGAATAGTTTTCAAGTTATACAAGAAGACACTTCCTCATAGTCACTGCTGGAATAAGCCATGACTATTATACTAGGAGCTTCCTGAGGTGAGATGTCATGGAAGAGACTCTTGCATTAGGTAAAAGTCAGCAGTATTTGTAGCCAGGGCAGGATTTCAGAGGACAGACAGTGACCTCAGCCTGGTGTAGGAAAAACAAGACTGGGCCACATGTGATCAGATCCAGGTTCCAGCCTGATCTTGCTTACTTGTAAGCTACTGAGCTGATTACTCTCTAAGTCTCAAATCTCTCACCCGTAAATAAACATAAAATTTATTGCCCTGACTATCTTACAATTTTTGTGGTGATCAAAGACTCTATCTATACTTTACTGCATTTATTACTCAAGTCCTAGAAGGTAGGAACTATGCCTTATTTAGGGAAAAGAGTTTGGCACCTGAGAGGTCCTCAGTAAACCTGTGTTGAATAAGGAATGAAAGAACAGAGACTGTGCGTGTGAAAGCACTTTGTAAATGGTCCCGAGCTGTATAAACACGAAGGACTGCCGTTCTCCCCTCTCCCCCAATCCCCGCCCGCCCATAAAACCAAACAGTCTGGGAAGAGCCAATAGTGACACTGATCCCACCAAACACTGCTGCTGAGAGTGAAGGATCATGAGAATTTACTGGATCCTTTTAGAAGGGAATTCACCTGCAAAAGGATTATTTTAATTCACTTTTTGAGGTTCAAACTGCTCATTCTTCTTTGCTATTTCAATGGCTCAGAAATTACTCTTCATAAGCAATTCAATGACTTCCTATGGCTCTTAAGATAAAAACCAAAAGCCTTGATAGGACATACAGGGTCTTGCCAGGTTTGGTCTCTAACTGCCTCACTAGCCTCCTCTCTCACCCTCTTTTCCTGCTTCTGGCACTATAACCACACTGGCCTTTAGTTCCCTGAAAGGACCCTGCTCCCTCCCTGAGCACCAAAGCTCCAAATATGTTGCTCTTTCTGCCTAGAAAAATCGCCTACTCTCTTGTCTAGTTAATGCCTGTTCATCTGTAAAGGAACAGATGCAAGGTCTCTCTCGCAGACACACATTCCTGGGCCCTTCAAACTAGTCTGCTGTACACTCTTACAGCACAACTGTACCTTTCCTTCATAGCTCTTATCGTCGTTTATAATGACACAACCATCTGTGGGATTACTTATTATCTATCTCCTCCATATGTAAACTCCTTGAGGGCAAGGGTTGTGTTCCATTTTTGTTCAGTATACTTTGGGTAGTCCTAGTACCAAGTTACAATGTCTGACACAGAAACTCAGTTAAGTATTTCTTGATCAAATGAGTGAAGCAGGCATCACAATGTTGTTAGTTAAATGGTAACTACTATGTTTTTATTTTGATATTTTCAAAATAATGTTGCCTAACTCTGACAAAAATCAGGTTTCTGAGTATCAGAAATTGAAATCCCATACACTACGGCAGGAGTCTAAACTATTTCCCTGGTAGGATCAAAATTATGACTTAAAATTACCTGTGTAAACCTATTTTTTATGCCTTTATTATTGAGAACCTAAAAATTTTTCTCCACCTAAAGACAGGCTACCACCCACTATCAAATTATGGATATGAGCGCCAGTTGCCAGGTTCAGGCCTCTGGCTGATCATGAGATGTCTCTGACCAGGTGTGAGCCAGGGACACAGTACCAGAAAACCCATACCAACTTCACAATCACAATTTTGTAGCCCACATGCTATCAGGTCTTCTTGATAACTCTTGGTCCAAAGAATACTTTGTGAGATTATAAAACTATTTTGTGCATATTCCCTCACATAATCCATTTCAAAATTATATACCACGAGACTATCCTATTTATAAAACTGAGGCAGGGGATGTTATCTATGATTGACAAAAGCTAAAGGAGATTTCTTCCTTGTGGCATAATGGGGATTTTATGGTGTCTTAATTTTGCTTGTTTAGGTCAGCTTTGAAATTCACATCCCATCTCTCAGACCAAGGTTCCTGGAAGACAAACTCTCTCCTACAGAAGGGCTGCTCCTTTTGTCGGAGGACACAGCTCCCTTCGCTCCCCAGTGATTTATATGCCCTGGGGTATTACTGAAGAGATTGTCAGTGAGGGTCTGAAACAAATCTCCCTCCAGGTTAGGAAGTAAACCACAGTCTGCAGGACATATGGCACACAGCTCCTAAAAGATTAATGGGAACATGAAACTTCTGGGTGCTCAGACCGTGGATGATAAGGGTGTTGGAAAGAGCACCTCCTCTTAGCTTTGAAGTGTTCCTGACTACAAAGGTTTGAGGAAATTTAAAGTGAATGGGAATGCCCAAAATAAGGTTTGGCAGGCAGAATGCCTATTGTAAAGAATTCTGTAGTCATATAGAAGCAAGATTTCAAAAATCTTCAAACCAATACAGAGAAGTTCAGGGACTCTTGAGAAGCATGCAGTATTTACTTTGTAAATTGATGAGACTGGGAACATCTCCTGAGGCTGCATGGATCCAGCAGGTTTTCAATGTTTATCAAGTGAGCACTGCTGATGGAAAGCACACCCCTAGGTAGTTTGGGGCCACTACAAGTGCAGGTCTCCAGGGTGAATGTGGCCCTCCAGGCTGCCCAGCCATTCTTTCACCTGTCCTTGGCCAGATCCTTCACCCGTTTCCATAACTACTACTTTCCTTCTTTCTCTTATCAGATCATTCATTCCACACTTCACAAATAAACTTCATAGGAGCTTTAATTAAATCTTGAGAGAGATGAGAAAGAATGTGTCAGGATGACTGGGAAAGAGGGGAGTCAAGGAATTCCAGGTAAGGAAGTAGCATGCATAGCATAGTGCTTCAGAGCACTGGCTTTGGAGCCAGGCTGACCTGGATAAAATCCCAGGCCCTTCTCTTGTAATAGATGCAAATACTTCTGGAGGTCTCACTTTCCACCTCTGTAACATGAAGATGATAGTTCCTAACTTGTGTGGCTGTTGTAAAGAGTAGACAAGAATGAATGTAAAGCACTTAGAATAATGCCTGGCATAGAGTGATTATTAAATGATAACCATTATTATTACTGTAAACATATTTATAACTTTTTTTTAGTCTGTTTTTTTGCTCTTTATTTATTTTTAAAAATATATTTCTTAAATTTTGGCATATTATGGGGGTACAAACACTTTGGTGACATAAATTGCCTTTGTACTGCCTGAGTCAAAGCTATAAGCATGCCCATCCCCCAGACAATGTGCACCGCATCCATTAGGTGTGAATTTACCCATCCCCTCCACCCTCCTCCTACCTGACCTATCCCCAAGGAATGTTACTTCCATATGTGTACATAAGTGTTGATCAGTTAGTACCAATTTAATGGTGAGTACATGTGGTGTTTGTTTTTCCATTCTTGTGATACTTCACTTAGAAGAATGGGCTCCAGTTCCATCCAGGTTAATACAAGAGATATTAGTTCACCATTTTTTTTTATGGCTGACTAGTACTCCATGGTATACATATACCACATTTTCTTAAGCCACTTATGTATTGATGGGCACTTGGGTTGTTTCCACATCTTTGCAATTGTGAATTGTGCTGCTACAAACATTTGAGTGCAGATATCTTTACAAAATCAATGTACATAAATCAGTAGCACTCATATATGCCAACAACAGTCAAGCTGAGAACCAAATCAAAGACTCAATACCTTTCACAATAGCAACAAAGAAAATAAAATACCTAGTAATATATTTAACTAAGGTGGTGAAAGACCTCTACAGGGAGAATTACTAAACACTGAGGAAGGAAATAGGAGAGGACGTAAACAGATGGAAAAACATACCATGCTTGTGGATTGGCAGAATCAACATTGTTAAAATGTCTATAACTATTCCAAGTGATCTACAGATTCAATGCAATCCCTATTAAAATACCAACATCATTTTCTGCAGATCTAGAGAAAATAATTCTACACTTCTTATGGAACTAGAGAAGAACCCATATAACCAAAGCAACTTAAGCAAAAAGAACAAATTAGGAGGCCTCAATTTACCAGACTTCAAGCTATACTACAAGGCTATAGTAACCAAAACAGCATGGTACTGGCACAAGAACAGAGACATAGAACAATAGAACAGAACAGAGAACCCAGATATAAAACCATTCTCATGTTGCTATCTGATATTTGACAAAGCAGACAAAAACATACACTGGGGAAAAGAATCTCTATTCAATAAATAGTACTGGGAAAATTGGATAGCCACATGTAGAAGACTGAAACAGGATCTGCACCTCTCACCTCTCATAAAAATCAACTCACGATGGATAACAGACTTAAACCTAAGGCATGAAACCATAAGAATTCTAGAACAAAATGTTGGAAAAACTCTTCTAGACATCAGCCTAGGCAAACAATTTATGAAGAAGACCCCAAAAGCAATCACAGCAACAACAAAAATAAATAAATGGGACTTGATCAAATTAAAAAGCATCTGCACAGCCAAGGAAATGATCATTAGAGGGAATAGACAACCTACAGAATGGGAGAAAATATTTGCATGCTATACATCCGATAAAGGGCTGATAATTAGAATCTATAAAGAACTCAGGCAAATCAGCAAGAAAAATATCAAACAACCCCATTAAAAAGTGGGCAAAGGACATGAACAGAAACTTTTCAAAAGAAGATAGACTAATGGCCAACAAACATACGAAAAACTGCTCAACATCTCTAATCATCAGGGAAATGCAAATCAAAACCACAATGAGATATCACTTAACTCCAGTGAGAAGGGCTTTTATCAAAAAGTCCCCAAATGACAAATGTTGGCAGGGATGCAGAGACAGGAACACTCATACACTGCTGGTGGGACTGCAAACTAGTACAACCTCTATGGAAAGTAGCATGGAGATACCTCAAAGAACTAAAAGTAGAACTACTGTTTGACCCAGCAATCCCACTATTGGGTATTTACCCAAAGGAAAAAAAGACATTCTGTAAGTTTAATATGTGTTTTGTAATCATTACAATACGACCTACTTCACAAGCTTGTTGTGAAGACCAAGTGAACTAATAAATGTGAAAGAACTTTAAAAAAGTATAGCACAATATTATTCAGTCATAAAAAGGAATGAAGTTCTAATACATGCTATGAAATGAACAAACCTCGAAAACATTATGCTTAGTGACATAAGCCAGACACAAAAGGACAAATACTTTATGATTCTACTTTTATCTGAGGTACTTAGAGTAGGCAAATTTACAGAGACAAAGTAGAACAGGGTTGGGGGAAAGGGAGAGTGGGGAGTTATTGCTTAGTGGGTACAGAGTTTCTGTTTGGAAGGACAAAAAAGTTCTAGAAATAGATAGTAGTGATGGTTGTACAACAATGTAAGTGTATTTAATACCACTGAATTGTATACATACAAATGGTAAATTTTAAGTACAGGAGAAAGGAAATGCTAGGTTTATGTGCTATTTTCAACAAAAATAGCACCACCAACATTCAGAGTAAGACAGAAACAAATCAGAACATTTTATCTGCTGTGGTTGTTTAAACTGTACTTATATTTGCAGAACTTTGTATATTAACAGGACAAACATGTATATTTTAAAACTAGTAAATTTTCAAAAGAGGGAATTAATCTAGGGTTGGTATTATGATTGTCCTAAGATCTGGAATCTGGACAGCTGGACAACCTTCTATAAAAAGAAGTCTAACAATTATGTTTCATTTTTGACCTTAGATTAGATCCAAGATGGGTCTCCTTTTACCAAGTGTTCCTCTCTAGTAAATTGTTGTCTACTTTGGAGAAATATACTTTTGTTTGAGAATAATATCCTAATAAGCATGTAAAAATGGATATACAAGCTCCTTCACACAGAGACAAAAAGTTCAGCATTTAGAAAATTATGCTTAAAAAATAGACTACCAACAAAATCATAGAGGAGGGAATTTTTCTTTGGGCTTGGTGGGAACACACGTGGCTCACTGACCTGTGTTCCCTGGCTGTTGATGTCGATGGCATCACTCCACCCAGTTGTCATTTCATCCAGCAATTCTACTCTCAAAAGGAGGCTTGGAAGTAAGTCTTTGGTCTTGCAGTCTGGATAACTGGAAATCTGATGATATAGCTCATGATGAATTGAGCACTCAGAAGGAATTTTTTTGTAATAAACCTCAAACTTTGGAATATCTGAAATTTTAAAAAAGGCATACACAGACTTAGGTATTAAAGACAAAGACTTAGGGATATTAAACATAATATGGCAAAAAAACTTCTCAAGGAGGGATAAACAATACTTTTATTTAAATATTATTCACAGGATTACAGGTAACTACTAAATGAAAAACCTCCAGAAAAAGTGTAAGTTTGGTATTATTTAAATAGTATAATTTTATTTATACTTATATTTATATTTATACCTTTAATATTTTCCTTTATAAGCATTGTTACTGGACATCTATTGTGGAAAATTACTCGAGGACTAGGGTCTTCTGAGAGGGTTAAATACGTTACTCCAAAGTGTTCTTGATATGTCAGTGCTATGGCCCTGGAATAGAATCAAACCAAATGACAGAAATGGTTTAAAAAAATTGAATGCTTTCTCTTCTGGAACATGTTTATTTAGATTTACAATATTCAGAACTCTAAAACATCTTCTCTTTTATAACTCAGGGGAGATATTTTCCATAAAAAGGAGTCTATCCTCTCATTTAATAACTGCCATACACTAATTACAGACTTATTCATTTTTTTCTTATAATAATAGTAACATATATTTATCATTAAATATTCAAAAAATGTGAAAAATTATTTAAAGGAAAAAAAACCCATAACTCTACCACCCAAAGAGAACTATAGCTAACCTTGTGCTAACCTTTCCTGCTGTTCTTTTTTCCCCCTCTATGCATATGTGCCTTAAACTCTTTAGACAAGGTACCTTCTTCTTCCTCAAAAGTGCCTGGCAAGTTTTAGTAAAGGGGGAGCTGACCTGCTTTTAGAAAGAATACTAGAGAATTTGGGTGCTTGCTCTTTTCTATTGTAAAGGGAGGTGGGCTCATAAAGTTTGTCGCCAATTTTCACAAGATCATCACACCTTACAGGGTCTATGTTTTGACTATCAGAAATAAAGCTGTATAACTTGGAGTTAGAAAAACAGCTGTGTAAGTATAGGTTGCCCTCTATGATGAGGAGAGAGGAATTTTCCTGGTTAGATCTATAGACTACCAGTTTTTCACATCAAAGCAGGAAAAAAATTCACTTTCCAGTCTAAATTACATGGACTAATTATCAAAATTAATCAAGGAAATCAGATAATTTGCCAAATGTGGCCCGTAGTTTATGCTGATTAAAAGGGGTTTATAATGCAGTAAAGAATTTCCCATTTGCCATCCATCCCATTTGCCAGCGTGAGCCTCCCCAAAGACTGTATTCGTCTGAAATGCCAAAGTGAATTGTCCATTAGCATTTGGTGAAAGTGCATTAGTGACACCATCAAATGTGCACTGTTGGATTGAGGGAAGGAAAGAGATGAGAAGATGGGACAGCAGGAAGTAAATTCATCTTCGGAGTACAGTTCTTGGATTAACAACAAAGTTTTTTTCCCCAGACTAATTGTGAAAGAGCTGGGCAAGCCAACCTCAGAGAATTTCTTTTTGACGGGCAAGAAAGCTGGAGGCCAGATCTGGAGTATAGTACTTTCGATCTAATATCTACCTTAGTATTTATAGGTAAGATTAAATTATACTATAACTCTTAAAATTTTAAACTTAATTTCCAAATAAAGTTTTGTTTCAAATTTTTTTCAGTTTAAAAAATAAGTTTTGTTTTACAGATGTAAGTTCACATAGTTTTCAAAAAACTCCCTTAAACTTGCCACACTTAACCAGAATATAAGGAATAACCACTCCTCTACAGCGTTAGGGATGAAAAATGTTTGTAAAATCAAGATGCTTGTGAATATTGTGAAAGAAGGGGGGATGTGTGTAAAGAACAGAACCTTACCATTATGGATAACTCAAGTTAGGCTGCTATTTTTAAAAATATTACTATTAAAAAATCTCTGTATATATGAAAACAGTTAGCATGGCTAAAATCTCAAATATGAGTCTATAAATTCATAATCATAAAAACAATGTACCTCTCATAAGGTCACAATATGTTTTCTTTTGTAGTTGTTATATATACTACAAATAAGTTATTCCTGACAGCTGCAGAAAGGACGTACTGCATGCAAAACAACCACAAAATAGAAGTCCAGTATGAACAAACCATTACATGTCTCTGGCTTGACTCTGTGGTTGTTCTTTGCATAATTGGTAATCGGTAATTGGAGCAACTTGCGTGCAGGAACAACCACAGAAAAGAGTCTTTTGTGACTTGTGTTTATTTAAGTTATCTCTCTTAATGACTTTTTGAGGAAAATTCCATTTGGAAGTAAAAGTAAAATACAGGAAAAGAAAAAGGTTTTCCAACTTGAATTTCTCATATTTTAACCCTTATTTCTCATCGCTTTGTGGAGGCCCCAAATTCATAAAAGGTGATCTTTTCATTAATGATGTACTGCTGTTATTCTATGGTACTAAGACCATCATTCCCTGCCCGCCCCCAGTATCACTGGGACAACCCATATGTGATCATGACATTTGATCAATTGTATACAATGTCTAGAAGTCATTAAAAAGAAAAGTGAAGCCTAGTATTACATGTGAGGAGCACTGCAACTATTCTGTCTCTCTTGGTATCTCGATGAACAGCCACACTGACAAACAACGAGGAAAGGCATTTACATATATGTAAAATACCTGGTACAGAATCCATTTTCCCTAAAATTCCCAAAGGGCACTGCCACACTCTGTCTAGGAAACTCTTGTCGAACGATAGCTGGCAGGCTCCAGCACTGTGAGCTGTCGGCACCTGCGGCAGGAGAAAGGCCCAGCAAGATCTGTTTCTGAAGCAAGGATGTGTCCAGCACTGACTGACTGATGTCAGGCATTAAGTCCCAGCAAGGTAGGGAGCTGGACTTCATAGCAGGCGGCTCTCCACCTGGGCAAATGCTAAAAGTAGCACTGTCTGGAACATGAAAATACTGAAAAAAGAAAAGACAATGCAGAGAAAGCACATTAACTGAAGTAATACAGCAAAGTTAAGCTTTTTTTTTTTTTTTTTTTTTTTTTTACTGGTTTTCTTCAGGCAGCAATTCCTCCAGTTACAAGGTCATCCCAATGTGGTAAGAAATCCCAAATTTTCTTTTTTTTAAAATTTATTTATTTATTTTTTAATTTTTATTTTTTTTAATTTATTTTTTTAATTTCAGAATATCATGGGGGTACAACACTTTGGCCATACACATTGCCCCTGTTCTGCCTGTGTCAGAGCCACAATCATGGTCATCCCCCAAACTGTGCTCCCCACATCCATTCAGTGAGAGTTTTTCCCATCCCTTCCACCCCCCTCCCGCCCGCCCGCCCTCTGATGAATGTTATTGCCCTGTGTGATGTAAGTGTTCATCAGTTAGTGCCAGTTTGATGGTGAGTACCAGTGGTGCTTGTTTTTCCAATCCTGTGACACTTCGCTTCGAAGAATGGGTTCTAGCTCCAACCAGGATAATACCAGATGAGTTAATTCACTGTTGTTCCTTATTGCTGAGTAATACTCCATGGTATACATATACCACATTTTATTGATCCACTCGTGTATTGATGGGCACCTGGGTTGTTTCCACATCTTTGCAATTGTGAATTGTGCTGCTATGAACATTCGAGAGCAGATGTCTTTATTATAAAATGTCTTTTTTTCTTTTGGATAAATACCCAGTAGTGGGATTGCTGGGTCAAATGGTAATTCTACTTTTAATTCTTTGAGGTATCTCCATATTCTTTTCCATAGAGGTTGTACTAATTTGCAGTCCCACCAGCAGTGTATGAGTGTTCCTACCTGTCCACATCCCCGCCAACATTTGTTATTTGGGGATTTTTTGATATGAGCCAATCTCACTGGAGTTAAGTGATATCTCATTGTGGTTTTGATTTGCATTTCCCTGATGATTAGAGAAGTTGAGCACTTTTTTATATGTTTGCTGGCCATTATTCTGTCTTCTTTGGAAAAGTTTCTGTTCATGTCCTTTGCACATTTTTTAATAGGGTTGTTTGATTTTTTCTTGTTGATTTTCCTAAGTTCTGTATAGATTCTGGTTATCAGCCCTTTATCAGAGGTGTAGCATGCAAATATTTTCTCCCATTCTGTAGGTTGTCTGTTCACTCTAGTGATAGTTTCCTTGGCTGTGCAGAAGCTTTTCAATTTGATCAGGTCCCATGTATTTATTTTTGTTGCTGCTGTGATTGCGTATTCTCAGAAAGTGGCCAGGTCGGGGACATGGGAATATTAGGCATCCTGTTCCCATGAGAAAGCCCTAATGAGACAATTACAAGCAGTGAGAGCAGGGTCTTCTTTTCTGGGCATCATGAAACATTATAGAGCTGGGGTGATTTAAAAGGTGATGCAAAGTTCTCATTGTCCCCCAGGTATTACAAAAATCCCAATGCCATAGGGGTAGAAATGCCACTTGCTGGGAAGGACTCCTCTTGGACAGGAGGGCTGCGCTGAAAGAGTATGACATGCTGGGGGCTACTGGGAGAGGATCTGAATGAGACAGAACAGTGAACTGGGAGCTCAGAAAACAAATGAAGTTAAGGCTCATCCTGAGGGAGGAGCACACTCTGATTCCATCCCCTCAGAAGGAATTCCACATTGTTTCTGACACATTAGAGGGTCTCAGAATTTTACACTTAGAAAGGACCTTTAGAGATAATTTATTTGAATCTCCTCCTTCACAGCTGAGGAAAGTGCTTTCCAGAGAGCCGATGACTCGTCCAATATCACAAAGCCAGTAAGTGGCATAGCCCAGGCAGGAGCCAGGTTTTCTTCTTCCAAGTCTGGTGTTTTTCCCACTGTCCTACAGTCTCCTTGAGTGGCTAGGGATTATCATGTCTTTTTAAAAAAGTCCCATACCTGCCTGAAGCAGGGTCAGGGTTGAAAAGGGGGACACTCCTCAGCTGTAGAGAAGAAACGAGGCCATCCCCTTCTCTCCAGGAAGCTGAGGCAGTCAGGAGTTCTGTGTGATGTTGATGTTTCAGTTGCTGCTGGCTACTATCCTTTACTGAGTGCCTATCCCTTTTACTTATATTACCTCATTTAATCCTCACAAGAAATCTTGCAAGGAATGCAACATCATGCCCATTTTACAGAGGAGAAAATGTCAGTATGGAAAGTCTCGACCCAATCAATGTCTCAGGAAACCCTGGTGGTGGTGGGGAGAAGCAGGAAAATTATTAGGACACACGTTGATTCTCTTGCCACATCCTCACCTACAATGCAAATATTGTTGACTTTTGTTCCCCAACTGGATACTTCTAGTCACCTATTTATTTTATCAATACTTCAATGAACCAGGATGAAATTCTATTGTCTGGACATATCTGTCAATAGAGTTGTCCCTTGGTATCCGTGGGAGATTGGCTCCAGGACACCCCCCAATACCAAAATCCAAGGATGCTCAAGTCCCTGACATAAAATGGCATAGTATTTGCATATAACCTATGCACATCCTCCACTATACTTTATTTTTTTACTCTTTTTTATTTTTAATTATTATGGGTACAAAAAGGTTGTATGTATTAATATTTATAGGGTAATGTAATATTTTGATACAGGCATACAATGTGAATTAATCAAATCAGGGTAATTGGGGTATCTAACACCTCAGGCATTTAACATTTCTTTCTATTAGGAACATTCCAATTCCACTCTTTTAGTTATTTTAAAGTATATCCTAACTTATTATTGATTACAGTCACTCTGTTGTGCTATCAAATATTGCTTATTCTATTTAACTATCTAGCTATATTTTTGTACCCATTAACCATCCCAACTTTATCCTCCACTCCCCACTACTCTTCCCAGCCTCTGGTAACTGTCATTCTATTCTCTGTGTCCATGAGATCAATTGTTTTTAATATTTTTGAGATTTGTCTTTCAGTGCCTGGTGTATTTCACTTAACATAATGTTCGCCAGTTCCATCCATGTTGTTGCAAATGGCAGCATTTCATTCTTTTTGTGGCTATGTAATATTCCATTGTGTACATATACCACAATTTCTTTATCCATTCATCCACTGATGGACACTTAGGGTGACTCTAAATCTTGGCTTTTGTGAATAGTGCTGCAATAAACACAGGAGTGCAGATATCTTTTCCATATACTGAATTCTCCTCCTTTGGATATACCCAGCAGTGGAATTACTGGATCATATGGTAGTTCTATTTTTAGTTTTTTGAGGAACCTCCATACTGTTTTCAATAGTGGTTGCACTAATTTACATTCCCACCAACAGCGTACGAGGGTTTGCCTTTCTCCATGTCCCCACCAGCATTCATGATTGCCTGTCTTTTTAATTGAAGCCATTTTAGCTGAGGTTGAGATGTTATCTCATTGTAGTTTTGATTTGCATTTCTCTTATGACTAATGATGTTGAGCATCTTTTCATATACCTGTTGGCCATTTGTATGTCTTCTTTTGAGAAATGTCTATTCAGATCCTTTGCTCATTTTCAATTGGATTATTTGATTTTTTCCTATTGAGTTGTTGGAGCTCCTTATATGTTCTAGTTATTGATTCCTTGTCAGATGAGTAGTTTGTAAATATTTTCTCCCATTCTGTGGGTTGTCTCTTCCCTTTGTTGATTGTTTCCTTTGCTGTGCAGAAGCTTTTTAGCTTGATATGATCCCATTTGTCCAATCTTGCTTTGGTTGCCTATGCTTTGCCTCCCGTATACTTTAACTCAGCTCTGGATTACTTACCTGATACAATGTAAATGCTGTTTAAACAGCTGTTATACTGTATTGCTTTTTTATCTGTATTATTTTTTACTGTTGTATTGTTATTTTTCATTTTTTTTCCTGAATACTTTTGATCTGTGGTTGGATGAATCAATGGATGTGGAACTCGAGGAGACAGAGGGCTGACTGTACCATAACACGTTGTAAGCTTAAAAAGTATAAGAATTTCATCCTATTTGATTATTCTAATATGATTTTTAGGAGCTGAAAGTAAGGAGTAATAATAAGTGCAGACAAAGGTAAAGAAAGATAATACTTTCCTATACGATAGTTTCAATAGCATAAAACGACAGCATACCATTTAGCATATTCTGTTTTTAAGTTCTTTTAAAATCTCTCCTTACTCTCTTAAAATATAACTGTTCATTCCAGTTGTACAAAGAACTGAATCAAAAATCCCACAGAACATTCTTGGATTTATTTCCACATATTCTGCCATTGAGATATTAACATAAATGATCTGGAATATTTTCACATTTACTCTCCTTATAGATACAGAGCTCACTGCTCCCAGATCCATGGCTCAGTTTGGGTCCTAGCCTTCTGCCCACTTGGCTCCTCTACACACTGCAGCCTGTGAGGCAGATGTGCTTTTTCATGCGACCTGGGAGCAGGTCCTCGGGACTACTTCTCTGTTAGTGGGGCTTTAGCGGGCATGTTAGAGTACTGGGGTAGAGCCTCTGAGCAGGTGGGGTGCAGGCAGAATCAATCCAGCAGTGTGTCAGGATCTGCTGCTTTGCAGGACTTCTGCTCATTAATTACCTTGAAAGCAGTGACCATGACATCCATGGTTCTAATTACAGAAAAGTAAATGAATTCCTCTTTACCTATATTAAGTGTTAGCTTTTTATTTGCTCTATATTAAAAAAAAAAAGTCGATCCTATTTATTGTTACTTTATCCAAATGTAGACAGAACAATCATCTTATGAACTGCTTACCTCCTTTCCAGAATGGGGATTGGAGACACATAACTGTGGTTTATAAAATATTTGATATGGTGTATTATTGATTATTGTAGTCTTGTCTTCAATCTGAATAATTTGTATACCTTGCTGTACCATGGAGGAAATGCAGAATTGACATAACTGCAAGATGATTGAGAAAAGAGCAATTTTGAAAATATTATAAGTCATATAAAAATCTCTTGAGTCTTCCTAAAATGTTATTTTATCTATTGGTTTGCCCAGGACAGAACCAATTTTACCTTCTTCCAGAGTATTTAACTGCAATCCCTTTCAGCCTCAAAAATGTCCTGGTCCCTGTCAGTCTTTACACAATAGGCACTTTAGCAAGCCAGTTACTTTTGCTGCTATTGTGTAGTGACAGACAAGAAACTTGTTTTCAGGTTATTTCACAAATTACCCCAGAAAATATTTATTTATAAAGCACTTATATGTAAACGAATACCACTCGTCTTACTATACAGAATTCCATCCAGCCTCCCTCCTCCTCCTCCTCATGCTCGTCATAGCAGCTGTGTCGCTCAGTGCCTTTTATGAACCAAGGACAGTTCTGAGAACTTTAATAACGATGATGATGAAGAAAACAATGACTGACCTTCATATACTGCAATATTTTGTGTTCCACTTGTTTTAAGTACTACTTTATATTAATTCACAATATCCTCAGAATACCTACACGGGGGAGTTACCATTACCCCATTTTACAGGAGAGGAAAGTGAGGCACAAAGAGGTTAAGTACCTTGCCCAAGATCACAAAGATAAAGAAGGTCTATCCGGGGTTGGAACCCACGCAGTCTGGCTCTACAGTGCTGCTCTTAACCACTGCATGTATTGTCTCATTACCCCACCACCTTATATGAGGAACTAATGCTCAGGGAAGATGCTACTTGCCCAAACATACCCATCTAGTAAGTGGTAATGTCAGAACATCGGTTCTCAAAGGGTGTTCTAGGGACTCATAGGAAGTCTCTGGGCATGGGGTTCCAAGGTCAAAACTATTTTTGTAATAACACTAAGATGCTATTTATCCTTTCCACTCTAATTCTCTCATGAGTGTATAGTAGAGTTTTCCAGAGGATTTATGACATGTGATGTCATTACTCTGAGGGCTAATGGAATATATGTTTGTATGTTCTTTTTTTTTCCCCAAAGGGCCTTTAATTCAAGATGTATATTCTTATGTTTTAAAAATTTCTGTTTTAATTTCTAATTTGATAAATACTGATATAACCCACAGAAACAAAAAGTCTTTGGGGGTCCTCAATACTTTTTAAGATTGTATAGGGGTCCTGAGACTAAAGAGTTTGAGAGTTACTACCAAAGAATAATGGGACATCAGTATATTTTCTGAGAGTTTATTCACTCATTCACATTTATTCAGAACTTGCTGTGGCCACTTTGTGAAGTGCTATAAGTACTGGGTGTTGACTGAATATTATAACATTTTTTCCAGGTTTTGATGATAGTTCTCAACTTACAACTATTTGACTTTGGGTGATTCATGCTTACAGCTCTTTGCCATTTACACCCATGTTACAGTACTTTGGCCAGAAAACCATAAACATGTGTTGCCCAGACAACTTTGAGGAAATGGATACCAGCCTTGAATACTGAAGAAAGACCAACTTCTTTGTATCAGGGAAATTTATTCTTTAAAAAGTCACCAAATGACCCTAACTTTTCTCAAAAGCCTCTTCAAAGATGCCTGTCAAAAATCTAACTTCTCTTCAGTAAAAGGCCATTCTGAATTCTACTACTCTGATGAAGTATCCCTTCTTTTTCTGATTTGGGACAGCTAAAATAATGAAGAATAAATACAGCATGAAACTTCTACATGGCACACTATGATATTACCCTTTCACACATATAATTTAATGTGTTTAGTTATTATATTATTCAGCTAATTGCTAATGTAAACTAGCTAACAGCTCATTTTCATAGACCAGATTCATACTGAAAAGTACACACTATTTATATTTAGTTAAATAACTGATTAAGTATGTTTTCTGTATCCATATCTCTAAGCACCAGCCCTCTGATCAAGCATACAACTCCGTCTTATAACACTCCTTCTATGGGAAAATCAGAATTGACCCCCATCATTTTGCTCAGGATGCCCTTTCCAGCAATATAACCTTTGCTAGAGGAGCCTTTGTCCTTTTACTCCATGCTCAGAATGTTTAACTCTTCTTCCTGCTCTAAAAAAGGAGGCCAAGTACAATTTGTGGATATTTTGGAATACATTCATTCCTTCCCTCCCCCCGACATACTATAAATCAAATAGCTGCTGAGTGTTCTGAAATAGAACAATTATTGGATAAATTATGTGACACAGCTTTTATCACTGGTAAAGGAAAAAAACACTGTAAAACAGAGAGGTCTAAGAAGTTCAGAAATCAAGTGTTTCACTGTTATAAATTGTTTAGAACAAGTAATACCAAAAAGGGATTAGAAAGAAAAGGGCAGATTAATTTTAAACAGGTTAAGGGGGTGGCATACTATTTCCACTGAACCACACAGACTTTGATCTTACCTTCTGATGTCCTGGGAAAGCACCCAGTCTTATTTCAGCATCAACAAATCCTTCTTCGTCTAAAGTCACAACTTCCCCATTACCTCCATCTTTCCACCTTGGAGATGTCAGGTTGTGGACCAGTTTAATCGCTACTGACTTGTGCACAGTGTTTGTATTTGCCCAGTATATTCCAATTTGAAAAGCTTCCTGGAAAAATAATGCCTCAATTATAAAGTATTTTTCTTAACTTTGATTTTTTCACTTCAATCCTCAGGAATTTTTTTTTCATATTATATAATAAGTCTACTATGGCAGTCAAATATCCCTCCTTTTTTTTTTTTTTTTGAGACAGGGTCTTGCTCTATTGCCTGGGCTAAAGTGCATCATAGCTTGCTGCAACCTCAAACTCCTGGGCTCAAGTGATCCTTCCTCTTCAGCCTCTTGCGTAGGTGGGACTACAGGTGCGCACCACTGTGACCAGCTAATTTTTATAATTTTTGTAGAGGTGGGATCTTGCTATGTTGCTCAGGCTGGTCTCAAACTCCTGGCCTCGAGTGATACTTCCGCCTCCACCTCACAAAGTGCTAGGGTTACAGGTATGAGCCACTGCGCCTGCCCATTTTTTTGAGTAATAACAACATAAATTTTATTTTGGTTCCCGATGTCTCTTTTGATTCACAATAGAATTCATATTTATGGAGGGGGGGGAACCAAATCCAAACTGTGATTACCCTGTAAACACCAAAGGCTTAAAAATGGAAGGTTTCACCTCATTTGACAAGAGAATAATATGCAACATTAGGTCCATACAGGTTAACATTCCAATTCTGTAAGGTAACATCACCTGATTATTTAAAAAAAGAAAGAAAAAAATGCAATTGAATAAAGATGTTTATGGACTGGAGCTCAAAAAAGGACTCTGAAATTATTCTCTATTAGAAAAACATTTTATTTAGGAGTTCCTTTCACTCTATTTTCTTAAAATAATAGATTTATGTGTCTTCTTGAAGCAGACTGGCCTTATAAAGAAAGTTATTTTGTGACAGAATATAAAATCTTCCTGTGATAGTTTGTTTTGCAATTAGGTTTTTCTCCCTGTGTCAAGAATGATTCTATGTTGTTATAATCAACAACTGGGTAGACATCTGTAATTATGCACATCCAAGTCCACTTACAAAGGAAAAGAGGCCCTGATAAAACCAGTTGCCCAGAAATCCTCAACATCTTGCAAATCTCTGATAATTTCCAGAAGAACAGCAAAGAATATCTAGGGGGTGGGTTAGCATATAATATGGCTCTATGTCCTTAATATATATGGGGTAGACCAACCTTAATGCTTGTCAAATATCCTGTACACAATGGAAAAGAGGAAGTAATAGTATAAGTTATCAAATTTAATGATAAGCATGAATAGTGCTGATGGTTAAAAAAAAAAGACATCAGAAAAGTCTTTGAATATCAAAGAACATTCCACATCCCTTACATATGCATCTAAGAGGACAGTTTTCTAAAACTGATTCATTTTGTTAAGATCATAAATGCAACCTCAGAATAAAATCTAGTTGTTGAGAGAAAAGAATTCATATTAGTTTAAAAAGTTATAATACCTGAAAATTTGGAGGAATAATAATTTTTCCAGCACGAATCTGTAGAACAATCTTCTCTCCTTCAAATAGCCAGAGGTCCCATTTGGATTGATTGATAAGCAGGGCCCAGGGTATAAGTTCTATCAACAAGGTTCTAACATATGGCTTCCAGATTGACAGCTTCACTCGCATCGGGCTATCCCACTGACTCAGCTGTTCATTCCTGTTCCAAACACCACATCCAAGAGACTCAATGAAATATGATGACTTCAGTATTCATGAACTATGTTTAAGGATTCCAGACACACAATATTCCTGTATGAAACCTCTTCACACTAGAATCATCCAATGCTGAATTTGAATACAGGAGAAAGCAACTTTTCATGAAATTATGTTCTAAATTGTGAGTAAAGAAATCTACAAAATATACCTACTAGATAATAAAAGGTAAGAATCTGACAGATACATGTGCACACCTTTCTTTTCTTTTGTTTTTTTTAAGACAGAGTCTCACTCTGTTGCCCTGGGTAGAGTGCAGTGGCGTCATTGTAGCTTACTGAAACCTCAAACTCCTGGGCTCAAGTGATCCTCCTGCCTCAGCCTCCCAAGTAGCTGGGACTACAGGTACGAGCCATGGCACCCAGCTAAATTTTCTATTTTTAGTAGGGATGAGGTCTCGCTCTTGGTCAGACTGGCCTCGACTCCTGAGCTCAAGCAATCCTCCCTCCTCGGCCTCCCAAAGTGCTAGGATTATAGGCATGAGCCACCACGCCCGGCGTGCATACCTTTCTTTATACCACTTATGGGATCTGATATTTTTGTGAACAGTCATTTTTTTTTTAATTAAAAAAAATTTTTTTAGAAACAGGGTCTCACTCTGTCACCCAGGCTGGATTGTGGTGGCAGGATCATAGCTTACTGTAACCTCGAACTTCTGGCCTCAAGCAATCCTTTTACCTCAGCCTCCCAAAGTGCTAGGATGAGAGATGTGAGCCCAGCCCATTTCTTAATGTTGAGAAATGTTTGCAGAAAAAGATTGCTGAAGAGCATTACCTGTCAGAGTCCTTCTTATTATAGGGCCATATGGGTTGAAGAGACCTTTCTGGCCCGTAGAATTCGTCCAGGATTTGACTAACTGTGCCTCCAGGGTGCAGCTTAGTGGCTATTTGCTTAATGAGGGATGTTGAGATGGGAACCGCACAATCTGAAGGATCATATTCTTCTCTAGGAAATGGAAAGAAAAAAGAATAAATATCAGATTTCTAAAGTGGTCTACAATTTATTGGGGAATAATCTAACTACAAATGTACAATATTACAGACCAACACTTTTTTTGTGAGGTTGAGTCCATTTTTTTTTCCATTTATGGCACAGTTTTTGGATGATCTGGGCTCTGGCTTTTCCTCCTTTTTCCCTCTACCCGCTAATTCTTGGTTGAGATCTCTAGTCATCTCTTCTCCCACTAGAGAAATGGTGTGTCAACGAAATCTAAATTAAATTTTCTGATGATCCCTCTTGGTTATTTCTAAGCTTAATAAGAAAGGCTGAATTTTATCTAAAACTATAAAAGAGAATAAGAGAACACTAAGCAGGGCAATTTTAAAATAACATTCTCATAGGATAAGAAATCATAAAAAAACTTCATCCATGCTCCCCTTCCTCCCCAACAGTACAAAGTTACTTTTCTACTGAATTTCTTTTAGGAAAATGTAAGGATTTTTCTAGTACCTTGCTTGAAATGTTAGGTGATGTACAAGGTCAGGTTCTATGTTTTGCAGTGGTTTTTCCTGTCCTTTTCCTGGAATAACTTGTGTTTCGCTCAATCCCAGACTCCTTTTCTCCAAATGGATGATAATGGGGTCTGGAAGATGACTCCTCATGATAAAGAGAGGGCTGAACACAATCTATAAAAATAAAAGGACAGAACAACTTTCATATTTGCTTTGTTGCAGTATTCCAGCTGTTTGATGCTGAAACAAACTTGTAATAAATCTCTTCCCTGGGTCACTCTGACCTTAATTTATTTCAGAGCAGGAAAGGTCGGAGTCATATACCATATTTTAGGATTGGGAAAACACTCACCATTCGTTGTTGCACTTGAGAGTTGGGTTCTAAAGTCAAAACTGTGCACCAGACATAAATAATGGAACTGTTTGAAGATGGCACCTGCACATGAGATAGAAAAGGGTCCTATTAAATGCTAAACAGTTTCCTAATTAATCAAAATAAGGCACAGCTATAATATCAGTTTGGAAGATAAAAAAGTTTAAAGTTATAGAAAAAAAGCCATTAAAAAAAAGGAACAACTAAGCAAAAACAGACTTCATTATGGCATAAAGCGAATGTGCAGTGAGTTGATGGAGCTAATTCTTTCCACAAAAATGAAGGGATTTGTATAAGGACAGACTGATATAAGACTGAATGGCAGAATGGAAGAGAGAATTTGTCCTTAAGGGAATAAAAGCGACGCCGGTGGAGACTGAGGAAGAGGTAAGAAGAGACGGACCGTCACATGGGTCCTCTGGTGAGGAGACACCACCCCACAGTCCCCACACCCCATGCCTCATGCACCAGAGTGTTTTTCAAGATATAACTCACTTCCATCTGGAAAGGACAGAGTCCTGGCTACAAGAACTACAGGAACTAATACAAATGTGTTGTGGGAAGGGAGGGAACAGTTTGAGAAGTACTATTCAAGGCCATTCTATACTATTTCACATTGCCCCCATTTTGTATGTGTCACTTTTTAATAAATTAAGTGCTGTGTCAAATAAAGAGCATACTGAGAAAATTTCAATTTTAAAGCTGCTCTCTTCTAGATTGTACTACTTCTTATACCTGAATAACAATGCTGTGCTCAGGGGCTTTGGATTCTAGGCACACATCTCTTGACCAATCTTCATCTCCTTTGGCCTTCACACATAACTCTGTCAGTTCGTTGTTTTCTAGTATGTATGAAGGCAATTTCTGTTTGGCTGTGAGGCAGTCAAAATGTTCTCGAACCACAGCTTGTCCATCTTGACCAATGTAATGCTGAACGACTTTTAGTTCTATGCTTTGAGACAAGTAACTACAGATGATCTGTCTTCCACAGATGATAATCTAAAAGACAATAAATAAATAAGGTTCATCAATTCAGACTTCATTAGTTGGAAATACATAATAATTCAGAGTGAACTATGCTGATGTTTATGAAAAGAAAATGAAGTCATTAGCTTAGATAGTAAAAGAAGGAAAAAAGACTCGAAGTAAAGAATAAATTTTGCTTTAGTCATGTTGAGTCTGTAGTATTCATAGGGCAGACAGGTAGGCAGAATTCACTGTCCAGCTAGAAATACTGGTCAGGTGCTTGACAGAGAGGGTGGAGCTGGAGATAAAGACTTATGAAAGAAAAGCCTTACAAATATGCTGAGAGAAGATGGTTTGCCTGGAAGAGAGTGTGGAACCTCAAACCCAGAAATTGACCAATACTTTAGGGGCAGACTCAGGGTGAGAAGACAGAGAAGGGGCCAGAGAGCACAGATTTGCTAAAACCATGATAGAAGTGACTGCCCAGGAGGTGGTTAATCCTGTCAAATAATATGGATGTTGAAAAGGTTGAGAATTGAAAATAAGCATTTAGCTCTGGTAACTGACAGGGCAATTATGACCAATCTGTTCCTTGGAGCTGATTTCCAAGGGTTCATTGTACTCTTATCCAGTAAGAAGTATCTGTATAAACTACTAATACAAACACTCTTTAACTCAGATACTTAATTGTATTTCATTTTTTTCATGTTTTTCTACACTGTAAAGTTGTATCTTTATAAACACACAGAATTATCCACTAAAACCATGGATCATTCAACTTTGAACCCAGCTAAGAGTATAGATCATAGTAGGTATCAAGAAATGTTTTCCAGGCCAGGCACGGTGGCTCATGCCTGTTATCCTAGCACTTTGGGAGACTGAGGTGGGAGGAGTGCCTGAGGCCAGGAGTTTGAGACCAGCCTGAGCAAGAGCAAGACCCCATCGCTACAGAAAAACAGAAATATTAGCCAGGCATGGTGGTGTGTGCCTGTAGTCCCAGCTACTTGGGAGGCTGAGACAGGAGGATTGCTTAAGCCCAGAAGTTCAACGTTGCAGGTTGCAGTAAGCTATGATGAGGCCACTGCACTCCAGCCTGGGCAACAGAGCAAGACCCTGTCTCAAAAAAAAAAAAAGTTTTCTTCAATTGGTTGAATTTGAACATGCAAAATTTACTCTTCTGTAATGAATACTTTTAGAAGGCAAATCCTTCTGTAATATGCATATTCACCATGATTGGGGAAAATAGGACTTTCACTTACTAGATTTCCTATTTCTAATATTTTTTCAGATTATAAAATAATAACAATTTTATATATATGTGTGTGTGTGTGTGTGTGTGTGTGTGTGTGTATAGTATACTTCCAGGTCTAAGCATGCCATGGTTAATTTTAATGTATCAACTTGACTGGGTCATGGTATGCCCATTTAGTCAAATATTCTGAGTGTGTCTGTATGTTTCTTGTTAAGACTAACATTTGAATTGGTAGACTGAGTAAAGCAGATTGCCCTCCCCAAAGTGACTGGGCATCAGCCAGTCAAATGAAGACCTAATAGAACAAAAAGTCTGAGTAAGAGGGAACGCATTCTGCCTGAATGCTTGAGCAGGGACATTGGTCTTTTCCAGCCTTTGGACTTGGACTGAAACATCAAGCTCTATTTGGGTCTTGAACTTGCTAGATTTTGGACTGGAATTTACAAGCTAATCCTGGCAACTCCATTTTCCTTTTGCCAATGATTAGTTTAGGTAAACCTGGGACTGTTTTTGGCTAATAATATGAAAAGGAAGACTGGTAAAAGTCTCTTGGAAAGATTTTACTCCTTGATGATAAGGGAGACAATTTGAGAAGAGAAAGCCCTCTTTTTCTGCCATGGAAGATGTTATGAGGGGATGTATATAGCTTTTATTGCCATCTTGAGACAAGGAAGGCAAATTCAAGAGGTTGGCAGAGAAGCAGATACAGCACTGGGTTGCTTAGTTAACCAACACTGAACTGGCCTTCTTCCTTCTTGTTATGTCAGACAATAAATGTAAAATAGGAATAATAATATTATCTGCCTCATTAATTTGCTATGAATATTAAAAAGCATATTTTATAACTTCAAGCTGAAAGCCTCCTAATTGATACATTTTTCTATGTCATTAAGAGTACTCTGTAACCATCATTTTTAATGAACTAGTTACACAAATAATTATGAATAACTATTTGTGAATGAATTATTATTTAACCAAAACAAATCTGCTAGATTGATAGACCAAAAATTAAATGTCATTGTTGTTTTAATTTGCATTATTTGAATAGTGAGGTTTAGCATTTTCTTAAACTTTTATTTTCTATCTATTCATCTGAATTTTCTTTAGGAGCACATCTGTAAAACCAAGCTATGCTTAACTATTACATTTCCCCTAGATACTCCAGCCATTATAATCTTTTAAAACTATGCTTTCATAATAACAAACCATAAAAGTTAACTGAACTACGGTCCTAAATTAGCAAGCAAAGTTTTCTTTAGCATATGCCGGGGGTTACGAGACACTCATGGTAAGTCTTACGATGCCATAGCATCGCCTAACTTTAAACAAACATTTGAAATCTTTGAAGCAGTATTTAATTCTGTTCTTATTCTTGATGTGCCCAGGACTAGCAATATATGCACATGGCTCTTGCTTCAGAACCTTTGGACTCCAGGAGATTTAGAAGAGAATTTTGCTGTCTCTCACAGAAACCACAGAATCTTGGTAACCATCTGGGACTCACTTTGTTTAAAGACAAAGATCCTCTCGGTGGGTTTTTATAGTTTCATTTTCAACTAAAAAGCCTGTTAAGTAGGCTTTCAAATTTGATAAAAGAAAATCCTTAAAAGTGGCCAGAAAGGGAAGACTACTTAGATGAAGGAAAATCCACAATGGCCATCATTGGAGTGGTGTCTTTCATGGCTGCTCCAGTGCAGAGTTCAGGACAGCTATGTCTGCTTTTCTTCAAGGTGGCAAAACTTACAAGGCCTTTATTTTGAAAATTATGACTAGAATTTCAAGATTAATTTATCAGTTGAAGACAGCTACTTAATTTTTTTAAATGTAGGGTTTCTCTTTAATACACATTTCCACCTTTCACACTAATTCCCCTCCTTCCCCAAAGCCACAAAGATGTGTATTGATGATTTCCACATATGATTTTACTTAGCAGATTTCAGAACTCTTATTAGATCAGTGCCAAGAAGAATGGTGATATTAAAGAATAACTCCAGAGCACCAGATGCTCTGGAAAATGATATCTTAACTATGACTAAAAGTGTATGTATAAAGATAGAAATATACATACGTACACACATACATACATTTAAGTTTTTAGAGGCGTAAAGGTTTCTTCAATGAAGGGATGGGAAACATGGAAGCAAATATGTGCACATGAGTAGCTATACAATGTGCAATTTTCCTGAGAAATTTCACATGTGCTCAGTTTTCATTGAGTTGAGGAAATGAGAGGGGCATAGGAAAGGCAGAGTGCAGACAACCCAATGTCAATGTTAAAAACAGCACTAGCCGAAAAAGATAATATTGAAGCAGTATTGAGCATCTCGGTAATAAGGAGAAGTTTTAGACGAAAGAGAAAAAACAAACAGACAGACAAACACAGATCGGATGTGGGTCTGAAGGAAGGGTGCCAAGGCCTTTGGGAGACTCCACGGGAGGAAGTTGCAGTGCAGAGCAAGAAGGATCAAAGTGTCAGCAAAGATCAACCCCCAATAGGCTTGGAGTCCAGCGAGAAGGGTACGTGGAGTAGTTTGTTTCTCCCTCCCTTGCATCTCTGACAGTTGGTGGGTTTCTGAGCTGCTGGAGAGACTTTCTGCCCACATGAGCCCAGAGGCTGCTGCTGCCAGTGAGCTGGGAACTGCTGGTGGACAGGCCACCAAGCTTCCAGCCCCCTGGGACACTTCCCGCCCCCCGAGACCCGAGATGGACAGCAGGCGCCATAATGCTTCTCTGCCCACCGTGCACCTTTGTCCTCCCCCAGGAGCTTCAACTCCCCAGGTTTCGTCTCGCTCATTCCCACACAGACATTTTCCAACTCTGGCCCAGACTGCAGGAGCCACAGGGGTCCAGTTGGTCTTGGATGATCTGTGTGACTCCAGAGCCTGGACATTCTGGGCAGACTGCCTCCCGGAGAGAGGGCTGGAGACGACCAGAGTGCTAGCATTCCTCCAAACAGACACTTTTCCTCCCCTTCCCCTCCCCCACCCATGGCTGCCAAGAGAGACAACTGAGCCACCACACCGAGGCTTCCACAAAGAGTGGGGCTCAAGTGCTTCCTCTTGGGGTCCTGCAGTGGACTGAGGGGTACTTAGACTGTGAGCTCCCTGCCCACTGGCCCTCCCTGGTGCTGCTTGCCCAGCAGCTCCAACAGAGCAGGGCACGCCCCAAGGTGGGGGCCCATTGATGCTGCTTGGGTACCCCATGGGTAACTCAGGACCAGCGTGCTTCTCCCTGGTATGGTCAGGGATTGAGCTTCTTGGTCTTGGGAGGCGAGGGAGTCTGAGTGGGCAGATCTACGGGGAGAGTGCAATGTGGGTCCTAGCTGTGGTGTGCTTGCGTGGCACCCCTTCCCCCATGAGAGGGCTGCACTCTCAGCTCAGGCCAGGATCCTGGGCGGGGAATCTCCCAGCCCATGGCACAGTCATGCGGGAGCTTGGCTGGCTTGGGTTCCTGCCTGCTGGCAGATGCCAGGAAAAGACTGTGGAGCAGAGGAGCGGGGAGAGGAGCGAGGCCCACTGCAGACTGCCAGATTGTGAATCTCAGATGGACCCACCTCCACGAGCAGACTTTCTGGGGTCACTTCGGCCCCTCCCTCGTGGCTCTGCCCAGAAGCTGGGAGCAGACCTTTGACCACCACTGAAACAGATACCTTGCCAGCTTTGGTGGAGGCTGAGGGCAAGCTCACCCAGCCCAGCCCCACCAGCCACACTCCCCAACCTGCTCTACTGCGGCAGAGAATAAGGACTCACCTGGAAGTTCCAGGGCCCCAGCCACCACCTGGGGCATTCGAGTGCTTCTCCTGAGGGGGAGCAGTCACAGGACCGAAAAACAATATTGCAGCTTGTTCCTTCTGGCAAGCACCTCCTAGTGACAGGGAGGTCAATTTGCATGCCCTTTACAGCATTTACTGACTCAATTTTACAGGGTGTGTGGGAGACCAAGGAGTGGGAGCACCTACTCCTCCCCACAGAAAAACCACGCTACTGGATAAGGGCAGAAAGAACCTGGCCTGGGCCCTTAGCATACAAGCATTTAGCCCCCTCCCCTGTGAACAGCCCTCCCAGTTTGGAGAGCTTGTCCTGACCCTCATACCAGTGGCTCCCCCTAGTGGCCAGAAAAGCAACTTCTGGGCCCTGTTGAGGCTTTGCAAAGCCTTTCAGGTTCCCACAACCTAGCCACGAACTGCCTTGCTCCTCTCCCCACCTCAGTGGTGCAGGAGATCAAGAAACCCCCTGGGAGCTACAGGGTCCCTCCTAAAGCTTGGGACACTCAAGTAGTCGACCTGGGGGACCACAGTCTATCACAGACACAAAAGAACATCTCAGCAACTGGCTCTATCACACAAACGTCAACCAATGACAGGGAGAATGATATAGTTCATCATAGTGTCTTCCAACTCAAGCAAACAGTACACGGCTGACCCGCACTCACAAGTACCACCCACCATCACCAAGAGTAAGCTGGGGGACCTAACTCACTACCCACTGTTGGGAACAGGTGAAGACAGCAGGTCAGAGGTAACCCGAGAGGTACACCAAACCTGACAGAACACCCCATAGGCAACTCAGGATGAGCACTCCTCTCCCTGGCATGGTCAGGGATCACTCTTTGGGGACCCAGAGACAGGCCCACAAGTCAGGTCAAGCACCCCCAGGTCTCGACTAAGAGGTCAGATGAGAAGGAATCAGTGAAAGAACTCCAGAAACATGAAAACTCAGAGTGAAAGGACACCCCCAAAAGAAAACAATAACTCCCTATCAATGGATACCAACCAAAACGAAAAGACTGAAATGACAGATGAAGAATTCTGAATATGGATTGTAAGGAAGCTCAATGAAATAGAAAAGAAAATAGAAACCCAACACAAAGAAACCACAAAAACAATGCAGGAAATGAATACAAAATTCACTAAAGAAATTGAATTATTTAAAAAAAAATCAAATAGAACTTCCACAAATGAAAAATTCATTCAAGGAAATACAAAACACAGTGGAAGCCTAAAGAATCGGCTAGATCAGCCAGAAGAAAGAATCTCAGAGCTTGAAGACAACACCTTCGAGTTTAAAAAGTCAGTCAAAGAGAAAGATCTGAGAAACAAGAGGAACAAACAAAAGCTACAAGAAATATGGGATTACGTAAACAGGCCTAATATAAGAATCATAGGCATCCCTGAGGGCAAAGAAGAAAATACCCAAGGGTTGGAAAACCTATTTGAGGGAATAATTGAGGAAAATTTCCCTGGCCTTGCTAGAAATCTAGATATCCAAGTACAAGAAGCCAAAAGGACCCCTGGGAGATTCATCATGAAGAGGCATTCACCATGACACATAGTCATCAGACTTGCCAAAGTAAACATGAAACAGGCACTCCTATGAGCCGTAAGGCGAAAGCAGCAGGTAACTTACAAAGGAAAACACATCAGACTAACTACAGACTTCTCAAATGAGACCTTACAAGCCAGAAGGTTTTGGGGCCCCATTCTCAGTCTTCTCAGACAGAATAATGGCCAGCCTAGAATTTTGTATCCTGAAAAACTAAGTTTCTTATATAAGGGAGAAATAAAGATTTTTTCAGACAAGCAAACACGGAGGAAATTTGTTGAGACCAGACCTGCCCTGCAGGAAGTACTCAGAATTGCTTTATACATGGATCAGCACAATAGACACCCACCACTGTAAAATCACCCAAAAGCTAAACATCAGAGCCCAGACACCACAATGGCTCAAGAGGTAAAACAAAGCAATAAAGTTCTACTCAACAGGATGAACAGAAATCCACCCCACTTATCAATTCTTTCAATAAATGTGAAAGGCTTGAACTCCCCACTCAAGAGATTATAGGTTGGCTAAATGGATAAAAAAAATATAAGCCAAGTATGTGCTGTCTCCAGGAAATACATCGAACCCACAAAGACTCATCCAGACTTAAGGTGAAAGGATGGAAAACAATATTCCATGCAAATGGAAACCAAAAGAAAGCTGGTGTAACCATTCTCATATCAGAAAACATAGACTTCAAATCAGCAAAAGTAAAGAAAGATAAAGATGGTCATTATACAATGGTGAAGGGAACAATTCAACAACAAGACATAACAATCCTAAATATTTATCCATCTCACACAGGTGCACCCAGATTCATAAAGCAAACGCTACTTGATCTAAACAAAATGATAAACAGCAGCACCGTAAGAGCTGGGGACTTCAACACCCCACTGAAAGAACGGGACAGATCCTCCAAGCAGAAAATAAGCAAAGAAATGATGAACTTAAACAGAACTCTAGAACAAATGGGCCTAACAGACATTTACCCCAAAATCACTGAATATACATTCTTCTCATCAGCTCATGGAACATTCTCTAAGATTGATCACATCTTAGGCCACAAAACATGCCTCAACAAATTTTAAAAAATAGAAATTATACAACGTATCTTCTCAGGACACAGTGGAATTAAATTAGAAATCAATTCCAACAGAAACACTCAACTCCACACAAAGTCATGGAAATTAAACAACCTACTGCTGAATAGTTATTGGGTCAAGGAGGAAATTAAGATGGAAATCAAAAGATTCTTTGAAATAAATGACAAAGGGAACACAGTTATCACAATCTGTGGGATTCAGCAAAAGCAGTCCTAAGAGGAAAATTCATAGTCATAAATGTCCACATCCAAAAAACAGAAAGATCACAAACCAACAATCTAATGAATCATCTCAAGGAATTGGAAAAGGAAGAGCAAACCAATCCCAAACCCAGCAGAAGAAAAAAATTAACTAAGGTCAGAGCAGAACTAAATGAAATCAATAACAAAAGAATTATACACAAGATTAATGAAATAAAAAGTTGGTTCTTTGAAAAGGTGAACAAAATCGACAGGACTCCTTGCTAGATTAACCAGAAACAGAATAGAAAGGACTCTAATAAGCTCAATCAGAAATGAAAAAGGAGATATTACAACTGATACCACAGAAATACAAAATATCATCTCTGAATACTAAAAAAATCTCTATGCACATAAACTTGAAAACATTGAGAAAATGGATGAATTCTTGGAAACACACAACCTCCTTAGGCTAAATCAGGAAGAAACAGAACTCCATGCAGAAATAGAATATATCAAGTAATGAAATTGAATTAGCAACAAAAAATCTCCCCCCAAAAAAGTCCGGGACCAGATGGTTTCACAGCTGAATTTTACCAGACCTACAAAGAAGAACTGGTACCTACACTGCAGAAATTATTTCATAACATAGAGAAGGAAGGAATCCTCCCAAAATCATTCTATGAAGCCAATATCACGTTGATACCAAAGCCAGGAAAGGACACAACAAAAAAAGAAAACTATAGACTAATATCCCTTATGAATATAGATGCAAAAATTCTCAATAAAATCCTAGCAAACTGAATTCAGCAGCACATCAAAAAAACAATCCACCACGAACAAGTGGGCTTCATCCCAGGGATGCAAGGATGGTTTGACATATGCAAATCTATAAATGTGATTCACCACATAAATAGAAGCAAAAACAAAGACCATATGATTCTTTTGATAGATGCAGAAAAAGGATTTGACAAAATTCAGCACACTTTTGTGATAAGAACTCTTAACAAAATAGGCATAGACAGAACATACCTCAATATTATAAAACCCATATACGACAAACCCACAGCTAAAATCATACTGAATGAGGAAAAACCGAAAGCATTCCTGCTTAGAACTGGAACCAGACAAGGTTGCCCACTGTCACCATTTCTGTTGAACACAGCACTGGAAGTCCTAGCCAGAACAATCAGGCAAGAGAAGGAAATCAAGCATAGCCAAACGGGGAAAGAAGTCAAACTATTGCTCTTTGCTGATGATATGATCATCCATCTAGAAAACCCCAAAGATTCAGCCAAGAGAATCCTGAATTGATAAATAAATTCAGCAAAGTCTCAGGTTACAAAATCAACGTACACAAATCAGAAGCATTCCCATACACCAACAACAGTCAAGCTGAGAATCAAATCAAAGACTCAATACCTTTCATAATAGCAACAAAGAAAATAAAATACCTAGGAATATGTTTAACCAAGGAGGGGAAAGACCGCTACAGGGAGAACTACGAAACACTGAGGAAGAAAACTGCAGAAGATGTAAGTAAATAGAAAAACATATCATGTTCACAGATCAGCAGACTCAACATTGTTAACATGTCTATACTTCCCAAGTGATTTACAGATTCAATGCAATCCCCACTAAAATACCAAGTCATTTTTTGCAGATCTAGAAAAAACAATTCTACACTTCATATGAAACCAGAAAAGAACCTGAATAGCCAAAGCAACCTTAAGCAAAAAGAACAAATCAGGAGGCATCAATTTACCAGCCTTCAAGCTATACTACAAGGCTATAGTAACCAAAACAGCATGGTAGTGGCACAAGAACAGAGATATAGACCAATAGATCAGAACAGAGAACCCATATACAAAACCATCCTCGTATTGCCATCTGATCTTTAACAAAGCTGACAAAAATATACAATGGGGAAAAGAATCACTATTCAATAAATGGTGCTGGGAAAATTGGATAGCCATATGTATTAGACTGAAACAGGATCTGCACCTCTCACCACTCACAAAAATCAACTCACCATGGATAACTGACTTAAACCTAAGGCATGAAACCATAAGAATTCTAGAAGAAGAGGTTGGAAATACTCTTACAGATATCAGCCTAGGCAAAGAATTTATGAAGAAGACCCCAAAGGCAATCACAGCAACAACAAAAATTAATACATGTGACTTGATTAAATTAAAAAGCTTCTGCACAGCCAAGGAAAACAATTAATACAGCAAATAGACAACCTACAGAATGGCAGAAAATATTTTCATGCTATACATCTCATAAAGGGCTAATAAGCAGAATCTACAAAGAACTCAAGCAAATCAGCAAGAAAAAAATCAAACAACCCCATTAAAAAGTGGGCAAAAGATATGAACAGAAGCTTTTCAAAAGAAGATGGACTAATGGTCAATAAACATATGAAAAAATGCTCAACGTCTCTAATCATCAGAGAAATGCAAATCAAAACCACAATGAGATATCACCTAACTCCAGTGAGGATGGCTTTTATCAAAAAGTCCCAAAACAACAGATGCTGGCGTGGATGCGGAGAGAAAGGAACACTTATACACTGTTGGCAGGACTGTGAACTAGTTCAACCTGTTTGGGAAGTAGTATGGAGATACCTCAAAGAACTAAAAGTACACCTACCATTTGATACAGCAATCCCCCTACTGGGTATTTACCCAAAGGAAAAAAAAGACATTTTATAAAAAAGACACTTGTACTTGAATGTTTATAGCAGCACAATTCACAATCCCAAAGATATGGAAATAACCCAAGTGCCCACCAATACATGAGTGGATTAATAAAATATGGTCTATATATATACACCATGGAGTATTACTCAGCCATAAAAAATTGTGAACTAATACCTTTTGTTACCACCTGGATGGAACCGGAGATCATCCTCCTAAGTGAAGTATTGCAAGAATGGAAAAACAAACACCACATGTACTCACTATTAAACTGGAACTAAATCACCAACACTTATTTGTACATATGGTAGTAAAATTCAATGGAAATCAAGCAGGTGGAATGGGGGAGGAGGGAATGAATAAATTCACACCTAATGCATACAATGTGCACTATCTGGGTGATGTACACACTTATAACTATGACTCAAAATGTACAAAAGTAATTCATGTAACCAAAATGTTTGTACCCCCATAATATTCTGAAGTTAAAAAAAAAGAGCATTAGCCAATTCTCCATTATCCAGGGACATATTAATATGGTTAGGGTACATCAGGGATCGGCATACACTCACCTCCCCAAATGGGCCTTGGTAATTAGGCAGCTGTGGTTTATTGCAAACTTCCAGGCCCAGGTGGGGGATAAGGAAAGAAGCCAAGATATGAAGGAGGCAAGAATCTACGAAGCTCTTCTGAAGCTTGGTTCCTTTCTTCCTAACCTCGCCAACTGAGGAAATCCTATGTCTCTGATGTACTTTAACTAGATCTAATCTGAATGCCAGTTAAACTACCCTGACAATAAAAATTAAATCCAACTGAAAAAGACATTTAAAATTTGTGTGTGTTTGTGTCTGTGAGTGAGTAGGGGGTGGAGAGGGAGAAGGAGAGAAGATAAAACTTTGTGAGAATTTTTTAGAAATGTATTTTTCAAATGAACAACTTTTTTGATGTTTGATATACTGTTGCAATGTGTAATCTCTATGCAGGAACATTATATGTATTAATTTATCCCTGAAATTTAACATCATTCTTTGAAAATATATAATATTTATGCCAGAATGGGGCATTATTGTAGTAACACAAAAAAGTCCAACTAGTGTTACTTATGCCTGAAAATATTTTATTACCATAATTATAGCTAAATTATATCACATTGTAGCAGTGGAGCAGGCATGTTGTAAGCACACAAACTCATTCAATCCTCACACTAACTTCCTGAGGAAGGCACTATTACTATTTTCCTTTTACAGATAGGGAAACTGATTCACAAAGAGGTTAAATAACTTCCTGAAGATCACACAGCAGCAAAGGGATCCAGCCAGGTTGCCTATGATCTTAACCAACAGGATGTATCATTAAAACCCTTTCTCCATGGAGGGACCTTGCCATTTCACCAATTGCAAAATATTCGAGCAACCACACACCAGAGTTGAATGAACTGGGAAAGTTTAGACTGGAACTATAGTAGTCAGAGTATGGTCCCTGGACCAGCAGCAGCAGCATCACCTGGGAACTTGTTAGAAATGCAAATTATAGGCCATATCCAATGTGAAACTCTGGGGCTGGGGCCAGCAATCTGTGTTTTAACAAGCCCTCCAGGGGATTCTGATGCACACTCAAGTTTGAGAACCACTGGTCTAGAGAGAAGGAAACTAGGGGGAAACATGCTACCTCCCCTCATGTTTTTGAAGGTCTATAACATAGAGGAGAGGTGACTTGTGGAGTCCTCACAAGTTGTTGTCTGCTTGTTGTACATGCCTCACAGTTCTAGAGAATGGAAAAAGCTGGTGGAATGGTGAAAGATTTTGGTTCAAAATTAAGAAAAAACTTAGCTGGCAGTAGTCAACAACAGAAAGGACTGCTGTGTGAGGGAAAAAGCCTCTTGTTATCTGAAGTATTCAAACAGAGGCTGAATGACCACTTCTCAGACATGCTAGTGAATGGGAAGGTATATAAGGAATTCTCAAAAGACCTTGAGTGACAGAATCAGAAAAGCACTATGTATTTACTGGGAAGATATTCACTGAGAGCAAATTCAAGGGAGAGAGTTCTGAGGGTAGGTGTGAGTCAGGGACACTTCTTGGCCTTATGGACTCTTGGTTCAAAGCTCACACTAGTAGGCTGGTCCCCTCATGAGTCCTTCAGTAAGTCTCATTTGTCCCATATTTATCTCTTTGCTTGTGCTATACTGTCTACTTGGAATGCACTTTCTTAATGCAAATTCTTCATATTTTCCAAAGCCCAGCTCAAGTCATACCTTCTTAGTGAAACCTCCAAATTCCCTTCACACTTACTGTCAGTTGTATACATTGTTGGGTTTGTATAAATTTATAATTTAAGAGCAAAGATTGTGTCCCATACTTGGTGTCTTCCATTTTATCACGTCCCACTGTCCCACTGTAGGCAATCAATAAATATTCTGAGGAATGATCAGTTAATTGGGAAGACTCTTTCATGCTTCTTTTCTGAGACTCCTCTGCTAGAGTTTTCTTTTCATTTCTGTGGCCCACAATAATAAGAACATCAAGTTCAGCTCCCTGATTAGGTGCAGACCAAGAATGTATTTGGTATGGGTCCTACTGTTCATCTCACTAGTTGCTTCCTGCTTACTCCTTGGCATATAGCAACAGAACAGCCTCTGCTGCTAGCTGGGGGAAGCTCCCCTTTTCCAGGAACTGAGTGCTGTCTCTGAGTGCTGTCCTCAGTTCACATAAGCTCTGGACAGACTGTTACAATCCAGATGCAGATGTGTATGTTAAAACTCTTATGACAAATCCAGTTATTGTGTGTGCAGTGAAGCCAGTTTTTAGATTTTAATACTTCCTTTTTTTCTTTCTACTCTTGTCATATGCTGCATGCTTGAAAAACATCTTTTAGAAACCACATTTTCACATCTTAAGAACACAAAAAAAGTGTCAGATACTTTTTTTCCCTTTGCAGTCTTAGAACTTCAAAAACAGCCAAAAGGAAGTTTTATAAAATACGTAAAAATATGTGCTGAGAGCTGAGATTTTATATGCCAAGAGTTAGGCTGCAGTGAAATTTTACTGCAGTTAATATTAACTCCTAGGAAAAGAAAAGCCTGCTGGAGACCCAGGCCCACTCTGTCATGGGAGAGCCTCACAACCCTTCCTCACAGATCATTCTCACACGGAGGAGAACCAACTCCTGGTTATCCACTCGTGGATTATCCAGAGTCCCCACCACCCTTTGCTTCTTTTCCCTCTCAATAAAGGTCTTTTGGCTATTTCACAGCTCATTAGCACCTCCACCAGAAGGTAGGTGGTGACAGGGAGAAGAGGTGAAACTAAAATCAGTAAATTTTACTGCTCGTTAGCAGCTCTTGTAAAAGACGTGGGACAAAGGGTTTGAAGCCATCATCTTCACTAGGATCATCAGCAAGCACTTATTAAGTGCTCACATGCATGGCAGTAGTAGGTGTAACTAGGCATAACCAGTATGACTTTTTATTATTAATTATTTTCATTTCTTTAAGTTTCATCTCTATTATATCAAATAATTAAGAGTTATCTGGGTCATGGACACAAAGAAACTTACCTGTTTTTGTACTCCACTGAGTTGCTGAACCTTGATGATGAGTGAAGCGGTGCGACCCTTGTACTGAATTGTTCTAATAAAAGTCCCGGCATGGTCCACACTGAAAGGCTCTGACCAACGCCAATTGCCCCAACCTTCAATACAGATGTGTAACAGCTGGAGAGAAAAACAATAATCGTCATAATGCCACACGTGCCAACAAAAATCTAGTCCTAAAATGAAAGTCTCATTGCTGGAAAACCTTCCTATTTGTAATATTTAGCATCTGTTTTCTCTCTAACCTGCATTATTCATCTACTTCCAGCTTATTCCACCAGGCTAAGAATAGCAAATATGCCACAGAGAGTCAATGTGGTTTTCCAGATCACATTTTAAACCTTCTTAAAAATAATTGTTCTATCAAATGGTAAAAGGCCTGCTAAACATTTGAGAAAAGACCATTTCATTCATCTGGAGGACAACAAGGTTGAAATGTGAGATCAAAGAATCTTGCTTTTGGCTGATAGTTTATTTCTTCTTATGGCTAGACAGTAATTAAAGCTAAATTTGCTTTGTGGCATTATTTTTGACCCTAAATTGACATTACTTAATTTTTCTTTTGGTAAAGAACAAAACAGCAATTTGAAGATGCATTTTATTTAATATGCTCTCTTTATGAGATCACATATATCAAATTAGAAATACCTTCAACATTGTAAATGTAGGATAAAATGTCTTTGTTCTTTCTATCTTTTCATTGTATATTTATTATAACTTTTACCAGTTGAGTTTCCTGATACATATTTATGTTTATTCTTATAGTATTGCCACTGTGGTTGTATTTGGATTTGTTTTGTGGTCATTCAAATATTTCCTATTTCCACTCCTACCTACTAACTGCAGCTAAGAAAATCAGTTTAACTACATGGACATTCCAAGAAAACCATAATAATTAGTACTTCTTAAGGATACAGGTTTAAATGAAAATAAATAATAGTCTATGATTTATAAGTATAAGAAAAGAAAACTGACATTCTAAGAAAAATATTTATATGACACACAAATATAATTTAAAATTTTCCTTCACATTATATATAATTGTTTTAACAGAACCAAAGGTGAATCTTATGAAACAATCCCAATTAATGGATTGACTAAAGCTTTGAAAACAAATCATGGCAGGCTCCTACAATAAATGCATGAAGGATTTACATGGGAACTGCCGTAATAATAAAAGTCTTGATGGAAGCAGATTGCTTTTTAGTTCCAGCCTTAGGAGGAACCCTGATAACATGCTTAAGTTTAAAAATTTCCCAAGGTCTTTGGTCATCACAACACAAGTTTTGATGGATGATTAAGGTAGGGTTTTGTTTGTTTGTTTGTTTTTAAATATCTGAATAAAGTATTTTTAAAAATCTCCTGAATCATCTCCCTGCTTTTAATATGGCCCCACTCCAGTTCTTCCTCCACACAACTGCCAGTGAGATGCTGCAAAATCAAAAGGCTACTAGTCAGATGAGTTCTTAAAAAGAAGGCTAACAGTTAAGAAAAAAAAATCTTGGACAGCAAGTACCTTTAGGGAAAATATGGTCTTACATACACTCTACAACATGAAAGTGCCAGAGTATCTTTGATGTTTAAATATTAGTTACAGGGAAAAAAAAAAAGAAAAACAATAGCAGTGTTTGGAACCATTTTAGCTTTTTATAGCAGCAATTGGGAATAAAGCGCAGGGCACACACAAAACTAAAAGAAACAAGAAAGTTGTTTTCTTTGGAGAGACTAGTAGCTGGAAGTGACAAAAAAATAATGAGGCAAGGTACTTAAGGTCAAGCTCAGCTATATTTTTCATGAACATTCCATAGACTTTAGAGAAAGTTTTAATACACACAATGTAATTTTAAGTGTGAAGTATTCACATTTGCATATGAGCTCAGTTTTAGATAGCTGCTCACTCTGTATACGCAGCTTTTAGTGACTGAATGTCACCAAGGAATATGCTGTCAGGTTTTGCTTGGCAGCTATTTGTTCTCAGAAAGTTGGCAAAGATATTTTCTTTGAATTATGAAAATTCAGATACATTTGGATTTAGTTCACACAGAAAAAGTTAAGTGGGAGAAAAACATTTATAACACTTCTCCCCACATGCATCAGCAATTGAATATTTGTATTAGTTTACTGTTAAAAAACATCTAACTATCATTGGCAAGTAGAGATATATAATTTATTAGGAAAGGAATTACATTCTTAAGAGAGAAATCCACAAGAAGGAATTGAGGTGGCCCCACAGAACTGCAGTCCTCCTTCCCATGGTATAATCACCATTGCCTGGGGACCTATGGCACCAGACGGATTTGGACACTGGATGGCAGTGCTCAGATACCCACAGATAACACCAAGCCAGGGTGGGAGATTTTGTTTTTGTTAGACCCATCAACTAAATTTCACTGCTACGGGTGCTGAAAGTCTCCATTTAGTAACAAATACTTGTATATCTATTTTTCTTTCTATACGGAAGGAAGTATAAAATCAGGCACAAAAATATGAGATTTGTGTTAGACTACCTGATTCTAATGAGATTTCTTTCTATTGTTCATCCAATACATTTTCACTGCTCACTTCCTACAAGGAAGGCAATATGGTAGGCACTAGGAGGAAATAAGAAGGAAGAGATGTGTTCTCACCACCACAAGTAGCTTATGATCTTATTGGAAAAATAAGGCAAGAGCAAATGACTAACAAGAGGTAGAAGGAGAGGTTCAAAGTGCCATAGTAGTCCAGATAAGGGAGGGTCTGTTTCGGGCTGCTGTGATTAAGAAAGCTTCATGAAACAGCTGTGCCTCAGAGTTTGGGTGGGCTTTCAGTTGGTAAAGACGACAGTCCATTCCCAGTCCAAAGGGACAATTTGAGACGTGAAAAGAAGAAGGCATGTCTAGGGCAAAGTGAATAGTCTCAATTGGCCAGAGAAAAAGGAACAGGAAAAAAGGAGTGGGGGATAAGGTCAGACAAGTAGATCTAGATATTTATTCAGGAATTGGCAGGTGGGCAGTGGCCCCTTCTGTGTAGGTGAGCAATGTGCTGACAAAAGAGTGGGGGTGGCATGAAGAGGCAGGACGCTGCAATAGTGGGGATGACGGGCAATGTGGGCCAGAAATATGGGGCAGGGGAAAGCAATGGGCTTTGTGAAAAATAGCTATCCCTTTTGCCGGGAGCCCAAGGTATTTTTATGTTCTCTTATCAACTTGGAAATTTTCTTTCACCTCTTTTCTATTAAGTTTTCCTTACTGACTCACGTCCTCTCCCATCTTTCCATCTATCTAGGCTTTTCGTTCTTTTTGGCCTACTTAGCTAGTGTCTAATATTTTCCACTGGGGGAAAAGTCAAACAGGAACTGCTCTTGTTGGACGTTTTCAATGACAACTGAAACTAAGCAACAAGGCAGGTTGTACAGTGGCCACACTCATTGGAAGCTCCCAAGGGGCTACATTTTCTTTTCTTTCCGGCAGACCCCCAGTGCTGCACTGGCAGCCAGACTAAATTCATAGTTTTTCCACTGAAGACCTCAGATGGGAGCATATACAGCTTTCAACTCATTTTTTTCTATACAAAATAAAACTTAAAACAGAATTACTGATCAGGGAGTTGGGGATCAGCTCTGAGGACCACCCACAGTGATGTCCAAAGGGAGAATTCCTGAATTGATATATTTCGGAGGAAAGAAAAATAAGATGAAATCTGGGAAAACAGAGTACACCAAGAAAGAGAATGGAAAAGGGGATGGCTAAGTAAAAAAATTTAAATTATATCCTAAAACATAAATGATGATAGTAGCAAATGCTTTTTCTGTGAATTTATGTATTTCATCATTCATTTAAGAACTGTTATCAAGATTTCCTCTACCTCAATAATCACAAATTAAAAATTTGTCTTCAGACTCCTCTGTGTATTCTTTTTGCATTTTATAAAAATTTACCTTACAGTAATATATACTGTTCTAAAAAGAAACTGAAGATCTAAACAACTTCAAAAATTTTCCCAATCCATTATATTCACTATGGAAATTTTAGGAGTTCTAAAAAATTAACATGTAATCCAAGTGAAATAAACTACTGAATATAACTTATAGTAATATATCTCTATGTATTATATTTATATATTTTATATATGAATATATATATTAAAACTTAGGCACCATTTATTTTTTAAACTTCTAAACTCATCACCATATCACAAGAGCCTAATCCATAGTAGGCATTCAATAAATTTGTTGAATAAATAATCAAGATTAATAAAAAATAACTAAAAGTAAATATTCAAAAATTTTAGTGGAGATATTTATACATAAAATGGTATTATACAATGAGTATTAAATCTAAGTATTTAGAAAGTTTTCTGTTTTGAATGACACAGGAGATTTGTCTTACAGGGATAAGAATATTAGATTAAGCTACAAATCAATGTTATCCTTCAGATCCATAAATCAGACATTGCAATATTGATATTAAAACATCAAGCAGATCCAAAATGATATAATAGGTAGCATCATGAATAAAAATTGAGCCAAAATACTAAAAAAAAAAATTCTTGTCTATCTAAAATAATATCTTGAAAGTTAAACAGATCAAAGTTAAATCGCATGTTTGAAATACATGACTCTAAGTGGAACTCATAGAACATTTCACACTACTAACTTAACATAAAAATGAAATGAAATATGAGGCTCATTGTTGCTTGTTCAAGACAGTTGAATTTCAGGATGTTCAGAGTATCTGAAATAATGATTAAAAACCAGGTATTAACAGAAATATTTCTCGATAATGGCTAATGCTTGGTGTCATCAAGATTCAATACTGAAACTCTTAGGAACCTATGTATCCACTTGCTTTTATAGAATACAATCTGAACCTAAGAGAATGATTAAGTGGAAATAAATAAAACTGAATTATTTTTGTTCTCTTTGATGTAGTTTATTTTGGTAGGGAAAAGAAAAAGAGAAATAAAGCTAAATTATCAAAGCCTTTCCAGATCAGTCTTACGACACAAGTCTTTGGTAGTTTACTCTTCCACAAAATAGGGGTGCTGTAGGTTTTCCCTCAAGATTGTTTGAACTCATTGAAGGCCACAAATACTGTGCAATTAGCATGAAACAACCTCTTACAAAAACGGGAAAACTGACGTACTCACAAAATGTTGGTTGGAATAAAAATTGTAGCTTGAGGGTAATCCTTATATCAAAAATCTTACTTTTAATACTTACTGACTCATCAATTCTAAGAAAGAATTTATCCTAAGGTAATAATTATAGATGTGTGCAAAGATTTATATAGATATATGTTTATTCCAGCATTGTTTTAATAATAAAAATTAGGCAGTACTAGGAAATTGGTCAAATTAAATATAGTAAAAATAATAACAGCTATCCTAGATACTTACTATGTGCCATGCACTGGGCTAAGTGCTTTTTATATATTGTCTTATTTATTCCTTAAAACAATCCTGTAAGGTAGATACTTTCACGCCTTTGCACAGATGAAAAAAGAAATGGAGGTACAGAGAGGTTGAGTGACTTCTTCCGAGCCTCAGTGCTGAGGAGGAGGTGTTAGGCTTGAACTGAGGTGTGCTTACTCAGAGCCTCTATTTTTAACCATACTTACGCTGTAGGGTCCTCTCAAACTACTGAAAACAATCATAGCGTGCAAAAATAACACTCTCACGTGAAAGGTGGTCAGATAAAGTCAACCTCACAGAGAAAAATATAAACAGCACCTGCAACTGCTTTGCTGCTGCTTCTGTCATCGGTCTGCTGAAGCAGAGGGAAAAAAGCCATTTTTACCCTTTAAAAGTACCAAGCAACCTTCCTCAGCTGCCCGGCACTACCCTCTACCTTTTCTTCAGTGCCGTGACCTGTCTGTCTGTCTCTGTCTCTCCCCCCTCCCTCCCTATATCTCTCTCTTTTTTTCTTAGGAAAATAAATCAACTTTTTACTTCTTTCTATTCTAATCACTGTGTGAGAAATCTTTCTCAGCCCATGTGCGAATTCCCCACGCTAACATTTGGCAGCCTGTACGGGGAGCAGAAACTGAGTAAGTCACTTCTCTACCTCTGTACGAAGAGCTCACTCCTCTGCCTCTTGTCTGCCTGCTCCCTCCTCTGCTGTACAGGACTTCGTTCTCGGTGCCCTCATTCAGAATTTGGTAAGTCTCCAGGACTTTGGAAATGGCCATACACTCGAAAAAGAGTCAGCAGCTCTGCTTAAAACCCTGGTGCCAGTCTGCCACTCTCAGAAAGGTGCCTGGGAAGGACACTTCCTAGCCACCTCTTCCCAGACTTCGCCCAGACCCAGCGACGCCTGGCTTTGGGGAAGCTCCTCTCTAGGTTTCAGTCTGGACCAGGAGTTGGGGATGCCTGCCTTCTGGCCAGCACCTTATGTTGCATTTCAGGTCTGACTAAGAACTTGGGCATGCCCAATGTCTGATCAGCACCTCACAGGTCGTCTAGTGGGGGACATGCCACTCAGACTCTCAGTGTTGGTGTCTCTATGTATGACCATCCCTGAAGTCCTTCCCCTTTTTCTTTCTATGGACAACATTCAGGAAATTTGGCCCGAGAATGGATCTCTTAATCATAATGCTATTCTGCCACTCAATCTTCTATTGCCCCTGGCATGGCAAAGGGGACTTTCTTTAAACTTGCTAGACATCCTGATTTTCACTCTGCCTGCCACATGTTACTTCTTACCCTGCATCTCTCTCACTGTCTTCCCTTTCCAGATAAAGTTTCTCTCTTGGCTCCCTTCTTCTTCTTTTTCTTCTCCATCCCCACCACTCTCGCCTGGCCACACTCACCCAGACTGGCCATTCCAAACTCCCTCCCTGTCTGTACTCCAGCTCCCTCTCCAGGAGGCTGCTAGGTCAAAAGGCATCATAAATTACTTAGAGCCAAGAGAAAAATCCAGCCTTTTTCTTTTCACAACTGTCTGAAGCCTTTCGCCACTTTACTATTTAGATCCTGACGCCAGGGATGGACAATCCATCCTAGCAATGCACTTCATTTCCCAGTCAGACCTGATATTCAGCATAAACTCCAAAAACTTAAAAAGAAGCCTCAGACTCCACAAGCAGAACTTTAAACCTGGCCTTCAAGGTCTTTGATTACAGAGGTGAGGAGAGGAGAGAGAAAAAAGAGAAAAAGAGACCAGCAACATGTCTTAGAACAGAAGGAAGCTTTTCAAATGGTGGTTGTCACTATAAGAGAAACTTTTCAGAGACAGAGTTACCCTGGAGGCTCAAACAAGAAGACACCAGGACCATGCCCTGCTCCGGGAACTACGCCATTTTAACTATCACCAATTGGGTCACTAAAGTAAGGAGTGCCCAAGAAGTGGGCTCCGCCAGGACTGTGCCCTAACTATAAAAAGAAAAGGCACTGGAAGTAAGAATGCCCTCTTCCTAAAGTGGGAAATCGTACTCGTGTTCTGGAACTGGTGGAGCCCCCCTGAGCTGACATCCTCCACGCCCACGGGCCCTTTAGGACTACATCAATCTGATAGATAGACCCTGGCTTCGGAACAAGCTCAACTTCATCACACCAAGATGGCCAAGCCTAGGGTAACTCTCTCTGTCACAGGTAAACAAATTGATTTAATTGACCCCAGGGCCACTGTACTCCACAGCCCCTCTTCTCACTAGAAGATCAAGTCTTTGCTCATTCCTTTTAGAGCTTCCCCATTGCCCTACCCCCTACCAGGAAAGATCTTATGGTTAAGTTAAACACCTAACTTCTTCAACACCACAGGCTTCCTTTCTCAGGCTCTTAGAAAAGACTTAACATTTTCACTAACTCTAAGTGTATGTGTATATACACTGGGAATCCTCTGTCTTACTGTTTGGGCTTTTATGCCATTTGGACCTAGGACAGGTCATTTACAGTACTGGTTAGTCTGAAATAAAATTCTTGAAAACTTCTCTGATATAATGTTCCTGGACTGATGTTTGAAACCTCTTAAATTTCTGTTCTTGTACATATGTTTAAACTAACAAAGTACACCAAAAAAATTCAGAATTCAAAGGGCCAATCTGCCACTATAGAGTCAGTTAAACTCTCTAAAGCTTCAGTTGCTAAGTTACCGGTGTTAAGATAAAGCTTGCTGTCTATGTCTATGTTATCATAAATTCAAGGTTATTGGAATAGCCAGTTCTGGCAGCAGTGTGAACATTAAAACTCATTTGAAACTGAAAGAATAAGGCAAAAAGAGCCCTTACGGTTTCCCTCTAACATGATTCCTGTCCTGCCTCTACTCTCGCTTCTAAAACCCTCTGTTTTCAACCCCTTTCCCATCGTGACTCTCAAGCGAACTCTCCCAGGTAGAAACCACGCTTCACCCTTGTCCCCCAGGAAGCAACTCCAGAAGATGAGACCTTTACCCCAAACCCCCTATTTCTGAGTTTGTTAAATAGAAATTTTAATTTGGTTAATTTTAATTAACCAAAGGGGGGGGGGAATGAAAGGTGGTCTTACTAATAACCTATTTAACAGAGGAAAAGAAACTATCAAAAAGAAAGTAAAAGAAATAAACTCACAGCACATATTTGCTCCTTTGAAAAGGAAACTCACAACACAATTACCCCCTTTGTTTTGTTTTAATTAAAACACCCATGGCCTAGCTTGTTATCTCTAAGAGTTCTTTCTTAGCCTCGAAGAGCCCTAGGTGGACAGTAGGGTTGCGAGCTCCCCGCTTCAGTTCTCACCAGCACCAGATTGTAAGGACGCAGAAAAAGTCAGCCTCGCGGAGAAAAAAAATAAAGGGCACCTACAACTGTTTCGCTGCTGCTTCTGTTATCAGGCTGCTGAAGCAGAGGGGAAAAAAAGCCATTTTTACCCTTTAAAAGCACCAAGCAACTTTCCTTAGCTGTCTGGCACTACCCTTTACGTTTTCTTCATGCCATGGTCTGTCTGTCTCTCTCTCTCCAAAAAGGTATGTGCAATACATCTCATTTTTATAAAATAAATGAACAAAAAGTATATATGCCTATTCATAAGGAAGAAAAAGGCTAGAAATATGCCAGAATGCTAACAGTGGTTGTCCTGGGGTTGGGGGATTATGCATTTTAAGTCTCCTTTTTTTGTGTGTTTTGTGTGCTTTCATGCAATTTTCAAATTTTGTAAGATAAATGTCTTATTGTGCAATCAGATAAAAATTGTTATTAAAATTAAAAATGTCCAATATAATACATACAGAGCCTGCATTTCAGTTAAGAAGAAATTATACATTCCTGCTTTAAAAACTCAGTTAGCCTCTTGCAGGAAGTCTGCCCATATGTCCTAATTAAAGTCAAAGCTTCCTCACTTGCACTCTTGGCACTTTGCCAAGACAGTGACATGCTCTTCAGTTCATCTTTGTAGCCTCCATAGCTCCTAGCACAAGGTCTGGCTTGCTATATTGCTATACTACATATTCAATATAGCAGGCAGATTCTTAGAGTAGTTTAATGTGATTATGTGAGGTTTTTTTCCCCCCTAGGGCAATAGTTTGTTGTTTTTTTTTTTCAATTTAGCAAATATTTTTAAGGATCTACAGCTACTAAATGTTTACCATAAGCCAACTAACTGTACTACATATGGTGGATATAGGAAAGAATGAGACACTTCACTTGGGCTGAAAATGCTTACAATATAGTGGGAGAAACAGATATTCAGCAAGAATATTTATACTGAAAAATTTTTTTTAGAGTATAAGAAAAAAAATGTTGTAGGACTTCAGAGGTGTTCTGCTTATGGAAGTTAAAAGTTTGACTAGAGGACATATTTTACACACAAAAAAACATGAAAAAAGGTATGTTGAAATACAATAAAAGATGACAGTATTGTCACTTCTGATAAACAAAAGCAGGTGGTAGCCCAACTTCGCATGTGACAACCAGGGAGGGAGGTATAAAAAGGAAGGGTAAAGAGGCAGTGAACTCTTAGGTCAGTAATGGCTAGTTCCCCTTGGAGTATCAATCATCAATAAACACCACAGATTGATGCATAACAGACAATAAAACAAAGTAACTGACAAGAAAGTCATTGTTTGGCTGTTTGAAATAATGTTATTCATATATTATATCTATATTCTTCATAGCCTTGAACAGTGCACGGGTCTTTCATCATACACTTTATAATAGTCATTTGAATTTCTGTGGGTAAGTTAGGGTATCAAATGTCACACATTCCTAGCTACTTTAAAAACTTAGTTAGCCTCTTGCATTATGGCTTAATCAATGTTTCAACATATCTATAATCAAGCCATAGAATCTTATTATTTTTCACAAATAACTATAACAGAACTCTAGAGTTTATGGTTTTTTATTGTTCAGACATTTAGTCTCTGTTCAATAACAGAGAACTATAACTTAAAAAAAAGAAGAGTGGGGTGAATAGTAGTGGCACTTTTGATTTAAACGTTATCTGCAAAACAATGAGATGCTTAATGGGTATTCTTTGCTAAAAAATTATCTAGATCTAAATGATCTAAATTAGGAAAAAGTTATTGACTTCACAAAAACTTCTGCTAAAAGATTTAATTAACAAATTGTTTCATACATTAAAAATATTTTATTTTTAAATTTTATGCTTAACTTTTTTTGAACATTTCAATCATGAAATCAGATATAAACACACACAGTAAAAAAAAGTATGAATGATATACAGGCTTGTTCTAAAGAGGTCATTTCAACATTATACATATCTATTGTTTTCAGGTTTTTACAGGTTGCTGGCTTCCCTATACTTAAATGATACACGACTGAAAAAACATGAGCTGTGATACTAATAGCTGCCTTAAGTCCAGAATTGTGTGACAGTTTTTCAGACTGTTTACCCTTGATACCACCACAAAGGGCTGAAAAGTAAAAATTCAAAGAACTTTGCTATGTATGTATATGTATGTATACAGAAGAGGATGGTCTATCTATAAAATATGAAATAATTCACATTTTCTTTTTAAATAAATAAGTAAAATAAATAAGAAACTTTCTCTGATTGCTTAGTTGAGTTGTATCAGCAGCTAGGAAATTTTATTTATTTTTATTATAATATTAGTATTTTTGAGATGGGGTCTCGCTCTGTCACCCTGGCTGGAGTGCAGTGGTGTCAACATAGTTCACCGTAACCTCAAACTCCTGGGCTCAAGTGATCCTCCTTCCTCAGCCTCCCAAGTAGCTAGGACTACAGGCACAAGCCACCGTGCCTGGCTGATTTTTTTCAATTTTTTGTAGAGACGGGGTCTCACTATGTTGCCCAGGCTGGTCTCGAACTCCTGGCCTCAAGCAATCCTCCTGCCTCAGCCTCCCAAAGTGCTGGGATTACAGATGTAAGCCACCACGCCTGGCCCTCCCAGGAGATTTTAGTGTTATATAGACACACTCTCTTGACAGAATGATAGTCAATGGTCATCATGTGCTTGATTGGACCCAGTTCTTTAGTGAAAGAGTTAAGAGTGTGTTGGATGGAAGTAATAAAGAATAATTTAGGTGAGCTGAGAAATGGAAGCCAACAAGGGAAGAAACTGTAAAGGCTATCTGATAGTCATTCAGATTTTGGATAAATACTCTGAGTTTGTGAGTCAAATTGGCAGGTTTTGTTTGTTGGTTTGAAAATCAATTTTGACTAAATACAAGCAATAGAGAAACCTACCTAAAGTTTGAATAAAAACTTTCTTTTAAATTATTCTCAAATTTAACATTCACCATTCAGCAAAATTTAGTCTAATGTAAAAGAGAAGACGTACCAACATGTGTCCTAAGAAAAGATCAAGTAATTTTATGTGATCTTTAATTTATTTTTAGTCATCATAGCAATTTAGATGATTATAATTGTTATCCCTAATTTTTAATTAGAAAAAAGAAGTCAACAGATGGATATAAAAGAAATCCAAAATTTTTATACTTATTTATTTTCATTTAACTAAACTGCCTTTCCATACTAAAAAAACATTTTTGTAAAGGTTAAATAAAGTATTTCATGGCAACCACTGCTTCTTAGTGCCTGTATAACAAGAAATATGAGCCAGCCAAAGTTGTGCAAGTTGGTTTTCTTTCCCAGTAAGGGAATGTGGTATCTCAGACCTTGTCCTAACTTATTTTATCCCCAAGTGTAAGTCAAGCAAGTCAAATATGAACTAATGCCTGAAGGGAAGTCCCTGACTCCAAAAGTATGGATTATTTCACATTTATCTTAAAATCTGCTCTCAGAGTTCTTAAAATTCACTAACTTGGCAAGTCAGGAATTATCATGAGAAATGAAATAATTTCATAACTATGAAGTCATCCAACATTCCATGCATCTGACACTCACTGGGCTTGGCCATGTCTTGGGCATTATTCTGACCTTTAAATAATAAGCTTTTCAGTACTCTGGAAGTAATTAAAAAGCATGGGAATAAGAAGTGCCATAGGGTAATAGGGATGCCATTGTCTCTGAGTTAATGCTTTTGTTATACACACTCATGGTAACAGGTTATGATTAAAGACAATCACATTATGTAAGCTGAAATCTTTATAACATTCTCAATCAGTATTTCCCATTACTTAAAAATAGCAAAATACCATGCTTTAATGGTCCAGCTGCATTCCCTTTCTCCAAGTACTCTGTATTAAAATTCACATTTAAAATTAGTTCAGTAAAGGACCTTTATGTTTAGACATCAAGAATTCACATTTGCAGAGCACTGGCTTGTGAAAAGGCTTTGAGTATCTTGTAAAAGCTTAAGGAATCTTCAGTATACTTTTCTCCAAAGCTATATTTCAATATCTAAAATTTATTGCCAGGGGAAGGACAGAGAGACCATTAGCAGCACCAGCAGTCATTCCTCTGGGCACTTCGAAGCTGAAGTAACACCCAGTCATGCTTGTAGAAAACTCCAGAGATCTGCCCCGGGACTGGATAAAGTACTCTATCTCTGCCATTTCTTGTGAAAGACTTTAAAAGTCTTGAAATAGATCATATTGTAAACTATTTTTACAAAGAAGCTTTGAAATATACAAGAAAATAAAAACCCAATTTCAAACTTCTGCCTCTGATTTAAGTAGAATAAATGTATCTCCCAACAGAAAATGAAGACATTCTGACTATGCTCTATGCATTAAATACTTAATGACCAAAAAACTTCTAGGGCCCCATTTACTTCAACTAGTGACTTCAAAAGGCACTGTAAGCTCCCTCAGAGAATGTAAGTTTCCTGGAATCTCCAATGAAACTAAAAATATTTTAAGAGAGAAAAGTGAAGGGACTGAGTCTACAGACCACTTTTTTGCTGTTTCAATTAGTGCTTAAAACTGAAATAGAAATGCAGTTCATGGCAACTGGACAGTAGTTCCCGGGTACTCAAATGGAGTCAGTGTTTACAGAATATTTTGGATTAAAATCCTTGCCAGATGGTCCCAAGAAGTGTTTACCTCACTGTTGATTTTAGCTATCTTAATGTCAGCAACAATAAAAAGAAGCTTGTTACTGCCACTGGGGATCAAAGACATAAAATCCTTCCTCTCCAAATGGAACTGCTAGTTGTAGACAGCTGTGCCCTACACAACAATAAGGGTGATATTGTAGATTTCTGGGAAACTATTTCCACGATTAGAGAAAGAAACAGTATGTGGCAAATTTAACTTGTAATGAAGTTTATTTTAAATACATAATATTTAGTGATTATACTACTTTTTTTTTTTTGTGAGACGGTCTCACTCTGCCGCTTTTGCCCCAGGCTGGAGTGCAGAAGCGCAATCATAGGTTACTGCGGCTTCGAACTCCTGGACTCAAGCAATCCTCCTGCTTCAGCCTCCTGAGTAGCTAGGACTATAGGCACGTGCCACCATGCCCGACTAATTTTTAAATTTTTTGTAGAGATGGGGTCTCGCTGTGTTGCTCAGGCTGGCCTCAAACTCCTTGCCTCAAGCAATCTTCCCGCCTCAGCCTCCCAAAGTGCTGGGATTATAGGTGTAAGCCACTGTGCCTGGCCTATACTATATACATACAGTTTTTGGGTTTTTTTTTGAGACAGGGTCTCGCTCTGTCACCTGGGCTAGAGAGTGCAGTGGCATCATCATAGCTCACTGAAACCTCAAACTCCTGGGCTCAAGTGATCCTCCCACCTCAGCCTCCTGAGTAGCTGGGACTACAGGCATGCGCTACCACGCTGGGCTAATTTTTCTATTTTTTGTAGAGACAGGGTCTTGCTCATGCTCAGGCTAGTCTCAAACTCCTGGCCTCAAGTGATCCTCCTGCCTCGACCTCCCAAAGTGTTAGGATTACAGGTGTCAGCCTATACTTTACACTTTTAATTTATGATAAACAATAAGAATTTTCAGGGAATAAACACAAAAAGTTAAACAAAAGTGTGAAGAGTTGGGTATGCATGTGGGCCTGAAAGTTTGTCCCATCTGAAGTATATTGTTAATCCCCTCCTGTAGCATTTTCCTATTTTATCAGTTTTCATTACAGGCCATAGGGAGGACATAGGGGTGGGTGGGGAGACCAGGAGCTACTCTTAATTAAGAGTCCAATTGCACTGACAGCATACTGAGGCATACATTTTGAGATCAAGTGCCTCTCTTTGTGTATATAGTATATACAAAAGCATCCAACATAATGCAAAGAATAGTGTTTCTAATTTTAATATTGCTAAAATAATTAAGATTTTAAATCTGTTCTTGAGAAATGTCAGCAAAGTTATAAGAAATCCCAACATTTATTTATTCTGTGAACACTTATTGAATGTCTATTATAAGCAAGATATAGGATTAGATATTGTGGAAACAACACTTAAAGCAACGGTCCCCAAACTTTTTGGCACCAGGGACCGATTTCATGGAAGACAATTTTTCCATGGACCAGGGGAGGGGAGTGGAGGTGGGGAATGGTTTTGGGATGATTCAAACACATTACATTTATTGTGCACTTTATTTCTATTATTATTCTCACATCGTCATTTGCCACTCACTGATAGGGTTTTGATAAGAGTCTGCAAACAACTGATTTATTATGGTCTCTGTGCAGTCAAACCTCTCTGCTAATGATCATCTGTATTAACAGCCACTCCCCAGCGCTGGCATCACCACCTCAGCGCCACCTCAGATCATCAGGCGTTAGATTCTCATAAGCAGCCACAACCCAGATCCCTCGCACGTGCAGTTTATAATGGGGTTTGAGCTCCTATGAGAATCCAATGCCGCCGCTGTTCTGACAGGAGGTGGAGCTCAGGCGGTGATGCGAGCGATGGGGAGCGGCTGTAAACAGAGATGAAGATTTGCTCGCTCGCCCGCAGCTCACCTCCTGCTGTGTGGCCCGGTTCCTAACGGGCCACGGACCAGGACCGTGTCTGTGGCCCGGTGGTTGGGGACTGCAGTCTTAAAGCCTGGTAATCCCTTTTTTCCCTTTCATTTCCAGCAAACATCTACTACAACCTCATCTTCATTCACACCCATCCTCATTCTCTCCCTCCTATCTCAGAGTAGCAGGAGGCTCTTGTGGTAAATCGTAAATGGCCACAAACTCTCCGCAGCAACTCTCATCGAGACCTAGTTCCTTGCCTTTGGATGTGGCCTGACCCTTGTGACTTGCTCTGTTCAACAGGGTGTGGCAGAAGTGATGCTGTGAGAGTTCCACGCCCAGGTTCAAGAGGCCTTGCAGCCTCTGTTCTTGTTCTCCTGGGATACTGCTGCCATGTGAATAAGCACGGCTAGCCTGCTAGTGAAGTAACAGGGATGGAAACCAAAACACCTGGTCAAGAGCTTGCTGACTACCAAATATGCAGGTCAGGCCATCTAGCCCCAGCTGACCTCCCAGCTGATGTCAACCTCCTGAGTGAGCCCAGGTGAGAGCAGCAGAAGACCTTCCTAATGGAGTGCACCTAGATTTCTGACCAACAGACTCATGAGCTAATATATGGTTTTTGAACTACTAAGTTTTGGGATGGTTTATTAAACAGCAATAAATATCTGGTCAATCCTTCCACCTGATCTGAATTCTTTCCTTTTCTCCCCTTCTGAGACCGTTTGCCATTAATCATTCTCTCTGCTGCATCATCAATCTGTCTGCTACTTCTTTCTTCTTCCATATGGACGCGCCTCAATCTCTTCCATTTAAAATCCTCCCTTGACCCTGCAGCTCTCTGTAGCTAACACCTAATTAAGATTTTAAAAAGCTTTATGCTCATACTCACCACTTCCTCACTTCCATTTCCCAACCCACTGTAATCTGGCTCCTGTCCCTATCTCTCTACTGAAAGTGCTTTCCTTGAGCCATTGATGTCCCCATTGCCAAATAAATGGTCTCCTCTTTTCAGTTCTTGTTTCACTCAATCTCCTTCGGACAGACATCTGACAACACCGTCCCGCTAGATATTCTCCTTTCTTGGCTTTTACAACAGTCCTGGTTTTCCTGGGACATCCTGATTTTCCGCACACCTTCATTTCCCCTCAAAAGATCCCATTCCTCAGCCCGACCCTCAAATTCTGCTGCTGGAACTTCTGCAAGCTCACCTCCAAGACAGCCCCAGAGATCCCTGCTGCTCGTTATCCGTGCTTTGCGTAGTCCTCCCCACATTGAATAGGGCTGACCTGTGTAACCACTGGGATATTAAAAATATGACAATGAATGACTTCTGAGGCGAGGTCATAAAATACACTGTGGCTTCTGCCTTGTTCTGTCTTGGATCACTTGATCTGGAGGGCAGCAGCTACCATGTCAGGAGACTGCTCAAGCAATTCTATGGAGAGATCCTTGTAAGGAGGAGCTGAGGCCAGGAGGCCAAGAGCCATGTGAGTGAGCTATTTTGGAAATGAATCCTCCAGTCCAATCAAGCCTTCAGATGCTCCAGCTGATGTCTTGACTACAACCTTATCAGAAATTCTGAGCTAGAACCACCCAGTTAAACCACTCCCCAAATACCTAACAGACTTCGAAGATAAATGTTTGTTGCTTTAGCTACTCAAGTTTTGGGGTAGTTTGTTATACAGCAAACAGGTGATTAATACAGATTTTGGTATCTGTAGGATGCTACTGTAACAAAAGCTTTGGAGCGAGGGAGTGAGTAAAAACTGGAAGGACTTGAGGAAAGTGTTAGTGAATATCTAAGGTACTTCAAAGAGATTATTAATAGAAATCTGATGGCCTTAGAGGAGGCTGCCAGTGAGGAATGCGAAAAACGTTATTGGAAACGGGTGGAAAGGGGATCCTTGCTATGTAGTGGCAGAAAGTTTTGCAACACTATCACCTGCACTAACACGGAAAGTAGAAAATGTGCCTAATAAACTACACGACCTAGCTAAGGAGATTTCCAGGCAATGCTGAAGTGCCTCCTGGCTTCTATCTTCTGCTCTTATTAAAATCCTTGAGGGGAGATATAAGCTTAAGGAAAGACTGTTAGATAAAAAGGAGCCAGGCCTTGCTAGTTGTGAAAGTTCCTAGCTTTATCAGATGGCAAATGATGCTAAAATCAAGAAATGGCTTCCAGGCAAAGATCAAATCTAAGACATGGCCAGGAAAGTCAGGTCTAAAGATGAATCAAAGGGTACGCCTGTAAAATCCTTTGTTAAGACCTTAGAGAGATCTAAATTAGTGCCTCAGAGAACTATTCAAACAAAAGGGGTTCTAAGACACTTAAGGGTGCTATACCTCAGCAATGTCAGCAGAATGCTGAAGTAGAGAAGAGCTTATGTAAAAGAGGTACATGGGTGTGATTTTATCTGACATAGTGAAGCTCAATAAGATTAACAAAAGACCCACAAAGTTGTTTAAAGCATTCTATTGGCAGAAACATTGCCAACTTAGACTGACAGGGACAAAGACAGTACAAAATGAAAAGAGGCCTTTGAACCTTCAAAATTCTACCAGCAGAAGGCAGGCTGAGAAAACTATACAGTGCAAGAAAGGCTACTTTTCATGGAAAAGGACAGATAACTCAGAGGCTGGAGCCAAGACCCAAAGCTATGAGCCATGGAGAATTATTCCCAAGCAGGAGTAGTACTGAGCACTAATTCAGAAACTTCCAACATTCATCTGATTGGATTTCAGAATTTCTATGGAGCAGCTACTCCTACGTATCTCTTGTTTTCTCCTTTTACGAATGGGAGTATCTTATCCTATGCTTTCACCACCACTGTACAGTGTTCTGCAGCAATAGATAACTTACATAGCCCTCTTAGCACTCTTTCCTTGGGCATTCTTACTTATTCCCACTGCTAGCTAGGCACTGATAACAGGCCAAATTTATATCTCCAGGCTAGAATATTCTTTTGAACTCCAGGCTCTTACATGCAATTTACTTACTCTTCATGTCCACCTGGATATCTTGTTAGAAAGGGAAAAGGGAGAGAAAGGAACCTTTGGTTATAGAGAGCTGATTTCTTTAGTAGGCACTTTCTAAATGTTTTTCATGGAATATCCACAATAATCTCTTAATTTTGCAAAAGAGGAAATTGAAGCTCCAAGAAATTAAGAAACTGTCCAATCTTACACACACAGCTACCCAAACTTAGGAGTGAAACCCAAGTATTTATGGCTTCAAATTTGTGCTTTTTCTAATATATCATCCTTCCTGCCTTCCAAAGCAATCTAAAACTCAACGTATCCAAAGTGGATTTTAGGATTACTCTGGTGTGCTTTCACACCCTGCTCCATTCTCTGTTTCTAAAATATTGTCCTTCTCCTCAGTTCCCTGTCTGGGCCAATAGCAACACTACCACAATGTCACCTAAGTCTGAAACCTCAGAGTCAAACCAGACGCATCTCTTCTATGATCCATAACCAAATCCTGGTTGGTGATTTTAACCTCCCAAATATTTTCTAAACAGACCTCAACCAATGTAAACCTTCTCTCACACTTTAGAGATGTTATTCCACTGTCTTCTAGCCTCCATGGTATCTGAAGAAAAGTCCGTGGTAATTTGAATCGTTGCTCCCCTATAGGTAATATGTTGTTTTCCTCTAGCTGCTTTCAAGATTTTCTCTTTATCTGTGGTTTTCAGTCGTCTCATAATAATGTGCCTGGGTGTGAATTTCTTTGTATTTATCCTGTTTGGAGCTTTCTGAGCTTCTTGGGTCTGTAAGTTTCTACCTTTCACAAAATGTGGAAACTTTTCTGGGATTATTTCTTTAATTTTTTGCCCCATTTTTCTCTCTTCTCTCATTCTAGAATTGCAAATACTCCCTATATTAGACATTTTTAAATCGTCCCAGAGGTCCCCGAGGTTCTATTTATTTTGAATCCTTTTTTCTCTTTCTTCTTCAGATCAGATGATTTCTACTGATCTATGTGTTAAGTTTACTGACTTTTTTCTTCTGTCATGTTGTATTAATTTTCTATTGCTGCATAATGAATTACCACAAATTTAGCAGCTTAAAAAAACCCCACATTTACTCTCTCACAGTGTCTGTTGGTCACAGTTCATGCGTATGTTAGCTGGGTCCTTTGCTCAGGGTCTAACAAGACCGCAAATGAGGTGTCAGCTGGCTGCATTCTTACCTGGAGGCTTGACTTGGGAAGAATCTACTCAAGCTTGCTTAAGTTGTTGGCAGAATTTACTTCCTGTGGCTTTATGATGAAGGCCTTAACTTCTTACTGGCTGGTCCTGGCAGCCACCTTCAGGTTCTGGAGGCTTCCCACAGCTCCTTGTCCCACGGCCATCTTCAAGGCAGCCTTGAAGAAGTTTGCTTCTTCAAGGTCAACAGGAGCGTATGTGTCTCTCTTTCCTCACAAAAGGCTCTGATCCCTCTTTTAGGGCTTTTATCTGATTAAATTAGGGCTAGGCCCATCCAGGATTATCTCTCTTTTGTTTAACTAAAAATCAGCTAATTTAGGACCTTAATTACATCTGCAAAATCCCTTCACCTTTGACACAGATACTTTAGAGCTGTGGTCCCCAAACCCCGGGCCACAGACCAGTACCAGTCCATGGCCCGTTAGGAACCAGGTCGCACAGCAGGAGGTGAGCGGCGGGAAAGTGAGCAAAGCTTCATCAGTATTTACAGCCTCTCCCCATTGCTCATGTCACCACCTGAGCTCCGCCTGTCAGATTAGGGGTGGCATTAGATTCTCACAGGAGCACGAACCCTACTGTAAACTGCGCATGCAAGAGATCTAGGTTGTGGCTCCTTATGAGAATCTAATGCCCGATGATCTGAGGTGGAGCTGAGGTGGTGAGGCTAGCGCTGGGGAGCGGCTGCAAATACAGATTATTACTAGCAGGGAGGTTTGACTACACAAAAAATGTAATGTTCTTGAATCACCTCGAAACCACCCCCCCGCCCCGGTCCGTTGAAAAGTTGTCTTTCATGAAACTGGTCCCTGGTGCCAAAAAGGTTGGGGACTGCTGCTTTAGAGTACATATCTGATAATGCCAACATTTGGGTCATCTCTGCATTGGCATCTGTTAGTTGTCTTTCTCTTGAAATTGAGTAACATTTTTTTTCCCAACTCTTATCTGTCAAGCAATTTTGGGTTAAATTATGGACACTGTAAATGTTATACTGTGGAGACTGGATTCTCCCATGACTGCTCCAAAGAGTACTGGTGTTTTTATTTAAAAAAGAATTAACTTGTTTAGACCCAAACTGAACATTCTCACACCTGCATGAGTGGCAGCTCACATTAGTTCAGTTCCTTAAGCCTTGGGTACAAGCTGCATTCTGCTTGTACCCGTCTGCCCGTGCATGAGTGTAGTTCTGCCATCAGCTGAACAGTTGGGACAAATTTAAACAGATTACGTTCCTATTTTATGGCTCTTCCCTTTCCAGGGTTTTCTCCTGACTCTCTAGCATCCCTGGTTGCCTGGGCTTTTTCCCCTGGTACCTTGGGCCAGAAAGATGGTAGGCCATCCCTGCACTGCCATGATTGTAGTAGCCCTCAAGGCAAAGCCACAAGAAATGGGGAAATTGCTCTGCAGATTACTTGCTCAAAGTTTTGACTTCCCTCCAAAATCTGCCTGCCTTTGTTTAGTCTCCAGAGCCTTCAGGTAGTTTTTTTTTTTTTTTTTTAAGTTCTGTTGAGAATTTATAGCTGTTATTCACAGAAATATCAATTTCTTAGACATTTACACCAATTTATGCCCTCTACTTTGTCTTAGGTTAGTTACTATCATCTCTCGCACTCCTGGACTATGCAACTGTGCCCATACTACTCTCTGCTTATATTCTCAATAGTCTCTAGACTATCTTCTCAACTATATCAGAAGAATCTTTTCAAAATGCAACTGTGATCCTGGCATTCCTCTACTTAAAACCCTTCAGTAGCCAGAAGCTGCCCATCACATATAGGTACATCTTCTTGAAATGGATTGCCAGACTCTGCACAATATAACTCCTCCAAACAGTAATGGGCTGGAACTGGCTCATACTTGCTTATAAAAAGCAATCATTAAATATTCAGAAATTTTTCAAACGATTGTTAGATTGACATCAGTTCTGGTGAAGTATTTACACCATGGAGATTGGGGGGTTTTTTACTTCTAATTTAATAATCTTTGCCCCTTATGAAAAAGTTTAAAAGTATATAAAAATGGAATAAAATGAAAAAATATCACCTTAACCCACCATTCAGAGGCAGCTACTGATAACATTTCGACATATCTCTTTCTAGTATTTTTCTATGCATTTGTTGTGTTGTTAAGATCATATAGAATACATAGAATTTTATATTCTGCCTTTCTGATTTACATGATAATAGCACCTCCCCATTCTATATAAAAATTTAAAGGCTCCATAATAGATAATATAAATATGCCAGATTTTACTTAACTATTTTTGGCATTTTAAATATTTTATGTTGTGATAAACACTTCTGTGTATAAATCTTTGTTTTAATTTGCATTCTTTCCTGAGAGTAGATTACTAGTAGATTTACTGGGTCAAGGTCTATGATCATTTTAATAACTTTTAAGTTTCTTACCCAATTGCTTCCAGAAAGAAAATACCAATTTCATGTTCAAACTTCAGTGTGTAAGAGTGTCTATTCATTTGCCCTTCTAAACAAACTTTAACATGCATGCATGTATGCATGGGAGAGTATTGAAAAATTTATCAGTTTTGCCAACACAGAATATTTCCTTGTCCCCCAAGTTTGCTTTTTGAGTTTTTTATTGTGACTGTGGCAACAAGGAATGTGCTTTTTCTTTAGATATATGTGTACACATGCATTATATAAGTAGATTTGGAAAGAGTGGTAACTGAGTAAGAATTACAGTCTACTCAATGAAATTGACAACAGGCTGGAATTAATGTAAGATAAGCAGATACGCAAAACCTTTTGCTTTTCCCTTTAGACGAATGGAAAAATGATCAGATCTCATTTAAAAATATTTTTACGTACAAAAAGAGAACTGGAGATCTTTCTGTTATACACTGGCCTAGAACAAGTACAATACAAATATTTTACTGTTATTTGGTGAGTACAGGTTGATTATATAAGAGTTTGATTTAAACTGTTATCTGTCATTTCTGAATTTCTGAAACTTTGTACTAAGCTTTCAAGTGATGGGAATACCATTTAGGTCAAAGTGAAAACAATTTTAAAGCAAACATTTAGTCTACTGAATTTTATCAACTGAGAGACCTTAAAGCAAGGGTTGGCAAACTTGGGCTCATAGGCCAAATTTGGCACGCTGCCAATTTTTTGATAGCCTGTGAGCTAAGACTGGTTTTTACATTTTTAAATGGTTGGAAAAAATCAAAATAATAATAATATTTCATGATGTGTGAAAATTATATGAAATTTAAATTTTATTGCTGATATACAGTTTTATTGGAACATCGCCACACTCACTCATTTCTGTGTCACCTATGGCTGCTTTCACACAGAGGTGAGTAGCTGTGACAGAGATTGTAAGATCCTGAAAGCTTAAACTATCCATTATCTGGTCCTTTACAGAAGAAATTTGCCAACTTCTGTCTTAAAGAAATATAGGATTTATATTTTTGTCACTGTGTTTGTTTAGTGAGTATTTCCAAGATGCTCTGCTGCTCATCAAAATTAATTCTTACCTTGTTACATTTTGAATTTTTAAATGTCTGCCATTTTTCATGAGCTTATGAAACTTCTTTTATATTCATTTTGAAAAGAATATTTTATTATTTTCTATAGCTCTGCTTAGAGCCCACTTCCACCTGCTTAATGGTTTGATTACTAAAATTAGGTCATTGGTAATTGGAATTCCACAATTCTGAAAAAAACATGTGTAATCCATAAATCGTGCATGTTTGAGGCTAAAAGCAAGTGTAAATCCTTACATATAAGGTAGAGGCATTGCTATCCCAACAGTGTTCACTATTAACCAGAAAAGGAAGTTAACTTGAATAGCCTATATACAAATTCTGCTAATTGGTGGAGATGTCACTATGTCTAGTTTGGCTAAATTAAACAAAGCTTCCCTTGACTCCAAGCTACACATACTGCCTATATTCTGGAGAAAGATTCCATAAACGCACACTTCTAGTCTCTAGATTCAACTTAGCATAATGTGAAATACTTCTTTGAGTACCAGTCCCTTGCTGGTTATTGTTCTCATCCAAGCTGATCTGACGTCTATTGAATTGGGATATTTAAAGGGGCCTTTGTGGTGGCATCTATGATTCTGTGCAGCTGAATACGTTAAATTATTCCCCAGGAAATAGTTTTGTTCTTCCTCTGTTTATTTAGGCAAGAAATTATTGTGGGATATCCAGCATGTTAAGTGATTTTGCCCCAGAGCATGTGTTAGAAACTATAAGGAAAGTTTATGACTTTCAATTCTAAAAGGTTTCTCAGTTTTGAATTTCTAGAATTGGTTATATCCATGTTTCTTCCCATCCCTATTGGGACTTACTGTTGTTAGCAACCTCCTGTGTGGTTCTAAGATATCTTGACCTCTTTGAAATCTTTCCAGGTGTCATTGCCACTTTCTTGATCTCTGCAATGCAACCTACATTGTTTAGTGGAGTTAAGTTCCATGAACTTTAGAAATCCTCCCTGAGACTATGAATTGACTAACACCCACTGTAGCATAAACATGCAGACACAAATGTTCCTAAAACCAAGCTTGCTGGGCAATGCAGGATATGACTTGGAGTCTGGGAAAAGGAACATTTTGCTCACTTGTGCATCTATGACTAGCTCCAGGTGCAGTTTGAAGCTAAGTGGCTAGTTTCTCTGATCCTCAGATGTAACCTCTCATTAGAACAGAGCAGAATTTGCAATCGTGAATGTAAGGAATTCCACAAAGACCCTCTGGGCCCATTAAGGCCTCTGGCTTCAGAGGGTCCTAAAACACACTTACTTCAGCATGTAGAGATGTAGTAAAGAGACACTGGCTTTTACAAATTTCATCTAGGTTTTAGTCTAAAGAAGATTGCAGTTCATCTTAAAATTTGCATCCAAAAGATACAGTTACAAATGTCAAAGAAAAAACAAAGTTCTTATTATTTTTGGTGATACAGTTAAGACTTTGCAAGGGTTTGTACTTGAATCCTATATTATTCTAGCTTTAGATGTGGCTTACTATACCAGTGATTTCTCAGCTTTTCTTAAAACCTCACAGCTTGGCTATTCTAACAGAGGAATCATGCTGCCAAAACCTAGGGGAGTGAGACAATGTTGTGGAAATAACACTATATTGAGAATCAAAAGATAAAGGATTCAGTCCCAACCCTATCACTATCTAATTAACATTTCTATTTGTCTTCTTTTTTATAAAATATGCAAAACAAATAAAACAAATTATACAAAGGATGCGATGAAAACAAAACTAGTAATAAATACAAAAAGGCCTTGAAATAGAGCCAAAGAGTATAAATACGAAAGGTGTGCTGGTTACAGTGGTTGTCCATTCTTCTTTCCTGTTCACCTCCTCCCCTCCCAGAAACTGCCCATAACATGATGACTGCTGTCCCCCACACTCCTGAGCCAGCTGTTCTTAGGATCTCACTTCCCAAGTGGCTCCAGTGTCTAGGGAATCCTGGAGGTCACTGAGGGCTATGCTAGCTATACATCTTCAAATGACTGTGAGGAGAGTTAAGCTTCCTCTGCTTTGCTTTCTACTGGCTAAGGCCTGCAGCTTGCTGTGTGTATATGGGTAAAGCCGCTACAGGTATGGTGTACAATTACGCATTACTGCAGCTTCTCAGAGGCTTCTTTCCTGCTACTAATAGTCATTGCTGGGAATGCAATTACCATGGAAACTTTTAGAAGATCTAAAAGGCTACATACAAGTGGTAACACACGTTATCTCTGGGTGGTTGGGATTATAGGTGTTTTTATTTTGTTTTGTCAATACATCTGTATGTTCTCACTTTTGCAATCCATAAGAAAAAAGTTAAAAAAAGAAAATTATGAAACAAATAAAATGTCCTTTAACTATGTTATAAGGGGCAAACAACTTTAAAACTCTGAAATTTCTCAATAGGATAATCAGAAAATAAAGTTGTGTGATTCACCCTAAAAATATGAGTACAATATCATATCATGTGAGAAATCTTTGGAAGAACTTTTATGAAAAAAGATTTATGTAGTTGCAATGTCCTGACAGATTAATATGAACTAAATAAATATATTTAAGTAAGAAATACTGCACTATATCTGCTTTTCCAAATTTTATACCCATAGTGTGGCAATCTGATGGAAAAACAAGTAAGAAATCAGTATCTACCTATCCTCGGATGGAGCCTGAAGGTATAACATATTCTGAAGCTGTTCTATCGACCAGATGGGAAAACTTGTTTGCTAATCTAATGACTTTCTTTTAACCACAAGCAGACAGTAGTTTCCTTATTACCCAGAGTTTTAGAAATACATTATTCTTGAAAGTAATTCCTAGGATTTCTTTTATTCATTTAAGACCACATCTTTGGATTTAATTCATGCTCATATTATCCCTTCAGGGCACATCTCTGTAATTTTTCCCATCTAAAGTGACAGGAAAATAGAATTATACTACTTGGAAAACAGACATACTTTGGTATATCTTTTTTCAGTGCTCCCTTGGGCATAGTTTGTCATTGTCTTCATTGTGCCACAGATCATGAGCTGTCCTTGGAGGGCAAGGACCATTACTTACCTGTCTTTGAACTCCTAGTGCCTAGCATGTGCCTGGTACAGAGTATGTATACAGAAAAAATCTGAATAAACGAATAACAATACCCAACACATAATGATTATAGTATATCAAGCACCAGTCTCGTGCCTTATATGTTTAATTCATTTAGTCCTCACAACCTCATGAAATAAGTACTACTTTAATTCCCATTTTACTTATGAGAAAACTGATGACTAGAAAGAAAAGCAAGGTTACACAGAACCAGGGTCCAAACCTGGCTCTAGAGTCAACCTCTTAATCAGCACACCCTGCTGCTCCACTAGCACCCATGCTAATCAGGAAAATGCTCCACTCCAAGGGAAGCATGGGTGCATTGTGCTCCCATCTTTAAACACTTCCTGGTTTCCGTCAGTTGTAGTTACACTGTGTGGTTCCTTGGGAGACTTAAAAAGGGAAACAATTGGACACAGGCACACAAATGCAGAATAAATGAATCCCTAATCTTAACAATTGCTGTGTTTGTAAGGCTGTTTCTCAAATACCTGTGGGGACTTGTGAGAGCGCCAGCTGTACTGGTGACTGTGGAGACTCGCCAGCAGAACATTTTCATCAGTATCCACCTGGCCAAACCGCAGTGTCTCCTGTGTGTCATTACAGATCACAAAATGGCTGAAGACCAACTCCTCTACCTCAGGGCATTTGTTCTGAAAGAAAAATATGAAAGCCAACGTGTATCAGATTAATTGCAAGATGTTTGGCAGCTGTCTGCCTGGTGGCGATTGTTACAACACAGAAACCCTAAAATATCTGCTGTCATTAGCTCTGGTATACAAAGTATTCTATACTTCCAGGATAAGCACACACACACACACACACACACAAATACCTTAAAGAGATCTCAAATGTTCCAAGTATGTGTTTTGATTTATACTCCTACAAAATAAATCATACAAACAGAAGAGTAAAAGAACAATGAGATCCCTCAAACTTTTAACATTTCTTAAAGTGAATTAACATGCTACAAAGAGCTGTACTGGGAGTGCACGTTTTTGAACAGAGTACTGGAGGCTAGAATTACCATGTTCCCGGCCTTCTAAACTCAACAATCAAGACCAATTACCAAAGCCACAGTTTGTACCCTACAGAAAGTAAGGATCATTTAGGTAAAACATCCCCAGATCCCTTAAGGGGGAGGGTGTGTGTGTGTAAATCTGCTCAGGGAGAGATGTAAATAAAACCATAACTTTCCCTCTATTGTTAAAAGGCTGAACATACAAAACAGATCAACTCCAAACTCAGTGTGAGCCAAGTTTTCAAGAGAAATAATGTTAGTTGAAAAACAGTTTTCAGTATCTGTTTCAGCTAATAGTCACCAATCAGCTAATATCCTTCGTTAATCAGCTAAGGCTCAGCAAATTAGTAATATGTTCCTGTGTTGATACCTCCTTTCTCACCTTAACGGTGTCTCCACTGATTGCTGTTACATCAAAACACTGGCAAAGTGATAAAATATTTCTGTGCTTACTCTTTTATCACTCTGGTTAGGTTATGGCTTAAAAACAATAAACATACTTCTGGTAAACTAAAAGAATAGCAAAATAAATATCTTGAGAATATAAGAAAAAAATCATAATTAGCTAATCAATTTGCAGATGATGGGAAATAATATGTAACTGATGCTTCTGTAGTTGGCTTCTATTTCCTGGCTATGGATCTAAATAATGTCAAAATACCATACTCCATCATTTGCCACTTTACTGAAGGGAGGGAGAGTAAATAGGGATGCCACTCAGAAGCACAGTGATTCAAGAGATTAGGAGGCATGGAGACAGAGTCTACACGGATGAAATAACTTGGAATCCAGCCTGGACCAAAATCAGACCTAGAACTTCATCAGGGTACAGACCCTTCTTGGGAAACAGAATCCACTCCTAATCATCCAGAATGCCCCCAAAGCGGGTACACAGTGCTCTATGCTGCAGGTGGTGAAGTGGCCCTGGCATACCTCATTCTTCCAGAGGCCCTTGAGGACTTCTAAGCCCTCTCTCTATCATCTGTCTATTCTTACTGAACCGAACCTTGACCGACAGCCACACTTCGCTGTGGCTTTTAATCATTAGCCATGATTTCACAACTTGCCTGCTGCTGGATTTTAGATGTCCTACCTTACCTGGCCCCTCTCCACAGCTCCAGCTGCATCTTAAGCTACTCTCCATTTGCTGATGACATTTGCTCAGGACACTCCAGCTCAACCAGCTTGACTAGCCGTTTTCAGCTCCTCTAACACTACACGGGCCTCCTTTCAATTCATTCAACAGGTAGAACTACTTCCTGCCTCAGTGCTTCCCCTCTGCTTGGATTTTCCTCTTGCTTGACCAACTTGTTTCTACTCAGCTTTTAGGTTCCATTTTTAAGGTCACTTCCTCAGAGTAGCCTTCTGAGATCTTCCCCAGACAAGTTAGGTTCCCCTATTTTATGCTCACATAACACTCTATGTTTTCATCTTCAGAGCACTTGTTAATTTGTACCATTATGGGTTCAATATTGTCTCCATCATTAGACTCTATGCTGCATAAGGGCAGCAACCAGGTCTGTATTGTTTACAATTTTATTGCCATACCCAGCATAATGCCTGCTATATAAGTACTGAATAAACACTTAGGAAACAAATTTTAAAAATGGGTAGAATTTAGTTTCTAAAATTATAATTGTAATATATGTTCACTGTACAAAAATTAGAAAATACAGAAAGTATGGATTTTTAAAAATCTCTAATTTTATACTCAGCGGTAACTGCTATTAACATTTTGGTGACTTTTTAAAGTAATTTTTCTCTTCTGAATGTCCTGCCTGTTACTAGTCTATCCTATCCAATCCTATCTTATATATTTATCTACAAACCTTTAATCAAAGTGGAATCATAGTGTGTAATTAGTTTTGATGAGATTTTTCCATTTACCATTATATAATCAACATAAACTGCTTTCCTTGTAAACACGTTTCTCTCCTTTCAGTCTAAGAGTACAGACATGAAGAAAGGGATATGATTCCAATCTCCCACTTAGTTACACATCCTGAGATTAAAACTCAGTTTTCATAATGAATTGGGATCAATCTGCTAGTAACACAGAGGTTAAGTTACCAGATGGGGCTTGAGTAGAAAAAAAAAAATCATATTGCTTTCCTCATCTCTAAAAACTGACCTTTAATAAATGATGAGGGTTTTAGGAAAAAATGTAAATTAAAGAACACAAGGGGGTTGTTTACATTTTTCTAAAGAATACGCAAAGTCCTCAGGGAACTGTTTCTCTACTGCTCCTTCGTCTGTGGAGTTCATTATAACTGTAATAAGTTTAAGCATTTCTTGGAATGTTTTAAATCCTGGTATAGTATAAAAAAGTTCATACACATTTTATGTGACATCATATATGCTGATCTGCAGAATGCTCACTTGGGTTTGTAATTAAAAGATGGCTTATTCACATTTAAGTTTCGTGGAGTGTCACACAGGCATCTGCAATTAAACAGAGGTACCATTTTGGTGTAAGAGAATGTTATACATGCGTGTAACCTTGATTTTAAAAAAACTCTTAAAATGGTATTTTGTCCAAATCTGGGAAAGTGACTTAGAAATATAAAGCAAACTGCAAGTGGCATTTTGGGTCCTTAATCTGTTTTCACAAAACAGTCACCATTTATAAAAGAGAAAAAAAATCTACAGCCAGAGAAATCAGACACTGATGAAGGCTTCTGTTAATCTTGAACTCATGACCTAAAGGTGGAAGGCCAAACTGTTTCATGCTTCAACTGTCTGGTCCGTCCACACTGGGTAAAAATGACTTGTCTCTGATATGAATCCAATAAAAAGTATGTGGAGAACTCAAATCTTTTAGCCTGCTTATTAAATTCATATTTTTCACTGGTAATAATTATACTGTATGTGAGCATTATACACACAATAAAATTCAAGTTTGGGAAACTAAACTTCCCCTTCTAAAGGGGATAAACCACATTCAGAATATCCTAGAAACCTCTATAAGCCCATTTCAACATCAAATGTCCTATAATTTCAAAGTAGTGCACTTTTCTATTTACTTTAGAATGCACAGGGTTAGGTGCCTACCACATTAAAACTTGGTGGCAAGTACCCTTGACATGGGAGGAAACAAGAAAATTACAGCAACAATTACAGAAGTGTATCCTCTTGTGGCTCATGTTAACATTGCCAAATCCCTGTATAAATCAGAATCAACTATTCATAGAATGTACCTGTCAGCAATATGCTATGTGACATATGGCTCTACTTAATCAAATATACAATTCCATTTTTTAAAAAAACTCAGAATATTCCTTCAAGGCACTGTGTTAGCCAGTCAGTCATTCACACTCTGATGTGGTTTAAAACATTTAAATATTTATGCACCATATTTTATTTATATGTATAGCTGTGTCTAAGAGAATATTTTTACCCTAGGAGGAAACTGATATTTTTGAAGGCCATTTTGCAGTAGTTGCTATACATGTGTCCTCTTATAACGTCTCTGGTACCAAGACAAAAAAAATCCTGAGTTTAAATGCTCTATCAATGACTCTTTTATATTTTCTAGGTTTGTTTTTTATTAAATGCATTGTTCAAAATATGACAAAAAAACAGAAATTGGAGCCATGGAGGTTTTTTTCACATGGCTATTTGAACCAGCTGCAAAGATTTAGATCACACTAGCTCTTATTTTACGCATGTCCTTTGCAACAAGAAAACCATGGAATGCCCTTAAAAAAGATTTTTAAAATATAAAACAGATGTGTTATCTTCTTTCCCTTTGCTATTGTAGTGCCATGTTAGGTAATTAATTCCTTAGTCTTGTATAGGTCTTCATGCATATAAAGAAAATAGTTTATTCCCATAAAAATTCTTAAGTTAGAGAACTAAAGCCCCTCCCCCACAACTGCTCCTGTCCCCGAAAAAGGTCAGCGAGGGATGAAGGAACATTTCTCTTGGGGAGCCAGCTTTGCACAAATATACGTAACATGTACAAAATGTGGGGAAATGTCTCAGCTTAAACAGCAACTCAAACTTGATGGAAATACAGGAAATACAACACTGAAAATCAGTAATGGAAGCAGAAGAGATTTGTTCTTAAATAGCTAAATGTAGTAGTAGCATTCAAACATTCTGTCAAATTACTTTCATGTTAGTAGATATGGACGAATAGGTTTCCCATTTTAAATATGCCATTTATCATAGATTTATACTTATCCCTTTTTTGATATGGCTAATTTCTGATAAAAGTAAAAAATTATTATAGTAATCAAGAGTCTCTGATCTAAAAAATCCATTATCTAGTGCTTTTTAGTGAATCAAAAGGGCAGAATGACAGTAGAGGGAAAGACTAAGACTATATTGTGCTCACATATTTCATCTCACTGCATTTTTTGTTTGAAAAGATGGAATGCTTATTATCAGAAAGGCTCACACAGGTTTTTCATTTCTGCAGCGGACACTTAGACAATTTGATACATAGCTAAGCTGAAGGTTTGGCAAACTAAAGCCACAATACTTGGAAAAAATTTCTGGGAATATGTTACTTTCCACACAGATGTGGTACATTAGTCACAAAAATGTGGGCATGATCTCCGATGCATGTGTAGAGAACCCATATTCTCCAAGGTTTTTCAAAAAGAACATGCATCACTTTGCCAAAACAGAGATGGTGTAAATATTATGGTGTCCATCAAATTCTTCATTCTCTCACATTTTTTGTTTGAATTTAACTTATTATTAGAAGTGATAACATACAGTACCTAATAAAAGATCCTATGTGGCCAAACTATAAACCATTCTGGAATGTGCATACCTGTTGCCAAGCTTGTATGGCAGTGTTTAGAGAATGAACTACATGCTGTCCAAAGTTTACAAATACAGAGTCAACTATCACGGTGCAGTCAAGCAGCTTTTCCACAGCATCACTGGAAACTGCAATCTGTCCAGAGACACTGAAGGGTTTTACTACGCTTTGCATAGTAACATTTCTGCATTCCAGAAGTTTACAGTCTGCTTGAGCTGCGAACTGGATCTCCTGACAGACAGAACCATTATTCCACTGTCGAAGATACATGTGTGGTTCTCTGAAGGAAACAATCATGTATTCTAGTTCAGACGGCACATTTTTATCAGAAATGAATGGCTGTAGGTACTGCGGTGGAGCTGTCGAGAAGACAAATAAGAAAAATAGCAGTTAAGATGAGCCAATACTTTATGAAAATAAAGCGTGAGATGACATTTAAATTATTCACAGAAAGATTACTGAATTTAGCACTTGGTGTTTAATAATTCAAACAGTCTCCTGAGGACATTACAATCTTTGAATTACCATTTGATATTTGCAAACAAAACTGTTCCATCAGGTCTCTTAAGTATATATTGTCCCACGGTTACTTTCACAGACAAAACATTGATCACAGCACACAACAAATAAAATGAAGAGGAGGTACTTCTCTAAGGAGAGTTTTATAAAACTGCTCTGTATCTAACCAAATCTCAAAAACAAAAACATGACTCAAAGAGAGTTAGAAAAAGTAGGTTAAACTACATTTTTGCTGAAAAGGCAAGATGCTTAACAGCAGCTGTGTTTGGTTTTAAGCTGATGTTTCCCCCCTTTTCCATTACATGTAGGTTGAAAACCTAATACCTGAATCAAAATGTATTAGCTAGAAAAGGTTTGGTACAGAATATAATGCCTTAGAAATAATTATTCAAGTAACATTAGCAAATTTATAAAAGGCCACTTTTGGTGTGTGGGAAAATTTAATCTTCTTCCTTCTAAACTTGTAAAAATGAGACTCCTTTAGATTAATTTGAGAATATGCCCATCTTTGGTAGAAGATATTCATGCTTTTGAAATCAGGCAATATCAAGTACTTCTGGAATATATTTGTAATGGCTCAGAATACAGAACACAAGCAGATATATTTCTTTCAAAAAGGACACAGTAGGAATAATAGTAAAACCTACCATTTCTGTAACTTCCTTGAAAATTCTCATTAGGAAGTATGCAGAAACATGTCAGCTCAATACCAGTGGTAACTTAAATAACAGGTCCATAAGCTGGTTCAAAAGTAAGGGGCACACCCGCTGTACCAAATCAACTTCAGAATAATTTTGCCATACCTACTTTATACTTCCTGAAAATAAATTACCTGAGTAAAAATTTATGAATTTTGTCTTGAGAACACTCAAGAAAAAACAGTTAGTAATAAGTGGATGTCATTCTGATGCTAAGGGAAAGAGTACCTGTGCCTAGTTGATCAAGGTGATGACAAAGATGGAACTCCAGGTGAGCGAACTGGAAGGAAATGCAGAGAGATGGGACAAACCATGGGGTAAAGCAGGAGTCGACTCTGGTACAAGCAGCAAGGGCTGTTGGAGTTACAAGTGGATCACAAGTGCTTTGAGAACCAGATTCACTTGCAGAGCTATGGGAAATAATAAAAGAAGTTCAATAATTTAAGCTTCCCAATATCATATAAGTCAAATGTCTTTCTATAAGGGTTTTTTAAGCTAATAGCCCAAATCCTACAGTCAGTATGTTACCAAATCTTTTGTATTTACTCACATAAACCAGCTGTTTTTAAAAAGTAAGTTAAGTTCATGTTGATTATTCTCTATGAATTGTTGTCCGGAAACTTTCAAAGGATTCCTTGACCCCCAGGTCATGTTGATCTAACTCCAACTCAATTTTCTTCCATCCACATCTCACATACTTATGTGCAATTTGTTCTCATATTAGTTTAAGACCAACACAGTTCAGAGTATAAAACCCCAATACATTCAGTGTCACCATAAATGTTTCACTTTTGTTTGACTTCTCCAGATTGTCCATATCCATATTCCCTTATGAGTCAGTCAATACACTTTACTGAACACCTACTGAATACTGCACTAGGTGCCATAAAAATTATGACCGTGTCCAGAAGAACGAGGGTCCCATGGACAATTACACTGCGTGGGTCCTCAAATTCACTTGCCCATCCTCTTAACATCATTTTATACAAGTTAAATCTGATTAAAATGAATAGCAAAGGCATCCATAGGAGGGAGATGTTTGTGCATGGTGGCTGCGGGTGTGCACGGGAAGCATGCTGCCTAGATTGCATTAGTGCTAATGAAAGCATGAGAGTTGGGAATTTGGGGATTTCGGGGTGGGGGGCAGAACAATAGCATCCTGCTATTTGTGGATCACTAAGTAGATGCTGCCCTTTTTCCCTCACCATCTCCACCCTCTTCTCTCCAATCTGAAATTTGTTCTGCAGCTATGGTAGCCTGGTTCCCAAATCCATGAGGAGTCTGGACAACAAACACTGTGATTTACAGTATCCTAGGGAGAACTATGACAGGAAAACTAAAGAAATAAGTCCCTGATTTTCAAAGAACTCACAGTCTAACTGGTGATACTCAATATGTAGACATTTACAAACATTACAAAACAGAACCACCACCCAGGAATAGGAAAGTTGGAAGTGCTGCCAGAGTGGAAACATAAGAGGAACTCAGAATGGTGTGGGGTAAATCATGTGGGATTCTCAGAGGTGTGAATCTTCAGCTGAGTTTGGTGAAACAGGCTGGTGGAAATGAAAGCTAGGAGCATTCCAACATGTTTACTGAGTTGTTTAACCTCAAAGAGTTTACGGTTATGCAGTGGTATTTACTGCAATGCTAGTAAATCTCCATTGCACACACACACAAAAAAAAGAACCCAGACTCTGGGGCACTAGGTTACTGACTAAATGCTATGCACAAAAATGCAGCTAAGTATATTCTAAAAACATCTATAAATGAGCACACTAATCCAAACAACTTTCTAGGAATTTATCCATGGAGTAACAAATAAAAGATTTCATCAGCAAAGTAAAATTAAAACTTGTATTTATTCAAAAAGAGCAAAATATACTAGTTGTATATGTGTTTTATACACTTGAACTCTTTCCCTTATACTACTTAAAGAAGTTGTTAGAAATAGGGTACAATGTTAAAATATTAAAAATCCAAGTGAGAGTTCTATGAGATCAATTTTAAAAGAGTGAACGCACAATTTGAGGTGTTTATCTGAAGCATTTTTCTTGCCAACTATAGTTTTTGATACTCAGATTTTCCAAGATTTATTTTTCTGTCTTTTGAAAGTGGCAAATATTATAACATATTAGAAAAGGTTGCTAAAACATCATGAGTATCTGATACCATCTTTACTTATAACAAACTGATTAATTCCTCACTTTTCCTAAATTAAATGCACAAATCAATCGTTTGAGATCTTTTTAGGTATATACAGTAACTCGTGAATCACAAAATCATACTCAAGTGGTCAGCAATATTTTTTCAATCTTGAAATCCTGACTAAAATAGTTACTAGCTTAATCTATATTAAAAAATGTAGACCTTTATTTAAAAATTGGAACCATCAAAATCAAACATTTGTTAAATACAAAATATGATAATACAATCTGAATATACTTTAACTATATTTTGAATCAGTACATTTATAGTTTTTTGATACTCAACTTGATCGCCATTACCTAGTATAAAAGTAGCACATATGTGCCTACCTTTTACATAAGGATTAAAAAGATCTAAGTGTAATAGAACTAAATAGTCATAAATATGAGTGATGACCCTGCTAGAGACTATAGTAGCCATATTGTATAATTTCCTTAATTAGATACAGCCAGTGGACTTTGATCTGATTTAGGTATCAAAAGGAAAAACATAATTTTTGAGATGTATAATAGGCAGAAATAAACAAGTAAAAAAACCCCTACAATCTATAATATTTATATTTCAACACTTCCCTTTTTCCCAAAAGATTTTCAAAATAGGTTAAATTCATGGCCAATAGCAGTGTACACAGATTTCTCTGGTGCTCTTCACTTCTAACATGCTGGAAAATGGCTCCTAGAAGCAAGACCTCTCAAATCTTAATAGCAATAAACAGAGCCTAAGATTCAGTAGTTTGTTCAAATATCTGTAGGTTCAGGTGTAAACTCAAATTTTTAGAATAGTGGAAATATTCTAAATAGTGGAAAGTATGGCAGGAGTTTTACATGTCTATACTTTCATTTTAGCCAAATGGTTACTTATCAACTGCCCTGGGTGTCCTTATGGAGGTGTATCAATTCTTTAAACAAGGAGTGTACAGTATGTCTAGATGTAGATTGGTCCTATCTTAATGGCACTGTGGGGACTCAGTATAATCCCTAAAGATTCACCCATGAGTGTCATTCTGGGGTAAACCCCTATAGCACAGCTGGTATCAAACAATGATTTGACTTGAATGACGAAGACTTGAGCTTCTCTCTGGATCCCTCTGTGGTAATAAGGGTTTTGTAATATAGCATAATATAGCATAGGGATTAAGCAGAGAATGACTAGGGTAGGAGAACCTAGATTAAAACGTGTGCACTGCTACGATTTATACTGCAATATTGTGCAAGTTATTTCATCTGGCTATATCTCAGTTTCTTATTTGTAAAATGAGTATAGCAATCAGACTAACTTTTTGAGTACTAAGTGAATATTGCATATGTACTACTTAGCACAATGTCTACCATTCAGTAACGGGAAAAAAACCCATTCCTCTTTTTCTTGTTGGCAAAACAAAATACCGTACTGGTTACTTAGTTTAACATTAATTATCTTTAGCTACCCAAGAAAGACCTCACAATATCACATGGGCATTCATCTCAATGTGGCACTGCCTCTCAACATCGGTTCACATAAACCCTCTCCTGCCCACTGCACTAACACTGCTCTGTCCACCCTGGGAGAGCACTGCATGGACCAGAGAGGACACAGGAAGATGTGTGTGCCTGCCACACCACATTCTTTCTACTCCTTAGAGTTGTCATTTTTCAAATGTCTTAACTAATCCCAAATAACAAATACACTTTTATTGTAACCCAGTATACATATATAAAACAGGGGAAAAAAGGTTTCCTGTAAATATGATACACACTGATATTTTTTATTGTGATAAGATACAGATAACATAAAATTGATCACTTTAACCATTTTAAAGTGTACACTTTTTAAAACATTAAGTACATTCACATTGTTGTACAATCATCACTACCATTCATCTCCAGGATTTTTTTATTTTCCCAAACTGAAACTTCATACCCATTAAACACTAATTCCCCATTCTCTCCTCCTCCCAGGCCCTGCCAACCACTACTATACTTTCTGTCTCTAGGAATTTGACTACTGTTGGTATCACATATAAATGGAATCATACAACAGTTGTCTTTTTCATGCTGATATTTTCTATTTTACTTTATTAAAAAAAATTCCAGTTGCAACCTGCTAAGTTATTCATGAGCCACTAATGGGTTGCAATTTGTAGTTTGAATGAGGGCTTTACATGAGCCCTCCGTTAAAGGACTCCTTCAACTCTAACTTTAAGAAAAACAAGGAAGACAGAGTCACCTCCCAAGATTCACAGAATAAGCAATGCAACACAGAGAGCTCGTTATTACCATCGGCCTAGAACTTTAAGTGAGACCTGAGGAACACTTGAGTACTTTGGGGAATGTATACGGAAGAAGGGTTAGATGGCAAAAGATCAACTCCTTGGAAGACTTTCTTACACAGAATTCAATCACCAACTAAAAGCAAATAGAAAAAGGCCCCAAAAGCAAACTTGGGGAAAAAAATATAAGTATTCCTTTCACCCAACGAAGAGGAAGTAAAGCTCAGGTTTCACCCTAGGAAAAAAATAAAGGAGAGAATTTTTTGGATAAGTGCTGGATTTTACCTGTGTGTGACTAAGGTGACAAAGCAGTTCCAAATGTCAAGATTTATGTCTGAATGGCTTATAAAACTAAAAAAAAAAAAGTTATCCAAAAAATCTAGGTATATCTAAAAATGCAGATCCAAGTAGCCAAATGGAGAGAAACAATATCTGGGGTGCCACAGTTACCTTCTGGTAGGAGAGAGTTCAACCACCAGAAAGAGACCATTAGTCGATTTACCTACCATCGCTCTTTCTCTGATTCCTCCACTGTCTACATATGTAGGAACCAAGGCTTTGGGAAATGAAAAGCAGTTCCTGCTCACACCACACACACACACACGCACAGCTGTGGATCACCGTCTCAAAGATGACCAAATATGAGTGGACAGTGATTTCTTTTATGGGATCTTAGTGGAGTAGGGAAAAAAAATACATATATATATATATAGAGAGAGAGAGAGAGAGAGAGAGAGAGACACTGGGGGCGGGGGGGAGGCACGTCCAAAGATGAAAGCACTTCAAAAAACTCACCACAGGTTCAATTTTCATCACATGAGGAAAGAGCCACACACCCTTAGGCCATTTCTCTTTCCAGGATGCCTCCCATCATGAATTGGCATTTTGGGGGTGGGTATAAAAAGTCCTTGTAAGCAATCTGCTCTCACATGTTTTAATGTCTTGAAAATATGACCATGCAATATGGACAAGACAGTGCCAAAGACTTGGTACGATCAACAGAGTTCAATGTTATCATCAAACAACTTAAAACAAAGTTACCTGGAGATACATATGAAGATCTACACAGTTACTACTGTCTTATGATACACGCTTGTAATTTGTGTGATTTCACATAGCCAAAATGAGTACTTCTGGAATTAGCCCTTTGGAGGTAAAGGTCAGAGGGAAAAATTAAAGCAAAAAGTTGTTCTGGCCCATCAGAAGAGCCCAGGGAACGTGGCAGGGTGGCCCAAAGCCAGAGAGAAGGGCCCACTACTCCTTTTCTCTTTTGTTCCTCCCAGAGCTAGTCACTGGGTAAGAAACTGCAAATCGCAAATAAGAGTGTGTGCTTGCTGGATATCTTCTGTTTGCTCTCTAGATCTACCTTCTACCTTTCCCCACCTTCTTCTCTGCTCCTGGGAGGGACCTTTCTGGACTACATCAACAAGCTTCTTTGTCCTCTGGCTTGTCTTTGGGTTCAGTAAATGGGAGGTACCCACAGGAGATTAGAAGGCAGAAGGGGAGTGAAGTAAGGGTGTGTACTTTCCTTGCTCCTTCTCAGCCAGGTCTCTGCACATTGGTTGTGTCCCTGTACCAAAAGCAGCTATAGATACTACTTTGAGTTAAGAGTTTGGCTCTGTTGCTTAGCTCCTTTATGCCTAAGAGTGGGATGGTTTCCTTGCCACAGGATACTGCACCGTCTCTTAACCCTGCCCATGCTTTCTTTTTTTTTAAGAGACAGGGTCTCACCACATCGCCCAGGCTAGTTTTGAACTACAGGCATGAGCACCATGCTGGCTGTGCTGCCCAGTACTTTTGTAGAGTCTTTTCATTAAACATTTATCAGTTATCGTCTGAGTCACCATCTGTTTCCTGTCAGAACGTGACTGATAAAGGAGGTTTCCTTAGGCTTTAACAATGGGCAATGGGTGTGGGCAAATACATACGTGATGGGACTAAAGATAAACAGTTGAAGTAGACAGCCTGACCAAGGCTCCAGAGGCTGCCTCTCTTGCCTCCAGTCCAGTACACAGCAAATAGAAGGGGAAGGCTCCCAAAGGTCAATACTATCGTGGAAATCAAGTCTGAATGTCAACATTTACTCTGCTTCAAAAGCTCCCTCTAAAAAACCATAATCATCACCATCCATATGATCAAGCAAACCATTAGTTAAAGATAGTAGAATGTGATTATTGACTCTTTTGTCTCCAGTCATTTGCATTGAAGGTTCCCTGCCATCCCTTGAACTGGTTAGCTCCTATTCATTCCTTAAAGTTTCAGTTTAGAAATCAGTCTCTTAAGGCCAAATAGCATTTGGTGATGGGGCCAGGACTTAAACCCAGGTCTTCTAACTTGAAATTCTCTATTAAATACTGCCTAAATTTACATATATACAGTGATGCCATTACCACTGTAACAGCTAGCTGCCCTACGCTGTTGCAACTTCATCTCAATTGCAGGCAAGAGGCTCTTCTTTTTTAAACACAAAACTTCATGGGACTTATTTTTATGACCTTTCTTCCAGTAATGTCCAATATATATCCTTCTGAAACCACTGAAGACTACTACTTACGATAAGATAATCTCTACTCATGAAAGTGCCATGTTTTTGGATTTAGGTTATTCACATGGCAAAATATATGATGCTAACTGTAAAAGCTTTCTGTCTGCATAAATTGCTGATATAGTATCAAATCATTGATGTTTTCTTTCTAGGAATTGGATGAAATTTATTTATTGTCCCTTTCGAAAGATATCTTAATAGTGTTATATTATGTTGACTTTTAAACCAACTCTTCTAATTTAACTTCATTAATATCAATTTCTACCTGAAAAATGATTAATCCCAAACAATTTTGAGTGAAATCAATTGTGAAGCACTAGCTGAAAAATTCCTGGTAAGGACAAAAGATCCATGATTACAACGCTAGAAGTTTGGTGAAAAACTGCCTGAATTTGACTGCCTGCATAAATTTCTGTTCCCTAAAGCCTCCACATTTCTACAGTGCTAAGCTTATCACAAAAGTAATTTTTATAAATGATTCAAATTCATAGAAATTCACCTTGTCTAAAATGCTCTTTCAATGATGAAATTATTCTTTCATAATTAGAATCAAGAAATCACTAACATGATACTACTAATGAAACTCAAAATTTTAAAAATCAATTTGATTATCCACAGCTTTATTTTCTGAGATTTCCTGGTTTCTGACCAGGTAACCTAAACTTAGAAAAGGCAATCTTTCTATCCATGTGCTAATTCCACATAGGATGGGTGTCCTTTTGATTGCTGCATTACATGCAAGTAAAATCAAGACTTTACTTCTCTAATATATTTTCACTAATTCTATATTACTAGCTAATATTCTAGGAAGGTAACAACTTTTATAGTGCCCAAATGACCTAGAAATTGAATATATGAAATATAAAACACATTATTATTATCAAGCATACAAGGTCATCAGTGAAAAAGACTTTGAGTCTACAGACCTAAATGTTCACATTACCTCAGTGTGCTATGATTACAGGTGGTGGTATTTTATTTTCCAAATGTTCTTCAATGAATATATATTATTATTAATAAACAATAAACATTTCCAAAGAAAAAGCATTCACAATTATTTATAATATAAACTAGAAATCAGAATACAAAATGCTATGCTATGATTATAACCTTGTAAAAGCAAGTATATATATGGGCAAAAATAAAGGTAATGTAGAAAAGGAGAAAACTGTTGATTTGCAGGGTATTAGAATGGTGGATGTTTTTCTCTCTGATAGTGTCAGAATGTTGTTGGGGGGTGGGGGAGAAAGAGGGATTATATAACAGGAATAAGATGACACTAAAGCCAACCCACCAGGAAAACTGGAATGAAGGGTATTGACAGCAATGAACAGCACAGCCTCACAGGACACACAATAGAATATGACCCAAGAAAACTGTTCCACTAACTGTGGTTTACTTTCTTTTTCTTGCCTTTTATGTGAGCATGCGCAAAAAGGCTTAGGAGGGATGTGTAAGCTAGAAATGCTGAAGAACAGGTTGCTGAAGCCATTTTTCTTTACCATAAGTCAATGGATGTGCTAAGCAGGCAAACACTGAAATGGGGATGATCTGTTCCTTTCTACCACTCACCAGATATCCTGTAGGAGGCGTGGGATTGAAAGTTCTGGGAATATGATTTAGAATACCTGGTCTATAGCTCTAGAGATTCATTATGGCCAAAGAGACTTTATAGCTAGATAAAACTTCAGCTATCTGAAATCCTTTGGGTGTAAGTTTTTTTGGTTAGTAAGCCAAGTTTTCCTAATGTCTGGAGGCTTGTCTTTTAAAGTTTTCAAAAACCATTTAAGATGGAAATATTTCTAATATTTACCTTTTAGAAGGAGACAATTCAATTTATTTAACCTTTCTTTTAATGTCCCAGGTTTATCATTATACATATTGATTACAGCATCATTAAATGTCTATTGAGGGATGTGTATGGCTCTTTTCTTCTATGTTTTTGAGTTCAGGATGACTAGTGAGGATTTTTTTTTTAGTTTGCTTTTTTGCATTTTTTTCTTTTTATATTTAAGGAACAGGTTCTTAGTGAGGGCTCACAGAGCTGTCTTATGAGTAAAACACAGGATTTTTAGTACACAGATTTTGACACATCATATTTTGTTTTTCCTCCTGGTTCTCATCTGTAGTTCAGACAGATGTAGCTGCTAGACAGCTGAGATAGAGCTAAGGGAGGGGTCACTAGATAAGAAATGACTTGATCATTCTTTCCTAGCATAATGCCACTATCTCACATTTCACTGAATTACCTTTGGTCATCAGCTCCGTTTTGACTGCTGTTCAAGACAATTCTCCAAAGATCTGAGGATACTAGTTTCTTCTGGTCATTCACACGATTGATATCTGGCAATTGCGGTTCACAAACTTTGCTTTCAGACAGACTAAATTCTCTAAATGCAACAAAAACCTTCTGGAGTTCGTCCCAGTATTCCAAACTACAAGGAACCTATGTTAAAACAAAAAAAAATTTGTTTTTAGAAGTTGCAAATAGAGATTATGCTTCTATACTTGTTGAAATTCAAATTAAACCTTCATAAAAGTTATAACATTAAGATTTTTAAAGGAAGACAAGGTTATAAAAGATAGTGGTTCAGAATTTCTTTTCATAATTACTGTATATTCGTCTGGTTTATTTTAAAAGACTCACTCAAGAATAATATGTAAAAACAGCCACAGTTTTTTAAGTAAAAAAGAAATAATGAGGAACAAATTCTACAAGGTGTTAAATGTATTATAAACCTATAGTTATTAAAAGATAAGGTTGGAGTAATAACATACAAATAGATTAAAAGAACAGAATAAAAAAACAGAAAAGTACAGCTAAAATTTTATTATGTAATGAAGGCACCATTTCAAATAAGTAGGGGGAAGATAGAAAGTAAGGTTTCAAGACCTGACTAGTCATTTGGTAAAACCAAAGTGGGTTCATACATCATTCTTTACACAAAAATAAATTCCAAAAGGATCAAAATGTTAAAGGCTAAAAAGTGAAAGCATAAGAGAAACAAAATCTGCTAATAATTTTTAAAATTTTATAATAGGGAAGCCTTTTCTATGTATGGCATGGAACCTATGATAAAAATAAATTTTAAAAAGCAAACTAGAAAACCCCAAAGATTCAACCAAGAGATTACTGGAATTGATAAATGAATTCAGCAAAGTCTCAGGATACAAAATTAATACACACAAATCCATAGCCTTCATATATGCTAATAACAATCAAGCCGAGAAACAAAGTAAAGATGCTATACCTTTTGCAATAGCAACAAAGAAAATTAAATATTTAGGAACATATCTAACTAAGGAGGTCAAAGACCTATATAGAGAGAATTATGAAACACTGAGAAAGGAAATTGCAGAGGATGTAAATAAATGGAAAGCCCTACCATGCTCTTGGATAGGCAGAGTCAACATAGTAAAAATGGCTTTGCTACCTAAATTAATTTACAGAATCAATGCAATCCCTATCAAAATACCAACATCATTTTTTGCCGATCTAGAAAAAATAATTCTATGCTTCGTGTGGAACCAGAGAAGACCCCGTCTAGCCAAAGCAATCTTAAGCAAAAAGAACAAATTGGGAGGCATCTGTCTACCAGACTTCAAACTATACTACAAGGCTATAGTAACCAAAACTGCATGGTATTGCACAAGAACAGACACGTAGACCAATGGAACAGGACCGAGAACCCAAATATAAAACCAACCTCATACAGTCACCTGATCTTTGACAAATTCCAGAAAAACGTACACTGGGGAAAAGAATCCCTATTCAACAAATGGTGCTGGGAAAACTGGATGGCCATATGTAGAAGACTGAAACTGGACCCACACTCTCACCTCTTACAAAAAATCAATTCACAATGGATAACAGATCTAAACCTAAGACATGAAACCATAAGAATTCTCGAAGAAAACATTGGAAAAACTCTTATGGACATTGGCCTAGGCAAAGAATTTATGAAGAAGACCCCCAAAGCAATCACAGCAGCAACAAAAATAAATACATGGGACCTGATCAAATTGAAAAGCTTCTGCACAGCCAAGGAAACTATCACTAGAGTGAACAGACAACCTACAGAATGGGAGAAAATATTTGCATGCTACACCTCTGATAAAGGGCTGATAACCAGAATCTATACAGAAATTAGGAAAATCAACAAGAAAAAATCAAAACACCCTATTAAAAAATGGGCAAAGGACATGAACAAAAACTTTTCCAAAGAAGACAGAATGATGGCCAGCAAACATATAAAAAAGTGCTCAACTTCTCTAATCATCAGGGAAATGCAAATCAAAACCACAATGAGATATCACTTAACTCCAGTGAGATTGGCTCATATCAAAAAATCCCCAAATAACAAATGTTGGCGGGGATGTGGACAGATAGGAACACTCATACACTGCTGGTGGGACTGCAAATTAGTACAACCTCTATGGAAAAGAATATGGAGATACCTCAAAGAATTAAAAGTAGAATTACCATTTGACCCAGCAATCCCACTACTGGGTATTTATCCAAAAGAAAAAAAGACATTTTATAATAAAGACATCTGCTCTCGAATGTTCGTAGCAGCACAATTCACAATTGCAAAGTTGTGGAAACAACCCAGGTGCCCATCAATACACGAGTGGATCAGTAAAATGTGGTGTATGTATACCATGGAGTATTACTCAGCAATAAGGAACAACAGTGAATTAACACATCTGGTATTATCCTGATTGGAGCTAGAACCCATTCTTCGAAGCGAAGTGTCACAGGATTGGAAAAACAAGCACCACTGGTACTCACCATCAAACTGGTACTAACTGATGAACAGTTACATCACACAGGGCAATAACATTCATCTGAGGGCGGGCGGGCGGGAGGGGGTCAAGGGATGGGAAAAACTCTCACTGAATGGATGTGGGGAGCACAGTTTGGGAGATGACCACGATTGTGGCTCTGACACGGGCAGAACAGGGGCAATGTGTATGGCCAAAGTGTTGTACCCCCATGATATTCTGAAAATAAAAAAATAAATTAAAAAAAAAAAAAAAAGAAAAAAAAAGCAAACTAGGATAAGACAGGTAATACTCAATGACAGATCAAGGGACATTTGTTCTGATAGCAGAGAGCTATTATAAAATAATGAGAAAATGATAAGTAAGCATATATTAATAGAAAACAGCAGATTTTCTCTAAAAGAGAAAGAGGTAGATTTGACAACTTCCATTCCTCAACTGTGCCATGTATCTAGTGCAAGCATAGCATCTCCCTGGGGACCTTCTGCATTGCCCTTGTGGGATTTGGGGACAAGGAGAACCAATGCAAACATGATACTCATGCTGCTTGCTGTGCCACAAGCAATGAAGTTCTTTGTTTCTGACCCAGGAGTCTTATGTCTCCTGCCAGAATCCACAAAAAACTAATAGTATACCTTGTTACCTTGCATAGGGTAAAATCCCAGACCCTGACAGCAATTAGTTCACAGAAGAAATATAACCAGAAGAAACATAAGCCAGTAAACATGAAAAAATACTCAACTTTATTAATACTCAAAGAAATGCCAATTAAAGCAATAATGTAATATTGTTATTTATTAATCTGGCAGTTTAAAAAGACTGACAGTTCTAATCCCTGTACAGGTATGGGGAAAAAATTCCTATACAGTATTTTTGGAGGGTAATTTGGCAATATCTATTAAATGCTTGTATTTTTTACCTAGGAAATATACTTCTAAGAATTGGTTTTAAAGAAACTCCAATGCAAGAGTACGTGTGTGTAAGTATGTGTGCGTGCACATATATATGTATATGTATGTATATGCATGTGTGTGTATTTACTTCAGCCCTGTGTGTATTAGTAAGAAATGTGAAAACAACTCAAATATCTATCAATAGAAGATCGGTTAAATATAACATGCAGATCTATAGAATGGATTCCTATACAACCATTAAAATGAATAAGGACTATCTATATATACTAACACAAAAGACATCCAGGATATATTATTAAGTTAAAAATATTTAGTTTTAAAATAAGAACATGTGGGTTGGTCCTGTTTCTCTACACTGGGCTCAGGTGTGTTTCCTCTTTTGGAAGCATTCCCTAATTACCATCCTCAGACCTAATCACTGCCTCTCTTGTGTCATCTCTAGACCTAGTACACTGCTCTATCATAGAATTCATACTTTGCAATTACTTATTTACATGTTTGTCTCCTTTAATGGACCCTGAGATCATTGAGGGCAGAAACGGAACTCTATTATAAAAAATATTCTTAGCATCTAACAGTTTAGGGGACATGATAGGATCTCAAAAAAAAGCTCCTGGAATGAATAGATTTCTCCTTATCCTTTCTTTCCTAAATAAGTGATTCTTAATCTTTCGATAGTAATAAATGTTACCTCCACCTATAACAAAGTTTCTTTTCTCTCCCTTAACCAGTGACTTGAGCATCCACGTACAGGGAGATGCTAGATGGAAGAAGGGAGAACAAAATGGATATGCAGAAGAGGCTAAGTGCAATGAAGCAGAGGCACATGTTCTGGTCAGTGATAAGCAACACATCTACGGCATTCTACTTTTAGCCATCATGTCTTGAAATTCTCTTCCTGCTTTCCATGACATAATTTTCTTTAACTTCCCTTCTCTGGGTCATTATTCCTATATTTTCTCTCAGCCTGAAATACCCGTATGGTCCCTACTTTCTCACTGTCTCATGTCTAAATCCTTCCCATCTATCAATCTATCAAGGACCAAATCAAATGTCACCTTTCTGTAAGCCTTTTCACCTCCCCAGATGCAAAAGTTCTTTCCCTTTTCTAAATACCAATTACTTTTTAAAATGGGAATCTGTTTCATAGCTCTTATCACTGTATACCTCATGTTGCAGTTATTTCTATATATCTCCTCTGGTGGCAACATTCCTTGAGGGAATGGTTTCCATTTGGCTAAGTTTTGGATTTTCACATGACCTGGCATAAATGTTCAAAAAGAGTTGCTGAATGAATGAATGAATAATTCATGAATGAATGAAGGAATATACACATACTGGGTGATTCAGCCCATCTCTGACACATTAAAGATTCTCTCCAGAGAAGACAGAAAGAAGATGAAAGTATGAACCTTGGAGTCGGACCTACTGAATCTGAGACAAAGCATTTGATTTAATACAACATAGTATGAGCTTAAGAAATGTTAGCTATTTAATTATTTACCCTTCTCACGCAGGATGTAGGAAGTGGGGTCTAAACCCCTAGAGAGACATATAAAAATCTCAGTGGAAGAGGACAAATGAGTTTAGAAAAAGCATATTAATATACCTATTGTTTTCTGTAATACAAATAATGGAATGTGAAGTTCAACACGATCTTCTTGGTGAAGAGGCTACACAGAAAGTAGGGTGAAAAAATACTTGTTTTTGGCATTATCTCAAGAAGTTCTACATTAAAATTAATATATACTAGCTTATGAAAAGTAGCTGTCACATTGGAAAGTAGAGTAAGGCCTTAAGGAAAAAGTACTAGTAAGTTCTGAAGTACAAGGCAAGAATTGGAGCAGGTCCATAATTTAAAGCCATCCAATCTGGGAACCATTGTGGGGAGCCATTAGGCAGTTTAGGGACAATGAAAGTGGAATGTACCAACAGTAGGGCTTAGGGAAGGAGGAATTGTGGGAGTTCAAAATAAAAGATGTGGAAGAATGCCAAAGAAAAACTTTATTTAATTCACAACTTGTGTGAAGCTGGCTCTGTGGTTACATACTTCAATTAGAACATTCTCAGCTACTCTGAAAATTCAGAAAACAATAGAAAAGTACTATAGAAATATATCCCAAAGTATGTCAGGGATGCATTTGTCAGGATTTTCCTTTATATACCCTATTTTCTTCAGTTAATAAAGGGGTATTAATAAATTCACACCAAATGAAACCTCTTAAAACATTGTGTGTCTATAAATCCATTTACAAAAGTCACACACTTTTCCTTTTTTCCCATTATAAGAATATACAGTCGTCCCCTGGTATCCTTGAGGGATTGGTTTCAGGGTCTCCTGCAGATAACAAATCTGTGTATGCCCAAGCCTCTGATATAAAATGGCATAGTATTTGCATATAACCTATGCACATCCTCCTGTAGGCTTTAAATCATTTCTAGATTACTTATACCTAATATGATGTAAATGTTATGTAAATAATTGTTATATTGTATTGTTTAGGAAATGACAAGAGAAAGAAGTCTACACATATTCAGTACAGACGTGATTTTTTTTCTTGAATATTTTCAATCCATGGTTGGTTGAATCCACAGATGCAGAACCCATGGATATGAAAGGCCAACTGTACTTGTCTTCAATACTTCAAAACAAAAGCTAATAACAGCACTGAATACAATTAATATTTTAAAGGTGATTTTATTCAAATATATATTGAACCATACATTTATAAAAGAAAAACCATACAGATATAATCCTTGTCTTATTTCTCCATCCTAGAAAAAAATCTCATTGGTGACATACTCAGAATAAAATCCTGGCCCTGCCATTTAAATCACTGCTCTGTGACCTTGGGGAACTTATTTAATGGTTCTGAGCCTCAGTTCTCTCATTTGTGAAGTGAGGATAATAAAACCTATATTGTTTTTAGGCCAAATTAAGGATTTTGGACTTTATCTTAATGTCAATGGAGTATCTTTGAAGAGTTTTAAGCAAAGAAGTAATGTAGTCAAATTTATATTTTTCAAAGATTCTAGATGCTACAGAGAATGGATTAAAAAGGACCAAGTGTGGATGCAATAAGACAAATTAGGAGGTGTAAGCTAGAAATGTTGGTATTAATAGGTTAGAGTACGGTTGGTGACACTGGAGTGATATGTTGGAGATTCTTGGGAAGTAACAGTTAATAAGTCTTGTTGATTGACTACACGTGAGAAGTGCGAGGAGAGTGTCAAGGATCACTCCCAGGTTGCTGGCCTAAGCGATCACGTGGAGGCTGATGTCATTTACTGGGATACGTAGGACTGATATGTGGTATGTGTGGGGTACAGGAGAGGAGATCATGAGTTCATTTTCAGACAAGCCGAGCTGGAGGCACCAATGAGCCACCCAGTGAAAATACTGGCTATTCCGGAGAGTAGAAGAGGGAGTTAACTGTGCTGATGAGCTAGCTATGGGGTCATCAGCATCAGACTTTTGTCAGGAGCATGTAACAGAAGGACAGAGAGTAATGAAGTTCAGTGTATTTATTTGCACGAGGGTGTTTTAAATGATGAACTAAGACTGTAAACTGGTTAAAAGAGGATATGAACCAGCGACTCAGGAGACTGAGGCAGGAGGCTCGCTTGAGGCCAGGAGTGAGACCAGCAATATGGTGAGGCCCTTCTCTCAACAACAACAAAAAAATTAGCCAGGTGCAGTGGCATGCGTCGGTAGTCCCAAACTTGAGAGGCTGAGGCAGGAGGACTGCTTGAGCCCAGGAGTTCAGGGTTGCAGTGAGCTATGATTGTGACACTGCACTCCAGCCTGGGCAACAGAGACCAAACCCATCTCTACCAAAAAAAAAAAAAAAAAAAGATATAAAAACAGTGAGCTGATGGATAGGGAGGAATCAGAGAACTCTAGGTTAACACAGAGTTTAAGGAATGACTGTAGTGGGAGCCGTGAGTGAACAGGCTGGTGAACTGTGAGAGGCTGTGAGAGAGATTAGGATACTGGAATAAATGGAGTTATTCAGGAGGCAGAGCAGTTTGGGATGATAACAAGACCTAGGGCTTGTGTGTGGGAATGAGCAGTTTGTAGAGTGGAGAGGATCCCTCGTGAGACAAAATCATGAATGCCGATGGCAGTGAAGAGAAAGGCTGGAAGCCACGGGCGAGGACGTGTAAGAATGAGAGAGAGTGGCCACAAAGTTAGCAGCTGGCAACAACAAAGAGGGGTGAGGATGATATAATTAGTTGGAGTGAGTCTTAGAGAAGCAGGGGGATGTTACAGGAGGGTAGAAGAGTAAAGGCAGGTGGCATCGGTGAGCAAGGAGAACACTTCCCCTCCTGGCCTGAGGTAAAAGGACGTGAAGGAGTAAATGGCCTCCGCTTCAGAGGGTTGCAGGGGTGAAGAGGGTCCCAGGGGACAGTGAGATTTCATTCAAGGTAATGGGGTGGAAGAAATGCTTGAAGAAGAGGCTGAGGTTTAGGGGAGTTCACTACTCACAGAGCAGGTGTTCCAGAGGGCTCAGTGGAAGGGTGTTGGGGGTAGAGAAGGAGGGAAGTTGGTACGATAGGAAAAAGATACAAATCAGTATCTAGACAGGAAGGGATAAATCTTATAGTTTGGGTAGTGACTAGAAAAGAGGGAAGTGAGGCATGTGTTGGAATTGAGTCCTGATTTAGGAGGGGTAGGGACAATGGCTATGGTTCTAAAAGTAGCCTACGGCTACTTCTTGAGGCCTGGCTTGCACACCATGTGTTCCTGGACCAGTATTCTTAAAGAACTCTAGCTATTTCTCCAATAAACTCCTAACACACTGTCTAGTACATGGTATATGCTTAATAAGTAGTATTTAAATTAATGAATGAAGATGCTTGCTGAAAAGATAACAATGTTACCTTCCGTAACAGTCTTTTATTCTAAAAAGGACTTGTTTCATGTACTGGCTCTTTCATTCAAATTATGTTGCTGTCACACTCATTTTTTAACAAATTTTGCATTTACTCACTCATCTTCCTTTGTCTTTCAGTTAGAAGCTGGCATTGCCCAACTAGTGTCTAGGTTAGTAGTGACATAAACTAAAAATCGAATGTGGTCATATTGTGTTTACAGTTTCATATGGTAGCAATTAATTATTCTGAAGGAATAACTCTGGGCTCTACTTTGTGTGATCTATTTAAAATAACTTTACTAAATGGTTTTAGGTTTGAAAGAGATGATGTGAATGATCTTTAGTTACATATCTATAACTGAGGATTTATTATTAATGCCTGTACTGAATAACTTGAAGGAAAGATGACTATTCCAAGAAAGTCTGGTTGCCAAAAAATAGTTTAGAAAGCCTGAGTATCTAGTACTGAGTCATGGGAAGCGGGAACAAGTAAATTGGTTTCACTGGAAAACATTCCACATGTAACACATGGTACATTTCAAATGACTGTCAAGATTATATATTTTTTTATTACATTTTGTTTTCCTATCCATTATTTGACAGGACCTAAAAAATTAGCCAGCCATACATAATAAACTGTACTCTAAGCATATGTGGTCTTTGCATATAAATATATTTTAGGTTGTATATCTGCCAGTTGGTAAAAGCACATGTATTTTTGCATTTAAAATGTTATTCCACAATTTGTTTCCATTTGATGGCTAATTTGGGAAGATCTGCATGTGTGTTGGCCATTTAAAAATATTTTTGGTACAAAGAATATTTTGGCACTTAATTTGTTTTTATTACTTAATAGTACTGCCAAGACTATTAGCAGGGTTACGACTGCCCATCTGTCCTTATGGATGAATAGCTCTGATTTCTTTGCGCAGGGGCTGCTGAAGCTAGGCCACTACCCCTTTGCCCACTCAGTCCTACTAATCAACCTAGGCAAAGGATACAGAGGCAGTGTCTTCCCTGTATGTATGTGCATAATAAAGAGTGAAAGGGAGGGCAGGTCTGACGTATCCTATCAGTCTGCTTCAGTTGTCCTTTCCTTGCCATTATGACAAAATAGAGCCAGGGTAGCTGATTGTGTAGGGCTGGCCAGTGAGTACCAAGCCAGAGCTTCCATTCTGGACTCAGTTATTAAAGCCTGGTTACAGTAGAGGACACACTGTCTTCATCATTCCTCTCACCACATTTCTAGATTTTCCAGGACACCAAGTCACCAGGTGATCACAGCACGGAAAAACAGCTGCTTCATCATCATCTGTGTTTTTGGTAGTAGCAGTAATAGCGATGTCAGCTTTGGTAGAAGAGACTACCTTTTGAATGGCTCTTTACAATTTATAGATTTACAGATTTTTCTTATGCATTATCTTAGTGAGGAAAATATTCCTATTTTACAGATAATTGTGGCTCAGATAAGTTAGGCAACCTGCTCAAGATCACACATTTAGTAAGTGGCAGACCCTTGGACTGTAAATCCTGCTCTTTAATTATCTCTAGATTAAAGAAGAAAAATAGTCATTTTACAATTTCCAGTTCCAGTTTCTTTACAGTGGATTCTTAGGAAGCAATCTAAATGGAGAATACATTTTACTTTTTGCCATTTATCCCAGTCATTTATAAGTTACTTTATTTGGCAGTTTTTTTCTCATTAGCAGTCTTTTTCTCTCAGCACTTTGAATATGTCATCTCATTGCCTTCTGGCTTCTATGGATCTTAATAAGAAATCAGCTTTTAATCTTATTGAATATCCCTTATATGTGATAAATTACTTCTCTCTTGTTGCCTTCAATATTCTTTCTATCTTTTGACAGTTTGTGTCCGGGTATGGATATCTTTGAGTTTATTCTACTTGGGGTTCATTGAGCTTCTTAGATGTATAGATTAATGTTTGTCAACAAATTTGGGAAGTGTTCAATCATTATTTCTTCAAATAGTCTTTTTTCCCCTTTCTCTCCTCTCCTTCTGGGACGCCCCCTGTGTGTGTGCTGGCGGGTACACCGGATGTTATGCCACAGGTCTCTGAGGCTCTGTTCCTTTTTCTTCTTTTTTCTTTCTGTTCTTCAGACTGGATAATCTCAGTTGATCCATCTTCTGATGCTTTCTTCTGCCTGCTCAAATCCATTGTTGAACCCCTCTAGCAAATTTTTCATTTCAGCTGTTATACTTTTCAACTCTGGAATTTCTATTTGTTTTTAAAAATCATTTCGGTTTATTAATATTCTCTATTTGGTAAAACATCATTCCCACACTTTCCTTTAGTTCTTTAGACACGGCTTTCTTTAGTTCTTTGAATACATTTAAAATAGGTGACTCAATAGTAAGTCCAACATCTGGGTTTTCTCAGGGACAGTTTCTATTGATTGCTTGTTTTCCTACATATAGGCCATACTTTCCTATTTCTTCGTATACCTTATAATTTTCTATTGAAAACTTGACATTTTAAATGATATAAAATTTTACATTAATAAATAACAAAACTATATTATTATTATATTATCAATAAACATTGGCAACTGTAAAAACCAGATTCTCTCCCTTCCCCAGGGATTATTGTTATTGCCATGTGTTTTAATTGTTTGTTTAGTGATATTAATGAACGAATTTTGAAACATTTGTAATCTTTATTGTGTGGCCAATGAAGTTTCCACCTGGTTAGCTTAGTGGTCAATTAATGATTAGACAGAGATTTCTTGAAGAAATCTGGAAGCAATAACAGGTGTGATGACTGGAGGAGAGTAAATAGATAGTTGAAAAAAACAAAGTGAGGTCTGAGCATAAAATAAAGATGTTCAGTGACTGAAAGAGAGAGTGCATATGTAGAAATAGGGATGAATAGACAGCAATATAAACATTAAAACCTTAATAAGCTAAAAAACCCAGCTTTGACTCTATACAATAAGAGGTTTATATTTATGTGTTAGAATGTAACTATTCTTTTAAAAGTAAAGAACATTTCTTATAATCAGTTATTTACAATTTACAATAGGAGACACATTCATCACACAGAACAAATGCAAATTGAGTAGCAATACTTTTCAATAGTTAATAACTTAAAATAAGTATTATGATACTGGAATTTGGTTTTTATATTTCTCTTCATTGTAAAAACTCCACCAATAATTAAAGACAAATATGCTTGCACTCTAAAACATTTTAGCTTATAATATAATACTATTTCTTTTTGTGTATATCTGCTTTGTAGTTGATTTTAGTTGATTTTGAAGAAGGAAAAGCTTCTATACATCTTCAACTAATAGAAGTCAGACAAAAAAACCCCAAAACCCTTATAATATTGGAACCAGTTGAGAAACCACAAGTATTCAAATGCAGGAAATCATGATTTTATAACATTTTAATGTGATCTACTCTTGGGAAACAAAGTTAACCAAACCCTATTTCTGTACAGGAAATATTCCAGCATACAGTTGTAATACATTGTGGTGAAGGGGTACAGCTGCAGATTTTTCACCTGTAATGCCCCACTGGTATTGTGGCTTACTGCATTGCATCAAGACTGCCTTCCTGTCCGGAAAACCCTCTAAGTACAAACAAGACTCTAAGTCCAGATTTTATTTTCCCTTGGTATCAGAATATGGTAATTTAAGAGCCCTGAGAAATACTTTTTAGACTTTAAAAGGAAATGTGTAACATTCTTTTATTAGGATCTATGTTTGGGTTGGTTTTTCAAAAAACTTAACATATGACCCATTTATCTTATCAACTTATCAAGCTACCAGGTTTCAAGCAAATGCAGGTGTGTAATATGACATCTTTCAAGATAATATTTTTCCTTAAAGAGAAATAATAAAAATATATTAAAAACTTCTGAGTTAAAACTTAGAGCAGAGGCAACTGTACTAATTTATGGTTTCTTTCAATAAGACTACAAACCCTAAACTCACACTGTGTTTTAGTCTCATCTCTGTTAGGTATTTCACACATTTGTATCAAACAGAGTTAAATACATAGTATACTATAAAGACAATAACTGGGAATCAGAGAGAGCTTAATTCTAGTCTAAATTTAGTTGTTAAATAGTTTTGTCACCTTGAGCTAAAGTCACCTAACCAATCTGAGCCTCAGTTTCCTCACCCATAAAAATTTAAAAAGATGGGATAAAATTATTCTTGCTCTTTCTAACTCTAAAGAGATACATAAATATAAGATTTACTTTCTAAAGCTTATATTTTAGGAAGAGAAATGATATTTTAAAGTGCCTACTATGTGTGAAGATTTACATTATTTTATTCAATTTTAATGGTAATTCTGTAAATTTTAGTAAGAGTATATCCATTTTACAGATCAGGAAAATAAAGCTCAGGAGGGTTAAACAACTTGCCAAGGATCTCAATGATAATAAATTGTAGAGCTGGGACTCTTGGATTCTAGAACCCAGGAAGCTCTTTTTACCTTATTAGACTGACTCCCATATTTCAGTTTCTTGATTGTGGTAGGTTTTCAAAAATGTGAAACCTGACAAACAAGCAATACTTACAAACCAAATACTTACAATGTGATAACTTGTTATATGATTATTTTTAAAGCTAAAAAGTTAAAAATATGCTAGTCATTGATAATAGCTTCTTAATAACTCTTGACAATGAGAGAACTATAGTACAGATTGGTAACCCTCAATAATTGGGAAGAAGTCAATAAGGATTAGAGAATAACTTTTAAAAATCTTAAGATATTTTAGACCAAAAAGCAGGCTTATCATATTTTATAAAGTCTTGTCATAACATCAAATGTTTAGACTAGATCAGTGATCAGTAAGCTTTTTCTGTAAAGGGCTATATAAAATACTTTAGGCTTTATTTGCCATATGGTCTCTGTTGTAACTACTTGACTTTGACCATTGCAGCATATAAACAATATGTAAATGGGTCTGTGTTTTAATAAAATTTTATTTACTAAAATAGGTGTTGGGCTAGATTTGGCCTTCAGGCTGTAGGTTACAGATCCGTTGATTAGATGAAAGGTATTGCCCTCACAGAGGCCTTTTAGAGCTTATGTCTGTTAGGAGATAATTTTCCATGGGTCTATCATGTTTCCATACATCTTATAGGTAAAGTCATCAACTGTCTTTCTCCCAGACTGTGTTTTCAAGGATATATGTATAGCAAACAGCCATGGAAGACAGAGATAGTGTCTCCCTACAGAGAAAATAGCAGGCAGGCTTACTGCCCATTACAAAAGATTCAAGGTCCCCAAATTTGGGGTTCCTCTCTTGTAATAAAACTGTGTGTGCAGGTGTCACCTGGCCTTGTTCATGTCACTCTAAGGGAATTAAGGCTTGGGGAGCTGGCATATCTACAGACACTCTGTTTAACAACCTGTCTTTCATTTCTGATGGAGCACTCTCATGTTTTCTATCATCATCCAGGAAGCTGTGGCAGTCTAACTTGTTAACTTGCAAATAGGGTAAAATTCAGACTCTTCACAATTCTTAACAATGTCTATACTTTATTGAATAGGTATTTTTATATGTACGACATATGACATATACATATATAAATGTATGTTCAAAAATGTGCTTTAATGAGCCTATCAACTATACTTAATTTTTTACCAAACATTTATTAAATGTTTCTGTTGTAAGGGCAATGTAGGGATACAACGGTCGCCAAGATAGACAGACGTGATTCCTGACTTCATGGAACATATAAACAAGTAATAAATAGTCATGTACCTGGGGGTACCAGAAAGGATTTGAAATGTGTTTTTAAAAATATATATTTTCTCCACCGATATACTCAATTACATACTTTTCTGCTAAATTTGATTCTGTCTGTATAGTCCAAATTCCATTAGTTGGTTTAACTATTTATCAGTGGAAGAGATCATCTTCTCATCAGTAAGCACGTAGTTTTGCTCTATCTTTTCCCCAGATCTACAGAGCTGCTGGGAAGTAGGCAAGAGACTCAACTGACTTTGACTCTGATGGAGGTGCTGACGAAAAGAATTATTATTTGTAGACAGATAACAGGAAGGAGAAAAAAGGAAAAGTATGAAAAACCAAAAAATTAAGTCTGCATAATCAGCTCCTTAGTAAGGGGCAGACTGTACAGTATAGTTTAGAAAATAGTAACCTTGGTTGACCTCTGATGTTCTGGCTAAGTGCCCTAGGGGAATAAAACTCAGCGTGGTCAAAACTGAATTGTGTGCAAATTCCATTAACATTCCTAAGGAATTAGGCCCAAATTCTGGCCCTTACCTCTCTCCCCAGACTAATCTCCCACTTTTATACTACATAGACCTTTAGCTGTCATCAGTTTGTCTCTACCAGTTTCTTGAAATCTCATCCATCTTTCAAAACTACTCACTACACCTCCGACCAAAAAAGAAAAACAAAAACAAAAAGCCCTCCCCAATCATCCAAATTAGAAGTAATTTCTCTTCTGAACTGCCAAAATACATGCATCTTATGGCACTTAGTAATACTATATTACGTTATCTGTGCATATCTGTGCATATGGAACTCCAGCTGATGGACCCCTGTAACTTCCTGCCTCTCCTTGACACTACCCTGTGCAGAATAAACACTAATCCCAGTTGCTATGTCTTTGTTCAATCCTCTCACTAGAAATACTGCAAGGGTGTCCACGTCTTCAGCTTGCTCATTTAACAGCCTTCACAGATCCACCAAACAGATCATGACAACAGTATGTAAAGCCTAGACTATAATGAATATGCAGACAGGGCCTTACTTTGGCAATTATCTTTAGGAGACAGTCTCAATACATTAAGCCAATCTTACTCTATTTTGTTGTAAGCTTTCACTCAGTCACAGTTAACACCTACTAAGTACTATGTTAAGGCACTGGAGATCAAAGATAAGTATTATATAAACTCTGCTCCCAAGAAGCCCAAAGTGGAGGATGAAATCAGTAATATAAATACTCCCAGAGTAATATAAATGTTCTAAAGAGGGGCAACTTTCCCAGCCTGGATGCAGAGAGAAGATACCAGCGAAGGCTTTCTAAAGGAAAAGTCAAGAAATAAACATATAAAAATAAAAAATTCATACATGTACAAGATATGTTTGATATTTTCAGAGTTCAACTTAAGGCCTTTCCTACCTTAGAAATATTTCATCATGAATGAATACAAATTATATACCATTAAACTAAATGTGACTTGTCACATTTCAAACACATAAGTCTAATTGACAAGAAATGAAAATGTAATTGGTGTAAACCATTGTGGAGCATCTTTGAAAAATGGATAAGATATATTTGAATACAAACTTAAAAAGCAGGAAGCATTTTTTGCCATGTGTATAAAAAATTTTGTTCACAACACATAAAACTATATGAAATTTCAAAATATTTATTCAAATCTGATAAAGCAAACATGAGTATACTGTATAGTTTCCCAAGACAGTCATATTCTTAAATGACCACCTCAACACTGTTCCCCAAAATGGAATGCAAAAAAAGTAGTCAGGCACATATACGATATATACTATTACAAGGAAACATGAATGTCTTTGACATTGATGATTCTTTTCCTATTGTCTGTCATGTCAAATGTGCCTGAAATAATGACTTAAAATAGTTTAGTGCCAATCACTCTTAACCATATACATATCCGATTTACCAAAGGAGCAGCCACATGGTGTTAGAAAATATGTCTATTTACATATCAACCGAATATATCAAACCATAGCTCTGTTCACTTAGTTTGTTTTCAGGTTTCGGGTAGCTAAGGGAACAAAGAAGGCTCTCATAGAATCTATAATTTTCTAAGTCTTTCAAAATCATCTCTCAGAAAATCTTCAGAGAGGCAAATTTCTTGGGCTGGAATGACTGGCTCTTTATTCATGAATTTGCAGATAAAATTTCTGGCTGTACTGACCACTATTATTTGGTGGTGACCTATGTCCTGTTAAGTAGACCATCATGTAGAAAGAATGTAATGTGGAAAAGACAAGTTTTGGGAGTGCTTTTTAGACAATTTAGTTAAATTCATAACACATCATAGGCTAGAATAAAAGCCACAGACACCTAATTTGCTGTTTAGGGGTACATGACAGATTATGGGTGGCAAATTTTTCTCTTGAGATTCATGGAAAGGAAAAAAATAAAAATGTAAAATAGAAAACTAACAAATAGTATGGACAGGTGTAAAAAAAAATTCAAGAATTGATGGTGTCCATAGACTAGTTCTTACATTCATACAGAATAATTAATCAGGAGGCTTCCTGGTTGTTCCCCCACTCTGATCCTCTTTTCCTGACCCTGCTGCTCAAGGGAAAAAAGTATTCGTGGAACAAGATATTCTTTAAAAAGTAAAAACAAAAAAATCCCACAAAGAGCAAATTCTCCCTCATATAACCAATTCTTAAAAGTTTAGTATGCAATTAAAATAAGTGGCACTAATTTTAGAGACTTTTCCCTTAATAAAACAATGAGCAACAAAACACTAAAAAAGAATGGCTTACTTTTTGGGTTAAAAAGTATAAACATTTTTGCCATATCTTACATAATTACACAATTTTTAAAGGTTTTGAGTTCCATTTATAATTGATATGCAAAAGCTGATAATTCCAAAGAGATTTTACTCCTGAATGAAAAATATAGGATTATGGATTCTCTAACAGGTACAATCTGGCACAGGTCTGAAGAACTGAGAGCTGGTCTGCATTCACTTGAATGTAATGAACTATGATTTTATTTTCAACTGTATGTCCTCAACCACAGGACTTTATTTTACCTCAACTGGATATTATGGCTTAATAGTTTGATCTGAGTATTAAAAAAAATTCTTCTGGCTAAAAGCCAAATTCAAAACTTTTTTTTTGGTAGAATAACATATCTATTTCTAACTTTTGGCCTGCTTTTCTCTTTGGATCCCATCCCTGACAGACATCTGTATTTTGTAACTTTTCCTACATTCTGGCTCTGAAGATACTCCAAGTTCTGGACCAATAATCCTTTTCTGTTTGAATTCATTAGTGTGAGAACTGTAGGACTGGAAAGGACTTTGGGAGGTCATATAGACATGGACTTGCTGCTCTGGACAAGACTAACTCCACACCATGAAAACAAATGGTGTTTAAAGACTTGTGGAAATCTCTGTGATACAGTTTTTCATCGTATAAAAATGTTATTTGGTGGACGTCATGGCTTTCTATAAAATGAACTACCACAGACCTTACATTTTTAGTTCATTAAAGAAATACTTAACACTGAAATAAATTATTTGCTGGGCTCCAATGGTCCAGAATTGGGGCAAGGGTGGTACTTAGCTCATATAACATTAGCATCTCTTTGTTGATAGTAATACAAATGCTATAGATGTAGTTGTTCTCATTCCGTTTTGGTCTTTAGTTTTAATCTGTCTTATCTACTTTTACATATAAATGAAAATTAATATTTCCTTGGTTAATTTTTCATAAAAACAACTTCCAAAACCTACATAACTGGATTCACTTACTAGCTACATGATCTTGAGCAAATTAATCTTTCTATTCACAGTTTCCTTTTCTATTAAACTGCAATGATGTATGGAATGTACAAGATTTTGGGAAGAACAAAGCAAAGAATGCAGGTAAACTGCTAAGCAGAACTTTTGGCACACAGAAATTGCTCAATATATGCAGGATGCCTCTTCCCTCTTAGTGAAGAATATACCACTGAATTTAATTCCTATGGGTTGGGAAAATTGCTAATAAACTATAATATACATCAATGATGTTAAAACCATGTGTAAAAGATTGATGGGGGAATTTATAGGCCAGACTAATACCACCTGATCAGTTTTAACATTGCTAAAAGTGAAATAAGCAGACATCTCCTGCCTCCCATTGTGATGCAAAAGGAAGAATATTGTGTCACCTGGGAAGTATTCTTTCCAAAAAAAATTCAATTTAAATCTAATCAAGTTTCTACAACAACTACTAGAGCACAGAAAATATGAGGAATAGAGGAACATGTTAGACAACATTATAGGACACAGAGAGCCACAATCCAGAATGTAGGCAATTTTACAGGTCATATGATCCAATTTCTTCAACAAATAAATGGCACAGGGAAAAAGAGAGAGGGAACTGTAACAGCTGAGGAGAGACTTAAGAAACATATCAATGTGTGGACACCAGTGGGATCCTGATTCAAACAGACTAACTCTAAAAACACATTTTTTAAACAATAGGGGATAATTAAATACAGACCGAATATTATATGATATTAAGAAATTATTGTTAATTTTGTTGGCTCTGATAATATGGGTGAAATGATTTCTTAGACTTCCTTTAAAATACTCCAGAAGAATAACAACATCAATAAAAAATGGTGAAGGGAACAGATGTAACAAGGACAACAGGATATTGATAACTACCAAAGATGGGCAGGACACACAGAGTTTATTATACTCATCTCTCTACTTTTATAGGCAGTAGCCCCCTGCCCACGGCGGATACGTTCCAAGACCCCCAGTGGATGCCTGAAACTACAGATAGTACTGAACCTATGTTTTTTCCCCACACATACACACCTATGATAAAGTTTAATTTATAAATTAGGCACATTAAGAGATTAATAATATACAGTATAATAATAAAATAGAACAATTATAACAAAATGCTATAATAAAAGTTATGTGAATATGGTCTCCCTCTCTCTCTCAAAATATCTTATTGTACTGTACTCACCTATTTTTGGACCACAGGTAACTTAAAACATGGAAAGTGAAACTGCAGATAAGGGGGGACTACTATATTTGCAACTTTTTAAGACAGAAACTTAGAAGGTTTTTTAAGGAGAAATCATCATAATTTTTTTCAACTAAAATTGATCAAATGATAGAAGTCTTTGCTTAGGAGTAATAAAATAAGACACATATCAAACAAGAAAATTTTTTAAAAATTACTTGAAGTTTCCTTCAAGATCAGTTTATGAATTACTTTAGAAAGTGAAATGCATATAGCAGAAATAATTTTGATCAAACCATACCCACATACCTTAGAAAAGGCCAGATTTGTATTGAATTTAAAAAAAGAGGGGAAAAAAAGAGCCTAAAAGCTAGTAAAAAAGGTGTCATCCCTAACGGATACTATCAAATGATATGTTTTAATGTACTCAAAATACATACTTGAAAAGTTGCTTTATGAAGGTATATTTTATACTCAATGGTAAAACAACTGGTGGAGATTTTCAACATGGTATATAAATTTTAAAGAGATCAAGGTATTGCTTGGGAAAAAATATAAGGTTGTATGCATAGAAGGAGCCAAATCTACAATAGGATAAACTGTGAAAAAGTTGATTCTTCAAAACCATTTTTTGTTTTGAATATACTATATTACAAAAATTACCAAGAGTAGTTTATATAAAGGTTTAGCTCTAAATTTAAAAATTTTTTTTATTTTTTCTTTTTTTAAGTGCACAGCTCCATGTACATCTAAACTTTCTTAATGTGTTCACAAGAGTGTTTTAAACAAGAGAAAAAATTCAGTAATTTGAGTACTCATCTTTTTAGATAATTTTTTAATTAAAATTGGAAGGAATTTTGAAAGCTTGCTATATATACAGAAATACCATGATTTAGCTAAAGAGAAAAAGATACTGGTCAATGTTTGGAATTCAGCGTTGAAATGACTTTTCCTCATGGAGAATTAAAAAAAAAAAGATGTCATGATAAAGGGCAAAAAATATGGGTAAGATTAATGACATCATTGTTTATTTTTGAGGAATGGTTTAAAGTTGACTCAGAAAATATTTCTCCAAGCTGAATATTTTTCAATCAAAAATATAAAAGTGTGAATGTAGTTTATGTATGTTTCAAGATCACTACAATAAAACTAAGTTTGAGAGCTGTGTTAAGAGAGCTGGTTGTGGTAATAGTGAGTCCTTTGACTTTTGGTTCAGCTTATATACAGTAAGATTCACAAAAATGTCTCTTCACTGAAAATGTCCTTTTTCTGAATAATTACTTGAGATAGTTAAAAGAGGCTGTCTCCTATACTATACGTTGGATAAGTAACCATTCCACTCCAATACATGATACAAGAGAACTGTTAACAAGAAAATGCACTTATCAAAATTCCTTCCAATAGTAGCCTAAAACCAACACATGATTTAGCAGCTTTGGCAGCATTCTGAGTATCTGTTCTCAGTGACTCACCACTATGTGGCTGATAAAGTAGTGAAAAAACGGCTGCCATCTGTTGTTACTTATTTATGTACGTCTAGGCTTTCAAAACAGTGTGACACCAAGATAGTGAAAACTGTCTGATGCATGCTTTTAGTTTAGATCAATTTTATAAAATGCAGGAAAATATCTCCATTAACTAATCGTATAGGTAATGAGATAGAGATTAGAATATTATTTTATAATATTAAAACTAATACAAATGCATTGTAGAGTAGAATATTGAGTGGAAGTTGGGTGGAAAAGAAGAGGTGATTTCAAAAAAATGTTGTCTTTGGGTGAGGGAGGCTGCTGCTTTGGGACCATATGTACAAACTGGCAAAATTTAAAAAACACTGATAGTATCCTTAAAGTGTATTTTAAGAAGGACATCTTCAAATGATGCCCCAAAGTACTTCAGTTTCAAAAGGTCAGTTTTTCACGAATTTACAAGTATATATCCATCCCTGTATTTAAGAATGTAGGTTCTGTAATCAGAATGCATGACCGAATCCTGGCTTTGCTATTTATCAATGGCATGCCCTTGGGAAAGTTATTTAACCTCTAAGAGACTTAGCTTCCTCACCTGTAAGATAAGAATGATAACAGTTTTTATAAAATAAGATGATAAGTTTTTTATAGCATAAAGATTAAATGAGATAATTGGAAAACAATAAAAAGAAGCAAAAAAATGAGTAAAAAATTACCTCTTCCAGTCCTGAAACCTTAGGGGCTTTTTCCAAGTTTGTTTTTTGTCCTTAGTATACTATCACTTGTCAAGGTTTGTTTGCTGTGAAACAACTGCACATGGATACGGCCCAAATTTTCATTTAGGCCTTATCATCTCATGACTTTTTCTCTTTTTTTAAACTGATATCTTACCTCTAATTTCTGTCTCTAAAGAGAGAATCTTATCACTCAACTCTCTAAGTCCTCCTCCCAACAACTCCCTCCATGTCCTAGAATCAAGTGTAAACTAAATTCATAACTTCTAGTTCCTAACTTCTTCCTTCCATCCTTCAATCCCTTCCACAAATACTGAGCAACTACTATGTTCCAGTCTCTAGAGAACAGGGAAACATTGGGAAACAAGGGATACAGCCTCTATGCTCATGGAACTTACAGTCTATTGAGGATGTCAAAAAATTAAAGAAGCCCACTGTGACCCTGGCATAGAGTGCATGAATGGGATGGGCTATTTTAAGGAAAAGGCTCTACCATGGTGCCCTGGAAACTAAAACTGTCCTCTTCAAGTCAACAGTGATCTCAAAGTTGTCAAATTCACAGCTTTCTCTCTCTTTTTTTTTTTCCCAGTCCACAATGTACTCTTGTCTGTATGTGATACTACTGAGTTCTCCAAACTTCATGAAATTTTCACTATGCCTGGGCTTGCCTGATGCTATAGTCTCCTAGGCCTTCCTCTCTGACCAGTCCTTTGTTGATCCTTGCATTAGTTTCCTAGGGCTTCCATGAAAAATTACCACACACTTAGTGGCTTAAAACAACAGAAATTTATTCTCTTGAAGTTCTGGAGGCTAGAAGTCCAAAATTAAGATGTCAGCAGGGACATGCTCCCTCTGAAGGCTCTGGAGAAGAATCCTTCCTTGCCTCTTCCTAGTTTCTGGTGGCTCCCAGCAATCCTTGGTTTTCCTTGGCTTGTAGCTGTATCATTGCAGTCTCTGCCTCTGTCTGCACATGGTCTTTTCCCCTGTGTGTCTGTATCTCTGTCCAAATTTCCTTTGTCTTATAAGGACACTAGTCATTATAGCCCACCCTAATCCAGCATGACTTCATCATATCTTAATGACATCTACAAAGACCCTATTTCCAAATAAAGCCACACTCTGAGGTTCCAGGTGGAAATGAATTGGGAGAGGGGGACACCATTCAACTTACCACAATATCACAGGGGGAAATACTACTTGGCAGAGAGTGATTCATAAAAAAATGATCATAGATCATCAATTCATATTTATTACCCTTTCATTTTTTTACACCCCAAATATTTTTAATACTGAGTAGTAAACATCAGACACACTCTGATTGCTAAGCATAGTTCATTTCCAGAAAGAAATGTTCCCCTCCCTTTAAATGCAAGGGTATTTAATAGAAAAGAGAAATAGGCTAATAAAATTTCTACCACCAAATAAAGTGACAGGACAAAAATGACTTCAGTATTCTTCCAGTTTGCAAATGTTTTCCATTTACTTTAAGAGCACATCTTACTGACAGATTCCTTCCCCACCTCTTGCTTTTGTGAAGGGCAAGGAATGCTAGCATTTCAAACTATTTATTATTTTTTCATTTCAAAAATCTTATTTGCTTAAGTGTTCTCTACAGATTCTGCCTCAGTAGACCTTTCATTAATGAGCTAGAAAACAAGTTTTCTCACTACACCATAGACTAAGTGAGTCTCACAGTCAGGCAAGAGGAGAAATGGGTTACAGTGCTGGTGGGCACAACAGACTGTGGACATGGTTCCTCGGACAACTGTTGTCTTCCAGTATCTCTTCTTTCCTTTTTCTTCAGCAAATGAGCCCCAATTTCCCTTTTAAGTAAGTGTGGCCATGTAACACAATTCTGGACTCTGGGATGCTGGCAGTACAGCAGTGCAGGGTGTGGGTTCCAAGAAATATTGATAAAGGGAGGTGGTATGCTCTTTTTTGGTTCTTTCCTCTTCCTATAGCTGCAGTAGGGACAAGATGCTTGAAGCCTGTGCAGCCTTCAGGAAAACCAAGTGCTGGGGACAGCAGAGGAGCAAGCAACAGGACAACACCTGGGCCCTCATGACTGTGCAGAAATACTCAGAGAGTATCTCTGTGCACAGTCTCAGATTGCCAACTTTCAGACTGTGCCCATGTGTGAGAGGAAATAAACTATTTTGCTTAAGCTACTGGTATTTTGTCTTTTCTGTCTCATATCTGAACCTAATCCTAGTTGACACAGAGCTAAAAAGTCCCAGCAGCTTCATGTGTTCTTGTGATTCTTCACCAAAGACTCACACATAGCTTATAGGGGTCTATACACTTGCTGCAATTGTATGTTACATGTCATGAGCATTTATGCACTTTTCAGGCAGAAGAGGCCCATGGCAACTCATTTAACTTTTCAGATCCTCAGCTTCCTTATCTGTAATAGGAGGATAACAACCCGCCCTCTGCAGGGTTGATTTCAGGCTTAGACAGAACCTGTGTAAAGCATCTCACAAAGTGAATAGTGCCCACCATAGTAGGCATTCCTCCTTATTTCCAAAATTGCATAAATACTTTCACCATACTTCCCATTGAGCTTAAATCTTGCAGTCGTCTTTGACTTCTTTTACTCCCGTATTAGTTGTCAAGAACATAGACTACTTCTCTACATCATCTCCTGAATTCATTTCTTTTTCTCCATCCCCACTACTCCCATCAGGTTACAGCCTTTGTCATCTCTCTGAGACCCCTACCAGGTCTTCTCATTTCTGGTCTCTCCTTACTCCATTTCACCTCTACCAGACTACTAGATTAATTTACCCAAAGTCCTGGACTGCCAATGGTTCTCCAATGCCTACCAATGAAATATAAACTTCACACTCTAAATGTAGTCAAAGTAGCACAACACAGAAAAAAGAATTACAGATTCATACAAACCTAGGTTTGAGTCCTAATTTTACCCCCTTACTTGCTCTATGGTCTTGGGAAATTTATTTAACTTCTTAGAACCTGATTTACCTTAGCTCTAAAGTGGAGATAACAGCACATACCACATAGGGTTGTAGTGAAGACAGATGAGACCTGCCATATGAGACGACCATCTTGGTGCCTGGTACAGCCTAGGCGCTCAATAAACGTGTTACCATTTCCTTTTCCTTCGTGGAATGGATCTAAACTAAGAAGCCGTGTCTGCAGCTTATCAATCTCCCACTAATCCCACACTTGTCTAACCTGTGCTAGTCAAACCAGATTATTTGTCATTTCCCAGAAATATTATGTTCTGCCCTTTCTATTCAATTCTAAAATTTTGATCATACTGAATTTTTCTTCATATACCCTTTTGTCCCATTTTATCTGTTTAAACCTACTCATCCTTAAAGGATCACCTCAATAACTATCTCCTCCATGAAGCCTTGTCCTGATGTCTCCAGTCAGATGTAAACTCTTTGTTTAAAAAGGCACATTCTCTGTGCCTTTTCTATGGCACTTCACAGGGTCTGCCTTGCCTTGTTTTGTGTACTTGTCCCTTCTAAAAGACTACAGGTATCTTGAGAGGAGAGCTGGAACCCTCTCCACTTTTGTATCTCTCTCAGCATCTAGCCCAGGTCCTTTTAGCTGTATTTACTGAATTAACCTCAAAATTCTCAGGTGGGGCTCTTTTCAATATATTCCTACATCCTTTTTTCATACTTTTCCAACATAATGAAGACAGAATGATTAAAAGTGTATTCAGGGAATACTCTACTTTAGATTTTTCTTTGTCCAAAAAAGGAGGCAATAGCTTCTGGATGCAAAATACTTAGTAGTTGATCCAGCACTGTTACCCATCATTCAAAAACATTTATTACTGTGTCCACTGCATACACAGGACTTTTTCCTTTTCTTTATTTCCTAAGAATCTGGCTCAGCCTCTTACTTCCCCAAAGCCCCCAAGACTTTTTTTTTTCTTTTCTGCATTTCAACAACCATGAATCTCATATCTGGCTTTGAGCACCCCTCCTAAAGATCACGGATAGGAGCAAAGCCTTCTGGGACACATTAGTACAGCTGCCAGTGGGCAGGAGGTGCTTATAAAATAAAAAGGCTCAGGATTCTGGGAACATATGTGCAGCACATAAGTGAACCACCCAACACAGCTGAAAAGAAACACCCAAGAACACCTCCTTTTATTCTTTTTAAGCTGGGTGTGGAAGAGGCAAATCATATTAGATTGCAAATAATTCTCAGAAGGATTCTCTTTCTGTAGTGTCACCATGTGCTAATATCATAACCTTTGCCTATCAGGTCCATGTGCTTTAGAATTTCAGGAAGCTTGTAAAGTCAAGTTTAAAGCAGCAAAAGTCTAGTTTCTAATTTATTGGATAATATCAAGTATTATTATCTGACTTAGAACATTTTCCTTGTAATTGTGAAAAAGAAAAAAATCCCACACAACTATAAGATTTAATGAAGCTTTAGTTCAGTCTGTGGAAAAGTAGTTGATAAAATGTTATTAGAAAACTAAACACAATAAAATCATCACTAAGCTATGACATTAAACATTACATTGTAAACTCAATTTCAAAAATAGAAAATTACTTTATATGTAAAGTTCTCATACCTCATTAGAACTAGGAGAGTATTTATAGAATCTTTGAAGTTGCCAATGTATTACATAGTCATATGATTAAAAAGAAAGCATTGGCCAAGAAACGTATTGATTTTAAGCATACTGGGGACAAGAAACTATCTCCTGTGTGTCTGTGAGACAAAGGGCTTTGCCTAACCTACATTTTGGGAGGATACTAGGGGAGGACAATGAGAGGATTTAAAAAGTGGCAAGAGGCTTTTCTCCAGATGCAGATAGCCTTTGATGTGCAGACAGAAACGGCTTTGCCAGATATTTTCAAAGGGAAAAGCTGGAAAAACCATAACAGAAAGGAGTCAATTTTTTTAGAGAGGCAGTCTTTCTAGAGACCCTCTGCTAGTGGTTATTTTTTCCTCTAAAACCACAGACCATATACGAAAAGCTTCCTTCTGAGAAGAACAGAATATACAGTTGCAGACCTTCAGAGTCAGACCAGAAAGAAGCAGCTGACAGTGTGCGGTCAGTACTGACCATGAATTTGGCCAGGGTAGGAAATGAGAGCAGTAAGAGTGATGTGACATAGGACTGATCCCTTGACAGGTTTCTGCAAAGCTCACAATGACCCCCAATTTGCAGCCATGTTGGTAAAATGTGAGCCTACCCCATGACCATAGTTGACTGGGCCAACCTGATATCAAACTGGGTCAATTAGGAATGTGGATCTGGAACAGAGGCTAGACTGGTAAATGTGACTTTGGGAGCTCTGGGAGCTGTGGGGAAACTACCAGGCAGCCTGAAAAGTGGAGGGTAAAAGCTAGACTCTTAAAAGGGAAGAATAAAACAAACATGGGGAAAGAAGCAGAGAAAAGGTATAGTGAGTGAATACTCCCTGGGGTTCCTATCTTTCATCCCTGGTCCCAGTCCTACCAGAGGCCCAGCTGCATTTTGCCCTTGGCCTCTAGGACTTCTACTGTATCTTGATATTTAACCCCTTTGTTTTTTTTTCTTGCTTAAGCTAGGTTCAGTGGGGTATCTGCTACTTGCAACCTAGAGAACTGTAGCTGGCATACTACCACAGAGGTCATTGACCGTGTAGCTGTGGGAAAGGTAGTGTCTCTCATAGCAGCCACTCTCAATGAAAGCATTCCAATTGCTAATCACATGCAGAGCCAACATTCCTAACAATTGTTATGACATTAACAGACTATAAACACAAAAACATCCTTCTCAGAAAACAGGGATTTCCTGCAGAATCCAGGGGCTTTGATCAATTGTTAGGAGGAGGAGGAAGAGGAGGAGGAGGAGGAGGATAACAGGTATCATTTACTAAGTGTCATAATAATAATTCATTGAATCTTTAACTATGTAAGGCATGATGCTAGATGCTTTATACACATTATCCCTATTCCTCATAACTGGAGGTAGAAGTTTGAAAAGGTTTATGACATAATGAACAACAGAGATGTCATTTGGGAAAGGCCAGCCTGTTGGGAAGGCAGATAGACACAAGAGGGCATTAAATGTGATGGATTCACCATGATTCAAGATCTGGCTGTTGGTCCTACAGTCTCAGAAAATTGCAGTGGTGTCCTAGCACTGACTAGACTTAGGAATGCTGACTCATGCTAACAAATTTCACTAGAGACTGATACATAAGCCAGATGCCAAGTTATTAATTTACCATGAGATGTATAACTGCCAAGTAGCCTGGATACTGATGCCGGCCGGACCAATGTGTGATACTTTCTCTGTAGACAGACTGCATTGGGAGCCAAACTATTAGAATGTTGTTTAGGTGGTTACATGATTTGAATGTTAGACACAGAGATTTGACAGCTGCTGTATTCATCTACATAAAGGGGAGTTAGCTACCAGGTGAACCAGACACTTGGGCACCATTTCTTTGGATGCTGCCAGGAAGGCCTCAGCCAACAAATGCTTCCGCGACCCTCCTAGATTCCAGAGCTGATTAGTCCTTCTTCTGAAGAAAACATTCTTTCTTCAGAAATCTTAATGCCCAATCCATCTTGTGTGTTTGGGAATCCTTTTATTGATTTAAAGTTACTTTGCATATTTTTAATCTGATTCATTATTTCATGATTTAACAGTTTAAAGTAAAAGGATAATTTTATTTTCCTTTTTCCCACGTTTCTCAGTGGGGGGGGCTCACTATTATCCTAGTATATCATCTATAATATTGTTACCCTAATTTTTTACACATAGGGGAAAGAACATAAGTTTTGGAGTAAGACCAGGATTAAATTCTGGCTCTCCCACTTATAAGTTTCATGATTCGAGACCAGTTAATTAACTTTTCTTGGCCTCAGTTTCACCACTTGTAAAATGAGGATGACACCCACCTCACAAAATACAGTGAAATTGAATGAGGTTATGTATGTCAAGCACCTAGCACAGTGCTGGGTGTAAAACACATAGATGATCATAAAAACACATTGGAGCAAAAATAACACAGATCTCTACCATTTAGGTTCTCCTTGTGTCTTAGAATGTTTGTGCTATAACAAAATACCCCAGATTGGGTAATTTATAAAGAATAGAATTTTATTTCTCCCAATTCTGGAGGCTAGGAAGTCCAAATCAAGGCAGGTTCAGTGTCTGGTGAGGGTTGCTCTTTTCTTCCAGGATGATGCCTTACTGCTGCATCATCCAGAGTAGGGAAAAACGCTGTGTCCTCACATGGTAGAAGGGGTGGAAGGGAATAAACCCACTGCCTTGAGTCCCTTTAGAAGGGTCCTAATCCCATCCATGAAAGCTCTGCCTTCCTGACTAAATCACCTCCCAATGGCTCTACCTCTTAATACTACCAAATTGGCAATTAAACACCAATACATGAATTTTGGGGGACATTCATATCATAGCACCTTAATTTCTAAGTGTGCAATTTTTTTGTTCAATATTCTTCCAATGTGGTTTCACTTTGATTTTTATAATCATATCAGTGTTACTTTAAAAACTATTTTCTCTGACTTTTGAATTGGATAAACAAAAGTGAATTGGGCACAAGTGCATGGATTTCTTTGGCTTACTATTTTCCTTTTCCACCGGAAATAAACAAATGACACAGCTTGCTTTTGTCTTTTCTCCTCCTGTTACCCTTGTGAAGATATCTTTCAAGGACTGTAGTCATGATTTTCTCATATAAGAATTCTGCATTAAATTCTGAAGCTTCTGTATAGGAGGAATCATGGAATTTGGGAAATTCTGACATCTTAAGGGTAAATTGAATTAATTGGAAAAAAAGAATAAATTTGTTACTAAAGCTGCATAGTTTCATAACCCTGTCTTGATGAAAAAGGCATTTTCAAGCTTCAGAATTTGTTCTTGTTCCACAAATATTGTATTCTTCTTGTTTTCATATTTATTTTCATTTATATGCTGCACTAAACTTTTAGATATCTTCATTTGGTATGTAACAATGGGTCAAACTAAATATCATCTTTCCTGAGGAGGGAACAAGAACAAGCACCATGACAGATCTGTATGAGAATTAAAAATATCCATTATCAATTTTACTACAAAGGATGGATTAAATATTTATAAACTGGGAACATGAGTGTTTTCAAAATGGTATCCTCAATAAGGCAGCAGAGACCATAGGATTGGGAGAAACGAAAACCTAGTATGTGCCATATACAGTGCCAGAAATTTCTTATATTTAGACTCATTTAAACTGAACAACACTCCTTCTAAGTTGGTGACATTACTTTACCATTTAGATGCTAATTACCAAATTAGATGCTGATTTTATTGACATCTAAATATACTACTAACACTTAAAACATAACATGATAAAATTATAAACTAACCACAAAATTTTTATTGAGAACCTATTAGTTTGATTTAATATTATGGACATATTTTCTATATTTTTAATTATTACAATTATAAAATAAATTCCACAAGGCGATATAGAGAGTTTGTTTATAAATTTCATTAACAATCGGGGAATGATGGAATATAAACAGACAAATCTGAGGGTTCTGTGTTAAACTCAACTCTATAAGGTCAATTTTTCTTATGAACTGACTGGTCCCGAAGGAGAAAGTCATCCAAACTCAATTCGTTTTTAGGACTAAAGCCAAGGAGATTAATCTATTTTTGTGTTTAAGAACTAGCCTCTGTTTAAGGGGGCAAGTGGGCTTGGCAGAATATTCAATGATCTCACCATGAGCCTGAATAACGTAATGATATTAGATAGTGTGTTTACAGCAGATGATACCACCGAAGAATAACATGATGCATCCTGATATATAGTTCAGGGTGGAAAACCAAAACACATTCATTAGCCCCATAAAATAGTGATAAATAATGTAATACTTTTGAATAATATGAAATAGGAACATGGAAATTCATGCATTCATTCATCCATTCAAAACACTTATTGAGCATCTCTACTGCAATGGATACTATAAGGGACATAATAATAATTAGATATGATCCCTTCCTTTAGAAACATACAATCTAGGAGCAAGACAAGATATGGACACATAAGTTCAAATGTGAGGAATAGGGTGAAAAATAGCATAAAAGTGGTACCATGAAGTGCTATAGGATGTCAAGGGAGGCTGATACCATGTATGAACACGGTTTCCAGGAAAAGCTTCATGGAATATAAGGCATTGTAGCTGTTCTGGAAGTGTGGGTAGGACTTCAACTGGCACAGATGGGAGGGAGTCAAATGAAGAGGAAGTGGGACAGTACATGCTGGTTTGGGGAATGCCAAATAGGCCAGTTTGACTAGAGTGCAGATCATGTCTAAGGGACTGCAAGGCACAACTGGGACGGGGCAGGTTATGCAGGGCCCTCCAGGTCAGTCTAGTAGGGTGATAGAGCTACTGAAGGTTTCCTTCAGGGAATTATTCAGTCTACCTGTTCCTTTAAGAACTTTGTAGGATTGGTTGGAAGGAAGAGAGATTGAAGGCTGGCATTCCATTTAGAAGTCATTTTTAGTGGTCCAGGCATTTATGTGTGAAGGAGGAGTGGATGGAAGGAAAAAAATATGTATTAAGAGCTCACTATGTATAAAGCATTTATTTAAGCGTATTACCTATAACATCCCATTTGATATAATATCCCACAACTGTGAGAGGTAGATAACATTAACTTCAATGTTCACTTGGGGAAATTGAAGCTCAAAGCCTAAGGTCACTGAGTTAGTTAAAAAAGGGCCAGGAATTGAGACTTCAAAGCCCATATTATCTGCACTATACCAGGTTGATAAAGGGCCTTCCTTTTATAAGCTCCCTGCAATTCAAGATCAGCTGTACAGTATTTTAGCTGTGCCTCTAATATAGAACTAGAGACAATCACATATAGTAGGAGAATGATTCTGACAATAGACAGGTCCTCCCTGAAAGCCAAAATTAGGGAGACTCTTTTAGCCTAAACAACCATAGAAATGTCCCACTAGACTGAACTTTTAATGCGTGGGAAGTATCTTATCTGGATCCCCACGAGCAAGTCCAGGGTCTGGCACCATAGGTGCTCAAGGAAAAAGCTGTTGTATTGAATCAAAACTGTGATTTTCTGTTCTTAACAGAAGGTCCAAGGAAAGAAAATAATTTGCATAGTTGTAAGACTACAATTCAGAGTGTTGTTTCCAAGATAAGATAAGATAAGACCCACCCCAAGCCCTGGGATAAATTCTGCTCCTAGTCAGGAGAATATGAGCATTGACCTAAGAGCTCAGCAACATGGCATCAGTCAGCCTTGCTGCCAGTCCTGCTCTGTTTCCCCATCCAACTTGCAGATTTTGAGTGTTCCTTCTCACCACTAGGATCCAGTTCTCCCTTTGAACTTCCAGTAACTGCAACCTTGTCTCGCTCCCCAGGCCAGCATCCCTGTCTTTGAACTTTGTTCACATTTAGGTTCCTTATTTCCTCAATAAAATATGAAACATGGCAAGACCTTTTTGATACCAACTCTTTGCTTGCTGAAACTTGCCAGGCTTCCTTTTTGTGGTGTTTGCTTATGTGCCAAGCCCACTGCCTTAGTCCCTGGGACTGTCCCAGATCTCCTGGACTACTCCAGCTGGTCTGCAGAATCATCCATCAGACTCCAGCTCTCCTTGGTCTAGCCTGTGTTTATGCCTGATGAAAAGAGTTTTGACAATAATTGTCATTGTACAGGTTGAATATTCCTTATCCAAAATGTGTGGAACCAGAAGTATTTTGGATTTGGGATTTTTTCAGATTTTGGAATATTTACATACACATACCAGTTGAGCAACCCTAATCCAAAAACCCAAAATCTGAACTGCTCCAATGAGCATTTCCTTTGAGCGTCACATTGGCACTCAGAAAGTTTTGGATTTTGGAATATTTCAGATTTTAGATTTTTGTATTAGGACACTCAACCTGTAATAGAGCCAGTACCCATATTTACATGACACTTGCTATGTGTCCAGCACTGTTCTATGTGTTTTATAAACATTAACTATTATAATCATCACATTATTAGCAGACTCATTTCTTGATTAGGGAAAAAAACAAAACAAAAAACCTGAGGCTGGGAGGTTAAGTTACTTGTGTAATATGACACTGTTTGCAGTGGCAGAGCAAGAATTTGAACTCCTGCATTTTGGCTATAGTACACCCTCTTAACCACTATGCTCACCTGTCCCTTTAACAGCAGTGAGAATATAGAGAACGTGCTATTAGTGGATGTACTTACTATCTTAGATGCCCTATTTAATACAATTGACATAATAATACCACTGACAGTTATCAGACTTATGTTAATAAATGTATTAATATTTAGCTATAAGACTGAACCTAAAAATCGGTTGGGAAGAAGCCCTTACGTGACACTGAAACTTAATACGTGAGTATTTTCATTTTGATAAAAAATCTATAGATATTCTGCATTTAGTCAAGTCTAATAGTAGAATTCACAGATATCACTATTTTATTTAGCAAAAATAATCCAAGAATACTGGCAGAGAACATAATCATGAATATGACCTTGATAGGAAGAGAAACAAATCAGAGGATTTAAGAATCAAAGTGGAGATTGCTGACATCTTGGTAATCTGGATCATTCTGCACACTCTAGTTCACTTGACAAAATGATTACATGTTTCATTGTTACCAAGTCAGAAGATGAACATCTGACTAATTACATTATAACCAGGAATTTAAATAACAATTAAATACCTATATTAATATATATCTTGGACTCCAATTTGCATTACTACTCTAATTTGGTAAGAATGGAGCACTTATTAAAAAAATTTGGCGAGTGTCTCTATGTACCAGGGGCTTGAAATATGTGGCCAAGACATACAAGGAGCTTATTTTCTAACAGTAGAGAGAGAAGATGACAATAAGAAAGTAAACACATAAATGCATAAGATAATTGTGAATAGCAATATGAGCTATGACGAAAGTAAAACAACATAAAGTAATACAGAATGAAGTAATGGTAGCGGGCTAGCCCGGATATGACATCTGAGCTGGTATTTGATTGACGAAGACAGGGGGTGGTAATGTTCAAAGGTGAGGGAAGAGCAAGAGAAACGACTGAGGTGGTGCGCTCAAGGAGGAAAAGGAGGCCAGCATAGCTGGAGCAGTGTGAGAAAGGGGGAGACTGGCAGGAGTCTCAGCCAGAGAGCGGGGTAGATCCCAGACCACAGGTCCTTGTAGTTCACAGTAAGAGATTTGAGTTTTGTTCTAACTGTTAGAGGAAGTCACCACAGGATTTTAGGTTAGGGAAGTGATATAATATGACCTACATTTTAAGAACATCACTTTAGCTGCTGTTTGGAGAATGCATTACAAGTAATCAAGAATGGAAACATAGAGACCAATGAAGAAGCTATTGTAGTAGAGAACAGACGATGGTAGCTTAGACTCAAGTTGTACCAGTAGAAACAGAGAGAAGTAGATGGAACAGGGACATATTTTGGAAGTAGAACTGACAGGACTTGTTGATGGGTTAGAAGTAGGCAGTTAGGGAAAAAACAATCAGATATGACTCCTAGGTTTTGAGTGGGTGGTTGTGTGATCTAGTAATAGGTAGAAGACTAAGGGAGAAATGGATTTTAGGACAAATTCAGATTAGTAGAATATTAATAGGTACAATAATAATATAGTGATAGCCACAAGGACATTTACATTAAACTGAGGGAACTCACAAGCAACAAACTTTTCCCAAACCATGGGGAATATGATCACTGGTTAGACAGAAAACCAGCCCACCTCATGCCCCAAGATCATTTTCAGTTCTAAAAAGGAAAACTACAGTCACCCAGTTCTAGCGTTACATGGGCATATTTTATTTCGCTGAGCAGTTCTTAGAAACTCTGAAAAGTGTGGACATGTGGTAGGCACTCGATAAAGGTATGGTGAACTGAATGATACCTGCTTGTCCCATTATAGTTAGAGACCATATAAGCTACCCACAACAGAATGAGTAGAATTGGGAACTCTTGAAATTGCCATGAATCATGAATCTGAGTTACATTATTCCCTTATTTAAAAAATTTCTACTTGTGTGTATACATACATATACACACACATACGTATTTCTCTCTGATACTATTAACATAAAAAACAAGCATACTCCAAACATTTTTCCTAACATATGATCAGTACTTTCCTATAATGTTTTTATTTTAAAATGAATAGTCATTACACACCTGTAGCACATCACCAAGGTCTGCTGTGCTAATATCTGGGTCCTCTGTAGTGTTGAAAGGCACAGGAGTTATTCGCACAAGAGTGAGCACTCTAGGTTCTGGATATCTCCATAACATCATGCCTGGGCTATCTTCAGTTTCATTATAAAACAAGACTTCATAGACACCAGGCAGTTTCAAAGATTCTGTCAAATAAAAGTATAATTAATTGTATGGCTTTAAAGGGGGACATGGCTTATTAAAGCAAGAAAAAAATTATGAGAATAAAGGAAAAGAATATAAAGAAGCTAGTTGATAATTTTTATATGGCTTGAGACAGAAAGAAATTAAAAATTTCCCCCAATAGAGACTGAATGGTAATGCACTATTTTGGTACTACAAGAATTAATGTACTTTTCAAGTGACCTTGATGTGTTATTATTTAGTCAACGTGCATTTAAAACACACCACTTACACACTCTCATACTGAAGGTGTTGCTACTTACCAGCATCTTGTATATACTGAAATTGACCTGTCCGTAGGTCATCTGAACTTTGTTCACTTTTAAATGTCTGATTCTTTTCCATAGGAGACGGCATTTGAGGTACTGGTTCAGAAACTTGCACTTCAAAATTTCCCTCCTCATAAAGGTATCCATTGAGTAATTCATGTAGAAGAACTAAACAATTCAAATGTTCTTGACCCCAGAAGACCTTTAAAATCATATGAAAAATTCTAGTGGCTTTTAAATACAAACATTTCTTGTGAATAATTAGGTATAATCATATTTGAATTAATATATAAGTCTATAATTATGCTCAATTTAACTACCAGTAACAAACTGTAATTTCTAAGAAGTAATTGACCTACAGGATGAAATTTTATTACTTGAGTAAACATATAACAACAAGAAAATAAATTACATCATATATTATGTGAATAACAATAAATTTTAAATGCTAGATTAATGAAATTATGTTGATATGAAGTAATATTTATGAATTAATTTAGGTAAGAGGGAAAAGAACACCTATTATGGTCTGAGAGAAGGCAATAAAGATACCCTAGGCCAAAATTTTAATAAAATAATAATAATAATTTTGTGAAATAGCTTCCTACATTTTGTCATGAGATTCAATAAACAATCCTTATTATAGAGTTTCTTTCTTTGCACTTTTATTCTTCAGAGAAAAAGAGAGGGAATCTGCTCAATGAACCCAAACTTAGAGGGCTCCCAGCTTCTGTGTTCAGTGAGAATGTGCCAACATACAGGATTCCATAGCCCCTGGGAATCAGCTATATGACTGGGGCTACAGTAGAGTTTCAGAAGAAAAGGACTCAGTGTTTCCTCTAACGGAGAAGATTAAGTTTTCTATTTCTGCATGTGAAGAATAATAATCTACAACAGAAGTATGACCAGTAGGTTATAATGATTAATGTCTGGGGATTAAAAATTGCCATAATTTCTCTAAGTATATTGGATAAAGGCAATACAACTATTAATTCTAAGAAAACTAGGTAACACAGAAAAGACAAAAGAATACACAGTGGTAGAAAAGAACAGCCCTAGACCTTGTGGGTAGGTTTTAAATCCTAGCGTTAGGTTCTGCTCTCTGGAATTAAGGCATGCCATAAACGGAAGTAAGAGATATAACAGTAAGTCTACTTTTGTTCTCATCAGTCTTATTTTTGTTTGATGCTGAAAAATAGAGATGGGTGAAAAGTCAAGCTGGGGAGTAGAATGCTGTGCTCTAGCCTTTAAATTGTCAAAAGATAGTCAGTGACTATAATCTAGAGATGATATACTGTATTTTGTTTTTGCTCTTACTGTTTTTAATGTGAAGTTACTTTGCTGCCTTGGGAAAAAGGTGATATAATCAATATTCTCAATAAAGCAGAATAAAACCACATGCTTATTGCTAAATATGTGAAGATTTCTGACATGCTGAAAATCTCCAAAGCAACACACGCAAAAAAATAAGTTATCAGGATCTCCTCCAATCTTGCTCTGTCATTAAAAAAACTACTGAAAAGTTGAGGCAATACAACAAAAACAAAAAATTCATGTTTAATATGTCTCCATTATTGACAAATTAGTCGTTACAATTTTCTATCATTGTGAATCTCTCAAGCTTTTTGGATTTGTTCCAAGTTTGGGGGGGTATCAAATCACATAAATATTAGATTAAAATCTATCAAAATAAAAGATTATCAAGAAATAAGTTAGATACCTTCACACATTCCATACTTGGCTTCAAGACAAATGCATAAGAGGTTGCAATGTGACTTATATAACAAATGTTGGTAATCAGACAGCATAATATGTAAGAAACTGCTATTAGGAAATGGTTCTTATGTATTGCCAGTGACTCTGTGCTTGAGACAGGCTGACTACTTTGTAATTAGAAAAGTCCACCATTAAAAGAAAAAAGTTTGACCCAGCAATTCCACTCCTAGTTATACACCCAACAGAAATGAAAATATATGTCCACACAAAAAACTTGCACATAAAGCTTCATGGCAGCATTATGCATAATAGCTGAAAGCGGAAAGGACCCAAATATCCATCAATGATGAATGGATAAATAAAATGTGGTATATCAATATAATGGACTATTACTTTGCCATAAAAAGGATTAAAATACTGACACCTGCTAAAACATGGATGAACCCTGAAAGCATTATGTTAAGTGAAAGAAGGCAGTCACAAAAGACCACAAATTATATGATGACACTTATATGAAATGTCCAGAATAGGCAAATATGTAGAGACAGAAAGTATATCAGTAGTTTCCTAGGCCTGGAGAGGGGGTTAGAGGGTAATGGGGAGTGACTGCTAATGGGTATGGAGTTTTTTAGGGAGGGTAATGAAAATGTTCTAAAATTGACTGTGGTTATGGTTGCACAACTCTGTGAATATACTAAAAAAACCACTGTATCATACACTTTAAATAGGTGAATTATATGGTATGTGAATTATATCTCAATAAAGCAGTTAAAAATTTAATAACATAGCAATCTGATAATACCCTTTCTCACCACACAAAGATTTAAAATTTAGTGAAACAGTTAAAAAAATGAACAAAGGCCAGTTAAAAACTTATGGAAAAAACATGGCCAATCCCCACAGACCTGTAGGAGACCTCCTCTTAAATCAATGGACAGTTTTGGTATGGATTGTTCTGGGCCTGGATTGCCACTGTGTTTACACCATTTAGCTTCCAGATTGGCAGTAGCACAACATGGTCCTATCAGAATCCGACTTCTTTCTTTGAGGCTTGTTTTAAGGAGAAAATCATTTATGCTGAGTAGAAATGATGACCCAAGAATTATGCCTGAAAAAAAAAGAAATGGAGAAGAGTATATATTATAATTATTCCTTGTCAAAATATGTTCGGGAAAGAACTATCTGTATTTTTCAAGAGTGTTAATTCATCCCTTGTCAGAGTCTTCTTTTTCAATTGGCTTTCGACCACAGTTTCATGCCATTTATATAGAATTCTAGTTATTAAGCAGGTATACCTCATTCACATTTCTAACAAAGCAATATTTGCCAAAACATTATGACTTTTTCCATGTGTGAGCATTTTAAGTTTTATGAGTGGAGACATTTTCATTAAATTGTGTAAGTTTTTCAAACAACTACATTAAGAATAAGAACAGCTGCTTCATTTGTCTATTGTTAACATGATGGGAAAGGGGAATTTTCTGTGATTTCCTACAGTAACAGAGTACAGTATATTACTTTGCTAGACACTCAAGTGCTTGACTGGCCCATGTTAAAATTCAAAACAATCAAAATATATAACATGTGTTTTCTAAAAATTTTAGTTTAATCCAAACTTCACACATCATAACCACTTGAAGTTTACAAAGTCTTAAAAACAGATAGTGGCAGGTTAGATTTATGAGAAAAACTATATGCTATAGTTCAAAGTAAATATGCTCAGAAAAGGAATACACTTTAAAATGTAGGTTTTCTTTTGAACTTAAACTAGGAGTGTAGATCAAAACCTTTTCATAAAACCAACGGCACACTTTAAGATATTTAGATGCAAAGTTAGAGTGGTGAGTTAACTTTCCTCCCAAGGAGCTCATATTCTAAATTGTCATTGTGAATATTGAATTTCACCAGACCACATTTGTAATGCCCATGGCTTATTTTTCTAATGATATTTGATCCTAAAAAAGATGAAAGATTAAAAAACACCTTAGGCTCACAGTATACACATGTTTCAAAGTACAGTACCCACATTGACTTTTCAATTCTGTAGAGACTTGAAAACTTCATGTATGTCTGATGTTCCTACTGAAGAAATAAAATAAAAAACCTCTACTCCTCCACAGAAGGCATCACTCCCACAAAAGTGTTAGAGCTCACACTTCTATTAAAAAATTAATGGTGAAAATCAATTTCTTAAATTTTTTCATCAACTACATTGTGGCACTGAAACTTCCATTTCATTTACACAATTATCTTGATTCAAAAACTACATTCCACTTAGGGTAAAGGAAAAAAATAGAACAGAAAATAAAAAAATAGAAATGGGCCCCCAAAATACCTAAAAATCAAAAACCATCTTTATTAATGTTGTTTATAACTTCAGTCATAATTTCCTGACTTAACTGCATTACATTTCCTGAAATATTTAAAATTTCTCAATAGTTAAATATCCGCTAAGTGAAACACATCAATTCATCATCCAGGGATTTGCCAAAATGGGATTATGAAAGTATAGGCTTAATTCAGTACAATGATCTAGAAAATGAGCATTAAGGAAATGTCAGGATTACATTACCCTTTATTCTCAAGCACATGCATCTTCGTACTACCCTACACTGGCATACCTAATTAGCCTGTGGTAAACTTAATGTGAATGTTCTATTGGTCCTTCATATCCAAAGTGCTTGATACCAAAGCCCTCCTCAGTTGCTTATCTTATTTAATGGTTATCATGTTCTCTTCAGGTACCCAGACTGAAAAATCTTGGGCCCTCTTTGAGGGCTTTTATTTCCTTGGATAAATTTCCAAGACTTACCAATTTCTATTTCATTCTCTCCAACTCCATTACTGTATTTTAAAACATCAAGGAAGAGACACCTCAATAATATAAGCGATTGAAAGGGAAGACCACATCATCTTCAAGCTCTAGGAGACTGACCATGCTGGAGGCCAGGGCCATCTTATTCAGCACAATACTGGGTACAACAGGACATGTTCTATTCAGGACATGTTTCGCTGAACTGAACTGACAATTTAGAATCTGATCCTATTTTCAGCTGCCTCAACATGCTTCTTAATTGGCAGACAGGAAGTAAAAGTGTTTAAATCCCTGATATTCTTCATTTTATATCACTGTTACATAATAAGGCTAGATGGAAGAAATCTTAGAAACCATCTACTCCAAGTCCCCTTCCTTTAAAAAAAATACTAAAAACTTTCTATTCTGAAATAATTCCAAAATAACTTAAGACCTACATAAAAGTTGCAAACACATACTGTACAAACTTCCCATATTCTCTTCACCCAGCTATGTAACTATAGTACAAATACTGAAATCAGGAAATCCACTTTGACATACTATTAATTTACAGATCTTATTTAAATTTTGTCATGTTTTCCTATTAATTTCCTTTTTATGGTCTAGGATTCAACCTAGGTTCCCCACTGAATTTAGTTGTCAAGTTTCCTTAGTCTTCTTTAATCTGTGACAGATCCTCCAGCTTTGTCTTTCATGATCTTGGCACTTTTGAATAGTCGAGGCCAATTATTTTACACAGTGTCTGTCAATTTGGGGTTATCTGACATTTTCTTATGATTAGAATAGGTTATGCATTTTTGGCAAGAATATCATAGAAGTGACACCCTTAATGCATTATATTGGGGTACATGATACTGATGTTTTATTACTTGTAATATTGCCTCTGATTACATGGCTAAAGTGACGTCTGCCTGATTTTGCCACTGTAAAATTACCATTTTGCACTTTGTAAATGATAAATAACCTTGTAGGGAGATACTTGGAGATTATGAAAATACGCTCTTTTTCATCGAACTTTCACCCACTCCTATGAGCATCTATCAATGGTTCTCGCTGCAAAGATTTCTTGTGGAGTGTGATAATAGTGGTTTCCTAGTCCCCCCTATTTAGAACTGTCCCTTCTAGTGCTCTTTTTGGCAGCACATATACTAGAGCTGTCCCTTCTACCCCATTTACTAATTCAATTATTTATATTAGTATGGACTCATAAATATTTGTTTAAGTTTGTGGGTTATAATACTATTATTGTCTACTTTGTTGCTTAAATTGAACCAGCTTTGGCCATTGGGAGCCCCTTTAAGTTGGGTCCTATGTCCTTTTGCTATATCCCCATCATTTTTGAGAACTTCTTTACTTTCTGGCCATAAGATGTTTCAGACTCATCTTGTATTTCCCCCATTCCATCTCTGGCATCAGTCATTTCTCCAAGGAGCTTTGGTTTCTTTTGTTGAAGAATGGTATCTAGAAACCAAAATCTGGGTGGTAAGTATGCTCATTGCTACTGGGGTGTCACTGCTTCTAGGCCCTTTCAGCAGACAGAGCTAAGAAGTATATGCATGTATACACGAGTTGTGATAGTATACTACCTGTGTATACATACACAGGTATCTTTGTCTCTGTATCTATTCATCTATAAACATATTAAAAACCATGAATTCACACTGATACCTCTGGTTCTGATCCAACACCACAGAGTGGTTTCTAGCCTTCTCCCATTCCTTATTTGTAACCTTTCCATGACTATGAGAAACCTGCTGATGTGTTTTTTTCTAATCCACCCTAAAACATGACTTGGAATGGTCAAAATTAAAGCAAAATAACTAAGACAGACATAAAGGATAACTTTATGGAAGCAAAGATAATCATCTATTAAAGAAAAGCCAGAGAGGGCTGATGTTTATCTCTGGAAGTCTCTTTAAGAACGGGCTTGACTCTGTAGCTGCATGGAGCATACAGATGAATGAGATTACCTTTCTCACTCTACGGCAGTTTTCATTTATACAAGAATATTTGTAAACATAAAATAACACCTTGTATTTGTAGAGATAACAATACGTACAGAATTTGGATCTTACTAGATATTTCTACTGTGCAGGTACTACTTCAAAATACTGATATTGTACTAAATTAGTTTCTTAGGTTTTATCTGAAAAAAACTAGTACTGAAAGGTCAAAATTTGTATCATTATACTTTATGTGTATTACTCAGAAAGTATCTATTTCTTCTTAAAGAAGAACTTGAGTTGATGGAAGGCTCTTCTTAACCCCCAAAGTTAAACAATTATAAGTATTTATTGACTAGGGTAAGGAGAGAATAAAAAAATTTTATAGACTTGAATTATTACAAAAAAAATTATATAAATGTTGACAGCTTTTGTGTCACTGTATACACTGTTAAACATATAAACGCTTCCCCACCATGACACAAATCCTACTCTTTCTTGCTTGGGCAGAAAGAATGGGTTAGCCAGAATTCTCAAGAGAGTAAAGATAAAGGTAGGGACTGTAACCTCAGGAAAGTGGCATAGAATTAGAAAGCCAAAGGTCAGGCAAATATTTGGGAGTCTGGAACAAGAGAAAGAAAGAAAGTGGGTCAGACTTAGGTGAGCACTGAGGAGGGCAGGAGAGGAACAATGTGCCTGAAATATAGAGACCTTGCAACCGAGGTAGGCACTGACCCAGCTATAGCTGTATTCCAGCAACAGCAAAATCCAATGACTGGTTTTCCAGGAAGTAGTCTAGCAGGAGGGGAACTTGCCACACTTTATAGAACTTTGTGTTTGACATTCTCTGGAGTTTGATTTGGTTCAGGGATGAGTATGAGATCTAGTGAAAACCAATGAGGTATAATAATGCTTTTGAGAAAGTGACCCTTCCTCTTGCTTCCTGGTCTTGAAGTTAAGAAAATGAAGGCCCTGGAGCTGCGGGCAGCCACTATGTAAAGCCTGAGGCCGAAGCTGTGTAATACAGAAGGAAGAAACCTAATGGACTCTGCCATGCCTAAGAGGAACACTGGTCTGGAGCTTTTCACCTATGTGACACTGTTTAAACCAGTTTAGGTTAGCTTTTCTGCTACTTGCAACCCTAAGTGACCCAACTGATACATATCTCCCAACCAACAGGATTTTGAAGGGTAATCTTCAGTCTTCTATTCTCCCACCCCGCCCCCAATAATCTCGTATTTCAGTAAATTTTGCTACTCTCATGGCTTTAATGATAATTTCTGTCCTCATGACAGAGTATCCACAACTAGGTCTAATTTCTTAAACAAGTGCTATTCCTATGCTTCTATTAATTTAATAACTGTTTATAAGGAATTTGGATATCCTGGGTCACCTTCAATTTGATATGTATGCATGCATGTATCCATTGTTCAACCAACATTTACCGGTTATCTACATATACTAGGTATACAAAGATAAAGTAAAAAAATTGCAATTTTCTTTCACATTGCATTATCCCTCGGCAATTTGTTAGCCTCAAGTTCTAAGATCTCAATAAGTACTAGGAGGATAAAAGGACATCTCACATTTATAATATTGACTGTTAAGCACATGAACTGTTGAAGAACCTGAATACTTCCCTGCTATCATACAAACCCTATTATTTTTTCTTTTTATTTGCTTTCTTTTTATTCACTTTATATGCTATCAATTTTTTACTCTCATTGAGTATTTGAGTGCCTTTGTATAAGTTGCTATTCATTTTTTTCTGTCCCTTTCATTCTTTTCCCCAATAACCCACCCCTCACTATACTCTTAGTTTTTTAATCCTTTTACAGTCTGTATTTGCCTGTATCTTAGTCCTACCAGCATTGGCCATGAGCTGATTTAAACACACAAATGACACTGAGAATTTAAGAAGATACATATAGTTGCAGCAAGGACATAGGAACAGGCATTGCCTAAAGGCATTAAGAAACTACATGATCTATAGATATATTAATAAATGTGCCCTGCCTGGTGCCTTTTGTTCCCTTTCTTTTCTTTCTTGCCATATACCTATAAGAAAATTAGGTGTGGTTCAATTTGGAGACTTAACACAACTAATTCAACTCATCCCCAAGTGCCTTCCTTGTCCCAATATACATGCCAACCTGCTGTGACTCTGCTCCTCCATGAGGTGACCCAGTTATCTGTGGTACCACAGAAAGGTTCACCCAAAAGTATCAGCTTTTAAGCTCAAAGGAGAGTCTTAGTTTTATTTTGAATATTTTCTGCTGCATTTTAAAAAAGCTGCAACATAATAATAGAAAAACATGTTAATTCAAATGGTTTTAATCTTGGTGTAAGTGATCAGTATTAACAGACTGTGCTGGTCACTCAATAGTACAGAATGGTGATGAATTTCACAAAGGGTCATTTATAGATGGTAAATCAAACTTTACATCTTTACCACAAAATATGAAAATCCCTGGGACTCATGACAAAGTTATTAATTCTCCTTTCCCCTTTCTTTCACTTTGAGAAGCTAGCCTATGGGACATCATCCCTTCCTTTTTATTTTTCTCATCAGGAAACATACTAAGTATCTTCCTTGGGATGATATGAATCTTACTTTATATATCACCACCCACATAAACCCAGGCCAGAGAGAATACTCAGAGTTCATGTAAACTGGATACTTATACATTCAAAATCTGGTATAAATGGCAACAGAAGTCAGTTAAAGCATGTATTATACTTCTTCCTAGTGGACTAATGCACTGTTGGACAAAATGCCTACCGGTAAAAATTATAAAGACCTATCTTAACAATGTAACACTGGAAAAGGCTAAATAACCTTTCAAAGTTCTCTGTATGCTTATAGCAAATATAACAAAATGTTTCTATTTGTTCTCGCTAGTGAGTACACAGGCATTTGATGTGTGATCCTTTGTATTTTCTGTACTTTTAATTTTTTCCCTTAAATTTCCAAAAATAGGAAGGAGGGAAGAAAAGAAAGAAAAAAATTAAAGAAATATAGTGCAAAAGTTTAGGATTTAAAATTATCACTTAAACTTTGAAAGCATGGATATTATTAAAGTTACTTATCCAATTACTAATCAGGTCATTTTTTAAAACTTTAAATTCTGAAATAATTTTAGGCTTTCAGCAAAGTTGGTATCCTTCACCCAGCTTTCCTTAATGCTAACAACTTACATAAAACCACAGTATGATTCTTAAAAACGAATAAAGTAACAGTGATACAATGCTACTAACTCATTTACAGACCTTCTCGGAATCGCACCTGTTTCTCCTCTAATGTCCCTTTTCTGTTCCAGGATCCAACCCAGGATCCCATGCTGCAGTTAGCAATTGTGGACCAAGTCATTTTGACCAAGCATACAGTATAACTTCTTCCCTCCATCTCCTTTCCTTCAAGAGAATGCTCTTCTGATGAATTTCTCTATTGATCTCTTTCAAAAATTTGGGTTTACCTTTTTAATTTCAGTCTTAGCAAACTAATGGCAGATATTTAATTAAACTAAATGAGGTGTAGCAACATTGAGAAGTAATTTCAGATACAACTGGTACGATAAACAGAACTAAACTTGCTTTGTTTGCATACTGACATGCTTTTCATTGAGTATAAAAATTTAGTTCAAGGAACAAATAGTTTCATGACCTTTAAGCACTCCTTCAGACGACTAATAAATGCAAACCACTTGTTTTGGAAAATGTTTACAAAACGCTGCCAGCCCTATATGGTCAGTATCAACTAGACCCTTAGTAAGGCTCCTACTTTCCACATGCTGACTGAGCAAAATGCACTCTTAATCAAGCTTCTGTACATCATTAGAAAGAGTACTCAATGATGACATGTACTAGCAAAGCATATCCAGGTAATTTTTTTTTATCCAGCTGCAAGTAATCTAAGGCTACTAGAAAATCAGCATGCTTGTGTTAGATATATCCAGAAGCTGATTTGCATAACAGTGAAGCATTGGCATACCTCAAAATGTAAAAAGGAAAACATTTTTGTAAGTATGGTCCATAAAGACATAACCAAACCCTCAAAAAATAAAATCTTCCATTTCTAGTTCCTTCAGCTAATTATGTTGAAACGCATAAAAATGGCACTTGGCTGTTCTAACCATGAAAAAAATTTGTTTTCCCCCCTTGATCAGAATATGTAAGCTGATCAGATCTTATTTAATTACATTCAATCTTGTAATAAGCTGATATATATTGTACCTATTAATAAACTAAAATATAGAATAAAATTGACATATGGAACAAAACAGAACAAAACAGAGAAGTACATGGACGTTGACATTTAAGCTGTAAGGGATGCCAATGCTCCCCACCAAATTAACTTAAGTCTAGTCATCAGAATGAGAACCCAAAGGGGTGGCCTACCAATAACACATATCCCATCTCAAAGCACCTGATGACTTCTCATAGGCTGGATTCCCAGTCCCCAGGGACTCTCACCTAGTCCTCACTGGTGAGTAAAACCCTCATCTAATCTAAACCTCTTCTTTCAGACATAGGAAAATGGAAAAACAAGTAGCTGGAAGTGGAATTTTTCCTTTCACATAAAGAAAGGGAGAATTTCTCATGAAAGATGAAATGTCTGCAGAGTTGGCAACTCACACGGCCACTATCCAGGAAAGGTATTTTTTATGAAATGTTTTAAAACTCTGGGATACTAGAAAAACTAAAACTAAAAATACCAAAGGATGATGGAGGATATGCTTTGCTTATTTCTTCCCCTTCAATTTGCCACTATGCTCACTGTTTTTACAGTTGTGTCAGTTTATTAGAAAAATAAAACTTGATTGGATCATGTGGCTGTTTTTTTTTTTTTTTTAAAAGCAGACTAGCAGATCTGACCGTGCATATTGGAAAGTGTATGACAACCTTTTTACAGAGGAAAGAACAACAGTGAATACATGCTTGAAAAGTGTCTGAGATGAACAAGGTAGCTGGTTAACTGAATTACGTGAGGAAACTGCTGCCGAATTGATTTTGTAAAAAAAAAAAGTCAGTCACATGGATGGAAAAACTGGTATAAACTTACTCAAATAATGTTGAAAGCAAAATGACTTGCTAAGTAATTTACTGCAATGGCTTAGAAACTGGTCTTGATCTAATAATCCAGGTTTTTAAAGACTGCTATGACAGAAAGGCCAGAAGCCAGGAGATGTATGTTATGGTCACCACTCTGCCTCACCGTATCCCTGTGCAAACTGCTTAAGCTCTCCACTCTTTACTCAATGGGGGAGTTAAGACTAGCTCAGTGGGCTTTAACCCAGGGTTCCTTGACACTTAGTGGGGCCCACATAGTAATGGTGGTCCATGAGGTATTTTCAGTATTTCAAAGAGCTTAAAAGAAATCATGAATTTGTCTGAGACAGGGTTGTGGAGGTGTACTACAGTTTTTATTTTTGGTTACAATTATACCAAATTGGTATAGGTAGCTTTCTAATCCTAAACGCAGTGTGTCTGGACCATGAGGTCCATGGTAGAAAAAGATAAAAAAGACTATTGATAAAGAAAAGGATGACCTCTAAGGTAATCTTCAGCTTTAAAATTTAATGATCTATGACCTCAGCATTTATGTGTTATGATTGAGTTGACAGAGGGAGAGGAGGAAGATATAAAAGGACCAATATTTACTGAGCATTTAATTTGTGCCTAGCAACATGCAGGGTACTCTGCATACATTATGTCACCTAATCCTCTCAACAGCCCTGTTGAATTAAATACTTTTGCCTTCATTTGGGAGACTGGCTGTGGAGTAACTTTTGCCACAATTGGCCAGTCAGTAGCAGGGCTGGGATGCAGATTCTGTCTGCCTCCTTCCAGCACCATGTTGCTTTATAAAAACTACCACTATTAGTTAGTTCTTAGTAATTTCATTTTTCCAACTGGTAACTAGGTTCTAAGTAAATGCATTTCCCTGTCCCCAACTCTCTTGCACAGCCTCAGCCAACAGGTCCAGGGGACCAGACTAGGAGCAAAAGAACATCTAAGATACGTGTTTAACCCCTCATCACTGACAGGGTTGCTTTGCCAGAAACTTCCCCAGCAAACCGCTTACTGGCTTATGTGGACAAGAGGGCAATTTGCTGTGACCACAGGCAAAACTAAATGCTGTCACAAATTCAGTAGTATGGGGGATAGAGATTTACTTCTAAACTTTTCTTTTTCCACAGTCCCTGGGCTGAAGCTACAAGAATTCTTGTCCATTTCATCTACTACTACTTAACTGGTGCTGTCATTGGGATGCAAGAGAGGCTATTAAGACCAAGTTCTCTAGTATTTAATTACTAGGGCTAGAAACTTTCTTCTCCAACACCACTTTGCACAGTGGAGAGATCTTCATGTTAATTGATAGCATTTTTGTTGTCTCAAGGGCCCTTTTTTCTCCTTTTCAAGAAACATATTGTTTTAATATGTGGACATATGAAATTCTTATCAGTTGTTCTTTCCAAATGTATCTAAATCTATAAAATTATTCTTTATCATATCGTTGTTAAAACTAGGAGAAGAACAATCTGAAAAAGAAACCAAGAAAGTAATCCCATTTATAATAGGTACAAATAAAACAAAATACCTAGGAATAAGCTTACCCAAAGAAGTGGAAGATCTCTATGATGAAAACTATAAAAAATTGATGAAAGAAGTTAAAGAGGACACCAAAATATGGAAACGTATTCCATGCTCATGGACTGGAAGTATCAACATTGTTAAAATGTTCATACTACACAAAGAAATCTACAAGTTCAATGCAATCCCCATCAAAATACCAATGACATTCTTCACAGAAATAGAAAAAATCATCCTAAAATCTATATGGAATAAAAGACCCAGAACAGCCAAAGCCATTCTGAGCAAAAAGAATAAAACTGGAGGAATCACATTACCTGACTTCAAATTAAACCACAGAGCTGTAGTAACCAAAACAGCATGGTACTGGCATAAAAAGAGACACATAAACCAATGGAACAGAATAGGGAACCCAGAAATAAGTCCACACATATTTAGTGAACTTATTTTTGACAAAGGTGCCAAGAATGTACAGTGGGGAAAGGACAGTCTCTTCAATAAACGATGCTGGGAAAACTGGATATCCATATGCAGAAGAATGAAACTAGACTCTTACCTCTCACCATACACAAAAATCAAATAAAAATGGATTAAACACTTAAATCTAAGACCTGAAACTATGAAACCACTAAAAGAAAACATTGGGGAAACACTTCCGGACATTGGTCTGGGTAAGGGCTTCTTGAGTAATACCCCCAAAGCACAGGCAACCAAAGCAAAATTGGACAAATGGGATCACATCAAGCTAAAAAGCTTCTGCACAGCAAAGGAAACAATCAACAAAGTGAAGAGACAACCCATAGAATGGGAGAAAATATTTGCAAACTACCCATCTGACAAGGGATTAATAACTAGAATATATAAGGAACTTCAACAACTCAATAGGAAAAGATCAAATAATCTGACTAAAAAATGGGCAAAGGATCTGAATAGACATTTCTCAAAAGAAGACCTACAAATGGCCAAAAAGTATATGAAAAAATGTTCAACATCATTAGTCATCAGAGAAATGCAAATCAAAACTACAAAGAGATATCATGTCACCCCAGTTAAAATGGCTTTAATCAAAAAGGTAATCATGAATGCTGGTGAGGACATGGAGAAAGGGGAACCCTTGTACACTGTTGGTGGGAATGTAAATTAGTGCAACCACTATAGAAAACAGTATGGAAGTTCCTCAAAAAACTAAAAATAGAACTACCCTATGATCCAGTAATCCCACTACTGGGTATATATCCAAAGGATGGGAATTCAGTATATGGAAAAGATATCTGTGCTCCTATGTTTATTGAAGTACTATTCACAATAGCCAAGATACAGAATCAATCAAAGTGTCCGTCAGTAGATGAATGGATAAAGAAATTGTGGTATATGTACACAATGGAATATCATATAGCCACAAAAAAGAATGAAATGCTGCCATTTGCAACAACATGGATGGAACTGGAGAACATTATGTTAAATGAAATACGCCAAGCAGAGAAAGACAAATCTCTCATGTTCTCACTCAAATGTGGGAGCTAAATATTAAAAACAATTGAACTCACGGAGACAGAGAGTAGAATGACAGTTACCAGCGGCTGGGAAGAGTAGCGGGGAATGGAGGATAAAGTTGGGATGGTTAATGGGTACAAAAATATAGTTAGATAGTTAAACAGAATGAACAATATTTGATAGCATGGCAAAGTGACTATAAGCAACAAGTTAGGGTACACATTAAAATAACTAAAAGAGTGGAATTGGAATGTTCCTAACACAAAGAAATGTTAAATGCCTGAGATGATGGATACCCCAATTACCTTGATTTGATTAATTCACATTGTATGTCTGTATCAAAACATCACACGCACCTTATAAAGATATATAACTGTTATGTACCCATAATAATTAAAAATTTTTTAAAAACTAGGAGAAAAAATAAAAAGCATTCATTTTTTTTCCTATAGTACATAGGACACACAAGGTCCAATGTAATTCTATAATATATACACTGAGGCCAACAGTTTTCTAGCAAAGAGTCTAGATTAAGTTTGGAATTTAGCAACTAAAACTAATAGCAAGAAATAGACTAATTTAGGTAGAGATAAGATTTGAAGGTGGATTTACATGGCAGACTATAATGACTACACTGGATTTCTCATTAGAAGGGAGCAGAGTCTTATGAAGACTTCATATTCCCCAAGAGAACCATATTTACACAATTAACAATTCTTTTGGTTGGAAAAAAAAGCTTTTCATTATTGCATGTGGACACATGTGGGCTGTGTAAAAATACAAGAGATGTGTAACACACGGTAAACAGAAAGTAATGATCTTAAACAGGCCAAATCCTTGAACTTGTCATTAATAAATGTCTCTCTTGCATTCAGCTACCCGGGCTGCTGGGAGCCTGTTTTGTACAAGTACTTCAAACACTGAAATCCAGGAACATTTATTATTTTAATCCATTACAGGCAGTGCTTGATTTAACTTTATTGGTTGTGGTGGTGGTAGTGGTTATAAGTGGGGGTACAGCAATGTTCTTTTACACATCATTTCAAAAGGGCTTAATTATATTTTATAGTTTGGGCCAGGAATTCAGCTTGTTTTTTGTCTAACAAGGTTCAAATGGAGTTCAGGTCAGTGATGAATCAGAAGAAAAAGTCAGAGATGGTTATCTCTCTGAAATGAGCTCATCTCCCTCTACGAAAGGCTGGGCAGGTACATCATGTTCACTACACATGAGATCGCTCTGATAGCCTACATTTGCTGATTATTAGATGGTTTTTATTTTTCATGCAGCCTTGAAATTAATACATCAGAAATTCAACCCAGTGGTTATCTTCTGTATCTCTGAAGTTATTATCCTATGTATTTTAAAGCTTCCTGCTGGATTCCAAAAACAGCTATAGTCATCACACAGCACCAAAACAAAAAACATACACGAAGCACATTTTAAGAAATGCATAAGCTCTTTACCACAAGACAATGTATGTGTGTGTGTGTGTGTGTGTGTGTGTATATATCTCTATCTATCTCCCAAAATAAAAGATGTAGAATAGTACATTAACATAATTTGGTGAAACAAAAGAATAAGTAACTAGATAAACATGGCTGAGCAGCATATATCTACTAGTGTTATTGTTATTGTTTTGAGAAAGGGTCTTACTATGTTGCCCAGGCTGGTCTCAAACTCCTGGGCTCAAGTGATCCTCCCACCTCTGCCTCCCCTCCCATGCCTCCCTGGGATTACAGAATATTAGTGTTCTTAATTGATCAACACTTGTATGCACATATGGAAGTAAAACTCAACTGAAATCAAGAAGGTGGAAGCGGGGAGGAGAGGTTGGGTAAACTCACACCTAACAGGTACAATGCACACTATCTGGGTGATAGTGGCACACTTATAACATTGACTCAAACTGTACAAAAGCAATACATATAACCAAAACGTTTGTACCCACGTAATATTCTGAAATTAAAAAAAAAAAAAACTTAAAAAAAAAGAATATTAGTGTTCTTTTTTTTTAAAATGTCCAACAAACATTCATAATTTTTTGTCTATTTTCTTGAGGGTATGAAAAAGATCTTTTCTAAGGGAGTGGTATTAAAATTGCTTATTATTGTCCAAAAGTCTATCTAATTATATAATATAAGAATTACAGCAAGAAGAATAAAACTTGTATGTTGAGATTTCTTCTCCACTGCATATGATTTCCAAGAAGAGGATAGGAAAACTACATTTATGGTTTTTATTTCCCACTGTATTAGAGAAACAATATAAGACATTACTTTGAAAAAAAGTTACAATAATTTTACTTGTTCTATTTCTTTCCCATCTGATTTTTAGAAATTCCTATCCTACTTTTTTTGGAATGCCTCAGTAGTTTACCAGAATGCACAGAAATATATCACTGTCAAAAAAAAATCAGTAATCTACAGGTAATTTAAGGGTGAAAAAAAAAAAAGGTACATGCCAGTTCATCAGTAGCAATTTTGAACCTTGTTATAAAGTAATAGGAGGGAATCTGACCAGGATTAATAGTGTACTCTGTCCTGGGATGAGGGGTGTCATGTTTCACGGACTCCAGGCCATCTGTTCTGCCCTCCTATATTTCACTTCTGTAAAACCATAAATGCACCTCTACCTCAGGGACTATAGAAAGGCATTAGAATTCTTCTGCTTTTCATTATCACAAGATTCAGTAACTCATTTCATTGTCAAGATAATCCCCTTTTACTCTTTCTTTTGCGCTTGTGGGGTATGCCAAAATGACAAATAAAATCCCAGATGTTACAGACCCAATGAGGTCTCCACCTTTCCTTGAGTGTTGGGTTTAAGCTACTTGGGACATAGTGTCAAAAATGACAGGACCCTGATGCCCACACCCAATATTCATTAAAGTTTGTTAGTGATTTGTATAGCTGTCTACAAGCTGTACTTCCACTTCAATCCTCAGTGGCTGCTTGAAAGTTAAGTTTGTCCTCTGGCTTTAACTGTCAAAGAATTCATTTCCTATTGTTCAGGCACTGGTGAGAGATGCCGTTTCTTTCTAAAAGTAACCAAAGTCTTTGGGGTGTTGTAAATGGCTTGTTATTGCAACATATTATTTTAGGTAGTCATATCTAATTTAATGTTTTATTTCCCCTTAGGCTAACGTATCTCTGCAGCATCCAAAAGCTATGACAAAGCCTTAAGATTTTCCTCAGGAGATCCGGTTGACTATGGAATGAAAAGCTGGAGCTCAGCTCCCCTTTGTATCAATTAATGACCTGGTTTTACTTTTCAATACATGAAAAGGAGTCTCAGGCTCTTTACATTTTATTGGTCCAGAATTCAGTGAACATGAGAAGAGGCGTTTTGAATACGTGAAAAATAATGTGGCTACGCTTTCTTTCTCTCTGCTTTTGTTTTTTCACGATGATAAGTACATGTGGATGACAGAGGCTAGGGTAGTGAAAGTTATTTAAACCACAACTCTTTGACTAGATGGAGTTCAACTCTCTGCTTTCTGCCTGGGTAAAAAGTCTCCTAAGTCCCTATGGACAGGGGATCCTTCCAACTTTTTCACAATTCTGACTAAAATGCCAGCCAAGATGGTCTCATTTAGGCTGTTTCCCCAATCTTTTGTGCCATCTAACTTGTTTATATCCTAGTTTCCTTTTCCTTATCTACATACACGGAGGTTGCCAATCTAAGTGTCCCTGAGAAAGAAGAAGGCAGCCTCAAAATACAGCCATTTCATAGCTCTGAATTGTGTACTCTTCTTTGCTGAAATCTAAGGAGTGCCGCCCTAATAGAGCCATAATTTACTCTGACAAGGGGAGCTAAAGTCTCAGCTCACTCCCCACCCTGCCTGTGGAAAGTGCTACACTGCCAGTTCAGAATTTATAGCTACTTACTTATGGTTTCTCAAAAATGACATACTTCAAATGGCAAAAAAGATTGTGTTGTGTGTGTATGCGGGGAAGGAGTTGTTTTTTAAAAGAGCCTACTATAGAATAGGACGGATTTACTGGATAGCAAAAGAAATATTATCTGCCTTAAAATATTTCAAAATATAAGATATATTTTCAAAACAAGATTCATTTTGTTATTGATAATATAATCATAGGATTTTCTGCAATATCATATACCAACTTTAAAAATGTAAGCATTACAACTACTAAAACCAGAATTTTAGGGCCATTTTTCCAAAGACACATGGGAGAACATAAGTATTCTAACAGAAATGTGAGTTAGGTTATTATAAGTCACTTCCATGCCAGCATCTGCAGAGTGAAATTTTAAAAAAAATCAAATCCCTTGAAATTCTCATAGTTTAGGGTTGTAGAATAATACAGGAGGTTAAGAAGAACTGGTAGACTTATTTTGTAAAGTAGAAAATACTTCAGCATTTCATTTTGTTCTAAATGATGAAAACAGGAATCTCTTGAATAATTTGTAAATACTTAGTTTTAAAAATGAATAAATGAATATGAAAGCATTTCGGATTATTTAAATGTACTAACAATGTTTTGAGGAGAAAATTAACTTTCCTGTTTCACTTTTATTATTCCCTTTTTAAATACAATTTCCATAAGCTTATGACAGTTTAGATGATAAAAAATATACTTACTAGGTGAACTCAAGTATTTTTCATACTTTTGACAAATGAGGAAACATGCCTATAACACATTCCCAATGGTGTTTCTCTAAATATTACTTAGCACATAAGATTCCTGTAGGATTACAAATCTATTTCAGCTCCTAAATTAAAACTCATCTGGAAAGGACCGTTTTACCCTGTTTATATAACATTGTCACATAAAGAGTGTTAAAAAAATATTTCACTAAAAATAGCTTGCGTAAGTTAGGGATTAGAGTAGTTTCTGCTGCTATAATTGTTCCTTTGTAGTTTTTTCCATGATGTTTTTGCACAGTGTTTTTGACTGTGTTTATTAAAGTCAGCACATCAAAAAGGATCAAAGAGAAAGTGAGTGAGAACCAAAGAAACCCCAAGTGTGTTGTCTCATTGGGGAGTTATGCAGATTCGCATAAACAAGTGCAAATTGTTGAGGTTTTAATGAAAATTTTCTACAATTATTTTATCTTAAGTCATTCTATACAATAACATCTGTACAGCAGATGGCTATACTGTACCAATGCAATGCCCCTTTTTCTTTCTCTGTTTAATAGTACATCTGAGATGACTACTTTTGTCACTGTGCTCAATTTAGTTCAGCAAATAATTTGAAAAGTACAGCTGCTGCAGATGGTCACAATAGTTATATAAACTGTAAAATCAAAGACACAGTTAAGTATTTCTGTATTAGATTCAAACTATAAAAATCTGACATTAACCCCATTGAGCTCAAAGATATACTACAGTATAAAAATTTTTGATTGAAGGTAGAATGATGTCACTTGAAAAATACAAAAAGAAATATGACTGACTACTGGTAGGAGGTTTTGTGCACGTGTGTGTGCGCATGTGTGTGTTTTGATGGTAGATACTTTTTACCACTTATCAAAACTATATTTTGAATATATGTTTGCATATATTTCATCCAAATTGCAAAGCATGAATTTTTAAGATATTCAACTATATAATGAAATTAATGTTCAAAGCTTGTTATATTTTAGTTTTTAAAAATATAAAAATTAATTTTCTGAAAAAATATGTAGTAATCTCTCAGTTGCAATTTTCCTAGAAATCAGTCTTTTAGCAATAACTAGAACTTAGCACAATCTTATTTTACTTAATTACAAGTTATTATTATTTTGCTGACCATGTTGTCTTCTTGAACTGTCTGAAAAACGTTTGTATCCCTTAATATTTTGAAATAATAAAAAAAAAAGAAAGGGCAAAAAAAAAAAAAAAACCTGAGCATGCTGTTACATAAAGCAGAAATGTAGAAAAATATTTTGGTGTTTGTTATGGCCTCATAATAAAATTGTTCCTGTTAAATGGCTAACTTCAATTTTGATTTGATTTGACACAAATAACTATTTTAGAATGTTTGCTAGACACTACGTATTAGAGGTGTAAAAAGTAAGTCTTAGTCAAAGCTATAATTTCTATTTCTTTGTCTAAGTAGATTTAAGAACATAACTGTATAAGGAGTAAGGGTATGTAGTTTTTCTAGCATAAAGGAGAAAAAAAAACAAGTTACAAAAACAGAATGAATCTACTAACTTGTATAGCTCAGTGAGAGAAGGATTTTAATCATATTTTAAAGACATTTTCCAAGAATAGACACCATTAAAAGTGCATAAAATATGAGTAACAAATGAGTAAAAAAGCAGTGAGGATGAAAAAGCAAAGGACCTAGAACTGAGCAGTATGTTTAAATTCTTCCCCTCTGTTTGAGTCCTAACCTTTCCCTGCTACGATTAAGGCACGACTGGAAAGGCATGAGAACAGGACCAGTGTTGTCTGGATTGCAATTTATTTGTGGATAAATCAGACATTGTAGCCTCCAGTGTTTCATAGTCTTTCATGTCCCATGAACCTTACATTTTTTATTTCTAACTTTGAAGACAATATAAAAAATACAGAACTTTTAGCTGGCTTGGTCACAAATATTTCTAGTGAGAAAGAAATAAATCATCTACGTTTTAGCCTAAAATTCATACTTCTCAACTACAAAACTTTTTCTTTATCTCTTAAACTACTATGCCCAAACTGGGTAGATGGAACTAAGTTACAGTTAGTCTATAGCTGCCACTTAATTACTTTTTGGTAAGCAACTAAGTTACACAGAGTTTAAGGATTTACTTTATCCCCTAACCCTGTGGTCCCCAACCCCTGAGCCGCGGTCCTCAGTGGCCTGTTAGGAACCAGGCTGTACAGCAGGAGGTGAGTGGCGGGCAAGCAAGCGAAGCTTCACCTGTATTTACAGCCGCTCCCCATCACTTGCATCACCACCTGAGCTTCGCCTCCTGTCAGATCAGTCACTGTCTCCCATCACCCCATGATGGGACTGTCTAGTTGCAGGAAAATAAGCTCAGGGCTCCCACTAATTCTGTATTATGGTGAGTTGTATAATCACTTCATTATATATTATAATGTAATAATAATAGAAATAAAGTGCACGATAAATGTAACGTGCTTGAATAATCCCGAAACCTTCCCCGCACCCCCCTCCCCAGTCTGTGGAAAAATTGTCTTCCATGAAACCAGTCCCTGGTGCCAAAAACGTTGGGGACCACTGCCCTAACCCCATTTTTTCCCCCTGCAAGTTAAAATGGAAAAAAGATGGTTCCCTCTTGCTACTTTTACTTTTAGAGAAAACGTTCTGGCATTGTGCCCTGAACTTTTACAGTAGCAGTTTCTGTGATTGAAAACTGCTATTTCCCACCTGTGGCTTGCCTTTTCTCTTCCCCTCCTCACATTCCTTCTGCCCACCCTTTTTGATTCAGTGTGAAAAAGCACATAACAACTTAGTCATGGTAACAGAAGAGGAAAATGTAGATGTCACTGCCAGTTAATTTCTCACCTCTCCACCCATCAATGACATTCAGTTTGCAGGGTCCATGCCTCTCTTTGCTAGGCTAGGCACAGAAGCACAGCCTTTCCTTGCCAGGTGTTGCTGCCTGATAAAACATCTCAATGGCATTCTTGCAAAGTTGAACCTTGGCTTCTATTACACGTTGTGTAGCATATCTGCCACCACAGCAATTTTTCCTTTTTAAATAAATTGTTACCAGTGACTTAATGCAGTGCATGAGAATCACCTGTAGGGCTTATTGAAGTACAGATTGCTGGGCTCCATGCCCAGATTTTCTGATTCAGTAGGTTAGAGATGGGGTCTGAGAATTTGCATTTATAACAACTTCCGAAGTGATGCTGATGCTGCTGGTTCTGAGATCACGCTTTCTTTTTTTGGAGACAGGGTCTAGCTCTGTTGCCCAGGCAGTGCAGTGGCATCATCATAGCTCACTGCAACCTCAAACTCCTGGGCTCAAGTGATCAATTGTCTAGCTAATTTTTAAACATGGGTCTCACTATGTTGCTCAGGCTGGTCTCGAACTCCTGGCCTCAAGTGATCCTCCAAACTCAGCCTCCCAAAGTGCTAGGATTACAGGCCTGAGCCACTGTGCCTGGCCTGGAGATCACACTTTGAGAACCACTATTCCAATGGTTCACAAAAGTTGAACCACTATTGTTCCACTACAGCCATTTTAGGTAAAAAGAAATTTAGGAATTAACAGTTATAAAGACATCTGTAGGAACAAGCCTCCAGAAGTGGATAGAAGCAGTTCAGTTTAGACATTAAAGTACTTACGCTCAAAGGATTTATTCTAAAATTATCTCTAAAATAAGGTCACAAGCTAGAAATGTTCCTATCTCTAATGGCCTTTAAAACTTTTAACTTCTGCATAGTATAAATCTTCAAAATGATGCATTTTCAGATGTTAACAAATCACATTCATTGCTCTCTCTCCCCCCTTCCCCTTTTCCATGACTTACCAGGTACTTTTTGCGCTGCTTTCACGCTAAGGCTTCCATTGAGGTTTGATAGAGATGCTAACAGGCATGGTTTACTAGGATGGGGGACAGTTTCCACGGAGATCACAATCTGAGTAGTATGGACAGAAATTTTTTGAAAACAGGAAACAGCTCTCCACATGTTTTCCTGAACTGAAATCTTTTGTACTCCATCACCATGAACTTTAGGTTTAGACAACTTTCCACGGTAACATTTGGAGACCAGAAGCTCATCCTTATTCAACATGGTTTCTGACAGGGCTGAAGTCTCTTTGTTATGTGCCAAGCCATGTGCACTTTTTATCTTCTTTAAAAAATGGTTTATCTGATCCAGTTTGGTAAAACTCAGGTTTGCTTTTAAAGGCTTTGATATATCCAAATTGATGTCTGCTATAGAAGTGAAAAAGATAAGAAAATTATTAAAGCTCTCCTATTGAATATAAGTCTTTACTTCCCTGTCAAACTCCTACTTAAGTGTCCTAAGACTTATATTATGAACTCAATAGGATGCCAGAACATTATATTTCTTTCAATCATCACTTACTTTCCATGATATTACATGAAGGAACACTATCCCTAGACTACTCACGTGCCTACATTCCTGGCCAGTTGATAGGACTGTTCCTGATATAGCAAGGGCCACACATGGATATCAAGGCTGTCCATTTCTACTTCTGCCCTTACACTCCAAGGCAAAACGAAGCAGGCTTTCCAGTTTGTTAATTATTTGAAAACTGGCCTTCTTTCTTCCAAGGATAAAGGATTTCCCTTATTACGCAGAACCATGTTTGACACAAATACTGGTATTAATAAATATTTATGCAACTAACTGACTGAAGTAGCCTCCCCTACCATTCTCTAATCATGTTTACGCAGAAAATGTTTGTTTCCCTTTTGTGACTTGTTGCAAACCAGAAGAATCCCTGCACCTTTCCCTACATTTTACATTGATAAAAGTTCAAATACCCTACCCAATGTAACATAGGTAGACTGAGATTTCTTAAAATCTATCATCCATTTTATATGTACCATATACCAGATGTTGTCCTTATTTATCTCTTATTTATTGAACACGAAAACTAACTGGGCTTATTATTTCTGTTTTTACCTTCTTATTTCACCTTATATCACCTTCTTTCTGTTTTTATCGTCAATAAGACATAAGACTATAAGCATCATGAAGGCAGAGAATGTCATACATCTCTATAACCTAGTGCCTAGCATGGTGTGTCTCACGTATCTATGTGTTCAATAAATTTCTGAGCTTAACTGACCCTTACATGAACAACATCTGGTTTCACTGGTGCCTGAGAATGTAATAGAAGACATGATCCCAAATGAAGCTAGGAATAGCAGTTATTAAGTATATTATTATATTAAGTTAAAAAGCATATGAAATATGCTGTATCTTTCTTCCTAAGGAGGGCCCCTTTCACTTTCTTCAGATGTCAGCACCTTTGGGTTTCCTCCTGGATACCCAGGCTCCCTCAGGGTACCACCCCTTTTAAGTGTGCCTTCCTTTGTGCTCGCTCTTTGTGTTTCTTTATCAGGTAGAGGAAAACTCTGAGAGTGTGGCTTCCAGCTAGTTGTCCACTGTAAAGGGTCAGACACCTGAGTCATCCTTACACAATACTAAAACGCTCCCTACTCCCCATATTTTTTTAAACAGGAAAAAATACCCTACAGTAATTATTTTTTAAAACATCTTATTGATATATAACCCACATACTAGAAAATTTACATCTTAAAAGTGTACAATTCAATGATTTTTAATATACATACTAGGTTGTGCAACCATCACCACTGTCTAATTCCAGAAAATTATCATCACCACACACACACACACAATCCCATACCACTCAGCAGTTACTCCTCACTTCTGCCCACCTCTAGCCCCACGCAACCACTAATCTACTTTCCGTCTCCATAGATTTGCCTATTCAGGACATTTCATATAAATGGAATCATGAAATATATGATCTTTTGTGTCTGGTTTCCTTCATGTAGCATAATGTTTTCAAGGTTCACCCATGTTAAAACATGTATCAGTACTTTATTCTTTTTTGTGGCTGAAAAACAATCCAACATATGGATATTCCACATTTCGCTTATTCATTATCAGTTAATGGGCATTTGGGTTGTTTCCATTTTTTGGCTATTATGAATAATGCTGCTATGAACACTTGTGTGCCAATGTTTTTGTGAACATATTTTCAATTTTCTTAAATATCCACTTAGGACAGGGATTGCTAAGTCATATTTGATTACAGCCTGTGAAGTGGTATCCCATCATGATTTTGATTTATATTTCCCTAACGACTAATAATGTTGAGCAAATTTTCATGTACTTATTGGCTGTTTGTATATATTCTTGGAGAAATGTCCATTCAAACTCTTTACTCATTTTTGAATTGGATTATTTATCTTATTATTGAATTTTAGGAGTTCTTTTTATATTCTAGATATAAGTCCCTATCAGATATATCATATGCAAATATTTTCTCATATTCCAGGGATTGTCTTCACTTTCTTCTTCTTTTTTTTTTTTTGCAGCACAAAAGTTTAAGTTTTGTGAAGTCCAATATCTCCCAGTATCTCTATTAATTTGCTTGTGCTTTCAGTGTCATATCAAGAAACCATTGTTTAATCTCAGGTCACAAAGTTTCACATCTATGTTTTCCTTTAAGAGTTTTATAGCTTCACCTCTTACATTTAGGTCTATGATCCTTCTTGAATTAATTTTTCTATATTGTATATTGTATGAGGTAAGGGGTCCAACTTCATTCTTTCCCATATGGATATCCAATTATACCAGCGTCATTGGTTAAAAGGCATTATTTTTGACTTGTAGAATTTGGGGTACTGAAAGAGGCTAGTGGGAAAAATATTTTAGAGAAATTGGATAGTTCAAATGACCTACATATTTACCTACTCTGCCTATATATCACTTCATGTGGCCTTCCAAATTCTGTGGCCTCACAGAAAATAGTATCTTACCACAATGGAAAAAAGAGAGCAATCTGGACAGATGATAGCAACAACAGAAAAACAAAACAAAGCTAAAGCAGAAAGAAGACTCAGATGTTAGGGCTTGAAGCTGTCTGTTTTTTCCTGGGTTCATAACATGAAAATTTAAAACTAAGGGTCAGAAATGCTCTTTCTGTAGCCATTGTAACAATTTAGTAACCTACTCAGGAAGGTGCCGAAATATCTACCAAAACCAACTGCTGAACCTAAGGGATTTCTTTTCCCTGACCGTAGACTGGCAAAACATCAATGGGACTGTAAATACGACAGTTGCTGATCACTACCCTCATGTCGTACCTCACTGTGGTCCCAGGAACACAGAAAAAAACTGTTCATAACTCTGGCTACTTGCCTTTTTTGAAAGAAAGAAATAAAAAAAAAAAAAGAGAGAGAGAGAGGGTCAGGCTGGCCCTGAACTCCTGGGCTCAAGTGATCCTCCTACCTCAGTCTCCCAAGGAGCTGGGACTATAGGTGTGCATCACTGCACCCAGCTCTGACTTGTCTTTTGAGAGTCAGCCCTTGAGTCACTTTTTCTAGGAAATCCTTCTTGACCTCTGTTGCTGAGTGAGGTGCCTCTCATCATTGCTTTCAGAATATCCTGTGCATTTTGTCACACTGGGCACCTATTTATATTATTTTTGTAGTTATCTGCTTAGGTACTGTTAGGTTGGGACAAAGAGAAAGGGGAACAGATGCTTTGTCTGGGGGTTTCCACTGAGAAACAGATGACATTAGGAGATGCTTTGTCTACCAGGAGGAACAAATTGACCAGAAGGGGAACTTCCATGAAGGAACAGATGATGTGTCAAGGGGTCCCCAAGGACCGAACAGATGTTTGATCTACAATAGGGGGTCTCCAAGGACTGACCGACCAGAAAGAGGCAGAAAGGCCACAAAGTGCTAAGATGATCAAGACCACAAATAAGGGTCTCTGGAGCATGACTACAAGTAAGTTGACAGTATCCTCAAGTCACCTACCCTCATTAACATAGTAAAAATCACACCTACCCATGCCATGGCAGTTCACAAATACCATGGCAACCCCGAGAAATTGCCTTACAAGGTTAAAAATGGGAGGGTTCCCAGTTCTGGGAATTCTCCACCCCTTTCCAAGAAAAAACATAAATATTCCACCCACCACTTAACATAAAATTAGGGAATCAGCATAAAAGGGAAAATCTTGTTAAACTCAGGGTCTCCTCCACTCACGGGGGTTGACTGATTCCTTCTCTGGAATGTACTATGCTTTAATAAACTTTGGCACTCTGCTTGCTTGCATCTGCTTGGTCTGCTCATTTGCTCCATTGACTTGGTACTAGTAACCATTCTTCAGTACTAGGAACCAAGAACCAGAGAACACGGGGACCTGACATCTGGTCCCCACACCTGACAGTATCTCTCATAGTTCAGTGAACCGTGAGCTCCTGGACTGTCCTACATCTTAATATTCTAAGTACCTAAACTACCCTTTAGTCTACAGGAAGTACTAAATGAATGTTTAATGACATAATGAAGGAAAAAAATGAACGAATACAAAAGTGTGTTATCCCTTTCTACTGAACTCCCACGGGCTCATCATCTCAATTCATCCTAAACAATTCGTTTACTCCTCTCAAACATGCTATATTCTCTGTCTCACTTAATGGCTACCAGTGGCTCAAGTCAGAAATCTAACTTTTTGACTCCTTATTTCACCCTCTCTTTCTCTGGTCCCAATCCAATAACTGATTAAGTTCTGTCAATTTTAGTTTCCAAACATTGCTTGAATCCAATCCCCTTCTCTCCAGCATTCCAGCCACTCCCTACTTTCCTCTGCCATGTCTTTGATAGTGTTCAGTTATTATAAAGCCTCCTAAATGGTTCCTCTGTCTAGACCAATTCCCTTTAATCCAGTCTCCACAGAGTAATTTCCAAATGATTTGTTTTAAATGCTATCCTGATTGGCTCTGCTTAAACTCTGACTTCTTAAAACTCTTTACTAGTTCCTCCTTACCTACAAAATAAAAGACCAAACTCCTCAGAATGGTAAAAAAGATCTTGCCTTTCCTTATCTGTAGCTATTGCCTGCCTCACACTTTAAAGTTTCAGAAATATCAGAGTTTATAGAGCCCACATTCCCCAACCCATGCTATGTCATAATAGTAGGCCTTGGCCCATGTTGCTGCCTTTAATTTACCCTTTCTTCGCCTAACTTCTAATCTTCAAGATACTGCTCAGCATTTTCTCCAAGAAGTTGATCCACAAGACTAGGCCAAGTGCCCCTCCTCAGGGTTCTATAGCATCCTGCACAAGTATCTTTATATGAGATTACATGTCCCACCAGTTAAGAAGATTGTTGAGTGCACATTTTTCATCCTTAACACTTAGCATTGGGCCTCAAACTCAGCAGAAAGAACATGTTTGGTTGCATCACGCTGGAGCACTCCAGAACATTCAAATATGGCTCTGTGGTAGGCAGAATTCTAAAGATGACCCTCTTCACCAAGATTCCTATCCCCTGGTTATTGAATCAAACACTAATCTAGGTACTGCTGTGCTGTGAGGGGGTTTTATGGTTGTGATTAAAGCCCCAGATCAGTTTAATTTAAGAGAAAGAGATTATCCAGTGGGCCTGATCTCATTTTGTGAGTCCTTCAAAAGGCAAATGAAGGAGGCAAAAGGGGAAGTCAGAGAGATTTGATGTATGAGAAGGGCTCTATTATACGTCATTGCTGCTTTGAGGGTGATGGGGAAGGGGTTCATGTGAGAAGGAATAGGTGGCCTCTAGAGCTGAGGGCAACACCTAGATAACAGCTAACAAGATATTGGGGACCTCAGTCGTACAACCACAAGGAACTAGATTATGCAAACAAATGGAATGAGTTTGGAAGTAGATTCTTCCCAGGAGCCTCCAGATTAGAACCCAGCCCAACTGATACCTTGATTTTGGCCTTGTAAGACCCTGAGCAGAGAACTAGCTGAACCCACCTGGACTTCTGACCTATACGATTGTGAGGTAATAAATTTGTGTTGCTGTAAGCCACTAAATTTGTTGTAATTTGTTATGCATCAATAGAAAACTAATACACATTCCATGAGCACCTTTACCTACATGGCATTTCCAGTTCCTAATGCAAGCAAAATGAAGTCTGCTTGGAATATTTGCCTCAGTTTCTTTTATCTTTTCCCTCAAAGCAAAAACATCTAATCATCTAATGTCTTAAAATCATCTAATATACTCCTCACTTTGTTAGTTGTCTATTCTCTCTCTTTAAAAATTATTTCAGGGTTCTAGAAAAGCTGGAACCCCGTCTCTTCCACTGAATGCAGCTACAAAATCTGGAGAGAATTCTGAAAAGTATACGGTAACAGATAGATTGGGGAAGAAGACTAGAATTCAAAATACCACCAAAATGGTGGTGAGTTTCTTATTTTTCCTCCCTTAACCCCTAACCTGGACTAATTGTAGCCCAAAACCCAGAAGTAGGTATCAAGCACAGATAGAGGGGGAGTACAAGGAGAAGCCCACTATCTCTGTATTTCTGGCTTCAAGGAGTGTGAAGGGAATTCCTAATGCTCAGAGTAACTATGGAAATTCCCTCTTTTCTTCCTTCTTTCTTTTCTTCATTCTCTTGTGTGCCAGAAAATAGGAGAGAATACTTCTCAATTCATTTTATGAGGCCTTGATTACTGATATCAGAGCCAGATAAAGATAGTATAAGAAAACTACACACCAATATCCCCCAGGAACAGACACAAAAGTCCTCAGAAAAAAAAAAAATCAGCAAATCAAATTCATCAGCACACAAAACTAATAATGTACCACCAAACAGGGATTGTCCTAGGACTACAAGGTTGGATCAATCAATATAATGATATTAACAGTTTACAACAATAACAAAACAAAGATAATATTAGTTGACACAGAAAAAAATTTGAAAAATTCAATATCCATTCATGATAAGAACTCTTAGCAAACTATCAATAGAGGGGAACTTCCTTAACCTGATAAAGGCCATATATGACAAACCTACAGGTAATATCATAATTATTAAGGATTGAATGCTTTTCCCCTAAATAAGGACACAAGGCAAGGATGTCCATTCTCACTAGTCATACCCAACATAGCAATGGAAATCATAGCCAGTACAATGAGGCAAGAAAAGAAATAAAAGGTATACAGATTGAAAAGAAAGAAATAAGAAATAAAACAATGCCTATACACAGATGACATGATTGTCCATGTATAAAACCCAATATGACTCTATAGAGAAGCTCCTAGAATTAATAAATGAGCTTGACAAAGTTTTAGAATACAAGATCACTACACAAAAATTAATTGAATTTCTAGAAGTGAACAATGTGCAGTTGGAATAAAAACCTTAAAACAAAAAATACCTTTAATAGCTCCAAATAAAAGAAATATTTAGGTCTAAATCTGAACAATTATGTACAGGATCTATATGCTGAAAACACAAAATGCTGATAATAAATTTAAAAAGACCTAACCAAATGGAGAGACATATCATGCACATACCATATTCATGAACTGGAAGACTCAACATGGTAAAAAAATCAATTCCCCCCAAATTGATCTATAGATTTAATATAATTCTAATAAAAATCTCAGAAGTATTTATTTTAGATATAGAGAAGCTGATTCTAAAATTTACACAGTAAAGCAAAGGAACTAGAATAGCCAAAACATTTTTGAGAAAGAATAACAACATTGGAGGACTCAAACTATATGATTTTAAGACTTACTATAAGCTACCATGATCAAGACAGTATAGTCTTGGAGAAGGAATATAAATATATACATCAGTGGAATAGAACACGCAGTCCATAAATAGAGAGTCCAAACAAATATTGTCAAATGATTTTTTGAAACAGATGCAAAAACAATTCAGTGGAGAAAGGTAGTTTATGAATGATGTTGGACATCCATAAGTTAAAAAAAAAAGTACTTTGAACTCAACTTCATACCTTACACAAAAATTAACTCAAAATGGATCATCGATTTAAATATAAAGTGTACAATTATGAAACTTTTTAAGAGGAAAACATAAGAGAAAATCTTTGAGTCCTGGAGTTAGGCAGAGTTCTTATACATGATACCAAAAAAGCATGATTCATTTTTAACAATTTATAATTTGGACTTTATCAAAATTAAAAACTTTTGCTCTGTAAAAGGAAGTGTTAAGAGAATGAAAAGATAAGCTATGCACTGGGAGAAAATATTTGCAAATCACATGTCTGATAAAAGACTTGTATCAAAAAACAGTCTCAAAACTCAGAAATAATAAAATGAACAACCTAATTTTAAAACTGGCAAAAGATTTGAACAGACACTTAATCAGAAAGGATATATGAACAGTATGTAAGCATAGACTGTACAAAGATATTCAACATCATTAGTCATTACAGAAGTGCAAATTAAAATGAGAATGAGATACCTATTAGAATGGTTAAAATAAAAAATACTAACAATACAAAGTGCTGGAGAGGATACAGAGCTACTGGGACTCTCATATGTCACTGCTGGGAGTGCCAAAAGATACAGCCACTCTGGAAAACATTTCAGCTGTTTCTTACATGACTTACATGATCCAGCGATCCCACACCTAGTTATTTTACTATAGAGGAATGAAAACTTATGTTCACACAACTTACATACAAATGTTTAAAGTAGCTCTATTCATAATCACCAAAATTGGAAACAGCTTAGTTGTCCTTCAATGGATGAATTGTTAAACTGTGGCATATCCACATAATGGAATACTACTCAGCAATAAAAGAAAAAAGGACTAGTGATACATGCAACAACTTGGATAAATCTCAAAGGCAGCATGTGAGTGAAAAAAACCCTCTATCAAAGGTTACTTGCTATATGATTCCATTTGTATGACATTCTCAAAAAGGCAAAACAAATAAACAAAAAACCCATAAAGTGATGGAGAACAATGGTTATCAGGGGTCAGGGTTTGGGGGAGGGTGTGATTATACAGGAGGAGCAGGAAGGAGTTTTTTGGGATGATGGAACTGTTCTATATCCTTGCTGTGGTTTAGATGTGGTTTGTTTGTCCCCACCAAATCTCAAGTTGAAATTTGATCTCCAGTGTGGCAGTGATGGGAAGTGGGGCCTAGTACTGAGGTGTTCAGGTCATGGGGCACATGCCTCATGACGAGATTAATGCCCTCCCTCAGGGGTGAATTCTTATTCTATTAGTTCCTAGGAGAGCTGATTGTTAAAAAGAGCCTGGCACCTTCCGCTTCCCATTTCTTCTCTCACCGTACGATCTCCGATCTCCGCACACACCAGCTTCCCTTCACCTCTGCCAAGTGTGGAAGTAACCTGAGGCCCTCACCAGATGCAAATGCCCAATCTTTAACTTTCCCGCCATCCAGAATCATGAGCCAAATAAACCTTTTTTCTTTATAAATTATTCAGCCTCAGGAATTCCTTTGTAGCAATACAAGATGGACTAAGACAATCCTGACTGTGGTAGTGGTTATATGAATCTATACTCGTGTTAAAATTCATATAACTATATACCAAAAACAGTCAATTTTATTGCATATTAATTTAAAAGATTATTTTAATGACTTTGTCATATGGATGACAGAATAGTTTTTCCCACCCTATTTCATTACTTTTTACCCACATGTGTGTTTCTCAAAAAGCTAAAAGTCTTGAATGTGCCCATGGCTCTTCTACGTAGGGGAACCTCAAAAGTTTTTCATGTTTACTTTCCACTCTCCACAGGCTCTCCAACGAAGAAGTATAACATTTATACTGAGTCCTTTAACTGTGAGATCAGGGTGGCTCCTCTGCAGAAGGTAAGAAATAGGAATGCTACCCCTAAATGTCAGGAAAGCCACAGACCATTCCTGATCTTACTAATTCCAAAGCTTGTACAGATGAAAATTAGGAACTTTAATCTAATACCTAGAGTCAGTCAGCCCAGTAAAACTCAAAAGCACAAGTCAATTTGGCATGATCCAAAGTAGTTTAATCGGGAGAATGAATACATTCAAATAACTTTGTTCATAATAAATTTTAAAAGAAAGTTCCTGTTTATCATTAGAGTTCAAATTATGATAATTCAGAAAAAGAAATGTACACTAAACATCAACCATATTGGTGAATTTCAACTATGAATCTATTTGAGTTACATTATTGACCTTATTCTACCAAATATAACTTCTCTGACTAGTCTGAAATCAGAAAGATCCATTTCCCAAGGCAACATAAAAGGACAGCCTACAATATTTATTCAATACAAATATTATACCTCAAAATGGAGATGGCAAAACCTAATTATTACAGTTGCCTGTCTTGTTTTATTTTGTATGAGTCATAAATCTCTATTAGATCACTAGTGCATATATAACAATTAGTCAGGACTCGAAATACTTTGGGAACAAGAAAATCTGAAGCAATATCTTGGATCTCCATCTCTTATAGTTTGTCCTAAAAGTCTCAGTTTGGTTTTAAACTTTAATAACTTCAGCAGGATAAATGCTACAGCATGATTTAAAAATCATTTGTAAGTTTAATTATTTAAATTTCTTACACATGTATTTTGTTTTGTGAGTTTAAACAGTGAGTTTTTAATGTTAACTTTTTGTGGTGCTGATTTCTGGATGACCCTTTCTCAGACCAGTGTTTTGGTGGAGGAGAGTTACTTATTTGGACACTTTGGTCACTTGGTGTATTCTTCCTATAAGATCATGTCAAAACTGTCATTTATGTATCAAAACTTCATTCTTTAGATGGTCTTAAATTTAGAATTACAAATGCTCACAGAGCAGCAGCTGATGAAATTTTTTAGAAAGTTTGAAAATCTAGCAGAGCTACATATAGCACAAATGGCTACTATGTTAACTTTTAATAAGAAACAAATTGTTATTTAAAACATTTAAATAATTCACTTTTCAAATGTTTTTTGTATATGTCTGCGTACAGTGCAACCTCTGCACCAGGGCCCTCCAGTGGACCACAGAGTCCCTCACCCCAGCCTCCCCATATAAAGAGAGAGTGCTGAGCCATATGCCTTGGAAAACACATCCTGTTCTTTGTGTGAGGGCAGTCCTATTTGGGCAAGTCAGGCAGGACAAAGGCCAAGAGCCACAAAAGCAGAGTTTATATGAGGCCATATTGTAAAACTAGGTATTCCTTTCAAAAGTACCAGGTCCACGAAGAGACAAGAAGTACATACCAGAATGAGAAGCACCAAAAATGAAATGGCTCCCTTTATTATTGTATAAAGTACATCAACATTTGTGTCTCTAGACTTTCACATCCTTGAACTAGCTAGACACTTTTTTTTGGTAGAAAATTAGTGCCTTCATTGCAAATATTTTCAGTCTCATAATGACAGGAAGGTTATTTTTACAAATGGGAAAAATTACGCAACAAAAATGTTCGGCATTTTTAAACATAAAAAAATAAAAATTGAACAATCTACTTTTTCTTTTTTTTATACTTAAAAAATTTTTTTTAAAACATTAACCTCATTATTAAGATAAAAACATCAAAGAAATGGACTGTAAAAGTTTTTTCAACAGAGACACAGCGGGAGCTATATAGAATAATGTTTTACAGGAAATGGAACTATAGCTTGATAAAGAACCAGGCAGAGATTGTTAATGTAAATTTCATTCCAATGTTATTATCAGATTCCTATGTATAACAGATTGGAAGTTTTTCAGACTCCTCACTGAACTTTAATAAGTGGATTATTTTCAAAGTTTTGATTTTAGGAATATGCACTATTAGAGAATCTCTCAGCTGAGTCATCTACTTCTTTGCCAGATCCAATTTCCCACCATCCCTAGAACATACTTTGTATCTTTAAGTTACCAAGTAAACTCGTGCCTGTCAATTATTAGATTCTAATTACCCTTCAAAACTTTCTGAACAGCTACCAGGAAACAGGATAACAGAATGACCATTAAGTTAAAAGAAGATTTGACAAATACAACAAAATTAAACTTATTTTATGCTCCTATCACCCTAGAAGATGACTTAATAGTTGAAAGAAAAGAATCATATTGTAATAATGAAATCAGAGAGGGAATTCAAGCCCCAGAGGTGATTCCCCTAAGTTTATGTTAATGCACACCTTGTGGGGGACCAAACATCAACTGAAAAAGTTTCCTGAAAAGTGTTCCAGCTCTTTTCTCATTTAAAATGTTCCAACTTTACTTGACATCATATTACTTACATTTATGATGTATTATGAAATCTATTACAAAAACCCAATGGATTCAATATGGCTTGTTATACTCAAATCATAACATTTATGAAAGAAAACTTCTTTGTTAAGTGTTTCTTCCTTTGGAATTTTATTTGCAAATGACAAACTTTTTGGACAGCAAGGCTTACTAGGAAAACATTCAGTGCATATATGAGTGGCTATGAACAGACACGGGAATGATGATGTTTTTACTCCCCACCTTAGAGAGGTAAGTGCAAAACACAAAACTAACAAATCTATAATCAAGTTTGACTTAATGAACTATGATTACTCAAGTAAAAAATATTTTTATTACTAGGTCATTGTACATTTTTTTTCTCTTATTCAGCAATTCAAATTCAGATTTTTGTTATAGTGTCCAAGTAAAGGTATCCATGATGATAGTGGACAGTGGAGATGAAGTATTCACAGGTATGAGAGCTAGAAAACCTGGAAAGCTGCCAATGACAATGCGATCGTGTTTTTACTGAAAGTGTAAAGTGTAAAGACCTCAGTGGTGGCAGACGTGAGTGCTTTAGCTAATGATGGTATACCAAGTAGAAGTGGGTATATGCTGTCTTACGTACTAAGAGGAGGCTCAGAGATATGGACTGACACAGGTCTTTGACCTGGGTAAACCAGCAGAAATTCATGGTGCTTATTATTGGGATCTGGGTATAATCACTACTAGCAAAATTACTCAGGCATATATTTTTATGATTAAGTATTGACTTTTTGACTTCACTGTCCCCCCAAAAATCACAAAATAAAAGTTCTAATTATAGGGTGATTGTACTGGTTTTCTAAAATGAAGGTACTGAACTGAACGCATCAAAATAAGCTTTTCTCTCTAAGTAGTAACCTTAGGAGGACAACTACATTCTACTACTCCAATAATTTTGGCAGCTTTCTTGGTGCCTGTGTCTTTTTCTGTATGTTTGTTGTGCTATTGCCAATGGTGGCATATACTCATCTTGGAGACAGTGGATATGATTTTTGGAAATGGCCAAATGTTGTTTTGAGATAAATTTAGTGAAAATGATATTACCAAGCTGCTTATGAAAAAAGGAGAGATCACTTGAGAGATCAGAGTGAACAGAAACGGAAGAAAAAAGATTACTGAAGGAAATGGAACATAGGCTAAACCTAATGGCAGCTCAGAATTAGGGTGGGCAAAGAAAAAGGGTACAAGAATTCCACACTGAGAGAACCAGATTAAAAACATAAAGAAGTGAATTTACAGAGACTCCTACTGAAAATGATGAGACAATCTGAGAATCATTGAAAACAACAAGTTCAAAATAATATGAAACAATATCAACTAATTGGCCACCATTGGAGTATGCTAGAAAACCAACTCATTTTTGAAAATGGGTAAATAAAGGGAGAGAATTAAGCATTTATCCTGCCTTTTTGAATGAACACTACTACTGAGTAACCAAGTAGTAAATGAAGGAATGTTTCTCCTTACAGAAGTATGCCAGCTAATATGTAAAAAGAGGAATGCTAGAATTACAATACTACCGCTTACAACTTCCAATGAATTTAAGCATTGAGTATCAATCGCTGCTAATGGCACAAAAAGAAAGACTTTCAGACATTCTATGCCTCCTGATGCAACAACAAAAAACCTCTTACAAAACAGTCTTGCTTAGAAACAATAAACAAACCTGAATCATATTAAACCAAATACCAATGTATACATAAGAAATATAGTGGACAGGGGCACAGAGGGCTAGGTGATGGGGAGAGTTTTGACTTGATCAACTGAGGGATGTGGGTAGTCAAGATTCAAGTTAAGTTTGGTAGAGGAGGCTACTCTAGCAAGAGAATAGGGCACAGGATTATTGAGCAAAAGGAAAATCTGAAGTTTGTGCTACTAGTAAACAGAATGAGGAAGTAATCAAGGCATGAACCTACACCAGGGAGGTAGCAGGTATAACGGAGGACCACTGCAACGAAAAAAGTAAAAGGACTTGAGATAAAAAGAAGGATTAAATAAATACCTTTTTTTTGTAGTTATTATAAATGAGTTTACCTTCTTGATTTGGTTCTTAGCTTGATCATTATTACAGTATAGAAATGCTACTGATTTTTGTATGTTGATTTTGTGTCCTGAAACTTTACTGAATTGATTTACCAAATCTTAGAGTTTTTTGGTGGAACTTTTAGGGTTTTCTAGATATAAGATCATGTCCTCAGCAGAGATGATTTAACTTCCTCTTTTCCATTTGGATGCCTTTTATTTCTTTCTCTTGCCTGGAGGTAAAAGAGCTCTATAAGAAAAACTACAAAACACTGATGGAAGAAATTGTAGATGACACAAACAAATGGAAAAGCATTTCATGCTCATAGATCAAAAGAATTAATATCGTCAAAATGACCACACTGCCCAAAGCAATCTACAGATTCAACGTGATCCCTAATAAAATACCAACATCATTTTTCATAGAATTAGAAAAAACCATCCTAAAATTCATATGGAACCAAAAAAGAGCCCAATAGCCAAAGCAATCATAAGCCAAAAGAACAAAAGTAGAGGCATCACACTACCTGACTTCAAATTATACTACAAAGCCTAGGAACCATAACAGCATGGTACTGGTATAAAAACAGACTTATAGATCAATGGAATGGAAGAGAGAATCCAGAAATAAAGCCACAAATCTACAGCTATCTGATCTTTGACAAAGGTGATAAAAACTTATACTGGGGAAATGACAATCTTTTCAACAAATGGTGTTGGCAAAACTGGATCACCATATCCAGAATTTATAAGGAACTCAAACAACTCAAAAACAACAACAAAAAAAAACCCATTAAAAAGTGGGCCAAGGAAACGAACAGACATTTTTCAAAAGAAGACATACAAATGGCCCACAAGGACATTTAAAAATGCTCAACATCACTAATCATCAGAGAAATGAAAATTAAAACCACAATAAGATATCATCTTATCCCAGTCAGAATGGCTATTGTTAAAAAGTCAAAAAATAAAAGATATTGGTGAGGATGTGGAGAAAAGGGAACGCATGTACACTGTTGGTGGAAATGTAAATTACTATAACCTCTATGGAAAACAGAATGGAGATTCCCCAAAGAACTAAAAATAGAACTACCATTCAATCCAGCAATCCCACGACTAGATATCTATCCAAAGGAAAAGAAATTATCATGCCAAAAAGATACCTGCACTCATATGTTTATTGTAGCACTATTTACAATAGCAGAGATACGGAATCAATCTAAGTGTCTATCAATGGATGATTGGATAAAGAAAATAAAGGCCATATCTGACAAACCCACAGCTAATATGCCGAACGGAAAAAGTTGAAAGCCTTTCCTCTAAGATCTAGAACAAGATAAGGATGTCCATTTTCACCACTCTTATTCAACATAGTACTGGAAGTCCTAGGCAAAGCAATTATGCAAGAGAAAGAAATAAAAGGCATCCACTGTCCCTGTTTGCAGAAGACATGATCTTGTATGTAGAAAAATTTAAAAGCTTTATCAAAAGACTGTTAGAGCTAATAAATGAATTCAGTGAAGTCATAAGATTCAAATTCAACATACAAAAATCAGTAGTGTTTCTATATACTAACAATGAGCTATCTGAAAAAGAAATCAAGAAAACAGGCTGGGTGCAGTGTCTCATGCCTGTAATCCCAGCACTTTGGGAGGCTGAGGCAGGAGGATAACAAGACCCCATCTCTAAAAAAATAAGAAAAATTAGCTAGGTGGTGGTGCATACTTGGAGTTCCAGCTACTCAGGAGGCTGAGGCATGAAGATTGCTTGAGCCCAGAAGTTTGAGGCTACAGTGAGCTATGATTACACCACTGCACTCCAGCCTGGGTGACAGAGTGACCACTCTGTCTCCAAAAAGAAAATAAGAGAAGAAAAGAAATCAAGAAAACCATCTCATTTACAACAGCAAAAAAACCAAAAAAAAAAAAAAAGAAAAAAAGAAAAGAAATACTTGGAATAAATTTAACCAAAGAAGTGAAAGAGCTCTGCACTGAAAACTATAAAACATTGATGAGAGAAATTAAAGAAATCATAAATAAATGGAAAGATATCCCATGTTCATGAATTGAAAGACTATTATTAAACTGTCCATACTAGCCAAATGTCCACGCTATTGATCTACAGATTCAATGCAATTCCTATCAAAATACCAAGGGCATGGTTCACAGAAATAGAAAAAAGAATTCTAAAATTCATATGGAACCATAAAAGACCCTGAATAGCCAAAGCAATCTTGAACAAAAGGAACAAAGCTGGAGACATCACACTACCTGACTTCAAAATATACTACAAAGCTGTAGTAACCAAAGCAGTACGGTACTGGCATAAAAACAGACACACAGACCAATGGTACAGAATAGAGAGCCCAGAAATAAATCCACATATTAATAGCCAATTGGTTTTCACAACAAAGATGCCAGGAACACACAATGGAGAAAGGACAGTCTCTTCAATAAATACTGTTGGGAAAACTGGACAGCCACAATCAGAAGAATGAAATCAGACCCTTATCTCTCATATATACAAAAATCAACTCAAAATGGATTGAAGACTTAAATGTAAGAACCAAAATTATGAAACCACTAGAAGAAAATATAGGGGGAAAGCTCTACAACATTGGTCTAGGTAATAATGACTTTCTGGATGTGACATCAAAAACACAGTGAACAAAAGCAAAAATTGAGAAATGGTACTGCAACAAGCTAATAACCTTCTACCCAACAAAGGAAACAACCAACAGAATGAAGAGACAACCTACAGAATGGGAGAAAATATTTGCAAACTATACATCTGATAAGAGGTTACTATCTAAAATATGTAAGAAACTCAACTCAATAGCAAGAAAACAAGTAACCCAATTAAAAATGGCAAAAGTCTTAAATAGACATTTTTCAAAAGAAGACATACAAATGGTGAACAGGTATATGAAAAAGTGCTCAACATAACTAGTTATCAGGGGAATACAAACCAAAACCATGAAATATCACCTTATTTTTGTTAGCATGGCTACTATAAAAAAGAGAAACAATAACAAGTGTTGGCAAGGATGTGGAAAAAGGGAACTCCTGCATACTGTTGGTGGGAATGTAAATTAGTCTAGCCATTATGGAAAACAGTATGGAGATTCCTCAATAAATTAAAAGTAGAACTACCATATGATCCAGCAATCCCACTTCTGGGTACAGATCCAAAGGAAATGAAATCAGTATGTCAAAGAGATATCTGGAATCCCATGTTTACTGCAGCACAATTCACAATAGCCAAGAGATGGAATCAACCTAAGTGTTCATCAACAGATGGATAAAGAAAATGTGGCATATATACACAATGGAATACTTTTCAGCTTTAAAAAAATATGGAATTCCTGACATCTTCAACAACATGGATGAACCTGGAAGACATTATGCTAAGTGAAACAAGCCAGACAAAAAACCCCAAATAGGCTGGGCATGGGGGCTTACGCAGGTAATCTTAGCACTTTGGGAGGCTGAGGCAGGAGGATCACTTGAGGCCAGGAGTTTGAGGCCAGCCTGACCAAGAGTGAGAACCTGTCTCTACAAAAAAATAGAAAAATTAGCCGGAGTGGTGGCATGCACCTGTAGTCCCAGCTACTTGGGAGGCTGAGGCAGGAGGATCACTTGAGCCCAGGAGTTTGAAGTTGCAGTGAGCTATCATGACGCCACTGCACTCTAGCCCAGGTGACAGAGCAAGACCATGTCTAAAAAAAAAAGAAAGAAAGAAAAAAGAAAAAGACAAATACTGCATGAGCTCCTTTATATATGGAATTTTAAAAAGTTAAACTCATACAAGCAGACATTACAGTGGTGGTTGCCCGGGGCTGGGGGTGGGAGAAACAGGGAGAAGTTGGTCAGAGAGTACAAAGTTTCAGTTATGCAGGATGAGTAAGCTCTAGAGATCTAATGTGCGGCATTATGACTATAGTTAATAATACTGTATTATACACTTGAAATTTGTTAGAACAGATCTTACATGTTTTACCACCAATAAGAAACTATAACTATGTGAGGTAATAGATATGTTAATTAGCTTGATTATGGTAATCATTTCACAATGATACACATATCAAAACATCAACTGTATACATTAAATTTATATAATTTTTATTTGTCAATTATATCTCAATAAAGCTGGATATAAATAAAAATCCATTTGAAATTTGCAATAGAAAAAAATTTTTAATACAAAAAGCATACTATTTATTTTTCATTTTCTACTCCAGAAAATGTCAGGAGACTATTTGTTTTATCTTTTTCAGATATCATACTCCCCCTGAATCAGTCACCTTCAAGATATGTCTGAATTAATCCCCACTGAGCAATGAATTTAACAGTACCATAAAAGCAGAGTTCACCAAGAAAGGTAGAAACATTTCAAAAATACATGTATTTTATACTTAAAGTTTCTACTTTATATTCATATAAATAAACCTATTTGAATGGTGTGTTACGGTACCTGAGAACTCTTCTTATATTTTACAGCACTTAGGTATACATTTTCATTCAACTCAAAGAGGATTGTGGAAATTCTATAGTTCAGGACATTCAGGAATTATTTTAAAGTAGAAATGAAATCATTGTAATCTCTAAAACACTAGTTAATCCATAAAATATAAGAAGAAACTATTCAAAATAGGATTACAACTGATTCAAGTCAAACAGATTTTTTAAACAAAAATCAAATAAAACCAGAGATGAAACCAATCCAGACTAGAATGAAATCAGAAAAACTGAAAACTACATAGGTAAATTAATGAATAGGTTAAACTGGGTGAGACTAAAGAAGTGGTTTTATTAGGAGAAAGATATCAGTAGCTCAGTAGCTATGTGTTTCAAATATAGATACTATGTATATACTAAACTAAAAGAAATGTGAAATTGCATTCATAACTTAGTGTTTGATATAACCATGTTATTTAAATTACATGATGAACATGGCATGCTAACCAATAATTTAAAATAAAATATAAATGACTTGGGAACGTTCTCCTAATTTGGCACTTCTGTTGTTTGTTGTCATTCAAATGTCATTTCATGGGTACAGTGACAGTGGTTCAAAAATTTGTCTGAAAAAGAACTATGAAAAAAATACCAGGGGGCTCAAATGTTTTTGCAAATGACCCTGAGTTAATTAGAAAAATCTGCACCCTTACCAGTTCTTCTCACATGTCAGCTCTCATTAAATTAAAAAAAAAAAAATCTCATTTCAAAGTTAAGAAATCTTATGGTTAACAAAACTTTTAAAATGGGATCAAGTGGACACATTCCTACATTTCTGTATGATGTCATACCAAACGCTTCACAGCTGAATTTGAACTTGCAAGAAGTATGAATGATTTTTCAATATAAGAAGTATCTAATCTAACGCTAGTTTTTTCTCTATAGGCTAACTGTGCAGGGAACAGGTGGCCCTGCTTTCAATTATGGAGGGCTAGCATGCCAGTGTGAGGCCTGGATTAGTTCACCTTCTCACGGGGAATTCTCCTCGGTTGGGAATGGATTTATTATGGCTTCACACATGGAATAGAGCTCATGTCAGCTGAGGGCAGTGACACATCATATGATTCAAATTAACCTGCTGTGGACTGTTCCGCAGGGCTTAGATTGTGTATTAAAATGACGACATTTTAAAAACAGCTTGAAAGAAACCAGGATTGCTGAACTGCAATGGTTCCAATTTGTTCCAACTAATCTATCACCTGCTGGAGATATTATTCTAGTGGGTTTCTGGTAGCTGCTGTTTTCCAGGTTTCTCCAAGCCACTGACCTTGCTAATGGGTACAATTGCTGCCTCTGAAGGAAAAAGGTGGGGGTTGGGAGAGCTTTGATGGAGTTTTTTGATGTAGAAGTTGGGACCTACCATTTGCTCTAAGGTACTATTAAGTGAACAGAGGAAATAAGGGAATACTCAAGAACTCTGAATTATTTTTCCAAAAACAAATGTTAAAAAGCAACATTTGTATCACCTTGTTTAGTGAAAATAATCCCTGAAAAATAAATCTGAAAGGCTAAATTCAAAAGTTGTGAATAACACAATGATAGCATTACATAAAAATTAGAAGTATTATTTTTAATGCTTTTATTAAAATTAGTAATAATTTGTAATGCTTTTTTTTATTTTTCAAGGAATGGGAATGGTATCGGGGAACATTATAAAGCTGAAGTTTGTTTCTCCAGTCTCAGAATAAATGATACTCCTCTTGGTATCCTATTACCTAAAATCCAGAAAAAATATAATTTTTTTGAGTTGCCAAAAATCTATAAAAATAATACATTCACATGGCAAAAGATGTTTTAATGTGTCCTGTTATTCCCATTTAATTAGTGTTGTACAAGTCTTACTCTTTGCTATAGCTTTTTGATTTCTAAATTAATATAATTTGGCAATCTGGCTGTATAGTGGGAGAATATACTTATTTTATGGAATAAGATCTACTTATCTACTTTAAATGACAATTGTTCACAGTAAGAAAATTTTTGTCTAAGATAATAAATTCTGGAGCAGTCAGGCTGTTAGGTTATTGTTTTAACAGAAATTCCATATAGCTGATATATTATTCAAACTAATCTTCCCTCAAATAAAAAGAAAATAAAAGTACCTTTGGTGAAAATGTTTTATACTTTGAAGAATTTAATTCATTTATTGGACATTACATTTGATTTTTCATAATAAAAGCACCATTCTAAAAACAGTTCATCTTTCTTTATCATTCCCCTCTCCTGTGCCCCCAAATATCTGCAGTTTGACCTTCAAAAACTGTGACTGATGGCTTTTAAAAAATCATGTATGATAAAACTATCATATATATAATTTTAAAAAAGAATTTTATTCATAGTCATATAAAATTTACTACAAAAAGTATAGCACCCAGACTAATAACGTCCACTTCACCTGGGAGCTTGTTAAACATGTAAACTTTCAAGCCCTACCTTCTAGAACTATTAAACCACTATTTGCATTCTAACAAACTCCCCAGAGAGGCTTCAAATGCAGACTCAAGTTTAAGAATCACTGCTATAAAATAACTATTTCAATTCATTTACTTTAAAGTTCAAATCTCCAAATATATTATCACTATTACTAAATGGACATAACATCAGAAATGGTATGTATCTAATTCCTAATTTTGAAAAGAATCTTAAGAAACACAAAAGTACAACTACTTAAAAATCATATTTCTACTACATACTCACATTAAATGCTAGAATTAGAAATACCTAATTTCTCATTCATTCATTGGCATTTCTCTTAAAATTCAATTTATTTAGGTGCCTTGAAAATATGGTACACAATTTACCATCAACTAGCAAATCCCATCTCTTTTACAAACAAATCAATCAAATGTAAACTACAAGAGAACTTTCTAGCCAAAGCAAGTGAAAGTGCCTAAAAACAAAAGAAACCTGAAACTAAAACTGAAAAATAAGAGGTAAATCCAAGTTTCCCTGTCACTCCTCCATGAACTAATCATATGTTCTTACCCTACTCTATCATGTTCAGATTTTCACATATGAACAACTCTGAAATCAGAAGTGCCCTGCAACTGATGTAATAAGAAAACACTGTATCATAGTGTAAATGGCAAATGTTTCTTCTTTTTTCTTAGGGGTATATAGAATGTTTTTTCTTACAATTGATGGTGTCTTGCATTTAATGAAATATGGTACCTCACACTCACTAATGAAATACTAGGGCTCACACTTCTCTAATCCATCTACTGTCTCACTCCAAAGGCTTCTTTCAACACGTGAATGAGTCCTGTATCCTTCATCATCAGTTTCTTCCTTTCCTTCAAGTCTTTAAAATCATATCTAGATATTTGTCATGATTAGAAGTAGTTCTTCATACTTCTAGACCTTTACAATCCCATCACTGGAGAAATAACGCTGAAGAAGAACTGGGTCCCAGTGAAAGGGCTAGTGTATGTAGTTTCAGGCTCAGCTTACTCCAGACATCATGACTAGTCTTCTCCATCTGTAATTACAGATCATAAGCGCACTGGCATGCCACAACACACATACTCAACAAGGTCTACATATGGATATTTTTCCTTCATTATGAGGACTGAACTCTGATCTTTTTCTTTTGCCCAAATTCCTTTCTAAGGGGGCCTAGTGAGTCACACCTACAAATGATAAAATCTCACTAAACAGGTCTTGTTAATCAGATATAGTGCAGGTTTACTTCCCAACATATTCAGGTATAGCATTAGCATCATCCAAAAGATAGAAGACACCCCCCCTTGTCTTAACTTAAACATCCTAGCAAATCCTTATCTTAAGAAAGATCCTCCTGTCTGGACCTCCCAGAGTGCTCAGACCTTTTATCCTAACTTAAACATTTCCTTTCTGGTCTTTTAGACAAAGCCTAACTTTTTCAGCCAATTGTCATCTAAAGAATCCCTAAACCCACCTATGACTTGTAAGTCCCCCTTCCCTCTTCAAGATGGCCCACCTTTTCAGGCCAAGCCAATATATGCCTTCCATGTATTGATTTATGACTTTACCTGTAATCCGTATCTCCCTAAAATGTATAAAACCAAACTATAACCCAACCACAGCAAGTGCACTTGCTCAAGGCTTCTTGGGTGTGGCTCCAAGTCATGGTCCTCAAATTTGGCTCAGAAGAAACCTCTTTAAAACTATTTTACAGAGTTTGGCTTCTTTTCCGTTGACAATTAAAATTCACACCTTGAGAGTATTGCTAGAAATCCTAAGACAGTACAACATTGTTTTAAACTCTTAATGAAGAAACTAATATTTAATGACTAACATTATGAAGCACTGTAAGTATAAAACAAAAGGAAAACTGAAATGTAGTAATTTCTGTTAAATAATAGCTAAGAGCACACTCAGGTGAGGGAAGAATAACATGAGATGAAGGAAGAAGAAAAAGAGCAGGAAAAAGAAAGAGAAGGAGGAGTAAGATAAGGAGAAGAGAGGAAAAATCTTTAGTTATGCTAAAATTAGAACAATGAAGAAGTTAAGATCTAGTTTTTGGAATCATAAAGACCTAAGTTTGAATGGCTCCTCTGTCACTATGACCTTAGGCAATTTACTTTACTTTTCTAAGTCTTAGGTTCCTTATTCATAACATAGGGATAAGTATAGTGCCTATTTCTTGGGTCTATATGAGTATGTAAAGTGCTTAGTGCCTGGGACATAATAAGTACTCAGTAGATTTTGATATATGTATCTATCTGTCTAAAACTGAGTGCTTACTATGTCTGAAGCACTTTCCTAAGCATTTACAATAGGTGTACTTAACCACTGAGTCTGATCTATCTATTTTCTGCATGTATAGCATGTGTCCTATTTCCTATCCATCCATCCATTTTATTCTCTTCATATACAGGTAAGAAAACTAAGGTATAGATGATTAGATCAAATGTCTAAGATCACACAGTTAATTAAAAGAAAAGATAGTAATAAAATATTGGGACTTGACACTCCAGTCAACTATTCTTTAATTGATAACTACTTTTGTCAGGCTAATGATAATTTTCAATGCATATTTATATTTGCCTTTTGATCTCAAGAATGGGCAGCCTGAAAAAAGCATACTTCTGGAAAACAAATGAACTATTCATTTTTTGCAAGAAACGTCAAGATTACTAACAGATCCTATATACATGTTAATATACTTACATGAAAAAATGTACACACACTTATGACTTTCTTACCTGGTCCATTAAGAAAGTCTTTAATTTGTAGTGTTACTAGGGAAGGTGGAATGCCACTTTTGCTGTCTATTTCTCCAGGCACTGTCTGCAGCCAAACAGTGCAGTAATCAAGGGCTTCAGGCAGAGTCTTCCCAGGATCTAAAGTGACAAAATTGAAATTAAAAACATCAATTACATCACAGACATGGCATTTTGGTGTATGAGTTTGAGTTGATAAATGAGAGGGAAAAATGGTTAAATAATTATATGCAACCTTCATTTTTTTATTTGTTTGTATACATACACTACACAAGTACTTGTATCAAAAAAGATAAACTATCTCTGTATAAGATGGGATGACAAAACCATGTTTACCACAACCAGGCCAAAGAGAAAAAAAAATCTCAAATCTTAATTCATATCACCTTTGAATGGAGGGTAAAGTTTCTGAACTCTGAGCTGCTGTTAACAGTTTAATAGTTGGATATTTTTAAAAATGTGATGTTGGAAACAAATTTTAAAAAAAGATCAATCTTGTCATCTTAAAAAAAAGGCAAATACATGTTCAAAGATACAGTGGATTAGTACTACTTAGGGGCTATTTGATCTGTTTCAGAGTTTTATTCACATTACAATCACTTTTTACTGCTAGGCTTTTGAAGTTAACTTCAGTAGCTTTCCTATAACCTTTAATGATAAAAATTGGTCAATCTTTTAATAGTCCCAATTATGACTAAAACTTCAGTTTTTTCTGTTTTGACTTTTTTATGTTTAATACTATGTTTTTTGTTTTTTGTTTTTTTTTAACTTTGTATAGTTAATATTGTGTATTTTTTAAAAAGTATTTTTGGCTATTGGTGATTGCAAACTAAATTTGCTTTTTAATGCTTAGAAATCCACAGTTTTTATTGAAATAGCTTTTTAAATAAAAACAACTGCTGTATCCTGGCATACAGTGTAGTAAGCTTTTTAAAAACTTCTAAATATTCAGTTTTTCTTTAGTTTCATGATTGTTTTACTCTGTCTGTTTTAATGGCCTCTGAATGTCAATTTTATAGGGATGTTCTTGCCACAGAGTCCATATATTCCATTTTCAGTCTATTTGAAATGTGTTATTAAAGTGTTATTTATTTTGGGGTTTATTGACTGGATTGCTTTCAAGAATAGCATTTACATACAATGTATTATATTCAACATATGGTTATTTAGTATTACTGTCATATGTGAAGTGGGCATATAAATTCTGCCTTGGAATTTGTATTTCTTGACCTTATCATGTGATCCTTATGAAATTTGGCACATAAGAAACTTACGTGATTTCAAAGAAAATTCTGAAAGCAATTGATTGTGACATTAGATCTACAGGGTAAAGATCAAACACTAGGCTAGTGCATTCTTCCCTTTATATATGATCAGTGAATTTAAAGCAGTGAGAATATGCATAGTAGATCCATTACACAGTAACACTATACTATTCTCTTGCAAATATAATGGTCAAGTCTGGTGAAAGGATGACGAAAGGCTGTTGCTCTTAGTATCTATAATCAGTTTGTAGGAGCTATGTAACCTGCCAGGACCTCAGTGTCCCTATCTAGGGTCTCACCTATGTAGCCATCATCAAAAGTAGTTATTATCAAGTAAGTGGTACTGTGCTAGATCTATATAAAGAAGACATAATTCTTCATTTTGAAGAGAATACAATCGAGAGAGAACAATGATCTAACAGAGAAAACACAGATATAAGCGATATTATTGATATTGCTTTAATTCATCTCTGTTCATTATTTGTTATTTACAAAAGTAATGAACAGAGATGAATTAAATTGATGTAGAAATATTAACATGATGTGTGAAAAACTGGCAAGTAAAACAGGATGATATGTAAAACAAGTTACAGGAACTGCATATTCAAACTTGTGTGGTGTTGGAAGAATTGTTATCCTTGTGGCATTTAAAATACACAATCCATTTTCTATATTTTTCTAGGGATAAGGATTCCAAGTAGCAGAATAATGTATACTGAGAGAAGGTAAGTACATTAACTAACATATTGCATATTAACAACAATAACAATAAGACACCAGAACTAAAAAACATAATAAAAGACTCACATACATGACCATATAAAACTTTTGACAAAGAACACCATGAATAGAGTAAAAAGTCAAATAACAAAAAAGAGGAAATTGCAACATGTGTGACAGTGACAGAAAAAGGATACCATTAATATACAAAGAATTCACACAATCAATATAGATACGAATGGAAAAATCAGCGAAGGATAGAATAAGCAATTAACAAATGAAGAAAATAAAGCAATTAACAAAAACCAAATGGCATATAAACATTTAATAATATGAGCATTAAAAGCTACTAAATCCTAGTAATAATCAAAGAAACAATTTTCTTTTAAATCAGGAAGAGTTTTTCACCTACCAGATAGGGCCAAGACTAAAACAAGATAACGCCTGTGTTCGTTGTTTTTGATGAGAGGTCCACTCTCATCCAATAGTGGCAGGCCTTTCTGGAGGGTAATTTTGTATTAATTTTATATTAACTTGTAAGAATTTAATCCAAAGAAGAAATCAGGTAAGTGTGTAAACACATACATACTCATTGGAGAATTGTTTATCATAGCAAAAAAAAAAGAAAGAAAGAAAGAAAAAAGAAAACAACCTAGATGTCCACCAACAGATTAATGCTTAAATCATGGTAATCCATATAGTTGTTTAAGAGAAACAAGAAAATCTGTATGTACTGACATAATAAGACAGCCATTTTATATTGTTAATAGGGAAAAAACCCCAAGCGGGTTAAACATTTTCATTCATTGGCTATTCAGGATTCCTCTTATACAAAGTATTTATTTACACATTCTCCTATAGGGTTCTTTTCCTTACTGATTTGTAGCAGATCTTCATATATTCTGACTATTAATGTTTTGTTTGTCATATGTAGCAAACGCTTTCTCATATTTTTAAAAAGAGGTTGTCTTTCAATTGTATTCTAATGCTTTTTGCATGCATACTATTTTTTCTACAGATGTGGTACAAAAATCTATTAACTTTTACTTTATGAATTTATTTCTAGGTGATCATATATTTTCCTATAATTTCTTGAAGCACTTTCAAGGTTTTGTTTTTACTTTTAGCTGTTGAATCCTTCTGGAGAGCACTGCTTTATGAAAAATGAGAAAAATATGCTCAGCTTTACTCTTAACCAGGGATATACAAATTAAAACAATAAATATAATTTTTCATTCATGAGATTACCGTAAGTTAAAAAGATTGATAATATCTTGTGTGTGGGAGAAGGAAAAGAAACGGATTCTCCCATGGATGGTGGATAAGAGTGTACATGCAGTATATTTGCATGGGCAGGGGAGAAGGCTGACAGTGAGTGTCTATCAAAACTCTAAATGTCCATGTCCTTAGAAACAGAAAGGCATCTGTAGGACTCTATCTTAAAGAAATACTTAAGAATACATTGATAGATGTCCAAAGAAGTTGACTGTAGCATCATTTGAAATATGAAAAATTTGGAGAAAATAAAACTAAATATCCATCTATAGAGAAATAGCAAAATAAATTATGACTATACCATGAATACTGCATAGAATACTACGCTGCTGATAAAAAGAAGAGAGTCAATCTCATGTACTGATATAAAGAGCTTCAAATGGCATTGTTCAGTGAATAAAACAAAGAAATAGGACATAGATTTAGTAAATTAAAGCATAAAAACCTCTATGTATACATACATACACACATATACATATACAGACTTTTTTTTTTAAGTATTGGAGGTTGATGATCGCTAGGATGATCCTAAGTAGATGCTGACATAGTCCTCTAAGTTATTCAAGACTGAAGACAAAATAGTACTATTTAGCAAACATTTACAAAAATTAAAATAAAGGGGAAAATAGTAAGCATTTCCATGGATATTCGATGTCTTTCCCTCATTAAAGTATAAACTGGGGGAACAGCAAATTCTGATAATGTAAATTAGAGTTTTCCAGGTAAGTGAGGTAGGTTTTGTGTAAGTACTTCCTTTTTGGGTTGAAGTTAGAGGGCCTGGCCATCTGGCACCCAGCCTAGGAGGCTGCCCTGAGGCAATTACAGGGGGAGATGACTTAATAGGAGATAAAAATAAGCCAACTTGCAGTAGTTGAAAGCAGAACAGAAATTAGAAATTAAAGCAACTGTAAAAGCCTAGGAAATACATCCAAGGAAGGCAAAATTGACTATTTCCCAACAAATATTAGGATACCTGGTTTTAAAAGTATGCTTAAATTTACAGGGTTAATAAAACTGAACAACTGAAATTAGGAACATCCAGAAAAATACAGGTTGCATGGTTGATGAATATTGAATGCATGACAGGGCTGGAGGCTCCTCTCCCAGTTTTGGCTAAAATCTCTAGTTTGGATATGCCTGTAGTCACTGTGGTTAGATGGAGCAGCAGTAGCAGCAGAAAAGTATGTCAGAATCCCAGAGAAACGGCTCAAGTTTGAAAAGTTACCCTTTTTAGTCCCTTATACTCTCATGACTAATGATGAGAGGCACGACTCTTAGTCTTCCTGTACTGTCTTCAATTTAACATCTCCTGAATTCCATCATCAGGTCTAGAAAATAGGATTCATATTACACCAATTCTAAATTGCTCTGGACGCAAGGTAAGTGCCACCATCTCCGTGTGGATATCCAGGCATTTGGCTAGCTCCATAAGCATTTTTTCCCCTGCTCTGCTATTCTGCACCTTATAAGATGTGATGGGAAGAGCAAGAAGAAATTTCCTGGTTTGAAATCTGAGGTCAGCAGCCCACAGGAACAGGAAGAGGAAGGGATTAAAGTGATGTTTGATCATCAGTGTCCACTGGCTGTTACTTTTAGAACCAAGTCTTCCATACCTTGCTAGAAGGAAGTGTGTTCTTTCTGCCTAATGATGCTAACCAACAGATAATATGTGAAATATCATTCAATGAATTCCTTTTAATTTATTTTCTGTGCTGTTCTTAATCTCTTTCCCATTTCATTGTTTTCATGTTAAATTCTAATGTGGGTTTCAGATATTTTATTTTTGTTTTCTATTTTTATTTTTTCTGACACTTAGGAGTCACATGTCATCAGACATTTCACAGGATATTTGATTAAAATTCAGAGTAAGTAAACACAGGGTGCTATCCAGTAAAAAAAAAAAAAAACATGTAGTCACATATCCAAGGAAGATCACCTCAATCCCATCTCTAAACCTCTTCTCTGCTCTAACCAGAATCTGTGTTCTGTAACTTTAAAGCCAATCCAGTGCCTTTGAATGATTCCCCCCCATTTTTCATTTGTTTTAAGTAAATGTTGATAATTAAAATGGGTGCTGCAAAGGCCAGGGCACTAATCTTTTCCTCATGCCCCAAAATGAAGTCTATTAAGCTCTCCATTCACTGCTAATAATTACAGAAGTCTCAACTTATAGTTGAATGACACTCCATATTTTCAAGGCATTTCATAAATATCTCATTTGAAGATTGGATTAAACCATTAAAGTACTAAGACCAGATATTATTATATCCATTTTAGAGATGAGGAAACTAAAGCACCGAGAAATTTAGTTATTTGCCTCAAAGAGCTTTGGCATTAGAACCAAGATTAAAGGTCAAGTTTTCTGATTTCTATTCCAATACCTTTCCCAATATAATTCCCCCACTGGCTGGGTCTGGGTCATTTCTTATTTAACCTTCTCACCACCTTTCTCCCGGTGTGATGTACTATACTGCCTCTCATTGAAGAGATCTACTTACTTGCTGATTCCTGTAAAAGTAATAATTCCATTTCACATTACTGGCCAGCAGGGCTAAATTTTCAGATAAATGTTCAAGTTGTGATCATTATGACATTAAAGTCACAGGTTAATTCTAAGCCTTTCCAGGGACATTAATAAAACCTTTAATTCTAAAGAGACATGTAACTCAATCCTTTCCTTAAAGTCGCAATAACTAAATGAAATCAAGATATGATTTATGAGGTGTAAGAAGCTATTTTATGATTTTTCAACTGTTGGTTTATTCAAATGTCCTTGGCACATTTTCTGCAGTCCTATTCATGAAAGGGTAAAAAAGCCAACTACTATAACTACAATTTTTCAAACTACATAATAGCTATAATTACACTGAAATGATTTGAATTTTTGGGGGCCAATTACAACCACTATTTTAAAATAGACTTAAAGATACTAACAGTGATGACAAAAGCAAAAACAATAATATTAACATTCATTGAGCCTTGTGCCACACACTTAGCTAAGAACTTCACACATATTGTTTAATCCTCATAGTGACCCTTGGAGGTTGCTACCAGTATTATCTCCATATTATAGATAAGGAAGCCAAGGCTTAGAGAGGTTAAATAACTTGCCCAAGGTCATACACCTGTAAGGAGCAGAGTTGGGATTAGAACTCAGGACTGATAAACTCCAAATCTAGAGCTTTCATTGGACTCTATATTTCATGTTTGACTCTTAATTGGACTTTAAGTCATACTTGCAGCATTTATAAAATTTCAAATTGCAGAGAGTGTCCCATACCAGAGATATCACATCTTGGATGTTACACTGTCCTACACAGAAGGTGTTATTAGCTGCTTTTTCAGTATGATACACTCTAATGAACTTTAACTTCTGTATTTTAGTCTAGCTGATGTCTGAAAAGTTACAATCAGGTAAGTAAATTGCAAGAGGGCAGAAGACACTGTTTTCAATTGGTTTCTTTGTTAGTTCCTAGCACACATTTATGAGTAACAAGATACCGGACTAAGTGTGTATAAGGAAGTATGGGAGTTAGTTAAATTCCCTCAGAATGGTTCAACTCCTTCACAATTGACCAGATGGCACAGTCATTTCTTCAAAAATAAACAAAAAAGCCCCAAACAAACAAGAAGAAAAATGACTTTTTGAGGCTGCCTTGGGCTGCATAGTCAAGATATGAGGCAATTTCAAATCTGGACTCCATTATCTTAAACAAAACAAATACCAGTTTTTAAATATTTATAAACACAACTAATACGATTATGTTAAAAACAACTACATGCATCTTTATTTAAATGAGAACTGCCAAAAATACAGCTGCTACATATAAAGGTGCTAGCAGAAGATCTCATTTCTGTTAGAGGTTGCTCCAGGAGGGAAGGGCATGGGAAAGCCCATTGCCACATTATTTTAATATGATAAAGAAACCCGTTAACTCACAGATGTATTATCTACTTGGACTAGATAGAAAATCATTTGAAGTAGATTATTAGTATTAATAGTCATGCAAGAAATTCAAGTTATAATTTAGTCTTTAAATAATCTTCTTGGTTTTACACTAAGGAAGTAAAACATAGCACTATACATAGCTTAAAGATATAGTTAACATAATTATCGCATAATTTAGGATCACTACATTATGCAGATTGGGGATTATACTTTACTAATAATACTTTCAAAATCATAAGTAGTTTCATCATTTTTACTTCACTTTAGCTTTCTAAAATATATGTGGGTATACATATAGATTCCATTTATCATCTATTCTGGGCAGCACCTCATATAGAATTTAGGATATATATATATATAAAAATATATATACACATTCATCTCTTGGTATCTGTGGGGGATTGGTTCCAGGACCTCCCACAGATACCAAAATCCATGGATGCTCAAGTCCCTGATATAAAATGGCCTAGTATTTGCATTACAACCTATGTATATTCTCCTGTATACTTCACATCACTGCCTGAGTCCCACCCTCCCATCCCCCCATCCATGGAAAAATTGTCTTCCATGAAACCTGTTCCTGGTGCCAAAAACGCTGGGTACTGTTGCTTTAAATCATCTCTAGATGACTTATAATAACTAATACAATGTAAGTGCTAAGTGAATAGTTGTTATGTTGTATTGTTTGGGGAATAACATGAAAAAAATATCCATACGTGTTCAGTACAGACACATGTTTTAAAAAATATTTTTGATCCACGGTTGCTTGAATCCATGGATGTGGAACTCATGGATACTGAGGGTTGATTGGATACAATAATCCCCCCTCATCTGTTTCAGTTACCTGCAGTCAACTGCAGTGCAAAAATATTATATTTTGAGAGAGAGTGACCACATTCACATAAATTTTATTACAGTATATTGTTATAATTATTCTATTTTATTATTGTTGTTGTTAATCCCTTACTATGCCTAATTTATAAATTAAACTTTATCATAGGTATGTATGTATGGGAAAAAACAGAGTATATATAGGGTTCAGTACTATCCATGATTTCAGGCATCCAATGGGGGTCTTGGAACATATACCCCAAGAATAAAGGGTATTATGCACATATATTGAACTATACATGTAATTTTTAAATTGTATGTATCAGTCACATGTACTGGGAAAGGCAGGTTGACAAGGGGGCAATGAATTTCACAGTATTTCCTCTTCTAGCTTGATTTTGTAATACACGAAAGGAAAGTCCTAAGGAACACATGGAGAGAACGCCATTGCTGCCCTTTGAATGTTTGCTTAGTGGTGACACTGGAAGAATCAAGTTAATGCTGGCAATTCCCTAGGAGCAGTAATTATTGATTACAATATATTTAACTGATCTGTGCTCAGAGAGGTAAAGATATAAAAGTATCACTTTTGGAGGAAATTCTGTATTAAGTCTCTCAGAAAACCAGGCCCTGGCTAATGGACTAGAAAATATTATTATTATTTTAAAATTGCAGGATTTCTGGTGCCAGCCCAAACTAGAATAAGCTCATTGCAGCCTAACTCTCTTGCTGCTTATGATTAAAATCCTTGTAAAAAATACAAAAAGCAAGTAACTAAATGAGGACTCTGAAAAGTAAATTACGAACAATGCAGATAGGGGAGGGAAGTCCAATTTGTGGATATGACCTACATGGTGGCGAATTTCCCAGTTTGCTTTATTTTCATTTTGTTGTTATTGTTTTTGCTCTTTTCGCGTATAACTTTGTCTTGAGAGTGAGACCTACTATGTGGTACACAGTGATGGCAAGGACACAACCAAAAGTCCAACAGAAACACTGTCTGGGAATTAAGGCCCTTGTGGTTTTAAAAGTGTGGGAGAAATCTGTTGCTTTTTCTTTTTTTCTCTTTCTCCTGGCTTTGCCCCAGAGGTGGGCCCAGTGTGTGTGTGTGTGTGTGTGTGTGTGTGTGTGTGTGGAGGGGAGTGTGATGGTGGTGCAGTGGTGGTAGTGACACAGGCATTTAAGACTTTAAGCAGCTGTTACAACTATATTTCATGAGGTAAAAGTAAAAACAACTGAAATGAATGGAAATATAGAAGTTCTCAACAGAGAAATAGAAACTACAAAAAAAAAATTTTAGAACTGAAAAATTTAATAGAAATTATCCTATCTAAAGAACAAAGAGGGGAAAAAAGGAAAAAAATGAGAGTGTCAGAGATTGATAGGACCATATTAAAAAGCTTAACACTGCAATCCCAGCAGGAGAAGAGAAAGAGATTGGTACAGAAAGACTATTTGAATAAATAATGGCCCCAAAGTTCTCAAGTTTGGTAAACAAAAAAAACCCCATAAATTTAGAGAGTCAATAAGTTCAGAGAACCCCAAACAGGATAAATTTAAAGAAACCAACCCCAGATACATAATAATCAACCTATAGAAAACCAAAGATTAAGAAAAAAATCTTAAAAACAGATAGAGAACACCACATTACATATATGGAAACAATGATTGACATGAATATGGACTCCTTGTCAGAAACCACAGAGGACAGAAGACAGTGGAACGATGACTTTAAAATGCTGAAAGGAATGTTAACCCACAATCTTGTCTAGCAAAAATATCCTTCTTTCTTTTTCCAATATCAGAAAAAAAGAGCTACTCTCAGATGAAGGAAAACTAAAAGAATTCATTGCTAGCAGCTCTGCTCATAAAAGAAACGCAAAAGGAAGTTTTTAAAGCTGAAGGGAAATGTACCACAGGAAAATGTGGAAATCTGGGAATGTAGGAAGAGGAAGAGCACTGGGCATGGTAAACACATGGGAATACAAGAGACTACTTTCTCCCTCTTCAGTTTTTTAAAATATGTAAGATTACTGAAACATAGATCACAATCGTATCTGGTAAGGTTTTCAATAAATGTATATGTAATATATTTGACAATTATAACATAAATGGGGACAGTAATAGAACTATATGGCTATAAGGCTCCTACTTTTTCCTTGAAGTGATAAAATGTTACCTCTAAGTAGACTGTGAAAGATAAGGCATGTATACAGGAAACCCCAGAGCAAACACTAAAATATATTACAAAGAAGTATAGCCAAAAAACAAGTAAATAAATTAAATAGAATATTCATAAATAATCTGAATTGCAGGTAGAACTGAATCTACCACTAACAAAAAATAATAAAGAGTAGTTCTCTGTATCTAAACAGTTTTCCTTAAACCACCCCATACAACTGACACTAGCTTTTCTAAATTGCTTCTCTGGAAGTATAAGTCATAGCTCTTACTTAACTCATTTAAGTGTTTTCACAACCTTCCATATCATGAAGATCTATATTCTGCTAAACATTCATAATTAATCATAATAAGTATGGTTATTAAATAAACCGAGGTGCCTGAAGGCAGAAACTGAGTCTTATTTATTACCAGTTCTTCAGCATCTTGCACATGTCTGATAAACAGCAGGTGTTCAAATTGAATGAATGAATGAATGAATGTTCCCAAAGATTGTCTGAATATAGAAACAAAAGCACAATAGGGATAAGTGGTTCTCTGTAAAGTAATAAGTCAAGTTGACTGTCTAAGACAGGAAGGAAGATGCGATTTTAAAAACCACATTGATTAATTTAAAGTAATCACCTTGAGATATCACACCATATCTCAACAAGGCTCAAAGGATTTTTAGTATTTGCTTTCAGGGTCTTCATTATGTTTTCCTGACTATGTCAAATGAAACCACATCTTCATAATTTAATATAAAAAGTATTTCCATCTTTCTAGCATCACCCAGAGCCATGCTTTAACAATGAATAATGTCAATGATCAGATGGCTCGAGTAATTTTTAGAACCCTTATAATTCTAGAATCAAAATCTCTGAGGTGACCAGGGCCTCAGAGGTCTCCTGTACATTAATTCTTTTGTAACATTCTTACAAATTGATGAGTAAGATGAATTACTCATTAATTAATGAATTAAATGAAATGTTTCACATATATTCATTTTATATTTATATAAGAACTAAAATTTTACCTTTTTGAAAATTATTAAACTGTTTTAAAGGGTAAAACAAAATCCTTTGTTTTCTTTTTGTTCCATATGATTTCCATATAAAGGAATACAAGCACATGTAATAATGGTTTATGACTTGCATAGAAAATAATAAACAATTACAAGCCACATTGTGCTAGAAACCAGTATCTCCATAAAAATCTCAGGCATGTCTGAAATGTTGAAATGGGGCAATCATTGAGATGCACATGTATGCTAAAATTGCTGTTGGCTGGCTGCTACTTGAGTTACCTTATAGAAAAGAATTAATTTTAATATCCAGAGAGAAAACACCAACACTGTAGAAAGACATGGTACTTCTTTCATTTTTAACTTATGATGTTGTTAGGGACAGAAAAACAAGTGACAGGTAATGGAAATCAGAAAAGCAGAAAGGAGAAAGCATTTATAGAAAAACAATAAGGAGGAAATGGTTACAGAAAAATAACCAGGAGAAACAGTTCTTTCAGTCTTAAAGAATGGGGTAATTAAATCATGGAACACTGACCACCAATCAGAAAATAGAGAAACACCCTGAACGGTGACTTTTTCCATCACACGTATAATTCAGTCCCCAAACCTTGTGACGTATAGTCATAGGTGATTATGACTAACCTTGTTACTAACTTTTACATCAACATAAATTGCTAACATATAAAAGGAGGAAGTTTAGAGTTAATTAGGGTCTTCTCCACTCGCAGAGACAGACCCGTTTCCCCTTAGGAAATGTCTGTGCTTTCTTCCCTATACTATCTCATAACTTCACTATTTCCAATAAATACTTCACGCATACTTGCTGAGTGTCTGTCATCTCTCTCCATCATGCGGGCCCGGCTTGCGATTCTTCTAAGCTAGGAGCCCAAGAACTGGGGCAAAACTTCAAAGTCCAGCTGTGGACACCGGACCGTGACAATGTCTTTAACTTTTCCTTGACCTTTCTTAGAACATTAACTTTATGGTGATAACCTCTTTTATCTCTCCAACTAAAAGACACTACAATGATTCCTTCACTTATAATTCAGAAGTGGAGCTGGCACCCCACCTTACTGCTTCCCTTCCTTCCCTCCCCAGGAATGCTACCATTTTAGTCATTTACATTTTTCTCTTTTTTCTTATCCATAAGGTTACTGTGTTAGGGCTTCCAAAGAACACTGGACATTGGAACAGTGCTTTCTTCAGGAAACACTTCCACATGAAGTGTTTCCAGATAACTAAATTGGTAATGGGACTTAGATAATTAATTCAAGTGGCCCAACTTAAAACACAAATTTCCAGATCAGTTTTTGAAAAATAATTTCATTAACCTTTAATAAAATTTATGTATTTTATTACATAAATATTCCAGCAATTAGGCATGTATACAGGAAACCCCACCAAAATATATTACAAAGAAATATAGCCAAAAAACAAGTAGATAAATTAAATAGAATAAAAAATAATCTGAATTGCAGCTAGAGCTGAATCTACTACTAATAAAAAATATATTCCAGCTCCACTGGAATATCAAAGGAAATTTACATCTTCAAAACAAGTCAAAATAAAATTTTACCTGATATGGTAGCGCCTTATAGACATCAACTCCCTGGGGCCAAAGCAGTATAGTTGAAATATTTTTGGAAAGGTGAGGGTGGGGAGATGAATTCCAAATTACAGAATGATAAAAACTTTAGAACTGGAATGGATTGTGTTGATATCTATTATAATCATCACATTTTACAGATAAAGAAACAGAAACCCACAGAACTGAAGGACCTAAGATCACATTGCTATTTAATAATTAATGGCAGGGCCAGTAATAAAATCCCAGGTTTTCTGATTCCTAGTTTAGTAATCTTTCTACTATATAATAACAACAGCTAAAAGTAGTACCAACAAACATTTATGAGGGCCTACTACTTGCTAGGCTCAATGCTAAGTACTTGAGAATTATTCATGAATTATCTCTTTTCATTTTCACAATCTCTTTTCATTTTACATCTTGTAAGTGACAGAATTTGAACTCAGGTCTCATATTGCCCAGAGAGACTGTACTGTGTAGTCACATCCTGGACACATTTAATGTGTACAATTTCACCAGTTAAAATTTAGAGAGGAATCATTTGCATGGTCTGAAGTGGGACAACAGAGGCTGGCTGAGAGAACTGTGGATACACGTCTTTCTCTCCAGGGATCCACAGAGGTTGAGAATTCAGACTTAGCAGTCCAACAAATCTTGGTTTTGAATTATAGCTCTGTTTACTGTTAGGTCTGTGACCTTGGGCAAGTTACTTCTCTAAGCTTTAGTTTTTCTGGTTTCCTTATCTGTAAGATAGAATATAACATTTCCCATAGAGTTGTCATTGGGATGATATGAGATAATGCAATTAAAGCAGTTAGTAAGTACAATGCTGGGCAGAGAGTGAATACTCAATAAATGCTAATTATATTTTACTTTTAGCCATTGTATTTTAAGTATTTGCCTATTTGGCTTTCTGACAAATTTCCCCAGATCACTAAATTCATTTTTAAGAAATATGATCATGCATATTGATCATGCTTATCAATAACCAAGAATTATTGTACTAGGATAATACAAGTGTCCAAGTAGATGCATTTTATGTAAGGAAAGGCAATCACAAGAATATTATGCAGAAGATGCTGCTTATAAGGTATGTAAAGACTTTTTCCCCCTACATGCATCCCCATATTAAATCTGCCCTATAACCTTCACCCTAGCTTCACCTACTGAAATAGGGTTCCATGCTGATTTATACACAAGAGTTTTTTTTCCCTTTAAACAGGAAGTACTATTTTATTTCAACCTAGGAACTGATTATAATTCAAATGCATAGTTTTGGTATGAGCCCTAAAAACTCTGCTGAACACAGATTTAGATGAAAATGTATAAATGTATGATTCAGGAATATATTAATAAGATGGATTGAAGCAGACTACTCTTACAATTTAGGAAAATAGAAACAAGCCCGTCATTGGCAGTTCTCTTCCATTACTGCAGACCCTGGCTTGCCATAGTGTAACAGTCTCAAAGGCTGAAGGGTACATACAGAGTATCCTTAGGTTGGGCTTGAAGTAAGCAAAATGAGTCTGCTGTGATCTCTGCACATCTACAAATACAAATTTAGAAAGAGATCATAGCCCCTCTTTCCCACTCCTACTTTCCTCTGCCTTTCCCAATATCTTTTAGTAGAGGCCACTGAAGCCACCCACCTATAAAGCGACTGCAGCTGAGTGAATTTAAGGAAGACCTTAGAATTAGGAATTATTCTCCTAATCCTGCACCAGGTTTTGGCTAAAGCTAAGCAGACCCCAAACAGGTATCAGGTATGTAGGCATGAGTTCTTAAATCATGTAACATGTTCCACTACCCCAGTACCAGCCCCACTGCCAGTGCCCCTTAAGTACCTGTTACATCACAGGCAGTCATTAAAAGAGAACATGTTTGAGAAAGCGAGGCAGTGGTTGCTGGTAAATGTTTAACAAGCGGCTCTCAGAGTAGGAGAGCTGATTGATAGCATTTGCCAGTATCTATGGCATAAATACTCTCACCACAGCCAATTTAAGCTACCAGTGGTTTAACAACTGTCTTGCAAAGTTCCTGAAAGTCTAACAATCGGCTCTTTCAAGCCAGTATGAGCTAGCCAGCTCCAGCACACCACTGGAGAGAGGGCCAGTAAGCAGTCTAAGGGGTAACCCTCTTTAGCAACTGGCCAGTTACCCCTTTCTAAAGCAGGGGATTTGCATTAAACCTGGGCAAGAGCCTAAAGCTCCTTTGATCCTACCTCCTCAGGCTGAATCCTGATCCCTACACCTGCTGTCTACTCTCCAGGAACCTGCTCCATAGAATGGTTCTTCTTAATGCCAAGAATGAACCAGCCTGGCTTCCAGATTAGACAAATTCTCCCAATGCCTCACTGCTGGCTTCCACCTACTAGATGGGACCACCTGCTAGCAAAAAAATGCCTAAACTGTATCTGAGCTTGCTAGGGCCCTCTTCAAATACTGAGTCTTAGGTGACCCAGCTACCCTCTCCACTCTTTTTGGCCAAATCTTTAAATCTACAGTAACACAGGGAAAAGGTTTCTCATTATACCTTGCTTGACCTCACTGGCCCTTGTTACTTAACAGCTGATATGTCTTTAATCTGAACCTCTGCTCACTTTGCTAGTCTCAACAGGCAACAAGATTCAGAAGTCCCATATATTATTATAATATAGGATACTCTCCGTTTATAGGGAAGGTACGAATGAGGCAGCAAGAGCCAGTTAGCCAACACCATTAATACATGTTTTTGTTGTAGATGTACAAAAATCTTTAAATCATCTTACTTTATTAATAAACATCAATTACATTTAATATTATGCTGCTCTAAAAAATGATTAGATCAAAATACCAAAACAGTGAACTTCATCTTCTAAGGCTTTTCTTTTTTTATCTGAACAGCTGCATTAACATGGAAAGCATACCTAGGGGCCATTAATATGAAAACAATCTATGCCTCCCATACACTGGAAATTGTTAAGCATTTCTACAGTCAAAAAAGAGTCCCTGTTTCATTCACTTCCTTAAAAAAATTGAATATTCAGAGGCACAATAAGAAAACTAAAGCTAAACCTTTATACATTTTAAACATTTACTTAAACATGATTCAGCTGTGGAACATGAACTTTATATATTCTGTAGAGAAAAGAAGGCTTGTCTGGTCTGCCAGCTGTTTACTGTTTGTTTCATCAATCTTGAATCTATGGGAATAAAACTTACGTAGTAGTAATTATTAGCACTCCAGTAAGTTTCAAGGTTCTTACCTGAACATTTGTAATCAGAGGCTACCCCTTTAAGCACAGCATCAAAAATGGATATTTCCACTCGCTGCTTTCTGTGGTGACAACTCAGAAGCAAGGAAGGCTGGGATACAATAAAGTACAGAAAAGGTTCCAGCTGTAAGTCACCGGTTCCTCTTCGACCAGGCTGCCGAACAATAGTTACACCAAGTGCTTGTCTAGCAGATGACCTTGTGGATGCATGAAGACTTTCAAGAGAGAGGACCCCTATTTTTTTCCCTGAAGGAAAGGAAATGCTGCTGCTTAACAGATCCTCTGCTGTCACTGTGGAAATACATGCCTGGTTGGGCTTAGCAACATCTGAATCAACTTCTGGGAGATTTAATGAACTCTTGCCTGTTTTTTCATTGTCCTTCTGTTCTTGAGATTTCGATTTGGGTAAGGCCATACAGGAATAGGTCATTAGTGAGATTCTACTTGCAGTAATAAATATGTCAAAGGGAATAAAATTTAGATTTTTTACAATTGACGATTGGCGTGAGGGCCGGGCAATGCGATGCTGACTGGCACCGCTGTGTTGCTCTATTTGTACTATTCTGATTTTAACACTGTCACTGCCAATTCCACTATCCTGAGCACCACTGTACCGAGATGAAGTTTCAGCCATGCCTCCATCCGATGTATCCATTTTTTTCTGTTCTTGTTTAGAGATCTGTAAGGAAAAATAATAAAATATTCCAAACTAGTTATATGCCAAGTGCCATTACATAAACAATGTTATATAAACATGTTAAAAAGTAAATTTTTAAAATGGATCTAGTATAACCTGAAATATAGAATCATAAAAACAGATTAGGTGCCCATTCCCCACCCCTCAAAAAAAAAATCACCTTAAAATGCCAAGGAAATACTTGAGAAAAAGCATTTAATGTGCATTTCTATCATTAAAATACACTTGTGAGTGTCAGACTTTCTTTGGATTAATACAAAGCAGCACAGATCTTTAAAAATGTCTCTTTAAAGAATTATTTTAATAAGTATTCTTTACAGTGATTTTTCTAAGTAATACAATAAACTATTTCCAAATCATGATTACTGGTGGTTGAAATTATATTTTATATAGGAGTAGTTTATATTATATTGTTTACCCTTGTTATAAAACTGATTTATTGGTTTTTGGATAGTAGGAAAGAGGGAAAAGTTAGTAGTCCTAAATTATAAAGGACAAAGAAAAGTAAACTAAAATAAGTACGTGCTACCTTAAAAGATGTTTATTTTCCCCTACTACAATAGAATCTGAAACAAGGGTAACATAAGTAATCAAGTAAAATCAAGTCAGTAATTAGGTAAATAATTAAAGCCCTTGAAGATGGACTTTTTCTTTGTGCAATACAGGCTACTAGTTCTCAAGATTTTCCACCAACGACTGCCTAGAGAACAAAGAACTTGGTGGCAGCAATAGTTATGATCACCTTGGTAACACTACTCCAAGACCTTCAGTTCCCTCTTCTTAGATCACCCAACCATCAGTTTGCAACTTGCTATTTCACTTGCTTTTTCCACAGAATCAATTAAAGTAACCATAAAAAATCTCTTAGAAAGAAAAAACCCCAAATTCTCCTCACCTCCATCTTAATGCCAAACAAAACCAATGGTAACATTTTAGTGTACTTCCTTTCAGTCTTTTTTCCTTACCTATGCATATGTTCCCCCCACTGGAACTCCTTTTGGAACCAGCCCCCCATTGAACAAATTTCAATGACCCCTATATAATCTTCTCCCTTAAGTAACTACTTGACCTGTTGAGTTGTTTCCCAGAAATGGTGGACATTCGGCAAGACAAAGAAGTTGAGATTCCTAAGGCCCCTGGGCAAGATTCCAAGATTCTGGTGCCAAGAATCACCATCCCCTATGACCTGCCCCAATGCACATGACCTGCCCCAATGCACTTAGCCCCTTGTGAAATACTCCATCACCTGTCCCAAGGCACATAGCTCCTCCTTTAAAAGCCCATGATACCCCTTATTTGGAGGGGGATTTGAGGCAGCTTCTCCTGCTCTCCCTGACAAGACATCCGTTGTATTAAAACTTCCTTTCTTCCTTGGCAATCCTCATCTTGATAATTGGATTTTTGTGCAATGAGCAACTGGACCTAGACCAAAACCCCCTTGTGGTTTCGACAACACTCTGTGATTATAATCATATTGTAGAGATAAACTGATAACCCAATTTTTTGACATGGTAGTATATTCTTCATAAATACAATTTTTAAAAGCTGCATAGTATTTCATTTGGTGTTAGCAACAATTTGTTCAACTATTACCATATAACTGGATATTCAAGTTTTCCATTTTTGCTGACAAACACCTAGTAATATTTCCTCAGGACAGGCTCCTGGAAGTGGAATTACTAGGTAAATGGTCTGAGAAAGTTTAAAGTTATTCAATATTGTCAAACATCTTTCCAAAAATGCTGTACTAATTTACATTACAATTAGCAATGGAAAAATGTCCCCCAAAGTACTGGGTAACTGGGTATTGGTTATTATTTTTTAGACTCTTCCTTAATTTGGTATTAAAAAAAAAAAGTATCATTGTGCCACATGCTACAAATTATTACAAACTGCTTGTCAGGGGCTCATTGTGAAAATGTTAAAGAACTAATAAACAATTCAAGAGAATGATGTAATAGTCTTTAAAATTTTTCAAATATTTCTTATTAATTGGTTTCATAGTTGTTGAGGAAGACATGCTAGAAAAATCCAGCATTAGCTATTTGAAACAAAAACAGCTCGCCTCTGTCCTTTGAAGACACCATGTTCTTTTAAATCATTCAATCTATAATGTGCTCTTTCCCTGCCCGGAGCACCCCTCAGAGCTTGTGGTAGCTAACAAACCTCTAGTTATCCATCAAGACAAATGCCATTTGTCTGAGAATTGATCTCTTACTCTTTTCCTTCTTGGTGATCTTAGTACTTTACTTCTTCTATTATAGGGTGTATTATATTCTATGAATATGTTCTGTGGTGACAATATCAGTCAGTGTTAAAACAACATACAGGCTTTGGACTCACACAGACGTGGTATCAAGTCCAACATTCTCTAATTGTGTGACTGAACAAATTACAAATCTCTGTAAGGCTACGTAATCGTATCTGTCAAATGAGGATAATAACCCCTGCCTCAGGGAGTTACTATGAGGAGCCAATGAATTAGTGTATCTAAGAGGTCAGCACAGTGCCAGCAGACGGTAAGTACCCAGTAGTGCGCAGCTGTTACATCTGTTTCTTTTACTAGGTAGAGAGCTGCAGGAGGGAATGGGCCAAACCATTCTGCTTCTGTGTATCACTAAGAGGCAGTGCAGTCCTGTGCACACTGAAGAGGGTCCATAAATGTTTGATGATATGTTTGTTTTTGATACAATATCAAATGAAACAATTGCCCTGTAGACTAGAATTACATAATTGTTAAGATGCAGATGAAGACTTCTGAATACTGTGCTCTTTAAGGACCTTCCCAGACATATTCATGGGGTCTTTCATGATCTGCACCCTCTACCTTGTGGGCTGACCACACTTCCAGCAATCTTCTCAGTCTCTGCTGTGTCCTTGTCCTCACACTGGGACACTAATACCCAATTCACAGGGTTGCTGCAGCATTAAATGAGTTTACACATTCAATATACATAGTAGGAACTCATTAAAAGGTAAATTTTTAAGAATTCACCTTCTTTGTGAAGACTTCCACAACCCTTCCAGGTGGTGCTAGCCTTTCCCAATTCTATACTTTTGTAACAAACTAATATTATTATAGCACATTTCACACTATATTCTGTCTCAGAGATTGTGAGCAATTGAAGATAAGAAAAAGTAAGATACCACTGAGTATGTTTATTATTTGCCCGACATTGTTAACACATTACACACATTTTCTTTACTGAGTGTTATAACCTTTTGAGGGGGAGTACTAGTATCACCATTTTATAGCTGAGAAAACTGAGGCTTAAAAAGATTAATCAATAGTTCTAAGGTTAGACAGCTAGCAGGCTTTGGGTAAGAGGAAACACCACATTAGTATTCCTAGAACATACCATACTGTTTATCACATAGTAAAGCTTAATAGTGTGTGCAGACTGAATAAATGAATGAACAGATTTAATTTTAAAATTTAGTAAAATAGAAATAAAGGCAATTGTTATCAAAATAAAAGTTTAATTTTAAAGCTTTTAGTTATACTTATGAAAATTTCAAATATACCTCCAAATCCATTACCAACTAGGAATTCTCAAATAACATGTGAAAAGTAACAAAATCAAGTGCTTAAGTAGTCTAGACTTACTGCCCACATTTTGAGGTTTCACAAACTAATTATCTGTATACAGTATAACTAGAAAATCCTTTAGGTTGAGTTCCATGACAAACTCAAATCAATAACTCCAGCTTTATAAACTACTTTTATTCTCTCAAAATCAGGAAAGTCAACCACAATTAACTACATGAGACTATTGTTTCTATGCACAGAGCATTTTCTTCTGATTTATAGATTTATACTTAAAATCTAGTTGCTCCTTCTTTCAAGTGAATTAAGTGTTTCCATAGTTGTAAACATAAAAAAACAAACCACCTGTAGGAAAAGGTAAAGAAATTTAGCGTCCAGCAGTATTATGTGTTGAGACTGCCACATTGGACTCCAGCAAATGTCAAGTGTCATGACCTTGAGATACGCCTAATCAGCAGGGGCAGGATGGCAGCTATCTGCTTGGGTCACACAGGTTACTGAACAGAAGTCTGATGGTAACTAATTCTAATCACTACTGAGCAGAATGGAATTTGAACCAATGACCCAGAGATGAAAGACTCTAACTCTTACTGGAAGAAAAAAAAGAAAAAAGTACAACTTAACCAGTATTAGGAAAACTAAATTCTTAAAACTGGGTTAAAAGCCAAGATTTCCTCCATTTTCCTAAACTTCCAAACTATCTGTAGCACTGAAATAAATAAGCTGATCATTTTGAGACATATTTAAAAATCCATTGTTTTGTCACCAGTCCACTGCAGAAAAGTTTTATAATTAATTATGTATGCTGGGCTCTAATCATGGGCATCAATTTACCATTCCTGTGTGGAAAACGAAAAGTTCACAATGTAATAACTCTGAAAATAACTTTTGCTTTATTATTGTCCAAGGGGACTAATAATTTAAATTGTCAAAAATAGCAGTATCTGCTCGCTGTCAGTGTAGCAGAAACATGTATCTCTGGGTAGTGCTGTTACATCAGCTCTCCCACTCTTTAGCTAACTTATTTAAAATGAACAATAAAAGTTTTCGTTAATTAGCTACTGGTGTGCATTAACATGATCATGATTAAACCATAAAAACCAACTGTACATTACTCTGGTCCTCTGTTCCATATGTTTTGAATTATTCTGTTTGAAAATGTACTTTGCGTCCCTTTTAAAAGTTCGACCTTCTGCTTTCAGAGAATTAAATGCATATTACTGTAGTGAAGAAGATAATGTTTCAGACCTCCAGGCATATATTAAACACACTGGCAGCACTTGAGACAAAATGCTTTACTTATTAGATACTTCCTATTCTAAACAGTGTCATCAAAGGCTAAAAACAAAATCCATATAAAAGCTGCACAATGCTTCCACACAGAACCTGTGCCAAAATCCCTGTACTTTCCAACTAATGAGGAAAGGATGTGTACTCTTAACATATGAATGTAAGATTTTCCAAGCATTCACTTTAGGAAACTGGGCTATTGATTCCATATGGGTTATGTTAAATGAAACTGTATTGGTAAAATAACCTTTAAGATATCTGGCATGATAATGATAATTAAACAATATTCAAAAGACTAAAACAAAAGAGAATTTAGTTCCACAATGACTAATTAAAATAAAATGAAAAAACACAGCATGCCATCTATCAAGATAAATTGTTATTGTTTAAGAACTATTTAAATACTGTTAAAATATACTTTTAGATAAAATCTGAAAGAGCTGGAAAAATATTTGTGGCTTAAAAATGGATAGTTTGGTGAAGAAAAAAGTATAGGACTCTGAAGTTTTATGTGGAGATAACAGCTTTAAAGCCTTGAGCACAACCAGATGGTACTTGAATCAGAGGAATTCTACAGTTTCACTATCAATGGGTTTCAATATGAGACAGTTTTCAATAGCTAGGAAAACATGTCAAGTTGATAGTTTACTTCTTAGATCATTTTAGCCCATTTTCCCATCTTTTCACAGCTATATATGGTACAGATACTAGCCACCATGAAGAAGGTGCTGAAAGCTGACTAGTAGCTAGGGAACTGTAGCTAATTCTTCTTTTTAACATAGAGATAGGTAAGTTTACTAGTATACCCTGGGGTCTGGTAAGAGCCATAGTAACTCAGGAGTAGTGGATAAAACCACACTTGAGTAATGTGACAATACCAAAGAATGCATTAAAATAATTTGAGATTACATTAATTAGATGCTCTTCAGTAGCATTTTGGAGTGGGGAAAGATAAGCTTGATTGAAACTTCTTGTTCAGTCATATCAACATTTTTATGAGCACATTTAAAAGTTAGTCTCATTAATAAAAATACTGCAAATAAATGGATGTTTAAATTTTTAAAGAAGAACCTGTGGAAACCAACCTCTTGAGAATTAACAAGGACTAAAACAAATACAATTTTTATTTTGATGGTTGACAAGAAAGGAAAATTCAGCATCTATTCCAATATTTCAATTCATATTATTTCTTTTAATCTTTTGGTTATTTAAGGAAAACTTACTATATACCAATCATAAGCACATCCACAAATATTTCCACCTTCTTATCATAATTATGGTTATATAACAGCAATGCTGAAGTAATATTTCCAACAGGCAACAGTCACACTTTAACATTGATCAGAATATCTTTTGCCAATTATAAGATCATTTTTCACATTTTATAAAAAAGTATAAAACCACAGAATCAAAGTGACCATCACATCTGTATATAACTGTGACATTTATCCTAATTTTACTGCCCTTGCTATAATGTAGTAGTGTTTTCAAAGAAGTAAACATCTTGCTTATCTTACAAAATCACGTACAGTTTAAAAAATTGATTACAGTATTTTAATGTTTTTACATACTGAAATTTCAAAGGAGAATTTTTACAAACTTGAAAAAATTGCGTACTCATTGTCTAAACATTTGTAAACATTCTTTTTCTAGCTGTATCATTTAGAAGTTTGTTTGTGGGATGGGGTGGGGTGGTGTGGTTGGGAGATGTTATCACATGCCTTCAACAGAGATAGTCTACACTGGAAGCTTCATAGAAATAACAAATTGCATTAATTTAATCAAGGAAGCAATAAGAGTATATTTTTAAGTCTCAAATTTTCAATGATGTCAGTATTACAGTACATAAATCTAGCTGAGCATGGTGGCCTGTGCCTGCAGTCCCAACTACTCGGGAGGCTGAGGCAGAAGGATTGCTTGAGCCCAGGAGTTCCAAGCTGCAGTGAGATATGATCATGCCATTGCACTCCAGCCTGTGCAACAGAGTGGGACCCTGTCTCTAAAAAATTTTTAAAAGATTTAAAAAAAAATACATTTCATAAACTGTTATGATTTTAGTAATGAATTACCATCTCAACTCAGTGATGTGTTAGGTGAAATTTATTCTAGCACATTAAATTAAATAAAAAAAATAAAAAGAACAAATTGACTTCACTATGAAACATCTTTTTCAGTGTCACCAATTAATGTTATTTTTTATTTAAAAACCAAACTTGAACAAACACTGTATGTACTTGGGTACTACAGATACTGAGTGCTAGAAAACAAGGGCTTTTCTGTATTTTATTTTTCTAAAGCCAAATGTTATACAAGATCCCACATAGTATAATTATTCCCAGTTGGATGGCAAAAAAAGTTTTCACAATACTACAGTAATTATGCAAAAGAGCAGAACTAATGATACCCATCATTGCTTAACAGATAGAATGGTAAAGAGTACTATAGTTTCAAATTTTCCCTCTCACGAAGTTACTTTTCCAGCTCTTTGAAGTAATAGTATGAGGCCACTACTGCCTGCTAAGTGCTAACTGCAATAAAAGAAGCAGGGAGATAGTTCAGTCAAGGTTGCGTTTTACTGCAGTCTGTGTTTGGTCTATTGTTCTAATTTAAATTGTAAATTATGAAAAGGGACTAAGACTAGTGCTACACTGACTATAATACCTAGATTATTATCAGTGTCTGTTTCAATATGATGCCCCTCCCCACCAAAGAAAAAACAAGTATTCACACCAATCTACCCACATGGGCACACAGGTAAATTCAAATCCTACATATTGAGATTTTATCTGCAGTGTTGACCTTTATACATTTGTATCTGGCTATCCCTATATACACATATCACAGCATAAGATTAGTTTCAAGGGCTTCTAAGTTCATGAAAAAGAAATTAGTTCCACGCAAAACTTTGCATACAGGGTTTTAACTCAGAAACAGTTTTCATTATCTCTCCTTCTCTTTCTCTTATGTTGCTCATATATAAAATGAATAGGATAGGTTGGTCATTTTGTTCAAGAGACTAGATCTAATTGATTTATACTAGATTTTGTGTTTAAGTTTGACTTGTTTGGTTTTTGTAATGAATTCAGTTTTTAAAAAATAAAACTTGACACATTTGGGAACTTGGACCTTAATCGAAACAGATGCTTCTACATCAGAAACAACAACCTGCTTTGAAATGGCCATGATGTTAATTCTTTAAAAGTGGCTACTGTGCGTATAAGGTAACTACTCTTCATACTGATGAAATCCAAGGTTCATTCCACTGATGTCAATGTGGAAACCATTTTGTCCCATGGCCGCTTAAAGATTTTCAATAGGATTAAATCAGCTGCAAGTCCTCATTATATGAGGGTTTACAATTGTGTCTAAGTTGGAGTCTGTTTCTCATAGAAATTTACTCAGAGACTGACTTAGATTGGCTCCTTAGAGCTAGTCTGATTTTACTAGGAACAACTGTATCACATCAGCCACTCTCATAAACTTGCTTTAAGATTGAATCAGCCCTGACCCTGAAGCAGATGAAAGTTTACTGAGCCTGTATGTTATGAGAGTCACAGAAAAATTTGCATTTAGTTTCTGTAGCAATACAGAAATAGACTATGCTTATTAACTATTCCAGTGGGCCTCTGCCTTGTGACTATGAACTTAATTTTCTGATAACACTATAGATGAACTTGGAGAAATTTCTATCAATAAAATACATACAAATCCTTATTTGATTACTTTATCCCCTAAATCACATATATCCCTTTAAAGAAATTGTGTAGGGTTTATGGAAATGAAGCAAGAAAATAACATGATTTTAAAATTAATTTTTCCCCAATATTCAGTGCAAGTTGAAAACTGACAATGGTCAAGCACATCCATAATTAACTTTATCTAGTTGCTGGTTTTCATTGCCAAATAGGATATAGTTATTTAACAAAAATATTGACCTGATCTTCATTATTATATATTCTATTTACTAAACAAACCTGGTTCAGTTAACTCTAGATTCTCTTCAAAGTAAACTCAAATCTCAGTATTCTCTATTAACTGATTTTATTGAAATCCATCAAGACATTACAGAACAGAGGGTGATTTGCAAACTTTTATTGGCCACCCTTTAACTTCATGGTAGCAGGTCAAACCAAACTGAACGAAAGGCACATATTGATTCTCTCTGTCATATGTTATCAATACCTTTAAAAAGTAATGATGCAAAGGGCTTGAAATGCAAAGTGGCCAAGATGTTAGAGAGAAACATTTGTTTATACCCTGCAGCCAATTCTTCTTTTCCATTAGAAAAACTTTGTTCTTCTCTGCTACTCCATAAAAATCATCACTACACCAAAATGACCCTCCACACAAATGTTTTGATCATATCAACCTCTTCCTTCAATCCTTGGAAATTTGAAATATTCTCTAAGTCAGGTAAAAATTCCTAACAATAGCTCTAGTCAGGTAGTCCCACAGCACCAGTAAATTTTCATATGCTATTATGTCTCAAGTAATTGTTGCTGTTCTAAGAAAGCAACTTTCGGTATACTAATGAAGGTAATCTAACCTACACCTTAAGCTTGGATATTTCTGGGCATACGGGAGGAATTGTTTGAATAAAAGTTTAAAACTTAGAAAGAAGATGTAGATTTCCTTCTCCCAAATATCAAGCATCATCTTTACAAACATTCAATTAGTAATCAAGTCTGGACATTCCTAGAAGACTTTCTCAAAAAACTATGAATTAAAAAATAAATTTTAATTATATCTGGTATACGATTACCAGCTGATCTTAACAGAATGACTTTTGTTAAGGCTAAATTTTAGAAGATCACATCCACAACAGTATTACCAAATTAGCACCATTAAAGAGGAGCGTTCTTAGCCTTTAAAACTTGCTGACATTTCTTTAAATGACTTAAGAAATAGTTTCTATTTTTTTACTATATCATTTTTAAGGGAATATTATTTGGGTAACAATATTACCAAATAATATTGGGCTGTTTGGGCTTTAGCCATAATAATTTACTGGGATAAAACATTTCCTGAGCTTCTTGAAGATAGAGCCAATGTCAAAATTAATTAGCAAAATGTGGAATGAAATTTAATTTCACATTATTCATTCATTCATGCAACAAATTGTTATTGAGCATCTCCTATGTTCTAGACACTGGCTGGAGAGATATAGCAAAAACAAAGCTCTTGCCTTCATGAAGTTTACATTCTAGGGGAAGTCAGATAATAAAATACATATATGTATTTATAAAACCCCCCCCCCATATTTGCTGATGGATTGGATGTTTGGTATTATGAGAGAAAGGAGTCAGGAACAATTTGGATTTTTTAGTCTGAGCAACTACAAGAATGGAAAAAGATAATTTTCCAGGCTATTGCAAGCAGCTTTACAACCTATGTGTTATGCCAAGGCTTTTACAATCTGCCTTTCCAAACTTTGCCTGTTTTGCTAAGAATCATAAATGACCAGTGATCTTCACATAGGTACATGACACTCACTATTGTACCCAATTTTAAAGGACTCTCTAGTTCAATTATGTCATCTTCCTAGTTCCTCCAACAAGTCAAACTCTCAATCAGCTAAGAACCATTCAAGGGAAGGCTATGATTAGAGATAGTTTTCTAGGGTTGGGCCTAGATTTCATTATAGAAAAACACTTGAAGATCAGAGAAAAGGGGCTATGACATGCAGTCATGTCACAATTCCCAGAAAAATCAATTGAATGACACATAAAATATTTTTGGGGAAGAAATTTTGGACTTGCAACAGCAAGACTGACAAAATATTGTTGATTTGAGTTGAAGAAGGAGGAAAGGAGAGTGACCTGGGCTCTTGTAAGACCTCCGTATTTCTAACTGTTACTGAGCATTTCTACTTGGATGTCCCATTAACAGCACCACAACATATATTTTAAAAAAATCATAACATTTTAAAATGTCTTTCCCAAAAATACCACCTCTCCATCTTAACTTTTTTTTTCTTCTCAAAAGGCTCAGATGTTAAATGTATCTTTGTGGCCCCCATTAAGTACTGCTGGTCATTTTTTCATTTCATTAATTACTCTTGCTGTTTCCTTTGTATTTTCTATTCTCACTGGCCCTTCCCACTGCACAAAGGCCACTTGCAAGGGTTCCTTAATTAATTTTACTGGTCTCTCCTTTTCCTAATATATGCCAAATAGCACTGCCAGATTACTCTTCCCAAAACGCTTTCACTATCTACTTACAAACATTTGTAAGGTCCATGAGAATAGTTTTGGAGTGGGTTTTTTTTCCCCCCTACTTTTTCCCTAGCACCTAGAACAGTGTACTGGCACATAGTAGGCACTCAATAAATATTTAATGAATGAATTAAGAAAGGAAAAAATGAACCAAATCATTTGCAAGGTGCTCATTAGGTCCCTGGGTAGGGGAGTAGATACAAGGATCAGTTAAACTTAGAGCCTGCCTTCTAGGTTAGAGACATACTCATTTACTAAAGATGCTTTCTGGACATTTCTGAACCAAGACAGAAAGAAGCCAAGATTTGGACTTGTTGTAATGGCAGTAGAGACAATGAGGCTGAGAGAAACACATAAAAAAAAGGAAGACAAAAGACAAAGAGCACGGGTAAGTATATGGAAAAGAAAATGTTCCAATTTGGCTAAAAGTGTGTATTAATGGGAGTAATGGAAGATGAGGTTGGAAAGGCAGGATAAAGCAAGATTCTAGGTGGCAGGTTAAATAACTTTAACTTTTTGTTTTATGCAAGTCTTCCTCAAAGCAGTGTCTTTTGAGCACCTGAATCAGAATCACCTAGGGAACTTGTTAAAACAGAGATTCTCCAGCTCCATGCCAGAAGCATCTGTCCTGAAGGTGAGACCTATAGATGTGCATTTATAACAAACTCCCAGTAATTCTTATGCACTAATGTTTGAGAAACTCTGCTCTGCACAGTGGAGACCTATAAGAACTTTTAAAGCAAATCAATGACAAAAGGGTGCTTGAGAAAACTTAATGTGATAAAAAGGTGCAGAGGGGAGTAGGCAGTTGGAGACTACAGGTAGCACCACTAGTTAGAAAGTAATCAGCTAGATGACAATTATGGGGATCTGAAATAAGGCAATATATGAAGTAGTAGGCCTCCGATGAATGAGAGAAATCTTATTTGATTACACCAGCTCAGCATCTGGTCATGGCAGACCACTGCCTATTGAATAATTTAACCAGTATTCTGCGGCCTCCTCTTTAACCCACCCCTCACTATTCCTCTATTTCCATTCTCCATTCTGGAACTTAACATTTACCTTCCTGCCTCCATATCTTCTTTTATGCTGTTCTTCCAGCCTGGAATGCCCTCCCACTTAAGGGTCCATTTTCCTTTGTGAAGCTTTCCCTTTACGAACCCACAATAACTGCTGTCTTTCCCACAGTCCTGTAGGACACACTATCTCTATCCCTTATCTGGCACTTAGCATATGCTACCTTATACTGCAATTTTCTTTTAATTTATCTCTTAACTAGAGTGTAGGCTTCTTGAGTCCAGGAACATAACAAATCCATTTTTGTAAATCTTGTGCACAAAGGATGTATATGTGGTAAGGTAAGTATACACAGATGGCAGTGATGATGGTGATTAAGATGGTAACAATGCTAGCCTGACTAGTTGATTCCTGGATATTCTCTAAGCAACAATACCAATGCGTAGACATTACATGCTTAGTATATGCCAGGGACTTTTCTACATGCACCACGTATCAACTCATTTAATCCTCAGAACAACTCTATAAAGTAGGCACTATTATTGTCCCTATTTTAAGATAAACAGGCTGGGCATGGTGGCTTACACCTGTAATCCTAGCACTTTGTGAGGCCAAGGCAGGAGGATTGCTTGAGGCCAGGAGTTTGAGACCAGCCTGAGCAAGAGCAAGATGCTGTCTCTACAAAAAATAGAAAAATTAGCCAGGTGTAGTGGTGTACACCTGTAGTCCCAGCTTCTCAGGAGGCTGAGGCAGGAGGATCACTTGAGCCCAGGAGTTGGAGGTTGCAGTGACCTATGATGATACCACTGCACTCTAGCTTGGGCGACAGAGCGAGACCCTGTCTCAAAAAAAAAAAGAAAAAAAAGAAAAAAAAAGAAAAGAAACGGAGGCCCAGAGAAGTAACTTGCTCAAAATCACATAGCTAGTAAGTGGTAAAGCTGGGATTTGAACATTGGCAATATGACTCCAGAGTTCATTTTAAAATCACATCCTACGTAGTCTATCTCTCAGGACCTTATTTGCTTCTTTCATAGCTCTTAACCACAATTCAAAAATCTCTAAACTTTTTGTGTTGTTGTCAATATACGTCTTTCTACTAGATGACATAATCCATAATTGCAGGGACTAATTAATCTTGTTCACTGCTGGGCACATAGTAGATGCTCCACAAATGTATGCTTTGTAAAACAAATGAATGAAAAAATAAGAAAAATGGAGCAGGAGAGAGGAGTTGAGGAGTGAAGCAACAGATACCATTATGAGTATTTAAGGAAGCTAGTGAATTTTTTTTTTATTGCTGCAGATTTCAGACGGATGGCTTTCCAGAAAAAGCCTTCATCAATATATGAATGTATTTTGAAATGCTGAAAGGAAAAATCCATTTGTAAGGCGCTGGGACCAGGTGTCTCTATTTTAGCAAATCACTGAATTCAAGAACAGGAAGTAGGACTTGGAGATAGAGCACTGCACTAGGGAGCTGAAGACCTGGCTGAGTTCCATAGTTTCCACTAAGTCACACCTGTGTGCAGCTACGTGGGAATAAACTGACTTTGTTCACAGCTTTCCTTTTGTCGAAATGGAGTTAAAATGGAGTAATCTAGGCCAAATTTAAATTCTCAGTTCAATGCATCAGAAACATGACTTGTTAAAGCTGGAAGAGGTTCTGGAGCTCATTGCTTCCAGATATTTTTCAAACTACTTTTTTTGCCACAGTATCCTTTCTTCAAAGAAAATCTTATGGGGCAACGGGGTGGTAGTTGACAGGTGTAGAGGAGAGGGAACGCACAATGTGTAAAACAGATAAAAGCAAAGTTGCCACAGGACAATCATATAATGCATAAGTGTGCATGTGATTTGAGGGCAACAAAGCCCATGCTAAGGTCAACCACCCCTTGATGTAATTTTAAATTAATATTATTTTTGATTGACAATTCATAACTATGTACATTTATGGAGTACAGCAGTGTGATGCTTTGATATATGTGTACAATGTGGCATGATGAAATCAAGCTAATTGACATATCCATCCCCTTGCTTACCTATCATTTTTAATGGTGAGATATTTGAAATATATTTTGAAATATATAATACATTATCATTGATTATAGTCACCCTGCTGTGCAACAGATCTCAAAACTTATGCCTCCTGTCTCTCTGACACTTTCTACCCTTTGATCAACAACTCCTCATTCCCTTCCTCCTCCTGCCTCCCACCTCTGCCTCTAGTAACCATCATTCTATTCTCTACTTCTATGAGTTCAACTTTTTAAGATTTCACATATAAGTGAGATCATGCAGTATGTGTCTTTCTGTGCCTGGCTTATTTCACTTAGCATAATGTCTTCCAGGTTCATCCATGTTGTCCCAAGACAGGATTTCCCCCCCCTTTTTAAGGCTGTATAGTATTCCATTGTGCATATATACCACAATTTCTTTATCCATTCATTCGTTGATAAACATTTGGGTTGATTCCATATCTTGGCTATTGTGAATAATGCTGCAACGAACACGGGAACTCAGATAGCCCTTCGACATACTGATTTCAGTTCCTTTGGATATATACCCAAAAGTGGGATTACTGGATCATATCGTAGTTCTATTTTTAGTTTCTTGAGGAACCTCCATACTGTTTTCCATAATGGCTGTACTAATTTACATTCCCACCAACAATATAAAACAGTTCTCTTTTCTCTGATCCCCACCAACATTTGTTATTTTTAATATAATTTTCAAATATATGCTTTGAGATAATTCACATAATTCATCTATTTAAAGTGTACAAATAAATGGTTTTTAGTATATTCAGAGTCATGCAACCGTCACCACAATCAATTTTAGAACATTTTTATCACCCCCTCAAAGAAACCCCATACCCATTAGCCGTCTCTTCCTCTACTATCCCACCTACACCACTCCCTGTGGGCCTAAGATAACCAGAAATCTACTTTTTGTATCTATGGATTTGCTTATTCTAGACAATGCAAATAAATGGAATCACATAATACGTGGTCTTTTGACTGACTTCTTTCCCTTTGCACAATGTTTGCAAGGTTCATCCATGTTATAACATGTACCTCATTCCTTTTTTATGGTTAAATAATATTCCATTGCATGGATACACTAAATTTTATTTACCCATTCATTAATTGATAGACATAGGTTGCTTCCACTTTTTAGCTATTATAAATAATGTTGCTATAAATATTCATGTATAAGTTATTGTGTGGACATATATTTTCATTTCTTAGGCTATATATCTAAGAGTGGAACTGCTGAGTTATATAGCAACTTTGTATTTAATCTTTTAAGGAACTGTCAGACTGTTCTCCAAAACAGCTGCACCATTTATATTCCCATCAAGGGTATGAAAGTTCCAATTTCTTCACATCCTCATTAACCCTTATCATCTGTCTTTATAATCACAGCCATCCTAGTGGGTGTGAAGTGGTATTTCGTGGTGGTGCCAATTTGCATTCACTGATGGCTGATGATATTGACCTTTGTTCGTGTGTTTATTGGTTATTTGTATATCTTCTCTGGAGAAATGTCTATTCAGACCCTTTGACCTTTTTAAAATTGGGTTATCTTTTTATTATTGAGATGTTAGGATTCTTTATATATTCCACATATAAGTCCCTTACCAGATATGGGATTTGCAAATATTCTCACCCATTCTGTAGGTTGTCTTTTCATTTTCTAAATTTTGATGAAGTCTTTATTTATTTATTTAATTTATTTAGGTTGCTTATACTTTTGATGTCATATCTAAGAAATCACTGGCTAATCTAAGGTCACAAAAATTTACTATGTTTTTGTCTAAGAGTTTTAGCTCTTACATTTAGGTCTTGATTAATTTTGTGTTAATTTTTATATATGGCATGTGATTTCTTTTAATTCTTTTTATTTTGGTAAAGTTGGTGTTAATATCCCCTCTTTCATCCAGACTTTGGTAATTTAGGCTTCTTTTTCTTGATCAGTCTAGCTGAGGGTCTGTCAATTTTGCTGATCTTTTAGAAAGACCAAGTTTTGGTTATGTTCATTTTCTCTGTTTTTCTATCACCCTTTGATATTTTAGAGTTGCCTTAGAGAAAGTGAGGAGTTTGACGCTGAGACAACAGCAGCTTCCTACCATCCCACCATTCACATGATCACATGTCCGGGACGGCCTAAGACAGTTCTATTTCATGTGTATTGTCTTGACTCTTTTAGTAATAACATCTACTTTTATTCTCAAATTTTTCCTGATAAATTATTATCTGGTCTAAAACTGTGGATCTCCTGCATGTTCTTTCTAGCTTCCTCCCCACCCCTTCTGCTTGTGTGTTCTCAGGCTTGAGTTTCGGCTGCAGGTACAAAATAAAGAAAAAATACAAAATAAGGACAACACAAATAATCAGTTCAAAGCCCACTTGCAGTCAGAAGAGTGGAAAAGAAAGAGGTTTTTGAGAATGCTCATCAACCAACAAAAAAGTGAAGGGTTAGTTTTCATTTTTCTCTCTCTCCCTCTGTGTTTTTAATTCTTTTATACACAAGTGCAAACTGCAACTGAGGTTGAAGAAGTGCTGTGGATAAAGCAGCCTGTGTTCACAGGTTACCAACTTTCCCTTGGGGCAGGGCCCTGTATTCTATTGTCCAACTGTGCCTATGTACATACTCTTTCTCAATGAACATGGTATGCCCCAGTACAATGCCATCTCTTTGAAGAAGGAGGTATCCCCCTTCCCCTGAAAGAGAGGGTATGGATCTAAGGGCTTTAGAAAAAACAGGGATTATACTCATCCTTTCTGTCACCTGCTGCCATGTCCCAATCAGTGTACCCAAATCTACCAGATGCCAATAATTCACTTTCCATTCTGTCTATTCATTCCCCACTCTGCCTTAGGCCCATATTCTTTAAGGAGCTGAAGACAGTTCTGTGATTCTACCTTCAGCACCTGTCCTTCTCCTAGCACAGGTGAAGGCACACTACCAGCAAACAACTATATTTTATCAGTTTTGGGGGTATATTTCACTCACAACAGGCATCAGGGAATCGCACATTCAATATTTCTAGAAGTATCCTGCACTAATCAAGGAGAATTAAACATTTTAATATACTTTGTTTGAATCCTAAAATCTTTTGCATGCACTTTACTAATCTAGAAATCTGATCTGTTGTGTTGACCTGATTATTGCATGTTATTCAAAAACTTTGTTTTATTTTGACCAAAGATGCTTATTTTTTTTTTCATGCTGTACTGGCCTTTAGACTTTATTTAAGAGAGGATATTTTAGAAGCTGAAGTTTTAAAACACTTTCAAGAACTTGTTTGTTAATAAGAATTTGTTTGATATCAAAGGTAAATCACAATGAAAAACCTGGTATGTTGAAGATTTCCACTGGAACAAAAATGCTCATTAAAAGTGGGGGAAAATATTACTGCTGTTTTTGGCAATAAAACACAATGATGAACAAAGCTTCCTTAACAATGTTAAAGACAGTGGGACAGTGACTCAAGGCACTGGCAGATATTTTATTTTGATAATGTAGTTCACAGAATACCAGTTGACTTTATTCTCGGGAACACATTTTACAAATGGCATTGATGGATTTTTAGGCCTGATTACACCTACCAGGAAAATGACGCAACCATTATTCACCTCTTGCAACTATGGTTTTTACTGGCATCTCCTATGAGTTACACTTTGGCAGTCTTCTAAACATCATCAGGCCACAAGCTCAGTCTAAATCAAATATTTTTACAAACTAAACAATCCAGTGCTAAAAAACTGCCTAAGTTACAAAGACCTAATCCTATTTTCATTCCAAGGAATGGCCTATTTTTTAGGGAAAAATATTCCTACTACATTAAAAGAGAAATAGTACTTTAATCCAAAAGAACTGGGCTGGCCAGAGCATTAGAAAAATCAAACCTGTTCTAGCCACCAACTGACAGACATAACCCACTGGTAAAATTCTCCAATTTCCATATCCCATGTGCCCACATAATGAATTGCCTAGGCAAGTTAGTTCATTTGATACTGGGTTGGTTAAATTAGAGTCACACAGGAAAAAAATTTTGTGTCATACACATGGTAGCCTAACTCTGGCTAACATTCTTGCAAATGTGATCTCCTATTCACATTATTATTGCAAAAGAACAAGAGCATGTCCTGCTAATGATAGGTAAGTAGTATTATCTCTGCATGTGGAAAGTATCTGATTTACAAAAAGCTAAGGGAATGCATAAGCAATGCTGACAAACTAATCTAATAAGCCAATGAAACATTCATTTTTCTACCTTAAATACAGATATACCAAAGCATACCCCTTTGGTAGCTGCTCCATGTATCTCTCACTTCTATCACCTCTATCTGTAGTCTTAGACTACATAGGACTTTATATCAGTCACCTGCTGCCAGAACCAGCACAGTATTAACTCCTCAATAAATCTGTAACTTCTTTGCTTAGAGGCATTCATTAGTTGTATCGATCATTTATTCATTTAACAAATCAGTACTGAGCCCCTACTACATGTCCTATAATTTAAGGCACTGGGGACATATCAGTGACAAAAAACTAAAAAAATCTCTCCTGTGGAGCCTATATTAAGAGAGGGTGGGAAGAAGTCATAAACATAATAAATAAGTAATTGTATGGTATGTTAGTAGATCATACGTGGTATGACAAAGACAAGAGCAGGCTAAAGGTGATCAGGAGTTCTAAGGAAGGGTTTCAATTTTAAATAGGATAATCATGGTAGACCTCATTAAGAAGGAAACATTTGAGTAAAGACTTGAGCTGCTGCCAGAGAGTCCTTGCAAAAGTCTGGTGGCAGGAATCATGCCAGGCATGCTCAAGGAACAGTAAGGAGGCCAGTGTGACTGAAGGAGAGTAAGCAATGGGGAGTACAGTAGGAGAAGAGGTCAAACAGTGAAGGAGGGCCTACCTCTCAAAGGGCCTTGAAAGTTATCACTGGAAAGACTGGCTTTTCTCTAAGAGAAACAGGATCCTCCTGAAGAAAGCTTTTGAAAGAACAACAGAATCATTTGACTTAGGTTTTAAAAGGATCACCTGGCTGCTGTATTGAGGATAGGGTGGAAAAAGGAGATGAGCTGGGAGGCTACCGTGGTAATCTAGGTGAGAGATGATGGTGGCCTGGACCAGGGCAAAACAGTGAAGGTAACGAGAAGGGGTAACATTCTGGAGATATCTTGAAGGTAGAGTCAACATGATCTTTTGACAGATTAGCTGTGATGTTGTAAGAGAGAAAGAGGAGGTGAGTATGAGCTCATAAATTTTGGCCTTCGCAACTAGAAAAATGGAGTTGTCAATGACTGATATGAGAAAGACTATGGATGGAATAGGTTTGGAGAAAAGAAAAGATCAGGAGTTCCATTTTGAACATGTTAACCTCATACCATGAAATACCATAATCCTTACACTACAATTTTCAGTTCATTCTCTTCATCATAAAATTATTTGTAGATTAAAAATAAATATTTGCCTTTTTAAAAAAAGGCATTCCAGCTAGAATTGTATTGGATATCTCATATAAAATAGCTTGTATCCATTAGAGGTTACTACTTCTCTCACCATGTTAGCTAGAAATTTTAGCCTACTAATTAAGAATTAAGGAAAGTTCCTGCTTACCTTTCACGTATCAAAAACAAATGTGCTTATAGCTTCTTGTCCCCTAGATTCAGAAATAATTCTGGGCAGGATGAAATGGCTCTGCCCAGAAGGTCAAACCTTGGCTCTTCCACTTACCTGTGATGGGACCTTAACTGGGTCTTTGGGTCTCACTGATGACAACATAAAATGGAAAAAATACCTACTTCACAGGGATGATGTGAGATTAAATTAAATGATGTAAGTGAAGATGTTTCATGGATTATAAAGAGTTATATCAATGTTAGCAGTTACTGAGTATAGCCTTGCAAAAAAATTTGTATAGCTTTTTAATTGTTTTTGCTCATTCATTCATACATCCACCATCTTACAATAAAGAATGAATGTAGATAAGAGTCCTGTGAGTAATCTCTTAACAAACCGGTGAAAAACTTCTGAGAAGCTTTCTTGGAGTTTCTTCAGTCTTTTTGCCCTGTGCCTTTCCAAGAGCTGCCTACACAATAGTTACAAAAATGACTTATCTTACATAGGTCAGGTTCCATTATAATGAATTCTGCAACAAAACAATCACTAAAATAAAAGGACAAAAAAGCCCTGGTAAAGTAATAGGAATCAGCATGATAAAGCAATAAAACAACGAAGAGTGGGCCATATTACACATTAGTAAAAGTGTCAACTGGACTGATTCCAAAGTGTTGGGGTCAGAATAGAGCAGAGATAACCTGTGGGAGATGAGAAGATGATATATGGCAGGGGAGGGAAAAGAGAGGGCAATGGGGATTAGTGTCAAGGTCTTGGCCCTGACTATCGTCAATTTACTTTGTAAAAACTTTGGCCTGGCTTTGATGGCTCTTCATTCTTATTTATGGAGGAGAGAAGGGTATGCAGGGAATCTTTCTCAACCATATCTCCATATGCAGAGAGACTGGGGATTCTGCTGACAAAGGAAGGCAGGTGCTCAGTTTTTGGAGGTGGAGTCTAGGTTTCTTGTCTACTCTTAGTGAGTTAGTAGCAGAACAGGCACCTGTGTTCTTAAACAAACAACAAAACTCTGTCAGAAATAATCTCAAGCTTTAACAACTTTTTTCCTAACTCTAAAGGAGCCTGGAAGACTTATGAAGATCCTCTAGTATTTTTTTTCTCTAATATGTTCTCAGACACATGGCACTTCTTATAGAATGCCATATTTACTGAGAGGGGTATCTTCTGATCTAAGATGTAAGCTCTTTCAAGGTTGGGAAGGTATTTTATTTATCCTTGTAATCACAGAGCCTCTGGCACATACATAATAGGGGCTCAATAAAGATATTTTCCCAATTCCCCTTCTATGTCTACCTTCCCCTCCTGCCCCTTTATTTCTGAATGGCTAACCCCAGAGCTCTTTTAGTGAGATCTCATATATATTTCATTACCCTTTTATGCCATAGGTTGCTCACAAAAAATAGTCAATGCCAAGCAATTTCAAGGCAGGAAACTCAGGATTTTAGACCATGTATTTCTTCATAAAGAAATGAAAATGTTTGAGACATAAAAGGATAGTGTCATCCCAGCAATTCACCTGAACTGTCATTTGGGTTAAATTTATTGCTGTCTTAAGAAGAATTTTGGCTTCTAGTTCTTTTGAGCCACCCTCAGTGGTTTTCATTGCAACACTATCATTCTTGGAAACTCATTCTTTTCAACACATCATCGTGAAAATTTTCAAACACACAAAAAGTTAAAAGAATTTTACAATAAGTGTTTGTATACCTACCACTGAGATTCTCTCATGAACATTTTCTTGTCCACTAGTTTTAATAATAGTTATCTAGGGATGGCATGGGCCTCAGCAGGAAAAAAAGGCACTTTCATGTATTGTTTATAATTTCAAAAGTCAAGAAATCTGTTAATAACAACTATATTTACTGAGTACTTACTATGTGCTGAGTCCCTTAACTACATCATTTTTAATCCTTACAAAATTATGTGGAGAAACCGAGGCATAGAGAAGGCATTAAGGAACCTGGCCAAATGCCAGAGCAGGTCTCTGAAAGTTAGTCTTACATCAAAACCTACACTCTTTTCATTATTCCATACTGATTCTAAAAGCAAGATGAGGAAAAAACAAAACAAAACAAGAAATTGATGTGGGCATTATTGATTATCTGCTTACCATAAATTCCCCTTTGTCCCATCCTAAGAGAAATCTAATTTTTCACAATGCCCCCCATCCCAGCCCATGTGTCTCAGGGAAAGATAAACTCACCTTCAGGATCCAGGGGTAGAACAGGTCTAAGGGTAATCTTCTTTTCCTGTGACAGGTTCAGAAACTCAGGCCTAAGCCAATCAGATACAGCTCTGCTTAAATCACAGGGCTTGGTTCAGGAATGGGCATGAGATAAAATTTGGTCTAATAATTCATGGGTAGAGGTTATCTCAGGGCTTCTAGGGAGGAAGCTTCCTCATCCCTATATGATAGCTCTGGGGAACAACTCTGGGCACTGTGAAATACAAACATGTAGCTAGGAACTATTATAGCCATGGTGCCACTGTGAGGAAAGCAGTCTAAGGATGAAACCAGCATATCAAGGAGAGCATAGCAGAGTTTCAAGAGAAAGGATTCTGTTAGACTGAGATGACTCTAAAGTCCCTCCTAACTCTGGACTTCAAGTTGTGACAGCCAAGACATTTCCCTACTGTATAATACTCTTTGGGTTTTCTGTTATTTGTAGCCGTAGGTATCATAGCTGATAGGAAAAACCAATCAAAAGAATAATACTTTAAAAAAAATAGCTAAAAGAGAACAAAGTCAAGGATTATATTCACGGAGCTGTATGAAGGGTCCATTGAGTTGAGCAGGCTGCAGTGGATGGTAGGTATTCTGTGGAATTTCATTCCCAGAGTCGGGTTTAGTAGCACTAGCAGTTTTCTGAGGTTGCTCAATACCCAACTCTATTCAAACTGAGCCTCTTCCTTGAAGAACAGTTCTAACATTTCTATCAAAGATTATAAAGGAATGAATTCTAGTCAGGCTTTAAAAAGTCTAGATGAGTTCTTGCCAATAGCCCCACACATGCAGACAACCACTTCGTTACCCAATCCCAACATTTTTCCTTGTGCTTTTGAGAATGCAATTAAACTAGGAGTCAGCAGACTTAGGTTCTAGTTCCGGCTCTATCTGATTACCCTTGTCATTTTAACTTTCTGGGACTCAGTTTCCAAACCTGAAAATCCCTAGGATTGCTCAGCTCAGAGGAACAAGTGACAGAATATTTGTGAAACATGAACATGAGGAATTATTATTAAGGAGATATAGTATGTTAGCTACTGCTCATTGGCATAAGGGCTTTTTAGCAGTCACTATTATATAAGAAACATGCTAAGAAAATTATCAAAATATCAACAGAGGAAAAAGCAGATCATTTACCCTTTTCCTCTTGTCCTTCCCAGCTGGTTGGAGGATGGTGTTGATAGAACAAATTGCATTCTCCAATACAGCTATAATCTTATTGTTAATATTTATCACATTAGAAAGCAAAGTGCAGTTTACCAAGGTGGGTACATCTCCCCAGGAATAGAGTACCAGAACAAAACAATGTAACAGCTGAGAGATCATGCGTCAGCTGCCAGGGCTGGGTATGAGGTTAACAACCAACAAAAGAAGGAGTGGAGAGGGAATGGACAATACATTTCTTCTGCTTAACAATTTTACCTGAGTTGGGACTCGCACTATTTATTCACTTTGCCTTCTTAAAACAACAAAGCCTAGCAGAAATGATGGTAGAAACATTGTTTATAAATCTTTCAATGTGATAGATGTTTAAGCACAGGCTCACATTGTCCTCTTGTTCCTTATGGGAGTTACACCAACTCTAACCAAAGCAAGTTAAGTGTTAAAAAAAAAAAATCTAGGTTTCACTATTTCAAAGCAGTATTACTTGTATGTGTCTCATACAATCAACCCTCATTTTTAGATTTAAAATAGATCAAACAAATATGTGAGAAATTAATTTTGAGGTATAGAAGAGATGCAGTTCTTAACTCCCAAATTTACCCAGCTGAGTTGTCAAATCTTATGACTTTTCAATTGCTGTGTGTGTGTATCTCGGTTGAAATTTTTTAAAATTTAATTTATAATCTGCCTTTAATAATATTATATCACTTTGCATATAGTCTAAGAACCTCACAGCAGTATACTTCCATTGCTCCTCGCTCAGCTTTGGTACTATTGCCATACATTTCACTTTCATATATGTTATAGATCCCCAAATATATTGTTGTTTTAGCTTCAGTCAATTGTCTTTTAAAGAGATTTAAAAAGTGAGGGTAAAAAAGTTCTTTACAGTCACCATCCCCAGTTTTCTTCATGTTTTTATGCAGAGACAGATTTTTATCTGGTTTATTTATTCACATGCAGGATTTCTGGTTTTCCTTTAGTGTTAGGTTTGTGGGTTAGAGAAAAATGCTCCTTGGACTCGGAAGACCTAGACTTTGGTTCTGCATCTTTCACACAGTAGCTATAAAATTTGTAATTTGTAATCTCTCTGAGTGTCAATTTCTTCATCTGTTAAACAGAGCATTCAGTTAAATAGTATCTAAGAGTTCTTCCAGTTCTAAGATTCTAAGAGTTTAAGGATAACAATAACTCTGAGGGTGAATTTTTTTCTTTTTCTTTTGAGACAGGGTCTCACTCTGTCACTCAGGCTGGAGTGCAGTGGCACAATCATAGGTCACTGAAGCCTTGACTGCCCCAGCTCAAGCAATCCTCTTGCTTCAGCCTCCCAAGTAGCTAGGACTACAGGCAAGTGTCACCACACCCGGCTAATTTTTTAAATTATTTTTTGTAGAGACAGGATCTTGCTATGTTGTCCAGGCTGGTCTTGAACTTCTGGCCTCAAGTGATCTTCCCACCTAGGCCTCCCAAAGTGCTGGGATTACAGGCATAAGCCACCATACCTGGCCCTCAGTGTGATTTTAATAATCAGTCTCGGAAATTTTCTCTGAAAGAGATTGTGATCAATGGTGCAGCAGTGATTATATGCAGCACTGGGTTCATGAGCTTACATGTTTGTTTATGAAATATCACTTTTGACCAGTCACTGGAGACATGCTGCATGGTATCCAGTCATTCAAACTAAAAAACCTGGTAACCTTGTTTGATTTATCTCTATCAATCCTCATGTATTTAAAATAACATCAAATCCTTGAAAATCTGTTCTACTTCATTTTTATTTCTTCTCCTTTTTTATTGCCTCTAATCATGGACCTTGCAATCTTAAATAAATAATAGCAACAACAATAATAACTGTAGCATCTAAGGTTGACCAAATGCTTACAAGTAACATTTTGAGTGCTTTAAATATATTATTTCATTTTATTCTCAACAACTCTAGGTGATAAGTAGTACAATTATGTCCCAGTTTATAGACGAAAAAATTTAGGAATCTGCTGGTAAGTGTCAGAACTGGAATTCAAGGCCAGGAAGTCTGGATTCCAGTGGTTGGGCCCTTCACAGTAACTAATACTGCTTTCTAGCAGAGACTATAGTTGCCTTCTGTCTGGGTCTTCCTGCTTGTAGTCACTCCTCAAGTGCACTGTTTATGCCTGGACAGAGCGAACTTTAGAAAACATACATTCCTATGTGCCTCTCCATTCCTTCCATCCACTGTCCTTAGAATGAAGTCCAACCTTTTCAGCATTATATTAACAGCTCTTCCCACTCTGAAGGCTAACTTCCCTCCAGCCTCTCTCTCCTTTCCCATCTGCCATGTTACCTCAGAAACTCTGTTGCTCAAAGTCGTCCAGCTGTATCTGGCATTCTCATACTTTCTTGTTCACATCAGTTCCCTCTCCTCACATTTTCTGCTGGGGTAATGCCTATTTATTTTTCAAAGTTCACCCTAAATGTTACCTCCTTTTACATGTTTTCCCTGACCTCTGCTCCACCCCTATAGGCAGAACTGATCACTTCCTTCTCTCTGCTCCTCTGCTCTTTTTTCATACTTCTGTTACTCACTATTCTGTTTTTTTTTTCTTTTAAATTCTCCAACTAGTTAGTAAATTCCTTTATCATCTGACACTATTAATGTACAATAAATTTTTGTTGAATGAAATAAATGTCCACAGACTAGATCTTGGCATTTCAAGATACAGCTCTTCTTCTCCCTCTCCTCCCCCTAAAAGAGTAAAAAAGTCCAAATTAACTTTTAGATAAAACACATTAAAAGAATATAGCAGTTTTAAATGTGGTTGATGATCATAATCACGTGTGATGCTTACTAAACTATGAATTCCTGGGGTCTTCTCCAGATCTGCTAAATCAGAATCTCTAGAGGGGATTTTTAACTTGTTTTAATGAGTACCCCTGGTGATTATCATTGTCACCCAGGTTTAAAAAATACCCATTTACATATATATGTCTATATATCACATATAACGTACATATATATTAGTCTCAAATAACAATGGAAATTTAGACTTTTAGAATGAATTATCAGAATGGTAATACTCCAAAATAATCACTGAATTCTAGAACTGGAAGAGACTTTAAAATTCACATATCATAACTCCCCTTGCCAGTCAGAAAAAGGCCCAGAGAGGTAAAGTGACTTGATCAAGATTCTATCATTAGAGGCAAAGCAAATTTTACAGCAATTTCTCTGATTCTTAGTTTAGATTTCCATAATATCACAGTGTTAAAGTTCCAATTTAGTTTAGATTTACAGACAATCTAAAGGAAATTTAGAAAATAATCCATTATAAACTCCCAAAACATATTTAAGTATACAGTTTTCCTTATCAAAGGAGTAAACAGTTTTACAAAAATCATAAATTAATCTCTGGTAGCAAATTCCAGCAGAGATAACTATCATAACTTTTAAGGGGTGTCTAATAAGTGCCAAGCCTAAATGTTTGTTTTTTAATCAACATAATTTCAGCTAGGCTTCACAGTAAGATTAAGAATTAAGGAATACTATCCCAAATTTACAGATTGGGAAACAGGCTCAGAGAAATCATACAGTTTGGTAGTTTTCAAAGCCAGTAAGTTATAGTGCCAAGATTAGAACCCAGATTTCCTGACCATAATATGCCTTTGTACTATACTGTATTATTGCTTTTAGAAGATGACTAATAAAATAATATTATACATAATTACAATGAGTAATTAGATTGAAACAAAGGCAAATTTCAATAGATCTGAAAACTTCCTGACATTGATTTTGGCAAGCAAATTTTTAACATGAAACTTGGTAAAGGCATCTGCTTTTCTTCCTAGATTATTACTTTAGTATGAGACAAAATAAAAGAAGTTTATACTTAATCCAAATAAGGAAAGCATAAAGTTCTGTTTTAAATAATCAAATAATGTAGAACTACTTTTAAATGATCTGGATCAAGCCTAAATACCCATATAACACTCAGGTTAAAATCATCCTAGCCCATGAGACTTCCTTCTCATATTGAAATACTTTTCAAATAATAATAATTTAAAAAAAGATAAAAGATTTTTAATAAAGCTATTTCTCTCTAGTGAAATCACATTAGCTTACACAGACTGCAAGTAATCTCTAAGTGTAAGTCTACGTTCTCCCTTGAATTTGTCATTTAATTTCTTCTTGTTTATTTAATTGAGGAAAAGAAATTAAGTACAGGCAGTCCTCAGGTTACAGACGAGATACATTCCTGAGAAGGTCTTTAGATAGGACATGTATTTAACTCAGTTCCCTATGAACAGTGCATATATGGTAATAATAGTACTATAATGTTTCATATGTGGTTATAATAATACAGTATAATACTGTAATAATAATAATAATAGCTCTGTACTATAATAAGTTACAGAAACTATCGTGCTTTCTTTTAATTCAAACAGAACATAAAAACAAACTCATACTAAAAGTTTAGATAGGAGATAGGAGAAATTTCAAAAATAATATTAAAGGTAAACATGCACCTAATGTTGTATCGCTAGGCTAATAGGAATGTTACATTTACTTTGATCTTCTAACCAAATCAATAGTAACCTTTGCGTTTCAATAATTAATTCACTATGCTGCTTAGTAATAATTGATGCTTTCATTGGAGCACTGCCTTTCACATGTTCCGTTATTCTCACTTTATCCTTTATACTTGTTCCGATAGTCAAGCAACTGAAGCCCGATGTTTTCCCATTGAATGATGGGTGTCTGGCCTTTCTCCGAATGCTTAATTATTTTTACTTTCATTTCCATTGTGATCACCTTTCTCTTCGCTGCATGCTCACCTGGATTTGCAGTGAACTTTCACTTTGGAGGCATGGTCATAAAGGTAAACACAGACTCACAAAATCGAATAAAAAAATTAAGACAAAAGTGATGCTGTGCGTAAGGGACAGTATGAACGAGGAGACTAACTGCTAGGGTAAAGATGCTGCACCAATGAACTGCTCACACAATGCGGTTTTGTTTAAATGCATGCAAGAAACTAGTTCCCGAATTATTCATTTCATTATTTAATTATAAATTATCCTTATGGGGAGCCTCAGGAGCCCATTCACAATAGGGAACGCCGTAAGTAGGGTTGTCTGTAACCCAGAGACTGCCTATACTAAGAGGCTCCTATATACATAGTAACAAAGCCAATATTTTCTTGGGTCTTTTTTCTAGGATAAAAAATGGGTTTGTTCAGTGTACATATATTTTTTGATAGCATGCCAACATGTTAAAATAAACTGTATCTATCCAGTTTTACATTTACATAACCTATCATGAAGGTCCTGAGGCGCTTTGACATCTATGATACTTTACCACCAAACAATATGAAGACATGAAAACATTTTTACCTTTCCTTTATGTTCCAGCGTACTAACAAGTCCATGCAACAAAACACAGTAAGCACCTACTACACAAAACGAATCACGCTATCTATTGTTTGATATAGAGAGTGAAGTAAAGATGCTGCTCCTGCCACCTCTTTCACAGTCTTTTGAAGGAAGCAAGAATAGGTGAATGGATAGGCAAATCAGAATAAGTAAACAAACAAATAATAAATATTGCTTTAACTACCTTCAAAAAACTTTCAGTCTACTAAGAGGAATTAATTTAGAATACATGAATTTATCACTGATTATAGATCTGGCACTTCGCGAGGCATCTACAATGCTGAGATACACATAATACAGAGTATTTATGCCCACCAAATTTAAAATAGAGTCTCTACCCTCCAGAAGTACCTAAAAGGTATAACACATAGTTACACTTCAGGACACACAAAGATGAATCAGATCTGTCTTCCAAAAAAAGTTTCAGGGTAGTAAATTATCTTCTTCATGAAAAATAATGACAGACAGGTATAAAGGGTAAAGCTGTCTAAGAGGTAAACAACAAAAAAGTACAAAGTGGTTCAGAAACAAACTGGAGGGATCTGGAAATACAAATGACAATTTAAGTTTGGCTTTGAAGGCTAGATGAGATGACAACAGCCACAGATTTAGAAGGAAAGGTAGAAATATTCAGATAAATAGCAGGAATAAAGGAATGATAATAAGAAAATAGGGGGGATGTTCAGGGATTAGGAGGTAGAACTAGTTGACTACCCACATTTGGTCAAGACAATTCATATGTGAGACTGTCATGCTTATGGAAGAACTTGGAGTTTCCCTGGCCCTAACCCTCTAAATGCTGGTTGTAGATCTTTAGTAATGCTGACAATCTAAAAAATTTCCAAACAACTCTATCCCCACTTTAAATGAGAACTATACAGATTTCTGTGTAGGAGAGAGAAAGTAGGAAAGATATAGTTTGCTAATCAAAGCTAATAAGTGATAGTGCCAGGACTAGACCCAGCTCTTCTAACCATTCTATGCTTCTTATACTATACTGTGTTGCTTCATTTAGAAGATGATTAATAATACTGCTCATACTAATGAGTAATTATTACATTGAAACAAAGGCAAATTTCAATAGATCCTGGAAACTTCCTGATACTGATTTTGGCAAACGAATTTTTTAACATGAAAAATAAATTGGTGCCCTTAGTAGCAGGCTGAGTTCTTATTTAGTTCAGTAGGCAAAGGGAAAGCATTGAAGGTTTTCGAACAAAGGACTGATATGACCCTAAATAAACTTTAGGATAATTACTCTGGCTGCTGTCTATGAGATAGAAGGCAGAGAGTCAGTTAGGAGGATATTTAGTATAACTGCCTAGTAGTAAGGGTCATGTGGTTGGAAATCAGGCACTCACTAAGAGAGAATTTATTTCATTATTATCACTGCCATAGACGTTTCCATTTACTGAGTACTTATGTGTACCAAGAATTGTGCTGAATACTGTACTTTCTTATTTATTCTCACAACAAGCCCCACAGGGATCTCTGATGCTCAAAATGTTAAAAAAAAAAAAAAGTTAAGAACTGCTACTCTTATTCCCATTTTATAGATGAGGAGATTGAAGTTTAAAGAGTTTAAGAAAGTTGCACAAGGACACAATCAGTAAGTGGTAAAGCCAGGATTAGGAATCCAGGTTGCTAGTCCAATGGCAAAAGCACAGAAAGTACTTGAGACATATAATCTGGGATTGAAATCATGGCTGCAGCACTTGCCAATTATATGGTCTTGGGAAAATAACTTAAATCTCTCTGTGCCTCAGTTCTTCCTTTTGAAAAATGGGAACAAGAATAGTACCTATATTTTATGGGGTTATAGAAAGAACCAAGATAATGCTCATATAGTACTTACCATACTTAGCTAATAGTAAGTATATAATTGTCATCATCATCATCATTTTTATAATTTTGAGTCTTGAGAATAGCAAAATTTTTAGACATCACATGTTACCCATCATCTATAGCTTTTATAGAAAAATTCAATCAAACCCATTCTATGAGAACACTATTTCTGGAAAGAAGAAAATGTTTTAAAACATATAGGAAAGGCTAAGAGACTTTCTTGTCTATTTTACTAGTGTTAAAATATAAATTAAAGTTAGATTGTACTAAGAAACTGATATAGAAAGTAAAAAACAAAACATCTACCACAAAACAATCTCTGCTATCAAACAGAAGACTGCTTAGAGGGCAAAAAAAAAAAAAAATGCTGTTTTAGGGTAGTGAAAGTATTTCTATGACAAATAAATACGTCAGCTATTACCATACCCAAAGCTTTGGGTGGTTGGTTTTTTTAATCTATTTGTTCTTAGTAAGATCAATTCTTTCTAACATAGCTATTTGAGAATTAAATGAGATAATGCATGTAACAGCACAGATAGTACTTGGCACATGGTAAGCAGTCAATGAATTTTATCTATTGCTATCATCTTCACACTATTGATAATATATGATTCTTGAGAACTTTAAGTTATATAAATATGTACTTTAAAAGTCTTCCCAATAGGATCATTCCTGCCAAAACTATATCACAAAGCACTGACAAAAACGAATCCTATTTCAAGCAGCTAAATAAAATATTTATATATAATTTTACATTTATTATATTTTCTACAGAAAGTTTACTTGCAAACATTTACATAGCTAATTCATTTGATGTACTGTAAAAGTCTTACATACACTGTAGCAATAAGAGGTTTTAAAACTAAAGGCACATCTCATTCTTAAAATATTTCTTTAAGCTGCTCAAATGAATTCATTTCCCAGAGAACACCGCTTAGGGGAATTTAGCTTGAGAATGTTAGAATGTCAGCATAATTCATATCCAATTTCTCAAACCTAATCATTTTTGAAGCCTAAAAGAAGATTATTTGAAGATTATTCAATGTGACAGACAAGCCTACATTTTGGATTTTTTCTAAGTTATCATGGTATTTCACATAGATTTTCTAGTAAAGTAGCCTTGATTTCCAGCTTAGAATGGATAATAAATGTTCAACATTAGACAAATAAATAAAATTTAATTTCCAATGTTTCTTCATTTAAAGAATGAGGGTGGGGATTATTTATTTACTTTCTGAATTTCTTTAGATTATGAAACTATTAAAGATAGTTCAAATAGGAGAAATAAGATCAAAACAAAAGTATATTCCAAAATAACAAAAATATAATTGTTTCTACTCAAAATGACAAACGACTTTTCATTAACCTTAACATTTCTGGAAAATATTATTTTTTGAGAAAGAGAAACAGGGACAGAAAGTTTAGTGTATGAGAGTAGCACTTCTCAAAGCATGGTCCACAGGCCCCTTGAAGTCCCTGGGACCTTATCAAGGACTCCTTAAGGTCAAAACTAATTTCATCATCATAATAAGACATTAGTTGTCTCTTTTACTATGTTGACATTTGCACTGATGGTACAACAGCAATGGTGAGTGCCTTAGCACGAATCCAGGCAGTAGTACTAAAAGGAGCTATTTCTTATATCCCCTCCAAGCACACACTTGTAGCAAAAACCAAATCAAATAACAGTTTCATTTAAGAATGTAAAAATTATATATTTTATTAAATATTAATTAAAATTAATTAAAAATTATATATTTTATTAAACCCTGACCCTTGAATAAACATCTTTTTAATATTCAGTGTGATGAAATGGGAAGTATATATAAAACACTTTTGCTGCATACCAAAAAATGATCGCTGTCTTGAGGAAAAGCAGATGCGCAACTGAACTGCAAGCTGTACCAGCTCATTTCTTTATGGAAAACCATTTTTATTTGAAAAAGTAACTAACAAAACTATGGGTGTGCTGAATTGGGTATTTCACAAATATTTTCTCTGTAATAAACAAAGTGAGGCTGTTACTTGAAGGAAAAAAATAGACAGCATTTGTTGCCAATGATAAAATTGAAGCTTTCAAGCAAAAATTAGCATTTTTGAAAGCTTGTATTTGTCATTGTGAACCTGATATAACTTCCCAATATTTAGACTTTTCTGATGAGATCGGTGGTAATATTAACAAATGTGAATTTTGATATTACATAATACAATATGTCAACTTTTGGAAGATCTACATAAATAAGTAAACAAATGTTTTCCAAATGAGCAATGTATGATGTTACAAAATCATGCAAGGGTAAAAGACCCATTCAAAGTCAAGACAAACCAATGAATTGGAACACAACAGAATAAGAAAAGCCCATTGTGATGGTTTCAGATTCCATAAGGCAACTAACCTTTAACAAACTACCATGGTTAAACATAGAGTTACCACATGATCTAGCAATTCCATTCCTAGGTATATTCCCAAAACAAATGAAACAAATGAAAACATGTCCACACAATAACATGCTATGAATGTTCATAGCAGCACTATTAGTAACAGTAAAAAAGTAGAAACAATTCAAAGGTCCATCAACTGATGAATGGATAAAAAAACTGAGGTATATATCTACACAATGAAATATTATTCAGTAATAAACAGAAATCAAATACTGATTCAGGCTAGAACAAGGCAATAATATAGACATTATGCTAAGTGAAAGAAATCAGTCATAAAGGACCACATATTATATGATTCCATTTTTAGGAAATGTCCACAATAGGCAAATAGGGAAGCAAGATATATTAGTGGTTGCCTAGCACTGCAGGGGAGGGGAATTGGGAGGTGACGACTAAGAAGTGTGGGGTTTCTTTTTGGGGTAACAAAGATATCCTAAAATTGAGTGTGGTGATGAAAATATTCTAAAATTGCTTGTGGTGGTGACTACACAACTTTGAATATAGTAAGAGCCATAGAATTGCACATTTTAAATGTGCAAATTATATGTAAATTATACCTCAACAAAGATGTTTAAAAAATATGGTCAATAAAGTAGATTAAAAAAGATACTACCACCTGTTGAGTTTTATTGCATTACCAAAGAAGAACACCCACAATTATTAGATCTTTAAGGTTATTAAAATACCCCCTTTTCTAACTACATATCTATGTGAGGACGTATTTTCTTCATATACTTCAACCAAAACAATATATTACAATAGACTGGATAAAGAAGCAAATAAGGAATCTAGTTGTATTCCATTAACCCATACATTAAAGAAATCTACAAAAATTTAAGACAATTCCAGTGATCATTTTTTATTTGGAAAATATAATTACTTTTCATAAAAACTGGTTTTTATGTTTACATGTAAAGGCTTTTTATTGTTGTATTTAAATGAATTTAATAAATATCTTTAAATGTTTTAATTTTTAATACAATAAATATTGATATCTATAACCCACATAAAGTTTTTTGTGGTCCTCAATGTTATAGATTGTAAGGGGACCCTGAAACCAAAAGGCTTGAGCACCATTGTCCTAGAGTTCCTTAATGTGAGATAATATACAAATATACAAACTGTATCTGACCTGCTACTTGACTGGACCTACAGTTCAATAGACATTCATCCTCTGATTGATTTTTTGCGTTTCCATCTCTTAAAAACATCTAACTCAAAAGAATCATAGGGTAATAGGAATGAGGGAGATACTTGGGGAGATCTGAACACAGGTCTAGACCCAACAGTATATAAAATTCCCACATTTCTCACTTGGGGGAGGGGTGTTAAGAGACTAAAGGTTTCTGTTAAAATACGCACACTACTGGTCATTAATCCTTTGTTGCATCTACTCAGATTACCTCACTAGACTGTGAGAAAACAAAATAATTTTTATCAAGTTCTGGAAATAGCTATAATGTGGTGTATGAGGAAAGATTTTACAATTTTTTTTAATGTTCTCTTGGGAGAGAAGGGAATGCTAGATACTTTTCCTGTCATTTTAACTAAGATATACAGGCATATCTAGTTTTATTGCACTTTGCTTTATTGTGCTTTGCAGATACTGCATTTTTTTCAAGTTGAAAGTCTGTGGCAACTCTGAATCAAGCAAGTGTACTGGCGCCATTTTTCCAACAGCATGTCGCTCACTTTGTGTTTCTGTGTCACATTTTGGTAATTCTCACAATATTTCACACTTTTTCATTATTATTATATCTGCTGTGGTGATCTGTGATCAGTGATATTTGATGTTACTATTTATTTGTAAATTTTCTGGCGTGCCATGAAACATGCCCATGTGAGACAGCAAACTTAATGGATAAATGTGTGTGCTCTGACTGCTCCACCAACTGGCTGTTCCCCCATTTTTCTTCATCTCCTTGGGTCTCCCTATCCCTTGAGACACAACAATATTGAAATTAGGTCAATTAATAACCTTACAATGGCCTCTAAGTGTGCAAATGAAAGGAGAAGTCCCATGTTTCTCATTTTAAACCAAAAGCTAGAAATGATTAAGTTTAGTGAGGAAGGCATGTCAAAAGCTGAGATGGATTTTTACATAGAAGGCTTGTGTACACATGTTGCTATGGTCTGTATGTTTGTGTCCCCTCAAATTCATATGTTGAAACCTAATTCACAATGTGAAAGTTTTGGTAGGTGGGGGTCCAATCTAATCACAAGAGTCCTTAAAGGCTGTGGACTGTTCCTTGCTGTGGTTAAAGAGAGATGCAATGATGGAAGCGGGATGAGAGAGATTCAATGTGAGAAGAACTTGACCCGCCACTGTTGGCACTGAAGATGGAGGAAGGGTACCACGAGCTATGGAATGCAGGAGGCTTCTAGAAATTAGAAAAGGGAAGCAAATGCATTCTTCCCTAGGGCCTCCGGAAACAAACACAGTCCTGCTGACATCTTGATTTTTGTCCAGTGAGACATCTGTGTTAGACTTCTGACTTAAAGAACTAAAAGATAAAAAACTTGTGTTGTTCTAAGGCACTAAGTTTGTAGTAATTTGTTACAGCAGCAATAGAACACTAATACAGCGGTAATGTCAGCTTCCATCTGAGACTGGCTGAGGAAGATGTACCAACAACATTGAAGAAGTTTCAGCTTCAAAGCTTCTTACTTGCACAGGCTATTTTTAAGGCCCTGAATCTAATTTTGTATTTATAATTCGTATTCTTTTTAAAAAGGACCAACTTCAGACCCTCAATAACCTAGATCCACCCCCTAGAGAATGCTAAAAACAATACAAAGTCATTATCTCGAATAGGGATACACCCAAATTCTATAGGTTCACAAGTGTCTTTTGAGATTATTGAGAGGTAAATCTCTTAGAATTTATGTGAATGTGGCTCCATGAAGAGAGAGATGCCTGAGAAAAAAACTAAAAAGATGGGAAGTTAACTTCAGAAAATGTTTTAGAAGAACTAAAATTAATGACTGCCCAAAACTCTACTAAAATATTGAAAGGAAATCACTTAAGTGGAAGAAACATTTATGAAATGATTATATCCAGAACTACATTTATCCATAGATTGAAGAAGAGATTAGACTCAATTTTTCCCAAATGGCTCAAATTTCAGAAAAGTAGAAGAAATAGACATTTTTGGGTTACTTCTAGAAAGAAATTTCTCTAGTCATATCATAGAGAAGTTCAGACTTTTCATTAACTACCAACAAATGATAAATAAATTAGAAACTATCTGTGAGTGTTACTTAACTACATGGTTGCTCCAACTCATCTCAAGTCAACAAATAGGCATTTATTTATTGGAGCACAGCATGGATTACCACCGGAGGTCAGTCATGGGCTTTCCCTCAGGTCATCAAAATCACTAGTGGGAGACTAGTAGGGGAGTTCATGAAGGCCAACTAGCATAGTTCAAATCTCTCATTTTGCAGATTAAGCTACTAAAGCTGCGAAAGATTTAGAAACGTCTGGCCTAGAAGGAATTAACTATAGTTGCAATCTGTACTACTAACTGATTTTTTAAATTTTTGAGAGTTAAAGAGACATCTTTTAGGACAATGTTTTATTTATAATATATATCATAAATGAAGAAGAATAGACAAATCTGAACACAAGATTCCACATGATTTATGTAGGATCCCTCAACATTGGATAAATCCAAATCCAAATCCCTTCTTCCTCAACATCAGATAAATCCAAATTAAAGGACATTCTATAAAATACCTGAGCAGTACTGCTCAAAACTGTCAAGTTCATCAAAAATAAGGAAAGTATGAGAAATGGTCATAGTCTAGTCCTCTATATAGCCTGTGGAGACATAACTAAATGTAATGTGGTATCCTGGATGGGATCCTGAAACAGAAAAAGGACATTAGTATAATGTTCTTAGCAAAAGCTGAGGAAATTCAAATAAAGTATGGACATCAGTTGATAATAATGTATCAACACTGGTTCATTAGTTGTGAAAATGGACCACACTAATAAGAGGGGAAACTGGGTGAGGGTATAAGGGAACTTGCTATACTATGTTAACAACTTTTCTGTAAATCTAAACCATTCTAAAATAAAAAAATTTATTTAAAAAGATCTATACATTCTAAAAATTAGTAAAACTTTTAAGCAATTTATTAGTATCTGAATCTGTCTCTTCTTTGAGTTGCCAGGGAGTTTTGGGCCAAATCTGAGGCTGAGTCCTTGTGGCCACAATATATGTTGTGTTCTTATTCCTCTGGAATAAGAAACTTAGAAATCTTTATATTTAGAAATTTAGAAATCTTTATATTTTACCATTATTTGTATGCATCTTTGTAGATTCTGATCTATAATTACTAGGTAAAAAGTTAAAGTTTAAACAGAACAAGCAAGTTCCTGCCCCCATCTCAAATCTGTAAGCCCTTAATTATCATTCCTTAATAGATGACCTTACATCCTAGTTCACAGAGTTCAAAATAAAAAAAATCAAATGGGGATCTCCTCAATTCCTATTAAGCAAACTCATGAATCCACAGTAACCCTCCCTTATCCATGGCTTTGCTTTCTGTAGTTACAGTTACCCGAGGTCAATGCAGTCTGAAAATATTAAATGGGAAATTCCAGAAATAAACAATTCATAAGTTTTAAATTGCATGCCATTCTGTGTGATGAAATCTTCCACCTTCCCGCTCCATCTCGCCCAGGACATGAATCAGCTCTTTGTGCAGCATATCCACAGTGTATAAACTACCTGCCCATTAGTCACTTAGTAGCCACCTCAGTTTTCAGATCAACTTGTTGTATAGCAGCGCTTATGTTCAAGTAACCCTTGTTTTAATAATGGCCCTAAAGGGCAAGAGTAGTGATGTTGGCATATTGTTATAATTGTTCTATTTTATTATTACTCAATGTTGTTAATCTCTTACTGTGCCTAATTTATAAATTAAACTTTATCATAGGTATGTATGTACAGGAAAAAACAGTATATATAGGGTTCAGTACTATCTGTAGTTTCAGGCATCCACTGGGGGTCTTCAAACGTATCCTCTGCAGAGAAGGGGAGACTAAATGTTAACCCCTCTGCTTTAGAGGGGGGATACTATTTCTCTCACTAATTTAGGAATGTCATACTACCAATTTTTCTTTCTCAATCCAATAAGTTTCAATCTCTCTTTCAATTGAATCCTTCCCATTGACATTTCAACATGCTTGTCTTTTCCATATTTATAAGTAAAACCAATAACCAAATAAATCATAAACCTCTCTTGAAACTTTAAGAAGACAACAGTCCAGTCTAACATTTTTATTTTGGGCCATAAAGGAAATACTGAGTTCAAGAAGAAGTGTGAAGTGCAGGGAGATGCCAATCAGTGCCTTCCATTTTGGGAACAGCTGATGCTGGTAAGTAAACATGTAAGCAGAAGAGTTATTGTCCTTTGTCATCCAATTTAGAACAGCTGGGGAAAGAATGCTCTCCAGCACTCTTTCCTTCACCACATGTGCTGAGACATCTCACAGGCAAATACAGAGTTGCCCCATTACTAGTTTTCCTCCTCTCCTTTCCTAAATGAGTGTTTCAGTTCAGGCTCTCATTACCAGATTACTACAGAAGTTTACAGTGTTGGATCTCCCTGCCTAACCCACCTGCCACTATTTCAAATGCGAATCTGATCATGTCATGCTCTTGTTTTTGACCTTTCAATGGCATACCACTGCAATACAATAAAAGGCAAATTATACATAAGGACAATTAAGGTCTTGTAAAATCTCATTTTTGCTTAACTCCCACTGTGAACACCCACATCCATACCAGTTAGGTCACTAAACTATAGTGCTTCTAACTAATATATTCTCAGTGGGATGTCTGGTGTGTGTGTGTGTGACTGAGTGAGTGTGACAGAGACACAGGAAGCGTGTGTGCGTGCGTGAGTGCACCTGGCTTACTAGCTATGTAACCTTGGGCAAGTTATTGGACTTTTTGGAGACTCAGTTTCCATATCTGTCTAATCTAAAGAAGTAGCCCCAAACACAGAGAGTGATTGTGAAGATTAAAGGAGTTGAGCTAAACAAAACACGTAGAGTATTGCTTCACACATGGTGAGTACCCAACAAATGTTAGCTGGTATTATAGATTCTGGATAGTTACCTAAGCAACAGACACTCTGACAAAAGCTGCACTACTGAGTGGTCCAACATTTTAAAAGCTAGGTTTACTGAAGTATAACTTGTAAATAATAAATTTAACCCTTTAAAAATTTACAGTTGGATGGGCTTTGACAAATGCATACAGTTGGGTAAATACCACAATCATCAAATATTTCCACCTCCCCAGTGCACTTTTTTATCTTTCAAAGGTATACTACTAAATGGACCAATCTTTAAAAAGAACAGTGGGGGGGCCACCTATAGTGTATTTGCTGAAGTCCAGGGATCTTAAAAAATGCAGAAGATGATTATTGGGTTTAGGCCATGGTGTTTATTTTATATACCTCTATATATGCTGAGAAGATTTTAAGACATTTGCTGAAGAAAACCTTTGATGAAGAGCCAAAGTTCTAGAAATAAGCAATCTAAAAATGTATGAAATCTTAGATGAGAATGATATACATTCCCATGGCTCTGATGTTAGTATTTCTTAAAAATTGATTCTCTTATGCAATAGTAACTAAAAGCCCAGAAGTTGCTTGTTAGAAAAGTACAAACTGTCAGATAGGAAACCAAGCAAAGCATGGACCCTCGATTATTCTGAACAGCCAGCTCTTTTACCACATTTTTACTCAGAAAAGATAATAACAAATTAGTTATAACCTATTTTCATAGGGCTTTCCTCCTTCTATACAAGTATTTTTAGGTCACGAGAACATGGTATTAAAAGACAGCACTGGGAATTAGAGAAAAGAAGGTGAGAAAGGAGCAATTATTGAAGAGACGGAATTCACGGTTAGGGAGAAGACTTATAATGCAGCACAAATGGGAAGAGATATAAACTGCAGAGTAGCAGGGGGGAGGCCTGAGGAGAGAGGAGGGCAGATAGTAGCCTCGAGAGGACCTGGGCTGACTGGAGATGGACATGTAGCTGGAGCAAAGGGGATTTGGCCTGTTCTGACCAGCCTGACTATATTTTTTTTAAATGTAACTTTATCATGCTTCATAGACAGTTGAATACAGCACTTTATTTAGTTCTTTATTCTTTATATAGTTGTAGAGAAGCCAAATACAATAAATAATAGCAAAAAGTCTGGGGCAATAGAAACCTTACTTTGGACAGAAATAACCATTACTTTAGAAATATTGAAGAGACATAGACCAGGGACTGTGTATTTTATGATGGCTAAAGTAAATTTTTTTTGCAAATGAGATTTTACTTAAAAAACATAATTCTTAACTATCAAAGAGAGTATAAGACACAAAGCATGCATGGGACAGGTTACCAAGTGAATCAGTACTGCAGACTCAAGGGAAGGGAGAGCTAAGGAAGTGCCTAAAACCAAGTGGTTAAGTGGAGGAGGAGGAGGAAGGAGAGAAGGCAAAGGAAGGAGCGCTCAATTAGTGTTACAAGTCGCCTTCACTCTTCTCCAGGATGTGTAGAGTGTGGATCAAAGAACCCCCACATCCGATCACCAATGATGTGGTTCTATTCTTTGCCCCTAAAATATGTTTTATATTTTGCTACAAAAGTTTTATTTATTCTAAAACATTGATTGAAAATGAGCATTCACTACATTCACTACCTCTGTACGGAGGCTTAATAAGCTGATTACATGCCACTGAGGAATAAAAGCGTCATCACTGCAGCCAAATGAACACAACCCGGGGCAGTCTCAGCTCTCTCACCCTTCTACTGAGGTCAATTTTGAAAGTGTGTTCATTGTTTATAATTGAAACAAATGTAACTTTTGAAAACAATGGGTGATACGACATAGTACAGATATTTCCTTACTGAAATAATCAGATAATATGTCCTCATTTTTATTACAATAGGGGAAAGCATAACTATAATATTTATTTTTGAAGATACTTTCAGATGACTGCTATCAACGTACAACTGAGTTCAGCCTGAAATGGATGTGAGCTTTGATGCACACATGTTTAAGTCATTCTCTAGAACAAACTTCACCTCTTCTCTATCGCCTACTGACTTAAACATTTCAATCTAGCACTCAAAGCACTCCACAGTATGTACTCCACCTATCAGTCTCCATCAAACATACAGTTAATTATCAATTTCTTCCAACTTTTTTGAAATGTATGTTGCATACATTTTATCTTTTCTATTTCTAGGAACAGAAATAGGAATTCCAATGAATTAAGGAATCCATTGATTAATTCTTATAGCAAGCATTCATTCAGCATCAAATTCCATTGTGTGCTTAGTACTTTCCCAGGGTTTTATCATCTCAGACTTAGAATAGTGTAACAGTATCTGTATCAGCGAGGACTGTGTTTGGCTTTACGTAATAGTAAGCCAAATATTAGTGGCTTAATAATTTAGGTTTGTTTTTCTCACATAACCTAAAGTCAGGACTGGTGCAAAAGCTGCACTATGTCACTCATATCTCAGAAATATTTTATCTATCCACTTTGCTATCCTTAGGTGTGGCTTTTATCCTCATGTTGGTTATATGGTCACAAGTGGCCAGTCACTTCCATCGTCATTGTTCGAAGGAGGAGAAGAAAGTAAGTAAAGACATTCCCCAAAATCTGTAGAACACTTCTCTTTATACCTCATCGACCTGAACTTTGTCAAGGGAGTCAGATGTCATCAAGAATCTCTCTCTCTCACAACTTTGCTCATTTCTGTGCATTTGCCTCCTTCTCTCCCTCACCCACATAGACAGGCTTTCTTCATAAGTAAAGAAGGGTGGAGCCTGGTCAATGCAAGTTTCAGTATTACATGTGAACTTATTTACCCACAGGAAAGAGAGTTTATCCTCCTCATCGTCTTCACATGAAACACTTCCCTTGCTTGAGTCTACATTTCTCCGCATCACTTGCAGCTGGGTGCGACCACATGGCTATATTCTGACCAATGGAATGTGTACACAACTGATGTATGTGGCTTCAGGGTTTGTTGTTACAGGGAGGGGTGTGCTCCCTCCTTCCTGTTTCATTTCCCCTTTCCTCTAACCTGCTGCTTACAACACAGACGTGGTAAGCCATCTTGGACCAAGCAAATGAAACAACTTAGAGATGATAAATTAATAAGAGGAGAGGAGACTGGGTCTCTGAACGACCTTAGGGAGCAGAGCCACCACACCAGTCTTAGACCTAAGGACTGTTACCTGAGAAATAAATGAACGTCTATTTATTTTTGGGTTTCTGTGACACGCAGCTGAAACAGTCACTAAGTGAAAGGTTATAACCCTTTTTGTCGTAATAGACTTCTATTGGCCATTGTCACCTTGTTTCCTAAGTGTATGTATCTGTCCTTAATCAGAAGTACTACATATTAGTTACTCTAGGCTCCAGTTAGAGAGTTATGTAACCCAAAACATGACAGTTTGTTTTTGTTTTTGTTTTTTTGAAGAACATACATACAGCAAAATTCTTTTCAGGGAAGAAACTTTAGGGCAGAAGTTTAACTCTGACCTACTCAACCCTCAGAATTTTGCAAAGGTGTCCCAAGTGTCACTGTGGCAGTAGGTTATGTAGGTGAACATTCTGGTCCAGTGTAAGAGGGTTCCGATTCCTCCACATTCTTGCCAAAAATTATTACTATTTGACTTTTTTTTATTATAGCCATTTTAGTGGGTGTGGTGTTTCCCTGTTGTTTTGATTTGCATTTCCTAGATGACTAATGATATTGAGCAACTTTTTATGTTCTTATTGGCCTATTTCTAAATCATCTTTGGAGATATGTTTATTCAGATCCTTTGAGCCCATTTTTTAATTGGGTTACTTGTCTTTTTATTACTGAGCTGTAAGTGTTCTTTATATATTCTAGATAGATGTCCCTTATCAGATATATGATTTGCAAATATTTTCTCCCATTCTGTGGGCTGTCTTTTCACTTTCTTGGTGATGTTGTTTGAGGCACAAAACTTTTAAAGATTTATAAAGTCCAATTTATCTATTTTTTTTTGTTTCTTGTGATTTGATGTCATATCTAAAAAAACATTGCCTAATCAAAGATCATGAAGATTCACACCTATAGTTTCTTCAAAGAGTTTTGTAGTTTTAGCTCTTATATTTAGGTCTTTCGTTCATTTTGAATTACATATGGTATGAGTTAGGTATCTTCCTTCATTCTTTTGCATGTGAACATCCAGTTGTCCGAGCATCGTTTCTTGAAAAGACTATTCTTTTCTCCATTGAATGATCTAGGCTACCTTGTCAAAAATCAATTGATTATAAATGGGAAGGTCAGCAGCTGGACTCTCAATTCTATTTCATCGATCTGTATGTCTATCCTTATGCCAATATCACACTGTCTCGATTACTGTTGCTTTGTCATAAGTTCTTATATGAAGAAGTGTAAGGCCTCCAACTTTGTTATTCTTTATCAAGATTGCTTTGGCTATTTTGGGTCTCTTGCACTTCATTATGCATTTTAGAATCAGTATGTCAATTTCTACAGAGAGGTCAGTGGGATTCTGATTGGTAAGTCTGTAGATCAGTTTTTGGGGTATTGCCATCCTGACAATATTAAGTCTTCTGATCCATGAATGTCTTTCCCTTTATTTACATCTTTTAAATTTTCTCTCAACAATATTTTGTAGTTTTCAGAGTGTAAATTTTGCACTTTAGTTCTTGAATGTATTCCTAAGTATTTTATCCTTTTGATGCTGTTGTAAATGGAACTGTTAATTTCATTTTCACATTGCTCAAGTATAAACAAATACAACTGATTTCTGTACACTCATCTTGTATCCTGCAACCCTGCTAAGCTCACTTACTAGTTCTAAAAGTTTTCTAGTGGGTTTCTTAGGATTTTCTAAATATAAAGCCATATTCTCTGCAAATAGAGATAGTTTTACTTCTTCCTTTCCAAGGTGAATATCTTTTATTTCTTTTTCTTGCCTAACTGTTCTGGTTAGAACCCCCAGTACAATGTTAAATAGAAGTGATGAAAGCAGACATCCTGGTCTTGTTCTTGATTTTAGGGGGAAAGAATCCAGTCTTTTATCATCAAGTACAATGACAGCTGTGAGTTTTTCATAAATGTCATTTATCAAGTTGAGGAAGTTCCCATCTACTCCTAGTTTTTGAGTGTTTTTATTATAAAAGGGTATTGGATTTTGTCAATTTTTTTTTCATTTATTTAGATAATCATATGGTTTTCATTTTTTACTCTATGGATATGGTGGTATGCATTAATTGATTTTCAGATATTAAACCAACCCTGCACTCCTGGGTAAATCCAATGTGGTCATAATGTATAATTCTTTCTATATGTTGCTAGATTCAGTTTGCTAGTATTTAGTTGAGGATTTCTGCATCCATATTCTTCAGAGATAGTGGTCTGTACTTTTCATTTCTTGTGATGCACATATACTTTCTTGAATGCTGTTAGAGTAGAAGACTAAGAGACAGGGGTGAGACCAGATGCAGGGGCTTGAAGATCAGGTACAGGTATTAAAATAAACAACTCTTAAGCAGAAGCTAACTAGAGGGGCTGATAACCGCAGGCAAGAACTGATTTCGACCAGTTTGTCAGCTCTCTCTGCCACCTCTGTCAGCTTTCTCTGTCACTATAACCATCATTTACATTGTGGTTTTCAAAGTTCTCCACCCTTGAAATCACCATGACAGTTCCAAGACAACCATATAAAGTATAAGAATGGGAGGGAACCCAATTCTAGGAATTACTATTCTTACTAAAAGCCAACCCCTTGGCCTTGAATATTCATTCCTCTCCACAATTAGTGAGACTACAAAAAATCTAAAACCACTTCTCAGTGCAGCTGCCTTTTTCCAGCCTGCCCACTCTCCTCCCTGAGTGTACTTTTGCTTTCAATAAAGCTTTCACTTGCTTGGCTTACGTGATGTGTCCTGAAATTCTTTTCTTTGAGAAACACCAAGAATTTGGAAAATCTTCCACTCAGAGGCTGGTAACAATGACACCTCAAATCCTTTGTGAGAAGAAAGTAGACATAACAAATTTCATTAAAATACCACTTCTACTAAGTCATCCCACTCATTCAAGTCTTTAAACTTTGGTTCCCAACTGCCTATGATAAAATACACATTTCTTACTACATCTTCCATTATATCCCTGTATAGTTCCTTCACTCTAGAAAAACTGATTTTTTTTCCACTGTCCCACCAAAAAATCCTAATTCTTACAAACCTCCATATCTTTGTTCACACTATTTTTCCATGCCTGAACTACTTTTCACTAACAGCAAATTTAATTCCTATCCCCCCTACTGCTTCTCTCTCCTAAAAACCAAGGTCCTCAATCTAAATGAGGCTTAGGCTTGTAAGAAAAGATTAAATCAGTTATAGAAAATTCAAAGCTATGTTATCTTTGCATAGGAGTACTTGTATATATATTTTGATTTAGCTTCAGTTATTTATTTATTATTGTCTGTCTCCCCTAGTAAATTTATGAGCACTATAACGTAAAGACCAGAAACCGTACGTCTTGAGTTTAATACTAGGGTTACTTCGTCACCCTAGTATTCATAGTAGTATTTGATACATAAGAGGGGTTCAATATTTATTGAGTAAATAAATAGGCCACTCTTTAACTACGTACTTAACTCCAACTTCTCCACGAAGCTAGATCACTGACCACCTTGGCCTAAAACCTTCTCTTTTGTCCCTGGACTCTTATAACACTAATTTTCCATAGAGCATATTTAACACTTTTCATATACTGCTCTGAGTTCTTAATTATCACTCCATTTGTCTATGCTTTATTTCCCAACCAGATTATAAAATTCTAGAGGGTAGAGACCACAGTGTATTTATTTTTCAAACCTCTGTCAGACTGTAGCCCATATATGTGGTACATAGTAAGCTCTCAATGAAAACTGCTGAATAAGGGTGGAGTAGACAGTTTATTAGAGCCTTAGGAAAACAATGTATTCACTGACTTCAGATTAAGAAATCTATGAGGGATAAACATCATCATGGCTGAAAATTTTTAAATTTTATTGTCTTTTTGATGCTTTGCACCTACCTTGAGGCAACTATGATGTATTTCTGTCTGAGCATGAGCTTATTTATCAGGAGAAAATTACTATTCGTAACATTTGCAAGGCCTAACTAAAATCACAATAGGTGTGAGAATTCAATGTACCTAAGAAATCCTTCCCCTGGGGAGGATAGGCAATAAAATACTTAACATCTTTTCCAGGTCTAGATTTTAAGAAATTCAAGGTATTCTGTCACAGCCCCTATTGTCCATTTAAGACTCTGCTTGAATTCGTATTTTATTAGAGGCTGTATTTATTGCCTAGTTACAAGTAGTCTATCCATGTTCCTCTGAAAGAAAACAAAATACTCATCATAGCAACAGCAACGGGAGGTCGCCACATGCACGCTGTCCAAAAGTCCCATCTCCTTTCCTAAATACAGAAATATGTAACTTCTGATCTGGCCTTTTCCATTCATGCCTACCTCAAGATAGATGAGAACAGCAACATACTCAGTCCAGTCTCAGGTCCCCCTTTCAAACCCCCTCTCTACACACATGTGTTCTCAGGGTATTCATTTTCTCTATATCCCTCATCTTACCTAAAATTCTACTCCCAAAAACCATACCACCACACACTAGAAGTCCTTTTCCCTCTTCCTTACCTTCAAATTCCTATTTCCAATTATTTCTAGCAATCCTTAGGTTGGTCAGGAATGTCCTGCCAGAATTTTTCACCTTCCACTAAAAACCAAGAATTTCTATTCCTAAAGTGAAGCACAACTCCCAAGCAGATGATTTTTAAGTTAAAATAGTAATAATACCACTAAAAACAACCTCTACTACCACTCCATATGGCATATACTCAATCACAGTTCATAGCAAAAAAATCCCAATGCATTCTATTCTATTTTATAATAAATTTTAAAAATATCCAAGTAAATTATATTAGCTGGACATAGCAAATCCTATTATAATATTTTTCTATACTATTATATTATACTTTTTTATATAGTAATTCAAAATACTTAATATTTTAGAATAGTAGAATAAAGATATTGGCCAATTTATTAATTTATATTCATAGAAGAACACATTACTTTCTTGACACCCTGTGTTTCTCTGACATTGTTTACATCAATCTCAAAAATCACAATCTTTTCTCATCTGGCCCTTTTGTGCCGAGCATACATCAGGTCTAGAGAACTAACAGTTCAAAATGGAGAAGGCAGAAAAAGGACTTTAGGAAAAATGACTCTGGGGAGAAATCAGAGGTGATGTTATTTGATAAGTTTCACAGTGTGAGAAATTAAACTGCTAGGCATAATGTAGAGCCTCCAGTGGGAATGGGGTGTAAGGTAGTGAGTAAGAAGACATACAGATTTTTTTTTTAAAAGCTGAGCAAATAAAAAATGTGGCAATTATTAAGTTGAGGAAAAAAAAAGTACAAAGACAGGAAAAATAAACACAATTACTTCACTAAGCAATGAACAATATTTAATCTTTATAATGAAAACAATTCTTATTGACAAGTAAAAAATATGATATAACAATATTGGGAAGATAAAGGTATAGAAGGGAAGTGCAAAAGAGACAGACCCTTATTTACAACAAATAGCAAGTGAATAAAGTAATAGCGAATCAAGATATGGTAGTCTATTCAGGTTATTCAGATATACGGAGATAAATACCAGATGAAACATCTTATAGAATTAAAAGTGGCTGACTATGGGGCAGGATGAGATGGGATATAAGGGATTGATGCTATTTTGATGTATTTCATTAGCAATACTTGATTGTTAAAATTCATGTATTAATTTGATAAAAATAAAACCACATTATACAAATAAACTGACTAGCCAGGCACAGGGGCTCACACCTGTAAACCCAGCACTTTGGGAGGCTGGGGCGGGAGGATCGCTTGAGGCCAGGAGCTCGAGACCAGCCTTGGCAACATAGTGAGACCTTGTCTCTACTAAATATAGAAAAATTAGCTGGGCATGGTGGTGTGTGCCTATAGTCCCAGGCTGAGGCAGGAGGATCGCTTGAGCCCAAGAGTTTCAGGTTGCAGTGAGCTAAGATGACACCACTGCACTCTAGCCTGGGTGACAGAGTAAGACCCTGTCTCAAAAAATAAATAAATAAACTGACTAATACCCATGTTTATATAATTGGGCCTTTATGGGACCAAGACCATCTTGTAAGAAAGTAAAAAATCTTCTGAAGAGGAAGCCAATTATATCAATCACCACAGCCCTGCTAAACATTGGGAAAGAAATCAAGGCTCAGTAGTAGAGCTCCATTTGGGGAGAAAACTTAGAATTGCACATTTGGCTTTGACTTTTAAGGCATCTATGATGTTGACTCTCACCTTATGTAAATGCGAGGGAACTAAGATATAAGAAGCTCAAATGATGTACCTGTCGTACTAGTCCTAAAGAGCCACATGTTGTCATGGAGACATGAACTATAGAATGGGATGGTTAACTATGGCAATAAGCTAGACAAGGAAGGACATGTACTTTGTAATAAGGAGTTTATTTTGGCTTTTTGAATATTAAATATTTATTTATTTTATGTATTTTCTCAGTTTGATACAGGTTGAGCATCCCTAATCTGAAAATCCTAAGTCCAAAATGCTCCCAAATCTCAAACTTTTTGAAATCCAACATGACGCTTGAAGGAAATGCTCACTGAAGCATTTCAGATTTTAGATTTTCAGGTAAGGGGTGTGTACAGAGAAATAAGAAAAGGTTAATTTAAAGGGGGAAACTAAATATTCTGGGAGCCAAAAATCATGGATGTCACAGTGCTCAAAGGGGACAGTGAAAATCAAAGAGGACAACTACAGGCCCCTTGATCCAGTGGCCTCACCATGTGTAAAACACATTTTTCAGAGTAAAATATTGGAAACATTTTGTTCCACATGGGAGGCAATTTGCCTAACGCATCAACTGGTCATTTTAGCTGTGAACTTGAAAGTTTCATTATGTAGCAGTTGTCCATTTAATTAAAATGAATATTAAATATTGGTTCTAGCAATAATCCTTAGATTGTCTTATTGTTTCACTTCTATTTCCAAAGATATATCCATTTTTCTTCCTTTGTTTATAGTGTAGATATGTTTCCTCTACTAAACAAAAATCCATCATATTCTTGAATAATCTTAAAAATTAATCTTTCAAATAAACCTTGCCAAAGATTGTCTGAAAATATTAACATCCTCAAAAAATAGTATATTAAATATACATGATGTCTTCTTATAGAAATATGTTACATAACTACTGCATCAATATCGTGTCAGATGGTGGGCTTAGAACAGATATGACATTTATTGGTCTATAATTCATAAGATCCCCTTCTAGCATCTTAATAAATGGGATTCTCATTATTACTCCATCATTCTTATGAAATAGTAGTTATTTATAATGTCAGGATACACATTTTTAACACATATCCCTTCCTCTATTTCCTCAATAACTCAGCCAGGTTCAATTTTCCTATTCTGATTAAATTAAAAAGCTTCTGCACAGCCAAGGAAATACTTAACAGAGCAAATAGACAACCTACAGAATGGGAGAAAATATTCACAAGCTATACATCTGATAAAGGACTAATAATCAGAATACACAAAGAACGCAAACAAATGAGCAAGAAAAAAATCAAACGACCCCATTAAAAAGTGGGCAAAAGACATGAACAGAGGCCTCTCATAAGAAGATAGACAAATGGCCAATAAACGTATCAAAAAATGCTCAATGTCACTAATCATCAGGGAAACGCAAGTCGAAACAACAGTGACATATCACCTTACCCCAGTTAGAATGGCCTTTATTAAAAAGTCCAAAAACAATAGATGCTGGTGTGGATGCAGAGGAAAAGAACACTTATACACCGTTGGTGGGACTGCAAATTAGTACAACTTCTATGGAAAACAGTATGGAGATTCCTCAAAGAACTAAAAGTAGACCTACCATTTGATCTAGCAATCTCACTACTATTTACCCAAAGGAAAAGAAGTCATTTTATCAAAAAGACACCTGTACTTGAATGTTTATTGTGGCACAATTCACAATTGCAAAGATGTGGAATCAACCCAAATGCCCACCAATTCATGAGTGGATTAATAAAATGTGGTATATGTACACCATGGAATACTACTCAGCCATGAAGAAGGATGACTTAATGCCTTTTGCAACAATTTGGATGGAACTAGAGACCATTATCCTAAGTTAGGTATCCAAAGAATGGAAAAACAAACACCACATGTACCCACTATTAAATTGGAACTAACCAATGAGCACACATGTGCACAGAGGGCAGTAAAACTCAATGGAAATCAACCAGGGGAGAGCGGGGAGAAGGAGATGGGTGAAAACCTACCTAATGGGTACAATGAACACTATCTGGGTGACGGGCACACTTATAATGATGACTCAAGCATTATAAAAGTGATCCATGTAACCAAAAATATTTGTACCCCAGTAATACTTTGAAACAAAAAAAAAAATAATTATATTAAAGCAATGACAGAAATCTGAGGAGGGATATTTAAAAATAAAATATTATATAATCCCAACAAAGACCAAAAAGATTCCTTGCTTTGCCCTTCGGCAACCAAGAAAAGTTGAAGTCTATTTTATATCCCCAAAATAAAAAAGAGACTTGCTGGAAAGAACAGTGCTCAGTGCTTACAACCCTAGTCAGTTTATACTCTTGTTAGATCAGTCCAAATTCTAGCAGCTACAAAAATTCATTTGTTAGAGCAAGGAAAAACAAAAATCCACTTCAGGACAAAGTTATTCAAGATGAAAGAGAGATGTATTTTCAGTGAGAGAACCACCTGCTGTCAGATGATTTCTTGCTAATGTTTTTAATTCTCAAAAAGAATTTAAAAAAAAATTTTGGTAATGCGCTTGTTAAAACCACACTAAAGGTAATCAACTAGCCCTTTCAAAATATATCCCAACTTATTACAGAGTATTCTATGTAACTAAAATGTCTTTATATCCTTAGACTATCAGATATGAGTTCTTCCAGTGCATTGAAGGTCTTTTCTAAAATATTGAAATTTTCAGATATATCCCAGCAGGGTTGGGGATAGGGCCAGATTGTCCTTCCGCATTATAGTGTATATTTTTCTTTTTAATTGTGGTAAATATACGTAACATAAAATTTACCATTTTAACCATTTAAAAACGTACATACACTCTGTTCTTTTACTGTAATCTATAAGAAGAAACAAAGAGCCACAGATACATTTTAAAAGCAGCAAAAAACCAAAGCCTAGCTAGTTTATGGAACTATGAGTAATGACGCAATATTCAGGGAAGGGTTGTTAGTAATCTGAGTATTCTTTTATTTATTTAAATCTTATCCTACCAATAGCATTAAAAGTATGTAGGTAAATAGTTAACAACCAATGCTAAATTGTATGAATTCCTAAGACAATCAGGAATGTATGAGTTAGATTTCTTTGATATGAGAGATTCATAAAATTGGCACGAATAATATAGGAACATAAAATACTCTCTTCCAACCCTACTTGCTTCATGGACTTCATTGAAAATGCAGGGGGAAATAATTTTAATCTGCTTATTTTCATATCATATAGTTGTATTTTTATGGATCACCTAAAGTATACTGGAAAAAAGTCAATATTTTGGAGAATATATAGCTAAAGTCCTTTTAAAACAGATACTGAATAAACAGAAATCATGGGTAGTAAAGATGATCAAATTAGAGCATCTCCATTTATAAAAGTTAAAAGCTTTATGAAATTTAAATAATTAAAAAAAATAAAGAAGATAGAATAATGTAATAGTTACAGTACACAATCTCCGGCAAAATGGAAAGACCACTGACTTGAAAGACCTAAATTCAAATCTCAGATGCATCATTTTTTAGTTATGTATGTATGATGATTTCAGGCAGGTCAATTACCCTCCTTAAGCCCCAAGATTCCCATCTGTGAAATGAAGATAATGCCTGTATCTCCCGTACAGGGTTATAATAACATGCTTTAAGATATGTGAGTTAACTTACATGAAAATGCCTGGCCACACTGCCTGGCATCAAGTGGTTCTCAGTGAATATCTCTTTCTTACCTATTTTCTTAATAAATAGAACTTGGAGCCTTCTGTATAATTCATGGCAAAAACAAAACAACACCTTTTTCATACATATAGTTTCTTCTCTTGAATTTTTATAGAAAGATTTGTTCTAAGTAGAGATATGATTAGAGATACGCGGAAACAAAAAGAAAACATATCTTGAGAAGAGTCTAACAAGCAGCTTTCTTTGTTTCATGCTGACATGCTTTGTGGTTACAATACAGGCTTTCCAGTGAACACTGATCAAAATTAAAATTCTAGGCAGGCATTCAACTTTTATGATTATGTCCATTCTTCACTAAGCATGGGAAACAAATGGTTTACAAGTTATTTATTGAAGATATTCCCATAGTACTATTACAAAGTTCACTTCCTAAAGAGGACCTATCATTGTAATGTGTCTGAGTGAATGAAAGCTATACCAGGATCCTCACATCATACTTTAGAAATATCAGCAGAGTAATAAAATCATGTTTTTAGCAGAGGCTTTTCTGAGGTCAGTCCACAGCAATTTTGAAAAGATGCATGACAAATAAGAGGAACAGAAACCAAAAAAATTGCAAAAATGAAAAAAAATATTAATCCAAAATGATTTATGACCATATTTTCAATAAACTTAAACAGAGTAATTCACAGAAAGCATTTAGTTTAATTATAGTTTTCTTATTTGTGAATGTAAAGTTGGCACAAATGCAGTAAGCCTAATGAAAATCAGGTAGTAGTTACCTCTGTGGCCTTGGTTGATGGTTCCAGTCCAGTCATGTTTGCTACTATTAACTGATGTAAGAGTTGAACTTGAGCCACACTTAGGAAGAAGTCCAGGTTTGTGGTTATATTCACTTCCAAGGAATGGCCACACACTAAAATCTCCTGAAGAAAAAAAGGTTAACTATAGATAAAGAAACATAATAGCCTTCAGATGATAATTTATCATTCTTACTTATTTGACCTTTACTACTTTGATTAAGTCTCCTGGGATTCAAGTTCATACATTAATGAGAATAGCAAAAATGGAGCACAGCCACTTGACAGAGTTTAATGGATAAATTTCATAAATATTTATGAGGGTCTGCTATGTGTAAGACCTCGTGGTAAACACAGGGAAACTAACTGACAATAAGAATTTTTTACCTTTTCATATGCATTTGACATTTTCATACCTTAAACTATTATCATTGTTTCAATATGTAAGCAAAGATGTAATTCTGTAGCATAATCTTATTCATTAATTCAAACCAACAAATATTTAGTGAACATCTTTTAAGTGCCAGGCACTACAGTACAGTACTAGGAATACCACAAAGAATGTAAGGTTGGCCTTGAAGGGCAACCTGCTCTTGAGGAGGTTAAAATCTAGGGGAGCAGACAGATGTAAACAGGCAATTGTAGGCAGACAATTATAATCACCAAGTACTGCAGTATGAGTATTCTCCAAAGGATACACTCCAAATGATTTATAACAAAACAGAGTGCTGAAGCCAAAGATAGATAGACTAATTAATTTTACTTCTTCTTCAAACTGCTAAAATCTTGGCAGCATTAGGTAGATGTCCACAGCTTAACTGATAATGTTCTGCATAATTGAATCACTTGAACATTTATCATTCAAAAACCATTCAAAGGAAAACAAAACAACACACAAAACAAATCCAGAAGCTTCTCTTAATAAGTAGAAGTCCTGCCTCTTGTCATGAAGTGCATGTGGACAACGTTCAAATGTTTGGAAATGTCCAACAGACCTTCTCCTCATTAGTGTCATCCAATGGAATGCATTTAAGGAGACTATGACTGGTCCAAACACAAACTAAACAGCTTAAGGCAGCTTTTAATAAAGCTATAAAGAATAGCATGTCTGAAATAATTATCCTTTTTTTTGTTGTTAAATAACTGTTTCTTCCACAAGTTCCCTGTATTCACTCATTATAGTTAGAATTCTTATTTTATTCCTCAAGTAATAATGAAAAGAAAAAAAAGTATACCAATTCAGAAGTTTTTAAAAAAATTGTCACTATAACATTACCCAAAGGGATAAAAATGTGTACTAAAAATATCTTAGTTCTATTAGTGGCATACATCTTGTGAAAACTTGGAAATGAATGATCTTATACTAGTAGGTTAAATAGTATGAATTCAATTGGTAGAATCAGGCAGTATTAACTGTATTAACTACAAAAATAAGCAGTATTAACTATATAAATAAGAACAATTTCCATTTTCATAGAACTTTAGCTTTTCAGATTCCTCTTATAATTATTATTTCCTACTGATCAATTTAAACCTTGAAACAATCCGGAGGGCAACTCGGGTAGCTCTATATGAGGAAACTAAGGTATGTATAAGGATATTGATGGAACAAAGAATTTAAGTGAATGGCTTAAAATAACATCCTTTAGTACAAAGTAGAGCTTGGCCTAGAAGTATGTTTTCTAATCTCCAGCTTCATGACTCTTTCACCTGGGATTGGGGAACTTTCTACTAATGCTTTCAAATTAGAAGATGAGTTAATTAAAAAAGGATAGTATTTTATTAATACTTTGATGTATTCTTACTTTTATTTCTGATTTTCATGATGATAAGTATTTGGGAACCCAAGTAAAGAGTATTTTCAGGAAAAAAAACCCTTAATAATTCAAAATGATTATGATATTCCACTTTTGCGAGCTAAATATACACAGGAAATAGAAGGAATTCTAAAATGTGATTCCAATGTGTGAGTCTTAATCAATATTTTCATAGCAGCATTAGTATGAAAAAAAGGGCATTTTATAAGGAGTTTCATGTATTCTAAACCTATTGCATTACTAAGTAACTGCAAGATATTAGTAAATTTACTTAACCTTTATATACCTTTTATGGATATATAAAAGACCTCCCCTAACCTAACTTTCCCATAGGTTATTATAAACATCAAATTAGCTAATATATACAAAAATATTGTTTTTAAAAAACTCAGAGAAGGAATGTAAGATTTTATCAGCTTGGATTAATATTCTGATCTATACCTAATTTTTCTGAACTTTTCATAACAACTGGCTATAATTCTGTGAATGAGCAAAAAGTTTATAATGTGTTTAGTATAAAAAATTTCTATGAAGAATTTTTAAGTAATGTGAAACACATTATTACTACATTTCTATTCTAGACATGGAGGCAGCACACCATAGCAATCAGAATTGAAACTTGGATCCACCAATTAACGATGGTCAAGTTCCTTAGTATCTTTTGACCCCAATTTCCTCATCTACAAAATACGGATACTAATAGTATCTATCTCATAAGGGTACTGTGAAGACTAAATAAGGTAATCTGTATAGAACTTACTCTGTAGGGTAATCTATATGAGAACTCTTTATTATCTGTCAGTATTATTGTTATTTTCATTAGAAAGAGGTTGTAGAAGTTAGGAATGTAGAGGCTGGACCAACAGACCAGTTGGTTTCATACCCTGCTCTGCTACTTACTACTTGTGAAAATTTGGGCAAATCAGTTAGGCCCTCTATGCCTCAGTTTCCTTACCTATAAGATGGAAATAGTAGGAGTAGCTAATAGGATTATTATGAGGATTCAATAAGTCATTACACAGAAAGCAGTAACTTAACAGTACTACAAACTGCTCGATAAATATTAGCTGTGATAGTAACTATTGTTATTAATGAGCTAATTTGATGTCCTATGGTATGAAACCGTGAAAATCCCTAACATACAAAGAGGAGCTATCCCATTATATAGACCAAAACAAAATATAAATTATGTTCTAACCTCAGTATGCAAATTTTCTGGAGAAATTATTTTGGTGAAAATGATAGCAGGTGCTCCAGTTATTCGAACAGAAAAATCTGTCAAAATGGGGGTCAAAATTGCTCTCCTTTCTTGATGCCGTCGTATGCTAAAAGATAAAGTAAAACATTATTAGCCATTACATTTTCAAGGATAATTTTCATTAAATTTGTGTAAGTTTTGTAGTATAAACATGTATGACAAAATTACATTATTATTTTGAGAGTGCCTATTTGTATGTTTTATAGTCATAGTTTAACTTCAGTTCCATAAGATTTATAAAAAATAAAAAAAATCCTGAGAAATTCAGATGTAATTAAGCAATTTCATATTAGTATCATCCCAAGACCTTTCAACATAATACTTTTTCTGCTTTTAATTCTTTTTGTTCTTACAAATAGTTTCATATCTCTTTTGTTACCAACAATAATCTTAGTATTTTTGGAATAATTTTTAATTTCCTATTTTTAATATTTCTGACCTTCTATTTGACAACTACCATCTTTCTAATCTCATTAGGTTCACAAGTATATTCTCTAAATCTTTGAACTCTTTTTTAAGCTCTAAGAACCATGCGAATTCATGAATTATTACTGCCTTTACAGTCTGTTAAATGGCTTTTGTGTCTGATACAGAAAACTTCCTCAAAACAAACCCTATGATAAGTAAAGACCATTACTAGTCCCATATTACCAATAAGGAAAGGAAGTTCAAGGACTGGGCTAAGACCATTTAATGGAAACAGAGGTTCCAGAATTAGACCTGGGGGGCAAGTTGACACCCAAACAGCTTTTCACCTCAATTTGAATTCTTTACACATTGTCATATTTGATCAGTTATTTAGCACAATATTTTTACTTGACATTCAAAATTGCTAATAATTTCAAAGAAAGTACCGTATACATGGTAAAAGATGAAACTGGAAAACATTATTGAGAAACCACAGCTGTGCTAGTACAGATCTTCAAGTCCACCATCTATAGTCTTAGTTTTCATTTATAAAATAATACACCTATATGTTTTGCTAGTAAGCCATACCTCAATTTTTCCTTCAAAACATTAATTTAATATTCCTTATAAAAATGTCCTTATTATTCCACTATAAAACGATAAAGTTGAAATGAGAGAACTGGCATAAATTACCTCATAAAAAGGCCCACCTAAAATTGAAGTCTTTCTACATTGTTTTTTTATCAGAGTAGTCTGGAGACTACTATTATAATATTTTTTGTTAAACTCGCTTTATATGGTGTCTGCCAAAAAACCAAACTGGATCATCTGGTTCTATGACACATAAGTATTGAATTTCAAGAAAGTCAATTTTAAAGAATTAAGAGATCTGGTGAGTAGAGAGCAACAGGAAGAAGTATTAAAATCTGTGAATACAGAGGAAGGGTTGAGATCCTGAGAGACACCATAATTATAGCCTAATAGCTCAAATTCCATAAAATGACCAATGTGAGAAACAATGTAACATCTGATGTGCTCTCACAGGGGAGTGTTAAAATATATGATGTACTAAAAATACTTTAAAATGGAAAAGATGGCAGGGAACCAAATAAGAGCAAACATTAAATAAGTACTGATGGAAAAAAAAAGAACTGTACACATCATATATTTTTCCCCATTATGTGATGAATTAAATCAGTGATACACAGTATGAAAGATCTATGACTATAGAAGTAAAAAGAAAATTTAAATAAGTCAATAGTCCTATAAAACTATATTTTTCTGGAATATAGTACTAACTTTTCTTTTGTGATATCTCTGGTACATATTAGAGGTAATGGTAAACATTTTTTTAAAATCATTACAAGTCTTTATATTAATAGATTCAAATATTTTCAAGCATGAATTCAAAAGAAAGAAAGAAAAGAAACACCGAAGAAATCATTACAAGCAAGAATTAAATTTTGCCAATATTTTACTAGAAAATATTCTGTGGTTCAAAATTAAAAAGAGGGAACCAAAACCCAAAGTATTAACTGAGGTTGTTAATGACCTCAGGATCTTAGCACTTTAAATAAATCAAGGAAATAGATTTTTAATAGCTATATTGAGACAAGGCAAGTATTTTTAAATGAGTTGCCTACCTAGATCTGGGGCCCTTGAAGGGCCAGAAAAACACCAACCCATCAGAAACACGGAAAAACAAGAGAACTTACTGAAAAAAACAGAGATCTCCCTGGAAAATTAAAAATAATGGGAAATCTCTCATGTGTGTTAGATGGCTCTAATTTATATCACCTATGTGGCCCCTTCTGAGTTACTTATATAAAAGTAGCATCAGAACTTTGATAAGATACCCTGGGGTATCTGTCAGAAACAGATGCAGAACCTCTCTAGAAAAAAATGTCCTAAATGACAAAAAGAATTTCCAGGGACAAAGACCACTGAAGATAAGCTCCTAATTATAGATTGTTTTATATACCCCTCCAATATTTTTTTATTAGCTAGAGGAGAGTTAGTCCCCATTTTCAAATGTATTATCAAGAACTTTTGATAATGAAATTACCACATATGAACAATAAAATACATTTGTTTAAAATTATTAAAGACATATAGGGTGGAATTAAAAACGTGAGAAAAAAGCAAGGCACTATCACAAAAGGCAAAACAGGTTTGAAAAACAACCAAATAGAATTTTCAGAAATTAAAAATACGGTTAGTAAAATTAAATACATAATAGGAGGGATAAATAGCATTTTAGATACAGTTTAAGAAATAGTAAACTAGAATATAGATGAGAAAATTCCAGAATATAGTAAAATAAATTTTAAAATGAAATGTTTTAAAGAAAAATTAAGAGACATGGAGGAACGAGTCTGATTAACATTTCAAAATGAGAAAAGAGAAGGAAAGGAAATGGGAAAATATTAAAGAGATAATGGCTGAGAATTTTTCCAGAACTGATGAAATATAGGAATCCACTGATTCAGGAAACACAATGAGTCCTGGTTCAGATAAATACAATAAAATCTACAATTAGACGTATCTTTGTGAATTAGCTGATCACCCATGATGAAGAAAAGATTTTAAATTCAGCAATAGAAAACAGATTACCTACACCGTGCTTAAAGCACAGGGGGTTAGGAGAGCTGTGGAAGAAATATTTCTCTGATGTACTCTAATATAACAATGATTTAATATATCTCTACATTGTCCATATAAACAAAGAAATGGTATAATTATTTGTACTTATTATGTAATACAGAGGATTTATGCCCATAGAAACCTACACTTGTTGAAGATAACAAACTATTGACTATCATAAAGTTCTAGGCAAATAACAGGAAAATGATCATATGTATTAGCAAAAGCTCTTCTGTTAAGCTTTGGGCAGAGTAGATTGTAAACAAAGAAAAGTATAGATCTCCAAAATTGTTGTAAAGCAAGAAGACACAGGTGTATGCCATATGCACTCAAGACACCACATGTTCAGGAAGGCTGTGGTTATCTTTCTTGGGCTCAGTATATTTATGCTAAGGTTTTTCTGACCATCTGCCATACATTTTGATATGCTTTTGTGGGAAATATTAAAGGAGTTTAAGAACCATACTTCAAAAACTGCATATTATAAAAGACCAGAAGTAGAAAAAGTGGTATCAAGGTTTCAAAAATATTCTACCAAAAAGAAAGAATAAAAAATTCTAGATGGTCTAGATTATTCCTAAGTATGAAAACAGTAATATTCAAAAATATTCATTATAAAAAATATGCCATTTGGAAAATTGTTATATAAATCAATTCCTAGAGATTCCTCTTATTTTTAGATTAATGTGAGTCATAAAGATAAATAATTTGAATCCTGTAGCGACTTTAAAAATGAAATTTTAGTTACGAGTTTAAATCCATTTGGGTGTTGTTTCCCCAAGAGGAACACTATCTAACGACTTTCTAATGCAATTAAAATAAAATTCAAACGTCCTCTGACCTACAAGACCATTCATAATTTAACCCTTCTCTCCCAAAAACTCATCTCTCTTACTTCTTTCCTCCCAGCCAGGCATGATCCTTAAATGAACTAGTTCCTACTTGAGGGTCTTTGCTCTTCCTAAAACACTCTTGGCAGAAACACTTCAGGGGTATTTGAATGGATAGCTTGTTTTTTGTCATTCAGATATTAGAAGAGGCCCCCACTGAGCTCCAATCTAAGGAAATTTCCCAGTTACTCTTATCACATTATACGGTTTTATTATTTTCATAGCATGTATCACTCTGTGAAATTTAGAAACATGGACTGAGGGCCCACCATGGTGCCAGGCCCTTTACTAGGTGCTGAGACAACAATGGCAAAAATGGATACATAATGCTTATTCTCATGGAGTTCAGTTTAGCAGGAAACAAAATAATCAAAAAGTAGAATAAGTATAATAATAAGGAAAGTACAGACAGGTGTGGAAGTACTCAGTAGGAGACTTAATCTTTGATCGCAAGGTTCTGAATTTACACAAGGAATTAATTTGTAAAAACATATAAAGCATCTTGTGAACAATGTTACAAAAACTACAGTTTGAAATGAGGATTATTTTTAAGGTACATTTAAATAAAATGCCAAAACACACTTAGTTTGGCCAAATTAAATAATGTTAAAATAAAATATTCTCATTCTTTACTAAAAAAAATCCAAAACAGAAAACTTCCTCCCAAAACAAACCAAATCAAACAAAACTATGGTCAATATATTTGTGACGTAGATCTCAAGTGCTACATTTATTACAACCTCTAAAAGACAGTTTTATGAGCATATCTATATTGAAATATTAATTTAATTCAATTTTACTGAGATGTTCAATGGATAATAGCTCTGGTTACATTTTCCAATTATTTATACCTATAACCTGGGACTCCTGCATCTAATTCGACTTCATACCTTTGTCAAAGGAAAAACTTCAAAATAAACTTCATGGAAGAGGGAAAGACTAGAGGCATTGCCCAGAGTTTCTCAGAGAAGGGAGCATTCGAAATGTGTCTTGAGAACGGCCATTATTAAAAAGTCCAAAAACAATAGATGCTGGCATATACCAAATGAACAAGCATACAGTGTTGGTGGGACTGCAAATTAGTACAACCTCTATGGAAAACAGTATAGAAATTCCTCAAAGAAACAAATGTAGACTTACCATTCGACCCAGCAATCCTAGTACTGGGTATCTACCCAAAGGAAAATAAGTCATTTTACAAAAAGACATCTGCACTTTAATGTTTATTGCAGCACAATTCACAATTGCAAAGATGTGGAATCAACCTAAGCGCCTGTCAATTCACGAGTGGATTAACAAAATGTGGTGTATATATACCATGCAGTACTACTCAGCCATAAAAAGGAATGAATTAACGTCTTTTGCAGCAATTTGGATGGAACTGGAGACCATTATCCTAAGTGAAGTACCTCAGGAATGGAAAAACAAAAACCACATATACTCTGTAATAATTTAGAACTAATCAATGGGCACACATGGGCACAGAAAGAAGTAAAAGTCATTAGAAATCAAGACGGGGGAAGGTGGGGGGAGGGGCAAAAACCTACTTATTAGGTATAATGAACACTATTCGGGTGATAGGCACACTAATAGCCCTGACTTAAGCATCATAAAAACTATCTATGTAACAAAAACATTTGTACCCCCTTAATATTTTGAAATTAAAAAAAAAAAGGAAATGTGTCTTGAGGGTATAAATAGGAATCCACCAAGGGACAGAGAGTCAGGAGATTTCTTTTATTTTGTTTCACTTTATTTTCTTGGAATATGTCTTCTGTGGAATTTTTTTCCCTCTTGGGTCATTTCATTTTTAAAGCTATAATAACATGTATTGATGTATCAGGTACAGTGCTCACAGATTATGCAGCATAATGTATAAACGCTGTATGTTGTACATACGCTTTTAAGTACATTCTTGATATACTCTTGTTTGGCTCCTTTTAAAAAGAAAGTGTTTGTAGCTCTGACTTGGGCAGTGCATAGGCAATATATGTAACCAAAGTGTTTGTACCCCCATAATATTCTGAAATTTAAAAATAAAAATAAAATAAAATAAAATAAAAAGTAAGTGTTGCAGGAGGGAAACTGGCTATTTATGGCTTTGGTCAGTTGAATTTCAATGAACCAGGGCATTACCATCTATCTCATCTAGCTGTAAGTAGACTTCAAAGTAACTGAAAATACAGGTGGTTTTAAAATTTTATGGTATACTACTATGATGATTATATTCAATGAAAATATTTTCTTATCTGAGTTCCTACTGTCTGTCAGTAACTATACTAAGACATAAAAAAGAATAAGACCAGGCAAGGTCTCTTTCCTTTTATTTCTATGCCATCTTTTCCAGGTTGCCACAGGACACCCTCAGCCAATATGGAAGGAAGAAGATGCCTGCTGGCTGCTGAGGATGAAAGACCGACTGCTCCTTCCTGCTGAATTAGGATCCCTTTCCCTTCATACCCAGTTCCCAGGTACATTAAGCAGGAAGAAAAATCACATTCTTTCATGTAAAGTCATGATAATGTTTTAGGAAATTATTATAAAAATCATATAATTCATGTAAGTTTAGATCACTTTAGGCACTAATCTATGAGCTATGAGAATTAGACCAAATTCCATAATTTTGCTTAGGCATTAGCTTGACATCCTCACAAATTAATAAGATAAAAAGTGATGGTTTTCAGGTTGAAGATTTCAAACAAAGAAAACTACTTTCTTTCCACATTCCTGTTTACGATTTCAGGTGCAATTCTGGAAAAAAACTTATGTTTGTTTAATCACTAATCAAATTATGCAAGGGCTCCTTTGAGGTGTAAACATTTGGGTAATAATCTAAAAAATAAAAGTAAAAGATATCTAAAGACACATGGAATAATCATAGTCTCTCAGAAATAAGACTAGTAATATATGGTTCAGGGATACTTAACTTCCCTACTCCCCTGCCCCCAACATACAAATATAGTACATCACAATTAAAGACAAAATTTGAGTAATGTACCCAGGAGGAATGAATGAAAACCACTATAAAGATTGCCAGTTAGAAGACCTTGGAACCAATTCCACAAGTGCATAATAGGAAGGTGAAAGTGCTCCACTTATAATAGGCAACTTATACAACTGAGGCACAAGCACCAATGTCTAAAATCCACCTTAAGGAGTTGGGTCTACCTAAAAGCCAGTTGTGAGTGTCACTGTGAATATTTAGAGCTGGGAACTAAAGCTGTTTCCAGTTGTTTGTCCAGATGTCAGTGAGACTATTCCACAGCAGACTCTCCCACCTGTGGTCTAATGGGATGGGCTACTCTAAGTTAAACCAAAAAGGCAGATTTGATTTTGGAAGATGCATTATGTTTCTTGTTCTCCATCTTTATAGGAGACTGTTAGCTATCAGCATAAAAATTTGTCTATAAAATTTACTTTCTCATTCTAAAAAAAGATTACCATTTAATATTGGTCAGGGGAGGGAACAAATTATTCCTTATTGTGTCTCTTTTTATATCTTTTGAATTTTATCTAAAATATCTATTCAAAAACAAAATGGAATTATATTAAGATCTTATTTATACTTCTGTTAAGGTTAATCATCAGAACTAAGCTACATCAAATCTAAAATTTCCTGTCTTCATTTGAATCGACATCTCTTAAAACATTCACATTCACTCACTTGATTTGTTAGCTCTACCTAATCATCTAATCATTCAATCTTTCATTAATTCACTCAAGCTTTTTTAAAGTACCTATTATATGCCAAACATGTTATTACATGCTGGGTATTCAGAATCATATAAAACATGCCACACTTTCATATTTCTAGCCTCTCCATCTACTGTTTCTTTAGTTCAAAATGCTCTTTCCACCCTCCTGCTACTCATACTCTGTGGAAACAAATTCAGAAGCCATGTACTTTGTGAAACCTTCCCTGAAACCCCATCCATAGAATTAATCATTTATTTCTCTCTTTAAATTTTCTATTTTGAACCTATGTCAATTTTGCATTAATTTATTGTTTTGTTTATGTCTGTGCCTGTGATCTCCTATGTGCATGGAATGTGTTTATCCTGATTTGGATGTGGTTCTTCTGTAAGTGTAAGTATCCCATATTTGTCTATCATAGCATTTTCCACATGCACTCTAATGGTTAATTAACTATTCTGTGTCTTTGATTGGATGCTAAGCTCCTTAAAGGATAGGAATACATTAGAAATTATTTCATTTTGTTTCTCCCGTATGAAAGACCTTCAATGGCATAGATTGGACATTCAAGAGTCTTTGTTAATTTTTGACAAGGGTAACAAGATCATCCAATGGGGAAAGAACAGTCTCTTTAACAAATGATGCCAGGACAACTGGATATTCACATGTAACAGGATGAAACTGGACTTTTACCTCATACCATATACCAAAAAACTCCATAAAAAAACCCACAAAAACTCAAAATGGATCAATGACCTAAATACAAGAGCTAAAACTACAAAACTCTTAGAATGAAGATCCAGCATTAACTCTTTTTGTCCTTGGATTTGGTAATGGATTCTTAGATATAAGAAACACCAAAAGCATGAGCAACAAAAGAAAAAATACATCAATTAAACTTCATCAAAATCAAAAACCGGTACATCAAAAGACATTATCAATAAAATGAAAAGATCATTTCTAAATCCTGTACCGATAAGGATACAGTATCCAGGATAAAGAACTCTTACAACTTATCAACAAAAGAACAAACAACTCAATTAAAAAAGGGCCAGAAGACTTAAGTAAACATTTCTCCAAAGAAAATATACAAATAGCCAACAATTACATGAAAAGCTGCTCAACATCATTTATCCTTATGGGAATGTAAAACAAAACCACAGTGAGGTACCACCTCACACCCAGTAGGGTGGTGTTAGTTTAAAAAAAGTAAGAAAGGAGAATAAGTGTTGGCAAGAATGTGGAGAAATGGAACCGTCAAACATTGCTGATGAGGATACAAAATGGTTCAGCCATCACGGAAAAGAGCTTGTCAGTTCCTCAAAAGGTTGAATGTAAAATTACCATATGACCCTGTAATTCTACTCCTGGGTGTATATCCAAATACTTGAAAACAGGTACTTGAACAGGTATACCAATGTCCATAGCAACATTATTCACAAATGTTGAAAAGGTAGAAGCAGCCCAAATGTCTGTCGATGGATGAATAGATGGACAAATTGTGGCACACAGATGCTGCTTGATTTACGATGGGATTACATCCCTATAAACCCATCATAAGTTGAAAATATCTTAAGTCAAGAGTGCATTTAATAAACCTAACCTTCCGAACATCACAGCTTAGCCTAGTCTACCTTAAACGTGCTCAGAACCCTTACATTAGCCTACACTTGTGTAAAATCATTGAATACAAAGCCTATTTTATAATAAAGTGTTGAATATTTCATGTGATTTATTGAATACTATACTGAAAGCAAAAAGCAGAATGGCTGTACAGGTACTCAAAGTACAGTTTCTACTGAATGCATTATTGCTATGACAACACCATAAAGTTGAAAAATCTTAAGTTGAACCAATGTTAGTCAGGGACCGTCTGTATACATACAGTAGAATGAATATTATTAGGCCATAAAAAAGAATGAAGTACTGATACATGCTACAACGTGGATGAACCTACAAAACATGCTAAGTGAAGGAAGCCAGATATAAACGATCACATACTGTATGATTCTAGTTATATGAAATATACATAATAGATAAATACATAAAGACAGGATGCAGATTGGTCATTACCTGGAGCTGGGAGGAGGGAGAATAATAGAGAAAAACTGCTTAACAGGTAACAGGTTTGACTTTGAAGTGAAGAAAATGTTTTGGAACTAGATGGAGGTGGTAATTGCACAATACTGTGAGTATACTAAATGTTCACCTTAAATGGTATAACACAATTTTACGGTATGTAAATTGTATTTCAATAAATTATTAAAACACACACACAAGGTATTTGTTAAATGAATTAAAGAATGAATAGGAGAGATATAATTAAGGCTAAGTGGCCATAACGTTTCCTAGGAAAATAAGGTCACCTTCTTTGATGACAGAATTTGTGATTATTTTTTAAAGACATGATAACCTGTAAGTTTTGCAAGCAAGCACCTCCTAAATCTGAAAACTGCGTGAAGAAGAAGAAGGATAGGACTTGATGCTGGTTGATGTAATAGTTAGAGATTATGATTGGTGTAGCTAATGCTGTGATGTGCCACCCAGATCCTCTCTTCATGACAAAAATACTCATTCTCCAGCTGCTGGGCAAGTTGCCTGTTGATGGCTCTGTAATTGCATCCCTCTGCTGAAATTTACCTTGGCAGACTGTGTGTGCTGCTTCACCCAAATTTACACCTCTCCTCAGGGGCACATTTAATCACTTTTCAGTGAAGGACTACAATAATACATTTTATATTATGGCAATACTATGTACTAGGGATAAATCAATGAACAGGATGGTAAGGATCTCTGCCTCAGGACTCAGACAAGTATACAGATAATTAGAATAAAATATGCTAAGTGATATGATAGGAACACACACAACTGAGACCTAACTTGGTCTTGTGACAGGCTCAGGGAAGACTTCCTGGAAAGCATGATGTCTACTCTGAGACTGGATAAATGACAGGAATTAGACAAGTGAAAAGGGTGGGTTAAGACAGTTGCAGGTAAAGAGAAGATCATATACAAAAGCCTATGAAGAAGAAGGGCCTTATAAGCCATGCTAAGGAGTATAAACTACATTTTACTATTTGGTTTTAGATAAATTATTTATCTTGTCTAGGCTTGTTTCTTCATGAATAATCAGGGAAAATAACTTTCACAATAATGCTACTAGGTAAGAACTGTTAAGTTAAATAAGGAAGGTTAAGTGATAAACATTGTATAATCCATTATTAATGCTGACATTATTATTATTGCCAAGACATGGACAAATACAGCATCGGTGGTAAAGGGGCAGAACCAAAGCAATCAGCATTGCAAAAGGCAAACAAAAAAGTCTGCACAAGATGTTTTAAAGAAATTCAATCAACAAACCACCATGGTGTGTTATAAGCAACAGATGTTACTGATTCAATCTTATAAGTAGAAAAACAGATGAAAAATAATTAACACTGTCTTAAAATCATAAAGACCTCCAGTTTTGCAATATAAAAAGTAGCTTTAATGCCTAGTACCTTCTTTCTAGCAAACAATTCTACTTATCTCTCTGTTGAGAACCACGAATAGCCTAGGTAAAATGGCAGTGGCTCTCTATAAATCTTAACAGTTCACATTCAGGACTAATTGCTTTAAAAATGTTCTCTGTGAACATAGACGCTTTTAGTTAAACTGGATGGAAAAAAACTCAGAGCCAGAAACTCTTCTTTTTCCCTGTATTCTAACTTAAATATAACTTCACACAGTATTTGTTACTTTTCTCCTCTTATTATCAGTAAGATAGTAAGTTAAATACAAATAAGCTGAAGATAAATAAGTAGGCCAGGCACGATGGCTCATGACTGTTAATCCCAGCACTTTGGGAGGTACAGGCAGAAGGATTGCTTGAGGCTAGAAGTTCGAGATCAGCCTGGGCAACATAGCAAGACCTTGTCTCTACAAAAAAATAAAATAATTAGCTGGGTGTGGTGGTGCATGCCTGTAGTCCCAGCTACTCAGGAGGATACTGCAGGGAGATGGCTTGAGCCCAGGAGTTTGAGGCTGCAAATTGCACCACTGCATTCCAGCCTGAGCAACAGAGACCTTGTCTCAAAAAAAAAAAAAAAAAAAAAGATAAATAAGTAAAATAATTGAGCCCAAATACAATAGATTTCAAGAGAAAATGTGAATATATCCTTTAGCCCAAAGTGGATTCTTTCATTAAAAAGCAAGATTTAAAAAAAAAAATGCTGACACAACCCTAAATTTGTTATAATTACAGTGTAACACCAGTAGGACTAGCAGGTTTCCAAGCAAAATCATCAGCTACAATTACAAAATAAATTTTACGTTTGTAATGAAAAGCAGAAGCAATATCAAAACACTTAGGTCGGATATGCTAAAGATTGTATCACCAACTGTTCTTCTGGCAATGAAGTATTAGAAAGTGTGAAGTTTCTCAATCATTTCCTACCTGCTGGCCATATTCCACTCAAGGGCTGGATTTTGGGAATTCCTTTCACTCTCTGTTAGCACCCCTCCTGTACCACTTTCCTTCTCTGGTTTTAGTTGACCCCATTGTGCAGTACCAATATTGATGGATTGCAGATCTATTTGGTATTGTCTATCTTCAATTTCTGATCCAGGATCTCGAAGAATTCCTAAATTCAAGGCTCTCCTGTAAAGGCAGTGAAAAAAAGGAAACAGACAATATAAACACTCTATGTTTATTTTGTTCACTAATATAGTATCATTACCACTTTTTCTTTGGATTACTGATGAATAAACTAGGTTAATGATGTCTATGAGACAGGTTTTAGAAAGCTACCATACATTATGACTTGAAAAATGTATCCAAAACTTACCACTTATAGTAATCTACACTATAATGATTTCTTACATTATTCCTGTCACTGTACTCTTTTTCTAAGTACTTTCGCATTCACGATTTCAATCCCTGAGATGCTGTGAGGTTCTATTATTGCGTCCATTTTTACCAAAGAGAAAACAATTCATAGAGGCTGAAAGATAGCCCAAGTTACAAAGCTAGTATGTGACAAAACCACAACTTAAATTCAGGGTTTTTTTTTTTCCCCTCAAAATTCTTTCCAACACGAATCATCTACCTTCTCCAGCACTATGATTTTCCATCAGGAAAGGCGATGGAGCCTTGTTAATCTATTTCACTCCCTCAACTCTTGCTCTTTGTTCTTTATATAACCCAATTGTCATACAGACTAAATTGCTGAGAAAACTACAAGGTCACTGATGTAGAATAACATTGAGGTTTACTGTCCTATATAGAGTTGGAACATACAACTTTGACCTTATTGGGTCCATTGCTAAGCAATGGATAAAATTATCTGTAGCTTAAAGCTAAATTAAAGGAAGTAAATATTTAAAATTTTCCATGAAGGTTTCAGAATAAAAATAGCAAGGCAGTATGGTAAGTTGGGAAGAACAGGGATCGAGAGCCAGAGAAACCTTAAGTTTGCCTGAGTTTGAGAATTTTTCTTACATTATATTAAGTTTTATTGGTTCAGAAAAGCTTTAAAGTGAGTAATCAAAAGGAAAGTAATATTTGGACCCTATGAAAGTTTTTATCATCAGAAAAGTTGAAATAACATAGAGGATAAAAATAGTTTTACTAGTAGAGATACTGAAAAAAGCTTCAATTATATTCATTAGGAAAAACAATTAAATTAATTACATCAATTGAACACTAATGAAACTATTAATTACAGGGGGTGGTAGAGGGAGTGCTAGGTCCTATTGTGAAAAGTACAGAAAAAAAGGTAAAAGTCTGATTAAGTCTATGCCTTGGTTGGCTAAGCAAGCAGTGGAGGTCAGCCCACACACTCCCAGAGGCTGTTCAAATGATAATGGATAGTGAATGACTACTCAGACTCAAGATGGTAGGTGTCTGTGCCGGCTGCTCAGGACTGGAGATGGTAGGCAATGGGCCAGGCAAGGTAAGGGCTGACATTAATGAATTCTAGCAAAGAGAAGAGCAGGGAGGGGACAGGACTTGAACGAGCAGGCAGTTCAGGTAGTGAGATGTCAGATGGAGTTACTAATAGGGGAAGGAGGAAATAAATGGGTACTGGTCAACAAGCCATAGCAGGACCCAGAGAAACCGAGAAGGGTGAATTCTCACAATTCTTAAGGTAAGAGCTGAACCTGGTTTTCTTTTTCTCTTTTCTAACTTAGAAAAATTAGTCTAGGAATGCACATGCAAGGAAAGATGACCTAAAGTTTTACACGAACCCAAGAACTGCACTAGAAATAGGGCACACAAAATGGGTCATGAACCCTTTCAATTTGCTGTTAGGGTAAAGAGAAAAGGAATGAAAGGGGGTAGAGGTGGAAAGGAGTAACATTTTGAGAGCCCCTCTGTGGTAGAATGCTCTGGTTTCATTTGAATACTGGTATAATTCTGCTAATTCTTAAAAGGCCCAGCTCAGACACCACTTTTTCTATGAAGCCTTTCTTGACCACCCTTTCTCCAAACTCCCTCCTCCCAAATCTGTGTTCTTAAGGTTTCTCTATTCTTGTAAATACAATAACATCACAATGACTTACCAGTCTTCCCCAATATACCATAAATTTCTTGCGGTCAGGAACTACCTATCCTATCTAGCAATCAGTACACACTGTTCAAATTCACTGATTTGAACTGACACAAATTTTTACAAATCTCAAGTAGAGAACCTATCTGTCCACAGCAATAAGAACACAGTCTTTAAACAGCTTTTTCTTCAGGTCCACCTAAATTCTGACAGTCAGTAAATATTGTGGGCAGTTGATGGCCTAGCCTATTTCCCTAGATTATTACTCCCCATATAAAAGTTACATTGCTTATTTTAAAACAGCCAATATTCTGTACATTTTAAATAAACTCCCTAAACATTTTTAAGGTGAACTAAAGTACTTTTAATAATCCCTTTAAAGGAAGAAAGAAATGTATGAAAATAAAATTAGTGCTTCCTGATTCAACCAGCAGAGACGGAAAAAAAAATAGTGCTATATTAAAAGACAAACCAAGCTAGCCCGGCATTAACATCAGTCTTTCTATTTCCTTTGCACATGGAGAAACTGTGTAATCACAAGACTACAACCCCCAAAACATGCTGAGTTTCACTGAGTTTTTCGTTCATGTAGGCTTGAAATTCCCCATGTTTTGTCTTGGCCTTAAATTAAGCCAAATTCCTTCTATCATCCATTTGTCGAAAACATGATTTCCCACAGGTTCATCTTCCCTATGCAAAAATAGTTGGCATATTGAACAATAGCCAGATACTTGTAAACATGTTAATTTCCAAATTTCAAACTTTCTAAGGATGAGGGTTAGGGATTTTATATTTTATTGCTTGCTTTTGAAATTATATGTTTGACATATTGACATACATTTGACATATTTGAATTGAAAAAGTTCAAAGTAATTTATATTTGAGTATATGAAACCAACTTAAAAATTAATTGCAAAACCATCCACATCTGAGTTGTAAAATTTGGATAAACACTTGATTCATGTGAATTTTGGTCTCAGACTTTCCAATGATCATGAGCTTTAAGAAATTATTTAACTTCTCTGTGCTTTAGCTATTTTGATATTGGGACGATTATAAAGATAAATAAAATATATGTGATTGAAAATTAAACTATTCATAAAGAAGTATATTATAAATTTATATGATTCTGAATGAATTGCACATCTAAACACCAACTAATCACAGATGCACAGCCATCAAGATAAAACAAAGTCCACTTCTCTATGGACAAACTAAAATGAAAACTATAAAGATAATTTTTTTAAAACATTTCCAGTGTCACCTGTTTCTGAATATGGCATATTAGAAACTCTGAATGAACTTCCTGGCTCAAACAACTAAGATGCTTGAAAAAAAATTTAAAGTATTTTTTCAAACACATCCCAGAGCTGACACCAAATAACAGAAGCTGCAAAGTCTCCCAAATAAAGTGAAACCAGGAACTCTGATATAAGCACCTGCCAAAGCCAGCTTTTACTCTAAGGGTTTATGTTAAATCCTACAGACACTGATTTTCTGCTCTGTTAACTGCACAGGAGGAGATGAAGGTTAAAGCTCACACAAGTGATGAATCTGTTTAATAGGATACCCTTCACATAAAGCTGGAGTTACCAAGGGTCACCAGCAGTGAAAGGGTGAATTAGAAACATCCATTCTAGGGAGCTTTGTGGTGATGGAACAGCTCTGTATCTTGATTGTGATGGTGGTTACGTGGATCTACACATGTGACAAAATTGCATAGAACAATACACACATAAACACAAATAAGTGCATATATAATTGGTGAAATCTGAATATGGTTGTGTATTCATTGTACCAACATCAATTTCCTGGTCTTGATATTGTACTATGGTTATGCAAAAAGTTACCAATGAGGGAAAATAGGTGAAGAACACACAGGACTTCCAAATATATATATATATTTTTTTATATATATAAATATATATATATATTTTTTTGGCAATTCCCCATGAATCTATAAGTATTTCAAAATAAAATTGAAAAAAGAAAAAAGTTCTCCTAATCCCCATGTAGAAAGGGGATGAGGTAACTTGCCAGCTTACCTGTCTTGACCTTACCAATAGGTGAAGAGACAAAAACAAAAAAACAAAACCCCAAAATTAAAAAAGACAAAAAACAACTCTTCAAGATTTTACAATCATAAGCCAGCACTTGGGGGTCTGAGTATCAAATATGGTATGAAAAAAATTTCAATCTGAAAAGGCTTTCCCCATGTAGATAGTGCTACCAGATGACAGGCAAAGGTAAAAGCAAATTTTCTTGGGATGAACTCAGTTTCAACTCAAAGGACTTCACAGATCAGATTCCAAGTAAAATAAGACACTCAGACAAATTCCCAATTCACACAAAACAATAAGGTACCTTGAGACACAGCAGAAGCAATGGGCAGAAGAAACAGACCCTCAAAGACCTCAAAAAAGTGGATTAGCAGACATGAAATATAAAAGAATTATTTAAAAAGTAAAAAAGCATCTTCAAAATATGAGCAAGGAATAAGATCTTAACAAAAACCAGGTCAAACTACAGATGAGAATGGAATTACTTAAATTTAAAACTCAAGCAGATTAAACCCAACTGAAGTGATAGTGAATTAAAAGAAAGATTCAAGGAAATCCAGAATATAATCCAAAGAGACAAAGAAATATTATAGATGAAAGAGGGTTAAGATTCATAGAGAATAAAGGGAGGAAGCCTAAAAAAAAATGCTCAATTGGAATTTGAGAAAGATAATACAGAGAATATGGAAGAGGCATTATTTGAAGAGGTAATATCTGAGAATTATTCCACAATTGTTGAAAAATGCCAAACCTCAAATCCAGGCAGCTGAAAGAACTCCAAGTAATGATAAGGAAGATGTTGGTAAATGTATGGATAAATCGAAATAAATATTATATTTAAATCAATAATAATAATGATGTATAAATTGTGAGGAGAAAACAGGCTAAAAATAAGATGCTGGAAAGTAATACTATAAAAATTAGGGGACCAGGTAATTTGAGGAAAAGTGTTCTAAGCTTCTTGCTGGGGAGGAAGGTAAAGATATTGATTACCTTCAGACTTTTGTTAAGTATACATGTTAAAATGGCTAAAATAGACATGAAATAATACACCACTAAATATTAGCCACTGCAATAATAGACATGGAACATATAACTTCCAAATAGAGTAAAAATCAGAATGTAAGAAGAGAAAAACAAAGTTGTACAAATAGAATGCACATAAGAAAATATACATAAATCCAAACATAACAATAATCAGAGTAAATATAAATAATTTGAACTCTCTAGCTAAAAGATTAAAAAATGTTAGATTAGATTAAATAAATCATAGTTATATTCTGTTTCTTATGAGACATACATAAAACATTAGAGCACAGGAAGAGTCAACAAATGGAAAAATATATACTAGGCAAACACCAAAAGAAAGCTGAAGTAGTCATACTGACATTACACAACATAGACTTTAACTATATTTAAAAATAGAGTTACCACCTGAAGATAAAAGATTCCATACATCTAGAGGTTAAGACAATTCTAAATTTATTTGTAAAAATAACCTCAAAACATCTAAAAGAAAAACTGATAGCTCTAACAAGGAGACATTGACAAATATATCATCCATTGTGGAAAATATTAACTCATTAAGCAGATAAGGAAAAAAACTTGAAAATTTGAAAATCATAATTTATTTGATGAAATGGACACTTACAGAACACACTATCCAACACATAAAAAACATATTTTTTTCTTTTTTTTAATTTCAGAATATTATGGGGGTAGAAATGTTTTGGTTACATGGATTGCTTTTGTACCGCTTGAGTCAAAGTTCTAAGTGTGCCTATCACCCAGATAGTACCTGTTAGGTATGATTTCACCCATCTCCTCCTCCATCTCCCACCTGCATGATTTCTGTTGAGTTTTCCTTCCATCTGTGCACATGAGTGCTGACTGGTTAGTTCCAATTTAATACTGAGTACACGTGGTGTTTTTTTTTCCATTCTTGAGATACTTCACTTGGGAGGATGGTCTCCAGTTCCATCCAGATTGTGGCAAAAGGTATTAATTCATTTTTTTATGACTGACTAGTACTCCATGGTGTATATATACCACATTTTATTAACCCACTCATGAATTGATGGGCACTTGGGTTGATTCCACATCTTTGCAACTGTGAATTGTGCTGCAATAAACATTCAAGTGCAAGTGTCTTTTTGGAAAAAATGATTTATTTTCCTTTGGGTAAATACCCCTAGTAGGACTGCTGGATCAAATGGTAGGTGTACTTTTAGTTCTTTGAGGAATCTCCATATTATTTTCCATAGAGGTTGCACTAATTTGTAGTCCCACCAACAGTGTATAAATGTTCCTTTCTCTCCACATCCATGCCAGCATCTACAGTTTTGAGACTTTTTGATAAAAGCCATTCTCACTGGGGTTAGGTGATATCTCATTGTGGTTTTTATTTGCATTTCTCTGACGATTAGTGACCTTGAGCATTTTTTCATATGTTCATTGGCCATTAGTCTATCTGCTTTTGAAAAGCTTCTGTTCATGTCTTTTGCCCACTTTTTAATGGGGTTGTTTGTTTTCTTCTTGCTGATTCTTGAGATCTTTGTAGATTCTGGCTATTAACCCTTTACTGGATGTATAGCATGCAAGTATTTTCTCCTATTCTCTAGGTTGTCTATTTGCTCTGTTGATTGTTTCCTTGGCTGTGACAAATCAAGTCCCATTTATTTATTTTTGTTGTTGCTGTGATTGCCATTGGGGTCTTTTCATAAATTCTTTGCCTAGGCCTACATCTAGAAGAGTTTTTCCAACATTTTCTTCTAGAATTCTTATTGTTTCTTGTCTTACATTTAAGTCTGTTATCCATCTTGTATTAATTTTTGTGAGTGGTGAGAGATATGGATCCTGTTTCAATCTTCTACATGTGGCTATCCAATTTTCCCAGCACCATTTATTGAATAGGGATTCTTTTCCCCGGTGTATATTGCTTTCTACTTTGTCAAAGATCAGATGGCAATATGTGGATGGTTTTATATCTGGGTTCTCTGTTCTGTTCCATTGGTCTGTCTCTATTTTTGTGCCAGAACCACACTGATTTGGTTACTATAGCTTTGTAGTATAGCTTAAAGTCTGGTAAAGTGATGCCTCCAGATTTGTTCCACATTTGCATACCCTTCATTTCCTTCTCTTGCCTGATTGCTTTGGCTAGAACTTCCAGCACTATGTTGAATAGAAGTGGTGACAGTGGGCATCCTTGTCTTGTTCCAGTTCTGAGTGGGAATGCGTTAAACTTTTGCCCATTCAGTGTGATGTTGGCTGTGGGTTTGTCACATATGGCTTTTATAATTTTGAGATATATTCCATTTATGCCTATTTTTTTGAGTTTTCATCATAAAAGGCTACTGAATTTTGTCAAATGCTTTTTCTGCATCAACTGAGATGATCATATGATCTTTGTTTTTGCTTCTGTTTATGTGGTGAATCACAATTATGGATTTATGTATGCTGAACCATCCTTGCATTCCTGGGGTGAAGCCCACTTGGTTGTGGTGGATTATTTTTTTGATGTGCTGCTGAATTCAGCTTGGTAGAATTTTATCGAGGATTTTTGCATCTATATTCATAACAGATACTGGTCTATAGTTTTCTTTTTTGGTTGTGTCCTCTCCTGGCTTCTTAAGCACACAGAACATTTATAAAAACTGACTACCTGCTAGACCATAAAGCTAGCCTCAACACATTTCACTGAATTAATATCATATAGACTATATCCTCTGAGAGAATTATAATACATTTAGATATTTTATTAAAGAAGAGAACTCAAAAAAACTGCCTTTGGAAATTTAAAAGCAAATTTCTAAATCAGTCACTCATTGGTCAAAAAATTCATAATAAAAATTAAGAAATACTTAAAAGCAAAATGTTATGCATTAAACGTTGTGGGATGTAGTTAAAGTGGCACTTAGAGGAAAATTTATTGTCTAAAATGCTAGTTTTAGCAAAGAAAAAAGGCTCAAAATTAATAAGCTAAACATAAAGGGCAGAATGAACAAAAAAAAAAGAGGGAAGGGTATAGAGCAGAAATTATGAAATAAAAAAGAGAGAAGATCAACAAAGCCAAAAATAGACAAACTTTCAGCATTCAAGAAAAAAAAAGATAAAGATAGAAGGCCAAATAAACTATTTATAATGAAAAAGGAAACATAACTATGATGCTGTGGAGATCAAACAGATCTACAATAAGTGGATATGAGGAAGATTTACAAAGATTTTACAACTTACCATGAAAAAAAAATCTCTCCTCATCACCAGTGTCCCCAGAAAATATTTCTTATTCTTTTCACCATAGGATTAATACAAAGGTTGTCCTCTCATTTCTTTCACCAAATATAATGTTACTTTTCCTTATACAGTCCCTTTCTACATGAAAATGACTATTTTAAAACTATACCCTAACAATATAAGACTGCTGCTAATTTAGTAAGTGGTGGAAAGCAACCAAGTTCTTCCCTATGCCTAGCCTTAGTCAGGAATGTCAAAACTATACCCTCCTCTCAAAGCAGCCCTTTCTCCAAACCTAACTTGCATTCATGTGTTTAACAGATAAATATGTCACTGTATGCTAAGTCTTTTTATAGGCCCTAAAAATACCAGGTCTCTGCCCTCATACAGCTTACAGTGTAGTGGAGGATTTAGAAACAATCATGAAACAGTTAATGCCACAAAAGTTTAGGTATAGAATGCAATTGGAAGCACATAGAAAGGACATTTGACCTAGACTTGGGAAGCCCAGAAAGAGGAAGGCAGTGTTTAAATTAGTTCAAAAAAGCCCAGTCATCTCATTTCATGCAATGAACAAAGTACCCCGCCCAAAGGAAACAACAGGATCAAAGTCCCAATGGTGTGAGAGAATAACACACCCAGAAACTTTGAAGAGGCTCTGAGTGGTGGGCATGGAGAGAGGCAGGGAAGGAAGCAATGCCATAAGGCAATGGAGTCTTCAAGCCAAAGGCAGGCCCTCCTTTATAAAGTGTCAGGGATCTGTACTAGGTCCAGCCTTTGGGAGTGAAGAGGTGTGGCCCACAGGTTGGGCTCACCTTTGTAAATTGGCATTTTCTCCCCTGCCAAATAGGTTATATAAATTATATAGCAGCACAGTAGTCAGGAGCAGAGAAAAACCTGGGTTTCAGTCTTAATTATGAAAATTAAGTGAGATAATATATAAAGAGCCTGGCACAAAAGTCATCATGTCATAAAAATTTCAGTGTGTTAGAAAAAGTATCATCGTATTTTGAATCTTTCCTCAGCCTCTGTATAAAATGTTAAACAGAAGTAAAATGATGCCAGGCACAGTGGCTCATGACTGTAATCTCACACTTTGGAAGGCTTGAGGTCAGGAGTTCGAGACTAGCCTGAGCCAAGAGTGAGACCCTGTCTCTACAAAGAATAGAAAAATTAGCCGGGCGTGGTAGCGTGTACCTGTAGTCCTAGCTACTCGCGAGGCTGAGGCAGGAGTATTGCTCAAGTCCAGAAGTTTGAGGTTACAGTGAGCCACTACTGCACTCTAGCCTGGGAAACAGAGCAAGACTCAAAACAAAACAAAACAAAACAAAAAAAACCACAAAAAAACCTTACAACAACAACAACAACAACAACAAAACCCAGAAGTAAAATGACTAGAAAGTGAGAGAAAGTGAGAGGAAGATAGACTTATCCGGATAAAGCATATATTAGGATTCTGAAAAAAAAAACAAAAACTGAGCAGAGAATACCTCTGACCCTCAATTTAATAAATCAAACCCAACGAATTCTACTCACATTCTCTAATTTGATCTGTTTCATCAAACTAAAAACATTTTAATACCATGCTGGTTAGTATGCAATAAACCCCTTACTTTCTAAGCCAAAAAAAATTTATTGTGGAAAATTTAGGCCAATTAAAAATATACTTTTACCTTTAAAATACACAGTTTGTTCAACCATTTCTTAGCCTCCTGAGATACCAGAACCAGGAAACATCAATGTATTTCCTATGCAGGCAGTTTCCCAAGTATAAAATTAAAGTTTATATTATAAATTATAAAGGTAGGCCTTTTGGCTTATTAGTTTTGGTTAACATAAAGATTATATTTTAAAGAATTAGCAAATACATATTGTAGCAAATAATGTACAAACATTACAAGTTTGGTTTGATTTTTCTCTGATAACAATAAATACAGGATAGTTTTTTTTCACACTTAGAAAATAAAAATCTAACTTTTCTTTCTTTTTTTTCATATAATCCCCATGACTTATTTTCAATTCTTTATAGCTACAGAAAACATACTCTTAATACAGTGACTTACTTTATTTTCTGAAAAATACTTGAGGATTTTTTCTCAAGTTGAAACAGTAGCTAATCTTAATTCTTTAAAGTATAAAATATGCTCCTATTTTGTTGTATACATACTTAAAACCAGTTGCATTATAGAATATTCAAATAATTTTGCTTTGTTTTTCAATACTAAATTAAGAAAACATATTTAAAATGTTTTCAAATACCATACATTAACTTTTTAAAATTTTTATTTTTGATTGACAAATCATAATTATATACATTTATGAGGTACACTAACTTTTATTAAGCACTATTAGAGCAAAATATCTTCTGACATATTTCATATCTCATCGTACACTAGATTTTTAAAAAGATACAAATACATAAATAGTTATGGGCATAAGATTAAAAAATAATTTATTTTTATTTTTTCAAAGGTTGGAAATTATTTTACAATTTTACAACTTTTAAAACACTATTTTCCCTAAGCAAAAAAATCTTTATAACTTAAAAATAGACTGGCAGGAGTGAAAAACAATCTGATTACACTGCCAAAAATAAAAGAATATTTTATTCAAGAGAGCTTTGATTTAGTGCCTCAAGTTTTCACAGCACAAGAAACAACTGCAGAATAATTAGAGCAAAGAATTCTAATAGAATGATACTTTACTAGGGAACTAACTCAGTGAGGACCAGAATGCCTAATATTAACAACGTATGCCTTAAAAAATACAATGTAAATACCTTATAATAAAGAAGTCTTTATTATTGTTTCATTTCCTAATTAAATTTTTCCTAGAAATGTTTGCTATCATAAATAGGAATTACATCTTCTTGTCTCAAATTCACATACTTCCATACGCTCTGTGAACTTTGCTCCCTCTCCTTATTGCAGCCTTTAAAACCTTTTAGCAATTCAAATCAGGAATGGGGGTGAGTCAAGATGCCCATAACTTCCTTACCCTTAACACAAAAAACTGCTTTATTGGCTAAAATGTAGGAGTTATAATTGTAATTGCTTTGCCCTTCCGAAACTCTTCTCCCATACCATTTGAACTGTTCGGCAGGTGGTGTAGGAGGATAAACTAAAGTCTGCAATAGTTGGTCAATAATGTAATCATAGGAACCAAAGAAGACTTTAAGTATATAACAGGAAACATAGCTTTAATGTTTTCCTTTTTAAATTGATTTAGTCTGGGTCAGGCCTTTTGTATGTTTACATAAGGAACAGCTCATGTTGAACCATTTACTGCTCACTGCTGAATAGGCATATCTCGGGAATTCATTGTAAAGAAGTAAAATTCATTCACTTATAGCTCAATCGAGATCTACAAAATGTTAAATAAGCCAGAAAATAGGAATGTAAAAAGAAGTAAAACTTTATGTCTTGATTAAATTAAATGTCCACATATTTATCCTCAAGACTCTGTAAGTGACAGTAAATTTGAGAGTAAAATGGGGAATATTATTAATATCATGGTTGACTGTCAGGCTGAAACCAAAGCTGAGTTCCATGACTTAGGGCAGGGGTTCTCATCTTAAGAGTGTAGGAGAATCATCTAGGGAACTTGTTAAAAATGTTAAGTATCCACCTCTAGAAATTATGATTCAGCCGGTCTGAACTAGAGTTGAGGAATACTCCCTCTCCCTTCTCTCTTTTTTTATCTAAACTAGGATCCCTATTGATTCCACAAATCCCACTCTGATACTTGGAGCATCACATCTCTTTGATTTCAACATTACATCTCTGCTATCTGAACTGAGGTGAGCAGGGAAAAGGACCAACAAATCTACAGCTATTTCATTTATAAAACAGACAATATTTGCCCTGCCTCCTTCACTGAGCTATTTAGAGGAAACATCTCTTCTCTTCTTCAAGGCTAAGGTTTCTGTTAATTCGCTCCACCCTTGAAGGCTGGGTTATGTCCTTTTTCTCACCCTCATGTACATGGTACTCAGAACAGGGTTTGGCACGTGGTAGGCTTTTAATACATGAAAACTGAATAATAACAAATATTCTTCTTTATTCCCTTTACTTCCCATGGGGATTTTACTCAATCACTTTTTCTCTCCTGTACCTTTTACCCTTCTGGCTAAAAACATGCTCAAGTTATTCTCTTTGTAAAAGAGACAGATGGACAAACTCTCTCCCTGAGACCCTACATTCCCCCAGCTACTACCACTCCCTCTCTCACATTACCTTTTAGCCAGAAACGTATTTTTCTCTCAGTATTTCCATTTCCTCACCATTTATTTTCTCCTCTAACCAAGAACAAGCAGGTATCATCCCTACCTCTCCTCTGAAATTTTCCTGGAAGAGATCCCCAACTGATCTAATTACTGGATCCATGGGCAATTTTCAGTCATTAACAGACTTTTCTGAACATGTGACAATTCAAAATGGCAATGTAGCATACTGGTGAGGAGAACAAACTGAAAATTTAGCCTTTCTGTATCTATAATTCTAGCTCTGCCACCTACCATGGATGGGGTGCCTTTGGGCAAATTGAAGTTTCAGTGCTTCATTTTACTCATGTAAAAAGTGAAGTCACTGGAGGAGTTAAATGAGTTAATGCATGCAAGGCAGTATCTGACATAGAGTAAGTGAATAATATATCAACTATCCCTCCTTAATCTCCTTTACTAGATTCCTTTTTTCTGTATGCCCCTTTCGATATTGGTGTTCTCCAGGGCTTCATCTTCTGTTTTTTTATGCTTTATATGCAATCATTTGTGGCACAATTGATTCACAAATGCTAGTACATGTACTTCCCAATTATAACTCCAATGAAAGAGATAGGTTTACAATTTCTGGCCCAGTAAATTCTAGGATGAATGGCACACTTCTGTAAGACAGTTGGCTATTAATAGGGTTCCATGGTCAAGGACAGTACAATATAATACTGTGTTAAGGGCATGAATTTTATAGTCACAATTATTCAAATTCTGATTCTACCACTTAACAAGCTATGTATCCTTGGGGAAGTCAACTAACCTTACTGAATATCAGTTTCTCCCAGAAGGGGACAATGATATCTACCCACATAGGTTTCTTCTAGGATTAAATGTGGTAACCTTAATTAATATTCTTAGTATCTAATAAATGACACCTAGTTATTGCTATTACTACAGTGGGTAAGAAAGAAGCTGACTGGCCTGCTTTGGGACTGAGTCCATATAATTGATCTTACTCTGCACTATAAAATCCAAAAGAACACTGATGATACAGAGACAGCTTAATGAACAAAAGGACCCTTTAAATAATTTCTTGAGTTGAAATAGAACATTATGTAAAGGTTTCTCTATATCTCTAGTCTAAGTGCTAGATTAATACTAAAACATTCATCACCCACCTCACATTCTTAAAAGAAAGAAAGGGTTTATAAGAGGAAAGGAGCAAAAATAGACTATACCCAATTATTAACTTATTTTCTAAGAACATGATTTCATACCTTCCGGAAACTAAAATTAATTAATAATTACTATAAACCTTTTAATTAAGCAGTAACTTTATATTAACAAATGGTTTTATGATAGGGAAATAATAATACATTTTTAAATTATACAAATATTAAATGATTTATGTGTTCAAACATGTAAGTACAACGTAAATGACATGATAGCAATAAGTATCAATTCTTTTCTTTTTGGTGACTAAATTATAGGCAACTTCATTAGAATATAAATATTCACCTCTTTCTACTTGAAGATTCTCAAAATATTCTTACTAGTTAAGTAAATAAACTAAACTTTCACAATTTATCTTCAGGAAAATATGAGGTTTGAATTTTTTTTTCAGTTAGTCACAAACTTGGGCTGATAAATTCTCATTTGCTCACTAATGTTATAAATGGGTTATATTGACATGATAATTTAAGAAGTCATATGGTCAATGTCAAAAATATGCCAAATAAGACCAAACAAATTTCATCTTGTTAGAGATGTATTCCAAGGAAATGCACTAACTGATCATGACTGCATGGAAAAATCTGTTGATGTTATTAAAGAACCTAAGTGTGATCTCAGAAATGACAGAGAAAGAAAGGTACTAGAATATAGAGAAAAGGAAATGTTATTTTAATTTTATAAAACAATATAATTATGATGTTGATCTTCAACAAAATTGATCATCTGTCAGAAGGTTTTTGAGCACTTAAAATAAAATAAAAAGTGTTCTACATTAGTAATTATATAAGCTAACTAAGAACAAGCCAAATCAAACCCATTTCCTTTTTGGCTGTATGACAGGATAACAAATGAGAAAACAGCATCAATGTTATGAACCTTGATGTTATAAAGTGTGTAAATGACTAAGTTAAGACACTTTTGTCAATATAATAGAGAAATATGGACTTCAGGAAAACATAGCAAAATAGACTTAGAGCTGATTTAATACTACATCCAGACAATATCTATATGGAGTCAGGTCTCTAGTAACATGCCTGAGGACTTGGCTCAATTAAATGGTTTTTATCATTGATTTTAATGAATTCATATAAGTCAGCCATCAAATTTTCAGATAACAAAGTTGGGAAGTATAGCTAAGATGGTAAATGAGAGAATCTGGATTCTATAGTATCCCAAAATACTGAAACAAAGAGTTAATCTAAACTAATATGATGAAATTTAACAAGACATGCAAAATTCCGTATGCAGGTTCAAATAACCAACATATAGTATGTGGAAGAGATGGCTTGAAAACTCTTAAAATAATAAAAAAAAAAAAGAACAAAACTAACAAAGAATGTCTGGGAAAGTTAAGGCTAGTTTATGAAAAAAAAATTCAAAAGCATTGTCACATGTGATTCTAGCCTTTTAATTTTTAAATAGTATAACACATACCACACTTATACTACAAAGTTTCACAAGATTAAGCAATATCTTCCTTGTTTCACTAATAAAAGAGAAAAATTCTTAAATACTACTGTTTTATTAATATTCAAATTTTAGAATGAGTGCATTTTATTTTCATAGTTTCAATGCAAGCAATAATATATAATAATTCATTATTATACCAGAGATCAGAGAGTTTTTTGAGAATGTTAGAATAATATATTACAGGTGTGGTGTGTTTACATAAAATCCTCATAGATTTCTAAAACATGGAAGTACTTGGCATAAAAGTTAACTTCATATATATTAAAGTCCAGAATGGTCTTTCTTAGCAGTGAAGTTTACTGCAATTCCCACACAGGTGATGTTGAAAGGATAAATGTACATTTAGTAAAACCCCTCCATTCTTTAGGTTTCTTTTCTACAAGTTTCTAAAGATGGTAATAAAATAAGCACATCAAATTTATAATGTGTCCTTATTAGAGATAGTCAGACTCTGTACTTGGTTCTAATGTTTCTACAATGTATCTTTGGCAACACTCCTGTTTTAGTACTCTCCTATTAAATCTACCATGGCTGCAAGTCAACTTCTATTTTACAAACCATGAATCACCCAGACTTTATTCCAACTGTGTGTGCATCCTTTCTCATTCAGATATTTTCTTCCTACCTTAATCCAATTTTTTTCAGTTCATTTACTCAAAATAACTGGTTTTTGTCATTAACAGATTCCCTATTTATTTCCAAATTCAATCTGAGTATACGATTTGAAAATTTCTCTGAAATTCTAGTGTTTGTAACATTCTTTCTCTACTAATCAAACACTACCCATCATCTCCTACTCATAAAATCACATTTACATAGAAGACTTCTTTTCAAAGATTATAATTTAAGTTAGGATTCAGAATTGACTCCCTTTTATTCATAATCTCTGCTAAATATGATTGGCAATAATAATGGTATTTAAACTCACAGCTGAGTCATTAAACATAAAGTTTTAAAAGAATATTTAATGACAGAGAGAAATGTTCATAGTACATTATTTAAAAAGAAGTAATTTTCTAAATCTCTAAATTTTCTTAATTTTCTAAGTAATTTCTATAAAAAGAAAAAAATCTTATAAAAGTATTTATAAAAAGCAAACTGCAGCTGAATTAGTTAGACTGTATGTAAACTAGTCCTAACTTCAAATTGCTTGGAAAATCTCTAATAAAAATGTTAACAAAGACATCTCCCTTTATCTCTTACCATCATTTTTATTACTATGTTTCTAATTTTATCAGTTAAACTTTTTTCTTCAATTGTATCCTTTCATTCCATATCATTCAGATTCTACTATCAAACTATAAAGTGGTTTGTAATGCCAACTACATACATACACATAAGTGATAGTAATAATATCAACAATACCACTGTACATTTGCTTACAGTTTAATGGTTTGCAAAGGAGTTTCAATATATTGGTAAATCACCACTCACGGGGTGCTACAGGTAGACTGTATTGTACAGATGCTGATGTTTTAGGCAAGGAGGGTGGGAAATAGCATAGTCCAAACTGGAAACCACACCTGACTACAAATTCATTGCCCTCATGATGCCTACTTTCTATACATAACAATATGAGAACTGGCTTTCAAAATAAAATGTAAGATTATGCTTTATTAAAATGTACTTGTGTGATATGTAGTTGGGTGAAAAACTGTGACACTTCAAATTAAAGTTAATAATGACAGTATTTCCAAGGCTACAGATTAGAATTGATTTAAAACAGGAAATATGGGGAGGAAAAAACTCTTTAGATTTGGTATATAGCAAACCAACTCCTTTTTAAAAAAATGTTGCTACATTATTTTATATAGTTTATAATGTATGGAGTTGTGTCAAATCCAAATAATATAAAGTTGGTCAAGAATAGGTACCAGAAGTCAATGTTAGCAAACTTACATACGATAATCATTAAACAATTCTCTGTTTATTTGTAAAGAAAAATATTAGTTTTAAAAAATGCAGCAATAGTCCAGAAAATCTCTTAATATATAATGTCAAAATATGAATATCTTAACAAGCAAATTAATCAGAATAAAGATGGGTTTTTTGAAGGAAAAGTACCAATCAAGAATCTTCTAGTCAGCAATAAGTACTTCACAGTCTAACACATGATTAGAAAATTTGGTGTATTTTCCCTAAGTGCCCTTCTATCACTATACATTAGAGGGCACATATATATAGTATAGATAATCACAGTAGGGCATCATTCATTAAAGTATCATTTCCAGTTGTAGAGAGAAAATATTTTTCCCTAAATGTCATCCACTAAACATGCAGACCTAAGACAATCCTAAGTGTGCAGTGTATAATGCAACAGTATTAATGCTAAGTGTTTGCCAGAATGTGGAGCAATGCATTCTCATGCTCAGCTATTGGGAATGTAAATCTGACACAACCACTTTAAAGAACAATTAGGTGACATCTAGCAGCATTGAAACTATACATAACCTATGACCTAGTAATTAAACTTCTAGATATATAGGCTAGAGCTGTGCTCTCCAATACAATAGCCACTAGCTGTATGTGGCTATTTAAAATTAAGTTAATTAAAATTAAATACAATTAAAAAATTTTAGCACAAGTCACAGTTTAAGTTTTCAGTACCTACTAGTACTGAAACCTACTAGTAGCTAATGGCTACTGTACTGGACAGCACAGATATAGAAATTTCCACTAGCATGGGAAGTTCTACTGGAAAGTGCAGCCCTCGAGAAAGTATTATATATGTATATAATGAGAGTATTGAAGAATATTAATTTTAACACCATATGTGATAGAGAAAAACTAAAAACTTAAATGTTCATCAATAGAAGGAATGACTAATAACAACCTGGTATACTCATGCAATAGAATATTATATGGCAATAAAAAATCTATGAATGAAATCATAAATGTCCAAGTGACAAGTCTTACATGCACACAGCAAGTTGCAGAACACAGGAAGGTGGTGGATATAGAAGATGCATTTTCTTGTTCTCTATATTGTTCTGATAGAGTTGTTTCAATAAAAAGGCCAAACGAAATTATGGTGCAGTGGTTAAGAGCACAAGCTAGCTGTGTGATCCTGAGCTTTGTTTTCTCCACTGCAAACATGAATTATATTACTGAGCAGTACATAAGACTGTGTTGAAAACTAGAGGAGGTGATATATGTGAAAGTACTCTGCAAACTGTGAAATGTTATCCCAATGCTAGCTATTAATATGACCTACTATTAGGTAGGGCTTGAAACTACTAGTTGAAAATTATCTGGGAATTTTTAACTGATATAAGCCTCTACTGTAGGTGGGATAAGGATGCTTGTGAGGTTTTTTTTTTTTTTTTGTGGTACATACATAATCACAATTTCTTAGTTCATTAGTGATATTTTATTTACTTTTGCATAAGCAAAAAGGGATAGAATCCTTTCCCCAATTCAATCAATACACTACACTTAGATTAAGCAATTATTTCAAAAATATTCAGCAATTATAATTATGAATGAATTACAAAATTCAGAAAATATTTCTGAATACTTAATACATACAAGACGAGTTGTAAATGTTTTAAATGCATTGATTTATGTAATCCTCATAGGATTATATATATAATGAGGATTATATAAATCTATGAGGATTATATAAATCTCATACTCAGCTATTGGGAATGTAAATCTGACACAACCACTTTAAAGAACAATTAGGTGACATCTACCAAGTGACTACTTGGCTAGAGAATGGAAAGGCTGGAACTTGAATTCCTGCAGTTTTGTGTGAGAATTTGTGCTCTTTAATCATGTGCTTGGCACTGTATTTAATCCTCTAAAAATAATGCAAACTTGATCAAAAATACTCAGGGGCTCCCCATCCACCTAGGCAATGAAGCACAAATTCCTTAACCGGGAATTCAAAGCTTGCACAATCTGACCTCAATCACTTCCCCACCTCTGTCTCTTATTATACCCCTATAACAAATCCTCCAATACTAAAACAAGTCTGCTAACGTCTCTAAATGTACCACACTTTATTTTTGCTTCTATTCTTTGACCTGCTTCTTTTCCTCTACCTGACATATTTGCTACAACTCAACATATTCTTCAAGGTCCCATCTAGCTCCAATTTTTCCATTGAGTTTTGCTCTGGCTACTATAGTCCCAAAAAACTTCCCTCTGAGACAGTATCCCTTATCTAACATCTATAATCAAGATGTGATTAATTACATGGATATGAATTAGGATACCCTGTGATTCTAAATAGCAACGATGTGACAAGGAAATTCTGAGGATATCCCTGTCAATAATAAATGTACATACTGTCAAGGGATGTGCTAGCTGTTTCCCAAAGTTTAGCATTAGAATTTGCTTCTTCTGAAAACTTTTCCCTACAGAAACTTAATAGTTGAGGTACTATAGGAAAACCTTCAGTAAATATAGGATTAAACACCATCTGCATTTCTAGGAATAATTAAGTTTAAAATATTATATATTACTACAGATAAGAACTCCATGTACTGCATTTTGTTCATGCATTCAGGAATTAATGAAGATGAAAACAGATCACTACTTATTTCAATTAGGAAGTAAAACACCATTCTGTCTGTCATTCCTAATATGAAGACATGCATTTTTCTTCAGAGAAAATCAGAATGTAAAAATCTTTTTCCCCATCTTATTCCCCAAAGTATGGAGACGTATTTATTTACTTTGGGCATCAATGTTTTAACATGGCAAGAGTCATAAAAATATGGCAACAATAAATGTGATATGCTTATTCTTAAGAGCATATCAAAAGAGTTGATTTAGTACTACATCAAAAGCTTTAGCCACATAGTGTCGACTTTATTCAGCAAAATATGAAATATTTGGCCAAAATATTTAAGCTACACTATCTATTCTGTCAATAAATCTTTATATAAACTTTAATTGATACTAGAGAGCATTGTTCTTTTATAAAATTAAAATCAGGTAAGTAATACTAACACACAATATAATTTATAAATACATTACCCCTGGAGATTTTCTAAGCCATAACAGAAAACAGAAAACGCATAGGGAGAATTAAGGCAATACATAAACAATATAATAATGTACACTTGGCAGTTTTTACAAAAATAATGACTACAAAAAAAGTTTAATCTTTAGTATTTGTAGTTCTATACCATGACCCTACACATTTTAAGAAAATAACCCTGCAATAGAAAAGAAAACATCAAGCAATAGCAAAGACAAACATTTGAAACATGAAAGTGCAGTTACTCAAAATAGGGACTCAAAACCACAGTAAAAATCCAGAGAACAATTCCGTAGTTTTAAAATTTTGGTTACAAAAGAAATACAAAAACAAAAAAGTTTTTTTTGTATTTCTCAAAAAGTATACAAAAGAAACTGACGCAGGTAAGATGGAATATTACCTATAAATTCTTTGAATTCAAAAATTTATTTCTAAAAATGACATGGTTAAAAGTGGGGAAACAGCTAGGAAATATTCTACCAATAAAACTGAGACATGAAAGTGGTGAAAAAGGATATTCTTCACACCTTAGCATGTGTTTTGAGGCAAAAGCATTTAAAATAAAATTTATGAACTGAGAAACAATGAGGTCAAACAGCTGTTAAAGAGATGCTACAAAACTGACTCCCAATTTAGCTGGGGATGAATTTTAAATCTCTTTTCTTTCCACTAACACTGTAAAGTATTCCTAAAAATATAACCATTTATAGAAATAAATACGTCCTTTTCTGTTTTAGGGTACCGAAAAAGGAAAAAGGAAAGGAATGTACTTCCAATAAGAGGAAGCATTATTATATTTACTTCTAGGCATATTTTCCATTACCAATTTCTTTAAATGCATTTATTCATTATATTATTTCAATTTTATTACATATCAATATTTCCTTCTCCAACTACTCAAACTATCTGCAATTTATATTTTGTGTGCATTAATAAAGTCACATTTATATTAAAATACCATCATACATAATTCTCATTCAACAGTAACATGCTTTTGAATTATACATGTTGTAAATATCTTAACACGCTGCAAAATAAAGCAATAGAATGTGCAGAAAATTATTGCACCATATTTCTTAAAGGCCAATTGAATAATTGTTTACAAATTAATGGTAAAAGTTCTCATTTTTAAAAAAGAAATTTTCACTTTGTATTTCATTATGCTTACAATGTAATCATGACTATTAGGATCTTAAATATTAACATTATAAGCCATGACCTGAAAAATGAGTTAAGCTACACTGACAATAGCTTAATTTACAAAACTGGTGAAATACCTTCTCATGGTATAAAATAAATGCAGATGCTGCACTAGTATGCTAAGGATATAAACAACTTCTGTGAGTTTTTCCTTTATAATTTAAATGTACCATATATTTCTTTGCCTAGAGATAATGATGTTTAAAAAATGAGTCAATTAATATACTTTAAGTATAATGATAAAGATGATTAAACTATGTTCCATGAAAGTAAAACTATGAATATTTTTATCACCAATGTAGCTTTGCATCTAGCAAACAGCTGGCAAAAAGTAGGCATTCACAAGTTATTTTGACAAACTAAATAAACGACATAGTAAATTGATTCAATACGAATGGAAGAATGACAACTTATTTCATTATAGAAAGAGCCGTTTCGGCATCTGGTGCTTGCCCGTGGTCTTAGTCATGTTAACATATTAATGATATATCCAGCACCAGCACTGAAAGAGAGACAAAAGATAAATACTGAAAATATCTGGATACTCATATGAGGGGAAGAGATCAAACTGGTTCCTCAAATAAATAACCCTCAAACCCCTGCCCCCAGAATGGAACACATATTCCACAGTCAGATTGTCAAGTGCTGAATGACTACTGGGTAAGCAAATGATATCATACTCAAAGTTTAAAAAGATCCAAAAGCAAATTTAGAAGTCATAGAAAAGATGAATATGAAAGAATATAGGATCTATTTTCATATATTTTAAACTAAGTACAAATAAAAAACCCTAAAAATTTAAAATAATACCTAAAGCCTCAAAGACATAATGGATATAAAACTGCCATTTTCTTTCTACTTTTTAAAACTGAAATTACAGAATTCAAATTAGTCTAAAAAACCCAGAAATATCCATAAAAACTAACAAACAAAACAACCCAACTTCTCATAGACCTATAATCACAGGCAACTACCTTTGACAGTTTGGTGTGCAACCATACAGGCTATTTTCCATTCACACATAAACATGTAAATAGATGAGACCCTACTATACATGCAGTTTTACAAACCCTTTTATTCACTTAACAAATACTTAAATACCATTTTATGCTAACAAAGAGGCATACATATCATTCTTTGTGATGGTTTGCTTAAAATTTCACTGCATGGATATTCCATTATTAACCAATCCTCTACAGCTGAGCATTCAGCTTACTATCAAATCTTTGCCATTATATATAATCAGCCACTGTTGCTCATTTATATTTTTTAAAAAACAGCCTAAACCCATAGCAGTTTAGCACTTTGTTGCTTTTGAATATGTGATCTTAGAATAATAAAGAACATCTGTGATAATCACACCTTGTTTCATTAATGGCATATAATATTGCTGATAGCAATTTTGTCAATACTTACTGCCCGTTAAACTCACACACCAAGGAAAACTATACTGTGAAGGTAGTTTCCATCTTGAACTTTATATACCAATAGGAGTTTGTGGGAAGAAAATGCTGATTTAAAAACCAGGTCTACAGGTAAAGCGAGGAAACCTAAAGAGCATCTGTCTACAGTAATGTTAGTACTAGGAGTCTTTAAAGTTGAATCATCTCTTTCATGAGAATCAGTTACTAGGATGATTATCCAATTATGAGAAATGAATATTTTAATGAAAATGAGAGGTGGTTATTTAAAAGAAAATAGTATCCTTAATTATAATAATGCTGCTAGATATAGTTAATGACCCTATACATTAAGGAAGGTTGAACTTTAATGACCTGGACCACACCAGGGTCACAATTGGTAGCAGAACATTGATCATCATATAAAAGCCACCAAACACATGAAAAGAATTACAGTACATCACACATCAAACATTTTGGCCTGGTGCTTCCTTCCTCTAATTCTACCGGCAGGAAATGCTCTACATATCCTTTGAGGTGACCAGACACATTTAAAAGTAGTCCCTTGTTAAAAAAGCTCTTGGATAGTGCAATTTTCTCCAAAGAGGAGAACAACTTCTGCTCGGCACTGCTGCACTACATTTCCATTTGCAGCACAAAAGTGGAGCTCCACTGATAAGGTACTGTAACTGCATAACGTAATTTCTTCTTGGAGGGGGTTAAAAAAGCATGGAGAATAAATCTGGAAAAATGTGTTTTCACATTGTATATGATATAATATCAGGCAAATTCACCCATAAATGTTATAGATTTAACTATTTTATTATAGATATGTGTAAATGAAGTTAAATATTATTATAAGTAAACATGTTTTGAATTACATCACCTTGTAAGTTAGCTTTTCACCTGAATCTATTTGTAGCACTAGAATACACTTTTAAAAATATCTTTCAAACATGCCCATACTTTAACCTGAATAATGTACAAATTCTGGTGCACTATTCCAACAACAACAAAAAAAGGCTGCCAAATTTTTGAGGATGAGCATTTTAAAACTTAAAGTTGGAAAAAAAATAGTGAGAGATTCAGAATGAAGGATAACTTTCCCATATCTGTTGTGATATGAACTAGGATAAAAAAAATCAAAATGTATTTGATTTTGTTGTTTTATTCTACAGTATAAATATATCTACAGCATAATTTGACACTATTTATCAGAATGACAGGATATTAAATGATTACTTTTCTGTATATTTCATTAATATATTAATTAATTTCATTAACGTATGTTCTGTCATCAAACTGAACAAATAACACTACAACTCTAACTCTATGCATGTTATTTTTCTCTCTAGTTTTTGGAAAATTCTTAAAGTTTAGTGGTACTATACCTCAGTTTTATCAGGTGTTCTTTAAAATCACCTGGAAATACTGAGGTTGTGTTTCACTGAACATAAGCTTCGTGACTTCTGTTTAGAACTTAAATGACTGGGAATGTGCTCAGTGCCAAAGGCATGCTGTCCACAGTGTGTTTGATAAGCTGACATGGGACAGGGATTCTTTTCACTGTTGTGTCAGTTTATCAAACCCATACCTGGACGACAGTCAATTCACTTAAAGGACAAAGGAATCCCAGAATACAAAGCATGATTTCCTTTAAAGAAACTATGTACTTTATGACGTACAAATGCCACATACATATGTATATGACAGTTTTCACTAAATAACTATATCAATAAATGAAATTGATAGAAATTGGTTTAAAAGCTCATGTTATAATCACAGTTATTAGTAAGTGTATTTAAAAATTTATCTAATGAATGAAGATGTTTATTAATAATAATTTTTAATCTTTATATATCGAGTTTTAATTTTTTCCTTATGGTTGCACTCACAGATTTACACAGAAAATATCACAGTAGATAAATATATTATTTGATGTTAAGGTATGAACAACTAAAGTTAAGAATTGTGCTTTAATTCTAATTAAAATCATTTCTACTTTGAATTGTATGATTTGAAATTGGCTCAGAAAGTATGTCAAACAGATTAATTTATATGACTACTATTGTGAAATTTTTCACAACTTAAAACTTGATATTAATATTTAGTTATGTCAAACTTAATCTATAATTTTAGAGGTCAGAATAGTGGTTATCTTTGGAGTACAGGATACTGGCTGGGATGGGAATGAGGAAGGTTTCTGGGGTGCTGGGTGAGTTGTGGTAATGTGAATATATACATATGTAAAACTTCATCAAACTGTATACAGATGATTAATACACTTTCCTGTATGTAAGCTGTAACTCAATAAAAAAGAAAAAGATATGAAAAAAGTATAAACCAGAAAAAATTAGCTATGTACTAACTTAATTTGTACCTATTTTTACAATCATGTTTGTATTTTTTATTACTTTTGTCAATGTGGAATGCTTTTCAGATATCTGTTTTTTGCTCAAAGTTCAATGTTAGAAATGATGAGAAAGTAAAGTGTTTCAGACTGAGGAACTCTCTGTCTTCATCACAGAGGATGCCAGGTCTCTAACAGAGGATAAGTATTTCTAGTACATAAAACAGTCATAATTACAATGTTTATTTTAGGACAGTGACTTCAGTGGACACAGAATAAAATATAAAGTAAAGTAAAGCATGTGTATTTAAGAGCTATTGTTTAAATTGGTATTTTAGAAAATAATTATTTACTTGTTTTCATGCAAAAATTATACAGATTTTTTGGTTTGGTAGCAGCATTTTTTTTGTTCCTTAGAGACAAGGTCTCACTCTGTTGCCCAGGCTGGACTGCTGTGGCACAATCACAGCTCACTGCAGCCTTAAACTCCTGGGCTCAAACAATCCTCCTGCTTCAACCTCCTGAGTAACTAGGATTACAAGCATAAGCCACCACATCCAGCCAATTTTTCTATTTTTTGTAGAGATGAGGTCTTGCTATGTTGCCTGGGCTGGTCTTAAATTCCTGGCCTTAAGCAATCCTTCCACCTCGGCCTCCCAAAGTGCTGGGATTACAGGTGTGAGCCACCGCATCTGGCTGGTAGCAGCGTTTTAACTTACTAGTGGTTAGCAAGTGCTCTTATACAATGTGTAGAGGTAATTTATTATTAATTGTGCATATTCAAGGAACTTATAAATGCTTGCTTCCTGATTTTCTTTCTAATTAGCTTTTATTTTGGTAGAGGGGATAAAAGGGACTTAGCTGAAAATGGACACTAGTCAATAAAGGGTAAAATGGATCTTTCTCAAATTGTAACTACAAAGGCAAGACCATTTCACATTTACAAGTTTTTTAAACTTGATGCTGATCAAAGATTTTTAAAAAATCAATCTAGCTATTCATCCATCCATCCATCCATCCATCCTATTTAATCCTTTTCTGATGATGAACAGGTTATGCTATATGAGTAACAACAGAAATAAACATGGAGGTTACTCTTTAGTTACAATATTTGATCTTTCTTATTAATGAAAAAAATCTAATTCTTCATTTACATCAGACACTTATAGGGTAGCACAAGGTTTTATTATTTTTTAAAAAGCTGTCTTGTATGACAGTGGTTATGGTAAACACCCATTATATTCCAGAAGCCCTGAAGATGTATTTTAAAGGTACACTATGCTTCCTCTTACTTGTCTTTAAGCCCAGAGATGTTTAGATAGTAATTTCATGAGATAATGTTAGTGCCTCAATGAAAGTACATAATCAGGAATGGATATAAGATATTATATATCCAATGTACTTAATATAACCAAAATGTATTTGAAAGAAGTGTAAGATAGATTTTCCAAGTTTATAATAAAAAACTGTTATGATGGGAACCCAAACATATTCTATTATTCTATACCTTCTTTCCAACATGAATACCTAGAGGAAAGTATAAAAAATATCAATAAAAAGGGTAAAATACTTTAAAAAAACATTGTAAAATTTATCACAGTAGAACTTATAGTCATTTTCAACACTGTTATTGAGGTAGCTTTTGGCAGTAAATAGAAACATATTCATGGAAACCTATATCCTGCTACAGGAAGCCACAAAAGACGTAGTTACTTTGGTGAGGGCCAAATGTAAATCCAAAGCCTTCAACTAGATCAACTGAAGAACACGACAGGGACTAAAACTCTGCCAATAATATTTTCAAACAAAGCTTTTAGGCAAGTTACTCTAAATACCTACTTTCCCAATCTACGACTTACTAAAAAGAGGTTATTTGAAACCAACACTGAGCATTATAGGATTAGGGTCATAACGTCACTAGATATGAAACATACCTTGCCAAAACTCAACACAAGGTTATTTTGAGAACATTTTTACATAAAAAGAATTAGACAGAAATTAAAGGTTGGGAAAAGGGAGGGGGACATAGTTTTGTGGGGATTTGTAGAATTTAATCTTAACACTGCATCTGGAAACTATAGCTCAGTGCTAAAAGTTGATGATAAGTTAGATTTTAGGAGAAACCATAAAAACATATAAAGGAGAAATGCCATACCTTGAACTACATTCTCAGGCATAAAGAAATGCTATTAACATTTCCAGAGAAAAGAATAATTTTTCTATTTTTAAATAAACATAATTTGTTGAAGCATACATGCATAATTTTTAATGATGTCAAGCTCACCTATGAAAGGATGTTAATCTTGTCTATGAATTTCTATTGGTTATATGCTTCAATTCTCAATTGCTAAAGTATATGTGTAAAACAAGATAAAAAATGAAGTTAATCTCAGGCCAGGTGTGGTGGCTCACGCCTGTAATCCTAGCATTTTGGGAGGCCGAGGTGGGAGGATTGCTTGAGGCCAGGAGTTCGAGACCAGCCTGAGTAACATAATGAACCCCATCTCTACAAAAAATAAAAACTATTAGCTAGGCATGGTGGTGCGTGCCTGTAGTCCCAGCTACTTGAGAGGCTGAGCCAGGGGGATTGCTTGAGCCCAGGAGGTTGAGGTGCAGTGAGCTATGATGATGCCACTGCACTCTATCCCGGGCAACAGAGTGAGACTCTGTCTCAATCAATCAATCAATCAATAAGTCAATAAAAACTAAGTTAATCTCAACCATGGATTTCACTGGTCACATCAATCTAATGTTACTTCATATTTGAAACATTAACCCTTTGAAAAGTCAGGATGATCATTATAAAATTTGTTGAGAGTTTATATGACAGGAGAAATGAACTTAGAGGTTAAAATTTTTTTTAAAGATACTGTCAGGATTTTAATATATGAAAAAATTGTGTTACTTACAAACGTCTAGACAGTGGAGCACCTACTAGTTCATCAAGGTCAATTTACTTAAAACCTTGATCAAGATACTTAAGTCCTGATTTTAATAAACTAAGATTTAAAAAATCTCAGTAAACTGATTATACATCAAAAAAATTGTATTTTATAGTAGTTTTAAAAAACTTCAGCTAAGTTTAATAATAAAGTTTCTATTGAGGAAATGTGCATTTTTTGTGTTGAACATTTATGTTATTAAAATATTAGTCACAAAGTGAATTTTTGTAACAACAGTTAAATTTTTTCATTCACCAAATAATAAGACACATTTTTCTACTCTTTCTGTTACTGGTGGTGTCACAGCAGACTCACAGTGGGAAACAGAGAGCAATCACTTTCGCAAAAGTTGTCCATAAAAAAGGAATAAGCACATGGAAAACAAATTTAATATACATTCCTTAAAGAATTCTACTAATACAAGTCTTCTAAGAGTGAAAAGTAAATCAGCTCCCCCATCTCTTATAATTCTTTAAAGGTAAAACTCCATAGGTTAAACTGCCACAGAACAGGGTACACCTGTCAGAAGCCTTACTTTAAAAAGATATCTTTAAAAAGTTTGCCAAAATTACCACGGATTTTTCATATAATGCTTGTAGACATTTTTCTAAGGGAATGAAATTCTCTATGAAGAAAAACTGAAACCCAATATCAGAACCAAATATATTAAGTACTGAATGCACTAAAAAGGATTAGCAAATGTCTGTAAAAAAGAAATGGCTGAAAAAAAAACTAACAATTGACAAAGTTGTTAAAGAGCTATGGAATAAATTAGTCACAGATAAATTCCCAGAAGGGACATCAGAAGACCCACAAATACTTACGGTATGAATGAAAAGCTGTATGGAGAAGTTCACAAACGTCCAATTACAAAAAGGATATAGTTCTCTCAAGTAAAAGATGAAAGTTAAGAAACTTTCTAATTAAAAATACTACAAAAAAGCTCTGCTTTGAATATTTTAAAATTCTTTTAAAAAATAAAATACTTTGGAAAAAATATGAGTTGAATTATGTTATAATCACTAGTTTATTTTAAAAATCTGTTAGAGCAGGTATTAAAAGCTTTTGTTAATTTTTTATATAATTTCACAGGGCAATGATATAGGCAGTTAATATATAATCTTAAATGGCTTCCAAATATATATATATAATTCTATAAGATATGTAGCTTGAACACAATATTTTTTAAGTGTACAGATTATGGGGGGGGAAAAATCCCAAGTTACTAGAAACTTTCAAAACATACTTATTCAACTTTGATATAATTTTGGTGTATAAAAAGTATATGTGAACAAATAGTATATAGTTGTTTTAAAATAATAAAATCAATATTTTCTTCAACATAATTTATGAAATACTGACATGTAAGTATATTCAGGGACAAAGAAGAGAGAAATATAAAGAAGTTTTAACTTATCTCCTTTTCATTCATAATTTTGAGACAGAACTAGACTAATAACTAAATTTTACTAAGGAAGAAGATTTATAAATCTGCATGTTTTATAATGATTCAAAAATATCTCTTATGAAATAAGAATCACAAAATATATTGACCTTATTAATCACATAAATCTATGTTAATATTTACCTGGTTGTTACTCATTTCAGAGCTCGTAAGAGATGTGAGGAAAACCTTGATGACAATCAAAATCATTAGCTAGGGAGCTATTTTTTGTAGATCAAATGCAGTATTAACCACGTTCTGATGAAAATTCTCTTAAAAAGGATAGTATATTCAAGTACCTTCAAGGACCAAGAAATTCAAACACTTGGATTATAAGAGTTTTTATCATAAATTATGGCTCTAAGGCAATAATATTAAGTCCATTGCAGCTCAGAATATTCTAAGCAACCCAAGGAAAATGTACGAAAAATGGCACCTCATGGTTTTTTTTCATATACTCACTATTCACAAGAATGTTGTTAGAAAGAAAATAAGCTAATACTAAACAATAATAAAATGTCATGAAATGTAAATGTGAAACTTCAAAAAAATTGTTTCAAACTTAATGCTATCCACTGGTTATCTATAAGTTAGTGAAAATAAAGCCAGTCTTCTTATAAGAAACTCAGACACCAGCAGCAAGATGCAGTGGCAAAGAGCACGGGCAATGGAATTGACAATCCTGGTTCTGTCACTTATTTTATGTGAGGCGCAGGAGAAATTATTCAATGTCTATAGACTCTGTTATTTTTATATTTGTTTTGAGACAAGGTCTTACTCTGTTACCCAGGCTGGAGCACAGTAGGGTGATCATAGTTCACCGTAACTTCAAACTCCTGGGCTCAGGCAACCCTCCTGCCTCAGCCTCCCAAGTAGCTGCGGCTACAAGAATGCACCACCATGCCCAGCTAATTTTTTTTATTTTTTGTAGAGACAGAGTCTCACTATGTTGCCCAGGCTGGTCTTGAACATTTGGCCTCAAGTGATCCTTCTGCCTCAGCCTCCCAAAATGCTGGGATCACAGGTATGAGCCACCAAGCCACCACACCTGGCCTAGACTCAGTTCTTTATGTCTGAAATGCAGGTAATCATAATACCTGACTCATGAGATTATTGTGAGGATCAACTGAGATGTAAGCATTGAGTTGAAAGCATCGAGCAGAACACAAAGGGAGAACTCAATAGAGTTGAAGAACAGTAAAAGCTATTCCTGCTGCTTCTACTATTACTACTATTATAATATAATTGCACAAAAGTAGGTCAGCCATTGCTATAGAAGGCCAAAGGAATGGGACATTACTTCTCAGTAAAGTGATTATGAAAGATTTCAAAAGAGGGCAGGATTTAAGTGAGACATTAAAAGACAGATGCGATTCTTAAGAATTTTTTCAAATTAAAAATAGTGTTAAAGACCAAAGGAAATAAAATTATAAAGGATCTATAACCTCACCAATGTAAAGTTTTTATAACAAAAATTCTGAAAGGCTGAACTGGAAGACAGCTATATTTCCAGAAAGTTGAAAATGCATACATAAACAAGAGCCACAGAAAGGAACAAATTAAGCATTATCGGGGATAACAAAATATTTAACTTGAACAAGTGTTTTATGTAAGGAAGTAGTTAGTAGTAAGATTTAAAATATAGGATAAGGTCAGATCAGGGAGGAAGATGCACAGTGGGTTAAAAGACAGGGATTTTATTGTATAAAAAATAGAGCATTTGACAGGTGTTGAGCAGAGAGTTGATATTGTCAAACAATGTTTCAGAGTGGTACATTAAAGTCCACAGGCCTATGATATTTTAATTCACACAGTAGTGTTCAATGGTGAATTACTTGGCCTTTGTGATTCAAATGGTAACAAAGAACACTTTAGCTCTAATAATTTAAATTTCCTATGGGTGCTGATATAATTGTTCTTCAAGGACTGCCAAGTAGCTGTTTCACTGAAGGAAACAACTCATTTTTCCTTTTACGTTTTATCACGTATAATAATGTTTTGAGGTCTGGGAAGTCTTGATCACAACACACTATACAAGAGTTTTTAAGTGTTAACAAAGGTTTTTAATAGCAGAGAGTAATTTTGTTGGTTCGAAACAAAAAGCAATGTATAGTTTTTTGATCTATGCTATCTAAAACAGTTCAAAAACAGACAGGTACTTCTGAATATGATGACACTGGAGGATGACCACAATATATTATTGAATTAAAACTAAAGCAAGTTGCAAAACACTATGTAGAGTACAATCCCATTGTTTAAGTCAGACAGACACACACAGAAAAATGTTCTAAAAGAATGTTAACTTAACAGTGGCCAAAAAGTAAGGAAGTGGCTACCATTCAGAATAAGCCTGGGTAGGTAGGGGAACTGCATTTTCTAGTGGATATATTTTGGGATTATTTAATTTTTAAAAAATAAACACGACTACCCTTTTATTTAGAAAATTTAAACATATCTTAGTTATACAGGTTTATTAATAGATTAAAATAAAGGTAGATTTACTTTAAAAAATATCATTCTACCAATTTATTTATAAATTTTTAAAATGTTAACTTTTCTTATTTTAATTTGATAGAAGACTAAATAAGCTAAATTTTAAATAATCATTTTTTTAAAAATTGGGATATAAACAATATGAAAAAAACCCCACTAAAATGTACTGAAAAAGTGTTGAATTTACATAAATATACTCATGAATAATTAATGCTAATGTTCCTATTTTCTACGATACTTCTAAAAAGAAAAAAATTGAATGCAATGTAAGAACACTTTCCTCTATCCCTTTCTGCAAAAATTGCAAATCTAGATGGAACTTCCAGAATCATTCTTTCCTCTTATAATTTTCAGAAGATGTAGGACAGAATGCTGTAAGGACGCTTAATAAAAATGGGACCATGAAAAAAATTTAAGGTGCAAGTTCATAACTTCTGATTTTGCTTATTTCATTAAACTAGGCATTATGGAAGGTACTGTAGACAAAGCATGCAATACTGTGATATGGAATCTATCAGAGCTTCACAATGTAATTTCTTTGACTCAGTGAGGTAGTTGAGGTCTTGAGTTCTATGAAGGGAGGTACCATATGTTCTAGTCAAAACTATATAACTACCATTAGAGTCTAGTAGTTCATCATAAGCACTCAATAAATGTGTTGAATAGCTGAAAGAATTAATCAGTGTATGTTTAATAAATTAAAGGAATACCTGAATGAATACATTCATGCATGCATGCAAAGGAATGGTATAAATGTCTCAAAAATCCCTACTGTCTTAATAACTGATATAAGACTATTTATTCTACAATATTTCCCATATCAAAAAACTATTTTTAGAATATCATTTAAAACAATGAAAATCAGGTCAAACTACTTATAGATAGTATTCAGGATCACAATGAGGTTTTCAGAAAATACATAGGAAGTATAAATAGTAAAAATCCAGGCTCAAGGTTCTGACTGAGACTTGTTTCCATTATTTAATAGAAATAACCATAAACACTATAGTTAATGAACTGTAGATGATGTACCAGCATAGTGTAAAACAAAGTTTCTAAGAAATATTTGATCATTTATATAAGAGAAATATAACCAAATTTATTAAATTTACCTTGCTTGTTTATAATCTCTAATCAGCACTCTCAGCATAGGTAATTTTTTAAAATCTGCCTTTATAACTTATCATCAACCGTTTCCCTGCTTCTCTTTTAGCTTGAGATAAGAACCTGAACAATTTCTCAGGAAAAGCGGGCGTGTAAGATAAAGGGAAAACTATAAGGTTAGACTGTGCTTCAGAACTATGGTATAAATCAAGGAAGTGGTTGAATGCATTATATAACAGGAGAATCTCAGATTGAGTTTAAAGGAAATGGAGATCATCCTGTCCAGGAGTTGGCAGTTGTAAACTGGGTAGATTAGAAGGCAAGAAAGAGGCAAGTAAAGAAAGTAGAAGGTTAAGGGAGGAGCTGATGATAATACATTCTTGGGCTAAGCACTGTATGAAGACTGAATAAATAACATGTTTTATATGTCATGTTGTTTTCTAGTGAATTAGATACTTTTGGGAGTAAATAAAGTACAAATTCATATAAGGTGTTAGTAAAGTTAATAAAAGTGTTTTATTATTTTACATTTTATCAGTCATATATCCAAAAGTAACAACCACTATCAGCTGAAAATTTGTGAAAATCTGATGTTAAAATAATCTACTGAGGGATACATGTCAGGGAGTGGGAAAGCCTGAGACTGGAGGACACTCAATCTTTCCTCATAGAGCTTTTCACAATGCTTGGATTCTTAGCATTAAAAATTGCTGGCATTCATTAAAATGTATTTTTAAAAATCCTCTCTGTTTTAAAGGTTTGGAAACCACTGATCTAATCTTTTGCTACAGAAGGTGTAGTCTCTGAAGCAGCATAAGTGCATCACTCAGTATCATACCCAAATCACCCAGGAGCCTGTTAGAAATATAGAATTTCAGGCCTCATCCCAGACCTCCTAAATCAAAATCTGCATTTTATCAAGATCCTCAGGTTATTTGTATGCATATTAAACTTAAGGAGAACTGGCTTAATTAAACATAAATCATAACCCTGCCTTCTACATGGTTGATCAGCCTCTGCTACATCAGTGATGGGGAGCTCAATACCTCCTGAGATAGTCAACATGTTCAAAAATACTCTGACCTCCACCTGCCCAACCCCCAAACCAAATCTTCCTATAATTTTCCTTCTTCAGTTAATTTCATCCTTCCAGTTCTTCAGGCCATACAACTGAATTATTCTTGTCTCTTTTGTCGCAAACCCTATGTGGAAATTCTCCTGGCTCTACCTCTAAAATATCTCCAGAATCTGCCCATTTCTCACCACCTCCACAGCCACTACCCTGCGCCAAGCCTTCATCATCTTCTTCCAAGATTACTGCCATAGCACAAACCCTTGCCTTTCCCTGCCACAGTCTATTCTGCACATGTCAGCCTGAGTAATCTGCTTAAATATAAATTGGATCATGTTACTTCTCTGTTTAAACTCTCTGAGGGCTTCCTATTTGATGAGGAAATCAACCCCTCAATAATCAAATGGACTTCATATTACATATTCGGTTAACTCAAGTAGCAGAAACCGTTCTTAACATGACTCCTTTAGAGTTGAATGTCATACTCCATTTGTGCTTTGAACTGTGACTCCCTTGGTTTTTAAATATATATTTAACCTCTTTTAAATGTATATCTTTAGTTCTTGCTGGTGATCCCCTCATTTCTTTCTGCAGGCAGATGTTCAGTAAACAACCAAAGCATTACAGATTTCAAAATCCAGCATGTGTGGATGATTTTTCCCCCCACAACCATGTTTCACACTACTAGCTAAAGTCCACACAATGGCCTATATGCCTCCTCCATAATGTCTTTTACCTCACAGCCTACTAAACTCCCCTGGCTCACATTTCTTCAGGAACTACTAGCTTCTTTTACACACTCCTGCTTCAGGATCTTTGTGCTTTCTCAGTAAAGTGTCTTCTAACTAAGCCATGTTGTCCACCTCTAACTCCCTATTTCCTATTCCCTTTCTTGCTTTGTTGCCTCCATGGCACTTATTGATTCTAATATACCACACAATTTATTTATTAATTTGTAATTGTCTCTTTTAGAATGTAAGTTCCATGAGAGCAGGAATTTTTCTTTGTCTTGTTCACTGTTGTACACCAAATATCTAGAACAGTGCCTGAGGTATAGTAGGTGCCCAATGAATAACTGTTAAACGAGTGAATAATGAATGAATAACCCCATTTATGACTTTTCCAACTCCTCAGATCTTCATTCTATTGAGCTGCAATCAGTGTCTTTGTAACATCCACTGATTTAATGATCTTAGGTCTGTTATTAACTTGGGAAGGGATGAAACTACTCTATGACACATGATAGGCCAAGTATTTGAAGAATGGTGCCATGTCCCCTAGGAGTTTTCTCTTCTTCAAATTTAAGATCTTCAGTTATTTCAGTGTTACTATTGTACATTCAAAGGTAACAAGTTTCTCTTTTAATGATTGCGTCTCAGATTTTTCTCTTTCTCTGTTTTTTAAAATAATTAAAATGTCAAAATGTACTAAAGATAAAAGCTGCCCTCTCCTAAGTACTGCCTTGGGTCTTGAATCCTGTGTTGGAGAAGGCAGATGTGGTTGTATTCTCTCTCCTCCCTCAGCTCACCAGGAAGGAGTCTATTTTTGACTTTCAGCAATTTGACCACGTTATGCCCAGATGTAGTTTACTTTGCATTTATTTTGCTTGGGTTGAGGATATGGTAATGGGTTTTTTTTTTAAGTCCACTGAATAATGATTTTTGTTAGTTTTGGAAAAGTCTCAAGAATTATGTCTTTAATTATTCCTTTTGTTCCATTCTTTCTTCTATTTCTTGTACTCTCATGACACGTTAGACCTTTTGAGAGTGCCCCATGTTTTCCACTTTGCTCTCTTTTCTTTTTTCCTTTCTTTCTTTTCCTCTCTGTGCTTCAGTTTAGATAATTTCTTTTCATCTATCTCAAAATTCACTAATCTTATCTTCTGCTGTGTCCATCTGCAGTTAAGGCTCCTCAATGAGTTCTTAATTTCAAATATTGTATTTTTCAGTTTCCAAAGTTTTTAATAGAGTTTATGTCTCTGAAATCCTCCATTTTTGACAGTTTTCTTTACAATATTAATAATAGTTATTTCAAACTCTTGTCTACTAACTCCATTATCTCAGTCAGCTGTGGGTCTTTTTCTATTGGCTAAGTTTTCTTCTGATAGTGGGGTCACATTTTCCTGTTTGTTTGATATCTTATAATTTTTGATTATATAACAAATACCACATACAAAAAGACTAAGGACACTAAAGTCAATATTATTTCTCCCCAGAGAAGACAAACCTCAGATAGAGTGTATCATTTTAATCTAATCAGGAATTGAGCTGGGTTGGGGTTGATTTCAGGAATACTCAACCTTTGGTTTCAAACGTCTCTAGGGTGAAACTTATCCTGTGTTTCTTCAGGCCTCTCCCTATAGTGTACCACTGTTCAATGGAAATATAGTACAAACTATAAATGTGAGCCACTTATATAAATTAAAATTTTCAAGTAGTTACATTGAAAAATGTTTTTTAAAGCAGAAAATAGTTGTAATAATATACTATTTAATTCAATATACCTACAATATTGTCATTGCAACAGAAAGTCAATATAAAGTATATTAATAAGCAGACTAGCCACATGCAGCTAGTGGCTACTGTATTGGACAGTACATCTCTAGCATGGCTTTGTCTTTTAAAGAATGTGAAATTTTGAGAAACTCAATTTTTTCTTGCTAGCACTCCCTCCCAGAAAAAGTACTGTATAGGACTGCCTGTGTTTGGGGCTCCTCCAGATTCCAATTTGTCATTATAGCCTACATAACTGAGAAATGTCCCCTGGTTTCTCTTACCCAAAACAAAATCCCTCTGCTTATACCCAGACAAGGCAAATACATCTAGGGTTGAAAAGAACATCCAGCTTCCACTCACCTAGAAAGGGCATTTCTCTCTGGAATTTAATTCCCCTGGACCTTTTTGTGACATCAAAGAGGTTCAGGTGAATTATAATCAGCTTTGTTGAGATATAATTGATATGCCATAAAATTTACCCTTCTAAGGTGTACAATTCAGTAGTTTTTCATATATTGTCATTGTGTTTACTGTACATCACTCACTGTAGATCTCATTTTACATCACTAATTCCAAAATATTTTCCTAACCTCCAAAAGAAATCCCATACCCATTAGTAGTCATTCTCCTCTCCTCTCCATCCCCTACCAAGCACTATTCTATTTTTTGTTTCTATGATTTGTCTATTCTGTATATTTCATATAGAGGAAATCACATAACACGTGACCTTTTGAGTCTGGCTTCGTTCACTTTGCATAATGATTTCAAGGTTGATCCATGCTATGGCATATATGATTCCTTTCTATGACAGAATAATATGCTATTATATGACTATACCACATTTTGTTTATCCATTGATCAGTTGATGGACCTTTGAGTTGTTTCCACTTTTTGGCTATTATGAACAGTACTGCTATGAACATTTGTGTGTATGCTTTTGTGTGGACATATGTTTTCAATTCTCTTGGGTATATGGTAACTCTGTGTTTAACCTTATGAAGAACTGCCAGTTTTCCAGAGCAGCTGCACCATTTCATTCTCACCAGTAATGTTTCAGGGTTCTTGTGATGTTGGCAAATATATATTTGGTCTTCTTCCTAGTTTCCCGGCACACAGCTCCTAAAACCCTTGAAATTTCCAGAGTGATAAGAGTATCTTTTGTATGCTAATCATATGGCTGGTGGCTGGGGGCCCCTAGATAGCTCCAGGATGACAGATGGTCACAAGAAAGACCAAGGCATGCTCAGAGAGTTGGGACTTTCAGCCCCACTCCTTAACCTCCAGGCAGGGGAGAGAGGCTAAAGGTTGAGTTGATCACCAATGGCCAATGATGTAATCAATCATGTCTGTATAATGAAGCCTCCATAAAGACTCAAAAGGACAGCATTTGGATGAGCTTCTGGATTGCTGAACACATGGAGGTGCCTGGGGGTGGCATGTCCTTTTTCACATACTTTGCCTTATGTAGCACTTCCATCTGCCTGTTTATTTGTATCCTTTGTAATATCCTTTATAATAAATGAATAAAGGTAAGTAAAGTGTTTCACTGAGTTCTGTGAGTGGCTCTAGCAAATTAACTGAACCTGAGGAGGGGGTTGTAGGAACTCTGACTTATAGCCAATCAGAAGCACAGGTCACAACCTGGGGTTTGCAATTAAAATCTGAAAAGTGGGGGGGGGGGACAGGGAGCAGTCTTGTGGGACTGAGCCCTTAATCTGTGGGATCTGATGCTATGTCCAGGTAGATGCTGTTAGAATTGAATGAAATTATGTAACACCCAGTTGGTGCCCACTTGGTGTGTGGAGAAACAACACCCACACATCCGGTGTCAAAAGTGCCGGGTTGGGTGTTGTATTGAATGTGTGAAGAGTGGAAAAAACACATTAGGTTCTTCCTATATCCTCTACAGTTCCAATATCTCCACATCTATTGTTTCTTTTAATTATAGCTTCCAAATAGGTGTGGGTTTTTTAATGCTTTGTCTTGTTTTCTTAAGAGATGAGCCTCACTCTGTCGCCCAGGCTGAAGTGCAGTGGCACAATTATACCTCACTGAAGCCTCAAACTCCTGGGCACAAACAATCCTCCTGCCTCAGCCTCCCCAGTAGCTGGAAGTACTGGTGTATACCCAGCTAATAACATGTGGTTTTGACTTGCATTTCCCTAAAGGCTAATGACTAACAGTGTTGAACATCTTTACATGTGCTTATTGGCCATTTTTATATCTTGGATATATATCTATTCAAATCCTTTGCCCATTTTTAAATTTGGTTTTCTTTTTTACTATTGTTAGAGTTCTTCACATATTCTGGACAGAAGTCTCTTATCAGATATATAAATATTTTCTCCCATTCTTTGCAATTTCACTTTCTTTACAGAGTCTTCTACAGCACAAAAGTTTATAATTTTGATAAAGTCCAATTTATCTAGTTTTTTCTTTTGTCTCCTATGCCTTTGGTGTCATATTTTAAGAAACCGTTACCTAATCTAAGGTCAAGATTTACTCCTATTTGTTCTATAAGTTTCAGGATTTTAGCTCCTACATTAACATCTCTGATTCATTTTGAGCTAGTTTTTGTGTATGTGAGGTAGGGGCTAAACTTCATGTGTATATCAAGTAGCGTAAGCACCATTTGTTGAAAAGACTATTCTTTACCATTGTCTTATCTTGGCACCTTTATAAAAAACCAACTGATATGAAGGTTTATTTCTGAACTCTCAATTGTATTAATTGATCTGTATCCTTATGCCAATACCACACTGTCTTGATTCCTGTTGCTTTGACATAAGTATAAAATCGGAAGGTGTGAGTCCTCCAACTTCATTCCTTTTTTTCAAGATTTTTTTGTCTATTATGGGTTCTTTGAGTTTTCATATGAATTTTAGAATCAGCTTGTCCATTCCTACAAAGAAGAGTGCTGGAATTTTGATGGGGATTATGTGAAATCTGTAGGTCAATTTGGGGAATAATGCCATCGAACAATACCAAGTCTTCTGATCTATGAGCATGGTATGTATTTCCATGTATTTAGGTCTTTTAAAATTTCTTTCAACAATGTTTTGTAGTTTTCAGAGTATAAGTTTTGCACTTCTTTTAATAAATTTATTCATAAGTATTTTACTCTTTTTGATGCTATTATAAATAGAATTGTTTTCTTAATTTTGTTTTTAAATTGTTCATTGCACATTGTTAATGTTATTGATTTTTATATATTGATCTTGTATCCTGCAACTTGGTTGAACTTGTTGGTTTGCCCAGTAGTTTTTCAGTGGATTCATTACGATTTTCTAAGGAGATAAAAGATCATGTCATCTGTAAAAAGACATAGTTTTATTTTTTTCTTAAAACCTAGACACCTTTTATTTCATTTTCTTGACTAATTTCCCTGGCTAGAGCCTCTAGTATAATGCTGAATAGAAGTGTGGGGAGCAGACATCCTTTTCTAGCTTCTTTTTAGGAATTCACAGTGCATATAGTCTTTTATGAGCTCTGAAAAGACACTGTAACAAAGTGTTTTCAACTTTGGATAATTAAGCATTTGCCAAACTCATCTGAGTATCTATTAGCATTCCATAAAGCTTCTATTTTGTGGAACACACTTTTGGAAACATTATTTGATGGACCACAAAATGAGGGAAATGACCTTTCACAGAGAATAAAAAAGTTCATAAAGATTCAAAAAGTACGAGAGAACACAAACTGCACACAAACTAAAGTCTTTAAAGTCCCCATCAAAAAGAAAGTTCTAGAGATTAAGAATGCTGATCCATTTAAGTAGTCAGAAAGTCAAGTTATTACATAACTAGCTAAAACAATTCAGCCTTGCCTAACATTCTTCTCCATTGTGATTTTTAAAAATTAAGATATAAATCACACTACATAAAATTCAGCCTTTTGAAGTACAGTAGTACCCCCCTTCTTATTGGTGGAGGATATATTCCCAGACCCCCGAGTAGATACCTGAAACCTTGGATAGTACCGAACCCTATATATGCTATTTTTTTCCTATACATACGTACCTACAATGCTTAATTTATAAATTTGACAGAGTAAAAGATTAACAATAATTAATAATAAAATAGAATAATTATAACAATATACTGTAATAAAAATTATGTAAATGTGTTCTCTCTCTCTCAAAATTATCTTATTGTACTGTACTCACCTATTTTTGGACCACGGTTGACCATGGGTAACTGAAACTGCAGATAAGGGGGGAATGCTGTATATAACTCAGTAGTTTCGATATATTCACACAGTTATGCAACTATCACCACTATCTAATTCCAGAACATTTTCATCACCCTGATATAAACCCCATCTGCATTTGTATCACTCTCACTTTTTCCTCCCCCCAGCCCCTGGCAACCACTAATATACTGTCTGTATGAATTTGTCCATTCTGGACATTTCATATAAATGGAATCATACAGTATGTGGCCTTTTGTGTCTGGTTCATTGAGATTTTATGGTTAATGTAATCACAGGAATTATAAAAGCAGCCCTAGGATGCAGGTTCTTTTGCTTTGTGTATATACATTTTTATTCTAACTAGGCCACTCCCACTCTGATTACTTCATTCCAATGTGGTTTCTACTTCTGCTATTCTTCCTTTGGTGTTAATAATATAGCATTTCAATGAGATCTTGAAATATTTGTGATAAACACCTATGTGAATATCTTTTGTTAGTTTATTTACTAAGCAATGACTTTGGAATGTGACCTTTCAAGGAAAAACTATTAGGCTGAGTTTACCATCCAGGATCCAGAATTTTATGTTTGACATTCTAACACATATTGCTAATCTTGGGCTAGAGGGGCACCCCAAAGATATTATATATGCTTGGAATTCAGGTTCTCCTGAGCCAAAAGAGCAGATGGTCTCACCCAAGAAGAGCTGGGTAAAAAGGAATAAAAGGAAGACCCTAATGGATACTAATATTAAAGAGATTACTTAGGAAGAAGACCAGTAAAGAAGACCAAAAAGAAGTTGCCAGAGAGACAGAAGGAAAGCCTAAAAGAACATTCTCACAGAATACAAACTGAGTTCCAAGCAAGTAAGAATACAATTCATGCAGAGCCAAAGTGGAAAGGCTAGGGGAAGAAAGGAAGTATTTTGGTGGTTCACTTTATTGATGGTGTTAGGCTTTTTTAACATAACATAGATTTCTTCTACCAAAAGTAAAGTAGGACCCTATTTGAGGACCACTCACTTCTGAAGTAGAAAAGAAAATATACTTGAAAGAATTTCCGAATGTTAGAAAATTAAAGTATTTTCACTCAGAATTTACCTACTGCAATTATTTCCCTAGATTCTAAGGGAGTCAAAAGACATGAGTTGTAACCTTGGCTCTATCACTATTTGACTAGAGAAAACTACAGTATTCTTTGGGATCTTCAATTTCCTTATCTGTAAAATAAGGAAGTGGATTAGATAATTCCTAAGGCCTCCTTTAGTTCTGATTTCCTAAGATTTTATATAAGGTAGCTAAATAAAAACTTATTTAAGGGATGAATACTATAAGATATAAAAAAAAATTAATACAAGGAAAAGACCATGATAAATCAAAGAAAAAAATTATCAACTCAAATAAAGAGAAATTTGAAAAATAAAATTCCTATATCCATTTAAAGTAAACATAGCTGTTGGCCTCTAGGTGGTAAATGCATTATCAAAATTAGATTTTTTTCCTAGCAGTAACATTTACCGGGGAACAGTAGAAATTTATTTTTTAGAAGAGTAAGACGACATCATCTGAAAAACAGACCAACAGGAAGAATAAGACACTTTTTCATCTGTATTTCTGTGACTTTTCTCACTTGGTATTATTTGCAACTGTACTTTTATGTCTGGCAGCAGTGCCAACTTCAGTATGAATCATATATTATTTTTATCATGTTGATTACATATGTTCACCAGTTTAGTTGTCCATATATACTTGGTGTGGTTTGCAAATATTCAGTGACAAAATCCAGAGCACAGCATTTTCACAGAAAGTGTTTACTGTGAAATTTCTCTTTAGAAGTTTGTTTTTCTTTACAGCTTTGATCCATATGACATCCACATTCCTACATTTCAAATAATGGCTTACACTTAAATTAATAAAATGCTTCACTTTGATACAACATGACTACAGTAGGATGTGGTGGTTCTAAAGAGGACCTTATTTTCTTACGTGATTAGAGATTTGGTCAAATTTGAAGTCTGCTAAAATTTTCCAAACTATGCTTCTTCAGTTTTATGGTGACTTGGTCCTTACATTCTGTTATTCATCAACACTTCACAGAAATACTTGATTTGTCTGAATGAATTTAAAAACCCACAACTGAAGAAAATCAGAAAAACCTGGTTTTAAATATCAAAAGAGCCTGAATGAAAAATATTTCTACAGGCCACACTAAATAAGTTTTATTGATCACTGTATTTCTTTGCAGGATGAAATTGTTGCAAGATTGAATATAAGAAAATAAACCTACTGGTAAATATCTTTCCTGAGGACAGATCTGCCAAGGGGATTGTCAGCTTGGGGAGCCATGGCAACAGAGCCAATCTTCAATACCATGGTGTCTTCTTTTGTTGCCTGATTAACTGTAACAAAAGAAAGAGATTTATGAGTACACTGTGGATCTGTGCATAACTTTATGCATAAGAAGAAATTTTTGAGAGACTGTAAGAGAGACATATTATGATAAGACCAATAAATGAAGAAAAGCAAAAGGAAAATATTATGTTTAAAATAAAAATGTCTAATGCTTTTCTTAACTCTCTATTTCCTTCATAGCCCATTAAGTGGTTTTCTGTTAAAATATGCAATTAAAACAGCAATGAAAAAACAACTACCCCACTCCCAACATTAAAACATATGATATTAAATATATATAAATAATACTAAATCTGTATGTTTATCTAATTTGACAATCTGTATCTTTCTCCCAAGTGATTTTCAGCCCTGGGTTTTTAATATTCCATTGCTGTCTACGAATATATTAAAGGATATTACAAAGTCAGTAACAAATTCTGAAAGCCATTTAAATTTACATGATTAATAATAATTGAATATAACACACACACACACACACACACACACACACACAGTATAGCATTTTAAGCTCTAAAATGTCAGAAAATCCAAAAGAAATACGATGGCTACAATGTTGAAGATGGAAAAGGCCAACTATTTAATATGAGAGAACATACCAAGTTTTATCCTAAGCACTTTTTAATTTTAATAATTTCTAGTGTGAATTTCCTTAGATACAGTAACTCCACACTTGCTTAAAAGTCTATGTCTTAATGAAGTCTAAAACTAAGGTAAGTAATCACAGAAAACAAAAAAAGGAAAAAGGATATATCACTTCTAATTCTTTTCTTTGTACTGAATAAGACAATTATTTAACCATATGTTCTCATCTTATGAAGTTCAATACTTTTTCTATAACTCACTGGCTTATCCAACATTTTTTGTAAGGACTATTTGGGATGGATAGAGGTTCTTAATGACCCCATTCATTAAATTTTACTCTCCATTCTCCAACAGATGATTCTACTATCGTAGCTGTATAAATAGTATTTAAAATTGTTTAAAAATTGTTTAACAATATACAAATTTCTGGGTTTTGAAGTAAACATATATTAAAACTCATAATTTCTCTCAAAGAACTATCATCTGCCACAAATAGAACAGAAAAGGACTGGCTGCAAGTCTTCAGGAATATCCTGAACAGAACATGCCTACAAAGGCATACAATCCATATTTCCCAAACTGTGGTGCCCAAAGAATGCAAAAGCTATGAGATTATTTCCAGCTGCTTTAGCAGTACACTTGGTATGGTCTGATTTAGATTAGTCTAAAAAAGGAAAGTTGGAATTAAGAAAATAAGAAGAAGTAAGAAGAAGATATTTAGTGATGGAAAGAAGGAACCAGAATAAGATGACCATAAAGGCAGTGGGGGAAGGCAAAGTGGTCGGGAGGTGGGAGGAGGGAGGATAGCAAAGGGGGAAAAAAGAGAGGAGCTATCATACTAAATATTAGCATGTGGATGCCACAGTAAAGACAATGCTTTTAAATGTCCACAGAAAAAAGATCAAACAAAAAACTACTTCTCATGCAGCTGCACTATTTTCAAATGACTAGAGGTCTGGCTTGATTATAGGTCCTTATACTATGAACATTGTTTACATTTCACAGATCTTGCATTTTATGCCAAGCTTATCAAATAGTTCCATGTGGGTAAAACCTCTGATTAAGCAGCAGGTATCAATTAAATCAATAAATAGTAAGCCTGGAGAATAGACTATACCACAAAAGTGCAATTAGTGTACTTGCTAACTGTTCTTCCAGGCTACAGATACTACCCAGCATATGAAAGTCTGAAATGTAATAGAAGCACTGCAGTAAATGAGGTACATATGGAAGCAAAATGACGTACTTGGTGTTACATACAAAGCCAGACCCAAGAACAGAACTCTGCTTCTGTTAGAGCCAAAAGTGTTCTCAGTAGATTACACAGACTATGAGGTTATAATAAAAAAAAAGCACTTAATGTAGATCATTCATAAACTAGATTAAAATAATTACTTTTATTATAGAAAGTATTTAGATTATCAAAATATATGATTGAGATATAAGAAAAAGAATAAAAATATGTACTTATACAAGAAAGTGCCTTGAGTCATTTCTTCAGTTACTTTATAGCTGGGAAAAAAAAAAATCTTCCCTTTTTTAGTTTACTTCACCTGCATTTAATAGTTGGACCATATGAGGAAATGTTCCTTCTAGAAGCATTTTTAACATGAAAATGAATGCCTTCCTTCTTTGCCTTGACTCTATTTTTAAAAATTGAGTCTCATCAGGAACTACTCATTCTAGAAGACTTACACTAGATCCAAAAAACAGTCCTCTTCTCTAAAATAAGAAGCTTAAGCTGGAAGTCAAACACCTGTGGGTTCAGAATCTTGATAATTATTGCACATTAAAGCAAACAATATTCAGGTTGAAAATCAGATTTTCAGTATCACTTCTGTAAATAAAATATTAGAATGTTAAATATATTCTCTTATCATTAACTGAATTTTAGACATGATTAAAAAGTTTTACGTTAATGTAACATGAATTATAAGTCTGAAAGATTTTATATTTTCTTGGGCCAAGAGAGTGTGTATATGTGTGTGTGCACATGCATGAATGTGCATTTGCGTATGGTATATGAAAAGGCTATAAACAACTCTGAAATCATGAGCTTGTATCAGTAACCAAAACCTTGAATAAAGAGAATTTTCACGTAATTGTCAGATAATGTAAGACTGTTGCTTACAACTACGTTTTCTTAAGTCCAACATGAAATAAAAGTGTTTTGAAGACTTCAACTTCCTTTAATATTCTCAATACAAATTCAATATAGTAAAACATCTAAAGTCTCAAGGGTATTTGAAATTGCCACTGTGTAATATTATACTTTTATAAAGCCAAAACTGTTGTGGCAGACCTACACCAAGCCATCAACAAAAGGTTTTAATTAGTTATTGCCATGATAGCACTTGAAGACAGTATTTTCAATAAATGTGTAACCTAATGACCACTGCGCATATTAATAGAAAGTTTAGTTGCATTTGGTTTATGAATCATCTCTGACACAGATTGCTCTGTGATAGGCATATATTGCTATAGGCATAGATTGCTTTGTAATATTTTAATAATAAAGTTTCTGCTGAGAATTATGATGTAGCAATACTCATTAAGACAATTTACATATATATTTGCAATTTAATTAATCAGATAAAAATATTATTCAAACTTCTGTTTAAAGCCTTTCCAGAATAAAATCAATACTATGCTTTTGACAAATATTGTATGAGTCCACCTATATAAACTTTCTAGAATAGGCAAATTTGGAGAGATAGAAAATAGATTAGAGGTTACCAGGGCTGGGGGGAGTTATTACTCAATGGGTACAGAGCTTTTGTTTGGGGTGACAAAAACATTTAGAAATAGATAGTAGTGATGGTTGCACAACATTGTGAATATAATCAATGCCATTGAATTACATATTTAAAAATGGCTAAACTGGAAAATATTGTTATATATATTTTACCACAATAAAAAAAAAAGAAAAAAAAAGGTTTTCAAATCAATGATGAAGACATTTCATAGTTACAGGCAAACTCTGCCTCAGGAGGAAACACTGATTACTATAAATAAGACCCTGTCAGTGACGACCACCCAAGGGCTATGACCAACATTGATGTGGATGGTGGAAACAAGTCAGTCACACAGGTTTCTCTCACAGATGTGGTTACAAAAATTTCATTCAAAGGAGCTCTTTAATGAAGATCTAACTGAAATGAAAGAGCAATTCACTGTGAAAATGTTCTCTCCATTAACAAATACCAAAGACTTTCAGAAGCATTCAGTATATCAAATAGAGAAAATATTTTAAGATGAATGAGCTAATTTTGAATACAGATCAAATGCCCACATGGAGAAGCCGCTATGTCTGTTTCAGGAAGATTGACCAGTATAAACACTATTGGATACCTATTTTAAAAGTCGTAGCCTGGCTGGCTCATGCTGAAAAATCAACATACTGATACTGCTTATATTCTTGGTCAAGTTTTAAAACTTAATAAATGGGTAATGAAGCATATACATTGGTTTATTTTTTAAATTTATATTCATGACCAATATGGATATCTTATGGTATGAAATGGGTTTTCAAGAAGGAAACTCTAAATTAAAACAGTGTAGGGAATATTACAGGAAAAAGGACTCAGTTTAGGTTCATGAAACATGCAATTATTATTTAGAAATCAATCAGGTCATGAAATTTGAGGATCATTTGTAAATCATGGACATTTCCATATTACTACAAAACTATCACAATCAGATATGTTGCTTTTCTTCCTTTTCTGTCTCTGCAGCCTCTATTTTCTCAGCATTTTTATAGAGCATTCTCCTTGTACATCTTTCCACCCTATCCCATCCTCTCACCTCCGAAATCACTTTTTTTCCTTATGTTTCAATGAAATTTTGGCCTTACCAATTGTTTACATTCAACTGAAAATAATTAGACAATTAAGGAATGGAGAACATAAAATATATGCTGCGAGGAGTATTTAGGAAATCACAAAAGCTTATTAACATATCTTATTTTGAAATGAAATACAGGAACTCACTCGAGGTAGGAAAATGAATGTTTTATACCAACCAGGGAGATATTTATGGAAAATAATATCCTTAATCATTACAAAACCTGTATTTAGAATTTTTTATAATACAGATAGCATAAAACTTTCTTCTTATTTTTATCTAGATACAAAATTTTTGTGATTTTGTGATTTTATTTTAATAAAATACAGATACTGCAAAATGATGCCATTTTTAAAATGTAATGGACTACCCCAGGTGTTTTTCCCAAAATACTGACAAGTTTTCTGTCATAAACCCAAACTACTTCTGTTTGCATGATGTTTTCCTTCCATTGTCAGTTGTAAAATAAAAAAGATGGTTTGATAATCTGAGTGATCCTTTATGTCCATGCCTCTTCTATGATTACGAGAAAATGTCATTACAACTCTTAACCTATGGTCCTCAGAGAATTATTTTGTGTACAAATGTAGGTTTCTAAACAACTCCATCAAAAAGTAGGCAAAAGACACGAACAGAAGTTTTTCAAAAGAAGGTAGACAAATAGCCAACAAATACATGAAAAAATGTTCAACATCACTAATCATCAGGGAAATGCAAATTAAAACCACAATGAGACACCACCTTACCCCTGTCCAAATGGCCATAATTGAAAAGTCAAAAAACAATAGATGCTGGCGTGGATGCAGAGAAAAAGGAACATTTACGCAATGTCAGTGGGACTGCAAATTAGTACAACCTTTATGGAAAACAGTATGGAGATTCCTCAAAGATATAAAAGTAGACTTACCATTTGATCCAGCAATCCAATTACTGGGTATATACCCAAAGGACAAGAAGTCATTTTATCAAAAAGACACCTGCACTCAAATGTTTATCACAGGACAATTCACAATTGCAACGATATAGAATCAACCTAAGTGCCCATCAATTCATGAGTGGATAAAGAAAATGTAGTGTGCGTGTATATACATATATACTGTGTGTGTATATATATGTGTACACACACACACATATATACACACACATACACCCCCCCCACAGAGTACTACTAAGCCATAAAAAGGAATGAAATGTCTTTTGCCGCAACTTGGATTGAATTGGAGACCATTATCCTAAGTGATGTATCTCAGGAATGGAAAAACAAATACCACATATACTCTCTAATAATTGGGAGCTAAGCGATGGGCACACATGGGCACAAAGAGATATAAAGGACAATGGAAACAAAGAAGGTGTAAGGGTGGGAGGGGAATGAGGGATAAAAACTTACCTATCGGGTATAATGAACACTGTTCTGGTGACAGGCACACTAAAAGCCCTGACTTATGCATTATACAAGGCATCCATGTAACAAAAACATTGTACTCCCTAAATATTTTGAAATTTTTAAAAATGTAGGTTTCTTTGTTTACCTATGTAAATTTAATATAAGTTACATTATCTAAAAATTCATTAGATACTCATATATAAACAATACTAACAAGGATAAAGCATAAAGGTCATTACCTTTGCAATGAATATGCAGCTTATTTCTCTGGGTTAGTGGCTTGTCTCTCATATCACTTGTAATCGCTCAGTAAAGACTCTTTATTCTTTACCACTCATGTGTTTCTACAAACTATCTGAACACATGAAAGCAACCATATGCTACCATCAGAATATAGCATATTCAGAGAATAGTAATTTTGCATCTCAAAGTAATCAATTTTAAGACAGTCTCTACCAAAAATTAGACATACAAAGTAGGAACTGGTTCGTATTAAGACTCCATAAGTATAATACATTGAATTTAGCTCTAGACACCTTGGTAATTAAGGACCACAAGGCTCTACAAATATTTTTTATTACAAAAATTAACAAACCCATTAATTTTAATGAACCTTAAATATAGATGTTAATATTAGGCAGGATACCTTCCCTAACTAAGATCATCTGCAGACAGAACAAGAAACAGAACTAGACTCTAGGAAGAAAGAGAACAGAGCCAAGTGCTTTTCCTTTGTTATTTATCATCACTGACCACTCAAGTTCTTCCTCTTGCTCATAATAACTATTAATAAAAGAAAAGAAAAAGACCTTTACTATTTTGTGTGGCACACTATTATCTATCCCTCAAATATCCATTCTCTCTTCTCCCTCAAATTCAAAGGGCCCTAATTATTAGCTAGGAATATACTATGGCTTGACTGTCCTTCCAAAATTCGTATGTTGAAACTTAAAACCCAAGGTAAGGGTATTAAGAGGTGGGGTCTCTGGGAGATGGTTTGGTCATGAGGGCTCCATCTTCATGGAGGAGATTAGTGCCCTTATAAAAGGACTTGAGGGACTGTGTTCATCCCTTTTTGTCCTTTTGCCCTTCTGTCATGTGAGGACACAGCAACAAGGAGCCATCTTGGAAGCAGCAGCCATCACCAAACACTGAATCTGATGGTACCTTGATCTGGAACTTCCAAGCCTCCAGGACTGTGATGAATAAATTTCTATTATTTATAAATTACCCAGTCTAAGGTATTCTGTTATAGTAGCAGGAAGGGACTAAGACAGCACACTACCACCTAGGATTATATCTCAGCCTTTATTGCGGCTGGGTACAGGCATATGATTAAGTTTTGGCCAATGAGGTGTAAGTGGTAATGAAATGTGGGACATCTGGAATTCTACCATAAAGAAAGGGCACAACTTTCTCAGGATAATACTCCCATTTATTGAGAGCTCACTATGGGACTGGCACTATGCACATAGTTTCAGGTTGTTATCATATGAAAGTAAGCTATCAATACCGCTTACTACCAAGTTAGGTACTACTATTACTATTTCACACATGAGGATTTTAGATTAACTTGCTCAAGATTTCACAGTTCACAACTGGTAAAGTTGGTATTTGAACTACGGTCTGTGTAACTTCAAAGTCCATACAATTAACCATGGTGACAGAATGTCACCCAAATTGCTTATAGCCTGTGGCAAACTAAAATTTCAAAAATCACTCTGTGAGTGGAGGCAGTGGGATTATCTATTCAATTCAGTTCAAGACATAGAATAATTTCACAAGGCACTGAGAAGCCTGGACAAGCCACAGGAGCTTTGATGCATTGACTAATTTTTTTTTTGCTTACCCTTGGTCATCATGTGTATATTTAAATCATAGAATTTTTATATTTCATCATTATAAAACTTACTTTGTTTTTAAAAACAAACAAAAAACCAGAAAACTAAGGTCTCTACAATAAAATCATTTAAAATCAGACAAAAAAAATCAGAAGACAATACCTTCAACAGTTGGCTGTATATCTTCTGTTTTTGGAACAAAAATTCTGATTACACTTGTGTTGATATAAATCAAAGGTAAATTGCGTGACGTGAGTGTATGGGTTCTCATGGGCTGACCAGGAGATTTTCTTTTCTCTTTTTGGGCTCTTGGTAGTTTTGCTTGAAATATACTTGCAATAGCGTTAAGTAAAGGAAAACAAAGGACAATATCAAAGGCTTGTGCTGAAAGAAGAATTTCATGAAGAAAATGAGGGGAACCATCTGTTAAACCTTCAGATAATTTATGAAAACTTCTTCGCTCATTTCTTGATGTTAACTTGTGGCGGACATTTTTTGTTACAGCTTTTGTATATGTCAGAGAGAGAAATCCATGCTGCTGATGAGAGCCATCTAGAAGTTTTGTAGTAGTCTGTTCCAGAAAAAAGAAATCACAATACATATATCATTAAAAAAAGAAACAAAACTATTTGAAAGAAGAAAATGACCTCAGTATTTTGACCTTTTTGTCTTACCTACCCTATACCTCTTAATAAACAGATGACTGATCAATTCTATAGATAGGACAAAAGCTTCTAAGGCAGTTAGAATAACTGAACTAAAAGGCAGGAATCCTTAGTTCCAGTTCTAGATAGTGAGAGAGATAATTAGTGTCTTTGTGCTCATTTCCAAGATTTCACATTTTCTGTAATATTGAGAGTCTGAAAAAGACTGTGTCTTGATTCTATGGTTTCATTTCTCAATATTTCATTATTAGTGCCAATAGGCTGTCATAAAATAGATCACAGAAAGATTGTTTATTCAGGTGAAATTGAAATAACCATGTTATATATTTTTATGTGGGATCAACCTAAATAGGCCAGATGATTGCCTACACTAAAAGGGACAAAACCTTATAAGAACAGAGTTTTTCCTTCAATAATTTGGCTAATTTCTATGAAGACAGAGCCCATAAAAGATGCCTCATAGATACTATCCTTTCATAATTGAACTAACCAGTTAGTGCATCTTTAAAGGAAATAGTAATGTGACACAAAAATATAACATTTGTCTTTTAGAACTTGCCTATTTTCAGTACCTATCACATTGTTTTCAAAACCTAACTAGCAGCTATCCTACAACTCATCATCTTTGGTTATACTACTATACTAGTAAATATATAACATTTGATTGTGAGTATAAAATATATCATTGTAACTTCAATATGTCTGATAAAACTAGCCCAATCAACTCTCATATTCAAATTGCAAATGGTAAATAAATTATAATAAAACAGCATACTTTAAAAGGGTGAAGTAAAATACATGCTTTTGTATTCCTCAACATACAAAAAGAACACCTACTGAAAAAAATTTTCCTGAACCAATTAATACACATAAAATCCTATTTTGCAAATTACTCAGCATAAAATTAGAGAACTGTTATATCCCACAATGCCCAATGCTCTTCCCAACACCTGAAAGAGTTTTTAAGTTATTAGAGTCCAAAGAGGGGATTGTTACGAGGGGAACTGAATATGGGAGGAAAAGAGAAGGAAATGTATTCACTTAAAGAGAAGAAAGTGAGAAATAGGAAAGCAGTGGTGTGTCTGAGCCTGTGTCATCCCATCACTCCTAAACCTCTTTTACTTCCTCTTTCTTCCTCTGTTGTTGTTGCCTAACATCCAATGACATGGTAAGAGGGAGAAAAGTATGCAATTGAGCTATAACTGCTAATTTTGCTTTTAATCTAGACTTTATAATAAAGGAAGGTAAGAAAATATTATCTTTATATATGTTTATTTTCCCAATTGTCTGATCATTAAAAAAAAAAAAACTTGGAAAGTAAGCATTAAATGGTTGTGTAATTTAATTATTCTCCCCCCAATGGTCTCCCCTCAAATCATTTTTTACTGTCCCTAACATTTTCACTGCTTCTCCTACCTGATTTCCCTTTCTTTTTGATTTCTATACTCAAAATAAAAGATGCATAGTCAGAAAAAGTGCTACCAGTCTTGTCACCATGTTGCTAGACAGCAGACAATAACAGATGAAATAGGGTGGCTGTGGTATAGCCCCAGTGGAAGAGGTCACGGAAATACTGTCTATTCTAGGTGTCCAAACTGGGGAAGGGGGTAGTATTGACCACTAATCTAAATATCCAACTCATAATAAATATTAATAGAAACATCTGAATCTTGGAAATAGTATAAAAGTTATTTCAATGTATGAATGCTTTGATTTGGAAAATTATTTTTAAATATATTTGAGCATAAGCATCATTGAGAGGTAAGCTATAGGATGAAGGAGGTTTTTTTTTAATTTGTTTTTTTAAACTGCTGCCTTCCTAACTCCCTTAATATAAGGAAAAAAATCAATATGAGCTAAAGTTCAGGTAATATAAATATCATTTTCATACAATAATAACATTTTATACTATTTAAAATAAAAAATTAGAAAACATTGATAATTAAAGAAATTTTAATACAAGTCATTTAATTTAGAAATTTTTGAAAAAGTGATAAAGAAATTTTAAAAGAATATTAATAATAAATTTAGGGTTTTTCATTAATATATGTCAAAATTATTAAGAATATTTCTCATAGACACTAATGAACATTCAAAGAGAGGAAAATAAATCTAAATAGAGGCTGGACAGGTTGGCTCACACCTGTAATCCTAGCATTTTGGGAGGCCAAGGTGGGAGGATCGCTTGAACCCAGTTGTTTGAGACCAGCTTGGGCAATAGTGAGACCTTGTCTTTACAAAAAATAAAAAACAATTAGCCGGGTGTGGTAGTCCACCCTTGTAGTCCCAGCTATTCGGGGGGCTGAGGCAGGAGCATCGCTTGAGCCCAGGAGTTGGAGGCTACAATAAGCTATGATGATGCCACTGTACTCTAGCCTGGGCAACAGAGTGAGACCCTGTCTCAAAAACAAACAAACAAAAACCCCTAAATAGAACTTCCACTGAAGTAAAAGCCACATTTTAGATACATCTTTTTCCAGCACTAAAGACAGACTCTGCTAGAAAAGTTCAACATCAAATTGGAAAAGAGCATTTGCTGTGCAAATACACTACTAAACATTAAATTTGGGAACAAAATAATTTAAAATATTTTTATAATGCTAAAGATATTTGTTTTAAATCTCTTTTGACTTACAAAAAGGGAAAAGAAATAGCTTACATATGCTGAGAAAATTTCTAGTAATGTCTGCAGTGATTTGATAAATTCTTCAAAGAATGGTTATTGCCATTGCAACAATTTGCTTTTAATATTTAAAAATTACATGCATTTTTCTTAACTTCAGGAATATCACTTAAAAGAAATTAGCTTAAGAACATATTCAGATGTGTTGTACTATTAGAAAAAGCAAGGTTCTAAACTTGTAAAAGTCACTGGTATACAGTCTAGTGTGTATCTTCTATCCAGTCAATGACAGAAGTACAACCTTGTTCAGATTCAAAAGGGCACGAAATGATGTATTTCAAGTTAGTTATGAGAAGATGAGGGCATAAGAATAAAAAAAAAAAAAGAACAAAAAGCAATCTCAATAAAAATCATAAACGGAATGACAAAAGCAGTATTGGTCAACTCTTGATCATTCAATACATGCACAATTTTAAAAAGTTATATTTAATGTCCTACTTCAATTTTCTTATACTGATGGTAAAATTAGTTTGTACTCACAAAACCAGAGTGATAATAGCATGCGCAAGTGACCCAGAAACAGATTATAGCGGAAACTCAGTCTATGATTTAAAATCACATTATAGTTCATTTACAAAGTGGACGAGAGAGGGGGAAATGAAAATCAAGAGTTGACTTGATGGACAGTTCAGTTTCTTCTCTGGGTTCCCGTTAATGGGAGTTCTGTAGCATAAATTTAAAAATAATTTCTTACAGAAGGAAAGAAGCCAGAGCAATTACTGAAAGGGTCCTGCTTGCTGATGGGTCGAACCAACAAGGTGCGTCTGTTCAGCTTGTCAGTACAGGAAAGGAAGACACCTCCACATTGCCCCAAAGACCAACACTCTTCCCCAAGGCTTGAGGTGATGGACAGGAGCAAAGAAGGTGAAAAGACAAAAAGCAATAAAAGCCATAAGCAAAAAAAAAAAAAAAAATCTGGATAGTTTTTAATTCTGCTCAAGTTTGCATAGGTTTAGGTTTGAGCCACTGATAGGTATGGCCTCTGCCTGGACCATCTTCTGCAAAAGCATTGTTAATGGAAGTAAACAAAAAACAATTGTTTCTAGTGTAAAATTACTACTTTTAGTTTATGGTAAAGAACAATCCAGCATGAACTCACTTATGAAATAGAAAAAATTTCCAAAAAATTTAATGTACATTAAAGATAAAATATATTAATAAAAGCAATCCTACCTTTGCCTTTTTGATAAATTTACTTAATTGTTATAACAGGAAGATGGTTACAAAACATGAGCAGTTTAAAAGAATAGATAGTTTTAAATTTATAAGGTAATTTTGGAGGAATAGGTCAAAAAGAATTTACTCTGAGCTCTAATTCTTGTAACCATTAGTCCTATTACATGAAAGAACAAAGATAAACAATTTAAAATATACTTTCAAAAATCATAAAAACTAAATGAGTCTCACCAAAGGTTTTTCTTTGCACTGTAGAAACACTCCTTCAAAATGTCCTGACTGCCAACCTTCCCCTGGCCTGGAAAACATAAGTTCACCTTATCTGTTCTCTTTAAATTTTCTGAGTTAAAAAATAGAGTATATATAACTATTTCAAATAGTTCTAAAGTAAACAACACTGCACTGAACTAAAATATGGATCTGACAATGCAATCAATAGAACAATTTACATTAGTGCCACACTCTGATAGCTCTGCGCAGGAACATTTGTCCTAATGGTAAATTGTACATTTATTTGGCTGGATATTAACTTCTATCTCATCCATGAGACTGTAAGTCCCATAAGTGTAGGATCTATGTCTATTTTTATTAAACACTACATCCCCAGTGCTTAGTACAGCACTTGGCACATAATACATACTCAAACAACATTTGAGTTAAATTAATGAATAAATTACCTAAATATTTAAAATGTACATAAATTTAACAGTAAAGTCAGGGATAAACTATAACATAGAATATTCATATCATTAAAAATTATTTCAGCTATATTTATTTATTGCTGCAAAGATCATTTTTATATAAGTACATATCATTTCAAAGGAGCTAAAGAGCTAAACATTCCATTATCAAAAGCTAATTAATGATTCACTTTAATATGGTGAAAATAATTATCTTATGATTGATAAGATAATACTATTACAAGTCCTAATATATATCCAAAAATATTTTGTTATCCCATAACTAAGACACACTTTTTCAGTTGTGACAGATTAGTTATTGACATAAACAATATGATATATGAAATAATGGATAAAAATACAAATACTTTTAATATAGAATTAGTAACTTGATAAATTAAAAAAATACTTTTTAGGGCAAGTAACACATCAATATATGTGCAGAAACACATATGTGCTTCCACAGGCACACAATAAAAAACTGTTGAATGAATAAAAGTTATGAAGCCAGAAAGAAATAAATTTTAAGGCTGTTTCTAAGCCACAAACTATGAAATTGAAAATATGATGTTATTTAAAAAATATTTTTAAAAAGCTTTTATGAGTTTTATGGTACATGAATTATATTTCAATTAAAAAAATAAAATAACAGAGTACTACTAAAAGTCATAAAAAAGACACTTGTGTTTTCATTTGGGAAAAATTAATGACAAAACTGTTATAGAGCTTTGTGAAAATATTTAAAACCTAACTTTTTTTTACCACCATTATTTATGACTACAAACAAATCATATTTGCACACAATCATACTTTTGATAGAAATTTATTAGGGAAGAAACAATGGTTCTAGGAACATCCATCACATGTATATTAATCATCTGTGAGATAAGAAAAGAATCATCAAAGTGCTAAGGGACTTTGCTATTGCTCCATCTCAGAGTATAATTATATTGGTATACGGAATGGATGGGAAGTATATAGCAAAAACCAGAGCCATCAACTGTGTTCCAGGCACCTAAGCAAATATGCAACATACAAAATAAATTGCTTATGATTAGTAAAAGTAGTTTATTTCATTTAATAAGGCAATATGGATATTTATGAACAGATTTACCATGCTATAACACAAAATTTTATTATACTCCATATATAAATGAATACTAAGTAAAATTAACCAACCTGTCTGCTAAGAACCCTCTTTAAGAATAAGTACAGGCATACCTCGTTTTGTGGGCTTCGCTTTATAACATTTTGCTGATACTGAGTTTTCCAAATCGAAGGTTTATGGCAACACTGCATTAAGCAGGGTCTATTGACGCCATTTTTCCAATAGCATGTGCTCACTTCATGTCTCTGTATCACAGTTTGGTAATTTTTGCAATATTCCAAACTTTTTCATTATTATTGTACCTGTTATGGTGATGTGTGATCTGTGGTCTTTGATGTTATTATTGTAATTGTTTTAGAGTACCATGAACCACGCCCAGATAAGATGGCAAACTTAATTGATAAATGTTGTGTGTGTTCTGACTGCTCCCGACTGTTCCTCATCTCTCTCCCTCTCCTAAGGCCTCCCTATTCCCTGAGATACAAGAATATTGAAATTAGGCCAATTATTAATATAATAATAACCTCTAAAATGGCCTCTAACTGTTCAAGTGAAAGGAAGAATGGCAAATCTCTCGCTTTAAATCCAAAGTTAGAAATGATTAAGCTTAGTGAGGAAGGCACATCGGAAGCCAAAACAGACCAAAAGCTAGGCATCTTGTACCAGTTAGCCAAGTTGTGAATGCAAAAAAAAAGTTCTTGAAAAAAATTAAAAGTGCTACTCCAGTGAACACAGGAATGGTAAGAAAGCAAAACAGCCTTATTGCTCATACGGAGAAAGTTTTATTGGTCTGGATAGAAGATCAAACCAGCCAGAACAATTCCTTAAATCCAAAGCAAAGCCCTAACTCTCTTCAATTATATAAAGGTTGAGAGAAGTGAGGAAACTGCAGAAGAAAATTCGAAGCTAGTAGAGGTTCGTTCATGAGGTTTAAGGAAATAAGCTGCCTCCATAATATAAAAGTGCAAGGTGAAGCATCTAGAAGCTGCTGCACGTCATCCAGAAGATCTGGATAAGATCATTGATGAAGGTTACTACACTGAACAACAGATTTTCAATGTCGACAAAACAGTTTTCTATTGGAAGGTGATGCCATCTAGGACTTTCATAGCTAGAGAGAAGAAGTTAATGACTGGCTCCAAAGCCTCAAGGAATAGGCTGAGTCTCTTGTGATGGGCTAATGCAGCTGGTGACTAAGTTAAAGGCAGTGCTAATTTACCACTCTCAAAATCTTAGGGCTCTTAAGAAATATGCTAAATCTACACTGCCCATGCTCTATGAAGGAAACAACAAAGCCTGAATGACAGTACATTTGTTTACAGCATGGTTTACTGAATATTTTAAGCCTATTGTGGAGACCTACTGCTCAGAAAAACTGATTCCTTTCAAAATATTAGTATTTCTCGACTATGCATCTGGGGACCCAAAAGTTCTGATGGAGATGTACAAGGAGATGAATGTTTTTTTTCATGCCTGCTAACACAGCTTTCATTCTGCAGCCCGTGGATCAAGGAGTAATTTTGACTTTCAAGTCTTAATATTTAAGAAATACATTCCATAAGGCTATAGCTGCCATAGATAGTGATTGCTCTGATGGATCTGGGCGAAGTCAAATGAAAACTTTCTGAAAAGGATTCACTGAAGATGCCATTAAGAATATTCATGATTGATGGGAGGAAGTCAAAATATCAACATTAACAGGAATTAGAAGTTGATTCCAACCCTCACAGATGACTTCAAGAGGTTCAACACATCACTAGAGGAAGTAACTTCAGATATGGTGGAAACAGCAAGATAACTAGAATTAGAAGTGGAGCACGAAGATAGGAAGTAAGTGAATTGCTGCAATCTCATGAGAAAACCTGAACAGATGAGGAGTTGCTTCTTACGGATGAGCAAAAAGTGTAGTTTCTTGAGATGGAAACTACCGCTGGGGATGTTGGGAACATTGTTGAAATGACCACAAAACATTTGGAATATTTCATAAATTCAGTTGATAAAGCAGTGGCAGGGTTTGAAAAGACTGACTTTCAATTTTGAAAGAAGTTCTGTGTGTAAAATGCTATCAAACAGCATCACATGCTACAGAGAAATCTTTTGTGAAAGGGAGAGTCAATCGATGTGGCAAAATTAATTGTTGTCTGATCTGAAGAAATTGCCACAGCTGCCCCAACCTTCAACAACCACCACCCTGATCAGTCAGCAGCCATCAACATCGAGGAAAGACACTCCAACAACAAAAAGAGTATGACTTGGTGAAGGTTCAGATAATCACTAGCATTTTTTAGCAATAAAGTATTTTAAGTTAAGGTATGCATACTGTTTTTTTTTAGACGTAATGTTATCATACACTTAATAGACTACAGTATAGTGTAAACATAATTTTTATATGCACTGGGAAACCAAAAAATTTGCGAGACTTGCTTTATTGCAATATTTGCTTTATTACAGTGGTCTGGAACCAAACCCACAATACGTCCGAGGTATGCCTGTGTAGTAATCTTTAAACATAATAATATAATAACTAGCATAATAACTAGCCAAATTAAAATAACATAATAACTAGCCAAATTAAAATAGAAAAATTTTTAGAGTGACGTTCAAGGAAAATATAGCTCTTCCTATATTCATTATTCATTATTTACCTGCTTCTATAGTGATCAATATTGAAACTCTCTATTTTACATTTCACTTTTGTATATACATCCTGGACATCTATGGAAGCACTGAGATCTTCCAGTTCACTGACCATACAAACTTCTGCAACAAGAAGCAAACATTAATATCAATATAGTCCTAAAAATCAATATTAAAACTTTGTATTCTACATTTCACATTGGCATATATATCCTGGACATGTATAGAGACACTGAGACCACACAGACTTCTAGAATAATAAGCAAAATTAATATCAATATAGGCCTTACAATAAGATAAGACATCTATTTCAAGACAGGGGTAGTTCCAATTCATGTCTGAAGTGCTATATCTAATACCAGTCAAGGATCTTTGCAATACTTCTAGTGACAATGATATAATGCATCAATAAGATCAATTTGGAAATTTTCTCTTGGTCTTTGGGGTGAATTTTAATATAAACAAGACAAAATTTAGTTATTACAAAGTCAAAGAATATGTACACATGAAGACATAAACTTTAAATATTGACAAGATTCAACATTTTAGCATTGCTAATAGAAATCACTTGGATTAGCTCTAATGATATTTAATTATAAGTGGCAATAATAAACAAAATTAAGTTTAATATTTCCTCTAAAAATAGTAGTTAATGTTTGATTCTTCAGTAAAGAAGAAAAGTAATGCTGTACCTGTGCCTTTATTTTCAGCATCTGGAGCGAAGAGCTTTATAGTAATTTTGGGGAGCACCCACTGCATCCATAGACTAACACGTCCACTGGAGCCACCAATATTACTTGTAGTTTGTTCCAAGGTAACGGAATCTGAGAACGGTGAGTCATCACCTGCGTGTACAGAATCTCCCTAGGGTGAGGGGGAAAAAACACTTTGTAACACACAAAAAAATAACTAAATACAATTTATAGTTTAGAATCAGCAATTATTATTTGTAACTTTTCCACATCATATAGGCTAATGATAATCATGTAAGTGCTAATACTCACACATAATATAATCATATAAACATATACCACTCAAAGAATTTTTACAGTTAAAATGTATATGCATGTCATTCCAGTGTCCTCTAAAAGTCATACATGATCCAGAATAACTGTGATCCAGGATCACACCAATGAGTATTTCCTTGTAAAGTAGGGTCTGCAAGCTACAGTACAGGCCCAAATCTACCTGTTTTGAGGAACAAAGTTTTACTAGATCACAGCCACATCCATTTATTTAACTATTGTTTTTGACTGCTTTTCAGTGGGGTTGAATAGTTGCTACAGAGATGCTATGGTCCACAAAGTCTAAAAGTATTTACTATCTATGTCTTTACAGAAAAAAAATTTGTCTACCCCTGCTATAGAGTATTTATAAATAAACCTAGAATAACCATAGCAAAGTGATTAGCACAGTTTAAGAAACAGCAAAACATTCATCATGCCTCATCTATGTAATATAAGGAGACATTAAAAATTAGCAGATTTGACAACAGGTTTTTAAAATGTGTTATATGGTTAAAAGTCTCTTAGAGGAATAGAGCATGAGCTTAGTCAATTCAACAAATACATACTAAACTCTGGATAGGTACAAGGTCTTAAATTCAGTGCTACCAAACTTGCTGTGAAAGGTTTGTTGGTTTGTTTTGGTCTTTTCAGCAGCTTTTAGTAGCCCAGAGTAAAATAAACCCTTTTATTTGAAGTTCAACTGGATTTGAATAGCTTCAGTCTCAAATGCAGAAGAGATGGTGCTAAAGATAGTAATCACTCACTGGTAAGTTCAGTTCTTTTAAGATTAGCTACCAAGTATTTGGGCTTTTAAAATCCCAAACTTTGCTGTCCATTTAAAACTTGTAAATAAAACTTCAGAGCCAAAATCCATATACTCTAAGAACTGATCAAATACAATACAATATGCTTATTTGTTTAAATGATGTATTTAAATATCAGTTATATATACTTAAGCTTAGTCTGGCAGGCAGTATGATGTATTAGGTTAAGGATGCCTGTCTGGTGATTTTAGGCAAATAGTTTAACTTTTCAGAGTATGTTTGCTCCTCTGTAAAATGGTTACTATAATGATATTTATCTTTTAGAGTTGTTAAGATTAAACAAGAACACTAATGTGAATGAAGTGTTTACACACAGCAAACATTTCATAAATCGGAGGTATAATTATCACCATCAAGTTGAACCAATGTTTAAGAAATTGTTCACTCACATTCTTCTAGAATTTGGTATCCCTCTTGCCTTTCTCATTTTGTCATCTTTCTTACTTCAGACACATTTTCATTTGCTGTACATCCTCAACCTCTAATACAAAGCAGGTTTGATTTGATTTGAAATGATCATTGAATTCACTGTTTATTTGAATGTCTCAAACAAAATGTTCATTTCCTATGCTAAGGAGTCATGACCAGTAGTCAATGGCCAGAAAAAAAGGTCCCTTAAAATTTAAGCGAAGGCAATATAACATGGGCAATATGCCATTTTCTACAGATAGTTTGTCAGAGCAGAAGCCACAAATCTCTAAGTCAAGACATTAGCCTTACACTTAAAAGCAGGAAAGATAAGTAAAACCCCATACAAAATAAGCCAAAAACCCTGCTCTCATTACGACAGACAGGCCATCTAGACAAAGGTATATTCAGTTCCCATATGAGGCTTTTACCTTGACCTCAGTGTTTTATAACATCTTTCAATGAGAAGAAAATTCAATTTTCCTGAAACCCCAGAAGGAGACCAAATGGGGAAGATTTTCACAGAACAACAGGAAAGTGTTTATTGTAGGAACACTTAGCCACCAAGCAGAGCAAAGCAACAGTGTCTTGGGATTTACTGTGACAGAAAATTATAGAGTTAAATCTGAAGATAGAATAGTCACCCTTTGTTCCAATTACACCAAGCAAAGCAAACAGCTCACTGTTTGTGGGATTTTCAGATAAATGCATTTCCAAAATAAGTAGTTCCAAATTTGCTACAATTGTAATTCCTAGAACTTGAGAAGCTATTTTAAAAAAATCAGGTTTTTGGTTAGCTGGGTAACATAACACAACATCTAATGAAAAGGACATTCAGAAAAAGATGCTTTTTACAAAGTCAAATTAAATAAAAGACAACATAATGTGGCCAGTATGCCTTTCTTTATGGATAGGTTTTTAGAGCAGAAGTATGTTTAAATTAAATCCTCCCTCCAACAGTTAGAAGAACATCATATCCAAAGAATGGAAAACTTCAGAGAAAACTGCATCTCAAATCAACAAGACTTCAATTTTTAACATTACTGGAATGCTAAGAAAACCGTAGCTTCAAATTGAGTAAGCACTCCTTAGAAAAAGCTTTGCTTTACTTCCTCATGCAGTTTCAATTTTCATTTTGGATTCACAACATTTCGTGTAGTATCGTCAAACATGTTTGTGCATTAATTTTCTACTCTGTTTCCAAATCTATAGTGAAAATCGGGCCAGAAATGGAGATGCTGAACTATTTTCCCATACCTCCTTACGCCAAACTTTAAAATAAACAGTTCAATTCTTTTACCATTTTGTTGCAAATTGACCAAAATACTGAGTTTGTTTTCCTAGGTGAATTTACCTTTGTTCATCTGGAAGAGCAAACACTTCAACTCTTAATTCTTGGCCTGCTTAGAGCTTAGGGATGATCATAGTTTTGGCCACATTGCTTCTCTCTCTTATCAAAATAACTCCAGCATTCTTGTTCAATCACAAAACTTCCCAAAGGGGTAAACACTTCCACCACTGTTTGTATTTAAGTCAACAGTAACAAGTGGCCTGCTGTGGTCTCCACTACCTTTGCTCTCACTATTTCAATGCAAGGGTGGAAAAAAATAATTAAGTGTTTTTAAGCTCAGTACTTAAGCCTCAAACTCATATTTCCTACTCTACCATGACCCAGATTGAAATACAGGAAGCTAGAGCTATATTTGCACAAAAGGACAGTGCTCCCTCTCAACATGTCAGCATGAAAAGAATTACTCATAGTTTAAAGTATAAATCATCTAAGGATCATATAAACAAATACTTCTATTTAATACTAACAATTGTTAGAATGTGATTTCTTAACCTAGATTCATTTACAGTAAGTTCTCTATATTCAAAAGAATTTAAAAATAATAGTTTTGACCCAACTAAGCAAGAAAAATGATATTTTAAATACTAATAAAATGTTTGAAAAATTTTATGAAGTTTTTTTGAACACATATTTTAATTCAAGATTTTAAAAAAATCAAACCTGCAATTTCAAAGTGGTCCCAGATATATAATTGATATAAATAAGCACAAGAAATGTAAGGCAACCTCAGATTATTAGGTTACATCTATATATAAAACTATCTGAATTTAAAAAAACAAAACGAAGTAGCCAATAATTGAGAAACATTTTCTGATATGATTATTTTGAAATCGGAAAAGCATTATGTACAAAATATTTCATTCAATGGTATGCGATGGCCAAATAATGATCTTCATTTTTCTAATATGCTTTACTATATTATCTTTGTTTTTGTCCACAGCTATTCAAATGGTAAGATGATAATCTAAATGCTATGATTTCCACATTTTGAATAAAGTTTCTCTCTAAATGTTAAGGATAAAACCATTTAAAGCAAATATTAAATGAAATAAATATTTTCAGGAAAAGCTTAACAACAATTATGACAGGTTTAAAATGGCAATTGAATAAAATGTTCAAACTAAATAACTAAAGGATCGTTTGAATAATTTGAGATAGATAACTGCTTAGGTTAATTACGCTTGAATACCTGAAAAATTGACAACAGTAGAGCTACAGCAGTTGATGCCAACTTCTCAGTCCAATATTCACTTTTTATTTAACTGAAAATCAATGCATTTTTAAATAATTACTGGACACTGAAAAAAAGGAACTACTTCATGATGAAATTTTTTTGAAAACTAGGATGATAATAAAGCCATTTTAATTCTTGGATCAATAAACAATGCTAGTCAAATGCTGTCATGAGCCCAAGCTTCCAAATATTAGATGGTTGATATATCAACTTTTACTTTAGATGGAGCTGTAAATCAGTACTCTAGCATTCACTCAGCATTTTAGATTTTTCTAAAGTTTTGAAATTATTTCTCACACAACTGCTGTGAATAAGGATGACACTATAAAAAACATTATACATACACACAAAAATGCTAAAATGAAAAAACACTCAATGGTTTGCCTAAACTCACAACTGAGTTGGAGGGATTTAATTTCATCAACACACGATATAACCATCCATCATAACTATCCTTTTAAATCACCTTTACTGAAACTACTGAAAACCCAGAGGTCCAAAATATCATTTTATGTAGTTATAACAGTTTCCGAATGACCTACAGATTATGAATTTCCACAAGGGAAGTATGCGAATGTATATGTACTTGTGTATATGGGCATGTGTTTGCTCTCTTTACTTGTCTTGAAAAGGAATCTTCAAAATGTTCGTGCTTTTTTTTTTTTTTTTTTTTTTTTCAGAATCTTATGGGGGTACAACACTTTGGCTATATATACTGCCCATGTACTGCCCGTGTCAGAGCTACAATCGTGGTCATCCCCCAAACTGTGCTCCCCGCATCCATTCAGTGAGAGTTTTTCCCATCCCCTCCACCCCCCTCCCGCCTGCCCGCCTCCTGATGAATATTATTGCCCTGTGTGGTGTAGGTGTTGATCAGTTAGTACCAATTTGATGGTGAGTACCAGTGGTGTTTGTTTTTCCATTCCTGTGACACTTCGCTTCGAAGAATGGGTTCTAGCTCCAACCAGGATAATACCAGATGTGTTAATTCACTATTGTTCCTTATTGCTGAGTAATACTCCATGGTATACATATACCACATTTTATTAATCCACTCGTGTATTGATGGGCACCTGGGTTGTTTCCACAACTTTGCAATTGTGAATTGTGCTGCTATAAACATTCGCATGCAAATGTCTTTATTATAGAATGTCTTTTTTTCCGTTGGGTAAATACCCAGTAGTGGGATTGCTGGGTCAAATGGTAATTCTACTTTTAATTCTTTGAGGTATCTCCATATTACATTCCATAGAGGTTGTACTAATTTGCAGTCTCACCAGCAGTGTATAAGTGTTCCTATCTGTCCACGTCCCCGCCAACATTTGTTGTTTGGGGATTTTTTGATATGAGCCAATCTCACTGGAGTTAAGTGATATCTCATTGTGGTTTTGATTTGCATTTCCCTGATGATTAGAGAAGTTGAGCAATTTTTTATATGTTTGCTGTCCATTTTTCTGTCTTCTTTTGAAAAGTTTCTGTTCATGTCCTTTGCCCATTTTTTAATAGGGTTGTTTGATTTTTTCTTGTTGATTTTCCTAAGTTCTGTATAGATTCTGGTTATCAGCCTTTTATCAGAGGTGTAGCATGCAAATATTTTCTCCCATTCTGTAGACTGTCTGTTCACTCTAGTGATAGTTTTCTTGGCTGTGCAGAAGCTTTTTAATTTGATCAGGTCCCATGTATTTATTTTGGTTGCTGCTGTGATTTCTTTGGGGGTCTTCTTCATAAATTCTTTGCCTAGGCCAATGTCCATAAGAGTTTTTCCAACATTTTCTTCGAGAATTCTTATGGTTTCATGTCTTAGGTTTAGATCTGTTATCCATTGTGAGTTGATTTTTGTGAGAGGTGAGAGGTGTGGGTCCAGTTTCAGTCTTCTACATATGGCCATCCAGTTTTCCCAGCACCATTTGTTGAATAAGGAATCTTTTCCCCAGTGTACATTTTTTTGGAATTTATCAAAGATCAGGTGACTATATGAGGTTGGTTTTATATTTGGGTTCTCAGTCCTCTTCCATTGGTTTACATCTCTGTTCTTGTGCCAATACCATGCAGTTTTGGTTACTATAGCCTTGTAGTATAGTTTGAAGTCTGGTAGACAGATGCCTCCCAATTTGTTCTTTTTGCTTAAGATTGTTTTGGCTAGACGGGGTCTTCTCTGGTTCCACACGAAGCGTAGAATTATTTTTTCTAGATCAGCAAAAAATGATGTTGGTATTTTGATAGGGACTGCATTGATTTTGTAAATCAATTCAGGTAGCAAAGCCATTTTTACTATGTTGACTCTGCCTATACAGGAGCATGGTAGGGCTTTCCATCTATTTACATCCTCTGCAATTTCTTTTCTCAGTGTTTCGTAATTCTCTCTGTATAGGTCTTTGACCTCCTTAGTTAGATATGTTCCTAAATATTTAATTTTCTTTGGTGCTATTGTGAAAGGTATTGCATTTTTAATTTGTTTCTCACCTTGATTGTTATTAGCATATATGAAGGCTATGGATGTGTATTAATTTTGTATCCTGAGACTTTGCTGAATTCATTTATCAATTCCAGTAATCTCTTGGTTGAATCTTTGGGGTTTTCTATGTATAATATCATATCGTCTGTGAATAGTGAAACTTTGACCTCTTCTGCCCCTATCTGGACGCCCCTGATTCCTCTGTCTTCTCTAATTGCTGTGGCCAGGACTTCCAGCACTATGTTGAAAAGAAGTGGAGATAGAGGGCACCCTTGTCTGGTGCCAGTTTTAAGGGGGAATGCTTTCAATTTTTCCCCATTCAGTATGATATTGGCTGTGGGTTTATCATATATGGCTTTAACAGTTTCAAGGTATGAGCCATCTATGCCTATATTATTAAGAGTTCTTATCATAAAAGGATGCTGGATTTTGTCAAAAGCCTTTTCTGCATCTATTGAAAGGATCATATAATCTTTCTTCTTGCTTTTATTTATATGGTGAATTACATTTATAGATTTGCATATGTTGAACCATCCCTGCATCTCGGGAATGAAGCCCACCTGATCGTCATGAATTATTTTTTTGATGTACATTTGGATTCGGTTTGCAAGGATTTCATTGAGAATTTTTGCATCTATATTCATAAGGGATATTGGTCTGTAGTTTTCTTTTTTTGTTGTGTCCTTTCCTGGCTTTGGTAACAAGGTGATATTGGCTTCGTAGAATGAGTTTGGGAGGACTCCATCCTTCTGGATATTTTCAAATAATTTCTGCAGTATAGGCACCAGTTCTTCTTTGTAGGCTTGGCAGAATTCAGGTGTGAACCCATCTGGTCCAGGAGTTTTTTTTGTTGGAAGATTTTTTATTACTGCTTCGATTTCGGTGCTTGATATTGGTCTGTTTAGAAATTCTGTTTCTTGCTGGTTGAGCCTAGGGAGGTAGTGTGTTTCTAAGAATTTGTCTATTTCCTCCACGTTTTCGTGTTTGTGGGCATAGAGGTTTTTGTAGTATTCGAAGATGATGTTTTGTATTTCCATGGTATCAGTTTTGACTTCTCCTTTCTCATTTCTAATTGAGCTTATTAGAGTCCTTTCCTTTCTGTTTCTGGTCAACCTGGCGAGTGGCCTATCTATTTTGTTTATCTTTTCAAAGAACCAACTTTTTGTATTAATCTTCTGTACTGTTCTTTTGTTCTCAATTTCATTTAATTCTGCTCTGATCTTGGTCATCTCTTTTCTTCTGCTGGCTTTAGGACTGCTTTGCTCTTCCTTTTCCATTTCCTTAAGATGATTCATTAGTTTACTGATTTGTGACCTTTCTGTCTTTTGGATGTGGGCATTTAAGGTGATAAGTTTTCCTCTCAGGACTGCTTTTGCTGTATCCCACAGATTTTGATAACTTGTGTCCCCATTATCGTTTAGTTCAAAGAATCTTTTGATTTCCATTTGAATCTCCTCCTTGACCCAATAGTCCTTCAGCAACAGATTGTTTAGTTTCAATGTTTTTGAATGAAGATGTGAGTTTCTGTTGGAATTGATTTCTAATTTTATTCTGCTGTGGTCTGAAAAGATATACGGTATGATTTCTGTTTTTTTGCATTTGTTCAGATCTGTTTTGTGGCCTAGGATGTGGTCAATTTTAGAGAAAGTTCCATGAGCTGATGAGAAGAATGTATATTCAGTGTTATTTGGGTGGAGTGTTCTGTAGATATCTGTTAGGCCCAAATGTTCTAGAGTCCTGTTTAGGTCTTTTGTTTCATTATTTAATTTTTGTTTGGAGGATCTGTACAGTTCCATCAGTGGGATGTTGAAGTCCCCTGCTATTATGGCATTGCTGTTTATTATGTTGTCTAGATCTAGCAGTATTTGCTTTATGTACCTGGGCGCTCCTGTGTTGGGTGCATAAATGTTTAGGATTGTTAAATCCTCTTGTAAGATTTTTCCCTTCACCACTATATAGTGTCCATTTTTGTCCTTCTTTACTTTTGGTGCTTTAAAGTTTATATCATCTGAAATACGATGGCTACTCCCGATTTCTTTTGGTTTTCACTGGCCTGGAAAATTGTATTCCATCCCTTCACCTTGAGTCTGAATGCATCTTTGTGTGTAAGATGTGTTTCCTGAAGACAACAGACACTTGGCTTGTATTTTTTAATCCATTCAGGCTGCCTATGTCTCTTCAACGGGCAATTCAAGCCATTTACATTTATTGAGAGAATTGATACTTGGGGTAAATTTCTGATTATTATATTGGGTTGTGTCTTTTGTTTTACCTCTTGCATCATTGTGGAATCTGGTTTCTGAGGTTTTAGCTTTTGCGTAGTTTTACATAGATGGCTGTCTGTTGCGTTGGTTAGTGTATAATGCAAGTCTAAGCACTTCTTGCAAGGCTGGTCTGGATTTCGCAAATTCTATCAGCGATTGCTTATCTGGAAACGTCTTTATTTCTCCCTCGTATAAGAAGCTTAGTTTGGCAGGATACAGAATTCTGGGTTGGCTTTTGTTTTGTTTTAGGAGACTGATGATGTCTCCCCATTCCCTTCTGTCTTGTAAGGTTTCAGCTGAGAAATCTGCAGTTAATCTGATCGGTTTCCCTTTATAGGTTATCTGCTGTTTTTGTCTTACAGCTCTGAGGAGTGCCTCCTTTGTGTTTACTTTGGTCAGTCTAATAATTATGTGGCGTGGTGAATGCCTTTTCACGTTGACTCTCCCAGGAGTCCTGTGTGCTTCTTGTACTTGGATGTCGAGATTTCTGGCTAAGCCATGGAAATTTTCCTCTACTATTCCTTCAAATAGATTTTCCAGCCCATGCGAATTTTCTTCCTCTCCCTCAGGGATGCCTATGATCCTTATGTTTGGCCTCTTTACATAATCCCACATTTCTTGTATGCTTTTTTCATGCCTCTTGTTTTTGTGTTCTTTCTCTTCGACTGTTTTATTTAGCACATAGGAGTTGTCTTCTAGCTCTGAAATTCTTTCCTCTGCATGGTCCAGCCTATTCTTAAGGCTTTCCACTGTGTTTTGTAGATCCTTGAATGCTTCTTTCATTTCTAGGATTTCTATTTGATTTTTCCATAATATTTCTATTTCTTTGGAGAATTTTTCATTCATTTCTTGCATTTTTCTTGTGGTTTCTTTGTGCTGGGATTCAATTTTCTCTTGAATTACATTGAGCTTTCTTATAATCCATAAACAAAATTCCTCTTCTGGCATTCTACCCATTTCATTTGAGTTGGTATCCATTGCTGAGGAACTGATGGTTTCTTTTGGAGGTGACTTTTCACTCTGATTTTTCATGTTCTCTGAGTTCTTTCGCTGGTTTTTTCTCATCTGGCCTCTTGGTCGAGAGCTGGGGGTGTTAGGGCTAGTTTATGGCCCTGTCTCCAGCCCACAATTTTTGTTCCTTGGCAGAGCCAAGGAGAGAAGTAGTGGCCTATATTGCCTTGGGTGTATTTTAGCAAGTTTGGTGGATCTTGAGTTATCTCTGGCCTGTTGTCTTCTCCTCTTCCCGGTGGAGTGTGGTGAGAATGACCTCCCAGCTTGGGTTCTAAGCTAGTGAATAGTACTTGAGGATATGAGTCCACAGCTCCCTATTAGCTAGGTATTCTGCTATGTCCGTGGCAGACTCTGATCCCCCAGTTGGGGTATGTGAAAGCCCTGTGCTTTGGGAGGGGCCTTGTAGCTCCTAGGGGTTACTTTGACCCTGCTCCTCCTGAGGTGCAAGTAGAAACACAATTTCTTTTGGCTGCAGTGTGAGAGCTGAATTGGGAAAATTCTACACAGCTCAGAGGTTGCTTATCTAGCCACGTGTGTCTGCCCTTCTGATGTGCGTCTCCGCGTGGTACTGGCTGATAGGGGGATCTCCAATTGTGCACCCCTTTGCCACCATTAGACTCCAAGGCAAGGTGGATGGCCGTCTCTATCCCCAGCAGTCTCCACCAGGGGGATGTTTCCACGGGGAGGGGGGAATAGTGGCCACTGGAAGCGCTCTTGGATGGCACGAAATTCCCTAATGTAGTGGGCAGGGTTGTCGGGAGCTGCTCTGGGTAAGCCTGTGGCTCTTGAGGTATTTGGTTGTCATGGGAACCAGCAGTTATACCACATGAGTCACTATAGCCAGCAACCTTCAAAATGACCAATCTCTGGGGTACAGGAGGGCTGGGACCTGAAGAGCGGGCACTAGGACCAGCACGTAGTGGACCTGTCGGAGGCCAGAGCCGGGGTAGCAGAACCAGATGGACGAGCTGCAAACTGTTTCCAATACCCAAAGGTACCGCCGCTACAGTTCCGGGATCTCGTCCCACCTGGAACCCACGGATGCAGCTGTCCCTGGCCACCAAAGGCAAAGCCTGTCTCGCCCCAGCCGAAGAGCCCCGGGCCGGGCTGGGGCGGAGCTAGAGACGCGGCTCACAGCTCCGCGCGAGCGGGCGGCTTTAAAGATGGCGGCCGCCGCCAGCCTGGCACACAGCCAGGCTCCGATCGTGCCAGGAGCGCAGCTTTTCTCCGCTGGCAGTTGTTAGCAACCTCTAAGGGTGTGTCCCGCTCTCGGTTAAACTCCTGGGCCCAGTCCCGCTGACTTCTAGTGGCGCAGTGCTGGCCTGCGGGTTCCCACGCACTGTCCCAGGAAGTTGTAGCTCCGCTCTGTCCCCGCCCAGTCCCCGCCCAGTTGCTCCCCAGCCTTCAGCAGTCTCTGAATATTGCAGCTGCGAGTTGTGTTGGGCTCTTACAATTGTCTCCTCTCCACTAGGTATGCTGTCTCGCGCCATCGCTTTGCCCCAACTCTGGGCTTGTCCCTGACTGCGTGTATGGGGAGGTGCATAACCGCTTGTGGGGCAGGTCTCACCGCGCCGACCTGGTGAGCGCGTCCTTCCCGCGCTCTGGGCTCTATTGTGCTCCGTGCGCCCTCCGATCTTTGTGAAAATTTTGTACCTGTTTTCTTGGGCTGGGCGTTCGGCGTTGTTTCTCTGTAATTCGCAATGCTGTTTTCGGAGAGAGCGGTCCGTGCTCGCAGGCAGCCGCTGGCGTTTTTCACCTCCTTCCCTGGGAGCGGTGTGGTAGGAGGACTCTATCAGACCGCCATTTTTCAGGTTACCTCAAAATGTTCGTGCTTTTAATAGTAGTTTTTAATGTTGGGCTGTCCCGTAAGCAAAATGGCATAAAAATTTTAACGAATTATATAATGCTCCACTTTCCTGACCATATACCTGAACGCAAATTTTTGACAAATTCATCTAGCTGAAGTACAGTAGAGGATGTTATTTGAGTGTTACTAGTAAAGTTTTAGTTAGTTATCTTTGGATCCATGAAACAGTTAGTGTGGCAGAAACAGCTGGCCGTATATGAAAATTTTTGCTCCCCCTTCTATAATACAGAATTGTCTCTCAGAAGCAGTTATCTAGCTATGGGCTAAGTTCTCCAGCTCACCTTCTTATTATGTGTATACACATACCCATACCCCATTCCAAATATTATAAATTCCTCTAAGGATAAAGGACTATGTCTCAAATACTTACATTTTTTTTAAAAAGGCTGATACTAATAAGCTAAGTACCTAAGCGAAATTCTAAATCTAAGAAATTAGAAAAACAACAGAATAAACCCAAGAAAAAAGCAATATCTATCTTAGCCTAAGTAGGGGAATAAAGTTACCCCTGAGAATTTTTAACAACGCTGGGGTGCATGTAGGTTTAATAGCTTGATTTTATACTGCCCGAATGTTTAAAAAAACTTCCAGCTATGAAATTAATCGTAAAGGACTAGTGACAGCCCCTAAAAGCCCTTAGAGCAGCGGCCGCAGTCTTTTTGGCACCAGGGACCGGTTTCATGGAAGACAATTTTTCCACGGGATGAGGGGAGAGTATGGTTTCCGGATGGTTCAAGAGCATTACATTTATTGTGCAGTCAAACCTCTCTGCTAATGATAATCTGTATTTGCAGCCACTCTCCAGTGGTAGCATCACCGCCATAGCACAACCTCAGATCATCAGGCATCAGATTCTCATAAGGAGTGCACAACCTTGATCCCTCACATGCACAGTTTATGGTAGGGTTCATGCTCCTATGAGAATCTGATGCCAGCTGCTGATCTGACAGGAGGCGGAGCCTGAGCAATGGGGAGCAGATGAAATACAGATGAAGCTTCCCTCCCTCGCCTGCTGCTCACCTCCTGCTGTGGCAGCCTGGTTCCTAACAGGCCATGGACCCGTACCAGTCTGCGGCCCCAGGGGGTTGGGAACTGCAGCCTCCTTAGAGAAGCAAACACCTAAAACCCCTTTGGGGGGACAGGCTGTCAACCACTATGTAAAAGCCTCATAGATAAAGTCCTATTGATGAAGAACACCCAATATAAAATTACAAAATACTCAAGGAAACAATCGACTAGGAGCAAGAAGAAAGAAAGCAACAAATAGATTAGACTCTAAATTCGGATACTATATCTGACAAAAAAAAATTATGTTTAAAAGGACATAAAAAACTGAAATTATAAACTCATTGTATATAAAGTTTTACTTATTTACATAAAAATATTTGTAGTGATTTAAAGAATATATATATCTCTATGCCATGTACCACGATGATGAGATTTAAATTAATCATAATACGAATTGATATTCCAAAGTCATTTAACATCCATATGCTGAAGAACAATGTTTAGAACCTACTCTGTACCAAGTTTAAAATACATTGTGGTTATTCTCTGATAATAAAGATAATGGATGATGGATGGTGGGGGAGAGTTAGTATTCCACATCTAGTATGGCATTGAAACAATATAATCAATATTTGACACCCTTACTCCTGAGTCAATGGTAGCCTCCCAATCTAAATCATCTTACTTATAATCTATCATGTTTCACTTAACACTTATTTCATACAAAAGAAAGACAGCATAAAAAGTACAATATGGAAATAGAAAAAGCAACAAAGGGCCAATTTGTCAATATGTCTTTTGCTATTTGTACAGAATTTAATTAGAGCCAAAACAAAGCTAGATATTTCCCTTCACAATAAAGAAAATTATCAAAAAAAGAAAATCATGTTCAACTTTAAAATATTGCCTAATATTTTAAAAATAAACGGAAAAACTTCTTTAATATGGTACTGGAAGTCCCAGCCAGAGCAATTAGTCAACAAAAAGAAATAAAGGCATCCAAATTGGAAAGGAAGAAGTAAAATTATCTCTTTTCACAAATGACATCATCTTACATGTAAAAAACTGTAAAGATTCCACCAAGAAAACTTTTAGAATAAATGGATTCAGCAAAGTTGCAGGATACAAAACCAACAGACAAAAATCAATCAGTTGTGTTTCTATGCACTAACAGCCAACAATAAGAAAAGAAAATAAATAATTCCATTTACAATAGAATCTAAAAGAATAAAATACCCAAACCAAGGAAGTGAAATTCAGACTTGTACCATGAAAACTATAAAACGTTGCTGAAAGAAACTAAAGATGACACAAACAATTGGAAAGACATCCAGTGTTCATATATAGGAAGATTTACTGTTAAGCTGGTGAGTTACTGTTTAACGGGCACAGTTTCAGTTGGGGAAGATGAAAAAGCTCTGAAGATAGATGATTGTGACAGCTGTGCAACAATGTAAATGTACTTAATGCCACAGAATTGTATTCTTAAGACAAAAAAGTTAACTGTAATATAAAATCCTAATTGTACAGCAACAAAAATACATTACATGTTTTTAGCATCTATAAGAGATATGTTCATTAGTTTTATGTGACATACGCTGGGCCACAGGAGTGGATTCAAATCTCCATATTATGATGATGTATTATTTTATCTATGAGTAGTATAAAATTCAATTTCTAGAAATGTAGCAATATCAATATTGGAGCTGGGAAAAGGATCAAGATACTTGCCTGTGTTCCGTTTATAACAATTAAATTAGTGTCCTTTGTCCATCTAGTTCTTACCATTTCATTCTCCCTCTCTTCTGATAATCTTCTAAGTTAAAAGATCTTCTATATCCAAGTAACACCTAAACTAAGACCCTCCAATTTAGATGAGGTATATGTTATAGCCAAGTGCCTTTTAAATTAGGATTACTTTGTTAATAATCATAGGAATATATAGTGATTATAAGAATTTTCACATGAAAAACATACTTTTCTAAAGAGTAGAACAAGAGAGACTACTTCCCAACTCATTAAGACAGTACAATCTTGATATCAAAATATGACAAGGCTATTATAAGAAGAAAAAATTAAAGGCCAGTATCACTCATGACTACAGATACCAAAATCCTAAACAATTAGCAAACTCAATCCAGTGACATATTAATATAAAAAGGAAAATATATCACAATCAAGTTGGGTTTGTTACAGAAATGCAAGGTCAGTTTAGCATGTGAAAATAAATCAATGTAATTAGTCACATTAACAGAATAAAAGAGATAAATCAAGTAAATAACAATCTCAATTGAATAAAAAATTTCAATAAAAAATTTCAAATAATGAGGAATAAATCTATTAAAAAATGAGCAAGACCTTTGCCAAGAAAATAAAAATATTATTGAAATTAAAGAAGACAAAAATAAACAGAGAGATATATCATAGAGTATTGGGACAAACTGTACATAAACTCAGTTAATAGTTGCACTAACATGTTGAGATGGTTATTAATATTATCCCCATTTTAAAGATGATGAAGTTAAGGCATAGAGATTAAATAATATGATCATAAGTTACAGAGATAAAATTTCAAGTTGTCTGACTCCAAGGTCTCTTCCACAGATCCCATTAACTTAGAATCATGCTAATATGAATTGGCCCAGCCCCTACCTTGTGTAACACTAATTTTAATTCACTGTGTTTCAATTTTATAGTACATAAGATAAAAATGCTGGTCTAAAGGACCTTGCTAACAATCTTATTCAACAATACACCTATAAGTTGAAGGAAGATCTTTGCTTACTTGTCAAGCTCTGCAAAAGGAAAAAGAGAGAGTCTACAACAAAGAATAGGAAAGTAGCAGACACTAGCTAGTTTTCCCCAGGAGAAAAAAGAATATACCTTAGAGAAAACAAATTACTAACATTCTATTTTTTGTTTGAAAGGTTACTATGGAAACTGAACATATTACTCAAATTTTCCCTTTTTTTTCTCTTTGATATCTACATTTTCTGCCAAAATTTTGAAATATGCTTGAACACATTCAAGGATAATATTAAGTGCTACTATAATTCTAGACTATTCATGATAGTACTAAGCAAATCATATTAAGATGACACAAGTGTGCTTTTTTAAGTAAGAAAATCAGTACTAAATAACGTACCTTTAAAGATATTGGATTCCCTTTCTTCCTCCTCTCCCTTTTTATACCAAATACCTCAGTTATCAACATATTCAACAGGTAAAAAAACATAAAATAGCATTTCTAGTGTTATATTAGTTTTGAAATGGCTTATCAGGCACAAGACATATAAGATACATATAATTTCTTAAAAAAAATTTCTTCAAGGCAAAACTATTTCATTAAAAGTTAATCAACCCTTGTACACCAATGTTCAAACCAGCATTATACACGATAGCCAAAATGTGGAAATGACCCAGATGTCTAGCAAAAGATGAATGGATAAACAAAATGTGCCATATACATACAACTGAATATTACACAGCCATAAATGAATTAAATTCTGATACATACTAAGACATGAGTCACCTTAAAAGCATTACACAAAGTGAAATAAGCCAGAAACAAAAAGGACAAATACCATATGATTCCTCTTATGGGAAGTACCTAGGATAGGGAAAGTCATACAAACAGAAAGTAGAATAGAGGTTACCAGGGATGAGGGGAGGAGAGGATGAAGAGTTGTTAAATGGGTATAGAATTTCTGTTTGGGATGATGAAAAAGTTCTGGAAATGGATAGTGATTATGGTACACAGCCCTGTGAATGTACTTAATGCCATTAAGTTGTACATTTAAAAACTGTTAAAATGATAAATTTCATATTATATATATTTTACCACAATTTTAAAAATCACCGAAAAAACTTTAATCGATGGTACTGAGAACTTAATATGTACAAGACTGAGTAAGAAAAACAAAGATTCCAAAGACTGGTTCTTAGCACTCAATATGTTCAAGAAATTTTAATTCAAGCAACATGGAGATTAAGCTGAAATGAACATTTCCTGTTTGCACTACAAAAACATGGAAATTCTGAATAAAATACAATGTGAATTTAATACATGAAAGTGAAGTATATCTTTTCTTTGGCCCTCTACATCTACTTTTCACTACCCTCTGTGCCTGGGAAGCTAACCTATATGAACAATGTGGGTAGATTTCCTTGTCCTCTGTTTTTTGATTGGTTTCAGTCAGTCAAAGAGAAACAGTGGCAGGAAATAGAAAGGAGGGAAGATAATTAAATCAGGATATTTATTCCCTGTTCTGATAACCTCTCCCTCCTGCCCTTTAAGCCTACTGGTGGCAACAACAGCTCTAGGGTACCATACCATCTCCTGTACTTTCCCTTCCCACTTAACATCTTTGTTATTTTATTAAACTCTCCTAAAACTGTCAAATTTGAGACTGCCATGTTTTTCTCATACAATAGCTAAACTTGTAATAAAGATAAATCTCAAGGTGGCAGAAATGAAAAGGAAACACAATGCCAAGACAAGTGGGGACTAAGTCCATGGTTGTATGTAGAAGTGTCAAATTCAGGTAAGGGTCTAGGGTTTGAGCAAAGGCATTTTAACACTCATTCAGGGACTGGAGACATGGCCTAGAGCATGAATTGGGGAGTCCTTTTCTTAAAGTCTGGAGCCAAAAAGAGCTACCTCTTTAGCAAAAGGGACATTAGACACCAGGCTGAAAAAATGTCATGGAAGTTTTCCAGATCTCAGGACAGAAGAGAGGTGGAGTGGGGGCATGAAAAAGTCATTCATGAGAGACTAAATCCTATTACTTGTTAGTTTGCATTATTTGCAAACTAAGGAAAACTTGTTAATAAATGAAACTAAAAACTGCCCTAGGTTCTATAACATAGGGCTCAGAGGAGTCCCCTAGATAAATTAAACTTTTGAAGAAGATAAGCTCATAATAAAAAATTATAAACACCATAAGAAAATGAATCCTGCTAAGGGAGAGTCAGCAGATATAACTAACAAAACTTAGTATCCCCAATAAATGGAGTTAAGAAAATCTGAAAGGACTATAAGCATCTTAAAAGGTAAAGAAATAAAAGAATGAATAAATATAACAGACAGTGTGAAAAAAATAAAACAGGCAGTGTATCTATCAGGATTCAATAGATATGGTTCAAATAAAGGGACTTTAATAAAGTAACTACTCACAAAGGTATGGGCTAGGTAGAGGGAATTACCTAGTGACGTTGAGGCATCCAGAGACTAGCAACATTAGTAAGCCAAAACCATCTTTGGGCCTTAATAGGCAAAAGGAGGAAGCAGTATTACCTAAGTCCCATGAGAAGTAGAACCACAGAAGAGGGCTTCCCTGGTAGGACCTGTATTCCTGGAAGGACCCAGTCGGTACCAGAGATACATGCATCAAAACAGGGAAGGAACAAGAAAGGAAAACACCAACCGTTCTCTCTTCTCATTCTCCAATCTCCTGATTATATCAACCACTGACCGAAACCAAATGGATCAGAAACAGCTAAAGGAAGAATTAGTAAACTGGAAAAAAAGAGAGATTTGAGTAAACAACCTAGAAAGAAAAAACAAAGAGCTAACAAGATAGCAAAAAGAAGGGGGGAAAGGGGGGGAAAGTTAAGACACATGGAGAAAGAAAATGAGAAGTTACATAAAGAGAGAAATGTCTTTATGACCTAGAGCAAGTCACTGAACCTCTGTAGGCACAAATTTTTCACTGTAAATAGAAATATAATATTACCCACCTCATAATATTGGTTTGAGAATTTAAAGAGATAAAGTTATAAAGTGCTTAGTTTAGTGAGTACTCCAAAAAGGAAAGCCAATGTAAATCTTCTTGATAAAATTTTTGCATTAGGCCCTGAGTATAGGCAAATTTCTGTATACAAATGGTGTAATTTAAACAGTTTCAATTTAGTGGGGCTTCATTTTATGTTCTCAGCTCTTGTAAAAATAAGAACAACACTGGGATTTACTCAGAACTGAGCAGACAAGTAGTCAGTGACATGTCCCATGTAATGTTAATAGATTATTTTAAGTCTTAGGGTTTTTAAAATAAAAATATTAGTGTTAAACAATTATGTCATTTCAATTTGACTTTTAATTTATTTCTTAGCCCTGAGTACAGAAGATTTTGCCACACTAATCAAATGGTGTACCACAGTATCCCTATACTGTTATTTGCTACAATATTATTTTAACAGAGGAGGAAGGAATTATAATTATAAAGTAATTTTAATGTAACAATTTTATTTAAATTCATTTATACCTAGTTAATGGGGCAGTAATAAAAATATTAAGAATGTATTTATCAAAGAGGAACTATAACTCAGAGCTTGCTAACTAGTGTGCTGAGACACCATGGGATGTGTCACAGGTATGCTGAGACGTGGATTCCTTTGCCCTTAGAGTCTTTGCATGGAGCCTGGGGTAAATGGAGCTTTCAGTGTCTTAGAGCTTTGTCTGCTTACCACAGATAAAAATATCATTTCTATATATGCAATGACATGAAAAAGGTTGGGAAGTACTACTGCTATAACTAATCACAGCAGTACATATACTGTATATTTAAATCTGTATACAGACCGTTCTATTGCTTACATGATGGTGTTGCTAACAGAAAGTCTTCCTATAATCAAAAGACTATTAGGGCCAGGTGCAGTGGCTCACGCTTGTAATCCTAGCACTTTTGAGGCCAAAGTGGGAGGATTGCTTGAGGCCAGGAGTTCAAGACCAACCTGTGCAACATAGTGAGACCCTGTCTCTACAAAAAATTTAAAAATTAGCCAGGCGTGGTTGCATGCACCTGTAGTCCCAGCTACTTGGGAGGCTGAGATGGAAGGATTGCTCGAACCCAGGAGTTTGAGGTTGTAGTGAGCTATGATGACATCACTGCACTTTAGCCCAGGGGAGAGAGAAAGACCCTGTCTCAAAAAACAAAACAAAAACAAATAAATAAATTTTAAAGAAGATTATTAGGACAATGATTACCAAGAGGAGCAAAAGACTGCTAGAGCTTTCCAGGAATGCTGTGTTGAAAAAAATATAAAGTTTCTGAATGGAACAGAACAAAATATATTTATATACTCTCTCCTTTTATAGGTTCTCTATAATGCCAATCATTCAGTAGCTTTTCCAATGAGAGAGCAAGGTTTTATTTCCACTCAGCAGGTAATGCATTTAAATATACATGCAAATTCATCAAAATTACAAAAAGAGCTTTTACATGGGAATTCAAAGGATCACAATAACATAATCTACCACATTAGAACCCAAAATAAAAGGAATGAAAATACAAAAGTCATTAAGCACAGTTCTAGCTGTATTGTAAACAAAGGGAAATGAGAAATCAAAGCTTGGGCACAAATTTTCAATTCTACATGAATTAAACAACTACAGGTTGAGTCATAGATAAAGAAGTATACATACACACTGGGGAAAACAATGACTATATTTTCTGATGTCATCATTTACTGGCTTTATTTTACTTATTAATTTTTTTTTGAGACAGGGTCTCACTCTGTCACCCGGGCTGGAGTACAGTGGTGTGATCCATCACAGCTCGCTGCAGCCTCAAACTCCTGGGCTCCAGTGATCCTCCCACCTCTGTGGTCTCACTACGTTGTCCAGGCTGGACTCAAACTCCTGTTCTGAAGCAATCCTTCTGCCTTGGCCTCCCAAAGTGCTGGGATTATAGGCGTGAGCCACTGTACCAAGCTACTGGCTAATTCTGAAAGAGGTAAATTTAAACTCAAACGCACATAGTTAATCTTGATTTCCATGTAAATATTTTCTTGAGAGCAAGAAGGGATATTAAATGTGAAATATTCAAGAGACAAATACCTCCTTCTAAGTTGTAAGGTAAAGTTAAATCAAAGCCTTAGCAGTGATCATCATATCATAACCATCTTCACAAAAATCTTCCTGCCATTTATGGAAAATAAAACTAGCTAAATTATTTCTCATAGAACAAACTTCCCAAGTGACTGTGGATTTCTAATTTATATTGGACTAGTAGTAATTACCTGTCTCTTTTCTTGACCACACTATATAAATAAGAGAAGAGGGCACATTTTGAAAAAATTGCCACTTTTCCATCCATCCCCCCCCATAAACCCAATAACCTGTGTTACCTTCTCTGTGATCTGATGTACCTGGTCCTTCTTAAATATTAATTTATGAATCTTTTGCAGTACGATTCTTTCATTTTCATATTTTTGCCATACAGATCAGATTAAATCCATAGCTAGCACAAAACTAACAATTCTACCACAAGCATTTTCATTATTTATCTTTATAAGCCAATGACAACAAATCCTCAACTTCCTAATTTGAAAAAAAATTACAGTCATACAGAAAGCTCATTAAAATCAGAATTAATTTGTTTTCAAGTGATTGAGCAAAATCTATCCCTTTCTTAGTCTCTCACTTTAACTTCCTCACTTTGGCTAATGAAGACACCATTCTTTTAGTCTATCATATTTACCATAAACCTGCTAAAACAAAATTGCTATCCATGTCTTATTCATTTTTTAAGATCCATCTCAAATGTTACTTCCTCTACAAAATATCCACAGATCTTTCAGAATGAATTATTAACAAATTTATTCTAAGATTAACTAAGGATTAACACCTTCCTCTATAACTGTAGGGTGTATTTATTTCTGTTACATCTCACATCAGGGCCACTATGTTCTTTTGTGTAGGTTGTATACTGCACAATTCTAGAGTGCACCATTCACACTATACCTTATATGAATGGCAGTCTCTAGATGTATGACCAATAGCTGTGACTATTTCACGTGAGCCCTGTCTTTCCTGCACTTGCAATGTTTTTAAAATGTCTCTTTACAAAAGAACACTTCCAAAATAGGATGTCACGTTCCTCTTGATATCCCTGTGAATATAGTACTTAGCAAACAATTGTTTAATGGAACACTCTCCTTTCTGCCACTAAATGTCTCTAAGACTTAACTGCATTTAACAATTTCACTTGTACTACCCTTGTCTAGCAATTTATTACTTCAAGCTTTGATTACCAAAGCATTTCACAAAGTATATTTTGTACAGTGTTAATAGGTAGACTGTGAAAAATGGGTCTTTGATTAAATCAGTTTGGAAATCGCAGCATTCAATAAATTTAAATGGCTTTCTTTACTGCAGGACTTCTAAAAACTTTTGTGTGCTAATAACATCGGGGATTTCCAAGAAAGAACTCACTGCTTATACTCTAGAAAGGATATGCCCCATTAACTTCATTAAGGGCTCATTTCTAGACTTTCCACCTCTTTCTCATTGGGAAAAAAAGAAAAGAAAAGGAAAGCATAATCCCATCACTTAGGTCACCGTGTTTCTTAAGATTTGGAATGGGCAGACAGAAAAGTTGCTTGTACAGGGGATTAAACAGATTTACTCTAAAGTGTTTAAAGCCTCACAGCAGATGAAGTTTGCCCTTTTAACTGAGTGAATTTGCTTTTACTGATTTGTAAAACAGAAGAAATTAACATCCCCTTTACTTGATTCTTTTCACATTCTGTATTTTGCCACAAGCTTTGTTTCCAGAGTAAATGGTGTCTTTATGCAGAAAAAAAAAAAACAACAACCCTATCTTCTACTTCCATCTACTGTACATCAGTAGTCCTCAGTGGGGAAAGTTCAGCCCTCTAAGAGGTGTTTTGGAAATGAAAGAGGGTATTTTTAGTTAACTCAATGATTGTGTGTCACTACTGGCATTTAAAGGTTAGAAGTTAGACCTACAAGAGGCCCTGTGTTGAACAGCAGTGGTCCCCAACCTTTTTGGCACCAGGGACCAGTTTCACGGAAGACAATTTTTCTATGGATGGGAGGGGGGGGAGGATTTTGGGATGATTCAAGTGCACTGCATTTATTGTGCAGTCAAACCTCTCTGCTAATGATAATCTGTATTTGCAGCCACTCCCCAGCGCTAGCATCACCGCCTCAGCTCCACCTCAGATCATCAGACATCAGATTCTCACAAGGCCCGGCAAGCTAGATCCCTCACATGTGCAGTTTACAGTAGGGTTCACGCTCCTATGAGAATCTAATGCCACAGCTGGTCTGACAGGAGGCGGAGCTTATGCAAGGATGTGAGGGATGGGCAGCAGCTGTAAATACAGATGAAGCTTTGCTTGCTTGCCAGCAGCTCACCTCCTGCTGTGCAGCCAGGTTCCAAACAGGTCACTGGGTTGGGGACTGCAGTTGAATAGGACAGTCCTGCAAAATGAAGACTGTCTAGCAGACATACACGTAGGTGAAAATCCTGTTTACATATGTTTTAAATCTAAACACAAATTTTTTTCATTTTTGCATGATTTTAATATACACTAAGAGTTCCAGAAACACACCACTATAATGAAAGATTGAATTATGTTTTGTTCAAAACTTTACCATAAGTTTGTCACTATTTCAGAAAATCACGCCACCAACAGCTATATCACCTATGGTATTTAATATAGACCTGTACAATTCTATTTGTAGTCATCATATTCACAGTACTATATGTATCTGAGTACTCCATTAGGTCTTAAAATGTAATCATGCCCAGGCATTTATATACTGAAATACATATTATTGTATCTTAAATTAGTTTCATTTTATTTACCCTTAATATTTTATTTATGGTATTATATATTTTTGAAATTATGTGTATATTGTGTACATTCTTTTTCATTTTCATTTCAGGCTAGTAAAGGAGGCATTATAAAATATTTCTTACATAATAGAGGCACTGGCATGCTGGGTGAGCTTAGGATGTAAAAAATAAAAAAGAAAGGCTTTTATGATTGGGGGGAAGGAGGAGAGGACACTGAGTCTGGTAGGGTTGAAAACCAATAATCTAAAGATTACAATACACCCTGGTTCAAAAAAGAGGTAGAGGCATAGAAGGAGGGAAAGGGGAAACACAGAGCTTCTTTTTCACTCAGCTTCTACATTTCTACACTTCTGAAGAAACATGTCTCACTGTGGCTCAGTTTTTACCATTTCATACAGAGTGTACTTTCCTGAACTACCTCATAACCCACTAAAAGTGACAAAAAACACTTGGACCTAAAAGGAATAGTAATACACAGTCAGTGCTGCCACAGCTCCTCATGAACCTTCTAAGCCCGTCAGCTTCCACAGTGGTAAGGCTATCATCATTCTTAACCATAATACGGAACTTGGTGTTACTTGGTAACAGAATTTTGCAAAAACACTTACCTCAGTAGTAGTTCCGATGTCAGCAGATGGGCTGCATGTGCTCGTATCTGGAGGAGCTGTGCCTACACTGCTTCTAACTGGAGAAGCAGGGACGGGCCCTGCCATGGGCTCTGGACAGGCTGAAGACAGACTGAGACTGCCGCCCTTCCGAATCTTACTCCAGACCTCATTCATCTTATCAGTTATCTCATAGAACAGCTGCACCTGAACATAAGAAAAAAAGGGGGGAGAAACAAGGTTTTCCATTTCTAGCCACAATTCACTAAAATATTAAATATGAATAAATTAACCAGTTTGGAGAAACTACAAAACAAAAATCTACTAACGTATCACTGATCATGACTTATTCACACTTGAAATTTGCCTCATATTCATACTGTGATATTTTATAATCCAGCATTTGTGTGGATTAAAACCATAGTAATAAAAGCAAAACTTATTATTGAACAGATTTATTTTAATATATAGATAATAGAATAAATACAAATGCACGATACATACACGATCAAAATTAGAAAACAAATACATCCTAATAAATGTAATTATTTAGTGAAATATGAAGTAACTACCATCCTTATTTCTAAATAATTTCCACATCTAAATTTTCTCTATTTTTCCTATGAATAAATGTGAAACTAGATTTCTTGCCTAGCAAAATAAATTTAAAAAAGAATGATATAATATAGAATAGTAAAAGAGAAATTATACATACGAGACTTTCCCATAAAGAACATATCCAACCTACTATTCCCATGGGATATGTCATTCCAATATTCAGAGGAAAAAAACTATTTAACTTGCACATTGTTTGACTGAGTTCTAAGATATTTACACAAGATTTCATAAATAAGCATTAATCACGGAATTTTTATGACAACATATTGCCATATACTGTATAAAACAAGCCCAGGAAATAAATGCAAATATAATATATAAGCAAATCCACAGCTGGATACCATATTCTGCTTGCCATTTTTTAAAAAAAGTGTAATTCTCATATTTATAAAAAGTTTCAGCCCCAGGCCAAATCCAGATGATGAAGCTGGCTTCTTACGTGGGCAGAACAGATGCGTAAAAACCCTGTCGTCAATCCTTATTTGACAGAAAACAGCACTTGAGTGTGCAGTTTTCTCCTGCTTTTCGTGTAATAAAGTTTCAAATCTCAGGTTATAGCTATTTTGCTCGAAAATAACCTAATAACTAAAGATATTACAAAGATATTACTTCTTAGAAAAATGTTAGCTCAAATTCTTTTGTCCTTCATAATCATGAATAAGTTTCTCTCTAAAAAGAAACAATTTTGTTGCAAACAAAATTTTTAAAAAAGATTCTTTTGATTTTTTCTAAACCATTAGAACTGACAAATGAGAGCACAAACCATAAAAGTCAGGTTCCAAACACTTCTAAGGGTATAGGCTTATTTATTTAAGAGAAGTGATGCTTTTATTGTCACTACTTCTGATTCCTTTTACTGTTACCATTTAAAAATTATATATGAATGTCAACAAGTACATTGTGTATTTAAAGTGCCAAGCAAAGACATAAACTTTAAACATATTTTTATTTTCAAAGAAGAAAATTACTAACACAGAACTCAAGACTTCCAAATTCAGAAGTTTAAAAAAAAAGTCAAAAACAATTGATAAATACTCAATTTTTATCCTTTAAGTCATACTCAAATATTATGCAATTAAAGCCACAATGAACTATCACATTCTACCTATTAGAATGTCTAAAATTAAAAAGCCTAACCATATCAAGTAATAGTATGGGTGTAGAGCAACTGAAACTCTCATTTTCTGCTAGTGGGAACATAAAATTTAGAAAACAGTTTGATGGTTTTTGAAAAAGGCATACCCCTACCATACGGTCCAGCCACTCCATTCCTAAGTAATTCCCCAAGAATAATAAAAGCCTGTGTCCATACAAAGATGTGTACATAAATGTTCATAGCAGCATTATTTGTGATAGCCAAAAATTAGAAAAAATCACAAATATTCATTAACAGGTAGTAAACAAATTGAAGTATATCCATATGATGGAACGCTATTTAGCAATAAAAAGAAATAAACTATTGATGCAAGCAACAACATGAATTACTCTCAAAATAATTATGCAGAATGAAAGAAGCTAGGCTAAAAAAGAATAAAACTGTGATTTCATTATACAGAATCCTAGAAAACAAAAATTAATCTATAATGACAGAATCAATGGTTGCCTGCGATGGAGGAGGAATGGAAAAGAGGATTATAAAGCTGCATAAAGAAACTGAAAATGTTGGACTTATTCATTATCTTGATTATGGACATAGTTTAATGTGTGTACGTATGCCAAATCTTATCAAATTAGATAATTAAACATGCAGTTTATTGTATGTTAAGTATACCTCAATAAAACTTTTTAAAAAATCCCTAAAAAGTGAGTACCACATGAAGCAGCTTTACATCAGTTACGTATGAAGGTGACTCAATGTCGATAATATCTTGAGTATCAAATGCTAACTGAATATAAAAAAAAACAGCTTATTTTTAAAAATTATTTTCATATATATTTTCTCATTTAATATATAGCCATTCAGAAAAGAGACTTAATTGGACTGCAGAAGCTGAGAAAACCCTTAAGGAGATATTTTCCTGGAGGAGAGGTAGGATTTAGGTGGGTACAAAGTCATTCTAGTCAGAAGTACAGAATGAGCAAAAGCCAAGTGTAGGGATGATCAAGACAAGATATAGGGGCAATGAAGAGTCCTATGCAGTTAGAGGAGAAGGGGTTATTCTGCAGGGTATTAAGAGATAATAGAGTCAGATAAAATAGAATCATAAAGGTAGACAGGAAGAAGAAAAACCATGGATATACAATGTCAATGGAAAATAAGGCTAAATGGGATTTCACCAAGGAATTTAGTGATTTGTGTTGAATAATGCAGACAGCTTTAAATGAATATAAATTTAGAAAAACTACTTCACTTGGCATATAGGTTGTTACTAATCATTAAAACTCAGTCTCAAAAAGAGATTTTTTAAAAAAAACACCCAACTTTTCATATAAAACATTATACTTAGTTTAATTTTATTTAAAAGATAAAAATCAGGAGGCTCAGAGAAATTAAAAATGAGTGAGTGGTACAAGGATATAAATCCAGTTTTGTCTGAACTCAAAGTTTGTGTTCTTATACAGTAATGCCAAATTCCATTGCCTTGGTGAAAACTCATCAACATAACTTACAGCAATAAAAACTATAAATAAATGAATAAGAAAGGGGTATAAAATCTGTTCTTTCTCTAGTTCCCTACACTTAAAACCCCAAAATGCAAAGATAGTTTTATGTTCTTGAGAATGCCTAAAAGAAGACAATATATCAAATTATTGGCCAAAGGAAAATTAAAGTTTTATTATGTTAAAGAAAGAATTCTATAGGCTCATTTAATTTTTCAATGAACACAAGTTTTAGGGTCTGTTAGATTTAGTGTATGAAGACATCAAGGGGAATTGGGTAAATTTGGTAAAACAGTTAAGATGAAGGGAAGGGGTGATAGAAATCACTTGCAGGCACAAAAGCACCAGGATAAATATAGTGTCTAAGAACCCTGAATGGCAATGAGAATTTCAGGACTAATATAGTCAGACAATAACATCTGACATGACAATGAATTTGATCTGGGCATGATTTACATATAGAACTTTCCCTATTTTAAAAGTACATAAACTACATGAGGGTTCTATATCTGAGCAACAATGAACCACATTCAATAATGTACAAGGGTCATACTTCTAATGTCATCCTATTGTATAAACCAAAGAAAGGTATTAAAGTAGGAATTATTTCAATAAAATGTAATCAAGAAACTTACATATTGGCTATAATCAAAAGCCATATTTGCATATTCTGACAGTATATGCAAAACTTTGTGGGTCTATACCTTGTTCTGAGAAAAAGGCTCACACCCTTTATCACATTCTCAAAGTAGTCAATGGAATAAAAAAGGACAAGAAGTACTGATCTGCACCTCTTCCTTACAACATATATATTTTAAAAACAAAAAGCAAAAAATAAAAACAGATGAATTAGTGAGCAAACATTGACAAAAAAGAGGTTTTTTTGGAGTCATTAATTTTAAAAGAAAAAATAAAAATAGTTAAAAAAATTACAAGATCCTATGTGCATGTGTATATCTGTGTGTTTTTTATGGGTTCATGATACTCTTTTTATTAAGACAGCATACGCATAAAATGAGAAATATAGAAATATTTGACAATTAAAGATTAAACATTTTTGGCAAAAGATGCTATAAAGTTTTTTTTTAATTTTTAAAAAATATTAAACACGGTTTTATTCAATATTTTAAAAATATAGCCTTTGTGGCAACTTATAAATAAATCTCTATATAATAATAAATTGTTACTTTGAACCAAGAAAACAACATAACCAAAAATTAATTTCCAAATACATAGCAGTACCCTTTGTTTAGGCGTGATTAACATTTACACATAATTTTGCTTTTAAAAAAGATGACTGTTACAATCAAGTATACAACCACTTAGTTATGTCTAAGTTATGTCTGTTAAAAATATGTTCTTTTAGAGAATCCAATTTAATCACCTTATTCTTTTCTTCAATGATCTTTTCCAAACAGTGGTAGAAGTACTCTTTGATGGGTAGAATGCAGAAAAGTGTTTTGGACCACACCCAGGTCATACCAATATCTATAATAGAGGCTTGGCTCCAAGGGAGCCCAGCTCTAACTTGTGAAGTAAGCCCAATTTAGAAAGTAACAATGAGGTGGTCACTAATGATTGTACTAGTCATTATTAAAAATTAACAATTTTAGGTATGTTTTGAGTTTCTGTGGTTTAAGTGCATCCAAAATTTCCTCACAGTCTGCACTCATTCCCTTTGCCCAGAGACCAACTGTGACCACTAGATCTGAATTCTGACTTTCAGAGATATCTTTCTTAACATGTTCCACAGAGCCACAAAGTTTGCATCCACCAACATCGGCATAAAGTCCCCTTTGGGATTATCAGGACAAGATCTAGACAGGTGCTCCATTTTCCTACAAAGAAAACATTTTGTAAAAGGAAATTCACCAAGAGCTAGGTCTACTTTAGCCTTACACTTGGTTATTTTGTGCTCTGTGGGCCCACATAGGTAACATATTCCAATGCCCATAACTTGATTTTCAAGGGCAGCTGGGCAATCTGCAATTCCAGGACCAGATTTTCCACAATGGGAACATACAATGGTATACTGCATATTTCTTTGCTGCTTGTCTTTTTAATCGTCTTCCTTCTCGTCAACTGCCTTTTTTTAAAGCAATTGCATTTCTTCCCTTACTTTCTGACTGTTTCTATACTCTCCCCATTATGAAACCATCTGTGAGTTCTGTCTTAGGTATTCCAAGACTCCATTCACATCATTATTTAATTACTCTTTTTTCTTTTTGTTCCTTTTATGTTTTGCATGGGGTGCATCATTCTTAAGGCATAGTCTATCGGTTTCAATTTGTTTATGCTTTGGTAGGTTTTGGCTTATTCCTTCAAAGGACCCCTTCTTCATGTCTTCCCATGATGTTGCTCGCAAGGGTCTCTTGTTATATGTGGTAGTAACTCATGCCCATCCAGTCATAGTTTCATCAGAAGTACCTTATCAATTGCACATGAATCCTCTAGAGCAGCTGAGTTAGGGAACCAGGGAAGCCTGCCAGATGCCATAAAGTGTGAAGGCAAATTAACTGTATTACAGAAAAAAAAAGTTTGTATTTATAGAGTATAAAGGAAGCTCTTTCAAATTGCTTAAGAAAGGAAAACTAATTTATTAGAAGACTGGGTAAAGGATATGAATTAACAATTCACAAAAAAGCAAATTCACTGGTCAATAAACATTAGAAAAAATGCTCAACCTTATTAGTAAGGAAAAAAATTAATATAAACAATATAAATTATCAATTCACAAAAGAGCCAACTCAACGGCCAATAAACATTTGAAGAGATGCTCAACCATCTGGTGTCATACTCCTTCAGCATGAAGAACTTTTTTTTAGCACTTCATGTAGTACAGTTCTACTGGTAATAGATTCTTTTATCTGAAAATATCTTTCTTTAGTTTTCATGTACAAAGGTTATTATTGCCTGATTTAGAATTCTGGATTGAACAGCTTTATTTTTTATTTTCATAAGTTAAAGATGTTGTTCTTCTGGCGTCTGTGGTTTCTTACGAGAACTAGCCTGTTAATCAAATCTTGGTTCTCCTGTAATGTGTCATACATGCATTTTCTCATGATATTTTCAAGACTGGTGCTTTATCTATGGATTTCAACAGTTGGATTATGATGTATGTAGACACGGCCTTCTTCACACGTTTCTCTTATTCACCTTTGTTTCCCTTATGTCTGCCTTACACATAGGACTCAATAAGTATTTGCTTAATTCATTTGGGGGGGGGTGTGTGAAGAAATCAAGCTATCCTCTGGAATTTTGAAAGACTTCAGAGAGTCCAGAGCACAAGCTGAAGCAACCACTCATAAGAAAGAGGTTTATATGGAGTCTCATGTTTTATCATTAAAATTCAGGTTAATCTGTCATGATCTTTTTTTCTGACGTAATAGAGAGAATGGCCTGATAAAAGGTAAAAATGTTTTCTGTCTTTTTAAAACCTCCCCCATTCCTTTTGGAGAACTCAAACCTGCATCCTTGCCTCAGGCCAGTGGTCAGGAGGGGCAGGGGAGTGTCTTTTGTTCTTTGCACTATAGGAGATGGTTCAATGGAACTGTTCCTACAGAGGGCCAGGTGCAGGTCATGGGATTGTCTTCACTGGAAATGGGACAATCAGAATCATCAACTATAGCTGAACAATAGCCTACAACTGAAAATCCTCCCTTTAAAAGCTCTGTATTTCTGCTTATGATTAGGATTTGTACTTTAAGATGGGAGCCTGCCATTTTCCTCATTTGCCGGCAAATTAATAAATCTCTCTTTCCTTTTCCTCAACCGCTTGTCCTTGTTTCTTCTGATGCAGCCTCAGGGACAAGTGCCGAACTTTCAGTAACACTAACATGAGTATTTAAAGTTATGTTTCCCTCTAAACGCTGCCATAAGCTATATCCACTTTTTTTCATTGTTTTTAATTTCTTTATTCACAAGAAATTTCATAAAAACTTCTTACTATGGTTGTAGAATTACCAATTTTTCACTTTTATTCTGTCAATTTTTGTTTTATGTCACTCTTTATCCCATGTAATAGTATTTTATTTATTTTCTCTGACACTAAAATAAGTCCAGCCTTCTTATGTTATTTGTATGGTGTATCTTTTCCTATGCATCTATTTATAATCTATTTCTTTATATTTCATGTGTTTCACTTTTAGGCAGTATATAACAGAGTCTTGCTTTTTCCCCCACTATATAAATCTTTGCCTTTTAATTGGAGTGTTTAGACCAGGTGTTTGCAAACTTTGTCCCACCCCTAGGCTTTGTGAGCTACATTGTTCCTTTATTGCACTCAAACTCCTGGCCTCAAGCAATCTTCCTGCCTCAGTCTCCCAGAATGCTGGGGTTACAGGCATGAGCCACCATGCCCACCCAAACTTCTGTTATTGCTACTCAATTCTGCAGCTGTAGCATGATTGCAACCATAGACAATGATTGCTATCACATGAAAAAAAATGAGTGTGGCCAAATTTGGCCTGTAGGCATTAATTTGCTGATTCCTAGTTGAGAACATTAACATTTAATGTAATCATTGATTAATGTAATCATTGATATAGTTGGCTTGGGTCCACCATTTTATTTTTTGTATTCTGTTTCTACCCTCCACCTTTTGTTCCTCTGTTCCTCTTTCCTCATTTCTTTTGGCTTATTTGAATATTTTTTAGTATTTAATTTTAATTCATCTATTGGCCTTTTGGCTCTATCCCTTTGCATTTTTGCATTTGCTTAGTAGTTGTTCTAATAGATTATAATATACATACCAAAACTTTCACAGTCTACTTAAGAGTTTATATTGTTACACTTTATATGATATGTAAAAACTTGGCTCTTTACTCCATCTTCCTCTAGCCTTAATGTTATAGTTGCCTTGTATATCCTGTATGTCTTATATATTATATCTACACACACTGAAAAACCCAGCAGACAATGTCATGCTTTTTGCATTAATAGTCATACATATTTTTAATAGTTTCTCCAAAAAATATTTACCCAGCTATTTACCATTTCTGTTGATTTTCCTTCATTCCTGAAGATCCAAGTTTTCATCTGGTATCATTTGCCTTCACCCTTTAGCAGCTGGTGAAGAACTTCCTATAGCATTTCTTGTAGAACAGGGCAGCTGGTGACAAACTTTTAGTTTCTTCCATCTAAAAATGTGTTTATTTCACTTTCATTTCTGTGGGGTATCTTCACTGGGTTAACAGTTCTTTCACGTTAGCACTTTAAAGGCTGTGTTCTGTCTTCTATGGCTTTTAATGAGAAATCTACACTCATTCAAATCATTGCTTACTTATATGGAATGTGTCTTTTCCTGTAACTGCTTTCAAGATAAAAAAAAATTATGTTTGCTTTTCAATATTTTAATCACAATGTGTCCAAGAGTATTTTACTTGAGTTTATCCTGTTTGGAATTGGGTGAACTTCTTGAATATGTAAAAGCCTACCTCTTTCCCTAAATTTGGGAAGTTTTCTACAGTTATTTCTTCATTTTTTTCTGCCCCAATATTTTTCTCCTCTCCTTCTCAAACCCCAATTACACGATATTAGGCCTTTTTTGTCCCACAGTTGTTGAAGCTCTGTTCATTTTTTAAAAACCTTTTTTTCCTCTGTTTTTCAAATTCAGTAATTTCTACTGATTTATGTTCAAGTTCAGTGACTCTTTCTTCTGTCATGTCCCGGCTTCCTTTAAGCCCACATAGTATGGTTTTCTTCCTTCAGGGGTTGTATTTTTCAGTTCTAAAACTCCACTTTTTTTAATACTTTCTATTTCTCAGTTGAGAAATCTTTTTTCATTCAGTGTGCTTCCTCTACACCTCATGAGAAAAAATTACAATAGCTGCCTTAAAGTCTTTTTGCAATTCAGTAATTTTAAAATAAGTTCAGAACATTCATTTACATGGTAGTTAAGAGTTAGCTTTTACATTGTTCCCAGAGTACACAGGAATAATCAGTGGGAAAAGTAGGCTGACAGGGCTTATGCTGCCAAGTAGATCTCCTATGCTTTTCTTTTTAACAGCTTTTGTGATAAAGAACCTAAAGAAGTTCAATCTGTTCCTCTACATTCTATTAGAGCTGCCATAACAAAGCACCATAAACTGGGTGGCTTAAAACAACGGAAATTTATTGTCTCATACTTCTAGAGGCTAGAGTCCAAAATCAAGGTATTAGCAGGGCCATGCGCCCTCTGAGACTAAGACTGAGTCGAATTGTTCCTTGGCTTTCTTCCTAGCTTCTGGAGGTGGCCAGCAATCTTTGGTGCTCCTTGGCTTTCAGCTTCATCACTTCAACCTCTGCTTCTGTTTACATGGCACATTCCCTGTATGTCTTTCCTTTATGTGTGTCTCTGTCTAAATTTCCCCATTTTATAATGATACCAGTCACACATGATTAGAGTTCACCATAATTACCTCATTTTAACTTGATTTCTTCTGTAACAAACCTATTACCAAATAAGGTCATGTTCTGAGATACACGGGGTTATGACTTTAATATATCTTTTTGCGAGGACATAATTCAACACATAACATTTTCCCTTCTCCTCTTGGGAACATTTTTCAAGCAACCATTAGCAGTAGCATTCAAAGAGTAATCTCAGACAGAGTAAGTAATTTCATAAATATTCTTGTCTATATCACTATGGGTTATAACAGAAAGGTAAATGGCCATTAAACTAGAATATTTAGTATCATTCAAAAGCATTTTTTACTGATTCTAAAAGAAATGACTTTTATAATGGAGGATGAGCTCTTATTTTTTTATGATAGTGTTCTTTTAATATAACTGCCTTGTCATAATTCTAATTATATGCATTTTTACAAGGCCCTCATCAATATATTAGCAGGTCCAATCTTTTCAAAGTGTACAAATATATAAAAAAAAGTCATACCAAACTGTATAGTTTATGGTAGGGGAAGAGAGGCAGGGAGGAGAGAACAAAGGAGGAGGATGGTATCAATAAGGAGGCTCTATAAAATATGGAATGACATTTGAACCTACTTTATAAAAACAAACTTGAATCTATTTTTTTTTTAAGAGATAGGGTCTCACTTTGTTGCTCAGGCTAGGGTGCAGTGGCTACTCATAGGCATGACCATAGCACACTACAGCCTCAAACTCCTGGGCTCAAGTGATCCTCCTGCCTTAGCCTCCCGAGCATCTGGGACTACTGGTGCAGGCCACTGTACCTGACTAACTTGAATCTACTTTTAAAAAAACACCCTTTAAAAACTGGCTTATAACCATTAATGCCGGGATAAACATAGATTTATTGATATTGTTATATAAGATCCAATAATATTCTAAAAAGGATCATTTTAACATATAACTTCAAATAATACTCAACATGGATAATATGTAGAAAATATAGTACAGTCTACTTGAGGTTAAAGAAACAAGTATAAATTATATGCAGTTAATAATTCGTGCAAACCCTATTGATTTGAATTCATATTAAATTGTAAAATTACAAGATATAACATGGTTGGCCTATGACTACTGAAATCTTATGGGATTAACAAGATGCCTTTTTAAATAGTAAACAGTGCTATCCTTTTCTTTTTAAAAATATTACATTATGAGCAATGTTCTGAGTGAGAATCTGATTGAAAATTACATTTGATCAGTTCAACAGACTCATCCAGTCTAACAGTAAAATAGTTCTTCAGTGTTTAAAAACATTACATCTGCAACTGATTTCATTCCATCAGCCGAAAGAGGCATTTGTGTTGCCACCATTACATTTTCAAAAGAGTTTAAATTACAAAACTTGAGAGAGCTTCAAAGCAATTCTTAATATAACCACCCTGATCTTGATGGCCCAGTTAAAAATAATTTAGGATACTTAATAGAAGAGAGACCCCTCAACAAAATGGATAACAATTGTTTTAAAATCACATTACTTTAAACTTCCCTTCATAAATCAAATGTACCAACCTGGGGATTAGAGCATTTTATCTCTAGTGACTCTAGGTCAACATGGAGACAGACAACAAACGAATGTCGCATATCAGGTCCTGTAGCAAGTAGCTTTTGAGATGTGACAGCTAGAGTAGATGTACAACCCATAGGTTCCACTAGGCAAAGTGTCACTTGTTTTCCAAGAAGTGTATATATGCTGAAATGATGCAAGCTGATAGTCCAAGGAAAAGCATCACCTGATAAAGGGGACGAAAGGGAATAGGGAAGCACACAAACAAATATACAGTTACATTTACTTGATAGTAAATAGTCTATTGTTTATATATTTTTTTGAGACGAGGGTCTTGCTCTGTCACCCAGGTGGTCACAGCTCAGGGCAGGCTCAAACTCCTGGGCTCAAGTGATCCTCCTCCCTCAGCTTCCTGAGTAGCTGAGACTACAGGCATATGCCACCACACCCAGCTTATTTTTTATTTTCTGTAGAGATGGGGTCTGGCTATGTTGCCCCAGTTGGTCTTGAACTCCTGGCCTCAAGTAATCCTCCCGTCTTTGCTTCCCAAAGTGTTGTGATTACATGCATGAGTCACCATGCCCTGCTTGTTTATATTTGAAATGAAAACCATTTAACATTTATGATTAATACCGCATCATAAAAAGCACCACTGCACTCTAGCCTGGGCAACAGAGTGAGACCCTGTCACTGAAAAAACAAATAAATAAAGAAAGAAAAGAAAAGAAAAAAGCAAATATAGTATCCCAAAGTAGTTAAACAATTTACAAGTTACTTAAAAGTTACCCTTTAAAAATGTTCGTATTTATTATAACATACTATGTCAATAATTATGTACATTATAAAACACACATGAATAGAAACTAAAGAAATGAAATAAAAACATAAATAAAATTTCTAACTTCCTCTTCCCTTACCCTAGTGAATTGTATTGTGCAACTGCTGGGGATGTATGTACCATACCTTGGAGAACACAGAAAATGGATTAAATTAGGGAGGTGCAATAATTTTTCTATGGACTGAAAATAACCATAGATCTGGCCATGGTATGAGGGAGGAAAAGAATAAACAATCTTCTATGGCCTGATGGGCCACCAGCATCAGAATCATGTGGGGTGCTTATTTAAAATAGAGCTTCCTAGGTTCTACTTCAGACCCACTTAATCAGAATTGGTGGTGGTAAGACCCAGCATGAATTTGATATGTTCCCTGGATGACTCTTACATATAAGTTACTTTTAAGTAAAATGTACCGGATAAAAAATTAGCATTCATAAATTTCAGGACTAAAAGCAAAATACCTTCTATACTTTTATCTTTTACTAACGTAGATAAGATTAATAATTCATTAATATAAATTTCTGAGATAAAACCATCTTTTTTATTATGGCTATGGGAAAATACTTTTTGAAATAATTTTTAAAAGTCCACTCATTATTAGAATATTTATAAACGTTTATTATCGTGACATCAATTTGAAAATACGTTCCTATCACTTATATTTTGGACTTTACAATTCAACTAGTGCTTGTCAGTACAGACAGTATAGTACAGACTTCTTTTTAAGTAGCTCAGTTATTTTAAAACAAATTGAGAACATTTATTTATTTTTTAATTAGAGGTACTAGGTACCTCACTACAGTCACTACAGATAATTTAGAAAGTACAATATATATAAAGAAGAAAATATCAAAACCAATCATAAGTCACCTTCCACTCTGTCACCTCCAATAATAAGTACTATTTTTCTTTTGAGACAAGTCTCACTCTGTCTCCCAGGCTGGAGTGCAATTACATGATCATAACTCACTGCAGCCTCAAATTCCTGGCCTCAAACAATCCTCCCATCTTGGCTTCCCAAAGTTTTGGGATTACAGGTATGAGCCACTGCACCCAGCCTCTATTAACTCATAGTTATATTTCCTTTCATATATGTTTCCTTCACATATATTTTTCCCCTATGGGTAATAGACATGCCCAGGCAGTTAGGATCATGGATCACAATGTGCTTATAGTTTCACATTTTTTTCATTAAAGAAAAAATAACAAGTGAATTATTAAGTGGATCACACTATAAATATATGTTAGAGGAGTCTAAACATGCATTTGATATTCAGTAGGTGCCACAAGGTAGATTCCTACAAGTTTGAACATTCAAAATGTCTTGACCAAATATAGTTAATAAAACTATAAAATTAGAAACTCTGAAATGGAGACTTTCACAATAGAATAAACCTAGCAACAGTAGTACACAATAACTTGACTGGAAACAATGTTAACTGCATAATAATATGTGGTCAGCACTGTGGTACTTTGTCTGTCGTAAGATTTAAAATATTTCACCCCCAAGAAAGAATTACAAACTTCAAATCATCTGTAACTAATTCTAAAATTATTTTAAAACCTACATCAAATTCCATGCTTTTTACAAAATAAAGGCTCTGCCAAATTTGTCTTAAAATATTTTGGAATGATTTCAGATTACATATTTTAAAACTGGTAGTGAGCTATACATGTTTTTGTCAAACCTTATTTTATCCAAGAAATGCTAAATGGTGGTTATGTTGGATGGAAGAGCAGCACATTTAAATCTGTCAAGTTTTTAAAAAATCCCAAATGACATTGGTACTATCTCATAAATATGTTTCTGCTTCTTCTTTGGAATTAGACCAATGAATTGGGTATATCATATCCTAACTCATACAAAGAACCTTTTAAGGTACAACTTCATGTCTATTTACTTAACATGCAGGTTGCCTATTTTAAAAAGCACACTACACAGAGAAAATGAGATGTTAACATGTAATGACAAAAATTCCACAATTAATTACTTTGACAAAAATCCATAAAACACATTAACTGCACAGATACTCCTTTTACAGATACACACAAACACACTCCAAAATAAAAACACCTTATCTACTTATAATACTGGCAAAACAGTGTTCTGGTTACTCCCTAAACTATGTTCAGACATCTATGAGAGGCCAGAACTGCACATTATCCTGAGAACTTCATGTAGATATCTACCAATCTGGGGTGACCTTCAAGATTAGGATTTTTATTTTATTTGGAAAGTTCTAACGCTATAATCTGGGTCTCTTATTTTAGAAAAAAATATTTCTGGCAGAATTCAGAAATTTTCAAACAAAATGTCTAAAGAATAAGGAAAAAAATAAAGCAGAAAGACTGAGAATCCCATTTGTGTGTGAATTTGTGACCCCTCTATGGTATCGACAGAGAAAGAATACAAACAAAACAATTCTCAAGAAAATGATTACCAAACACTGATGTAATTCAGACAAAATAATATGAAAGAAAGTGAATATGAAAGAGGCTTTGGGACAAAATGAATAAATAAAGAACAATCAGTGAGACTATGCACTACATGTGTCAACGCCAAGGGGTGGAATGGGGAGGAGGACCCAAAAGGAACATATTAACTTACAACTAACTGAAACTTAAAAATTACTGTGGATTTCCTTACATTATATCACATGTTGCTGATTTTATACCACACTAAAACCAGAAGATTATGGTTTAGATGACACAAAAATAATTTCAATTATATATATTAATAAAATAATGTTACAATGTTAGGGTTAGTGAAAAATGACTAATTATAAAACCTTTATTATAGACATCTAATTTATGAGGCTGAATCTTGTTGGTATAGAGATATACTCAAGAAGATAATATGCTGGATAGAGAATCATTTTTTTCCACTTCAAAAGATACTCTACTATACTACAGGAAAAAGTATGTACTTGGGGTCAATGAGAATCACCTTACAAACATCTACCTCACAAATGAGGAAAGAATGTTGGTCAATATTGGAGATACTTTCCTTAGTTTTCTTTGCTTTCATAACCTCAGTCACTGAATGATTAATTTGCCATTAGAAACAAAAAAAATCATCCTCTTTCCCAAATTTTTTTCCCTTATGTTCAACAAGCCAGTATGACTCGGGCAGATTTGTATTTCAAACATGAACCACTGTAAACAGGAGTATTCTATCACCTATTACAAGGGTAACACTTCAGAGATAGGTCACTACAAATATAAATGAGCCAAAATTGCTGACATTGTTTCCACAAACCAGTTAGCACTTAACTTATTTAAAGACAGTTAAGATAAAGTATTCTTTAATTCTAATTAATACTAATTTAAGTAATGGGTACTTGCAAGAAATCAAGGCATTAAAAATGATATAAAGTGTAATCAATCCTCCTGGAAAAGGAAGATAGCTAAAAAGCCTAGAAAAAAAAAAAGGAAATGAAAACTAGCAATCTATAATTTTATTTCCTCTGTAAACAATGTTCTACATTTGGAATGCTGTTTTATATTAGGGAATGTGAAATGTCCTGCACATACAAAATATAATAATAATGATAATAATATTAAGAGATAATTGATTTCAAATTTGTGATTTCCTTCACACCTAGAAACCTAAGAAATCATTCCTAAAACTATTTATTTCTGTAAGTTATTACTGGTTTAATCATGACTTAATTCTCAAAATTTTATTATTCATAAAGAAATTTAAAACTGTCTTTTAAGATTCTCTAAAACTTATGATTTAAATTATAAAACAATGCAAAACTAGAATAATCATTGCTTTTAAAAGGAGAAGGGACTGGAAAGAATAGCACCGTCCTTCAGGCAATTAAGGTATTAACAGTTACTCTATAGTTTTGAAATAAATGTGACTATTACAACAAGATGCCTGCTACTCTGTAAGACCAGATTCTCTCAGTAATATTAGGGCCATGGGATGGACAGCTGTCTCAGTCAGTTCAGACTGCTATAACAAAATTCTATTGGCTTACACAACAGACATTTATTTCTAATAGTTCTGGAGCTGGGAATTCTGACATCAAGGTACTGGAAGATTTGGTTCTTAGGGAAAGCCCTCTTTGAAGCTGGCTTGTACAGAGCTGCTTTCTTGCTGTGTTCTAACATGGCCAAGAGAGAGGAAGCTCTGGTCATTCTTCCTCTTCTTAAAAAAGCACCAATCCCATCAGGAAGGCTCCAACCTTATGATGCCATATAAACCTAATTACCTCCTAAAGGCCCCACCTCCTAATACCATCACATTAGGGGTTAGGGCTTCAACATGAATTTTAAGGGAACACAAATATTCAGTCCATAATGTCAGTATAGGCAAAACTGAAACCTGGGTTTATACAAGAAAGGAACAAAGAAGCCAGAATCTTACAGATTTGTAAATGCTAGCTAAAGTATAGGTACAGATGAGAATAACCAAGAAATCTGTAAACTATGAAGGACATTTATATTTAAGAGAAGGGCAGAGGAAAAGGAAAAAGAGCCCATGAAGAACATTCAGAAGGAGCGGCCAGCATCCACAGAACACAAACCAAATGAGAGTGGTTACCTAGAAGTTAGGAAAGAAGTTCAGGAAGTAATTAAGCATCATTGTCAAGAATAAAAAAGTTGCCATTGGATTTGGCAACTAAGAGGTTTTGTTGATTTAATAAGGTGAAAAGATATCTCAACATCGTTATATGTGAACATGGGGAAAATAAAGGGTTTACAATTGGTGAAGCAAGTTCTTTAGAAACACAGTACATAGCATACAGCACACAATAAATATTTGTTTTACAAAGGAAGGAAGGAAAGGAGGGAGGGAGGGAGGAAGGATTATAAACAAGTAGAAATGGCTGGGTCCTAAGCATTGGCAGCAATATAAGGACTACTTCTAGTAAAGTAGATTCTTTTGTTGAATAAGTATCATGAGTTAAAACTACATGACATTATTCTAGGATCTAGGGACGGAGCAGTGAACAATATAAACTTATGGTTCTCATGAAGCTTGCACTACAGTTACAGAAGGAAAGAAAACCAACTGACTAATCAAATGACATACAGTATATTGATGGTGATAAGTGAAGAAGTTCAGGAAATTTCATCCCAAAATATGACTTCTTGGTATAAAGAGTATTTTGAATTAAAGGCCATTCAGAGATCAACAGGCACTGGAAAGGGCTTTCCTTCTTGCTTTATAAAATTCCGGATCCATCAAAAAAAAAAATTGACTTCATTTCCCCTCCCTGTTATCTCAGTATCTTTCAGGAAAGAAGATCAAGAACCAGACCTGGCCCAAATAATTTTAAATATAATACCTGTCTCTGGGGTTAATTTAATTTCCAAAGAGAATCATTTACAAGTTAATCAGTTTCTCTCCATCCATTCATTCTCCCAAGTAGCTGTTCATCCTCCCTAGTAACCACTTATTGCCACTCAACAGAATTATCTATATTCCTCATCTCCCCCTTTCCTCTAAAATGAGAGTAAACTTCTGGACCCTATTGCGATACTGGGTAATCACTCTGTGATTCTCCCCATGTGCACAGTAAATAAATCTCTTTCTCTTACTAATTGGCCTTATTGTCAGTTGATCTTTCAGGAAAACTTCCAGGGCAAAGGGGAAGTTTCCCCTCACCCTACCATAAGTATTCTGAAGAACAATTAGCAACGTAATAAGACATAAGCTAATGGAGGTGTCATTTTAAGATAGAATAGTCCAGTAAGGCCTATACAATAAAGTGAAATTTTGCAGAGTGAGCCATGTGGCAATTTGGAAGAAAACTATTCTAGTAGAAGAGCAAAGGCCCTGCAGTGGGAATGTTTTTGGATGGGAAGTTGTCAATGCTTTCATTGACTTCTGTTAATGTAACACAAAAGGTTATTTGTTGAGTAGGGAAAATAATTGGATAAACTCTAAGGAATTGGTAGAAATTTTATAATAGCCATTATAAATGGTGGAAAGACATTAAAGGAGTTGGGAAAAGCTTAAAAAATCACCAATGAAGGCCAGAAGTAATTCTTTCCTAAATACTATCAGGAACTTAAGAAGAAAAGGCTAGACTTCATTCCATGAAAATTAGAATCCAAGAGAGTTTATTTGTGCTACTTATTACACATAGCAATGTGTACTGGATGGCAATTAAAACTTTAAGTGTCTATCCCACTCACAGTATTCTCCTATATAAAGCAGTCATGAGTAATTCTTTCTGCATAAGTCACAATGTACTGCATCGCCCGAGTCTTAATGGAGCCAAACTAAGGAGATAATAAAATACAACCACTTCCAGGCTACATGAAGTAGCTTGACAAAAGAAGAGGACTCAGGTGAGATTTGTAGTTATGGCCAAGTAAGAAGGTTAAAAAAATCTTCTCCCCCCTGCAAAAAAAAAAAAAAAAAACCTGCGAAGCCGGACATAGTTGATAGAACATGGGGGAAAAATATAACCATTTCAGCACTCTGGAAATGAAAAAAACCTGAAAAGTATTTAAGTTTGAAAAACTGTTGAACTTTGGGTAAGAAGAGTGAGAGTCCATAATGTTCTTGCATGAGGTCACTCCTGATTCTGCCACACCTTACTCACTGTGGAGGCTTTGCTAGGTCAAGGCAGGCTATGAGGGGTGGAGGCACTGTTGCCACGATCAAAGAGAGGTCACTTCATTTGGAGTGGTGGACAGCACTCACACCCAGCAATGCTATCCGCAAAAGGAAAAAAAAATAAACTACCAACCAAGAATTTTATATTCATCAACACTATCCTCTGAAAATAAAGGTTAAATAAAGATATTCTCATATAAACAAGGGCTTAGAGAATTCAGACCTACCTTACAAAAACTACGTCGTCCTTCAGTCGTTCAAATGCAAAGGAAGAAATGAAGAGCAAGGAATATGACAAATATGTGGGTTATATGAAAGACTCTATATTACTATTCATTCCTTCTCTTAAGAAGAAATGATATACTTTATATTAAATGTATTTATTTATACTTTATTTAAATGATGAATAAATTCTTTAAAACATTGTTGATCACACAGAGCAATAATTTCACACTGCCTCATTGGGTAATATTACATATAGATGTAATGTATGTGTCAAGAGAAAGGGATTAAGAATAGATCTATAATATATTAGAACAAATTTTCCACAAGTTAACAGAATTAAGTTAGCAATTTAACTAACGTGGAATGTGATAAATTCAAATACATAATATAGTCCCCAGAGCCATGACTACAAAAATACACAGTAAAAAAATGAATAGAGAAAATGAAATGGTACACTAAAAATATAGATTTAAAATAAAAAAGGTGATAAAAGAGGAACAGAGGAACAGAAGAGGAGAAACAGACAATGAATAGCAAATTAGCAATTGAATTCAAATATACATTAAATAGAAATGTCCCAGACACCCAATTTAGAAATCAAAGATTGTCAGAATGCATAAAAAAGCATTCTAAATAAATGCCATCTAAAAGAAAAACACTTTCTTTCAAAAATACAACTAGGGGGACTCAGCACAAGGTAGATGAGTAGACGCAGCTAGTAGGTACCTCCTCCATAGACAGGAACCAGAATAGTAAGTAGATACTCATACTTTGAACAGATTGTCTAAGACAGAATGCTGAGATTCAACAGAGAAAAGATGGGAAGCACCAAATACAAATAAGGAGAGGAAGTGAGACGGCTTGCTCAGCCAGGGACCAGCTGGAAGCCAGGAGAAGCTTTTGGAGGTGGAGAAAGGGTAAGAGAGAAACCCTCAGGGCTCCACACTCCTGGCATAGGCTTTTGCAGTTTGGGCTATGGGAGAACTTTTTAACCCATGTGAGCACTGGGCTTAACATATGGAGCTGCCTAGAGATTCCACAGGGACATTGCTCCAGAAAGAGAACTCACATGGCGTCCCACAGGTATCCGGGCACCATTCTGAGAACCTAGTTGTTTGGGGTCTGCATCCTACCCTGGGGCCAGGCTGGGGCTGATGCTGCCGCTGCCAGGCCAAGAAGGGAGAGGAGAGACTGGGCACTCCCATGCACCCCCAGGACAATCCCCATCACCCTGCTATGGACAACTATGAGTCTGTGGCATGAGCAGACTGCACTTCTCATAGCTTCTTAACCATGCTGCTCCACCTGAGAGGGGCACCGTCCCTAGTCGTGGGCCCACAGTCAGTGCCATTTTGAGAGTGTAACTGCTGGGGGTCTGTGCCCTGCTCTCAGGCCAGGCTTGGGCTTATGCTGCTGCAGCTGTTGCCAGGCTGAGGAGAGAGAGGGGAGACTGAGCACGTCCACACACACCTAGGACAACTCCCACTGCCCTGCTATGGGCTGCTGTCAGATGGGGGATGAGCAGATTGCTCTCTCAACAGCTTCTTATCCACACTGCTCCACCTGAGAGGGGCAAAGCCCGCTGTAGTGGCAAGGCCACAGCCAGCACCATTTTGAGAGTTTAGTGGCTTGGAGTATGCATTCAGCCCTTGGCCCAAGATTGGGCTGATGCTATACAGCCACCACCAGGCCATGAAAGGAGAGAGAGACTGGCACAAACATGTACTCCTAGGACAAATCCTGCCACCCTGCCACAGTCTGCTCTGAGACCAAGGTACAGGCAGGCTGCACTCTCCACAGCTACCTGACCATGCTCCTCCAGCTAAGAGGGGTGCCACTCTCCCTGCCACAGCCATTGAAGACCACACCTGAGGATTCCACTGGTGGCCTGAGAACAACTCCACCTCTGCCTGTCACAGTCAGTGCCTGAATACACTAGCAGGGGGTGGTTGCTGACACAGATCCATTCCTCCAGTACTCGAGTACACCATCCAGGAGCCTGGAAACTGCTTAGTCCAGCCCACGAACATTGGTACCTGATCATCCCTGCCAGGGTCTGAGGTCAAGCTGACCCAACCTACCAAAACCAACATAGCTGACACTCACCCACACGTACTGCCAGTGGACAAGGGGACTAGTGTGCCCAACCAATTGCAGGCACCACTAACACCAGCATGGACCACTTGGGTTCCAGTGTGTTGCTCCACCATTGGTCCTGCCAACACCTACATCATACCAGCTCCTTAGGGGCCTAAGAACCCACCCACACACCTGGTCCATTGCTGCCACTATAAGCAAGAATTGGCCCTCCAGGACCCATTAAAACAGGTGCCAGTGTAAGCCACTGTGTGGCCACAGTAAGCCACTCTGGGGCCTAAATTTTCTTAACAGAAACATTACAGGAAAGGAGAGAATGGGATAAGTGCTGAAAGAAAAAACTGTCAGCCAAGAATTCTATTATCAGCAAAATTAACCTTCATAAACAAAGGAGAAATAAAGTCTTTCCCAGACAAGCAAATGCTGAGGGAATTGATCAACACTAGACTGACACTACAGGAAATGCTCCAGTGCTTAGCATGGAAGTGAAAGAATGACATTCACCATTATGAGAACACACAGAAATATAAAACTCTCTGGTAAGGCAATCACACAAAGGAGGAAGAGAAAGGAATCAAATGGCAGCACTACAGAATTCCACCAAACCATAATGAGAAAGAGTCAGAGAAAAAGAAATAAACAAAGAATTTAGAAAACAATTAACAATCTGAGAGGAACAAAACCTCACATATCAATATTAACCTTGAACATAAATTGGGTAAATTCTCCACTTAAGAGCTATAAATTGGCCAAATGGCTAAAAAAATGACCCAATTATATTCTGCTTACAAGAAACTCAACTGACCTATAAGGACATACACAGAAAGTAAAGTGGTTGTCAAAAGCTAGTCCATGAAAATGGAAATAAAAAGTGAGAAGGGGTAGCTACACTTACATCAGATAAAACAAACCTTAAGTCAAAAACAGTAAAAAAAAAAAAAAAAAAGACAAGGTCATTATATAATGATAAAGGGATCAATTCAGGAAGAGTATATAACAATCCTAAATATATACAACACTGGACTGCTCAGATTCATAAAATAAATATTATTAGACCTAAGGAAAGACAGAAAACAATACAATAATAGTAGGGCATTTCAACATCACACTCACAGCATTAGCCAGATCATCTAGACAGAAAATCAACAAAGAAATATTGTACTTAAATTGGACTTTAGACCAAATGGACTAAACAGACATTTACAGAATATTCTACTCAACATATGCAGAACATAATTCTTTTCATCAATACATGGAACCATCCTCCAAGATTCATATGTTTATTTTATATGATTTTGGAACAGTTTCAGTTTCAAACTGTTCTGAAAAATCAAGGAGGAGGCAAGTTTCCCTACCTATTCTATGAGGCCAATATCACCCTGATACCCAAACCAGACAAGGACATAAGAAGAAAACAAAACTACAAGCCAATATCCCTAATGAACATAGACACAAAAATCCTCAGCAAAATACTAGCAATCTGAATCCAGAAGCACATAAAAAGGATAATACATTCTGATCAAGTGGGTGTATTAGGGATGCAAAGATGGTTCAACATATGAAAATCAATAAACATGATACATCATATAATCAAAATCAAGGACAAAAATTATATGATCTCAATAGATAGATAAAAAGCATTTAATAAAATCCAGCATCTTTTCATAATAAAAACGCTCAAAAAGCTAGTTATAGAATGAACGCACATCAAAATAATAAAGGCCGTATATGAAAAACCCATAGCCAATGTAATACTGAAAGAGGAAAAGTTGAATGAATTTCCTCTAAGAATTGGAACAAGACAAGGATGCCTACTTCCACCACTCCTATTCAACATAGTACTGGAAGTCCTAGCCAGAGCTATCAGGCAAGAGAAAGAAAAGGTATCCAAATTGGAAATGAAGAAGTCAAATTATCCCTGTTTGTGGATGATATGATCTTATATGTAAGGAAAAGACTCCGCCAAAAAACTCTCAGATTTGATTAGTGAATTTAATAAAGTTGCAGGATACAAAATCAACATACAAAAATCAGTAGCATTTCTATATACCAGTAACAATCTAGCTGCAAAAGAAAATCAAGAACACAATCTCATTTATAAAAGCTCAAAAAAAAAATCCTATAAATAAATTTAACCAAGGAGGTAAGAGACCTCTACAAGGAAAACTACAAAACACTAATAAAAGAAATTGTAGATGACACAAAGAAATGGACAAACATCCCAGGCTCATGGATCAGAAGAATTAATATCATTAAAATGACCATACGGTCCAAAACAGTCTACAGAAGCAATGTAATCCCTACCATAAAATCAACATCATTTTTCACAGAATTAGAAAAAAAAATCCTACAATTCATATGCAACCAAAATGGAGCAGAAATAGCCAAAGCAATCCTATGCAAAAAGAACAAAGCTGAAAGCATCACATTTCTTGACTTCAAATTATATTACAAGGCTATGATAACCAGAAAAGCATGGCACTAGTATAAAAATTGGCATATAAATCAATGGAACAAAAAAGAGAACCCAGAAATAAAGCCACATATTTACAGCCAACTTAGTCTTCTGCAAAGTCGACAAGAACATACAGCATGTATAGGACAATCTGTTCAATACATGAGGCTGGGAAAATTGGATCACCATAGGCGTAAGAATGAAACTGGACCCCTATTTCTTACCATATACAAAAATCAACTCAAGATGGATTAAAGACTTAAATGCAAGACCTAGTAACATAAAAATATTACAAGAAGACCTAGGGAAAACTCTCCTGGAAATTGGTCTACACAAAGAGTGTATGACTAGGACAAATGGGACTTTATTAAACTAAAAAGCTTCTGCAGAGGAAGATGTTGAACTGAGTGAACAATCTGCAGGATGGTAGAAAATATCTGCAAACTAGTCATCTGACAGAAGACTAATATCCAGAATATACAAGGAACTCAAACAACAACAACTAAATCCCAGTACAATTGGGCCAAGGAAACAAATAGACATTTTTCAAAAGAAGACATACAAATGGCAAGCAGGGATATGAAAAAATGTTCAATATCACTAATCATCAGAGAAAAGGAAATTAAAACCACAATGAGATATAATTGTCTCACTCTAGTTAGAATGGCTATTAATAAAAGGACAAAAAAAAAAAGTGTTGGTGAGAATGAGGAGAAAAGGGAATGCTTATACACTGTTGATAGGAATTTAAGTTAGTACAACTTCTATGGAAAACAATATGGAGATTTATCAAAGAATTAAAATAATACTATCATACAGAGGTTCAAGATGGCCGACTAAAGTCAGGGCTTGCTGGATGTTCCCAGTGGAGGTGTTGGGGGTTATACCAAGGGGAGTGGAGGAGGATTGCTGATCGGGAGTGGACCATAGAATCTGACACCAGTGGAATCCAGGATACCAACAGGAACTGCACAGCTTAGAGAGAGGAGGATAGGGATAGAGAAGAGAAGTCAGTGCGAACCAGGTCAGGGGAGTTCTGGAGACCAGGGAAAGGGTAAGGGATTTTTTCCCCTGCCCCCACCTGGGTGTCTCGGGCAGGCAGGAGGAAGCAGGGCTCTCATCCTGGCGGGGAGCGAAACAAGGAACCAGAGAGCTGGCATTCCTGCATCTGGATATCCCATAATCTGCACTTTCTTCAGTCCTGACACCCCAGGAAGTAGTTTTTGCTCAAGCAGCTCGTGGTCCTATGGCCACAACCTCACACTAACAACCAACAAAGCGCCTTGACCTGAGTGACTGAGCCGGACTCGGACAGAGCGGCAGCTGCGGCAACTCGGAGAGGAGGGCAGGCACGGGACTTCAGCCGTGGAGAGGAAGAGGGCAGACCGGTTCTCTCCCCCACACTCAAGATTGGTCCACAGGGACTGTGGCCCCTTCCCCAGCTAACGTAACAGCTGCCAGAGTTTCCTGGGCTGAACGGCCCCTTTTCAGTGCTCCCAGGGCACATTTCTGCCCTGAGCCTGCAGGGCAACCTCAGCCAGGGATCTCTCCGCCCACAGGTGCTTGGCACATCCACCTGCAGACAGCATAGATGGCAGGGCAAAGAGTCGTGGGGGAGGGGTCGATGTTTCAGGGTCAGGCGGTGCCCACAGGAAGTAGTTCTCCCTCAAGCTGCTGGTAGCCCTATTGCCCCACCCTCCCAATAGCAACGGCCAAAGTGCCTTGCGCTGAGTGACTGGGCTGGTCTCGGTCTCAGTGGCAGCAGTTGCAAGTAGGAGAGGAGGGCAGTCGTGGGACCTCAGCTGAGGAGAGGAAGAAGGCAGACCAGTTCTGTCCCCAGAGTTTGAGAGTGGTCCAGGGAGACTGTGGCCCCTTCCCCCACTAATATAACAGCTGCCAGAGTTCTCTGTGCTGAGTGGCCCCATTCCAGAGCTCCGGGGCGCATTTCTGCCCTGAGCCTGTGATCTTGCCGCCCACAGATGCTTGGCAGGTCTGCCTGCTGACAGCGTAGATGGCTGGGGACAGAGACATAGGGGAGGGGGATCACAGTTTAAGGGTCAGATGGCAAGTGAGAGCCTGAAACCAACGGAGATGTGTGGAGGTGCACAGGAGGGCACCTGTAAGAGTGCCCGTCTTGCCTCCCCTGGGGAAACACCTTATCAGAGGTTGCTGAACTAGCCCCTCCCCCGTAGAAAACACCATATTGGATATATTGGATTTTAGTGAATCTGGGAGTCTCGATTTGCATAAGTACTGGTTCCCATGGCAACTGAATGCCTCTGGTGCCTCAGGCTGAATCAGAGCAGCTGCCCCTACTACCAATCACTGTAATAGGGAATTTAGATTGATCCAAGCGTTCCTTGAGCTGCCAATATCCCCCGAGGGGAGTGTCCCCCTGGAGTTTTGGGGAGATAGAGACCAGACTCTCTGGTGGAGTGGGGCTATTTCAGTCCCCCTCCCTAGGCAGCTTACCCCAGAGTCAGGGAACTGACCTTTAAACCCTGCATATCCCTCACCAGCATTGGCAGAGCTGGAGGGAAGGCTCACTCAACTTAGCCCCAACCAGCCTCATTCCCCTACCCACCTCTGCTGTGGTGGTGAATAAAGGAAACACCTGGAAGAACCAGGGACCCACCCACCACCATTAGACGGCTTCTCCCAAGGACCTAGAGCTGGTCACAGGATCCAAAAACAACAGCACAGCTTGTTCCCTCCAGCAAACACGACCTACTGATAGGGAGGTCAATTTGCATGCCAGTTACAGCATTTACTGACTCAATCATACAGGGTGTGGTTGATTCTCACCCACAAGCACCACCCACTGACTCAGAGATTAAACTGGGCGTGTCATTATCTAAACAAACAAACAAAAATCCAAGAGTAAGAAGCAACACCTGTTCCAGATGAAAAGGAATCAGCAAAAGAACTCTGAAAACATGAGGAATCCGAGTGAAAGGTCACCCCCAAAAGGGAACACTAGCTCCCTAGCAATGAATAGCAACCAAAAGCAGAATGTAGAAATGACAGATGAAGAATTTGGAACATGGATTGTAAGAAAGCTTAATGAAATACAGGATAAAATAGAAACTCAACAAAGAAACCACAAAAACCATGCAGGAAATTAATGAAAAATTTACTAAAGATATTGAATTATTAAAGAAAAATCAAACAGAACTTCTGGAAATGAAAAATTCATTCAAGGAATTACAAAACACAGTGGAAAGCCTCAAGAACAGGTTAGATCAGGCAGAAGAAAGAATCTCAGGCTCAAAGACAACTTTCAATTAAACAAGTCAGTCACAGAGATAGGGCAGAGAAATAGGAGGAATGAGCAAAGCCTACAAGAAATGCCAGATTATGTAAAGAGGTCCAAGGTAAGAATCATAGACATCCATGAGGGTGAAGAAGAAAACACACAAGGGTTGGGTAATTTATTTGAGGGAATAATTGAGGAAAACTTCCCTGCTCTTGCTAGAAATCTAGATATCCAGGTGCAAGAAGCTCATGGGACTCCTAGGAGACTCAACACAAAGAGGAACACACCACAACACACAGTTATCAGACTGGCCAAAATAAATATGAAAGAGGTGATCCTATGAGCCATAAGATGAAAGCAGCAGGTAACCTACAAAGGAAAACCCATCAGAATAACCACAGACTTCTCAACTGAGATCCTCCAAGCCAGAAAGGATGGGGGGCCCATTCTCAATCTTCTCAAACAGAATAATGCCCAGCCTAGAATTCTGTAGCCTGAAAAACTAAGTTTCATATATAAAGGGGAAATAAAGTCTCTCCAAGACAAGCAAACACTGAGGGAAATTGTCAAGTCAAGCCCTGCCCTACGGGAAGTACTCAGAACTGCATTATTCATGGAGCAGCACAATAAACACTTACCAATGTAAAATCATCTGAAACGGAAAGATCAAAGGCCAGATACCACAATGGCTTAAGAGAGAAAACAAAACAACAAAGTTCAACCCAACAGGATGAACAGAAATCCACCCAACTTATCAATTCTCTCAATAAATGTAAATGGCTTGAACTGCCCACTGAAGAGACATAGACTGGCAGAATGGATAAATATACACATGCCATGTATTTGCTGTCTTCAGGAAACACATCTAACACACAAGGACTCACCCAAACTCAAAGTGAAGGGATAGAAAACAATTTTCCATACTAATGGAAACCAAAAGAAAGCTGGAGTAGCAGTTCTCATAGCAGATAACTCAGTTGTCAAATTAACAAAAATAATGAAAGAAAAAGATGGTCACTATATAATGGTAAAGGGAACAATTCAACAAGAAGACATAACAATTATAAATACTCATGCACCTAACACAAGAGTGCCCATATTCATAAAGCAAATCCTACTTGATCTAAACAAAACAACAGACGGCAGCACTGTAATAGCTGGGGACTTGAACACCCTGCTGATGGAACTGGACAGATCCTCCAAACAGAAAACAAACAAAGAAACAAGGGACTTAAATAGAGCTCTAGAATATATGGGCCTAACAGTCATCTACAGAACATTCTACCCAAAAACCACCAAATATACATTCTTCTCTTCAGCTCATGGGACATTCCCTAAGATGGATCACATCCTAGGCCACAAAACATGTCTCATCAAATTTAAAACAAGAGAAATTATATCATGCATCTTTTCAGACCACAGTGGAATAAAATTAGAAATCAATTCCAACAGAAATACTCATCTCTACACAAAGTCATGGAAACTAAACAACCTATTACTGAATGATTGGCAGGTCAAGGAGGAAATTAAGATGGAAATCTAAAGATTATTTGAACTAAACAATAATGGGGACACAGGTTACCAAAATCTGTGGGATACAGCTATCGCAGTCTTGAGAGGAAAATTCATAGCCGTTAATACCTACATCCAAGAAATGGAAAGATCACAAATCAATGACCTAATGAATCATCTCAAAGATCTGGAAAAGGATGAGCAAACCAATTCCAAACACAGCAGAAGAAAAGAAATAGCCAAGATCAGAGTAGAACTAAATGAAATCAACAACAAAAGAACTATATGCAGGATTAATAAAACAAAAAGTTGGTTCTTTGAACAGATAAACAAAATTGACATGCCTCTTACTAGATTAACCAGAAGCAGAAAAGAAAGGACTCTAATAAGCTCAATTAGGAATGAAATAGGAGAAATTACAACAGATACCACAGAAATACAAAATATCATCTCTGAATACTATAAAAATCTCTACGCCCACAAACTTGAAAATGTGGAGGAAATGGACAAATTCTTAGAAACACACAGCTTCCCAAGACTCAACCAGGAAGATATAGAATTCATGAACAGACTGATATCAAGTACCAAAATTGAAGGAGTAATAAAAAATCTTCCTAAAAAAAAAAGTCCCAGACCAGATGGTTTCACACCAGAATTCTACCAGACCTACAAAGAAGAACTGGTGCCTATCCTGCAGAAATTATTCCATAACATTGAGGAGGAAGGAATCCTCCCCAATATGTTTTAAAAGGCCAACATCACACCATTACCAAAGCCAGGAAAGGACCCATCAAAAAAAGAAAACTACAAAGCAATATTCCTTATGAATACAGATGCAAAAATTCTCAATGAAATACTAGCAAACCAAATTCAGCAGCTCAGTAAGAAAATAATCATCATGACCAAGTGGGCTTCATCCCAGAGATGCAGGGATGGTTCAACATACGCAAATCTATAAATGCAATTCACCACGTAAATAGAAGTAAAAGCAATGACCATATGACCCTCTCAATGACGCGAAAGCATTCACAATCGCACCCTTTATATAGCCTTACAATAGGATAAGGCCCCTCAATGAAAAAGCCTATAGACAACCCAGAATGTTTCATTCTGTTTTCCCCTATACTGAATAGGGAAAAATTGAAAGCATTCCCGCTTAGGTCTGGTACCAGACAAGGTTGCTCTCTATCACTGCTTCTATCCAACATAGTGCTGAAAGTCCTAGCCAGAGCAATCAGACAAGAGAAGGAAATTAAGGGCATCCAGGAGCAGAAGAGGTCAAACTATCGTTCTTTATAGATGATATGATCTTGTATCTAGGAAACCCCAAAGATTCTGCCAAAAGATTGCTGGAATTGATAAATAAGGCAGCAGAGTCTCAGGTTACAAAATCAACATACACAAATCAGTAGCATTCATATGCACCAACAACAGTCAAACCGAGTACCAAATCAAAAACTCAATAACTTTCACAATAGCAACAAAGAAAATAAAATACCTAAGGAATATATTTAACTAAGAAGATGAAAGAACTCTACAGGGAGAATTATGAAACACTGCAGAAGGAAATAACAGGTCATGCAAATAGATGGAAAACCATTCCATAATCATGGATAGGCAGAATCAACATTGTTAAAATGTCTATACTACCCAAAGTGATCAACAGATTCAATGCAATCCCTATTAAAAGACCAGCATCATTTGTCAAAGATCTAGAAAAAATAATTCTATGCTTCCTATGGAGAAGACCTCTTATAGCCAAAGCAACCTTAAGGAAAAAGAACAAATTGGGAGGTATCAATTTGCCAGACTTCAAGCTATACTATAAGGCTATAGTAACTAACACAGCATGGTACTGGCACAAAAATAGAGACATAGACCAATGGAACAAAACTGAGAACCCAGACATAAAACCATCCTCATATAGCCATCTGATCTTCGACAAAGCAGATAAAAACATACACTGGGGAAAAGAATCTCTATTCAATAATTGGTGCTGGGAAAATTTGTTAGCCACGTGTAGAAGACTGAAACAGGATCCACACCTCTCACCTCCCACAAAAATCAACTCACAATGGATCACAGACTTAAACCTAAGGCATGAAACCATAAGAATTCTAGAAGGAAATGTTGGAAAAACTCTTGTAGACATTGGCCTAGGCAAGGAATTTATGAAGACCCCAAAAGCAATCACAGCAACAACAAAAATAAATAAATGGGACCTGATCAAACTAAAAAGCTTCTGCACAGCCAAAGACAGGAAACTAGAGCAAATAGACAACCTACAGAGTGGGAGAGAATTTTTGCATGCTATACATGTGATAAAGGGCTAATAACTAGAATCTGTATAGAACTTAGGAAAATCAGAAAGAAAAAAATAAAACAACACCATTAAAAAATGGGCAAAGGACATCAACAGAAACTTTTCAAAAGAAAATAGACTAATGGCCAACAAATATATGAAAAAATGCTCAACATCTCTAATCATCAGAGAAATGCAAATCAAAACCATACTGAGATATCACCTAACTCCAGTAAGAATGGCTTATATCAAAAAATCCCAAAACAACAAATGTTGGTGTGGATGCAGAGAGATAGGAACACTCATACACTGCTGGTGGGACTGCAAACTAGTACAACCTTTATGGAAAGTAATATGGAGATACCTCAAAGAATTAAAAGTAGAACTACCATTTGATCCAGCAACCCCTCTACTGGGCATCTACCAAAAGGAAAAACAGACATTCTATAATAAAGACATTTGCACTCGAATGTTTATAGCAGCACAATTCACAATTTCAAGGATGTGGAAACAACCCAAGTGCCCATCAATACATGAGTGGATTAACAAATGTGTTATATGTATACCATGGAGTACTACTCAGCCACAAAAAACAATGGTGAACTAACACCTCTTGTATTATCCTGGATGGAGCTGGAGCCCATTCTTCTAAGTGAAGTACCACAAGAATTGAAAAACAAGCACCACATGTACTCACCATGAAATTGGTACTAATTTATCAACACCTATGTGCACATATGGAAGTAACATTCACTGGGTGTCAGGCAGGTGGGAGGGGTAGGAGAGGATGGGTAAACTCATACCTAATGGGTGCAGTGCGCACTATCAGTAGGATAGGCACATTGGTAGCCCTGACTCGGGTCGTGCAGGGGCAATATATGTAACCTAAACATTTGTATTCCCGTAATATTCTGAAATAAATTAAAAAAAAAAAAAAGAAAACTACCATACAATCCAGCAATCCCACTACTGGGTATTTACCCTAAGGAAAACAAATCAATATATCAAAAATATACTTGCAGTTTTATGTTTATTACAGCACTATTCATAATAGTAAAGATAGGGAATCAACATAAGTGTCCATTAATGGATGAATAGATAAAGAAAATATGGTATATATACAGAATGGAATACTAGCCAGCCATAAAAAGAATAGTTTTTTGCAGCATCATGTACTAAACTGGAGGTTATTATCTTAACTAAAACAAGCCATGTACAGAAAGGCAAATACTGCATTTCCTCACTCATAAGTGGGTACTAAAAAATGTATACACATGGACATAGAGAGTGGAATGATAGAAAAATGGAGACTCAGAAGGTTGAGGGAGTGGGAGGAGGATGGATAATGAGAAATTACTTAATGGGGACAATATACGTTATTTGGATGATAGGTACCCCCAAATCCATGACTTAACCACTATATAATCTATGCATGTAACAAAATTGTATAGGTACCCTATAAATTTGTACAAATTTAAAAAGTAAATAAATATTAAAAAATACACCTGATTCCTAAGACTGAATTAATGAATAAATAAATAAATAGACAGATAAATATTGCAGGCCTTCTTTTGAACTAGGAAAAAAAACAAAGAAAGTAGGTTTAAAGTAAAAAGATGGAAAAAGATATATCATTAAAACTATAATCATAAGAAAGCAGGAGTAGCTATAATTAACAACAGATAAAATTCATTTAAGACAAAGAAAAGGAAGGATGTTTCATAATGATAACAGGGTCAATATTTTAGAAAAACCTAACAATTATAAATGTATATGCATCTAACAGCAGAATTTCAAAATACAGTCATCCACCACATAATGTTTTGCTTAATGACAGAACACATATACTATGACGGTCCCATAATATTATAATACTGTATTTTTACTGTACCTTTTCTATTTTTAGATATATATGGATACACAAATACTTACCATTGTGTTACAATTGCCTACAGTATTCAGTACAGTAACATTCTGTGCAGGTTTTTAGTCTAGGAGAAATAGTCCATGCCACAGATGAGGTATAGCCTAGATGTACAGTAGGCTATACTATCTAGGTTTGTGTAAGCACACTCTGTGATGTTCGCAAAACAAAATTGCCTAATGACGCATTTCTCAAGACTATATCCCCGTTGTTAAATGACACACGACTGTACATGAAGCATAAACTGACAGTATTTAAAGGAAAAAAAATAGACAATAAAAAATAATACTTGAAGATTTTAATATCCCACTTTCAATAATTGATAGAATAACTAGACAGAAACTCAGTAAGGCTATAGATAGAAGAGTTGACCATCATCAACCAACTCAAACTATAGACTGACACATATAGACTACTGCACCCAAGAACTGCAGAATACACATTCAAGTGCATATGCAACATTCTCCCCAAAAATCCATATGCTAGACCATAAAACAAATCTTAATAAATTTAAAAGAATTAAAATCATATTAAGTATGTTCTCTGGCCACATGGAATTAGGATAGAAATCAGCAACAAAAAGAAATCTGTGAAATTCCAAAATACTTGGAAGTTAAGCAATATACTTCTAAAAAACCCAGGGTCCAAAGAAGAAAACATAAGGAAAATTATAAAATATTTTGAAGTAAATAAAAATGAAAACATCAAAATTTCTGAGATGTAGTTTAAGAAACCCCTCAAATCAATAACCTAAGTTTTCACCTTCAGAAACTAGAAAAAATAAGGCAAAACTGAATACAAAGCTAGTAGAAAAATGAAAATAATAAAGATTAGAGCTGAAATCAATGAAACAGAAAACAGAAGAATAAGTTTAAAAAATCAACAAAACTAAAACTTGGTTCCATGAATAGATTATCAAACTGACAACTTTTTAGGGAGACTAGCCTAGGAAAAAGGGTCTAAGTCAAAAATTACCAAAATAAGGAATGAAAGAGGTAATATCACTATTAACTCTTCAGAAACTAAAAAGGATTTTAAAGGGAATCTTAATAACAACTTTATGCCAACAAATAAGACCACTTGGATGAATGCACAACTTTCTAGAAAGACACAAATTACTACAAGTGACTAAAGAAGAAATAGACTTATAACAAAGAAATTGAATTACTAATTTAAAAACTTTCCACCAAAAAAACCCCACCAATTCCATATGGCTTCACTGGTAAATTCTATCAAACATTTAAAGAAATAATGTCAATCCTTCAGAAATTCTTCCAAAAATAGAGCAGGAGGAAAGACTTCCCAACTTATTCTTTGAGGCCAGCCTTAACTTGATATGAACACCAGATAAAGTCATTACAAGAAAACTACAGACTAAAATCTCTTAACGAACATAGACACAAAAATCCTTTAAAAATTTAGCAAACCGTATTTACCACCATATGAAGTAGATGACACAGTATGACCAAATGGGATATATTTCAAAATACAAGGTTATCTTAGTCAAATAAGAAATTAATTACTTAAAATTGGTTAATGTAATACACAATATAAGTAGGATAAAGGACAATAACTACATGATCATCTCAATAGATTCATAAAAGCATCTGACAAGATCCCAAAGCAATTCATAACAAAAAGTCTCAATGAACTAGAAATTAAATGGATCATTCCAACCCAAAGAAGAGCAACTGTGAAAAATCCACAGCTACCATCAGACTTAATGGTGAAAGTCCAAATGCTTTCCCTCTAGGATTGGGAACAAGGCAAAGATATCTGCTCTCTCCAGTTCTATGCAACATTATACAAGAGATCCTAGCCAATGTTCTAAGGTACAAAAGAAAACAAAATTAATGCCATCCAGGTGGGAAATAAAGAGGTAAAACCATCTTTATTCACATATGCCATAACTGAGTATATAGAAAATCTCAGAGAACCCAAAATAAAAACAAGTAGAACTAGTAAACAAGTTCAGCAAGGTCTCAGAATACAAGAAAAATATACACAATTCAACCAGATTTTTATAAACTAGGAATGAAGAATACAGAAATAAAAATAAGAATATAATTCTATCACAATAGCATAAAATAAAACAGATAGGAATAAATTTAACAAAGGAATTGTAAGATTGATACACTGAAATCTGCCAAATATTTCTCAAAATCTAAATAAAAGAAGAAAATTCTATATTCCTAGATCCAAAGACTCAATAGTTTCAAGATGGAAAATTTCCCCTTATTGATTTATAAATTAAATGCAATTCCTACCAAAATTCCAGCAGACTCTTTCTGTAGAAATTGATAAGTATACAGTAAAATTTTTGTAGAAATGCAAAGGGCATGGAATAGACAAAATAATTTCAAAAAAGACAGTTGGATGACTTATATGACCTAATTTCAAAACTTACTATGACACCACTATAATCAATATGTGTGGTATGCACACAAGAATAGGCAAATAGATCAATGGATTAGAATTGACAGTCCAGAAAAAAATAATTACATTCATAGTCAACCGATATACAACAAAGATGCAAGACAATTCAATGGAGAAAGAATAGTCTTTTGAACGAACAGTAATATAACAATAGGATATCCACATGCAATAAAATGAACTTAGACCCTTACCTCACACCATATGCAAAAATTACCTTAGAATGGATCATAGATCTAAATGTAAGAGCTAAAACGATGACACCAAAAGCACAATTGATAAAAGATAAGAAAACCAATAAAGTGGATTTCATAAAACTTTACAGTTTTCTGCTTCAAAAGTAGCCATTAACAAAATGAAAAGACAAGCCACAGCCTAGACAAAAATACTAGCAAATCATAACTGAAAAAAGATTTATATCTGGAATATATTTTTTAAAAATCTCTTACAACTCAAAAATAAGATAACTCAAAAACGGAAAAATGATTTGAATAGACATTTCACTAAAGAAGATGTATGAATGGTTATTAAATATATGAAAAATACTCAATATCATTAGTCATTACAAAAATGCTAACTGATACCACAATGAGATATCACTACATATCTACTAAAATGGCTAAAATACCAAGTGTTGAAAAGGATATGTAGAAAGTAAAACCCTAACACACCGATGAAGGGAACATAAAATGGTATAACTACTTGGGAAGCAATCTGGCATTTATGTTCAACATAAACCTAGCATACAACCTAGTAATTCCACTCCAAAGACTCTACCCATGATAAATTATAATACTTGTCCACATAAATACATGTATCTAAATATACATAGCACTATTATTCACAATAGACAAAAAATTTGAACAATGTAAGCATATATCAACTGGTAAATTGATAAATAAATATAGTATAATCATACAATGGAATGCCTCTTAGCAATAAAAGGTAACACACTACTAATACATGCTACATCATGGAAGAACCTCAAAAAAGCCAGATGCAAAAGACTATATATTGTATGATTCCAATATGTTAAAATGTCCAGAAAATTTATAGGGAAAGGAAGCAGATCAGTGGTTGCCTAGGGCTGGAGGTGGGAGCAGGAATTAATTGCAAATGGACACAAGGAAACTTTTGGGATGATGGAAATATTCTATAATAAAATTGTATTGTGGTGATGGTTACACATCTTCATAAATTTACTAAAAATCATATAATTGTATACTTATAACATGTTAATGTTATGATATGTAAATTATACTTCAAAAAAGTTGTTTTTTTAAAAAAGAGTGACAGTAGTAGAGAAGAAAACAGCCAAGCAGTTTCTGATTGCGTTAGAGCTACCATGAAGTCACTAGAGCTGCTGTCACGTCCTGACGTGCATTCCGCCCTGTCTGGTGCACCCTGGCCACTTAGACCACTTCCAGTGTTTTCCTGTTGAAACTCTAAGGTCACTGAACTCCCATTTCCCAAGATGATTTGACTATCTTGCTTCCTTATAACCTGAGAAAATGTGATTTATACAAGGGATAAAGTTCACATTCACTAAACAATACGAAAGAATGCAGATTTTTAGAAATCCTCTTTAAGATAGAACTAAATTTTAAAAATGTTAAGTCCATATGAAATATTCATGATAGAATAGTAAAAGAAAAAAATAGTGCTGAAAATTTTGTCAGACATTATCATAATTACACATAATGAATATCATTTTACATAATGAATATTATACATGCATATGCATGTATATATAATATACAATATTGTAAAAACAAATACTGGGAAGAAATAAAAAACTAAAATGATAGTAGTTATCATAAACAGTGATTTTGATTTTCTTTTGTATATGTCCCTTGCTATCCCAATTTCCTTTAATGAGAATGTTACCCTGGTAATCAGTTTAAAAACACATTTTTAAGGTCTTAAGGCAGTGAGAATTATAAAATTCACTTTTTAAAAAATTGAATTTTTAAAAATTGTTCAATTATCACCTTATACCCTTCACAAAAATTACTCAAAATGGATCACACCTAAAGTAAAATATAAAACTATAAAACTCCTAGGCGATAACAGGAGGAAATTTAGATACCCCTGGGTTTGATGGCTTTTTAGATATGACACCAAACACACGAACCATGAAAGAAAGAATTGATAAGCTGGACTTCGCTAAAATTAAAAATTTCTAGGTTGGGTGCAGTGGCTCACGCCTGTAATCTCAGCATTTTGGGAGGCTGAGGTAGGAAGATAGCTTGAGGTCAGGAGTTTGAGACCAGCCTGGGCAACATAGCAAGACCTCATCTCTACAAAAATAAAATTAGCCAGGCATAATGATGTGTGCCTGTAGTCCCAGCTACTTGGGAAGCTGAGGAAGAAGGACTGTTTATCGCACCACTGCACTCCAGCGTGGGCAACAGAGCGAGACCCTGTCTCTTAAAAAAAAAAAAAAAGAAAGAAAGAAAGAAATTCTGGTCATGATAGACACTGTCGAGAGAATGAAAAGACAAGCCACAAACTGGGAGAAAATATTTGCAAAAAACATCTGATAAAGGACTGTTATCCAAAATAACAATGAACAACACCAACAGTGAGCCCTAAAATTAACCATAGTCTTTGGATGATAATGAAGTGTCACTGAAGAAAGTATCACTGTAGTTTCATCAGTTGCAACAAATGTACCACTCTGGTGGGGGAAGTTGATAAGGGGAGATACTGTGCACATCAAGTGACGGGATATACGAGATATCTCTGTACTATCCCTCTCAATATTGCTGTGAAGTTAAACTGCTTTAAAAAAATAAAGTAAAAAAAAATGATCAGGAAAAAGATGACAAGATATTAGATCTGTCACGTTGGTTTTTGTTTTTAAAATAAGTGTGGTAGGGGGAAGGAGGAGATTAGGAAATGCAAAATTGATTAGCAGGGAATAGATAGGGTAAGGTCTCTTTTTCAGCCTTTAACAGCTGCAGAACCCATAGCTGAACAAATGATGGAGCAGGCTGGATGCAAGTTACTAAAAGAAGAATAATGTCAACAGCAGTTATATTAAATACATTTAGGTAGTTCAACAGCTTAATTTGACTTGTAATACATAAATGATTGTTTCCAAGAGATTTATTTAAAAAACAACCTCATCATCTAAATCAAATTTGAAGTTCGTTTCTGAGCTTCCTCCTCTCCCCAGGGAATCCTACTGAATGCAACTGGAAAGAAAATCATTACAACAGTACATCAACATCTTTCACAATGAGTGGAAATTATGGTTATGAAACTATGATTTAAAAAACCTAAAATGGAACAATACATATAAACCACTAAGGTGAACAAAAATTACATAGAAAAACAGCCATCATGTTTTTCATAGATGCTCAATAATTTTCACATCAGTTTCTATTTAAAACTCACTAAATCCAACAACAGCAAAGTTTTAATTTATAAATGATCTCAATATTCCATTTCTGTCAAAATATTTTATTAAAGTCACAGGCAACTCATTCAAAGAAGAAAAAACAAACCTCCGCTAGGCGTAGTGTAGAAACTCATCTGTTCAGAGGTGTTGGCTGGATGTAGCAAATTACATAGGCAAGGATCACTGCAAATGCTCCCTAATGAAACTCAAGATGTTGATGTTGCCCCAAACACCCTACACAGATTGGATCTGGCTATATTAGAGATCATCTCTCCCTTTCCACAGCAATTGAAATCAGATGACGCATTTCAACAAACAGTCCCTCATTCTGAACTTTAGAAGTCCAACTTCAGTATAGAAGGTGCCTCAAATCTATACTGACAACTCTTCTTGTTCATCCAAAGGCATCTCTGTAATGCCTTTTTTTCCCTTTTCATTTTCTCATTTCTTAATGACCAGGAATTCTTTTTCAATTGTTTATATACCTTAAGACAAGTTAGAAGTTAACCGTTTAACAAGTTTTTTCCTCCTTATAGTAACAAAAAACTATTTACTATGAATAGCTTGAAAACTTCACGTGATCTTCAAGTACACAGTGAGCTCCTCTTCTGCGAATGTGTTGTGCTAGATGAGGAGAACAGAATAGTGAACAAAACAGGAATGGCTCCTGCTTTCTTCACCCTAGTGGGGGAATGAGACGTTGAACAAAAACAATTAAAATTGGGATAAGGGTTGTGAAAGTGATAAGTAGGGTGCAGGAGAGCACAGAATCGGGGGACTTGATAAATGAAATACGCTGAAGCCTGATGGATGAGAAGGAGAAAGAAGCCTAGAGAAGAGCTCAGGAAGGAGGAAGCCATGTTTGTAGCATATGCTAAGGCACCATGATAGGACAGTACTGTGTTTGTCAAAGAACACAGGAAGGCTACTGTGGCTGGAGCTGGGCACCAGTGAGCAGCGGGGAGAGCAGAAAGTAAGGCTAGAGATGGGGGCAGTGCCAACTCACATGGGGTCTTGCTGGTCATGTGAAAGATTCTGAATTTTACCGTATGATTGATAGGAAGCCACGAAAGGGATTTCGGGCACAAATAACTAAATTACTCTGCATGACAAAGGGAGCAAAATTCGAAATTACTTTGGTGAGGAGATTAAAGAGTGAGAGAAAAGAGCCAGAGAAAGAAGTCTCTTGTGGCACAGTTGCTAAGTAACAATTCTAAAGTACAAAAATGTCTAAGAGACTAAAAGCCATTTTCAAAATTGTCTGATACAGGGTATACCAATACCACCTCTTCCCTGTAGTAGGACATCTTCAGCAGACTCTGCTTTATTCTTTAATGTTACTTTGTGAGTGGATTCTATATATGAATTAAAATAAGTAAAGAGCTATATGTCTACTACAGAGATAGGCTTCCATATAGGGTTCTAGGAACACGGTAGCAGAAGAGACCAAGAAATGAAAATGTATCTGGGAAGCAACAGAGATTAAAAATCAGGCCACGGAATTTGGAAATCCTACTTAGATATTAATAACCATAATGGCTTTTACTGAGCCATGGGACAGCTATAGATACTGTTTAAAGCACTAATACATTGTCTTATTTAATCCCTACAATCCATTGAAAAAGATACCAAGTAGAGAGTGATAAACAGGGTTCAACCCAGGACTGTTGATTGCCCTACTCCCCTCAATAGTTTATAAAATATCAGAGAGCAAGAACCATATGTGTCTTGTTCAAATGTGTATTCTCTGTGTCTGCCACATGGTAGGTGCTCAATACATATTTGTTGAATGAATGGGACAGATATGAAGGCAAGTGGGAAGATAAAGAAATTTAAAAAAGGGTCTGGAGGAATGAGCAGGATAGACAGGTTGAAGAAAGTATGAGCCTAGGTTTTAGGATGCTAAAAAAAAGAAATAGATATCCTTAGAATGCTGTGTCAAGTAACTCCCTCACCTATAAAGATGGAGATTATGTTTCAAGGCTTATTGGAGTCACATTTATTTCTCTTAGATGTCTGAGGATATTGAGAAAGCTTTAAAGCAGGAATGAAAAGGTCCCATTTTATTACATTTGTTCTAACTGCATTCATAATGATAATTCTGAGTAATTTTTAAAATGATTGAGAGAGTTTGTACCATACTTTCTGTTTAAGGAGTCAGAGAAATATACACAATATACTAAAATATCTCCATCAAAAATAAAATGTTTGAACACACAACCTTAGTTACATAGCAATCTGTTCTTTGTGGCCCATTCCATCATGAATCTAAATAAGTGGTTTCAAAGACTTGTGAATATAATAGAAATTTGGAACCCAAGAATGATAACCAAGCAATGACAAAGATAAATAGAAAAATAATTTCCCAGGAGTTTTAAGGACAAGAAACAAAAAGGAGGAAGAAAAGAAGTTTTTAATTGAACACATGGTCTTCATAACCACCAGAGTCAAATGGTAGGATTAATATCGAAATTTTAACTAAAAGTCAAAGTTGTTTTCCATTGTAGAATATAGACAATGCATCATTAAGTTCCATTTTTGCGTAAGTTATCCTGACTTGGTTTCTGTTGCTTATAACCAAAGAATATCAAGTTATATATACATCTAGATACCATCCTTTCTCTCCTGTCATTATCAAATAATTTTTTTAAAAAACTATTGATTTATTGTATCAATTCTTCATTTTCCTTTCAGTCTTCAAGCTACCATCATTTGACTTACATTAATATCATTCCTCTGAAGGTATTGTGATAAAAGAAACAATTACCTAAAATTGTCAAATCTCACTGATACTTTTTAGTACTTACCTTATTGGGCAGGTCTACTACATTTATAAATAATCTAATCCTTTGTCTTTCATAAGACTATTGCCTCGTGATTTTTCCTCTACTTACTTGACCTTTTATTTGTAGTTACCATCATAAATTATTCCTTTCCTTCTCACCCCATACACAGGGGGTGTTCTCCCTGTTATAGGTGGATCCCACTTAATTTGTCACTATATAAGTGACTTTGGATAATTTCATCTTTTAACCAGTTATCATTTTGTATCTGTAACAATGACCTTTCTTTTGAGGTCTGGATCTATAGATATGCAGCAGCTCATCAGATTTATGTATTTGAATGTCGTACAGGTAACTTTACAATATGTGTCAAACTAAATTCATCCATCCCACCTTGCACACCAAAAACTTGCCCTACTCCTTTATTCCTAACCATAATATTTACTATATAAATGTGTACAGAGACATCCAAGCTAGGAACCAAGGATTTATTCTATATATTCTCCTCTTCTTCCCTATCCACAACTAATTTAGTCATTGACTTTGGACAGTTTTTTGCTAACCTCTTAGATATTTTTCCACTCTGTCCCAGAATCTCTTTCTCTGTTCACCACTCTCCTGGTTCTGACAGTCATGTTTCTTCTAGACAACTGTACTAGCTAATTGCAATATCTAACAAATCTCCTTACCTCTAGTTTTTCTACTTTCTTCCATTTCCCCCAATCCATCCTCAAAAAACAGTTACTGAGCAAAAATAAGCTAACCATGAAAAAATAATATCAAAGAAGCAGACTGGAAAGGTGTATGATAGGAAGGTGGTTTGGATCTAGACATTCCATATTGGATTGAACATGAATAACTGAAAATATTTGTCTAAATTTAGAAACTAGTAAAAGGACAGTAAGGGGGAAAAAGGCATAGTAAATAAAAAAGGCCTATGAGAACAAGAGAGGATATGACAGCAGATAAGACATCACAAATTTTTTAAAGTAAAGTGCAAAGATAAATAGCAAATGACTGAGACCAGTGAAGTAAGCTATAAAAGAGCAGTCTGATTCACGCCATCAGTCCCAATACTTAAGAATGTTTGAAAAAGAGAATGCAGGAGTGGCAATGAAACCAGAAAGGCTGTTCAAAAACTGGTAAAATGAGTAATCAGACCTCTAGATTCTTTCTTCATCTATGCACATGTGTAAAAATAAAGAGTAAATAACTCTTTATACAAATGCATCAAAAGATTACACCCAAATATTTTTATAAACATCCCTATAAATGAAGAAAAAAGATAAATTTATAATCATTCACAAGAAGTCAGTATCTATAGTTTTTTAGGACCTAAAGAGGATTTAAATGTCTTGAAATAATCTCTTTTCCTTAGGGTAGGTTAGGCTAATGAGAATAACCATATGGTTAAAAAATTGTTTCTACTTTATGTTTCAATGTTGATTATATAGTCAGTCTATATTCTCTTAGGGAGTATGAAAAATAGACTTTGGAAGTTTCTATTTGATTCAAGCCTTCTCCATCTGGTATGCGATTTTTTTTAAAAGTTCAAAATAAACTAAGTTGCTGTCTAACTCAGTTCAGAAAATATAATAACATCTTACGCTTTAAAGATGGAGACTTCTGTAGTTCTTAAGTCATTTTTAATGGATTTGAAAAACAAGATGAGAATAAAATAATTTATCATATGAAAAAGCCAAGCAGTAGAAGTTGGCAGGAGTTTTGTAGGAGTAAGAAATTCTAAATGAGTATTGAAGACATGAAGAATGGTAGGCAGTATATATCAGTCCTTTTACAAAATCCATTAGAGAAAAGGAGGTATGATATTGTCACAACATCTTTAAAAAACATCACTGAGGGAGTCTATTTACAGCAACATGGTAGACTTAGTGCCTTGAATGATCTTTCTGCTAAAACAAATAAAATGATGAACATACTGTCTTTATAAAATATTTATGACACATACTATGCATAGAACTTATATATAGTTTGTTTTATGCACATACATACACACATAGATGCACACACACACATAAGTGATATCTTCTTAAACTCATTAATGAGTTTCCAAAAAGAGTAAGGATTATTAAGGCCAGGGACTGAGGAAGCCAGAAACTCAGAGGTAAGCAAAGTAAATGCTGTGAGTCACTTCAAAGCTGGTAAAATTAAGCATCCATGTTCACAATTGAACTGAAGTCAAGTTAAGGCTGAAGGAAGATAAAGCCCAAAGCAGCCCACTGGCAGTGCGGAAACTAATAGAACATAAAGCTGGTATGCAAATGGCTACAATATTAATGTTAGGAAAACAAAATAAAATTGTCTTGCTCTTCCCCTCCTTATATGACCTTCTCACAAATGCTACCAGGAAAGGAAACCTTGAATAGAGAGGATAAAAATTCACAACCACAAGGTAGTCCTCATAAGAGGTTGAATTTTTATTATCTAAGTGGCATAAAAGCCTGCAATCAAGAATTTAGTTTCAAGTGGTCCTGAGCTGGTAATGCCACCATGTCAGGAATAAATTTAAATCTGCACAGGAGGACTCTCTCAGGCTAGTCTTCAAAAAATTTCTACAGAGAAATTTCTAGGGAAAATAAGTAGCCGAGAAAATAAAAGAACTAAGGAATACACAAAGAATACTAGGCATAGTAGGCAAGAGTCTACAGGAATTAGGCAATAACATAAAATGTTTTATGTACTAAGAAACAAAAGGAAGTCTTGAAAACATAAATAAAAATAAGAAGGCTTTAAAAAGAATCAAGTTAAAAAGAATAACATAAGTAAAATTTTAAATTCAGTAAATAAGATGCTATAAAGTTAAAAACAGGAAAACTAATGTTTTAGATGTTAAGATATAATTTGCCTCTGAAGAAATAGTGACTGGCAAGGAGCCAGAGAAGACCTTCTGGGTGCTGGGAATATTCTTGATCTTGATTCAGGTGCTGGTAACATGTATGGGTTTATTTGAAAAACATGTATCAAGCTGTACATTAAGTGTTGTGAGGTTTTGTATATATTACACTTCCATAAAAGTTTACACAAAAAGATTCAATGAACAACTTTTACAAAATATTAGACACAACGGAAAAGAAAATTAATGAACTGCAAAACCAAATTAAAGAAATTAACTGGAATGCAGGCCAGCAAGTCAAAGAGAAAAAACTATGAAAGAGCAAAGAAGTGACAAGGAATATACAGTAAAAATGCAAAAAGGTCTAATACAAGTGTGAAAAGAATGAGGTAGAGGTAATATCTGAATAGATAATGCCAGAAAACTTGCAGAGCTCATAAAAGACTCCAAAACTAAAACTTTAAAACACAAAGACTGAGAAGATATTTAAAAAGCCAGAGAGAAAGGACAAACTGCCCCCAAAGGAAACACGAAATGACAGTGGATCTCCCAAAAGACCGATGAAAAGCAAATCAGCACAATAGTATCTTTAACGGGCTGGAAGTGAATAATTATATACAAAGAATTGTATACCCATGCAAAGTATCTTTCTAAAAGAAAGGCAAAATAAAGATATTTTCAAACAAACAAAATTGAGAATTTGCTAACATCAGACCATCACAAAAAGAGATTCTAAAGGATGTACTTCAGGCAGAAGTTAAATAAATGATCTGAAATAGAAAAAATGACTGAGCTATGAAAAGGGATGACTACTAAGGCATTAGTATAGGGGTCAGCAAATGTGGCACATGACCAAATCCAGCCAACGACCAGATTTTATAAATAAAGTTTTACTGGAACACAGTCATGTCAACTTATTGATACATTGTCTATGGCTGCTTCTGCATTACAAAGCACACTTCAGTAGTTAAAACAGAAACCATACAGCTGATAAAACCAAAAATATTTTCTATCTGGTATTTTACTGAGAAAGTTTTCCAACCCCTGTACCAGTTGTATACATGACAAATCTAAACAATTATATTATAAAATAATAATGATATCTTATGAAGTTTTTAAAGACAAAAGATAGAATTAAAATATATGACAATAATAACCTGTTAATTTGGAGAGGAGGATTAAAGTGTTTTAAGAACTGTTTGTTCAGAAGGAAGGCAAATAGATTGATTTACTACATAATTTAATAAATTAAATATGCATCTTAATATTTCTAGAATTGCAATTTACTTTTGGAAGAAGTGTTAATTTCTAAGGTAAAAAAAAGATTAGTGAAGGAATAATTTCCAATAAAGCAAGGAAAAATTTTTTGTTATAAATATTTATAATATATTATAAATATATAGTTACATATATTATATTATATATTATAATACATTTATAATATTTGTAATATATTATACAGAGAGAAAAATCAACATCAAAGTTGAAGTAAAAAATTACACAGGCTATATCTGCTTTGCACTGATAGTATGTGTAGTAATATGAATGATATCAGGATTCATATACTTACATCCTAATAATATGAACAAGGTGTTGACCTGTTTAGCACTGTCAAAAGTTTGAGCCTTGTTATTAAAATATATATTCACATTATTTACTTTGTAACTCAAAACTTTTCCAGGTTCATATATTATTTGAAATGAATATGTCAAAGTTCAAAAGGGTATGAATTCACAACTGAAAACACAGATAGAAGAAATCATGTATTGGAGAAAGAATATGACTCTAATCATCACATAATTATTTACTTTGTGCAAATAAATGAGAAATCTAGAAATATATTATGCTTGATATAAATAATACATTCATTCATTTATATACAGTATTTTTTCATGAGTGGCTTAAATTAAGACCAACCTCCTTATTATTATTAGTTCAGTCTAATGACAACAACCCAAACCAACTTTCTTCCCAAGTTAATTTTTGCTATGTTCACATTATAGTGATTATATTATATTGCATTTGATATTTTATAGACAATTTACATTTATATATGAATATATGATTAAAAGGTATGGATTACAATAAATAGCATCACTTAGTTCATTTACTTTGGTCATGAAAATCTTTCAATGAGATGACTGATTTACATATACACTGACATTTAAAAACACAACAAACCTAAAAACGTTAGTATAAAATATTAACCATAGGAAGAATATTTTAAAAATATACCTTCTTCAAGGATGGGTCGTGGGATGACAAATGGAATCTCCTGCAGAGGATCCATATACTTGTGACCAGCACTAATAACTTTAATTTGAGGTAAACAGAGGACAAGTGTTCCTGGCATGCTGGTTTGTCCATGGTACCAACTTCTTACTGTTCCAGGAATGTCACCAGATACAATTGTACTTGGGGAAGGCAGGCTATCATTTGGAATGAACACGCAACAAGACTGTACTTCAAGCTAGAAAAGAAAAGCAGAATTAAACTATTTGGATCAGACTAAACATGCCTTCAAAAACTTAACATCTTCTCTAGAATGAACCAAAAAAGAAAATGCCCCACATTTCTTTCTTTATGAGTTGCTTTTACTAAGGAACCCAAAAAACACTTGAAAAAGCATTGGTCTCTTGCTATAAACCTGATCAAAAGCAGCCAGTGACATGAGATGAAAATATATCTGCCCTTCCACAGTTCTTTCTAAGAAACATGACTGAGGTAAGAAGTGCCTTGGCAAAAAAAGGTGAGAAAATCCTTCTTCTTTTGCAGTTCATTAGATTTTGTTAACAGCAGATAAGGCCTTAGAACTGACTAGCATTTTATTGCTTTTACTTTTTTTAAAAAAGGATAGTTCTATGTGAATTTGGCTTTTCCATTTTTACTTTACAGACTAAAATATAAGAAAAAAAGGTTTAAAATGTTCAGTTTATAGCACTAGACAGATATTAAAGAACATGTTTATATCACATACTTTCTTTTTATATACATGTATATAATGATTCAAGTATACACATTTATATCACATTTATTACATATAAAGAGATACATGGTAATAAGAAAAATCAGAAGACTTAAAAATCAGAGCATTATCCCCGGCTTTTTTCATTCTTCAAATTACCTAAATTGTGATTTCATGTAAAATTTTTATGCTCCTCTATCCCCAGTATAGTTATTTAAGTTGCCAGGCCTTTAGAGAGTTAAGATAAGACTAAGTAAGCCCAAACCAAAAAGTGAATTCATCATGAACTCTTAATTCAGAAGCAATGTAAGTGAAAGTTTATTAGTCTTAGTTGTCTCTTACAAGGTAATATTCTGTACCAGGTTATTAAATTGCCCCAACAGCCTAACATACTTGAATTATTTATTAAGAAAATATAAACTATGACTTGTTGATTTTTCTATAAAATATTTGGCATACAAAGGTGTTATCTGAAGGTGTGATAAAATAATTTTTTTCCTTCATAAATTCTTGGATATTCTAGGAAATTACATTAGCAAAAAGACTACATTTTATAAAAGATAACTAAGGATACAGTGATACCACTTTTCTTGGGGCTAATATTCTCCTTAGTTAGAGCATAATGGTATGTAACAGGTTTGGAATTCCTTGATACCATAAAAAGTTTGCCAACCTATAAATAAACAAATCGGTTCATCTTTGCTTCACATTTCTGGGCACAGACAAACTGATGAATTCAGTGAAGAAAAATATAAGTAAAGTTTTGCAAAAATAAATGCATTCATTCATGAAGTATGAAGTGATTTTTTTAGTTCCAGAATTTTATCCTGCAACTTAGATAATTTAAGTATGTATGTGTTACGTAGTTCATTTAAGATCACAACATATTTTATTTATTCTGAAATAAAAGTCTGTATTGTCTCAGATATATTACAATTATGTTTTAAAGTATTTAACATAATTCAACAGTGATGTTCAACTGCATAATTTAAAGTGGCACAATAAGAGCACAGTCCCCTCTATTAATTCAGGTTAAAAAGTGAAACTATGAAGCGTCAGCATTCAACACTTCATGTAGGTCTTGATGCTATGTTGAAAAATGCTTTCAATGATGTGAGGTAACCAGTTTAATATGCTACTATTTCTAATGAGATATATATATCTCCTTAGATGTATATATCTTCTTAGAAATAAATTAAAATTGTGCCAAAAATTCCAAAATCATAAACCATATCAAAATTTCACTAGTTCAAAAATCAATTGTTTCATCAAATTTAAACAACATGAGCAATGCATATGCAATAAATAGCATATTAGCATGAGATATATTAAATATAACAACTCTAAAAGATAAACTTTAAACTTTAAAATCATTCCTTTAATGATAAGAATCAAAACATACAGATAATCCAAATTGCTCAAAATCATTATGATGTTACACCTATTATATATATTAAAGCTATCACATAAATCTCTTTACACTTTTAAAATAACTGTTAAACTGTATCTCTAAAACTGTGGTTTTAATGTAAAATATTGAGTGATTTATATTACTGAATATAAATCTGCAGCAGTAAATTTTGCATTAATGTAAGGATCTGACAATCCAAGGGAAAGAAAATGAAGTAATCTGCCAGTAAGAAGTCCTCAAGCTGGGGGTCAGATCATGTTCATGGAAACCATCTGGTTGGGACCCTCTGAGCCACACCAAACACAAATGATCTTTTAAAAAAATATCCTATTCATTAATGCATCACAGCTGCACTGAGTGTTACTTCATTTTTCCATGGCAACATCCGTTCTGTTTCAAGGATCTTATTTCAGTTTTGGTAGCAACGTGTTCTTTTGCCAATATTGAACACATTCATGTGTTAAAGTGAAGGGATTATTACAAATTCTTGAAGTAGAACCACCTCTATTTTGATTCTTATTAGGTCAAAGGCTATATATCTAAGTATCATATACTGAGGACAAACCAATAAAGTAAAAATTATTTTGTTATTCTTATTTTAATAAATGAAATGACTGTAATGCATTTTTTCTGAAGTTCCAAGTTTACGTGCTATTTGAAAGATACATGCCATGTGTTTCCATACTTCTATATATGAGGTTTGGAAAACTTAGATTTTTCTAATTTATGTGCTCTATCATTGTGATCACAATTCAGTTAGAAAGAAGAGACTAAGATAGGTTTCATTTCTCCATTAATCTGAAAATCTTAATTAGCCACTGTACATCATATAAAACACTTTATACATAAATGCTTTGAAATGTTGTACCATATTTTCCGCCCTTTTAAATAACGTTACTATTTCCTATTCCCAAGTAATATATCTCTCTTTATTTAAAACTTGAAAATTTAGTGATAATTATATTTTGCAAAATTTCTGCAGAATGAAATATTCTCTATATGAACGTATCTTATTTTTCAGAAAACTGTTTCAAATAAAAAACAAAAATAAAGAAACATTCTAGGTTGCATTTCATTCACTTTTTCTTTCTTTTACTCATACATTCTTTAATATCTGCCATATACTGAGGTGGAAGTTAGGAATACAAAGACAAAAGATATAGTCCTAGCCCTTAAAAAGCTTAAAACAAGAGCATTTTAAATATTATACTAATATCCTTACAGAAGTCTCACTGGAATGTAAACTCCATGAAGTCAAACATTTGCCTCTTTTGTACACTGTATAGTCTCAGTACATAGTACAGTGCCTAGCATGTACCAGGGACTCAATACATAATTGTTAAAAAAGTGAACACAATTATTTTTATTAGCATCAGAGATTGATGTTAATTAAAATAATTGTTTCATGCACATTGTTCATCATTTCATTCCACAGAGGCAGCCTATCAGGGTGATTAATCAAACAGACCTGTCAGCCAGATGAATACAACTCCAGCTGTGGGACCTTTGACTAGTTATTTAATCTCACCATATGTTCAGTTTCCTCATCTGCACATAGGGGAAAATCATAGCATTGATACAAAGATTTAATATAGTAAGTGCCACATAAACGTTTGATAAAGAAATAAAGTCAACAAACAACACTGAGCATCTACTATATGCCAGATCCCATATATTAGCCTCCACAGATTTACAAAAGATGTTCACAGTGCATTTATTTAAAAATGCTGTTGCTTATGGTTTCACTTTGTATACATATAGGGGCCACCAAAATAAGTGGCATTCCATTTGCACTACAGGAAATATATAAACTATCACCCAAATCACAGTTTTCCTAGTTGACAAATTCTCAGTGCATCATAGAAATATTTTGGATATCTTCACATGTAATAGAAATCTAAATATACCCAATTTGGGGGCTTAAGTTAAAAACCTCAAAGGTGTACCTTGGTTGTCTTCCTTTCCAGAGTAAGTGTTATAAATCTCCATACTTTTTCCATAAAAACTTGTCAAAGAAAGACATTAAAAATGACCTAGATTTGAATTACAGACTTCTTCCTTCTAACAGACTACCATGCAATGGCTATTACTTGTTCAATACCTATAATAAGAATGTGGATCTGTGTGCAAAATTTGTAAGTATTATATGGAAAAACTTACTTTTATAATTAATGTGATTGATAGTTGATCTGTCTGGTCTGAAATGTCTACTCCTATATAATCCTGAAGATAAACCAAGGAGTTTACTGGACATAAGGACATCAAGCAGTATAATTATTTCATCACTAGTCATGCTCCAGATGTAACTTCCTAGGAGAGAATTAAATTGGCCTAGCTTAACTGGCTTATGGTGCTTGAGACACCTTGACTGACACTGTCATTAAAATCACACAGAATGTGGGAAGTAGTTCCCTAAACAAGTAACACAGCATTATTAGCAAAAGAAAGAGACCAGAATGCTTGGTATGAAAATTAAAAAGTCCAGTAGACTATACTGTCTACTCAGAAGACTTCAGAGACTACAAAATTAAAAACAGAAAGAGAGAAGAAAGAAAAAAAACCAAAAGAAAAAAACACCCAGGAAATGGCATAGGACAGTAATGTGAACTTCAATGTAAATGACAAAAAAAGCTGAGTTTGCCAATAACCAGGGAAATGGTCTCCTTTCTTAGTGAATTCCAGGCCAGAGCATTTCTATTTAATCAACTGCATGCTATTGCCAATTATGTGCTTCTGGAATAAAATGTAGCTTTTTGAAGTATAATATATACGATCTTTGCTAATGAGCAGACAGAGAAAAAGTGCAAAGAACAAGTGAGTTTATGCTAATCGGCCCCCAAACAAAATTTATATATAAAAAGATTGTCCAAGACTACATATAGTATTATAAAATAATCTATTATAATTAAGTACAGAAGTTCCTTTTCCCCACTGAAAAACAAACAGGTTATAGCAAATATTGTTAATGGTTTTATGTGACATAAGTCCTTCTATCCTAAATAAAAAATATGGGATTAGCAATTGCCAACTTTGGCTCCCAAATCAACTTTCCAAGCACTGTGCTCTGGTTCCAAGCACATTTACTTGCTCAAACTTCCACTGAAAAAATATTTCTTTGATGCCTTTAAGTTATGATGTTCTGTTTTATCTGATGACAACTTCAGGGTTTTCTGTTTTATATTCTGGTTCATCTTAGAAAATGGACAATGCTTTTGAAAAAAACCCAGAATTTTACAGCCTAGATTTTAATTATTTAATCACACTCTAATTTTATCTTTTAAAATGTTCACAATACATTAAGATCTGGAAATGTTTAAATATATAGCATATATAACATAGGGCCAGGACTAGGGTGAGGCAAGCAAAGTACCTAGGTCACAGTCAAGATCACCTATACAAAGATGTATCATTTAGTCTTCCCATAATTATGTTATCTTATATTCAATCAGCTTAGCTTATTCCAAATAAGGAGTCCACAAAATAAACTGTACACTTACAAATAGTGAGGATGATAAATTTTATGTTATTTCACGCAATTAAAAAGAAAAAAGAATGAAGAACATTACTATCTTTACTTACAATTAATTCATAATGACATATAAGATTAAGTTCACTGTTGGTGATGAAGCTAATAAAGGCACTGCCTCATTATAAAACAAGCAAAAGAACCAAAAGAATCCCACAAAAATGTTAGAATTGGAAGAAACCTTAAACAATATTTAAGCCAACCATTTCATACCGCAGAGATACAAAGTAAAACCCATAGCTAACATCTAGATTTTGACACTGCTGACCACTGGCTCCTTGAAATTCTACATACCCTTGGCTTTCATGAACCCTCTCGCTTCTCCTGCTCCATTTCTGATCACTAACTTAGAGACTCCTTCAAGTTCACTTTCTCTTCTACTGACTCCTTTTAAAATTGTATTCCCTTGGCCCATTGCTCTTTCATGCTTTCTTGAATGACCCATTCTCCTGTTTTTAAAACCATTTGCAGATAACTCCCAAAATTGTATGTCTACTCAGAATCTGTTCCTTAAACTCCAAATATGAATACCCTACTGTCTAATAGATACCTGGATCTCTCTCAGGTATTTCAGATATATGTGTAGATTCAAAGTCCCTATTTGCCCCTAACCCTGAAAAGGTGCTTCATTTAATAGCATCCACCCAAACAACAAAACTGGAACCTGAAAAATCTTTTGGACTCTGTTCCCTCATTCTCCAAATCCATTACTCACTAAGTCATGCTAATTTTATCTTAAGTCTCTGAGGAATCACTGTCCAATTTGGCTTATTGCCTAGTGTTTTGAAATGTCTGTTTCATATAGTTTGACCATTTTTTGGTTGTTTCAGGCAGCAAGATAAATCTAGTCCCTGATACTTCATCCTGGCCAGGGGAGGACATTCTGCAGTATATCTTATATTGTGGCATACTGATGTGCTTACTTGTTAGCTTACAGATATCATTAAGATTTCTGATACCACTTGGAATCTTAAATTATTATAGAACAATTTCCTAGAACTGTCTAATAATATAGCCTAACTAACAATCTTGTAGCCTAATACTATCTTTCACGTTCCCTGTTACAGTACTGCACAAAATGATATCGACAAAGGATAATTACACCACACAATTCAGTTCTTTCTAGAATAGATAATAGGGAATGAGGTTACTTTTATACAACTACTTTTATCATCATGAAATAACATCTAGGACCACACTGAAATTTAAACAGCTAAATACTTCTTGATAGCTAACATATACTAGACCATACAATGGTATCAAATAAGTTTTCTACAGATCAATAGACAGTCATCTGGGATAGCACTTCAACTCATCATGAGCCAGGCAGCGAATGCCCTAGGAATCTTTTCAACACATGACATTTACCTTGACAGCCCCATTTCTCTTTCTGGGTCATAAGGCTTTTCTAAGGGATGCCTCTAGGAGGGGTCCCTACAAGATACCTCATACCATGGCACTTAGCCTTTTTCCACCTAGATCATGAGAACAAGCATCTAGCCTGACACATAACAAAAATTAAGTGCTTAATGCAAGAATGAATGAAAGGAATAATAAATGGAGAGAAAGAGAGCATCTCATGATGTATTACTAGGACGGGTTGTTTTAAATAACAAATAAGTCTATACTAGGGTGTTAACAGGTTAAAATACTTCTGATTCTTAGGTAAATACTTATATTTTAAAAGAATAATGTTTGGAAATAAAGTATTTATCAGAACGGATATACTGAATTTCAGAAAGCCAAGGAGAATATATTTGGAGCAAAGTGCCTTATAGCAATCCCTCAAATTATATTCTAACTTCTTCATCAACTCTAGTGCTAACTCTGAGGACAGTACAAGGCAATTAAATTTAAAATGACACATAAGCTCCAAGAGATCTGCTGCAGTCCCTTCACGGTAGAACTTCAAAACACACACACGCAGATAGATAAAGTGAGTGAATCCTATATAAGCTTATTTTCTAGGATCTTGGTATCAAAGCATTTTTACTAGAACAGAGTAGGAAATTGAACAAAAAAAAAAGGAAGAGTGCTGCCTAGAAAGGAAAGCTATAGACAACAGTCACAAGAAAGTGACTTTGTATAACAAGTTAGAAATCAAGATCAAGAGAGATGTTTTCCTGTTTTCCAAGAAGTGTCTATTAGACACTAACTAAGTCTCAGAAACTATGTCTATCCTACCACAATCTGTTGTCCCAATTTAGTGAAACAAAAATAACAGGACAAGTGCAGTGGCTCATGCCTGTAATCCCAGTGCTTTGGCAAGCTGAGGCAGGAGGATCGCTTGAGGCCAGGAGTTTGACACCAGCCAGGGCAACATAGCAAAACCCTGTCTTTACAAAAATAATTTTTAAAAAATTAGCTGGGCATGGTGGTGCACACCTGTAGCCCCAGCTGCTTGGGAGGCTAAGGCAGAGGGATCACTTGAGCCCAGGAGTTCAAGGTTACAGTGAGCTATGATTGTGCCACTGCATTCCAGCCTGGGCAACAGAGCAAGACCCTATCTCTTTAAAGAAAAGAACAAAAAACCACTAACTCCTGAATATAGCTGGCTTAAAGTAAAGTGCTAGAAAAAGGCCTGATAGTTAAGATAAAGAGCTGGAGAAAGATCCGATAATATTTGGATTATTCCTTTCTTCCATGAAATATTGTGTCAAACCATAATTTTGAACTTCAAACTGAACTCTACAGTCAGATAAATTCACTATTACTTACACAAACTTTACAGTAGAAATATTGGCTTTAAGTAGTAAGTTCCTCATCTTCTTAAATATGTACTAATCAGTTTAGTATTTAACATATGTCAAATAATATAATAAATACACCACAGATTACTCTTTCTAGAGAATTAGTAAAATAATATGGAACAAGATGTTGGGTAGTATGGATGAGGAAAAAACTTATTTTACTGGTGATTTAGTTAATAGGAACAATGTCTTAAGTCACTGAAATTAGAGATACACATAAAGGGCAGCAAGGCATTGTGGAGAAACAAAAAACAAGAAAGAAGACTGCTCTTTATTTTCTTATGACCACAGACTAGAGTAAGTTAAGAATACAGACTGAGTCTGACCAAACTGAGAAAGAGAACATAAATGAGATCAAATTGCCCCTGTACCATGTTCATTCCCATCACTACTGTAAAGGGTCTCTCCTGAGGATAAAGATTTCATCATAAGAAAAGCTGCATGTAATTAAGTGAATAGATATAAATGAACAGTTATTAGGAGGAAAAACACCTGGTCTAGTTAGCGCTACCTTCAAGGAGCACATGGATAAGTATTTATAAAGGTATTGGGTAATATACAACAAAACAGATCATAAAGAGACAGAGTTTTATTATAGATCAAAGATTAACACTGAATACAAATGTTCAGCAACACCTTAGAATATTATGTATATTCTGCTTCTACGATCACAGATACCATAAATGAAACAAATATTTCCTGTATTCATGTTGTCTCACCTGTTCTGTCTGAAGTCACCACTGCACTAAAGGAAGAGGACAAGAGGGTCAACACAAAGAGTTATTAGGATATTAATAGTAAAAGGATTAATAATGGCTGAGATTGGTGAGTTATAGCTGATGTCTGTGAAACAGGGAGATTCCTTCAAGCTAAGAGTTAAGACAATAATAAAAGAATGACAAGCCAGACTTTCTGTCTCCCATTCTTTTCTTAACTTTCTTATAAGCAGCATGCTCTCAGAAAAAGAGAAGATGTAAAGGATTTTCAAAATCCAGGTTACTGGCTCTTGAATTAAATAATATTTCAAATAAACAGTTTCACTGACCCATACTATGTAACCGAAGATGTGTTTAGATATATTTCTAAAAATTTTTGCTGTATGTATGTTTACATTATAGTAATTAATCAGATTACACTATAGCTATGCATAGTGTGTCTATACCTGTCTGTATTCATTTTCCATGCTGTATAACAAATTACCACAAATGCAACAGCTTAAAAAAGCTGCAACCAAGGTGTTGGCCATCTATGTTTTCATCTAGAGGCTCACCTGGGGAAGAATACACTTCCAAGCTCACCCTGGTTGTTCACAGAAATACTTTCCTCACCTCTGTACGACTAAGGGCTGGTCAAAGTACAGGACATACTAGGGACTCCATAAATACCTTCTGAATAAACTACTGAAATTCCATTTAGCCACTGAATTTTGATCTTCATCAAAGATCCTTTATTTTGATGAAGTGCCACATTTTTTAATGTTAAATTTAATTGGAAAATAAAGGTAAAAGAAGCTAATAACCAAAGGACTGAAGCACATTGATGCTTTCTCTTTGAATACTATATGTTTTCTACAATATTCAGTTATTTTCCAACACATTTACACTTTTTGGTATACTTTATTGCTTCCTGCAAAACCAATATTCTATCTGTTGCATTTCCTTTCAGCCTAGAAGATTTCTTTCAGCATATCTTGCAGTAAATTTCTATTGGAGAAAAGTACTATCTTTATATATTTATTGGCCAATATTTTTTATGGATATTTTGCTGGATATACAATTCTATGTTAACAGTTTATTTTCCTCAGCACATAAAAGATGTTATTCCATCGTCTTCTGGCTTCCATTGTTTCTAATAAGATGTAAGGAGTCATTCTTACCATTGTTTATCGGTATATAACATGCCTTGACATTCTACCTGCTTTTAAAATTTTCTCTTAAAGTGAACCCTTATACACTGTTGGTGGGAATATAAATTAGCACAACCTCTATGGAAAACAATATGGAGATTCCTCAAAGAACTAAAAATAGTTCTACCATTCAATCTAGCAATACCACTACTGAGTATCTACCCAAGGGAAAAGAAATGATGCTATCAAAAAGATACCTGCATGTATATGTTTATCACAGCACCATTCACAATAGCAAAGATACGGAATCAAGCTAAGTTTCTATCAACTGATGACTGAACAAAGAAAACGTGGTATATATATGTATGTGCGTGTATACACGCACACACATAATAAATCTGCATGCATACACACACACGCGCACACACACCATGGAATACTATTCAGTCATGAAAAAGAAGAAAATAATGTCCTTTGCAACAACTTGGATAGAACAGTAGACCATTAAAATAAGTGAAGTAAGTCAAGAACAGAAGATCAAATACTGCTTGTTTTCACTCATAAGTGGAAGCTAAACTGTGAGTATGCATGGCCAAAAGAGTGGGATAATAGACACTGGAGCCTCCAAAAGATGGGAGGGTGGAGGGAAGGTGGGAGTAGGGTGTGGGATGAAAAATTACCTAATGGGTACAATGTACATTATTTGGGTGACGGGTACACTAAAAGCCCAAACTTTACCACTAAAAAATATATTCATGTAACAAAACTGCACTGGTACCCCCAAATATATAAAAATAAAATAAAATAAATTTATGGCCTCCAAAACCATGAGAGAATAAATTTCTGTCATTTTAAGCCACCCAGTTTATGGTAACATGTTATGGCAGCCCTAGGAAATTAATACAACTACGTCCTTAGGAAACTTCCCTTTTAGGAAGGAGCATCAAATTATGGCTACACATGAGGGTTTTGGCCTCAGGCAGACTTGCATATGAAATTCACTTTATTACAGAGTAACTGATTTGGGGCTAAATTACTAATCTCTCTAAGCCTCGGGTTTTTTCATCTGTTAGAAGGGGCAATAATGTTTACCTTATAAGATCGTAATAAGAATTAAATGAGACTATCGTGGAAAATGGTCACATGATGTAAGAGCTCAATAAATGAATGATGGTGTTATTATTTTTCTAAAACATTAATAAAATAAAATTTTCTCCTTCTCTTAGCTTTTCAGTAGTTTGATTATGATGCACCTAGTTACGGTTTTCTTTATATACTCTTCTTGGAATTTTCTGAGATTCTTCGATTTTCTGAGATTTTTGGGCTTAAAATAACTGCAATTTTGAAGATGATATAGCTTGCTCTCATAGTTAAGGCAAGAGTGACTTTTTCCTTCAACTTTTTACATGTTAAGTAGAAGTGAAAGGACCTAGTGCTTAGCCTCTAGTATCAGTCTTTCATATTTTGTTCACAGAGAAAAAGTTTTATATGAAAACTAAAATTTATAACCGTTAGCTGATCAGATAAGCATTTTACTGCATATTTTCATCAGGTTAAACATGATCTAGAAGAAGGGTAATTCAATAACATCAAATTATGTGCATCTAAAAGTGAAAATAAATGAGAATAAAATTTAATAATGATAAAGTAAGAAAATAGCTATAATTTTCATATTTACTTTGTAATTAGGTAGAGAAAATAATTGGATAACACTTTTAATTTAACTCCAATTCAGATTTCAAGTCAGTACTGAGATAAGAATGTGACTATATTTTTACACTAAGCATTTAAAATCTTGTAAATAATTCTAAAAAGAAACAAAAAGTAGAATGAACTAAATTTTTTTAATTCAAGGGACACCTCAAAGTGTTCATATTTTTATGACTATCAGGAATAGCATATAATATGTGTTTTATATGTTTATAATAAGCAAAGTACACCAATAGTTTTCAACTAAATTATGCAAATGAGATAGTATGCATGAGTGTTACCTGTGAGAAAATTTTTACTGATATTAACAATGCTGAAAATTAAAAAGTATTATAGAAATTACACACATAATATTTCTAACTTTTACTTTACCTGTAGTGTGAGACTCTTCACTGCATTCCATACTATTCCAATAAATTCTTTCATTCTTTCTTCAGGACTTCTACAGCCTTCAGATATATTCAACATGGCTTTCACAGGAACTGACAATGGTCGGGATTCTAAGTAAAGAATAGCTAATTATTTAACAGAAACATACCTTATAATTTCACAAAAATATATCAGAAGTATTTTCAAGACTGTTTCTTTTCTTGCTTAAAATTACAACTTCTACATGACGTTACAAAATTAGATCATTTGTAGATCCTTGTAGAATTACTGGTTTTTTCCTGAAAAAAATACAAAAGAAATCCAACTAGAAAGCACTTGATTCAGCTAAAACTGATAGGAAATGAGATTTTCCATATGTAAGTTTTCCTGGTAACAAAAGATTACCCATCAAAATTTCTCAATTAAAAAAAGAGATCTTGATAGTAACCAAATTTTATGTGATTACATAAAAGCAAATTTCTTTCTTTTTTCTAAGAGATGGGATCTCACTATATCGCCCAGGCTGAAGTGCAGTGGTGTGATCACAGCTCACCGCAACCCCACACTCCTGGACTCAAGGGATCCTCCTGCCTCAGCCTCCTGAGCAGCTGGAACTACAGGTATGCACCACCATGCTCAGTTAATTTTTCTTATTTTTTATAGAGACAGGATCTCACTATGTTGCCCAGGCTGGTCTTGAACCATTGGTCTTATGCAGTCCTCCCACCTCAGCTTCCCAAAGTGCTGGGATTACAGGCATAAGCCACCACACCAGGCCAGATTTATTTCTTTATAAAATTAAACGTGATATTCTACTCTCTATATTAAGTTATTAAAAATTTAGTTCATCCAAAGTAAAGAAATTAGAGAATTTCAACAATTTTTTATGATGTAAAATTTCAGGAATTACTTTAATAATTTGTAATAATATATATCTAAAAAGATTCACATATATTTATACAATACATCTTATGTTAATGCAAACATATAATTTATATGTACTATTTTATGTGCTTTTTAAGTAGTATGCAATAAACAGATCTGGATTTTCAAGACTTTTACTAAATTAAGTTTGAAGATCCTAGGACGCTCTCCAAAATAAGCAGTACCATATCACCACTATGAGAATGGCTAGTTGCCATATATCCACCACTCACACATCCCCTCCCCTCACAACTTGGTTCATATATGAGCATTTATACTAGATTTAAAATACCTTAAGGGCATGAAACATGGAACTTTTCTGTCTTATACTTATAATCCCATAGACTCTGATATTGTGAATATTAGAAATGTTTAAAAGTTTGTTAAAGAAAACCAGTTTGGAAAAGACCTGCAGAGATATCTAGGGCAGAGCATTACAAGCAGATGAAACAAAAATATAAATGCCTAAAGTTAGGTGTATCCTTGGGATTTTCAAACAAAATATAGAAGCAAGGATGGTCTGAGCAGAGTAAAGGTGAGAGAAATAGGAGATGTGGTCAGAGCTATATAAAGAGACCAGATCTTACAGGGCTTATATAGGCCATAGTAAAGAGACAGTTTTTACTTGAGGGAACTAGGATATACTAATGGATTCTTAATACAGCCATGGCATTATTGGACATACATTCTGAAAGAATTTCTGTGGTTACTGTGCAGAAAATTGACTACATGTATCAAGTGTTGCAAAAGGAAGACAGGTTGTAAGAGACGGTGGCAGCAGTGAAGGTGGCAAGAACTGGTAAAATTCTGTATCCATTTCAAAGATACAGCCAACAGGGTTTACTGATGGATTAGATCTTTAACAAAGGAGAAAAGAGAAGCAAGGATGACTCCAAGGTTTTAGGTCTCAGCAACCGAAAGAATGGAGCTGTAGGAAGAGGAGATTTGAGAAGGAAAGAAACGTAGATTTGGACATGTTGAGATGACCATTAGACACCCAAATAAAGATATCACATGGCAAATGAATAAACAACTATAAAAAATGGAAAAGAGTATGAACAGATAATTCATAGGAAAAAATGTGATTTGGCCAGTAAACTTATTTTTAAAATGCTCAACCATGCTAACACACAAGGAAATAAAAATTAAGGCAACAATAAGATATCCTTTTCATCTGTTACACTGGCAAACATTTTAAAGAGTTAATTTGTATGCCTACAAAATTTGTCATTGTTGAAGCCTCTTGTTCGAGAATGTTTCATATACTAGGATTATAAATAGGTGTGGTCTATAGAGTAGAACTGCAAAAGAGGGCAATTTGTATGTATCAAAAATTTATACATGCATGTTCTTCTACAAAATAATCCCATTTCTAAGAATCAATGTTACAGAAATACTAAAACATGAGAGAGTGTGTATACAATTTATCAAGGATGCTCAGTATCAGCAGGACTATTTTTAATATCAAAAAAAGAAAGGAAGGGAGGGAGGAGAAAAGAAAGAAGGCAGAAGGGGAAGAAGGGAGAAAATGCTAAACAATTTATCTGTCCATCAAAAACAAAATGGTTAGATTAATTTTGGAATACTTGCAATAAAGATTATAATTCAACCATTTAAAATGCAGTACGGTTAAAGGTATGACAAAAAGCACATTTCTGATATTTTATAAAGTGAAAAAACTCAAATATATGTGTGGTACAATCCACATATGTTATTAAAACTGTGTATAAGTCTGAGTATGTATTTGTCTTCCAATACATAGAAAAACTTATAAAAGAGGAAACAAGCAAGCCTTTGACAGAGGTTACTGCTGAGGAGGGTAAAATGAAAATGATGATGGGTAAAGGGTAGGTAAGTATTTAACTCTTTGCTATGTATATTTCAGAATTAATATTTTATAAAAATAAATTACCTGTTGTAATTTTTTTAAAAACACAGATATTAATTTACTTTGTACTTATTTGGACTTCCTTGCTTTTCTTTAGTATATGAGTAATTATTATAAGGAAATGGTTACCTAAACTTACTGTAGAACTCTACCAATTTAAATAATTGGGTTAAAATGCAGAACAAATTTTAAAATTCTTTGAAACAATGAATACTAAAGGTTTCCACAAAAGTCACTTGTCAAATTTTTAAAACCTACTGATACAAAATATTAGTACTATGTCAATAGTACATAGTCTAGTAACACTAGAATTTGAAAATAAATCCATCTAATAAATGCTAAAATTACCAAGCAGTGTGGGCACTATTACACTAATGTGAAGCAATATTTCCCGTCACCACTAATCAAAACAGCCAAATGTTTATTGTAAATGCTATATTCTCTGATACAATGATCTACTAAAAAAAATAGGGGCCTTGAAATCTACATGTGGCTTAAAAGTGCTGTCCAAATAGCTATGAAAAACATAATTAGTTAAAATTTCTCATTAAATAACATAATCTGGTTATTTGCAGAGTAAAAGCACACTATTTTGGAAATACCACTTTTCATCATATTTTCTGAAAGATAATAGAAAGACAAGTTTGTAAAAATAAAAAAAGGACAATATTTTCTGTAGTTTGGTATATTTTATAGGCAAGATAGGTATGTTTCATACAACTCTGCCAATACTGACACACATTTTAGTTAATCAAAACCTCTACAGCACTTACTATATTCCAGCCACTGCTGTAAGTGCTTTGCAAATATTAACTTGTTTAAACCTTATAATAGCCCCACAAGAAATGCCCTATTATTCAGACTCTTATCATCACCATTTTCAGATAAGGAAATTGATCACAAAGAGGTTAAGTAACTTATCCTAAGCCACCCAAATGGAAAGCGGCAAAACAAGCATGGGAGTCTGGGCAGTCTGGTCCCAGAGTCATCCTTTTAACTACTATGCTGTGCTGCCTTATCTATTACTCAATCCCTATACAATGACTTCTAGTTCCATCAAACATATAAATGTGTAATATTTCTACCAAGTTTCATGGTATCACAAATAGTTTAGAAAATACCAGGTTTATTCACTCCCACTGGAGGTACATAAAACCTATACTTAGCATGGTAGTAGGATTGCAAACATATCTATTACACTTTTGTTTACAGCAATAAATAAATAAGGTAATTTTGAGACCCAAATTTTATTGGTTAAAATAATATCAACAGTTAGTTCTTGAGGATGTACCATCCAACTTGATAACAATATTATCCCTTCATTACTGTGCCATGGAAAAAGTACTAAACTTGGAGTCAACTTCAGTTAGTGTTTTAGCTATGCCACTTGCCATATGATTTGGGAAAAGCAATTTAATCTAAGTGTCAGTTCTCTGATCTGTACAAAAAAGCTAATAATATTTATATCTAATATCAAGAATACTATTCAGTTCAAATATAATGTATACAAAAACAGTTTATGAAAGTACTAAAAGAAATAAAGATAAAAAATTAACTAATCATTAATTATGTAAAGAAAAGAACTTGAAGATTACCAGATCTGAAATACAGATATACCCATTTTCTATCAAAATCAACCTTTAGTTTTAGTTCTATCTTAAATGTCATTTCCTCTGAGAATGGTCACTGATTTCCCAAAATTAGATCTGGTCCTTCCTCTATAATCTGACATAATTCTGTATAACATATAATTCTTCATGGTATAATATTAAACATTTGGATGCTTGTCTCTCCAAAAGAGCAGTTGAGCACAGTAATATGGTATGGCAACAAATTGTAATGGTTAATGGTTGGACGTTGAAGACACATTCTAGGTTACGGCCCTACAACACCTACTCTTCCATTGAGAAATAATCTTTATGTACTTATTTATTAACATATCACCAATTAGATTAAATTGCCTACAAAAGCATAAAGAAACTCCAGGCCACAGAATTAAATGACTGTATTTTTTGCATCTACATTTCAATCAATGATTTGTATCAAAACATTCCTTTACCTTCTTCAGCTTGAACTGGAAGCTGGTAACAATTACTCAAAGTCAGTATGTCAAAATCTCTGTTCTTATTTTGAGGGTTTGAGTAATGATGTCAATGGTTAAATGGTAATTCTAAATATCCTGTAATATATGTAAACCACTGGCACCAAATATTGACATTTGATACCAAATAACTTAATGTTCTTAAAGTTTAAGATTCTCACAATAATGAGGTTACTTCTTGATATCAAAAAGTCAAAAAACATCTGTTCAGCTTTAGTAATTCTGTTCTCATAGTAAGTACTTCTTAGAATTAAGCCCTTTCTGTTTCAGGTTTTAATCTTTTGCTATATAAAAGCCTTAAATAAAGAGGTGCTATCACTGAAGTAGGTTAGGTTTAGTACTTAGTAAACGAGGATGGCTTTTAATAGGGTAAGTATTAAAAAATTTCCCTATAGCAATTCTTCCTTTAAACATAAAATTTCTAACCATCAATTTATGTTTATGGACCTCATTTAGGATAGTATTCATACAGTATTCATTCACTGAAAGGATTATCCATGTTTCCTTTATCTATTTATTTCATGTAGCAGTTAGCATAATGCCTTGCTCAGTAAATATTTGTTAATCAATCAATTGAGAATCTTTTTAAAAAGAAAAACATCATTATGTGTACCTTCTCGAAATCTTTTCCTAATAGCATAATATTTGACATTTTTGTAAAAATAATGTACCATTGTGTAAGGTACCTGGTTAATAATTTATGGTTTCATTTTCATTAGAAATTTTAAATAATTATCAAGAAGAAAAGTATGTCAACTTTTGTTTCTCCTTTATGTTCATGGGAAATCAAGCAGTTCAGCCATGTATTCATAACTAAGACAGTATTACACCAGGGGGAAACTGCCTTAACCACAGTTCAATCACCTAAAAGGAAACTCAAAAGATAAAAATATAAAATCTCTAGAAAATAAGCCTTGCAAACTCAGATTGTAGATCATCCTGGAGAGGCAGCATGCTTTAAAGAGTCACCGGCAAATAGAGAAGATGACTACCAAAAAGAATTTATAAGGGAATCAAGGCTCTAAGAGACAAAAAGGGAAAAGTTGCAAGGCCATTGGGGAAGAGAGAAATGCTTCAGTAGCACCTGAAGCAGGGCAGTGGAGCTGTTTCATTATAAGTTTACAGAAGGCTTAAGACTGAGTGGTGAACACTAGGCTACTGAGAAGGATACACTTTCTAGATTTCTAGGCAAGAATTTGAAGGAAGAAGGATAAATCCCTCAGAAGAGAAACCAGATCTTGACACAAGAGTAATATTCAGTATCACATTTCATTATCTTATCCACAAAATACCATGAAAAAGTAGAATAAAGTGTTAATTATTCATGTTTTTCAAGGCGTCTCTTGCTGTATGGTCTATTTTTTGAAATACTTTTATCAAAGAGGTAATATATGCTAATAGGAGAAAAATCAGAAAATGTAAAATGTAAAATCAGAAAATGGAAAATCAGAAATGCTCACTAAAAAATAAGGAAGGAAGGAAGGAAAAAAGGAAAGAGGAAAAATTAAAATAGCACGTAATTTCAACATGCAAAAAAAATCTTTCAAAAACTATTTACAGAGTACCTATTACTTTTTAGTGCTTAGGATAAGAAGTAGGAATTCTGTGGTGAGCAAAACAGACACAGCCCCAGTCCCCACACAGCTTATGTACGCATGTAGAAGATTTTGGATTTAAAATAAAAACAAAAAATCAAAAAACTCCTTAATGGTAGAATTTCAGACACCAGTGGGATTAATATATTTCAGTTTCCTCAAAGCACGGACTGGGGGGAATCAGAAAACCTAGTTCCCATTAATTTTATTCTACCAATTCAAAATGTGTGATCTTAAAATCACTTCATCTGGGCCAGGCACAGTGGCTTATGCCTGTAATGCCAGCATTTTGGGAGGCAGAGAAGGGAGGATCCCTTGAGGCCAGGAGTTGGAGTCCCACCTGGGTAACACAGGGAGACTCTACCTTTACATAAAATACAAATATTAGCCAGGTGTGGTGTGGCACGTCTGTAGTCCCAGCTACTTGAGAGAACTGAGGCAGGAGGATCATTTGAGCCCAGGAGTTTGAGGCTGCAGTGAGCTATGATCATTCCACTGCACTCCAGCCTGGGTGACAGAGCAAGATCCTGTCTCTAAAAAAAATATTAAAATAACATAAAATCACTTTGACTATTTAGGTTTCAGTTTTCTCTTCCATAATTTTCAGGAGATAAATAACAAAGGCTGCCTAAATCTCATTGGAAAACCATGGGGCAGGACAGGGATTATGAAGTTTGTCAAGAAAGAAAAAAGGAGAAATTTTAAAAAGGGAGGGAAAGAAAGGGGAAGAAAGAAGGAAGGAGAGACTGAAAGTGAAAGCGAGTGTGTGTGCGAGTGAATAGTGAACGCATCGACACCATCTTATAAATAGCAAATAAATAGAACAAATAGTTATAAATAGTAAAGCAAAGATATGAATGTCTTTAGAATCCACCCTTCAAGTTATATATAGATTACTACATTGATCCAGTGAGACCAATAAAATTCTTTTACCTTGGCCTCACTTCCAAAACAAATCAAAACAGACACTCAACAACAACAAAAATTTTAAACTTTCATAACTTTTGTAGTGTGTGTACACCACAAACAACACTGCTACCACCAGAAGTAACAGCACAGGGTAGTAAATGAGCTAAAGCACTTCCAGATAGTTCATGCAATCTTGGGGAAGGAGTAAGAATTTTTAGCTTGAAAGAGGCAAGCTGTTGTAAGCTGTTTTTGCTTACAGCTCCAACAGGCTGGCATTGTTTTCCAATATTTTACACTCAGAACTAAGGTTCGTTAAAAAGACCAAATTATTCTAAGTGTGACTATAAAACAATGAAGCTGATTTTTATGTAGAACTATGAAACTGGTGTCAATATTTGATGTTCACCCTTCATAAGCACCCTTCACACTCTTTCCCTTTCTGCAGTTAAGTCTTTACCTGAACTTTGGTCTTTATAGTTACTTACAACGGTTCAGAGAGAAACTAAAGATAACCTAAATATGAGATCATAAAAACATATGAGAATACTTTGGTTAATCAGATTGCTACTAGAATGTGAATGTTCACAACTCTTTTTTCTGGAAACAGAAAGGAGAAAAAAGGTAAAAGGGGAGGGAAAGGTAGGTGGCAAAGAATTTTGTTCATAATAAACTCAAAAATTTTATTCAATGTCCATTTACTACACACCAGGGCACTGCAGTAAGGGCTAAACAATATGACATAATACCCGCCCTCCAAGAGCTTACAACATAAAGGGAAGATATAAACATAATTAAATACTATGATTATCATACAGTATGATAAATGTTGTATTATAAAATATTCTGGGAACACAGAAAGACTAATTCAATCAAGCATTGGCAGGAAAGTCTTCACAAGGAGGTAACATAGAGTTGGACTGAAAAGGAATTCTTAAAGAAAGAAGGAATTGCAGACAGAGAGAACATGAACAAAGGCAAGATGCACAAAGTGTGAGTGACGTATACTGCACAGAAAATGCAACTGGTATGCCAGACGTAGGGCCAGAAAAGTAAGATAAGGCCTAGTTGTCAAGGACTTTAAATATCATGGTAAGTGAAAGGTGGCCTTAGTAATAACCTGTCTAACAGAAAGTAAGGGACATAAACTCACAACCACACTTTGTTTAATTAAAACACCTGTGGTCTAACTCGTTATCTCTAAGACTTAGTTTTCTCAGCCTTGAAGAGCCTTAAGCCAATAGTAGGGGTGCAAACTCCCCACTTCAGTTCTTGCCAGCACCAGATTTCAAGGACTCAGATAACCCAGCCTCACAGAGAAAAGAAAAATAAAAAACACCTAAAAAATGTCACCACTGCTTCTGTTATCAGTCTGCTAAAGCAGAGGGGAAAAAAGCCATCTTTACCCTTTAAAACGCCAGCTACTTTTCCCCAGCTGCCAGACATTTTCACTCCTGTCTCTGTGTGCTGTGGCCACTCCCTCCTTCTCTCTCCTTGTCCCTCTCTCTCTCTCTCTCTCTTTCTTGGGAAAATAAATAAACTTTGTACTTCTTTCTATTCTAAACTTTGAGAATTCTTTCTCACCCATGTTGTGAGCACCTAGTAAATTTCCACCCTTTCAGTAAGAAACATAAAGTTTATCCTGAAGGTACCAAGAAGAGAGTAAAAATTTTTAAGCAAGGTAGTGTAATAAAATTTGAATTTCAGAAGTGAAAATTCTTACATTAATATGAAGGATATATAACTGGAAGAGGGAGAGAGTGAAAACACAGAGCCCAATTAGGAGTTGTTTTGCTAATACTCCAAACTCTTCTCACTTTATTTGACTGCTGATACAGGAGTTTTAAGTTGACTCTCTTATGACCCCAGTTCATAGTCTGGATGTTAACTTAAATAAATTCATGAAATATGTTTATCTGATCTGCACTAATTCTCCTTTAAGTGGAGTACAGGAAAAGTAAGTTCTGATCCTTGACTACTTTGTGGAAGTCCAAAGAAAAACTCCAGGCCTAAAAAGTTCATTCTTTTGTTTCATGATTTGACATATATAATTGCAATCATTTTAAGTCTCCACTAAGTATATAATTGTATGTATTTATTGACTGTATCACTTATCTATCACTTCAAACTTGTTTCAAACACTCAGAGAGAAAGAGATTGATTAACTGAGGTTCCCACTTCTAAAGATACCTCTAGCACTTCACTTTGCCTGAAAGAAGTGAAATACCACAGAACTCAGACAAAAGTCAAATTCTTTTCTCAATATTACCCCCCTGAAAATTAGACACAACTCTGAGAGGCCCTTCATTGACCTCGTATTACTTTTCTTCTTTAACTGAGTAGAATTGAGGATCAAAGATAAATTATGTTCTTAACTCTACTACAGAAAAATAATAAAGTACATTTTGCATACCTCATTAAGAAGGCCTGAGAATTGTGCCTAATACACATAGATTATTACAAAACTGTAATAATCCTATATAACCTGAGTGATCCCAGAAAACACATCCCTCTAGCCCCAAATATTCACAGCCTTACCACCTAATTCTGCCTTATAAACCCCAAGGTTAAAGGTTAATTCCCTCATGCCCTTTATGTTCCATTTACATCAGCCACCAGGAGAAGCCCAAAATTCTATGAACGACCCCTATTACCCAAATTCTCATTACCAAACAGATCTGTACAGCCCCATCTGACCCCATCTCTCACTCCACAACAACACTGGAATCTCTTCCATTCTGCCCTTTAGCATTCATGATACATCATCAGCAAAATCTCCCACATCCTCCTCAAATTCTTTTCTGCACCCAAGGCCCTAAGGATCAGCAGAGCGGCTAAATGGAAGGTGCCTGGTTCACTGCTTGGGGGAGAGCTACCAAACTCTGAACCCAGCAACAGACCTTCCTTGAGCAAGAAATGAATTCCACTGTGTTAAGTCATTGAGATTTTTGTGGTAGTTTTTTAGAGCCATTGGACAACACTGACTAATAAGGACCTACTGGTGGAATCTGAAACAGTTGATCACTTCTACCTTCTTAAAACACTTTTTAAACTTTTTTCTAAATACCACTGTCTCTATGTTCCCCCTTCTACCTCACCGGTAACTCCTTCTCAGTTTTCTTGCTAGTTCTTCATTTTCCAGACCTGTAAATGTTGAAATGTCCAAGGGTTCAGTCTTTGAGCCATTTCTCTTCTATACAAGCACTCTCTTTCGCGATGATCTTATTCAATGTCATAGTTTCAAGTATCCTCTATAAGGATTCTATGCCCAGGGAACTCTCCTGGATCTCTCCTCTAAGCTTCAGACTATTTATCCAACTTCTGCCTCAACATCTCCACTTGGATACTTAACAGCAATTTCAAATTTAACACAGCCAAAGCAAAACTCTTGAGTCTCCCTCTGTCCCCATACTCTTCATCTTACAGTCCTTCAAGTCTCAGTAAATAGCAAATCTACTTTTCCAGTTGCTCAGGAAAACAAAACAAAACAAAACAAAACAAAAATAACCTGACCCCTCTCTCTCACACCACATATCCTAACAATTACCATAATCTTATTAACTCTATCTCAGAATATATCCTGACTTTGACCTTGCACACTCCAGTAATATAAACCTGGTCCAAGTCACCATGATTATAGGCACATGGCACCAGCCACATGGCAACTGGCCTACCTGCTTCTATACTTTCTTCCCTACAGCCTATTTTCACCACAGTACCCAGAGTGACACTGGTAAAATTGCCAAAAAAGGTCATATCACTCCTCTACTCAAAACCCTTCAATGACATCCCACCTTGCTCACTTTTATTAGTCAAAGCTCTTACACTGGTTTATAAGTCCCTATAGGAACTGGCTTCCTTGGTGTCTTTCTTACCTCCCCTTCCAGCCCTCTTCCCAGTGTTCTGTCTGCTCTAGCCACGTAGTCCTCCTTGCTAGTCCCTGAAGGCAAGCATACTGACAAGAGTACAGGGTTGAAGAACACAGTAGAAGAGAATCATACCCTCATCACTTTTCTCTCAATCCTCCATTTCTTTACATCTTTAGATCTCAGAAGCATTTTAGAAATTTCAGCACAGCAGGAATAAAGGCAAACAGATGCCTACTTATGAATCTTATTATATTTCTATTCTTCCATTCTGTTGATATGGTTTGGAAAACATTTGAAAATTCGATAAAGGAAAATGGTAGCTTCTTCCAAGACTTTTGAGCTATGGAAAAGTTGCTTGGTTCAATTCAGTAAGCATTGCTGAGTGCCTATTTGTGCCAGGTCCTGGGGAAACAAAGTGGTATATAAAGCTGGGGTCACCCCTTTGAGGACCTTACATTCTGAAGAGAGAGATGGATGGGTAAAGAGAGAAAATTTATCATAATGTAGAAAGAACAGTAATTGTAAATTCATTGTCTTTGATGAACTCACACTCTGTTCTAAACTACATGTGTGTATCTATAGAAAAGAAGCTATAACTCATCTATGATCCTAAAAATGATTTGGGGGGTCTCTGGAAAGAAATATAAATTCATGTATACCTCTTGAAAACAGTAAGGAAAAAAACAGTCAATTTTTTACTTCAAAACTAACCTAAATCTGTATTTTCTTCTTCATTTCCTTGGCTACCAATCTGTTGAAAATCTTCATCACTACAAAGTAGCTTTACCCACAGTTCTGCAAAGGGTCTTCCTCCTTTGGTTCCACACTACAGACTATTCTCAACAGTATAATACTATTCAAGAATGAAAACATCTCAGCCAAAGCTCTCTATCTGGCTTTCATAGCCTTGTATAAGCTAGTCTTGCCTCTCTGAAACTATTCAACTTCATTTTCCACTACTTCCACTAAAGAATCTCTACTCTAATCAGTGCCTTTCCTCTGTCGTTACCATCCAAGTGAACTGCCCCTTCTTGGCTGTTCAAAATCCTATCTACTTAAGACCTACCTCAGGCTGTATGCCCTCAATGGAAACTTTTCCAATTCCTAAAGTCTATCGTAATGATTCCTTTCTTTAAATTTTCCTCACTTCTATAAAGTCCACTACATTGCCCATCACTTTTATTTCTCCAGTTAGAACCTAAAGTTCATCAGAACAGAAGCCACGTCATATACGATTTGCAATTTCCTGAAGCACTTAGCACAGAATTAAGAACAATGCAGCAATTCAAAATTATATTTACTGGTTTCAAGACTAGAAATAAAATTTTACCCCAATATCCTGGGTTGTACTTGGACTATTCTTATCATAATTCAACATTTTAAAACACATCTAAATTTTTGACGTGGCAGGAATACTCTGAAAGATTACGTACACCAATTGAAATTGTACTACAAGCTGCTAACTCCTTCTGAATATTTGATGAATATTTCTGACAAATCTGGGAACAGATATGAAAAGCCACAGGACATCGATTCAAATCAATTAAAGGACAAGGGGTGAAAAAGATTAAGGAACATACATTTATCCTAAATAAAAATAACAAGTGAGAAAAAGGTTTTATTCCTTCATGAAACAACTATTTACTCCACGTTTGCTCAATGCTAGAAATGGTTGTTAGATCCTGGGAATACAGAAGTGAACAAGTCAGACACAGTCCTTGACATATATTCTAGAGAATGAGAGAGAGAAAAAAACATGGTAAGTACTATGAGGACAGAAAAGAGGTGCTAAGGTAGGGAATCCTGGGAGAGTGGCACAGACCTCTATTTTAGAAAGACTGAATAGGGAAGGTTTCTTTACTGAAAGGGTAACATTTAAACTAAGATTTGGGGCATGAAAAGTACACAACTATGAAAAAAGCAATGGAAACAGGAAAAATAGCATATGCAAAAGATCCCAGGGCAAGAAAAATCATGAAGTATATGAGGAAATGAAAGATGATCAGTGTAGAGAAAAATGACAAAAGATGGAATGGAAGGACCCGACAGAGGTTAGATCAGACCAAACTTTGTAGGCCACGGTAAGGAGTCTGGGTTTTATCGTAAGTACAATGAGAAGCAACTAACATGTTTTACAGGGATGACATGATCCACTTTAGATTTTTAAGGGTTTTACTACCATATGGACAATGGATTAGGGTGACCGAGATCAGAGTATAAGCTAACATGACACCAGTAAGACTAGTTAGAATACCCTTGCATCATTCTACACAAGAATTGATGTGGCTCTGACTAGGGTTGCAGCATACAAACAGATTTAAGACATAACTTGGAGGTAGAATGGAGAGGAAAGGGAGACACTAAGGATCAGTCCTAGGTTTCAGCCTTGAGAACATGGTGAATGGAGGTAGGGGGAGAGGTACACAGTTGTAAAGATTTAGGAAGACAAAGGAAACAACACATGTTAGGCTTGAGCGCCCTGTAAGATACCTAAGTAGAGATGCACAGGCAAGTGGATACGCCTTTTCACCTTTAAAAAAGAGAAAAAGAAAAATAAGACCGGTATAACAAAGCAGGTCAGTTAGATAAATAACAAAGAGAAGGCAGACTGTCACTGTGAAATAATTTTTATTATATAGGCATGAATTGATATACTGTGTTTAAAGGGAACTTACAGATGATTAAGCTCCAAAGGAGAAAAGAAAGAATATAATTATGCCATAAGGTAAGGGAATACTAGATAAAATAAGCTTCACCACGCTTGAAGTGTACAGTATTCCTTTTAACATTCAAGCATCAAAAATGTGATCTTTACCTTTTATTTGAGTCTTGTTTTATCACTTTAAAGAACTTTCATATATCTTACTTTATTTGAATCTTACAAAAACATTGTGATGTATTGTTGGGTATACTTATTACCATTTTATAAATGAAGAAAACAAGGCTGTGTGATGGTAGCTTGACATGAGTTAAGGGTAGGATCAAAATCTTGGTGTTCTGGTCCCTAGTCTACTGGCTTATGGACCATACCTTCCTAATTCTTGATCTATATTTTACACTGATTATTATTTTTGGCAACTTTATTTGGCAATATAAATTTAAATGACTTGAAGAGAAAGTGACCTTTACATAGCAATACTATTTTTTAAATTTCTAAAGGTTAGATAATATTTAAAGCTTTAAGCAACTTGCCATAGAACTGCAATAATGCCTGAGACTTTTCATCAAAATACAAACTATATTCAATATTATCACTCTTGAAAACCCTTTGGGAAATAATGGCTTTTGGATTCTGCAAGTCAGCATGACATGGCATGCAAAATTGCATCTCATGCTGAGCCAACCAGGAAAATATATGTCATCACTATGTGACATTCAGAATTTCATCTGGAAACTATAATCTTGTTCTGACTGCTAAAAGGGGGTGAAAAGACTGCATAAAAACAGTTTGGTTGAATTTTTGCTGACTTTTTGCCAGTTTGTATAAAAACTAGAATAACTTACACTTATTTCCAAAGAACTCTACATTTGAAAAACTTGTAATGTACTTATTAACATCAGGATGTGTTCTCAAAGAACTTTAACACTAAGTGACATTATAGTTTTAAATCATGTTATGATTAATTCAAATTAAAGGATCTTTTGGGAAAAATCTTTATAATGAAACATAAAGTTGAAAAATTAATAAATTGTGCAAGACAGAACTGTATTGTTCAAAACTGTACACAACAAAAACACATCCTAATTCCTTTCCCCTAACTAAATAAACCCTAGGTTAAAACAAAAAACAACAAACAGACCCCCCAAAACCTTTGTAAAGTCTACGATCTATCTGATATATCTCATGTCTTTCTCTTCTACATTCTTTTTCCCCTGCCCCCTAGTTCATGTGTGTAATACCTTCATAATCCATTTACCTTCTTCCTATCAAAACAGAAATGTGTGAATGTGATTAAGTCCAAGTGTTATATAATCAACAGTTTATATTTTAAACCTGTGTGACTAATAGTAAAATGAAAAATTAGTAGACACAAACTAGAATATCTGACTCTCAAAAGCTATCCTCATGAGCCATGTTTCTGCTATTCCTACGTTTCCTGGTATTACATCTCATGCCCCTGAACACAGGGGTGAATACAAGACCCAACCTGGGCTAACTTTGCACCAATCATAGTATCTACCCTCCCTGGCCATGGTGACTGTGCAAAATGTGAGCACAGAATTCAAGACAGGCCAAGCAAAATCCTTTTCAGGTATGTTTTCAATAGACATTGGACAAGATCTGTTTCTCTTTGATCACAGAGAATTAAATATGTGAGTTCAGAGGTACCACAGCCATGTACAATGCTATGTCAAGAAACCTACGTTCAGAAAGAGAAAGTTAAGCTGACATGAAAAGACAGAGCCCTGATAATACAGAATCTCTGGTTTTAAGACATTCCAAGGAAAAGATCTGGCTTGGCCTTTCTTACCATTTTGGTTATGGGAATCAATAAATAGCCTCCCCCCTTTTTTATTTTTTACTTGAAATCCTTTGAATACAGTTTCTGTCTCTTGCAATCAGAAAGTCCTTTCTAATTTAGAAACGTTTATACTCTAGTAAAGAAATCACCTATCAATTAGGGGGAAAACCAGGCAGTATTGTTAGTAGACGTACATGCCCTGCCCTTAGCAATATCATTACACAACCTACATAGACTCCAAAATGTTTTAAGCATATCATAGAGCTTACTTCCCCACTTCTCAGGCTTACTTCCTCAAGAACTATTCAACCTCATTGCCTTTCTAGCTCATCTGGCTCTCAGTCCTTCCATTACCATATTCACTGGTCATTATCCCACTGATTCTCTGCCTGAGCTGCAAATTTGGAGATGCTGTTGATTTTTTCACTCCTCTGATCTCCACCCCAGAAGATTTCTTTTACTACCTCAGCCAATACTCTTCTTAATTTAACTGGCTCCTTGGAACCTGAAGGACAGTTCTCCAGGTGTCCTTGGACTGACCCAGTTCCCCTTTGCGCTTATAGTTTTCAAGAATGACTGTACAATATGCTGAGAATACAATATCCCGAGATAGGAAAAGACTGACCAGAACAGCTTGGGCTCTGTTCCAGTGCCCCCTAGAAACAGGACATTTCAATGCTTCAAAGCCAGCAAGTCACATTGCCTGCAGATAAAAAACCAAGGGAGGGATGCTTTCCAGGGTCCTTCAGCTACAGTGCAAGTGGGCATGTGCAGATGAGACACCATTTGTCCTGAGAAGGTTTCCTGAGCCTGGGGAAACCAGCTTACATTGAATCCTAGGCTTCTGTTGTCCCTTCATGCCTATCTGTAAGTATACTAATAAATCTCCTTCATGTAACTTGTTGCATATGAGTGTGTTCTATTTCAGCAGACAAGTTGGTAACCAGTGCACAATGAACTTGCTTCATAGGATCTTCCTATCTGGGACTTGTATGAGAGGCTTTCTCTAGGTAATGCTAAACTTCCAGATAATAACATTCCAATACATCAGTGTTCTTCAAAAATGTAGTATACAAAACTACAAGACTATCCACAGAGCTGTTGGAGAAAAATATGAGAATACCTATTCATATGTACTTTTATCTAAAAATGAGAAAGATAGTTTATTAATATTTGATAAGGTAGACTGTCATTGGGGCCCTTCCCCATGTCAGAAGGCCACCAATAACACTATGTTAAGTATACTGAAGAGGAGTGGACATTCAACAATAAGGAATTGGCTAGAATCTATATAGAACTCAGGAAAATCAGTAAGAAAAAATCAAACAACTCCATTAAAAAATGGGCAAAGGACATAAACAGAAACTTTTTAAAAGAAGATAGAATAATGGCCAAGAAACATATGAAAAAATGCTCAACACCTCTAATCATCAGAGAAATGCAAATCAAAACCACAATGAGGTATCACTTAACTCCAGTGAGAATGGCTTTTATTAAAAAGTCCCAAAACAACAAATGTTGGCATGGATGTGGAGAGATAGGAACACTCATACACTGCTGGTGGGACTGCAAATTAGTACAACCTCTATGGAAAGTAATACGGAGATACCTCAAAGAACTAAAAGTAGAACTACCATTTGATCTGGCAATCCCACTACTGGGTATTTACCCAAAGGAAAAAAAGACATTCTATAATAAAGACATCTGCACTCGAATATTCATAGCAGCACAATTCACAATTACAAAGATGTGGAAACAAACCAAGTGCCCATCAATACATGAGTGGATTAATAAAATGTAGTACATGTACACCATGGAGTACTACTCAGTCACAAAAAACGATGGTGAACTAACACCTCTTGTATTATCCTGGATGGTGCTGGAGCCCATTCTTTTAAGTGAACTATCTCAAGAATGGAAAAACAAGCACCACACATACTCACCATCAAATTGGTACTGACTGATCAACACTTATGTGCACATATGCAAGTAGCATTCACTGGGTGTCGGGCAGGAGGGAGTGGGGAGGAGGAGATGGTAAATTCACACCTAATGGGTGCAGTACGCACTGTCTGGGGATGAGCATGTTTGTAGCTATGACTCGGTTGGTGCACAGGCAATATATGTAACCTCAATGTTTGTACCCCATAACATTCTGGAATAAAAAAAAAAGTTAAAAAAAAAGAAAAAAAAAGGAATTGGCAGGGGCCCTTCAATCTTCAATCCTTTCTTTGTTTCAGTTAATTGTGGTATATTATAATTTATATATGCATAGTAAGGTTTATGAATTTTATTATTTATATTTAACAAAATTAATCCTAACAATTTGGATACACACTTTTAAAAGATTCCTGTAAAAGACACTGAAACATATGGTTTAAAGAGAAAACTAATTTATTTAAAAGGAAAAGGCAACAGCTTCCCATTAAATTGAAATAATTACCTTATTTATAAAAAGAAGATGCAAATTTACTATTCTGATGTCAGCAAACCTTTGCAAAATGGATGGGACTGAAAAATAAGTACCCTGAGTGCAGTCAATGATGTTCTTTTTCCTTCTTGGATATTATGTATCTCAGTGAGGTGGCTTTTCAATTATGTCAGCCATATTCCAACTACTGGAATAAGCTAATTAAAAACTAAACCTTTAAGTTATTATAACAAAGTATTAAACAATATTAAGAAATGCAATATCACCTTTACTGAAATATTATTGATACTGAAGAGGAGTGGACATTCAACAATAAGGAATTGGCAGGAGCCCTTCAATCTATTAGAATTCTATTAGAATTAGATTTAAATGTTAACAAAATTATAATTATCTTGCATGCTTTATTATATAACAGTGATACATATATTTAATGCATAACTCAGTAAGTGCTATGGATGCTTGCTCAAAAAAAATTACTGGAATAAACTAAGAAAAATATCTGAAGACTACTTTTCTAAAACCTAACTATTTTAAAATAGTTTGTGTTCCCTGTATTTGTTTTAATTTATTCCTTCTCAGTGTTTATTAATGTTTTTACCAAAATGTAAGCCTGCCTCAGCTGTGCTGAGGGAAACAAGAAACAGTGTTTCGGGGTTGGGAAGGGGCTGTTGGTTTTTTTCCTTTTTGTTTTGTTTTTATCCAGGCTTGGGCCAGAATGTTTAAAATGGGGAGGAATGAGATAGAGCCGACAAGAACTCCAACAGGATATAGAAGTAGAAGTAATTTTTCAATATTAAAATAATTTACCTTCTATAGCTTTCTCCTCTGACAAAATTTAATTGAGTCTATTTTCTGCCTTCAAAGTAAAAATGAAAAGAAAAACTTGAACACATTAAAAGAAGCCATACACAAATAAATCTTCTGCTTTACAGTCCCAGAGAAATAAAAAGTAAGCCAAAGAAGTAAGGAACAAGAGTTTTTTTAAAATTAAATACAAATTAATTACTAGTCTAACTCTTGAGAATAAAAGTTCCAAGAAGACAGGACATCATTTGCATGCTAAACAAAGTATAGTACATTTTAAAATAAAAACCAATAAACCTAGTTTGCTTAACAAACTGAACACATTCTTGAATTAATTAACAAATAATAGCTATAAGATAATCTGCAGGATACACTTAAAGACACACTAAAAAAAGTGTAATTACATCTCTATGAGCTGATGATTTACTTCAGGAGTTGTCATATGAACACTAGCAATGCAAGAAAGTCAAGCATGTGGTAAATGCCAAATAAGTAGTACAATTGATAGATATGGCTATAAAAGACTATTATCAAATGACCAAGGGATGCTTCATATTGGTGAAGGTGATAGCTATCATCCTCACAAACATGAAACATAAAAAAAAAAAAATGAAGAGTTAAGGAAGTCAAGTCTACAACCACCTACACTATCGCTGACACATCAAATGATTATCTAGTATCTGCCGAATTCCTTTAGGAAACTAATCTTACAAATATAGTCTAATTATAAATTATCCTGATTCCCCAGAACAGTACAGAAGCAACTTATAAGATAATTTTAATTTTAACTGCCATTTTAATCTCTGCAGACTGCTAATACTTTTCGCCATGAATTTTGGTTTAGAAATAAAAATAATTTTCTTACAATGTACAAAAGGGAAAAAATAATGTAGCAAATCTATATTTTCATTAGGTTCTCTGATGACTTTCTGAGACATTTTCAAGTTATTTTATTTTAGATGTACTTCATTAGATATACTTCATTTTATTTTCAACCTTTTTCTGTTCTAAAAGGGTAAAATATTTTTTAAACCACATTTTATCCCAAGAGAATAAAATCCATTGCATATTATACATTAGTGTCTGCCTTCATGCTTTAATATTTTCCAATGAAATTAAATATCTAATTAATCACAAAGGAATGGAATTTTAAGCTAAACTGAATGATTAAAGCAAACAACCTCTAATATACACAAACCCACAAAAAATGTATTTCTTCCATATTAATACTAATTCCACACTCTAATTAGGAACATACCTGCTTGACATTCAAGCTTAATCAAATTAAGGATGGCTTGAGCATTTTTAGGTGAATAACTATATTGGTGTGACCCATTTTGCTTATAATTCTCAGTTCTTACGAATTAGAAATTCAAAATTTATCCATGCCTTCAGGAGCAACTATTATTAGCAAAAATTGAAAGTCTCCCTACTTAAAACCATCCTACAAGATATACTGCCTGTGGCTAGAATAATTTTTTTTTTAATCTCAAGGAATTTCAAACCTGGAATAATATATGAAGCTGATGAAAAAACCAGAAAGTAAAGTGTAATGTCATGTTTTGTTTTTGTAGAAGGAATACATTTCCTGTATGTGAAAAATATGCGCCTTGCCTTGAAAAATTTCCTGATTTCTTACATTCTCTAAAACAGTGCAAGAAAAACAATATTTATCCTGCATAAATACTTGTTTGTGGAGAGAAAAATAACTAAATTGATCTATAATGGTACATACTTTTATCTTCTTATCTTTAATCACGTCTTAAAGGAAGAGGTGATTTTCCTGAAAGTCAAGCCTTACATCTGTGCATGGATTTTATATCTCACTGTATAAATTATTCCTAGCCTTTGGTGTATCTCCAATTTTGCCTTTTCTCCTTTTTACTTCTCTATAGCTATAGACATACCCAAGTGTCCGCATCATCAAATTTCTTGAAAGAGTGATATACACAGGCTGTCCCTACTTCCTCAGTTCCTATGCACTTCCTAACAGCTAAATATCTTCTGGCCAACTGACCTAAAACATACTAACAGCCTGTTTTTCAGTCTCATTGTTCTTGATGACTCTACAGCCGATCATGCTGTTGGGGCTCAGAAAACAATATGCCAAAATGAAAGACTCAGAAGCAAAAGTTTTCCTCTGACCTTCTCCTGCCCTCCTGTCTCTCAGCCCCATTCTCCCCCAAGGCTAGCCATTGAAACTAGAATCCTTCTTCCACAAGGCAGGTCATAGAAACCAGAACTCCTTTTCCCCAAAGCCAGCCATAAAGCCTAAAAATATTATTCTAATTTCCCTCTGCCTTTCTGCGTGAAAACTGGCCATATAGAAATTATCTAATCTACCTTGTTTGACTATAGGTCATAAGTGCCCCATTTCAGAGAAGATCCTGCCCCATACACAGAAGGAAGGAATGCATGCTCAGAGAGGCCAACAAGAATCTAGAGACAGACACGCTTTGCTGGGTTTCCCCAGTCTATTTGCATTAGATCAAACCCTTTTTGTCCAGTCGTATTTCTACATGGCTGCCCACACTTTGTTAAACCTAAGCATAAAAATGGACAATTTCCCCTGTACCTTTGGGTCTTCATTCTGAAAACTCCCGTGTATACACATTAACTAAATTTGTATGCCTTTTCTTTAATTAATCTGCCTTTTGTGAGTTGATTTTTCAGAGAACTTTCAGAGGGCCGCAATGCATACCCACCTTCTCCCTGAAACTCTTTTCAATTGTGTCCTATATACACACATTGCTTTGTTGCCTACTTGTCATAATGATGCTTCTAAACTTCCTCCATTGGCTCCTTTTCCTCACTCTTTAACGAAAGAGTTCCTTTACATTTCATTTACATTGACGCTCTCTTTGCATCCTGCTATAAATGGTCTCCTGAGAGATTTCATTAACTCTGTGGCTTCCACTATGATCCATATGTTGATGACTCCCAAACCTATATCTTTTGTCATGAAATAGCTAAGCCATAATACAAACATTTTTTTTACCAGCTTTGTCTTCTGATATCCCCACTAAAAGGAAAATATTTATGTTTTAAAATTTTCTTCCAAAATTCAGCTTGTGACATTCATTTTAAGTTACTGTGAAATGACTTCTAATATCCATTTTCCCTTTCTTTCTCAATTAGAACCCACAAGTTTCAGCCAGGCACACAGCCTTAAAGAATACAAAATACATTCCTGAGACTGCTTATGCAGCTAGATCTAATCATGAGCTTCTGGCTGAGAGTACATAAATAGAAGTGTGATGTGCAACTTCTAGGTGTTTTTTAAAGAGATAGGGAATGCCATTCTCTCTCCCTTTATTCATTTCTTCTCACCGAAATGCAAACTTGATTAACTGCTGAAGCAGCCATCCTGAACCATGAGGCAAGCCAATGGAGGCCATCCCTAGTGGAATCAGAAACTACCCAATCTTGAAAGACAGTAACAGCTTTAGGGTTCCTACTTAAGGTTTCAAATGAGAGACAGACAAAATTCAGTCTTGTTTAAACCCCTGTTATTTAGGGTTTTCTGCTATATTCGGCCAAACTTTAACTCAATCCTAAATAATATATCTATATTATTAAACTCTTGCTTAGATTTAAAATACTATATATTGAAATGAGGTCAGAGAAAGATGTAACTAGAAATATTCTACCTAATAATCAAAGTTTATTCTCCAAAGAAAGATTCTTGAAAGAAAAAGGAAGGAAGGAAGGAGGGAGGGAGGGAGAGAGTCTGAAATCTTTTACTGTTTGTAATATCAACAAAGTAACTTTTAAGATTTCAGGATTTTTCATATCTAATTCTATTTGAGAATTAGGCATAAGAGAGAGATTTTCATATGCCCGACAAAAATTTGAAACATCTGAAGCACCATACATTTTTTATATTAATAGAAGGATCAACAACTCTGGAATATATTTAAAGATATATCAAGGAGGAAAAAAATATAATAGTAGTGTTTCACTTTTGAGTCTCATCCAGGAACTTAACTGTGCATCAGTGAGATGACACCCAATTAAAGGCAGGAAGAGCCATCCATGCTGTCATCACAGAAATTAAGTGTTTTCCGGTAGTATCTATCTTGGTAACTCTGATGCAAAATTCTTCACTGTCTTAGTGCTATGGGACTGGGCTGCAAATTTAGAATAATTCCTTGGCAAAAAAAAAAAAGGCACTGTGAAGTTGGCTGGTTATATATTAGGTATCAAAGATGAAATAGTAGATGACTAAATTTGCAGAGACCTGATTTTTAGGACTGGCTATGCCATTAAGGAAAGAAAGAAGGAAATCAATAATCACAGAATGACTACCATACTCTGTTACTTTCAATAAAAAAAAATTCTCATTAAATATCTTTTTAACCTTGGATAAGTTGCTTGACCTCTTTATGACTCAATCTCCGTAATTACAAAGTGAGGGGTTACATTATATAATTAATTCTTTTTTATATATAGAGAGACAGAGACAGAGAGAGGAAATATATGCATATCTATATCAATATGTATTCCGATATATATGTATACAATTTCAAATCATTTATATACAGATATCCACATGTCTCATTTCCTCACCTGCTTCCAGAATCTGGTCAAATATGAACTTTCAGGGATGCCTACCCTCATTACTATAATTATCATTCTACAGTTTACTAAGACTCTATACATTTTTTTCCTTTATTCTCTTTGTGCATAATTTTGACAAGTTTCTATCACTACATCTTCAAGTTCATTAATCTCTTCTTCTGCAATGTCTAATCTACTGCTAATTCCACTGAGTTTTTATTTCAGATATTATATTTTTCATCTCTAGAGTTATATTTTTCATCTATATTTTCCATTTCTCTCTTCAATGTGTCCAACTTTCTGTAAATACCTGAACATAGTTATAATATCTGTTTTAACATACAGGTATTTAATATACCTGCTAATTCTATCATCTGTGTCATTTCTCAGTCTATTTTTACTGACTAGTTTTTCCCTGGTCATAGTTTCCTGCTTCTTTGCATCACTACTACTTTTTGATTGAATGTTTGATATTGTTATATTTAAGTGGTTACATGCCTGGATCATATTGTATTGTATTCATTTCAATAATGTTGGGCTATGATAGTGATCTTATTGTATTCCTTTTTATAATAATAGTTCCTTGCTGTTTTGTTTCCTTCAGAGGCTTGTTTATAAGCTTGTTTAAGGTAGGTGTAGGGTAGCCTTTACTCTATGAATAATTTAGTCCCACTACTGAGAAATAGCTCTTCTGAGGTCTCTACTGAATGTCCCAAAAGACCAATAAGAATTGTATACTATAGGCAGTAGGAACTTGAATGCCTTCCAGACCTGTGTGAGTCTGGGAATCATTAAGATCACAGCTCCTAGGTCATTATTTGGCCAACTTTGTGGAGTTTCATTCAAGGCGTGCATGTCTTACTATTCAGCAAATACTCAAGGAGAACTCTATTGCTGCTTTCTGGAGCTCTTTTTCTGCATAGCTTTCTCTCTCTCGCTCTGGAACTTCATCCCATAATTTCTAGTCATCTCTGCCTCCCTAAACTTCAATCCCTGTATCCACAATTCTGAAAGACTTCTGAGCTCAGTTTGAGATGTCTCGCCCTGCTGTGTGTTCTGAAATGTGCCTTCAGCCAGAAAGCCAGGGCAATCCCAGGGCTCACATTTGTTTTCCTTCTACGGGGGATCACAGTCTTGTACTGCCTGTTGTCCAATGTCTAGAAATTAGGATTATTTTCCCCGTAGATTGTGTGAAGTTTGTTAGTTATTTACGGCAGGAATATAAATTAAAACTCTGTTACTCCATCATGGCCAGAAGCTAAAGTTCCATAATTTCAATTTATAGCATCATCTACTAAAATCTACACCACTACCACATGTCATTATTATTATCTTGGTACTATTCAAAGAGTCTTAAATTAAAAAGCCTTCCATTATTTTAACTCTGTGCTTATGTTGCTTGACTTGAGAATAAATAAACACATAAGAAAAAAATGGTTTGTATTTTTTTAAAGAGTTATCATTTAGTGGAGTACCTTGCTTTATAAAGTTTTCTTCTCACTTACAGACATTTTCGTCAAGAATTCCAAATTAAGCTTCATGACATGTCAAAACACAGGGTAAACAGATGTCATAGCTTTTAGAGGTTTCATTGTTTTGAAGGATATATAGATTCTCTAGAAGATTATTTGGAATTTTGTGATAACAGATTATCTTCATGTGGAACAAGCATTTCTTCTGGTTTGCCCTATGTGACTGTATCACTGAAATAGTGCTATTCTGCCATCAACACATTCCCAGCCACCGAGCATGTGTTCTCCCTGCAGCCAGCTACTTAACATTGGTTAATGGAGATTGGAAGAGGAAAAGGTCTGCTTTTTATTGAATAATTAATAAGCAAAACCAAACCCAGTGTATTATCAGCAGGCTTTGGTCTTCATGTGCCAAAAATACTATATAATGTGTTGGGGATGAACTTAAGATCAACATTGGACCATAAGTTAAGAATATGAAGAAAATAATAATTTTAATAAGGATTCAGGCATAAAGTTAACACTAACATTTATCTACCGTAACATGCAGTTAAAAAATAAAAATGTGTATTTCACGACAATGTGAATATACTTAATGCTACGGAATTGTATACTTAAAATGGTTAAGATGATTTAAAAAAAAAAACCAACACCCAAGAAAAGGTGTGCAGATGTGCAAAAAACTATGACTACCTTAACAAACACATTAAAATTATGAAGCAATATAAATAATAATTAAAACAATAACTACATTTAGATGTAGGTACCAATTCAAAGAGATCATAAAACATGTTTTTGATCTAAAAATAAGACTGTATATTTTAATTAAAAATAAAACAGAAACTTTTAACATTTAATTCTAAGTAAAAAAAATGTTTAGCACAGAGCTTTCTCAAGAAAGGAGAGAGCACTATTGCTAAGTTCCCTAAAGAAGTAAAAATAGTGGGTACCCTAGGGAGAAGATACATATAATAATTCATAAAGAATAAGTGTAATACCTAAGGCTTTTTACCTTCTACAAATGCTCATGGTCCCCAAACAGGAAAGCACAGGCATTAGTTGGATAGCTGTTAACTTTTATGTGAGCTTGAGTAAGAATCTATATTTAGTGAAATACCAATGTCCCTACCTATAAGCAGAATACCTACAGGATATCTGAGGGACCTAAAGATGGGGGAACAGTAAATACAGAAAAGGAAATTATCCTCAACTCTAAAGCGAAGAACCACAGTTCATATTTGTAATTTGAAATAAAAAACAATGTGGTGTTTGCTTATTTTTTCATAAAGTAATGACTAATGATGGGAAATTATGTTTTTAGCTTTTATTATTTATTTTCCTCACTAAAACATTGATACTAATTTCTTATGAAAACATAGGAAAGTATAATAAATCAAAATAATTCTCAAATAATGGATATGTGATTGACATGATACAAACTTACATATAAACTTTTCCATGCATATACAGATACATTTCATATAAAATTTATGATCACATTTTTATAGTTCTAAATCATATATTTTCATTTACATTATAAGCATTTTCTGTCATCATTAATCATCCTTAACAATTATTTTAAATCAATTATCAAGTGTGATATAAAGAACAGGACTAAATGGTAAAGCAGGAGGTCAGGATATGTGGGTTATATGCATATAAGGTAAATTTATTTCTACCAGGAGCAAAAAAAAAAAATTTTTACCAATGGACATTTATTTATTAAGAGGTGACATTTATAAACCTTTATAAAAATTACCACCTCAAGAGACATAAAGTGTGAAAAAACTTACAGTGGTATCTAAAGGAAATAATATCTAATATTATAATCAAAACTCAACACAAATTACAGATAATCTTTCTATGATACCAAACTAAGCATGGGCATTTTTGTCAATTGATAAAGAAAATCTCAAAGTAAAAGGCTGGTGGATATGGACAGGTGACTGTCTAATGATTCCACACAATAAACATAACGTCATATTTTAGGAAGAGTAATAGAGCATGGAATAATAATACTTACGTATAAAATTCCAGAAACATTTATTTTAACATTTTTGTTGTGGGTAAATGATAAAAAATAATACTAACTCTTCCTCTTACACCACAAATATCCCGCCCTGTGTACACAATCATATTTTAAGTTCCTTAAAGATAGGAATCATGTCTTATTAATATTTCTGCCCTCAGTTTCACGTAGTTCAGAGTCCTGCCTATAACAGACATTTAATAAGTGGTTTTGACTGACTGAAAATACAAAATTTTTATCAATATGGTTGGGAATATCTGAGTTATAAGAAATATAAAGCTGAACATCTAAGAATGAAGAAAGGTGGCCCATCATCATAAAAATTAGGGGTTAAAGAGAAAAAATCATTTAAAATAAATTATATATAATCATAATAATTTTTATTACATATTGACAAATTATAGTTTATTACACAAAAGGAAATAAATAAATTACTTTATGGAAGAATAGTTATGCTTTATATTTGTACAGATAATGTAACTGAGAACATGAGGAGAAGAAAGAAGATTGGGATGGAACATGGTTTTCAAGAATTCACTTAAAGAAGAAACGTACTATTGGGAGACAATTTTCCATGGGTCTCTTGTGTTTCTGCATATCTTCCAAGTAGAGGCAGTGATGGCCTTTGTTCCCCACTGTGTTTTCAAGGATACTTGTATAGTAAACAGCCTCAGAAGACAGACAGGTATCATCCTCATGCTGAGCAAAAGGCAAGTGTGCTTACAGTCTTGCACAGGGGACACAGTGCCTCCCTCTAGGGCAGGAATGATTTCTATCCATTATAAAAAGTTTAGGTTCCCCAAACTCAGGGCACTTCTCCTGTAATCTAATCCACTACAGATTGGTGTCAACCTGGCCCTATTCATGCCACCCTGTGGCCAGTGGAAACTGGGCTCAGGGTACTAACACTAAAAAATGCTAATACTCTGACTACTGCTAATGCTGTGGGTAATAAAGTCCTTTGTCTCTGGTCCCAGGAGTCTCACGTCTTCAGCTGGCATCCATGAAATTGTGGCAAGCTAACTTGCCAGCTTAGAGGTAGAGTAAAATCACAGTTCCTTTACAGTAATTAACACATACCTGTTATTGTTTTTGTTTTTATTGGGCTGCTGGCATACTCAGAGGCCTGATATGATTGCTGCTTTGCCAAGGGTGCACTTCCAACAGACACCTCGTCTTCTTTCCTTCTACTAATTGGCATAACAAGTGGAACAGTGACCACAGACTGCTAGAAAGAGCCAAAATGAAAAACTAAATTAGTCACATTTTTTAAACACTGAAGGTTAAACATGGCATCATTGAGGACTGTCCTTCACAAGTTGGGGTTGAGACTTTATTATTTTAAAGCAATCCATGTCTTCTTCCCTTCCTCCAATTATCTCTCCCTCTCCCACCCCTCACCACATGCGCGCGCGCACACGCGCACACACACACACACACACACACACACACACGGATGCTTACCAACTTAAATTTTAAAATAAAATTCTGTGTGAAAACCAAGAGAGCCTGGAAGTACTCATTAAATATAAATTTTAGTAAGAGGTATAAAGATAATATGGAAAGGGCACATCAAAACTAAAATTCACTTTGAAAATTATAATTCCAAGAAAATAGAAAGTTATCCTTATAAAGTTATCCATAGAAAATGATATTTTTAGAAACATACTCTTACAAACTGATTATGTACATGTAAATATGGAGACTCTAATTTTTTGAAGAATGCTGAAAATCTCTATATTTTGCTGGACAAAGTGATACCCATAGCGTATTTAGAAAGCACAGAAAAATATCTACAGTTAGAGAAAGCTGGAAAATATTATGATCCTATATTGAATGTATGAGCGCTGAGCTGGACAATAAAGCAGCTGTTTCATCTTTACTCACTGAAATAAAGTCTGATGTTACTGTTGGTGATGCCCAATACAATTTTGTCATATTTTTGGCAAAATAAAAAAGTTATTTTTAAGTTCGCTATAGGATCAAAGATCAATGTTGAACTGGGTGGAAAACAATCATCAAATGTTAGGTTATAGCCACAATTTGAGAAGGAAATTGCAGCTTGGGAAAGAACAGATGATAACTGCAATACAGCTGTATCAGATGGTAAATCTGGCAGGGGTTGGTCAGGCTGCAGTATAGTCTAATGTTATCCTCAACACCACAATAACCAAAGTTCTACAGCTCCAACTTTAAAACTCACCCAACTTACAGTACTTAATATTATTTATATTATGAATAAGTATTACAATGAAAACACATGAATATTACATAACCATATAATATAATCAATAAAGTTCTAAAACACAGGGAAAAGGTATATCATTTCACAAGTAGCTAGTCAGGGTGAGTAAAAGGACAAGAAATCTGAAAATGAGAAAATAAAAAGATTAAATATATTGTGAGAAACACCACAGGATAGAGAGCCTGCTTTCATATTGAGTATTTAGTCAAACTGATAAAACATATACAACTCTAAATACAAAAGTTTTCAAGACCTAGATGACAAATTCTCAGCATATTGTACATTTTGATTCATTTAAATTTCCTCATCTACAAAATAAGGGGAATAGAGACATTTACTGGAAAACCTCTTTGTGCTGTAATATTTAGTGACTCCGTGATCCCTGGAATTTCTGTCCATTGTTTATATACCTGGAATACAATCAAGTACTCTAAAAAATTACAACCAAGTTCAGGATTAAAATTAATATACAGTTGGCCCTTGAACAACACATGTTTGAACTACATGAGTCCATTTACACACAGATTTTCTTTCCCCTCTGCCACCTTGGAGACAATGAGATGAACCCCTCTTCTTTCTCTTCCTCAGCCTACTCAACGTGAAGACAATAAGGATGAAGACCTTTATGATGATCCACTGTCACGTAATGAATAGTAATATATTTTCTTTTCCTTATGATTTTATTAATAACATTTTCTTTTCTCTAGCTTACTTTATTGTAAGAACACAGTACAGAATACATATAACATGCAATACATGTGTTAATCAACTGTTCATGCTATCTGTAAGGCTTCTGGTCAACAGTAAGCTATTAGCAGTTTGGAGAGTCAATTTTTGGAGAGTCAAAAGTTATATGTGGTTTTTTTTTTTTTTACTATGTGTGGAATCGGTTCCCCTAACTGCCACATTGTTCAAGAGTCAACTATATAATAAACAGAGAAAATTTATGTGCTGCACAGTGTGGATATTGAATCCAAGCATAATACCTGAAGGATGAGATTAATAAAAGCCATGTTACTGGCCATACCCAACAAAAAACAAAAAAAATCTCTCTTTGGGTGGCTGAATTCTGGGTGTATTTTCACATAGGCAAAAATATGTCAAAAGGCCAATCAAAAACCCTTTCTAACATAAGAGTAAGACTCTTGTAGGTCTTGTACACAGCTGTTTTCAAAATACCTAAATACCCAAAATGGTGCCCAACAGACCCTCAATAATATTTATTGAATGATTGCTAATATAGGTGCTGCATGTCAAGCTAGAGACTGGATAAGGAGTAAAGTCAGTGATTTCCTCCACTGCTCTGGAAATATAGCTACCCAGGTCAAAAATATCAAAATAAGCAGTATTTATTTTTAACACCCTCCTATTGCTCTGCTTACATTCTTCTTCCTTCTAGTACTGGAGATTCCCCCAAATTTCATTTGTACTCTAGTCCCAGATCTGTCCTATTCTTAACCCAACAATGTTCCATGATCCCAAAATACCTAAAGCCTTTCATACCTCCATCCTATAAAAGGTGTCCCTCTTTCATTTATTATTAATTTAATAAGATAAAAATACAAGGCGATTATAAAGAATAAAACACATTTGCAGGCTGGATGTGGTGGCTCATGATTGTAATCCTAGCACTTTGGGAGGCCGAGATGGGAAGATCACTTGAGGTCAGGAGTTCGAGGCTAGCCTGAGCAAGAGCAAGACCCCATCTCTAAAAAAAATAGGAAAATTAACTGGGCGTGCTGGTGCACACCTGTAGTTCCAGCTACTTGGGAGGCTGAGGCAGGAGGATCACTTGAGTCCAGGAGTCAGAGGTTGCAGTGAGCTATGATCATGCCACTGTACTCTAGCCTGGGTGACAGAGTGAAACTCTGTCTCCAAAAAGAACCCAAAAAACATATTCTCATTATAACTAATAATTAAGCTATTAACATTTTACCATATTTGCTTTTTTAAAAAAATAAATAAATGAAATATTATAGACAAAGCTAAAAATCCCTTGACTGCCAACCTATTGCCCCTTCCTCCCAAAGTCAACCATTATTATATTAAAATATGATATTACTACAAGTCTTTTGACTTAATTCTTACACTTATATTTATGTACACACACACACATGCACACACACATAGGGTGGTTTTAGAAAAACAAATAAAAATGCTCTCATATTGCATATATCCTTGGGAAATTTCTTTTTGTATTAAATATAATTTTGATTCATCCATACTAAGGTCTACCGTATAATTTTTAATAAGTGTTATGTCCTTTGAATATTCCATGCTTTATCCACTTCCTTACAGATGGCACTTAGATTATCTTCAATTTTATACTAGTGTAATTAATATGCAATAACTGGCTGGTACAGGATTCCTTAGGCTTATATGAATATGAATGTCACATAAGGGCATACCTAAATCAAGAAGTAGAATTTTGAGGTTATAAGGCCTGTTCATTTTCAATTTTATTAGATATTGCCAAATTTATCAATTTTCACTTACAACAGTAGTAATTATTCTCTACCTTTTCACCAATACTGCATATTGGCATTTTTTCACCAAACAGATTTTCAAATGAAGATGAGTGGTCATGAGTTGATAATAACTGAAGCTGGGTGATGGAGCCATGTGGTTGAAGTATATAATTCCCTCAATTTTCCATGAATAAAAACATTAAAGACTAAAATAGTAGATTAAGGACATTTAAAAAATGATATTTTTGAGTATTGCTGAACTGTGGTAAAATAGTAATGTTATAAATTGCTGTTGAAAATATAAATTGTATACCAATTCTGGAAGCAATTTGGCAATATAACAAAAACCTTAAAATATGCTTCAGAAATGCCAAATACATGCCTAGAGTGAATAATTACACTTCTAAAAATATATTCTAAGTGAATACAGATAATTGCAAAGGTTTGGCTATGAAAATGTTTACTCTAATATTATTTGTAACAGAGTGGGTGGAATTATGGATATTTGCTCACCTTTTAAATAAAGCTATTATTTTTGAACTCAGAAAAACATTTATAGGTCATGTGCTATATAATGATGTTTTAATCAACAATGGACCACATATATGACAGTGGGCCATAAGATTATAATACCATATTTTTACTGTACTTTTTCTGTTTGGATATGTTCAGATACACAAATACTTACATTGTGTTACAACTGCCTACAGTATTCAGTCAGTAACATGCTGTACAGGTTTGTAACCTAGGAGCAATAGGCCATACCATATAGCCTAGGTGTGTAGTGGGCTATACCATCTAGGTTTGTGTAAGTACACTCTGTGATGTTTGCACAATGAAAGAATCACCTGATATATTTTTCAGAATGTATTCCCACCATTAAGGAACGCATGACTGTACATTCAATGTTAAAATAGTTATAATATCATAAAAATAAAGTTAAAAATCAAAATCCTTGAATGTACTTGATATCAATTACATGAATACCTAATTTACTTAAGCTGCTAGAACACTCTTGTTTGACCTTCAGGGATATCTAAGATATATTGGAAGTAATTGCATTACTTAGAAAATAACCAATCAGGAATTCACAATGAAAATTTTTCTCAACTGGTTCCTGCCATTACTCTTCTCTATCACACTTCCTCTATGTTCTGCTAGAGTAAACTTTCTAAAATCCAAATCTGTTTATATCAGTTTCCTATAGTTCCTCTTTACCCTTTAAAATAAAGTCTCAAATACCTAGCATTAGAAATAAAATTTTTTAGGAATTGGTTTCCAAATTCTCCCAGTCTCTATAAGAACATTTGACCCCATTGTGGAACCACTGAAGTCTCTTACTTGCCATGTTTTTGCATCTTCTTTGCCTTTGCTCAAATAGTTCAGTCTAGAACAACCTTCCCTGCCTGGTTTTCTTCAGTGATGCCCAGTTTAATTGTTAATTCCTCCTTTTCATACCCACTCCTGCTTGTGAAAACTATTCCTGTTTTGTTTTCACATAATCCCAGACATACATGAACACAGCAATTACTAAAAACCACATTACTATAGACCTTAATATTCTCAAATACATTAAACACTCTTAGAGGGATAGATTTACCCATGATTTTTATTTCTGTGGCCCTAGTCATACTGCCTTATATTCTGTAACTAATTATTAAAAGGAAAAATGGAACAGAGACAGGGATGGCAAAAGTTTCAAATGAAATTAGCACAAAGTGAAGAAAAATCTTTGAAAGACACTCCTTAGATTGTATTTTTAAATTTTTTTATTCTTATGTAATTATAAAATTGTGTATTTTCCCCTATCAACTAACGTTAAGTTACTTCAGAAAGAAGATACAAAGCTATTCCAGATAGAATATTGCAAAATTACGATTAAGTCAATGGGAAAATAAAATTCAATGTAGCACAAATTTGGCCTCAAAAACTCTTAGTTTTGCCATTTACTAGCTGTGTGACTGTAGGTAAGTAAATCTCAATAATCATCAGTTTCTTTATCTTTAAAATGAGAATAATAAAACCAACTGTCAGAATTACATTTAAACATCTTGACATATAGAATTACATTTATATATTCTAGAAACCGTAATTACCCACTTTGGAATTTATACCCTTTTAAATAAACATATATCCCAACCTTTTTGTATCAACCATCCCAATCCCAGGATTAGGCATTCAATGCATGTTTGTTGAATAAACCTAAAGACAAAGAAGAAAGTAGAGATAAAAACAAAACCTAGTATTTACTGAGCAATTCTTATGTATCAGGCACTGTTAGAATGAACATTTAGGCACTATGAGGGAACACAAGCCAGTAAAATAGGACTACCTAAATTAGTCTCTAATCTATCTTCTTCACAAGCCATTGTACAGAAAACCCCATTAGTAGTCAAAGAAACTCTAAGCTGAAGTGCAATTTCTTGTACAGAAATTTTAAGTAGAATTGTTTAAAAGGGGTGGAATGGGGAACAGAGGAATTCTGGTACATTCATTAAAAGAGATTCAATAAAAAGACATATATAAAACCTTACTAAATAACTGAGATAAAGACTTATTCATTAAGAGAAAAATTTATAAAAATCTCCCACCTGTTGCATATGTCTGCTTGTTCGTTTCTGAGGCTGATAGATGAGCCATGTATATAAGATTGGGTCAATATTAACTGCTAGTCCTTGTATGCTACAAAGAAATACAGCACCTAAAAAACAAGATTTTTAAATTGTTATAATTCTTCATAAAATAATAAGCTTCATATCACTAAACACTGAGTGGTATAGCTATAATAAAAAAGACAAACAATAACAAGTGTTGGAAAGGATGTGGAGGAATTCAAACCGTCAAACATTGCCATTAGGAATGTAAAATGGTGCAGCCACTTTGGAAAATACTATGACATTTCCTCAAAATGTAAAACATATAGTTACAAGTTGACCTAGTAATTCCATTCTGAGGTAAAAAGCCAAGAGAATAGAAAGCATATGCTCACAAGAAAAACTTGTACTCAAATTTTCATATCAGAATAATTCACAGCAGCCAAAAAGAAAAACTAATACAAATGTCCAAGAATTGATGAATGAATAAACAAAATGGTTATTCCATACAATGGAAAAGTATACATCCATGAAAAGGAATAAAGTGCTGATACATACTGCAACATGGATGAACCTTGAAAACAGTATAAATATAATGTTCACTTCGTAAGTAAAATAAGCTAGTCACACAAAACCACATACTGTATGACTGCACTTATATGAAATGGCCAGTACAGGCAAACGCATAGAGACAAAAAGTACATTAGTGGTAGGGCCTTGGCAGGGCAGGGTTAGTAGGAAAAACTGCTAATAGATATGGTTTCTTTTGAGAGTGATGAAAACGTTCTGGAATTAGAAAATGGTGATAGCTGCACAAACTTGTGAATATACTAAAAACCACTAAACTTATACAATTTAAAAGAATTTTATGGAAAGTGAGCTACATCTCATTAAAAGTGTATTTATCTTTTAAAAATAATAAGCTTAACTTTTTAGACAAAGAGTGATTTCTACATTGGCCATGAGAATGGAATATTATCTCCCCTTTTTATATTATAAAACTAATTCATGATTTGAAAGGAATCATTATTATAACCATTCAATAAATCATTGTAAATTATAACTTTTAATGTTCAAAAGCAAAGAGAGAGAGAGAGACAGAGCTGCAAAGATGAAATGCAGGCAAACATTCTGACATAAAACACAATGTTGAAGTTAACAAGTTGCAGTTCCATCCTACTAGCTAATATATTTTTATCCTTCTCTGATAAAAAGTAGCTCACATGGAACTTATCTAAAGCAGAATATCCCATGCTTAATTTATGTGCAGCTTATATGTATCTGTAGTTCCACTAGAATGTATGGAACATAAGGGAAGGCATATTTGTCAGTTTTGTTACAAACTGTAGCCCCAGCATCTAGAAAAGTACCTGCCACATGGTAGGGGCTGAAAAAATGCCAAAATAAATGCTAGATGGGTTATCAGGTTAGGGTTCACCCAAATAAATGGGTTCTCATTTGTTCTATCGTGTTACAGATTATTTAAACTCAGATAATTAGTATTAACACAGAGCCCTATGAAAAATGATCCACACAGAGATGGAGATAAAATGATGGAAAAGAAGAAGTAAGAGGAAAACAGATTATTTCTTTTTTCAAGGCTTTGCACAGAATCTTCATATAAGCAAAATCTGCCATGTGTACTCCTATTCTACTCTGTAGTGATACTTCTCCCAGGGGCCCCAAATCAGTATAGTTCCCTAGACAGCATGGTAAGACAAGATAAGCAATGCCCCCTCCCATGGACAAAAACATGCTGCTGAGCAATGATTTAGTCAAGTACATGACATGTCAGAAAGAAAGATAGGGAAAAACTAAATACAATATGATTGCAAAGTGATATTTTGAATTGAAATCAAATGGAAACCCAATTTAATATATATTTTTTACTTTTATAGATTACAAACTTCTCCTAAGAACTTAAATTCTTCTATTTCTCAAATATCACTTGTATACAGAATAAAGGCATAAAAATGCTACATTACGTTAAGGGACATAAATAGGACTTTCCCAAAATTATATCCAATTTTCAAACAACCTAGCAGCTGTACTGCAGTAGAGACTATCATTTCCACAAACTAATAAAAATAAAATATTACAATATATGCAGCAAGATTTAATTTATATTGCATTCTTGTTTTTATATCGTATTCTTGTATTTATATTGTTTTAAAACAACTCATCTCTCCAAAAATGTTATTATTTAAGAGAATTTGCCTCCAAATATGAAAACTGTTTATTAAGACCTTTTGATTTTAAAACAATGAATTAAACAAGATTTAGAGAATTTAAAAGATTTAATAAAATTCAAGAATATATAATTCAATCGTAAGGGTTAAAAGATCTTTCTAAAAATGTATATACAGAAATGAAATTACAATTAGATTTTATTTACTTTCTGTCAAATAAGCCCACTGTAATATAAATAATTTGTTTTATAACTAGTATCACATAAATACCACATATAATATGTATTCTTGGCCAGGTGCAGTGGCTCACGCCTATAATCCCAGCACTTTGGGAGGCCAAGGTGAGAGGATAGCTTGAGGTCAGGAGTTTGAGACCAGCCTGGACAACATAGTGAGACCCTGACTCTATGAAAAAATTAAAAAATTAGCCAGATGTGGTGGTGCGTGCCTGTAGTACTACCCACTCAGTAGGCTGAGGCAGGAGGATCATTTGACTCCACGAGTTTGAGGCTGCAGTGAGCTATGATCGCACCACTGCACTCCAGCCTGGGTGACAAAGCAAAATCTACACAACAAAAGAAGACATTTTCATCTAGAAGACAAAAGATCCAATATAGGAGAAAAGTGATGGGAATCCCCAGGATTACAACAGTGAATCGGTGACAGGTACATGGAAAACTTAACAACAAAACACAACTATTAAATACAGGGAAAACAAATGTTATAAAGGAAGGCATACCTAATCATAGGATACAACATGACTGTACCATGAATAATGTAATGTAAATTCTGAAAGAATCAATCAATCAATCAATCAAACTTATGATATAACAATATTGGGAGTAGGGGCATACAAGAAGAATATGTGATAAAGGCTGGAGATGATGAAAGATGGCCAGTCATCATTTTCCACAGTAAAAACTCAGTAAATAATGCTATAAAATGAACAATCAAGAAAGACCAAGAACAGCTATGTTATTTAAAAATATGGAAGGAAATACCAAAATAATTAAAGATTTGAAACTAGTTGCCTCTAGAAAAGGGAACATTAAAAAAGGAGTTCTGTTGCTCTGAAGGAGAATGCAATTGCAATTCTGAAACTTGTGACAGCAGAAAAGACAGGTAAATGAGTCTTAGATTTTCTTGTGAGGATAAACCCTCTAGACACTAGCAAAAAGCAGAATAAAATTTTCGCTTTCAAAAAGTCTCCAATTCACTGTCACGTAACAGCCACAAATTATGATCAATGTTTCCCACACACAAAAAAATCAGCGACTGCTACAGAAAGCAAGCCACTGTGAGTGAGAGTCAGAAGTATTACCAAACAACACATTTAGAGCCTCAAGCACTGGAGGTATTAGAATACAGAATACAAAACAGCTATGTATAAGATGTTTAAAAAACATGGAAACATGAAGATGAACAAACAATGAAAAAGTACTAGCAAAGAGCAGACAGATTTTAAAGAAAAATAAAAATTACAGAAATGACAAATTGTTGAAGTAAAAAACTCATTATACAGGTTAAAGAGAAAATTAGATGCAGTTGAAGAGAGAATTATTGAAATGGAAGATATACAACAAGATAATTTAAAATGTTACCTTGGATTAAAAAATGAATGAAAACTATTAAAATGAAGTTAAGAGATATGGTGGTCCAAGAAAGAAGACCTAACATATGTCTCACTGAATTCCAAAGGAAGATAATAGACAATGGGGAAGAGGCAACATCATTAAAAAGATAATGACTGAGAATTTTACAGAAATGTTGAAAGATAACAAACCTAAAATCTCAGAAGCTCAATGAACCTCAAACTGCTGAATTAAAATAAACATACACTAAACAAAAAAGGAAGCTGCAAAAACACTGAAGAAAATGAGAGGATCAGAGAAGTACCCAAGATGAAAAGACTGATCACCTGATGAAAGAACTTTAAAAGGCAAATAAATTGATGACCAACTTCATAGTAAATAGTCAATGGTATTCACCATGTGATTTTACTTCAATACTTACGTATATGGTACATATTCTTTTATATGTACCTAATGTTATATTTTAAAGCTAGTAAAGGAGGAAAAAAGATATTAAATTGATTTTTTAAAATAAATAAATCAGGATAAGTTTTGTTCTCTTTAATATGCATCTAAGTACAGGCCACATATAAACAAGTTTTTTAATTATGATAAAAAATACCAAAACCCCCTATATAAATAAAATGGTTTATGAATTTAAAAGTATGCAAACTGAAAAGGAGAAAAATAAATTAAGAAATTACAGACATTCTCCATTCTGCACAAATTATTGTAAAAGTCTCTTTACGTGTGTCAAAACTAAATGTGTTCAATGAATTTTCAAAAATGTTCTCAATAAGTAATTGACACTTTTTTTTTTTTTTTTTTTTGAGACAGGGTCTCACTCTATCACCCAGGCTAGAGTGCAGTGGCATCATCATAGCTCACTGCAACATCCAACTCCTGGGCTCCAGCGATCCTCCTGCCTCTTAGCCTCCCCAGTAGCTGGGACTACAGACACGCACCACCACACCCAGCTAATTTTTCTATTTTTTGTAGAGACAGGGTCTCGCTCTTGCTCAGCCTGGTCTCAAACTCCTGGCCTTAAGCAATCCTCCTTCCTCAGCCTCCCAAAGTGCTAGGATTACAGGCATGAGCCACTGTACTTAGCCTGACAAACCTTTTTAATTGGGGTTTTTAGAGAGAGTAAAACATAACAAATATTTTCAGAAGCAAAATTAAACTTGAAAGTCTTATTTATTTTATAATTAAGAACTTAAAAAAATACCTCACCAATAACTATATAAGTTATATGATTACATTATACCAAAAGTGACTTTATAACTTACAGCCAGGCTTGAACTTTATGAATGTTAAATAGATGACAAGAGAATAACCATCAATTTGACATCAATTTAGTAGAAATATAATTTAGAGATAATGTTCTTTTAACCTTAAAGAGATATTTTCATCCTATACTCAATTCACGAGACATAGCCTTTAAAAATAACACACAAGTTCTGACATACAAGTGTGTGGGTAGTTTGATACCAAGTTGACACAGAATAGATCCCCCATAAATCACTAAAATTTGTCAAAATATTATTCTGTTCAATTTTAGCCTGGGAGAATGCCTATTTTAAAAAAAGTGTGGTTTACTTCTCTGCTTACTGCCAAAATAGCTCACTTATCCACATTCCACTCAGGATTCACCAATTAGTTAAACCAGGGCACCACTGTAATTTGCAGTTACATCCTAAGCTGAAGAATGAGAGCTGAAATAAGAGTTAGAGACTAAAGTTACACAGCACTAAGGTTAAACATACACGCTTCTTGTCAGCTACAGAACCTTATCAGCCAATGAGATTGTCTTACAAAATATCAAGTTATATAAGGGAAAAATCATTCTGTGTTTTACCCTAAACCAATGAATGAGACCTAAAACACAAACATATTAATTTACATCTAATTTAAATGGCTAAAACACACTATTTTTCTATTCAGCTATAGTAAGGTAAGAACCTTTTAGATCTGTATTAACTCTCAAGAAATTATTTCCTACTCTTACTTTTAAGAGTAATTTCAATAATTTTGGCTAAACCATTAAGTAAAAAACAATAAAAGAAGGAAGAATCAATACTTCAAAAACAGAGGTAAGGAATAAAGACAAGACAGTAATCAGAGGCTAGAAATGGCAGAGCAGAGATGAGCTGCCAACTACTGTCAACTTTATCCAAAGGAATTGTGAAATTTAGTATAAATGAATTGTAACATTTGTAGGTATGTGTGTATAGTAGCTCATGTTACTTAATTAACAATTACTTCCCCCTCTTGTAGGATGTAGAAAAATCACAAGATAATTCTATCCCACTGTAACAAGAACAAGCTATGTAAACCTATCAAAGCTTTTCAACACTCATCAGAGAGCACAGTTCCCAAAGAAACCCAATGAACAAAAATCATAAAATTCAAAAGGCCTCTCATAGGAGAGAAGGAATGAATAGTAGCTTTCATTCTTGGCACAGTAGCATGAGGAGAAGAAATCTGATAAAAAGGAAACTGCAGAGAGGTGGCAGGGTGGGACGGGGGTAGATAATGGGAGGTTGCTTGGTGGGCACAATGTGCATTGATCCAGTGATGTATGCACTGAAGGCCTTGACTTCACCACAATGCAATGTATCAATGTAGTAAAATTGTACTTGTACCCCACGAATACATACAAATTAAAAAATTTTTAACTGTAAGAAACTTTTTTTAAAACAAAACAACTGCACTTTAAACAAATGTTTAAAGACCCAGTTGGGATTTGGCATGATAGTTTAGAATCACTGAGAACCCTAGACATAAGGGGATTCCATCCACCTGTCATCTCTTTTCCACAGGTGTCTACCAGTTGCTTTTACCATAGGTTCCATTATTGTTTTGCACACAATGGTTGACATTCTATAAAAAAACTACTATGAAATATAAAATAAAACAAGAAGAAATTGTTCATTATAAAAAGAAGAAGCAATACACTAGCCCCACAGGTGACCCAGATATTGGAATTATCAAACAGGGACTTTAAAACAACTCTGATAAATGTGTTAAAGAAAGCAATGATAAAGGTAGACAACATGCATGAGCTGAAGGGGAATTTCAGCAGAAAGATAGAAACTATAAAAAGAGCTAAGTGGAAATATTAGAATTTTTAAAATACAGTATTAGAGGTGAAAAATTATGTCCAAAACTGATGAATGATACTGAGACTAAAAAAGCTCAGCAAACCCCAAGAAGAATAAATAAAAAGAAACCAGATCTAGATACATCATGACCAAACTGCAGAAAACAAAAGAGAGAAAAAATTTTAAAATCACCCAGAGAAAAAAAGACACAATACATATAAAGGAATCAAGCTTAGGACTTCTAAACTATAAAAGATACCCTAACCAGAATTAAATGCAAAAGTCAGACTAGAACAAAATATTAGAAAAAATACATAACAAAGATAATATTCATGATATACGAAGATCTCCTAAAAATCACTAAGAAAAAAAGACATATAACAAAATAGACAAATATAAATAGGCAAATATTAATAACAGAATAAATATAATCAGCCTTCACTAAAGCTCAATATCAGTAATAGCTAAATAAATTCAAGGTGGAAAAATAATTTTTTTTCTGTCACTGATAAAGGTATGGAGGATAAAACACTCTCATGATGTGCTGAAAGAAATGAAAACTGGCACTTTTTGAAGGCCATTTTGGAATTACCTATTAAAATTTTAAATGTATATACTCACCGAACCAGCAATTTTAGTCTAGGATTCCTGCAAAAACACTTATAGATACTCTCAAAGGTATATGTTCAAACATGTTCATATGTAGTATTATTTGCAATAAGCAAATATATAAATAATATTAATTTCTATAGTCAACTTATGATTATTTAATGGAACACCATTCAGCCATTAAATGATAAAGTAGAGCTATACATAATGACACAAAAATAAATGCAGAATATAGTATATTAAGTGAAACAAGGAAAATGCAGACACAAATGTATTACACAGAAAATTCAGGTATTACATATATAAGTATATTTAAGCATAAAATATGTTCATATACAGGTATATTTAAACATAAAGTAGTAATATGTCTGAGTATATGTTGGTGAATATACAAATGATATACTACAGAAAAAGATCTGCAAGTATAGGAGCCATGCTGTACACAAACCAAGGAAAAACAATAAATATATCACTTTAAGATTTTAAAATAATACATTACTATGTTATTTATATTCTAAAACCAGGAAGCAACATTAGCATTTTTCCTTATAATTCTGAATTTAAATGAAAACTTCAGTTAATACAAGAAACAAAAGGAAAACTTGATTCACCACAAGTAAAAACAATTTAGAAAATTATCAGTTCTCATAGAAGTCTATTCTATTTTCAATTTGTCTTTTTTTTTTTTCAGGATTTTTTCATTATTCAGTAACCCCATTCCAGTGATCCTGTGCCAAACCAGTATAAATAAATATAAGATTCCATAACTAAAAAAATGATTTTTAAAACCAGTTCCTCAGTTTAAACTCAATCCAGTTTTAGAAGAAAATACAATCAAAATATAGATTATAAATCAACATATAATCATTATGAAGTTTATTACCAATGGACTCATACTCCTCAGCAAAATCTTTTCTATTGTCCAATATTATGATAGTTTTATTAATTTCAAATATTTCTGCATCTCTTTTATGGATAGGGCCAAAACTCCAACATATATCTTAATTATATTAGCATATCTTAAATAATTCAAGACTGTGAGCATTGTAAAGACACTGTAAACATTATGAAAGTATTACATTCTAAATTAACGATTCTTAAAATATGAATTGGTATACAACAACTTGGATAGACCAGTATCTAGTTTGATTCAAGTGTTTTAATGTCAATACTGACAATCTCTGATCAAGCTTAATTCTAAATACTTAATTTATATCATATTCATTTAGCATTTTAATCTTGCTGACTGTATGAAATTATGCACATCTGGCTTAAATTTTAAGCACACAAAGTGAAGATCATATGTGTATATTTTTTATAGATTCTACAGAAAACCTAATAAGTGTTTTTTATTATAATGATTCTAAAAATGAACTGGAATAAGAATCTTCAGAGTCATCCACACTTGAAGGTGTCCATAGCTTTTAAAATTTCATTTCATAGAAAAGACACCTGCACCTGTATGTTTATTGCAGCACAATTCACCATTGCAAACATATGGAACCAACCTAAGTGCCCACCAACTGATGAGTGAATAAAGACAATGTGGTGTACATACACCATGGAGTACTACTCACCCATCAAAAAGAATGAAATAATGTCTTTTGAAGCAACTTGGATGGAATTGGAGGTCATTATTCCAAATGAAGAAACCCAGAACAAAAAACCAAATACCACACGCTCTCATTTATAAGTGGGAGCTAAGCAATGGGTGTGCATGGTCATACAAAGTAACTTAACGGACAGCGGAGACTCAGAAGGGGGAGGGTTAAAAGGAGTGCAGAATGAAAAATTACCTATTAGGTACAGTGTACACTACAGGTATATTAAAAGCCTAGACTTCTCCACTGTGCAATTCATCCATGTAAGAAAAAACCACTTGTATCCCCTAAATCTATTTAAATAAAAAATAAATAAATAAAGTGATAATTAGTATAGAGTTGGGTGTCTTTTTCCCTGTGGGAGAAAAATTCTTTAACGGCATGAAGTAGAGCAGAGTGTGGGTGGCCTTAACAAGGAGGTAAGGAAGCTTATGTAAGATGCATTATGACATCACCAGGGTAAGAGGAAACTCATTCCTGTGTGGGTGCTATACCAATCATTAAATTTCAGGCTTACGTGAAATAAAATGAAAAGCCATGAGGATTTCAAATGGTTCTAGCATAAAGACAAATATTTAAGGTGATGGATATCCCAAGTACACAGATTTGATCATTACAAATTATATGAATGTATTAAATTATCACATGTACCTTGAAATTATGTACTTCTATTATATACCAATAAAAAATTAAATAAATTAAAAAATAAAATTTCATGTACCAATAAAGTTTGGAAATGACTCTTTCAAAATTATTACAATATTCAAAAGACTAGGAGATACAGTATATATTATGGTTTAATTATGAAATCCTTCATACTAAAATTTTTGATTAATAATGAACCTTCACTTTGAAATTAAAAGCAATGCTTTTTTGACCAAGACCACATAAGTATGTATTTTCTGATACCTAATATCACTGGCTGTCATTTCATCTAAGATCTAGTGGCATAAAACATAGGATTTCTAGCATTCTTATCCAGGATGCTATACTCCATTCCATTAGTCATCCTTTTCCAGACAAGTTATTTCTTTTAATCTCTCAGAAATTAAGGCTGTTTTTTAAATAAAAGAACTCTAAGATCACTATATTCAAAACATAAACAAAAACATTATCAAAAATTGCTTTCCTGCATGTATCAAAACCAAACAAACAAAAATTCCAATATTTATATTGGTCAGAAAATAACCTGAAACTAAAATAATCTTCCCCCTAATTTGGCTTGCCTTTGGGGGAATAAATCTGACGGTTGAGGGGAAAAAAGAAAAATCTGCATGTTTAATTTAGCCTACCTAGTGTTCTCCATAAGCAGTTACTAGAACACTTGATGGTAATCTAGATTATTATTTTATTTACACCACACGGAACACTGTACCGAACAGCAAGACTCTGAAACATACTCATACTTTTTTAATTCTACCTGACAATGGTTCCAGTTTTTAAATCTTCCGTCTGTAACACAGCCAGAAAACACTAAAGATACAACCAAATTTGAAGAGTAGGCAACAGTAAGTCTTACAGAGAGTTCTCCAGGTTACCAAGCTCAACATGGGTGTAAGGATTAGTTGCCAAAGTTAGAGGTTTTAAAATTCAAAGAGTCTGGTTTCTGAAAAGCATTCCAGTATTAAATTGAATTCCTGGTTGCAACCATTAAAAGAGTTAAGAAGTCATCACCATTTCTGGAGTTTAAATTGGATTAACATCTCCTGGAATATCAAAGACTAACTTGGAGCAAGTTTACAAAATACAGAATACAGGCAAATCAATGAATTATTGCTATAGCTATTAAAACCAATTAACAAAAAGCACATTAATTTCTTACTAACCCATTATTTTAAAAATTAACAATTGAGCTTTTGAGTGACACATGATTAAAAACTATTTCAAAGCTTGTCAAATTTATTTAATTCAAAACGCTTAGACATACCATTTTTAAAGGTTAAGTCCAAATACTGGCAAGGGTGTGCTACAACTGACAGTGTAATTCAGGGTTCAGCCCACAGACCACATACCAGCTACCTGTTTTTGTAAATAAAGTTTATTGGAACACAACCACACCTATTTATTTACATATTGTCTATGGCTGCTTTTGCACTAAAACAACAGAACTGAGTAGTTGCAAATATTATATGGCCCATGATTCTAGTATTTACTGTCTGGCCCCTTAAGAAAAAGTTTGCTGACCCATGGCAACACATTGCTGGTAGAAGTTTAAATTAACATAACAGTTTTGGATATGAATTTGGCAATAAAGTTAATAGCTTTTGACTAATTCCATTTCCAGAAATCTATGCTATAGAAATACAGGAACTGCTTAATATTTAAGAATTCACATAGACTTATTTATAATAGAAAACATCTGAAACAATTTAAATGTCCAAAGAGGACTAGTTAAACAAACTGGGGTTTTAGCCAAGTGACAAAATAGTATGTGGTCTTTAAAAGATAGTTGTGAAGACTATGTGATAACAAGAAAATTCTCGACATAGAGATTTTAAATACAATTTACTAGAACAAGGTAAAATAAGTATCAGCAGGAAAAAAAAACCTAGAAGGGTATGTGTAAAAAGCCAATTTAAGTAGTCTTTAATTTTGGTGGTAAGTTATTTTTCTTCTGCTGTCTATATTTTTTAATTTTCCAAATTCTATTTATTAAAAATATAATTACTTTTATAATAAAAACTTAACTAAGTATATGTAAACATGTAAAGATTTTACACATCTAGGTGATAAATACATTTACTCCTCTGCATAAACATTATTTTGCCAATCCCCTTTAAATTAAATCTAAACTCTTACCAGACCTACAAAGCTGTACACAATCTCTCACCTCTATGCAGTCTCATCCCATGCCACTCTCTCCTTACTGACTACACTCCACCTACCCTCAACATCTCAAATTGTTTGCTATTCCTTCAGTTTAGATCACTACTCTGTTATCTCCTCAGAGAGACCTGTCTCTTTCCACCCTATCAAATTAAGTTTTACTATTCTATTTTACATCACAGTATCTTCTTTGTTATTACTGAACATTTATAATTACATAATTTTTTGCTTACTCACTACCTCCTCAGATGAAATGTAAGTTTATGAGATCAGGAACTGACCATCTCTACTGTTCACACTATGTCCAATGCCAAGCAGTGTTAGGCAAATAGAAAATACTAAATTTGATGAATGAATGTATGGATACATAATTACCTCTATCTTTAATCTTCTAAACACTTATTACAAAGCATAACTTCATTTCATCCAGAAGCAATTATTTGAAAATTGTCTTCAAATCAAAGAATACTCCAAATACTACTCAATGTAAGACACACTTTGATTAGTAATAACAGGTAAATCTGTTTCCTGGCCTGATTTCCAATATTCCAAGGTAATACTATTTCATGTATGCTGTTCATTTCAGCCTTTTATCTGGTTGTCTAAGTAATGTAGAATCACTGGAGACATTTTAGAAGCAACAAAAAACTAGAAGAAAATTTTTTATAATCAATATTAACGTTTTTCTGTAGATGATACTCCTATTATTTGAGGACTTCAAACTCTTATTTCAACAAACATGTCTACCTTGTAGCCACATGAAGCTGGTATCCCCAACAAATATATTTTCTAAAAATATAACTGACATCACATTCTACATAGACTTTTGCTGTAATCTTTTATGATGAGCTTTTTCCTGTGTCATTTTAGTAGATAGCTACTGTTTTTTATTCTCTGCCATTCCTTTCCCCTTATTCCAAACATTCCTAATTCTCCAGCTGACCCTAAATTGTTTCTTATCCCAATTCTATGTGGGTTTCTAGCAACTGCATACAGGACAACCTAACACAACCTAGACTGGTACCCACCTACCATGCCTCTCATCTCCAGACTTGGGGCTCCCCACTTGACTTCTGAGATGTGGGACAGTGCAGTCTCTCATGCAATACCCACAAATACATGTGCAAGCTGGAAAAGCAGCAAAGTTAGCACCTCGAGGAGTGGAAACTTGAACAATGGAATATGGGAGCCAGTGGAAAAAATCTCAAAACTGTCCTGAGAAGTAGTAGCAGCAAAACTAGATGATACATCCCCATATAACTCTCTTTCTTTTCTTGATTTATACCCTTATTCTTGGGACTGTGCTCCCTAATAATAGCACGTAATCCCGCGAAAATATATGTGATTGCAAGGAAAAAACTGCTTTCTGAGGAACCCAAGGCACTCTTTTATGGCTTCTAGTAAAAGCACTCCAGTTTCCCTATGGGGAATTATCACACTCCCTCCTTCAAAATCACATACAGTTTATTGGGATTATCAATGAAGGTACTCTATATCCCCCTGCCCAAGGGATATGCATGTGTCTGAAACCAGGTATCATAAACTGATCTTAATTGCCTATTTAAATCTATGTCTACTTCATTTTACCTCATGCATATAATTTGGTAAACATAATCCTCTTCCTTCCCTCCCTCCTTTTCTTTCATTCCTTAATTACACCATTTATAGACCTAATATGTTCAAATTATTGTGCTAGCTACTCAAGGTTCAAATATAAATTTTAAAAAATGGCATTCGCAAGGAATCTTGTGGAAATGGGGGAGGTGGGAAAGAGGGAGAATAATAATTATAAAAGAAGGGAAGAGGTATAGTTGTGGAACTGTGCAAAGGGTAGGAATACATAACTCACAATGAAGGGAAAAGCTACACAGTACAAGTGATTTCTCAGTGGAGTCCTAAGAAGGAGAAGGATTCTGACAACCGTACAAGAAACAGGAAAGGATGTTCCAATAAAAGACACCAGTTTGTACAAAAATATGGAGATAAGGAAGAGTATGATATGTTCAGGAACATATGAGTAATTTAAAAAGGCTGGAGCTGAAAACTTGTGGAGCATATGGCTAGATAAGGAATGCTCACTCTATAGAGTTAAACTTTTTTTCCGGAGGTCTTAAATACAACTGAGGACTTTCAAGCTGGAGAAAAATGACATGTCAAATGTGCATTTCAGGAAGAACAAAACGAATACAATATGTACTATGGATTAGGGGTTAGGGGGGCAAAATAGGTAAACAACACTATTTAGTTCCACTTCTTTTTAAATTAACGCAAGCATTCAGGACAAAAACCACAAAGTTCTAACCTGAGACAGTAAAAGTCAAATTGAAAAAGAGTGGCAGTCAGATTTCTAGAATATTTTATTGGAAAGGTAGAAATAAGGTTTTATAACTAAATAGATATAAAAAATAGGAAGTAATGGTTTGAGCCACTGAGAGGATACAGTGGTAAAATTATTTATGAAATAGACAAAAAAAAAATGAATTTGAAGAGAAAGATGAAGACAGTAACTTGGGAAATTGGAGATTAGGGATGTTTATGAGACACCCAGGTAAAGATATTTAGAAGCAGCCAAAATATATAAGCTAACATTTTTTGTCAGACTCCTGGATCTAGAACTGCAATGGAACTACAGGGAAGAAAGAGGTTATGTTAATCAAATACCACCACAAGGTAAAATAAAAATAGACACAAACGTAAAATAACACAATACTGTACAAGTACAGCTAAAACTGACCAAGGAAAAAAATAACAAAAGGACCGTGTTCATTGAGGAAATGAAATGGTTATGGACAGAAGAAAAGAAAAGAGAAATTGAAAGGGAAATGAAGGAATGGTCAGAGGGAAAGAATCAAGATACAAAAGAATCAAGACATATCATCTCTCTCTTTCTTCAGCATTTTAAAGAGAATGGTCCAAAGCACCAAATGCTGATCAAATCAGGCTTTTAAAAACATTTGATTTTACAAACATAAAAATAGTGTTCTTACTCAGGTTTTATTTCTCCGGGTTCTCTTTGCTCTAATTAGCTTCATTGTTCCCAGGTGAGCTCTTATAAACAGTGGCAAATGGCTACAATAGGCTCAAGATTATAACCTACTCACTTGGAACCACAAGGGTAGTTTCCCTTTCTCAATAATTAACAATAGTCTTGGAGTTAAATCTCCTTGGACTGGCATGGTTCATATGATCATACCTTAACCAATCACTTCAAAAAAGGAATAAAATGTGATTTCCCAAGCACAGGTCACATGTCCAACCCTAGAACTACCCTGTGAAATCAATCTCACTTTAACCTTCCCGTTTAGAGCCATTATCAGATAGGGAGGAAATGGATGCTGAACAGGCAAAAACAAAAGAAGCATCACATTTCACACCTAGGAGTCAGTACAGTAACTGACCATAATATAGTGATTTTTTAATTTGATAACTTTTTAGCTTAATATAATTTGAAACTTAAAAGTTGCAAAAATACCAGGAACTCCAAAATACAGTTCAACCAAATATCCCAATTGTTTAAATTTAGACCCAATTAGACACGTGTGTGCGTATGTGTGTATATGTGTATAATCATTCACCAATCCATTTAAGAGTGAATTGGAGACATGATGCCCATTTACCCCTAAATATGTCACTGTGTATTTACTAAAAACAAGGACATGCTCTTATATAAATGTTGCATTTTTGAACACATGTTGTTGTTAATACCCTTTTGTGAACAGTTTTAAAATCTTTCCTAATATTGAAAGCTCCTTTTTTCTTTAAAAAAAAGGTCTGTATCACAAAGTCTGTTAATATTCCTGGAAAGAAGAGATTTCCATTACAAATAAAGAGAAAATGCAACATCACTAAAACAAAGTAAGTACTCCTCGGTCCATTTCTTTTAAAACATGTGATTTTCATTATTAAGAATTTTTCAGTTCTTGCCAGTAGCCATAAAAGAGATTCAAATTTCATTTAGAAAGAGCCCTACTCCCAGGTGAATAATAATCAATGTCCACAACCCCTAACAAAGTAGACCAATTGATTATACCTCCTCCCACCCACCCACCTAGAGTCTGCCAAGTCCAGCCAGTAGCAGGCCAAAGCACAAATATTTAATCTCCAAGATGGTGACAGTTTGTGGACAGATGAGATGAATTCTTCACAGGAATCTCAGCAGGGTTAATCTGAATTTGGCATACTCTGGGCTTCATTTCCTCCATTTTAAAAATGAAAGGGTTCCACACTGGGCCAAGACAGATTAACAAGACCATATTTACTCTCCCATGTGAAACAATCAAAATACTGGAAAATAGCATACAAAACAAAGCTATGCAAGAACCTGGGAATCAGGCAACAATGGACTATGGACCCTGACATACGACAAACAAATGAGGTAAGCCCTACAACTGTCCTATCTTATTGCCTTAAGAAAACTTCCAGGATATGGTGCAGAGAGAGGAACCCACCTGAAACCTGGTGGACTCTCCAAGTAGAGGAGACAGAGCTGAGAGTGTAAGAGACTGGGATGGCTAGAATTCTCAGGAAAGAGCACCAAAGGGGAGAGACGTATATACATAGAGAACTCCATAGATCTTCAAAGCATCTCCCTCAAGTATTCAACAGAGGGAGGAAAAAGGAACAGATACACAAATAGCCAAGAAGCACATGAAAAACTGCTCAAGATCATTAGTCATTATGAAAATGCAAATCAAAACCTCAATGAGGTAACATATCACACCCCTTAGGATGGCTATATTAACAAAAAAACAAAACATAAAATAACAAGTGTTGGCAAGGACGTGGAAAAATAGGAACCCACATGCATTGCTGTTAGGAATACAAATGGTTTAGCTACTGTAGAAAAAAGTTTGGTGGTTCCACAAGAAGTTAAACATAGTCTTATTATATGACCCAGAAATTCCATTCCTGGTATATACCCAAAAGAATTGAAAACAGGTACTCATATACACATGTTCACAGCAGCACTATTCACAAAAAACAAAAGGTAGGAACAGCTTAAATATCCATGATGAGTGAATGGATAAAGAAATTGTGGTATATACAATCAATGAAATATTATTTGGCCACAAAAAGGAATGAAGTACTTACACATGCCATAACAGGAATGAACTTTGATAAGTCTATGCTAAATGAAAGAATCCAGACAAAGAAAGGTCACATGATGTATGATTCCATTTATATGAAATATTGAGAATAGGTGAATCCATAGAGACAGAACACAGATTGGTGGTTGTCAGGGGCTAAGAGGATGGGGAGCAATTACTTAATGGGTATGGGGTTTCTTTTAGGGGTGAAGAAAATGTTTTGGAACTAGATAGAGTTGATAACTGTGTAACATTTTGAATGTACTAAATGCCACTGAATTGTTTAAATGTTCAAATGATTACTTTTGTATTATATCTCTATAATATATTAATTTTATATTATATCTATATATAATATATATTATATCTATATGTTCAGCTCAACTTTTTAAAGAGGTTTAAAAAATACCATTTACAACGTCAAAAATACAAAATACTGAGGAATAAATCTGACTAAAGATGTGCAAGACCTGTATGCCATAACTATAAAATATTGCTATTAGCAATGAAAGAAGACTTAGATATACCATGTTCATGTGTCAGAAGAGTCAATATTGTTAATATGTGAATTCTCCAAAAATTGATCTACAGAGCCAAAAAAAAAAAAAATCCAATCAAAATCCCAGAAGACTTTCCTCTTGTAGAAAATGACAAGCAGATTCTAAAATTCACTTGGAAATGCAAAAGACCAAGAATAGCCAAAGCAACTTTAAAGAAGAACAAAGTTGGAGGACTAATGCTACCAATTTGAAACCTTATTGTAAAACTAAAACTATCAAGTCCCATGTATTTATTTTTGTTGCTGCTGTGATTGCTTTGGGGGTCTTCTTCATAAATTCTTTGCCTAGGCCAATGTCCATAAGAGTTTTTCCAACGTTTTCTTCAAGAATTCTTATGGTTTCATGTCTTAGGTTTAGGTCTGTTATCCATTGTGAATTGATTTTTGTGAGAGGTGAGAGGTGTGGGTCCACTTTCAGTCTTCTACATATGGCCATCCAGTTTTCCCGGCACCATTTGTTGAATAGGGAATCTTTTCCCCAGTGTATATTTTTCTGGAATTTGTCAAAGATCAGGTGACTGTATGAGGTTGGTTTTATATTTGGGTTCTCAGTCCTGTTCCAAGAAAAGCTTCTGCACAGCCAAGGAAACTATCACTAGAGTGAACAGACAACCTACAGAATGGGAGAAAATATTTGCATGCTACACCTCTGATAAAGGGCTGATAACCAGAATCTATACAGAACTTAGGAAAAACAACAAGAAAAAATCAAACAACCCTATTAAAAAATGGGCAAAGGACATAAACAGAAACTTTTCCAAAGAAGACAGAATAATGGCCAGCAAACATATAAAAAAGTGCTCAACTTCTCTAATCATCAGGGAAATGCAAATCAAAACCACAATGAGATATCACTTAACTCCAGTGAGATTGGCTCATATCAAAAAATCCCCAAATAACAAATGTTGGCGGGGATGTGGACAGATAGGAACACTCATACACTGCTGGTGGGACTGCAAATTAGTACAACCTCTATGGAAAAGAATATGGAGATATCTCAAAGAATTAAAAGTAGAATTACCATTTGACCCAGCAATCCCACTACTGGGTATTTATCCAAAAGAAAAAAAGACATTTTATAATAAAGACATCTGCTCTCGAATGTTCGTAGCAGCACAATTCACAATTGCAAAGTTGTGGAAACAACCCAGGTGCCCATCAATACACGAGTGGATCAATAAAATGTGGTATATGTATACCATGGAGTATTACTCAGCAATAAGGAACAACAGTAAATTAACACATCTGGTATTATCCTGGTTGGAGCTAGAACCCATTCTTCGAAGCGAAGTGTCACAGGATTGGAAAAACAAGCATCACTGGTACTCACCATCAAACTGGTACTAACTGATGAACACTTACATCACACAGGGCAAGAACATTCATCTGAGGGCGGGCGGGCGGGAGGGGGGTGGAAGGGATGGGAAAAACTCTCACTGAATGGATGTGGGGAGCACAGTTTGGGAGATGACCACGATTGTGGCTCTGACACGGGCAGAACAGGGGCAATAGTGTATGGCCAAAGTGTTGTTCCCCCATGATATTCTGAAAATAAAAAAATAAATTAAAAAAAAAAACAAAAAAAACCTAAAACTATCAAGAGAGTGTGGTATTGACAAGAAGAAAAAGAGAAAGTATTTTCCACAAAAGTGCAAAGAAATTCAGTGAAGAAAGAATAGTCCTTTCCACAAATGATACTGGAACAATTAGAAATCCATATAAAAAGAAAAAAAAGAACTTCATACCTCATACTACATATGAAATTTCACTTAAAATGGATTATAGATCTAAATGTAAAACCTGAAACTATTAAACTTCAAGAAGAATACATAGGAGAAAATCTTTATGACCTTGAATTAGGCAAAGATTTCTCAGATATTACAACAATAGCATGATCAATAAAAGAAAAATTATAAGTTGGACTTTTATTAATATTAAAACTTTTTGCACTTATATACTCTTAAGAGAATGAGAAAATAAACAAAAAACTAAGAGAAAATATCTGCAAATCATATGTCAGATAAAGGATATGTATCTAAAATCATTTTTAAAGATTTCTCAAGACCAAATAAGAAAACCAACAACTAAATTTTGAAAAGACATTCGAACAACAATTATCAAAGAAGACAGAAGGATGGCAAATAGGCACAAGTGAAAATGCTCATCATCATTAGGATAATAATAAATGAAAATCACAATGAGATATCACTACACACCAATAGAATGGCTAAAATTAAATAGACTAAGCATATCAAGTGTATGTGGAGGAGGTAGAAGTCCTATACACTGCTGGCGGAAATGTATTATGATAAATCAGTTTGGAAAATAGTTTGGAAACTTCTTAAAAAATGTACACTTACAGTATGATTCAACCATTCTATTCCTAGGTATTTACCCAAGAGAAATGAAGGCACATGTCCATAAAAAGACATTCATGCAAATGTTCACAGTAGCTTTATTTGCAACAGCCATGTTTTGGAAACCAACCAAATGGTCATCAACAGACGAATGGATAAACAAATTGTGGTATATCTATACAATATGATATTACACAGCAGTACAAAGGAATAAACAATGTAAACATATTTCAAAACAATATGTTGTACATAATAATTATATATAATTTTTATTTGTCAATTTAAAAAGTACATATGGGTTGCATTGTATTTCTACTGCACAGTGCTGCTTTGAAGTCCTAAACCAGCACTTAGTAAGGATCATTTTTAATCCAAACCAAAAAAATTATGTCATGTATTATAAATTTTCAAGTTATATGTAGAATTAAAAAAAGGAACGAAGTAGGAATTACAAAGGGGCACAAGGAAACTACTGGGGCTGATGGATATGTTTGCTATCTTGATTTGTGCTAATAGTTTCACAGATATATACGCTGCTATGGTTTGAATGTGTCCCCTCCAAAATTCATATTGAAACTCAATCCCCATTGAGGTAATATTAAGAGTTGGGGCCTTTTGAAAAGTGATTAAGTCATGAGAGCTCCACCCTCGTGAATACATTAGTGCCTTAAAAGAGGGCTTGAGGTTTAAGGGAGCCCTCTCTTACCCTTTTGCCTTCCACCATGTGAGGACACAGTGTTCCTCCCTTCCAGAGGATGCAGCCACAATGAACCATCTTGGGAGAAGAGAGCTGCCCTTACCAGACACCAATCCTGTCAGTGCCTTGATCTTGGATTTCTCAGCCTCCACACTGTGAGAAATAAATTTCTGTTCTTCATAAATTACCCAGTCTTAGGTATTTTTATAGCAACAAAAATGGACTAATTCACATATATATGTGTGTGTGTGTGTGTATATATATATGAATTTATCTAATTTTACACTTTAATATATGTAGTTAATTGTATGTCAGTTATACCTCAATAGAGTCTTTTCTCTTAAGGGAAGTAAATAGCAAGTATTAAAAAAAAAAAAAAAGAGACAAAGGAATTCCTAAATTAGACTGAGAGCCACACAATAATATTATGTTGGCATCATGTTGCTCATCACCAGACATACAATCTAAATATGTCTGAGGCTGAGATAAGAAGCTCACCTGGACTTTAAGGGGAGTGCTAGAGAGTATAAAAATGTGAGGTTGAAGAGGTTATAGAACTAGTAAGGGAGCTCATATGCTAAGTACCAAGAATATAGTAAGAGACACTGAGAAGCAACCCTGAGTAATGACAAGAAACATCAATTCCAGGATGTTAACAGGTGCTACCTTAGTACAGGGATAAAAACAAATGTGTCTTAGAAAACAATGGGTGAAAGTTAAAGTGATTTCTTTATTGTAGGATTTCTCAGTATCTTTAAAATATCAATGTACACTGCAATTGCTACAGATTGCAACCCTTCCTAAATTTATTGGATTCTCTAACCCTTATTTCAGGGAGCATCTTGTTCTGTAATCATAAGAATCTGGGTTCATATTTCAAGGTAATTATTTCCTGGATATGTTAAGTCTGAGTTTTCTTGGTAACAGAATAGGGATAAGAATACTTGCAAAGTTCTTAAGAGTACGGGAGCTAATATATAATGCATCTAACATAGAGTAGAAGTGAAAAAATATCTGTGCTTATCATTAACAGAATAGTATATGATAATACTTGCATAGCAATATGCAGTAATCAAAAGTTGTGTATGTATATTCACATTTTAGCTTTCAACAATCCTTTGAGATACCTAGGATAAGTACTATTTACTGCATTTTCCTTCTGATGAAACAAGTTTACAGAAGTTGTGATTTGTCCAAGGACACAATATTATTAAGTTGCTGGGTCAAGACCCCTACTCAAATATTCTGACTTAAATCCTATGCTTATTTATCAAACTCTTAGCTTGTACCTACTGTGAACCAAGCATGCCAGTAGATGTTGGAAACATAGAGATCAATAAAACAGTCCTTTAAAGAAGTAGAGTAGAGGAGCAGACAAATAGAATAATCATGAAAGGATCATTTTTCTAACTTCTAAAGAATGAAGAATAAACTAACCAGTCTTACCAACATTTCAAATACTCAGTTACATAATTATATCTTCATTTTATAATTACTGCATGTACAATATATTGGAACAAATGAAAACCAGAGAATCAGTAAGAAGAGAAAGGAAGAAATCAATATTATAGTATGCCAAAAGTATAAGGGATATCATATATGATGGGATAAGAGTACACCTTAGTGTAGTAAACATAAGAACAGTAATTACCATCTTTTGAGTGACCACTGGAGTTATACACTGTGGGATTCCCTTTAGAAATGTTACAGTGATGGTATAGAAATTGAAAGTAATTCTTGATATACTACGAAGGCAAAAGTGACAGAATCTGGCAATTCATTTTATAAAGAGAGTAAAGAAAATATAATCACATTTATCCTGAGTTTTGACAACAAAAAACTAAAATAGTAATAAAAGCAGGGGGTGGGGAAGATAATCTACCATCACAGAGACAGAAGCTAAGAAAAATAAAGTTGCTAAAAAGTTGGATAATAGAAAGGCAATTTAAAGGGACAAATCTTGCAAGTGGTTAACATGAATTTGGCCACTCTGATACCTTCAGCAATATTTTCTCACTTTTGGAGATTAAATCCATTCACAAAATGACAATAATTTAATAAAGGGCAAATTTCCTAATAAAACAATATATGCAAGGATGATTAATGGATGATATCATTTGTGAAAGGTTGATGCTGAATGGCATAGTCACATGATGTCCAAGTAGCGTAACATTACCTGCAAATTTCAAGGCAAAAAAATTAAAACTGTAACATTACAATGTATTCTTATCTCAGTAATCAATTGCAGTATCATGAATAAACGAATAACCAAACATGCGTCTTCTGATGTGATACAATATGAAGTACACAACATAACCTTCAGAGTATTCTTATAAAAAAGTTTAACTTGAATGTAATCCTGCCTTTAAACCTAACTTCCAGTTTATAGGAAATACAAGGCATAGGGGAATAAGTTAAATGATATCATGTGAATAAAATTATACAAGTCCAAAAGGTGAAAGTCCAGAAATTCTATAAAGTTCTATTGACTTATCACTCCAGCAAATCAATGCCATGGGGATAAATGGGGTAGGGAAAATCTAGAGTACAAGAGGCTTAAGAAAATTAAAAATCAAATGAAAGGGATGAACCCTGATTCCTTAATTGGATCTTGATTTCAACAAATTGGCTATAAATGACATTTTGGGGACAATTGGACAAATTTGAATATGGATAGGTATGAGATGATACAGTGAATCACTGTTAATTGTGTTAAGTGAAATAACAGAATTGTGATTGTGTCTAATAAAAGGGAATTATGAGTTGGGAAATGTCATATTTTATACAATATGCATACTCAAGTATATAGGGTTGAAATATCATAATGTATATAATTTCCTTTAAAACATCTAAGCAAAAATAAACTGATGAAACACATGGCAAAATGTTAACTGTTCAATGTTAAGAGAAGGGTATATAGGTGTTCATTGTACTAATCTGTATTTTCTGTTTAAAATTTTTCTTAGTTAAAAACTTTCTTTAAAAAGGAAGTCAACGAATATAATGATTGGATACAATATATAAAATTATTATCTTTCCAAGCTGTATCTAAGAGCACTGGAACCTGAAGTGGCTCTCTCTCTGATGTGATGTACCACAGTTAAAAATGACTTCTATTGGAGATGTAGTTCATTCATGAATCTTGAATTTAAATTTCTCTATTCAAGCAAAGACAAAAGAATTACATTTTATGTAAGTGTTCCCTAAAGAAGAAATGATTTAGATGAAATACTTAGGCTTTATCATTCTGACTCTGACATGGAAACATGGCAATACTTGGAGGCAGAATAAGTACATACTTACATCACTTTCCAATTAAATCATCATTAGCTAATAATTGAACTTCAGATTTTATGTCCATATCCCCTATACTGGTGGAACTAAAAATTACTCAGAAAATAATTTTTTTCACTAAATATTTGTAGTAAAACTGCCAAAAGTCTCTCCTAGAAACATGAGTGATCATGTAGGGCCATATATATATAATTGTAAAGACTCTGGCTTTTATCTGAGTGAAATGGGGAACTACTGGTAGTTTTGAACAAAGGAGTGATATGAATATACATTTAAAAAGGATTGCTCTAACTGCTGCACTGAGAATGAACTGTAGAGAGTACAAGGATGGAAGGCAGGGAGTATTGTAATTATAATAATTTACGTGAAATGTGATGGTAGCACAGACCAGGATAGAAGGAGTGATACATGATCAGACTGGGATTATAGATTATATTTGGAAGAGCCATCAGGTTGTTCCAAAACATTGGCTGTGGGGTGTGAGAAAAAGGAGCCTAGGATGACTTCAAGATTCATGGTTCAGGTTACTGGAAGAATGAAATTTTACTAAGTTGGGGAAGACTGACAGAGGGGCAGGTTTAGGGAGAAAAAGCAGGAGCTGATTATGGACATGATAAATTTAAGATGTCTATTAGACATCCAAGTCAAGGTGTTAAGTTGGCTGAGTAAGATTAGACGTAAGGAGAAAGGTCTGATCTAGATATATAAATATAATAACAGTAGACATATAGATGGTATTTATAACCTAACCATGAAACCAAATGAGATTGCTAGGGCATAAGTGGGGATTAGTGGGGGAGAGGCAAAGATTACTACGCATTGGTCCAAGGGCTATTCCAACATTAAAAGGTCTGGGAAATGAAGAGGAACCAGACAGTAAGACTGAGAAGCATCCAGAGAAATAGAAGGGAAACCAAGAGAAAAAGCAAATGGAAGAAAGTGTTTCAAGGAAGAGAAAGGGATCAACTTTGTCAAATATTACTACCAAGTTAGATAAAATGAGAACTGAGAATTGCCAATTTATGTAACAACGTTTAGGTCACTGGTAACTTGGACAAGAGCAGTTTCAATGAAGTAGGGGGAGCAAGAGACTGATTAGAGTGGGTTAAGAAACAGGAGGGGAAGAAATGGAGACAGAGGGTAAAGACAATTGTTTTGAGAAGTTTTTACACAAAGAGGGCAAAGAAAAGCAGCGGTAGCTGGTGAGGGAAAAGTATAATTCAAAGAATGTTTTGGGGTTTTGTTTTTTTTTTTGAGACAGGAGAAAAAAGTATGTCGATAAGCTAGAGGAAATGATTCAGCAGAGAGGGAAATATGGATTATACAAAAGATTAAGTGCAGATTTACTGGAGTGATGTCCCTGAGTAGGGAGAACAAGCTTTAGACAGGAGTGTGGCTACTTCACCTACAGTAACAGGAAGGCAGAGTGCTGGGATAGAGACTGAAAGGTAAGTATATGTGGTTCTGTGGGTATGAGAGTCTCTTCTCACTGACTGTCTTTTCAGAGAAGTAGAAAGCAAAGTCACCACCCATGAAATGGGTTTGAAGGCACTGAGAGTTAAGGATGGTAGAGGTTTGAAGAGTGAATAAAATGAGAAATGGTGGTTTAGAACAGTACTTCTCAAACTTGAATGTAGATAGGATTAACCTGGGGAATCTTACTAACATGCATATTGTGATTCTATAGGTACGGTGCGTAGCCTGATATTGTGCATTTCTAACAGGCTCCCAGATGATGCTAATGCTCTGCTCCAAAGTGACCACACTTCCAGTACGTAAGGATTTATGTAGAAAGGTAGAGAACAAATGGACTGGGGAAATAAAGTATGATTACCAAAGAGCAGAAGAGTCTACTTTTAAGATAACAGTCATGAAATTACAGTGAGACCAGTCAACATGTCTGTATACTTTTCTCATCTCAAAGAGTTTTTGTTGTGGGGGGACATAATGATTTCACTTTAAATGGCTGTTGTCATTATCACTATATTTAAGTGCAAAAAAGGATAATCAAGCTGTTTCTTATAATATTCCCCCAGGTTGCAAAATAAAAATAACAGCACTTTTCATATGCTAGATACTACTTTAAACACTTCTTAGGCTTTATCTCTTTAATTTTAATAACAATCCAAGGAAGTAGGTTATGTATTAAAGTCATTTTATAAATATTAAACCGAAGCCCTAGAAAAATGAAGTAACATGTCCAAGATCATAAAAGCTAATAAACTCAGAGAAAAGGATTCAAAACCAGATCTGTTTGACTAAAAAACTTGCACTTATAACCTTTGTTCTGTAATCCTCTCGAAAAAGTTATCTCCCCTCTACTATCTACAATGGCTTTTTATAAAATATGTAATTCAAGCAAATATTCTTCTCCTTGTGTCCCTGAAGTTCTAAATCTTATTATTTCTTCCATAATCTCTTAATTTTTAACTGGAAGCCATTTTAGTTCCCACATATTTTTTACTTTATTCACATTAGTTTCCACCCTCTAATGCTAAGCAGCAGGTCATGACTAGATGTTTACTGGCTATAAAAAAGATTAAAAAACCAGTGATTTCTACTTTTAAATCAGAATAAAGTGTAAGTTGATATATATTTATCCTGAGCCAAGAGCCTAAATATAAACAGTCTGTTATATGATAATTCATGTTTCTTTGAAGCAAGTTAGCTCAATTGTGAGACATCAGAAAATATATTAATATATAACCCAAAAGTTTTTTGTGTTATGTCGTGTTCAATTTTTCCTCAGTATATACTGAAGCTATCAGTTTTCTCATAATTAAAAAAATCCTTTGCAGTATATGATGATCTTAAGGAAAAGCCTGAAAATTCCATAGAAGTGCTTTCCTATTATGAAAGTAGTAACCAATTCAGGGTCTTCAAGAATCACTACATTTTCCATACATTAAGCTATCTGAAGAAGATGGGAGTGCAGGAAGAAGTTGCTAAAACATTTACCCTATTTTTTTTTTAAAAGGAACAATGATAAAAGCTATACATTGGTTAACATTTTTAATTTTGGTGAAAGTGATCACTCTCAAAAGCAAATGTCCTCAAGGATCTACATCTCAAACAAATCACAAGCCCAAGGAATTAAGGATATATTGACAATGATGTTGAATTACAAATGCCAGAGGAGATTTAACTATACTAGTATTTTTACTAAATTGTTCTTATTAGTACTCTGGTTATAATGTTCCAAATGTTTTGAGTGGTAACTGCTTCTAACCCTATCTTCCCTATAAGCCCTATCATTTCTTGCACCAAGTGCAAGGTTCTTCTTGAATGTATATGAGTCATTATAAGAGAAATGCTTGTACTGAAGAATGCTTTTACAATAACTCACACATACACACACAACAGGTGAGTGATCTTACCATAAAGTTTCAATGAATTTCTCATTTCCATAATTATAATCTATCAACTTTGAGATACTTTTAATCTTCCATATATATATACACACACACATGTATAGAGAGACTTATTATGTACCTTGCACTATTCTAGGCCTGACCATGACCTTCTTACCTCAAAAGGGACCCCAAAGCAAATACAGCAACAATAAAAATAAATAAATGGAACTTAATTAAACTGAAAAGTTTCTGCACAGACAAGGAAATAATCAAGAGTAAATAGACAACCTACAGAATGGAAGAAAATATTCGCAAACTACACATCCAACAAAAGGTTAATATCCAGAATCTACAAAGAACTCAAACAAGTTACAAAAAACAAAAAACAAATAATCCCATCAAAAAGTGGCCAAAAGACATGAATAAATTTTTCTCAAAATAAGATAGAGAAATGGCCAATAAACCTATGAAAAATGCTCAACATCACTAATCATCAGGGAAACACAAATGAAAACCACAATAAGACACCACTTTACCCTGATCAGAATGGCCATTACTAAAAAGTCAAAAAACAACACATGTTGGTGTGGATGTGGTGAAAAGGGAACACTTATACACTGTTGGTGGGGCTATAAATTAGTACAACGTTTATGGAAAACAGTATGGAGATACATCAAAGAACTAAAAGTAGTCCTACCATTTGATCCACCAATCCCACTACTGGGTATCTACCCAAAGGAAAAGAGGTCATGTTATAAAAAAGACACATGTACCTGAATGTTTATCACAGCACAAATCACAACTGCAAAAATATGGAATCAACCTAAGTGCCCATCAACTGATGAGTGCATAAAGAAAATGTGGTATATGCATATACCATGGAGCACTACTCAGCCATAAAACATACTGAAATAATGTCTTTCGCAGCAACTTGGATGGAACTGCAGAACATTATCCTAAGTGAAGAATCTCAGGAATGGAAAAACAAATATCACATGTTCTCACTTATAAGTGGGAGACAAATGATAGGTATATATGGTCATAAAGTGGTGTAATGGACATTAGAAACTAAAAAGGTTGGAAGGTGAAAGGGGGTGAGGGCTAAAATTTACCTATCGGGTACAATGTACACTATTCGGGTGACAGGTACACTAAAAGCCCTGACTTCGGCATCATACAAGTCTTCCATGTATCATAAAACAGTGTACCCCTTGAATCTACTGAAATTTTTAAAAAAATCACCTAAACTGAAAACTTCACACACCTAAAGATTTGACAATAGAGATGGTGTCGAAAGACAATAATCATACGTAATTGTCACTAGAACCCCTGATTGGATTTAGAAGAGAGATACTTTACATTACATGTCCCTCTTTACCCATACTACACTTCCAATGGAGACTTCCTAATTCACATGAGACCATTCTTCCCCTACATCACCATTATATTGAATCTGCCCTCAATTATTAAGTCATTAATTAAATTAACATTCATTAGGCACCTACTATAATAGGAACTAATGGCACCAAGACAAATTAAAACAGAATATCTACCCTTATCAGTATTTATTTAGTAGAAACAATGAAGTAAATAAATGTCCTAGTCATGTACAAAGTTTAAGGGAAACACAGAGGAGCAGAAGACTTTGGAGTCAAAGGTGTGTGTCCTTATCTGGCACTGACACTGTCTGTTATGTGTCCTTGACCACATCACTTCACTGCAGATTTCTTAAATGTAAAATGAGACTACTACCATATAACTCACAGGGTTGTTATGAAGACTGAATGAGATAATGTTTATAAAATGCCTATTACATAGTAGGAACTTAAATAGTAACAGCTGCTACAATCATCATTATCATCACAATCATCATTATCTTGCAGATGTAATTACATGAAGACCTAAAAATAGTTCTGTCTTTAGCTTTCCTATAACTAGAGGTGTCATGTACCAGCACCAAACGTTTGTTGAATTATCTGGCTAGGGTAACCAATCCTACAAAACAATCTTCCAAGAGAAAGGTAGAAAGGAAGAAAGACTTATTATATCCCATGGGGGAGGGGAGGCAATGCTGTGGTAGGCACGTTCAAGAAATGAACAACTAGTAGGATTAAAATGATAGGCAACAGTGGGGTGTACGTTAATCAAGCAGGCCTTAATACCAAGTACTTGAGGACACTGGCTTCTGCACATGCCTAAAGGAAGCCATACCAAACAGCATACCTTTTCTCCACTATGTATGTCTTTATGAGAATTGACAGATAGAGAACTACTACTCTGTCCCAACTGCTGATATCTGAGTAGAATAATTCTGCACATTAGTCATCCATTGGGGGTGGGGGAACCTCATTAATCTAACAATCTAAGGAGCCAAGATTAATTCTCCTGGATATTTTCCTCTAAAAATTATCTTAATCAAGGTCAGATTGCTTTTTAGTTGCATCAGAAGTACAAATCTGATATCCCTCATTTATGAGAGATGCTGTCTCTGATGCTCTGTTGTATTGTCTGCTATCCTACCTTCACATGTTTTTACTCTAAGAAAGGGGACTGCAAACTATACCCCGCAAGCCAATATCAGTCTGCCATCTGTTTTTATACAGATTGCAAACTAAGAGTATTTTTTATATTTAAATAGTTAAAAATAAATCAAAAGAATAATATTGCCTGACATTTGGGAAATCATATGAAATTCAAATTTGTTTCTATAAATAAAGTTTTATTAGAACACAGTCTCATTCACTCATTTCTATATTATCTATGGCTGCTTTCCTGCTACAATAGCAGGGTTCAATAGTTTCAACAAAGCCTAAAATATTTATTATCTGTCCTTTTATTAAAAATTTGTCAACCCCTGATATAAGGCAATGTATGATTTCTTTTCTTTTCTTTTTTTTTTGAGACAGGGCCTCACTTTGTCACCTAAGCTGGAATGCAGTGGCACGACCACTGCTCACTGCAGCCTCAAACTCCTGGGCTCAAGCGATCCTGCTGCCTCAGCCTTCTGAGTACCTAGGACTACAGGTGTGCAGCACCATGCCTGGCTAATTTTTTTTTATTTTTTGTAGAGATAAGGTCTCGCTATGTTGCCCAGGCTGGTCTCGAACTCCTGGCTTCAAGTAATCCTCCATCTCAGCCTCCCAAAGTGCTGGGATTACAGGCATGAGTCACCACACCTGACCAATGTATGGTTGCTTAGCATGAATACTGAGAGGCACTGAATGCCTATCAGTTCCCCAATAACGTAGTTAAGTATCTTATGAATTTTCCAATAAGAAACACTCTAATAAGATCACTCCGATTCTCTTCTGGTGATAATACCAAGTAATAGACATTAGTTACTCAGTACTTATTACTATATGCCAGGTATTATCTTCATTTTACAGATGAGGAAACTGAGGATCACTGAGAGGTGGTAACTTATTCAAGGTTCCCGTGGGTATCAAGTCAATCCTAGCACTGTCACCCTCAGTGCCTGTGAGTGTAAGCAGCATTGAGAATACTGAATTGAGAGTGATGACTTCCCTCAAAAGAGAATAATTTCCCGCAGTGATGTGGATAATGATGCAATCATCAATACTCTATTTAAAGAAATCAAAACCAATATCCCTGAGAAGAAGGGATATATAATCTATCCAAGAAAACCGTTTGAAAGTGGCTGAGAACTTAAATTACATATCAACACTGGCTTTCCACTGTTAATCCCCTTGCTTCTGTCAGTGGCACCACAATTCTCAATTTTCCAAGTTATGTAATAAACTACCTACACCACCTTTTAGTTCTCGCCAATAGATTATACTCAAGCTGGCATAAGTCCTTGAAACAGTATAATCATAAAACAATACAAAGTTACATGAATTAAGCAGTCAGCATTTTCTTAGTTATAATACTTTCAAGTTTACAACAATGTTTTCAAAAGAAAAAACCTGCGGTTTCTCTTTGCAATCAAATACAATAATACTAATGCATGGTTTGGTTGTATACTGATTCATAATCTAGAGGCCATACTTTCCAATTAAAATGAACACACTATTTACTGTATAACTGCTATGTGGTTAACCCACACGTTGAATTAGACTAATTCTATGTAAGTCTACATTTAACTTGTTCTTTAATTTTATTAAAAATATTCCAGGTTGACCAACATGGTAAGTTTTGTAAGTTTACATTTCTTTTAGAGATACTTTTACATTTATTAATTACATGGAGGAGTCAGTATTTCTGGGTATATACTTGCCTTTATTGTCTAAAATATAAAATGTCTTTCAATATTGATACCTACATTACAGTGATTGTTACTCTTTATATTCATCTATCTTTACTAATATTGAAACATTTTTTTAGAAATTACATGGAACACACAATCCTGAATATAACTGATATATTTTGCTTTCAAGCCTAATTAGAAAAATCTAAAAATATTCTAATGGAGAAAAACATTAAGGAACCAATTGTTCAAAATATAAAAGTATAAAATAAAACCTTGGAAGAAAATTAATATTCTGACTTTTATGACAATATTGCTTTTAAAATCAATATTATTTTAAAACTACAAAATTCTGATCAAGAAAATATTAAAAATGTATTTTAAGATTATTGGCAAACAATCAGTTTTTATGTTATGACAGCAATCAAGATAAAATTCAATAAATATACCATACTTAAATATTAATTCCTAAAATACTTTTAAGATAAAAGGACTTATTTTATAATCATCTTATATAATTTAGAGAAAAATAAAGTAATATCTACTAGTCTTAAAACATTATTCCTACACTTTCAAAGCTATCTTAAAATACATGCCTAAGAATTTGAAGCACTTAAATTATAATAGGAAAGACCTTAAATTAAATAGTAAGAAGTGTCCAATGATCAAAATTTGCATATGCTTTTGAAAGATAATCGTTAAATTGAGGTCTTTCTTACTTTTCTTTCCCTGATTATCAAGATCTGTGTAATGGCAGGGCCCTAAAAGTAAATGACAGGGTATAGCAGACACCACAAGGTGGTGCTAATATCCTCTCATAACTGGCTGGATAGACATTTGCTGCTATTCTTCACATGTGGCCTAAAGTGAGATTCTCCAACCCTCAGGGTGAATACCAACTGTAACATTCTCTTGTTTAAGAGAAAAAGGAAAACATTAACAATTTTTGAAGGTTTTGATTGTAGGAAAATGTTGAATTTATAGTCCTGTAGAATATTTGATTTGCATCAACATTCTTCTCCTATGGTTACGATACTTTACATGTAAGGGAGCTAACTACATAACCAACTGTCTTTACACTATTGTCAGATGAAATCACTAATTTACACTAAATGAATAAACTACCACCAAGAACAAATCTAGACTTCTTTATCCATAGTGTTCCCATGTGGGACACTGGTACAGGGATAATAAAATAGTTCAGTATTATAAAACCTATATTGATACTGTCAAAATCTGTTCCCCAGATAAAACTTTTATTCTGTTCTGTATACTTACTCATCTTCTGACTATAATGGACTCTTAAAAAAACACATTAGGGTTTCCCCACAATTCAGGTTCTGAAGGCACTAAACCAACTGCTGAAGTCATAACTTCCTCAAATTGCTTTTAGTCACTGTCAGACAGACATGAGGGAGGGAGGGAAGTAGTGGTCTGGCTCCAGGAAAACAACAGCAATTCACAGGAAAATAGAGTTGCCCCTGGGAACATATATTAAGTGATGTGAGTGTGTGTGTATGTGTGTGTATTACATTTAATCCTCCAAATAAACAATCCCCATTTTACTAATGCAGAAACTGGGTTTTAGAAAAGAAAGAAAGTTGCTCAAGGTCACACAAGCAGCAGGGTCTATCTGCCTTCAAAACCTCTTTCTACTATGTCATAAAATAATGCTGATAATGTCGATGAGTATCGCTAATACTTAGCCGAGTGACAACAATGTATTAAGCATTTTACATTTACTTTCTCATTTAATCTACACAACAACCCTAAATGTTATTATCATTTTCTCAATTACAGATGAGAAAACTGATTCTCAGAGAGGTTGAATGGCTTTCCCAAGATCCTACAACTATTAGTTGGTAAAACTGACTCAAATCTAAGTAACATGGCTACAATAAGTACACAACTTAACACCTCACAATATTTACACTTATAAGATAACACAACTATTTCCTTTTGGAGTAAAATAAATGGCTGTTTAACACATTGATTGCCACACAAAAAAATCTGAAACTCTTCCTTGGGGCCACAGTGTTTTATTACAAAAATAGAATAAAAACTTCGAGTGTAATTTAAAGGTAAACATGAATAGAAAAACGAAATTTATTGACTACAGTTCATTTAATACACGTTTTAAGAATTAAATTGTTGATATTAATTGTAACAATAAGAACATCAACAAGTAAGATTTTATATATGCTTCACACGGCCCTGGGGTCAAAATTAGAGTGAATTAAATACAACTCTCATGGCAATTAATGTGTTAATGGGCAGTAAAAACAAAAACCAAAAACTTTTATTAAGTATATAAAATGAATAAAAATGCTAGGACAGACACTATGGAATGAGACCCAAAGAGCATGAATCCAAGATGGAAGCATAACAGTTTGTTAATTTGAAACACACAGTGACAGAAACCACAAAATAGTAGAAAAAGTAAAGAATAATTCCCAACGGTTAAAGAAAACAAAATAAGATGTCAGAAAGGGCAATATATGATTAATTACAAACAATAGCTAACATAGGATAAAAAATAAGCAATCACTTCAGAGATAATAGGTTGGGAAAGTCATTAGAAAAAAGGCAGATTTTAACTGAATCTTTTTGGAGATACAGGTTTGAATAGGTGAAATGGAGGCAGAAAGGGCATTCTGATCAGTTTTATAATATATGAGTGGAAGTATGGCTGCAGAAAAGCACAAATTGTGTTTAGGAGTTCACAGATTTGATTGAATGTAGAGTGTTTTTACATAGAAAATATTAATATTAAAGTAGAAAAGTTGGATGAGCTTTATTCTTTCATAGCCCTCAAAGCCTAGAGATAAATGAATATATCCATGTTTCTAGTAAATTAATTACATTTTCTATAATAAATATTTCAGAAAGCAAAAAAGAAACTAGATTTCAAATTACATAAGGAATAAATCAAAAGGAAATTGGATAATTATGACATAGGAAAGGAAACAACACAGGAATTAAAGAGCTACTGGGAAAAAGAGTGAAGAAATTATTAAGTCTAAAAGTTTGCAATTCATAAAATATTCCACAGCAATACTGGAGATTGTCCAAAGCATTTAATTTTTACTTATTTTCTAGATGGTACATGTAGTAAGATTGTAACATAAAACTAAACCTCATCTTTTGAAATCACTTTACTGTTAAAAAAAAATAGGAAAAGTTTTACAGTATTTTATTACTTTTTTAGAGTGTTAAGGGAGAACTTAAAATAATTAATTTGTTTCATGAAAAACTCCTAAATATACTATTTCATTTAAATCTCAAAACAACCCTGAGAGAAGTTACTTTACAGAAGAAGAAATATAGCAAGAGAGGTATAGTGACTAAGTCTAAATTATATTATACCTCAAAGTGCTCAGATTTAAACCAGTTTTCCCGACTTCAAGCTGAAAATTTTTTTCGGTGTTACTATTAGGGCTCTATTTCACTACAATAAAAATTATAAATTATAGTGCAAGCCAAGTAAAGTTTCTGAAAATTATGGACAGTGTTATCTGAACCAGATACACTGATAGAACACGGTAGCACCCCTAACTTAGAGCAGTGGTTCATTCATTCATTCATCCATCAAATATTTATTAGGCACCAACTATATGCCAAGCACTAACAATATAGTAGTTAGTAGAAAAATAAAGAAGCAAGCATACAAGAAAACACCATATAGTGACAAGTATAATTCTACGAATTATAATACATTAATAGGAAAGAGGATGACTGGGTGACTCATTAATATCAAGTGGTCATAAAGTCCTGTCTACGAAACTGACATGTAAGCTGATACGGAGCCAACCAAGTGAAAAGCAATAAGACAACCATGCAAAACAGAAGGCACAGCTAGAACAACAGCCCTAAATAGGAATGTATTTTGTATAAAGACAGTATAGACAGAATACAGTAGGAAAAGGGAAGAGTCACAGAGTTTAGATTAGTACACAGAGTTAAGCAGGAGATTTTTAAGTTAACAAAAGCAGTTAGGATTTTCTATTCACAATATGAAAAAAAAATGCTTTAGTAGAGAAATGACATAAACCAATTTATATTAATAGTAAAGGGGAAAATATCAATCAGAGATAGAAAGAATATAGCAGAACAAGTTTGGAAGCAGAGACACCAATTAAAGCTTAAGTGGTACAGTAGTTCTTAACCTTTTCTCCATCCTAAATACCTGAGGAAAATTACACTCTCCAACAAATAACAGCAATGGAGGTAAAACTCCTTGCCCCCTTTCAGAAGCTCTGTTCTAAAAGAATTACAGGTAGCACCCTTCCACTGCTTACTTCCTAACGCCATTTCTTCCATGCCTAGATATTTTTTCCTTTCTTTTTTTTTTTGTTCTTTGTCCTTTATCTCTGCCTAGGCTAAAAATGGTACTCAAATAAGATTTGGATTTCTGTCTCGAAAGACTACTGGCCTTGCCTGCATTAAATATTCTTGACAGTTTAAGAACTTTTAGTTCTGGTTAGAGGCAACTAAAAAGACATCTTCATAAATAAGCAGTATATATTTCTGAATAATGTAATTTGTCCTATACAAGAAAATTTTAAAGATAACCTAAACTACAATAGGAAATTTCCATTTAAAAATCCAATTTTGACATGCTTTCTAAATGTAGGCAAATTTTTATGCAGTTTGAGAATAAAAATTTAAAGATATTCAAATTCCTAGCACGTGAACACACTAAAAACATCTATGGAAAATTAAAATCACTCTCAGGAATCTGAAGAAATAGCCAATTTTAGTTTAAGTTTCATTTCTTTGTATCCTGGGATATTTCTTCTCTATTGTTTAGAAGGCCTTGAAATAAAAAAGAAAAAAAGGCCTGGAGAATCAAGCTCATAATAATGATTTTCCCTAAAAGTTACAAATTTTCAACATTAAGAGCAAAAATTACAACTCCTTCCTCAATTTAACCAAATGTTTCCCAATACTAACCAAGTCTCAGAAAACAAACTGTGTTGCTGTTTTTATCCCCCTAAACAAGTACGCTATGTAGTTACAACATGTTATGAGATCAGGAAATAAAAATAAGAGTTTAAGTGACTTAAGTCAAATTTCATTTTCTCATAGAAACAAGGCTACTATAACAGGTTATTAAGTTAATCATGGATCTGATAATTCTAGAAATCAATATAATCATAATTAATTACAAATGACACATCTATATACTACAAAATAAAGCTTTATAGAATGGAAAAACCAATTACCCAAAATCATAGATACTATTACATAATAACACAGGGTACTCTTCAAAGTTCTTATTTTATTTTTCATAATTGTTTTTACTGCTACAAATCAGTAAAGAGTCTTAATCAAGGATATGGAGTTGAGGACATGTTTGGAAATATGTTCAGTCACTTTGGGGGAAAAAAGACTTTTGGGGAAACTTAGGGTCACATAAATGGAATGATGAGAAATAGATCCAGGAATGCCTCCAGTGCTATCTTCTCTTAATAAGTGATAACATGAGCAAACAAGTGCTGTGCATTCTGGGTTTTTTTCTTTAAAGAAGTTTGTCTGCTCTACTAAGAATGTATCTCTTCAAATGTGCACTTCAATTTAAATCTAAGGTATGCCTTTAAAATTGATAAAGCAATCTTTATTTGTCTTGAAATTAAAAATCCTTTAATCCTTCACTACATACTGCTTTACAATGTCAAAGGATTAAAATACTGAGGTTGTTTCTTCAAACTTCACATGGTTAAATGTTTTACACTACATAAACTTCAGTTAAGGAATTTTCCTTAAAAGATATAGTTACTAAACTGCTTTTTCCTCTTATCAGTTATTCCTCAGGACTGATACATGTGTTACTACCAAGAAGTTTTTTGTTTGTTTGTTTGTTTGTTTTTGAGACAGAGTCTTGCTCTGTCACCTGGGCTAGAGTGCAGTGGCGTCATCACAGCTCACTGCAATCTCAAACTCCTGGGCTCAAGCAATTCTCCCACCTCAGCCTCCCAAGTAGCTGGGACTTCAGGCTTCTGCCACCACGCCCAGCTCATTTTTCTATATTTTGTAGAGATGAGGTCTCACTCTTGCTCAGGTTGGTCTTGGATTCCTGGCCTCAAGCAATCCTCCCACGTTGGCCTCCCAGAGTGCTAGTATTAACATGCATGAGCCACCACCCTTAGCATGTTTGTTTTTAAGCAAATTCATTAGAACTTAGAATCTGAAAGAAAAAACATTTAATCAAATTATGCTATTATTGCATAAGATTTTTAGAATTTGCCTTTTGGAATTTCTCAAAAGAAAAATCTCTTCATTTTTCTTTCACATAAAATTATTCTCTTTTACTTGTTAGCCAAAGCTCAAGTTTTCTTAGTCATATACTTTCTTTCTTTCATCTTTTAAAATTTAGCTTCATTCTTACAAGTCCTCATTTCTTAGAATAAACTCTAAAGAGCTATTTATAAACTAAGAGATCCCCTGAATAAGAAGGCTACAGAAACAAACTCAGGCTGGGAACAAGGTGATGGAGCTCTTCAGAAAAGAAACTGGTTGAGGTCATTTCAATTGTGTAATACCTGCCTGCTAAATATGGGTAATGGTCAAGGTCCATACATTTGAAATTACTGGAAACAAAATCACTTAAGGGGAGGACTGCCTATAATCTATTGGCATAATTTTGAAATCAGAAGTTTTAAATTATGAAGGTAGACCCATTTTGGTACCTCCTACTCTATTTCTTCTATAAATGTTTGGGAATGCTACAATTCCACAGGAAGAGGGCAAGAAAAAATAACCCATCTGATACAACACAAGCACAATGGATAACAGCCTTATATTGAAGAAGGCTAACATCAGCTGAGCCCCTCCATGAAGATGAATGACCACACGCCCCAGAGCACTTCCAAGCCTTATACCACCACCACGCTGATGTGCAATACAATGTGGCCATGTCTCTTTTCCCTTTAGGATTTCAGGGTATTTGATGACTTATTCATCTGGTTATCTATTATCTATAGAAAGTAGCAAAACATCTCCATCACAACAGAACTCATAACATAAAGATTTACTGAACCACTATCATATGCCAGTTTCATTGAAAACTCACCTTTAATGGGAATAAATATTTAAACAAGTACTAAAGTACATATGATATTATGTAGTATAAATAAGATATATACTTATTATTTATACTACATCTAATATTAATAATTTGTTGTGTAGTATAATAATATGTAGTATAAATAAGTTGCTATGCAAATTTATGGAAATTTTACTAAATTCCACTAAAATGATATGCAAATTTAGTGGAAATTGCTAAGTCTCCCACAGGGTAGCCACATCTTGAGCGAGATAATATTAATATTTGAGTCTAGAAAGTTCAGCCAGTATTTTCCAGACCAAAAGCAGATTCCAGAAAGAAAAGTGAGCATGTTCAAAGATACTAAAGCATTAAAATACACACTCACTCTCTTTCTCTCTCTCTCTCTCTCCAGCAAAGAAAAAAGAAAGGAATTAAACTAATCAAGAAAGTAATAGTAAAGACTTAACTTTAAGTTTAAGCTTAACTCTTGCAGTGGTGAGCCATAAAAGGTTTTGAAGCAAAGGAATTACCTGATCAGAAGCTGTGTAGGAAAAGATGGATAAGTGAAAGGCTGATTAACTGGAGACAGAGAAACCTGACAAAAGGCTACAAAAAAAAAGCACAAAGATTAGAATAAACAAGAGCATGGATAAATTTAGGTACTTGTCACTATACAAATGGCCCTATTTTAGAATAGTACTTTCAATTCAAAAATCTATTTTTCCAATAAAATAAATTATTAAAGATAGAGAAAAGTTGAGAGGGAAACTTCTAATTTTTATTCTGTATTTACCACTACCTTGTTTCTTTTTATTCTAAGAATGCCAAAATAATTTTATAATTTAAAAAACTAATTTAAAATTCTATTTGAATATGAACAGTACTAAATAACTAAAATTAATCCCAAGGTAATTCTTTTAAAAGGTTCATATCACAATCTCCTGATTCGCCTACCTCCTACCACCATATAAAATTTCACTTAAGAACTCTCTCCAAATAGTTTCATTTTAGTTGCTAACCTGTTGCTCTAGATTATTTACATTTTTTAATTAGTTTTATTATTTTTAGTTGCATCTATTGTGCAGATCTGAAACCTAAATGTTATTTTTAATAACATTCTCACTTGGTGACTGTCACACATCAACCTCATCACTAAATCCTGAAAATTTTACCTCCTAAATAATCTTAAAATTTGTCTCCTCCTCTCCATCTCCAACCTCCCTACCAAGATCAAACTCTTATTTCTCTCTATAGGAACCACCACAATATCCTCTCTACTGGTCTACCAACACCCACTCTCATGCATACACCTACCCATCATAGAAGTTCTCCACACTGCAGCCAAAATGATCTTTTCAGGAAACAATCTGATCCTGCCAACACCACCAATATCATCCCTTTCAATTGCTTACCATTGCTTCAAGGATAAAAACCTGACTCCTTACTTGGAGCACAAGTCTCAGCAGGGGTGTGGCACCTGTCTTTCTCTCCAGCTTTACCTTACACTACTCTCTCTGGTACTCTCTCCCCTCCTTTAGTTCCTCCTACTCACCAAATTACTTCTCACTCTTTATTCTGTTTGAAAGGTCATCCTCTTCACCTAGTTAATGCCTACACCAACTCCTTCACATCTAATCTCAAACTTTACTTCTTCAAGAAAGCTTCCTGTGATCTTCCAAACCAAGTCAGACCCTCCTACAGTATAATCTCATAACACATATGAATCTTTCTTTTGTGACACTTATTGCAATTTTACATTTATTTATGACTACTTGTCCCTCCCATTCATAAGCTCTTATGATAAATTATCAGATATTTTGATATTTTTGCCATCCACTGTATCTTTACCACTGCAACAAAAATGTGTTAAACAAGTGACTTAAGTATAAAAAAAAACTGCATGCTGCACTAAATTAACACAACATAGAGAATATAGAGAAAGCATTTAGAATCTTTCTTCCACCCCTCTAATCACCAGAACCACCATTAATATTCTGCTGCATATTCTTGCAGGTATTTTTCTAGAAATCTAGAATTACAGAAAAGTATAATTTCCACGATTATATTTTTTTAAAAAATTGAATCATATTAGGGTTGCCAGATTTAGCAAATAATAACACAGGATGCCCAGCAACATTCGAATTTCACATTAACAATCATTATTTTCTTAATGTAAGTATGTCCCAAACATTATCATTGTTTATCTGAAACTCAAATATAATAGGCATCTTGTATTTTATCTAGCAACTCTAATCATATAATACATATTGTTCTACAATTTGATTTTCTCCATTATGGATTCTAGATTTTGTGTTAGATGTATTGCAGGAGATACTTTCTTCTACCTTCAATAAGGAACTATTAGTCTGAGTGATAAAAGAAAGAAAAAAAAAAGCATGCTATTTGCCAATATGAAAAATGTCACATATCTTCTAAAAGTAAATTTCTGTTCTCCTTTTCATGAGGCAGAAAATAATCTATTTCAAGTATTTAAAACTAGCAACCTCAAAATGTTACCAAATTTTCTCAAAATAACAATCAGAGACAGGCATATGATGGAATGTTTTTATGCTATGAAAAAATTCCTCTAATTAAACTTCATGTGCATTTCAAAAAATTTAAATTATTATAATTATATATTAACATTTTATCATTAAAATTATGAGAGAATACAAATAATTTATACTTAAGAACAAAACACTATAAATTACTGCAAAATAAAGGTATTTGTTAGAAGGCTCCTCAATACAAGGAATGAATCATAATGATTGTACTTTATTATTCCGTGAAGATAAAATGATATGGCCAACCTTACATCATTTAAAGCAAATTTTAAACTGTTAATGCCAAGCCTAATTCTCTGATCAAAATCACCTTATTTGACTTTTAGAATAGAGAGTTGTTTTAAATGATTCCACAGGGAAAATAGCATCATCTAATTTACGTCTATGATGTTTAGCATAGCAGAGGTAAAACAAATAACTTTTGCATGTCATCTGAAAAGTTTATTTTCATGATTGCTTTATTTAGCAATCTTGATCTCATCTATAATCATGAACGCGATGTGCTAAAATAAACATGGGCTAGAAATAGAGTTTATTTTGTTAGCAACTTAAAAACATAAGGCCACAAAATTGATCTTTGTACCAAATACAGAAATCTTATGGCAGGCATATCCTCTTAGTAACCCCGATGTAGAAAGCTCTTGGTGTACAGCAATACTATGTGGCATCAATCCTGTGCCAGTGGGCCAAGGTGGCCATGAATCAATCGGAGCCCAACAAGTACATCCACTATAACCTGCTAGAGGAGAACATTAACATTGTTCACAAAATTTTTTTAACAACTCATGACATGTAATGTTCATAAATGATTGAACCAGCCTCTGACCTTCTTGGAGAAGATTGTATATGGAGACCTGGATGACCCCAGTCAACCAGGAAATTGAACAGGGTACGATGTACCTATACAGCCATTTAAGATACCATGGACCAGATGGCCATGGTGCAGTTCATCAGCAAGCAGGTGCCCAAAATGGCCATACTATCCACCATCCACTGTGATCACCCGACAAAGCCCAGCTCAGGGTAAAGAAAGATCTGTGCCAGGCCAAAGACATAAAGCAGGAAGTGTATAATTTACTAGCAACTGCAGATGTGAACCATGGTGTGGGCTTCTGGAGGCCTGGACCTGGAAACATTCACCAGATCATTCTTGAAAGCTACACATACCCTAGGATTCTTCTGATTGCACTACTCCCACACCCCAATGGTGGTGGCCTGACGGACATGTGTGTTGGAGTTAGTGAGGCTGGTGAAGTGGATGGCAAGGTTGGGATTATCCGGGAGTTGAAGTGCCCCAAGGTGATTGGTGAGAAGCTGACAGGCATGATCTTAGGCCTGTAGATCTGACCCACAGATGTGATCCTGAAGGTAGCAGGCATCCTCATGGTGAAAGGTGGTGCAGGCATTATGGTGGAGCACCATGGGTCTAGTGTAGAGTCCATCTCCCATGCTAGCATGACAACAATCTGCAACCTGGGCTCAGAGATTGGGGCCCTCTATGTTCTCTTACAACCACAGAAGGAAGAAATAACTGGGTAAGACAGGCCAAGGAGACATTGCCAATCTAAGAGATAAAATTAAGAATCGCCTGGCACCTGTTGCCACTATAAACAACAGATAGAAATTAACCTCAACAAGCTGAAGCCACATGTCAATGGGCCCTTTACCCCAACTTGGCCCAAACTGTAGCAGAAATGAGTCCTGTAACAAAGAAGGATGGACAGACTTTGGACATCAAAGTGGGTCTGATCAGCGGCTGTACCAATTCAAGCTATGAGGACATGAGGTGTTCAACAGCTGTGGCCAAACAGGTGCTACCTCATGGGCTCAAGTGCAAGTCTCAGTTCACCAAAGCACTGGTATCTAAGCAGATCTACACCGACATTGAGCAGAATGGCCATTCACAGATCCTACAGGATATGGTTGGCATTGTCCTGGCCAATACCTGTGGCCCCTGCATTGGCCAGTAGAACAGAAAAGACATAATGAAGGGGGAGAAGAAAGTAACAATCACCTCCTACAACAGGCACTTCACAGGCCAAAACAAAGCGAACCCCAAGGCCCATGCCTTCATCAATACCTAGATAGTGTCATAGCCCTGGCCATTCCTGGCACCATCAAGTTCAACTCAGAGACTGACTTCCTGACAGGCAAGTATGGCAAAAAGTATAAACTGGAGGCTCCAGATGCAGATGAACTTTCCTAATCAGATTTGACCCCAGGCAAGACACTTACCGGTACCTTCCACCCCAAGGATATCAGTGGGCAGGGGGTGGGTATGAGCTCCACCAACCAGAGCCTACAGTTCCTAGAGCCTTTGACAAGTGAGATGGCAAAGAACCGGATGACCTGCAGATCCTCATAAAGATCAAAGAGAAGTATACCACTTACCACATTTCGAAAGCTGGGCATCTAGCTTAAGTTATGGGAGCACCTGTACAACATCTCCAACAACCTGCTCATTGGTCCTATCAACATCGAAAACAACAATGCAAACTCCACGAGCGATGCTGTCACCCAAAAGACTGCTCGCTACTACAAGAAACATGGCATCAGATGGATGGTGATCAGAGACGAGAACCATGGCAAGAGTTCAAGCTGGGAGCATACAGCCCTAGAAATCTGCCATGTTGGGGGACTAGCCATCACTACCAAGAGCTTCACCAGGATCTACAAAACTAACCTCAAGAAGCTAGCCTGCCTCTGCTTACTTTCACTGACCTGGCCAACTATAAGATCCACCCTACATGCAAGCTCACCATCCAAGGCCTGAAAGACTTTGCCCCTGGCAAGCCCCTGAAATGTATCATTAAGCACTCCAACAGGACTCAGGAAACCAACCTCCTGAACTACAACCTTCAAGACTCTGATTCAATGTTTCCATGCTGGCAGTGCTCTGAACAGAATGAAGGAGCTACAGTAGTGAGGTCCATGTTCATCCAATCACCGCTCTGCCTGCCCACCCTCCTGCCTACCCTGCTACCTGGACCCAGCTCTAGTGTCACTTAAAAGTGTAGTATAGTTCCCCATGTGTCTTGAGAATCAAATCAGATCCAGCCATGGCTTCCTGTTCTAAGATGGCATGGCCAGACACTATCCCTTTCCCACTTCCCTTCCTCGGCCTGCAGAATGACCCATGGTGGTGGTGGGGGAGGGGGGAGTTCTTAAAATAATTTTTGGCCACTTGCTTTCCTGTTTTTAATTTGGTTCAGATCTTGAGCAGGTCTGTGTAACTGTATTTATTTTTGATGACAGGACTGCCACCTAAAGAAGTTTTTATCCTGCTTGATAATTTCACTAGTGACTAAAGGATTTTAAATAACCTTTTGTTCTTGCAAGGAAATTAAGAAGGACAATTTTTTTAAAAAAAGTGTAAACATGAAAGGGGGACAAAAAAATAGCACAGATAATTTTGAGTAAAGAGTAAAGGTCAACATAGTTTGACCTACTGGCTGTTTTATATGGCTCACAGACTAAGAATGGTTTTACAATTTTAATTGATTGGGAAAAAAATCCAAAGAAAAAATATATACATAGCATGTATATGGATGTGACATGTGAAAATTATACAAAATTCGACAAAACTCATCCCTTTACATAGCCAATGGTTGTTTTTACACTACAATGGCAGAATTTGGTAGCTCCAACAAAGACTGTATGGCCTTCAAAGCTTAAAATATTTACCATCTGGTTCTTACAGAAACACCCAACCCCTGATTTTGAAAAAGAAGATAAATGTGGGCAGATTTGCTCTAGCAGATATCAAGAAATGTAACACTTCAGTAAGACTTTGGTATAAAATAAGTAAATAGAAAAGGAAGCAGACTAAAGATCTCAGAAACAGAGTAATCCATACCTAGATATCTAATATATACAATGATGGCTTTGTAAGTTAATGAGAAAAGACAAACTGTTCAAGATTTGGCACATGGAAACAGGTTATCCGTATAAGGAAAAAATAGATTCCTACCTAACACCAAAGGGTGGGATAGGGGAAACTCAATTCCTAAATGTAAAGAGGAAAATTTGAAAATATTTTGAAAAAAACATAGCAGAATATATTTAAAATTTCAAAGTAGTAAAGGATTTCTTTGGCAAGTCATAGAAAGCCCAAACCATAAAAGAAAAGATAGATAACTCTGACCAAATTAAAATTGAAATTTTTCATGCATCAAACCTATTATATAAAAAATGAGAAAGCAAGCCACACATGTAACCAGGAGGAATTAGAATCCACAATAAAAAATTGTGTAAACCAATGAGGAAAAAACCTCAGAAAAATATGAGAACGAATATGAACAAATTCTTTGAAGAGGAATCCCTGAGAACCTGGGGGAGGCAGAGCAAAATAAACCTGCGATGACTTAACATTCAGATTAGCAAAAATTAAGAAGTCTGACAATGCCAAATATGGGTGAGGATGTGGTATGAAGCAACAAGAAATCTGCTGTTATGTAATGTCATACTGCTACATCAAAGCAATTTGGCAACATCTAATGAAATAAAAGACACACCTACCCTACAACTCAGCAATTTCAACCAAAGTATAGACCAAGAGAAATTCTAAAACACATAAATGAGGAAAAAGAGAATATACTTTGCCCAGACCTATGTTGTGGAGCTTTCCCCTATGTTTTCTTCTAGTAATTTTAGCTTCACGTTTTCTATTTTATTTTTTAACCCATTTTGAGTTGATTTGTGTACATGGTGTGAGATAAGGATCCAATTTCATTTTTCTGCATGTGGATAGCCAGTTTTTCCAACACCATTTTTTGAAGAGACTGTCCTTTCCTCATTGTGCATTCTTGGCACCTTTGTTGAAAATCAATTGATTGTAAATGTGTGGTTTTATTTCAAGGGTTTCTATTATGTTCCATTTGTTGATGTTATTTGTTTTTATGCCAGTACCATGCTGTTTTGCCAACAATCACTTTACAGTATGTTTTGAAATAAGGAAGTGGGATACCAACAGCTTTGTTTGTTTGTTTTGCTCAAGATTGGTTTAGCTATTTGGGGTCTTTTGTGGGTCCGTAAAAAATTTAAGAATTGCTTTTTCTATTTCCATGAAAAATGACATTGGAGTTTTGATAGGTATTGTACTGAATCTGTAGATTGCTTTGAATAGTATGCATATTTTTCCAATTCTTTAAATCCATAAACACAGGGTATCTTTCTATTCATTTATGTTTTCTTCCATTTATTTAATCAGTTCTTTATAGTTTTCAGAAGGTTTTACAATTATTAAATGATTGAAAAAGAAACCTTTCATTTCCTTAGTTAAATTTACACCTATTTTTTTTTTTTGATACTATTGTAAATGGGACTGTTTTCTTAATTTCCTTTTTGGATAGTTTGATTTTTATATATAGAAATGCTACTGATTTTTGTATCCTGCAACTGAAAGCACAGGCAGCAACAACAATAAAAACAAACAAATGGGATGGTATCAAATTAAAAAGGACAGCAAAGGAAACAATTAACAAAGTGAAGAGACAACCCACAAAATGGGAGAAAATATTTGCAAATGATACATCTGATAAAGGGTAAACATCTAAAATATATAAGGAACTAAAACAACTCAATAGCAAGAAAACAATAACCCAATTAAAAAATGGGCAAAGGACCTGAACAGACATTTCTCAAAAGAAGACATACAAATGGCAAAAAAGTACATGAAAAATGCTCAGCATGGCTAATCATTAGGGAAATGCAAATTAAAACCACAATGAGGTATCATCCCACACCTGTTAGAATGGCTTTTGTCAAAAAGATGAAAGATGAAAAGCATCAGAGAGGGTGCAGAAAAAAGGAAACTCTTGTGCATTGTTATGGGAATGTAATTAGTACAGTCATTATAGAAAACAGTATGGAGGTTCCTCAATACACTAAAAATAGAACTACTGTATGATCCAGTAATCCCACTCTGGGTATATAGCTAAGGGAATTGAAATCAGTACGTCAAAGGGGCATCTGCACTCCCATGTTCATTGTAGCATTATTCACAATAGCCAGGATATGGAATCAAGTTAAGTGTCCGTCAATAGGTGAATGAATAAAGAAAATGTGATATACATGCACTATGGAATACAAGTCAGCCCTTAAAAAAAAAGAAATCTTGTCATTTCACAACAACATGAATGAACCCGGAGGGCATTATGCTAAGCGAAATAAGCCAGGCACAAAAATACAAATACCATGTGATCTCACTTGTATGTGAAATCAAAGGAAGCTGAACTCAGAACTAGAGTGCAGAATGATGGCACTCTAAGAGGCTGAAGGCAGGGTAAGGAGAGAGGGAATAGGAAATTGTTGATCAAAAGGTACAAAGTTTCAGATAAACAGGAGGCAAATGTTTGACATCTACTGCATAACAAAGTGACTACAGTCAATAATAATGTATTATATATTTTAAAAATAACTAAAAGAGGTAATTTCAAATGTCTCACCATAAAAAATGATAGATGAACAAGGTAATGAATATGTTATTTAGCTTGATTTAATCATGCCACATTGCATACATATATCAAAACATACATTGTACCCCATAAATGTATGCAATGATGATTTGTCAATTAAAAATAATATAAATAAAAAATAATAAAGAGAGTAAATATACTTTGCAAAATTTTACCAAATACTAAAAATAAAGAAATAACTAAATCATCAATAATAAAATAAAGAAATTGCAGTATATTCTATTTATAAAATTGGAATTACTGTGATTAAGAGTTATAGGAATAAAAATTTTTAAATCTCACAAACTTAATATTTAATTAAAAAGCATGGCTAGGTGCAGGGGCTCATGCCTGTAATCCTAGCACTTTGGGAGGCCAAAGTGGGAGGACTTCTTGAGGCCAGGAGTTTGAGACCAGCCTGAGCAAGAGCAAGACCCCATCTCTACAAAAAAATAGAAAAATTAGCTGGGCATGGTGGTACATGCTTGTAGCCCTAGCTACTCGGGAGGCTGAGGCAGGAGGATCACTTGAGCCCAGGAGCTTGAGGTTGCAGTGAGCTATTATGACACTACTGCACTCTAGCCCAGGCAACAGAACAAGACCTTGTCTCCAAAAAACAAAAAAACCCAAACAAACAAACAAACAAAACCACAGAAATTTTCAAAAGAATACAAACAGTAAACAAACCCAAACATGCAAAATAATATGAAACAATATTTTTAAAATGATACATACATATATACTAAAAGTATAAAAGTATACACAGACACAGGAATAATAATCACTAACTTCAGAATAGTGTCCAAGTATGACATGGTGGAGTGGGAGAACAACATAACCAGGAAATCAAAAAATGGAGGCACAAATACATTCGTATTGACTTGCTCTTTAAGCTGGGATATTCATTTTATTATTCTCTATTTCTATGTCTGACATACCTCATAATAGAAAGAAAAAGGAATTACCATTGATTCACCACAGAGATACAGTGGAATAATATGTCTTCCTGTCATGGATCTCATTATCAGTCAAAGGTATTAAAACGCTATCATGTAACTACTACGGAGAACAGCATGGAGGTTCCTCAAAGAACTAAAAATAGAACTACCATATGACCCAGCAATCCCACTGCTAGGTGTATATCCAGAAGAAAGAAAATTAGTATATCAACAAGATATCTGCACTCCCATGCTTATTGCAACACTATACACAATAGCCAAGGTATGGAATCAAACTAAGTGTCCATCAAAGGATGAATGGATAAGAAGTTGTGGTACATATACACAATGGAATATTATATAGCCACAAAAAGAATGAAATCCTGCCATTTGCAACAACATGGATAGAACTGGAGAATGTTATGTTTAGTGAAAGAAGCCAAGCACAGAAAGACAAATCTCACATGTTCTCACTCACATGTGGGAGCTAAATATTAAAACAACTGATCTCATGGAGACAGAGAGTAGAATGATGCTTGAAAGAGGCTGGGTAGGGTAGAGGGGAGGTGGAATAAAATGGGGATGGTTAATGGGTGCAAAATTACAGTTCAATAGAATGAATAATATTTGATAGCACAACAAACTGACTAAAGTAAACAATAAGTTACAGTATACTTTAAAATAACTAAAAGAATGGAACTGGAATGTTCCTAATGTTAGAGTAGAAGACTAGGAGACAGGACTGAGATAGGATGCAGGGACTTGAAGATCGGGTGCAGCTATTACAGTAAACAACCCTTAAACAAAAGGGGCTGATAACCACAGGCAAGAACCAGCTTCAACCAGCTTGTCAGCTATCTCTGTCACCTTGCATGAACTTTGGTGAATTACAATATCATTTACATTACAGTTTTAAAATTTCTCTGCCCTTGAAATCAGCATGATAGTTCCAAGCCAAACATACAAAGTATGAAAATGGGCAGGAACACAATTCTAAGAATTACTATCTGAATTCGTAGTAAAAGCCAACCCCTTGTCCTCGAATATTCATTCCTCTCCACAATTAGTGAGACTACAGAAGATTTAAAACCACTTCTTCTCAGTGCAGCTGCTCTCTTTCAAGCTTCCTGCTTTTTCCTGAGAGCGTACTTTGGCTTTCAATAAAAGCTTTCCTTGCTTGGCTTAGGTGGTGCTTCCTAAAATTCTTTTCTGTGATAAACACCAAGAACCTGGAAAAATCTCCACTTGGAGGCCAATAACACTAACACAAAGAAATGATAAGTGCTTGAGATGATGGATACCCCAATTAACCTGATTTGATTAATACACATTGTATGTCTGTATCAAAATATCACATGTACCCTATAAACATATACAACTATTATGTACCCATAATAATTAAAAATAGAAAAAAATTTTTAAAAAGAAAATGTCCATAGCTTGAAAGATCTACTAAATATGAAACTAATTAAAACACAAACTTAATGCAAGATAAATGGATGTAATTACATAGCACTAATCTTCCTGAACTTCAGATTTTTTGTTGACTTGCCCAAAATATCTAATATAATTTGTAAATTAAAGAAAATTGGTAACAATTCATTTTTTGGTCAGAATGGTAGGAGAATCTAATTTTAAAGTGAAATCAGAAGAGGAAATTCTAATGTACCTCATGGAAACAAATGTATACAAGTTATTTAAACAATATCAAATAAAATGTTAATCATATTAAAATAAATTAATTAATTAAATGCTATCATGGCAATAACCTTCATCAATTATTACAAAGTACAGGAACACCTGACCTTCAAAACAATAGAATTCTGCAACATATAAAGGATTGAAAATCACTACCATGAGGCATTAGATTCCAGAATAATTCTTTCATGGGATACTATTATGTAAACATCATAAGGTAACAAAATAGTATGACATACTATTTTCCTTAACTAGCTCTAAAATTGAATTTATTTTTATATTCTAAGCAGAATAAAAGCTAAAATTAAACATAATGTGCACAGAATATTCTTCATGTGAATCAGATACCTTTCAAATTGTCAATTCTTATAACTAAAATCTTACTTTTTCACTAATTACATTATATATAAATTTTGGAATACAAATATATCCTAACAGAAAAATATACCATAGGTGCTCTAACAGAATATAGAAAGGAATCATTAGGAGAGGAAGAAAATGGAATGTAGTAGGCAAGAAATAAGTAGAAAACCTACTGAGAAAAATGAAAGACCTAAATAAACAAAGAGTGTATACACTACATTTAGGGATTGAAAGACTCAATATTGTCAGGATGTCAGATTTTCCCCAAGTTTATATACAAATTCAATGAAATTAAAATCTCAACAGGTGTTTTTAACAGAAACTGACGAGTTGATTCTAAGTTTTATATAGAAAACAAAAAACTTAGAATAGCCTAAATAATCTTTGAAAAAGACAGTTAGAAGATGCACACTACCCGATTTCAAGATTCAGTATACAGCCACAGCAAACAAGACTCTGGAAATTGGCATAAACATAGACAAATAGATTAACGAAACAGAATAGAGATTCCAGAAATAAAATTACACATATATTGTCAATTGATTTTCCTCAAAGATGCCAGGGCATTGAAAGGGAAAAGGAAAATCTTATCAACAAATGATGCTTTAATAATTGGATAAATAAATAGGGGGAAAAATCCAAAAAATTGATCTCTACCACTCATTAGTCACACAAATTGATTTAATATGAATCATAGACCTAAAAGTAAAGGCTAAACTATTAATCTTTTAGAGGAAAATCTAGAAGAATATCTTAGATTTCTCAGAGAAGGCATAAAAAGCACTAATCATTTAAAAAATTAATAAATGTGACTTTATCAAAATTTTAATATTTTGCTCTTTACAACACACTATGAAAATTAAAAAACAAGGCACTAAGAAAAAAAATTATCTACACAGATATCTGACTATATCCAGAATATATAAGGAACTCTTATAACTCAATAACATAACCACCTAATATATTATAAAATGGGCAAAAGACTTGAACAGAGACTTCACACAAGAAGGTATCTGAAATGCAAAAAGCACATGAAAAGATGAGCATTATTAGTCATTGGAGAAAAACAAATCAAAAGCAGAGACATCATTTCATGCTCAGTAGAACAGATAAAATTTAAATGATTGATTATACCTAACATTGACAAAGATATGGATGGAACAACTGTAACTTTCATTGTAACATACATTGTCAGTGGGAGTGTTAAATCATACAACCACTTTGGAAAAAGGTTTAGCAGTTTCTTCTAAAGTTAAACATACACCTACTATATATTAACAATTCTACCACTGAATATGTATGCAACAGAAATGAAAATATATGTCCACAAAAGACTTGTAAAAGAATATTTTACAGCTTTAAACACAATAGCCCCCAAATAGAAAGAACCCAAATGTCCATCAATAGTAAAATGTAGAAACAATTTGTACCGTATCCATACAATAGAATTACTATTTGGCAATTAAAAATAAACTACTGATACACACAACACAAGTGATTTCAAAAACACTATGTTGAGGAAGACACTAGACATTGATACATACATATATATCTTCAGAGAATTATGTTGAATGAAAAATGCCATTCCCCAGAAAGGTTACATACTATAGGACTCCATTTATATAACATTCTCGAAATGACAAAATTATAGAAATGGAAAGATTAGTAGTTGCCAGTGGTTAAGATGTGGGGTTAGAGTGGATGGGGATGAGGGAGCAGGAGGGAAGTAGGTATGGATATAAAAGGGTAATAAAAGTGATTCTTACAGTAATGGAACTGTTCTATATTTTGACTATGATAGTAGATACATGAATCTACATATGTGATAAAACTACATAGAATTAAATACACACATACATGAGTAGAAGAAAATCAGGGGAAATATGAGCAAGATCTGTGGATTTTACCAATGTCAATATCCTGGTTGGGACATTGTATTATAGTTTTATAAGATATTATCATTGGGGAAAACTAGGTAGTGCAAATATAGACTATCTCCGTATTATTTCTTACAACTGCATGTGAATCTACATAATCATATCAAAATAAAAGTGTTTAATTAAAAGAAAGTAATTTTTTTAAAAAATCACCATATACATGGCTTCTACTTTCCTTGCACATCCAAGAAACAGATTCCTTGGGCATTAATTCTACATGTCCCTGATGCCCTTCAGAAGAGAACAATTTAAAAATAAAAGACTAAAGTTACATTAATAAATGCCTATTCTTGCCTAAAATATGTAAACCTACAACAATTCAAACTCTCATTACTAATCTGTCACTAAACAGCTTGTACTATATAAACAAAGTACTATTATTTAAAGAGATTTCTGATATGTCTGAAGAATTATGATTCCTTCATTGTATGCATTAAAGATAAACCATTATCTGAAATCTAAACTCTTCTCTAAGTAGAATCATTTTCTACTTCATCATTGAGAAAAATAAACAATACTATTATATTTGACCACTCTGCTATAAAAAACATGTGAGCCAATCTTTTTTTCCTTTCTTATCAATGTGAGGTGAATGCAATACCTCATTTCAAAATAAATAAATGGACAAAAAAGGGAATGTAATTAGAAGGCTGATATTTAAAATTTATAATTCATGTAGGAAATTTACAGAAGAATCTTTATTAGGGAGAGTCTGGGAAAAAGTGGATAAAATCTCTTAATCTAAATCCTTTTATCTTGTTTCCTGTACTGTGCATTTAAAGATGTTTTGAAGGCTAACCTGCGACAACGTACATAAAGCACTGAAGTTAAGGATATCGTGTACGTATCAATTGATTGTGTACTTGTAAACATCCTTTCCACACTGTGCTTCTTGGGACACTCAAAGAATTTGCTGAATAAAGAACTCTTCAGAATATATCAAAGAATATTTGATTTGACCTAAAACACTTGAACTGATTGAACAAAAAAATTAACTGCTCCCTTACTTGCATAAAGTGTCCATTTTATGAAAAAGATTAATGGATTAACTATAAATCTTAACTTTATTAATTCCTGATTTTTCTTTTTCCTTGCAAATACTTGAGGCATAGTAAATATAATCATTTAATTCAATCATCTCCAGTTTAAAATTTAGCCACTGAAAGGTGGTCTTACTAATAACCTATCTAACAGAGGAAAATAAACTATCAAACAGAAAGTAAGAGAAATAAGCTCACAGCACATAATTGCCTCTTTGAAGGGAAAACTCACAACACAACTATCCTTTGTTTAATTAAAACACCAGTGGCCTAACTCATTATCTCTAAGACTGTTTTCTCAGCCTTGAAGAGCCCTAAGCAGACAGTAGGGTGTGAGCTCCCTGCTCTAGCTCTCTGTCTCAGTTCCTGCCAAAAAAAAAAAAAAAAAAAAAACAGATTTCAAGGACTCAGATAACCCAGCCTCACAGAGAAAAGAAAAAAAAAAGAGCACCTGAAACAGCTTCACAGCTGCTTCTGTTATCAGTCTACTAAAGAAAGCAGAGGGAAAAAATGGCATTTTTACCCTTTAAAACTCCAAACAGCTTTTCCTCAGCTGCCGGGCACTACCCTCTATCTTTTCTTCAGTGCCATGGCCTCTTTCTTTCTCTTTCTTTCTCTCTCACTCTCTCTCTCTTTCTTTCTTGAGAAAGTAAAATAAACTTTCTTTCCTAAAACTATTCTACTCCTGGTGTAAGAATTCTTTCTCCATCCCACCCCACGAGGTCCCCACCCTTCATTTCCTCTGTGAATCACAAGACAAATACTGGAAAAAGGTAAGCCACAGGCTATTACTTAAATGATCCAATGAGTCTTTACAATGAGTTTAACTGATATAGTGTCAGATATCAGAACATAGGATGGGCCAAATTTCTTCTATTTGATTTATCAATAACCCCATTAAATTCAGAATTTTCCTCAATACATAAGAAACAAAGCTCTGTTCTAATATATGTTGCTGGAGCTATCTAAATGCTGCTACAAAGATGCCCAAACTTCTGAAAAAAATGACTTTAAAATATCATAAATTAACAAAATATCCCTTGAAGAAAATGGAATTTAAACTATACTGTTTTAAGTATCCCTTTCCCTTAAATTATTAAAGTTATCTTTATGTAGTTACAATAATGAGCTTAAAATACTGACAATTTCTTGTCAACCACCTATAAAATGTTATAAGATCATCCAATGTATTCTTCTGTCTTATGCACACATGCGATACTTTAAATGAAATTCCACTATTTCTGCAGCAGCTTTCAGATTTTGTTTCCACTCTTAAATTTTACAATTTAATCTACACCAAATATCACCAAAGTCAAAACACATTATGAACTTTATTGTGCTGATTTGTACAAAAATATGTAAATATAACCCAAATGTTTTGTATGTTGATAATATAACCAACTGTCCCTTACAGATTACGTTTTAATTTCTTTCTTATTAGTAAAGTATCACTTTTTTAGCAATTCAGAATTTTTAAATTTGTATTTCAATACAACTACTAGTGTCATTTATGCTAATGAGAATGTAATCCATTAAAACAAAGAAGTTCCTCATAAAGGAATCTTAGTTGCCCCAAAGCTGTAAACTGCAAGATTCTAGAATCAGGCTATAAGTAGTACTGCTACATAGTTTAACAGTTCTATGGTTATTTAGCTGTCACTGTAGCAGCTACTGTAATAGGTGACTAGCATGCACTGCAAGGATAAGAAACGCTACTTAAAATGAACAAAGATGATCCCTGAAGTAACGTTTTCTAAGCACTTGGCAGAACCAGTCCAAAAAATGGGTTAATATATATTACAGAATAAAACATATACTCTAAACAGTGGTTTACAAACAGGGGTGACTTTGTCACCCACAGGACATGTGACACTGTCTGGAAACATTTTTGGTTGTCACATCTCAAAGAGTGCTATTGGTAACTAGTGGGCAGAGGTCAGGGATGCTGCAAAATATGCAAAATGTATAAGACAGAACCATCTGGCCCAAAATGTCAGTTATGCTACTGTCAAAAAACCCTCCTCTAAAGGAACACTGAACATTATCATTTATTTTACCTACTTAATTTTATTTACTGTTAGAATCACTGTGTTGCCATCTGTTATTAGAATCTGTCAAGATGATAAGAAAGACACTATTTAGTGAAATCCAAGAGGAAATACAGTCATAGCACAGAACAGGAAGATAAAGATCACTGAGAATGCTCAGTGGTTATGTTTAATGTAATCCACTGCAGCTGATGGCTCAGAAAGAAATGAGTTGCTTCAAAAATGAAACTGGCAGTAACACTGCAAACAGATCAATTTTATTTATAATCTTGAATGAACAAGGTTTTTCCACTTAAAGCAGATGGATTTCCTTGAACTACTAAAAACAAGCATTGGATGTCAAGGCGAAAAAAAAGAAAGAAAAAAAATATATATAGACACAAAATTTTGATCAGCATTCCCTAAGATGATTTTGTCAAAACAAAACATATAGACCACACTGTTCTTCCAGAATACCTTAAAATATATCTTTTCAAAATTAATAGTCTTTCATTATACTAAACACATGGTTGAAAATACCATTGATTCTAATACACAGTAGCTGCTTTTCATTGAAATGAATCATTTTTTTAAGAATATGCCCAAAACTAAAATATAGGATTTATACCTCTCAAAACTATGCCAAAAGAATTAAAATTTCACTCAATATATTTCACATAAAAACTGGAAAGATAATATTTCATAAGTTTGAATATTTCAAATGTCTACAATCCAAGAATAAGCAAACTGGGTGGAATCTTAGAAACCATCATGAGCTAGATTTCTCAAAGAAGAGTACTTACATTCCTCTTAATAAATGAGCAACTTAACCTAATAACTAGGGGGAGCCGAGGCTATATTAAAACAAACAATATATTGTGGAATAGAATGCCAAAATTACATAAAATTTTAAACTAAAATAAGAGACATCAAATAGATTTTCCTTTTGTAGCTGGTTGCTTTGGGCTAGAACTCTCAGACGTTTGAATTCACACTCTTCCTTTACTGGGGGATGTAGATGGGCAAGTTGAGAACTCCTCAGAATATGTCAAAGAACATATGATTTGATCTAAAATACTTGAACTGACTGAAAAACAAATTAACTGTTCCCTTAGTTAAATAAAATAGCCATTTTATAAAAACACAAATGTGGTTAACTATAAATCTTAACTTTATTAATTCCTGATTTTTCTATTTCCTTGCAAATACTTGAGACTTGTTAAAAATAATCTTTTAATCCAATCATCTCAGGTTTAAAATTTAGCTATCTTCTAAGACACTTACATCATCTGAGTTGGAAATAGTGACGGTCCAGATTCCACTAAACCTTGCAGGTTGCCATTTGTTCTTGCTTCTCCTACTTCATATCTGTTTTCCTGCCTTGCTGACTTCAGGCAACAGCACCAAGCACAGAAGAAACAACTTCCACAGACTGCTTTATTAATAAAAGCTCCCACAATTGAGTATGGAGAAATCTTTATAATAATCCCTTATATGTATATCTCCTAGTGGTTTTACTTCTCTGATTAAATCTTGACTGACACAGAATTTCTGTAAGGTGTATTTTATGCATTCTTTGAGAATATTCTGTTACATTATAATTCAAGAAAAACAGAATAGGTAAGACTCATGAGAAATGTTAAGCACACAGATAGTAAGTAAACTAATATTTTACGAGATACAGGTAAAACTCATACAATGTGTTACTGAGTAACCAAAGTAGCTTATGAAACATAAGTAGAATTCATAAAATGTATTAAATATAGATAGTAAATTATGCATCTGTAAGTGGGGGTGAGGGGGGGAAGAGAAACAAAAACACATAAACATTCCATGCCACAGGATTCAGGTAGTGTAGTCTTTCCATCCCGTTTGTACAATATCCTAAGTGTGTTGACTGCCCTATCTCTATCCTCTTGTTTCTACTTCATGTTCTGATTAATCTTGACTGTGTTCTGATGTAAATTTTTGCATTTATTTGACTTGCCCCCTTCTTTATAGGGTTACTGATTTATTGAATATCTTGGAAGCAAATCCTTGACAAGAACTTTTATTTTAAGGTAAAATTGCTGTGTGAGGATTTTGTTAACCTGAGATTTTGTGGAAATATTAAGTATAACACTGTAACAGTACTTAAAACTGTTCAAACACCAAGCTAAAAATCTTGATGACTCTATCATGTTAAGTAGAGAAAATCTGAAATAAACATAATTTTGACTTTTTCATTCTTTATTTCTCCAGTGCTTTACTTCTATTACAGAACATACAATTTATCAATCTTCAAGACATATTTATATCAACTTCCTCTTAATTCATAATATGTGAAGCTCAACAGATACAGTTGGCCCTCCATATCCATGGGTTCTGCATCCATGGATTCAACTAACTGCAGATCAAAAATATTTGGGGAAAAAATAGATGGCTGCATTTATACTGAACACATACAAACTTTTTCTTCTTGTGATATTCCCTAAACAATACAGCATAAATATTTCCATAGCATGTATATTGTATTTGGTATTATAAGAAATTTAAAGATGATTTTTTTAATACAGGAGGATGCACACAGGTTATATGCAAATACTACAGCATTTTATATAAGGGACTTAAGCACCTATGGATTTTGGTATCCAAGGGGGCTCCTGGAACCAACCCGTCATGGATATCAAGGGACAAATGTATTAGGACCAACAAATCAAAGTAGAAAGGTTCAATACTGATATTATACCACAGCAGTAGACAATTTTTTAAAAATTCATACCAACTAAGAGCTTTTACTATTATCTGGAGGATAGTAATTTCTTCAAAGAAATTTAAGGAGATGAAACTGAAAGGATTTATGTAACTATCAAACCCTATAGAGGATCCTGTTGGTTCCTCGCCAGCAGCCACTCTCCCCTTCTTCCTTCTGAATAGAATCCCAATTTTATTCGGGAATCTAGAAGCTAGTGCCACCTTCACTACAGGGTCCAAGCTATTTATGGCAATCCTATTCCCCTTGACTGGTTCAAGAACCAGAACTGAAGCCAATCAACACATGGCATTCCACGGCAATTATTAGTGGTTCAACAGTGGGCATGTGGCCTAATTTGACCCAACTGCACTGAATGAAAGAAGAGCTTTTCATTCCATAGATAGAAGAAGTCTGTTTCTGTCTATATGGCATACACAGAATTTAACTGACAGAATTTTCTTATAATCAAGGTAGTATTTCCCAAAACTGAAAAATTAAGATTTTGTAAGAAAATTATTAAAGCTAGTAAAGGGAAACTAATCTGGAAAGTACGAGCTATTTCAGAAAATACTACTTTTTACAACTATGGATATAGTTAACATATTAAGTCTAAGTACTGTACTAGCGTGATAAATGATATATTTGTAAGAGACAAATAAATAGATAAAATTTAATTATTAACATGGAGGGAATCCAAGGAATTACTGCAGCACTTAGTTTTAAATCTGGCTGATAATGAAATCAGTCTCACCATACATTTTAACAAAATCAACCATCTTAAAATAGATGAATTCTAATATGCATTCATTGACTGTTCTTTTGAACTATCTTAACACTTTAACACATGTCCAAAAGTAGCTTGGTTTTATCCTACTTCTTCTTCCTTTTGTAACCATAGGATTCTGGCCAAGGGAGATGGTAATGCCTTAGGAATTTATGTATATACAATTTTAATTGTATTATACTTTCTAGATATTATCAATCAGAATTTAATCCATATTAGAAAATTTTAATTTCCCAAGTTCCTTTTCAACACTTATGAGAATTATCTTAGATCAAGCTGACAATTTCCATTTTTGAGCGAAATTACTTTTACAAACTAATCTGCTTTCTACCAAATGGGTAGAAAGAAATTCTGCCTTATTCTTATTTTTTTCATAAACTCTTTACTTACTCAGCAATTAGAAAAATTCACATACCAAAAGACATTGTTTTAGCTCTCCTGAAGCTTAGAATATAGTTGAGAAACAAGATACACATCTCAACCATAAAATGTAACTAACACAAATTTATTCACTTAATACACTGAGAACCTTTCGCCTATGTCAGGGATTGTACAGTCTCCTCATTTCAACCACAAAGCACAGAAAATTATTTGAGGGACTATTTTCTCAATTCTCCCAAGTATGGTACATAATTATTATTCTATGCACAGGATAGACGGGAACTCAATAGAAAATGGCTACGAAGGAAAACTGAAGAGTAAGATATAATTTTAGCTTTCAATAAGCTAGTTGCTAACACAAATAAGTAAACCAATCATTAAGGTACAACTATGGGAGCATTTAGGAATGACTCCAAAAAACCATATCCTATGAGAAACAAATAAATAATTTAATGAGGGTGAAAACCCAAAGAAGGAAAAAATTATTTTGGTTGAGATACTAAGGACCTTGAAAGGACAAACATGATTTAAATATCTGGAACGTAAATATGGAGGTATAAAATAAAAATATAATAAGAGTTGATAGGCATGTATATAAAGACACAACCAGGAAATTGGCTGATAATTGAAAGTTGATAGGATTTCCTCCCAAAAATGATCTGTTCTCTAAGAGGAACTAACAAAAACATCTTGACTAGGCCCTTGCTGATCATGAAAAATAATGTTAAGAGAACTGAATCATAACTCTCCCTGAGATACCAGATTTACGTTGAATAACTGCAGTCCCCAACCCCTGGTCTGCACCCTGTTAGGAACTGGGCTGCACAGCAGGAGGTAAGTGGCAGGTGAGCCAGCAAAGCTTCATTTGTATTTACAGCTGCTCCCCATCATTTGCATCACTGCCTGAGCTCCACCTCCTGTCAGTTCAGCGGCAACATTAGATTCTCATAGGAACACGAACCCTACTGTAAACTGCACATGTGAGGGATCTATGTTGTGCACTCCTTATGAGAATCTATTGCCTGATGATCTGAGGTGGAGCTGAGGTGGTGATGCTGGTGCTGGGGAGCGGCTGCAAATACAGATTATCATTAGTAGAGAGGTCTGACTGCACAAAGACCATAATATATCAATTGCTTGCAGACTCATATCAAAACCCTATCAGTGAGTGGCAAGTGACAATGTAATAATAGTAGAAATAAAGTGCAGAATGAATGTAACGTGCTTGAATCATCCCAAAACCACCCCCTACTGCCCCAGGTCCATGGAAAAATTGTCTTCCATGAAACCAGCCCCTGGTGCCAAAAAGGTTGGGGACTGCTGTTGAATAAGATTTTAGCTTGAGGCCAAGTACTGTGGCTCATGCCTATAATCCCAGCAATTTGGGAGGCCAAAACAGGAGGATAGCTTGAGGCCAGGAGTTTGAAACCAGCCTGGGCCATATAGCAAGACCTGTGTTTACAAAAAATAAAAAAACAAATTAGCTGGGCATGGTGGTGCATACTTGTAGTCCTAGATACTCCAGAGGCTGAGGCAGAAAGATTGCTTGAGCCCTAGAGTTCGAGGCTGCAGTGAGCTACGATCACGCCACTGCGCTTCCAGCCCAGGCAACAGAGGGAGACCCTCTCTCTAAAAAAAAGATTTTAGCTTGAGCCATACATATACACAGATTAGAATTATTTTGCTAAGGTTGCTTTTAATAATAAATTTTACAAAATTGCCTTTGAGACTTGGGTACCTTTTACTTTGGGAGATAATATTCTAAAGAACAAATTATGTGAAAAATGAAATTGGTTTGTTTCACTAAGTTAGATAATATATGAGCAGTTGCAGAGGTTGAAACATATGGATTTCATCTGATAGTCACTGTAGGGTTTTATTTTGTTTTATTTTATTTTTTAAATTTATTTTTTAAGGGGCCATGCTAACCTTCTCTGTATCATTCCAATTTTAGTATATGTGCTGCCGAAGCAAACACCACTGTAGGGTTTTAAATGGTAAAATCAATTGGACAATTTATAGAGAATAAGTGAAAGAAGAAAGCAAAATTAGCAAGAGAACATTCTGTGATTAATGTTGAGAATATAGTCTATAATAGGGTAAGTGGGGATAAAAAGCAAGGGATGAATTTAAGAGAATCTCAAAAAAAAATTTTTAAGACCTATTAACTAATTGGGTTAGTAGTAAAGGAGAGTATAGATTAAAACATGTCACTAGCCATTTGAGAATAACAATACTAGCTTATTCAGGACCTAAATGAAAATGAGAATGGTTAATGAAAGACTTTTAGATTTTATTTAAAAGATATTTTTTTTTCTTTTTCTTTCTTTATTTCTTTTTTTTCTTTTTTTTTTTTTTAAGAAACGAAGTCTTGCTCTGTTGTCCAGGCTGGAATGCAGTGATGCAACCATAACTCACTGCAGCCTCGAAGTCCTGGCTTCAAGCAATCCTCCTACCTCAGCCTCCTGAGTAGCTGGGATTACAGGCATGAGCCACTGTGCCTGGCTAAATGATATCTTAATATGATTATACAGTAGAAGGAGAAAGGAGAGCCTTTAATTAAAAGTAAAATATCAAAATATAACAAAACAATTGTTCTTAAAACCATGCATAATCTTTGCAACTAGATGTAACCCTACAAAACTGCTTACAATATAGTAACAAGTCTTAAAATTCCCTCAATCTGTAAATAACCAGTCCTATTCTTTACCAGCGGTTCCCAACCTTTTTGGCACCAGGGACCAGTTTCATGAAAGACAATTTTTCCATGGACTGGGGGGCAGGGGACGTGGAGCTCAGGCAGTGATGTGTGCAATGGGGAGTGGCTGTAAACACAAATGAAGCTTCACTTGCTTGCTGCTCACCTCCCGCTGTGTGGGGGGGGGGGGCTTTAAGTTTCATTCCATGGAGGTGGGGGGGCCTCTGTGGCCCAGTCCCTAATTGGAGACTGCAGCTTTAGAATACAAGATACAAGGTAATCTATACTCATGTGCTCTATCACTTAAAATACATAAAAACTTTGAAGATATACTTTAAACTCAATACACTTTAAATTAAATAGCTATACATGTGGCTTTCAGATTTTCTTAGGTGCAGGACACTTTCTTTTTTTTCAGACAAAATCTCAGAGGGTAGCCCAATAAATAAGTCACAGAAAAAAGCAGAGCTGCTTTGATAGAATCTACATGTGAGGGCCCAGAGCCCCACCCCCATGGCAACTCTTAGAAATCTTTGGGCTCTGAAAAGCAAAGTTTTAAAATAAAATTAAATGGGAAAGAGAACATAGTACATAGTATATTGCCTTGGTCCAGTGGAATGAAATCTGTACAACACTAAAATTATTTTAGTTATCTGACTGACAGATTAAAATATTTAAGGGTAGTAGGCAGTACTTTAAAGCTGAATAGAAAAAAAAGCCTAATATTTGGTTAGAGGAAGTAGGTACTCAATAATTATTTACTTCAACAGTTTGAGAAAGTGAAAATTATCAGGAGAGATTGCATTAGCTTAACTTTAATTACTTTCCCATGTTCATACCACTGCTAGCCTTCTAAGCCTAAATTTCAGAAAAAGAGTTTGATCAAGTGCTGAGTTAAAAAGATCTCCTACTGCTTTTATCTTTTAGTAAAGCTACTGTCTACAAATACCTTCCCCAAGAATCATGGAGTATGAACTATAGGATTGCTCACGTCTGAATGCTTGTACCCCAGCCTGCATTCATTACTTCACCCCATTAACATTCCACGCTGGGAGTCCTTTGCCAGTTTTATGAGGCGAAACCACAAAATGTCAGGTTAACAAAATCCTCACACAGTAATTTCACCTTAAAATACTGCCTGTCAAGGACTTGCTTCCAAGATATTCAATAAATCACTAACTCTATAAAGCAGGTTGCAAGTCAAATAAATGCAAAACTTAGTATCAGAGCACAATCAATATTAATCAAAACACAAGCTGATTATTTAGAATAAAGAGTACAGCAGTATGATTTCAAGTGTACCTAGTAGCCCATCTCAGTTTTTATGTGTTACAGTTATATTTAACTAAATTCTCCATTACTCCCCTTTCCAATCATTTAGATACTTGATTTGAGACAGCATGATATAATAGAGAGCTTCTGGGACATGAACATACTGGTTCAATTCCTGGTTCTGCCACTTATTAGCTATGTGTCTTTGAGATGGTTAACAAACCATCTTGCAATATCTAAACCTAAGCCTGTTTTCTCAATGTAAAAATGAAGAAATTCTTTCTTCATCGGGCTATTCTGAGTTTTAAAAGATATATGAAAAAAAGCATCAAAAATGATGTCTGATAATAGTAAATGTTCAATAATTGTCAGTTTCCTTCCATCTATCCTTTGTTGATATAGAAAATCGCCAACTTTAGTAAGAGTCACGGTTCAAACTCTCTGTGCTCTAAGGCAACAGTACCCAAACTTTTTGGCACCAGGGACTGATTTCATGGAAGACAACTTTCCCACGGACTGGGGGGATGAGGGGATGGTTTCAGGATGATTCAAGTGCATTACATTTACTGTGCACTTTATTTATATTATTTTTACTTTGTAATACATAATGAAATAATTATACAACTCACCATAATGTAGAATCTAACGCTGTCACTGATCTAACAGGAGGTGGAGCTCAGGCAGTGATGCAAGCGATGGGGAGCGGCTATAAATACAGATGAAGCTTTGCTTGCTTGCCTGCTGCTCACCACCTGCTGTGTGGCACAGTTCCTAACAGGCCATGGACCAGTCCGTGTACCAGGGGTTGGGGACCACAGCTCTAAGGAGATCATTTAGTATGAAAACTCTCATCTCTATATCTATCTACACTAGTGCAGTTAAGAAAGTCAGGGCGAGTATGAAAGGAAAAAAGAAAGAGAAAGGTAAAGTTTGTGGTGTACACATAAGTGAACATGCACCTATTAAACACATTCACCTGAATTCCTTCCCTTGTTCAACAAGAATGACAGAATATGAGCTGGCCAAATACTGTACCAGTATTTGGCTCTGTTGTGACAATTATTAAACCATGTTAGATAACTACACTCTAAGCAATTATCTTTAAGTAGAATAGCCCTTGTTTAAATACATCTTTAGACTCTCTTGTTGACCATGCTACAGACCTGAAGAAGCTTCACAGTGGACTCGAACTACTCATGAACTGCCAAAATGGACAGAAATTAATCCCAGCAAATCCTGAAACCTACATTCTACTCCAGGCTGTGGAGTTAGTTGCCTGAGAGCTCTCTCATTAAATAATGCATTAACTATTTATTGAGTAACTAGTAAGTATCAGCCATTATGGCCTTCTCAGAACTGTCATCAGGATGTGGAGAGGATGACCACTTTTTCAGGCCTGAGACTATCTCTACCAGAAAATGGGTAGGAAAGGTGAGGGCCCCAAACAAAATAATAGTCTAGGGCTGCAGTCCCCAACTCCCAGGCCACAGGCCAGTACCAGTCCGTGGCCTGTTAGGAAATGGGCAGTGTATAACCACCTGAGCTCCACACCACCTCCCCCCAACCCATGACACCCCAGTCTGTGAAACCCCAACCCTCGGTCTATGGAGAAATTGTCTTCCATGAAACCAGTCCCTGGTGCCAAAAAGGTTGGGAACCACTGGTCTAGGGAATTGATATGAGAGGTCAAATTCACACTGTCCAGCACTAGTTTCCCAAAGGAAAGTAATTCATACTCTGTTCTATACTTTTGTGATAAAAAATTATTTGTATAGGTCATTTTAATAAACTTTGTGACTTAAAATGGGGGCAGGAGATAACACAAATCAGAGAGAACTATCAAGGAATTAAGGCAAACATGTTTAAGAACTATTGCTATATGTTTTCCTCATGTTCTTGTTTCAATCCTCATGATAATTATTCCTTTTTTTTCAATCCATTCCAATTTCGTCAAATTCCTTTATAAATGCTGACAACAAAACAGAACAGGGTAAGAAACCAAAATCAGGTTGTTGCAATATCCAAATCTTTGCTTGTTTACGCTTCCCATCTCCAGTAAAAAATACACAAACCTTTGACACAGACATGTAGACTGCATTCATATTACATTCCCAATTCAACATTTAAAGAACATTCATGCTCTCAATCTCATAAGCAAAACAAGCCTAAAAGAAAAATGATTAATATTAAAAATTCAACTAAAAAACTCTAATTATTGTTCACATAGACTAATATAACCAGAGACCATGACCAACCCTCAAATTAAAAGTGTACTTTTACTTTCCTCTTCCATTCTCTTATTTGGGGAACTTTTTTTTTCATATGCAAAATTACATTTATACATTCAGAGGAACATAAAGAGCAGCAACATATTATATTCTTGGGCTCTCAAACACACCCAAAACAATGAGAATCTCTACTTAAGAAAAAACCGCTACCCTAATTAAGTGAAAATATTAGCGATGTAGTTAAACTGAAATCTAATGATTCAGTCTGATCCTACTAACTGAATACATTTTAATATAATACCTATACATTTTAGTGATGCAGGAGCACTCAAGCATCCCATGAAAAAGACAGCTATTTTGTTCTGTACTATTAGCAAAGAGCAGTCAATAACAAATGGCTCTAGGAAAAGAACAAAGTTATTCAAATAAAGACAAAAACAAGGACATACATGGGGGCTGCTCATCAGAATGACACAACTAAAGGCCCACACAGTCTTTAACCATGAGCAAATAGGTGTCTAATTTTATTGTGTTCTCTAACACCTGAAAGCAGCTTGTTTGGCTTCCTATAACAATTGTGACACAAAAGGCAAAAAGAGCCTTCCTGGGAATTTATATTTTGATACAGCAACTCAAAAAGCTTGTAAGTGTCACCTTCTTTCCTGCATATACAAAAAAAGTCTAAGAATTGAAATTCCTCTTTTGAAATTTGAGTTGCAAAGAGATAGGAATGAGATTAAATATAACTATGTATTATGATTAAATCTTAATCTACTCAATATCCCATATCACATTCCTCATATAGTAAGTGTTAAATGGTCCATAAGCTTACTACGTAAAAAACAAGTTAATTGCAAGTAAAGTGACATTACAAATATTCAAATGCAAATTTAAAATTCACCTTCTCAGCCCTGAAAATGAATAAAACGTTTCTCTAAGTGTAAATGATAATCATCAAGGGTGGATAAAAATATTTTAATGTTTTATAGAAAAAAAACCCAAGTCCCTTATCTATTATAATATAGTCACCTATCTTAATTATTTAAGCATATTTATAAAATTGTACATAAAAGAATTTTTGGCTTGTAAAACAACCTAAAATCATCTGAACCAATTTGATTTATAACCTGATAGATTTTCAGTAATTTTATAGAATGTGCCAGAATTTGACTTTGGTAGTATAATCTGTAACTCATAATAGATACTTTTCTTGTGGAAGTGACTAAATGTTCACTTAAGAAGACAACTGTTGCTTAAATCAGATGAATACTAAACATTTATTTAGTTATAAAGATTTCAGCACTCACTGGCCCAACACCAAACTTAAACTCTGAGCAACCAAAGGTCAAGGGCAAGCAGATTTGCAAAATCAGCAATGCCTGACCCAAAGGTGACCTGGAGGAATAAAAGGAAGAGAAAGCAGTTAGAAAAGTTTAGCTTTTTTACGCTATAAATATCAAAGCAAAACAACTCCTTTAAAAACTTGTTCATAATAATTATCATATATTTATGTGTTAGAATTTTAATAAACATCTATTTGAGGAAAACCTCAATATTTATAAGATTTACCATCCTATAAAATGTAGAGCAGCACTTACAGATTAAATGCTTCCTCTTTTAAATAATTTTATAAAGGAAGACTGGGTCCCTTCTAACATTTTCAAAGTAATAGAAGTCTCATTAAAATCACAAGAAGTAACTATTCCATCTTATATTAGTAAATGGTTTGAACTAAGATGAAAATTAAACAAGTAATAGAACAAAGATAGCAAATATTTACTGAAAACATTTACAATATGTAAAGATTAGATGGCCAAAATCACAGGAGGAGGAAAAAGAGAAATGGAAAAAAGGAAGAAATTACTGATACTAGATTTTAAAAATCAGTGTAACAAAGATCATGACTCCCAAGGGAAGGGAGGTCCTTGAGTCTTTTACATAGCCCTCAGTATTATCCTGACATTAGCTAAACAATATGAATAAATATGAAAAACATCAGGATTCTGGGAAACTAATGTGCTTATTGAGGTAGACCCTATGCCACAGGTCCCTTTCAAACAGAAAGCAAATCATCATATTTCCTATTTAATACTCTCTTGGAAACCAGAAGCCATAATTCCAAAGAGCTGTCTGTTATTCTCAGCTAAAATTCACAAGTTCTAAAACATGAGAGGAAAGACACAGATGCCTAGTGCCTATTACAAGCAATCACTCCCTCACATGCTTTTAATATTGGAACACAGAGTGATATTATAGGAGTTAAACAATGAGTAAGCAAGTATTTATTAAGTGTCCACTAGTGATGGAAAATCAAGTGGTGAATAAAAGAGACACAGTCCCATCCCACATGAAGCACATGTCAGGTACCTAAAATATATTATTAATATAATATTTTATCTACCACATAACAACCCTGTGAGATATTATCCCAGTTTTCCAGAAAGGAAACTGAAACTGTAAGAGGTCAACTATCTTGCCCAACATCACACCGTAGGAAGTGAGTAGAAGAAATGAGAATCAAATCCAAGACTGTGACTCTTGCCTATAGCCTTTCTCTTTGTTCTACAGCCAGTGAATTCTGTGAGGGTTGTACCATGACCTAGGGACATTTTTAGAAATTAGTGTTTCTGGTTGTTACAATGATTAGGAGACATTGAAATCTGGTGTCAACCAAAAATAGTAAAGTTGTTCAATGTCCAAAATAGTCCCTGCACAACAAAGAATGGTCCTATATCCTGAACGATTTTCAAATATCCTGCCATACAATCATGTAAGTGAAAAACCTGTATATAATTACTTGAACCTAGACTTTAACTTTATTTTACATCTAAACATAAAGTGGTTTTCACCCACATTTAAAAAATCCTGAAAGTTCCAGAAATTTAACTATTGGCGATATAGGAGAAAAATTAGATATCATTCAGAATTTGACCACAATGTGTTTACAATTTCAGAAAATCACGTCACTCATGGCTATTCCATCTGAGGACTTGCATTGCCAATATGTGGAACATGTAGGCAGCCAAGATTTGTAACTGTCTCAATACAACACATGTGTCAGGCTGAATATCTCACCTGAGCACCTCAACGCGTCCTCTAGTCTAGTCACACTCTAAATATTGAAATATATACTTCCATTATAAATTACTTTCTTCTTATTTCTCCCTTAATATGATTATGGCATTGTATTGATTTCTTCATGAATTGTAAGTTTATAAAAGTACATTAATTATGAATTTTATTTCAAGATAGTCAAGGGACATTAGAAAACACATGTTATAGAAAGAGGCATCAGATTTGATATGGTTGAGAACCACTATATTACATCATGTGTCCCTAATTTTGACACTAACTAGACTATAACACATTGAGCCATCCCACTTATAAGACGCAATTCTATTCATAAAGACTTTCATATTAGTTACTCTTAATGGCAGCACATTTCATTATATTGAACTAAAGTTCCTTATTCTATAACTCATATTTGTTTATTCTTTTCTTTGCCTTAAAATGAGATGTACTGTATAGGACAGGAACAGCTAAACAGAAAGTACCATAGAGAGGCTATATTTTACCACTGGAACTTATTTATCAATATCTGTCTTTTACTTACCATATTTCCCAGTAAATATTCAATGAATGTTCACTTATAGAATAACTGATTGTACAGAATTGTTATTCAATATCAATATGCTCATGAACTGAATAAACTAACCCATGGACTATTTTATGAATGCCTGCTACTTAAAATAGTCTTTTGATTGATTACATAAACCCAAATACTACCCTCATCCAGTATGAAAATTCAAAAAGAATGCTTAACTTGCAAAACTAGTAAATTAGAGCAAGCATACAATGGCATAAGCTTAATATCTGAGTTTGAAAACTAAAATCAGGTTTTAAAATGTTAACTGAGAATTAAAGTTTTCCAAGGGCTCCCCTTCCTAGCCCAAAATACAATAGTTTGGAATATATGTGTGTGTACACATGTGGTGTATGTATTTTATAGTACCTTGGTGCATACATCCAGGTTCATGACAAAAGTTTTTAAAACAATGAGTTGAATAATTCTTACACAATTACAATTTCTTATTAACAGTGAACAAGCCCTCCAGTATATCTCACTTCAAAGATAACACTAAGGAGTCACTGGTTATATAACAGCTGAATGGTTCATGTTCTCCAGACTTTTTAAAAATTATTATTCAAAGATATTTTTATTGTACCAAGGTAAATCCAAATACATCTTCATACACTATACGCTATAATGTATTTTCAGAAGTTATTTCAAATGAAGGGAAGAGTGACGATGATTATCCCTGAGGATTTAAGTTAACATATATTATAATTTATTTGTAATAAAACAAGGAATTTTATGTCTACATACACATATACACATACACACATAAATATATGTGAAAACCTAAAAATGTGGAAATAACATCATTAAACTATACATATTCAGTAATTCCATGGTGATGTTATTATAATTTCCTTGCAAATTTTAGTGCACATATTTCAAAATAGCTAAAAAAGAACATATTTAATGTCCCCACTGCAAAGAAATGACAAGTATTTGAGATGATGGATCTACTAATTACCCTTATTTGATCAATACAGAATGTATAAATGCACTGAAACATTACACTGTACCCCATAAATATGTACAATTAAAAAAACAGACCTTTTTCTAAAGTTCAGGTCAAGGGCTGCTCAATAAATGTTTATGCAAGACACCACACTATGTTGGATTGCCAGATCTGGGATAATGTCAAAGAGATCCTGCTTATAAATATGGCGAAAAATATAGCAGATGAACTCATTATAACCTTTATCCACAAAAGATCCTCCTCCAAAGGCCATTCTATGCCACCTGGGAAGTAGCCCAAAGCTATGAACACTTTCCTCCAGCCAACAAGCAGTTCCTTTTTGGTTACATCATTGTCCCTGTATTTCATCACATCTAAGATATTATTAATTATAAGATTCAATATTATTTAATATACCACTAAAAGAGGGGGAAAAGTCCAAAAAGGGAGTCTATTAGGAAAGTCCTGCATAACGATGGCCACAACAAAGCTGCCAGTATAACAGGAAATAAGAAATACAGCCACCAGAGAGGGGCTTCAAGATTGCGGACTTGAGGCATCTGATATTCACCTCCTCCACAAAGACAAACCAAAATACCAACTAGATGACACTTCAAATAGATCATATAAGAGAGAACACTGGAATTCAACAGAGAAGAGAGAGGGAACACTTAAAGCAAAAAAGGAGAAGGAAGTGACGCAACCTGTTCAACTGAGATCAGTTAGGATATTGGAGAGGTTCCCCAATGAAGGGAAGGGTAAATGAAAGACACACAGTGTTCCACATTCCCACCACAGACTTATGCAATCCTAGTAACAGGAGGGCCCCTCAACCCTCATGGCCCTGAGACTAACATAGGGAGCTATCCATCAGCAGAGGACTGGATAAAGGAAATGTGGTATCTATACATGATGAAATACTATTTGGCCATAAAAAAGAATGAAATTCTGTCATTTGCAGCAACATGGATGAAACTGGAGGTCATTATGTTAAGTGAAACAAGCAAGGCACGGAAAGACAAATATTGCATATTGTCACTCATACGTAGGATCTAAAAGAGTTGATCTCATGGAGATAGAGAATAGAATGATAGATACCAGAGGCTGGGAAGGGTGTATGGGTTGTGGGTGGGGGAGAAGGAAAAGAGGTTGGTTAAGGGTACTGTTGGGACAAAGGGAAAACTTCCTCTTTGCCCTCAGAAGGTTTGCTGAAAGATAAAATCACAATAAGGCAGATTAATAAGAGAAAGGGATTACGAATATATTTAACATGCACATGGGGAGAATGCCAGAGTGATTGCCCAATATGCCAATGAGGTCTTGAAGCTTATGTATCCTTATTTTAGAGGGGAGGTGGAAGATGAGGAATATAGGTAATTCTGTTGAGGGCAATGAGTGATTACTAAGGAGGATGAATAGATATCTGGGAGAATGAATGGATGGGGAAGAAAAAGATTGACTTGTAAATGATTCTCTTTGGAAATTAAATTAACCTGAGAGACAGGCATTATTTTTAAAATGGGTTGGACCATGTCTGGTTGTGTTCTTGATCTTCTTTCCTGAAACAGATATTGAGATAACAGGGAGGGGAAGGAAAGATAATTGTTCATTTTGATAGGGCCCTCTGTTCTTTAGGGAGATAGAGGGAAAGCCCCTTCTAAGGCCTGTTGATCACTGAGGGCCTTTAATTCAAAATACTGTCTATACCAAGAGGTCATATTTTGAGGTGAAATTCCCTGAGCTCCTTCAGTACAAACATACAGTTAGCGCAACATCACTAATTATCAGGGAAATGTAGATTAACCACAATGAGAGATCACCTTAATCCTGTCAGAAAAGCCATTATTAAAAAGTAAAAAAACAATAGATGTTGGCATGGATGTGGTGAAAAGGAATGCTTATCCACTGTTGATGGGACTGTAAACTAGTACAATTGCCACAGAAAGCAGTATGGAGATTCCTCAAGGGACTAATAGTAAACCTAACATTCAATATAGCAATCCCACTACTGGGTACCTACCCAAAGGAAAAGCTGTCATCTTATAACAGAGACATCTGTACCTGAATGTTTATGGTAGCACAATTGACAATTGCAAAGATGTGCAACCAACCTAAGTGCCTATCAACTGATGAGTGGATCCAAAAAATGTGTACACACACATACACACACACCATGGAGTACTACTCAGCCATAAAAAGGAACAAAATAATGTCTTTTATGGCAACTTGGATGGAACTGGAGGCTATTATCCTAAATGAAGTATCTCGGGAATGGAAAAACACATGTTCTCACCTATAAGTGGGAGCTAAAACAGGATATATTTGGTCATATAGTGGTGTAATGGACATTGAAAACTAAGAAAGGGGGAGGGTAGGAAGGGGAGTGAGGGATAAAAATCTACCTATAGGGTACAATGTACATTATTCTGATGATGGGTACACTGAAAGCCCTGACTTCAACATGATACAATTCATCCATGTAACAAAAAACACTTGTACTCCCTAAATTTTTTGAAATAAAAACAAACCAACAAACAAAAATCATACAGTTAGACAGAAGAAATAAGTTTAATGTTTGATAGTAGAATAGGGTAACTATAGTTAACAACAATGTATTATATATTTTAAAAGAACTAGTAGACAGGACTAGAAATGTTCCCAACAAACAGAAATGATAAATACTCAAGGTGACTAAATACCCTGACTTGATCATTACACACTATATGCATGTAACAAATATCACACATATCCCATAAATATGTACAAATATTATGTATCAATAAAAAATTTAAAAATTTTTAAAAAAGGAAATAAAGCCACCAAGCAGAAAGGTAACTTGTATGACTTAAGCTTTACATTGGGTAGACAAGGAAAAACAAATCATGGGAATTTGAACCGTAAGCTGATACTCATGCAGATCTGGAGTCTGAATACACACTACCAATGAAGTCTAAAAAATTCTCTAAGTCGACAGTTTAACTTAAGGTAGTCTCAAGTTAAACTTGAGAGTAGCACCAGATGACCAGAAGAAGCAAACACATCCCATCTCTGGTAGAAGTTGATTTCAGGCCATCAGCAATTGTAAGATATCATTGATTATACAAGGACTCCTAATTTCAGAGATTTTAAATTTGGAAAATCGCAAAACTAATAATCAATGAAATAGCATAATATGTAGTTGCTGTCAGAATTAACAAAAATAACCAAATAAAATTATATTTGGAGAATAGACCAAAAAAGACTCAGTATCTCAATATTCAGGGGTCAAAGGAAAAAAAAACAACAACAAAGTTTTAGCTATGGAATTTCATTTTATTGTTCATAAATGGGAAGCACCTCTTTGTTTAGAAGCATTTAAAGTAAGACGGAAGGTTTTAAAAATCTTTCTTCGCTTTTACAATGGTCAGTAAAATTATGTAACTGTAAAGCATGAGGACAAAAATTTTTAACAATTTTTAAAAGGGTCAAGCTAATTGAAAAGTTAACATTTTAAAACACAACTTAAAAATAAATTTAAAGCTTAATGCTATTTTCTCTGAAGTCAAATAAATATATACAAACATATACAGAGAAAGACATTTATTAAAAGATACAGAATACAAATATGGAACCCTAAATTATTGCCACTCTGTATCAAGAGATTAAAGACAACAGGTGAATTTTTCAGTGTCCTTTAATGCTAACCAGGCTCAGATTCACAATTTTATCAGTACTGAACCCATTACTACGTCTTTGAAAAATTCTAAAGAGAGTGTACTTTTACTCATGTACTAATACTTCTTTAATTGAGTTAATTAATTACAGCCTAACCAAAAAGCTCAAACAGACCTCACGCAGCATTCAAAGCGTAGCTTGTAATCTAACCCTTCCTCCCTTTTCTTTAAACTGGCCCTGGGGATGAAGTCAATAAATTGTCAATTAATAACATACTTGCTTTGATGACTCTTCTGTAATTTGCTATCATCCCACTTCATAAATTTTTTAGTAAAAGTTCTAAGATTTCAAGTGAGATCTCTCTTCCATGGGAAAACTCAGTTTAAGAGTTTTCTGCTGCCAATAAACAATAAGACAAACTGGCTGATAATCCTCCCACACCATACTGTGTAGGTGTAAGCACTCAACCAATGAAAGTTTAATTTGTTCCACCAATGGCACAGAAAACTACTCCAATTTATTCACTAAATAAACCTGAACATTAGTCTCCTGCATTTGGTAAGACCTAGGTTGAACTAGGTTATTCATAGGCAAAAACAAACAATCCTTAACCTGGTAGTGTCACCATAATAAACATAACTAGTATCCCACCAGAGCCAAGATGCTCCACTATGTATATGTTGTATCAACTTCTAATGAGAACTCAATGCTACCCAAGGCCAGCTGCCTCCAAATAGCATTCTCTTATCACTTAATAGTCAGACACCCCTAGACTATAAAGAAGGCATATAACCTAACTGGCCCAGCCCATCGGGTTCTCTAGAAATCTCTTTTACCTACTCTCGACATATTCCTGATCTGTTTACTCAGATTCTTAGCCTCTTACCCACTCTCAGGGAAAACTCCCTAATTGATATATTTATCCTGTCTAGATAGTTGCCTGTCCTGTTATCTTATAAATGACAGATCCCTATCTTCATGCACCTAATTTACTCCAAGGACTAGTCCTCCTAAACAATTTGCCAGATACCCTTAAATCAGCTCAATGAATCCACTTTACATTTATTACAATGAATGTGCCACATATGAGGGGGGTAGGGCTTTTATATTAATAGTCATCTGATAAAATAAAAATAACTTGCATTAACAGAATAAAAAATTAAGAACTAAAAAGAAAGTGATACCACAACTAGGTTAAGTAAGAAACAGGCACTTTTTGACAGAGCTCACCAGTACTAACAAGAAAGCAGACAAGACCCAATCATTAATGCCAAAGTGGTAAACAGATGAGAGGAAGAAACTAGCAGAGTGCTTAATGTCAAATGGGTAAAAGCTTGGAAGTCAGTCTATTTCTTTATTTTTGCCTCTTAAGAATAATTATTAGCAATTAAATCCCATTATCTCCTATTAAAGGCAGGTTTACCATGTAACCATTACCAAAATTTTTTTTTATTCAAGACCATTTATTAATTCAATAAACTTTTATGGAATATCAACCATGTGCCTGTAAGTAAACATTAAGCACCCAGAGATAAACAAGAAATAGTCCCTGTAGTTGAGCTGTTCATAATTTAGTGGGAGACACCGACAAAAATTAATCATCATAATATTTGCTAAGTGCATTAATAAAGACACAAATAGTCATCCCTCAGTATCCATGGGGGATTGGTTCCAGGACACCCCACTCCCCCTGCAGATACTAAAATCTGCCAATACTCAAGTCCCTTATATAAAATGGTATCGTATTTACATATACCTCTCTGCACATCCTCCCGTATACTTTAAATCATCTCTAGATTATGTTTAATACCTAATACAAAGTAAATGCTATGTAAATAGTTGTTATACTGCATGGGTTTTATTTGTTCTATTTTTAATTATTTAATTGATTTTTTAAAATTATTATTGTATTTTTTCCCCAAAACATTTTCAATCCACAGTTGGTTGAACCTGCAATGTGGAACCAGTGGATGCGGAACCCACGAATAAAAAGGGCCAACTGTATTCATAAGAAGTTACAGAATGCAGAGGAGAAGCAAATATGAGGGGCACCTAAACTGTCTTGGGAAGGGAATTCATGAATGAATTTTCAATGAAGGTAATGCTTGAGTTCAACAGAATGGAGAGAATGAAGAGAAGAAAATCAATGAGATTTCTATGCACTAAAAATTATATGCACTAATGGAAGCAGTAAGAAAGAATGGCATGTTCATGGTATCGCAAATAGTTCCACATAGTGAGAGGATAGTATGCATATGAAAATACCACATTATATGAGGACAGATTTGTCCTAAAACGCCTGAGCTTTATCCAGAAAACAATGAGGGAGCAATTAAAGAATATTTTAGAACGGAGTGACAAGATCAATTCTGTCTTACAGAAAAGTTTTATAGAAAAGTCTTAAGATGGGTTGACTGACCAGATAGGAAAGATGGGAAATAGGGGAAGGAAAAGTTTAGGACAATCCCTAGGTTTATGACTGGATTGACTGGTTTGATAATACTATCATTCATTGTATAGCGAATACAGGTCAAGGTGCAAGCTTGGAGTTAAATGGTGAAATTAACTTGGAAGTGCTGAGTATGCTTGTGAATTACCTAAGAGAAGATGTTCCATAGATAACCAAAAATGCATCTGTAGCTCAGGGAAAATGTTGGGACTATGAATGACAGGGGATAGTACAAATTCAACATTTCATCTTTACAGAACTGATTCAAATTATCCAAGGCTGGGTGTAATATCAATTCCTTTTAGCCATTGGATTCAATGCTTTATTCCATGAAAAAAAAATGATTTTCTTTTAAATAAATCACATTTGCCAATAGAAAATATAAACTTCATTAAAATTTTCCTTCTTTCCTTATCCCTCCCTGAATGTCCTCTCATAGGGAAGTGCTTTCTGATAATCCAGAAAACAAAGACTGTTATTTTTGTTTTTTGGGTTCCAGTCACAAACGCTTGCCAATTATAATAATAAATACTAACATTCTGATGTTCCAAATCTTATTCTAAATGTTTTACTCATGTGAATTCACCTAATCTTTACAACAACCCTATGAGATAGACACTATCATTATTCCCTTCCTACTCATAAGAAAAGTTACCAAAGAGTCAGAAACTTGCCCATGATCACAGAGATAGCAGGCGGCAGAGACAAAAATCAGTCTGATTATAAAGTCCATATTTTTAACCACTATACTATACCATCTGTCATAAATAACATTACTCTAATAAATTAGTATTATGCAAACATCAAAATTTAATCAGCAGCTATGGAAAACTACAGATAGAAACAAATAAATAGATATGAGTATAAATGGAAAAGTAGATCACCTTAGTGAGACATCTGTAGTATAAATGTTTTTCTTTCTACACACTGAGCCACAACCAGCGCTACATAATCACACAAAAGAACCATGCACTCTAAAGCGGCATTTTATGTGAGGCTGTGCACAGAGACTTTGCAGCTGCTTCAAAATCTTATTACTGGAATTTCACTCTTGGATTCATTGACCCTAGGATGCACCATTCTTTAAAATATTTGAAGCATTCTTCATTCTTAATGTCACCTTAATTCCTTTAATGGTGGTATCATTATAGAGAATATATGGCTAATTATAAAGTTAGAGCACTGTATGAATCACAGCAATCTGCATCATTGGAGAAATGTGTGCCCATTGTCCCCAGGATCACTTCCGTAAAACAATGATGTTTTATCTCTTCTCCTCCTCAACTGGTTTTAAATAACAAAGACAGACCTTTCCATCATCTTACTCAGAATACAGATGGACTCCAACTTATGATGGTTCAACTTAGGATCTGTCAACTTTAGGACAGTGCAAAAGCAATTAAGCATTCAGTAAAAATGATGTTTCAAGTACCCATATGACCATTCTGTTTTTCACTTTCAGTAAAATATTCAACAAATTACATGAGATATTAAACACTGCATTATAAAACAGGCTTTGTGTTAGAAGATTCTGCCTAACTGTAGGCTAACGTTAGTGTTCTGAGCATGTTTAGGGTAGGCTAAGCTAAGCTATGATTTTCAGTAGGTTAGGTATATTAAATGCAGTTTCAACTTAGGATATTTTCAACTTATAATAGATTTATCAGAACAAAACCCCATTGTAAGTCAAGAAGTATCTGTAATTTTCACTGGTATTTAGCATCAAAATACTAAAGTGCTCATCTGAAGCAAATCCTAGTAATCTAGCTGGAGAGTTTGGAGCTAGCTATACCTAGAGGAATCAAGTAACGGCCAGAAAATTCAGTATCTTTAACTGCTAAAATGATAACTTGATAACAGCTTGGTGCAGTAGAAAACCTGGATTACCCTGCTTTCTTAGAGTGAGTCCCCTTAGAGATAGTTGAAGTAAGGAGCTACAGAGAAAAGAGAATTACAACAGAGGCCCTCTTATTTGATACTATGAATACTGGTTCAGTTGATGGGGAGAAAATAGAGTGAAAAATCAAAGAAAGAATAATCTAGATTCGAAATATTTTATTTAAACATAAAAAAAATGTATATTCATTCACTAATCTTTTGATGTAGGTAGAACCAAGGACTTTAAATTTACGTTCTGTCTCCTATCTTATATAAACACCTTTAATGCATCATCTACAATTACTACTTTTAATTTTTTTACTGAGTAAATTCCTGTTTCATAGAGTTATTGTGAGGATAAAATGAGATGGTACCCTTAAAAACAGTGCCTGACACTAATGAGCACTCAATAAAAGCTAGTATTTTTATTATGTGCACAGAACTTAGTTTGCAAAAAAAAAAAAGACATATATTAAATCATCAGATCTTTTCAATAACCCTATGAGGTAGGCTAGTATATATTCCCATTTCTCAGGTGGAAATATATGAGGTACACAGCACATAAGTGACAAACACCCAATAAATGATACAGCTGAGGCTTGAACCCAGCTCTGCAAGAGTAATGCAGGCAATCCTTCTTGAATAGGTAACTGAAGAAAAAGGAGAACTGATAAGAGAATGCAAGAAGACCCATCATATCTCCTAGCTCTTTTAAAACTAATACCTAGGCCGAAAGGGACAACACAGTAAGGACCTGGAAACCTGCACTCTTAACCAAACACATACTAGGGTTGGTCACAAACTGATTTGGGATACAGCAAAAACTTTAAGCTACTAGCTGTTGAGTTGAGAAAGGTCTACATAATAAAGAAAACACATACAACATACCAATGTTACTATGTTGCATACTACTGCAGTATTTATAACTGACACTTTATTGAGAAATATATTTTTTAAAAACTAAATAATTTTTTCAAACGGTGACATAAAATTATTTAAAGTAAGTGACCTCCTGTTTATCAAACAGCAAATTAATGCTACATGTGATATTTACACAGAACCAGAGATAAAATGTCCCAGGGAGTATTTGGGAATTGGATATAAAAGAGGGATTCCCGAATGAAGGCATATGGACCAATATTATGCTGGAGAGAGCCCTGCAAAGTTGTGCTCCCCCTGGTTTACGTACACACACACAGGTTGGCTTGAAGGGATCTAAATAAAACAGCTATGGGCAAGGATATCAAAAGACAGCATAAGAAAGAGATAGATTCAAAGATTTGGACACATATATAGGTCTGATCTTGTAAATAAAACTTCCATGCAGCACATGCTCCTAGACAATTGGGTAGTAGTTACACAATCATATCAAAGCACAGCAGGGCAAGACATTTAGCTCATGTTAATTATAGATTAATTTTTTAAATGTGGCCAGGTGCAGTGGCTCACACCTGTTATTCAAGCACTCTGGGAGGCCGAGGTGGGAGGATTGCTTGAGGTCAGGAGTTCGAGACCAGCCGGAGCAAGAGCGAGACCCTGTCTCTATTAAAAATAGAAAAATTAGCCAGGTATAGTGGCCCAAGTCTGTAGTCCCAGCTACTTGGGAGGCTGATGCAGGAGGATCACTTGAGCCCAGGAGTTTGAGGTTGCAGTGAGCTATAATGACGCCACTGCACTTTAGCCTGGGCAATAGAGCAAGACTGAGTCTCAAAAAAAAAAAAAAAAAAAGTAAGAAAAGACAGAAAAAAATTCACATCAAATGTGGAATCATTCTGCTGGTGAAAATAATAATACTTACAAAAGAAATGGTAAATAATTTATATTAATAGTAACAAAAGAAAATTTGCAAAAAAACTGCACTAAGTACTTCACACACATAATTTAACTTAAGCCTTACAAAAACTTAAGTGGTAATTTTTTTTTTAATGAAGAAAATGAAACTTAAAGTGGTGGAATAACTTGGCCAAGGTCACTCCCTTGGAATGTGGGAGGACTGGGATTCCAACTCACATCTAACTCCAAACACCATGTTCTTGACCATCACAGCAGACTGTGCCAAACACAGGTGCTGTTTTCTAAGCACCTGCCACTCACTCTTTGGCATTGCACTAGTTCTTTACTCACTACCATTAATCCTGAAAACAAACCCTTTAAGGGAGTAGATTTCTTTTATAAATTTTATAGATGAGAAAATAAGACCTGGGAAGACTGAATTAACTCCCAAAGTCACAAAGACAGTTGAAGCAAATAGGTATTTGAAAACAGGTTTGCCGGATTCCAAAGTTAAACCTTCTCCTTAACAGTGCTGAGCTAATGAAACTGGAGAAATGATTTGTAAAGTACTTATAAGTGGAAATAAAGTATTAAATCTTTCTAGGGAAAAAACTTCATGTCAATGACAACTATCTGTATGACATCTTGGGAATTTCCAAATAAAGAGAATCTATCAGACAAAAATACATTAATTATGATAAAGAAAAGAAACACTTTAAGTCTCTGAATAGTCATTATGTTATGAAATAAAATTTATAAACTTGTTTAGAACTAAGTAATTGAGAAAGAAAGTTTTGATAATGATAATCAAGTGCAAAATAATGCACCAAAACATGTCTTTAATAACTTACTTTGTTAAGCAAGTTCACAAAGATGAATGTAACAAAAATCTTCATATCAACCCTTTTTAATATTAGCATAAAATTAGAAAAACTAGAAAAATATCCTAATATCCACCAATAATATATTATCCACCAACAAGACATTAATTATAGTAATTTCAATGGAGTCATACAACAGAATGCTACAATTCTGTTGAATTGAAAATGAGGATGAAGAACTGTATTTATTAGCATAGGAAGGTGGCTTTAAAACACTGTTGAGTGAAAAAGCAGGTACAGAAGAGAATGCATGGCATTAAATTATTCATGTACTAATATATGTTTGTTTACCTTTGCATAGAAATCTAAAAAGATGTTCACCAAAATATTAACAATAGCTATCCTCTAGCTCACAGTGTTTCAAATGATTGCTAATACTTCTTAATATTTTTCTTTCCATTGGAATTTCTGCATTAAGTATTTATCATAATAAGAATAAAAGGGCATTTTATAAAAAGAAGAAGAAAGAAAAGACTGAATCAGCACATGATTTTACACCTTACTCAATATGAAGGTGAGTAGTGGTGCCTGTTACATAAACCCTTAGACCTAGTTGAGCCATACAATTTTTTTAAAAACCTGTTACTTTAATAAGAAAAGTAGCTGGACAAGTTTCCTAATTTCACCAAAATATAATGTTACAAACATGATTACAAGGGTACTTTAGGCTATTAAGAGGCTGACATTAGAAAGAATAAAGGGCTGGGGCAGTGGCTCATGCCTGTAATCCGAACACTTTGGGAGGCAGAGTCAGGAGGATCACTTGAGGCTGGGAGTTCAAGACCAGCCTGTGCAACAAAGCAAGACCACATCTCTATAAAGAATAAACAAAATAGACTGGAGTTGTAATGCGGTGCCTATAATCCCATCTATTTGGGTGCCCAAGGCAGGAGTATTGCTTGTGCCAGGAGTTTGAGGTTGCACTGAGCTATGGTCCTGCCACTGCATTCCAGACTGGGCAACACAGTGAGACCCTGTCTTAAAAAAAAAAAAAAAAAAGTTCCAATAGCTCGTGGAAACTAGTGCAGAGCTCCTATGCACACTTCAGAAAGGGCTTCCTAAAATGAAATATTAGCCAATTTCAAACAAAATCTTTCTAAATTTGTTTTCAAGAAAGTAAAAATATGGAAAAATCCAAACTAAGTGTCATTATCAGAATCTAAGGTCAAAAGCATAAGTAAATGCTATAAAAGCTTTACTTTGATTTTTAAATTTAGCATCTAAAGTCTCAAGACTTCTGAATTTGTTTAGAAATGTATTTCTCAGATTACACAGAATGTCTTTAAAAGGATCCCTCCCCTCCTATACACACACATAAAAATTTATACTGAAATTGCTGTTTATCACTATTTTATTCCATTTGTGCTGCTATAACAAAATACCTGAGACTGAGTATTTTATAAATAATAGAAATTTATTTCTAACAGTTCTAGAGGCTAGGGAGTACAAGATCAAGATGCATGCAGGTTCAGGATCTGGTGACAGCCTGGTCTTTGCTTCCAAGATGTCACCTTGAACACTGGGTCCTCACATGATGGAAGGACAATAAGGAAAGGAAAAAAGGGAGCCCCATTCAACCTCTTTTATAACGTCACTCATCTCACTCAGGAAGGCCCGCCATTATGACTTAATCACCTCCTGAAGGTCCAGTCTCTTAATATTATCACATTGCCAATTAAGTTTCAACCTATGAATTTTGGGGGGCACATTCAGATCATAGCAATCACCATCCTTGCATAAATATGCACTGACACTGTACACTGATAAAGTTTTGTTTTTAAGGCAAAAGAAGGATTTAACTATACTAGAAAGATGCATTCAAATTTACATTTAGCACAGGTTTTCATTTTATATACTAAAAAAATAATGTGTTGTAGTAATACTAGAAATAAGAATCTAGGATATATCCTATGTATATATGCTACTGCCAAGATGTTTTTCTATCATTAATTGCATAGATAGTATCCTTATGTCTAGTGATAAACAGTTTATTAAAAATGGATGGCTACTGGAACAATAGATGCTCTTCATATCCTTGCCCCTTGCCATGTATGTAAATGATATGTACACAGGTACATATTATTTGGATACATAATGAAGAGAGTCACAAAAAAGGCAAAGGAATGAACTCCAAACTCATTTTTAGTATCAATAAATATTTACATTATATATAGGTTTTGCCTGACTTATAACGGTTCGACATACCAGTTTTCAACTTTACGACAACAGTGTGAAACCAACAGCCATTCAGTACAAACCATACTTAAAATTTTGAATTCTGATATTTTTGTGGGCTAGCAATATGCAGCATAATACTCTCTTGCAATGCTGGGTATTGGCAGCAATATACTGTTCCCAGTTAGCCATACTATCGCAAGGGTAAACAATTAATACTCAGCAGTGTAGTGTGTTGCCAAATGATTTTGCCCAACTATAGGATAATGTAAGTGTTCTGAGCACGTTTAAGGTAGGTAAACTAGGCTAAGCTATGATGTTCAGGTTAGGTGTATTAAGTGCATTTTCAATTTATGATATTTTCAGCTTATGGGTTTATCAAGATGTTGAGGAACATCTGTACATATATATATGTTCTGTAGCCTTAATGTGAACATGATTTATGATACTCAGGTTCTTCCTTTCTTTTAAATTTAGAACAGGTTCCTCCTGTTAATAAAATCCATTACTTAACCTCTTTCAAAATACAATTCTTTCCTTGTCCCTTTTCCACTTAGACTGTTTATAGGCATATCATTAATCTGTGTATAAAGTTTAAGTAAAAAACTATCATATGTATTAATGATGTATTTAATATTAACTTATCCTTTTTTGAAATTTTAGGATTTTAGTACCTGGTACTAAGAGTATTTTTTTTGTATTAACTTCCTATATATCCCATAACTCTTTTCTACTGCTTAGTTATGTCTGTGAAATCTTCTTAGTATGTCACTAGCATAATGCATCTCAATATATGACTGAATGTTTGTCAATGAGGATATTTTACATTTTTAATACCAACAAATATTTTTAATACATCAATTTTTAAAAAGAAACTGGTCAAACATAATATCATCACTGTTGCCTGTAGCTACCACCAGCCACATGGTACCTTCCTCAATTTTACTTTTTTCTGCAGAATATTGTCATAATATACCAATTCGTGAGAATAGCAATTTTACTGTCATCTTCCTGAAAATCATTGTAATAAAAAGCAATAATAATAAGCAAATTCACCAGGTTTATAACATGAATGGTGATCTCTTTAAAGGGATGCCTTTATGCAATGGACAATCAACACAACAGTATTCAATACCTGGTATTGCAACCACTTAACAGATTAAGAAACAAAGTAAGATCAAGTGATTCACACAAAAGTTGGATTCCAGAGTTAGAATTAGAATTCCAGTGTAACAGCCTTTAAGTTAGGGACACATTTCTTCCTTCATATAACAGGGATATTTTCTTTGCTATGCTCTATCACTCCATTATATTTTCTAAAAACCCTCTTTGGACCAGTCATCAAAAAGAGAGAGAAGAGAAGAGAAACAAGAAGCACAGATAATTAGTTGCTTTGTGTGTCTGTAAGTAGTTGTGATTCAAAATAAACCACTGTCTGTATTTTAGAAAAATTACAAAAATTTGCTCATAAATGGATCTAAAAGATAAAATTTACCCCAGAACTGCAATATATTGAGCATATTGTGTAATCTTAGAAATGGACACATTTCATACTCCATTTAAAGTGAAAAAATAAATTTCTATGATTATATTTAAAATATATGTTATTTTTAGTGATCTGAGTATATGTGATCAACTTGAGCAAAGTAAAAACATCTAGGTCCACGTGTTTAATTTTTATAAATTTTAAATATACAATATCTAAAAATGACCTTTTATGCTACAAACTTCAGAGGCTATAATCACTAATGTATAAAGCTGATCAGTGATTAAATTGATCTCATCTCCCTGAAGGCCAAAACCCTAGTAGATGACAACAGAGTTGAACATTTTCCAGCTGCTGAGGAGTAAAGGCTTTCAACATTTGGATATACGCAGGCATCTTATTTTCCCAGGATTTCAAAGTCCACATGCAGGCTGCTGTTCAGCTATTATAAATGAGTAATTCAAGTAGAGCATGACTGCTTCTTGTATTAACTTAATAAAGATGTTTCACTCCAAACACATCACCAGTTGTGTTAAGTCATCCCTTTCACAGGCTGACTGAGGCTTCCTTCCCAAGCTTTGTTAACAATGAATCCAGTTAAAAAAAGAAAAAAAATCCTTACTCAGTCCTGTATTTGTTTCTCTAAGGCTAAAATTCAAATTCTACTTAATAATTAACACCAAGCTAAACCACATAAACTAAATATAACCTAATAATCCCAATATTTATTTTAATTTTAAAAATGTCCTAGAAAACAAAAGCAAATAACAAGTATTCCAAATATCTTACATTTTATAATCATTTTAAAATTTAAAAATTTTAAATACAATCCCCTAATAATAGTTATCTAAATATACTGAAATACTTTAGAGGAAAATCTACCTTACCACAAATATGTACCAAACACTTTTTTTTTTTTGGAGACAGGGTCTCACTCTGTTGCCAAGATCAGGGCACAGTGAAATCATCATAACTCACTGCAACCTTAAACTTCTGGGCTCAAGCAATCTTCCTGCCTCTGCCTCCCAAATAGCCTTGCTTACAGACTTGGGCCACCATGCCCTGAGATTTTTTGTAGAGATGGGGGAGGTCTCACTATGTTTCTCTCACTGGTCTCAAAATCCTGGCCTCAAGTGTTCCCCCGCCTTGGCCTCCCAAAGTGCTAGGATTACAGGGGTGAGCCACCGCACCTGGCCCCAAACACTTTTTAACAACAATTACACATTTCATACTTTGATAAAAATATGGCCTTCAACTAATATTAATTACCATTTTAAACAAAAAAAAATGAATCCATTGAAAATATGTGCAATAGTAAAATAAGAATTTTGAACTTGTGCAATCTTGTATCATTCAAGGCTTAAATATCAATCCTTGAGAGACCTTTCCCACTGTCATTCAATCTTCCCTTCTTCCATTCAAATTAATCTCTTCTCTCTCTATTTTCACATAGCAGCACATTTCTCCAACCCATTATAGCATTTGCTAAAGTCAAGCATGTTTTCATTATTAGTTGTATGTAGTACGTACTACTTGACCAGGGTCCTGTATTGAGTACTTTTCTATAGCAGCCTCTATCAGTGTCTCACCTGTAGCTAGCAGCCAATAAATAAATAGAATTCAATGAACTGAATCATCGATTATAGGATCTGAACTTCTCTACAGCCTGTGCTCTTTGATGTAATGGTGAAGAATATGAGTTCTAGAGTCAAAATGCTTAGGTTCTATATAAAATGCATAGAATAATACCTGGAACATAGGAAACACTAGGAAAAAAACAGTATTATTATACCAATTGCCTCTATTACCCTAAATAAAGTATGGTTCTTGTTTCTTTGTTCCTCATTCCAATGAAAGGCATTCTACTGTCTACTCAGCTCTTCAAACCAGCACACTGGGTTCTTATCTAATGTGCCCTTTCCCTTAGCCATCACATTCAATTCAACAACTCTTGTTGATTCCAACCCATTAATATCCCACAAATCTGTGTAATTCTCTCCATTGACAGACATTACCATTTTTTTCACTGCAACATGCTTATAGCTTTTCTCATGGCCTCCTGTCATCTACCCTCATCCATACTGTTGCCTAAGTTGGTTTCTAAAGCACTAACATGATAAAGCCTTTGAATTGTTCCTTTTGGCAATCAGTCAAAACCCGTATCTGAGGGGGACTATTTATCTCATCAGGCACAAACTGTTACCATGGTTCCCATCCCATTCAAAGCTTCAGTTCCACAGAAATTATTTAGTTTCCCCAAACCTGACCCACTGTTTCTTCACCAGCTCATAATTAAGGACTCATCACGGACATGACTTATTCCAGCAATCCTTTCCCAAGTTGCAAAGACTGGGTTAAAGGTTTCCTTCAATGTGAATTCATACTATCTTGTTTTATGGCAACATTTTAAACTACCTTTTAAATGTCTGCTTACTGTATGTCTCCCTCAATGAACTATAAACTCATTAAAAGGTAAAAATGCTCTTGTTTAATCTTTATATCACAACGTTCTATCGCCAAGAAAATATGTGTTGAGTGAATGAAGATAACTTTCTGATCGAAAATGGCCATTTAAATTAATATACATAGTAAAAGGAACACTAGAAGAGTCAGTTTTACCTCTACCATTCACTAGATGCTTAACTGTAATAAAACTTGACGATCTGTAAAATACTTGCTTTATTCTTTTCTTCTGGACTAGAAATGTTCTTGAAAGCCTCTGTAGCTCAAAATATATATATTCTTCTACACAGGATTAGTAATTATAACAAAATCTTATTTTAAAGATAACTGGCAATCAATGGTTTAACAACATCAAACTGATTTTTTAAAAACTTACCCAATAACTTTCAGTTTAATATTGCCTATTCCTCCTCCCCTCTTGCCTGTCTATTCAATGGCTGCCTATCACCCTGACAGGTTTTAGGCCCATAACCTCCTTTCTTCCCCCAAGATTATTCATTAAGCTCTGCCTGCTTTTCATCAACTATAACTCATTATTTCAGAAAATCTCATGCCCACATATAGAAATGAATCCTCTTTAAACTCTCAACTTTTCTTTTCCTGTTTCTCTGTCAACTCTTATCCAGTTACCCCATTTAGGAAATGTCCTATTTCTCAACTTGAATCTAAACGTAACCCTAATCGTAGCTAATAATCATAAATAATGATCAAGTCAAGACGAGAGGAACTAACTGGAAATGAAGGTAAAAACAAAAAAGAACAGCACTGTCATCAATCTCTAATGTCCTGGAAATGCTGATAAATATCTTTAAGCGTTTCTATACAAGTATCTTTTTACTAACCCATTCTCCTAACTAAATCTATTTTACCTGAAGTAGACGATTTTATACATTATTCAAGGTCACTGATTTTTTTAACTCTTCCTTTAAAGTTATTATTTATAGAGTATTAGCTCCTCCCAGTTTTCATTAAGAGTTTAGAGTATTTCAACTTCATCATGGGTTTAATAAAAATAGAATTTTATGAGATCACCTTGGATTTTAACTATGAGAATCAATATCTTTGTTCCTATGTAAAAATGCATTCAAATATTCAAAGAGCTATTTTTCAAGTGAACACTTAGATGGTAACTCATTGAAGGTTTTTATTTTTGTACTATCACAGATAGTTGATTAATGATAAAATTCCAACCACACATCAAAAAGAAAACCTGTTTAAATTATAACTGGAAACAAATTATAAGCAAAATTAAGGCATTTAAAATATTTTAATCACTGGTTAGACTAAAACTATTTAAGGAGATATGTAAGTCATTCTACCTTAAAGTCTGGTATTTTATTCAGGTATACACTTAGATCTCCTAAAGCATCTTTAAAAGTGAAATTGTATTTAAATATTAAAGAATTAGTGTGCAAGAATGCCTATTTGTGAGCAAAATAACCATAATGACCTGTAAATTAGTTGAAAAATATTTTGTAGAAGAAATATTTTTAAATGTTTATACTGTAATATAAATCAAATATAAAAGAATACAAGTATGAATTGGAGCTGACTTATAATCCCATCAAGCATTAGTATTCACTGTTAAAAAGTAATTTTTCTATGAATATAATACATGAACATATATGCATGCATATATTGAGAAAATTTTTACAAAACTGGAATCTTACATGTAGGTTTATATTTTTATTTTTTCACACAAGTTTTTAATATGAACATTTTCCTGTGACATCAAATATTTTCTATTGGCTAATTTCAAAGATGTCTTTCTACAGATATACTCTGACTTATTCATAATTTGCTTACTATTAGGCAACAAAAATAATTTGTGATTATCATAAATAAGCTGACATGAATACCCTTATATTTTAAGTAAAAGTCTTTTAAATGCATTTTGGATTACTCCCTTAGGATATGGTCTTAGAAGTAGGATTACGAAGGATAACCACTCTTAAATCCTTCATAAATTTTACTCAATTGATTTCTAGAGACATAGTGCCAATTCATACTCCTACCAGACTTTTATAACAGTATCAATCTCATTACAAATTTCTCATATTTCATTTTTATCATTTATTAAATATTTATCAATTTCACAGGTTAAAAAATTGTTCCTTATATTAATATCCATTTCTTTTGACTATTTGTTAATTTGATTTTTTCCATGTGTTTTTGATCATTTGTATTTCTTTGTCTCCTTTGGCCATTTTCCTATAGTGTATTTACATTTTTGCTATTTATCTATAATTGAGTTTTGCACAACTTTGTCTACTATATACCTGCAGATATTTTCACAATATTTCAGATTTTCATCTTTTAGTGGAAGAAATTAGATAGAATGTAATTTCTGCATTCAAAGGACTTTTGATAGTTTAGATAATACTTCATAAATTGTTTCATTTTCATAAGACAAATAGAATAAATTAACTACTAAATTTAAAACATCATAATCAACAGAATATTACTTTTGTGAGGCTTAGAAATTCTACCCCTGGGTGTGTACATATCTACATCTATCTATCACAGATCATATCATAAATCATCATAGATAGATAGATGTAGGTATCTATATATATCTCCTTAATGCCTAAAGCAGTGCCTAACATACAGTAGCATTCAAATATTTGCTGTATAAACACTTTTCCTAAGAAAGTTTTTTAATAAGTTAGAGCACTTTATTTACTTAACTAACATCAAGTTAGAAAATTTTATTTATTTACTTAATAAAACCCAAAACAAAACAAAACAAAATAGCCCTATTCTGGAAAGTTTCAGGTATTGACAAAGCAACCGGCTGAAGGGAACTTAGTATGGCCAAGATTTCAAAAGTCAAACTCAAGGTCTACAGAAGTAGCCCAGAATTATCCAACAATTAATACTTCCTTCGGACATGAGGAAACTGTTAACTTCATCACTGCCCTCTGCTGGTGGTATCATTTCCCTTTAATTTTCCCTCCATGCTCTGACCCTTTGCTTCACAAAGTAACTTCTAATCTACCTCTATATTTAAACCACACAGCTAAAAATAGCCTAGCCATCTGGAATTTAGTAAATCTTGTAGGAAATAAATTGTGCTTCAATGTAGAGCTCTGCATTGTTTAAAGCACCCCCTTCCAGGTTATCAGAGTCTGATTCTACGTAACTGTACCTTTCACTGCCTTTGTGCTAGTTTACAACTCATTAAATTGTAGATAAATGATAGCAAAGCAAAATAACTGTTGACTACAGACAGGTAAATAAATTCTGTCAGGTAGAAGTTCAACTGACCTCCCTACCCCACTGAGGAAGAAGTCAGTTTGTCCATTTCCAAGTTTATTTTAGTATTACTGATCTATAAATGCCCCTGTTTTTTAAATTCTCCTTTTCTGGCTGTAACATCTCCCTGGTTCCCTTATTAATGAGTTAAAGAAAATCTTTAACACTTATCCACTTTATATGAGAGTCATGATTTTAAATTTTTAAAAAACTATTCTTTAACAGACTGACACTACACTACTTTTTTCCCCCCACACAGAAATTCAGAAATAAAATGATATAGGCCTATAGACAACAGGACTATGCCCAAATAGCCAAAGTTGTTTCCTTTGGACCATCTTATATTTATTTAATACCTATTATGTACTAGTTGTCATCCCTCCCCTTAGGAATGCCCAACCTCATGGCGAAGGAATACTATAAACAGCTATGACTATTTGCAGCATAATACAGTCAAAGTGTTGCCATAGTGCTTAGAAGGGAGTAATCAATTGGGAAGGGAAGGGTGAGAAAAGGGATGAGGAGGAGGAAGGGCAAAAGTCAGAGGGAGGTGAAAATAAATAAAACAAATAAAAATACCCTTAGTAAAGTACTTAAACTGTCACACATTAATGGACAACTGACTCTCAATTATTTACAAAACAAAGCAATGGTATAAGAATGATTGCTATGTGTATACCGGACTGAATAAAAGGGATGCAAAAGCTGTCTGTAAAATCAAGTTTATTCTAGAGGGAATAGAACAAGTAGGAGAAGGGGCAGGTAGCAAAGACTGATGTGAATTTCACCACTAAGTGTTTTGTAAAGCAACTTCTGGTTGTTCATTAAGGAGCTGTTTAGTGGTTCACTAGGCTTCTACTCCTCACTTTTGGCCAATATGAAAGCTACTATACAGCCAACTTCAAAATCTGCATAAGATCACAAGGTTAATGTCATTGGACCTTAAATACAAAAGCAAAGTCGAGTCTGAGTTGCAAAAATAAAATCTCACTCAGAAAATTTACATCATTTTTTAAAATATAGAATAAAATAATAATGGCAGCTTTTTGATCCATATAAAATATACTTTAAATAAATTATAATAAAACAATACACATTTTATAACGAAGTTCACTTGTAGTCCAGTACAACCTGAATACTTCTTGTATACTAATTTACTACTAACTACTTACTAATGAAGCTACTACTTATTTACTTTGAATACCAGTTTATTTTTATTATTTAAGCAGAAAAAAAAAAAAAAAAAAGCAAAAATTTTGGCCTTGTGCTATAAATGAGGGAAATAACTGGTCACCTTTGAGGTGCACGGGATTTCTCCCTCTGGCTTCTTTCCAGAATCTGGGACCTTTCAAAGGAAGCAAGCAAAGTAGTTTCTTGTTACTACTCTGACTGTTCCTGACTCCTATTATCATAGCTTCCAGGAGACATTTCAAAGTAGAAGGAGGATCCCAGAACTAGGTAAAGGATTTACCTCTAGCTTCAGAACCACATACCTATAGGTTTAAAGAGTTAAATTTTTGAGAAAAAATTTAAAGTGGATAGGGATAAACTGGAATGTTGAGATTAAGGAAGGAAAAGAAAGGACTCAAAGAAAAACCTTAAGTTTTCAGTGACTAATACAGGGTTCTATTTCAAGCAGAGTAGTTAATACTTCAAATCTACATTATATTTTACAGTGTACAATGCACTTGAGGATATAATATTTAATTTAATCTTCACAACAATCTTAGTTGAGAAAGAAAGATTGACTTGCTCAAAATAATATAGTTTACAGCGGATGAAGCTGAACCCAGAATATAAGCCTTTATATCATTTATTCTTTCATCCATGGCTGTTTATATGCTTATCACCTCAATATATTAGAAGTTGCTTTACAGTAGAGACTTTGGTGCATCATATTTCTACACACAGAAAACTTGCAATAAATATTTGTTGGATGAAATGAATAAATGAATGATCATACTAAAATAGTTGAGCAATAAAAATATAAGAATGGCAATGAAATACTGCAAAGTAATCCTTTACTTTAATAAAGATAAATTTGAGAATCAACACCACCACAAAGGAACGTCATGATTTGAAAAAGAAAAAATATTTTAAACATATATTTGCCTTAATGTATGTGAAGATTTAAATATATATCTGTATTTAAATCTGTAAATTCTCCTAATTACTATTCTAGATAGAATTTTACATTTCTTATACTTAAAAATCTTGTGCTGTTTTTAAAACTTTTTGGGAAAAACTATTATCAAAATGCATATGGCAAATATTTTACACCTTTCATCACGTGTGTATGTCTCTAAATGGAAAAAATTAAAATATTTCAAAGTAATTAGTATGATAAAAAATTCTCTGTGCTACAAATGCAACATTCTCAAAAGGCTATGTCCTGGAAATTATCATAATCCTTTAGAAATTGTTTATATTACAATTAAAAATCACTTCGTTCCTATGTTCCCACAACTAGTTCGTATGGTAAAGAGATCAGTAAACTTACTTTTATGCGTAACATCTTTAACATTTGCTCCCCTTTCTGTGCTTGTGATTAAATGTAACATTTTGAAATCCCAAAGTTCTGAGAAAAACATAAATCCTTGTCTCACAGCTGCTGTTTGACTGTGGAAACACATGCATTTTCTTTTCAAGCATCTACCATCAAAACTCCCAAAGGGCTTGGACTGGAGAACACCTGCATCTCTTCATTTAGTTCCAATAACAGGGCCTAAACTCCAAAATTACAAAAATAGACGCTCTGTTCAGCTGTAGTTACATTTTGCCCCTAATTCCCGTGAACAAAAATGCTAGGAGCATGAAATCATTCAGGCAAGCTCTGTCATCAAGAGGATAAGATTTTTTGCACCAGAAGCCCAGTGGGAACATGATAGAAAACTGGCAACAATTACAGATAAAGTACATAGTAAAGTCCTCAGGGAGGAAAGAGGAAATGTAATAAGATAGATGGGTATAATTTTTACACATTTATGCCCAAACCACAAATGTGAATTGTCTTTAATTGCTGCAATATATAAGCATTCTTACTCATGTGTTCTGTCAAAAATACTAAAAACACAACTTCAAGGCAATTCACTTATTACTACATTAGGAGCAGAATTTTTTGACACAAAAAAGACATTCCCTTTAAATTAAAACTTACAATGTAAAATACTGTCTCCATTTTTAAAACTCCTTAACAGTTCATATCCTAACCAACAAACTCTAAATGGTGAAATAAAAAAGTGTGTCTGTTTGCTGGTATGTTTTAATCAAGAAGGAGAACTACCTTCTAATCTAACTATGAATTTCCAGAGACTAGAATTGTAATTGTGACTTTCCTTTCCAATAATGATGATCAAAAGTTTCCCATATTCGATGAACAAAATATAAAATTATTTTTAATTTATGACAATCTGGTAAATTTAGTTAAAAACTTTATACTACTTACTTCTGAAACTAATTATACTAGAGAATAAGAAGATTGGCTTACCTTGGTATTACATTTAAAGATACTTTAAGAGGAACATTTGTTTTACATTTATTAAAATAACACTATAATCACATAATTCTATTTTTCTCATCTTAGGAAAAAACGTTATTTTGAGTTCTATATATTAAAAGCAAAAACAGCATGTGCATCTGACTTGCACAAATAACTACAGCTAAGCAGATACTCTAAAAGATGCCTTCCTTCATTAATGGTGGACCGAAATCAATTAGGTGAAATTTCATAGAAATAAGTATAAAGTTCTCCATGTAGGTTCATAAACTAATGCAGACGTATAAAATGCGTAAAACTGCCTTAAGAGTAGCTCGTGTGAAAAAGATCTATTGTGTCCAGTGGTGCACAAGCTCGAGACAAATAGCAACTAAAGAGAAGTCCACTATGCAATCTGAGAAGTGTACATACTATACTTTGTGCTATGTGGAGGATTGTGTCAAATTTTGGAGTACCATTTTAAAGGAGACATTTTCAAACATGAGGTGGAAGTAATCATTATGGCAACGAATCTGAAGACAAATCATATGGGAAATGATTGAAATAAATTTATGATGTTTAGCCTAGAGCTAGGCTATTCAGTTAAAAAAAAAAACAGCTTTCGTGGAGCATCAACCATATGCAGGGAAGAAAGAAGGAGGAATTGAGCTAATGCTGAAATTGACAACATTGAGAGGGAAATAGTACCATTAATCAAAAAAGTAAATATTGAAGTATAAAATGGGAAGAAAAATTATGTTGAGTTTAGTTTTACTTTTTTTATTTTTTTTCAACTCCTTCCCTCACCCCACCTGAGTTTAGTTTTAAATGTGTTAGGCACCATTAAAATATCCATAGAAATATGTTTAAGAGGTGGCTGAAATTTGGAGTCTGGATTTCAAAAGAAAATAAACGGACAGAGAGATATAAAGTTATGGTGTTGCTTGCTGAAAACAGAAGTGCTGATTAGATAATCCATACAGAAAGAAGGTCAATAATGTCATCTTGGAAATGACCTATATTTAAGACACAAAAGAAACATGTTTGAGGAGGGGAACAAAACAAGGAGAACCAAGAAACCACATTGTTCTGGCATCAAGAATTGTAAAGGGCCTAAGATTTTACCCTACCACAGTATCATGAACTGCGGAAGGACTTTATTACTCATGGCACAGGAAGCAGCATAATAACAACATATTTGCATCAGGTCCCTTTGCCCACAAGTCTCACAGAGGTGATGGCAGGCAAATGTGTCCAGATGGATACCTGTACATGCAGTGAATTACATAATGGGAAATGAACCCTGAGTTAAGTAAGGAACCAAGAGTTTTATAACAGGCAGTAAACATGCCTTCTGTTTGCTCCAGATTGAGACACTATATTTACAATGATGTTCACTATGTATCTTCAAAAAGATAGTCCAGAACAAAGGGCAGTCGGTGCCTCCATTCACAAGAAATGCAAAAACACAAAAGATCTATAAAGACTTGTTTCTTAACACCTGAAGCCAAGAGAGACTAAGGTTTCAACAGAAAGGGTATGATCATAGCTATAAATGCTACAGACTGAAGAGCATGAATACTGAATGGGGGAAAAAAAAAGATAAGATAGCAAGTATTGTCAGGTATATTTAAGGCTGATATATTATTTCATGTCTCTTCTAAAAGTAAAATCACACCAAAAACTAGAAGCTACAGTCCAACGAATAAAGCATCTACTAATAATTAGAACTGTCTAACAGAGGAAGACATTGGTGGGTACTTTCTACAATGGTAGAGATATGTAGAAAGAGAAGTAAGAGAAGGAAGAAACATATGGAGAGAAAGGGGAAGGAGGCTAACATGTATTAAGAACTTATTATAATATTTATCTGTCAAATACATTCATACCTTTGACCATCTGTCATAAATGTTCATTCATTTATATATTCATTCAACAAATGACTTCTCAAGAATTTCTTAGGTGTCAGGCAATGTTAGGCCCTGGAGATAAAATGATAAGCAACCAGTGCCTACCTCTGCCCTCATGGAACTCACTGTCAAGTGGCAAAGACAGACTATATAAATACACACTGTCATATGGGCTATGAAGAATGTAACAGAGGTACTTAATTAAATTGAGTGTGGAGGAAGGGAAGGAGGGAGGGGAGAGACAGAGTCAGGGAAAGCTTCCTTGAAGAGGTAGTAACTGAGCTAAGATCTTAAGCTTGAACTGGAATTAAACAAGCATAGAAAGGTTATGAGAATCCCAGACAGAAAAAACAGCGTATGTAAAAGCATGATCACCATTGAGAAACTGAAAAAAGGCCAGTAGAGCTGGAGCAAATAGAGAGGAGACACATAAAGGGGACTCCTAACATTGGCTTAGAAATTGAAATGATGGCCTAAGCTCTCTTGATACTAAATTGATAGTACTTTGTGATCATTTTCTATTACTAAATAATAGACACTCCAAAATTTATTTAAACATTAATGCCATGATTAACAAAGACTCAGAACTTTTTAGCAAGCAGAACCTGCTATAAATCATAGGAAAAATATAGCATATAAAGGAGAGACAAAGTCTATATTTGAAAGATAAGGAAAAAAAAATGTTTAGAACCTATCTTAAAATGTTACATAAATCAATTATAGTCAACAGGTGCATCTACCTATGAAGGAGTCAGAGAAGCATCTATTTCTCTGTTTGACCTCTAATATCTATACAAATATAAGAAATGTTAGTGTCATTAAATGGTTTCTCTGAATAGTGACCATGAATACAGAAAGCATGCTGGCACACTGTATTCCCACAAGAGCTTTAGCTCCTTTACTGTTAATCAGAGTCAGCCAAGTACAGAATGCAATCAAAGGCAGAAGAGGGAAAAGTGCAAAGGGAGTTGCTGAGACTTCAAAGACAAAGCAATCCTGTGAGATCATGAAAGTATGGCTCTTTTGACAGTGCTTAATATAAAAGGAAAAAAGGAACTCCTCAAAGTTAAGAACTTTTAAACTAGAGGATGTGATGTTTAGCAATGTGGATCCTAAGTTAAAAAGACAAAATGGTAAATAGCCTATGACAATGGAAAAATGTTATAGTCAGAAGCCCCAGATTCTAGTTCAGAGTCTGACTTACTAGGCACTTGGGACAAGTCGTTTAACTTCTAGGCCTCTATTTCCTCCTCTGCAAGACACAAAAAATATTTGCTGTGCCTAAAACAGTCTTCGTTTGTAAGCAAATAAAACAATTTACATTAAAGTTAATTTTAAAACCGTAAAGTACTGTTTTTATAAAGAGATTTACTAACACCATTAATATTTCTCACTTATATTAATTCCTAATTCCCATTAATAAAGCTATGCATTCCCTCACATTCTGAAATCACAAAAAACTCTGCCTAACAAAGCTCCTCTAAAAACTCACTTCCTAACTGACTTCTATATAATATCCACAAAATTTTCTGGTCCCCAGTTTTAAACAAATTGAGAGAGGGCATCAATTTGGGAGCATATGCACAATGGCAGCTGTCTTCCACACATCATGCCATGATGCTCAGAAGCCAGTTAGTATGATCATCAAATTCTATAAACCCATGGGAAAAGTTCATTAAGAACCTCACCTGGACATCTATCTATTTGTAAAAACATAAACAAGGATTACTCATGCTTTTCTTTAATTGTTCATCTAGAAAGGTTTAACCACCCGGCATCTTTTTTTTTCCTCAAACGTAAGGAAAGATTCCTGTTTAGTTATCTCCATTTGATGCTCCAACCTCAAAAACAAGAAAAGCAAATGTAATCATCATTTACTTGCTCATTCATTCACTAAATATTTATTGTTAGCATACTATGTGCAGGGTATTGTTCTAGACACAGTGACCAAAAAACACAAAATTTCCTGCCCAAATGAAGCACAAGATTCTAATAGCAGGAGAAAAAAATCAACAATATAAATCAGTAATATATAAAGTATGGTAGACTCTGATAAGCACTAAGAAAAACTAAAGAAGAGTATAGAAATAAGAAGTATGTGTCAGTGTTTGTGTAAGAGAGAGAGAAAATAAAAATTAGATACAGTGGCCAGGAAAGTACTGGCTGAGAGGGTGATAGTTCAGTAAAGTCTTGAAGGACTGTTAATAAATTATTTCCTCATTTAAGATTTATTTATTTATGATTGGTCTATTTCATCAGTCATACATACAAACCCAATTTAAATCTTGTTACACAAACATAAGATTAATCGAATACATCTTAAAACTAGCTTAAAAAATAGTACTTACAAGCTCTCTAAACCATATCATAAATACCTATGCCATGAATGTGGGTGGCAGTTCCAAGGTGGATGGAAAATTAAAATTTTAAAATACCCTAAATGAAATATATGAGTGTAATTTAAGTTAAAACACATTACATTTTAGGATTAAAACATACCCAAAGGAGTATTTTCAAAGTACTAAATATATGATCACACTAAGATTTTACACACAAATCCAAAAACATATCACTAAACACAACACAAATATTGAAGATTAGGTGAATTTCCTTAATAGCAAGAAAAAATGTGTAACTTCACCCTATAAATATCATAGGTGTCACAGATAATTTTTCTTATACCAGTTTACTTTCAGATCCATATGAAAAGTTAAAAATGCAAATATAATTTTGTGACCCTAGAATTGCATTTAAATTACAAATAATAATATAAATATTGTTAGGAGAAAGATCAGATTATTATTTAAATAAGTTTGACTCGTTGATTCATTCTAATTGTGTATGTGGCAAAACAAAAAAATTAGGAGCCCCTGTCCAACTAAAGAATTTGTGGCAGATTCAAATAAGATTTTAACTTCTTGGGTCTCAAAATTGTAACTGAATGATCTGGTCATTTTAATATCATCTTAATAATTTGATGATTTGAAAACAAAAACTACTATATAGATAATTTATAAAGGAATTTACTAAACAGCATATTTAAAGAACATCATTAAATAGTCATTAACAAAGGCATGATGTTTATTTAACCAACAATCCCTTCTTCCTAAAACAGTCCCACTTCCTGTTTTTATAAAGTTTTACTGAAACACAGTCACATCCATTCATTTAAATAGTGTCTATGGCTATTTTTGTGCTACAACAGCAGAACCAAATAGTTGAGACAGAGGCTATATGGTCCACAAAGCCTAAAAGATTAGCTATCTGGCCCTTTACTAAAATGTTTACCAATTCCTGCCTTAAAAGATGGGTAAAATGTTTTATCCATAGGCACAGCCCTAGTTCGGGTCTTGGAGTCATCCTCACATCATTCTTTTTTTATGGTTCCATACCCATTTTCACCAGGTTGATATCTTCTTTTTGATGAATGTCGTCTTTAGAAGCATGCTGACAGGCATCCTCAGACTCATCTTTCCAACACTAATTTCTATTTTCTAATGTGAATGCCATTTGTCTGCAAAGGACACTGCAATAAAACTCATCTTTCAAATGTTCTTCTGTCCCTGCATATGTGTAGTTGTGTACTGCTTTAATATTTACCTCCATATAGTCTCTGTCTAGTTAATTACAAATCCTTTCATACTTTCTATTTTGAACTTAGCAAATGCTTAATATATTTTCTATAAGCTACAGTACTTGTTGAATAATGTTAACACAGTTATACTCTTAGGCAACTATTTGAAACTATTCACTGGCCAATTAATTCTAAAGAAAAAATTCAGACCCCCCTATCTTTAAAACAATCTCTGTATTACTATCTTATTGCCAGCCTCGTTGACTGACCACCTTGGCTTTACTAACCACGTACTGGCTAAGTGAACTCATGGCTGACATTGGTCTCTACCCCATCATACCTTTATTTTACCCCCCGTCTTTATTGATCCTTCTGGTATCTCCTCTCAATATAAGAGGTATGGCTCTGCTATTATGGTGTTGAATAAAATGAAATAGATTCTAGACAAAGTGCTACCAGAAAAAAACAAAGCTGTAAGAAATAAGATGATGACCTCTGAGTTTTTTTCTCAGTTTCAACATCAAAATCTTTTCCTTTCTACAAAACTACAGAAAGGCCCAAACAGCTAATTTAATATGACAAACTGTGGGTTACAAAGTGCTACTATCCCAAGAAAATATGTATTATATGAGATATGCTATATTTTAAAACTCAGTTGTAGTTTATAGATATGAATCTGAGGTTAAACACTATACATACAGCTAAATTCTGTCTTATAAAATAAAATCATTATTGTTTATAAAAACATTCCAATTATCAAAAATGATACAAAAATAGTTCACTTGAATTTTGAAAAAGTACAACTGCAGCGAGTATCCCAATGAATACAAATAGCTAAAAAAAGAAAAAAAAATGCTCAATTTCCGTTCTGGAGAAGAAAATGCAAAATAACAGAATAATAATACGTTTGTACATACCAGAATTGTGGCAGTAGTCCATATATTGTGGAACTTGAATTGTGAAGGCCATCAAATCTGGAGCTAAGAGAGATTCTGGCTTTCTACTCTCATTGAGCCACTTGGTGCTATGAAGGTCTTTGGTGTCAGAAGGACCCTGAAGCAAAGGAATCAACTTCTCTTTTCCACTGTCCACTGGATTGAAATATTTATAAACAACAACAAATCTTATTAAGTAAAATATAGGAGTAGCTTGAGGATGTTTGATCTTAAAATATATTATAACATTTCAATTATATTTGGTAATTTTAGTTGTACATTTACTTATAAGGAATCTGACTGATAAAATTAAAAGCATTTATAACTCTTAAAATTGAGTTTTAACATTTTGCTAAAGAATGTAGAAAAGTTTATAAAAGGAAACAACTTAAACACATTGTCTTCTAAAAAGTCAATGGAATCTGTACCTTTATAGGCTTATCTTGAAATTTAGTTTGTGCTGAAAAAACTACAAATAGTTTAAGAAAAATATTATAAAATAAAATATTGGTAGGAAGGTGAAGTCAATTACAACACTAAATTTAAAACAACTGGATTCTCTGTTTAATTCCATATTACTAACATTTTAATTATTGTGTCATATATTTCTATACCACCTATTCCCCCCCAAAAGTTATAAGAATAAATATTCCTTTAATTTTTCTCCCTTATAACCATTCTTAAAATTATGTAAAGTCTTTCTCCTTCAATAAAAATTAATTTATTAAAGTCAAGGAGTATCATCCTGGCACAATTAAAAAAATTTTAAGTAAAAATTTAAAACGTCTGATTCATAGGAACAATGAGTAAATTCTTGTTTCAGTAATGCTCCTTGTAAAACGCAAGGCCAATTCTCCTATACAGGCAATAAAGTTTTACACGGTCCAGCTGCACATACCTGGGGCTTTGGCACAAATTTTTATTGATCCCATGGTCCCAGAGGCACATTTGACCAATGATGTGCTGCAGTACTTCAATTCAACATTCTGGATTGAGCCCTCAAGAGTTGGCAGGGGATTCTTAGATTTCACACCTAATAAAAGAAAACTGCAAATGTACTAGCCGATTGAATTTAAATAATTTTTATACTCCTTCACCAAGGCATTTAAACTTAATTATACTTTAATTATCTACCTCAGATGTTCTTACAGTATTTGTGTTAGGTTTCATAGTTCAGTGTTTAGGAGGTGAAAGGATGCAATTTTAAAATAAATGGACTGAACTCTTACAACTACACTTATGTAGTCAGCTCTTGACTAGTCAAGATCACAAAATAAAAGTAAATGCACAAATATTTGTTTAAAAAACAAGGGACAGTTTAAAAATCATATTTGGCTTTAGAATACAGACGAAGATTTTTCTTTTTGAAATAAATTTAACTTATAAATTAAGTTTCATTTAGGCAGAGACATTTAAACAGAAAACTACCTGAGTAAACAAACTCTCCAAAATACCTTGATCAGGTGGAGTGAAGAGATAAAAACAAAATACAGGTTGAGTATCCCTTATCTAAAATGCTTGGGACCAGAAGTGTTTTCGATTTTGGATTATTTTGGATTTTAGAATATCTGCATTATATATTTACCAATGGAGCATTCTTTATTTGAAAATCTAAAATCTGATATGCTCCAATGAGTATTTCCTTTGAGTGTCACATTGGCACTCAAAAAGTTTCAGATTTTAGTGTATTTTGGATTTCAAATTTTCAGATTAAGGATACTTAATCTGAAGCTCAAAACAGCTCCTTAATTAAAATATTATATGTCATTAAATATGAAATGTCCAATTTCCAATCAAAAGTTTAGTTTATTAGATCTTAAACAAGAAGCAGTACAATTAATCAAAGTATGTGCCTAAACTATCAATACAGTTTAGTCATCTTAATGGTAGCTTGTTTATGTCAACAGTGAAGAAGTCTGGAGAGTGAGTGGCAATGAAATCACGAAAGGCATTTTTTACAGCATGTTGAGGAATGAGTATTTTTCATTGTAAGAAGTGGTCCAAAGTCTGGAAGAAGCGGTAGGTAGTTGGTGAGCATACAGTGGATGACAGAGAGTTTCTAAGTCTAGCCTCTGCATTTTGAGCAGTGTTGTTTGCGTGACACATGGCTGAGCGTTGTCTTGTAAGAGGATCGGCCTGTCCCTATTGACCAATCTCAACTGCTTAATCACAGCATCTTCATCATTTCATCCAATTGGTTGTGGTAGACATCTGCTGTAATGGATTGACCAGGTTTCATGAAGCTGTAGTGGATAATACCAGTACTGGACCACTAAACAGACATCATTAGCTTGTCCTGATGAATATTCGGTTTTGGATTGCGTTTCGGAACTTAATTTTTATCCAATCATTGTGTCGAACACTTGCGATTGTCAAAAAGAATCCATTTTTCATCACACATAACAATATGCTGTAGAAATGGTTTGTCTTTATGTAGTGACAGCAAAGAAAGGCAAGTTTCGAGATGATTTTTTTTTGATGCTCGTTTAATTTATGTGGTCCCCATCTATCCAGCTTTTTTACCTTGTCAATTTGTTTTAAATGGCTTAATATTGACATAGTAACGTCAAACCTTGTTGTTAATTTACACGTAGGTTGAGATACGTTTGCTTCTACTATAGCTTTTAGCTCATTATTATTCACATTGGTCTCAAGTTGCCCACGTGGCTCATGTTTAAGATTAAAATCACCAGAACAGAACTTTTCAAACCATGGACATACTGTGTGTTCATTAGTCACATCTTTTTCAAACACTCTGTTGATATTTTGAGCTGTCTGCGCAGTACTGGTTCTATGACAGAACACGTATTTGAAAATAACACAAATATTTGACTCATTTATAGTTTTACAAAAATTGTTTTTAAAAAAACTCTGAAAGATAATCACAAGTCCAACTGTGTGTTTGAAAGACTGAGGATGTACCTTCACAATAAAAATAAAACAAGAAGTGTCAAAGTGAAATGTCAGGGATATCAACTGTCAGACTTAGTACTTAAGGAAATCAGACATTTCATATTTAATGACTTAATACAATAGCATATAAACAATACTGACATGCTCTGTGTAGATAAAAGTGAGCAAAGGCATTTTTATCAATTAAGAAAAAAGTGGATATTAACAACTCTACTAGGTACTACTTGCTGAAGGATATAAAATAATTACCATAAATAACTGGTTGGGAAAATTTCATTTAAAAGGGAGAACCTCATTTTGGTTATGAAGGATAGGTAAGAATTATACAAGCAGAGAAGCCTTAAGAACAGTACAGTATTGACAACCACTATGATGAGAAGAAAGAAGACAGAAGAAGAAGAAAGAAAAAGAAGAAGAAGAAGAACTCTAATCAATTAATATTTACTGAAGACTCAGTATGTGTTATGTATATTATCTCATTCAATTCTTACCACAGGCTTATTGTACAGATATTATAATTATTCTCACTTTACAGATGAGGATACAATGGATTAGAAGAGTTAACTCATTTTTGTCCAAAGCATCACAGTTACTAAGTGAAAGAGCTAAAGTGTTTAACACAATCTGATCCCATCACTGAAGACTTTACCACTCATTTTGCCCATATTTATGAACATCCACCACCATAATTTCCTTTATTTTCCTTATTTCACATTTTGGTTAAAATATATTCCATCCTTCATATTTGAAGCTTCTTTGACTCTGTATGAATAACTAAGACCATAAACTTTCTATGATAGATATATTAAACATTACTTTAAAATCTTTGATTTCAAACTTTAGTGTATTCAGGAAGACCCATAACCTCTCCAAGAAATTATGATTGCGTCATCCTGAGCTGTGGCCAAGAAATCTGCAATTTAACTAACACATTAAATGATTTGCAAATGGTTAGAGGATGTCATCCTGAGAAATACCACGTACCATACTAATCCTTACTTCAGAAGGAACTATTAATTTGCTAATTTCCATTTGGTCTTTATATAATTCTATATTCATTGTTCTCTATTTTCCAATATTTGCCACCTGTGTTGTTACCATTTGAAGTGGTACCCATTATCCTCAGAGGAGGAGTTCTGAACCTAGTGTTTATGGTAGACTTTAAGGAGTCTATGAAACCTATAAAACGGTATCTGAAATATGTGTATTTATGCATTTTTCTAAGGCATTTTTATCAGCTTCTCAAAATCCATGTCTCAAAAAACTTTAGTATCTCAGAAAATTAAATGATGCCAACAATACTAATATAATCATCATAGAAATAGTAGTACTAGTTATCATAGCAGCTAACATTCACTGAGCATTTACTGAGTTCCATGAACTATGCCTAGTTTATTTATTTATCACACTCAAAAAAACCTGAGGTAGCTATTACTATCTCCATTTTACAAATAGGAGAATGAAAGCTTAAAGAAATAAAGATTTTGCCAAAGGCTCAAGTCATAAAGTGGCAAAACCTGGGTCACATTTCTCCTTATAAGAAAGGATGCTGAGCTCCCCTACCTATTTAACATCTTTTGTGGTTGCAAGTAATTATAATCAGTGGATAACTTACCCTGCTCTAATCACTATGTTAGATGATAAGAAGGATATAGAACTTAGTAATACCCTCCCCTTGCTCTCAAACCCTCACAGGAAGACTCTCATTCTATACCAATTTAAAAAAAAAAAAAAAACAGGAAACTTATATAGCTATCAACAAACAAGATCTACTAAAAGATTCTTTCAAGAGTTGCTGAAGTGTTTAGAACCAAAAGAATTGAATTAGTTTCTGTTATACAAAAGCAAAAGAATCTGAATAGGCCAAATGGTTTCATTTTTAAATTATAATACTGCTTCTTTTACAGTTTCTAGCTTAGTACTCTACGTTGAATCATAAACAGTAAGTCTTTGTTAATATCTAGTGCATGTTACATGTGACTCAGAAGAAGTTGCCTAAATTCTCTTCTAATAAGAATCTTATATACCTGTATAAAGCATATTGGTTTAGACTAATACTATCAAGAACTTAGTGCTAAATTTTTATAATCATTATATTTCTCAGGGTTTTTTTTTGGAGACAGGACCTTGCTGTCACCCAGGCTACAGTGCAGTGACATCATCATAGCTCACTGCAACCTCAAACTCCCGGGCTCAAGCAATTCTCCACCCTCAGCCTCCCTAGTAGCTGGGACTGCAAGTGTGTACCACCATGCCGGGCTAATTTTTCCATTTTTTGTACAGACAGGGCCTCGCTCTTGCTCAGGCTGGTCTCAAACTCCTGGCCTCCTACTAGGATTACAGGCATGAGCCACTGCACATGGCAATTTCTCAGATATTTTAGACCTTAACAACTAAAACATCATTATGCTACCATTTCTCCTTAAGAAAAGCCTTTTTATAATGTAATTTGTTTTCAGTGCCACAAGCTCAGATTTTTAAAAAGGAGAATAAATTACAGTCATCTCTTGATAGACTTTGATAATGGAGAAAAGCTGTTAGTAAAAAATAATCTTGGTTTCTTTCCACTCTACCGTCAAACTAAAATTGTAAAATCCCCAAATGTAAGCAATAGAAAGGTAGAAGGAGCTGAGTCTTGGCATTATACAACTCAGGGCACCATTCAAATTGTGTTCTACAGGAATGCTGCTCTCTGAAATTGTGAAAGGAAATCTCCTGTTAGGGAAGCAATGTGGTAAAACAAAAAAAGCAAAGTCTCTGAAGCTAAATAAATGTGGCTTCAGATAGAGACAGCATTACTTACTTACCTTGTAATTAAGTGGCTTAAGGCAAGTCACTATTATTGTTACTCTACGGAGGCCAAAATAACTGCAGTTATTGATCGAGATATTTAACTCTGAAAACTCAGCTGAACTTTACATAGAACTTTTAATTTAGGGAGAGGATACAATATTTTGGTGGGATGTACACACAGCCAACATGAGTCAAGCGGACAATCACAAAGATAGTGAAAATACCTTACATTTTAAAAAATACTTTACAAAGTACTCTTATATACATTTACTCAAATACTGCTGTCATAGTCCACTAGAGGAAGGGAGGTGGAAATCCCCTAAGGCACTGAATTAAAATACAATTTTACATAGTACTATCAATAAAATAAACCAAAAATCATTACAAATTTTTGGGATACAATTAAATATAAAATAATGTAGTGCTAATTCTTCCCCTTTTAGTACTTTACTGTAAAATATCAACTCCTAACCATATTCTTAATCCTATAATGCACCATTAACCCTAATTCTTTTTCCACCAACTTTCTTGCCTGCCATAATTCTTATAGCGTCATTGAGACTTTTCCTTCAGTGTCCAATTTCCAGTGTTCAGTAGTCTACTTATGATCACTCCTGTAATTATCATCTACAAATTAAAAGATGAACTAATGAGAATGATCTGTGTATCTTTGCGGAAGTAAAAGATTAAGGAGTCAAACCATATGTTTACCTCTGTTCAACCTTTAATCTCCACCAAAAGACTGTTAAGAAATTTTTTTAGGGCCCTAAACTAACAAAGAAATTAAAATGAAAAGACAAGAGCTGAATGGGGAGATCTCAAAGAGGCAAGAGCTGTCAACAAAATTTTGAAAGATGGATATCTGATGAACAAGTAGCAATGAGTAGACTTAGAAGGACAGAGAAAAGTGCCTCTGGGTGATTAAACTAAGAAGCAAGTTAAAAGCAAGAAAAATAAGAAATAAAGAGGTCAGGCAGTTCAGAAGGCAGGGATGCAGATGAGGCCAAAAAAGACAAGGAAAGACTGAAAGTCTATCTAATGACCACAGATCCTTTTTTTTAATCCAGGTAGCCAAGCAACTACCCGACACTCACCCTGGCAAAAGACTGGAGGGTTTACTCTGGAAAGGTTAAACTAGAAAAACTCTGGACTAAGAAATATGAGATACAACCAAAGAACATGGTGCATGCTAAAAAGGGGGAATTAATCTAAAAGTCTATACAAAGTATATATACTGGATAATGAGATCTCCCCTTCTTTTATTTTCTACGAACTGAGTGCCAGACTTATAACCCTCAGGAAGGAGATGCAGGGATATCTCTCTGTGCAAATTGGCAAGTCCAAGAAAAAGGAACTGATACTGATAATTGATTATCCCGCAACAAAAAAGGAGTTGTGTACAATTCCCCTACAATGACACCAGCCATTCAACAAGTTCCAACCTCACACAGAGGATCCAATTAGTTATTTTGTACTTTATTCTACAATATAAAGGGTCATCAAATACTAGATAAAAATCACTAATATGACAGGCAAAGATTTCAAAAAATCGCAGGGGAAAAGAACTTGAAGTAAAGAGACAGTGCCACGAGCAGTAGAAAACTTCAAAATATAATAAAAATACACTCTATCCTCAAAGAGAGTATAGAATATATTCCTACAAGAACTGACCATTTAAAATTTTCAAAGAACAAAAAAAAGAGCTCTTAGAAACAAAAAAACATGATGTTAATTCTCCTTTAATTAGTGGAGAGACTGTAAAATAAAGTTGAGGAAATCTCCCATAAATTAAAATAAAAAATCCATAGAGACTGAAAATGAAAGAAAAATGACAATAAAATGAAAGGATCGGCATAAGTAATCCAATATCTGAAAACCAAAAGTTCTAGAAAGACTATCAAAATAAAGTATTAAAAATAATCAAAGAAACAATTCAAGAAAATTTCCCAAACTGAAGAACAGGAGTTCCAAATTAAAAGGGTCTACTATGTAGCACAACAAATGAAAAAAACACACACATAAACTCACATCACCTGAACATCAGGGCAAAAGAGAAGCTCCTAAAAGCTTCTGAGATAAAAAAGACAAACACACACAAAAAACAAAAATAGGTACCATACAAACGCTAAATAATTAGAATGTCATCAAACTTTTCAACAGCAATGACCAAAGCAGGAAGACAATAAAGCAATGCTTTTAAGTTTCTGTAGGAAAATGACTCTCACCCTAAAAAAATCTATACACAGCCAATCAATCAATCATATATAAAGGTAAAATAATGATTCATTAGGGCATGCCAGATCTGCAAACTTTACTTCCTATGCTAGAAAGATAACTAGAGGATTGTGTCCACCAAAAAGAGAGAGTAAATCAAGAAAGAGTAATATGTGGTCTCCTAACATAGCAGAAAAGGGAATCCCAGAACAATGATAAAAGGAAATTTGAGGACATCTCTATAGTAGGCCTAGGGAGCAAATAGAAACTGAAACAGGAGGAAAGTGCACTAAAAGAATAATGACTCCAAAAATAAAAAGTAATTATCTCATTCATTTGAACATATTGAGAGAAGACTTAAGTTTCTGTCATAATTTTGGAGAATTAAAAATAAGTACATAAAACACTAATCAAACACCACCACAAAAAGCCAATTATTACTCCAAGAATAAAAGTTTTATATGAGAAAAAATTTTAATAGCAGCATATTATAATTCATACATACATAGTCATAATATGTTCCTATTGAATATAGATTGAAGCAAAAATTGTTATAAAATTACATTCAAAGATTTAGAAGACAGGAAGAATGGAGATAGAGACAGTAAGTGTTGGCCCTAAAAGCTAAATCCTCTGTGGTAGGCAGAATAATGGCCCACCAAAGATGTCCATATCCTAAACTCCAGGACCTGTGACTATGTTATATTACAAGGCAAACGAAAATTAAGATTCCTAATCAGCTGACCTTGAAATAGGGAGATGCTCATAGATTATTCAGGTGAACACAATGCAATCAGAAGAATCCTTAAAAATAGAAAGAGGAGACAGAAAGGAAGAATCAGAGAAAGAGATGTGATGACAGAAGCACTATCATAGCAACACAGTGTTGCTGGGGGATGGGAGTCATGGGCCAAGGACTGCAGGAGGCCTCTCAAGGCTGAACAAGGCAAGGAAAGGGATTCTCTCCTAGAACATCCAAAACAGAGCCCTACTGACACCTTGATTTTAGTGTGAGACCCATTTCAGTCTTCTAAACTACAGAATAGTGAGAAAATAAATTTGTGTTGTTTTCAGGCACCAAGTTTGTGGTAATTTGTTAGAGCAGCAATAGAAACCTAACATATCCTCATATCCAATGAGAAGTATATACATACTCCCTACATACTTCTATCTACCACAGAGGATTTAGCTTTTAGGGCCAACACTCATTGTTTCTATGGAAAGACATGGAAGATAAGAAAATTGCAATAAAGCATACTATATAGAAATTTAGAGGTATTTATCTAGGAATGAGCTAAGAAATGATTGCCTCTAATAAGCAGTGATGGTGATAGAGAGCCAGTGGACTGCCCTTTTGTTACAAGTCTTGCAAAACTATAATTTAATAAAATAAAACAAAAGATCATCCACAACAATCAAGCAGCCAGAACCCACGCTAGGTACTAGAAAATAATAAAATCACAGTAGAGTGTACCAATAATAAAGGTTTCTGAAAGGGAAAAGAAGCACATTATTTTAAAATATGCATTAAAGAGATGGCCATCTTAAGCAGAGTTCTTGAGGAACACTACACAAAATAATAATAGCAAGGAGCTTCCAAGTGTTTGATATTATAGTAAAAAATAAACATTATCTTTTCAGGTGAAGAATAAAGGGAGAAAGTAAAATGAGAGGAACATTTATCACTTAAGAAGGAAGAGTAAGCCTAAACAAGAGTGGCTGGCTAGGCAAGAACAAGTAAGATAGGTAGGCCAAGAAAGCTATTTAGTTCTAAGATTCAATAGGTGATGAAGCATGCAAATGGCTCCCTCTGAAAAGACAAACAAATGAGACAGCACGTTTACAAAGAAGGAGGTTGCTTCATTATTGTTGTTGATGATAATGATTTTGTTTTTAACATCAAAAAGCAGATATAAGCCGGGGCACAGTGGCTTACACATGTAATATCAGCACTTTGGGAGGCCAAGGCGGGAGGATCGCTTGAGACCAGGCATTCAAGACCAGCATGGGCAATAAGTGAGAACCCATCTCTACAAAAAATGAAAAATAAAAGAAATTAGCCAGTCATGGTAGCACACACCTGTAGTCCTAGCTACTCAGGAGGCTGAGGCGGGAGGATCACTTAATCGCAGGAGTTTGAGGTTGCATTGAGCTATGATCATGCCACTACACTCCAGTGTGGGTGACAGGACAAGACCCTGTCTCAAAAAAAAAAAGCAGATATAGTGACATTCTAGGGTCAGGTTAAGCAAAATCTCCAAGTAAAAATCACCCAATATTTTCGGCAGAACATAAAATATAGCCATTGAACTATAACAAATTAAATAGCATGAAATAAACAGTAATCTCAAAAGTGCAACTCATAGTGGTAATTAAATGACAGAACTGAACTTTAAATAGCCACGGGGAACAAAATACAAAGGCCGTTTTACAACAAGAGCTTACTTTTCATTTTTCTACTCCCCGCCTGCATCTCAGAAATTCCTGTTCATATTGCTGTAATCACCAACAAAAAGAGTCAACAAGCATTTAACGACCAACACTTATCTGCAGATAGATCAATTTCTTTGATCCTTTTTATTAACATCAGTGATGGCAAATAAATATTTGACAAGTAAAGATTCAGCTTCACAGTGACAGAACGATTTTTAAAATGCCTTGATTTAAAGCAATACATTCTGCCACCTTGCTTATCATGTAATTCTTAATATAAAACAAAAACAAAATTAGCTCCTAACTCCAAAAGTAAGTGAATCACAATCTCTCTCCTACATGTCTTCACCACACTAACAACATACATTCTTGGAAAACTTATTGCACTATTAATAAGAATTAACCTCACAGGCAACATCAAATGCTGGTGAGGATATGGAGCAATAGGAACTGTCATTCACTGCTGGTGGGAATGCAAAATGGTACAGCCACTTTGGAAGACAGTTCAACAGTTTCTTGCAAAATTAAACATACTCTTACCATATAATCCAGTAGCCATGCTCTTTGGTATTTATCCAAAGGAGGCGAAATTTATGTCCACACAAAAACTTGTACACGGATATTTATAGCAAAACTTTATTTATGACTGTCAAAACACAAAAGCAACTAAGATGTCCCTCAGTAGGTGAATGGATAAACTGTGGTACATCCAGACAATGGAATATTAGTGCTAAAAAGAAATGAGCTATAAAGACATGGAGGAAACTTCAATATATATTACTAAGTGAAAGAAGCCAATCTAAAAAGGCTACATACTGTATGATTCTAACTATATATTCTGGAAAAGGCAAAACTACAGAAATAGTAAAAAGATCAGTGGTTGCCAGGGTTTGGGGGTTGGGAGATAGGATGAATAGGCAGAGCACAGAGGATTTTTAGGGCTATGAAAACATTCTGTATGATACTATAATAATAGATACATATAATTATACATTTGTTCAAACCCATAGAATGTACAACACCAAGAGTGATCCGTAAATTAAACTACAGGCTTGGGTAATTATGACCTGTCAGTGTTGGTAACAAATGTCCCACTTTGACTGGGGATGTTGAAAAAAGGGGAGAGGCTCTGCATGTGTTGGAACATAGGGTATAAGGAGAAGTCTCTGTCCCTTCCTCTCAATTGTACTGTGAACCTAAAAATGCTCTTAAAAAATTATCTTTCAAAAAAATTCTCTTAAGTAACTTGTCCATTTCAAGCTTATCTACTTTACTTCGATTGCTCTATTAAAATTAAAGTGTGGGAATATAACATTTCTGGATACAAGACACTAGAAAAATATATCTTTTTATTTGGATAGGGACAGAGCCTGGTTAGAGTACTGAAGAATTTACTATTTCTACATATACTCTGACAAGAAGATCCAATAACTCACTTTGGCTGGAAAAGGGAGAATCACTACACTGTATGTGCTTAAAAGGGAATTCCAGGTAGCTTAGGACAGTGCCTCAAATATGTGTTCAAGAAATAATTTTCTTCATCCTTGACATCTTCATTACAAAGCGTGGGAAACTAAAAAACTAACATATATGTTGGCAGATCATGTCATGAATTTCTTTTCCCTCTAGTTGCCTTTAAAGTTTTATGCTTGTCTCTAGCACACTGAAGTTTCACCACAATGTGTCTACTTAGAAGTTTAGGTTTATTTTTCCTGCTTGAGGGATTTATGACTCTTACATCTGAAGATTCGCATCTCATAACAATTTCGTTAAGAGGAAAAGTCTACGAATATTGCTTCTCTCTCACTTTCTCATTCTGAGAGTCTATAGACATATAGCATCTTCTCGTTCTAGTGTCTAAATCTATTGACCTGTATTTCACGTTTTCATCTCTATTTTCTGAGTTGCATTCTAGGTAATTTCTTTATAACCACCCTCAAGTTCACTAATAGTGTCTTTGGCTGTGTCTAATCTCCTGTTTAATCCATTCAAGGACTTCTGACCTCCCAAAATTATATTTATCTTTATAAAAATTCTCTAGTTTTTACTGATAATATCCTGTGCCGCTCTCATACTTTCAACTCCATCTTTTACTTCTTTAATCTTTAAACAGTCATTTTATACTGTTTCCAATAATTATATTATCTGACATTCTAGGAGCCTAATTCAACCATTGGAGGTTTCTGCTCACTCTTGCTCTTGGTGGATTATTTACTCAAATTCTTTGTAATTTTAGATTGTGAGTTTACATTTCACAAGGGGTTCTTTCCCAAATACACTGCCAGATTTGAAGGTATGTGCCAGAGCAAATACCTGTATCTACTACAAGGAACACAGGGATGTAACTAGCCCACCCAGGATCACATTTTAACTTATTAGTTTCATGGTTCCTAGGTCAGGCAAAAAATTAAAATCTGAATGAGGACAAAGTTGTGGTTATAAATTCTCCAGGAAAGAGACAAAGAACCTTCTTAGTTAAATTGGAGTGAAACAGATTTCTCAAACAGTCTACGTTTTCACTAGTCCTTTGAAATTACGAGCTTAAAAAAGTAGAACATCACTTCCAATTCCTCCCTTCTTGTCCCCACCCACTTTTGGTAATCAAAAGCCAAGCCCATTGATTACTAAGGTTGTCACAGCCCATTGGGACAGCCAAAGCATTAGTGCCTGCTTCCCCCTCTGATTTTCATTTTTCTTATTGTTTTTTGGATTTTTTAGAAGTCATGCCATATGTTTCTTAAGTAAAAATAGCTTATAAATGAATTTTTCCTCTCTTAAGATTTCATGCGTGACAGAAGAAACAAATAATTATTGAGGCTAAACACTGCAGGGTAAGGAGAGAAATTAACACATTATGAACCCCAAAACTTATTTAACTATTCTGTTTCAGTTTTCTCATCTATAAAACGGGTATAAATCACTAGCTACTTTACAGAGTAAACATGAACACTGAGTGAAATGATAAATGGACAGTGGTTAACAGTGCATTTGGCATGTAAATGCTCAGTGAATGTTAGCTACTATATTGTCATTATTGCTACTACTACAACAAACAATTCAAGCTTGGATTAAGGGAAGTTCAGTTCATATACATTATGGATTAATAAGGAAGTTTAGAAAGATACACTAATCACAAGACCTTTATTCTAGTATAAACTCTGCTATCAAATAGCTGTAAAATCTTGGATTTAAACCTTTGTGGACAACTTGCCTCATCTGAAAAAAGTGAGGGATTGGATATGATTATGACTAAGATCACTTTTAGCTCTAAAAGCTATAATTAACTGCAGTGGATGGAGGAGAATAATTGCTACAGGATGGAATATGGAAAAGAAAAGTGGTCTTTCAGGTAGCAATATTGTCATGTACCTTCAGCATTTTTTTAAAGGCAAAGAAAATGTACATTATTTAATTAAATGAAATAATTATTATGTTTTTGAATATATGGCAGAAAAAATATGGACTAGGTAAAGTCAGTTAGTGATGAAATATGAGATAAAATTTTAAAGGAATAACTATAAATTTGTTTACACCTGATACTGCATGGAAAACTTTCCAAAACTTTGATATCTCCCCCTAGCTTCTAGAATTATGATGCCAGGTGAAGAATGATAATTATTGGTGCACTACCAATAATTGGAGTGTTTTTTCCACATATAAAAGTTCTTGGTTAGGATAATTAATAATACCCAATGACTAGTTATGATCATTTGATATTATCCCCATATATAGAAGTTAAAAAAAACTCATGGCATAAGATACGAAAATAAAAACCTCATTAAAAAACAATATGCCTGCTGTTTGGATTAGGTCATTAATAACGCATGGGAAGAAAACATATGAAACTAAGTTCTCAGAAATAACCACTGGTGGAAATATCTAAAGAAGGACTGCTATATAAAAGTCATATTATATCAAACCCCATATTCTGACAGCTAAAGTGGGGAGGAGAGGGAGAGGAAACCATCACATTTGAGCACTAAATAAAAAACAACAACCAAACTATGTTGAGATTAGGGCAAAAAATGAAATGAGGCCATTTAAAAATACTACACAAGAAGCCTAGAGTCTATTTAAAAACAGCTTATTATAAACACAATAGGAGAAATATGGTAAAGATTTTTTTTAATCTTTTAAACATGGATAAAGATACTAAATGACTACCTGAAAAAATAAAAGAAATCATAGTAAAGAGCTAAATTATATTTTAAATTAAGGAAACATTACATCTGTGTGTGTATGTGCGCATGCGCACATGCACACACTCATATGTCTTTGGAGGGAGTTGGTAAATGTTACACCAGAATAAAAATAAATAAGGCATTTACTCACTCTGCATAGGAGATCATTCTCCTTTTCTTAGTTTAACTCGCTTTGTGACAAAAGGCACTCTCAATAATGTCACAGTGTAAAATTGCCATCCCACAAGTATACTTACCTGATCACTATGAAACCAGGACTCCAACAAGCTACCCTTTTACTAGAACTCTAACTGCATGCAACCAAGATTCAGTCCTGCCACTTCAATCACTGCCCTTCAATCCATGACAAAATTAAAGGCCTCCTGCACATAATTCTGGACTGTTTCTCACTATGTTGGGCAATCAGATACTGCTATAGTTTGAATGTCTGTCCCCTCCAAAACTCACGTTGCAATTTAATCCCCAATGTGGCAGTAATGGGAGGTGGAACCTTGAAGAGGTTTGGCAAACCCAATCCATTCATACACTAATGGATTAATGGGTTATCATGGGAGTGGGACTGGTGGCTTCATAAGAAGAGGAAGAAAGACCTGAACAAGCATACTCAGCCCCCTCACCATATAATACCCTGCATTACCAAGACTCTTCAGGGAGTCCCCACTAAGAAGGTTGTCACCATATGTGCCCCTTAAACCTTGAACTTCACAGCCTCCATAACTATAAGAAATAAATTCCTTTTATTTATAAATTACCCAGTTTCAGGTATTCTGTTAAAAGCAACAGAAAATGGACTAAGACAGGTGCCTTAACCCAGTTAACCATCATAATCCCCTGAAGGGCATCAGATTCTAGATAAAAATTTGCTTCTAATACTAGACTTTCATCCTGGCATAAGGATGCATGTTTTTGTCTGCATCTACTAATGGCCCTTATGCATAGCACTAACTTTGACTCACATATCTTTCATTCATTCACTTACTCACATTCACTCAATAAATATTTACTATGAAACTACTACATAGACTGAGCCTGGAGTTACAAGGAGTAAATAAGACCGATTCAGACTCTTCTCTCATGAAATTCACAATCTAGTGAGAGAAGCAGTCATTAAAACAATAGTTATACAAATATATACCTACTTGATATTGTGAAAAATGCCAAAAAGAAGTTAGACTGCCATGAAAACATAAGGAGGGAAAGAATAGGAGAAAATACTTGGAAATCATACTTCTGATGAGACACTGCTATCCAGAATATATAGAGAACTCCTAGACCTCGATAACAAAAAAAAAAAAAACCTACTTCAAAAATGGGCACAGACTTAAATAGATATTTCTCCAATGAAGCTATGCAAATGGTCAATAAGTACATGAAAAGACGCTCAGCATCACTAATCATTAGGGAAATGCAAATCAATGAAACACCACCTCACACCCATTAGGATGGCTAACTATTTAAAAAACAGAAAATAACAAGCGTTGTTAAGGACGTGGAGTAATTGGAACCCTTGTACATTATTGCTGGGAATGTAAAGTGGTACAGTTGCTGGAAGTATGGAAGCTCCTCCAAAAATTAAAAACAGAACTACCATATGATCCTACAATTGTATATACCCAAAATAACTGAAAGCAGAGTCTCAAAGAGATATTTGTACACCTGTGTCCATAGCAGCATTATTTATAATAGCTAAAGCAACCCAAGTGTCCACTGAAGGATAAATAGATAAGCAAAATGTGGTACATACACACAATGATTGACTATTATTCTGCCTTAAAAAGGACGGCAATTCTGACACATGCTATAACATGCATAAACCTTGAAGACATTATGTTAAGTGAAATAAGACAGTCACAAAAAGACAAATGCTGTATGACTCCACTCATCTAAGGTATTTAAAGTGGTCAAAATTACAGAAACAAAAAGTAGAACGGCAGTTTCCAGGGGATGAAAGGAGGTGAAGACAGGAAGTTAGGGTTTAATGGGCATAGAGTTTCAGGTTCACAAGATGAAAAGAGTTCTAGCGGTGAACAGTGATGATGGTTGTACATCATAAGTGTATTTAATACCATTAAACTGCATATTTTAAAATGGTTATGAAAATAAATTTTATGCTATATGTATTTTATAATAAAAAAGGAAAAAGCTCATTTAACTGTACTCTTAAAATAAGTATAGTCCATTATTATATAAATTATATCTCAATGAAGTTCTTATTTTTTAAAAAAACAGAAAATAAAATATAAGGAGGAGAAGTATTAAACTAGTCTGGGGAGTCTTAAGAAAGGACCACGTAAGCTGTGACAATGTTTCACACCCATGGAATACTGTCTCTGCCTACACACAGTGTTGTGATCAGAATGGCAAACAGATTGCCAGCGTGGATATCATTCACTGAAAGGGCCACATACCACAAAGTCTCATTTTCATAAAGGTAATGATAATAGGTAAGATTACTGACTCCTTGAGCACACAAAACCTGGTGGGAAGAGTTACTATAATTGGAAGTCAAATATGGCCTTAATGAAGAGTTTAATGTTTCTACTTTGACAATAAAAATAACTATTCACAGGGAGAAGCCAAAGAATTTACTACAACTTTCAAAACTTCTTTGACACATACACTAAAAGCTTAATGAATCACTTAATGAAGCACTTAGGTATTTGTTGAATGAATGAATGAATAAATCCATGAATCAGTGAATAAGTGACTAACAAAGAATACAAAAGCAAATTTACATAAGAGGAAACAAACACAGTAAAAAGAACATGACAAAAAAATCAATCTTACTGTAACTAAAGAAAGTGAATTAAAAGTGAAGCATCATTTGTATGTACAATCTATAATATTTAGTGTTGTTGAGGCTTTATTTAAATAATCATCACCCTTCATCGCCAGTTGTAGTGTATGTTCATGGAATGACTTGGGAGAACAATATTGACCATGTGTTATTTTTTAAAGGTTATAATCCTTTACCAAGTTATTTCAGTTGCAGGAATTTATCCCAAAGAAATAACTAAAAGAAGAAAAAAAAATTCTTATACTATCTCAGCAAAAATCAGAAAACACTTCAAATATAAAAGAAGAGGAGAATGGTTAGGTGCATTATGGAATATCAATATCCCATTATTATTAAAAACCTATGTTACTCAATATTTATATAAAAGCATAGAAACTGTATTTATTAGGAAATGATAAATCAAATAGAACTTAGAATGGTATATATAATATCATTACAACTATATGAAAACTATTCACAGAAAAATATTAGAAATTATATAGAAGTTACCATTATTGTAAAAAAAAATAAACTTTTGTAAAACTTCAGGTATAACATAAAAAACTGTCTTAAGTTTTAGAAATTTAAAATAAAGTCATATGACAAAGCTTTACAGAACGGACTAAAGATAAACAACGCCCTGTAATCACTGTGGGTAGAATCAGGAGGCAAAACAAAAACCTCCCACTGATTTCGATATATGTATCCAAACTTACAAACGAAAAGAAGGAGAATAAACAGAATTCAATATGTAAACTTACAAATAACATTAAGGTTTTCCAATAAACAACCAAATTATACAAATAAAATGGAATAAGATCTCAGGGCTCTAAGAAAATGTATTTAAAAGATATGTGCAAGGAAAGGAAGAACAGAAATGATAATACAATCTATACACAAGTTGAGCTCTAAATTATTCAAAATCACTGCAGGCCACATCCCTTAAGAACAAATGTTACTACGGCCAAATTCAAAGTAGGATATCATGTCAGGTGTCTTAGGTATGGTTAAGAAATAACAACATCAACAAATGGGAGACTGCTCAAAGTCATATATAGGCTTACTCTAATCAAAAAGAAACATAAATAATCAAAATTTTTTTTAAAAGACAGCTTTTCTTAAGTAGTTATAAAAATAAATAAACTAATTCTAATTCCAGGAAGATAGGGTAGTTACACTTTTCCCTATTTTTCATGCTACATACAACTAAAAACTGAACATCATATATAAAACAAAAAATAAGAAGACTCTCAAAGGAGGAGAGAAGGAATATCAGTTGGGGACCGCTAGACCCAAGGAATGACACAGTGGCAAGGTTTATGGGTTTTCTTTTTACCTCATATATCCCAGACTTGAAGCTGAAGAAACCAGAAAGGCCAATGGGTATAGACACAAAAAGTCCCAACAAAAAAAGCCTGTCCTCCCTAGCCAAAGGACCAGAAAGAGGTAACCTAGCAAAACAGAAAACTTTTAGACAATAACTGGTCTACTCCAGCCAAACGCCACCGCAAAAACTGTGGTCTGCTCCCCCTACCAATGACAGCAAAGATCAAGTGGGGAGCCTAGAATTCTACCTTCAGCATGTTCTAACAAGAAACCCCAAAACTTCTGCCTGGGTAGAATAAAAGAAGGCTGAAGAGAAAGCCTAGACTTCCAACTCAACTCTACTAGTAAGGAGGTACCCCTTCCCTTTCCAGCTGAGATGGTGTCAAGAGAGACCTAGTAGAGAGTCAGAAACTTCACCAAAACCCAGCAGTAACAAGCCACCCACCCACCACCACAATGTCTGCAGAGGCCTCATTGAGAGCAGTAATGAGGCAATCCAAACACTTCAAGCCAGGCATGTATCAATGGAGGCCTAATTGAAAGCCAGAATTTCCACCCTGGGCCAGAAGTAACATGAGCCCCTCTACCCTTAAATAGTAATGCAGGCCAAGTGGAGAACTGGACTTCTACCCCCACCTAGCAGTAACAAGGAGGCATGTCCCCTGAGGAATCACTAAAATGGAAGAGAAAACAACAGCAATTACCCAATGTGAACTGTAGAAAAATTAGAAAAGAAAAAAATGAAATGAATCCCAGGGACCTGTGAGACCATAATAAAAGATGTAACTTTCATGTCTTCACAGTCCAGTAGGAGAGGAATAGAAAGAAGTAGCAGAAAAAGTACTTCAAAAAATCATGGCTAAAAATTTCCCAAATTTGACTAAAGACATAAACCTAAACATTAAGAAGCTGAGCTAAACCTAAACAGAGTAAACTCAAACAAATCAAAACTCATCATAGATAAACTTTTGAAAACTAAAGACAGGAAAAAAATCATCAAATGACAGCAGATATTTGATTAGAAACCACAGAGGCTAGGAGGAAGTGGCACGTTTTTCAGCTGCTAAAGGAAAAAAAGTACCCAGAATCCTATATCCAGCAAAAATATACTGTGGGAATGAAGGAGATAACCAGACATTCTCAGATGAAGGAACTAAGAAAATCTGTCACCAGCAGATCTACCCAAAAAGAACAGCTAAAGTAAGTTCTCCAAACAGAAAGTTAAGGTTAAAGTAAGGAACTTTGGAATATTAGGAAAGAAAACAGAATACAATAAGCAAAAATAGGGTAAATAGCCTTTCCTTCTCCTCTTGAATTTTTTTAACTATGTTTCACATTGAAGCAAAAATATTATCTCGTGGTTCTCAATATACATAGAGGAAATAGTTCAGAGAATTATAAACAAGGAGGGTAAAGGAACATAAGAGGAAGGATAGTTTCTACACTTCACTTGAATTAGAATATTGACAACAGCAGTAAACTGTGATAAGTCAGAAAAAGGAAATGTAATACCTAAAACAGTCCCAAAAAAAGCTTAATGAGATACACTCAAAATCACTACACATAAAGCAAAATGGAATTCTAAATAATGTTCAAGTAACCCAAAAGAAGGCAGAAAAAAAAAATGAAAAACAGAGATCAAACAGACAGCAAAAAATCAATGGCAAAATTAAGGCCTAACATATCAATAATTTCATTAAATATAAGTAATCTAAATATACCAATTAAAAGATAAGATTGGCAGACTGGATCAAAAAACACGATCCAACCATATTCAGTCTACAAGAAATGTAGGTGAGTTGAAAGTGAAAAGATGGGAAAAAGTAGGTCATATAAACATTAATCAACAGAAAGCAGAACATAGTGAGATTCTACTTCACACTAACTAAAACGGCTATAATAAAAAAGAAAAACAATAAAAAGTATTGGAGAGGAAGTAGAGAAATTGAAACCTTCATACATTGCTGCTGGGAATGTAATACGGACCAGGTGTTATGGAAAACAATTTGGCAGTTAATTAAAAAGTTACCATATGACCCAGCAATTCTCCTATGTAAATACCCACGAGAATTAAAAATGTACGCCCACACAAAAGCTTGTACAAGAATGTTCATAAAAGCATTATTCTTAATAGCCAAAAAGTGGGAACAATTCAAATGTCCACCAACTGATGAACTGATAAACAAAATGCAGTATAGCCATACTATGCAGTATCATTCAGCCATAAGAGAAATGAAGCACTGGAAAATACTATGACAAGGATGAACCTTAAAATATTATGCTAAATGACAGGAGTCAGATAGAAAAGGTCACATACTGCATGATTCCATTTACAGAAAATATTCAGAATAGGTAAATCCACAGAGAGAGACACAAAGCAGATTAGTGATTCCCAGGGGGTAAGGGGAAACAGGAATGAGAAGTAGCTGTTTAATGGGTATGGAGTTTCCTTGGGGGAGATAAGTATGTTCTAAAATTGCACAGCAGTCATGGTTGAACAACTTTATGAATATACTAAAAACCCCTGAATTGCACACTTCAAAATGGCTAAATGGTAAAGTTTGTGTTACACGAACTTTATCTCAATATTAAAAAAAAAAGAATGGTTATTTTAATGTCAAATAAAGTAGACTTAAGAAAAAAACAATTACAAGAGCCAATCCTCCAAAAAGACGTAACAATCTGAAATATGTATAAACCAAACAATGTAGCTGTAAAATATGTGAAGCAGAAAGTGATAACAGAAAAAAGAAACAAATCTGCAACTATGGTTGGAGACTTCAATACCCCTCTCAACAACTGACAAAACAATTAGACAGATTATCAACAAAGATATAAATGATATCAAAAACACTATCAACCAATAAGCTGTTTTCTATATTACAGAATAGCAGAATATATATTTTTTTCAAGTGCCCACAGAACACATAACAAAGTAGACCATACTATGCTGGGCCACAAATGAACCTCAACAAAATTAAAATAACAGAAGTTATAGAGTTTGTTCTCCGACCACAACAGATTCAAATTGGAAATCAATTTTTTAAAAAATAATAGGAAAATGTCCAAATACTTGAAAATTAAACAGATCTACACTGTCCATAAGTCAAAGAAGAAGTCTCAAGGGAAATAAAAGAAAAAAATTGAACTGATGAAAATACAATGTATCAAAATTTGTGGGCCACAACTGAAGCAGTACAGAGAGGGAAATTTACAGCACTAAATGTACAAATTAGTAAAAGTAAGTCTCAAGTCGATAATCTAGGCTATCATCGCAAAAACTTAGAAAAAGAAAAGCAAAATAAACCCAAAGCAGCAGCAGAAGGAAATATTATAATAAAGGTAGCAGAAATCAATAAAATTTATGTCTAAAACTTTTTTTTTAAATATCAATAAGACTGACAAAACTCTAGCAGGGCTAACAAAGAAAGAGAGAAGTCATAAATTACCAATATATGGAATGAAATGGAATATCATTACAGACACTACAGACACCAAAAGGTATAAGGGACTATAACAAGCAACTCTACCCACAATATTTGAAAATTATGACTACATGGATCAATTCTTCAAGGGGAAGAAAAAAAACAAAAAGTAAATCTCCAGGCACAAATGGAGAAATCTACCAAGTCATTAAAGAATAATTAATTTCCCTTCTACGTAATATCTTTCAGGACATAGAAAAGAAGGAAACACTTTCCATTTCATTTTATGAAGCTAGAATCACCCAGATACCAAAACCAGACAAAGATGTTACAAAAAAGGAAAACTACAGACAAATATTCCTTATCAATATACATGTAAACTTACCAAAATATTAGAAAATGGAATTCAGCAATGTATTAGTGCATGTGTAAATATAAATATAAATAATACACCATGGCCAACTAGGGTTCATTCCAGGAAGGAATAGCTGGTTCAATATTGAGAAACCAATGCAACCCACCATATTAACAGGCTAAAGAAGAAAAATCCACATGAAGATATAAACTGACGCAGAAAAAGCATTTCACAAAATTCAACAACCATTCATGATAAAAACTTTCAGGGAAATAGGAATAGAGAGGAACTTCCTCAACATGAGAAAGAACATCTACAAAAGCACCTAAAACTATTTAATGGTAAAAGACTGAATGCTTTCCCATTATGACTGGAACAAAGCCAAGGATTTCAGCTCTCATTCAACATAAGGCTGGAAGTTCTAGCCAATGCAATAAGATAAGAAAGAAATAAAATGTATACAGATAGGAAAGGGAAAAAACAAACAAACAACAACAACAAAAAACTGTCCCTCTTTGCATTTAACATAACTATATATAAGTCTCAAGGAATCTGAAAATAATATAATACCATTAACAATCTTTAAAAATGTAGTTAAATGTAAAACTAATGAAATATGTATAGGACTTACATGCTGAAAACTAAAAAATGCAAATGAAAGAAATCAAAGAATATCTATATAAATGGAGAGACACAGTACTCACCATCGGAATACTCAACATACTGAAGATTTTTTTTATAGGTATGTACAATATTATTCTGAAATACTTATGGAAAGGCAAAGGAAATAAAATAGCTAAAAACAATTTCAAAAAAGAAGTAGAAGAAATCAGTCCACCCAATTTCAAGACTTAACCATACAGCTACAGTAATCAAGACTGTGTGGTATTGGCAAAAGAATAAACACACAGATCAGCGGAACAGAATGGAGACCCAAACACATACATACAAAAATATGCCAAATAACTTTTGACATAGGTACAAATTCAATTCAATGAAAGAAAGACAGCCTTGTCAACAAATAGTGCTGGAACAAGTGCACATCCATAGGCAAAAAAAAAAAAAAAAAAGAGCCTCAACCTAGGTCTAGCACCTTACAAAAATTAAGTGTGAAAAAAGCATAGGGAGAAATCTTTGGGATCAAAAGCTAGGCAAAGAGTTCTTAAACTTAACAACAAAAGTACAACCCATAAAAGTAAAAATAATTTGGCCTCATCAAAGTTATAAATTTTTGCTTTGCAAAAGACCCTGTTAAGAGAAGTAAAGTGACCAACTAAGAAAAGATATTTGTAAACTACATATTCAACAAAGAACTAGTATCTATAATAGAATATATAAAGAATCCTCAAAACTCAACAGTAAAAGCACAAACAATACAATTAGAAAATGAACTAAAAACATGAACAGACATTTCACTGAGGGGATAGCAAATAAGCACATTAAAAGATACTCAACATCATTTGTATTGCTATCAGAGAAATGCACATTATAACCACAATGAGATATTACCGCACACCTAAATTAACAACTAAAGTAAAACACAGTAACAAAATCGAATACTGGTGATTATGGGAAGAAACTGGTAAGTCATACATTTTCTGGTGTGAATGTAAAATGATGCAACCATTCCTGAAAACAACTTGGCAGTTTCTTCAAAAACTAAACATATAACTACCACATAGCCCAGCAACTGCACTCTCGGGCATTAAGCCCAGAGAAATGAGAATTTATGTTCATGTAAAAACTTGTACATAAATGTTTATAGCAGCTTTATTTGTAATAGCCAAAAAGTGACCCATATGTCCTTCAACGGATAAATGATTAAACAAAATGTGGTACATCCATACCACAGAATACAACACAGCAATAAAAATGAATGAACTATTGATACACATAACAACTTGGATAGATTTCCAGAGAAGACCAAAAGGTCACATATTACATGATACTGTTAATATCAAATGTCCGGACAAGGCAAATTATACTACAGAGATAGAAAGTAGATTAGAGGATGCCAGAGGATGAGGGAAAGGAGGGATTAGGAGTAATTACTTGAATGGTATGGGGTATTTTGGGGACTGATATAAAGGTTTTGAAACTAAAAAGAGCTGGTAGTTGTACAACATTGCGAATGCACTAAATACCACGAAATTGTATACTTTAAAATGGTTGATTGCATGTGAACTTCACCTAATTGGCGGAGGACGGGAAGGAGCTCGAGGAAGGGAGAGAAGGAGGGACAGAAGGAAGGGGAAATCAATCAATGAATGACAGGTTTAAAAAGAAAACCCACTGTGAGGAAAGGAAGGTAAATTCACACCCAATGGGTGCGGTACACACGGTACACACTGCGGAGCACGTTTGTAGCTACAACTCGGTCGACACACAGGCAATGTATGTAACCTCAATGTTTTTACCCCATAATATTCTGGAATAAAAAAATAAAATAAAATAAAAAGAAAACCCACTGGTTCAAATATTTAAAATCTAAAACAAATTTGAAAAATACCTATTTATTATCCTTTTGACTTCCCTTTTAGCTCATGTATATGAAAATTCACTTGTGAAAAAATGTCCATTATTTAAACAATAAGCAGGTGCTTGTTCTAAGAGTTGAAAGTGTCAGAGAATAGAAATATACAGGCTCATATATATAGGTGAGACCACTGCAAATCTTTATGGACTAATATACTTTTTAATGCTTCATGGTGTTCATCAACCAACTGCAGAGCTATCCTAAAGAGAGTTATCGCATATTACAAAATTTATCCAATCTTAATATCTATAAAATGCTCTACAGTTCTTAGAGAACAAAAGCTGAAAACTACCAAGAAATATTATTTAGGAAGTCCTTCAAAAATATTTTATATACATATGTATATCTTGAAAAGAAATTGTGGAGAGTGATATTTCATTATCATTAACAAAGAAAACCTCAAAAATTTTTCCTGTGTGCCTGAAAATAACTAAGTCACAGACAAATTTCACATACTATACAATGTTACAGTGACAGGTTATTACATCAAAAGAATATTAACCATCAATCCTTGAATCTATTTTTAAAAAATGTTTGCAAGAATACCTTTAGCCTCTCTATCTGGTCAAAACACTGGGAGCTAAGTGGTGTCTATACAAACCAATCATTTCACCAACAGTTTTATATTTCTTTAAAGCCTCATATAAAAAGCACCTGCCTAAAGTGAGTAATGGAGTTTTATATTCATTGCACTTAGGAACAGTGTATGTAACCTATTCCGTTTTCCTCCCTTGTGGAATATATTTCAGCTTATATTGCACAACACATTACCGATGCATATAAAGACTCTCTGATCAGCCATTTGGACTGCCGTCAGCAACCTGCCTGAGTGCCTTATTTTTTTCCCTGCCCCAAATAACATATTCACTCTATTTAACAAGTCAAATGAAAAAAATATTTTTAAGATTATGATCTTACTTTCTTAATAAAATATAACGTATGTGTACTAACTGTATTTGGAATACAGATGCTGAGACATAACCCTTGTACAAAATTTGTGCAGTTAAGAACTAGTTAAACACTAATTAAACACATCATTCCTAGGGAATAAAACAGAAGCCTATATGGAACACACTTCATGTTTGTTTTCTCTCGAACAACCTACAATTAAAAAATTATTATGACCATACTAACGACAAAAGCTACGCTAATTACGATACATTAAAAGCCTGGAAGTAGGGAAAATCTATTATTAAAATTGGATCAACTTCATATCTGACAGACCCCCAAAATATTTCCAGGACATAAATATCCCAGTCATTGCCAAACTCCCTAAAACAGGGATGAAGACAAAGTTTAAAAAGAGTAATGATGATGAGATGTGGTATGCTGTTTTGTAGCTTAAATCTAAACATTAAGTACAACTGATAAGAGTAATGAAGATTAAAGGGATTAACAGAAATTTTTTTTAAATTAGGAGATTTGCCATAATTACAAAATCATGGTTTTATAGTATTCTAAAATACTATCTAAAATAATATGTATTATATTATATTGGAATGCGTAAAAAAATGAAAAAAACTTAAAGTGTGCAAGGCAAAAGCTCCACACTGCCTCTTGCTGGTTCCCCCCTGCAAAAACCTAAGGCCAATAGCTAGTGTCAATTAATGAAAATTAACCTAGACCCAACTATGAAAAATTAACTATATTAGGTGTTGAGGACTTCAAAGAGCTATAAAATATATTACCTGCCCTCAACTCACAATCTATTAAGAAATAAAAAGACAAGCAAAAATATCTTGCTAATTCACCAACAGATTGCATCAAGTACTAAGAAACATGAAATCTAAGAATGTACAAAGCTATGCGAATCAGAGCACATAATCTAAAACGGGTTGGTAAACATTTTTTGTAAAGGGCTAAACAGTAAATATTTTAGGCTTTTCTTACATGTAGTCTCTGTTGCATTTATTCAAGTGTGCTGTTAAAGCACAAAAGAGCCATAAATAATAACTAAACAACCCCAAAATGGTGGTTACTGCATCCTAGTCAAAAACAATTGATGGGTTGGATTGGGCCTATGGGCTGTACCTTGCCAATCTCTGTCCTAGAGCAGTTGTTCTCAACCCCAGGTCCACATTTGATTGACACAAAAAGATTTTATTAAAAGATCAACATCCAGGCCTTATCCTCAGAGATTCCAAAATAATAGGTCTGGTGTAGGGTCTGCACATCAGTGCATTTTAGAAACTCTAAGTACTGTTCTAGAAGCAAAGAGATTTTGATATAAGAAACCTAATGTTAAGCCTTAAACTTGTGTTGTAAAACCCATAAATTTGTAGCCCAAGAATGAAGAGGAACATGGATGGCCAGTTTGGAGACCAAGAGACTTACACTTACTGAATAAGCTGGCATTAAAGAACAATGATATTTGAGGCTGGGCATGGTGGCTCATGCCTGTAATCCTAGCACTCTGGGAGGCCGAGGCAGGAGGATTGCTTGAGCTCAGGAGTTCCAGACCAGCCTGAGCAAGAGCAAGGCCCTCTCTCTACAAAAAATAGAAAAATTAGCCGGGTGCAGTAGTGTGTACCTGTAGTCCCAGCTACTCCAGAGGCTGAGGCAGGAGGTTCACTCGAGCCCAGGAGTTTGAGGGTGCAGTGAGCTAAGACAATGCCACTGCACTCTAGCTGGGGAAACAGAGCAAGACTCTGTCTCAAAAAAAAAAAAAAAAAGAAATGATATTTGAACAATAACTATAATCAAGAACAGTTACTTAGTGTTAGGAAAACTGAAATAATAGAAATTAAAATAATCATATCCCTTTGTCTATATTCAATAAATTAATCTGAATTGTTCTCATTTCTAAGGTCAAAGTATTTGGCAAGGAAGGATTGTTATCACTAAAGAAAAGCAGCAAAGTGGACTCTCTGAAATTTACAGAACCAATTTTAAATTCATTCAGATTAGTTACTGAGTTCTTAAAAAGTTCAAATCGCAGTAACAAATGCTTAGGAAGCAGCTAGGAGCAACACAAAAACATCCCTTTTTCCTCAGGATGTTTAAATTCTAGCAAAAAATGGCAAAAGTTTATTGAACCTTTAAATAAGTGCAAGGCACCAGATTCAAAACTTTACATGTTTTTTTAAGTACCACAAAGACAACATGAGTTAAATCATCACTGAAAAACTGAGGACTTGAGAGGTTAAGTAACTTGTTCAAAGTCTCACAATATGATCAAACTGGAACTCGAATCCACTTTGACACTGAAAACTATGTTCTTAAACACTATGTTACAAAAATTCATTATCTATTAAAAACAATTACAACGCTAAATTGTGAAACAAGAGAAAGCACACGAGTGTCAGAAACAAGACAGAATAAATCAGTAACATTCACTTACAGTTGTTCTTTGTATCACAGACATGAATTCTGGTAGATAACAACAAACAAGGACTATTCTTTTACTGCTCATGTGCCCCTCCAACACACGCATCTATGCACACATGTGCAGATAGCTTAAATATCTAAACATGTTTGTGTGTGTATATATATGTCTTCATCAGTAGTCTTCTATTATGAGGTACTCATAAAGCTAATGTAGCAGAGTCCTTCCTATTTATTTCAGTGGGTAAGCACTTATATGGACTAATATTAATAAGTAATTCTCTGCTGATTCAGGCTCTCATAGTTTATCAATTTTGAGATCTATGGAAAAAATGATGAATACGCTTAATGCTATTGTGGAACAATCTCTTAAAATGTGACTGTTTCACATATAGATTCAGATATCTTTCAGTCATCTTCCAGTAACTCCAAGAAAAAAAAGTGTATATTTTTAAATGCACAGGTCCTCAGAATTATTTTCTGCCTAAGAATTTTTGTTCTATAACCATGATAGATTCTTATGTGCTGAAAAGTGTGATATGTTTGGCATATGCTACTTTTAAAATCTACATTAATAAAGTTTCATGGGAAACACTAAATAATACTTGGAAAAAAGCAAATTCCAACATCCACAAATTAACAATTAACTCTTGAAACCAAAATAGTTATTATAAAAACTGTACTACTCAGGTTTCATTGTTTTTTTAATATCAATAATTCTTAATGCAACTTGAAACATTTGTAATCTTATAAGATTCAAAGAATTATTTTATAACTTGGCTTAATTTGTGAGAAAATAGCTTATATGAATGCCAGTTGTACTTTTTTGGAAAGACAAATGTAAACTTATTTAGTGATCTGATTTTCTCTTTCATCTTGTCTCCAGTTTCTGTGTAGATTTATAATGTTCATTGTTTCCAATTTTAACAAATCACCTAATGGCAGAAAGGAAAATATGTTAACCTTGGAATTATTTGCAGTTGGAGAAATCCCTTTTGTCTGGCCCATACAGGGCCTGCAATCTGTTTTAAACACAGATTGTCTGTCTTTCGTCTGACAGCCACCAAGCTGCACAAATTACTTTCTGCCTGTTCACCTGTTTGCAGCTGCATCTGTAGGCTAAAGATTCTGCAGTTTGACTTGAGCAACCACTTCAGGATTGATGACATGTGCTGCTGATAAAGTGAGCAATTTGAAGAAATTACTGGCTATAGTTATTGAAAGACATCTGGGTATGAGCTGAGAACTAGAAGCCTTCAATCATGTGCTTGCAACCTGCAGTGGCGGCAGTAGTGTTTGAAGTGATACCCTACTAAAGGCAGTTGGCCCTGGCACAAAATAACCAAGCAGTGTTTAGAACATAATCTCTCAAATAAGTAATAAAAGGTTCTTTTAGCTGTAAAAATTTGAGGTTTGGTCCTTTCTTTTAAATATTCTTTGAGGAAAAAAAAATGTAAGGCATCAATTAAGCTTTCCTGTTTCAATCCTTTTCTGAGTTAACTTTACATAAGTCTTTTATTTCCTATGTAAACAAACTATTTCAAACTGTTACTACTACTACTGCTATTTTTTTTAAAAAGTCAACATTTATTGAACACCTACTACATGCTTCCTTGACCCTAGGAAGCGCTTTATTGTCTATTATCTTATTAATACTCACATCAATATTAAATCAGAATTACTATTCCCTTTCTCTAGTGGAAAAATTAAACTAAACTAAAGCTCCAGGAAACTAATATCACACAACCTGTCTGTCTCCTGATCAAGAATTCATTCAACTATACACCATACTCTTTTTTGGAATTTTCTGGTTTCTTGATGTACTTTTGTTGCATGATTAATTGTACATTTTGTCAGAAACATCTTATCCCTCAGGTTAGCCATTAGGAGATGTGGTTTCTATTCCCTCTTTCTGTCTTATTATATAAAACTTATTCCAAATCAAATTGTCTTCATAAATTGAAATGCCTGATTCCGTCAAAATCCATACTTTTATGTCTAAGGGACAATGCTAAAAGCTCAGGCCTTTCCCACATTTGCTAAAATCCAATGATTAAAAAAAAAGTTCAAGTAAAATTACGCCAGAAATAATAGCAAATATGCATCTCTTTTATAACCAAAAAATGCCCTATGTCTACTATCAAAGAAAAAGAAATCATGCCTACTAAAATGCTATTTAAATTTTTTAAAGGGTATTATAAAAATACTTACAAATTTGATGTTATCAATAAAAATAATGAACAATTAGGAAGGCATACAAAATGTTAGTGAAATATAATCAAATAAGGAACTATGATAAAGCAGTTCTGTAAGTACAAAGTCCAAACACAATTATAACTTGCGTTAATATCAGAAAAAGAATCAATTAATGTATTTAGATTTACATATGTGAAAGACAAATTGTGTTTCAAATGCAAACTGGATAGAAGATTATAGACCAATATACTTTTATACTATCATTAAATTTTTCTAGTAAGAAAATTAATATCATTTTGAATAAGCATGTGAACTCCTTCCCTCCACTTGCAAATATTTATAAATTTGTACAGAGAAAATAAAATGAGATGAAAAACCATAAAGAAATTATAGCTACAGCAAAAACAAATACAACCATTCAGATAACCAGTTCTCATTGTGCAATGTCCATAATTTCTTAATTTTCACACATATTTGAAATATAGTAAAAGTCAATACTTTTGAAAATGATTCAATTGAAACATACTCATTAATATTAGAAAACTATATATTGAAAACATTATCATTAGCTGAAAAGCTATGATAGTTCTTAGAGAGAATGAATATATCAAACAATAACCAAAAAGAAGAGTTCCAACTCTAAATCCAAGTCTGCAGTTAAGTAACAGATCTGAGGTATCTAATTTGCAAAAATATACTTGATCAATTTTCTAACTATCAAATCATTATTCTAGTTTAGGGTAGACACAGTAACTGAAACATATTTCTTCATCTAGTTAGATAGGACATGTTAAAACAAACAAAAAATTTGCTTCTTTCAAAGTTCTTTTGAATAATCAGTTTTTCTACTATTTTTATATTGGTTTTAAAATTTCCATAGACTTGGGAAATATCCCTGGTATTTATAAATACTGATATTTCTATCAGAACAAACGTAAATAGATTAGTAAAAGTGCCCAAAATATACTACCATTTCAACTTGTTAAAATTAAATGTACTTGAAAAAATAGAAAAGCCAACACCTTCAAGTTAAGTAGCTATATAAATTTGTCTTTCACATTTCTGTATTCATAAATTGGATTCAACACAGACCTGACAGACTCTAACCACAAAAGAGGATCTATATCATTAACGGTTATAATAAATCAAAATTTTATTTATCTAATGATATAGCAATAACATTCTTACACACAAGGATAATAGTTAAGAAATACCATCTATGTCACTATCCTATTTCCTAATCATGTCATGAGTTCATATTTTTAATAGCAGCTTTTATTTTAAAAGACCTAAGTCATGAGAACATTCTTACATACCACTTCATAACTTTGACACAAAGTATGTATAAAAAGATTAGACTTTATTTGGTATAAAATCAGTTGGCAGTTTTACATCTGTGCATGCAACATAAATACACCAGCTGGCATCTGAAGCACACACACATGTGGACTTCAAAACAGAAACTTCCTTATTTGCAGCACTGCCAGGGTAATTTTGTATCCTCTGCATACTACAGCTATTTGTCAGGCTCCTGCAGGTGTGCACTGCACATAAACACACAGCTGTAGTCCAGCAAGCCAAGTGTTCCATCAAACACATAAAGGGAGACCTCAGCAGTTGGATTAGTCATCCCTACAACAAGTCCAGGGAGAACAATATGGGTTAGTATTTTTGGAAAAAGCACGGATGGGAAATTTATGATTATGCTAGTCTTACCAAATAACTAGTGGATTGTGTCATTTTTAAAGCAATGCCTACTTATTAAGTTTTTGTTAGAATGGCTGGAGAAAAGTGAAAATTGTTTTTTAGTTTTAAATATAAACTATAATGTGGTTTATATATAAATTACTTTATTAAGCACAAAATGTGAAAAGGGTTTTCAAATCCTTTTTAGTTTTTGGAAGTCATTGCAATTACATGCTTTGGCTATAATATTTACGAATCATAACGAGTATGTACATCTTAAAACATTCACCAGTTCTATAATGTACTTTATTATATTTATAATTCTACTTTTCTATTCATATGTACTTTAGATGTGCTTGTCAATATAAGCTAATTAAGCCCCAAATTATGTATTAGACAACATTTAACTACCTAAAGTTGTATGGTGCATTAGAATGTAAAAAAATGCTATTAAAATATTTAGTTCTCAAATATAACATAAAATGGCTAGGGGAATATATGAAAATATAAAACAAGATCACTTTACAATCATGAGAAATCTCATAACCAAATTAAATGTGACCTTTTTAATATTCTTTTAAATACCTAGTAAGTACTTCAGGCAGTTGATAATTATGACTACGTTAACCACATTTCCCCCAAAATGTTCAGAGTCCACCTGGCAGTTGACAAAACATGAAAGATAACTTAGAAAATGAGCTTGAATACATTATGCCTAATATACTAATCTTCAGTGAACTTGAGGTCAAACAGTTAGTAATCAAGAAAGAGTGGTCTCTGACATCAGGGGATTTGTGTTTTCTCATATCTGGAACGTATAAAGGTACTTATAAATTACATTAGTCTGACAGAAATCCCACCCTTCTACGTGAAGCCTAACTTTACTAAGTACACCTTTAATTGAGCCACCAAAATACCATGTAACGTAGGAAAGGAGAAAGTAAATGAGGGGAAAAGAGTGAAAGGTTTCTACTTATTTAATTAAATTTCTTTAAATTATCTCATCTCTTATTTTCTTGTTTTGTGTAATTATAAATAGACAATACTTGAATTCAGCCTGGAGCCCCATATGGGCTCCAAAGGTGTGATTAGTGGCTCTTTAAAGCTTCTAGTAGCCTTAAATGCTACCGGTTGAATCTGGCTAAGTTTTGATTCTCAACTTCAGAACCTCTCTTTATGTGCATTTCTGTCTCAAATATTTCATTAGTACCCTTTGGCCCAAAATACTGCCATCTAGAAAAAACTCAAATGGTACGGATGAGTAGAATATCCTGGTTCTTAATTTCCATTATAAAGCACATTTAAAACAAATTTTAATTAACCGTACCTACTGTAGTTATTTGTGGCCATAGAATTACTCCAAAACTTAGTGGCTAAAAACAAGAATCTATTTTTATCTTTTATAGTTCTGTGGATTTTCTGGACTTATCAGGGTGGTTCTTGTTTTGATCTAGCTCGTGTAGCTGCAATCAGATGGTGGTTGGGACTGGAACCATCTGAAGTCTCAACAGAGCTGGAGATCCAAGATAGTTTTGTCATTCACATGTCTACTACCTCAGCTGGTATGACTGGAACAGCTGGGGGCCAGATAGGCATTTATCTGTCTCCTTCCTTACACTAGCCTCGCTATATGGCTTGCTTAGGGTTTCCTCACAACATGGCAATCTCAGGTACACTGGACTTCATACAGCGTGTTTCTGAGTTTGCTCTTCTGACTGGCCGGGGCAGGCAGGCATCTTGTCATCTCCACTGTCCCAAGCAGTCATCAGGTGGTGGCTGGGCCAGCTGGGACCCAGCCTGTCCTCTCAGGTTGGTCAGTGGGCGGTCTGGGCACACTGGGCCTGGCTCTTCGGGCTCAGGACATTCGTGCCCTGCCAAAGGCTCAAACTCTCCTCAGTGTGCATCTCATCACGTAGTGCCTCGTTGTCAAAGGGGGTAGGTACACAACTCTCAGGCCATTCAGAAGATGGTTTGCTCTGGTGGAGGAGGCCTTTGTCTAGGTCAGCTCATTCCTACATCCTTCTCCTGAGCCAGCCCCAGTTTCTAGGGAAGAGCCAGCTTGGGATAGGATGCTATACTGTTAATTTTGGCTGTTGTGGGATTTACTTTGGTAGATTTTTCTCATTCAAAATGTGTGAACTATGGGTGAAGCTTCAAAGTGGCTTTACCCCACTGTGGCTTGGTTCCCAGGATGGTCAGGGCCTCAGGGACCAGCTACATATGGAGTTGTTGAAGGAGTAAAGGACAATAAATAAAGTAACTCCTCAAAAAAAAAAAAAAAAAAAAGTGACCCAGACAGAAACTGCAAGGCTTCTCAATAACCTATCCTCAGAAGTCAAATAGTATCACTTTTACCACAATCTGTTGGTCAAAAGCAAGTCACAGGGACAGCCTAAATTCAAGGGTAATGGCCCATATAAGGGCAAAAATACTAGGAAGCCCTACTCATGGCCATCTTTTGAGGCTGAATACCTCAATATAGTAATAGTATCATTTTTTGAAAACTCCAGTATTTTCTATTGTTTGCTAACAATCTGTTAATGATTCAATATTTTAATTTTATAATTATTTTGTTATTTACTAATGATATTAGTTTACATGAATTTGATTATAAACTGTGATGATTAAGGAACAGCAAAGTATTTCATTTTTTTCAAGTTGTTTTCCCTGACTCCTTAGAAATTAAATCTACACCAAAAACTAATTCTATTTGTATTTCTAAACATCCAAATATTGAAGGTTTTCCCCCAACACCAAAAGGATCAATTTTTATTTCGGAAGTTTAAAATATTTACTCCCAAATATTGAAAAGTTTTTCATTTACCTAAATGAATCATATCTCAGTTACTTTAAAGTACTATTCTTAGTAAATAATAACTAAGACTTTTAAAAGACCTCTTAAAGGAAATGGGTTGGGAGTTGGGGGGAATAGGGTTAGTTATAATAGAAATAGCCAGCTACTAACACACACATACAAATGCACACACACAAACAAACCCAAAATGGGCAAAATAATCTTGTTTACGGGAAGTTAAGAGTAATTCTCATAATGCTAAGAGCTAAATTAAAGGCTACATTTCCCCATACAATTAGAAACAATTTTTAGGAGGTAGTAGAGTAAAATAAGGAGCAGAGCAGGGGAATAAAAAAGGATTTTTTAAGTTTTTACTTATTTGGTGGGGGAATGTCTCCCCCTCCCTGCATTTGAAAAACACAAAACATAAAAGGAAAAACTCTCCCATAATTACATGGCTTTTAAAAAGCTTATAAATAAGTGGGCCTCACATACTCCATTATTCTTCTCACCTCTGCCCTGCTTCCCCAAGAGGAAATAACTCATAGTTGTTTTACATGCATCCTTCTCAATTTTTCCAACCAAAACTATCTCTCTACCTACTTACCCACCTACATACAAATCCAGCTATCAATAACATACACACAGACAAAAACACACATCCTTCTCTTAAAAAAGAAAAGTAGAATGGTGCTATAAGTACTGGTCTACAACTTAGTTCACTGCAACTTCAAACTCCTGGGTTCAAGTGATCCTTCCATCTAAGCCTCCTGAGTAGCAAGAACTACAGATACCCACTACCACACCCAACTAAGTTTTTTATAGAAATGGGGTCTCATTATGTTGCCCCAGCTGGTTTCAAACTCCTAGCCTCAAGCAAACCTCCCACCTCAGCCTCCCAAGTAGCTGGGACTACAGGTTGGTGCCACCATGCCATGCTAATGTTTTCATTTTTTTGTAGAGACACACTCTTACCATGTTGCTCAGGCTGGTCTTGAAGTCCTGGCCTCAAGCAATCCTCCTGATTCGGCCTTCCAAAGTGCTGAGATTACAGGTGTGAGCCACCACGCCCAGCCTGCAACTTATTTTTTAGGTGGAACATATCTATCTATCCTACCTATTTTAATAGTTGACTAATATTAAATATTTAGGTCATTAAATATGAAATGTCTGATTTTGAATCAAAAGTTTAGTTTATTATATCTTAAACAAGAACCAGTACAATTAATCAAAGCATGTGCCTAAACTACCAACACAGTTTTGTCATCTTAACAGTAGCTTGTTTATGCCAGCAGCAAAGAAGCCTGGAGAGCAAGTGGCCATGAAATCCCAAAAGGCGTCTTCCACAGCTTGTTGAGAACTGAATATTTTTCCTTGCAAGAAGTGGTCCAAAGTCTGTAAGAAGTGGTAATCAGATGATAAATATGAGGGATGACGGAGAGTTTCCAAGTCCAGCCTATGTAGCTTGAGCAGTGGTTGTACGATATGTGATTGAGCATTGTCTTGCAGGAGGCTTGGCCTGTCTCCATTGACCAACTTCAGCTGCTTAATCGCAAGCATCCTCATCATTTCATCCAATTGGTTGCAGTAGACATCTGCAGTAATGGATTGACCAGGTTTCATGAAGCTGTAGTGGATAATATCAGCACTGGACCACCAAACAGACACCATTTGCTTTTTTTGATGAATATTCAGTTTTGGACTGTGTTTCGGCACTTCATCATTATCCAACCATTGTGCTGAATGCTTGTGATTGTCAAAAAGAATCCATTTTTCATTGCACATAACAATATGGTTTAAAAATGGTTCACCTTTATGTTGTGATGGCAAAGAATGGCAAGCTTCAAGACAATTTCTCTTCTGACCCTCGTTTAATTCACACGGTACTCATCCATCCAGCTTCTTTACCTTGCCCGTTTGTTTCAAATGGTCCAATATTGTTGGAATAGTAACACCAAACCTTGCTGCTAATTCATGCGTAGGTTGAGATGTATTCGCTTCCCCTACAGCTTTCAGCTCATTATTATCCACGTTGGTCTCAGGTTGCCCACGTGGCTCATTTTCAAGATTAAAATCACCAGAATGGAACTTCTCTGTGCATTCATTAGCCACATCCTTCCCAAACGCTTAGTTGGTATTTTGAGCTGTGTACGCTACATTGGTTCCATGATGGAACTCATATTCGAAAATAACACGAATTTTTTACTTACCCATGGTTTCACAAAAATTGCTCTAAAAAAAAATTTTTAAAGGTAATCACAAGCCAAAATGTGCCTTTGAAAGACTGAGGATGTACCTTCACAATAAAAATAAAATAAGAAGTGTCAAAATGAAATGTCAGAGATAGCAACTGTCAAACTTAGTACTTAAGGAAATCAGACATTTCATACTTAACAACATAATAGTAGAACATTGCATAGCATGGATATATGTTAAATTCACACACATTGATGAATCACATAAACATTCTATTGAGAGAAAGAAACCAGATATAAAAGAGTATATACTGTATGGTTCCATTTACATGAACATCAAGAATAGGAAAAACTAACCTATGGTGACAGAAATCAAAACAAGAACTGCCTGTGGGGATGATGACCAGGACTGACTGCAAGGGAGTACAAAGAAACTTTCTGATATTGAATCAGAAAAATTTTCAGTAATTTGGAAATTATTTCTGGTTCTAAGACATAGAATAAAACCATGTAACAACAGGCCATCTAGTATCTTTGTCTCTTTTTCTTCAATTCAAAATAACAACTAATTCTCTCAAAATAATAAGTTATTATTATCCATATTTGGAAATATTAGAGGAAACTGAGGTTCTGAGAGGTCAAGTAACTTAAACAAAATCCCATGAATAATCAGGTAGAAGCCACATCCAGAACCCAAGCTTTCACAGTCCTAATTCAGAGCTATTTTTCCTTTCTCTTTTAATATTGAACTTTCTAGATTATATTACAAATTTTATTAGAAGTTTCCAGCTGTTCTCCATAAGCAAAAGAAGTAGAAACAACAAAGACAAATTTATACTTAAAACTTAAGGATCTTAAAAGAAAGAATACTTATAAATTAGGAATTTAAAATTACTCTGCAAAATCTTCCTTGTGAGGTAAAAATAAACTTTAGGGGCTTACAACACATGATATAATCAATTTTAAAGAAGCAGATAATGAAAAACAATTGGAAAGGCAAGCTCCAATTTGATATTATATTGAATATGTTTTGGTGGTGGATTTATAGGTGCTTTTTATTTCATTCTATGTGATTGCTATATTCTACAATCTACTTTTATTATAAAAAGGTATATAAAATGTTATATTTCTATGAAAGAAATTAATTAAGCTGAAATATATATTCTTTTTGACCCACAATCCACATTTTTAATCAAACTTATAGAAAGAAAATAAATACATAGAAGATTTATATGCAAAGTTAACTGTTGCACCACTGTGAGTAGTGGCAAAAAGGGGGAAACATCTTACATGTTCATCAACAGGGGAATGACTAAACAAATAATGTTACTATTAATACAATATTATGGAATAGTACACAGCTATTAAGAAGAATAAGTTATATTTGCACTATTATGCTGGAACAATAACCATAACATGGTATTATGTAAAATAAGCAAGTTCCAAAATAATGCATATGATTTCACTGAAATACACATACACACTCAACACAAACCCACATGTGTTTATGTTTGTATAAGCACAGAGAAAGTGAGGTAGGGAAAGGAGGGATGGAAAGGAGATTAACTTTTTAAAAATATTTATTTGCATATCCATGTACTGCTTTACATATTAAAAAGATATGTATTACTCAAATGTAATAAAAATTTTAAAAGGTAAGAAAACAAAGTAAATATCTAAGCTTTGTATCTTTTATAAGCAACATAACTGAGATGAAAAAGAAAGTTATTCCCTTACAAAGTCAGATTGGGAAATGTACTACTATATTTCAACTTTTTTTTATTGACTATTCTTTAAAAACCAAATCATTTACCACAGAGATTAACATATACTTAACTATCAGAAATGAGGCATATGTGAAATACCAGAAATCCCAAAGTAAACTGTATAAAAATAAATGCTAATTATGAAAGATTATTATTATTCAAACTTTGGAGCATTTCAGACAGTTATAGTATTATTGTTGAAGTTTATTTTTCCACAGACTATAATAAACAAAACCACTTATAACACAGTTTATTCTGCAAACTTGGATACCCACTGGATAAGAATTTGATTGTATCAATTCAGATGTGAAACTTCATACATTCAAATAAGTAACATACTCAAGAGTACTCAAAATTCATGACAGAATGGATATAACTTGTCCAAAAGAACTTCAGATTTATATAGAATGTGTTGGCCCTGCCACTTAATGGCCAAGAGAGTAAGGGTCAGTCACTAGCATCAAAATCACCTGGGATGCTTATTAAAAGTCAGATGTAAGGGCCTCACCTACAAAAATAGGACTGGCCTGAAAACCTGCATTTTGGCATGGACACCACCCCACCCAAGTGATTCTTATGCAGATGAAAGCTTGAGAAATTGTCTCATGTTGTTTGGCTAAGCTAAATAAATACTTCCCTCTCTGAGTAGAATTTTTTGGAGGGGCGAGAGATGTTTATAAGATCCTAAATACAAGGTCTACCATAGAATAGTTATATCTATCTAAAAAGAGATATATTTTTAGATCTATCACTAGAAGATCATCTAATCTTATTCACGAAATTAAATAATTATAGAGCAACAAAATGCCAACATATAACATATTATATGTTTTGTATATAATGCTATTTATTTTTTAACACCCAGTTAATCTGTTAGTGCTTAAAAATAATTGTTTTAGCTCTTTTACTATGAATTGAAATAAGATAAACTGGCCAATAACTGTCAGTATTAATATGAAGCATCTGCACATTTCAGACATTTTTATGAATTCTTAATTTTTTCCAATATAGATTTTATTATAGTCTAACATCCAAGAAATTCTCCTGCCTCGGCCTCCCAAAGTGCTAGGATTACAGGCATGAGCCACAACTTCTTTTTTATTCTACCATAACAATGCTAAAATATATAGGATGAAAAGTTCTTACCAAAATTTAATCTATTTTTACTAACAACAAAGTCCAGATTAATTCATCCTTCAAAACTGAGCTCAAGCATCACTATCTCTCACCTAACCTTGCCTCATGGCCACTTGTTTTCCCCCAGCCCCACCAGCCTGGACTAAGTAGAAATATTCAAACATTAAATAAATGCTTCCTAAATTTAAAAACTAGCAAATACTAGAACCAGAATCTATTCATTCAAAACATACTTCTTTTGTGCTTACTAACCAAAGACATTGTCTTTTCCCACAAAAACTACCTTATACTAACTTATAGAAATGGAGAATTAGATAAAACAATTAGATTTATAATTAAATGTGGTAAGTACTAAGGAAGTATCAAGTGCTTTGAAATTACAGAGAAAGCGTCCCCTATCCTGATCTAGAGAACTGATACTAAAGGATAAAGAGAAGTAAACCAGAAAAATGGGTGAGGATAGAGTGAATCAGTGTACTCTAGAGTCTAGGCAAAGAAAAAGCATGACCCACAAACCCAAGGAAGCAGCTAGGACTGTCTACAGGAGCTACAGAAGCTCAGTGGCAGTACAGCCTATGGGGAAGCTGGAAAAATGTGGGCCATTAAGAGTTTTGTAAGGAGCTTGGCCATTTGTAAGTCAAAAAAAAAAAAAAAATCACCCAAAACTTATAATGTAATCAGGTAACAGAAATACTTCCTAAATTAATTACATACCCTAATGGTATAGCCTATTAAAAAGCATTCATGACTTTTTTTCTACTTTAGTCATGACTTTTTATTAAATATTACTCACTTCTCATTTCTCACTGACAATACATTTTCATGGCCTATTTTCCTTTTTATTAAAATATTTTCCTTGCCCCTATATTATTATATCCTAGTCATTTGCTCCCACAATTTTCACCAAAGGCCTCAAATGTTACTCTAGCAATGGCACCATACTGAAAGATAATGGTGACAGAATGTGAAGAGTTATAATCCTCTATTTTCGCAGTGATTTTAGAAGTTTTTAATCAAGTAACCCAAAAATCATTTGTAAAGGCAAGCACTGAACATTTTGGGGGAAAAAATACCATTAGGTATCTCATTTACTCCAAAAGTTAAAGTACAATTATACAATTGGAATTTTTGAAACTCTTCTATTTCTAACACAGCTGACACAACATTATCAAATGGTGACAGATTCCAGAACACTGTACACATCACATAAGTGATGCCTCTTTTTTTCTCCATTATCCACTTGCCTTCTTCAAAAAATACGGGCAATTTTATAGGGTGAATTTAACAGGACATAGTAACCATTGCTGATTGTAGTTAGAAACACATCCTAATTCATCTGCTTTTTGCTTCAGCAAACATCATTAAAAAGCTATGTGGTAAAACCATTAGTTTCATACTTAAAAGTCATTAAGAAAAGATTTTAGAAATTCCACTGAATTGATATCAACAAATGAACTATACATTAGATCTATCATTAAAGCAAATTCCCTGAGAACTGTTTTCCAGATCTTAGATAATGCCTCTCTGACACAGTTGGCCAATAAAAGTGGATAAAAAACAGTAGTGCTTTGAAGCATCAGCCAGTAAATGCCACCATGGTTTACCATGAGTGGGATGCACAACATATCAGACCACAGTTAATTAAATTAAACCAGTTTTTGCACTGTTGAAATGTGTCCTGTATTACTTACTTATATACTATACAACTGCTTTTGAACTTTAAGATCTCCACTCCCACCTATAGTAAACACTATTCCGTTTCATCTGTTGGTAATGAAATAAGTGGTCAGCACTGTTTTCTACTGTAGCAAAAAAATAAATAAATAAAATTTTGTTTTATTTCTATACCACCTCTATTTCACAGTAAGTTGTTCTAATAACTCTATCTTAAGGAAGAACTGAGAGTAAATATTATGTGCGTGGACCTGGGGGGGAAACAAAATAACACAGAAAATATTTTATATGGTAGTACTTTTTTGTGTATGAATTATGTTGAAAGGTACTTTACTTTCCCTTTTTATATATGGATTTAATGTAATGCGTTATTTAGTTAAGAAGAAAAATACTTGGCAATGGGTCTAATTGACCATGTTGAAACTTGTAAGAAATTCTTCAAATTCTATATATAATATAATATGTAGTGTACTGAATTATTAATTAAAATAGAAACTAACCTCTGAAAATTTTGAGGCTGAAAATGCAGGATTTTGCTGTTAAAAAGTATTTCTTCTAAACTTACCTAACATTCTGTATAATTTGGATAAATTAATAAATGTTAGGCACATTAAAAAAAGTATATATTTTACTACTTTCCATATTTTTAAAATATAACACACTACTCAGCTGGAGCAAAAGCCAAATATCATCATTATAGAATGAATTTCTGGTATAGAAGAGTAAATACAGAATCTAATAAAAAAGTAATTTTCATTAAATATTTCTATTAGGCATCTTAAAAATTAATTTTTAATATGGCAGTAGAGTACATAATTCCTTGTCTGCTGTCAGCTTCTACATTATTTCTACAGTCCCTAGTCTATACATCTGCAATACTAAAGTAGGTATTCATTTCCAACTAAAATAGATGGGGGAGCAAGATGTTTTTTGGCTAGCACTGAAGATGCTGATATGTCTAAAAAAGTATTATGTTTTCTTTCCTCTATAACGATAATTGACTAATCAAAAACCTGCACAGAAATGATTGTAAAGCATTCTTATAAAAGTCTGCTATTTTAAGATTGGGAAAATAGGATGTATTCTAGATACCTCCTTTTTCTCTAACTTTCTTCCTTTCATACTCTTCATGTTTTTTCATTATTATATATGAGTAAAGGATTATTTTCTTGGATGTTATTAATCATTATGAGTTATCCCTCCTAAAACATTCTGATTTCTGCCTTTAATTCAATCTTATAAGATGTGAAGAATTCCCAAATAGGGACTTGTATTGAGAAACTTGCTGCTGAAATGAAATTAAGTAACTAGAAAATGAATAAAGTGTTAAAAGTTTTATTAATTCTTACACATTAAACAATTCTATAAATTATAGAATTGTATAGAATGAGTATATAATGCAACCTCTATTAATGTCTTTTAATTTAAATGTTTATGAACATTTTGACTTAGAAAAATTATAAAAACTTTCATAAAGTTATCTAAATAATGTACTAGATTAACATTTATGGTAACTGCCAATCTCTTTACCTAATCATTGAACTCCTGAAATAATAATTACTTTTGTACATGGAACAAACAGCTTCTGTAACTATTGGCAAACAGAGTGTTTTACTCTTATGATAAATATTTATACTTTGACAGAATTTTAACATATAAAGCCTATAAGGAAAGTTCATTCTTGGTTACATTTAGAACACTTACCTGTAATTAAAAGTAAAAATTGAGACATTAACAATAAATCCAAGTGACATGCCTCATTTATAAAAGTGAGATTGTTAGGCTATTAGATATGACATTAAGCATTTTCACACGTTCACGAATGCCAAAAATGACAATGAAGTGACTATTCTGCTATTCAACCTCCCATAGGCCAAGGCCAAAGTTGAAACCAAAGAATAGATTTTAGATGAACACCCAAACTGAATCTGTACTTCTATTATTCCTAATAAAATAATAATCACATTAAAAGTAACAGTAAAAACAGCAACAATTTCCATTTCTATTACAGTCATGTTGTGCCAAACATTCTCTATTTCATTTACATCTCACTATAGGCCTATAAAGCAGATACTACTGGTGTTCCCCATTCTACAGAGAAGGAAACTGAGTCTTAAAGAGCTAAAGAGACTTGCCTAGGTCACATGGTTAACAAATGGTGGACCAAGGTTCAAACTTGGGTATTGAGAAGACACTTCTCAGAACTGAAACCTAATTTTGAAGAAACAATACAAGTCTTAAATTTAAGAGTCAACGTAAGTAAAATCATTCTCAATTAGGTAAGTCAATATTTTGGTGGCAATAGAGTTCTCAAATTTCCTAGGGGAAGGGGGCAAACTTCTGACCCCAAGAAAAATAAAAGCTGTTCTGGAAGCCAGCATTGTGCAGGACCCTACTATATGCAGGAAACCTGGGATCTTTAAATTGTGTCCTGTACTACACCACAGAGTTGTATGGATCCAGTGAGGGACTAGTTAAACTTAAAGACTCTCAACACATTCACATGAAGAGTTTAAAATGCCTAAACAAAATTCCTACACAGATGTTTACTTACTTTTTTCAGAGCTAAGAATAGGCAAAAAACCACAAAAGACTAAGTTCTATACACTCAACCAAAAATTAAAATTAATATGGCTCTTGTAATTGAGTAATGAATAGATACTTAAAAGCAAAAGAACTGATTAATGAGTTACTATAGAAGCACTGGAAATGAGTAAAATAAATTCTGATAACAGAATTAACACCTCTGTGTGTGTTTTCTGCATCACGCCATTGCCAGTGATATGAAAGAATTCTCCAAGTGACTACATAGTACGTTGTAAGTCAGAAGTCAAGATATATTTGCATTTTGACTATTAAATGTGGAAAATGGTAAGCAGGAGTAAACTTTCTAAACTATAAGTCAAATCGTCTCACTCCTTTAGTTAAAACCCTCCAGTGACCTCCCACTGCAATTAGAATAAAGTCGAAAGTCTTTATAGTGGCTTGCAAGGATTTAGAATATGACTCCTGCCAAACTCTCTGATCCCATTTCCCTCCATTCTCTTTTTTATTTTTTTCCCCAGAACTCTCCAATCAAAGTGACCTTCTTTCTGTCTCTCCTTTATGCCAAGCTCTTGCCCATAATAGGTCCTTCATATTTGATTTTCCTTTTGCTTAGAATATTCTTCCTCCTTACCTTTGCCCTACATGAGAACAGGGACATACCTGTTTTATTCACATCACCCATGCCCAGCACTATCCCTAGGTGCACAGTAAACGTCCAGTACTATTTACTGACTGAATCAATGAATGATTAGTATCATCCCAAGGTCCTCCCTGAGCCTAGTTTCTGTGGCAGACACATAGATGTGACCCTTAGATCACCCTTCAACAAAGAACACACTGCCTGGCTGCAAGAAGTATGATTAGCTAACAGCCTCCAGCTGTTAGCTTCTATAGAGTTTGCCTCAGCTTTCCACCCAAGGGCATACTCCTTTCGAAGAAGCCCACAACCAATGTCTGAATAATGGTGGTAGACGGGCCTAGCCGTTTCCATCCAATGCAGGACTCCTCCAACAACCTTTGTTCCAGAAGTACCTGTTGGATTGGCAGAGACTTTGGCAAATCAGCTTCACAATGTATGACTCTTCCTATCCAATCCTGCTCCCACCCTTTTCACAGGTGTTACTCCCCAGTAAACAGTTTGCAGTCCTAACTCCATCTCACTATCTGCTCTCTGCAGAACCTAACCAGCACTGTTTCCATTTCAAAAATCACTCCTTTTACCTACAAATAAAAATGGCCATTTTTAACAGTGCACAGAGGATTCATTTTATATGAAACATCTGATGAAAGAGCTACCACTGCCCTCATCCGCCACTAACAGTTACACATACACAACACACCCCTAACCACAAAATGTCAACTTTTCTATGAAGCCTTCAAATATAATCATCTGCTCTTTTCTTGTGGCTTCCTTTTGAACATCTAGCAGTACTTACCACACTATTAGTTATGTGCCTATATGTCTGTTTCCCTATTAAAGATGGAGCTCCTTCAGTCTGTGCCTTCCTCACATCAATAACCTCAATGCCTTATAATGTACCTGGTAGAAGTAAGAATGTTCAATAAATTTCATGACAAAGAAAGGAAATGACCCAAAATAAGAGTGAATTTTAAAAGAAAAGCTTTCAAAGCACATGATTTTTACATATAGTTTATATAAATTTTATCTGTGAGGTTGAATAACTGTGGCCAGCATATTCGAGCCCCAAATAGTCACATGTTCTAAAAATAACTTTATTCTTCTTAGTGAATAAAATGTATTTTGTTTTTGAAGAGGCAGTCCTTAATGTTAAAATTGAAAGCTACTAGGCAATTTAGAGGCCTATTCATTTTGAACTTTTTAGTACACTTCCTCACAAATGACATATTAGTTACCAAGGAAAAATGAAACACTGGTTTATACAACTCATTGAATTTCTTTTCAACTTCATATAACTTGTCAGTTCTCAATTACACCCTCCGGGGACAAAAATCAGGCCAAACATTCCTAGCATATAAGCATAAAAGTAATCCATGAAAAACACATGCAAAAACATAAAGCATCTATGAGAAAAACATTTTATGAATTACAAACTTTTAATTTTGAGAATTAACAGTTAAACCATATTAATTTTTTTAACTCAGTGTGTTAAAATGGGGTAAGCAGTATTATTCCTCCACCCTAGAATAGGTGAACAATTTAAAAATCCAAGTATTTTAAAGGAAGGCTAAGTCTCCCATAGGAAATAAAAGTGGAAATGAGTCCAAGGGAGAAAATGGCTTGGTTCCACACCCTTAAAATTGCCTACAGCAATGCATCAAAAAATAAAATAAGCCCCCTGAGCCTGGGTCAGCAGCATAGTGTTACAACTTAAGCATTGGGTCATCAATGGCAATGGTAGGCTGATTAATGGTTGAGGTAATATATTTACTTACTGTAGTAAGGAACTATGTAACAGTACCAACAGTACAAAGAGTTCTTGTGTGGATATCATGCACAGAGAAATACTATAACCATCTACTACTTATACTTTAATGAAATATGAAACATACCAGAACAGTTTAAGTAACGAAATAAACACAAATAAACTATATTATAAATACTAATAGTTCACTTGTTAAAAAATAAAACTGAACTTCATTCAGCAATCTACTAATTATATTTTCCAATAAAAAACACCTCATTTTTACTACTCATTATTAAAATCTGATCCTAATTGAAATAACCTCCCTCTAATCTAAAAGATAAAAGCAAAACTAAAATGTTAATATGGAAAACGAACTTTTTCAAGTAATTAGGCCACTCTTAGATATAAATAAAATCTTTTAAATTTATAGCATTAATAGGTTAAATATAACATTGATCTGTCTTTATATTTAACAGGCAGTTCCAATTAGTGCAATAAACATGTATGAATTACATTATATATATTACTATTCCGAGCTCTTGGGAAACCTATTTTGAAATTAACCAAGAAAAGAATCAGAGAGGGGAAGAGTTTTACTATATGTGTTCCCAGTGCCTGGCAGAGAGATTAATACACAACAATGTCTATGTATATTTACTGAATGCAAAAATTAATATTAGGTTAAGATCGGTTTCTTTTTTTAAGGATTAAAAAAGTCTTTTGTTCTCACTCATATAGGAGCTAAAAAAATTGACCTCATGGAGGTAGACGGTAGAAGGACAGATACCAGGGGCTGGGAAGGGTATGTGAGTGGGGTCTAGAGGAGATGCAGAAAGGTGGGTCAATGGGTACAAACATACAGTTAGATAGAAAGTGTAAATTCTAATATATGATAGCAGAGTAGCATGACTATAGTTAGCAACAATGTATTATATATTTCAAAGTAGCTAGAAGAGAGAACTTGAAATGTTCCCAACACACAGAAATGATAAATACTCAAGGTGATAGATATCCCAAATACCTTGACTTGATCACTACACATTCTATGCATGCAACAAAATATCACATGTACCCCATAAATATATAAAATATTATGTATCAATAAGAAAGTTGTTAAACAGAGAAAATGTTATCAGTAGCAATAGTCTTGATTTCTGAAAATCTTTATACCTATAACATATGTTTCAGGCAAGACTGATATTAACAATCATTACCCAAAACACAATGCCCAAGAGTTATAAAAAGTGTCCCTACCTTTGACTCAATATTTCTACTCCTAGAAATTTTTGTGGAAAATAACTTTTAAAAAATATCAACACATACGAAGATGCAAAATGCTTTACCTAATAAACAAAAATAAGCCACCTAAGTGTTAATGATTTCAAAAAAAATAACTCAGTGGAATAATATTAAATAATTAAAAATATTTTTAAGGCATATACTATACACATCATGTGAGACAGCACACTCTGGGAACTTAAAAGATGCACCCTAATTCAGTCTGAAGGATATGAAGCTTTCAGCTACATCTTAATGGAAAAGAAGTTAGACAAGAAAAGGAAATGGTTATGAGGGTAGGAAAGATGTTCCAGGAAGATGTGATACCATGTGCAACAGCAAGGAGGTATGAAAGTGTTTGGGCATACTACAAGTAGTTCAGTAGTTCAAAATAGCTAAAGAAAGGGCTTGAGGAAGAATGTTTCCCATGATAAGTCTGACAGAAGGTCATAAACTGTCCATGGACTGACATGGAAAGAAGTTTCCAATTTTATCTTCAGGACAAATGGGAAACCACTAAAGGACATAATCAGAATTCCATTTTAGAAAAATCACTAAAGCTGCAGTGCAGAGAATGAATTGCCAAAGAACAAGAAAGGACTGGGAGACCACTTGGAAAGATATTACAACAGTCCCAGTTGGAAACAAAGGCACAGTAACACAAGTAGAGAGGCTAGGAAGATTTAGGAGGAAGAAAGAACATAATGACCCACAAGATGTAGACAAGAGAGAATGGTAAATTAAAGATAATCCCTAAGTGTTCCGTATAAGATAATTGGTGAATAGTGATACCATTAACTATGATTAGAAAATAAGTGTTAAGTTTAATTTTGAATATAGTTTTAGACACCTTGACATACACAAATGAAATTAATAATTTCAGGAAGAAGTTCTGGGCTAGGGAATTAAATGAAGTAATTGTCAGTGTATGGGTTGTAGCTGAAGTCACACAGGAGGATGAGATTACTCAAAGTATTTCCTCAAGGTCAAGGATAAAAGACAAAGGAGAAGAGTCCACAAATCAAGAAGAGAGTTCTACCACATGTCTGATACGGAGTCAGGAAGATTAAAACTACAAAATATACACTGGATTCAGCATCAAAGCTAAGTAGAGAGCGTATCATTCTAAGACATTTCTCTGTGACAGAAAAGAGGAAGATAAAATGAGAGCATGGGAGGGACTTAGAATCTAAGAAAATTTTCTTTGTATACTTTTCACAATGAGAAAGATAATGAGAGTGGTATGTGACCACCAAAAGAGAAATTTTAAAACATGTTATGAACAGAAAAGCATAACATAAAATGGTATATATAAAATAAATAAAACCATGTAAAAATTTATATTTAAAGACATGAGTTGGAAAGGAACATGGAAAATTAAAAACAGTCATGTTATACTTGTATTTTTTCCTTTTATGATTTCCTTTAATGTTATACTATGCTTTTATAATTTAAAAATAAGTAAAAAGAAAACCAATCTATACATCTCCTCACCAAATCTCATCATAATGTTAATATAATTAATTAGGTACAGATAGCTTTATGATTAATAACTTAATGAAAAATATACCAGTAATTCAATCCTAATTTTCTAATAATCATCTAATCTAATTTTAAAATGTGCATTCCTAAAAGTATTCTGGTGGTTTCTAAACATCTCAGTATTATAAGACTTCCCATGTCTCACTAAACTTGGAAAATATGAGGTAAATGACATATTAACTTGAACAATCATAAAAATGCTTAGAAAGTAAAAGGCTCATTTAATGAAAAAAACTTAGAAATGTTTCCATATGTTTCTATGAAGTATTCTTTTCCCACTAAATGAACACATTCAAGATTTTATTTCTGGCTTTGTTTCAGAAAAAAACCCATCTGCATAGTACAGCACTTAGAAGCACATCTCAGTCATGCAATAGTTATGTCACAGCTCATATATCAAATAAAAATCACATTCAAGCCCACACAACCTCACAGACCCAAAGTCTTCCTTTCTATTAAGAGTATTCCTGAGAGAGCTCTCATTGCAACTCGCTGCTGATGTCACATGACTTTCGTTAGGAAGTTAAATCTTAAAATTAAAATATCAAACAGTTTGGAACACAGTTGTGAATGACCTAAAAATCTAACTTTCACTAGTCATAAACTGTGAATATTTCCTTTTCACAGAAGCAGGTGCAGAAGTGGTGAAAAAACTATTACTATACCTCACCACACTTTTTTTTAAATAAAGTATTATTTTATTATATCAAAAACAATGTTCCATTTAATACTTAAAGCAATCCTGGTAGATTCTTTGAATGTATCTCTATTTAATTCCATATATGTGTACATGGAAACATGTTCATTACATCAGATTAGAAATATATTATCTAGAATAGTTTTTACAAACCGTGTATTTGTGTATTGACTTTGTTATTACTACCCTATCCATGCATCCTTTGTACTATTATTTACTTAAGGAAGTAGCAGTTATGACACAGTGGCTAAGAGGCTGGACACTGTCAGAGCACATGGATTGATCCACCTCTGCCACTTACTAGATCCATAACCAAGGGCAAGACTATTCATCTCTCTGCTCCAGGGTCTCAGTTTCTCATTTGTACAATGGGGATTGTACCTTCTCAAAACTATTGTGTGGACTAAATGACTCAATTAGATATTAAGCACTTAGAAGAGTGCCTGGCACATAATAAGCACTCAATAATTAATATTATTATTAACATTTTTCTTTAAATTTACCCATAACTTTTAAATTTTTACTTGACAATAAATTCATTTTGTGAACAAACTTTTATTCCACCATTATCTTAAGCAATGATATCTGAAATCATGTGTATAACATGTGGGGTATAATTTTACTAATATACACCAAAGTAAGTGATTTCTAAAATTAAAAAGTTTCCCACATACTACTTAAAATCATCTCCAATACCAACAGTGATATATACACTAATAATGAACACTTAATAATAAAGGCCATCTTTTATAATAGACATTAAAAACTATTTGCCTCATGAAAAAATTAAGATATATGAAAACAAAACACCCACACAGTCCATTCAAAGGAAATGGAGAAATTTAAATAACTGATAGGTATCTTGCTAAGTATTATAAGAAAATCCACAATGCTTTCTGTGGGGAAAGGATATTAGAAAGCAAACAATACAATGCCATTCAACGAATTACTGTCACCCCGTTCCATTCTAGTTTTTAAAATTCCACTGGTTTTTCTTTTCATCAAACTAAATTCCTTCTAGTTTTAACTCATTTCTTTCCTTTATACAATTAGAAAACCCTGTCACCTTTCATAAAATCGTGAAATAATCCAAGAGAGATTTGATTATTGCTGTTAATATAATTAATAACAGTAGCCACCAATTACCAAGCCAGCCAACATGATGAATGTAATTCATCACAACCATGAAAAATTTATTATTATCCATATTTTATAATGAAGAAACTATAAATTTCAAGAATCTAAGCAATATGCCCAAGATACCACAAGTAGTAAAGGGTAATAGTGGGGATGGATTGAGGAGGAAGTTGCACGGAGCTTGAATTTAAACCATAAGGTCCTGACTATGCTAGTGAATTAGGAGACACCCAAAAATGCGTAGTCCTTCAAAGTACTCATAAGCCAACGACATCAATGTTTCACTGATGAAAACACTTTCGGTATTCCTCATTCACAATTACATTTATGGCCTACAGCTCATTCTTCTGAACTGTCCCAATGATAACAAATCTTGATCATTTGAGGCATCAGTCTGAATATTTGAAAGAAAGAAATACCATTCAGAGTGAAGAACAGTGGATAAGGTAAGTGACACTGGATCTCAACAAATCTTTATATTCTAACACCAGGTATGGTTCTGGATACATACTTGAAATTACCCCTGCCTCTCAATCTTTAGAAGAAAAGGAAATGTGTATAAAAAGCTAAGATCCCAATTTCCTCAAGTGGCAGCAAAATTGGCTACAAAAACAATTTCAAAGAAGTTTTTAAAATCTGAGAACAGAGCAGGGTCCACGGACTGGAAAGTATTAGCCAAAAGAATTACTTGGAAAAGCAACAGTCATTTAGATGAATAAATTTTGTTTTCTGTGTACCACAATAAGCTTCAAAGACATATACTTTTGCTTTTTTTTATTTTTCAAGGCCTATTTTATTTGTATAAATTTATGGAGTACAAGTGTAATTTTGTTACATGGATATATTGTATGGTGGTAAAGTCAGGGCTTTTAGGGTATCCATCACCTGAATAATATACATTGTACCCATTAAGTAATTTCTCATCATCCATGCCCCTCCCACCCCTTCACCCTTCCGAGTCTCCACTATCATTCCACACTGTATGGCCGTGTGTATACATTAATTAGCTTCCTCTTGTAAGTGAAAATATACAGTATTTGTCTTTCCATGTCTGAGTTGTTTCACTTAAGATAACGGCCCCCAGTTCCATCCATGTTGTTGCAAAAGACATGATTGCATTCCTTTTTATGGCTGAATAGTATTCAAATGGTAGTTCTATTTTTGGTTCTCGGAGAAATCTCCATACTGTTTTCCAAAGAGGCTGTACTGATTTACATTTCCACCCGTGTATAAGCGTTCCATTTCTCTGCATCCTCACCAACATGTTATTTTTTACTTTTTCGTAACAGCCATTCTTATTGGTGTAAGGTGATATCTCATTGTGGTTTTAATTTGCATTTCTCTGATGATTAGTGATGTTGAACATTTTTTCATATGCTGGTTGGCCACTTATATGTCTTCTTTTGAAGAGTCTATTCATGTCCTTTGCCTACTTTTTAATGGTATTATGGGGGGGAGTTATTGTTTGAGTTCTTTGTAAATTCTGGATATTAGTCCCCTATCAGTTGCATAGTTCGCAAATCTTTTCTCCCATTCTGCAGACTGTCTGTTCAATCTGTTGATTATTTCTTTCACTGTGAAGAAGTTTTTAGTTTAATTAAGTCCTATTTGTCTATTTTTGTTGCCTGTGCTTTTGAGGTCTTAGTCATGAATTTTTTGCTTGTATCAATGTCCAGAATAGTTTTCTCTAGGTTTTCTTCTAGTATTTTTATAGTTTCAGGTCTTACATTTAAGTCTTTAATCCATCTTGAGTTAATTTTTATATCTGGTGAGAAACAGGGATCCAGTTTCACTCTTCTGCATATGGCAATGCAATTTTCCCAGCACCATTTATTGAAATGGGTGTCCTTTCCCCAGTGTATGTTCATGTAGAAAGACATCTTCTTTAGAAAATAGTTATTAAAGCCTCTCTCTGACTTTAAGAAAAAGTAACGTTCTTCTCATTCTTTTTTTTTTTTTTTTTTTTTTGAGATGAGGTCTTACTCTGTCAGACAGGCTGGAGTACAGTGGCATGATCATAACTCACTGCAACCTCGAACACCTGCACTTAAGTGATCTTCCTGCCTCAGGCCTCCCAAAAAGCTGGGACTACGGGCACATACCACCATGCCCAGATAACTTTTCTTATTTTTTGTAGAGAGAGAGTCTCACTATGTTGCCAGACTGGTCTCAAACTCCTAGCCTCAAGGGATCCTTCTGCCTTGGCCTCCCAAAGTGCTGGGATTACAGGCATGAGCCACTGCACCCAGCCCCTTTTTCTCATTTAAAAATTTTTTTTCATTTTTCTTCCTCTTCAAATAGCTTATCCGAAATCTGTTCAGTATTTTAAAATCTTTTTTAATGTGTAATCAGCAATACTGCTCAAAATTCTGATTAGTAAAGAATAACATTAAGAAGAATTTATCAGATCTTCCTGGTGAATCCTCTGACGTAGAATCAATCCAAACTCATGTTAGCTCTTTAACCAATGTACAAACTTATGCTCAAAGTACAGATTCATATTCCGTAGGTGTCTGGTATGACCCATGACATTTTTGCTTCTGACAATCAAATATTTGCTTCTAATTTTATTACTTTTAATCCAAAGCACATTTTAAACTTTTATACCTCCTCCTTGTCTTAGAGAATCACTTCATGTGAACAACAACTCTGACCAATTTAGAAATAACACCTGGTTTAATGTGCATATATTTTCCATTCCTTAATCCATGACATCAATACAAATAAACAGAAATGGATCTAGGTGAAATACCAATTAATATATCTCAAATGAAAATGAGAAATTATCAGTCATTATACTTTGTATAAGAAAGTAATATGTATTTGTGAGGACTTATATTTTGGTCAGTGCCAGAAAGCAAATTTAAACTGGCTGGTATTTATTGGTTTTTAGAATACAAGGAAGGGGTAAAAACCCAGTGAAAGTAAGGCAAAGACCAGGCCTCAGAAACAACTGGAACCAAAGTCTGAAATTACTCCAGAACTTTGTTTCCTTTTCTCTTTAGATCCCTTTAAATTCTCTGTAGATCTGATTTTTCACCATGCCCGGAAACATAAACAATGACAACTTCTGATTCTTAACACTTTATGTCTTCTGCCACTAAAAATAATTTTTCTCCGTTCCAAGTTCAAAACGCCCAGAAAAGGGTTCTGACTTGCCCAACTTCAAGTTTGTGGACTTGTAACTTACAGGTAGGCACCACAACTGACTCAACTTGGGTAAGGTGCCTACCCCTTGTCAAATGGAAATAGCACACACAAGAGCATACCAGCCTTCGCACCTAGCAGCTCTTTGAATTTACATGAAAAAGTGGCAGCCATCCTGCTGTGGTTTGCCCCAGTCAAAACTCATGTCGAAATTTAATTGCCATTGTGACGCTATTTGGAGGTGAGATCTTTAAGATGTGTTTCGGTCATGAGGACTCTACCCTCATGGATGGACTAATGTTTTTATAGCAACAGTGGGTTTGTTATTGCAGGAGTGGGTCTGTTATCATGGGGGTGGGTTCATTATCATGGGAGTGGGTCGGCCCCCTCTCACTTGTGCATGTGCCCACATGCTCGCCCTCTTTGTCCTTCTGCCATGCGATGTCTTTTGCCACTGATGATGCAGCAAGAAAGCCTCGTCAGATGCCGGCACCTTGATGTTTGACATCCCAGCCTCCAGAACTGTGATCCAATAAATTTCCATTCATTATAAATTATCCAGTCTGTGGTATTCTGTTATAGAAGCACAAAATGGACTAAGACACACCCCTTGGGGAGAAACTTTAACTCCTACTCTACCACTTGAAACCAAGCTGCATGCTTAATGGGGCCTTTGATACACAGAGGTTCCCCAAAATGCCAGGGTCCAATTCACTGATGGCTCAACTAAACTGCCACTCTGCTGGTGTCCACTCTGCTACTGCTGCTATTCAACCTCAGATCCAGCTATTCAGTGGGCATAATGCAGTGGGCCAAATTCAAGGCCATTCTCACAATTCTGGAAAATATTCCCCTTGATGAATCTTGCTATAAATGACTGACCCTTGAGTTGTTGCCAGTGGCCTACCTGTTTGTTTCACCACTTGGAAAACTAGAAAGTGGCAGATTTAAAGACTAAAGATTAGGGGCCACAAACTATAAGAAAAAAAAAATCATAGCTGATCAAACCATCTGGGTTACCTATGATAATGCCCATAGTAGGAATCCATTCTCTGATGAGACCAACTGGAATCAAGCTGCTGGTCAAACCTGCACCATCCAGATTGTCACCACTGCTGCCTGGATTCATCACTGTATCACACATAGCAACACATCCACCATCAGACTGGGCAAAAAGTAAAGGACTATGTTTCTGACGCATAGGTTACCATTTTATGGCAGACGTGATTACCAAATGTCAACCAGTTTTTAGCATGGTGAGGAAGGCCACATTGCGTGAGGCACTGCCACCCCATCCCTGTCCTGCCTACTTTCAGCAAACTGACTACATCAGGCCTTTAACTCCTACACTCCCATTCACCCTCCATTCATTCTGATCAGCTAACTCTTACCATACCACTGAGGCCATCAAAATTAAGCTGTTACATATTTTCGGCTTTGGAGACCATTTTACCAATGACAGTGGTGCACCTTTTATCATAAGAAGCACACAACAACAGCTCAACAGTGGCAATATCTGACAGACATTCCATGCTCCCTATCTAATCCACAGGCATCAAATATTGTCAAGCACTGGAGTTGCCTCCTGATAAATCAACTCAAAAAAATTTCTGACTCTACCTCCCTCATGTTCTTTTGGTCCACGTCACACAGTAAGGTAGTATGGTCACTAACTGCAGCTGTCCTCACAAAGGGTTCATCTCCTCTTGGCCACCACCAGGGTAATGATCAGGAAAAAAAATGGTGGGGACTATGCAGACCAGGGGTCAGCGAACTTTTTCTATAAAGGGTCCAGATAGTAAATATTTTAGGTTTTATAGGCTACATATGGTCTCTATTGTATTCTTCTTCTTTTTTCAATCCTTTAAAATGTAAAAAAAACATTTTTAGCTTGTAGGCTATATAAGAATAGGCCACAGCCTGTGAGCTTCAGTTTGCCAATCCCTTGTATACACCTATTATAAAATCTCAGGATTCCACCCTGACCATTCGTGGGTATGACACCATCCTACTTTCGCCAAGAGCAAACCCAAGCCAGCCTAATTGGTATACCTTCCAGGTAGCAGCCCAGACAAAGAAAACCTAGGAGATTCAAATTTAATGGTAGTCTAGCACCTAGATTCTCTTACTGGACTGATATGGTCATGAATCAGGAATTGGAAACATTTTATGTAAAGGGCCAGATAGCAAATGTTTTCAGCTTTGTTGAGTCATGGGATTTTTATGGAGACTACTCAACACGCCATTGTGCAAAAGCAGCAATAGACAATAAGTAAACAAATAGGCATAACCAGATTTGGCCCAAAGCAAGCCCAGCCACTAGCAAGAGTAGCAGCTTTCTTTTTCTGTCTTTTTTTGCAATAGTAACAGCTCTATTTTCATCCTAAAAAGATTTGCACAGAAAAAGAGTTAACTCATCTATTTTTTATAATGAGGCTTAGTTAGTGAGGGTCATATGATTCATATAAGCAAAGGACTTTTGTATTCTGAGTTTTAACACTATATTACCAAAAATAAAATACACAAAAACACCCACATAAAATATAGCTGGAAAATATAAACTAAAAACTACATAGTCTCAGTTTGCTTCAAATCGAAAATACCTTCTGAATGCCTAGTATGTGATAAGTCACACGGAAAGAGATCTGAAAGTATATTATCTCTGAATCACATTCTTAGGTACTATCATTAACAGATAAGGAAATTAAGATTCAAATGCGCTGTGTCCTTGAACATGTTACTTAATGTCTCTGTGTCCTGGTTTCCTCATCTGTTAAAGGGGAATAATAATATTATCTAACAACAGGGCTATTCTAGGGATTAAATTAGTTAATATATACAAAGCACTTAGAACTGTGCTAGCCACACAGTAATCAGTTATGTATTAGCAAGTACTGGTATTATCATAAATGTTATTAGAGAGGATAAACATGGACTACTACATCAGCCAAGTGATCTCTTACAGTTGTTTTAATCATTTACTTAAATAATGAAAAAGGAGTAAATAGTAAATTTTGTGTCAATTTTGTCCCCCAAACTTTTTTCTTCATAATAGCCAAAAGTTTAAACTCTTAGGAACTCACACTAGGGTAAATCATATCTGCCTCACTTTCTGAGCTTGTGCTGTCTAACAGAAATATAATGAAAGCCACATATGTCATTTAAAATCTTATACTAACCGCATTTAAAAAGTTAAAAATAGATGAAATCAATATTAACATTTTTACTTACCCAAATATATCTAAAATACTATAATTTAATGATAAAAAATGTAAAGAAGATATTTTATATTTTTTATAAAAAACATTTTAACCCAGTAGGGATTTCACACTTATTTCTCAATTCAGACTAGCCACATGTTAAGTACCCAATAACCACATGTGACTAGTGGCTATGATACTGGACAGCACAATTCTGGGAAGTTAAATACATCATTCTCAAACATGTCATATAAATTTCAATCTCTCTTTCCCTCCTTTTCTCAAGCACTCCCCTTTCCTCCCTGGCCCAAACTTTGGATTCATTCTTTCATTTACGCGATGTGCTAGGATTAGAATATGTTCCTCTGGAAAACGAACAAGACAAGTAAATAATTATAACCAAAATTGAAAAGTGATCTTGGAAGTAGCTAACCTAAGAGACATGACAGGTGGTGGGGTGGGCAGGGGGAGGCGGTGAGGTATGACAGATGAAGTCTCTAAATTGAGACATGAAAAATAAGTAGGGACAAGCCAAAACAAAGGAAAGACATGATAGGCAAAATGAACAACACAGTAAGAGCCCCGAAACAGAAGAAAGTTTGGTGTATTTGAAGAACAGAAAACAGATCAATATGGCTTAAGCATAGTGAACAAGAGTAAGTGTGGCACACGATTTGCCCCATCAGACATTCAAAGTTTCCCTAAGGAAGACAAGAAAAAAATCTTAAAATAATAGGATGGGTGGCTGGCTACCTAATACTCATTTCCCTTTCTTATTTACTAACAGAACTTCAATTTTATTCAGGCTAAAAATGTACCCATCTAAAAATACTCATCTTCCTAACTAGAATAAAAAGCAAATAATGGTACTACTGACAGAACAAAAGAAGAATGGATGCTAGGGACCTAACCAATAACGCCTATCACAGCAAGTATAAAGAATTTTTAGCAAGAAAGTGATTTCATTTTGTGTTTTAGATGACTGACCTCATTGTAGTGAAAGAGCTGTAAAGAAGTAAAATTAGGGCAGGGAGGTCAGTTGAAAATGTACAGCACAACAAGCTAGGAACAGAAGGGAAGTTCTTCAACCTGATAAAGGACATTTACAGAAAACCCACAACTAACATCACATTTAATGGTGAAAGGCTGAATATTTCCCTCAAGATCAGGAACAAAACAAGGATGTCCACATTCACCACTTTTATTCAAAATTGTACTGGAGGTTCTAACCAGGACACCTAGTCAAGAAAAAGAATTAGAAGGCACCCATACAAAATATTAAGTTTAAAACAAACTCATAAGCTCCCCCTACTAACTTGTCTACCAAGACAATTAAAGCTCCCTACCAAAATTACAACATAGCAAATACTGAGTACTTCACAAAATGACAATGGTGACTATGTAATTTTAATTAATGAAACAAGGAGCGAAAACCAGTAACAAGCAAAATAACATATAGAGCAGGACCACTGAAGTTTGCTTTTTATTATTCTGGTTCTCCAGATAACATTGGGTTAGCTTTCTATTGATGGTTACTTGCCGATATTATGTCAATAATCACTATAAAATGACATATTGACAGAGAAGGCCCACAGCTGTCATGCAATCTGAACACATTATACAAAGATATCTCTAGAATTATCTTTTAAGTAGAAAAGTTACTCCTTTTTGTATCTGTGTCTAATTGTGGTCACCTAAGTCCCTCTGCAGCAGTGGCTGCCAGCCTCTGCTCCTAAGTAGACACAAGGACTAAAGGGTGTTAATGATATACAGAAGTGCTGTAACAGGCTCTACATAGAGCAAAAGCTTCTCCCATCTTGCTGCCAGCCAAGCCACAGCTACATCTATACCTACTTTCCTCTCCAAAATCTAGCTTGTCTAAATCTAACAAAGAAGGATCCTTGGAAACCCTGAACTGCCCAGGGCCTGGAGTTTGCTAACATAAAAGGGGATTGCTATTCAGGGCAGAAGCAAAGCAAGCCCTCTCCCCTTCCTCTACTTTTGTTGCTGTTGTCACTACTACCACGTGGAAGACTGGTAGAAGATAAGCAAGCAGTGGGCATGAATCCAGCCAGAGGTGTATTTGTGAGTTAAAAGAAGTACAAGGCAGACAGCTTCAAGCTTGTACTCAGATGTAAGTGAGTAGAGTGCATGCCAGAAGCCCCCTTTGTCTTCTCCTCTCATGGCAAAATAAAAGAAAGATGCCTTTTGCCCACTCCTTCTCTAAGCATCTCTTTACTACAGGAAGATTTCACATTTAGGGACTACCCCATCTTACAATCAAGGCAACAAAAATGAGAGTAGAGGAAAGAATCAATGGGCTTGTGGGAAGTGGAGATGTCTGGCTGGTAGGCTTCCACAACCAAGTATTGGTCACCTGAGATAGTTCAGGGAAATTATACCCTTAATTTCTTAGCCTGAAAAATGACATACCTCCAGGAAAGACAGTTAAGCATTAAATATTATTTTTAAGACCCTATAACATGTAAACTTATTGTTCAACTTCTAGACATTCAACTTGCAAATACGGTTTCAGGAATGCTGTACATCTAACACAACGGTACCAAATGTGAGTATATAAATGTGTATACTATAAAATAACCTGATATCTGACCCAGTGGAATCCAATGGTGGCCATGATGGAAAGACACTAAGAATACTGTAGAATGCTACAGAAGTACACCCCAAGAGAATGTAGCTCAATGGGAGGTGAGGCTGAGAATACTGGAGTCAATAAAAGAAATCTGTGCCAGAAGGATTAGAAATGAGGCGCAGAGAATTTCTACTGTAAACTTAGCTACTCAGCCTTGGAAAATTATTCATAAGGTAGGCAGTGCTAATCCCCAGGGCATATATGTAGAAGTGAGACTAAATAAAGAAAACAGGATTCTGCTGGAGTGCTCATCTGCTCTCTTCTCCTTACTCAAAAATAGAACTAGCCCACGTAACTTATTACCTAGAATTGTGCTCATCTTCAGAAAATATTTAGCACATTCTTAATTCTTTAAACTACAATCAAAGAAAAATAAATGATTATGGATGTGGTTATACATTTTTAATTACTTATGTATTATAAAAACTATATATAGTGACATATGTGCATATTATTTTAAGACCTACAGGATCTATATTTCTTGTCTTTAAACAAGAAATTTTGAGCCCTAAATCTAATATTAACATCTTGTATACATTATAAGGTTTGAATTCTATAACTGAAGCATTTGAAAACTTTATAGAATAAACTACTTCAAATATAATTTTTCTTTGAGCATCCCTTGTATAAAGAATATTTAATGTAATTGGGAACCATTTTAATTGCATAGTAATGAACTACGTGAACTTATAATTTAAAACAATAGTGAACAATGTAAATCAATCTACTGCAAAGAAACTATACCCTTACCTACTAAAACACAGCAAGGATAATTAATATTTACAGATCTTGGTCTTAGCTATACTAAGATCAGTAGGAAATTTTTCAAAGATTCAAATTACCAAATCCATCAAAAGTCAAGTATAAATTATATTTTCACATTCCAAATGCCATAATAATTTGGAATTTTAATTGTACAGTATGTTATAGCATTATTTTTAAAAAATAAACACAAGCAGTTCCCTGAAATCTAGAGTCCCAACTTCTGGTTCTGTTATTTCTTACTATTATGTAACTTTCTAAAAATATCTTTAATGGCACTTCAACCTATAAAATATTGTCCATATTTTCTACTTTGTACTAGAGATTAATAAAACTATGAACTACAAGGAACTTTTAAAATTATTTTGCTAATTTTACTTGGTTTTTCTGTGGAATTAAAGCACTATTTTACAATTAGGGATTAAGATGTCAATCTATTATAATGAGACTTTCATCATAATTGTATTTGTTGCAATGATTTGACCATATGCTCCATGAATAATTCATTAAAATAATTACATTTATAATCAATCTCTCTGTGGTAAAAAGCAACCAAAACTTAGTAAAATCAACATGGCATTTAATCTTATATACAGTATAAAGACGTTTATTATAATGAGAAATATATTTTATTTAGAAAGGTGACTATAAAGAGATCTAACAGAATTAGGAAACCTGGGATTAATGGAATTTTATGACCAATACTTCATTTTAAATTAAGAAGTTTTAATGACATACAATACTAGTTTTCTTATGTTTCAATGTAAACAAATATTTTCATTTATGATACTTTAATTTTTAGTTGATCCAAAATTTCAGTCTATTATGTAGATGTCAGCATATATTTGGAGATAAACATGGCAGGTATTATTAAACCAGAAATTTAAAAATCAGCACTATACTCTAAAACGGCAGTTCTTTAACACATACCAACTTATACTCTAATCAAGGCGACTTAATGGACAAATCCAGTTTTCACTTGCAAAAAACAAAATGCTTCCAATGTAAATGTATACTTTTGATAGATGCTCCACTGTGTATCAAATGTACACAGCTATATATTTTGGGTATCAAAGAAAACTATTTATAAAAGTATGATAATTTATTTCTAAATCTTCTAAATTGATCTTATTCATTCTATCTTTATATAAATTTGTGTCAGTATATTCTCAAAATCTTCATTATAACTTTTAAATTATGCTAATCTAACTAGGTGGGGTATTTTTAATGCTGGTGGAGGCATTTTTTAATGCTAGTGGGTTGAATTATGTCTCCCCCAAAAATATGTTGAAGTCCTAACCCTCAGTACCTCAGAATGTGACCTTATTTGGAAACAGGGTAATTGTAGATGTAATGAGTTAAAGTTTAGTCACATTGGAGGAGGTTAGGCCTCTAATCAAACATTAGCTGCTGTCCTTATAAGAAGAAGAGAGACAGACACACAAGGGAGAACACCACAGGATAACAGAGGCAGAGTCTGGAGACATAGCGGCAAGCCAAGGAAAACCAAGGACTGATGGATGGCCACCAAAAGGTAGGAAGAGGCAAGAAAGGATTCTCCCTTACTGAATTCAGAGAGAAAATGGACTGCCCAACACCTTGTTCTCAGACTTCTAGCCTCCAGAAATGTAAGACAGTAAATTTCTGTTCTGTTAAGCCACCTAGTTTGTGGTACTTTGTTAGCAGCCCTGGGAAGCTAATAGAGTCTCTTTCTTCACTGAATGTAATTAAACCTTGTCCATTTTTAAAGCCATACCTGATATTCTAATAGCTGACACAGAAAATTCTATATCCATGTCTACAATCATATCTATTTCTTGTGTGCTATCTGCTCCCAGAACTGAATAGACTGTACAGTACATACTTTTAAAATGTTTAGTAAATGAATACAAGTGGAAGAAATACATTTTAGGTTGTGAACCAAAAGAATACATTAAAATCAGTTTCAAAGGTGAATTCTCCAAAAGATGTCTTTTCTACAAAAATCTAACTCATTCCTCTATTAATATCACATTATTATCAACATTAATTAATTTTTTTCCCAAGAATCATCAGGTTTTTTATTTACTTCAGATTTTCTCTCCCGTGTATATACGCCAAATCTGGGATCATGAAATGCCAAGCATCTGAATTCAGGATAATCATGCAGTCAGATACTACTATACAGTGTTCAACCCCATGGCAGAGATATTTAGCTGTTCACCAAAAATTCATGTTCCCCCTTTTATGGTATAGGATTATTTCTGGTGGATAGCTGTGTAGCCACAGACATTTTCACCAAAAATTCATGTTCCCCCTTTCACGGTATAGAGTTGTTTCTGGTAGACAGCTGTGCAGCCATGGACATTTTCAAAGGCCTTTGTATTTAAGTGTGGCCATGTGACTAGTTCTTACCAACAGAACGAGAGTAAAAGTGATGGTTGTCACTTCCTGTCTGAGGCTTTAAAAAGCAAGGTTCTCCACTTTTTCTTTCCTTTTCTATCAGCTATATGAAAAGAACTTTAAGGCCCAAGGTCATGGCAGGCCACAGGACAGAAAGAGTCTGTGAATCCAGATTATTTAAGAGGAAAGCCACCAGCCAATCAGGAATATCTACATTCGGTTATTCTGTGCTATGTTACTGAAATATTGGAGTTTATTTGTCTTAACAGTTTAGTACAAACCATATCTGACCATGATATTGACCAAACTTTTAGATAATTGACTTATAGTTTAATTTTTTAAAAAATGTATAGATGTGTTGGCATTATAGAAATATAGGTTGTAACATTTACTTGATGTAAATCTGAGATAATGTGGTCCATCTCCCATTCATTGTTTACAAACTTTACTAATTTAAAGTTTAGTGAGGCTATTCAAAGATAACAAGTGGTGTTAAGCACTAAATTAACTAATCAATTAATTGAATTCAGAAAGCAAATTAAGATTGTCTAGTAAATAAAATACAAGTCTTTCTCTAAATGATTAAACCTTAAAGATCTACCAGTTACTATTTTCCTTGTGGGTTACATTAAGATATCTTAACATTAACTTATTAAAACATATTTTATGATGTTGTTTATAAAACATTTTCTATAAGGCTGAAAAATCATACTAATTACACATGCTGCTTACTTTTCAAAAACCCAATGAAATATACTTAATCATAACTTAAGGCACTATGTTTCTCTCACATCTAATCTGTACACTCAGATTTTATACAGGGTATTTTCTGCTATTTAGAATTATTTTTTAATTCAATCATTGATCCATTCTCTTTTATTAAATGACACCTAAAACATCCATTCCTGTGCCAAGAAGTATCATCAGAAAAAAAATTTACAAACATTATCAAATGTCTAATACAGAATACAGGAACAAAATTGCATCAAGCATATTTTAGCAATCTAAATGAGTTTTTAAACTTCATATTAATTATTCATTTCTTTTTTTCTTTTTTTTTTTTTGGAGACAGGGTCTCACTGTGTTGCCCAGGCTGGAGTACAGTGGTGCAATCATAGCTCACTGCAATTTCCAACTCCTGGGCTCAAGGGATCCTCCCACCTCAGCCTCCTGAGTAGCTGGGACTACAGGCGCACAACCAAGCCTGGCTAATTTTTTTATTTTATTTTTTGTAGAGATGGGGTCTCACTGTTGTACCGGCTGGTCTCAAACTCCTGGCCTCAAGTGATCCTCCCGCCTCAGCCTGTCAAAATGTGGTGGTATAGGCATGAGCCACCACACCCAGGCAAATTATTTATTTCTTAATAACGATCACATACTCTATCAAAGAGATCTCAACACAGGAAAACGAATTCTAGTGAAATGGGATCTTTAAATTCAACAAATATTCATATTATGAAAAGTTCATATGAATACTTTAAAACTCACAAGATTCATAAAAAGTAATGTCTTTAAATAGCAAGAAGTCTTATTGATAGTTCCTAATGCAAATCTAACTCAATTCATTTTTATTTTTGGGCAAGGATAAATTTATTGCCAATGCCCCTATCTGGCAAGAAAATTTTATAACACCCCAAAAATACATATCTTACAACATATTTAAGACGTTTTTCAGACATTGGGGAAAAAAGGTAGCTTGAATACAGGAATAGAAAAAGCATATCACCATACCTCAATCTTTTTCCTAAGTGGGTTAAAGAACCATTCGACAACTCCAAAATCCTTTTTATATGCACACCTGGGAAGAATACCGAATCTGTAACTTTGTTCAGGGTTACACTGATGTGGTTTTAGACCAGATGTTTAAATGTTACAGTATGTACATTTTCTTCCCCTCTTCTAAGTCAAAAGTAAAGTAAGAGGAATATTTGACTTCACTCCACAAGAGACCTATTTAATAGTTTGGTGGTTATGTAAGTAAAGGTAGCTTGGCTAAGTCAATGTTGACGACATACAGAACGACATGATCCTAATGAGTTGGAAAATATTGGCTCTCATGAGAATAGACCAGATGCTACTGAGCTGAGAAAGCTACTGTATTATTGAATTTCATTTTTATGAGGTAGAATTTATTATTCAACCATTAAGGTATCCCACATGAAATCTTGCATAAAATACTTTAACAGTTACTTTCTGGGAAGCAGATTTTTATTTTAACATTAAGACATCACTTAAATGAAGGATTCAAATGTCCATTTGATCACATTTAGCACAGATTTTTAAAGCCTGTAAGTTATTTCCCTGCAAATACCAGATTAATTGAACTAGACTGTCAACAAAATAATGAACTTCTGAATAAGGAAAAAATGTAGCAAGTCCTTATCTTCCAGAGCAAACCAAAGCCATGTGTGACTTTGTATTTTATCTTCCGGCAGAATGACAGGGCTAGATTTTCTATGATTTGAGTACCCTCAGAAACATGAACAACAAAACTACATAAAATGATAATCCCAATTAATAATATATATTTAGTTCAAACTTTAATATCTCCACTTTATCCTTTACAATTATTTTAATTAGGTTTCCAGTATTTGCTATACTTCCGTTAATATTTTCTAATGGAGTAACAAACTTTAAACATCTACTCTATTTCTGATCTTATTTACCAGAGGTTAGTTTGGTATAGCAGAAATAAAAGCAACAGAAAGGTCCAAAGGCCTGGCTTCAAAAATTGACTCAGTCAGTGAATAGCTATGGGATGATATTTAAGAAAAACACTAAATTATTCTAAGCATAAATTTTCCTATCTGTAAAAAAGGATATATAACCTGCCAACAACAATATTACTAGTAACAAGCCAAAGAAATTAGTACATGACAAATATCAACCTAAAATCGGTAAGCCAACTCAGACTATTCAAGTAAGTTTTATGGTATCCAGTCCTTACATTATGCAGCTCACTGGAAGAAAAATGGTTAGCAGACAGCTGTAAAGTATGTGAAAAGCAGATGAAAGGATAGGGTTTCATATTTCTATTATCCCATTGCATTGTCACATCCATTTATAGGTCTATTAACGCGCTCCCCCTGGGAATCCCTAGGAGAAGTGAGAATATATGGTTCATCACAGGTTTCTGTGAGCACGGTGTGGCCTCTCATAAACAGTTATATTAAAGAAGCACCAATGTACGCGTTCCTCACTAAATTCAAACAACTCGACCTAAACAATGTCTTAAATTTTATTCCTCTCTTATCAACATCACTATTCATTATCCTACTTGCTTTCTTGGCTTACCCTTTGAATTTACCTTTGCCTTATCATGCTCGCAGCTTAAACACTGGATCACCTAGACTCCAATTCTGACTGGGGTTATCTCGGTCTCCAGGAACTTTATACCCTAGGGCGACTCCCGTAAGTAATACTCTCATATACGTGATTTCAACAAGATCTATCCAGGACAAGAACAACAGATCAACTCCACAAACAATACATTTGGCACTTACAAGAACTCTATGAGCAGCTACAAAGATATTATCACCATTTTACAAACAAGAAAATTAACTGAAACTCAATCAAACCAACCTTCGTTTAGTCACATAGAGAAAATCTTCACAGTCCAATTCAGTGTACCTTCCCATGTATCAATAGTTGAAAAAAGTGAAAATATTCTTATTACCTGACAAAGATAGTAAGACTTTGACTAAATCAATATTTATACATAACATACAGATTAATAAAATTAAATATACAAAATATGTCTCTAACAAGCATTAGCACTGAACTTTTTATTTTTAATTTTTATATACTTTTATTTTGATTTTTGCAAGAGCTACGGGAGAAGGATTCACCATTGTAGATTCATAAAACATTATCATTCAACAGTCACTCAGGTCTTTTTTTTGGGAGACAGAGTCTCACTCTGTCAACCCTAGCTAGCTAGAGTACAGTGGTGTCATCATTGCTCACTGCAACCCCAAATGTCAGGTATTCTTTTAAAGCCACTTAGATAAACTCATTCACAAAACAGAAACTGATTGAGTCAACAAACAAAAATTATCTCTTGCTTTTGTAACATATTATAATATATTAACAGTTTATAAAAGGAAAAAAACCTTTTCTTCCTGAAGACATTTTGTACTTTTCATGCTTGAAATTAAATTTGGCATTGCATTTCTGTAGCAAATTAGTCCAACATTTAGAATGACAAGAATGAGTCGGGAAGTTGTTGTACATTCTGTAGTAAGACCCAATGAAATCCAACCATTTACTATTACTCTGTTGTATATGTATACAGCTGTTTAATAGCTTCAGTTATTAAAAGGAAAAAATAAAGTTGAATAAATAACTATTTTTAAAAATAGAAACTAATCAAGTTAATAAAACTAAAATAATTTTATACCTATAAAATGAAGAATGAAAGATTATCTTTCTGTGCTTAATTTTCTATATATAAAAAGCAATAGGACACATGTAAAACTTAACTCTCAAATTGATTTTTTCCTTTGAGTGATAAAATGATTTATATTATTTCACAACTTAATACTGGTCACTCTTCAAGTATCTTGTGTTTTTATAATCAGGGAATCAATAACCATGGTTTCTTGTATACCAAGAATTGATGGTGAACATTTTTCACATTTAAAATTTTCAAGTATAGGAGTGTTTTACACTGTTCATGTACATGTATTTTAGCAGTGATCCTGTGCCTTCACCCTGCCACATCTTCGAAAAGGGCATAAAAATCAATTCTGCATCTTCTAGCTGAAGAATTTTAGAATTTGAAAAACATGTCACTAATTATTTATTAGCAAATTCTTTTAGCTCTCTTTTCTTTGGAAAAATACGAGGTTTTCTCCTTTTTGTTACTCAGAAAATTTTCGTGTCTCCTCAGTCTCCAAAACTCAAATATTTAAGAAACAATTGTACAGAATTTTCTTTCTATTCTTACAAAAAGAAAAAATAATCGTATGAACAATGTACACCCTTTACATTTATAAATATAATAAACATAACACTGTCCCTTACTACATTATATGATTTCTATTTAATTCAATTCAATTCTTTTCAAACTCTTAGTAGCAACCAATGAAGTTGATTTCAAAACCCACTAAGAAGGCACAACTTACAATTAATGAAATTGTAAAATAGTAACTCAATTATAAATGAATTTTTCTAAAAAATTCAAAAATCAGTGATAGTTTAGTTTGGGTAAGATAGTGTTATTTTTGGTAGTTATAAAGGTAACACATACACACATTTTTACTTCTAAACAAAACTGACAGAACAGATGTGGAGAAAACAAAAATGAAAAGAGAAAGGAGAAATGAGTCAAAAAGGCTAGCATCATTCAAACTGTTAGCCATGGGAATAAAACTGAATAATAAGACCAGGAAGGAAGGACTCTGTGATGCAAAAAAGTTGAAAGGATAAAATGGCTACAAATAACAATGTAGCATGGTGGAGCACAGTAGTCCCAGCTACTCAGGAGGCTGAAGTGGGAGGATTGCAAGAGCCCAGAAGTTCGAGGCTGCCATGAGCTATGATCACACCACTGCACTCCAACCTGGGCAACAGAGCAGGACCCTATCTCTAAAATAGTAAATAAATATGCAGACAGACAGATAGAAACAAAACTAAGAGTTGGTTTTTTGAAAAGATAAAAAAAATCAACAAACCCTTCACTAGACTAAAAATAAAAAAGAGAATCAGAAATGAAAGAGGAAACATTACAACTGATACCACAGAAATACAAAAGGTCATCATAATTGACTACTGTGAAGAATTAATTATATGCCAACAGATCGGATAACCTAAAAGAAATGGATAAATTCCTAGACACACACAACCTATCAAGATTCAACCATTAAGAAATATACAATATGAATAAACCAATAATAAGTACGAAGATTGAATCAATAATAAAAAGTCTCTCATCAAAGAAACATTCAGCATTGGGTGGTTTCACAGATGAATTCTACTAAACAAAAGAAGAACTAATACCATTATTTCTCACTCCTCAAAAAAACTGAATAAGGAATATTTCCAAATCCATTTTACAAGGCCAGCAATCCCCTAATACCAAAGACAGACAAGGACACTACAAGAAAAGAAATTTACAGACCAATATCCTTGACAAACATAGATGCAAAAGTCCTCAATAAAATACTAGTAAACCAAATTCAACAACAAATTAAAAGAATCTTTTATCATATAAAGTGGGATTTATCCCTGGGATACAAGATTAGTTCAACAAACAGAAATCAATAAGTATGTTCCACCATATTAACAGAATGAAAGACAAAAACCATATGGTCATCTCAATAGATGCAGAAAAAGCATTTGACAAAATTCAACATCATTTCATGGTCAAACAGATTAGGTATAGAAGGAATGTACCTCAACACTACAAAGACTACATAGGACAAGCCCACAGCTAACATCATACTCAACAATGAAAAGCTAAAGTCTTTTCTTCTAAGATCAAGAACAAGACAAAAATGCCCTCCCTCACCACTTCTTTTCAACACAGTACTAGAAGTCCCAGTCAGAACAATCAGGAAAGAGAAAGAAATAAAAGGTATTCGAATAGGAAATGAAGAAGTAAAATTGCCCCTGGTTGCTGATGATATGATATTATATATGTAGAAAACCCTAGAGACTCCAGCAATAACTGTCAGAATTCATAAACAAAGTTGCAAGATACAAAAATCAACATACAAAAATCAGCACCGTTTCTACACATAAACAACAAACTATCCAAAAAAAAAAATTAAGAAAATAGTCCCCTTTATAATGGCAACAAATAGTAAAATGAAATGCTTAGGTATAAATTTAACTAAGGAGATGAAAGATCTATATACTGAAAATAATAAAACACTGATGAAATTAACCAAAGAAAACACAAATAAATGGCAAGATATTGTGTGTTAATGGACTAGAAGTATTATTGTTGTTAAAATTCGTTACTACCCAAAGCAATCTACATATTCAACGGAATCCCTATCAAAATTCCAATGTCACTTTCACAGTAACAGTAAAAAAAATCCTTAAATTTATATGGAACTATGAAAGACCTCAAAGAGCAAAAGCAATCTTTAGCAAAAAGAACAAAGCTGGAAGACTCACACTACCTGATTTTAAAATATACTACAAAACTATAGTAATTTAAAAAGCATGGTATTGGCATAAAAACAGACACACTGATCAATGGAATAGCATAGAGAGTCCAAAATAAACCAACACATTTATGGGCAATTGATTCTTGATAAAGGTACCAAGAATACACAATGAGGAAAGAATAAATAAATGGTGATGGGAAAACTGGATATCCACATGCAGAAGAATGAAATTGGATCTTTATCTCATACCACATAAAAAAAAACAACTCAGAATGGATTCAAGACTTAAACATAAGACCTGAAACTATAAAACTACTAGAAGAAACTTAGGGGAAAAGCCCCATGACATTTGTCTGGGCAATAATTTTTTGAATATGACCCTAAAAGCACAGGAAACAAAAGCAGTAACAGATCAATGGGACTGCAACAAACTAAAAAGCTTCTCCACAGCAAAAGAAACAATTAAGAGAATGAAGAGAGAACCCAGAAAGTAGGAGAAAATATTTGCAAACCATCCATCTGAGAAGGGGTTAAAGTCCAAAAGATATAAGGAACTCAACACAATAACAAGAAAACAAACAACGCAATTAAAAAATAGGCAAAGCATTGAATAGGCCATTTGTATGTCTTTTGATAAATTTATTTATGAACATGACCAACATGTTCATAAATCAATGTTCACCACCACAGATCAGTAGGGAAATGTAAATTAAATCCACGATGAGATATAAACACACACCTGTTACAATAGCTATTCTCAAAAAGATGAGAGATATGTGCTGACAAGAACGTGGAGAAAAAGAGAACCCTTGTATACTACTGGTGGGAATGTAAATTAGTACAGCCATTATGGAAAATGGTATGGAGGTTCCTCAAAAAACTAAAAATGGAACTACCATATGATTCAGCAACCCCACTTCTGAATATGTATCCAAAGGAAATGAAAGCATGTTTAAAAGATACCAACACTCTCATATTCATTGTAACATTATTCACAACAGCAGAGATATAGAATCAACCTAAGTTTCCATCAATGGGTGAATTTATAAAGAAACTACAGTATATATATACAATGGAATACTATTCTGCCATTAAAAAGAAGAAAATTCTGAAATTTGAGACAACATGGTTGAACCTGGAGGACATTATGCTAAGTGAAATAAGCCAGGTGCCACATGATCTCACTTAAACGTGGAATCTCAAAAACTCAAACTCATAGAAACAAAGAATAGAATGGTGGTTACCAGAGGCAGGAGGTAGAGAGGGAGAATAGAGAGATGCTGTTCAAAGGGTACAAAGTTTCAATTAGGAGGAATAAGTTTTTGAGATCTATTGCTCAGCATAGTGACTATAGTTAATAACATATGTTGTATTTCAAATTTGCTAAGAGAGTAAATTGCAAATGTCTCTCCACAAAGATAAATAAGGCAAATATGTTAATACACTTGATTTAATCATTCCGCATTGTATACATGTGTCAAAACATCACACTCTACCCTATAATTATATACAAATATGATTTGACAATTAAAAATTTAAAAATTTAATGTGTGTTGTTTTAAGCTGCTTAGTTTGTATTAACAGTAATTTCACACACAGCAACACAGCACTAAAACAATCTTATTGCACCTTTGCATGTGTACTATGGTTTTAAGCATCTATACAGTGACCATACAATTTTATTGTTCAAACTGAGACCCTTTTGAATTTGGAAAGTACACTAAAAAAAATCAGTTATGTAAATTTTGGAATATTTATTGTCTGTTATATTGGTGCACCCATAAAATAGTCCTTTTGAAAAAATATTTTCAAGATTTCTTTAAAAAATAAAAATATACACCCATGTACATTAAGGCAAATAGATTTCATTGTGGTAATTATCTGAATAGTAAAAATAGCCTAAGTACTACATTCACTCATAAACTTAATTTATTTGTTAGTCACATCTTTTTCTAGTACCATACCACTGATATTTTCTAAAGTGTGTGTGGGGGTATGTATGTGCTTTTTCAATATGGATTTCATACAAACATTTTTCATAATATTGTCCACATTCTTTTCCAAAATCATGTATTTTGTTTAATAAAATTTTACCTCTTCAAAAAGAAGATGGGATGGAGGGAGCGAAGGAGAGAACTCATACCCACTAGCGGTCACTTCCAATTCTTCCTTTTCCCTAAGCCCCTGACAACCATTGTCTACTCTCTGTCAGAATGAATTTGCCTATTCAAGGCATTTCATATAAATGAAATCATAATTTATGGCTTTTTGTGTCTGGCTTCTTTCACTTAGCATATTGTTTTCAAGGTTCATCTATATTGTAGCATATATCAGTACTTTATTCATTTTAATGTCTGAATAATATTTCATTGTACAAATATATTACAGTTTACCCATTCATCAGTTAGACATTTTGTTGTTCCCATTTGTGTTGAGCATATATTTCTAAATATTTCTGATTCCCTTGGGTATATACCTATGGGTATTGTTGGGGCATACAATAACACAATGTTTAACCTTTTGAAGAACTACCAAGCTGTTTTCCAAGGCAGCATCAGTTTTTGGGGGGGGGGGTTGTTTGTTTGTTTGTTTGTTTGAGACAAGGTCTGGCTCTGTAGCCTGGGCTAGAGTGCAATGGTGTCATTACAGCTCACTGCAACCTCAATCTCCTGAGCTCAAGTGATTCTCCTGCCTCAGCAACCTAAGTGGCTGGGACTACAGGTACGCACTACCATGCCTGGCTAATTTTTCTATTTTTTGTAGAGATGGGGTCTCACTCTTGCTCAGGCTGGTCTTGAACTACTGGCCTCAAGCAATCCTCCTGCCTCGAACTCGCAAAGTCCTAGGATTACAGCCGTGAGCCACCATGCCCAGCCCAGCATCAGTTATTTTTTATGTTAATAATTCCCTAGGAATATATAAATTCAAAACAAGTAGAAAAAGAAAATGGAGTAAGAAATAATAGCAATTAATAAAAAAGTAGCACAACAAAAACAGTACAAAAGGAAACAAAACAGTAAGGTGAAGAAACAGGTCAAAGAACAACAATCACACCAATATAGTAGTCCCTCCATATATGCGGGGGATTGGTTCCAGGACCCTGACATATACCCAAATCCATGCATACTCAAGTCCCACAGTAAGCCCTGTGGAACCCACGTATATCAAAAGCCAGCCCTCAGTACACACAGGTCTTGTATCCCACAAATACCGTATTTTTGACCCATTTGGTTAAAAAAGATCCACATATAAGTAGACTCACACAGTTCAAACTGTTGTTCAAAGATCAACTGCATAAATGGATTAAATTTACGAGGTATAGGGCATATTATAAAATTTGATTTAAAATATTCAGTTATATGCTATTTTTAAAATATATACCTAAAGCACACAACAGACAGGATTTAAGTAAAAGAACAGAAGAGAAAGTATGGGCAAATGCCACCCAAAAGAAAGCTAATCATAACTATGTTAATATAAAAAAAAGATATGAGTCAAAAGACTGTCTGAGGGACTCAGTACATTTAATAAAAGAATCAATTCAAAAAGAGAATGTAAATAACGTTTACTGTGTATGTGCATGTGTGTGTTTATACACATGATAAAATTTGCATACTACTTCAGGGGATTCAGAGAATTCAAAGCCCTTTCAAAAGCTTTGAAAGTGAGGAACCTCTAGTCTAATGCAACATTTGTCTTGTCATTCTTTATATTAATATAATCCTAAAACCTAGCAGTAAAACAACCTCAGGTTGAGCATCCCTAATCCGAAAACTCAAAATCTGAAATGCTCTAAAACTTGAAATTTTTTGAGCGTTGACATAATACCACAAGTATTATGCATCTAACCTTATATGATGAGTCACACAAAATTATTAACAATATTGTATAAAATTATCTTCAGGCTATGTGTAAAAGGTATATATGAAATATAAATGAATTTCATGTTTAGCCTTGAGTACCATTCCCAAGATATCTCATCATTTATATGCACATATTCCAAAATCTGAAAAAATGTGAAATCTGGAACATTTCTGGTATCAAGCATTTCGGATAAGGGATTCTCAACCTGTACAATATTTTATGTTAGTCACTGGCTAGACCACATAAGAAAACTAATTATAAGGTAAGGTCTGAAATTAAAACCTTCAAAAGCATCATAAAAGAACATTAAATGTTTCATTTAAAATGTTTTATTTTAACAAATAAAGATAAAAAATATTATTTTAAGTGTAATTACACTTGAAAAAATATTCTTTAAAAACTACTTTTGCGTTACTGACCAATATAACATTATTTTGAACTGAAACAACTTAAAAAAAAAGCAAGCCTTCTATCAGTTTTTTGTTTGCATGCAAACTGAGTGACAAGATGAAAACAGTATCTCTCATCACGGCATCAAAGCAGAAATTTTTATTGTTAGTAGTTAATTAACTGATTCAGAGTGTAAGATTAATGTTTTTCACACAAAAAGGAAAATCTGCTTACCAAGTCTTACCAAGTATGATGAACAAGAATTTCATTTCATTTTACCAGCATAATCAAACATATGGTATTTATGTTTGATTTGGTTATCATTCTAAACACATACATTGATTCCCTCAAAAGTTATACATATAAGGCCAAGGGTAAATTACACAAGGAGCTGGTGAAAAATAATTTCTTACAACTATGAAACACATGCAAACATTGATACCAGGGAACAAAACTAGATGTCTTAACTCACAACCAAGATTTTAAACATAAGCTATAAATACCCACTTTCACAGAAATATAATATAATTGAACATGCTAGACATATGGATTTGAATAATAAAATATTAGTTACCTCTAATACAAATCTTTCATATACTTGTCAAGAAGACTGTGCTCTTACCTACAGTTTGGAAGACTTCATTCATCAAAGCTTCATTCACTGCTGAAGAGCTGGCATTTCCAATATGAGACCAACTTTGATATATTGCTTGCAACAGAAGCGTCTGTGCTCTTGTAGCTTGAATTGTGAGATTCGGAAGTTCAAATATACCTTCAGTTACAGCAATCTGAGATCTTTTGGTCCTGCATAAGAAAATAGAAAGAATAACAATACAGTAAATAGCATTTACGAACAACATACTAAGTGGATCAGGTTGCAAGGGAAAAAAGGGTATATATTCAAAATATTTTAAAACTGAATTAAATAATACAGATATAAAATTCTGCTGACCTTACATTTCATTATTTCAGAAACTTTCACAATGAAATATAAAAATACAAACTAGGATAATGTTCATAAACACATATGCATACACATATATTCTGCTCAAGCAATTATAATTTTTCCATCAAGTCAATCAAAAATAACAATGAAAATAATACTAGTTAACACTTACAGAGGTTTTACTAGCAGATCTGCATTGTTCTAAATGTCTTATATCTATTAACTCATTGAATTCTATCATAATAGACATAAGGGAGGTACTATTTTATATGCTTTTGTAGATGGGAAAACCAAGACACACAGATAAATTAAGATATTGAATGTCATACTGGTAATAAGTAAAAAAAAAAAAAAAAATGGAATTTAAATCTGGGTGATCTGATCTAGAGCCCTCTATCCTATACTTCCTCTCACAAGTATTTACAAAGTATTTATATTATACCCAGGTCTCTACTTGACAGTAATATGGAAAATTATATTTAAAATTTCTGCCCTGGAATATCTAATTCACTGATGCCTTATTCATCTGGTTTTGCCTATGAATAAAGTGTTTTATGTATTTAAATTTTCCAAATAACAAACCTCATAGTAAGGAAATATTTAAATATGTCTATGAGCAACAAGTTGATACTGAAGGTTAACAATCATGCAAGATAAAATAGAAGCACAAAAAACCAAAAGATATGAAAACACATATTTGGATGTTACTACAGTAGACTCAGTCACCCTGCTCTTTCCTAACCCCACAAACCTCCACTATTTATCATTTTCCCAATCATAATCACACATGGAGAGTATTGGACATCTCTTGCACATCACTGCAAAAGATTCTCAACCTACCTCTTATTCTAGCAACTGCTATGGAGACCAATTTGATGCAGGCTTTCACTGGCATTGCCTAAGGCCACCCTGCAGTATGAGACACCAGTGGAAACTACTTTGCATTTATGTATGCAGAACATGAATATGTAGGGATAAATGCTTCCCCCCTTTTCTTCCCCTGGCTGACAATTTGGAGATGCATTTCATTAAGTCTTTTAGGAGGTCCGTGGAAATCAAGGACCAGGAAGGAAAATACAGAAATAATTGAACAAACCTCAATGAGCTGTGGGACAATATCAAGCAATTTCAAATAGGTGTACTTAGAGTCCCAGAAGAGAAGAAAGAAGTGGAGGAAGGGTACCAAAAAAAAAAATTAAGCAAATTGTTATAAATTTGAAGAAAACTATAAATCCAAAGATCTAAGAAGTTCAACAAACCCCAAGCAGAAGAGATGTAAAAACATACCAAAGCATATAATAATCAAATTTCTGAAAACTAGTGTTAGAAAGAAAAATCTTAAAAGCAGGCAGAGGGTAGAAAAATACACCAGATATAAAGAAACAAAGATGAAAATGAAAAGAGACTTCTCATCAGAAACAACGCACAGCAGAAGACAATAGAATAACACTACTGAAATGCTGAAAGAAAAAAGAAAAACTGTCAACCTAGAATTCAGAATTCATAGAAAATATGTTTCAAAAATGGAGGCAACAGAGCCTTTTTATGACTAAAAGCTGGGAAGATTCCTCACCAGCATATCTACACTACAAAAAATGTTAAAGAAAATTTTTCAGGCTAAACGAACATGATACCAGATGGAAATCTTTGTGGCTCTATACAAAGAAATGTGAAGAGTGCTGGGAATGGTAAATGTATGGGTGAATTTTTTTAAAAAAGAAGAAAAAAGAAACATTCTTTCTCTATATCTTCTAAAGAGATTAAAGAATTAACTGTTTAAAGCAAAAATCATAACAGCACATGTCAGGGTCTATAACATATGTAAAAATGGAATGTATAACACCAATAGACCAAAGAACAGGAGGAAGGAAATTGAAGTATGTACTTCGATGAGGTTCTTACGCAGTGTGTGACATGATATAATATTATTTGAAGGTAGCTGTCATAAGGAAAACACGTAAACTCTAAACTTTGTAATAACTAAAGCCACAAAACAAAAAGATAGAGGTAATAAAGGCAGTAATGGAGACGGAATGGAATAATAATGGAAGAGTGGAGATGAAATGGAATCAATGCAAATGAAGTTAGAGGGAAAAAAAAGAAACAAACAAACAACAGATGGAATAATTAGGAAAGAAATAGAAAGATGACAGATGTAAACCAAAAATATAAATAATTATGTTAAATGTCAAAGATCTAAGCATACCAATTAAAGGCAGAGATGATCAGATTTAAAAAACCAAGACTAAACTGTACCCCATCAATAAGAAACCCACTTTAAATAAAAGAAGATAGGTTAGAAGGGGATAGGGGTGGGAGTGAGTAAAGGGATGGGGAAAAAAAAACACCACGTACATCTAATCAAAACAAAGTTATGCATAAATATCAGAAAAAGTAGACTTTGGAACAAAGAATATTACCAGACATATAGAGGGACTTTTCATAACGATAAAAGCGTTAATTAGGTTTATATGCACCACAGACCTTCAAAATATATAAATTTTTAAAAAGATAAAGCTGAAAAGAGGAATAGACAAATCCAAAAACTGGACATTTCAAGAATCCTCTCTCAGTAATTGATTGGACAAATAGAAAATCAGTAAAGATTAAAAAAAAGAAGAAGAAGAACACCATCAATCAACTTAGCCTAACTGATATCTGTAGAACACCCCTCGCAATAATAGCAGAATACACATTCATCAAGACACACTATATTCTGGACCACATAAACAAGGCAAAAAAATTAAAAGGATTGAAATCACATACAGTATACATGCTGATTACACAGAAGATTTAAACCAATAACATAAAAGTATCTATAAAGTCCCCAAATATCTAGAAATTACATAAAGAAAACATAATTCAAAATAGAGTCATTAAAATGGTAGATAAAATTCAGAAATTCACACAAAATAAAATTTTTCAAAAATTATAAAGTGATTTTAGAAAAAGATATTGATATAAATGACAGAAAAGGGCAATCTAAAATATACATAATTAGTATAACTGAAGAAAAGAAGAAAATAGAAAAGAAATAGTATATAGAAATGTCTAACAAAAGAAATCCTGCCTAAAAGACTTAAACTACAAAGTGCACAGTGTGTCACAGAAAATATTGATTCAGAATGATCCTTATCTTAATAAAGTTACTGAACTCCAAGAAAGACGAAAAAATTCTATGGGCATTCAAGTAGATAAAGCAATGTGAAGGTACAATGACTTCTCCAGAATTTCCCCAACTTTCTATTATCTTCCTTAACCTGTCCACTACAGTGTAATATACATAGTCAATTTATGTGCACAACTCACCTTTAAAACAATGTAAGGGGACTTCAAACTATAGCTAATATAGTTGAAATACTAATACAGTGTCAGATTAATGGGTTACCTTTGCAACTTCCAGACATGCTTTAATTTTTGTCATCTTTCAAGTCAATGGCCTCGTTGTCTAGCCACTGCTATGGCAGCCAAGGTCTACATTGTTAATAAAACTAATATCCTTCAAAGACAAGATTGGGTTTATACTTTGCAGTTTCTAAGTGCATAAACAAATGAGCTGTAATGTCCATGCTGCTATTTTAACTATTTAGGTCTCAGATTAAGCCTAGTTGTCTTCAAACTTCATGTTGAAGCTGTTCTCAAAAAAAACCTATAAATTCAGCAAATATTTATTAGTGGCCTACTCTGTAGGAATCATATTCTAGCTATTTAGGAAATATCTCAGCCATTTTAGATCTTGATAAACAAAACAAAACATTAAAATCCCTGTCTTCAAGGAGCTTACATTCTAGTGGGGAGGGGAGGAAGACAAACATCAATAAACATAGTAAGTAAGTTATAAGACAAGGAGGAATAGCAGAGCACGATAAGTGGAATGAGACTGCTCCATGGTAAGCAACTGCATATACACTAGGCAGATGCTATTATAAGGACAGACCTTATTAAACTGGAACTTGGATAGTCTTGAAGGAGATAGGAGACAGCTATGTGGGTCTCTCTGGAAATTACTTTAGGCAGATCAGTTTGTGACAAGGCCCTGAGGTAGAACTCTGGGCAAGTAGAGCAATGACAAGGAGGCTAGTATGTCTCCAGCAGTTTGATAATAACCTAATTCAGAAATTCAGTTGGTATTCTATGGCTTCTATCCATAAGAAATATTTAAATAGGCTTTACACGGCCATTCAATTCAGATTCCATATAAGCCTGACTCCACAGGGTCTGATTTCCCAGATTTATTTATATTTTTAAATCTCTTATCTCTAACCCCACTTTCAAAGTTTTACATTTAAAGTACTAGATATAGGACACAAAAATTTAAAAATCTAAGTTCTAATTCTGGCTTAATCATCTGCTTTATATTTTTAGGGAAAAAAATTACATAACTTTTCTAAGCTTCACTTTCCTATTTAAAAAGTAGGTATAATAATTCCTATCAAATCTCCCACAGATGACTTGAGTGAAAAATCAATTGTATTTAATACTTAAAGCTTAATAGATACAACATCTTTTCTTGCACCTGAGGAGACAGGAAATATCTTTACAGTCAAAGAATTCAGAGACTAGTAGTGAGATAAATAAGTAAACCAATAATTACAATTCAACAAAATTAGTGCTAAAACAAGGTTATATAGAGGAACCTGTGAGATACACTGGGGAGAGGGCTGGGAAAAACTGTAGGTATTATATTGGAGTTGAATCCCAAAGAATGAATATCAATCATTCCAGCAATAAAAAAAAAAATTCGTAAATTCTTTAAAGAAAAAAAAAGGTATCCAGGCCAGACACAGTGGCACACGTCTGTAATCCCAGCACTTTGGGAGGCCGAATTGGGAGGACTGGTTGAACTCCTATCAAGACCAGCCTGGGCAAGGTAGCAAGACCCCATCTCTACACAAAATTTTTTAAAAAATAAACCAGGTGTGGTGGCTAATGCCTGCAATTGCAGCTACCCAGGAGGCTGAGCCAGGAGGATCACTTGAACCAAGGAGTTCAAGGCTGCAGTGAGCTATGATGATACCACTGTACTCCAGCCTGGGTGACAAAGCGAGACCCTGTTTCAAAAAAAAAAGGATATCCAAATAGAAAAGTAGTCAGAGCACTTAAACAGGAAATTCACAAAAGGTGAAAACCAAAACAACCAAGAAACATAAAAAGACTCTAAACCTCACCAGTAAAAAGGGAAATGCAAATTAAAACAATGTGTGGGTTGTTTCAACATCTCTGCAATTGTTAATTGCGCTGCCATAAACATTTAAGAGCAGATGTGATTATTATAGGATGACTTTTTTTCCTTTGGGTAGATACAAAAAACGTGGTACATGTATAACATAGAGTACTACTCAGCCACAAAAAACAATGGTGAACTAACACCTCTTGTATTATCCTGGATGGTGCTGGAGCCCATTCCCTTAAGTGAAGTATCACGAGAATGGAAAAGCCAGCACCATATATACTCACCATCGAATTGGTACTGATTGATCAACACTTACGTGCACATATGCAAGTAGCACCTGTTGGGTACTGGGCAGGAGGGGGGGAGGAAAGCATGGTAAATTCATACCTAAGGGGTGCAGTACACATTGTCTGGGGAAGAGCACATTTGTAGCTATGACTTGGTTGGTGCGCAGGCAACCTCAACATTTGTACCCCATAATATTCTGGAATACAAAATTAAAAATGAAATAAAAAAACAATGTATGACTCTTTTAATCTCTCAGATTAGTAAAAGCTCTCAGCCTTTACCCCATCTTCTAGGACTCTATCAGACAAAAATCTTCATATGACGCTGTAACAACACTTGCACAGTGATAGTTTTGTACCATTTCCAAATGTTTTCTTCTAGAATTCTTACGGTATCATGCCTTAGGTTTTAGTCTGTCATCCATCATTAGTTGATTTTTGTGAGAGGTGAGAGGTGTGGATCTAGTTTCAGTCTTCTACATGTGGCTATCAAATCTTCCCAGGACCATTTACTGAATAGGGATTCTTTTCCCCAGTGTATGTTTTTGTCTGCTTTGTCAAAGATGAGATGACACTACGAGGATGTTTTTATATCTGGATTCTCAGTCCTGTTCCATTGGCCTATGTCTCTGTTCTTGTGCCAATACCATGCTGTTTTGGTTACCATAGCCTTGTAGTATAGTTTGAAGTCTGGTACACTGATGCCTCCCAATCTGTTCTTTTTGCTTAAGATTGCTTTGGCTAGACGGGTCTTCTTTGGTTGCACAGGAAGCAAAGAATTATTTTTTCTAGATCTGCAAAAAATGATGTTGGTATTTTGATAGGGACTGCCCTGATTCTGTAAATCACTTTAGGTAGCACAGACATTTTAACAATGTCGATTCTACCAATCCAAGAGCATGGTAGGGTTTTCCATCTGTTTACATCCTCTGCAAATTAATTTCTCAGTGTTTCGTAGTTCCCTATATAGGTCTCTCACCTTCTTAGTTAAATATATTCCTAAATATTTAATTTTCGTTGATGCTATAGTGAAAGGTATTGCGTCTTTGATTTTATCTCGGCTCGACTGTTATTGGCATATATGAAAGCTACTGATTTGTGTGCACTGATTTTGTATCCTGAGACACTGCTGAATTCATTTATCAATTCCAGGAGTCTCTTGGTTGAATATTTGGGATTTTCTAGATATAATATCATATCATCAGCAAAGAGTGAAAGTTAGATCTCTTCTGCCCCCATTCGGATAGCCCTGATTCCCCTCTCTTGTCGGATTGCTCTGACAAGGACCTCCAGCACTATGTTGAATAGAAGTGGAGATAGTGGGCAACCTTGTCTGGTTCCAGTTCTAAGCGAGAATACTTTCAATTTTTCCCCATTCAGTATGATGTTGTCAGTGGGCTTATCATATATGGCTTTAATAATTTTGAGATATGACCCATCTATGCCTATTTGTTAAGAGTTCTTCTCATAAAAGGGTGCTGAATTTTGTGAAATCCCTTTTCTGTATCTATTGAGAGAATCATATGGTCTTTGTTCTTGCTTTTATTTATATGGTGAATTAGATTTATAGATTTGCATATGTTGACCCATCCCTGCATCTCTGGGATGAAACCCACCTGGTCATGATCAATTATTTTTTTGATGTGCAGTAGAATTCAGTTTGCTAAGATTTTATTGAGAATTTCTGCATCTATATTCATAAGGGATATTGGTATGTAGTTTTCTTTTTTTGTTGTGTCCTTTCCTGGAGTTAATGTGGCATCAAGGTGACATTGGCGTCATAGAATGAGCTGGGGAGGATTCCATCCTCCTCAATGTTGTGGAATAATTTCTGCAGTATAGGTATCAGTTGTTCTTTGTAAGTTTGGTAGAATTCAGGTGTGAAGCCATCTGGTCCAGGACTTTTTTTTATTGGAAGTTTTTTTTATTGCAGCTTCAATTTCGTTGCTTCATATTGGTCTGTTCAGGAATTCTATTTGTTCCTGATTGAGCCTAGAGAGGTTGTGTGTTTCTAAGAATTTGTCCATTTCCTCCACATTCTTGGGCATAGAGATTTTTACAGTATTCAAAGACAATGTTTTGTATTTCCATGATATTAGTTGTGACCTCTCCTTTTTCATTTCTAATTGAGCTTATTAGAGTCCTTTCCTTTCTGCTTCTAGTCAATCGAGCAGGAGGCCTGCCTATTTCATTTATCTTTACAAGAACCCACTTTTTGTTCTATTAACCTTCTTTATAGTTCTTTTGGTCTCAATTTCATTTAGTTCTGCTCTATCTTTGTTATTTCTTTTCTTCTGCTGGGTTTAGGATTGGTTTGTTCTTCCTCTTCCAGTTCCTTGACATGGTTCATTAGTGTGTTGATTTGTGATCTTTCTGTCTTTTGGAGGTGGGCATTTAAGGCGATGAGTATGCCTCTCAGGACTGGCTTTGCTGTATCCCACAGATTTTAATAACTTGTGTCCCCACTATCATTTAGTTCAAAGAATCTTCTGCTTTCCATCTGAATCTCCTCCTTGACCCAATACTCATTCAGCAACAGATTGTTTAATTTCCATATTTTTGTGTAGAGATGAGTGTTTCTGTTGAAACTGATTTCTAATTTTATTCCACTGTGGTCTGAGAAGATACAAGGTATAATTCCTATTTTACTTAATTTGTTGAGATCTGTTTTGTGGGCTAGGATGTGATCAATTTTACAGAAAGTTACATGAGCTAATGAGAATAACGCATATTCAGTGTTGTTTGGGTGGAATGTTCTGTAGAGATCTGTCAGGCAAAATTGTTCTAGAGTTCCATAGAGGTCTATTGTTTCTTTACTTATTTTCTGCTTGGAGGCTCTGTACAGGTCTGTCAGTGGGGTGTTGAAGTCCCCAGCAACTATGGCATTGCTATTTATTATGTTGCATAGATCTAGCAGTATTTGCTTTACGTATCTGGGTGCTCCTGTGTTGGGTGCATAAATATTTAGGATCATTAAATCTTCTTCTTGGATTTTTCCCTTCAACACTATCTAGTGAACATCTTTGTCTTTCTTTACTTTTGTTGCTTTAATGTTTGTTATCTGATATAAGAATGGCTACCCCAGCTTTATTTTGGTTTCCATTTGCCTGCAAAATTGTTTCCTATCCCTTCACCTTGAGTCTGAATGAGCCCTGTGTGTAAGATGCATTTCCCAGAGAGAGCAGATACATGGCTTGTATTTTTTTATCCACTCAGCCAGCCTATGTCTCTTCAATGGGCAATTCAAGCCACTCATATTTATTGAAAGAATTGATAATTGGGGTGGATTTCTGTTCATCCTCTTGGGTAGACTCTTATTGTTTTGTTTTACCTCTTGAGCCATTATAGAATCAGAGTTCTGGACTTTAGCTTTTGGGTAATTTTACACTGGTGGGCGTCTACAGCACTGGTCAGTATATAATGCATGTCTGAGTACTTCCTGTAGGGCAAGTCTGGTCTTCACAAATTCCATCAGTGATTGCTTGTCTGGGAAAGTCTTTACTTCTCCCTCATATGAGAAGCTTAGTTTTGTAGGATATAGAATTCTACGTTGGCCATTACTCTATTTTAGAAGACTGAGGATGGGTCCCCAATCCCTTCTGGATTTTAAGGTTTCAGTTGAGAAATCTGCAGTTAATCTGGTAGGTTAACTCCTTTGTAGGTTACCTGCTATTTTCACCTTACTGCTCAAAGGAGTGCCTCTTTCATGTTATTGGCCAGCCTAATAACTATGTGATGTGGTGATGGAGTCTCCTAATGTGAAAAAGACTCTCCTAGGAGTCCTGTGTACTTCTTGTACCTGGATATTGAGATTTCTGCCTAGGCCATGGAAATTTTCTTCTTTTATTCCTAAAAATAGATTTTCCAACCCTTGTGTATTTTCTTCTTTGCCCTCAGGGATGCCTATGATGCTTATGTTTGTCTTCCTTACATAAATCCCACATTTCTTGTAGGCTTTGTTCACGTCTCTTGCTTCTGTGTTCTTTCTCTTCCACTGACTTGGTTAGCACATAGGAGTTATCTTCCAGCACTGAGATTCTTTCCTCTGCGTGATCCAACCTATTCTTTTTTTTTTTTCTTTTAATTTATTTTTTTAATTTCAGAATATCATGGGGGTACAACAATTTGGCCATACACATTGCCCCTGTTCTGCTCGTGTCAGAGCCACAATCGTGGTCATCCCCCAAACTATGCTCCCTGCATCCATTCAGTGAGAGTTTTTCCCATCGCTTCCACCCCTCTCCCGCCCGCCCGCCTTCAGATGAATGTTATTGCCCTGTGTGATGTAAGTGTTCATCAGTTAGTACCAGTTTGATGGTGAGTACCAGTGGTGCTTGTTTTTCCAATACTGTGACACTTCGCTTCGAAGAATGGGTTCTAGCTCCAACCAGGATAATACCAGATGAGTTAATTCACTGTTGTTCCTTATTGCTGAATAATACTCCATGGTATAAATATACCACATTTTATTGATCCACTCGTGTATTGATGGGCACCTGGGTTGTTTCCACAACTTTGCAATTGTGAATTGTGCTGCTATGAACATTCGAGAGCAGATGTCTTTATTATAAAATGTCTGTTTTTCTTTTGGATAAATACCCAGTAGTGGGATTGCTGGGTCATATGGTAATTCTACTTTTACTTCTTTGAGGTATCTCCATATTCTTTTCCATAGAGGTGGTACTAATTTGCAGTCCCACCAGCAGTGTATGAGTGTTCCTATCTGTCCACATCCCCGCCAACATTTGTTATTTGGGGATTTTTTGATATGAGTCAATCTCACTGGAGTTAAGTGATATCTCATTGTGGTTTTGATTTGCATTTCCTGATGATTAGAGAAGTGAGCACTTTTTATATGTTTGCTGGCCATTATTCTGTCTTCTTTGGAAAAGTTTCTGTCATGTCCTTTGCCATTTTTAATAGGGTGTTGATTTTTTCTTGTTGATTTTCCTAAGTTCTGTATAGATTCTGGTTATCAGCCCTTTATCAGAGGTGTAGCATGCAAATATTTTCTCCCATTCTGTAGGTTGTCTGTTCACTCTAGTGATAGTTTCCTTGGCTGTGCAGAAGCTTTTCAATTTGATCAGGTCCCATGTACTTATTTTTGTTGCTGCTGTGATTGCTTTGGGGGTCTTCTTCATAAATTCTTTGACTAGGCCAATGTCCATAAGAGTTTTTCCAACGTTTTCTTCGAGAATTCTTATGGTTTCATGTCTTAGGTTTAGATCTGTTATCCATTGTGAGTTGATTTTTGTGAGAGGTGAGAGGTGTGGGTCCAGTTTCAGTCTTCTACATATGGCCATCCAGTTTTCCCAGCACCATTTGTTGAATAGGGAATCTTTTCCCCAGTGTACGTTTTCCTGGAATTTGTCAAAGATCAGGTGACTGTATGAGGTTGATTTTATATTTGGGTTCTCAGTCCTGTTCCATTGGTCTACGTCTCTGTTCTTGTGCCAATACCACACAGTTTTGGTTACTATAGCCTTGTAGTATAGTTTGAAGTCTGGTAGACAGATGCCTCCCAATTTGTTCTTTTTGCTTAAGATTGCTGTGGCTAGACAGGGTCTTCTCTGGTTCCACACGAAGCACAGAATTATTTTTTCTAGATCGGCAAAAAATGATGTTGGTATTTTGATAGGGATTGCATTGATTCTGTATATTAATTTAGGTAGCAAAGCCATTTTTACTATGTTGACTCTGCCTATCCAAGAGCATGGTAGGGCTTTCCATCTATTTACGTCCTCTGCAATTTCTTTTCTCAGTGTTTCATAATTCTCTCTATATAGGTCTTTGACCTCCTTAGTTAGATATGTTCCTAAATATTTAATTTTCTTTGTTGCTATTGCGAAAGGTATTGCATCTTTAATTTGTTTCTCGCCTTGATTGTTATTAGCATATATGAAGGCTATGGATTTGTGTGTATTAATTTTGTATCCTGAGACTTTGCTGAATTCATTTATCAATTCCAGTAATCTCTTGGTTGAATCTTTGGGGTTTTCTATGTATAATATCATATCGTCTGCGAATACTGAAAGTTTGACCTCTTCTGCCCCCATTTGGACGCTCCTAATTCCTCCGTCTTGTCTAATTGCTGTGGCCAGGACTTCCAGCACTATGTTGAAAAGAAGTGGAGATAGTGGGCACCCTTGTCTGGTGCCAGTTTTAAGGGGGAATGCTTTCAATTTTTCCCCATTCAGTATGATATTGGCTGTGGGTTTATCGTATATGGCTTTAATAGTTTCTAGGAATGAGCCATCTATGCCTATATTGTTAAGAGTTCTTATCATAAAAGGATGCTGGATTTTGTCAAAAGCCTTTTCTGCATCTATTGAAAGGATCATATAATCTTTGTTCTTGCTTTTATTTATATGGTGAATTACATTTATAGATTTGTGTATGTTGAACCATCCCTGCATCTCGGGAATAAAGCCCACATGATCGTGATGGATTATTTTTTTGATGTACATTTGAATTCGGTTTGCAAGGATTTTATTGAGAATTTTTGCATCTATATTCATAAGGGATATTGGTCTGTAGTTTTCTTTTTTTGTTATGTCCTTTCCTGGCTTTGGTATCAAGGTGATATTGGCTTTGTAGAATGATTTTGGGAGGATTCCATCCTTCTGCATATTTTCAAATAATTTCTGCAGTATAAGCACCAGTTCTTCTTTGTAGGCTTGGTAGAATTCAGGTGTGAACCCATCTGGTCCGGGACTTTTTTTTGTGGGTAGATTTTTTATTACTGCTTCGATTTCGGTGCTTGATATTGGTCTGTTTAGAAATTCTGTTTCTTGCTGGTTGAGCCTAGGGAGGTAGTGTGTTTCTAAGAATTTGTCCATTTCCTCCACGTTTTCGTGTTTGTGGGCATAGAGATTTTTGTAGTATTCAAAGATGATGTTTTGTATTTCCACGGTATCAGTTGTGACTTCTCCTTTTTCATTTCTAATTGAGTTTATTAGAGTCCTTTCCTTTCTGCTTCTGGTCAACCTGGCAAGTGGCCTGTCTATTTTGTTTAATTTTTCGAAGAACCAACTTTTCGTTTCATTGATCTTCTGTATTGTTCTTTTGTTCGCGATTTCATTTAATTCTGCTCTGATTTTGGTTATTTCTTTTCTTCTGCTGGCTTTAGGATTGCTTTGCTCTTCTTTTTCCATTTCCTTAAGATGATTCGTTAGTTTACTGATATGTGACTTTTCTGTCTTTTGGATGTGGGAATTTAAGGCGATAAGTTTTCCTCTCAGGACTGCTTTTGCTGTATCCCACAGATTTTGATAACTTGTGTCCCCATTATTGTTTAGTTCAAAGAATCTTTTGATTTCAATTTGAATCTCCTCCTTGACCCAATAATCTTTCAGCAATAGATTGTTTAGTTTCCACACTTTTGGAGGACGATGTGAGTTTCTGTTGGAATTGATTTCTAATTTTATTCCACTGTGGTCTGAAAAGATACATGGTATGATTTATATTTTTTTGAATTTGTTTAGATCTGTTTTGCTGCCTAGGATGTGGTCTATTTTAGAGAAAGTTCCATGCACTGATGAGAAGAATGTATATACAGTGTTATTTGGGTGGAGTGTTCTGTAGATATCTGTTAGGCCCAAATGTTCTAGAGTCCTGTTTAGGTCTTTTATTTCTCTATTTGTTTTTTGTATGGAGGATCTGTCCAGTTCTGTCAGTGGAGTGTTGAAGTCCCCTGCTATTATGGCATTGCTGCTCATTATGTTGTCTAGATCTAGCAGTATTTGCTTTATATACCTGGGCACTCCTGTGTTGGGTGCATAAATGTTTAGGACTGTTAAATCCTCTTCTGAGATTTTTCCCTTCACCACTATATAGTGTCCATTTTTGTCCTTCTTTACTTTTATTGCTTTAAAGTTTATGTCATCTGAAATGAGGATGGCTACTCCGGATTTCTTTTGGTTTCCATTAGCCTGGAAAATTGTATTCCATCCTTTCACCTTGAGTCTGAATGCGTTTTTGTGTGTAAGGTGTGTTTCCTGAAGACAACAGATACTTGGTTTGTATTTTTTAATCCATTCAGCCAGCCTATGTCTCTTCAATGGGCAGTTCAAGCCATTTACATTTATTGAGAGAATTGATATTTGGGGTAAATTTGTGATTATTCTGTTGGGTGGTATCTTTTGTTTTACCTCTTGTGTCATTGTGGAATCTGGTTTCTGGGGTTTTAGCTTTTGCGTAGTTTTACATAGGTGGGTGTCTGTTGCTCTGTTTAGTATATGATGCAGGTCTAAGCATTTCTTACAAGGCCGGTCTGGATTTCGCAAATTCTATCAGTGATTGGTTATCTGGAAACGTCTTTATTTCTCCCTCATATAAGAAGCTTAGTTTGGCAGGATACAGAATTCTGGGTTGACCTTTGTTTTGTTTTAGGAGACTGATGATGGCTCCCCATTCCCTTCTGGCTTGTAAGGTTTCAGCTGAGAAATCTGCAGTTAATCTGATCAATTTCCCTTTGTAGGTTACGTGTTCTTTTCGTCTTACAGCTCTGAGGAGTGCCTCTTTTGGGTTTACTTTGGTCAGTCTAATAATTATGTGGCATGGTGAATGCCTTTTCTCATTGACTCTCCCAGGAGTCCTGTGTGCTTCTTGTACTTGGATATCGAGATTTCTGGCTAAGCCATGGAAATTTTCCTCTATTCCTTCAAATAAATTTTCCAGCCCATGCAAATTTTCCTCCTCTCCCTCGGGGATACCTATGATCCTTATGTTTGGCCTCTTTACATAATCCCACATTTCTTGTATGCTTTTTTCCTGCCTCTTGTTTTTGTGTTCTTTCTCTTCAGCTGATTTATTTAGCACATAGGAGCTGTCTTCTAGCTCTGAAATTCTTTCCTCTGCATGGTCCAGCCTATTCTTAAGGCTTTCCACTGTGTTTTGTAGATCCTTGAATGCTTCTTTCATTTCTAGGATTTCTATTTGATTTTTCCGTAATATTTCTATTTCGTTGGAGAATTTTTCATTCATTTCTTGCATTTTTCTTGTGGTTTCTTTGTGCTGGGATTCAATTTTCTCTTGAATTTCATTAAGCTTTCTTATAATCCATAAACGAAATTCCTCTTCTGTCATTCTACCCATTTCATTTGGGTTGTTATCCATTGCTGAGGAACTGATAATTTCTTTTGGGGGTGACTTTTCGCTCTGATTTTTCATGTTCCCTGAGTTCTTTTGCTGGTTTTTTCTCATCTGGCCTCTTGGTCGAGAGCTGGGGGTGTTAGAGCTAGTTTATGGCCCTGTCTCCAGGTTCACAATTATTGTTCCTTGGCAAAGCCAGGGAGAGAAGTAGTGGCCTGTATTGCCTTAGGTGTATATTTAGCAAGTTTGGTGGATCTTGAGTTAACTCTGACCTGTGGTCTTCTCCTCTTCCCAGTGGAGTGCGGTGAGAATGACCTCCCAGCTTGGGCTCTGAGCTAATGAATTGTACTTGAGGATATGAGTCCTCCGCTCCCTATTAGCTAGGTATTCTGTTATGTCTGTGGCAGACTCTGATTCCCCAGTTGGGGTATGGGAAAGCCCCATGCTTTGGGAGGGGCCTTGTAGCTCCTAGGGGTTACTTTGACCCTGCTCCTCCTGAGGTGCAGGTAAAAACAAAATTTCTTTTGGCTGCAGTGTGAGAGCTGAGTTGGGAAAATTCTACACAGCTCAGAGGTTGCTCATCTAGCCACGTGTGTCTGCCCTTCTGATGTGCGTCTCCGCGTGATACTGGTTGATAGGGAGATCTCCAATTGTGCACCCCTTTTCCACCACTAGACCCCAAGGCGAGGCAGGTGGCCGTCTCTATCCCCAGCAGTCTCCACCGGGGGGATGTTCCCACGGGGAGGGGGGAGTAGTGGCCGCTGGAAGCGCTCTTGGGTGGCGCGAAATTCCCTATTGAAGTGGGCAGGATTATGGGGAGCTGCTCTGGTTCAGCCTGTGGCTCTTGAGGTATTTGGTTGTCATGGGAACCAGCAGTTGTACCAAATGAGTCACTATAGCCAGTAACCTTCAAAATGAGCGATCTCTGGGGTACAGGAGGGCTGGGACCTGAAGGGGCGGGCACTAGGACCAGCACGTAGCAGACTCGTGGGAGGCCAGAGCCGGGGTAGCAGAACCAGATGGACGAGCTGCAAACTGTTTCCAATACCCAAAGGTCCCGCCGCTACAGTTCTGGGATCTGGTCCCACCTGGAACCCACGGATGCAGCTGACCCTGGCCACCAAAGGCAAAGCCTGTCTTGCCCCAGCAGAAGAGCCCCGGGCCAGGCCGGGGCGGAGCTAGAGACGCGGCTCACAGCTCCGGGCGGGCGGCTGTAAAGATGGCGGCCGCCGCCAGCCTGGCGCACAGCCGGGCTCCGATCACGCCAGGAGCGCAGTTTTTCTCCGCCAGCCACAGCGGCAGTTGCTAGCAGCCTCTAAGGGCGTGTCCCGCTGCCCGTTAAACTCCTGAGCCCAGTTCCGCTGACTTCTAGTGGCGCAGTGCCGGCCTGCGGGTTCCCGTGCACTGTCCCGGGAAGCTGAATCTCCGCCCAGCGTGATCCCCAGCCCTGCGGGGTCTCTGTATACTGCAGCTGAGGGTTGTGTTTGGCTTTCGTGACTACTCCAACTCCACAGCGTCTGTTGTATTGTGCAACCGCCCTGCCCCAACTCTGGGATTGTCCCTGACTGAGTGGATGGGGAGGCGCGTAACCGCTTGGGGGGCAGGTCGTGCTGCGCCGACCTGGCGAGCGCGGCCTTCCCGAGCTCTGGGCTCTATTGTGCTCCGTGCGCCCTCCGATCTTTGTGAAAATTTTGTACCTGTTTTCTTGGGCTGGGCGTTCGGCATTGTTTCTCTGTAATTTGCAATGCTGTTTTCGGAGTGAGCGGTCCGTGCTCGCAGGCAGCCGCTGGCGTTCTTCACCTCCTTCCCTGGGAGCGGTGTGGTGGTAGGACGCTATCAGATCGCCATTTTTCCCCTTAACCCAACCTATTCTTAATGCTTTCCACTGTGTTTTACAGTTCCTTGAATGCCTCTTTCATTTCCAGTATTTCTGTTTGATTTTTCCATAATACTTCAATTTCTTTAGAGAATTTTTCATTCATTTCTTGCATTGTTCTTGTGGTTTCTTTGTGTTGGGTTTCTATTTTCTCTGAATTTCACTGAGCTTTCTTACAATCCATAATTGATATTCGTCCTATCATTTTACCCATTTCATTTAAGTTGGTATCCATTGCTGAGGAGCTAATGATTTCTTCTGGGAGTGACTTTTTGCTCTTATTTTTAATGGTTCCTGAGTTCTTTTGCTGATTCTTTCTCATGGCCTCTTGGTCAAAAGCTAGATGTGCTAGGGCTGGTTTATGGCCCTGTCTCCAAGTCCCCAAGGATCGTTCCCTGACAGTGCCAGAGAGAGGAGTGCTGGTCCTGTATTGCCTTAGGTGTGTTTTAGCAAGTTTGATAAACCTCTTGGGTTACCTCTGACCTGTTTTCTTCAGCTCTTCCCAGTGGAGTGTAGTGAGTTTGGTCCCCCAACTTAAGCTCCAAGCTGGTTGATCGTACCTGTGGGTATGAATCCACTGCTCCCTAATAGCTTGAGATGGACAGCAATATGTTTAGCTATGGGTTTGTTCATGCTGTCATTGATCGTAGTTTGCATGGAGGAGCCAGTTACCTGGGTAATCTGTTGTGCCCGTGGTAGCCTCTGGCCCCCCTGGTGGGGTATATGAATGCCTCAAGCTTTGGGAAGGGCCTTGTAGCTCCCAGGGGTTGCTTGGACCCTGCTCCCCATGAGGTGGGGGGAGGACCAAGATACCTCACAGCTGGAGTGTGAGAGCCTGGGTGTGTGAGCTTCTATCGAGTTCAGAGGTTGCTTGTCTGGCTACTAGGGGGAGCCACTGATATGGAGTTCAGGGCTATCTCTCCGAGCTTGGAGGGCTGTTCCTGATGGGAGGGACCAACTAGTATGATTGCTGAGATCTCTAGCCAGGTATTTCCTTCCCTGTCCACAACTTCGGGTATTTTCCCCTCCAATCAGACAACTTGTGTTTCCTATCCACCCAAGACAGGCTCTCGAGCTTCCCCATAGTTCATGGGTCGGGCCTGCTGGCCTGCATTCCCACGTGTCACTGGCAGATAGGGGGATCTCCAATTGTGCACCCCTTTTCTGCCACCAGATCCCAAGATGAGGTAGGTAGGCCTTTCCAACCCAAGAAGTCTCTGCCAGGAGGATGCTCCCACCAGGAGAATAGTGGCAGCTCAAGGAATTCTTGGATCAAGCTGAGCTCCCTTTGAACATCAGTGGGGTGAGGGCAGCTCCTCTGATTTAGCCTGTGGCATCTGAGGCATTTGGTTGCCATGGAAGCCAGTATTTATGCAAATTGAGTCACTATAGCACAGTAAACTTCAATACAGCTGTTCTCCAGGGGAGCTGAAGATGGAGACCTGGAGAAGGGGCACTAGGGCCAAGCACACAGGGTACAGCTAGAGCCGGGTAGGCAGGACCAGATGAACAGGCTGAAAACTGTTTCCAGTACACCAGGGTTCTGCAGGTACAGATAAGCTTGGCAGAGACCGTGGCTCTCCTCATCCAACCTGGAGCCTGTAGAGGCAGCTGTTGTGGTGGCCTCCTAGGGTGTAGCCCATCACACCCAGGCAGGAGAGTCCCTGGGCTGGAGGTGGGGAACTAGAGACCTAGCTTTGTGTCAGCACCAGGCAGGGGACCTTAAAAGTGGCTACTGGGCACCAATCGGACCTGTAGAGCAGGTGAACACAAGGGTCCCACAGGTACAGGTCCCCTGTGCAGAAATGGTGCTCTCCTTGACCTCCCTGCATCCCACAGGGGCAACTTCCAGCAGCCTTGAAGGACATAGACCACTACTCTCTGTTCAATTCCTGTGCTCTGGTCCCACTGACTTCCAGGGGCGAGGTGCGCATCTCCAAATTCCAGCATACTGTCCCAGGAAGCTGTATCTCAGCCCAGTCCCTCCCCAGCCCAGTGCAGGCCTGGTACAGTGCACCTGAGAGTTCAGCATGGCTCCCACTCTTGTTTTCTCGCCACAGAGCCTGTTGTCTCATGCAACAACTTTGCACTGACTCCGGGCTTGTCCCTGTCTGAGTGGATAAGAGGTCTGCGGGGATGGTGAGCATTTGCCTGTAGGTCAGATCGCATTGCGCTGACCTGGCGAGTGCATCCCTCCCGCACTCTGTTCTCTATTGTATTCCCTGTGCTTTCTGATCTTTGTGAATGTGTCTCGCCATCACCTTTTCTCTTGCGCTGAGTGTCCCACACTGCTTCTCTGCAAATTCACAATGCTGTTTTTGGAGTGAGCAATCAGCGCGTAGGTAGCCGCCTGCGCTCTTCACCTTCTTCCCTGGGAGTGGTGAGGTAGGAGGCCTCTACCAGACCACCATTTTTTCTCCATCTCATTGTTGAATAAATTATGGCACACTGTATTTACACAAGACTACTCATTATATTAAAAGAATAAAAGTAGATGAATCTACTGACATGAAAGGATGTCATGAAATATGGTTCACTAAAAAATGATTGCAGAATAATACGGTACCATATCATGGCAGGAAGTGGTAGGTTACCCACACATAAAAGTATTTCTACACATATTTGTATGCTGAAATAAAAAGTTCTGGGTATAACTATTAGTAATAATCACCCCTAGAAAATAAGAATAGAGGATGACTTTCATGTGGTCTTTTTATTTCCCCCTATATAAATGTCTGTATTATTTCGTTTGGTCCTTTGAGAAATATGTACTACATCATTAGTTGGGTTTACTTTTTCAAAAAATTTTAAGAAAGTGAAATATTTCAGGATGAACTAATGAAATCACAAACTACATCAACAGTGAATTAAGGTCACAAACCATTAAAAATGCAGAAGCAACACATAAGCATTATCAAAGTATCCAACTGCCCCCACCTGGACCTTGAATTATCAAACAATTTCTTCCCTGCCCTAAGAAACAAACTTCACTTAAACCTCCCTAAAGAGGAGTGGCATCAGCAGAATATCCCAAAAGTCTGTCCCTCCATAAAAGCAACAGAAGACCTGGCAAAAACTGTCAGGAATTAACTTTTTCAGAACTCTGGAAACTAACCAAAAGCCTGCTGCAAACAGGGGAGCACTTAATTTAAGAAAACCAGATAAATCTCAGTAGAAACAGTGAGCTTTGTGGTATTTTACCCTCATTGCACCCCCCCACTGCTCATCTCAGCAATGGGCACTGAAGAACACAGCTCACATTCCAAGTACAGGTAGCAGTAACAGAGGAAGCAAAATAGTCCTTATTCACAAAGAATTGTAGTTGCTTGTTTTGACCTATCTAGTGGCTACCTGGAGGATCAACTCAAAGGGCTTGCTTTATCTCTCTTAATTCAGAACTCTCACAATGCTGAAACAATTACCCCAGGGCATTTGTAGAAAACATGTATAGGCAAATGTATTAATCCTTGCTGCATGGGACAATGAATAAGAGATGGGGCAAACAACAGATTAACCAAAAGCTTGGGCTAGGACATAATGCTTTGGGGAAAACGAACATTGAAAATTTCTGACATTTTCTGGGAATTAGAATGCCACATGCATGCCCAGGGCTGTGTGCACACAAAGGAAGGACCAGAGAAAGGTTCTATGATCTCACCTCCAGTTGACTTTCATGGTCTGCACAAGAAAGAAGAGAAAACTGAGACACAGCTGTAAACCACCTGGTTGAGTTTCAAGGCATTCTCCATCAGAAACCATGAAGGCCATAAGGCAGTGGGATAAAATATTCAAAGTGCTGAAAGAAGAAAACTGTCAACCAAGAATACTAATTCTGACAAAACTACTCTTCAAAAAACGACATAGAAATCTTTCCACAAGGCCAGGCATGGTGGCTCATGCCCGTAATCCTAGCACTTTGGGAGGCTGAGGCAGGAGGATCACTTGAGGCCAGGAGTTCAAGACCAGCCTAGGCAACAGAGTGAGACCCCATCTCTACAGAAAAATAGAAAAATTAGCTGGGTCTGGTGGCACATGCCTGTAGTCCCAGCTACTCAGGAGGCTGAGGTAGGAAGACTGTTTGATCCCAGGACTTTGAGGTTGCAGTGAGCTATGACGACGCCACTGAACTTCTAGCCCAGGTAACAGAGCAAGACCCTGTCTCTAAAAAGAAAAAGAAAAGAAATCTCTCAACAAAGGAAAGTCCAAGGCAAGAAACCTTCACTGGTGAATTCTACCAAACATCTAAAGAATAAATACCAATCCTTTTCAAACTTTTGCAAAAAATAAAAAAGGAAGGAACCCTTCCTAATTGTTTTGAGGCATTACCCTAATACCAAAGCCAAAGACAACAGAAGAAAACTATAGACCAATATTCCGTATAAACACAGATGCAAAAATCCTCAATAAAATACTAGCAAATCAAATTCACCATAATAGTGAAAAGATTATACACTATGACAACTAGGACTCATCCTGGGAATAAAAGGTAATGAAAGGTGGTTCAACATAAGAAAAACAATCAACGTAATATGTCACATTAATAAAGAATTTTTTTAAATGGTCATCTCAATTGATGCAGAAAAAGCATTTGACGAAAATCTAATAACTTTTCATGATAAAAACACTCAGCAAACTAAGAATACAAGGGAACTTCCTCAACACAATATAAAGTGTTTATAAAAAACATACAAGTAACATCATATTAAATGGTAAGACTGAAAGCTTTCTTCCCAAGATAAGGAACAAGACAAGGATGTCTGCTTTTACCATTCTATTCAACATTGTGGTAGAAATTCCAGCCAATAAATTTGGCAAGAAAAATAAATAAAAGACATTTGGACTATAAAGGAAGGGGTAAAATTATTACTACTCACAGATTATATGATCTTATACACAGAAAACCCTAAAGAAAACACACACACACTTAGAATGAATAAACGAGTTCAACAAAGTTGCAAGATATAAGGTAATTACACAAAAATTAGTTTCATATCTATACACTTGCAATGAACAATCTAAAAATGATATTAAGAAAACAATTCCACTTACAATAGCAACAAAAAAAATAAAATATTTAGGAATAAATTTAATAAGTGCAAAATGTGTACACTAAAATCTACAAAATATTGTTGGAAGAAATTAAAGAAGCAAAATAAATGGAAAGACACCCCATGTTTATGGATTGGAAAATGTAGTACTTTTAAGATGGTAATACTCCCCAAATATATCTATAGATTGTATACAATACTTATAAAAATCCCAGCTGTCTATTTTGAAGAAACGAATAAGCTAATCCTAAAATTCATACAGAATTCCAAGGGACCCTGGATAGCCAAAACAATCTTGAAAATGAAGAACAAAGTTAGAAGACTCACACTTCCCAATTTCAAAACTTACTACTAAGGTACAGTAATCAAAACAGTGTCATACTGGCTTAAGGATAGACATATAGATCAAGGCACTAAAATTTAGGGTAAAAATAAACCCATACATCTATGATCAGTTGATTTTTGATAAGGGTATTAACACCAATCAATGGGGAAAGAATAGTCTCTTCCACAAATGGGTATGTATATACAAAACAATGAATTTGGACTAATACTTCAAACAACATACAAAAGTTAATTCAAAATGGTTCAAAGAGGTAAAATTATAAAATAAAAACAGAGGTATAAATCTTCATGATCTTGGATTAGACAAAAGTTTCTTAAATATGACACCAAAAACAAAAGAAACAAAAGAAGAAATAGATAAATCAGACTTCATCAGAATTTTAAACTTCTGTGTTTCAAGAGATATTATCAAGAAAGTAATAAGGCAACATATAGAATGGGAGAAAATATTTGCAAATCACATATCATATAAGGGCCTAATTTCCAAAATATGTAACAAAAAACAAAAACAAAAAAATTCCCATAATTCAAAAACGAAAAGATATATAGCTCAATTTTTAAAATGAACATAGGACTTACATAGACATTTGTTCAAAGAAGATACACAAATGGCCAATAATCACATGAAAAGATGCTCAATATCATTAGTCATTAGGGAAATGAAAATCAATACCATAAGATATCACTGCACACCCACCAGAATGGCTGTAACAACTAAAAAAAAAAGTGTTAGCAAGGATGGGGAGAAATTGGAACATCATACAAGTTGTGCAACCACTGTGTAAAACAGAGTTTGGCAGTTTGTCAAAAAGGTAAACACTGAGGTACCACATGACCCAGCAATTATATCCGTAGGTATATACCCAAGAGAACTGAGAATACATTCATAGAAAAAAATTGTATATGAATGAATATTCACAGGCATTATTCTTAATAGCCAAAAAGTGGAAACAACCCAAATGTACACCAACTGCTGAATAAACAAAGTGTCATATATCCATATAAAAAATATTATTCAGGCATAACAGGGAATGAAATACTGATACATGCTATAACATGGATGAACCTTGAAAATATTATGCTAACTGAAAGAAGCCAGACAGAAAATGCCACATATTTTACGATTCTGTTTATATAAAATGTCCAGAATCATAGAGACAGAATTTCTTTTTTGAAGTTTTGAAAATGTTCTGGAATTAGATAGTGGTGATGACTGGACAATACTGTGAATATAATAAAAACCGCTGAATTTTACGTTTAAAAAGGTTAAAATGGTGAATTTTGTGTTATGTGAATTTTAGCTCAATTGAAACAAACAAGCTTGCTAAAGTATTCAGAACTCTTTACCTAGCAATACTGATTCAAGTATCATTGCCTTCCCTCACTCAAAAAAATTAAATAACCACAAAAACAAAACTCTGGGTCACCCATCCCTCTTAGTTAGCATATCAGGTAAATCAAATATATAGTTGCACATTAAGACAGCCACCATCTTGTCCAAACAACTTTCAAACATTTAATAGCAACATGTGACTCTACCTAAATTTGCCCTTCAATCCACAATTCTGGATCACATTTTGCCAAAAAAGTCAAAGGACTGGAATGAACGGACCAGAAAATAAATATGCATTGAATAAAAGATTCTTTACACCAAACAGGCAAAATAGGAGAGATCAAGAGATAGGACGATAAACAAATATGACCCAATTCATAAATTTGGATTTAATCATCCTTACTGTTTCCTTTTGCTTTTCCAACATTTGGGCCATTTTTAAAATCTTTTTCTTTTCTCATTTTCCTTTTTCTTTTATGAGGGTTTAAAAACGGTCAGCTGGTTCTCTCTACCATGTTCTCAAATTCCCGTTCAAATTCCTGATCTAAAAAAAGCTATTTTATTAGTAGTGACACAAAGTAAAGAAAATAGACATTTGGAACACCTCCTACAAAATGAAAACGTACAATTAAGCTAGGTACTCTATCTTCAGTCAGATACTCCGTGTTATTTAGGAGGTCCTGTGGTGTAGCAAGAGCCATGCTCTTATAACTATAGCAATAATCATTTACAAGGCAAAAATTATAGATGAGATTCTTTTCAGAAGCAGGTCTTTACTATTTCATAATAAATTCAGCTACTGTATACAGTACTCTTTCAAGCCATTATATGTCACATAAAATGTTTCCCAAATGTATAACATACACTTGAATAAAAACTTAAACATATGCAAATTCAAAACAATTAATTTATTCTACATCTTAATAATGCCCAAGGGTAGGGAGTAATTCTCTTCTTCAGATTTATTTTAATTTAATATAAAAGGAAATAGCTCACTTTGTACAAAAGTCAGAATTTAACACAAAAAAAGCTAATCATATCACACATGCATGGTATGATTTTGTGGTTTATTTTTCATCTGTAACCAACCACAAATAAATGCTCATTTTATTATACTTCTGTTAAATGCTCCAGTAGTATTTAAACTAAAATAAATAAATTTTAAATGATTTGGCAACAGATGGTAACTTATGAACTGTATCTATTAGTGTAACAATATCAATGAAGATGGTTTTCTCTCTTTTGCTTTTGTCAATTTTGAAATATTTCTAACAGGTTAACAGGTATAAAAAATAACAAATACCCAATGTATCTATTACCTAATTCCTCAAGCAATAACATTAATCCATATTTGCTTCAAAAATTTTTTAAAAGATCAATAGCTTTTATAACTTGATTTAAACTATTTGAGGGACTCATTAAAATGTCAATGAAAATGCACAATAAAAAGTATAATTTTCCTTGCAATTTATACCACTACACATTTATTAAACGTTATTTCAAATAAAACGACTCGATATAAATTCATATTAAAAATATCTAACAACTCTGGACTTACTAATTTTTTTTGAAATATCACTAAACTTCCACTTTAACAGTCAGGTTGTTGAATATAAAATAATTTATTTAACAAAAGCCTATTTCTCATATCCAGAAGTCGTAGCCTGAACATATGTTCATTTTACAGAATAGGTTTAAAAACTATCAATTCAAACATTACTCTCCAGGGAAAAATAAATCCTAGTGTAACTAGTGGGATAAACAACTCATTAAAACTCAACTTGGACAAACTCCAGAATAAATTGAAGGAAATAGAAACAAGTAGGTCTTGATTGTATAGTAGCAAAGACTGAAAATGAATATGCCCTAATTAACAAAAACTTTAAAAGACTTTGCTTGTATCATTTGCTGACAAATTATAATACAGAACTTATAAAATTCCTGGACCAAACTGGCATTTCTACCAAGAAAATTCGTTCTTCTAAATTTTAAATAGAAAACATGGAAGTGTGGTTCTTACTACTCAATGCAAAGAAATTAACTTAAACAATCCATTCAAGTTCATAGGAATACCATTAAATTTTTGCCATATGTACATTTGAGGAACAGCCATCCATTCGTTTAAAATCAACACATCACAAAGCAACTGAAAGAATATTCTCAGCAACAGCTGGATCTAAAGATTTATATAGAGTCCCTGAATGCAAAGTTTGAACCTACAAATTGGTTCCAAAAATGTATTTTTGTTATTACTCATATCCTGTACAGTAAAATAAGATTAGTTCACTTTTTCCAAAATAAAATGAGTACAAATCTTCACTAACTCAACTTAGAAATGAAAACAGTTTAAAAAGCTAAGAAATGTATATTTCTTTCTACAATGACAACTTACACATCAATACTCAATGAAAAGAAAAAAGTTTTAAGAGTTTTAAAAATTAAACAATAGGTAAAATAAATAGTTAAAGCTACTTGTTACTCCCACTGCACTCCCTATAGATAACCAAATTTTAGGAATTTAGCATACATACCTAAAGACCTCTGTATATTGATTTTACACATTCAAAAATATAATTTTAATGGGAGTACATATGTATGTATATGTCTACAGCCTGCTTTTGTGACTAAACAATGTATCTTGGAGATCATTGAGATCTTTCTACATGAATACAAATGCTTATGTAATCTTTTTAACACAAGCATGATATTACACTGAATTTTCACATTCATCAGCAGTGTACCAAAGTATCTCTTTTTCAACATCCTCACCAGTATTAGCCATTATATTCTTCATAACAATGATTTTAGCATTTGCAAACAAAAAATAAATTATGTCTTGTTATGTTGATATATGAAAATATTTACCATTTCAAATTTCTGAAATACTATCATTTGAATTTAAATGTTAGATAAAAGATGGAAAGAGAAAATAAGAAGTGAAAGTTGCCTATCACTAAATTAAAATGTAATGAATGTCTTAATTGTAATTCACAAAATCCAAAATCTTACAATGCTCTAAGTCAACAAAAATGAATTCTTTTAAAACTACAAAGAGATACTATTTTCACACCCACTGGAATGAATATAATCAAAAGGACAGACAATAGAGAATGTTGGCAAGGCTGTGGTAAAACAAGGAACCTCATACGTTGTTGGAAGGAATGTAAGATGGTGCCACTTTGGAAAACAGTTTGGCAGTTTCTTAAAAAGTTAAACATAAATTTACTATATAAATAACCCAACAATTCCACTCTAGGTGTCTACCCAAGAGAAACGAAACCAAAAGTTCATAAAAAAATCTGTACATAAATGTTCATGACAGCATTATTGATAATAGCCACTAAAGTATAAACAACCCATATGTCCATCAACTGGTGAATGGATAAAGAAAAAATGGTCTGTCCATACCATGGAATACAATTAATATTTAGCAATAAAAAGAAATTAAAAATACTGATACACGTTAGAACATGGATGAACCTTAAAAGAAAAGATCACATACTATAGATTCCAGTGATGGAAAATATCTAGAAAAGGCACATCTATAGATATAGGAAGTAAATCTGTGGGTGGGTTGGAAACAAGCATTAACTGTAACAAAGAAGATCTAATTGGGGTAATGGGATAATGGTGATGAATGCCCAAGTTCATAAATTAACTAAGAATTATTGAACTGTATGCTTAAAACAGATGGATTTTATGGTATGTAAATTATACCTCAAAGTTGTTTTTAAAAAATGAATACTTATAAATTTATTTAAGAATTATATTAGCTACATCAATGGTAGACTGTCATGAAAAATACATACATTAGTTACTAAAATTTTTAATACTCTGAAACACTATGATCCAAAAGGAAGAACACCCAATTGAAGTCCACATTTATTAGGCAAGTACTAAGCATTATATGCTATCAGATGCTATACAATACTATAGTTAAAAAGCCACACTGTGCTCATTGAGAGCTTAACATCTAACATATGCAAAGATATACATTCGTATTGTTCATTCAAACATTTCTTGTGAAGAAACCAAATGCAAAATACTGGGCTGCATATCTCCCCAATTCCATCTGAGCATTTCCACTTTGGCCTTTTTACATATTTTGCCCTGGAGTAAAACTCCATTTAAAGAAAGAATTCTTAAACAAACAAAAAACCCTACTAACCTATATGAATTTCAATATATCATCAACAAGGAAAGTCTATTAATGTTAGAAACCCCAGTGCTTAGAAGGAGCAGCAGTGGAGCACAATGGTGCTACCTAGTGTCTACTCTAAATTCAGCAAAGTACTGACACTAAACAAGAAGAAAATGGCTACAATACAAACAAAAAGGTGTAGATGTGACATACATCTCTATATTACAACCCACGAGTTTATTCTGATACCTCCAACTCCAATACAATACAAAGGTACATTATAATTAGTCTTCCTCTTTAACATATTTGTAACTCCTTTTCCACAGGTGAGTTACCTTTATCCTAAATAAGTCTAATTTAGTCTAGCCTAGAAAACACAGAAAGTACCTTAAGAATGGCTAACTCATCACTAATTGCTAACTCATTCCACTGCAAAAAAGCAAACTAGATTTTAATTTTGTTTAAAATCCTTTTTTCTTTAGGCAAAATTTACAAAGAGTAAAATGTAAAACTCTTAACTGTATAATTTGATGAGTTTTTGACAAATACCTGTGTTATAACCTACACGCCATCAAAATATAGAAATTGCCATCTCCCCAGAAAATTCCCAATCAATCCTTCCTCCTCCATCCTCCCAGAGGCAATCATTTCATAGATTTTTTTCACCATAGATTAGTTTTGTCTGTTCTAGAAATTCATATAAATAGAATCACACAGTATGTTTCTTTTGTGTCTAGCTTCTTTCACTCAGGAGACACAACTGTGTATATCAGTTCATTATTTTTTATTGATGAGTAGTATGAATTGATTCTGTTGAATGAATATACCACAATTTGTTTATCTAATCTCCAGAGTTATTTCCAGTGTTGGATTATTCTGAATAAAGCTATTATGATCGTTCTGAATGTGGTTTTAATATGCATTTCCATTATGACTAGATGTTAAGTTTTTTTTCATGTGTTTAGTGTATCTTCCTTTGTGAAATGTCTGTTCAAGTCTTTTGTCCATTTTTTAATTGGTTGTTCTTTTTTTTATGAAGCTGTAGGAGTTCTTCATATATTCTGGATACAAGAATTTTGTCAGATATATGTTTTGTGAATATTTTCACCCAGTCTGTTGCTTATTTATTTTAACTGTTTTCCAGAAGTCTGTAAATTTATTTTTATAATTGATTATATCTACTATTAATATATTAATACCTGTGATTAAAAATACACTCTTCCTTTTTTAGCCTGTCAAATAAAATTTTATACTCTTTGAGAAAACAAGTAACCTATTAATTTTATAATGTTCACTAAAAACAATCAGAAAAATCAAATATGTCATAATAACAGCTAATATGCAGAAAGATCTCATGTGTCAGGCACTGTTCAAAGCAACTTACGTTTGTTAACCCATTTAATCCTCAAAATAATGCTAATGCAGCAATCATGAATTGCCCCCATTTTACAAATTAGGAAACTAAAGCATAGGGAGATAAAGTAATTACCCCAAGGCCACAGGCTAGTAAGTGGTGGAGACTAGATTTGAACGCAAGAAATCTAGTTCTGAGGTCCATAAATTACTACATAAATTACGTGTTACCCATCACCCACATAAAACCATCACAAACAATTTAGCAATAGCTTCTGGACTTTTTATCTAAACAAGCATATTTTTTGTTAACATTAATAATTTTGTATACTCTGTTCTATAACTTTTTGCCATTGAATATATATCATGAAAATCTTTATATACCAATAAATATATTTCTATAACACAATTTTTAATGTCTAGTCTACATATTACTAATGACAATGGGTAATATATAACTTATTCAACCTGTTATTCATTGTTGAATATTTATATTTTTCCATTTTTCACTGTAAATTATCAAATGTGCTAAATATCATTGTAACTAAATTATTTTTCATTCCCTTAATTACAAGTAAGGACAAACTCTTAGAAATGGACATGCTGAGTAAAAAGTTATTCATTTTTAAAGATTTTGACAAATATAGTAAAACTGCCCTGCAGAAAGGTTGTATAAGATTAAATTTCCACCACTGGTGTCACAACCCTTACCATTCTGAATATTATATTCTTTTAACTCTATAATATTACATACAAAAGATGATTAATTCTATATTGTCTAAATTTTTATTTCTCTACTAGTAAGGCTGAAAATTTTTCAGGTTATACTCACTTATATTTCTTTTGTTTGTGAATAGACTATCTCTCCAATTTAATCTCACATCTACCTCCCTTTCCTATGCTGCAGCCATACTTGACTTCTATCTGTTCTTTGTTTGTTTGTTTTTTGAGACAGAGTCTCACTCTGTTGCCCTGGGTAGAGTGCAGTGGTATCATCATAGCTCACTGCAACCTCCAAGTCCTGGGCTCAAGCAATCCTCCTACCTCAGCCTCCTGAGTAGCTGGGACTACAGGAGCATGACACTATGCCTGGCTACTTTTTCTATTTTTAGTAGAGACGGGGTCTCGCTCTTGCTCAGGCTGGTCTGGAACTCCTGAGCTAAAGCAATCCTCCCACCTCAGCCTCCCAGAGAGCTAGGATTACAGGCATGAGCCACCACACCCGGCCTTAACTTCTATCTGTTCTTCAAACAAACCATATACATTTCCACCTCAAGATGCTGCATCTGCTATTCCTAATGCCTACAGTACAATTTCCCCAAATCTTTGCATGGCTACCATAGCCTGGTCATGCACTTCCCAGTCAAAATCACACCCAATTGAGAGGCCTTCCCTGACCATGTTAAACAAAGAAACTCCCTACACCTACTTATTTCTATACCATTGCCCATAATTTTTCTTATCACTCACCATTATCTGAAATTCATATATTTTCTTTACGAAGTTTTGTCTCTACATCTTCTCCAGAAAATCAGCTCCATGAAAGTAGAGACTGGGTCTGTTTTGTCCACAACTGTATTACCAGCACCCACAATGATGGATCCAATAAATATTTATTAAATGAGTTGTAACTCTCTTAAGGGAAAGGCCTATACACTATACTTGCTCTGTATGAACTAAAAAAAAGTGGTGATAGTACTAGAGAAAACAGAGTACCTTAACTAATAAATAATGGTTAACTGATGTATGGGAGCAAACAAACAAAATACAAGAGGAGCAAGATGTCTCTACATTAATCTCATCGTCTCCTACACAGTTATTTAAAATAAATAATTAATTCACCTACTTAAGAATGTCTAACTGCACAGGAAAAAAAGAACAATGAAATGTTTATGCAATATATTTTATATAACCTTAAATATATTAATAATGTAAAAATATTACCTTGAGAATTCTGATTAGAAAAGGTCTATAAAATTTTACCTTAAATTCAGTAATTAAAGTCATTGATTTTTGCTTTGGCAAAGAGCACTTTTTTATGTAAAATGTAAGCTATAGAAGACAGAACTTGATTGTCAAGAAAGTATACAATCTAAAACCTCATAAATCAGACAACAACAACAAAAAAAACCTCCACTGAAATTGCTAAATAAATAGCCAGCTACATGCCAATAAATATCTACTCATGTCTACCATAGACGCAAGGTATTGAAGACCTATAGAAAAAGAGAAGGTCCTTATGGGGCTTAAAATAAAACCAATAGGAAAGGCTATTACATAGTATCATAAGACAGTGTAAAATCATTTCTATGAAAAGTACACTGAAAAAAAAGAACATTATCTCCTGAAGGCATAGATTAAGAAGTTGTGGCCCAGTCGGTAAAATTACCAACTGGGCCAATATCTGAGGAGTGAGTAACAGTTATTTAGGCCATGAACTAGGGAAACAACATAGTTAAAGACTGGCTAAAAGGAGAGAAATTGAAAAAAGACAAGAAGAGGATGTTTCAGATGAGTCTAAACAGCCAAGCAGGGGCCAGACCATAAGGGTATCAAAGAATATTTTAAAGATTTTAACTTTTACCATATAAGCTGTGAGAAACAAAGTATTTTAGTAAATGAATGGACATAATTAGAACTATTTTCCAAAAACAAGCCAAACAAACCTGGTCACAGATGTATGAGTTAGCCTTAAGAACACATGTCTAAATTCTCAAGGATCAAGAAATAAAAAGAAATAAAAAGCAAAGACCATATATTATCATATTGGCACTCCAAGGCCTACAACACAACAGTTTTCACATAATACGAACCAAAAAATTATTTTTAAAACAAATAAATGACTCACTAGTTAGCTGAAATTTGAAAAATGCTAAGTATTAACAGAGTCTTCTAGGAAACTGGCAATAATTTTTTAAGTTATAAATCATAAAGAATAATACAAAGTTATTATTGAGAACCTGCTAATAGTTACCAGCATGCTATTAATGGCCCCATCACCACCTAATTAAAAGATGTCTAAAGTGACTTTATCTCTTTAGGTCCACCATATCATGTTTCCTAATCCCTCCTTTCCATATCTATAAAATAGAGATAATAATACCTGATCTGTTTATTCCAAAGGTTGGTTGTGAAGTTCAAAAAAAATCCCCGTGTGCAGTGAAACTTAGTTAAGTACAAAATGCTATATAAGGGTATTACAGTGCTACTGTTAGAAATTTTCTTCTGCCACTAAATAGATACTATCTTATCTTTTGAATATGGGAAACTCCAATGATTATTTGTTCCTAAATTTCAAGTTAATATATTAAAAAGAGATTACATCATCAAAACACAGTTAAATTTAAAGGCAGTAATAAAAAAAAACTTAAGCTAAATTTAGTAATTACTGACCAAGACACTTTCCTTTTAATAATATAGTAACAACTTAGAATTCTTTTGAATATACTATTAACTTTCAATCCCCCTCACAAAAATAATGAAACACAGATTTATTAAAATATTCTGTCACTAGAATAGAATGTTGTCACGGGATATTCTCCCACTGTTGTACACAGATAAACCAAATACTGAGAAAAAGCCAATAAAATTCATCTCCCAGAAACAGATATAAGCCACGTAACAATATTCTCCAATATCCAAAAATCAAATTTAAAGGCAATTATCTAAGAATGAGTTATAAATGCTCATTTGGGCACCACAAAACTATTTCACTAAGTTTAAAACTTTAAACAAGGGAATTAGAAATAGATCATATTTGCCTATACAACTTCACACCCAACTGATCATAAAATTGCATGTGGAAAATATCAAATTTTCCAAAATAAAAGTGAAAGGAAATGTTCTGTTTTCATTGGATCAACACCCTCCTGCTTGTTAGCTAACGTCAAATGTTCTTTGCACCCTTAATAAAAAAAATTAAAGGGAAAAATCTAACTGATACAAAGACAGATGCTATTTACCTATAGTTATGCTTTTCATATTATTTTAATTCCGTACACGTAGACACTCTTTTAAAAACTATAAAAGTACATATTTTTCAACTACTCATTTATTTAAACATATTTAAATCAGAACCAAAACATGACGAAAAACAAAAATTGGTAGGACAAAGGTTGATCAGTCTTTCCAGGAAATTTTTTTCAAACAGTAATGCATTAATATTCTAAATAATCACTATACTTCATTAGTAAAATTAAAAGCATTAGTTATACAAACGAATATTTATAATCTCATAACTGAATATTTTTACCTACAATGTGGCAAAGTGTTGAAAGTAACCAATCTAAGTCTCAAACCAGCATAAGCAGTGACTTTAAAAGTTAGTACTAAGATATTTGAAGTACCATCCCGCATAGATCAAAAAAAAATAACAAATTTTTAAAAATTTAAAAATTTTTTAAAAGTACTAAGAACGAGACAAAACATCTGAGGAAAACATGTTTGAAATTAATTACGTTATTTACTAAATTTAAGATTCTGGACTATTATTCATATAATGATTAGTTTCAAGACATTATTTCTATAAAATTTTAAAACATTAAGTGTTAACTAAAAATCACTTAATCAAGACAAATTCCCAAAAAAATCCATGACATATTCTGGGGAAAAACATCCTAAACCAAAATAAAGCCTAGATTCATTTCTATTCCCAACTCTGCCCCAAAAAATATGTATATATAAAAAACAAACTATTCTTTCTGCTATGAACAAATTTGTATTTCAGATATCAACTAAAATTTAGGTTAAAATTTTCACTTTTATACAAGTTCAAGACTATGAATAAATTCAATAAATATTATAAAATAAAATACATAGAACAGTAGTAAAATAAGCTTTTAAAAATTTTAATTTTATTTAAGAATTTGACTACTATGGTTGTTGTCACAATATATATTAGAATCCCACAATATCTTACACATCAAAATTATGTTCTAATTTCCTAGTTTTATTACTCTTTCAAAACTACCTTTTAAAAAAATCATCTGAGCAAAAGATGCTGAATGAAATGAAAGTATATAAGTGTGTATAAAATCTAATTACAAAATCCTTTATTATGCAACTGAAAATGCTACGTGCCTCAGTTTCTGGCAACCCTGTGGGCTAGAGAAATTTCAGAAGCCCCAGTGAAGAGAATCAGTTGCTTGCTGGGTTTGGGTAAAAGATGGAGAGCAAAGCTAGGGGCAATGGACTGCATGCTAAGCAGCAGCCAGCCAGTCATCCATTGACATTACCAGCCATACACTACAACCTGGAAAATCAAGGAAGGCATCACCCTTTACCACAGGCAAGTGCCATCAGCAGAAGACAAAATACTACAAGAGGAGAGGGAGGGAGGGACAGGAGAAAATTCTGGCGGGTGATAGAAATGTTCTGTATCTTGATTTTGGTGGCAGTTACGTATCTACCAAAAACCCCTGAAATATACACTTAAAACTGTTGACTTTGCTATATTTAAATTATATACTAATTTAAAAATTAGAACAATGTTACTGAAAACACTGACATAATTCACATAATAAACCATTATAGAGAACCTTATAAACCACATTTTACATAACTCTAGGGTATTATGAAAGCTTGCTAAAATTACATATATTTTTAGGTGTAGTCAGGCCTTTTGTAATTTTTTACATTACTCCATGGATTTTATGAGAATTAAATAAGAATACTTCAAGAAATAAATTAAGTATAAAAAAGTATTAACCTTAAAATATTATTCCTCCCCCAAAAATAGTTAAAACAAAGAACATCAAGAGACAAAAAACCAAACATCTAGAAATAAAAACTCCAATAGCATTCAAATATTTGAATATTTGCATTTATAAGAATGAAAAAAAATGGAAGATATTCAGATGCGAGAATCTAAAAGAATATTTCTTTTCAGATTCTAGAATCTAAAAGAATATTTGTGTTAGGATACTAAAGCTTTGGTTATTAAAAAAATTAAACATGAACAAAAAAGAAAACTGAGCTTCCTAGCTTTCTGCATTAAACAGGAATTTGATTGACTATACCTATTCTTTTTTCTAACATCTTGAAAATTTAAGTTAGCTGATCTAAAAATGTTTATTTAATTAATCAAATTCCGGTTCAGGCTGGGCACAGTGGTGAGAAATCCCAGCTACCTGGGAGACTGAGACAGGAGGATCACTTCAAGCCAGGAGTTCAAGGCTGTAGTGTGCCATGATCATGCCTGTGAATAGCAACTGCACTCCAGCCTAGGCAACACAGTAAAACCTTATTTAAAAAAAGAAAAATTTTTTAATCCAGTTCAATTCATATTAATTAATATTTATTGAAAATAAACTATATGCTAGATCCTGGAGCATAAATGCAAATACGAAAAATAAAACTAGTCAAGATGCAAAAATGCTACCCAGATTACAGTATTTTATTATTGCAGCCTGAACAGACTAAGAAACAAGCTGCAGGTCATTCCATTTAATTGGTTATTTGCTTCAATTTTGATTCTACTTAGTAATATTAAACTTATCTATATTCTATCAAGTCTATATGTCAAGCACTATGTCTAACTACTGAAGAGTTTAACAGATATATACCTTTCAAAACAGGTTTAAAAATAAAGGAAAATTAAGTAGAAAAAGTTCTCTCTATACTGTGAAAAAATTATAAAATTTTTCCACAGAAAAACAACCTGTCAGCTATCCCTGCAAATGGTAAGAGCAAAGACATTATGAAGATAAACCTGCAAACAAACCAAATAATTCTAACAAATTCATCTTTTTCTCTTCCTCGCCAAATTAAATAGAACAATCCCAAATATGCACTTGATCACTTTTTCCTTGGTCAAGCTGTACCAACTTTTCAGAAAAACTATGTCAAATTTAAAGAATAACTATTTCAAACAAAAAGCAAAATATACACATGAGGTAAAATTAATTTCTGGCCATGCAGTTAGATTAAGATAGAGTCTAAACATTAAACATAATGTAGTCGCACAGAATGGAAGAAAATACTTGTAAATTATATATCTGATAAGGGATTAACTTATAGAACATATAAAGAACTTCTATGACTCAAAAAAAACTAATTTAAAAATGGGCAAAGGACTTTGAATATACCTTTTCCCAAAGATATACAAATGGCCAATGAGCACATGAAAAGATGCTCAACATCCCTAATCATTAGGGATATGAAAATTAAAACCACAATGAGATACCACCGCTTATTCATTAGAAATGGCTAATACCAAAAAACAGAAGATAATAAGTGTTAATGAGGATATGGAGAAATTAGAATCATTTTGCATTGCTGGTGGAGATGTAATATGTAGCCAACTATGGAAATCAGTATAGCAGTCCTCAAAAACTAAACATAGAATTACCATATGGCCCTGCATTTCCACTTCTAGGTATATACTCAAAAGAACTGAAAGCAGAGACTAGAACAGATATTTGTAAATTCAGGTTCACAGCAGCATCATTCACAATAGCTAAAAGGTAGGAGGTGTCCAACAACAGATGATTGGATTTAAAAATGCAGTATGTACATAAAATGGATACATAAAATTCAGCCTTACAAATGAATGAATGAATAGATAAGGAATGAAATCCTGATACAAGCTACAACATGGAGTAATCCTGAAAACATTATGCTAAATGAAATAAGCAAGACACACAGGAAAAATATTGAGTGATTCCACTTACGAGGAACCTAGAATAGTCAAATTCATAGAAATATAAAGCAGAATAGTTTCCAAGGGTTGCAAGGAGAGGGTAACAGGGTATTATTGTTTTAATGGATATAGAATATAAAAGTTAAAGAGATGAATGGTGGTGCTAATTGTACAACAATGTGAATGTACTTAATGCCACTGAATTTTACACTTAGAAATGGTTAAAATGGTAAATGTTATGTTATGTATATTTTACCACAAAAAATAATAGTAATAATAATTTTTTAAAGCAAAGTGGTACAGTTGGATGAGCCTTGAATCAAGAAAGAGAGGAACAAATTGAGGCACTGATAGTAATTAGCTGTGTGCTCTTAGGGAAGTAATTTGACCTGTCTGAGATTTAGTTTTCTCGTCTTTGAAATGAGAAGATTGTAATAGATGATGTCAATGTTTCTTTTCAGTTCAAAATAGTCACAAAACTACATCTTAGATAACAGAAGAACCAACGCTGAAAATCAGGCTAATGCCACTCAGATGGAGATAAGAGAATTAACATCCCAGTTTAGTCTTAGTAGTTTTAAGACATTCAGTTAAAGAGAATGTTAGTCAAAAAGCAGAGAGATGAAAATAAACACAGTTTTGGAAACAAAGGGATAAAAGATCTCCAGGTGTTTTAAAAGCACCCAACTATAGGTTCTTGAGGCCTCAAACTGTGGTATTATTAAGAACAGGGCAGTTGAGCAAACATCATTGTAAGTCTTGGGGGGTTACTTATTCTCTATGTTGCTAATAATTATTATTGGTATTTTTTAGATTTGAAGGTCCCAGCTTCCATTAAAGCTGAAAGAATTCACCCTTGTGTCATTCTGAGCAGAGGCAGAAAATGATCGCTTCAGTTTCAGTTCCAGAGAGGCAAAAGGACCAGTACCTGCCTTATCTGTCCTTCAGTTACCACATCAGTATCACCAGCCAACCAGCATATCAAGTCCTGTGTCTTTCAATTAACACAAAACTCACAGATTCCACAGAACCGTTTTCCTCCTACAAATGAACTGTTCAATAACTCCACTAGTTAAAACCAAGCTATTTGGCACTGTGCTACGTAAGGAATGGGTACTTACAGGGATTCCCTCAATCTGGAAAAGAAATATGGGTTTTCACATATTCCTCTGAGAATGAAAATGGCTCATAATATATATAGGCAACAATTATAAGAGAGAAGAAACATTATTCCTAGGCAGAAATCCATGTATGACCTTCATACAAAAGCAGATTTTGATTCAATAAGAGAAATTTAGAGCTCCTCAATAATGCCTCACAAAGTAGCTAACATGCTTTGAATAAAATGTTCAAGCAGTAGATGACTATAAATCAAAAGTGTGTCATAAAGACTCATTAATTGAGATAATGTCTAAGATTCCACCCAATGCTAATATCCACAATTATATAAGATCAGCATTACAATAATATCTATATATTATTAACTGATAATAGCAAAGTTCAGATTTATTACCTGTACTATTATAACTAGCCTCTCAATCTTTGGAAATCTGCTTTTGCTGTAAGGCAAGAAGCATATGGGGCCTTCAAAGCTGATTAACAGAAGTTAATGTACATCTTTACTCCTTCAAGTAAAAAAGGGATCAAAGACTTTGGAATCAGATAATCCTCCATGAAAATCCTTCACCCGCCACTATGTGACTTTGGACAACTTATTTAACCTCTCTGAATTTTAGTTTAAAAGAGGGAATATCAGCTTACTTCACAGGGTTGTTATGAAAACTTGGTTAAACTAGGTCCCTAGGACTGTATAAAAAAGCACAGTATTCTTTTTCAGATTCTACCCATTCTTCAATAACCTGCTTAAAAGTTCATGTTCTTTATGACTTTATAAGCCAAAGTACTCTTTCTAGACTCTGAACTTCCAAAATGTATTGCATATAATTCTGTATAAATAAAATCACATTTCTGAACCCTAAATTATAGGAGAAAGTGAATCTGAGACTACATTATGGTTGGAGTTTAACAAACCTGATCAGGAAGAAATGGGGTTAATGAATATTTGATTAACTAGTTTAATTATTTTTAAGTGTTCACATTAAAAAGCTTAGACATCCTTACTCATGTACAAGTTCAAAGTAACTTTCCAAATTCCTCCCCCACTGTATCCAGTGATACATGGATATCTGATTCAGCCATTAAAGCCCATTTCTAACAGGACCTCTTCTTGTAAGCTATCCCCGATGTCCCAGAGAAATTTCCTGCTTTCTTTAAACTTATAGGAGGACATACTGCTGAAGAGTTAGTTTTGTAATTTAAGGACAACTGTTTTCACATGTGTCTTCCCCAACAGACCAAGTTTTCATGGTCAGTGAAGGACATCTCTTACACTCTTTGCATTCTATTGTATTCTTTCTCCAACCCCAACACATAGCAAAGTGTCTATCATAACAGAGGTAGTTGAAAAATATTTAATGAATGACATCTAATCTCCCCTAATACAACTGAAACTTCTTAAGAAAAAGGGAAAACGGCAAAGGAATAAAAAAAGAAGTTGGTACATCCTTCAGGAACTTATTTTTAAGTTAAAATTGCAGATCAAGAATATGTAAATCATAAATGTTCAGTAATAGAATACTGTACAGTGACAAAAATAAACAACCTAAAAACTACATTCTACAGTTTGGATGAATATCACAAATATTATTTTGAGTGAGAAAAACCAGTCAAAAGGAAACATATATCTTATGATTCCATTTATATTGAGTCCAAGAACAGATAAAACTAACCTATGTTTTAAGAAATCAGGACAGTGATTAACCTGGAAGGAGGAAGAACGAGTGAGGCTTTTGGGATACTTGATAATGCTCTGTTTCTTGATCTTTGAGCTGGTTACCAAAGGTTCAGTTCAGCTATGAAACACCTCAAGCTGTACATGTACTTTTCTATAGATATTATTTCGATTAAACTTTTAAAAATAGAGTTGAAAATTTATTATTGTTGCTCTGTTGAAAAAAAAAAAAAGTTAAGTCCAAGAAAGTGTCTGGAAACCCAAATGCTTTACCACTGTAGAAATGTTTAAAATTACTATCTACAGGAGACTAAGGCTTAATTCTAGTAGTGGCAACAAGGTTATCATACTTTACTACCCATAACCAACTCTTTACTGACCTTTAAACACCCTCATATTTTAAAAAGAGGTAAATTCAAATTTAAATTAATTGCCCAAGATTTCTGTCATTAAATATTATTGATCACTGTGTCTTTTTCACCATATCCTATACATTTCAATTATCTTCTAAAAGAAGACAAAAAGAACAAAATGTTAACCTGACATTTAACAGTGAGCAAAAAAGTTTTTTGAAAAGTTTATTTTTATATGCTTAGAAACTATGTAGTATAGAAGGAAAGATATTAATAAAATATAATCAAAAAAATTTTTTAAATAAGTTCTAAGAAATTTTAGTAATATTTTGCTCATTGAAGCTAAATATATTAATAGGAATTTTTAAATGGGAGAAAAATAATTTATTTTCAATCTTAAACCACACATTTAAAAAAATTAGCAAACCTGATTAAAGTAAACTTCACTAGTTTGAAATGTCATAATTAACAGTTCAACTTAGAAATAACTTTAAATAAAAGTATAAACTATTTTGCTAATTTACATAAACTCTAGATTTTCATTGCTAGCTCTAAACATAATAAAAAATTTTTAACAATGGGCTATATAAATGTGTTTGTTTCAAAAACTGTGGCCCGTAGTAAGAATGTTCTTCTCATTACTGAATGAAATATATACATAGCATCATATATGTGCTTTAAAAAAACTCTGAAATGAGAAATTTTAAAATCCAAATGAAACAGCATGTATAATTTGAGCAAGAGGGAAGCCATAAGTGGAAAGAGAGTTAACATTGAATGATACAACCAGGATGTCTTACTAAAATAATCCTCACTCACTGTGTGAGTTAATAAACTCTCAGACTTCAAGCTGATTTTGATTTAATTCAATCACCATATGAAGTATTTTATCTGGTATTTTATTGACTTCAAACTGAATTTAACTAAGCTATATCTCAATTTATTGAATTTTATCTTTATTATTTTCAAATTAGAGTTGCTAAGAATATATGAAATACATTAAAGATAATTTGTTTTCTACTTATTAAGAAAAATGATTTCAACAAACTATTTCAAATCAATGTACTTCTGCAAGACATAGCAAAAATATCACTGGAATAATGTAGAAGCACTCTTATCTATAAAAAAGCAAAACACATCCACATAAATATTAGCATTCTATGACCTCATGCTTTCAGTGTTTAACTGGAATATTTTCTTTCAGATGTCTGCAGACATATTTTAAATCACATCTGACAATATTCATAGTAAGCCCTACATATCCTTAAAATAAACCTTACTTATTCAAATAGTTGATCCATTTCATACAAAGTCTCTTATTCGTTTTGAAAATTTTGGCTTTTATTAAAGAAATTAAGAATTTTCTATAGTAAATGGCACTGTTTATAATAAAATTACTTTGATCTTATAAATAATAAATTAATCAGCACATAACTGAGATAATTTTCACAAATACCTACTAAAATCGATATGGGACATATCAACTATGACATATCCCATGGTAATTCTTAATACATTAGAATATAAAACTTGGCTCAAATGCAACATGCCATATATATGCAAATAAAAAGTTAAATCCATCTCTGTATAATAAATGACATATGATAAATATGGATGAGTAAGGACAAAATGAAATTTATCAAGAGATATTTAAGAATACTCATTTAATAATGGTTTCATTTTAGAGAGGAATTGGTTCCAATACATAAATATAACAGTTTTTTAAAAATTTTCTGGATCCATATGCAAATTTCCTTGGAAATGTGAGCATTTACTTCACTAATTTCATTTTTAAAGTTATATAGTATTAAAGGAACAAATTTTCAGTAACTGAAATATTTTAGACAAAGAAATTAGTATCTATTTTCTGAAAGTTACAGCACTCTTAATAACTAATGGAAAACATATCCTACAAAAATAAGCTTACTAATTAGGATGAGAATACAAAAGATATATTCCAAATAATTCAAATTCTAAAGTATGGAAATATTTCATTAAAAATCACATACTTAAATACTATTTTATACATTTATACAATTATTTCTTTAATACATTAAAAGCATTTCTTTCAACTAAAAATGTATGATTAGTAACCATTGACTTTCTTTCCATGAATCTCTTTGAATTTAAGGAAATGTAACCTCCAAATAAAGCAACCCAATCCTAAATTAAAATGATATGGGCTAAAATCAATTTCTTCCAAAATGTAGCTAACTAGACATGTCAAATACATTCTAATTCCATGCAATGGGTAAACTTTTGTCAGTGGCTATGAATACATATGAAATTATTGTTTAATAGATAAATACCTTGGCCTTGATATTAATTTGCAACCTTTTTTGATCTTCATATCCTCTCTCATAAATAAATAAATACATACATACATACCTACCTACATATAAACAAACTTGCCCCTGTAATTCCTATTACAGTCTGAGGCAGCAATATTTTATTTTACCTCCAACTTGAATTAACAATTTTTACCCCCAAAATGGTTATTACTATCACAAAAGATAGTATGAACTAGCATATTTCAGACATTTAAAGGAGATTTTTAGTGTCTCAGTAAAAGATAGTACAACTTCAGACATTTTTCGAAGGTTTTATATAAAACTAATATATGGGCATAAGACAGACACATTTGGGGGTTTTTTTACCTCCTTCATTAATAAATGAAAATTAACATAAACCATATTTGAACATATAAGACTTACCAGCAAGTGGGGAGTTTCAGAAGTTTACCATAAAGAGCAGTGCTGAAGGAGGGAATAATTGGTACAGGTAAGCAGTAAGATCCGCTACAATCCAAAGACGTAAGTCCTGCCTGGAAACCAAATATCTGAAACAAAAAGGAAAGATCCAAATATTCACAGAGACAAGTTTTAATAAGCACAGGATGAAATACGTCAGTTTCAATTTGCTGTACAACAGCTGCACACTAAATATAATATGTTCCAAAGTCTTTTTCCACTTCCCAAATGATCAACATTTTCATTTATTCAATTTGACATTAAGTCAAAATTAAGAGATTTAAATATACAGTATTTATTTCACATGAAAGATCACTGCTTTTTTTGACAAATTTTTTAAGCTTCACATTCCATTTCTATACATAATCCTAAGGTAGTGTTTTATTGTCTGCTATATGTACATATTTTTCCATAAACTGACTGTATTTTCTACATTGTAAATTATAAATTTAATAAATCAGTGTTAATATTCTATGACTAAAAGGACATAAACTAAAAGAACAATACTAAAAATGTATTTTGCCTTTAACTTTCATTATGAACACACAAAAAGGACATCCAAAAATATCCTAAAATGTTACTTCTTTTCCTTTTCTCTTGTGAAAATAATTGTAGGGTTGAGGTTTTACACCCCAGGAAATTTGCTACATGGCATAAACTATTCTTCATGTGTTTATACTTCAAATGAACAGTTCATGCTAAAATATTTTTTTAAGCAATCCCCGAAATTCCTGGAAACTATATTTGTCTTAATAGAAAGAAACAACATAATGTCACATTTTACATAAAACATTATAGAGAATTGATGATATTTCTGCTCCAATTATTTCTAATATGATAAAAGATAAACATCGCACACTGGAAACGCTGACACACAAGGATACAAAACAAAGAGTTATTGTTTTCCAGTAACATGCAAAAGCAGCTTAACCCCAACATTTATCTTTCATTATTATTTTTCATTACTTGAGTTTATAAAATTTACTTCCTTTATCTCTAGGATTAATAAATATTAACTGTTAAGTTCTAAATTGAAATATGTTTAAAATTTCTTCATAACTAATTTTCAAAACAAAATACTATTAAATGAACATAAAATAATTATCAATTTCTTAAAAACTATTAAGCTACTTCCAAGGGGTTTCAAAAAGCTATTTTGCCCCCAACATTCATCAAACTAACAATGTCAAATTCTTTCTTCACAAAAATCAGCTTTCAGTGAATAAAATAATGTCTTGGAAATGAGATATTATTAAGAATTACATTTTCAGAGAAAACTGCATTTCAAAGGACCTACCTACCTAATTACTATGAAGGAAAATAAAAATGATATACTCATTACCTCCTATGGGTCCTGCTATTAACCAATTGGCAAGAGGTGGAAAATTGAGAAGAAAAAGAAAAAGGCGTGTTTCTAATACTGAAATAATTACTTAAAATCATAACTTAAAAATTAAGGTATTTCACATTCATTGTTTTTGAAGACCTGTTCTGAGCAACACTGTATGCAAAGAACTGTGCTGGGCACTGTACAATTTCAGCATTTCATATTTTCTCATAAAGGCCTGTATCCAAAGGGTTCTGAAATTTACAATTATTAATATGACAATTTAAAACACAATTATTAAAACAATGCCTAACCTCCAAATATTTCTAGAGTTATGAATAAGGGTAGTATTTTATCACATCATATTATGTATGTTCAACTAAGAACTCTTTCAAAGCCACTTTCTAATTTTCCATTAAATGCTCGAACAGTATAATCCCAGACACTATCATTAACTATACTCAGAAGGAAACTGGGTGTAGAGGAGATCCCCTGCTGGTTATCTGTAGAATTGCAAAAGGGCTTTAGGGAAACTGCATACTGTTCTATAAAATTATAAAGTTTTCATTATATTTTCATGTTGTCCAGAGAGTCTTCTAAGGAAATATTCAAACAGGTAAAAATTAAAATAAAAGAGGGCCCACTGGACAAAGAAATATATTGCCAAATTATTATATTTGGTAATATAATATTACAGAGTCTTATTATCCTATTATCCACCAAATCAAAAACAGCTATTTCAAAATAAATTTTAAACTCTTTCTTCTAAATCATAGCAATTAGATACACAGATTTACATTACCTACATAACCTAATAATTTCTCAACACCCCTTGACCAAGATTGTAAATACTTAATCTAGAAAAAAGAGAACCAGCACAGTGTGAATTGAAGTTGCTTTCACAAAGGATAGTTGACATACTCAGAAATGGAATAAAAGTGCTGAATACTGCAAACTAATAACCTGAAGCAATAAAAATGTATGAAGCAGTAATTGTAACTACCAACAGAAGTTTTAGCTGAAGGAAATTGTAAACTTGAACAAGAGGACCTACACATCTCATTAAATGAAAGGTTAAACGTGTATTTCTACCTTTCAAAAAGAACCCAATTAGCAAATGATAAAAATAAATACATCATCAATATTTTACAATTTTACCACAAATGTTCCTGAATTAACATCTCAAACAGAAGAAACTGTAATGGATTTAGAAACATTATAAAACAACTTACTTCTGTAAGTTTTCACCAAAAATTAGTATGATAAATAGGAATTTGCAATTTTAAAAAGACAAAAAATAAAAAGGACACACTAACTGTAAATGACAATAAAAACACATAATAATTGTGATATAAAACAAATCATTTTTATGTTGTTGCCATTATCAGATAGAGTGTATAGTACTATAACCAGCATCCTAAAGATTTGTCCCTCATTAAAGGGACAAATGATAAAGCATTACCTTTACGTCAAAAGTTGATCTGTACACGTAATATAATACATTGGAACACACAAAAAATGACAAGAGTAATTATAACTAGAATTGTGCTGCACCATAATGAGCATGTTATTTTAAAAAAAGCCTTCAGGGGAAAAGGATGAAATCAGAACCAACCACTGAATTTTAGAAATAAAAATGCTTAGAGATTATTTAACTCAATCATCTCATTTTACATATGGGAAAAATGAAATTCAAAAAGGATTAGGGACGTCTTCAAAATTACATGTTGCTGGACAGCAGCAATATGATGCTTCATTCGATTTAGCTCATCTATTAGCTCACAGTTTCACCTGGCCTTCCTTCCTCCCTCCATTTCCTTCTTCCCCTCTCCTAAAAATGAATAGTTGATTCTCCACTTATTCTTAAAGAAAAACAAACAATCTCACCACCATCTCCCCATTTCAACCATCAATAAAATTACACGTCTCTCCTTTCAATAGCAAATACCTTGAACGAGTTGCCTAGAGTTGGCTACAATTTTTTCATTATCTACTCACTTCTTAAACCCCCTCAATCTAGTTTCTGTTCATGTGTCCCCCAAAATAAAAGAAAACTGGGGACTGAAACTGATACTGTACTTATGTTTTTCTCCTATAGAGAAAAATTGAGAAATACTTTCTCTTGATTTTTTTCCACTAACAATTTAAGAGAGTAAAACTATAAATAATAATCAGTGATTTTCCACCAGCTAGAATTTTAAAAATACAAGTACTGTCATGCTGTCACCTACATTATTCAAGAAATAAATCCGCTGGGTGCAGCGGCTCATGGCTATAATCCTAGCACTCTCGGAGGCCAAGGCGGGAGGATCGCTTGAGGTCAGGAGTTCACAACCAGCCTGAGCAAGAGCAAGACCCCGTCTCTACTAAAAATAGAAAAAATTAGCCGGGCACGGTGGTGCGCGCCTGTAGTCCCAGCTACTCAGGAGGCTGAGACAGGAGGATCGCTTGAGCCCAGGAGTTTGAGGTTGCTGTGAGCTAGGCTGACACCACTGCACTCTAGCCCGGGTGACAGAGTGAGACTCTGTCAAAAAGAGAAGAAAAGAAAAGAAAAGAAATCCTTCAGAATATATAAAAAATGCTTAAATTTTAGACAACTCAATTTTAAAATGGTCAAAAGATTTGAATAGAAATTTATCCAAAGAAGATATACAAATGACTATGAACACATGAAAAAAATGCTCAATATCATTAGTCATTATGGAAATACAAATCAAAACCACAAGGAGATACCACTTCACAACAGCTAAGGCTGCTAAAATCAAAAAGACAATAACAAGTGTTAGTGAGAATGTAGAGAAATAGGAACGCTTACATATCAGTGGTAGGATAACAAAACAGTACAATCCCTTTTAAAAGAAAAAAAGTTTGGCAATTCCTAAAAATACTAAAAATAAAGTTAACATATGGCCAGGCAATTCCACAGGTGTATATACCCAAGAGAAATGAAAACCTATCTTCACATAAAAACTTAAGCATGAACATTCACAGCTGTATTATTCAAAATAGCCAAAACGTGGAAACAACCCAAATGTCCATCAACAGATAAATGGATAAATAAAACATAGTTCATCCATGCAACGGAATATTGTAATTAAGACATAAAAAGGAATGAAGTACTTTTTTTAGGTCTTACATTGAGGTCTCTGATCCATTTTGAGTTAATTTTTGTGTATTATGTTAGGTAAGGGTCCAGCTTCATTCTTTTGCATGTGGACATCCAGTTTTCCCAGCACCATTTGCTTAAAAAAACTGTCCTTTCCCAATGAATAGTCTTGAAACTCCTGTCAAAAATCATTTGGCATATATATGAGGGTTTTTCTGGGCTCTCTATTTTATTCCATTGGTCTATATGTCTGTTTTTATACCAGTACAACACTATTTTGATTACTATAGATTTGTAGTAAGTTTTAAAATCAGGAAGTGTGAGTCTTCCAGCTTTGTTCTTCTTTTTCAAGATTGTTTTGGCTATTCAGGGTCCCTTGAGATTCCATATGAATTTTACGATGAGTTTGTCTATTTCTGCAAAAAAAATCATTGGAATTTCGATAGGGATTGCACTGAATATGTAGGTTGCTTTGGATAGTATAAACATTTTAACAATGTTAAGTCTATCAGTCCATGACTATGAGATATGTTTCCATTTAGTTATGTCTTAATTTCTTTTAGCAAAGTTTTCTAGTTCTCATTGTATAAGTCTTGCACCTCCTTGTTTAAGTTAATTCCTAAACAACAAACCGCTCAGAAGAAAATACAGGGCAAAAGCAAACTACCGTCCACAGGCCAAATCCCACAAGCTGCCTAGTTTGGAATAGCCTACAAGCTAAGAATAATTTTATACACGAACATTTATAATCAATGTGATGATGGGAACACTAACTTGAAATCTCAATGAGGTGAAATGTTATCTCAAAAAAAGAATTCCATTCTTCTTATTAGTAAAAGTGTATTACAAAAAAATGTACTCAATTACTACATTCTGAATATTTTAAACTTGAATTTGAAGAAATTTTGTCACTCTCGTTAAGTATCTACATAATGTTCTCAACTTTGCCACTTGGCCCACAAAGCCTAAAACATTTAATATTTGACCCTTTAGGCAAAAGTTTGCTGACCCCTGCTGTACTGTATATACTGAAAACTGGAAAAAATGGGTGGTAAGGTAGATGTATTTTCAAATTTGTTACTTCCTGCTAAAATTCTTTCCAAAATCCATAGACCAACTTACATAACCACCAGACACGTATGAAAACTACATTTCCTCCAAATTCCTTAGGATTTTCTTGAGGTCAAAAATTATATATATATTATATATATATATAAAATAATATGAATGTACTCTATGAATTGTAGAATAGTGTATAATGTTAAGGCCTTGTTATTCATAAGGATCAGCTACAGCACATGCTTCAGAGAGTATTAAAAGTATTCAGTATTCTTAATACCAATGAATGGTTTTCCTGTACATACTATATCATTCGTACTCTGCCCAACGCCTTATTAAACTGATCCATTATAGCTGTAGTCAAACAAACCAAAATATAAAAGACAACAAGGCAGAATGTGTGGCAAAAGCCCTTTTCCCAAAATATAACTATATCCGGACCACACTGTAACTAACTTTTACATTACACCAGAAATTTAAGCGAACTTTAACATATTGACAAATAGAAATGGTCACTACTCCAATAACTCTTATGTCAGTATGGATGGTGACTATATTGATGACAAATGGCTTTGGTGACCCATTTTCCTTCGGGATAGAGACATACTGTATTTATCTATCTTATTTATCTATTGCTGAATGTCTGCAATATGGAAAGAACTTAGTTTTTACCAAATGAATGAGTCCTACATAAGCAGAATATCTTGAAAAGATTTGTGAAATGCCTAAAGTTAGGTCTACTTCCACAAACAAGGTAATGTCTAAAGAAATGAATGCATACAAAAAAATTAAGAATTTCCCTCAATAGCTATGATTTCTACATATTAGTGTGATTAGTTTTGAATATGACCTACGTTCTCACGTTCAAGTTTACAAATTTAATCATAATCACTGTGAAGAATAGAAGAATATATAATAGTTGAAAGATTTTCCTAGAAGCAAAAGAATGAGGAAAAGCAACACAAGATCTGCTTGGAAGGTTATCTGAAGTAGGGATTAAGAATTCTGACCCAAAACAAGGACAGTCTTAATATTGAAAGTTCTGCAATGAGGAACAAAATAATTTCTGCGATTGTGAGATCAGATTGGATCTAGGCAAATTAGGGGAAGCATTTACAGGCACTTCCCTCTCTTTTAGACCTCTTGGAAGGAGTGATTAGTAATAAGACAGTCAACAAAAAAATGGAAGAAAATACCACAAAAATTAAGTTTTATGGTTAATATTTGCTAAATGACACCTAAGCAGAAAAAGGAAGATGACTAATATGTAGTAGGGAAAAAAACTCCTGCTGAATTATAAGGATTCAATTAATCAGAGTAATCCATTCTTCATTCATTTGATTAGTGAAGTTTAACCTTTTGTTTTGTTTTGTTTTGTTTTTGTTTTTAGAGACAGGGTCCCACTCTATTGCCCAAGGTGGAGTACAATGGCACAATCACAGCTAACTGCACCCTCAAATTCTTGGGCTCAGGCAATCCTCCCACCTTAGCCTCCCAAGTAGCTGGGACTACAGGCGTGCACCACCATGCCCGGCTAATTTATTTATTTATTTATTTTTTGTAGAGATGGGGTCTATGTTTCCCAGGCTGGTCTCAAACTCCTGGCCTCAAGCAATCCTCTTGCCTTGGATTCCCAAAGTGCTGAGATTATAGGCATGAGCCATCGCACCTGCCTAAGGTTTTACTTTAACATATATGAGTGTGTGAGTGTGGGTGTGTGTTTCTGAAGTTATGACACAGTATCCTGTTAAAGGTCTAGATATGCACTGTCAAATACACTATCCACTAGCCACATGTGGCTAATGTACACTTGAAATGTCACTAGTCAAAACTGAGATGTGCTGTAAGTATAAAATACATAATAGATTTAGAAGACTTGGGATAAAAAGAGAATGTAAAATATCAATGTTTTATATTGATTACCTGTGAAATAATATTTTAAATATAGTGGATTAAATAAAATGTTATTAAAATGAAAAAAACAAGGCAAAAATTCTTAACACTGTAATCTGATATTCAAGTTGCACTAATATTTAAAAAAATCATATGCCTATGTATTAATTGTGACAATGAATTATAAAGCACAATTATAAAATATTCTCTACACATCCAGCTTTCAAAAATACCTTCTGCTAAGAAAAGAAATAACCAAAATCAGAGCAGAATTAAATGAAATCAAGAACAAAAGAACAGTACAGAAGATTAATGAAACAAAAAGTTGGTCCTTTGAAAAGATAAACAAAATAGGCCACTTGCCAGGTTGACCAGAAGCACAAAGGAAAGGACTCTAATAAGCTCAATTAGAAATGAAAAAGGAGAAGTCACAACTGATACCATGGAAATACAAAACATCATCTTTGAATACTACAAAAATCTCTCTGCCCACAAACACGAAAACGTGGAGGAAATGGACAAATTCTTAGAAACATACTACCTCCCTAGGCTCAACCAGCAAGAAACAGAATTTCTAAACAGACCAATATCAAGCACCGAAATTGAAGCAGTAATAAAAAATCTACCCACAAAAAAAAGTCCTGGACCAGATGGGTTCACACCTGAATTCTACCAAGCCTACAAAGAACTGGTGCCTATACTGCAGAAATTATTTGAAAATATCCAGAAGGATGGAATCCTCCCAAACTCATTCTACGAAGCCAATATCACCTTGATACCAAAGCCAGGAAAGGACACAACAAAAAAAGAAAACTACAGACCAATATCCCTTATGAATATAGATGCAAAAATTCTCAATAAAATCCTTGCAAACCGAATTCAAATGTACATCAAAAAAATAATCCATCACGATCATGTGGGCTTTATTCCCGAGATGCAGGGATGGTTCAACATACGCAAATCTATAAATGTAATTCACCACATAAATAAAAGCAAGAACAAAGATTATATGATCCTTTCAATAGATGCAGAAAAGGCTTTTGACAAAATCCAGCATCCTTTTATGATAAGAACTCTTAACAATATAGGCATAGATGGCTCATTCCTAGAACCTATTAAAGCCATATACGATAAACCCACAGCCAATATCATACTGAATGGGGAAAAATTGAAGGCATTCCCCCTTAAAACTGGCACCAGACAAGGGTGCCCACTATCTCCACTTCTTTTCAACATAGTGCTGGAAGTCCTGGCCACAGCAATTAGACAAGACAGAGGAATTAGGGGCGTCCAAATGGGGGCAGAAGAGGTCAAACTTTCAGTATTCGCAGACGATATGATATTATACATAGAAAACCCCAAAGATTCAACCAAGAGATTACTGGAATTGATAAATGAATTCAGCAATGTCTCAGGATACAAAATTAATACACACAAATCCATAGCCTTCATATATGCTAATAACAATCAAGCCAAGAAATAAATTAAAGATGCTTTGTTCACAATAGCAACAAAGAAAATTAAATATTTAAAAACATATCTAACTAAGGAGGTCAAAGACCTATATAGAGAGAATTATGAAACACTGAGAAAAGAAATTGCAGAGGATGTAAATAGATGGAAAGCCCTACCATGCTCTTGGATAGGCAGAGTCAACATAGTAAAAATGGCTTTGCTACCTAAATTAATTTACAGAATCAACGCAATCCCTATCAAAATACCAACATCATTTTTTGCCGATCTAGAAAAAATAATTCTACGCTTCGTGTGGAACCAGAGAAGACCCCGTCTAGCTAAAGCAATCTTAAGCAAAAAGAACAAATTGGGAGGCATCTGTCTACCAGACTTCAAACTATACCACAAGGCTATAGTAACCAAAACTGCATGGTATTGGCACAAGAACAGACACGTAGACCAATGGAACAGGACTGAGAACCCAAATATAAAACTAACCTCATACAGTCACCTGATCTTTGACAAATTCCAGAAAAACGTACACTGGGGAAAAGATTCCCTATTCAACAAATGGTGCTGGGAAAACTGGATGGCCATATGTAGAAGACTGAAACTGGACCCACACCTCTCACCTCTCACAAAAATCAACTCACAATGGATAACAGATCTAAACCTAAGACATGAAACCATAAGAATTCTCGAACAAAACGTTGGAAAAACTCTTATGGACATTGGCCTAGGCAAAGAATTTATGAAGAAGACCCCCAAAACAATCACAGCAGCAACAAAAATAAATACATGGGACCTGATCAAATTGAAAAGCTTCTGCACAGCCAAGGAAACTATCACTAGAGTGAACAGACAACCTACAGAATGGGAGAAAATATTTGCATGCTACACCTCTGATAAAGGGCTGATAATCAGAATCTATACAGAACTTAGGAAAATCAACAAGAAAAAATCAAACAACCCTATTAAAAAATGGGCAAAGGACATGAACAGAAACTTTTCCAAAGAAGACAGAATAACGGCCAGCAAACATATAAAAAAGTGCTCAACTTCTCTAATCATCAGGGAAATGCAAATCAAAACCACAATGAGATATCACTTAACTCCAGTGAGAGTGGCCCATATCAAAAAATCCCCAAACAACAAATGTTGGCGGGGATGTGGACAGATAGGAACACTCATACACTGCTGGTGGGACTGCAAATTAGTACCACCTCTATGGAAAAGAATATGGAGATACCTCAAAGAATTAAAAGTAGAATTACCATTTGACCCAGCAATCCCACTACTGGGTATTTATCCAAAGGAAAAAAAGACATTTTATAATAAAGACATCTGCTCACAAATGTTCGTAGCAGCACAATTCACAATTGCAAAGTTGTGGAAACAACCCAGGTGCCCATCAATACACGAGTGGATCAGTAAAATGTGGTGTATGTATACCATGGAGTATTACTCAGCAATAAGGAACAACAGTGAATTAACACATCTGGTATTATCCTGATTGGAGCTAGAACCCATTCTTCGAAGCGAAGTGTCACAGGATTGGAAAAACAAGCACCACTGGTACTCACCATCAAACTGGTACTAACTGATGAACAGTTACATCACACAGGGCAATAACATTCATCTGAGGGCGGGCGGGCGGGAGGCGGGCGGAAGGGATGGGAAAAACTCTCACTGAATGGATGCGGGGAGCACAGTTTAGGGGATGACCACGATTGTGGCTCTGACACGGGCAGAACAGGGGCAATGTGTGTGGCCAAAGTGTTGTACCCCCATGATATTCTGAAATTAAAAAAATTAAAAAAAAAAAAATACCTTCTGCTACTCTCTGCATGACATACAACATTGTGGTAGATCATTACAATAATGGCCCCAATGAGTCACACTTCCCTGTGTCCACATCCTTTTAGAATGTGATACTATTGCTCTTCCACCAAAGGAGCCATCTTCTTGGAAAGCGCTTTGCAAAGACATCTAGGAAAACATGTTCTTCTATTCTACATGGTTTGAAAACAGTCAAATTTTAATATCTTAAACTTAAATACACATGCAGGTGATCCAAAACCAGTCTCTTTAAATTGGTTTATCTTTACATTACAAATACACAAATACATAAGAATTTCAAAACACCAAACTATAAAGCATGAACCAATAAAGTCAGGAGTCTATTTGTGGAGTCCTCTAATCTTTTAATGCTGAGGTCCCCAAGCCCCGGTGCACAGATTGGTACTGGTCTGTAGCCTGTTAGGGACTGGGCTGCAGAACTCCACCGCCCCCCAACCCCTACCCATCCATGAAAAATTGTCTTCCATGAAACTTGGGTGGGGGGGGGAATGCTGCATAGCAGGAGGTGAATGTCAGGCAAGGAAGCTTCATCTGTATTTATAGGCACTCTCCTCCCCATCATTCACATCACCGCCTGAGCTCCACCTCCTACCCTGCCAACCCCCCGCTGGGTGGAAAAATTGTCTTCCATGAAACCGGTCCCTGGTGCCAAAAAGGTTGGGAACCACTGTTTTAACACATTGACTGCCACACTAGAAAAAAAAAATTTTCCTTGGGGCCACAGTGTTTTGTTTAAACTTAGTAAACAAAACGTTCCCTTCTAATTTTATGAAAAATTTGTTATTTTTTTATTGTTTTTGTTTTTTTTATGAAAAATATAAAAACTTGAAAATTAGTAATGTAAAATGTAATGTGAAAACTTGAAAAATAGTTTGTAAGGGTAAAGTGTTTTTCTTGACTTGTCAGGTTTAAGTGTAATTTAAAGGTAAACATGAACAGAAAAAATTTATTGATTTCTACTCATTTAATGTTTTTTGAGTTAAATTATCAATATTAATTGTAACAATAAAAACATCAACAAGTAAGATTTTCACAAACCAACTGCAGGGTTTTGCCCAGGTTTTGCTTCACAAGGCCCCAGGCTCAAAACTAGCATGAGTTAAATACAACTCACCTGGCAGTTAATGTGTTAACACATTACATGAAATTCTTGAATTCAACTTTTTATGGTTTCCTTTTGTTAATAAAACAGAACTTGATTGGGTATGTGCTGTCTCTACTTAAACCATCTGTCTGTGTTTGCTTAGCAAAAACATTTATTTCTCAACATTTGCATTTATTGTTTTTATAAACCTGTACTGGGATGGAAAACTAAATGGAAGAGCTGAGCAAAGCTTCTAGTAATTCACGTTGTACAACCATACCAGCATACCTGGGAGATATTGCAGGTTTGGTTCTAGACCACTGCAACAAAACTAACATCACAATAAAGTAAGTCATACATATGTTTTGGTTTCCCAATGCATATAAAAATGTTTACATTATCTTGTAGTCTGTTAAATGTACACAACATTATGTCTTCAAAAAATGTATATACCTTAATTAAAAAGTATTTTATTGCTAAAAAATGCTAACAATCATCTGAACCTTCAACAAGTCATAAAGTTTTTGCTGGTGGAGGGTCTTGCCTCGTCAATGTTGATAGCTGATGACTGATCGGTCTGGTGGTTGCTGAAGGCTGGGGCACCTGTGGCAATATCTTAAAATAAGACAACAGTGAAGTTTGCCACATCAACCAACTTTTCTTTTCACAAAAGATTTCTCAATGGCATAGAATGCTACTTGATAGCATTTTACACAGAACTTGTATCAAAATTTGAGTCAATCCTCTCAAACCCTACTGCTGCTTTATCAACTAAGTTTATGGAATGTTCTAAATCTTTTGTTGTCCTTTTAACAATGTTCATAGCATCTTCACCACAAGTAGACTCCATCTCAAGAAACCACTTTTATTAGAGTAGGAGACTAGGAGAAAGGGTTGAGACTGGAAGCAGGGACTTGAATATTGGGTTCAAGTGTTAAAAAACTCTTAAGCAGAAGCTAACTAGAGGGACTGATAACTACAGGCAAGAACTGGCTTCAACCAGCTTGTCAGCTATCTCTGCCACCTTACATGAACTTTGGCTAATGACAGTATCATTTACATTGTGGTTTTAAAATTTCTCCATCCTTGAAATCGCCATGACAGTTCCAAAACATCCACATAAAGTACGAAAATGGGAGGGAATCCAATTCTAGGAATTGTTACTCAAATTCTTAGTAAAAGCCAACCCCTTGGCCTTGAATATTCCTCCACTCAGTTAGTAAAACTACAAAAGATCTAAAACCCCTTCCTCCCAGTGCAGCTACTCTCTTTCCTGAGAGTGTACTTTCACTTTCAATAAAAGCTGTCGCTTGCTTGGCTTACATGGTATGTCCTGAAATTCTTCTGCCACAATCACCAAGAACTTGGAAAAACTTTCACTCGGAAGCTGGTAACATCTTTGTGGCAAGCCATTCAGGAGACATCACGTAAGCCTTGCCTGTCATATCGTACTTTGAGGTAAGCACATTTTTGTGTCTCACCACTTTCACGGTTTCTCAGTGAGTTACAGGTACATAATTTCACTCCATCTGGCTGACCATGGCTCCCCTGACCGGGGTGGCAGAGGGCCACTACTCAGGCCATGCAGATTCAAATGGTCATCAGGCACTGGGTGACACCAGCCTAGGGAGCTGGAAGGGGACTTCCCTGAGCCTTGTAGAAGCCCAAATACTCACTAAGCCATGGCAATTCCATGCCTAGCTTCTGCTGCCAGACTTCATTTTTACTTCTCTGTTCTGCTTTCCCATATCTGGGGGCAAGATGCTTGTGATTTAATATGCCACCTTGCAAGGCAGGGATGCCCTTACACTGTTTGCTCTTACAGTGTTAGCCAATCTCCCCCAGTTTGCTGTGTTTGCACTAGGGTTTTGTGGAAGGTTTATAGGGATAGGCAGGGTGACCTGAGGGAAAGGGAACTTGAACTACAGTCCTGCTTTATCAGACACTTGATTGAATGCCACAGAGTAGAGGTCCTTTGAGATAATAGAATTCCTATGGAGGTCAGCTCTACATTTACAGGAGGAAAATTTGATGATACCAAATGTTTCACAGAGAATAGCAGAGAAGCCTTCCAGGCTCAGAAAGTTCCACTCCCTTTAACCACCTTGCCGGAGCTACAAATGTTCCATCAGATCTGGGAGAGAGGATAGTGGAATTATCAGAGGTCTTAGAGCCCAAGAGATGCCAGTTCTAGAGCAATACACCCCAATGTAGGACCATATTGGACATGGACCATACCTCAAGACCCCGGACAATTCCTCACCCCAGCCCCCGGGTTCACAGATGCCAGGGCAGGGATGGGGCCACCCCCAGGGCCATGACCACCAGGGCAAGGAGGTCCTCTTTGCTGGGTGATGAGGAGGGTCCGAGGATGCCCAGACTCTGCAGGGTCACATGGTTGAGCATGGACACCGTCATGACAGGTAACTGGCAGGAAAACGACAGGGATACCAGTAGCCACCCCTTCACCTGTGAGCCCCCTGAGGCTCTACCATTACCCCTAGGAGCCTCCAGGAGACTTCAACCCCTTCCTTTTTCTTCCTTTCTTTCAGGTATTTTCCAGAGAGCCAGAGAAATGGGCAAGAACTCCTCTATCCCAAGGGACTACCCCCTCAGCTGTATTCTCCAAAATTGGGCCACCTTTAAAATAGATAGCATAAAAAGAAAAAACTCATATTCCTACATAACACCGCCTGGCCCCAATTTAAGCTGGTGACAGGCAGGTCTGGCTGGTCAACCAGAGTCTAAACTATAATACTATCCTCCAATTAGACCTCTTTTGCAAATGACAGAAGAAATGGTCCAAAATCCCTTATATTCAGGCGTTTATGGCCTTGGGGAAAAACCTAGAGGCACAAGGAGCTTGCACCCTAGCGTAGTGGCATGTGAAACTGGATGTTCCTAGGTCCCTTCACCTAAACTTTGTGTCTTCCTTTGAGTCCAGTTCAGAAAACCCTGAAGCCTCTCAAAGCCGCCCAAGCAGGGACTGGGACACCTTGAAGCAATTCAGTGGGAGGCCCTGAGTCCCCACCCTACCCACTGATATATCCTCAACTACCTGGCCCTAAACCCAGGCTTGCACTCCTGTGTCCTTTACAAGAAGTAGCCACAGGCCACAGGGCCACAACCAGAGTACATGTTCCTTTTTCTATGTCAGACCTTACACAGTGCTGGGCAAGCCTTGGCCACTTCTCTCAGGACCCAGGAAAGTTTACTGAGGAGTTCCAGAGCCTAACTCTTTCCTTTGATCTCACATGGAGAGAACTTAATGTAATTCACCCTAGAGGAGAAAAATGCACATTTGGGCCCAGGTGCAAGCTTTTGCAGACACCTCAAATGCTGCCCAGCCTCTCTAATACCCTGTGGGAATGACAGCTGTCCCCCTTCAGGATCCCAATGAGAACTACCAACAGGGACAGCAGGAAGTAAGACTCAGAGACCACATGATCATGTGACTCATAGAGGGAATGAAGAGGTGCATCACTAAGCCTGTAAACTATGATAAGGTGAGAGAGGTTAATCCCCCTGCAATACTCCCATCTTACCTGTTTTAAAACCTAATGAGGAGCACTTCCTACTCCAAGATCTAAGCCTTATTGATGCTGCTGTGCCCATCCATCCTGCAGTTTTAAATCCATATTCTGTTTTTGCTCAAGTTCCAGGAGCATCTAATTAGTTTACCATCACAGACCTGAAAGATGCCTTCTTTCACAGCCCTCTACACCCTTATTCCCAATTTTTTTTTTTTTTTTTTTTTTGCTTTTGAGTGAACTGATCCAGATACCAGATTCTCGTAACAGTATATCCGGACAGTTCTCCCCCAAGGGTTTACAGATAGTCCTTACATTTTTGTACATGCCCTATGGAATTAAGAGAGTTGTCCATCCACAAAGGGCTATTCTTCAATATGTAGATGATATTCTTATCTGTAGCACCATCAAAGAATCATCTGATGACAGTATTGTCCAGGTTCTTAACTTTTTGGGGAAACAAAAGATATAGGGTCACTAAAGCAAAAGCCCAAACATCCTTAAAACAGGTTGAGTACTTGGGATACATTTTTAACCCCAGGAAAGTGTTTTCTGTCCACAAAAAGAAAAGAAACCATTTCACAATGTGGCCCTCCACAAACCTGAAAACAACTTGGGACATTTTGGGGAATGGCTGGATTTTGCAAAATTTGGATTCCCAGCTTTGGTGTTATGGCAAAACCCCTACAGGAAACTTTAAAAGGACCTGACACTGAGCCCTTAAATGGGGGGCCAGAACAACAAAAGGCCTTTAAAGACTTTAAAAGGTCCTTAACATCTGCCCCAGCCTTGGGAATCCCTGACCTGAATAAGCCTTTCATTCTCTTCACCATGGAAAGACAGAGGATTTCTCTGGGTGTGCTCACCCAACCCGTGGGGCAAGACCTTCTACCCATAGCCTACATCTCTAAGCAACTGGACTCAGTGGCCAAGGGATGGCCTGGATGGTTAAGAACCATAGTGGCCACAGCTATATCGGTCAAAGAGGCCACTAAGTTGACCTTGGGGATGTCATTAGAGGTTAGAACTCCCCACCAGGTGCAAGAGGTCTTAGAAACAAAAGCTCACCATTGGCAGGAGGATGCCTTACCAAATACCAGGCTGTCCTGCTGGACTCTCCAGCAGTCTCAAAGTGTGCCAAACCACAAATCTGGCCACCCTGATGCCCATGGGACCCCTCACCAACTTAACACATTCCCGTATAGAAACTACAGAACAAATATACTCTAGCAGACCAGACTTAAAAGACACCTCCTTGGAAAACCCAGATGAAGAATGGTATACGGATGGCAGTAGCTTCATGCTGGATGGCATCCCGAAGGCAGGACATGCTACAGTCAGCCTTACTTGCATTGTGGAAATGGGACTGCTACCCACAACACTTATGCCCAAAAGGCAGAACTGATTGCTCTCCTAAGAACCTTAGAGTTGGGAAGGGAAAAGAGAATTAACATCTGCACAGACTCTAAATACACCATCCTCATCCTCCATGCCCATGCTGCTATTTGGAAAGAACAGAGATTACCAGCAACAAACAATTACCACACTAAACATCATTTCAAAATCCTTCAATTATTACAGGCTGTTCTGGAACCAGCTGAGGTAGCTGTGGTACATTGTAGGGGCCATCGAAAGTGAAAATTCACCCAAATTAAGGGCAATAGAATAGCAGACCAGACAGCCAAATGGATGGTGCTCCTGGAGATGCTCAGGTAATGTGTATTAAGGCCACAAACTGTTAACCTCTCAAGATCTCCCTCATATACACCCTCTAAAAATGAGGAAGCTAAGTCAGGGGGGTTCCAATTAGCAGGAGAGGTAGGGTGGATCTCTCAGAAAGGAAAAATTCTATTCCCTAGGAGCCAACAATGGGCTATTCTCAAGACCCTGCATGACTCCACTCACATGGGGAGGGATGCTATGATTTCTATGACCTGTCGCCTATTTATCGGTGACAAAATTACTACCACCATTAAAAACATAACTAAGCCTTGCTCACACTCTGTGTCCTAAATAACCCTACTGGAGGTATAAAACCAGCTCCCTTGTTGGAACCAGTCCAACATCAGGGAACCTACCCAGGAGAAGACTGCCAAACTAATTTCTCCCAGGTACTTCAGTGCCAGGGATATCAACACCTGCTAGTTTTTGTAGACACTTTCATTGGGTGGGCAGAAAAAAGGCCACTGAAGTTTCTAAACTGCTACTAAAAGAAATTATTCCTAGATTCAGCTTGCCTGTATCATTTCACAGTGGTAATGGACCTTCCTTAACTAGCAAAACCACTCAACAACATTAGGAATCACATAATAGGCTTCACTCCTCCTACAGATCCCAATCCTCTAGAAAAGTAGAACAGGCCACCAAACCTTAAAAAGGATTCCAGGCAAGTTATGCCAGGAAACCTCTGAGTCTTGGTTCCACTTGCTACCCATTGCCTTACTCTGCATTCACATGGCACCCAAAGGACCTTTAAAACTTAGCCCCTTTGAAAGGCTATATGGGAGGCCATTCTTAACATCTGACTTATTAATAGATCCTGATCTTAACTCTGTAAACTCTTAAAAAACTAATCTGAGCCAAGTTCAACAGCCCCTCTAGGAATATGGAAATTGACATTTGCCTCAAGCTGATGATATAAAACACCCCACCCCTATTGCCCCAGGAGAATGGGCTCTGATCAAATTCTAGAAGGAGGGGTCCCCAACAGACCAGTTGTCCCCAAAATAAAAAGGCCCCTTCCAAATTTTAATGAGTACCCCCACAGCAGTTAAGTTGGAGGTAATACAACGTTGGATACACTTGTCTAGAGTCAAGCCTATTCCTTGGTCTTTGCAGGAAGACGACGTTCCAGATGCTGGTCAAGGCTCCTATTGCTACAAACCCATAGAGGACCTCAAATACTTTTCAAAACACAACCACCAAACCATTGCTCAGATGAATTAGATTTGCCTTTTTTTGTTTGAGTTGTCAAGCTATTTGTTGGTTAGCATTACTTTTGTCCCTTTACGTGTCTCATTTAATTACTTGCATTTTTCTACCCATTTACAATAATTCTCACTATTGGTAAACTCTAACCTCATTACTTTTAACCCCTCCCTCACTTCAACTAACCAAACCCAAATACGCTTTTTTTATGGCTAGGTTCCCTTTGGAGTTTAACCCAAGGGAAATGACGACGAAATAGATACATTCAAATTTCCCAAGCTGTGGCCTCCAGAGCTAACCTTACCAACTGCTGGGTCTGTCAATAAAACCCCCATACCATGCCTCCTGACCCACTAGGCTGGCCCACAAAAAGAGCTAATTTCTCCCCTACATAGAAAATACCAGGCATCCTGAGAATGCACGCTAGGATACTTGACACCGGGTGAAAGGCAAGTTTATTCTAGACCGAATACCACCCAAACTAAGAGGGCCATTGGCCTAATAGTTGCTGCAGTAATAAGCACAAAAGGTCTACTTGCCCCTTGGGGTGGTTTTACCGTCCTCCACAATATCACCTACACCTTAGAAACCACGTTTACAATCATGGAAATGCAATAAACCAGTTGACAACCTCCCTAAATTCGCTTGCAAATTTAGTTTTAGAAAACAGAAGAGGATTTGATTATGTACTGGCCACCGAAGAAGGGATATGCACTGTATTAAACTCTTCCTGTTGCACGTGGATTAATACTACTGGCCTAGTCTCCACAAATTTACAGGAAGTTTATAAGGCGGCAGAATGGCTACCCAAAAAGGGAAAGTCACACACAGCTTCTGACATATGGAACAAACTATCCTCCTGGTGGCCTACATTTAGACAAATGCTATGGTCCTGGCTAAGACCTTTTGTAGTCCCTTTTATTGTCATAGTTCTTGTTCTTCTATTCTCTCCCTGTATTATTAAATTTTTAAAATCTCTTGTCTCTGAGATTGTCCAGACTACCACATAATACGTAACAGCACATCAAGGGTTCCACCCAATCCCTCTTCAGAGAGATGAAGAAAGAGACTATCAAAAATCCCTTGAGAAATCAAGGGCATCCAAATGGGGACAGAAGAGGTCAATCTATCGCTCTTTGCTGACGATATGATCTTATATCTAGAAAACCCCAAAGATTCTGCCAAGAGACTACTGGAATTGATAAAATAAGTTCAGCAAAGTCTCAGGTTACAACATCAATGTACACAAATCAGTAGCATTCATATGCACCAACAACAGTCAAACTGAGAAACAAATTAAAGACTCAATACCCTTCACAATAGCACAAAGAAAATAAAATACCTAAGAATATATTTAACTAAGGAGGTGAAAGACCTATACAGGCAGAACTATGAAACACTGAGGAAGGAAATAGCAGAGGACTTAAACAGATGGAAAAGCATACCATGCTCATGGATAGACAGAATCAACATTGTTAAAACGTCTATACTACCCAAAGTGATCTACAGATTTAATGCAATCCCTATTGAAATACCAACATCATTTTTCACACATCTAGAAAAAATAATTCTACACTTCATATAGAACCAGAGAAGACCCCATATAGCTAAAGCAACCTTAAGCAAAAACAACAAATTGGGAGGCATCAATTTACCAGAGTTCTAGCTATACTATGAGGATATAGTAACCAAAACAGCATGGTACTGACACAAGAACAGAGACAGAGCAATGGAACAGGACTGAGAACCTGGATATAAAACCATCCTCATATTGCCATCTGATCTTTGACAAAGCAGACAAAAACATACAATGGGGAAAAGAATCCCTATTCAATAAATGGTGCTGGGAAAATTGGATGGCCACATGTAGAGGATTGAAACAGTATCCGCACCTCTCACCTCTCACAAAAATCAACTTATGACGGATAAAAGACTTAAACCTAAGGCATGAAACCATAAGAATTTTAGAAGAAAAAGTTGTAAAAACTCCTATAGACATTGGCGTAGGCAAAGAATTTATGAAGAAGATCCCAAAAGCAAACACAGCAACAATAAAAATAAATAAATGGGACCTGATCAAATTAAAAAGCTTCTGCACAACCAAGGAAACAATCATTAGGGTGAACAGACAACCTACAGAATGGGAGGAAATATTTGCATGCCATATATCCAATAAAGGGCTGATAATTAGAATCTATAAAGAACTCAGGCAAATCAGCATGAAAAAATCAAACAACCCCATTAAACAGCGGGCAAAGGACATGAACAGAAACTTCTCAAAAGAAGAGAGAATAAAGGCCAACAAACATGAAAAATTGCTCAACATCTCTAATCATCAGGGACATACAAATCAAAACCACAATGAGATATTACTTAACTCCAGTGAGAATGGCTTTTATCAAAAAGTCCCAAAACAACAAATGTTGGCTTGGATATGGAGAGATAGGAACACTCAAACACTGCTGGTGGGACTGCAAATTAGTACAACTTCTATGGAAAGTAATATGGAGATACCTCAAAGAACTAAAAGTAGAACTACCATTGGCAATCCCACTACTGGGTATTTACCCAAAGGAAATAAAGACATTCTATAATAAAGATATCTGCACTAGAATGTTTATAGCAGCACAATTCACAATTGCAAAGACATGGAATCAACCCAAGCGCCCATCAATACATGAGTGGATTAATAAAATGTGGTATATGTATACAGTGGAGTAGTACTCAGCCAGAAAAAGCAATGTTGAACTAATACCGCTTGTATTATCCTGCATGGAGCTGGAGCCCATTCTTCAAAGTGAAGTATCACAAGAATGGAAAAATAAACACCACATGTACTTACCATTAAATTGGCACTAACTGATCAACACGTACCTGTACATACGGAAGTAACATTCATTGGGTGTCAGGCAGGAGAGACAGGGGAGGAGGTGATAGGTAAAGTCACACCTAATGTGTGCAATATGCACTTTCTGGGGGATGGGCATGCCTGTACCTCCGACTTGGGCAGTACAAAGGCAATATATGTAACCAAAGAGTTTGTACCCCAATAATATTCTGGAAAAAAAAACCCTTGATGGTAGGGGGGGCTTATTCCTTCTACTGACAGCCACCTGACCACGCTGAGGACCCCGAAAGTCCCTCCCACTATAGTAAGGTGCCTTAAGGCCCATGCCCTGACACTGGTCCCATTAATAGATAGGGAACATTACATAAGAAAATTTGGTGCCCATAGACAGGGTCAATGCCCCCTTACCAGCAGGAAGCAGCTTCAAAAACTGGATCTTCTTCCCTCAGCCTCCCTTGTAATATTCCAAGGGTCCAAAGCTCTTAAGGGTGGAAATGTTAGAGTAGGAGACTAGGAGACAGGGCTGAAACTGGATGTAGGGACTTGAAAATTGGGTGCAAGTGTTAAAATAAACAACTCTTAAGCAGAAGCTAACTAGAGGGGCTGATAACTGCAGGAGGGAACTGGCTTCAAGCAGCTTTTCAGCTATCTCTGCCACCTTACATGAACTTTGGCTAAGTACAATATCATTTACATTGTACTTTTAAAATTTCTCTGACCTTGAATTCACCATGACAGTTCCAAAACAACCATATAAAGTATGAAAATGAGAAGGAATCCAATTCTTGGGATTCCTACTCAAATTCCTAGTAAAATCCAACCCCTTGGCCTTGAATATTCCTCCCTGCAATTAGTAAAACTACAAAAGATCTAAAACCCCTTCCTCCCAGTGCAGCTGCTCCTCTTTCGAGGCTGCCTACTCTCTTTCCTGAGAGTGTTCTTTCACTTTCAACAAACGCTTACGTGGTGCACCCTGAAATTCCTTTCCCAGCCATCACCAAGAACTTGGAAAAACCGCCACTCGGAGGCCAGTAACACCTTCTCTGTTCATCCATAGGAAGCAACTCCTGATCTGTCCAAGTTCTATCACAAAGACTGCAGCAATTCAGTCACATCCTCAGGCTCTACTTCTAATTCTAGTTATCTTGCTATTTCCTCTACATCTACAGTTACTTCCTCCACTTTAGTCTTGATCCCCTCAAAGTCATCCATAAGGGTTAGAATCAACTTCTTCCAAACTGCTATTAATGTGGATATTTTTACCTCCTCCCATGAATCACACATGTTTTTAAATGGCCTCTAGAATGGTGAATGCTTTCCAGAAGGTTTTCAATTTACTTTGCCCAGATCCATCAGAGGAATCACTATGATAGCTATAGCCTTATGAAATGTATTTATTTAGAATACTAAGACTTGAAAGTCAAAATTATTCCTTGATCAAAGGGCTGCAGAATGAATGTTGTGTTAGCAGGCATGAAAACAACATTCATCTTGTACATCTCCATCAGAGCTCTTGGGTGCCCCAGGTGCATTGTCAATGAGCACAAATATTTTGAGAGGAATCTTCTTTTCTGAGCAATAGGGCTCCAGAGTGGGCTTAAAATATTCAGTAAATCATGCTGTAAACAGATGTGCTGTCATTCAGGCTTTGTTGTTCCCATTTCTAGAGCACAGGCAGAGTAGATTTGGCATAACTCTTAAGGGCCCTAGGATTTTCAGAATGGTAAATGAGCACTGGCTTCAACTTAAAAGTCACCAGCTGCATTAGCCCCTAACAACAGAATCAGCCCTTTGAAGCTCTGAAGCCCAGCATACACTTGTCTTCTTTAGCTATGAAAATCCTCGATGGCATCCTTTTCTATCAGAATGCTCTCTGTTCAACACTGAAAACCAGTTGTTTAGTGTAGCCATCTTAATCAATGATCTTAGCAAGATCTAAATAATGCTGCAGCTTCTCCATCAGCACTTGCTGCTTTACCGTGTAATTTTATGTTATAGAGACAGCTTCTTTCCTAAAACTCATGAACCAAACTCTACTAGCTTCAATTTTTTCTTCTGCAGCTTTCTCACCTCCATCAGCCTTTATAGAATTGAGGAGAGTTAGGACCTTGCTCTGGATTTAAGGGAATGTTGTGGCTGATTTGATCTTCTACCCAGATGAGTAAAATTTTCTTTATACTAGCAATAAGGATGTTTTGCTTACTTATCATTCCTGTGTTTACTAGAGTAGCACTTTTAATTTCCTTCAAGAGCTTTTCCTTTGCATTCATGACTTGGCTAGCTGTTTGGCACAAGAGGCCTTGCTCTCAGCCTATCTCGGCTTTTGACATGTCTTTCTCACTAGGCTTAATTATTTCTAGTTTTTGATTTAAAGTGAAAGATGTGAAACTCTTCCTTTCACTTCAAGACTTAGAGACCATTGTAGGGTTATTAATTGGCCTAATTTCAACATTGTTGAGTCTCAGGGAATAAGGTGGCTTAAGGAAAAGGAAGAGAGAAAGATGGGGCAGCAGTTGGTGGAGTAGTCAGAATACACACATTTATAGACTAAGTTCAATGTCTTATATGGGTGTAGTTCGTGGCACCTCAAAACAGTTATAATAGTATCATCAATGATCACTGATCACAGATCACCGTAACAGATATAACAATAATTTAAAAGTTTGAGTTTTACAAGAATTATCAAAATGTGACACATAGACCCAAAGTGAGCACATACCATTTAAAAAATGGCACCAATAGCCTTGCTGGTCACAGGTTGCCACAAACCTTCAATTTGTAAAAACAACAATTTAAAAAAACACAATATCTGTGAAGGGCAATAAAGTGAAGCATAATAAAATGATGTATGCATGTATTGAGAATAATAAAAGAGATTCCCTTTGCATCAAGAAATTAATATGTTCCCAGAAAAATGGATGGCTAATTAAAAAAAAAAAGAAATTAACATGGATTCAATAGACCAAAGTGACTAAAAAACAAATGTGTTGAATCCTCTTTATACAACATTATGCCTCACATAAATGTTTCCTTCAAAGAAATCATGAGTTGTTTAAAGCATCCATATTAAATTAAGTGCTCTTTCACACTGTTTATAAAAATCACCAATGACAAATAAAATCTTCGAAAGTTATAATTACCATTCACTTACAAACATCAAGCCAGTAATCTCAAATAACTGAAGAAAAATATTTAAAATAAGTATACTTTTATATTCTTTATTTTATTAAATTGGAATAATGAATAAATCTATCCTATATTTTATTTAAATCTTCTCTTATGGAGTACTAATTCTGTGAAATTACAACTCCAAGAAAAAAGAAACTTATTTGATGATCCCAGAACCAAATAGATATTAATAAAAAAGAAAATTCACTTTTCATACCTTAAGGTAGCAGTGTACATAGCAATAATGAAGCAGATTATGAGAAGGCTGAGTAAGGCTGCTGACCACATGAACCAACTGTTCAGCATACATCGGCACAGAGTGTTCCAGATTAATTTTATCCACCAATATCTGAATGGATGGCAGAGGCCGAAGAGACTGGAAGTTTGTAGCATTCATGAAGGTACTTGAGTTCTAGAAAATAATAGTTTCACTTTATATTGTAGGAGTAGAGTAGTGAATAAGTTGCAATTTCCTCTATACAAGATTCAAACCTGCACATTTTGCAGTGATATCAAATCAATCTAGAAATGATGCCTTTCTACAGAACTCTCCTGCAATAACCAAATACAAATGTCTATATATATTTTAAGTGTGTCCCAGATTTCAAAGAATGCATATTTGTTGAAAAATTACCATTGCTTTTTTAGCTAAAGTTTTTTACTTTTTCAATCAACTACATGCCTCACTACGATGAAGGTATTTTCTTAAGCTCAATCATTCCAAAAAACGGTCTGGATATCCAAGAGTCAGCCATCCTTTATTTTCTTTCCCTTTATTCATATTTAGATGACTAAGAAACTAAATGGACTACACCACACAGTGTCATAAATACAATAAGCAATGTTTGCAGGAAGGAAAAATTTCTGATCCATATCATATCTACTAACAATATACATGTTAAAGGCTCATAAAATCCTCAGATTCTTCAGGAGGGCTTGGTATTTTCAGTGTCATAGAACCTGAGCCTCCAAATAAATTCAGGTAAGTTTCAAGATTTCTGGAGTATGTACCCTTATTGGCGAGTACCTTCTGCCCAGAACTCAGTAACCCCTTAATGCCTTAACCTGCGTTCTCAATGAGGACCTCATACTTTTATACCCGAGATGTGACAATATGGTAAGGAAGCAGTTTCGGTTTTTTTGTCTTTCGCTGTTACAACACTATTGGCCTTTACCAGGCATTGGCCAAAGATGGTAACTGCTACATAATACTTCTCCAATCAAAAAAGCCAATAGTAGTACCATTACCAAGAAATACTGTGCCTACAATTCACTAAGTTGAACATACAATCCTAATTTTTGACTCATTATTAATAATTTTAAAATCACAATTTATTCAGCAATTACTTTGCTTTTTTTAAGTGATTTTATTTTGTGTTATTAAGATATAACACAAAGTAAAGCACACAAATCTGAAGTGTAGAGTTCAATGAATTTTTACATCTTTAATCACCACCCAGCTGAAGCACTCCAGAAGACTGTACCATGTCCCACTGGAGGCAATATGAAATTCCCAACAGAGGAAGACAATATTCTCACTTCAGTCACCATAAATTAGTTTTTACTCTCGAACTTCACATAAATTATACCATACAGTATATACTCTTTCACTCAACATCTGTGAGAATTATCTATGTTGTTCATTCTTTGAGTTCATATTTTTATCACTATGAGGTGGCTCTCTTTATCTCTAATCATGCTTCTCACCTTAAAATCTACTTTTTCTGGTATTAAAATAACCATACTATTTTTCTTTTGATTAGCATTTAAATGGTATATTTTTTCTATCCTTTTACTTCTAACCTATATGTGTATACATTCCAGTTTCACAATTTAACTTGGTTCTTTTTTTATGGATTCAGGTCTCTTTTGAAATCATCTGCCTTTGTCATTTTCCCTGAACTTATCATAGTTACATTAAAGTCCATATGTAGTAACTCCCACATCTTAATCATGTCTAAGTCTACTTCTATTATTAATTTTTTTCATTATATTTAATTCAATTGGTTCTATTTTTTTAGTGTACCCTCATAATTTTTTATTAGGCAGCTGACATCATGGATAAAAAATTATAGAGGTTCTTGATAATATCATCTTTCTCAAAAATAAGTTAACTATTCTTTGGCAAGTGGACAGAATATAAGCATATCATCATGGTCCTGTTCAGGACTGGAATTAGGCTTTCATAGAATTAACCTATTTCAACTTACATTTATTCATATGGTATGGCTCTTAGAAGGTTTCACAGGAAAGCCCAGGTGCTAAAATGGCAGGACCTAAACTATAATTGTTGATACTCAGCACCATGCAGATAGTGAAATTTCTACTTTGCTATTTAGCCTGTGTTTTCTCCTGTGTGTCCTGAAGTCTTGCACTACACATGGGAAGATTAAGAGTTAACCAACAGTATAAAGGAAATTTTATGCAGATTTGGGGGCTGCCTTCTCAATGAGGCCTCCTCAGTAGCATTTTTCTCTTTGATGGGCATTTTGGAAGACTAGATATGGCTGAAGAAAAGAGTCTCTGAGCTTGAGGATATCTCAATAGAAACTGCCAAAATTGAAAAGCAAACCAAAAAAAACAGAATATTCAAGAACTCTGGGACAACTACAAAAGTCATTAACATTCACATAATAGGAATTGCAGAAGAAGAAGAAAAAGAAAATGGAACATAAGAAACATCTGAAGCAATAATTACTAAGAGTTTCCCCAAATTAATGTCAGAGACCAAACCACAGATCCAGGAAGCTCAGAGAACACCAAGCAGGATAAATGCCAAAAAAAACCCTACACGTAGGCAAATTACTTTCAAACTACAGAAAATCAAAGATAAAGAAAAATTTCTGAAAGGAAGCCAGAGGAAAAATACACCTTACCTATAAAGGAACAATGATTGAATTATATCTGGTCTCTACTCTAAAAATACGCAAGCAAGAAGAGAGTAAAATGAAGTTTTAAAGGTTGAAAAGAAAAAATCCACCAACCTAAAATTCTGTACCCTATGAAATTATATTTCAAAAGTGAAAGAGAAAAAAAAGACTTTCTCAAGCAAAAATTGAGAAAACTTGTTGCCAGTAGACCTACCTTACAAGAAATGTTAAAAGAAATTCTTTAGAGAGAAGGAAAATAATAAAGGTCGATCTCACATCTACATAAAGAAACAAAGAGCATAGGGAAGGAATAAGTAATGATAAAATAAAAACTTTCAATTGTTCTTATTCTTAATTGATGCAACACATTAAGTTTGTTGAAAATAATAATAGCAACAATGTATTCAATTATGTATGCTTATGTATGTGTGTACATGCATGCATGTGTGTGTGTATATATATTAAATAGGCTTATGCAAGCTTATATGTAAGAAAAATGAGTCACAGCAATGATACAAAGGACAGGAAGGCAGAATTAGATTTGCTTGTTTTTTATAAAGGACTCACACTACCTGTAAAGTGGTATAGTGTTATTTGAAAGTGGATTTGAGTTAGTTGTAAACATATAATGCAAACTGTAGGGAAAACACTAAAAAGAGTAAAACAAAAAAAAGAAGTATAGCAGATACGCTAATAAAGGAAAGAAAATAAAAAATAGAATCATATATGCTCAATTAAAACCACAAAATGGCAAAAAAAAAAAAAGAGTGGAAAACAAAAACAGGAACAAAGAACAAGGGCAACAAATACAAAATAATACTACTTATGGTTGATATAAATCCAATTATATCAATAATCACCTCACATCAATAATCTTAATGTGCCAATTAAAAGAGAGAGAGCAGATCAAGAAAAAGACCCAACAATATGTTGCCTACAAGAAGCCCGCTTTAAATATAAAGATACATATAGACTATAGACAGAAAAATAAATACCATACTAACAGTAATCAAAAGAAAGTGGGCGTGGCTGTGTTAATTTCAGACAGAGCAGAAATCAGACTTAGGAAAGTTATCCAGGACAAAGGGGATTAAGTAATGATAAAGAGATCAACTCTGCAAGAAGACATAAAAATCCTTAACATGCACATGCCTAAATACAGTGTCAAAATACATGAAGCAAAAACGGAAAGAACTGCAAGAACAAAATATACAAATCCACTATTTTAGTTGGAGACTTCAACGTCCCTCTATCAGAAATAAACAGATCCAACACATGGGAAATCAATAAGGACATAACTGAACTTAACAACACTTTCGGTCAGCCAGATATAATGGACATCAATGGACTGTTTCATCTAGCAACAGCAGAATTCTTTTAAAGCTTGCATGGAACATTTACCAAGATAGACCACATTCTAGGCCATAAAACACACCTAAACAAATTTAAAAGAATAGAAATCATCCAATGTTTGCTCTCAGACCACAATGGAATTAAACTAGAAATTGATAATAGAACTGTAACTGAAAAATCTCAAAATACTTGGAGATTAAGCAACTTTTAAATAGCACATGGGTCAAAGACAAAATCTCAAGAGACATTAAAAATACTTTGAATTAAGTGAAAATGAAAATACAGCTTATCAAAATTTGTGGATGCAGTGAAAGCAGTAATTAGAGGGAAGTTTATAGCATCGAATACATATATTAATATAAGAAAAGAGGAAAATCTAAAATCAATCACCTAACCTTCCACCTTAGGAAACTAGAAAAAGAAGAGCGAATTAAAGCCAAAATAAGCAGAAGAAAGGAAATAATTAAAATTATTACAAAAATTAAACATTAAATTAAACAAAAATTGAAACAAATCAATGAGATTGAAAACAGGAAATCAATAGAGAAAACCAACAAAACCAAAAGCTATTTCTATGAAAAGAATCAACAAAAATCAATAAGCCTCTAGCCAGGCTAACTAAGAAAAAAAGAAAGAGGACATAAATTATTAATATCAGAAATGAAAGAGGAACATCACTACAAATCCCATGAACACTAATAGGATAATAAAGAAATATCATGTTTCTTTTCCTACCTCAATTTAAAAAAAAAGAAATACTATAAACAATTCTATGTCCACAAATTTGATAACATAGATGAAATGGACCAATTTCTTAAAAGATACAAGCTAATGACCTTAGGTATGGTGATGACTTTTAGATACAATATCGAAGGCACAATCCATAAAAGAAAGAACTAATATGCTGTACTTCATTAAAATTTCAAAATTCTGCTCTGCAAAATACATCGTTAAGAGAATGAGAAGACAAGCCACAAACTGGGGGGAAATACTTGCAGAATACCTATCTGATAAAGGACTATTACCCAAAATATACAAGAAACACTTAAAATTCAACATTAAGAAAACAAACAACCGTACTAAAAAATGGGCAACATCTCTGAAGAGATACCTCACCAAAGAAGGTATACAGATGGCAAGTAAGCATAAGAAAAGATGCTCCACCTCATATGTCATCAGGGAAATGAAAATTAAAACAACATGATATCACTACACATCTATTAGAATGGCGAAAAACCAACACATAGCCAATTCGGAAAAACATTCTGGTAGTTTCTTACAAAACTAAATCTACTCTTAGCATACAACCCAGCAATCACACTCCTTCATATTTACCAAAAGGAGTTGAAAACATGCCCACACAAAAACCTGCTTTGTTCGTAACTATCAAAACATGAAGGCAACCAAGATGTCCTTCAGTAAGTGAATGGATAAATAAACTGTGGTACATCCACAAGGGAACATTAATGCTAAAAAGAAATGAACCATCAAGCCATGGAGGAACTATCAAAGACATGGAGGAAGCTTAAATGCATATTACTAAGTGAAAGAAGCCAATGTCAAAAGGCTACATATTGTATGACTCCAACTACGTGACACTCTGGAAAAGGCAAAACTATGGAGACAGCAACAAGATCAGTGATTAGTGATTGCCTAGGGGAAGGGAGGGATGAATAGGCAGAGCACAGAGGATTTTTAGGGCATTGAAACTACTCTGTGTGACACTGTTACGATAGATACATGTCATTATACATTTGTCAAAACCCACAGAACATAAAACACCAAGAGTGAACCCTAATGTAAACTATGGACTTTGAATGATAATGATGTGTCAATGTAGGTTCATCAATTATAACAAATAAACCACTTTACTGAGGTATGTTGATAATTAAGGAAATTATACATGTGTAGGGGGCAGGGAGCATATGGTAAATCTCTGTACCTTTCACTCAATTTTGATGCAAATTTTCAAAATAATCCTAGGAGCTAGGTACTAGGTTCCCTATAAGGGAACTAGTCTATGCCAGCACCCTGACAATGTTACACAAATCTATGCCATGAAGGCAAGGTTACAAAACTAAATATACCACAGCAGACCTCAGCCTTGGTAGAACATCCTACAATACTCTAAGAACAGGGAAAGATAGGTGGTCTTGTGAGCTGCTGCTAAAAGACCATTTCTCATTCACTTTCCCATCTTGAGGGAGGCTGCCATGAAACAGTTCTCATCAGTATCCCACATACAAGTGAGATATGGGGCTTTCCACATATCAGTAAGAGGCTATACAACTGCTTAGCTGCAGTGTGAAATTGAATCCTTGCCAACAGGGTACCCTACCATGCATGTTGGAAGTCATTTGGCCCTTTAGTTGCAGTGTTCTCCTATAGAACAAGAGACAGTGGGAGCTGACACCGTTATTGATTTTGCTTTTGCTGTCTATGTGGGTAATAAACTGTCTGAACCTACCTGGTCTTATTGCTTCTTTATTGGCTAACTATGTCAGTCTGCTTGAAAAAATATAATTTTCTATGTTTTTGAGAAAAGGAAAACAAAGCTTAGAGATATAAAGCAACTGCCTAAGGCATCATAGCTAGTATATGGTCTAACTTCTAGGCCCATGCTCTTCAACATTTCTTTATATTAATACACCCTTAGCTTCAGTTTATTTTATTAAAATATACATTTAAATTACTTTTTAATTTAATTTTAATAAGAATTAACAATTTTACCTCATTGTGGATAACTATATGAGCAAATATTCTTTTATTAAATGACAAAAAAAATACACACATGAAAGGAAAAAACTAGTGAATCACAAAATATACCTTTTCTCCCATGATGACAGGTAGCAAATGGTCTAGCAAGTTGAATTCAGCCATGAAAATCCTGCAGGTACATTTGAGGAGAGTAACACTTGTATGTCGAGTAGGAATATACTCCTCCAGAGAAGCCACTTCTTCAGGATTCAGTATTGTTTCATTTTCATGCTTAATATCTAAAATGAAAATGATAAGAATTTAATGAAAATATTTTTAAATAGTTAATTTTCTTAAACAACTGAAAAATTTTTTCCAATATTATGGTCAAATTTATTTTTTTTTCAAAAATATAGCAATTATAAAATAATAAGTTACCACCAACAAATATAAATTACACTACTCCAGAATGTAAATGTATGTCTTTGCTATACAAAAATTTACCAGTTTTTTATTTTAAAATGTTTTTAATAAATTCCCAGTTTTTTTCTTTAAAAGAATAACAGCTTCTGGTCATACCACTAAGATACCACTAAGATAATATCAAGGCAAGACACAGACCGGGAGAAAATATTTCTAAGAGAGAGACAGAGAGAGAAAGAGAGCACACGCAAGACAGAGAGAGAGAGATACCTCCAAAGTATGGTATCCACAGCATATTTGTAAAAAATTACAAATCTCCTAAAAATCATTAAGAAATAGACAAAAAATTCAATAGATAAAGGGGCAAAAAAGACTTTAATAAGCAAAAGATGATATATCCAATGGCCAAAAATTATATCAAAAGCTGGTCAACATCATTAGACATTAGGTAACTGCAAATAAAGTCACAATGTGAATGTACTACATACCCACTGGAATGGCTAAAATGAAAAAGACTGAGAATACTAAGTATAGAGCAAGCATGTAGAACAAAGGTCAGCAACCTTTTTCTATAAAAAGCCATATAGGAAATATTTTAGGCTTTGCAGGCCATATAGTCTCTGTTACAATTATTCAAATCTGCCACTGTAGCACAAAAACAACCACAGACAATACATAATCAAATGAGCATGTCTATGTTCCAATAAAACTTTACTTACAGAAACTCAAAATTAAATTTCATATAATTTTTATGTGTCACAAAATACAATTACTCTTTTTACTTTTTACTTAATATAAAATATAAAAACCATTCTCTGTTCATGGGCTGTATTAAAACTGCCAGAAGGCCATAATTTAATCATGAGCAACTGAAGCTGTCCTGCAGGAGTGTAAACTGGTTCAACCACTCAGGAATACGGTTTAGAATTATCTACTAAAGGTGAACATACACAATCCTTCAACATAGTGATTCCACTCTTAGATATCCAACAGAAATGCATATACGTATTCACCAAAGACATGTACTACAATGTTTATAGCATCACTATCAAAATAGCAGAAAACTAAAAACTAAACAAATATTCATAAACAGTAAAATGAAAAAGTTATAGTATATTCACAAAATGGGAATATATACAGCAATGAGAATAAATCTCATAAACATAATGTAAGCTAAGGCCAGAGACAAAAGAGCACATATTGTGTGATTTCACTTACATGAATTCAAAAATAAGCAAAACTAAATCTGTGATGTTAGAAGTAAGGATAGTGGTTACCCTTGAAGTCAGAAAAGTAATCAGAAGAGGGCACAATGGGGACTTCTGAACTGCTGGTAAGCTTCCATTTCTTAGTTAGTTACATAGATGTGGTTAAGTTTGCAAAATTCATAAAACTATGCCCTTAGGTTTTGTGTACTTTCCTATATGTATGTATACATCAATTAAAAAGCAAAAAGCCAAAAGAAATAGCAGAACTGCTAACACCTTAAGATTTAACACATGCACTCATATATATGTATACAGGGTACTCTGTATCTGGGGTTCTACATCCATAGATTCAACCAACTATGGGTCAAAAATCCTTCCCCTCAAGAAATGGATAGTTCTATCTGTACTGAACATGTACAGACTTTTTTTTCCTTGTCATTATTCCCTGAACAATACAGTATAACAACTATTTAGACTGTTTAGGTCTTATGAGTGATCAAGAGATGATCTGCAGAAGCAACTCCCCACAGGTACCGAGGGATGACTGTATATGTATGTTCAGGCAGCTCTCACTTTGCACAGTACTGATATAGAAGAATTTTAGTTACCACAGTTTAGTTTAAAAATACCAGTTCCCATTCTTTAGATACTTCACTTAGGGTAATGGTCTCCAGTTCCACCCAAATTGTTGCAAAACGCATTAAGTCATCCTTCTTCATTACGGGTACAATGAACACTATCTGGGTGACGGGCACACTGTTAACCTTGACTCAAGCATTACAAAACTATCCATGTAACCAAAAACATTTGTACCCCCATAATACTTGGATATTAAAAAAAAAAAAAAGATAAAGCAGAAGGAAGAAAAAAATACCAGTTCCCAAATAACATGGTTCAAATATCAGTTACCATGGTATATTAACTGTTAGTAATTGCATAAATTACAAACAGCTAGTTTTTGGTCCACAAATAATTAGGTAAATAAAAGATGGGCATTGATGATCAATGACCAATCACATCACTTCTTTCCAATTCTGTCAGGTTTGGAGACTGGTTATTGCTATTATTTAGCTCATGCATAGACAGCAAAACATGTAGTGTTGCTTCCTGGTTTACCATTGATAATCCCACACAACACTTTACAAAAACGAATAATCTAAACAGAGAAGTGATGATCAAAGATAGTACAGCAAAGAAACGAAAAGTGGTAACACTGGAAGTGAAGTGAAATTCTTTTGTGTGTGTGTGTGTGTGTGTGTGTGTGTGTGTATGATGGGGTCTCGTGCTCTCGTGCTGTCATCCTGGCTGGAATACATTGGCACAATTATAGCTCACTGCATCCTTGAACTCCTGGGCTCAAGCGATCTTCCTGCCTCAGCCTCCCAAGTAGCTTGGACTATAGGCTCCTGCCACTGTGCCTGGCTAATTTTTTTTTTTTTTTTTTTTTTTTTTAAAGAGACAGGGTTTCACTATGTTGCCCAGTCTGGTCTCGAATTCCTGGCCTCAAAGGATCCTCTCACCTCAGCCTCCTGAAGGCTGGGATTTACAGGCATGAGCTACCACGCCCAGCCTGGAAGTGAAATTCTAATCAAATATAAGTGAAGTGATAGAAGAAATAGCTAACTGTGGTACTATTGACATTGCATCTTTCCAAAAGACTCTAGATACGCAGCTAGAGAAACTTGATGAAGACACTGATCGACCAGATGAGAAAAGTGGTTGTAATAAAAAGAACGAAGAGCTCCCAGAAAAAATGATGCAAGCAAAATACTTCCCATTAAAGAAACTCTCAGAGGTTTTCATGACATTAAAAGTATATAGGATAAAATGTTGGAATCTTATCAAAACTTAGAAAGGAATATGACAATTTGCTAAGACATAGGAAAGATATTCCATACTGTAAGTTATACAAAAAGGAGACAAAAATTGTTCAAACAACTCTTAATGTTTTCAAAGAAATAAAATCCTTTAATAATTTTACTATTCCTTGTACAATTTTTTTTTCATTTCTCTAAATATTTATGACCAACAGGAAGAGACTATTTAAAGCTTTGACCAAAATTTCTAATGGTTGTAGAACAATTCTAATTCTTCCCACTGATTAAGATCACTTGGCATGGTCATTTTTATAGCCCCATATCACCATGCCAAGTGAGGACTGCACGTATATTAAACCTAAAGTCAGCTAGCAGTTTCTTTACATAGATGACATTTTTGAAGCGATACATTGCTTCCAAACTTTAAATAAGCCAGTATATAATTATGAGTGACATATATATATTGCCAGAGATTGTCTCCTTCTTTCATTTAGCAATAAAACCCTCTGAATTTAAGTCCGATATACAGACTCCTAGAGATTATATTGTAGTTAGGTTTAGGGACATGTCACTATTTTGGCCAATGGGATAACAGAGCCATGTCCTTAAAATGAGACTACAATACCTACCATTATTCTCTTGTTCCCCCTTTTTCCTTATTAAATTTACACCCTGTAATGGTGAGCTAACACTGACCATATAGGTAAGTTGTATCTCAGGGGATGGCACAACAACAAAATAGTAGGAATCTGGGTCTAAGACAACCTCACAAAACAGAGTTGCCCTGGAATGCTGACCACCTTGGACTTTCACATGAGAAAAACAAAGTATGTCAATAGGTCTATATGAAAACAGCCAAGCCAATAACCCATTAGAAATATAAGGTAACGAAAGTTATAATGAGGTTCTTTCTAACCTCTGCAAATATTCCCCCGCAATCAAATGGAATAACTTCTCCATCCAACATAAAGGTTTATTATAGAGCTATAGTAATCAAGTCAATATGATATTGACAAAGCAAAAGATCATAGGTCTACTAATGGAACACAGACTACAGGACCCAGAAACTGACCCACACAAATATGCTCAATTGATTTTTGACAAAGGTGCAAAACCAATTGAATAGAGGAAGGATAGCCTTTTCAACAAACGGTGCTAGAGCAATTAGAAATCCTAAGGCAAGTACATAAACCTTTACCTAAACCTCACCCCTTATACTAAAAAATGAACTCCAAATGGATGACAGATTTAGGTATAAAATGAAAAATGATAAAATTTTTAGGAAAAAATCCAGCTTAAAAAATGGGCAAAGACATGAAGAGACATTTCACTGAAGAAATAACAGATGGCAAATAAGCACATGAAAAGATGTTCAACATCATCAGCCAATAAGGAAATGTTAATTAAAACCATGAGATTGTAGCTAGCTAATTAAAACTACACACCTATCAGAATGGCTAAAATAAAAAACAATGACAATACCAAATGCTGGGAGGATACAAAGAAACTCGCTCGCTCATTCATTGCTGATGGGAATACAAAATGGTACAGCCATTCCTGAAAACAGTTTGGCAGTTTCTTTATAAAAATTAAACATGCAATTATTATATGACCCAACAATTGCACACCTAGGCATTTATCCCAAAGAAATGAAAACTTATGTTCACACAAAAACAAGTACACAATTGTTTGGAGCAGCTTTATTTGTAATAGCCCAAAACTGGACTCATCACAAATGTCCTTCCACAAGTGAAATGTTTAACAAACTGTAGTACGTACCTACAATGGAAAACTACTCAGTGATAAAAAGAAACAAACTACTGATACGTGCAACAACTTGGAAGAATCTCCAGAGAACTGTGGTTAGCAAAATAAGACAATCCCAAAACCTCATATACTGTATGATCCCACTGATGTAAAATTTTTGAAATGACAAAATTTTAGAAATGGAAGAAATAGTTTCCAGGGGTTAAGAATAAGAGAGGAGACAGGGACATGGTAGGGAGATGGGTATACAAAAGAATATGAGGGATCCTTGTGATGTTAGAACTGTTCATTTTCTTGACTGTGGTAGTGAACACACAAACCTACACAGGTGATAAAACTGTATAGAACTTAATACACACACACACACACACAAATGAGTACAAGTAAAACTAGGAAAATCCAAAATTTAAAAAAATGAACATATGCCAACTCCACTATTTTCTATTAAAATAAGTTAATAACTTCCTACTCAAAACTTGCCAATGGTTTCCCATTACATTTAGAATAAAATCTTGATTCCTTGGTCCATAAGGCCTAACAGAGTGATTTATGTCTACCTCTCTGACTTATCAACATTTATTGTGCTCCAGCTATACCAGCCTACTTTCATCCCTGTAAACTGCCAAAATTGTTCCCACCTCAAGGCTCTTGCGCTTGTCTACACAAAACTCTCTCTTCACAGATATTGCATGACTCGCTCCCTTACATCATTCACAAGTTAGCTCATATATAAACTCTCCAGAGATGACTTTCCTAACCTCCCTACTAAAACAGTTGTCCTCTCCTCCTATCTCTAGCACTCTTCCCCATAACTGCTTTTATTTTTTTCTCATAAAGCATTTATCAATGACTGAAATAATATTTTTACTTGTTTACTATTCATCTACCCCACGAAGATATAAGCTCCATGAGGGCAGAGACTGTATGTCTTGTCTGCCATACTATCCCAGCACTTCAAAAGTGTGTGGTATCACAAGAAAGATGCAAAAAATGAATGCATGAACTTGTCAAGCCTTTACTATGCACTAACATTGTGTTAAGTGCTTTTATATGCACTACCTCACTTAGTACTCACAACCACCTTTAGAAATAAATAGGTCCTATTAGTGTATCATTTAAGATAACAGTAAAGTTGCTGTGACAAAAGCAAAATAATAGAAACTTCAACAAAAGCTGAGGTTTATTTCTCTTTTACACAACAATCTGAGTCTAAAGGATCCAGGGCTGACATGGTGCTTCCACTGTACTGAGGACATAGATTCTTTTTACGTTGCTGCTCTGTCATCCTCAGCATGCAGCTATAATCTCAGGGTCTAAGATGACAGCTCCAGCCCATGTAATTACATGTACTTTCCAGTCAGAAAGAAAGGGTGAAGGAAAAAAGGAAGGCATGCTCTTTGCCTTAAAAGTCATGGCCCAAAACGTCACATGAAGTTCTGCTCCCATTCCTGTAGCCAGAACACAGTCATGACTATACCTGGAAAGTATAGCCTTTATTTTTCTAAGATAAAATTTCTATTGCTACAAAAAAGAGAAGAATGGATATCAGGGAAACAATTAGCCATCTCTGTCACAATAACTCATTACAGAAATAGAGAAATGGAAGATCAAAGATGTTAATTAAATTTCCCAGGGATAAGAAGAAGTAGGGGGTCAGATTCCAAACCACAGTCTGACTCCACAAGCTGAGTTCTTAATTACTATCTTATACTCCATCATTATGCTATTATGCTCTGCTCTACTCAAGAATTGCTTTATTGAATTAAAAAGGAATTTGTATTTTATGAAACTATGATAGCCATATCTTCATACCATGTAGAAAACATTAGTTGTACAGCAAATTCTTTTTTACCAGCAGTACCTAAGTTTTCCTGAGTGTTAAATTTGTATGTTTAGAGCCCAAATTAATATCTGGCTCTTAGAATCCATGAATGTGAAAAAATGGTCATATTTTACAAGTATACACTAGAAAGAGTATCAAAAAGGTGTGACAATAAAATACAATTACTGGCAAATAAAGTATTCATAAAAATAATTTCCAAACCTTGACCTCTCTTACAACTTACACACACAAGTTTATTCTTTAAATTAACAAGTGAATATATAAAAGTCCTTGCAGACAGGCAAAATATGCTAAAAAGGTAAAGTTAGCAAAACAGGACAAACTGGATCATATAATCATTCAAATCAACTGGCAACAGATTCAGAATTAATCCAAAACAAACCTGGTTTTAGCTTGCTATATGGTTCATATTCATGTTCCAAGGCACAAGCAATCATTTTCAAAATCCTATGTACTGCACTACTATCCAAGCGAAAATCAAGAGGACCTATAACAAGGCTTTTGGTAGACTTCTCCTGGACTGTTCCTAAATCTTCACTTTTCCCTGCAGAGAACTCTTGTTGATTTGTAGAACCTATAAGAAATAAAATTTTATATTAATATTTTAAGCATCAATCAGATTTAATATTACTCTTCCCTCATCTTTTTAGCTTATAGCTTAATGCCTTAAAACAAATTCTTAACCAGCTGGGTACAGAGAATTCGGCTATGTTTTTCTCTATGCAGATGCTAAGATATTATTGACAAAAGCAATTGATTCAAAAACAATTATTCTTATTATCTATTTAATAACAGGTGGTGTAAAATCCAAACTGTCATTCTTTTTTTCTTTTTTTTGAGACAGAGTCTTGTTCTGTCGCCCCCGCTGGAGTGCAGTGGCGTCATCATAGCTCACTGTAACCTCAAACTCCTAGGCTCCAGAAATCCTCCTGCCTCAGCCTCCCGAGAAGTTAGGAATACAGATGTGTGCCACCACACCCGACTAATTATTTGAATTTTTAGTAGAGACAGGGTCTTGCTCTTGCTCAGTCTCGTCTTGAACTTCTGAGCTCAAGCAATCCTCCCGCCTTGGCTTCCCAGAGTACCCAGCCCCAAACCATCATTCTTAGAAAACTATTCTGTGTAACCTAATTGGCTTATATCCAATAATTCTATACATAATATTATTATATTGACTGGGAAAGGGGATTTAGAGAAAGTTGCATTTTACTACTAATTTATCTTAGAAGTTTCATTGACAATTAGAAAAATAACATGTTCACAGGGTGCCTTGAGAGTTTTACAATGACCATGGAAATGAACCATAGGTAGTACCTGCTTTGAACTTTTTTAAGAATAAAATTATTATAGCTATCCTCCAGGGGACAGAATCTTAGCTCCTAAATCCCTCATCTGCTCATATGCTAAAGAGGAACCAAGACTGTTTTCTAAAGAAAATCTTGGCTCTACCTACAGGTATTTCTCATTATCTAATATGAATATTTTTTATATTAGAGATTTGGTTTTAATACATAAATCCATTATAAGTAATAACAAACAGTAATTTTTAATTCTTAATCCATGTTGTTTATTCAAACAAAAAAAAGAAGTTAAGACTTTCTAGTGCTTAATTATCTTTAGAACCTAGAAAGGCCTAATTAAACAAAAAAATTCTTTATCTATACCTTCAATATCTTTTACAAACATACTTTTCCATCATTTCACACAAAGTAGTACAGTGCAGTCTTTAGTCTCAGTAGATAGAAAAAACTAATTAATTATTCATATATTTTTAACCAGATGATCCAACAGGCAGAATTTTTTTGACTACGTAATACAAGTAAAAATGTATAAGCTCACACACAGACTTAAATGTCACATCAAATAAAACATACAAAGTTATTCTTACACATATTTTATGATATGTATATTTAACATTGACTCACATTAGAACTTAGGTATAAATAACACACCATTCACATCAAAAGCCATTACTTTTCATAGCTAAAACCATTACATTCTAAGGTTATGTATTACATGGAATGGAGTAACTTGAAGATAATCAGAAGAATTTTGGTGACAAATCAAAATATTCAAAAAGCAAGAAAAATCCCCTGCTATGGATCCTTTAGGGGCTATTAGGCTTCCTAAACAAATGTCACTTTATGAAAAAGACCCTTCTTTTAGACATCAAATTATCTCTAAAATAATAAAAGCCAGTAGGCTATTTATATGCCCCACCGAATAATGGAAATTATATATAATGCAGTTTAAATTTAGACGCTAGTGGCTTCTTTGAAATGTGAAAGTGCAACTGGCTTTTAGCTATATATTTTCAGCAAGATATTTACTTGTGCTCACCTTCAATGTGTTTGGTCACTACAGCCCCTAAATGTTTGGCCATTTTTATTAAGAGTAAAGACACTATCCCGGTAGGCTAATAAAAAGGAAGGACTTTTGAGTCTCTACAGGACACCCAAAGACTACACTGCCCCCATCCCCATCCATCTGTATTTCTGTACCTCTCAATAGAAAAGTCATCTTCTTCCTGAAAAGGAAGAACTTTGTTTTCTTGGGACTCTGCTAGCTAGCAAAACAACTATACCAACCATCTGTGCTGTCAGTGTGCAAGGAACCCTACTTTCATTGATGAAAAATTATGTATCTTTAGTTGTCCTCTTTCACTAGAGATTCACTTGTTTTCTTCTTCCACTGGTTCTCATTAAAGGTTGCCTATATTTAACTTATACCTTATGAATCTGAGTGCATCTATAAGACCCTTAAGTTTATAGAAAAAAGACCCTGTCTTAGCTCCACCCCTGGTACTAGAAAATTAATCCTTCAATAGAATAGTGTAGGAATCAAGAATCCCTCTATCCCAATGATCCCTTGAATTAACACCAACACCTGCCCAAGTCATCCAGATTCAAAATGTCAATGAACTATGATGCCTCTCATCCTTGCCCTTCAATAACATAATTGTTTTAATTTTATTTCTCAATATGTCTTTAAAATTGATTATCCCTAAAACCTTCCTGTTGTATATTACAATTTTAGCTATCTACTTTAGGTCAATAATATTTTTAATAATCCCATAAACAGAAAAGAGTAGAAAGGTAGTATTTACAACAGTAACAAATATTTAAAGTTATGTTAATAATAAATATTTCAATTTGGTTTTTAAAATATTGTTTGCTTTCAAGTAGTATAACAAAAACAAAATAATTGGCAGAAGATGCTTATCATCAATATCAAACAACAGCACAGGAAACATATTGACTGAATTTTTATTTATATTCCAACTTTTAATGTGGGCAAAGTACTACTACATCATTTATTACAACAAAAATAAATAATAACACAAGGTCTTTTTATTACTATATTTACTAGTTTCATTAACTTACTTCAAACATCCAAATCAAATCTGCTCTCAAACTTTCAGGATTCACTACTAACTTTTTGAAATTATTCATTCAGTATGTATTTAGACATTTATATAGATAAAACTTAGGGCATTTTTTGATAACGCAGACCTGCGGTCCCCAAACCCCAGGCCGCAGACCGGTACTAATCCATGGCCTGTTAGAAACCGGGCCACACAGCAGGAGGTGAGCGGCGGGCAAGTGAGTGAAGCTTCATCTGTATTTACGGCTGTTCCCCATCACTTGCATCACCACCTGAGCTCCGCCTCCTGTCAGATCAGCAGCAGCATTACATTCTCGTAGGAGCATGAACTTTCCTGTAAACTGTACATGCGAGGGATCTAGGTTGTGCACTGCTTAGGAGAATCTAATGCCTGATGATGTGAGGTGGAGGTGAGGCAGTGATGCTGGTGCTGGGGAGCAGCTACAAATACAGATTATAATTAGCAGAGAGGTTTGACTGCACAATAAATGTAATGTGCCTGAATCATCCCAAAACCATCTCCCAACCCTGGTCCATGGAAAAATTGTCTTCCATGAAATTGGTCCCTGGTGCCAAAAAGGTTGAGGACCATTGATGTAACACTACAGAAACAAATAAATGCCAAATCACAACAAACCAAGAATTTGAGACAAAGTATTTTTTTAGTATTTACAGTTATCCTCCTAAAACCTTCAACAGAAGATGGCCAAATAAAGATATCTTGTCAGACGGTCAGGGCTGGAAGGTAGAATATTGCACTGAGGAGAACAGAGAAGAGTCGTAGCTCAGGTGTGGATCAGAGAGAGAGACAGCTGAGAAACCGTGGTACCCCACAGAGAAAAACTGTGAACCTGAGAAAGAAGAAGATACAGAGGAGGAGATAGTGGTGCAGATCAAATCCAAAGAGGCTCAGAGCCCAGTGAAAGGGTAAGGGGGCTTTCCCCTACCCCACACCTAGGTGCTTTCAGTGAATAGTGGGACAAAAAGTATACTGAAGGTGATTTCACCATCCACAAGCCCAGGCATGGTGGACAAAGAGGAATAGTGGGGTGAACCAGAGAACCCCAAGTGTTTCGGTGTCCATAAGGGACACCTCATGGGAGAGTGCTACAAGAGACTGGACTGCTGGCTTTCTCACATCTAGACACTTCCTCCTCTGCAACCCCCTATTCAGAGCATCAGAGAAAGTAATTTGAGTTCAGGCAACTGGCAGTCGCACCCTTCCCCCACCCACTGCAACTGTGAGACTGCTATGAATAGAGATGCTCACAAACTGCTGCTTCTCAACAGCAGGTGTGCGCTCCCGGCTGAACTCACCATGGAGAGCAGGCCGCCAAAACTTCAGAGCTTCCTGCCCACTGGTGTTTTGCGGGATCATGCACTGGCAGCTGAGACAGGCGGGCCAGTCCCAGGGCCACCCAGACACAATAGCGGTGCAGGGAGATGCAGGTGAGAGGTTGTGGTCCTGGACTCAGATGGCGAGGAAGCCCTTGCAGACACACCCGACAGGACAGTGTGGAGGGGTGCTGAGAAACAGGGATCTGTGAGCATGCCCAACCCCTTCCCCTGCTGGAGAACCAACATATTGAATAGGGGTGAGGTGTTTGGAGAGAAATAGTCTAGCCCCTGGTTCCCATGGCAAGCAAACGCCTCAGGCACGCTGGCTGAATGGGAACAGTGGCACCTCCCCCCACTCATTATAATAGGGAGTGCGGCTTGAACCAAGAAATTCCCAAGCAGCAGCATGCCCCTATTGGAGGCCCGTACAGATAGAGAGACCTAGTACTCTCCCCTTGGTGTCTTGTGGAGGAACATGGGGGCACAACTGGGGAACCCCTTATCCACCAGCATTAGGTGGAGATACATACTAGTGGGTCAGACACACGGACTGGGGTAAAGTTCAAGAGCCAGTCTCAGGCGCTAAGGGAACTCACATGAACTGACCTGACTGGAGTATGTCATGGAATTCCAGGGAGCAGCAATTAGGGATGCCACTCACCCCTCCCCACTAAGAAACTATGCTTGTAGACAAGGATGGGAAAAAGCAAGACCAGGGCCTTAACACTCAAGTGGTTAGACCCCTCCCTCAGGAACAGCCTTTCTGGCTGGGAGAACTTGCCCTGGAATTCATACCAGTGGCTATCCTAGCGGCTGGAATAGCAACCTCTGGGCCCCACCGAGGTTTTGCAAAGCTTTTCAAGCTCTCGCATTCCAGCCACAATCTGTCTTCCTCCTCCCCTCACGTAAGTGGGAGTAGAGATCAAGTAACCCCCTGGGAGCTACAGGGTTCCTCCTAAAGCTTGGGGCGTTCGTGTGACCCACGTGGGGGACCAGAGCTTACCACAAGCACAAAAGAACACCTTGGCAGCTGGCTTTTACACACAAATATTAACCAACGACGCGGAAAAAGCTCTATAGCAAAGCATAGCATCTTCCAACTCAAGCAAACAGGGAGTGGCCAATTCGTGCTCACAAGTACCACCTGCCATCTGGAAGATGAAGCTGGGGGACTTAACTTATTTCACACTATGGGGAACAGGTGAAGACAGCAGGCCAGAGGAAACCTGAGAGATTCATCAAACCTGCAAGAACACCCCATAAGCAACTCAGAACCAGCACCCCTCTCCCTGGCACGCTCAGGGATCAATCTTTAGGGACTTGAAGACAGGCCCATGAGTCAGGCCTAGCACCCCCAGATCTTGAGCAAGAGGCCGGATGAGAAGGGATCAGTAAACAAACTCCGGAAATCTGAAAAATTCAGAGCAAAAGGACACCCCCAGAAGAAAACAATTCCTCCTTACCAATGGATACCAACCAAAATGGAAATATTAAAATGACTAATAAAGAGTTTTGAATATGGATTATAAGGAAACTCAATGAAATACAAGAGAAAATAGAAACCCAACACAAAGAAACCATAAAAAATACAGAAAATAAATAAAAAATTAACTAAAGAAATTGAATTATTTTAAAAACTCAATCAGAACTTCTGGAAATGAAAAATTCATTCAAGGAAATACAAAACACAGTGGAAAGCATTAAGAATAGGCTAGATTGGACAGAAGAAAGAATCTCAGAGGTTGAAGACAACCACTATCAATTAAACAATTTAGCCAAAGACAAAGAGCAGAGAAATAAGAGGAATGAATAAAGCCTACAAGAAATATAGGAATTTGTAAGGAGGCCTAACATAAGAATCATAGCTATACCTGAGAGTGAAGAAGAAAATACACAAGGTTTGGAAAACCTATTTGAGGGAATAATTGAGGAAAACTTCCCTGGTCTTGCTAGAAACCTAGACATCCAAGTACAAGAAGCCAACGGACTCCTGAGAAATTCACCCCAAATGGGCAATCACCACGATACATAGTCATCAGACTGGCCAAAGTTAACACAAAGGAGGAACTGCTGCGAACCGTAAGGCAAAAACATCAGGTAACTTACAAAGGAAAACCCATCAGACTAATGGCAGACTTCTCAACCGAGACCTTACAAGACAGAATGGAATGGAGGCCCATTCTCAGTCTTCTCAAACAGAATAATGGCCAGCCTAGAATTTTGTATCCTTAAAAACTAAGATTCCTATGTGAAGGAGAAATAAAGACTTCCTCAGGCAAGCAAACACTGAGGGAATTTTTCAAGACCAGACCGGCCCTGCAGTAAGTACTCAGACCTGCCTTATACGCTGATCAGCGCAACAGACACCCACCAGTGTAAAATCACTCAAAAGCTAAAGCTCAGAGCCAATATACCATAATGGCTCAAGAGGTAAAACAAAGCAATAACGTTCCACTCAACAGGATGAACAGAAATCCACCCCACTTATCAATTCTTTCAATAAATGTGAACAGCTTGAATTCCCCACTCAAGAGACACAGACTGGCTGAATGGATTAAAAAAAATACAAGCCAAGTAATTGCTGTCTCCGGGAAAAACATCTAACCCAAAAGAACTCATTCACACTCAACGTGAAGGGATGGAAAATAATATTCCATGCAAATGGAAACCAAAACAAAGCTGGTGTAGCCATTCTCATATCAGATAACACAGACATCAAAATCAACAATACTAAAGAAAGACAAAGATGGTCATTATATAATGGTAAAGGGAGCAATTCAACAAGAACACATAACAATCCTAAATATCTATGCACCTAACACAGGTGCACACAGATTCTCAAAGCAAACCCTACTAGATCTAAACAAAGTGATAAACAGCAACACTGTAATAGCCAGGGACTTCAACACCCCACTGACAGAACAGGACAGATCCTCCAATCAGAAAATAAACAAAGAAACACTGGACTTAAATGGAACTCTAGAACAAATGGGCCTACCAGACATTTACAGAACATTCTACCCAAAAACTACTGAATACACCTTGTTCTCATCAGCACAAGGAACATACTCTAAGACTGATCACATCTTAGGCCACAAAACATGTCTCAATAAGTTAAAGAAAAAAAAAAATTATACCATGTTTCTTCTCAGACCATAGTGGAATAAAATGAGAAATCAATTTCAGCAGAAACAATCAACTATACACAAAGTCATGGAAATTAAACAACCTACTGCTGAATAGGTATTGGGTCAAGGAAGAAATTAAGATGGAAATCAAAAGATACCTCAAACTAAATGACAAAGGGGACACAAATTATAAAATCTGTGAGATTCGGCAAAAGCAGTCCTAAGAGGAAAATTCCCAGCCTTACATGCCTATATGAAAAAGACAGAAAGATCACAAATCAACAATCTAATAAATCATCTCAAGGAAATAGAAAAGAAAGAACAAACTAATCCCAAACCCAGCAGAACAAAAGAAATAACTAAGGTCAGACCAGAACTAAATGAAATCGATAACAAAAGAATTAAAAGAAAATTAATGGAACAAAAGTTGGTTCTTTGAAAAGATAAACAAAATGGGCAGACCTCTTGCTAGATTAACCAGAAACAGAAAAGAAAGGATCCTAATAAGCTCAATCAGAAATGGAAAAGGAGATATTACAACTGATACCACAGAAATACAAAATATCATACCTGAATACTATCAAAATCTCAATGCACATAAACTTGAAAACGTTGAGGAAATGGACAAATTGTTGGAAACACACAACCTCCCTAGGCTCAATCAGGAATAGAACTCTTGAACAGACCAATATCAGGTAATGAAACTGAAGCAGCAATAAAAAAATCTTCTAACAAAAAAAGTCCCGGACCAGACGGTTTCACAACCAAATTTGACCAGACCTACAAAGAATTGGTACCCATACTGCAGAAATTATTTCCTAACATTGATAAGGAGGGCATCCTCCCCATCTCTTTCTACAAAGCCACTATCACCTTGATACCAAAGCCAGGAAAGGACACAACAAAAAAAGAAAACTACAGACCAATATCCCTTATGAATACAGATGCAAAAATTCTCAATAAAATCCTTGCAAACCAAATTCAGCTGCACATCAAAAAAATAATCCACCACAATCATGTGGGCTTCATCCCAGGAATGAAAGGATGGTTTAACATATGTAAATCCATAAATGTGATTGGCCACATAAACAGAAGCAAAAACAAAGACCACATGATCATGTCAATAGATGCAGAAAAAGCATTTGACAAAATTCAGCACCCTTTTATGATAAGAACTGTTAAGAAAATAGGCACAGATGGAACATAACTCAAAATTATAAAAGCCATATATACAAATCCACAGCCAACATTATACTGAATGGGGAAAAGTTGAAAGCATTCACACTTAGGAATGGAACCAGACACAGTTGGCCACTGTTCCCACTTCTATTCAACATAGTGCTGGCAGTGCTAGCCAGAGCAATCAGGCAAGAGAAGGAAATCAAGGGTATCCACATAGGAAAAGAAGAGGTCAAACTACTGCTCTTTGCTAACAATATGATCTAATATCTAGAAAACCCCCAAAGATTCTGCCAAGAGACTCCTGGAATTGATAGATAAATTCAGCAAAGTCTCAGGTTACAAAATCAATGAACACAAATTAGTAGCATTTCTATACACCAATAGTCAAGCTGAGAATCAAATCAAAGACTCAATACCTTTCACAGTATCAATAAAGACAATAAAATACCTAGGAATATATTTAACCAAGGACATGAAAGACCTCTACAAGGAGAACTACCAATCACCGTGGAAGGCAATCACAGAGGATGCAAACAAATGCAAAACATATGCTCATGGATTGGCAGAATCAACATTGTTAAAATGTCTGTACTACCCAAAATGATTTACAGATTCAATTTAATCCCCATTAAATTACCACTGTCAGTTTTCACAAATCTAGAAAAAATAATTCTATGCTTCCTATGGAACCAGAGAAGACCCCAAATAGCCAATGCAACCTGATACAATAAGAACAAATTCAGAGACATCACTTTACCATACTTTAATCTATACTACAAGGTTGTAGTAACCAGAGTTCTATTCCTGATTGATCGTAGGGAGGTTGTGTGTTTCCAAGAATTTGTCCATTTCCTCAACGTTTTCAAGTTTATGTGCATTTTTTTTAAATAGCTAAATAAATCTTTACTATTTCTAATTGCAAATGTACAGAAATTGCACAGCCACACAGAATCTTAGAACACCAGCAACTTTCTCTGCTCATTATTACATAGTTAAAAGTCACAGCTGGAGGGAAGAGCTCCAGCCAAACTCCAACGTTTGCATTTTTTCCTTTTCACATACTTACAAAAGTGGGGAGCAGGGGCTGGGAGTGGCTTTGTGGCTGAGTGTGTAGAAAAGAGCGGGGCTACACACTCTACAGCATGGTACTGGCATAAAAACAGAGACATAGACCAATGAATCAGAACAGAGAACACAGATATAAAATCATCCTCATATTGCCATCTCATCTTTGACAAAGCAAGAGAAAACATACAATGGGGAAAAGAATCCCTATTCTATAAATGGTGCTGGGAAAGTTGGGTAGCCACACGCAGAAGATTGAAACAAGATCCATACCTGTCACCACTCACAAAAATTAACTCAAGATGGATAACAGACTTAAACTAAGGCATGAAACTGTAAGAATTCTAGAAGAAAATGTTGGCAAAACTCTTCTAGATAATGGCCTAGGCAAGGAATTTATGAAGAAGACACCAAAGGCAATCACAATCACAGCAACAACAAAAATTAATAAATGGGACTTGATTCAATTAAAAAGCATCTGCTCAGCCAAGGAAAAAATCAATAGAGCAAACAGACAACCCACAGAATGGGAGAAAATATGTGCATGCTTATACATCTGATAAAGGGCTAATAACCAGAATCTACACAGAACTCAAGCAAATCAACAAGAAAACATCAAACAATCCATAAAAGAGTGAGCAAAAGACATGAACAGAAGCTTTTCAAAAGAAGAAAGACTAATGGCCAATAAACACATGGAAAAATGCTCAACATCTCTAATCATCAGAGAAATGCAAATCAAAACCACAATGAGATATCACCTAACTCCAGGGAGAATGGCTTTTATCAAAAAGTCCCAAAACAACAGATGCTGGCGTGGATCCAGAGAGAAAGGAACACTTACACACTATTGGTGGGACTGCAAACTAGTACAACCTCTATAGAAAGTAGTTTGGAGATTTCTCAAAGAACTAAAAGTAGACCTACTATTTGATCCAGCAACCCCACTATTGGGTATTTACCCAAAGGAAAAAAAAAAGCCATTTTATCAAAAAGACATGTCCACTTGAATGTTTATAGCAGCACAATTTACAATCACAAAGATGTGGAATCAACCCAGGTACCCATCAATTCATGAGTGGATTACTAAAATGTAGTATATGCATACCATGGAGTACTACTCAGCCATAAAAAGAAATGGTGAACTACTACCTTTTGTAACAACCTGAATGGAACTGGAGACCATTCTCCTAAATGAAGTATCACAAGAATGGAAAAAAACCCACCACACGTACTATTAAATTAGAATTAATCCATCAACACTCATGTGCACATATGGAAGTAAAACTCAACATAAATCAAGCAGGTGGGAGGGGGGAAAAGGGTTGGGTAAAATCACACCTAACAGGTACAATGCACACTATCTGGTGATAGGCATACTTATAACTTTGAGTCAAACTGCACAAAAGTAATTCATGTAGCCAAAACATTGGTACACTCATAATATTCTGAAATAAAAAATTTTAAAAATAAAAAAGTTATCCTTTTACAGGAACTGAATACTTTTCCCAGTTCATAAATACTAAAAATTCTACAAATTTCTTGTTTCAAGTAATCTAAGAAAGAAAGAAATTCCAACAAGAGTAGTTATACACGCAGGCTCTAGAGTTAGACTGGCTGGGTTCAAATTTCCCATACTATGCGTGTGATCTTGGTCAGGCTGCTTAACCTACATAGGGCTGGCTGTTTCCTCATCTGTAAAATGAGGTTAATGTTATTTACCTTACAGGGTTATTATGAGAATTAAATAAGCTAATATATGGCAAACACTTAGAATAGAGCCTTGAATTTAAAAACAATAAATGTTAGCTATTATTATCACCATCATAATGACTATATATTTTAAGTGAAAATAGATTCACGAGAAACATAAACATAAAAACACAGTTGCCTAAAAGCAAGGAAGGAATAAACACATTATTTAGTGAACAAATAACACATTTCTAAAGTATATGTGACATTCACAAATTAACAGTGGAATTTTTTTACTTTATCAAAAAAAAATCAGCTTGCACAATTAAGGAAGTAGATGAATAAGTGGTAAACTAAAAGCAAGAAAGTGATTCTCACAAATCTCAGAATAGCAGTCTCCCTCAGTGAAGGAGGAAGAATGTGGTAAAGAAGAAACACATACGAGGCTTATTAGATGCTAGCAATGTCCTATTTCATGGAATGCGTGGAGAATAAACAGGTGTTAATTTTTATAATTCTTTGTTATTTAGTACATAAATGTTTAAAACTTTTCAGTGTGTATGTTATATTCCAACATTTTGTTTAAAAAGAAAAGTTAAGGAATAAAATATCTAAAACATTGCATACTATCACAGAAGTGGAAAATATGAAAAATTCAAAAGTTCACAAAGTACCAGCTTCTCAGAAACATATAGACAATCTAGAAAATATAAATCATGGTTCTATCTTTTAAAAACTGCAGGAGGGCCCTTTTGTTAAGACAGAGGGGTCTGTTCACCGTTGTATGGTGAACATATCTTACTCTTGCTCTGTAAACCTATCTTGTTCTTCCTCAACAAACTTCATTTCATGCTTGCCTTGCTTATGGTGTGTTTGGTCATTCTTTGGCCAGAGCACACCAAGAATGGAGAACAGACAAGATTATCAACCCCGAACCCCGACATTTTGGTGCCGTCACTTGGATCACTCTGTCTAGAACTTCTCAGCTCGAGTCTCAAGCTCGGAAGAAGGGGCGGAAGTAGGAAGTTAGGCATGCCCAGTTAATGGAAGAATTAGCACCCACATTCAGACCAACGACCAAAGTCCCCACCAAAGGAAGGGATCTCCGGTGCCACATCTGCCGACGGGAAGGGCACTGGGCCAAGAACTACCCCAATAAGGACAGGCCACCCAAGGACTCTTGTTATCAGTGCCATCAAACAGGTCACTGGACTGCACTTGGTCCTATGGGATTGTCCCAGGAGGGGAGTCGGTCCCCAGACCAGATCATGGTACAACAATGAAGGAGCCCACTCCCATCAGCACCCTGGCAGATAATGATCACTGGACTGGAGCCAAGGGTAACCCTCCTGGTGGCAGCTTTTCCTTGCAAGACTGATAGGCCTGCTGAAGTTTCCCAAAGACATCTGGAGAACATCATACCTCGTTTTGGCCTTCCCCGGTCCTTCCAGAGCAACAACAGTCCTGCCTTTGCTTCACAGGTCCCAGGGTTATCTACTTGGGTCCATCATTCTCCCACGAAACCGTGGAAGGACTAAAATGAAACTTGCCCAGCTCCCCACGGACAAAGACTCCAACACCAGAGGCAAATACTCATGAACTCCCTTGGAGGGTCTCCGGCACCTATTCAAGCGGACTTCTCCTACTGTGGCTCCTTTAGATAAGTAGTACAAACTGTATACCCAGGGGTGAGAAACCTTTTGCCCAGGCAAACCAAACTGCACACACCCTAAGGTTCAACCAAACTTGCTGGATATGCCTGTCCATTCCTTTTTGTTAACAAGTCAGGACAGGTTCAGGACAACATCAATGCCATCCTAGAGTCCACTTCCAATCTCCAGATGTGAGGCAAGACCTCTAGGCCCTGGTGGATGTCTTTGGTAATTACCTTGGTCACTCTGTTACTTTGCATCCTGGGAATTCTAATATTAGGACCGATCCTCATAAATTTTCTATCTAAATTTATTTCATCCCGCCTAGAGGCCATCAAGCTACAAATGGTCCTACGTTCTCTACCAGCCCCAGCGCCTACCTTCTCCTTGCACCTACAACTACAACCATCTACTGAGGACATATACCGAAGTCACCGTTCTGTGGCGAACGTATCTTGCTCTTACTCTGTAAACCTATATCTTTCTCTTGCTCTGTAAAGCTATCTTGTCCTTCCTCAATAAACTTCATTTCATGCTTAAAGAAAAACAAAAAAAATTCAGGAGAAGCATATATACAAAAAAATTTTTCAGTGCTGGGTTTCATTCACTTGAAAGATAACTCTACCTCCTCCCAAGACATTGAATCAACAGCACATGCATAAGACATTATCCTAAACAAGAAGAAACCTACAAGCTTGCAACTGGACACTACAACACTATAATAATTTGCAAAGGTCTTAGAACACAAACTTCTCAGTTGCATTAACATATATCTAATTGGCTAAGGAACATTCATACCTAATATCCACAGGTATCTCAAAACCCCTCTTTTCCTCCAAAATTTTTCCTTTTTATCTCTATCCTCCTTAATAGGTATCACTATCTACCAGGTAACTCAAGACGAGAATCTGGTAAACTATTTAAATTTTATTTTTAAATAGAACAGTGTGAAGCCCATGAGGATTTTAGCAGAGGAAACCAATCTGATTGCAGTATGGGTTACAGGAGAGCTAAAGTGGAAGCAGGAAGACCAGTAATAAAGCTAATCGAACCTAGAGATGACAGTAGATTGGATGACAGTGATAACAGTGAAGTTGACAAGAACTGCATGGATTCCACATAAATTTTGCAGGTAAAATTTGACAAAACGCGAGAAACAAATTAAAGATGCAATACCTTTCACAATAGCAACAAAGAAAATTAAATATTTAGGAACATAAATTATGAAACACTGAGAAAAGAAATTGTAGAGGATGTAAATAGATGGAAAGCCCTACCATGCTCTTGGATAGGCAGAGTCAACATAGTAAAAATGGCTTTGCTACCTAAATTAATTTACAGAATCAATGCAGTCCCTATCAAAATACCAACATCATTTTTTGCCGATCTAGAAAAAATAATTCTACGCTTCGTGTGGAACCAGAGAAGACCCCGTCTAGCCAAAGCAATCTTAAGCAAAAAGAACAAATTGGGAGGCATCTGTCTACCAGACTTCAAACTATACTACAAGGCTATAGTAACCAAAACTGCATGGTATTGGCACAAGAACAGACACGTAGACCAATGGAACAGGGCTGAGAACCCAAATATAAAACCAACCTCATACAGTCACCTGATCTTTGACAAATTCCAGAAAAACGTACACTGGGGAAAAGATTCCCTATTCAACAAATGGTGCTGGGAAAACTGGATGGCCATATGTAGAAGACTGAAACTGGACCCACACCTCTCACCTCTCACAAAAATCAACTCACAATGGATAACAGATCTAAACCTAAGACATGAAACCATAAGAATTCTCGAAGAAAATGTTGGAAAAACTCTTATGGACATTGGCCTAGGCAAAGAATTTATGAAGAAGACCCCCAAAGCAATCACAGTAGCAACAAAAATAAATACATGGGACCTGATCAAATTGAAAAGCTTCTGCACAGCCAAGGAAACTATCACTAGAGTGAACAGACAACCTACAGAATGGGAGAAAATATTTGCATGCTACACCTCTGATAAAGGGCTGATAACCAGAATCTATACAGAACTTAGGAAAATCAACAAGAAAAAATCAAACAACCCTATTAAAAATGGGCAAAGGACATGAACAGAAACTTTTCCAAAGAAGACAGAATGATGGCCAGCAAACATATAAAAAAGTGCTCAACTTCTCTAATCATCAGGGAAATGCAAATCAAAACCACAATGAGATATCACTTAACTCCAGTGAGATTGGCTCATATCAAAAAATCCCCAAATAACAAATGTTGGCGGGGATGTGGACAGATAGGAACACTCATACACTGCTGGTGGACTGCAAATTAGTACAACCTCTATGGAAAAGAATATGGAGATACCTCAAAGAATTAAAAGTAGAATTACCATTTGACCCAGCAATCCCACTACTGGGTACTTATCCAAAGGAAAAAAAGACATTTTATAATAAAGACATCTGCTCACAAATGTTCATAGCAGCACAATTCACAATTGCAAAGATGTGGAAACAACCCAGGTGCCCATCAATACACGAGTGGATCAATAAAATGTGGTATATGTATACCATGGAGTATTACTCAGCAATAAGGAACAACAGTGAATTAACACATCTGGTATTATCCTGGTTGGAGCTAGAACCCATTCTTCAAAGCGAAGTGTCACAGGATTGGAAAAACAAGCACCACTGGTACTCACCATCAAACTGGTACTAACTGATGAACACTTATATCACACAGGGCAATAACATTCATCTAAGGGCGGGCGGGCGGGAGGGGGGTGGAAGGGATGGGAAAAACTCTCACTGAATGGATGCAGGGAGCACAGTTTGGGGGATGACCACGATTGTGGCTCTGACACGGGCAGAACAGGGGCAATGTGTATGGCCAAAGTGTTGTACCCCCAAGATATTCTGAAATTTAAAAAATAAATTAAAAAAAATAAATAAATAAATAAATAAATTTGACAAAACGTGATGATGGATCACATGCTAAATGAGAAGGAAAGAGTGTGTCATGATGAATCCCAGGTTTCTGGCTTAAGCGACTATATAAGATGACAGTACAATATACCAAGAAGAGGGGACTGAAAATAGAGGAGGAACAGAGGCAGTAGGTGGTCATAGGGATATTTATAATTCAGCTTTGGACATACTTTGTTTTGAGGTATCTGTGAGACACAGAAATGAAAATGTAAAGTGTACATCAGATATTTAATTCTGAACCTTTAAGAAGTTTGGACTAGAAATGCAAATTTGGGCATCAACAACATATAGAATGTACTTATATCCACGAGAAAGAATGAGATTACTTCAGGAAAGAGTTTAGGGAACGAAATTAGGGACTGACCAATGAGAACACCAACATTTAGAAACCACTGCAAAAGGAGAAGTCAGAAAATTATTGCTCTTTCCTTCTCTCTTTATCAAAAAAAACACTTACTTCAAGATTAACTCCTCTGTGAAGTCTTCAACCTCTCAAACAAAAGTTGTCATTTTCCTACCTAAACCTTTTTTAGCTCTCTAGTTATATTACTGTTCTTAACATGCTACATTATAATCATTTATTTAAATGCCTACTTCAATACTATATATTGCCTTGGGAAATGCTTTGGTCTTCTTTGCATTCACTGCACCTAACATATCATCTACCACATAGAAATCATTTTTTGAAATATGAAAAATTAACAAAAAAATTATGAACCTATTTTCACTAACTCTTCAATATAAAAAAGACTAAAATAAGTACATTACACATTGATATGCACATAAAATATCAAACGGTGAAATTTTTAAAAATATCATTTACTTCCTAACAAAATAACATAGAAAGTATAATAATAAAGTACATAATAAAATAATAAATTCTATATATCTATAGCCTCTGAAGGATTTTTTTCTACTTTCCTACTTGATACAACAAACTCCTTTTTTAAGAAAAAGATTTATATAACCTTCAAAATATATTTAATACAGAAAAAGAATGTTTATTCTTTTTGACAAACTCATTAATGTAATATGAAATGTGATGTATCAAAATTTTAATATTTGGTACATGTAAGAACTAATTCTATTTGATTAGAGAAAATACCTTCAATCAGTTATATAAAGAAAGGATTAAAAATGGCAAAAATCTAAGAAAATTCTAACATGACATTAAAATTAAACCATTCCCCCAAGTACTAGAAGGTAAATATTATATAACAGAGTACAACCAGCCAAAGATCAACTGATTCTGAAAAAGCCTTTGTTTCAGCTGTTCAAGGAAAGGCAAACATAAAGGAAAGAAGCCAATACCTTTGCCACTGGTGTTCTCCATTGTATAGAGGTAATCCATGTAAAAAGCCCCAAACCTTTGCATTCCAGCAATCTCAGTGTATGTCTCCTGCCAACAAAGCAACGCAAACAGAGCAAACATTGTATAAAAGAAACATCTGAGTTAAAACCTGATAGGTCAGACAAATATCCTTACATAGAATGTATATCAACAAAAAGGATTACCAAAACAAAAGAACAGAGGTTATCCAAAGAATTTACTTCTAAGAAAGGTAATGTTACCTCTCCCACAGACCACACAAAAAGACATCCATCACTCTACTAGACATTTGGACCACTTTATCAATAATGTCTAGTTAATGAATACCTATAATGGAGGAGACAGTACACTCCTGGCCTTTATTGCTATCACAAAATTGTCCAATAATGTGTACTCTCAAATAGAGTTAATTCTTAAATACTTCAGTATACTTATATGAAACAGTTGAAACACTAAAAATGTTTTATAAATACAAGTTTTTATAAACTTACAAATTTAATGCAGGTCAACATTAAATTCTTTTAACTATGAAAGTAAAAATGAAACTGATTAAAATGTAAATTATTTATTCTATTGCATTAATCTTCAGGTAACTTTTTTGATGTAAGATTATATGAATATATTTATAGAATATTAATTTTAATATAGACTATTCATTATATATTATATTCTATAATACATAGTATATATAATAGAACATATTATATAATATTGTTATAGAATATTAATATTAATATTCCACAAATATATTCATATAATCTTACATGAAAAATTCAAACAATACTAAAAAGTATACACAATAAAAAGAAGCTAAACTCCTCATTTCTTATCAATCCCACACTCTAAAAGTAAGAAAATATTAACAGAGCTAATACAACATGTTTCCTCCATGACTATTTTAAAAGTAGGGCATGGATAAACAAAGTATGGTTACACACTATATAAGAGTAAAGACCTCTATGCACTCCTCAAACTTTTCTAGATGTACAAGTTGGAAAAAAATAATCTAAATGTTTCAATAAACAATTAGCATTCAGAAGACATCATTTCAGAAGAAAGAGACAATCACAAGTATTTACACAATATGTCCACCCAAACACAGCCCAGAATTTGGCTTAAATATATATTCTCAGACCTTATGATGAGCTGCATCCAAGATAAATTCTGCACGAGTACCATTATTTTCTGGGCTTCGGTAATCAAACAATGAATTTGTAAGGTACGTCAAACCTTTTGTACTCAAATTTTCACCACAGATAAAGAAACAGGCTTCCTGAAACCAAAAGCCAAAATTTATGAACAGCAGGAAAAATCATTAGACTGTTAAAGAAAATAAAACCTTGATTTTATAACACCCATTCACTAGTCAATGGAAATCACTAAAACTTGAGGTCCTATAAAAAGATAAGGAATGCTGTCTCCATTTTCATTGCCTATTTTGGCAAAGAACATTTTAACAAACCAAAAAGGAACTCCAAGTAGCTCCCATAAACAAAAAATAAGAAACATTTATGAATTAGAAAGTAGTTGGAACTATTTTCCAGGTGTTAAATGCTACCAACTTTCTAAATTCCCCCGAGCTCTATAATTTCTTGCAGGGGAAATGCAGGAGGAAACAGTAAAGCTCCTCTCTCAAGCCAGAGATGTATGTAATCTAACAGATTTTACATAGCTAAACACTTCAATAAGCACATCATTATCCTTGCATCCTATCCAAAAATGGGGAAAATGGGAGACTTTGACTTACAGCTTCACTTCTATTCATATTCTCTTCAAAATCTTTAACACCCATAATTCCTTTCAGGCACATGGCTCTGCAACCTACAAACCCAATCTGGCAATCAAAGAAAGGCTCTCCCATCATAAGGGCCTATAAGGGGAAAAGAAACATTACAACTAAGAACTCAAATAAAAATGGTAGAGGCTCTCCATGCATAATTGCTAAATTAGTCAAACATCTTCAGAGTTATGGCCTTTTCAAATTCATTCTCTTTAGATCAAAAACTCTATTAAAATAAGAAACATGTTACTTGTCTATCCTCAAGCCTACATTTCATAAATGTTAATGTACACATACATATCCACACATACACACAAGCACATACAAGTGACAAAAATGAAAGAATTAAATAATGTTGCATATTACAGTAAAATCTTTTTTAAAGGAATTTTTAACTAATACCATTGAATATTAAGATAGAAATAGAAACTACAAACATAAATATTTTTAAATATACTACTTATGATTTTAAAAACCTGTATGTATAAAATATTAACTTAAATAACCAAAGAGTTTAAAAATATATGTTCAATGTTGAAAGATTACCTCCACTGTAGTTCCTTCTTGTTCCCAACACAATATTTCTTTAGATTTTACTTTTTGTGGGCTATAATAACTACTCTCAGCTTGCATTTCTGTGAGCTAAGGAATATAAAAATGTTAAGTAAATCAAAATTAGTATTAAATGGCAATAAACGTTATTATGATGAATTGATGAAAATAAGCCAACTTTAAGATTCAGGAAATTTAATTATTAAGCAGGAAAACAGGTGCAACAAAAACAGCTGTAACAGATTATCCATGGTAGAAAGGTTCAATATGTTAGTCTAAACTTATATGGAGAATTTAAACACCACTTTTTAACTCCCTCTTAATACTGCTTTAAAAAATAAAAAGCACAATATCCCATACCCATAAATTGTTCATATCTCCTGCCAAAAATTTGCATCTTATAACCTCAATTAATTTTATATTCACTAATATAGTCAACATGTTTAGTTTCAATCATGTCCAAGACTTCTCACTATTTCTAATAAAAAAGAAAGTTGTGAAGAAATGCAAAGAGATTGAACAAAACTCTAGTTCCTATGAGAAAGGTATAAACACCAGTCTTTATTTTCAAAGTATGTCTCCTACTCTGATAGCCTAATGCAGCCATGCAACAAATACTTATTTACTGCTGGCTAGATAACATACCTCATTTTATTCCACTTTGCTTTACTGTACCTTGCAGATCTTGCCTTTTTGTTCTTTTTTACAAAGTGAAGGTCTGTGGCAACCCTGCATTAATCTATCGGCACAATTTTCCCAACAACATGTGTTCACTTCATATCTCTGTGTCCCATTTTGGTAATTCTCATAACATCTCAAACTTTTTCGTTACTATTGTATCTGTTATGGTGATCTATGGACAGTGACCTTTGATATTACTATTGAAATTATATCGGGATTCGGAAAAATGGTGATCTGATAGAGTCCTCCCACCGCAGCGCTCCCAGGGAAGGAGGTGAAAAACGCCATGGGCTACCTGCGAGCGGGGACCGCTCACTCCGAAAACAGCATTGTGAATTACAGAGAACCAACGTGGAACGCCCAGCCCAAGAAAACAAGTAAAAAATTTTCAAAAAGATCAGAGAGCACACGGAGTACGATAGAGCCCAGACCGTGGGAAGGACGCGCTCACCAGGTAAGCGAGCGCGACCTGACCCCCAAGCGGGTACACACCTCCCCATCCACTCAGTCAGGAACAAGCCCAGAGTTGGGGCAAGGCTGTTGCTGGAGACAGCAGGCTCTGTGGAGAGGAAGCGATTGCGAGAGCCAAACACAACTCTCAGCTGCAATATACAGGGACTGCTCAGGGCCGGGTAGGGACTGGGCGGATATACAGCTTCCCGGGACAGTGCGCGGGAACCTGCAGGCCGGCACCATGCCACTGGAAGTCAGCAGGACCAGGCCCAGGAGTTTAATGGAGAGCAGGACACGCCCTTAGGGGCTGCTGGCAATTGCCTCCACAGGCCTCAGGCCAGTTGAGAAAAGCTGCGTTCCCTGGCGTGATCGGAGCCCTGCTGTGCGCCAGGCTGGAGGTGGCAGCCATCTTTCAAGCCACCCACCTGGAGCTGTGAGCCGCATCCCTAGCTCCGCCCCGCCCCGGCCCAGGGGCTCATCCACTGGGGCGAGACAGGCTTTGCCACTGGTAGCCAGAGACAGCTGCATCCATGGGCTCAAGGTGGGACAAGATCCCAGAGCTGTAGTGGCAGGACCTTTATATATTGGAAACAGTTTGCAGCTCATCCATCTGGTCCTGCTACCCCAGTTCTGGCCTCCGACAAGTCTGCTACATGCTGGTCCTAGTGCCCGCTCTTCAGGTCCCAGCCTTCCTGTACCCCAGAGATCGGTCTTTTTGAAGGTTGCTGGTTACAGTGACTCATTTTGTATAACTGCCAGTTCTCATGACAACCAAATACCTCAAGAGCCACAGGTTGAACCAGAGCAACTCCCCATAACCCTGCCCACTTCGTTAGGGAATTTCGCGCCATCCAAGAGCGCTTCCAGTGGCTACTATTCCCGCCCTCCCCATGGGAACATCACCCTGGCAGAGACTACGGGGGATAGAGACACCCACCTGCCTTGCCTTGGGGACCAGTGGTGGAAAAGGGGTGCACAATTGGAGATCCCATCAGCCAGTATCACACGGAGACGCACATCAGGACAGACACACGTGGCTAGATAAGCAACCTCTCAGCTGTATAGAATTTTTCCAATCCAGCTGTCACGCTGCAGCCAAAAGAAATTGTGTTTCTACCCACACCTCAGGAGGAGCAGGGTCAAAGTAACCCCTAGGAACTACAAGGCCTCTCCCAAAAAGCGGGGCTTTCGTATACCCCAACTGGGGGATCAGAGTCTGCCACAGACATAACAGAATACCTAGCTATTAGGGAGCTGTGGATTCATACCCTCAAGTACAATCCACCAGCTTAGAGCTCAAGCTGGGAGGACAATCTCACCACACTCCACTGGGAAGAGGAAAAGACAACAGGTCAGAGGTAACCCAAGATCCACCAAACTTGCTAAAATACACATAAGGCAATACAGGCCACTACTCCTCTCCCTGGCTCTGCCAAGGAACGAAACTCAAGGGCTTGGAGACAGGGCCACAAACTAGCCCTAACACCCCCAGCTCCCAACCAAGAGGCCAGATGAGAAAAAAACAGCAAAAGAACTCAGAGAACATGAAAAATCAGAGTGAAAAGTCACCTCCAAAAGAAACCATCAGTTCCTCAGCAATGGATACCAACTCAAATGAAATGGGTAGAATGACAGAAGAGGAATTTCGTTTATGGATTATAAGAAAGCTCAATGAAATTCAAGAGAAAATTGAATCCCAGCACAAATAAACCACAAGAAAAATGCAAGAAATGAATGAAAAATTCTCCAAAGAAACATAAGTATTATGGTAAAAACAAACAGAAATTCTACAAATGAAAGAAGCATTCAAGGATCAACAAAACACAGTGGAAAGCCTTAAGAATAGGCTGCACCATGCAGAGGAAAGGATGTCAGAGCTAGAATACAACTCCTATGCGCTACATAAAGCAGTCAAAGAGAAAGAACACAAAAACAAGAGGCATGAAAAAAGCATACAAGAAATGTGGGATTATGTAAAGAGGCCAAACATAAGGATCATAGGCATCCCTGAGGGAGAGGAAGAAAATTCGCGAGGGCTGGAAAATCTATTTGAAGGAATAGAGGAAAATTTCCATGGCCTAGCCAGAAATCGTGATATCCAAGTACAAGAAGCACACAGTCCTGGGAGACTCAACGTGAAAAAGCATTCACCACGCCACATAATTATTAGACTGACCAAAGTAAACACAAAAGAGGCACTCCTCAGAGCTGTAAGACAAAAAGAGCAGGTAACCTACAGAGGGAAACCGATCAGATTAACTGCAGATTTCTCAGCTGAAACCTCACAAGCCAGAAGGGAATGGGGAGCCATCATCAGTCTCCTAAAACAAAACAAAGGCCAACCCAGAATTCTGTATCCTGCCAAACTAAGCTTCTTATATGAGGGAGAAATAAAGACTTTTCCAGACAAGCAATCACTGATAGAATTTGCGAAGTCCAGACTGGCCTTGCAAGAACTGCTTAGACCTGCATTGTGCACTAACCAGCACAACAGACACCTGCCAATGTAAAACTATGCAAAAGCTAAAAGTCCAGAAACCAGATTCCACAATGACACAAGAGGTAAAACAAAAGACACCACGCAATAGAATAATCAGAAATTTACCCCAAGTATCAATTCTCTCAATAAATGTGAATGGCTTGAATTGCCCATTGAAGAGACACAGGCTGGCTGAATGGATTAAAAAATACAAGCCAAGTATCTGTTGTCTCCAGGAAACACACCTTACACACAAAGATGCATTCAGACTCAAGGTAAAAGGATGGAATACAATTTTCTAGGCTAACAGAAACCAAAAGAAATCTGGAGTAGCCATCCTTATTTCAGATGATATAAACTTTAAAGCAACAAAACTAAAGAAGGACAAAATGGACACTATATAGTGGTGAAGGGAAAAATCTTACAAGAGGATTTAACAATCCTAAACATTTATCCACCCAACACAGGAGCGCCCAGGTACATAAAGCAAATACTGCTAGATCTAGACAACATAATAAATAGCAATGCCACAATAGCAGGGGACTTCAACACCCCACTGGACAGATCCTCCAAACAGAAAATAAACAAAGAAACAAAGGGCCTAAACAGGACTCTAGAACATTTGGGCCTAACAGATATCTACAGAACACTCCACCCAAATAACACGGAATATACATTCTTCTCATCAGCTCATGGAACTTTCTCTAAAATTGACCACATCCTAGGCCACAAAACAGATCTGAACAAATGCAAAAAAATAGAAATCATACCATGTATCTTTTCAGACCACAGCAGAATAAAAGTAGAAATCAATTCCAACAGAAACTCACATGTTCAACCAAAAACATGGAAATTAAACACACTGTTGCTGAATGACTACTGGGTCAAGGAGGAGATTCAGATGGGAATCAAAAGATTCTTCGAACTAAACGATAATGGGGACATAAGTTATCAAAATCTGTGGGATACAGCAAAAGCAGTCCTGAGAGGAAAACTTACCGCCTTAAATGCCCACATCCAAAAGACAGAAAGGTCACAAATCAGTAAACTAATGAATCATCTTAAGGAAATGGAAAAGGAAGAGCAAAGCAATCCTAAAGCCAGCAGAAGAAAAGAAATAAGCAAGATCAGAGCAGAATTAAATGAAATTGAGAACAAAAGAATAATACAAAAGATTAATAAAATGAAAAGTTGGTTCTTTGAAAAGATACACAAAATAGACAGGCCATTTGCCAGGTTGACCAGAAGCACAAAGGAAAGGACTCTAATAAGCTCAATCAGAAATGAAAAAGGAGAGGTCACAACTGATATCATGGAAATAAAAAACATCATCTTCAAATACTACAAAAATCTCTATGCCCAAAAACACAAAAACGTGGAGGAAATGGACAAATTCTTAGAAACATACTACCTCCCTAGGTTCAACCAGGAAGAAACAGAATTTCTGAACAGACCAATATCAAGCACCAAAATTGAAGCAGTAATAAAAAATCTTCCAACAAAAAAAATTCCTGGACCAGATGGGTTCACATCTGAATTCTACCAAGCCTACAAAGAAGAACTGGTACCTATACTGCAGAAATTATTTGAAAATATGCAGAAGGATGGAATCCTCTCAAACTCATTCTATGAAGCCAATATCACCTTGATACCAAAGCCAGGAAAGGACACAAGAAAAGAAAATTACAGACCAATATCCCTTATGAATATAGATGCAAAAATTCTCAGTAAAATCCTTGCAAACCGAATTCAAATGTACATCAAAAAATAATTCATCACGATCAGGTGGGCTTCATTCCCGAGATGCAGGGATGGTTCAACATACGCAAATCTATAAATGTAATTCACCACATAAATAAAAGCAAGAACAAAGATTATATGATCCTTTCAATAGATGCAGAAAAGGCTTTTGACAAAATCCAGCATCCTTTTATGATAAGAACTCTTAACAATATAGGCACAGATGGCTCATACCTTCAAACTGTTAAAGCCATATATGATAAACCCACAGCCAATATCATACTGAATGGGGAAAAATTGAAAGCATTCCCCCTTAAAACTGGCACCAGACAAGGTTGCCCACTATCTCCACTTCTATTCAACATAGTGCTGCAAGTCCTGGCCAGAGCAATCAGACAAGACAGAGGAATCAGGGACGTCCAGATGGGGGCAGAAGAGGTCAAACTTTCAGTATTCGCAGACGATATGTTATTATATATAGAAAACCCCAAAGACTCAACCAAAAGATTACTGGAATTGATAAATGAATTCAGCAATGTCTCAGGATACAAAATTAATGTACACAAATCCACAGCCTTCATATATGCTAACAACAATCAAGCCGAGAAACAAATTAAAGATGCAATACCTTTCACAATAGCACCAAAGAAGATTAAATATTTAGGAACATATCTAACTAAGGAGGTCAAAGACCTATATAGAGAGAATTATGAAACACTGAGAAAAGAAATTGCAGAGGATGTAAATAGATGGAAAACCCTACCATGCTCTTGGATAGGCAGAATCAACATTGTAAAAATGGCTTTGCTACCTAATGGGATTTACAGAATCAATGCAGTCCCTATCAAAATACCAACATCATTTTTTGCTGATGTAGAAAAAATAATTCTATGCTTCGTGTGGAACCAGAGACGACCCTGTTTAGCCAAAGCAATCTTAAGCAAAAAGAACAAATTGGGAGGCATCTGTCTACCAGACTTCAAACTATACTCCAAGGCTATAGTAACCAAAACAGCATGGTACTGGCACAAGAACAGAGATGTAGACCAATGGAACAGGACTGAGAACCCAAATATAAAACCAACCTCACACAGTCCCCTGATCTTTGACAAATTCCAGAAAAACATACACTGGGGAAAAGATTCCCTATTCAATGAATGGTGCTGGGAAAACTGGATGGTCATATGTAGAAGATTGAAACTAGACCCACACCTCTCACCTCTCACAAAAATCAACTCACAATGGATAACAGATCTAAACCTAAGACGTGAAACCATAAGAATTCTCGAAGAAAACGTTGGAAAAACTCTTATGGACATTGGCCTAGGCAAAGAATTTATGAAGAATACACCCACAGCAATCACAGCAGCAACCAAAATAAATACATGGGACCTGATCAAATTGAAAAGCTTCTGCACAGCCAAGGAAACTAACACTAGAGTGAACAGACAACCTACAGAATGGAAGAAAATATTTGCATGCTACACCTCTGATAAAGGGCTGATAACCAGAATCTATACAGAACTTAGGAAAATCAACAAGAAAAAATCAAACAACCCTATTAAAAAATGGGCAAAGGACATGAACAGAAACTTTTCCAAAGAAGACAGAATGATGGCCAGCAAACATATAAAAAAGTGCTCAACTTCTCTAATCATCATGGAAATGCAAATCAAAACCACAATGAGATATCACTTAACTCCAGTGAGATTGGCTCATATCAAAAAATCCCCAAACAACAAATGTTGGCGGGGATGTGGACAGATAGGAACACTCATACACTGCTGGTGGGACTGCAAATTAGGACAACCCCTATGGAAAGTAATATGGAGATACCTCAAAGAATTAAAAGTAGAATTACCATTTGATCCAGCAATCCAACTACTGGGTACTTACCGGTGGAAAAAAAGACATTTTATAATAAAGACATCTGTACACGAATGTTCATAGCAGCACAATTCACAATTGCAAAGATGTGGAAACAACCCAGGTGCCCATCAATACACGAGTGGATTAATAAAATGTGGTATATGTATACCATGGAGTATTACTCAGCAATAAAAAACAATGGTGAATTAACACATCTGGTATCATCCTGGTTGAAGCTAGAGCCCATTCTTCGAAGCGAAGTGTCACAAGAATGGAAAAACAAGCACCACTGGTACTCACCATCAAATTGGTACTAACTGATCAACACTAACATCACACACGGCAATAATATTCCTCAGGGGGCGGGCAGGCAGGAGGCGGGTGGAGGGGATGGGAAAACTCTCACTGAATGGACGCGGGAAGCACAGTTTGGGGGATGTCCATGATTGTAGCTCTGACACGGGCAGTGCATGGGCAATATATATAGCTAAAGTGTTGTACCCCCATAATATTCTGAAATAAATAAAAAAAATTAAAAATAAAAAAAACCCAAACATTTCCAGATAAACAAAACTATGAGAATTTGTTACCTGCCTTACTAGAAAGACTAAAGGAAGAAACTGAGGCTGAAAGGAAGTGATACCAGATGATAAGATCAATCCACAGTAAGAAATGAAGATGGCCCGAAATAGTAAATATGTGGATAAATAAAAGAGTCTATGGAAAAAAAAAAAATTATATTGGGGCACCATGAATCATACCCATGTAAGATAGAGAACTTAATTGATAGATGTGTGTGTTCTGATTGCTCCAAGATTTGGCCATTCCCCTGTCTCTCCCCCTTCATCTGCAACTTCCCTATTCCCTGAGACACAACAATATTGAAATTAGGCCAATTAATAACCCTACAATGATCTCTAAGTGTTCAAGTGAAAGGAAGAGTTGCACATCTCTCACTTTAAATCAAAAGCTAGAAATAATTAAGTTTAGTGAGAAAAGCATGTCAAAAGTTGAGATAGACCTCTTGTGCCAACAGCCAGCCAAGTCACGAATGCAAAGGAAAAGCTCTGGAAGGAAATTAAAAGTGCTACTCCAATAAACACATGAATGATAAGAAAGCAAAACAGCCTTATTGCTAGTATGAAGAAAATTTTAGTGGTCTGGATAGAAGATCAAATCAGCCACAACATTCCCTTAAATCCAGAGCAAGGCCCTAAGTCTCTTCCATTCTATAAAGGCTAACAGAGGTGAGAAAGCTGCAGAAGAAAAGATTAAAGCTAGCAGACGTTGGTTCATGAGGTTTAAGGGAAGAAGTTATCTCCATAACATAAAAGTACAAAATGATGCAGCAAATGCCGATGCAGAATCTTCAAGTTATCCAGAAGATCTCACTAAGATCACTGATGAACATGGCTACACTAAACAACAGATTTTCAATGTAGAACAAAGAATCTTCCATTGGAAAAAGATGCCATCTAGCCCTTTCATAGCTAAAGAGGAGAAGTCAATGCCTGGCTGGCTTCAAAGCTTCAAAGGACAGGTGGACTCTCTTGTTTGGGGTTAATGCAGGTTAAGTTGAAGCCAATGCTCATTTACCATTCTGAAAATCCTAGGGCCCTTAAGAATTATACTAAATCTACTCTGCCTGTGCTCTTGAAACGGGAACAACAAAGCCTGGATGACAGCACATCTGTTTACAGCATGATTTACTGAATATTTTAAGCCCACTGTGGAGCTCCTACTGTTCAGGAAGGAAGATTCCTTTCAAAATATTTGTGCTCATTGACAATGCACCTGGGCACCCAAGAGCTGTGATGGAGACATACAAGGACATGAATGTTGTTTTCATGCCTGCTAACGCAACATTCAGTCTGAAGCCCACAGATCAAGGAGTAATTTTGACTTTCAGGTCTTATTATTCTAAATAAATACATTTCATAAGGCTATAGCTGTCATAATGATTCCCCTGATGGATCTGGGAAAAGTAAATTGAAAACCTTCTGGAAAGGATTCACCATTCCAGAGGCCATTTAAAAACATGTGATGCAGGGGAGGAGGTAAAAATATCCACATTAATAGCAATTAGGAAGAAGTTGATTCTAACCCTCATGGATGACTTTCAGGGGACCAAGACTTCAGTGGAGGAAGTAACTGCAGATATAAAGGAAATAGCAAGAGAACTATTAATAGAATTAGAAGTAGAGCCTGAGGATGTGACTGAATTGCTGCAGGCTTTGTGATAAAACTTGAACGAATGAGGAATTACTTATTATGGATGAGCAAGAAAAGTGGTTTCTTAAGATGGAATCTACTCCTGGTGAAGATGCTGCGAACATCGTTGAAAGGACAAGAAGGGATTTAGAATATTCCATAAACTTAGTTGATAAAGCAGCAGCAGGGTTTGAGAGGATTGACTCCAATTTTCATAGAAATTCTACTGGGTAAAATGCTATCAAATAGCATCCCATACCATAGAGAAACCTTTTGTAAAAAGAAGAGGCAATTGATGTGGCAAACTTCATCGTTGTCTTATTTTAAGAGATTGCCACAACTGCCCCAGTGTTCAGTAACCACCACCACAATCAGTCATCAGCCAGCTACATCAATGAGGCAAGACCCTCCACCAGCAAAAAGATTATGACTTGCTGAAGGTTCAGATGTTCGTTAGCATTTTTTAGCAATAAAGTATTTTTTAATTAAGGTATATACATTGTTTAGACATAATGTTATTGTACACTTAACAGACTACAAGATAGTGTAAACATAATTTTTATATTTACTGGGAAACGAAAAAATGTGTGTGACTCACTTTATTGTGATATTCACTTTACTACAGTGGTCTGGAAATGAACCCACAATATCTCTAAGGTATGCCTGTACTAATCTAGATACTGACACAAGAAAGGAAATTTTTGCTCTCCTGAAGCTTACAATATGTTATTTATATGTATCAAACATTAAATAATACAAATTATTTTAAAAGGCATTATTCTAAATGCAATATGGTATCCTGGTTTGGATCGTGGTACAGAAAATAGATATAATGAAATTCAATTACAGTTTAAAATTTAACAGTAATGCATTACTGTAGGCTTCTCACTTTTGGCAAATATACTATGATAACATACCATAACAATAGGGAAAACTGAATATGGATTATAAGTGAATTCTCTGTACTATCTTTGCAACCTTTCTATAATTCTAAATTTATTACAAAATAAAAAGGTTTTGTTTTTTAGAGGTCTGTGTTTGCCTGTGATCTAGTTACCCTTATTCTTGTGCAATGGATATGTTCTTCAAATTTAAATGTAAAGTCAAAGATCGCATTTTTTAAAAAAACTATGTTTAACATACGCCAAATAAGTCATGAACTGAAAACTTACAATTTTAAGCACAATAACTTCTTTATATTAACTACCACCTAATTATTTTCATTTTTATAATGAAGTTTTTTATATATTATATTTTTCATGTAATATAGGCCCCTATTTCTTGGATGTTTCTAGTTCTAATATATACAATATAGCTGTTTTAAAATACAATTCTGAAATCTAAAATGCTAAAGTAAAATTGAATTTTTTAAACTTGATCACTCTTCAGCTGTCTACAATTACCATAAAGAAAAAGCAATTAATTGATTAAAAGGATTCAAACATTACAAGAACAATTTTAAACATTATTAGAAAAATGATAGATTTAATTTGGCATGATTTTGCTGGACTGATATCAACTGTTCAAAATGCTAATGTAGAAACATGACCTTATTTTCTGACCAAAATATGAACCACAAATTAATTCCATACATTTTTCAAATCCAAGCTGAACAATGAATTCTAATGTTTCGTCCTAAATATCAACATATTTCCCCTAGTGAAACCTTGAGAAACATAAATGTTCCAAAGTTCTAAAAAGATATATTGACTAATGACAAATACTACTAAAAAAGTATAGAAAAATTTTGTACGTAAATGTCTATTGTGATGGACTCAGTTGAATACAATTCTTCATCAATTGAGTTCACATAAATGTACTAGAATAATTTCAAATTTAAAAGTAAACAGGCAAAAATCATCAGGTAGTACCCACTAATTACAACTAGTAATCCCTGACTTCCCTCACAAACTTATATTAAAAATAAGTGCTTTATGATAATCACCTAAAACTGATAATATATCTAACAATAGTTGGCAACACTTGACTTATTATATTTTTTGAAGATTTTATTGTTTTATCATGTTTTAATTTTGAAGATTAATCCACATTCCTTTAACTTAATCAGAGCTAAATCAAACAATTGAATTACAAAAATAATTTTTGAAGAATTCAGAAATAATAAGTGACGGTGTTAAAATAGCACAGTAAGTGATGGTGTTAAATATATGCATTTTTATCATTTTTACCCAAACTTTAAAAAAATTTTAAATCAATCAGGCCATGACATGAAGTTGTGTTGAAACTTACTCTTTTTTTTCTTTTTAGCTTTTGTCATATTAGAAAATACTGAACAATTTTAATTAGAAAAGTCTTTAGCCAGGTGCGGTGGCTCACACCTGTAATCCTAGCACTTTGGGAGGCTGAGGCAGGAGCCTCGGTTAAAGCCAGGAGTTCCAGACTAGCATGAACAAGAGGGGGACCTGATCTCTACAAAAAACAGAAAAATTAGCTGGATGTGGTGGCGCACGCCTATAGTCGCAGCTACTTGGGAGGCTGAAGCAGGAGGATCACTTGAGCCCAGCAGTTTGAGGTTTCAGTGAGCTTTGATCACACCACTGTACTCTAGCTAGGGCAACACAGAGAGACCCTGTTTCCAAAAAAAAAAAAAAGAATTTTTGCCACCTGCTGTAGTTATAAATTGTACAGCTTTACCACTGATAGAAAGAAATTTATTTCAGGCATTTAAACAAGCCAAGCTAAATTAAAAACCATGATAGCAGAAACTTAATTTTTTTTTTTTACTACTATATCGCCACAATCTAACATGTTGCCTGGAATAATACTTGTAATACTATTTCACAGGTTTCATTCCTTATTTCACATGAGTTTATCTCCCTCACAAAATGTGACATGAAAGAATAAACCAATAAAGACAAAACTGGAGAGAAAGCAAAACCTGAAAGAGTAGTCTATAAATTTTTGGAAAATGAAAAGCAGAAGAGATGCATAGATAATGGATGGATGGGTATATGGATGAATGGATGGATGGATATATTTACTCAACAAGTAAATATTTGTTGAAAACATACCAGGCAATTTCCAAGTGCTAAAGATAGAACGAACCTTTTGAAAATGACCACTCAATGAGTTTTAGTGTAATATCAGAAAAGACTATCCACAATTTTCTGCAAAGGCTATTAAAATACTCCTCCCTTTCCAACTAAATATCTAAGTGAATCCAGCCATTGTTCATATAGATCAATCAAAACATTTCCTAACACGCTGAATACAAAAGCAGATATGAGGATCCAGCTGTCTTCTACTAAGCCAGACATTAAAGATATTTACAAAAATACAAAACAATGCCACATCTCTCTTTACATTTTTTTAAATATAGCTATTTTACTATAAAAATGATATTTACTTGACATGTAATGAATTTATTATTTTAAAATAAATATATATTCCTAAGATTTGTTTTAATTTCTAACACAATAAATATGAGTAGATGTAACTTGAGTAAACAAAATTCCTTTGAGTTCTCAATAATTTTAAACAATGCAAAGGCATCCTGGAGTCTTGATCAAAAAGTTTGAGAACTTCTGGTCTACAGGTAGCAGTAAAGCTGATGAGAAGTGACTGTATCCTAGAGGTATACCTGGCAAAACATGCTGATTAGATGTGGTAGGAGAAAGAAAGATATTTATAAATAGTAAGCCTAAGCAAATGAGTGTAAGATGTTGCAATTTAATGAAAGGTAAGACAGTGGGGGAGATGCATGATTGCAGAGCAAAATCAAGAATTCTGTTTTTATATGTATTAAATACCTACTAGATAGGCAATTGGAGACAAATTGGTAGGTAAATTCTAGAGCTCACAGTAAAGTGAACAGTGGAAACACAAATTTGATACTCTATCAGCATGTGTATCATGACCAAATTATACTACCTTCAGAGAGAATAGATAGAAAAGATGATAGGGCCAAAGACCAAGCCCCATATGCCAACATTTAAAGGTTATGCAGAAGAAGAGGAACAGCAAAGAAAACTACAAAAAAGCACCCAGGAATCCAGACAAAAGTCTGGTTTTTTTGTAAAACCGCCAAACTGTATTCCACAGCAGATGCACCATTTTACATTCCCACCAGTCCTCCCATTTGCTTTTAACCAATTCCAACATTCTACCAGTGTCATATCACTTCTCTGGTCAAGATCACCAGTAATTTCAACATTGCCAAATCCAAGGATCCATTCTCACAAATAACCCACTCCCCTCCTCTTTAAAACATTTATGGCATTTAGCTTCCAGATATTCTCTTGGTTCTCTTCTGACATCACTGATCACTTATCCTCTGCTTCCCTTGCTATTTCTTCCTCATCTTTCCAATGTTTCCAGTCTTAATACAGCCATGATTCTCAAATTTACACAGTCAGACAAAATTTCTATCCAACTGTCTACTGAATAGCTCTACTTAAATATACAGTGGGCATCTTAAAGTTGTCCAAAACCAAACTCCTAATCTTCACCTAAACCTAGTCTTCTCCCAATCTCACTCATCTCAAAAAATCAGAACTCAACCCCTCCAGTTGCTCAAGATCCATCCTCTTTATTTCATTCATGTCTCATAATAAAATTTATCAGGAAATCCTGCCTATTTGACCTTCAAAACACATCTAAAATCCAATCACTTTTCACCGCCTCCACTTGCTACCACCCTAGTCATTGTCATCATCTCTTGCTTGAAAATCGCAATCTGATTTGTCTGATTTCCTTACTTTTGCTTTTGCTCTCTTATAATCTATTTCCAACACAGCAAATAGAGTGATCCAGTTTAAAATATAACTCAGATCATCATATAATGCTGCGAAAAATTGTCCCAAAACTTGCTCACTCAGAATGAATGACAAAGTCCCAAAAATGGGACTTACGGACTGCTCCAAGCCTTATTACCTCTCTGATCTGATTTTATACTACTTTCACATTAGCTCACTTTGCTCCAGCCCTACTGGCCTCTTTGCTGTTCCTTAAACTTTTAGAGCCTTTACGTTTGCTTTTAGTGTAATGCTCATTCCCACATATCTAACAGTCTTCCTCTTTCATAGGACTTTGCTTAAATGTCCCCTTCACAGTAAGACCTTCCACGATCATACAATTTTAAATTGCATAATTTCCCCTCTATTTCCCATTCACTATTCTTCTTCCTACTTTTTCTACATAACCCTTATCCTCAATGGACATACTATACATCTTGTTTGTTTATAATATCAATTTAAGTTCTAAGAGGCAGGGATTTATATCTATTCACTATGGTATCTCTAGAGACAAAACAGTGCCTGGCCCACAGCTGGTATCAAAAATATTTGTTGAAGGAATTAAGATACTGTTCAGGATTATTGCATGTATGGTGATAGTATTATAAAAAGCCAGGGAACAAATAACTCAAAACTCAGGTTGGGTCATATTTGAGAGGAAGAGAAGATAAAATATGATCAAAGAAGAACACATAGGGGCATCAAAAGTACTAATACTTTTATATTGCTTTAAGGAAAAGGGTGTTCACTTTACCTGAACAAACACAGTATATACTATCTTTTATGCAAAACAGAGTATATATTTTACAGGCATTATTTTAATGGATGAAGTGGTCAAAGTATGTTAAGTACTGCTGAAAAATAGTCAGAAAAGGATTTAGACAAAGATTTAGACTGTCTTGAGGAGCAAGACAGCATTGAGAAAACAGACAAATTGCATATAAACAACGCCTTAAAGAAATTTTTTATGAAGGAGAGCACAGAAATAAAACAGTAGCTGTAGGACTACACAAATTTAAGGGAGATTTTTGATGTGCCTTTCTTTTTTAATGAAAATATTAAGGCATGTTTGTATGCCAACTGAATTATTCAGGAGGAAGAATAAAAACTGTCTATGAAGCTGATACAAAAAGAAATGTGGAGAAGACCCTAAGAAGATAGGAAGGGATCAAAATTCAATTATTTCAGATGGCAGGGACATATAATTTTATAAAGTAAGGATTGTTAGACTCTACCTTACATCTACTGAGTGCAAAACAAATTTTAGTTAAGATAGAATCTTACTAACAATCAAAATTTATGCATTAAAGTTGATAGAAATATAAACAGTAAAAGAAAGGAAACTTACTTTGAAAGTCACAGTTGCCTTCGTGCAGTAAAATCCTATAGAAACAATAGGATCCTTCAAAGTCTGTGCTTTCTGCTGATGCGTGATTGATGTAGAATCATTCCCAAGGTAGTCTTCCTCACTATCATCGTAACTCACAATTGCAGGCACAAATGACCAGGCCCATGACACCCATCCCTGTGGCTGTTCATCATCTTGCTGTGAATACAACTCTTGGCCTTTATACTGAGCAGGATACTGCATATCTATTCTTGTTTCATCTTCAGCACCTGTCAATCAAATTAAAGTCATTTAAAATAAATCAAGAGGATTTAACTAAGAGAAAAAATAAGAATGGATAGCCTTTAAAATTTTTCTTCCCACATTTTCTTTCTAGTATAAGATATAAACAAATCATACATTGATTGTTATTATTTAAAACCAATAATTTAGCAATTATCACTCATGTTTCTGCATGTTGTACTACGCAATCTCCTTTATTAGGTTAGGGATAATGTCATGCGGAGAGTAGTTTATTAACTGCAAGTAATTTTAAATGTATTTGACAAATACAAAGAATAAATTAAATCTTTAACATTTCATTCACTAATTTTTTTAAACAAACAAAAAAACCTACCTCTCAAAAATGAGGCTAATGTGTTGAAAAAGTGACTCTGAAACATAATACCAGAAAGATACAAGAAACATTCTTGATTTCCTGAGGCACCCAGTGGAGAAAGAAAACAGCAAGCACTTCTTAGAAAAAATGCACCCCCCAAAACAAGAATTATCCCAAAGTATAAATGTAAATGTTATAATGGAATGACTTTTTATATGTAGTTAAAAAAAAAATAGTGTTGGACCTCTTTCTTATTAGTGAGTGAGGTATGTTACTTCCTATTCTACAGATAAAAAAAAATTATAGCAAAAAAATTTTATTTGGTGAAAAACTGGCAGACAAAAGATTTAAATTCCAACCACTCTTTAATTTATTCCACCTTTGTAAAGTCAAACTCCATCAAAGTCACTTAAGATTATTCTAGCAATTCAAACAAGAGGCACATCATCATGGAGTTTAGACAGAAAAAAATTACTTTTTAAAAAACTCATGAGGTAAGCACTCTCCAGCAGATTCAAGCATATCTACTCTTCACTGATAAATCTCTAAATACACACACTCCTTTAAATCTTTAAATACCCTCCTTCCATGTTTTTTGGTCAGAAAAACTTTATAACATTTTTAACTCTATGACAGGAGACCCTTGGAACGTCTTACACTTACAGGTTATGACCATTTACCTTCCTTCATCTGGGATGGAAAAGGCTTGATAAGCATTAGGTAGAGTAACTACAGTATAGGATCAAGAGACCCTAGAAATTGTACTTCAAAATAAATTATAAAAGTTCCAAATCCAGACAATGTTTCGCATAATCTTTAAGTCTTTCTGCTCAACCATAAATATTACATAAGCTTCTATTGAGGAATAAATAAATCATCCCTACTAAGATGTCAAAATGAACATCATCACTGAATATCATCTCAGTTATAAAATGAGAAATCAAATCACCTCAACTCAAGAAACAGTGACAAGTTTGAATCCACAGAGCTGGACTCCAGACCTCTCTTGTCTAACCCATTAAAACAGAAGGGATACCCACTGCCTGAGCTTTTTAGGCAAAAGAAAGAAACCACTAACAGATCTGAAAAACCAGTCACTATAATTTTTTCTCAATATTATCTTGAGTAAAAAATAGGAAGCATTTTGATGAAAGATACTTTTGGAGTTCTGAATTTTTGCTCACTGCCTTATAAAAAGAATAAATTAGGGCACAGAAAACAAAAGCATCCCCCTGATAGCTAGGCAGAATCTCCTAAAATACTCTTTTTCTTTGGAACAGTGCATCTTAATCTGGGACCCACTGATACAATTCAAGAATTCCATTAATTTCAACAGGAAAATATATATACAGTATTAAATAAAACATAGCATTTTTTAAAATTATGAATACAGGTAACAAACCACAGTTGCATTAGCAGTACCTGTGACTCTAACACAGATAAAATCATGCGCTGCATAACAAGGTTTCAGTCAGTGACAAACCACATACACGACAGTGCTCCCATAAAATTATAATGGAGCTGAAAAATTCCTTCCACCTAGCAACATCATAGTTATTATAATGTCATAGCGCAACGCATTTACTCACATTTGTGGTGATTCTGGTGTAAACAAACCTATTGCACTTCCAGTCATTTAAAAGTATAGTACATACAAGTATGTATAGTATATAATACTTGAAAATCATAGTAACTATGTTACTGGTTTATGTATTTACGTTATACTTTTATCATTATATTAGAGTGTTCTCCCACATATAAAAAAAGTTAACTATAAAACAGCCACAGGTAGATTTTTCAGGAGGTATTCCAGAAAAAGACATCATTACTGTAGGAGATAACAGTTTCTTGCATGTTATTGCCCCTGAAGACCTTACAGTGGGATAAGAAGCAGAGGTGGAAGACAGTGATATTGATGATCCTGGCTCTGTGTAGGCCTAGGCTAATGTGTGCATTTGCATCTTAGTGTTTAACAAAAAGTTCAAAAAGGTTTAAAAAATTTAAAAATAGAAAAAATCTTATAGAAGAAGACTATAAAGAAAGAAAATATTTTTGTATAACTATACAAGGTATTTGTGTTTTAAGCTAAGTGCTATTATAAAAGTCAAAAAGTTAAACAAAAATTTAAAAGTTTATGAAGTAAAAAAGTTACACTAAGCTAAGGTTAATTTATTATTGAAGATGGAAAGCTGTTTTTATAGATTCAGTGTAGCCTAAGTGTACAGTGTTTATAAAGTCCACAGTAGTATACAGTAATGTCCTAGGCCTTCACATTCACTCTCCACTTACTCACTAACCCACCCAGTGCAATTTCTACTCCTCTAAGCTCCATTCATGGCAAATGCCCTATATAAGTGTACCATTTTTTATCTTTTAATAAGTCATATTTTTATCGTACCTTTTCTATGTTTAGATATGTTTAGATACACAAATACTTACAGTGGTACAATGGTCTACAGTATTCAGTACAATAACATGGTGTACAGGTTTGTAGCCTAGGAGCAATATGCTATACCATATAGTCTAGGTATGTAGTAGGCTATACCACCCAGGGTTGTGTAAATACACTCTATGGTGTTTGCACAACGATGAAATCACCTAACGATGCATTTCTCAGAACATAAACCAAACCCATCGTTAAGTGACACATAATTGTATATTGAATAACAGTTGTAGAACTATCTCAAAATATCATTCATACTCATTACTACTTTGAAACTATGATAGCTATTAGACCTCCTGCTATATATATCTCAATATTTAATGTGTTAACAGAGAAGCACATAGTATTACTATATTATAATTTCTTAAATACAGTTGTATATCAATACAATTAGTTTCTTTTGTAATCCAATATATTTACTTTAAGCATTTAAAACATTGAGAGAGTCTGAATATAGCCAAAATGGAGTAACACAGAGAGAATTTACCCTACCACCTAACAAAAAAAAAAAGACAAAATATATGAAATAACGGCTTTCGGATACTAGGTATCAGGAAATAAAGGCCAATAGATGGGAACTCCCATAGACTCCCAATAGATGGGAAACAAGAAATGAGCTCTGTGATTGCACCAGCTTATTGCCTGCAATGAGTTTCTAAGCCATAGCCAGCAAAAGGGAAAGCCAAGCAGAGCAACAGCCTCCTTTAGATGAGAAGACAACGTAGGAAGTCCAGGGAGACTAAGATAGCCAGAGTTTGTAAGGCAGAGTAGCAAACAAGAAAGCTTCTGAGAGCCCCTGAGATCAGTAGAGGGTCCTCTTCCAGTATGAATTCAGCTGAGTATTAAGCAACATATGTGTATAAGAAAACTACCTAAGGCCATGGAAAGAACCACCAGAAAGGAGCAAAGAGAACAATCCCCGGGGCTCATATAGAAGGGGGAATAATTTTTGCTCCCACCAGCCAGAAAGCAAAAACCTTTTAATTCACAGGGCATCAGGCAGGGTATTCCAAAGAGTAACTGTTTCACTAGGGGGACAAAATTGGGCCTAAAGGATACTCTCTGATCTCATCTAACAAACCTTAAGAGCAAGGCTCAAAGGAATTAAATTGTTTCCAAGTAACTTAAATGCTTGGTAGAACACCAAAATATCCAGCACCCAACAAGATAAAATTGACAATGTCTGGCATCCAGTTAAAAATTATCAGACATGCAAAGAAGCAAAAAAAATACAACCCATAATGAGGAAAAAAGTCAATCAATAGAAACAGACCCAGAAATGACACAGATCATAGCATTAGCAAAAAAGAACATTAAAACAGCTATATAAATAAAATGCATATGTTCAAGAAAACACAAACAGGTTAAGGACAGACATGAAATATATAATAAAAGACCCAAACTGAACTTCTATAGATGAAAAATATGGCATCTGAGATGAAATTTACACTAGATGGGATAAATAACAGATAGACAAAGCAGAAGATTAGTTAACTTGAACAGAAACAGAAACTACATACAGTGAAACTCAGAAAAAAAAGCAAAAGAAATGAATGGAGCATCAGAGAGCTCTGTCAACCACCAAGCAGCCTAAATACAGCCCCCAAAGGAGAGGAGAACTGAAAAAAATATTTGAAGAAATAATGGCCAAAATTTTTCCACATATAGATGAAAACTATAAACCACAGATCTAAAAACCTCAGTGAACTCCAAGCACAAGTAACATGAAGAAATTATACCAAAGCACATCGTAATCAAGTTACTTAAAACACAAGAGATCAGGCGCATTGGCTCACACCTGTAATCTCAGCACTTTGGGAGGCTGAGGTGGGAGGATCGCTTGAGGCCAGGAGTTGGAGACCAGCCTGGGCAACATAGCAAGACCACGTCTTTACAAAAAAATTAAAAAATAAAAAATAACCAGGTGTGGTGGCACATGCCTGTAGTTCCAGCTACTCAAGAGGCTGGAGCAGGCAGATCACTTGAGCCCAGGAGTTCAAGCCTACAGTGGGCTATGATGGCACCACTGCACTCCAGCCTAGGTAACAGGGTGAGACTCTATCTCTAAAAGACATTAAAATTAAATAAAACAAAATAAAATATAACAAAATAAACCTGAGAAAAGGTTCATAGGCTTGGGCAGAGTGTCAAAAGAATCCGTGGCACACACAAGAAAAGGTTAGGGATTCCTGTTTTAAACAGATGAGAAAATTAATTCAGATGCCTCTATAAGCAAACAGCAGAACTGCTTTTTCCCCCTCTTAACATACAAGAAAAACCTAGTCACCTTCTCATACAGAAAGCAACAGTTGTAAAAGAAAAGTTTGAAAGTTACATTTCATCAAAATTAAAAACTTCCGTTCAGAAGAAACCTATTAAAACATGAACAGCTATCCATCCTAAGTATGCACTTAAAAAAAAATGAATAGGCAAGTCACAAACTGGCCAAAAAAAAAAAAAAAATTCCCAAAACACATATATGACGAAGGACTTGAACTCAGAATATATAAAGAAGACCTAGAAATCAATATTGAAACACAGAAAAAGTTTTTAAATGGACAAATATTTAACATAGACTTCACAAAGGCAGATACACTAAAGGTCAATAACCACATAAAAAAGTTCAAAATAATTACTTATCAAAAAATGCAAATTAAGATGAAATACCACAACACACTCATCAGTATGGCAAAAAAATAAAAAAATACTGACAACACCAAATGTTGACAAGGATGTAAACCAACTGAAACTCACATACATTGTTGATGAAAATATAAAATGATACAAATACTTTTCAGAAGAGGTCCTGTTTCTTTAATAACTAAACATACAATTTCACTCTTAAATATTTACCTGAGAAAGAACAATACATGTCTATATGAAACTTGTATAAAAATATCTACGAAAGCTTTATTTATAACAGCCAAAAACCGGAAACAACCCAAATGTCCATCAATAGGTGAATGGTTAAATAAACTATGGTATATTCATACAACGTACCTAGAAATAAAAAGAATGACTGCTATATGCAACAATGTAGATGAATCCCCGAAATATTATACTTAATGAAAGAAACCTCCACAAGAGAGTACATATTCCTTTTATATCAAATTCTAGAATCAGCAAAACTAATCTATCAGTTTTTAAAAGTCTAGAACAGTGTTCTCCCGAGTACATGTGGGCAGGCAGGGAGGTGAGGGATGGTTAGAAAGGAGCATAAAGAATTTTCTGAGATTTTAATGACCTATATCTTGATGATGTTTTGCATCACACAGATTTATGCATTTCTCAAAACTCACTCCTAGTATACTTTAAGATTTCTACCTTCTTAGCTTTGGCCTTGTGCGGAGGGCAGGGAAGATTTATACATTTCACTTTGTAAATTTAACCTTCAAAAAATGTTTTAAAAAAATTAATAAATATAAACTCTAGTTAACAATATGCAGCTGAGGTCTGGGGGGAAGTGTACTAATGTCCTTGAAAGGCATCAAAGACATTGGTTGTATTCATAAACAGAGAAAGGGACATTAGATGGACAGATATATGATGAAGCAAATGTAACAAAATAATAATGGTAGAATCTAAATGATGAGTATGTGAGTGTCTACTGTACAGTAACTCTTTCAAACTTTCTATATATTTGAAATTTGTCACGTTAGAAAAAAATGAACTGAGCATCTGTATGCACTAGGTTTTGTTCGAGGTATTAGACATTGTTTCTGTCTCAGGTGTTTATTGTCTAACAAAAATTCACTGTCTAGTGTGAAATAAAGCTGTGTTTTATACCTACATATGCTTATTAAAGTTGTTCCCTATGCTTTTTTTAAAGGTAATAAGATTTTTTTGATGAGATAAAATTTAAATAGCACAAAATTTACCCTTTAAAAGTGTACAATTCAGTGGTATGTATGGATGGATGGATGGACTTGTTTGTTTGACACAGGATCTTGCTGTGTCACCCCTCGAATTCCTGGGCTCAAGTGATCCGCCTGCCTCAGCTTCCTGAGCATCTGAGACTACAGGTGCACACCACCATGCCTGGCTAATTTTTCTTATTTTTTGCAGAGATGGGGTTTCACTATGTTGCCCAGGCCAGTCTTGAACTCCTGAGCTCAAGCAATCCTCCCACCTCACCCTCCCAAAGTGCTAGGATTACAGGCGTGAGCAACCACACCCAGTCTGGTTTTAATTACAGTCACAAGTTGTATGACCACCACCACTATCTAATTTTAGAACATTTTCATCATTCCAAAAAGCAAGTTACCTATTTACAATCATTTTCTCTCCCAGCCCCAGGTTACAAACCTACTTTCTGCCTCTATAGAACTGCCTATTCTGGACATTTCAAATGGAATCATATAATAAGCGATGAATGGATAAACAAATTGTAGTATATTATTCAGTCACACAAAGGAATGAAATACTGATATATGCCACAACATGGATGAACCTTGAAAACATTAAGTGAAAGCCAGTCAAAAAACAGAACACATGATAGACACTAATGTTGTTTCCAGTTTTTGGCTATTAAGAATAATGCTGCCATAAGTTTTTATGCGGACATATGTTATCAATTCTCTTGACATGTACCTAGGAGTGGAACTGCTCAGTCATATGATAACACTATGTTCAACTTTTTGAAGAACTGCCAGATTATTTTCCAAAGTGGCTATACAATTTACATTCTCATAGGAAACATACATGGGTTCCAATTTCTCCATATTCTCACCAACAATTGTTATTATGTGCCTTTTTGATATAGTCATCCTAGTGGCTGTGAAGTGGTATTTCACTGAGGTTTTAATTTGCACTTTTTTCATGGCTATTGATTTTGAGTATCTTTTCATGTGCTTGTTGGTGATTCGTTTATCTTCTCTGGAGAAATGTCTATTTGCTCATTTTTTAATTCAGTTATTTGTCCCTAAATTTTAAATGCTCTTCCTAGCGCTCTAGCTATGGAAATTAATTATCTTAAAATTTCCTTAATCTCAGGCCCAATACCAAGTCAAAATCAATCATTCCTTTCATCTTTCTATATCAGATCACTCACATCTCTATTTATCAAACATTCTACCACTCTGCCATACATCAAAACTAAACTGTTCACATAACTGTCTCCCCCATCTTGCCTTAAAATTTTATTTCTCTGCATTTTCCCATGTCACATATCCTTCAATGAAGCATACATTTGATTAATTAATAGTACTGAAATAACTCAATTAATAAGGTAAAAAACTCTTGGTGAGCCTTTGCAGAAAAATTACAAATGATATTAGAACACTGTAAAACTCAATCTGTTTTTTAAAGTTTCCCAATAGTGAAACCACTTTATTAAGAACAATAGTTATAAAATAAAGTTTTTGTTATACTTACCTGTAATATTTCCTAACACATCTTTGTTGTGACAGGTAGAGTCTTCTATTTCTCCATCTTTAAAATTGCCTATTTCTCCATAATACAGAGCAATCCCAAGTTGCATTATACGAATAAACATAGGCAGTTGTTGATCTGTGATAGAAAGTTTCAAGCTCTCTACTAAAGTATGAATCTGTATTTTGAAAAAACAAAAACATCAAAGAAAGCATATTTAAAGGGAGTACCTTTTAAGATAAGTAGAGAAATTTTAAAAGTCTTAAAATGAAATACCTCAAACATTTCTAATATTTAAGTCAAAATAGTAAGTCAAAATAATATTTACTCTAAAATCTTAGGAATTAAATAAATTTTGCTATGATGATTAATAAACTTTAGATAGAAACTACTTAAGCCAAATGATGTTAATCAATTTGGCTTAGAATTAATGATGTTAATCAATTTGGCTTAGAATTAATGAGAAGATATATTCACATTAGATCTCCAGATAACTATTCCAGAAGGAAAGTAAGTTATGTAAGCACATACCTACTCTATAAAATTAAGAGTATGATAGTATTCTCCCCTAAAAAAAAAGACCTCTGTCAAAACCAAAAATAATAAAAATTTCATGATGTCATTTTAGTAAAACTTTAATTGTTCTTTCCAGCTTTACTAACCAAGAAGAATACATATACATTCTAAAACCATAAGTGGGGAAAAGACTAATATCATAACTATGGAAGTATAGAAATAATAAAATTTTTATTGTCAAATATGGAAAACCAAGTGAACTATACATTCAGAAAAGTTTTTCAAATAAATTTTAAATAAAATTTAAACAACATAAAATTCATAACATTAATCAATTATAAGAAAGAAAGAAAATTAATTACTAGCAAATAAGATATATAGCAAAGTTCTCCACAGAGAAAGAGACATCAATGGAATATAAACACAGCTTAAGTGTAATGGTTTCCTGCTGTTATATAAACATGGAGTAAAACCAATTAAGCTATAAAGTCAAGTCTCTTATAAGGTTTATTTTGACTAACATATTTGAGTGTCTATGAAACATGAAAAAGAAGTAACAGTAATCATCATATTTTTAAGGCTCAAAGAACAAACAAAATGCATTTAAAATGGGAGAAAGTTGTATAGGGGGCAGTGGTGTTAAATACCATATTTCAAATATGAGACAAGTTTCTTAAAACTGACCTAAAAGTCATACACTGACTAAACCATAAAGAGGTAAGAAAATGGGGGATAGAGTTTGGGGATGGGAAGGGAAGGAGTATGTAGGCCTACCAAGGTTTTCTTAATTTGAGATTTCTTTGTCACATCCTATTTGATATTGCATTGCACCAATAGCACCAGTGATAAGCACTAAGTAAAACCAATAAGAAAGAATCTATCATACATATATACAAACACACACACACACACATATACACACACGTACGTTTTTAAAAACTCCTTAAAATCAATAAGACTAATCCTCAATAGCAAAATGAATAAAGAACAAGAATGGATAGTTCAAAGAACAACCAAATGGCCAATGAACATATTTTCAAAAATCTAACTTCACTAATAAATAAATATTAAATTATGTATTATTTGTTGTTCAGCAAGTTGGCAATTTTTAAAAATATGATCACACTTAAGGATAGTAAGAGTAGAATACAGGCACTCCCCTTAATGTCCACGGGAGTTAAACCTTTCTGGAAACAATTTGGTAACATAGATCACAGGACTTAAAAAAGTTTAAACCCATTAGTAAGATATTTGCAATTACAGAGATCTTTTGTAAGGAATTAATCAGAGATGCGGTCAAAGGTTTCACGCAGAATTTCATTCCTCTGAAAAACTGCAAAGTGAATTTCCAAAAATAGAAATGTTAAATGAATTATGTATCCATATGACCTGTATCTCATAAATGTCATAATTCTAGGACATTATTTGTTTCACACAAAAAAACTGAAAATAATAAAAAGCCTACCCAAAATATAAATAAATTTGAGAGCCACTTTAACAAACATATGTGAAAAGTTTAAAAAAATAATTAGGGTATCTGGAACATATCGGGAAACCTCCCGTCTTTGAGGTGATCAATGAGGTAAACCACATCTATTTATTAATAATACTTATTTCCTAGGACTAGGAATTGGAAGAATGATGGGTCTAAACCAAAACAGCAAATCTTGCAATAGTAGTATTAACTAAAAACTCAAAAATTGATTTCTTTGAGCAAAAAATAATGGTATCTCATATTTGGTGATTACCAGAGTAAAAAAACCATATATCAACAAGCTTATTTATGTTAAGGGACTTTTTACAATGAAATGTCATAGCTAATCAATTTTAAGAACAAAAATTTACTTACATGCCAACACTAAGTTTTTCTTCAAGTTCATTTATTTTTACTTTCCTCTAATTTAGCCACATCTTAGAATAGACAATCAAATTTGCACTAATGATGAATAAGATTATTTTATACAGTAAAGTTTCTATATATCCATTACTTGATTTCAATATATCTTGAATTTACCTTCATATTCCCCAACTTTACTAGTAGATCCAAGGCTAAAGAAAGTAAACCCATTTTCCTGAGACAGAGACATTAATACTACTGAGCTAATTGTTTTCCACGCTTATCTTTGCCAAAAATGCTAACTCAAATATAGAAAGAAAAAGTAACAGAATTTAAACAAACCAATTTTCATTATACACTGGGGGAAAAAAAGCAAAACACAGATGACTGAGTACTACCAAGATGGAAAAAATAGGTAGATTTTATGCATAAATATAAATTTAAGTATCATAAGGCTACAGAAAATAAAGAGTGTTTTATGGTTTACTAAAACATAATGTAACATAAACAAAACTAATTGTTATACACAATGGTCAATACCAGCATCCAGACTCCTAAGTCTAGCTTTTCTATCAAAGAACTTTGGTAGTCAGAGACAAGCAATTCGACAACAAAAATTTATTCCACATTAAAACTTAGTTAACAGGATCACAAATCACTACGGGAATTCCTTTTCCAAGACAGTGATAGACAATGTTCAGAAAACTGTTAAATAAGAAAAGACAACAGGATTTATGCTTAGATACTATCTATACACATTGAAAATATATACGCTACCTTGGACAACAAATTTTTACATGTATCAAACACATGTCCTAAATAATTCCCATACTCTAAATTTTAATTGCATTTTAAAACCATAGATCAAAAGTTAAAACTTCTTGAACCAATAAACTAAAATATTGGGTTAGCATATCAAGCCTTACCAAGTTGCCTAAGAAAGAGAAGAGAAAATAACTACAGTTATTAGTTCACACTGAACAAATTATAAGGACTGAAATAAAGATTATTAATATTTAGTCCACTGTGGGTATAAATATTCTTTTTTATATGATTTCCTCTGCCTACTTGAAGAGAGAAACACTAATAAACAGCTGGATAAACTAAAAAGGAAATTACAGTCACAGAAAAAAAAAGGTGTCCCCGAAATATCTCTACTAGAACATATTACACAAAAAGTAATAAATACAAATAACTTAACATAAAAATCATAAATATAAATAAAACTCTTTATAAAAATGAATGGCATATATATTTATGAGGTTAATTTCTTCACAGTTTCTTAATAATAATTGACATGCACAAGAGCCAATAAACAAAAGAGAGACATGCAACTTAACTACAAGAAAAGAGACACCTACTTTAATAACAGATGGCATCTTGGAATTTAGGTTATCATATGTAAAATGAAGACGAGTTCTGAAGGAACATTTGTACAATAAAGGATCCTGATAAAATTCTATTTTACCACTGGCATTCCGTTTATCAAGACAAACTGTGCAGTCGGAAAAATTGATGACCTTTCTCAGTACCAGATCACTTGCTAAAAAGAAAAGAAAATCATTTTAAGTAAAAAGGAAAAACTGGGGTGAAGGGGAAGGCAACTACTATTTATTAGTACAAACAGTAATAAAAATAATAATATCAAATAAGATTCATGGAGCATTTAATACATGATGCCAGAAGCTATGCAAAGAACTTTTTATTTATCACATCATTTAAATCTTCCAACAACCTTATAAAATAGCACAATTATCCCCATTTTGTGTATGAAGATTACAGGCCTAATTAGCTTGTCCCCAATTTGCATAGCACATAATAACAAATTTAAGACAAGATTTATGAAAAATTTCACTACAGTTCTTTTGTGTAATGAGATAACAATAAAATGTAATTCTTAAGAATCTATACGCAAAATAATTTTTTGAACAATAGTAATTCATTTAACATTTATTTTACATGAAAATACTCACTGCTACTCTAAATCTGCACTGTCAAATATGATAGCCACCAGCCATATGTGGCTAGTTAAATTTATATTTAAACTAATTAAGATTATATTAAAACAAAAAATCAGGGCCTTGGTTGCACTAGCCACATTTCAGTTGCTCAACAGTTACATGTGGTTAGTGGCTACAGTCCTGGACAGTGAAGATATAAAACATTTCCATCATCACAGAACATTCTAGTAAATAACACAGCTGTAACAATAAAATAATGAATACATTGCCAATAACAGTCTACAGTTTATTTTCAAAGAAATAAAAATAAAACAGTGGCAAAGTATAAAACTATGAAATAAAGCCTTTAATAACTGAGTAATTTTATTACTAACTGATAAGCAATTCCTAGGTAAATATTAGGCCCAAATCTACTCAGTTAATGATTTTAAGTTAGCAGCTACCTACAAGCTACTGACACAGGATCTACAAAACAATAAAATATGCTTTAGACTACTCTATGATAATATTACTTCTGAGTATTTCTTGGCAATTTTTAATTAATTCAACCTTTTCTTTTTTTATGTGGATTTAAATTTTTAAGAAAAACCAAAGAATATGCATAAGTAGCAAAGTTTTATTAGCAAAAAATTTCAAATTTGTCTGCTAGTTGAAAAACATATGAATTTACCATAGTATTTCAACTTTACATATATGAATAAATGATTAAGTTACAGATATCATATACATGCATACAAATTAAGAAATTACAATAGTAGAACTAGAAATGAAAGCAAACTTAAGAAATCCTCTACATGTTTCCTTCCCTCTCTGTACAGTAAGAATAATTATTATTTCTGAGTATTTGCTATTATTTAGACACTAAATCTTTTACAACCCTTACCTGATAATATTTACATGGACCTGTTTAAAAGACGTGAAAACTGAAGCACAGTGGGAGTAAATAATTTGCCTACTGTTATAACGTTTATAAAAAGCAGAGCTGTAACAAACTCTGGCGACCTTACTGCAGAGTGCACATTCTTACCCACTATGCTCTAAGAACATAAAGCATTCATATTTGAAGGATATTCTAGAAAATTACTATTCATGAAAGAGGAAATTACTAAGCTTTGAAAATGTTTTTTCTTAAACACTAAAGATATTTTAAACACAACTATCTTTTAAAAACTTACAAAATGAATTATACCTCTAGCATTTACTATAGAAATGTGCTACAATTTAATCTGTCAAATAGGGATAATGATGATGTCTGCCTAACAAGCATTCTTGAAAATGATTGGGCAATATTTTGAAAATGTAAACATTTGTATTATATATCCTCCCATATAACAAACCTACTCCTAAGTATATACATATAAAAAACATTTATACATATGCATGAAAAGATATGTACAGAGGCAGGCACAGCGGAACACATTTGAACTCCCAACTACTCAGGAGACTCAGGTGGGAGGATCACTTGAACCCAGGAGTTCGAGGCTAACATGGGCAACAAAGCAAGACCCTGTCTCTTAACAAAAAAAAAAAACAAAAAAACCAGAGAGATGTACAAAAATATTCATACAGCATTGTGCGTAATAGCAAAATCTGGGAACAATCCAAACAATCTAAATGTCCGTTGCCAAGAGAAAAGACAATAAAGTTTTACCATATAAAAAGTAGAATATTCATCATAAAAAGTAGAATATTCATCAGTGGAAATGAGTGATCTACAACTACATGAAACAACATGGAAAAGTATTAAAATCATACTATGGATTGAAAACAGCAATACTAAACACAACATACAAGAAACAAACAACAAACTATTTTTAACAAAGGGATAGAAAGCTTAATCAAGGAAATAATAACAGAAAACTTTCCAAACCTGGAGAAAGATACAGACATCCTAGCACAGGAAGGCCAAAGGTCACCAGATTCAACACAAATAAGAATATGGCAAGAAATATTAAAATTAAGCTCTCAAAGGTCAAAGACAAAGAAAGGATCCTGAAAGCAGCAAAAGAAAAGCAGCAAATACCATATGAGGAGATCTAATATGTCTGGCAATAGACTTTTCAGCAGAAACAGACCAAGAGGGAGTAAGAACATATATATTCACAGTACTGAAGAGGGGGGAAAAAAACTATCAACCAAAAATACTGTACCCAGCAAAGCTATCCTTCAGAAATGAAGGAGAGATAAAGACTATTCCAGACAAACAAAAACTGAAGGAATTCATCACTACCAGATGTGTCCTACAAGAAATGCTAAAGAGAATTCTTCAAACAAAAAGAGAAGGACGCTGATATGATTGTTATTCTAATACTGTAATTATGGTGCATATACCATTTATATCTTTAATATGAAGACTAAAATATAAAACTATTAAAAAATAATAACTACAATAACTTGTTAAGAGATAAGCAATTTGAAAAAGTGAACTGTGACATCAAAATTCAAAATGTAGGGAGTGAAGGAAGTTAAAGTGTACAGTTTTTTTTTTTATTTTCCTTGCAATCAAAGTTGTTGTCAGTTTAAAGTAATTTGTTATAACTATAGGATTTTTTTTTTTTGTAAGCTTCATGGTAACCACAAAGCAAAAACTTATAATAGATACACTAAAAACAAAAAGCAAGGAATTCAACCACACTAATAGAGAAAATCACTAAGCCACAAAGGAAGACCGTAAGAGAAGAAGAAAGGTTGAAATAATCTTCAAAACAAATAGAAAACAAGTAACAAAACAGCAGTAGTAAGCCCAAACTTACAAATAACTGTCTTGAATGTAAATGGATTAAATTTTCCAATTAGAAGAAATAGCGTGACTGGATGGATAAAAATACAAGACCCAACTATGCGCTGCCTACAAGAGAATAATCTCTTCACCTGTAAGGATACACATGGACTGAAAGGGAAGAAATGGAAAAATATATTCCATGTAAATGGAAACCACAAAAAAGTACAAGTAGCTATACTTAGATAAAATAGACCTTAAGCCAAAAACTGTAAAAAGAGAAAAGAAAGCCATTATATGATGACAAAGGGGTCAATACAGCAAGATAATATAACAATTATAAATATATATGCACCCAACACTGGAGCACATAAATTTATAAAGCAAATATTTAATATACCTAAAGGGAATGACAGACTGAAATACAATACAATAATAGTAGGGGACTTCAACACCTACACCAACGGACAGATCATCCAGACAGAAAATCAACAAAGAACCATCAGAATTAAACTGCATTCTAGACCAAGTAGAGCTAGACCTTTAAAGAACTTCCATCCAACAGCCACAGAATACATATTCTCCTCAACACTGGATAGAACATTCTCCAGTACAGACCATATAATAGGCCACAAAAAAAATCTTAACAAATTTTTAAAACTGAAATCATATCAAGTATCTTTTCTGACCACACAGAATAAAATTAGAAATCAATAACAGGAGGAATTTTGGAAACTATACAAATACAATGAAACTAAATAAAATACTCCTAAACAACCAATGGCTGAATGAAGAAATTAAAAAGGAAATTTAAAACTTCTTGAGACAAATGAAAATGGCAACACAATACTCCTATGGGATACAGCAAAAGCAGTACTAAGAGGAGAGCTTATAGTAATAAACACTTACATAAAACAAATAGAAAGATTTCAAATAAGCAACCTAATGATGTACCTCAAGGAACTAGAAAAGCAAAAACAAATCAAACCCAAAAATAGTACAAGTAATAATAAAATTCAGAGCAGAACTAAATGAATTAGAGACTTAAGAAAATACAAATAATCAATAAAAAGTTATTTGAAAAGATAAAAAATTTGTTGACAAAACTTTAGCTAGACTAAGAAAATATAGAACTCAAACAAATAAAATCAGAGATGAAAACAGTGACATCACATCTGATATCACAGAAATATAAAGTATCATTACAGACTATTATGAACTATACGCCAACAAATTGGAAAACTTAGAAGAAACAGATAAATTCCTGGACACATATAACCTACCAAGATTGAGTCAAGAAAAAATAGAAAAACTGAACAGACCATTAATGATTAACAAGATTGAATCAACAACAAAAAATCTCCAATCCAAGAAAACCCCAGGACCTAATGGATTCAGTACTGAATTCTACTACACATTTAAAGAAGGACTAATACCAATTCTTCTCAAGCTATTTCAAAAACCCAAAGTGGAGGGAATTCTTCCAAACTCATTCTACAAAGCCACATTACCCTGATACCAAAACCAAATAAGGACACAACAAAAAAAGAAAACTACAGGCAAATATCCCTGTATATCCCAATATAGATGGAAAAATCCTTGACAAAATATTAGCCAACCAAACTCAACATCATATCAAAAAGATCATTCACTATTACAAAGTGAGATGCATCCCAGAGATGCAAGGATGGTTCAACATATACAAATCAATAAATATGATATATCACCTTAGCAGGATAAACGGCAAAAATCATAGGATCATCCTCAATAGATGTACAAAAAGGATTTGATAAAATTCAACATCTCTTCATAATAAGAACCCTAAACAAATTAGGTATACAAGGAATGTTAGGAACATACCTCACCACAATAAAAGCTATATATGACAAACCACAGGTAACATCATACTGAACAAGGACTATTTTCCTCTAAAATCTGGAACAAGGTAAGAATGCCCGCTTTCACCACTTCTATTCAACATAGTACTGGAAGTCCTAGCCAGAGCAATCAGGCAAGGGAAAAAAATTAAGAGCATCCAAACTAGAAAGAAGGAAGATAAACTGTCCTTGTCTGCAGACAACATGATCACATACATAAATAACACTACAGAGTCTATGAAAAACTGTTAGAACTAATAAACAAATTCAGAAAAGTTGCAGGATACAAAAATCAACATGCAAAATTCAGTAGTATTTATATACACCAAGAGAACTCTACCTAAAAAAGAAATCCATCCCATTTACAATAGCTACCAAAAAAAAAAAAAAAAAAACTGGAAATAAATTTAACAAATGAAGTGAAAGATCTCCACAATGTAAGCTGGAAAACACTGATGAAAGAAATTAAAGAGGACACTAATAAATGGAGAGATATTCATTGTTCATAGATTCAAAGAATATTGTTAAAATTGTTAAAATGTCCATACTACCCAAATCAATCTATAAATTTAATGCAATCTCTATCAAATTACCAATGACATTTTTTGCAGAAATAAAATAGACAATCCTAAAATTTGGATGGAACCACAAAAGATCCTGAATAGCCAAAGCAACCTTGAACAAAAAGAACAGAGCTGGAGGCATCACACTATCTGACTTCAAAATATACTATAAAACCACAGTAACCAAAACAGCATGGTATTGCCATAAAAACAGACACACAGACCACTGAAACACAACAGAGAACCCAGAAATAAATCCACGTATTTACAACCAACTGATTTTTGACACAGATACCAAGAATACACACTGGGGAAAGGACAGTCTCTCCAATAAACAGTGCAAGGAAAACTGATATCCACATGCAGAAAGAATAAAACTAAAGGCCTCCCTCTCGCCACTTACAAAAATCAACTCAAAATGGATTAAAGATTTAAATGTAAGACACAAAACTATGAAACTACTAGAAGAAAACATAGCAGAAACACTTTGTAACATTGGTCTGGTCAAGGAGTTTTTGAATAAGACCTCAAAAGCACAGGCAACAAAAGCAAAAATAGACAAATGGGATTACATCAAACTAAAAAGCTTCTGGACAGTAAAGGAAATAATCAACAGAGTGAGGAGACAACCTAAAAAAAGGGAGAAAATAGTCACAAACTATGCATCTGACAAAGGGTTAATATCCAGAAAATACAAGAAACTCAAACAACTCAATAGCAAGAAAATAAACAATCTGATTAAAAATGGCAAAAGATCTGAACAGACATTTTTCAAAAGAAGACACACAAATGGCCAATAGGTATATGAAAAATGCTCAACATCATTAATCATCAGGGAAATGTAAATCAAAATCACAATGAAATATCACCTCACCCCAGTTAGAATGGTTATTAATTATCAAAAAGACAAAAAATAAAAAATGTTGGTCAGGATGTGGAGAAAGGTAAGAACATAAATAAATAAGTACAGCCATTATGGAAAACTGTATGGAAGTTCCTCAAAAAATTAAAAATAGAACTACCATATAATCTAATAATCCCACTACTGGGTATACATCCAAAGGAAAAGAAATCAGTATGTTGAAGAGATATCTGCACCCCTATGTTTACTGCAGCACTATTCACAATAGTCAAAATATGGAATCAACCTAAGTGTCCATCAACAGATGAATGGATAAAGAAAGTGTAGTATATATACACAGTGGAATACTATCCAGCCATAAAACAGAATGACACCCTGTAATTTGCAACAATGTGCATGAACCTTGAGGACATTATATTAAGTGAAATAAGGCAGGCACAAAGATAAATACCACATGATCTCACCCATATGTGGAATCTAAAAAAGTTAATCTCAGAAGTAGAGAGTAGAATAGTGATTACCAGTGCTGGAGAAAGTAGGGGGAAGGAGTTGTGGAAGAGGTTGTTCAACAGGTACATAGTTACAGTTAGATAGCAAGAGTAAGTTCTGGTGTTCAATCACACAGTAGGGTGACTACAGTCAACAATAATGTATTGCATACTTCAAAACAGCTAAAAGAGAGGATTTTGAATGTTCTCACCACAAAGAAATGACAAGTGTTTGAGGTGATGGATATGCTAATTACCCTGATTTGATCATTACACAATGTATGTATGTATTGAAACATCACACTATACCCCACAAATATATACAATTATTACATGTCAATTTTAAAATGCTAAAAAAAGAATACTAGTTTTACAAAACTCAAAAATATGTGTAACTAAGTATATTATTTATGTATACATTCATACCTGATAAAACTTTTTTTATTGAGGTAAACTTCATATAACAAAATTAACCAATTTAAAGTATACAATAGAATGGCATTTAATATGTTCACATGTTGTACAACTATCACCACTGTTTTAGGATTTTCCATCACCTAAAAAGAAAATTCCATACCCTTTAGCTATCACTCCTCCAATCCCTTCATTGCTCCCCTAATCCCTACCCACCCACTAATTTACTTTCTGTCTACACAGATTTGCCTGTTCTTGAACAATTCATATAAATGAAATCTATCATACATATGTGGCCTTCTGTTTCTGGCTTCTTTCACTTAGCATAATGTTTTCAAGATCCATCATGTTGTACCATGTTTCAGTACTTCATTCCTTTTTTTTTTTAAGGAAGAGAATGATAAAATTTAGGACTAATTAACTCTAGGAGGAAGCATGCGGATGGATAGGGAAAAGCACATTGGTGAGGGTAAACTACTGTTAATGTTCTAGTTACTCAGACAGAAGGTATTCGTTATATTGTTTTATAAGAAACATATGTTACATCAATTCCCTTGTAAATATCAAATGTTGCATTAAAAATGAATAAAAGAGAAAATAATGGATTCTACCTCAGAGGGTTAAAGGATTAAACAAGATAATTAATGTAAAAGATGTAACACCAGACCTGGTAGTTAATAAGCACTCAATAAATAGAAGATAATATATTTATTATCTTCATCACCAGCATCATCATGGGCTTTCACATGGTATCATATTTGGTTATCACAAATATATTGGCATGTTAGCAGTGGTAATTCACATTTAACACATAATTCACATTTTACAAATGACTCATCCAAGGTTACACTATTGGTTAGTGATGGAGGGAAGATTCGAACCAAGATCCTCCAACTCCCAATCCAGGACTCTTTCTAATTCACTATAAATAATTTTGCAGATTTATATTTGTATTACTTATATATGAAAACTAAAAATAAAATTTCTTCACCTAAAATGTCAATTCATTTACTCAATCCTGCATTATCCAGTTCTGTTTCTTCTCCATTTTCCATTGCTTATTCTTCTGGTCTTTTTATCGAATATTTCTTTCCACAGAGGATGAGAGGGAGGCATTAACAATGTATAAGAAGTGATGTTTGGGCCTTTGTATAAATTCTTATTTATGCCTCACAAAGCTGTGAGATCAGGATTGTTCTCCTTTTTTAAAATGTGAAGACTGAAGCTAGGAAAACACATAAAAATAAAACAATATTCTAGTTCTGCTAGTTCCTAGTTGTATGCCTTAACTAGGCAAGTTAAATTCTGTTCAGTCTCAATTTCAGTTTGCCTTAACCCTTTAACTAGGATTTATGATGAATAAATTAATATATAACTAAATGAACGAGAAATAAAGATATCACTTTATGGATTATTATGAAAATTAGAAAAAATAAATGTAAATTTAATAACATCAGCTCATTTTTTAAGCACTGGCTCTGTACAGGACACTTTTATAAGTCCTTCCAGTGCATTAATTTATTTAATAAAATAATTCTATAAGGAAGGTCCTATTTTATCCCTGTTTTACAAATGAGGAAACTAAGAAAAAGAGAAGTAAAGTAACTCTCCCAAGGTCATACACCTACTAAGTAGGATGGGCAGGATTCAAACTCAGTTAGGGCCAGCACTTTTAACACATACATGACAAGGCACAAATAAAAGGTGCTCACAATAGTCCCTTTACTATATTGTCCAAAAATACCCACTCCTTACTCTATCAGAATATGTACCGATATTATGACTTATTTAATTAATCTCTCCTGACAAACTTTAAGAGGCAATGTCTATCTCTTTCACAGCTGTATTTTCAATGCTTAGCACAATGCCTGTCACGCAGAACACAGTAAGTAAAACAGTAATAAATAAATGGTATTTATTAATATTTTATTATTACTTGAAAGCTCTTTTACAATAAGCAGAAGAATGCAGCAAGTAATAGTTAAAAGGAGGCTTCAGGACAATAAAAATATTCCAAATGTGCTCTTGAATACTCAAGCCTAAAACACAAATCAATCAGATATATTGTTTTGCCACTACCAAGCTATGTAAAAGCAACATGCTCCCTTTCACCTTTCAAAAACATTAAAAATTCAAACAAAACACCATTTAACTTTTATTGCTACAGCTCGTGGCACTGTCATGTACCACAAAAACAATGTTTCAGTCAATAATGGACTGCATATATACTGGTTGCCCCATAAGATTATAATACCGTATTTTTACCATACCTTTTCTATGCTTATATATGTTTAGATACACAAATACTTACCACTGCAGTACAATTGCCTACCGTATTCGGTATAGTAACATGTTGTACAGGTTTGCAGCCTAGGAGCAATATACAATATAGCCTAGGTGTTTTAATAGGCTGTTTACACTGTATTATGTTCACACAACAACAAAATCACCTAATGACACATTTCTCAGAACATATCCCCACTGTTAAGCAATGCATGACCATATTACACATCACATTTGATACAAGCATGTGATGGGTAAGAAAGAATAAAAATTAATATTAAAAACAAGTATGTAATTTCTTAATCTGAGGGGTGTATTAACCTATAATTATATGCTAAATTTTCTTTATGTGAATTTTTTTCCAGGCTGGGGGCATATAGATTTCATTAGATTTATCAAAGAGCCAGTTGGCCTAAAAAAAAAAAAAAAAGGGTTAGGAAACAAGGCAATTGTTTCAATTATAGAAAAAGGTACACTAATCTTGACATTTGCTCACCAGAAATATCCATGAATGCACGATCCCATAATTCACCCACTGTATAGCATTCTGCTGAAGTGATGTTGACTGAAAGGACAATATCATCTTCAACATATTTTAGTATGAGATTATTTATAACAATATTTACATTATTTACAACTCGTCTGATCAGACTCTGCACGTAACCTATAAAACACAAAAAAGGATTTAATTAGCCACAAATATTTCATTAAATAATTACTTCTTAAAATGTTATTAAGTTTAACATATGTGAAAGGTGGGTATTATTTAGCATATTTCTCAAAGAGAAAACTAAAGTTCAGATAAGTTAAAAGTCTTACCAAAGTGACACAGGTAATAAGTAGCAGATCCAGTCCAACAAAAATCATTACCAAGAAGTTCTATAAGTGTTTTCTTACAGAGACCATTTCTTTTTAATAACATATACTAGATCCTATACAAAGATTATCCTATGTTACAAGTAATTTGTCCAATTTCTGTTTATTTTATAAACAGTTTCCAAAATGAAGCAATGTTACTATATGCTGATTATATAGTTTATTAGATGAGCTTTCTTTAAGCCTCTTTTTGAACCAGCTACCACCATCTCTTCCTACTTCAGCCATTAAAATATTCAAAAGTTATGACTGGGGGAAGAAAGAGAGGAGAAACATGACCATCACAATGAATTCAACTCTACTCACTAGTATACAATACTGAAACAAAGTAGGGGAGAGAATATGAATGAAGAAGAAAATGTAGAAAGGAAGTGTTAAAAAAAAGATTTTAAAATAATGCAATGAAGAAGACAGAAAAATACGGAAGAAAAGAAATTAGATAAAAGCAGAATGAGAACACAGCGAAATTAAAAAAAAGAAAATATTTTTAAAAACTAACTCAAAATAAAAAAAGTTGCAAACATTCTATTTCTCTCCATGGCTTGCTTAGAATCTCCAAAAAATTTTGTTTTAATTTCACAGTATTGTGGAATACTCCATAATCTCACTTATGTTTCTCACATAAATGTGTACATGAATACATTATTGAAGAATTTAATTGAAAATATAAATAAAACTAACTAAATATAAAAAGCGATTTAAAAGACAGGAGAAAAAGAAAACAAATCTTTTCCACTATAAAAAGCCATTTAAAATGTAATGGATTTCCACTATTAAAAAAAAAACGATTTAAAGGGTAATTAAAATTTTAGCTATTTCATGAAACAACCATATGCTTGTATTCTTTAAACCAGAACTTTACTGGACAACACAGAATCAACTTTTGTCAGCAACTGACATTGTTAACATCTACACTAAAGCCTGCTGGGAGAAAGTTTATTTAAATCTATTCAACCATAACCTGTTTGTAAAACTCCTTCGTTTATTCCCAATGATGCAAACAGAAAAGAAATGTAATACAACTTAGATTCAAGGTTTTCTCCTATACGGAGACTATTAGCAGTTTTTACAGTACCAATTATCGTATGCTATGAAATTAGCATATAAAATATTAATAGATTTAAAGTAACAAATATTCCTTTATAAGAGTATATGCTAAAATAATTCTTAACAAATTAGACTTCCAAAAGAAATTTTAAGTATCAAAATTTTCAGCCTTTGTACATTACCCCATTTTATTACTCCTCAACACAGATGTTAAAAATAAAAATAAATGTTTCTAAGAAGTAAAGTAAGCATGACTAATATTGGTTTCCATATTTCTCAAAAACCTGTCATCAATAGGGAACTCATAAAACCACTTAAGAGTTCATGAGTTTTTATTATCTTCAAAACAAGATTAGAGATAGCACTAAAGAAATGTATGATGCAAAGTAAAATAAAAATAAGATGTATTTTAACTGACAGAACACTACTGATGGATTTTTCATCTATTTTTAACACTTTCTCTTAGATTCACATTATAAAAGTGACATACAAATTGAGATGAATAAGCCAATTCACCAAAGTAAAGGAACTAAATACCTAAAGAATTACTTCTGTAGAAGACTATTTATGTTTCCTTATTAAAAATGCAATGCCTAAGTAATAGGAATTCATCAATGGAATAAGTGATACACTATTTCTATCATCCCTCTTCACTTGATTCTAAGCAAGCTACAAGATAGTGTCGGACAGATCTAGTAACGCTCATCACTCCATAATTAGAGACTCTCTGGGAGTATATTTGTTCAAATATCATAATAAAAATCCATGGCTATTACATTAACATATGAAAATGGAAGGTCACCATGGAGATAAGTACCTACAAGATATAATATCAGATGGCTCTAAAACAGCCTGTTACTAGTCAACCTTTCCAGAAATTCTTATTATTTACCTCTCCCCCGCCCACAAAACCCCCTCTTCCAAATTCATACATCTATCCCCACAGGACCAGGTGAAATCACTATGAATTTTCACTAACTTTACTCATTTTTTTCCTCTTGTTTAGAATACTTTCTGTCCATTCTCCCTTCTTGTTCAGGCCCAGTATAACTGTCCCCTCTTCTATATCCTCTTCTCCAATGTCCCCCACCCTACACAACAACATTTAGGAGAACCATCTCTACCACTTTTCTTGGGCTTATGTTACTACTCATCCTTTGTTTATGTATATGTATACTTATCCTCTCTAATAAAATATGAAATCCTAGAGGGAAAAGATTATATCTTATTTCTCTGCTATTCTTAAATGGCATATATCAAATAATTTTAGTTACAAAGAGACACCATCTACAATTGATTCATCCTGATGTGGTCACTGGGAAGCCAAAGTTGCTCATAATCAGAAATTCCATGGTTGATGACTTGGTTACCGTACATAAAGACATCTTAGTCAAGTTTTTGGTATAAAATAACTCATTCAGGTGTTACGCAGCATCATATAGGCAATTTACGCTCAGACAGTTCTTTGTAATGTTCTTGCCTTTCTTGGAAGGCTGAAATTGTTTCAAAATAAAAATTTGTTTAAAAGGCTAAGAATAACGAATCTTTATTGTCAATGCCGTAGACAGGTCCAATAAAACATGAATTAAAAGCATTCATCAGATTTGACAACTAGATAGTAATTTAGGGCAATTAATGTAGGAGCTAAGGAAAACAGCGAGGAGTTGAGAATACTCACTATCAGTATTATTATTTAAGATGGTCACAGAAGTTCTAGACAACTAAATAAGGGGAAAAAAGAGAAATAAGTATTGGTAAGGAGGATACAAAATCATCATTTCACAAAGATGATAGTATTTTTATACAGAAAATCCAAAAGAAACTAAAAAATACTGAATATTCAATAGCTAACAAAACATAAAAATTAGCTTTCCTACACAACAAAGTGATGAAAAGAAAATGGTAAAAATGGTAATACCCACTAGCAATAAAACACATGAGATAACATTTTTCCATGTATAAAAGTTTGAAAATAATGTTTTTTAACAATACTGGACCAAAAAATGTGTTTGGAATAAAATACTGTTTTAACACTTCACAAGTAATTTGGACATGCCCAAAACCTTAAAATTACTCATGAGTTTTGATTCTACAAATTAGTAAGAATTTTTCCTGAGGAAATAAACAGAGTTACATGCAAATACTTAACCTACCAGTGTGTTTGTTAAAGCATTCTACAAAACTGAAAATGACAAACCTAGATATCAAACAAAAGGGACTGGTTAAGTAAACTGCAGAACAGTTATACAATGGAATACATTCCAGTGATTAAAATAGCACTGGAAAAACTATTAATGGCACGGAAACATTTTTCTGGCATAAATTAAACAAAAAATTCAGGTTACAAAAAAAAAATGTATGTGTGTGTACAGAAAGAAAAGAGTCTCTAAAATGTTGTACACCAAAATGTTAACAGGTCCCAGTTCTGGGTAAGATAAAGTAAGCACTCCACCCTGTCTTTCCCAGTGAATGCAGCAATAAAACCTGGAGAGAATGTATGGAGCAGCTACTTCAAGGCCCTGAAAAGTAAACAGTAGGCATGGGAGGTGAAAGAGGATCAAAAAACAGAACTCACAAAGGTAAAACAAAAAATAAAATGGTAGGTGTAAATTCAAATATATCAACAATTACATTCTAATTGAATCGCCTCGTGATCAAAGAGGATGATGTATATGATAGCGATGTTCTGAAATTTGTCGAGACTTCCTTTTCAACCAAGTCTTTGTCAGTATCTGTAGATATTATACGTGTGCATCAAAAAAAATATACACTGTCTTACGTGCTTAGTGAGGAGTTTTACACGTATCTACTAAAACTATTTCAGTAATTTTGATATTCAAAGATCCAATTTGAAGCTTTTTTTCATCCTTGACCTACCACGTTTCAAGGCCAGGTGGTTAGGTGCATAAAACGTCATTGTATATTCTCTGGAGAACTGTACCTTTTATTATTTAGCGTCTGTATTACTTATCTCCATTAATGCTTTTGCTTTTAGTTCCATTTTGCCTCATTTTTATACTAAAAACACAGATTATCTTTGGGTAGTATTTGTCTGTTATGTCATTTCCTATCCTTCATTTTCAATCTGTCTTGCCTCTGGGTTTTTTTGGTTTTTTGTTTTTGTTTTTGAGACAGGGTCTCACTCTGTTGCCCAGACTAGAGTGCAGTGTTGTCATCATAGCTCACTGCAGCTTCAAACTCCTGGGCTCAAGCAATCCTCCCACCTCAGCCTCCGGAGTAGCTGGGACTACAAGTGTGCCACCATGCCCAGCTAATTTTTCTATTTTCTGTAAAGATGGGGTCTCCCTATGTTGCCCAGGCAGGTCTGGAACTCCTGGCCTCAAGTAATCCTCCCACCTCAGCCTCCCAAAGTGTTAGGATTGGCGTGAGCCACCACACCCAGTCTTGCCTCTGTTTTGTGTGTGTGTTTCAGAAGCCACACACATACCTGGACATAACAACTCCTTCCTTTTAGTGCCCAAAAGATATTTCTTGTGCTTCATTAGAGCTTCTCTTCCTTTGGCTTTTCACTGTGTAGTTTACAACGTCCCCTACACTGAACAGTTAATTCTTTAAGGACAAAGATAGCCTTCAGTGAACTACTCTAGCATATTCTCATTCACAAAGCCAATACAGATTAAGGGAACTGAACAACCTGTCTCCACTAAGCAATATTTTGAAATTTAATATAATTAGAATGAAATAAAGGCTCTCCAATTACAACCTCTTCTGTAATAAACAAAATATAAACAGATATCTTGAAGGTTATTAACAAAACAATAGTTTGAAGCATAATCTATTTAAAAATAGATTGGTACATTAATGAGAAAGAACACCTGTATGGCAGAGACAGCTAGCTATTCATCAATAAGTTGTGCTTCCAATTCCAGAATGTGGAACTGCTATCAAGATGTAACTTCCAACTCATACATCATGTCCATCCTCAGTGAAATCTGAGCAAAAGAGTATGCTTCACTTCCAGCTGGGGATATTAAGAAGGAGATATGTCTTCTCCAAACTCTTTGCCACTGGAAAGGCTTAAAGCAGCAGAATCCAAAGTCTGGCCTAGAGGATACCAGAGCCTCAAGATAAAAGCTGCCTGGATTCCTGGTAGAACACTGTCTTTGAAATGGTATGTGAAAAATAGTAATAATAACGCTTCTGCTGTGTTTAGCCACTGAAATTTAGAGGTTAACTTGTCTACCACTTGACATTACCCTAACTTATACAATTTATCACTGTTACTTAAGTTAAAAAAAAGTTCTACCAGAAAACTTTAATGGATAATATTAAAACAATAAAAGCATTAAAATGTTAAAACATAAAAATAGAAGATATGAAATAAGTTCTAAGTTCTGCATTTTTTTAATCATTTGCAACAGGGTCTTCTCTACTCTTAGACATTCCAGAAAGAAACACCTTTAAATTCTTGTACTCCACAGTCAAATACAAAGAAAATGTTTGTGCTATCTTCTATAACAATTTACTGCCATTTTTGAGTCAGGTTCTTGAATAGTTGATATATTATAACATTCTTAAGTTATCTGACATATCCTCCAACTACTATTAAACTTCCTTCAAGAAATTTTACAGAAAACCAAGCCCTAAATGCCCAATATGGCAAGCATTTCAGCACATACACACACACACTGTCCTCTATTTCATGTTCAATATTTTCTGAGAAAACAGAAAAAAAGCTGAGTAAGTAACTGCTAATTTAATAATGTCTCCCCATGTATACCAAAATATCTGAGTTTCCATTTTCTCATTCACAAAATGTAGGCTAGATCAGAGGCCTTAAGCTGGGCCTATGGATGGACTTCCAGGTATGTGAATATCCTTAAGATATAAACAAATTTTGAATGTGCATACGTGGGTCTACTATTTTTCCAACAGATTTTCAAGGATCCATAACCTAAAAGAGACTGACTGCTAGACCAGAAAATCTGAGATAGCTTCTTACTCCAAATCCCAGTGACTCTATGAATTGGATTATCTAAGCCTAAGGAAAATACATAATTTTGTATATTTCAGTAAGCATGTATGCTCATTATAAACCAGAAATTGTAGTAGATCAGGGGCCAGCAAAACAAGGCCTGTGACATCTGGTTTTATTAATAAAGTTTTACTGGAACCAGAGCCACATTCATTAGTTTATTAATCAACTATGGCTGGTTTCAAGTTACATCAGAAGAGATAGCTCTGACAGAAAATATGTAATCTGCAAATCCTAAAATATTTACTAACTGACCCTTTACAGAAAATGTTTGCTAGCCCTTGTGCTGGATGGTAAAGATCAAAGATGACTAAATCACATCTTCTGACCCAGTGGGCAACACAGTTTTTGTTTAACCATACCCTAAATACTTCCAATGAAGTGTGTGTGTTTGTGTGTGTGTATGAGATGTAGTCTATACATATATATACATATACACATATCCTAAGTAAAAGGGTAAGGAGAAGAAAAGGAAAGAGATAATGGCAATACCAAGAAAGAGGAAGCTATATAATGGAATATAAAATTTGTCTCTGAGCTTCCTAGCAGACAAGAAAGGTAGAAATTTATTTTTTTTAAAGATAAAAGTTTTTTTTCACTCTGTCGCCCAGGCTGGAATGCAGCGGCATGATCATAGCCCACTGCAGCCTTGAACTCCTGGGCTCAAGAGGTCCTCCTGCCTCAGCCCCCTGAGTAGCTGGGATTACAGGCTTAAGCCACCACTCCCCGATAGGGAATATTTTTTAAAATGAGTAACTAATAAGGAAAAAAACATATAATTAAGAGACCCTGAAAAATTAAAGGGCAATGCCCTTTAAAGCCATTTTAGAGAAATGCAGAAGCAGCCCACAAATCACTGTTTCTTATAATGTACTTCAATAAAAGGCAAAGGCTATATAATTCAGAGAGTACAGAACTGAATAATCCAGGTATCTTGTTTAGAAGCAGTCTCACTTTACACTGAGATAACGTGCAGAGAATATCGAGGAAACATGAATGATAAATAAATAAATGAAACGTCCTTAAACTCTCTAATTGTCACCATATCTTATAGGATATGCCAAGCCCACAATTCAAAACTGTTGTTATTAGCAATAATAGAAAGAATATGTGCACGCTTCAAATCAATCAGATTCAAACTCTTTTGTCCTTCCTCCAGTAAGAAATATTACATCACCTAGCACAAGCACATACATATACACAAATTTCTTGAAGTATTACTTTTACTGTATGTTAATATGCTATGTGGTTTTCTACTCTATGTCATATATGTTTTAAATGCTTGCCATGACCCAGTAAATTGTTTTAACAATGCACTAACTAGTCAGGATCTGCAGTCTGAAAAAGACTGTTCTAGACCCCAAGAATAGAGATCACAAAGAGGATGTTAGATAATGATTTGTATTCTTTTCCTATTAGAGAGCCACCTGTTCTTTAAAGGAATAAAACAAATGACTGTCTATTGGCAACACCAAAACTTTTCTCAAAAATCATCTCTGGCTCTATATAAATGCTTAAACTCCAAAATTGTAACCATAGATCCTAGAAGAAATAACTTTGCCCCAGAAAATTTTGAAAGCAGGAATTTATTTCTACCATGAAAGAACCTTAATATGATTCCCAGGCAGAATAAGGTTACCAGAAATGAATCCTCCAATAAACATATGAGTTGACCTTCAAACAAAATGATTTACCATTATCTAACTGGATTCCCAAATTATCTCTTTTTTTTCCTTTGGCAAAATTAAGTTTAGCTGTTCTGCCTACCACTAACTGGCCAAAAGCTTTAGTTATATTTTAAAGCAACTAGCAACACCGTGTTGCTTCTTAAAGCAACACAGTGAATGTCTTGACTGTGACTTATGTCAGCATAAAGAAGGATATGAGTCCTCCTGTTAGGTAAGGTAGAAAAGCACATACTAATCCAAAAGCTACCTCAAGTAATTCAGGTAGAACACAACGCTGTTACATGCTACTAAAAATAGGATGTTTTAAGTTATGTTTAAGTTTTTATGTTTTGTGCCAATAAAAACAGGCTAACTCTCCCAATTCTGAATATCAGACTAAATTCTATTAATAATATAGACTTTGAAGAATCATTAAAATTCTTGGACCTGTTCTGAGTATATACAGGTTAGCCCACAGAAGGTTTCCATCTACGAAATTAACAACTGACAATAGCTTTAAATTTTTCTTAAGCAAGTTCTTTCTTAGGAAAAATGAAATATGCAATAAGATTCAACAATTAAACTTAAAACTGATTATTCCTTGCCGAGAGAGACAGAGAAAGAGACTGACCAATGCTACTATACCATGAGCTGGTATAGGAAGTTTTGAGAGGGTATGTAGTCAGAAATTTGGAGGGGTAAAATGGTTGCCCAGTTAATAAGAACAAGCTACAGTTTAACTTACAGTTCAATTTAATTCCCCGGGATTTTTCCCAAGGAGTTAATTAATAAGAAAAAGTTTAGAAAGTTCTGTATCCCAGAACTTAGGAAAATCAACAAGAAAAGATCAAACAACCCCATTAAAAAATGGGCAGAGGACATGAACAGAAACTTTTCAAAAGAAGACAGAATAATGGCCAGCAAACATATAAAAAAAATGCTCAACTTCTCTAATCATCAGGGAAATGCAAATCAAAACCACAATGAGATATCACTTAACTCCAGTGAGATTGGCTCATATCAAAAAGCCCCAAAACAACAAATGTTGGCGGGGATGCGGACAGATAGGAACACTTACACACTGCTGGTGGGACTGCAAATTAGTACAACCTCTATGGAAAGTAATATGGAGATACCATATCAAAGAACTAAAAGTAGAATTACCATTTGATCCAGCAATCCCACTACTGGGTATCTACCCAAAGGAAAAAAAGACATTCTATAATAAGGACATCTGCACGCAAATGTTTATAGCAGCACAATTCACAATTGCAAAGAGGTGGAAACAACCCAGGTGCTCATCAATACACGAGTGGATTAATAAAATGTGGTATATGTATACCATGGAGTACCACTCAGCAATAAAAAACAATGGTGAATTAACACATCTGGTATTATCCTGGATGGAGCTAGAGTCCATTCTTCGAAGCGAAGTATCACAAGAATGGAAAAACAAGCACCACTAGTACTCACCATCAAATTGGTCCTAACTGATCAATACTTATGTCACACATGGCAATAACATTCATCAGGGGGCGGGCAGGCGGGAGGAGGGTGGAGAGGATGGGAAAACTCTCACTGAATGGGTGCGGGGCACACAGTTTGGGGGATGTCCACGAGTGTAGCTCTTACGTGGGCAGTGCATGCGCAATATACATAACCAAAGTGTTATACCCCCATAATGTTCTGAAATGAAATAAAAGAAAAAACAAAAACAAAAAAAAAAGAAAGTTCTGTATCCATTACACTACTCAACACAGAATTGGAAACATTTAGAAGTAAAATATCTTCTTCTGACACCTTCAGTAGCTTGTGGCAAATAATCTATCCAAAAAGCCAGATGGATTACCAAACTTGTTAGGCAGAGTTCTGAAGAATACTAAGCATCACTACTAACATCACTATAGCACTAGTCAACAATGTTCAATTCAAATACAACTTGGGACATCTATCGGGGGGGGGCGGGGGGGCGGTTTATGAAATTGTATACCTAAGTCTAGCCTCTTACAAGTAGATGGTACAAGAAGACTAGCAACAATTAAGTAGGTTAGCAGAAAGTTTACAAACCTTTGGCACGGAAAACAAGTATATACCAATGTCCAATATAACTCATAAAAAACGCACGGCTGATAAATAAAATCAAAAGAGAAGTGACTAATAAACAAGTCCTAACTGTAAAAAGCAGCAATGCACTTTGGCCACAGAGCTGACATGTAATGATCTTTTTTTTCTTCATTAAATGTTTACCAAGGAACTGTTTTTTGCAAGCCACTACTATCTCATATAAATAAAAACTTCAGGAAATAAAAGAGATGATATTTAAGGCCTGGTTCCATTTCCAAAATTCTGTGATTCCATTAGTGATGAGCTTCCAGAAACTCATAACAATCTAGTCTTTTCCCTGTTTATCAAGACACAAAGAGAACAAAGAGACTATGAGTCTTTGCTTAGAGAGGCTGTGCGAAAGAAACTCAGAGAATAACTTGTTGCAAAAGAGGATCGAAATTTGAATGAAGCCATTTGTGAGGGTTCTGAACCCAACCTGTTCCAAAGTCATGAAGCAAATGCATATGCACATATAGCTTAAAAGTTTTATGACATGAAAAATGTATATTCCACAAAGGACTAACACAATAATCAGTAACACCTAAAATTTGGCTTTGTCAATCCCGTTATAAGTTACCTGGTGGTAAGTCAGGATCTGTAGGAGCAGCCTGCTGAATTCTCCGGGGTTTTACTGATGATTTTGTGTTCTCAGTAGTACTACGGTTGGTAGAATTAGAACCACAGCTTTCATGGTCATCCTGTTTTTATTTTAAAGAAAGAAAAAGAAAAGCATCAATCATATTTAAGAATTAGGAAAAATTTTGTTGAATATATGTAGTTGATGGTTATACTAAGGGAGACCTCTAATTTTATTTTTAGCTCTAAAAAACTATATAACCAATTTTCAAACTTTGCATTCTCAAACAACATTTAAAAAATAACTAGTAGTTTAAAACTATCAATTCTTCCTTTCTTTAGCTGATTATCAAAACAAACTACTTAACAATATGTTCAAAGAATTTGTATTTATGGCTTCAGCAAAAGAAATGACTATTTAATGGAAGCTTTAAAACAATGTCCAACTGTAAGTGCAAAATAAATGAAAAGTGTATTAACTTTTCCCTTATTTGTTATTGACATGTTAAAATCCTCACTATTTTGAATCCAAGCTCTCTTCTTAGTCATCTTTCATGATTAACCTTAATTATACTTAGAGTCTTTTACATCCTATTTAACAATGTTTACTTAATTATTATTCATGTTAGATATAAGGTTTAAATGGGTTTCAATAGGAATAACACAGAAATACAGATTTTTGAAATTTACTTTATTTATAAAATCAAATGAATACTCTTTTCCTGTTCTAATTCAACATTTATATAATGCTCTTATACACCAATTGCTGGATTTACAAAGATAAATTAGATATAATACCTGTTCTCAAGGATTTCAGAATCTATCAAACACATATAAAACTAATTCTACAAAACTTTTTTCTTTGTTTTTAAGTAGTAAGAGCACAAAGAGAGTCATTCTATTGGAAGAACTAGAAAGGTCAAGCCTTTAAAAACTGAATGTAGGAATGTTTTAGGTTAAGACTGGAGGCTAAATATTAGAGGGAAAACCATAAGCAAAAGGAAAACAATAGAAATGGATGTAGCACATATAATGAATGATGATTAGTAAAATAAGGCCAGAGTATACAGTGTTTAAGATGAAAGAACAATACCAGAAACTAAAAGTACGGAACAGTTCAATAAAAAATGGAGTAATGTTAAGAACTATAGAGATATTCTCAGTCCTCATTCTAATTGACCTGTTGGTAATTAGGAGAAGACTGCCAGTAAGCTGTAAGAAAAGAGATTTAGTAGTTCCATTAGAGAGACAGGAGTAGGAGCAGTAAATGAATATTCAAAGAGTAAACAAGAAGTGAAAATGGAGTCAATAAGAACAAACTGCTCTTTCAAGAAGATGGGCATTACAAAGAGAAAATAGATGAGGTACTAACAGGTAAAAATCATCTGGCAACTTCTTATTCCTTTTTTAAGGATAAAAGAGCACATTTTTGCTTGGAGGAAAGATACAAATGAGGAGTGAGAGATCAAAGATACCAACGCAAAGGGTAACTGATGGTGCACTGTGTACCATCAATTAATTAATCAATAGTAACACTATTTTATAACATTTACAAAAATGGTAACAAATTTAGTTTTTCTGTTTTATATATTTGAAGAGAAAATTTCAAGTGCAAATAATAATAATCATCACTAATTTACCAAATAGGGTACAAAAGGTAAGTAAGAATCTTAATAAGACCTCCTACAGAAAACTAAAATTCTTACTGAATACCACACTAGGAGACATATACAATAAAAGATGAACCTTTTATAGGATAGCATGGCTTCATATGCTAGTGATACATTAGAAAAAAATTTGAAACTGCATACAAGCAAAAAGTAAAAGATTTGCTATCATAAACAAAGACAATTTTCTCACGAACTTATGTTCATTTTAAGTTAATGCAAAACAAACATCACAGATTTCATTCCACAAAACCACCTCACTATTCATTCAATCTTTGTAATGACACCTTCTGTTATTTTGGGGGATGTTACAGTCCTTAAATACTAAAAGACTACTACTGTAAATAAAACCTTACAGTAATTACTTTTAGTTCAACTTACATCCTTAAAAATGTCCATAGTCATATACCTCTGCACAATGTTAACATTAAAAGCACACTATTAATTTTTTAAACATGTGGTTGTCTCAAAAGCCCAGAAGTAAAACATGTTCATTAAAGAGATGTGAAAAAGTTCCAAGTGAACTGCCAAAACTAGCATAATTATGAAAATATTTAACACTGAAACCATCTGAAATCACATACTGTATATAGATTACAGTGATGTCATAATAAATATTCCAGCCAAAATGCACTAAAACTACTGCAGTCCAATAAATCTGGCATACATGAGATGACAAACATTTTAAAGCAACAGAAAGAACAAGTTATTTTCATTTTATTTTTAAAAAGTTATTAGCAGCAATATGGGGTAGACTAAATAGTTTAAAAAAAAAAGTGCATAAAGTTCCTTACAGACTACATGTGTTTATCATTCAAAAGAAAAACAAACGAAATAACTTTGCTTAAAATTTATAATAAACCTGAAATTTTAGTGTGCTTAAAAAATGAGCATTAATCATGGTACTCACAGGCATATACTATGAAACAAACATTACCAAATGTGTAAACACTTCTTTCTTAATTATGGTTTGGAAATTATGATTACATATATATTATAAATAGAAAATAATCCTTCTGATAATCTGAGCTTGTTTTCATTTCAATTACATTTTAATTATATCATCCAGAAGTAAGCTTCCTTTCAAATCCTGCCCAAATTAAATAAAGCAAAACAAGAATAATTATAATATTTACTATTAACACTAGAATTATTTCCATCATTAGTTTTGAGTTCATCATCTGCTTTTAACCAGTAGGCATCACTTTGGACTATTAAAACATTTTTACTTCATTGAAAACCCCTAATTACTAATAAAAGAAACTCTGTTCTCAAAAATACTAGCTAAAATATTTTGAGATAATTTTTAACCCCAAACACATTATAGTTATCTCTTTCTTATTAGGTTACAATTTTTCCAAAATGTCTGGTAAGTATATTTCATGGCAAAAGAATGTTTTCTCTTGGGGACCACATAGCTATTTCTGAAAATACTGCCCTCTGCTCCTTGTGAAACAAGCAAAAATGTCATTTCCTTACAAAAGTTCCTAACAGAGGGAAAATGTGGCAAACACTATATGTAAACAGATCCATTACTTTCATACTGACAGATCACGGGTTCATGTTGCATACTTTTCCCCTTACCCCTTATAGGGTTAGTCAATTAAAACTTGAAAATCATCAACTTCCAGATTCACAATGGTGTGAATAAGATTAAGAACAAAACTAAAAACAAGTGACTAAATCATTCTAAGTCCTTGTCTAAAAACAGAGTAAGAGGGTAAGATACAAGAAAAAACTTAAGAAGGAGAAACTGAACAGGAGAACTAGAAAGTGATGTGCTTTACAGCTCTTTAGCCTCGTGGCACCAAACTTGGCAAGTAGAAAAGGACTAATACTCACTTGGCAGCTCTGGTCACCAAAGACCCCTAAAACAGTGAATGGGGCTTAGAAATAAACAGGAACATTCATTTCTATCCTCTCCAGTAGCAAACACAATGGCAATTGTCCAATGCAATAAAGAATCCCTAAGAGTAACACCGCACAGAATAACAAACTTACCTACTCATAGGTACATTTAAAAAACACAAGAGAGAGCAAGGGAAAACACAGTCACTAACTCCTATGGTAAAAAATGGGAATCTCAGGCTCAACTCTACCTTGAGAGCGATATTAATAAACTTAGGCTAGGAAAGAAGGGAAAAGAGTTGAACCTCCCTTGGATTCTTTTTTATGTGATCATCTCAAAAGAAGGGATAACTAACCTGACTGACCAAAGTTGAACACTGAGCCACATTTTACTAACAGAAGACATCAGTGTTCTCACTGTAAACACTTTTATGTGGTGGGGCCTCTCTTCTATCTCTTGAGATCCATGCTAATCAGTAGCAGCACCAGAGTCATATCCCGCAGATGACTTAACCATTAACCGTCTCTCCTCTGCCTCCTTTTCACCCCATTAAAAAGAATGAAATTGTGTCATATGCAGCAATATGGATGGAACCGGAGGTCATTATGTTAGGTAAAATAAGCCATGCACAGAAAGACAAATATCAAATGTTCTCACTCATATGTGGGAGCTACAAAAGTTGACCACACGGAGGTAGAGAACAGAATAATAGTTACCACAGACTGGGACAGGTTGTTGGCTTGGGTGGTGGGGGGGTTGGATAAAGAAAAGTTGGTTAATTGGTTAATGTGTACAACTATGCAGTTAGATAGAAGAAATAAGTTCTAGTGTTCAACAGCACAGCGACAATAGTTAATAATTTATTGTATATTTCAATATAGCTAGAAGAGAAGATTTGAAATGTTCCTAACACTAAGATGTGTTTGAGGTGATGGATATCCTAAATATTCTGATATGATCATTACATATTGTATACATGTATCAAAATATCACGTTCCCTATAAATATGTATGATTATTATGTATCAATAAAAAATGGATAAACCTTAAAATCACAATATTGAGTGAAGAAAACATGTTGTAGAATAATACATATATTATTCCACCAGTTAAAGTTTAGGAAGATGCAAAAATAATATATATTCCTTATGGCTGTATTTTAAAACTATAAAAACATGCAAAGGGATGATATACACCAAACACAGAATAGCAATTACCTCTAGGGAAGAAGGAAGAGGGATAGGGAGACCTTAACAAAAAACTTCAAGTATATTAGTAAAATTTTATTTCTCGGGGGGCAGAAAGGCCTGAGATAAATACTGAAAAATGTTAAGATTTATTAAAACTATGTGAGAAGCATAGAGGTATTCCTATTATTTTCCAATATTTTCTGTAGGTACAAAATATTCCATTATAAAACTATTATTTTAACAAACACACACAATTAAAAGTAGTCAGAAGTTGAACTGACCCTTTAGCCAGGAGTGGTGGCATACACCTGTAGTCTCAGCTTCTCGAGAGGCTGAGGCAGATCCTGCATAAATAACAGCCAATGACATAGACAACAATTGGAATAAAGTATATGGAATACAGAAGGAAAAAATTAAGAAATGAAAGTAATTAAAGAAAAGAAGGTAATGTAGACAGCCAGTGGAAAGGAAACCTATAGACAATGTATGTCTTTGAAGTGGAGTATCAGAAAAATGGAAAACAAAAAAAAAATTAACTTTTACTACTTATTTTACTTCTGTACCATCTGAATTATTTTGCATGACAAAAAACCATAAGCAGTCAAATATTTAATCTCATACAGTTATAATTAATTTCAGTAAGTACTAAACTGGGACTGTTCTTGAAAATTCAGGATATATTACCAAACTATATGTTATAACACAAAGAAAGAATTAAAGTTTTCACAGAAAAAAATCCATGCAACCATTCCACAAAACTTCAAAATATTTAACTGACTGAATAGAAAATTTCTTAGTAATTTAGAATGTTAATTACATACTAACAGATATAATAAATCACATATTTTAAGATAATGAAAGGACTAAGAAAAATTCATGGAAAAAATAGAAAGAGAATTTTTTTCACATGTATTAATCATCTTTTTTAAAGTAAACTATGTGTGCTCTAAAAGTTTTCTGCCAATGCTAATCCAATTTCCTTCTTCAGTTCAACACACTAAATATAACAACTTCTCTTGGGTGATTTGGTATATAATTTCCAAGAACCATAACCCTACATGGTGGTGATAATTTATTCAGTAATAGATCATTCTGTCATTCTCGATCAACATATTGTGATGTCAAGATATGCGTATATATGTCTACAAACAAATTATTAGAATATGCGTGTGTATATATTAAACACATACTATGTTATTAAACACATATATACTCTAATAATTTAAATACTTATTAACTTGCTTTTTATGTCCCTAAATAATGAAAATAACTATTAATATTTATTTAAGGGCTCAAATTACGTGGGTATTACTTTGTTAAGGTAGCTGCTAATTTCAAACCATTAATACTTTTCTAAATTGTCTGCTTCTACATAAAACTAAAATAAATATACACAGTAACAATACTGTCCACATTGAAAATATCAACCCCTTAACAAACAGGTCATTAAATATGAAATGTCCAATTTCCAATCAAAAGTTTAGTTTATTATATCTCAAACAAGAAGCAGTACAATTAATCAGAGTATGTGCCGAAACTATCGACACAGTTTTGCCATCTTAACTTGCTTATGCCAGCAGTGAAGAAGCCTAGAGAGCGAGTGGCGATGAAATCATGAAAGGCGTTTTCCACAGCTTGTTGAGAATTGAATATTTTTCCTTGCAAGAAGTGGTCCAAAGCCTGGAAGAAGTGGCAGTCAGTTGTTGCAAGGTCTGGTGAATATGGTGGATGACAGAGTTTCCAAGCCCAGCTTCCGTAGTTTGAGTAGCATTGTTTTTTGTGACATGTGGTCTTGCAAGAGGATTGGCCTGTCTCTTTTGACCAATCTCACCTGCTTAATTGCAAGTATCTTCATCATTTCATCCAACTGGTTGCAGTAGACATCTGCTGTAATGGATTGACCAGGTTTCATGAAGCTGTTGTGGATAATACCAGCGCTGAACCACTAAATAGACAACATTAGGTTTTTTTGATGAATATTCGGTTTTGTACTGTGTTTTAGCACTTCATCTTTACCCAAAAATTGTGCCGAATGTTGCAATTGTCAAAAAGAATCCATTTTTCATCGCATGTAACAATATGGTGTAGAAATGGTTTGCCTTTATGTCGTGACAGCAAAGAAAGGCAAGCTTTGAGACGATTTCTCTTCTGATGCTCGTTTAATTCACGCGGTACCCATCTATCCAGCTTCTTTACCTCGCCCATTTGTTTCAAATAGTCCAATATTATTGGAATAGTAATGTCAAACCTTGCTGCTAATTCACACATAGATTGAGATGGATTCGCTTCCACTACAGCTTTCAGCTCATCGTTATCCACCTTGGTCTCAGGTCACCCACGTGGCTCACTTTCAAGATGAAAATCACCAGAATGGAACTTCTCAAACCATCGACATACTATGCATTCATTAGCCACATCCTTCCCAAACACTTCGTTGATATTTTGAGCTGTCTGCGCTGTACTGGTTCCACGACAGAACTCATATTAAAAAATAACACAAATTTTTTACTTATCCATGGTTTCACAAAAATTGCTCTAAAAAAAAAAATTTGAAAGATAATCACAAGCCAAAACATGTGTTTGAAAGAATGAGGATGTACTTCCACAATAAAAAGTGTCAAAGTGAAATGTCAGAGATATCAACTGTCAAACTTAGTTCTTAAGGAAATCGGACATTCCATATGTAATAATCTAATAAATGTCTAGACGCTTTCTAAATTTTTAGTAATCACCAACACACAAATTCCTATGATAATCACTCTAGAAAAAACTATATGATATTTAATTTTAATGGAATTAAATGTCATTTTTTAAATGATCATATACTTTAAAACAGGAATAGGCAAACTTTTTTTATAAAGGGCCAAACAATATTTTAGGCTTGCAAGCCATACAGGCTTTGTTGCAACTACTCAATTCTGCCATTAAAGCATGAAAGCAGCCATAGACAATATGGAAACAAGAGTTTCAAAGAAACCCTTATTTACAAAAACAGGCAGTGGGACCATGAGCCATAGTTTGATGACCTCTGCTCTAAATTGTCTTCATAAAAATGTACAGAATAAAGAATTATTTAATCTGAAATTGCTTTGTAACCTAGTGGTTTCATTACACAAGGCAAAAAAATTCAGACCACAAATGTATCTAAATTATGAGGGAATCTATAATATAAGACAGCTAGAGGAGAAGCAGCACAAAATTTATGCTTGGCAAAAGTACTGCCAAGAAAACAAAGTATTTCTTTTGTTAGTCCTTAACTTTTAACAAGAGAAAGGAAAGGAAAGGAAGTGTCAGTAAGAAAATGGCTTAAGAAGATTCTAGAGGCCCAAAGGGAAAAGAAAAATATAAATAAGAGCATGAAAATAAGAACATTTCTGAAAAGAAATAATATATGTAACTGCTGCATAATATCAAACAGCATATTCCAAACATATACAAAAGTAAAAGTCAAAATCTGGCCAACATGATAAAGATCTAAAGTAACATGGGCAAAAGAAGTGTAGGGAAAAAAACAGGAAACATATTATAATCATATATAACTCCAAAAAAGACAAATTCTGGGAGTATTCATTGTATAAGAGGAAAAGAATGCACTGCAGATAAATTTTCAGTGAAGTACAGAATTTTCTCAGTATTACTACTGACACCAATTGAGAGTTTAAAGATTTTAAAGAATTGAAGTAAAAGTTAAAAGTGTTAAATTATACACTATAATAGTATCAGCAAGTATGAAATTTATAGATTCTTAAGTATTCAGATTATGATTCATTTCACTTTTGCTCTGAAAAAGACTTTGGCTCCTAAAGAAGAGCTATGGTATGAGTGTCCTGCTTTAATTTTTTTTAAAAAGGGGGGAAAAGAGCCATAATATTTATTATATTCATGTTTAATTTAAATAAAAAATACTTGCTTATTGTGTAGTTGCAATCCTCTGATGTCTATTCTATACTCAAGTGTCCATCTATACCCACAGATACTTTAAGTAATGATTAAGAAAAGAATCTGGATACCTTTAACTATTGTAAGAGAATAATGTATTCTTATGTATTAAACAATTAAAAATTAAATATATAATCAAGTTATTTTTGAGGGCCCATACTCTTCAATAGTTTAAAGTTTGTCCATTTGAATACAAGAAAAGAATGATAATTACGTGTTTTCTTAAAGGTGTATCTGATCTCTTATTGGCTGTATTTTGATCCATATGAAAATTCTCTGTTAATATGAACTACTACATAGAGAAAACCCTAAATAAGAACAGTTGTCCCTTTTGTGGCATTAGCATTTGTACTAAAAATGTTAGAATAATTTTATTCACAGGGAGCAATGTCATTTCCTATCTTCCATATAAAACAAATATTCAGAGACAAATAATGGTTTACTGAATAAGATACAGAAGATGAGAATGGGATATAATGCGGGAGGATATCTGCTTTTAGACAAGTTGAGACAAACAAAAAGACATGCCACGAGAGCTAAATAGTACATTTTTAGAGATATGAGCCTAGATTTGAGGAAGAGTTTAACAACTAAGGTGGACCATCATCAGCACCTCTGTGTAGACAGAAACACAAAATAATAACCAACACCAAACAAGATTCACTCCTTAAAACAATTCCACCTTCTGACAATGGAGACAAGTTTAATTCTTCACAAAAAAAGATAGCAAATCTGAATATTATAGTATTTATAATCATCTCAAGCTAGAAAACGAAAAATTAAGATTTATTATCAATACTAACATCGCTACAGAAGTTTGAAAGAGTAGTTCCAATAGCGAAGGAAGAAGCCAGATTACAGTAGGTTAAATAATAAGTGGATGCTGAGTAAGTTAAGAAAGAAAAGACTCCATTATGTCTAGACATTTAAAAAGGGCCTGAAGATAATAAAGTAGAATGAAGGTGCTAAAGGGTCAAGAAAACCACCTACTATATATATAGGGTACTCTGCACAACGCAGTGTGGGAGATGAAAGTTGATAGTGCGAAAAGAGTCCTTGACTTCAGAGCACTTACTACTTATAAAGAAATATTTTTTAAAGCAAATTAAGTCTTACACTACAAAAATAATAGTCTGACTATTATTGTTACAAACAATGCAAGAAGCTTTATATTCATTGCTCATAATCATCACAAAGAGCCTGCAAGATGTTGTCATTCTCACTTAACAGACGAGGAAAAAAGTTCATGAGGTTAAGTAGTTTACCTAAAGTGACAGTTTTTGACAAATAATGTTAGAGAGTTCACTAAAGTGTTAAGAATTCAGAAAAGAAAGCAATTACTTTAAGCTATTTCTATTACTCTAACATCCTTTCATCTTCTAATAGTCCATCTTGCTCTCATTCCAATCCTTGCTATTCCCTTTTAAACACAAAGTAGATAGAGCTGCCATTAACCTTGCACATAAACAGATAAATAGGAATTACCCTAAAGGTTAAATCCAGAAATCAGAATTTTTAAGCAAAGGAAGTAGTAAAGACTTTTTCAAACAAACAAAAGCTTCTTGAAGAATTTGTAACAAGATGAAATGGACTACAAAAAAACATTAAAGGAAGTTTTTCAAGCTGAAGTAAAATGCTGCTAGGTGAAAACTTTGATCTACACACAGGATGAGTACCAGAAATGATAACTATGTCGGTAAATACAACACACACTCTTTCTTGTTTTAATTTCTTAAAAAGTAACTGACTGTTCAAAGCAATAATAATAATTATATATTGTGAGCTTGTAACACATATGGAAGTAAGAGTTATAACAACATCAACACAATGATGGCAGGGGCTAAAGAGGAGTATACTGTTGTAAGCATACTACTCTAAGGGATAATACGTTATTTACAAAGTGGTATAATATTATTCGAAAGTAGGTAGGTATAAGTTAAATATGCACATTGTCAGCCCTACAGCAACCACTAAAAAATAAAGAGGTATAGCCTAACAAACTAATGCTGATGATGAAAGGGAATGCTAAAATACACCCCAATGCAAAAGGAGGCAGGAAAAGAAGAAAAAAGGAACAAAAATCAGATGGGACAAAGAGAAAACAAGTAAAAAGACATTAGACTGAAACCTAACCATATTAAAAATTACATGAAATGCAAACAATCTAAAACATTCCAATTAAGAGGCAGAAATTTTCAAACCAGTAATACCCCCATTATAATCTGTCTATTAAAAACTCCATACAGATATGAAGACTCAGTACAGTTTCTAAATATTAGATACCTCAGGTTTAAAAAAGAAAGTCATGGCAAAATGAAAAAATTCAAGAAAAAATAAAATTAGCAGCATCTACTCATTAAAAGAGAAATCAGAGAACTTGCGTTTTACAGATTGAAGAAGAACCTATAGAACATGTGGACTGAACAGAAGTTTTTAAAATGGAAGCTACAATCTGTCTTCTTCTTCATCTTGAATTCCAGGTAACACATTGGGATAGCATAAAACTAAAGGGAGAAGGAAAACTTGTAACCACCAGCAAGCTGCAAAGTTTCAAACTAGAATCTTTTTCTGTTTGCAGCATTTAGACATGTAAATTATAATGTCAACAGCATTCAACACTATAATTAAGGTTGTACTATCACTTCTATTACAACCCCATATTTTCACTCATTCATAACATTCTTAGAAAGTCCCTCATGAAACTAAATCCTTCCTTACTTGTTTTGATCCAAATGTTTCTTCTTCCTTACAAGAGTTGAGAGAATAAAAATAAATATATATTTTTCAGCTCAAAAGGAAAAAAAATCTTCCCAAGGATAAAACAAATACAAAAGAACTCCAAAAACTTATAATTACAGCAAACAAGAATTAAAACTTCCTCAATAAATAAAAAACCAAATAATTTTTTGTGGAACCAAAAATCTACTTTATGCCACTTTCCTTCAATGAAAGGAAAATAAGTACTAAAATGGTAAATTTGTACGTGGTTTAACCATAATGTATAAAGCCTACTTTCTGTATTATTCTTCAGTAAGATCTAATTACTAATTATGTTAGCATATGATGAGCCTGACAGGTAAGTCTTTAAACTCTAAAGAGAATCTACGTTAACAGCATCATAATCCACACCAATTATCCTAAACTAAAATTCCAGAAATCATCCCTGAACTTCCTCACTATATCCCTCTCTAGAATCTATCCCCACCTTTCCATGGCCACAGCCAGAGACTTTGTTCCATCTTGGACCCGTTATTTTTCTCCTAGAATATGGCAAAATAAATCCAACTAATTATCTGAAATCACTTCCTCCAGTCTCTTCCTCCACTGAAAAACCAGTCAACTTCCTAGATTACAAATTCAATCAAGTTGCTTACCAGTTTAAAATAATTCAATGGCTCCCTACTCTCTGTACCAGTGGTCCTCATACATTTTGATCTCAGGACCCCTTACTCTCTTAAAAATAAAGGGAATCCCAAAGATGTTTTGTATGTGTGAGTTATACCCATCCACGTTTACCATATTAGAATTTAAAAGGAGAAAACATTTTTATATATATTTGTTTATATACTTTATAATTTATTTTAAAATAAGAAAGCTACCATGTTTATGTAAGTATTTATATTATAAATAAATTTTAAATTTTTCAGTTTTTATATTTTATGAAAAATAGCTATATTATTCAAAACAAAAAGAAAATCAGTAAAAAGAATGACATTATTTTACATTTTTTTAAATTTGGCTTGATAGAAGACAGCTAGATTCTCGCATCTGCTCCTGCCTTCAATCAGTTTCAATGTCATACATCAAGTAGCCTCTGGAAAATTCCACTGTAACTCATGACAGAATGAGAGAGAAAAAACTGAATCATGTCTTAGTATTATAAAAACAGTGTTAACTTTGCATATACCATTAAAAAACTTGGGAACACCTGGGGGTCTTCAGATCACACTTTGAAAACCACTGGATTAAAAGAAATTCGAAAATCTCTTATGAGTTTCACAAAAGTTCATGACCAGAGAGAATCACTGAACTAGAAAAAACAACTAGAATTGAGGAAATTACACACAATTAGGAATATCATGCCTGGAGGCAGCTTGAAAAATGGTTAGAAGTGCCAAAGAAGGCTAAAATAGATATATTCAAGATATAAATAGCAATAGAATCCAGAGTTCAATGAATAACTAGATATAAGGGATGTATAAAGTTAAGGATAACTTCAGGGTTTCTGGTTTGGATTGCATGTGCATAGTGGAATTGTCCACTGAAATAGGAAACATATAAGGAGGAAAGGATTTGAGGTTTAAGATGAATTCAATTTGGGACACTCTATAGGACATATAGGTGAAGGTCCACTTAGCTCTTAGTGCTGGAGTTCAGGAAAAAGAAGACTGAACCATAAAATAGTATTTTATGAGTAAAAAACATAATGATAACTATATCCACTAGGAATAAAATTATACAAGGGAAAAAAATATTATCCAAGAAGAGTGAGGATTAAAATAATGAAAGCATAGAAAACCACAATGGAATATCACTATACATCTGTCAGAATGGCAAAAATAAAAAATAGTGATAATACCAAATACTACTGAGGATGTAGAGAAACCGGATCATTTACACACTTCTCGTGGGAATCCATAGTGAGGACAGCCACTCTGGAAATCAGTTTATTAAGTTTCTTTTAAAACTAAAAATAGACTTACCATAGGACCCAACAAAAGTACCCTAGGTCATTTATCCCAGAAAAATGAAAACTGATGTTTGCACAGAAATTTGTACACAAATGTTCACAGCAGCTTTATTCATAATACCAAATACTGGAAACCACCAAAAAGTCATTCAATGGATGAATGGTTAAATAATCTGTGCTACATTCATCAATGGAATACTATGCAGCAATAAAAGGGACTTGGATGAACCTTAAGGGATTTATAATCAGTGAAAAAAGCCACCCTCAAAATATTACATACTGTATGATTCCATTTATATAACATTCTAGAAATAAGAAAATTATAGAGAATGAGAATAGATTTAGTGGTTCTCATTTTAGTAGCCAGGGTTTAGGGACGGGGGAGAGTGATGGCATAGTTAAAAAGGGGTAGCACAAGGAAGGCTTGTGGTAGTAGTATAGTTCTGTATCTTGATTTTTGTGGTTGTTTCATGAAATTACATATGATAAAATGCAGAGAACTACACACACACATGCATGTGCACACACACACAAATGAGTGCATATTGAAATGGTGAAAACTGAATAAACACTGTGGGTTGTACTAACGTCAATTTCCATTATTTGATATTGTACTATAGTTATGCAAGATGTTAACACTGAAGAAGGCTGAGTTAAAACGTACCCAGGAGCTCTCTGTACATTTCTATGCAGCTTATGAATCTACAATTACTTCAAAATAAACAGTGTTTTAAAACCAAAAAAAAAAAAAAGGAAGAAATAAGTATAAACAGGTCTTTCTCAAGCATGTGCACATAGAACATTCTCCAGGACAGACCACATATTAGGCGATGAAACAATTCTCAATAAATTTAAGAAGTTTGAAAATCATGCAAAGTATTTCTCTGACCACAATAGAATGATCCTGAAACTAGATATCAGTAACAGAAGGAAAATTAGAAAATTCATAAATATGTAGAACTTAAAACACTACACACTCTTTAACAACCAATTGGTCAAAGACAAAATCACTAGGAAAATTAGAAAATATTTTGAGACAAATGAAAAGAAAACATAACACATTAAAAATTATGAGATGCAGCAAAAGCAGTACTCAGAAGGATATTTGTAGCTGTATAAGCCTACATTATTAAAAAAATCAAATCAACAACCTAACCTTACACATTATTAGGAAAAGATGAGCAAGATAAACCCAAAGCCAGCAGAAGGATAAAAATTAGAGCAAATAAAAACAGAATTTTTTAAAAAACATAGAAATCAATAAAACCAAAATCTGATTCATTGAAAAGATTTTTAAAATTGACAAACCCTTAGCTAAACTAAGAATAAAAATAACAAGATGCCAAATAAAATCAGAAATAAAAGCTGGGACAGCACTATTGACCATATGGAAGTTAAAAGGACAATAAGAGAATACTATAAACAATTGTATGACAACAAATTGGATAATGTAGATGAAATAGACAAATTCCTGGCAACACAAATTACCAAAACTGACTCAAGAAGAAACAGAAAATCTGAACAAGCCTATAACAAATATAGAGATTGAATCAATCAAGAAACTTCCAAGAAAGAAAACTCCAGGTACAGAAGGCTTCACAGGGGAATTCTACCAAACATGTACAGAAGAAGTAATACCAACTCTACTCAAAGTCTTCCAAAAAATAAAAGAGATGGGGATATTTCCTAACACATTATTTAAGGCCAGAATTACCCTAATACCAAAGCCAAAGACACTCAAGAAAACTATAGACCAATATCTTCATAAATAGAGATGGAAAAATTATCAACAAAATACTAACACACTGAATCCAACACAGCACATTAAAAGAATTATTACACACCATAAAGCAGAATTCATCCCAAATTGCAAGGGTGGTTCAATGTAAGGGGAAAAAACAAACATGATATACCACATTAATAAAACAAATGGGAAAAAAACACATGATCATCTTGATGCACAAAACACATTTGACAAAATTCAAAACTTTTTCATGAGAAAGAATGCTCCACAAATGAGGAATAGAAGGGAACTTCCTTAACATGTTAAAGGGTATTTATGAAACACACACAGCTAACATCATATTCCACAGTGAAAGACTGAAAGCTTTCCCTCTAAGATCAATAACAAGACAAGGATGCCTGTTTTCACCACTGCTATTCAACATACTAGAAGTCCTAGCCATAGCAATTTGACAAGAAAAAGAAATAAAACGCATCCAAATGGGAGGGTGGAAAGTAAAACTATCTCTATTTTCAGATGACATGATTCTTTATAGAGAAAATCCCATAGAATCCACCAAAAACTACTATAGCTAATAAATGAACTCAGCAAATTTCCAGGATAAAAGATCAACTTGCCAAAATCAATTGTTTCTGGACACTAGCAATAAACCATCCAAAATGGAAATTAAGAAAACAATTCCATTTACAACAGCAGCCAAAGTCATAAAATACCTAGGAATAAGTTTAACCAGAGGTTAAAAGAGGTGAAAGACTTGCACAATGAAAACTATAGCACATTGGTAAAAGAATTAAAGATGACCTAAATAAATAGAAAGATATCCTCATGTTCATGGATCAGTAGACTTAACATTGTTAAGATGGCAATACTATGAGGCAATTGACAGATTCAGTGCAATCACTATTATAATTCCAATGGCCTTTATAGCAAAAATGGAAGAGCCAATTCTAAATTCATACAGAACTACAAAGAGCCACAAAGAGCCAAAACAATATAGAAAAAGAAATACAAAATAGGACACTTCTTAATTTTAACATTTACTACAAAACATGATAATCAAAGTAGTGTGATTCTGCCTTAAAAACAAACATATACACCAATGGAATAGAAATGAGAGCCCAGAAATAAATCCTACAGCCAACTGATTTTCAACAAGGGTGACAAGACTATTCAATGGGCAGAGAATAATCTCTTCAACAAATGGTGCTTGGAGCATGAGATAACCATATGCAATAAAATGAAGTTGGATTCATATACAACACACCATGTACAAAATTTATTACTCCATTTACAAAATTCAACTAAATATGGATCAACAACATAAATATAAAAGCTAAAACTTTACAACTCTTAGAAGAAAACATAGGGACAAATCTTCAAGATCTTAGATATAGCAATGAATTTCACTTCAATTAAACTTCACTTCAATTAAAACACACACATAACTTTTACTCTAAGAAAAACACAGAAGAAGTGGTATGGCTATAAAGAAAAAGAAAGATAGTAGCTAGACACGGTTACATGGTTAAGGGAAGGTATTTCCCCCAAACATAAAAGAGAAATAAGCACTTTAAATAATGATAGCAAAGTGCCAATAAAGTAGATGAGAGACTAAAGAGAAAGAATAATGTTGAAGTGAGATCCTTGAGTCAGAGAGATGGGATCCACAATAAAGGGAATGTTTCATAGAATAGCAAGGTCTATAGCATGGCCATAAAGGGACTGCCTGAAATGGAACAGGAATAAAGATGATGGAGTTAAGAACAAGGAATTATGTTGCTAAGTATTGCATAAGAATCCATATGGACACTGAAATGACCCAAGATGGGTGAAATTCAATTGGAAAAAAAGACTGTGAACCAGGTAAAAAGTGATCAATCAGGATGGGAGAGAAACCACAAAGTCAAAATGATGTCTATAGGGAACCATAAAAGGTTACACAGTCAGATGGCATGAGCCTCAAAAAAATCAAAGATATCTGTGAGTGGGGAAGAGTAATGGTCTAGAGGTAGTCCAATTAGAAAACCATTTATTGTAACATTCAAGCAAGAGATAAGAAGGACCTGACCAATGAGAGTCACGGTAAACACAGATTTCAGCCAAGCTAAGAAAGAGGCAATACCTCTGTTGCAGGCATCCTTCCCTCATATTCTAACTAACAGCTTTGATTTTTTTAACAAAATCAATTAATGGGGACTGAATATTCTTTTTTTTTTTTTAATTTCCATAGATTTAGGGGGTACAAGTGTTTTTTGTTACATGGATGAACTGTATAATGCTGAAGCCATGGCTTTTAGTGTACCCATCACCAGAATAGTGTACATCGTACCTAATAACTACTTTTTTATTTCTCACTCCCCTTTCATCCTCCCCCCTTCTTGGTTTCCCATGTGCACTACACCACCTTATGACAATATATACAGATCATTTAGCTCCCACTTATAAGTGAGAATATGTGTTTTTGCCTTTCCATTCCTGAGATACTTCACTTAGGATAATGGTCTCCAGTATGACCCAACGTGCTGCAAAACACATTATTTCATTACTTTTTATGGCTGAGTAGTACTCCATGGTATATGTATATACCACATTTTCTTTACCCACTCATCATTTGATGGGCACTTAGGTTGGTTCCATATCTTTGCAATTGTAAATTGTGCTGTGATAAACGCTCAATAGTAGGTATCTTTTTGATATAATAACTTCTTTTCCTTTGGGTAGATACCCAGTAGTGGGATTACTCGATCAAATGGTAGGTCTACTTTTAGTTTTTTGAGGAAACTCCATATGGTTTTCCATAGAGGTTATACTAATTTACATTCCCACCAACAGTGTATAAGTGTTCTCTTTTCACACATAGACACCAACATCTATTGTTTATTGACTTCTTAATAACAGACATTCTGAAAAGGGTAAGGTGGTATCTCATTGTGGTTTTAATTTGCATTTCCCTGATGATTAGTGATGTTGAGTTGTCATATGTTTATTGGGCATTTGTATCTCTTCTTTAGGAAAAAAATCTGTTGTATTTTGCTCACTTTTTGATGGGATTATTTGTTTTTTCTTGCTGATTAGTTTGAGGTCATTATTTTTGTTGTTATTGTTGTATTTGCTTTTGGGATCTTAGTCATAAATTCTTTGCCTAGGCCAATGTCCAGAAGAGTTATTCCTATGTTTTCTTCTAGCATTTGTATGGTTTCAGTTCTTACATTTAAGTCTTTAACCCATCTTGAGTTAATTTCTGCATATGGTGAGAGACAGGGATCCGGTTTAATTCTTCTGCATGTGGCTATCCAATTTTCCCAGCACCATTTATTGAAAAGGGCATCCTTTTACCAGTTTGTATTTTTGTCTGCTTTGTCAAAAATCAGTTGGTTGCAGATATATGGTTTTATTTCTGGGTTCTCTATTCTGTTCCATTGATTTACGTGTCTACCTTTATACCAGGTCCATGCTGTTTTGGTTAATATACCCTTATAATATTATTTGAAGTCTGGTAATGTGATACCTCCAGATTTATTCTTTTTGCTTAGGATTGCTTTCACTATTTGGACTTTTTTTTGATTCCATATTAAATTTAGGTTTTTGCTAGTTCTGTGAAGTAACATTAGTATTTTGATGGGAATTGTATTGAATCTATAAATCACATTGGGCAGAATGGACATTTTAAGAATACTGATTCTTTCAATCCATGAGCATGGGACATTGTTCCATTTGTTTGTGCCGTCTATGATTTCTTTCATCAGTATTTTATAGTTCTCCTTCTAGAGATCTTTCACCTCTTTGGTTACGTATATTCCTAAGTATTTTATTTTCTTTGCAGCTATTGTAAATGGTATTCAGTTCTTGATCTGACTCTCAGTTTGACTATTTGTATATAGAAATGCTACTGATCCATGTATATTAATTTTGTAATATGAGACTTTACTGAATTTACTTATTAATCCTAGGAGACTTTCAGTGGAGTCTTTAGGATTTTCTAGATATAAGATCATATCATCAGCAAACAGGGATAGTTTGACCTCCTCTTTTCTGATTTGGATTTCCTTCTCTTGCCTGATTGCTCTGGCTAGAACTTCTAATGCTAAGTTGAACAGAAGTGCTGAAAGTGGGCATCCTTGTCTTGTAGCAGTTCTTTGAGCTTTCAACTTTTCTCCATTCAGTATGATGTCACTGAGGGTTTCTCATATATGGCTTTCATGATTTCAAGGTATATTCCTTCTATGCCTAGTTTGTTGAGAGTTTTTATCATAAAAGGGTTCTGGGTTTTATCAAATGCTTTTTCTGCACCTATTTAGATGATCATATCGTTTTTGTCTTTAATTCTGTTTATGTGGTGAATCACATTTATAGATTCACGTATGTAGAATCATCCTTGGGATGAAACCCACTTAATCGTGGTGAATTATATTTTTGATGTGCTGTTGGATTCAGTTTCCTAGTATTTTTTTGAGGATTTCTGCATCTATGTTCATGAGGGATATTGGTCTATAGTTTTCTTTTTTCATTGTGTCCTTTCCTGGCATTGGTATTAGGGTGATACTGGCTTTGTAGAATGAGTTAGGGAGGATTCTCTCCTTCTCAATGTTATGGAACAGTTTCAGTAGGATAGGTGCCAGTTCTGCTTTGAAGGTCTGGTAGAATTTGGCTATGAGTCCATCTGGTCTGGGGTTCTTGTTGGGAGATTTTTTATTACTGTTTCAATCTCATGACCCATTATTAGTCTGTTCAGGATTTCTTCCTGATTCAAGCTTGGGAGTTTGTGTGTTTCCAAAAATTTACCATTTCCTCTAGATTTTAGAGTTTTTGTGTGTAGAGGTTTTCATAATAGTCTCAGTTGATATTATGTATTTCTGTGTTATCAGTTATAATGTCTCTGTTTTCATTTCTGATTGAGCTTATTTGAATCCTTTCTCTTCAATTCCTGGTTAATTTAGCTAATGGTCTATCAATTTTGTTTATCTTTTCAATGAACAAACTTTCTGTTTCATTGATCCTTTCCTTTTGTTTGTTTGTTTATTTCAATTTCATTCAGTTCTGCTCTGATCTTTGTTATTTCTTTTCTCCTGCTACCTTTGGGCTTGTTCTGTTTCTAGTTCCTTGAGGTGTGACATTAGGTTGTTAATTTGTGATCTTTCTTTTTGATGTAGGTATTTAGAGCTATGAACTTCCCTCTTAACACTGCATTTCCTGTATCCCAGAGATTTTTCATAGCTTGTGTCACTTTTGTCATTCAATTCAAAAAAATTTTTGGTTTCCATCTTAATTTTGTCATTGGCCCAAGGATCGTTCAATAGCAGATTGCTTAATTTCCACCTTTTTGTGTAATTTTGAGAATTCCTCTTTGAATTGACTTCTAATTTTATTCCACTGTGTTCCAAGACGGTACACAGCATGATTTTGATTTTTTTTAATTTGCTGAGACTTATTGTGTGGCCTAACATATGATCTATCTTGGAAAATGTTCCATGTGCTGATGAGAAGAATGTATATTCTGCAGTTTTGGAGTAGGATGTTCTGCAAATATCCATTAGGTCCATTTGTTCTACAGTCTCATTTAAGTCCAGTGTTTCTTTGTTGATTTTCAGCCTTGATGATCTGTCTAGTTCTATCAGTGGAGTGTTGAAGTTCCCCACTATTATAATGTTGCTGTTTATTTCATTTCGTAGGTCTAGTAGTATTTGTTTTATGGATCTGGGAGCTCCTATGTTAGGCACATATATATTTAGGATTGTTATATCTTCTTGTTGAATCGATCCCTTTATCATTATATAATGACCATCTTTGTCTTTTACTGCTGTTGATTTAAAGTCTATTTTATCTGATATGAGAATAGCTATTCCTGCTTGCTTTTGGTTTCCATTTGCGTGGAATATTTTTTTACACTCCTTTACCTTGAATCTATGAGAATCTTTATGAGTTGAATAGGTTTCTTGGAGACAGCATATATCTTTTCAGTGGAGCATTTAAATCATTTATATTCAATATTAATATTGATATGTGAGATACTGTACCAGCCATCATGATGATTGTTACCTAGTTGGTTTGTTTTCTCCCTTGTGTTACTGTTTTATAAGAGCTGTGAGTTTTTACTTTCAGTTGTTTTTACAATGGTGGGTATTAATTGCTCTGTTCAATGTATAAAGCAATTTTAAGGATTTCTTATAGGGTGGGTCTAGTGGTGCCAAATTCCCTTGTCTGGGAAAGACTTTATTTCCCCTTCATTTATGCAACTTGGTTTTGCAAGATACAAAATACTTAGCTGACAGTTATTCTGTTCAAGAAGACTAAAGATAGGACTCCCTTCCCTTCTGGCTTGTGAGGTTTCCTCTGAGAAGTCTGCTGCTATTCTGATGGGTTTTCCTTTGTAAGTTACTCGGTGCTTTCATCTCACAGCTTTTAGTATTTTCTCCTTCACTTTGACTTTGGCCAGTTTGATGACTATGTGCCTGCAAGATGTTCTGTTTGCAACGAATTTTCTGGGAGTTCAATGACATTCTTGTATCTGGATATCTAAATCTCTAGCAAGACCAGGGAAGTTTTCTCCATTATTCCCTCAAGCAGGTTTTCTAGGCTTTTTGTTTTTTCTTCTATTCTTTCAGGGATACCTATAATTCTTATGTTCAGTCAGTAAACATAGTCCCATAATTCTCAAAGACTTTGTTTATTCTTCTCGATTCTTTTTTCTTCATTTTTGACTGACTGGGTTAATTCAAAAGCTTCCTTTCAGAGTCTGAAATACTTTCTTCTGCTTGGTCTAGTCTGTTGTCAAAACTTTCCACAGTATTTTGTACTTTCCTAAGAGATTCTTTCATTTCCAGAAGTTCTGTTATATTTTGTATAAATTATCTCTCTCTTTAGAGAATTTTTCATGCATGTCCTGAATTATATTTTGGTTTCTTTGTGTTGGTTTTTAACTTTCTTATCAATCCCATTAAGCTTACATGAAATCCATATTTTGAATTCCATATCTGACATTTCAAAAAATTTCCTTTTGGTTGGAGTCTATTGCTAGAGAGCCACTGTGATCCTTTCTGGGTGTTGAAACGGCCTGCTTTTTCATATTGCGAGAGTTCTTATGCTGGTTCCTTCTCATCTGGATCCTTTTCCCTTAGCTCAAAACAGACAGCTTTGTGGCTCACCTGTTCTCTTCTAGGTACTCTGCTGCTCAGTGTAGACAGGGAGAGGTACACTGCCTTTTGGCTTGTGCAGATAGGTACCCACTGTGGTGCTGCTGGCAATTTGGGTGGGCTGGATCTCCGACCCCTGGGAGAATGTTCAAGTGCCAGCAGTGGTTAGGTAATCCCCAGTTCCCAGGCCCCTGGATGGTGTGCATGAGTCCCGGGTGGAACAGACTGAGAGGGCAAACTTGCTCTCAAACCTCCCTGAGATCAGGTGCTGGCTTTGACAGTGGGGGGCAGGGGTGCTCTACTGCTCCCGAAGAGTGCTGAGGCAGGAGAAGGGCAGATGCACTGTGAACCTGAGACAAGAGGGGCTGGCCCCTCTTGATGAGATTAGCAGAGGCAGGCAGCTGTGGGACACATAAGCTGTTCACACCTCCCTTTCTCAGCAATGACAGCAGTCTCTGTCCTTCAGGGGCACAAAGTGCCCGGATTCCCAGCTCCTACCCTGGCCCAGCTTCAACAGAGGTGGTAAAGGCAGCTCAACCCACTGTGTGCAGGGCTACCAGACTGGCTGTGGGCTGTCGCTGAAATGCTATAGCAGGGGAGGTATAGTTGTACAAAGGGCTCCCTCCAGGGAGGGTAGGCTCCTCCTAGAAGAGACAGGCAGCTTTCAGCTCAGGGAGAGGATTGCTAGCCCTGCCCTTCCTCAGGGGAGGCAATAGCTTTTGTCCTTGGGGCACACAAAAGTACTCACTGCTTCTTTTTAATGGGAAAGGAGTAAGCCCCAAGTTCCATGGAAGCCTGGGTGTGACAGGCACTCTGTCAGAAGCAGGACAGCCATTCCCAAGTGCCCTGGCTTAATCATTCCCTGTGGAACACTTGGCAACCTGAGGAGAAACATCCAGCCCAGGTACAATAGGCACTCTGTCAGAGGAAGGGCAGCCGTTCCCTGGTGCCCTGGCTTAATGGTCTCCTGTGGGACCCTCACTAGTCCCAAGTGGAAACAGCCAGCGTGGGTGTAACTGGCGTTCTGTCAGAGGCAGGGTAGCCACTCCCAGGTTCCCTGGCTTAATGTCCCCTATAGAACACTCGCCAGTACTGAGTGGAAACAGCCTTTCAGCCGCAGCTGCCTCTGTGGCAGTGGGCAAGGCGAAAAGGAGGAGAAGGCCCCAAATAGAGGGGAGCATCTCCACTGGGAGGGGCACAGACAACTTTGGATCATGAGCCAGGGGCTCTCTGGTGCAGGAGAGTGTGCATTTCCCCTTCCTCTGTCCTAAAAAGTGTTAGCAGCACTTCCCAGTCTCCTTGGGCAGCCCACTCCATGGGTCAGAACTCCAGGAACAGCGCTAACATTGCTACTCTCCTGTTTCTCCCCATTCCTTTGTGGTTGTCACAGTCCAAACAGATGCTGGGGAATGTTCACGTGAGTCTAATGAGAGGGAGACTGAGGGGCTGTGACTTTCCCAGCGGTACAGACACACCCAGTATGTGTGTGGGCAATATGTCACCTGCCACCTCAGCTCAGGTCCATGGTGAGGAAAAGCAAACCTACACAGGCCTGCAGCATGGTCCAGTGCTCTCTCTGTTCCCAAGAAGTTCTCAGTTCACTAATGGCAGCAGTGCCTGGATTTGTCAGGGCAGAAGGGCTCTCCAACAGATCAGGAGCTGGCAGACCACCACAGGTATGACAGGAGGAGAAGTAATCATTCCCACCTACCCTTTCTGCCAGGCTTCAAATCCCTCAAGGGTCAGTTTCCACCAAAATTTTGTTCCTTCTTGTTCTGTTCTGCCACTTCTTCCTGCAGGATCTCCGGTAAGGGTAGGTTCTGGGTCTTTTCCCTCAGTATTTCACCTGGGATGCTTTCTCACCTGAAATTTCTTCCTCTATTTGGGATGATCTGGTAAACAATGTCTTTAGTCAGCCATCTTGCGCCCCTCCATACTCTGAAACTGAATATTCTTAATACTCTTTCCTAACACAGCTACATTAAATCTGTAATAATCCGCACTTAAAATTCCAATGAACATATGTAAAATTTCTATAAGTAAATCCACCAAATCCCAGATAGTAAAAGGAGCACATTAGTGGTCTACAGATCAAATGGCCATCAAGTTAACAGAAAATCCTGTCTAAATGTACACAAAGTAAAGGAAAAACCTTATCCTGTGAAAGTATACAAATTCTATAGATCCCAGAAAAGTTCTGCTAAGTGGAGTAGGTGGGTGCTGTTGTAAAAATCAAAGAAACCTTCCTCTACTGTGGAAAAAATAATTCTGAAGCTCTTCATCATAATCAGATATTCAAATTAAAACTCTTATCTTTAAGCCTCATTTGACACTGACTGTTTAGAAAAACAAAGATAAGCTATAAGATGAAACTATAAAGAAGCGTTGCCGAACACTACATAAAATGCCACAGTCAAAGTAATAACATATTACTTCTTCATCAGGTCACCTAAATCTACAGACTGTCAGGGCCACTTGAAATCAATACTTAAAATCAAACCACTCCTGGATGTGTTCAACATTTGGCTCCAAGGATTAAATGAAATCATACTTCCAACTTATGCAGATGCAAATACCATACAGAAAGGTAAAGCAAACATACTGCATTGGACTTTTCCAAACTTAAAAAAGAGAATTTTTTCAATGAGACTAGAGATGGCAGTTTAGGAAAACAGTTTTCATCAAACACTTAATGACTGCTGAACATGTGAGAAAAATCTCAGAAGAAATTAATTTGGTGCTTAGAAGATAATGTCACCACATGTGATAGGAAATTAGACAAATTAATATACTGTAGAACAATCTGAAAACATAAGCCAAAAACTATTAATGAACCAAAATTTGATTAAAAATAAGCTAGTTTAATAGTTTCTGACTTAAAAATGTTTAAGAAAGGAATCTGTCCTTATGGGAAACAAAAAGCTAATTTTGAATTAAAATACCAAATGTGCAAATATTTTCACTTCTTTGGTTTAAATTCTACTTGAACCTTTAGGTACATAAGATAAAAGCAGCTCAGGTTTTCAAAAGACTTGACAGAAGATTCTGTAATCTTAAAGGACCATACTAACAATTAGGAAGAGTTATGACAGTAAAGAAATAGAATTAAACTTGCAGAAATGATTTTAAAAGAAGTTAAGTTAAAAAGGAGAAAAGTGGTAAGAATACATAGGTAAATACATTTCGCCCAGAATAAAACTCAAAAGTATCTATTTCTCCTATTAAAACATCTCAAAACAGACTTAGAAAATAATTTCAGATTTTTCTCTAAGTTAAATGTCTTAGAATATTCAAGATAAACAGTAAAAATAGAATAGAGCTCTGAACCACCTTAATGTTTGCTGCACCTGACTAAAATGAATATGTCATTTATTAGAAGAGTTTGGCACATACCCATTAAGTGCAAGTAAATTCAGGTTTAGATTCACCTATTTATTTAAAACTCCTTCACCAAAACAGATAATATTACATCAGACAGAAACGGTGATTTGGTTCATTCCTCTCTCGGCTGAGGATGTAAAGGGACATTTATACCCACTACCATCCCTTCTCTATTTACTGTTACTTGGTTTTGATATTGTACAACCTCTCCATTCTTCATTCTTCTTTCTGGTCCAATACCAGGGCAGACTCCTTACCACTGCCAGTGACTTCTGACTCCACCTTTGCTGAATTCTCCATTCACCTTTGCACAAAAGGTCAGAAGCTCCACTTGCCAACCTTACTTCGTCATTCCAGATACAACACCAGAAACAAGAACTTAAACCCGAGTCCTGAAGTTTTTATGTAGCAGATATGGCCAATGGCTGGAAATTATTTAGCCACACGCTCACCTAAGACATTCTTCCAACCAGATCATAATGATATGAAATTATTATAAAACTTATTAACAATTATGTAGCTTTTTGAACACTTACACAGGTAAAAGTACCAGACTACTCATTCCCTTCAAACATACTAGGGTTCCCTAATGGGAGTATAGACACTAGCCATAATTTATAGGACACTCTTATTTCTCAGTTTTAAGGTAAGGAAGTTATTGACAAAATCTGGATTATTTTTTCTGCTATTATCATCGCCATCACCATTAACCTACAGCAGTGGAAATGACGGAACCAATAAAAGTACAATAGCCAGGCGTGGTGGCTCCCATCTGTAATCCAAGCTACTCAGAAGGCTGAGGTGGGAGCATCACTTGAGGCCAGGAATTTGAGACCAGGCCAGGCAACGTAGCAAGACCATGTCTCTAAAAAAAGTTTAAAAATTAGCCAAGCATAGTGGCTTGTTCCTGCAGTCCCAGCTGCTTGGGAGGCTGAGGCTCAAGGATCAACGAGCCTAGGATTTCAAGGCTGCAGTAAGCCATGATTGTACCACTGCACTACAGCCTGGGAATAAAGCAAGACCCCATCTCTAAAAAAATATATAATGAAATAAAATAATAAATAATTAAAAGTATAATAAATTACAGAGCCTAAATCAGCAATTCAAGCACCATCTGAATTTCTGAAAAGGTAGATAGTCAATCAGATTAATCCAGCCTCCTTTAAGGAGCTTAAAGTGCTTTAAGAAAAAAAAAAAAGGTAATAGAAATATTGTAAATAGCACTACCAATACTTCCTCTAGCATAATAGTACTCAGGCCTCAAGGACAGAATGATACTTCTCTATTCTTTTTGAGACTACCTAAACCAATAAAGGATTTTCATAGCACCTAAAGATGCATGGAAAGAAGACAGGCAAAATTGTCCCGTAACTTCAAGCACTAATCAGGGCTTAAAAGTACATACATTAACAAAAAGCTTAGTTCTTTAACTCAAGTGGGGTTTTTTTATTTTTTATTTTTTTGAAACAGAGTTGCACTCTGTCGTCCAGGCTATAGTGCAGTGGCATCATCATAGCACACTACAGCCTCAAACTCCTAGGCTGGGCTCAGGCAATCCTCCTGCCTCAGCCACCCAAATAGCTGGGACTACAGGTTTGTGCCACCACGCCAGGCTGATTTTTTTATTTTTTGTAGAGATGGGGTCTCACTATGTTGCTCAGGCTGGTCTTGAACTCCTGGCTTCAAGTGATCCTCCCCCCTCAGCTTTGCAAAGTGCTGGGATTACAGGCATGAGCCACCGCACCTGGCCTTAATTTTTTTTTTTTTTAAAGGAATGGAGTCTCACTATGTTACCCAGGCTGGTTCCCGGGTTCAAGGGATCCTCCTGCCTCAGTCTTCCGAATAGCTGGTACTATAGGTGTGCACCACTATGCCCAGCTTCTTTAACTCAAGTGTTTAATGGTATTCTAAAGTTTTGGTTCAGGTTCAAAAGATTTTTTAACTTCTTTTTGATGAAAAATAAGTATTATTTCTATAAACAGCCTTACAGATGTTAGAATTTATGAGATTAAAAGATTTAAATGTTTACTTTCTAGGTGGTACAAAAACCAGAATGAATATTAGTAAGTACTTTAAAAACAAATTTACTACTTTCTTTAGGTTGAAGAAGTATTCTTGCAAGACTTAATTCAATGTCCAAGGAAAGCACTTCAATCACAGAATTTTAAAAAACCGTGCAGCAAGTCTTTCTCCATTCTGCAAATGAGAGACCCACAGAGGCTGAACAAGGAAGAATATGAAAAAGGAGAGGAGTACATAGTTAAATCTAAGTTATTGTTAATGTTTTAACTCTTGAGCTATATGCTGGGTTCACAAGTATTTGTTAGCTTACGCTAGAGTGGACATAATGTGTCATGAATCAAATTGTGTACCTGAAGTCAAAAACAGAAAAAGCTCACAAGTAAAAAGTCCACAGGATTTAAAGGCGGGGACCATGACTAAAATAGATTTATCTCTCTCAGAATAAACAGCAAATGGTTAACAAACATTTCATGAGCAAAGTTTCAATATATTAAAAATAATTCAGAATAAACATCAAGGAGGACTTTATTTTACCTAACACAACAACTTGGTCACCCTCTCATCCTAAAAATCTCTATAATTAAAACGAATTATAAAGACATGTTAAGGCAGTATATAATAACCATGATCACTAGAGTCACACACTCAAGCATTATAAATCTTTTTCTAAGTGTCTTTTGCTAAGATGATTATATAAATATTTTAACAATGCTTTTCCAGTGCACTGCAGAGTAGGCAATCAACAAATATTAGTAGAATTAAATTGATCTTTACAAACAAGATATGCCTTCTTATCAAGGCATTTAACAATAATTGCATTTTTATAATGATCTTATCTGAATTAAGCCTCATATTTAATTGTATTTTAATACATTCTCATATATTAATAATATTACTTTTTTTTCCAGATTCGTATCTTTGGGTATCTATAACTCTAAAAGTCCCCTTCACTTAACCTACCATCCAAACCCCAATTTTATTTAGAAAATAAGTCTTTTCTTCATTTTGATTCTACAATGTAATACGGTGAAATAATTTAAATATGAACTTATTCATATTTAAGTTAGTTTTACTAGTATATGCATAATTTAACTTAATTACATACTAATGAAAGCTTAAAATAGGAAAAGAACTATTTTTAAATGTGTTGCATCTATAATGTTTTTATTCAAAATTTAATTATAATCACTAGCATAAACCCAAGTATTACTCTCCAGAGGTGTACACTGCTAAATAACTTGTCCAAATGTCAACTGCAATTTTCAAAAATCCTCTCTACCCCAAAATTTTAAACATCTGTAAAAAATACTTGTTTAGAGAGTGGTTTACATTCATGACATTTGACCTTTTGCTGTATACCCCACAAAATTCAAGTCTCAAATACCATGCAAGCAGGAAATCTGATCATTCCTGCAGTAGCCATCTGCATGGTCGAATATCAAATATTAGTTCTAGGTTGCACTAAGTCATGTGTTACAAGTCTTTTTCTGCAGCCTCTATAATCAGCTGTAATTTGTCTCTTTTAAAATGTGTTTCTTATGGGACACCTGGCCTTGAAACTTCCACCTTCCCATTGAAAAAATACTTAGTGTCTGGATTTTTTTTTCTTTTAATGTGGAGCACTGCATGGGTGGTATAACCAAGTCCAGACTTTTTTTTAAAAATTAAATTCCAAGAACAAACAATGACTAAGAACCATTTAAGTATTATCAAATATAAATGTAAAATAAAACTGTGTTGCAATATAACTGTCTACGGATTTCAAAATTACTCTCTCAAATATTGAATGTTCACAAAATAAATTTTCATGGGAATATAACATTGGTTTATTTACTTCCATGAACTACACTAGTTAAGTTAAATTGGATAATACAGGTTTGGAATCACAGATTTCATAAATGAAAGAAAAGATCTGAGCCCAACAGATTGATATGACAAAGTATGTACTTAAAATAGGAAATAATTTTAACAGTTCATTGAAAAGCCCTAATTTCACAGACTGAAGTTATATTTAGAAAACATTAAAATTACCTAAAGGTTCTCAGGAAAATAGTCATTTTAATAATACTTATCAATTCACTTGATTCTAGACAACCTTCCTTAACACACTGACCACCACATTAGAAAAAAAAATTTTTCCTTGGGGCCACGGTGTTTTATTACTAAAATAGAATAAAAACTTTGAAAACAAAATGATCCTTTCTAATTTAATGAAAAATTTGTTATTTTTTATTGTTTTCTGTGCGTGAGTTATATGCAACTTGAAAAATAGTTCTTGTGGCTCCCAAGGTGAAGAGATGTGTGAGTTACGTATGCATCACGAGGCCCCAGGCTCAAAACTAGTGTGAATTAAATACAAGTCACATGGCAGTTAATGCGTTAAAGCTGAAAGTTAAATGTTAAATGTGTGCTAAAGAAAAAGTAACAAAAATCAATGACAGACACACTACTTTTCTGTAAGATGAAAGTGGAAACATTCTTCACAATATGCTGTGGTCCTAACATATTTTCTTCCTAGATTAGAAAATTTTTGGTAGAAACTCCTTAAAACCAATATTATACCTTTGCAAAAAACACTAGCATGAAATATAAGATGAGTCTAAGAAGAAATAAATAAGTCTGAAAAAAAAATCAGTTTCATACCAAAACTTCAAAAACAACAATGAAATTTGGTGTAAAGGTAAATGTGTTTTCACACATGTGATATGATCAATCACATAAAATTTGTATGAAAACATTGTTTAGATGTTTTACCCAAATTTAAGAACACCCTTTTGCAAATAGTTATGTTACTTTAATAGGCATGTAAAAGCTAAGATTTGTTTATGTAACAGCTGACATATTCCAAAAGTTAAAGAAATGTCAAATACTAATAACTATTAAAATTAGTTAACATAAACAAATAGGTTCAATAATTTCTTACCTGTATTCCATCTTTAAGTTTCAAAATGCATTCCATTGTATTGATGGTAATTACCACTGGTTCTGAACCCAGTTTTGTCCATGGTACATGAATCCTCAATTCATGAATATGTCCACTTAAAAAAGTGAATGGTAATTTCAGTTCCTTAAAACACAAAACATTAAATAAAAGTAAGTGCTTAGTATTTGTCATTCTAATATGCAAATTCCTCTCTTAAAAGAAATAATATTTCCAACACTGTTCACCAAAAAGTAGCATCAAATAACTTGTTAAACCATAGTTAACAATAAACAACAAAAAATTATTGTGCAAGTTATATTTAACAAGTTACTTAAGCACTCTAGGCCTCAGTTTCCCACTCTGCTGAATGGAAATACTATACAATACCTGGTATATGTTAAAGACTCATATATGGTGGTGATGGTAGTAGTCACAGCAGTGGACAACAGTAGTACTTGAGATAACTGCAATGATATATTTTTTTAATCGTTTTCTAAAAATATGTCCTTAAAATATGTTTTAAACCAACAGAATAGGACTGTAAGGCAAGTTGAAAGGGGAGTTCAATTGGAGACAGGAAAATGATCTGACAAAACAAAAACTGATCAACCTAAAAAAAAAACTGTATTGCACTTCACTTAATTACAATTTGTACCTGTATACTATTTGGTCATAAATTTTAAATGTTTTCTGACTGCTTTCAATTCTCATTAGGCAAAAGGTTAGGAATGAAAACAAATTTTACCACAATCACTTTATACTAATTTTTTTCACTGTCAGATAAAATGTTTGTTACAAATCAACAAAGGAAGAAAAAAAAGAAATTGTATTTCCATTACATTTGTATAGTTATAACTCTACTTGTGAAAGTTAATATAAATAGTAAGCTTATTCATTTATATTTTAGCCTACCTACTTGGTTAGCAACATAGTAGTAATATAGGTAAATATGGGCAGTATAGCAAAGTGGTTAAACCAACTCTGGAGCCAGCAGACATAAAGTTAAATCCTATTTCTACCACTTACTAGCCAAGTGACACTGGGCAAGTTATTTACTGTATCTGGGCTTCAGTTTCATTATCTGTAAAAATTTATATAATAATAGTATCCTTTGAGAATTATATCAATTTATATAAAGTCCTTAGAACACTATCTTCCTCCTAGAGAAATCATTATAAAGATGCTAAGTATTATTATTACAAAAGTGTGAGCTTAATTTATGTCTTCAACCAGAGTTTTTTTTAAAGATCAGACTACTAGAAATATATTGTTGCTACTCTATGCTAACACAATGTCACAATTTTTAAATATTTGCCATTACATTATTTTGAAGATATAGTAATTACTTCAAGCATTATTCAGATGGCACAAGATTATATAATGATCAGTGCCTGTAACAGAGACAATATTTACTAAGCACTTATTATATAATATGTACTAGGCACTATTCTAAGCACCTTACTTTAATACAAATACAAACATTTAATCATTATAAGAACCACAAAAAGGTGAATACTATTATACCCATTTTAAAATGAAGAACCTGAGGCACAAAGGATCAAGTAACATCCTAAAATAAATCATCTAGGAGAGCCAGGACTCAAAACTGAGAAATATGATGCCAGAGCCCTTGCTCTTCTCTGAACCACTATAATACTGCCTCTATTCGTCCACTATCAGCATTGAATACGTTTCCATCAGCTATGCATCTACTTGGACAATGAGTGGATTACAATTCCACCTCTACCACCCCATGACTTGTGCAATAATGACACATTTGCAAAATGGCTATGAAAGTTGCAATATATGGGCACAAATCAGATTTTCTCAGAGAAAAGTTAAAATACATCTGAATCAAATTCAAGAACTTAGTATCATCAGAATGCTACTAATCAACTGAGCTATTAACCTAACATTAACACAAGAGGTGGCTTTCTACACCAGAACAATGAATTTTGAATCATATGGTCCATGCTGGAGGTACAAGTAAAGGTAAACATTTATTAATCATTTGACTATTAGCAAGATAATTTCTGTTTCCTGATCACAGAGTTCTTGTAATAAACAAATAAGAACACACATATACCTTGCAAAAGGCAAAACACAAATGTTCATTGTTATAACAAATGGATCTTCCCTAAGGTAACCAAAATCAAGTAATTTTCTTTTCATTCTTTTCCCTTCTCGAAATATAATTCTACAACTTAAAAGGACTCTATTTACTTATAACTTTTCAAAAATTTATTGCGTAAAATGCATCCCTAAAATCAGAAAATCTATGACTGGGCAAAGGATATTAGTACCAAAGAATTTCAGAAGTGGGTTGAATAGATCTCAAAAATCTAATTCTAGGTAAGCTATTACAAAGAATTCTAAAACCGAGAATAGGGATACTTTAGAAATGAAATATAACAAAAGCAAAAATAGACAAATGGGACTATATCACTTCTGCACAGCAAAGGTAACAATGAACAGAGTGAAAAGGCAACCTATAAAATGGAAGAAAATATTTGCAAACCATGTATCTGCTAAGGTAAGGTATTAATACCCAGAATATATAAAAAATTCCTATAACTCAACAACAAAAAAAAAAACCCTATTAAATAATGGACAAAGGAATTGAGTAGACATTTCTCCAAAGAAGATATACAAATGGCCAGCAAGTATATGATAAGATGTTCAACATCACTAATCATCAGGGAAATGCAAATCAAAACCACAATGAGATATCATCTCCCACCTGTACTGATGGCTACTATCAAAAAAGTAACAGTAAGCGTTGGCAAGGATGTGGAGAAACTGGAATCCTTATATACTATTAGTTGGAATATAAAAAGTTGCAGCTGCTATGGAAAACAGTACGGAGGCCCTTCAAAAAATTAAAAATAGAATTACAATGATCCAACAAGCCCACTTCTGGGTATATATTCAAAAGAATTAAAAACAGGATCTTATGGAGATATTTTCACACATCCATGTTCATAGCAGCATTATTTGAAATAGCTACAATGTGAAAGCATCCCAAGTGTCTATCAATGGATGAATGGATAAACAAAATGTGGTATATACATACAATGGAATATTATTCAGCCATAATAAAGAAGGAACTCCTGTCACATACAACATGGATGAACGTGGAGGACATTATGCTAAGTGAAAAAAGCCAGTTACGAAAAGAAAAATAGTGTATGATTCCACTTATATGAGATACCCAGAGTTGTCAAACTCTTAGAAATAGAAAGTAGATTGGTGATTGCCAAGGGCTCAGGGGAGAGGGAAAAAGGGAGTTGTTCAATAGATAGAAAGTTTCAGTTTTGCAAGATAAAAAAAGTTCTAGAGATATGCTGCACAACAACATACATATAGTTAACACTAATGTAGTATGCACTTAAAAGTGGTTAAGATGTTAAATGTTATGTTATATGTTTTTTTACCATATATATATATGAATAAATGACAGGACTTCAAGGATGCTAAGTGAGGAACTTGGCAAATCCTCTCCCCAAAAAGCAATGACAAAACAGGACAAAGTTGTCAAAAACAACAGAGACCTCAGAGGCTATTTAGAGAAGGCTAGCCTGAGGTCACAATACTATCTACGTAGGGCAAGCAACAAAGCAGAAGACTAGCCCCAAAATTAAGAGAGATATCTGTCACAGCTTCTGTGGCTGTCTTTAAAAAAAAAAAAAAGACAGAGAGAGAGAGATCTGGTGAATGAGATAGCCAAACAGGGCCTTCCTAGAATCTCACATAATATTGCTAGTAGTCTGGAAAGTTGTATGCATGTGCAAGGCTGTGCTTACTCAGAAGACAAGGAGAGCGCCTAGCAAGCTGCTCATTCCAGGTTAACCATGAGGCCTTATGAACATAGAAAGTAAAAAAGAAAAAAAATATCAAATTTGTAATTCCCTCACTTTGAAAGCATTATCCAGTATATGTATATATCCCACGCCAAAGACTAGTTCAAAGGTTTAAACAACCTCCAACTAATCACTGCCTAAATGACTATGCTATGACCCATAGCAATCCCTAGGAAGTCAGGCACAAAAATTGAAAGAAGGGAGTTTGAGGCTGCAGTGCACTATGATCTTGTCACTGTGCCCCAGCCTGGGTAACATAGTGAGACCCCCATCTCTTTAAAAAAAAAAATTTTAATGAAAATAAAAGTAGTCAATAGAAATTATATCTAAAACTACTAAGTCAATGCGGGATTTAGTATACAAAGACTTCAAAGCATCTATTCTAAATATGTTCAAAGAAATAAGTGAAACCATATTTAAACAATCAAAGGAACATATAACAATACTGATTCGTCAAATAGAAAATATCAATAAAAACATGGAAGAGTTGGGAATAAATCAGTGAATCCACACCCAGACACATCATAGTGAAAATGTGAAAGCCAGGAACAAAATGAAAAATCTTGAAAGCAGAGAGAAAAAAACAATTTGTCAGGTGTAAGGAAACTCTAAGTAGGTTAACAACTAATTTCACATTACAAAAAATATAGGCAAGAAAGCAGTAGGATGACGTACTCAAATAATCAAAGAAAATAACTGTCCACCAAGAATTTTATATCCAGCAAAGTTAACATTCAATAATGAGGGCAAATTAAAGACATACCCAAACAAGCAAAGAATAACATGATAAATTCCTAGCAGAAATATTAAAGTAAGCTCCTCAGACTGAAAGGAAGTAACACCAGATGATAAAACAAATCCACACAAAGAAACAAAGAACATAACAAAGGTAATTATGTAGGTAATTATTAATGGACAGTATAAATGCTTTTTTCCCCTTTGTTCTGATTTAAAAGGATATTGCATAAAACATTAATGATAAAATTATACTACTGTGCTTATAACATACATGATGCAATATATGTGACAATAATAGTACAAAGGGGGGAAGAAAATGGAGCTATATTAGAGAAAGTTTCCCTATTTTAATGGAATAAAGTTAACATTAATATCAAGTAGCTTGTGGTAACTCAGACAAATATTGCAATCCTTTGAGCAACCACTGAGAAAATAACTCAAAACTAATTTTAAAATCAACAAAGAAATTAAAATAGAACATCAGAAAATATCTACTTAATAAAAAAGAAGGTAATAAAGGAGTATCAGAGGAATGAAAGACATGAGGCATATGGCAAATAATAGCAAAATGATAGATGTAAATCCAACTATATGAATAAAAACATTAGATGTGAATAGATTAAACACTTCAATCAAAAGGCAAAGAAAGGTCATCAAGATGAGTGACAAAAAGTGCCCAGCAGTCATCTCCACAAAGGACCAAGACAACAAATAAATAACTGCACTTGGAGTAGAATGTCCAAGGGAGAACAATGGAATTCAGCAGGAAGTGACAAAGCACTTCTGAGGCTTGAAAACTCAGGATGGCAGCATAGAGAGGGAGGCAATGCACCTGGCCAAGATTGGCCCAGAACCAAGAGAGATTCCCCATTGAGGAGATAAGGTAAGTGGGAAATCCCAGCAGTCCTCATTACCACTGCAGATGCCTGCAATCCTAGTCACATGAGAGCTCCACAGTCCTCATGGGTCCTAAGCCCAGTATAGGGAACTACCCAGAGACCATGTGCCTGAGTTGCTCCAGAGATAGTTGATTCCCTCTACTTCCCAGGAGCACAAGCTGCTGCAGCACAATGCCACTTTAAGAATGAAGCCACTGATGGAGTGCATCCTGCCCTGGGGCCCAATAGCCTCTGGATCTTCAATTCCCTCATACGCTGCAGTCATCCTGCCACACCCATACCAAGGGCTGAATCATCAGGAATCCAGCTGAACACAATCCAGCTGAATCTCTAGCACACAAGCCCACACAGTGCCCTACGCCCTAAGGAACAGGCAGTCCAGCACAGCAAGAAGGATGTCCCCAGGACCAGGGAATTCAATGCACATCCTCCCCAGGCCCTAAGAAATATCAGCTGGGCACCCACCACCACAGCCACCTCCAACCGGGAGCCACACATGCAACACCCAGGGACCAAGGACAGACCCACCAAGTACCTACCATCACCAGTGACACCACCCCTGCAAGTGGCAAAGCCACCAAGCACCATGCACATCCCCTTCAGGGACCAGGGCCCAGCCAGCCCGGCAGCCCTGCCCCCAGCAAAGCCACACCACTGCCTCCACAAACACCTACAATGTAGGCCACTGAGGCATTCACAGACACTGCTGAAGTTGATCATAGCTGAAGAAATCACATGGAGAGTATTCTAAAACACACACTCAAAACAAAATCCTAGGCACCTTACCCAACTGATCCTATAATCACATCTACAGGAAGAAGTCTTTCCCTATGAAAGTTACTCCATAAAATTGGAAGAGGTGATTGCTCTACCAGATGTGCAGATATCAACCTAGGGATACAAGAAACATGAAAGGGCAAGGAACCCTGACACCTCCAAAGGTACACAATAATTCTCTAGTAACATACCCCAAAGAAAACGAATCTATGAAATGCTTGAAAAGGAATTCAAAATATTAATCTTAAGGAAACTCAGTAAAATACAAAAGAATACAAATAAATAATTCAACAAAGTCAGGAAAATAATTCAGGTTCTCAATGAGAAATTCAACAGATATAAAAAAGAACTAAACAGAAATCTTGGAGCTGAAGAATTCAACAAATAAAAAATGCATTCACGAACTTCAACAATACACTAGATCAAGTAGAATAATTTCTGAACTCGAACCAGGTCTCTTGAAATAAAGTAAGTCCTCACTTAACATTGTCAATAGGTTCTTGGAAACTGTGATTTAAGCAAAACAACATATAATAAAACAAATTTTACCCTAGGCTAATTAATATAAACAAGAGTCAAGTTCAGAAATAAAGTCTTTCCAAGATAAGCAAAAAGTAAGAAAATTCATCACCACTAGACCAGACATACAAGAAATGCTTAGAAGAGTCCTACTCTGGACACAAAGGGACTATACATAACTACAACCACAAAAACATGCTAATGTATAAAACTCACTGATATAGCAGATAAACAAATGAGAAAGAGAAATTTAAAAATTATCACCACAGAAACCACAAAACTGCAAAGATAAACAACAAGAGAAGAAGAAAGGAACAAAGGATATACAAAATAACCAGAAAGCAAATAACAAAATGACAGGATTATGTCCCCACCCATCCATAACCTTGAATGTAAATGGATTAAAATCCCCAATTAAAAGATACACACTGGCTGAATGGATAAAAAAACAAGACCCAACTATATGCTGCCCATAAGAAACACACTTCACCTGTAAAGACACATAGACTGAAAATGAAGAAATGGAAAAAGATGTTCCACATAAATGGAAACCAAAAACAAACAGGAATGGCTACACTTACATCAGATAAAATGGACTAAGTCAAAAATCATAAAAAGAGACAAAGATGTTCATTATATAATGATAAAGGGATCAATTCATCAAGCAGATATAACCAAAACTCACTCAAAACTGGAGCACTGAGATATACAAAGCAAATATTATGAGGCCTAAATGGAGAGACAGACCCCATTACAATAATGGTTGGGGACTTCAACATCCCACTCTCTGCATTGAACAGATCATCTAGACAGAAAATCAACAACAACAAAAAAACCCCAGATTTAAACTGCACTTTAAACCAAATAGACCTTAAAGAAAGTTACAGAACATTTCATCCTATAGCTGCAGTTGTGAGTCCTGAAATTATGGAACTACTAGAAGAAGACATAAGGGAAACCCTTCAGAACACTAGTCTAGACAAAGATTTTATATTATTTTACAACAGATTAATATCCAGCATATACAAGGAACTCCACACAAAAAAAAAAAAAAAAAAAAAAAACCCAAATATCCAATTAAAATGGGTAATTGATCTGAATAGATATTTTTCAAAGGAAGACATACAAATGGCCAAAAAGCATATTTAAAAATGCTGAAAATCACTAATCAGAAAAACACAAATCAAAATCACAATGAGAAACCACTTCACCCCAATTAGAATGGCTATTTAAAAAAAATAAAAAAGTGCTGCCAAGGATATGAAGTAAATGGACACTTGTACACTTTTGGTGGGAATGTAAATTAGCACAGCCATTATGGAAAATAGTACTGAGGTTCCTTAAAAAGCTAGAAATAGAACTACCATATAATCCAGCAATCCCACTACTGAATATATATATCCAAAGGAAAAGAAATCAGTATGTCAAAGAGATATCTGCATTCCCATGTTTATTGTAACACTATTCACAATAGCCAAGATATGGAATAAACCTAAGTGTCCATCTACAGATAAGTGGATAAAGAAAATGTAGTGCATATATATATACAATGGAATAGTTATTCAACCATTAAAGAAAATAAAATCCTGTCATTTGCAGCAACACAGATGGTCATTATGTTAAGTGAAATAAGCAGGCACAGAAAGACAAACGTTACATGTTCTCACTCATATGTGAGAGCTGCAAAAATTGATATCAGAGAAGTAGACAGAAGAATAGCAGAATAGCAATAGGCTGGAAGGGAAAGGGGGATGAGGAATAGAAAGGGGTTGGTTAATGAAAAAAATTACAGCTAGATAGGAGGAACAAGTTCTAGTGTTCTATAGTACTGTAGGGTAGCTATAGTTAATAATTTATTGTATATTTTCAAATAGCTAGAAGAGAGGATTTTGAATGTTCCCAATACAAAGAAAAATGACTGATGTTTCTGGTGAGGAATATGCTAATTACCCTGATTGGATCATTACACATTGTATACATGTATCAAAATATCACTCTGTGCCCCATAAATATGTACAATTATAATGTGTCAATTTAAAAAGGCAAAGATTGTCAGACTGGATTTAAAAATATAACAAGATGTAACTATATATTCTCTATAAGAGACACACTATAGATTCAAAAACATAAATGGGTTGAAAATAAAAAGACAGAAAAAGATATTAATACATCATACAAATAGTAACCATAAAAAGCTGGAATAATTATACTAGTATCAGACAAAACAGACTTTATGAAAAGAAATGTTACTAAAAACAAAATGGGACACTTTATAAAGATAGAAGAGTCGATTTATGAAGAAAATATAAAACATATATGAACATAGCAATAGGGCCCCAAAATACATAAAGCAAAAACTGAGAAAACTGAAAGGAGACATAAGACAGTTCAACAATAATAGTGGAGACTTCAATACCTCACTTACAATAATGGATAAAATAACTAGACAGAAAATCAGCTTAGGACATAGAAGACTTGAACAACACTACCAACCAATTAGACCTGACATCCATACACCTCCAACAACTCCATCCAAGAACTGCAAAAATACACATTCATCTCAAGATAAGTCGGAAAATATTTGAAGTGGATAAAAATGAAAACACAACATACCATAATTTATGAGACACAGCTAAAAAAATTTATAGCTATACATGTCTATAATAGAAGAATGACATACCTCAAATAAGTAACCTAAACTTCCACCTTAAAGAAAAACAAACTCAACCTAAAACAAGGAAAAAGAAGGGACCACAATATCAAAAAAAAAAAGGACAGGGAGAGAGGAAGGGTATATGCAGTTAAATTGTTCTAAGATTGTTCAGGAAATGGTAAAAGTACTAATTTAAGGTAGACTCTAATAAGTCAAATATGCATTTTATAATCTTTATGGTTAAGCAACTGAAATGACGTTTAAACTATATAATTATAAAGACTTCAAGGCAAGAAAAATTACTAGAGTGAAAAGGGATATTTTTCAAAACAGTATTTTTTAAAGTATATTCAACAATGAGATATCACAATACTAAATTTGTATGCACTTAATAATATAACTTTACGTGTTATTATATATAACAAGCCAAAAAATGAGAAGCAGACAAATCCACAATCATAGGGGGAGACAGTAACATACCTCTTCTAGTAATTGATAGGATAAGCAAACGATGAAAATCCATATGGATTTACAAGATTTCAAACACTATTAACCAATTTGAAGTAATGGATATTTATAGAACACTACAGCAACAACTACAGAATACAAATTTTTTTATCAATTGTATATGCAACATTTACAAAAACAGACTATATACTAAGTCATAAATTTTAATGGATTAGAATCATACAGACAACATGCTGACCACAGTGGAATTAAATTACAAATGAATAACAGAAATAATTAGCAAATCCCCAAATGTTTGAAAATTAAGCAATACACTTATTTCTAAATAACCCATAGACCAAAGAAGAAATCAAATTGAAATTATAAAATGTTTTTAACTGAAAAGACCACATAAAATTCTGTGCAAAAGAGCTAAATATATGATTGGAAACTTATAGCATTGACTGTATATATTTGAGTAGAAAAGGGTTGAAAAAAAAAATCAGTGACCTAAGTTTCTACCTGAGGAAGCTAGAAAAAAGAACAGTAAATCAAATCCAGAAAAAGTGAAAGGAAAGAAATGACAAAAATAAGAACAAAAATAAATGATGCCACTAGGCACAGTAGCACAGGTCTGTAGCCCTAGCTACTGAGGAGGCTGAGCAGGAGGATTGCTTGAGCTCTGGAGTTCAAGGCCAGCCTGGGCAATATAGCGAGTCTCTGTCACTTAAAAAAAAAATTGAAAAAATAAAAATAAATGACAAAAAAGCAGAAGTATAATTTTTAAAAATCAACCAAAATTTGGTACTTTTAAAATATTAATAAAATTGATAAGACCCTAGCAATATGATGAAGAAAATATAAATTACCACTATCAGGGATGAAAAAGAGACATTACTACAGATATATCTTTTTTAAATCAGGCAACTTTAAAATAAACTACAAAAAAAACAAACTTTAGGCTGGGCGCAATGGCTCACACCTGTAATCCTAGCCCTTTGGGAGGTCAAGGGGGAAGGATTGCTTGAGGCGAGGAGTTCAAGACCAGTGTGAGCAATAACAAGACCCTGTCTCTACAAAAAATATAAAAATTAGCCAGGCATAGTGACGTGGGACCAGGTGTGGTGGCATCTGTAGTCCCAGCTACTTGGGAGGCTGAGGCAGGAGGATTGCTTGAGCCCAGGAGTTAAAGGCTGATGAGCTATCATGATGCCACCATATTCTAGCTGGGGCAACAGAGACCCTGTCTCAAAAGAAAAAAAAAAACTTTATACCTTTAAATATGACAATTCAGAGCAGAAGCAGGCAAACTTTTTCAGTAAAGAGTGAGACAGTAAAGATTTTAGGCTTTTCCAAGCCATGCAGTCTCTGTCCCAGCTACTCAACTCTGCCATTTAAGTGCAAAAGCAGCCATAAACAATAGGTAAACAAATTAGGATAGCTATGTTCCCATAAAACTGTATTTACAAAAGTAGGCCCAGGCCAGTTTGCTGATCCCTGATTTTCAGGAAATAGAGAAATTCCTTAAAAAACACAACTCACCAAAACTGACAAAAGTAGAAATAAAGAGTATAAATGGCCCTATATTTGTTAAAGAAATTAAATAATTTATAACTTTCCAACATGACCCAGATGATTTCATGACTAATTTTTCCTAACACTTAAAAAACTACAAAAAAAGTTGAATATCTCATACCTTTTGATTTCAAAATTCGCTACAAAGCTGTAGTAATCAAAGCAGTGTGATACTGACATAAAGGCAGAAATACAGAGCAATGGAATAGTATTGAAAGCCCAGAAATAAACCCTCACATCTATAGCCAAATGATTTTTGACAAGGGTGCCAAGACCATTCAATAGTGAAAGGACAGTCTTCAAAAATGGTACTGGGAAAACTAAGTATCTGTAAGCAAAAGAAAAAGAAAAAAGAGATTGGATAATTACCTTACACCATACACAAAAATTAACTCAAAATGAATCAAAGATCTAAATGTAAGAGCTAAAAATTAGAAGAAAACAGAAGACAAAAGCTTCATGACATTAGATTTAGCAATGATTTCTTGAATATGACACCAAAAACCCAGGCAACAAAAGAAAAAAATAGCTAAGTTGGACACCATCAAAATTTAAAATTTTTTGCATCAAAGAACATTATCAACAGAATAAAAGGCAACCAACAGAATGGAAGAAAATATTTAGGTCATTCAATATGAAATGTCCAATTTCCAATCAAAAGTGTAGTTTATTATATCTCAAACAAGCAGTACAAATAATCAAAGCATTATTTGTACTAAACTATAGACAGTTTTGCCATCTTAATGGTATTTTGTTTATGCCAGCAGCAAAGAAGCCTGGAGAGCGAGTGGTGATAAAATCGCAAAAGGTGTTTTCTACAGCTTGTTGAGAATTGAATATTTTTCCTTGCAAGAAGTGGTCCAAAGCCTGGAAGAAGTGGTAGTCAGTTGGTGCAAGGTCTGGTGAATATGGTGGATGACAGTTTCCAAGTCCAGCTTCTTTGAGGAGCCTTGTTTGTGCAACATGTGGTCGAGCATTGTCTTGCAAGAGGATTGGCCTGTCTCTAGTGACCAACCTCAGCCACTTAATTGCAAGCATCCTCATCATTTCATCCAACTGGTTGCAATAGACATCCGCTGTAATGGACTGACCAGGTTTCATGAAGCTGTAGTGGATACTACCAGCGCTGGACCACCACACACACATCATTAGCTTTTTTTGATGCATATTCAGTTTTGGACTGTGTTTCAGCACTTCATCTTTAATGAACCATTGTGCCGAACGCTTGTGATTGTCAAAAAGAATCCATTTTTCATCACATGTAACAATACGGTGTAGAAATGGTTCGCATTTATGTCATGACGGCAAAGAAAGGCAAACTTTGAGATGATTTCTCTGCTGACGCTTGTTTAATTCATGCGGAACCCATCTATCCAGCTTCTTTACCTTGCCGATTTGTTTCAAATGATCCAACACTGTTGGAATTCTACAACTTTCAGCTCATCATTATCCACCTTGGTATCAGGTCACCCACGTGGCTCATTTTCAAGATCAAAATCACCAGAAGGGAACTTCTCAAACCATCAACATACTGTGCATTCATTAGCCATATCCTTCCCAAACACTTTGCTGATATTTCAACATGTCTGCACTGCACTGGTTCCACAACGGAACTCACATTCGAAAATAACACAAATTTTTGACTTATCCATGATTTCACAAAAATTGCTCTAAAAAAAAATTTGAAAGATAATCACAAGCCAAAACATGCATTTGCAAGACTGAGGATGTACATTCACAATAAAAATAAAACAAGAAGTGTCAAAGTGAAATGTGAGAGATATCAACTGTCAAACTTAGTACTTAAGGAAATTGGACATTTCACACTTAATAACCTAATATTTTTAAATCATGTATCTGATAAGGGATTGATATCCACAATACATAAAGAACTCTTACAACTCAACAACAACAACAAAAAACCTGATTCAAAATTGGGCAAAGACTTGAATAGGTATTTTTACAAAGAAGACCTAAAAATAGCCAATAAGCACATGAAAAGATGCTCAACATCACTGATCATCAGGGAAATGCAAATAAAAACAACAATGAGATACAATTTCATATCCATTAGAATAGCTATAATTTGGAAAAAAAACAGAATATAACAAGTACTGACAAGAATATGGAGCAAGTGGAACCCTCACACATTGCTGGTAGGAATGTAAAATAGTGCAGTCACTGTGGAAAACAATATGGTGATTCCTCAAAAAATTAAACACAGAATTACCATATAATCTAGCAATTCCACTTCTGGGTAATACCCAAATAAACCGAAAGCAGGGTATCAAAGGGATATTTGCAAACCTATGTTCATAGCAGCATTACAGCCAAAACATGGAAACAACCCAAGTGTTGTTGTACATACAATGGAATACTATTCAGCCGTAAAAAAGGAAATTCTGTCACATGCTACAATATGGATGAACTTTTAAGACATTGTGCTAAGTGAAATAAACCAGTCACAAAAGGACAATATTGAATGATTCCACTTATATGAGGCACGTATTGAAGTCAAATTCAGAGTCATAAAGTACAATTGTGGTTGCAAGGGCCTGGGAGGAAGGCAGAAAAGGGAGTTAGTGCTTAACGGGTACAGAATTTCAGTTTGTGAAGCCAAAAAAGTTCTGGAGATGGATGATAGTGATGGCTGCACAACAATGTGAATATAATTAATGCCACAAAACTGTACACTTAAAAACAGTTAAGATGGTAAATTTAATGTTATATATTCCACCACAAAAAAAAGAAAAAAACTAATAGTACCAATTTTACATAAACTCTCCCACAGAATATCGAAAGAGGGAATGCTTCCCACATAATTTAATGAAGCCAACATATCTATGACATTCAAAATTGGTATAAGGACATTACAAGAAAGGCAAATCACAGGCCACTATCACTTATAAGCATAGATGCAACAAAACTAAACAAAATTTAACAAATTGAATATAACAATATGTAAAAAAAAAAAAAAAAAAAATACATAATAACCAACTGGGGTTTATTCCAGGAATGCAAGGTTAGTTTAACATTTGAAAACTCAATTAATGTAATTTACCACGTTAACAAAATAAGAGAAAAATCAGATATCAAATCATTCAATGTAATATTTTATAAAATTCAACACCCATTCATGATTTTAAAAACTCACTGGGAAACCAGGAATAGGAGAGAATTTCCTTAACTCAATAAAAGGTATTTACAGCTAACATACTTGATGATAAAATATTGAACACTTTCCTACTGTAATCAGAAACAAAAAAGAATGCCTATTCGCATGAGTCTATTCCACATTATGTTAATATAAGAGGTCCTAGCCAGTGAAATAATGAAAGATGAAGAAATAAAAGATAGAAGCATTGGATAGAAAGATGTAAAACTGTCATTATTTGCAGATGACATGATTGTACATAGACAATCCAAAAGAACCAATCAAAAAGTGTTAGACAAGTTAGAAAGGCCACTGGATGGAAAGTCAATATACTAAAATCAATTGTATTTCTATGTACTGATAACAAATTATTAATTAGAAAGTAGAATTTTTTTTACAAAATAATGCTATTTATAACGTCAATAAAGAGAGATAAAATTTAATGAAATATATGCAAAATCTCTCTGCAAACTTCAAAACATTGCTGAGAGAAATTAAGGCCTAAAAATACAGAAAGCAATTGCCCAGTACATGAATTGAAAAACTCAATACTATGTCAATTCAATATTTTAACATGTGATTTCCTCCCAAATTAATCTACAGATTCAATGTAATCCCAATGAAAATGCCAACAGCTTTTTCTTTTTAGAAATTAATTCTAACAATTATAACCTGGAATTAAAATGTAGAAATACAAAGGACCTAAAATAGTCATGACATTCTTAAAGGAAAAAAGAACTAAGTTGTGTAACACACTATAAAATATCAAGACTTATTATAAAAGCTACAGTAAAAGATAGTATCAAGTAACACAAGAATAGACAAATAGACTACCGAACAGAATAAAGAACTCAGAAACAAATCCACACGTATATGGCAACCTGATTTACAGCAAAGGCTTACTACAATTATGTAGGAAAAGAAAAGTTCAACAAACGGTGTAGATCAAATGAATATCAATGGAAAAAAATGAATCTTGACCTCTACCACACATACAGAAAAATTAATTTGAGATGAGTCAGAGAATACAATAAAACTCCTAAAATAAAATATAAGAGTATGTTACTGACCTTGGAGTGAGCAAAGATTTCTTCAACAAGAAAAGCCCTAACCATAAAGGAAAAGATTGATAAATTGGACCTCAATAAAATTACTAACTTCTGTTCCTCAAGACACCTTTAAGAATAAAAAGACAAGCCACAAACTGAGAGAAGATAATGCAAAATATATCTGGCAAAGGACTCATTTACAATATATATAGAACTCCTACACATCAATAAGATAAAAACCCAATCTAAAAAAAAAAGCAAAAGACTTAGAGACTTTACAAAAGAGGATATCTAAATGACCAATAAGCATATAAAAAAGGGCTCAATATTGTTAATCATTAGAGAAATGCAAATTAAAATTACAATGAGATATCAATATACATCCACTAGAAAGGCTAAAATTAAAATAACATACCAAATAGTATCAAAAATGTGAAATAAGTGGAACTCTCATACATTGTTGGTGAGATTGTAATTGATACAACCACTTTGGAAAACTATTTGGCAGTATCTATTAAAACTAAACATACACCTACCTCCTAGGTATACACCTAGGAGAAATAAATACTTATGTCCACCAAAATTCATGTACAAGAATGTTCACGGGAGTTTTCTTCATAACAGCCAAAAATATGAACAACCCAAATATCCACCAATAGGAGAACAGATAAGTAAATTGTGGAATCTTTACACAAGGGACTAATATAGGCAATACAAAAAACAAACTACTGCTTATCCAACAACATGGGTTAATCTTAGCCATAATGCTGGAAAAAAGAAATCAAACAACAAGTAATTCCAATTTACTTGAGGTTCAAGAACAGGTAAAACTTACCTATATTGATAGAAGTTGCATTAGTACTTACCTCTTTTAGGAGTGGGGAGTACTGATTAAAAGTGGAATAGGTGAGCCTTTTGGGGTGCTGGAAATATTCTATTTCTTGATCTGAATGGTAGTTGCACAGGTGTATACATACTTAAAAACTGAGCTGTTATACTTAGGATTTGTGCTCATTAAAAAAAATAAAACGAAAATATTAAGACACTCAACTCACCTTGGAGAGAGGAGGGGAAGGAGCCAAGAGTATTATCTCTTAGTTTTAACTCTAGATTATTCAGTAATAAGGGAGGCAGTGGAATATAACTAAAATTATTGATGATAACTATCACCATCAGATTAAGTCTTCCCTTATCTCCTAAAAAGCAGTTGCTCTCTGACTCTTCTGAGCTTCCACAGGTCCTCAAACCTAACAGAATTGCTTGGCGTATGTTACTAATAAATGTACTAAGTGAACTAATAAATATGTGAACTTTGAAGTTACAGTTTATTTGCATCAGACCATTCTCATGTTAAAAGAATCTTAAACGATTAATAAAGAAGTTTCCAATTTTACCGCCATTCTCAATCTGTGTCTACTCAATACTCTGAGAATGCCCTGGGTAATGTCATCTTTCCTACTGAGAGAGACAGAACTGTCCTTATGATCTGAACTTGCTGTCTTTCAGACCCTTCCATTGCCCAAAAAAGAAAACAGGAATGTAATATTTCCCAGCTTACAGAATTTTGACAATATAAATTAGCATATTCATAATGCTTGTGAATTGAGTAAACAGGCTGAACAATTCTGAAAAGAACAATGAAATTGTTTTCCTGTCAATCAAAGCAACTTTGGGGAATCATATTCTAATAAATCATCACTAGGAACAAACCATTAAAAATTTTTCTGTAAAATAAGGTCCCTATTTTCAGGGTAGTCCAAAACACATTAGCAGAAAAATTACGTTTTTATAGCACAAAGTCTACAGTTGTAGCGTAAGCGCAGAAAACAACGGATTACATCTAAACAAGCTGAAGATGTTTCCAGTCAATGACAGCTACAGAGCTTACCTGTTCCAGCACATCCAACTTTAATTCAAGCTTGCTGAGAACCACGTCTCCACCCCATAGTGAAAGCTGTAGATCCGATGGCTTTAAGTTCTTGATGTAGCGATTCACATAGCTCATTAAAATTGGAGTTACATATGACTCCAGCATCTTTTAAGTGAGGAGTCAAAGTCAGAAGCTGAAATAGGTAAAGACAGAAACGTTAGAAGTACTTGGCGGTGCATAGAAAGCAAAAGCATTTTTCGGGCCGCAAAGCGGCTGCTCGCCTCCTCCCATAAGCAGAGAAAACTCAAGCGGACTCCCTGCTCCAGCCGCGACTTCCTCACTACTACAACTCCCCAGACTTCGCCTGACGAAGGGTGGGAGGAAGAGGTCGTGACCAGAAGAGAACCGGTCTCCTGGAGGGGGAGAATTAAGTGAAGCGGGATCCCCTTTGGCCGCTGCAGCCCTTCATCAGCCCAGCCACCCGGTGAGGCCCACGACTCCCGGAACCCAGGCGGATCGGCCACCACAGAACCAGAGCTAGAACCACAACTGGAAACAGGCCCCCTCGCGCTCCCGCTCCCTCCACACTCGTCCCTCCGCTGACACTCAAGCCAAAGAGTACCGTGGCGTCCCCTCCACCTCCCGGTCCCTGGCAGCCACCCCCGGCGGCGACGCAGCGCCAGAACAGCGCCACTTCCGGGAGTGCCCCACTCGGTGCTCAAAACAAATTGTCCCTCCGCCGCCGCCACTCGCCTCAGCTGCCGGACCGGATTATTCAAGCTTGAGAAACTACTCAGTGCGTCCTCTTGAAGGAGAACTCTTGAGTTCGGCTCGCCTACATCCCGGCTCCGACCCCGCTGGTGGTTAGGACAAAGCTCTAGGAAATGTCTGGGGGAGAGGGACGGACCCGTAAAGTGGAGACACCGGAGATCCGGAAGTGGCGCTCCAGGGAGAGGGTTGCTGCGGCTGACGCGGCCGCAACGCCTGCGGCGGTTCCCGAGGTGGCGGTCGGGCTTGGGTGGGGAAGCATGAAGGATCACAGGTCCGAAGCAGAGGAAGGGACCTCGTACTTAAAGCTCTGAAAAAAGAGTTGTTGTTTCTCTTGGGAGATGGATGGACTGGGAAGAGGAACTTGGGTTCAGTGGGGAGAGCAGAAGCAATAGGCCGCAGGCAGGAGGAGCAAGGTAGGGAGACAGATTTATTTAGTCGAGGTTTATTTGCTAAAGGGAGGGTGGATGCGGGAAGAGAATTGAAGGGATAGGATGTACGACTTTGGAAGATGCGTTTTGACCAAACGTGTAGACAAGCTCATGCGTTGTTACTTTCACAAAGTAATGGTAAAGAACTCCTTAGTTTGCTGATGCGGGGCGGGGGAGGATGGTCAAAGGGAAGATTGTGGGGAACCGTTTGATTGCAGTCTGATGTGGAACTTCAGAAAAGCTGCGGGAATATCAAAATGAAGACGGAAATCAGCGTTCTGGAGACAAAGTGAAAATAACTGAGAAGGAATGAATTCAGAGTTTTAAGGGTCACTGTCGGCTTCATTAGACTGTAATGAATGTATAAAATAATACTTTTCCTTGTAATAGCTTGTAAACTAACAAAGGCAAGAAACTCAAGCATCTAACTCAGAAAATACACACTGGGCTTAAAGGGCTAGCATAGAATATGCTGCCTAATTTTTGACCACCGCCTCTTATTTTTGGTAACTTCTGAAGAAAACACCTACCACTGCATTTTAAAAGTAGACTTTCCTAATAAGTTTATTAAATACCCACTCATACCCAAAACTTTACTGGAATTCAAAATTACGATTTCTTGAAAGAGCTTTAGACACTACAATAGAAAAGAGGTATAATTGAGGATGCCAAGGTGTTTAGATTTACTATTAATGAAAATAATGAACTAAGTTTCACACAAAAAAGCAGCTAATTGCTAATTCAGAGCAGCCTTGGTGAATAAACGAAAAGCCTTGATGAATGACTCAAATAATTTGGGTACTATGAAAACCTGCCAAATTAGCCAAATACGTTAAGTGATTTTTTAGTTATCTGCATCATTTGAAACTCAAACAGGTTAAAGCCATGACTTAGATGTTGTAATATAAAGAAAATGGTTCCACTCATTGCACAGAACCTCTCAGTGGCCTACAACAGGAGCTCCAGGTCTTGTCATTTTTGTAGAGAAAGAACAAGTGCCTAGTTTTATTGTGTGGTCATCTAATAAATAAAAACACTGTATTAAAATAAATTGGCCAGATATAGGAGTAGTATATGAATAAGCTGTTTAAACAAAATAATACATGGAATACTACACATTGTTTGTTCTAGTATGCCATTTGTCTCTTGGAGCCAACAAAAAATAGCCAAATTCCTGGCTTGGGAAAATTATCTGGGCACTGTTTTTTGGTTGGTTTTTAAGTATCAGAAATTAGTAGTTTTCAACCTGTGTTCTACAAGCAGTGTGGATAAATTTAATCCTTTTCACTAATAGGTTTCATTGCTCATTTTTTTTAAATGTCAAATGGGCAGCCTTTTCCAAATCTCCTACTATTATATGTCTTTTTATTGTAAGATTTCTTCCCCCTACAAATATCGTTTAAGCCTTCTCAAGAAGACTTTAAGGCAGGTTGGTTATATAGACAATAGTTCTGGGGAGGTAGGCCTTGTTCTTGATCTTAGCAGGAAACCTTCAAGTTTGTTACTGTTACGTATAGCTATAGGTTTTTTGTAAATGTTCTTTAGCAAAACTGAGGAAGTTCCCTTCTATTGCTAGCTTGCTGAGAGTTTTTATTATAAATGGGTGTTAGATTTTGTCAAATGCTTTTTCTGTATCTATTGATATGATCATGTGATTTTTCTTTAGCCTGTTAATGTGACAGATTATATTAGGTGATTTTTGAATGTTGAACCAGCCTTGCATACCTGGGTTAAATCCCACTTGGTTGTGGTTTGTAATTCTTTTTATACATTCTTGGATTTGATTTGCTAATATTTTGTTGAGGATTTTTGCATCTATGTTCATGAGAGATATTGGTCTGTAGTTTTCTTGTAATGTCTTTATCTGATTTTAGTATTACTGTTATGCTGGCCTCAGAGTAAGTTAGGAAGTATTCCTTCTGCTTCTATCTTCTGAAAGAGATTGTAGAGAATTGGTATAGTATCTTTCTTAAATGTTTGGTATTCTTCACCAGTGAATCCATCTGGGCATAGTGTTTTCTGTTTTAGATGGTTATTAATTATTCAGTATCTTCATTTCTGTTAACAGTTGTTTTTGATCTCTAGCATTTCTTTTTGATTCTTTATTTCCATCTTTCTGCTTACACTATCCCACTGTTCTTGCTTGTTGTCTACCTTTTTCATTAAAATCCTTAGCATATTAATCAGTTTTTTAAAATTCCTGATCTGATAATTCCAACATTCCTGGCATCTTTGACTCTGGCTCTGGTGCTTGTTTAGCTTCCTCAAACTGTATTTTTTGCCTTTTAGTATGCCTTGTAATTTTTTGTTGAAAGGTGTACTGGGTAAAAGGAACTGCAGTAAATATGCCTTTATTAATGTGGTGGTAAGATGTGAGGGCAGGGGAAGCATTCTATAGCCCTATGATTAGGTCTCAGTCTTTTGGTGAGCCTGTACCTTGGGACTGTGAACTTCACCAGTGCTTCTTCGTCTCTTCCCCTGACCTAGGTCAACAGGATGGCTAGAATGGGCTAGGGTTGAGTATTTCCCTTCCCTTAGGTCAGCTGGGCTCTGATTTAAAAAAAGAAAAAGAAAAAAACCCAGCAGGTTAAGCTCTGGTAAAATAGTTTCTCCTGAGGACAGACCTTGTTAAAAAGAACTGTATGCTATGGCATATTTCAAAATGGTTCCTCTTCCCCTCCCCCTGCCAGAAGCACATGGGAGATTTTTCTCCCATAATCACTGAAAAGACCTGGTAGAGGTCCTTTGTTGCCCAGGTTAGAGTGCATTAGCTATTCACAGGCATGATTATAGTGCACTACAACCTCAAATTCCTAGTGTCAAATGATCCTCCTGCCTCAGCCTCCCCTGGAGTTTTTAACTGTCAGACTGGTCGACATGAGCCTCAAGCAATTTGTCGGATACAGTTTAGGTTTTCCTAGCACTGGTTCCAGGGGAGGTTTCTGCTCTGGTAAGCTGTGATTCTCCCCTGTCTGTCTCTCCAATTTTGGGAACAGTGGTTTGCCCTGTGACCTCGCTTCTGTGACAAATCTAAGAAGAGTTGTTGATTTTTCAGTTTGTTCAGCTTTTTACTGTTAGGACAGAGAGGCAACTTCTAAGCTCCTATGACTGGAAACTGGAAGTCTCAGGTGAAGTTTTTAGATATGTGAGTGGTATTTTAAAGACTGAAAAAGGTAGAGAATGACTCCTTTTTTTAATTTAGTTTTCTATTATGTGTAATGCATGTATAGGATCTTCAAATATAGGGATTTGTATCCCTAGCGCCTCGCATATTATGTGGTACTTAATAGGTTATGGCAGTGATTGACTTTAACAATTATTCAGGAAATCTGCTTCCCTTTTCCTCCTATACACATGGCTAGATTATTATTCAGGCTGTCTTACAGTCAAGGTATTGTCAAGTAACTGAGTTCTGACCACCTGAATGTATACAGAAGCAATGTAGGCACAGGCCTGGCTCTTAAAAGCTTTCTACATGATAGCCTCAGGCTTTTTCCCAAGATCAATAAATAGGATGCAGAGGACTCCAAGGGCACAAATGAGGAGACTGAATCTGTGAACTGTTGTCTAGTGATATGCAAACTGCTGATTAGTAACATCTAGGATTTTACATGCTTGAGAAATAAACTACTCTTTAAGTTACTGAGATTTGGGGGTTTATCTGTCATAGCTGGCAGCATCATTTTAAATAATTCATAGGTAGATAGTAGACATGAGCTGAACTTAATTCAACTTTCTTCAGAAACTTTAAAATTGTAACTTGATTTACTCATGAAATGATCATTGTTTAAGTTTTAAAAGGCACTTACCTAGACAATCACTGAGTTACTCATGAAATACGCTTTACATGTTATACCACATTACATCTGTAACAAAACATATGGCAAGATGAAGAACCCCAGACATAAAAAGGTTAAGTGAACTTCCTATGGTCATAGCCAGTCAACCCAAGCCTTCTGACTTCATTTCTCTCCTTTTGAGAAGGAAAAAAAGAAACAGAAAAGGAAAACCATTAATTACTACAATCAATAGAACAACTTAGTTTTCCAAATTCATACCAATCAGATTGACATTTTTAATGTCTATTGTCAATGAATAAAATGATAGGAACTAGCATATTGTTAGCGAGAACTCCGCAGTGGAGAGGAATTTAGCAATATCTAGCAGCGTTGAAGATACATATACCCTGTGACCCGACAATTCCACTTGCAAGTATATAGAAACTCTTGCATATGTGCACAAGGAGACATGTTTAATAGTATTTTGTAGCATTGTTTGTAAAGGCTGAGTATCCCTTATCCAAAATGCTTGGGACCCCACATGTTTCAGATTTCAGATTTTTTCAGATTTTGGAATATTTGTACTATACTTACTACTTAAGCATCCCTAATCCGAAAATCCAAAATCCTCCAATGAACATTTCCTTTGAGCATCATGTTGGTGCTCAAACATTTTCAGATTTTGGAGCATTTTAGATTTTCGGATTAGGAATACTCAACCTAATACTTTACTATATTAGTAAAACAGTGGAAACAATTGATATGTCAACAGGAAAATGGTTAACTAAACTGTGGCATATTTAGGCCGGGTACAGTGGCTCATGCCTGTAATCCTAGCGCTTTGGGAGACCAAGGTGGGAGGATCACTTGAAGCCAGGAGTTTGAGACCAGCCTGAGCAAGAGCAAGACCTCATCTCCCCAAAAAATAGAAAAATTAGCTGGACGTGGTGGCACGCACCTGTAGTCTCAGCTACCAGGGAGGGGGGAGGATCACTTGAGTCCAAGCACTCAAGGCTGCAGTGAGCTATGATGATGCCACTGCTCTCCAGCCTGGGCAACAGAGGGAGCCCTGTCTCTACAAAAAATTTTTGTAAAAACACATACAATTTTTTTTTTTTAGAGACAGGGTCTAGCTATATTGCCCAGTCTACTCAAACTCCTGGGCTCAAGCAATCCTTCCACATCAGCCTCCCAAAGTGCTACAAGTACAGGCATGAGCCACCATGCCCTATTTGATTAATTTTTTTATGAAGTATTATGTACATATATAAAAACACAGGCTAGGCAGGGTATAGGGGCAATCTTTAGGATCTTTGTGTTCTCCTATTTTGCCAGGCTAACTAATAGATACAAGGTATAGTGGGCTGAATGTTGGCCCCCAGAAAGACATAGCCACATCCTAATCCCCAGAACCTATGAATATTGCCTTATATGGTAAAAGACTGAATATTACCTTATGGCAAAGTATGTGATCCACCTTGCCTGTCCTGTGATTAAGAATTTTAAGAGGAGCATTATCCTGAATTTTCCTGGTGGGCCCTAAATCCAATGACAAATGTCCTTGTAAGAGTGAGATAAAGGAAGATAACATGGGAGGAGGCAATACAACCATAAAGGAGTAATACAGCTAAAAGTCAAGGAATGCCAAGATCCACCAGAAGCTGGAGGAAACAAAAACAGATATTCTTCCCTAGATCCTCCAGAGGGAGTATGGCCCTGCTGACACTTTGATTTTGGACTTAGGACTTTCAGAACTGTGAAAGAATAAACTTCTGTTGTTTAAGACACCCACCTGGTAATAACTTATTACAGCAGCCATAGGAAACGAATACAATAGGTCAGATTGGCAGGAGAAATATTCTTCATATAACATGAAGAGTAAGACTAAGCTAGCAGAATAACATGAGTTAAGATTCTTATCTTGATTGACCAAAACACTTAAGGCCAAAGCCCAATAGGATTTTTGGGAACCCAATGGGTTCCTTTTACAGGGAAAATCTGGAGATATCTCCATGAGGTCAGAATTTTATGAAAAATAGTTGAAATATTTCTTTATCTGGGGTGAGCCCATATTTTAGGAAGAAAACTGGGGGGAAATAGATTTGGTGTTATGAAAAGCTAAAGGAAATCTAGGTCCAGCTGCCTTGTTAGGGGGACAAAGGCTGAATACTTCTTTCCTCAGTCAGCAACATCAGAAACATCTTTAAAATCTTTTTCTGCATGAGTTTCATTCTTGGTGGCTGTCTTTTTAAAACATATCCATAAATTCTTTAATAATATCTCCTTCAAAAGGTGGAGCCTAATTCCCCTCCCTTTGTGTATGGGTTGTTTTGGTGACTTACTTCAAACAAATACAGTGTGGCAAAAGTGTGTAACTTCCGAAATTAGGACATAAAGGGCTTTGTGGCTTCCTCCTTGTTCTTTCACTTGGATTATTCCCTCTGGGAGAAGCCAGCTGCCATGTTATAAGGATACTCATGCTGCACTATGAAAAGCCACATGGGCCAGGCACAGAGGCTCACACTCGTAATCCTAGCACTCTGGGAGGCTGAGGCAGGAGGAGTGCTTGAGCTCAGGCGTTCGAGACCAGCCTGAGCAAGAGCGAGACCCTGTCTCTACAAAAAATAGAAAAATTAGCTGCGTGTGGTGGCACACACCTGTAGTTCCAGCTACTCAGGAGGCTGAGGCAGGAGGATCGCTCAAGCCTGGGAGTTTGAGGTTGCAGTGAGCTATGATGACGCCACTGCACTCTAGCTGGAGTGGCAGAGCGAGAACCTGCCTCCAAAAAAAAAATGAAAAGAAAAGCCACATGGTAAGAAACTAAGGCCTCCCACCAACAGCAAGCCCCACAACTTGGGCTTTTTGTCCACAGTCAGTCTTTTAAGTTGACTGCAGTTCTGGCTAACATATTGACTGCAACCTCATGAGAGACCCTAAGCCAGAATCCCCCAGGTAAGCTGCTCCTAAATTCCTGAACCACAGCGGAAATTGTGAGATAATAAATATTTATTTATTCTACTTGATTTGAGGTACTTTCTTATACAATTAGATAACTAATACACTGATGCACCTTCCAAATAAAGTGCCATTTTTGTTCAGAAGACCTTAGCATAACAAATATCCCAATCATCCAATGAATCACTAAAATTTGTCATGTAATAAATGATTCTTGATATCACTATTAGTTATAATAGCTTAGGAATAATACTATTCATTTAGTACTTAATATGCACTATGAATGTTACCAACATGAAAACTTAGCCTTAGAGTATTATGCCTAATATACAGCTATTAAGCGGAGTAGTCAGGATTTTAATCCATATCCCTCTGATCCCTCTGAATACAAAATGCTCTTTATACTTCTATTACTCCGGAAGGCCTTCAAATTTGTGAAAACTTTTACCTTCATTTAGTCATTTTATTTCTAGACCATGTCACGTTCCTTCAGTTTTTCCTAATCTACTTCCTCTGGATGCATTTAAGTTTGACAATGTTCCATTTAACATTTAGTCCCAGAATTAAAAATAATTCTATAAAATTACTATAAAATTATTACTTCTCATTATCCATAAAATGTACTCAGAAATGAAGCCTGAGTTTATTAGCAACATCACACCCTTAACCCATATTAAGACCATGGTCAACTAAAACTCCTAAGTCTTCCATGTGAACTATGGCCATATGAAGGTTTCCTTCTTTTTCTACATGTAGGCCTTTAATTTACTAAAGATACTGCTAAGAAAATGAAAAGGCAAGCCACAAACTGAAATATTTCTAAACATATATCTAACAAAGTACTTATATATATCTAGAATATATTGAGAACTCATCTCTCAGTCTCGGTAATACTGAGAAAAAAAAATTGATGGGCAACAGATTTGAACATACATTTCACCAACAAAGATACATGGCTGGCAAATCACATAAAAAGATGCTCAACATCATTAGTCATTACTAAAATTAAGCAAAACCACAATGAAATACCAGTACATACCCACTAGCATGGCCAAAATTAAAAAGACTAACTATACCAAGTATTGGCAAGGATGTACAGCAACTGCAACTCTCATACACTGCTAGTAGGAACATAAAATGATACAAGAGTTTGGCTATTGTTGTTGGAATGGCCATTGTCTTTCATTATTGGAAGCAGTTTGGTAGTTAGTGAAATAGTTAAACATACACCTACCATACAACTCAGCCATTTCATTCCTTTGTATATACCAAAAAGAAATGGAAGCATAAATACATAAAAATATGGGTACAAAAATGTTTAAACAGGATTATTTGTAATAGCCAAAAAGGTATAAACAACCCAAATGGACATTCAACAGATGAATGGATAAATCAGCGGTGGGGAACCTGCAGCCTTAAGGCCACATGTAGCCTTCTAGGTCCTTAAGTATGGCCTTTTGACTGAATCCAAATTTTACAGAATGAATCCTCTTATTAATACATTTTTGTTTGTCTTTTATATTTTATTTTATTTTTAAAATGAACATATTTAAAATACCAAAGAATAAAATAAGTTTCAATGAATTAATCCTCCCAGACTGACTGGCACAATTAGAACCTTAGTAAGCCATAAGGGCTAAATTGACGGCTGCTACACTCATGATTTAGTTCTAACTTACCCCGCCTGACTGGTGCCACTAGCACTTGAGAGTGGTTGCTGAGAGTTTGTGGGGGTCGAGTACCCCAGTCTGTTATCAGCTTTTGACAATGGTACACTGTTTCTGTTTGAAGTGGAATTTGTGAATAGTTGCACAGCTCAACAGTATTTTTTAATTTTGTCTGCTTAACAGCCCATCATGTCAAAGAAGACCACAAGAATGCTGAAGGAAGAAAACAGATTTTTTAATGAGGATTGGGAATTGCAATATTATCTTGTTTCTGTTAAAGATAAAATGATTTGCTTGCTTTGTGATACTGCAATATCAACATTAAAGAAATTCAATGCTCATCAGCATTATAACACTCACAAGGACCACAAATATTTTATATTGGAGAGGCACAAAAGGTTGTGTTGCAGAAATTAAAAGACAAAAAGCAAAAGCAAAGACAATTCTTGAAAGGAGCAATAAGACCTGGAAATAAGGCCACCGAAGCAACTTATAAAGTAGCTTAGATACTCTGGGAAAAAAGGGAAGCCATTCAGTGATGTAGAAATTGTGAAAGAATGCATTGTCAAAGTTGTAGGATGCTCAGACCCTGATAACATTTCAAAGTACAAACAACTGCCTCTTTCAAGGAGAACCATAACTGATTAGCAGCATGAATTAGCCTTCAACTTAACAGAAGGACTTCATGTAATATTTCATAAGGAAAATATATATTATTCAATTGCTTTGGATGGATCAACTGATACTACTGACTCAGCACAGGTTTTATACTTCATTCGGGTCATAACAGAAGATTGTCTTTGCTACAAAGAGTTACTCACTTTAGGCACTCTTGCCAACAGGACACAGGGAATAGATATCTTCAACAACTTTCATGATAAATGTCATGAAGTTGGACTGAATTTGGTAAATTTAGTGAGTGTATGTACAGATGGTGCACCTTCCATGACAGGAAAACATGAAGGGTTTATTGCATAGATTTTTAAAAGTATTAACACATCCAGATGCTCTTATTTCTTTTCATTGTACCTTGCATCAGCAAAATTTCTGTGCTAAAGCTACTATTTTAAGTGACATTTTGCAACAAGTTATAAGTATTGTTAACTATGTTCATGCAAATGTAAAAATGGCATCATCAGTTTTGTAACACACTAAAGTTGAACAATGAGGTATTCAGTGTGGATTTGCCTTATCATTCTAAAGTGCATTGGCTATCACAGGGACAGGTGTTAGCCAAAATTTTCTCTCTGTGAGAACAGATACTTAAATTTTATGAAGAACAGAATCAGCAATATGGATTGTTGAAAGAAGATTTCTACAGGAATGCAGCATTTCTGTGTGATATCATGTCAAATCAAAACAACTTGAATATTTCTTTGAAAGGTAAAACTAAGTTTATATATATGTGGGAAAAAATCCAAGCATTTCAAAAAAAGCTATCTTTTTCCAAAACACTTCTTCTTTAAAAGGAAATTTCTAATGAACATTTTCCCCAGTTTGCAAAGGTCATGATGAGCAGAATGATATATGTGAATCACTTAAAGAATGCACAGCTGTTATAGACCTATTAATTGAAGAATACAATGAAAGGTTCACTGACTTTGAGAGAATCATGACATCACACTCAAATTAGCAGTTCAGCCTCACCTAGTTGGTATCACCAAGGCACCTAAAGAACTACAGATGGAAGTGATTGAGCTCTCAGGAGATGACATTTTAAAGTCATTGTTTGATGCTAAGAAAGATCCAATCAAAATATGGAAAAATGCAGTAGAATACCCACACCTTTGGCAACATGCCCGAAAAATGCTTTTTTGCTTTTCAACTACTTATTGCTGCAAATATACATTCTCCTACCTAACCCAAATCAAGACACCCTTAAGGTCACAAATGACTGATATCCGTCTAGAGGATCAATTGAAACTGTGGACCTCCATGCTGCAACCAAATATTCAAATGCTTTCCGACAAAAAGCAGACACAACAAAGTCACTAAAAGGCTAGTTAACTTTAAAATTAAAAAATAGTTTTCATTTTTTGAAATTAAGTACATAGTAGTTAGATTTTTACAAAATAATGTACATTTTTAAGTATATCTAATTGAAGTTTCTTGAATGTGGCCTTATTTGATTACAGCTAAATTAATGTGGCATTCCAACATGAAAAGATTCCCCCTTCCTGGGATAAATTGTGGTATAGAAATGCAATGGAATAGTACTCAGGAATAAAGGAAGGAACTATTAATATATACAATAGCATGGAATAAAACCAAAATAATTATGCTGAGTGAAAGAAACCTGACAAAAAGAGCAATATTGTGTTATTCCACTAATATAAAATTCTAGAAAATGCAAACTAATGTTTAGTGACAGAAAGCAGATCAGTAGATGCAGGCAGAAAGAGTTGTAGGGTTGCATAGGATTACAAAAGGGCATGAGAAAACTTTTGAAGGTGATGAAAATGTTATCTTAATGGTGATGGTTTCACAGATATACATTTTCAAAATTCAAATTATAAATTTAAAGTATGTACAATTCATGGTACATCAATTTTATGTCAATAAATCTGTTTTTAAAATAGGAGTGAATCAGATAGATATACACACACACTAAGAAAGAGTCCACAATGTCACAGCAGCATTTTTCATAAGAACTAAAAAGTGGAAACAATCCAAATGTCTATCAGCTGATGAATGGATAAATAAAATTAGGCATACTCATAATGGAATACAATTTAGCAATAAAAAGTAATGAAATACTGATACATGCAACATGTATGCTCAGGGCTCAGAAAAAACCTGAAGGGACCCTAAGCTTGTACCTCTGGCCAATCTTTGGGGTCTGTGTAAACAGGAGGTGATGACTAAGGCAGAATTATAGGTGCCTATCTAAGCATTGAAGGAGTGCCTCATCTCAGAGTCAATCTGCAAAAAGAAGGAGAATTTTTTTTCATTTTTGGCTCCAGACATTTAAGGAGATCTCTGTCAGCTCACTGGCTGACCACTGAGATAATACAACAGTCTTAAGTGACCACACACACAAGGAATACAGTCTTTGCAAAAATAGTGTGGAAAAGCCACTAGACAAACAGATGACTGCAGTTGTCAAAAAGCAGCTATAGGCTGGGTGCAGTGGCTCACGCCTGTAATCCCAGCACTCTGAGAGGCTGAGGCAGGAGGATTGCTTGAGGCCATGAATTCAAGACCAGTCTGAGCAAGAGCAAGACCCCATCTCTACAAAAAATAGAAAAATTAGCTGGACGTGGTGGCGCACGCCTGTAGTCCCAGCTACTTGGGAGGCAGGAGGATCGCTTGAGCCCAGGAGTTCGAGGTTGCAGTGAGCTAGGCTGATACCACTGCACTCTAGCCTGGGTGACAGAGTAAGACTCTATATCAAAAAAAAAAGAAAAGAAAAGAAAGAAAGCAACAACAGTAAACCCTAGAGGGGGGAAAAATCTGATCTCCAGAGTTACATTATAATATTCAGAATGTCCAGTTTTTGACCAAAATATCTCAAGACATACCAAAAAAACAGGAAAATATGGCCCATTCACAGAAAAAAAAGAAAGCAAACATCCCTGAGGAAGCCCAGGCATTAGACTTACTAGGCAAAGACTTGAAGTCAATTATTTTAAATACACCCAGCTAAAGGAAACCACAGACAAAGAATTTTTAAAAGCAGGAGAACAACGTATGAACAAATAGAGAATATCAATAAAGACAGAAATTATAAAAAGAAAACAAATTCTGGAGCTGAGAAGTACAATTGCTGAAATAAATTTACTACAGGGAACAGCAGATTAGGAGCAGGCAGAAGAAAGATCAGCAGACTTGAAGATAGGAGAATTGAAATTATCCAGTATGAGGAACAGATAGAAGACATAATGAAAAAAAAATATTGATTTTAATAAATGATTGAATAAATAATGAGGGAGAAGAGACAAGTCTCCTGTGCAGAAGAACTCAAAATAATTTATGTATATATTCCATGCTCAAGGAGTTGGAGCTACTCCTCACTTCACTACTCCTCACACCTTAAGTGTGGGCTGTGCATAGTGACTTCCTTCCAAAGACCATAGTATGAAAAGGTAAAAAGGGAGGTGAGTGGAAAAACCTGACAAACACTATCAGGGGATCAAGGTCAACATCAACAGTGATAAGTCATGTTGATAGTGTGTACCCTTGATATGATATGATAAAAATGGCATTTACCTTTGTGGTCTTCTTCCCCAATACCCATTAACAGTCTAATCATGAGAAAAACATCAGACAAGTCCCAAATGATGGAAATTCTACAAAACATTTGAATGGTACTCAAAATTATCAAGGTCGTTGAAAACAAGGACACCAGAGAAATTGTCACAGCCAAGAATATAAGAGACATGACAACTAAATGTAATATGGTATCTTGGATGGGGTCCTTGTACAGAAAAAGGACAATAAGTAAAAAGTAAGGAAATGTGAATAAAGTATGACCTTTAGCTAATAATGGATCAACCTGGGTTCACTGATCATTACAAATGTACCATACTCATGTACGGTGTTCATAATAGGGGAGCTAAGTAGAATCCAACTTCTATCCAAATGCAAAACAATGTATTTTTTCCACTGACCTAGGCCTCTCAAGCAAAATCAGTAAACTACCTATTTGTAATCCTCACTAAAATAAATGGATGCTACTACAAGTGGAATGACCTAGTTTAAGACCCTATCGGAGGGAAACAGTCCTAGAAACCTCTACTACACCAAAATAAATTGAAGGATAGACAAATATACCAGTTGGACTGAATAAAGAGCTTAGACATAAACCTCCTCATATATGCCATCTTTATATATGACAGAAATAGCATTACAAATCAGTGGGAAAGGGTTTGCCTAGTTGAATAATGGGTACTAGCACAGTTACTACCTATATGGAAAAAGATTAAAATTAGAACAATATTTAATGCAGCTGGGAAGCACACTGGATTTACAGATCTGAGTCCCAAGCTTCACTTTACCCATGATTTGCTTCATGATTTTAGCAAGTCACTTAAAATCTCTAGGTAATTCATTTACTCACCTTAAATTTCTTAGACTGAGAGACATGAAGTCTCTTTAAACTCTCAAGTTCTATAAATCCATGATTCTATTTATGCACTAATCCAGTTATATCTGAAAAAAAGCATATGGGAAAATAAAGAAGTGTTCAAATTATTAATGTTTAATAAAACTTCAAGTTCACTAAAATGAGAATAATTTTTTAAAAACACCTCTTCATTATGATAATTAACTACAAAGTGAAGGCAGAACTCAATAACTACAGACCATGAAAACTTCTTAAAAACATCTCACTATGTAACAAAATTGATTTTATTTAAACTTATATCATCCCCCATTGATATACCATTTTTGTACATAGAAGGTGCATGATTTTTCCATATTATTTTGAAGACCTATATAGTGTTAATCTCCTGATGTTAGAATTATTTGAGGCCTCTACATTAATAGTGGTGTTCATTAAATGGTCCTGATTTTTCTAAAAAAAAAAATCAAAACTGTTTTTAAGCTTAGCATTTCACCAAAACTATTTAATACATTAATCTTGTAAATGTAAAATTTATGTGAGAGCAATAAATAATTTTAGGGTAATCGTGTATAAGAGCATCTTCCATAGTCATTACATACTTGTCAGTATACCATAAACATCAGAAAATTTTAAAGGGAAAATATTTTTCTATGCCAAATTACATTTAATTTTCTTATAATAACTAAATAATCTATAGAAGTTCATTCTCAGGCCAGATATCTGTGATAAGTTTGATCTTAGGAAATACCCATAGGGTATACACTAGATTAAAATGTTTAATTTCTTCTTCACTCTGACAGTAATATAATCTAAAACAAGACTCTGAGGCTTACTTTGACCTGAAAGGTCAAGGTTATGATAACCCTATAATCTTCAGAGTACAATAATATTTACCAGGTTTTTTTTTTACTTTTTATGTGAAAAGTAAGCACAAAATGTCTTTCTCATATTTGAAAGACATCTTGCCATATCTAATAAAGGAAAATAACAAAGTAACCAAGGCTAACTATAAGCTTTACACACAATTATAATAACTTCTTTTACTAAAAATGTTTAGCATAGAAAAAGCATCATAAATAATACCATATCAAATACCTTTGGGAAAAAAGGATACATCATATTCTATTATTTAGCACGTGACCAAAAAAATTTCTTCGGCTTCCAGTAAAATGAAGTCCAAATCTCAAAGTACCTCTCACCCATTTGAATAAAAGTTTAAATTATATCTTTTTAGATTAAATGTTCTTAGTAGACAGGAAATCCATTGTGCTTTTTCTATACACTTCTACATTCAAAGTATTATTGTTTTACTAGATTTTTTACCTGAGAAACTAATTTCATTTAGCATCTTCCAAAGTGTGAACACTTTTATTTTAAAGTTTTCTTAATATTTTCATGGTAACATCAAAGTTTAAGGAAATCTTTTCATCATCAAAAAGGAGTTCTGGTAACACTTGTTTGTTAGGTTTGCAAACTTTTCCTCATATTATTTGCTCTTACATCTTCTACCTGCTATTTCCTTTAGTTTTAGTGTATTTTAAATTTTTTCAAAATGGAAAAATAAAAGAAAGAAATGTGTTTATACATTATTTTTTAAGTATCCATTTCCTTAATTTACTAAGGTGAACTTTTGTCAAGGCATTTTTTCTTAATAGGATATTACATAGAAAAAATAGTAGGAGAACAATAATATCTGACACCCTTCAAATGTACTTTGAACTTTGTTGGTTTAGCGTCAGTTATCGACTGCTTGAATTGGAGAACCCCCTGCTCATATCAGTAACAGCCAGTCAAAATTATATAGTACCTTTAACATCAAAAACACATCACAGGAATCACTGTCATCAGGTATTGATAGGAAGGAAGATTGCACAGTGAGATGATCTCTTCAATAGAAGGGTGTGTTTGGTGAAAAGAAAACAAAAATAGTAAATGTAAGTCAATAGTAAATCCAAAAGCCATTGCTTTCAAGGGAAGTTTAAAACTACGTTTCTTACTTTCAGGATCCTTTCATCATTATAAGAGTTATTCTTTTCTGGTTCAAAAATCTTTTTTACCTCCTTTTTAAAGTTATTTTTTAAAACATTAGGCTAGATGAACTAATTTCAAGTGGCTTATTTACCTGCTCACGGATTTATATGCCACCTGCTTTTGCTTTTTCTACAGATGCAAAGTCAACCTCTGGGGCAAAATTCCACCTTTCTCCTTCTGCCACACAAGTGGTAAATAACACGACCCAATAAATTTTAGCATTTCCCCAAATGTGTAGGATACAAAAAATGTATTCATTCGTGTGAGATATAAAAATGTACACTCACACTTCTGAAATCAACAGCCAGCCATTTCACACTTGGGCCAAAGGCAAACAAACATAATTCTCACTGGCAGCTGGACAACATTCCAAGCTGCCACCACATTAATTAACTCACCTCAATCAGATTCCACTTCAACTTGCACAGCTTGCTGCCAAGACGCCTAGCAATAAATTGTTAGGTTAAATACTGAACAAGGTAGGGAAATACCATATGGTATGTTGTTATAGAGGGTGGGACATTCTTGTTTAACACTAGTAGCAGGGTTTTCCATTTACTTTTTATTGTTGTCTCTTGGTGATTTGAGAAAAAATGAGTATATGTTCTTGTTGATAAATGAACTTGCGTGTCTTCTTGCAAAGGGGAATGGGATGGTAACAAGATAACAAAATACCTTTGCCCTCAAGCTTCTATAGTTGATATTTCCTAAATTTAAAGGCAACAGCTGACTTAGCAAATACTGAGGACCCATTAATGGTAAATTATTGGTATGAGATATTTGGGGAATGTCAAGGAACAAAGAACTCAAATTTCCTTTTCATTGAGGTCTATTGGAAATTTACAAATAAATACAAACTACTTACAGTTTAAAAAATTCTAGCCTAGGAGTCAAGATTTGGGTCTGAGTCCAGTTTCCTCCTCTGACTGGCTGTGCCACTTTGGCCAAATCACTCTCTCATATTATATCCTCATCTGTCATATGAAGGAGTTTAACTAGTTCACAAACCTTGATGTACATAACAACTTAAGGAGCTTGTTCAAAAAGCAGATTCTTGATTCTACCCTTAGAGATTGCAATTGATTAGTTTTGATGTGGAGCCCAGTAGTCCGAATTTGTAATGAGGAAGAAATTCTTTTGCAGATATAGGACCCACACTTTGAGAAATACTGGAATACATGATATGTAACATCCCTTTACCTCTGAGAATTTATTATTCTAATTACCAGTCCATATCATTGTTTTTATAGCTTTTGTTGTGCTTTTGGAAAGTAGTAGAATTGGAAGTGTTGACTCAAGCCTTATCTGCATTAGGCAGTTCAAAAGCCTAGCAAAAAAGATGGAAGACAATAGAATATAACTACCCAAATTCATGTGAGCATTTTCCTGGGGTTGTGGGATGGGTGATAGCTGACTGGCCACTCCCCCTAAAAATCTTGCCTGTATATATAAGAGGATTCCAAATCCAGACAAAGAACATTGAAAACCACCCTGCAGCTCAATCTTATTCATATTCTTGATCACTCACTCAACAGAAATCTGTCTTTGCTTTGAGAGTGTTATGAATGCTCATTTCATTTCTTTTGTTTCTTTTGTATCTGGTGCATTCTGCTTCTTTGTTAAATTCTAGAAATCAAAAAAAATATTTTATACTTGTTTTCAAGACTATACAATGCTAGGACTTTTGGAAACTTCATTCTTCTTAGCTTCTAGGACATGATTTGATAAGGAAAGAAAAAGGCTCTTACTGGTATATACTTTATTCAAATAGGTGCTTATGGAATTATACTAATACACGTACCTTCTTCCATCTGATCCCTCTTATGAGTAGCAGAGAACTGTCTCATAAGACAGTTGTCTGGGGACAGCCTTAAATTAGGAAAAGAGCAACCTTAAAATGGTGTGCAACACAGGCTTTTCTCATCATGTTACAAACTGAACAGATTCGATGTTTCTAAAATGAACATTATGAGTTCATTCCTTAAAACTCTGAAATCACCTTTGTTCTTATTCCCTATCAGTGGAGGCTATAAAAAGGCAATGCAGTAACAGTTTACTATTCAATCTGCAAAAAAGAAGGCTGATTCGCTTAATCAATTCTTTCCAAGCTACTCTAATCATCACAAACATCCCCAAGCTCTAATAATGTTCCTCAGAGTATGAGTGGATGGTCTCTTTTTGGTCTTTGCATCTCCTCAGCTAATAAAATCGGGCTCTTTACTTAGTGAATGCTCAATAAAGGAATGTTGGATTGAAGATATTCTGGCAGAAAAGGAAGTGTTGAATCCTGTTGCAGACTTCCTCATCCCCTGCAGGTGGTGCTGGGAGATAGGTTCTCTATTTATTTACTTATTTAACCATAATTAGTTGGGCTAGTAAAGGTGTTCTCAACACTTGGTTTAAAGCTGTTGTAATTATCTAAATTTCTTCCTCCCCTTCACTGTAGTTATTGAGTCATAGAGGAGAACAAAAAAAAAAACTGAAAAGGGTGATCCAAGGGAAGAAAATAGAGACATTAAGATAACTGATGGTGTTTCCCAGGCCCAGCAGTAGAAAGATGTCGCAGGGCTTTACAGGAAAGAGACTTTGTACACTTGTACTTTCAAAAGAGAACATAAATTCAGGAAATTTTTCCTTAGTACTATATGACCATCTCCCCATATCTACTGTGTTAAATCTAGAACTGTATCTGTCATCCTTATACTTCTAGTATTTCTCACCACGTTTAATTTTTTGATTGTTGGTATTTGTAACTTCAAACTTTAAGGACATCCTGTCCAACCCACAAACTCCACCACATTCCCCAGGCAAGGTTAGCAGCCCTCTCCTCTGTGTTCTTCCAGACCAATGAATGTATTGCTTATCTTTTCAATATCTGAATCTCCCACTCATTTGGGAGTTCCTATAGAGATTGTGTCTTTACCACCTTTGTACCACTAGCTCTTACCTTGCCTCTTGGAATGCAGTAAACACTAAATAAATTGAATGAATAAAGTGATCAGCAAATCAATAAGAATACTGCCAGCCATATAACATTAGAATTTCCTGAGACCAAATATGAATTTCCCTTGTATCACTCCTGCCCTGAAGCTTTCTGATACCAAAAGTAGAGGTCAGTGAAGATGATCATAAATAAGGAGCCTAGTATTTTTTTAATTGACAGAATATGACCCCCCAACCTATGTTTCTAGCCATATCACTTTCACCTCCCCCATCAGAATCTTTCACAACTACCAGATTCTCTGTTCACTCTATCTCTGATATGCCTTGTGCTTTCCCACTTCTGAGATGATATCATCCCTCTATTTGCCCTCAGTCTCTTATTTATTTATTTATTTATTTACTCAGTCTCTTTTAATCAGTGGTTCCCACAGCAGTTCTCAGGGGGCCCACAATGTCAATGCTGTCCGTGTTCATACTGCTACTAAGATGCTATTTGCCTTTTCACTCTCATTCTTTTAAAAGTGTACATTGGACTTTTCCAGAGGCTACATGATGTGTGATATCACAACAGAAGCAAATATGAGAATCCAGCTCTCTTCTATTAAAATGCAAAATGTGAAACCATATCACTTTCCTAACTAAATGTTTTTGTTTGGGGAACTATAGTTATTTTCATAAAAATATTTATGTTAACATGTAATTTATTTTAAAATAAATTAATATTTTTAAATTCTGTCAGTTTTAATTTCTAATATGATAAATACAGATAGATATAATCCACATAAACACAAGTTCTTTGGGGGCTTCAATAATTTTGAAGAGTGTTATAAAGGGATCCTAAGGCCAAAGGATTTGACAATGCTGATCTAAATCTTCTGTATCCTTTAAAGTCCAAATCAAAGCCTTCCTCCTTGAGAAGCTCTTTGACCACTGCAACTAGAGAGGATTTTCTTCTTTGTCTACTCTGAATACTAGGTAGACAGTATTAATCACTTAATACACTTATGATTCTTTTGTATCATTCACCTAGTACAGAGCTGGTGCCAAAAAGAAATTAATATCATTATATGTATTAAAATGATAATTAAATACCTGTGTGTTTGATGGTGAATCTTAAACAATCCTTTTACTTTCCAGTCTATGATTATATTCTTCCCAGTCTGAAGGGAAAAAAAAGATTTTTCCTGACTTTTCAACCTACCCTTTTTCTAAGGAAAATAATAAAGTATAATAAAGGGATATGTATACACAATATTTGTTATGTATTCTTTATTTTAAACCTGATAAATGTTCATTGAAAAAGAATGAAAGAAAAAATTATAAATTAAAAAAATTAAATTCACCCACAATGCCATCATCTTGAGGTAACAACTGCTAACATTTTAGCGTACATATTTCTAATCTCCTAGACATGTATTTTTTCACTACATTTAAGTTATACTGAATATACTATTATCTTTTGTATACATTATTTTTGAAGATACTTTTTAGTTTCTTTCACTTACTGTCATATGGTGTCACACGGTATTTAAAGAAACAGGTAATGTTCTAACTTTATAATAAATTAGTTCAAAATAAATGAATTTTAAAATAATATATGATGTACATTTTTCTATGTCATTAAGTATTCACTATCTTAACTCTGAAATAGTCCATTATATTTTTTATATATATATATATACACTAGTATATATTTAACCTGTGTTTAACCCTACCATTAGGCATTAAAATTATTATAAATTTCAATACTATAATCCCTGATGCTTGAATTTTCTTCCTTGTATATACATTTTGCATACATCTTTGATAATTTCTTTAGAATAAATTCTTAGAAGGGGAATTGGGAGGCCAGAATATATAAACAATTTTAAGACACTTAATCTAAACATGCAATCACCTTTTGATGCCATTTCATCTTTCTCATTAGAGGAAAAACAAAACTGTGATTTAGGAGAAAAAGAAAAGAGTTTGAGAGGTAGTTAGGGAAAGCTGGGAAAGCATATGGAAGAAAGAAAACTCAGAGAAAAATTGCTGCCAAAGAAGAAAAAAAAGAAGGGGAAGAGCAGGAAGCACGAATAGAGTTGAAGAATACCTAGAAAAGGATAAAACAAGGCAAACTTGAAGAGAGAAGGTTTTAGAGTCAAGCAGATGTGGACTTAAAACACAAGGCATCTATCAATTATCTATGTGACCTTAAGCAAATTACATAACTTCTCTCTTCATTAAACTGTTTTTAAAATTGGAAACAGAGCAAATAAGCTTCAATACTTATTATTTTGACTGACCTTGAACCCTGAAGCTTACACTTCATATCTGTGCTCGTGCATGCACGCACACATGCACACACCTTATCTTTCTCCTCTATCAAGCAAAGAAGCAGGTAGCAACACCCTTTTGCCACTCAGCTGTCTGTTACTTAACCTCTGGTCTTTGGTTTCTCTTCCACAAACTGAGAATAATACCAGTAGTTAAGAGCCTCCTATTTCTTGAATTTCCCTAGCTGGAAGTGAAAACTTGAGAAAACAGGTTGTCTTTTTCTTATGAAATTTTAGGGCACTTTATGCTTCTTAACTGTTCCAAGAATGTCTTGAGACATTTCATTCGGCTTTTCCACTTGAAAATCTAAATAAAACCTTCCTCCCCAGAGGTTCAAGCCCATCACCAAAAATTTAGTGTGACTGAAAGAGAAAGTTAATCAAGTCTTAAATAAGTTGTATTTAAATTAATGATAAAGACAAATCAGTTTTTATTTACTCTGAAATAATGCATTCCTACTGTTTTTAATGGCTAACTTAGTTCCAGACTGGTAAAAATATCACCTCTAGAAGTGTTGGAAAATTCACTGTAATGGTTTCCTTATTTGACTCCTTGTTATTCTCTTGGAGGGTGCTACAGATAAGGGTGATAGTGGCTTTTCACACAGCAAAATTTTTTTAGGCACCCACTAAGAAACATTAAAATGTCACATAGCAAACATTTCATGTACTTCAGTTGAGGACAAGGGTCTACAAAGACAATAAAGAACCAGATGAAATAAAGATGTGTGGCAAAGGTGATTTTCATTTCAATCTAACAGAAGCACTTAAGTGGGGTTAGACCAGACCACACTTCTGATTTATTCTGGACCATTCAGGCTACTCGCTAATCTCATCTCCTCCCACTCAGCAACAGTGTCTTCCATGTAGTTTTTCCTTGTCTTCTCCTTACTTTCCTAACATCCATTTTCCCAGAACTCTGAAGTAATTGGGGATCACAACATAGCCTAGTTAAAAATGTGTGCACATATTCTAGTTAATTTCCTACATCATATTAGCTGTATTTACTAAATACTTCATTCCTTCCTTTACCCTTGCCCTTTAACTTCCTCCCTTTCATAATACTCTCCACCTTTAATCCCAATGCACAGACTTCAACTTAACAAAATTGTTTGATTACATCCTTATAGGGGTGAAATTCTTAGATGTTGATTATGTAATATGTAAAATTTCTGGCTCTCACTTTTCCAAAAATGTTAGTCAGGTCTTAGAGATTCTCAGCAAAGATAATGAAAGAATCTTAAAAAAGGGGTCAAAAGTTAGTCTATACTAAAATTTTTTTTTTTTTTTAGAAACAGTGCAGTGGCCCAATCATAGCTCACTGTAACCTCGAACTCCTGGGTTTAAGCAATCCTCCTGCCTCAGCCTCCCAAGTGCCTGGGACCACAAGCACATGCAACCATGCCCGGCTAATTTCTTTTTTGTAGAGATAGAGTCTCCCTGTGTTGTCCAGGCTTGTCTCAAACTCCTGGCCTCAAGAGATTCTATTGCCTCAGCCTCCCAAAGTGCTGGGATTACAGGCATAAGCCATGGCACCTGGCCTAACAATTGTTTTAAAAATGTTATCGATGATACTGTAAAGCCTAGATCTGTACTTTCCACATGTGGTTATTTAGATTTAAATTTTCATTAATTAAAATGAAATAAAATTATAAATTTGGTTCCTCAGTCACACTAGCCATATTCAAATACTTAATAGCCACACATATTGGCTACCCTATTAGCTAGCATAGAAAGTTTTATTGGATAGCAGTAGTCTAGATAAATTAAATATAGTATCAGATAATAATCAGTATAATTATTAGTCATAAATAAAATTTAACTATATCTCAAAAGGTGATTATTTCTCTACCTTTTATAATAAAGTGACAAGATGACTTTAATATGCTCCTAATGAAGTAGCTGAAAAAAGTGTTTATTGAACAATTTAGCAAAAGTGCAGTGGAGAACTGTTTTAACTCATATAAACTATACATATAACATTTCTTTCACCCTTCTTATAAATAGACACGTGCATGTATACCCTTAAGAATGTATACGAGCCTCATTACTATTTTAAAATGCTTACTCCCCGTGAATGCTAGGGAAATTCTTCTCCCAGAAATATATGTGGAATAAGTCAAGTTCTATGAGAATGGATGGAAACAGAGATTACCATTAATAGGCTTCCTTAAATGTGTTTAAAATTCTGTTATCTTTTAAAGATTCTTTAAGAGGTTAAACTTCACATACTGTAGAAATGTAGAAAAATGGCTGGATGAAAGCAACTTGTTCCTATTGCCACCTTTCCAAGAATGTGGACAGAGTATTCCAATAGATCTCCTGCCAAAGGCTTGGGAGAAAGGCTCCAGACTGAGGTTGTTTGGGAGCTGGAATCAGTTAACTGTATTTTTCTTTCTTTTGTCAGCATACACTAGGAAATACACCTGCTACACAAAGTGTATCATTTCTAAAATGACCTAAGAGTTTGTTAGTCATGCCAAAAACTGTCTAAGTCAGACAGTTCCACAAAAGAAACAAATTTCCCTTAATCCAGAATTTTCAGAGTATAATGCTGTGGCTTACTGCCTCATCATGAATGGATTCAGAATAGGAAAAAGTTAAAAGTTTAGGTTATTAGATCAGTTGCTTTCTATCAATAAAGCTACCAGAAACCTATAACGTGCTTTTGTGTTTAGCAGTTTTCCTTTTTATCAGCACCCTTCACAGCACATACAACTTTTTTCACATAGACCTGAGAAAAGTTCAGTTTAACAGATTTTTTTTAACAATACTTTCTATCACAAAGCCAAGTACAATTTGGCCCCTGCCATAAACAGATAAGTGCTATGATAGAGTTAAGCAAAGCCTACAACAGAAAATCAAAGAAGACAGGGTCACATGACCAGCCAGTAAGATTTCCTGGAAGTAATGATATCTAAGCAGAGTCTTAGAAGATGAACCGTAGTTAGCGAGGCAAAGAAGGGGTGAGAAAGGGATAAGATTTTAAGAATGAAAGAACACGAGCCAAGGCACAGAGATGTGAAAATAGTATGTAAATTCTGGGAATTATAGGGAGTCCCATATTGCCAAAATAAGTGTCAAGGAGGTAGGCAGGAACTAGATCATTAATTTTTTTCTGTAGGTAATGGGGAGTTATTAAATGGTTTTTTAAGGAGAAGTGATCTGTTCACGTTTGTATTTTAGATGAATCCCTTTGTTAGACTCTAAAAATCATACTGATACTGATACGGAAGGGGCAGATTTGAGAAATGTTAGGAATAAAGACAGCATGACCTAGTGGAACTTAAAGAGAAAAGTTAAGGTGATTCCAACATTTTTGGCTTATTGGATACATGCCACATAGCTGGGATGTGGAATAGAGAAGAAAGAGTAGGTTTGGGAGAAAATTAGTTTGGTTTTGATTTTGCTAAAAATGAGGTGGTTTTGTGCCATCTAAATGGATATGTCCAACAGGCAACTTGATATATAAGCTTTGACTTACAGGAAAAGCTGGGACCAGAGATACCTAAAGGTGCTGCCTAAGGATACGAAAGTAGAAGAGATCTATATGGCAAGAATAGAAATGAGAGCATTCTCAAAAGAGAATGAAGCACAGAAGCCTGGGGATTCTAACCTCTAAGGAAAATTACAGGGGACTTGGATCCAGTGAAAGTACAGAGAAGAAATGATAGTGAGGTAGAAGGAGATCCATAATAAAATGGAAGAAAGTCTGTTGCTGTGTTCTGTTCTTAGGAAAACAAAATCTTTGGAGGAATTCAAAGAGCAAAGAAGTGTAACAAAACTACCATAACCCATCCTTCCCCATGCCAGACAGCCTTCCTGGGATGCTTAGTCCAGGATGCCACAGCTTCTTCAACAATGGACTTGGAATTCCTTTCCCCCACATCAATGAGGCCAACATTAATCTATGCTGCAAGGCTTCCACAGAGAAGGGAAAATTGTATTCAATTGTTCATATACATGGGTAACATATGGTGTATGACTTGTTTACTTGTGAAAAAATAAAAACTTTCTAGAGAAAAGTGGTGTATAATCAGGTTAATGTATCACCAAAAAACTGGAAGAGGACTGGTAGACAGACTAAGACAATGCCTACCAAGTAACAGTTGTCCCAGAGGAATTTTATTTTTATCTATATTACCTGGCTTGGATGCCAAGGCAGTTTTGATTCATTGGATAACTTCAAGTCTTCATTTCATTTTGGATCTTTACCACCTCTCTACCAAAGCCTTTTTGAAGATGAGTTGATAAGTAAAATTTCTAGAGGAAGAAACTACCAGACTCCAAGTAATTTTTTAAAGGAGTAATAATTGGGGAATAAAATAAAAAGGAAACTAAATATGAAGAGTCAAGATTTCAGGAAGGCAGGCAGGGTTTGTTTGGTTTGGTATGGTTGATTGGTTGATTTTTATTAGAACCTCTATGAAAGACAAAGTAACTAGAGAATAGAAATAGGAAAACAGAATGCAAAAATTTTAGGAAAGAAATTATCACACAAAAATAAATAAAGGACTGATAGTACAGTCAGCAAAATCCTAATTATGAATCTGAGCAAATGAAAAGTCAAGTACTAACTTGTACCAAGGAAACCCAACACACAGTTAAAGATCTTTATTAAAGATACAGAGCTGAGGAGCAGACAGCAATACTCCTGGTTGAGGAGATGATGTAATTATACTGCAATAGAAAAACAGATGAAAAATTAACACATTTTTAAGAAGTCAGCAATTAGGTAGGTGAAAACATAAATTAACTCCAAATTAAGCCCTAGATCTCTAGGTCTCCAAGAGCTGTGGTACTCAAACCTCAATATACTAGAAAACTTTTTTTTTCCTGTAAATGGATGCCATAAAAGCTCTGCCAGTCAGGTACTTTAAAGAGTAGGAAAAAAATTTATTTGACTTAAAAATCAATAGGATTTCTTAAAATAGGAGTGTATGGTTTCCTGCCTTCAAAACATTCATACACCATCTGCATCTTGAGGGTTTGGACAAGCATTTTTATTACTTTTGTAGATGCTCCAACAAAATATCACATACACACACACACATATACACACAAAAACCTTTTCAAAACTGTTTTAATTACTTAGCCTTCCAAAACGAACAGATTAATGACCAAAAGAATGAAAGTAAAGTGGTGCTGAATAGCAAATCCAACCAACCAATAAAAAAAATAATGTGCAGGAATTGGAAGCAAAACCTTTTCTTGCTCATGTGAAAACACAGCCAAAAAAACTTAAGCTGATGTTGGATTATTGTGCATAAACGGTTTCTGACTCGTTCACCAAGTGAAACAAAAGTTGCAAATGTTTTTCTATCCATCTTCTGACATTTTGGGAAAGGTTCCTGGAAGGAAAAGAAAGAATAATAATTTTATTAAATCACACATGCTCACACACGCACATACACACACACTTTTTTTTCCTCTTTAGGAAAAATTAAACTATTTGAATAATAACTTCCATTTATATAATTTTGAATTGCAAAGTCATAAATTATCACTGATGTTTTAAGTTAGAAGGCTCTCTAATCATTATAATGGAATCACTTTTTTTGGTAGGAAGACCAAAAAAAATAATAGTTTGAGAAAAAATATGAGGGAAGTCCTAGCAATATTATAAATAAGTAAAATAAGTAAAATATAAATAAGTAAAAGACCTGTATAAGTCTCAAATTGTTAAATTATTTTGTACTTTTTAAAAATCTTCAACTGGCTAAAATTTCCTCTTGTGGGTAAGGTATCTGTTGCATATAAAAAATAGTGAAATATAAATTTTATTTATCTGATATAAAATATAGTCAAAATTGTATAATTCAAAGCAACTGCTATTACTCAAACAATTAAATATCCTCTTATTACATGATTAAGTATTTAATAATTATCCAAATTATCACAATTCAAAATAGGGAATTCAAAATATTCAGTGCTACAGAATAACTGTCAAATTAAATAATTACTTTGAAGTTTTTATTTATTTTCAATTATCCAATTATAAATGTTAACAATTTTGCATGCAAAAATTTATAAAATGGAAAATAGGTATAGGAAATAAAACAATAAACTAGATTTGCGGGTAAGGGGTATCCAGTTAAGAGAGCCACAGAAAATGAGAAGAATTAAAAACAGATTTACAAAAAATTAATATTATTAGACTCTTAATTAAATGAAAAATGTGAAATATAAAATGACTGCAATTTATAAATACATATGTAAGTTAAATAATATTAACAGCAGCCACCATTTTTTAAGTGCTCACTCTGTGTCAAGCACTGTGGTAGGCATTTTATAGATACATAATCTCATTAATTATTACAACAGGCATGAAAGTCCTCACTGAACATTTATATGTGTAGAATGCTTTTAAACTTTCAAAGAACATTCTTATAATTATCTCATATTATCTTCACATTATACACAAATAGACAAAACAAAAACAAATATTAGCCTTATGTAAATTAAGACAAGAAAATGGAAGGACATAGAGACTAAAATCACTGAGTTAGTAAAAAAGATTTTTTAAAAAACAGAATTACAGATTTAGTTTTCTAACCTCTAACCCCAATTCATTATCCACGAGATAACATTAAAATCAGAGCAGCTTAGTGATCCTAAATTTTAAAGGAAATGACTTAGCTTAAAGTTAATCAGCAGGCATTCAGTGAGTTTCTATATTGCATTAAGTACAGAAGTATCTGTGTGCTACAAAAAGGAAAAATTGGAAACAGGAAGGAAGGAGGAGAAGATTCCATTGAAGAACTTAGTATCTGGCTGAGAAGAAAACATTAATTTTTATAATAATTATAAAATATTATCATTAAGTGCAAAGTAATACTTGTGAAAATTACCTGAGGTAATTTAACCTTACTCAACTCTGATGGTAATAAGTTATGTATCTTTTATTTATTTGAACTAATCAAATCCCAGAAAATTTTTTTGAACTAACCTAATTCTTTGCTAAACAGAAACCCTAATATACAAATAATTGCTACAAAGAAAAAGGTCAATAGCTGGAGAATAATGGGCAATTGTTTCAGTAATTTTTGTTCTAATAGTATTTGTTATAATATAATTTCATTTGAGTTGAATGTATAAGGTACCCAAATATTTATCAAAATCCCCCCAAAAAACTATTAATAGGTATGGATGAAAAAGTTTAAATTAATTACCATACTTAAGATATATGTAAAGCAAACATTACCATGGGGGAAAAAAAATCTTGTAGTATTAGAAGTCAAAAAAGAAAAAAATATATGATTTATGCACAAATAGTATTTGGCTCAGAGTATTATTTGAAGAATGGTTATAAATAAAAAGTTAAAGTTGAGAAGATATAGATATTATTTCTTAGAAAATCTAACACCTAATCAAAATGAAGCTTCACACACACACACACATTTATATACATTAAAAAAGCAGTCAGTTAGCCATTATTCTAAGTGAAGTAACTCAGGAATGGAAAATCAAATACCACATGTTCTCACTTATAAGTCAGAGCTAAGTTTTGGTTGTGCAGGGTCACACAGAGTTTAATAATAGATAGACACTGAGGATGAAAAATTACCTATTGGGTACAATGTACACTATTTGTTGATGGGTACACTAACAGCCCAGACCTCACCACTATACAATATATCCATGTAACAAAATTCCACTTGTACCCCCAAATCTATTGAAATAAAATAAAATTTAATTTAATTTTAAAAAGGGGGGAAAAGTAGTTAAAGTCACTATATGGTTGTGATATGATAGTTTCAAAATAAAATTATTAGAAGAATAAATTTATTGTTAAATCAATAATCCTTATTTTAAAATAGTGGCCTCTGAAAAAGATACAAGTCATCACTTGATTCTATAACTTCTTATAGAGAACCAACACATTGTTATTGTGTTATTTTTAAGTGCATGGGGACTTCTACTTCTCATAAATATTTCATCTTCATCTTCTAATTACTAACAATTTTCTTCTAACCTCTTTCAACAGCGTCATACAATCTCTATAGATAAACCTCATTGATACAGTAACCTTTCTGAAACTAGATCAAAGACAATTAAAGCACTCAACAAACATTATTTGAATACCACCTATGTACTGAGCACAGACCTAGGCACTGGGGAATAAAAGGTAAATCATACACAGTAACTGCCCTCAAAAAAGAGTTTAGCTCAAGCTTTTCAAACTGCAGATTATGACCCTTTAGAGAGTTATGAATCAGTTCAGTGAATTTCTGACCAACGATTTTGAAGAATAAAATAAATTAGAACAGCATTTTAAAACTCCTGTGTATCACACATAGTAAGGTAAGTACTGTTTTGTAGAGGTTTTGTTTCAGTTACCTGTGTATGAACATGTGTACTGGATCACAACGCAAAATTTATTTCATACTGTGAGTCACAGTCAAAAGTTTGAAAAAAACCCTTGTTTAGGAAGTTCCTACAAGAAATTTTCACAAAACGGTTCATTCTGTAAAGATTGTCACAAACTGGTAACTTCAAATGTTCTAATCTAAATTGAGTGACAAGACTGAATAAATGTCTTACAGAACAGGTAGTCAAGCACCAGCAATGTCTTTCTTTTGAAAAATGTTATCTTTATTTAGATCTCCTTTATTAAAATGTTCACCAATCACAATGCTACGCAGTTCCAACCAAATATTTTTACCATTAGTTAATACAACATAAAATGAACTGAATATGACACTCCTCTAACATGCTTGAGGCTCAGACGTGGTGGATTGGGAACATAGTTATATTAGCCCTGATGATGATAGAAACATTATACTCTTGAGTTGATTTGCAAGGGTTATAAGTTTTTTTCAATGATGGTAAACCACTTTCATATTAATCAAGGAGTGCATAGTATCAAAATATTTACATTATGAAATGCTAAGTAATCTAAACAGTCCCAACAAAAGGTTGAATAGCCAGTCATACCACACTTATAGAGGCTGATTCATTCCAGCTAAACATATCTGAGCTCCACAGAGCTTGTTATGTTTACTTACTTTTTTAACTATTTAAAGTAAACTCTTACTAAATTCTAAACAACTTGAAAGCAGAGAACATATCTTATTCAATGCTCTACATACACACAATGAATGTTACATGATTATTATTGACTGTATTGCTAGTATTAATTTATTTTGTATTTTCACTTTACCAAGATATATGAATCTATATTCCAAGTATGTTCAGATATTTCTACCGAGAGAGATATATTCCCTGGAAAATCTAAATCCATATGACCTATGTAATCCTTAAACAAATAAAACCAGTGATGAATATGAAGAGAAAGAAAAAAAAAAGAAATAAAACCAGCGAGTGTTAATGGCAATTATTTTGTCCTAGCAAATACACAAATCTAAATCACAGAATAAGAGAGTTTAAAGGTCACCTGATCCTCTCCTCTCAAAAGATAAAAATTGGATTCCAGAGAGGTTCAGTGACTTGCTCAAGGCTGTCCAAAATAATCTGTGCAGGGCTAGAACTAGAACCCAGGTCTTAGGATTCCCAATAGTATTTCTTTTCAGTACAACAGACACTTACTTTTGGTCTGCCTCCACTTCAACCTCTTTTTTTTTTTTTTTCATTCTATACAATGTGCTAAACACTGCCTAGATGATCTGGGGATTACAAAATTAAGACTGTCCTTGTTAGATTGTGAGACTAAACATTGGGGGGGGGCAAAAAAAGGACTGTCCTTGGCATCAACATACTTAAAAATGGGAAAATATACACAAAAATATATTCAGAGATTTATGGGGAATTAAGGTTTTTCAAATTACTATAGTCATCAATTTAAATCTCATATTCTCTGAAAAGTCATTCCTGACCACTCCTAATGGCAATACTCTCTCCCTATTGTAATAGCAGAAACAGCACTAGATAGGCAACATGAAACCTAGATTGGTGTTGTGGCTTAACCACCAACTAGTTGTTGCAAAAATAATTATTGAATTTCAAGTGACTCATTTGCAAAATAGAGAAGAGGTGTAAGGGTAATGACCCCTTCCAGATCTAAGGTCCTAGCACCAATTGTCTGTACCAGTCCATTCCAACTCTACACCTTACATCAAACGTATCCACTTGTGTACCACAGGCTGCAGATCCATCACCCTTGTTTGCGGCAACTGTCCAGAACTCTCACCTTACCTTTAATTCCTCCTTTTTTTCCAGTGTTTCCTTGGTTCCTTTTTCAAGCCATCTCTTACTCCTTAATGACTAAACTCAGTTTCCCTGGTTTTTTTCACTCTTAGTGCTCTCTAAAGGACTTGATTTGTACAGACATTCTGGCTTTTCTTATGCCTGGACACATCAGGAAAATAGTGCCATTTCATCTGCCTCTGGCCCCTGGGATCCAAGACTAAATACCTGCCTATTTGCAGGGATACCTAACAGAGTCACCCTGACCCAAATATCGGCAATTTTTCAAGTACTGATTTTAGATATTTCTACTATTACTATATTGGTTGTTATTTAAGTATTTTATCATTTAACTTTTTGTATGTTATACAGATCCACAATTCCCAAAACTTTTGAGGTCAGAAATATTTCGGAATTCAGAAATTTTTGGACTTCAAAAGGTAATATAGCATATATATCATGTAATGTAACAACATTATAATCAAAAGCATTAATATTCTTGCAATTAAACATATGAATATTCTTAAGTGGAATAAATGAAGACTATAAACAGCTTCACATCAATTAGTCAAGTTTTTCTGCCAAATGAGTTAATCTTGGATTAGATTTTACTGCAAAATATATTATCGAAAATAAATAAATAAATTTTCAGTGGTTTTTTGACTTCAGAATTACAGAAAAGGATTGTGGATCTAAAAAATGATGTTGGATCTTAGTATGATTGTCTTCTGGCTAGACTGCATATATCAGGGGTAGAGACTATGTATTTTAATTCTTCATATCTCTAGAAAAAAGTGCCTTGCACAATACTCAACAAAAAGAGTTGATGTTTATTTGAAGAATTCTTCACTGAGTGAGTACCACATACCAAAACTATACTAAGGAGTTGTGAGGCAATAAAAAAATCTTATAATACATACAACCTGACCTCAGGGGCATTACAGTCTCAAGAGAAACAAAACATAAAACAAATGTTAAAATGCAAGTCTGTGATTAAGTGCCAAAATTAGTGATTCAGGCAATAAGGATGTCAGAATTGGGAGTAGTAAGTTTAAATGTGAAAACTGTAATTTAGTTTAACAGTCAGAAGCTGCCAATATCTCACAGATGTCAAAGTTGACATAATGATTTACTGTCTGGAGAGGAAGTAGTATGCAATTTGGTAAGAGAATTCTATTAGTCATGAAAGGCTATCCTGAAAATTCTTATAACTTTTGCTTTAGATATATGGTTTTTCAGGCAGCATTTCACTCACATTGATTCCAGAAATGGACACTCATAGGGATGACTCTGTAGACTTAAAAATGGAGGGTAAGACCATGGAGAATCAGCACTATTCTACTACACAGAACTGCCTAGACGAGACCATCCAATTCTGTGCAAAGAGGAAATTATTTTTGACAAAATGAAGTTTCAGTTCAACTTGTTTTTTGTCAACTGGGCCTACTTTGAAAGGAGTGGTAGATTCTGGTAAAAGTTAATATCTTCTTGAGCCAAGAACAAATCAGAGAGGAATGAGGCACATTTATTCGGATCACACATTATTTGTAAATCACTAAGCAACTTTAAAGATACAAGTGACCTAATGATTTGTTGTAATATATTAAATTTATTTTGTGATGGAACTTATCCAGCATCTCTTAAATCAAAATGTTAAATATTTATCAAATGTGATAAATATGATTATGCCTGTTTTATAAATGAAAACCTTGAACCTGGTAATATTGAATGGCTAAAGGTCAATTAGATAATCAGTACATTATAACAGGTTTTAAATATTAGTCTTAACTCCAACTTCACTGAATTAACCACTACCAGTAATCAAACCTAACCAAAGCAATTTGAAAAATCAGTGACCTGACTTTTTCCCCAATGACTACATATAACTACCTTTAAGTAGTCAATGAAGTCAAAATAATCACATTGATTTGGCCACAAAAACACTTCCTAAGCCTTACTTGTCAAATCTTTAAATTTCTGGAACATAAAGGAGAACCAGTAATAAGCAAGTTAACAGACAAGGGGTAAAGTCCATTCTGTTCTTTCTTGCAATATTCTGTACATAGTCTTAAAGCAGTAACATTCCAGTATGAATTTATGAACCAAATAATGATCATTTGCTTTATATAAGACTGTTGATCATAACAAAGAAAAGTTATCTTTCCATTATGATCCTCTTAGGGAAGCTACTATGGTTTGAACGTTTATCCCCTCCAAAACTCATGATGAAATTTAATTGCCAATGTAACAGTATTGGGAGGTGGGGCCTTTAAGAGGTGATTAGGCTATCAGTGCTCTGCCCTCATGGGTGGGTTTAATGCTTTCTTAAAAAGGGCTTTCAGGAGGAGGTTCTCTCTTGCTCTCTCACACTCTCTTGTCCTTCACCTTTTGCATGGGATGATGCAGCATCAAGGCCCCTCACCAGATGTGGGCCCCTTTACCTTGGACTTCCCAGTCTCCAGAGCTGTAAGAAATAAATTTTTGTTTTTAAATTACCCAGCCTGTGGTATTCTGTTAAAGCAGCACAAAACAGAGTAAGACAGAAAATTGGTACCAAGAAGTGGGGCTGTTGCTATAACAAATACCTGAAAACATGGAAGCAGCTTTGGAACTGGGTAATGAGTAAAGGCTGGAAGAATTTGGGGAAACAGGCTAGAAAAAGGCTAGATTGCCATGAATGTAGCATTAAGGGTGATTCTGGTAAGGGCTCAGAAGAAGCGAAGAGCTGCAGGGAAAATCTGGAACTTCTTAGCAATTACTTGAATGGTCATGATCAGAATTTTGGTAAAAATATGAACAGGAAAGGTTATTCTGAGGAGATCTCAGATGGAAATGAGGAACAAGGTATTGGAAACTGGAGTAAAGGCCATCCTTCTTATACAGTTGCAAAGAACTTGCATGAATTGTGTCCGTGCCCAAGGGCTTTATGGAAGGCAGAATTTAAGAGCAATGAACTAGGATATCTAGCAAAAGAAATATCTATGCAGCAAAGCATTCAGGCTGCTGTATGACTACTTTTTTTTTTTGAGACAGGGTCTCACTCTGTCACCCAGGCTGGACTGCAGTGGCACACTCATACCTCACTGCATCCTAGAACTCCTGGGGTCAAGCTATCCTCCCACTTCAGCCTCCCAAGTAGATGGGACTACAGGTGCACCACCACGCCCCGCTAATTTTTTTTTAGAGACAGGGGTAGAGCTGCTGCAGAGAGTCCCCACTAGGTCAATGCTTAGTGGAGCCACGGGAGTAGGGCAGCCACTGAGACCCCAGAACTGCAGGGCCCAACTCCATAGGGTCTCGCTATGTTGTCCAGGCTGATCTCAAATTCCTGGGCTCAAGTGATCCTCCAACCTAGGCTTCCCAAAGTGCTAGAATTACAGGTGTGAGCCACTGTGCCTGGCTTGTGTGGCTACTTTTAACCAAATACGGTAAGATGCAAGAAGCAAGACGTGACTTAAAGATAGAATTTATAATTAAAAGGAAACAGAGAAAAAGATCTGGAAAATTCACAGCCTGGCCATACAAAGAAAAAAGAGTGCTTGGGAGAAAATATGAAGGGTGTGGCCAAGCAACTGTTTGCTAAAGAGCTTAGTATGGATAGAAGAAAGCTGCATGCTATGTGCTATTCATCAAGACAATGGGAGAAAGACCTTTAAGGCATTCCAAAGATCTTTAATACTGCCCCTCCCATCACAGGCCCAGAGATCTAGGACAGCAGGATGGTTTCAGATGGGCCCAGGGCTCACTATCCAGGGCCACTTTGGGACTCTGCTCCCTGCATTCCAGTACAGTGCCCCTTGGCCACCCCAGTTGTGGTTCAATCAGGACTAGGCATGGCCCGGGCCACCACTCCAGAGGGTACAAGCAGTAAGCCTTGGCAGCATCCATGTGGTGGTAAATCTGCAGGCTGGCAGAATGCAAGAGCTGTGGGGACATGGCTACCACCACCTAGATTTCAAAGGATGTTGCAGGTAGCCAGGAGTCCTAGGCAGAAACTGGTCACAGGGGTGGAGCTGCTGCAGAGAATCCCCACTAGGTCAATGCTTAGTGGAGCCATGGGAGTAGGGCAGCCACCAAGACCCCAGAACTGTAGGGTCCTACTCTAGCCTGAGAAAGCTGAAGGCACGAGACTCCAACCTGTGAGAACTGGTTGGGTGGACTGAGCCCAGCAAAGCCATCAGGACAGGGCTGCCTGAGGTCCTGGGGGCCTAACCCCCACCTAAGTGTGCCCAGGATATAGGACATGGAGTCAAAGGAGATGATTCTTCAAGCTTTAAGATTTAATGTTGTTTTTCCTGTTGGGACTTACATGGGATCAGTTATCCCTTTCTTTTTGCCTATTCCTCCCTTTTGGAATGGGAATGTGTATCCTATGCCTGTCCCAACATTGCATTTTGGAAGTAGACAACTTGTTTTGATTTCACAAGTTCATAGCTAATGGAAATTTGCCTCAGGATGAATCATGCCTTCATTTTCACCCATAAAGATGAGACCTTGGACTTTTGAGTTGGTGCTGGAACAAGTTAAGACTTTTCGGGCTGTTGAGATGCAATGAATGTATTTTGCATGTAAGAAGGCATGAGTTTGGGGAGGCCAAAGGCAAAACGCTATGGTTTGAATGTTTGTCCCCTACAAAACTCATGTTGAAATTTAATTGCCAATGTAACAGTATTGGGAAGTGGGTCCTTTAAGAGGTGATTAGGCTATGAGGGCCCTACTCTTATGGGAGGGTTTAACACCTTTAACAAAAGGACTTTTGGGAGCAGGTTCTCTTTTGCTCTCTTGCACTTGCTTGCCCTTCTGCCTTCTATTATGGGATGACATAGCATGAAGGCCCTCACCAGATGCAGGCCCCCCAACCTTGGATTTCCCAGCTCCAGAGCTGTAAGAAATAAATTTTTTTTCTTTATAAATTACCCAGCCTACAGTATTCTGTTATAGCAACACAAAATGAACTAAGACAGAAGCTAAATTCATTATCTGATATCAAGTGAATTATGAAGTATTTTTAGAAGAATTTTTTTCTGTCAATTGAAAAAAGAAAGGGAAACATTCTAGCTGTCTAAATGAAAAGAAAAACCTGGCAAAGACTATTACTGGTAAAAATGAAAGGAAGCCTATAAGTGATATCAGATGACATCATCTATGGAGTTATTTTAGTGGGGATATCATCTGACATCTTCTATAGGGTTATTTGGGGTGAGTGTGACATTTTCTTAATGAGAAGATTAGGAAGTTGCCCTAAAAGAGCCTTATAGAATGTATAAGGCCAAGGAACATATGGATAAAGTGTAGCTGGAGAAGTGTAAATATGACTCTTGAAGTAGTAAATGAAGGTTAAACATAAACAGCTGGTCCAGGGGAAATGAGGGGAAAAAAGTAAGCTGTCTGTTTCAGACTGTGTTTCACTAACCAGTAAGTCATCTTTATCTGTTTTCTATTTCAAGTCACCCAGCCAAAATATACTGCCTTTTGAAGTTTAAGGAAATAAACTTTTAAAAGTTTCTTTAATTTAGTTGAATAAACCAAAGAAGACATTCTAGGATTGTGACTTTAAATTTTGAGTGTGTAAGTTTGTTTTTTAAGAAAGCAGAAATATTTTAGCTATAAACCTATCTCAGTGGATTTTTAAAGACATGAAATTTGTACTTTTATATATTAAATCTTAGACTAGAAATACCCTCTCTCCCACCCAGCTTCCACTTCAAAAATTTTATCATAACTTTGCTTCTGCATTCTCTAGCTCAAATCCTTTTATTTTGTTCAGGGACACCAAGTCTTCTATGCAATTTGAAAATCAAGATATTATTGATTGCTGGTTACTCTAGTTGCACAGCAGAGTTAATGGAATTAAATGTAAGAATCAAATGTCCCAACAAACTTACTATTGAATATTATTCCAAAGAGCCCACATGTAGTGCTTGTTCTGCAAGGGGATAGAATAAATAAATCTAATAATCTAGATTGAATAATTTGAAAGAAATTGTGATTAGGAAGTTTAAAAACACATGTTTAATGTATACCACTTAAAAGATAAATATATTAGCTGGGCAGGGTGGCCCATGTCTATAGTCCCAGCTACTCTCGAGGCTGAGAGGAGGATCACTTGAGCCCAGGAGTTTGAGACTGCAGTGAGCTATGATCTCACCACTGCACTCCAGCCTGGGTGACAGAGCAAGACCTTGTCTCAAAAATAAATAAATAAATACAGAAGTAAATAAAGAGATTGCCACCCATATCTAGGGTTTGAATCCTAGCTCTATCACAAACTAGCTACATGAACTTGAGGCCAGCACTCTGAGCCTCAGTTTCCCCACCTATAAAACAAACATAAGTATATCTATTTCAGAAGGTTTATTGTGAGAATTCAGTAAGATAAATGCATAATGCTATACAAATGTAAGGTAATGTGATTATCATATATTTAACTTTCCATGTAATTTTACTCAATAAAACAAGCAATTTAAACTACCTACCTATCTAACTCAATCCTTACTGAATAAATAGAACTATTCTATTTAACCAGAATTTATTTTATACCTACTTTGGAGGTAACCTGTTCAAAGAAGACGTAGAATCCTACTATTAGAAACTTGCACATCAGGTTGAAACATCGCATTTCATCAAAACTGGGAAGGACCGCCTAGGCAGATAATTAGCATCTGTTTAAATCATAACTGTACACTTCCCCAGAAATTCATGCAGATTTTAAATTTCATCTCCTGAGGTCCTGAATTAGTTACTTGTTAGCTAGAATAGCATCACTTCCAAATCACAGTACCATAAAACAAATGGAAATCTTTTTTGAAACAGAAGCTTTGTTTGGAAATTAGTTCTTTCATATATTTTAGACTAAATATTAACAGAGTGCAAAAGGTCTCTTTATATTCCATGCATTTTCGTCATTTAATCACTGCCAAATAATTTTCCAAAAGGACATAAATCACTTTCGAAAACCAAAGTCTAGAGTGCCAAATGCTACCATGAGGCCCATCTCTCTGAGGCTGAGACCACAGAACATTGAGGCAGTTCTATTTAATCCCTTCATAGCCCAACCATTTACACAGAATTCAACAGTCTAAATTGGCCACATGTACAGTGGGTTCAGGGATTTCCTTTCATTTCTGACCGGATTTTCAGATTCCTCACTAGTATGATTTGGTCCTACACTTAGGCATAACAATAAATTAAATAATACATTTCAGTTTTGCATAACTGCTCTAATCCCAGCGGATTCATTAATGATTCACAGACCACTATGGATCCACAAATCATAAAATTTTATAGTTTGATAAATGCCATCCTAAATGCAATATTATTACATTATAAATATATTGGAATTTCAATTATATTTGGAAGTACAGGTACTTCTCTTTGTTCCTATTACTGATACGTGATCTTCTCTCAGAAAGTAATAAACAGAAATAGTCTTATAGAAACCTATATTTCAACAAAAGAATTAGAACCAAACTTTACGAATAAGTCTTGTCTCATAAAACAGTGTTTATAAAGCCTTAGGATCTTTAACAAATGACAATAATAGGCGAGCCCTTCATAGGTAGTCAAGAATTCTAATTTCTGCCTTACACCTTCCTTTTAAAACGCCAAGTCAGCAAATCTAAAACTTTATATTTCTACTTTTCAATCTCTTTGGCTGACATTTCATCCGACTATTCCAACACACACACACACACACACACACACACACACACACACACACACACATTTTAAAGAGGGGGAAGGAGGAGGTGAAGAAGAAGACACCAATGACCCGAAGGTCTGAATCGGGTCACTCAACTAGAAGTGTAGTGTCCAATGGCAAGATGCGAGAACACCTCCCCTAAAACCTTTTTCTTCAATTCGTCCACGCAGCGCCTCCTGCCGGTCCCGAAGGCCACAGCTCGCGCCGAGTCTCCAGGGCGCCGCGAAGGGCTGACGCCCGGACTCCGCCGCCCACCGCCACGCTGCCCTCCCCTCCGCCCGCAGAGCACCACGGCGCGTGCGGGCCCCGGGGCTGCGCGCGGAAGGCGGGAAAACACGAGCGGCCTCGGCGCCAGCCACCCAGGGCTGCGAGCAAGCGCCCGATTGGGGCTCCGCGGCTCGGCTCCCACCTGCAGAGGAAGTAGGGGCCTTAAACTGCCCGCCGACCCCTTCACCCCTACTCCTCTCCCCCGCTATCCCGGCTGGCCTCTGCTCCGTCTCGGGCGCGGATCCAGGTGCAGTGGCCTTGCAGTGGCCTCGCAGTGACCTCAACTGCGCCCACCAACATCCAGCCCGTCGCCCAGGGCCGCTCCTACCCAATTAACAGCAAACGCCTCACCCAGGGCGCTCCGCGGTCCGCCCGCTCGTGCTGGCCGTCCGCGGCCGGCCCCGCGCTCCGACCCAGCCCGGCATCCCTGCCGTCGGCCGCGCGCCCCGCCTTCCCTCTGCGCCCACGGCGCCGGCGTGCTGTGCGGGCCCAGCTGGGCGCGCAGCTCCCGCCCTCGAGCCTCCAAGCGCCACAGCCTGCTTCCCGTGCAGCAGTCCATATTCCTGTCCATATTCCCAGTCTTATCTCCTTTAGCGCAACTTTCCCGGGGGCACTGCAGGTGGCCTTGCCTTTTGGATCCCCCAGTGCTCTTATCAAGGAGTAAACAAACAGAAGTAGTTCAAGTGAGTGTTAACTGAGGAGAAACCTGCTCCCGGGCCCTCTCTGCCGCCGGGCAAGTGCGCAAGGTTGGTGCCTCTCTCCAAGACCTGGGGCCTGCGCCTTCTGTCGCCGAAGGAGCTTCCTTTCCACGCGGAGTCGGCGGCCGAGGCCACGGACCTCTCTGCGTCGCCGGCGTCCTAGGACACAGGCGTTCCCGCGGACGCGCAGGCTTCGCTCTGGTCACCCGCGCGCGTAGGAGGCCGTCGAGAAAGGCCAACTGCGTCAGGTCCCGGCTGGGAGTCCGTGGGGCCTCCAGATTGGGCGAGGGCTGGGGAGCGGGAAGGGCGCGCGCCGCGGGGTCGCGAGGCCGGGAGAGAGGGGTGGTCACGGTGCGGCGGGCGAGGCCGGGAGAGTTTCCGGGGTCGTATTTGAGGGCTTGTGAGGCTTTTCCCACGGAAGCGGGCAACAGGGAGAGGCATCCTGGACACAAACTAGGCCTCTCCCGCCCCTCTTCTATCACCGCCTACCGTCCCCACCCGTCTCTTCTCTCCTCTCTTTGTCCTTCCCCCACCGCACCCCACCCCCGCCCAGTTCTCTGTCTTCCATCTCCCTTCTCTTTCCCTATCCTTTCCCCACATATCTCCTAACTCCCCGCTTCCATCTAACCTCCAACGCGCTCCCCCACCAATCCCGTCTTCTCCCCCGTTCTCTGCGGCCTCTCACTCTCCGCTGCCTGCGTGCCCCCAGGCATTCTCTACTTAGATCTGTTGGAGTGCTCACCATCTTCTAACCTAATTGTTTCTTAGTTTATGTAGAAATAAGCTGGCCCCAGATATAAGGCTAATTTCATCTTTTTTACTCACAATGCAAAACACAGTTCCTGGTACACAAGGCGCTCTGCATAAATATCAAATAAACTCTAAAAAGAAAAGGAACTCGATCTCCACCGGAAGAACTTTTCCTCCGTTGGTCAAGTCGAAGGTCCACATTCGCCATTGGCGAAACAGCAGAAATTTCTACCTTGGTTGTAAAACCATCCAATAGCCTGGAGATTCAAAGAAAGGGCCGGGGCTGCCTCTTACAAGATGCGGCGCAGGGCTGTGAGCACCTGGGGACAGCGGTTGAGGCTCGTAAAATGCCCCACGACGAGCAGGGTGCGCAGGCGGCGGGCTTGGCCTGTCTGTCCGCCCGCCTGGGCCGCGCCTACGGGATACGGGCAAACGCCCAGGCCCGCCCCGCCACGCACCCAGAGCCCTGCCCGAGCCCCGCATCTGTGGTCCCAAAGCTGTGCGCTGGCACCTTAAAGTGAGGCCAGCCCAGCTTTGTGCAGACAACGCCTTCTAACCAGTTCCTGGAAGTTGTCTCCTACCAGGCACCGGAGAAGGGCGCACTTCCAGTTGCTCAGGCCGTCTGCTGACCCCGCAGATGCTCCCCTGGCTTTCCCTCTAGGTCCTAGAAAAACAGTGGCTCTGTCCAGCCCCAGGCCTGGGGTCCCTTGGCAACCTTTCTTACTCTCCCAGGGGCAAAATATAGAGCCCCTTCTGAGACCCGACCGTCGACCATGTGGCCTCTTTCTGCTCTTGTTAGGGTGTTAACCTTATATGTTTTTTTTTAATTATATATAATATACATTAGATACAATAAATATACTTTTAGCAATTACCTGGGCTTGCACAGACAGACTGTATTAGCTGTGGGCACAACTGGAGAGTCTCCAAAGAAAGAGATTGTAAAGACTGGAAATTGGAGGATTTACAATACAACTCTTGCTCTCAGCTGGTTAAGTGGTTTTGGGCAAGTCAGTAACCCCTCTTTCACTTCATTTCATCATTTACTAAATAAAGCTGTTGGGCAAGCTACATGATTCCTAAGGTATTTTCCAATTCGGAGACTCTACCCCACAAGGAGGCTTTTTAAAAATTCTATTAGCTTTTGAATTAGTTGGTTTTGCTTTTCTTCTTTTAACCCTTTTGACCTGTATTACATTCAGAGAGAGGTGGGAAGCAACTTGAAAAGCAGAAAACATTCAGAGAGGGCTGAAAAAAAAAATGGAAAAAGAGAAAGAAAGTGAAGAAGAGATCAACTAATGTGATAAAAATGTGTCCAGCTTCCCTAGTGAAAATAAAACCAAAGAGCCCTTAGTTTAGAGCATAGTCTCTGGTTCAGCTTTATGCAGGAACACTGAATCTCACCTTTGTAGAGGACAGGATGTGTATTCACTTGGTAGGTCCCAGTCAGACCTACCTATCTTATCTCCTTGCCCTGGCAAATGGAATACTCTGGGTCTTAATTGTTGTTCCATAGAATATGTCTAAAACCTGTTGTGTCTTAATGTTCCTAGGGTGAGTGGTAGAACCTGGCCATAAGTAAAATGGAGAAGAAAGGATTGTGAAAGAGAGAAATGAGGTTTAAGGAATCTTCAGTAATGTGCCACCTTCACTCACAGCTCTGCCTTTCCCTTAGCTTCTTAGGTTTACAAATAACATAGCCAAGAGTTAAAAACTCTCTTCCTGAATTCACTCCTTCATTAACCAGCAGTTCACATCTGTTATGAGCTAGGCATGAGGGGTTAGGTGCTGGGGATAATATGTGGAATAAACTGGGGTCCTGTTTACAAGCTAGTGAGAGAGATGGACAGTATGAAAAGTGCTGTTACATAGCAATGCATGGGTGTCATGGGAGAATTAAAGAGAAACACCAGAGTCCGGATCAAGGAAAAGTTCTCCAGAGGAATGCCCCTTGAGCTGAGCTTTAAGGAAATAGTTGAGAGGGGCCAGTTGAGGGGGATCGGTGGACACCCAAGGACATGCCTGAAGGCCCAAGGATAGAAATAGCTTCCTTTGGAGAAGGTCAAGTAATCCTTTAAAGCAGAAACAAATGGTACAAATGAAAAAACAAAGAAGTAGTGGAAAATGCAGTTAAAGAAGTAGGAAGGGGCTATATCTTGAAGGGCCTCCGGGTGTGCTGAATTCCTGAAAGCTACGGGAAGCTCTTGAAAGATTTTAAGTGGTAAATGCATGATATGATTTGCTTTTTAGAAAGATCATTTTGACAATAATATTGAGGGCAGATAGGAGGGTTGGGTAGATTGTAAGGAAACCGGTTGGGAGACTATTGCACTAATGCCTGATAAAAGTGATGAGAGTCTGAATTTAGGCAGTGATAGTGGCTGTGGAAATGAAATTGAGGGGAGATGGAGAGACAGGGAGGGACTGATAAAAACATAATAAGAAGGGAGACTTGAGAGAACCTGATGACTAATAGAGTGTGGGGATGAGTGAGAATGAGGAGTAGAGAAAGACTCCCAGGCTTCTGGCTTAGGAAATTTGATGATGCCACTTGCTGAGAGAGGTGCCGGGAGCCAACCAGAAAGATGATGTGTTCAATTTGGGACACACCGAGTTTGATGTGTCTGTGAGACATGCAAGTGGAGATGTCAGGTGAATGGATATCTGGGTCTGGAGCTCAGCAGTGATCTGGGCTAAAGGTTCAGATTTAGAAGTCACCAGCATAAACTCAGTAGCTGAAGCCCTGGGTTTGGATGAGGTCACTCAAGGAGAGTGTTTGAAGAACAAACTTAGGAGACACCACTCTAATAGGCCATCAGAGAAAGAGGAACCCTTGAAGAATATTAAGAAGGAGTGACTAGAAAGGTAGAAGGAAAACATAAGGATAAGCATTATTTGAGGGATATCTATTATCTTCTAGTCAATGGCCCGGGGTCTTTATATATTATACATTATTTCATTGACTCCTTACAGCAACCCTAGAAGGTAGATGTTTTCAAACAGAAAAACTTAAGTTCTGAGAAGTTAAGTAGCTTGACTAGAGTATGTTCAGCTCCTGGAGTAGATGAAACCTAGGTTCAAATCCTGCCTCCAGTAGTACTGGGATATATGCAAATGCTTAATTTCTCTGAGTCTCAGTTCCCTCATCCGCAAAATAAGACTGATAAAACCTACCTCTGAGCATCGTTGTGAAGATTCGATGAGACAGCTTAGTAAAATGCCTGGCACAGAGTACATAACTGATGGTATTATCCTTAGTAATAACTATAACCACATATCACTATGTTCATTTGAGTGCTACTGTCTCGTCGTTAGCCCTTTGGCCCAAATGTGGACTCCAAATTCTCACCTATGGTTCTTAGTGCACAACTGAGACCTAAGCCAGGCTAAAGTATAATGATAAACCTTTACTAAAGGTTTGGGCATAGCCAGATGAGAATGAACACATAGAGAAACATAAAGCTAGATAATCTGAAAGTTTATCACTTCAATTTAGGATCCCCTACAGGGGTATTGCCTTCCTGACTAGGCCCTGGAGGAAGCCATCTTTTTTATACCACCAGGGAACATCCTCAAAGAGTCTGTCTACCTTAAAGTCCAGCAAGAGTGTGATCCCACAGGAAGTCAGGAGTTCTCACTCAAGTCCAAGGCCCACCTTCCAAGATCCTATTACCTGACTGAGGACCTACCCCTTCCAGGCAAGTGATACAGGGAATGCGTACTTTCTTCAGAGAGGGTCATGTCTACCTCTAAGGGTATGGCCTTACACTGTGGCCTCAACAAGAGAGCCTTATTATTATAGAACACAAAATAAGCCCAACATTTGGATAAGTGTTACACACTTGTCATTATTCCTAGAAAAGATAAGACTGAACTCTTCTTAATCTTTCATGACACTTAGGTCTTCTTTTACTCAAAAAGTCATTGTGAAAAGTGGGTGTGGATAAAGCCAGAAATTGACTATAGTCCAATAGGATACAACAATAGGATATTATAGCAAGAGGAATCTACTGGACTGAAGGTAAGAGAAAGATTTTGCCAGTATAATCGAGGAAAAAACCCACAATATTTATGTTATCAAAATTAAAAGGTCTAAGTATATATGGAAATGAAGAAATTATTGGTGAGTGTTCACCCACATGTTTTTAATCCTCTAATATGATTAGGTATTTCAAAGTATAGAGACTTTTGATCATGACTTTAGTACAACTCATAATGGCAGTTCTTTAATTTTTTTCTTCACACTTGTTTCAAGGAATGTGTAGACATATTCTGCCCTAGGGCTTCAGTCTGTTCACCTCTAAGGTGATGATGATCCTATGCAGATTTTTTGAGAGTTTGGCACAGAGCCGTATTAAGCAAGAAACTCCAAGTTATGGCCTATTTTGCCCATTCTAAAAGCTATCTCCATTAACCATTTTTTTAGTTATCTGTGAAACACAGAAAAGCTAAAATGTGTTGTTAAGAGTTTATTTCATTGACCCACAGCATCCATTTTTCATGGGGAAGTATCCTCTTCAGGTTAAGAATTTCAGTGGCATCTGTCAGGATAGTGATAGGTTTCCCTGCCAACAAAAAAAGAAGAGGGTTATTGTCAGGGCACTATGGGAAATCCTGGGTTATATTATACTTTGTTAATCAGGTTTCTTTACTACCAGACTTTTCAGAGACATTAGTTGTTAATGTACATTGTCAAGTTTCAGGTACATTTGACTACAAAATCCTTTTTTCTCAGAGTGTCTAAAGAGACTTTTGTGTCATGGATTATGCTTTAAAGAAAACTGCTGTTTACCATTAGTATCTGATCATTACCAGGATAGCATACTTCCGCTGGAGAAATGCTCTCTCACCATTAAAATCACATTCACCTCCACCAGTAAATTCTCCTTATCCCCTCCCTTCTTCCCTCACTGACAGGGAACCTTCTGCATACTTCCACAGAAGCCTATATATACCCGGATCATAGCATATTTATTTCTTTATTCATGTTTTCTTTTCTTTTTTTGCCTCTTATACTAAATTAATACAGTGCCTAACACATGGAGATACCCAAATATTTGTTGAATGGCTATCAAATGATGAGTATTGGAAAAAAATATAAATTCAGTCAAAGAAACTTCCTAGTTACAGAGATGCCCTAGAATTCCTCATAAGACACCAAGTTGTAGAAGATAAAAAGGACATCCCCCCCACCATTGACACACCCACTAGGCAAACACCTATTCCATATTCTTTTGCCTAGGCAATCTTAATCACTACCAAGAGCTCCTGTGAGTGGAACCATAGCTGTATAATTCCACTGGATTGTTTCCATAAGGTTTTAGCTCAAGAGAGAAAACATGACTAGGGAAAAGCAATCCTTAATTACATCTTAAGAATATGATCAAAAGCAACATTTAAGAAAAGTGTTTCCAGGGAAGAGCTGAGGATGACACCCAGTTTATAATAATTCATTTTCCCAAACACCGGAGCATGTGATCAAAGCTGATATACATTATCTCAGTCTTGCTACCAGAGTGAATTATTTTTTTCTTACTTTTTTTGAAGTTATTATTTGGATGAATAAATAGATAAGAATGTGCCAAACCAGGGCCAGCCAGGTGTAGACACTAAGAGTCCTGCAGCATGATCTATATTCAATGCTTTTTTCTTTTTTAAATAAAGAAGCTGTGGCCTTTGGCAGCTTGAAATACTATCATGCAATTCAGGCCCTTTTGAATCAAGATGGGAACATAGCATGTTAGAACTTGCAAGAGGAGAACAATGGAACCTCCTCATTAGAGGTGGAGGAGGTTGCAATCAGATTAGTTATTAGGCAAATCAATGTGATACAAGTACTCTTTGACAACCCGTGTGCTCAATACTGGGATCATTCAGTTAATCTGGGCCAGGGATTTAAGAGATTCATACCCAGTAAGGCTTCGGCTCAAACCAGTTAATCCTTCTTCCTACCACACCACCAGAGGAGGAAATAAAACTATGAAGCTTCTAATTCCTTCTCCCTCCTCCCATAAGGTGTGCTAATGTAGATTTGTTGGTAATTGTTGGTAGCTCTCCCAACTAATTTCAGGAAGACTGAAAATTTGTACATTTACTAGCATATTTGGATGACAGAGATGAAAACTTTCTAGTCTAGAATCTAAATAAAGAAGGAATAAGCAGTGTATTTTTTTGAGGACTTGATGGTGTGGTGACACCATTCCCTAACAATTCTAAACTTTTTACAAAGTTCAACTCAAATATCTTCTCATCTGTTTATGTAAGAGGAACTCTACTTACCTTCCCCCAATTTTATGGCTCAGAGAAAGTAGAGGACAGGATTGGGACCAATCATTGGAAGGTGCAACAAGGTGGATTTTTGATTGAACATAAGACTTTTTCAACATTCAGAGTTATCTAACAATGGTACCTATGGCTTCACAAAGTAGTAAAATGCTCCTACCATTAGTAATACCGTATGAGGGATGGACAAAGACATTTCTAAAGTTCCTTCCAATCCAAAGACATTGCTATTCTTGAAGCATAATAAAGATCAAAAATTGGAAAATATGCTAGCTGTCCTGACTAGCAAACCAGTGATCCATCAGCTCCGTACCTCACCTTCTTTGATAAGTAATGTTTCCTTCTTCATTGGTTCTGAGGACCTGAGAGGGAGGTAGGGTTGAATTGTATAAAAAACAAAACACCTCCTGAGCAATGAAAACATCTTGAACTCCATATTCATTGTTGCATAGCTTTAACAGAAAATTTAGAAGTTGCTGTCTGTTTCCAAAAGGAAGAACCACGTTGGGATAAATACTCCTTGGTTAACAGAATTGTAAGATCCCCATAATAAAGAGAAAGCTGATTGGAAATCATCACATTCCACAAAACTAATTTCCAACTGCTGTCTAGTAATAGTCCTCTAATATGGGCCTAAGAAGTGAATTTTTAATCTGATGTTTTCCAACCCTGTTACTTGTATAATAGCATATGTTATTTCTAATATCAAAGAATAAGGATTTTTTAAAATTTATTTGCTCCTGACTATTTTAGGCATAGGCTAAATCCTTTTAGTCTTTAAACCCTATACTAATATATATGACTTGACTCCATCAATTGCTACTTTAACTTTTTTGTTTTTTAACATTTATTGGATACCTATTATATACCAGCATTGTGCTAGAAGCTTTTGCATACTTTATATTTAGATAAATAGTTCTAGGAAAGTGAATTAGCAGAGGAGATTAAATTATTAGTTTATAGGAAGGCTTCAGAGAATTTGTAAAGCTAAACAGTGCATGTAATATAATTATAATAATGATAACTAGCTAGGGTCCATATTGCAGTTTCTATCCTTCAAAACACTTTTATGTAAATTCCTTTACTTTATTCTTTTTTTGTTTCACTGTTTTCTGTTTTTTTAATAATAGCTTTATTGAGGTGTAATTCATATGCCATAACTTTTACAGATTCTTAACCTTATTGAAATAGTAAGACATAAACTTGATGTCAAAGAACAAAAAAAAAAGCCTTAACCATATAAAATAAGTTAACAATTCCAAGAGTCCATGTTTCACTAATATTTAAATTTAAGTATGTTTTTAAGAACAGATTGAAAAGAAGAAAATATTCTGAGGCAAAGTTAGAGAGAAAGACAGAGTTTGAGGAAAAAATATAGGCATCTGAAAAAGAATGTAAGGATAGAAAAGTTGATGACATACAGTATATATATCAAGGAGTTGGGGAGTGTGAAGGCTAGAAACTAAGTTTGGTTTGGTAAATATCAAGAGGGTAGATCAGGGCTTTTGAGAAAGGATGGGAAAGATTAAGAGACTAGCCAAGTTAATTTGGAAACAAGCCAGGTTCACATATAATAAGCTAAAGAACTGTTTGAGAAGATAGGTAATTCAAGAAGGTGGCCAAGAAAGCCTTGCTGCACAAGGAACAAAGATAAAACAGAGTAGACTGATGTCTGAAGTTTAGCTAAAGGGAAAAAATAACCTGTTTATGTTGCTGTGAATAAAACAAAGACAAGTGGCAGATAGCCTATTGATCAAAGATTCATGTTGTATTTCTACATTCTGTGTTTTGATTCCAGTGAAAAAATGTCATTAGTTCATGTATACTAAATCATCTATTTTTAAAACCAAATGTAATTATAGTATCTAGTTAAAACAACACTTTTTAAAAATCACATGCAGAGAAGAAACAACATATTATATTGTAATTTAAAATATGACCTCTTAAATTTTACCAAATGTTTCAAGTATAAATGGAACTAGAATTAGTGTGATGATGATCAGATTATTTGGTATTCACTTAAAATGTTACGAAACTTAAAAATGGCCAGTGGCTTTTTCACATCAGAAGTTATTTCACTTATTGTTCTTTACAAAATGAAATTGCTGTTTTTACTCAGAGTGGATTTGAGTCACAACATAAATTAATTCATGCCCACTTTACTATAATTAGAGTATAATTAATTAACCAAACAAATAGAAACCTTCTTATTATTACTAAATGTAATAGAAAATTTTCAAGCTGCTTTGTTTTTTACCACTTTGTACCACCAACACAGCATATTTTCACTTTTCAACCAAATTGTTCTTTTTATGTTATTTATTCCAAATAACCAGTCAGGTTATTTTTGTTAAACCTAGTTAGATCAGAGTGTGTATGTAGGTAATTTCCAACTGCTGTCTAATAATAGTCCTCTAATAAGGGCCTAAGAAGTGAATTTTTAAGTTTAGTCATAATTGAGATTTCACGAATTACCAAAATCCTGGTCATTTGTTAATATTTAAAAATTAGTATACCTTACTAACATTTTAAAATTCATATACATTTATGTACATTATATACTCTTAATAAAAAGAGAAATTTAAAACTATGCTTATTAAGATACTTTGAAAATTTTAAGATAGCTAAATAAGAAAATAAACCAACATTTTTAAACCTTTTTTCAATGACAGATGTCCCTGAAAATCTGATCAAAGCTACAGCTTCCTCTCCCCAGAAAAAAAAATACACGTGTGTATATGCACATAAAATTTTGCTTACAATTTCACAGAGTTTATGGACTCTCTGGAGTCTACCTATGGACCCACTAAAGGTCCATGAACTCTGGGTTAAGAACCTCTGCAATAAACCCACACTTTGTTTTGGCAAGATGGAAAACTCACTATTGTAAAGTATGACTGTTTAAGCTTTCATTCTTTAGAAGCATGTATCTGAAAGGAATAATTTTTTAAAAATCTCTTACTCCCTAAAAAACTTTGGCTCAGTTATCCCTCCTGTTTAGCTTTAAAATGAGGACCAATTTCCTTTGGGTCAAACCCCAAACTCTTAGTGTCTTGACTTTCTAAATGCTTGACAACTATAGACACTTTAATGAAATCCAAATGGGTGAAATTCAACACTTCATTCTGATGCTCTTTACAGATGTTCTTAATAAGGACACTGAGGAAGTCCTTAGAAGCCTAGCTTCACACGTCAGCCAAGGGAAGAAAGAATTCATTGGAAAATGAAGATAATAAGTAATTCTGGAGTGTTCCTGTACCAGTCAATATTGAGCACTTACAACATAAACCTATAATCAGCTTTGTAGGGAGGTATGTGGTGCACAGGGGTAAAGTCTGCTGATGAATTCCTGGGTAGCACTAGTGTTAGACCATAGTACCTTCTGACATTGGATATTTAAATTCTGCTCAGAATAACTTTTCCCCATGAAGACTTCATTTCTACAAGTGATCATTTCTTTTTTAATAAACTCAGGAAGAAGAAGCTGAAACAATCACCTTTAGCTATCATAATATTAAAGCAATTATTTTAATAGACATGAAGTCAATTACTTTAATAGAAACTTTATGAATGCTAGAATTTTGTAAGTAGAATGGATGTCATAACACCATCTAGGTAGGTTAAGTTACCATATTCATTTCGTTCTTCTGCTTCCCTTACTTTCCAACACTGGATAAAAGCTCACTGATACCTGTCTTCAGAACTCTGAATAGAACAGTTACAGTCTGGAAAATGATTTCCCTGATCATTCTTTGAGACCATCTGGGCAGAAGAGTTTGCACACTTAGATGGACACAAAAGTTTACATGAAATGTTTTTTTACCAATGAATTTGCAACTTGAAGGTGAAAAAATCCTCAATTTATCTGACAATGTATTAGTGCTAAGGGCCCTTTTCTGACAATTTTCAAAAGAGTAGTTCTTGCTTTACAGGAATATGTGGAAATGAGGCACATTAACCTGAAAGAGAAGACCAGAAAGAAAGGTACTCAAGATTTTGCATTAGATTAGTCTGAGTTCTGAATTCTGATCCAGAACTTGTCACTCCTATTTCCTGCAGAGCCTTAGGCAATTTTCTTCACTCCACTTCTACTCCCCCATTCATCTTTCTTCACCCATGAAACAAAGATAACGCTGACCTACCTAATAAGAAGGTTGTGTAAAGTTAATATAATGTTCAAAATATTTTAGTAATTTTAAAGTTATTTTAGTTAAGTTTTAGCATTTGATAAATTTGTATCTATGCCTTGTATCTTAGAGATGGCTACAAAACAAGTGAGGCACTATCAATGTGTTTGTACCTAATACTATCAATAATTAGAATAACATTAAGTTAGAGAGTGACCAGGGGAAAACAGAAGTATGTGGAAAGACAGAGAGGGAAGGCAAGGTTATAGCACTGGCTTGTAACAAGGGAAAATCACTTAACTTTTCTGCACCTCAATTCCTCATCCTCAAATGAAATGAAATCCTCTGTGGGGTCATTATTTATATCCTGTTTATTTTTAAATTTGGTCTCTTTCCCGTAGCACGTAAGCTCCACCGGCGTAAAGACCTTGTCTCTCTGGTTCATGAGAGTATGCCTAACATCACAGAGTAGCTGCTCATTAAAAATCCAGTATTAGACTTTTCCTAAAGTTCCTTTCAGCTCTAATATCTGATTCTTCTTGGGGAAAAAAAAGTTAATTATGAAAATTTCCAGGCATATAGAAAAGTACAGAGACTAAAATAATAAATAACCCTATATCCATCAGTCAGTTCTGTCAACTAAATTTCTATATTTTCTTTAGATTTCTTTAAAAAATAAAATATTGGCCAGGCATGGTAGCTCATGTCTGTAATCCTAGCACTTTGGGAGGCCAAGGTGGGAGGATCCCTTGAGGGCAGGAGTTCAAAGACCAGCTTGGCAATGTAGCAAGACCTCATCTGTACAAAAAATTAAAAAATTAGCCAGGCATGGTGGCATGCACCTGTAGTCCTAGCTACTTGGGAGACTGAGGCAGGAGGATTGCTTGAGCCCAGGAATTTGAGGCTGCAGTGAGCAATAATTATGCCACTGCACTCCAGCTTGGGTGACAGAGCAAGACCCTGTCTCAAAAAAAAAAGTAAGAAAGAAAAAAGAAATAAAACATCATAAATACAATTGAAGTCCCCCCTCAATGTGTATCGGTCCCTAATTTCTTTCCTCTTTCTCCCCAAAGGTAACCACTATCCAGACTTTAGTATTTATTATTTCTAAGAACATTTTATATTTTCACTATATAAACCACATATCATGTCTTCAGACTTTACATGAATGGTAGGTACTTATTCTGCAACTTGCTTTTTTCCCACACAACATTACATTGTGTGCTTGAGATTAATCCATGCTGATACATGGGGTGCTAATCTGGTCATTTTAACTGCTATATGGTATTCCATCATATGAATATTCATGATTTATGTATCCATTCTTGTATTAGTGGACATTTATGTTCTTTTGAGTTTTTCTCTATTACAAACAATAGTTCAGGGAATATTCTTGTCCATGTCTCTTTCTGCAGATGTGCTTGAGTTCCTATAGTGGAATTGCTGAGTTAAAGGGATATACATCTTTAACTTCACTAGTCTGGGCCACAATATGATTCAATTGCCTATATTCTTACTGAGATGGTTGGTTAAGTTATTTCTTTTTTTCTTTTTTCTTTTATTCTTTTGGCCTGGGCAGGAAACGAAGTGTTAATCTAGTTAACAAGAGCATCATCTTTCCATTTCTAACTTTTTCTATCTCTAAACAGATAGAAATAGGGCAGAATCCTTGTAGAAGTCAAGAAGACTAACATAAAATAAGGAGCTTTCAGGGGGATCTAGATCAGACCCACAAAAAAACATGGCCATGTCCTGTCATCACGTTATGATGTTTACAGTACAGCACTGTCAATATGTAATGTTGCAAAAACATAGTACCACATGGCAAATATTGCAGAGGTCTATGAATAAGTCCTTCTGAAAGCTTATGATTCTTAATGACCCAACCCAGTTCACAAATGAAAAAATTTTTAGGATAGAGAAGCACTGACGTTTTACACTAGGATAATGGGAAACGTTAAATTCTGACCTATAATACCAATTGAACTACTGTTTTAGTGCTGTCCTTAGATAGACAAAATGTTTATTAGTTTAACTTGGTGTTCCAAATGCTGGGTCTTGTGCAATTCATTTAGCCTTGTATTTCTGTTTGGAAAGGTAGGTTATGGGAAGTTTCTCAGTCTTAATCTCTGTAATTAACGTCTACTGTTTCCTCATTCAATAAATATTAAAATATAATAAAGAATATGAGAGTATTTGTATTATCTACTTAATGTAGTTTCCTTTTCCTATATTAATTTTCTTATTTAGATAAAGATGTGGCGCATGAAGAGTGCAGTTTCACTGGGAAGTTTACCTTAGTAAAAAGACAGGAGCTATTACATTCTATCTTGTCAATGATCCATGTATAATGGGTCACCAGGGGATTTAAGAACTGTATCTTTCAGTTCTTGCCAGGGAGATATATCAATGTGCACTGATGTGAATCATAATATGACACACCTTGCAGAATCCTCAAAACCCTTCAGGCACTCTCTCAGCTGCCTTTATGAAGATAGGGGACTAAAAGTTGTCAGTTAAGGATGGCGTTCTGTAAATAATTTCAATAACAGAATTATTTTCCTATTTCTCCATGTTAAATTCTAATGAATAAGAATTAGTTCTCAGGCTTAAAAGTCCTTAGTTTTGTTTTGTTTTTTCCACTGCATTAGAAGCAGATCTATTTATATTGGTAGGGTAAAATAGACCCAAAATATATATTGTTTCATTGTTAAGTTGAGGGAAAAAAGCAAGTTGTAATATAGTATCACAGTATGATCCTATTCGTGTGTGTTTTTAAGTACACACTTACCTCTGTATACCTATAGTAAAATGTCAAAAAAGATATACCAAAAATTTTAATAGTGGCTACCTCTGGGGAGTGAAATTAAGAGGATTCCTTAGTTGGGGGGTGGGTGTGGGTGTTAAGAGACTTACTTTATACACTTTTTACTGTTTGAATTTTTTACAATGAGCATGATTGTTTTTATCTTCTGAAAAAAAAGTACATCTACTTTTCAGTGTAAAAACATTATTTTCAACCAACAATCTTCTGTAAAGTCTCAAAAACTTTAATAGTTTTAAGAAAACAAATGATATGATAGTTTCAAGTAGATTATATTTATTTTTATTGAGTTAAAAATTTTTGTGGGACAGAGTGATGTGATTTCTTGATATTCTCTAGCTTTTGTGAAGTCAACAATACTTTTCTAAAAATGCACTTATGTATTCCTCAATGAGAACCATAAATCTTATAAGCTAGAGAGAACCTTGTAAATTGTGTAGTACAAATTCTCACTTTACAGATGAGAAACTGAGTCTCAGAGAGGTTAAATGTCTTGTCCATAAACAGTTCCAGAGCTTAAAAAAAATCAAATTCATCTTCTGACTTCATGTTCACGGCTTTCTACCACAAAATGGCCTCCTGCTCTGAAATTTTATCATGATAAGAATATAAAGAATCTAAAGGCAATTTAGTTTAACTGATCTTAAAACCAGCATACACCCAATACATAAAGCTTTACTGCAGCAAATTAATGTCCTTTATACAGAAGCTGAAGTAAGACGTCATTGGGTGACAACATTTCGATTAACAAATTGAAAAGAAAATTATTTTTACTCTTTGTGACTTTCTCATCTTAATCAGTTATTATATTCTCTGTCTTCTTCTGCCTCTTCAAATTAGTGAGCAGATTAAGAGAACAAAGAAAAAGAAAGAAATAAAACATCAAAGCCAAAAATGTCTATTATTATAAAAAGGAAAAATTTTAATTTGGGACAGCTACAAGAGAAAAGAAAAGTAGATGGGAGAGACCATAGAAGAGCAGTAAGCATCAAAGCAGAGGAAAATTTGACAACTTCAAGGACAGTGAGTAAATAAGTAAAGTGGGTTGAGATTTGTTTTATGTTTATTAGGGTAGGCACACAGTAATTGGCTGGTGGATAAGATAAAGGGACTCATGGTGTCAAAGGCTAACGCAAAAGTTCTCAGTCTCTAATACACATAAGAACTACCTGAAATATTTGTTTAAAATACAGAGTACTTAGTCTTTATCACCAGAAATTCCAATTCACCACTGGATTTGGGAGTGCACAGAAATAAGTACCTTGGGTAATTCTAATGCTCAGACCTTGTAGAACACTGGGCCAGGATTACTGAAGCTCTAAAAAGGGAGAAAATACAGAACCAGAATAAAGAAACCTAGAGAAAATATAGGAAAAGGAGATCTGAATGGAAATCAAGGAGGAAAGAAAGGGAAACTAGAAAGTGAAGATGTAAGTAAATGAGAGGTATGGGTTAGAAGAAGCATGAGGGTGTATGTGGGTGTGTGTGAAGAGAGACAAGCAAAGCCTGGTCAGAGGAAATAAATCAAGATGAAAAATTTAAAATATGAGCAAATTAAAGCTTTATCTTGGGTTTAAAAATGATGTTTATTACCTTTTTCCTTTGTAAAAGTAACATGTACTCATTGTGGAAGAGTTGAAGAATTAAAAAAGAAAAAAAATATACCCTTAGTTTGTCAATCATGAATAGCTGCTATTAACGTTTTGGTATGTTTTCTACTTGTCTTTGCTTCTGCTTAGTTTCTGGAAGGTTTTGTGTGTTTTATATAGTTCAGATAATACTGTATATAACTTTAAGTATCTTGCGTCTAACATCAGCATCTCCTACCATAAGGTTATTAATGAAAACTTCATTTCTAACTTCTGCCTGATATTAACAATAGCCAGTTCTCCCTTCTTCCCTGCTAACAGAACTCAGGTTTGTTCAGGCAGTCAAGGGCTTCAGGGGAGGTTGACTCCGTTTCCATTTCCATAGAAGGTGATTTTTATTTAGTCTAAGGCAATCATGGTATAATTCTCTTTCTTCATGTCAGTGATTGGCTGAGGAAGGGGCAAGTGACTTACTTCTGGCCAAAAAAATAAAAGGTCAAGTCTACAGGTTAGATTTGTGGGAGAGATTCTTAGTTCTTAAAAAGTGATACAAGGAAGAAATAATCCCTTTTTCTGCCTATGGAATGTGTGTGAGGAGAAAGGAGTGAAGCTGGTGCTTTGAGCTATTGCAGCCAAGAAGGGAGCCCAGTTGAGACAATAAAGATGGGAGAACAGAAAAGTGGGAAGAACTGGACCCTAGATGACCCTAGTCATCCTAGATGACTCTGATTAATTATGCATCCCTGGACCCTACCTTGAGACTTCTTGTTATGTGAGAAAACATAACAAATCCTCTATTGTTCAAGACCCTTTTAGGTGGGTTTTCTGTTTTGTATGATAGAAAGCATCCTGACAGATATGACATTATAATTTACTTAACAATTTCCCTCTTGTGGGCTATTTAGGTTACGTACAGTTTTTCCCTATCAGTTTTGCCTCCGAGAGTTTCAAGAAAAAAACTACATTGCTTAGCTAATAAAGTAATTTGCGTTGGGAGAAAAAAACCAACAAGCAATAAAAAAAAAAAAAGAAACAGGAATGAACTTGAAATATTTCAAGTCATCAAAGCAGAATCATTCTGAATCTCCACGCCCTTTATTGCTCATTGCTGTCAGCAGAGGTGGGAGGTGGTTATTAGTGGCAAGTTACATTTTAGAAGGAAAAATTGGGAAATATAGTTTCAATATAACACACTAATAAAGGTGAACACAAATAAACCTCTAAAATACAGAAGTCATTCCTATTTACAATATGTTACATTGTTTCATCAATTTTTTTCTCTTTCCTTATTATAATAATATTAAAGTTACTTCGGTAAAAAGAAAGACAACCCATTATGCCAATTTGCTTCTTGTATTAAAATTTGCTGTGTATTCTATAGTGTTTAATTCAAATGCATCTAGTCTGTCATGTTGACAATCTTCAAGAACTAATGTTTCCCAAGTGCCTTCCAGGCTACCCCAAAATTAAAGTTGGGGCAGGAGTACCTGACTGACATTGTTTAAGTGAAGAGGTCCAAATGTCTATGCTAACATCTCACAAATGAACAGAAGAAATTCCCAGTGACTGCCTCTGATTTTATCACTAGTGGTAGTTGGGCCTATTTGTAATTTGGGATTTTAGATTTGTTGACTTTTTAAGTACTTAGTTGTCCTAGAGTCAAATTTTAGAAAGCCCTCATTATGTAAAAGAGGATGTGCCTGTGCAAAATAGCAAATTTAATTACTACAATTAGAAAGCACTAGTCCTACAATGACCTACATTTCAAGATTAGCATCAGTGAGAGCACCTAACACACACATTCATAATTTTATATTAACTGTCAATTACAGTGTAATTCATTTTTAGAAATTATTTTTAAAATCTCACACATAGGTTACAAAATGAGATGACAGTCACAGCTCAAGAGCAATACTTAATTATTGTTCATGAAGTTCTTCAACACTGTGGTTATGACTCGTGATGTTTCTCACTCCTGGGTCTTGCCAGGAGTATTGATTCATGAGTTGACTATGGTAGAGGGAGTAAGGAACACACAGGCCAATCTAAAACTCAAATAATGATTCTTCTCTGAACCAAAAAACCCAGCAGATTGATTTCTTAAGATACAATATTTTTTCCCTATGACGTCTCATAAATTTGTCTCACGTAAGATTCATTTCCTGTATACTTGGACAGTCTAAAGAAGAAGAAAACAAAACCCAGAATTTGCAGAGGAACCTACTGCTCAAAAGTTCACCTGAGAACATGAAGAGTGTGGGAAGAATCTACTCTAACAGAAGCTGGATCCTTTCTGAACCTAGGTGGACTCTGAATATAAGGGTCTAGATTGAGGGACACTTAAATTAAACCCTATTGTAGGTTTTTAAATTATCTAAGTAGTCAAGATTCTAAAAATGTGTCACTAGATATAGAAAGGCAGAAACTGATCATGAAAATCAGTGGAACTTAGCACAGAGCTTGGCACATGAAAACATGTGATAAGCCTTTATTAATAAATAAATTAATTATAAATAAATTAACCTTAATTTTTGAAACAGTATGTGTATGGGAAAGAACTGCTTTCTCCACTTTCTCCTCTGATCTTCCTCTTTCCCTTCTGATTCCCATTTTTTTCAACTAAAATAAATGCAGAGGAACAGTATTCTGGTTGTACCTATCTATATATCTCTGTGCTGGAGACATGCCTTCAGTTTGATAGTGAGCAAGGGTCATTCTTTGATAATTTGACTGAACCCTGTGTGATGGAGCTGTGACACTTGTAGTCAGTAGGGGTGGGGCTGTGAGACTACGTGGAAAAAGCCTGCAGGATTAGGGGGCTCTAGGGACAGTCAATGTGTAACCCTGCCCTAAAGTATTCAAATCTCCTATGCCAAGGTGAGCAGGATCTTGAAAGAGGAGGGGTAGGGAGGTCACTGAGTTAATTCTGTACAAACAAAAGAAAACAAACAATGGTTTCATTCCTCTAACTACCGCACATACATGCACTCCATACTCCATCCCTGTCCCTTCTCCTCAGGAAGGCTTTGGGCTTATCCTATGCTGGAGGATGCATTTGTGCAAGCATTAGACACATAGGTTGGTAAGTGGACACTTTGCTGGAGAGCATTGATCTCTGGTGAGAAGCAAAAGTGATTTCTAGCTAACTCCCCTGAGAACAGGGTAATCAGTGAGTTGGGAACACTTTTTGAAACCTCTTAGTAAGTTGTATTGAACAAGGCACTGGTGAGAAATTTTGATCTCATCCTCAAATCCCTACCTACCTTTCTGGAGGATTCTAAGGTACAAGCATAGGCCATGTTTTCCTGAAGGCGAAACCTGCCATCCTCACGCTGATTTTTAAAAATCTGAGAATGCGTTCTTCATCCTGTTGTTCAGTATTAAACAAGAGAATCTACTGGTCTGCTGGGCCACAAGTTCCTGGGGTGTTGTTCCTCCTTTCAGTTCAATCATTTTCCTTTTAGTCTCTGCATAATACTTCTGTTTATCTCCATCCAAAGCCTTCCACTCATAACCTACACTATACTTCAGGGTTATCATCATACTAGTGTCATATTCCCCAGGAACCATTTGGGAAAGGTTGAAATGCCTCAGAAGGTGATTACATATTTGTCATGAGCTCTATACATGGAGTAAACTGCACTTCTGGCATTTTCCCAGGGACAAAAGGTCAACCAGTGATGGAACCTTGCTAGTAACCTAACTTACTTTGCTTTGCAGAGAAATCCTAACCTTTTAAAGGAAAGGATCTCCACCCTTAGGAAGAAATATTTTGCGCAAACATAGCTAAGTAGTTTCCCCTTTTTCCTCTTGTTCATGTCTTCTTGAAGCTTGTATCTTCCTGTACAAGGATTTTAGACTTCTCTCCTGAAGGCAGAATAAAGTCTCTGCCTATAGTGATAAATCATAGTGTTCAAAGTCTAGTGGTAAGAGAAGTTGCCCATCATAAACTGTGACAACAGGCCAAGGACTATTAAAAAACGAAGTGGCAAGCTCCCTTCTCTTTGCTTTATGCTTCTTTTCACCCTGTGCTTTCCAGTAGGGCAACCATTGAAGTTGCATGCTATTAATAATGATTAATATATTGCTTTTATCTAAAGGAATAATACACAAGCAATTGGAATAAACAAAAGTGAATAAAACCTCAAGGGTATCAATTTTAATATCTTTGAAAAATCAAGAGACAGCCCAATCGTCCAAATCCAAAATGCCACAGTACAAAAAGGGAAGGGCTGAAGTTTCAGTAAGAGAATTCTGAGAAGTCCTATTTTTAAAACCTAGGGATAAAGAACACCCTTCAGTATCGAATTTTTTAGAGGCAGCCCACTCTTCTATAATCTAGAGAAAAACAGAAGTTAAATGGCAAGACACTTTTGCAGAAGTGTTGAAACAAACAAGAAAACATTTTATTTTGAAAATACAGTCTTTAAAGATAAATTTGGCTTCCATTTTCCATATCTGGGTGCATCCAACAAGATATAAACACAAACAAAACAACAAAACAAAGACCCATGACATTATGTACAGAGCTCTAAAATGAGCTGTGAATATCTACAAGAAACTAGCATATGTTCTTTGTGAAGGGATGTAGTGTGTGCCTTTCTACAGTTCTCAGTCCTCGAGAAGAGTTAACTCCCTGGAGCTACAGGTGTGGCTGCAGCAAGGGAAGAGCTGGGGTCAGTGAAGGGTTGGGGGTGGGACCCCCCCCCCACCCGAGAGAAGGAGACGTGGAGAGGTGTCTGGGGAGGGGAGCAGCGGCGGCACGGGACAGATCCTGGGCTTCTCTAGAAGTCCTGCCGCGGGGTGTGAGTCAGGCTGTGCCGCCGCAGATCACAGTTTCGCCTGAACACTTTGCCGCACTGCTCGCAGCTGTAGGGCTTGATGTCTGTATGGGTGAGAAGGTGAGTTTTCAGATTACTTCTCTGATTAAAGGTTCTTCCACATGTGGGACATTTGTGTGGTGATTCCTGTTCAGATGTGAAGCAAGCAAAGGATTAATCCTTCACACCACAACTACACCCTTCTCAATAGTTTCTGTCTTATCGGTATCACAAGCGTTAACATAACACTCCATGACAACAAAAGAGGGGACTTGCAGGAACAAATCTGTGCTCCTAATCCTCCAATCACGAAAACACACATGCAGGCACACACAGAGGCCCGATTCCACTGATAAGGGAGGAGGCAGACCCGTGGCCACCACGGGGGGCTTTGTGATTTCCAGCTCTTCACATTTCATCACCATGTCATAGGCAGGAAAAGAGGGAAGGAAAAACCCTAATCCTCTCTTAAGGAACGACATTCTCCCGGGTAATAAGGCTCCTCTTTGCTGGAAAATTAAACTATTCCTCAATGTTATGAAAGCTACAAATTATGAGGCCCCTGGGAAAGACAGCGTATGGGATTTCACCATGCCTCCATTATCAAAATTACCTTTATTTCCTCCCAAACACGAAAGCTTTAAATTCAGGGCAGATTGGATGAAAAAAAAATTCTAAAATTAGGAGTTATGATAAACCAAGTGGCCTGTTCTTCAAAGAAAAATATAAAAATGCATTATGTTAAATAAGATTTTTATGTATTAAAAACTCAAGAGTGCTGCTTTTCCCCACCTAAAGAACTAATCTAAATAGACCCTTTTAAGAGAAACACCTTGTCATTGAACACCTTTTGTAAAGGAATAATGATAAAATGAACTAGTCAGTTTTTAAACAAAAAAACAAACTTACCTGCATATGTAAAGTTTTGTGAACTGCTAGAGTTCTAGACTGACAAAATCCTTTCCCACATTCCTGACATTTGAAGGGTTTTTCTTTGGAATGGATATACCTGAAAATCAATACAAGGTTTCATTGAAATGGCTTTACCCTTATGGTGAAGTTTCTTTTGACAATTACTCACAACGAAGTCGTGGAAGAACAAAAGAAATATGACTTCCATTATTTATATTTTTAGATTTTTTTTTCTGTGTAATTCTGTTTATGGTTAACCTCAACTAACAAATTCTTCAAAACATTCACCGGCCGGCAGGCTTTATCTACACTTGATCGCCCTCTCTGGCGTATTCCGGAGCTCGAAATCGTGCGGAAAGAGCCCTTCTTGGCCTCCACGGTTTTCTCTGGGATTTAAACTGGCCAAGTCAGGATTCAAGGAAAAGCTGAGTTTAGGGGGACTGATTTTTAGCGAATCCCTTAACAGCCGTGGAAGATGGGTGCAGAAGTCCCATCTCAGAGAACAGCAGGTAGAGTCCGGAGAAGATAACCCCACCCCCACTCTGAAAACACTTACGTTATAGTATTTCTTCAATTGCCGTTTATTAATGCAGAATTTAAGATCGTGGAGGGGAAGTGAGAGCTGTTTCTAAATTCAGTGACCTCAAGACACCCACAAATACGGCTTAAAAGAAGGGTCCCCGTGGCAGGCTCTGGTGTGCACCGGGACGGGAGAGGTGGGGGGTGTGGGGGGGGGACCCAGTAGTGGTAGCCCCAGCAGATTTCAAATTTCCAGAAATGGTCCAAGAACAGCCAGGACTGGCAGCCAGGACCGACATCCATCATGGGAAGGACTCCAGGGTCTCTCGGTTTTTCCTGCCCCGGACCCCCACTCTCCAAGGTGACCGGCCTCCCCGGAGGAAAGAGGAAAACCGATCCCAGGACTAAGGGCAATCCAACAGATTTTTCCTGCCCAAGGTTGGGGAAAGGCCCTCCCTCGTCCCAAACAAGAACGCAGCAGGGGCCTGCTGGGGGAAAAGGTAGATATTGGGGTTTAGCTGAAGCGGGCTGGGGAGGGCCTTTGCGGGTATATTCCAGATCAGAGGTGATTTTAGTGACACTTGGAGTGTCTATTAGGACTCGGTACCCAGGACAAATTCGCTTTCCCTCTCCCGGCCAACTTCTCTCCCCACCTCACCTGTGATCCCGCAGGTGATCTTGCCTCCGGAAAGCTTTGTGGCAGATGTCACATGTATACGGCCTCTCATCGGTGTGGGTCCTCTCATGGATGAGCAAATTGTAAGATTTGGTAAAGTGTCTGCCACAAAACTTGCAGATAAACTCTTTTTTCGTTTTGGAGGGCAACCTCCCTCGGGAGGGTTTTCTGTCCGGAGTCAATTTACTGAGGCCTGAGATGGGGCTACCCAACCCCGGGCTTAGCTTGGTCAGGTCTCCTATCTTAGGGGGATCCTCTTGCGTGGCGGCCACTGCCAAGTTGGCAAAGTCAAAACGGGGCCGGTCCTTGTGCAGGGCTGGGAGCACGTGGGCAATGGCCCCCTGCTTCGGGTGGAATAGGTGGGTGGTAAAGGGCAGAGCCGGGAAGGGGAAGCGCGCGTCCACGAGGCCCTGCGCAGCCGCCATCTCGGTGATGGTGGAGCGGGTGATCTCGTGCACGTTGGGATACCCCAGCGTCCAGTGGTTCATGTGCATGGTCTGCACAGCGCTGAGACCATACAGGCCCTGCAGGTGGTCCACCGCGGCCGGGAAGGTGTTCACGGCCTGCAGGAAGGAGTAATTGGTGAGCTGCAGCGATGGGTGGAGAGGGATGGGCGCTGGCAGGGCCTTGCTCCCCATTTTCCGGGATGCTGGGAGGCGGAGGGGGCCGCCCCTTTCTTCCAGGACTCAGAGGCGGGAGGGCGTGGGGCTCCGGCGAAAACCCAGTGAGACAACAGCACGTAGAGAAACCCCTAAAAATGGCAGGGGAAGAGAGAGAGAGACCGTGACTATTATCCAAGCCGGCTCCGTCTGCCTTTGGCATCCGCGCAAGTAACCACATCTTCCTTCTAAGTCTCTCTCCCTACCCTACTCTAACACCCCCAAGAGAGGCCAAGAGGGGACCACGTAGCACCTGCCCAACAGCCGCTGGCGAGCGGCCCGCCCCGGCAGCCTTTCTGGACACCCACAGGAAGGTCGGGTTCTGGACACGCTCAGAGCGGAAGACTCGGGTCCCAGAGAAAGACAGGCGTTGGGGTGGGGGGTGGGGGGCCCAGCGGGAACAGCACTCAGCCTAGCCCCCGCCCCCCAGCCCACCTCGGCAGGCGAAACTCAGTCAACCGCGATGGCCTGCAGCGCCTCGGAGCTCCCCGGGGAAGGACGGGTTGTGGATCCAGCTTGGCCCCGTGCAGGGGCTACTCTAGCTGCGCGCCGGGCTGGTCTGGTCGCCCCGCCCTGCAGCCACCTTTCCCGCGCTTATCCAGGCCGCACCGGCGTGCGAGAACCGGAACGCAGCCGGGGCGCGCTTCGTCCTCCCGGGCCAGAGGGCCCTCGGAGGGGCCGCCTCGCCCCGCGCTGACCTCCGAGGTTTTATTTTTCCTTCCTCTGCCTCAGTCCCATTTATCAGTGGTGGCGGGCCGCAGGAAAGAAAAGTGACACCTCAGGGGCTGGATTCGGCCTAGAATCGCCCCTTCCTCCTTCCCAGGGGCCGCCCCCCCCCACACACCACATCAAGATCCCTTCCAGATGGTTCGGGCTCCCGGGGGGTGGGGTGGGGGCGGAGGACCTCCCCGAGGCCAGAACCCCCTTTCCTAGACTGAGCGCCAAGCTCTCGGGAGGCCGGAGTTGCTTCCCGGCCTGACAAGGAGAGCAGCCCCTACACTCGGGAGGCCCCAGGAGAGAACAGAGGAGAGGGAAGCGCTCCCTGCGGAGGGAAAGGGTAGGCGCTGCTGGGGAGCCACAGTGGGCCGAGTACAGTACGGCCCTGGGGGCCTGCAGGAATCTTGTTTATCGGCCTTGCGGTGTGTACATCTGCGCTCCCGCCACCAGGAAGCTTGGCCTGGGGTCTGCGGCCTGGGCCTAAGCAGGCGCTCCCTCTGCCTGCGCCCCCAATAGCAACGCAGAAGCACAGAGGTCAGATTTCAGACCCGAGTTCCTGGGAGCACCTCACCTGCGTTCGCGGTGGGCTCACCTTCTCCCACTGCCGAGCCCCTTTGTAGAAGCAGGTTCTGCCAGCTCAGCGGACAAGGGCCTTCCCTCGAAGGGCGGCTCCCCAGTTGCGGGACTCAAAACTCAGTGCTCTTCCCGAACAGGGGCAGCCTCACTAGTCTGCGCCGCCAACCACCACGCTTAGCGTTTGACCCTAGCTGGAAGGTAGGAGAGTCTGTCCAGCCTTCCCTCCCCACCCATCCCTTTCTGCGCCTGAATTTTCTTCTCTCGAGCGTTGTGAAGTATTGCCTGTGGCTCTGTTTGGGGTCAGACTTAGGGGGCTACACTGACAGAGCACTCTGACAAGGCAGAATCTGGCTGACTCCATGGGGCCCGCACCTTCCTCCTCTGTTTGGAACGGCTCAGAGACAGAGATTTATTAACGAATCGCTTCTGCTTGGTGGTAAGCGGTCTGGGAGTTCAGGCTGGGAGTTAATGAGAGGTGTGTAACAGTCAGAGGGGCTCAGTCAGACCGTTCAACCGAAACTGTAAACTCCCATTAGTAATAAACTTTCCCACCACAAATCACGATTCATTTTTTGTTCAGTGGCAACTCTCAAGACCTCTCGTAGGGAGGTAGGAAAAAAGGATTCTACTAACATCCCTGGTAATCTATCTGATTATTTCCCCTTCAATTAAAAATAATAAATTACACCTTTATTTCCTTCTCTTTGCCTAATGAGGATTTTCCAGAGATTCAAAATATTATTTTTACCCTAGTGTTGAAAAGCAGTCTCTCCCCCATAGAGAGGAAACCGAAATTATTATTTGGGTGTGTTCCCGGACTAGATTTCTTAGAAATAAATACACGAGGCAAAGCACAACTCCCACCACGGGGGTATGTGTGTGAGGGGGGGTCATCAACTGAAGGACTATCACAACCTGTGATTTCGATTCCAAATGCACAAAGTGAACTCTGCCATAAAGGTTACACATTAATTCTGCCACAGAAAGCTGAGTGCCATCTTTCTTCCCTTTTCTCCCCAAATGGCTCATAACACAGAAATTAATGACTCTATTAGAACTCAGGTTCATGTTGGCACAAAAGGGCTATTCCATAGTGTGTGTTTGTTTTAATTTGCAGGACAGATAATTTCTTCACAAAGGAAGAGCAAACCACTGGCCCTTTTGAAACTCTTTTACAAACACTAAATATCCGCCAAACGCTTTTGCCATAAATAATTAGGTCGTTTGGATTTCCACACTCCCCTTGAGTTGCTGGAAATGTATGTCAAAAAACTATTTTAAGTCAATGCAGAGATCTAAAGTACTTTCGTTTCGTCTAGCATTGAGCCATGTAGTTCCCACACTCCCTTTCAGGCAGTAACAGTGATCACCATCTCCTGTCATTTCTAAACCATCCCGTTTCAGACCATTGGTTACTGTTAATTTTGCAAAGAAAGAAACTTAAACCAATGAGAAGGCGTAAGTATTTCGGTGGAGCACAGGCTACTTTTCTTTCATCAGGTCTTCTTCACAGGAATTTCCAGGCATGTAGGGAAGTTTTGTAAAATTTAGTTTACTGGCTGTCAACAAGGGAGATGTGTACATATTTCAGTTCACTGAAGCTTTCAAAACATTGGAGGAAAAAAAGTACATGGTAATTTGATAAGGAGTCTTGCTCTTTGGTAATAGTGTTATTACCTTGAATTATGTAAAAGTAATATACAGTCAGGATTCATCTGCTAAAACTTGTGCATTGGTATCTGAGAGAAACGACTGATGGACCGACCGATAGACTCACTGAATTTCAGCCCAAACCACAATAGAATTTTACATAAATCATAGGGCTATGGTCTAAGTGGATCTAAGGAGATCATTAAAAAAAAAAAAAAAAAAAAGCCAGACTGTATCAGGTGAATAGAGAAAAACGGCCGCGAAGTTCCTGTCCCTTCGCAGCGCCTCTGCCTTCCCAAGGAGTTAATTAAATTAAGATGCCTTCCGCATAATCTGGGTTCTGTTTCTCTCTGCTCCCTCGCTCCCCCTGCGTGAGTAATTTTCTTGTTCTGCTCAGGACTGCAGTTTGTTTAGCAGAGAAAGTATCAGTCTGCACCGTTTCGCTCCGGGAAACGCCAGCCCTCTTTTGTTCTCTGCTAGCAGGTAGGAAGACAGATCCAGGCTCCCTCCACAAACACCTTTTCCACCCTCCTTCTTCGCACGAACGCAACTCCTTCCTCAGTTGCTATTTCTCGGGAATCCAAGCGTTTAAGCCCCCGGGGAGTTGGCCTTCTGCCCCCTCTGCCAGGACTGGAGAGTGAGAGGAAAAGCAAAAGGCCAGCACAAGGTTGGAGAATTACCTAGGACTGAACTATTTCCCTCTTGAAACGCGCCTTCAGCGTCGCTGGCTGGGCAGGCACTGTGTGTCCAGGCCCGTCTGCGCTGCGCTGCCGCGGTTGCTCCGGGACAGGTCGACCCGGGCTTTCTAGGGCAAAGGCAGAAACACGATGGGGTTGTGGGGTTTGATCTCTGAGTACGTCGATCAGCTTTTATAAGAAGTCTTGCTGAATGTTTAGATTAAACGTTCCAAAACTAAACTAAGAAATAGTACACACTATTATAGTGTGTGTAGTTGGGTGTTAGCTGGGAGTCGCGTGCCGGAGATCCAAGGAAATGAGAAACACAATGCCCGGGGATTGCATCCATATGATTTCTTTTCACAGTATCTGAACTGTGGCGCGCCAGACTGAGAATATGAGCGCCCCTTGGACCCCCAAACCCTTCCTTCTTTAGGGCGGCTACAGCCCCTTCCCAAAGCGGACACTCACCTCCGGCAGAGAGGTCTGCCTGGGCAGAGCCGCTCAGACCCGGTCCAGGCAGCGAGGCGCACAGCTTGGAAAGGTCATTGGGTCCACGCCAGGCAAACTTCTTTTTCCGCGCGGAGTCGCGGGAGTCGCGGACATGATCTGGAGGACTGCAAGCAGCGAAAGCGAGGGCAGATCCTCGTTTTCCTCAGTCTGTGGGCGCGGAATGTGTAAAGACCCGGGGTGCTTGGGGCCGGCGCTCAGCGCTCGCCCAGAGCCACGCGCCTCGGCGAGCCTTTCGCCGCCGACTCCGAGTGAGGTCGGAGCCTGCAGCCTCGCAGGGCCATCACCCTCCCGCAGCAAGCGCGCTGAGCTCAGTGCCCGCCCGCTTCCCTCCCCAGGCTGCCCCGAGCCCAGAGTCCCGGGCTTTAGTAGCGGCCCCGCCTCCCCTTCGGGCGGGCGTCCTGCCGCGGCGCGGGGCCCTAGGCGCCCTGGCTCCGCCTCCGCGCTCTGCGCTTGCTAATGGTCTACTCTGTTTACTTGTGTTTGGATAGCAACTGAGTCTTAAAGGCACAGGTTTGCTCGAGGTTTCCCTGCTACTGAGAGAGCCCAAGGTGACTCAGTTCAATACTCACACACAAACACAACGTCCACCCCCTCCTTCTCCTTACCACTTTTTCTTATCCTGTTAGAAAATCAACAACTGGTTCTCTGCCTCTCAAAGACCCCGCAGAGAAACCCAAAGGGCATTTGTAGTTTTACTTGGTGCGCTCGCCGGCTTAATTTCTACCTCTTAACACGTTTAATACAACCACCTTCTTCGTAGAGTAAAATCAGTCAGTTCTAGATTATATTCTCCAGCATATATCACTTTTCCCCCAATTTTAAATAGTTTGGTACATACTTTTGGTTAATTATGTCTATATGTGTAGTCTGCTTTGGCCTGCTGTTTTAAAAACAAAGTTTGTTTATAGAGGTGACAATCGACTAATTTCATAATTACTGCAAAGACGTTTGGAATGTCCCAGGAGAAATTTCTTCCAATATATAAACTTTAATCAGGCAATGTACATTTCATAAGCAGTTAACCAACTTGGTTAAAAGGGTGAGCATCTGCAACCCATTGGCAAACAATAAAGAGTACATCTGAAATGGGTGAAGAACAATCATTTTAAAAATTTAGGAGAATACTATTTTAGCTTCTCAAAACACGTACAAATTCATTTCCAGCAAAAATTGAATTCATTGTTCAGTCGCCAGGAAAGTTAATCGAATTTGAAGTGCAGTGACACATTTTTCAGGTTCTTCTCTAAAGGTTTGGTCTTGTGTGAGCGTAATTGCAGAACGTACTTCAGCCACTCTGGGAATAGGGTGACCGAGTGACAGAAAGGGAATAACACACACCCATTTTAAGCAGCTTCTTTTCAGATGAGATCTGCGTGAGCAACACTAAGCAAAACGCCCTTCGTCCCAGACGAGTCGCCAGAGGGGATTTGCGTTAGCCCACGGCAAGCCCGCGCTTTGAAGAGCGCAGACTTTCCAGCCAAGAGGCTGTACAATTCAAAAGTGTTCCGTCAAAAGATGGTTTTGAACGCGTCTCCTCAAAGGACAATTAAAATAATCTCAATCGTGCGGGGAAGTGGACAAATATAAGGAGAAGGCTAAAAACCGTCATGTGGTTAAACAGTGATTGGGGAGTCAGGCAGAAGTTACAAGCTATTACTTTATTAAAATAAAACTTTTTATTTTATTTATGTTGAGGTGGGTAGACGTTTTCGTTCCTTTGGTAAAACATAACTCAGGGGTAGCAGATCTTTTTTCCTTCTGTCCAATTTTAAGTTCGCAAAGATTAAAAAGGGAGCTTGGAATGGAGAGCTGAGTGTTTAATATCCTGCAGTACTTAACTGCTTCAAAGTAGTTTTGACAAATAGTATGGAAGTAGAATGCCTAAGAGTTCAGAATGAAAAAAAAAAGTTTTCCCTAGTGGGCTCCATTGGGTGCTTTCATTTTAGCGCTCAGTCTTGAGCTTCAGCTGCGGGATGCCTGCGGTCCCCTCTCTCCAACCGCCTCATTCCTTCCGCAGCTTTTCTCAATTTGGGAAATCTGGAAGGAACTTTCTCTTCTTTCAGAACCCCCAGGACTCACACTCTCCTGGTGGCGACCTGTAGTGTTCCTAAGCTTCGTATTTCCTTTTCACCAAAGTTGAGGCAACACCCCAGCGGCAGGCTTCACACCTTACCGCCCTAAGTGTGTGTACGTTGGGTGCGGAACCGCCTGCTTTTCCCGCGGGGTAGACAGAATTTCCAACCACCCACGAGCTGCGCCCTCTTTCCGCAAACCTCCTGAGCTTGGGTTGTTCCATAAACGTGTTTACTTCGTCCACCCCAGCCTCCGAAGTTCCAAAATGGAGTCTGGGCCACGCCGGCACGAGCACTGCGGTCGCTTGAAAGGTAGGAAGAGTCGGCGAGCTCCGGCTTTGGGGGATGCCGCGTGGCAGCGCCTTGGCAGCCTCCTGGTCCTGCCGCCTAGATGGGCAGGTGCGCTCCAGGCGCGGGGAGCGAGCCGGAGGCTGAGCGCGGCGGGGTAAGGCACTGCGCGCAGGCTCTCCTAGGTCACCTCCGCGCCGCGCTCAGACACTGCAAGCCCCTCGTCCCGGCCGGCGTCTAGGGCGCATGCATTGCGGGGGCCCACCCACGATCAGCTCACCGGCCAGAGTTCCCCCACAACAGCGCCCAGCGCAGAAGATAGGGCCCGGGCCCACGGGCGAGCTGTGGGGTTAGTGTGTGCGGAGAGGGAAGTCCTGGAGTCTGCAGCGACCCAGCTGTGCCTTGGGGGCTTAGTCTTCGCGGAGCCGTTCCGCCTCCCGCCCCCCGCAGCCTCTGGGAGCTGCGCTGCGAGTTCACTCTGAAATTTCCGCCGACCGGGTCATCTGCTGTCCTCGCGGGCCTGGGCTTTCGACACCAAGGACGCTTCCAGGGAAATGGCTACAGACTGAAGGGGAGCGCGCAAGCAGTTGCCGCCTGAACCCCAACCACTGCAAGTTTACGCCCCGGGAGGCAAGGATGAAGGCCGGGAGAAGAAATGCGGAGGAGGTGGGGGTGGGGGCACGCCGCGCAGGCCCCTTTCCCCTGGCCCACCCAGGAGGCTCTGCTAGTTAAGCAGCGAGCAGGTGTCAGGCACAGACTTCCCTGGAGTTGACTCCGAGCCTCTCCCACGCTGACTGCGCGCTACGGACATCCTAAAAAGTTTTAACCTCTAAAACACAAATTATGGAAACCTTATCTTTTTCCAGGGATCCCAGCCACTACCTCTGGGGCCTCGCCTCCCTCCTCCCCAGCCTTCCACTGACTCTGTGGGGCGGGGACCTTTTGCATTTGAACTTCCCGCAGTTTTCTGTGTTTCGCCGGAGCCAGAGGAGTTGGAAGTTCAGCTCTGCTCAGGGTGCATGCACTCCACTCCCGGGGTAGTGAGGACGCTGGGGGAACACAGGAGGATTGCGTGCACTAGGCTTAGAGTTGAAGGTGCGGAGGAAGGGGCCAAAAGACTAAGAATTTTATCTTTTAAAAAAGCGCGTGGGAGCCTACGCTCCAAACATAAGTTGGGAAAGCGCAGCCGCGGGCTGCAGCTCAGCGGCCCGCGGGAAAGGCCGCAGCGCCCCCTGGAGACGCAGGCCCAGCACTGCGTGGCACTGGCTAAGGGACGGCCACTCAGGCGTCAGGCTTCAGGGTGTGAGTGTGTGGCCTCCAACTACCCCGTCCGCCGCTCGGTTCCCTTCACCTGGACCCCTTTGCTGCGGAGGAAGAGTCGTGTGCGCGGCATGGGCGCTGGGGAGAGGGCCTGTTATCTGGGCCAAGAAGGCACTCTACCCCCACCGTTGGGGCTTTGTGGGGGCCTTACGCAGTAGCCCCCAAGCGACTTCTCCTGGGAGGTTTCTAAGACGGATTTTCAGGCCCACGATGCCACTCCGGGCTGCCCTGATTGCCCCAGGGCAGGGGAAAGACACTAGTTCTGACCCCAGCGTAGGAGTTCTCAGGGGGTCTGGTGCTGGTCAGCAGATTCCAAGGCCCAGGACCTTGTCCTCGCGGGAGATGCAAGAGGGGTATCTCAGGGTATCTCATTCGGAAAGGCTGCCCCACTCCCCGAGACTTATCCCTAACCCCACCCCAGCATTTGAAGCTTGTCGGGAATGGACCCCGGGGCAGGCTGTGCTCTCCTGGAGCCAGAGAGCGGGAAGAGGCGCATCGCTAGGCAGGCGGAGCGCGCGGGAGCCTTGGTGCGTTTGGGGACCTGAGGACCGCTCCCCACTCCAGACGCCCAGCCATCTCGAGTCGGGCCAGGCCGCCTAGCCTCAGGCACTTGACGACAAGCCTTGCCTCAAGAACTCTTCCCTTCAAGGGAGAGGATGAGGAGGGCATTTTGGGCCCAAGGGCGCTCTCCGTGTGCCCTCGCTCAGCTTCATTCCGCGGGAGACCACGGCGGGCACCCGTCCGGCTACCACCCTCGAGGCACTGAGTCGTCGGGAAGGGGGAGCTCCGTGGGGAGGCCGAACACCGAGTGGCAGGGAAAGTGCGTGGCCATGGCTGGGGTGGGCAAGCCTGGGGGCAGACCCTTCCTTGAGCCCCGCTCCAGTCCGGGTGTAGATTTTCCAGGTAAGGGCTTGAGCCGACTCAAGGCCACCCTGGCGACCTGTCAGTCCCTTACGAGTCGCGAGATGCCTCTGCGGCCCTGGAGGGTGACAAAGGCCCCGTGCTTTCACACCGCCCAGAGTTCCGAGAGGTATCAGGGAGCAGGAGCCCGGCGAGAGGCAGGCTGGCTCCCGCACGTGCTGGGCGCGAGTCCCGCTGGGCGGTCTGGAGGCCCGCGCCGGGTGCTGATGGTGTAGGGTGCCGAGGGACAGGGCGTGCTTTCGCCTTCCGGTGACCGCAGGGCAGAGGATCTCCTGGAGTTTGCCTCGCAGGAGAGGGCCAGGTCAACGTCTGTGCTCCCGCATCAAAGGACAGCTTCGAATTCAGGGTTCTTTTCTAACTGAGCCCATCAGTGTCGGTTTACAGAAGACATCCGCGGCGGATGGCAAGACCCAGGAGCATCCCGGGAGAAAGAGGTCTGCGGATGCCCCGCCTACCCCGTGTGGGTCTGGCCTGGCTGTGACGCTCATCCTAGGTAGATGATAGATAGAAAAGATCACCCGCAGAAAAGACTAGGGCATAGGGTGTAGTCTGCAAACCTGTATTTTTATTAGGCTTTCACGTTGTGTGTGTGTGTGTGTGTTTAAACATACTTGTCAACGTTCAAACATTGGGAAAATTCAAGCGGAAATCTTGATTTCCAATGAGCTCCATTCTTATGCAGCAGTGAGTTGGCTGGAGTTGAGCAGCTCTGCTCTTCTGCCTCCAAGGTCTGTTTTTTTAATGCCAGATCGAAGATTGTCTTGGAGTTTACAATTCCTGCCGCAGAGTTTCTTTCTCTGGGACGCTGGGATCGGTCCAGTTACCTTCTAGAGCAGCGGTTCTCAAACTGTGGTCCAACAGCATCAGCATCATCTGGAACTTGTTAGAAATGCAAATTCTGTGGCCCCACCTACTGAATCAGAAACTGGAAGTGGGTCCTGGCAACCTCTGTTTGAACATGCCTTCCAGGTGGTTCTAATGCACCATAAAGTTTGAGAACCACTGACCTAGATCAAATTGACATTTGGGGGCAATCACGGGCGTGCGGGATTTATCTTTCCGGCTGGCTTGCTCTCTCTCTCCCTCGTCCTTCTTCCGTCCGTCCCTCGGGAGGAATGCACCGGTAAACATCTGGCTTAGAGCAGTTCATTCATTTATTCACCTATTTATTCATTCGCACATTCTCTCATTCATCGGACTTTCCAGAGGCATCTCCCAAGTCCTTGGAAACTTGCTGAGGGTACCCAGGGGAACCAGGTGTGACCTCCTCCCCCGAAAGGAGTTGGGACCAGATGTGTGGGGGAAGAGCAAGGGAGAGAAAGAGGTGTGGGTGCCTTCCCCTTTCATGACCAGTTGTTGTTTATTATTATAAATCTAACACTAGATTTAATCTGATTTCAGGAAATGTTGCACCTCATTTTACAGTTTCTACCATTTGGGGACCCTTGCCTCCCCCCATCCATGCTGATGTCATTCTCTCATTTTCATCACATCCTAGGTATTCTGTGTGTCTGCTGCACACACTTCCACATGCACCTTGACACACACTACCCACACCCTGCATATCCTCTGTACATTGGGTCAGAGTGTGTGGTGCCAGGGGTGAGAGAGTGTCACAACCAGCAGAGATTTTGTAGACCAAGGCTTGAAGATTCTGTGCCCCTGGGTTACCCTGAGGCTGCTCAGGATGTTCTAAGGACAGCTGAAACTGACTCACACGTTCTGCTTTCCCACTCTGTGTGCACTGGCTCCCACTCACTCCCATTCTGCGTCCTGCTGCCCCAAAATGCCTCCCTCTCCTCAGTGTATCCTGAGGATACAACTCAGGTGTATCCTGGAGTTAAAGTCCTGATCCTCGACCTGCTGATTTGTCACCTTATGATTGGATCAAGTCCCTTCACCTTTCTCTAGGGGGTACAAAATAGTCTCTTTTACCCCCCTGAGTAACTAAAAATCCAAACGAAACTCACACTTTCTAGTCTTCTTATGCCAAGTAAACCTCCCTTAAGATTTCACTTTGCACTTTCTCTCTAGGACCTTGACTGGAACTTCTGTCCTCAGCCAGCCAAAGAGCCACCTCCACTGGACCATTTGCTTCTCTCTGAGATCTTCTGGTTGTGAGCAATGAGAGCTGTAGAAGGCATTTTGCCTACCAGACACTGTCAATTCCCTCAAAAATCCGGTCTAACTAGAAGCCTGTTGTCGTCATCTATTTTCAGATTAAAAAAAAAAAAAAGCTTTCCTTCCAGTGGGTCAGTACAGGGAAGCCATTTAAAACACATACAAACAAAAATGAATTTTCATACTGACCGTAGTCATAAATTGTACAGAAGCACTCAGCTCCACTTTGACAAAGAGTTGCTATTTTAAAATGACCTTTTCTTATAGGGATTTTCAAAATATAAAATGTATAGTGGTCAGGAACATGATAATCTCTTTATAACCGGTGATCATATTTCTTAACAGGATTTTGCTTCTCAGTGCAGATGGTTTGACATAGTAACATTCAAAGCAGCCAGCATTTAGGAAATGCCAAGGCCAATATTTGAATGCAGATACAAGTTTTAACAAAGGAAAATGTAGTATTTAACAAAGGAAAATGTAGTATATCCTTGTAGCTGTTTGCCTGTGAATATTCCCCAGAGGATTTATATACTATTCTTCAATCCAATACAAGTCAGCAAACTCTAAAATTCTGTGAGGTACCAACTCATAAGGCACATACAATTTGTTTCCAACAAATGTTTTTGAGTGTCTACCATGTACCAGGTACTAGGCAATTGTGTTACTGTTTGAAACTCTGAACTTTCATCCTGATTGGGCCTAGGGATGAGGGCAAGGAAGGTGGGATTTTAAGGTTGGCTCCCCTTGGTTTTGTTAAATTGTTACTTAATGGCAACCTTTAAAACATTTATTGAACTCTCTCTTACGTTTTTAGTCATTTTTATAAGTCAAGGAGAGAAAGTTACTGTTCAAGCCAGCTCATTTATTAGAAAGTGAATGCCAGCACAGGCTTAACTTTTGGCTTTCCAACTGGAAGACAACATTTTATAATAATGTTATTTCACATCATGCCAGGTGATAATTTAGCTGTAGATTCCTTGTTATTGGTGACCATAGCTCACTCAAATCTATTCTTACCTCCTAACTCTGTAAAGGAGCCACAGAGAGAAAACAAATCCTTCTTCCTCTGGCACCTTTGCTGGAGGGAAGAATAAAGGAAATGGTAGATGGCTAGATTGGTCCCATCCTCCTAGTGCCTTGGGAGAAACGGAAGCAGGACTAGCTCAGATTAAAGCTTCAGAGACTCTAGGTCTTACAAGAAGTGATGAACTCTGTTATCTTTGCCTCTTAGCCCAAAACACAGACAACTTCAGTGGATCTGGAGACATACCAGTATATGAGGCTGAGAGGCCCTACTCCAATCTTACCCCATGTACTGAGTCACAATGCCTGGGCACACTGCATGTCAACTACATATTCCATTTTATAGTCACCTAACCCCTCTTCCCATGTCCTTTCCCCCTACAGCCTCCCTGGCCCATGCTTGGCAAGTGGGCTTGCCTCCAGGAATCAGACTGGGTGGATGCTGTGATGTCAGGACACCAGGCAGCAGTGTTTCTAACATGTTTTAGACCATGGTTGCCTTTTCCTTTCCCTAGAAAAGTACACAGAGTGCAAGTTGTCTCCCAGGCTATGAGGCACACGTCCAAATGCCCTATGTGGTGGGCCCGCCCAGGCCCAGGAGAGTGTGGAGGAGAACACAAGTGTGTCACATGGGTGTGTTCACTTGTCCTGCTCCCCTCTGTCTCATCCTTGACTACATTCTCTTGACAGGCCATATGGCCTGAGAGTGACCTAGAATATATTAAGAGTGTTAGGTTGTAGAACTCTTGCAGAGCAAGGGGGCAATGACAGAGTGGGATTTTAGACTTGTTAATTCATTTATTGTGGATTTATTGAGGATGTTTGGTATGATAGGCCCCATGATAGGTACTGGGGATATAACAGTAAATAAGGAGATGTGGTCTGGTGGGGAGATGGACAAGTAACTAGGCAATTATACAGTATGCATCAGAAAACCTGGATCCAAAGTCTCAAACTAATAGCTCTATTATGTTGGGAAAGTCATGTTGCTTACTGAACCCCAAGTTTCTGACTGCAAATTAAAGATTTTCTGAGGGTTAAATGACATATGTGCATATCAATGCTCTTGGTAGTTATGATTTTTTCTTACTCGTTAACATGAATTGACCTTGTCAGCACAAAATTATTCCTCCTACCCATGTAAGGATGTTGAGAGGAGACCAAGGGGGAAGACATTTGACTCAGTGCCTGTTATCTAGTTATCAAAAGTATATAAATTAAGTCATTGTAACAAGTGTTAGACAAAAAGTCAGTCATCTGCTTTGACAAGAGCACACTTTTATCCAGAGAAAATGTCTATATTTAAATTGTTTGCTGAAAAGTAGGAATACTGTCCTGTGCATTATATTTTATTGTAATCTTGTTTTTATTGCAATTAGAGAATACATAGAGTGAATCTATAATGAACAGATATTTTTAGACTTCTAAGCCACTGTTTTGGATGCTACTCTCTAATGAAACAATAATGAAATTAATTTTGGGATGTTATTGACATATGAGGCTTTAAAGAAGGAAATTGTATTACAATACAATTCAGCTATGTATCAGAAAATCCAAAATAACATGGGTTTAAACAGCAGAAAATTGACTTCTCTCACATAAATATACACAAGTGAGAATCAACATTGTAGACAGCTCCTCAATTATCATGTACTTGGGCTCCTTCTGTCATGTTGTTTCACCAACTGCAAGACATGACTTTTACCTTATGGTCTAAGATAACTGCGTTGTCTGGCCAGCAGCAAGAAGGAAGGTATGAAGGAGGGCAAGCCCCCTCTTTTTAAGGAGAATCCACAGAAACCAGAACCTAGTCACTAGGAAGATCCAGCTGTAAGAGACTCTGGGAAAGGAAGTCTTTACTCTGAGTAGCCATGTTCCCAGCTAAAATTTAGACTTCTATTACTAAATAAGAAGAGGAGAATGGATATTGGGGGACAACCAACAGTCTTAGCCATAGGATGTCTAGGCCTTGTTATTTGTTCTTTATATATGTTGTCTTATATGTGTTGACACCATAAGCACTGTCATTGTTCTGGATATCTCCTTTGCTGCTTTTATGGGTTTTAAGCATTATATGCATTGGCAGGATTCTGTTTTGGAGTCTCTGAGCATATTGTCCCTACTTGCCCCTTTCTTGCTCACTCTTAGTTGTGGCTGTTAGTATGGAACTTTCTGCTTAGAGTGGGGAGGTGTGAACAAGAAGGTGGGTCAGGTTTGGAAAGAAGTTTGGCTGGGGAAGATCTTCTTGTGGATTTTTGGGGAAGGTCACTTGTACCACATGGTAGCATTCCCTTTGTCAGGTACATCCTGAGTGTCAGATGGGCTGAGTGATTGGGTCTTCTACAGAAGCCCTTCCTTTTTTCCTTGTGAGATGGCATGAGAAATGAGACACGACAGTACATAATAGTGGAAAAGTCCTTGTATTAAAGCCCAGGATTTTTCCTTGCCCTATTTCCATGTAAAGCAGACTTGGGGGGAAACTGCAAAAGCCAGGAATTGCCTTTTTGCAGTCTCTGTAGCCAGAGGCTGCAGGGAATATGTATAGCTTAGGTTCCCCAGAGGAGCAGAGTCAAAACTACAAGCAGACCCCACACACAGCAGGGAGGGCCCTGCTCAGTTAGAGCCCAAGGACAATCTCCAAAGATAAGTGTGGAGAGACTTAATTACCACTTAAAGTTGTCCTGGCCTGACCTCTCTGCCTGGTGGGTTAACTATGCTTCTGAGCCTTGTCTTGGGTTAATACTTATAGGCTCTATTCTACCCTCCAAGCCTAGAAGAATATTTAGTAACATGATCTTCCAGGTATAGAGGAAGGGTGGTGGGAAGGGCCTATGGCTCCCCAGTCTCACTTGGTGTCACCCTTCAGGATGCTGCTTGGCTTGGGGCAAGTCTGAGTATGGAAATTACATGCAGGGCATTGATGCCAATGTGTGTGGAAAGAGATTCTTTCCCTGCAGAAACATCTGGAGTGACACTGAGGACAAACTTATACACATTTACATGAGCCCCAGGGGATTCCCATGCCTGAGAGAACTAGCTAGATAGTTCCTATTACACATATATTTCCTTAAAGGAGCTATTTTATATTCTACTCTATAGTTCAATTCTTTTGGCTCCCCACTCTGCTAAGAAGGAAAAGAACATACAGTCCGAACAATTTTTAAAACTCAGTTTTTTCCCTCTCCAAATAGTAAATGTGCACAATTTGTGCAGATTTACACACATCTGTAAGCTATGACTTGTTTATACCAGCCCTTACAATATTTTAAAAATAAAGTATAATGTTTTTCAGTCTGTATACATAGCATTTTCTTTTGTCAATCCCCCACATACAAATGTATTTACCACTTTTAGGGTGTAATGACATGTCTAAATAGTAATGTACACAATTGATATATAGGAAGGACATGTATGTTTTATAGCAAACATACCAAAGGATGTAAAATATTCGTACTGACTCTAAAATACACTTCCTAATAACCTGCAGAGTTAGAAAAGGCCACCTAAGTGGGTTTGACGCTATTCTACATTGTTGGGGTTAGAGGATTCAGGATCATGGAATGAAAAGTATTTTAGAGACAATGTAATCCAGTTCTCTCATTTTACCTATGAGGCCACAGAAGCTCAGGAGGAAAGTAATTTTCTCAAGCTAGCTGGCATTTCCACAGCACACACCTGGGACTCCTGATTTCAGGTGAGGGCTTTTTCTGTTGTGGCTCACAATTTCATCTAGGTTGAAGCTAGAATTTGGCTCCAGGAAAAGATGTCAACTTGATCCTAGCAGAGTATTATGCCATATCAACAGCCTCTGAGTACCAGAACTCCAGCCTCAGCTATCTTCCAGGGCCTAGCTTTTCAAAGTATGGTTGGAGACCAGCAGCATTGGCCTCACCTGGGGCTGGTTAGAAATGCAGCCAGACCTACCTAATGAGATCTGCATTTCAAGCAGATAGGTCCCTAGGTAATTTGCCTATGGATTAAATTTGGGAAGAACTGCTCCAGACCACTGTGCCTCTACTGCCAGATTATTTCCTTAAAAACCTTTTAAATCATTTTCTTCTGATGCATTAAAAACCTATAGTGGCTTCCCATTGCTTGTCTGTTCCTATCCAAATGTTTTGAAAGTCCAGTCTCAATCTATCTACTAAACCTGGGGAGTACTGTTTCCCTGGTCATATATTAGACTTGCTCTGGGGCTAGATCTAGGAATCTAGCTATTTAAAGACATCCTCAGGTGACTAGACCCTCATGGGTCCTTAAACTGGCTCTTTGAGAACAACTGATCCAAAATATTGCTTAAGAATAACTAAGAATAGGTAAATTTTAGAAAACAGCAAGCACTATTCCCAGCTACCTTGTTTTTCTCAGATGCCAAATCATAAAAGCTGATTATATTTTCTTTCTTATATTTTCCCCTTTCATTGGCTTCTCACGTGTTCCCAATTTGAAAAGATAAACTCTGCATGATTCCCAAATTCCTCTTCCAGTCACTCCTATTAATTATTTTTACTATCAGAAATAAATTACCCTGGAGGCCTATTTAGATCAATTGGAGATCCATGCATTGGGTTGATCTGGCTTCGATATCTGATGTCCAGGATTGATTTGGCTAATCTAGTTTGCTAAGTACAAGTCTTCACTTACCTCATCATTCCATTAAAGTCCCTACTTAAATGGTGCTTTGGTCAAAGGGAACAACATTCCTAGAGTAAGAGGGACCATTCATTAGTCAAGGCTAAATCAATTAATGAGCTCCATTTTTTTATTGTAAAAGAAAGTGTACTTAACCACAGTTCCCAGCTTTTAACCTGTGCTAACAGATCCAGGAAAGGAGATTGTTGTGTATATCGGAGAGTAATCTAGTTCAGCATGATTGTTTTTGTTATAACAGAGCTCCTTTCTTATAAGGCAATGATTTAGGGCAGGGCCAGTTAGCAAAGTTTTTTGTACATGTGAAAAAGGTTGTTACCAAAAGCCAATACCTCTCCTGGCTGTTCACTGTTACCTCATTACAAAAGTGATGTTATCTGCTGAGTATCTGGGTTTACCGCTGACCACAGTGGAGGCCTGGACATTATTTGTTCAAATGATGTTTTTCTTTTTTTCTTTTTTTAAGTTAAATATGTGCAAGATGGATCAGACTGGAGCAGGCAGGGTGGGAAAGGGGGTAGTTATTCCAATGAGTACAGTGTGTACTTTTTTAGCATTGTACTACTTCCATAAAGTAGATTTTATGAGCTGTATGCTTGCATTTTTGTTTTCTGACTTATTGTTCTCTATCCTACAATTGTTCTATTAATTTGATAGTATATGGTTTCAGCCAAACATTTGTTCCAAATTCTGCCAGATTAAGGGGAATTTTCCAGACAAAACCTTGCCCAGGGGCCCTCCTAAACAAGCAGAACTTCTTCAATTCATCGCCTGGCCACTGCACTATCTCCTTAAGGGTCTTCGGGAGCTGAAAGGGGTTGATAGTTGGACCTGAGCTCAGCTTATTTCAAGGATACCTCATCCCTCCATGGCAAGGCACATCCACAGGCAATTCTGGGACCAGCTCAGTGGCAGAAACATGGGTCAGACAGAAGCAGCGGGTTAGGAACTTGGTCTGAGTGTTGAGAAATGAAGTACAGAAGCTTGTAGGGTCCGCTCCATCTTTCCTGGGCTCAGCATTCTCCTTCAGGCACTGTGCAGGCCTATCTGCCCCAGGATGACATTGACATTCCACTCAAGTAGTCTGCTTTGTAATTCCCTGGGGATTTTCATGAGTATAGAGGTCACTGTCTCTGACAATTAAGCTTTAAAGTTAATTCCCAAGATAAATAGAGCAAATTGACACCACTTTGGTTGTAATTTTTCTTGCTTCAAATTCTAGAAGACAACAGTGAAGCAGCTGCCAGAGTGGGTTCCTGGAAATTCAAGAAACATAGGCATTTTATTTTTTACCTTTCTAAGTGAGGCAATTTAAGGCCGTCAGAAACAACAAAATCCACGTAAACGTCTTAATTCTACAATTTTGCTTGCATTTCTGAGAGGACAGAGAATCATTGTTTCCACTTTTCTAAAAGCTACATAAGTAGTGGTTTCTTTTAAAACTGGAATGATAGAGGGTTGTAATCTTTTTAATTCAGACCTTGCAGCAGAAAAGCTGGGTTTACTTGTGAATTGTATTATTCAGTAACACACTCTGCATGGAACAAGGAAAGTAAATAACTGAACACATACTTTATAATTACACGCGGGGGGAATTCAAAGCTGCAGTGCGGGCGATGGAGTTTGGGGGCCTGGGGCGGCAGCTGCAGTTCCTGGCTTCTCCCTCACATGCTGAGGGCATGAGAGAGAACAGGAACCTGGAGGTCCCAGCAGGCCCTCCCCACTTCCCCCGCCCTGGGTGGTGAGGGAATTGAGGTGAAGGATTTGTCACTCTAGGCCTCAGCTAGCAGGAACATAATTAGGATTTACAGAATAAAATGTGAGCTTAGGCAGGGACTCTAGAAATCTACTACACCATTTCCTAGATGGTGTTCAGGACACCTCAAGATTTTAATAATTTTGCTGAGGAAAAAAGTTTCCATTGTCAAGTAAGTTTGAGAAAGGTTGTATAATAGATTCCCTATTGAAGAATCAAAGCACAAGTTAGCACAACAAAGCCTCTCAGAAGTCCTACAGTAAAGAGATCTGTTTAATCCAGTCTTCCTCACCAATTTGATTTCCAAAGTTCCTTTCAGTTACAAAGTTCTGAAGATTCTTGCTGACCAAGTACCTTCTGCTTTTCAAGCAACTTCATTTGATGATAGAGAAAATTGTGATAATTAATTCAGATTTTAAAAATAGGATTATAACACACTTAAAAAATGGTATTTAATTATTCTCATTGTCGATACAGACCAAAAGGCTGGCACAATTTAATTGTACCAACCTGATCTTTTAATTGTAACACCATCACTCATCAGTTGTGTGACCCTTGGCATTCACTTGCCTCAATTTCTCCAGTTTTGACCTTTGAATGAAAAATCTTTTCCAGCTGTAACCCTTGTCCATGTGTGGGAATATTAACTGGAGATTCTTCTTCCAGTAGTCCATGTAGTTGTTAAACTCCTCCTCATTCATTTTCACCACAGAATCTGTCACTAGGTTTAGGAATTGCCTTCTGGTCCATAAAGCCAGTTTTGTAGGGAAATATATCCTAGGAAAGCATCTGTGCTTCCTCTTGAAAGAGTCATCTATTCATTATATTTATATTTTTTTTAATGGAAAAGTAATACTAGTATTGCAAATCTTTGAAAAGCCAAGAAGAATGGTGTTTGGTTAATGAGCACTTACTGCATGTCAGACGCTAGTTCTAAGAGCTTCACTTGTATTAACCCCAAGGCTAAGCCACACAAATGCCCACTGCTCTGCAGCTTGGGAACCTAGAAAGGACACTCTAAACTAGTCAAAGGTGGAACAAATATTAAATCTATCTACCTCTTCCTGGGGACTAACTAACCAATCTCCCAATCCCCCAGCCTTTTAAAGGAGGCGTGTAGGTATATTTCAAAGCACAAGCTTTGCAATTATCTTGCTTTTCACAGTTTCACAGGTGTGGCCTTTTTGTGTTCAACCAGCATTCTACAAGTTATTTGCAGTGTGCTATAAACCCAGGCATTGATAAGGCAGATCAAACATTTTCTTCTGGTGAGGTGATAGCCCTGTATTGCTTTAACTTTAGATTTCTCTCCAGGGGCCAGTGGACTGTGTCTATGGAGGGGACAGTTTGTTTACAGACCATCAACTGAAGCAGGACACAATGGTAATGTAAAGACAACTGGAGCTGTGGAATGCCACAATAAGTGTACACATGTCATAAGATGCCAACCTGTTTTTTAACACATCCTGACTTATTTCTTTGGTTCTCATCATCCCCAGTCCCCTCAGTGCATATTGAGTTACCCTACAGACACACCTGTTAGCCAGGACTCTTGTTTGTAAGTGACAAAAACTCAACCTAACTAGTTTAAGAAATAAAGAGAGTTTACTGGTCCATGTAACTGAAAAGTCCATGGGTTGAATAGCTTCAGGAACAGCTAGATCCAGGAACTCAAACCATATCATGAGTGTCTCTTTTTCTCCCCTTTTCATAACATATGGCCTCATTCTCCTCAACTGCAGACACCTCCCACTCTGTGGCCTGAGAAAATGGCCACTTACATCTCCAGTTGATATTATCCTTATACAATCCCAGAGCAGGTAAGTGTGTCTTTCCTTGCATGTTAATAGCAGAGGCTCTGGGACAAGGCTGCCTAGTTATGCAGTCTGTCACTACCATCTAGTTGTGTGGTCTTAGACAAGTTACTCCATCTTTGTTTAAAGTTCCACCATCTGTAAAGGGGAGATGATAATAGCATTACCTTATCAAATTATATGGAGACTAAATGAGATAATGCATCCAAAGCATTTACAGCAGTTCCCAGCACATTGTAAGCACTCAATAAATGCCAGTAGTAGGAGAAGACTTCAATAGAAGAGTTGGCTTAGCTCGTGCCATATGCTCTGGATAAATCACTGTGGGAGGGGAACAAAGTAATCTAATTGGCCAGATCTGAGTCATATTCCCACCCTGTTGCATTGGGAGGACAATACCCAAACCACACCGAATCACAGAGAAGTTAATCCCAAAGGAAGGACTGTTGGGCAGACAACACAGCAGGGCCAATACCTAGTTCAATCCTGACCACGACAGCAGAGAGACAGGTAGCCTCAGCCCTGCCTTCAGTGTGATCTGGAATAAGGCTGGATTGCTAGCATGATTTCACATTCGGAGGTTAAGCCATGGGCCTAATGTAGCCCTAAAGTGGGAGCATCGTCGCCCTCGTTCTTTTAGGACCGGGCTCATCTAGGTGTCTTGATTCCAGCTTGATACCTGTGTGGTTATCCAGCCTAGAACTCCTGGCTCTGCATATAGCCAGGACACACTATAAACTTCATTTTGCTTGGCTGTGGCCCTTACACAGCCTGCTCTGGTTTCTGGTCCCATGACCCCTGCAGTTCTGACTGACACTCACACTACCACCCACCACTGCTGACCGGAACCTCTCAGCACCTTGCCTTGCCTACTGGTGTAGACCAGCTGGTACTACACCACACCTAAGCTTGCTGTGTCCTGACATACCATGCCTTGGATATCCTGGGGCCTGTCTCCTCATGGTTTCATCTCTGCCTAGCACTAACTTCCTCCTTTCTTGACCCAAATCTCAACATGTATTGGGCCCATTTTAACAAGATCAGGCTATGCCTTATTTCTTAATGGCGTTACTTTTACAACTTTATTTGCGTGCTGTGTTTTCTCTGCTGGTCATTCTTTAAGGGCTTTGGTTCTTATTCAAAAGCCTCTTCCCATTTTCCCATCCATATTAGTGGGTTATGTGTGTTTGTATATGTGTAGGGGTGTGTGTGTGTGTGTGTATATATATATTTACTTTCTCTTGGAGAGAGTATTATTTTCAATGTCTTAGCCCAGGGCACTAATACAGGAACATCATGAGGTGAAATAAATGAGTCTCTAAAAAGGGCATCTTGGGTAGGGTAGAAAGTTCCAGATTCCATATATGTGCATTAATAAGCAACAAGTTCTGAAGCTAGCTAATAAATTACATTTCCAGGTCAGTGAGTAGGTTTTACTTTTACAACGAATGATTCCCCAAATACAAGAACTTCTAAAGAGCAGATAAAAGCAGCTGCAAATGTGATCTAGGAATAAATATGAAGAAAGGAAACCCGAGCAGGCTGCAGAGTTCCAGCTGCTCTCCCCTCAGCGCTTATCAGCATTCTAATGGTCAGGCACATTTTGAAGTTAGAAGGCACATTTCCAACAGCTCTTGTCCTTATATGTGGTTCTTGAAATATTGCAGACGTTCTGGTTCCTATCAAAATAGTAGTCACTGTCACCAAAATTATTCACTTCCTTCTCATCCTCTGCTCTCCCTCTGGCCCCTCTTTGGCATCTGTGTCTTCCACCCTGATGCTCAAGATGACAAATCTTGATTATGGGGAGCCTCTGACACCACATACTTTAATATGAGCTGAGCGGAGCCAAAATTAGCTTGTGATTTATGTGATCATTCTACTCACTGGGGCAAGCAAGTCTCTCTTAATCCCATACCTTTAATCCTTGCCTCCTCCAAACCACATTTCCATCTTATTGTTGCAGCTGCAGCGAGTTCCTTTAAACTGCAGTTTTTCAGGGATAGTAATTCCATCTTCCTGCACTGATTCAAAGATTAAACAGAGTGCTTTAGAGATTGTATTCTCAGCAAGCAGCAAGAGCAATCAAAAAGTGGTGTTGGGGCCAACAATAATACAAATTTCAGATGGAAAGAGGGGCTGAAAAAAATCTTTAAAATTAGAGGCATTTGAGTGAGTTTTTTTCTTGACATTGAAGGCTATGGGGCTGCCTTCTATACCCTAAATTGCTGTTGATTTTGTATCATCAATACTTCAAAACCTGGGTCCCTCAGATAAATGAGTGAGTGAGGCATACAGTACAGAAAACAGTTTCTCTCAAGTTTTCCTGCCAGTCTGCTCCATGGTCTTGGGAGAGTTAATGAACATTTTGCAGAATATTCATGTATCTCTCTTTAGATTTTCAATGACTGTCTTTTCCTGCCTTGTGGTGCTCGAGTCTGGATGCCTTATTTTGTAGTACTAAACTGAGAGGTAAACATCCACTATCAGTAAACTAGGGGGAAAAAAAGATTATTGAGCCAAAAGAAGGATCAAAAATTTCTTATGGATTGTCAGGGGAGCTATGTCAGCCTAGTAATAGATAGAAGTGGCAATTAGAGTCTGATGAATGACTCTGGGAGCAGATGGGCTCCAGAGCACCCACTCTGTTTGGTCAATATGACCTTCTTGTTGCTACCCTGAAGAAGGTTTGGACTTTGACAACATCATTCTCATCACAGGATAACATTTCAGAGGCAATCTAGCTTTGAATAATTGGTGTGAGTAGTTTCCTTTGTCCCTCACCATTTCAAAATCAGAGGATGTTGTCCTTTTCTTTCTGATTGGTACTGTACTGTGTCACACACCAGCAACAATCCTGAGGTATTTTATGGGCACAGTGCCCAGACTCCACTCCCCTATAGAAAGAGAAAGGTGGGTTCACCCTCCATTCCTCTGAAACCTTCACAGCTTTCTGCAGACCTAGCTTCTAATACTGACTTTTCCTCTTTTTAGTTGTTTGACCTTGAGCCAGTAAACTAAACTGTTCTTCAGCTTTGTTCCTCACTTCTGGCTTTTTACAAGAACTGTTGCCATCCCCAAATATAAACCCACCTCCATATCCAAAATTCAGTCTGTAGTGATTAATTCCTTGGTCTATGCCCTTTCTTACAGTCTTTTTTTTTTTTTTAAATAGTGGCTTCATGAGCCATCTGGGCCTTTGAAAGAAGGAAAGTATGCATAAAGAAGAAGCAAAGATCCCCAGAAATAAACTGTACTGACTTCACAACTCTACTCGGGGCTGTCTGCTTATACAACCTTGTCATTTCTTTTTCCTGTGTACATAAAGCCTTTATAAAACCAGGTGGGGTAAGCAGAAACTCAATTTAGCAGAGAAACAGAAGCAGATAATGTTTGTTGATTGACAAGAGAGGCAATCAGCCTTTGTTCACAAACTTATTAAATAGACAAGGGTTCTCCCTGCTGTCCAAACTGCAATCTGAAGAAACAAGAGGGTGGAGGCCTGCCAAGTGGGGAGAACGATCTCCACAAAGTTTTCATGGGCAAAATGGGATCCCTATCTTCATGCTTTTCTGCTTTCTTGACATGGACTCCTTGAGCTTTCAAACCTCAATGATCCCCTTAAGAAGGCCTGACAACTCTCTCAGGGTACCATGGATGGTTTTAGTGCTAGGATTTTTCTTTTTTCTTGTATCATGAGTCTAAACAACTTCCACAGGAAAAAAAATTAAAAGAGTTGGCTGGCTCAACATAAAACCATTGACATGCTTCCAAATTCTCTCCCTTCACTGTCTCTCTCTCTCTGTATATATGTATACACACACAGACACACGTCTTTGCAAAGCTGTGATCTGTGTGTACACACAGTTTTATGTTTTGCTTTTTTCACTTTTTCTTCATGTACACATTTTCATGACTTGGCCAGTACCCCAGACTTCAAAATTTTTAATGGCTATAGAGTAGTCCATCTTTTTCCTAGATCTCCGGCTGCATGACCATTCACCCTCCTACTCTGGGCCTGTAGGTTATTCCAGCCTAGGGAGACTCCATCTACCTGTGCTTAAGGTAATGCTCCTGGAGTTTCTCAGGCCATTTTTATAAGTAGTGCTAGGTTTTAGATTTGTTTGTTTGTTTGTTTTTATGATTTCTTCTGTCACAGTTCTCATTTTAAACATAAAATGAGATGAGGATGTTATTTCTGGATCTGGTTGCTTTTTAAAAAAATATCATGTTCATCTCCTCCAGCTATCAGTGCATTTGTCCTGAAATGCAATCAAGGCCCACTCTAAAAAGCAAACAATACAAGTGTTGCCACCTGTTGATGGAAAATGTATTACTCTTGTTTCACTTGGGCCCTGATGAAGACCAGCATGAAAAGCAAAGAGAAATTTGTTATATCCCACAAACTCAATCCCCAGACTTATTAACATAATATTTGCATTATTACTATTCTTTTTGTTATTTCAGACTTTCTTATAACATGGGTCATTGACTATAAGCTAGTATAAATTTTGCTTCATTACAATTTGCATTAGATATATTTAAAACCTTTCCACTTGATCAAGGCCCCACATTTTTTTTAATTTAAAAGTTACAAACATCAAACATTTTGAAAACCCATGGACAATACATATTCTAGTGCTCTAAATGAAATGATGTCAGCAAACAGCCAGAGTTTGACAATCCTCAGTGGAACAATTTTAGCTAATTTCAAAGAAGAAAAATAGTTTCCATATTTCATAGAAAGGGTTCTGCTAATAAGCATAGTAGAGGAACAGTTACTTTTTTTCAGGCTTCAAGAATGAGTATGTGTACATTAAGAAAATAAGCAAACAGTGTGCACTTTGATAAACCATAATTTATATAAATCAAAGAGCAAGAGCAAAGAATCACAATAGTTTGTAACCAATGCCTTATAAATACTAGGTCTAAAATATTCAACTAAATAATAAATTCTAAGAACAGCCCTCACTCAGCAACTAGCAGTGCCTTGTATATAATAGAAGCTCAATAAAGAAACTTCTGAATCCCTTGTTATTTGTTTCCTGATTTTTTTGTTCATTCATTTAATAATATTTGAGCTCTAACTATGTACCAGGTTCTAGACTAGGTGCTTGGTAATAACATATTGAATAAAACATTCTCTGTCCTGTGTATCTAATGTGGATGTAAGAAAAGTACTAGTTATGAAGTATCTGAATGCAGGTGATAGAAAACACAATGAGACAAATTGTGACTCAAACATTACAGATGTTTATATTATCTCACTTAACAAGAAGGCTAGAGGTAGCTGGTTCCAGGGACGATTTAGTGACTCAGTGAAGCCTAAGGACCCAGGTTATTTTTATATTTCTGCTTGGAAATCCTTAGATGTTGCATTTTCCTCCTCATGCTCATCACTGTTGGTTGTGCGATGACTATCACAGTGTCTGGCTTTACAGTCCATATTCACAGCAATAAGAAGGAGGAAAGGGCAACACCAGAAAGTTCTCTTCTTTTGTCTAAATTTTTTTAAAATCAGGAAGCAAAATATCTTTCCCAGAAATACTGCAGCAGACTCCCTCTTATGCCTTATTGGCCAGAACTGGCTACCCCTAGGCAGCAAGAGAGCTTTCCAACCCCAGTAGTAGGAGGGAAAAAGGAAGAAAGGAGTTGGAAATGGCTCTGGGTACCACAGAGTCTGCCACAAGGAACCTAGTGCACTATGAAATGCCTCCAGGCCCTCATAGGCTGTAGCAACTTGAAGATTAAAAATTCAACATATTCATTCATTCAATAAGATTTATTTGAGGGCTTTCTCTGGGCCAGACCCTGAAGATAGAGCAGTGAATAAGAAACACACAACTCTTGTCCTTGAAGAACTTAAAGTCCAGAAGGGAAAATAGACAGTAAACAAATAATTACATTAAAATATGATAAGCTTATCAACCCCATTAGTATTTAACCCCAAGTCCAGTTGCACCAGGCTGCTCTGCAGCTTAGAAACCCAGAAAGGACCTTATGAACTAGATGTAGGCACTCTTTTAACTTGATACACCCACCAATGCACTCAACCAAGCAAAAAACCAACTGACCTATTTCAAGGGCATATTTCAAACACAGGTATTACAATTAGGCTTTTTTGCAGTTTCACAGGTATGCCCGTGGTAGGTGATTTTTGTGTTCATCTGCCAGCTCCCAGCTATTTGCATGGTGTTAGGAACTTAGACACTGACAAGGGAGATCAAACAGTTTCTTAGGGTGAGGTTGTAACCTTCTGATGTTCTAACTTCAGCCACTTGCCCTGCCTCTCCAGGGGCTGGAGGATGTGGCCAGGTAGTAAGCATGGCTGCAGGCCAGCACAGGAGCCTGGGGAGCTTGCTCAGTGTACATGGGTAACGTTTGGACAAACTGGAGCTTCTGGAAAATTCAGAAAGCAAAGCCCCAGCACTGAGAAAAACCTACAATGGACTCTGCCAGACCCAAACAACGGCTGGGCCACTTGTGGCAACATAAAAGGCCAACATCCCGGCCATGAGTAATGTGCTCTTGGCAGCTGTTAAAAGGGGCCTAAAACCCCACTGGCTCCCAGACCCAGCCGGACGGGCCAGGTGCAGGCTGACAGGAGAGCTGTGTTGATTCTAAAGGCCAGAGATGTTATTTTGAGGTTTGACTGTTTATGTCTCATTACTGCTAATTTCCATGAATTTGCAGGCCTCCTTCTGTCAACCCAATCCCCTGGTGGAGAAATCTAGCTACACATGAAGGCTGTTCACTAAACTACCCTCACCCCCAATTTTTTGTTTGATGAGAATCACTTCTGGGAATACAACAATCTTCACGCAGAAGTTTCTTAAGCAATTTTAGTTTGGGTTTGTGGGTCTCTCTGCTCTGAACTCTCTCACTTGGTATGAGCCAGGCTGGCATGGGACATATTTAAACAAAGTTTTTACCTTTTAATTCCTCTCCCCTTAGAATGCTTGTAACTATTAAGACAGTGGTCTACACAAACACATAAAAGTATTAGCTTTCTTTTAGACAGAAAACTAAATGGAAAAAGATCCAATTCATAACAAAAAAGAATATGTAACATGTAGGATTAAATTTGACAAGAAATGTGCAGGAGACAAAGGGTTCTTCTCTCCTGGCATATTAGTCTATTCCCCATGCAGCCCTTTGTGTGGGCCCTCATCCTACATAGCTACTTCCTGGTCCCTAATCCTACCTTCCTCTGCTCCTACCAAAGATTTTTATTAGCTTTTTATGATGGAAAATTCTAAACGTATACAAAGTAAGTCAAATAGTATAATGAACTCTCATGTACCTGTCACGTTCTGCCATTTCTATATTATCTATACCTCCACTCTCCCTCCTTTTCCATTATTATTTTCTTACAGTTTTTTAAGGTAAAATTTACGTACATTGAAATGCCAGCTTTTAGCTGCATAAGTTTGACAAATGGATATATCATCCATGTATCTTACACCCCATCACAATATGGAATTCTCCTGTCCCCTAAAAGTTCCCTCATGTACCTTCCCAGTCAATCCCTCCAGGCAATCATTGTTCTGATTTTTTTTTTAATGTCAGTTTTTTTTGGGGCCTGTTTTAGTTCTGATCTGTGTCCTATATCTGAACTCTACTCTCAGTTTCCTAACACAAAAGCTGGCTTATCTGCTGAGACAATACACCTTCATCTACTAGTAGGTGCTAATGGATAGATAGGTTACCCCTCTCAAGTCAAATCTTGGCATTTCACAGAGATCTTTGGAGATAATGGACATTAGAATCAAAGGGTCCCTCTTCCAAGGTGAGGTCTTGTGGCAGCCTAGGGTAAGGGAGACATTTGAGGGCCCTCTCAACTCTTATCCCCTGGAGCCTGTTGTATATGGTACCAGCCAGGGGAGAATGTAGGTTTTGTACACTGATACCCAGACAGGTCTTGCTTGAGAAATCTTGGCTTATGAATACTCTCTACTTCCTTGCCTCATTACCAGGGCTTAGTCTCACTGTTTTGGGCCCATCTGCCTGAGCCAGCTCCCCTAACCCTTTCTTCTGCTTGGCCGTGACACTGCTACTGCCTCTTGCTCTGAGGCCAGGCCTGACATGGCTGACAGAGGCACCAGGCCTCCTCCTCGTGTTCTGATTGTTAACCTCTCTGGTGAAGCATGGGTTTGAACATTAGAAACTGCTGCCTTAAACAAGGATCTAGATTTTATTTTCTACAGTTAAAATATTAAGTTGTCTTCTCTGAGGTAGGACAGCTACTGTAGCTCCAGGTCTCTGCAGAGAGGAAGGTTTATTTGTTGAGCATCTATTATGTGCCAGGCTCTTAATCAGTCTCTAGAATAAGTTAGTTGCAAAATGTACCCCAAATAGCTGGCTTCTGTAAGTCACTCATCAGGGCTTTAACCCTTCAGATAAACTAGGCCTTGGCTTCAACTGCGGGAGACTTGATAACATCATTATCATTATATCTATAATATGTTGGGCACCCACTATGGAGCAGGCACTTTATATATACGTTATCTCTTCTAGTGCTTTTGAAGGCAGCCATTTTAGTCTTCAGAGAAAAAGGGGGAGGAAACAAACATTTACTGTATATCAGTTTACTACCGATATCCCAGCTTATGAAGTAGGCACTATTGTTATCCCCTCTTAAAGATTAAATGAGTTAATACATGTAAGGTCTTTAGAACAGTGCCTGGCCCATAGCAAGCACTACATAAACATTTACTTTTATTATTATTAGGTAATTTACTTGCTCAAGGTTGCATAGCTACTAAGGAGCAGAGAATGGGCCTTGAGCTGGTGGTCTTTCCCCTGCCACACTCCCCTAGGAATGCTTTCTGAGTCCCCATACCCAGAAGACATGGCACTAACCTTGGGCTTAGTTGCTGGTGTTTGGCAGGGGGTTGGTGGGGTCTGGAATCTACAATGGGATAGGAGAGGTTTCTGCCAATACGAATGATGTCTTAGTCCATTTGGGCTGTTATAACAGAATGCCATCAACTGGGTAGCTTATAAACAACAGAAATTAATTTTCCAATAGTTCTGGAGGCTGGAATGTTCAAGATTAAGGGGCCAGCAGATTCAGTGTCTGATCAGGGCCCCCCTTCCTGGTTCTCGCAGTAGCCTCGCGTTGCAGAAGGGTTGAAGGATCTCTCTGGGGTCTCTTTTAAAAGTGCACTAATCTCATTCATAAGGGCTCTACCCTCATAACCTAATCACCTCCCAAAGGTCCTGTCTCCAAATACCAGTACACTGGGATTAGGATTTCAAGATATGAATTTGGGGGCACACAAACATTTAATCTGTAACAGGTGAGAAGCCCCCCTCTGGAGTCTACTCCCTGGAATGCAATCTGCATTGCTGTCCTCTTTAAAATGGCTATGCTGGTACATCTGCCAGTTGCTTAGAGGCCTGGTCAGTTAGATGGCTGTTAGATCACAGATTTATCCAAGGTATTATGTCTGTAGGAAATCAATGAATCTAAATATTTATTAAGTGCCTATTGTGTGTTGAGGCAATTAAACAGGAGCATGCACATTTCAGCAGATCTCTGGAATAATCCTTTCTATGACCTAGATGCCCTGGCCTTCATCTATTTTCTGACTTTGTCTTCTGTCCTCTCCCCTTTGCTCACTGTGCTCCAGCCACATTGGCCATCTTCCTAGTCCACTGACACATCAAACCCATGCCCATCTCAGGACCTGCATGGAGAAGTACAGATGCTCTTCTCAGCCCAGAATGGTCCTTCCCCAGATCTGTTCATGGCTGGCTCCTTCCCATGCTCAGGTCTCAGCTCCCAAACCCCCATCCTCAGAGAGGCCTACCTAACTCCCATCTCCACTCTGTTTTTTTGTTTGTTTGTTTTTAATTACATTGCTCTGTTTACTTCCTACATAGTACTAATCCCAAACTAAAATTATCTTATAGTTACTTAGGAAGCTACACAAGGGGCAGAGATCTTTATCTGGTCATTTAATGCTATTTTCCCAGAGTCTAGAACAGTGATATGAATATTTGTTGAATGCATGATGGCTAATAAAAAATAATAATATTTGGATAATCCTTTGCTGCCACTCATGGTCATGTGGTCCCCCCAATAACCAGGGGAGGCAGGCAGGACAATTATACATATATTGCAGAAAGAGAAACTGAGTTTCAGTTGTGAAAACTGACTCTAGACATGGTGCTTCTCCCCTATTTTCCTTTTTAAGTTTTTTTGCATCCTTCACTGCATGTCCAGCACTATACCAGAAGCTGGGAGTTTTAAGACTTCCTTTATTTTGAGGAAGCTTGCCCTCTTGAGCTTTTGCAGGCTTATGCCACAGCAGGAAAAAAAAGTGCATTTGAAGTAGTGAATAAAGGCTCCTTGCAGAGCCTCCAGCAGAAGGTGGTGAATCTGCTGCTGCTTTGTAGGTCTTTGAAACAGGAGGAATTTTCTTTTACCTTTCATGATTTCTGGAAAAGCTATTCTAAAGTAGAAGGATGGATAAAATGACCCTTTATCCTTGATATCTGTCACTAGGGAAGGAAGTACGAGATTGCCGTGTTGGCATGGACCTGCTCCTTGGATAAGAACTGGCTGTGAGAGGCGGGGCTGCGGTAGGGTGGGGTGGATGTTTTCTTTCAGAGTGGTGGGTGCCCTGTGTGAGGGAATGATGAATATGTCCTACCTGAGAACAATTTTTATAGGACTCAGTTTTTAAAATGATACACACACACAATCAGTGTTGATTACTTGCATTTCAAAAGGATTCCTCAAATGATAAAATAATTATTTTCATATCTAAATAACTTTTGAGTATATCAGGTACTACTGTCAGACACATTTACATACAGTTTCTTATTCAATCCTTACACCCACCCTTTCCTTTTTTTTTGAGACAGAGTCTCTGTCGCCCCAGCTAGAGTGCAGTGGTGTCATCATAGCTTACTTCAACCTCAAACTCCTGGGCTCAAGTGCCCCTCCTGCTTCAGCCTCCTGAGTAGCTGGGACTACAGGCATGCGCCACCAGGCTTGGCTAATTTTTCTATTTTTTGTAGAGATGGGGGTCTCAATGTTGCTCAGGCTTGTCTCGAACTCCTAAGCGCAAGCAATCCTCCCGCCTCAGGTTCCCAGAGTGCTAGGATGATGGGCGTGAGCCACTGAGCCCAGGCCACACTTTCCTTTGAGGTGGATGTTTTATCCACACTTTTCAGAGGGGAAACTAAAGCTCAGAGAGAGGTTAAAGGACCTTGCTCAAAGTTGCACAGTAAGTGGCAGAAATAAATTTGAACCTAAATCCAGTGTTCTTTTTAAAATGTAGTCCTAAATAGGGAATTGTCCTACAACACATAAAATACAATTCTGTTTAATGAAAGATTTATTTGTCTTCATTTTTTCAGGAATTTTTCCTTCAATCAACCACTTGTGTCATATCCGTCTTTCAGGCACATATTCAGCGTATCAGTACGTTTTGCTCTTACATGCCCCCAAGCATATGGTGTTGGCTCCACCATCCTGTTTTGAGGACCTATGTTTAAAAATCCATTCTGCTTAAAGAGAGATGAGGACAATTTGAAAGGATGAAAAACAACCTGGTACAATTAACATGTCAATAGCGGCAACATGAAACCCAAAGTTGAGCAATTTGGGCCTGTGTGAACAAACAATTGAAATAATTTCAAGCCCCTTATTTTATGAGTGGAGAGAGAGTGTGTGTGTGTGTGTGTGTGTGTGTGTGTGCATGTATGTGTAGGCGCATGCTTGCACACAAGCCTAATTTACAGAGTTTTTTAAAAAATTGGCTTTAAAGGAGTAATCAATCACGGAAATAATTTTCACCTTAATTTATTGGATTACCATAAGAATGTTTGGATAGAGAGAAAACTGAAGAATCATAGAATTTCGAGGCAGCTCCAGCCTGATAAATCCAGCCTCCGTACTTTTGGGATAAGGAAATAGAGGCTGAAAGAAGCTCCCGGGCTCAAGGTCTCTTGGTAAAGAGAGACCCCAGCTATGTCAGCCTGCGGCTGTCAGGGCAATTGCTTTGGAGAGCTCTGTTCCTACTCCTGGACTTCTGTTTGCTCCTAAGCAGAGATTCATTTGTGCCTGATGTGGAAGATTCTTTTCCTCAGGTTCAGTCACATTGCAGTGTGGAAAGGGATTTAGTTTAATGCCTGAGTGGGCAAATGTGGTGCAAGAGGTTTATACACTGAAATACCTATGTGAAAACATCCTTACCTGGCATCTCCTTGGCGGCAGTCAGGCGCATATGGACACCTTGTCCCAAGGAGGCTGGATGAAGGCCAAGAGTCTTGCACAGCAAGTGTGGGTGTTGAATCAACATTTCTGGTTATGACTCTCCAGGGACTCTTCTTTGAAGATTATGAAACTCCAGCTAAGAGGATGGGCTTTCCTTACCAGTTTGACACAGTGCATTAACATTTTAAAAACAATCAACAGCTTCTCTACTCTCTTTTAGAGAAGTTTTTGTTTCTCTGTTTCTGGCTAAGTAGTGTTTAGGGAAGGGAGAGAGAATTCTATTAGACGTGACAATGTTTTTCTACTTTTTAAATTTAATTTGCAAGACATTTTTAATTTGCGGAATATGAAAGAAACATAAATCAAGTGAATATATTATTGCACATTTTAAAAAGAAAGCTCTTATTTGTTTTTCAAAATACAAGAATTGTCTAATGATTATTTTTTGGTATTTACTTGACACCAACATTTTTTTAAAAGTCAATTTAGTTTCAAAAATAGTCAAAACTATTTCTTGGGATCACATAGCCCTGGCTGTCTGACTGAATTTTTTACCATTTATTATTGTTTCAGGTGGGTTGGGATTCTTCTGCTTCCCTGGTCTCATTGTTTGCATAGAAGATTTTCCTTAAAGTAACATTCCTAGTCTCTCTCTACCCCTGTACCTCTGATTTGTGTTTGGACATAAGAACTGGAGTCTTTTGGACTCCACTTCCCTGTTAGCTCAGCTGCCTGCAGAGAACATGTTCTCTGGTTTGTTCTCCATGTGGTTTTGTTAGTGGGACATGTTTTATCCCAGTGAAGAAAGCCTTTAGTTTTTCAGCTCTTCCTGTGACTAGGCAGATAAGTTTAATTTGGGGGCAAAATGTTAGTCACAGATCTAAAGCCACATTCTCCAATCCAGCCTTACCAGTAATCAAGGTAAAGTTTTCATCTTCAACTTTCTGACTTGTGTCTGTCTCTCAGTTGATCTTAAACTCAGCAGGGGAAAGCAGAGTTTAGCTCTCTAAAACCTCAACACATATGATGTTATATAGGCACATTCTTAGTTAATGGTTTTCTTTTCTTTTTTCTTTTTACATATGAAATACTGTCTTGCTTTTTAATGTCTCAAAGATAAAAGCTGCCCCTCCTCCAGCGTCCTCCCCCACGCAAAACGACGTTGGTGCCAAGGTGAAGAGGAGGCCCCAGGCTGTGGAGGGCTCCTGGCCACCAGGGGCTGCTGCAGTGGCGCCAGGGCCCAGGATGGGTGAGACACAACAGAGGTCCTGGCAGCACCGCTCAGTTCCCTGGCATCTCCCCCCACAGGTTGCGCTTGCTTACTCAGGGAGAGCCACCGTTTTCCTGACAATGTGGCATCATCTTTTGCTTTCCTCTGCTCTTTCTTCCTGGCAGCTTCCTCCCACTGTTTCCACATGATCACCAGCCTGGCAAGGTCAGCCTTGGCTTGCTCCGTCTTCACAGCTAAAAGCATTTTCACGTAACACTCTTTTGCTTTCTGCTTGTCCATTTCATTTCATTCTCTTCTTGAAAGCCCCTTTGGCCTGTCCAGATCCAGTTGTGTGACCTTTGTGGTCATCTGTGCCACCCAGTTGGGGTTCTCATGTCGATGAGCCCTTCCAGTCTTTGTGCTTTTGCTAGTAGTCATCTTCCTCATCCTCACTCTCATCTGAGTCCAGAGATTCCTTCTCTTTTTTAGGGTCACCTGCAGCCCCAGCTCCACCTTCTTCTCCTTGTTCCTCTTCTTCCCTGGCCTTCTGCTTTTCAGCCTGAGCTGTGCGTTTATCTCCTCGGGGCTGGTGTACTGCCTCGAGGCCTTTGCGGCTCCCTTTCTCCCTTCTTTAGGCATTGCAGGGCTGGTAGGCTGCAGTGGCCTAATTCTTAGTTAATGTTTGTCTATAGCCCATCATTTTGGACTGGGAGTAATCTTTTTTTGGTTAGTATCTCAAGGATGGAAAGCACTGCTATAAACTGTAACAAATCTGAATCATTTAGGATTAAACTCTGTTCTTTTTAAAAATTTTATTAGTTTTCATTTAAAAATACATACCCATAAGTACAATTTGAAAACTAGAAAAAAAATAGGATAAATACTCTCATAAGATCACTACTCAAAATATCACTGTTTTGGTATATTTCCTTTAAGAGCATTTTCTATGAGTAAAACACATCCTTGTAATTTTGGAGGGGAGAGGGGCGCTGCAGATGTATTACTGATCACTTTAAGAGCAGAATCTTGACTTCACAATTAATTGTGGTCCACCTAATTTATCTATACCTAGAGAGCTTTTTAAACTTAGAACTTCAGAAAGATCATAAGGCAATTTGTTAATGACCAAACCCATTCTTTGTAAAGAGAACTAGGTTTACTTACAAAATCATATGCAATAAACCACAAAAAATGAACATAAAATTTGACTCCAGTCTCTAGATCTTCCTCACAAAGAACTAGTGATAACCTTTCCTTCTGTCAAGAATGATTGCCTAAACTTAAATGGAAATATGAGCTTTTTCAGTTAAACATACTCCTAAAATTCTGGGATTTGACTACTAAAAGTAGACACTTAAATTAAATAAAAGGTATTTATTGGGAAAAAAAGTTCATCTTCATTCTTAAGAGTTCATATATTCCAGTTTTCCATCACCTGCCCCTAAAAACCCAATTGTTTTAAAGTTTTCATTAGGATAATTTGAGATTATATAATAATCAAGGTTGCCTCATATTCAGGCATATATAATATAAGCAATTATGCATTTCATTCAATGCATTCAATGTCATACCCTACCTATTCCCCCATGTTGTCATGAAGTTGTGGTAAACATAATTTTAATCACTGCATAATACAGTAACTATACTAGAGTTTATTTTTTTTAAATATTAGAACATATTTATTGGAACAGAAATATATACATAAGACCCAAAAGACAACTGTGACAATACTGAATATTTGAAGCATAATTTTTCTTAATTCATCTACTTGATTTATATTCATGACTTATGAAATGTTCCATATTTTTATGCTATAACTTTGTCCCATGTGTTGAACCAAGCAGAAAAGTTTTTAGCTTTGAGCTAAAAACTCAAAGTGATTTTCTCTAAATATTTTTGTGGCTAAAAGTGTATTTGCTGTGCTCAGGATAAACTGGAGCTCTGGTAGTGCCCAGATTTATCAGAGGACAGATACTCAGGAAGTCTTGATCATTGTTACTTGAACCTGCAGGAGCAAAAAATGGGCACAGTGGCTCTGCAGCAGAAACTTTAGTGCATGTAAAGATATAGGATCCATTGCTAAGGTTATACAAGGAAATGATTCCAATATCCATATCCAGGAAAATGCCTACTTGGCGTAACCAGGGCATCACCCAAAGGGTAGTTAAAGGAATAGTGTAGGCTGAGAGGAGCTCTTCATTTCTCAAACCCACTGTCCAGAAGCCAAGTTCTGAAGACAGTAGAATTTACTCTTGTAGATTAACAGATTCTTTGCAAACACCCAGGTCCCATTCTTTGCTTGTCCCCACATCCACCTCCCAGTAATGGCATCCAGAGGTGAACCGAGGGGAGCCCAGGACACAGATGACATGTTCAAATCTCTCAGCACACTCTCTGTAATTTTGTTTGAGATATCCACAATGGACGCATCTCAGGTCATCAGGAATGATGACTCGACTGTTGGCTGTGTCAACATCCGAAGTCATATCCACTTGGAACTTCAGTATCCTTGGGTCCTGGTGTAGAATTGCTCTCAGCTGGGGCTCTAGTTCCTTGATTGTGGAAACCATCTTCCCCAGCTGGTAATTGAGCCTAATGTCATTCTTCTGAATGATCACAGAACAGAAGGGAAACAGTAACGCATTGGGTTCCTTCAGAAGTGAACTGATGCATTGGAGACAGCAGACATATCCACAATTCAGGTACATGGGATTTTCAAGATAAGATAGGCAGATGAGATATGTCTTTGCGTCTTTACACTGTTCAGCCACGGCCACTGCCTCTCCTCCACTAGGTTCTCCTCTGGTCTCCAACTGCTTCCACTAATAGCTCAGTTGTTGAGTGCACTCGACTTACGAGGGGTCTTTATATAGATGGTCCCTCCTCCTACCTTATTCACCTCCTGCTTATCTCAATGCAATCAGAATCTGATTTAATTATGCCATAAATTAAATTTTCACTGAAGTCATAAACAGAATGCCACAAACAAAGGAGATCATTTTAACTTAAAGGTTTTTAAAACTAATATGGACAAATATTGCCATATTATCATTCTAAACTAGGTCGTGTGTATTATGGGCATTGATACGATTTGGGATTAGGACTGAAATTGTTAAAACAAAATATTTGGCATCAAAATTAATCTTTATGAATGGAGCTAGTTGAAATAGTTTTTGATCATGAAAATAAAATCTCCTTATATTTTGATCAAGGAAATTAGACTTACTCAGAGGTCTTTCCTAAAATCACACTCATTTAGACCTGTCACTTATTCAAAAAGACTTTTTCTCCAAGATTGTGAAGATTCACATTTAGAAGTTTGGTTTAAAAAACCCTAAAACTGCCAGGTGTGTGCCTGTAGTCCCAGCTACTTGGGAGGCTGAGATGGGAGGATCCCTTGAGCCCAGGAGTTCAAGATCAGCCTGGGCAACATAGCAAGACCCCTTCCTCTACTCTTCTACCCACATCCTGAAGGTGGCTCAGTTTTCTAGAGTTTATTGTTAGACATGTGATTGCACCTAGTTTTTCACTATTATAAGTAATGCTGAGATAAAATATTTTATATACAAGCAATTTCTGTTTTAAGTTTGTTTTCTTACAATAGAGTTCCTAAAGTAGAACTATAGGATAAAAAAACACAAATATTTTAAGATTCTTGATACTTGTCAAATTGTTTGTTGATAAGATTTTCTTTTTTTTTTTTAACCAATTAACACTTTCACTATCAAAACATAAAAGAGCCAATTTCACCATCAGCATTAAGAAGTTTTATTTATTTTTTTCATCTTGGCTATTAAAATAGGCAATAAAGTATATCTCTTTATTTTTTTCAGTTCATCTGACTACCTAATAAGGTAGAAAATTCCCCCATTTATTTATTTGTTTTATTCCAATTTTGCTAATTGTCATTTGGTGTTATTTACCTATTTATCTAGTGGGGAATGTAGTATTTTTCTTATGGATGTGCATTAATTATTTATCCCATAAAGATAGATATATTTATTTAACTAAAGTTAATTAAGCATCTACTACTATGCTTAGCTCAGGGGATACAGGGATGAATAAAGTAATCATGGTCTCTGCTCTCATGAGTAACGGAGATGATGAAGGAGGTGATGCTGGAGAGGTGGGCAGAGGCCCAGGCCTTTTGGGCTATGTTAAGGAGTTTGGATTTCATCTTAAGTGAAAGCTAGGATAGCAGTGATTGAAAAGACTTTGGTTTTGGAATCAGACTGAATGAGTTCAAATCCTAACTATATGTCATTGTAGTTCTGTTGTTTTGGGAATATTACTCAATCTCTCCAAGCCTCAGTTTCTTTATCTATAAAATAGGATGGTATTCACAGGGTTGTGAGGACTAATTGAGATTACGCATGTAGGGTTCTTTACACAGTATCTGATACATTGGCTATTATTAAGTGCAATGGGAAGCCATTGAAGTGTTTTTGTGTAGGATAGTGACATGATCCCATTTATTATGTCTTTAAATGATCCCTGGTTTCCATGTGGAGGCCTCAGGACTATTAGCTAGCTGGCTATCAGAAGAGAAGGCTTGGACCAGCATGGTGATAGTAAGTGGGCAACAGCAAGAAATAAAGTAGAGAAGGAATTGAGAAGGATTTGTGATAAATTGGATGGGGGTGGCAAGGGAAGAGGTAGAGTCAAACACGACTCCTAGGTCTCAGGTATACATGAACTACTAAGCAGATGGGAATTATTGAGATTTACTGAGAGAGGAGCACTGGATGAAGGGACAATTTGGGCACATATATATTGGGGCGTTAAGTTCAAGAGTTTTGGACATGTTAAGTTGCAGAAAATTTCAGAGACATCCAAGTGGAGATGAGTGTATCCATGTATTGAATAAATAGGTCTGGAGCTCAGAAAAGTCTGAGCTGGAGATAATTTAGGCATGGATGAGATTTCAAATCATGGAAATGGATGCGGTCACTTAGGGAGAGGGAAAGACCAAAAAGAGGACAGGGTTGGGAGGCATGCCCTATGGAACTCTGACATTTTAGAGGTCAAGTAGGGGAGAAATGTCAGACAAAGGAAGGTGAGATGGAATATCCAGAGAAGTACAAGAAAGCTCAGGAAAGGATGGTGTCATGGAAGCCAAGAAAATAGAGTGTTTCAAGACCCAGGGGATGCTCAACTGTGTGGAATGTTTCTGGAGCCTTCCTGGGACGGTAAAAAGCATCTTGTGGTTGCAGGCTAACAGAGTAAGGAAGTAGAGAGCACGTGTGAAGTCGATCCTTTTGAGAAGGGGTAGGGTTGACCCTTTGTCTTCTTTACTGCCCGTTCTTTCCCAGCTCGCCTATTAATGATTTATTTGACTCACAGCAGTTTCACATTTCTGTGTAGGGATCAGCCCTACTTTGAAGGCTGAGGATTTCAGACAACTGAGAAGCTCTCACAGAACACAGAAATCTGCCCTGACCTCCCCAGCTGCCTCCATCCCTGGCCGCAGCGGCTTCGGTCATCCCAAGGGAGCCACTGTGGAATGAGGCTGCTGAGGGAGCAGGTGGGCACGGCCCATACATCCCAGCAGTGACCAGATCTGCCCTGTGAGCTACCTGGGAATGGAATTTCAGCCTGGGATTCCCTGCTGCTCCTGCAGTTGCAAGTGTTGCAAGGGAAGAGCCTGGCCCGCTTCTGGCTCCCAGGCTTTCTCCTCTCTCTTTACCTCTGCCCTTTCTCCTCTTCCTCCCTTAAACCAGTGTAATCTCTAAGCATATTTCTATAAAGCCATTGGTTAACTGAAAACGTGAAGTAATGTTTGGATGGGGAAGGAGAAGCAGCTTGTAGTTAAGAATAGCTATAGTTAACAAAAGCTTATAGTGAATAATAAAAGCATAGGGGCTTTATATGTATTAGTTCACTTAATCCTCACAATAATCTTATGATGTAGGAATCATTACCCCATTTTACAAATAAATAAACAGAGACTTAGAGAGTAAAGAACTTTCCTACAGTCACATGGTGATAAAATGGCAGAGCTGAGGATTCTATTCTAGGTTTCTCTCACACAGGGTCCAAATTTTCATCACCATGGTTGAGAAAAAAATATTCCAGGATGGTTCATCTATCTGAAATTAAAGATGAGAATTATGAATAGTATGTCACATTATGACATATTCATAATATTTATGACAATTTTAAGTGAAAAATGCAGAATATAAAACTATAACAACATAAAAAAACACATGGGAAAACAGCTGAAGAAAATATCCAAAAAACCATGTGTAATGTATACATACATATATCTATATATGGTAAATACATATAATTTTTATTTGTCACTTATACTTCAATAAAACTGGGGGAGAACTATGTGTATGTGACGGGATTTGGGGTGATTTTATATTCTTCTTCTACATTTTGCACTGGTGGTAATGTTAGAGTTGACATTTTTTAAAAATATAAAAAAAGAAGGACACAGCAGACTGGAAATAAAGGAAACCAGTTTTGGGCCAGCAGGCCCTCTTGTGACCTAACTCTCTGGACTTCAGTTTTTCATGTGTAAATTTGTATTAATAGCCAGCAGTTATTAAGCAACTACCATGTTTCAGGCATGTTTACAAATGAAACAAAATTTGAATCTCCCTACAGTTCTTTAAGGGAGATTTATTATAGCCCTTCTACAGACAAGGAAATGAAGGCTTGAAGAGGATGAATAGGAAAGGCAGTAGAGAGCTTCAGACCTGGCTTTGAATCTTGCCTTCCCTCTTACAAGTTAATTGGCTATGGGAAAGTTACTATCTCAGTCTCAATGATTTCTACCTTCCAGGGTTGTCATGAAGAGTAAATATGATTATGCATATCATGCCCTTGGCACAGAATACAGTACAGTCATCCCTCGGTATCCATGGGGGATTGGTTCCAGGATTCACTGCAGATACCAAAATCCAAGGATGCCCAAGTCCCTGCTATAAAATGGTATAGTATTTGCACTTAACCTATGCACATCCTCCCATATACTTTAAATCATCTCTAGATTACTTATAATACCTAAAACAAGGTAAATGCCATGTAAATAGTTGTTATACTGTATTGTTTAGGGAATAATAACAAGGGAAAAAAAGCTATACATGTTCAGTACAGATGCATTTTTTTTCCTGAATATTTTCAATCTGAAGTTGGTTGAATCCACAGATGCCAAACCCACGGATACAGAGGGCCAACTGCACTTGATGAATAGTAACTATGATTAATATTAAGCGCCTTGCAAAAGGTTTTGCAAACTGGAACAAGGCAAAATAGGAATTTAATCCTAGGGCTGTATGAGAGCAAAGTCTAGGCTCCTTTCCCTATGAGGTGCTGCCTGGATGATCCAATCTTCCAGGTCTTACAGTTGATGATCCTAACACTTTCAGCTCTGTTTTTGAAATGATAGTCGAAAAACAAAGTCACATGTTTTGTTTCTTTCTTTCTATTTATGAAAAAGTGTGCATTGCCAAAGGCCTTGTACTCAAGGGCCAGCACCTCATGTCTCTGAGTAAGTGAGATATGTGGGTAAGCACACTCCAACCCCTTCTGGAAAGCACCCTTATGTGTGGATCCCAGGACAGGGGACTGGGGACCAGGCCACGTGCTGTAGATTTTGTTACTGGATGTGGCTAAGCACGTACCAGGCAGGCTGTGTTTTAATTAGCTACATGTCAGAAGGTTATAAAACACTTGTACTTCTGTGTCCTCTTAAAAATTTTTTTTTTTCTTTTTAAGTAGTAAAGAAATACTATATTATGTTTAAGGCCTTTGGATCCCGGGGAGTCTTTAAGGGAGTTGGTTTTACGCATTTGTATAGTCTGTCTCTTCTCTAGGTCTACTTCCTGTAAGCTTTTCTACTGTGCAGAAAGATTAAGTTACTGCTAAGTGAATAATGTAATCTTTCATTCAAGATGCATATTTCTTAATGCTTTTTATGATGATTCACAGTATTTGGTTAAATCACATAAAACATTTTAGAAAGGGAGAGAGAAGAGTTTATGGAGTGCTAGGCTTGTACCACACCTGCATCCCCTTTTTCTGGGAACGGTGGCCAAAACCAGTGCTTTCCTACGTAAAGTTGCTCAAGTACCCCCTGAGTGAAACCCACCCTGCATCTTGGCCACAGCTGATTAGAACAGGGATTGGCGTCCAAGCCAAAGACAATCACGGAGAAGCTGGGTATGCTGGAGGTTAACAGCCTCAGACAGAGTTTGTTGTGAAACTGCCCGGCCAGCAGATTCTGCTGGATGCAGATAAACTGACAGAGTTCACACAGAGAAGGGTAGTTAACACCCTGTGTCAGGAGCTGTTGTGCCAGTTTCCCATGAGACCCGGCACATGGCCCCGGCTTGGAAGTCTAGGGACCCAGAGCACAGCTAGGGACAAGGAGGCACTCCACTCCCACAGCCAAACTGGTAATCTGAGTGATGCTTCTCCCAGCAAACTTGAAGTGTGTCCCTAATATCGACCCTCAGAAATAATTCAAGCAAGTCCCTCTTACAGATGAGGAAACCTGAGGCCCGGAAGATAAAATGGCCACATGGCTAATTAGTAGCTCTCCTGGGGAAGGGAGCTCAGGCTTCTTGATTCCTAACATCCTTCCTCAAGCTGTGGTGTGTTGATATGCTGTGGTGGACATATAAGCACGCTTTAATATTTTTCTCAACATCCATTCATCCTGTATGTGTTTATTTAATTACTGCTGAATGGCTAGAACTAAGAATTAAGGGAAAAGAAGGAAAAAACATAGGCCTTACCCTCAGTCATTTATGATCTAACTGAGGAACAACATGCATCAAACTGTTTTATAAATAAATGATAATGTGAGTCAATAGAATGAGGGCTGTATTTAATGAAGGGGATAAAAATACATTACTTTTGAGTACCAAATAATTGGACTGATAGTGGCTGACGGATGTGGTGCGTGGAAAAAGACTGCGGAGCTACCAGACTCAGAGGGAAAAAGGCCCAATGGATCGGGACCGGTGGGTAATGCCTGCTCTGTAGGTGCTGAGAGCACATGCACTGTGTTGTCAGGGTTCTAGTGCAGGTAGACCAGTTTTGCATAGACACAGAGGGGGACACACAGCATTCCTGATGCAAGAAATAGCCTGATGCAAGACCTGAGAATGAGTGTGTATGTTTGAAGGAAAGTGGGGAGACTGACCTGGCTGAATGGGAGCAGATAATAGAGGCAGATAATAAAATGACAAGTGGAAGTGTTTGCTTTTGCCCTGTGACAAGGCCAGTGTTTGTGAAACTACGGGAAATGAAGGCACCGGTTGAACTTCACCTTTCCTCAGGGGTGGGGTGTGTTGGGGGTAAAGCGGGGGTGGGATAGGGTAGGGCAGATGAGACTCTGGCTCCCCCTCACCCCTCTACTTCTACAGCAGGACAGTAGTTTATCTATTTTATGCACTGTGACTTTGTATAAGAACACTTTTTGCCTTTAAAGAAACAGTTTCTTGCTTTAATAAAACTAGCTTGAAAATCACTGCTATACGCAAGGGAAGGTCCCCAGAGATTTTTATCTCATGAATTTGGTGCTTTAGGAAGATTGATGGGGTACTAGCTTGCAGATTGGATCTGAGAGGAGCATTAGGGCACTGTTGCAATTTTCAAGTGTGAGGAGACAAAGCGCTGATTTAGGATTAAGGCGGTTGTACCGGGGCAGAGATGATTAATAAGAACCATTTCAGGGGCAGAGCCAGGGAGGGAAGAATTGTCCCCATCCAGGGAAATAAATAATAAATTAAATGAAATTTTGTTCATTTCAAAAATTTATACTCTATCAAATTAATTTATCTTCTAGACTATAAATTTTATGAGGGTAAGGAATTATGTCTGTCTTGTTTATCTGGTGCCTGGGACATAGTTGTAGTCAATAAATATTTGTTCCTTACTGACAAACAAACAGAAGTCATATGTAATCATTAGGATGATTTCTGCTGTGATTAAGAGAAGTCTTGACCTCAAATTGGCTTAAACAACAAGGACATTTGTTATTGTACATACCTGAAAGATCAGAGGTAGAGTAGGTTCCAGGCTCAGCACCGTTAGCTGCGGAGTGATGTCATCGAGCACCCGGGTTCTCTGGCTCTCTCCACTCAGCGCCGTCAGCATTGCTGAGGCTTCATCCTGGGACTGATGCTTCTCGTGTAGCAGGATAGCTGTCTGTAGTGATCAAGCCACATGCTCCCTTGTTTCAGGACAACAGAAGGGAAAGAGAAACGTTTCCACTAAATCTAGACCATAAATCCTTAGTTCCCATTCCTGTTCTCACCCAGTAATCAGCCGAAAGAAAGCCTTGTACTGATTGGCTTTCAGCTCAAATCCAGTGTAACCCTGGAGCTGGCACTGGGACCACTTCCTCTGAATACTGGGGGAGGGAGGGTTAGCTACATGAACAAAACTGAAGTCTAGTAAAAAGAAATAAAGGAGAGTGGCATGAACTCTTAAGGCAGACCTCAGGCCCAGCAAATCAGAGTATATATTTTAACAAGATTCCCCAGGCGATTCATATGTAAGTAACATTTGAGAAGCATTGCTCCATACTATACGCTTTAATCCTTTTGATGCCCTTTGCTTGGCAAGTAGAGCAGGTGAACATCTGTGTCTTCTTCAAGACCCAGGAGTGAGGAATTAACTTCAGTTCCGTCACTCCTGAGCTCCCATGGCATTTTGTTTCTATTTCTATCATATATCCTCATCCAATTGTATTATATTTAGTTGTTTAAATTAACTTAGAACCCCGAAGCACCTAGCTAAGTACTTGTTACTAAAAGGTATTCAATGAGTTCCTATCTGTTCATTCATTTATTCAGCAGATTTTTATTGAACACCTGTGATACCTGGTACTATTCTAGATTCTGGGGACACAACAGTGAACAAAGCAGACAAAGTCCTCTACTGCATGGAGCTTACATACTAGTCAGAGGAATACAGTATTTTAAATGACATTATTTGTTATGTATACTTGTGGAGTGAATGAATTCAACAAATATTTATTGAGTACCTACTGTATGTCAGGCACTGTTCTAGGCACTGGGATGACATCAGTGAACAGAAACAGACACAATTCCCTGTCTTCAGTGATGCTTACATTCTAGTTCTCCCCAGGGGCTGGGGAGAGACTGATAATAATAAATTGACAACTAAGTTATGTAGTACAAGCAATCAATGCTATGGGACAAACAGAGCAGTTTAAGGGGGAGTCAAGAGTGCTAGGGCCATGGAGTTGCAATTTTAAATGGGGTAGTCAAGGTGGGCTTCATTGAGGAGGTGACAATTTATGTTCTCACAGGAGGAGTGAAATTTTCTTTGTTTTTTTTTGTTTGTTTGTTTTTTGAGACAGGGTCCTACTCTGTTGCCCTAGGCTGGAGTGCAGTGGCATCATAATAGCTCACTGTAACCTAGAACTCCTGGGCTCAAGTGATCCTCCTGCCTCAGCCTCCCAAATAGCTGGGACTACAGGCACGCACCACCACACCTGGCTAATTTTTTCCCCCATTTTTTGTAGAGATGGGGGTCTTGCCATGTTGCCCAGGGCTGGTTTTGAGCTCCTGGCTTCAAGCAATACTCCTGCCTCAACTTCCCAAAGTGCTGGGATTACAGGCGTGAGCCAACTCGCCCAGGCTGGAGTGAAGTTTTCTGACGTGACTAGGAGAATGATGGTGCAAAAGTAAGGATGTTGCAGCTATAGTTTCTTTTTCTTTTCTTCTTTTACTTTTTTTTTTTTTTGAGGGAGGCAAGGTTATGAGTTAGTTTGGGGTTGTTGAGTTGGAGCTCTTGGTGAGATATCCAAAGGAAAATGTCCTATAGACAATGAAAAATGTGGGCCTGGAGCCTGCTTGTGAGGTCAGGGTAGATGTATTAGATTTAGGCATTATTAATATGGTGCCTAAATCCAAAAAAGTGAGAGCCATGATGTAGAACTGGTTCACCAAGGAAAAAATCCACAGGAAAAAAATCAGGGGTTCATGTCTGAGCCTTGGAGAATACCCCTAATCATGGGATGGAAGGAAGAAGATATTTTTGCCTTGCCCAGAAACATCACTGAGTGATTGATTGAGGTCAGTGGTAAAACAAACAAACAAACACATTTTACATCTTATCCTTCCTCTGTACTGATGGTGGATAAAAGAATACACTTGGGGAGGGAAAGATATGAAGTATGGGCTGCTGAAATTTTAATACTTTTCTGAAAGGATGTGATAAGCAAAAAATTAGTCATAGTCATCTGTGTCTAGACAAGTTCAGTCAAATTGGCCAGGACAAAACAGTCTGTCCTTGCCCTTGAAGCTTCTTCATGGCATAGGCCTGGGAAGAGGGCATCACCATCGGGCCAGCCCTAGGTGAAGCTACCAGGCCAAGTGCAGTAGCTCACTGTTCAACCCATAAAGTGGAATTGACCTTTCATTGGCGGTAGCCTCAGGGATGAAATCGGGGATGAAACTCAAGTTTTGGTTGCTACTTTCTTTTTACCTATGAAGGACCCTTCTGACCTCTCCCAATAGTACCTTTTCTTTTCTTCCTTCCCAGTGCCTTTCTCTCATGGCTAACCACTACCTTTATACTGTCCCCTGGTTTTCTAGAGCCAATTCTGCCTTTATTTCATTAACCCTCTCAAATGTATCCTCAGAGAGCTGTAGTAAGAAAAATTACTAACATTGGTATGTTATTAAAAGATAAGACATTTACTGGAATCCACTTGCTCATCTTTTCAACAAATATTTATTGAGTGACTATTATGTGACAAGCATTGTGCTAGGTCCTGGAGATACAGTAGTGAATAAATGACAGCTCTGGCGTTCATGAAATTCATAGTTTAATTGGGAAAAAATTATTCAAGTGGATAAGGCTTACCTAGTAAGAAAATGCTAAAAGAGGGATAAATTTAGGGTTATGTAGTCTTCGGGGACAAGGGTAGACAAGGGGAAAGAGGGTTCCAAGCAGAAGGGATAATGTGTACCAAGGCTTGGAAGCAAGAATGAGGAACTAAGAAAAAGTGAGTGCACCGAGGGAGAGGCAGTGGCAAGAGAGGAGCCTGCAGGGATCGGCGATGGCCAGACCACGAGGGCCTTGTAAACCCTGGGAAGGAATCTGGACTTCATTCTGAGGGCCATGAGGAGCCAGATAATGGTTTTAAGATGCGGATTGTCATAATCAGATCTGCATCTTAGAGAGATCGCATTCGTTGCAGTTGCTGTGTGGAGAACACACCGGGGCACAGAGACAAGGCAGGAGGTAACTACAGTCATCCTGGCAGGAGTTGGTGACCTAAACTGTCCTACTGTCAGAGGGAATGAAGATAAAGGGACAGAGTCAAGAGCTATGAAGGAGGAATTTGTGAGTGATTGAATGGGGTCAGAGAAGGAGAGAGAGGAGTCAAGGATGATTCTGAAGTCTCTGACCGGGATGGAAATACTCCCTAATGGTAGAATTGCAGGCATCCGTGACCTGGGTCTGTAGCATAGATATTTTTTTTGGGTGGAGTGCGCGCTTGTCACACTTAAAATCACATTATGCAAACAGCTGCCTACCCCAAATATTTACCTTTAAGGATGGCTCTGGCACTCATTTTTACTTACTGGCATAGGCAGGTCTTTTGTCATGCTTGGACTGGGAGTGTTCTCGGCCTGAGTACTTTGAAAGTCCAATGAAGGACCACAGAGCGTTTCCTAGAATTATTCAGGTTATTGGCAATTTTCACCTAAATGATGACTTGAGTCCAGCCCCCCGGCCCTCACATCCTAATGTTTCACCTTCCTGCAATCTCTTTTCCCCTGGATCCCCTTCTTCCCACCTCCTGTTTGTAGTGGCAGCAGTTGGCAGCTGGGAGTCTGAACAGTGTGACGTACTGAACTGAATCAGCTTTCTTGCACTACTGTTTATATCTGAGCACCGTGTATGACATACAAAACACACACACACACACACACACACGGCTTTATTTAAAAATAAAGTATGAATTTATGTTACCAAAACATGCATACCCCGTAATATTCTGAAATAAAAAATAAAAATAATAAAAAATAAAAAAATAAAAATAATGTATGCATGGTTTACCAAACTTTTAAATAAAATTCCAGGCAACCTAAATTGCAATCCCTGCTACATATTATATATACTGAGAGTGCTATACCATAGATATTTAGATGTTATACATCTAAAGGAATCTACCTAGAAATCACGAATTATCATTAAATATGTTTTATTGATATAAGTTCTCATTATAATTTATAATGCAACAAAGGATGGTTAATGTTGCACATAAAGAGTATTAGAGCCATAAATGAGACTACTTGACAAAGCAATGAGCTCTGAAAAGAAAATAAATACACCTGGTCTGCCTCAAATGCTTTTTAAAAGACTCTTTCAAGAAAGTTCCTGTAAGTGAATTAAGTCTCTGTTTCCCCCTGGGGGAATGCCAGCACTTTCTTTGGCCAATACAACAGCTGCACCATGCGGTGCTGAGCCGCAAAATGCACAGCACGTGGCTGTGGTTGCTGCCCCAGCCCTGGCAGACTGACCTGCAGAGGTTCTCAGCTGGCACAGTTAAGAACTGTTAGGAAGTCAGATTTTTCACTTGTGCAACAGTGTATGAATGCATTTGCTTTCCACAATGCCACAAATAAAAGGCATTTGTAAGTCGGACAGCATGGCCGTCTTTTAAATTAGGCCTCTCAGTTACTGGCATTGATAACCATGTTCAAGGCTAAGACAATAAAATGGGATCATTCTTCAATTCAAGGACAAACACAATGCCGAGCTGAGTAGTGTTTTAGAAGATGTGTCTTTACCAACATAATAGTTTATCTGTATGTCTACGTTTTCAGATAATGGATTGTTGTGAACCCTGGCCTAAACTCCTAAAGGATTTCATGTCTCTGGAATTAGAAAAAGACTAGTTTTATAGGTGTTTTCTTTTCTTCTTCGAGGGATTCTGGTTGCTGAATTATGTGTTGTACCAAGGCCTATGGCAGAAGAGGGTAGGTTTGTGAATTAGAAAGGTCCAGTGAAAACTTCTATTTATGTGACCCCTGGTGGCTGGTGGGAGTGATTGGTATGCCTAAACAATTTTTCTTAAAGGCTAATTCCCTTCTAATAACAGAGTAGCAGATTGATGCATAGAGTCTGGTTGGTGTTTCCTAAGATTCATCATTGCTTGCTTTCACATAGACAAGGTAGATAGAAAAGTAAATAAATGGGTCTATATTCACTAATTTATCCCCCTAATATTGTAATTAAAGACTGGTGTGGCTATTTGGTTGCCCAATTTGACTGCCTGTCTTGGGCTACAAAGGCACTAAAAAACGGGAGGGAGAAATTCCTGGGTTGGGGGTCTGGGCAGAGGAATAATTATATCTTTGCCAATGCAGAGAAAATGATAAGAGCCAGTGGAGAAATCAGTATTAATTAGAATATGTTGACTTCCCTGTTCCTTGCCAAGGTCACTTGTCCCATTTTACTCCAGTGGTGGCAAGAACACTGGAGTGGGAGCCATGACATCTCGGTACTTTGTCCCAGTACAACCAGTACAACCATAGACTTACTGGGAGACTTTGCACAAATTGATTCTCTCTAAGCCTAAATTTCCTCACTGGAACGATGAAAGTGTTGGACCAGACAGTGCCAGTTTCTGGAACTAGTTGCTTTGCCTTTTACCCTTCCCAGCACTGCTAGAGAAGGTTAGGGTCTCCTTTCTGCAGATACTGCTAGTTGAAAGCTTGTAGAAATCAGTAACTATATGCCTGCTTCCCCCACAGACTTGAAATTGGCCATGTAGATAATCTCCCTCAGTGGTTCTTAAAGTATGATCCAGAACCAGTGGCACTTGTTAGAAATGCATATTCTTGGGACCCCCTCCAGACCTGAATCAGAGATTGTGGAGGTGGGGGTCCAGCAATCTGTGTTTTAACAAGCCCTTCAGGTGATTCTCATGCATGTTAATATTTGAGAACCACTGGTTGAAATGAAGTGTAATGCAAACATTGAGTGTAAAACGCATTGGACTTGTTCTATTATGCTTTGCTGATCCTGGCATAGTCTAGCAGTTTGGAATTTTTATCTTTAAAAACATGCCCAAGGGCACTGGTGACAAGAAGAAATTTGAAATGAGCTGAGTCAACTCTGTATGTCAAAAGGTTGTCACATTTAAACATTTCTGCTTTTTTGGGGGACAATTACAGTGTGGTTTAAAATATAGCTCCAGGCCTGAGCAAAGAGAATTCTAGGAAATGTAGTTCATTTATTTATTATAGGCACGTTTTGCAAAGAGGAGGGGGGTTTCTGGGAACTGTCTCCCTGGAGAGGTATGAAGTTTTCCAGGGCACCCCAGACTTGGCTGAAAGGGAGCCATTTCTGCTGTCACTGGCAGCAGCTCTTGGGTAAAAGCCCACTGTATTTTATCTTTGCGTGTTTGTTTGTTCTGCTTGTTGAACACTGGCTTTCATACCATCTTGTTCTGTAATTCAAAACTGACTTTTTAATTAGGTCTGAAAAGGAATGGTTCCCAGGCAATTCCTTTATGAAACTGGTAAAGACAGTTGTGTTCGTTTTGACTTGTTTTGATGTAATTTGTCTGAGAGGGCTGCAGGGTCGCTCTGTTTTAAGTTATATTGGCCTGTGTGTTTGTAGTGGGAGCGGATGAAGGCTGGATTCTGCTCTTGGGAACTTTGTGTGGATGAGCAGAAGATGCTGGCAGACTTTTCCCTTTCATCTTTGGACAGTAAACTCTGAATTGGTTAGTGTATTTAAGCCCACCTGGCTCAAGTTTAGCTGTTCGGCCAGAGGCAAAGGTTTAACCAGCTAAATTATAGGGGCCATGGGGACTGCCCAGAGAGCAGACTGAAAATAATCACTGGTGTGCTAATTCAAAGTTTCCCTTTTCAGATTCCATCTAACAGAGGTCTGAGACATTCTGGCTAATTTGCATGCTTAAAAATTGGGATTTAAACCTAACATCTCAATTGAGAAAATTATCACTGCATTTGTAAATTCGTTTTTGCTTCAATATCTAGATGTGGGACCACCAGGACCATCACAACAGTGATGTGCTGTCTGGGAGTTGGGATGCAGGCCCAACCTGGCAGGTCCTTAAATCTCCACCTCTGGCCGCTACCAGAGCAACTCCACTTTGTTTTGGTTGTTTACACTTTCCCTTAAGATTTCCTTTGGAGAAAATGTTCCACTGCTTTAAAAAGTTTGAAAACCACTGATTAAACTAGGGGTGTCTAGCCTGACCTTTTTCCCATAAATCAGGTTAGTCTCCCTGCAAGTCCACAAAGCAAGCCTCAGACCCCAAAGACACTGGCGGACCCCTCAGCCCTTGTGCTCTCTGCTTGCTTCTGTCCAATAGCTCAGGCTTTAAATCTGTCTCTAGCCCCAGGTTCAGCCATCACTCCGATTTTCCCCCAGCATGCGGATAATTAATTTTCCTGACCTGTTAAAGGCTTCACTTGCCCCACCTCACTCTGGTCTGCAACTGTTTGGCATCTAGTCCTATTGTCAAGCACCTGCCTCAAAGACAGAAAGGGCAGCGGGCACCTCTTGAGCCGTACATTCTCTGCAGCTGCTTGGCTTTGTAGTAATTTGTTTAGGCCTACGTAATATGGCCTTCTTCTCTGTGCCCTTGTCTGGAATGGAGTCATCCTTGCTGACTGCTCTTTGCCCTGGAGTCATCTCTCCTACTACAGTTTCAGAGAAGCCAACTATAAATAATTCTTTCTTTCCATCTGTTTTCCAGTTTCCAAATTTTTATAGTCATCTTTTGATTTCTGCGGTCTTTTATACTGGAGTGTGTGTGTGTGTGTGTGTGTGTATGTACTTTTATGTTCATAACTTTTTTGTTCCTTTGCTCCATTTGGTGGGATTTCAGAAGGAAGTGAAGATAAATATGTATGCTGAATCTGTTTTCTTACTAGAAATCACTTGTATTGCTTTTTTTAAAAGCTTTTTATTTTTAAGTCATTATAGATTCACTGGAAGTTGCAAAAATACAGGTTGAGTATCTCTTATCCAAAATGCTTTGGACCAGAAGTGTTTTTCATTTAGGATTTTTTGGGGGGTTTTGGAATATTGCATTATATTTACCAGTTGAACATACCTAATCTGAAAATCTGAAATCCAAAATGCTCCAATGAATATCATATTGGTGCTTAAAATTTTTCAGATTTTAGAGCATTTCGGATTTTGGATTTCTGGATTAGGGATACTTAACGTGTAGTAAAGAGGTTTCATGTATACCCCACCCAGCTTCCCTCAATGATAAAATCTTACCTATCAAATTATAGTACAATATCAAAATTAGGAAATTGACATTGGTACAATCCACAGACCTTATTCAGATTTCACCAGTTTTACATGTGGTAATGCATGTATATGTGAGCATAGTTCTGTGCAATTTTATCATGGGTAGATTCATTTCAACACCACCACAATCAAGATACAAAACTGTTATACCAGGCAGATCCTTTATGCTACCCCCTTATAGTCACGCCGTTCCCCCTCCTCATTCCCAACTTCTAGAAATCATGAATCTATTCTCCATGTCTGTAATTTTGTCATTGAGAATGTTATATAAATGGAATCATACAATATATAACCTTTTGATATTGGCTTTTTTCTCTCACTCAGCATAATTCCCTTGAGATACATCTAAGTTGTTGTACACATCGATAACTTGTTCCTTTTAACCATTTGCCCAACTGAAGGACATTTGAATTGTTTCCAATTTTTGTTTGTTATGAATAAATACATTGTTTTTCTAATAAAAGCCTAAAACATAAAATTTAAAGAAGCACCACAAATGTTGAAGATAATACCATCTTTACTCTTTTAAAAGAGAGGGAAAAATTTGGCTTCAGCATTACTAGTCACAGGTAAGTTCTTGATCTGAAGCCTCCTTTACTCACCATTAAACGTGAACTGTGAAATCAGTGCACATCTGTGCTGGGGCAAGAAGGCAGGCCTGGTCTTGGTTCAGTTATTAATAATTATCCAGTGATTTTGTACCCTTGATAAGACCAGGCTCTGATATGTTATGAGAAGTTTGTTCAAGTCCCTAAGGCCATTCTCCATAATAATGTGGCCAGTTACAATGAGTTACAGGTGATGGGTGGAGAACCTGCAGCCTTCTGATTTCAAGATTGTTCTTTTTTAAGTACCAAAGGAGGCAAGAGAAGCTTCATCTTTCTCTGCTGTACCCCTTTTAATAAAAGGATTTATTATGTAAAATTTAAATTCAGTCAAAAGGCTGCACTTAAGAACCAGGAAGGCCACATATTTCCTTAAGGTCACAGGTTCCCTCACCAAAGATCCTACTGCCTAGTGCCATCACCTTGGGGGTTAGGATTTCAAGATATAAATTTTGAGGGACATAAGCATTCAGTCCATTGTAATCCTGGACCAGAAAAAGAAAATTAGTGGGACAGTTGGCAAAATTTAGATAAGTTCTATGGAGATAATGTAATTATATTAATGTTAATTCCCTAATTTTGATAAATTATATCGGAGTTATATAACATATTAACATTTGGGGAATCTGGGAATTCTTTATATTTGCAACTTTCTAAAAAGTTTGAAATTACCTCAAAATGGGAATTTTTAAAGAATAAAAACATTAAAAAGTAAAGATGAAAAGAGGGCTCCCTGAGTAAGTGCCCAGGGCAATAAATAAAAAGATACCCAGATCCTGGAATGTCATCCTGAAATTTCAGAGCAGAAGGGATAATAAAATATCCTGAAGGCTTTCAGAGAGTGAAAAATAGATCACATATATAGGAATGAGAATCATATAGGCACAAAACTTATGGATAGCATTATTGAAAACTAGAAGACATAGCGCAGTAGTCTTGGTGGTAAACATTCAACGAGCTCATTCCTTATAGTAGCTAATAAGCGACATCTTGGAAGATTTCCTTTACTGTGTCCCCATTGGCTGTGCTGAGCTTACAGGATATAGTAGACAACTTGGGGAACTCCTGGTCTGCTCAGAATGACCCCCTTAAGCTATTTCCTTTGCTCTTGCCACCTCCCCCTCCCCCACAATATGGAGAGGTTGTCCCTAGCAACCTAATTTATATGTGATTATGCCCCTCTGGCTTCATCTGATTGGACCAAGGAGTGAGTTTTAGGCTCCAAATGGGCCATTGAATGTCCCTTCTTCAGGAATTTGGATAAAGGACCAAGTGATCCCTCTGAGTTGGACTCTTAAGTGGAGGAAATGTTACAACTCATTAACAGTGGCATTACCATCTTCTGTCTTAAGAACCAAGCGGTCCCCTGTCTTGAGGGAGAGAAGAATGGAACAGGCAGCAGGAAGAAAGCAGAAGCAAGACAGGTAAAGAAATGCCTGGTTGCAGCCCCTTCTCACACCAGGCAGCATTCCTGGCACTGGGTTTTTTTTAGGTGTTTTAGTGACCTTAAAATAAATTCCCCTTTTCCTTTATCTTAAATTGATGTTACTTGGACAAAGGATTCCAGTAATATAGAAGAGTGTTAGGATTTCCTTGCAGATGTCTTAGCTTCAAGAGAGTGATTTAGATAGTTTATTTACATGCCGTTTTGTAATATGCTGTACTTTCGTTCCAAAGGACAAGCCTCATCTATAAGTAATGTGATGGGTGGTGGAAACTGACCACATCAAGACCCAATGAATGTGCATTGTTTGGTGGTTTCCAAACTGAAAGGTTAATCATCAGAATCACTTAAAAAGTGATTCTTAAGTGATCACTTAAAAGTGCCATTAGAGGCACTTTTTAAAAATATGGATTCTAGGTTCCCCTCATACCCCTAGCTATTTAAGGAGAATGGTTGGAGGGGAGAGGGGAGAGAAATTAGTTTCATGTAGGGGTGCCCAGATAGTTTTGAGAGATTCAATTTCACATATTCAACTTTTTTGTAATGCTTTCTCTAAAAAAGACTGCCAGATAACCTGTCCGTGTTCACCATAGCCCTTCTCTCCCTTTACAAACAAAGATAGACCTATCAGCCATCCTAAATCATGCAGGCCTTGGGTATGAAAACCCCAAGGACACCAATGAGAAGGTTCTTACAATGATGATTCCTACATAAGGCCCTAGAAACTCATATTTCTGAGGGTAAAACCAGCATTAGAAATAGGTATTTTGGTATTGAGATGGTTGAGTGTGATGGTAAGAGTAACAATAATTTTTAACACCTTTTCTCCTTAATCTGATCATCCCCTGTCCTAATGGTTCCCCCAGATAAGGCCACTGTGAAAGAATGCAATGCATTACCTGGTGAGTAGAAAAAGAAGATATTGGTGTGAAATAGTAAGTGCCAATATATTTAAATGTCAATTATTTTTTACCTCTTTAATTACTTATTCCTAAAATGTGTCATTGATTAGAAAGGAAAGCAACTATAAACAGCCAAAGCAGTAAAGATGAATGATTCTGATTATTTTAAATGTTTTTCATGAGTACCTAATCTTTCAAGAAGATCCCATGGATAATCTTTATTTGCTATATATTATTAAATAAATTATCATAGTTAAAATTGATTATCAACTCATATCATGAAATATTTATTCCAGTTATGGTCAATTCTCATCTCTGTTTATTAAATGCTCCATATCTTCTTCTTCCAATTAATAAGAAATAATATGCTAGCTTCTGGATTCATGAGTTTTTAGCAATGCATACATTTTTCTTTCATTAATTTATAAAGAAGTTTTGATCATGTATTTAAACAAAATGAATGGAGTTTGATATTTTTTAAATTAACAGACTTTATTTTTTTAGAGCAGTTTTAGGTTTACAGAAAAATTGAGTGAAAACTACAGAGAGTTTCCATCTATCCTCTTGTTACCCACCCCCTGCAGGTTCCCTGATTATTAATATCTTGCATTAGTATGGTGCATTCGTTATAATTGTTGAGCTAATATTGATACATTATTATTAACTGAAGTCCATAGTTTACATTAGGGTTAATTCTTTGTATTATACATTCTATGGGTTTTGACAAATGTTTAATGACATGTATCCACCATAGCAGTACCATACAGAATAGTTTTACTGCTCTAAAAATCTGTGCTCCACCTATTTACCTATTCCTTTCCCAGGACTCCAGGCAACAACTGATATTTTACTGCCTCCATAGTTTTGTCTTTTCCAGAATGTTATTTGGTTGAAATCATATAGTAAGTAGCCTTTCTGGAATGGCTTCTCTCACTTACCAATATGCTCTGTCTTTTCATGGCTTGATAATATTAGTGCTGAATAATATTCCATTGTCTGGATATACCACAGTTTGTTTATTCATTCACCTATTGAAGAACATTTTAGTTTCATTCAACTTTTGGCAATTATGAATGAGGCTGCTATGTTTATTATACACTAAATAATATGCTATGTTATTGGTATAAATAATGTTATTTATTTATTAACTAAGCATTCATATGCAAAGTTAATAAAAGTTAATAAAAAGCTAAGTAAATTTTTTGTATAGACATAAATTTGGGTGAATACCAAGGAGAAAAACTGCTGGATCCCATGGTTAAGAGTATGTTTAATTTTGTAAGAAACTGCCAAACTGACTTCCAAACCGGCTGTGCCATTTGCATTCCTGCCAGCAATGAATGGAAGTTTCCACTGCTCAACGTCCTCACCAGCATTTTGTGTTGCTAGTGGTTTGCATTTTAGCCATTCTAATAGGTGTGTAGTAGTATCTCATTGTTGTTTTAATTTGCAATTCCCTAATAACATATGATGTTGAATATCTTTTCATATGCTTATTTTCCATCTGTATATCTTCTTTGGTGAGGTGAGATCTTTTCAGATCTTTTGCCCACTATTAAATTGGGTTGTTTGTTTTCTTATTACTGAGTTTTAGAGTTCTTTGTGTATTTTGAATACCAGTCCTTTATCAAATATGTATTTCGCAAATATTTTCTCTTGCTTGTCTTTTTATTCTCTTAATGGAATTTGATTTTTATTCTTGATTCTTATTTATTCTTTCCCAAAAAAGGAACCCCAGAGTTTGATAAAAATAAATTTATCAGAGGAATACTATGCCTTTATGATACTACTCACTTCACAAATAACCTAAAAATTTAGTCACACATTATATTACATTTTTACAAATTAAGTAATGAGAAACAGGAAATTGATTTTTTATCTTGGGTATCATTTCTGAATAACATGTTATAAAATAGATACATATTTAAATTACATTGTTTTCATAATCTTATATGGTAATTCCCTGAAGATATTTCTCAGTGTTTTTAATAATCTTTTTGAAATATAAGTTAATATATTAATTTAAATAAAAAAGCAAAGTCAGGCTTTTTATGAAAGTAAGAAAAGGCTGATTGGATTGACAAAGAGGACTAGCTCTTTAGGTTATTAGGCAGATATTTTCCATAACTTGAATATGCTCTATCTTCAGCTCCCAGTTGTGACAAAAATATATCTAAAGCATGTGTTAATAACATTTTACTGAAAAAAATGAATTTGCAAAAGTTTAATGAAGATTGATATGGTTTTCCTAATCTTATCTCAATCCAAAGAATAAAACATGATGCCTTTAAGTAAAAGAGTAACAACTACCATCGCCCTCCATATCTGTGGGTTTAGCATCTGTGGATTCAACCAACAGAGGATCAAAAATATTTGAAAAAAATAATTGTGCCTATACTGAACATGTTCAGAATTTTTTTTCTTGTCATTATTCCCTAAACAATACAGTATTACAACTATTTACATAGCATTTACCCTGTATTAGGTATTATAAGTAATCTAGAGATGATTTAAAGTATATGGGAGGATGTTCATAGGTAATATGCAAATACTTTATCATTTTATGCTAGGGATTTCAGCATCCTCAGATTTTGGTATCTAAGGAGAGTCCTGGAACCAATCCCCGATGGATACGAAAGGACAACTGTATAATGAATGGTCATTTAATGAGCCTTGTTAGTCTTTTTGGTAGATTTTCCAGAAATAGAGAAATTGAGTGACTCATGTGACTGAGTAATAAATCCTTTCATAAATTAGGAGGTTTCCAATTCTATGCTTTCATGAGTCTGAAAGAGGATCTGATCCAGTTGTCAGCTGATAGATCATAAACAACATTTTTGATGACATATATAATTTCTGAAATATAATTTAGAAGTAATTCAAAACTTGATTGATATTGTAATAACACAAATCCTTCTGTTCCTATTTACCCACAGTATTTCTCAGTGTTTACATTTATTTAAAAATAACAAACAAAGAATACAAGTGATACAAGACCCTGACTTATTCTAGCAATAACAAATATTAGTAATAACAAATGAACTAATTGGAAAAAAAGAGCCAATTCCAGTAAGAGAGGCATACTTCTACTAAAAACTTGTTATATTTAGTGATCTTTAATCAAATGTTACAATAGATTATTGTATATTAATAAGAATTATAATGATAAATCAGCAGAATAGTTTTAACATCTAGAAAATAATGGTCACAGAAATAAGATAAAATTTACAAATTCTATTTATATTAATATTTATTTTTGTTGCAGAGAAGTATGATAGAGTGATTAATGAAAGACTTTTAAACAAGAAATAAAAGACTATAATAGGATAAAATTCTGTGGAAGAATTAGGAGGAAAAGGAAAGATGTAAAATTTTCAAATGTTAAAAAAGGGATTGTTCAGGCTTTTGTTTTTGTTCTCAATGCATCACGTATAATGACAACCAATCATTATGGTATTTATATTATTTTAGATACCATTAAATTTGATGTGACCATTTTATTTTAGAATATCTATATTTATAACATGTCAAATTATGTCTATTTCAACTATATAAACTTATGATAATAAATTCTCTTAGGGTGTTATCAAAAACCTTGAATATCATTGTTCTAGGTGATTCTGATATGGAAGACCTTAGACTGGGTCTTGGGTCAGCTCTACTCATTTCTGGGCTATTCTGTGATGACCCAATCTAATTAGATTCCCTTTGCTTTAGTTTATATACTTAGGGAGTAGACCTTCAAGTTTACTTATTATAGGTTCAAAGTATATCAATTCCTTAATTATATTATGTAAACCCTATGACAGTTAACCCATCCATAGTAAGAGGAGGAATGTACCTACACAAATACATCAATTTATAGTAGCCATCTTCTAAAATAATTCTCTATTAATAGACTGTTTTTATAACAAGTCTGGTTATGATTCAGTAACACCAATTTAAGCAGGTCAGTTCACCCAGACCTCTGGCCCAGTTTCCTCATCTGTAAAGTTAGAGAATCGACTATTTCTCTCAGGTTCCTTCAAGCTCTATAATTCTTTTGTTTTATTATTACCTTAAAAGTATCTGAAAAACATTTAAAAAATACTATATGGTAATTATTTTGGTATTTTTTCAAGTTATTTTTTCCACAAAACACAGAATGACTTTATTAACATAATAAAGTAATGAATTTATTAACATAATATTACTACTGATTTTTTTTAAGTAAGCCTAAGAATGAAAAGTCTAAAAAATCAGTTGAAGACGTTGTTCTAACATCTTAAGCTTTGGAATTTGAGAAGTGGACTACACAGTTTCCTGAGCTAGAACACAGACTATATGGAGGATGTCAGCCTGCCTATTATTTTAAATTCCAGACTCATAGTTGATAGAATTATAAGTGCTGATCTAATACTGCTTTATCAAAATAACCTTTTGCATTTAACTATGGGCAGCATAGCCATTACATAGCCTATAAACCTTAAAAGACTGTTGATTTTGAACTTCTAGTTATAATACATGGTAATGCATGTTGTTTCAAAAACCTTTTGGAATAAATGTTAATTCATGTCTATCTAATTGCAGTCATTCTAGTAAACAAAGTTTACAAAATGTGTAACAAATTCTTAGATAATATTGCAAGGCTATGTTAGAGTTTTAACCAGGATCTTTTTGTTCTGGGCAGAATAAAAGTTTCCTTTATCTTTTCTGCAAGGAGTTGGCAGTTTACTCAAGGGCATTTCTAACTTTGCAAAATGCACATTTATAAGCACATAGCCTACATTAGAAAATACATATATTTCTCTCTTTTGATCTGCAAAACAGTTTTCGGCCACAGACAGGGGCTGAATAAATATTCTCCATATTTTGGAGAATAAGCGGAGACAGAGAGAGACTGAGGCTTTCTCTTATTCACACAGCTTATTAGAGACAATTAAGCAACACACTTTACTGAGTCCTGCTAGGAGCAAGTCATCATCCCAGGCCTGGAAGTCATATATCCTTGCCTCAAGAGACTTTCCTCTAGCCCCAGGCAGGAGAACAAAGCTTTGTGTGGAGCCACGTGTGGTGAGAGTGTTCCTATAGTCCTTCGCAACATAAATGCCGCTCTGTCTCTCCTGCCTGTGCCTTTGGTCTACTGTCGACATTCCTGGGCACTACTTGGCTTGACAGTGCCCTTTGCTAAGGGCAGCCATCAGTGATTTCTGACTCTGGTGTACACTCCAAAGTCTGGATTTTAGGGGCATTTCTCCCATATATGATAATGAGGTAGCTAGATCCATTGAGAGATTAATTTCTGTTATGTTTCTTACAGTAAGGAAATGTAAAAACAATGAGTGGAATTTCCATCTCTTGGTCCTTGACCCACGTCTCCAGGCAGCCAAGGGAGCCTCAGTGGTGGTCCTGCTTTTGTTCCCTGGTGGAATTAAAAGCTTTTTTCTTCCTGGACCCTGCAAACCCTAGGCTCCTAGAGGTTCTGGGTTGTCCATGTAGCGGAGAGGACCCAAAGGCTGAAGGGGCCTAAGTGTACTAGCTGTTCCCATGTTGTGCCCTAGAAGCGATTGGACTTTTGATGGGGATGGGGAGCAGTGGTGCTGGAGGACGAGACTGAACAATAAGAACCATTGCTTTTGGTGCCACAGTGGAAGTTCCCATGACTCTGCTTGGCACTGAGGGTAATGGAGGAAATAGGGTTCTTTGCCTTTGGACAGACCCTGCAGGCTTGGTCAATGAGCATGTGCTACTGTGATGGCCTGACAAATAAAGGCTCTTCTACCATTTTCTGGGTGCATTATCCTGCCCCTATCACTACTCCTGGACTATCCATAAGAGGACAAGAAAATTTATGCCCATGATATCCATGATGATATCTATCATCCATAGGGAATTGCTATATGCATAGTGCTTACTTAGCAGGACAATTTATGAAAAATTTCATGTGGCGGAATAACTTGATTACAAAATTAACTGTATCTTGTGTTCAAGGCTGTAGGCTCATCAGCAAAGAATGGCAGGAATTTTTCCATATCTCTTCCAACAAAGGAGCCCAGGCATTGTGTTCTAAAGCTTAGATTTCTTTTAACCTCTGGGAAGAATGAAATGGCTTTTATTCGTAAAGGTCTAAATCACAAGTGGAAACCTAAAGGTCTGAGCTTCTTTGTTTTATTTGGTCTGAAAAATGTTTTAAGAGAATATGAATTATATGCTTAAATTTAAAAAACAGGAGTTTTTATATATAAAAACCCAAATTTTGAGAATTGGAAAAAATGGCGGTCTGATAGAATCCTCCCACCGCACCGCTCCCAGGGAAGGAGGTGAAAAACGCCATCGGCTGCCTGCGAGCACGGACCGCTCACTCTGAAAACAGCATTGTGAATTACAGAGAAACAACGTGGCACGCCCAGCCCAAGAAAACAGGTACAAAATTTTCACAAAGATCAGAGAGCGCACGGAGTACAATAGAGCCCAGAGCGCGGGAAGGACGCGCTCACCAGGTTGGCACAGTGCGACCTGACCCCCAAACGGTTACGCACCTCCCCATCTGCTCAGTCACGGACAAGCCCAGAGTTGGGGCAAGGCTGTTGCTGGAGACAGCAGGCTCTGTGGAGAGGAAGCGATTGCGAGAGCCAAACACAACTCTCAGCTGCAATATACAGGGACTGCTCAGGGCCGGGTAGGGACTGGGCGGATATACAGCTTCCCGGGACAGTGCGCGGGAACCCGCAGGCCGGCACCATGCCACTGGAAGTCAGCAGGACCAGGCCCAGGAGTTAAACAGAGAGCGGGACACACCCTTAGGGGCTGCTGGCAATTGCTTCTGTGGGCCACAGACCGGTTGAGAAAAGCTGCGTTCCTGGGCGCGATCAGAGCCCAGCTGTGTGTCAGGCTGGCGGCGGCAGCCATCTTTAAAGCCGCCCGCGCGGAGCTGTGAGCTGCGTCTCTAGCTCCGCCCCGCCCCGGCCCAGGGCTCGTCCTCTGGGGCGAGACAGGCTTTGCCCTTGGTGGCCAGGGATAGCTGCATCTGTGGGTTCCAGGTGGGATGAGATCCCAGAACTGTAGTGGCAGGACCTTTGTGTATTGGAAATAATTTGCAGCTCGTCCATCTGGTTCTGTACCCTGGCTCTGGCTTCTGACAAGTCCACTACATGCTGGTCCTAGTGCCTGCCCTTCAGGTCCCAGCCCTCCTGTACCCCAGAGATCAGTCATTTTGAAGGTTGCTGGTTATAGTGACTCATTTTGTATAACTGCCGGTTCTCATGACAACCGAATACCTCAAGAGCCACAGGCTGAACCAGAGCAGCTCCCCATAACCCTGCCCACTTCATTAGGGAATTTCGCACCATCCAAGAGCACAACCAGTGGCCACTATTCCCCCCCTCCCCATGGAAATATCCCCCTGGCAGAGACTGCTGGGAATAGAGACACCCACCCACCTCGCCTTGGGGTCTAGCAGTAGAAAAGGGGTGCACAATTGGAGATCCCCCTATCAGCCATCATCACACGGAGACGCACATCAGAAAGACAGACACACTTGGCTAGATAAGCAACCTCTGAGCTATACAGAATTTTTCCAATCCAGCTGTCACACTGCAGCCAAAAGAAATTGTGTTTCTACCCACACCTCAGGAGGAGCAGGGTCAAAGTAATCCCTAGGAGCTACAAGGCCCCTCCCAAAGTGCGGGACTTTTGCACACCCCAACTGGGGAATCAGAGTCTGCCACAGACATAACAGAATACCTAGCTATTAGGGAGCTGTGGATTCATACCCTCAAGTACAATTCACCAGCTTAGAGCTCAAGCTGGGAGGACAATCTCACTACACTCCACCAGGAAGAGGAGAAGACAACAGGTCAGAGATAACCCAAGATCCACCAAACTTGCTAAAATACACCTAAGGCAATACAGGCCACTACTTCTCTCCCTGGCTCTGCCAAGGAACAAACTTCGAGGGCTTGGAGACAGGGCCATAAACTAGCCCTAACACCCCCAGCTCTCGACCAAGAGGCCAGATGAGAAAAGAACTCAGGAAACATGAAAAATCAGAGTGAAAAGTCACCCCCAAAAGAAATCATCAGTTCCTCAGCAATGGATACCAACTCAAATGAAATGGGTAGAATGACAGAAGAGGAATTTTGTTTATGGATTGTAAGAAAGCTCAATGAAATTCAAGAGAAAATGGAATCCCAGCACAAAGAAACCACAAGAAAAATGCAAGAAATGAATGAAAAATTCTCCAAAGAAATAGAAGTATTACGGAAAAATCAAATAGAAATTCTAGAAATGAAAGAAGCGTTTAAGGATCTACAAAACACAGTGGAAAGCCTTAAGAATAGGCTGGACCATGCAGAGGAAAGAATTTCAGAGCTAGAAGACAACTCCTATGCGCTAAATAAATCAGTTGAAGAGAAAGAACACAAAAACAAGAGGCATGAACAAAGCATACAAGAAATGTGGGATTAAAGAGGCCAAACATAAGGATCATAGGAATCCCTGAGGGAAAGGAAGAAAATTCACGTGGGCTGGAAAATCTATTTGAAGAATAACAGAGGAAAATTTCCATGGCCTAGCCAGAAATCTCAATATCCAAGTACAAGAAGTACACAGGACACCTGGGAGACTCAATGTGAAAAGGCGTTCACCATGCCACATAATTATTAGACTGACCAAAGTAAACACAAAAGAGGCACTCCTCAGAGCTGTAAGACGAAAAGAGCAGGTAACCTACAGAGGGAAACCGATCAGATTAACTGCAGATTTCTCGGCTGAAACCTTACAAGCCAGAAGGGAATGGAGAGCTATCATCAGTCTCCTAAAACAAAACAAAGGCCAACCCAGAATTCTGTATCCTGCCAAACTAAGCTTCTTATATGAGGGACAAATAAAGACTTTTCCAGACAAGCAATCACTGATAGAATTTGCGAAGTCCAGACCGGCCTTGCAAGAAGTGCTTAGACCTGCATTGTGCACTAACCAGCACAACAGACACCCGCCAATGTAAAACTACGGAAAAGCTAAAAGTCCAGAAACCAGATTCCACAATGACACAAGAGGTAAAACAAAAGACACCACCCAATAGAATAATCAGAACTTTACCCCAAGTATCAATTCTCTCAATAAATGTGAATGGCTTGAATTGCCCATTGAAGAGACATAAGCTGGCTGAATGGATTAAAAAATACAAGCCAAGTATCTGTTGTCTCCAGGAAACACACCTTACACACAAAGACGCATTCAGACTCAAGGTGAAAGAATGGAATACAATTTTCTAGGCTAATGGAAACCAAAAGAAATCTGGAGTAGCCATCCTTATTTCAGATGATATAAACTTTAAAGCAACAAAAGTAAAGAAGGACAAAAATGGACACTATATAGTGGTGAAGAGAAAAATTTACAAGAGGATTTAACAATCTTAAACATTTATGCACCCAACACAGGAGTGCCCAGGTACATAAAGCAAATACTGCTTGATCTAGACAACATAATAAATAGCAATGCCATAATAGCAGGGGACTTTAACACCCCACTGATGGAACTGGACAGATCCTCCAAACAGAAAATAAACAAAGAAACAAAGGATGTAAACAGGACTCTAGAACATTTGGGCCTAACAGATATCTACAGAACACTCCACCCAAATAACACGGAATATACATTCTTCTCATCAGCTCATGGAACTTTCTCTAAAATTGACCACATCCTAGGCCACAAAACAGATCTAAACAAATGCAAAAAAATAGAAATCATACCATGTATCTTTTCAGACCACAGCAGAATAAAATTAGAAATCAATTCCAACAGAAACTCACATGTTCATCCCAAAACATGGAAATTAAACAATCTGTTGCTGAAGGACTATTGGGTCAAGGAGGAGATTCAAATGGAAATCAAAAGATTCTTCGAACTAAACGATAATGGGGACACAAGTTATCAAAATCTGTGGGACACAGCAAAAGCAGTCCTGAGAGGAAAACTTATCGCCTTAAATGCCCACATCCAAAAGACAGAAAGGTCACAAATCAGTAAACTAATGAATCATCTTAAGGAAATGGAAAAGGAAGAGCAAAGCAATCCTAAAGCCAGCAGAAGAAAAGAAATAACCAAGATCAGAGCAGAATTAAATGAAATTGAGAACAAAAGAATAATACAGAAGATTAATAAAACAAAAAGTTGGTTCTTTGAAAAGATAAACAAAATAGACAGGCCACTTGCCAGGTTGACCAGAAGCACAAAGGAAAGGACTCTAATAAGCTCAATTAGAAATGAAAAAGGAGAGGTCACAACTGATATCATGCAAATACAAAACATCACCTTTGAAAGCTACGAAAATCTCTATGCCCAAAAACACGAAAATGTGGAGGAAAGGGACAAATTCTTAGAAACATACTACCTCCCTAGGTAGAAACCAGGAAGAAACAGAATTTCTAAACAGACCAATATCAAGCACCAAAATTGAAGTAGTAATAAAAAATCTTCCAACAAAAAAAAGTCCTGGGCCAGATGGGTTCACACCTGAATTCTACCAAGCCTACAAAGAAGAACTGATGCCTATACTGCAGAAATTATTTGAAAACATCCAGAAGGATGGAATCCTCCCAAACTCATTCTATGAAGCCAATATCACCTTGATACCAAAGCCAGGAAAGGACACAACAAGAAAAGAAAATTACAGACCAATATCCCTTATGAATATAGATGCAAAAATTCTCAATAAAATTCTTGCAAACCGAATTCAAATGTACATCAAAAAAATAATTCATCACAATCAGGTGGGCTTCATTCCCAAGATGCAGGGATGGTTCAACATATGCAAATCCATAAATGTAATTCACCACATAAATAAAAGCAAGAACAAAGATTATATGATCCTTTCAATAGATACAGAAAAGGCTTTTGACAAAATCTAGCATCCTTTTATGATAAGAACTCTTAACAATGTAGGCATAGATGGCTCATACCTCAAAACTATTAAAGCCATATATGATAAACCCACAGCCAATATCATACTGAATGAGGAAAAATTGAAAGCATTTCCCCTTAAAAGTGGAACCAGACAAGGTTGCCCACTATCTCCACTTCTATTCAATATAGTGCTGGAAGTCCTGGCCAGAGCAATCAGACAAGACAGAGGAATCAGGGGTGTCCAAATGGGGGCAGAAGAGGTCAAACTTTCAGTATTTGCAGACGATATGATATTATATATAGAAAACCCCAAAGATTCAACCAAGAGATTACTGGAATTGATAAATGAATTCAGCAAAGTCTCAGGATACAAAATTAATGCACACAAATCCATAGCCTTCATATATGCTAATAACAATCAAGCCGAGAAACAAATTAAAGATGCAATACCTTTCACAATAGCACCAAAGAAAATTTTATATTTAGGAACATATCTAACTAAGGAGGTCAAAGACCTATATAGAGAGAATTACAAAACACTGAGAAAAGAAATTGCAGAGGATGTAAACAGATGGAAAACCCTACCATGCTCTTGGCTAGGCAGAATCAACATTGTAAAAATGGCTTTGCTACCTAAAGTGATTTACAGAATCAATGCAGTCCCTATCAAAATACCAACATCATTTTTTGCTGATCTAGAAAAAATAATTCTATTCTTTGTGTGGAACCAGAGAAGACCCCATCTAGCCAAAGCAATTCTAAGCAAAAAGAACAAATTGGGAGGCATCTATCTACCAGACTTCAAACTATACTACCAGGCTATAGTAACCAAAACAGCATGGTACTGGCACAAGAACAGAGACATTGACCAATGGAACAGGACTGAGAACCCAAATATAAAACCAACCTCATACGGTCATCTTATCTTTGACAAATTCCAGAAAAACGTACACTGGGGAAAAGATTCCCTATTCAATAAATGGTGCTGGGAAAACTGGATGGCCATATGTAGAAGACCGAAACTAGACCCACACCTCTCACCTCTCACAAAAATCAACTCATGATGGATAACATATTTAAACCTAAGATGTGAAACCATAAGAATTCTCAAAGAAAACATTGGAAAAACTCTTATGGACCCTGGCCTAGGCAAAGAATTTATGAAGAAGACCCCAAAGCAATCATAGCAGCAACCAAAATAAATACATGGGACCTGATCAAATTAAAAAGCTTCTGCACAGCCAAGGAAACTATCACTAGAGTGAACAGACAACCTACAGAATGGGAGAAAATATTTGCATGCTACATATCTGATAAAGGGCTGATAACCAGAATCTATACAGAACTTAGGAAAATCAACAAGAAAAAATCAAACAACCCTATTAAAAAATGGGCAAAGGACATGAACAGAAACTTTTCAAAAGAAGGCAGAATAATGGCCAGCAAACATATAAAAAATTGCTCAACTTCTCTAATCATCAGGGAAATGCAAATCAAAGCCACAATGAAGTATCACTTAACTCCAGTGAGATTGGCTCATATCAAAAAACCCCCAAACAACAAATGTTGGCGGGGATGCGGACAGATAGGAACACTCATACACTGCTGGTGGGACTGCAAATTAGTACAACCTCTATGGAAAGTAATATGGAGATACCTCAAAGAATTAAAAGTAGAATTACCATTTGATCCAGAAATCCCACTACTGGGTATTTACCCAAAGGAAAAAAAGACATTCTATAATAAAGACATTTGCATGCGAATGTTTATAGCAGCACAATTCACAATTGCAAAGATGTGGAAACAACCCAGGTGCCCATCAATACATGAGTGGATTAATAAAATGTGGTATATGTATACCATGGAGTATTACTCAGCAATAAAAAACAATGGTGAGTTAACACATCTGGTATTATCCTGGTTGGAGCTAGAGCCCATTCTTTGAAGCGAAGTATCACAAGAATGGAAAAACAAGCACCACTGGTACTCACCATCAAATTGGTACTAACTGATCAACACTTACATCACACAGGGCAATAATATTCATCAGGGGGCAGGCAGGCAGGAGGGGGGTGGAAGAGATGGGAAAATTCTCACTGAATGGATGCGGGGAGCACAGTTTGGGGGATGTCCACAATTGTAGCTCTGACCCGGGCAGTGCATGGGCAATATATATAGCCAAATTTTTGTACCCCCGTAATATTCTGAAATAAAAATAAAATTAAATTAAATTAAAAATTAAAAAAACCCAAATTTCCAGTGTCTCTTTAAAAATCAGATTTGTTAACATTCAGCCTGACTTCTTTGTGATAACAAGCAGTTGGGGCTGAGCTGGAGCTCCAACTCAAGACAATGATGCTCTGCCCAGTTTGCCACAGTACCCGACAGGCTGGGATGTCTTCTACGGTACCCCCTTCATTGCAGAATATTTCTGCCTGGCTTCTGTAGACATTTGAGGGTTTGATCTCTGGCCTGGGTCTATCGATGGGAAAAGAACTGAATATTTCCACATCATTGAGGGAGATTGGCCCAATACCAGAAGCAACTTCCTCAAATCTGGACAACAGGATAGGATCTGGGTCCTATCCATTGGTGCATGTATGGGTTTAAAGCGTAATCTTTATTCAGAAAAATATGTAGAGCAAATGCTCATTGGGCAATGGATAGTTGTTATGCATTGATTTAAAATAAAAATTGGACCATATTGTTTACAACTTGTATTTTTAATTTATTGAATATATTAAAAAATCATAAACATCTTGATGGATAGTGCAGATATACTTGTGGGTTATACAGGAAACAATGAAGCAAGACTATACATTTGAGTTGGCCAATCTTGGTGTATTAATTTCCTGTGGCTGGTGTAACAAATTACCACAAGTTTGGTGGCTCAAAACAACAAAAGTTTTGTCCTTTTTTTTTTCTTCTTTAGAGACAGGATCTCCTTCTGTCACCCAGGCTGGAGTGCAGTGGTGTGATCATAGCTCACTGCAGCCTCCAACTCCTGGACTCAGGCAATCCTTCTGCCTCCTGCTAGGACTACAGGTATGCAATACCATGCCTGACTAATTTTTTTTTATTTTTTGTAGAGACGGGGTCTTGCTATGTTGCACCCAGGGTAGGCACAATCTCACAAGTTTATTCTTTTATAGTTCTGGAGGCCAGAAGTCTGAAATGAATGTGTCAGCAGGGCTGTGCTCACTCTGAGGGCTCTACAGGAAAATCACCTCTTGACTCTTCCAGCTTCTGGTGGCTCTAGGCATTCCATAGCCATGGCTGCATAACTCCAGTCTCTACCTCTGTCTACACATGGCCGCCTTCTCTGTGTGTCTCAAATCTCCTTCTGCCATTTTCTTATAAGGACACCTGTCATTGAATTTAAGGCCCACCCGGATTATTCAGGATGATCTCATCTTGAGTGAGATCCTTAATTTAATTACATCAGAAAAGACCTTGTTTCCAAATAAGGTCACATTTTCAAGTTCCAGGTGGACATATCTTTTTGGAGGCCACCATTTAACCCACTACACTTGGTTAAATAATTTTCTTCTTAAAAGATTAATTTTTTAAAAGAGGGGTTGATTTAAATTTCTGGGTCCTTTTTTTATTTAGCTGCATACTGGGCAGAACTGAGCCTTGGCAGAACTCACTTTGAGTCACTGAGTGGCTCTGGTGGGGCATGGGAGAGTATATGGTAACAAAATACTGGCCACACACCTAAGAAACACACACTGAGGGTTTAGCTTCCCGAGCTTTGCTATCCAGAGGAAGTGTTGGTCACATTGCAGCAACAAGGTTAATGATCATTCTCCCCAGGCTGTGGGATTTGGATTGCAAAATGCAACTGAGGCTTCTTTGGGACTTGAACAGCCTCCACTCATGCACTGTTCAGATTTCTGAAAAACTGACTTCTGTAAAAGGCACTTTGTTTGGCAGACAATAATGAGCCATTTTAACAGTTCCCTTTTATTTCTTCTGCCTCCAGGATTTTGCATTGAAGGTGTAGATGTGGTTAGCACTTAGTTCCCTTTCAGATTTCTGGAGCTACCCTGACCATCTAAAAGCTGGATTCTTAAAACATCCAGGTCCATGGAGCATCTAGAGCCTTCATTGGTGATGAAGCCCTGTAGGGTGCTCTGGGACAGGTATCATTCTTCGGAAATGGTCGGCAAGTCTCAGCAGAGCCCAGTTACATAGGCAAGGCACAGTGGCGTGCAACTGTAGTCCCAGCTACTGGGGAGGCTAAGGCCAGAGGATCACTTGAGCCCAGGAGCTCGAGGCTGCAGTAAGCTATGGCCACACCACTGCACTCCAGCCTGACAACAGAGCAAGACCTGGCCTCTACCAAAAAAAAAATTACCATACATGGGAGTGTTATAATAGTAGCTAACATTTACCAGGGGCTTCTTATAAGCCTGGCACAGCACTAGGTCCTAACATGTCCTGCATTTACTCTTTCCTTTAAACTTTATAGTAACCTTATGAGGCATATACAATTATCATCTCCATCTCACAAATGAGGAAATTGAGACACAGAGAGGTTGAATTCTTGCCCAGGTTTGGTAAGCAGCGAAACTGAGATTCAAACCAGTTAGGGTAGTTCCAGAGACTGTGCTCTTGACCCCACTTTGTTATCCACGCCTCCTAATCCGTTTCTGACGAGACTGTGAGGTGGGTGAGGTTGTCTCCACCATTCCTCCATCTCCTCCCTCCTTTGCTGCTTCCTTTCTGAGGAAGGGTGGTGTAGTACTAAGAAAGCATGTGAATTTGTTAGTCTGCCTGGCTATGTGAGCTAGACAGCTTAGATAACCTCCCTGAGCCTCAGTTTCCTCATTTTTAAATGGTGATTATAATAACTACTTCATAGGATTGTTGTGTGGATTAGACACAATGTGGCGGCTGCTGTGGTGTGCTGCCCAGACCACCCTTTCAGGACCAAGGCACTCTTCCCCTCCCTCCCCTGCTTCCACGAGCGCTGTCTGTTGCCAGCTCACAGCTGAGCCTCTTCCAGAAACTGCCTTCAGCTGAAGGGAGTCAGTCATCTAAAATTATGCCCCCTGTCCAGGGGCAGCTGGCATCCAATGACTTACCCGTTATGTGTGAGGAGGGCACAAAGGCCTACCCCCATTCCTCAATTTAGGACAACTCTGAAGGACCATCCCAGCTGCAGAGGTGTCCTGTAGGAGGATTGGTTGAGGCCTCTATTGCAACTGCATCATGACTCCACTTTTTCCTCTGCCCAGTCCTGCTTCCAGCATCCCTCTCAGGTGTTGGTGCTGTGATCACTTCTCAATGATCCTCTACTCTCAAATCTCCATCCCAGAGTCTGTTTCCTGGGGAACCTGACTTACACCAGTTAATGTATACACAACATCTGACACAGAGTACACATTCAATAAATGCTTTCCAGGGTTTCTCCTCACCTCATATACTTCCTACTGTAATGCCTCACCACTCCGGAGAGCTTGTTGTGACTTTGACTCCCTGTGTCCCATCAAAATTTAGCAGTCCCAGTCGGGCACGGTAGCTCACACCTATAATCCTAGCACTTTGGGAGGCTGAGGCGGGAGGATCACTTGAGGCCAAGAGTTCGAGACCAACCTGGGCAATAGTGAGACCCCCCCCCCGCCCCCATCTCTACAAAAAATAAAAAAATCAGCTGAGCATGGTGCCCACCTATAATCCCAGCTACTCGGTGAGGCTGAGGCAGGAGGGTTGCTTGAGCCCAGGAGTTCGAGATTACAGCTATTATCACCCCACTGCACTCCAGCCCGGGTGACAGAGCAAGACCCTGTCTCAAAAAAAAAAAAAAAAAAAAAGCTGGTTAGCTGTGGGTCAATTAATGTTTTTATTCACCTGGGTTGGAGGCTCATAACCTCCTAGACTGCATTAAGTGGTCACAGGAGGAGAGCCTGCTTGTAGAGGAGACTCAGTAGCACCGCATAGGCAGCTGCCCATAGCCCTAGACATAACAGGCTTTCAGTGAATGTTTGTTGTTGATGATGTAAGGCCACTACTGACCCTGAAAAATGAACGTTCAGTTTTCAGATTCCAAACGGCAAAATTTAAAAACTAGACACAGATACTCTCTCAACAGTAAGTGCTTTGAGATCTTCACAAAATTTGGACTTTCTGCACCATCAGCGACATACCCAAGAAATCTGAGCCCCATGGTCTAAAAACTATAGGGTATAGATGGAGCAGGGAGCAGCAGCCGCAGTGCGCAGGCAGCAACACACAGCAAGTAGCATACACCCTGGGAATATCGCTTGCAGAGCCTTTGCCCACTCCAGGCTAGGCGTCTGTGTGGCCAGGAGGGAGAAACATTTGGGTCAAACTTTGTGCATTGTCCTGTGGGAGGTATCCAGGCTTTGCAGAAAAGCTAGTAGGCTATTCCACACAATGGTCACTGCACGGCAGTAAGAGGGCTACAGTAGGGCTTGATACTCCACTCTATTGCAAGGTCATATGACAATGGTTTTTGATGTCCAGAATGATAGTCTATCACCAATGACATTGGCCTGCTGCTATTTTAAAGACGTCGTGGTATAACTTTATTAGGGAGTATCCCTGAGAAATGACCTGTGCTTTAAAAATAGCAAACTTATCTGGCATGGAAAGGCCATTTTGGATTGCTTATGTTGGTAGTCTGAGAGGTATGGGAGAAGAAACACAAGCTCTGGTGCAAGATTGACCTGGTTTCAAACTGGGTCCACTTACCAGCTTTATAAACTTGAGCAAGTTATTAACTTCATAGATCTGTTCCCTCATTTGTGAAAATAATTTTTCTTTACAGTATTTGTTGTAAGGATTAAATGAGAACGTTTATTTCAAACCTCTCTGATGTGAAATGCTACCCAAATGAAAGGTATTCATATATTGCATGGAAATAGTGATATTTAAATGTTCACTGGTCAACAATTTTTGGATTCCCAGGAAATCTTCCTTATATATCATACTGGACATCTATTGTTTTTGCCTTTTCTTAGGGTAACAGAGCCCCTCTTTCCTGTGGGAAATTCACTTCATGTGATTTGCTTGGCAATGCCCTTCTCTCTTCTAGCCACAAGGGTGAGAATATAATTGTCCTTCTCCCTAGCGGTATCAGTTGGTTTAGGAATGAACACATGACCCAACCTAAGTCAGTCAGAGCCTTCTCCAGACTTTTCTGCCAGAGTTATTGGGAAAGACTCTCTTTTGCTAGATTCTTGGATTGGTAGGATATAAAGCTGGGGATGCTAGAGATCATCTTGCTTGCCAGTCCTATACAAGAGGTGGGGAGACAGAATCTTAAAAGAACCTGAGAGGGCTGAGCATGGTGGCTTATGCCTGTAATCCCACCACTTTGGGAGGGTGAGGCTGGAGGGTTGCTTGAGCCCAGGAGTTTGAGCTGTAGTGAGCTATGATTGTGCCAGTACACTCTAGCCTGGGCAACAGAGCAAGACCCCATCTCTAAAAAAGGAAAAAAGAACCCAAGACCCTGGATCCAGCCATGCTAGAAACTAAGAAACCAAGAGAGTCCTGAATAATGCAGAATTTATTATAAAAAGTTAGGAGACTGGCATCAATAATGCCCATCTGTTTCCAAGGAGTCTAATATGTGTTGGAGTTTTTCTTTCCTTGCCTGTAAACGAAGAGAATAACATCTACTTCTCAAAGCTCTTGTGAAGGTGAAATAAGATAACATGTAAAATTCCTTCGTTGGAGTCAAGAAATATTAGTTACCCTGCATTGGATGTAGTAACCTTCTACGGGATTTATATGGCTATTTGACTTCATACAGATGTATGAAGTCAAATACATACCTACTTTGAAGAAAATATCTACTGTCATCTTTAATTCCTGGTTAGCCGCTGAAGCAAATTTGCTTAGCAAATATTTTCCTCAGGACTGTCTAATAAACTGGCTTCCATTCTGCTGTGTACAGGACCAACCTTATCCCGAGGTGAGGCAGCAACCTCCTTAATATTTCTCTAATTGATGTTCCTTTCCAATCTTTCTTTATCTAATGGCTGATGCTTGGAATTTTACCATTAGAGCTTCGTATATTTTTTTAAAACTTACTGAAATACTATGTATATGCAGAAATGTGAACAAATCATAAATATATGGTTCATTGAATTTCCACAAACTAAACATACCATGTGGTAATCACCCAGATTAAGAAACAGGAAACTACCAACATCCCAGAAGACTCCCTCATGTCTCCCACCCCCAGTCATTACCCCTCCAACAGTGATCACTATGCAGTTTTCTAATAGCATGGATATTTTGCATTTTTTTGTTCTTTATATAAATGGGATCACACAGGCTGTACTCATTAGTGTCTGACTTCTGTTGCTCAACATTATATTTGTGAAATTCATCCACGCTGTTGAGTTAGTTATAGTTTGTCCATTGTCCTTGCTGCACAGTATTCCATCCCACTATTATCCATTCTACTGTTAATGGGCATCCAGGTAATTTTTATTTGAGGGCTATTATAAATAGTGTTGCTATGAGCATGACTTTTAGCTGAACATACTCATGCATTTCTGTTGTATATATACCTAAAAGAGGGATTTCTGGGTCATAAGACATGCATTTATTCAGTTTTAATAGATACTACTTAACATTTCCCAAGATGTCTCACATCTTTTAGTATAAGACTTTCTTGTTCTTAGAAGTTATGAGAGGACTCAGAACAGCATTGCAAGCTAGAGGTAACAGAGCAATGCTTCTAAATTCTGAGGGAAAATTATTTTCCCTAGATCTTAATAACAGAAAAACTATCACTCAAATGTGAATATAGAACATGTGCATTTTCAGACAAGTAAAGTGTGTCAAAGACTGTCCTCCCAGGAGTCCTCCTCTTCTTCTATAGTAATATATGCCATATGGCTTCTATAGGTCATCCTGCAAAAGACTGTATTTCTCACCCTTCCTGGCAGCGAGGTATGACCATGGACTAGGTTCTGGCAAATAAGAGGAAAGCTGAGGTGGTGTATGCAACTTCCGGGTCATGCCCTAAAGAGAAAGGAGCCTTTTCCTTCCTCTCCTCTGCTTCCTTCTGATGGAAATGTAGCTGTCGTGGAAGGAGCTGAAGCAGCCAACATGGACCACAAAAAGCTACTTGTTGAGGATGAAAGTAGTAAGAGAATAAGCCAGAGTTTACTACATTAGCCTTGGACTGCTTATGTTCAGAGTGTTATGTGACAGATATAAACTTCTATCCTATGTAAGCTGCTATTATTGTGATCTTTTATGTAGCAGCTAAACCAGTATTTTCCCTAAGATCTGAAAATCTCAGCAAGTTTGCCAATTATGTACTTTTCTCATGAAGTGACCTATGATATGTTCCACCAACACAAAAGAATCAACCAAGAAAGAGGAAACCATGAGATTCAGGAAACAGAGGATTCAATACAAGGTAGAGACGATGGAAATACTCAAGAATGTCATTTAGTTATATGAAGTAGAAATTCTAAATAGCTAATGGCTTCAACAAGAAGAATTTTTCTCTTACCCAATGAGAGGTCCAGAAGACAGCAGTTCGTGGCTGGTGTGGCTGTTCTGTAATGTCCTCAGAGACCCAGTCTTCTCCTAGTTTCTTATTCTACCGTTCCCATGGTGTGCTTTTTATCCTCAGGTTTACAAGATGGTTGCTGGAACTTTAGCCATCGCTCCCATGTTTTAGACAGCAGGAAGGAGGAAGGAGTGATGACAAAATGATACCATTTTGTAATTAATTTACAATTAAGTAAAATTGAACTGACCTAGCCTCCTTTTTAAGAAGGTCTCCTAGAAGCTCCACCCAAGAACTTCCATTTTTATCTCATTGGCCATAAATTAATCTCATGACCAATCTTATTTGCAAAGAAGGCTGGGAAATATAGTTTGTTACCCACAACAAAATCAGAGTGTGGTTAATAAGGAAGAAAGAAAGAATAAATATTGTTCAGGCAAATGATTGTTTCTACCACTAGTACCTTGTACTTCCTTCCCAAGATGTTTCCATTCCCTGTGGATAGTGGAAATATGCATGGGGATGGGTTGTTTTCATTTAAAATTTTTTTGTATACTGGTCGTTTTATAGCAAACGTATTATTGTTCCAATTGCCCACACTATGAATTCCTCAAAGTAAAATCTATGAGGTAGGTGCTACTGTTATCTTCATTATATGTGGGGAAACTGAGGCACAGGGAGATTAAGCAACTTGCCTAATGTCACCCATTTAGCAAGCGGGAGAGCCCGTGTTCAAACCCAGGGAATCTAGCTGAGAGTCTGCCCTTCACCCCAATGTAGTACTGCTTCTCCTAAAAGGAGGTTAAACACAGACAATGCAAAAAGAAAGCATGCTGCCGATATCAGTGCCAACACCGCTCTCACTATTTTCACAAAGGCGACAGCTGCAACTCCAGCACCCTTCATATTATCTTGATGTTGTCTGTGTCAGGTGAGATGGAGATCCTTGGCTGGGGGCCTCCTGCACGCACCACAAAAAAGGAAACATATCCTCCCGCAATTAACTGCGTCCCCACCCAGAGGGCACTAGGATTGGGCTCCGCTCACTTTAAACTACATTTGACGTCCTGGCCATCATCAGTGCCACTTAACATACTTGCAAGGAGTCTGGTATGTTTGGGAGTGCCTCCGCGCCTCACACTCCATTGGCCAGTCCACAGGATGAGTGCCGGAATCTCTGCTAGGCTGGTTGGAACCTGTTTTGTACACACAAGAATGAAAAATATTAGACATCTGTCACTTCATCCAATTAAGTCCTACATTTGGTTTATTAATAGAACTAAGATCCTAACTCCTGACTCCTTCTTCAGTAGATGCCATTTCAGTGGATTTTGCGGTCCTTCTGATACCAGTATCCTCATTTCTGCCTTCTTGTTTCTTTAAATGATTGCGTTAACTAAAATCACATGAGCTTGAAATTGCATTGACTGTGACTGGTGACATTTGAGAGTTCCAATGCCTCCAAAAGCCCTGTGGAGTCTGGCATTGAGCCATCTCCAAATGAAAAACCCATTTTCCTGGCAAGAAACAATTGATGTGAACCTAGACTAACATGGTATTAAAGAGGTCTGTGAATTTACATAGCTAAAGATTGTTTGCTGGAATCTCAGGTCAGGCAGTGTAAAAAATGTTTTCCCTCATTGGATGTACTATGGATTCATTTGGGCTTAGCTTGGTTTAAATTCTGGCAAGTGGGGCTGGTGGTTCTTATGTTTGGATTTTGTTATCAAAATCCTGGCAATAAATGATTTTAGCCCTATTATATTTTAACACCCTTGAAACCAATGTCTGTGTTAGCTTCCTGCATTGAGAAGGGAGAAAATGTGTTACTCCAAGAGTTCTGTAGTTCCTCTGTTCAGAATCCTTTTTGGCATGAAGCTAAATTCCATTTTTCACATGAGATTCCGGCACACGTCTTTCCTCCGTTCGTTACCTAGTAGGTACTAGCTTCTCCTACTGACCTCACCTTCTTTCTGCTCTTTCTCCCCAGGGTCTATGGACTCCCCGTTCCCCACCCAGACTGGGCCTCCAGGAACACCCAGCCATGCCCCTGAATTTGGGCCACAGGCTTGAGTCGGGGGGGGGGGGGAAGACCACTGAACTTTACTGAGTCTGGCAGGCACTTTCATTTAAATTATCCAGTTAAATCTCTGCAACAAATCTCTTGGGCTGACATTCTTTCAGATGAGGAAACTGGGGCTTCAAATAATTAAATAATTTTCTCTAGGTCCCACAGTGAAGCAAGTCCATGAACATTATACCTGGCTCATAAGCCCCTCTCTGCAGCCTCCTTAAAACCTTCTCTTTACTCTGTTCTTATTCAAACGATACAAGTGCCTCATTACTATCTCTTGCCTCGTTATAAAGATGGAAGAGCTATAATCAAATATACAAATCCATACCGAGCTTCTGCCATTCTCTCTTAACAGAGACCTCTTGAAGATTAAATATCCAAAGAAATGAAGTGCTAATAATACAGTGTGAGGTAATGCCATGAAAGTGTTTCTCCTCCCCAGAGTGAGTCCTGACAGGTTTCCAATGGAAAAGGGGGTGGGCTTGATTGACCTTTTGGGGGTCATTCAAACCCTGCAGTGTAAGGAGGTCAGCCTCCCAGCCCCCATCCCAGCCCTGGGAAGTGCCTTCTTTGCCCACTCTTGCTGCTGTTTGTGCTCCCACAGTAATGCTTGTTCTTGGCCTGGTGTCCAGATTTTTGTGTGTTTGTAGTATCCTTGTCCGTAGTCCCTCTTTCTCAGCTTTGTGCTCCTAGCTCTTTCTGAAAATGTAATTCATAACCTGTCATATTTCACTCCTATTTCACATTTAAAATAAAATTTCCCTCTCTCATTTATTTGTGCAGTTCCCACATTGTCATGTAATTGGTTACATGTTCTTTCTTCTGTTGGGGTGTGAGGGCTCCACAAAGGGAAGAACCAAGTCTTCCTCCAGCCTTGTCTGTCTCACCTCTCCAGGCTCATGGAGGGAGAGCTGATCTTTTGTTCTGCTTCTCAAGCACACCAAGCTGCTTCCCACCTCAGGGCCTTTGTACTTGCTATTCCCTCTGCCTGGAAAGCTCTCTGTCTTCCTGCAGCAGACTCCTTCTCATCAACAAGTGTCAGGTCAGATGCCACCTCTCTAGGAGACTTTTTCTGATCCCATATAAAGAAGCCACCAACTTCTAGTCCCTCCCTCACATGCGCTTGTTTTGTTTTCTTTCTAGCACTTATCTATCTAATGTGATCAGGTTTATTTCAGTTCCTTAAAAAAAATCTACCTTAGCTCCATGAGAACAGGGACCGTGTCTTGTTCACTGCTACATCCCAGCACCTAGAACAGTGGCTGGCACGTAGTAAGCGGTGAGTAAATATTGATGTAATACATGAATGAATAGGAGTACTCAATGAATGTTCGTTGAATGAGTGAATAAATGAATGACAGAGTTTGGTTTGCCCCTCCTCTGAACACCCATGCCCACACCTCTCATATGGCATAATTGCCATCCCCCCATATTACAATTGTCTTATTTCTCTGAGTACACTTGGAGCTCAAGTAAGCAGGGAAGGTGTCTTACTTATCTGCATGTCCTTGCTACACCCAGTAGAGTGCCTTTCACATTGTAGCTTCTCAATAGATGTCTGAGTCATTCCTTCCATTTTTTGCTGTCTAACAGAGCCCAAGAAATGCCATTTGGGTTCTTACCAATGATGCATCCAACCCACATTCTGTATTTCTGGATAAGCATGTTCACGCTGTTTGATGTGATTCATGGGATAGAAAAGCTTGCCCTGTGTGGCCAGCTCCTTCTGTTCACACTTCTGAGTCTTAGAATCAAATGTGCTGAGAGCAGCCACGACAGCAGTATTGTTCATGGATAGAAAAATCAACAATGTCAGTTGTCTTATTTCCAATAGCCATGCGCTGACTTTTTGAACTTCAACAGCACATCAGGATACCTTTAAAAAAATAGCCTCAGTGACACCTAGATCCCTGTGTCCCATTGTGACTAAGCTGTCAAATGCCTATATATCTAGAGCTTGGATGATTTCCCCACTAATGTGTTTGTTAATTTATACTTGGGCCAAGATTCTTCTACTATTTTTGCTTTGCATAGTTTATCCCTGTCATTTTGACATCTTGCTCCTTATAAAAATTTAGTATCATTTTCAAATTTAGAGATTTTATTGTGCACTTTCTTTTCCAAAACATAATAAACCATTAAATCAGATTGACCAAGAATTGATTCCTCAGGAAATGCCACAATTTACACTTCTCCATTTAATAATGTCCTTGCCCTACTACCTTGATTCTTAATTCTTTATTCATAATAAAACTCTCTGCCTAATCCTAGGACAATTCAATTAAGACATAGCTGTTGGTGCGAAAAATTTTCAAAGATTTTTTTCCAAGAATAAAATACATTCATGATTTTCCCTTTCTGCAAAAATTCATTTTCCTTCCAAAAGAAGAGTCAATCATCATTTCTTCTTATAGAAACTGAGTTGGCTTTCCTCTAATTGACAAAAATTCAGTAATCATTCTTTTCATTCATATTTCCACTAGTGTGCAGCTACCTCCCTTTTAGAGGTATACTATACCTTCAGACTGGGCATGTAATGATTAAGTCTAGAACCTCAATTGTCAACCTTTCTTTGCTAAACATACGAAGCAGGTACAAGACGGTATTTAAAAAACATTGCCAGGTCTTCCTTATTATTTTTAAAAATTATTTTATTACATGATAAAACTTTTTGTCCATTTGCACATACAGCCATTGGTAAGTGTGAGAAAATTAGTACAAAATGATCCGGTCAAAATCATCAAATTTTTTAACACTTGGTTAAATATTTCATATATGCTTTTCCTTTTCTCCATTCTCTAGTTTTGCCTCCTAATAGAATAATCAACAACATCAGCTGTCTTATTTCCAATAGCCTTTTGCTGACTTTTTGGACTTCAATAACACATCAGGATATCTTTAAAAAATAGCCTCACTGAGCTGTTATCCTCCTATCTAGATATTGTTATAGCTCCTTCCTCAGGATTTGTATTTTTCTTTTTTTTAATCCCTCACTCAATAACTCTGTATTTGATTTCATTGCTTATAGCCAGTAGTTGGTCTAGTAATTAATTTTAACTTGAAATACTCATTCAACTTCTATTTTATGGTCATTGATGTCACTCTTAGAAGTTTTAAATGGACTTAAATGCATTATTCCTTTTTTAAGAACTTGAAATGCTAGTAACTCTTAAGGAAGTTTAAACCTATTACTCACTAGCATACTTCTCTAAATAATGAGCAAATAAACCATTTAATCTTTTTTCTTTATTCTACTCTCTCGATAGAAACTTAGTACTCTTGATTTGTTAATAAGGCAAATAAATTCTCCTTTGAAAGATGTGACAGGTGCTGTTCTTGTACTTAGAGTCGTAACTAGAAATTTTAAGCTCCCAAGTCATAAGTTTCAAGAATGTTCCTTTAACCTTCATTAATTGCAATATAAACAGATCCATGAAGCTAAACCTTCAGGAATCTGTACTAGATGTTCAAAGCTTTTTAGTGTTTTAAGAAATACATCAAATACAACCCTGGGGTGGATTTGGTTATCGTCTGTCTGTTTTTAACAGCTTTATTGAGATATAATTCACATACCATACAATTCACCCTTTAAAGTGTAAAATTCAATGGTTTTTAGTACATTCACAAATATATGCAACCATTACCACAGTCAATTTTAGGACATTTTCATCATCTCAAGAAGCAGCCCCCAGTGCGTTAGCTGTCCCCTTTCTCACCCTCCACCCCTTCTTCCCCCTGCCCCAAACAGCCACTAATCTACTTTTTTCTTTATAGATTTCTCTATTCTGGACTTTTTATATAAGTGGAATCATATAGTATGCAGTCTTTTGTGACTGGTTTCTTTCACTTATGATAATGTTTTCAAAGTTCGTATATATTGTAGCAATGTATCAGTACAGTACTTTGTTACTTTTTATGGCCCAATAATATTCCATTACACAAATATACAACATTTTGTTTATCCATTTGTTAGTTGATGGACACTTGGGTTGTTTCCACCTTTTGGCTCTTATGATAATGCTGCTATAAACATTTGGGTACAATTGCCTGTGTGAACATATGTTTTCATTTCTCTTTGGCATATACTTAGGGGTGGAATTGCTAGGTTGTGTGGTAATCTTATGTTTAATAGTTTGAGGAACTCCCACTGTTTTCCTCAGTGGCTGTCCCATTTTAAATTCCCACTAGCAGGATTTGAGAGTTCTAATTTTTCCCACGTCCTCACCAACACTTGTTATCTGACTTTTTAATTCTAGCCATCCTAGTGGGTATGAAATGTATCTCACTGTGGCTTTGTTTTTTCTACTTTTTTTTTCCTTGATAAATGAAACAGGACAATCACTATGGCTTTGATTTGCATCTCCCTGGTGACTAATGACGTCAAGCACCTTTTCATGTGCTTATTGGCCATTTGTATCTCTTCCTTGGATAAATATCTATTTAGTCATTGGTCCATTTTTTTTTTTTTTTGAGAAAGGGTCTCTCTCTGTTGCCCAGGCTAGAGTGCAGTGGTGTCCTCATAGCTCACTACAACCTCAAAATCCTGGGTTCAGTCAATCGTCCCACCTTAACCTCCTGAGTAGCTGGGACCACAGATGCAAGATACCATGCCTTGCTAATTTTTTAATTTTTCGGCTAATTTTAAAATTTTTTGTACAGAAAGGGTCTCACTATGTTGCTCAGGCTGGTCTTGAACTCCTGACCTTAAGTGATCCTCCCACATCAGCTTCCTAAAGTGCTAGGATTATAGGCATGAGCCACCACACCTGGCCCATTTGTCAATTTTTAAATTGGGTTATTACTGTTTTTATTTTTGAGTTGAAAGAGTTCTTTATATATTCTGCATACAAGTCCCTTAGCACAAAATTTTTAATGTCAATGATGTCCAATTTATCTATTTTTTTCTTCTGTTGCTCTTGCTTTTGGTGTCATTACTAAGAAACCATGGCTGAATCTAAGGTCATGAAGATATACCCCTACATTTTCTTCTAAGAGTTCATAGTTTTTGTTTTTCTATTTATGTCTTTGACCAATTTTAAATTAGTTTTTTATATGGTATGAGGTAACGGTCCAATTTCATTCTTTTGCATGTGGCTATCCGGTTGTCTCAGCCCCATTTGTTGAAAAGGCTATTCTTTCTCCATTGAATAGTCTTGGTTCACTTGTCAAAAATCACTTGCTCTGAGGAAAAGCACAGGCTTGTTAAAAAAAAAATCAGTTAACCATAGACGTATAGCTTTATTTCTAGACTGTCAATTTTATTCTGTTGATCTATATGCTATATGTCTATCCTTGTGCCAGTACCACACTTTTTTTTTTTTCTTTAGAGACAGGATCTTGCTTTGTTGCCCAGGCTGGAGTGCAGTGGTATGATCATAGCTCACTGCAGCCTTAAACTCCTGGGCTCACAGCCTCTGTAGCTGGGATCACAGGCATGCACACCATGCCTGGCTACTTTTTTTAATTTTTGTTTTTATAGAGATGGGTTCTCGCTATGTTGCTCAGGCTGGTCTCGAACACCTGGTCTCAAGGGATCCTCCCACTTTGGCCTCCCAAAGTGCTGGGATTACAGGTGTGAGCCACTGTGCTCGGCCACCACATTGTACTGATTACTTTTGCTTTTAAGTAAGTTTTCAAACTGATAAGTGTGAGTCCTACTTCATTTTTCTTTTTCAAAATTGTTTTGGCTACTCTGGGTTCCTTGCAATTCCACATGAATTTTAGAATCAGCTTGTCAGTTTGTAAAAAAAGTTCATCTGAAATAACATTGGAATTGGATTGAATCTTTAGATCAGTTTAGAGAGTACTAACATCTTAACAATGTTAAGTATTTTGATCAGTAAACATAGGATGTTTTTCTATTTATTTAGGCCTTTAATTTCTTTACAGAATGTTTTTAATTTTCAGAGTATAAGTTTTATACTTCTTTTGTTAAATATTCTTAAGGTTTTTTGGATGCTATTGTAAATAGCTTATTTTCTTAATTTTATTTTTGGATTGATCATTGTAAGTGTATAGAAATACAATTAATTTTTGTATATTGATCTTGTATACTGCAGCCTTGCTGAATTCATTTATTAATTCTAATTTTTTTAGTGGATTCCTAAGGATTTCCTATATACAGGATTATGTCATCTTTGAAAATAGCTTTACTTCTTCCTTTCCAATCTTGATGCCTTTTATTTCTTTTTCTTGCCTAGTTGTATCCATATTCATAACAGATATTGGTCTATAGTTTTCTTTTCTTGTGTGTGTTTGTGTGGTTTTGATATCTAGGTAATACTGACCTAACAGATTTGGGAAGTGTTCCCTCCTCTTCTGTTTTTTGGAAGAGTTTGTGAAGAATTGGTATTAATTCTTCACTGAATCTTTAGTAGAATTCAGTGGTCTTCTCAGAGCAGAGCTGAAAGAAAAAAAGAATTCAGTGGTGATGACATCTGGGCCTGGGTTTTTTGAATTCTCAAAAAAAAAAAACACCTACTAATCTCCTTACTTGTTATAGTTCTATTCAGACTTTCTATTTCTTCTTGAGTCAGTTTCAGTAGTTTGTGTCTTTCTCTTGGTTTCTGCTTCTCTGTCTGAGCTTCTCCACTTGATTATTTCTAAGTGTTGGCAACAGATGTGATGAATCAGCACCTGGACTGTGGACCGCGAAAGAATGTGGCTGGATGCAAGACTTGGAAGGATTAAAAAGCAGTCAGGGGTCAGCAACCTGTGGAGCAATAGAAGCCAGAATGTGCATTAGCAGAGAAGTTAGGACCAGCCATGAAATAGAGCCAGTGGGAGATCAGACCCCAGAGGGAAGATAAGAACCAGGAGGTGTGCAAATCTGGGAAGGGAAAACAGCAATAGAAGAAAAAGCAGACCAAGGCTTAGGCAGAAAGAGCAGAGACCAGCAGTAGGAACAGAGCTTACTGCCTGGTACTGAACCAACCTCTGCCTCAACCCAGGACCTTTTCTGAAGCTCAGGAACCACTCCCTGAGCTTAGAGTTGTAGGATTCAAAGACACAGATATGCAGGACTACCTGACAACATTAGGGAGTGAGAGAGAGTCGAAATAATGTAAGAATCCTAAAAGAATATATATAACCTGCTCAAGACATACCCTAAACTGAACCCTTTAAGTGTGACAGAGATATCTCAAGAAAAATTAATTTAATTTAATATTAGCATACATAATTTAAAATCCATTCTTGATTTTGATTTGAACTACACATGACTATACCAAATAATGCACAATTAGACTGACATTTTATATGCCCCAGAAACAAGAAATTATTTTCTCATATTTTGGAATATAAAAGCTGAGCTTTTATTCCAAATTAATTCTCTTCCAAAAAGAATGGGTAACATGAATCCATTAAATAAATAAAAGAAGTAAAATGGAAAATATTTTTGATCACATATTTGATTAAAATATTTAGTATTATGCATAGCTGGAAAAAGATGGTCCCTTGAGGAATACAAATTCCAAGTAAGATGGGGTTTATTTTAAAGGGAGAAAGCCACAGCTATGCTAATAATCCCTTTTAAGATTCTGTGGATAACATGAGACGCATAGTAGTATCTAACACAAACACGTAAGGAAATTTAGAGAAACACAACAAAAATAAACTGTGAGAATCACCCCTGCAAAGTTTTTTCCACCCTCTAGCTTTTTTAAAATCTCAAGGAAAGGATGAAAACAGAAAAGATAAAGGAAAAAAAAGTCAGAAAACTGAATTTATGAACCATGTCCTTAAAGAACACATTAATGGAGAGATGTAGAGATTGATTATTAGATTTTTTATTAACTGGGTCAGGACTTTTTCAATTGAAAGTCCCTCAAACCAACATAAATTAGTTTAGCTCCAAAGGTAACTTGTTGGTTCCTATAATTGCAGAGTCTAAGACATGAGATGTAGCTGGATGCTGCCCGGCACTCTCTTGTCTTTCCAGCTCTTGGCTCTGATTTCTTCTTCCTCCTCCTTTCCTTCTTCTCTTCCTTCTACTTTCCTATCCTTCTCTGTCTTCCCTTCCCCTCCGTCTTTTACCCTATGTTGTTTGATTCTACAAAAGGATTCTTCCATGTAACTGGGGAACATAGCCTGTGACAAAAATAGGATTTCATACTCCTTAGAGCTAATTGTTTGTTTATTAAGTTAAAGAACTAACGGACACTCTTCAGGCCAGTAGAGCTGTAGTAACATGGAAGGCAAAATAAGGGGCCCAGAAAATGGCCATCCCTGAAGATCCCTCTGACTCTGTGACCTCTGTCTTTTCAACCATGTCCTCACCACAGGACCTTTCTCCCCACTGGCCTGGGCTTGAAGGGCTTCTGCACATTGCCTGAAGATGAGAATGGCTTTAGTTCATTCAACACTCATCCACCAAACACATGTTCTTAAACTCCTACTATGTGTGGGCTCTGGAATACAGAAGTCAATAAGATAGATGACGTCCTTGTCCTCATGGAAATTACATTTGAGTAGGTGTGTTAGGGGTGTTGCTTCCTTAGATAAGGTGGTCAGTGAAGGCCTCTTTGAGAATGTGACATCTGAGCCACTATTTTAAAGGTGAGGAGGCTTGAGCCATATGAAGATCACTTTCTAGGTGGGTAGAGAAAATCTCCAAAGAGATGCCAGCTGAACTTCTGACTTAATCATAAGAAGGAGCTGGGCATGTGAAGGTCACCTACCTGCCACACTTACGTAATCGAGGCCCTCACCATCCTTCACCATTGTGGCTTCAGTCACCTCTTGAACAATCTTCTTGCATTCTGAAGGGCCCTCTCTACACTACCACCAGAGCTATCTTTTGAAAATGGAACTCCAGTCATGACACTCTCCTGTTTAATGCCCCAGGTTAAAATCCAAACTCCCAGGCACACAGCTGCAGTGTTGTTAATGAGCTGGTCCCTATGTACCTCCCCAGCCTCATTCTTGCTGCTCACCATGTACTGCATGTAGTGGTCACACGAAACTAGTTGGTGTTCCTCTTTCATAATATGCCCTTTTATATCTTCATGCCTTTGTACATATGGCTCTATGACCTGAAATTCCCTTCCTTCTTTGGTCCCCATTCCCTGGGTAATAAATACTCATTATTGAAAGATGCCATCTCCTTCAAGAAACCTCTGAATCTTCCCAGGCTGGTTTGGATGCCTGTGCTATGCATGTCTAAGCACCCTGAGCTTACCTTAATCGTGTCACTTTATTGTAAGTTTCTGTTTATTTGCTTCCTCTTCTATCAGACAGTAATCTCTCTGAACATAGGGTCCTTACCCTCGCATAATATCCAGGGCAGAATAGACTCATAATAAACATTTAAATACATAAATGAAAGCAGGGTGCATTGGCGTGAGCCTGTAGTCCCAACTACTCAGGAGGCTGAGGCGGGTGGATCACTTGAGCCCAGGAGTTTGAGGCTGTAGTGCACTATAATTGTGCCTGTGAATAGACGCTATACTCCAGCCTGGGCATCAAGTGAAAGCCTGTCTCTAAAATAAATAAATAAATAAATAAAAATTTAAAAACATACAAGTCATGTTTTAAAACCTACACAGAAACCAAAGTGCAGGAGGCAAATTACAGACTTAACCTTTCCAAAACCCGAAAGAATGATGTACAGGGAAAATTTGAGAAACATTTCATAGGAAACAGAGAAAAGTGATAAAGAGATAAAAATGAAAATGATGAGATTGAATATAATAGATACGGAAAGTATTGAACAGTTGATTCTTTTTTGTTTTGCAGGTATAGTTTCCCTTTCTGTAAGCTTTCATCCCACACCTAGTGTGGATATCGATCATTTGACCCCACCATCCCTGCCATAGGAATGGCCTTGTAACCCAGGCCGACCGCCCTATTCCCTTGGACCTGGAAATTGAACCAGGGGTAAGAAGGAGCCCCCTAGCAGGGCCAGTTAGCATTTTATGAAGGGAGTGATATGGATCTCTTTTGGTATCTTGAATCATGATCTTCTAAGAGCACATTTGTTGTTGTACTGAGCAAGCCTGCCTGAGAATTAAGCTAAAGCAGAGAAAGGATTGCTGAAAAGCAGAGAGCTGGCATCTGTCTCTGCTCAGTTTTTGAACCCTCACACCCTGCTGTATCTGAAGTCAGGTCTCACAGTTATGTGAGACCTAACTTCTTTGTTCACCTGCAATCATAGGAAAAATATTGGTAACTGAAAGTAGAATATAGCAAATGTCAGGCCCTAGCATGCAGAATTGGTTGAGTTGGGGTATGGTGAGTAAGTGGTAATGAGGATTCTTCTGTCCCCATCTGATAACTGAACAAACACCTGGCTTATAAAGTAACCACAAATTAAACTGTCACCTGTTGTATTTTGGAAATCTAATTATGTGCCTTCTATGATTAGTGCTTTAGTGACTTGTAGAAAATGTCAAGATATTGGAATAAGTTGATTACATTTTGATGCTTTTAATAATGTCAGGAAGAACACAGCCTTCATCAAGCAGTTAAACACAGAGTTAGCAAATGGTCCAGCAATTCTACTCCTAGATACTCCAAAAGAAATGAAAACATATGTCCACATAAAAACTTATGCATGACTATTTATAGCAACATTACTTATAACAGCCAAGCGTAGGAAACAACCAAATGTCCATCAACTGATGAATGGATAAAGAAAATGTAATAAATCCATACAATGGAATATCATTCAGCAATAAAATGAGATGAAGTTCTGATATATGCTGCAACATGAATGAACCTTGAAAACATTATGCTAAGTGAAAGAACCCAGTCACAAAGGACCACATATTGTATGATTCCATGTGTATTAAATGTCCAAAATAGGGAATCTATAGAGACAGAGAGTAGATTAGTAGTTGCCAGGGGCTGAGAGGGATTGGGGGTGGGAGTTTGGGAGGTGAGTGCTAAGGGAAGCAAGGATTCTTTGGAGTAATGAAAATGTTCTAAAATTGATCATGATGATGAATGCACAACTGCGTGAATATACTAAAAAGTCATTGAATTGTGTACTTTAAATGGGTGAATTGTGTGGTATGGCAATTATATCTCAATAAAACTGTTTTTTAAAAAAGAAGGCTTTAGCTTCAACAGCAAGCAGAAAGGGAATGGTGTATAGCTTTGCTGAGAGGCCCTTTCTGCCTGTAACTAGCAAGATACCTGAGATCCCTGTAAGATACCTGAGATTCAGCTAATCATGTGCATTTGGAGAAGTCTAAGAATGGTGTCCTGGTCTTTTTTGTGTTGCTATAAAGGAACACCTGAGGCTGGGAAAATTTTAAAGAAAAGAGGTTTATTAGTTTATGGTTCTGCAGGCTGTACAAGAGGCATGGTGCTGGCATCTGCTTCTGGTGAGTGCCTCAGGCTGCTTCCACTCATGGTGGAAGGGGAAGGGGAGCCAGGCTGTGCAGAGATCACATGGCGAGAGAGGAAGCAAGAAAAAAAAGAGGGGCAATGTCAGGTTCTTTTTAACAACCAGCTCTGGCGGAAACTAATAGAGTGAAAACTCATTCACTCACTGCCCTCGAAGGAGGGCATTAATCTATTCATGAGGAATCTTCCCCCACAACCCAAATACCTCCCATTAGGCCCCACTTCCAACATTGGGGATCAAATTTCAACATGAAGTTTGTAGGAGACAAACATCCAAACCATAGCAAATGGTATTCTCCACTTGAACCTGAAACTGAATTTAGTGAGAGTAAAGGCAGGGAGGTGGCAGAAGCAGAAAATAAGACTGGCAGGGGCAGAAGCTTAACTCCTGGGCCTCACCCAGACACCTCCTGCTGTTACTTCTCTGCTGGACAAAGGTAAGAATAATTGTGCCACTAAAGACAACCACTGGGATATGGTCCAAAGAAAGATTATTGGGTCTTAGGGTGTTGGGTCACATTTAGGGGCAGAGGTTAGGAGGAGTTAAACCAAGGGTGGGGGTGGGCAAAGCATCAAGGTCTGTGGCAAAGAGAAAAAGCCACGGGGCTGTGGGTTTAGGTTCAAAAATCAGGACCTGCTAGATCTCTGGCTTTGGTTACTAGCTCATGGAATTGACAATGCAAAAGAACTCACTCTGCTGCCAGGGCGGGCTCCTTGCTCTTTCCTCCAGCAGCACAGGCATATGCTGTAGAGTGCCGTCCACTGGAAGCTGACTTCCAGTTTTTCAAATAAGAGTTTCTGTTGTGGTTTCCTCTTCTACTTCAGGCACTGCAATGTTGAATATGTCTGGGGTAGTAATATTTCTTATTTACCTATAGGTTGTTAGATGGTGAGGAGTCATATTTGGAACCCTGGACTTTATAGCATATGGTGACTAGGTGAGTTTGTGGATTTCTTCTTTTGGGGAGAAAGAGAGTGTGTTTTCATTTGTGGAAGAGAAATTTGCATTGTTGTAGGGAGGAATACACTTTAAAATGAATGTATGGAAATATGTGTGTGTGTGTATTTGTGGGTAGGATCCTGGGAAGTTTAAGAATGGAATGTGATAGACATCATCTCTGTTGTTTCACACCTTTTCTGTTTGGAAACAGCCTTTCCAGCATCTAGTGGACATATGGTACATGCCCCTCAATACTCTGATTGGTCTTGAGTGCATCACATAATAAAACCAATTAGAATCTTTTTATTGTGTGGAATTTATATGGATTCTGGGGGTGGAAAGCCCTTTCTCCTTGTGATATTTCAAGCACTAAGTAACCTATAAGCTTCAGCTCTGGGAGCTATTTTTGCTCCCATTTTCAGAGAGCCTGCCAGAGAACAAAGCTAACGCAGAGGAAAGTAAACACCCAGGAGGCAAAGATTTATGTGTGTCTTGTTCATTATGGCATCCTAGCACTTAGAACAGTGTCTGGAACATAGTAGGTGCTTAATAAATGTTAGTTGAATGAATAAAGTCAGAAATGAAAAATAGGAAGAAAGCAAGCTGGTGACATGGTTTGAACTTCTGATTCCAGTCATGTCTAGAGCCAGCTCTACTACCCCTTGGGATTCCCAGATTCATGAGTCAATACGTTTCCTTTTTCTTCTAATTAGTGTGGCAGACGTAGCTCACTCAATACCACTCCAACGCCGCAGTAACATGACTTTGTGTATACCAGAGGCTGGAAAGCTGAAGTCTGCATTCCCAGTATGCCTTTTCAGTGAGGATTTCCACGTGAGATGTAGCATGCACCATATAGATGCGTCGGAATGAGATTGGGAAGGGGTTACAGGCCCTGTGATGTGGCTATCCTGGCAGCACCGTGGCCAAGGTATTTTGGTACTTTATTGCAGCAGCTCTGTCCGAAGCCCTGATGTCTAGTCAGCTCTGTGTGACCAGCAGTGATGGCAGCATCTTCCTACTCTGGCAGCTTTCTTGACTGTGGCTTGAAGGTAGCATGGTCTTTAAGTCAGTAGTGGTACAGCAGCAGCAGCAGCAACTTTACTGAGGCAGATTTAAATGTAGCTCCAGGAGTTATTACTGAAAGTCCAGCCTCCTACTCCAGGTCTTCCAATCATTCTGTAGCAAGTTCACACACTTTAGTAGGTATCACTCTGTTTAAACTGGCTTGAGGAGATTCTTTTATCTGCAATTGAACTCTGACCAATATAATTTAAGTTGATGCTATGTCAATATCAACTGCAAGAGTTCAGACTAACTTTGTAGAACTTCTGAGGGTAAAAACAACAAGCAAAGCAGAAATAATAAAACATATGAGAAAATTTCCAAGTATATGAACACAGAAAAATGGTTATTTTCAGTGGAAAAATATCAGACTGGCCTTAGCCTTCTGTGCAACAACAAATACCATAGAACCATAAAGAAATATCCATAGAAACTCGAGGTGGGAATGCTGTAATTATATGTGATGTCAAAAGAATGGCATTCTCAGATATAAAAGGTCTCAGAATTAGACCATCTATGGTGTTCTATCTGAAAAATTTCTAAAAGATGAGCTTTATTGCCATTATAACATGGTACCTAGTCTCCTGTTCAAGCAAGATGCTGTGAATTTGTGAATTCAGCTCTGGAAATTGGATAAAAAGTCGTTAAGTCTCTATTGTCTTGCCTCAGGACACACACAGGGTATTTTGATTGTACAAATAAAGTAAGACTTTAGTAGGAACCCTGTGTTCAAACAGACATACTCAGATCTCTGAAGGTGAGATCATTTTGATTACCAAGCTGGTCTTCCAAGCCTATTGTAATCACGCACACTTGCCTCACATTGTTGAGAAAGACTATCTCACCTCTGCAACCTCAACTGTCTCCTATCCAAATTTAAACTAGGGAGCACATTTCAATTGCAGCATTTCCTACCAGAAATTTCCAACATTCAGAGAATAGGTAATGCAGATTTTTAATTTTTTGTTAAAGATGCTGGAATTTCCCTCAACAGTGCAGGTTTCAAGGCCTTGGGGAAGGAATAGTCATTCCAGTCCTTCTTGGGGCAACAATTATGGCGTGCAAGCAGGACACTCACAATGGATCTATTCCAGCATTCCTATCTCAAGGACTCTTTAATTTCTTGCCCGTATATAAACCAGCGGATTTTTGGCATCTCCACTTTCTTTAATGAGGGCCAGTGTTGGAGCCTGATTTGCCTTATCCATCCCAGTTAGACACCCAACTGCTTTAGCCAGCATTTTGGGTGCAGCACATCTGGTAAGTGCATCCATATTGATAAAATCAGCTCCATCTAAAATTGTTTCACTCTTCTTGGTTGAGTGCTTTCAAAATATATTCCCACAAAAATTCCACCAATAGTTTGTTTATTTAAAGTAGCAAACTCTTGCAACTCTTGCAATGTCAAAACTTTCTCTTAGAAAAGGACAGTTCTGGCCAAATATCCCAGGCAGATGTAATTGCCTATTCATGTCCTTTATGTTCTTGCTGCAGCATGACAAATTGGAGGACCTACAGTGTGTTTAAAAGTGTCAGGAATTGTGTGGACAAAATCTCACAAGAGCATTCCCCTCAAAACCATTTTCTAGTGGTTCTCAAAAGGGTTGAGAGTGGGAAGTATCAATACCACTTGAGGGTGCTTTGCAAATTATACATACCTGCCCCTACCCCCAGAGACATATCAGTCAGAATGGTGGTGGAGATTAGGGTAGGGAGGTCATGAATGTTGGAAAAGCTCTCTAGATTTTCTGATAGGCACCCTCCCATACTCACAACCCATTACCCTCGGAACCTCCAACACACAGCCATCTTGATCATGAATATACTATAAGAGCGGGGATAAAGTTGCTGCTACAATCAATTATAAGGGGGGTGACTCCTCTTACACTGTAATAAGTTATGTTAATGTTTCCAGCTATCCTCTTCTCTATAAAAGGATAAATGAAGTTTACTTTCCCACCTCATATGGGATAGCCACATAACTTGGGTTAATGGAAGATGAAAGGAAGTGACAATGTGTCAGTTCTAAGCAGAAGCTTTAAGAGGCATCATGTGTTTCTGTCCACTCCTTTGCTTTTTGTTCTACCTTGAGAATGGCATGTTCCTAACAACCAGGGACACCAGGGACCGGTTTCGTGGAAGCCAGTTTTTCCACGGACAGGGGTGGGGAGGTGGGGAGGAGTGGGGGGTTAGGGGTTAGGTGGTCATCGCTGCTTCAGCTCCACCTCAGATCACGAGGCGTTGGATTCTCAGGGGGAGGCAACCTGGATCCCTCACATGCATAGTTTGCAGTGGGGTTCGCGCTCCTATGAAGGTCTGACACCGCCACTGATCTGAGGGGAGGGGGCTCGGGCGGTGATGTGAGCTACAGGGAGAGGCTGTGGGTGCAGATGGGGCTTTGCTGTCACCTGCTGCTTGCCCCCTGCTGTGCTGCCCTGTTTCTGGTGTGCTCCTGTGCCTGGTCCAAGGTTGGGGACCGCAGCTGTAGAGCTATGTTTTTTTCTGGAAGGTATAGAGATTTTGAGTTGTTTTGGAAGCTATAAAGTTTTTGAGCTGTCACTGCAGTAAATCTGACTAATGCATATAAGTTTTTTTTTTTTTTTTTTTGCTGAGCACTCTGATGGGTTTGGGTAGATATATGAAGTGATACCAAAGCTTGAATTTAGTGGTGTGAACAAAAGAGAGCTAAATTTCTTTGTATAAGAAAGTGGAAATCTAGGCAATGAAGCAGTAGACTAACAATGCAAAAATTATTAAAGGACTTTTTAGGCCAGGCATTTTTTAACTTGGAATTTTATACTGTTTCCATTTTAGCTAAGTATACTACATATACATGCCATATATAAGTGTGTTTTTGATGGAAATCTAAGAAAGGTCTGATTTCCACATTTGGATTAACTGTACAGAAAAGAAGGAGCAAGAAACAGCCTGACAATTTCATCCATCAGCTGCTGCAATTGAGCGAAAGCAGGAACTTGACGTTTGAGGATACCATGGGAATGTAAACCTCTCTGGGAATGTGTAGAAATTATAAGGTGGGTGTTACTTCCATAAACCATGTAGTGAGCATTCAAAACAATCTTTTCTGGCTTTTTAAAGCCTTGGAATATACCAATTGACATTTAGGTTATACAAATTTGACAATTCTAAATAAATGTTAGTAGATCAATTCTAACTATACACTAAAATAATAATCCACATTGACCAAATAGTATTTGTCCCAGAAATCTAAGAGTGTTTTGATACTAAGAAAGTTTTTAGGATGTCTTAAGGATAAGAAAAATCACTTAATGATTATTAAATAACATCTGATAAATTAAATACTAATGTATTTAAGGAAAAAACCTCTTTAAAAAGCATAAAAGAAGACACCTTACTGTGATTTAAAAAATATCCTTTAAACTGTCATCATAATACTTTTTGGTGAGAAAACCTCCAATAACTTCCTATCGGAAATTTTATCCAACATAAAAAGGCAGAAGAAAAAAGAAATAAGAATTGTAAATGTGAGAAAGTGACAAGATTATTAATATTAAATGTAAAATGATTGAATACCTAGGAGATCCACAAAGATTGTGAATAGTATTAACAAGGTAGGCCTATATAAGTCAGACTGATAGTGGTAGACACACCATATTCCTTTTAGAGCAAACAAACCATTTTAAAGATGTCAGCACCTCCCAAATTAATTTATAGGCTTACTTCCAGTTTGTTTTCTTGTTATTAGTTTGTTTTCAAACTTGTTTGATTTCTGGGAATTTGACAAGATGATTCTAAAATTCATTTGCTATAATAAATGCACTATAATATCAAAGAAAAAGATTTAAAAAGTTGAGTAACAAGGGATAATTTATTCTACCAGAATTAAACAGAATAAGAACACAAAAGTGCATAGTGGTGAGATTAAAAAATCATAGGCTTTGGATTCAATAGACTTAGGTTTGAATTCTTGGCTCTGACACATAGTAGCTGTGTATGCATAGACAATTAACTTACTATATTTAAGCAAAGTGTGTATTATAGACTCTAATTGTCCTACTCCTCTACCCTATCCCCATTCACATCCTTGCCATGGCCTCATCATCAACATATTTCCCTGCCTCTTAGCTTTGGGCTTGGTCATGTGACTTGGTTAGGTCAGCAGCATGTAGGTAGAAGTAACTGTGTTTCAGTTCCAAGCCTAGGCCTTAAGAAGCCTCCACAGTTCTGTTTGCCCTCCTGCTCCTCTGCTGTCACCTTGAGAAGAGCTTCCTCTAGTGAGCTAGTGCCCCTTCAGCCTGGGGCCCAGAGTGAAAACATGTGGAGCACAGCTGCCCCAGCTGTCCCACAGATCCGTGAGAATAAATAATTGCCATTTAGGCGATTGAGAATTGGTCAATAAAATGTACCAGCTGTTTCTTAAGGAAGATTCCCAGGATTGCCACAGATACTTATGTTTACACCTCATTGACCAGAATTTAGTCACGTGGCCAATTCTAATTGCAAGGGAGGTTGGGAAATGTAGCCAGCTAAAATGGGGTATTCTATTACTATGGAGGAAGGGGAAAATGAATTTGGTAGGACAACCAGCAGTCTCAGCCACAGGTGTGCAATCCCTATTGATTTTTAAATGCATCTTAAAACATATATAATTACTTATTTTTAATAAATCAAGTCATCCTATATGATTGTTCATCTATTAGCTTTTTTCTCCACTTACCTCTCTAAGAGATCTTTCCATATCAATATAAAGCTGTTTCATTCTTTTGTTTTTTTGTATTTCAAGTGTATATTTTATGATTTTTTAAAAATTTCAATAGATTTAGGGGGTATAAGTGGTTTTTTGATACATAGATGGATTGCATAGTGGTGAAGTCAGGGGTTTTAGTGTACCCATCACCCGAATAGTATACATTGTACCAGATAGGTAATTTTTGAACCCTCCTCCTCTCAGCCTCCCCCTTTTTGAGTTTCCAAAGTCTATTATACCACTCTGTACAACCATGCATATCCATAGCTTAGCTCCCACTTACAAGTGAGTACATTCAGTATTTGTTTTTCCATTCCTGAGATACTTCAGTTAGGATAATAGCCTCCAGTTCCACCAAGTTTCTGCAAAAGACATTATATATGTATACTACATTTTCTTTATCCACTCATGGCTTGATGGGCACTTAGGTTGATTCAATGTATTTGCAATTGTCAATTGTGCTGTGATAAACATATGAGTGTATGTCTTTTTGATATAATGACTTCTTTTCCTCTGGATAGATACCCAGTAGAGGGATTGCTGGATTGAATGAATGGTAGGCCTACTTTTAGTCCTTTGAGGAATCTCCATACAGTTTTCCATAGAGGTTGTACTAATTTACATTCCCACCAACAGCATATAAGCATTCTCTTTTCACCATATCCACACCAACATCTATTGTTTTTTGACTTTTTAATAATGGCCATTCTGACAGGGGTAACATCCTACCTCATTGTGGTTTTAATTTGCAATTCTCTGATGATTAGCAATGTTAAACATTTTTTCATATGTTTGTTGGCCATTTGTACATCTTCCTTTGAAAAATGTGTGTTCATGTCTTTTGCCCACTTTTTAATGGGGTTATTTGCTTTTTTCTTGCGAATTTGTTTCAGTTCCTTGTAGATTCTGGATATTAGTCCTTTCTTGGATGTATAGTTTGTGAATATTTTCTCCCATTCTGTAGGTTGCCTATTTACTCTGTTGATTATTTCTTTTGCTGTGCAGAAACTTTTTAGCTTAATTAAGTCCCATTTATTTATTTTTGTTTAGTTATATTTGCTTTTGGAGTCTTAGTCATAAATTCTTTGCCTAGGCCAAATGTCCAGAAGAGTTTTTTGTAAGTTTTTGTCTAGAGTTTTTATGGTGTCAGGTCTTACATGTAAGTCTTTAATCCATCTCAAGTTAATTTTTGTGTATGGTGAGAGATAGGGATCCAGATTCATTCTTCTTCATGTGGCTGTCCAATTTTTCCAGCATCATTTACTGTAAAGGGCATTCTTTCCCCAGTGTATGTTGTTGTCTGCTTTGTCAAAGATCAGTTGGTTCCAGGTGTATGGTTTTATTTCTGGGTTCTCTATTCTGTTCCATTGATCTATGTGTCTACTTTTATATCAGTACCATGTTGTTTTGATTAGTATACACTTGTAGTATAATTTGAAGTCAGGTAATGTGATGCCTCCAGATTTTTTTTTTTTTTTTGCTTGGGATTGCTTTGGCTACTCAGGTTCTTTTTTGATTCCATATGAAATCTAGGATTGTTTTTTCTAAATCTGTGAAAAATGATGTTGGCATTTTGATGGGAATTGCATTGAATCTGTAAATCACTTTGGGAAGAATGGACATTTTAACAGTATTGATTCTTCCAATCCATGAGCATGGGATGTTTTTCCATTTGTTTGTGTCATCGATGATTTCTTTTATCAGTGTTTTGTAGTTCTCCTTGTAGAGATCTTTTACCTCCTTGGTTAAGTATATTCCTGGATATTTTATGCTTTTTGCAGCTATTGTAAATGGTATTGAGTTCTTGATTTGATTCTCAGCTTGGTTGTTATTAGTATACAGAAATGCTACTGATTTGGGTACATTAATTTTGTAACACGAAACTTTACTGAATTTATTTATAAATTCTAGGAGTGTTTTGGAGGAGTCTTTAGGGTTTTCCAGTTATAAGATCACATGATCAGCAAACAGGGATAGTTAGACCCCCTCTTTTCTTTCTTTCTTTCTTTCTTTATTTCTTTCTCTTGCCTGATTGCTCTGGCTAGGACTTCCAGTACTGTGTTGAATAGAAGTGGTAAAAGTGGGCATCCTTATATTGTTCCAGTTCTTAGGGGAAATGCTTTCAACTTTATCCCATTCAGTATCATGTCTGCTGTGTGTTTGTCACATATGGCTTTTATTATGTTGAGGTATGTTCCTTCTGTACCTAGTTTGTTAAGAACTTTTATCATGAAGGGGTACCAGATTTTATCAAATGCATTTTCTGCATCTATTGAGATGATCATATAATTTTGTTTTAAATTCTGTTTATTGATTTGTGTATATTGAACTATCCTTGAATCCCTGGAATGAAACCCACTTGATCATGGTAAATTATTTTTTCAATGTGCTGTTGGATTCTGTTTGCTAGTATTTTATGAGGATTTTGGCAGACCAATATCCCTTATGAACAATGTCACACCTCAGGGAACTGGAAAAACAAGAACAAACCAAAGCTAGAAAAAGACAAGAAATAACAAAGATCAGAGCAGAACTAAATGAAATTGAAACAAAAAAACCCCCAACAATACAAAGGATCAATGAAATGAAAAGTAGGTTCTTTGAAAAGATAAACAAAATCGACAGACTTACTGGCTAGAGTACCATGAAAAAAAGAGAGAGGATTCTCTCTCTTATTCATGAAGGATATTGGTCTGTAATTTTCTTCCTTTCTTGTGTCTTTTCCTGGTTTTGGTATCAGGGTGATACTGGCTTTGTAGAATGAGTTAGGAAGGATTCCCTTCTTCTCAATGTTATGGAACAGTTTCAGTAGGATAGGTACTAGTTCTTCTTTGTAGGTCTAGTAGAATTTAGCTGTGAATCTGTCTGGTCCTGGGCTTATTTTTGTTGGGAGTTTTTTTAAAATACTGATTCAATCTTGCTACTCATTATTCGTCTCTTCAGGATTTCTACTTCTTTCTGATTTAAACTTAGGAGGTTGTGTGTTTACAAAAATTTTTACATTTCCCCTAGATTTTCTAGTTTGTGTGCATAGAGGTGTTAATATTAGACTCAGGTGATCTCTTGTATTTCTGTGATATCAGTTGTAATGTCTATTTCATTTCTGATTGAGCTTATTTGAATCTCTGTCTTCCTTTCTTGATTAGTCTACAGTCTCTTCAATAAATGGTGCTGGGAAAACTGGACATGCATATGCAGAAGAATGAAACTACTAGACCCTTATCTCCTGCCATATACAAAAATCAAATCAAAATCAATTAAAGATTTAAATCTAAGCCCTGAAACTATGAAACTATTAAAAGAAAACATTGGGGAAATGCTTTAGGACATTGGGCTGGACAAGGACTTCTTGAGTAAAACCCCCACAGCACAGGCAACCAAAGCAAAATTGTACAAATGGGATCACATCAGGCTAAAAAGCTTCTCACGGCAAAGGAAACAATTAGTAAAGTGAAGGGACAACCCACAGAATGGGAGCAAATATTTGCAAACTACCCACCTGAGAAGGGATTAATAACTAGAATATATAAGGAGCTTCAACAACTCAATAGGGAAAAATCAAATAACCTGAGTTTAAAATTAAGCAAAGGATCTGAATAGACATTTCTCAAAATAAGACATACAAATGGCCAACAGGTATATTGAAAAATTCTCAACATCATTAGTCATCAGAAAAATGCAAATTAAAACTATAAAGAGATACCATTTTTCCCCAGTTAAAATGGCTTTTATTCAAAAGACAGGCAATATGAATTCTGGCGAGGATGGGGAGAAAGGGGAACCCTTGTACACTGTTGGTTGGAATGTAAATTAGTGCAACCACTATGGAGAACAGTATAGAGGTTCCTCAAAAAACTAAAAATAAAACTACCATATGTCCCAGCAATCCCACTGCTGGGTATATATCCAAAAGAAAGGAAATAAGCATATGGAAAAGATATCTGCACTGCCATGTTTATTGCCAACACAATAGCCAAGATATGGAATCAACCTATGTGCCCATCAATGGATAAATGGATGCAGAAATTGTGGTACATATACACAATGGAATATTATATAGCCACAAAAATAATGAAATCCTGCCATTTGCAACAATGTGGATGGAACTGGAGAATATTAACTGAAATAAGCTAAGCACAGAAAGATAAATCTTGCATGCTCTCACTCATATGTGGGAGCTAAATATTAAAAACAATTGATCTCATGAAGACAGAGAATAGAATGATGGTTACCAGAGGCTGGGAGGGATGGGTAGTGGGGAGGGAGGGATAAAGTGGGGATGGTTAATGGCTGCAAAAATATAATTAGTTAGATAGAATGAATAATATTTGATAGCACAACAAAGTGATTATAATCAACAATAAGTTAGGGTACACTTTAAAATAACTAAAAGAGTGGAATTGGAATGTTCCTAACACAAAGAATTGATAAATGCCTGAGACGATGGATACCCCAATTACCCTGATTTGATTAATTCACATTGTTTGCCTGTATCAAAACATCACACGTGCCCTATAAAGATATACAACTATTATGTACCCATAATAATTAAAAATACAAAAAATTTAAAAATAAAAAAGAAAATAATTCTAAACTCAAAATAAATTCTGTACAAATATATGCATTGTAACATTATATATAATAGTGAAAATGGATACAAAATAAATTTTAAGATTAGAGCAGATAAATTCTTATAAAGCACTGTGCAACAATTAAAATAATGATTACAAAGACTGTTTAATAACATGGAAACTGCTTATGATATAATATTACTTGAAAATGGCAAGATTTAATTAAAAATTTAATCAAAATGTTCAAAAAATTGTGTTTTGGATGTATACCTGTTAATACTACATTCTTTCATTCGCCTTACTAGTTTCTATATTTCCAGGTTTTCTTGAATGAAGATGTCTTAGTTTATTCAGGCTGCTATTACAAAATACCACAAACAAGAGAAATTTATTGCTCACAGTTCTGGAGGCAGAGAAGTCCAAGATCAAGGCATAGTCTATGTCTGGTGAGGGCATACTTCCTGGTTCATCTATAGTGCCTTTCAGCTGTGTTCTCACATGGCAAAAGGAGTGAGGGGCCTCTTTTATAAGGGCACTAATCCCATTCATGAGGGCTCCATCCCATGACCTAATCAACTCCCAAAGGTGCTACCTCCTAATACCATCTCCTTGAGGGTGAGGATTTCAACATATGAATTTTGGGCAGACACAAACTTTCAGACCATAACAGAAGACTTTTTCAATAAAAAACAAACAAATACTTAATCATAGCACTTAGGAAAGTGTTCTGACTTGTTAAATATTCAATAGGTTTTTTGATGACTATCCCTGAGGCATTTTACAAAAAGGAGCCAATTAAAAATTAAATATAACAAACATCTTGGGTTCATCCTGTTGTGAGGCATACATAGAGTTCTCATTTAGAGCAAAATTGTGAAGTAAGGAAAATTTGTTTTTGTTTCCTGCCTTTCATTTTACTTTCTCTTCCCTTTAACCCAGGGATAATTTCTATTTTGTGTTCTGTTCCCAAAGGATTTTGCTTCATGATCACCCTTACCGTGTAAACTGCTTAACAGCATCCAGAATTATTTGCATTTTTATAATATCAGATATTTAATAATTAGAAAATTTATATAATGCTCTTAGCACAGAGTTTGGTAAGTGTTGTGGATGATGATGACGATGGTGGTGATAAGGATTATGATACTGACCATAGAGAAGAAGTCTTGAAGATTAAAATGGTGGTTTGTGGGGAAAAGTGGTTAGTCTCCATTATGAAAATCCCAAAATATTTAGAGTAAGTATGCCTGGAATTTTCTTCTCCTTAAAGAAAAAAACTTCATGATGGATCCATAATCTGTGTTAATACTAGAGATAACTATAATGATAACAATACTTATATCCTTCTTAAATCTGTTTATAATTTCAACCTATATGATGTATGGATTAGGAATTCGTACCATAAAACATCAATACTTTCTTTTAGTAATATTAATATTGCCTCTTTGAAACTTGAAGGGATATCCTCTTCTGCTAGTATTCTTATATTGGTGAAGTAAATTTAAATTAACCCTGTCCGTATATGATGCTTGTCATGACTTTATAAGTTAAAACATATGAGGCTATTTATTTCCTCCTAGGCACCATGCCCAGAATGTGGTGCTCTCAGGTAAATGGTTGAACTTGGACATGGCTTCATGCCAAAAGCAAGCCTTCCTTCAACTAACGCTTACAGCCTAAACTTTTCCATGACTATATTTTGTTCTATAAAAATAACCACTTCCCAAATATTAACTAGCCACTAATTACCAGCACTTAATTTTTAAGAAAAGATAAAATTTAACACAAGTTTAAAAATATGCCTAGCCATAAGGCCATTTAGCGTCTCCTTGAATACACTTCAATGGCATGGCAGTCAAATCTAATTCTGTTTCTATTTTAGTTCTTCACTAAATCTCTTCCTAGGGTTCAACAATGTTGGGAACTTACACTGTATGCATTTACAATTCTGACTCCAGCTCTCTTTGTTTACATATTGCCTCATTATAAAGTAAGCCTTTGGGTGCCACGTTCTGAACCCAAGCTTCTTAAAGAAGCTTATCAAGATACTTTCCTAAAAAAAGGCAGTAGTAGTTTTTATTCTACCTCACTAAGTTCTGTATTAAGCTCTGCAGCACAGTTTACAACTTCTCTTTATTAGGCTGCCTGAAGTCTTGAAACAGCTATACAATTTTTAATCTTACACTTTTCAAAGTTGCTCCCAATGTCAATTGTATACTCCCTCCACTGCCATTTTTCTTCTCCTTCCTGCCTATCTCCTCCCCATGACTTAAAAACATTGTTGTTGCTTTCATTTGCATTTTCCTGGTCATTGGTGAGGTTGAGCATCTTTTCATGTTTACTAGTCATTTGTATTTCCTCTGTAAATTTGTCCGTTTCTTCAGTTTAAATTCTTTGACCATTCGTCTGTTTAGACTGTCTTTTCCTAATTAGTTTTTAAAATTTTTTTTATGTATCCTAGATATGAATTCTTCATCTATTATTTATGTTGCAAATATTTTTATTTCATTCTGTTGGGTATCTATTAACTTTGGTTATTCTCTTTCCTCTTATGGAAGCTTTCAATTCTTACGTAGTCAAATCTGTTTAATTTTTCCTTTCTGCTTTCTGAGCTTTACTTTTTTTTTTTTTTTGAGACAGGGTCTCACTCTGTCACCCAGGCTGGAGTGTGGTGGCACCATCACAGTTCACTGCAGCCTCCAACTCCTGAGCTCAAGCTATCCTCCCACTTTGGCCTCCTGAATAGCTGGGACTACAGGCATGGGCCACCATGCCTAGCTATGTTTTGTAGAGACGAGAGTCTCGCTTTATTGTCCAAGCTGGTCTTGAACTTCTAGCCTCCAGCGATCCTCCTGCCTCAGCCTCCCAAAGTGCTGGGATTACAGGCATGAGCCACCAAGCCCGCCCTGAGTTTTACTTTTTCCCTATCAGGTCTTCTATCTCATGATTGTAAAAATATTCTGCTATACTCTGTACTAAAACTTTTATATTTGAAGGTCTTTAATTTGTTTAAAATCTTTTAAAATAAATTTTATTTTTAGAATAGTTTTAGGTTTACAAAAGTTTGTGAAGATAGTACAGTGAGTTCCCATTACCCCAAATTCAATATCCCTTATTGACATGTACCCTGAGCATAGTATATTTGTCACCATTAATGAACCAATATTGACATTATTATTAACCAAACTCCATACTTTAGTCAGATTTCTTTAGTTAATGTCCTTTTTCTGTTCCAGGACTCCCAACACATTTGGGATAGCCCATTATATTTAGTTCTCACGTCCCCTCACCCGCCTGTGGTATGTGACAGTTTCTCCGACTTTTCTTGTTTTTGATAATTATCTTGACAGTTTTCAGGAGTACTGGTCAGATATGAATATTTTGTAGAATGTCCCTCAATTGGGATTTGTTTGACGTTTTTCTCATAATGAGACTGGAGTTCCATGCTTCTGGGAGGAAGAGCACAGAGGTAAAGTGCCCTTCCCATTACACCATATTAAAGGCACATACTATGAGTATGACTTATCACTGTTGATGTTAACCTTGATCACCTGACTGAGGCAGTGTTTATTGCAAAGTTACTCTTTCCCCCCTTTTCATACTGTACTCTTTAGAAGGAAGTCACTATGTGCAGCCCACACTTAAGGAGTGAGGAGTTATGCTCCACTTCCTTGAGGGTGAAGTATCCTGTTTCCCTGTTTTTAACAATTTGGATCTTTAATGAATCTGGAAATTATTCTAATAGGTTGTCATAGTGGACGTTGGGACTGTTTCTTCCTCCCCTCTTTTGTGTAATAGTCATTTCTTTCATTTGGGGTAGTCATAGTGGAAATTGACAACATCCTTACCTTGAAGTAAGAGTCCTACTGTTTTAGATCAAATAGAATTACTCTCTCTCTTTCCACACTGATTTATTCAGATAAGCCAACCATTGGTTCAGGCATAAACCAAATCCTTCCATGCTGGGGAATGGTCAAAGTGATGGTTTGACCCGACGGCAAGAAGGGAGGTGTGGAAGCATTCTGGGAGAGGAGGCTTATCCTTCATTTAAACACTACCAAAAGATAGTGCTTTTCTCCTTTGAAGCAGTGTGGTGTACAAATTTGAAGTTTGGAACTTCGGCAGCCATTTATCCTCAGGATGAAGCTGACACTGCAGAAGTCAAAACGAAAAGGCAGAAAAAGAAAACAAAATACAGAGGAATAAACAGAAAACCCCAATGTCTTTCACATCAGTATTGAGCCACTAACTCAAAGCAACCCTATAGCTGCCTGCTCTGTTTCTGGGTCTTCCAGTTAAATGAGCCCTTTGTTGGGTAAGGCAGTTTGGGCTGGATCTTCAATTGCTTGCAATATAAAGAATCCTAACTGATGCAGTGGTATAGAAACAGAGATCTAACTTTATTTTCTTTCACTTTTTACAAATAGATAGTTGTCCCATCACAATTTATCAAGTGATCCATTCTTCCTTTGTGATGTAAAATGTCAGTTTATCATAAACAACATTTCCATATTAAAATGGTTCATATGTTAATTTATCTACTTCTAAATTAATACCATACTGTTTCAATTTCCATAGTTTTATGCTGTGTTTTTACTGCCTGCCAGGACAAGTCTCCCCTCATTCTCTTTTCTTCAAAAACTCATTTGCTCTTTTTATGTTTTTTCTTTTCTATTTGAACCTAAGAATTAACTTGTTAAACTCCATAAAAATCTTTTGAGATTTTTAAAAATTGGAATTATGCTACATTTATAGATTAATTCAAGGAGAATTAAAGAACTTTAAATATTGAATCTTCTCACTTAGGAACATGGTGTATCTTTTATTCAGAGATATAATTTCTAATTGGTTATTGTTGATGGACTCAAACTATGGTCCCAGAGTCACTGCACGAGAAAGATACTTTGTCTTTCCTGATTGTTGAACTCCTATTTTTCTTATATTTTCCAATAGACAATTTTGTACCTTTTTAAAAGAATTCTTAAGGTGAGATGGCAAAATTATAGAAATAGTTTATGCTTTAAAGAACCTCAATTTTACACACAGAATAACATTTTATTTTTAAAACAGCTTTAATGATATATAATTGACATACAATAAGCTGCACGTATTTAAATTGTGCCATTTGATAAGTTTCGACATACATACACACTTGTGAAACCATCACCACAATCAAGACAATGAACATATCCATCACCTGCAAACATTACCTCCTGTTACTCAAGCCCTATGTAATCATCTCCCCTTGAGAGTGGACTAGAACTAGTGATTTGCTTCTAACTGATAGAACATAGAGAAAATGATAGGATGCCACTTCTGTGGCATGAGGTTACAAAAGACTGTGACTTCCATCTTGCTCCCTTTCTTGCCTTCTCTCACTTGTTCACTTTGATGAAGCCAGCCTCCATGCTGTGAGTTGCTTTCTGGAGAGGGCCACATGGCAGGGACATGAGTGGTCTCTGGCCAACTGCTAATAAGGAACAGAGGTCCTAAGTCCAACAGCCGTGAGAAACTGAATCTTGCCAACAACCACTGAGTGAATTTGGAAGTGGTTCCTGTCTCAGTTAAATCTTGAGCTGACTGTGACCCTGGCCAACACCTTGACTACAGTCTTGTGAGAGACCCAGGGCTGGTGCCTTGATTGCACCCTTTATTTATTTATTTATTTTGAGACAGAGTCTTGCTCTGTCTCCGGGGCTAGAGTACAGTGGCATCATCATAGCTCACTGCAACCTTAAACTCCTGGGCTTGAGCGATCCTCCTGCCTCAGCCTTGCCCGGCTAAATTTTTCTGTTTTTAGTAGAGACAGGGTCTCGCTCTTGCTCAGGCTGGTCTTGAACTCCTGCCCTCAAGCAAACCTCCTGCCTTGGCCTCCCAGAGTGCTAGGATTACAGGTGTGAGCCAATGCGCCCACCCGGCCAATTACAGCCTTTTGAGAGACCCTGAGCTGGAGGGAGGGTCCTGCTAAATTGTACCCAGATTCTTGACTTACAGAACCTGGGAGCTGATACATGCATGTTGTTTTAAGTCATTAAGTTTGGGATAATTTGTTATGCAGCGATAGATATCTAATAGGAATTAATAAGTTACGTTTATGGTTTCAATGCTCTTACTCCTGATTTATGTTTTTTCAAAATAATTTCAGTTTACTAAAATAAATCTGTGGTGTTCAGAAGCTTCTTTATTACTCTTCCCCTCTTCATTTGTGGCTAAATACAAAGAGATAATCCAACAGTCCTTGGCCAATGATATTTTATAACAACTGATTATATGGCAGACCAATCCATTTTTTCATTTTTGAGTTATTGAAACCTTTGGATGATGATTTATTAGCAAGATGCCCTCAAAAGAGCTTTTTCTAATACTTTTGACTATTTGTTTCAAAGGAAATTTCAGAAACCACAGTCGTCTTACCCTCTTGCTCGGTAAAGACTGAAATTGAAATCATAGCTTAAGGGAAATTAACCATGTGAAGGTGTTCCATGGGTAATTTTTGTAAAATAATCATTTCATTAAGCAAAAAAATTTACCTTAATTTTTTAAAAGGGAATCACTTCCTTTGGAAAGGAATTCAAAAGAAGGAGCAAGGGGAAACTTGAAATGGGAAAATCCCTTAGTTTCAGAGTACTAGGGACCATACCTCATTGTCTGTGTCTGGCAACTTAATAAATAAATGTGGATTGAAAAGATGTTTGATAGGGACAAAAATATTACAGTTTGAATATTTAGTCTTTTTCCCTTCTGCTTCTTCCACTTACTTAAGGAAGGATCCTTTATTTCTTGTCTGCCCATCTAGACAAGGTTGATGAAGGTAAGTAAAGCAGAAAAACCACAGAATTGAAGAGAGGGAGGTTGAGTTATTTTCCTCGGTGAAAGGGCTTGAAGTAATAGCCGAGAGGTAAACCGCAGGAAAGAGGGAGCGAGCAGAAGGGCAAGTGAGAGAAAAGAGAAGCACCTTAAGGGTCTGGTGAGCAAGGGAGAAGCCATTTGGCAGCTCTCATGAAAACTTTAGGGAGAAAGACCAGTAAAGGGGATTTTTAAGAAAGTTTTGCTGGGCTCATATGCTAGTAATTCCTTCCTCTTCGTCCTTGGCATTTCCGTGAAACCATTAGTAAAAATCTACATCTTTCTTCGTTTTTTGAAGTTGGATTTGAGTTTGATTTGCATGTATCACATGCTAAGACTGGTCTAAGGGTGGCTCAGTTTTATTCCAGCTTCTCTCTGTCTACTAAATGTCTACCTCCCCCCTGTTTTTCCTCCTGTCCTAGGTCTCATTGCCCCATTTTCTAGCAGCGTTAACTACTGCCACCACTGCATATATATCTAGGGGTATTCTGTTTCCCTAGTTTTCCTGGCCAAGAAGTAAATACATCTTTCTGCTTAGTTTAGTCAAGAGAAATTAGAAATTACTAATATCGTCGATAGGCAGGAACAAAAAGAAATTGAAAATACAAAAAATATAAAAAGAGAAATTATGAAAGCATAGAACAAATAAGTTTATAGAATTTAGGTTCCTTATAGTAATGTCACTAAAGACCAGCCATGAGAGGGCTTCCCATCATGGAGTTTACCAGGTTCTTAATATTGGTTCCTTTCTTTTTCTTAATCTGTCCCTGTGTTCAGTGTCTTAACCAATCATTGCTGTGTTTTGAGCGATCTTCAGCTTCTTTTGGAATTTATGTTTGTATATAACAGAAACTTTTTTCCTCCCTATAGCTGATGTATAAGGAGGGGATTTTATAAAATGGAAGGCAGTTTTGTTTTACCAAGCTCCAGCCTGTATCAGTCTGAACTATAACACTTTTCTGAATGAGAGAACTTATTAATAGTTTCTTACATATAGGATTGAATTATTATTTTACTTTTTCATGAATATATATTCTATATTTTATTTATTTATTAATTTTGAGACAGGGTCTCACTCGGTTGCCCAGGCTAGAGTAGTGTGGTGCCACCATAGCTCACTGCAACCTCAAACCCCTGGGCTCAAGCGATCCTCCTGCCTCAGCCTCCCGAGTAGTTGGGCCAACAGGTGCATACCACAATGCCCAGCTAATTTTTTCATTTTTTGTAGAGACAAGGTCTCACTATGTTGCTTAAGCTGGTCCCGACCTCCTGACCTTAAGCAATCTTCTCGCCTTGGCCTCCCAAAGTGCTGGGATTACAGGAGTGAGCCACCAGGACTGGCCTATATTTTCAACTAAACAGTTGTTAGAGGGCAAAGACCATATTTTCTATATTTTCCCCCCACACATCTTAGTTATTGTGTTTATATAATGTTAGTGTAGATTAATGGTTCTCGAAGTGTGATACATATACCTCTGAGACCCTTTCAGGGGGTCCACAGGTCAAAACTACTTTAAAAACAATGCTAAGATATGATTTGCCCTTTTCCCTCTCATTCTCTCATGAATTTTCCAGATGGTACGTAATATGTGATAACATCATTGCTTTGATGGTTCATGAAATGTGTACTTGTATATCTTGTGTTTTAAACATTTCTTAGTTTTAATTTCCTAATTTTTATAAATATAACCCACATAAACAAAAGGTCTTTAAATTTCTTCATAGTTTTTAAGACTGTAAAGTGGTACTGAGACCAAAAAGTTTGAGAACTGCTAGTGTAGATAATTATGTATTGAACTGAAAGTGAAATCAGTCTGATCTTATCAGTTATTTTTCTGAGTTTATAGTGGGGGCTGGGATTCTTTGCTATTATTCTCTGCATCAGTCAAGGTCCAATCTGATACAGAAGGCACAAGAGACAGAGGCCACACAGTTATTTGAACAGGGAGAATTTAAAGAATTATTTACTATAACTGAGGATTAGAGTACCAAGGGGATTGGCTAGTAAGAAGCAAAGAGAACTCTAAAGAATATAGGTGCTAATTCACTATTGCAAAGATATGGAATCAACCTAAGTGCCCATCAACAGAGGAGTGGATAAAGAAAATGTGGTATATACACCCCATGGGATACTACTCAGTCATGGAATACTACTCACCATGGAATACTACTCATTAAAAAAGAATGAAATAATGTCTTTTACAGCAACTTGGATGGAACTGGAAGACATTATCCTAAGTTAAGTAACACAGGGATGGAAAACCAAATACCGCATGTTCTCACTTATAAGTGGGAGCTAAGCTACGGGTATGTAGGGGCATATAGAGTGGTATAATGGACACTGGAGACTAAGAAGGGGAGAGGTTGGGGGGGTGAGGGAAGAAAAACTACTTATCAGGTGCAATGCACTATTCAGGTGATAGGTTCACCAAAAACCCAGACATCACAACTATACAATTCATTCATGTAACCAAAAACCATTTGTACCCCTAAATCTATTGAAATATAAATGAAAGAAAGAAAGAAAAAAGAATATAGGTGCTATGGTTTGAATGTTTGTGTCCCCTTCTCCCAATTCATATGTTAAAATCCTAACCCCTAAGGTGGTGGTTTTTAGAGGTGGGGCCTTTGGGAGGTGATTGAGTCCTGAAGGCTATATCCTCATGAATGGGATTAGTACCCTTAAAAAAGAGGTCTTCGGAAGCTGTTCACTTTTCCCACCATGTGAGGCACAGGGAAAAATGGCTATTTATGAATTAAGAAATGGGCCCTCACCAAATATTGAATCTGCCAGTGCCTTGATTTTGGACTTCCCACATTCCAGAACTGTGAGAAATAAAATTCTGTTGTTTATGGTATTTTGTTGTAGCAGTCTGAATGGACTAAGACAATAAGGAGTAGCAGATATCAGGAGCAGTATTCCCTGTGGGGCTGAGATAGAGCACCCAAGAAAGAGGCCCCCCAGGATTGAGATCCAGACCATGTTGGAGAGGGCACAGCTTTGCCTCACTGAATGGCAGAGCAGTTGCTGTGGTGCCATGCTGGCAGAACTTGCTGGAAATCTATGATCTGGAACTTTCCAGAAATCCTCCCCTTAGATTTCTGGGGAAAGCTGTTCAAGGTGAGGTGTCTCACTGGGGGTACCTTGCAGCAAAACTGCCTGAGGGAGGGGCGGGGCATGGTAGGAGAGAAACTGTTGGCCACTGGGTGCTGTTGCCGCTCTGCACTGCAGGAGCCACGTGCTGGAGAAGCTGCACACGTTGCAGGAGCTGGACACTGTTGAAGCTGCTCATGCTGCAGAATCCAGAGAAGCACCCCTAGGTGAGGAGCCTATGGAGGGAACATCCTTCTCTTTTACAGGGAGGGAAAAAGGGAAATCCTTTTCTTGTGCAATGTCTCTCCAGTGCTCTTTATTGACAGTTTAACATCATGCCATCTGGAAAGAAAAATATTTAAAGGGCCTAGTTCCATTTTAACAGAGCAGGCAATAAAGGATGAATTTGGAGCTGAGAAGAAATAAAATCACAAATGGCACACTCACTTTCCCTTAATATGTAGTTTATGAATTATTGTTTCTTAAAATTCTTTATGTTTTCTTTGTGTGTAAATTCATTCATTCATTCAACAAACATTTACTTAGAGCCTGTAATATTCTAGGTACTTATGTGTAGCAGACATTGTAGGCTGTTGCCTAATAATAATTCCCCCATTTTTTCTTAATAATAGAATCCCAATTTTGTTCTACTCTGTATGCTTCTCCTTGCCATAAGCTTTAGGGAAGTCTGGTCCTAGTCTCAGCTCGAAGCCCAGCTTCATGGAGTGAATCACAACTGGTCTAAAAAGGTTTTGGTGACCCCCTTTTCTTTGCCAGCGATGGGTCTTTGACACACTTCTGGCCAATAGGACATGAGAAGGAGTCTGCAGAGGGGTTCCAAGAATAGGTATTTCCACCATCTTAATAAATGGTATTTAGAAAGAAATAATTCTCTTTTGTTGCTGGACATTGTCATGCTTCCATGTGAAGTCTGGAACACCAGTGGCCATCTTGGGCCTTTGAAGGGAGGGAAATATTAATAGTTTGAGGAGATCCTGCTAGCAGAGCAGGAAATGGAAGTAAATGGAGGAATTATCCAAACCCAGAAACACCTACTATTAGGCTTCTTGTTTTAAAAATCATTTTGATTGTTACTTGTAGTTAAGAGATATGCTAGACTCTTGAGATGACAAATAGGAATAAGATACTGTTCTTATTTTCAAGAGGCTTACAGTCTGGTCAGAGAAACAAATAAGTGAAATAAAAGTTTAAGATTGCCATGATAAAGAGGATAGTGGCTGAATTCAAATGCAACATGCTAGTTTCAGGCTAATTATAAAATTGAGTTAGAAAAGAGAAACTGATCAACAGAAAATATTTTGTGAAGTTGCCTCTTGAAATGAAACATTTCCAAATTTCCCTGCAAATAAAAAACTACACAATATACTATATTTAATCAGAGATTTCTCTTTTCCCCAAACTCTTCCTGGTAATAGTAGAAAAGATTAACTAACATTTGTTAATTAATATTACTTTTCAAACAAATATGAAAATGAGAAGATAGAAACATAAAGTTGTAGTTTGAATAGTAGCAACAAGTACAACAAGGAAAAACATTTTTATCTTAATATTTTTCTACCCATAGAACATGGTACCGTATGTATTAAGTTACAAAGAATGTGCTGAATTATTCAAAGGAACTGAGTCCCAAATTGCCGATTTCTCTCACATTTCTCTTAGAGCATTCAATTGAGAATTGTAGTCGGCTGTTTGCTAGTATAATTAAAGTGCATACTTAATCTTGATTCCAAGTGGAACAGTTGGAAACAGAAACAGATTACCTTACTTCACAGTTAAGTGAAGCTGAGTGACCCTTATCTGTATTTCAAATTTTCCTACAGTTTTCATTTGTTCATGAATGCTGCTGCCTCTTATTTGCAGGTTGAATGGTGATTTCTATGCTTTCCTTCTTGGAATCTTCAGGCTGGCTTTGTACAGACAAATAAAAACAGAAGCTTAAGGTATTTTTTTTTTTCCGAGTAATTCAGGAGAAAAACAACTTCTTTTATTCAGTAACACGTAACACCCAAGGCACACTCCTGCCTCTGGGCCTTAGCACTTGTTTCCTTGGCCTCACATTTTCTTCCTATAGCTATCTGCATGGCTCTCTCCTCCACTTCCTTGGTCACCCTCTCATTAAGGCCTTCCTCGGCTATCCTATCTAAATTTCATCCCTTCCCCTCTACTTTATTTTATTTTATTTTTTTATTTTTAACTTTTGTAGAGATGAGGTCTTGCTATGTTGCTCAGCCTGGTCTCAAACTCTTGGCCTCAAGTGATCCTCCGGCCTTGGCCTCCTAAAGTGCTGGGATTACAGACATGAGTCCATTCATGGCCCCCCTTCACTTCATATTCTCCTTCCCCATTTCATTTTTCTTCCTTACCAGTTTCCAATGTCTGACATTACCAATTAGGTACTTATTTATCTTATTATGTTTCCCCAACCAGATTATAAACCCCCTGAGGGCAGAATTTTTGTTTATTTGTCTCTTTTCTAAACTGATGAATCCCTAGCACCTAGAACAGTGCCTGGCATACTTGCGTGCTTAATAAATATTTGTTGACTGACTTAGAGTAGAATGAGGCCTAGGAGTCATAAAGGCCTGGGTTAGAATAGAGACATTCTGTTCGCCCTAGGGTAACTCCCTTCACCCTCTGAACCTCAGTTATCTCATCTACAAAGTGGAAATAATAACTATCTCACAAGGTAGTTTTAAGGGTTTAATGAGAAAACGGAGGCCAAGTATCTGATCCTATTGCAGTCATACAGTAATTATCAGCCCTCTCCCTTTTCAAATTGAGGGAAGACCTCAGAGATTTATTTTCCAATATTATTCCTCCTCCTTCCGCAATCCTTCTTTATGGGTGTATAGGTCAGGGTCCCAGTAGGAAAACCTTTTGAAGGTACACTCAAATTAGGGGCAATTGAAGAGGGTTTAATTTACAAAGCATCAATTTAAGGAGGATTGAGGTAGAGGGGAACATAGGAGACAGAGAAGGAACCCAGGGAATAGCAGAGCAGTCACAAGACCTAGGCCCAAAGGGTCAGGGGGAAGGAGGAACAGTTGGGTAGAGCAGTTTGTCTTCTAAGGAGCAATGACTCTCTAGAACACAAGTAGTCCTCGGTGACCTCACAGGAAGGGGAACCAGGGGAACAGATAGTCTGACCTCATACTCCTTTCTCCCACAGATGATCTCCTGCTGAGTCTCCTGTCATCAGACCCAACCATAAGCCAGAGGGCTTATGATGTCGGCCATAGAGGTTAACCCCCAGGGCAGAGAGCAGATAGAGAAGGATGCACAGTGAATCTGCTGGACCAAAAGGAAGCTATCCAGCCCAGTGACCTTACTATTTGTCAGGCACTTGCTATGCAAGGGATAGAGAATAAAGATATGGTCCAACTCTCAACTGACTCAGAGTTGGGTTGGGATGACAGTCCAATAAACAGAACTTCAACACAGTGTAGTAAGTGTCATACAAAAGGCAGCACAGGGTGCTATGGGCATATATAAGACAGGTATCTCTTTCACAACTTAAATGTAGGAGGCAGCGGGTGATGGTGCTGGTGGTTTGACTGGGAAAGGCTCCCTGGAGATTAAGGTTGGCAAGACAATTCAGAGCCCATTTAAAAGGAGGACAATTTGAGTCCATTTTAAAGTGATAATTTTTTAAAAAGATGAAATTAACTTCTCCTCAAGAGGTTTTTCTGAGGAAACACAAAAAGATGGGAGTGTGGCACATAAGTGAGGATGAAAGTGAGGGGTAGAATGGAATAATTTCAAGAGTTCTTTCTAGTTTTATCGTTTTAATGATTTAGTTTTTGTTTTGTTGTTCTTTCTGACCAGTTAGATAGTGAATCTTTAATAACTGCAAACAAGTATAAAATTTTGTAATAATCTCTTGTGTTCACAGAATTTGACTTTAAGTTTCAACAATGTATGGTCTTAAACTTTAACTAAATTTAGGGAGGGATATAATGGTTTGAAAATAAGTCACCTAAGCTTATTACATAGTGAAACGTAAAATAATCTACAAAAAGGACTAAACCAAACTTGTATAAACTGCTAATAGACAAGCTTATTTTGGGTTAATATTCATATTACTTAACATTCTCTTCATATCAATTATTTCCTTTGTTCAACATTCTCTTCATATTCATTGTTCTATCTCCAAGAAAACCCTCTACGATTCTACATCTTGACAATTTCTACCAAAAACAAGCAAAATCATTATATAGCAGCTATATATAGTTATAAGAAAGATATCTATACATAATTTAAGGTTAAACAGTGTACACACAATATGGATGCATGAAGGGGTCAAATTATTAATACAATGGGATGTGGGCTGTTGGGAACAGGTTGAGGGAGAGAACCAGAGAGGGAAGGAAACCAACTTTTCTTGAGTTCTTTTTTAGGCACAATAATTTGTGACAGGCTTGCCAGGTTACCCAATTGGACAGCCTGCAAGACCCCGGTGCACTGAATTTGGTGCACCGACAGATCTCACGGCAGTAATTATTTTCTCTGTAATTAGATGTAATTATTGTGAAATGTAGTGAGGAGCTTGTCCACAGTCCAAAGCAAACAAGAATTTCCAGAAGTACCCTTAGTACTGTAGCTACAAATGTCAAACGGCTGGGGGAAAACATAACCAATAATTATAAACAGAACTAGAGAGGGAAGCGTGGGCAGTTAGCAATACTTCAAACGGCTTCACAAGATGTTTGGGATGTATCGCTAGGAAATCCAGAGAAATGAGTCAAATGGGATGGCGCAAACGTAGCGAAGGTAAGCGAGGAGCGTAGGCCTCCCCTCTCGCCCTTCCCGGTACCTCCTCCTCTCCCCGCTCCAGGCTCCACGGCCAGCCCCGCCCCCGTCCCGGCTCCGCCCCCCTCGCTGGCCGCGGCCGGCTCCGCCCCCTCCGCGCGCCAGGCTCTGCCCATCCTCTCGGGGCCGCCGGCGGCGGCGGCTGCGAGGGGCGGGGCGGGCCGGGAGATCCGTCGCGGAGTTACGGGAAAGTTGTTCCGAGTTCCCGGAGTTTCCCTCTGTGGTTCCCCGGGTTCGGCCGGCCGGTGCCCCGGCTCCTTTCCTCCCTCCGGCCTTCGCCGTCCATCAGGTCCCTCTTTCTGCCCCCGGCCGCCATGGAGCAGCCGCCGGCGCCTAAGAGGTAACGCGCGCGGGGAGCAAGGAGAAGGAGGGAAGCGGCGCCGGCGGCCGCGGGGCTGGTGCGGCTAGGCCAGGCCCTACTGCGACCCTCTCCCCGCCCGCCGGGCCGGGCTGGGCGCGCAGAGGGCCGGGAGGCAGGTCCGCGCGCCCGGCCGCGTCTGTCCACGAGGCCAGGGCCCTGAGGGGAGGCCCAGTGTCGCCTGCCCCGCGGCCGGCGGGCCCTGGCGCGCGTGGACGGTTGGGTGGGCAGCGCCGGGCTCCCCGCGGCCTCACCTCCTGGGGCGGGTGGGGTTTTCCCTAGTGGCAAGTTCACGAAGCTTGGGAGACCTAAAACTAGGAAATTATTGGACTTTTTACAACCATGTAAGCTTTCTTGTCAAATGTTCTTCATAATATTGCCTTTTTTTGAGAAGGTGGGTTGCTTATTTACAGTTTAAAGAATTAAATATTAATAGCTACACAGTCTGTAAAACTTGTGGATATGCTGCACTGACAGGTGTTACTCCCCCCTCCCCAAGTTCAGAAGTATTTATGGATGCAAGACTGTAGGAATCTTAAATTAGAACCTCTCCCCAATATAGTTTTGCTTGTAAAAATAGTGATACTTCGGTATGGTGTTGTTAGTTTGTGTTTAATCTTCAATATGTGTATTGGAAAGGCATGCTTTGCAATGATTTTAGGAAGCTAAATCGAAGTTGTCCATTGATATAAGTTCATAATGTGCATTTTACCCCCAAGAATGAATCAACTGATTATTTGATGTTGGGTAAAACATTTAACCTCAGTCTTTCATTTTTAATTTATAAAATGAGGGTACTAATCTCTCTCCCAGATAAGGCTATTGTGAAGATTAAGGAGTTCATGTGCTTTGATACCTAGAGATGTTTAGATGAAAGGTGTTGTATTCGAGAACATGGAATAATTGAAAAGGTGGGAACTTTGGGAGCTATTGTGAATTGTGTGACTAGACATGTGAGCCTTAAGGTCTGGAAGCCATCTGTTCAGGTGAGAAAAGGGAGGGTGTGGAGGGGTTTCCAAAAGGGACCTGCTATTAGAGACCTTGAAGCAAGTGAATTGATAGATTGTTTTCTAGCATTTTGTAAGATACCTGTATTCTACTCACTGGGCAGCCAGTTTTAATACTATACAAGAAAATCAGGGACTTTTTTTTCTTTTCTGGAAGGACTGGAAGGGGGCACTTCTGAGATAATGCTATAGGCCAACTTGAAGAACTTTGAATTGAAGTAGCAGCTCTCTCTATTGATTAGCTCTGGTGTAAGTTATCAGAGTTTCATTGTAGGTATACGGGAATCCCTGCTCTTGCAGACATTAGAGAACTTAGAGGAGTCAGGGGTAGGTGTGGGTGGTAATTCCATGGTGATTTATACTTTTCAAAGTGGTGGTTGCACATTTAACAGACTTATTTTTAACTTTCTTCAGAGAGACTTATTTTGAAGTAACGAGCCTTCCTGGCATTTTTGGAGAGCAAAAGATATGTGATATTAATCCCTTATATTTGAATATCTCAAAATTTTTTATAGAATTTTCATATTCTTAATATTTAATCCTCACAGAACCCTATGGAGTAGGTTGAACTATAGGCATTAATCCTATAGATGAGGACACTAAGAGAGTTTGCCGCATGGAAGGCTATGACAGGAATTACTGGCAGTTTTTGTGTTGCACCTGTGGATCATTACCTTCTAATAATAAAATATATAGCTACCATTTTTGAGGTTGTACTGTCTGTCAGGAAATTTATATATATATTTCTTTATTTAATCATCCTCAGAAATAGTAATCCTGGCTCTGCCGCTTACTATGCTAGTTCTAAATTTAAATTTCTTTATCTGTAAAATGTATTGTAGGGATTAAATGAGGTCATACGTAAAGCATTTAAGACAGTGCTTCATTATGTATTCAGTAATGTTAGTTGTTGTTAATTTATGTTTTCCCTATCAAATGAGGCTCAGAGAGATTAAATTAACTTGGGTCAAGTGGAGAAGGTGCCAGAGCTCTCAGTCTGATTGGATCCAGAGGCTGTGCGCCCTCTCGTGTACAGTGATGCCCCATTTTGAAACTCTCTTTCTTAGCATTCTGTGATATAATGGTCATCTTTTTCTATAATCTCCTGGTCCCCTTTGCTCGTTCTCTTCTTAGTCTCTGTAAGAATGCCATTTTGCTTTTCTGCCTTGGGTAACTCTTCCTTAGTGCTGAGACACTTTTATACGGCCCTATCACTGGGCGTGGTGGCTCACGCCTGTAATCCTAGCACTGTGGGAGGATCTCTTGAGGTCAGGAGTTTGAGACCAGCCTGAGCAACAGCGAGACCCCGTCTCTGCTAAAAAAAAAAAAAATAGAAAAATTAGGCGGGTGTGGTGACACACGCCTGTAGTCCCAGCTACTCGGGAGGCTGAGGCAGGAGGATTGATCACTTAAGCCCAGGAGTGAGGTTGCTATTACCTATGATCATGCCACTGCACTCTAGCTGAGGTGACAGAGTGAGACTCTGTCTCAAAAAAGAAAAAAAAAGCCTTATCTGTGTTGCTGATGTTAAGCCTGTATGATCAGCAGCTGCTGCTCAGCTGGCATTTTTTCATGTAGGTCTTCTCTTTCATTATTCTGTCTAGTTTGTCACTAGCTCCAATCAAATTTTCTATTGAAAAGTCTGTGGATTTACTTTTTCCCCCCTTTTCATTCCCAAGAATACTACCCCATTCCAGGGTTTTATGACCCTCACACTTGAATTGTGTCAGTACCTCCTAACTAGGCACTTTAGCCTAGTGGTTTTCAAAAGTACTTTAATAGCAGAAACATTTTTACAGCAGAAGGGCTCTGTTTGGAGTACGGTCAGGGTCCCGGGACCTAGTTCCCAGTACCTTATTCCTTTCCCCTTTTGCTGTCCTACAGAACCTCCTAATACTCCATAGAACAGAGTTTGCTTTAGTTCATCCTGCACATAGCTTTTGATTTATTTTGTAAAATATCACATTAATTATGCTACTCTTTAAAAAAAGATTTTTTTTTTGTTAGGGACACACTTGTCTACTTAGTACCCGAAGCCTCTTGGTCTCAGTCTTAACCTCCAGTCTTCAGTTACTATTCTCTAAGATGAATCTGTCCTCTTGAAGTTTTCCTGCTGTTCTTTATTTAGCTTGTAGGCTGTGGGTACTCCCAACTTTGCCTTTGTTCACACTTTTCCTTTAGAAAAGTTTTTGTTATTTTTTTGCCTGAAGAAGAATCTGTTTTATTCTTCCTTCAAGGCCTGCCTCATTTTTGTTACAAAATTGTAGACATCGAAAAGATAACGGGGGCTGGCGCAGAGGTAGGAGAATTGCTTGAGGCCAGGAGTTTGAGACCAGCCTGGGCAATATAGCAAGACCCTATCTCTACAAAAAATTTTAAAATATCAGCTGGGTGTGGTGGTGCATGCCTATAGTCCTGGGTACTTGGGAGGCTGAGGTAGGAGGATCACTTGAGGTTACAGTGATCAAGAGGTAGGAGGCTCTATGATTGGGCCACTGCTACAGAGTGAGACACTGTCTCCAATAACAAAACAAAACAAAAAGATAATGGGAACTAATATCCCATAAATATTTAATAAGTACTTACGTATTGCCACCCAGCTGAAGAAATTAAATATTACCAATACATTTGAAGCCCCCTGTGTGTATCTCTTCCTAATTACATTCCCTTCCCATCCTCCAAAGGGTAATCACTGTCCTGAATTGAATATTTGTCCTTCCCATTTGTCTTTATATTTTTAATATTTTGTTTATATACATACACACACACATATATATGACACACACATTACCATAATGTTTGGCCTGGGTGTTAGGCCCAGCTTTGTCACTGACTTTGAAATTTGCTTCTTTGGGCATCATTCTTTTCCTCTGGGAGTTGGAGATTCCATTGTGTAGCCAGGTTCAAGAATCATGACTCAGTGTCCTAGACCAGCGGTCCCCCACCTTTTTGGCGCCAGGGACCAGTTTCATGGAAGACAATTTTTCTGTGGATTATGTGGGAGGGGGAGGTGGCAGAGCTCTGCAGCCTGGTCCCTAACAGGCCATGGACTGGTACTGGTCTGCAGACCAGCGGTTGGGGACCGCAGTCCTAGATGATCTATAAGGCACCCCTCACCCTTACATTCATTAATTTGGTTTCCCCAAAAAGGCCTGTGTTAAACATAGGTAATAGATGTGGTCACCCATGTCACCCATGACTTGGTACCAGAATGGCTTTTAGATTCCCCAGATTTCCCTAATAGGCCTGTCATAGAGGTCTTCAGAAGTCCTTATTAAAAGAATTTCTCTCTGGGATGGGAAATCCATTAAATGGTTATTAATTATTAGCATTTTGGTAGGTTGAGTTTATCAGATTTCTTTATAGGGGAACTGCTAGCTGAGAGAAAAATGACCGCAGAATAGGTAAGCTTTGATAGGTAGACAGGGAGATGACCAGAACATGGGCTCTTCACCAAGTAGAACATTTATAGAAAGGAGGGTGGGTTTCAATGACAATAACTGGGCAGCATGAGAACTCTGGTTGTTGGATGGTAGGTAGTTATATTCAGTACTTGTCAAAGAGAGGACGGACTGTCATTGCTGGAGAGAAATACTTTACCAGATAGGCCTTGTTCCTCAACTAGATTATAGGATTAGTAGTTTATTTAAAGTTTAAAATTCATTGATTAAGGTATAGTTGGAAGAAAAGTTAGTGCTGAACAATGAAAACACCAGAAGGATAATAAGAGAGTGAGCTACTGAAGCATACTTTCTCTCAAGACATGTGAGGAGAGTTCTTTGATTTAAGCTGTAGTTGGATTCCGTGGCAAAAAAATTTTTTTTGAATAGTGTGAAAGGGTTGTTTGAGTACGGTAAAGTTGAAGATTGAAATCAGAAGATGAGGATTACAAAGTACATTCACACAAATGAAAAGTGAAGGTAAGAAAATACTTATTTCATAAGGGTGAATGTTGCTATGAATGATAGATTATTATGGAATGAAAAAGCAAAGGTAAAGGGATAAAGATCTAGGAGGGTAAAGTAGAAAGTATTCCTGTATTCCTCAACATGAAGAGCCCCTTCAGCCTGTAGCATGTGTAGCCCTGACCTCAGGCCAGGAATTAGGAATGGAGATAGACGGGAGAGAACTCTTAACCCTCAAGAATTGAATTGGGTGGGGCACAGCAACAGCCCAGTTAAGGAGATAGTAGGAGATCAGGAATATCATGAAGACATTGCATTGAGAAGAGGGGTGGACTGCATTTTATGTCAGTATTCCTAGTTTGTGTCCTTGGAATGTTGGAAGGTAAAATTCTTGTGTACATATTATCAGAGAGATTCACTAGGTGGACAGCTGGAGTTGTCTTTGAGAAGATGAACTCTTAAGAACTCTTAAAAACAAAACAAAACAAAGACGGCAGCCTCAGGGAAGAGGCCCTAGGGGAAGTTTCCAATTTTAGAGACAGGCAAGTGGACAAAATGTTCGAAGTAGTTAGTCCAAGGAGAAAAGAACTGAGCAAACAGGAGCATCTCTTTAAATAACAACTTGGTCCCTAAAGCATATGCTGTCTTCCCTTTGGCTTTTCTTGGTTAATTTAGGGTGGCATCAACTTCATTAGGATTGGTTTAGGTCCTGTAGATGGGAACAGTCAATTGGCTCTTCCTTCTTGGAGAGAGGGGGTATGACAATAAAATCTGCAGTAGTTTCTGGTAAGCAGACTTCAGTTGCACATTAAGACAGTAGAGAAAGTAGCTGGGTGTGGTGGCGAGCACCTGTAGTACCAGTTACTGGTTGAGGCTGAGGCAGAAGGATCACACGAGCCCAGGAGTGTGAGGCTGGAGTGAACTATGGTCGTGCCACTGCACTTCAGCCTGCGTGACAGAGGGAGAGCCTGTCTCAAAAACAAAACAAAAACAAGACAATAGGGGAACCCAGTCTTTAGTTGACTCTAGGCAATGATTAATTTATCGTTGTTTTTAAGGGGCTGAGATATAGAATATACTAGTATTAAAGCATTTGTTAGAAATGTAAAGAAAAAGGTAAATATACATGAAACACAAGCTGGGTTGAAATTGGCTTTTTCTGAAGTAATCTAAGCGCTCATTCCAGAAGTGTATGTTAGTAAGTCTTCAATAATAAAAGGTTTAAATTGAACACTTCTTTTTTGGATTGTAAGGGAAAAAAATAAGCACTAAGAATTTGTGAAGAATTTGATTTTTTTGGTTTCAAAGAAGTATATATGTTGAACTAGAGGTACTACTACTTCAGTCCATCACATATTATTGGCTTTCAGAAAAAATTTTTTTTTATCATTAATGCTGAGACTTAGTACAGACCCACACGTATAAAACTGAAACAGACGTTTCATAAAGTATGCTATGTGTGATGTTTTCTGATATTTTTCTATTTTCTGTTTTATTTCATTAAAAAATGCCGGTCATGACCTACGAAATTATTTTCATGACCCAGTAATGGGTTGTGATCTGTAGTTTGAATAAACATTGTTGGTGTATATAATATTAACAGTCAAAACTGATTTCATTTCCATCTCTGTACTGATAACTTAGATGATGGCATTGCCAAAAGAATCCAGAGTGGTGTTACTGTAACAACCTACATACATAATAGAGATAGATATTCTTTAAGATTCTAGAAAGGGAAGAGATGAAGGGGAGAGAGGAAACTAATATTTAAAAACTACTATATTTTGAACACTTTATATATATTCCTATTAAAGTATGGGAAATTGCAGAAAGATTATCTGTGATGTCTGACAGTTTACAAAGGAAAATGTAATACTGTATATGAAGGTTGCTGTGAGGCAAAGGCTCACTTGCCTTCTGGTGTAGACTGACCCTGTGCATTAGAAACACTCAACTATAATTATGATGACCTCAATTTCTGACTCCCTACCAGCTCCACCCTCTCTAACTACCAAAGGTTTTTACGTTTTTTTTCTAAAGAGAAAATTTATGCTAATCTAATAAAAGCTTTTTTTTTTAGTTTTGCCTCAAGCTTCTTTTTTGTTGTGATTTTATTTGAATTACTTTATGTATGTTTGGATTATTCTAATTTCAAGAAGCTTTTAGCTCTTAGAACAAAGACTCTATATTTGAAACGTCTTACGACAACTTTATTTTTTTACGTAGAGTCTCAAGTTGAATAAATGAAAGTAGCAAATATGTAAACAGACATAGATTAATATCAAAAATAAATTCAGGCAGGGTGTGGTGGCTCACGCCTGCAATCCTAGCACTTTGGGAGGCTGAGGCAGGAGGATTGCTTGAGGTCAGGAGTTTGAGACCAGCCTGAGCAACATAGCGAGACCCTCATCTCTACAAAAAATTAAAAAATTAGCCAGGTGTGGTGTGGTGGCATGCATGTGTAGTCCCAGCTACTCAGGAGGCTGAGGCAGGAGGTTCACTTGAGCCCAGGAGTTTGAGGGTGCAGTGAGCTATGATGGTGCCACAGTACTCTAGCCTGGGCAACAGAGTGAGATCCTGTTTCAAAAAAAAAAAGTTTATTGTCTGTATACCATGAATATTAAAGTGAAGATTACCTTGAATTTCTGAAGGTACATCAAAGGATATATCTTGAAAAATGACTTCATAGCAAAATGAGAATTACAGAGAGTTGTTAACAATTATAATTAATTAGTATAGGTAGTATTGTATTGGGTTCTGAATTAGTCTATAGATTTATATAATACTTATATAATATTTATATAATACGAGACATCTTAGTAAAGAGGTGAATTGAGTAAGATTTTCAGATGTTTCAGTTATCTTGATCTACCATATCTCAGAATCTTGATGCATACACACATATATTTATATAATTGGGGCAACTGTTGAGCATTTATGATTCCAAGGACAGGGTAGTTTCTATATTCAAAATATAGAGTAGTCTTCTTTTTCTAGATCATCTTTTCATTTTTAGGATTTTTGGTTTTCTGAAATCATGAGACCTAGAGTCCTATAATTGGAAAGGAATGCCAGTTTAACTTCTTTTTGTAATTCAGGTCAACTTTTTATATATTTCAGGAAAGTATAAACTAAAGATAATAGGTAGCTAATTTCCTTGACCCTCTCTGGAGCCACACAGTTTCATGTCTCTGTTACGGTGCTCCATTCTCCTGTTTCTTCTGAAAACTGACTTTCTCAACTTACTGATTACTGCTCTTGGCGGAAATTGGCTGTCAGCCTTCAGTTCATTCATTTGCTCATTTATTCATACATTCAGTAATTATTAATTGACTACCTTCCGAATTCCAGGTGCTGAGTGCATTGGTGAATGAAATGGATGGGATCTTTGCCCTCATAGAGAATATACTCTTGTTGGAGCTTGATTTATGAAAGATAGAAGTAGCATGTATTGATAGGGAAAAATGGTGGAACCTACTTAATAGGGCAATTGGAGGAGGCATCTCTAAGGAGGTAATATTTAAACTATGACCTGACATTGAGAAATTATCCATGTGAATAGCAGGGGAAAAGTATTCCAGGCAGAGGGAAAAGCTATGAGAAGGACTGGATGTGGGAAAGAGCTTAGTGTGTGGGAGGAATTGAAATGAGGCCATTGTGGCCAGGTTGTAGAATGGGAGAAAGTGGCTAGAGATGAGGTCAGAGAGATGGGCAGGAATTCAATGGTGCAGGCTGTGGAAAGGAATTTGGATTTAAATCAGAGTGCTGTGCACTGTCATTAAAGGGTTTAAGCAGGATTTTTAAACAATTTATGTTTTTAAAAGACCATTCTGATTGCCTTGGTTAGAGTAGATTGTAGAGGGTTAAGAATAAAAGCAGAGAAACAAGTTGGGAGGCTATTCCAATAGTTAGTGATTACAGATGATGGAATCAGTGGAGATGGAGAGAAGTGGACAGATTTAAATTCTATTTTGGAGTTAGAAATGAAGGACTTACAGTAGACTAGATGTGGGGAATGAGGAAGAAGGAAGAATCAATTCTGGCTCCTGTGTTTTGTGTTTGAGCAACTTGGGGGATTGGAGAAGACTGGGTGAGGAACAGGTTTAGGTATCTATAGTCTCTTTCTTGGAACGCCGTACTCCCAGGACAGTGAATGTGATTGGCCCAAAATGTGATATTAGAAGAGGAAATAGATAGGGAGGAAATGATGGATGCTGACTTCTATTTTTAACCTCTTGTTTTCACCAGATTAGAGAATACCTAACCTTTTTTAGGGGTTGAAATGTTCAGGTGTGCTGGCAACTTGCTATCTTTTAAAAAAATCTTTTTATTGCAAAATAAAACATCAGTACAAAACAAATGCATGGCTTGGTGAATTATTATAAGGTAGACACCTTTGTAATCACCAATCATGTTAAGAAATAGATCACAGTGGTCTTTCCCCATAAGTAATGATTATCCTGACTTTTATAGTAATCTAAATGTGCATTGCTAGATACTCTAGGTATACATATTTAGATTATTTGATATGAATTGTCACTTTTAATCTCTGTTGTCCTGCGTCCTTTTCCTATCGAAGAACCCAGGCTGTTTGTAGTGTTCCGCAGTCTGGAATTTCGCTGATTGCTTACTCAAGGTGCAGTTCAACATGTTCCTTTGTTCCTTGTATTTCTTGCAAATGGGCAGCTGGATCCAGAGATGGGTCAGACTCAAGTTTGATCCCTTAGGCATTATTATAGGTGGGGTTTGGCAGGACTATAGGAATCTCTTAATGTCTGATTGTCTTTTTTGTGATGTTTGCAGCTGTTGATGGTTAGTGCTTATTTTTGTTAATTCATTGGGTGTTGCAAAATAGTAAAATTCTAAATACATCATTTTGTTTTCATTTATTAGTTGGAATGTTTTTATAAAGAGTCACTTCCCCTCATCTTCTGTTTGGTTACCCATGGTATCCTTTATAAAGGAAAGACAGGATAAATGCTTGATTCCTTCCCTTAATTTAGTATTTTTGAAGATACTGAATTAGTTCCCCTATTGTCCTCCAAAGCTGACCAATTCTTTTTTTTTTTTAAATGCCATTATGACCAGATGGATTTAAACAGAAATGATGGATTTTAATCCATTGCATTAACTGTCATTGAAGCTCAAATTGTCCTGTTTGGCCAGGGGAAGTCTCTTCCAGAGACAATATGACCCTAGTGGTCTGTGATAGCTTCCTTGCTGTCTGCTGTGATAAGATACTTGGGACTCATCTTGTACACTTCCTGTCCCAGATCTGGAATCAACCATTTCTCTGAGAAGCTCTGACTTCTTTTAATGAAAAAAATAGTATTTCAAAATCCTAATCTGGGCACTAATATCCTGTTGTTTTTAATAGTGTTTTATTCATAGATAGGAGAACTGATTTATTCTTTCAAACTATGGCATGGTACTGGTCATTTTGAGCTCCAAAAAATGTGATGGTGCTGGTCATTTTGAGCTCCTTTCTCTGTATAATATCTACACCACACATTTATTTTCTAAGTTTGAGTCAGAAATTGGGCATGTATAGACTCAAATTATGTGGTAGAGACTATTTAGAGTGGACTTTTATCTTTATGTTCTACCTATTTACTCTGGTTGACCTTTGACCTACTGTTATTTTAGTATACGGTCTCGCTTTTTTCTCACCTCTTAATGTTTCAGGTAACCTAGTGTCTTATTTTCTTAAATGAAAAAGATAGAAAATAAAAGAATCCAAGACAAATAATGCCACTATTGATAAGATCAGATTTTAGGCCTTATTTTTAGGTGGAACTTTTAGTTGGCCTTGCCTTGTATACATAAAAATGTATCTGTGTACTAACAAATGAAATGTTAAGGGCAACTTAAGGCTGCTTTATAAATCCAGCCTTAACTATAGTATGATGAATTGCAAAATGAAACACATCCAGATATTAAATGTCATAGTTATTCCTTTCTAGTTTTGATATTAGCCCCTTTTGTTAAGTTTTATTGTGCTTTGAATAAATAAAATGAGGTATTTATCTCATAACACTGTTGATAATTTGCATTTGCCACTGTGGTCACATAACTTTGGGAAGAATTAGTTTTAGTATAATCAGATTGCACTTATAAATTGACATGTGAATTAGTCTGTTATCTTGCAATCAAATAGCAATCAGTAACCATTTTCCAGTGATCATCTTTGAAATTTTTTTGGAGGTAATCAGTGAAATTTGGATTCTAGAAAGAGGTTGGAGAGAAATGATTGCTTTGAATAAAATTTATAGTTCATGTAACTCCTAAGAAATACAAGGAACAAGAGTCACATTAAGCATTGGAATTCCATAAAATTCCAATGGAAATTCAAAATAAATATACTAATTAACTCTTGAGAAGAAAATATTTTGTTGATATTCTTTTCCTGGCAGGTTGAGTTTTCTATCTGTGTGCTTGATTCTCATTGTATATTTCCTATTTTTTTTCTTTTTTATAAAAGAGAATTCAAGCACTAGGCCAATGGATTTTTACCCCCTTTACTGACTCGCAACACTTGATTAGTTAGTTTTAATTAATATTCATTAAAAAACTCATGTGATGTGAAAGACCCTGCTAAAATAGTGATACAGTGATACCTTTAAAGATATTTAGCATCACTGGGAAGTAGGCTGTACCATGTGATGGATTTTTCAAATAAAGTGAGTTATTTTAAGCATTGTACTTTAAAACATTTAAAAAACACTTTTGAAACAACCAGTTTTGATGGAAATCATTCCAAAATGAAGACACATCACCCAGTCTTCTGAGACTAATAATCATTTGCTTTCTTGACTACTTAATGTTATTTTTTATTTTTAATTTTAGTTATACACTGAAACAGTCAACTGTGCTCTTGGCAGTGTGTTTGAAACTTTGTTGCTGCATGTAGTTATTTTTTGCCCCCTAAACCAGGTCTTGTCTTTTTCTTTTACTGTTATCTGTCATTTCTCATTGCTATGTCTTCTCTAAACTGCTGCTTATCTTAGAAATAATTATCTGATCTGACAGTAGCTCTGCCTTTTTTGAGGTAAAGTACATATTCTTTGTGTCAGTTTTTGCTTTCCAGAGGCCTTTTTTTCTTCTGGATTCAGTTACATCTTCAAAATGATCTTTTGACTAAGAAGAACATTATCATGCAGTAAAGAAGGAGAGAAAAAAGTATGCCAAACTTTCTTAAGTTTCTAAAATTTATATGAAAATAACTTTTTCTCATCAAGAGTTTACTTTAAAAAGCCCACAAAATTCCCAAGATTAAAACAAATTTCTGTCATTTTAGAGCATTGCTTAGATTTTTAAGGACTTGAGGTATTTCTGAAGGTAATTGGAGTTTCAGAGGGTATTTATACCTGTACAAATACTGTTAATATTACATTTATAGTAGTTTATTTTAAATTTCTGTGGGTGAGGTATTTAGGGTATTTTTCTTATAATGATCTTTTTTTCTGTCAGATATAGCTGGGATTTTAAAATTTTATTTTCATTTCGATTAGCAATAATTGCACCTTGGATATACCTTATTGGCTACAATACTGATTTTAATTTCTCTCTCTTTTTTTTTTTTTGAGATGGGGTCTTACTTTGTTGCTCAGGCTGGAGTGCAGTGGTGTGATCAAGCTCCCTGCAGCCTCCAACTCCTGGGCGCAAATGATCCTCCTGCCTCCTTCTCCCAGAGTGCAGGGATTGCAGGCGACAGCCACTGTGCCCAGTTGCGATTTTCATTTCTAGAAAAACCAAACAGGTGAAAATAATCCCAATTTAAAAAACCAAAAATTATTTTCACAAAGCACCAAAATCATGAACTGTTTCTCAGTCTCCTTCCTTCAATTTGTTTACAAAGAACAATAGTGAAATACTGAGAAGTGACTTGCTATGTGCTGTTTCTGTGTAATCAAATAGCACTGAGAAATCAAGCAAGAGTCCATCTGTACAAACAGCTGAAAACAACCACTACCTCCACAGCCCTCCCCCCCATGAAAGCCTATAAAAATTAAGCAGACATCAAGAGTTTAAACCTTACCTGATGTTACATTTTTACTAATGTATTAACATTTGGGATTATTGCAATTAACTCTAGTGTTCTGCTAGGACTAGGGGTGGGAAGTTGTGAGGGTATAGAGACTAAATCCTCATACTTTATTTTTAAAATTTGAGGTTTAGGGAAATAAATGTGGTAGAAAATAAATGAGTAAATCCAGCTTTTAAGTATAGGTGGTATCTTTGGCACCAATCATGGTGGATTTTTCTATATGGCAGGTTCGTGGGTAGACCTTGGTAAGTTTCTTATAGATAGATATATCCTCTTTTTTTTTAATCAATTAAAGATTTTGTTGCCTTTTTTAGTTCTCAAAACTAGGTATAGTTGCTAAGTATTTAAAATATTTGTAATGGACTGGATTAAAATTTCTGAGCTTTATAGGTATGCATATTTCTTATAAAATTATTTAAAATTTTTATTTGATTTTCAAATCTGTTTTGTCTACATTTTCTGGATTTGTGCTTTTTGAACAATTAGTTATTAAGAAAGTGAATGCACAGTGTCTTTAGGGCTATGAAGTGTGTTGCAGTGTTTAACTTCATAGAGGTTTGTTACAAGAAATGAAGAGGAATCATGTAACTTTCCAGTTTATGGTAAGTTGAAAAAATTCCTAGAAAATAAAAATGAGAGTCTAAGAGTGAAGGAAGAAGAGAAAATATCAGATTCTTTTCTTTTATAGCTCCTTGCCAGGAAATTATAATTTGAGAGTACATTTGGGCAAAGAGCCCAAGCTGAGAGGAAATGGTATGATAGAGTTGAAAAACAAGACTTTCATTGAATTAAAAAAAATTCTATCTATTGCAGAGTATTTATTTTTTTAGGTGGTTTCAGCTCATTATAGTGCCAATGATTTATTAAACCCCCAAAAGCTTAATACCATTTTATAAAATTAAATCCACTATGAGATCATCAGATTACATCTATTTTACTATTAAAACAGTGATACTAGCTAAGTGAAGCGATTAAGAGCCAGTGCTTTAGAGTCAGGTAGACCTTGGTTCTAATCTCAGCTGTGCCATATACTGCAATGCAATGGTGGGCAAGTAGCCTAACTTTTCTAAGTCTCAGTATACTCACTTGTGACATGGAGGTTTTATACTACCTACTCTTTGGGTTTTGTGAAGATTAAATGAAATACTGATTACAAATTTAGCATTTGTCTCTGAAGACAGTTTCCTAAGTGTTTCAAGATTTTGGAGAAACAGATAATTTTCTGAGAGTATAAAGGGACAACTTTCACTTGTATACATAGTTCTAGTTGATTTTTTTTTAAAAGAGAAATCAGTTTTATTACTTCAGAGCTAAACATTTACTAAATATTTACAAAATGTTTAGCCTTTAAAAGGCAAAAGGCAAAAGGGAGCAGGAAAAAAAATGATCCTTGAATTTTATTAGTTTGAGGTAAAATGTACTTACTGTGGTTGAAGTAGAAAAGATATTTGATTTTGTAGATTCAAGATCAGATTCATTGGGAGGGGGTGGGGGATGAAAACCTGTGGGGTACAATGTGTGCTATGTAGGTAATGGATACACTAAAAGCCCAGACTTTGCCACTATACAATATATATATGTAACAAAATTCAGCTTGTACCCCCTAAATCTATTAAAATAAAAAAAGGAAAAAAAAATCAGATTCGTCATTGTGTCATTTAGAAAATGCTTATTATTTAAGGCTAACTTTGAGACTTTTTGACATTGTTTAATAATGTTATGTTGAAGGACTAAAGGATGAAAACCTTTCATGTGTTTTGAAGATGTATGACTTTTCTTTCTTTTTATTTTCCTTTTCTTCCTTTCTTTTTTTTTCTGAGACAAGGTTATGTTGCCCAGGATGATCTCAAAGTCCTGGGCTCAAGTGATCCTCCTGCCTCAGCCTCCCGGATAGCTAGGACTACAGGCATGAGTCACTGTGTCTAGCTTGATATATGACTTTTCTAACAGTATTCAAGATGAAACTGCTAAGGTTGAAGAGTAGGATTTAATTTTTTTTTTTTTAATGGACTGCTTCATGAATTTGTGTATCATCCTTGCACGGGGACCATGCTAATCTTTTCTGTAGCATTAGTGAGACTTAATTCTAAATGAGATATCATATATAAGGTGAAGCATAGTGCCTAGCACATACCAGTAATAACAATTATGACTTATTAAATAGCTACTATTAGTAGTAATACAGCTACCAACAGTGTGGTCAGTAAAACCTATGCTTTAGTGATAGGGACAACAATTACAGAGCTGAAATCAGGTAGAGGGTGCTTTATGAAGAAGGAATCTCTCTTCTCATAGAGTTGGAAGTTTTTTCTCTTTTGCTGGGTTTGTACTCTCACCAGGACCTCTTCTCCATGATTAGTTTCCTAGGAGATCTAGAGGGCATACATATACCAATTATTTTTGACTAGAGAGCTAGGTCTGGCTTTATAGAAAGCTCTCCTTTGTGTCTTTCTTTAAAAATTTTTTGCCAAAACAAGCAACCCAAATAAAAAATGGGTAAAGGACTTGAGAGACATTTCTCCAAAGAAGATATATAAATGGTCAGTAAGCACAGTGAAAAGATGCTTAATAACACTAGTCATCAGGGAAATGCAGATAAAAACCACAGTGAGATACTACTTTCATAGTCTTTACAATGGCTTTTATTGAAAAAAACCCCAGAAAACAACAAATATTGGTGAGGATGCAGAGCAGTTGGAACACTTGTGCGTTGCTGATGGGGATATAAAATAGTGTACCCACTGTGGAAAACAGTATAGTGGTTCCTCAAAAAAAGTAAACATAGAATTACCATAAGATCCAATAATTCCACTTCTGGTTATGTACCCAAAAGAATTGAAAACAAGGACTTGAAGATATTTGTACATCCATGTTCATAGCAGCATTAGGTACAATAGCCAAAAGGTGGAAGCAATCCAGATGTCCATCAACAGAAGATTGGGTAAACAAAATGTGGTATATATTAATACATATAATGGAATATTATTCAGCCTTAAAAAAGGAATGAAATTGATACATATTGCCACATGGATGAAGCATGAAAACATTATGCTAAGTGAAATAAGCTAGACAAAAGGACAAATATTGTGTGATTCCACCAGAAGAGTCAAATTCGTAGAGACAGACAGAAAGTAGAATGGTGGTTACCGGGGACTGTGGGGAGGGGGGAATGGAAGGTTGTTGTTCAGTGGGTACAGAGTTTTGGTTTGAGATCATAAAAGAAAAAAAACTTTTTCTATACTTAACAAGACTTCTGACACCAAATGTGTGGGTTCCCCCCCACCATCCAATTCTCCAACTCTCTGACTACCAACCAGGTGTCCTACAATTTAATTCAGTTCTGACACTAACTACCTGGAGTTAGTGTCAGACCCCATAGTTTAAGGCTGTCACCACTTCAGATGCCAGTTTCAAGTCCCAGGCCTCTGGTACTTCTGATTGACTTGGCTACAAATCAGGTTCAATAATTGGCTACAATGGTTCACAGATCTCAGGGAAACACTTTACTTACTATTACCAGTTTATTATAAAGAATATACAGATGTACAGCCAGATGAAATGGTATATAGGGCAAGGTCTGGAAGGGTACCCAGTGCAGGAACTTATGTCCCCATGGAGTTGGGGTGCACCACCCTCTCAGCATGTGGCTATGTTCACTGACCCAGAAGCTCTCTGAACCCTATCATTTAGGGTTTTTATGGAGATCCCACTAAGTAGGCATGATTGATTAAATCATCGGCTGTCGGTAATAAAGTTAGTCTCCGGTCCCTCTCTCCTCCCCAGAGGTGGGGCTGAATGGTCCATTTAATCACATGGTTCCTCTGGTAACTAGGCCCCATCCTGAAGCTTTGTTTGGGCCCAAGGAGAATCATCTCATTAGCATAAACTCTAGTAAGTTTGAAAGGGGCTTATTATGAATAACAAAAGATGGTCCTCTCATCCTTATCACTCAGGAAATTGCAAAGATTTTAGGAGCAATGTGCCAGGAATATATATTTCTTATTATATCATAATATCCCAGATGATGAAAAAGTTTGGGAGATGGATAGTGGTGATAGTTGCAGAACAACATGAATGTACTTAATACCAATGAATTGTACACTTGAAAATAGTTAAAATAGTAAATTTTATGTTGTGTATATTTTACCACAATTTAAAAAAAAGCCTTTAGCCAATCATAAGCTGCTCCCTATGTGCTTTCTTCTGAGCTTTACCTGAATCTCTTCAAAGCTAAAGGGACATCTTAGCAGAAGTTACAGCCTGTCCACAAACTTGCAAACTGCTGGTCCAAGGTTGGAAACAAAGAGCAAAGAAAGGAAGAGGACTAAATGTAGTCCCTTTAATTTTTCTACCCTAAAGTCTGTTATGACTGACTGGGCTATTTCTCATCTTTTGGTATTAGCAGACTTTTCAGAAAGAGCTGTAATTCTTGACTAGCTTCAGAGTTCCAGTCCTCTCAATTTACACTTTCTTTTCCTGTCCTACCCTCATATTTTCATATGACTTCACACACATGCTTTCATCTACTTTGTAGTGAGGATTGAGATACAGTGGCTGGTAGGAAGAAGAGCTACCTTATGTACTTTCATTTTAATTTCATTTGATTATTGTTTCTACATAATTTTTGTATCACAGAAAGAGGATTTCTTCTCTTTCATCTGACCTTTGAACATGTCCCTTTTCATATCTTTTCTGACTTTACTGCTGTAATCACATTTTTGTTGCTCAATTCTAGAATCTTCAAAAATCTCTATTTCTAAGGGCATATTCTGTTTCAGTCTTCCAACATGATCGGGCCTTGCTTACCTAATGAAACTGCTTTTAGGCTGTAAGTTATCAGTCATTGCCTTTGCAAGACCAGAAACCTTTTCTCTTATGCTGCTCATAACTCTGTTTCTTGAAGCTTTCTCTGGCTTTCTGAATCTCCTCTGGCCTCTGTTTCTCTGTCTGATTTATGTGCTGATTTCCCCAATTCATGATTGACAGTGATCTTGCATTTTCTGTTTTCTGTCTGAAGCTTTTTTTTTTTAACATAGTTATTTCCTTGGTGAGTTTCTCTACTCTCATGCTTTCAACTTTGATTGAAATGACTCACAAACATTTTTGAAACTTGGAATTTTTTGTCCTCAGCTTTATTCAGTATTTCCAGTCTCTAAATAACATACTACTTTGCTGTCTCTTTAAGAGTGATATGTTCAAAACTGAATCCTTATCTTCCATTTAACCTTTACTAATTAGCAATGTCACTGTTTTTCCAGTTTGCATTTGGTATGTGATTCTTTGCAACCATGAAATTTGTAACATCCCCATTCAGTCTTTATATGGATACTTTTGGCCTCTGCATTAACTTCTAGCCGTATATGTGTACTTTTTATTGCTGGGGTGGTAAAGCTGATTTAATTTGAAGCAGGCTGTGGTAAGCCATAACGGTTTATACAGGAAGATAGGTTTTTTCCCCCTTAAGGGCACTGTGTGCCAGGCAGTTTGAGGTTCCATTAGCTCTCTAGTAGTTAGCAAATTTATCATCTGTTTATTCATTTATTTATTAGACATAAGTTATTTAAACAGTGTGTGAGCTTCTGTGTTAGGTACTTACTGGAAATAGGCTAGATAAGACATGATCCATATCTTTGTGGAATTCACATTTTAGCTCTAGTGGTAATCACATATAATACATAAATAATGAAAGGAATAATGACTCAGTGTGCTAAGTACTATAATAGAGACAGGTGCCAAGTGCTATGGGACCATAGTAGACAGTGGGCTTAGTTCTGTGTGTGTATATGTTTGTGTGGATGGGTGGGGACGGTGGTAGAGGAGAGGAGGTTATTATTACAAACTTCCCAGAGAAGACTTTTGACTTTAACTAAGTGGTTAACTTTGACGGGCAGAGAAAAGGGGAAAATCATGTAAAAGAGAATGGAGATATAGAGGTATGTCCTATATTGTCACAAAGAGATAGCTTTCAGTCCCTTCTGAAATCAGTTATGAAGCCCTTCTAAATTTAATTATCTTCATTCATTCATTTTTAAACACATAGTAACTACACAATATCTGCTTTATATATTACAGTGAAAACTATATGAAAATTCAGGACCTTTAAGAGTAGTCCACTGTGGCTAGACTGAAAGGGTCTTAGGTTCCACAGTTAGTTATGATTTTTGTCTTGTATTTAGTGAGAAATGATTCTTCTTTCAAAATATTCTTTTGAATTTGTTCTTTCTTGTCATTCCCACTGTTCACTTTTTTAGCCCAGATCTTTATCGCCAGATTTATGCAAGAAACAAAACCACCCCCTAGTTTTGCAGTTTTTCATTTCTCTTATGTCTTATGAAATTTGGCTTATAGGACATTTAGAAGATTAGGAAGAAGTCCCTGGAGGAAGAGTATGTTGGTTTACTTTATACAGTCAGTATTGTTCACCATGACCGTAACCATCATAATTTAGCACTTCAGAATTTCATTTCTCTGGTTCTCCCATACCACATTTTCCTAATGACATAATTGAAATTGCTATTTACCTAGACTAACTATTATCTCATATAATATAGTATAGTGATTTGGAATTTAGGAAGCACAAAACAAGCTGAAAGTTCATCTGTTTAATATCTCTTGAGTGCATTCATAGTGTATATAGCACTGGGAGAAGAAGAGAAGCTACTAAATCCTGTCCTTGAAGAGCTCATAGTTTAGTGGCTATAATAGTATATTTCAAAGTAGAGATAACTAGTTGAGTTGAAGATGAGAAAATCCTGGGAATACTTACAAAACAATATCCACCTTAAAAGAGGTGACTGATGTATAATACTTCATGTAGGAACTGGTGGAAATGATTGAGTCTGCTTTGGTATTTATTAGCATCCTAACAGTGAGAGGCACCACACCATATCTTGGACAGACCTTGGTTTGATTCTGTTTTGCCATTTATTACCCAAGTAACTGGGGAAGTGACTTAAGTCTTAAAGTTTTCTTATGTAAAACTGAGAATATTATAGTAACTACCAAAAAGATTGTTATAGAGATTAAGTAAGAAAATGCTTGTTAAGTGCTTGGCACAATGCCATAAAAAGTGCCTCATAAATGTTAACTACCTTTTTATTATGTTTCGTTTAGCTTTTATGTATCTGTCTTTCATAAAAGATTGAGACCTTTTTAGTTGTCAAGGGCTATATCTTAATTTTCTTTGCATTACCCCAGCAGGTAGCTTATTGTCTATAAATTCAGTAACTGTATGTTGAATGAATAAAATGGATTAATTTTTTAAAAACTGGTTTTATGATTTTTTGTATCCCTGTTAAAGATTTATTTTAAAAGTATTAGCTTTCTTAAAGATAGTAAGGCTGTGCTGTTAAGCAGTTGCAGAATTCACTCACAAAAATAAGATTGATTAACAGGTTATTTTTACTATTTCTGATTGCCTTGGTCAATTTATTCATTCAACCTATAGAAGAGGCCTTTGTTTTCAGTGTATAAAATGACTTTATTCAATGTATTTCATGAAATAATTATTGAATCATGCAGGTAAATTTTAATTTTGTTATGTGTGATACAATTTTAAAAGTTTTCCCTCTGTTACAGAAAAAAATGAATGTTTATTTCATTTCATAAGAAACCTTATGAAACAAAAACAAAAAGAACCATCCCCCAAATTGGACTCTGTTGCCTAGAATCCTAAAACATTTACATGCAACAAATATTTGAGTTCCTGTTATGTATCAGGCACAGTTTTTGGTGCTAGGGATAGTAAACAAAACAAAGTCCATCAGTATTTTGGTGCACGTACACACATATGTGCATGCACACATACAGATATACCCACATTTAAAAGAATAAATGGAAATGGTTTAATTCTATATGCATTATTTTGTAACCTGCCTTTTTTTCTCAGAAATATGTTGTGAACTTGTTTTATATCAGTGAATTTTCTACAACATGATTTTTAGTGGCTCCTTGGTATCTCATTGAATGAATGTTCCATAATTAATTAATTTTATGTTTAGATGTTTAATTTGCTTCTAGGTTTGTTACAAATAATTTACAATAAATACACATTTTGTGTCTAGTTATTTCTAAGAACAATTTGATTGAATTCCTGTTTATTCTTTAAAAATCTTTTTATTATGGAAAACTATAAACATAGTTTAGTAAAGTAGAGAGAGTAAAGCTTTATGTACTTATCACCCAGTTTCAACAATTATTAATTCCTGGCCAATCTTGCATAATATATGCTCCCATACATACACCCTACCCTTTATTACTTTGAAATAATCTCAGATATCATATTCTTAACTATTTCAGTATGCATCTCTAAATGATAAGAATATTAAACAATTTGTCACTATAATACCATTATCTGTGGTATAATTTTAAATGAAATATAACTTATTTATGTATTTATTTATTTTTCGAGACAGGGTCTTGCTCTGTCTCCTGGGCTAGAGTGCAGTGGTGTCCTCATAGCTCACTGTAACCTCAAACTCCTGGGTTCGAGTGATTCTCTTGCCTTAGTCTCCTGAGCACACCACCATGCCTGGCTAATTTTTCTATTGTTTGTAGAGATGAGGTCTCACACTTTCTTAGGCTGGTCTTAGAACTCCTGGCCTCAAGTGATCCTCCCACCTTGGCTTCCCAAAGTGCTAGGATTACAGGCGTGAGCCACTGTGCCTGGCCTTGTAACTTATTTTTGAAATTATAAAAACTTAAGAATTTGGAGAAAACTGAGACTGGTCTGTACAGAATTCTCTTCCGCCTCCCAATAAGACTTAGAAGCCTTGTATTGAAATCTAGGAGAAAATACAGAAATTCTTACATTGAACAGGAAACACAAAAGTGAGATAAAACAAGCTTATGGGGGTACGGTTGAGGTGGCATTTAAAAGTTGAAATATTAGACAATTTCGATGTCACTGAAAAAAATTCAAAGAGATTTCTAATGTTTAAAAACAGTATGGGAGAAGACTGCTTTGATCCTTTGATTCAGTGTATTACCAATGGCAGTATGATAGGAGATTATGTTCTTCCCTTCTTCATGAGTTAGTCAAATGATAGAAGTCTTGTCTGTTTGTGCTGCTACACCAAAATACTGTAGATGGGGTAATTTATAAAGAACAGAAATTTATTTTCTCACTGTTCTGGAGGCTGAGTAGTCCAAGATTGAGCTGCCAGCTGGTTTGATTGTCCACTGTGGGCTGCTTTCTACTTCTAAGATTTTGCCTTGTTGCTGCAGCCTCCTGAGGGGAGGATCCCGGTGTCTTCACATGGTGAAAGGTGGAAGATGGAAGGGGAAGCTTAAAACCTTTTATAAGGGGCCTTAATCCTATTCGTGAAGGAGGCTCCCTTATGACCTAATTATTATTATACCTTTTAAAGGCTCCACCTCTTAATATATCACATTGGCCATTTAGTTTCAACACCTGAATATTGGAGCAGACACATTCAAAACCAGATTGTACTAGCCACTTGTTTATTTTAAAAAGATAATTCTAGGATATGTCTGCCTAAGCACATAATAAATCCTCTCTCAAGTTCCGTGAGAGAGGAGGTACCTTGTGGGTGACTTGTTCTCCACAAAATTCCCTAGCACTGGGGAGAGTGCATGCTCTAAAAGAGGCAGTCAAGAATAACTTTTTTTGGACCTGTGATTAAAAACATTATCTTTATGATGAGATTCTAGGTGTTAAAATCCACAGTATGTCAGGGACAGATCCAACTAAGTTCATTATATTATGTTTGCCCAATTAGGAAAATAGAAAAATGTGTGTATGTATTTTAGATTGACTTTTAATTATGAAAATTTTTTTTAAACTGTGAGGGTTTTAAAAGCAGAAAATACAAACATTATTTAAAATTAAATCATAACTTAAAATTTAGTTTTCATTTAAAACACTAGAAAGAGAAAGAGGAAATAAAGACAAAATGACATAAAACATGAATTGTTTACCAAAATCAATCATGTGTTTGCATTTGACAAATGCCCCAGAGACTTTTTTTTTTTGCCTAAGTTGAATTAGTAACATTTCAATTGTTCCATATATTGAGAAAATGAGATATGAGGACTAACAGACAATTCTCATTGTATTTACTGGACTCATTTGGCGGACCTATGACCTGTTTGTTTAAAAGGAGCCACATTATAGCCTGCTTTGAAGCAAAGTTTTTAAATTCCTGAAGGATTATGTAGTAGTTAGATTACTTTTTTGCTTAATATTAATGAGATTTGTTAATACAAGGTTGCCTCCATCACTATATCATGTTCATGGTTCATTTTGAGCTACTTGTGCTTGCTTAGCTGTGCAGGACATGATGCACCTTAGATTTTGGAGGCACAATTGTCAATTTTGTTTTGAAAATTTAAGAGATGGCTTTTTTTTCCTGGTAGGTATATGCTCTATTCTGGTTCACAATATCTTTCTACTTCATTCTTTCTGCCTGCTCATTAGCCTTTTTTAAAAATAATATTTCTTTCTCTGCCTGGTCTATTTCTTCAACCATTCTTTTGCCAGTATCTTTAACTCCCTTATATCATTGTTCTTCTGGAGCATCTGCTTGGAAAATGCTAACTCTGGACAAATTCCACTGTCTGCCTTCTCCTTGCCTACCTTCATTCAGACTTCTGGCACTGAAGAAAATACACAACCTCAAAGATTGCCAGCTTGTCAATTTCTATTAGAAAAACATGCTGAGATTTTTAAAAGAATGGGTCATTGATGTAAAATTTGTATATAATAAAGTTCACTTTCTCTTAAGTGTATAGTTTAATGAGTTTTGACAAAATGTATATACTCCTGTAACTACCACCCATATCAAGATATAGAGCATTTTCACCACCTCAAAAATTTGTGTTGTGTTCCCTTGCTGTCGGTTCTTTTACTTTCTCCCAATCCTGGCATGCACCTTTTCAAAATGACATACAATGACATAGCAGAAGGGGTTCTTGGATTTTGACTGTGATTGCCTTGATCTAAGATCAAATTGGGGAGGATTAAGTTTAAAAATACTGTCTTCCAATCCTTATACCTGGTATACTGGCCCTGAGGGAGAGATGGCAGGAAAAGTCATCTGCTGGGGGAACTATAGGAAACTTTTTCTTTCTGATCCCAGGCAAAAGTTCACTATTTCTGATGGGCAGGTAGAAGTAAAAGCTGTCTGCCCTACAAGAGGGCCAGGAAACCACCCCTTAGCAGCAAGCGCTGATGTAGAAGCTGTTATAATTGATGAAGGTGGCTACACTAAACAACAAATTTTCAATGTAGATGAAATGGACTTCTATAAGAAGCCGTCATCTTGGAATTTCATACCTAGAGAGAAGAGTCGTTGCCTGGCTTCAAAGGACAGGCTGACAGACTCTCTTGTTATGGGTTAATGCAGCTGGTGACGTTAAGTTGAAGCCAGTGCTAATTTATCATTCTGAAAGTCCTAGGGCCCTCAAGAATTATGCCATATTTACTCTGCCTGTGCTCTATAAATGTAACAACAAAGCCTGGATGACAGCACATCTGTTCACAGCATGGTTTACTGAATGTTTTAAGCCCACTGTTAAGACCTGCTCAGAAAAAAAAATTACTTTCAAAATATCACTGCTCATTGAGAATGCACCTGGTCACCCAAGAGCTCTGATGGAGATGCACAAGGAGATGAATATTGTTTTTATGCCTGCAAACACAATATCCATTCTGTAGTCCACAGATCAAGCAGTAATTTCAACTTATTATTTAAGAAATAGATTCCATAAGGCAACAGCTCCTATAGATAGTGATTCCTCTGATGGGTCTGGGCAAAGTAAATTGAAAACCTTCTGGAAAGGATTCACCATTCTTGATGTGATTAAGAACATTCACAGTTCAGGGGAGGAGGTCAGAATATCAACATTAGTAGGAGTTTGGAAGAAGTTGATTCCAACCCTCATGGTTAACTTTGAGGGGTTCAAGACTTCAGTGGAGGAAATAACTGCAGATGTAAAGGAAATAGCAAGTGAACTAGAATTAGAAGTGGAGCCTAAAGATGTGACTGAATTGCTTCAATCTCATGATCAAATTTGGATGGATGAGGAGGTGCTTCTTATGGATGAGCAAAGAAAGTAGTCTCGTGAGATAGAATCTACCCCTAGTGAAGATGCTGTTAATATTGTTGAAATGACAACAGAGGATTTAGAATATTCCATGAACTTAGTTGGAAAAGCAGTGGCAGGGTTTGAGAGGATTGACTCCAATTTTGAAAGAAGTTCTACTGTGGGTAAAATGCTCTCAAACAGCATCTCATGCTACAGAGAAATCATACATGAAATGAAGAGTCAACTGATGTGGCAAACTTCATTGTTGTCTTATTTTAAGAAATTGCCACAGCCGCCCTGTCCTTCAGTGACCACCACCCTGTTCAGTCAGCAGCCATTAATCAACATGGAGGCAAGATCCTCCACCAGAAAAAGGTTATGACTTGCTGCAGGTTGGGATGATCGTTAGCATTTTTTAGCGATACAATATTTTTAAATTAAGGCATATACATTTTTTTTTTTAGACCTGAGGCTCTTGCACACTTAATAGACTACAGGGTAGTGTAAACTTAACTTTTATATGTACTGGGAAACAAAAAAATTTGTGATACACTTTATTGTGACATTTGCTTTATTGCAGTGGGCTGGAACTGAACCTGCAGTATCTCTGAGGTATGCCTGCATCTCTTTCCTGTGATGACTTTTAGTTGTCTCTTTCTCACTGGTGTTCAGCAATTTGATTATAATATAATCTTGGTCTCTCTCTCTCTCTCTCTCTCTTTCTCTTTTTATCTTTTCAGGTTTGTTGAATTTGATGCATCTGTGGATTTATTTTCATAAAATTTGGAAAATGTCCCTCCCTCTTTAAAAACATTTTTTCCTCTTCAAGTTACTCGTATTTTCTGCTATAGTGTTTAATCTACTTTTGATGCTATTCAGTGAAAATTTCATTTCAGATATTTTATTTTTTTAGCTCTTAAATTTCCACTTAGTTTTTTCTCCTATCCATTTTCTTTAACATCTGTGAGTACATGGCAGCATATTTATAACAGCTTTTCTATAAGTGTTCGGGTGGAGAGCTAGTATACATGGGTTTTGAGAAAGATTTCTCCAGACAAAGATTAGGATAGAAGGAACCCCGCAGAGTGCCTGTCAGCTAGTCAGCTCGTGGGGGGGGGGGATGAGATGGGGGAGAGAGAGAGAGAAAGCAGGGAGAGAGCTCATGATTGATCTTTAGGTGTTATTGGGGAAATTATGGGATTAGATATTTTCCTGTTATTTTCTGTAAGACTGCCCTTTCAATAAGATATTTATCTATTAATTTCACCATCTCTGTCATTTCTGGATCTGTTTTATTGACTGATTTTTCTCTTTTTGAGTCTTAGTTCCTGATTTCTCATATGTCTACTGATTTTTGATTGATTTTTTGACATTGTTAATTTACATTTGTGAGTGCTGGATTTTGTTTTGTTTAAGGAGTTATAGATTTGTTCTTGGTAGGCAGTTCAGTTACCTTGTTGATTGGCTTGATGTTTTTGAGCCTTGTTTTTCATTCCTTTAGGGAGAATCTGGAGTAGTCTTTATCTTTTGGTAATATAATCTCCTTTCTAAAACAAGGCCATTCTGGTTTCTCTACTTATTGACTTTTGTATTCAAGGAGTTCTTTCAACTCTGGCTGAAGGGAAAGAGTCCCTGCGTTATGAAACCTCAGGGAATTTTGCTTTTTACTGCTACCTGTTTTTTTTTTTTTTTTCTCCTTAGGAAATTGGTTTTGTTGGGCTTTGAGAAATGTTTTGTGTGCATGCACAGATCGGAATTTAGCCAGATACTTATTGAAACCACTAGACATATTGCTGGACCGCTCTCTTTGCAGAGTTTACTTCTCTCAGGTACTCTGTAATGCAAATTCTGGTTGCTTTGGTTTCTCCCCAAATTCCAATCTCTGTTTTTTCAACTCAGCAAAATTGCTTGGCTCTGTTTGAGTTCTTCTTTTCCTGTGCTACAATCTGACATAGTCTCTAGATCTAAAGCCTGGGTGATAGTAGGGCTCATTTCATTTGTTTCCCTTGTCTCAGGGATCTCGGTCCTGGTATGCCTGATGTCCAATGTCTGAAAATAGTTGTTTCCTATATTTTGTTGAGTTTTCTAGCTGTTTCTAGCTGACAGAAAACTCTGCATCCTGTCACTCCCTGGTGGCCAGGAGTGGAAATTCTGCAATGGATGCTTAAATCTTTAAGTTGTTTGATCTTGGTAACTTTTGACATATTACCTTCTTGTGCTTTGACCTCATTTCTTTCTTCCTTTTTTTTTTTTTTTTTTTGAGACAGGGTGTTGCTCTGTTGCCCAGGCTATAGTGCAGGGGCAAAATCATAGCTTACTACGGCCTAGAGCTCCTGGGCTTAAGTGATCCTCTTGCCTCAGCCTCCTGAGTAGCTGGGACTACAGGTGTGTACTACCGCACCCATCTAATTTAAAAAAAAGTTTTCTTTAAAGAGATGGAGTCTCACTATGTTGCCCAGGCTGGTTTTGAATTCCTGGCCTCAAGCCATGCTGCCACCTCAGCCTCCTGAATAGCTGGGATTATAGGTGTGAGCCACCATGCCCGGCTGTGACCTCATTTCTTAAATATTGGTATTTCCTTAGTATTTGTTTTGTCTCTGACTTTTAATTTTTCTTAGACATTTTATTGATGATTTTGTCTCTTCATAGCTTTAAGCCATATGCTGATGACACCATGAACTATATTTCTAATTCAGATCTCTCCTGGGATTTATATATCCAATTCCTTACTGGAAATCTACATTTGTATGACTAGAATTGAACCTATCATATTTCCTTCCAAACTGATTTTTCCGGTGTTCTTTAGCTTAACGTAAATGGCATTTGCTTAAGCCGAAGGCTGAAGAGACACACTCAATTCCTCTTTCTTTCACCATCACATATTTAATGAAAACACTTTCTGTTGATTCTGTCTCTTTAATATCCCTAATAGCCAATCTTCTCTACATTCTTACTGCTCTAGTACTATATTCCATATTTCCATATTTTTGAGTCAGCTTCTAACTAGTTTTCCATCTCTACCCTTGCTCACTGTAAATCCTTTCTCTGCATTACAGAGGAAATGATCTTTTAAAATAGAGCTTCTTAACATGGTTTCCATGGCTGTGTTTAACCTGACCCTACTTACCACTGAATGCTGGTCAGTTTTACTGTATTCTTTGTTTGTACTGAATTATTTTTCATTGTCAAATGTACCGTGCATAGTCTCTCTCACTTCTTGCTTCCTTATATCTGCGTATACCATACAGGTGAATGATTAAAAAAAGCAAAACAAAACAATGACATTTTTGTATGGCAAACAATCAAATAGACCGCAAAAATAAAAACTCATAAATGAAATAAAAATACAAGTGAAAACATATGTAACCTAAAAAAAGGCTAATTTCCTTTGTATACAGATAAGAAAAAGACCAAAAGTCCTGTAGAAAAATGGACAAAGAATATAAACAGGTGGTAGTTTCATAATCATATGAAAAGATACTCAGCTTCACTTATAATATTACAAGTTAAATCTATACTGAGTTAATAAATTTTTATCTAACAGATTGGCCATAATTCAAATAATTTGATTAAATAACCTATTGATGGAATTATGGGAAAAGAGGATCTATCGTGTATTACTTGTGGGAAAATAAATTGGTACAAACCCTATGGAAGGCAACTTGCCAATATCAGTGTACATACATATTTATATAACATACAATTATAATAGGTAAAATATATCAAGATGTAATTGACAATTTTAATAATTATATGGTTATAATAGTGATCTTTTGTTAGTTATACTACATTATTAAAATTATATGATTGTACTTAATATATACTTATTTGTCAGTATATCTTTTATATTTGTGTGTATATTTGTATGTGTGTATGTTTTCTTTTGATGTGACAATTTTACTTCTGGTAATTTAGCCTATATATATGCTAGCACATGTGTGAATTGACTTATATATAAAGTTGTTCATTGCAGCACTGTTTATTAGAGGAAAAGAGAACCTAGATGTCCATAAGTAAAGGATTGGGCTCATAAGATATGCCACATCTTTGCAATAGAATAGGATGTAGATGTGAAAAAGAATGATAATGATTTATGCAAGCTGAGTATCCCTTATCCACAATGCTTGGGACCAGAAGTGTTTTAGATTTTGTATGTTTTGTATTTTGAAATATTTGCATATACATAATTAGATATCTTGGGGATGGAACCCAAGTCTGAACATGAAATTCATTTATGTTTCATATATACCTTATACATGTAGCCTGAAGGTAATTCTATACAATATTTTAAATAATTTTGTGTGTGAAACAAAGTTTATGTACATTGAACTATCAGAGAGCAAAGGTGTCATTATCTCAGCGGTTCATGTGGGCAATCTGTGGTTATTTGGCATCGCCATTATTTCTGATTCTGAATTTATATGCTGCTGATAAGCAGTAATTTTCTTACACTTACCCACACATGAGTACTTAACAGTAAGAAATATGGCACAGCATTAACATAGTGAAAAAAACAATGTGTTCAGGGTAACTAAGCAGCACAGTAGTATCACCTAATACCTGTATCAGCTATTAAACAACAGCCACAACAAACAACGACAGGCTTTTAATTTCCACCTGCGATGCTGGTTTTGATTAGAAGGTTACTGTACCTTTTAGGCAAGAAGAAACATTAGAAGCAGTTCAGGGACCAGGAGGTGGGTCCTCTAGGGATGAGGAGGCATTTTGCTGTATGGCTTTTTAAAATGTTTCCTCCAGAGTCGTCTGCCTCATTAACAATGGTTTTTGTCTTAGAAGTCTCCCTTTGATTTTATAAATGGATGTGATTTTTTTGTTCTGCTATGAATGCACGCTGCTCTAGTCCTTCAATAAACCCATCATAAATTTTCCCCATGTCATCTTTAGCTACTTTTCTCTGCAGTGTTAACAATGTCATCTTCATCGTCACTATTACTACAATAACCTTGATTCAGAACTATTTCAGCTGTTTCACCGTTGATCAATGAATGAACAACTGGAGCCTCATTATCAATGTTAAAAACTTCTTCAATATCCACTTCTTCCAGCTTACTGACGGACTCTGAAGGTATATTTTTTGCGTAGATAAGGAGGTTAGAGATCATCGTTTTTTTTTTTACTTGGCATATGGAATCCTTCAAAGTCACTACCATGTTTATCATCATTGAACTTAGTTGCAGGCCAGAGGTTGTGTCAGGAATGTATAACTGAGTTTTTAAAGACTGTTCCAAGTGTTGGCAGCAGCATGTACAGCATCCTTCATGCTACACTCCTTTTTTTCTTTTTCTTTTCTTTTTTTGAGACAGAGTCTTGTTCTGTGACCCCATCTAAAGTGCAGTGGTGTCATCCTAGCTCACTGCAACCTCAAAATGCTGGGCTCAAGCGATCCTCCTGCCTCAGCCTCCCGAGTAGCTGGGACTATAGGCACATGCCACTATGCCTGGCTAATTTTTTTATTTTTAGTAGATATGGGGTCTCGCTCTTGCTGAGGCTGGTCTCGAGCTCCTAAGCTCAAGCAGTCCTCCCACCTTGGCCTCCCAATGCTTTACTCTTTTTGAAAACCTTCCATACTCATACCTTTGTTCACTGCTACAAGCATGCTGTTCAAGAAAGTGTTTTTATGTTTTTTATCTTTACTCTTCATTGATCTAAGGATACCCTGGTCACATGGCTGAATTAATGAAGTCACATTGGGGGGAGAGTATAAATACATGGTGTAAACATTTAAAAAAAAATTTTATTTCTTTTTTGTTTGCTTGCTTCATTTTTCCTTAATAATATTTTTGGTGACAATTGAGCTGGAGGATGAGCAGAACATTTGTCAAGGAATAACAAAATCTTGTAGTTATCATTCGGTCCACCTTCTTGCAGTGAGCTCCAGCTGCTGGTGTAACTGGCTCTATGAGCAAATTTTGATGACCCCTGTGTGTTTTTTATAATCCTCTCCCTCTCATATTTTTTTCTCAGGCCAATAGGTCTTGATGATCAGAACCCTGTAACTTTTGACTAACTACTTGACCTTTCTGAGTTGTTTCCCATAAATGACAATTTCTGCAAGACAGGAGTGGAGATTTTGAAGGCCCCTGAGCAGACTTCCTAACGCCAAGACTCCTCATTCCTCACTAACATGCCCAATGCATGTAGCGCCTTGTTAATTTCAACACATCCCGCCCCAAAGCAGGTAGCCCCTCCTTAAAAAGCCTGTACTCTCCCTTTAGACAGATTTGAGGCTGATTCTGATTCTGTGTTCTCCTGACAGATGTCTTTCACGTTAAAAATTCCTTTTTTCCTTTGCAGTCCTCATTGTCTCAATAACCGGCTCTTTGTACAGCAAGTAGCAGGGACCTAGGCTGAAACTCACTTGCGGTTTTGATTTCACTGGTACAAAATGTTTGTGAAACAATTAGAAAAGATGTTGCTAGTGATCCATGCTTTTTGTTGCATAATAATGGCCTGGTAAGAAATTCACTCTTTAAAAACAATGAGGAGGAGAAAGAAGGTGGAGGATGAGGAGGAGGAGGATGCAAGCTTTTGCCTGTCACAGCAAGTTTACACTTATGCTTGCCTTCTTCATTAGCACATCCTAGCACAGTTATTCTGTCCTTGGCATTCTTAATTGCTGTGGGGGCTGTCCCATCAGCTCTAGTCAGTGTCTTTCTGGGTCAGTAACACCAAAACAGTGATGTTTCATCAGCATTCAGACTTGTTCTGGCATCAGATTTTTATCAGCAGTGACCTTGTCAAACTCACCAATGAATTTCTCTGCTCCTTCATGATCAACTGATGCTTTATCATGATGAATCTTTAAAAATTTAATATTGTGTGTTTTCTCAAATTTGTGCAACCAGCCTTTTGAGTATTCACAGTTCCTTTCAATTTTCAGTTCATCATGATGATATTTGCTTGTTTCATGATACTAATGGTAAAAAACCCAAACTGCAAGATATTTTAAAGAGATTCTGAGCCAAGTGTGTGTGACGAATGGCCTGGAATACATGGCCTTAAGAGGTCATGAGAAAATGTGCCCAAGGCAGCCGGGTTACAGTTTGGTTTTATACATTCATAGAGACAGGAATTACACGTGAAAATCATAAATCAATACATGGAAGGCATACATTGGTTGGCCTGAAAAGGCAGGACATCTGCAGGGGGAGTTTATAGGTTATAGGTGAGTTTAAAGATTCTTTGATTTGTAATTGGTTGAAGAAATGAAGCTTTGTCTAAAGGCTTGAAACTTTTTATGTTAAGGATGTCTGTTAATCAGAGACAAGCCAGTGGACATTTACCAAAACTCAAATGCTCCTGTAAGTAGATTGATGGCCGGCAGGTGTGGTTTAAGCTTTGTCTTGCGTGGCCTTAGGTCCTGTTAATGATTTAACATCTTATTGTTATAAAGAGTATGTCCAAAAGGGAGGGGGCTGATGAGGTGTGTCTGACCTCCCTTTTCCTCATGGCCCGGAATTCAGCTTTAGGGTTTTTCTGGGGTCCCCTTGGCCAAGAGAGGGTCCATTCAGTTGGCTGGGGGGCTTAAAATTTTATTTTAGTTCACAATGATCAGCATATTATTAAATGGCATATGTTCACTGTCACACTGATGGATCTACTCTTTTAATACATGTTCAACATCTTCATTTTTAGCTTTATGCAGTGTTTTTGTATTTTTCATTAACTTCTGTTCATCACTTTCAGCATAGAATTTCCAACAGTTTATCCTTCTATTTCTTCAGGTCATATATGGTGGTCACTCCAACACCATTCTCTTTTGTAGGATGTTTGACACTTACACTGCTGCCCAGTTTCTCTAGCAGCTTGACTTTCTGTGCCAGAGATAAACATAAGTGCTTTTTCTTTTTCTTATCACCATTACCCAGAGGGGTATCTGCAAGCCTTTTTGACATTTTCAACAATATCTTTATACCACAGAGCAGAGAATAAACAACAACAACAACAAAAAAAACCAACAGTAATGCACATAGGCCTTGGCCCCATGTGGGGCATCATGGGGAACCTGTTGTTGGTGTGTCTGGCCTGCACATGTGCCATGTTATTACCCTTTGTGGTTGTGCTTGCATGGGAGAATCTGGGTATGTGTGGAAAAGATATATCACAATTGAAGGGTGCTGTGAGGTTCCTTTTTCCCTTGGGGTCACTGAATAAACTGTGTGTTACGTGCCTGCGTTTTGACTACGACCTGTCACATGAGGTCAGGTGTGGAGTTTTTCACTGTGGAGTCATGTCATTGCTCAAAAAGTTTTGAATCTTAGAGCATTTTGGATTTCAGATTTTCAGATTAGGGATGGTCAACCTGTATGTACTGATGTAAAGATGTCCAACATAGGTTATATATTGTTAAGTGAAGACATCACGGAAGATGCTATTAATAGTAAGTATAAAAAAGTGTGTATAAAATGCTATCTTGTGTATTAAAAAGGGAGGACTTAAGAATATATATTCATATTTGTATCAAGTTTTCATAAGAAACTAATAAAAGTGATTATTTTTGGGGTGTTGCTGGGCACATGAGGAACAGAGCTTGGGAAAAAAATGTTTACTGTATACCTTTTTATATTTGATTTTTGAGCCATCTGAATATATTGCCTATTAAAAATAAAATTTAAAATTTTATAAAATGTCTCAAAGAAAGAATTTTTTTTTTTTCAGTAAGCTAAAAAAGCTGAGTGAAGACAGTTTGACAAAGCAGCCTGAAGAAGTTTTCGATGTATTAGAGAAGCTGGGAGAAGGGTAAGTACAAAAAATATGAAAGCATTCCCATAGTGATAGAACAATTAAAAAATACTATATGATATTAATCTTTCAACTAGAATATATTTGCTGAATTGAATAGTATTTATAGTAATTAAATTTGGCAGTTGATATGCAATTTTAAAGATCAGATTGTGCTAGATCTGGTAATGGTGTTTTTCAGAGAAGTTGGCCATATATTTAACATATAAGGGAAAAGCAGCAAATGTGCTGTGAAATGATTTCCAAGAGGTTTGTTAGTTCATCCCAATGGCATTCTCATTAATAAGCTTGAAAGGTTTTGACTTCGTTAGGCAAGTGACCATAAGGCTATCTTTTTGGACCTTGGGGTTTATTCTGTTTGGGAAAAGGTAAGTAGTAGGTATGAATAGAGTGTCTCAGTGAGGAAAACAGTGTGTATAGGCAGAGGAATAGTTGACATAGTTTTAAAATAATAGTAGACAAACATGTCTCATTTTGAGCACAAAGAAAGGTAGGGAGCATTTAATGGAATGGCAAAATACAGGAGAATTTCCAATACAAACAGAATTAAGAGCAGCTTAGATCAGCAAGAATAAGGACAAGGACATATAGGGAAAAATGTAAAATAAGGTAAACATAAGATAGAAGGAATAAAGTCAAGTATATTTTTCACTAAATGTCAATTCTCCCATTAAAAGACAAACTGTTAGAAGTAAATTAATATGCACGATCTAGCTATATGCTGTTTATAAGACAGCTATGTGAAACAAAGAATAGAAATATAAGGATATTGCTTATAAAAATATTGAATAAGAAAGAGGTAAACATACAAATACAAAAAGAAAGCATTAGTAGCAATATTTATATTAGATAAATGAGTTAAAGTTAAAAGATCTCAACTGAATAAAGAGGGATATTACATAATGATATAAAAGACAATGTATAACGGAACATAATATATGTCAGACTACATGTGAGCTAAAGTTATGACAGAAAAGCTGTTAATGATGTCGGGAATCTAATAAAAGTAGAATTGTATGGGAGATTTCAATATATCTCTTTTAGAATTGGACAGATATAGAAAAAAGTGAAAAGACATAGAGGATAAACATAATCAATAAACTTGATTATAGATATGTATTATGAAGTACTTACATGTCTATAGTTATATAACTATAACTATATATATATCTTTGCAGTCCTTTTTTTTTGGGTATGTTCATAGACTATTGATAAAATAAAAACTTCCAATTCTAAAAATAGAGATTTTTACAGGTCACATTTTCTGATTATACTAAATTAGAAATAAGTAATTACAATATGACAAAAACCCACACTAAGTGGAAATTAGGAAACATAATTCAAGGTGACCAGTGGATTGAAGAGAATATTACAAATTATCTAGAAAACAATGAAAAGGAGAACACATTGTACCAATATCTATGGAATACAATAAAACTAATAAATTAGGGGAAAAATTTTAGTTTTAAATTCTTTCATTACTAAAGAAGAAAGGCAAAAAATAAAGAAACTTAGTGTTTATTTAAAGAGCTTAGGAAAATAATAAAATATACCAAAAAAAACCTGGGAAGAGAATTAAAGAAAAGGCTGTAATTAATAAAATAGAAAACAAAAATTTAGAAATGATAAATATAGATATAAAAGCTTTTGAACATTTCGCGAAAATAGACCTCTTCTAATGTTGACTAAAGAAAATAGAGCAAAAATATAGAAGATTTGGAATAAGAAAGAAGATAGAGCTACTGACAGAGAAACAATTTAAAGAATTAAGAGAGTACTATATGCTGCTCTGTGACAACTAATTTGAAAATCCAGAAGAAATAGATGATTCCTTAACAAAGTTAAATTATGTCAATTGACCCTCAGAGAAGTTAAAACTTAAATATAGATCACTTACCACAGAGAAGAAGGAAAGGTGATTAAATATCTATTAGTTAAAAAGAGACCAGCTCATAGGATCATAATTCACAATAGCCAACATGTGGAAGCATCCCAAATGTCCATTAGCTGATGAACGAATAAACACAATGTGATATGTCCATACAGTGGCATTTTAGCCATAAAAAGGAATGAAGTACTGATACATGCTACAGTGTGGTTGGACCTCAAAAATATTATGCTCAGAGAAAGAAGTCAGATAAAATGTTCACATATTGTATGATTCTGTTTGTATGAAGTATCCAGAATAGATAAATCTATAGAGACCAAAAGCAGATTCCGCATGTTTTGTAACTACATAGAGATAACAGTTATACGACATTGTGAATGCACTAAATGCCACCGAATTGTAGGCTTTAAAATATTTAAAATAGTGAATTTTGTGTTGTGTGTATTTTACCCCCTCCCAAAAAAAGGTTCCAGGTATGTTTTATCCAGTATTTAAAACACAAATAGTTGTAGTTATTTTTATGAAGCCAGCGTAACTTTAGTATTAATATTAAAACCTAGATGTACAATAAAAGAAAACTGTAATTCAGCCTTGCTTTGCTACCCATTATGGTAACCGTATCCACCTTGTTTCGGGAGGATAGATGTTGCTATTTCTGTTGTCCTGAGAGAAGGACTTTATCTATTAAATTCAGGGAGCCAATTTCAGTGTTGGCATTTCTGTTCTCTCTCTCCTGCACTATCAAGCTTTCATTGATGCTGGTATCCTCTGGACCCTTTCTGTAAACATATGTAGGGAGTAGGTGAGCAAGTCACATATAACATACATCCATTCTTGTATTCCATTTCCTTGAGCCTTTGATCTTCCTTCAGTGTATACTGAGGATCACTTGGCATCTTGCTTGATGTAGGCCTCTGTTGAGTCCAGGTTTCAGTTAACTACCTGAACAAACTCTTAGGGACACCCTCAACATGAGCTAACACACTGAGTCTGGAATTTCTGGTCTTGCATCCCTATCATAAATTCCTTACTCCCTGGAAATCTTGGAATCCATTCCCACACATATTATTTAGGGTTCTGTTGATAAAAATTGGTAAAAATCGTACAAATTTTTTGACGTGAATAGTTATTTGCTCTTGGGTTAGATTTTATACTCATCCTCCTGGTGTCTGTGGGGATTTGAGTGTAATTATGTGTCTGGAAGCAATGAAAGGTGGTGGTGGAGTGGTCCAGAGGAGGATCGACATTCTCCTGAAAAGTGACTGCCTCAGGTGAGGTAGAGAGAATCTTTAGGCCTTGTGAGGCTAATTTTCTCAGGAGGGCAGGGTTAAGTTTTTGCTTGCAAGGGAGGCTTGGTAGGACTTGGGGGTTCCGGGTACTCAGATCAATGATAATCTACCTAAATGTCCCAATACCAATTTTCTGGGTACCTCTCTTTATTGTTAAATGCCTTAACTTTAACATTACAGACCTGGAGATGTTGTGAATTCAATTTGCAATATAATTCAGCTTCCAGCAAGATTGCCTTTTAAGTTTGATTTTCAGAAATTTCAGCCATGTGTCTGTAAGAATTAAGAAGTTCTTTTGGGGGCATTAAGAAGTTTTCTGGTTCTCTCAGACTTGAGCTTGTTATTATTGTTCTATAACTTTGCCAGTGCCAGCAGAGGCAGCAGTCCGTTCTATAGTCGTTATACTCATCTTTTAATTATTTCTCAACTTTTAATGACCATAATAGTATTCTTTCTCATGTTTGTGATTTCATAATATATGTAAAAACACCTGGCACAGTACTTGCCTTGTAGTAAGAACTCAGTACATGGTAGTCGTTTTTAACCTTGTTTTTTAGTTCATACTAAAGTATAAATGGTTTCCTCCTTCATTGTTTTTGCTTTTTAAAACACATAAATCTTTTTAAAACACATAAATATTTAATCAGCAAAGTTTCAAGAGTTGAAGCAGAAATAGTTTTTTGACAAGTGACCATTAGATCCTATTCCTCATTTTATTTACATGTGAATGTGTAGTCTTTCTCTTGAGGAAGAGAAGATAGTAAAAGGAGCATTTGAAGAGACCTTGGATCTGTAACTCAGTTAGAACCAGATGGGTGAAGATTCCCTGCTTCTCTAACTTTACCGTTAATGCGGTCCCCAGCTGAAGGTTTCATCTGTTCTTAAGTACTCCGAATAAGGGTGTGAGAGTATTCTTTGGTATTCTAGGGATTATTTTGCTTGAGATCAGCCTTTTTTCGTAATTTGAGAATTTGGCTATTTAAAAAAAATTTTTTTCCCCTATACTTCAGTGGATACAAAGACTTTGGCTATTGTTAATTTGCATTTTATTCTTTTAATTTCCATGTATATCTTCTTAATGCTGCATTTATTTGAGTTGACAAACCGTAAGTCTATTTCTTTCATACATAAGAATAATAGCAACTTATTATATATTAACTTGATGATTTTAGGTCTGTAATTGAAGAAATTAAGCTAAGATGTAATTCATTAACTTTCCTTATTGTTATTTACTTTGATACTTTTTACCACTTAAATCATGTTTAAATTAGAAAAGATGTGAACAAAAACTCATAGACTTTTTATCTAAAGTTATGATGTTTGATAAGAAAAAAATAATGTCTTGGTTTTTTTTTAGGTCTTATGGAAGTGTATTTAAAGCAATACATAAGGAATCTGGTCAAGTTGTCGCAATTAAACAAGTACCTGTTGAGTCAGATCTTCAGGAAATAATCAAAGAAATTTCCATAATGCAGCAATGTGACAGGTATGAAGATTTTTTTTGTTTACCTTCCTTTTGATGAGTTTTGCTAATAATGTATAATGAAATGTATTCTTTGGTCATCTGTTTAATTTTCTTTCCTGACTTCCTGTTGGAAGTGAGACTAATCCCTTAAGGAAGTTGAGGATAGCTTCGTAGGGTTGTCTTTAGGACTTACAGCTCTTTGTAGCTCTTCTGCTTAAAAGCAGAAATGATGTTATGAAAGAACAGGTGGTGAAGAAAATACTCAAGTATTTTTTTCTATTTTCAGAACAAATTTATGAGTGAAAATGATTTTTTGATGTTAAGGGGTTCATTTAACAGTCTATATTATATAATCATTATTAATGATTAAAATAGTCATGTTTCATGTAAATCTAATTCATTCAACAAACATTTACTGAGTATCTCTAATTGACCGGGTTCTGTGCCAGGATCTAGGAATCCCAAAAGAACTAAGATTTTTTTTTCTTTTTGAGGGGCTAGTAGTCTAGTTGGGAAGACAAATATGTAAACAAATAGCTGTGATACGGTCACTGTACTGACTGGTGAATGGGGTAATGAGAGAACAAAAAGGCAGGGCATCTTCCTCAGCCCGTGGAGTCAGGAAGTCTGGAATGATGAAGCAATGGAGGAGTGAGAGAGAATAAAGTTTGTTACAGGTAGAAAGGTGAAAAACAGCTTACTGGTATGTGCTGTGCTGACATGGTTTAGAATTATTAGAGTGGAAAGTATGGGACAGAAATTGGTATGAAATAAGATTGGATAGGTGAAGGAGCTGAGGATGAAGGGTCTTATGTGCAATGTTAAGTAACCTGGGATTTATTCTGTAAAGGATGCAGAGTGTATACATTAGGGCTATGCTTATCCTATAGTTACTTAACCACAGAGGGATTTAATATTTTCCCTAGCAAAAGGTTTGAAGGTAGGGCTCCTGGTACAGCAGCGACAAAGTAACATCTGTATCTTAGGCTTCTTTTCTTGTACTTTCTTATGCTTAGCATATGGCCTTTGTCCACATGCTTATTATCTCTTGGCTACAAGAGGGCTGCTACAGCCCCAGCCTTATGTCTACATTCCAGGCAGAAGGAAGAAAGGAAGAAGCAGGAAGGGGTGTTCCTAGGAACCCTCAGTCTAAGTCTTATTTGTCAGAATTGCCTCACATGATAACTTAGAGCTGGTGACTTAGGGGAGTCTGGACACATTGTCACCCCTAATCAAATCGCAGCCCTGTTAATAAAGAGATTGATGGCAAACTTTCCCTCCCAATAGTACATAAGATCTGTATATGTCCGGGCGTGGTGGCTTGCACCTGTAATCCTAGCACTTTGGGAAACTGAGGCAGGAAGATCACTTGAGGCCAGAAGTTCAAGACCAGCCCGGGGAACATAGTGAGACCCTGTCTCTACAGGAAATAGAAAAATTAGGTGGTGTGGTGGTGCATGCCTATAGGCCCAGCTGCTCAGAAGGCTGAGGCAGGAGGATTGCTTAGGAGTTTGAGGTTGCAGTGAGCTATGAGCATGCCACTGCACTCTAGCCTGGGTGACAGAGTGAGACCCTGTCTCAAAAAAAAAAAATTATGTATTATAAGCTCTTTGGCTAATGAAGTGACTAAGTAATCCTAGAAGAACTTCACTACTTGTATCTGTTGAGTTTTGCTTTTCTTTAGAGTATACTAAATATTTAGATTATGTTACATATTTTCCATAAAAGGCTATATAACTTGAAATTCAAGTGGTTATAGAAAAAAAACCAATACATTTCACAGCCCCCGGATCAAAGTATATAATTGCAAAGTCTTCCCAGACCTTGCTATTAATTTGGTAACTTGATGAGAATGTGGTTCCCTCAGTTTGATGTAGAAAAGGAGACTGAACATAGTAGAGTGCTGGGCCCATCAGGTGTGCTTAATACTTTCCTGATGCTAGTATTATTTTGTTATCATGGTTAAAAATAGTTCAGGTACTAGTGCTATACTTCAGAGATTTTGATTGAGTGTTGTCTAGGAAAGGCAGGGTCTCAAATATTACCTATTTTTCTACCCTTTGTGTATCTTGGAATCTGTCAACTCTTGCTCAGATTTCTGCAGTAGTGTCTTACTCATTCACTTTGTCTTTCATTTTTGCCTCCTCCAACGCGTTTTCTTCCTTGAAGCTAGAGCAATCTTTCTAAAATGCAAATCAAATCAAACTGTTCCCTATTTAAAATACATAAGTGGCTCCGCATTGCCTAGATAAATCTAGTCTCCTGAGGGCGGTCTTACAGGGTCCTTCATATTTCGGCTAGCACTCATGTCTCCAATCTCTTACCCGAATTTCTCTTTAAAATACTGTTTACTTGCATTCTCTGTCACCTGAGTCTTAAGTTCCTTGAGTTTGAGGATTGTTTTACTCAGTGTGCTTGGATCCTGCCACATAGTGGTTACTCAAATACAGACGAGTACTTCTGATTCCTGTCCGGGCAGCTCAACTGGAATATCCAGAAGGAACTTCACATTTAACATTCTAAACCCAAATTTTTAGTTGTTGCAGACAAGCCTTTCAAATTCCTGTTGCGTTAATGGCATCGTCTCATCTACTTAGTCTTTCAACAGCAAAACTGAGAATCATCTTTATTCCTTTTCCTCATACTTCTGATGATACTAAGTCTTATAGGTATTTCCTCTGAAATATCTTCACTATCTTTATTCTTCTCTTATTCCTTGAGAGAAGGATTTATTAGCACCTATTACAGTGCCTGGCACTGTGGCTTTGGTTGAATGACTGAATAGATAGGGTATGTACGTGGAATGTGGGGAAGAACATTATAGATTGGGGGAACCTTAGGGAAATCAGGTCCAAGTTTAAAGGGAAGGAAAAGTAAAGAATACAATGGGAAGAAAATGTGAATAGAATTCTAGAGCTTGTGTACTACTTTATAGCAGAATGCCTTACATGTAGTAGGTACTTCTCAAATATTTATTGAATTAAATAAATGATACAAATATTGATAAAAAATGGTTTCTGCATTTTAGATTTCACGCTCAAATTCATGTTGTAAGTATGAAATTGTGAAGTATCAAAAAAATGAGTTTACTAAAAGATCCTAGAAATGCTAAAAGATAGGGCAAATGAAAAATATATTAGGAAATTACAAGAGCCAGCATTATATATTAACTACTGATTACTAGCATTTAAAAATTTTTTTTTTTTTTTTTTTTTTAAAAAGAGACTTGGTCTTGCTTTGTCACCTGTTGCCCAGGCTGGAGTGCAGTGGCACAATCATAGCTCACTGCAGCCTTGAACTCCCAGGCTCAAGTAATTCTCCCACCTCAGCTTCTCAAGTAGCTAGGGGTACAGGCACATGCCACCATGCCTGGCTAATTTTTAAATTTTTTAAATTTTTTGTAGAGATGGGGTCTCACTATGTTGCCCAGGCTGGTTTTGACATCCTGGCCTCAAGTGAGCCTCCTGCCTCAGCCTGCGAGAGTGCTGGGATTACAGGCATGAGCCACTGTGCCTGGCCCTGATTACTAGTATCAATGTAGATGTGTTACTGAGAAATTGGCATAAAATGATTTGGAAGAAAATAGTACAAATTGAAAAATGCCCACTTAAGACACTGAAGTTTTGGTTAGGGAAAATGAGGTATGCATTTCTGAAATTTAACTATTTTCTAAATCTATGTAGCTATTTGGGCATTTGGTAAATTGTCTTACTTTCTACACTCTATAAAGAGACCAGAGGGAGTGTTTTAATCATTTTTTTCTTCATTTCAAGTGAATATTAAGCAATGTCCTGAAAACTTAATTTTGGCATAAATATTTGAGGAATCCCATCTGCTTTGTTTATTGCTTTATCTTCAATGCCTAGTCCAGTACCTGGTACAGAGTAGGCACTTAATAAATATTTGTTGAATGGATCAATCATAGTGTGTTAATGCTAGACTAGACCTTTGTAGGTCAGCTAGTTTAGTATTTTTCAAATTGTACTCTGCTCTCAGGAGGAACTTTTAGGAGTATTTTCAAACAGTGAAGAATTGAGTGGAATGAGAAGTATCATTATTGCTTTTATCTTTTTAATGTATTGGTATTCATTCTAAAATTTCATTTAAGGAAAAGGCTTCTGGTGCTAAAGCATATTTAAAAACTATTTTACAGGTGTACAGAAAATGAGACCTAGATCTTTTATATGAATTGCCCAAGATCACGTAACTAGTGAGTGACTGAGATGCAGTAAGAAGCCACATTTACCCTACTCCAGGGCCAGTGCTGAAGAAAGCAATGTCTGTAAAAAGATTCCAACAGTTCAAAGTTAAGCACTCTCAAGGCATTCCTAGGGATAGAGGCTAGAGCTGGTCAGCAATGCTTATGAGAACTATGTGCCAGGTAGTGTGGATACAAGGGAACCACAGTTGACACAAACCCTACCCTCCTGGTGCTTGTACTCTAGAGGAGCTTTTCATATCTAAATGAAGAGAAATATGTTGTTATGAATCAGGCACACAATTATTCACTTATTTACTCATTCAACTAATATATATTGAGTACCTCTTCTGAATGTAGCCCTCATGTGTTGCTCACAAGAGATATAACAACGAATGAGTCTCAGGCTTTAGAGGGATTTTGAGTCAGATGGAAAAGACAGAGCATGGGCAGGCTATTTCAGTACAGTGTGGTAAAAGCTGTGGTGGGATAAATATGGGGGGACTATAGGGATTCGAAGAGATATCTAACACCTCACCTTTGGGGATTCAGGGGAAACTTCCCTAGGAAGGTCATACCCAAGCTGAGTCCTGACCGATGAGTTAGATTTGCTGGGCAAAGAGGAGAGGTAAACCAAGTGGTGGGAGCATTCATTTCCAGCTGGCCTGCTCAGAGTGTCACGGAGCACTCCCCAGCTTTAACTAGAGCAGCTGCTTCTGTTCTATTTTCTCATGTTTCTGGGTAAGATTCCATTTGAGGAGATTCTAACGCCAAAAAAAAAAAGTTTGGAAACCACCATATTGGAGGATTACTGATGAATTTTGGCAATTTATATCAGCTCATATGTATGTTTATTCAGTTGTGGGTGGGCCAAGAAATAAATTGCTACGATTGAGATTTATATTGGAAATATTTCAGTTCTCATAGGAGAATATTCACATTGCCTTTGCAAAAACACTATTTATATTACCCCTGTTAAATTGCAGAACACTACTAAGATTGTAGTTGAATGTTGATGAAAATTACATAGTGAAAAAATAGCCATTTCTCTAGTACTTTAATTATCACATGCTTATAATAGGGGGACTTTAAAAACTAGACCTTTAGCAATACGTGGTTTTTGTCAATTAAGGTGAAATTCAAGTTATTATTTAAAAAGTCACCTTTTAAGTGATTAAAATGAACATTAGAATTTCTTTCCTTTTTTTTTTTAAGAGTTGTTAGTTTTTAATTATCTTTTGTAGCCTATTTGGACTTGTAGTTTTTATCAAGGAAGAGCAAAAATCAGCAATATATTATCAATTCAGTTGTATACCCTCTAAAGCTGGTGAATCTAATCATAGGTTGTACTTTTGAAAAATTATTTTTTTAATTGTGACAGATAAAATTATATGTATTTGTCATGTACAACATGATGTTTTGAAGTATATAATATTGTGGAATGACTAAATCTAGCTAATTAACCTATGCATTGCTTCACATAGTTACCATTTTTGTGGTGAGAACACTTAACATCCACTCTTAGTGTTTTTTAAGCATACAATATATTGTTATTAACTGTAGTCACCATGTTGTACAATAGATCTCTTGAAATTATTCCTCCTATCTAACTGAAATCTTTTATCCTTTGACCAATGTCTTCCCCTCGCCTCCCCCAAATGCCCCAGCCCCTGGTAACCACCATTCTACTCTTTAGTTTTAGGAGATCAACTTTTTTAGATTCCACATATGTGTGAGATGATGCAGTATTTGTCTTTCTGTGCCTGTTGATTTCACCTAACAAAATATCCTCTAGGTTCATCTGAATGGCAGGATTTCCTTCTTTTTTATGGCTGAAGAGTATTCTGTTATGTGTGCATATCATATTTTCTTTATCCGTTCATCTGTTGATGGACACTTTGGTTGATTCCATATCTTGGCTATTGTGAATAGAACATTTAAATTTCTATAAGAAGCTTAAACAATGATTTACATAATTTTTATTATGGGTAGTGTTTATATGTTTCAAATAGATGAGAGTTTGTAGTGCTTATTCCATTTTTCGCCTCTAGTTTCTCTCACTTCTCTTTTAATACTATTTCAATTTTGAGTTGTGATACTAAATGAAGATCATTAGGATAAAGAATGTAGGGGAGCTGTGAAGTGGAGATAGCGGAATGGAAAGGATGTGATCATTAGGCATGAAAAGAGAGGAAGCCAAAAAAAAGAAAAAGAGAAGATGATGTGTTGTTTCATTGGGCTCAGGGTGTTAAATAAAGGAAGGGAAATAACTAATGGGACAGGAGAAGGAAATGGAGGGACGATGCATAGGAGAACAGCCTGGACCATGGCTCATGGTAGCTGCCCTAGTTATCAAGGCATCATGTTTCGCCTCTGCCTCCTGGTGTAGTCTGTAATTTCACTTGTGTCTTCCTTGTCCCTCCACCCAGTGGAATTTTCAAAGACATAGCTGCTTACCCCTATTTAAAAGTGTCAAAACTATTGGCCCTCTATATCCTGCATGCTCTGTATCCATGGATTCAACCAACCACAGGTTGAAAATATTCAGGAAAAAAACCCAATAAAAAATAACAATACAGCAATAAAAAATAATACAAATAAAAACCAATACAGTATAATGATTATTTACAACATTTACATTGTATTAGGTATTATAAGTAATCTAGAGATGATTTAGAGCTGTGGTCCCTAACCCCTGGGCTGCGGCCCAGTACCGGTCCATGGCCTGTTAGGAAACAGGCCATGCATCACTGCCTGAGCTCGTCACCATCCATCCACCCCCACCCCCCGGTCTGTGGAAAAATTGTCTTCCACAAAACCAGTCCTTGGTGCCAAAAAGGTTTGGGACTGCTCATTTAAAGTATACTGGAGGGGGTTATATGCAAATGATACTATTTTATATCAGGGACTTGAGCATCTGTGGATTTTGGTATATGCCGGGATCCTGGAACCAATTCCCTGTGGATACCGAGGGATGATTGTATACAGAATTGCTGGGTTCTGATACAACCTACAGGTTCATACAGTGGCTTAGTAAAGATTCTTGGCATTATGGCTGAATTAAAACTTTTTGTGTTGCTTAACATTTATATACAGGCACACCTTACTTTATGGCGCTTTGCTTTGTTGCACTTTGGATATACTGCATTATTTACAATTTGAAGGTTTGTGGTAACCCTGCATTAAGCAAGTATTGGTGCCATTTTTCCAACAGCTTGTACTTACTTCTTGTCTCTATGTCACATTCTGGTAATTCTTACAATATTTCAGACTTTTTCATTATTATATATGTTACGGTGATCTGTGATGAGTGATGTTACTATTGTAATTGTTTTGGGGCACTATGAACTACGCCCACCTAAGATGGCAAACTTAATTGATAAATGTTGTATGCATTCTGACTGCTCTACCATCTGGCCATTCCCTTGTCTCTCTCTATTCCCTGAAACACAACAATATGGAAACATTAATAACCCTAGAGTGGCCTCTAAGTGTTCAAGTGAAAGGAAGAATTGTACAACTCTCACCTTAAATCAGAAGCTAGAAATAATTACACTTAATGGGGAAGGCATGTAGGTAGGCCAAAAGCTAGGCCTCTTGCATCAGTTAGCCAAGTTGTGAATGCAGAGGAAAACTTCTTGAAGGAAATTAAAAGTGCTACTCCAATAAACACATGAATGATAAAGTGAAATAGCCTTATTGCTGATATGGAGAAAATTTTAGTGGTTTGGATAGAAGATCAAACCAGTCACAACATTCCCTTAAGTCAAAGCCTAATCCAGAGCAAGGTCCAAACTCTCTTCAATGCTATGAAGGCTGAGAGAGATTGAAGAAGCTGCAGAAGAAAAGCTTGAAGTTAGCAGAGGTTGGCTCATGAGGTTTAAAGAAAGAAGCTATCTCCATAACATAAAAGTACAACATGAAGTATTAAGTACTGATGCAGATGCTGCAGCAAGTTATCCAGAAAGTCAAGCTAAGTAAGATAATAGATGAAAATGGTTGCACTGAACAACAGACTTTCAGTGTAGATGAAACAGCCTTCTATTGGAAGAAGATGCAGTCTATAACTTTCATAGGAGAAGTCAATGCCTGGCTTCAAAAGATAAGCCTCTCTTGTTAGGGGATAATGCAGTTGGTGACTTTAACTTGAAGCCAGTGCTCATTAACCATTCTAAAAATCCTAGGGCTCTCAAAAATTATGCCAGATCTACTCTGCCTGTGCTCTATAAATGTAACAACAAAGCCTGGATGACAACACATCTATTTACAGCATGGTTTACTGAATGTTTTAAGCCCACTGTTGAGACCTGCTCAGAAAAAAAAATTACTTTCAAAATATCACTGCTCATTGAGAATGCACCTGGTCACCCAAGAGCTCTGATGGAGATGTACAAGGAGATGAATGTTGTTTTCATGCCTGCAAACACAATATCCATTCTGCAGTCCATGGATCAAGGAGTAATTTCGACTTTCAAGTCTTACTATTTAAGAAATATATTCCATAGGGCAACAGCTCCTATAGATAGTGATTCCTCTGATGGGTCTGGGCAAAGTAAATTGAAAACCTTCTGGAAAGGATTCACCATTCTTGATGTGATTAAGAACATTCACAGTTCAGGGGAGGAGGTCAGAATATCAACATTAGTAGGAGTTTGGAAGAAGTTGATTCCAACCCTCATGGTTAACTTTGAGGGGTTCAAGACTTCAGTGGAGGAAATAACTGCAGATGTAAAGGAAATAGCAAGTGAACTAGAATTAGAAGTGGAGCCTAAAGATGTGACTGAATTGCTTCAATCTCGTGATCAAACTTGGATGGATGAGGAGGTGCTTCTTATGGATGAGCAAAGAAAGTAGTCTCTTGAGATAGAATCTACCCCTAGTGAAGATGCTGTTAATATTGTTGAAATGACAACAGAGGATTTAGAATATTCCATGAACTTAGTTGGAAAAGCAGTGGCAGGGTTTGAGAGGATTGACTCCAATTTTGAAAGAAGTTCTATTGTGGGTAAAATGCTCTCAAACAGCATCTCATGCTACAGAGAAAACATACATGAAATGAAGAGTCAACTGATGTGGCAAACTTCATTGTTGTCTTATTTTAAGAAATTGCCACAGCCGCCCTGTCCTTCAGCGACCACCACCCTGTTCAGTCAGCAGCCATTAATCAACAGGGAGGCAACTCCTCTACCAGCAAAAGGCAACTCCTCTACCAGCAAAAAGTTTATGACTCGCTGCTCAGATGGTTATTAGCATTTTTTTTTTTTAGCAATAAAGTGTTTTTAAATTAAGGCACATACATTGTTTTCTTAGACCTGAGGCTCTTGCACACCCAATAGACTACAGGGTAGTGTAAACATAACTTTTATATGCTCTGGAAACTAAAAAGTTTGTGTGACATTTGCTTTATTGCATTGGTTTGGAACCTAACCTGCAATCTCTTCAGGGTATGTCTTTATATAACACTGAACTAGTGTTTTGTACTCTCTTCCCCTCATCCCTATCCTTTAATAATCAATGTCATGGTTATAAAACAGATGTTAGGACATATAAATTAGAATGTAAATTGCCAGCTAGAATGAACAGTGTCACCTTTGGTCCCTGACAATCCTGCACAGGATAGTCTTTAAATGCTCGTTTGGTTGTATTATTTCCTTGCGTAAATTCCTTCAGGGGTTCTGCATTGCCTGGACTGCCCTTTCTTCTTTGTCACTGGTCTAAAGTCTGTCCATTTTTCTCCCTAGCATCTGCCATTAGGCCATATATATTATTCAGTTAATGTTTGTTGATTGAAATACTTAAATAATGATATATGACTGAATGTGAATGAATTCAAATGCATAAAATCTATGTTGGTGGAAATAGACTGAGTTAGAAGTCTTGGGTCTTGAACTCTGTAAGCCTATTGGTATCTGTGTTACTTTTCAATTTTTGTTAAATGAAAGTTTTAAAATTTAATCTTCAGTTTGCCAGTCTTAAATGTATATTCTGTATGCAATTGAAGGAAGGTATAGTGGATAAAACACAGAAGAAAACTTGTTTACTGTTTTGCAGATCCCTGGTCTGTATCATTACCAAGTTGTGTTGAGTGTGCCTTGAGATCTCTTGAATTTGTTCTTTTCTGTTTCTGCCACACTCACTCTAATCAAGCTACCAACATCTCTATTTTAAAATGTATGGTTTATTATTATTCACATATGGTGAGACGAATAGATTAAGAGACAATTGCCACAGAAAAGATAATATTGTTATACCTTCAGAGTCTAAGAGAAGGGGTCACGCTGTGTTATGGGAGCTATGTGTGGAAGCACCAGGGTCAGTCAGGAGGTGGAGGGAGTGAGGGGGAAAAGTGAGCGAGAGCCTTTATTGTGGTTTCTGTGGGAAGGAACAGGTGAGACAGTGTAAAACAGGTTTAGGGTTGGCTACTTTGAATAATTTCAGTGGGCTCTGGGGCATAGGGGTTGTCTATGGTTGTCTGGTACCTGGCCCTGGGGTAATTAGGGTGGGGGTGGGGTGGGGTGGGGTGGGGTGTGTGTGTGTGTGTGTGTGTTTGTGGAGGGGTGGGTAGTGTCCATGGAGTGTAACCTTGGAGGTAATTGGGGTTAAGGGTCCTAGATTGGGTGGTTTGCATATGAATGGCATGGTCACAGAGGGGTTAGTTTGCTATATCTAGGAATTAGTTAACCCTGGGAGGGGCAGTCTGTCCAGTTTTAGCAAGGTCCCAGATATCAAAGCATCAAAAATATAGAAAATAAAAAGATGTTCTTATTCTACATGCATAAAATAAGATAACATTCTAACTGGTCTCCCTGTGTTCATGTTTGCTTCCCTACAATCAGGCTTTCATTCAGCAGCCAGAAAAACCTTTAAAGTGTAAATTAGGTCATGTTATTACTCTGCTTAAAATTCTTCTCTCTTCAAAAAAAAAAAAATTCTTCTCTGATTTTCTCTTGTATATCAAATAAAGCCCAGTCTCCTTAAATTGGTTTTGAGGCCCTCCATGATTAAGCTTCTGCCTGCATTTGCAACTCCATTATGTTCTACTTTATCCTTTACTCACTTTATTCCAGGCACACTAATCTTTAATATTTTGAATGTGATTTTTACTTTTCTCTCCTCAGGGCCTTTGCATGGGCAGTTCTTGGTGCTTGGATATTCTTTATCTGGCTACCTTCTAGTTAGTCTTTGCATCTTAGATTAAGTGTTACTCCCTTGGGTAGGCCTAAATTAGGTTTTGTATGTTAATTTTTTAATGATTTCTTTATTTATTCATTGCTTCTTTAGTTTGTGCATATGAGGAGGCAGCTACTGGGGATAAAATGGAGAGCAAAATTGGCACCTATCCTCATGGAGCTTCTATTCTTTTGGGGGAGGCAAATAAAAGTCAAAGACAAAATACTTGCAAGATGTAGTAGGTGCTTTAAAACAAAAAGGTGCTGATACAGAGAATATTAGAGGATGACCAATAGTAGGCCACTACACACATATAAACTCTCGGGTTTAAGCATTTCCTTCTTTTCCAAATCTGTGGATTTTGTAATTCAGTGCAACTCAATGGAGAGAGGACATTTTATTGTTAAAGCTCACTCACGTCTACTTTCAAAGTTTTTTCCACATATTCCAGTGCTTCCCAAGTCAGAGGCTACCATGGAATATGAATGTATTCCATTCCTTCATATTAACTAGGAACAGATTTATTTGCAGAAATGGTGAATGTAAAATAAAGTCATAGTCAATTTATCTCCTTCTTTTCTTTCCAGAGTTAGTATTTATATTTATTTGTTGGTTTACTTCCCTAGTACCTGTGTATTTCATGCTGGTTTATGCTATATGATGGTCAGAATTGTGTATGTTTGGTTTACCAGTGCTTACTGGACATCTGGTCTAATGCAGGGCCTAAGTGGATGGTCAATGAATGAATGTGGCTGTTTAGTTCTACTTGATTAAATACTTTTCTAGGTTAAAATTACTGAGGCCATGTTTTATGATACTGAGATGTTGGACCTTGATCCATCTACTCAATTGTGTATTAGATGGGCCACAAATTATTTTTTTGAAGAAATTTTACTTTTTCCCAAAGTGTTCACTTGACTTATTCCTATGGAGAAAGGGAGCTGCAATTTCAGGTAGCTGCCCAGGTTAGAATCCCTAATTTTCATAACAGCTGTCAATTCTACCCTTAGCATTGCTGATTACTTAGTGTATATGGCAAGATAAAGTATACATTTTCTATGTGCTTTTCAGGGAACATAATCATGAACTCATTGTTACTCAACACTTTTCAAAATTTTGAATGAGAAAATTAATATTTGAAGAGGTTTTTCTGAAGGATACACAGTCTATCTTCTGGAATTAAACTGAAATCTGGGTCTGCCACCTGTAGAGCTTTTATAAGACATGCTGAATCAGAACCTCAAAGATGTGGGGCCTGGGATATGGTAGTTCTGATGCACAACGAGGTCTAAGACCCTGTAGAGGTTTCCACACAGACACTCATACCTCAAAGAAGTGTATGTAAAGAAAACTTTTTTATGTTTCTTATATGTTAAAGTTTTAAGTCTGTATGTTAGTTTCATTTGTTTGTAAACAAGCACTTTTCTTAAATGGTTCAGTGGACTTTTATGAACTTCTAATAATGTACTTTCTATTCCCAACACCTAGCAAAGCTAAGTATGTCTGGAAATTTAAGGTCTGAGATGTGGGGAGTAATGGGAGATGTGGGTAACAAGGTAGACTTTGAAAGGTCTTGTATATGACGTGAAGCAGGTAAGACTTTTTCCTTGGGGTAATGGAGAGCCATTGGAGTTTATATTAATCAGGAGACAAATAGGATCAGCTTATTTTACTTTTGTTTTAAAGTGAGATAACCTTGTCAACTGTGTGTAGCATAGGTTAGAATGGGGGAGAAAACTATGACAAGGAGACCAGTTGGGAAACAAGTCTGTGCAAGAGGTAACAAGACCAGTAGCAATAAAACGGGATTGAATTCTAGCCCTGTAGCCATCTTTTTAGGTCAGGCCCTTAAGCACCAACCAATCTGCTCTACCTTTGACTTCAAGACTTAACTGTAATAAAATTGTAAAGGCTCTATTGAGAAGTCTTCCCTGACAAGTCTTCTCTTAACCTCCTCTTTTGGTGGTTTCTCTTTGTGTTCTTTTATCATACTTTCAATTTTTTGTTGCTTTTTAAAAATTTGTTTCTATGTCTTATTTATTTTACATTGGTGACTAGTAAAATAGCTACTATTTTTGATTGTAGCTACTACTAGACAGAAGTATCTACTGAACGAGTTGCCCCCTAAACATTCTATACTTGGTTTTTTCCTCTCTGTTTGTGTGCCTTTGCTTATGGCCTTTGCCCTTTCTGGGATATTCTTATCTCTTTTCACCCACATTTTGGAACTTTAACTTTTTTTCATAATCCCATTCAAATCTCACCCCTTCCACAAAGTTCTCTCTGATGGCTCCACCATGGTCACTTCCTACTTTGAGCTCTTGTAGCATTTAAGTTGTGTACTACTTAGTTTATGCTACCTTGTATTTTCTATATTTTTATGTATTCTCTGAATATGGATACTCTGCCTCTTTGAGTTAGGTAAGATTTCTTTAGTCATTTGTCCCTTTCTAAATCTTCTTGAAAACAACTGGGCTATAAACATAGTCATGGAGTTTATTCTGCTCTGGAAGATGTAAAACTTCAGTTCAGAAATACTTTAAATTGTTAATAATTTTAATTATCTGAATTTAAGCAAAAAAAGTTTTACAATTATTTTTCTCCAGAATTTTCAAAGGCCAAAATGAAAGGAAATTTAAAATAACTCTTTGGCCTCATTGAAATATAGAGTATTTTAAAGTTGAGTGTTAGTATTTGACTGCAAAATCTTTTAGAAGATTTATGTTTAAAATGTTTTAGTTAAAGGAAAATATTTTTATTTGTTCCTTATGTTAAGTAGTAAGTCCTTTGCCAAAGTTAAGCCTTATTTTCTTCGGAAAATTTGGGCCTCCTCTGTAATCCTGTTAAATTTCATCCATGAATTAAAGCCTAATTATACACAGTTGGTATTCTCTAGATATAGACAATTTGATATACAATAGAAATTTACTCATTTACGTTTACTTACTGGAACATTATGAAATGTTGAAAATACTTTGTATTGGGATTAAGAAAGAGATTTTCTTTGGGGATTAACTAAATTTAATTGTTTATGTATTTTTCTTTAGCCCATATGTTGTAAAGTACTATGGCAGTTACTTTAAGAACACAGACCTCTGGATTGTTATGGAATATTGTGGAGCTGGCTCTGTCTCAGACATAATTAGATTACGAAACAAGACAGTAAGTATTTTAAAGTTGTTTTGCTAATCACATTTCTAAACACTCATATTTTAGAATCTGACTAGGTAGTATTTTGTTACAAAGAAAATGTTAGTGTGGAAAACAAAGATTTTAAATGGTGTAAAGGGATCTAGTAGGAGGTATGAGAACCAGCTACATATCTTTCTATGGCAAATTTAGGAATCGCATGATTGTTTAATTTATTTATTAGGATAATTTTTGTAAGTCACTAAGAAACTACCACAATACTTTTCTTCATTTGGAATCTATGTTGTTTATTATGTGAGTTCAATAAATTATGGCTAGAATTTTATTTAAAGTTCATAATGTTCATGGTATTTTCTTATCTTACTTAAGTTACCTGTATTATAATTTATGGCAGATAACAGTTGAAGTTACATGTTTCTGAATTTTAAAAAATATTTGAAAAAATTTTGCCTTTATTTTTCCAAATATTGTCAGGTTGTATGAAAGTGATAGAGCTAGGTTTTGTGTGTGTGTGTGTGTGTGTATATATATATATTTATTTTTGTCAGGTTGTATGAAAGTGATAGAGCTAGGTTTTGTGTGTGTGTGTGTGTGTGTATATATATATTTATTTTTGTGGACTCAGCTTAGTGAAAGGTGTTACTTAGTAAAAGCTTTTTGTGGTTAATTTTTAATCCTTAGTAGAAGAGCTATTTATAAAATTGTTTACTTTAGGCTAGCAGTGCATCTAGTTTATTTGGACAATTTATAAGGACCAAAGTGACCTTTTTATCTGTGAATGAGTAAGAAGAATAATCAGTGAAATAATTTGTAATTCTGTGGAACAGTAACCCAGTTACTACATGACATTATTATATGTTGTCAGGAATCTTTTATTAAAACACATTTGGAAAAAATACTTAATTACTTGAGTCAATTTGTGGTTAACCAGAATCATTTTAAAGTTTGATTGGGGAAGTATGTTGTAAGTTTATTTTACTAATTTTTTTTCTGTTAGAGAAAATAAATGGGCTTTCTTTTAAGGGAAGTGAAACAGAAGTTAAAATAATCCCTGTTTTGACAGAATGGATTAAGTGATCTGTGACATTCTAATTATATATTTTAGAATTTTTATGGTGCTTAACTAAGGCATTTATGTAAATCAGATGACTCTTGAGTGGCAGAACAATTATTTTAACTTAAAATAATTACACTCCAGTTTAAAGTGTTTAAAAATCATTTCAGGGCTAAACTCAGTGCATTTGGTATTTAAAATTATCTAGTAGGAATATGAAGTAAAAGTGTGTGAATTGGAAAATTTTAAACATCTCTATTTTCTTGTTTTTAAGTGGTATTGTTACCATTTTGAGTAGATAGACAGTATTTGAGCTAAGTAGTTTATTTGTTGTTGCCAATAACTACAAACTGAAGGTATACTATAGTTCTTAAAGATTGGTATGGATGGAATCATTATCCTCAAGAATCTCCTTCACCAGTTATCAAAGGCAAGATTTTACCCCTTAATTTTTTTTTTTTTTTTGAAGACTTAGTCCACTGAGCATGTTGGGGAGTCATACCTTTGGAATAGTCTGATTGTTATTCTCACGGACCAGTTATCCTTGGTTCTGGGGTAGCGTGATAAGAGTCTAATTTCCATATGTGAAAAAGAACCTAGAGCTGTACAAGAGATTGACCAGGTGCTGTAGGTATATTGTCTCTGGGTATTGCCTGATGACAGCTCCTGTTAAATCTCAAGAATATTTGTATCTTTCTTTTCCAGCGCAAGGTCATTTTTCTTCATTTACTTATTATCTAAAAAGAGTACCATTATTGTTAAGGTTAGCAATATAAGGGTATGTATCATCCCATTTTTTAAATGCCTGGACATTGTAAATATTTGATCATGTTACAGGAATGTTCACTGGAGTGATAATCTTGATTTTCTGAATTTCAGAGGCATGGCTGTTACTGATTGGCTGGCTTTCAAAAATATGACCAGTGAAACAGTTGTCATTGATCTATTAAACAGGTGTAAAACTCACTCTAGTAGTTTTCACGGTCACAACACAATCTTTTCCTAAGAACATGGCAACTTTTTTTTTAGGGCTTATATGTTCTTTTGTTTTTTGTTATATGCTTTGTGTTTTCTTTTAATTCTGTATGCATTTTAAATAGCACAAGGAATTCTTGTTATTGTTTTATATTGTTGATGTTTATATTTGCCCATATATTTGTGCTTTTTATTGCTCTTTATTCCTTTCTGCATTTCCCAGTTGCCTGAAGAATGTCCTTTAGTATTTCCTTATGTGTGGGTATGATGATGACAGGGTCTCAATTTTTTTGCAGGAAAATCTTATTTTACTTCATTTTTGAACAAAATATTTGCTGGGTAAAAAATTCTAGCTTGGCAGTTTCTTTTAGCATTTTGAAGCTATTCCATAAATCTTGTCCTTTATTTCCCAGAACATATTCATTATAGTCTAATTTTGTTCTGATAATTTTATTATCTTAATCTCCTATGGCTCTGTTTCTATTGTATATTGTTTCTCTTGGTTTTTATTGTTTTTTTCTATGTCTGGTTATTTTTGATAGAGTGCTGGACATTGCATAAAACATGGTAGAGATTATTTGAACTTCTGAATGATGATGTGTTCCACATAAGGTTTTTGTTTGCTTCTACCTTGTGGCTATACCTAGCAATTCTGGATCACCTTAATCTAATCAGGGTTAGAAATAATTTGAATCTGGGCTTTAGTACAGTTATGTCGTGCATAATGATGTTTCCATCAATGATGGACTGCATATAGCATGGTGGTCTCATAAGATTATAATATCATAGTTTTACTGTATCTTTTCTATATTTAGATATGTTTAGATATACAAGTACTTACCATTTGGTTACAGTTACAGTATTCAGTACAGTAACATACTGTACAGGTTTGTAGCCTAGGAGCAATAAGCTACAAAACATCTAGGTTTGTGTAAGTATACTCTGTGATGTTCACACAATGATGAAATCACTTAACAAAACATTTCTCAGAACATGTCCCTGTTAAGTGATGCATGACTGTACTTATGAGGGTTGATGCCCCTTTACATCTAGGGTATAGTCCTTTGGTGTTCTAGGGTTTCGTAACTTCTTGGTAGGTTTTGATTTCCAGTGTTTGACCGCCTTGTCTTGGATGTCACTCAAAAGCTCTGCTGTGATTCTTAGCCTCTTGGCCTCCATTCAGTCACTGACAGATGCCTCTCGGGGAAAAGTGGCCTTTATGCTAGGCCCACCTCTTTGGTTTTCTTCTTTTCTCATATTTTGTCTCCAGACAAAAGACACTGCTTTTGTGTCTTCATTAGCCTTCAAATATGCTTTTAAGTATGTTTTGTCCAGACATTTTAGTTCTTTCAGCAGGAGAGTTGTCTGAATTGTCTAGTTCACCATTACCAGAAGTGGAACTCTTTCTAACAGTTTAAGTTTTGTTATTAACAGTTAAGTCTTTAATCTAGCTGGAATTTACTTTTGTGTGTGATGTGAGGTAGGGATGTACAGTATTTTTATTTTTTCTGTGTGGAAATCTAATTGTCATAACACAATTATCAATCCCTTTTTAACTGACTTAGAAGCCTACTCTGCTAAGGTTCCATATATACTTGGCTCTATATTTGGTCTCTGTTCTAGCAGAGATTTATTTGTCTGCTTCTGCAACAGAAATATACTCTTAATTATATGGCATATTTGATATTTGGGATTCAATTTCCTTAATTGTGTTGTTTTCTTGATGTCTCATGTAAGTTTTAGATTAAGTTGTCAAGTTCCACAGAAGGTCTTGCTGGGTTTTTGATTGGAATCACATTTAACTTATAGATTAATTTGGGTTGATTGATATTTTCCCGTTCATGATCATAAAATATCTTTGTATTCAGTTCTTTTATGTCTTTAAATGCCTTTTTAAACCTTGTTGAAAATCTTGCACATTTTAAATTTGATTTGTTTCTAGGGGCCTTGTCATTTTTAGTGCTGTCATGAATGGTGTCTTTTGTTGTTGTTATATTTTCTGGTTGACTAATGGTGGTTGATAAGAATGCTATTTTTATATATTATTCAGGCAGTTTTGCCATTGGTCCCCCTCTGACCCTGTTGCTTGATTTTACTAATTAGTCATTTGCTTATTTTCTTCCTATCCAAGTATTCTTCTTGAAATCCAATTAATAAGGTCCTATTTGACTTTTTTATATTGATTCTTGCCTAATACCCTCGTTTTTCTTCTTTACCTTTTTAGTCATTTTTAGGACTAAATCTTGTCCCTGAAACCCGTGCTTTGTGTTTGGAGTCTGTTTCTTGGTGTGGACTTCTCAGACATTGATTTACTCATTTGCTTGTATCTTCTTTTGCTCTTAATTATGTGGATATGTTTAGTAGAGCCCCTTGAATTGACTTTTCTTGTGATTATATTCACTAAAATGAATTCATGTATGGTTTGTAGATGTAAAACTTTCTTAACAAGTTTAACCCTTATAAATCTAAAATATGGTGTAAAAACATGATCATTGAAATTCTTATTTTTGTGCTTATCTTGAAATTGTTAATAAAATAGAAAAATATAGGTTGAGAACAAGGTTGGATTGGTGCTCAAGTGAACTCACAGATGGATGTTGCTCTGATGGAGCATATCCTGTTCAGACCTGAGAGTTTAAACTTAGTTCACTTGATTTTATATATACTGCATATCATAGCCATTTTAATAGTAAGTTTCCTCAGAGGAATGGCCAGGTTACATTATATTATTAGAGACTTTTCTTTTGGATCTCAACTGACTTTGTGTAATTTACATTTATTTACACTATGTGTACATATTTACATATAGTGAGTCTCACTTACTAAAGATAAGAAATAAAATTAGGTGATGGTTTAGAGAGTTGACAACAGGTCTTAGACTTTTTATTTGTTTTGAGAGAAATGACTGTTGGAAAACCACTTAAGTAACATACTTTTTGTGGAATTATGGTTGTCTTTGGAAATAGTCTCATTAGGGATAAAGAGCTCTTAATTTAAAATTATTAATATTTTTGTTTTTAATCAAATATTTCCTTGAAAATTAAAGGCACAGGAAAATACAAATCTGATTAAGTTGCATGTCTTTTAAAAAACATTTAAGTTCAATTTTTTTTAGCCGAAAGTATAAACACTGTTTATATATTGCCTCCTTTCTACCTGTACTGTTTCATAACTTGTCACTGTTTTGTCATGTACTTTAATCTCCAGTGGCACAATAAGAACTGGCTCCTAGAATAAGAACTAGTTATATTTTGGTGATTTTGTCTATGCTATTGCTTCATCTTCTCCCCTACTTTTGAGCATTCCCCTCACTCCCAGTCTTTGCCTAGTGAATTTGTATCCACGAAGGCCCAGCTTAAAATATTACCTCTTATTTGAAAAGTTCCTGATTTTCCCAGGTAGTTTGTCGTCTATCTAGTAATATGTTGATTAATTAGTTGGGCTTTTTATTGCATATTCAGTCTTACATAAAGAAAGAGCACAATAAATAGTAGCTGCTATTATTATAATTTTTACTATTATTAATATTATTATTTTGCTTATTTTGACTCTTAGGTATGCTGAGTACCTTTTCATATGTGTATTGGCTATTTCATTTCCTTTTTGTTCCTCTTCTTTGCCTGTTGTTGTTGCTGTTTTTGGCCTTTTTTGATCAATTTGCAGGACTGCTTGACAGTTTGCTAATAGTTATATGAGTACTTTTCCTATTATTTTAAAGTTCATAAAATGAATTATCTGATTATCAGCATATATATTAAAGAAGGACCATCAAAATCTGTTCTGTACTTTTTTTTGGAAACATGTAGGAAAAGATGAAGGCATAGAATTAAGTTTGAAGGTTAACTAGGCATATTCCAGCGATTGAGGCTGAGTAGTAAAGAGTGGGGATTGTGTCTATTTAAGTGCTGATGCCTAAGATGGGACATATCACAGAGTTGGCACTTAAGCTGGTAATGAATGGTAATTGTGGTGATTGTGGTGGTCCTAGAATTAGGATGAAAGTGAAACTCTCTTATAGTCTAGTGGGTGATAAAAGTTTCTCTGATTCTCCTGGTTGCATTATGAGTAAAAATCACTATTTAGTTATTAATAGTATTCATCGAATCCTTTTGGTTTATAAGTATTTGGGGATCTATAAAGTAGTATATGTAACTTAAATTTCTGATTTCTGTGGTCAGTTTCACACACAACTCAAGTCTTGGTATCATACATTTAGTAACCGATTTTTTCACACTATTTAAGTTTGGTGAAATGTCTTTGTTGATAATCCAGTTATGATATCCTATACTTGGAAATCACATTTAATTAGTCAGCTTTTAGTGTTTGGGAAAAGAGTAGTTGCAGTTGCCTTAACCTACTGTAAGTTCCTTAAGGTTAGGTGTTTTAATATATTCATCTTGGAAATATTCAAAGTGCCTAGAATAGCTACTGGCACTTAGCAGGCCATTGATAACTCTTGAGCTGAAACAGGATCAATTCCTTGGCTGCTTATCCTGTGAATGTGAAACGACCCTACCTATCTATTCAGTGTTATATTTTTGTGGATAAGTTATAATTTGTATGGCTACTATAATACTATTTAGTATTAATGTGGATTATTGAACAGATATGGTCATATACTAAAGACAAGCCATAAAAAGTATGCTTGATCTAGTGATCCTGGTATGCTTGAAATAAAAGGAATGTTGCATTGGTTCCCTCATTCTTACAAAAGTTATATATGTAAATATGTTTACTTTTTTTGCTTATCTTTAAAAATATATATCTTGATAATTTTTAACCATAAGCTTCCTTTGGCTCATGAAAAAGAAAGGTTTTTTGTTGTTGTTAGTGTAAATTAATGTACGCATTATTTTTTGTGAGCAGTTAAGTGTTCTCAAGTTAAAAAAGAATAAAAAATCCAATATATTTATAGGAATAATTTTTGAAGATTCCTTGTGAGGAAATTTTTAAAAAGCCAATTTATATATATCAGATGCCATTTAATGTCTTGAAACATTTATGCATTTCAAATACTATATATTGCAAAGTAGAAATGCACAACCCTGAGATTGAAGCTTTTAAAAAAGATATGTTATATTTTTGATTAGAGGCTTTCAAAATGATCTTTGCGTAACTGTAAAGTTGTGTCTTCACATATGGGAGAAATGTCTTAGATGTTTATTGTATACTTGGAAACATTCTAAGAAAGTGCCTAAGGTTATTCTCTCCCATTTGGCCCATTTTTTGATTTGACCACTTGTTTTAATTCAACCTAGTATAGTGGAAATAACATGAACCCAGGCTCTCAGCACTACAGATTTTAGTTTTGGTTCTTCCACAAACTAGTTTTATGGTCTGGGGCAAATCATTTAACTGACAATGATTTGTCACTGTCAGTTAACTCTAATAAATGTTGTAAATATTGCTATTTTGCATTGTTCACACACTAGATGAGGTAATAGTTATGTAAAAATGTAAATTCTATTCTATAAAGAGTTAGAGTTCTTTAGGAGGAAAAAAGGAGAAGCATTGCCTAAAATAGTTCAGAGAAAGCTTCATTGGCAAGAGAATCCATTAGCAGATTTTTGAAAGAGTGGGAGTCATTGAACATAAACTACAAAGGGGCAAGGATTTTGTCTTTTTTTTGTTCACTGTTTCATGTCCAGCTTCTAGAATAGATGCTCAGTAAATATTTGTTGAAGGAATGAATGAATAAATGAGTCAGAGAAGAGAGGGCAAAGGACATCTTGGAGGAGGAAACAGTAATATGCTAAAATTATATTTCCATCTCAAAATGTCCAATGTCATGCCCCTAGTATGGGGGATTTACTTTTCTCACACTTAATCAATTGCTCAAAATCATTGCCACAGATTAGGTTGATGGATCTATGTTAGGGTCATGTTGCTACATAATTTTTTGTTTTTCCTGGAGTTTTTCCTATTTTTTTCCATGTTAAGAGAAGGAGCATATACATCTGTATCATTTTTCTAATGTCTTCTAGCTTCTTACTCATTTTGTCTGTTTCCTGGAATGTATGTGATTCTTCTTTGAGAAGACTTTCTTTGGAACTTCCTGATTTCTTGTTCTAATGTGGACTCATTGCTTTTTAGGTCTGCTGTACAGCTGCATCCTTGGAATTTCTTTTCACTGGATTCCTGGGTTAGTGCCACCATTTACTTATATATTTCCTGTTTCTTTGGTTTTCACTTTGTTTGGTAGTCTTCCTAAACTGTCTTCTTTATGATACAAGAATAAGAGGTCAACTATTTCAGTCCTTGCGTATCTGAAAATGTCTTTATTTCGCTTTTATACTTGGTTGATAGCCTATGTAGAATTTTACAGTGAAAATTTTCTCTCAAAGCTTTGAGATGTTCCCTCATTATCTTCTAACATTCAGGGTTGCTATTGTTATAGCTAATGCCTATCAGAGTCATATTTATTAGTATTTGTAGGTTTTTCTCCCTCTGGAAATTTTTGGACTTTTTTTCATCTTGATGTTTCTGGTATTTCGTAAGGAACAGATATCTCACAAGGAAGCTCATAGGTATGAGTCCTTTTTATTAGTTATGCTCAGCATTCAGTAGTTACTTTTAATATAAACACTTTCTTCAGCTTTGGAAAAATTTCTTTGATAGTATCCCCTTCTATTTTCTTCATTGGATGGTTGAATCTCCTGAATTTATTATTATTATTTTTTCCTCTTAGACTTTTTGTCTTTTTGCCTTTTTGGGGGATCGGGGTGGTTTATTCTACTTTATTTTCTGACTCTTGTAACTGAACTTTTTATGTCAGCAGTTATATTTTAATTTATAAAAATGCTTTTTGTTGTGATTTTTTTCTTTTCTATAACATTGATGCTGCTACATGGATGCAAAAGCTTTTCAAATTGCTTTAGGAATAATAGGTTTTTTAAAAAGTTGTTTTCTGTTTCCTGAACCATCTCTGTTTCCTCCGGGTTATTGATTTCCTTGTTTTATTTATTCTGGTCTTGCCCTTGGGACAGGAAGTCTGACTAGGTCTCACTGGAAGCATTGGGACAATACTGTTTGACTGACAGGCATAATGTTAGGGTGAATGGGTTGTGAGCTGGCTTTAGGGGGAAAAGCCCACAAAGGATATTTATTCAATTTCTTTAGAGAGAAGCACCCTCCTCTTTTGGTCTGGGGATAAATGCAGAATGCATATAATCTGTATGCACATGGGAGTAGGGGCAGACTGGGTACGGGGAGCCAATTCTTTTTCCATTGTTTTCTTTTCAGCTTCCCTGGAAAAGCTAACTACCTTTTCCATCACCTTCTCACTCTTGCTCTCCTTAACTTATGGTTCTAAGCTTGGAGCCCCTCTGGGTTTACTTCTTTTGTTGCAGATCCCTTCTTTGTCTGCTCTGGCTGTGACTCTCTCCATAGAAAGGCTCCCAAATTTATTATCTCTCCTGTGCTGGTTCTTTTGTTACTAGTTTACTTTGTTTAAAAAAATACCCTTATAATCAGTTTAATGGAGTTTCAGGAGTAGGAGAGGCAAATAACTAAACAAATTAACTATAAATTCAGGTTAGTTCTTGAACCTGAATCAGTGGCGACCCCCCACACCCATTACCTTATATATACTCTATAATTTCATACTCTTAGGAGTTTAAATTAGTACAACTACTTTGAGGAGTAATTTGATAATCTCTCGTAGTTAATATATATGTACTCTAGGATCCATCCAATGGTTTTCTTCCTTCTTCTGTCCCTTTGAGAAATCTCAGCACAATTATACAATGCAACCTGTACAAGAATGTTGTCATGACAGAAACAAATGTAAATGTTGATCAGGACTAGTCTCTGGACTAGAGGATTGCTGTTTTTCTTTCATTCTTTTATACTTTGTAGCTCTTTGGTGAAGCCAAACTCTTAAGAGTAGTATGCTGGTTGAAGAGTACCCAGCACCTAGCTGTACGAATGAGAAATTACGTTAAAATACCAGATAGGTTTTGTGTCTTAAGACTTACATAAACATTCAGTTTGGTATATAAGAGAAATTTTTAGTATCTACCTTTACCAGGATGAGATCTATTTCTGTGATATAAGGTGAATGTGAGGGAACACAAAATAATGGAGAGGAAATTCTAGACTTGAGAACAGCAACTTTTAAGTGATTTGTATATATTTTCCTGAAGGCTGGTGATGGGTTTATTTTATAATGGAAATAATTGGGAAAATCCAGTTTTCTTTAGTTGCCACTTCTTTAGAAGTATAGAGGATACATTAAGACCATTCTGCTTAGTATATTCTCACTGATTGTTAGTTTTAGAGCTGTGATTCTCAACTCCAGTGACAGACATTTGGTAGATATAATAAAAATAGACTTATATTGTACTTGTTATGTGCCAGATACTTTTTAAAAACGCATTATATTATTGCATTTAGTCCTCATGAGGATTGAAGAACCCTATGAGGTAAGAACTATCATTGACCCGTTTTCTAGATGAGAAATGGAACCATAGAGAGGAAAAGTAAATTACAGGGAATGAAAAAATTGAAATTATAGGTAACTGTTAGAATTGAGCTATAGTGGCTAAGAATACAGAATCTGGAGCCAGACTGCCTGGTTTTGAATCCTGGCTCTGGTACATACTAGCTGTGTGAATGTGGGCAAATTTTTGTTTTTTTAAAATTTCTCTGTGACTTTGTTTCTTCATCTGTTAAAGGGTATAAGACTACCCTACTTCATTGAGTTGTTCTGAAGATTACATGTATTTAATGTGCCAGAATAGCACTTGGCACATAAAAGGCCCTATATGTATTTGCTTTTGATATTGTCATCATCATCCTATCATCTCATTTAGATGAGAGTGTCTTTGCATTGTGAACATTATCTATGAGATGTGTTTGGGTAGAATAATACAGAGGGCTTTGGAACCAAGAACAGAATTCTACCATTCACCATTGGTACTTTGAATTATCATTGGTAATGAAGGAAGTATACATTCCACAAGATAGAGCTTACATTTTTAGGTACAGTGACAGTTTCTTTAAAAGACTCAGGCAGTGACTCTTCAAAATATGCTAGGATATTTTATCCTAGTGCCCTTAGAATTGATACCTTGCATGTCATAGCCTATATAGTAAACATTTGATTTGTTGTATTTAAAAAAAAATATTCTGCCTTGATGTTAATTATGTGCTTCTTCAAACATTTTTTTTTCTTGGTGAAGGCATGTCAAATTTTTATTATTGATCATTCAGATTTATTTAGAGCTTAAAAGTTGGTATTATATCATTGTTAATGATAGATACCTTTTTGACATGTGTGGATTTCTATTCCATACCCTGTAAACCTTTGGGGTTTATATTTGCCTCTGTGTTATTCTACTAATTTCATGTTTGACTTTCCTGATCACTTTGTTGCATGTTGCCCCTTTGTGTAATAGATACTAGTTCATACTGGATTTACAACTCCATATATATTGAGTGCTTTTCTGTTGTCTTCTGATCTCTTTTTCAGGAATCTTTTCATGTGGGAAAGGATTTTAAAATGTCTGCCCACTGACCATTTTCACAGTAGAGTATCAGTTCTCTTTCTCTGCAGATCAAGGGATTATAAGCAGCGTGTATATATGTATATTTACATATGGTGTAAGTAGTGAAAGCTTTCATTTTGAATCACTAGTTTTGGGGCTTTGTGATAGATTATTAATCTTTTTTTTCTTGCCAGACATGTGCAATCCAGATTTCGTGAAAGACAACCTCTCTCTGCTGTCTTGTATATAATAACAGTTAAAATATTCTAGTTATTTTTCCTAATGTATGTACTTTGTGTTGAACAGAAGATTTGTGCTTTTCTGGAAGAATAAATTTTTTATTGATTAAAACTTTGGGTATTTTATATTTTCAACTCTCTTCTTTTGGGTGGGATGAGACAGAGTGGTGAAGGATAGAAGGGATTTACTGAGCTGTTCTGCTGTTTTCCCAGAGTGTTTTCCTTATCCTGAATACCTGAGAGCCCCATTAAATATATGTATTTTTTTTCCCTAAGAGAGAAGGAGAGAGAGGGGGGAGAAATTTTGGTTGTAAATAAGTTAGAATATGAAGCTTGAGGAATGTTCAGATAAAGTCTTACATGTGTAAGTTAGGTATTTTGAGATTTAAGTATTTCAGAGATTGCTACATATTCCTCAAGTTTCTCTAAACCATTGATTTTTCAGTAAGGGGTTTTGGTCACCGTTATGTGTGATGATATCATGTATGTCATAAAAACAAATGGAAACAGAAACATTTGAGGAGTTCTATAAAACAACAACTCTAAATGTAATATTAATACAATTTGACATGAACATTTATTAGCTGGGGGGAGGTGGTACTAAGAGAATGAAGGGAAACAGGAGACAAACAAAAAAACCTGTGCATGTTCCTTTTAAAAGATAAGTTTATTCTACTTCCCCTGCCACCAATAATTGTATCACTTTTGTTTGGGGGTAGAAAATAGAAATCAGCTTCAGAGATCTCATGCTGTTATTAAAATATATATCTGGAATAGCCTCTAGCTTTTCTGTAGTTAGTGGTTTGTGTTTTATACAAACCTATTTTCCAGGAACTTCCCCTGTCTTTAGTATTAACTTCAAGTTTACTGCTCAGTTTCAACTCTTGGTTATAAGTTACAGAATACCCAGCCTAAGCTGGCTTAAGTTAGAGAAAGAATTTATTTGTTCACATAACTAAAAATCATTGCAGAGTTAGTTGTCTGCATGGCTTGATTTAGGATGAAAGGAATTACTTGAACTCATCTGTTTGTTCTGATATTAGTGCTTCTTTATTGATTTCACTCTTACACAGACTCTCCCCTCATAGTTACAACATGGTTGTCAGCAGTTCCCTTGGTTATATCTTTCTGGTTGAAATCCAGAAGAAACAAGTGATAGTGTTGTGCTTCTGAATGGGTCATGTGCCTTTCTCTGAGCAAATCATTGTGGCCATTGGAATGTGATGTGGTAATTGGCTTAGACCTAGGTCATGTGTCCAACCTGGAGCTAGGATAGAGTTGACTACTAGAAATACATGGTCTGAGGATGCGGAAGAAGTGATTTCCTAAAGGGAAATCAGAGTATGTTAGTAGAAGGTTGAATGAGTGTTAGACAGGCAAAAAATAACAGTTGTTTCTATATATTTACAAAACCTAAAAACAAAACAAAACACATCAGGAATAAAAAACAGTAAAAAAAAACCAAAAAAACAAAAACAGAAACAAAAAACCTGTGAAATAGCCCTCAAAATGAATGTTAAACTTTGGAGGAGGTATCTGGTGACATTGAGAGTCAAAGCTTTTGGGTCCCCAACTCTTTGTTCCTTCAGTCATAGTGAGGGACAGTAAGGTTGATGTTTCTTAAGGAGCCTGTTCCTGCTATGTCAGCAGTAAATGTTTGCTTTAAGAATTCTCCTGGATAAGTCTACTCAGTGAGATTAAAGACCCATGGTTCCCTTTAGAACAGTGTGGCTTGACCCTGGTGTTATTTCTGGTGTTTCTGATCCCTTCGTATAAGGATCTTCTAACCCTGAACCGGTACTATTGTTCAGAGCTGTATTAGAATCTTAGGTGAATGAGTCCTTTTGTGTAGAAAGTGATACTTGTTGCTCCTTATTTGGTGTCTCCCTTGAAGTGAGACTGAGTTCTGAGTGTACTTACACTTACCTCTTGAAGTTCTAAGCCACAACATTAACATGATCATGCATTGTAGGATTAGACCATTAGAATTTTTCATAGCAATCATGTGCTGCCACATCTTAATCTCTGATTAAATGCATCATAGACATCACACTTCACTACATCTTTTCTAAATCTTTTGATTGGATTATAAACACTGTGCTTTATGATTTTTCCACATTACAATATAGTCCCCTGAATAGACTAGCTCTTCTACCTTAACTAAGTAAATTAAGCTTACAAAGGTATTTCCTTGGTTTCCCTTATTGGTAAATTGCCCAATTTTCACCTTTGTTGCTATTCTTCTTGGCATTTCTCCCAGTTCTGTTTCCCTTTCGTCAGGCCCACTTTCATACACTTTGTTTTTATATTGTACATTCCTCTCCCGGCTGACTGCCTGTTACTGCCAGATCTATAGTGAGCCCTTCCTCCCTGTCATAAGCCTGACCCATATAGCACATTGTAACAGTGGTTATTTAGAGTGATGTGGTTTAGTGGAAGGACCTTTGGATGTGGAGCAGTTAAGACCAAGCTTCAGTGCTGGGATTGTTACTTATTAGCTCTTTGACCCTGGGTACATTGTGTAACTCCTCTAAACTCCAGCTTCTTAATCCTAAAATGGATTCAGTATCATATTACTTGCCTTACCTACATCAGTGTTTTCTTGTGAGAAACAAAGATGATGAGTGTCAGAGCATTCTGGAACCTGTAAAGTTCTATACAAATGTGAATTACCACATTATTATTGTTAAGGTAAAAAACTTTAAAAAATGGTATTTAGTTTTAAATTACTAATGGCTTAAGAATTTTATATTTGTTGAAAAAGTGGATATTCCAGTATTAGAAAAACATATTAATAAAAAGAAAAACATATTAAAATATCATTGTGTTTTATCCAGTAAAGTCTTGTTTAATCTTAGGAAATTAGGAAATGTACATAAGTTAATTTTCCATAGAGCAGAAATCTAGTCCTTAGATGGTAAATCTCTAATTTTAATAATTTTAGATGGAGATCTTTTAAAATAATCTGTATTAACCAGAGTGTGTAAATTCTTCCCTGTCTTTTCTTTTTGAAACAGGATCTTGCTCTGTTGCCTGGGCTAGAGTGCAGTGGCATCATCATAGCTCGCTGCAACCTCAAACACCTGGGCTCAAGTGATCCTCTTGCCTCAGCCTCCTGAGTAGCTAGGACTACAGGCATGTGCAACCACACCTGGCTAATTTTTCTACTTTTTGTAGAGACAGGGTCTCGCTATGTTAACCCAGGCTGGTCTCAAAATCCTGACCTCAAGCAATCCTTCCACGTTGGCCTCCCAAGGTACTGGGATTACAGGCATGAGCCACTGCGCCCAGCTTTTTAAAAAAATTTCTGATAGCTAGCCTGAACTGCCTTGTTCCTCCCCCCACCTTGGTGGTGGTGGAGATCAAGAAACCCCCTGGGAGCTATAGCATACCTCCTAAAGCTAGGGACACTCAGATACTTCACCTGGGGGACCAGAGTCTACCACGGACATAAAAGAACATTTCAGCAGTTGGCTCTATCACACCGATGTCAACCAGTGACAGGGAGAACAACGATATAGCCCATCATAGTGTCTTCCAACTCAAGCAAACAGGGTGTGGCTGATTCACACTCACAAGTACCACTCACCATCACTGAGAGTAAGTTGGGGGCCCTAATTCACTACACACTGTTGGGAAGAGGTGAAGACATCAGGTCAGAGGTAACCCAAGAGATACACCAAACCTGCTAGAACACCCCATAGGCAATGCAGGACCAGCACTCCTCTCCCTGGTATGCTCAGGGGTCGACTCTTGGGGACTCGGAGACAGGCCCATAAGCCAGGCCTAGCACCCCCAGGTCTTGACCGAGAGGCCAGATGAGAAGGAATCAGCAAAAGAACTTGAGAAATGTGAAAAATCAGAGTGAGAGTACACCCCCAAAAGAAAACAATAACTCCCTATCAATGGATACCAACCAAAATGAAAAGAATGAAATGACAGATGAAGAATTTCGAATATGGATTGTAAGGAAGCTCAATGAAGTAGAATTTCTGAGAAAATAGAAAGCCAACACAAAGAAACCACAAAAACATTGCAGGAAATGAATGAAAAACTTACTAAGGAAATTGAATTATTAAAAAAATCAAACAGAACTTCTGGAAATGAAAAATTCATTCAAGGAAATACAAAACACAATGGAAAGCTTTACGAATAGGCTAGATCAGGCAGAAGAAAGAATCTCGGAGCTTGAAGACAACACCTTCGAGTTAAAACAGTCAAAGAGAAAGAACTGAGAAGTAAGAGGAATGAACAAAACCTACAGGAAATATGGGACTGTGTAAAGAGGCCCAACATAAGAATCATAGGCATCCCTGAGCATGAAGAAGAAAATACACAAGGGTTGGAAAACCTATTTGAGGGAATAATGGAAGAAAATTTCCCTGGCCTTGCTAGAAATCTAGATATCCAGGTTCAAGAAACTCAAAGAACCCCTAGGAGATTCATCACGAAGAGGTAATCACCACGACACATAGTCATTAGACTGGCCAAAGTAAACACCAAAGATGCACTGCTATGAGCCGTAAGGCAAAAGCAGTAGCTAACTTTCAAAGGAAAACCCATGAGATTAACTGTAGACTTCTCAACTGAGACCTTACAAGCCAGAAGGTATTGAGGCCCCACTCTCAGTCTTCTCAAACATGATAATGCCCAGCCTAGAATTTTGCATCCTGCAAAACTAAATTTCTTACATGGGGGAGAAATAAAGTCTTCCTCAGACAAGCAAAAACTGAGGGAATTTGTTAAGATAAGACCTGCCCTGCAGGAAGTACTCACCAGTACATTATACATGGATTAGTACAATAGACACCCACCAGTGTAAAACCACCCAAAAGCTAAAGGTCAGAGCCCGGATACCACAATGGCTCAAGAGGTAAAACAAAGCAATAAAGTTCTACTCAAAAGGATGAACAGAAGTCTACCCCACTTATCAATTCTTTCAATAAATGTGAATGGCTTGGACTTCCCACTCAAGAGACACAGGCTGGCTGATGAATAAGAAAATACAAGCCAAGTATCTGCTGTCTCCAGGAAACACATCTAACCTACAAGGACTCATTCAGACTCAAGGTAAAGGGATGGAAAACAATATTCCATGCAAATGGAAACCAAAAGAAAGCTGGTGTAGCCATTCTCATATCAGATAACATAGATTTCAAATGAGCGAAAGTAAAGAAAGAGATGGTCATTATATAATGGGGAAGGAAACAATTCAACAAGAAGATGTAATAATCATAAATATTTATGCACCTAACACAGGTGACCCAGATTCATAAAACAAACTCTACTTGATGTAAGCAAAATGATAAAAGTCAGCATCATAATAGATGGGGACTTCAACACCCCACTGACAGAGTGGGACAGATCCTCCAAGCAGAAAATAAGCAAAGAAATGATGGACTTAAATGGAACTCTAGAACAAATGGGCCTAACAGGCATTTACAGAACATTATATCTCCAAACCACTGAATATATGATCTTCTCATCAGCTCATGGAACATTCTCTAAGATTAATCACATTCTAGGCCACAAAACATGCCTCAACAAATTAAAAAAAAATTGAAATTATGCCATGTATCTTCTCAGACCACAGTGGAATAAAGTTAGAAATCAATTCCAACAGAAACACTCAACTCCATGCAAAGTCATGGAAATTAAACAACCTACTGCTGAATAGGTATTGGGTCAAGGAGAAAATTAAGATGGAAATCTAAAGATTGTTCTAACTAAATGACAAAGGGGACACAAGTTATCAAAATCTGTGGGATTCAGCAAAAGCAGCCCTAAGAGGAAAATTCATAACCATAAATGCTTACATCCAAAAGACAAAAAGATCACAAATCACCAGCCTAATAAATTGTCTCAAGGAATTGGAAAAAGGAGAGCAATCAGAGCAGGACTAAATGAAATCGATAACAAAATAATTATACAGAAGATTAATGAAACAAAAAGTTGGTTCTTTGGAAGGATGAACAACATTGATAGCCTCTTGCTAGATTAACCAGAAACAGAAAAGAAAGCACCCTAATAAGATCAATCAGAAATGAAAAAGGAGATATTACAACTAATACCACAGAAATACAAAATATCATCTCTGAATACTATAAAAATCTCTATGCACATAAACTTGAAAACATTGAGGAAATGGACAAATTCTTGGAAACACACAACCTCCCTAGGCTCAATCAGGAAGAAATAGAACTCCTGAACAGACCAATATCAAGCGATGAAATTGAAGCAGCAATAAAAAAATCTCCCAACAAAAAAAAGTCCTGGACCAGATGGTTTCACAGCTGAATTTTACCAGACCTACAAGGAAGAACTGGTACCTATACGGGAAAAATTATTTCATAACATAGAGAAGGAAGGAATCCTCCCCAACTCATTCTTTGAACCCAGTATCACCTTGATGCCAAAGCCAGGAAAGGATACAACAAAAAAAGAAAAGTTCAGACCAATATCCTTAAGATTATAGATGCAAAAATTCTCAATAAAATCCTAGCAAACCGAATTCAGCTGCACATCAAAAAATAATCCACCACAATCAAGTGGGTTTCATCCCAGAGATGCAAGGATGGTTCAACATGTGGAAATCTATAAATGTGATTCACCACATAAATAGAAGTAAAAAAAAAGACTATATGATCTTGGCAGACAAAGCATTTGACAAAATTCAGCATTACCATTTATGATAAGAATTTACCATTTATGATAAGAACTCTTAAGAAAATAGGCATAGATGGAACATATCTGGAAATTATAAAAGCCATATACAAGGAACCCACAGCCAACATCATACTGAGTGGGGGAAAAACTGAAAGCATTCCTGCTTAGAACTGGAACCAGACAAGGTTTCCCACTGTCACCACTACTATTCAACACAGTGCTAGAAGTCCTAGCCAGAACAATCAGGCAAGAGAAGGAAATCATGAATATCCATATGGGGAAAGAAGAGGTCAAACTGTCACTTTTTGCTGATGATATGATCTTATATCTAGAAAATCCCAAAGATTCTGCCAAGAGAGTCCTGGAATTGATAAATAAATTAAGCAAAGTGTCAGGCTACAAAATCAATGTACACAAATCAGTAGCACTCCTATACACCAACAAAGTGAAGCTGAGAATCAAATCAGAGATGCAATACCTTTCACAATAGCAACAAAGGAAATAAAATACCTAGGAATATATTTAACGAAGGAGGTGAAAGACCTCTACAGGGAGAACTACGAAACAGAGGAAGGAAATCACAGAGGATGTAAACAAATGGAAAAACATCATGCTCATGGATCCGCAGAATCAGCATTGTTAAAAATGTTTACACTACCCAAAGTGATTTACAAATTCAGTGCAATCACCATTAAAGTACCAATATCATTTTTTGCAGATCTAGAAAAAATAATTCTATGCTTCATATCGAACCAGGAAAGACCCTGAATAGCCAAAGCAACCTTAAGCAAAAAGAACAAATTGGGAGGCATCACTTTACCAGACTTCAAGCTGTACTACAAGGCCGTAGTAACCAAAACAGCATGGTACTAGCACAAGTATAGAGACCTAGACCAATGGATCAGAACAGAGAACCCAGATATAAAACCATCATCATATTGCCATCTGATCTTTGAAAAAGCAGACAAAAACATACACTGGGGAAAAGAATCCCTGTTCAATAAATGGTGCTGGGAAAATTGGATAGCCATATGTAGAAGACTGAAACAGGATCCACACCTCTCACCACTCTCAAAAATTAATTCACGATGGATAACAGAGTTAAACCTAAGGCAGGAAATAATAAGAATTCTAGAAGAAGAGGTTGGAAAAACTCTCCTTGATATCGGCCTAGGCAAAGAATTTATGAAGAAGACCCCAAAGACAATCACAATCACAGCAATAACAAAAATAAATAAATGGGACCTGATTAAATTAAAAAGCTCTGCACAGCCAAGGAAACAATCAATAGAGTGAATAGACAGCGTACACAATAGGAGAAAATATTTGCATGCTATACATCCAATAAAGGGCTAAATAATCAGAATCTACAAAGAACTCAAGTGAGTCAGCAATAAAACATCAAACAACCCCATTAATAAGTGGGCAAAAGACATGAACAGAAGCTTTTCAAAAGAAGATAGACTAATGGCCAATAAGCATATGAAAAAATGCTCAGCATCTCTAATCATCAGGGAAATGCAACTTAAAACCACAATGAGATATCACCTAACTCCAGTGAGAATGGCTTTTATCAAAAAGTCCCAAAACAACAGATGCTGGCATGAATGTGGAGAGAAAGGAACACTTATACACTGTTGGTGGGACTGCAAACTAGTACAACCTCTGTGGAAAGTGGTATGGAGACACTTCAAAGAACTAAAAGTACACCTACCATTTGATCCAGTAATCCCACTACTGGGTGTTTACCCAAAGGGAAAAAAAAACATTTTATCAAAAAGACACTTATACTCGAATGTTTATTGTGGCATAACTCACATTTGCAAAGACGTGTCCATCAATACATGAGTGGATCAATAAAATGTGGCATATGTATACCATGGAGTATTACTCAGCCATAAAAAAAAAAACAAAATGGTGAACTAGTACCTTTTGTAACAACCTGGATGGAACTGGAGACCATCCTTTTAAGTGAGATATCACAAGAATGGAAGAAGAAAAACCATATGTACTCACTACTGAATTGAAAGCTATAGATCAACACTCATGTGCACATATGGTAGTAAAATTCAATAGAAATCAAGCAGTGGGAGGGTGGAGGAGGGGTGGGTAAATTCACACCTAATGCATACAGTGCACACTATATGGGTGATGGACACACTTACAACTTTGACTCAAACTGTATAAAAGCAATTCATGTAACTAAAACATTTGTACCCACATAATATTCTGAAATAAACAAACCAAAACAAAACAACTTCTGATAAATCTTAGATACCTTCCCATACCAGTACATATAGGTCTTATGTGTATGTACTGGTATGGGAAGAATCTATTTTTTTCGGTCTCCTGGATGAAATAAGTTTGAACTTTTCGTTTTTTTGCTGTTATAATCAAAGCTGCAGGAAACTTTTGTACATACGTATTGGCATATTTTTGGTGTTACAGTCCTTGCATACAGTCCAAGAAATGGAATTACTGAGTCAAAGTAATTGTTATTTTTAATAAAAGTTTTTTTGAGCGGCTAAGGATGTGGGTGCTAATTAAGCAATATACAGGGTGTCCCAAAAGTCTCCATACAAAGAGAAAATTTTGTAAAATTTTGTAATGAATATTTTGTAAATAAAGGTACGTTTAGCTACAATTTCCCATTTTCCCTATGTATGGTGACTTTTGGGACACCCTGTATAATTTTTAGTGCTAAAGCAGTTTCAGTTGTTGAAAAATACTGTAGACAGGCTTTAAGAATGAGTCTACCTAAATTATGAAAGAGATACAGATTTTGCTTTTGGTGCCTTTTTGCTTCACTGCGTACTTTTGACTCTTTTTCATCTTCTCTAATTTTTTTCTTATTTTGCTTAAAATGTTCATTGTTAATTCCACCACAGAAATCTCTCTTGGGATTTTAAGCAAGATTATGTACTTATTACTACTACTGCAACTATTATTATTATAAATTATTCTATTATTGTATTTTCCACACTTATTTTCCTATTTCTAGACCTGGCTGAGAGTCTACTGTCAGAGTTTTCTTTCTAAAAGTTCAAATATGATCTTGTTATTTTTTCACTTAAAAATTTGTAGTTGTATAAAACAGTTTGGCCCTAACCTGAGTTTTCAGTTTGCACTATTTTCTCATATACATTACGTTGAAACACAACCATTCACTGGTAAGAGACTTCATATATGTTTATGTGCTTTGCCTTTGCACGTTCCTAATATTTCCTTCCCTCTATGGTCACCTTATAAACTTTGTTCCTTCTTCAAGAGTCAACTCAAAGACCACCTCCTCTGTGAAGCCTTTCCTGAGTGGGGAGAATGCTGAGGTAGATGGTTGAGGCTGGAACTGTATCATTCAAGGTCTTAAAGGCCTTATTAGATGGTTAGGCTTTTATTTTAAGACTACTGGTTCTGACACAAAATCAGCTTTACTGCTATCCTGGAGTTCTCCTATAGCTAATCCTGTTGTTGCAAGCATTACTTAGTATTGTAATTATTTGTGCCTGTGCCTCTTCCCACAAAATTTTGAGCATCATGAAGACAGGGACAATGTAAAAGGCTTTCAGTAAATTCTTGTCAGTGCCTACCTTCTACAGTTTTGTTTGAGTATTAAATGAAATGATACTTGCGGAGTGTCTGGCATAGTAAGAACTCACTAAATGCAAGCTGCTGCTGTTATTTCCATTGTTATCACTGGATAGATAAATCCAGACTTGAGGAATATAGGGAGATTTCTTGAAAGAGGTGAGATTTGATCCAGGCCTTAAAAGACTGTAAGGATTACATTGGTGAGGATCAAATGGTTTTCAACACCTTATGCAATGTCACTGTAAAAGTGAAACTTAAAATTTTGTAGTAAAATATCTATAGTTATCTATTATCTGTCTATGGTACTTGAAAGGGGGAACTATGTCTATTTTTTTGTATTCTTAATATTTAATAGGAAATGTATAATTAATGTATTGTTTTATATACATAAATAACTGTCAAAAAGGTGAAGTTTAGCTAAGATTGTTAAAGACTCATTTTTAGAAAATTAAAATTTTTAATTTTGTATGAACTTACAAAACCTCACTTGAATTCATTTTTACTGATATAAAAACATTAAAGCAATATATATATTTTAAAACTCTTTGTCCATGTGCCCTTGAGACAAGTTGGTGGGTGTATTTTTATCAAAACCATATTCACAGTGACATATTAAATGTATTATATTATTACACTAATCATATGACTCTAGAAACAAAGTAACCAGAGGACTAAAGCCTATCAAAACCATCTTTTTGTTTTTGTACAATGAAATTCTTCTTAAATTTGCCAGTGAATTCATACCAATATTGAAACCAGATGTAGACTTCCGTCTTTTAATATATTAGCTCAGCTGTAAATGTCTTATTTCTGTCCCTGATTACTGAGTATTTCATTCATAGTTTATTATCTCTCTACAACCCTCCATTTTTTTCCAAAAAACTATAAAATGTGATTCAAATGATTTTAAATGACATTGCCCCATTTTTATAGTGACAGAAATGAAATTAAATCTGTAATGTACTGAGGATAACCTAATTAAATTCACAAATGAAGTACTCTGTTGATAAAATTTTTTGTTTGAAGGGATTCTTAACAAGTAACACTAAAAGAAATATTAGCTATGATTTGAGAATGGATCTAAGACTTTTCCCTCTAAGGGCCGGGGATCTAAGACCTTTTCCTGTTAGGGCCAGGCACGGTGGCTCATGCCTGTATTCCCAGCACTTTGGGAGGCCAAGGCAGGAGGATCACTTGAGGCCAGGAATTTGAGACCAGCCTGGGCAACATACTGAGACCCTGTCTCTAAAAAACAAGAAAATTATCTGGTGTGGTGGCATGTGCCTGTAGTCCCAGCTACTAGGGAAGCTGAGGCCGGAGAATCGCTTGAGCCCAGGAGTTCAAGGTTACGATAAGCTATGATCTTGCCACTGCACTCGGCCTGGGCTACAGAGTGAGACTGTCTCTTAAAAAAAAAAATAAAAAGACTTTTCCATCTTAGAACTGAACTGAATTCTTACATTACTTTCTTCTTCTGTCTGAAGCAGATCCTCTCTCATGTTTTTTTTCCTCATTACTTTTAGTATAAACCTAACCATTTTTGAAATAGTTGGGTATGGGCCCATCCAAACTGATGAAAAGTCTTACAGAAACGAAAAATGTGCTACTTTGGATTTAAATAGTCACAGGAAGAAGTAGTTCTTTCTGTTGCCAAATAAAAATCTAGCTGCTTTTGGTCATTGGTTGTGTTTGTATGTAAATGAAATTTGTTAAAACAGCTCAAGATTATTTGAAAACAAAACTCCACCTAGGAAAATGACTGTCAACTTTTTTATTTTTAATAACAAAATGGTCGACATGTGTCTAAAAGACATGAAATAAACATCTAGATCAGGGCCTCCTGTATAGTGTCCACTGAATAAACACACGTTCCTCTCTCCTTCTACTCCTCTTCTCCGTTAACGACACACAATACTTGTAGAGTAGCTTAAATCTTGATATATATTGCTCTTGTCCGAAGTTCATTTGATATCATTGATATTTAAAAGAGACCAGGTAAAAAACATTTATCCCTCCAAATTTCCTAAGATATGTTTGCATTTTGGTGCAACTGAAATTTGGCCTATTACTTTTCACCATTTTTCTCATCTTAATCGAAGGAAGAAAAGTGGGCCTTACTTCATTTCCGTGTTCCCTTTCATAGCTATTATATTTCTGTTCTTTAGTTCATTATTTGAGTTACTCTACTGGTAGTCTTTCCTTTCTCTGGATGGTGAACTACTTTTCTTATTCAAAGCCTAATATTAATGCCACTTTCTCTCTCCTTCTCTAATTAAGTACACTCCCTTGTGGTTCCATTTCAGTTTGAAAAGGCTTTTTATGATAGTTTTTGAGTTTACAAGTCTGTATTTCCTGCTAGATTGGAACCCCATGAGGTTAGGTTAGAGTTTTTAAAAGTTTCACATACAGTAGGTGCTCAATAAATGATTTTTTAGTAAATGAATGTTATCTAATGTTTTTTACAAAATATTTCTGAATTCTTAGGTCACTTATACACATGGTTTTAAATTCAAAGTCTGCCATATGAGCTGTTGTTTTCAGGAACATTATGACCCATATGGGATAATTTTATAATTGATACCTCATTGTTTTAATGTGCTTTTCTTTGGTAATTAATACAGTTCAATAGTTTCATGTATGTTAATGAGCTCTTTTTTTTTTAGTTTTGTGAATTGCATATTCATTTCTTTGGCCTGTTTATTGCTGTTTTATTGTTTTTCTGAGGGATTTATGTGAGCTTTTAGTGTTCTAAATAATTCTATATACTAATATCTTAGTATATTTGCCATTACCATTTTTCTAAGTTTTCTAAGCTTATAGTTTTTATGTAGACAAAGCTAAGAAATTCTCATAATTATTTGCTTTTTTTGAATAGAAACTATTCTTCCTTCCTAGTGATTTGAACCTTACTTTGATTTTCTTCTTTTTTTATTTAAATATTTTTAAAATGTTTAAATCATTGATCTATATATTTGTTTTAGTGGGATTAAGCGCGTGTTTTCAATAAAATAGTTATAAAGCCACCCATAATATACTAGGGGTTACTTTTCAGGCTTGGTGAGTATACTTAGTTGCAGGATTCATTAACAGGTATAGTTGTTTTGATTGGCTGGCATACCATTTAAAAATAATTTAAATTGGAATGTTGAGGTGGGGCAGGCACTCTGCCTGATATTCAGGGCTGGTAGTTTTACTGCTTATTGATGGCTGGTGTCTGTTCTTACAGTTGTTAAACACTGGTATCTGTTCTGATGAATTGGTATTGTGGATGACAATTGATTTGATTAGACATTTGCTTTACTGATTGCCAAATATTTTGAATATCACCCTTGGAACAAGCCTTGAAACCCCTTTTTTTAATATTAAGACCAATTCATATGTTCATGTTTATAACATCTGGCAGTGGTGTGATAGAATGAGTATTGACTGTAGTTGACATCTGAGCTTTGCCACTTAGTAGTTGTATGACATTGGCAGACCTCTTAATTTCTCTGAATTTTTTTCCTCATCTATAAAGATGGATTATGATAAGTGTTTCTGCGTACTTGAGTAGTTGGGAAATCACATAAAATACTCTTTATAAACTGTAAAGTAATATAACAATTTAAGACAACAGTATGCCTCTATATTCTTGACAGTGTTTTTTGCTTCTTTATTATTTAAAATGATTCTGTTGAGAGAGAGAAAACTTTTATTCCATAATTGAAGTTAAAAGGATTAAAGTACGGATACTGCTTTTGAGCTTTAATATTCAAATGGGTTGTTAAAATAATTTTAAAGTAAGCCCTATTCATGTATTAGAATGAATGATTGGATATTGCATCATTTTTTGTTTAGGGGGAGGATACAAAGTAAATAAGAGGACACTGACTCCCTGAAGTAGGGGGAGGGATTTATTACCAAAGGACAAAAAGCCCTCTTCACCTTTAACAGCTCAGAGCCAAATTCAGGCTATGTCCTCAGATATTCTTGTTAGCTTCATGAAGACCAGGACTGTAAGTTTTCTCATCACTGACCCAGCACCTTGAACAGTATCAGCACAGTAGAGCCAGTCAAGTAGATGTTTGTTGAATGAACAAATAGATTGATGTCCAAATAAGTGAGAATTTTAGTTGTTAAGAAAAGACTGCTTCTACATGAAGATCTTTTGTTAATATATTGTAGAATCATAGAGCTGGAATGAACCTTTCAAATCATCTAGGAAAGCTAGACAATTCATGAATCAGCATAATATCCCTGGCAAAGCTTCCTTTAATTTTGCTGTGGATTTGTCCGGTGGCTTTATAGCATTGAAATCAGACAGATCCTGAGACCCTAAAGTCTGTTTAATTCTGAACTTTCTCTAGTATAGCTCTGAAATACAGGCTACAGGCTACAGTAGCAGAAATGACAAATCAAAGAATTAATGGAGGATTAGTGACTTATTGGTTGGAAATACTGGAAAGTTAAGAGGATAAAAATTGAAGTCTAGGGAACTGAAAAGGTCAGCACAAGACACAATCTTATGGACTGGTAATACCCAAGCTCTTTAATCTTTACAGAAAGAGTGGGAATGAGGACTGAGGAGAAAACCTAGGCACATACAATAGCACCACTACCTTGCACATCTTCTGCAGTGGTGCAGTGTGTTGGCCCTAAACAGCACTCCAATCTTCCCCCACCCTTCCTTGGCTTCACACCACTAATTTAGAAAGATTGGGAACATCAGATGATGTACTTGTTGATACTTTTTGTATCAACAAGTCTGTACCCATTCATTCATTATTTACTGAGTGCTAACAGTATGCCAAGCTTGGTTCCAAGGACTGTGACTACATTAATGAGCAAAACAAAGATCCCTGCTCATGTGCACCCTTTCTAATGCAGTGCTGTCCAAAAGAAACATAACATGAGACACATGTAATTTAAAATTTTCTAGTAGCCGCATTAAAAAAAAGGAAAGGTGAAATTAATTTTCATAATGTATTAAACATTAATATCATATAATATGAACTATACATTATATTACACAACTTTTATAATATAATATATTTAATGTTAATCAATTTTAATATAAAATATTAATATGTAAAATATTTAGTGGATAATCAATATATAAATTATTAATAAGATGTCTTCTCACTTTTTATACAAGCCTTGAACTTTGGTATATATTTTACATTTACAGCATGTCTTAATTTAGAATACCCATGATTCAAATGCTTAGGAGCAAAAATTACAGTATATCTCAATTTAGAATACCCATGATTCAAATGCTTAGGAGCTACGTGTGGTTAGCAGCTACTGTATTGGTTAGTGCAGCTTTAGAGCACAGTGCTTGCTTTCTGTGAACTGTCAGGTAAGACTATCTGGTCTGAGGTAGAGGATAAATTCTTAAGACATAACAGAATTTTCAAATAATTCAGACTCCTTATCCAAGGCTTTCTTTCTTTAACTCAAATGTGGTAGCTTTTTCTTGAATCAAGGTGTTCTTTTCATCTCAATTTTATTTTTACTGTGGTAAAATACACATAACAAAATTTACCATTTTAACCATTTTTAAGTGTATAGCTCAGTGGTGTTAAATACACTTATAATGTTGTACAGCTATCACCAGTATCCATCTCTTTAACTCTTCATCTTACGAAACTGAAACTAGTTTTCCGAGAACCATTTGTTGAAAAGACTATATTTTCCCTATTGAATGGGCTTGGCACTTTTGTTGAAAATCTTTTGATCACATATGCAAGGGTTATTTTTGGGCTTTCTATTCTATTCCAGTCATCTATATGTCTTTATGCCAATACCACACTGTTTTGATTACCGTAGCTTTGTAATAAGTTTTGAAATCAGGAAGAATGAGTCTTTTAGCTTTGTTCTTCTATTTCAAAATTGTTTTGTCTGTTTGGAATCTCTTGAGATTTCATATGAATTTTAGGATGAGTTTTTTCTATTTCTGCAATAACATAATTGGGATTTTGATAGGGATTGCTTTGAATTAGTAGATTGCTTTGGATAGCATGGGGATCTTAACAATATTAAGTCTTCCTATGCACAAACATAGGATGGATTTCCCTTTATTATTAAAGAGATTCTTCTTTAATTTCTTTCAGCAATGTTTTTTAGTTTTCATTGTACAAGTCTTTTACTTCCTGTGTTAATTCCTAAGTACTTTATTCTTTTGATGCTATTGTAAATGGAATTGTTTTTTGTAGTTTCATTTTCAGGTTGCTCATTGTTAGTGTATAGAAATGCATCTCATTTTTGTGTGCTGACTTTTTATCCTGCTCCTTTGTTGAATTTATTTATTAATTCTGTTTCTTTGCGTGTGTGTCTGGAATCTTTAGGTTTTCTACTATATGATCATATCATCTGTAAACAGAGATAATTTTACTTCTTCCTTTCCAATCTGGGTGCCTTTTGTTTCTTTTCTTCCCTAATTGCTCTAGCTAGAAATTCCAGTACTATATTGCATAGAAGTGGGAAAAGTGGGTATCCTTGCTTTGTTCCTATCTTCACGGAAAAGCTTTCAGTCTTCACTGTTGAGTATGATGTTTGCTTTGGGATTTTTGCATATGGCTTTTATTATTTTGAGGTAGTTTCCTTCTATTCCTAATTTGTTGTGGGTTTTTATTACAAAAGGGTGTTAAATTTAGGTGCCTTTTTGATTACCAATTGAGATGATCATGTGGTTTCTTTTCCTTTATTCTGTTAGTGTGGTATATTACACTGTTTGATTTTTGTATGTTGAACCATCTTTGCATTCTAGGAATAAATTCCACTTGGTCATAGTGTATAATCCTTTCAATATCCTGCTGAGGTCCATGTGCTAGTATTTTGTTGAGGATTTTTGCATCAATGATCATAAGGGATATTGATCTATAATTTTCTTTCCTTGCAGTGTCTTTGTCTGGCTTTGGTATCAGGATAATGCCCTTTAGAATGAGTTTGGAAGGGTTCCCTTAATGTTTTGGAAAAGTTTGAGAAGTTGAATCAAGGTTTTTTTTTAAATTGATGCATAATATTTGTACATATTTATGGTGTACATGTGATATTTTGTTACATGCATAGAATGTGCAATAATTAAGTCAGGGTATTTAGGATATCCATCACCACAAGCATTTATCATTTCTATGTGTTAACAACGTTTCAAGTTCTTACTTCTAGCTATTTTGAAATGTATAATACATTGTTGTGAACTATAGTTACCCAACTCTACTGTGGAAAATTAGAGCTTATTTCTTCTGTCTAACTGTATCTAACTGTATCTTTATATGCATTAACCAACCTCTCTTCATCCCTTCCACCTCATACCTTCTTCCTCGCCCCTGCATTCTACTCTCTACCTTCATGAGATCAACTGTTTTAACTCCTACATATGAGTGAATACACAATATTTGTCTTCGTGCATCTGGCTTGTTTTACTTAACATAGTGACCTCCAGTTCCATCCATGTTGCTGCAAATGACAGTATTTCATTCTTTATGGCCAAATAGTATTCCATTTTTTGGAATATACCACATTTTTCTTATCCATTCATCTGTTGGTAGACACTTAGGTCAATTCCATATCTTTGCTATTGTGAAGGTGGTGCAATAAACATGGGGTTGGAGGAATCCCTTTGATATAGTGATTTCCTTTTCTGTGGATAAACACCCAGTAGTGGGATTGCTGGATTGTATGTTCTATTTTTAGTTTTAGGAGAAGCCTCCATACTGTTTTCCATAGTGGGTATATTAATTTACATTCCCACTAACAGTTGAGAGTTCCCTTGTCTCCGCATTCTCACCAGCATCTATTATTTTTTGTTGTTTTGATAATAGCCATTCTAACTGGAGTAAGATGATATCTCATTGTGGTTTTGATTTGCATTTTTCAGATGAATAGTGATGCTGAACACTTTTTCATATCCCTGTTGGCCATTTGTATTGTCTTATTTTTAGAAATGTCTATTTAGATCCTCTGTCTACTTTTTAATGGGATTATTTGTTTTTATTTGCTGTTGAGTTGTTTGAGTTCCTTGTATATTCTGGATATTAGTCCTTTGGATGAATATTTTGCAGATAATTTTCTCGTATTCAACAGGTTCTCTCTTAATTCTATTGATTATTTCCTTTGCTGTTGAGAAGCTTTTTTACTTTAATATGGTCCCATTTGTCTACTTTTGTTTTTGTTGCCTGTGCTTTTGGGGCCTTAGCTGTAAAATCTTTGGCTAGACCAATGTCCTGTAGTGTTTTCCCTGTGTTTTCTTGTAGTAGTTTTATAGTTTCAGGTCTTATGTTTAAGTCTTTAATCCATCTTGAGTTAGTTTTTGTATTTGGTGAGAGATAGGAGTCTAGTTTCATTCTTCTGCATATGGATCTCCAGTTTTCCCAGCACCAATTATTGAAGAGGGTGCCCCAGTGTATGTTCTTGGCACCTTTGTCAAAAATCAGTTGGCTGTAAATATGTGGGTTTATTTCTGGGTTCTCTATTCTGTTTCATTGGTCTATGTGCTTATTTTTATAGCAATACTGTACTGTTTTGGTTACTGTAGCCTTGTAATATATTTTAAAGGCAGGTAATATGATGCCTCCTGCTTTTTTATTTTTGTTCAGAATTACTGTGGCTATTTGGCCTCTTTTGTGGTTCCATATAAATGTTAGGATTTTTTTTCTGTTTCTGTGAAAAATGACATCAGGATTTTGATAGAAATTGCCTAGAATCTGGAGATTGTTTTGGGCAGTATGGTCATTTAAACAATATTAATTCTTTCAGTCCATGAGCATGGGATGTCTTTCCATTTGTTTGTGTCCTCTTAAATTTCTTTCATCAGTGTTTGTAGTTTTCCTTGTCCAGGTCTTTCACCTCCTTGGCTAAATTTATTCCTAGGTATTTATTTATTTTTGGTAGCTATTGTAAAGTGAGATTGTTTTCTTGATTGCTTTTTCAACTAGTTTGTTATTGGTATACAGAAATACTACTGACTTTGTATGTTGATTTTGTATCCTGCAACTTTACTGAACTTGTTGATCAGATCTAAGAGTTTTGTGGTGGAGTCTTTAGGTTTTTCTAAATACAAGATCATGTCATCTGCAAAGAGGGATAATTTGACTTCTTTTCCAATTTGGATGCCTTTTATTTCCTTCTCTTGCCTGATTGCTCTGGCTTGGACTTATGGTACTATGTCAAATGGGAGTGGTGAAAGTGGACATCCTTGCCTGGTTCCAGTTCTTAGAGGAAGGATCTCAGTTTTTCCCCATTCATTATGACGTTAGCTGTGAGTTTGTCATATATGGTTCTTTATTATGTTGAGGTATGTTCCTTCTATGCCTAGTTTGTTGAGCGTTTTCATTACAAAAGGATATTGAGTTTTATCAGTTTCCTTTTCTGTGTCAATTGAGATGATCATGATTTCTGTCCTTCATTTTGTTGATGCGTTGTATTGTGTTTATTGATTTGCATATGTTGAATCATCTTTGCATTTCTGGTATAAATCCCACTTGATTGTGGTGTATTATCTTTTCCGTGTGCTTTTGTATTTGGTTTGCTAATGTTTTGTTGGAGATTTTGCGTCTGTGTTCATCAGGAATGTTGGCCTGTAGTTTTCTTTTTTGGTTGTGACCTTCTCTGGTTTTGATATCAGGATAATGCTGGCTTCATAGAATGAGTTAGGAAGAATTCTTTCCTCTTCTATTTTTTGTAATAGTTTGATTGCAGTTGGTATTAGTTCTTCTTTATAAGTTTGGTAGAATTCAGCCATGAAGCTTTCTGGTCCTGGGCTTTTCTTTTGTGGGAGATTTTTTTTTTTTATTGATTCAATCTCGTTACTTGTTATTGGTCTGTTTAGGTTTTCTGTTTCTTCCTGATTCAATCTTGGTAGGTTGTATGTGTCCAGGAATTTATCCATTTCTTCTAGGTTTTTTAGTTGTTAGTGTGTAGTTGTTCATAATAGTCTCTGATCTTTTGTATTTCTGTGGTATCAGTTGTAATTCTTTTTTTGTTTGTTTGTTCCTAATTTTGTTTATGTGGGTCTTCTCTCCTTTTTCTTGGTTAGTCTAGCTGTGGCTTATCAGTTTTGCTTATATTTTAAAAAAACCAACTTTTTTTTGGTAGATCTTTTGTATTTTGTAGTGTCTATTTTGTTTGGTTCTGCTCTGATTTTTATTATTTCTTTTCTTCTACTAATTTTTTAAAATTATAGTTTGGTTTGTTTGGGTTTGATTTGTTCTTGTTTTTCTTGAGGTGCATTAGTAGGCTGTTTATTTGAAATCTTTCTACTTTTTTGATGTAGGCATTTATTGCTATAAATTTTTCTTTTAGCACTGTTTTTGTTGTATCCCATAGGTTTTGGTATGTTGTGTTTTCGTTTTCATTTGTTTCAAGAATTTTTTTGATTTCCTTCTAAATTTCTGCATTGACCCAGTGGTTGTTCAGAAGTGTGTTGTTTAATTTTTATGTATTTGTGTAATTTCCAAAGTTCCTCTTACTGATTTCTAGTTTTATTCCATTGTGGTCTGAGAAGATACTTGATATTGTTTCAGTTTTAAAAAATTTGTTAAGACTTTTTTTGTGTTCTAATATGTGGTATATCCTGGAGAATGTTCCATATGCTGATGAGAAGAATTTGTATTCTGCATCTGTTGGATGAAATGTTTTCTAAGTCTCTTAGGTCCATTTGGTTAAAAGTGCAGTTTAAATTCAGTGTTTCCTTGTTGATTTTCTGTCTAAATGATCTGTCTATTGCTGAGTAGGGTGTTGAAGTCCCCCAACTATTATTGTATTGGAGTCTTATCTTTCCCTTTAGATTTAATAATATTTCCTTTATATATCTGGGTGCACCAGTGTTGGGTGCATATCTGTTTAGAATTGTTGAGTTGATCCCTTTATCATTATATAATGACCTTCTTTGTCTCTTTTTACTGTTTTTGAGTTAACATTTATTTTATCTGATATAAGTTTAGTTATTTCTGCTCATTTGTGGTTTCTGTTTACATCAAGTATTTTTTCCATCCCTTTACTTTCAGTCTATATGTGTCTTTACAGGTGAAGTAAGTAGGCGGCATATAGTTGTCATGTTTTCTTATCCATTTAGCCAGTCTGTATATTCTAAGTGGAAAATGTAATCTGTTTATATTGAAGGTTATTATATATATGTAAGGACTTGCCTCTATCATTTTGTTAATTATTTTCTGGTTGTTTGTGTATCCTTTGTTCCTTCCTTTCTCTCAATGTTTATCTTTTTGGTTTGGTGGTTTTCTGTAGTGGTAACCTTTGAGTCCTTTTTTTTTTTTTTTTGGTTTGTTTTTTGGAGACAGAGTCTTGCTCTGTCGCCTGGGCTAGAGTACACTGGCATCATCATAGCTCACTGCATCTGAAACTGCTGGGCTCAAGTGATCTTCCTGCCTCATGCTCCTGAGTAGCTGGGACTACAGGCATGTGTCACCATGCCTGGCTAATTTTTCTATTTTTTATAGAGACAGGGTCTCATTCTTCCTCAGGCTGGTCTTGAACCCCTGGCCTCAAGCACTCCTCCTGCCTCTGCGTCCCAGAGTGTTAGGATTACAGGTGTGAGCCATTGCGCCCTGCCTCGAGTCCTTTTTCTTACTCATTTGTGTGTTTTCTTTCTCAGTTAGTTTTATACTTTCATGTGTTTTCATGATGGTAGATATTATCCTTTCATTTCCAGGTGTAAGACTCCCTTAATCATGTCTTGTAGGGGTGGTTTAATGGTGATGAATTCCCTTAGTTTTCATTTGTCTGGGAAGTTTTTTCTTCTTTATTTTTGATGGATAAATTTGCTGGGTATTGTATTCTTGGCTGCCTGTTTTTTCTTTTTTTTTTTCCTCAGCACTTTGAATATATCATCCTATTTTTTCCTGGCCCATAGCATTTCTGCTGAGAAATCCCCTGTTAGTCTGATGGGTGTTCCCCTATATGCAGTTAGACACTTGTTTCTTGCTGTGTTTAGAAATATGTCTTTGCCTTTGACTTTTGACAGTTTGACTATAATGTGCCAGGGAGAAGACCTTTTTGGGTTGTATCTTTTGGAGGATCACTGAGCTTCCCATATCTGGATGTCTAAACCTTTTGCTAGACTTGGGAAATTTTCAGCTATTATTTAGATATGTTTTCTATGTTCTTACACTTTTCTTCATCTTCTAGGACACCCAAAATGATGATATGTGGTTGCTTTATGGTGTCCCTGTCACCTGGACTTTCTTTTTTAGTTGTTATTCCCTTTTTTTTTTTTGGTGTGACTGGGTTATTTCAAAAGATCTGTGTTTAAATACTAAAATTCTTTCTTCTGCTTGATCTAATCTATTGTTGAGCTATTGATTGTAGTTTTTGTTTGATTCATTGAATTCCTTAGTTCTAGGATTTCTGTTTGGTTCTTTTTTATGATACCTCTTTGGTGAACTTCACATTCATATACTGAATTGTTTTTCTGATTTCTTTTTATTATTTATCTTATATCTCCTTGAATTTGTTTTATGTTATTATTTAGAGTTCTTTTCATTCATTTCAGAAATTTCTTTTTCAGTGGAATCTGTTGTTAGAGAATAATTCTGTTCCTTTGGAGGTGTCATATTTCCTTGTGTTTTTATGTTTCTTGTGTCCTTTCATTGATACCTGTGTATCAGGTGCAATAGTCACTTCTAAATTTTTGGATTGACTTTCATATGGGAAAACTTTTTTCTGCCGCTGTAACTATGGTGTTGGTTGGGAAGGGTATTTTCATTTTGATTCTGTATGTGTGTAGTAGTGTAGTCTCTGTATGATTTCTTCACCTGTAAACACAATGAGTGGTATTTGTGATTTCCTCAGTGGTTGCGGCTGTGGTTGTTAGTGGAAGCTCTGGTCAGGTTTTGCTGGGGACAGGACACTGGTCAACATATTCTTGGGCCCTCATGGTGAAAGTGACGGGCTGATCATGCCTATTCTTGAGCCTCTGGGTGGCATACGTGGGTACCAGTGTTAATGGGTCCAGGTAGGCTGATTCTTGGGCCTCTAGGCAGCTTGCTCAGGTGCCAGTAGTGGCAGTGTTAGGCTGAATGGATGGACAAGTCCTCAGGCCCCTGAGCAATGTGCATGGTGTGGGCAATGGTAGTAGCCATGGTAGGACAATCTTCAGGCTTCCAGAAGGCTCTCACTGGTGTTAGCGGTTATTGTGATGGCCTAGGCTGGTCAGACCCCAGGCCCCCAGGGTCATGTGCTAGTGTGTTCCAGCTGTGGTCATGGTGGCAGGCTGGGTGGGCCCATCCTTAGGCCCCCAAGAGGAGTGTACAGATGCCAGTGGTAGTGGTCAGGGGGGAAGATCCCTAGGCCTTTAGATGGCATGCTTGGACACTGGTAGCAGGTTTTCTGGGCTTATTCTTAGGCCACTTGGTGATGTGCATGTGTGCCCAGGGTGACTGATGGGGCAGGTAATCCTCAGGCCCTCAGGTGGTGTGTTAGGGCACTGGGGGAGTGGTACCAGCTGGGGCATGTCTCTTCTCAGGTGCTCCCTGATGGTATGTGTAGGCATAGGCTGTGGTAAGCAAGGTAGGGTAACTCTCCAAGGTGTTCTAGGGTGGCAGCAGGTGTTCTGGGGCCATTACTAGGTCCCCTCGCGGTTTGTATGTGCTCCTGAGGCGACTGATGGGGTGAGATTTTTCCTGGGCCTCTGGGTGATGTGTTTGGGCACTTAGTGCGGGTGGTGCCAGGCCAGGTAGGCCTGTCCTGTGGCCCCCTGATGGTACGCATTGCCACAGACTGTGGTGAGCAGGATGAGACTATTCCTAGGCCCTGGGTGGTGTGCTTGGGTGGCAGCAGCAGCAGAGTCAGGGGGCAAGGAAGGTCTTTCCTCAGGGCTCGTGCTTGTGTGCTGTGGCCCTGCTGCTGGGGTGTTCAGGATTGGCATATGTGGTAGCCACCCCAGGCAGGTGGGTTCAGGCTCTGGGGAGTGTGTGCTTTGGCTCCCTTTGTCCTGTGGGCAGCCTCCCTGTGTGGTGCACCGCCCTTTCCCCAGCATGGAGGACACTGTGTGGGCTAGAGTGCTGGATACCCTTCTACTCTGCTGTATTAACCTGGCATCTTGCCACTGTAGCCCTTTCAGTGGACATGGGAAAATGTCTGGGGAGCTGCAGGGATGTGGAGATGCAGGGGCTGTTGGTCCCTGGGGCAGGATGCAGTCTGGTAGAGACTGGGCCCTCGTAATGGTGCCATGGTGCAGCTCTCTGTGACTTGGGGGGTGCATAGGACCCAGCATGAGCTCCCTTGAAGCTATGTCATCATGTGGACTCCAGGGAGCTCCCTGTGCCACTCTCAGGGGTTGTGGGTGTTGAGGGGCTCTCCAGTGGCTGGGATTATGAGGTAAGAATATGGACCAAGGTGAGAATATGGACTGCTGGGGAATCTCTAACTTAACCCTTTCCTGCACTGAGGAGCCTCTCCAGGCTCTCATCCAATCTCTGCTGGGCTATCTACATTACCTTTCTCTCCTTTGATGCCTTTATCTACTGAATTCCTGTGTTCTCTCTTAGATGTTCTATTCGAAATGTAATTATCTACTTGCTATTTTGGTTCTTGTTTGTGGAGGAGTCAAATGTCCTCTGCCCTCTAGTCAGCCATCTTGAATGACTCTCAAGATGTTTTTATCTCTACCCTCCCTTTTTGTGTAATGTTATCATTGCATTACATAAACACAAAGTGGCCATTCATATGGTTGGCTCCCTCATATCATTTAGACCTTTGTAAAAACTCTTAGGTCTTCTTGGACATCTAATCTAATGTAGCTTCTCAGTCATTATCTATCAAGAGCTCTCTGTTATCGTCCTCATGGCAATTGTCACTGACATTTTCTTGTGCCATCCTGTTTTCTATGAAATTATCATTGAATATCAATTATCCCTTTACCTATAGATACAGTATAAGCTCCATGAGAGCAATCCCCATTGTTTAAGGATTTTATTGCCAGTTCCATTATGTAGGTGTGATTGATCAAGTCTTTGGACATTGGTGATTAACTTAATCTCTAGGCCTTCTCCCCTCCCCACAGGTCAGGGGTGGGGCTGAAATTTCCAAACTTCTAATCACATGGTTGGTTCCTCTGGCAAGCAGCCCTCATCCTGAAGGTATGTAGGGAAACATCAAGAGTCACCCCATCAGCATAAACTCTGGTATGGTTGAAAGAGGCTTAAAATATTTTACTTACTTACTTACTTACTTACTTACTTATTTATTTATTTATTTTTAGGGGCTTATAATGAATGACAAAATATGATTCCTCTCATCCCTATTGCTCAGAAAATTCCAGGGGTTTTAGGAGCTATTTTGACAGGAAGCTGGGAAGAAGACCAAATTTTTCTTTCTTAATATTTTATAATATCATACTTACTGTCTTATAGGATTGTTATAAGGATAAATGAGATAATGCATGCAAAACTCTTAGTGCAATGCCTGGTACAGGTAGCAGTGGCTCTACTGCTGCAACTGTAAAGAATGTTTCCTTTCCCATCCATCCCTCTCCTCCTCGGCCTTCTCTCCTCTCCCCTTTTTCTTTTATCTGATAGCCTTTGCTTGTATTTCCATTTTCCTAATCTTTCTCTTGACATTTTTATTTTTGAGTTCTCAGTATTAGGTCAGCATTCTAGGACTGGGTAGGTTAGGAGTGACCTGGCTGGAAGCAGTAGGACTGGCATTGGTGTAAATGCTTCATGCAGAAGACTTATGGCAAGCCATGCTCCCTCATTTCCTGTCCTTTATGTAATGCTGTTGGTTTTCATTTACATCAAGAATTGACGATATCTCAGGACAGAGTGTCCGAATTTACTTTTTCAGGAAAGATAGCTGTGATAGTGCCATTTCAGTGTTAGAAGACATGGGAAATAGTGATTTCTTAAGGTCAGCCTGATTCTTGGGGTATGTTCTGTGCTTTAGGAATGACATTGATAATTTTAAAGAAAAGAGAAATTTAATCATCATCTGTAAAGTATGTAATATGAGTGACAAAGCATATTGTGGGGCAAGAAGAAGTTCTTGATTATTTACCCCTTAGCATTTTCCTAGATGTTTAATGGTCATTAGAAAGGAGTACCTGTTACCAGTACTGTTTTGTAAGAGTTTATCTAACATGGTATTTTCACATGGTTTTAAAAATATTTCTTTCTAGTTAACAGAAGACGAAATTGCAACCGTTCTTAAATCTACATTGAAAGGACTGGAATATTTGCACTTTATGAGAAAAATACACAGAGATATAAAAGCTGGAAATATTCTCCTCAATACAGAAGGACATGCAAAATTGGCAGATTTTGGAGTAGCTGGTCAGTTAACTGTAAGTTAACTTCATTTATTTTATTTTTTTGATATTTGCTTCTCTAATAAAATTTATGCCCCACTACTGCTTCCATGCCTTTCAGTTAAAAAAATTTTTTAAAAAAATTTTAATAGATTTAAGCCATACAAGTTGAATTTTTTTACATGTATATATTGTATAGTGGTGGAGTCTGGGCTTTTGGTGTACCCATCACCCGAGTAGTGTACATTGTACCCCACAGGTAATTTTTCATCCCCCACCCAAGTTAACTTTAATAATTTTGGGAACACTTTTGACTTATTTGTTCTGGTTTGATTGTGACTAACCTTTGATAACTTATTTTGGGGATATGGAAAGAAATGTATAACTTCATTATTTTTGTGGAGAAGGAGCTATAATTGAACCATATTTGGGTATTATTTAATTTACAATTTAAGGGACATTGAATATGAAAATAGATCTTATCATCAAAATGCTTAGGTGTTCTAATAGGGAAGCTACATTGGTTTATTTCTTAGCTTTTATTGTTATAGTACTATTGTTAGTGACTGTCTTTAATGATAGTAGTAGAGATAAGTTACTTGTGGACTCTTGGTTATTTCAGAATTCAAAATTTCCAAATATTTCATGTTATAACTCATTGAGATCCTAGCAAAATTGTCAGTTTCAGATATCATCTGTGGTATTTGAGGGTTTAATGTATTTTTTTAAAGAATATGTTTGGCATACAGATTTCCATTGTGTTTTCATAGTAGTATTTGTATCTGTGTAATGTTATTGCAGGATACAATGGCAAAACGCAATACTGTGATAGGAACTCCATTTTGGATGGCTCCTGAGGTAATTCAAGAAATAGGCTATAACTGTGTGGCTGACATTTGGTCCCTTGGTATTACTTCTATAGAAATGGCTGAAGGAAAACCTCCTTACGCTGATATACATCCAATGAGGGTAAGAAAATTATGGTTTGCTAAAAATGTTGACCTTATGAGTGTTGTAGTTTTGTAATGTTAGTATAAGTAAATATGAGGTATTAATAAATTAAGTTCATTTGAATTTAGATTCTGTGCAAAAAACAGTAATATTATATGTCAAAAATTAATGACTGTTAACTTCTCTTTCCCTTACATTCTTAATTGTGAGAAAAGAACTGAAGGCTGTATTTATCTCTACAATCAATGTTTTCCTCCCTTGAAAAATATACCCTGTAACATTTTCCCTTGCTTTTGAATAGAAGAAAGGGTTGGTAAATCCTCTTTGTTCTTCAGTCCATTGTTTTATCAATGTGATAGTGGAAGACTTTGAAGAAATCAATTCTCATTCTTCTGCCCACTCTGCAATTTATACCTTTCTGTGTTTTTGTTTCTCCCCTTGATCTTCTTTTCTTTTTTCTTTTCTTTTCTTTTTTTTAGAGACTGGGCATGAGGGCAATGGCGTAATCGCAGCTCACTGCAACCTCAAACTCCTGGGCTCAAGTGATCCTCCTACCTCAGCCTCCCGAGTAGCTGGGACTACAGCCACGCGCCACCATGCCCAGCTAATTTTTAATTTTTGTAGAGATGGGTTCTTGCTATGTTGCTTAGGCTACTCTTGAACTCCTGGCTTGAAGCGATCCTACCACCTAGGCCTCCCAAAGCGCTGGGATCATAGGCATGAGCCACCGTGCCCAGCCCAGAAATCCTGATTTCTAATATTGCTATGTATCCGTAAGGGAATTAGGCTTATTTTTTTAGGTAATGCTTCTTGAGAAAATGGAATTCCTTTTTTGAACACCATTATACACTTGTGATCTCCTTTTCTGGGGTAATTTTTGAGTTTGAAGTGTATACTTTGTGTATTTAAGTCTAATTGCCCATGCTTCAGGATTTGTGATGATAAGGATTTTAGTTTGATTACTATGAATCCCTATTCATCATAGATAAGTACATTTATCTTTGTATACTTATTGCCCTCTAGTGGCCACAGTTACTATTACTATCAATGAGGATATAGGAATGAAGGGGGAAGAGTGTGTGTGTGTTTGTAGAAAGGAGAAGATAATATCAGCGTGACTGGAGGAATGTGTGATATAAATAGATGGGAAGAAAAATAATGCAATGTTTTATAATATCTGAAGAGCAATAAATTAGAATCATATTTGCTATTACAGTGCTATTGTGCGTTAAATTTCAATAATATAGGTTGTAGTGTACTATACTGAAAATATTTAAAAATCTGTCTGCCATATTGAAACACCTTAAGGAGAAAATTCTTTGAGTAATACAATTGTATACAATTTATATCATCTCCCTGTATATATAAATCTCTTTTGCTGAAGCGAAAAATATAAATAACATCAATTATTTGAAAATAACATGAAAAATAACAAGGTCAGCTTAAATACAGGAACACAAATTCTCATTTCTTCTCTGATCATTAGGTTATCTGTGGTAATTTTAGTGAGGGTGTTTGTAGGGTAATCCCCAAACTTGATGTATTTGAGTTTGAATTAGTGAGGTTTACTAAATTATCCAAGGCAACTTAGCTAAGTTCTAGAGCTGAGATTTAACCTACGAATTACATTATTAACATTCTGCTTCCTCCCTGTGTTAATCTTATTTTCCCAACCAAGTAGTCCAACATATTAAATTTGACCCTGTGCTAATAATCTCTCTAGCAGATAGCAAGGAATTGTAATATATGACCCCTTGCCTTCAAGGATCTTAAAATGTTACTTGGGAATTTGAATTAATATATGATGAAATAGTAAAAATATACCAGAAGATAGTATTTCTCTTAAAAAAATATATACATGTATATATCGCAGTCTTCCTAAGATGCCTTTTTCACTTCTAAATCCTGCCAGTTTTTCAAGTCCCAACTCAGATTTTATTTCTGTATAGAGCTTTCCTTGACAGCCACCACCCAAGTAGATTTCTCTTTTTCCTCATAATTGGTGTGTAGGTAGTTTTTGACTCTAGAGTTCTTTGGACAGTTTACCAAGTGTTGCTTTGTGCATTTCCAAATACAATATAGTTTTAAGCTCCTATTTAAATGATATCATTGTTTAACTTCTTGTATTCGTGAACTCTTACAACTGTTGGGAAGCTATGAAGATCATGTAGCAAATACAAATTTTCCAAAATTTGAATCTTCACTTGAAAGCTCAAACTTTATTATTGGTAACAAATACTGTCTGTTGTTTTCCTTGAAATGGCAGATTCACTTTGTTCATATTTAAGAAAATGTCTGTCAAATACCCAAGTCTGTATATCCCTAGTTTTTCTGTCAATTATTCTTCAAATAAAAGTGGTGTTTCTGAAAGAAGGAATTGCAGCTTGTTTAGCTTGTAGCTCAGTTACACAAGTGTTTTTTCTTGAAATAATCATTGTTCTTTGATATATGGAGAAATATTTTATGTAAAATTTCCCACTTTGTCACATAGAATATTAAAAAATATGCATTCAAGGGTGGAAATTTAATATAATTAACAATCTTTACTGTTTCTTCAAGGTTTACAGAAGTTTGGTGGGGGTATAGAGTTGGGGGATAAAAGAAAAAGCTGTCCCAGAGAGGAAAAAAATGGTTGTTGAGAGCCCAGGCTAAAATTGGTGAGAAGTCATAGTGTTATTAATTCTAGTTTGTGGGCCTTTCTCTAGCAGTGCTCAGCTGTGGAGTAGAGTACATCATGGCCTTGATATCCAGGGTTTGGGTTTTAATGAATGAGTGTCTTGGAAGGATGGAGCTACAGGGATTTAAAGATGCTGTGAGAGAGTAGTTCAGGTGGTTATCAATGGGGTACAGTTTGGAGAGGGAAGAGTAAGTATAAGGAAATGGAAGGATCAAGGAATAGGCAGTGTTCTCCACTCTTGCATAGCAGTTACCTGGGGAGCTTTGAAAAAATTCTGATGCCTGTGCCCTACCCTAAACCGATTAAATCAGAGTCTCAATCTTTTCAGTGAGGTTAGAGAGCAGATAGTTAAGGTATGAGAAAGCTGGTAGGATATGAAACTGTGATTAGTGAGTGAAATATTGAAGTTTTCTTTTTAATTAAAAAAACTTTTGTTTACTATAAGAACTGTGTGAAGTTAATATCTTAAGCTCCATTTTAATGGGTAGACTGGATGAAATGGACATTTGAAGAATTATGTTATTTGTTAAGATGACACAACTTGTCAGTGGAAGAACTGAGATATGAACTCAAGCTGGTCTGCATTTTTGCCTAGATACCAAAGAAATATCTTCTGCATTTATAGCCCAACTCTGTGCAACTCTTCTTAGGAAGAGTGGCTAGCAAAAATAAGAAATCTATAAACTATATAATCTCATCATTATAATTATTTATAATACAAATACTCTACCTTTTCCAAATTGGCAGGAAATATGGACAGATTTTAATTTTTTATGTTTTGTTTCCTATCCATTTTTTTTGGTAGCAATATAGACTAATGAGATAACCAGGAATCTACAAAGTTGTCACAGTGGGATGAGTATGTGATTGACATAAAGACCACCTCAGAAGATAGAAGCAAAGAATGCTAGTTCTTTAATATAAGTAAAGAATTTTATATAATTTACTGCATGTAAATGGCTATCTAGAACAAAGTTAGAGACAAGGTTAGGATGTGGCGGGCAAGCTTCCCTAGCCTCCATATCCAGAGGGGTGCCTAGCCACTGTTGCTATCACCTGATTGGAATGAGGATTCTATCCAGTCTTTCTGAAATTCCCTTTGTCTATTCTCACAGGGTTCAGGCCCTTTGCACTATGCCTGCCTACTAGATGCACATAACAGCAACACCCCAGAACAGCAGTGTTGTCTTCTAGACTGAATGAATTGTGATTTAGTTTCATAGTCATTTTCTCAGACACATGTCTTTTACCATGCCCAGGCTCCAGCCCTGCTGGAAACCTATTCTTGCTTAGGCTGGCAAAAATTAGGGGCAAAAAGAGATGCATCGAACTTGGATAATTTAGAATGGAGTTACTTCTTCTTTAATAGCCACAAATTAATATTGTGTTTGTCACTGATTAAGTTTTTTGTAGGACATATATTTGGAGTGTCACAGACTTAGGGATATGAAGAACTTAAAGATGGCATTAAATTAGAAAATGAAAATGATTGAATTAAATTGGAAATTTGCAGTTAATTGAGAATGAGTCCTTTGACTCATGTAAAACATACAAAGCTTTTTAAACAGGAGAGGGATGAAAACCTGCTTATAACTTACATCTAGCAGATTAAGTTTTATTAGATTAAAATTTAGGAATAATGGTGAATAGAAGTAAATCTGCTCAGAATGTTAAATGAAATCGATTTTATCAAAACCCAGTTTATTTTAAAAAGTTAAATATGAAATCACCAAATTAATTTTGGTCAGTTAAGTAAATAAAATAGTTAAAAAATTTAATTTTGAATTCACATACTTCTGTGGAAATTGGTATTCTGTCTTTTTCAGCCCTTTAGGAAGTACAATTTTTTAAAAATCAGGAAATGAGTGAATAGTATCATTTTCCTGAATATCTATCACTGTATCCTTCCACCAAACACATGTACTTTATTCCTTAGACATCACTAAGACCAGCTTTTTAGCACAGTTTTGATTTTGTTTTGCTTTGTAAGCTTTTGTGTTTGGTTACGCCACGGCTCAGCATAGTGAAAAGGGTAAAGAAAGAACTCTTTGAGTCAGACTGAAGACAGCAGGAAAAGTACCTGATGATTTCTTGAATCAAGTGAAGGAGAGAAAATAAAAATCAAACTAAGAATTTTACTTCTACACAATACAATACTGAATATATTACCCTTTTAAAATAAGCTATGTAGTACACAAATATGTAGTGTGTCTTAGGAAGATTTATGTAAAATGTGAATTAAGGGGACAATTGGAGACCCTTAGATGGTAATTTTCTGGAAATTCAACTTATGTAAAGCATGACAATCTCTGTTTAAGAGTAAATTAGGAATTATTTTAGACTTATAAAAAGATCTCTCTTTCTCTGTGTCTTCACACTACCTACTTACAAAGAAAGGAACCCTGTAGATATTTTCAAATGTGGAAGAGTTATTTTTGATGAATGATGTTTTTGAAAATAATGTTATCCATCTATCCTGAAGTACCTTTTGCTTAACCTTGCTGTATTTTCCAATAGCTCCCCCCGCGGGTCCCCCCCCCAGTTTTTGGAGAAACATAGCATTTTGATAGGTGAAATAAATAAATGCTTCAGTACATGCAGGGTAAAAGCAGACATGGGATGGGGGATCACTATTTATAGTGCATATTAAAAAATAAAATACTCACAGTAGCTTTTCCCCATTGCAGATCACATGGCAATACTTTTTCACATCCAAATATACTTCTAAACCAACATGGTTTCTTTAAAAAAAAAAAGACATAGAAAAGTAGTTATATCCACATCTAAGGAGTGAAAACAGTTAACCATTTTTTAATAATTAAAAAAACCCCACAGCAACAAAAAAGAGAAAGAATCCATGACTTCCTTCCTACTCAGTTACTGAAAAAATTTGGTTGAGGACTTCTGGAAGATTGGGCCTGGATAGTGAGGTAGGCGTTGAGTAATACCACATGCAGCACACTAACACACCTTTCATCTCCCAGTCCCTGCTGTGTAGGGCTTGGTAGACACCTTGGCCATCATGCTTTGTGTGCATGGCACTACCTCTTGGAAGATTCCTTGCAAGCATTTAACATGGGGAGTGAGGAGGTGGCAGTGGCATAGAGAACAACTATCTTCATTTAGTCTGGGAGGCCAGAAGTCTGAAATGAAGGTGTTGACAGGGCTGCACGTCCTTCAGAGGCTCTAAAGGAGAATCTACTCTTGGTCTTTTCCAGCTTTTGGTGGCTGCCAGCAGTCTTTGGTTTTCCTTGGATTGTAGTTTTATCACGCTGATCTCTGCCTCATCTTCACATTGCTTCTCCCTTGAGTGTCTATGTCTTCTTTTTTGTCTATCTCATATTTCATTCTGCTTTTCTCTTGTTACTGGATTTAGGGCCCACTCAGGTGATCCAGGATGGTTTCTTCCTTTCAAAATCCTTAACTTAATTACATCTGCGAAGATCATTTTTTTCCAAATAATGCTTTGGATATTATTTTTTTAAGATAATTTTTAATGAATCCTTTAATAATGAGAATAATACTCATGAAACTTATCTGCCCTGTAAATGTGTATATTCTTATGATGGGATATTCCCATGATATAAATTATACTAAATTTAATCATTAATATTAAAATATTTTTGATTTAGTATTAATCTTAAAATGGAAGAAATGTATATGCTAATGTGGAGGTAGGGAATTCAGTTTTGGGACCGAATTCCCTATATTGGTTGCTTTGGGTCAGATATATTAAATGTCATCTAGATTGTCTTCCAGTATTATTATATTCCCTTTCCCCTTTCCTTTATTTTCTTCTGCAAATATTTAGTGCACACTTACCATGCACCAGTTGGGCTTTGAGGAAATAAATGGTAAGCAGAGCAGACATGTTCCGTGTTCTTTTGGAACTTCTAATCTAGTGATAACTAGCGTTCTATTGTTAGAATTATTTAGCTTTCTGTTTTATTGGGGAGAAAGGGGGAGATATAAAGTTGTTCAGAATGTAAGACCATACACTGTAACCACTTTTATTCAGTTATATGTATGTATGTATATACAAATTAGATAGGATCATATGGCTATAGAAAAGAATTTTATTATTTTATCATTGCACACATCACTTGCTTTTCTCTTTTGAACTTACCCACATTTTCCTTTTTTTCCCTGTTTTCTTCCCACTGCCACCTTTACTTTGTCCCTGACAGGGAGTATAGGCGCATTGTCACACCTTGCTCCCGTCCCCACCTTCGACTTTCTTTTCATGTGCTTTTCTTTTTTTTCCTATTGCCTTTCTTCTTCTTTTTCTCTTCCCTACACTTTTTTGCCTGATTATTTTAGTTGATACCTTGAGTCTATTAACCATACTTTCAGATCAGAGATAGCCAAGGATCCAGGGGAATGGGACAAATTGGATCATGAGAATTTCAATACTACTTCCAGGACATACGGTTTTTTACTTCATTTGAAAGAGTTCTTTTGCCTTGTGGTCCTGATACACATGGGGGTACAGGCATTCTAGCTCCTAATTTGGGGATTAAGGTTTATTACAGTGACAGTTTCAACATATTTCTGTCCAGTCAGAGTTATTATTCTTGAAGAGATGAACAAGCAAAGAAAACAGAATAAACAGGTTTCAACTTTTTTTGGTTGAGCCTGCTGGGGTCACCCCTGAGGCTTACAGGGGAAGAGGAATTCCCACTCTTAATCTGTATTCAGAACTTGCTTTGGTGTTTCCAAGTGCTCTGTAAACATGATTAGTTTGGTAACTATTGAGGAAGCAATCATCATTTTCCTTCTGACATACACATTATATGAATATGAATTGTAGTTTTGAAGACATATTTCCATAAAGTATTGCTTAGAGTAAGACTTACTGAAAAGGAATTATGCTATAGTCCATCTTTTTAAAGATTTTAATGTGGGATACTGACAAATACAGTATTTTTCTGTATTTGTGTGGGAGAGAGAGCTTAAAGGAGAATTTAAATTGATTTATTAATGATTGAAAGATAGCATTTACACTTCAGACTTTTTTGATTGTGATCTACAATGTGAAGTATATTTCATATTGTGACCCATTATGCATGTGTGTGCACACAGACACACACACAAGTGAATCAAAATATACATGAAACAGTATACTTATTTTTACTATTTATGATCCACTCTGATTTCTATTTTATCACAGTATTCTCTTCTCTTCTCCTATTCTGTTTCATCTTTCTCCTTTAAAAAGTGGGTGGTTCAAATCCATTGATTTGATATCAAATTGATTATATGAGCTAGTAATGGTTTGTAGCTTGAATTTGTAAAGCAATCATCACTGAACTTGTCTTTGGAAATCTGAATTCTTCCAATGCCGGAATGCTTCCACTGTTGCTATATGGTAGTGGTATGACCTGGTGTTTGAGACTTGTGAGTCCTGAATCAGTTTTGTTATCTGTGAGTTAGTTATAATAGATCCTCATCTGTCCACTTCACAGAGTTATTTGTGAGGATCAAAAGAGATACTGTGTATGAGCAATACGTGTAAAATATTAGATACCATACAAGTCCTAGGTAGCTTTATAAAGTTACTTTTGAAGTCTAATATTGAGACTATAAATTAGTTCAAGTTCTTACAGAGGGTGCCTGTTTAATAATATTTATCATTGTTACTTAAGAAACTTCTGGCTATGAGAAGGATCAAGTAGTTGTTTTCATCACTTGACTTTGTTGTAGGACATTCAGTAAGATGGGAGGTATCGGGACCTTACACAATACCCAAAGGAGTTACTGTTTCTTTGCCTGAACTTGCTTAGTGTCAGTTTATTGCCAGCCAGGGTAGGTTGCCGAAAACTTTTAAGCTCTTGCTTATGGCTGCTGAGATGACTTCTGCGGCCTCTACTGGAAACAATATGGAAATTCCATGAGGACAGAGATCCATTTTCTCTTTTCTAATGGTGATAAACATATTTTATACTTCTTCATTTTCATCTGTATTGTACACTAAGCCCACTGATGGAAAACATGATTCACAAGAGGATAGAATGAACTTTTTCTGGGGCAGAGAATTCAGAGTCAGTGGACCACATGAAATTACACTTAAATATTGGTATTTGGGCAGATGTTCATTTTTCTGGTAAGATAGTTCATAGTTTTTATCAAATGAAAATAATGACTCCTTGAAACAAGAGTTCCTTGACCCAAAATGATTGAGACTTAGACTCTTAATAGTAATACCAGTGACCCTCAAAAGGGTTTCTTGTTACATTGTATATTTAGGATATTGTTTTCTTTACTATTTATTTTATCACAGCATTTAAAATTCTGCATTTAATCTGCTCTTCCCTCTTCATCCCCTATTTTTTTTACTTCTGGAAAACTTAGTTTTAGGTAAGTCTGATTATTGGCGGGAGTTCCTCATTATACTGATTAAAAAATCTTTTCTTTCTTTGAATTCTTATGTCACCTTATCTATAACTTACTTTTTTTTTTTTTTTTTGAGACAGAGTCTTGCTCTGTTGCCCAGAGTAGAGTGCAGTGGCATCATCATAGCTCACTGCAACTTCAAACTCCTGGGCTCAAGCGATCCTCCGGCCTCAAGCCTCCGAAGTAGCTGGGACTATAGGTGTGCACCATGACACCTGGCTGATTTTTCTATTTTTAGTAGATCTAGTAGGGAAAATAAGACAACTACATCATAGTAACTATGATAATACACAGTAAGTTAAAAAGCACCATAATAAAGTTATAGATCCAGCCTAAGCAAGAGCAAGACCCCGTCTCTACTAAAAATTCATAATATTTTTGGAGGAAATGCTGTCTCCATCAAATTTGACTTTTGAAATTATGTCTAGAAAGATATATTTTTAAAAATTAAGATAGATAAGACATACCTGATTTATAAAATAAATATGCATTTTAGTTAAATTCCTGGAGAACAGAATTTTTCAGCTGTCCTAGAGGACTATATTAATTACAGATTAATTATTTGATTATGTTAACTTAGCTTTAAATGTAGCTTTTACGTGAATAGAACCATGTTCATTACATCTGGGATCATTTAAATAGCATAATTACATGTAGTTGTGCTATGTAATGAAAAGTAAGGAATAAATGATCAGAGGTGACTTTGTAAGCATTGCAGTAAGTAACTTATAAACTGAAGGTCACCATTTTAATTGGAAGGTTTGTGAATCTCTTAAATTCTGTAATCAAATGAGTGATATCAAAGGAAGAAGTAATTTAACATAACAATTGTGGCTTACACTGAACATATGTTCCTGTTAATAAGTTGCATCATGATCTTTAAGGACTTGTATGTAGTTAGTAACATTTTGGTTCATTTGATACCCACAGTTTTTCTTCATTTTTATTAGTGAGTTGTTACAGTGGTTAACAAGAAATACACAGATTTAAGTTGCAATAGTTTTCCCAGGGTTATATGATCTAACTTCACAAGCTTCTTGAACATATGTAGATGCTTTTCTATTTTGCTTTAGTTATGACATACAATTGATATAGGCAAGCATGAAAGCTTGGGCAGATTTTCATTGCTTTTTCTGGATCTTGCTCAGGTTCTGTGGTATTTATGTAAAGCACAATTTTGTTACTTGGGAATGCATATTGAAATTATCATGTGCACTATTTTGCTGTAGGCCCGTTGGCACTGCCACAAAGGTAATATACTGCCAGTAGGCCATTTCCTTGTCGACTGCATTTACAATTTAATAGAAATATTACATGACTTTTTAAACAAGTGTTTTGGCAGAGAGGAAATGGCAGATTCCATACAAACAAGCATAGCTTCCTTTCCTTAACCACATTCCAGCTACTCAAGAAATTGTTGTTGGTTTCAAGTTTGGGGCTTAGGGGTAGAATGGGAAGTCAGGTTGAAACAGGAATGACATTGATATTTACTATAAAGTAGTTATGTGTTTTTAACTGCTGAATTTTATTATTATATAGTTTGAGTGAGTGACAACCAGTATGTTTCTGAATCAGAGCTGAGATTATTTTTATGCAGTTCATCTGGCTGGGAATACCTGGTTTTGATTGGTTGAAAAGGTCAGGACCACCAGATAGGCTCTAAGATGGTAGCATTGCTTTTTATAAGTTTTTTATAAGTTTATAAGTTTTGGCTTTGCTTTGTAAATTGATCCTTCATGACACTTGCCTGAGCACTATTTCTTTTATATCAGCTATGATTATATGTTAAAGATGAATCACTTTGGGGGTTAGAGAGTATAGAAAGGAAATTTGGTAGACTTTGTTAACACTAACATAAAACATAATAGATTACTATCACATCTTTTGGTCAGTTGGTTTTTATTCTTTATTATGTATTTCAAAACTTGAAAGGTCACATTTACAATTTTTTCATTTGGAAGTTATTCCAGCCTATTCCTCTCTCATTTTATTTAGTTCTCTGGATCTTAAAGCATTTGTAGTTTTGCCCTCTTTAATTCTGAAGTATTTTGTACTTCAGCAAACTGTCTATAGAGAAAAATTTGTGCTTTACTTTTCAGTCTTTTTTGTGGCCACATTCTGCTTTCTAGTATAGATTCCACCTGTGTCTTCTGTAGGGAAAGAGACCATTTTATCGTTAGTCTTTTCCTCCTTTGTTTTCTTATTGCTTCTGACTTTTTAGCCAACTTACCTGGCAGCTGTACTAAGTTATGCTGCTGTGGTGTGGTAGAGGCTGGCATTGGGTGTGTTCTTATAGCCATCATAGCATTGGCTTTTGTTATTTTCCATGTTTCAGTTTGTTGCTAATGGACATATGGACATCATATGTTCCACAGAGTACTGTATGAAGCCAATTTGAACTGTTTCCATTTGCCTCAAGTCCAATCATGATATTTATTTTTCCATGGCACTTACCCAGATTATCCATACCTCCTGCTTAGCTGTGTCACTGCCACCATGGACTGTATTTCTTCTGATTGCCTCCATTTTTTCACAGTATCTAATTGTCTTTCCCCCCTTAGCTCTCTTTGCATAGCATTGACTGATGTTTATAAACCATCCCAAGATCTTTTAGATAACAGATACTCAGGTGCATAGTAGTATGATATTCAGCTAGTTTTTTGCTTATACATAAGGAAAGTTTTATACACAGTTTCATAGACTGGAATTGAATATTCTAGTGGAAAAGTTAGAACAGTAACAATATGATTTTAGACAGTATTACTTGCTTTTCAGTATCAACAATAATGGCAATATGATCTCAGAGTACCTTTGATATATCAAATCAAGTCATAATTTTATTCATACATTTTGAAGGTAAGATCATAGATGCTCCCTTTTAGGCTTGAGAAAATATGGCTACAGTGTTATTTACTATAGCTGTTGTTCAGCTTTCTAGTCCTATGTAATGTCATTTCTAGATATTGATTTTAAGAATATTAATGAGTGAGTTGCTGTCATTTTGTGATATTCACCGAGCCAACTATTACAGTGATTGGGAAGCTGTGGCTTTAAGCTTATGGATTCACTGGAATGCATTTATTCATTCAGCAGATAATTACTGAGCACCTACTATGTGCTAGGGACTGTTCTAGGTGCTAGGGATGCAGCAGTAAAAAAAAAAGATGAAAATTTCTCTTTATTGAGTTTATATTCTACGGAGGGAGAGAGATAATATAGGAAATAAATAAATAAAACATCTAGTATGTTAGATAGCAATAAGTACTACAGTAGAAAAAAATAAAGCAGGGAAATGAGATAGGAAATCTCAAGGGTGGGGTGGAGTGGTGGATATATTGTGTTGGATTGCCAGTGAAGTCCTCATTGAGAAGGTGATACTTGAATAAAAATCTGAAGGAAATGAGCATATCTGGGTGTAGAATATACTAGGTCGAGGCAACTAACTTCAAGTTCAGTGGTGTTGAAGTGGGAATGTGCCTGGTGACTCCTGGTCCAAATGATAGAGGCTTGAAGGCTACAATCAATGCTTAGGCTTTTATTCTGAATAAGATGAGAAGTCTCCGAGGATTTCTGAGTAGAGGAGAGACATGAGAAGAGCCAGAAGGGTGGTAAGGGTGGAACCACATAGTCCAGTTAGGAGGCTCTGCGTAAACCAAGCAACACGTGATGGTGACTTGGAGGAGGATGGTAGTAGCAGTGAAAATAGTGAGTAGCTGGACTCTGGTCTATTTTGAAAGTGGATTAATAGGATTTGTTGGTGCCACAGGTACATCAGAACACTGATGATGCCAAAAAGTCACTCTTGCACAGCTTTGGAAGATGGTCCTTTTTCACTCTGTCAAAATATAAATGGGAAGGCAGAAATTGAATGGAAAATAGACTTTACTCTTCCAGGAAACTACTATAAATGTAATGCATGCTTGTTGTGGAAAGGAAGAAAGGTGTAAAGGAAGAAAGCAAAGGATAAAGAAGAAAATAAAAATCACTTGTACTTCCCAGAGATTTATGGTTAACTTTTTGATACGCGGGCTTCCTGTTTGCTTTGCATATCTGCTATGCCCATGAGAACATACTGGTTTTTAACCAAAATTGGAATCATGAGATTATATTGTTTTATAATTTTCTTTTTTCATTTAGCACTGTATCTTGATCACTTTCCCATATCCTTAACTTTTTGAACTTTAAAATATTTTAAGAAATGCTTAAATGAAATAATTTTGTATACATTCTGTTTTTATGGCAAAGCTTTAAAATGAGTAGTTTCTTTCTTTAAGGCAAAAGAGAAAAACTTAGTTGAAGATGCCATTATTAGTCATTAATCCCAAAGTGTGTGAAAATGTTCCTGTTTTAATTTTTCATACTCATATATTATCCATTAATTACCATAAATTATACTTTTTAAGAATTTAAGTATTATGATGACAACTTTTTAATTAAGGTATGGCATATCAGTTCTCTATGGGTTTTGTTTTTCTCTTTCTTTTCTACAAATATTTCTACAGAGACTTTTAAAAACTCTATATTAGAGGAATTTTTTTTAGCCTTAAGAAACTGATATTTACATTGCAATTTATACATCCTATCTTTAACTTTGTATCAGTAAGCAGTTTTAACCAGCTGAATGATTGCATCAAGCCTAAATAACCATATCAGAAAACATGCAATTAATAATGAACAGATTGTTAGATACTTCCTTCTAGAAGTACAATCATTTTAAAAAGAAAACATTCTAAGTGTTTTTTTCATTTAAAATGTATTTTATTTGCCAAAAAATACAAATGTGGTTTTCTTAACCTTGAACACTGATATATGCATATGCAGTAGGGAACATTCCTCTAGTGCTAGCTGCTTAGTTATTTGGGTATGTGGAATTGTTCTCCAACTACCTGACTCCTTCTAGTACCTCTTGTGCTCATGGTATTCTGTATTTTAAGATGTTTTACAAAGTTTCAGAAAGAAAAGTTCTCAAAAGTTTCTAGGAGAGAGGGAAAAAAGGATGAAGGACAGAGTAAGCATGGAGATTTGGAGGAAGGAGGTGAAAGAGAGGCCAGAGAGTAAGAGAAGAATTATGAGAGTTTCAGCCAGAGGAGAAAAGAGTTTTAAGGAGGACGTGATTGATGACCTTTTACAAATGTTTGTCTTCTTTTTTGCCTTTAGTTTGGGTAGTATGAATAGGTTATCAGATTGGAGGTCATGGTTAACTTTCAGGAGTGTGATCAGTCAAGTGGTGGGGCAGAAGTCAATTCCTGAGGGCTCAGGGAATGAATGGCAGGTAGGGAGGTGGAGGCAGCATGAGTGGACTCTATTTGAAGTGTTTGGCAGCCAAGAAGGGAGAAGTTGGGGGGGAAATTCGAGGGTATCAGGGTCCAGGGAAGATTTTAATGTGATGAGGAGACTTAATCTGATTTTAGAATGATAGAAGGACCCAGAGGAGAAGATTAAAGATGTAAGGAGTGGGGCCAAGGGTGATGAATAATGAAACAAGGCCTTAGCCAGGTAGCAGGGAAGTGATTGAGAATGTAAGTGGTGTTAGCAGCCATGGGGAAAGTAGATTTAATGTCTATTTTGTTTAAAACATGCTATGCGCTGGATGTCAAGCGCTGTATTTTAAGAGCTCATCACTTACTGCTGCAGAAGTAGTAAAAAGCGTTTTATATGGTTGCCAGACTTAAGCAGTGCCAGTAGCTTGAAGGGCAGTAATACCTTTGCTAGGCAATGACTGGCTTAAGAGTGCTGGGTAGCTGTAGTGGCAGTTCAGTTACTATTCTGACCTGCTCTAAAAATAATTCAGACCAAAACTAATTACTGAAAGACAAGTTAAAATTGTGGTAAAATATACATAAAATTGACCATTTTAACCATTCTAAGTGTACAGTTCAGTGACATTATATACATTTACGTTGTTGTACAACCATCACTACCATCCATTTCCAGAACTTTTAAATACTTTTTTTTACTGTGGTAAAATACACATAACATAAAATTTAACATAAAATTAACCATTCTATGAATAACTATCTTTAAGTGGCATTAAGTACATTCATGTTATTCTGCAGCCATCACCACTGTTTACCTCTAGAGCTTTTTCGTCATCCCTAACTGAAAGTCTATGCATATTAAGCAGTTACTCCCTATTAATTTCTCCCTCTAGCCTCAGGTAATCACCATTCTGTAATACTTTCTATCTCTATAAATTTGACTATTCTAGGTACCTCATATAAGTGGAGTCATACAATATTTGTCCTTTTGTGTCTGGCTGCTTTCACGTAGCATAATGTCTTCAAGGTTCATTCATGTTGTCGCGTATATCAGGATTTCATTTTTTTAGTGGCTGAATAATATTCCATTGTATGTATATCCAACATTTTGTTTATCCATTCATCTGTTGATAGACACTGGGCTGTTTCTACCTTTTGGCTATTGTGAATAATGCTGCTATGAACATGGGCATGCAAATATCTGTTTGAGTCCCTGCTTTTAATTCTTTTGGGTATATACCCAGTAGTGGAATTGCTAGATCATATGGTAATTCTATGCTTACTTTTTTGAGGAACTACCATACTGTTTTCCACAGCCCAGCCAACCCTTTTTAAATTAGACCTACAGATAAGAGGGAATACAGAATGCATAATATTTTTATTCAAAGATTTATGGAACTCATGAAATACAAGAAAATCACATCTCTGTGTTTAGGGTAAATCACATTTACATCATTTCAGGAAGCTAGCTGACATTTTTGCTTAAAGATCTTCACAGAAAAAGATAACACAAATGTATTTTTTATTTAATAATTCTTATAGATGGAGAGTTCTTTCTCATGGTATATACAGTGCAATACCATTAACAATCTTGGCATGTGTGATACAGCATCTGTAGAATGCCTTATTTTGCATAAGCCTTGTTCATTTGAACTATTTTTGTTCATAAGGCACTGTATGTATTTTTTTTTTACTTTTTAAACATTTGACTGTTTTAAGAAGCTTGACCTAAACTCTGTGCTTTTGAACCAATAAAGGTTATATGTGTCATGCCCGAATTCTTTGACTGATGTTAACATACATTTGAAAGTTTATTCTAATAATTTAATTTCATATTAAAATTAATGACAGTTTTCATTTTTGTTGTTTATAAATGTATATTTGAAATATAGTTATCGTTCCTAACAGGAACCTTTTGTAGCACATTTAATAGAAATTTATAAGATAAACATTAGGCATGACCAAAAAACCAAAAAGATAGCCACCTCCTAATAGTATAACAAATATGTGAAGCAAAGAAATGGAAAATATGAGTTATTCTCTTGCTTTTGGAATATTTCATGGTTTTTCTTTTGGGATATTGGTAGAAAATGCCTCATAGTTTCTTGTAGTAGCCTTTTATTTGAGGAGAAGTGTTTTCAGACTTGATCTCTTGCCTGCTACAATTGTTTGGGAAATGGCTGTGATTTCTTCATTTGTTGACATGTTCTCTAAACTGTAGTATAAATGCTTCAAATTTGGTGTATGAATACTTTTTCAACTTATACTTTTTTTTGCTTCAAAAAAGGAAAATGAACTCATTGATTTCTGATAGCCACAAATCTAGCTTTATGATTTTATGTCCTTTTTTTATTTACTTTGTCCAGGCTGATCCAGTTCTTGATTCCCGTTTTTGTATTCCATTATGAAGAATTTTTCTGATTCATCACAAATTGAACCTTCCATTGAGTTTGTAAATATGTGTGAGTCTTTTAGTGGTATTTTACATATTACATTATTTAAACATCTGAGTATAACAATATTTACAATTGTGGGGTTAAACTTACAGAATAGTTCTTTGGTTGTCATTTTGTGTATTTTATTTTCATGATTCAGCTCCTTTTTTTCCCAGATAGTTTAACACATAAGCACTGTATGTCAAAATAACATAACTTGGATAACATGCAGCAGTAAATATACAAAATAAATTCTTAGTTGCCAGTTTTCATATGTATTTTCCATCTGAGTATCTTTTTTGGGGAAATGAGTTCATTGTAGATGAATTACACAATTTCATGCTGAATTGAAAAGAAATTGTTAAAATGAATACCTAAAAGTAAACATAAAACTCTAAACTTATGTATTTGAATTTGTGAAATGTAACATAGTATCCTATACCAGTTCCTGGGGCATGGATAATTATTATAGCTTACATTTATTGAACTCTTTTTATATCCCTGCCATTGTCCTATGTATTTTTTTGAAGGTGTCAATAAATAATTTATTACTTCTTTCTTTAAAACTTAAATTTATTAAGATGAAATTCACATAACACAAATTTAGCCTTTTAACATGAACAGTTCAGTGGTATTTAGTACATTCACAATAATATTGTGTAACAACCACCTTTACCTAGTTCCTAAACATTTCCATTACTCCAAAATAAAGCTCAGTACCCATTAAGCATTTTGTCCCCAGTCCTTTCTCCCTCCAGATCCTGGCAACCACCAGTCTGCATTCTGTCTCTATGGATTTACTATTCTGGATATCTCATATAAATGGAATCATGCGATATGTGACCATTTGTATCTGGCTTCTTTCACTTAACATAATGTTTTCAAGGTTCATTTACATTGTAACATATATCAGAACTTCATAACTTTTTATGGTTGTGTTCTAAGTATTTTGTGTGTACTAACTTATTTGGGTTTCACAGCAACCCTGTGATATAGGTGTTTTTACTATTATGTGTAGTTTACAAATAAAAGTAAGGCATAGAGAAATTAAACAACTGGTTATTGGAAGAACTGGGATTAGAGCCCAGACAGTAGACTCCAGATACTGGCCTCTTAACCTAGATGTAAGATAGTATTTTATTCATCCTTGTATAAAGTAGGTCCTAAGGATATACTGAACCAAATTGGAAAGGGAATTTTATGACATTGAGGCAACTAGAAATATTTAGGTCAAATAGCTGAATGTCTAGGTTATGGAAAAGTTTAGAGGCCATAAATAAAATATGTAATACCAAACATTAATTATAGGCACCATCTTTCTGAGACTTTTGATATTTTTGGAGCTAAATACCCCCAAAGTCAATAATGTACTTTTTTAAATTAAAAAAAAAAAATTTTTTTTAAAGAAACCCAGCAAAGTGTGGTAGCTTCTTAGAGCCTCTGAAGTATTTCACAACGATTATATGACTTCTCTTCATGTAAAATTTAAGCCTGAATAAAAAGTTCTTCAAGAGTGCCACTACCTCCACTAAATAGTAATAACTTGATCAGATGTGCCAGAATTTGGCAGTTTTCCAGAATTCTGGTCATTAACCTTATTATCACCTAACTTTCGCCACTTTCTTGGAGAAAAGTTAAATCATCTAAAAGTAACCCTTTATTTTAAAACTATATGGTTTGGCTAATAGGAAAGCATTCTTTTGATTTACTAAAGCAATTGCTTTGAAACCTTTGGGGAAACAATTAAGGGTTTCTTTACTTTTAGCTGAACTTTGAGTACAGGGAAAAAAACTAAAACAAAACCCAAAGCTCTTTCTTTTCTAAATCTCCTGGAGCCTGTGGAAGAGATGGTGATATTGTTTAAGTAATTAGTTTGAAGACATGTAGATGAGAAATTTTATGTAAAACAAAATTTGAGTCATAATTTCATTATAATGTCAGATATATGATACTATAGAAAATGTCTCTCCCAAAGCAGTTAAAAATTTGCATCCAAAAATCTCAACATTTATCTCATAGAACTTTATCAGCAAGTTTTTAAGCAGTTTGTTTTCACATAATATGAAAGATTTTATTTTGTGCTATGTACAAGTAACTACATTGCTAATTTTTTCTTTGTGTGAATTGTTTGTGGAATTTATGGCATTTTCATTTATATGTAGCTATAATTAATTTTGTCTTTGCTTTGCTCCTCCTAGTGGGAAGTATTTTTTTGTTTTTTTTTGTTTTTTCCCTCAGATGGATTTAGACAATACCTGTAGGTGCAGTCTCCATGTAAAGAGTTAGCCCTTCTTTTTTTTTTTTTTTTTTTTTTTAGTTTCCACACACAGCATTGGAGTCGTTCTATTTATACAAGCTGTCCTTAATTGAATAGGTACTGTTTCTGGAAGTCAGGCCATTGACAGAAATGTTGTAAGAGAAGGTTCTTATCCCAGAGAACTTTATTATACATTCTCTAATTTCATTTTGCCTTATCAATAATATCTTTCTAGTATATTGTACATGTTCTTTAATATTGACTTTTCCTTTCACATTTAAACAGTATTGATTGGCTTAAGATTTAGTGAGCTTCCAATTGATCTTAAAGATTTTGAATTAAATCCAATTATTTTTATTTGTGTTTAGATTGTTGCTTCTTATCATGAGTCAGTACTTCTATCCTTGACTGTCCATTTTTTATACAGTGCAGTGAATACTAGTTTTCAAGTATTTGTTAACATAAAGCCCTTGAAAAGGGTTGAAAAGTTACTATAAATACAGTTATCTACTAGAGATATAGGTAGAGGAGATTATGGTTGAAGGCTGCTGGGAACTAGAACCTTCTGAACATTTCTCTGTTTTTATCAATAGATATTTCTTCTCTGTAAAAGACATCTCAAATCTTTCCTACCTTTGAATGTCTTTGAAGGGATAGGCCATAGATAGAACAGTATGGGAGAAAAGAGGTAAATGAAGTGAAGGGAGGAACAGATTTGTTTGATACATGTGTTGTAGGGAGGGATGCTGTTACCTTCAGTTGTGTAACATGTTGCTTGGTTCTTTTGAAGAGCCTATATTCCCTCACTTATTCACTGATTTTTTTTGAGGGGGGATACTTCCTTGACTTTTTGTATGAAGCACCTTAAGAGAACATTCCTCTCTTTAATATTTCCACTTTCAATTTTTGGAAGACTGCTGCTTATTAGTCAAACAAATATTTTAGTTGCATCTATTTCCCCTGCCATCTTATTCTTTGGCTAATTAGGATGTACGAAGGATGTCTTCCTGTATGTGAACCAACCAAATAGACACATCTGGAAGTTGGTTTAAAGGTATTTTGTAGGCTTGGCATTATGATTAGTTAGTGTTAGAGGAGTCTTGCCTAGGTCATAGAACCTTGGGGTACTTTAAGATCAGGTTCCTATAATATACCTTGGTTCTAGCAGGAAGAGTTACTTCTAACACTTCTAACAAGGCAATTCAAAATTAGAAATCTAGGCCAGTAGGTTTATTGTGCTTTTATGAGATAGGTGGAGAATGTAAGACAAAGAGAATTTTTTAAAAACTTAAGATTTCTAAAATTTGAAGACTTAAATTTAGGTATTTATTTTTACCTAATGCATTGCTTGAGAGATAAATAAGCCATTAATTTCCAGGCTAATTTGTTTGTAGTTAATTTTTTTGTTAATGAACTCTTCGTTTGATTTGGAATAAGATGTAAAGTACTGTATACCTACTAGAATAAATCAAAAATCCAACTCTTTTGCTCTTAAATCTGTTTATGTGAATCATAAGAAAAGATTAATTTGGCACGTGTAATCAAGTAGCAGAAGCAATTTGAAAGCTGGACACAATTGAAATCTAATTGGAATTAAACAGAAAACATTTATTTCATATTTCTAAATGAGGTTTTAATTAAAGTAAAATTGGTTCATCTTTTTTTGACATGTCTCTGAGAAGGAAATTTGAAACACACTTCAGTTGATGGTTGGCTTTCTCTGACTTTGATTAATCACTTTCAAAGTAAGCAGTAGACCAGTACAGTAATTTTATAATTATATACAAGTGAGATTATTTGAAACTGTAACTAACATAACTGTAAAGAAGTTTTATATTGGTCAAATTTATATAATGCTGTGTATTTTTCTTTTATAATTCAAATTCTTACAAGTACTGATCTGAAAAAAGATTTTAATTCTATTATTTTTACAAATACAACTTAATGGGAGAAATTTTGAACTAGCAATATTAGTTTCTAAGACATTTATCTATTAATACTGAAAACCTTAAGCTTTTTTTAAAAATTAGCTGATGAAACCCTCATTGTGGTTAACTATTGGAAAGAATCCAACTAATGGGCCTGACTTTAAGTTATGATTCCACACTAACGAACCAACTTGTTTCCCTAGAGCACAGCTAAAAATAAAACTTTTGAACTGTCTGAAAGATTTCAAATGACAATGGAATTTGATTATATACAATCAGAATAAAAGGACTCATCAGTGTAAGATTAAATGCCCCAACAGGTTTGAGAAATTTTTGGGTGTCAAAACTGATACAAGAGAAAATATTTCTATTTCAATTAACAGTACTGAAGAATGTACACATCTCATCTCACCTATATATCTAGAATCCTCACTGGGAACAAAGTACTTAATCTTTTCTGAAAGATTCTTATATAGTCTTATCAGGAACATTAACCTATATATAATATCACCTATTAAAAATCTTTTACATGCTTATTTCTTACGTTAAAACTTTTAACAAAATTAAGTGTGTTTTGTCACTGATACTGTGTCAAACAAGTGAGATAGTCTCTAATACTGTAATGTACGTATTTTTAAACATTGATTAACTTTTATATATTAAGAGGCACTTGTTTCATCTCTTTTAAGAGTAAAAAAGTGCTGTTTAATGGTAGAAGCCAAGTACTTACATTCTTTTTAATACTAAAATAAGAAACAGAATTGCTGGAATTTTTAACAATAAAGATTATACCACCGTTAGGTTTATGAGGAAAAGTTAAGATTTTCTTGTTACTAATTGCATAACTTTTTCCTTATATGTTGTGAATTTCAATTTCTCTCGTACTTAATTTTTGATTTTTAAAACTACATAGGATCAAAACAAGGTAAAATCTTTCTGAAAAGACTATTAAAATCCAAACTTGTTCTCTTTCCTTATTTTGATTTGCTTTTTATTATATATTCATTCCATTTTTTAAATGATGTTGCATTTTTAATGAAAGAAGTTTTTTTAAAAGGAAGTGTTGCCAATCAGTCTAAATTTGTTACAGTTAAAATTTGATGGTCTACAGACAATTTATAATCCTTTTTTTGTTATAAAATATTGTCAAATTTATAGTAGTATCAGTTAGAAAGTTTATGGAAACATTGTTTAAGGTGGTTTAAAATAGAACTAAATCTTTAATTTGAATTTGATGGCACCTGTTTTCATTTTGTTCCCCCGGCAACACCACTGGTACCAAAATTGCCCATAGACCACCCTGGTTTTTGAGAAGAATGAAATCATTCTGGTTTTTAAAAATTTCATCCTTTTACTAACTAAATATTTAAACAGTTATAAAACATCTGTCAGAGTTTGTGAACTCACTTTGGAGTAAAAGAGTTTAGGACACATAATTGCAAGTTTTGCATAAAAATCTCTGAGTAGTTTTAGTTTGTCTTTCTTAGTTATGCTAAAGTTTTTATTAAAATTTAAATTAGAAATTAGAAAAGTAACTGACAGCAACAAGAGAAAAAACATTTGGACTTAGAAAGTTGTCTCGGAAAGCTATTTTTCTGGAAGGTTCTGAGCAGTCAAGGTGTATGAATTAAGGCTTACACTATTGAGACTCCTGTGAGAGAGAGGTAAAGCTGACTTAAATATTACCTTTTCAAGTGGGGTCTGCACCCACTCACCGCACCCCCCTCACCCCCCAACCCCCTTCTATCATTGATGCATGTGTTTGGGACATGATGAAATGCCATTATTATATTTGTTTTAGTTGTGGGCAATTGAGGCTTAGATACAGCAAAACAAGGGGCTGAAAATTACTAATTTTCCACATCCAGAGACCAGAATTAAGTATCTTATAATAGGCAGACTGAACCAGATATGTTACATTAACATGTATTCTTTTGACAATTTTTTTCATCAAATGGGACTTATTCCTGTGTTCTCCAAAGGAAAATTCATATGGGAAAATTCTGGTTTACTTTGAAAGAATTAGGTATATAGACCAGCAAATCTTTATTTTATTTAAATTTTCCTTGTGTGTTTTTTTTTAATTTAGCTTATATCCTGATATAGTAATACTTATAGGAGACTGAATTGCTAAATCTGATTTGATTAGAAAGAGCTTTATATAGAATCAACAAAGACACTAATATTTGACATCTATTAAAAGTGATATTCTGCTGTTCTTTTTAAATTTAAGATTATTGTTTTCTTATAGTAGATAAGTCATTTTTCTTATTTTTCTCATTGAGGAACATGTAGCTGAATAATCACTTTTCCCTTGTAAGTTTTTTTTGTATATTGTTTTAATTCTCTATGTATTATATTACTAGGCTGATATAGAAAATGTTCTTGGATGAATCAGAATTTCTCAGTATGATTTTTTGACATTTATCAAAGCCATTGTGTCTGGGTAAGGACATCATTCTGTTTTAATACAATAGAATGCTATTTGAATAAGGAGTAAATGTTCTTCCTGGATAAACCAGTTATAGGAGAAATTTACTTCTTTATGGTATCTATTCCATTGGAAGGGACTGGAAAAACTTATGTTGAAACCCCTAAAAATCTTAATGGCTTATGTAACCGACTACTTCAGTTTTATAAAAACACTGGTGGCATTTTAAAATTCTGGCTTCTGCTTTATTGGGTTGATAGTGTGGTGAAATGGAAAGAACTGGCTTTGAAGTCAGACCTGTAGTTTAGCATTCTGTCCTCACTGATACTATCTCTATGACATAAGCAAGTAACTTAATAATCTATAAAAAAAGAATATGATACTACCTCTCAAGGTTGTTGTGAGAGTTAAATGAGAAAGTAGGTAAAGGTACCTTTCATAGTGTCAGACAGTTAACAGGAAGTTAAAAGTTAGTGCACACTTATCCTTACATTCTTCATTCTTTCCATGAGTTTGCCTTCTTAGTGGCAAGGGCCCCAGCAAGAAAGTAGGATACATGTAATTATAAGAGTGTTGTGTCCTAGTGGGATTTAAGGTAGGATTTGGGATCTATGCTTCTAAGACTATTTTTAGTTAAACTATTTACTACACCTAGACATTTCTAAGAGAAATCCCCAAAGCCAGAGATTATTCTCCCTCTCCTCTTAATCATTTGTACTTTAGTTGAAGTTGTTAGTCCATTTCATCTCTGTTCAATCAATATGGAAAGCAGATCTTATGCATAGTACTATAAGGTGTCCTTGAAGGGAACAACTTATAAGGTGTCCGTGTATGCACCCAAACCAAATAAAGTTGGGCTAAAAGGAAGGAGTCAAAACCTGGTTCTGAAAGGATCAAGGACAATCTGCTTAAAATGTGGAATGTATATTATTTGACTTTCTACAGCAATAGTATTATTAACCTATACTTATGAAATATTTTTAAGCTTAGCAGCCTGTTCTACATAAATTTTTAAAAAAAACCTCACAGTTAACCCTATGAGATCATATCTTAACCCTGTGATCATCATTGGACAAATGAAGAAATGGAGACCTAGACTCGGGTAGCATCTGATCAGCCCTGTTGCTATCCAAGATTGCAATCAAGTGCTGATCCTCTTTTTTTGGTGGTGGTGTTATATTTTCATAGGACTTTGTTTGTGAAGTGATTTAAGACTGAATCTATAGCAGAATACAAGTGAAATCTTTCTTCAGTTAAGTGGGAATCAGTAGAAAGAAGTGGGGATAGGTTGGTGTAGATACATTTATTAAAAAATGTAGATTGGCCTGAGTAGTGTGCTCTCTTTTCCTTTGAAGAACATACTATGAGTGATGTTTTGGGACTTGAGCATTTCATAATAATCATATTAATACTAAAACTAAAGATATGTAAAGTTTTTACTATGTACTACGCACTATTCTAAGTGTGATACATGAATTCTAGTCTGCTGAACAATCCTATGAGGATGTTACCCCTATGTGAAGAAAAATTGAATCTAAAGGAGAAAGTACTTCAGACTATGAGACTTTTTGTTCCTACCTTAGAAATACAATCTGAGATATAGCACATTAAACATTTTTAGGCCAGCTGGAAATTTTGTGGTTTCAAAGGCTTTTTAACATATTTGCAAAGCTATTGGTGTAGCGTTATTTAAGCTTTTTTAGTTTAAAAGTTTTCACTTTTTAACCTGTAGCAGTAAAAAGAAAAACCCTCTAATACTATTAATTTGTATCATAAGATGAAGCAAGTTTAATATATCTTACTCTTTTTTACATATGGAGTTAAGGCCAACATATGAATCATAGGTCATATTGTTTAGTTTGCTGCAAGGTTACTTTGGAATTCTGCGTCAGAATTTGGAAGAAATTCATTTCTGATTGCAAAACTTTTGAGGAGGGTCTCCAGAGTTTTGCTGGATCCCACTTTTTTGTAATGGAAGAAAATGTCTTGAAGAATGAGCTACAAAAATTTAAAACTACAAATATTGCTTAATTACTTGTTTTTACCAATTACAAATTTAGTAAAGATTAATTTTCATATTTCAGTTTTACTAGATTATTAATTCAAATTTTTTTATTATGAAAAGTAAAAGTCAAATAGCTTCTCCACAGATCTCTCAATGTACAACCTGCTTCATCCTTTCCATTTTTTTCCAAACATTTATTAACCACCTAATCCATGGCAGGCACTTTGTGCATCTATTAAGGATAAAAAAATAGGAATAAGAAAACAATCTTTAAGCTCAAATAGTTTACAGTCTATGGGAGAGGTATTTATATAGTAAGCATTTATAGTGTATTTTGGTAAGTACTATGGTGATTATGCCTAGAGTCTATGGGATGATAAAATTCAGCATTATTGGGAGTGGGGGTGGGTATAGGTATAAGTGTTGAGTCCTGAAGAATAAGGAAGTCTTTGCTGGTATAGAGGTGGGGGTGTGGTACAAGGTAAAGTTTTTCTATTCAGAGAAAGTAGTGTTTGTAAAGGGAGACATACAACATTCTGGGATCCTATATTAGCTCTCAAGGGCTATAACATGGAGTGTGGGTGTAGATTATTTATATATGTGGCAGTGGTAATACTGGAGACAAAAGTAGTGGTCATGTCATGAAGCATTGCATTTTATGCTGGGAGTTTTAATTTTTCTCCCTTGAAGATTATGGGGAGCCATTGGAAAATTTTAAATAGAATGATGGGATCTGATTTTTGTTGTTGTTATTGTTACATCACTAATGGCAGCGGTGTAGGAAATGGATTAGGGTGAAGAAGGACCAAAGTTAGGAAGACACATTAGGAGGCTGCAAATAATCCAGAGGAGGATTAAGGTATAGCTGTGGTGATGGAGACAAGGGGATAGGTTCAAGAGATATAAGGGAGGTAAAATAAACAAGACGTGGTTAACATTTTAGAACTGCATTGAGCCAAACAATCAAGTTATAAGTGTACTATATGTCTATGACATGTAGAGGGATAGTTAGTCCACTACAGGTTTGTTTTGAAGCATTTTCTTATTTTCAAAAATGCCACTGTATTTCCTTTATCTGTCTCTATTCTAGAAGTGACATAGAAAACTTACTTTTAAAACAGGTTTGCTAAAATATTTACCTATTTTAGTCTTACTTAAATTGTAATTTATATTTATGGCAGAAGTGCTATATAGAGATACAAACAAAAAATACATTTATACTGTCTTTTACATTTACCTCTGTAGTTACTTTGCTAGTGCTCTTTATTTCATTGTGTGAATTCAAGTTACTATCTAAGTGTCCTTTCATTTCAACCTGAAGGACTACCTTTTGTGTTTCTTGTAGGGCAGGTCTGCTAGCAATGAATTCTTTCAGTTTTGTTTTATCTGGGAATGTCTTAATTTCTTCTTCAATTTTGAGGAGGGAGGGGAAGTCCCAGGCAGCAGTGGCTTCTGCAGTGATGATGGGGAAGTGAAGAGAGAAGGGAAGGGAAAACCTAAGGTGGTCTCTTGACCAACCATTCCTGGCTGGCAAGTTGTATGTTTGAGACTGATTATATTGGTGAAGGTTGTTCAAACAAGATCTTGGCTTGGAATCCTAGAATTTTGATGGGAGAAAGGGTGAATGAGTATGGCTGAGGGAGTAATTCTGAAAGATAAATTTGGTGGTGTTTGTTAGAATTGATATGGAGAGAGTTGCTATATCACATTCATTGGACAACACCAGATATTGAAACCTTTGGCTTTCCTAAAGTTGTAACACGTACCATAGGTGTTTTATCTGTAAAATGTACCATTTCTTTGTAGAAAAATTGTGCTATAAATCTTCTATGTTCACTCTCCTATTTTTTGTTATGTTTTGTTTTGTTTTAAAAGACAGGGTCTTATTGTCGCCCAGGCTGGAGTGCAACCATGTGGTCATCACTCACTGCAACCTCGAACTCCTGGGCTCAAGCAGTCCTCCTGCTTCAGCCTCCCCAGTAGCTGAGACTCTCTATTCTTTTTAAAAATTTTTATTTTTAATTGTAAAAAATAATAAATTTACCATTTTAGCCATTTTTAAGTGTACAATTCAGTAGTGTTAAATGTATTTATTCACATTGTGGTGCAACAGTCCTGCAGACTTAATTCATCCTGCAAAACTAAAACTCTTACCTGTAAAACCACCACTCCCCATTACCTTCTCCTTACAGCTCCTGGTAACCACCATTCTACTTTCTGTCTCTATGAATTTCAGTAGTGCAGATATTTCATGTAAGTGGAATTGTACAGTATTCATCTTTTTGTGACTGGCTTATTTCACTTAGCATAATGTCCTCAAGGTTCATCCAGGTTGTAGTATGTGAAAGGATTTTCTTCCTTTTTAAGGCTAATATTCCATTGAATGTGTATACCACATTTCGTTTGTCTATTCATTATCTTCATTCATTCTTTAATTTTGTTTTTCGTATAGGTTATGTTTCTTTTCACCCATTCAGTTTCTTTATCTCTAGGTTTTAGTTTATTTAGGGACATAAACCATTTGCCTCGCTTGTTTTTTTGAACTCATATTAATGGTTATATTTTACACTTGTTTTGCAGCTATACTGCTAATTTATACATTGCTATATTAATTATACATCTAGAAAACTTTGAGTTATTTTATTAGCTTTTGTAGATATTTAATTGATTGGAAATTTTAAAAGAACCTGAGACTTTGCCAGTTAAATAATTAGCAATAATGAGGCTAATAAATTCTTTTCCACTAGTGTGTAAACTGTACACTGCACCGGTTTAAATTATAGCACCTAACACTGCCTGAAGGCTTGTGACATTATAACTTTTCAACTGAGCAATGCTTAATTTGTTATGAAAGTGAAAGAAAAGTTAAGTAATTCCATCAAAATTGTACTGCTGACATCTGTTTCTGATGAAATTTTAGTAATATGATAAAAATTAAAAGCATTGTGTGATTACTGGTTTCTGATTCCCATGATAGTAAACCATAGATGACTTGTCTTTCCTTTGTGAATCATTTATATATGTGAGGTATTATTAAGTCCAAATGGAAAAGAAATGTAGTACTGAGGGACACTAAAGCAATAACTAAGTTTCTTTCTGACACTAATCTTCTTAGATTACCTGGTAAATTTGTTACATAAATTGTATCTTACTCCTTGAATTTTGCAAAACTAATGAAAAGTTATATGAAAGAATTTGTAATACAATCATGCGTTGCTTAATGACGGGGATACTTTCTTAGAAATGCATCCTTAGGTGATTTTATCATTGTGTGAACATCATAGAGTGAACTTAAACCTAGATGGTATAGCCTACTACACACCCAGGCTATATGGTATATAGCCTAGTGCTCCTAGGCTACCAAACTGTACAGCATGTTACTGTACTGAATATTGTAGACAATTGTAAAACAATTGTAAGTATTTGTATATATAAACAACTGAAAGGTCATTATGTGATACATGACTGTATATAATTGTGTTTAGGGCATAATTTTTTTCTGAAGCCACGTAATATTTTAACATGCACAGGTCAGTGTGTTCAGTCCATTTTTTACTCTATAATATGTGCTGAATTGTGTAAATTTTTCTTAAATTACTATTATTGAAAGAAGAGATAAGACCTTTGAGATTAAAATTTACTTGGAAATAATAATGAAAGTATATATGAATGCTCTTGAAACCAAACTCTGGTGGTGAGAGGGAAGAAAGTGACTCAAAAGGGAGTACTTGATTAAGGTAATGGAAGAAAAAAGAGGAGAACTAGTAGGGAAGAATCAGAAAGAAAAAGAGTTAAATAGGGAAGAAAGAAGAACAAGGTAGTTAACAGAAGGTGAAAGTAGTATTTATTGAAAAAAAGAGAAGAGAATGGGGGCTTCAAGGGAGTCAGGTTCTTAATTTCATACATAGTTTGGGGTGATTGCCTTTTGATCTCTCAGAACTAGGGATAGAGCTGTTTGATTAGGTGTTTTAGGATTGCTTTAGTTTGCTGTTGTTGCTGAGCACCTTTGTCAGTGGTGCATCTACTGGGGTTATTTTTCGCAAGAATAAATCTGCAGATACCAGTCTCAGCAAAACTGCCTTTTCAGTTAACTCCCTAGGCTAGTCTACCTGACTTGAATCAAACATATCTGGCTCCAAAGCTTATTTTCTTTCCGCTGCACAATCCAGCTTCGACAGGGAATCACTTTGCTGGATTTATCCTATATCGTAACAATTTTGCTGAATTCATTTATTTCCTGTAGTAAGTTGATGTTCTTGGATATAATTAATAGTCTATGGTCATGTCATCTGTACAAATTCATATTTTTAATAAAATGTTTTACAAATTCATATTTTTATTTCTTTCCCTTTTTCCCCTATTATGTGACTTTAGGGCAAGGTACTGATTAAGCTTTGCTTTCTTCATATGTACAATGGACACAATAGATTTATTGGAATCACAGGCTTATTGTCAGGATTAAATGAGAGATTGTAAAGGATCCAGTACAATAGTGGTACATAGGGGTGGTATACAGATATCCTAGACTTATTTCCATTTTTATTGAGAATGTGTCTGTTTCTTCATTTTGTGTAATTCTAGCGTTTAGTTTTAGAAAGAAGTTTTTTTAAAAAATCACATTAAGATACTCTCAATACTTTCTCTTCTTTTTTTAGCATTTTAATCCTGAGTACTATATCTAATCAACTCTTGAGTGAAAGGCTGACATTTTTCAATAAATTTGAGGAATTGTTGTTTTAGCCGTATATTCTAAGGTTGAATCTAAGGATATAATACAAATATTTTAATGTATTTATATATTGGTTTTCTTCATCAAGTTTATAAGTATGTTTATAAACAGTCTTTATAGTGGCTGTTCCATTTGCTAGGAATTCTGTTCTTTCATATAATCCTATGACTCTCTCCTGCCCTCATTTCCTTTCATTATCTGCTGAAATGCCATATTATCAGAGAAGCAATAAAGTGTAATGGTTAAGAGCTGAACAGCTTGGCTCTACTACTTACTTTCTGTTTTAGTTTGGGCAAATCAACCTCTTTGTGCTTCAGTTTCCTCAATTATAACATTTTTATTTTGATAGTAACTGCTTCATAGGATTGTTTAGGATTGAATGAGTAAATGTATATCCAGTACTTAGCACAGTACCTGACACTTAGAAAGCACTGTGTGTGGATTAACAGCTATCATTGTCATCATTGTCATCATTGGAGAGGTCTTTCCTGACTACTATATATATATATGAAATAGCTCTTATTTTATTCTACCATCATTCTCTTTTCCCTGTCTTATTTTCTTTCTTAGCCCTTGTAACTGTTTTATATTTAATTTATTTATTCATTTACTTGTTTATGTGCTTACTGTCTTTCTCAACTGGAATATATGTTCTTTAAAGGCAAGGACTGTTTTCTTTGTGATGTATCCTCACATACTACATAATATAGATTTTTATTAAGTGAATGAATAAGTGACTCAACCAATATTTATCTCTCAGAGTGAAAAATATTTTTCTATATTCAAATATCGACAGAATATATCTCTCCTTTACTTCATTTGAGGAAAATAACTGAACAAACTCTAACCAAACAGCAAATGAGTCAGAACTGAGGCCTTGAAAGATTATGAAGAGAAGAGGAAGCAGTTATAAGCAAAAAAAAAACCCTTTAAATATATATTACCAAATCCAAATGGAATAGTGATAGAATGACTGGAAGCATGCTAAATAAGAATTCTTAAAATATAACGGACATATAATTAATAGCCTTTAACCAAAAATAATTACCTCTGAATGAATTAAAGGAACAGTGCATATCATATAGGACTCATCAACTCAAGGAGGAGAATTAGATAGTTATAATCAATAGATAAAGAAGTATTTAATAAAATTCAACAACTTTTCTTAAGTACATAAATATAATACATACAAAAGTGTATAACTGTATTAAAAGTGTATAAAAATATAAGTGTATAAAAAACCAAACAAAAACAAGCATTTAGTGAAATACTAAAGCTATTTCTAGTAACAGATATGCCCTCTATTGTTATTATTCAGTGTTTTGTATGTTCTAGCATATTCAATAAAGTAAAAAATGGAATAATCAGTATAAACATTAGAAAAGAAGAGAAAAATATATTTTATTTTGCCAATATGATTGTATGCTTAGGATAACCAAAAGGTACTAGTAAAACATTATAAGACTTAATAAAGAGAATTTGGTGAATAGCTGTATGTAAGACAAATACACAGAAATCAGTAGCTTTTCTCAATGCTAATAATAATTTTGTTAAAGACAAACTGGAACAAATAATTAAAAGTAATTTCAAAAACTAGAAAATACTTAGGAATAAATTTAACAAGAGAAGTACACTTCTACATGAAGAAAGCTATAAAAATCTCATTGAAAGACATTACACTGGAATTGAAATGAAAGAGCATGCTAGCTTTATATTCCCAATTCTTATTATAGTGTGTTGCCATCTAAAAACTATGTCATAATTCCCTTTTACTAAAATATACTGAAAAAAGATTTATTGTAGTTCTAATCAAAATTCTGTTATAATTTATGTTGGAATTGGGTAAAATAATGTTAATGTTTGTTGACCAAGAAAATTAAGGGGAAAAAAGTGAGATGCGAATAGCTTTACCAGATATGAAAATAAACTCTAAAGCCATTATAATTAAAATAGTATGGTACTGGCATATGTCTATAAATATAGAGGCCAGAAATATGTTTCAGTATATGTGGGAATTTAATATGATAAAGGTGAAAGTTTGAGCTGGGAAAATTTTCAGTGGGAAAATGATAATCATTCTGTCAGAATTATCTGTTTATCTGAAAGAAAATGGAATCTTTGGTCTCTTATACCTCAATAAATTCTAAATGTACTGAAAACTTAAATAAATGAAAAAATAAAAATTCTAGACTATGTGCATGATTTAAAAGTTGGGGAGAAGTTTCTAACCAACACAGGAAACCCAGAAGCTATGAAAGAAAAGATAAATCTAATCGTGTAATTTTTTTGTGACTTTTGTATGGGATCCCATAAACAAACTCAATAGACAAACAGTAGGTTGGGGAAAATATTTATACTTCACATTACAGTTAAGTGGTCGATATTTAAGATATAAAAAATTATAAGTTAATACACAGAGACAATCCTGTTTAAAAAGAAAAATGATAAGAGATATGAATAGATAGTTGACAAGAGAGCAAATCCAAATAGCCAAATAACACATAGGAAGATAATGAATAGTACTTTGGGAAATGCAGATTAAAGTAACTAACAATGATATTAATATATCATTTTATATCCAAAGTTAAAAAGAGTTATGACACTCAATGCTGGTGGGAAATCGGAGCAAAAGGCATTAGTGGTAGAAATGTGAAATTTACTGCTTTTATCTTGAAAGCAGTTTGGCAGTTTCAGTCCTGAGAATCTATTTCATAAAAATAAAAGCATCAATGTATAAGGATATATGGATATCCTTATACATATAAAAGGACACATACATATGTATTTTTAATGTAAGACTCTTTTTGGAGTGTTTTCAGCAGTGTTACAAAACTGGAACAAGGTGGATAAAGTTGAATATACTTGATACATTTCAGCCTTGTAACATTATGTAACCATTAAAAAGAATGGAGTTCTGTCTATACCAGCTAATGTGGCCTACCTAATGTTGGTCACCTGAGTTATGGAGAAAGGTAAGGGAAAGATTGAGAATGGAAAAGTAGGAGGGAGGGAAAAAGACAATAGTTGCAGGCTCACATTTGAACCAGGGCCTGAGTAGAATACTAACAGTGCATTAATAAAACGCCTTGAGGTAAAAAAGGGAGACCTCTTGATAACATGCTGGGTTTATGGGACACACATTAAAGGTCTAGAATTGTATCAGAAAAGGTATGTTGGCCACAGTTTATTAAGGGTTACTAACAATTTATTAGAGAGGAGGCATTAGAAAATCTGAATATATTGTATATTCATTATATTTAAATATGCTCAAGTATTTGCATGTATTCAACAAATTTTTATTTGGTGCCTATTCTTTGCCAGATACTGTTCTAGGCACTTGGGATATTTCAGAGATTACATTCTAGAAGATAGCAATAGACAACTAACAAATATAATAAGTAGTTTATATAGTATATTACAAGGTGATAAGTGCTTTGAAAATGAAAAAAGCTAAGTGCAGATTAAAAAAGAGGGAGAGAGTTTGGGTGGACAATTTTGCGATTTTAAATGTGGTGGTCAGGGCCTCATTCAGAAGATGATATTTGAGCAAAGACTTGAAGGCATTGTGGGAGTAAACCACACACATACCTGGGGAGACCATTCCAGGAAGAACAAATAGCCAATGGTAAGCACTTGCGTGTTTGGAGAACAGAAGGGAGCAGAGTGATCCAGGGAGAGAGAAATATGAGACAAAATTGAAGAAGGAAGGGAATTATAAGAGATGATGATGTTGGAGGTAGTGCCTTATAGACCCTTGCGAGACATTGAGCAACATAGTGATAAGGTCTGATTTGTATTTTTAAAGGATTACTCTGGTTTTGTTGAGAATAGACTGTGGTGGGGGGTAGGCAAAGGTAGAAGCAAAGAAACCATGTGGGAGGCTATCACATTAATCCAGGTGAGAGATGGTGGTGGCATACATTAGGTTTGTAACAGTAGAGGTGGTAAGACCTGGTAAGATTTTGGATGCATTTTGAAACTGGAACCAACAGAATTTCCTGACAGATTGGGATATGGGGGTGTTAAAGAAAGAAGAGTTAAGTTAGCTGGAAAGAATTACGAAACAAAGCAGAAAAAAGGAGAGAAAGAGAGAAGGAATGAAGGAGAGAGGGAGGATAAGAACCTCAAGAAGAAGCAGGAGTTTAACAGAAAGAAATGTATCTTTAATATTAATCTCTAGCAGGTTTGTGTGTTTGTATGTGTATGTGTTTGTGTACGTTAGGGTTGGGGTCTTTCTGTAACCAATTAAATCATATCTAGAAGCCTACTGTCTTCCCTTTTGCACAAGGCTAGCTCTGAATAGATAATAGTATTGGATTTATTATAGCAAATATTAAAATATTTAGTGAGAAAAGGAAAACTGAGTGTTTTTTGGGAATTAGGTCAAGAACAAATTGAAACCTGCGTAGAAAGTGAAGTCAAGAAGGGAAAGGGATAATGGAATTCTTATCTAGAAAGGGTAAGACCTAGGAAAGGAGTCAACACTAACAATGAAATAAGAGAGAGGCTTTCTCCTTCCACATGGTAAAGGACCTTGAAATAGGATTCTAAATTTTAGGAAGCAAGAACCTCTTTTATTTAACAAAAATTGGGAATTTTAAAAATTAATAATCTTTTTTCTTTCTTTTCTTTTCTTTACTTAGTACTAAATGGTGACTGAACAGTTATAAGGTAAAGAGAGGAGGAAACTATTGTTATTGATGGAGGTTGTGCCAAGTTAAAATATTGTGGGAATTCTAGCAATTCCAGGGTGCTTCTGGGTATCATATGAGGATTTAAGGGAAAAGAGAATTTATTCCAGCTTACCTTCTGGGGAAACTCCCAAGAATTAATTCTTCTGATTTACTTGTCAATGAAATGGCATAGGCTAATGTTTAAATTTTGGGAGGCTGTACCAGTTGGGAAAACAAGAAAGCTGGTCTTTCCTTTTAGTATTCTGGTGCAATATTTGCTGGAGCAAGTTGTTTGCCAGCTAGCTTGTATGATCCATAGAAAGAAATTGGAGCTAGAATGATAAGGTCTATTTTCCTTGTTTTAAGTGTCTGTTAGGATCACTTACATTCAAAAGTTATGTTCTGTGTAGCTTAATGTTCTTTACTTTTTTATTGATTATTATCAACGGTATTGACTACATCTAATTCTCCCTCATTAAAGGATAAATACAGTTATTCAGGAATAAATTTAATTTGACATTTATTGGCCTTCAGTTACTATGGCTATTTTTAGGCTGGTTTGGATAGTGGAGTATTCTTTAGGAAGTGGTAGTCCCATTTTCTTATTATAAAATTATAAAGGCATGTTTCTGCAATAAATATTTCTGAAATTTCAGGCTAACTTCAAGGGTAAGAGAAAACTCTAGAAGGCACTTCTTGTAGGCATGGGGGATGAGATACAGCAGGATTAACTCTAGGTAATTTTTGACATTTTTCAAACTGACCTTTCACCTCTGTCCCTCCCTACTGTTTGGCGTGGGGAGTGGGTTGATATTGTAGAGCTGAGATTTCACAGATGCATGAAGGAAAGGAGAGGAGGCTAGTGGCATGGTTAGATTTCACACAGTATAGTGGAGCACTGATCTTTCCTTTTACAGTTAAAGCTTTCAGAGTTGAGGCCAGGCAAAGTTAGATGATGGCGGGGACTGCTGCTGTCAGGGCTACTGTACTAGTGCTAGAGTTGGCCTATCTACTCAAAGGGTGGCTTGAGTTCATTACGCGAAGATTTGAAGCAGACCAAGGACAAGGGATTTATGGAGCAGAAAAGACAGTAGGAGCTAGACTCGTTAAGAGCTGCAGAAAGAAAGAAATCCTGAGGAAAGTTACTGTGTTCACTCAAAGGACAACTGAATCATGAATGTCTATTTGGTTTTAAGGCGACCTTGCCTCTGAAGTGGGACAAAAGCTGTAAGGCTATACTTCTTACCACAAAATAGTTTCTTGAATTTTTCTTTGCTTATGAATAGCCACTAGAAGGAGTAAGGAAAAGCAGATAGCCAAGAAGAGTTTAGTAATAGCATTCTGAGAGCAGACTGACGTCTAGCTGACTGACTGACTTTTTATTTCTTATGCATTATGCCGTCTACCATTTTAGTATTGATTCTTAGGAGTTAAGGGTAGATTTAAACTTCATTGGAAAGGTACAATTTTCTTTTTCTTGAAGTTGACATTGAAAGTCGTGAAACTGAGTTTTTTTTAAAATCATTGTTCTGTCATTATGTTACGTTTATTCATTTATTTACTCAGTCAATATTAACATCAATTCTGTATGCAAGCACTAGGAATTCAAAGATGAATGAATCAGATGCACTGTCATAAAGTAGCTCACAGTTTATAGGTATGATATTATGCAAATATTCATTTGAATTTTTCTTGTAGATTCATTTACCCTTGCTATAGTTTAATGTATAATGTAGTGTTTAGCAAGAAAGTGCATCTAAAATACTATATATGTATCATTTAGCTTATAGCAGCTTTATACACTTAAAAAATGTATTTATTCCACAGTATCTGAGATGTACAATTATTTATCAGGTCTTATGTGTTGCTTTAAGTTAGAAGTCCAGGTTTGACATATTTTTGCTAGACATTTATTCTGAAAATGTTTCGAACCTAATATACCATGCTTCCAGAGTCTCTGGACCTTTAAGGACTCTAATGAGCAGGAGGATGGCCACCCTGCTAAGACGTTAGTGGTGATTTTTGATTAGACGTTGATATTTAAATCTCTGCATCCGGTTCTGTTATTTAAATGAGTCTGGTTCAGCTGAGCAAAACATTGAAATGTTTTAAATCATTGCAGTACCTGTAATTGTCCATAAACAATCAATTCTAACTTTATGAACTCCCAAATCTTTGGCACACCGAGGGTTGTACTAATAACTGTTGTAGTTGGTCTTTGTGGCTGTATGTTTAAATGTTGGAAATGGGACTTTAATATGAACATGCAGTAAATCTTAACCACAGAGGCACACACAGGTCCCAGTGTAATATGGAGCAGGAAAGAGACACATGTAAACAGACATATTCCTCATCTTAATATGTGGAGCCATACTTCCACAGAATTGCATTCAGTGTTTATATAGAGAGAACTGGCAATGAAAAACTGCTGTTCCTATGCTTTTACTGTGTGTATTTTGATCTCTAGGTTATTTACTTCTTCTAAATGTTTAGTGATGGTATTAACAGATACTGATTCAGTTAATTGTTTAATTGAAATAATAAAAAGTTATATAATTTGGGAGGAGTCACATGCCTTCATGTACCTTAGAAGAAAAAGGTTATTGTTGAGGAAAAAAATATTTTAAAATAATATATTATAATAAATTGTTTTGGATAATAGATTTTTTGTTAAACATAAAAGACATGGATAATTTAAAGCTAAAGTATGATGTGGCATTGTAATTTCTGTTGCATTTGGGATCCTTTTATTCATGTGAATGTCTTGTAATAAAATATTTGATTACAGAACATCTCTGTACAACATAAAGAACTCAATTTTCTCAGAAGGTTTTCTAAAGATTTAGAAATATTAAACAAATACATTTGATACAATGGATGTTAATGCTCATTTAATGTGAGGGATGCTGTAAAGCATCAAAGAAAATCTTAATTTTAATTCTTAATCTATGAATTTCTCTTTCAAAAGATTATATGCTTATTAATAAGTTTATGGAAATGAGAGCTAATAATGCATCTATACCAGTTTAGTTTCATTCAAACTTTGACTTTTAAAGTCAAACCCTGATTTCTCTTCATGTTAAACTTCTAAAGAACAATGAAAAGAAGTTTGTTGGCCAGGATAAGGAGGTAAACATTATATAAGAAGAGGAAGTTTAATATGTACCCAATAATATAAAAGTATACTTTAAAAGAAGTCTTAATTGAATTATTTAGCAGTGATTAAATCATATTCACTCAATTCCTCTTTAGGTTCCAAATAATTAAGTTCATTTATTCAGTTGACAAATATTTGTTGAGTGCCAGGAACTATTCTATGAGCAGAATATACAGCACTGTATAAAATAAAAATTCCTGCCTTTGTTGTTTTTATATTCTAGTTGGGTTAGAGAGATAGTAAATGAAACAAATAAATAAAATATGTAGTTGGATAGTGATTAGTATTTTGGAGAATACTTATAAGGAATTTGAAGGTCTGGTTGCACTTTTAAATATGATAGTCAGGGGAGGCCTTGTTAAGGAGACATTTAAGCTAAAGACTGAAGGCCGTGAAGCAATGAGCCAGGTGGATATTTGGGGTAAGACTGCTTTGGTTAGAGGGAACAATACAAAGCCTGTGAGATGGGAACGTGCTTGGCTCTTTGAGGCTTAACCAGGAGGCCAGTGTGGCTGGAGTGAGCCAGAAGGACATTAATAGGAGATGAGGTAATAGAGGTAATAAGGTTGTTACAAAGATCTCAAGATAAGTTTATTTTTTCTATTATTGCACTTTTGGAAATAATGTCAGTCAAATGGACTTGCCACTGGAGACTTATAAGAACACTGTGCAGTAGAATTTAAACAGTTTTGGATCTCATTATACTTGAGATTGTGTTCTTCCTTCCATCTGTCTATTTGTCTCTCTCTGGTTAGCAAGCTAGCTAATCATTGGTGATCCTATTTTCAACAAAGATATAAACTGTTTTAGATTGGTACATATACGTATCTATATATAGGATGGTTAAAAATAACCATACATGAGGAATTATTAATAATATCCCGTAACATTAGACTCTTTATGGGAGTGGGAAGCTATGAAGTATAGTGAAAAGAGCCCTGATTTCATGTTCATACAGATTTATTTTATATTCCAGCCCAAATGTCATACGACCTTGGGCAAATTACACAATCTCTCCCACCCTCAGTCTTATATCTGCAAAACTGGAGAATAAAAATACCTACTTTTAAGATATGTAAGCCTTAGAAATAATGTTATATAAAGGGTGCACGCAGTGGCTCTCCTGCTGGAGGCACTTAATAAATGGTAGCTATGTCTTCATATGAATAAGAGATAAGGGTGGTAGGGATCATTGAGGCCCACAGTTAACCTATAAATTTTATAGAACTTAATTGTTTCACTTGTCATCCTTAGAGAACCTTTTTCTTGGCTACTAACAAGTGGCAAAATGGAGTTATTTGAATTTTCTCTCCTTTTCCATTTACTATTGAAGATGCTAAGAGGGCATACATTATGAAAGGTCAGGTAAATAAGCACCTTGATTGACCTCTGAGAGAGATATCCTGGATAATAGAGCCTTATTATTGTCTTGGGGATTCCTGTTCTCGGGATGAAATGCCTGTGTTTGATTGGTGTGGGCAGAGAAAATTATGGTCCTTGTGATGGTATACTCAGTAACATCTGCACAGAGGCTTCTTCCTCTCTACTCCTATAGTACTTTGTGTATAATTTTGCTATCATTTACATATGCATATTTTAGCATTAGATGATAAATTGCATTGAGGTCTTTTTTTGTTGCCACAATTAGATTAAATATTCTTTAAGGAAGGGACAGTGTCTTCATCTTTATATTCTTGGTGTGAAGTACAGAATAGGGATGGTAATTTGGTACCACTAGTGTTAGCTCAATGAGGGCAGGAATTTTTTATTTCTTTCATTCACTAGTATGTGTTAAGTACTAGAACAGTGCTTGGCACATAGTAGTTACTCAATAAAAACTTGTTGGATGAATGAATCTTGTATAACAAAGATAAAAAATCTTAATATTTAAGAATGTTCTTTTGGTACTAGATTGGGTCAGATTTGTCTAGAACTGATGCTTAAATTAATAGATTTAAAATTCCACGAGAACTTGCAGTCACCTGACATCTTTACTTTAGAGTAGCTCCTCGTTTGGAGGGCAGGAATTTAGCCAATTTGGATCTTTAGTTTAATAAACGCCAAAATGGTCAAAAGTCAGCAGGAGAAAAAAATGGAAATAAAAGACCTAAATACTTTTCAAATTCAATAATCAGTCTATGTTTAAGTAATCCTTAAATGTTCTATGTTTTTAGCCACTAGCAAGGGAGATACTGCTGTGGGGAAGGTATAGTGCTGGGAAATTTGTGAATTGTAAACTACAAAGTTGAAGTAGTAAATAAAGGAAAATAGGAAATGTACTTGGAAAGTCATAAAGCTAAATTTATAGTATTATATAGTATATATTTATATATATTAATATATAGCATTTTATATTTATAGTACATAAATATATAGTAGTATAAATACAGCATACTCTTAAATATTTAAGATTGATAGTTTAATCATCCTTTTTTCATGTTTTTTTCAGTGAGCTACAGATTTTATAGTTAAATCTCATTATTTGATTGAACACGTTTTCTTTATTAGAATAAAACACTTAAAAACTTGATAATATTTGTGACTATGCTTATATAGAAATTGGTTAGGTATAGTATATTAATAAAAAGGGAAACATGAGCAATAGACCAAGAATAATTAACTAAAGTAAATCATATTGGAATGTTTCTTTCAAGGAGGTGCTTTGGGGTTTTTAATTAAATACTTTAATAATGAATGAATATTTTTCATTATTGTAATGTTTATTGGTACAGTGAAAATATTGAAGATAAATATTTTCATAAGAATGGTATTATAAAATAGATTGAGAATAAAAGCAAAGTTTATTGAATATTAGGAACCCTTCACTGGTGCATCATTAACTATTATGTTTCTTATATCACATTTTTTTCCACTAGATTATGGAACTACAAAAAACATGTTCTTCTTTGAAACTTTGGCCACAATTTTGTGTATAAAATTTTGTGAATAAAATGAATATGGGATAACATAGGAAAATAAAAGAGGAAAGATTGCCTTGAAGCTTTGAAAGGCTTCAGCTTGGGAGCATCCTTTCTCCTCTAAAATGAGAAACCAGAATATTTAAATTGAACAAAAGCGTACCTTTATTTCTTGCTATGTAAGGTAAAACTTTCATATTAACATGGGAAAATACTTTAAAAAATTAACAGTATCAATGACCTTGGATCAAACCTGGTTATAAAAGCATAATGAACTATTAATGCCTCTGATTTTGAAGAGCAAATGAAGAAACAGAGAAGTAAATTTTCTCCAAACCTTAGCAGTCATGCAGCTGATTGAAAATGGTAAATATTATGAAAATTTGTTGTGTGAAGGGCTAAAAAATCCTGTTAAAGCATTCACAATGTCATGTCATTTTCAGTAAAGGAAGAGCAAATCTCAACTTTGAAACTAGGCAATTATGGTATTGTATTTCAAAACCCTATCTATTTCAGGAATATTAATATCTGTATTGTGATTTTTAGAGTACTGTTTGTATAGATTAGTATAACTGTTGCATTTTCACAGCTCTGTGCATAGATGTTGTAACAGTAATCCTTTTCCATAATATACAGTATTATATTTCAGACCAGAACCCCATTTTATGTATTGTTAATTTTTTATTTAATATTTAAAATATTTGCTGTGTTCTAAAAATATAATGACTGCATTAAATAAGAATTTTACATAACTAATATTTCATTGTAACATTATTTCCAAGTTTTTGGGAATAGGGCTTATTGATTTAATAATGAGCGAGAACTCTTCTATAAATATCTGAAACTGAGATATTCCTCCACCCCTTCCACGCTCCATGTTTAACTCTTTTGGCTATTTGATAAAGTTTAAAATGTTTGACCTAGTCAGTTCAGGCTGCTATCACAAAAATACCATAGACTGGGTGGTTTAAACAACAGAAATTTATTTCTCACTGTTCTGGAGGCTGAGAAATCTAAGATCTGGTGTCTGGTGAGAGTCCACTTCCTAGCTTGTAGACAGCAGTCTTTTTGTATCCTCACATGGTGGAGAGAGAAATCATCTCTCTCATGTCTCCACCTCCTAATACCATCACATTGGGGTTAATGTTTACAGATAGGAATTTTAGGAGCAGACACAAACATTCAGTCCATAACAGTGTTTAAAATGTTCAGTCTGATAGTATAGGTGTGTTTTGTCTAATCTATCCGTTCTTATTTTCTTTGCAGAAATACTGTTCTCACTTCTTAACTCACTGCTGCCTCTCTTTTTGCTGGTGTTGTTGTCCTCTACACTTTGCCTCTTGATTGTCTCAGTTCCTTCTTCTCAATATGAATAGCAATACGAGGGATGGTACGGCTGTTTCTTCTGCCTTAATCACCAGCTAACTTCTGCATTTTGTCTGAAAAAGTCACCTTTATTCACTAATTGCCTTCTATTCCCATTCTGTTTCAGTGTGCCTTGATTGGTTGTGTCACCTGTGCAGTAGTTGAAAATGGATATGAGTACACAATTTCAGGACCTCCCTGCTTACTTGTAGATCATTTGGCCGTATGTAAGTGATTTAACAGTCATGCAGTCAGAATTTTCAGAGTAAATAATTTCCATCTCCATGACTATATCTTTGTATTCATGAACACTTGCAAGAATATAATATTCTTCAGTTAAATTTAGACAGGTTTTAAAAAGTCAGTTTTTGTTACTAAAAATAAGTAATAAAATTTAAAATATGAAGCTAATGTAAACATTGGGGAACTTCTATTTTTTGTAATAATGGTGAGTGGGGTTTTTTTGGAGTACTTCTTCGTTTAAAATACTAACAATTGATAAAGTATAAATTTATTTAAGGAATTAATGTAGTTTTTTTTGTATGAGTGCAGTCTGATTTCAAATTATGATTTTAGGTACATTTTAACTTAGTTATATTATAACTTTTAAAAACTTCCTATTTTTTATCCAAAAAACACATTATTGAGCAGAGTTTAAAAGGAATAGTAAAACAAATTTCTTTACATGATAGACTGTAAGAAAACAGTCAGTGCTAACTCCTGATAAAATATTAAAAATAGTATTGCTTTTAGTTATATTTCTTCCTATTACTCAGTTTATCATATCCGTAATTACATGGTGGTTCATGTTGATTTAATATTACAAATATTGATGTTGAAACTTCATAGACTTAGACCATCTTTTTTGTGTATTTGTGTCAGCTAAATCATCAGTTTCATTTGCTCATTTAGAACTGTGATAAGTAAAAAAACACTGGCTTAGAGAGGATCATTATACTTTTTTAGACAATATGCAGATTCCATTTTAGTAGCTCCAAAATAAGACATTTGAGTTGAAGTAGGAGAAACTAACATTGTGCAGGAGTGCTGTCCTCGCTTTCACCATAAAATGTATTTAAATTGGAATTTCCAAATGTGAGAAATCTGAAAGGAATAAAAAATGCTAGTCCTTAGTGTTAGCCGTATGGTTGGTGTTAGCCAAAATGAAGTTCAGGCGGTGATGCTCTGTAGCCACTGTATGACCTACCCAAAGGCAGTCACAACGCACTTCTTTCTTCCTTTTTTCTTTTTTCTTCCTTTTTTTTTTTTTTAAACTAATTGGCCCATGTTTAGTTTACTGAATGTCATCTGGACTCAGTAAAAAGCAAGTGACCTGCATTGAATTAGTATAATTGTAATACAAACAGAATATCGCATAGTTTTGGTCTTATACAGGAAAGGAGAAAGTTGGAAAGATTTTTCTGTTTGATAAATAGAAACTGAGGATACAGGGATCCAGACCTGGTTCATACTCGATTTTACCTTTCACGTCTTTTTGTAAGATCAGTATTTGGACTTTTAGGCATTTTTTCCCTGTAAAAAATATTGGTTTTTCCCTTTGAAACTTACTATAGAAGTTCTTTTTTTCCTTTTTTTTTTTTAAATCTCACAAATGAAGTGTATTAAGTCATGGATCTAATTGAATCATAAGAGAGTTAGCATTGTCCAGAATGGAAGTACTTGTATGCACTACTAGAATTGTCAGGAACTTGGCATATTATTTTACTTTTATCATGACCAATATTGCAAGGATATTTTCAAATGCAATTTTATTTGTTTGGGATAGTTTATATTGATTACATGCTGTTTCAGAGAGGTAATAGCTACATTTGCCAAGGGAAAAAAGAGCTGAAGAATTTAAATGTCATTTTAAATAATAACTTTTAAATTTTAACTATGTGACTTTGGTCTTATAATTAAATATTTAATTTGATTCAAAAGTATCATTTTGAAATGGATTTATTTGGCATTCTGAAATTCATATTCTATGTAACTTATTCCCTAGTATTAGGACATCGAAGGTAAAGTACAATAACTATAAACAGGTTAGATCTTCCTACTATAATCTCAGAATGTCTTGTACTTTTTGACTTTAACACTTACTTATTGAAATATTTCTGTGATTTTTAAAATTTAATGTCTTATCTTCCCCACTAGATTGTCTCAAGAAAGAAGGCACTTGGTCTTCCTTTTTTTCACCTGGTAGTTTTTAGTGTCTAACACAAAGCCTGGTATATAATAGGCACTCAGTAAGTATTAGTTAAATAAATGTAAAAATAAATAAGGAAATTGTTTAGGTTAGCATTTACAAAAATCTGGTATCTAAACACCCAAGTACTGAACAATCTGGTAATTGTTAGTGTAGTATAATCACAGTGGTACAATCCTGGCTGTTCTACTTGCTAGTTGTATCACCTTGGGCAAATTTAACCCTTCCATATCTCACTTTTCCCGCCCATATATAAAATGAGAATAATTATAGTCTTTATCCTGATGAGTTGTTATGAGGACTAAATGTGATAATTCGTGTAAAGTCCTTAGGGGATGCCCCACAAATGTTACTTGATGATATTATCATTGTTCTGTTTCTTATTATTTTAGAGGTGCTTTGGAATCATAGAAGGAACGTATGGCTTTATTAGGAAGGATTGTATTAGGGAAAATACTTTAAAAATAGGTAATGTTCTAAAAGCATATTGAAGGTTGAGTAATTAGACAATGGCTTATGGGTCAAAGGGTCTGTAAGCCATGTTGAGAAGTTTGTACTTTGTTTTGTAAGTAATGGGGAAAGACTGGGGTGTGAAGTAGGGTTTCAGCAATACAAGCCCCTCCAAGAAATTCTGATGCATGGTAAAATTTAAGAACCATTGTTATATGTATGTATTTATGCAGATTAAAAACATTAAGATGTTTTTAATAATGTTACTTTAAGGTTTTCTTACATAATATATTAAATGTAGTCTAGCAAGTTTCTGATAAGTAAACTCAATTTTCTCCTATATCTATTCTAAAATTAGAACTATTTCCTGCTAGAAAACAGTTGTCCTTAGATTTAGTAACCAAAAGTATTTTACCTTTAGAGAGGTAGCATAGCTTTATGACTAAGAACATGGGCTTTGGAGCTATACTACTTGGGTTCTTAATTTCTGACTCTGTCCTTTATTTGCTGAGTATTCAAGGGCAACTTATTTAGCCTCTTTATGCATCAGTTTTCTCATATATAAAATGGAGAAATAATTCCTCACAGGGTGTTGGTAAGGATTGAAAGAAATAATTTTTATAAAGCTACTTAATACATTGCCATGCACATAGTAAGTGCTGTATAGAGAAAATATAATACTAACAACAATAATTATTTCTACATATGATACATGAATGTATCAAAACTTACATAATAAAAAGAATTAAAAATAGTGCTGAGATAGCCTCAGCACAGGATGCTCATCATTAAAAAAAAAATATTGATTAAATGGCCATTATATGCCTGAACTTTGGGGGCTCATTTCTCTCTTTTCTGGTTTTAGTAGAAGTGCATGCCCCTTCCCTACTTGTGTTCTGTCCTCTACCCATAACTTATCTCCTCTCCCTTATGGAACTTTGTAGGCTCAGGTGCCTCTCATTTTCACAAACAAATTTCCTTTGGGCTCATACTGCTCTCTACTTGCTGCCCTTTCTTTCAGAGCCACATATAAAAAGACTAATGGATACTTGCTGTTTCAATTTACTCACCTTCCTCCCATTTAGCCCTGAATAGGTGTTTCTTCCCTACCACTCTACTGAAATTGTTGACGCTTTTACTGATTGTCATTGATAATCATTTTGTCTTCCTCAAATCTCTTAACTCTTTTGATTTCTCTGTTTCCTGGCTTTCCTCTGGCTTTATCTCTGTCTTGAATTCTAGACTTATTTTTAATTATCTGTTTAGATATTTATATTTTCTATACTGTTATGAGACAGTTCAAATCCAATAGCTCCAAATTTATTATCACTGTTTTTTCATCAGACTTGTTTCTACCTTTGTATTTTCTATCTTGGTTAATGACACTACCATCCAACCAGTTGTCAAGTTGAAAATCTGGAAAGTATCCTCTCTCTGTCCAATCTTCCACATTTAATCAATCTCCAAGTCCTATTGATGTTGCCTCCCTTCCTTCCTTTCTAGCTCCGCTGCCACTGAGCTGATTCATTTTCATTATTCACCAATTCCCATCCATGTTACTTCCTTAATATCTCTCAAATAATATCCCCTTCTTTCCATCCACATCTTTTATTTCCTTATTTCAAACACCATATTTTTCTTTGAAATTTCTACATCAGTCTCCTAATTGATCTAATAGTCTTTAGCCTCATTCCCCTTTCCAAAATAACCTTCATGATACTGCTAGATTGATCATTCTAAAATGAAACACAGGTCATATTACTCCCTTACTTAAAATACTCCCCATTAAAAAGCAGTTTCTTTAATTTGTCTCTAGGTTAAGAGCCAAATTTTTAAGAATGTCATTTAAGGCCTCAGGCTCCACATACCTCTTTATTCCTGTGATATCCCCTTTCCTTTAGCCACACTTTCATGTGTAGGTAGTGTTAGATTTACCTCTGCCCTCTACTCAGTGTTACTTTGTGCCTGCATTTTCTCCCATCTCTCTTCTACACATTCTGACCTGAGAACCTTTCCTCTGGGCTTTCTTAATACCCTGTGCTCCCCAGGAGCACAGGAGTTACCATTCTCTACTATAGTTTGTACGACTTCTCCACCAGATTGTGAATTTACTGATAGCAGCATGTGCAATTTTTATTTTGTGCGTTCAGTATCTAATACAATGCTTTATGACATGGTAGTTATTAAATAAATGATTAATACATTTATGTACAAATTTGGGGTACATAATTTTCATTTCCATTGTTTCATAACTAGGAAGATTGAGGTAGACATGTCTGTATTGGATAAACCTTGAAGGAAAGAACCTTATCTCTCATCAGTTAACAGCTTGAGTGCTACCATGTGTTCAGCCCTGGGTGAGGCACTGTGTGAATGAAATCAAAAGAAATAAAGGAAGAACTAGTGTTATAATGTTCTTTTTCTTTGACAAAATGTGTCTTTAAATAATTCATTTTATACTCATAATTCATTATGTTTTATTTTTAGTCCAGTTTAGTTTTAGGGAAACAAAATAGAAACATTTAGGTTAGCATCTAAAATGCTAATTTTGAACATTCTGACTATAGTATGGCACTTGTCCAATAGAATCTGTTAAAAATTTTCTCTGGGTCAGATCTAAGTTGAGAAGGATGAGGTAACTTTAATGTGAACTCAGATTGTAATGTAGGCTTTCTCTCCAGTGAGTTGCCAAATTCACAATTCCATTTGTATCTGGAATTGGGGAAGCTGAGTTTAATATGGATGTTTGCCAAGTTAGAAAATCTTGGCAAGATGGTCTGATTCTCTGTGCTTAATTATATAGTTTTATTATAAAGTTCTTCACATGTTCATTTGTAGATACCCCTTATTCTCTCAAGGTGAATTCATTGATTGGCAATCTCTCATATATATTATCTTTTGGTAGTTAATCATTTGCTGTCAAGCCTTCCATCTTTCTGAGAAGGCCAGCATACATTTTTGTATATTACCACTAGCTATCCAGTTCTGTCTCTTTGCTCGATTTATGAATTTTAAAGCTGTACAGGTATAAAGCCTTCAGAAAGACTGAGTTCTTGGCATATTAGTTCATGTCATATTTATTGAGTGCCTATAGGCACTGATATATAGACAACAGTGAATGAAACAAAGTTCTAGCATTTTAGGTGTTTATATTATAGTGGGGAGAGGTAATAAATTACCCATAAAAAGCTATAACATATCAGGTACTGATAACTGCTATGAAGAAAAATAAAGCAGGATAAGAGGGATACAGAATGACAGATGTGTTTGTGATATTATATATAGGATGGTCAAAAAAGGCCTGTCTGATAAGGTGACTTTTAGTAGAGATATAAAGGAGATAAGCAAATGAGCCATATAGACTTCTGAAGAAAGAAGGTTCTAGTCAGAGGAAACTGATGTGGGAGTGTGTTTGGTGTTTAAGAAACAGTAAGGAGGTTTAAATGGCTGGAGTTGGAGAAAACGGCAAGAGAAGTAAGAGATGAGATAAGAGGGATAGCAGGGGACTAGATCACTTAGAGCCTTCATGAACCATGGTGGGACCTTTAACTTTTACTCTGAGTGAGACAGGAGGCCACTGAAGGGTTTTGAGCAGAGGAATGATACAATCTGACGTATGCTTTAAAAGGCTTATTCTTTATTGAGAAGGGATTGTAGCAGGACAAGGATTGAAGCTGGATGAACAGTGAGGAGGTTACTTCTTCAGTAGTATAGGTAAGAATACTGGTGGCTTGGACCAGGGTAGCAAAGGTAGAAGTGTTGAGAAGTGGTCCGATTCTGGATATATTTTGTATTTTCTGATTACCTAAGTGTGGGGTGTGAGAAAAAGAGAGTCGCAGCTTTTTGGCCTATGCTTTTAGCCTGGATATCTAGAAGAATGGAAGTAGGAAATGATGTTAAACATATCTATAGTAAAGGTGTTTTAATTAAAAAAAGAACAACTCATTACTGTATGTCATGGTTATCTCTTAAAACATATTCTGCTTTATCTGCTTTAGTATCTTCCATAACTCAAAAATCTCATCTTCATTCTGTTTCTTACTACCTCACATTTTGTTCTCCCTGGTCATGCTGTTTGTTGGTGCTTGGTTCTATACACTAGTTTGAAAAATGTAGGTTATATTATTATTCAAATATGATGAGGCTAACAGATCAGGAGACAACTGCCATTGAAAAGATAGGTTATGACAGTTTCTAAGAGGAGGGGGTACACCACACCACACAGGGCCTCCTGGGGAAGCTCCTGGGTTGGTTAGGAGGTGGAAGGAGCTAGTGACAGCATGGACCAGAGCCTTTATTGTGGTTTTAGTGAGAAGGAACAGATGATGCAGGCTAAACAGCTTTAGGATTGGCTAGTTTGAATAATTTCTGCATGGTCCAGGGTATGAGGGCTGTCCCAAATTGTCAGGTACCTGGCCTTGGGGTGATTAGAACTGGGGAATATTGGCCCAGAATGTAAGAACCCTTTGAGAGTCCAATAATGGGGAAGGTTGGGAGATAGGATTTTAGATTGGTTGGTTTGCATATGAAAGGGGAGTAGTTAGCTATCTAAGAATTACCTAGCCCTGGGAGGGGCAGTTTCTTCAGGGTCAGCAAGGTGCTATGTGCCAGAGTATCAAGAATACAGAAAATAAGAAAATATAGTTAATACAGCTTCTCTATGTCGTATTTGCTTGGCTTCTGTCTTTCTAGAACTATCACCTTAGTTTATGCCCTTGATACATATGGTCAGGATAATTAAAATAAGACCTTACTTTCCTCTTTAGTTTGTATCTCTTCTTTCCCTCCCTAGGATTTACTTTCATGTTAATTTCCTTGAAGGGGGGGTCTTTTTTTTTTTTTTTTTTTTCTGAGACAGGGTCTCCCTCTGTCACCCAGGCTAGAGTGCAGTGGCATTGTCATAGCTCACTGGAACCTCAAACTCTTGGGCTCAAGCGATCCTCCTGCCTCAGTCTCCTGAGGAACTGGAACTACAGGCAAGCTACCACGCCTGGCTAATTTTTCTATTTTTTGTAGAGATGGGGTCTCACTCTTGCTCTGCCTGTTCTCAAACTCCTGGCCTCAAGTGATCCTCCTGCCTCAGCCTCCCAAAGTGCTAGGATTACAAGTGTGAGCCATGCTGCCAAGGCTAATTTATTGTTCTTTTAAAAATATCTCTTTGCTTCATTGATTTTTTTTTTTTACTGTTGTTTTTCTGTTTTAAATTTCACTGATTTATACTCTTTTATTATTTCTTTCTGCTTGCCTCATATTTATTTTGCTCTTCTTTTTCTAGATTCTTCAGGTAGGAGCATAGTTTATTGATTTGACGCTTTTGTTCTTTACTAATGTATGCATTTAGTTCTAGTAATTTCCTTCTCAGAACTGCTTCAACTATGTCCTACAAATTTTGATATGTTTTATTTTCATTTTCATTCAGTTTAGTGTATTTAAGTTTTTTTTTCCCTTGAGACTTCCTCTTTGATCCATGGGTTATTTGAAAGTGTGTTGTTTAGTGTCCAAGTGTTTAGTTTTCCTATTATCTTTCTGTTACTGATTTCTAGTTTGATTCCATTGTGGTTGGAGACTCTACTCTGTAATTTCAATTATTTTAAATTTGTTGATGTATTAATATCTTTTATGCCCCAGGATATGTTCTTTCTTGGTATATGTTTCGTGAACACTTGTAAAAAGAATGTATATGCTGCTGTTGTTTAGTGGAGTGTTCTATTAATATAAATGTCAGATTTTATTGGTTGATGGTATTATTAATTTCTTCTATATCCTTTCTGATTTTGTGTCTAGTTATTACTGTGAGAGGGTGTTAAAGTCTCTAATTATAGTGGTGGATTTGTCTGTTTCTCCTTTCATTTTTCAGTTTTTGCATCACATTTTACAGCTTGTTTGATGCATACACATTTAAGATTGTTATGTCTTCTTGGTAGATTACATATTGTCACCACCTAATGTCCCTTGCTGCCTCTGGTGATTTTCTTTGCTCAAGTAGACTTTATCTTATATTAATGTAGCCACTTCTGCTTTCCTTTGATTAATGTTTACTTGATATATTTTTTCTACCATTTTACTTTCAACATGTCTGCATTGTTATATTTAAAGTGAGTTTCTTATAGACTACATATAGTTGGGTCATGTGTTTTAATACACTTTTCCAGTCTCTGCCTTTTAACCAGCATATTTAGGCCATTTACATTTAATGTAATTAATATGTTATGGCTTAAGTTTTGCATTTTATATTTTGTTTTCTGTTTGTTTTCTTTGTTTTTTTCTTTGTTTTCTTTTTGCTGCCTTCTTGTGGTTTACTTGAAAATTTTTTAGAGTTCTATTTTGATTTATCTATAGTGTTTATGAGCATATTTCTTTGCAAAACTTTTTTAGTGGTTGATTTAGGTATTACTATATATTGGTATCATCATTTTACCAGTTTGGGTGAAGTGCAGAAGCTCTGCATCCCTTTATGTCCTTTTACTTTATCCCATGTATTAATTGTCATAAATATTTTTTCTTCATACATTTTACAAACACATCAGACAGTGTCATAATTTTTACTTAAACTGTCAAAAAAATAATTTAGAAAACTTAAGAGTAGAAGAAAATTCTATTGTATTTACCCCATTTTTGCTTACTATATTCTTTTTTCCTTCTTGATGGCCCAAGTTTTCTCTGTTTATTTTTTCCTTTCTGTAGAGAACTTGCTTTAACCATTCTTTTAAGGTAGGTCTGTGGTGACAAATTTTCTTAATTTTCCTTCATCTGAGAATGTCTTGATTTTTCATACATTCATTAAGGATATTTTCACTGGATATAATATTCTGGGTTGACAGTTGTTTTATTTTGGCACTTGAGAAATGTTGTGCCGCTTTCTTCTGACATCCATGGTTTCTGATGAGAATTCTGGTGTCATTTTGTTTTTTCTCTGTGTAAGGACAACTGGAAGGTATCATTTTTCTTTGCCTGCTTTCAAGACTTTTTTCTTTGTCTTTAGTTTTCATAAGTTTAATTATGATGTGTCATGGTATTAATTTCTTTAGGTTTATCCTGTTTGGGGTTTGTTCAGCTTTTTGAACCTGTAGGTTCTCTTTCCAAATTAGGGAATTTTTCAGCCATTATATTTTCAAATACTTTTTATAGAGCCACTCTCTTTCTCTTCTCCTGAAACTCCAAAGACATGAATGTTAGATCTTTTGTTCTAGTTCCATAGGTCCCTTAGGCTCTGTTCATTTTTTTCCCCTGTTTTCTCTCTGTTATTCATATAGTATACATTTTATTGTTCTGTCTTCCAGTTCACTGATTCTTTTCTCTGTCCTTCCATTCTGATGTTGACTCCATCTACTGAGCTTTTTATTTGGTTATTGTAATTTTCAGTTCTAAAGTTTTCATTTTGTTATTCTTTACATATTCATATTCTTTGAGGCTTTCTATTTCTACATTTCTTTCAACCATTTTCATAATTGTTCATTGAAGCATTTTTCTCATGACTTCTTTAAAATATTTGTGAGATAATTCTGACATCTTTGTTCTTTTGGTGTTGACATTTGTTGATTGCCTTTTTTTTAGTCAGCTTATGATCTTCCTGGTTCTTGGTATGATGAGTAATTTTTGGTTGAAAACTGGACATTTTTTCCTATTATATTCTGAGACTCTGGATCTTATTTAAACCTTCTGTTTTAGCTGGACTTTTGTGACATTACTTTAGCAGAGGAAGGGGGCTCATTACTGCCAGGTAGAGTTTCAAGTCCAGATTCCCCACTTAGCCTCTGTTGATATCCAGAGTGTGGCAGGAGTGGTTCCTCATTTCTGCTGGATGGGGGAAGGGGTTCTGTATCCCTGTGTAGTTTCCATTGTTTTGGGGTGACATTATTACTGGATAATAATGAAACTCTCGATTGTTCTCTGGACCTCCTTAGTGGGTAGGGGGAGGGATACATCATTACTGCCAGTTTGGTGAGGAAGTTCAGGTTCTATGATACATAGTCTCCACTGCCAATGCCGAAGGGAGGGGGGAGTTGTCTTGTTACTCTCCAATGGGGTGAAAGTCTCTGCTCCTTACTTGGTCTTTTCTCACACCCCCATGGCAGGAGCATTGTGGGGCCTCGTTATAGTCACATGAGGATGGAAGTTTAGGCTATCCGCTGAGCTTTTCTGGCATGATTGGAGGGGGACTACAGTTTTTTTTTCCTATGGTGTTTGGCTGCAGTAGAGTGAAAATTGCCTAAAGTTTTTTTCTTGCCATGGTGCTCTGCTTCTAGTTTTTTGGCTAGTGAGAGCAGGCTTTTGTTGGGTTTTTTTGTTTGTACTTGTTGTCTTTTTCTGGGTTGGCTTTTCCAGCCCCAGCCTGGGATATATGAGGCAAAAAGAAAATCCAGGGAACTCATCACTGATGTTCCTTGGGCTCCAGGGTCCCTAGCTATTCTGCCTCTCTCCATCTTTCAGATCTTCTTATGCTTCTTTATACATAATGTCCATGGTTTTGGGTTGTATTTAATGGGAGGAACAGGGAAAAGTACATCTACTCCATCTTCCTGGAAGCAGAAGTTACACACAGGTTTTAAATGGCAATGACTTTCTAATTGATTGAATTTTAGAGAAAATATAGTGACATATATACATATATAAAAATAAATAAATGTCATATGAGAAAGAGAGGGAGAGAGAAAGCACATGTGGGCGCAAGGAAAACAGTTTGGTTCAGTTTGGTTTTTGTTGCCTAGAGCTGGCCCTTGAATTAGTGAGTTTTCATAGTTTCTCCCCTTCTTATACTTAGGAGCTCTCAGTCTCTGAAAATGATAAGTTTTTACGATCTCTCCAAACTGTGCTAAATGTAGTGAAGGTTGAAAGTAGACACTTTGGGTCCATACTTTTTGCTTTATACAGTGATTTTTGACCCTGGATACACTGTAGACTTATTTAGGGAGTAAAACAAACAAACAGACAAATAACCTAGGCCTACTCCAGACCACATTCTTTGGGCAGGGTCCAGGGAATCAGTAATTTTAAAATGCTTCCCAGGTGATTCAAATATATAGCCAGTGTTGAAAGCCACTCTCTAGAGTTTGGAATTGGTGGTTGCTTGTGAATCATAAGGCTTTCTTAAAGAATATGAAGTTAAAAGCTGATACATGAATATTTTTATCATTTTCATTAATTTTTGGTGGAATCTGATGATTGATTTATTTATTTGGCAATCATTTGACCAAGGCTGTAGATTAAAGCATTCTTTTTCCTAGACAAGGTAAGGGACCATGTTGACAGATTTTTTTTTTCCCTCTAAAACTTAGCTCCTAAATTTCACATTGAATCTCTAAGATCTATTGTTTCTTTCTGATTATAGACATTCATACATATATATGTATGTGTGTATGTGTCTTTTTTATTACAGACTTTCCACATTGTCAGTTGTTATTTCTTTTTTGTCTTCACATATTTTTTGTTGTTAATTAATTTTAGTTTTAGTTTTTCTTAATCCTAATTTACATTGATTTCTATTAATAGTTTTTTTGTTAAAATTGATCTGTAGTGGGCATTATATTGTTCTTGGATCAGAGCCTCATTTATTGCATCACATTGTTGTTATCTTTGACCTAGTTTATTGTTTTATCTTCATTCAATTACAGGAGCTCTATGTTCACCTTTGCTTGTTTACCTCTAATCCAGTTCTTTGTATCAATTTGGGTTCATAGGGCTTTGTATAAGCATATGCTTAAGTTTTATAATCTTTATGAGATATGATTGGAGGTTGAATGTGTTTTTTATAGTGGGTATTACCTTTTTACATTTTGCTATGTTTTGATAACGTGATTGACTATCATAGATTCTATAATAACCAAGTCTTTGCACTTTGGTGGTAAATTGTGACATCAGTTTTTTACTCAAATCATTGTGGTTTTATGCCAAATAATAATTTTGAGGATGGCATATCAGTCATAGGTATTAGATCTGGGTAACTGGAGCCTTTGCCCAGAGATGTGTTTTAGAGGGTCCTCATTCTGGCCCTGCTCTGGGCATGCTACATCCCTGTGCCAGAGCCTGTAGCTTTCCCTCGTAGACCATGCTCTGCATACCCAGGATCCCAGAATTCCCTGTCTTACGGGCCCTGAGCCTTTGTATGCATCTTCTCTGGGATTGTCCTCCTTAGAGCAGACTGCACCAAGCTATGGTGGAAGGCTGGCATATGGTGGTGGGGGCATTGGGATAGAGCTAAAACGTGTATGCGGGGGTGTTCTAGGGGTCAGAGGTGGGAATAGAAAGTAGTTAAAGCATAGACCTCAGGTCTCTTGTTTGTTTGCCCTGGGCCCCACAAATAGTAACAGCAAGCCTGATAGTAGGTATGGATGCTATTGATTTACTTTGGATTGAGTTGAGTTATTGTTGCATTTTGGTAAAATTAAACCAGGCGATACTGTTGTTGCATATAGTATTCTGATCTTTTAATAGTATAGTAGTTCATAGTCATGAACTTCTTGTCCTAGGAACTCTTACCAGATGATACAAAAGCTGCTAATGACTAGAATTAATTTATTTACCTAATCTTATGATTAAATTATAGTGAGTGACATTTCATGAATCTTTTGTTCAGGATTTCTCTTTTGTCCATTTTGTAATCATATTGTTTGTTTTTTGAAACATTTTGGTACATTCCAGGTAGTTCCTTTGTATGGGAGCATTGGTTCCTTCTCCTGCCTTTTAAAGCTCTGAAGTAATTTTGTCTCTTTATTCCTAATATAATTTATTATGAAAGTTTCCTCTAGATTCTTGATTGCATCATGCTTCTGAAATTGTTCTGAAAATGCTTGTGGTTAGTTTGGCTAACATACATCAATTATTTCTAACATTTTATCTTCCCTTAAGTTTTTATATGTGCAAGCCAATTAGTTTATCAGCCTAATTTTTCAATCTGTTTTATTGATGTTTTTGTATTGTCTTCCTGTTTTTCCTAAACTTTCAGTTGTTTGTTGTTCCAGTATTCTTTCTACATAGTCTTGCATTTCATTTTGTTCTTTTATAGTGTATAAATGTTTATGGTTCATTGTTTATGGTTACTGCTAAAACAGAGTGTGTATTGTATCATATTCCAGGTGAGATACTTTATTTAAATAGCTGAGATAAAAATTTCATGGCTTAAATGGCAGCCAAACAATACTCCTTTCTTGAGGAGGTGTTATACTGTTGAAAATGCCTGTTATTACTCTAAAATTAAGCATTAAAGGGTCTTGTCTCCAAACTTATTTAACATTTTTAAATACTAATGATTTTTTTCTACAAATTTTTAAAATTGATTTTATTCATTACTCTTAGTAAAGCTTTAGTCTCATTACATTATTCTTAGGTATATAACTTAATCTGGTTTTTTATTAGCAGGGCTCTCTTTTTTTGTCAATGTAGAAATTTCAGTCGTCAGTGATGTAGTATGAACATAATGCTTGCAGGAAGATTGTGTGTTATCTAAGGAAGGCCAGTGGCTACCCAGACAAGATCCCAGAGAGTAGCATTTATCATTCAAGCCTGACCTATCACTACAATAAATATGGAACTGTCTTACAGGGTGGACTTAAATTAACCAAGTTCACTGGTATACGAACCAAAATTCCCATTTATTACTTTAAAAATAGACATTTAGCTCTCAAGCAAACAGGTGTTAATCATCATATTTTCTTCTGAAGTCAGTTTTATGTGGGAACCCAAATTTTGATCAGAAGTTTTCCAGGTGAACCTGGTTATTAGAATAAAGAAATTAGTTGGATGATCTTATTGACTGCTGTCATCAAGCTATGCTCATCCATGTCTACCATAAGAATTTATTTATTTCAAGGCCCAGGTATTTTTTCTAGTGGTCAAGGGTATCTTCTTGGACAGAATTGGAGACACACTACCGATTTCATTTCTCCAGATGCCCTTTTAATGTCTTATGCACCACATCCCTTCATCATTTCTTGAGGTATAATAAAATAGTTACTTACCAAAAAAAAGCATCTACCAAACTGTATCTATGTTAGCATTTCAAATGTGTCAAAAAGTATCTAAACATAAGAAAGATTAGGAGGGCACACTGTAAAACAAAACAAGTTTGTGGAACTGTTGTTGGTGAACATAAGTCAAATAGTAGAAAATATTCCGGTCAGTTTCTGTAATTTGCAGTCATTGTAGAATAGTGGTTTTCAAGAGACCTTTTGTTCTGAGCATTCCTTTTTGCTCTTAAAAATTGAGGACCTAAAAGCTTTTGTTTATGTGGATTTTATCAATATTACCATATTAAAAATTAAAAGTGGGAAAGTTAAAATATATATTTATTAATTCATTTAAAAATAATTCTCCTACATGTTAACATAAGTATTATATATTTATGAAAAATTATTATTTTCCTCCCTAAAAAAGTAATGAGTGGATGGCTTAATAGAAAATAGTTCAAATTCCTTATTTGTTTTTGTATTCATTTTGTTACAACACAGTTTTTTAAATTTTTTAAAATTTATTTTTAATTAATTAATTTTTTAAAAACAATAGTCACAAATCATTTTTATTTTTTAAAACAATTGGAACATTTTCTTTTTTTTTTTATTTCAGAATATTATGGGGATACAACACTTTGGCTATATATATTGCCCATGCACTGCCCGTGTCAAAGCTACAATTGTGGACATCCCCCAAACTGTGCTCCATGCATCCATTCAGTGAGAATTTTCCCATCCCCTCCACCCCCCTCCCACCTGCCCGCCCCCTAATGAATATTATTGCCCTGTGTGATGTAAGTGTTGATCAGTTAGTACCAATTTGATGGTGGGTACCAGTGGTGCTTGTTTTTCCATTCTTGTGACACTTCGCTTTGAAGAATGGGCTCTAGCTCCAACCAGGATAATACCAGATGTGTTAATTCACCATTGTTTTTTATTGCTGAGTAATACTCCATGGTATACATATACCGCATTTTATTAATCCACTCGTGTATTGATGGGCACCTGGGTTTCCACATCTTTGCAATTGTGAATTGTGCTGCTATAAACATTCGCGTGCAGATGTCTTTATTATAGAATGTCTTTTTTTCCTTTGGGTAAATACCCAGTAGTTGGATTGCTGGATCAAATGGTAATTCTACTTTTAATTCTTTGAAGTATCTCCGTATTACTTTCCATAGAGATTGTACTAATTGGCAGTCCCACCAGCAGTGTATGAGTGTTCCTATCTGTCCGCATCCCCACCAACATTTGTTGTTTGGGGATTTTTTGATATGAGCCAATCTCACTGGAGTTAAGTGATATCTCATTGTGGTTTTGAGTTGCATTTCCCTGAAGATTAGAGAAGTTGAGCAATTTTTCATATGTTTGCTGGTCCTTATTCTGTCTTCTTTTGAAAAGTTTCTGTTCATGTCCTTTGCCCATTTTTTATGGGGTTGTTTGATTTTTTTCTTGTTGATTTTCCTAAGTTCCTAAGTATAGATTCTGGTTATCAGCCCATTATCAGATGTGTAGCATGCAAATATTTTCTCCCATTCTGTAGGTTGTCTGTTCACTCTAGTGATAGGTTCCTTGGCTGTGCAGAAGCTTTTTAATTTGATCATGTCCCATTTATTTATTTTTGTTGCTGCTGTGATTGCTTTGGGGGTCGTCTTCATAAATTCTTTGCCTAGGCTAATGTCCATAAGAGTTTTTCCCACATTTTCTTCGAGAATTCTTATGGTTTCACGTCTTAGGTTTAAATCTGTTATCCATTGTGAGTTGATTTTTGTGAGAGGTGAGAGGTATGGGTCTAGTTTCAGTCTTCTACATATGGCCATCCAGATTTCCCAGCACCATTTATTGAGTAGGGAGTCTTTTCCCCATTGTATGTTTTTCTGGAATTTGTCAAAGATCAGATGACCGTATGAGGTTGGTTTTATATTTGGGTTCTCAGTCCTGTTCCATTGGTCAATGTCTCTGTTCTTGTGCCAGTACCATGCTGTTTTGGTTACTACAGCCTTGTAGTATAGTTTGAAGTCTGGTAGATAGATGCCTCCCAATTTGTTCTTTTTGCTTAGGATTGCTTTGGCTAGATGGGGTCTTCTCTGGTTCCACACGAAGCATAGAATTATTTTTTCTAGATCAGCAAAAAATGATGTTGGTATTTTGATAGGAACTGCATTGATTCGGTAAATCACTTTAGGTAGCAAAGCCATTTTTACAATGTTGATTCTGCCTAGCCAAGAGCATAGTAGGGTTTTCCATCTGTTTACATCCTCTGCAATTTCTTTTCCAGTGTTTCATAATTCTCTCTATATAGGTCTTTGACCTCCTTAGTTAGATATGTTCCTAAATATTTAATTTTCTTTGGTGCTATTGTGAAAGGTATTGCATCTTTAATTTTTTTCTCAGCTTGATTTTTATTAGCATATATGAAGGCTATGGATTTGTGTGCATTAATTTTGCATCCTGAGACTTTGCTGAATTCATTTATCAATTCCAGTAATCTCTTGGTTGAATCTTTGGTTTTTTCTGTATATAATATCATATTGTCTGCAAATACTGAAAGTTTGACCTCTTCTGCCCCCATCTGGACACCCCTGATTCCTCTCTCTTGTCTAATTGCTCTGGCCAGGACTTGCAGCACTATGTTGAAAAGAAGTGGAGATAGTGGGCACCCTTGTCTGGTTCCAGTTTTAAGGGGGAATGCTTTCAATTTTTCCCCATTCAGTATGATATTGGCTGTGGGTTTATTGTATATGGCTTTAATAGTTTCAAGGTATGAGCCATCTATGCCTATATCGTTAAGAGTTCTTATCATAAAAGGATGCTGGATTTTGTCAAAAGCCTTTTGTGCATCTATTGAAAGGATCATATAATCTTTGCTCTTGCTTTTATTTATGTGGTGAATTACATTTATAGATTTGCGTATGTTGAACCATCCCTGCATCTTGGGAATGAAGCCCACCTGATCGTGATGGATTATTTTTTTGATGTACATTTGAATTTGGTTTGCAAGGATTTTATTGAGAATTTTTGCACCTATATTCATAAGGGATATTGGTCTGTAGTTTTCTTTTCTTGTTGTATCTTTTCCTGGCTTTGGTATCAAGGTGATATTGGCTTTGTAGAATGAGTTTGGGAGGATTCCATCCTTCTGGATGTTTTCAAATAATTTCTGCAGTATAGGCACCAGTTCTTCTTTGTAGGCTTGGTAGAATTCAGATGTGAACCCATCTGGTCCAGGACTTTTTTTTGTTGGAAGATTTTTTCATTACTACTTCAATTTCGGTGCTTGATATTGGTCTGTTTAGAAATTCTATTTCTTCCTGGTTGAGCCTAGGGAGGTAGTATGTTTCTAAGAATTTGTCCCTTTCCTCCACGTTTTCATGTTTTTGGGCATATAGATTTTTGTAGTATTAGAAAATGATGTTTTGTATTTGCATGATATCAGTTGTGACCTCTCCTTTTTCATTTCTGATTGAGCTTATTAGAGTCCTTTCCTTTCTGCTTCTGGTCAACCTGGCAAGTGGCCTGTCTATTTTGTTTATCTTTTCAAAGAACCAACTTTTTGTTTTATTAATCTTCTGTATTGTTCTTTTGTTCTCAATTTCATTTAATTCTGCTCTGATTTTGGTTATTTCTTTTCTTCTGCTGGCTTTAGGATTGCTTTGCTCTTCCTTTTCCATTTCCTTAAGATGATTCATTAGTTTACTGATTTGTGACCTTTCTGTCTTTTGGATGTGGGCATTTAAGGCGATAAGTTTTCCTCTCAGGACTGCTTTTGCTGTGTCCCACAGATTTTGATAACTTGTGTCCCCATTATCGTTTAGTTCGAAGAATCTTTTGATTTCCATTTGAATCTCCTCCTTGACCCAATAGACATTCAGCAACAGATTGTTTAATTTCCATGTTTTTGGATGAAGATGTGAGTTTCTGTTGGAATTGATTTCTAATTTCATTCCGCTGTGGTCTGAAAAGATATATGGTATGATTTCTATTTTTTTGAATTTGTATAGATCTGTTTTGTGGCCTAGGATGTAGTCAATTTTAGAGAAAGTTCCATGAGCTGATGAGAAGAATGTATATTCCGTGTTATTTGGGTGGAGTGTTCTGTAGATATCTGTTAGGCCCAAATGTCCTAGAGTCCTGTTTAGGTCCTTTGTTTCTTTGTTTATTTTCTGTTTGGAGGATCTGTCCAGTACCGTCAGTGGGGTGTTGAAGTCCCCTGCTATTATGGCATTGCTATTTATTATGTTGTCTAGATCAAGCAGTATTTGCTTCATGTACCTGGGTGCTCCTGTGTTGGGTGCATAAATGTTTTGGATTGTTAAATACTCTTGTAAGGTTTTTCCCTTCACCACTATATAGTGTCCATTTTTGTCCTTCTTTACTTTTGTTGCTTTAAAGTTTATATCATCTGAAATAAGGATGGCTACTCCAGATTTCTTTTGGTTTCCATTAGCCTGGAAAATTGTATTCCATCCTTTCGCCTTGAGTCTGAATACGTCTGTGTGTGTAAGGTGTGTTTCCTGGAGACAACAGATACTTGGCTTGTATTTTTTAATCCATTCAGCCAGCCTATGTCTCTTCAATGGGCAATTCAAGCCATTCACATTTATTGAGAGAATTGATACTTGGGGTAAATTTCTGATTATTGTATTGGGTGGTGTTTTTTGTTTTACCTCTTGTGTCATTGTGGAATCTGGGTTCTGGAGTTTTAGCTTTTGGGTAGTTTTACACTGGTGGGTGTCTGTTGTGCTGGTTAGTGTACAATGCAGGTCTAAGCACTTCTTGCAGGGCCGGTCTGGACTTCGCAAATTTTCTCAGTGATTGCTTGTCTGGAAAAGTCTTTATTTGTCCCTCATATAAGAAGCTTAGTTTGGCAGGATACAGAATTCTGGGTTGGCCTTTGTTTTGTTTTAGGAGAGTGATGATGGCTCCCCATTCCCTTCTGGTTTGTAAGGTTACAGCCGAGAAATCTGCAGTTAATCTGATCGGTTTCCCTCTGTAGGTTATCTGCTGTTTTCATCTTACAGCTCTGAGGAGTGCCTCTTTTGTGTTTACTTTGGTCAGTCTAATAATTATGCGGCGTGGTGAATGCCTTTTCATGTTGAATCTCCCAGGAGTCCTGTGTGCTTCTTGTACTTGGATATCGAGATTTCTGGCTAGGCCATGGAAATTTTCCTCAGTTATTCCTTCAAATAGATTTTCTAGTCCATGTGAATTTTCTTCCTCTCCCTCAGGAATGCCTATGATCCTTATGTTTGGCCTCTTTAAATAATCCCACATTTCTTGTATGCTTTTTTCATGCCTCTTGTTTTTGTGTTCTTTCTATTCGACTGATTTATTTAGCACATAGGAGTTGTCTTCTAGCTCTGAAATTCTTTCCTCTGCATGGTCCAGCCTATTCTTAAGGCTTTCCACTGTGTTTTGTAGGTTCTTGAATGCTTCTTTCATTTCTAGAATTTCTATTTGATTTTTCCATAATATTTCTATTTCTTTGGAGAATTTTTCATTCATTTCTTGCATTTTTCTTGTGGTTTCTTTGTGCTGGGATTCAATTTTCTCTTGAACTTCATAGAGCTTTCTTATAATCCATAAACGAAATTCCTCTTCTGTCATTCTACCCATTTCATTTGAGTTGGTATCCATTGCTGAGGAACTGATGATTTCTTTTGGGGGTGACTTTTCAGTCTGATTTTTCGTGTTCCCTGAGTTCTTCGCTGTTTTTTTCTCATGTAGCCTCTTGGTCGAGAGGTGGGGGTGTTAGGGCTAGTTTATGGCCCTGTCTCCAAGCCCTCAAGGTTCGTTCCTTGGCAGAGCCAGGGAGAGAAGTAGTTGGCCTGTATTGCCTTAGGTGTATTTTAGCAAGTTTGGTGGACCTTGTGTTATCTCTGACCTATTGTCTTCTCCTCTTCCTGGTGGAGTGTAGTGATATTGTCCTCCCAGCTTGAGCTCTGAGCTGGTGAATTGTACTTGAGGGTATGAATCCACAGCTCCCTAATAGCTAGGTATTCTACTATGTCTGTGGCAGACTCTGATCTCCCAGTTGGGGTATGTGAAAGCCCTGCACTTTGGGAGTGGCCTTGTAGCTCCTAGGGGTTACTTTGACCCTGTTCCTCCTGAGGTGCGGGTGGAAACATAATTTCTTTTGGTTGCAGCCTGAGAGCTGGATTGGAAAAATTCTATACAGCTCAGAGGTTGCTTATCTAGCCACGTGTGTCTGTTCTGATGTGCATCTCCACGTGATACTGGCTGATAGGGGGATCTCCAGTTGTGCACCCCTTTTCCACCACTAGACCCCAAGGTAAGGCGGGTGGGCATCTCTATCCCCAGCAGTCTCCGCCAGGGGGATCTTCACATGGGGGGGTGGAGAATAGTGGCTACTTGAAGCGCTCTTGAATGGCACGAAATTCCCTAATGAAGTGGGCGGGGCTGTGGGTAGCTGCTCTAGTTCAGCCTGTGGCTCTTGAGGTATTTGGTTGTCATGAGAACCGGCAGTTATGCAAAATGAGTCACTATAACCAGTAACCTTCAAAATGACCGATCTCTGGGGTACAGGAGGGCTGGGACCTGAAGAGCGGGCACTAGGACCAGCACGTAGCGGACTTGTCGAAGGCCAGAGCCGGGGTAGCAGGACCAGATGGACAAGCTGCAAACTGTTTCCAATACACAAAGGTCCTGCCACTATAGTTCTGGGATCTCGTCCCACCTGGAGTCCACGGATGCAGCTGTACCTGGCCACCAAGGGCAAAGCCTGTCTCACCCCAGCGGATGAGCCCTGGGCCGGGGTGGGGCGGAGCTACAGACGTGGCTCACAGCTCCGGGTGGGCAGGCGGCTTTAAAGATGGCTGCCGCCGCCAGCCTGGTGCACAGCAGGGCTCCGATTGCACCTGGGAACGCAGCTTTTCTCACCTGGCCTGTGGCCCATGGAGGCATTTGCCAGCAGCCCCTAAGGGCGTGTCCTGCTGTCCGTTAAACTCCTGGGTCGGGTCCCACTGACTTCTAGTGGCGCAGTGCCGGCCTGCGGGTTCCCGTGCACTGTCCCGGGAAGCTGTATCTCCGACCAGTCCCTACCCGGCCCTGAGCTGTCCCTGTATATTGCAGCTGAGAGTTCTGTTTGGCTCTCGCAATTGCTTCCTCTCCACAGAGCCTGCTGTCTCCAGCGACAGCTTTGCCCCAACTCTGGGCTTGTCCCTGACTGAGTGGATGGGGAGGTGTGTAACCACTTCGGGGTCAGGTCGTGCTGTGCTTACCTGGTGAGCGCGTCCTTCCCGTGCTCTGGGCTCTATTGTGCTCCGTGCGCTCTCCGATCTTTGTGAAAATTTTGTACCTGTTTTCTTGGGCTGGGCGCTCCACGTTGTTTCTCTGTAATTCACAATGCTGTTTTCAGAGTGAGCGGTCCGTGCTGGCAGGGAGCCGATGGCGTTTTTCACCACCTTCCCTGGGAGCGGTGAGGTGGGAGGACTCTATCAAACCACCATTTTTCAGTTCCTGTTACAACACATTTTGATTGATGTGTATGAAAAAAGATCTGGCCTAACAGATATTAGTATATGGTTGAATAAGGGAGAAGAGTATTCTAATTGCTTTTTTCTTATAATTATGAATATTCTTCTTTGATATTACAACAAAACTCAACAGTGGTAATTTTTTAAAGGTTAGTTCTAGGATTGGAATCTGAAATCAGAGTAGTAAGTTGACTATTTTGTTACATTAAAATCCATTTTTTTATCTTGTACTTTGACTCTGTCTTTTGCATGATCATGTAATATGTATTTGTCATTTGGAAAATATTGATTCAGTGGATTATGTAGATCTTTCAAATTTTGACATAATATACAGTATCAAAAAGTCACATTTGTCAATATCACTACCAATCTCATCAGAAAAGTTTCTAAGTGTTGGGGCGCTGTTAAGTTCATGGTGGCAGATAGAACCTTTTGAAAATTTGACTTTTCACTTGAAAGCTTGAATGTTATCTTTGGTGTCAAAAACTATCTGTGTTTCCTTGATGTAATAGGCCCACTTGATTCCTTTTTGAGAAAATTTCTGTCAAATACCCAAATCTGAATAATCGAAGTTTGTATATCAGTCTTTCTTTCAAATAAAAAAGATATTTCATGAAAAAAACTGTGGTTCAGCTGCAACTTAATCACATACAATTTTCCTTGAGACAACCATCGTACTTTGATATGCAGCAGATGAAGTTTATGCATACTTCCCATTTCATCACACAGAGTGCTAAAAAGATGTGTACTTAAACATCAAGATTCAATAAAATGAATTTTTAAAATCAAGAATATTCTTAATAAAAAATGACTTTTTTTGGTTTGTTTTTTGCTTTTTTCTTTTTATTGCAAATGCATGGCAATGAAGAATATTTACAGTTTGGTTCCACTGCCTTATTGGTGCTAGCGTGCCTGCAGTTTTATCCATCATTGCCTTTGCTCCTTTAGTATGAGAAATAAAAATAAAATCCTAAGTCCTCCAAATGACTGAGTGGACCCCCCTCTTGGCAAAGAGGACGCCAGAGAAATCTTACAACTGAGTTCCCTGCCATGATGGGATGGGAGGTCAGACATGCCTCCTTATCAACCACCTCCTTCAATCACCATTAGGCTTTCTTCCCTAAGGGTTAAATGGAACCAGCCTTTTGAAAAGACTTGCTCCACTGCTGATTTCAATCAGTTGCCTAGTGCTGCTCCTCCCTTTTACGGTTTCAGCGCAACAACTGACCAGTATTCCTTCATGATAAGAGACCACTGACCATGGAGTGGTTTTGACCAATTTATGGAGGCTGCACAGTGAGGGTTTGCATGTCCTCTGCTTCACTTTTTGACGCCAGAGGGCCAAAAACTGCACCCTCGGATCATGCTAGCACCACCATTTTCTGAACATGGATCCCATGAAGTACCATGAAGCTCACTTGTGCATGTGCATGTTTCTCCTTTCATGAATATTCATGGATTCTCCTATAGCTTATTGAATATATATATTCAGCCACTCTGCTCAGCATAAATTCCTGTTCCCTGTGCCATTCCCTCAAGTACATGGTCTTTACCATTCCCTAAAGTACATGCCCAAGGCAGTGCTTCCCAGCTTGTCACAATGACCACCCTGCAGGCTGTAACCCTTTATTAGAAATAAAACTCTCCAAATTTATGAACCTCATCATTCTTTAGTTGACAAGTGCAAATATAAATTGAGAAATAAAAGGAAAAGAATGTCTTAGTGTTTTTATGATAAAATGTTTGACTTGATAGACCCCTGAAAAGACCCAGGTAAGGAGTCCATGAACTATACTTTTAAAACCACAACTGTAGAGAAAAGCTATAGAGAAACATTATTCTTCACCTTTGTCTAAAAGGTACTTCTTGTATCAACTTGCATATCAATTTCACTGTTTTGCTATATTTGAAAAATTGTAAAAATATAATTGAATACCACCTATATTGCGGTATTCTATTTCAATGCCAACTGGGTGTAGTGTGGTTTAGTTCTGCTGCTAACCAGCTAGAGTTAGCTCAGACCCCACAGATTCAAGGGCATGATCCCCAACATGACTGTCCCTCCTTTAGACATCAGCTGTGCTTCACAGGCCCCCAGGTTGCCCATACTTCTGACTGACTGACTAAATTCAGCAGTTCCTTTGGCCCCGTTAGGTTTGATAATTTGCTAGAATGACTGAACTCAGGAAAGAACTATACTTACAATTACAGTTTTATTATAAAGGATACAAATCAGGAGGAGCAACCAAATGAAGAGACCTCTAGGCAATGTCTGGGAAGGAACACAGAGCCTCTGTGCCTTCTTCTTGTGGAATCAGGACACATCACTCTCCTGGCACATGAATGTTTTTGCCAACCAGGAGGCTCCACCAAGCCTCAATGTACAGAGTTTTTACTGGGGCTTCATTGGGTAGGCATGATTGATTAAATCACTAGCCATGTGTTTGAACTCCATCTTTAGTGTCCTTCCCCCAGAGATCAGGCAACAGAAAGTCCTAACCCACTAATAACATGTTGACCAACCTGTACCCTGAAGCTACCTAGGGGCTTAGCATGAGTTGCCTCATTAGCATAAGACTTTTTTTTTTTTTTTTTGAGACAGGGTCTGGCTCTGTTGCCCAGGCTAGAGTGCAGTGGCATCGTCATAGTTTACTGCAACCTCAAACTCCTGAGCTCATGCAATCATTCTGCCTCAGCATCTTGAGGAGCTGGGACTATAGGTGCACCCTACTGTGGCCTGGCTAATTTTTTTGGTATTTTTTGTAGAGATGGGGTCTCACTCTATTGCCCAGGCTGGTCTCAAAACTTCTGACCTCAAGCATCCCTCCCACCTCAGCCTCTCAAAGTGCTAGGATTACAGGTGTAAGCCAACACCCGCAGCCAACAAAGACATTTCTATCACTCTGGAAATTCCAAGGGTTTTTGCAGCTCCTTAGAAAAGAGCTTCAAAAGTGTTCAGACCCATAAAAGAAAAGAGTTATGTTGGACTTTTAGGGGGGCCAGACAAAGAAATCTGACTGATACCTTATATTGCTGTTCCCCATCCCTCCTTGATGTCTGGAGTGAGGATGTGGTAGCTAGCTTCGACCAGCCATCTTAGACCATGAGGTAACCTGGAAGGCGGGGGCCACATCCTGATGGCATTGTAGCACTGTCATACTAGCCTTGTACTGCCCATTTCTGAGTGACAACAACTTCTTCCTCTCTCTCTTCCTCTTTTCTTTTGCTTCCTCTCTCTCTCTCTCCTCCTCCTGCCCCCAGTTATCTATCTTTATTAGTTTCCTATTTCTGTTATAACAAATTACCACAAAATTAATGGCTTGCATAACACAAGTTTATTATCTTACAACTTTGTAGGTTAGAAGTTCAACACAGATTTCACTGACCTAAATCTGAAGTGTTGGCAAGGGCTGCCTTTCTTTCTGTAGTTTCTTGGGGAGAATTTTCTTCCTTGCTTTTTCCATCTTCTAAAGGCTGCCCACATTTTTTGGCTCATGGCCTTCTTCCTTCATCTTCAAAGCAGCGGTATTTGAAGAATGCTTCAAAGCAGACCATTCTTTGTACTCACGTCTCCCTCTGACTCTTCTTCTGCCTCCCTCTTCTACTTTTCATGCTGCCTTCCATTTTTTGAAGTTTTTGATACTTAATCCCTGAACATTTGCTTTTGCATGTATACTTAAAGAATAAGAACATACATCTAAGAAAATTAACAGTGATTTTCTAATATCATCTACTATTTAGTTCGTATTCACATTTATTCCAGTTGACACAGATTGTATTTGATCTCTTTTATCTAATTCAGCCATCACCACCATCCCCATCCCCCAGCAGGCACACTTTTTTCCCCCTGTGACATTGACTTTTTGAAGGAATTGGGCCAGTTTTTATTTTTTGTTTTTTGTAGAATGTCCCATAATCTGGATTTGCTTGATGTTTCCTCATTAGTGTCTTTTAGCTTTTTCTCTCTTCCTTGTATTTCCTATAATACATCTAGACTATCAGGGATATCCAGTAGAAGTCTGTAATGATGGAAATGTTCTATATTCGCACTCTCCAGTATGATAGCTACTATCCACATGTAGCAATTTTAATTTAAATTAAGTAAAAGTAAAAATTCAGTTCCTTAGTCAAACTGGCCACATTTCCAGACTCAATAGATTAGATTTAGATTATATATCTTGGGGATGAATATCATGGGTTGTGGTGTATATTTCATACTGAATCACACCAGAAGTCTCATACTTTTAGGTTATCGCTTAGTGAAACAGATCTGTCTATTATAAAGGTACATTGTCTCCATTGTAATTCTGTGCAGTAATACTTTGTATCCTGAAAATATCCTTTCCCAAATAACCTTTTACCAGGTAGTAGTACTTATTGGTGATCCTTGCCAGACTTGGTCATTACATTACACTGTGTGCAAAAAATGGTGATATTCTAATTATTTCAATCATTATGTATGTATTAGTTGGTATTTTTCTATGAAGAACTGCTTTTCTTAAACCCTCTCCCTTTTAAAAATATCACTACAGAATAATTAATTTCTATTTTATTGAAGTTGTTATAATCAGTTATAGTCATTATTATTATTTTGATGCTCAAATTATCCTAAATTTGGCTAGTCCTTTGTCCTTTTGACATAATCCCATTAATCTTGGAGTATTTCCTCACCTTTTGGCCCAGCAAGATGCCAAAGGCTCACCTTGTAATTTTCCTATTCCAATCCTTGAAATAAGTCATTTCTTCAAGCAGCACAGGTTTCTTTTACTGGAGAAGAGCATTTTAGAAGCCAAGATCTGGTATCAGGTGTGTTTATTGTTACAGATGTCCCCTATTTTTAGATGTAGCTGGTGTTTCCAATTTCTTAGCCTTTTTCAGTTCTGTGGAGGTAATTAATGTGCTTCTCACTGATTTCTCAGATTTTTTGAGTCAGTTATGATTCCATCTACTTTCTGTTTCTAAAGTTTTATTGCTATCTCTTATTTGCTATTGTCCTTCTCTCTTTGGAGTTTAAGCCTTTTAAAATTCTTACTGTATTTTTAATAGGATGTTTTGGAGGGAGTTGAGGTAAATCAGTATGGCCAAGTCACCATATTTAACTGGTTGTCTTTATATCGACGCTCTCAATATAAGTTTAGATTTCACTTTGCAGAAGTAACTATGCCTAATGCTCTGGGGGATTCAAACCTTGGTAAGACACTGTCTTAGTCTGTTTGGGCTGCTATAACAAAATACCTTAGACTGGGTGATTTATAAACAGCAGAAATTTATTGCTCACAGTTATGGAAGCTTGGAAATCCAAGATCAAGGTGCCAGCAAATTTGATGTGTGGTGGGGTCCCATTCCTCCTGGATGGCACCTTTTATGTGTTCTTACGTGGTGGAAGGGGTGAGGAGGCTCTCTGACGCCTCATTTATGAGGGGATTAATTCCATTCATATGGGCGGAGTCCTCATGACCTAAAGGCCCCACCTTCTAGTACTATGACCTTGGTGATTTGGTTTCAACATATGAATTTTGAAGGGACAAACATTCAGAAAATAGCAGACACTGTCTTGCTTTCAGGTAGCTTCCTTGTTATTCAGGGCGTTTGGAATGAGTTTGTAACTAACCAAAGTGCACGATAAAATATGGAAAGTTCTGAAGTTGAGGTATAAGGAGTGATAATACTTGTCTTGTATTTTATGTTTTAGAATAGTGGTTCTCATAAATGTTGACTTACCATTCGATCCAGCAATCCCACTACTGGGTATCTACCCAAAGGAAAACAAGTCATTTTATCAAAAAGGCATCTGCAGTTGAATGTTTATCACAGCACAATTCACAATTGCAAAGATGTGGAATCAACCTGAGTACGCATCAACTCATGAGTGGATTAAAAAAATGTGGTGTATATATACCATGGAGTACTACTTAGCCATAAAAAGGAATGAAATAATGTCTTTTGCAGCAACTTGGGTGGACATGGAGATTATTATCCTAAGTGAAGTATCTCAGGAATGGAAAAGCAGTCAGCACATGTATGCTCTAATAATTGGGAGCTAAACCACGGGCACACACAGGCACAAGAAGATGTAAAGGTCATTGGAATCTGAGAAAGGGGAGGGACGGAGGGAGGAGTGAAGGGTAATAACTTACTTACCAAGTACAATGAACACTATTCTGGTGACGGGCACACTAAAAGCCCTAACTTAAGCATTACACAAGGTATCCATGTAACAAAAACATTTGTACCCCCTTAATATTTGAAAGTATAAATAAATAAATAAGTAAATAAGTAAGTAAATAAATAAATAAAAAGAAACTCAACCTGAAATAAATAAAAATACTAGTGGTTCTCAATGTTGGTTGCGCATTATAATTATTTGGGAGACATAAAGAAAATACTGCACCTGGTTCTCACCCTAGATCAATTAAATCAGAATCTTTAATGGGTAGAACTAAGTTCTCTAGGTTCTGAACTTCTTTTGACATGACCCGGTTAGTCTTTGAGTGATTCTTTCTTTATAGGCAATAAGATGCCTTAGGCTTACCTTGTAATTTCCCTGCCCTGCATCTGAAATAAATCAGTTTCCCTCAGAGACCACATGGTATTTCAGACCTTATACATTTGAACATTCTGGTCTCTTTTCTATGCTTCACTAACTCATTCATTCTTTAGGACTCAGCTTAAATTTCATCTTCTCTTTAAACATCTATTTGAGCTAAGTCATCTTATAATGCCGATTGCTCACATCTATTTGAGCACTTACACTCTTTTATTGAAATGATCTGGTACCCATTTTCCTATCCCATTAGACTCTAAACTTATTGAAGAAATTCTTATATGTATGGGTACATTTTATGTGCTTAATTAAAAAAGTTAGTTGAACTGATCATAGGATTTTTAATTTGGAGGATCTGAGAGAGTGGAATTTATGATAAAGTTCCTTAAGTATTGGCTCTTGTTCACTTTCGATTTCCTCTACAGCCATGTTTTATGAATGTTGTTGAATTGTATTAAAGGGACATTATATTTCAATCCTGAAAGATGGTTAAGATTTGAGTGGAAGCGATGGAGGGTATTGAGATTTAAGTTGTGCATGCCTGAGAGGTGGTTGTAGTGGCAGACTGGAATAGGCAACAACTTAAGGGCTGGTGTTAAATGAAGCCTTTGCAATTGCAAATATAATTTTTGAAAGGTAAAAACAATTTAAAATCTATTACAGTTAAAAAAAAGTAAAAGGAACTTACTCAATCTTGTAGATAGTAGCTTTTATGAATTGATAGTTTGAATTTTTGTGATTCTGCTCCATCTTTCAACCTTTATTGCTGCAAACTTGTCATTTTTATGCAAAGGTAATCATTATTTACTGTTGTTTTACTTTCTCATTTTCACTTTTTAAAACTTTTCTTTGTGGTTTTGTAATTCACACATTTGTCACCTTTTATGGCAATATATTAGTCTATTTTACTGATATATAGTAGTTTACTTGGCCATTCTTCAGTTGTTGTACATTTTTTGTTTTCAGTTTTCCAGTGTTAGAGACAGTAGAACTATAATCTCTTTATACAAATACTTTCCCATTTTCTTTTCTGGAGACTGAATACATATAACAGAGCCTTTATCTTAGAATTATCTGTGGCAGAAGTTTAATGCAAACACAGAGGTATTGCAAGGTAGCATATGCTAAAGAGTCAAAACTGAGTTCTTACTTTGACAGCCACTTTACTAGCTATGTGATCTTGAATAAGTTAGTTTACTCTTGTGAGCCTCAGTCATAAAATTAGGTTAATAATAGCTTACATTATTGAGCGTTTAAAATTTTGGCAGGTGCTGGTCTGAGTATTAATCTACTGAAAATTCAAAACAGCCTTAATATTCCCATATCAAGATGTGGCAACAGAAGCATGGAGTAGTTAAATAGGTTAAATAGCTACTAATAATGTGCTGTCATTGTACCCGGTGCCATCTAGAGCTGGTTCTGACCTCTGGAGCTGGTTCTCTTATTCACTTTGTACTACCAAGGCACCAACTGTACCCTCTCCCTTAATTTGGTTTCCAGGGTGGCAAGTTGGCCTTTATTAGCCAGATTAATGATTACTGAAGTTCCTCTGACTAGAGCTGGAGTGAATTGTGAGTTTATGCTCCTAATACTTTAACCTTGTTCTTATTGTAGAAACTGTGCAGTAGGAGCAAGGTTCACTTTAGATTTTACTGTTCTCTTCAAAATTTCTATGTATTTCCTATTTGCTTTTGAGGGAGAAATGATAAAAATGTAGATTTGTATTTTTATATTAATATCTAGAAGGCCTTCCCTCTCCTTCCCTGTCTCCATCTCCCTTGTACCTAGAATTTAATATTTGTCTAGCTAGAATTTGACTTCTAGATTGGTAGGCAGTTAGAATGCTAGAGTCTTTTATACCCAAAGAGGAACCTGATAAACATTGCAGCCTCCTTACTTACATGGAAAAAAAAACCCATAGCAACTGAGGTCGCACAATCAGGCAGTGATTTAGAACTCAAGCCTGTTTTTCTGACTCAGGTCCAGTGTTGGCCTCATTCCATTGTACTGTTTGCTCTCTTATTTGTGGTGGTCTTTTATAAATTAGTATTACTACTATTTTTCCTTTTCAGAAGTTATTTTTTATTTTATTTAGTAGCTTGCTACCTGTGTATTATGTTTGTTATCAGGAAATAGCTATATTTATTTAGTTCTTTGTAGTTCTGTAAAGTGATTTCTCATCCTTTATCTCATTCATTTTTTGCAAAGATAACCTTTTGCTTATATACCTGAAGTTCTTAAATAGTGGCATGGATTTCTTTGTAATCCTGGCATGCCCATCGCTTCTTTACATTTGCAAATCCAGCTGCCTTAGCTTCAGACATGTGTTGACTCATTCCACTGAGATTATAAAGTTTAGGCATTGTAGCTTGTCAGTTCCAGTTCTTTCCATATCTTCTGGGTACACCTGGAGTCTAAGGCATGAAATTCCAGACATGAAGATGATTAGTTGTTTTGAAGGACCTGTATTTCTGTATTTAAGACTACTTGTGATCAGGGAAGTTCTTCCTAAAACTTAATCAGAGGTTCAGTATGTAGTTAAGCAACACATTGTGTAGAAACAAACACAAGGATAATCATATCATTTATTGTACTAACATTCTTCAATCAAAATGGTGTTAGAGATAAGATAAATTATATGGCTATAATGTGTGTTAGTGTGATTTGGTTGGTGGCAGGGGAGTGAATTGTTGGTCTAAGGCTAGCCACTGATTGCCAAAACTTTCTACAATGGTGGCCTATTACCTAATCAACTAATACAAAACCTGGAGATTCTTAAGAGGATCCTCTGTGATTCATGATTAAGTTAAATCAGTTGAACACGGTGTAGTCGCTGAGAAAATCTATTAGTTTGTTATTGATTATCCAACCTTAAAAAATGGAAATGAAAGGTATAGTAGTTTTCCTGGAAACATTTGGTAGATCGTTTATTTAGACTTATTTGTTTGAACGTTGTGCTCAGTGTTCATGCTTGTTCAATGCTTGTTTGAGAGGATGTGACATTTTAAGTTCACTTTATGATAGTACTGGGTAAATAAGAGTTAGTGTTAAGCTTTTTATCCTTGGGTTTCTAATAGCTACTGCTGAGGTGAGCCTTATATGTTAAGATTATCTGAAGATAAGACTGCAACTCATTGGCTCAAAGTTCAAAGGAGAACACTAGCTTCAAGGACACAAATCACTGAGTTGTTATCCACCAATTTGTAACAGAAGTGTAACAGAACAACATTTATCTAGACAATCTAGTATCATTTACCTGCAATTTGAGGTTAGTCTATATAGGGGCTTATGTAGGTCCTTTGAACTGTTTTGCAGAAATGAGAGTTCAAATTTATTTTTATTCTCTAATTTGAAGTAGCAGGTGGTTTTATGTGCCTTTTCCAGCAGCTACTGTTAACCACATTTTGCCCATTTTTAAAGCTATTTCAGGTTCTGCCTCAACTATGGAGCCATCTGAGATTAATTAAGTTGTTTATAGACGGGATTTCATTGTCTGGTACTCCTTTGTTGTGCTATTTGTTTCATATGTGGTTTTTTTTTTCCTCCACAAGTTTATTGTGAGCTCTGTGGGTCCAAGATATGTATCCTATTTTAAAATCTGTACTACAAACTCAGATACTTAAAGGGATCATCAGATAAAGTAGATAATTAAGCCAGGCTAGATGGGCCCCATGCAAAAGGGAGAACATGCACCCCAGTTGGTTTAAATCAGCTTAATTATTGCAGATTCTTACCGTGTGGGAATGTGAGCTTGATGTTGTCTGAACAAAATATATCCTCTGACACTGTCTGGCCTGTGGCCTATCACCTTGTTACCTCTAAATTACAGCATTGTTCTGAACACATAAAAATGCTTTATAAATACTTGTTGGATTGAAAGATGCTTACTGTTTTGTCATACTGGCTATGCTGCTTTTGAAGGACTGTCATAGATATAATATGTATAACATGATGTAAGAAGTGTAAAAATGTTATCTATTAAAGGATTTGCCCCTTTTGAAAGAAGATGCATATACTGATAGGGAGATTAACTTTTACCCTAGAATCAACAACCTTGGATATTGAGTCTTCACTGCTATGCCCCCAGAAAGTCCTTTGGATCACTTTCCAAGTTATTATAGAAACCAGTGATAACACATTGTAGTAAATGGCTGCATATTCTGAGAGCAGTCAAAAGAATGATATAGTGAATTGCTAGAATACCTGAGTGACTTGCAATTAAGATGTCTATTTTTTATTTCTTAAATTTTGGAATAATATTTCATTCTTCCTTTTTCCACCACTCCCAAATAATATCATTAACATGTACTCTTGGTTCTTCCTTGGAATTATCTCATGCCTCATTTTTTCCATTTCATTTCTGTAGATACCATCCTTGTTTGTACTTTTTATTACTCATGTTGGGACATCTGCACTAGCCCCTAACTGACTTTTGTATTCTGTATTTAGAGTGCCTCCAGGTTTTGTTTGTTTTTAAATCTACTTCTTGGGTCATAAACATACTTTGATTAAAAAAAAAAAACAAAAACAAACACACACACCCCAGAATAAAACTTCTTGTTGTACACCTTCTTGCAGACCAAACTCTTTAGGGTGGAACTCCATGTCCTCCATTTTCTTTCTAGTCTTAGCTTTCCCTAGTCACTTACATCATAAATCTGCTTGCTTTCTGCTCCTCTCCACGGCCTTACTCCCCTCTCTTCTTTTCCTTATGCTATTTCTTCTAATGGGAGTGACCTCTCTTATTTATGCCTTATATCATTTATTCTATTATTGTACTATTCTTTAAATCTTTTACTGTTCTTTCATCACCAGAGAAGGCTATAAGTTTCTTAAGGATAGTAATTTTGTTTCTTGCTATGTCTTTGAGCATATAATGCCCAATACCATCATGCTCTGTGTGGAGTAGGCACTCAACAGGTATTTCTGAACTTGATTATTACTTTGTACTTTCCCTCATTCGTATTTTTATTGTAAAATATACACAACATACAATTCACCATTTTAAGCATTTTTAAGTGTATAGTTCTGTGGAATCAAGTACGTTCCTATTATTGGGTAATAATCATCACCATCCGTCTCCAGAACTTTTTCATCTTCCCCAGCTAAACTACATGCCCATTAAATGCTGACTCCCCATTGTCCCTTTTCTCCAGCTCCTGGCAACCTTCATTCTACTTTCTGTCTCCATGAATTTGACTGCTCTAGGTCCTCATAAAGAGGAATCATATAATAACTGTCTTTTTGTGACTGGCTTATTTCACTCAAAATAACGTCTTCAAGATTCATCCATGTTGTAGCATATGTCAAAATTTTCTTCCTTTTTGAGGTTGAAAAATATTCCATTGTACATATAAACCACATTTTCTTGATCCATTTATCTGTCAGTGGACACATGGGTTGCTTCTACCTTTGGGCTATTGTGAATAATGCTGCTATTAATATAAACATGACTGTACAAATATCTGTTCAAGTCTCTGCTTTTAATTCTTTTGGATATATACCCAGAAGTGAAATTAGTAGGTCATATGATAATTCTATTTTTAATTTTTTGAGAAATTGCCATACTGATTTTTGACGGTGACTGTATCATTTTACATTTCTTTCAACAGTGCACAAGGGGTCCAGTTGCTCCACATCTTTGCCAACACTTGTTGTTTCTTCTCTCTCTCTCTCTTTTTCTTTCTTTCTCCTTCTTTCCTTTCTTTTCCTCTTCTCTCTCTTTATCTCTCAGTAATAGATATTCTAATGGGTATGAAATGGTATCTCTTTGTGGTTTTTATGTACATTTCCCTAGTAACTAGTGATATTGAGTCTCTTCATGTGCTTTTTGGCCATTTGTGTATCTTCGTGGGAGAAATGTCTGTTTAAGCCTTTTGTCCATTTTTTAATGGTGATGTTTGTGTTTTTGTTGTTGAGTTGTAGGAGTTCTTTATTCTAGAAATTAACTACTATCTGATATGATTTGCAAATATTTTTCTTCATTCTGTGGGTTGTCTTTTCAGTATGTTAATAGTGTCCTTTGATGCACAAAGGTTTTTAATTTTGATGAAGTCCACTTTATCTTTTTTTTTTTTATTGCCTGGACTTTTGTTGTTATACCCAAGAAATCGTTGCCAAATTCAATGTCATAAAGCTTTCCCCCTATGCTTTCTTCTAAGAGTTTTATAGTTTTAGCTGTTATGGTTAGGTCTTTGATCATTTTGAGTTAATTTTTGTATATGTTGTAACATAAGCATCCAACTTCATTTATTTTTTGCATGTGAATATCCAATATTCCCAACATGATTTGTTGAAAAGACTATTTTTCCCTATTGAATGGTCTTTCATATTTGATTAAATGATCTTCAACTTTATTGACTATCACAGTTGTGATTGTAGATTTTAAGATCTTTCCTGTCACTGCTTATCTTAAAAGTGTAAAACTTGCTTAATGCTTTCTTTCCCACTTGGAAATAAAAGGAAGAACTCAGTAGATCTGTACATGGAAAATAGAATCATCATTTATCATCTCTTCTATCCTCTTACTAGGTGTTTGTTTAGATTTAGTAATCCTCTTTGTTTTGTGCTTTACCTTCTTGCTTCTTGAAACATATTAGAAGCATTGGAATACTGTGCTAATCTTTTAAATAAAGGGCCTTTTGTAGGTCTGAAATTTTGTTTTTAACTCACTTAACCTCTCTGGGCTTTACGTTCCTTTTATGTAAAATTGAAAGGATTGAACGAAATGATCTGTCCTGTATCTTTAATTGTGGATATTCTATGATTCTAAGACACATATGAATGGCTTTTAATCAGTTAATAAAAATTCAGTGGAAAATAGAACAGTTTTATCTTATGTAAGGAATGCATTAAAATAGATATCCCCAGAATATATTATCTGTATTACTTTTTCTGCAGTATTGGTGTTTTCTCCATATATGAACAGAATTTTTAAACATATCTATGATTAGTCTACTTAATTTCTAAGTATTATTTAGTTTGTTGTATTACCATCTTTATCTTCTTTATGCATTAAGGAAGTGCGCATAAATTAATGTACATAAATTTATTTGCACATGAAGAGAGAGGACCACCAAAAGCCAGGTGAAAAAGTAAGGAGGGAACAGAGACAGATACCTTTCTCCTGGACAGTCAGAGCATTCTGCAGCCTAGAAAGGGAGTTTTTGGATGCTACACCCCTAGATATACATTTGAGAGGCCCATGATTGTATGGTACATGTATGATATATTGATTAAGATCACCAAAAAGTCATTTTTTCCTCATCTCACCTATGTGTTGATTGTGTATTATATAAACTTACCTATTAAACTATAGTTAGTTATAACATAGCTTAATTCATTTTGCTTTGTAAAATTTTTGTCAATTGCTTGTTTGCCTTTTGTCTTCTTTTATGTGGAAATAAAAATGACAATAGCCTATATTTATCGAGTGCTAATACATTTGTTTCAATTTTATTGTTTTTATATCTTTAATATCTTTTCAAAGAAAATGATGTTTTAGTGCTGGTATTTTATCAGGAGCTATTCCAGATGCCCAGGAGAGAAATTAATTCATTATATACAGTGATTTCTTAAGAACATTAGGAATTAATGTTTCTTTTGGTTGAAAAAGGGTGATTGGCTAGGAGAACAGAGATGAGATGGAGACTTTTTATGGCTTTTGAATTTTGAACTATCTGAATGTATTATTACTATTGAATTATTAGTACTAAATCATTAGTAATAAATTTAAGTGGTATATTGCCTGTAAAACTTTTTATTTGAAATCCTGACTCATATATTTAAAAAGAGAAATAAGAATCTTGGCTCTATCAAGCATTATTTCAAATCACAGCAGTAATTTTATTTATACTTAAATATTCTGGCTAGCAGAAGCAAATTGGACTGCTGCTATTAGCCATTTTAAGCAGTAGTACTTACATAAAACTGAAATAAGTAAATCTGGCATGCAGTAGCAAAATTTGGGAATGTATCTATTTAACTAGGGTAAGTCCTTAGTTTGGTAAAGTGTCAGAAATGCAGTCCTCTTTGGGGATTGATAAAAAATAATAGATAAAATAAAGAATGATGTGCTCAATGAGCTACAATTCAAATAGAGGAAATTTAATGGGAAATGATTACATTAGTAGCAGATGGACTTGCTTCCTGAATTGCAGTCTTACTGGAAATCCTAGAACAACTTAAATTTGTTTTTCGGATTTAGAGTCTGATAAAAAGGTAAAGAGATTTGTTTATTTGGTTGTGCTATCATGATTCTTACTGTGTCTTTTGGATATTTCATTTGTACTAGGCTATTTTTATGATTCCCACAAATCCACCACCAACATTCAGGAAGCCAGAACTTTGGTCTGATGATTTCACCGATTTTGTTAAAAAGTGCTTAGTGAAGAATCCTGAGCAGAGAGCTACTGCAACACAACTTTTACAGGTCAGTGCTTGTGCCTTTAAGGGAAGAGTAGTTTCTTCATAACTTTTAGCTCTCTGACATTGGCCAGAATTGCCGGGAGTTTCATAACTGATTTCTAAAGATGTAAACCACCCCAGGAAATACAGATTGATAAGACACACACACACACACACACACACATACATCATTCTTCTGTATGTTGTCTTTGTCTCATTTTCTGTTTTCCAGGTTCAATCTTCTACTTTGTTTTTCTTTTTTCTTTTTCCTCTTTCTTTCTCTCTCTCGCTGTCTTTCTTTTCCTTCCTTCCTTCTTTCCCTTTCCTTCCCTTCCCTTCCTTCTTTTTTTTGTTAGCTATTTCCCCCAACATTGTTTTAAAACTAAATTTGTAAAGTGTTCTCATTTCAGAAATGAGTTTAGTAGTTACTGTTTCTCATGGTTTTTTCTTATGTTCTTTGAGTCATTTCTCCTTTGACTTTTTGCTCCACTGTAAGATATGTAAGTATAAGATCCCTGAACTCCTTGAAAAGATTATCACATGTTGTAAATACAAGTTACAAGATTACCTAAATGAAGAGTTTTAGTATCCCTGCTATAAATAGACTTTGTAACCAGAACGTCAGGAGGTTTTTAAAAAATCTGTGTTGAAATTTAATGTAAATTAAAGTAATTTAATATTTATAATGGGACTTTGTGAACCTTTATTTTCCCAACAGAAATGCCTCAGAACTCTCAGCTAATAGTATGTCTCACATTAACAAAACTTGATATTTGCAAAATGATTCTTACTGTTAAATGACAAAGGATTCAAAACATGGTTCTTGTAAAAAGTGATTTTCAAGGTGCTATTTTTAAAAAAGGATTTGTTGAAGGGTGTGGGAAACAGCTGTCTTAAATATAATGCTTGTTGTTATGAAAATTTAACTTAGTACTTAATCTTCATGGAAGCCAATTTAGCAATATCTAAAATAAAAATCCATATATTCTTTGGCCCAGAAATTACACTTCTAGAAATTTATTCTACAGAAAGATTTAACCATGTGTGAAATGACATATGTGTAAAAATATTCATAGAATATTGTAATAGTAAAAAGATTGTAAAGAACCTAAATATCTGTCAACAAATTGGAAACAATCTAAGGTCCATTGAGGAGTGATTGGAATAATATACTGTTAACTAAAAAAAAAAACAAAAATGAGGTTTATCCTTTAGAAAAAGGAGAGTTTATTTCTCATAAAGGGTAGCAACCTGCTGGGTGGCTATTCCAGCAGGTTGGGAAGCTAAGCCCTGGCCAGACACCAGGCATCCATGCTTCAAAGAAGAGACAGAAGGCAACAGGATTTTATACTGATGGGGTGGCAAAATATACATATTTAACAAGCTATAGGGAGTAGTCATGTGTATTTATGAAGGGAAATCATATGCATGTAATTGTGCTTTATCTCTCCCATCCGTCATGGCTGAGAACTCAGTTTTGAGGGGTTTCTGGGGTCCTGTTGGCTGAGAGGGGTCCATTCATTTAGCAGAGGGCTTAAGATTTTATTTTTAGTTCACAGTACCTATAGACACACACATATATACGTATGTCAATGCTTATAATGGAGTATATCTGGAAAATAAGCAAGAAACTAGGCTCCAAAAAAGGCAACTAACTAGATGGATGAGAGGCAGGAGCAGGATGGAGACACTGAATACTCTTTATGAGACTTTTGAGATTTGAGTTATGTGCAAATATTATCTTTCAAAAATTAATTACAATGGTAAATTTTATTTATGTATTTTTCCACAATAAAAAATTAAGTAATTAAAACATTTATTTTGAAATATTTTCAGCATATTTCATTTCAAAGTATTTCATATAAAAAAAGAGTAGTCCAATGGGCACTACTTTTGCACCCCTAGTATCCAGTGGTTAATACGTATGTGTTGAACTTAATGTGTGTTTATTTATCATAAACTTCCAACTTAAATATTTTTTTTAGATAGGATAATTATGTTTAGTCTCATTAGAGTTTTATTTTGCTGGAAGCCTGGAAACCATTCTATCTCTTTAAGGGGTTTTTGCATATGTCTTATCTATTATGATTTAAATCATAGTTTAACTCTCAGTGGACAATCTTATTATCAAGTTTTAGTAGACACATATCTATAGCTTACATGCACGGATTATACCATGTTGATTTCTAGAGCCCAATAAACAAACAATTTTTTAAAAGAAATTCATGATGGATTTTTAAAATAGTGGTTGATTTTCTGTGACACAGATAATTGTGAATTTTAGAAGAATCATAGACTGGAAGGATCCTTTGAGATTATGATGTTGAAATCTTAGTAGTTTTTAAAAGATGAGGAATTTTAAATCCCAGAGCTGTTAAAAGACAGGGTTTATTTTTAATCTAGTAGCACTAGAGTTCCTGATCTGAAGATGGTCCTTATACTTGCTGGTAGGCAGCCTAAAACCCAAAAGTCAGCTCCTGGCCCACGCTGGCTTCCTGTAAGACTTTTAGGTTGACTGAGATCTGCCATTATTTGAATCAATCCCTGGGCTTGGCTGGAACAGGTGGTGTCATGGGCCACTTTGTGAACCCCTGTGGCATGTGACTTACTCTTCTTTTACCAATTCAAGGGAGGTGTAGAAACTTTACCTCCCTTTTTGTCCTTCCTTTTATAATATAATTGTCTTAAATACTTCCTCTACACACATTGAGAACCACATCAGTATTATAATATTTACTTAACCTTAAAACATGATTGAGGAAACTCAGGAGAAGGGAAATCTATTGTATTTACCCTATTTTTGCTCTTTCTGTTGTTTTTTTTCCCCAGTGTTCCAGAGTTCTTTCTTGTATTATTTCCTTTCTGTTTAGATCATTTCTTTAGCCATTCTTTTAGGGCAGGTATGTGACAACAAATTCTCTTAGTTTTCCCTTCGTCTGAGAATGTCTTGATTTCCCCTTAATTCGTGAAGGATATTTTCATTGTTTATAGTATTCTGGGTTGACAATTATTTTTCTTGCAGCACTTGAAAAATGTCATTCCACTTCCGTCTGGCTTCTGTGGTTTATTAAGAGAAATCTGTTAATTTGAATTGTTTTTCCTGTTGCACTTTTCAAGATTTTTTTCTTTGTCTTTAGTTTTCAGAAGTTTAATTATGATATGTCTTGGTGTGGATTTCTTTGGGCTTATCTTTTTTAGCCTTACCTTCTTTCTCTTTTTCTTAGACTCCAGTTACACAAATATTAGATCTTTTGTTTTAGTCTCAAAGGTCCCATATTGTATATTTTTAATTTTTTTAATCTTCCAATTCACTGATTCTTTCCACTGTCCCCAATTTGCTGGTGAGCCTGTCCATCAAGTTTTGATTTCGGGTTTTTAAATTTTCGTTTGTTTTTTTTTATGTCTTCCATTTCTTTACTGAGAAATTCTGATTTTTCATTTGTTTACAAGCATGTTTATAGCTGCTCATTGCAGCATTTTTTTATGATGGCTGCTTTAAAATCCTTATCAGATAATTCTGACATTCCTGTCATCCTGTTGTTATCATCTGTTGATTGTCTTTTTCCCATTTAAGTTGAGCTTTTCCTGGTTCTTGGTGTGATGAGTGATTTTTTAGTTGAAACCTGGACATTTTGGGTATTATGTTATGAGACTCTGGATGTTATTTAAATCTTCTGTTATAGCGGGTCTCCTCTGTCACTGCTCCTTGGGGAAAGAGGAAGTGCCATCTTTTCTGTGTTAGCTAGGAGTAGGAGTGCAGGTTCCTCACTTGATCTCCTTTGACATGCAGCATGGTAGGGAGAACTCTTGTTACCACTGGATGAGGGCAAGAGTTCAGATTCCCCCAGTGGCCTCTGCTGATACTGTGGGGGTGGCCTCATTATAGCTGGGCCATGGTGAAAGGCCTGACCCTCTGCTAGGCTGCCTCTGACCCCACTCCAATAAGGAATCCCACAGCCTCCCTATTGGAGTGGGGTCAGAGGCAGCCTAGTGGAGGGTCAGACCTGAAAGTCTAGGTTCCCCATTTGGTCTTTGCTGGTGGGTGGTGGGGGTGGGTCATGGTTTTTTCTGTGGTGTTCAGCTGGAGTAGAATGGTTATTATCTAAAGTTTTCTGTGTTGCTAGGCTGTCCATTTCCTGGTTCTTTTGCTTGAGAGGGCAGGCTTTTTGTAGGGGCTTTTTTAGTTTGTGCCCATTGGTGTTTCTGAGTTGCTGCCTTCTCTAAAACCCAGTTTGGGATAAATCAGGTAAAAGGAAAACCCATAGAACTCACAGCTATGTCTTTCCTCTGGTCCCACCACCTCTAGCCAGTCTGTTGCCTTCTTTCTACCTTTCAGAGTCTTTTTATGCTTGTTTTATATATAATGTCCAGGGTTTTAGCTATACTTTAATGGGAAGGTATAGGGAAAAATATGGTTACTCAATTTGTCTAGAAGCAGAAATCCCTTCTTCAGTTCACTTTAAATTCTCATTTTCTCTGAAGCTTTTTTGTATAAATCACTAATTTGAACTCTGTCGGTTCAGAAATTGGTAATTTAGAACATGAACAAAATTTAAGAGGAAATATTTCAAATCTTAAAAGCATAAGCTTGTCAAGCAGTCTTAATTTTTAAAATACATGGTCAATAATATTGGTTGATGGGGTAATTTCTATCTTTTTATTTAATCCTTTATTTACATTGGTATATAATCACATGCTAATATCATTTTTATTACAATTGTCATGTTTTACTTTTGCCATCTTGTTTTTTCTGCATTATTATTTATGTTGGTTTGCAGTTTTAATTTTTACCACCTACTACTTTTTTAAAAAAGCCTTTAAATATATGCAGGTGGTCCCTGAACTTGCAATTGTTCAACTTAGGATTTTTTACAATGGTGCAAAAGCGATATGCATTCAGTAGAAACTATCCTTCGAAGTTTGAATTTTGATCTTTTCTCGGGCTAGTGATACATGGTATGATACTCTTGTGATGCTGGGCAGTGAGCCATCCAGTCAGCCCTGTGATCATGAGAGTAAATAACCCATCCTCTACAGTGTACTGTTTGCCAGCATTTTTTGGATATTGTGTTACATGTTTTTGCATCCCATCATGTCTTCTGCAAAACACCCATCTGTGTCTAGGCTAATTTAAGTATTCTGAGCGTGTTTAAGGTAGGATAAGCTAAGCTTTGATGCTCGGTAGGTTAGGTGTATTTTACTGCATTTTCAACTTATATTATTTTCAACTTATGATGGGTTTATCAGGATATAACCCCATCATAAGTCATGACCATCTGTACTTAAAAATCTGTCAATATGTCTGATAAAACTTCTCTTCTTCCTATCAAGAGTGCTCAAATAATATGGTCTTGTACTTCAAGTACCCTTTTAACTTTATTAACCAGTTCCTCTTTGTTGGTCAAAATCATGTCTATAGTGGTTATGTAGAGAAAGCGTGAGTACCAATGAAATTGGACATACCAAGTTTTGGAGATTAAGATTGTAAAGCTCTAGATACTAATGGTAGCATAACACTGTAGTCAATTCACAATTAATTGCATAAAAACAAGGTTGCAGTAGACTGCATGAATCAGGTACGTAGTTTGGCATTTCTTAAAAATAACTGTATCTTGGGGGGGTGGCTTATAGTTTTCCCTGAGAAGATAAAGTATAATACAGTTTGAAATTTCTATATAAAGAAATGTAATTCTACTGGTTCCAAGTTTTTGCAATGTTGGTTTTCTCCCATTTCTGTTAATATAAAGTCAGTCACTAAATCCTTCTTATTCTTCCATCAGATTTACTGTTTCCTCTCTAATTTTGGCAACTGTTTTTTGAATTCTTGTTCTTAATAATTAATTCATACCTATATTATTAGTTTTTCCCCACTCTATTTCATTTCTAAACTCTGCTGCAAGATTATTCTATCAAAGACATTCTTTTCCTTACATTATTCTCTTGTTTATGTAATTTTAAATGGCTCTCAGACAAAATCCAGGCTTCTTATCCTAAGCATTTATCCTTCTTGCCTTACTGTTGTCTATATATGAACTCGTAGAACATCATTTCTCTAAATGGTGTTTCTACTTGGGCTAGGCAGATGTTTTTACTGTGTTCTAACATCCCCTATTTTTGTGTCTTTGTTCATATTGTTCATACTGTTTCTCCTTCCTAAAATGATTTCTTTCTTCTATATGAGGCATCTGTGATTACCTTACCCATTCTCCTACTTCTGTATCTCTTAATCACATAGGCTATGCTAAACCATCATCAATGTAACTTCTCTGTCATATTATACTTTTTAGAATATATGTTTGTCTTTTATTTCTCAAAGAACATATCTTCAGGGGTTTTTTAGTGTGTGTATGTATGTGTAACCTTTCTACTAGTGTTTGTCAAAAAATTTCAGAGAAGGATGGGGATTCCTTCTTTCTTGTTACTCTACCATCCTCTATAGGGCACTGTCCTTGTCTTTATAATTGTTTGAAGTTGCATTACAAGTACCTCTGTTTTCCAACTTAGGGAAGAGATCATGGAATAGTACCTACTCAATGTTTTATAGCCCAGACTAGAAAGTAGAACACACTTGCACTCAGGTTCCATTGATGAGAACTTCCTCACCATAGTCACAACCAGCTAAAAGGGAAGTTGAGAAATGTAGGATCTAGCTAGGCAGTTGTAGGTCCAGCCACAACTCTGTTTCGGTATATGACCAGGAGTACCCACTACAGATATGTTAATTAATCTCCACTACAGATATGTTAATTAGTCTCACCACAGATATGATGATTAATCTATAACTATTATAAAAGAATGTGTTGGTTCTTTACAATCGATCTTAGTGTTTCCATACTTTGGCAAAGATCTCACTCATAGTTTTTCCAAATGATATATTTACTATTTTAAAGCGTCTTCTTAAATGTCTGTAATTTCTTCATTAACACTAAATTTTTTTGTCTTTAAATATATTTTTGTGTTCTATTTATGTTTATTGAAATAATTCAGATGGCTTTTACCTGACACTATCTACTGATATATAGTTATCAAAATTGCATTTTGAAGCTGGATTGCTTCCCCCGGATAAGGTTATTTCTCCCAAATTATACTTATAACCTCTCCCTCTGCTTTCTCTCGTGCCCCCTCTCTGTCAATAATAAAGCAATTAAAAATCCAGATCTATTCTGATAGTTTCCCTTCTGGTTATCAGAACTGTAGAAAACTCAGCTATTTTAGCTAGATCATAATGATATTAAAAAAAAAAGTGACAAGTTGTTTTATATATAGTATAGGAATGAGGCAGTATTTATTTTGCTGAAAAATCTTCTGTCTTCATTGGAAAAGATTAAATTATTCATGACACAATAGAATAGAAAACATGTAAAAGAAGTAACAAAATAGTTGTCCTCCTTTTGACCGCTGATTTTGGCTGTCAGCTTATTAAGATTAATTAAATTCTGTAACTCAGTACCAAAATGTTTATTTTTTATATGTAATGTAATCACCAATCTGTTTCTTAAAATTTATTATCTTTTTTACTATCTAATGTATACTTCCTTTGGACAATTATATCTTTAAGGATAATGTAGTTTTATTAACAGGGTTCCATTTTTGTGTGTCTGCTTTAAGTTTTTTAAAAAACAAGTAAATCGAAAAGCAAAATCTTTATTTCTAAAGGAGCTGACACATTCTCTTTCCTTAACCATTACATTTAATTCTAGATGAAAAAGCAATCATTGAAGCCTATGATCCTGGTTAACATTTACATGTTGTTTTTGTTAGCTATAATCCCCAAAAATCTTTTGAATTTATACCATTGAATTTTACTTTTCTAGCATCCTTTTATCAAGAATGCAAAACCTGTGTCAATATTAAGAGACCTGATCACAGAAGCTATGGAGATCAAAGCCAAAAGACATGAAGAACAGCAGCGAGAACTGGAAGAGGAGGAAGAAAATTCGGTCTGTAATTATCTTCAAAAAGTTGAATTTTTTCCTGAGTCATTTTTCTATAATTTTGTTTTTCTTTCTTTAAATATGTTAATAGCACTTACTGTTTTATTACGTAAGTAAAATGTGTTTCTTCATTAAATCTCAAAATATATTTTGTTTGCATTGAATGTTTGCTATCCTTTTCTGATGTCTTAAGAATTAGTGATTAGTGGAATATAATGTTGATATGTTTGTTAGGCTTGCACAGTATGTAGTATCTAGTTGACACTAACTCTGAGTTTGTTGAATAAATGTCTTGAATTTTGGCAATTTTGTGTCGTATCTTGTGGAACTTTCTTTCTTTTTCTTTTTTTGTTTTTGAGGCAGGGTCTTGCTTTGTTGCCCAGACTGGAGTGTAGTGGCACAATCATAGTTCAGTGCAGCCTTGAACTCCTAGACTCAAGTGACCCTCCCAAGTAGCTGGGACTACAAGCGGCCGCCACCATGCCCAGCTAATTTTTAAAAAAATTTTTTGTAGAGATGGGGTCTTGCTATGTTGCCCAGGCTAGTCTTGAACTCCTAGGCTCAAGTGATCCTCCTGCCTAGGCCTCCCAAAGTGCTGGGATTACAGATGTGAGTCACCATGCCTGGCCTGGAACTGTCTTTTAACTGGTTACCAACTATGCTATGAATAAAGAGTTCCACAGTAGAACACGGATTACCAGAGAAAGCCAGAGGGACATATAAGGACCTAGTATTTTCAACCAGTTTGTTCCATTTACTTTATATTGATATATCACTGCATTTTAATAACAACATACAATAATTGTATTTATTTACCACATTTTGTAGTGTCTAATGGTTTTATCCTTTGGTAATTATTTTTTGCCTTGTGTTTCAAATTATCTTTTTTTTAATGGATAAAGATAAAGAGACAAATACCTCTCTGTATTCAAATAGTTATAAAATCTGAAAACAGATTTTATTTTGTTTTTTTACTGATTGAAAATGTCTTTGATAACATCGTCTATATTTTCCCTTGGAAATTTTTTTTAATCTTATAGTTTCTGTATACAAATAGTATTATTTTGCTAATTTAAAATTAGCTAGGCATGGTGGCAGCCATCTGTAGTCCCAGCTACTTGGAAGGATCACTTGAGCCTAGGAGTTCGAGGATGTAGTAAGCTATGACTGTGCCACTACACTCCAGCCTAGGCGATAGAGCAAGACCTTGTCTCAGAAACAACAAAAAAAGAAAGTAAGATCCAAAAGATCTGGCATAAAATTGCCCACATTCAAGACGTTTATTCAGTTTTAATTTCAGAGACTGGTTATCCAATTGGGAATTCTTTTGAAATATTTTTATCCTTTAACTAATTATTAAGACTTGTGTCATATGGTAGCCCAGGACAAGGAGAAACGTGCATCTTTGCAGAGCTGACTTATAATTATTTTCTTTAGATGTACAGCTACATGAGTTATTTTTTTGGCAATCGGCATGGACTGCCTAGTGAGACATATGCTTTAATCTTATATTCTAAATGTAAAATCTTTCACTAATGAAGTCACCATCCAGAATTTTAATAGTGTCCTCAAAAGGTATTTTTTGATAAGTTTGTGATTAAATAGGTGATATGGGAGATGTAAATATCTTGGCTTTTGCTCTCAGGGGGTTTTATAGTTCCCACCCTGGGTTCTTGTGTGATGATAGATACATTTAGTTTCTGATTTCTCTCCAATTAGTGTTTGTAAATGTGAGTTTTTTGTAGTTGGTTTTTGTGGTTTTATTACATCTGTATGATGTAATATGCTTGCTACTCAAGAGGAAGCCATTACACTGAGACAGCAGGGGTTACAGTAGAGAAAGAGTTTAATATTGCAGGTGCCAAGCAAGGAGAAAGGAAGAAGTTATCAAATCCGTCTTTCCAAGAATTTGGGAGAAAGGGTTTTTGGAAGATAGTTTGGCAGGCAAAAAGCTAGGCAATTGGGTCTGCTAATTGGCTGAGTTTAGGGTGGAACCAGAGGGGTGTAGAAATTGTCTTCTTTACTGAGTGAGTTCTTGGTTGTGAGTTGCAAGACCACTTGAGTCAGTTCCCTGATATGGGCCACTGGTCTGGGTGGGTCAGCCGTTCCATTGGGACGCAGGGCCTGGAAGATATCTCAAAAACTAGTGTTAGTTTTCACAAGGGTGATGTTATCTATGGGAGCAATGAAGAAAGCTAAGAATCTTTATGACCATCAGTTATATGACTCCTGAGTAGTAAGCAATATAGGAAGGCAAGCTTGGGAACAATGTCTGGTTATATATATATTTCCCTTACCACAGTTCCCACCTTGTGGCCCTTTGTTAATTTTATAAAGGGTGGTTTCAGTTTCAAAGACACTTTATCGTATATTATTTCATTTGATTTTTTTTTTTAAAAGGTAAGTTTGGTCATGTATGTTGTTATTATTACCCCATTTAGCATTTGAGTGAAATTAGGTTAGGAGAAAAGTGATTTAGCAGAGTTCACAAAGCTAGTAAAGAGCCAACGTAAAACTAGGTATTTTACTTTTAAGCTTCCCTGCTCCTTCACTAGTACTATATGCTGATTTTTCAATAAAATATTTATTAGTACTTCTAAAAAGAAATGACATTGACTTATCAGAGTCACACCATTTCTGATAAGGTTGTGTTCTCAGAAAAGCCTAGTTTTTGCTCCTGTGTAAGCTTTTCCTTTGCCTTATGCATATCTCTAATGAGTGCTGGGCTAGTGAACTGCCTGTAGTTAGCTGTTAATGGGTAGGTGATTATTTTTCCTTTGCCGTTATCTTCCTCTACTTGATTATAGACTAGTTTCCATTTTTGATGGATAGGGAACTGTTGACTACCCCAAAATTTACTAGATTTTAAGATCTTGCTATAGTCACTTTGGTTACTTTCTGCTGCTTTGGTGATCTACTTTTTTTTTTTCCCTTATTTCAGAATATTATGGGGGTACACACCTTTTGGTTACATAATTTGCTTCTGTACGGTTTGAGTCAAAGTTGTAAGTGTGCCCTTCACCCAGATAGTGTGCATTGTACCCGTTAGGTGTGAATTTACCCATCCCCTTCTGCCCCCTCCCACCTACTTGATTTCTGTTGAGTTTTACTTCGATATATGCACATAAGTGTTGATAGATTAGTTCCAATTTAGTATTGAGTACATGTGGTGTTTGTTCTTCCATTCTTGCAATACTTCACTTAGAAGAATGGTCTCCAGTTCCATCCAGGTTGTTACAAAAGATACTAGATCACCATTTTTTTTATGGTTGAGTAGTACTCCATGGTATACATATTCTGCATTTTATTAATCCACTCACGTATTGATGGGCTCTTGGGTTATTTCCATATCTTTGCGATTGTGAATTGTGCTGCTATAAACATTCAAGTGCAAGTGTCTTTTTTATAAAATGTCTTTTTTTCCTTTGGGTAAATACCTAGTAGTGGGATTGCTGGATCAAATGGTAGGTGTACTTTTATTTCTTTGAGGTATCTCCATACTACTTTCCATAGAGGTTGTTCTAGTTTGCAGTCCCACCAACAGTGTATAAGTGTTCCTTTCTCTCTGCATCCACACCAGCATCTGTTGTTTTGGGACTTTTTGATAAAAGCCATCCTCCCTGGAGTTAGGTGATAGCTCATATTGTGATTTTGATTTGCATTTCCCTGATGATTAGAGACGTTGAGCATTTTTTCATGTGTTTTTTGGCCATTAGCCTATCTTCATTTGAAGTTTCTGTTTGTGTTTTTTGCCTACTTTTTAATGGGGTTGTTTGATGTTTTCTTGCTGATTTGCTTCAGCCCTTTATTGTATGTATAGCATGCACATATTTTCTCCATTCTATAGGTTGTCTATTTGCTCTATTGATTGTGTCCTGGGCTATGCATAAAACTTTTTAATTTGATTAGGTCCCATTTATTTATTTTTGTTGTTGCTGTGATTGCTTTTGGGGTCTTCATAAATTCTTTGCCTAAGCCAATATCTAGAAGAGTTTTTCCAACATTTTCTTCTAGAATTCTTATTGTTTCATGCCTTAGGTTTAAATCTTTGTTACCCATCGTGAATTAATTTTTTGTAAGTCATGAGAGGTGTGGATCCTGTTTTAGTCTTCTACATGTGGCTATCCAATTTTCCCAGCAACATTTATTGAATAGGGATTCTTTACCTCAGTGTATGTTTTTACTGCTTTGTGAAAGATCAGATGGCAATATGGGGATGGTTTCATATCTGGGTTCTCTGTTCTGATCCCTAGATCTATGTCTTTGTTTTTGTGCCAGTACCACTAGCCCGGTTTCCCTGTGGGGTGGGGCATGCGCCCTCCCTATTTTCTCCATGGAACTCCACAGCACTTTCCTCTCTGATCAGTCCACGTGCGTTCCCTCTCCACCCAAGAATGGTTCTCGAGCTACCCCATAGTTTATGTGTCTAACCTGCTGGCATGCATCTCCATGTGACGCTGGCGGGTAGGGGGATCTCCAATTGTGCACCCCTGTTCCACCACTAGATCCAAAGGTGAGGGAGGTAGGCCACTGTATCCACAGAGGTCTCTGCCAGGGGCATGCTCCCAACAGGGGAGAAGCGGCTGCTCACCAGATTCTTGGGTCAAGCTGCACTCCCTATTAGAGTGAGTGTTGGGAGGGGCTGCTGCTCCGGTTCAGCCCACGTACCTGAGACATTCGGTTGCCCTGGAAACCAGGGGCTAAGCTAATTCAGTCAAGTGCCACAGCCTTCTCCAATATGGCAGTTCTCCAGCAGGGGTGGGGTATGGGGTGTGCTCACAGACCCTGCTCCTCTGTGCCCCTCCACACTCTCCCATTGGATATGCCCACGAGGGCTGTCTCGCCACCTGAGCCTGGAACCGTCATGACCTCTCCCCTCCGTCTCCCCACTCTCATGGGGGTGGGGCCTGTCTGAGCCACCAGTGGGCAATCTGTGCAGCGCCGGGGGAGCAGCTATGCTCTCCCAGGCAGGTTTGGCTGGGAATGTGTCCCAATTGTGGAGAGACAGGCCTCTCAGGGTAGAGCACTTTCGTGGTTGCTGGGGGGTGAGGGGCAAGGCTATAAGCCGGCTTGAGCCAAAATAACTTCCTGGGATGCCAGGAATGGAGGAGGTGCAGATGCAAGAATGCTGGCTATCTGGTCCCTTGTGGCACTCCCCCGTGGGATGAGAGCCCTGTGTCCCGCTGCTGGCCAGAGGCACCTGTGTTGGGGAGGGGAGCTCCCCTTACCTTTTCACTGGGCTCCCGGCCTCCCTGGATTTGGTCCACGCTGGTGATCTCTCTTCTCTCTCCTCTTCTCTCTTAGCTTCGCAGCTTTTCTTGGTGGGGTCTCTGGGCTCCTCTGCTGTCTCTCCCCATGGTTCACATCTGAGCAGTATTTGTTCTCTGCTGTCCTCAGTCCAACCATCTATTCTTCTGCTGGGATGGTCCAACAAGCTGTGTCTCTAGTTGGCCGTCTTGGCAGTGTCCACTTTGGTGATCTCTTTCTTCACTATTTTCTTCTCCTTCACTGAGCTCCAGCCACACCAGTCTTTCAGATTTTTAATTTTTTGACATGCCTAAGACCCTTCCTTACTCAGGACCTTTGCTTGTGCTATCATCTGTGCTTGAAACACTCTTCTTTCCCAGAACTCACAGAGTGGCTGGGTTCTTTTCTTTTGAGTCTCATCTTTAAATATCATGTACTCCAAAAGTTAGCAGCTTGAGACAAGACATGTTTATTATCTCATGGTATTTGTAAATCAGTATTACAGGAGTGGCTTAGTTGGGTGATTGAGGCTCAGGGTCTCTTATGAGGTTACAGTCTAAATGTTGGTCAGAGCTGCAGTCATCTGAACGCTTGATGAGGGCTAGAGGAATCACTTCCAAGATGGCTCATTCAATGGCTATTGGCCAGCTGCCACAGTTCCTTGCCATGTGCACCTCTCTATAGGACTGCTTGAGAGTCTTCAGGCATGGCAGCTGACTTCTCTCAGAGTGACCAACCCGAGAGAGAACAAAGAGGAAATCTCAGTACCTCTTATGATGTAGTCTCAGGGGTGACATACTGCCATTTCTGCCACATTCTATTTGTTAGAAACAAGTCAGTGATCACAGAAAGTGGTGGAGCAAGGATGGTGCCTCTACAGAGGCGACAATTAAGCTGGCAAAAGCTGACAAATCAACTTTTTCAAAACTCTGGCACCTAAGAAAAAATAGCAACCAGGGGAGTACTTAATGAAGAAAGAGGCTGCTAAGTTTCAACAAGAAAGCATTGTGACATTTTTGCATACATACGTGCTGTACTCTATTTTCTAGCTCAGCAGTGGCCCTTTTTCTCAAAAATTGTGGTTTTGCATTTTGACCTGTCTTGTGGTTCCCTGAGGGACTAGTACAGATACCTTTGTTTCAATCCCCTTGAGCTGGAGCAGCTTCCTGGGGGCAGTCTGTCAAAAATATCTAAATCTGCTGGAGCTAGTAAACAAATCAGCAAAGTTTCAGGGAATAAGATCAACACACAAAACTCAGTTGTGTTGCTATGCACCAGCACTGAAAAATGTGAAAAGGAAATTAAGCAAAGAATTCCATTTACTATAGCATACAAAAGAATGAAATACCTAAGGAATAAATTTAACCAAAAAGATGAAAAACTTGTACACTTAAAAGTTCAAAACGTTGCTAAAAGACATTAAAGAAGACCTAAATCAATAGAAAGACATCCTGTGTCCAGGAATTAGAAGACATAATGTTAAGATGGCAGCACTCCCAAAAGCAATTCACAGATTAATCCAATCCCTATCCAAATTGCAATGGTCTTTTTTGCAGAAGAGGAAAAACCAGTCCTCAAATTCATAGGGAATTAGAAGGGGCTCCAAATAGCCAAAACACATTGAAAAAGAAGAATAAAGTTAACTTAATACAAAGCTACAGTATTCAAATCAGTGTGATACTAGCTTAAGGATAGACATGTAGACCAATGGAATAGAATGAAGAGTCTGGGGAATAGAATGAAGAGTCTGGAAATAAACCCATATATCTATGGCCAACTGATTTTTAACAAAGTTGCTGAGACTATTAAATGGGAAAAGGACAGTTACTTCAACAAATGGTGCTGGGACAACTCCTACCTCTCATCATATGCAATACCTTTTATTATAATATAAGGTCTAATTGGATGGGTCAATGACCTAAATATAAGAGCTAAAATTTTAAAACTCTTAGAAGAAAACATAGGGTTAATCTTCATTACTTTGGATTTGGCAATGAATTCTTAACAGTGACACCAAAGCACAAGTAACAAAAGAAAAAATACATAAATTGTACTTCATCAAAATTAAAAATTTTTGTACATCAAAGAATAATATCAAGAAGTGAAAAGACAGCCTATAGAATGAGAGAAAATATTTACAAATCATACATCTGATTAGGATCTAGTATCCGAAATATTTAAAGAAACCTTATAACTCAACAAGAAGAAGATATAAAACCTAATTGAAAAACAGGCCAATTTGTGGTTGCCAGGCACTGGAGGGAGGGTAGGATGGGGTGTGACTCCTTAATGGGTATGATGTTTTCTTTTGGGGTGATGAAAATTTTGTGATACTAGATAGATTAGAGGTGATGGTTGCACTTTGCGAATGTACTAAATGCCACTGAATTGTATACTTTAAAATGGTTAATTTTATGTATGTGAAGGTCACCTCAACTAAAAAGATAAAAACAAGTCACTGAGTCTGGCCCACACTCAAGAAGATAGGAATTAGGCTCCACTTTCTGAGGACAGAGTTGTCAAAGAATTTATGGACGTGTTTTAAAACTAGCACAGTCTGTCCTCTGGCTATAAATTATTTACATTCCTTGCCCATGCAAGATACATTCACTGTCTCTTAGGAACTGTCCCTGCCTTTACCCCAAGTATTATCCCTTTACAATATCAGCTGAAAATCTAGTATTTCCTCTTCTAAATCATATTCAGATATAGATGATGTTCCTTGAGTCCAGTTCCTCTCAATCTGAAGACCTGTGAACTATAGGGATAAGTTATCTGTCCTCCATGTATCCAACATGCAGTGGTGGGTCAGGCATAAAATTATATCACAATTATATAATAAAATTATAATTTATAATTTATAAAATTATAATTTATAAATCATACCATAAAATTACAGATAGTTCTCTTCAAAAAGAGGGAAAACAGGAGGCACACAAGAATCACTAGTCCATAGTGGTTTTGGAATCCAGCCAAGCAAATGTTAGAAGTTCCTTGATTAAAACTCAATACTTTTCCTGCTTTGGAATAATTCTTAATGGCTCTTTTCTGTGCCCTCTGAGTCCTTCTCTTTTTTTCATGAAAGGTAGCCTGTGTTTTGAGCAAAATAGTTTTCTCAGCCTACTTCCTGCCTTTAGAAATTTGGGGATCGAAAGCCCTCTTTTCATTTTGTGCATCTCTATCCTATTCAGTCCATGCTGGTGGTGTTTCTGCCAAAAAACCCTTTTTGGGTCTTCTGTAAATCTCATTGCAGTTTACTCCATGAGAATAGGCTATACCTATAAATTTTATTGAGAAATTTGCTTCTCTAATCCTGGGCCCCTGCTGAGATTGCTGATGGACAGTGCCCTTAAGCTTTTTAGAAGCCCTGTTATTTGATTCAGCTAGAGCTGTGAATCTTTCCGAAATCTTAATAGAGGATTTAACAGTCATCTCTGTAGCTTGATATTTAGACCTTGCTTTCCTGAATGTCTCTCGGATTTGAGATTTGCTTGTAAGCTATTTCATAATTGTAGCATGGTTTGCTGTCTATAGAGGCTGGGGATTTGCAAAATCAAGTCCAGGTTCTTTTTTCACTTCTCCCTTTCTTAAGCTTGTCTTTCTCCTTTTGCATTTTGTTGTAAGCATCTACAAGAAGCACCTTAAATACTCTGCCTGGAAATCTCTTTACCTAGACCAATCTAGTTCATTAGGTACATTTTTTTCGTTCGTATTAATTTTCTGGTTTCTGCAGTGTTTCTAAATTCTCTGCCATCACATAATAGGAATCTTCTTGTGGAGGGAGGTCCTGGGTGGAGGTCACAGGATTGTCTTCAGTGGAGATGCAGATGGGACGATTAGGATCATCAACTGTAGTTGAACAGCAATTGCCTGAAGCTGAGAACCCACCCTTTAAAAGCTCTGTATTTCTGCTTATTATTAGGATGATGGCATTTCAGACAGGAGTATCCATCTTCCTCCTTTGCCAGCAGAGGGCAAAGTAATAAACTTCTCTTTCCTTCTCCTCAAAAAAAAAAAAGAATCTTCTTTTCTCCAGCTTCCTAACATTTACCTTACCTTCCTGAAACCGTCTTAAAGGCCATCAGGCTTCTAACAGTTTTTCATGGCTCTTCAGGCTGTTACTAAAACTGTCTTCAAAGTGCTTCCAGCTTCTGTCCACTGCTCAGTTTCAAATCCAATAATACCTAATCATTCTAGGTATATGTTACTTAGTCCTGTCCATATTTAAGGTGAGGGGAGTTAGTTTCCACCTTTTGAGGGGAGAACTGTGAAAATATTGTGAACAAATTCAAAAATCACATCAGGCTTTTATGATATCTTTTTTCCCCCCAATAAGCATTTATTCTCTGGAGCAAAGCTAGTGTTTCTGGGTAAAACAATTACATTCTTTGCTGTTGTTTTAAACTGAAATTATTATATAAGAAGAAAATTACAAATCTTGACAGAGTCACACACTGAGCAATATTCACATGCTTTGCTTTAGATTATTTTCTCAGGCATCAGCTTCCATCTTGAGATTATTTTATCAGTTGTTGCCTTGAATATGAAAAATATATATGTACACACATACACACAAACAAGCATTTAAAAGAACAATGAGGTAGTCAGAAAGGATCTGAAGTCTTCCTGCAGTAAAAGTATATCCTACATTGCCATTCATTTTTAGTAAATGTTAAAATTAGTAGTTGTAATTTCTCAGGAACATCCATATTGAAGGCTCAAAATCTTAAATAGATAGTTTGTCTATCTGTTTGTTCCTTTGGGATTCTTTTGCAAATTGGCTTAAATTGGATTACATATATCAGTTTTAAAATAAAACAGCTAATTTCTCATAGAGTTACACTTCTCTTGATGTTCACTAGGAGGCCAATATATGTCATTAAAGTGATACTCTTTTTTCATACAAGTCAAATATTTTCACAAAATTTACATTCATTTTTGACCAAATTAATAGGTTCATGTATGTAAATTGCAGGCATATAGAACTTTTCCTTGTTCTTGTTCAGATTATACTAATTTATCAGTAGCATTCAAGATCTAAGCATGCAGTTCAGTATCTTATTAATTATACAACAAGCAGTATTTATTCTCATGTAGTTGTTGAACTAACTAGTTGATGATTTTTAACGTGCTAATTTTAAGTTTGCTAGTATGGCTTATTGAAATATTATACAGGCACTTGAATGAGTGTTTAAATATTTATACAGTAAAAGAGTACTTGGTGTTTTAAAATAAAACAAGGCAAACACTCCTCACATGGTACATTGAATGATTATTTAAGAGTGGAATGGATGGTGGTAATTGAATTTATAAGATAAGGCATGGAATGCACCACTGACAAGCCATTTTTAAAGTAGATTAAAAGATTGATAAGGGGTTTACAATAATTGCTTTGTCACTAGAGGTCAGACATTTCTTATATGGATCACAATGTTAAGTAAAATAGGAGTTAAATGGATGTAGAAGAATTTTATAGTAAGTGAAATGTTGAGCAAAAGGTGGGATTCTTCTTGATGTTAAACTTGCATGAGATCTTTTCACTTTTATGCCTGTATCAGGCCCATTATTTTTATGTAAAGAAAGGTGTTATTTTACTTCATATTCACTTAGTAATGACTCAAAGAGAAGAGTTTTGTCTAGTATTAGACAATGCCTCAGAGCTTCTATCTTTGGAAAAGGAATGAGGACTTTCTGGTGATCTCTTTATGGTCTGTACTCAAAGCTTTTTAGGCTATGGTCATTAGTGTCCGAAGAATGGCATTTCCCTTTAAACGTGGTTCACTGAAACAGTAATTCTCAGTGTGAGTGTGGGGAGAAATGCCAGGGTGCTTTGAAAATTCCGCTACAGATGGTGATACAGCCTCCAGGTGAACGTTTCTCAGAATGGTTCCCTCTTCCCCTGTCGCTGTTCAATAGGGAGCTTCAAATCAGTCTACCTTTTGAGAACATTTTGAACTATCTAAAGAATAGAACAGCAGAACAATCAGCCCAAGTCAGTCCAGAAGCCTCTAATATACCTAGTTAGTTAAATGAGAGGTAGAATTATTTAAGAACAGGACAGCTTGTTTGGACTTGAATCCTGAGTCTGTTCCCAAATTGTGTCTTTGGACAAGTTACTTAACCTCTCTGCTTCAGTTTCACCATCTGTAAATAGATTTGTTATGAGAATATAATTCTTAAAAAGAATATTTATGTAAGCACTTAGAACAGAACACTGTTTTGCACATAGTATGCACAATAAAATTTAGCTTTCATTTTTATTAATGTTCCTACTTGTACCACCACTACTGCTATTATAACATTTTTGCCAGGGTTTTTGGTTTTGTTATTCTTTTGTTTATTTTTTGGCCTTTTTTGGTGGTGGTGGTTGTGGCTGCTGGTTTTGCTACCTGAGGACCACCTCTCCTGCCATTTGCCATTTCTTGGGTGTTCTGTAATGTATTCCTTGCTTCCTGGATCTTGTCTTTTTCTTGTTTTACTTTCCTATTTTGATGTACCATATTTCCCAGTAGTTTCCTGACATTAGCTGTTTTTTTTTCCAGATCTTGCATATCTGACCATGTATTCTACCTTTACCCTTGATTAATTGGATACAAAATTCTGGATTGGAAATAATGTTTTCTTACAGTTTTGAAGGCCTTGCTCTGTTTCCTTGCTCAGCAGTAGTGCTGATAAGAAGACAGATGCCATTCTGATACCCAGTTCTTTGAATGTAGAAACTTTTTGGATCTTCACATTCTCCTTGTTACTTAAAACTTTCATGATTATGTGCCTTGGTATAGATCTTTTCTATTCATTGTGTGGGATGTCTTTTGGCATTTTAATTTTTGAAATACCCTTCAGTTCTGTGTTATTTTATTTTTGCTATTTCTTGATAATTTTCACTGTCTCTCTTCTCTCTTTTTTTTCTATTTCTCTCTCTCTGGAACTCCTTTTATTTGGTTGTTGGACCTCTTAGATTAATCTTTCAAAGATCTGATCTTTATCTTTTCTGTTTTCTTTTCTCTCTTTTTCTCTTTTTGTTCTTTCTCTGACATCTCCTCAAGTTTATCTTCCAACCCTGCTCTTTTTTTCATGTCAAATATGTAATTTTCAAGATATCTTCCTCTTCCTCATTACTGTTTTATTATTATTATTATTTTGAGTTTTCTTTCGCTCCCTGCCTTGTCTCTGTTTCATTTGTGTTTATTTTGATCTCTGACTTTTTACTTCATGGGCTTTCTTCAGACATCTAGTGATTGTATTTGAGATAAGTGCTAAAATTGCCTTATGGCAGTTTGGTATATAAGAGCAGACCTAGTTGACTAATAAATCTTGCTATAAAGGATGTTAGGGTTCACTACGCTGAATTTGCTTACTTCTTGGGACTTTTGTCCTTGCAAGCTTAAGTTCTGAGTATTTTTGGTCTGCTGAGTTAGCTATTTATATATTTATCTGCTTTTCTAACTTCCAAAATTTTTTTCTAACTTCCAGATTTTTTGACATCTCATATTTACTGTTGTCTCCTTGCCTATGCTGTTTGTCTTTATGGGGCTGTCCTTTTCCTTAACCTTAGTATGATTTTGGAAGGTTTTTGGGAGGGATAGGCATAAACTCATGTGTTCTACCCTCCATTTTAATGGAAGCTCCTGCCATTTTAACATGCTTGGGTGTTCCTAAAATTATAATTTTAGATATTGAGTTTGTAATATGATCTCTTTATAAATAAATGTATAAAATACTTCATATATCTTAATGATTAAAAAAACTCCTTGAGTATGCATACATTAGCACAATTTAAAGAAAAATTATTGTCTGTTCAATTCTGGTTTGTTCTGGACAAGTTGTAAGTCAAAATGAGCCAAGCAGGGAAGGGAAAATTTCTGTCAGTTACCATTATAAGAAATCAGGGCAATTAGGCAAGTCATACCAAATTTGTGGTGATTAGAATAGAAGTAGATGATATTTCTCTTTTTCTGAACCACTGGGTATTTTACAAAATAATTTGCTCTAGGTGATGGAGCAGAGATACAGTCTTGGACCCCTCCTTATCTAGTTGATACTGTGCTTGCCTTAACACCTATATCTGTGAAGTCAAGATTCTTGCTTTAAAACCTCTTCTTATTTGTATTTGCAACTTATTTTGGTTACCTTTAGCCCATGAAACTTGCTGGTTCTTTTTTTTGAATTGGCTCCAACTTGGGGGATTCTTTTGGCCAATATCTGCTTAATGATAGTACTGGGGACTAGGCTTCCTTTTAGAATATGGCAGCAGGTTTTGGATGGATATTTTATTATACCAGTTGTTTTCAATGAGATTTTTCTCCATTCCTTTTTTCCTCTTTTTGGTTATTTCAAATATGAAAGGTCTTTTCAGTATGGTGGGAGATCTGTGTTGCCAACTTTTGCTTCCGCATTTATTTTTAGCCTACAGGACCTGTATTCTCTGGCAGCCTCTATTATAGCTATTTCTAGTCCAGACCATGGATTGGTCCTTATCCAGTGACTGGGCTAATATGACACAGAGCCAGTTTGGCATTGGACCCTTGAAAAATTTCATAAAGCTAAATTTTGAGATAATATAGATCAAATTCTTTCTCTGACTTCAAAATTTCAGAACTGTGAAGTTCACCACATTGAGTTGCTACTTTATAAGAGATGTTTATATTTCATATTCAGTATTAATACTTGGGTCCATTGTGGATCCTGCTTTTTCCATTCTGTGTGAGCATAATTTTCAGAGAATTTAAGGGGTATATCAATACAAATTAAAATATTTCCAAATTTAATTTACTTCTATATAGTTTTGCTTACTATGGTTGGGGAAATATCAGTGGCCTAAAATTAAATTGACATTTCCATCAACTCACAGTGTGGCTTTTGGAAAGGAAATGGTATATGATAACCATTTCAAGATATGTTGGTTTTTTAAAATTTTAGTGCTATATACCTGTATCCTGGGTAACTATTGTAAACAAACCTCTTTACATGTTTTTTATTCAAGAAAAATATGGAATGTGATTGGAAATAGTGCCTTCTGAATTTGATTTTTATACCTATTATAGAAAAAGCTTGTCTGAGGAGACTATATCTTGACAAATTGACATGTTTTGATAGGTGCTGAGGTAATTGTACAGTTTTATAAAATTAAACAAATTGCAAACAGAGATTTTAAACAGGTTAATCCCAATATCAAAGATTTTGTGTTAGTTTAAGCATTGCTAAATATGACAAAGATTGTCTTTTTTTAGCATTTCTGAGCATGTGATACAAATTTGGTGCTGAGATGGGTCAACTGTATTATATAGTAAGAATTTGTTTTCTGGATATTAGTCAAAGATATTCCCAAATTTTTAGTGTGAGTTGATTAAATAGCATATCTGTATTTGTTAATATTTACTGTAAATACCTAAATTGCCTATGGCAAGTCCACCTTTTAATGAGTATGTTTTAACAGAGTTGCTTTTTCTATACAACTCTGAAATGCAACATTCTGTTGTTACCAAGAAGGATTCGTAGTAGTGTTGGGAATGGTATAGAGCAGCAGTCCCCAACCTTTTTGGCACCAGGGACTGGTTTCATGGAAGACAGTTTTTCCGCGGACCGGGGATGGGGGTGGGGGGACGGTTTTGGGATGATTCAAGCGCATTACATTTATTGTGCACTTTATTTCTATTATTATTACATTGTAATGTATAATGAAATAATTATACAAACCCCTCTGCTGATGATAATCTGTATTTGCAGTCACTCCCCAGCACTAGCATCACCGCCTCAGCTCCACCTCAGATCATCAGGCATTGGATTCTTATAAGGAGCGCGCAACCTAGATCCCTCTCGTGCACAGTTTACAGTAGAGTTCACGCTTCTGTGACAATCTAATGCTGCCGCTGATCTGACAGGAGGCAGAGCTTATGCAGTGATGCGAATGATGGGGAGCGGCTGTAAATACAGATGAAGCTTCACTCTCGCTTACCCACTGTTCACCTCCTGCTGTGTGGCCTGGTTCCTATCAGGCTGCAGCCCGGGGGTTGGAGACTGTAGGTATAAAGCAAGTCTAAGTGAATTGTCTCTGCCATATAAAAGTTTTAAATATCTTATTGAATAAAGGATGCCATTTTGAAAATAGGATACATTTAAGTGTGGTCTTTTAAAAAAAGTATGTACATATTGAAATTTGCTAAATATTTTTAAAATATCTTATTCTGAAGAAATTGCAAAAAAGTTTTTGGGTAAACAATGGAATGCAGATTTCTTGTAAATATAAAAATTGTATACATGAATCACTTAAAGTCTGTATACTTTAGTTACCTCTAATTGAAAAATGATTCCTTGAGATTTGTGATACTTCATATAATATATGGAATATTTAAAAAATTACTAGATCATTTGATCTCTCTCTTTGTACATTTGAACCACCTGGTGACTTTGAAAAAACAAACAAAAAGCAATGCTTGGTTTTTATGCTGGGAAATTTCTCATTTAATTGTTATAGGCTGGTGCCTAGGCATCAGAATTTTTTTAAAGCTCCCCAGCTGATTCTAATGTGTGACCTGGATGAGAACCATTGACCTGCAGGTTCTAGTGTTGTGCCTTGTGAAAAAACAGATAATAAAGTGAAGGATATGGTACATTTGTACATATTTGAATGAACCATTATTGATACAGATTTTAAACTGAAGTCCCTATTCTATCTGTATTTACTTAGTTTTTACCTAATGTCCTTTTTCTGTTTCAGGATCCATCCAGGGTACCACATTACGTTTAGTCATCATGTCTCCTTAGGTTCCTCTTTTTTTTTTTAATTGACACAAAATAATTGTACATATATTTATAGGGTACAGTGTGATGTTTTGATACTTGTGTACATTGTGTGAAAGTCAAATCAGAGTAGTTAGCATATCTATCACCTCATATATTTATCATTTCTTTGTGATGAGAACATTCATAATCTTTTCTTCTACCTATTTTGAAATATACAGTATTGTTAACCGTAGTCACCCTCCTGTGTAATAGAACACCAAAACTTACTCTTCCTATCTAACTGTAACTTTGTACCCTTTGACCAATCTCTCTCTATCCTCTCTCTCCCAACCCTCTCCAGCCTCTGGAAACCACCATTCTCCTTTCTACTTCCATGAGATCAACTTCTTTAGATTCCACACATGAGTGAAATCATGTGGTATCTGTCTTTCTGTGCCTGGCTAATTTCATTTGGTATATATGCACAATGGAATAGGCAGAAAAAGGAATGCAATTCTGTCATTTGCAGCAACATTGATATACCTGGAGGACATTATGTTAAGTGAAATAAGCCAGGCACAGAGAGATTCCCTGATGTCACAGTTTCTTAGAATGTCCTTGTTTTTGATGACCTTGACAGTTTTGAGGAATACTGGTTAGATATTTTGTAGAATGTCCTTCAATTGGGATTTGTTTGATGTTTTTTCTTATGATAAGACTGAGGTTATTGGTTTTGGGGAGGAAGACCCAGAGATAAATATGTCTCCTCACATCATATCAAGAGTACGTTCTGTCAACGTGACTTAACCATTGTTGATGTTAACCATAATCACCTGATTGAGGTAGCATTTGTTAGATTTCTTTCCAGTAAAATTACTCTTTCCCTCTTTGCATATGGTACTCTTTGGAACTAAGTCACAATACACAGCCCACACTTAATGGGTAGGGAGTTAACGTTTCACTTTCTTGAGGGCAAAGTATTTGGAATAAGTTATTTGGAATTCTTCTACACAGGAGATTTATCTATTCTCCCCACTTATTTATTCAATCCTTTATATCAATATTGACTCATAGTTATTACTTTACACTTTGGGTTTTAAGTCCAATATTACTTTACTTATATATTTTGCTTAAATTATTCCAAGTTGGGCCATCGGGAGCTCTTTCTTTTGGCTCCTTTGTCCCTGTGACATATCTCCATCATTGTGGGGTTTTATTATGTTTTTAACACTTTCTTACCCTCTGACATTATAAGATATTCCAGGCTCATCTTGTATATTTCCTGTCCCAGTCCTAGAATAAGGAGGCTAGTTCCTTTTACTGGAGAATGGTATTAGAAATGAAGATTGGACTGTAGGTGTGCTTGTGTATATACGTATCTATAACTACATTTAGGCAGATGTACGTATGTAAGTGCATACATCTGTATCTAAAGTAAGCTAAACATGAATTCAAACCTATGTCAGACTCTTATCCATTACCACATGGATCATTCTAGCTGTCTCCTCTTGCTTATTTATAACCTACCACATTAGTGGTGAGAAACCTGGCTCCCACTATCATCATCCATTTACTAAATTTTTCAATTATATGTGTAAATTGGTTTCAGAATTGTTAGCCCATATCCTCGTGGGAAATAACATTATCAGCTACAGTACTTATGTATAGTTCCTTTTGTCTTTAGTTTAACAGAATTCACTTACTACAAAGTTACTTAGGTTAGTACCTTTTCTCCCTACCCCCTTCAGTGAAGTTCTTTCAGACATTTTTAGTGCAGTTAGATTTTTTTTTCACATTCTGCATTCCATCCTGGGATCCCCTGACCTCCTAAATATATTTTTTTAATTTGCATGTATTAGGTTCACTCTTTATGATGTAAAGTTCAATGTGTTTTGACAAATGCATGATATTATGTATCCACCATTGGAATATCAGACAGAATAGTTTCATCACCCTAAAAGAAAAATCCCTTGTGCTTCACCTATTCAGCTCTCCCTCAACTCCCTTGCAACCACTGATCTGTTTACCATCTACAGTTTTACCTTTTCCAGAATATCATATAATTGGAATCATATTCTATATAGCCTTTTCTGACAGGTTTCTTTCATTTAACTATATGCGTTTGAGAGTCATCCTTGTCTTTTTGTGGCTGAATAGCTCATTTTATCACTGAATAATATTACATTGCATGGATATACCACAGTTTATCCATTCACCTATTGAAAGACCTCTTGGTTACTTACTAGTTTGGGGCAATTATGAATAAAGCTGCTCTATACATTCACATGCTGGCTTTTGTGTGGATATACGTTTTCAAGGCTGTTGAATAAATACCTAGGATCACAATTAATGGATCTTATGGTGTGTTTAGCTTTGTAAGAAACTGCCAAACTCTCTTCCAAAGTTGTAACATTTTGCATTCCTACCAATAATGAACGTTTCTGTTGCTGTGCAATTTGTATCGTCAGATTTTAATTTTTTGTTTTGGGGTTTTTTTGCACTTTAGCCATTCTTGTAGGTGTTTAGTGGTATCTCATTGTTGTTTTAATTTGCAGTTCCTTAATGACAGAGATGTTGGGCATCATTTTATGTGTTTATTTGCCATTCACATATCTTCTTTGGCAGTGTCAGTACTTTTCCCCATTTTTAAATTGTGTTGTACTGTTTGTTTTCTTATTATTTTTAAGAGTTCTTTGTGTATTTTGAATACAAGTCCCTTACAAAGTGTGTCTTTTCCAAGTATTTTCTCCCATTCAATGGCTTGTCTTTTCATTTTTTTTAACAGTGTCTTTCACAGAGCAGAAGTTTTTAGTTTTAATATCACCTTATCAGCCTTTTTCTCCTCATGAATCATGCTTTTGGTGTCTATAAACTCACCACCAAACTCAAGGTCATGTAGATTTTCTTCTGTGTTTTCTTCTAGAGCAGCGGTCCCCAACCTTTTTGGCACCAGGGACGGGTTTCATGGAAGACAGGTTTTCCATGGACTGTGGGGGAAAGGGGAGGAAGGGTTTGGGATGATTCGAGCGCATTACATTTACTGTGCAGTCAAATCTCTCTGCTAATGATGATCTGTATTTGCAGCTGCTTCCCAGCACTAGCATCACAGCCTCAGCTCCACTTCAGGTCATCAGGCATTAGATTCTCATAAGGAGTGCACAACCCAGATCCCTCACATGTGCAGTTTACGGTAGGGTTTGTGCTTCTATGAAAACCTAATGCTGCTGCTCATCTGAAAGGAGGTGGAGCCTATGTGGTGATGTGAGCGATGGGGAGCGGCTGTAAATATAGAGGAAGCTTTGCTCACTGGCCCTCTGCTCTCTTCCTCCTGTGCAGCCCAGTTCCTAAAGGTCCCCAACCTGAGGGTTGGGGACCACAGTTCTAGAGGTTTTATGGTTTTACATATTAAATTAAGGCCTGTGATACATTTTGAATTAATTTTTGTGAAACCTGTAAGGTCTCTATATAGGTCCTTTTTTTTTTTTGCATGTGGATGTTCAGTTCTAGCACCATTTTTTAGCATGTGGATGTTCACTATCCTTTCTCCATTGAGTTGCCTTTGTGCCTTTCTCAAAAGTTAGTTGACTATATTTGTGTGGGTCTATTTTGGAGCTCTGTTTTGTTTCACTGATATATCATTGATATATGTGTGTATTCTTTAGCCAATATTGTGTTATTTTGATTATTGCAGTGTTATAGAAGTTTTAAAATTGGAAAGTGTGAATCCTCCAGCTTTATTTTTCTTAGTATTGTGTTGGCTGTTCTAGGCCTTTTGCCTTTCCATATAAAGGATTGTTTTGTCAACATTTATAAATTAGCTTGCTGGAATTTTTATTGGGATTGAATCAAATCTATATATCAAGTTAGGAAGAAATGACATCTTAACAGTATTGAGTCTTCTAATCCATGAAATATGGAATGTCTCTCAATTTATTTAGATCTTCTTTTATTTCTTGCATCAGTGTACACAGATCCTGTACATGTTTTAATATGTTAGACATAATTGTCTCATTTTTTTTCTGGTATTATTGAAAAAAGTTTTTAAATTTCAAATTCCATTTGTTTACTGCTAGTATATAGGAAAGCAATTGACTTTTATATATTGCCCTTGCATCCTGTTACCTTGCCTTACTCACTTACTGATTCTAGGAGTTTTTTGTAGATTCTGTGATGTTTTCTGCACAGACAATTATGTCATCTGCAAATAAAGATAGTTTATTTCTCCCTTTCCAATCTTTATACCTTTTTTTCCTTTTTGTACTAACTGGACCTCAATTTTCTTTTAACTTTAATATGTTTCTGTATCTTCACTGTTTCTTTGTCTCCCTGTTTCAGAGGATACATCTTTTTTTCCATTCGTAAATACTGGTATAGAAGAAAAATAAGATATGTTATTTAGCTACAAGAAGACTTCAGTCTAGTGGGTAAGACAACAAGTAAATTGATGACTGATCATAATGCAGTATAACAAGTAGTGTAATAGAGATATACATAAAGAATAATAATTGTTATTTTATTACTCTTGGTTTTCTAGCTTTTCACTTCCCTCAAGAGGCCCCTTCTGTGTTTGCCTCTTCTGTCAACCACGTTATCCTTTTCTTCTGGGCTCTTTCTCTGTAATCTAAAAATGTAGTATCTTTTGATCATTAAAAACAAAAACAAAACAAGAAAAAAATAACAAATCATTCACAACCAAACTTCTTGATAGAATAGTCACAGTCTTTTGTTTTGTCCACTTTGCCCACACTTTCTCCATCTCTTACATAGTTACTGAAGTATTCTCCAGCAGTATTCACTCCAAGGTGTCTTTCTGGGTAAGATGAGATCACTTTAGCCCTTGAGATGTCCATGGGTCATCCAAGTCATTTCGTGTAGCAGATGGTTGGGTATGCAGGTCTGAATCCCAAGGCAGAACTCAGGCAATTAGGGGATCAGCACTTTCTGCAGTTGGTAGTTAAACCATGAGCATAGAAGGGTTTGCTCAAAAAGTGTGTAAAGAAAAACATAGGTTGCTGCTTTTATCTAGACATCTTAGCCATTGCTTCCTCTGGAAAGAGGGAACCTTTCATGATGCTCCTCCAGGCTTGAATTAGGCAAGTGCTTCTTTATGCTCCCATGGTATACTGTACCACTAAACTCTACATTTCTCAAGGACAAAGATGGTATCTTAGTACACTGCCTGGTAAACAGTATTATATAAATATTTAATTGGTGAATATTTATTGAATCAAGAAATATATGTATAAAACTGCTTTATAATATTTTTTGCCTGACTTTTACTCCTTATTGTTTAGGATAGTGCCACAAGAGTATCATCAAAACAGAATGTGTTTGCATTTAAAAATTAATAAGGTGCATACTAGTACATGAGGTATTTCTTCAGCAATGCTTGCTGATAAATATTTGGGTTGAGGGGGAGATTGGTATTTTTTGCTGCCCTGATGTTCCTCTGTCCCAGAATTTCATTTGTATCAGGAGTTTCAGTACATAAACTGCTTGTTAAAATCAGTATTGTTATTTTAGTGTGTTTCAAGCTGTCTTCTTTTTTTTTTTTTTTTTTTGAGATGGGGTCTTGCTGTTTCTCCCAGGCTGGAGTGCAGTGGCACGATGGTAGCTCACTGTAACCTCAAACTCCTGGGCTCAAACCATTTTCCTGCCTCAGCCTTCTAAGTAGCTGGGACTACAGGCGTTCACCATTAGGTCCAGCTAATGTTGCCCAGGCTGGTCTTGAATTACTGGGTTCAGTTCTTAGCTCAGTTAGATCCTCCTGCCTCAGCTTCCCAGAGTGCTGGAATTACAGATGTGAGCCATTGCACCCTGCCAGTCTTATTTTAAATTTTATGTTTTGGAAATTGATTTCTTAAAATCATTTTAGTATATTATTATTTCTAAGTTTATGTGATATTTCTTCTGTTAAATGTTTATTAAAATTTCTGTTTGCTCTTAAACATTGCCATAATGGAAGAGAAAAGGAGTAAGAGAAAGAAAGAATGAGGAAAAGAAGGAATTCTTTTCAAAGACCTATTGGCCGGCCCTTCATTGTATTTGTTCTAGGAACATAAGATATACAATCAAAAGTCTTTTTATATAAAAGCAATTTAGAATGAAGTGATAAATTGATGTTTGTTATTTCCTTTTGTATGCTTCTGTCAATTTTGTGGACTCAACAACTGTTCATTGAGCTCCTGCTATCATAAGCAGATTGTTGTGGAGATTACTGAACGTAGAAGACATCTATTGTCCTTAAGGAACTTAAACATTGCTTATATAAAAATATAGCGACATGACAATGGTTATAGTATTTTAAAATATCTCATTCTTAAGAAATTTATCAGTGGCCCCTACTCTATTTCTGAAAGATATTGATAGTATCTTAATAAGTATAATAACCTACTTTATGAACCTATTGTGTAAATCCCCAATTAATAGAATTTAGGTCTTTTGTCTTTGGTGCCCTCTTGTGGATATTTTCTAAACTGCTTGTAAGAACACAGTTTTTAGAGGTTCTTATTTTAAAATATTTGACTTTAGAAGCTTCTTTATATTTTGTTAATCCTTTGACATGCTTTTGGCTGTCAGAGAAAAATGAAAAGTCATAGTTAAGGTTGCTTTTACTTTTTAATTTATTCTATTGTATATCAGCATTGTGCACAGGGAATGTAAGATAATCTTTTGTTTGGAAACTTGTAGTATAATGCCAAAAACTTGTGCAGTCTTGCATCATGGAGCCTCTGAAGTCCTGCCCACACGCTGTTTCACCATTTATGATTGTTGTACTGATGAACAAGTCTTTTATGACTTTTGGAGATCCTGAAAGCTTTGATGTAACTTTAAAACATGCCTGTGAACATGTAAAAAGTTAGGATCCATGAAGTTTCTGTTTGCTAAAGACAGGTATGTCAAAGACAGCAGCTGTATGAGCTATTATGCTGGTTTTGTAGTGAAAGAAAAGGACCACCTACTTACAGTAGTGGGAAGAAAGTTCATTCTTTGTACAGATTTTCAGATACTGCAAATCTTAGTAATTTTTAATGGATGAATACCAATTTATTACTTTTTTTCAGCCTGCCAGATATTGAAGTAGTACTTAAGGGCAACTGTTTGAAGGAGAATATTTTTACTGTTTTCTCAGTAGTTCTTAGCTCAGTTAGGTTGAACATGGTACCAGTGAGACCAGAGTTAATAAGTTGACCTACATACAGTGGACTATTTCACTTGTAACACAGAAAAAACAAACAGGCACAACCTTATGTATTGATAAGAGGGACTATAGGATAAGTGCTGTCTTTTACTACATTTGGATGCAACTTAAAGGTAATGCTCTATTGGGTTGCATCAATAGTTTTACTTTGCTATAGGAGAATTTTTAGTTCAGTAGGGCTCTCACATGATTTGAGACATATAAGCAATGTACAATAGTGCCCTTTGATTCTTGCCTTTTCTAACTCAGATAATGATTAAAATTTATTTATTGACACAGGTTAGCATGTTAGCATCAAGTAATCACCAACTCCTGAATTCAGTTATGTGCAGATAGAGAAGTGAAAGATTCTTGCCACAGTTTTCCCCAATTTTATGCTCATCTCCTTGAAGTTGCATTGCACATGCCTTGTTGATTTCTTTCTCAACTCTTTCACCACAAATAAATAATAAGGCTTCAATTCCTTAATCATGTGCTAGAGTGGCAAAGTCCATGAAGTCACTTTTTGGTTACAAATAACTAGCATTATTTATTTTGTTTTCTTGTCTTCATTTATTCAGATTGGAATCTTTCATGACTTTCTCCTTAGAGTCAGTTTGATCTCTTTAGGTTTGGAATATGGGAGCTATTGTAGATCCATTATATTTGACTGCTCAGACAGTTTCTAGAAAATGTCAATTTCTTCTTTCATGATTTCCTTCAGATTCATCTTGTCATTTCTGTTACTATAGGACCCTTTTTAAAACAGGCTCTAATTATCCTCAAATTTGGATTCCAGTAATAACCTTCAGATTCCAGTCTCTTTCTCCAGTCTTGCCCTTGTCTAATTTATCCGTTAGTTTCCAAGGTTTCTGTCAGTCCTTTGCCAAGTAACTTATGCTGGCTCCCAGTGTTCAAAGCATTCTGTAAGCTGTATGATATCCCTTAATAAAATCAAACTCACTTACTACTTTCCATTCTAGCAAGAATATTTCTTCGATTCTGCTTGTTTTTTTTCCCCCCCCAATCTAGAATGCCACTGTCTACTCTTTCCTAATTTTTATCTTAAGAGCCAGTTTTCTAAAAGGAACTAACTTAATTCTAAGGAGTAAGGGCATCTTAATTCTGTTTGTTGTTTCTACCCATTCTCAGTAGCTTGTTTATTCGTGTGTTTATCTTTGGGACTATGAGTTCATGTTTAGCTGGATTTTATCTCTGAGAATAATGTGACTTCCAGGTTGAGGGTTGAGTATGAGTCCCTCTAAGATGGATTTGCATTCCTTTCCATGGGGCACCTGGGGTGCTACCCTACTGTTAGGTTAATTTCTCAGTGTGAGACGCAGACCATGTGGGTAATGTAAAATTGAAAGCCAAACCCACCTAACTGGAGACATCCCAGTCCACCCCCTTATCTATAGCCCAGATGAAACTTGTTATCTCCTCTGCTTTTGGGTAAGTTTTTTCTTGCCTACCCTTTCACTGAGGATGTAGACCTTTAAGATTCCCAACTTTATGCAGAAGTTTCAGTTCTACTTCGGAGATAACCCAGAGACTTCTCTTTTCCCTTTTATCCACTAAAATATAAACCTTATTTAACCACGAATACCCCAGCCCCATCATCACATGCCTCTGGGGCTGCCCTACAGTCAGATTTAGTTTATTATCACAGCGCTATCTGTTTTGGGCCCTTGGAGATTTGCCTTACTGTCTTGACAGCTCAGCTTATATTTGTAATATGTTTGTTACATTTATTATTTGTTGTTTCCTTAGCATCTTTAAGAGGTTTTAAAAATATCTAGACCACTATAATATTGCAACTTTTTATATAATTGGTTTACTTATATATGTTACATGTTAATTTTTTCCTGAAAAATAATTTTTTTCATCCTATAGCAGAATGCATACTCATTAGAATTGTCCAGTTGAATGAAAGCCGTTAAGATTATTGTTCTTATACTGTACTGTTAGGTGATTGCATTTTCAGTAAAGAAGTGTTCAATATCATTACAAGAAGAAAAATAAAATTAGAATATTTTCCAATTAGGACACCTATTTAACTAAGTAGTCTGACTATCTCATTAGTGTTATAAATGACAAATACTTTCTAAAATGTTTCTGTAAATATCCTTAAAATCATTCAGTTAGTAACAGAATATTTAGAAAATACTTTAAGGTAGTAGATATTGCAAATGTAAAGATACGTAATGCAAAGTCTCTGATTATTTCTCAGACTGTTGTAGCATAAATCTGTTTTAGCAGTGGAGAAGGATTTCCTAATAATGTTTTCAAATATTTATATTCCATGTGGATTTTATGATTCATAAACTGGATTATCATCAGTACTCTGTTTTGCATTCCTGGCACATGATGGCCACTGATTGAAAATGCTATTGTATTCCTTACTGGAATTGGCTTCTTTCTACAATGAGGAAGCATCTGTTCTGCAGACCTTTTTCTATAAAGTATCAACATGTTTTTCTTCTGCTTTTCTTTTGTGAAGAATAACAGAGTATATGTTAGTGATGTATAACTTTGAAAAAGCACTACAAACAACTGTTTCATTATAAAATGTAAAAAGTATCAAATGTAATTTTAATAATCTAAAATATCAAGAATAAGTTTAGAGTTAATGATTTTTAAAAAGTAAAAACTGCTGTTGAAAAGTTTTCAACACCATCACCAAATTTTTAGTGTTTGAGTTTTCTAATTTCATACAAACTGGTTCTCATTCCATCTGTACTTTATTAATTTCTGTTTGGGTGTCACCTTCTCACTAGTGCATTGAGTGTTCATGCTATTTTTTTAATTGCTATTTTTTTTTACTGTCAATTTGTAAATTAGATTAACATTCTTACCCAAAGTGACTAACGTAAGTAAAAATAATATGCAGTAAGACCAATCCCTTCTAAACTTGATTTAGTGTTTTTACAATTTTATGTACTATCTAAACCAGTTGTGTGAATCCAGGGGTGCAAGTTCATCATCCCTTTGTAGATTCATTTCCAACGTATAATATAGAAAGGTTAAAAGTACTGGTTCATACCAAGCAGATGTTATGTTTCTTATTAGGTTTAATGGTCACAGCATTGACTCTCACAAGGATGAGAGACAAATGACTCACACATATAAAAATAGATTTAGTGTTTTGGGAATAAACTGGTTGCAACCATGATAAAATAAGATACTAAACTAGCAGATTTTGAAAAGGCACTGATAGAAAATAACTTTTTCCTTCATCCTCAGTGGGGCCTACTGGAAAGAATAAATCCCAACTAATTTTTTTAATTAGCTTTTTGACCAAGTGCAAATCAGTCTGTTTATGAGTATGTTATTTTCTTCATCTCTTAGCAAAATGAAACATGTTCTTATGAACCTGTAGTATAAAGTAAATTGGGCTTGAAAAATGCAGTAGAGAGTTTAAAAGCCTTACATAATTGGAAGTTAGATCTTGGGCTTTAGAATCAGATAGACCTGGTTAGAATTCTTGCTTCTCTTCTTACTTGCTGTATGACATTGGACAAATTATTAAACCTATTTGAGCTTCAGGTTCCTTTGCACAAGAGTGACAATAATACCTCTGAGTATTAATAAGAGGATTACATGGGGATAGCCTATAAAAAGACTTTAGCATAGTACTTCCAACTCATTGATGATAACTATTTTTATCATTATTAAATGAATGATCAACTGAATAACTCTAGTTAATAGCATTATTTCTCATGCCAAAATATCTCCAATGCCATTCTGTGTTTTGTGATCAAAACATTGTATTACTAGAACCTCACATAACATTGTCCTTAGTTCTGTACTTTGGCATTACCTCATAATGAGGGATTCAACATTCATTTAATAGGTTACATGATAAGAACAGTGCTTTGTACTGAATATTAGGAATATAACTGTTAATAAGATCTGGTTACTGCCCTTATAGATTTTAGAGTCTAATGGAGGAGTTAGACAAGACAAGTGTATAGACAATTACAGTATTGTGTGGTAAGTATATGATCAGCATAAGCACAAGGTGCTATGGGAATACAAAAGTATGACACCTAATATTAGGGTTTCTGAGCTGAGAAGGGATGTGTATGAGTGTAGTTCTGATGTAAAAAGAAGTTGTAATATAAAGCACTCTACCCAAATTTATGTGTCTGTGTTATATGTATATAGTCTACTCATCCTTTAAGACCTAACTCAAGGGCAGCTTACCCTGTGAGGCCTTCTTCACTTGCTAAAGGCAGAGTTAGAGGTGCTACTCTTGGTATTCCCATTGTACTGTCGACACTTATAGCATTTAACAGCTGTGAACAAATTTATTGTTCACATGTCAGTAGATTTCTCCTAGACCTCAAACTCTCTAAAAAAACAAAATGGAATGAAACTATGTCTTATTCATTTTTTTATCTCCAATACCTGGCCCACTACTTGACCTATTACAAATGTACAATAAATGCTTATTGAATGAATTAAATGAAAATAAAAATTGATTCATTCATTAAATAAGTATTTATCAAGTATCTACTGTGTGCTAGGTATTTTAGCAATGGGGATTCAGAAGTTAAAAAGAAGTCTCTTGCTTTCATCAAACTTATATTCTAGTGGTAGAGAAGACTAGGTACGGGCTGTAAAAAATACGGAAGAACAGAGAATGATGGCTTCATTTTAGGTTGGTGGTCACAAAATCCTCACTGAGGAGGTGACATCTAAGTAGAGACCTCAGTTAAATAAATAATCAAGTTGTCTTGTGGAAGAGCATTCCAGTCTGAGAGATTGGCCAATTTAAAGGTTCGAGGAGGAACATGCTTAGAATGCTCAAGAAATAACAAAGGAGGCGAGCCTGGCTAAAGCTTGGTGAGCAAGAAGGAATGTGACAGGAGATGAGATTGGCAAATGTTCCTAGGCCACGTCACATTTGGCCATGATAGAGGTTTTGGATTTTATTCTAAGTTTGATGAGAGGCCAAATGCAGAGTTTTCAGCAGGAAAGTAACATGATGTGATTTGTCTTTTGAAAGGATCGATCTGCCTGTGTATGTGAAACTAAAAGGGGCAAGAATGGAAATGGTGAAAACAGTTAGGAGGCTGTTTTAATAGTCCAAGTGAGAAAAGGTGGTGGTTTGGACTGGAAGGGACCAAATAATTTGCGTGGGACTCTTTGGGAATAGGAGCTTATGTCTTTTAACATAAGCTGTTAAAATTGTAAGCCTGTACCTCAAACTTAAGCATTTAAGTAAATAAAAATTTAAATGTAAGTAAGGTACATGTATGTAGTGGAATAATGGGCTAAGAAATAAAAGAACTTGTTTCTTAGTCCCAGCTCTACTTTTAAGTACGTGTGTGACCTCAGGGAAGTCTCTTACTTTCTATGCACCTCAGTGCTTTCAGATATAAAATGAGGGGTTGAATTAGTTTTCTTTCTAACTGTAAAGGTGTATGATTTTATAATTCCATGAAAAAGTGAATATATATTGAACGTGTCAACCTAAATAACGGACAGAGAGACTCTCTAAAAGAAAGTGATATTTATTTGGGAATAGGGTATTGTGATGGGAACACAGGTACCATAGTAAACTATGTGTATATGCAGGGAGGTAAAGGAAGACAAAGGTTTTTAAAGGAAAAATGGAGAGGATTACATAATTATTTCCAGCTGATTATCCTTGGCTACAAGGGTGGCACCAGTCTGAGGTTGGACAGGCAGTTGCTGGGTGGATGTCTTCACAGAAGTAATTTTTGTGTAAGGTTGTGATGGCCTTTGCACAAGGTTGTGGTCTTTGCAGAGTCTTTTGTGATTGTTTTTGTTATCAGGCATTTATGCCTGTGAACCCAGCTCTATTTGTCAGGCTTTGTTGTTGTTGTTGTTGTTTGTTTTTTTTAAAGCACAAATGACTCCATTTTGATTCTGACAACTTTCATAAACACTTACTATGTTTTGAATACTGAATGAAACATGTTAGTGGATTCAGAAGTTTTCTAAGCCATTCTTGTCTATGAGGTACTTACATTTACAAAAGATTTTACAAAACAGTTGTTCACAATATGAGGTCATAAATTTAATGCAAAAGTGTAGAATGCAGGTTATAAATTCTACAGAAGCTTGGAAAAGAGGATAATTAACAAAGACTGAATTAGCCATGGAGGTAATAGATGCTTGATCTGTAGGACTAGGTAGGTTTTAGTTAAATGGATATAGGGGAAGGACATTCTAGGTAGAGAAGAAGATATGAGCAAAGATAAAGTCTTAATGAGCACAATATCTTATGGAATTATCATATAGAGTTATGGCAGAGAGAGATTCGGTTAAAGTCAGCCTGCCTGATTGGAAGATATATTAACAATGTGAAAACAGGATTGACCAGATGGAATAAGATAAGAACATAGAGGACATTAAAATCTAGGCAGAAATGTTTAGCTTTAATGTAGACAAGAACTGTGAACCGTTGTATATTCTTCAGTAGGAGACCATTGTGATACAAATAGTATTCAAGAAAGATTAATATAGTGCTACGTACTTGAGGAAGGTATGAAACTACCTTGTTCCAGGTAACATGCAGGCATTTTTGCATACCTTTTCTCATTTAATCCTTATAACACCAATGGAAGAAACTAAAGTTCAGAGAGTTTAAATAACTAGCCTAAAGCTCTTATGGCTAGTAAGTGATTTGAGCCAGGATTTGGACTAAGTCTGTCTGATTCTAGAGGGTTAGCTGGGAGAGTCTTCAGTCTCTCATCTGACTGAGGCATTATCTGCAGTAACCTAGGTATGAGGTAGTGAGGAGTATACTCAGTAGCAGTGAGAATGGAAAAGAAGAGATGAGGTGGAGCCGAGAGAGTTTTTTTTTTTTTTTTAATTAAACAACAGGCATTTATTTCCTCACAGTCTTGGGGCTAGAAGTCCAAGATCAAGGTCTTGGTTGGATTGGTTTCCCCTGGGGTTCTCTCCTTGGCTTGTAGATGGTTGTCTTCTCTTTGTGTCTTCATATCATCTTTCCTTTCAAAAAAATTTTTTAAAAGAACTTGTTGACCAGTAGCATATAGGGAATGAAAGAGAATAAACACACGAAGACATTGAAATTTTACTCTTGGGTAGTTGGTGAAGATTACTGTGTTTTGTGGTGGTTTTGGGGGATGGAGGGAGACAGGAGGGGCTAGAGAGATGGAAGAAATAATATCTTATTTGTGAATGTCAAGTTTTAAGCATCATTAAGCATTTAAGTAGTAAGTAGAGACATAGGGAGCATTCAGGATTTGGGAGTTCTCAACATATAGTTGAAGGTATCAGAGTGAAGAGGTCTTCTAAAAGAGAGAGTGTCAGGAATGAAGAACAGAAGACTTTGAGATATAATGCCCAAGCTTATCACATAGGTTTAAGAAGAAGAGAGGTATCAAACAGCTGTCCAACTATTGTTATGTCAAACTACTTAATTGCTGAGACACAACATTGATGTTCCCATTTTTCACATTTGCATTTTGACCTCTGCCAGAACTAGACTTTGCTTGTATGTTTCTACTAAAAGTGGAATAGATATAAATGAATTTCAGTGTACAATCAAGCTTTTCTAAATAGCAGGTTCTTTGGTTTTTCAAACAGAATTTGTTAGTTTATTTTTATGGCCCTATTCCAGTATATCTTTTAGTGAATGTAATAAGGAGCGTTTTTTATTCGTACTTACATTACTGACTTGATTCTTCTGTGAAACATTTAAAAATTAATGTCTGGGATATGACAACAAAAGAAAAAAATAAGTAAATCAGACTTCATCAAAATTAAAAACTTTTGTGCATTAAAGGACACTATCAACAGAGTAAAAAGACAGAGTGGGAGAAAATATTTGCAAATCATATATCTGATAAAGGATTACTATCTAAAGTGTATAATATCCAGAATGTGTAACAACTCTACAACAGTAAAAAACCAAACAACCCATTTCAAAATGGGCAAATAGACATTTCTCCAAAGAAGATATGTAACGGGACAATAATAACCATGCAAAAAGATGGCTCAGCATTAGGGAAATGCAAATCAAACCATAATGAGGTACCACTTCATATCCATTGGGATGGCTGTTATTTTAAAAAATGTAAAATAACAAGTATTGCCAAGGATGTAGAGAAATTGGAATCCTATATATTGCTGGTAGGAATGTAAAATGGTATAGTCACTGTAGAAAACAGTTTGGGGGCTCAAAAAATTAAACACCGAGTTACCATATTATCCAGCAATTGCACTTCTAGGTATATACCCAAAAGAATTGAAAGCAGGGACTCAAACAGATACTTGTACGCTAATGTTCACAGTGGCATTATTCACAACACTCAAAAGATGTAAACAACCCAAATATCCATCAACAAATGAGTGGGAAAACCAAATGTGGTGTATACATACAGTGGAACATCATTCAGCCTTAGAAAGGAATGGAATTCCAACAGATGCTACAACATGAATGAAACTTGAAAGCATTATGTGAAGTGAAATAAGCCAGACACAAAAGGCCATATATTGTGTGATTCCACTTACATAAGGTACCTAGAATAGTTAAATTCATAGTGACAGAGAGTAGAATAGAGGTTACCAGAGGCTGGAGAAATGGGGAATGAGGAATTATTATCTAATTGGTACAGAGGTTCTTTTAGGGATGATGAAAAAGTTCTGGAAATATATAGTGGTGATATTTGCACAATATTGTAAATGTACTTAATGCCACAGAACTATATACTTAAAAATGGTTAAAATGGGCCAGGTATTGTGGCTCACGCTTGTAATCCTAGCACTTTGGGAGGCCAAGATGGGAGGATCGCATGAGGCCAGGAGTTTGAGACCACCCTGAGCAAAGTAGTGAGACCCTGTCTCTATAAAAAATAGAAAAATTAGCCAGGCGAGGTGGCATGCACCTGTAGTCCCAGCTACTCAGGAAGCTGAGGCAGGAGGATCTCTTGAGCCAGGAGTTTGAGGTTGCAGTGACCTATGGTGATGCCACTGCATTCTAGCCCATGCAACAGAGCAAGACCCTGTCTCGAGGGGAGGAAAAAAAAAGTTAAAATGCTAAATTTTATGTTATGTATGTTTTGCCACAATTTAAAAGAAAAAGCTAATGGCTATTGTACAAGGTTATAAACATTATTGTGCTTACTGTAATAGAAAGTGCCAACATGTTCTATCTTAAAGATCCTCTCTTTTGTATGTTTAGTTATTTTGTCACGGTATTCTTTGTAATGCACTTGTTGATAATTTACCTGTCTTAATCCTTATTTTAAAAGCAACTAGCAGCCTTCTATTACATCAAACAGTTTCTATTGCTTGATCTTTAATTACCTAAAGCTTTAGGTTATTTTGGATAATTTTGGCTCTTATGGTAATATTTGTCCGTGTGTCCTTATATTAAAATTAGTAGTAATAGTATTTTTATTATTATTAAAAGTATAATATATCCATACTGTTGTTCAAGGAATTAAGAAATCAGCTGTCTTAGAAAAGTCTTCCTTCATTGCAGTATTTTGCTTGCAGGATGAAGATGAGCTGGATTCCCACACCATGGTGAAGACTAGTTCTGAGAGCGTGGGCACGATGCGGGCCACAAGCACGATGAGTGAAGGGGCACAGACCATGATTGAACATAATAGCACGATGTTAGAATCTGACTTGGGGACCATGGTTATAAACAGTGAGGATGAGGAAGAAGAAAATGGAACTATGAAAAGTATGTGGCTTTTTCTCATTGAATATTTTGAAAGTATACTTCTTTAGAAACCAGGATAGTTCTTTGTTACTTTTTATAGCCAATTATGAAAAATTTTATTTCTTGGCTTTATGTAACAGTAAAAAAGAATATGGCACAAGTAAACTTTTTAAAATTTTATTTTAACATAGCAGAAAGCAACACATCTTTGACTTAGAGTTATGGAACTTTCTTCTGTTGAAGGCTGCTAACCTATAATTTAATTTGTAAAGTATTTTAGAATGAAAAAGATAGTGTTCCTAAAATTTACTTTTCAATTAAAAAAGTGAACCTAATATTCTGTTCCAATAAATACAACATAATACTATTTCATGTTGTCCAAATTATCAGTTAAGCCACAGAGACAGAGCAGTGCAAGCTATGGGAAGAAATAAGGGCTGAGGTGGGAAAATAAGAAACACTAGAAGGAAGGAGAGACAGGGATGCTCATACGGAAGATTTGGTTCTGGGCGTATTTACTGCTGCTTATCATCTGCGAGGCACAGTGCCAGGGGTGCTGTGCTGCAGGGGCCAAAATGATGCTTAGGACATCCCCTCTGGCCTCCTTTGCTTACAGAGTGATTAAGATAGGGCTACTTTCACAGACAAGCATTTTTTTTTAAAAATAGTTTTTTAAGATACTGCAGTTAAACAATGTAGGACATTGTGATTTCACAGTGATAGGCAAAAACGAATTAATTATCTCTTCATACCAACTGACCTTTCTCATCCCTTCCTGCTACTACTCTAGTCCTGTGTGGTTAATGTCAAAGTCTCAGCACTAGACAGTATTGTTTCTAAATGGCAGAAAAGCATTCCATTTGTACCATTGTAGAGCCCAGAAAGTTGTAAATATTCAAGTGAGTTGCTGGTACTGCAAAATGGATATTGAGATTTCCTCTCTGGTATTTCCATTTTCTTTTTGCCCATCCCTTTCTTTTTGCTACTCCCCCTGTGAGGTCTTACCTCATAGCTTCAAGTCACTTGGCTCACTGCTGCTGTTTTCTTCACATTTCCTCATAATATATAGCCCTTTATGGGGCATATGTTCTTTGGAAGGGGAGGGTCATGAAGCACAAAGTACAAACAGATTACTATGTGGTTAATCCTGGGGGTGGCGTATGAATTTTCTATCTCCTGCCACTGGTGGGTCTCCTGAGCCTTTGCCCTGGAAAGCAGCCTAACTCTTAAGATTTCCTGAAATTCCTAGCTGGGCTTCTGACGAGAATAGGCTTCTGCATCCATAACATGCCTTACTCAACTGCATAGGATGGTCTTGTGGCCTCCAAAGCCAGCTAGTGTTAGGGTACAAGTCATATGCCTTGTACATCAAAAAGACCCTGTGGTAAAACAGCTAACACATTTCCCATCAGCATGTAGCACCAGTTTTCCACAAGCTGATAAATTTCTTTTACTCAAATTTTATTATTCTTAGCAGATCAGTTAGAAGATCATTGAGTCCTTTGTTGTATCTCTAGTGAGCTACTGAGCTCCCTATGAAACTATATAAACAAGGTTTTCATGTAGTCATATAGTTGAACATCAGCATATATACAGTGGTTAAAAAACCAAGTCTTTATAGAATCTAATTCATGGTAGATTACAATATATTATATTTCAAGGAAGAGGTAGTGATGATGGTCTATCAAACATCATACTTTAAAATTACACCACAGAGTTCCACCTATTTTGTATAGTGACTTTTGGCTTTGACAACCACAGAAATAAATATATATTATAATTTTGTTATAACAAATTATATATAATAGGTATGACTTTTTGTCACAAGAGATTTTATGGAAAATCTACTTGTAAGTTGAACAGATAATGGTTTATATAGTCGCAGTTGTTTTATGTGCCTCGACAAGTTTTAAACACCATGAGCCAACTTTCCATGTATTTTAAATTTCTGCAAGTTAGACTTCATTCTGTAATGTGGGATTTTGATGTTCCCAAAAATCTAATCAAGTGATGTTAGTATAACCCCTAGGGATTGTCATACTGTAGTATAGCAATAGTGAAAAATGTAAAGAAGTTATTGAGGGAAGACTTACTTTTCCTGAAACCACATAATTATTTTAGTTTTGTTTTTCCTCATGACCTAAAACTTCTGAGATTAGTTGGTATGAGGTCTCAGCTCATGTCACTTCAGTCAAAGCCTTGTTTGCTAATGTGTCTTTAGCATTTTTGTTCCCTTAAAAGATTATAGTAGTATATTATTTTTGGTTTTCTAAAATCTCTAGAATGTTACATTGTGTGCTGAAGATTCTAATTTCCATCTCCTTTTCCATTGCAGTTTCAAGTGAGTTGCCTTGGTACTGCAGTCAGTTTAAGTTATGTTTACACTTCTCTTTTATACCTTTATCCATGAAGCTAGAAATTACAGACCTGTTTTCCTTACCTCTAGGAAGCAAAATTTTTCAAAGACCTTTTTGAAGGGTAATAGAGAAAAGTGACAAAAATATTTTAAATTTGATCTGTCTTAAAACAATGGGCATGAATCCTGCAGTCATATCCCAAGAAGAACTTTCCAAACCTGTGCTCAGCAGTGATGGCATTACTTATACCCTCCCACTCCCGCTCTTCCTGTTCACATGTCTCTGGGGCCTCATTACCCATGTAACGTCCAGGCCTTGGCTGTGTAACCAAAGTCCTTCATGATCTGGCCCAAGCCAATGTTTACATATGGATCTCTACTTTTTCCTTCCCTACTGGTCTGTGCCAGTTGGAATTCTGAATGATTGACACTGGGTATAAGCAGGTTGGTTCTCATTTAAGGAAATCAACTTTTAGGACTTTTTATCCTGAATAAGTAGATTAGAACCAGGTCAAGAATATATTGTCATCAAATTGATGGAGCAGTTGAGATTATTTCATTGTGGGTGACTCTGGGAGAGTAGCAACTTCAGCAAAGAGAAGACTGGAGCTTTTTACCTTGCTCAGCCCAAATCTACTCAGCATTATTTCTGTGGAGGAACTTTCTTGTCTTACAGAGCTGGGGCTGGTTTGGTAGCACTAGTTGCTCTGAAGGGAAACTATATCTTTTTGGTATCCAAGGAAGAACCATACTTTTCAACCAGGTTTTTACTTTTCGTGTGTGTGTGTGTTATTGTGTGTCTGTTGTTTCCCCAGATAAACTGTGAGGTTTGTCCTGGTAAGAATGCTGTGCCACATCATAGTAGATGTTCTTGGGATATTGGTTTAATGAATAAATACTAATTACAGTATAGTCAGAGTCAAATCTTGTTGGGTTTTCTTTTGTATTGACTGCTAGTAGGATTAAAGAGTCATACCTCTGAAAGCTAAGAGAACTCTCAGGTAAAACTCCTGCTTTAGTAAGCTGTTGCCTGGTAACATACCACTTCTTTTTAAGTGTTCTACTATCCCTTACCTTTCATTTCACAGAGCAGACCTTCTGAAAATGTGTTCCTTAAGATAACCATTCAGTGAAATTCTCTGATAAATATAAATAGATAGATTGATAATATACAATAAGCAGAAGTATTTATCCTGGAGATAAATTATTAGAGAATTACAGTGTATGTTATTAGCTTATAAAATGTTCTGCAAGTAGTGCAGGAAGGAAACCAGTTTAAAAGTTACATTACCCAGGCTTTCCTTACTTGACCATGAAAAGCTTTTAATGAAAAGCATATCAGCAATTAACATCCTATGTAATTAGTGTCTGAGAAACTCTTTTTGGGAAATGCTTTTATGGGAACCTTCTAATTCCTTGACCCTTTCCCAGTTCCTAGTCTGCTTTCTTTTTATTAGCATACCCACCCTTCACTTCTATATTCAGCTTAGAGGCTATGTTTCATCATTTCAGCCACTTTCTTACTCATATCCTTAACTCCTCTGCCCTAATGTCTGTCTTTTCTGCCTCTCCTGGAAAACTGTGACTATGGATCAGTGTATTTGTTCATTGTCTCTGCATCTTCACCCTGGCTGCTGAGTGCTGCTGGAGAGAATCTCACATCTGCACAGATGAGGGCCACTAGTTCAATACCTTCAGCCCCATTTGGGCCCTTTCCAGAACTTGGCTGGAGGCCTGTGTTTCTGTGCTGAGCTCTTTTTCATTCTAGAAAGTGGCTATTTTAGACCTTCACTAAATCTCTTCCTGCCATCTCCTCTCTCAGTTTTAGTAGATGATCTTGCTTCCTACTACGAGAAAAAAATTAAACATTATCAGAGAAGCTATATAGGTGGGGTATTTTTGGATTTTTTGTTTGTTTGTTTGTTTGTTTTAAAGAGACAGGATTTCACTCTGCCGCTTATTCACCGTGCCTGGCTTGTATAGGTATTTTAACATGGACTTTTGGAATGAGATAGAAAGATTTGGCTAGGTGCAGTGGCTCACACCTGTAATCCTAGCACTTTGGGAGGCTGGGGTTGGAGGATTGCTTCAGGCCAGGAGTTTGAGACCAGATTGGACAACATAGTGAGACCCCATCTCTAAAAAAAAAAAAAAGAAAAAGAAAAATTAGCCAGGCCTGGTGGTGTGTGCCCATAGTCCCAACTACTCAGAGGCTGAGGCAGGAGGATCTCTTGAGCCAGGAGTTTGAGTTTGCAGTGAGCTATAATCATGCCACTGTACTCTAGACCAGGCAACAGAACAAGACCCTGTCTCAAAAACAAAAAAGAAAAGAAAAATTTGACTCATTCTTAACTTCTCTCTCTTCCTTTACCCTCCTCATGGAACTTAATGTCGTCTCATCAATTCTGCCTCCTAAATATCTCTGTCCTCTTTTTATCATCTCTGCTTGCATTTCTCTAGTGCAGGTCCTCATAGTCTCTCACTTGGATGGCTTCCTAATTGATCCCCTGCCTCTGATCTTGGTCCTCTACCCTCCATAGAGATCTTACCACATCTCTCTTCTGCATATGGCCTCCCAGTGACTCTCAGTTGCTCTTAGGCTAAAGCCCAACATGGGTTAAAAGGCAGTATATGCTCTGGTCCCTGCTTACCTTTCTTTTCTCATGTCTCACTATTCCATCTTCATCCTTCTTCCAGCTCCTCAGCTCTTACAGTGCTCTTTCTTACCTTTGGGTGTTTGCACTGCCCAAATCCTTCTGTTTGGATTTCTGCTTCCTTGGCCAGTTCACATTCATCCTCTCAGTCTAAGACGTTGCTTCCTTTGCTGACCCCCAGTTAGGGCTGGGTGCTCCTCCTATATGCTCCCATCTCACCCCAAACTTTTACTCTTAATAGCACTTGTCACACTGCATTGTAAGTGCCTGCTTCTGTGTGATTACCTTTTTATTCCCCACTGTATTTCCAATACCTAACACATAGTAAGAGTTCATTAAATATTTTTTGAGCAAATGATGTGGTATAGTGAAAAAAGCATGGGATCTGAAGTCAGATCATTTATTAATTGTGCGTTACTTAATTTTTTCTGAGTTTCAGTGATATATATTTGTCTCTGTGTTTGTGTATGTGTGTGTGTGTGTGTGTGTACGTGTATTAATTTAGGTAAATTCACAAAGCACCTAGAAGAGTGCTTTAAGTATAGTAGATAATCAGTAAAGGGTATTCTCCATCTGTCCACTCTATTTTGTCCTTCCAGCAACTTGGGTAGCTGGAGCAGCTGGTGGGCCTTGGGCTTTGCCAAGCCCTACTTCGCATGCAGTGAGGAAGTCCTGATCCTCCTGGGACTGGAGATACTGAGCCATTGAACAGCTCTGTTCATTTCCCTCCCATGGAAAATTCTTGCCCCCACTTGTCCCTGCCTCCTCCAAGACCTTGCTCCATCTCTCTTTATTCAGCAAGCTTGCCAGAGGGCAGTCTATGGAGAATGGTGATCTCCAAAGTAAACTGAGTAGCACAAACATGAATAAGAGGGATTTGAATGGCAAGATGAGGAAATGAATGGCAAGGGAGTACTCAGCTGATCTGGCATCTCCTGACTAGGAGTGTGTTTAATAATGTATATTGAGATAATGAGGTGAGAGAACTATTTTCCACTGTTTGTGAAATATGATGTTTCTCTGAGAAAATGAGGAAAGTGCCACAAAAGCATGAAAGAGTAAATTTAAATTTTATTTTATTTTATTTTATTTTTTTGTTTTCAGAAAGGGAGAAAAAAGTGAATTTCTCAGGTTATAGCTATCATCAGTTGAGGTCCTACTGTGGGCCAAACATTGTGCTCGGGACATATATGTTACCGTATTTTACTCCTCACCAAGATCCTATAAAATAGCGTTTTCACTACCATTTACCACTAAGGAAACTGGGACTTGGGAATGTTGTCTGAGATTTCATAGCAAGTAAATGACGGAAGCAATATACAGACCCAGGTTGACACGAGAATCACGTTACTGCTCTGGGGCTGGTGAGCTCAGTGTCCCTCTTGGGCAGGATTCTGGAACATCTGTGAGTCCTTTAGGGAAACATCAGGGTCATTGTAAGTTAGCATAGGTTACTGGAAACAAATTATATCAGAATAATATGATTGCCTGTTTTGACAGCATTGCTAAACTTCTAGATCAGAGAAAACGCAGGGTTTGGATGTTGTACCTTAGGGTATTGGAAAAGTATTTGACAAGGTCTTTAATGACATCCTTGTAGACACTATATAGTATGACCTAGCTGATGGTCCTGTTATGAGGGTTGAATGGTTACACCCAAATATGCTTATATCAGTGAGAGTTTATTGGAGGAAACAGAAACTACTCTAGGTATTTTAAACACAAAGAGATTTAAGTCACAGGATGTTAACAAAATCAATGAAAAGGCTGAAGGAGAAAGCTATCTAGGCTAGGACTCCAGGAGTGACACCACAGAGTTAGCCTGTACAGAACTACTATTACTGCCACAATCAGAAATGGCAATCCAGAGGCTGCCATTGGCACTAGTAAGTTCAGTAACCCATTGCTATTCAGAGATTAGAAAGCGACCAATATTACTGCAGCCACCACTCAGCACCTGTGAAACAGGTAACTAGATGCTAGAATGCTACTTTAAAATCCTCCAGATCTCCATGACTGTGCTTGCTAGAAGGAAATAACTGAAGTAGCAGGCACATAACCTCTGCTCATTTTTCCTTTTCTTAGCCATGAAAGAGTACAGTTTGCCCAGAACTCTAGTTGCAAAGAGTCTGGAAAAGATAGTGTTTAGCTTTCTAGCCTCTATAATACAAAGACTCACCAGAGGCAGGTGGCAGTGGTTGCTAAACTTCAGTCGACAACAGTATTAAATAATTGTTGTTTATCTGAAGATTTCTCATGTGATATAGAGCCTAGGCCTCAGCCCTGGCTAGCTCAACATTTTTCATAGAAACTTGGATGAAACTATAGGGTGAAAGTCCATCAGAATTGCAAATGACAAAGTGTAGCTAAATAAAAATACATTCTAAGATAGAATCGGGATCTTAAAAGATCTCCACAGGCTGGAGCGGTAGGCTTGATTTACAAGATAAACCCTGCTCTTGGGTCCAAATAACTAACCTCACAAGTGTACATCATAGCAGTAGCTCTTCAGAGATGTTGGTTCTGCAGTCCAGAGCAGGGCTTGGGCATCTCTATTTAAAAAATATATTTAAAAAAATTTTTTTAAACTGTACAAGTGATTCTGAGGTATAGTTAGGACTGATAACCACTTTGTAGAAGAAGGAAATAAACAGCTTCACTCTGCTCTCAGGGACCAGAACTCATCTGGACTATTGTGTTTAGAACTTACCTTGAGTATTTAAGAAGGATGGAGAGCACGTTCAAGGGAGCACGTTCAGCAGAAAGGGAGCTGGATGGTGATGTAGGTGGAAACCATGTTGTGCTAAGGATACAACATGGGTGGAGAAATAACTAGTCATGTTTAGGTCGTATATTATTTACTTAAAATTAACTTTCATAACTGTTTATCAATTATTAAATGCTGGGTTAAACAATTTTAATTGAACATGTATATTTTAAAAATTCTTTGTATATGCCTAGAGTATATAATGATTTTGAAAATATATCACAGTTTATTTTGGACAGCACATATATGCAGTTTCACTTAATTGTAAGAGAAAGCAAATGAGGTTCTGCTTTAGATTTTTAGGCGTTTATTCTGGAAACAGATGCTAGATTGATTTACAAAGGGTTTATGAGAGATGTCAAGAAGGGAAGACTGACCATTAGGTATCCTCACTCCCTGGTTCATCCAGTGTCCCTAGACAAAACTGTAAGTATGAGGGAGTTTGCTGTGAGCATCCACTTCATGTCCCATTCTTTGCTTAGTAATGTCTTTCTCTCAATTCTGACTCATATACTTTCCCTCCTTCTTTCTCCCAAAACCTGTTTCAGGATGGGATACACTGGTATAAAATGTCTAGTAATGTTTAATGTTCATGAAATACGTTTTCCCCATAATTACAAAGCCTTAAGCCAAAGGAGTAAATCACTAAGGATGGAATTTCGGATAGCACGAAATAATTAACAAGGGCAGGAGAATGTGAAGGGGAATTACTTTCCCACTTCACCAGAGATCTTACCATTTTTTCATGAAAAACTGTTGTATTCCTCTTTAACCGGTAAGGTTAATCTTGACCAGGACATGGTAATAAAGGTGACAACAGTAAACTACAGGTCCCTCTTGGAGCTGGATGCTAATATACATAATATTTTCGGACAACTAGAGACCCTTCAGAAGGGACAACTAGAGACCCCTCCACAGAAGTATTGGGTGTCCAGGTAAGGTGTGACTACAGTGGTTTGGAGTTCCCTGTGAATGTGGTCTGCTCTTCTGTGTGCTCTTGATCTGTGGGATGTTTCATAAAGTGTGACCCAGCTCGGGCCTATTGGTGTATGCATTCTGGTTGTAGAATGTCTCTTTTATTGGCACAAAGAACAGACAAGCATGTAAGTATTAGTCTTCTTTGTACAAATGAAAATCTCTTTCGTGTAAAGGCCTCTGAAGAAAGGATTTTCATAGACACATAGTGGCCATTACAATATTCATTACTTGCACAGGAAATCCTTTCTTTTATTTAACTAAAATCCTTGGGCTTCAATTTGTCTGTTTCCTTCTATTCTGCCCTCATTGGAGATGGAAAACAGCTGGTCACTATTTTCTGTGCAAGAATCCTTCATATATATATGGATACTTATTAAATTGTTCCTTAGACTTTTCTTTTCCTAGCTGAACGATTTCAGTCCCTTTAACCGTTGTGCAGGTATTATTTTCTAAGCTTTTAATCTCTTATGAATAGCCCCTGGACCTTCTCCATGTTATGTGTGTCCTCTTCTGTTTTAAAATACAGTGTAATGAAGTTAAGAAAAAAACCTGATGTCAGTAGCTTCTATATTAATATCCTGGTTTTTATATGTCTTTACTGTATTCTTGGCAGCAAATTAAAGGACATTAATCAGGTGGAACACCCACATCTTCAAATATTTTTAGAAGAACAAATTAGGTAATTGTTATAAATCCCTTTGATGTTGACACATACCATGCTAAAGTTATGATGAATTGTTATTTCATTCTCTACACCTGAGTATCTTTGTCATAATTGTGCTAAGAAATTAAAAATTAAACAAATTACATTTTATTGAAGTATTTTAAAAATTCCTTTATATATTTAAATTTTCATGAAGAGTTCACCTGTTTAGAAGACATGCAAACTAGGAAAGTTAATGAATAATTGTGGGTGGACTGGCATATTTTCTAAGGTATTATACTCTTCAAAATTTAGTTCCTTTGTAAATGTTTTGGAAAATGCATGAAGGAGATGGAAAACAACTTTTTTCTTTAAAATTTCACATGCACAAAGGGAATGAGTGGTGGTTATTTTATTCATTACTGCTAATGAGTTTTTAGTTCTACAAGCAAGTAGTTGCAGGAATTTGGGCCAAAATTGAGGGACTAGGTAATTTTGAACATCAAATTTATTATTAAAATAAAAAGTATTTTTGTAAGCTAGGGTCGGAATTCAGCTGCAGCTGGAGAAATTGATGTCAATTTTATGTGATTATTCTTTCTGTGCTTAAAAAAGTATTTGCCATAGCAACCGCAATCACATATGACAGTGGTTACTATCTTGAGATTTCTTGCTTTATTTTCTCATTGAAGGGCCCAGTATTTCCTTTTTTTTTTTCTTTTAAATAAATTGTAAGTCAGAACCATCATCCCTTTGTCCCACTTCTGTGAATATGTATCTCTCTGGAGGCTCAACTGCACACTGTGGCATGTGTTTCATATTGTGTAGTTAAATGTTACTGCACAATTGTAGCTGCCCCCTCCCATTAACTTTTAAAACAAACAATCTATTTCCCTCTCTAAAATTTTTTTTAAAATGGTTTTTAACTTTTCTTTGTGTATAACAAAAATATACTCTAAATATTAATACTAGGTTTTAAATTAAGCAATGGAAAATATTTAGAAGTACAGACCCATACATTTGAATAAAATTATCTTGGTTAATAATATCTCATTATAAAGTCATCCAAAAAGAAAAATCTGATACAATAGACTATCTTTTATTTAAGTTGATTTTTAGACTTTTGTTAACTCTGTAAGAATGTTTAGTTCCATCTTAAAAATGGATTATTTTTAAATTTTTTGAATATGGAACCCAAAAGGCATTTTACCATAGCCTTTAAAACTATAATGTGTCCGAAATGGTGATAATTAAACTACTGTGTATAATAGTGGATTTCAAGTTTCAAATCAGGATTTTCCTGCAGTAAAATTGAAGATTGCTATTTCTACTTTTTCCTACATCCTCCATTTGGGAATAGAAATATGTCAGTTAGGGATTGAATTTGGCTCCATGTACCAGAAAACCCAAATAACAATGATTTGAACAAAATAGGATTAATTCCTTTTGTCACTTAACAAGAAATCCAGAAGCACAGTATCCTGCATTGGTATAGTGATTTCATGATGTCATTAGAGATCCTTTCTGTGACACCATCTTTAGGGTATGATGCTCATTCCCCTGCTTGCAGAATTAATGCTAGATCTCCAGCCATCAACTCTGCATTCCAGGCAATAGGAAAGAACAAGAAACAGAAGGGGCGATGCCTATATCAAGAAAACAGAGCTTTCCTAGAAACCCTTATTTCATGTATCGTTGGTTGGAATTGTATTGCATGGCCACTCCTACCCACAAGGGAGATACCTTCTCACCCCTAATAAGAAAAAGAGGGACTACGGATATTAGGTAGGTAACTTTTTCACTTTGAGACACTACAATACTAGTGGTGGCCCATATGACTTGGGTTAGGAGCACCTGATTGGGATAGTGTTAAGAGCAGGCACAGGACTGTTGGGGATATAAATAAATTCCTGGAATGAAATTTCCTAGTGATTTCCTTTCTTTCTTTAGTCAACCCCAGGGATGTGGTCTGCCTCTCCCCTTTCTATTGCCACTACCTATCTCTGATTGAGCTCTTACTTCTTTGACTCATTGCAGAAAGAATACTGTCTTTTTTTCCCAGCCTTTTCTGTACTCTCCCTATTTCTAAAGGAAATGCCTGCTGAGCCCCTCACTTTTTTTGTGAAGGTTTTTATGAAAGATTAGTTTTCCCCACTTTATTCTCTGTAGTGAAGAAGCAACTCTTGAGACTTTATTTTTCTCCCCCTTCCCAGTGCTTGCTGCTGCCCTTAATATGTAGGACATATTAGAGTAGCTGCTCCATAAATGTTAGTTTCTAGTAGGAAAAGATTGGTCTTCCATGTACTCCTATAGTGCTTTGGGTGAATTTTCTCAGATACAAAGGTCTGAAGTAAGAGTTACTGGTATATCAAAAGACCCCTGACTGTTTATTACAGCACCAACGACTTGGTAAAGATTCTGAATGAAGAGTTGCATACCTCCTAGTTGAGGAGAAAACAAAGAAAACTGTAACTGGAGTCTTGGCAGTGAAGCTAGCATTGGATGGAAAGAAAAGTGATAAGAGCAATGTGGTGCTGGGCTAGTGTGGATAGAGAAGATTTGGGGAGGGACCTAGGTCACAGAGTGGTGTTTTCTTCAACGGATCAGTAGTGCCATAATGTGTGTTTTTTGTTGTTACTTTTTTTGTTTTTGTTTTACCAAAGCATTTATGAATGCTAAAATTTCTTTTTAAAGAATGCTATGTAGAAATATGCTTCAATGAAACATTTCTGTGTATTTGTCAAATGCAGTTGATAATGGTGGTTGTTATGGGTTTCTTACTTTCTCAACAGTTAGTTCCCAAAGAAACCATTTTTCCTCTCTTCTCTGATTCTGACTTTCCTATATAAACATTGATACCCATTATCATACTGAATGTTAAAGTTTTCAGATGTATTTATGTATGTGACCCATTTTAAGATTTTCTGAGAAAAATCAGAACTTAAACAACAGAACTCAAATATGTAATTCTGTTGCAGAATTATTCTTCTCTTTGGGAAAAAAAAAAAAGAATATTGAGCAGAGTATTCCTTTAAGGAATTATCCCCCCAACCCTGGCCTTATGATTTGATTTACTCAGTTTTTTTATGGGAAATTTGTATAAGTTGAACTATACTTGTAATTTTTAAAAATTATTCTCACAAAATGGGGAAGAAGTAGAGAATAACTGAAGTTAAATTCCTAGACTCTATTTGGAATAAGAGGTTGCCATAGGAACCAGATTTCAATACCGAAGGTAGAGAAATATGTCTTATAATGATGAGACCCAGAGACAAATAAAAGGTAATAAAAATCTGTTGAAAATGTTAATGGAAGGTATGTGTCCCATCCAAATGTCAGTAATATAACCTGTCAAATTAACCAATTTCTTCCTTCCTTCCTTCCTTTCTCCTTCCTCCCTCCCCAGCCCCCATAGGGGATTTCAGGGAACAAAGTTGAAGATGAACACCATACACACAAAGTCTTTATTTTTAACATACTTATTGATCATTAAAATATTATACTTTCTCTCGAGCTGGGTGCAGTAGCTCACGTGTGTAATCCCAGTACTTTGGAAGGCCAAGGTGGGAGGATTGCTTGAGGCCAGGAGTTCAAGACCAGCCTGGGAAACACAGCAAGACCCCATCTCTATAAAAAAATATTTAAATTAGCTGGGCGTGGTGGTGCGCACCTGTAGTCCTAGCCACTCAGGAGGCTGAGGCAGAAGGATTGCTTGAGCCCAGGAGTTTGAGGCTTCAGTATGATCATACCACTGCCTCTGCAGCCTGGGTGACAGAATGAGACCCTGTCTCCCAAAAAAATTCACCCTTTCTCCTGTGTATTTTGTTCATTTTTAACATACCAGTAAAATCTGTTGTGACAGGGTATCTAAAAGCAGCCTTGGTCATTATCATGATGAACTATCCCTAAGGAGTTCCTTTTTCATGGGCTTTGTGTGTGGGATGGGAGAGTGTTCTAAGTTTTGAAGGTTTATCACGAATATTGGTGTTTTTATACTGTCTTCATTTTGGTGGAATGTCTCACTATTTTTTCAGGGGGTATTTGGGTCCCAGATATCTTCTCACACTTATTTTCAAGTCATCTAAAGCCTGAACAGCTGTAATTGGAGGATGGGTCCTTACATAAACAGTTGCATTGAGAGTCTTTTTCTATTTTTCCACTAATATATGCATATTCTGAAAACCAGATTCTTTCTGACTGTACTGGGACAGATCATTCTAATAATTATAGTAGTCACAATAATTTCTCAAATATATTATTTAATATCACCAATGCACAGTTGCTAGTGATGAAGTAATAGCATCTACTAATTTAAAAATTATGATGATAAAAAACCACATAACATCTCATAGCTCCTCCTGTTTATAAATATTGAACATATGGGTAGATAGTCAAAAACATTCATTGATAGTCAGAGTTATCTTACTTGTGAAATTATTTAGGTAAAGAATTTGGGTTCCTGCATTAGAGAACTTATAATGTAAGGAAAGGTAAAGATGGCAACACATTTAAAAGATGTAACCCTTAGGATGCAAAATATTAATGAAAAATAAACACTACTTTTACTAATAATTATATTCATATGTTTACATTGTTATCATAATCATTTACTTGATCAGAGATTAGGTTCAACCATCAAAACACCCATAAAAAATGAATAAGACCTTTGTGTAGGTATTAAAAAATAGGATCACTTGCAAATAGGGATCTGCACATAGAGAAAAGCTTATTTTTAAAAGAATAGTTAATTTAAAAACACATGATTAGCAGCATCTCTAAGAAATATTTGTATATCCATGTTCATAGCAGCACTATTCACAATAGCCAAAAGATGAAAACAACCCAAATGTCCATTGACAGATGAATGGATAAACAAAATGTAATATGTATATACATACAGTGCAATATTATTTAGCCTGGAAAAGGAAGGAAATTCTGACACATGCCACGCGACATGAATATACCTTGAGGACATTATGCTAAGCACAATAAGCCAGACACAAAAAGACAAATATTGTATGAGTCCACTTATTTTAGATATCTAGAGTTGTGAGACTCATAAAAACGGAAAGTCAAATGGTAGTTACCAGGGGCTAGGGTGAGAGGGAAATGGGGAGTTGTTTAACAGGTATAGAGTCTCAGTTTTGTAAGATGAAAGGAATTCTGGAGATAAGTCACACAATATTTAATGCCATTAAACTGCACACTTAAAGATGGTTAAGATGGTAAATTTTATGTTATATGTATTTTACCATAATTTTAAAAACTGGAAAAAAATTTACCATCTTAACCATTTTAAAGTACAAGTGTACCTCGTTTTACACTGCTTTGCTTTATTGTGCTTTGCAGATACTGCGATTTTTACAAATTGAGGATTGTAGCGACTCTATGTCAAGCAAGTCTGTTGGCACCATTTTTCTAGCAGCATACGCTCACTTCGTGTCTCTCACATTTTGGTAATTCTTGCAATATTTCAAATTTTTCGTCATTGTTATTACGTCTGTTACAGTGATCAGTGATCTTTGCTGTTACTATTGTAATTGTTTTGGGGTGCACCATATAAGATGGGGAACATAGTTCGATGTTGTATGTGTTCTGACTGCTCCACCAACTGGCCATTCCTGTGTCTCTCTTCCTCTTCTCAGGCCTTCCCTATTCCCTGAAACACGACGATATTGAAATTAGGCCAGTTAACAACCCTACAATGGCTTCAAAGTATTCAAGGGAAAGGAAAAGTCACATGTTTCTTACTTTAAATCAAAAGCTAGAAATGATTAAGCTTAGTGAGGAAGGCATGATTTAAAAGCTGAGATAGGCCAAAAGCTAGGCCTCTTGTGCCAAATAGCCAATTTGTGAATGCAAAGGAAAAGTTCTTTAAGGAAATTAAAAGTGCTACTCCAGTGAACACATGAATGAAAAAGTGAAACAGCCTTATTACTGATATGGAGAAAGTTTTCGTGGTCTGAATAGAAGATCAAACCAGACTGGGCACGGTAGCTCACACCTGTAATCCCTAGCACTTTGGGAGGCTGAGGCAGGAGGATTGCTTCAGACCAGCAATTCAAGACCAGCCTGGGCAACATAGTGAGACAAAAACTCTCTACTAAAAACAAGAAAAATTAGCCAGGCTTGGTTGCTCATTCCTGTAGTCACAGCTACTCAGGAGGCTAAGGCAGGAGGATCACTTGAGCCCAGGAGTTTAAAGCTGCAGTGAGCTATGATTGTGCCACTGCACTTGAGCCTGGGTGACAGAGTGAGACCCCGTCTCTTTAAAAAAAAATGAAATACGTTTTGTAAGGCTATTGCTGCCATAGTGATTCCTCTGATGGATCTGGATAAAGTAAATTGAAAACCTTCTGGAAAGGATTCACCATTCTTGATGCCATTGAGAACATTCGTGATTCGTGGGAGGAGGTCAAAATCTCAATGTTACAGGAGTTTGGAAGAAGTTGATTCCAACTGTCATGGATGACTTAGAGGAATTCCAGACATCAGTGGAAGAAATAACTGTAGATGTGATGGAAATAGGCAGAGAATTAAGAATTAGAAGTAGAGCCTGAAGATGTGACTGAATTGCTGCAATCTCATGATAAAACTTGAATGGATGAGGAACTGCTTCTCATGGCTGAGCAAAGAAAGTGGTATCTTGAGATGGAATCTACAATTGGTGAAGATGCTGGGAACACTATTGAAATGACAAGAAAGGATTTAGAATATTCCATGAACTCAGCTGATAAAGCAGAGGCAGAGTTTGAGAGGATTGACTCCAATTTTGAAAGAAGTTCTACTGTGGATAAAGGGTTATCAAACAGCATTGCATGCATGCTGCAGAGAAATTTTTCAAAAGGAAGAGTCAATGGATGCAGCAAACTTCATTGTTGCTTTTTCTTATGAAATTGCCACAGCTGCTCCAACCTTCAGCAGCTACTATGCTGATCAGTTAGCAAACATCAACACTGAAGCAAAACCATCCACCAGCAAAGAGATTACAACTTGCTGAAGGCTCAAGTTATTGTTAGCATTTTTTAGCAATAAAATACTTTAAAATTAAAATATGTACATTATTTTTTAGTCAATGCTATTACACACTTAATAGACTCCCATATAGTGTACACATAGCTTTTTTCTACTTTCTTTAATTGACATATAATTGTACATATTTATGGGGTACATAGTGATGTCTCAATACATGTAATGTATAGTGATCAGATCAGGGTTATTAGCAGATCCTTCATCTTGAACATTTATCATTTCTTTATGTTGGGAACATTCGATATCCTCTTTCTAGCTATTTCAAACTATATGTTATTGTTAACTGTAGTCATCCTACAGTGCTATATAGAATATACTAGAACTTATTCCTCCTATCTACTGGTAATTTGGTTTCCTTTGACAAATTTCTCCATATCTCTCCCTTCTGCCTACCCTTCCCAGACTCTAGTATCCTCTATTCTACATTTTACTTCTATGAGGTCAACTTTTTTAGCTTCCACAAATGAGTGAGAATGTGGTGTTGAGCCTTCTGTTCCTGGCTTATTTCGCTTAACATTATGTCCTCCAATTCCATCTATGTTGCTGCAAATGACAGGCTTATTCTTTTTTTGTGGCTGCATAGTATTTCATTGTGTGTGTATACACACCACATTTTCTTAATTCGTTCATCTGTTTTCAGACACCCAGGTTGATTTCATATCTTGGCTATTGTGAATAGTGCTGTAATAAACATGTGGGTGCAGATGTCTTGTCAGTATACGGACTTCCTCTCCTTTAGATAAATGCCCAGTACTAGAATTGCTGGATCATATGGTAGTTCTCTTTGTAGTTTTTTGATGCAACTCCGTACTGCTCCCCATAGTGGCTGTACTAGTTTACATTCCTACCAACAGCATATAAGAATTCCCTTTTCCATACATCCTCAGCAGAATTTATTATTTTTTGTCTTTTTGGTAATAGCTATCCTAGCTTGGGTGAGATGATGCCTTGTGGTTTTGATTGGCATTTCCCTGATAATTAGTGTTGTTGAGCATTTTTTAAATATATTTGTTGGCCATTTTAATGTCTACTTTTGAGAAATGTTTGTTGAGATCATTTGCCCATTTTTTAATCAGTTTTTTTGTTTGTTTGTTGTTGATGTTTGAGTTCTTTTTCTGGAAGTTAATCTGCTGTTACAGGAATAGTTTGCAAGTATTTTCTCCCATTGCATAGGTTATCTTTTTACTGTTGATTGTTTCATTTGCTATACAGAGCTTTTTAGTACAATATAATCCCACTTGTTTACTTTCATTTTTGTTGCCTGTGGTTTTGAGGTCTTATTCATAAAATCTTTTCACATATTAATGTCCTGAAGCATTTCCCCTGTGGTTTCTTCTAATAGTTTTATAGTTTTAGGATGTTATATTTAGGTCGTTGATCCATTTTGAGTTGATTTTTATATAGGGTAAGAGGTGGGGGTCTAGTTTCATTCTTCTGCATATGAGGATCCAGTTTTCCCAGCACCATTTATTGGAGAGCCTGTCTTTGCCCCAGTAAGTGTTCTTGGTGCCTTTGCCAAAAATCGGTTAGGTGTAGATACATAGATTAATTTCTGGGTTCTCTATTCTGTTCTATTGGTCTATGTGTCTGTTTTTATGCCAGTACCATGCTGTTTTGGTTACTACAGGTTTGTAATATATTTTGAAGTCTGGTAGTTTGACGCCTCCAGCTTTGTTCTTTTTGTTCAAGATCGCTTTGGCTATTCAGGGTCTTTTGTGGTACCATACAAATTTTAAGATTTTTTTTTCTGTTTCTGTGAAGAATGTCATTGTTATTTTGATAGACATTGCATTGAATCTGTAGATTGCTTTGGGTAGTATGGTCATTTTAACAGTATTGATTCTTCCAGTCCATGAGCATGGGATGTCTTTCCATTTGTTTGTATCCACCTTCACTTGCTTTCATCAGTGTTTTGTAATTTTCCTTATAGAGGTCTTTCACCTCCTTGGTTAAATCTATTTCTACTATGTTTTTTGAGTAGCTGTTGTAAATGAGATTGCTTTCTTGATTGCTTTTGCAGCTAGTTCATTGTGTGTAGAAATGCTGCTGATTTTTATATGTTGATTTTGTATCCTACAACTTTACTGAATTTTTTATTCTAAGAGTTTTTTGGTAGAGTCTTTAGGTTTTTCTAGATATAAGACCATGTCATCTGCACACAGGGACAATTTGACTTCCTCCTTTCCAATTTGTATGCTTTTTATTTCTTTCTCTTGCCTAATTGCTCTGGCTAGGACTTCCAGTACTATGTTGAATAAGAGTGGTGAGAGTGGACATCCTTGTCTTGTACCAGTTCTTAGAGAAAAAGCTTTTAACTTTTCCCTGTTTAATATGATGTTAGCTATGGGTTTGTCATATATGGCCTTTATTGTGTTGAGGTGCTTTCCTTCTGTACCTAATTTATTGAGAGAATTTTATCAAATGCTTTTTCTGTATCTATTGAAATGATCATATGGTTTTTGTCCTTCATTCTATTGATGTGATGTATCATGTTTATTTGCATGTTGAACCATCCTTGCATTCCTGGGATAAATCCCACCTGATCATGATGTATTATCTTCCTGATGTATTGTTGGATTCAGTTTGCCAGGTACTTGTTGAGGATTTTTGCATCTATGTTCATCAGGGATATTGGCCTGTAGTTTTCTTTTTTTGTTGTGTCCTTGTCTGGTTTTGGTATCTGGATTATGCTGGCCTCATGGAATGAGTTAGGAAGAGTTTCCTCTGCTTCAGTTTTTTGGGAACAGTTTGAGGATAATGGTATTAATTCTTTGAAGGTTTGGTGGAATTCAGCAGTGAAGGCATCCAGTTCTGAACCTTTTTTCTTGGGAGACTTTTTATTGTTGTTTCAGTCTCATTACTTGTTATTGGTCTGTTCAGTTTCTCTATTTTTTCTTGGTTCAATCTTGGTAGGTTGTATGTGTCCAGGAATTTATCCATTTCTTCTAGGTTTTCAAATTTATTGGTGTATAGTTGTTAATAGTAGTCTCTAATTATCCTTCATATTTCTCTAGTATCTGTTGTGATTTCTCCCTTTTTATTTCTGATTTTATTTATTTGGATCTTCTCTTTTTTTTCCTAAGTTAATCTCACTAATGGTTTATCAATTTTGTGTATCTTTTCCAAAAAACAACTTTTTGTTTTATTGATCTTTTGTACTGTTCAGTCTCAATTTTGTTTATTTCTGATCTTTATTATTTCTTTCCTTCTACTAATTTTGAGTTTGGTTTGTTCTTGCTTTTCTTTTTCCTTGAGATTCATTGTGAAGTTTTATTTAAAATCTTTCTAGTTGCTTGAGATAGGAACTTTTTTCTGTAAACTTGCTTCTTAATACTGCTTTTGCTGTGTCTTACAGGTTTTGGTATATGGTGTTTGTATTTTTATTTCTTTCAAGGAATTTTAAAATTTTATTCTCAATTTCTTTCTTCACCCATTGTTTAATTTCCATGTATTTGTACAGTTTTATATGTTCCTCTTATTGATTTCTAGTTTTATTCTATTGTGTGGTCAGATAGGATACCAGGTATGATTTCAATATTTTAACATTTTTTGAGAATTGTTTTATGTCCTAACATGGTCAATCTGGAGAATGTTCCATGTGCTGATGAAAAGCATGTGTATTCTGCAGCTGTTGGGTGAAATGTTCTTTGAATTTTTCTTAGGTCCATTTGGTCTGTGGTGTAGTTTAAATCCAATGTTTCTTTGCTGATTTTCTTTCTAGATGATCTGTTCAGTGAATGCTGAGAGTGGGGTACTGAAGTCCCCAACTATTAGTATGTTGAGGTGTATCTCTCCCTATAAATATAGTAATATTTGCTTTATATATCTGGGTGCTCCAGTGTTGGGTACATGTATAATTATCATATTCTCTTGCTGAATTGATCCTATTATTATATAATATCCTTCTTTGTCTCTTTTTATAGCTTTTGACTTGAAGTCTGTTTTGTCTGATATAAATATAGCCACTCCTACTTGCTTTTTGGTTTCCATGTGCATGGAATATCTTTTTCTATTCCTTCACTTTCAGTCTATGTGTGTCTTTATAGATGAGGTGAATTACTTGTAGGCAGTGTATAGTTGGTTCTTGTTTTTTATCCATTCAGCCAGTCTGAATCTTTTAAATGGGAAGTTTAGTCTATTTACATTTGAGGTTATTATGGATATGTGAGGACTTACTCCTGGCATTTTATTGATTGTTTTCTGGGGTTTTTTGTATATCCTTTGTTCCATGCTTCCTCTCTTAATGTTTATTTTCACAATTGGGTAGTTTTGTACAATGATAAGTTTTGATTTCTTTCTCTTTCTTCTTTGTGTATTGGCTCTACCCATGAGTTTTATAGTTTTGCATCTTTTCATGATCGTAGTTATTGTCTTTTTCCTCCCAGATTTAAGACTCCTTTGAGCATTTTTTGTAAGGCCAATCTAGTGGTGGTGAATTTCCTTAGAATTTGATTGTCTGTGAATGATTTTATTTCTCCTTCATTTCTGAAGGATAGCTTTGCTGGGTATAGTATTCTTGGCTAGCAGGGTTTTTTTGTTTTTGTTTTTGTTTCCTTTCAGTACTTTAAATATATAATCTCATTCTTTCCTTATATATGACTTGACTCTCTTCTTTTGCTGTTTTTAGAATTCTTACTTTGTCTTTGACTTTTGACAATTTGATTATATAATGTGTGTTGGAGAGGACCTGTTTGGGTGAATCTATTTGGGGTTCTTTGAGCTTCCTGGACCTAGATGTCATTCTCTCTCCCAAGAGTTGGAAAGTTTTGAGCTATCATTTCATTAAATATGTTTTCCATACCCTTTCCCTTCTCCTTTTCTGGAATGCCCATGATGCAAAGATTTGTTCACTTAATGGTTTTCCATACTTCCTGTAGGCCTTCTCCATTCTTTTTTATTCTTTTTTTCTATTTCTTTTTTTGTCTTCCTGTGTTATTTGCAAAGACCTGCCTTCAAGTTCAGCAAGTCTTCCTTCTGCTTGGTCTAGGCTGTTGTTCAAGCTCTTGATTGTATTTTTCACTTCATTCATTGAGTTCTTCAGCTGTAGGATTTCTGTTTGGTATCTGTCTTGTTGTTGAATTTCTCACTTAAATCATGAATTGTTTTCCTGATTTCATTGAATTATCTGTGTTCTTTTATATCTTACTGAGTCTCCTTAAGATTACTCTTTTGAATTCTTTTTCTGGAATTTCATATATTTCCTTATGACTGGGGTTTGTTACTGGAAAATTGTGTTCCTTTGGAGGTGTCATATTTCCTTGGTTTTTTCATGTTTGATGTATCCCTACATCACTTTATATACATCTGCTATAACAGTTGCCTCATCTGATTTTATGGAATAAATTTTGTAGGGAAAGACTTATTTGTTTAGATGGGTCTTGGGATGTCAGTTCGGTGGGGATACATTGGATTTAGACCTAGGTGGACACAGTATTGTAGTCTCCATGTAGTTTCTTCAGCTGTGATCCACACTAGTGATGTTTGCGAGTGTCTCAGTGGTCTAGGGTGAAAGGGCTTGTGGCAGTGGTGGTGCAGCTTTGCCAGGGGTGGGCTTTTCAGGCTGTTTTCTCAGGTCAGAGGCACGTTGTGTGCATACAGCAGGTCAGTCAATTTGGATTCTGGCTCCCTGGGGTTGGGCCTGTTACTCTGACTAGGGGCACAGGTGCACAGTTGCTCAGCTGACCTGGGGGCATGTCAGCTTCTCAGTGGCTTAGGGACCTCTCCCACTCAGGAGACACACAGCAGTTTTGGTGGCTCAAGGTTTGCCAGACTGTTCCTCCAGCTGGAAGTGTGGCAGCAATGGTTGGTTTCCCTGCTGTGCAGCACCAGAGTCACAGCTGATCCTGGGCCCAATCTCCACATAGCTGGAGTTATGGTGTTCAGCCACCCTCTGAGCTTGGTGAAATGAAGATGGAGCTCCATTGCTGGAGAGGTACAGTAGCTATTGATCTCTAAAGGAGGGCACACTCCAGAGGTGGCTCTAGTCTCAAGATGGTGCTGTGCTGCAACAGTTTGGCCCATAGGGTTTGGGCGGGGGATTGGGAAATGCACACTTTGTGCTCCTAATCTGGAGCAGTGCTGCTGTGTGAATGCCTGGCACCTCTTCCAACTAGGCTCAGGTCTTGCAAGGACTGTAGGTATTTGTGGTGGCATTGGAAGCTGGCAGGGTTTTCTGCTTATGTTTTTCCCACAAGGGGAAGTCCTTCTTGTCTTCAGGCCTATCTGATCCAGGTGGAAGACATGGAGCTGCAGAGGGCAGGTGCTTCTACACTGCCCTCCTGGGCTTCCAGTCACCACAGGTGCCTCTCTACTCCCCTGCTGCACTCTAGCACTCTTCTTTCAACACTGTTTATTTGTTGCCTTGGTCCTTTCTTGTGCGGGGTATGAGTGCCAGGCATCTCTAGTTAGCCATCTTGCTGATGTCATTCCTAAACATAACTTTAATGTGCACCGAGAAACCAGAAAATTCACCTGACTTGCTTTATTGCATTATTTACTTTATTACAGTGGTCTGGAACCAAACCCGCAATATCTCCAAGGTATGCCTGTGTACAGTTCAGTGGTATTAGTTGCATTCATAATGTGCAACCATCACCACCATCTATTTCCATAACTCTTTTCATCTTATAAAGCTGAACCTCTGTGCCCATTAAATACTAACTCCCCATTTCCCACTACCCCAGTTCCTAGCAACCACCATCTGCTTTCTGTCTATATTATTTTGACTACTCTACCTGATATAAGTGGAAACATCCAGTATTTGCCCTTTTGTGACTGGCTTATTTCACTTAGCTTAATGTGCTCAAGGTTCATCCATGTTACAGCATGTGTCAGAATTTCTTTCCTCACATTTTGCTTATTCATTTATCTGTTGATGGATACTTGGGTTGCTTCCATGTTTTTGCTATTGTAAATAATGCTGCGATGAACACTGATGTACAAATATCTCTTCAAAACCCTGCTTTCACTTCCTTTGGGTATACCCAGAAGTAAGATGGTAAATTTTATGTCATGCGTATTTTACCACATTTTTTTAAGAAACCACATGATCAAGATGAAGTCAATAAAAGCTTTGTTTTGATATAGAAAATCATGTCATTTTAAGGCAACAAAATAAAAATTATGAAATGAATAAATACCGCCTTTACCTCCCTTTCTTGAATTCTCACCTAAACTCCAAATCTGCCAAATAATGCCTACAGAAATCTAAAAGTGGGAGAAGGGAAAGAGGAGATAGGTTGCTTACCTGACAATTCCATCTCCCTCACCCAATCCTTTTCTTTTTTAAGTTAGAGAATTCCAGACTCTCTAATCCACCACAGAAAGTAGACATCAATTCAGATTTATCCTGTATTCGTAAAGACTAAAAATAAAGGTCTTAGCATGCATTCTTTTGACTAAAATGATCTTGTAGCTCAACCTGAGCCAACAATGTTACTTATTTATCATAGTAGTAACTGCAGTTTTAAGCTGCACTAGTACTATTACAAATGCAATCTAGGTTGGGCAGGTCACTATTATGAATATTACATCTCACTTTAGAGGAATATTGAGGGACTGGAATGTCTCCATAGGCAAGTAAACAAGATGGTGATGAGTTTCAAAAACATGTCATATGAAAGGAACTGGGGATGTTTCATTTTAAAAACAGACAGCCAACACAGGAGCCATTATCTCTGTCTTCAGATACTTGAGGGAAAAATATATGAAAGAGGAATTTATGTGGAACATGAGTGTAAATTACAGAAGGACAGATTTCAATTTCACATTTAAAAAATACTTTTTTTTCACTTACAGTTGCCCAACAGGCTTCCTTGTGAGGAGATACACTCCACACAGGAAATTTTCAAGAAGGTAGCTTACCTTCTATCTGGAGAATTGTATGGGAAATGCCTTCTTGGTGGTCTCTGGAACATTTATTTGGAGCCCAGAGCTTTAAGGAATCCAGTTTGAAAACCACTGATCAAGATCATAATAGCCAGATTAAAAATCTACCTTTTCCAAATGTTTATTTTCCACTTAAATTGTCGAGTATAAAAAATGAGGAGCCATTGAAAGATTCTAAGCGGAAGAATGATATGTTTTGATTTATGTTTAGAAAGCTCACTATGTTGACAGTATGGAAATTAAAATCAAAACTGAGATACCAGAAGCAAGGAGACTAGTTTGGAGGCTGCTACAATGACCCAGACAAGAAATAATTAGAAACTAAACTAAGGCACTAGTAATGATGTGTAGAGAAAAAGGGTTAGATTTAAGTATCTCTATTGAGAAGTAGGATTAAAAACACAAATGATCAATTTGATATGATGGGAAGGGAGGAGTGTGAGCTAATTCTCAACTTTATTACTTTGGAAATGGAGTAAATAATGTCGACTTTAGCAGAGATAGAATATGTGGGAGGAGCCACAGGTTTGAAGGGAAAGGTCTTGAATTTAATGTTAGGACTGGTAACTTAATTGGTAACTCACGTCAGATCGAGTTGTCCAATAGCAACCATTTGCAAAATTGGATATGGAACTTAGGAGCAGGGTCTGGGTTGGAGAAATAGCAGTGGGAGACATGGGTGTAAATATGACAGGCAAAGCCATGAAGTCCAGGGGGAGGGGGAATCAGTTAGAAAGACTATGAGGAAGCAGTTAAATTGATATAAGAGGAACCTAGCTAAGTCTTTATAATGACTTATAGCTGATAATGTACAATGACAATAACAATGCAGGCTTAAATGTAAAAAAACAAAAATACTTGGGTTTTTAAAATTTACTTCCTTTGATAAATTTCAAATGCAGCTGAAATGATTTTTAATAAAATTATGATAAAGATTCTGCTAAAATTTCAAAATGTTTCTATAATCTAAGAATACTCTGGATCTTTGCCTAATCATTAATTTTTATTTGGCCTGGATATCTGTATCTTTTTCAATTTTATTTTATTTTGTTTTACTTTGTTCTTCATGAAATTGACTATATTGGCCTTGAATCTGACTACTACAAATTTATTATATGGCTCCATACTAAATCATACTTCAATCAAAATACTTATTGTATTACAGGTGTGAGCCACCATGCCTGGCCTATTTATATTAAAAGTGTAAAAGCTTATATACCTTCCTTATGTTCTTTGTTTTCCTAAGGAAATGCAACTTCACCACAAGTACAAAGACCATCTTTCATGGACTACTTTGATAAGCAGGACTTCAAGAATAAGAGTCACGAAAACTGTAATCAGAACATGCATGAACCCTTTCCTATGTCCAAAAATGTTTTTCCTGATAACTGGAAAGTTCCTCAAGATGGAGACTTTGACTTTGTAAGTACATTTTAATTCTCCCATTCATGTTGTCTTCTGTATTTTATCATCACATTGAGAAGCAGAGTTTATACATATATGAACTATGTATATGTGTATAAAATTATAGACTGTATATTAATATTCAATATACAGCCACATATATGGGTAGGGGAATTGTGAAATTATAGTTCGCTTATAGAAATGTACTTGCAGAGAAATGTAAATAATTTCTTGTAGTTAAATAAATAATAGTTCAAATTTAGACAGATATTTAGGACTCCTTAAAACTAAAATGACAACTATTTCAAAAGATGTTTTCAATAATGCAAATATGAGACAATTCTGACAGTCAGGAAGCTCGGTTACCAAAATAAATGATTTAAAGGTGTTTATGACATAGACATTGAGAAATTTGTTTCAACTTTGAAAGTTAACTGAATTAGGTTCTACTTGAGTGTTAATTCCACTTGGTTTGTCAGAAATAAAAGTCCTATATCCAGGTAGCATATAAACTTCAATATAAAACTATGCCTTATCACCTGTTTTGTCACATTTTTTCTTTATTTCTTCTGCCTTGCTTCTTATTATTTCTTTTTTCTTTTCTTTTTTTTTTTTTTAGCGACAGGGTCTCACTTTGTTGCCCAAGTATGAGGGCAGTGGCATGATCATAGCTTGCTGCAACCTCAAACTCCTGGGCTCAAGCGAGTAGCTTGGACTACAGGCACATGCCACCACACCCAGCTAATATTTCTATTATTTGTAGAGACAGGCTCTTGTTATGTTGCTCAGGCTGGTCTCGAACTCTTGACTTCAAGTGATCCTCCCGCCTCAGCCTCCCAAAAAGCTAGGATTATAGGTGTGAACCACCACGCCTGGCCTATTATTTCTTTTAAAGAATGCATGGAATATAGATGAACTATTTTAAAACACCTGTTTCCAGAACTTGAGAGAATAAATTCTCAAAATGAGTTCTTTAATGGAATGAAAATTTTTATGGTTTAAATTTTTACTTTAGCATGTTTTAAACAATAATGTTACATTAACATATTGTTCTGGAACATTTTTTTTCCAAATAAAATAACCCTAAAATCCTTTATAGTTATATTTATTCATAAATATATTTATAAGTAAATAAATTTTAGATATATATCTGTTTAAAATTTTTAAGCAATAATATTAAGCCATTTTGCTTACACAACATCACTCTAAATGCTTTGGTATTATAAATATTTTTAATTTTAAGTACTTTTCTCCTAAATATTATGATTACTTGAGTTTTTTAATAATCAGATAATAAAGTTTAAAAAATCGATCCCAATAAATTTAGTGTTAATTGCTGCCAAATATTAGGAATATAATTCACAGGTTAGCCTGAAAACATTAATTGTAATATCTACTTAATTTTTTTTAATATTGTAATAAGCAATGAGAACAATAAAATCAGTTTCTTTAGTAAGATTTCATTTGAAGCTACCTACTTTTTAAAAATTTATAAATTATTTAGAATGCTGACATTCAAGCTTTAAATCATTCATGAACATGATGAATAATGTACAGTATTTAGCATCAAAGAACTGTCTTGTCTCAGTTGGAATAAATATTAATAGGGAAACAGTTTGAAATGAGCTACAAAGTAATAAATAAATTATCATAGTTAAGAAATAGCAAATAAAATGATTTAATTTTGTTTTAATTAGTCTTTCTACCACCCCAAAACTTAGTGGATTAAAATAACAACTATTTTACTTGCATCAAAACCACAACTTTGTGGGTTCACAGTTTGGCTAGGTTCAGCTAAGTGATTCTTCTGCTGGTCTCACCTGGGGTTTCTCAAGTGGCCACAATCATTTGCTAGCTTGACTGGGGCTGAATGGTCTCTCTAAAATTATCTCTCTCATGTGTCTGGCCATTGTACTCACTATTGGCTAGGTCGTATGACCCCATCAGGCAAGCCTGGAGTTTTTTTGTGGCACTAGCAGCCTTCCAAGAGGGTGAGAACAATGTTGCAAGGCCTTCTGACTTCACCTTAAAATCTGCACAGTATTGTTTACAGTAGCATCAAAAGGAATGAAAATTAGCAACAATCTTAATTAAGGAGGTGAAAGACTTTTATACACTGAAAACTGCAAAATGTTGCTGAAAGAAATTAAAGAAGACATCAATATATGTAAATACATCTCATATTCATGGATTGGAAGTCTTAACATTGTTAAGATGTTAATACTGCCCAAAGCAGTCTACAGATTCATTGTAATCTCTATCAAAATCCTAATGACGCTTTTTGCAGAAGTAGAAAAATTCATCCTAAAATTCATATGGAATATCAAGGGACTCCAAATAGTCAAAACAGCCTTGAAAAAGAAAAAACAAAGTTGGAGGTCTCATATTTTCTGATTTCAAAACTTAATACAAAGCTACTGTAATCAAAACAGTGTGGTACTGGCAGAAAGACAGACACGTAGACCAATAGAATAGAGAGTCCAGAAATAAACTCTCATACCTATGGTCAAATGATTTTTGACAAGGTTGCCAAGACCATCCAATGGGGTAAATGGCAGTCTTTTCAACAAATGGTGCTGGGAAAACTGGATATCCATGTGCAAAAGAATGACATTGTGCCCTTACCTAATACCACATAAAAAATTAACTCAAAACAGATCAGAGATCTAAGTAAGAACTAAAACTATAAAATTTCTTAGAAAAAACAAAGGGGAAAAGCTTCATGACATTGGGTTTGCCAATGACTTCTTGGATATGACACCAAAAGCATAGCCAACAAAAGAAAAAATAGATAAATTGGACATCAAAATTAAAAATTTTTGTTCATCAAAAGACACTATCAACAGTGTGAAAAGCAACCAATAGAATGGGAGAAAATATTTGTAAATAGTATATCTGATAAGAGATTAATGGCCAAGATGTATAATGAACTCCTACAACTCAACAGCAACCCAAAAAACAAACAGCCCATTTCAAAAATGGGTAAAGGATTTGAATAGATATTTCTCAAAAGAAGATAAACGTGGCTAATAAGCTCATGAAAAGATACTCAATATCACTAATCATTAGAGAAATGCAAATCCAAACCTCAGTAAGCTACTACTTCACACCCATTCAGATGGCTATTATCAAAATACAAACAGGAAATAACAAGTGTTGGTAAGGATGTAGAGAAGTTGGAAGCTTCCCTTGTGCACTGCTGATGGGAATATGGTGCAGTCACTATGGAAAGCAATATGGTGGCTCCTCAGAAAAATTAAACATAGGATTATCATATCCAGCAATTTCACTTCTGGTTATACAACTAGAAAGCAGGGACTTGAACAAATACTTGTATACCCATGTTCATAGCAGCATTATTCATAATAGCCAAAAGATGGAAGCAACCCAAATGTCCATTGATGAATGGATAGATAAACAAAATGTGGTATATACAATGTGGAATATTATTCAGCAATGGAAAGGAAGGACATTCTGCAATATGCTGCAACATGAATGCACCTTGAAGATATTATGCTAAGTGAAATAAGCCAGTCACAGAAGGACAAATGCTGTATGCTTCTACTTGTGTGAGTTACCTAGTGTGGTCAAATTCATAGAGACAGAAAGTAAAATGGTGGTTCTCAGGGGTTGGGGGGAGTGAGAAATAGGGAGTTATTGTTTGATGGGTACAGAGTTTCAGTTTTGCAAGATAAAAAAAAGTTGTAGAGATGGATGGTGGTGATGGTTGTAAAAGAGTGTGAATGTACTTAATACCACTGAACTGTACACTTAAAAATGGTTAATTTTATGGTTTATATATTTTACCACAATTTAAAAAAATACATAAGAGGCACTAAAAAGAATTTGCATAGTGTCACTATTGCCATATTCTGTTAGTCAAAATATGTCAGAAGGCTATTTCACATTCAAGGGATGTGGAAATAGATTTCACCTCATGGTGGGAGGAACAGCAAAGTCACATTGCACAGGGTCCTATGGGGTGGAAGGAATTGTTGCAATCCTCCTTGCAAATAATCTAGAAAGTGTGATAATTAAAATACAACAGAAATTATAATATTGAATTTGGGAAATTGGAATTCATTAGTGGTTTTGATAATGGTCATTTCAGTATTTTTAAAATTTTCATACACACCCACCTTTTGACATGTAGCCTTCCATGTCTCTTTTAGGCTCATTCTAGTTTTGTGAATTAATTTTTCCAGTGGCTAGCTCCTATAAGTAAACTTTTGGTAATATTTTCAGCCTATCATAGATTTTGAAGTCATTCTATCTGGAAATTCTAAAATTTGTTAGAAAGCATTAAGCTAATTTAACAAATGTTCTACTTTCTGCTTTGTATTGTGCTAGGCCATATGGGTAAAAATAAATTGTATATATACTGATTTATTAAGAAGACAAGGTATGAATTAATGAAATGGTTAGTTGTAATCCAGAGCAAATAATTCAGACATTGCCTTGTGGCTTGGGATAAAAGGGAGATTTAGTTCATGAAATTATAATGTAGAGGGGGACTTTGTCTAAGCATTGAAAGATGGATAGCAGAAAGAGGGAAGGCAGGCACTACAAGTAATGATGTGGGTAATAAAAAGCTTAGAGACAGGAAAGCAAAAGGTGTAATGGGTGACAATGAAGTAGAGACCTTCAAGTTTATGGTAGTTAATTTGGAACAATGTGGGATAAAATGGTAAGGTAGGTCCATGTCAGATGGTGGAAGCCTTGCAAGATTGCAGGAGTTTGAATCTTATTTCATATACAGTGGAAAGCTACTGAAGGTTTTTAGGTTGGAGAATGACATGATGAAAAGTATCTTAAGATATTAATCCTGAGGACAGCATGTAGGATTGATTAATAGGAAAAGGCTAGAGGTAGGGGAAATCAGTTATGTGGTATGGGTTTGAAATAATGTAGTAATAAAATGGAAAAGAAACAAAAATAGGAATAGATGTAGGAGGCATTAGAAAAGACTAATCAATAGAAATAGCTAACTTACTAGATTGAAGAGTACTGTTTTGGTTAATTAAGGTAAGGAACTAAATGATAAAAGGTAAAAGTAACAAAAAAAAATAAAGGAAAATGTTCTCACCATAGGAAAGAGACTTCAAAGGATCATATGACTGGATTCAATTTTTGCAGAGTTACTTATTTTCTGACTTATACAGGACAGATAGCCTGAAAAGGGGGGTCAGGGAGGGATGGAGTGACTAGAACAGGTCTTCCTTCCTCAACATTTATTACACCTGTAAACTGGAACTGCTCAACCCTCTCATCACTTTGAGGAAAGTGGAAAATGTTTGTAATAGCCACTGAGGGGAATGTAAATGGGAATAAATAAGAGATGAATAAAGGAAGCATTGCCAGGAGATGAGTAAATTGCTAAGAGTAGCAGTGAGTGTGGTAAAAGATAAAAGTGTGTGAGGGGGCACAAAGAGAGTAGTTAAGAGAGGACGTATAGATGAGCACAGTGTAAATAATTTGGTGGAATACTTTGCTCACAAAGTAGGGAAATACACTAAAAGCAAAGGTAGATTTCCACCAGCTGTTAGTGATAAGGGAAATCTGGTGTTATTCATTCCCTCATCTATTAGATAGAGAATGTTAAAAAATGTGACTCATCAAAGTGTAAAGTGTACTAAGGTTTATGTGTTTATCTTCCTTCTTTGATGTATCTTGAGGCTACCTTCCAAGAGAAATGAATTTTGTGTGATTCCTAAGTCTATTTAGTAGATGTTGCTGAAAATAAGCCAAAGTTGTTTTGACTGTATTTTTAGGATGGAGTAGGCTTATTCTTCTGCCTTGAGGAAAACAGGTTTCAAGCAAGAAAAATGAAAGAGAACACTTTATTGTCTTTTGAGGTATTCAGAGCAGATTCCTGAAGGACAAAACTTATTCAGAAAGGCACCTGCTAGACAGATGTGCAGAGGAGGAAGCATTCTTTATCTTAAAATCTGTATGCAATATAATTTGTGTATTTTCTTTTAAATCATTAGCATTTGTCCTTTGGATTTTCTGTGAATTATTGTTTCATGTTATATTCCTGGATGTAAGGAGATGATAAGAGAATTTATGATGTCACCAATTTGGGGATTATAGAAAGATAGGAGATTAAAAATATTTGGGGTAATTGAACCAATTACTTTAATTCTGTGAAAAAAGTTTTGTTTAGGGTGTGCCTATGAAGATTTCTAAATGTAAAAGGCAAATCTGTTTATTATAGCACTAGTCTAATGTTTCAGTTTTTGTTAGAATTATTTCCAAACAGCCTTAGCATCCAGATTGTTTAGTGTTAAATAAAGAGCATGTAGATCATGTTTTGCAGAAATTACAGTATCATATTTAAATAGATATATTTTGGGTAACATAAAGATTTTGGAATAAGAACAAATCTTTAAAAGCCATCTGTTAACTCACTATATTGGTTCCAAATTTTAAAAAAGAAAGAAATTGGATTGGCAATAATTACTAGTGTGTATGAGAAATTAGATAAATCAGCCATTTTTGTTTTTGACTCAAACTGAATTGTAAGTTAACATTTCTTGATTACTCTGATTCTTAAGTATTCAATTTGTGTTGTTCTTTTGAGCTAATGGACACAAATCCTCCAGGGAAGCACTTGAGAAAAAGTCTCAATAATTGTGGCAGAGGGAGGGAAAAAACGAAAAACAAAACAAAACAAAACCCTGTTCTCCAAGTGTAAACTTACCTGGGGCTTTCCTAGGTTTTCTACAGTCCTACCTCTGATTCCTGGGTTGGCAAGTCAGCATGGTTATAGAGAAACAAAACAAAAGTCACTGCTGCAAAATGCAGAAAACAGTAAACCCAGGGAAAGTACCAACCCTGCTGTGGGAGCCACCATGGGCATTTTAAGGAATCTTCATTTGTTCTGGAGAAATGTTTCTTTCTCAGGGTCTTTTCACCGTCCTATATAGCCAGCAGTTGTGAAGGAATAATAAAGAAACTGGAGATAGTGGTGGACTACAAGAGCCCATGAAAACACTGCAGCAAAGCCAGCCCTTTAGAAAGCCCTCAGCAACACAGGCTCTGTAGAAAGCCTTAAGGTAAAAACTTAAGCCAGCAGCATCTACCAGTTTTTTACCAGTGTAGCAGTATGCTGTCATCTGCTTTATCTGTTTAAATACAGATGATGTTTTTGCCTTTTAAAGAAATGTTGGTGAAAAGTTTCCCTTGTAGTATACTCCTTAGTCAAAGAACTGCTTGTTCTTTTCAGTCCTTAGTTCTGTGGACTAAGGAAATCACTTCAGCTGAGTGAAGTATTTAAGCATATTGTCATCGATTAGCTTTGCATTAATTAAATGATTATTGTCAAGTATTTCCAGATGTTTGCAAGAGTATTAACAAAGTATGAAAAGATAACGGTAGATATTTCAGATTTATTTCTTCTAGGGTAAAGAAGAAATAAATACACAAAATCCCAAATGTTCCAGTGGATAGCCCTGGATAAGAGTTTATGATTACAGGTGTACATGTGGCATGAACTTGAGTGTATGTGGCACATTGTGCTTTCACTACTCCCTCATTCCTTGTAGAGCCAACAGGAAATTAAAATTAATGAGAAGCCTGCACTTTGAAATACTTGCAGAATTCTTGACTATTTCAGTCCTTTGCCAGCTCACGAAATCTGTGCTGGCAATCATATCCAACAGATGGTGTGGCGTGTGCACAGTTGTGTCATGTGATTGTCTAGATCCATGTAGAATTTTTATGAGATTTTGACCATCAGTCTATTGAGGCATTTAAGATAGTCATAATCTTTTTTTTTGAAAGGAAAGTGGTCTGCTTAAAAGATAAGTGTTTATGTACAAGTAGAAAATAATGTTAATAGTTAATTAGTGACTGGACAACTAAACTAGATTTAATTGATTCTGTAGTAAAGGCAACAGAAATTTTAGCGTCACTGAACTGCTGCACTGGGTTTTTTGTTTAGTAGAATTTAATCCATTTAGCCACCTGAGCATTTTGCTTTCTTATTCCTGAATATGCTGTTTAAGGCTTCCATAATTTCTAAAAATTTTATTTGGTGGTTGAATTTAGCTGAAACATCAAGCTAATTCTGCTTATTTAGGTAATTAATACCTTAAGTTAAAACTCATTATATCATCATTTCCTTTACAAATTAAAGTGAGCAAGCCTGTACTTATTGGATTAATTAAGATAGAAAGCACAGGTGCAGTGTGTGGTTTCTTGTCACTGTTTTGTAATTTATTAAGATGTTGAAAGCACATGGCAAAAAGAAAAATGGCTTACCAAAAAGAGTTCTAAAAAGCACAAACTTTCCTCATAGTAATTTGTTCTTTTTAAAATGTCATTTATTTAGAAGATTATGTTGAAAAATTGTCTACTTTGCATTTTAAAACAAAGATATTGTACTCCAAGCATATGTTATGGCTAATGTTGATGTCTGAGGGAGTTATTTTGACTATGTGGGCTTTCTGTTCATAACCTCATTTTGGATATTTAGTCATTAAGCATTGGGGAGGGGACCATCAAAAGAGATGTTAACCAATAGCGGAATTTAAGATTAAAGAGTAGACAATCTAATTTATGATCTTTTAATTTGAGACTGATGCCCCAGTGTTTACCTCTTGAAACAAAATAAACTGTTAGATTTCAAATAAGTTGTTAGAATTGATTGAGGTAACTAGCAATGCATATATCAAGTTGTGTTTTGATAATGGAATAGTTTTTTACTTTAAGTGTCATAAATGAAATTTCTTTAAATCTGAAATTATTTTTGTACTTTCATACTTAATTCAGGTTTTCAGAATATACATAGTAGTTCGGTATCAGAAACCTTTCCATAACTGACTTCCTTCATACTTCCTCATGTATATCTTTCACAGTTAGAAGTATGTACATAATTCTTTGGGGGCCTATTAACATTTGTTGGCCTGGTTGAACTAATACTGACGCCTTTTCCTCCTGTCGTGCAATTAGATTGGTAACCTTTTCCATAGTACCTCTCACTCATTAAGATAGAAAGCCTTCATTAGGTTGAATTCTTCATGTTGGAAGACTTTTCAGTAAATAACACCTTTTTTTTAATCCAAAACCTAGTTGCCTTGATTCAAACTCAAAGTAGTCTTGTTTTATAATTTTGTCTTCTACTATTGGCAGATCTTAAGGAGGTAAGTGAAAGAGGGTATCAAACTGATATTATATATTGTAGCAGATAGATGTATCTTTGAAAAAAGATATCTTAATTTCATTAATTTATTTTGAAGATACATTTTCATGATTTTTTTTTTTAAGAGACAGAGTCTTGCTCTGTTGCCCAAGCTGAAGTACAGTGCAACCTCAAACAGTCCTCCTGCCTCAGCCTCCTGAGTAGCTGGGACTACAGTCCCCAGCTAATTTTAAAATTGTTTTTGTAGAGATGGGGTCTCACTATGTTGCCCAGTCTGATCTCAAACTCCTGGCTTCACACCATCCTCCTTCCTCAGCCTCACAAAGCACTGGATTTACAGGTGTGAATCACTGCACCCAGCCATTTTCATGGTTCTTAACAAACTTTTTTTTCTTTGTGAATTAAATAATGGTGCACATTGAAATTTGATATGCATTGTACTGTTGTTAATTATTAATGTGTCTTATAAAAGGCTCAGTAACCTGGGTTAGAGTATCAAATTATAATTCCACAGGCCTTCAATTTACTTTTTAACTATATCTTACAGTGAGAATGCAAATGAAGCTTCTTGACTATAATGGTCAAGGCTACAAATCCATAAATATATGAAAAGCTAATAACCAGCCATATTCTTGTACTGACTAGTCCAGTGAAATGAGTAGTCAGTTGTGGATTATCTTTGCTAAAGAAATAAAGATCTAAAGCAGTCATTTTAATTATTATGTTCTTTGATGAAAAGAAACTAACTCATTAGAACTCCAGTGATGGTACAGAATTCCTGAAGTTGCCTTACTTTTGGTTTTGAACATTTAATCATTCTTGTTCTGACTATGAACATTGAAAGACTTTCCCTTAGCATATCTATATAAGGCACAATAGAAATAAGGTGCAAATAAGTTCCCCTTTGGTTTGCAGAAATCAGTACATTACAGCTAATGTCTGCAAATTCTGTTTTTCCATTTTTCTTTATTATATAATTATAGGTATAGTCTTCTAGAAAAAAATATTTTTAAATAACTGACTTAAGGAAATTGTTATCTAACCCTTAGCTCTCCACTAGTCATTTAACAGCTCTTTCAATATGCTAGAAATTCATCTTTTTTGTTGTCATTTTTAAAAGAATTTTCCAGAACTTAGTCAACCTATGAGCATCTTTTCTATATTTTATATCAGTTACCCTCACCTGTAAGAATTGCCTCTTTGTCTGTAGTCATTTATACTTTTTTTTCTCTTGGCTTCATATTTAAACTGTCAGGCTTCTATTAATTTGGGCTACTATGCCACATTTTGCTGTGACTCATTATAGGAAGCTGCTTTAAGTTTCAAACTTGAGCATCTGAAATTGTTTTTCTAACTAGCCTGTTCTTTAAGTTCAAAATGGTATGTGAAGTTTTCTCTACATGTATAATTTTACGGCTCAGAGTATGTCCTATCCTTTTGCTTTGGCTAATAAACTAACAAGTATTAGTAAAAATAATAACTAATATATGTTGAGATCTTACATGTATTAAGTACTTTTTAAAGCACTTTCCCTGCCAATGCAGGAAATCCTTTGCACAAGATATTATTAGTATCCTTTAAAAAAAAAAAAATACAACCAAGGAAACAAAGGCACAGAGAGATTAACTTCAGTGGTCAAAATCTCATAGCTTGCAGATGGTAGAGCCAGAATTTGAACCCAGGAAATCTGACTTTTGAGTTTGCTTTGTACTACTTAACAATTACACTATTACTGAGCACTAAAGTGAAGAGGTTAGCTTGAGCCAGAAGATAAAGCCATTAATCACAAAAAAGAGGAGATGGGTAAGTCATGGCCCTGAATCCAAACTCTGGGTAGTAGCAAAACTGAAGACCATTAGAATAAAGTAGTTCAGACATGGGGCAGACAGAGGTGCAGGGTCCAGAGTGAGCTGGCTTACTCTGCGACATAGAAGGCTTTTCTGTACACTTCAGCTGGGCCAGAGAACAGGTCCTAAAGGCAACAATGTGTATTGAACAGGGTAGTATTAAATATGATGCAGGAGTGACGTAGGTTGTAAAGGCTTTAACTGCCAAGCTGAGGCTTCTAGCATTTGGCCCTAATCCTGTGGGCAGTGGATAACTAGTGCATAATTTTTATCAGAGGAATAATTATCAAATTTGTTTTTTAGTGTCAAAGTGAAGCATAGATAGGAGTGGGAGACACTGAAGATGACCTAGGAAAACTGGATTAAAGACTGTTGAAATTGTCAAAGTGGATTAAGGCAAAGATAAGTGGAATTCAAGAACAGAAGCTAAAGTCAAGAAATCGTATAGATTAGATAATTTCAAATCATTTGGATCTGATAACCAGTTATGTATAGGGGATTAGGGTGAAGAAGGTGGTTTGTGATTTAGAGAATTAGATTGGTGATGTTGCTATTGTTTGAGATAAAGGATAGAAAAAGAGGGAAGAACAAGTTTTAGAGGTTGGGTGTGGAAGATGAGCTAATGGGTTCTGTTGTGGTTGTATTAAACTTGCAGTGTCTAGAGAACATATAAATCCACTAGGTAGTTGAAAATATAGGATGGAACTATGAATTTGGGAATATTTGGCATAGAAAGAGTACGTAAGATCAACCAGAGAGAGCTTTGAAGTAAGGAGAGATAGTTACCAAAAATGGATTTCTAGGGTATCCAAAATTTAAGGTGGGCAGAGCAGGAACAGTGAGCAAAGGATACTGGCTTTGTCTAACCACAGATACATACTGAACCAAGCCAAAGTGCAGAGAGATTACAGCTGTCACCTGAGAATTTACCATGACTAAGCTTTTACTGTTTTTTTGTGGGGAGTTAGGGGGTATTCAGCCTATACTTGAACTTAAAGAATAGTTTCAGCTGTCAAGTTTTTTGCTAGCAGTTCTTTGAGGATTCATTCTACCAGGTGGTATAAATAACTTTTTAAACGGCCGCAACTCATCAGGTATATACCTGAAATGTTTTTTTTTTTTCTTTTTTACACAAACCTCCTTTGAAGCATGCTCTCCCTAATCTCCCTTTTCTGTCCTTTATGCCTTTGGAAAAACGCTATAACTTTTTTTGTCACTTCCGGTTAGTAAAAGTCTGACTAGTTTAAAATTTTAATCTTAAATTTGATTTAAATGTCACCTAATCCTTCCCTACCCTACATTTCAGAGCAGGCCACCTAAGTGGCCTAAGATAGCTGGCATGCTTTGTCCTCTCCTGGATCTAGGTCTTGGAAAGATAGAGGAGGGGGGCAGGATGGAGAAAGGACAGGAGAGGCAGAGGTAATCATCCAAACCTGGTTATCTAAAGATAGTTGGTCTTACTCTAGCATAATCTGGTTCTAACTGCTGTAGAATGTCTCTGACAATGTCATAATTTTCATGTGGGTGGTATGTGTGGTTTTCTTGGGATGATAGTTTTAGCTTAGCTCCCTTTATCACTGAACCCTCCTTCAGAAATGGGTAGCTATATCTCCTTTCTGTTCCATCCGTTGAAACCCCTACCCGTTCTCCACGTGGAGCATTGATGCATTTGACCAGCAGCCTTTGCTTCTTCCCTATCTCTGTTTCCTCACATGAGTTGTAGGAATCAGTGATGTTCTATTTCTAGGGTCTCAGGAAATGAATGGTAGGTAAGGGAAATGTATGAAGTTCTTCCCATTCTCTCTTCCCCAGGCATACTATTTCTGTGGCCCTATTAGGTTGCTGCTGCAGGCTGCTCTACCAAGCCTCCCACCTTTAGAAATCTCTGGATAAGGAGACAAGTTTCTAGGTCAACATATTTCCCCCACTTCTAGGGATGTATGTCAGGTCATCTAAGAACACTTTCACCGGCTAAATTCTACTCCAGTGGCAGCACCAGGGCTAGTTTGCAGGTTCCCCGTTCAGTAATTAGTCCAGCTGAAAAGTGAGATGACAGTCTCCCCTTATTGCAGGGAACCACAAAGTCTGTGATGGAATATCATGGTGCTCCTCAACTTGGCTTGAGTGAGGAAGCTCTCATGACAAAGACTGCACCCCAGTGCTTCTGATTCACCCGTATCCTCTTATGTAGGTTAGGGTGATGATTTGGGAGTGGTGGGACTCATTCTGCAGCCTCTTAGTAAACTCAGAGTCAGCAGTTGGGCCCAATTTGGTTGGTGGTTCTCTTCAAGATAGGGGGTGCTTGTTTTTGTCTTTGTTATGAACCTTAATCTTCAATTCAGGGGCAGCCAAAAACTTCCACTCAGCATTCTTTTATAAGAATAAACATTACTGACTTGAAAATACATTTTTAGAGCATTTCATGTTTCTATCTCTACAGAAATATTTTAGTTTATTTGTTCATTCATCATTTATCCAGTAAACATTTTCCTGTGTCCTTAATATATGCCAAGGACTACTCACTGGTAATTTAAGCAAGTTGCTGCCCTGGAGAAGCACTGATACCAGATATAGACATATGAACACTTAATTATTTCACCCATAGATAAGTTGAGCAGATACCACTGATCTGAAAAATCAGGTTGTAGTGGAAATGACCGGGCTTAAAAATGATAACATGAAAGTGAAAATGTAAAGTTTTAATTGAAGTTATTTTTGACTGTACAGCAATGTCTGACCAACATTCAAAATTCATGCTAAGATTACAGAATTTTTGATGGCCCTTGGTACATAGGACTGTGCAATCACATGGATCAGGCTGATAATCCTTACAGATCATTTACTTAAAGATTTAGTTGTAAGTTTCTTCAAGGGAGGAATATAGGATAATACAGTAATGTCTACTTTTACCAGCTTTTTGCTAGGAAATTTTTAGCTTCAAACTAGTAAAATATTTTATTAAATGGATATTCCTTTACGTGGCACATATATGTATATATGTATTAGTTCTTGTTTGTGTCATCTAGAATTCTAAACTGAGACTTCTTCAAAAATTATACTTACCTTGTATCTCCAAAGTAATATTTTATACTTTGTCTATTTACCTTATAAAAATTGAATCCGAAGGGTTAACTGTGAAAATAAACAGAATTTATGCTGAAGAACTTAGAAAAATTCAGGCCAATCAAATACCATAGTCTCCATGTATGGTTTTATTACTTTGAAAGTTTAAAACAAATTACATCCATCTTATAAGCTAAAGGCTATTTTAAAATATATATATGTGGGATTTTTTTCACTCCAGTTTCTGTTTCATAACTAAAACATAAAAAACAGTATCATTGGTAACAATTTAATGCATATTCTCTAAAGTCACCTTTATTTTATAAATTAGGGAAAACATATTTTATATTAATATTTAAAACAAACATCAAATAATGAAACCAGTTTCCAAGGTTGAGGGGAAGTACTTTTAAAACACTTGAACTTTCCTGTTCAGGTTCTCTGTTCTATGTTCAGATTGATTATATGTTACCAGAGGAAAGTGGATGGTATTTATGCACCAGTATATTTCCCTGAATCGTTTTTAGGAAACTCTTATTTTAATTTATGATAAATTCTAAAAAGAAATGGTGACAATGTAAAAGAAGGCATTCAAGAAACATACCAGTTCATACTTTTACTCAATTTCACATTGATGTATTTAACAAAATAGCTTCTTCAAGATAGCATCAATTAGCTTTCCTTTAAGGGAAAAATGTTCTATTAAATGAAATCCTTAAGTGTGACTATGTACTTACATTCTCTTTTTGACTTTTAGGATAGAAAGAAATTTCATTTAATTTTTTTTGCATCTTAAATAAAAATAGTCACAAAATATCCAATAAATACTTCCTATTTTTAAGATTCAGTATCTGCATTTACAGTGATTGAAATTTTAAAAATATAAACAAGTATTTGTCTCATTAGATTTTATTTATTTAATAGGAACCACTTTTTGTTTTAATGAATTTAATTAATTTGCAAGAACATGAGAAAATATTAATAATAAAGTTAACATTGAGGTTAGAATATGTTATACATATTTTTTGAGACTTACTTGAGATTACTTGGTTTAAATATAAATTCATATTTAATGTTCTAGTTTTAGTTTTTTCTACAGTAACATACTAATAATTAAAGTTCTTTTTTAGTTTTTAATATTTCATTCATTCAACAAAGGTATTTTAAGTACCCTCTACCTCCCTTTAGAAAGTAACTCAGTCAAGGGAGCCACTTGCAAAATATCCCTATATTATCAATTGCTTCTCCCACTTTACTCAGAATAAGTTTTGTTTATTTTATATAGCTGTTAGGCTTTAGGGTCTGACACAGTCAGCTGGTTTGACACCCATTCAAATCAGATGTTTGTAAAAAAAGGAAGTAAATAACATTTCCCCCACTCCCAGCTGCTAGCTACTTTATTAAATTTAAAGAATTATTTTTAAAAGGAATTTTAAATTTGATATATTTACCTTCAGTCTGGTGTTTTCTTGTTTGTTCAAATGTGAATTCTAGCTGTAAAAAAGTGGATTTAAATATTTTTTTATAAATTGTTAATATTCAAAAGGATACTAGTTCATGATATCATTGAGAGCAGCTATGAATAAGTCTTATAATTACTTAGGATTTATTTACAGTTTAAAAAAATCCTCTGTTGTTACAGGGGCTAATAAAGGAAGGCAAATTTGTGGGTGGGATAAGGAGCATGGGGCTGTTTGGCCTGGTAAAAATTTTGTGTTATAACTATTTGCAAAACTGATGAAGAAGTCGGAAGGAGGAAAATAGCACACATAACTGTCTTCTGACACAGACAAAAATAGGACTTGCATATTTGTGGTGTGCCTCTGGATTAGGCATTAAATTGAGTTTGATTGTTAAACAATACTTAATAGCAGCGTAAGAAAGTGACATCTAGTGTTCCTGATAATTCTTTCTTCAATATAGAAATTCATTATGTGTTAGAATAATAGGTATCAAGATCATTCTTTTATTTTGCCAGTTTGTGCTTTGATTTATATTTGTGTGTAATCTAGACACCAATATTGATAGGATTTGTTTTGAAATCCTAGTGCTTTTCTTTTTTAAACCTTTCTTTTGAATTATTCTAAGTTACCATTTAACAAATACGCTGATATTGAGCCCTACAAAATTTGAAAATAGAGAACTTGTTTTGTTAAAAAAGAAGCAATTTGAATAAATATCAATATGCATTAGATATTGTATTTCAAATAAAATCTTAGTAAGTGTTAAGAAAAATATTAGATTGTTAATTTTCAAATGTACTTTTATTGAGGTGACTTTTACAAGTAGACAAATAGAATTTTTGATATAATTTGAAAAATTATATATAATTTTTGATATGGAATACTAATTTTAATTTATAGATGAATCATTTAATATTGATAAAATTAGGTTTACTTATAATCTTATTAAAAGACATTTTGTTGATCATTGTACTTCTCTTTCTGTATGTTTTTTCCCTAGTATATGCATTAATTTTATGGTCAACTTAAGGTTGAAAAGTTTTAATCTGTGATGAACTGTGGGCTTATGGTATAGTTTATTTTATACCCTGTTGCTTAAAAAACCTATGTGATTGCTAGGTAGGATTCTTTCAAATCAATATTTAAAGTATGTCAAGGTAATTCTCCTTAATAAAATAATTCCATTAAGATGTTTTCATTAAATTTACCAACCTCTTAGTAATCTACAAAATGGTCATCTAAGTGAAACATATATTTTTATTCATTAGGTAGTTTATATAAAACAGCCTAAGTATTTTAATGCCATGAATATAGATTTTTAAATGAATATACTATACATTTTACACACACAAATCTATTTGAAATTATTATGAGCATGAATTATATGTGTAAATTTTAAAAGGCTTAAAAGGAAAATAAAATTTATATTGGTATACCAATCTTAAGAGTGCTTAGGAAAACCTTAGAGAAAGTTGCCTAAGAAATTGCCATTTAATTCTGTCTAAACATATTGTGTCCAAGTTAAGAGAAGGAAAGGTATTTTGTTCCTGTAATTATTTTACTTTCTGCAAGCTCCCTTTCATCATATCCTGAATCTCTTAACAGGTTAGATCATTAAACAAACTTCTTAGATTAAAAAAAGTCTAAGGCAGGTGGTTAGGGAAAGACTGGTTACTTGATTAGACAAATTTGGAATGAGTTTTGGAAAGCTTTTTGGTTTTTTTAGATCAATTTCCCTGAGCTTTTGTTTTACTCAATTTATGAGGTATATAAGAATACATCATTAGTTTTTACCTTGACCTTTCTCAATTCTTTTGTATCTTGAAAGAGGTCAAGGCCATATGGTTAAAATATTTATTTGAAAGCTTTTTAGAATATGTATACCAATAATTTTGCTTACCTCAATTAATTTCTGTCAAATTGTCATAGTAATTCTTAGTCCTAAATTGTTAAGAACTTTATTTTAAATTTGTTTCCCATAATTTTTCCCCAAATTATGTTTTGTTTTTTAACAAATTTAAAACATTATCAGCCACAACCACTTAAAAATTTTAATAACAGCTTTATTGAGATATAAGTCACACACCATATAATTCACCCATTTAAACTGTACAATTCGATGATGGTTTAGTATATACACAGTTTTGCAACCAGCACCGTAATTAACTTTAGAATATTTTCATCATCAGTCCAAAAAGAAACTCTGTACCCATTAATAGTCAATCCCCATATCCCCCAAAACTCTCTTCTCCCCCCTGTCCTAGGCAACCTTTCTACTTAATATTTCTGTAGATTTACCTGTCTTGACATTCATATAAATTGAATCATATAAGATGAGCCACAGCTATTCTTTCCACCTTTCTAGTAGATAGGTGATTACTATAACAGGATGACTGTAATATCACTTTAACTTAGGAATTTGCCAACTATAATAATAGATAATATAAAGTGTTTCTTAAAGCAGAATAGATGTAACTTGAAGTCCAAAATTAAAAATATTTTTAAGTGGGCTTTTCAGGACCTTAAATACTGGGGTAGTGAAATCTGTTTTCTGTATATTGGAAATCAGTTGTAGTACATAGTAGTTCTGCCCCAAGAGCCTAGTTAATCCTGCGTGGGGATCTGGATTGTCACATTGTTATTTTTCCTGGGTCTGGCTGGGGGTGATACTTCCTTATATAGTCTCTTTTAAACCTGCCTTGCAACAGAACCACCCCAAACTCTTTGTAGCCTGTTTACAGTGACCATACAGCTTGAGCTTTCCTGGACAGTCCTAATTTCACATATTTCACTCTAATGTCAAACCATGTGTTGCAATATTTGATTTTCAAAATTTAATAACTGTATAAATTGTTGGGAAATTTGCCTCTACCCATCTTGCCTAGTTAAACTTAATTCATAGGTAATAAACTGAGTTTTTAAAGCAAATAAATATTCCCTCAGAATATTCAGTGAATTTATTACGAGTAAACTTTCAATTAGGTTTATTATTATCTTTTCCAAATTTTCTGTTCTTTGTCATTGGATATTAGGTGATTTTATAGATTTATCATCCATTTTCTTAAGTACAAGAGTATTACTGTGGTAATATATGCAAATGTCCTTATTCTTAGAAGATACATGGTGAAGTATTTAGGTGTGAAGTGCCATGATGCCCTTCATATACTTTCAGATGATTCAAAATAAAATGTGTGTGTGTGTGTGTGTGTGTGTAGAAAGCAAGCAAGCAAATATGTTAAAATGTTAACAATTGTTGAATGAAAGCAGAGGTTATATGGGTGTGTTTGTTATACTTTTATTTTAACTTTTCTATGGATATTTGAAATTTTTTATATTAAAATTAGGAAAAATACATACAGTCCCTTTCTATAAATTATGACCTTTTTTGTCAAGGCATGTAGCATTTAAAAACATTTGACCCAAGACTTAATATACATAAACTACATTTGTATTTCTGTAGTTGCTTTTATTTGTATTTGTCTCTACCTTTACCTTTTATAAGTCTTTTATTTCCATTTATATTCTTAAATCTTGTACACCAAACATTATATGTACAGTTTAAAAAATAATTACATATATACCCAAATATCCATCACCTTGATTAAGCAATATAAATTACAATTTCTTAGAAGCCCCCACTGTGTCTCTTTCCCCTCCTCCTACGGGTATCCTTGATTTGGGGTTTTTATTTCCATTCTTTTCCTTGTAGTTATACTAACCAGGTGTTTTTTTGTTTTGTTTTTTTGGTTTCTTTGACACAAGATCTCACTCTGTTGCCCAGGCTGAGTGCAGTGGTGTCGTCATAGCTCACTGCAACCTCAAACTCCTGAGCTCAAGCCATCCTGCTGCCCCAGCCTCCCTAAGTAAGCTGGGACTACAGGTGTGTGCCACCACGCCCAGCTAACTTTTTTATTTTTTATTTTTTGTATAAACAGGGTCTCACTGTGTTCCTCAGACTGGTCTCAAACTCCTGGCCTCAGGCAATCCTCCTGCTTTGGCCTCCCAAAGTGCTGGGATTACAGATGTGAGCCACTGCAGCCAACCCTTAAACAGTATTTTCTTTGATGTTACTGGTTTTGAACTTTATATAGATTGAATCATATTTTGTGTATTCTTCTGTAATTTGATTCTTTGCAAAGCCTCCATAAATTACTACGTTTGTAACATATAGAGCTACTTGGCTATGAGTTTTTTTGGGGGAGGGGGGTAATGAACTTTCATTATTAAAAATTCATTCAATAATGTCATAGTGACTTTTTGTAGAATTTGATATATTGATTCTAAATTATACATGAAACTGTAAGGGGACAAAAATAGCCAAAAGTGGCTAATATGTATTTGGCACTGTTCTAGATCCTAGTGATATATCAGTAAATAAACCAGACAATAATCTTTCCCTTCACAGAGCATACATTCTAATGGAGAAAATAGTCAATAACCATAATATATTAGTAAATTATACAGTATAGTAAAAGATGATTAATGCTGTGGAGAGAAAAAAGAGCCAGATACGGTAAAGAGGCCAGTGATAGGGGGAGAGGGGTTTCAATATTGAATAGAGTGGTTAGAGAAGGCTTCATTGAGAAGGTGACATTTGAGTAGAGATTTGAAGGAGGTAAAGGACCAAGCAAGGAGTGATCCAGGTGGATATCTGGAGGAATAACATTCCAAGTAGAGGGACCAGCCATTGCAAAGACTCTGAAGTAGAAGCTTCCTTTGTTGTGTCGGGAGAATAGCAAACTGACACATTTGTTTGGGAGAGCTGAATGAATGAGGACCAGAGCATACGAAAATGAAGTTAGCAGGGTGGGGAAGTGTTAGGGTGGACAAGATGGTAGGCTCTTGAAGGCATTATGAAGATTTGGAAATTTATTCTAAAAGAAATATGTAATCATAGAGAAATAACTTGATCTATATCTGACTAACTTTGAAAAGTATACTCTGGCCACATTTGAGAATTGATCTAGTGGGGCAAGGATAGAAGCAATCATTGAGGCAAACAGCACTGGAGATAGTAAGAATTTATCAGGTTACTGATAACTTTGAATATATAGGCAACAAGATTTTTGAATGATTGAATATGGGTATAAAAGATTCAGGATGATTCCAGGGTTTTTTGTTTGAACAACCAGGATGGAGTTGCCTATAACTGAGTGGAGCTTCTTGGGTGAGAAAAGTTCAGGAATTCAGAATTTAAGTGTGAGATATCTATTCTACATCCAAGTGGACATACTGCATGTACAGTTGTGTATATAAATTGGGAGATCAGGAGAGAGGTCTAGGCTGGGATTTGGAAGTCATCAGTATATAGATGGTATTTAAAGCCATGAGACTGGAAGTGATCAAGGGACTTTCCAAAAGAATGAGTATTTGTAGAGAAGAGAAGGGGTTTATATTAGTTTCCTGTGGCTGCTGTAACAAATTACCACAAAAGTGGCTTAAAACAATAGGACTTTATAGTTCTGGAGGTCAGAAATCTGAACTAAGTCTTATGGGGCTAAATCACACCATCAGCAGGGCTGCACTCCCTTCAAATTCTCTGTTTTGGTTTTTAGCATCTAGAGCTGCATTCTTTGAATCCTTAGTTCATAGCCCCTTCCTCCATTTTCAAAGCCAATAGTATACATCTTTTCTCTCCTGCTCTGCCTCTTTCTACTTCTGTCACATGATCTTTTTCTTCTGTGTAAAATCTCTCTCTGCATCCCTCTTTTAAGGACACTCTGATTGCATTTTGGGCCCACCCAAATAATCCAGGATAATCTCCCCATCTCAAGATCCTTAATCACATTTGCAAAGTCTTTTCCATGTAAGGTAGTATTTTCAGGTTCTATGGGTCAGGACATGGACATCTTGGGGAACCATTATATAGTTTACAACATTGTACCTTCTGGTCCCCAAGAATTCACATCTATCCTACATGCAAAATATATACACCCCATCCTTATATCCCCAAAAGTCTCAACACATTACAGCATCAAACCAAAATCTCATCTAATTATCATCAGCTCAAATGTCTCAGATCTCATCATCTAAATCAAGTATGGGTTATTCTCTGGTTTTTCCCTGGGGCAAAATTCCTCTTCATCCATGGACCTATAAAACTAGAAACCAAGTTATCTGTCATTTTGTGTTGCTATAACAGAATACTATAGACTGGGAAATTTATTAATATAAAGAAAAGAAATTTATTTCTTATAGTTCTGGAGGCTGGGAAGTCCAAGGTTGAGGGGCCCATGTCTAGTGAGGGCTTTCTTGCTGCATCATCCCATGGCAGAAGATAGAAGGGCAAGAGAGTATCAGAGAGCAAGAGGTGACCAAATTCATTTTTATCAGAAACCCACTTAATAATGCAATATCGGCATTAATCCATTCATGAGGGTGGAACCCTCATGGCCTAATCACCTAACAATGGCAATTAAATTTCAACAGGAGTTTTGGAGGGGTCATTCAAACCATAGCACTGTCCCCAAAGTACAGTGATGGGACAGGCATAGGATAACAGTTATAGACATTCCAAAAGGGAAATAAATAATGGAAAGAACAAAGGAGTCACTGGTTCCAAGCAATTTCAAAATCCAGTAGTGAAAATTCCATTAGGTTTCAAGGCCTGGGAGTAATCCTCTGTGGCTCAAGGATCTGCCTTCTGGGCCTGAGGCTCCATCTTCTGAGTCACCCTTCCTTTGAAAGGTTGCACTTATTTGTGGTTTTATCAGCCTGATCCTTTCCTGTAGAATTCTGGGAGTGGAGTCCAACAGCCTTCCTTCAGTTCATCCTGCCCCTGTCTCTTTCAGTCCAAGCTGGCAGCATTTCTGCTGGTATAAGATTCTCAAAAACCTTGTGGGCCTTTTATGTATGTCACAGGAATTTATGTCATTAGACAAGAGGGTCCTCTGCAGATCTTTCCTGGATAATCCCACCTCTGTTCCTGGCTTCTGCTGAGATGCTTGAGGGGGTCCATGAGTCACACACACCTGATCTATTCAGCAATAGCAAAAGGTTGTCCAGCCATGCCCTTGACGTTTTCTCTAGAACATGCCTTCCTAACAATGCATCTCCTAATTTAAACATTTTTTGAAATCTGGATAGGCTAAGAATTTTCCAAATCATCAAGTACTTGTTTCTTTTTGCTTAGATTGTTGCTCAGATCTCCCCTCAATCTGTCTCTTTCCTCTTACATTTTACTATAAACAGAAAAAGAATCCAAATCTTACCTTCAGTACTTTACTTGGAAATCTCCTCAGGTAGATATCCAAGTTCATCATTTACAAGCTATGCTTTCCACATAATTGCAGAACACAAGCCTCCTAAGCTTTCTGCTACTGTATAACAAAACATTGATAGGTTTTCTCCAGTTTCTAATAAATTGTTACTCATCTCCTTGGGAGGCCTCACCAGAAGCATTTTTACTGTTAATATTTCTACCAACATTCTGTTTGTGGTGATACATGTGTTCTCCAGGATGAGTTAGGATTTCTCTGCTATGCTCCTCACTTCCTTCTGAGCTGTCACCAGCAGTGCCTTTAATGTCCGTATTTCTACCAACAGTCCGTTTAAGACAGTAGTCATTTTCTATCATATACCTCACATTTCTTCCAGCCTTGTTAATTCCAAAACCACTTTCATATTTTTAGGTATTTGTTATAGTACCACCTCACTTCCAGGCACTAAAATCTGTATTAGTTTCCTATAGCTGCTTTAACAAATTAGCACAAATTTAGTGGCTTAAAACAATAGAAATTTATTATTTTGTGGTTCTGGAGGCTAGAAATCCAAACTAAGTCTTACAGGGCTAAATCAGGGTTTCATCAGGGTCGCACTTCCTCTGGAGCCTGTAGGAGAGAATCTAGAGTTTCTAGCATTTTTCACCTTGTAGCATAGCACTTTATTCCTTGATTCATAGCCCCTTTCTCCATCTTCAAAGCCAGCAGTGTAGCATCTTTTCCCTCTGACTCTACTTCCAAGGCTGCCTTGTTTTTGAAAGCTTCCTCTCTCTCCCTCTTATCAGAATATTTGTGATTGTGTTTAGGACTCACCCAGGTAATTCAGAATGATCTCCCCATTCTTTGGATCATAAGTTAAAAGCCTTAACTTAATCATATTTGCAAAGTCTTTAGCTTCTGAGGTAACATTCACAGGTTCCAGGGATTAAGAGATAGTATCTTGAAGGACCATTATTTAGCCCACTTGCAGGGTTTAAGGACTGATCCCTAAGACACTCTAACATTAAGAGATTGGGAAGAAGAGGAAAAATTAGCAAAGGAGACTGAGAAAGAACAATCAATGAAGTAGGAAGATAACCAGGAGAGTGTGGTATCCTGGAAGCCAAGTGAGGAAAGTGTTCTAAAAGGAGGTAGTGATCAGCTGGTTCAGATTCTATTAAAGCTCAAGAAAGATGATGACTGATAATTGATTATTAGATATTTAGCAACAAAGAGGTCATTGGTGGTCTTGACAAGAGCAAGTTAGATTCATAAACTCTTTAAGTATAAAAGATCCACCCTAATACTCCAGATAATAACAAAGAAAAATGATTATAGTAATATGAAATAATTATTTATTTCTCTTGTAGGGTGGGGCCATGTCATGCTTTGTGTAATACCTACCACAGTGAGGGTTTTCACCTTTTCTCCTATTGTATCATTCACAGTAGAGATGACATGTTACTGCAGAGTGGAACATAGGAACTAGTTTCTGGGATCTCTCCCCATGAGCAGCTTACTTAGAGGTCCCGCTCCTTCTCCTGCCCCAGCACCACCCCACACTCATCCCATCCAGGCCACAGACAGAGGGAAAAACTTGGTAACAAGCGTTTTCTCTATCCCTGCCTCAGTCTAGATCTTCACATGGGGATTTAAAGATAAAAAAGTTTGGTTTTGATGCTATTGTAAATGGAATTGGTTTTCTTAATTTCATTTTTGGTTTGCTCATTGCTGTTGTACAGAAACATGATTGATTTTTGTCTGTTCATCTTGTATTCTGCAACATTATGGACCTTGTTTATTAGTTCTAGTAATTTTTTGGTAACTTTCTTAGGATTTTCTATATGTAAGATCATGTCATCCACAAATTGAGATACTTTTCAACATTGTGTTTAAATACATTAATTCAGCAAATGTGTATTGAGGACCTGCTCTGTGCTAGGTACTTTGCTTCATTTTGGAAATATAGAGATAAAAGGTACAAATTCTGCTTTCATGTAGTTTGCGATCTAGTTAGGGGACAGATCTTTAAACCAGTAATAATAATAATTCAGCATTGTAAATACTGTGATTGAAAGATATATAAGGTGCTACCATAGCACAGAGAAGGGCTACTAATTTACATTCTGAGGAATTAGAGAAAATTCCAAACATGAGTTTATATGGAGTTCTGAACCATTTTGTAAATAAGTAGCCATAGTTATGATAACTTGTCATATCAAGGCCAAGATGACTTTGGATACTTAAAAAGTATTGTGTAGGATGAACTTCAGCTTGAAGATTTTTTAGGTCTATCAAAATTTAAGCAGATTTGCATTAATAGTGAGACAGCACATCACGTTTTTAAAGTATATACAGATGTTTGATTATGTATTAAATCTGTTGCTATAAAAGCATATGATCACATTTGGAAAATTGCTATTGCATGTCTTGGCAGTTTGTTAAGAACTGAAAACTTTTAAAACTAACTGGTGTTTTGATAGATTAAGTTCAAGGCCACCTTTTGTTTAAATGATGTTTTGTTTTCTGTAATTAGACCATGCTAGGTGAATTAAGTATGTAATTAAAAACAGAAGGTTTGGCTAATTCTGAGTAAATGAGTACAAAATACAAGGTCATTATCCATCTCTAGTGAGACTCCAGATGAACAGTGCACATGGAACTATTTAGAAGATATTTTGCATGGTCAGAGCTCCTCTAGGTTGCTGTCCGTGGCTTTTAAATTAAAGTATTCACAGACTTTCAGAAAAAACGTACCTGTAATATAGAAATATGATCCCACTTACAGTGCTCATCTGAATGGAAAACCAAAAAAGATTAGAATCTAATTTTCTATCCCAAATAAAAAGATAAAATGTATTCCTCCTGTTTCAAAGGTGGACATTTAATATGTTGCACACTGAGTTCATGGTTAGGACTGTGATAACTTCTGAGTCGTGAGTCTCAATTGTTTTCATTTTCACACAGCCTAGAGATATGCCAGTAAAACATTTGTTTTAATCTGTTTCCTTCATACTTAGTCACAATGGGTGCCATGGGATGGATTTTTCGTCTAGGAAGTCTGGGAAGTGTTTTATTTGGAATATTTTTTCTTTTATGGTACAGAAGTGTGGAACTTTTAGAAAACAAGTATTTAATTTAGTGGTTTGATTCATGGAGAAAATTTGAATTAGTTATTGGAAGCGTGAAGTTTAAATTTCTCTCAGAAGTTCCTTCGCCATTTGGCTCCTGGTGCCTCTCCAGTTTCCCTGCTGTTGTTTCTTCTGTAGTATCTGTGTGTCAGTTTTTCTGGGCTTCACCACCCGTCTTTATCCACCTGTCTTTTGTCTGTCTTTCTAGGCACTGTTTTAAGATAGATTTTTTTCCAAGAAAAAAAATATGTTAGATCTCTCAATAAATGTTTACATAATTTGTCAAACTCTCATTATACAGCTTAGGAATTACTTTTTATACTATCTTCTCCTCCACACTTTAAATTCTTCTAGGGTAGAAGAGATCATGGCTGTCATGTTAAGCACTGTATCCTAGTACCAAGGGTGGTTTCTAGCTAATAGTAGTTGCTGAAACAATATTTGTTTAGTGAAATACTTGTTGGGTAAATGCTGCAGATCTTTAATCTAGATTGGATTTAGCCAAAAGCAATGCATGTATTAAAAATCTACTGTGTGCTTGACACTGTACCAAGCAATGATAAAACAAAAGTAATAGTGGTCTCTTATCCCTTAATATCAAATAACTTAAAATTAATTAGTAGACCTTTCTTTCTGGGCATATGTCGTTACAGAACTTTTTAAATTAGGGGAATAGTTTGACAACTACTGATCTGGGATGCAATATCTATTTTAATTTCCTAGTCTAAGCCAGTTAAGATACTCATGCAAATAATTATAATGCAATGAGATAATCATTTAATGAAATAATCTTCAAAACTACAGTTGAGAATATATAAGGAACACCAAAGTCCACCTGATAGAGAAAAGGGTATGCTGTTAGAGAAGTTAGCATGTTAAAAAATACCTAAGAATGAGTGAGGATGTACCAGACAGACAAGTGGAAAAAGTGCTGCTGCAGCATGTACAGAAGAATTGAGCATGGGAGAAAGCATGTTCATTGTTGCTGGAGCATGAAATTGAGTTGGGAGTTGGCATTGGCAGAAGAAGGCTGGAGAGTAGGCAGATGCATTGTGCCTTTTGGAGAAGTTGGGAGTTTAGCGTGTATATAACTGGAAGCCACTGAAAAATTACAGTGAACTGCTCTCCTCTTGAACCTGAATTACAAGGAATTGAGATTAGAGGTAGAGAAATCATTAAGGAGGTTATTGTAATATGACATAGTCCAAATGAGAAATGAATGAAGGCAATGGAATTGTTAAAAGAGGACAGTTTTGAGAGAATCTATAGTCCTTAGTGATTAGATCTGGGAAGCAAGGAAGAAGGAAAATCTCAAATGATTCCCAGATGTTTTACCTGATTAACTAGGGTGGGGGTGGATAGCTCCATTCAAGTTAAAGAATAGTGACTTTCTAAGGTAGAACATGATGAATCTGTTTTGAATGTGTAAGTGCTGTCTGATATTCAGAAAGAGCTGCTGCTTAGACATACTCAGAATTAAAGCTCCACAGAGATCTGGGCTAGAGATTTCAGAATTCTGGGTCATTTTTTAACTGGTATAGTTGAAGTTATGAGTATAGAAGGAGAGTGATATTAAATAGACTGAGATGGGTCCCTGTGGAGCAACAGCAGAGGAAGGAATGTGATGTCTTAAATACTAAGGGAAGAGAACATTTCCAGAAACAGGAGGTAAATGTGTAAAAAGCTTTGGCAAGATTGAATCATATGAGAGCTAAGACCTGGGGATTGGATTTGACATTTAGAAAGTCAATGTTGCTTTTAAGTAAAGCAGCCTCTGTGAGATGGTGAGACGTAAAGCCAGATTGCTTCTGGGTGAAGAGTGTATCAGGGGGAAGAAGTAGACTTCTTTCTAGGAGTTGCCTGTGAAAAGAAGAGATACAAGATGATAGTTAAAGCAAGACAGAAGGTTAAGAAAGATTTTATTTTATTTTGCTTTTAGATATAAAAAATTTAAGGATTTTTATACGCTGAAAGAAAAGAGCTAATGGCAGGAGTTTGGGGATTGACTGAAGATGATCAATGGAATGAAGTCCCTAAGGAAGGAGAAGGGGATGAGACCCAGCACATTGGTAGAGAAAACCAGTCTAGACTGGAAGAGGGAGAAGTGTTAGTCTGGTTCAGAGGAATTAGCGAATAAGTGTGGGTACAGGCTTGAGGATGTAGGTGCCACCTAATAATTACTCTCCTCTCTTTATCTCTTTAGGTTTCAAATCTTAACTTCCATTGTAGGTCTCCCTGATTTCTCTATCCAGGAAGTCCATTCCATTCCTGACAAAAAAACAAAACACTTTTTAGGATCATTTCCTTTAACCAAGACACTGAATATTGTTCCCTTTCTTAAAACTATTTCCTTCTTAAAATTATTATTATCTTCAACATATTTGCATTTGACTTTTAGGCCTTTCTCCAATTTCACACCTTTTCTAGATTGACTTAGTTCCCTATCATGTACTATTTCCAACTTCATAGAATTAAATATACTTCCAACAAACTCCAGACAGGCAGGAAGACATCATTTCTTAAAATTCTTTAAATCCTGTCTGTCTAGAAAGATCCTATGGAGTGAATCAGAAATTGCAACTTAACTCATTTTTGGTAGGGGAAGATATCTTATTTTCTTGTTGTTTTTATTTTTACTTCTCTCTCATTCTTTTCTGCCACTCCCACACTGTCTTCTAATTTTCGGTGTTAGAGAATTTAGGAATATTCATTTGCACTATTTAACAAGCATTAGTATATCTCATTGAGCTTTTTAGAGAAACTTTACTAACAACAAATGAATAATGTAGTGATTTCACCAAAATCAAAGCTTAGTCTTTTAGAATATAATCTTTTTGTCTTAGGCAGTAATTTACATTTCTTTTATTAATGTTTCTATTTTTTAAATTTTTGTTTCAGGCATACATTTGAGTGCTGCCTTTTAGGTTTTGTTAAAGCATGTAAGTGGAGGTCAGTTGAGCCTTAGTTTTGCTTATGTGTTAAAAATAGCTTTTATCTAAAAGATGAGTAATAGCTAACATAAGTAACATCTATAATAGTATTGTTTTTTATAATTTTTAATTACTTTATTAGTGTAGAAAAGAAAGTTTTATATGCCATATTTAGCCTTCCTATATTAACACTATCCTCCTGGTTTTTAAGATGCTGTTTGATCTATGAACCCATATCCTTTGGTGTGTTAACTTTACTTCTAGTTTTAGAATTTCCAGGCTGAGTTTCCCAAAAATTTTCTCGATAAAGAATTAAAAATGAAATGAAAGTGTTTTTATACTCATTGCTATTTTTAAGTCTGTCTAGGTGAGAAAACAGATAATGGTTTTCATTTTACTAATAAGTATGCTAGGTAGTCCTGATAACTAGGTATTTATCAATGGCTACTTTTAGAAGATGGATGTGGGAGAGAAGATTAGCTTTTTCTTTATGTATCTTGCTATTTTTTGTCACTTTTATATATGAAAGATATAAAGTACAAAAAACATAAAGAAAAAAATAAAACTCTGATCCCTTCTTTGAATTATTGTCTAAATTAGTAATTTCCCAATTGGCCTCTATCTGAATCATCTAGGAAGATTTATTAAAAATTAGGCCCCTGGCACTGAAACAGAATCTCCAGGAGTGATAAAAGTATTAGATTAGTGATTCTCAAACCTGGTGGTGGACCATCAGAATCACCTAAGAAGCTTTTGACACATCTAGATTCCCTCCCCCGTGAATTTGTAAATGGTTTGTGGAACTTGGCTGTTGGTTTTTCAAAAAGCTCTCATGAGACTTCAATGATTCACCAGGTTTGAGAACCACCAGTTGAATGATTTATTTTCTCTGTGCGAGATACTGTGCTGGGTGCTACAGTGATTTAAGATTTGAAAAACACAATTTTTGCCTTCAAAAAACTTACAATATAGTGTGGGGATGGGGGAGAGCCAGTGTAAGAAAAAGGATTGAAAAGACTGATACATAGCAGGTTAAAAAGGAAAATGATTGAAAAAGTAAAGTAAGGGGGGAAAAAAAGTAAGAGTGTCAGCTATTACCTCTATTATTTAATATTGTTTTGAAAGTTCTATCTAATGCAATAAGACAAGAAAATGAAGTATAAATATTGCAAAGAAAGAGAGAAATACCATCATTATTTGAAATTGAAAATATAATTGTCTAATTAGAAAACATAAGATAATCAACTAACACTTAATGAGCATTATTAAAAGCATACCAGTAAGATGTTCAGTTACAAAATAAACGGAAAAATTAATGTTTCCTCTATACCAGCACAGAGAAGTATGTTTAAAGATCCTGCAAATAATAATACAAATATATATAAAAGATCCACAACCATACTTAAGAAATTTGCCCATGAACTTAAGTAAGTAAGTAAACTAACTACAACTAACTGTATAAAATGAACAATAGAACCTGAGGGACATAAAAGCAATTTATAAATGAAGAACATTCCATATTTGTGGAAATAATGGGAAGAGTTAATATTTTAAAGTTATGCATTCTCCACCCCCAATTGTTCTGCATCATTTAATACAATTAAAATTAAAATTTTAGTGTTTTTTTGAGTTTTTTGTTTTTGTTTTTTTTTAACCAAACCTGACATTGTGTTTCTAAAGTTCACTTGGAGTTATAAACCAAACAGAATTTTGGAAAAAAAGAAATAATGTGAATTAATTGCATGAGTGGGTATTAAAAAAACATTTTCTAAAGCCACAATAATTAATAGTCTAATACTAATTCAAGAAATTTGAAAGTGGAATTTTTTAATTATTTGGAAGAGATATTCAATAATATTTGTTACTGAATATATTGACTCTGGTGTTGGTACAATAGCTAAATGTGTGGAAAAAATAAGTTCCATATGTATTAAAGATTAAGTAAATGTGAAAAGACAATAGGAAAAATATAAGTGAGTATGTATATAATCTTGATATGAGGGAAGCCTTTTTAGTATTTGATAGTAAAGGTAGAAAATATCTTTTAGAAGGGTTTGATTGGACTACATGAAGATTTTAAGTTTCTACACAACAAAAAAATAATCCACTAAATTGAAAGGCAAATAAATTGGGAAGAAGTGTTTATAACATGATGTTCACACCCTTAATATAAAAAGAGCTCTTACCAATTAATGGTAAAATTAACTTCTAATATTGGGCTGGGAATGCAGGGAGCACATGTAAATTAAAACTCTCAGAAGAGTAATTTGGCCACATATATTGAAAGCTTTAGAATGTTTTCATGTCCTTTTTACTCACTGCTAGGAATGTAATCTAAGGAAGTAGATATGTGCAAAAGATAGTTTTAAGGGTGTTTTTGACATCATTGTTTAATAAAAATGGAAAACAATTTCTATGTTTAGAGACCCACTCCTTCCACCTTACTATTCACCATTGCTAGAGTGCTACTCTCATTTTCATGGTCGAAAGTGGAGGCATCTCCATTCCAGGCAGCAGGTTGGAGAATGGGGCATGCTCCAGCCATCCCTTGAGAAAGGTATCCAGAAGTTGCCATATGATGCTGGCTAATACTTAGTCTCATGGCTATACCCAGCTGCAAGAGAGACTGTAAAGTGTTATCTTTATTCTGAATGACCATATGTCCAGCTAACCGTAAATGATATTTTAAAATGTTCTTTCTATGGAAAAAAGGTAGAACAGACATTGAACAGACATCGAGGGCAGCTGCCAGTCTGCCATGCTGCTTCTCTGCACTTTGATCTTCCATTTCTTAGTTTTGCCTTCATTTGAGAACACTCAGTCTCTCTCTACTTCCACAAACTATGGATTCAATCTATAGATCATCTGGTTGAGTCCTTGAGTACTTTTTCATACCCTAGGGCTACCCTATCTACCTTTAGTGTCAGTCACTAAATTTCCATCAGTATGTCATTCTTTGAGACATGATGCATTTTTCCTACCCAAATATGGGAAATTAGTTGCAGTGCCTAGCAGATGAGATTATTGCTACTAAACATTACCAGCGGATTTATAACATTTGGAAGTAGGAAAAGAATCAACCCTAAATCTTCTGTTCTTCCTTTCTACTCCCTCCCCACCCTACCCAAGTAACTAGGAAACACAGTTATCTTTGTACCACATTATTTGGTAGAACTTAGGAGCACAGAGGGAACGGTCCCTATGCCATTTTTGGTCTTTTAATGTATTTAAGGCACTATACAAGTTATAAAACTGTATCTGAATCCCATCCTTGAGGATGTCTCTATTTAAAAAAGCACTTATGCCTTATATAATAGGAAATGTATTTTCAATATTTTATCACAATAAAATGACTACACTTTTGCCAGCAGCTCTGTCTGCATAGGTCATTGGATGAAGCCATGCTTTACCATCACACATAGGTTGTCTGTAAAGCCATGCTACCTTGCTTATCTTCAGTATTTCATAGCCGTCACTCATTGACTGGTCTGTGCTATAGAGAGAGACACAGATGCTGACATATTTTTCAGTTTTGCAACTTTTCCCCTTAAATGATTCAGTGCCAGCTTAATGTATTAATATGTAGAGAAACTCTAGTATTCTGACAGTTATATCAAAAGTTGTACCAATTCTTCATCATAGCAATTAGCTAATACATTGAGTGACACTGGGAGGCATGAGGGACATAAACATCCCCATTGTCTAAATAAACACACAGATTATATAAATTAAGTAACTTTGCTCGTGATCACACACCTGGTGAATGTTGAGCTGATATTCAAATCCAGGTCTGCCTAATTCCAATGGTTATTCTCTAACCATGATGATATACTAAGTCTATTAATAGAGTGGGGACATGAGGATTGTCTTCACATATGAAGGATGGTCATATGGCTACAGGATCTTACTTGTTCTGTGTAGCTCCAGAGGGAGCCACTGTTTAGGAATGAAAGCAGATTTTAACTAAAGGTTAGAGGAGACATTTTATAACAAGTTAGACTTAATTCAGAAATGGAATGGAATGCCTTTTGAAATAATTATTGTATATGACAAAATATTCAGACTAAGGGTTTGGAGACAAAGTGAAGAAGTAGAAAGTACTGGACTTAGTGCCTGGATATATCAATGCAAATTTCATCTCTGCCTACGATGTGCTGTTTGGCCTTGAATTAGCTATTTAAGTCTCTGGGCTTTCATTTCCTAGTGAATTAAGTGAAGGAATTGGACTAAATCACCTCAAATTCTCATTGTATTTAGGTAAGTGGTTTGCATGTTATATGTGCTCAGTAATTGTTTGTCAGATGAACAGCACAGCATAGTCCCCTCTGTCCTAATGCCAGTGCCACACCCTTGATCTTAGCTCAAAATGATCTCCCTCTTTTCTATTGTGTGGTGCTTTCTCTGTACCTTTCATTGAATTTATCACTTTCTACTTTATAGTGAACCTATTTATGAGACTCAGAACTTCTTGGTGACAAGATCTGTATCATATTATATTAACTCTTGAATCCCCCACTGTGCCTTACATAGAGTAAGCATTCAATAAATATTTGTTGAATAAATTAGTTAAAATTACCTAATGTATGAAAGGATTACAAAATAAACACTTTTTCAATCATGGTTTTCTCTCCCTTTCTCAAGAAATAAGTTGTCTTAGCTCTTATCAGCAGTAGACAAATACATGCAGACAGTCTAAACAAACGTCTGTATATTTGTTGTTTAAAGTTAAATTAAAACTTATTCAGACATGGCATGGACACTGACAGTGGCCACCTCAGCTCAGCTTGACCTACTAAAAAGCATCTACTAAACAGCACCTGGAACTCAGTATATTGTTTCATTTGAATTTTACTGCCTTGACATGGAATCACACTGGGAATCTACATATTATCTGGCTTTCTTTCAAGTATTGTTTCCAGAGAAGGTATTTGCCTAAAATTCATTCATATTCCTCTAACCCTTCTTCCTCTCCCCTTCCTCTCCTTGCCTCACCTTTTTTCCCACCACTTTCTCTTGACTTTCCTTTTACCCTCTAAGATTCGAGTGGCACTCAGTGTCCTTCTAGAGGTTGTGTACTATAATTTATGTGGTAAAGTGGGGAACCTGGTAATTCAAGGTGAAAATAAAACAACCTTAAAGTTGTGAGTAGCCTGGTTCAAACATCACCTCTATGAAGACTTCATTGACTTCTTTAATTTTTACATAGTCTTTAGTGCCTTTACACATACTCTATCGTCTGTGTTCCTGTTTTTGCTCTTACTTCTAGTATAGGTCTGATCACATTATATTATTGTCACTTTAGTTGTTTCCCCAACCAAATAGGAGCTACATTTTATTCTTCTTTTTATCATTATTTGATGCTGAGTAAATAAGTGTGGACATGATTTATCTAGACAACTTTATATTTTTCTCATAGTTTTTTCACACAGGCAGGTGCATTATTCCTATTTTATAGATGAGGAACCTATAGCTTAAAGAAATTAAGAAACATGCCCCACTCCAGAAACAGGTAGTTGGAGGAGCCAGAATTCAAATCCAGGGCTTCCTGGAGCCCAAGCTCCAAAATGTGTCTTTCAGCCTTTCTTCCAGTTTCCACTGCTACTGTCCTTAATCAGCTCAACATTACCTCTTCCTTAGGGCATTGTCATAGGCTCCTATTCTGTCTACCTGTTCTTGTCTTCTTTTCCATTCCAATTTATGCATCATTGTTCTGATCATGTCATAAACTTTGAGAAACCTTTGATGGCTCTTTACTCCCTGTAGGATAAATGCTGAACTTTTTGTAATGTAGCTAATCTGCTATATAATCTGCCCCATTGGCTTCTTCAGCCTCATCTCCCACTCCTGCTTTCTCTGTGCCCTCTAAACTCGACTCATACCCTGCCACTTCATTATCCTCTACATGTACATGGTAGCCTCCTATTTCTTTGCCTTTACTTATGCAACTGTCTGTGCTATTTTCAAGTGCACTTCATTCCTGTGTTACTAGTTGAAATCTCACCCAGTTTAAACCTATCTCTTCTATTAAACATTTCCCAGTTCCACCAGTTGTAATTAATCTCTTGTTTGTGTGCTGCTTTCTAATTATAGTTACTTGTGACTATGTGTGTTCTTGATAATACTTTGGAAGCCCTTTGAGAATAGGGATGTGTCCTCAGATGACTGTTTTCTAGAGCTTCATGTAATACTTTGTCCATAAAACATACTCCATCAAATTTGGATGACTAAAATGAACCTGGCTTCTAGGGCAATAATAATGGTTCTGTGTAAATTTCAAATTGACTAGTTGTATATGGGTTATCTCCTGGACTGCCACTAAAGCGCTGGATGTATAAATAAAAGTCTTCTAGATAAATCAAATAACTAAGTTTACTTTTGTCAAGAATATCAAAAAAGATCAAGTTTATTTTATTCTTCAATATTCAAATGCTATAGTATATAGTTTATGTATGTATGTATATACACATGTACATATGTATGTATTACGTATGTACACATAGTGATTTAAGTCATAAAAGAGTCTCAAAATTTTAAATCTTATGTTTTCTATTATATATGGTATTTTTAGACTAATCGTTATTAACTGCACTATTGAAAATCTAATTCCAGTGTTATTTTCTTTACATTTACCTTAAACAGTAAAATATGGCGAAATAGTTCAGTCACATTGAAAGTATATATATTGGTATAAAAAGTCCATAAACTTACACTATTATATTCTAATTCATTGTGGACTGTTCACTCACTTCTTTACCTAGCTACCTTGTATCTACCCTACAAGACTAATCTTAGGTGTACCTCCTCCAGGAAGTCTTCTCTAATCCTCCCCCTCTATATTCAGAGCACATGCTGTTGTCTTGTCCCCCTGCCCCCAACTGCAGTTATCATGCCTACCTGGCATTGTATCTGAAACATGGTAGCCGTTTGGTAAAGGTTTATAATAAATGAACAAATGAACGAACTTAGCAATTAAATATATATGTGTATACGTATATATTAATATATCTGCCCCCATTAAAAGCAGAGAAGTAGATTTGTATGTACAAATATAGAAGATTGTCCATGATACATTCTCTAATGAAACAAAAACAAGTTACAGAACAGAAAAAAAATGAGTGCATTTTTGTAAAAATTTTAATATTTGTGTGTGTGTGTATGTGTTTGTGTTGGGAAAAGTTCTGGAAGTTATACAGCAAATCACAGTAGTTTTCCCTGGTGAATTAGGTGGTGGTGGGTGGAGAATCAGAGGTGCACTTTCACTATTTAGTACATTTTGTATTGGTATTGTTTGAATTTTTTCATTTAATGTGTACTACTTTTGTAATTTTTAAGCAAACAATAAAATAAAGTATGTTAGTGCCTCTGCTCAAATTGTTAATGATGATACTTTGGTATCAAACTAGAACTATTTTTAATGACAAAGTTTGGCATTTCCCCCCAGTATTTGTAGGAAGGAAATTATTTTCTTTGTTTAAATGGCTTCCTGGTCTTTTTGAAAAATAAAGTGGACTATATTAAATCTTTAAGGAATGGTGGCACATATGTTGAAAAACTAAATCCCCTCATTCAGTCTGTTAATGTTCAAAGCCAAATCAGTAGAGGCAGTTCTTAGAAGGTAGTAAAAAACTGACTAATTTTCACTGAACAGAGGTAAGAAATCTTAGTTTTTGGAGACTGTCCTACCCCCTGTTTTCAAACGTACTCCTGGGTTCTGTTGGATGATTTAAACTCATGCCATTTAGCAGCTGGTCTTAATCACCATGGTAAACCATTTCTTATGAGCCCAGGCCCAAATTAAGTACCAATTTAAGATACCCAAGATAATTTACCACACCCTAAATTAAATTGGTTATCCCACCTTTTACTTCCTTATCTTTTTTTATGAACCTGGAAAATTGTCTTACTAAAATAAGGTTTGTTGAGCCTTCAGAGTCTTAGTTATTTTAAGTTCTTTTCTAAAATTTTTTCTCATGGTCCAGCTGCCAGACAGATTGTACATCAATTTCCTGCAGCATTTGGCAAGCCTGTGTATTTACTGCCTTAAAAACAATGTGAATTTATTGATTTTGAAATCTGTGATTGCTTTCTAAACCACCCCCCCCCACCTGCCACCATCTAAATTTACTTTGGAAAAAAATAGCCACAACAGAACACATCAGCCCATTTTTATGCCAAGACTTTCAGGGAAATATTTTATATGATTAATATTGTGTGGCTAATATGGTGTAAAAAATCAATTTTATCCATTTTAACTTATGAGAGCGTGACCATCCTGTGTGAACTATTTAAAGAGCTTGCCACTTCACTAATCCAAAATTAAGTGTTTGTTACTGCCTTTGTTTATGTGTGTTTATTAATCATGTAAATTAATATTGGGCCCCATTTCTTTATAAGAATTAAATCAAATTTCATCAGCATATCTTTATCTTTTCTTACCAGGGCAGCATCCTAACCTTGCCTTGGGCAAGCCGAAATTAGTGGACTCTGGACTTGGCTCAATGAAATACATAGTTCATGGTACTAGGACATATTAATAGGTCTGGATTCAGTTATAGAACTTCTTCCTTATCTGTGTATTCCTTTAAACCCATTTGCCCTAAAAGATTGGTGTTCTTTCTCTTATTAATAATCAGAAGAGAAACAACATTATAAAGTCTGTATGATGATCTTATTCCATCAAACTCAAACTGTTTTATATAATATTAGACCATTTGTTACTAGATGAGTATATTATTCTGAAAAATTTCATGTAAACACTTTGGGAAATCAAGAAACAGCTATTTGTAATGCTTGTACAATACTCTATTATCCTTGAAGTTACAGCACCTCACAAATAACATAACTTCTACCCAGGGAGTAATTGACTCACCATGGAGGTCTGGTTCCCTGTCTCATTAAATCTTCTAGAATTGCTGGGAGGTTAGCTAGCAATTATTCTTTTCTCTGTTTGGCATATGTGGAGAGTTAGGCACCAAGTAGTTAGAGGTCATGCACAGAGTTTCTAAGAGAGTGCTGTTTGAATAGTGGTCATTTAATCAAATCACTGCTGAGCAAATGTGGAGACTTAACTTCTGAGAGCCATCTCTTAGGGGATGAAATGACCTAAATTCCAGAAAACAAGTCCTTATCCATCCTAGACATTGCTAATCCCTGCCCTCATTTACAAATTGTCTTTTATATGTATATTTTTAATCTTTATATAATTTCTTCACAGGATCCATAAAAACACTTAACTGTCTCATTTTTTGTTCTCATTTAAAATTTAATAAAGAACATTTAGAGAGAGCTGTGTAAAATTGTTTTGAGAACATTTGGCTTTGAACTTAATTGCTCTTAGGATTCACAACCTTCAGATTTATTTTTATTGAGGGAGAAATAATGTTTTTAAAGTATATAACTGATCTGGAAGACTGCTATATTATTTCATCTTCAAGACTTGCTTGTCAGAAATCTACCTGCAGGCTGTTTTCTTCTGGAGCTCCTTTGGAAAGGTGAATGCTACAGATGAAGTAACATTAGTATATGTTTACATTTATTTTGAAGTGCTGAGACGCAGCGAGCTGGAAGTTTGAATTCCTTGAATTTGGATTCCTTCGTTACCTTTTAAATTAATCTTTGATGTTAGCTCAAGGAAAGTGTGAGAAATGTATGAAACTACCTTTAGTTAAATAAATGTTACACTTCAGTGACTTTAAATTTTTTTTATACTATGGATTATTACTAAGTGACAAGTACAGGAGAAACCGGATTATTGAAACTTCATTCCATCATTGAAAAAATACCAAACATATGCTAACCAACAATTTTTCCAGATAATATTCAGAATTTATGTTAAGAAATCCTATCTTGAGATTATAAAGTCTAGGAATCTTACCAAGTTCTTAAACATCCAGAGTAGCTACTTTTCATTTACTCTTTCAACAAATATTCCTTAAAAACCTTCTATGTGCCAGATGCAGTAGTGAGCAAACTAGAAAAAGTCCTAGCCCTCATTCTAGTGTTTATCCATGTGGATTTTCTAGCAGTGGTTGATGTATATCAGAATCATGTGAGGTTCTTTTTCAAAAGATATAGTTGGTACCCTAACATTCCCCCCCCAACAAGAATATATCTAAATATAGAGGAAAGAGAGGGGAAGATATTTTGAATAAAACTCTTCTAGCTAAATTTTCTCCAACTTTTTTTCAGCATGAAAATTTTTATACATTCAAAAAGCTGAAAAATAGTACAGTGAACACTTAAACATTCACTGCTTAGATTCAACAATTATTAACATTTTGCTGTATTTGCGTGTGTGTGTGGGTGAATGAATGTGTTTTCTTTCACCAACTTTGTTGCAAGAGCACAGCCTGAATCTTTCCCCCAGAGAATCTCTGACTTAGAAGGTTATTTATTTTGTTTGATTTCATTGCAGGGGTTGGGGGCAGTAGTTGAGAGCACACCAAGGTTGGATTTCCTTTTGGTAGTTTCTGTAGTCATTGTGATGTATGCCAGTCAAGATTGTTACAGAGAGAGGTTGTTGTTTTGATTATCTGACGCAGTTTGAAGTTAGTGCCATGGTACATTTGAAGAGGGTTTTTTAGCTTGTTCTTGGTGAGTGTTCTTGTTTTTATTGAAATTATACTGTGGCACCTAGGGGGGGTGATATGCTTTTTTCCCCCTAATATTAATACTGTAGTCACTCCAGCTTCCTTGTGTTTACTGTGTATATGTTATATCTTTACATTCATTTACTTTAACCTCTCTGTGTCTCTATGTTTAAAGCAAAGTGTGCTTTCCCCTCCCCCAGAATGTTAAAAATATTATTCCACTTGTCTTCTGGACTTCATATTTTCTAAAGAGAAGTCTGATGATTCAAATTGTTATTCTCCTGTATAGATGTCATTTTTCTCTGTCTCCGTTCAAGACCTTTTCTTTATTTTTGGTTTTTATTAAACCTAGGCATAGATTTTTGTGATTGATGTTAAGTCCTCTTTATAGTTGATGAGGTTTTTGAATCTGTACATTTGTCTTTTGCCAAATTTAGGAATGTTTTCAGCTATTATTTATTCAGATATTCTTTCCTGCCACATTCTTTCATTCTCCTCATTCTGGAACTCCAAAGGTATCTATGTTAGTTAGACCTCTTGATATTGTTCACAAGGTCCTGAAACTCTGTTTATGGGGTTTTTTTTCCATCTTTTCTCTCCTTCTTCAGATTGGATAATTTCAATTGATCTTTTCCAATCTATTTTTTGTCATCTTCTTTCTACTGTTAAGTCTATCAAGTAAGGCAGATATTGAATTTTTGAGTACTAAAATTTCTACTTTTTGTTGTTGTTGTATTTCCTATTTCTCTGACAAGATTTCTCATTTATTTCATTCATTATGAGTATCTTCTCTTACCTCACTAAGTATAATTATAGCTGCTTTAAAGTCCTGTGGCTTCCTATATCTAGGTCTTATCAAGATTTGTTTCTGTTGTCTTTTTTATTGGGAGTGGATCACATTTTCCTGATTCTTTATATGTCAAATAATTTTGGATGCCATCTCAGACATTGTAAATATTTTGTTGTGGAGCGGGGGAAATGTGTTTTTGGTTTTTTTGTTTTGTTTTTGAGACAGGGTCTTGCTCTGTCACCTGGGCTAGAGAGTGCAGTGGCATCATCATAGCTCACTACAACCTCAAACTCCTGGGTTCGAGAGAGCCTCCTGCCTCAGCTTTCCAAGTAGCTGGGACTATAGGCGTGCGCCACCACTCCTGGCTCATTTTTCTGTTTTTTTGTAGAGACGGGGTCTCACTCTTGCTTATGCTTGTCTTGAACTCCTGGCCTCAAGCAATCCTCTTGCCTCGGCCTCCCAAAGTACTAGGATTACAGGTGTGAGCCACCGCGCCCTGCCGAAAATGTTTTTGTTTGTTCTCCAGAGCCTTCTGTAGTTGGTTCTTGTATTTTGTCCACAACTCAAGATCATTATCTGTGAAAGAGTTAGTATATTAGGAACTTTCTCTGACATAGCAAAAGCTGAACTCCTTTTATGCTTCTTACTCTTTGACTGTCTGTCAAGTTTCCTGCTAAACTGTAGGCCTGCACTATCATGCAGAAAGAAATTCCCTCATGTCTTCACCCAGGTGGAGTCAGTCAGAGCTGCCAAGGGTGATAAAGATGAAGTTTGTCATCCTCATGGCGGCATCTTGCCCATTGCTACCCCTGACATGCACTCTTTTGTCACCAGAGGTGAGAGAATTTAGATGCATTTAGTGACAAGTACTACTTACTGCCACCTCATCAAGAACAAAGGGAGAGAGGAAGCTCCCAGAACAAGATGATGACAGAAGCTGGTAAATATAGTATAGAAGAGCAGAAGAAGGAAAGCTCTGATGCACAGATGTGGTCATGTGTGTACCTGACTGAAAGGGAAAGAGAATTTAAAAAGAAGGGGAGACAGAAGGGCAGGGAGCCAGCTGTGCCACTTTTGTGCTAGGGCCTTTAACATCTGTGGTTGCATGTAATCTTTAGAAGTGCTCTGGAATGAGTTGTAGTATTTCCGTTTTGTTTGAGAGGCTCAGAAACTGAAGGAACTCAGATGATTTTCTCCAAGTCACATAACATTATAAATGGCTAGGCAGAAAAGAAAATGTCCTTTTGCTTTCCTAAGGTTAGTTTTAGTCATCTGAAGTCCCTCTGGAAACTTTGTGGAGTAGTGAGGGTCTTTCTAGGTTCTGCCAGCTTCCTCAGGGAGAACCCCAGGAATGGCTTGGAAGAGTTTGCTAAGAAGCTGCATTACAGTCCTGTCATGTATTTCAGTTCTTTGCTCTGTTCAGAAGGAAAACTTGATCTGATCTAAGCTTAAGCCTAGTTCAGTTATGGTAAGCCCTACTCTACCTCCCAACTCCCCTTCCCTTCTCCCATCCCACTCCAAAATCTCAGTCTCAATCTGCTTCTTGATGGGCTTTATAAGCAAGAGCCTTAAGAGTTGCAGCACTCTTCAGTAGATACACAGGGATCAGTGGGAGGCAGATTACTTGGGTTTGGAATTCTTCCTTACAGATTTCTCTCACTTCCTCTGACCTCTTACCTCTTGTCCTTGTGCTCACTCTAAAATTTCCATTACATTAGGGATGGTTCAACATATGCAAATCTATAAATGTAATTCACCATATAAATAAAAACAAGAACAAAGATTATATGATCCTTTCAATAGATGCACAAAAGGCTTTTGACAAAATCCAGCACCCTTTTATGATAAGAACTCCTAACAATATAGGCATAGATGGCTTATACCTCAAAATTATTAAAACCATATATGATAAACCCACAGCCAATATCATACTGAATGGGGAAAAATTGAAAGCATGCCCCCTTAAAACTGGAACCAGACAAGGGTGCCCACTATCTCCACTTCTATTCAACATAGTGCTGGAAGTCCTGGCCAGAGCAATCAGACAAGACGGAGGAATCAGGGATGGCCAGACAGGGGCAGAAGAGGTCAAACTTTCACTCTTCGCGGACGATATGATATTATATCTAGGAAACCCCCAAGATTCAACCAAGAGACTACTGGAATTGATAAATGAATTCAGCAAAGTCTTAGGATACAAAATCAGTGCACACAAATCAATAGCCTTCATATATGCCAATAACAGTCGAGCCAAGAAACAAATTAAAGATGCAATACCTTTCACAATAGCACCAAAGAAAATTAAATATATAGGAACATATCTAACTAAGGAGGTGAAAGACCTATATAGAGAGAATTACGAAATGCTGAGAAAAGAAATTGCAGAGGATGTAAACAGATGGAAAACCCTACTGTGCTCTTGGATAGAGTAGATAGAATCAACATTGTTAAAATGTCTTTGCTACCTAAAGTGATTTACAGAATCAATGCAGTCCCTGTCAAAATACCAACATCATTTTCTGCTGATCTAGAAAAAAATAATTCTACTCTTCATGTGAAACCAGAGAAGACCCCATCTAGCCAAAGCAATCTTAAGCAAAAAGAACAAACTGGGAGGCATCAATCTACCAGACTTCAAACTATACTACAAGGCTATATAACCAAAACAGCATGGTACTGGCACAAGAACAGAGACATGGACGAATGGAACAGGACTGAGAACCCAGATGTAAAACCATCCTCATACTGTCATCTGATCTTTGACAAATTACAAAAAAACATACACTGGGGAAAAGAATCCCTATTCAATAAATGGTGTTGGGAAAACTGGATGGCCACATGTAGAAGACTGAAACTAGATCCACACCTCTCACCTCTCACAAAAATCAGCTCACGATGGACAACAGACTTAAACTTAAGACTTGAAACCATAAGAATTCTCGAAGAAAACATTGGAAAAACTCTTATGGACATTGGCCCAGGCAAAGAATTTATGAAGAAGACCCCCCAAAGCAATCACAGCAGCAACAAAAATAAATAAATGGGACCTGATCAAATTAAAAAGCTTCTGCACAGCCAAGGAAACTATCACTAGAGTGAACAGACAACCTATAGAATGGGAGAAAATATTTGCATGCTACACCTCTGATAAGGGGCTGATAACCAAAATCTATACAGAACTTAGGAAAATCAAACAACCCCATTAAAAAATGGGCAAAGGACATGAACAGAAACTTTTCAAAAGAAGACAGAATAATGACCAGCAAACATATAAAAATTGCTCAACTTCTCTAATCGTCAGGGAAATGCAAATCAAAACCATAATGAGATATCACTTAAATGCAGTGAGATTGGCTCATATCAAAAAGTCCCAAAACAACAAATGTTGTGGGGGATGTGGACAGATAGGAACACTCATACACTGCTGGTGGGACTGCAAATTAGTACAACCTCTGTGGAAAGTAATATGGAGATACCTCAAAGAACTAAAAGTAGAACTACCATTTGATCCAGTAATCCCACTACTGGGTATTTACCCAAAGGAAAAATAGACATTCTATAATAATGATATCTGCACACGAATGTTTATAGCAGCACAATTCACAATTGCAAAGATGTGGAAACAACCTAGGTGCCCATCAATACACGAGTGGATTAATAAAATGTGGTACATGTATACCATGGAGTATTACTCCGCAATAAAAACAACGGTGAATTAACACATGTGGTATTATCCTGGATGGAGCCGGGGCCCATTCTTCAAAGTGAAGTATCACAAGAATGGAAAAACAAGCACCACTGGTACCATCAAATAGGTACTAACTGATCAATACTTATGTCACACATGGCAATAATATTCATCAGGGGACGGGCAGAAGGGAGGGGGGTGGAGGGGATGGGAAAACTCTCACTGAATGGGTGCAGGGCACACAGTTTGGGGGATGTCCACGATTGTAGCTCTGACATGGGCAGTGCATGGGCAATATATATAACCAAAGTGTTGTACCCCCATAATATTCTGAAATAAAAGGATAAAAAAAAGTCCAAAAACAATAGATGCTGGTGTGGGTGCAGGGAGAAAGAAATGCTTATACACTATTGGTGGGACTGCAAATTAGTACAACCTCCATGTAAAACAGTAAGGAGATTCCTCAAAGAATTAAAAGTTGACCTACCATTCAGTCCAGCAATCTCACTACTGGATATTTACCCAAAGGAAAAGAAGTCATTTTATCAAAAAGACACCTTCACTTGAATGATTATTGCAGCACAATTCACAATTGCAAAGATGTGGAATCAACCCAAGTGCCCATCAATTCATGAGTGGATTAACAAAATGTGGTATGTGTATACCGTGGACTACTACTCAGCCATAAAAAGGATGAATTAATGCCGTTTGCAACAATTTGGATGGAACTGGAGACCATTATCCTAAGTGAAGTATCTAAAGAATGGAAAAACAAACACCCACATGTACTTGCTATTAAATTGGAACTAACTGATGAGCACACATGTGTACAGAGGGAAGTAAAACTCAATGGAAATCAAGAAGGGGGAGGGGAGAGGAGAGGATGGGTGAAAACCTACCTAATGGGTAGAATGAACACTATCTGGGTGATGGGCACATTTATAGCCCTGACTTAAGCATTAGAAAAGCGATCCATGTAACCAAAAACATTTATACCCCTGTAATCTTTTGAAATAAAAAAAGAAAGAGCTCTTGGAAAAAAAAAATGTTTCCATTACATTGATTAGTTCAAAGAGAGAGAAATATGTGACCAAGAGCCACTGGCTTTTTGCACACATAGCCCAAGGGTATGAATTGAGGTTCTTCTCTTGTTTAATTTTCTTCCTACAGCTCTCTATGCCCAAGACTCTATAGAATAGACCATGGGCTCTCAACCAGGTGTGATTTTGCCCTCCAGAGACCATTTGGTAATGTCCTTTCATTGCGTGTCCCTTGCCTTCATTAGGGCCACTGCCCCTGGTGTGATGATTGTGCTAGGCCAGCCATTGCGACTTTATACCACAGAATTTCAGCTTCCCAAGCCTGTCTAGCATTTCAGAGCTGCAGGATGGCTCTTTCTGGTGGAAAGCTGAGATTGGAAGTGGCTGAATGAACTGCCAATGGACTTTTGGGGAAGGACCCGTGAGTGGGATTCATGGAGAGAAGGAGATAGGAACCCTCAATCCCCGTTTATGGGCGTGGAAGGTGCACAGTGGCTGCTAGGGAGCTGGAGTTAAGATGTGTTTTTTAAAGGATATGTATGTGTTGTAAGAGAGGCAAAATTTTACCTTTACCCACTTCAGGTTTTTCAGCTGGGCCTGAGAATTAGATTGACATAAGATATATCAATGGGAGAAAAGCATACACATTTACTTAATACAAGTTTTACGTGGCACAGAGCTTCATAAGGAAGTGAAGACCCACAGATGCAGTTTGAATTGAACGCTTATATACTGAATTGGACAAAGAGTAGTAGATAGTGAAAATGTGACAAGACAAAGAGGCTTGGGTAGGGTAGTTAATTGAGTAGAGAAGTGACAGGAAGATAAGGGTTGGTTTAACAAGGTTGGTTTGTACAAATTTCCTCCCAGTCTCAACTTCCCATCCTTGATGGTGAGAATGATACTTCCTTCTGGTATAGGGAGGACATCATTCACATGGAAGCTTCATCTCCTGCTTTTAAGAAGAAGGGAGTTCAAAATGTTCTTGCACTTATTGTTTTCCAAGTGCCTTTAATTCAAAATAGTCAATATGCCAGAGCAATAAACTCTTTTGGTGTAAAAGTATTAAACCATGCAAAGTTGTAGTGGAAATCATTGAGTGATTTAATTTATAGAAGTTGGAAAATTTGGAAACATTTGGGGTTGACTATATAAAAAAATTTTGGCTATGGTTATTTTTAAGATGAAATTAATTATGAAAAATTATCATTCACTTCGTATCTATTATTCATGTCATTAAAAATGCCACATTGGTTTTGTGGTAAGTTTTGTTTTATTAACACTAAAATCTGTTCATGTGTTTGCCTTTTTTGTTTGCTGGTAGCATAATTTTCAGTTCTTGACTTTAAAGAGAGAGAGAGAGAGAAAGACAACATTGCCTTTAAGACTGCTGATAAATATAAAGGATAATTCTATTACAGTGACCTCATGTCAATGCCCTTTGCACTTCTGATTAGTCCTGATAATTACCTTGGACCTTTCATCACCTAACCAGTATAAAACCAAGTCTGCCCAGTATTAGAGTTGGCAGGGCAAGTAAATCTGTCTGCACTGGACTAAGGTACTCCCAAGTTTTCATGTCTGTAAGAAAAACACTGCATGATTCTCACCTTATCTCCCTACCTCCAGTTTTAACAAATTATCTGGATAAAACAGAGGATATTATTATGTTGAACATATGTGTAACATTAAACTTTTTTCCCCTAATGGTTTGAATAAAAACTTTTAGTTTACACTTCAGTACATGTTGAATTAAAAGACAAATCTTGATGTTTTCTCTGCCCAATTTTTTTTTCTCTACATTTGCCTTGAAGTGTATCTAAGACCTAGATAGTCCTTATAGTCCTAAATAGTTCACTTTAAAGTGAACTAGAACATCATGCTACTCTGTTTACAAACTGTCATGATTAAATAAGAGTTCAGTCAGAGCCATTTATGTGGTGTCACTTGGGGGTGAGCTGAGCAAGTCATAGGCAGAAAAAGCAAGAAATTCTAGGGGAATCCTCCCCTTCTAGGGGAGGAACTAGCATTATTTGTTTTGAATTTGGCAAAAAAAGAAATATTGTCATTGTTAAATACGCTTTATAAGATGCTCAAAGTTTTAGCCCACAGGGGCACAGTGACAATATTTTGTTTTACTTCTTTAAACTAGATGCTGAATTTATCATAGTGTAGATGTCAGATGATGCTTTTAAAGACCTCCTTAAGAGATTTGTCTATTTTTATTTTTAAATATTTCAAATTCATGGTGTTTTCAGCTCAGACCTCATTTTTATAGTATTGCATAGAGTCTGATCTTTAACAAATTTTATTCAATCTTATTGTGGACTAATTTCTAATAATATTTTCTACTTTCTAAGAAATAATTGCCTTCAGAACAACGTAGTAAGAGATCTATTGTAGTTAGTTCTAAAATTGATTTCCTTGTGCTAGAAAATGAAAGACTTTTAAAGCAAACAAAAATAGGCCATCTCTGCTCTCACTGCCTCTTCTACCCATTATTTTTCTATACAAATGGGTATTCTACATTCTCTCCTTTTGTGACCTCTGTTCTTGGTGCTTCTGACCAAGGTCATACACACACCTAAACACCGGCCTTTCAGACACAGGATCCTGAGAGTCTGCAAAGCTTCTGGCTTTTATCTAGTGTTAAGATGTCAACCATAAGAATTGCAGTTCCTAATAAGGTTTGGGAATTGTGCTAACCAATAAATTGATTAAGGCATTTCAACTCATTGGATATGGGTATACAGATGAACTCTGATTTCAGAAAACTTCATCACAGTAATATCTTTAATTATTAATATTGGATTGTTTTTCTGAATATCTCTATGCTATAGTGATGGCAAACACTAATAAATTGATAAATAGAATAAATAGAATCTTCCATGGTGATTTTTGCAATGTAAGATGGCTCTTATTATTAAGGGATTACTGATGAGTCACAGATTGAATGATATTGAGTCATCCCTTGTTAATACCTACTATTACTAGAATAGTAATATCTACTATTTTTCTCTTGATTGCTAGCTCTTCTAAAAAAGTTAAATGCTGATTCTTAAGAATTTCAAGTTTTTCAATGTCTGGCCAAGACAAAATTCCACCTCAGAATTAAGCAGAATCAAGATGAACTGTAGATCCAAAAAAGCATTTTTAGAGATTTACAAGGCTAGGATAGCTTTCGGAGTATGGGGGTATGCTTGTGCTTATTTCTGGCTGTTAGTTAACAAGCATTTGTTAAGCACCTGCTAAATTTGAGGATCTGAAGAATAAGGCCCTATACTTAGGTATGTCACATTGTGCAGTTCTAGTACAACAGAGATTTTAAAAAATAATTACAATGCATTGGTAAATGTTGTAACACAGGCATATGCAAAGTTATCTTTAGCTATGTAAAGGAAAAAAGTAACTCACTCTGTTTATGGAGAAAACTTGACCAGGAAGACTTTATGGAGGTGACATTTAAGCTCGGTCCTCATCAGGCAGAGATGAGGGAAAGGATGTCCTCAGTAGAAAGAACTATGTTAACAAAGACTTGGCGCCAACGTGGGGAGTGTGGAACAAAATTCTAAGTAAAGGAAAGGCATCATTAATCTTAATCTCTTAATTTTGGGACCATTTTACTCCCAACTCAGTGTGGAAAGAGCTGGGTGAATATGAGAAACTGAAAGAGAATCAGTGATGATGAAAACACAGGAGTGATGGCAAGAGTAGCATAAGCTGAAGCTGTAGACCTAGGCAGGGCTAAATTCATGAAGGTCACATTAGGATTTTATATGGAACTAACAGCCATTTAAGGGTCTTAGGGAATGACATGACCCAATATACATTTTTAAACAATAATTCTGGGTGTTGTACGGAGAATGTATTAGAGGGAAGCAAGAATAGAAGAAGGAAACTAGTTATGAGGCTATTGAAACAGCCTGCTCAAGATAAGAGGGCTTTGACTGGGGAGGTGACAGTAGAGACGAGGAGAAGCACATAGATTTGAGATGTATTGGAAGGTAGTATGAACAGGGCATGGTAACATTTGAATATGGTAGGTTCTTAGCATTAGCAACTAGATGGAGGAAGAACCACTTAGTGAAATAGGAAAAGTTCAAAGGCCAATGGGTTAGAAGTATCTATCATATATGGGCATATTGAGTATTGCAATGTCCATGAGACATGTAAAGAGAATTACTAAGTTCTGGAACAGAGAAGACAGATCTATATTACAGATAGAAAAATGAGTGTTGCCATCAGACAGATTTAAAGCCAAGGGCATGTATGAGACTGCCTAGGAAATGGAGTATATGGTAAAAGCTCAGAGAGCCCTGAGTAGTTCTGACATTTAGGAGTTGAGAACAAGAAGCCGATAAAGGAGACTGAGAAGTGGCCATAAGTTAGGAAAGAAGAAAGCATGTTGTTCTAGGAGCCAAGAGAAGGAGGTTTCCAGAAAGTAGGTGTAGACAAAGCGTAGCGTGCAGCCTAAGGGGTCAAATAAGATAGAGACTAAAAAGAATTCATTTGACTTTGGTGATCTAACAAGAGCAGTTTGGAGAGCAGGAGCGGGGCAGAAGCCAGAGGGGGTGAGTTGAAGTTTGATTACCAATTCAAAAAGTGGAGACTATTTTCTCCATACCTCTGAGAAGTTTGGTGTTAAAAGGAGAAGAGAGATGGAACTGTGACAACAGGAGGGGTAGGTGGGAGTCAAGGCAGGGCTACTTTTCTTGGTTTGTTTGTTTAAGATGGGACCTATTTTGTGTTGGTGCTAAAGAGTAAGAAAGTTTGAAGATGCCCAAGAGAAAAAAGATAACTGCAGTTAGGTTTCTGAGAAGACCACTCTGGGACGGTCTGGCCTGTAATCAGAGGCAGGCCTGAGTCCTCCGTTAAAACTGGGATTGTGGAGGATGGGGGCAGCAGGAATGTTTGCAAATGGCATTGCTTTTTATATTCAGAAAGAATTTAGGGCTTTGTGTTGTGATTAGAATCACAAGATGTTTTCTTTTAAACAAAAATAATAGCTTACTTTCATAGTACTTTTGAAATGTTCTTGATCTGCCATGTAAAGGCTATTATGTCTCCCAGTGATCTCTTAGGGATTATAAAAGAGTAACAAATTTTCGAAGGCACTTTACAAAATTAAAGAATTACAGAAATGTTAAGTGCTTTGTGTAATCATTGATCTTAATCTCATAATTTTTGGACCATTTTGCTTCTAACTCAATGTGGATTGTATGATCCATACTTGTTCTTAGTCTCTTTTTTATGGTTTTTTATGTTCTGATTTTTATTTCCTCCTTATGTGGGTTTTTGCTAGTTCAGCAATAGTAATTACTGTTGAATTATTTATTGTAGATAAAGCAGAAATAAAGTGAAACCAAATTTTCTAGCCTGAGTAAAATTTTCTTTTGGTTTATTGTGAAAAATCTCATTTTTATTTTGTGTAACAGAGGGTGAAGACTGTAGACCTAGGCTAATTCATTGTACATTCAGTCATTTGGGACATCTTAGATTTTGAGGGAATTGTGTTACTCAAGGAAGTTACTTACCATTCTAAACCTAATCTTATCTGTAATGTAAGAGTAATGCCTATTTACAGAATTATCTGCCCCATTTCACAGAATTATTATGATGTTCATCTGACATAATGTATGTAAACATGCTTTGTAAATTGTAAAGCACTGTAAAATACAATATGATTTGAAAAATATTAGATCTCCAGCTCTTGTGGCCAATTATAAACTCCTCCCCACTGTAAGGTGTATTGGAATAAATATTCCAGGAAATGAACACACAGTGTTTTGGTTTAAGAAGCCCTTCTATTTTTTTGGAAAAATTTATTATGGCTGATAAACTGTGTATCTTTAATTGTATTATACAGTGTTTAAAAGTGCCAGCTTTGAAATTAGGTTGCCTTGGGTTCAAATCCTGACCACACCTTTATTAGCTAAACGTCTTGAAGTTTAAACTTTTGGTGCTTCTCAAAATTTAAACCCTGAAAAATGATAATATTAATCATTCTATGTCATAGGATTATTGCATATTAAATAACAGCATAGTGTCTGCCAGTGGTAAGCACTCAATGCATGATAACTATTACGTACATGATATTTATAGCAATATGAATCTATATATATTTCCTGTAAAGTAAGTGCCTGCAAAGGATTAAATTTTAAATAGCTAAGTACTAACTAGATCTTTTCATTTAAGTAGCTGCACCCATGGGATTTCAAACACATTCAGTGGAACATTTTCTCTCTTTGAATCATTATAATAGCTTACTTTTTGGGGTGCCAAATTTACACCTAATAAACAGTTTCCCACCTACCCATAACCCAGCATATTCCTTCCTTGTGTAGGAAAGGTTTTCAAATAGTCCCGACTTATGATGGCTCAACTTAGTTATCGATGACACAAAAGTGATATGCATTCAATAGAAACCGTACTTTGAGTACTCACACAACCATTCTGGTTTTTCTCTTTCAGTACAGTATTCAATAAGTTACATGAGACAGTCAATGATTTATTATAAAATAGGCTTTGTGTTAGACGATTTTGTGCAGCTGAAGGCTAACGTAAGCGTTCTGAGCATGTTTAAGGTAGGGTAGAACAAGCTATGGTGTTTGGTAGGTTAGGTATATTACATGCATTTTTTACTTAATGACATTTTCAACTTATAATGAGTTTATTGGGCCATAACCCCATTGTAAGGGAGCATCTTTAAAAAAATGAAAAGCAGGTCTCTTCTCTTCAAAGGCAGAAAGTCTGTGGTGCCAAATCTGGCCACCAGAGGGTGCTCTATAGCTAGCGACCTAGCCCACCCCGAGAGGCTGAAATCTTGCCCCTGTGAGAGGGGTTCAGTAGATGCCAGTTTTCATATCCGTGGAGCTCAGTGGCCTCATGTTTTCTCAGTTACAAATACCATTGATCTGTCAGTGGCCCATCTTCCTGCCTTCTCAGGGACCAGTGATGGAGCTGGACGCCTGCCATCCTTTACAAACCTTTAGACTCCCTGAGCTAATCAAGCTGTTTAACTTCACCCCCACCCTTTTCAGAAGCCGTCTGCCTATTCAGAAGTCGCTTTGGTTACAATTCAGTTTATTTAGGATGATTTAATTTTATTCTATTCTACGGATTCCACCTTTGCTGCTATCCCTCAGGTATTTCTATAAGTTAATTTCTTAATGGAATTTAAAAGATTTTACAAAATGGTTTACCATTTATTCAATACTTGGTCACTCTGCAAGGTTAAAAACCCACTACCTCTTAAGAGTCAATAAACAGTGTCTTGTTTGTTTTTTATACTCAAAGTAGAGATTTGCAAGAGATTTGCTGTCAACCTAGCAAAACTGCCTGGTAGGAAATATGTCCTCTTTAATATTAGTTGGTATAATTCAGGATGACACTCATTAAAGACCAAAGAGAGACAATTTCTGGTGACTGAAAAATTAGAAGATAGCTAACAGAATCTGCAACTGCCTCAATATTTAAGAGTCCTCTCTCCCTTCTTTTGGCAGCATGTTCCAGTACAGCTGGCTATTCTGACTATAATATAGGCAGGCTGTGAGAGTGAGGGTGGCCTGCTTCAAAGGCCATGAGTGGGATGAGGCAGCGCACACACCTGTGAGAAGAAAACAGTGATCAGAGCCATGCCTGTTTCTCACAGCGGGTGTGTGGGTTGGCGACACCAGGGCTGGGGTGGGCCTGACAGAGTTACAAGATCATGCACTCCAGTTAAAAGAACTATAGCAGGAAAAGGTTTGTTCAAGTGGACATTCCTAACTGAAAATATGCTAGAATAACTGAGGTAAATCATGGGTATCCAGAAATAAGCAGTGTGTATGGACCAACTTGCAGTATTTGAGTCACTTTGGAGGTAATTCCTTTGCATGCAGTATTTTTCGAAATTAGTTTATCCTTTCTGGTATTGTATGTCTGCTCTGAATCTAATAAGGCAGAGGAAATTTCACTCACGATATTCTTGCTTAAGAATGCTTTGGAGAATTCTAGTATCTATTTGTACAAGGTCCTAGGTGCTCATCACTAAGTCTGTTGGGTCACTTATTTGGGATTGAGAGTTACATGGTATTGTATGTGAATACAAAATAATTTCAGAATAATTATCCAGTGGATAAACTATTCTTTCAGTAACAGTATATGTCAGTCACTTGCTAACAACATCTTATGGAAAGTTCCTCAAGAGCACATTGAATCTAACAGCCACATAGCTATTTTATTACTTTTTCCACAGGAGGGAAACCGACAGTATGTCTTTCATTTGGTCGGTAATTAAAGATGCGTTTTTCCTTTTATCTTTATTAAAATGGACTTTTTAAGACTGAGCTAAAATTTCATCTTGTAAAATAAAATGTAAAGATTTACTAGTAAAACTACTCCATGTTAATATGTATTATTCAAACCAGAGCTCAAATTCTGATCACCAAGTTTCCACTTGTGACCACAGTCTCCCAGCTTCCAAGTAGATGCAAAATGAAATCAGCCATTCTCTGTGAAGTCCCCAACCTCAGTTGTCTGCCTCTGCTTCTGGGTCCACATTAGTAGTAAGGCCACTCAGAAAGCAGGTGTCTGGCTCAAGCAAGATCAAGCCAAAGCCTTGCTGCCTCTGGAAGAGGTGGCAGCTTTGTCCAGCCCCAGCTCTGAAAACTTCTGGGAGTGCTTGAGAAACACACTCATTTTACAAGGTAATTAAAGATAAAATTTGGATGCCATGTTCTTTATTAAATTAGTTGATACCAAAAAACCATTTTTAAAAACCTAATTTGGTACCATTCTCAGACTAAAAAAAATAGCCTTTTTGGATCATTCATTTACTGTAGTCATCCAAGTGTGAAAATTTTAGTTTGTAGTAAATGTTTAATCTACTCTGTTTGCAAATGACACCGCCATATTACTTTCTCATCTTTATTTTCAGTGATTTATGAGTATTAGTTGTCCAGTCTGAGATGATGACATAACCCACAAATACTATTGTCTTCTCCCCAATCCAGAAAGTTGGATTGTTTGAAACATTTACATTTGGAAATTTGAAACATTTACATTTGAAAGTTGATTTTTCTCCCATAAGACACATTTAAGTTAATAATTAGCTAGATTTATGTTCACTTAATCTCATTTTCTATCTTCTTTTACCTTAGCATTTATGAACACATTTTATAACAAATACTAGTGAAAGGACAGGGTAGAAGCTGTCATCTTCAGTTTCATTCAGTGGACAGTTCCACTTTTAAGTTTGCACAAGACTGATTATTATTAAAGTAGGCATGGATTTTATTTTTTGAACATTTTCATAAGAGCCCTCCTATCCTTTTTTTCGTTCTATCCTTTTAAATATCTGAGTCTCTTCATGGGGTTTTAATTGAATTTGTACATTTGTCTGCTAATAGCTGGGAAACTAAAAATACTGTTTCAGCCACAAACCATCCCTTTCTAAGAATGAGAATGCTAAAATGTTTCTTTTTTGGTAAATTTTATTTTCTAAGGCTTATGTGGCAAGTAAGAATGACGAACTTTGATCAAATTTATTATTGCTTTTTAAGTTTTTTAAAAACATGTTTGGCCATATTTTGAGTTCATACTGTTTTATAAATAGTTATCAGACCATGATTGTTATTCTATAGCATTTTAAAAGAACTACATATTTAGATGCTTCAAAACTAAAGTATTAGGAATCTTGTTTATTTCTAGGGGTTGCCTCACTATTAAAGAAATTATCTATTACAATCTGAATTTAATGATTTGTGGGTTTTAGCTGACTTCTGTTTTATTTTAAAATTATTTTATAGATTTTTCAAAAGTGAATACTTATATCACTTTTTAGTATAGATAGTATAGATTGTCAGAAAAGTATTGTGATGTCACTGAAGTAGAAAATTGTATAAATGGTCACACTCAGTGATATTAGTAAGAATGATGCTCTCCCAGTACACTTCATTCCATGCATGATTCCCCAAGGAGTAATTGTATTTATTATCATTTTGAAGAATTTTTTGACACAAGTCATTTTTCTAAGAAAAGATGACTCCTTTCTTATCAAAATAAATGTATTATCAGATATGAAGATAAACATGTAATGGAGCATGGGACTATCCTGTAATACAATAAATGAAATATGCTGAAAAATACCATTTTTCCCAGATATTCTTATTGCTTTAGTTCAACTGCAGTTTTACCTACTTAATGCCACACACACAGTTTTTTTTAAGAGTCAATATATAATGTACTACAATGTTGGAAAGGACTTTCTTTTACCACAGAATTGGTACTAGTGTCCACAGCTAAAAATAGCAGATGGTAAGTACCCCATATCCTAAAGAGAGCCACCAACAATTGAGGCCAGCCACCTCCCTCCAAGGATTACTACGAGCCTCACCATTTTTCATTCGTTTAGTAAATGTTTATTAAGTACCTACTATGTTACAAGCAGTGTTCTAGGCACTGGGGATGCAGTATTTACAAGACAAAGTCCCTATCCTAATGGAATTTACCATCTAGTGGAAGGGGAAGAAAGTAGCTCTCTCCTTACCTAGATTAAAGTCAAATGCAGAGACTTCCAGAGGGTCATTCACAGAGAATAGTGGTGACTGCAGGAAAAGGATATTGTCATCTGGTATCCCAGCAAGCTGCTTACTGAGCTAGTTAAATCTGAAAACTCACTGCTTTGCCACTAAAGCTCAGTAAGCAAGTTCCTGGAAGTTTGGAGGGTATATTAACATAGACACTGATGCCTGCTTCTCTCCCAAAGATTTTTGTAGGTAGGAGGCTTCTGTTGGTAGAGCCAAGGCCTGCAGGGTAACTAAGGACCATGGTGTAGTGTGCTAGGAAAAAAGAGATGAGGGGACCCCTCACCTTCCTTGGGTACCACTCATCCCTGGAGAGTGTGGAGAACCTCCACGATCTCTGTGCTCTAAAAGAGGAGGTCAGAAGTCATAATGCTGGCCAGGTGGCTTCCGGCCAAAGGAGACAATACCTCACCCAGAAAAGGAAATGTTGGACTGCCCCTCTACAAGAGGAGTGGGCCCCAGAATAATACAGACTACCACACACACACACACACACACACACACACACACACACCCTTTCTGTGCACAAACTACCAGTAATTAACCAAACAAGACCAAGACCAGGGAAACCTGCCCCACTGACATCATTTTCATAATAAAATCCTGTCTCCTTCCTGGCTCCCAGTACGAGAAGACCTAGACCTTGAAAAGAGATGAGGAGAAGGTTTTGAATACAGACATCATCCTTCCCCACTGTAAATTGGTACAAGACCATGCTGAGGAAAAAGGCAAGATTTATATTTAATATGAGATTGAAGTTTATAATTGGTCTGACTTTTAATAACTAAAAGTGACCAGAAATCAGTGAGATCTGCCCAAGATTCCTTAAGGGATGTGTCAAGGAAATTTGGCATAGCACAGCTGAAAAAGTGTGATTGGAGAAAAATTAAACTATTTTAAGTTTATATAGTAGCTCCAGAGAGATTTGACTACCCAATAAGCTAGTTACAGATATATTTTAAGCACTGTTGTTTTTGTAATGTTTGTGATCTTCCATAACAAATATTTGTCATATAGTTGTTTTTCTAAAAAAATTGAAGTATATAAACAAAGTTAACCACCTAGTTTGTTAATCTCATTTATGGCTTCCTCAGTGTTTTAAACTATTTAAAATGTTAAGCAGAATCACTGAGGTAAGACATCAGTCAAAGCTGACAAAACTTTTTCATCTGCCCTTAGTATGTCCAGAATGATTTAATTACTAGTTGGTTCTGAGTTACTCAGATTTTGTTGTCCTGGGCCTAGAGTTCTAGAGCTGCTTATAATATAGAAGAGCTGGGCATGAATCAAGTTTTTTCTGATATTTTTAGCAGGCAAAACTACTTACTAGAAACCAAAAAGCATAAAAGGAATGGGTGTTCAACTGCTATTGAGGAATGCAACTAAAATTTCATCATTCTTTTTTTAAATGGGTGGCCAAAATTTCTCCAGAACACGATAATTGTAGTTATGCTCATCAGTTTTTAGCTTATGTGCTAGATCCAAGAAAAAGAGCACCAAACCAACCATGGAACAGTCTAAACAGATACAAGTCTCACTTGTATGTGAAGGAGATATAATGTTTTATTGCTTTTGTCAGGGCGTATCTCTTTTAATAGATAAAGTTATGAAATCTATCCCAAAGGGCTACGTAGAAATGTGTCTATTTTGCTAGAGAGCTTGTTATATAGAAAAATGCTTAATAAATATATATGCACTTATTTCATAAGGCAAGTAATGGCTAAAATACACGAATACCTTCTAAGTAAAATACTTCACTAGGTAAAATCTGGTAGGAAAGGTGGGATTTTTTTCAAGTAATGTTTCCCTATTTTTAATCTATGAACAATCTGTTAACTGTTTCACATGATAATTGGCTTTTGAAGTGCTTTCGTAGTTCTTGGGAGACCCAAGAAACAGCTCCCAATAGGCTCCAATCCAAATTTATTTTAGTGGGTTTGATGTTGTCTTTGAGTGCCTGCATAAGCACCTCTAGCTGTGTGACCTAGGTTTGGTCACTTGGTCTCTCTGAGGGTCCTCACCTATAAAATGGGGTTGGTAATATCTACACTCTAAGGTGATTACTAGCATTAAATGACTTAGTGCACAAAACCAAGGATAGTGTACAATACATTGTAAATAATCAATAATGTGCACTTCTCCGTTCTCCTTTGTTGATATCCACAAGAAACAGTTTTCTCCCTTTTCTTTGGGAATGGAAATATAAATGTCTTAAGTTTCTTCTAGATGTGCTGAAGTTAAACAGCCAAAAAAAATGCTTCATGGTAGTTTCCACTTACAATCCCAGAATATTTATAGTTATTCATTCAGCTGAAGACCTGGACCACTCAGCTCAGGATAGGGTAAATAATGTCTATTTGGGGAAGAGGAGTCTGCCAGTAGATTTGATGTTAATGCACCTTTTAAGAGCACATTTTATAAGGGATTTACAGTGAGGAATTCAGCTTCTTTTCTATAGTGTAAGTGTCAAGTGCCTGAAATTATCAGTATCTTAATTATTTTTGTTAATGCATATTTTAAATGTATACGTAGTGTTTTCTTTAAACAGACTTCATAGTAGTTTGGATCGACTTGAAATCTCCTTTATTGTATTCTTCTCAATGCCAGAAATTAAATCAGGAAAATGCCTTAATATGTTAATGTTTTAATTTTGTTTAACTTTAAGTACTATCTGTTATTATCCCTGTTGCTCAGTCTTATTGACAGAAGGTCCCTTACCTGTTTATATATAATCTAAACTAATCTGTGGACTTGACTAGATTTTTGCTAGTTTTTGGCGTGTTTCCCGTGTGTTTCACTGTTCATGTGGCAGCCTCCATGAACAGTGTTTTCTAAAACCAAACCAGATTTTGTTCAACACAGTAAAAATTTTAGCTAAAATGGAATACTAAGGGAAAAAGGAGCATATTGCTCCAGGCCACAAACAACTCAAAACAGTCTGAGACATGCACTGGTAAATCTTACAAAATGCTATAGGCAATTCAGTATCAAAATTGCCATAGAAAATTATTGTTGTTAGCCTTCTGTTGATAGTTCATATTGTTAGAATTGCTAGCAGATGGGAACATAGATGAGTCAGGATACAGTATTAGAAATCCATATTTTTCTAATCACAGACTACTAATAAGGTCTGTAGCATCTGCAAGATTTATTTAAATAGTTGCTAGGAAGAGTTTGTTTTCCCAGTAAACACAGCAAACCTTGTACAGGATTTTCTTGATTGACTATTTGACTAAATGTGTTAACATTAACATGTAAGACCATTTGCTTCATTGTGGTGGTATCTCATTTATTTTGACAGACTGATTATTCCAGCAACTCGTAGACCAATTAAACCTTGAAATGTTACCACATTTATGCAGTTTTTTAAAAAGCAGCCAGGATATCCTTTAGTAGGTGATTGGATAAACTGTGGTGCATATAGACAATGGGATATTATTCAGCACTAAAAAAGCAATGAGTTATTAAGCCACAAAAAAAAAAAAAACATGGAGGAACCTTAAATGCACATATATTACTAAGTAAAAGAAGCCAATCTGAAAAGGCTACATACTGTATGGTTTCCAACTATATGACATTCTGGAAAAGGCAAAATAGAGACAGTAAAAAGATGAGCAGTTGCCAGAAGTTTAAGGGGAGAAAAGGAATAGGCAGAGCACAGGGGACTTTTAGGGCAGTGAAACTGTTCTGTGTGATACTATAATGGTGGACACATGTCATTATACATTTGCCCAAACCTAGAGAAACTGTTCTTTAAAAAAAAAAAAATCAATTTTTTAAAAAAATTATCTATTTCTGCTATTTTTTGAGATTAAGACTTCTAAAAAAATCTCATGTAATTAGGACTATTTTTGATAAAATGTAAAATAACATAAAAATGTGTATGTTTTCCCTTGGAGATCTTAAAATGAAATTATTTGAGAAAGTAATTCCATCTTATCACTGACTGTGATATTTTAGGTTTTTATAGTAGACTGGATATATAAACTAAAGGAAGTTCTAATTTTACTGAAAACTGTTCCTGATCAGTAATAAGCAGCCTTTCAATACTTCAAATAGAGTTCAGAAATAATTCTAATTATTAAACGTTGAACTGTCAAAATGATCAGTGGATTGATTTAATCTTATTTTCCATCTTCTCACGTCGCTGAGTTATTTGTGCTGCTGTTTTATGCAAGAGCGAGTAAATGAACTATTAATTTGCATAAATTTTACTTGGATTTTCTTTTTTCTTTTTGAGATACCGAGAAATGTAATTTTTTGGATATTGATCTGATATCTTACCTTCTGGATGAAATGTGATAATTCAGGGCTATCATTAACAAAATGAGTTGCTTATTTGAGCTGTCACTCATGTACCAAACAATACCAATTTTCAAACAAAATGTTGACTCCTATTAAAAAGTAGTTTTGACTTTTTCATTTAACTTATGAATAAGTATCTATCCATCCATCCATCTAATTATTATTGTTGAGAGGTTTTGGGCATTTCTTTAAAGTTTTATTTTTTGTAAACAAACTTTTTACAAGAGCCGGGAGATCCTAGTCTACTAAGTGACCTGAAGCTTAAAGAAGATGGCAGTTCTACCTTTTACTGAGCTTTACCATTTATTCCATTTTGAAAGACTGCTCTATAAAAATGTTGTGTATAGTGTTTTCTATTCACTATGGCCTTCATAGCTGAATACTTAAAAAAACATTTTTCTTTTCAGCTCAGGTTGATGACCATGGGAATTTCTCAGCAGCACACTCACTTTTGGTGACTTTAGCATTTTGAACTCTCTGACCGTGCTAGATTAAGAATATCAAACCTTGTCACTTTGGGCCTGTATCGAAATAACATTTGCTACTTGGAAACATGACCAAGTTTCTAGTGAAATTTCATATTAGACAGTTACTTAATTTGAACTTAAGTAGAACTTAAGCAGAATTAAAAAGTATGTTTGTCCTCTGATAGAAGGCAGTTAGCATGTTTCCACTGTCTTCTGCCTTCTTTCTTCTTCTCTCTCCTACTTTAAACCACCTAAGAAAATCTGTTAGGTTTTAATGAAAGAAGCACAAAACATTGTCATTTTAAATCAATTTCTAATGAGTCAGAAATTAACATTTGGAGACTACTGTGAATTGTCTCCTCCCCAAGATATTAAGAGTTAAACTGGATTCTGGGCCTTATTTCCTTCTGAACCAGAAAGGAGAAGGGTCCCATACCTGAGCTGAGCTAGCTGCATCCCTTTATAACATTTCTTGTTGTGTCATGGATTTGGTTTCATTGATGGTCCAGCCTAGACACACACACACACACACAGAGGAAATGGGAATTGAAAGGTAAATTTGGGATTTTCTCCCATAAACTTGTATACAATATAGTAATTGAGTGCCAATAATCAATATGGTATAATGAAAAAAATATGAGTGATGACTCAGAGGTCAAGTCATGTCTCTGCCATTAACCAGGAATGTAACCTTGAGCAAGCTAACTCTCATTTCCTCACCTAAAATAAGGAAGTGAGAGTAAATTATCTCTGAGATTCTCTTTTGCACTGAGATTTTGTGAAGGTTTAACTCATAACCTAACTTCATAGTTTATGCTTTTGTTAAACAAATGACTTAGTCATAAACAATGACTTTTAACAATCCCAGATCTCAAAATTTATTTCTCTCAGGCCTATACAATTTAATTTACTTGATCTCAGCTTAAACCCTTTTATGGAAATTGATTTTATTCTCTGCCCTTTTTAATATGTCTTGCCTCCTGATATTTCTCATTTCAAATATCTAAGAAAAGCAAACTTTTTTGTGAGTAAAAAAAAAGCTTCAGGTAATGAATTGTTCTGAAACTCATCTTTTTCTTTGACTATGTTTTTGAAGAGGTTGTGGGTTCTGCTTCCAGTACCTTTGCATTCAAATTCTTCCTCCTACTGCGTGTCATTTTATTTATTCTTTTAATCAAGTATTCGTCCTTCATGTTTGTAAAAATTGTCAAACTACAATATCCTTCCACAGTGTTAAGTCTTGAAGATTTGAGAACCACTGTTAGTTGTGCAGGTTCTATTTTATCATTAAATTAAAAACTAAATTTTATTAAATAGAATTAGCCTAAAGCATATAAAAGCCATTTCCAGATGAGTTATTCCTTTTTGTATATTTGTTCACATATAGTAAAACTCACAATGTATGCATATTTTAAAATTCTTCTGTTTACTGACTTACTAAATTCTAAACTCTGTCAAATGTAAACCAAAGACTTGTAACCCCAACACTAGTCCACTTCTGCATTTATTTTGGAATTAGTAAACCAGCATATAGCTATGGTAATACAACTACATTGTGTTTTATGTATTGTAGAAAGGTGGCAAGTAATGTTTCTTTCCTATATTTAAAAAAATATAAATTCAAGTCAATTTACCACAAGCTCTGTTGATACCTAAATATAATTCTGAAGCATTTCCCTTTTCATAAAGATTTTCAGGAAACCTGATTTTGATAAAGAAAATTTTTGTCACAATAATATTGATATTAATTTAGGAAGCTCAACTTTTCCTTCTAATATCCTTATTAGCCCAAAACTGTTTTAATTTGGATTAGCATTTGAAAGGGTGATAGTAGATTGTGTAATACTACAGGGCCATTTTTATCATTATGAGTCTCCATAAAATTTTATCTGGTTTGTGAATCTTTTTACTACTCAGGCACTGAGCATTAGCAGTACTGTTTTCCAAGAGATTGAAAAAGCCACTTCAGACACGGTTTCCTCCCCAAAGCATTTTCATGCCCGTGGGAGGCTGGATAGCTATAGAAACACCAAGTGCTAAATATGTATTATTAGGGCTTAATTAGAAATCAAAACTCAGCCAGAAGTTTATGTCTACAAATCACAGTATAAAAGGTGAAAAATTCTGCCATTTAACCTCACTGTTTTTCATCTATACAACACCATAATCTAGAGTTATTTAGAAACCTACCGATGTTGCTGTTCTGTTTACAAAATGAGAAGAGCCTCCAACGGCAAATGCTATGGTTTGGGAATTGTTTTCTGTTGGACACCATAGATAGATTATAAGATCAGTGAGAAAACCTTCTTTTCCTAGATAATCTTCTCATCAAGGGCTTCAGTCACAGCCTAAACGCTGATGATTCCCTAAGTCTCTGTCTTTAGCTTGGATCTCTCTCCTGACCCCCAAAACCCCAAATTACAATCCATATCTGATGTCTCCACCTTTATGTCTTACTCATATGTCAAACTCACCAGGACTAAAATCAATTTCATTAACTACTCTACCTTATTAATAGTATCAATCTCTACCCCATTACCCAGGCTTAAAGCCAGAATCATCCATAACCCTTCCCTTTTCATGATCCTTCATAATCAATCAGTCAACAAAGCAAGCCCTACCAGTTCTACTCTCAGATCTCTCAAATCCTTCTCTTCTTTCCAATATCCACTTCCCTTGTCCTGGTCAAAGTTTATCTTCTCACTAGACTGTTGCTATAACCTGCTGATGCGTCTTCCTGCCTCTATTTTTGTCCCATGGCAGTGCATTTTCTATACCTGCTACTGGAATACTTTTCTAAAGCTCATGTACGATCATGTCACCATTTATGCTCAAAATTATCTAGCATCTCTTTCTTGTCACAGAAAGTTTGTAGCAACATGCTTAAGGCCCTCAGCTATCTGGCCTTACCCTCTCCTTCCTGCCTCATCCTCTGTTCCTCTTCCCACATGGATTCTTCTCAAATCCAAGCAGTATGCTAGACATTTCCAAAGATGCCAAGCATTCATGTGCCTTGTACATTTCTGCTCATGTTGTTTCTTTTCTCCCCCATCCTGCTTCCCATTTTCTCAGCTTATTCATCCTTCAATGAGTTAGCTGTGCATGGACCTGTCTTGCCAGCTAGATTGCAAATTCTTTACGGGAGGTAAATGTTTTATTCATCTCTGTACCTCTACTGTGCTTGGTCCATAGAAAAATCTCAATAAATGATTTAATCATTGGGTCCTCTGAAGTTCTCCAACAGCCCGCCTGAAGACCTAGCTATATGTGTAGCTTATGCAGAAGTCAGATTTCCTGTATCCTCAACCTTACACAGCCACAAATCTGAAATTAGATTTTTTAAAACAAATACAAACACTAGAAACAAGTGTGACAAACTTTAGCACTGAAGCCATTCTCTGTCTTTCCTAAAACAGGGTCAAGCTTTCACTCACAACCTACTCTTATTTAGTATAATACCTTGTAAGATTGTTTAATTTTTTTTCTGGTTCCCACTAGATGAGCAAACTTGATGTAGAGACAGCAAGGTATACATCCAATGATGGCCAACAAGAAAAGCTAACATCTTTCCCTCAGGTGAAAACAAAAAGCCAAAAAAGGACTGAGAAAATTATACATGATGGAAATTAGTAATAGGTATTAATAATGACAACTCATCACCAAAGAAAGGTTGTTTTAGGTTCTAGGTACTCTGCTTAGAAGGCAGTATATTCTGTAAAATACTTTATAAAGATTTTCTGTTCAAAATGATTGAGACAAAGTTTTGTCACTTAAAGAACTAAGATTTAGGTACTTTATTAATTTAATTATATGAAACACCTAATTCCTTGATGATGCCAGATAATGGTTCTCTGACATCACAGACCTGTTTTTCATAAATTTTACATATTGAAAATATAAAAGTCTGTTAGAGCAGGAAAATTTTTCTTCTAAGTAGCTTCTTTCCCTGAATTCAGTCCATTACTGTAATATAATATTCATAAACTATTGGCATTTTGCACCCCAGTAAAGGTAGTATAAAATGTTTAGAGAAATATCTTTTTTTTTTTTTTTTTTTTGAGATAGGGTCTCACTCTGTCACTGGGGCTAGAGTGCAGTGGCGTCATCATAGCTCATTGCAACCTCAAAGTCCTGGGCTCAGCCTCCCAAGCAGCTGGGACTACAGGTGCGTGCTACCATGCCAGGCTAATTTTTCTATTTTTTTGTAGAGACAGGGTCTCACTCTTGCTCAGGCTGGACTCAAACTCCTGGCCTCAAGCAATCCTCCCACTTTGGCCTCCCAAAAAAGTGCTAGGATTATAGGCATGAGCCACTACGCCCCACCAGGAATATCTTAATGCAAAAAAATTTTTAAGTAATGATAATGGTTTGCTTTATATGATACGTTCTCCTAATTCTAGAGTAACCCTCTCCTTTGAGTCATTTATTCTTATTCTTATTTATCTATCTACTTTCATTTCATGTTATTTAGCAGTATTGTTGGATAGTTCCAAAGTCTAAATATTTTTTGGAATATCTAGAGTAAGGACATGAAACTCAGAATTGATTTTTAAAATAAATTTTAATACATGATCTAGAATCAAATACTAAATTGCTTTTTTATAATTATTAATGTTATATAGAAATGCAGAGATGGGAAAGATTAACGTGGGCTGAAATAGAGACAATGTTGAAGAACTTAGAAGTGGAATTGGATCCTATGTAGAAACAGCTGGGCATGTCTTAGGGAAATTTGGTTGCGTAGTCTACATTGGCCCTTCAACTCACGGTCCCTGTTTATACAGTTCAGAAAGTTTCAAGTTCCCTGTTGACTCATTGTTTATCCCTATAGTGATTTGAATAGCATTGAGCATATAATGGATACATGATTAATACTTGGATTAAAAATTAATGAAGAAAGTACATAATATACTATGTATTATATATAAATGTATATTATGGCATAATATAAAAAGCTAGGTTCTTTTGTGATGTGTGACTAAAAAATAATAGGGCTTTTTTTACACATATGAGAACTTATACACCAAAGCAAATGGTATTGACCTTCAGAGTCATCATCATGGAGCGTATACACTCTTTCCTGTAACACTGTCATTTCGCAAAATATTTTTGGAACTCCTTTTGAATTTCCTTCAGAGTCTGTGACTCATTCTTTTCAGTATCCTCAGAATCTTTCTCAGCTGAGAATGGATTTGATTTTTGGAAGGAGAAGTCATGTAGGGCCAGGTATGGCAAATAAAGTAGAGGATCAGCTGAGACATGCTGTTTTTGGTGACTGTAAGCAATGAGAGTGTTTTCTAGCTTGACTCATAAAATAACCAAATACAGTTATCTTAAAACAAAAAAGTTGCAAGTTGTATAATTTTAAAACCAAGTGTAGTGACACGCACCTGTAATCCCAGCTACTTGGGAGGCTGAGGCGGGAGGATCGCTTGAGCCCAGTAGTTCAAGGCTGCAGTGAGCTATGATGACACCACTGCACTCTAGCCTGGGCAACAGAGTGAGACTCCATCCCAAAAACACAAAAAACAACAACAAAAAAGAAAAGAAAAACCACTTCTGGATTACTCTTATATAATTTTCCTGCTCCAGAATTGATCTTGGCTTCCTGAAGTCCAAACCCTGTTTTGCTTGGCTTTTGAGACCCTGCTCGGCCTGTCTAGCCTTACTTCCCACACCCCACCACAGAGTCCTCTTCTGAGCCCGTAGTTCTCTGGTGTCCTTAGTCCTTTAACCTAACACAGCAGAGGCCTCCTCCTTGGGACTGCACACTGCTTAGAGGTGCACTCCTCTTCAAGGACCAGCACAGTGCCTGCTCCCAGAAGGGAGTCTCTTCTCTCCCCATGTTACATTGAATTTATAGTGAGGCTCCTTTCTTTTTGGAGGGGAATCTGCTTCAAAACAAAACAAAACAATAGATGCTGTCCCTGAGAAAACACACATGAACATGCAGAATTTTGCAGGAGAAGCTTGTTCATGGACTTGAGTTAAACACCTCTCACTGTAATCTGTACACACTCAATAGGGCTTAATTGTATAGGGCCTCACATCAGTCCTTAACACATTGCCACACTAGAAAAAAAAATTTTTCCTTGGGGCCAGTGTTTTATTACGAAAATAGAATAAAAACTTCGAAAACAGAACAATCCTTTCTAACTTAATGAAAAATTTGTTATTTTTTATTGTTTTCTGTGTGTGAGTTATATGCAACTTGAAAAATAGTTCACGTGGCTCCCAAGGTAAAAAGACATGTGAGTTACATATGCTTCACGAGGCCCCGGGCTCAAAACTACCATATGTTAAATACAACTCATGTAGCAGTTAACGTGTTAAATGTTTGTAGTTGCTGGTGTTACCCTTCCAACTAATTTCTAAGTTTCTTAAGGGCAAGGAAATAGTTTAGTGCTTCTTTGCTTTCCTTATAGTACCTACCTAAGGTGCTGGGTATGTGACAGCATTCTGTAAATCATTGCGGTTTAATGGATTTTTTTAAACCACCTGCCTGCTACCATTGCTTTAGTATTCAGTTTTTAAAGGAGACAGAGTTGTAGATTTTTTTAATGTTAATAAGATAAAAGCCCAGTATGTTAGGTTAGATATTTCAGGGTGTTCTATATGCCCTTAAAATACATTTCTCAGGAGATAATCCATATCTTGATGTTTGACATACAAATAAATACAGTAAAACTCAGGATGCCATAGATCCTGTTATGTGGCAGGTTATGCAGATTTTACCCCCCTTACACGCATGACATGGGGCCTCTTTCCTACTATTACACAGAAACCTAGTAAAGGATGTGTTATTGTTGTCCCAGTAGCCAGCATAATCAAACTATAATGTATATGGTGAAAATTTGACAGGCACTTCATTTGCAAATTGGCTAAGCCCACATCACAACTTACATAGCACTGCCTGTATCAGGTTTGTGATATTTTGAATCATAAATTAAAAACCCTATTTTCTCAAAATGCGTGGGGTAAAAATATTCAGTATAATGTAATTTTCTGATTAACTGAGTGCTTAAAATTTAAGCATTTGGTAAAATGGAGGATAGAACAGTTAATTTACCCTTTATTCAGTCTTGTCACATTCTTGGGTGATTTCTGCAAGTGTTCGTGATTATTTTAGCACTCCATAGCCGGCAAAGATGGGAGAGATTAGAGTGAATATACCTGGAACATATTCTGAAAGTCTGTTTGTTGGCAGGGGTGGATTTGCCTTTGTACCTTTTTAACAATTTCATCAGCTCATTTTTCTCATTTGCTGTTTTCTAAAAGCAGAGGCTTTGATTGTTTTGTTTGCAAATTACTTGAGGTTCTTTCAAGGTAGGGTTTGTGGGTTCTTCAGGGAAGGAATTCCTGTTTTAGTTGTTGAACTGTACTTCAAAGATAATGTAAAGAATTTGCTGAAATATTCATGCTAAAACTCATTAGAGTTTAGTGTATTGTGGATAATTGCACCATATTAATATCTTCATTTTTTTCTATATCTAGTTAAAAAATCTAAGTTTAGAAGAACTGCAGATGCGGTTAAAAGCGCTGGACCCTATGATGGAACGAGAAATAGAAGAACTTCGTCAAAGATACACTGCGAAAAGACAGCCTATTCTGGATGCAATGGATGCAAAGAAAAGAAGGCAGCAAAACTTTTGAGTTCAGTTTCTTCTCTGTTTGTTTTAGCTATTCTGGAGAACAAGAAAGCACTAAGGATGGAAGGAATATTAGGATATTTTTAATCCCTAAGATTTATACTCTACCATTAGGCAAAGGTCAAAAACTGGTGATGGTTACATACCCAGGTAAATTCCCAAAAGGCTAAATTTACAATTATATCCACTCTGTTTTCACTCTTAAATGATGAGAACAACAGAAATGTATTCTTCTCTTTTTCTGTCAGCTGTCTACCAGAAATAAAACTGTTACAAAATGAAGGCTGTGTTTAGAGACCTTGAAATCCAAAGCTATTGTTTAATTGTATAGCACTGAAGGGCTTTATGTTACAATATTCTTTATTCCTACTAGTAGCCTATTTATTGTATCCTCTTAGGTAAACTTATTTATTTATGCTATTTCACTTTGTTTTGTTTTTAAAGGATAAGATCAGGATAACTTTGGTGAAGGTAGGGTCATATTAATAGATGATAATGTGCAACCAAATTATACTTTAAGCAGGGAGATATGGGCTAAGTTCCTTGATTTCCAAGACAGTTTTCCAATAGAAGCAAAGCAGTAATGGCAGTAGTACTCCAATGGACTAGGCCTTTTTATATTGAAGCAATAATTCCATTTTTACCTTTTGAAATTTTGTTTAATCTTTTGATTTTTGATGTTTGGTACAAATAAAATTATATATATTTAGGTCAAACAGAGCTATAATGTTTAAAACCAAAGAAATCAATGGAACTCTTGCACAAAAAAGTGTGGTTAATGTTTTAAGAGAAACAAGAACTTAATACAAATGTAATTTGTTAATATTGTTTCGTGTTTTGTGTGTAGGTCTGATAGCTAAACTGAATCAAACTGTAATAACCTCATCAAATTTACTTCTATGAAAATGTGCTCTTATTGTCACAGGACTTTTTTGTTGATTCCATTTATTTTCTGGGAATTGATAAACATCATGTGCCTGATGATAACACAATAACAAAAACATTTGTACTGAACTGTGCAAGCCTTGGGGACTGAAAAATAAAGATTAAAACCATTAAAAAGAGACTCTTTTCTACGCTGAATGAACATTTGTATGATTGAACTGGGACCAGTCGTTTCCAAAGCTACATATGGCCATCTTGACAGTGTTTATTCTTTTGTGTGTTTAATTACTACATGTAAATCATAAAGAGAAATAAATTTTACTGTGCCACCCAGCATATTTCATCTCTACATCTTTTTTTTAAACTCATGACCTGGACTCTGTCTTTCCCAAGCAAGGCAGGCATATTAGTTAGGACAGGCTAGATTATGCAGTGGTGACAGCCTTCAAACTTTAGTGGGTTCACATAACACAGGTTATTCTCCACTCACTGCTCCAGGCCCATCCCAGGTTGGCAGGGCGCCCTGCTCCTGTCATCCATACCCAGGGACCCACTGATGGGGCATCAACCATCTGTAGCATTTGCGGCCACTACAGTGAGGGGAGGGGGCGCTGGCAGATCTCGTACTAGCTCCAGCTGGCAGACACACGTGTCAGGTCTGCCACAACCCAGTATTCGGAACTAATCACATGACCACTTCTAATTTCAAGGGAGCCAGGAAATGCAGCCTCACCATGTGGCTGGAGGGGAGAGAATGGGAAATGCTGGTGAGTTCACTAATGTCTGCCGCAGAAGGTCTATCATCTCTGGAAAGCTTTCATTCCTTTCTAAAAGAGCACTTGTGCCCCAGGTAATGCCTTGAAGTGACATTTGTCTCTGCCCTGTTGAGACCTCACATATAATAAATGATGTAATTGGATACAAAGTATAAGATTATAAAAATAAATAGTGATAATATGAAACCTATATAAAGATTATTAAAAATGAAGATTGAATTTACAATATATGCTTCAGCTGTTCATTACTGGAGTCTGTTTGGGTCAGTCAGATGAGTTGATCAACTCAACACTCTGCCCTTTTTTTCCTTTCTTAATTGTTTTTCTTTTCACTAACCTGTCTAATACCTTGCCTGATTTGATGGAATCAAATGACTGATTTGCTGTCATCCAAGCAAAATCACCTATGTGAAATGGACAAGAAACCTATGAAGACGATTTCTCTCCGATTTGCTAAATTAGAAAATTTATGCAAATTAATTCAGTAAGGTCTGTTAACCACTCTGACTAATTCAATCTCAATAAGAGTCCTCCTTTTAATAATGTCAAATGTTCCAATCACCCATAGTAATTTTTATGTAAATAGACTATACCCTATTGTTACATCTAAGTTTATTTAAATATATATACATGAATATGCACATATATATTAAAGAGAATTAAGAGCAATGGGCGTTGTTTTATTTTAGAGTCATCGGAAACTCCAAACCATTTTAGGATAATCTATTTTAAAATTTTTCCTATCTTCTTACTCCCTGCCCCCACCAATCAATAAAAGAAATTTAAAATAAGTTTTGAAGATGCATAAGCCATGAAAGAAATCTTCAAGTCTAGTTAAGTCTTAATCATGATGCTTAGGAAAGAGAGTTTTCTAGTTATTTTAATGAGTTTAAGAAGAAACCTCTTATTTTAACCTCGGTTGCTGAGAACTTCCAAAAATAAGTAAGTGTACTTTCTGCACACCCCCGTCCTTTAATAAATACAGTATTGTCAATGTAATTGAAGCTAATGAGTCAGGGTTTCATCTTGCTGAAAAGCCAGCATCGTTGTATATATTGTCCTCTAGATGAGAAAATTTTTTCTTTGATTTAATGAACTTACATGACTCATTTCTACAGACTTACAATACTTAGCTTATTTTAGCATAAATAGTTTTATGTTCAAAATCTGAACTAATTTGGCAATATAAATTGGAAAAGAAATATATTTAAATGGATTTTAAAATAATAACATCTATTATTTAGGGCACTTACTGTGTGTTGGACACTGTGCTAAACAATCTTATATACATTACTGACATGCTTTTATATTTTTTTCCTCTGCTTATTTACTGAATCACATCCCCAGAGTTTAAAATCATACTATACTCACTGAAGGATATGTAGTTCTCTAAGGGAAATTATATAATACATTAATAAGATGTTTTTAACTTAGTCACAGGAAATCTTTTCAAATTACTGACACATTAGCATTCAATAGGAATGCTATTTTCATTTCCTATCCTGTATGTTAAAGATTAATGATTAAAATAAATCCTGAAAATATTAATGACATTCTAAATAGAATGTCATTTAAAAAACAATTGGGGATAGACTGCATTACTAAACTGTTATTAGGCACAGGCATTTAATTAGATATTTTATCAAAATGCTATTTTTGAGTACTAGGTCTTTTTTAGGCACGGAAAGCTAAGAATTCAGAGTCTAAGGAGAACTTTCTCTTTGCTGTTTGAGCAACTTGCTGAGACCTGGACCCAAGGAAGTTTTGTAAACCTTAGTTGGGTAGTCTGATGCCACTGAGGGTGACTTGTCCTTTAGAGAGTCACTCAGCTTCTTCCTGTTCCGTGTCCATACAAACCACCTTCAACCGCAGCCAACTACTTCCTACTTGCTTTTTGGGTCACAAAAAGACTCCAAGAGGGAAAACAGATGACCAACTCAATTCCTGGAAAAACAATTCCAAGTTCACACTCTTCTCACACCAGACCATATCATTAACCAGACTCCCTGCCACCAATTTTTTCACTTTATTAAGCTACCTAAATAAAAAGTCTGATTTTTTTTTTTTTGGTCACTCTTCTGCTTACAGAATTTTGCCTATTAAGTTGAGAATGAAGTCTGCCTCCTGGCATTTAAGACCTACAACATGCCTCCACTGACATTTATGACCTCATCTCCCATTAATTGCTTTATATGCGCCCTTTCTCCCACCAAACTGAACTGCTTCTAAACTCTACTATAATTATCTATCTTCTTTCTGGGTTGTAAAGTTCCTGAAAGCAGAGACTTAGTGTTTGTCCATCTTGTTTTCCCCAGAGCACTTGCCAGTATATTAGATATAATTTGGTATTAAATAAAGTTTTATTGAAGGCAATGAGCTCAAACAAAAAAATTGTCATCATTAATCATACAGGTGCCTTTCTCCAGGTAATTACCATAACAATAATAATATCAGCCATTTTTTGAGCATCTACTAAGCAATGCACTTCTAATAAATTATCTCAAACCTTCACACCAAGATGCATATTCCTTTTAATGAAAAAGAAAAGGAAGACTGAAAAGAAAGGATTGGAGCGATTAAATGTAGTCACACAGCTAGCTAATGCCAGTGTGGGCTTTAAACTCCCCTCTGTCTCCAAAATCTTTGCGTTTTCCACCAGACCACATAGTCTAACAAGTACAGGAGGTCTGGCTTTCGAATGTTGAACAGGTTTTTTTAAGCCTGCCTGCACTGTATCTTAGAAGGAGATGGCTCTGTGATTAAAAAACTTAGAGGAGAGGACCATTGTTAGCCGATTTTACCTCTTTCAAATTTCAATGGAACAAACCTACATTTATTGAAATGGCATCCTTTCTACACATAGGAAAAAGATGCAGGCTGCATTTATTCAAGCTTCCAAGATGAGTTGTACAAAAAGATTTTTTTCCTTTATTATTAGGATATATATGGAGTTCTTGTGCCTTGAAAGTTGTTTTTTTGTAAATGATAATGTATTCTATTATCTCCTTTACCAGTCTTTCTTTGATAATGATTACTTTAGAGAAACATTAAGCAGCATAGTGGAAGGAGCCTGGCATCAGAAGTCAAATGATCTGGGTTCAAATCCCAGTTCTTCCTTTACATCTTTGCTGTCCAGGGCAAAAATAACAATTTAATCTGTGTTTCAATTTCTTCATCTATATTAATGCAGCAATTGGGAAGATCAAATGTTCTAGTACCTGGAAAATATTTAGCAAAATTCCTGGCAGATGACACATATGATGCAGCTTTAAAAATAAACATTTAACCCTTTCCAGTTTAGTGCATTGTTTTTGCAAGAATGAAGAAAAGAGCTCTGTTCATTGATAAGCAAGTTGATTGTTACTTCTAAAGTGAATTAGAGTCTCCTAGAACCCAGATAGGTCTTCTCTTAAGGGCCTGATTTACTCTCTGGAAGTGATTTGCACTGAGGAAAATCTATTGTATTCAATTTTTAAAAGTGTTTTCTTTATACACAGATCAAAGTAAGTTGTTATGTGTCTTAGTCCAGTTTGTGTTGCTATAACAGAATACCTGATTCTGGGTAGTTAATAAAGAAAAGAGGTTTATTTGGCTTACGATTCTGCAGGCTGGAAAGTTCAAGAAACATGGCATTGGAATCTGCTCACTTCTGGTGAGGGCCCCGTGCTGCATCACAGCATGATGGAGAGGTGAAAAGGGGGTGGGCATGTGCGAAAAGGGGCAAGACGTGAGAACAACCCACTCTCTCGTGAACTAATCCAATCCTGGGTGAACTAACCCAGTCTCAAAAGAAAGACATTAATCTATCTTAACCACCTAATCACCTCTTAAAGTCACCACCTCCCAACACTGTTACACTGGCAATTAAATTTCAACATGACAAACCACATCCAACTCATAGCATTATGTTAAGCTAAACTTTCCCCCTCTTCTTTTTAAGACTATTACTTCTATTGTAGAGATATTGTTTAAGCCCAGCATCTATTGACTCATTTTTGAAGATCCATCAGGAAATTTCAAATTTATGTCTCTGAAGTTTTGTTTCACTAAAATTTTAGCATTCTTGGTCCTTACAAATATGAGCCATGTAATTGACTTGATCCCAATTTACTTTGGTGCCAGGAAGCTCAAAATCAAGTTTATATTTTAATAGATTTATAGAATTCTAGGATCTGTATATCTACACTTTCCTGATTCTATATTTATAAAAACTGAAGAAAATTTTTAAAAGGAAATATCTGGAGGTATGAGTCCTTCCATTACACTTAAGAAGATCTAGCATATCATGAGTAATCTTTATAACCTCTTGTAGGGTCCTTCTGAGTGTTAAATATGATAATGTCTCAAGGTGATTTGTTGTTCAGCTCCTGGACCTAGAACTCTGCTGGAATCTTCCATATGGGGGTATTACCACGTGGGGGGAAAGGAGAACCCTAGGATATAAGGTTGCTAAAGACTGGGATTACTCCTGTTCTTCCTCTTCTGGAAGGAGCCAAGATAGAGAACACTCTAATGCCCTTGGCCCTTGCGCCTCCTGGCCTCATGACCTGTTCAAATCACATTTATACAAAAACTGATTCAGGCTGACCAGGCACACACCTTCCAGCCCCAGGTCAGCCAACAGGTCAGAATCCCTTACAAAACATCTACTTCTCTGTATTTTTCCACTTCTACTTTTCTATTCATAAGCCACTTCATGTTCTCAATGGAAAGAGAAGGATATGAAGAAAAAAAAAGAGAACAAAGGGAAATAGTTTTTTTAAGCATAATAAAAATGACAATTTTAACCCAAAATAGTGTCATACCCCACATTTCCTGAATAGAAAAGCAAGTCTATTCCATTTTATGAGACAGCACTAAGAGCTAAGTTCAAAATTTTTCTAGTAGAAAATCCAGTGCCTGCCCATGTTCAAACCAAGCAACTAGTTGTCTTTTACATTTTTATAGAATTTTCCAAGGTGAACTGTAATTAGTTGAGTGAAAGCTAAACAAAACCTGGTACTAAAGCTCTCAGCTTTTAAATATTCTCTTTCTAATGTTTCAGTGTATACAGAGCATGCTGGATGGGGCCAATCCTGCAGCTGTGCAATTTTCAGCCTTTCCATTTATTCCATGACAGCTTTCCTTCCTATTTAAAAAGAAAATATTCTCGGCAAAAATAGTCAAATGAAAAGACATAATAGCACTTGGAACAGAAGTCTTTGATGTTAAAAAACAAGATACAATGAGGAATCTGAAATGTAGACCTGTTTCATTATGAATGAGTCAATGTGAAAATTCATGAATTCATTCTCTGTTGACCTTTCATAAAGTATACAGAAGTTTATTTTAAAAGCCACACCAGCTGATGACCATAAATCAGTTTGCATGCTTAGAATATGGTCTTTGAAAATTGTATCTGATATTATCGCCTGATAGTAATGAACTAATGAACCTGGGCCTTAGAAAGTTTCAGCAAGACTTTTTGATTTTGAGGATAAATTAATCTCTTTAACAAGTAAGTAGTGATTTGGGGTATGATTTGAATTTGAATGTGGCAGGCCATTAGAGAAGTGCAAGCAGAATGTCTTTAAAATTCTTAATGTAAAATTATTTCAGTTTCACAGAAATCTAATGGGTTGCTAGAAACCATACCAACTACGTTCCAGCATCTACACTAAGTGTGAAGAAATGAAGGCAGCATGGTTCCTGCCCAAGAGCTGGTGCTTACAGCCTGGTGCACCTGGGCATGGACACTGAGTGTGGTAATTGCAATAGAAAGATATAAACAAAACCCTATGGTAATAGGGATTGAGGAAGGCTTCACTGAAGAGATAACTGAACTGGATCTTGAGGCTTGTGAAGGCAGGAAAGGGAGAAGGGCACTTGGGGGAAGCAAAGCATAAAGGCAAAGAGATGAGAAAGAATATTTAGTACACCTCTCAGTGAATGAGAAAGTTCATCATTACACAATTAAAGCATTTAGTGAAAATGCATTGAGGATAATTTGTCTTGCTTACTCTCTCTGTCCTGCAGTTTAGGAGAGATCATAATAATCACGTAGTCTGTTTTTATTTTGGTTTTTTCCCCAACTCACTGACTGTTTTCTAGATAAATTAATACCAAGTAATGGCTGGCCTGTTTGCTGGGGCCTATATCTACTGGCCACACTCAGCTGTATTCATTTTGAAACTGCCCTTTACACAAATCAATAAAGGGGTGCAAGGCAAGAACTGAGCTAAGGGCCCCAAAACTCTGTGAAGGAACAGGCCTAGCTAAAAATAATGATAATAATTAGTCACTGTCCATAATTGCTACTCTGGAGTTATATAGCTGGTAGTCATAAAGATTCTTAACTCTCTCCACAGATAGCATCACCCTTTCAAAACCTAAAGGTAGTTTCTGAGATATCTTCCAGGTCCCACATTCTAGTGGATTGGCTGACCCACCCAGACCAGCGGCCCATACCAAGAAACTGACTCAACTGCAACTGTGACCCCAGGAACTGAAGCATGATCTCTACACCCCTATAATTTTGCCCCAAACCTAGCCAATTAGCAAACCTAATTGCCTAATCCTTGGCCCATCATACTGTCTTTAAAAACCTTGTCTCCCAAATTCTCAGGGAGGTGGATTTGAGAAATTCCTCCCGTCTCCCCACTTAGTGCTATGCAGAATTAAACCCTTTCTCTGCTGCAACACCTGCTGTCTCCATGTATTGCCTTCCCCTGGGGCAGCAGGCAATGAACCTGGTTGGGCAGTAAGAAATTGGGGGCTCATCCAGGATAGCCCTTTTGGGCACATGCCCATGGTTGGGCAGCCTCTCACCAGCACAGCAGACTTAGAGACGTGCCCTAGCAGCCACTCAGTTCTCTTGGACTGAGGACCACCTCTGAAGCCATCCCTGCTGGTAGGATGCTGTAGACCCATGCTGCTTGGACTTGTTACAGTAGAGGAATGGTTTCTGGAACTAGAAGACGTCCTGGTGAGTATTCAAAGTGTGCACAGCACCCCCCTTCCTTCTCTGGATTGTTTGACCTCTCTGGAGGCATTGTGGCTCCTTCATGAGTCTTGGTTGTCTTTCCCCTATATTATAGGAAGAGTCTTGTCTTAGGGAGACTTCTCCCCAATTGGATGGAGAAAAGGGAGTCTGTCTAGAAGAATACTCTTGAATTTTTGGTTTGATTTGTTTTGGAAGGTCTTTTGCTTTGTTATTAACTTTAAAATAAGTACATCATTAAAAATTAATGGCCAAAAATGGATCCTTTAAATTAAAGACTCCTCAATTAAAAAAAAAATAGATTTTAGAGATCTCTTATTCTAAACAATTGCCTTATTTGTATTCACGAAAAGATCAGAACAAAAAGAAGAACATGTAACAATTTCATGACTAGCCTTAAAAATTCTCTTGACAAAATTGAAGAACAAATATCTGATCTAAAACAAAGATAAAAATTCTTTGAACACTACCCCTGTGGGAATGATGGCAGAGGCCAATTTACCCTGTGGCCTGATGGTTAAAGTACTGTGCTTTCACCTCAATAGCCTGAGTTTGATTCTTGGGCAGAGAACGAACTTGTTCTGTTTTGGTATTTTTGTAACTTATGCCGCTTGTTGATGCTAGTGAAACTTTCCTTTCTTTGAGCTGTTTTATGATTTTTTTGGATCTCGTAAAAACTGTTTTCTACCTCTTTGGAGACACCTCTTGTTTACTTGATTAAGTTATAAGCTGGGTTAAAACTTATCGGTTTCACTTAGAAGGGTACTTTAGTTAAAATGTTCGAAGGCAAAAATGTCAGCTGTTTGTCCCAGCTAGAGTCAGCTCTGTTTACTTCCGCTCCTCCCTACTCCTTCCTCTTTGCTGATCACCGTGTTTTGGCCAAGCAAAGGTGGCCTGTTTAAGGCAAACACTGAACTGTACTGTCTGTGAATCCTTTTTTACCATGTGGCAGCACTGGAGTCTCTCTGAACTTGTTCTGGTTCAGCTGCCCGATTCGTGAATTGTTCTTTGCTCAATTAAACTCCGTTAAATTTAATTTGCCAGAAGTGGATTCTAAAATAGAGTTCCCGGAGACCTCAAGAGCACCGAGTGGACAAGCGAGGTACCTGCCAGGTTATGCCCATTACTGGGGCTCGTGGGTAAGTTCTGTGTCGGATTCTGAAGCTCCACAGATTTGTGTTTTGAGCTCTCCGAGTTTGAGCAAATTTTTGATCCTAACTGGTTTGAAAGTTGCAATAGAAACTGTACTGGGTCTGGGATCAGACTGAATCCAATTATCCTGCTTCAGCCTCCCAAAGTGCTGGGATTGCAGGCGTGTGCCACCGCTGCTGGCCCTTGATTGGATATCTTGAAACTCTTTTATAAAAGAAATTTGTGTCTATTTAAAAAGAAATTTCTGTTTATAAGAGTGTCTGAGAGGCAGGACTGAGTCACTAGAAATTTTTACCATTGTTCTAAATTTACATGACAAGTCTTACCCTTGTTCAGGGTATTTTTCCTGGCCATCTTGTCTTAATCAGGACTTTACATAGCAACCTTTTTTCCCCCTTGGTATGAGCAAATGATGGTACAATATTTAGGCCTAAAGTCCTAGCTCTGAGCTTTTGAAATATAAATTTTCTGCCTTGTTTCACCTAGGAGTCATCTTTTTAGAAGGCAAATTGTTGCCTAGCTACAATTGCTTAGGGCAATAAAATAGATAATTAAAAGATTAATAGTCTTAATAAAAATATATATATTTAAAAGCCAGCAAACAAAAATTCTGCTTCTATCTGTATGTCTGTATGTTTGTGTGTCTATACACGTCATGTGTATGTGATATTTCACTACCAAAATATGCAAAAGAGCTCTAATTAATTGGCTTTAAAAAAAAAAGTAAGCACTTAAATCAAATATTTTGTCAGGAAAACAGGAAAGAATTCAAATGCCTTTTAGTTCACATGACTTAGGTAATCTTTGATAAATAAAACCAGTTTAAATTGTTATTAATGTTCAGATGTTTTAAGGTCATAAAACTACTGCTTCTGTAATAATCTTAATATTTGCTGGATTTGACTGTGAGCTTATGTTTTTGTTTTTGAGCCTCCAGATTCTGAGGTCTGCATAGGTGGCCACGGTGAGGCCTGAGGACATGTTCTCAGTGCCTAGACCAGCAGCTACAAGGCACAACCCAGCCCAATATGGCCCCTTCTTCCCTGCCCCAGCTTTGCCTCCTGGCTATTCTGGGAGGAATTGGATCCTCCAGGCATACTGTTTTCTGTCTTGAACTCTGCATCTGGTAAATAAATTGAGGACATAGATTGGCCCTGTCCTTTGCAGCCATCTTTGATGCCCCATGGCTATGTGACACCTAGGAGGACTGGGAAAGACCTTAGGGATGGTACCTAGGTTGTGGTTCATATGTGTTACATATGATATGTGGTACTTAAAATCTTAAAGTCATGTTAAGATAAAGAAGATAATCATAAAATGTCTGAGTCATTTATAAAAGACTAATAATACTAAAATATTAATTGTTAAACATAAGTTTAAGTTTATATAGCTTGACATCTTATTTTTATATGATATAGAAAACTAAATATATTTAGGTGTGCTAATAAAAATTGGGGACTGATAATAGTTCAAAGTTACTTTAACGTCCTAGGTTTTTCTCAGAGTTGGCATTATGATTAAGGTATGCAATTAAAAATACTAGATAGAAGAGAAATAATTCTTTATGAAAAATAAGATATATATTTTATAAAAAAGGTTATGACATAGAAATATAGTTTTTGTTAAAAAAATAATTTTATCTAATTTATAGGTTTTATAAATAGTTTTATAAAACTGTTTTAAATTAAATAAATAAGTGATAATTAAAAACTAAATGGATATAAAAGTAAAAAAAATGAAGGTTATAAAAGGTTTGTAAAAAATCTTAACTTATGGTCAAATTGATTAAAGTTAGATGGATTTGTTTGTAAAATTATATTAAAATTAGCTTTACCATTAATACACTAAAACAAAGGTAAAATTTGGTTTTCTCTTTTGAACCACATTTTCATATGATATTAATAGGAATAGCAAAAGATTTTGTTCACCTTTTGAATAAACTGCAAAACAAAGGGAGGTGGAAGGAGAGAGAAAGACAGATTCAGCTTCCTCCTCATTAGCTTGTATTTCGGTTTGTCTACATCAGGTCTTATGATTGTTTTGGAAACTGAGTCTCCTCTCCATCAAAGAATAAGATTTTTCCTTTTTTAAAAAAATCTTTGAAGTATCAGTTTGGCTAAGTGAATTGTATAATAACTTGTTATCTTGTTTTGTGATGATAAGTGTTTTATGACAGACAATTTCATGACAGCATGACTTCCTGCTTCTTAAGTTTTTACTAAAATTTAAAGTTACTAAAAATAAGAATTCTAGTCAATACATGTGATTCTATATATAAAGTATACCAAAGAATAAGATATGTTTTTAATAAGAAAAATTATAAAAGAAGCATAAAATGTGTTCTTATTAAATATATATGTAATTTTGTCTAATTCAGAGGTTATTTAAATGTTGATTCAAAGTACAAGTTCTGGAAGGAAATAAAAACAAGATAGAAAGTAACTAGTGAGTAAGAGAAAGAAATGTAAAAAGGCAATGAATATAGAAATATATTTTTGGTAAAAAAAGGTTAAACAGAAAGGAGAATAATATTGTAATAGAAAGGATCTTGTATGGAAATTTTTGTCCTAAAATGATTGGTTATTTAAGAAAAAGGAAAGTTGTGACAAAAACAGAAAGCTTAAAATACGTTGTAGATGTCTGTGCAAGGTGGGATAAAGTTCATAAAAGGGAATTTATGAAGGAATTTTGTATGTGATCCAGTTGACTATAATTTAAAAATTTTTTTTGTTAAAACAACAAAGTTTTCCTAAGATATTAATTTGCTCTTAATGCAATTACATGATGTACTCATTTTGATTCTATATTCCTTTTTTTAATTAAAAAAATCACACTAGAGAAAGTTTTTCTTTACCTTTTTGGTGGCTGGCCTAAAAGAAACAAAGAGTTTATGCTTTATCAAGATAATCCCTGTGTTGTCTTTATTAGGTTTTTGACTAACTAGAAAAAGTAAACTTTAAAAGGCTTAAGGTTTACACCCACATAACTTCTTATATCACCTTTAGAGTCTTTTGATGACTATCACTCTTGGTTAAATAAGCGACCATTATTTTATAGCAACTTGTGATTCTATTTGAACAAATGTTTTAAGACTTTTTGATATTTGACAAATTTCCAAAATCCAAATTCTAAATCCAGTCTTTTTGACCTCAAACTAGCTTTTTAAATATTAGGGCCACTGTAAGCCTACCAGAGACATATTAGGCTTATTTTGTGTGTGAAAACTGTACAGGAAGCATTGTCAAATAGGAAATGGTGTTTAACTTTATTTGGATTATATTTGTATAAACATGTTATTAATATATGTTCCAATATTGTAAAATATTGATATGTCTTGGTGTATATTATCAGTACTAATTATGGTTATTATGGTAAATCGTTAAATGCCACAAAATTAACCAACTTTCTTTGTTATTTGTTTCTCTACCCATGGCTATTCTAAGACTTTTGTCATTCATGGACAATTATTATTTTACTTTGATTCATCTCAGAAAGTGGGGTTTTTTAAACTAAGTCCAAAGTCTGCTTCTTCAAGGAAAGTCATGGAAAGAACTGACAAGCTCTCTTGAATACAGGCGTCTGATAACTTTGGAGATTATATACCATTGGACTAAAATAAAACAAACTTCCAGGACTTTAATTAAAAAGCTGATGTGTCCATGAGTATTGCTAACTCAACCTTAAACAGAACAGAAATTAATTTCATGGGATTGAACTAATTTTTTTGACTTTTTGTTTGAAACATAGCTTATTCCTTTTGTGTTTGTTTTCCAGAAGTCAAGAAAACCTTTTTCCCTCTTTTGAGCTATTGATAGCTAACAACAAAGTCTATATTTGTAAGCAAAATTTGAAGCATTTATTTTTCTCTCTACTTGATTCCTCCAGAATTTGAAAACTATTTGTAAGCATTCTTAATTTATGGCAATATAGTTATTTGCATAAGTTCAATAAGAATCTGTTTTCTTCTATAACAGGACACAAAGAAAGACACTGGTTATTTTACCAAGGCTTTGACTGGAATGGCACATTTTCAGACATGCCCAGACTGTTAAGGAATTAAGGTTGATTTTATAAAGCTGATAAAAAGCCCTTTGGACAAGGGCTTTGGAAAAACTGGCCAGGTACCTCATCAATAACATTTCCTGATCTGTGGTGAGTCAAGAATGTCACTTTCTGACATGCCTAGGAAGCCCAGGTTACTTTGGGACCTTAAGAAAAGAGGAATTTACCCAATTCATACAGAGATCTAATGGCACAGATAGTTCTTGAATCTGTGTCCTCATCTCTATTCTCCCTCCACTGTCCTCTGGGCCCTCATCGTCACCTGCTGAACTACTGCAGCTGCCCCTTACCTGGTCCCTGCTCTGGGCTGGGTCCTTTTAAATCAGTCCCACCTCCCCCGACTCCTTACCCCACCATCTGCTGGCTCAGTCAATCCGGAACATAATGAACTTCCATCACCTGCAGATGTAGATCTTTAAAGCAAACATGGCCCTCCCTGACCAGGGCCCTGCCTCCCTCTCTCTTCTCATTTCTCAGCACTATGAGACTCATCTATGGCTGTGTCGACTGAAGATAGATGCTAAAAAAATTTAGGGAGAAAAACATATATTCTCCCTCCACCATTTTTACTCATACATATTTTTTATAGTTTTCAAAGGCCACTTCACCTCTTATATCTTCCATTAACTTTTCCCAGCCCAACTTTTCCCAGCCCTCTTCTAACTCAGGATTTATATTGTCTGACCCTCTTATTTAGTACTTATTCATATACTGTATTATAACACCTCTCATAGTCATTTTACTCTTCATATAGGAGTGTCTTTTTTACCTATTATATTCTTCAAATGTGGCCATGGTGCATAGTACATTAAAAAAAAAAATGTGACCTATGTCTGAAGCTCCTGCCCACTCTCCTGAAATTGAGGTATCAGCTCCTACTCCTCCTTTCAGCTTAGCTCAGGGAAACCTCCTCTGTACACCCAGATGTAGATCACTGTCACTTTGCTTTCTGTGTTGTGTTATATACCTACTTATTCTTCTGTCCTCCCCACCAACTGTGAGTGCCCGAGGGTCAGGACAGTGCCCACATTTTCCTCGTCTCTGTAGCACCAGCACAGGCCCCAACATAACAATGCTTAATAAAAGTTTGTTGAATAATGAATGGGTGAACCATGGGTAAAAGAAATGTGATTTAAATTTTGGACCTAAGCCAATGGTTAAGAAGTCTTAGAAACCCAGTTTTGAAGTGCTAAGTGCCTTTGCTTCTCTCCATAAGGACATAGATTGTGTCTGTTTTGCTCATCACTGTGTGTCTCCAGTGTCATTCAGTATTTGCTGGAAGGGTGGATGGGAAAATAAACAAGTGAATGAACAAAGACACAGGCAGAGAGAAGCATTGAAAACAAACTGCTTTCACAAACTGACATTCACAAAATGTCTGTGTTATCTCCCAAACCTGAGTTAGATTACTCAGTATCCAATACCCTGGAACCTTGGGAAGCATTTATTTTGCCCTCGAACAAATAATTATCCAAGTGGATGTGAAAGTTTAGGTGACAAATACTGCTGTATTTCCCTGCATCCAACTACAATGCCCTAGTTTCTAGAGGGAGAGACATGAGCTTCTTCATTGTCATTATGGGATGAAAATGGTGGCATCCCTGCAGTTCTTCAGAAAGCATGTCTAGACCGTCTGATTCACACAAAGCAGACTGATGCATCACACCTGCTTCACAAAAATAAGAAAAACGGAGTCTTTTTTTTTTTTGCTTTAGCTATGAGACAGTTTAATTTTTGTTCCTATAATTCTGTGGTCAATGGTATGGAAATCTGTATGAAAATTAAGGGATTTCTGTGTTTTGCAGAATAGTCTCAGGGCTTCCTACATCATGAGAAACCAACCACAGTACTAAAAAGTACTTTATAAAATACAACATTCAGTTGATGTGTTAAGAAAATAAAAAACATAACTGGATGCAGCAAAGTTAGAGCAATAATATGTCTTTTGCTACCAGTTCTATTTTTTTATTTTATAAATTTGTTGTAAGTGTGATTACTATGCAAAATCCAAGGATTAATGAGAGACCAACAATCACCACACAAAGATGGTGGAAATGGTATTATTTGTAACGCATCTAAACTGCAAAGTGTGGAATGAGTTTAATGGTAAGAAATTCACGGTCAGCTTAACTACGCAGTCAGATGGAGAAGCCAGGGAACCCGCTTTGTCCTCGTTCCTACTTTTTCACTCTAACCATGATGTAAAAGCTGAGAGCCTTCAGTAAAGCACCTTGGGGGTTTGATCTAGCATGTCTGGAAATGTCATTGGTGCTAACACTCTTCAGCAAACATTCAGGGAAACTGTGTTCCAGACACTTACATGCCAGAGATATTCAGATGGTTGGAATATGGGCCATGGCTCACCTCGACACATACCTGCAACTTGAGAGGGCCGAGATGAGGGCTCACAGGCATGGATAAGGTGCTTGAGGAGACTGGAGAACTGAGGAGGGAAGGCTTTTGTCCAAGTTCAGGGAAGGGAGCTTAGGGTTTGAATTTTGACAGGGTAGTGGTGACAGAGAGGAAAGGGCAGATCCAAGAACTGTTTAGGAAATTGAGCCAGGGGGGCTGGTTGAATATATGGATTAGGGGGATAAAGAAGAGCAAGAGATCAAAGATAACCCTGAGGACTCAGCTTGGGCCACCCAAAAACAGTGATACCCCTCATTGGAATAGGAGTGGGTTCAAGGGGTAGGATAATGAGCTCAGATTTGGATGTGTTAGGTGTGAATGACGATGAGACACTCAGGAGTAGGTACCCTGGGGGCTGCTGGAAACATGAGTCTGGAGCTGGATGAGAGAGGTAGACCTGAAAATGAAGATCTCTGTGGTCAGGTGGAGGAGTGGATGAAAAGGACCATGGACACTGTGCTGAGGGAGGGGACAAAAAGGGACAAAGGATAAAATTCTGGGGGATAGGTGGAGCAAGAGGAATGGCCAACAGATTTGACAACAAGCAAGGAGGTATGAGGTGGTGCTAGAAGCCAAGAGAGAGAAAACTTCAAGGAGGAGACTCTCCACCACCTGTTGTGGCACATAGTAGATGCTCAATAAATGAGATAAATTAGGGTTGAACAAATAAATGTGGTCAGTAACTGCTGAGTTTTCATCTAACTTTAAAGCAAACTTTATGTTTGTGTTAATTTATATTATAGAGGTTATGACTGTTGGCTTTGGAGCCAGAGAGAAGTGGGCTAGAGCCCAGCTCTGCCACTTGCCAGTTGGATGGCCTTGGACAAGGTCCCCAGGCCCACATGAAGATATTACCCATCTCACTAACTGACCATCAGAGGGAGGTGGCTAAATAAGCTCTGACACAACCACATGATGCAGTTAAAAAGAATAAGGCTAATTTTTATGAACTAACATGAGAAAAAAAATCTCTGAGTGAGTGATATTGAGAAGTTTCCAGAATGGAGCAATGTACAAAACCATTCTTCAATTCTCCAGGTATAAAGAAAGATGTGTATTTATATTCATAGAAAGGTCTGGAAGGATATACCAGAAGGATATTCCAATGCAATAACAGCAGTTACTCTGGGGAGGGGACTGAGGTTGGAGGGAGGTAGCCATGTGGATTTTGAGGTCTCCCTATAAGGTTTGATTTTTTTATGACAAATGTGTTCAATTATTACTTGTGTAATTACAAATTAATACACTTTAAAACTACATTTAAAATATTGTCTACCTTCTAATGTTGTGGTGAAGGCAAAAATGAGACAACAACTATAAAACACATTGCTGCACAATGGATGCTCTCGTTACACAAACTATATAAACCACACCTGGTAAGGAATCCTGAAAAAGGCAACAGGAACCCGCATTTTGGAGCATCAGCTCTATGGCTGGCACTTTCTTTACAATGAGCTGCTCTGTAAGGCAGACGTTCCACGTGGCCTTGGGCTAGCTATTTAACCTCTCTGGGCTTTAGATTCCTTACCGACCAGTGGGAATAATAATAGCACCTATTTACAGAGTGTTGGGAAAATTAAATGCATGGATATGTGTAAAGCTCTCTGAACAGTGCTTAGGGAATGTTTGCCATTAATAACATCATCATATTTTAACATCATCCTTTTATTTTAGCTGAGAAGACAAATGTTCAAAAAGATGATGTTACTTAACCAAGTTCTCACAGCTAGTAAATGTGTGACCTAGAATTTTTGATGAAGATCTATGTAAGATTTTCCACTGTACCACTGGGTGGTGGTACACACACACACACATACACACACTCATACACACACACACACACACACACACAAATGTGCTTACGTAATAAAACTGAATAGAAAACCGAATATGGACCAGGGGCTGGGGGCAGTGAGGAATGGGGAATTATTGTTTAATGAGTACAGAATTTTAGTTTTGCAAGATGAAAAAAGTTCTGGAGACCGACAGTGGTGATGGTTGCACAATAACGTGAATGTACTTAATGCCACTAAACTGCACAATTAAAATGGTAAATTTTATGTGATATGTATTTTTACCACAATTAAAATTTAGAAAAATAAATTTTAAAAACTGAAATGAAACAAATTTGCCCTAAGACTGCCGACCTAGGAGCTATAGCTGTAGCCGAAGGCCCCGGCCTGTGCCCGAGGCTCTCAGAGCCTCTGACCATGGCCTCCCACACTCATGGTCTGGATTCCTGCCATCTCCCGAGGTCCCCACCTTCCATCCATCTGTGTCTCTTGGGAGGGCTCCCCTGGAGCAGACTTCCATCCACTACCCTCAGCCTTCCATCCACTACCCTCAGCCTTCATCTGTCTGCCCAGTGCAGCAGTGTGATGTCCTGCTTGGTCCTGCCCCCAGGAATCTGAGCACATGCTCTTCCCTCTGAAATCCCTCCTCCCCCTGTAAGTCCTAGCTCAGGTGTCACCTCTTCCCCAAAAGCCAGAGAAGAGCCACGTTGTACCCAACATCTCACTGCTGGTGATGCATGGTGGACAACAAATGTACACTGGAAGTTCCTCTTCCCACACCAGCACACGCACTACCAGCTTCACTTGGGTTCCAGCCAGTGAACTGCAGGCCCAAATCAGTATGCAGACCTCATTCTGCTTAGCTAGCCACAAAGAAGATACATTTAAATGAAGGGCTCGGATTTGGTTTCTGTGTTTTGTTATTTGCTAGAGGATCAGCAACGAAACATTAATTAATGTTAAGACTGTCCCTCTAAGCAGTACAAGTAATACTTGCCCATCCCAACCGCAAGCACATCTACTGACCTCTGCTCTGAAGCCTGACAACATGGGTCTTCTCCACTGGACCCTGCCCCAGAGGAACTGGGTGCTTACATAGAGATTTCTCCTGACATTACTCACCTGCCAACTGGTTCATGCATTAGTCATTACCCAGTAGGAATATCTGGCGTGATTTCCTCCTTTCTGGAGCTCATTCAGAAACATGCCTTGCAGGGAGGCTGTCCCTTCCAATCTCATTGTTGGTGTTATTGCCTGACCAGCATGTCATGAATAAGTCACAGGTCCCTGGGGAGTGGATTTGACCCACTGCATAGCTGACCATGAAGTTTATCCAGAAGGGGCAATGACAGGGCCCCTCTGCCCTCGGTTTGTTTATTATTTGTCAGCATTTACTCCCTGTCAGGCACTGTGTTGGGCACTGGAGATAAATATCCCTGTACCCATGGAGCTTCCAGACTGGTGGGGGTGACAAACATCACCCAATAAACAAAAAGAACTAATTACACTAACAGCTAAGAAGGGAAAATATTGAATGCAGTGAGACAATACAAGGGAGAGACATTGGGCAGCAGGAGACAATTTGAACTGGGGGGAAGTGCAGAGAAAGCCTGTCCACGGAAGCGATGTCTAGTGGGAGCCCTGGAGAGCAGCTGTTCCCACCCCTTCCCTCAAAGGGTAAGGCTACCTCCCTCATTCTACCCCCGTGTTCACAGATATACACACAGAGGCACACACACACCCCACCACACACATGCTCAAGCACATGGACACACACAGAGATTCACACGTATAGGCACATGTACACACAGACACACACGGCACATAGACATGCATAGGGTCACACACACAACACACACACACATAGACTCACACAGACACACACATACATGCGAGCATACAAGCACACACATTCGTATACACGAACACACATATACATCCCTCTGTGACATTTCAAACCCGCTCCCGAGGGGCTGTCTGAAGTGCACCCATATGAAAGCACTGTGGGCCCAGCATGTGGGCAAACCGGCAACAGGGTGTGGCATTGGCCTTGCCCCCAGCTAAACAGTGGCTCCTGGCTGATGCAGCTCTGTCCCTTGGTTCCTTTCCTGGCATTGTTTGCTGAGGCCAGCACTCCAGTCTCCGAATATGTGACATCTACACATCCCAGTTTCCAGGCATCAAGCTCTTCTCTGAAATATCAGCACAAGTGAGTCCCTTAGACTCAGAAGCATCTTGCTAGTTCTAAAGCTTTGACACACATTTACACATTCCCATTGGAAAGGGGGGAAAACTCAGGTAAATGTGAATGACAGGAGGATATTTTGGTTTGACTGGAATTTTTTTAGCATGAAAAGGCTTTAAAACAAACACACACATAAACACAAGGGTTTTTTTTTTAATGAAGAAGCTACTGAATAATCAGTGATCTCATGTTTTAAAATTGGAAAATTACATAGCAATATATTTAAACACTGTGCATAAAACCTCACCATCCTCCTTCTGAAACTCAAATCACTGGCTCCCAGGTTCCCAGGGCAGAGTGAAGGCCAGGGTGGGACTGGTTTACTTCTGGGGCTCTGTCGGTTCTCACCAGCACCTCATTCCAGAAGCATCCTCGAACCTCAAATCCAGGAGGGGCATAAAGAAAGCTGCCTGGTTCTCCCTAGCAGGCAGAGGGAAAGCCCAGGGACACCCTTAGTTTTGTGCATTGCGGTTCCCTCCTCTCCTCCCACATTTTCCACAAAAAGAAATGCAGAATCCAAACCCATGATGGTGGCCTTTGGAATGACCGGCCCTGGACACAGTGGGCCATAATTCAGCCGTTCCTGGTAGAGTCAGCCCGGGTGGACCCACAAAGTTTGCCAGAAAAAATCGATATGAAGCTGACAGATCAAAAGTGAGTCATGCCAGCTCTCCTCTTAGGAAACAGTTAGTTGGGTGTCTGACTGCTAACACCTCAGTTCTTTTCATAGTAGGTCTGAAAATAGCTCAGAAGTCTTTAAATGTCTGGAGACGTAGGCGACAAAAAGAGTTTTAAGTGGAAAAAACCTCCCCGAGAACCCCGATTCTGTTCCTGCCACGTTCGCCCAGTCTGTCTGCTCACACCACGTTCCTGGGTGCCCGGGGGCCACGGGACAGACCACAGGTCTCCCTGGGAGACCAGGAGTTTGGGACTGAGGATTGGCCACCCCTGGATGGGTGACGAATCTGGTCATCCAACATTCAGGTGGCCAGGTGCTTTGTGCTGTCAACTTTGTGTGTCCTTGTTACAAATCTCTTATGTCCCTATCGCCTGCCCCTAGTTGCCCCATTGAAAGGCAACTCTTCCTAAATGAGCTCTTTTCTGTGTCTTAGAGCCTTTCTGGTCCCATGCAGATTTTTCACTTCCTCAGCTGCGACCCTTCGTGTCTGTGCTTGTATTCGGCGTGAGTATGAGATCCCAGAAGGGGGAAGCTGAGCTGGTGACACAGGGGGATTGCAGAAAGGCATGGATTGGAGGGGGACAGCCTGGATGTCAGTCTGTTGGGAATTAAGATGTGTGTTGACATGAAGTGGGGTGAAAGCCTTAGAATGGAGACAAGGGGCCCAGTGTGCGAGATGCCGTTAGGCAAGTGTTGATGACAACCTGGTGTCCAGTCGGGTGCGGGTGAGGAGACTGCGTGGGCCATCAGGGCTAACCCTGAGGCGGCGTTTCCCCACGAGTGGTCTGAAAACCACCTGCACCAAAATCACCTGAGAGCCTTTAACTGCAGATTCCTGGTCCCACCCCGAGAATATGACTTTGTAGAGGGGGTGATTTCCAGAAACCCACATTGTTAAAAGCCCCCCAGATGATTTCGATGCACAGTAAAGAGGCTTTAAAGTCTACACTGCTTAATGGCCATGAGCAATGCCCTTTAGATTTATTCTCCTTACATCTAAAATTGTATTTGGCAATGAGTCAGCTGCCAGTAAATGATTGCTATGGTGAACAAATGGATAAATAAATGGGGATGCTTCAAAGATGACTGAAATTTCGACCTGGGGGTCTGGGAGCACTGAGGTTCCACGAGCAGAAGTGAGGAGGAGGCCAGGAGGAAGCGCAAGCGGGAGTGAGGGTGGGAAGTGTCCATTTAGCCAGGGTGACTCCCAAAGGCACAGGGTGGCATGGGCGGTGGGCAGGAGACGTGGGGGTCACTCGCAGGCGGGCGGAGGCTGCAGCAGGGCTAGAGAGCAGAACTGGGGGGGGTGCAAGAAGGAAACCGAGGGCCCAGCGGTGGGTGGAGGTGAGAGCAGAGCCGGTGTCATGCAGTTTTCAAACATCAGGGAGGAGGGAGTGCAAGGGACCTAGAGGTTGATCTACAGGGTCAAAGAATCGGGGAGAGCTTGAAAGCTGAGGAAAGGCCGCTGAATTTAGCTGTTAGAAAAGCACTGGTGACCATCAAGAGAGCAGTTTCAAAAGGGTGGTAGGATCAGAGGCCGATTGCAGAGGAGAAACGAGACGGAAGCCGAGGCCGCCAGTGCAGGCCCACCCCGGGGTGTCCCGGGGGAAGGAGGGAAACAGGCTGACAGATCAGGGGTCCGCTGAGGAAAACTCATCCCTGTGGCTGCCCCTCTGATGCCAGCCTCCCACAGGGTGCCACCTGCCCCTTCTTCTCTTTCTCCGGACCTTTCCTGGGCGATCTCACTCACGGTCCCACTTCCGTCTCTGCCCTGACGACCCCCGTCCCAGGCCTCTGCCTCTGTGTGTCCCCAGGCACTCGGGCAACGTGGCTCCACCTCGGGGAGGAATCTGAGTATTTCCTGTCTCTCTTGGTGGCCCCACCATCTACCCAGCCACCAACTCAGCCGGAAACCCAGAGCCACCTTGCCCCTCCCTGTCCCTTTTGCTGTTGGTGGAGACCTGCAGCGCCAGCCTCCTCCTCTCTGCCCCTTCCCCTCTGCCCTGCTCCCTTTGCATCTGGCCTGTACCATGGCCATGACCTCACACGGGCCCCATGGCCCCTCTTGCGCTCCCAAGCTGCTCCCAGAGTCACGCTCTGACAACATTAATGTGGTCAGGTTGTCTCCACCCCGGTGACAACAGAATGAAGCTCAAGCTCTTTAGTTTTTCAGATGGTTTTGCTCTGACCTATTTTTGCACCTTGCTTCCTTGTAGCCACACTGACTTATGTGTTTCCCACACGTGCTGGGCTGCTTTCGCCTCCCTGTCTTTGCTTGTGCAGGTCCCTCTTCGTGTAGGAAGATGTTTCTTCCCTTTCCCTACCTGTCCCCCAACTCCCGCCACCCCCGACACCCGCCACCCCCCTTTGTCTGGCCAGCAGCTGGTCCTCTTCCTGTGCACAACCCAGAAGTCTCATCTTCACGAGGAAACATTTATTCTTTCTTTCCTTGTGTCCTCACTGCCCTTTTCATCCAAAATGCTTTTAGTTGTCTCCATAGCTCTCTTTTCTACCAGACTGCCATACCCTGTGGCCGGGCAGGCAGGGGGTCCCAGCTCCAGGTGGAGGAGAGTGGGCGTGGCCTCCAGCAATAGTCACCTCCAGGAGGCCCTTGGTGGGCTAAGAGTGGCGCTGTGCAGACTACAAATAAGATAAATTCAATGGAAGGCCTAAAATAACTCCATCAAACCTTGTCTCTCTTCTTCTCCCTGATTTACCCTCTGCTCCTTTTCCTGGCTTCTCCCTATCCCTTTTTCCTTCTGCAGGAATTTACAGCAGCGCCAAGGCACCCCTGCGCTCCTTCTCCTCGATTGAATCTCTTTCCCCTGAGCCGGGTCTTTGTACATTCTTCTGAAGGCATCAGCTTGTCAGCTGCAGACACAGCCATTTGCTTGGGAGAATGTAGCCAGAAGGATGGTGATATTGATAAATGAGGTCACAGAAGGAGGAAACTGTTGCAGTTTTTCAGACCTGCGGTGTCAATTGGATGTAACACCCATATAAAGTCCTTGGGTAGAAATGTTAGTTAAAAGTTCCCCTAAGAATAAGAGGAGATAATGACCATGTACGTGCAGTATTTAAGTGCTTCCGTCAAGAGGAGGTGTTTGTTTTTCCTCTTAAGACGCAAGGCATCCTGGCCCCCAAATACCCCCGAACATCCATTTATACCCCTGCTGGAGGATGGCAGCTAGAGGAGGAGCCGAGCTACACCCCACTTGATGGGACTGGCAGGACCATGAGCCTCCGCAGTGCTGTGCTCCTTCTGCAGCCTCCACGAGCCGGGGCCAGTTCACACAGATCCCTGCTCCCTGCTGCAGAGTACTCGGAAGAGGACGCCCGCAGGTCCCAGCTCTCCTCAAGGGGGAGTTAATTGCTGGCTGGGGAGACCCACCTGCCCTGTACACTCAGGGGCAACCTCACAGGCACAGGGGCAGGGGATCCGCCAGACTCCACAAAGGGAACAAAAAAAGTGGGCAGAGTCAGCCCTGAAGCCAAACGGGATCAATGCAATTTTCCTCTCTGTTTAATGATTTTTAATAGCAGGAATTTCGATGAGGTGTAAATGGGTGTAAATAGTTTAAAGCGCGAAGGAGACACTCAATCATGATTTTAAAACTCTATCCACTTGCAACAGACACTAGCCCAAGCAGTTTTCTGGTTGTGTTGTCCCTGAAACTGTCATCTATTGTGGTTGACTGCTGAAGAGGAAATGAAACCGAATAGAAGGTTGTTTGTAAGCAGTCCCTCTGCTCCGCTTACTAATAAATTAGGGATACCAGGATCTGTTCACCGCTGTAACGAGGACCCACAAAGACATGCGGAAATTCTGTTTTTTACTTTGAGGTGAGGAACTGGGCAGGGCTTTAAGGATTATCTAACCCAACCTTCTCATTTTGCAGTGGTGGAACGTGAGGCTCAGAGAGGCCAAGTGATGTGCTCACCATCACAGAGCTGAAGGCAAAACTGAGCACAGCCTGGTCAGCCCAGGGCCCTTCCTGCTGATTCACCATGGCCTTCGGAAGGGCTCACGCTCTAAGTCTAGGTTTAGTAACGGTAAGACTAGCTCCATGTGCCCCCAGCAACATTCACTCCCAACCAACCAGGACACTCAGGGTTACCCAGTACCCTATGTCCTGTTAGGGAGCTACTTCAGCAGCAGGGACAGTGGCCCCTGGTGGGACAGGATGGGGTTGGCAGGGCTGGCCATCAGAGCCACCAAGCAGGACAGTGTGCGGGGGGCAGGGGGATCCTACAGGGGTGTCTGTTTCAGGAGGATCCCAAGAATATATGACCATGCCTTCTACAAAGAAGCCTAGTACCTCCAGGTCCTGGCACAAAAGGGACCCCCCACCTCTATATGCCTGCAAAGAATAAATGTAGCCCAGCCTTCTTAGAAAATCTGGTCCCCAACTTCAAATGCTCTTGTTGTGTTTGCCACTGCATATGTAATTGAAGTGCCTCCAAAAAATGTAGATAATTTTTTTCCATTTAATCTGCATACTTTTCGAGGCTGGAGTCCTGAGTGTGTCAGTGTTACTGCTTATTCCTGAGTCGAGGCACGGAGATGAAAGTGCAGCAATCAGACATAATGGTTCGGCGGAGCCTGCGTCAATGCTTGCACAGTAGTGTGTTAATGAGTGTTAAAACTGATATTGCAAACATGGCGTTCTCAATTTTTAAAATTACAACTCTGTAACAAGTCATGCTGTTAAAACATACAAGAAATACCAGTTAAGCCTTCAAGTAGATAATACACAGGCTTACAGATCACCGCTATCCCAAAGTGCATAACAACTTATTTTCTTTGAAATGAGGCAAGAATTAGCAGGTAGTTCAATTACTTGAGTGCTAAGATAAGTAGAAATAACAAATTCAAATGTTAAATACCAATTACTACCTTATGAGCTACAAATCAGCTCGGCATTACAACATGCCCCTCCTCAGTAGCAAACCCCAGGAAATGTGGGGTTTGGTGGAAAACACAAACCTATAACTGATATGCATTTGTGCAATAGATGGGTGTCGCTTCCTACCCAGCACTTCCAAAATGCTCATCACATACATCGTGGGAAAAGCCTGCCCCGTATATTTGTCTCAATGGCATTGAAAATAATAACCTTCAAATGTTGGAAGTGCAGCTGCTTTCAAGCCAATAGCTAGAAATAAGTGATCTCCAGTTTCTACTGAGTCCCTCCCTAAACGAGCTTTACGGGTCAGTCTGACAGCTTGGTGGCGAAAGATGTCACCTCATATTAATAGCCTTTGCTCCAAGAACAGAGCAGAAAATTAACCTGACCCTCCCTGGTTAGCTTCAGGGACTAGAGGAAACTGCTATGTTAGATGTTATCTCGCAAAGTCAAGCAAAGGTGCAATGGAGAGCACTTGTGAACTTCATACCTTGGTGGGACTCTGGGGCAGAGAAGATTATTTCTCTCTGGGTCACAGTTCAGTCTCCATCCTTTGTGGGAATTAACTCCAGTGTTCAAGCCAGCTGGGTTGTTCCCTCCCCAACTTATCTGAAACCACAACTTGGACACCTCAACGCTATTGGGACATTCTCATGCTCAGAAGTGGCTGCAGGTCCAGATGGGCAAAGTAATATTTTATACAAGTATATATATATGTACAAGAGATGTTAAAAAAGATAGTCTCTAAAGCACTTTGGGATTCCTCCAATGAAAGGCACCAGATAAATGCAAGTCATTACCAAAAAGAAAAGTCAAGTTATCCAGCTTTCACATCTGCAAAGGTACCTACTAGGGTACCTCTTTTTTTGGTGATAAACCATCTTGTTAGGAAAAACACTCATGAAAGTGACTGAGTTATTCTGCCTCCTTCCTTGTTTCCACTTTGCACAAGCTTCACGGTCAGTGACCATGGATACCACACTCAGTGACCTGATACCATAAGCCTTGGCAAACTGAACAGTGCTCACAAGTTTGTACCATCACCTGCCTTCAGTGCAGCTGGGGATGATTTTGTAAATTTTATGCCTTCCAGCGCTGGAAACATCAGCCAAAGCCAAGTGTGTTCCATGTGCAAATTCTAAAAAATAGCCCTGCTCCTCTGATTCAGTGGCCAGTTGCCTCAAAGTCATCTCATCTTTCCTGATGCTTCTGAGAAACAGATGTGGACACTGGGAGGTGGCCACCTCCCACCCTCCACACTCCCATGGGACTCCAGTCTGATGGAAAGATTTGAACAGGAGACACGAGGGCATAAGTGGCAAGTGCGTTCATCTAACAAATCGCCCGTGCCGTGGTAGCCATGGCAACTACCAGTACACAAACCTCTTACAAGATCCTCTCCACGCCTCCATGAGGTATGTGCTATCCTCAATCAACTAAAACACAAAACGGACCTCTCAAGGGGAGGGCCAGGCCTTAGATAAAAAGCTTGGCTGACTCCATGCTCAGACCCCTGGATCCTACAGCCTTTTCAAAGACCAAACTTAATGAAAGCCACGGGAAAACCATCAGAATCCTGTGAAGATGATGGAGAAGGATTATCTTACACAGGGGCCCAGGTTCCCCTTCACAATGTCATGTGCTGGTTAACTGAAGAAGAGGGGAGCATTTTGGAGAAGGAAACAGTTGTCTCCCTTCAACACAGTTTAGAAGTCTTTTGAATAGTGTTAAGCTTTTCAACAAGTTTACAATTATTTATATGACATTTTATGAAGTAGCAAGTTTTTGTCTTATGACTCTTTCCTTTCTCCTGGTCTCTACCCACTCTCCCCCAACAAAAGGCAGTTGGAATGGAAGTAAGAACTGCAGTGTTTCCATCCTGGGTAAGCCACACCACCTTCATGCACGTCTACATTTTGAGTACATACTTCCATCCCACCAGGTTTCCATGTCATGGCAGGAACTCCAGGGCGATCATAGCATCATATACAATATACTGTATCCTAGGAGCAAGATTATTTGAGTAAATTCTGCTTGGAAATAAAAGGGTTCTCATTTTATGAGCTTTCAGAGCAGGCAACAAAAGTATTTAAGCTACTGCTCTTGCTAGCAACACAACAATGTTCACCTCAGGGAGACGATACAACGGTAAACCTTTTTTTAGTTGAGAAAGACAGAATACGACCTTATTCCTAAACATCTTAAAAAATAAATTATTTCAAAAACATGCTACTGTCTAAGACAAGCAAAGTTTGGTCAGATGCCCTAGACCAGGAACCTCAGCCAGAAACAATACATGTCTCTACGGCCAGGAAAGATGGGACCCAACCATGGAGGAAAGGGCTTAGCCTTCACTGACTTGGCTTTAAGCATCCTGGTGTTTGAACTGTTTAGCTGAAGCCCCTGTCCCTAACACATCTGTTCTTGGGAAAAAAAAATTCAATCTTCACTCCATGTTTAACTGAGTAACATTCTCTAAAGAGTGACATTTACGAGATGAACATCAGCGTACATCCTCTAAAAATGACGGGGGCACCCATGCAAGCCACAGAGCTACAGATCAGTTATAAAAACAATTCACAGACTTGCATCGGTCAAGTGTGCTTAACTTTGCATTCTCTTTGTTTTGGTATTAAAACTAAACTAAAGCAATGGATAAATAACTGAGATTTTGTTTTCACATGACTGTGAGCAAAATCGCATGATATCCTTGCTGACCTCATAGATGTGTTTCCACTGGACAGACTTGTGGGGGTTTTTTGTACAGAACTCACATGATGACCTCAGAAACAGGAGCACAACAACTCACAGACAGTACCAGGCCACAAGCACTAGAAGAGTGTACACAAAGAACAGAAAAATTAGCATTCTGGGTGTACTCATCTGGCAGAAAGGTGAACATTTTATGCCCACGATGCAAAGACCAGTGAGTGTCATTTTGTTGAAAGGTGCAAAGGCATGGTGTCAGACACATCACCCTCTAAAAATGATTCTAAATACTGTAAAAGAAACCTGGGGTGCATATCCCATGCATCTCTCCCCTCTGGGGCTGGGCATACTCCTTACGCCAAAACCCTAAGGTGCCTGGACTGCGCCAGAGGCACGAGATGCAGCTCAGCAATGTGGGATGGAGGGTGACAAGTCCTCCCAGCTAATGTAAGGAATCATTTAAACTTAGTTCACTTGGTGAGCTCCTGCTCATGTTCGTCAGGCTTGCCATGAGGGATTTAACTTTATGGGCATAGTAGTCCCTTAAATTGACTGAAGGGACTTCCTTCATTCCATCTCCAAAGTCACAGCTGCGCATAGCACTTTCAAGTTGCTTTTGGCGCCGGTAAAAGTGGGAGAACTTATTGAAGATCAAGGTGATGGGCAGTACCACCACAAGGATACCTGCCAAGATGCAGGCAGAGGCAGTCAGCTTCCCTGCTGTGGTCCCTGGGACCACATCCCCGTACCCCACTGTGGTCATACTGACAGTGGCCCACCACCAGCAGGCAGGGATGGTGGCCAGGCCCTCGTTCTCCTCCTTTTCAATGGTATAGGCCACCACGGAGAAGATGGAGATCCCCACAGAGAGGTAGAGCAGGAGCAGCCCTACTTCTTTGTAGCTGTATTTCAAGGTGGCCCCCAGGGAGCGGAGGCCAGTGGAGTGTCTGGCCAGCTTTAAGATGCGGAAGATCCGCATCAGCCTCAGGACCTGGGCCACCCTGCCCAAGTTGGCCAAGGTAGGTGTGCTTTCCACCACCAGGTTCACCACCAGAGTGATGTAAAAGGGGACAATGGACATGAGGTCAATTAGGTTTAGGGCATTCTTGAAGAACTTGAGGAAGTCAGGGGCCACAGCAAACCTGGCCACCAGCTCAAATGTGAACCAGGCGATGCCAAAGTGCTCCACGATTTCGAACCTGGGGTCTTCACCAGGGTTGCCCTGGCTGTCAGGGATTTGGAAGTCCGGCAGACTATTGAGGCACATGGTGATGATGGACCCCAACACCACCAGGATGGACAGGATGCTGAAGACCCTGCTCAGGACGGAGTAGCCAGGATTGTCCAGCGCCAGCCACAGCTGCCTGCGGAAGTTGCCCAGGGGCTGCCCATCGAACTTGGAGGCATCGTTGTAAAAGGCAAGGATCTCATCGAAGGAGGACGTGGTGCTCTCCTGGTCGCTCTGCTCGTCCCACTTCTCCTGCTCGGGCTCCACTTTGCGGCCGTGGTAGCTGTAACTGCAGCAGGAGTCGATGAAGAACTCGTTGATGCCCCAATACTCAATCTCCTGGCTGAAGGAGAAGACGCACAGCTCGGCCATGACGTGAAGCTTGCCGGTGTGATAGAAATGCAACACGTAGGGGAAGAGCTCCGGGTTGCGGTCGAAGTAGAACTCACGCTGGACGTCGTCGTAGTCGTCGCAGAGCTCCAGGATGGCCTCGCGCGAGTGGCAGAGCAGCAGGCGGCCCAGGCGCGTCTCGGGGAAGCGCAGCAGCGTGTGAGAGCGCAGCCTCCTCTTGAAGCCGCCCACGTTGATGCGGATCTCCGCATCCTCGACGTTGGCCTCCGACACGTCCCACAGGCTCTGGCCGGTCATGCTGGAGACGCCCAGCCGCCCGCGCCGCGCGGGGGCGCTACACCTGGAAGCCGAGGGAACCGCGTCGGCGAGAGCGCCCGGCGCTCCCGGCCCCAGCGCCCCTCTCCTTCTCCCCACCCGTCCCTGGCGGGCCCAGTCCTCTCTAGGTGGGTCTCTGGGTGCCGAAGGGCACTGGGGTGGGGGAACAGTTCTGTGGGTTTGGACTCTCCCAGGGAAAGGCTGGGGTGGGTATGTTTCTTCTAGCATGGCCGTGCCTCCACCCCCCACCCGGGGGTCCTGGCGATCGCTTTTCGCGTGCAGGGGTCGCGCCCCCGCGGCCCCGAGAGCCCAGGGGGGCTGTATGCTGACCTTGCCCGTGGGCAGGCCGAGGAGACGCCCCCGCCCGCTCGCCGCAGACAGGCGGGACCGGAGCGGAGATACGCACGGGCAGGGCTGGGCCGACTTGGGGGGCGCGTAGCTCGGGGAGGGGGGGGGCGGGGAAATTCGCTGGAGTCTGTAAACCTGGGCCGGGGGAGCGGGAGACGGCCCGGCCTTCCCTGCGCCCGGCTCCCACGACTGGAGCGCCCTCGCCCCCCGCCCGTCTCCCCGCCCGCCTGGCGCTGTGCCCCGGGGCCGCGTGCGCCGCGCCTTACCCGGCGGAGCTGCCCCGGGCTCGCCCTGCGCGTTCTGGAAGCGCTTACCTGGGAGCACCGGCGCCCGCGGCCGAGGCCGGCGGGAAACTTCCCCGACCTGCTGGCGAGCATCGCGGCGGTCGCGGCGGCTGGCTGCGCGGGTGCGCGCGGGTGCGAGTGTGTGTGCGCCTGTGTGTGCGCCCCGCGGGCCGGCGGGCGGGGTCCGCCGAGCGTCTCCTCCAGTCTCCGGCCCCGCACGCCGCCGCCGCCCGCAGTTGCGGCAGGCTCACAGGTGGCCGCGTGGTCCCGCCGCTCGCGGAGCCCCCGCTGCGGATCCGTGCGCCCCTCACCCGCCGAGACAGGCAGCAGCCCGCGCCGCAGGCGCCCGCGGAGCCGGGGCGGGAGCGGAGCCGGGGTGCCCGGGCGCGGCGCGGTGGTGCTGAACGGACAGCTCCGCGCGCCCCAGCCCGGGCGCGGCCGCCGCCCCAGACTTGGAAGGCGCTGTCGCCGCCGCGGCTTCTCGGCGCTACTCTGGCGCGTCACCGCGACCCCCGTGCGCCCCCGGCTCCGGTGCGGGGCTGACACCTTTCCCTACCCTCCCACCCCCCGGTGACAGCTGCTTTTGTCACCACCCCCAGGGCGCAGGCAGGGGGCTGCCTACGGTGACCTTTCTCCGCCGGGTCTTGGGGGAGCAGGGCTGGGGAATAAGGGGCTGCTTGCCGGTGGCCGGGGGCAGGGCAGGAGCAGAGGAACTCCGGGTTTCCCTTTTTAGGGACCTGAGGAAAAGTTTCCCGAAGCCCGGGGGTGGGGTTGTTGGGGAGCGGGAGCCGGAGGGGAGAAGAGGGATCAGGGAAGCCTGAGGCGAGCTGGCTTAGCTTGCAGGGGGCGAGAGCGCAGCCCCCCCACCCCCGCGTGGGAGGGAGTCACGGGTTCTGTTTGGGAGCTCGGTGTGGGCACCTTGTGTGCACAGCCCGGGGTGGTGTGTGGGCTGTGGGGGAGTGCATGGAGCTGTGTGTGTGTTTGTAGGCAGAGGACAGTAGGAGTTTTCAGTGTCTGTGTGTACAGCGCTGATAAAAATGGGTCCTCTGGCTGGTGTGTGCCGTGTGTCAGTACAGGAGGAACCTGGGACGTGTGTCAGTGTGGTGTGTGTATATAATGCGGAAATGAGTGCTGTGTGCACAGAGAGCTGTGGACAGTGTAGTATTCAGTGGGACTGTGACAGGGTCAGGTGTGTGTGTAATATATTGAGAGATGTGTGGGTGCAGACAGTGGGGACGGGGGGGGGGTGAGCCCAGTGTAGGTGTGCTTAGGATTTGTGCCCTCATTCCCGAGATCTGAGCTCTTGGTCTCCTAAGATTGTCCTTAAGGTCCTGCCTACTGAGTTGAGCTGAGAAATGGACCCACAGTCCCTGGGAAGCTCCCTCCCTTTGGTCCCTCAGCCCTTCTGCATGGTGTCCATTTGCAAAGACTGGAGCGCACGAGGTGTGTGAGCTTAGCAGGGCGCTAGGGTCTACCTGTCTTGGTCAGAAGTCCTGGGAGAGCCCTGACAGGGTGGCTGTGGACTCACAGGGCAGCCACCACAGCCACAGTGGGAAGCACATCCTTTCTTTATGTGCCCTGGCAATGCCATCCCAGCTGGAGAGATGCCCTGTGTGGCTCTAGAGTGCTTTGGCCTCCTTGGAGGTCCCTTGATCTGGCTTCGTGTGGGGGCTCCTGGATCCAAGCCTGCCCCACCCCTGTGCCAGCCACTTGCCTCTGGGTGTGTGTGTGGGTACGTGTGCAGGGGTGTTGTCTGCTGAGAGGGCTCCACGCCCATGCCCCTGCAGGCCTCTGCAAGTGTGGGGGGTTCTAGGGAGGCAGCCATGTGGGAGGGAGAATAGGGTAGTGAAGCCACGGAAGCTTCCTTTCTCTTGTGTTTGATGCTAGAGGGGTGTGTGTGTGTGTGTGTGTGTGTGTATGTAAGGGGGGATCTGGTGTTTGTTGTCTTTGTCTCTATCTCCTTTTCTTTCAGGGGCTGTGTTTTGGGGTATGCTCATTCTATCCTCTCTGTAGTCTGCCGGATCTATCATTTGAAGTCTGGGGCTCCCCCACACCTGCGTGGGCTGCAGTCTGGAGGCCCCTGGGTCTCCTTCATCCCCCTGGGAGGGCTGTTGGGAGGGTGCCAGCCCTTGCTGAGGGCTGTGTTTAAGTGCATGTGTAATCACTATGTTGCTGCCTCTTCCACCCTTTTTCAACCCCCCCCCACACCCCTTGGGGATGGTGGTGGCTGTGAAGTCTCACTGCTGCAGGTGCCCTTGGCTGCAGCCCTGGGGGATGCCTAGACAGCCTTTGGGAGCCCTGTGGCTCTCGCCACCCTCACCAGTCCTCTCACTATGGGCTGCCTGCCTTCTGGCCCCCCCAAAGCTCACGGCCCCTCTGCTTCACTGCCACATGTCCATGTGGCTTCCGCTGCATGCCACCATTCCCAGCCGCTCCCATTCCCTTGGCCTCGGCTCCTGACTCTTTTGGTTTAGCTCAATGCATAAATCACCTTCTCCTGCTGCCTTTGGAGGGTCCCTCCTCCTAGAAATGCTTGGGTTCGATTACTCTGGGGCTTTCCTCTGTCTCCTGCTTTATTTATCTGCCTGCCTCCTTCTGTTCCTGTCTGTTTCTGTTCTTGCTCATTCCTTCATCCTTTGCGGTCGGTCGTAGGAGATTTTGCCCATGCAGAGAGAGTCCCTCTGCCTTCTGTTTCTCTTTGTTTCTCCCACACCCACGGCCACCCCACCAGCAGACCACAAGGGCTCTGCCTGGGCCCCCAGGCTGTCGCCCCTCCCATCTCTGTAATAGGGGCCACTCCATGCCCCTCTCAGCTCTGCCCCGCTCCTGCCAACCCCCGCCGCCTCCTACCGTTCCTTCCACCCTCCCTTCCTTCCTCTCTCCCTCCCTGTCGTCCCCTCCCCAGCTGAGAGAGCTGTGCCAACATGCCCCCAGCTACACCAGGGCCCTGCATCTGCACCTGCCCTTTGATAATTTTTCCTGTGAGGCTGGAGTCAGGGACAAGCCCCCACGCCTGCCTTTCCTTGAATGGCAAAGTGAACTTGGAGCCTGCAGGGAGAAACCTGAGTTTGGGGCACATCAGTTATTTCTTAGAAAGGCTGAGGCAGAAGCTCTGTGGGTCTGACAGATGCCTTTGCAGAGGGTTAAGTGTATGTGACAGGCAGAGCCACTTGTTTATTTCCCAGGCACTGTGCTGAACAGAAATGGAGCCATCTCCCTCCTTCTGTACCGGGGAAGCTGGCTTTGTTTATGGTTTATTTAGAGGTCTGAGCCCTGATCTTAAAATACAGCCACTTGCTCCAGGCACATGTTGAGGCCTGCCTCTGGGCTGGCCTGGCCCACTGGAGAGATTGTGAGGGGGCAAAGGGGCAAAGGGAGAGGCACCCTGGGAAGGAGGATGACGGGACCCCAGGTGGTGGCCCAGATCCTTGCACCTGGGCGGCTATTATCTCTGCCTGCCCTGCCAATGCTGATCTCTCAGCTGAGCCCACATATCTCAGCCTCAGCTTTTTTCCCCCCTGACTGGCAAGGGGGCTGCCTTGGTGGCTTGACTGAGGGAGCTGGGCTGCCTGACCTACATTCTCCCATATGGGGAAGGGCTGAGCGCTGTCCTTCCCTGGGTGTGAGCACAGGGCTGCCCGCCACCCCAATGGAGTGGACTGTTCACCTGTGTCCATCCTGCTCCCCACCAACACCCCCCCCACACACACTGCCACCAGAGTGTCTCTTAAAAACACAAACCAGGCCATGGCATTCCCTCCCGAACACTTTACAGGGGCTTCCCATTGCACTGAGAGTGAAAGCCACTTCCTTACCACAGCTCCAAGACCCTGAGTGATGTGCCCTGCCCAGCTCCGCTCCAGCCACACGCCCTGGGCTCCTGGGCAGGGCCTTTGCACCTGCTGCTCTCTACTTGTCATGGCAGCTCACATGGCAGGCTCCTCATTACTCAGGTCTCAAATGTCACCTCCTCAGAGAGGCCTGACTGCCCGACCTAAACTTGGTGCCTGAGTCAGTTTCTATCATCACCTTCACAACACTTGCATTAAGTAGTTATCAAATGCATGGAATAGCTGTTGGATGGTGAGCAAATGAGGCTCTAGGTGCTGTCTTAAGTTATTCTGTGCCAGCCAGTCTTGGCCCCACTCTTCTTCCTCCTGGTGGATCACGAGGGGAGCTAAGGGAGGGGGTTTGCTGCCCAGGCTGCTCTCCTGAGCAACTGTGTAGCCTAGTGGAGCTCAGCCCCAGCTGTGGGTTAGAACCTCCTGGGGAGCTTTTAAAATAGCCAATGCTCCTAGAAGCCTTGGGCCTCACACCAGACTGATTGGATCCTCTGGTGCAGGGCCCGGGAATCAGTGTTTTCTTAAGCTCCCTAAGTGCTTCCAATGTGGAGCCAAGGCTGAGACCTGCAGGTGTGGACCCAGAGCCATGTGCCTGTGAGCCTGCAGCATGGCGCTCTGCATCGAGGGCTCGCTCAGCCTGGCAGACCCCCACCCGCCACTGCAACTCTTGGGACAGGGCCCCTTGCCATGGGGGCACTATAGAGGCTCTGTGCCTTTGTCACTGCCTCCCCCATCCTCACCTAACAGAGGGTTCCCTGTGCCTGCTCCTCTCAGAATCTTCTTCCCCGGGGAGACAATTTGTGATTAGGGCTAATCACAGTTTCTTCTCCTCCTTGGAAGGGCATCAGCTCCTGACCTTTTTTTTATGTTGATGGTGGGAATAGGAGCTGGCTGGCCTGTCTGGGTGGATGTACAGGAGAGAGGGCACAGAGACACTGCCAGGAGAGGCCTGGAGGAGGTGAGGGCAGCAGTGGGGGGAAGCAGGAGTGGGGGAGGAGGAGTCCCTCTCTGGAGGGAGGGGGCGTGATTGAGAGAAAATTTGGGAAACAAAGGATTTTAAGACGTTTTGCTGCACATTTTGAATGCAATTCCTCATTTAGCGTTTTCTCAGGAGGCAGCAGTAAATATGTACATAGCTTTTACATTATTTCTGGATGCTGGACTGATTTTTTAAAAATATATGAGTCCTTGTCTAGGCTATTTAGCTTTGTCCCCAGAGCCACCTCCCTATCCAGCTACAGCCCCTCCATCCCTATGTGCTCCCTGGAAGCTGACAAGGGAGAGAAGGTGGTCATTTCTGAAGGGCTCCTCTGGGAGTCCTTTAGTGAAAATGGGACCAGATCCTCCACGTCTGGCACGGGCAGGGTGTGCTCCTAAGGGGTTGGAGCCCTCCTGCTCCAAGTCCCTTCTGCTTGCAGGCTCTCTCCACCTGCCCCACCAGGCATTGCTCCCTTGGGGACCTTCGCTGAATTCCTCAGAACATCCTGGGACAAGGCTGGGATAATTAAGAGAAGCTTGATTAAATTTAGACCGAGTCACCACAAGGGAAATTAACAAGAGGACAACATGGCTGGAAATGTAGTGCAACCACCTCCCTCTAGGGACCCTTCCCAGCCCCACTGTCGCCTGCCTCAGGGATGCTCCTGCAAGCCCACCGTGCAGGGGTTGAAGCCCAGAGACCCAGGAGCTCCCTCTCCATCTGCCTCAGGCATGTCCTCTGACTTCTGCCTTCTCTCCTCTCCTGAACTTTCTCCAGGTCGTTGACAGCTGAACTATGCTCCCACTGCCCTACTCTCTGGGCCCAGGGGGATGCCCAGTTCAGGACAATTCACCCTGTGTCCAGGGAGTGGAGTAGTCTCAGCATCCGCCCACCACTGCTGGTGACTGAGGAAGGTGAAGATAGTAGAGCAAATGAACAGGCAGCTCTGTGCCCTGAAGCCACACTCTCCCAATCCTGCTCTTTAGCCACGTATCCTTGGGCAAAACATTTACTCTCTGCGTGCCTCATTTTCCTAGGCTTAAAACCTGTGATAGTCTCTAACTGATAAGTTTATTGTGAGAATTAAAAGAAGCATTAAAGAGCTGTATACCAAGGCCTGGCACATGGCAAGTGCTTAAAATGTTAGACGTGACTAGTGCCAATTATGTTATGAGTATGACGTGTCAGCTCTGTGCCAAGCTCTCCGCTGGCCTCCCGCCCTCACTCAGGTACTATTACTACCTCATTTTACTGACACCCTCTAAGCGGGGTGTTTAGACTCAAACATGTCTTTATCGTTCCAAAGTCACCTTCTTCTAGCTCAAGTAGGTGCAGGATTAATTAGGGTGGGCTAACTACTGTAACAACCCCCAAATCCCAGGGGCTTAACATAATACAGCAGTCCCCTCTATCTGCAGGGGATACATTCCAAGACCCCAAGTAGATGCCTGAAAACTCAAATAGTAATGAGCCCTATATATACTATGTTTTTTCCCATATGTACATACCTATGATAAAGTTTAATTTATAAATTAGGCACAGTAAGAGATTAACAACAATAACTAATAATTATAACAATTATAACAAGATGCCAGCCTCACTACTCTTGCATTCTAAGGTCATTATTAAAAGAAGGGTTACTTGAACACAAGCACCACAATATCATGACCAATAGTTGATCTGATAACCAAGATGGCTACTAAGTGACTAAGGGGCAGGGAGAGTCTACAGTGTGGCTATGCTGGACAAAGGGATGATTCACATCCTGAGCCGGACAGTGAGAGGTTTCATCACCCTACTCAGAACAGTGCACAATTTAAAACTTATGAATTGTTTATTTCTGGAATTTTCCATTGAATACTTTTGGACTGCAGGTAGCTGAGACCTTGGAAAGTGGAACCACAAATGGGGGCGGGGTGACTGTAAAATGATTATTTCTTGCTTGTGCTATAGTCCAAGTGTTTGGGAGTAACCTGTGGTGATTCCAGGACCCAGCCTCCTTCATCTAGAACTCTGCCAACTTCTAGGGCCTCAGAATCCTTTGCTGGCATCCTCTACAGCAAGCTGAGAGCTGAGGGAAGAGAGAGAGTGGACAGTGGCATGAGATATTTTCGAGGCTGGGTCTGGAAGTGGCAGAATTCACTTCTGTCCACATTCCTTGGCCAGAACTCAATCATATGGCCCCATATAACCACAGGGTGGGTGTCGAGGTTATGGGAAGAAGAGGATCACAGAAATTGGGGGCACCAGAATTCTCTGCTGCTGATGGATGAGTAGAAGCTGGGAGACATCATGCATTCATTTCTCCCAAGGTGGGGTCGGGTTGCACAGGGAGGTCCTAGTTGCTATCCTCAGCTGGAAGGATTTCACTCCAGAACACGGGCCCAGGACACCCTTTCTCTCTAGGAGTCCTGGCTGGCCCTGAGGAATGATCTCTCAGCCTTGAACAGGACTGTTTCCTTTTTCTCAGAACAGTGCTTCCTGCTCTGAACTTATTCACACTGCATGTCTAAAGAAGGGTGTCAGCCCAGGTCCCCGGTTGAAGCAGCAGGGAATTGTGCAGAAGAATGTAATAAAGGATATTAGGTAGGTCACAGACTCTTGAGGCCAGAAGCCAGACTTGGAAGCTACAGAGCCAGGACACATATGCAGTTGGTGGCAGGCTTCACTGGTCCTGCTACAGTGCTGGGCACGACACTCAGCGGGCACCAAGGGTGGTGGGAGATGCTTGGAAGCTACTGCACTGACTGGCCAGACTGGTGCTTAATGCACTGACTGCATTTGTTTCTGCAGGTTGTGGCAGAGTGGAGCACAGAGAACAGGCTTGGGAAAGCCTGTTTGATGCCTCTGGGAGGAATCTAGGTGGGGCAGGATTCACCCAGACTCCGAGTAGAAGCACAAGGACCCTGCTCTAAAAACCTACTCCCCTTCTCCTCCCTTGACCTCTACTCCTTCCCTAGTCTGGGAAGTTGGGAGAAGTAAGATTGCCTTTCTGTCTTCATCATGCCCAGCCGTCCACCCTAGAGCACATTCCCGGCTCCCCAAACCTCCCCTGGCTCAGGAGTGCTCACAGCTGCTGCCCCGGCCCTCACCCTTCTGCTGTGAAAGTGACACCCGCCTACCCATCTACCCATCCGTCGCCCATCGATCCATCCCTCCATCCACCCACTTACCCATCCCACACCCTAGATGCCTCTGTGGGCTCCCGTTTCCATGGTTACCTCCAGGGCCTGAGTCTGCTCTGGGTTTGCTGAAAGATTCTCCAGCTCTAGGCTGTTCCCCACGCCAGCTTTGTTGCTGGACCCAAACCCTCTATTGCTTCCGGGATCCCACCCTGCTCAGAGCTCTCCCTACCTGCAGATCAGATGTTGTTTGCACATTGGTCCATCAAGGTGATCAGCTTCCTGGATTTAAAATAAAATCAAAAGCTCTTCAGTATTTGAACAGCGCTCTCGCAGTTGGGGGTGGGGGGGCATGGCTGCCACAGGAAACCAAGGGGGAGTTCCCAGAGTGGGGAGGGCCCTTTAGGGATAATAACAAAAGCTAGCATTTATTGGACACTTACTATAAGCCAGGCACTGTCCTAAGGACTAACATCTAGTAACTGGGTGAATCATCACAACAACACTATGGGGTATGTGCTATGATTATCTGAGGGGGAGACACGCACAGAAGGGTTTAGTACCATGTTCAAGGTTGCAGAACTAATCAGTGACAGAGCTGGGATTCCAAGCAAATTAGGGTGACTCCAGAGTCTGTGTTCTTAAACATGCATTCATGGCTTCTTGTTAGCTATTTCCACCCCCCAACTCACCCAAGGATTCTGGAAGTTTCCCTGAGTCATTTTTTCAAGACAGGAGGTTCTGGAACACCTCCCCAGCACTCAGCTCTGCTCGGAGCCCATATGTGAGAAGCCCGCTTTCCACTCTAGGCTCACTTGGGAGCAGCTGTCGGTTGCTCAGAAGCCTGGATGGGCCACAGCTGTTCTCAGGAGGGGCCCCCTGACCCCTGCCCACCTGAGCTGGCCTGTGTGTGGGCTCTAGAAGCTTCCCCATGTCAGGGCCAAGCTGCACCTTATCCTCAGAGGCCTTCAGGAGGGTGGGAAGAAGCAATCCCATTAGAGAAGCCCAGCTGAGGGAAGACACAAGATGTTCCCCTCGAGTGACAGAAAACCAATTCACACTCTTCTCTGCAGCCAAAAAATTAAACTAATTTTTCATTTCTCTGCTTACGTGTGACTCAACTAAACATAGGAATCTAGGAATGCAAACAATGACTAGATTTTCTTAATTTAGGGCAGTTTTAATTAAATCTTGCTAAAATGACGGAGGCTCCAGATATTTTTACCATGGTAGAAAGCTATGAGATTTGGGAAGAGAAGAGGTGGAGAACACGACCACGGTAGCAATGCTTCCACTCCTGGCCGTCCCCCGCCCCGCACGGACCTCCCAGGCCTGCCCCACTGAGTATGCTTCCCAAGAGAAGGAGCAGCCCTCTCCTGGGCTTCCTGTTTCCTTTGCTTTTGTTTATGTTGAAGGAAACTAGCTTCCTTCCATTGCACTCATTCTAATTAGCTGGGGCTGGAAAGAAAAAGTCCAAATGACTTAGCAAAAAAAAAAAAAGTTTAAATTACAGGATTATTTTTGAGAAAAACTTGGATTTATCAGAAGTTCAAAGTATAAATATTAAGAAACCAAAATCAAAGGTGTCAAAGGTAGAGCCTTCTAGTGCTTACTGCTCACCTATAACCAGTTATTCTCTCCCTCTGGACATATGGAAGGATTATGTTTCCCCACCACCTCCCAGTTTGGAGAAACTGTGAGCTATAGAACTGGAGGTGATGTATCACATAGGGGCCAGGACATTTAACTGCCTGTGTGAGAGCCTTCAGTGTTCTCTTCCTCTGCTGTGGAAGTAACATATTGAGATGTTGGTGCACCAAGACCAAAGCAGCCTGGATCTATGAGCAACCCCATGGAGGGCAGCTGCCCTGGTGTCTCCTGGACCTGAAGCCAGATTTGTATGTTTGGTTGGGTTATATCACTGAAATTTGAGGAGGGTTGGTTGTTTCCTACAGCAGAGTCTCTCTTATCCTGATTAGCAAATAATGCTTTACTAGTAATCATTGTACAATAGTACCACATTATTTTAATTATTTTATATTAGATTTCTTCAGAATTTCAAAAATCATCTTTCCAGTTTAGTCTGGAATAGGATGAAGTTTACTTTTGCTGGATCACATAAAATTGTTGAAGAACATATTTAACTGATTAAAGCAAACCTTATATGTAAGCTTTAAAATTTACTGAAATTTCAGGTTAAGGACAGAGGCTGCCCCTCAGAAGGAAAGTGGTCAGAATGGGAATTAGATTACATTTCTTGGGGAATTGTGGTTACAGGTATGATCATGAGTGGAAAACAGACCTTTAGAAGGGAATAGTGACTGAGTGTTGGGAAGAAGGAGGTAAGAAGATGTCTGAACAATTTGAAGAAGTTTTTCTGTGTGATGTGCTGCCCATCAGGAAAACCCTCATTATAATGTCTTAGTTAAGGTAATGCCAACTGCCATACTAAACAAATGTATTATGGCTCAAACATGATAGAAATTTACTTTTTATTCACATGTATTCTGTCTTAGTCCATTTGTGCTGCTATAACAAAATACCCGAGACAGGGTAAATTTATAAAGAACTGAAATTTCTCACCATTCTGGAGGCTAGGAAGTCTAAGATCAAGGTGCTGGCAGGATAGGTGTCTGGTGAGAGCTGCTCTCTGCTTCCAAGATGGCACCTTCTTGCTGCATCCTCCAGAGGGGAGGAACACTGTGTCCTCATGGTGGAAGGGACAGAGGGCAAGAGGACAAATGCTGTGTCCTCAAATGGAGGAACAGGAGAAGAGAGCAAACTTACTCTCTCAAGCCCTTTTATGAGGGCTCTAACCCATCCATGAGGACCCACCATCATGACTGAATCACCCTGTAAAAGGCCCCCATCTGTTAATACTATCACATTGGTCATTAAGTTTCAACACATGAATTTGGAGGGACACATTCATATCACAGTAGAGTCCAAAATTTTTGTTCAAAATTGGTGAGCAACTCTCCTGTAAGTGGTGATTTGGGGAATTGAGCTCCTTCCTCTCTTCAACATATTCTTCCAATGTGGCAGAGCTCATTGCTCACCTGCATCAAGCCAGGAGAAGGATAAAGAAGGCAGAGATGAAAGTGGGATGTTTTTATAGTCTGGGCCTACAAGTTGTACACATCATACCCCCTGGTGGGTCATTGGTCAGAACTCAGTCACATGACGATTCCTAATAGCAAGGGAGCCTGGGAAACATTATCTAGCTCTGTTGCCAGGAGGAAGAGGAATCAGGTTTGGTGGAGAGCTAGCCAGTTTATGCCACAAAAGCTCTCCATTCTATCAAGGTTGAATTTCAGTATGCTTCAGCCTGTAACCCCATGTAGAAAGAGCCACAAATGGACCCAGATTTATACAGGTTATATTGGGGGGGGGGCTGAGTGGGATTTTGCCTAAGGCACAGTCTTCTGCTTCTTAGATTAAAATAATAATCATAGATACACCTTCCAGGGTTGCCAAATTGTTGGAATTATAATACAAACAAGTGTAGGTGAATCAGTTACAAGCACTGAATAGCATGGGAAAGCCTGAGAGGAAATGGTAGACCCTACTCTGACATCAAAATGACTGTTTTAGAGAAGAATATGGTTTTCAGGTCTCAGTGCCACACACAGAATCAAATGAATGTAAGGCCCTGTGCACTGGTTAAATGGAAGATGCCTACAAAAACTCTCTCGTGAGATTGCAAATTGGACATTAGCGTTTAATCCAATCCTTATAGAGATGCACCTCTGTTTTAGCAATAGGGCTTTGCGCAAGGAGTGAGGAAGTCAATGATAAGCAGAGCTCAAGTTGTTGCCCTGCTCTAGCTGGGACCAACTCCCCTGGAGCATGACTGCTACTGTGAAGCTTGCAATCAAGTTGGCTTTGAAACTGCTTATACAAGCTGATTGCTACTAGAAACATAAGAAATTCACAGGAAGTTCCATACAAGGAACCAGAGAAAAAGGCTTTGAGTTGTGTTAGTGGTTCCATTAGAAGGTTTCAGGGACAGTAAGCAGCAAAGGCAGAGAAGAGGTGTTGTTAGATGAGTAACTGGGAACAGTGGAGATTTATTTGCAACTTTAAAGCCACCAGATGTCTGATTTAGTGACCAGCCACCTCATTGCCCTAGATAGAGTAGAGGATAGAGGGAAGGGAAGTTAGGATTTATGTACTGAATTCATGAGTAGGAATCTGTCACTTCACAAATGTTTTCCAGTGTTGTGGTAGAAGGAGCGATGATGGCACAGCATCCCCGAGGGAGTGATAGAAGCTAGCTTGGATAATGAGAAGCACTTGGATCAATCCTTGCGGTAGAAAGATCAGCAACTTTTGGCAGGGTGGCTGTGCAATTTCAGATCTGATTTTAAACTGGAGGGAACTTTGAGTTCCCTCTGTTGGTATGGCTGTTGGTGTGGCTAATCAAGCCTGAGGAACAAAAAGAGACAATGTGGCACCTTCTGTGAGCAAGATTGAGTAATGGAGTTGAAACTAGAGAAGCCAGAGTGGTCTGGGGAGGCAGTGCACCTCAAACTGTGAAGCAAGGTAAATGGGAAAGCAGCTCCCCTCGTCCCATTCAGGAGACACTTCAGATCCAGCTGGGGGCCTGGGTTGAAGAAAATACCCCCTGATTTGTCCACCGAGGAGTGATGTTGGTCACACATAAGGCATTTCTCAGGCCCCAGCATGGGTGAGTCAGTGTCACCCCCAAGGCTGCATTGAACTTTGGAGTAAGTGACATGTATATTTTATTTGTGACAAGAAACGACATTTTAGCCTGTAACTTCGAGGAAATGTGGTCTGTGGATATCATTGAGGGGCAGAGACTTTGGTGGGAGAGGATGGGTGGTGGGCTCAGATGTTAATGATACAGTAGGGTGGGGGCAGGCTCCAGAGGCAGCATGCCCCACTGCCTTCGGTCCCCAAGGCTCCAAGCCTATAGGGGAAGGAGAAGAAAAGAGACTCTGGGTTGAATGAGGGGATGGACTGCATATTGGGAGGGGACACATTGGCCTCAAGTCAATATTAGATTTTGGCTGTTCCCACATACTTCTGAAAGGAAGTGATGAAATGTATTTGTTGGCTCTGAAAGAGTTGTAAGAGCGTGGAGGATTTTATTGCATTGAATTCAAAGCACAGGTCAGTGGCATCTCATGAGAACAGCAATTAGTGCAATGCAAAATCCTTATGCCACCTCATCCAAAAACTCATCTCCAAATCTCTGTTATTCCTCAAGGATTTAGGAGTTGAATGTTTATGTCTTTTGACTATAGAAGAGCTAAAAGGACCATGAAGACACTCAAATTTATGTGGGTGACGCTTAATAGACACATACAAATGGACATGGCTACTTGAAAATAAGCCTCATCTCAGTATTAAAACCAATTGGCCAAACTTTTCTGGGAGGCGGTGATGGATGCCTTGCTAGTAATTCATTGTAATAACGAAATGTTGTTGTAGGGAATGTGCTGCTAGAAATTATGTCCCCGGTCTTAGGGCCTTGAGATGTGCCAAAACTGCTATTGATGTGAGGGTGAAGCATTAAGCGGAAAGAAGCATTTAGAATCCACTCTTCACCTTTCTTCTTCCTCTTAGCACTTGTGCCCTCTGTGAATGGGTTTGTTTTAGTGGACATGCAAACATGTGTATGTGGAGGGGGCACCCACTGGAGGTGAGGTAACATGCAAGGGGGACGGTAGAAAGAGCACAGGGGGTCATATCATAGACACATTTAATGCTGTTAACTCACTTACACATTGTCAGCAGAGAGAGAGAGACGGGGTAGGCGTTTCCATCAGCCATATCACTCAAGGAGTGACAGTTTGATTATTCATTTATTTATTTATCCCTATACCCACCCATTCATACATGCATATCTAACTCTCCAAAAAAGCATTTGAGGCAGCCCAAATGTGTTCTTTCCCATTCTTCCTTCCTTCGTTTATTTATTTATTCAACAAGTATCACTAAGACCTTACCATGTGTTCATGAGAATAGAGCTTTGAGCAAGACAGATAGGCAAAGGGTGCCAGAGCCACATGTTAGGGACGCCTGAAGATCCCCAATCCAAAAGGCAGTTCCTATCTCCCTATCCCATTATTTCCAGAAGGAGATAGGGCGAAAGGACGGCTTTCACATGACTCCACATGTGTTTGCACTAGGGAGGGAGGCAGAGCTGTGTTTCAGCTGTTCCTTGGCCTGTGGACTCTCTCAATTTTGACTTGTACAGAGTTTGAGTCAGAGATTGCCTTCTAAGATCTTCCAAACCCATTTCAGCCAGCTAGTTTTTAATGCAATAACCACCAAGATATTCCATTATTTCTAGACCAGTGGTTTTTAATTTTTCCCCTTTCTAACAGCCCAAATTAGAAATAATGTGGAAAAATTTAGGAAACCCAAGTGCAGAGAAAATAAATAAGACCGATTCGATGGCCTTATATCCTAAACAAAATCTGATTGTTGGGCCTCTGACTTGGGTCAGTTCTTTCGTCCTGGATGCGTGGCACTCTCTGGCTGAGGAAGGGACCACTGCGGGTGTTTGAGAGACACAGGCCTTCCCTCCATCACCCAGCCTGGCCTCGAAGGCATTTGGCAGAGAAGGTGTAGGAGGCTGCCCTGAGCTTGAAGACAGCTGGGAATGAGTCAGAAGGGACTTAAGGGCAGTACAAGGCCCCAGAGCCATGTTGACCCTATTTTTCAAGGCTTAAAATGAAACACATGGCTCAACACATGAGTTACAACAGGATAGAAAATCTGGAATTAGAAAATCACGTTGCAAGGTGTTGTAGCTGAGTCCAAAGTGGGATTCAGAGGTTTGCTGTTGGTTGAACTGATGGTCCATCTGTCGAACTCTGAGCACCTGTTTACAGGAAGTGACATACACAGGACCTTTGTTAGCGTGGAAGGAGTTGGTGGTAGAATTGCCTTGGAAAAGAAGAGAGGAAGAGACCGAAGGATGGAGGGGATGACTGGGGGCAAGTCCCTCTCGGGCCCCCCATGCAGACAGAAGGGCTTAGAAGGAAAGTCAACAGGGCTGTTTTCATGAGGAAGTTGAGAACACTCTGGGTATAAGCACGGATGCTTCAAGGCTCATGGACTAAACATGGGAGACACTCTTCTTCTATCTCCGTATGGAACCCAGCACTGCTCTTTTCATCTCATGGGCTGGTGACTTTAAATACCCTAAGAGATGGCACTTCCCCCTCGCCCCAAATAATCAGCATTCTCCAAGGAGCATTCTTAGCAGTGGATTCCCAGAAAGCTTCAGTGAGTGGATGGGGGCACGGAGCTTAGTAGACAATTTGGGGAAGGGAGGTCCTGTGTGAGAACAGAGGGACAAGCAGAGGAGCTCTGGTCATTGTCATTTATGAGGCTTAAACAAGGCAAGCTGTACTGTAGAAACATTAGAAGATCACATGGCAACCAGGGGACATTTTCTTTCAAACTCAAAATTGGGTCATATGGTGGGAGACACTGTTGGATAATAGGATAGAGTGTCTGAATTCAGGACTGGTCCAGAAAAATTGCCAAAACAGTGTCAGGTTAACTTGATTGAAGTTTTCATTTGATTAGATCCCTAAACCCTGGTAATATACGCTTATTTATCCAGTCTATTATCTAAGCAGAACGGGAACCCAGGGTCAACTTTATAAAAGCAGCAGGAGCATTGCCAGCCAGCCTCTGGCTTTGAATTTTTTTGTGATCTAACATTTTAAGGAGGTTGTGTCAGTGAGACCTATTTAGAATACAAATGATTGCTTGAACTCTGTTAAGGCTTTAAGAATATATTTTAATCACTGAGTCTTCCCCTAAGCCCAGCAGAGTATTCACGAATAAATTGTTGTGCCTTTTAGTCAACAGGAATTGGGTAGACTTGCTGAATTAATGAAACTTTCTCTTTTCCTGGTCCTTCTCACGGCTGTGGCAATGTGCATTTCCACTAGCTTTGTGAAATGTAGATGAAGTATAATTTTCCCCAAATTGATCTGTTCTACATCACTGAATTTCAGCTATTGCATTTTTATGCCAGAATCAAATTTAGGTTATTATTATTGTTGTGGAAAATAATTATAATCCTTTAATTGTCATGGCCCTTGACAACTTTTAAAAAATTCATAAATGTTATTTAATTCCATCCTCATTATGACACTGGGGACTGAGCAGAATAGGAATTATCATCTGGGCCTCCAACTCTAAACTGCCCCTTTTTTTCCAGATGGTAAATTGAGGTTCTTAAAGGTTAGGTGACTTGCCCATAGCCATGGCGATATAAGCTGTGGAAGCAGGAATGGAAGCCAGGGCTAGTGACTCTGCCGTCCTGAGTTCCGGTCTCATCATGTCCTCTCTTCAAAATCTATAAAGTAGGTTTGATCATCTTTACCTTGCAGACTTACTGTGAGCCTGATGGGTATGTAGGTGCCAGCACAACGCCTAACACATGGCGGGTGCTTAGTGGTTCCCTTTCTCTTCCCATCTCCAAGTGGTTTCAGGTTCCATTTGGAGGTCCTGAAGCCCACTGGGGCTGAGGTGGCCAGCAGTCATACCATGCATGCACACGCACACACACACACAAGCACGTGTACAGAGGCACACACAGGCATGTGTGAGCAGGCAAGCTCCTCTCTGAATTTCACATCTACAGCAGGTTAAGAGGAAGAGACCTCTTCCCCATGAGCTACTGTTCTGGTCTCTAAAGTCAGCTCCATAAATACTCCCTGCCCTCTCCTCCAACCCACACACACACATTCATGGCAACCCACTCTTCAGATCTAAATTTTACAGCCCTCTGAGTCCTTGGCTTTCATTTCCAGTCAGTCCTCATACTTGCCTGCTGACTTACGCACAGCTTTTGTCCTCCAGTCCCAGAGACTCTACTGGGTATGTCCTCACTCCCTTCCTGTCCAGTAGTCCTTTTGTCCAAAGTTTGATGAAGGATGTAACAATGGCCTGGGACAGTCTCTGTTTGGGCCTCACACAGTCTTAGCAAGCTCAGCTTGAGTGGGGGTGGGTGGGGATCATGGGAGGTGGCCGCTGTGGCCTCCTCCTCCAGGCTGGACTCCCGGGCTGGAACCTTTGCCATCACCTGGTCCAACTCCCTTCTTTTACAGAAGGGGAATTGCAGGCTTAATTCTGGACTTAAGCTACCTGTTCAAGATGTTTTCACTCATTTGAGGCAGGATAACTAGATAAACCATCTCTAATTTCCCATCTTTAGGCTCCTCTGGAAAGAGTCAGACGTACCCCACCTGGTTTCAGTGAGGAATTGCACAGCTGCAAGAAACAGAAGACTCACCTGGGCCATTTTAACCTGCAGGCAGATGTCTGGAGGCACGGGTTCACAGCTCAGGGACACCAAGGCTGGCTCGTGGGTGACTGTCTCAGTCTTTTCCTCATGCTGTGTGACCTCATGTTTTCAAGAGGACTGCTGTACCTGCAGGCATGTGTCTGTATATCAGACAGGAAGAAGAACAGAGGAAGGGACATTGCCAGCCAACTGCTTACATCTCGCTGGCCTACAGTGTCACATGACCACTCCTCACTGCAAAGGACACTGGGAAAAAAGAGCATTTTAGCTTCTCTAGCCTCTATAGTAGATGCACATCAAAGAGAAAGGGATCAGAACTGGGTGTTGATGAATCAATCTACCAGACAGTTCTCAGTCAGGTGTGTGAGGGCTAGAGCCAGATTTAATTAGATTTAGAAGGAAAAAAGTATGTTCCTTTCACCTGAATGTAAGAAGGAAATCCATGCCCTTCATACCTGTAATAAACCTATAAGTCTCTACTACGGGCTGGGGACCGTGCTAAACATTAAAATGCCTGGGGAAGAAGATAAATGAGCAAATATTCCATTAGCAAACACTTCCTGCATGTTTACTTTGTGTCACGCACTGGAGGTTCGGAGAGTGAAGACACACCCTTGGTTGCCCATAGCACAAAGTCTATTTTGGAACAAGAGTAGTACGCAACAGCAACATGGAGGAGGATGCCAAATTCAGATGGAAAGGAAGGCTTCCTGGTGGAAGTGACACTGACCTGGTCACCTTTTTATCTCCTTCCTTATGGTGGGCATTTGTATTTTCTGACCCACTGCTAATTAGGCTCTGCAGTGTCCAGGTTCTCAGCCATGACCGAGGGCATCTTTCAAGGGAAATTAAATTCCACACACAGTGATTGAGGTTTTACTCTATGCTTATGAAGTTTACAACTAAGAAGAGAAGAAAGAATAAGAATAATATCGTAAGTATAATAAACCACCACCCCCTTGATCAAGGGCTTACTATATGCCAAAGTTCTAAGCACCTTGTATGTGTTAACTTATTTAATCCTCAGAACAATCCTGAAAGAAAGCATCTCCCCCCACTCATCCAAAATTATCACCATTCTCCTAGGGGTACATAGCAGAAAGTTTTAGCTGAGCAAGAGAGGGTGGGATAAAGTTATGGAAATTAGTAGACTTTCCAGGGACAAGAGGTTCTGTATGAGAACACTGTGGTAGGAAAGGGAACTGTTGGTTATTGATATCTGTGGGGCAAATAGGCAGGATGCAATACAGAAACAATGAAAGGCCACAGAACAACAGGGGCATTTTTTTTTTTTTTTCCAAACTGAAAATTGAGTCATGTGGTTGGAGACACAGTTGGATAATGAGACAGATTATCTAAATTCAGGACTGGCCCTTAACTTGATTGCAGGTTTTATTTGATTGGCTCTCTAAACCATCGCTATGTGTGCTTATTTATCCAGAGTATTGTCTGAGCAGAATGGGAACCCACAGTCGACTTTTAAAAAGCCAGCAGAGCACGACCAGTAGTCTCTTTGCTGTGTCGTGGAGAATGGCTAGAACTCTGAGAGAAAGCCCATCATCATTATGGCAAAAGGATAGAGTTTGAGGCAACTATAGTCAGTGTAAGTGTAGGGGATATATTTGGAAGGAATGATAAAAAAAAAGGAGGAGCCCCAAATTCAGTATATAAACCCTGCCCAAATCTCTGCTGACCCCTGCACAATGCACGTGCAGGGATTTGAGCTGCCAGCCAAGTGATGGAATATGCAATTTGGGTTCAACCAAGTTAACTGCCTCCTGAAACAAATCAATAAAACATCTGTCCTTACAGCCACCCTAAGCGGTAGGTGTCAGTTCCCTCGTTTTAGAGGTGGTTGTAACAGAGGCTATGGGTGCCCTGCATATCCCCTTGACACTGACACGCAGCAACAGGGACTCTGCCTGAGGGCTGTCTCTAGCTGCTGGAGCCTGCTCTTCCTGTGCATGGAGCAGGCCAGAGGGACCCCTCCAGGAGCAGCCTTGACCAATGACTCATGGGACTTGGTGACTCAATCCCCCAGCTCCCTTGCTCCCGGGGGAAGGGGATGATACGGAACTCCAGGGCGTTTGGTCTACACTGCCAAGAGTGCCCCAGTGGGGTTAAGCTTCAGTTTTGGCACTTGCTTGATAATGCATCTTTCATTGGCTTACTCCTTCCTTGTCTTCTCCCCTGCCGGGATCATCTCCCAATTAAACTGCTTTCACTAGAATCCACATCTGGGTGGCTGCTTCTGTGGGGAAATCACACTAAAATGATAGGAAACCCCAGGCTTGGAAAAGCTAAGCAAATTGTCCAGGGTTTCCAGGTAGTAAGTGGGCAGCCAAGACTTAAGTCTGGTGCTTACAGATTCAACTCTTAACTCTTGACTTTATAATGCATGTGCACATAAGAAAAATTGCTCATCTATAACCTCAGTGGGCTCTAATAAAGGCAGTAAAGGCTGAATTCTTTTTCTCTTTTCTTTTCTTTTCTTTTCTTTTCTTTTTTTTTTTTTTTTTTGGAGACAGAGTTTTGCTCTGTTTCCAAGGCTGGAGTGCAGTGGCACGATCATAGCTCATGGCAGCCTCCAACTCCTGGGCTCAAGTGATCCTCCTGCCTCAGCCTCCTGAGTATTGGGATTACAGGTATATGCCACCATTCCTGGCTAATTTTTAAAACTTTTTTGTAGATATAGGGTCTCACTACGTTGCCCAGGCTTGTCTCAAACTCCTGGGCTCAAGTAACCCTCCAGCCTCAACCTCCCAAAGTGCTGGGATTACAGGTGCGAGCTACTGCACCCAGCAGGACTCTTGGTGTGTTTGAGTGCAGAAGTTTTGGATTAGGGGCTTGGGGGGAACTGAATTACTCTTCATAGCAGAGGGAAAAGAATTTGGGTTCCCAGAGCAACCTGGGAGGAGGGTGAGACTGGGAAGAGGTGGGACAGGGGAGAGGCAACAAATTGACAGAGTCCCGTGTGGTCAGGAACATGACCTTACATTTTCCATGCAGTCTGAACTGTGAGTGTGAGCCTCTGGAGTCAAAGGCAGGGCCCACCCTCCAGCGGGGGGCTGTAAGTGTGGCTGTGTGGTGGGCAGGATTCAGCTGCCCTTGGCCTCCCTCAAGTGTCAGCAGCTGTGGGAACAGCTGGGGGACAGATGGATAACTCAGTTTTGAATTCTCCTTCACAAATAGCTCAAGGCCCAAAAAAGTCATCAAATGAAAGGTCAAGCCCTCCCTGGGGGCTGCTTCTCCTCTTTGGGGCCCGCAGTACCCCCAGTGTGGGGTCTCCCACCTCAGCCTTCCACCAAGGCTCCATCTGGAAGGGGGCAGAACACATGCTGGTCTCCTGGGGCTCTGCTTGGAAAATGTGCTCATCAGTAAAGGTTGACAGAGAACACACTGCATGTTTCTCCCCAGGGAAGAGCAAGTCCCACCTGGCAAAGTCTCTTCTAGGGCTGAAGGAATAAGCACAGAATGTCTCCAAGGCATGTCCTCCTCACCCAGCTGGCCCTGCACAGATGCAGCCCTCATGACTTGGGACAAACACTCCCTGGGAGGAGGAGGCAGATGACACTTGCCAAACTCATTGGAGACCACCCCCAGACTCTCAGGACAGCAGGGCCCTCTCGATCCAGCAGACATGGAGGCAGAGGGGGGCTCCTATCTGGCCCACCGGGGACATAGGCTCTTCCCCATCTCTCCTGTGGGGCCCAGAACTCTCAGGAACTCAGCTCCACCAGGCAAATGAGCCAAGCACAGACTACAGGGAGCTCTGATTCTTGGGCTCTCTGTAAGAGGAAACAGGAGTGTCTCAGGCCACTAGATCTGGCTCAAGATGTTCAGGTCCAGGAAAGTCTTTCCACAGTGCTGTGTAGGTTTGGGGAAAGGATTCGGATATGGCGGAATGTTTCAGTGGAAGATGCACAGGCCTTATGGTTAGGTGGGCCTGTGTTCAGATCCCACTTGGCCTCTTCTCAACATCCCTTAAGAAAAAGAAGAAAATGGCAATAAGCAGCTTACACTTCATCATTGTAGTAGGATTAGATGATGCCACCTTTATGCAACTGCTAAGTACTTAGCAGGTGCTAAATAAATGGTAAAGCAATCATTAATACCATTGATACCTGGGAAAAGTACAACAGCAAGGATAGCGTGATCCCATGTATGTAAAATTGTGTACTGATAGGATGTTTATCAGACATTAATAGTGGTTATCTCTGGGTAATGGGATTTTGGGGGATAATTTTTACTTTATTCTTTTATTTATCTATGTGTTCCTTGAATTTTTTTTTAACAATGCATGTGCACATAAGAAAAATTGCTCATCTATAATCTCAATGGGTTCTAATAAAGGCTGGATTCTTGATGTGCTTGAGTATGGAAGTTTCTGATTAGGAGCTTGCGGGGGCATGAATTACTCTTCATTGTAGAGCAAGAAGAATTTGGGTTCCCAGAACAACCTGAGAGGAGGGTGAGAATGGGAAGAGGTGGGAGGAGAAGAGACAGCAAGTTGACAAAACCCCGCGTGGTCAGCAACATGACCTTAAATTTTCCATGCAGTCTTCTACTCACCCAAATGCTTGATGTGAGTGATTTTTGTCATGAGAACTGAAATTGGGACCAAATATCATGTAAGAGTTAATGTGGGGTGGTAGAACAAAGATAGCATCTGAAGACATATCACCCACAAATGAACAATCCATTCTATCCTTCCAGGAATCAGTAGAAATCTTGGGAAGACTTTTGACTTCCACGGGGCATGGAATGGCTGGGGCTTGAGCCAAATTGTCCCAGTTATCTATTGCTGCATAACAAACCATCCCAACTTCAGTGGCATAAAACAACAATAATCATTTATTGCTGTTCTCCAGGTTCTGGGGGTTGGCTGGGCTCAGCTGGGTGGCTCTCAAGTGGAGTCCTTCCTGTGGTTGCAGCTGAAGTCATGGAAAGCCTTCTCCATTCACGGGTCTGGTGTCTGGGCTGCAGAAGCTCAGACAGCTGGGGCTGGAACAGCTGGGGCTCCTTAATATTTCTTTCCATCTCTATGTGGTCTCCACGTGGTTTCTCCAGCAGGGCATCTTTGGGGGCCTGGACTTCTTATGTGGCTCGTCATGGTTCCAAAGGCATGTGTCCTGACAGAGAGTGAGCCAGGTGGAAGCTGTATTGCCTTCCTGACCCAGCTTTTTGAAAGTTACATAGAGTCACTTTCATTAGTCAAAGCAGTCAAAAGGCCCACCTGGGTTCAAGGGGAGATGACACAGCCTCCATCTCTTGATGGAGGTGTTGCAAAGTTCTGGAATGAACATATGGGATTGAAAATATTATTGTGGCCTTTTTTGGAATATACAATCTGCCACAAGACGTTTCACAGATGTTGAGGGGCAGGGCGGTCCCTAGCTGATATCTGAGTTACAATCAGGAAAATACAACAAAACTATTTTTTCTTTTTTTTTAAAAGCAAAATATTAACAGAAGTCGACTTAAAATCAAATCTAGGATTATTTACAAGAACATGGTTGATGAATAGGGACTTTTATTATAGCAGATTTACTGGAATTGGCTGTGAAAATCATAATGAAAATGAACGAGCCAGAAAGAAAAATGTTACTCTCTTGCTCAAAACTCTTTCTGGATGGAGCTAGCAGTGCTGGAAACTGAACGGGAAAAGCCTGGAAGAGGGCCCAAGGGTCAGAGGGTCAGACCTTGGCTGTTGGCAGGGAATGCAGGGATCCGCGTGAGAGATTGCTGACATGAAGTGTCAGGGCAGAGCTCAGGACGGGCGCAGAGAGGGCAGACCTCAGCGCCGCAGACACCTGCTGTTTCTACATGTAACCCACCTTTTGTACGTGTCTGTTCCCTCAGTGGTGACACCCAGGGGCATGGCTCAGAGCCCCAGGACCCTCCCGCCCCACTCTAGGCCCCAGCAAGTGAATTGAGGGCACCTGAGCTTTGGCCTCCTTTCATCATGGAGTCCCTGGACTCCAACCTCAGCAACCAGCTCCTGCAAATGAGGACCCATCACCGCAAGGAACTGGCTCCGTCTTTGGCGTCTCTGGCTTGTCGCTGACACTTCATTCTGAATCCCTGAGCCTGGACCCGGAGGGAGCCTCAGGGTCATTCAGGTTGGGAAGCAGCTCTCGCTCACCATCTCCATCTGATGGGTGGGTAGCAGCTTTTGTGTGGAGAAGGATTGTGTGGGTGCTTTTGGGCGCAGAGGGAAGAGGACCTCTATCAGCAGGCAGTGGACGGTGGAGTGGTGATACGAGTTTGAAAACATTTCCCAACTCTGTTCGAGCTCTGGGCAGCAAGATGGAGGGCAAACCTCGACAAGCACTTGGCCACCCCCGTTTTCCTCCCAAAGTGTCAGGGTCGGCACTCCATGGGCTCCTGGACCCACCCTGTCTGCAGTAAGCCACACCCGCAACTCCTGCACCCCGTCCTCTCCTGACTTCAGTGGATGACATTGTGGCCCATTTTTGTTCTGGCTTCTTTGGAGATGGAGTGCAATGGATTAGCACTTTCTGATTTCTCTTTATATGAGTGACCGCCTTGATCTTATTTCATACACTTTTGTAATGCAAGTCTTGAAAAGACCTTAGAGATCATCTCGTTCTACCTCCTTATTTTAAGAGTGAGGAAACTGAGGCCTAGAGAGGAGAAAAGAGATATGCCTGCTAGTCTCCCCACCAGCATCTCAACGAGCTCGCCAAGGGGCCCACTTGGGGCATGGCACATACCTCCCTCCCCACTGCCAACAGCACCCCCCCAGTCCCCTTCCCTGCAGGGGCCAGGCCTTGCAAAGCTCATGCCAAAGAGTGTCAACCAGAAGCGTGTCTTCTCTCTTGAAATGCACTGTGGATCTGAGAGCTGGCCCCTGAAGACCCCAAGCAATGCAGCCTGCTCAAATCCCAGCACACAGTAACCCAGAAACATATGTGGTGAGCAATAATAGTCATAAATTTTATGAGATTATGTGTTCCTAATGTGAGATTTCAGGCTGATCTGTTTGTTGAGTTATGCCAAGCTTCAGCATGATTCAATCAAGTTGTGCTTAATCTTCCCTTATTTACTCTGGGTGAGGGTGAGTCATGGAGTATGTCTCTAGTCCAGTCTGCTGAACTAATTTACCCCAAGGATTTTGATGGACTGGTGAATTGTTTTCTCCGAATGTTCAGAGTTTATTTACTTATAGCATTATATGGGGTCTGGATTACATACAGTGAAAGTCTGTAGCCATGCTAAGGACCAGGACCTCTTTGGAGAGTCCACCAGGGACAGGTGGGACCTTGGATGTTTCACAGCTTCTTTTCGGTCAAGGCCAAATCATGCAAAGTGTTTTGTTACCTGTCGATTAACTCATAGGATTTAACTCCATGGTCTCTTTATCACAGAGAAAGCCATTTTGGCCAGCTTCCTGCATCTCTGACCCTAGGCCATGTGGATCTGGAATAAAGGGGGAATATTGCCATCACATCCAAAGATGTAAAAGCCTGGAAAATTTGCCCGAGGCTGGGAGTGACGCCAGCTGCCAAACATCTCCATCTTCCAGGGTCCAATTTTTGCTGCCTCTGGGGAAGTGGGAACATGCAGATGGAATCTGGGGCCTGTGTCCTCAATGCCTTGTCTCAACACTCTGAAGGGATGTCAATCCCCTTGGACTGCCAGCAGTGAAGACCAATCTGCAGTCTGACAGTGAGGCTTTTGGGACGCCCTGGCTTCCACAGGATGGGAGAGATGTGGATTTTTGGCTTTCCGGGCTTGAGGCTAGGTTGAAGGGTTTTCCTTGATTTCTACTTTGATTATGGTGCCCACTGTCCTAGTTTGCCTGGGACTGAGGGGGTTTCCAGTATGTGGGACTTACTTTCAGTGCTAAAAAGCGGAAAGTTCTGGGCAAACTAGGGCAAGTTGGTCACCCTGACTTTGATGTCCCTTGACTTTGGCAAGTCAGGCCTTAAGATGTAGCCAGAACTTTGGGTAGGGATGGGGGTGGGTTGGCACTCTTTCCTTCCCAAACAGCTGCTGCAGGGCCTTGGGCCCTGGGAGCAAAAATTCTCCATCCACCCTGACCACTGTCAGAGTGAAAGTTTACCTGCCTGGTTTCCCAGGCACATGATGCCCTTCTCCCTCTGCTGAGGGTGGCAGCAGGTTTTCCTGCCAGCGTGGGGCATTGACAGGCTCTCAGCCCACCCTAAGAGGTAGAGAAGACCCATTTGCATGGGAGACAAATGAGCAGAAGCAGATGTCATTGGGAAGACAGTGTGACCCTGCAGGAGAGGGCAGAAACCCTCTGTAGCCATGCTGAGGACCAGGACCTCAAGGCACCAGGACTTTCTACAGGGCAGAAACATTCCTGAAACCCTGACGGTCTGAAGCAGTTTCAAGCTAGCTTTAAGCTGGCAGCAGGTTTTGGATTTATCTTGGGGATGGAGGGGGAGGGGACTGAGTGTATGTGTGTGTGTTTTCTTTTTAGAGGGAAAAACTCAAAACACTATGGTGAACCCTTTGGTTATAAAGGTGACATTCAGATTCTATTGCACCCTGGTTAAGAGTGTGGACTCTGGAACCAGACTCTGCCATTTAATTTGACCTTGGGTAATTAGTATAACCTCTTTGGGCCTCAGTTTCTTAATCTGAAAAATGGGCACAATGGTAGCATGGCTGTGAGGATTGAATTAATTAATATACATAAAAAATTTAGAATAAGGCCTGGTACATAATAAGTAGCCAAAAAATATTATATATGGTACTAGAATGAAATGACAGAGCCAAACATGTTAAATTACTTTGTACAATAGTGTACAAAGTTTTGGTTATCATCAGAATTGCACACCAGCAGAAAGCTAGTTGCTTGTCACCTCTACCAGCTTGTCTCACTGCATTGCACTGAATCACTCCTTCTGCCTTGCTGCCTGGTCACTGCCTCCCAGGCTGGGCTGGGCTAGCTGCACTTCTTGCTTTGAGTATGGACCTAAGTGAAGGAGTTGGACAAAGTTTCATTAAAGACCTGGGTTGACAGAAGTTCCGTTCAAAAAAAGCTCACTGACCACTGGCCATCAGATGTGAAAATTCCAGGGTCTCAATGACAGAGGTCCTTTACCAGGGACCCCTCCTGGTTGGTCTTCTGCCTACCACACTACAAGGCAGCTGCCCCCTTCCAGAGGCCTGGCTTCAACCACACCCTCTTACCCAGAGTCCAGATACCAACAACCTTCTCTCTAGGCTCCACCAGAAGGAAATGCCTCCAGTCTTGCCCCATCTCCCAGTCAACACATGACTTCTTTGGATGCTTCTTAGGGCAATATGTTGAATTTTCAGCTCCTGTATTATTTCATTCTTATATATATATATGTATATATATAGCATTAATTTTACTTAAAACATCTTGCCAAATGAGTCCTGAGCAAATAAATTTAGTAGTGGATATTTTGAAAGTTTATCTTTGGCTTGAATTTTATAATCCTTGTCTTTATTAATATACCAAAATTTTCTTAAAAAGAATTGCATAGAGTCTCTAGTTGAGTTTTTAGTGCCATAGTGGCATAAACTCAACTTTCCCATCATGCATTTGACAGTATTTAAAATTTATGTTTGTAAATGTGTTTTTAATACACAACATTTCACCAAAGCTGAAAGGCTGTTAAATAGATCCTGTATAGTACAAAAATATTCAGCCATGTCAGAAGAGATTTTAACTGCACCATTCACTACCAAGATTAAAATATCTACAGTCAAGGAAGAGAAAATGCCCTAGACTTATTTCTTAGAATCATCTGTTTCATTCTGTCATGTTTTCTATGCATATTTACAACATTGTGATGTCCATGGCCCCTCAAATTGTTTTATTCTTGATTGTTTTTGTTAAATGGTCTACTAACTATTTATAACCCTTCTCCAGTTGTGTCATCTACTGGAAAAAATTCCCCGTATGTTTACATGTAGAAATATTTGCATTTTGGGAATCCACAAATCCAACAAAAGTTATCTGTTCTATATCCATCACAGTTTGTGTCTCAAATATAACATCAAGGTTATAGCCAAAATAATGAGTAACGTTTAGCTCTTCTTGCCTTATTCAGATTGATTTCATTCATTGCATCTGCTACAATTTTAATTATTTAGTTTTGTATTTCATTCCCTAAATAGGTGCAATATTATTTGGTGTCAACATTTATATTATGCATAAACATTCTGCCATAATATTATCAAATTTTGCTCTGGCTTCTGCCAAATGGATAGAATTTCCATTATCATGTGCATGCTCATAAAGTTTTTTGGATGCTCTTCTGAACACTAGATCTTGCTTGCCAAAAATTAAACCATGTATAATCTGCATTGAACAATGGCACGATAATTTTTTTCTCATTTTTCTAATTTATTAGCAGCATTGTTTTTTTTTAAATCAGATGTCAGTTTTTCAATACTGTATTAGTGAGACTAGTCAGGAATGCTTCAATAACAAGCAGTGCCAAGACCCCAGGGGCCTGACACAACCAAAATTGATTTTGCATTGGTGCAATACCCACTTGCAGGTCTGGGTGACTTCTAGGACAGCTTCACTCCATGGCCTAGCTCAGGGATCCAGGCAGACAGAGATGCCACCATCCTGCAGCTTTTCCATGTGGAGCACATAGCCTCCTCCATCCATGTGGCAGGCAAGCTTCTCCTTGGTGGAGGGGACTCCTACTACCTGTCTTCCTCACTCACAGGGGGGCATTGTTCAAGATGAGATATGGAAACAGGTATAGAAGCAGCTTTAGAAGTATGAAGCAAGAATTCCACAAATACAATTTTTTTGCATTTATCTGTTCATTTCTGCCTTGACCACTTCCAAAAAGAATTTGAGGCAGCTTATAAGATTAATATGGTGAAAATAAGTCCCCAAATAACTATCACAGAACTGCAAGAAAAATTCAAATAATTAAAGGCATGGGGAAGAATAAAGTTATATCCAAAAACCAGACTAAGAAAGGTTTCTTCTACTGAGCATAATATTTAACTCCTGGGGAGTAAGAGGATAGTCAGGCAGGTACAGAGATGACTAATGTTCACCAAGCATTTCCTATGTGCCAGACACTACAGTTAGATTGTGTGAGCCAAATCATTTTTCCTGAGCTTTTCAATAACAAGGGTAAAGAGGGGGAATTAACAGTCTCATAAAGAAATCTGTATAAATTTGTCAGGAAACAACCTTTGTCTGACTTTGAGTTCTAAGATGAGTCTTTATATTAATATAAAGCACATCCAGGAACATATTGAAAAGTGTCCTCTAAAGTAGTTTTATTGTGTCCAGGTCCTGGTAAGTTGGAGTAGGTACACTCCGCCCTGTCTGTCCCAGTGAAATGCAGCTTTAAAACCTGGAGAGGCAGCATGAGATGCCATGTGGTGGCTCTGAAAAGTACATAGTAGTAGGCAAATTGAGATGTACCCAATCAAACTGGTGGTGAGTTTACCACTTTTCCCTTCTGGTCCTCTCCCAGCTTGGACTTAAAGGTGGGTACAGTTGTGGGAGGTGCACAGCAGAGTGGGGTAATCAAAGCCCAGCTTTCTGACCAGGGAACTGAAAAGGGGGACCCCAGGGAGTTAGAAAATAACAGAGAGATGATAGAGGAGGAGATTTATGGGCAAGTGACCACATAAAGGTATTTATGAACAACAGGGCTCACCCCTGAGCTGCACGTGTGTGGATCTGATCCTAAATAGCATACCAAACGCTAACAGACAGACCACTGCCCAGGTCCCAGACTAGCCACTAGGGGTGATATACAGACAGACTTGAATAGCACTGCAAAGACTCTGAAAAACAGAATGGACACTGGAAGCACAGCCCACAGAAGGCAGGTTGCAAATTGAGGTTTGAACTTAACCAGGTTCATTGGCTGCTAACACAAAAACAGCAACATTCTTCATGGGATTTAAGCAAGACCCAAATTCTCATAATGTAATAATCAAAATGTCTAGGATACAATTCAAAATTACTTGGCACATTGAAAACAACAACAACAACAACAACAACAACAACCAGACAAACCTCAACTTGCATGAGAAAAGATAACCAACAGATGCCAACACTTAAAAGACACAGACGTTGGAATTATCTGACAAAGACTTCAGAGCAGCTATTATAAAAATGATCCAAAAGTAAGGGCAAATTCTCTTGACATGAAAGGAAAGATAGACAGTCTCAGCAAAGAAATAGAAGATATAAGAGAACCAAATGGAGATTTTGGAACTGAGAAACATAATAATAACTGAAACAAAAATACACTGGATGGACTCAATAGGGACAGGAAAGAGTCAGTGAGCTTAGGGATAGACAGCAATTATCAAATCTGAAAAACATAGAGGAAACATGTTGGGAAAGTGAATAGAAACTTAGAAACCTATCACACAATACCAAAAAGTCTGAATTTAAGTCATTTAGAATCCCAGAAGGAGAAGAGAATGAGTGCGTGCTGAAAAAAATACTTGAAGAAATAATACCTGAAAAATTCTCAAATTTGGTGAAAGACATAAACCTATGGATTCAAGAAATTGAATAAATCTCAAACAGGATAAACCCAAAGAAATCCATGCCCAGCCACTTCATAACCAAACTTCTAAAAACTAAAGACAAAGAGAAGTCTTGAAAACATTCAAAGAAAAATGACACATTACTTATAGTGGAATAACAATTCAAATGCTTGAGGACTTCCCATCAGAAACCTTGGAGGCTAGAAGGATGTGACACAACATTCTTAAAGTGCTGAAAGGAAAGAACTGTCATTCCAGAATTCTGTATCTAATGAAAGTATACTTCAGGAATGAAGGTAAAATAATGACATTCTGTGAGTCAGAATAAAGAAAACTAAGAGAATGAGCTAGTGGACTTGCTCAAAAAGAATTGGCAAGGAAGTTCTCCAGAAAGATGAAAAATGATACCAGATAGAAACTTGGAACATCAAGAATGAAGGAAGAACAACAGAAATGGTAAATGACTTAGAAACAGTTTTAATGAAAATGCAAAGGTGTTCAAACTTCAGCTAATCTCACATCAGCCCTGAGAGTATTCCAAGGACACCTGTTAAACTGCAGTTCTAAAAATCAATGGTGTGGAGGAGGTGGGGTCATGCAGAATGTGAGATCATCCCAGATCACTTCCCTTCTCTCAGTGGTGCCCCCATCTCATGGACACTTCATGGTTTAGCTGTCCAGTGCGTCTCTCTCCTTTTGATGGCAGTTGACCTATTTTGGGGGGCAACACTTCCTCTCCCCATCTGTAACATACGATCCAAATGGGAGCTCCATCTCACTTCCTGGCTTTGTTGGTTGGTCTGAGGTTGGGCACCACACCAATCAGAGTCCCTCCCCAGGACTCTTGAATTGGAACTGAGCAGGGAGACGTGGGACAGGGAGCTGTCCATAACCATGCCTGCTGTCACATGGAGAGGGTTGTCTGCAGTTGTAGGGGATCAGATGACAGTCAGCAAGTCCTGCACACCAATCCCTGGTAGCAGGCATCCTTCAGGGCCAGCACCACCCCTGCCCTTCCTGTAATTTGGTTATGTGAGCCAGTTAATTTATCTTCGCTTAAGGTACGTTGAGTTGAATTTCTGTTGCTGCAAAAAGAGCTCTGACTAATATGGTTTATTTGAAGCTTCAGCTATCACCATCAACAAACACATTCTTATAATTAAACATTGTGCTAGACTCTGTAGTGGAGGAAAGAATAGATAATGACACAGAGTCCCTGTTGTCAAGAGTCATTCAGTTTAGTTGGGAAGACAATTATACCCAGAAATGTCATTTTAGAGTACCAAATGAGCATTACAGACAATATGGGCTATGAAAAGAGAGGGAAAAAGTTGCTGTGGGCTGAAGTGGTTAGAAAAGTTTTCATGGAGAAGGTGAAACTGGGCTGGAAGTAGAAGGAGGGGTGGGACATCTATAAACAGATAAGAGACAGAATCTTCTGGGTAGGGGGAAATTACCTGAACAAAGACAAAGAATCAGTGATGCTTGAAGGAATCATGTAGGTCAGTCATGGGAGACGGTGTATATGGTTTGTAAAGTGCTTTCATATTCCTCATCTCATATTTTCACAATAACCCAGTAAGGTGGTATATTATTATTAATAATATGATGTACCCACTTCACGATGGTTCTGAGCCATTCAACGACTTCCTCAAGGGCACATAGCCTAGTAAATAGCAGATCTAGAACTCAAATCAAGTCTTTTTGGTCTAGTGGAAAGCACTGAATGCCAGGTCAGAGAGTGATTTTTATCATAATGATAAAGGACATCAGCTAATATCCAACAACAATTTCTTAATATTGTCAGCTAGTCCATCAGCAAATTTTCTGTCTTTGAAAAAAATGTTGACATGTTTGAATCAAGGTGCACAAATTAAATTTAGTTGGTAAGTCCTACCAGTCTCTTTTAAAATCTGTAGGTTTCTTTTCCTCTTTTTTTCCTTGCAATTTATTTGCAACATTCTGGATTGTGCACACTTCACCCCAGTGGTGTCTATTAACATGTTCTTTGTCCCTTCTATTTCCTAGAAACTGTGGTCAGATCTTGGGGCTTGATTGGATTCAGGTTCATTTTTGGAAGAATATTTCAAAAGCGGTGGTGTGTGCTGCTCAATGCATCACATCAGGAGACATGCTTGTTCATCTCTGTTTTTGTCACTAAAATTGATCATTGGATTCAGGTATTGTCAGCTTGATCCACTCATCATGAAGTTCCCCATCAGTTCTTCACCTAATGCTTTTATCAGCCATTGATATCAAATGGGGACTACAACATGGTGATGTTCTGATTCTATAATTCCTTCTCCATTTATAGGCTAGAATTCTTTTATAAAAACATTTTGCACATCAACTATTTGGCTATCTGCAAAGGTAGAATAAATGCTTAATTCTTTCGCCTTATTTGTAAGTTTTTGGAATAATGAAGTAGTTGCCTAGCATACTCCAAAAGTGACCTATTACTTTGTTTTATGACTATTATTGACTCATGGATTTTAGTATTTTTGATATGTTTTAATCCATTGCAATTACTGTTCATTTTGATGCCCAAATTGTCCCATCTTTGGTCAATGGGAGCCCCTTCAAGTGGCTCCAGGGCCCTTTTTGTGTGATTGCTATAGTCTTTGCTATCTTCCATGCTTTCTAGGCTTATCTTGTACATTTTCTGTTCCAGACCTGAAAAAAAGGCCATTTCACAAAGAGCTCTGATTCATTTTAGTGAGAAATGGTATTTAGAAACAAAAATCTGGGCCCTGGGGTGCTCATTATTACTAGGCAGGTCATTGTTGCTAGGTCTTACCAGCAGACAGGCGAGGGAAATAAGTATTTTTTCTTTTGAAAAGAAAATACATTGTGGAATCATGCTAGGTTTCCAATTCAAAGTTAAAACCACATGGTTTTTACTTAACTCTTGTGACTTTATATTTGTATCTTTTTTCTCTTGTTCTGAAAATCTTGAATTCTAAGGTGAATTGCTTATTTGTTTTATCCTACTACATATATGCTTTAGGATGAAAACAGAAGTATTATTAACAACATAATAACTGAAAAAGCAGTTTAATATTTATATGCAGGGTTTTTTTAATCTTCATGTTGTATCTCACTGGCATTATATAATCAAATTACTATGTTTTAAAGTCATTTGAGATAATTCTTCCCTATGTGAGTAAGCCACCAACTGATACACAGTTAGGCTTAATTGTTTTATTTACTTTCCATTTTTAAGTATTACACTTTTCTACTTGATTAATTTTTGCTTTATAATTATGTAAATCGGCTAGGTGCGGTGGCTCACGCCTGTAATCCCAGCACTTTGGGGAGGCCAAGGCGAGAGGATTGCTTTAGGCCAGGAGTTCCAGACCAGCCTGGGCAACATAGACAGACCCTGTATCTACAAAAAATTTAAAAATTACTTAGGCATGGTATCATGTGCTTGTAGTCTCACCTACTTGGGAGGCTGAGGCAGGAGGATCACTTGAGCCCAGGAGTTCCAGGCTGCAGTGAGCTATGGTGGTGCCACTGCACTCCAGCCTGGGTGACAGAGTGAGACCTGGTCTCTAAAAAAAAAAAAAATTATTTAAAGTACTTACATTGTTTGAGGTAAATATCCATAAAACAAGGTACATTCAGAGAAGTCTTGTTTGCATCCCTGTCTTCTCTGTTTTATTTCCTCCTTCCCCATAAGTAACCATGATTATTAGTTTTTGTTATCCTACATTTTAAAAATATATAACCAATGTGTACATATAATCAAATAATCTCCCCTTTCTCAGATAAACTACTATATTTTGCACCTCTTTTCCCCACTTAATAATATGTTCTTAAGACCACTCCATAGTGGTATGTAGAAATATTTCTCATTCCTTTTTATAGCTGCATGTTAATCTATTATGTATTTTAATAATAATAAGCTCCATAATTTACTCAACCAGTTCCCTACTGATAGTCATTTGGGTTGCTTCCAATTCTTTGCTATTATAAATAGTGCTGCAGTTAATAGTCTTGTGCACACATCCCTTCATACTTTTATCATTATTTCTTTGGTATAGATTCTTACGAATAGGATAACTGGTTCAAAGGCAAATACATATGTAATTTTACCAGGTATTGCTAAGCTCCCTTTCATAGTGGTTGTATCATTTTGCATGTTCAATTTTAATATATCGAGTGCCTGCTTCCCCCACCCCTGGCTACCTAACAGAGTATGTTGTCAAACTTTTGGATTTTCGCTTGAAAAATGGCATCTCATTGTAATGCTGTTTTACATTTTTCTTATTACACTCGATTTAAAGTTTTAATCCCCTAATGCAGCTCCTGGCTGATTGTAGCCATTCAATAATTATTCTTTGAATCTGTGAAAGCATGAAGTGTCATTTGAGGAAGATTAATCTAGCTGCAGAATACAGAATAGTTTGGAATATGGACAGAACAGAGGCAAGAAACACTACTGAATTTCAGGACACAAATTCAGGTCATAAGAAACACAACTTTGTTTTTCTACCACAATTCCTATTTTATATTTCCTCTTCTCTGGGGGGCAAAAATTTAATCTCTTGTCAATTCATATTTTGCCCCATTTCCCCCCTGAGGTTGTGTCTGAATTCCAAGGTCTTGGGGCAGGGATATGATGGTGGCCACAGGCACTGGGAAGGGAAGTCAGGTTCTTAGTCATCATCTGCCCACCCTGGGCACCTGCTGAGGTGCCCCTCCTCCCTGGAGGTCCTCAGTCATTGAGGAGCTTGCAGCTGTGTATGTGGCCTCCTTCACTTTCATCAAGGGTCTTCTTTGGTTGGCCCTTAGGTCTTTCAGGCCTTTCCTGGGGACCTAAGGACATCTGATTGTTCTCTCACACCACCCCACTGGAGACTCTGAGAGGACATTTAAGGTCTTATTTTCTGGATACCCTATGTACCATTTCTATTCCTCATCTCCAGGGCTGTGCTGGGCTTCTCCCTGGAAAAGGAGACACATGTGTCTTCTGCTCTGAGATGTCCCCCAAATCTATCCAGGGTTCAGCCTAGGTGTGGGAGGAAGGCACAGGCTTTCTTCTCAGGGAGCCACCAGACCTTCCACACCTTCCCCAATGCCCAATGTAGGAAATATTTCTCTTCTGGGGAAAAAGGGCATGAGAGGAAATTGATCACTGGCTTTTGAAGTTCAAAAGCCAAGAACTTGACTGTTTTTAAAAACCCTCCCTTGAAGCAATGGGTGGATGCCTCCCACAGGGAAGAGCTGCAGGAAAAAATTTAAAAAGGAATATGAAGGGGAGACCTCAGTCAATATTTCCAAATATTATCCCAGTTACATCAGTTAAGAGCATATAGTAATGGCCCAGGTTCGGCATGATGAAAGGTGGAACGAGATATTGGCTGAGGGTCTGGGGCTGATTGATGCAGGAGGGAAGGAGAAGGGATTCAGGAATGAGTCTGAGATTTGGAGCTGCCCAAGCAGAAGAGTGATAGCGCAAGGGACTGAAATGGGGCCAGCTGGAGGGTGGGCGTACTGATTCTGGGAGGAAGATCGTGAACTTGGCTTTAGGCTTGGGCGAGGTGTAGAGGTGATAGTCAATCCATGAAAGGGGCTGAGATCCCTTCATTCTGGAAGATGAGACAGAGAGAGAGTTGCTGAGGTTCCAGGGCTCAGTCTTGGGACGCTTCCCCATGTAGGAGGTAGGTAGACAAAGAGGCCAAGTCTTTGCAGGGCCAAGCAATGTGTGAACGTGTCCTTCTTCCCAGGATGTGGTCTCATCTTACGTGGGAGGAGAGTTCATTTCAGAGCCTTTCATAGGTACTCTAGCCTGGTCTGTATGTGCATCTGATGGGCCATCTGCTGTCCCCGCAGGCAACACCTGCACTGTCATTCAGAATTGTGAATCCTTGGGAATCTCTGAGATTCAAACTTTTTCCCCTTATAGATACAGCTGCTCCTAGAAGGAGGACTGGTTTATTTTCCACTTAACATAGCAAACATTCACTACACACCTCATATGCACAGAGCACAACATGGTGCAATTATGTGGTATAGGATTTGCAAACTGCTAGCTTATGGGCTCTACCTGACCCCATGACTTCTATTGTGTAGCCCGAATTGTCTTTGTTTGTTTTGTTTTGCTTTGCTTTCATTTTTAACTCATTACCAAAACTTTAAAATCAGGATGTTTCACCTAAAAATGTGGATTTCAAGCTTTTCTTGAAAAATTCATTTGGCCACTGTGGGCCTGCATTCCCAAGTGGCAAAATCAGCTAGAAGTTTGGAGCACCTGCTCCGTCAAACAGACGTGCATCTCCTATTTTATGACGGATGCCACCTGCCCCATGTCTCTCATTTATATTTCTGGTCTGATACGTGTGGACCTTGATGTCTGAGAACCCTGGCGTGGGGATTCAGTGCATTGGCTTTGGTTAAGACTCAGGCTCAAATCTTGACTCTGCCACCTATTGGTGACTTTGGGCAAGTTATTTTACCTCTTGAAGCCTCAGTGCCCCCATCTGTAGAATGGTAATGGTTAATAGTTGCCTACCTCCCAGGATGAGGAGAAAATATATGTAGAAATTGCTTAGCAAGTGGCAGCTATTACTATTAAAGATGAGTGAGACACGTTCCCTGCTGACCAGACTCTAACCGTCTGCAGCAAGTAAGAGCACAAGCCTTTGTGATCTGAGGCAGAACAGGAGGGTAGGAGCAGGCAGAGCCCTCAGACTGTGCCTCAGGGAAGCGGAGGGGGCCTCGGGTCCTGGGTTTCTTTCTTCTTCTGTGGGAGGCAGGAAGCCCAGCTGGGGCCTGCCTGGACTTTGAAACCCTGCCACGCAGGACTGAGCCCAAGCCCTGGGAAGGCTGGTCCCCACCCCTGTCGGCCGCCTCTCAGCTGTGATTCCAGGAACTGGGCCCTATCAGTTGGGCCCGATTTCAGGAATCGGGTTTCTTGCCATTTCCCCTCAGTCATGTGGCCGCTGAGGTGGACAAGGCAGGCGGGAATGTGACCAGCTGTCAGGCCACTTTCCAGGCAGGGGGAGCCCGGTTAGAAGGTGAGTGGGGGAGGTGGGAGCCGGGCACCAACTAGGCAGATCCCACCTCACGAGCAGCCCGGGCAGGTCTTCAAACAGAGACTGGAAGGCCGCCCCCCTTCAGGCCCCCACCCAGACCCCTCCCTCCAATCTTAGAAACACCACTCCCAGCAAGACTGGTCTCTGGGCCTGCGGAGGCCTTTGCCTCTGGCCATCCTGAGGCTGGGAAGGTCTCGTCTGCCTTCCCCTGGCTTCTGGGAGCCCGGCTGGGAGGCAAGTGTGCCTTTTAAACAAAGTAACACGCACACTGCGGTAATTCCGAACTGCTCATCAGCCAGTGTCAAATCCTGTGCATTTATGTGGAAAACCTTTCTTCTAAAGAATTCCAAAAATGGGCATATGGAGGGCCATGTTCATTTTCCAGCCCTGTTTCCCAGGCGGGGAGAAACGTATCTGCTCCTGACAGAGCAAGAGGCACAGAGGCCGGCCCTGCTCAGAGCCACACAGAGCCACACAGAGTCACTGAGGCAGCCTCGCCCTACCCCAGGGCCCCTGCCCCCATATGCAAGCAGCTCACCAATCCCACCACTTCCTAGGTCCCCATCTATTTTTCTTTGAAAATGATGGAGGTCCTTCCTCTTTGGGATGAGGTAAGTGAGGCCCTCACTTGGGCATAAAATTTAAGGGGGTGGGGGATGCAAATAACTCAACACTGAAGACAAATAATATTTTAATGCAATATATTTTTAAAAATCAAAATGAATGCTAACATCCAATGATGTACAAAACGTCAAACTTTTAAATAAAGCAGGATCCAGCCCTGCACTGACCTGGCTCACCTCATTTGCCTCCCCTGGTCCTAGCCCTGCAGAAGGGCCCTGTCCCCAGAGCCCATGTAGAGCGAAGGGAGCGTCAGATCCTGTTCTGCTGCTTACCAGCTGGTGGCTTTAGGTTAAGTGACTGAAACTGTTCGAGCCTCCATGTCCTCAGCTGTAAAATGGGGACAATAATATCTACCTCAAAAGTTGTCGTGAGGGTTAAATGGGGGACAGTAGACAAAATGCCCAGTGCAGAGCAGTAGCCACTCCCTAGATGCTCTCAGCCCTGTGGTTTCCCGCTGGGCGTTTTCTCCTATACCTCACAGAAGACATCGTGAACTAGAAGTAATCTACTTCAGCACCCAGCCCAAGTGCCTGCATCTGGCAAATAAGCCGTGTATGTTTGTTGAATGCTCGGATTGAATATGGAAAAGGAAATTGATCCAGAGCTATTTATTAAGTGATTGGTGAAGCAGATCTATAGAGAGGATTGGAAAACTGGTAGGGGCCCCAGCAGAGGCCAGAAATGCAGATCTCAGGGGCGCTGGAGTAGAAATGTGGTTCAACACACATGGTAAAATTGAAATACACACAACAATCCGAGGGAAGTATTTGCAACTTTTATGATAGAAAATTGATGTTTTTATTATATGTTTTATAAATCTACAATAAAAAGATGAAGAATACCCAATGGGAAATTTAACAACAGACATAAACAGGTAATTCATAAATGAAGAAATGCAAAGGACCAAAAATCCCATGGAAGCATGCTCAACTTTACCAACAATAAAAAAATGCAAATTTTCTGTGTATAAAACTATGACTTTTTAAAAAATTACAATTTCTGGTACTAGTGAGGGTCCAAGGAAACAGGTAATCTCATACTTTGCTGAAAGGAGAGCAAATAGGATTCTTCTGGAGGTCAACTTGAATAAAAAACTTTTAAAATGTGCAAACTCTTTGACTCAGTAATGGCATTCCTTGAAATAACATCTATCCTAAGGTATACCAGGAGATGTGAGCAAAAATGTTAGTTACAACAAACAATTGCCTACCAGGATGTTGAACATAACTTGAGTGTCCTACTATGGGGGATTATTTTTTTTAAGTATATAGCAAGATAAGTAGATGACATCAAAGCATTAATGGTGCTTATCTCTGGGTAATAAGATTATAATTGTATTTTCTGCTTTTTGGGTTTTTTTCCTAAAATTTATTTTACTGTGGTAAGAAAACTTAATATGAGATCTACCCTGTTAAATTTTTAAGTGTATAAACATTATTAGTGACTATAGGTACAATGTTGTACAGCACATCTCTAGAGCTTATTCATCTTGCTTAACTGAAACTTTACACTTGTTGATTAGTAACTCCGTAATCGTCCCCGTCCCCAGCCCCTGGTAACCATAATTCCATCCTTTGATTCTATTAATTGACTATTTTAGATATATCATATAAGTGTAATCACGCAGTGGCTGTCTTTCCATGACTGGCTTATTTCACTTAGCATAATGTCTACCAGGTTCATCCATGTTGTTCCATATTGCAGAATTTCCTTCTTTTTTAAGGCTGAATAATATTCCATTGTATGTATATACCACATTTCCTTTATCCTTTCACCTGCTGATGGACATCTGGGTTGTTTCCACATCTTGGCTATTGTGAATAGTGCCACAGTGGACACGTGAGTTCTAACATCTCTTTGAGATCCTGATTTCAATATTTTGGATAAATACCCAGAAGTGGGATTACTGGATATGATAGTTCTATTTATTGCTTTTTGCTTTTCTGTATATTCCCGATTTTCTACAATGAACACATGTTACCTTTTATAATAATTTTAAGAATGAAAGAACTTGAGGGTCTGATTATCTGGGAGAGCAGGGCACGTGGTGTGGGTGACCCTGTGCCTGTGACTTCTGGAGCTCTTGTGTCCAGTTCTCTAGTCCCGTACACTTGAAGGAGGGATGAGGCTGGGGCCAGATTCCCAGCTGCACCACGGGCCATTGCAAACCAACACGGCCAGAGCAGTGCGGGAGGAATTTGTGAGGCTTGGTGCAGGTTTCTGCAGCATTTAGCTGAGTTGAAGTATTAATTACAAAGAACAAAGTTTTTGAGCAGAGTGATTACATTGTCTAATCCTACAGAGCCCGAGAGGAAACTTGCTAATAATTGTTTTAAGCTAATTATTCAGTAAAGGTCAAAGAGCCTTGTGTACCTTTGTGGCTGCATTTAGGGAAGTTATGCAAATAGAACAGTCCATTGTCAGGGGAATACCAAGTTGACTTTTGAGTTTAACATATTTTCACAAAGGTTGTTTTTCCTTGTAGGAGCTGTTCAGCAGCTGAGAATCCAGACCCTCTAATGATTCTGGAGACCGCTCAGATGTTAACCCTTGAGTTACTTGGCTTACCCAAACCATGCTCCCCCAACCCCCTGCCTAAGCAAGGTGAGCAGCAGACCATCTGAGATGGACACCCAGCGAACCCACAGATCTGGGCCCATCAATGCCTCCTGCAGCCAGGGCTTCCTGGGGCCCTGTCTTCCTCCCAGCCCCAAAACACCACAGAGTTCTCAAAGCTAATCTCTGAGCTTTGAAAGGCTTGCAAAAGGCCAACAGGGACCAAGATGCCAAAGCCCATCTGGCCGAGAGATGCCTCATCCCGATGGGAGGGGCTGTGGGGAGAGTTGTTTTTTGTATGCTGGACAGATATTTGCAGGTGATGCTCAATCAGTGGTTTTCCCATCCTGGGCTCTCCCAGGACTAAATAGGCCAGGGAGGGAAGTGGAGCCTGAAATTAATAATAGTCATGATGATGATAAGGAGGGGGGAGGAGTGGGAGGAGGAGGGGGAGGCTGATAGGACAGTTACCATGTATTGACCCACACACTATGTGTCAGGCAGTATGTTAAGTGCTTTATACATATGACCTCATATAACCCTCACATTCCAAACATTATTTTTACATCTATCCTAGGTATGAGGAAACCAAGGCTTCAGAAATGTAAGTAATTTGCTAATGTTATGCTTAATGGTACAAGATTGAATTCTTTCCCTCTAAGACTGAAAACAAGGCCAGGATGCCCATTCTCATCCCTCCTTTTCAACATATCCTGGAACTCTTAGTGCAATAAAGCAAGAAAAAGAAATAAAAGGTATACAAGTTGGGAAAGAAAAAATAAAACTCTCCTTCTTCAGAGATGACATAATCACCTAGAAAATCCCAAGGAATTCACACACATAAAAATCCTCCTAGAACAAATATGTGAGTTTAGCAAGGTTGCAGGATACAAAGTCAGCATAAAAACCCAATTATATAATATATTAATGCACCAATGTACAACTGAAAAACAATAACATTTAAAATAGCTCCAATCAATGAAATACTAGTTATCAATCTAACAAAACACATATGAGATCTGTATGTTGAAAACTACAAAATGCTGATGAAAGAAATCAAAGAACACCTAAATAAGTGGAGAGACATACCATGCTCATGTATTAGAAGACTCAATACAATAAAGGTATCTATTCTTCCCAAATTCATCTATCAATTTAATGCAATTACAACAAAAATCTCAGCAGAATTTCTGTAGATATATACAAACTGATTCTAAAATTTATATGGAAATAATCTGGAATAGCTAAACAATTTTGAAAGGATGAATAAAGTTGAAGGAATTGCATTACCTGATTTTGAGACTTACTATACAGTTAGCAGTAATCAAAACAATGTGGTATTGGCAACGTGATAGATGTATAGATCAATGTTGCAGAATAGAACATCCAAAAATAGACCCACACAAATAAGGCCAAATGATTTTTAACCAAGTTGCAAAAACAATTCAATGGTGAAAGGATAGTCTTCAAAAAATGGTGTTGGAATAATTGGATATCCATATACAAAAATTGAATCTCCACCTAAACCTTAGACCTTATGCAAAAATTAACTCAAAATGGACCATAAATCTAAATGTAACACATAAAACTATAAAACTTTTAGAAGAAAACATGGGAGAAAATCTATGTGACCTTGGGTTTGGCAATGAGTTCTTAGATGTGGCATTAAAAACACAATCTTTTTTTTTTAAAATATGAATCAGACTTAAGCAAAATTAAAAACTTGTGCTCTGAGAAAGTCACTGGTAAGAGAATAAAAAGACTACAGACTGGGAGAAAATATTTGCAAATCACATATCTGATAAAGGACTTGTATCCAGAATATATAAGGAATTCTCAAAACTCAACAGTAAGAAAACAAACAACCCAATTTTAAAATGGGTAAAAGACATGAAGGGACATTTCACCAAAGTGGAAATAAGAATGGCAAATAAGCACGTGGAAAGATGCTTAACAAGATTAGCCATTAGGGAAATGCAAATTAAAACCACTATGAGACACAAATATACATGTGTTAGAATGTCTCAAGAAAAATACACTGCCAGCCCCAAGTGCTGACAAGGATATGAAGCAACTAAAACTCTCATATATTGCTAGTGGGAGTACAAAATGGGACAGCCTCACTGAGGCTTAATTTTTCATTGAGTTAAATATATACTTATGTCCCAATAATCCCACCCCTGTGTATCTACTGTAGAGAAATAAAAATGTGTATACCCACAAAAACATGTACATGATTATTATAATATTGTATAACACAATAAGTACCTTTATTTATAATTGTTCCAAGCTGGAAACAAACTAAATGTCCTTTAATAGATTGGAGGTGGGGGGCATCTGTGTTGCATCCATACAATGGACTTTCAATACATGCAATAAGTAGGATGAATCCCAAAGATATTATGTTGAGCGAGGGAAAAATGTCTCAAAAGGTTACATAGTACATGATTCCATTGACGTGACATTATTACATTATTGAAAACACAAAATTATTAGGATGGAGAATGGGTCAGTGGTTGCCAGGGGTTAAGGCGAAGGAGACAGTGACTATAAAGGAATAGCACAGCAGAGCTTTTGGGAGTGATGGAACTGTTCAGTATCCTGATTATAGTGGTATTATATGAATCTATACATGTGTTAAAATTCATAGAACTCTACAAAACAGTCTCAAAAAAGGGGTCAATTTTACTATATAATAATTTTTTAAATAAAAAATTGTAAAGTATGTAATAAAGTCATCCTCCCACCCTACCTCCATGCACCCCTTTCCTACCAACCCACCTTCCACTTACTAGTTGCTTATGCATACTTCCAAAGTTTCTTTATGGATATAAAGAAATCTGAAGCAAATCTGAATATTATTTTCATTTTCCCCTGCATCCTCACAAAATACAGTTTATACAGTATTTATTTTACTCAGTATATCCTGGGGCTCTTCCCACATCAGCAGGAAAGAGCTACTCTGGCTCCTAAATTCTGAGAGATTTAGTTGCAGCCTTGGATTTGGTTTAGCTGATGCTTTCACATACTGCATGCAAAATCCTTGAAGAAGAAGGATTTGCTCTCCAGGACTGACTGCACCCAAGGGGCAGGGAGGGTCTATTTATTGTAGTGTTTAGCCAGGACATAATGCACAGAGGCCACTGCCATGTGCAAGGATAAGATATTGCCAGAAATAAATGTTCAGATTCAAACTATTGTTTCAGACTGCCTGGCTTATCTGGTAAATATTTGTACCATAAATGGGTTGGAAGCGAATTCCGGCACCCCATCTAATTCCTGGGCCTTGGCTGTCCATTCTGTAAAGCCACCAGATACCAGAGGTCGGTGCCTGGACCATTGGCTTAGATAGATGGACCCTTTCCACTGCCAGGACAGCTTGGCTCTGCAGCACCACCCACAGCTGGTCCAACCAGACGGTCTGCATCTCTCTGACACGCTTCTCCCAGGAGGCTTTTTAATTCCAGTGCTTGATCCTCACCCTTAGCCCTCTGCTCTTTCTAAAACTTGTAAAATGTTCCTTTCATCACACTCCCCAGAGTTATCCCTGTGTTGAAAATATAATACAAATTTCTGATTGACATGAACTCTTGGCTGAGCCTAGACGTGATCGCCACTCTCCTCACCACGCTCCTCCCCTGTGGGTGGCTCTCTAGATTTTAGATTCTCGCCTGATTATGTCATTTCAGATCTAGAGAAACAGAGGCCCCCATAACTGAGCAATAGGCAGAGGGAGGAGACAATGTGGGGTAGTAGAAAGATGGAAGAAGTACAGGGTTTGGGGTCAGATATTCAAGGTCTGGGACCAAATTCCAGCTCTGCAGCTTACTAGTCGTGTGACTTCGGCAAGCCTCTCAGGTTTCCTTAGCCTGCTTGCTCATCTATAAAACCCCTGAAGTGGTTCTAAGGAGGAAGGGATAAGGTATATATACAAAGCTCATGGTGCCTGGCACATGGCTAGTGCTCAAAAAAAAAAAAAAAAAAAAAGAAAAGAAAAGAAAGAAAGAAAAGAAAAGAAGCAGATATTACCTTTTTTGTGTCTTTGGGCAGAAAGAATTTATTTCTACCACCTTCTTCGGGCTACGAGGTGGCACAGCGAAGAGTAGCAGTCAGGCAAACCAAACTGCCTGGGTTCGGTATTGGGTCCAGAACTGTGGTTTGGGCGAATATCTTAATCTTTCTAGGCCTCAGTTTTCTTAGCTGTAAAAACTGGCATGAAAATAGTACCTGCCATACAGAGTTGTGATGATCCAGTAAGATAATGAAGAACGGTGCCCAGCACACACAAAGTGTTCCATAGATGTTATCAGGAACGTAAGAGAATAAGCCAGACCATAAGCCTCTACTGGTGTTGTGTCTGCTGACATTCCACTGGCCAAAACAAGTCCCAGGGAAGGCATACCCTTCCCACAGTGGGAGGAAATGCACTTTCCAAGGAAAGCGTGTGGATATAGAATCCAATTCCGAGGGACTGAAGATCGGCGACAATCATCCAATCACCACAGCTGCCCGTGACTTTGACCTTGGCTGGGGCACAGGAGCCATTAAGGGCACTGACACGGCTCAGAAACATAACCTCATAAACAGCAATAAAAATCATAATAATAATAACTGCCATTTATGGAGCACCAACTATGGCAGGAGGGGCTGTTCTCAGAAGATCACAGTATGGGCTGGGTAGACAACCCAGTGAATTTCCTTCACCTCATCTGACTCTCTCCATGTCTCTCCCCTCATATAATGTGTAATTCATGCTGTGGGCTGTCCCATTTCAAGGAATTTAATAATAAAGATGAAATCATAGCTACAACCATGATAAAAGTAACAGTAATAATATTTATTGGTTGCTTCACACACATTGTCTCATCCAATCCTCATAATAACCCCATGGCGTGAGTGTTATTTTTCTCATATCGTAAATGACGACAGCAAGGCTCAGAGACCAAGTGGCTTTCCCAGAGTCATGCAGTTAGAAAGGAGCAGAGCTAGAATTTGAACTGTTTGGGTTTAAAACCTGTGCTCTTCCCTTTAGCCCACTCTGCCTCTGCCCAGTGCACAGCACAAAGTCTCACGTGCCTCTGTTCCCCAGACTAAAGTGGAGCAAATGTTTCAGACCCTCTGCCTACAGAGTGCACAAATAGTAACAAGGATACTGGTGCTTATGTTAACAGAAAGTTGTATTATTTCTGAAATCCATGAAGGACATCCAGAGTCAAGTGTTGAGGAATAAAAAGCCCACTGGGGAGAGGTGTGTCTGGAACTGAAGTCTGTCTGCTGTCACAGGAGTGGTGGAGGGGCTGGGGAGCCGAGGGGTCCTGGCTGGTGGATCTGTGGGCACCAGGCTCTGGAACTTGGAGGCTGCCGAGAGCCCAAGGCACTAGTTTCCTGGGGCTGCCTTAAAAAAATATTAACAGTACAAACTGGGTGGCTTAAAGCAGCCCAGGTGGATCTCAGCTCCACCTCAGATCATCAGGCATGAGATTCGCACAGGGAGCACGCAACCTAGATCCCTCGCATACACGGTTTTCAGTAGGGTTCACCCTCCTATGAGAATCTAATGCTGCGCTGATCTGACAGGAGGCGGAGCTTATGCGGTGATGTGAGACAGAGATGGGGAGCCGCGGTAAATACAGACGAAGCTTCACCTTCTGCTGTGCGGCCTGGTTGGAGTCCATTGGGGACCACAGGCTTAAAGCAACAGAAATTGATTCTCTCGCAGTTCTGGAGGCTAAAAGTCTGAAACCAAGGTGTCAGGAGGCCACGTGCCCTCTGAAATCCTGGGTGGAATCCTTCCTGGCTTCTTTCTAGCTTCTGGTGGTAGCTGGCAATCCTTGGTATTCTTTGGCTTGCAACTGCATCACTCCAATCTCTGCCTCTGTGCTCACATGGTGTTCTCCTCGTGTAGGTGTCCAAATTTCCCTCATTTTATACGGACACTAGTCATATTTGGTTAAGGACCCACCCTTACTCAGTGTGACCTCATCTTAACTTGATTACATCTGCAAAGACCCTATTTGCCAAAAAAGTCACTTTCCATATGTACTGGGAGTTAGGACTTGAACACATGTTTTGGGAGACACAATTCAACCTATAACCCCTGCCATGACGTAGGACTTGAGTAGAGTAAAAGTACTGTCTCACGTGACCTTAGAGCCCTCAACGCAGCTGAGACCAAGGTTCCAGCAGCAGCCCTTGGATAAATTAAAAAGCACAATCTTGAGAAGTCAGCCTATAGAGTTCTGTTCTCCTGCAGGTGTGAGGACCATCCCTAGCTTTGTGACTGAAGACTTGCCAGGTTCTGGAAACATCTGGGAAGTGTTTTTGTTGAAGAGACTTGAATGTTTGAAGTAGAAAATATTAGAGTGACATTCCTGCCTTCTGGCTCCCCCTCTGATGCACCGCCCTCACACTGCCTCCTACCACACTTGTGGTCTGGTGGCCTAGAAAGAACGTGGGCTCTGGAGCAAAAGCCCAGCTCCATCACTCACTGACTATTTAACCTTAGGGGTATTATTTCAAACCTCTTGGAGCTTCACCTTTCCTTATCTGTCAAAATGGGACCATCAGTACTCACTCAGAGTTGTGAGGGTGAAATGATATGATGGACAGAGAAGTACATGTAACAGATGTTCAATATGTGTCAATTTCTGTCTCTTACCTGCCCACAGTAGGTGGGGTCAGAGGGATGGATATACCAGTTATCTGTTCACCAATTCAACAAATGTTTTTTGAGCACCTACTGCATACCTGGCTTTGTGCTGGGCCCTGGAGATACGATGAATAATAAGACCAATTCTTGTCCTGTAGGCACACACAACCATCTAAAAATACAGTAATTTTTTAAAATTTTTCCTGCCCTGGAACCTCCTCTGGGCCCTTCAACTTCCAAAGAACCTTTCAGGTCTTGTTGTCTGAGATCTCAAGAGAGCTCCCGACCTCTTTCCTTTCCTAAAATATAGTAAGTGTTAAGTGTGCCTAATCTATGCAAGGTCTTTCACATACATCGCTCCTGATTCTTACAACATCCAATATGGTCATAGCATCCCCATTTTTCAGGTGAGGAAAATGACACTCAGATGTGAGGAAAACAACCAGCAGTCATCCAGATGGGATTTATCCTGATATTTTTGGATCCAAAGACCTTGTTTCCTGATGGATACCACTCACAATTTCAAAACCCTAAGGGAATAAGATTACTTTTTATCTGGCTCTAAAGCCTTTCCCAAAGGGGAGCTGGTTCCAAGGACAGGAGAGGTGACGACAGCTTTTCTGGGTGACGTGTGGCCTCCTCAAGACCAGCTTGGAAGGGCGGTGCACATTTGAGTTCACACTCCAGTGTGTCTTCTTGGTTTTATTCCTATTCATACGCTGGTTTACATGTGTTTAATGAATAGCGGTGAGATGATGGTCTTTGGAGTTGCCATCCTGTCCTCTTTAGCATATTTCAACTTTTCAGGCACCCAAAATGAGCCAGTTCTGATTAAGAGGCCCAGGCATTTCATTATACAAGACTCTGAAGCTTGGAGTCAATGTTAAAGCCAGTGTTCTTTAAAGACACACACACACACACACTGCAGAGGTCAGGAGGTCTATGGACTCAGAAAATATTTTAACAGGCTTCCCCATTTCTTAAAAGAATGGAAGTTCCTAGTCCACTCGCCAGAGAATGCTGAAGTTACTTCAGCCCCTGCCCAACACTGAAGACCTGGGAGGCCCAGGGTTCCCAGGGACTAGTGGTGTTAGGGAGAGTCTTGATGGGCCTCGGAGACAAACAGGATCTATTGCTCCTTCCCAGCCTGTAAAAAAAAATCAAAATCCCATTTTTGATGTTTGACTGCTGGCAGCTCTCAGGCCCCAACCCCCACTTCCCTTCTGCCCCACATGTGGGCAGGCTGATGAGAAAGCCCAGGCACACCTTCCTCTAGCACTAGGAGAAAGTTCAAGACACACAAGCCTTTGCTTGCACGCAGGAACCCTCACCCCAGCCCCACCCCCTAGCCACCATGAAACCCCAAGCCATTTTCAGATCTGCTTGGAAGCCTGCCCTGCTCTCCCTAGAAAACTTCATTGTGTGAGTAATAAACCTTTTTAATGCCCTCTTGGTGCATGGGTGGTGTCATCCAGTCTTGACATCTGAACCAAATTCTGGGTGGGGGTACATCCCATCTCCACGGAGTGACTCAACACAGCCTCTTTTGTTTTATCTCTAAGGCCCGTGCTGCTCTAACACATCTAAAATTCCTCCTTCTGGTTTCTTTATTGGGCCCCTCCTCGTCCCTGCAGGGGAGTTCCCAGTGCAGGGCAGGCCTTCACCAAAACTGTAGGGCACATGAAGTTTATTTTTTGGAGTCATACCCTTTGGGTTTTTCCCTCCACTCCAGGACATTCCTCTTACATCCTTTAGTTGTTAAGTCCCCTAGCCTCTGCCCCACTCCCACACCCCCGCTCCTTATGAAAAAGGCACTAAAAAAAGAATCTGAAAAATTCCTTCCCACCAAGGCCTTAAATGATGACTGAATCTTAATACATTACTTTTGGGGGGAAAAAACCCTCGATAGTTTTAGCAAAAGGACTTAACTGCTAATGGTGGAATTTTAGGCATGAGCAGTTAAGACAGGCCTCTGTGTAACCAGGGTCCTCGCTCCCAAATCTCTTCCCCTTCAACTCCCTAGCTAAAATTCCACAATTAGGGCTTTACTCCTTTGGTCCAAAGCTTCATTCTGTTAAAAGGCACCTTCTCCTCCCTCTTTAGTAACTGATACCTAGTGTACGCACAATTATCACATCCTTTCCTGAGGACAGAATTTTACAGGGAAGGGATGGAGTTGAGGAGGATGTTTGGTAGTCAAGGGGGCAGAAAGTAAATAAAAACTTCCACAGAGGAAGAGTTGCAGGACCCAGCAGAAATGGTCACAGAGCAGGAAATTCTGGTACCTCCTCATTTCCAGGGACCTCAGACATGCCCAGTGACGCAAAGTACAATAGGAGCTTGATCCAGAGAGTATGAGTGCTGCCAATGGCCAAAGGCCACCGGCCCACCCTTACTCTTTCATAGATGAAGAGCCCAATATTCTGAGAAGTACCCTACCCGAGGTCACCAAGCTACAGCCAGGACCAGGACTAGAAATCAGGTCTCTCTACCTCCAGCATGGCACTATCAGATGTGACAGCACCATCACAATTAATCTGTGACAATCAAGCATGATCTTTATCAGCAAGTTCCTTTTCTGATACATTACTAGAGTTGACCTTTTTTCTGACATGCTTTACTGAATGCAGGAGAAATGAGTATGGTTGTAGCTGCCATTTCCTGGAAGTGACCTAACCCTGGATATGTCCATGGAGGTGTGATGTGCATATGAATGTGGCCTGCCATGTGTCAGGAGTGTGTGTGGGAACCTGTGGGCTACCTCATTAGCATGTCAAGGAATGGGGGTCCCTTTATTCTCCTATAGTGGACAGCTTCTCCTTCACACCTCTGCAATTTTAAACATAGGTTGGATGTTCTTCTTTCCTCTTAACCATATAGAAAGATTATGGGGTCCCAGGATCCCCACTTGGTCTGGGGAAACTGTAGAGACTATTTAAGAGAGACGTCCTGCCCTTTCCAAATCAGTCACATTCAGAGAAATCCCACAGCAGTGAGCACCTGCGTCAGTACCCAAGCCAGACCCCAGCAAATGAAAATAGGCTCTAGCCCTTTTGGGTTTCTGTCTCAGTAACTTGATGTAGTTTCCACCTCTTTAAAAATCCAACATATTGCTTCTTGCAAGACTCAGGCAGGATTTCCAAGTCAAACAAGGGAGAGAGTGTGCTGTCCTCCCCACTGCTGTTTTTCTGTTTTTCTGACCCCTGCAGAGTGCCCTGGGGCCACGGCCAGAGCTGTCAATGACACAGCGCAGATGTGAGTGGCGGAGTCAAAGAAAGCCAGTAACCAAAGGACACAGCCCACTGCTTCTGAAATAGAATCAGCGTGGAAGTACATACATACATGTGCATATATGTGTCTGTTTTTCTTACGAAAACTTTAATTAGCAAGAAAATTGTAAGTGACCATAATCCTCCAGCATTAAAGGCGGCCTGCATGCTAGCGCTGGATTTTTCAACTCAATCAGCTTCCTTCGTCAATGTGGTTCCCATTAGCCAAAAAGTTGCCCGGAAAGGCTGTCTTATTTCACCTTCCTCCTCTGAAGGAGGCCTACAGTTGCCTTGTTGCCAGGGCAGTCACTAAAGGGATGGGGACTCCAGCGGTAGCCTGAGTCAGGGCAGCCCAAATAGGAAAGAAAACACCTCCCTCCAGTCCTGAGTGCCTGGAGATGTGAAATCTGGGTCATCATGGCCATTCAGCAGTCAGGCTTGCTGCACAAGTTCAGAGCTGCAGAATAGTTAGTTGTTGGCCCTCAGGCCCCAAGGCTCAGCAGGGAATAAACAAGATTCTAAGGGTTTCCCGTCTTTGTCAGCCTCGCCTATTCTGGCCTTCCTGTTGCTCTTGGGAGCCTGTAACCAGAAGCAGCGGAGTGGAAGGGGGAGCTATCCAAAGATGGCTTCTATCCCTAGTCACCCACTCCCACTGACTCTCATTCAACTCCTGCTGGGATTCTAAAGCCAGGATAAGTGGGCTGGGGTAAAGTAAAAGAAACAAAAAACAAAATAAAAACCCCAAAACCTCAGCAACTGCTGCATGCTTCTTATTGAAATTTGGCTGATGTTTATGGAGTACCCTTTATGGGCTAGGAATTGTGCTAAGTGCTTTCACACATACAATCTCACACAATTCTTATGACAACCCTATGAGGGAGGGATTAATATCCCTCCTTTTACAGATGGAAGGATCATGCAGGTTGTGAAGGCTAAAAAATGGAAATGGAGTGCCACTGACACTCTGGAGACAGACAGACCTGGGTTTCAGCCCCTGCTTTGTCTTTTACTGGCTATGTGACATGGGCATGTTACTCAATTTCTGAGCACCAGTGTCCTGATTGGCAAAATAGGGATTGATGTAGAGGGCAGTGAGGAAAAAATGAATAACGCATGTGTACTTAGCATACTGCCTAGCACACAGTAGGCACTCAATAAATTAGGTAATGATGATTCTCAGAAAAATAGGCGTAGATGTATGCAGGGCAAAACTAAGGAGGGAGATGTTGGGGATACGGAGTCAAGATAGGCGGCTATGAGTTTTATGTAACATTCTCAACAGGAGTCAGGCCAGGGACAGACAAATAGATCAGTAAAACAGAATAGAAAGCCCAGAAATAGGTCCAATATATATTGGAGCTTAATTTATGATGGAGGAGGCATTATAAATTAGGGCAGAAATTATGACCCATTCAATAAATATGTTGGCTTCCTATATGGAAAAAAACCCCAAACCATTAGATCTGTGCCTCACACCATACCCCAAAATAAACTTCAGATGGCTTAAAAACCTAAATGCTCAAGAGAACGTTTTTATGACACAGAGATAAGACATTAAAATCAAAAATCATAAGAAAAATGTTAAATTTTAAAATTTCTGGAAAAGTAAAACACAAATTATGAAAAGAGGATTAATATTTGAAACATATAAGGAAGTTCTTTAAGTCAACTTTTAAAAAGGGCAAAGAGCTCAATTGAAAAATAAGCAAAGACTATAAGCCAACAATTCACAGAACCCTGAATGCCCAATATATTGATACATATGAAAAGATATGTGGGCCTCACTAGTAAATAGAGGTATTCAATTTCAACAAGGAAATTCAAGTGCATATTTTCAGTTTGGCAAAAATAGAAAATTATGAGAATACAAAGTATTGGTGAAAATGTAGGAAAACAGGAATTTAGCAGGTAAGTAAAAACATTTTGGAGAAAAATTTTGGCAAAATATAATAAAACTGCAAATACACATTCCCAAATGACTGAACATTCCACTTCTAGGATATATCCTAGAGAAACTCTTGTATATGTTTTATAAACATTGCTTATAGAAACAACAACAACAAAAAACCCCACAAAATGCCCATAATTGAGGGTATGGATAAAATGAATAAATTGTGGAGCATCCATATGATGGATTACAGCAACTAGAATGCATGGATCCAATCTATTTGTATCAATATAGCTAGATCTAGAAAACACAATGTTGAGTAATAAATGCAAGTTGCAGAATGTTATGTATCATAGGATGATACATTTTTCAAACAAAAAACATAGCACAATGTTATATATTGTTTGTCAATACATGTATATGTGGTGCAAATATAAAGACAAGGACTGGGACACATGGAATCCATCATAGTGGTTGCTCTGAGCAGGGCAGGAGGGGAACAGGACTGGTGTGAGGGCATGGGGTATTTTAATTTTGTAATGTTTTGTTTCTTTTTTAAATGATCTGAGGTAAAATTTTAAAAGTAAGCATTTGTTCATTTGGGGTGGCAGGCACATGGATTCTTTCAGGATTTTTTTTCCCTTAAAAATAAGCATACCTGGGGTCATTCTGTCTCACTCTCTTCTTCCAGGGCCTGGTTCTCCCTCACCTCTTTTCATCAAGGAATAAAAGTCAGGAGTGTCATCAATCATGGGAGCAACTTCTTGCTTTTCTTGTGGGACCTTTTTATTTTGTCTCAGAAAGTGCCTTTTCTTCCCGTGGCCCACGGCTTTATCAAGGAATTTAGCCTTTCTAGAGTTCTAGAACTTCTAGTAGACGTGATATTAAAAGCAAAGCATCCACTCCAGTGATCTTGGTGGAAAAATTATATAATTTCTCAAGTGCAGTGAGTCAATGTCTGAAATGAAAGCTAGAAGACTATTGCATCAGTATGGTCACACCAGGAAACAGAATTCACCCCAGAAGCCTCAGAGACGTGAATGAAAAGGCAATTTACAGAGGTGTGGGCAGGGTTATGGGAACACAAAGGGATGGTGAATCACCCAGGGACCAGCAACAGTGGGAAGTCATTACCGCCCTAAGGCTAAAGGAAGGAGGAGAAAAAACAGTGTAACTGTGGCCCAGTGAAGACGGAAACTCCGTAGGAGGGGACGCCTGGTGGCAACTGGAGTCACTGAGGGCCTCACCTAAAACAAACAGCACCAAGGCAGGGAGAAGGTAAGGAAGAGCTAAGGAGAAAGACCCTGACCTATCTTTCCTCCCAGCCGCTAACCTCTTCCGGCCGCCTCCCGGTTGGCTAAACCCAACCGGAAGCCAGGGGCAAGGCATTCTGGGATATGTAGTCCACAGGAGTCACGCCCCCAGCCTCTTCTCCCCCTGGTAGGGCCGAGGACGGATCTGGCGAGGGGGTGGGGCAGATGGAGAATCAGCAGCCTAAGAGATAAGAGAATCCAAGTTGTGGAGTTAAACCAGTGATAGCCGCATAGGTTCGTTTGGAAGCACAGAAGGAGAGACCTGGGCCACACTGCCCTTGGAGAGAGGTCACTGTTGAGATGGAAATGGACACCAGAGAAGAAAAGGAATGTGGCTTAGAGTTTGGGCTGTTGCTGAGCCTCTGAGGAAAGAGGCTGGCAGGCCTCGCGAGACCCAGTGTGAGGGGCAGAAGGAGGGGGACAGGGACTTCAAGATGGGACCGGAGGGAATTGGCAGCCGGTGGCTATAAAGCCCCATCTGTTTCTTCCAAGTGGGACTTCGTAGGTAGCCAGGGCTGCTCAGCGCACAGATGTGGGAGGAAGGAGGCAGCTGATGGGAAGCAGGCGGTGGGAGGGAGACACACTTTGTGTGAGACCCAGCATCTGCCGGATCCTATCGCCAAGACCACCCTTCAGCCTGAGCTTGCCTGGGGCCCATGGAAAATTTCTTGTCCCCCTAACCAGGCTCCAGGCTGTCTGGAGATGCCTCCAGGAACCCCATGCCGGCTGCCTCCTGCAGTGGCCCTCCAGCAGACAAAGTGACACCCACCGACTCATTAAGATTTCTCTCAGCTCCAGGCTTCTTGGCTGAGGTCCATTTGGCATGACTGAGAGACACAGAGAGACGAGTGCTGGGCAATAGCCCAGGCCAGGGTGGCATCCTGGCCCGTTTGTACTCCTCTTGCGTCCTCCCCAGCACTCTCCTAGCTCTGGTAGGATGTGTGAATTTAGAGGCTGCATAGTCTAGCAATGGCCAGTAGCAGAAAAGGGATCCACAGCCTCTCCCCTGGCTGTGAAATTTCTGACATCACTCCCCACCTGAGACTGCTTACATCAGGGAGGTCTTAAATGAGACATGGAGCCTCAGCCTTCCAAATCTGGAAGAGGTGGCTCTCACTCGGCCTCCTTGGGGGCCCCAAACCCTAACGGTGCAGCACCGTCATTATCCAACTAGATACACACGGCATGTTCCTTGAGGACTGGAGCTAAATTTTGGCTCTTTTGTTGTTCTTTTTTCATTCCCCCTGCACATATCTGGCACTCAACGACTGTTGAATTTAGTCTGGTCTAGTCCCTTCCTTTCAAAGACAGGGGGACAAAGACCCAGTGAAGGTAGGCATGTTTGCTAGGGCAACACAGTGAGGGCAAAGCCTATACTGGAACTGGGGCCTCTTCTTCCTTGTCCACTGCTCTTACTACTCCGGCGCCATGACTGTCCTCCTTATTCTGTGAAGTGATTTTCTGGGGGAGTGTTTCCACCAGGTGAAGGGCATAACATTCGGCCTCACAGATCTCCTGGCCCCTGGCTTCCCCACCAAACATAGATGGGCTCTTTCTGGCATTGAGCTGGGTGCCATGGAAAGCTCTGGACTCAATTTTTATAGAAAAATGTGTGCTGCTAAGTTGGGCTCCCCAGGGGACATTTTAGCTGCATGACTCATGGGGTATTCAGAGATCCCACTCCATTTAAGGGTGATCTATTTACAAGCGTGTGTAAGTTTTTAGAATTTTACAGTGGTTTGTGAGGAGGGTGGAGTATATATTCAGAAAGCATGAGCCTTTCTTGGACTGTAAATAACATTGGATGAGTGTGTGTGTGTGAGAGAGAGAGAGAGAGACAGAGAACACGAGCCACTGATAATGATTGTGTAGGAGCTTTCTAGAAACAGATAGCTAACTCTTTTCAGATCTGAAATGATTTTCTGCAAATAGGAACTTGCTGACTCAAATTAGACCTGCAGAGTATCTATCCTTGTTGGTTTCTGAGGGAGCAGACACAGGGAAGAGGTGCGGCTGAAGAAGTAAAGGGAGCACCCTCTCCCGCACAGCTCAGGGCTTAGCCGTGATTGTGGGATGATAATTCAGGTGTAAGCATCACACTTTTGCTCCCCTTTACCCCAACTTCTAGAATTGCACTACAGGAATCTGTGAGTGGTAGGAGTATGCTCCCCTCCTGTAAGGAGCCTTTGCCCTAGACCTGGGGAAGGACAGATGTCATCCCAGCAGCCCATCTGGGGAGTCAGCTAGATGCTGGATGCATGCAGACCGGGCCCAGGGAAAGGTGCCCCAAAGTGTCCCCCATCACCCTGGATCTTCTGAAGAACACTGGGTCTGTCTTGACCTCTGGGGAGGGGAGCTTTGACAAATAGGATGACGGAGGAGGGAGCAGCAGAGCGATCACAGCCCACCTCCCCCAGCTCTGTCTGGAAGGGAGGTATGCAGACAGTGGTACCCAGTTTCTCCAAAAAAAAAGTCTTGGAGCCATTGTTGGTCCCACTCTCTGTCCCCCCTCACATCCAAGCCATCAATAAGTCCTGTCAGTGTTAGTTCCAGTGAGGATCCCAGACATGTGCACTTCCCTTCTCCTCCCCATGGAGCTAGCTTCATCCAAATTCATCTCTGTATTCTCTCCAGAAGGGTCTGTTGACTATTAAAGGGAGTCTAATATACCATTATGTGCCCATAATAATTAAAAATAAAAATAATTTAAAAAATAAAGGAATTCTAAATTCCTTTCTAACCACCCTCCTTTGCTCTCTTCTAAGTACATTTCTTCCTGGGTTAACCTATCTTCCTCCTGTGAGGAAGGAACACTTTTGCGCAATCCTCCCCAGAGGGAAAGCCACCTGGAATCCAATCTAATTGACTCATCCAGGAGCTTGTGCAGCATCTGCAAAGCCAGCCCCAGTTTACAGAGGACTCATGCTGGCAGCAAGGATTCAGCTGAGATCACCAAACCCTTGAGACTGGCTTGAGTTCAAAATGCTGTATGGCCTCAGCCAAGAAGCAACAGAACTCACTTGTGGCTCCCTTGTCTTGAAACTGCAGGGCCACATTCTGAAGGCCTGTCCCTGCAGCTCGCAACAGACTGATCAGGCCAGCAAACCACTTTGCTTCTAGGTCTCTTCTAGAAGCCAGCATGCCAGAGGTCAAAACATCCAATGTCCCAGTGAAATATAAACTATTTATGCAAGACATGCTGCTTTGTCTTTGTCAACACAACAAGGGAGTTGGAGGTGGGCATTTTGAACTCTTATGACTTTAAGGCAATCCAAACAGATATTAAAGTCTGTCCCCCCTTCTTGTTGAGATCATAAATATAGTTCACATTTATTGCAATGCTCACCTGTGTCAGGCACTGTTTTAAGCACTTCACTGGCTAATTTAATCCTCTCAACAACCCTGAGAAGTAGGTATTCTTATTAACTCCATACTCCAGAAGAGGAAACTGAGGCACAGAGAGGTTAAGTAACTCCCAAGGACCACAAAGCTAGTAAGTGGTGGACAGCTGAGCACCAGAGCCTATGCCCTTAATCACACCATTATATATATACGTGGGGGTCATACCTAGTTGTAAAAAGAAACACTGCATCCTTCTCTCTGCAGCCACTGCCTCTAACACTGTGGGCAGGAGGCAGGGCCTGGGCTGCAGAATGTGTGGGCCTTCAACTCCCAGTAAATGGCTCTTCAGCCTCCAAGGATGTTGGCCACCTCTGAGCACTCATTAAAGTCAGACATGTAATCTCTCTGTCATCCACTCTGGTTGGGAATGGGGTGTTCGGTGTAATCTAATACCCTGAACGTTGTATATGTTTTGCAGGTTTTTGAGTCTATAGGAGTCTGACAATAGTAGATAATCAGAATGACAGGATACAATTTTGACCTTGTTGTGATTCAGTGTCCTGCAAAGCTTGGGTCCTAGAGATGTGGACTGAACATTTAGTGACCCTCTGACATCCCTGGAAAATATTTTAGCAATCCTTGATCTCTATTTGTGTATGCATCGTTTTGCATAAAAGTAGTTGAGAGCATGTAATCACATAGCCTCAGCCCAAGTGGCCTGTTAACAAAGCCATCTAATTGCTGGCATGCCAAGTGCACCACTAGCCTTGACTACTCTACTCTGACATTTAGTTAAACAAAGATGATGCCCTTTTATACCCCAAAATGGCTGCATTATAAACGATTAAGGTAATGGAAGTGTCTGTGAGCAAGAGCTCTCAAGGGAGGAGGAAGAGCACAGCTCGATGCATCCGACAACAGATGCACCATTCACAGGCCAAACTGTGACGTCATTAATCACAGACCTTACTGTCTGTTTGCTGGAGGCTTGGAGAAATTAATGATCAGAAAAAATTGGCCCCAAAGGTCAAGGTAGTCTTGATAGTCTTGGGGAAAGGAGTATGTTCATTCAGAAAATATTATTTGAGCTCCTCCAGTATGATACACACTGGACTGGGCCCAAGGATGCAGTAGGGAAGACGTCCTGCCTTTGTGGGGCTCACAGTTTAGAGGGTCATTGGACGGGTTTGCAGGCAGCTACAGGGTGAGTGCCAAAGGTACAAGAGGGATAAGCACAGGGTGATGGGGAGAGAGCTATCAAGGGTGTCCCTCCCAGACTTGGGGGGTCAGGAAAGGCTTCCCTGATGTAGTAACTTCTAATTCAATATTTGAAAGATAAAATAAAAAGAGCAGGAAGGGATAAAAAGAGAGCCCCCAGGTAAAGACCCTGAAGGAGAGTAAAAACCATACAGGAGGAAGAAGAGTGCATATGTCCCAGTCTCTGGGGACCCCTCAAAGATGTAAGTCTTGGCAACTTCTAGCCAAGGGAAGGAGAAAGGACACAAGGTACATTACGAAGCCCCCAGCACCATTTACCCTTCCTGTGCCACTGAAGACATGGCACATACAGGGAGCTGCAGGGTTTTCAGAATGGCTAGAGCAGAAAGGGCACGACCAAGAAGGGGCGAGAGATGAGATTCAGAGCTGTCCTCAGAGACGAGAGTCTGGAGGGTTTGGAGGGCCTTGTGACTTATATCAAAGAGTTGAGGCTTTACCTTGAGGGCAATAGGGAGCCCCTGAAGGATTCTAAGCAGATCAGATTAGAAAGAGACTCCTGGCCACTCTCTGGAGGGTGGACGGGCAGGGGAGTCAAGACTAGAGGTGGGGACCCAGGGGGAGAGGGTTGCAGTGAGGGGCCACGGTGGCCTGATTCTGGTATAAAGTGTTCAGGAAAACACTCAGTGCTTCTTTTCATGACTTATCCCTGGTTGCCTCTGATTTGGGGAGCTCTCTGATGTCAAGACATTTGCTTTTGCTATTAATATGCAGCAGGAATAAAGGGATGGTGCCCAAGTTCTTGCCCTTGGGGGCCCTTGTCTCTTCCCCAGAATATCGTGACTTTGTTCCTCAGTACAGGAAGGAAATACCATTTCCCCAGCTCTTTCTTCAGAAAAGTCACTCTTCATTTGCTTCTGCGAGATGTTTGTCTCTGGACAGTGTTTGGATCCCACGAGCATGTGCGTGTGTGCACTGCAGCCCAGCTCAGGGGTGGCTCTGCTTTTCTTGGTTGCCTGGATCCAGGCAAATTTAAAACAGCGTGGTTTCTTCCCGATGCTTATCTCCACAACCGTTTCTCAGAACGTCCTGCTCATTAACTTTCTAACAGCACCATTTTCGGTGCCAAGCTGCTTGCTTCAAGGTTTGGACCTTCACTGGAGCAAAAAAAAAAAAACGATAGCATTTCTGCCTCCCGCTTCCCTCCCATTCCCTTAAACCATGCCTGTCTTTCCCCCAAGCCACCAACAAACAAAGCCATGCACTTCCTGAGAAAAGCCCCTAAGCCTGAACCTGCCCTTCCTCCCTGGAAAGTGGCTCATGGATCACCACTGTAATGCATTTTAAGAGGACCTGAAAATGCAGAGGACACCATTCCTGAAAATGGGTTCCTCAAAGAGGTTAGAGGAGGGGTGGGGAAGCTTTTCATGTTGGAAGGCCGCATTAATTTAGCTGTGATCAAATAAGGCCGCATTCAAGAAACTTCAATTAGATATACTTAAAAATGTACATTATTTTGTAAAAATCTAACTACTATGTACTTAATAATTTCAAAAAATGAAAACTATTTGTTAATTTTGAAGTTAACTAACCTTTCAATGACTTTGTTGTGTTTGCTTTGTGTTGGAAAGCATTTGAATATTTGGTTGCAGCATGGAGGTCCGCAGTTTCAGTTGATCCTCTAGATGGGTATCAGTCATTTGTGACCTTAAGAGCATCTTGATTTGGGTTAGGTAGGAGAATGTATAGTTGAAGCAATAAGTGGTTGAAAAGCAAGAAAGCATTTTTTTGCACATGTTGCCAAAGGCATGGATATTCTACTGCATTTTTCCATATTTCAATTGGATCTTTCTTAGCATCAAATGATGACTTTAAAATGTCATCTACTGAAAGCTCAATCAATTGCATCTGTAGTTCTTTAGGTGCCTTGGTGATATCAACTAGGTGAGGCTGAAATGCTAATTTGAGTGTGATGTCATGATTCTTAAAGTCAGTGAAACTTTCATTGTATTCTTCAATTAATGGGTCTATAACAGCTTCGTATTCTTCAAGTGATTCGCATATATCATCCTGCTCATCAGTGACCTTTGCTAACTGGGGAAAATGTTCATTAGAAATTTCCTTTTAAAGAAGAATTGTTTTGAAAAAAGATAGCTTTTTTTCTAAATGCTTGGATTTTTGGCCACATATGATATATAGACTTAGTTTTACCTTGCAAATAAATAGTCAAGTCATTTTGATTTGACGTGATATCACACAGAAATTCTGCATTCCTATAGAAATCTTCTTTCAATAATTCATATTCCTGATTCTGTTCTTCATAAAATTTAACTATCTGTTCTCACAGAGATAAAATTTTGGCTAACACCTGTCCCTGTGATAGCCAATGCATTTTAGAATGATGTGGCAAATCCACACTGAATACCTCATTGTTCAACTTTAGCATGTTACAAAACTGACAATGCTATGTTGCATTTGCACAAATATAGTTAACAATACTTATAACTTGTTGCAAAGTGTCGCTTAAAATAGTAGCTTTAGCACAGAGATTTGCTGATGCAAGTTACAATGACAAGAAATGAGAGTATCTGGATCTGTTAATACTTTTTTTTAATCTGTGCAATAAACCCTTCGTGTTTTCCTGTCATGGAAGGGGCACCATCTGTACATACACTCACTAAATTTACCAAATTCAGTCCAAATTCATGACATTTATCTTGAAAGTTGTTGAAGATATCTATTCCCCATGTTCTGTTGGCAAGAGTGCCCAAAGAGAGTAGATCTTTGTAGCAAAGAAAATCTTCTGTTATCACCCAAATGAAGTATAAAACCTGTGCTGAGTCAGTAGTATCAGTTGAGTCATCCAAAGCAATTGAATAATATACATTTTCCTTTTGAAGTATTGCATGAAATTTTTCTGTTGAGTTGAAGGCTAATTCATGCTGCTGATCAGTTATGGTTCTCCTTGAAAGGGGCAGTTGTTTGTACTTTGAAATGTTATTGGTGTCTAAGCATCCTACAACTTTGACGATGCATTCTTTCACAATTTCTATATCACTGAATTGCTTCTCTTTTTTCCCGAGTATATAGACCACTTCATAAGTCGCTTCAGTGGCATTATTTCCAGGTCTTATTGCTGCTTGAAAGAATTGTCTTTGCTTTTGCTTTTCATCTTTTAATTTCTGCAGTACAACCTTTTGCACCTTTCCCTCTAATTTAAAATATTTGTGGTCCTTATGAGTGTTATAATGCTGATGAGCATTGAATTTCTTTAATGTTGATATTGCAGTATCACAAAGCAAGCAAATCATCTTATCTTTAGCAGAAACAAGATAATATTGCAATTCTCAATCCTCAATAAAAAATCTGTTTTCTTCCTTCAGGGTTCTTTTGGTCTTCTTTGACATTGATGGGCTGTTAAGCAGACAGAATTAAAAGATGCTGTCAAGCTGTGCAACTATTCACAAATTCCACTTCAAACAGAAACACAATAAACTGTTGTCAAAAGCTGATAACAGACAGGTGTACCCAAGCCCTATAAACTCTCCCCAACCAGCCTCCTGTGGTAGTGGTGCCAGTCAGGTGGGGGAAGTTAGAACCAAATCGTGAGCATAGCAGCCGTCAATTTATCCCTTATGGCTTACTAATGTTCTAATTGTGCTGGTCAATCTGGGAGGATTATTTCATTGAAACTTATTTTATTCTTTGGTATTTTAAATATGTTCATTTAAAAAATAAAATAAAACTATAAAAGACAAACAAAAATGTATTAATAAAAGGATTTGCTCTGTAAAATTTGGATTCAGTCATAAGGCCGCACTTAAGGACCTAGAAGGCCACAGATTCCCCACCCCTGGGTTAGAGGCATTGGGCAAAAAAGACAGGAAGTCTCAATATAGCTGCAGACATCTCAGAATCCTTTAGTGGCTCTCCATTGCCCTTAGGATAAAGCACAAACCCACTGGGTATCTGTGCTTTTTTGGACAGCAGGGGTCAGCCCTTACTCCTCCCTCCTGAAGCCCCAGCATGTTTTTCTGGGCCATGGGTCGGTGACTTGGACACCTGCAATGGACACCTGAACCGGCGCAAGAGCTCCCCCTGCTGGCGGACACGTCTGCTGCACCTTGGCCCTGATGGCCTGTGTACCTCACTTTAAACACTGAGAATGTTCCTGGGTATTTGTGCATTAAATAGGATCATATGGTGAGTGTTCGTGGGGTGTGTGCTTTTAAAAGGAGATCCATGGCAAATCCTTTTTGTGAGGCGAGAAATACTTTTGTGATGGGGAATAATCACTGGCCTTCCCCAGCCCTTCATTTGGTGATGCTGTGAATATTGGGGTTTATTGAAGGGGTTCTCTTGATGCTGGTGTTCCTGCCCAGCACCCCAAGCGTGGTTCCTGGGGAAAGGCCAGAGTAGCTTAAGCTGAGTCCCAAATGCTTGCACATCTGACATTTCCATGGTTTGCCGAGGCTCCTTGTAACCTGAAGCTTGTCTCAGTGGAGTTGTTGCTTCTCAAAGCCTGATGGGGGGATGTTGTCCACAGCCTCAAGGGCCCTCCACTGTCAGATTCATGCACACATTTGGAAATGGGTCAACTCCTCCTGTGGGCCTTGGCTATAGAATGATCAGGAGGGAGCGGGAAGGAGAGGGCAAAGAGAAACACTCCCTCCATCAGAAGGGTATCAACCATGTTACCCAAGGGGATTGTGCCTGTTGCAATTACAGTTGTTTTTCCTCCCTCCAGATGTTGTGTGTTACAGGATCCTTTGTTAGTAAGCACACACATGGCAGCCTTAGCAACTGCCAGTGCCAACCTTAAGGCCCCAACCATGGAGGCTGCAATTGAGCATGAAGTGGGATGTGCCATGCACTGAGGTATGAATGCCATGCTTCTGCGAACACCATTCTGTGGTATTTCCAAAAGCTGAGATCCAGTCTTGCTTTGTGAACTCTTTGTCACTTCAGATAATGAGGTGACATTATCTGAAGTCCCATTAGAGCCTGGACAGTTGGCCTAAGGGAGTAAGATTAAGCTTCAAGGCTTGATCTCTTTTGTAATTTGAATCCTTGCCATGAGAACCCACCTTCAAGGCCAGTATCAAGGTTTTACCTGGAGGCCCATGACGATGAACCCTGGGTAGTTTCCAGACTAGACTCCTTGGGAGTCAAAGTTTGGAGGAACCAGTTTGCATCTCTATAGTTGACTGGTGTGCTGGATCCCTGCTACCCTATCCATCTAATGGGGCCAGAAACCACTGGACTTGAAAATTATGTTCACGGCACCTTGAGCTTGGGGCATGAAGGGAAACCCAGAATAAAAAGCACAAAGACTCTTTCCTTCTTCAATTGAGAGGGCAGACAGGCTACGTGCATTTGAAAGCAGTTATAAACACCAGACCCACCAACTACAATTTAGGAGGTCTTATATGTAATCTGCCCAGTCCCAGATATTTTAATTCTATGTTGCAGGGAAGTAAGTGCCAGCTGGCCGCAGACCGACCATGCTCAGGGTTCAGTCCTAAACAGCACTGTTTGGGAAAAGCTCAATCTAAAACAGACAGCTCTGGATGTGTTTAGGTTTTGCTTTCTTTCCACTTTTAAATATTAAAAATTGACTCCAGCTGTGGGGTAGAAAGTAACGCCTAACCTATAAAAACATTGACAAATAAATCACAATGCAATTTGCCGCGCATTTTTGTGAGGTCTAAACACCAGTTCTTGAAAGGAATTTTCCATTATTGCATCTTGGGAAGATAACTTCTTCATGAAAAATTCATTTGACTTTTATATTTCATAAAATCATCACATAGCTTTCCCACATTTGGGATCTGCATGTACTGGAGCACCCGTGGCTTTCAGCTCAGCCTTCCAGACTCCTAAGCCTCTCTCCTTTTGCAGGAAGGTGGGACAGCATCGGGATCCTTACCTGACAGTTGGGAGCTATGCTGTGCCCCCTACCCTGGGCTCTGTTCTTCTGCAAACTGGCTGAACCTTAGCAAAGGGACAGCTCTAAGTCTGGTTTGAGTGCCAAAGTCCCTAACCAAACTCTGTCTATGTGTCCAGCACACCCCTGTGCACCACCCCTGTCCACCACCCCTGTCCGAGCAAGAAAGAAGCCCCCAACTTTATTGCTTCTTGGTGGTATCACTACTAAGAAATAGCACTTTCCTTTCTGAAATGGGGACACGGGGGACCCAGACAGAGGAGAGAAGAGGAGTCTCTGTGACAGACTTGGTATTGTAAGTTAGGGTCTTCAAGTGTCTTTTTCTAGAAATGCCACTGACCCCAGCCCAGTTTGCATGGTATCAGCCATGATGGGATAGGCGTGCTGCAGCAACAAGCACCTCCAAATATCAATGACATCTTTCTGCTTATATTACATGTCCATCGCAAGTCCATTGCACTGTAATGTTTACCCTAGGATCCAGCTGATGGAGCAGCCACCATCTGAAACATTGTCAGTAATCATGGCAGAAGGAAAAGACCATCTTGGAAGGCCTTTCACCTGTAGTTAAATACTCACAGTTCATTGGCCAGAATGGGTCACATGGTGCCATCCAACCTCCAGGGGCCAAGAAATATAATTCTACCTGCCCAGAAAACAGAAAGCTGGAAAGATTTGGTGAGTGGTATTGATGGATATTAGACTCATCATGTCTACCTGATTATGGAGGTCCTTCTGCAGTATCTGTACCTGGGACCCTTCTGGGCTCTAGCCTCAATAAGATCACAGCCCTGGGAGTATAGCCATGGGACCAGGAAGCCAGTATGTATCAGCTGCAGTCAGGCTCATAGTAGATACCCTCTACGGGTGTCTGCCCATTTGCTTCACTTCTTCTCTGAGTACCATACCCAAACTGTCTATGCATAGGAGTGGCCCCAGCAGTTGCTATCATATAGGTACTACACAGCACTCCTTGGGCCAAGTGATTGGATCAGAGGAATGTATTTAACCAAAGCTGAGCCAATATGATTCTGTCAGAAATTTAGAAAATGTGGTTCAGAAAGTTAGTCTGTATGGATGCATGTAAATTTGGGAGTTCAAACAGAGCCATTTTCTGCCACATGCATGGAGAAGCTCAGAAAGTTGAACTGCAGGGCAAGAAGAATGAGCCAGACATGCAGACAGGAGTAAATACACAAGAAAACCACATGGAGAGAGAAAGAATCCCAGCCCCACCTCAGCACACAGACACTTGATACCAGAACAAAATTGGCACTTTGTTGGCAAGGGAGAATGAATGTTGTATGGGCATTATTTAAAAGTGTCCACCACAGAAGGTGATTACTTAGGTCAAGGGCATTGAGTGTCTGGAATATTCCTATTGAAATATTGACACTCCTGGGAAAGTTAACACCTGGCAGCCATAGCCACTTTGTGTTTATCTGGTTAGGCAGCCATTTGGTTATGTCCTTAGGGGAAAGAGCCCAGGATTAGTCTATTCTGATAGATTGGAATGTATGGGGGTTATAGTGATGAGGAAAATGTTCAATTGCATATAACAGAAAACCCCCAAATAACAGTAGCTGGTTTCTCTCTCACACAAAACAAGTCTAGAGGTGGGTAGCCTGAGGCCAGTACAACAGGTCAATGGAATCCTCACTGACACAGTTTCCCCTCCAGTTCTCCACTCTGCTGTCCCTCAGGACATCTCATCCTCATGTTCTAAAATGGCTGTAGGAGCTCCACCATATTCTTGTTCCTGGCAGCTAGTAAAGGAAGGGGAGAAGGGTGTGTCCTCTTCTTTTAAGACTTCCCAGAAGTCTCAGTGGCCAGAGCTTAGTCACTAGATGAGTTGGGTGGAAAAACTGCCCCAAGAAGCTCTTCCTACATGGTGCTTCCAGTAAAACTGGTTCTGTTGACCTGGCTCCAACTAACTGGACTAGGCAGCGGGGCCCAAATCAAGTCAACCATGGGAAGACCAGACTTGAGGAAAATTCTTGAAAGTGAGTTGATTTGAAACTCTGTCTAGTTGAGGCTTTCTGTCCAGTTGGGGCTCTCCGTAATGAATGTTGACATAAAGACCAGACCAGATCCTCCCTTGGGGTGGCCACAAACAGGGAAGGGGGTCACACAAATGGTGCTGAGCTATTGCTCCATGTCTCTATGAGTTCTGCTGCACATCTCTGACATGGAAGTTCAGGACGCGAAGGGGACACCTTTTCAGAATTCATGCCCTTCCCACATATTCTTTAGTAAACCTCCTTACCAAATGTTATCTGGGAGCGTTTCTTTGTCAAACCTTAAAAAGCCTGATCAATATGGGAATTATGTTTGGAATTATCATGAATTTATGTCAAAGAGTTTCTGGGAGGGCAGAGCACCAAGAGAGAGCAGGGAAAGAAGGTGATGCCAAGATCCTATCTTGATGACTTCATCACTTTGCCTCTAATTAGTCTAGACCTGGAGAGGTGTGGGCACTGTCACTTCTATCTGCCTACAGCACAACAAAAGTATGTCTTTCCTATACCTCTCCTCCTGGTTCCTTTGGTTTCCGTGCCTATATCTACCTGTATTTGTTCATTCATTAGGAATTGCAAATTGGTGATATTCTATTTTCACTTATAGTAGAAATACTTTTATAAAGAGACTCCTGCCTTCATCTACTACATGTAGACTGTCCCTTATCTGAAATGCTTGGGACCAGAAGTGTTTCAGATTCCAAATTTTTTGGATTTTGGAATATTTGCATATACATAATGAGATATCTTGGGGATGGGGCCCATATCTAAACACAAAATTCATTTATGTTTTATATACACTTTATACGCATAGTCTGAAGGTAATTTTATACAATATTTTTAACAATTTTGTGCTTGAAACAAAATTTATGTACATTGAATTATCAGAAAGTACAGGTGTCACTATCTCAGCCACCCATGTGGGTAATCTGTGGTTGTTTGGCTTCAGCATCATTCCTGACCCTGAATTTATATGCTACTGATAAGCAATCATTTTCTTACACTTATTCACATACAAATACCTGGTAAAAAAATATGACATACCGTTAATACAGTGAAAAAATAATGTGTTCAGGGTAACTAAGCAGCATAGTAGCATCCCCAGAATACCTGTATCAACTGTTAAACAACAACGACAGGAAACAACAGTAGATTTCAGTCTCCACCTATGATGCTGTGTTTTGATTAAAAGGTTACTATACACTGTATTTTATTTTTTTAGGTGAGAAGAAACATCAGAAGCAGCTGAGGGACCAGGAAGTAGGTCCTCTAGGGTGAGGAGGCATTCTGCTGGATGGTTTTTAAAAATGTTTCCTCCAGAGTCATCTGCCTCGTTAACAGCGATCTTTGTCTTAGAAGTCTGTTTGATTTTATAAACTGACATGATTTCTTGTTCTGTTATTAATGCATGCTGCTGTAGGCCTTCAATAAGCCCATCACACATTTTCACTGTGTTGTCTTTAGGCAATTTTTCTGCAATGTTAACAACGTCATCTTCATTGTCCACTTGTGGTGTCATGTTGGTACTCAAAAAGTTTTGGATGTTGGAGCATTTCAGATTTTGGATTTTCGGATTAGGGATGCTCAACCTGTATTTGGTTACCTAAAGGTACAATTCATGTGGGGAAAGCAGGATAAATCAAGAGCCCACCTCCTCTTGAGATGGCTAATTCTTCTCTTAAAAATTTTAAATACCATTATGAAATCGTGGATTTAAACATATATAATGAATTTCCATCCACTGAAATTATTGTTGTTGACAATAAACTTTTCCTATCCTTCAATCATGGGATTCTCTACAAGTTGGCTCTTGAGTCCTTTTGTCATAACCCTAGTAATCTTTGACAGGTTCCTTGCTAACAGGTGTGACAAATTGTCCATCTTGTACATTTCCTGTCTTGGATTTGGAATCAGTCATTTCTCTAAGGAGCTTTGCTTCTTTTGAGTAAGAAATGGCATTTCAAAAGCAATCTGAGTCCTAGCGATGTCTTTGCTACTAGGTTGACCGTTGTTTTTAGACCTTTTCAGTGGACAGGGCTGGGGGTTGGGGAGAGACCATATGTATATATGGTCTCTTTCTTCTACACCAAGAATCCTGGTTCTCAAGGACACAGGGAATGATAGAATTAGAATATCCCACAATTACTCATTTGTTTTATCCCATATTACATACACAGCATACTCAGAATAGCAATATAATCCTACCATCATTATGACCAAAAAATTTTCAAAAGTTTTTTGTATATGATATCTTGATGTCCCCCCATTAAAAAAAATAGTTTTACTATATCTACATTGTCAGAGCACAGAGCCATTAAATAATTTACTTTCTCATTAGCCCTCATTTAGTTTTAGTTTCACAATTAACTGTATATTTAATGCTCCCTGCAAATATCTCTCTAGTAATTGTGATTGCCCAAGGTTTGTTCTTTAGAAGACTTCTTAGGGAGGGCTTATAGAATCAGTTTCCCTAAATTGTTGATAACAGTATGTCTGTACCCTTCATACTTGAAAGATAATTGAAAGTCAGTTTTGCTGAGCACACAGTCCCTGGCTCACATTTTCTTACCTTGAGATCTTAAACATGTTACTCCATTTTCTTCTGGCAAAAAGTATGACAATAATCTAATTTTCTTTCTCTTTTATGCCACATGCTCTTTTTCTTCTAGATGTTCAAAGCATTTTTTCTTTAAAGTCCCGCAATTTTATTAGAATATGTCTTAGAGTTGGTTGTTCTGATCAATATTCCCAGGTGCATCATGTGCTTTTTCCTCCTGAAGAATTGACCACTTTTCATTATTTTATTGTGATAAAATAGCCTTGTTTATTCCTGACAGTATTATCTGCTCTGAAATCTGCTTTGTCTGATATGAACATATCCACTCCAGCTTTATTTTGATTAGTGTTAGTATGATAAATCTTTTTCCATTCTCTTACTTTTTAAAATAGACTTTATTTTTTGGAGAAGTTTTAGGTAATAGCAAAACTGAACAGGAAGCACAGAGTTCCCATGTACCCTTTGCTCCTATACATGCACAGCCTCCCCTGCTAACATCCCACACCAGAATGGTACATTTGTTACAATCGATGAACCTACATTGACACATTATTATCACTCACAGTCCATAGTTTACGTTAGGGCTCACTCTTGCTATTGTACATTCTATAGGTTTTCACAAATGTATAATGACATGTATCCACCATTATAGTGTCATGCAGCGTAGTTTCACTGCCCTAAAAACCCTCTGTGCTCCACCTATTCATCCCTCCCTCTCCCAACCCCTGACAACCACTGATCTTTCTGCTATCTCCATAGTTTTGCCTTTTCTAGAATGTTGTATAGTTGTAATCAAGTGTGTAGCCTTTTCAGATTGACTTCTTTCACTTAGTAATATGCATTTAAGTTTCCTTCATGTCTTTTCAAGGCTCGACAGCTCATTTCTTTTTAGCACTGAATAATATTCCATCATCTGGATGTACCACAATTTTTTTATCCATTCACCTACTGAAGGACATCTTGGCTGCTTTGGCAATTATGAATAAAGCTGCTATGAACATCATGTGCAGGTTTTTGTGTAGACATAGATTCCAACTTTTTTGGGTAGATACCAAGGAGCATAATTGCTGGACCATACAGTGAGAGGATGTTCATTTTTATAAGAAACTGCCAAACTGTTTTCCAAAGTGGCTGTACCATTTTGCATTCCCATCAGCAATGAATGAGAGTTCTTGTTGCTCCACATCCTTGTCAGTATTTGGTGTTGTCAGTGTTCTGGATTTTCACCTTTCTAATCAGTGTGTAGTGATGTCTCATTGTTGTTTTAATTTGCATTTCCCTAATGATATATAATGTTGAGGATTTTTTCATATGTTTACTTGCCATCTGTATAATTGTCTTTAGTGAGGTGTCTGTTCAGATTTTTTGCCCATTTTTAAATTAGGTTTTTTGTTGTCTTAATGTTCAGTTTTAAAAGTTCTTCGTATATTTTGGACAACTATCCTTTATCAGATATGCCTTTTGTGAATGTTTTTTCCCCATCTGTGGCTTGTTTTCTCTTTCTCTTGATGGTGTCTTTTACAAAGCAGAAATTTTTAATTTTAATGAAGACCAGCTTATCAATTCTTTCTTTCATGGATTGTGGCTTTAGTATTGTATCTAAAAGTCATCATCAAATCCCAGGTTAACTAGATTCCCCCCTCTTTTTTTAATCTTCTCAGAGTTTTACAGTTTTGCATTTTACATTTAGGTCTGTGATCAATTTTGAGTTAATTTTTGTGAAGGGTGTGAGGTCTGTGTCTAGATTCACCTTTTTGCATGTGGATGTCCACTTGTTACAATACCATTTATTGAAAAGAGTATCCATTGTATTTCCTTTGCTCCTTTGTCAAAGATCAGTTAACTATATTTATGTGAGTCTATTTCTGGCCTCTCTACTCTATTCTCTTGATCTATTTGTCTGTGCTTTCACCAATACCACACTATCTTGATTACTGTAGATTTATAGTAAGTCTTGAAGTTGGGTTGTTGTCAGTCCTACTTTTTTCTTCTCCTTCAATATTGTGTTAGCTATTCTGGGCCGTTTGCCTCTCCATATAAACTTTAGAATCAGCTTGTCAATATCCATAGAATAGCTTGCCAGGATTTTTATTGGAATTGTGATGAATTTATAGAGCAAATTGGAAAGAACCAATATCTTGACAAAATTGAGTCTTCCAATCACTTTCAACCAACTTGTATCTTTACATTTAATGTGTGTTTCCTGTAAGCAACATACAGTTGTGTCCTGCTTTTTTATCCACTCTGACAATCTGTCTTTTAATTGAGGTTGTTTCAACATTTACTTCCATTTCTCCCTTTCTATCCTTTGTGCATTTCTCCATTTCATGGCCTTTTTAAAATTATTTTTTCTCTCTGTCTTTCATTTTAGGTAGTTTCTATACCTAGATCTTCAAGTCTGACTAATCTTTTCTTTCCTGCAATGTTTAGTCTGCCATCAATCCCATTCAGTGTATTTTAATCTCAGACATTGCAGTTTTCATCTCTAGAAGTTCAGTTTTGATCTCTTGTATTTTCCACATTTCCACTTAACTTTTTGAAATATAGAACACAGTTATAAAAACTGTTTTTGCAATCCTCGTATGCTAATTCTAACATCTGTGTCAGTTTGGGACTGGTTTCTACTGATTGATTATTCTCCTCATTATAGGTTGTATTTTCCTGCCTCTTTGCATGCCTGCTCAGATTAGGCATTATTTCCAGCTTTATGTGAGCATCAGATACTGTTCCCTCTAATCTTTTCATAGAATTCTTTCCCCAGCCTACAGATGGTTCATTTTTGGACAGGCTTTCCCCAACTGCCATCACCACCATTTCCTCCAAATCCTGTATCTGGTGTTCAATATTTCTAAAGAGTCATTTCCTTATTGGCAAAACCCTAAACTGACCAAAAGCAGAAAAGGGGAATGAAAAGTGTGATTCCTACCAAGACGAAATGGAGAAAAGCACTAGATAGCTACCTAATGCCTTCAGTGTAGGTGCTGAGTATAAAGGAATGGTGTTGGCATTTGAGAAAGGCAGGGAAAAGAGAGCAGCTTTATTTATTTCTACTCAATAAATATGGGTTCATTTTTCCATTATGAAAGTCAGGAGAACCTGCAGTGCTCTGGATGTTTATTGCTAGAACTAGCATACACAGATCTCAAACCACTTCCGGCTCAGTAACTTGCAATATTTTGTTTTGTTTTGTTTTGAACTGAAATGGCCTATTTCCACATTCTCACAGATACCTAGGATTTTCAGCTCTAACATTGTGTGCTTCTAAGGATCTGAAAATATTTGATCAATCTTTTATTTTGTGCCTCCTTTATAACCCTGGAGACAGAATTCAGGATTTCAGTTGCCCTGCAACACTAGTGTAGGTGATAGGACTAGCATGATAGGGTGAAAAGTTGGAGAGAGTCCTAGATTTCCTACTCATGTTCCTGTGCTCCAGCCACTTTTCCCACTGAGTTTGTCCAGCCCACTCTGGAAAATAAAGCCAGGCCATTTGCTAAGGGTATTAAAAGGCATTGGGCAGTGAGTATACCTAGACTTTGCTGAATATGTTGTCCCTTCTTTCTCCTTCTTGGGCTGCTGGGCTTTCCTGGCATCCTGACTTTGTGGGGTTCTCAGGGTATTTGCTATAGATAAATGTTTGTGTTTCTTTCAAACCACAAATGTAGGGAGCCAACGAAGGAAGTGGGATTCCCAAATGAGGAGGACTATGGCATTGGAAAACATGGTGGAATTTGGGTAAACTCTATCTCCAGATGGAAGCAGTGCCCTTCTAAGAACCTGTCAGATGATGGTTTGCAAAAAATTGTGTTTTCTACAGTGGCTTAGCACAGTTTATGATTGTAGAGTTCCACATGGCCCAGTCTCTTTTCAAAATCACATTCAAAGAAAATGCACTTCAAAAACTAAAAGTAATTTTAAAAGCCCACTATTCTTTATTTGTATCTCTCAGATATGGGGATCCAGTTTCTAATCCCAGGCAGCACAGTATGCAATCAATTAGAACTCCTCTTCAGTTCTCTCCACTCCACAGCTACCCTACAGTACCTACATTTCTCAATCTTCTCCAGACTTTTCCTTCCATCCAGGGAGGTCTTTCCTCATATGTGATTCTCTCCACTATTGTTATTTTCTGCCTTGCTACCCTACCAAAAATTACCGCAGGGGTTCCCACACCTAACAGGATATGCCGGGGAAGCTGGGAGACCTTACAGCTCCAAACTCTTTCATCTGCCTTTGCTCCCCACAGAATGAAGCTGGGAGGGCCCCTGGGAATTGTATTCTTCCCTTGCTCTGAATGCTTTTCTTGCAAGTCAGTCCAGGGGAGAATTACTAATGAATAAAGCTCTTCTCCTTTATACATTTAATCAGTAATGGAAAATGCATTTGAGAAAGCTTCCAAATGAGCCCCTGGGATCAGCAGTGGTGACGAGAAGGGGCCTAAGAGGCTGGGCAAGATCATTCATTGCCAACACAGTGGGTGGGCAGAGCTTCCAAAAGGCAGACCTCTAAGGGAAGTGGGGGGTGTGGCAGCCGTGGTTACAGAACAAGCAGAAATGTGTTGCCCGGACTCCCTGGTATCCCTTTAGGAAAATTCAGGCTTGCTTGTAGATCTCTGAAAAATGCTTCAGTGCCACCTGGAGTGGTTTAAACCCAGGGGACAGATGGGACAAGTTGATGAGACATTGTGCAATGGCCAGGGATGGCCAAAAGCTTACAGGTGGGCCTAGGACGGGTGAGTGTGGAGGTCAGAGAGAGGCAGTGTGGATCAGGTAAGCAGGCATCAGCAAGAAGGGCAATGAGAAAGTGATAATTGCCCATAAATCTAGAAGAAAGTAACAGGGGACCCACCCAGTAGCTGGGACTAGGGCAGTACTGGAAAGATCAAGGCAAAGTTGTTGTCCTAGAGAAAAGGAGATCCTGGGCATGACAGGTTCCTGATGTGGGGGAAGTAGATAAGGGTGCAGTTACCAGAGATGGGACCTAAAACAAGGTCACAGGAAACAAGACAGATCCTCCTTGTTAGAATCAAAGGACAAGATCAGAACTGGGCCGTAGGAAAACTGAGTGCAAAGGAGCCCCCAAAGTCCAAAGTCCAAGTAGCCAAGGTGCCTTATGGGAGTGGGTTGAGTTAGAATCCCGGCTCTTCGACCTCCCCTTGTAGTAACCTGGAGGAGGTTATATAATTTTTCCCAGCCCTGCTTCCTTATCTTTACAAGGGTGTTAGTAATTCCTACTTTCAGAATAGTTGTAGGCATTCTGGTACTTGATACTACAGAGTGGGGTTGTATTTAACACCACAGAGTGGAGTTGTATTTAACACTACAGAGTGGGGTTGTAAAACATGTTAGTTCTCTTCCTCTTCCTCCTCCTCCCACCACCATCATCATCATCTTATCTCATCTGCCCATTCAGATCATGTCTGGCCCCAGAGCCTGGGTGCTGATTCTGCAGATGAGTGGCCTCAATTTGCTCAAGTCTGTTTATAAGTCAGTTGTTTGACATCAGAAACCCCTGTCTGTAAATGCTGTACTATAAACAATGTTTTGATGGCCAGGCTGGTGGACCATGCCTTTCCTGCTCAGAGAAAAGAGGTAAGCATGGTGTCAGCATGAGGTGGGGCCCCCATCTTCACTCCTGCTTTTAGGGATGACCTTCAAAGGAGAGAACTTGAGAACAAGGAAGTGGTGGGAATCCACCTTGAGCCAATGGGAGCTCTCAAAGGCCACACAAAGGCTCTCCCAGCCCCACACCTCTCTCTGGGCCATAACATATCATGTTATGATCCAGATCCTGGTGATTTTGCCATGAGCCCCCCAGAATGGGAGCCCAAATGTTCCAAGACTGAGGGCTGGGGTAAAGGGGGTATCTGGACCTTCCTTGGTAAAATCCATTATCCTTTCTCTTCTCCACTGCTCCTGAGGAAGCCACTCCAGTGAGTGAGAGCGTCTGTTCCTGCCATTTTCCAGCTGTTGTAAGAGAATTAAAAGTCCCATCTGAGACTGTGCTAACGATTTAATGATGGAGCCTGTGAATTAGGGCATAACAGCAGAATTGCCGCTTCATTTTTGGGTTTAGATTAGTGGAGCTGACTTTATCCTGCCTGACCAGGCAATGGGCTATGTGATGCAGCTCTGTGGAGGGGCAGGAGGGAGAAGAGGAGGAAGAAGAGCAACATCAAAGCTTGATCAGGCAATACGGAGCCAGAGGAGAGGCAACAGAAGGTCCAGTGCTCAGATTAAATGGGAACTATGGCAATATCTAACTCATCCTGAATTGTTGGAGAATGAGGAGCTCTGAATCAATGCACTTTTTCAGACAACTGAAAGCAAATGCTTTTCCCCAAAAATGGAAACTTCTGAAAGCACATTCATCATTGTTCCATGCTGTAATGGAGTTGTGTCCTGAGGAGCACTTGAGGCATGTAGGACTGTTTGCCCTGGCACTAAATGACCCCCATCTAATGTGTTTTTCTATTTGAGGACTCTTGTCTGTCTCTCTCTCTCTCTGTCTTTCTCACTCTCTGCTGCCAGCTACCACTTCTCAGTGTGCTGTCTCCCAGCATCTCCTACTCTGCTTTTAACTCTGCAGGAACCGAAGGTTACCAGGGAAAACCAGAAAATCAATCAGCTAGAGCATAGCCTTACATTTCACTGCGTTCTAAGGCAATCGATTTGGATCAAGGTGGTTCTTGCTCTTTATTTCCCCTATATTTATTTACTTTTCCATCTGTCATCACTACCACCCTCTTCCCCAAATATACAGAAACACACATACACACACATTCATGGAAGACCAAGACCCTGATTCACAGCCTTTGTCTCCATCTCTGTCTCTGCCATTAATGCCCTTAGACCTGATGCTCCAGGGTTCCCGCCCTGGGCCCTGACTTTTAGAGGACGCTGCTCTCCAAGACATGAGGAGTCCAAGCAGCCAAGGGAACAGTTTCTCAGGGAGCCCAGGCCCCCTTTTTCAAGACCATATTCTGGGTACCTAAGACCCTGGGAATGCCTGCCCAGATGTCCCTGAGCTCACTTCCAGGGCCTCCTCCACAAGTCTGTCCTCCAGAGAGTGGGCAGTGCTACCATTGTGTGCACTCTTAGGGGCAAGTAGAGTGGACCTTGAATGTGCAAAACTGTCCCCACCCCACCCTCGTCCTCCCTGCTCTGTATCTCAGAATGGAACAGGGCTGGATTGGGAAGAGAAGGCAGGCACCTCCATTTGTACTCTTGCCAAGGTCACACAAATCTTAGGGGTGGACTGAATGAATCCCTGTCTCATTCTGGGACATGTCAATGGCTTTGTGGATGGTCCCTCCAACACACTACTAGCCTTGTGAGTTTTTGACCTGCTCACTGCCAAGTACTTTGGCCTGCACTCCAGATCTTAGCATTGCCCTGAACATCACGATATTCCTGAATTCACTGGTATACAGCATGTCAAATATACTTTTCTGACTCAGACCATTCCCCTCCCAGCACATGCCATCTTAGGGCACTGAGCTTAGAATCTAGGCCTCTTTTTCTTTCAAAATGTGGACTCTCCTCTGCTTTTCCTTCCCATCCCTGCACCTCCACCCCTTGGGGGAACCAGCTGCTCCCTCTTTGATATCCAACTTTACTTCTTTGATGAGCTTAGAGATCTTTAACAACACAAAGGCCTCTATGAGGAATCTCTGCAAGATAGCTTATCTTTGCCTAAAATACCAGAAAAATCTGAGACAGAGAGCAGCACAGGGGTGAGCGGGAAGTACTTTTCATATCTCCACGGATCAGTCACCCACGGACTCTCTCTTGCTCAGAGGGTTGCCCCTTGTTCAGTCTCCTCTGGGACATCCTGTTCCATTTCTTGACTGTACCATCCCACCTTTCATTACCTAGAGCAAGCCCTAACCACCTCTTCTCTTGAGTGTCGTGACAGTCTCTCATCCGGCCTCTGCTCTTTTAAATCCATGCTTCATGCTGCACAAGACACAAATCAGGCTGCCTCACCCTCATGCTTAAACCCTTTCAGTGCCCTCCCCATGCAGAAGAGGTCTCCCACTCCCTAGCAGGGGTGCCAGGCCCTCCAAGACCTGGCCCTTCCGTCTCCCCAGCTTCCTTTCCCTTCCTTCCCAGTCCCAGCAGCATCAAGTCAGACGTGATGGCCTTCTCACATCAACCATATCAGTACTTGCTTCCACAGGTTTGTTCATGCTGTCCCTCTGCAAGCACCCCACCCCTTCACCACCCACCCCCTTCACAATCCTACCTTCTGGTTGTCCTTTGACGCAGCTCAGGTGTCACCCCTCCCAACCCTGCATCTACTTTCTTGCAAAGGCCAGGCTGGTGCCCCTCTACTGGGCTCCCACAGAACTGGTTAAGCCTCCGTGTTGTAGAATGTACCACATTGCATTGAAATCATCCACTGATGTGTCTTTGTGTGACTTGACAGTGCTTTGAGAGTAGAGACTGCATCTTTTCACCTCTGTGTCCCAGTGCCCCCGGCACCAAGCACTCAATGAATGTCGACTGAACAGATATGAACTGAGAAGAGCGTGTGGATTTGGATTTTTATGATATTTATTTCCTCTCTAATGCCTCACTAAAATATAGATACCTACTTAGGGGTCTGTTTGCTTGTTTCTGGGTCCCCTGTAGCTGAAGCTGCTAGAAGTCTAACTGCTGATTGGTCCACCTCAATCAAACAGTTACTCATTATACATTTAGTGACCATCTCCTATGTGCTGAGCATTGTGAACAATTATAATCAGAGGTACAAAACATAGTCCCTGCCTTTGAGGAAATTATAACCATGATAATTTTTCTGGAAATTAAAATAACATCATTTACAACAAAGCATTTGTAATAGGAAGGGCATGAAAAAATTCGCGTTTCCCTTTAATGTCTGAAAATGTTTGGTTATCAGTTTGCCTAAAGTTCCTAAGCCACAGGGGTCTGGGTTTTGTTTAGCAGCCACAGTCTGCCTGAGAGGCCTGAAAAAATCAGATAAAGACAAAGTACTATAGGGCAATGTGTATTTTGGAGCAATAAAAAGACTCTAGAAGTTAGACTACAGACCAAAGAGGGAAAAGGTGAAGACCTGTTTCTTTTTTCTTCCCCCACCTTTGAGGAAAAAAAAAATTGGAACGAACTGTTAGAGAGGTTTTGTGGAACAAGTTTGCTTCCATAGCAGTGATTTTGTAGCCCTCTGTCATTCGTTGTCAAACAGGGAGGATTCTGTCCCCCAGGGGACGTTTGGCAATGTCTGGAGACACTTTTGGTCATCACAACTTGGGAGGGGGATAGGCTACTGGCATCTGTCTAGTGGATAGAGGCCAGAAATGCTGCTAACTGTGCTATAATGGACAGGGCATCCCTCACAACAAAGATTATCCAGCCCAAAATGCCAATAGCACCAGTGTTGAGAAACCCTGCCCTGTATGACAGGATGGGATTGATACTCACTATGTTCCAAAATCCCACAAAAATAACCAAATACAGTAATGGTTCTTGATAGTCACGAGCTTGACTCCCGGGTAGCTCTGACTCATGCATAAGGACAAAACTGGGACTTTGACAGAGGCCAGAACAGAGCTCATGGGTGATTTTTATGCTATAATTAGTTGTTAAATACTCTTACCTTCCTTTCTTTTCTCTGCTCCCAGCTGCCTTTTTTTTTTAAAGGAAATTAAATAGACAAGAACAACCCCTCAAATACCCTTTATTTTTATTTTTATCATTGGTTTTTTTCCCCTTCTTTCTTTGCTGATAAGGTAAAACACAATACAATGGGGAAAGAACCTCATCAAAGGCTGCGGCTATGGATTACAGGTAGCTCGTGTGGCCCCCAAGAGCCTTGCTCATGTGAACTACTCAGAGAGTCAAACACCTCAAACAGAGACGAAGTGCATAGATGAAATATGATCATCATAATTTGTTAATGGTGCCTCCCCCGTGTAGAGATTTCTGGGTAATTTATTTATTTAAACACAGTAGTGTATGTTTGAAGTAAGAATATCCCAATCCATATTGTTCTCTTTTCCCCTGCGAGGGTCATGTTTCTTGTGTCAATAACTCAGGCTCCATTTTCCTTGAGCCCCAAATTACACTTCCTCATAAGAGATGAAAATGACACATTTTCCTTGAGATCTTCATGCCACATAATTCTGCTAATGACTAGGGTAAAATTGAGAAGTTCAGGGAAAGGAAATCTCTCCTTCCATCAAAGTGAGTAAACAAACCAAAGGAAAACAAGATGCCAGAAGCTAAAATGTGTACAGGGTTTAAAATATGCTCCATAATTCTGGAAAATATCCTAGATCTACAGTTAGACTTCCTTGCCTGTCTGCTCAAATATCCCTACAATCTATACTCAGCACCTGTTACATGGACACAGAAATATGTGTGTGTGTGGTGGGGGCACTTATTGTAGATCAAGAAAACGGTGGAAGAATTTTGTCATTGTGATGGACACGGACAAAACTCTTTCACCATTTTGTTGTGGATTTTTTCTCTTGGCATTGGAAAGTGTCATGCAAATGCTGTCAAACCTCTCCAGTCTCACCTCACCCTGTCTCCTTCTCCCCCTTCAGCCTTGTCAGGACCCAACTACTAATATTCCACATTAGCACACTAGTTCCTAGCGCCCCCTTGGTCTGAAACACTTTCCCCAGTTGTCCACCTGGGAGAGCACATATTCACCTTCAACACCTTGCTAATACAGCACCTCTGTGAACATTTTCCTGATCTACAATACCCAGATTCCCCTGCCCCCCACATATTTCTGTGTCCACGTAACAGGTGCTGTTGGTGCCTCACTCATTTCCCCTGAGACTACCCCAGAAATTGCCTACAGACCCAGTGGACAGTTCCTGTACCTGTCTATGGCTTCTCTTCTCAAGCATCTGCATCTTGACTTGAGGGCTTCCTCTGACCACAGGAGCATGTCATGTCTACACAGGCTAGGCAAAAGTGCTGGGGCGTTCATGCCCCGGAAGCAACCCTTAACCATTGAGGGACAGGGATGCATTGGACACCTCAGCTTTCGTACTCCACAATGGGACAATTCTGAAGGCTGCTCTACCCTGTGTCTCAGAGAGTTCTCAGCAGGACTGAGCCCCCATTGCCCACAGCGTTTGCCCACTCACTAATTCTCTCTTGTTGGCTTTTTCTTCCTCTTTTTCACTTTCTCATTCCCTTGTTGTACTTCCTTGGATCACCTCCCAAATAAATGGTGGCATCCAAGTCCCTATTGCAGGGTCTACTTTTGGGGTGAATCTCCTGTATAAACTTCCATTTTTATGTAATTGCTCTGTGCCATATTTGTTTTCATGTGTCTAGGATAGCTCTTTTGAAGGCGGATACTATTTGATATTTATTTTTATTTATCCCCAGTGCCTAAAACACAGTGGACCCTCTGTCAATGCTTGTTGAGGTGAACTGAGGGGAGACTGAGAGACTTAAGGGACCATCTGCAGGTGACTTAGAGGGGTGAATCAGTGGGTGTAGGGATGAAGAGGAGAAAGAAGCTATTTAGAGAAACTGGGTTGTGAGGGAAAACCAGATTAATTAATGAGGATTGGCGGACTCTCAAAAATAGCAATCAGGAAACGCATCTGTGGAGGGGAATTTGTCCAAGCAGACAAAAGTGGTATGAAAAATGAGTGACAGGTGGACCCTAGGGTGAGATAGTATCTACGCTGGCATTTCAGTGGCCAAGGAGAAGGGGTTTCCAGCTGGACCAAAGGTGTGGACTGGACTGAACACAGAGTCAGGGCAAAGGGGTGACTTGGCTGTTTTTGAGGACAAAGCTCCTTGGGATGGTTGAGCCCTAGACTGATGTGTGAAATGACATCCAGGTCTAGCCCTCTGAGGGCTTGCCACCTGCTTATACATAGTTTCTGCTTAGCAATGAACATTAACACGGTGGGGGGAAAACCACTATTGTCTCTCTAAGTGGCTAAGCATGTGCTGGGTTGCAAACCCATTGTGAGGAGTCAGTGGAGACGGGACAAAGGAGAAAGACTATGCTGTTGAGGCAGCACGCCCTAAGTGCCCAAGGGAGGGAGCAGAAAGCCCCAGGAGCAGAAGCCTGGGTGTTTTTCTGGGTTCTGGGAATTATTTCATCACAATGCTACATCTTTCCTTAATTTTTACTCTTTGTGTCTTTTTTTTTTTTTTTTTTCAATTTGTGGTGATGCAATCTTAATGAGAAATCTCAAATGATGTGAATGGACAGTTGATGTGGAATACAGTATTCAATTCAACAAACGTTTATTGACAGTCTAATAAGTGTCAGGCCCCCTGTCAGGGACTAAACTTGATATGGGTAAAAACACAATCCTCACTTCAAAGAGCTTACAATTTGGCAGGACCATGTTTGTAGACCTGCTAGATATGCTCTATATATTATAGCACATTTCCAGAACAGCACAGAGAAGGGTGCTGTTAATTCCACAGAGGGGATGGGGCAGGGACAGCTTTAGAGGAGAGGTAAGCTTGGAGCAAAGCAGGGATTTAATCACTAACTGGAGACAGGGCAGGCGTTAGTTATTCATTCATTTGCTCATTTGTTTACTTTCTTGCTGGATATTTTCTGAGTTCCTATTATGTGTCAGGCATTGGGACAACAGTAGTGAACAAGATGACAGTCCTACCAGTTGGGAATGCCAAGTCCAGTGCTAGGAGCTGGCAAGAGCCAGGCCATGACCACACAGTGGGACAAAGACAAAAGTGACACAGTGTGTGTGGCACTTTGTACGGCACAGCGTGCCTCCAGTCTGGAACACGCTGCGCAGGGGCAAGGGTTGAGGACAGTGTCCTAGGGGAGATGATGTCCCAGCTCAGGCCTGATGTCAGGCAGGCATTGGCCACATGAGGACTGAGGCAGAATTTTCTAGACAAAAGCGCCTTTTTGTGCAAAGGCTAGTGAGAGATGAGGCTGGAGAGGTAAGCTGGGACAAGGCCATCAAGGGCCCTTTGAAGGAATTTGGACTTTACTCCTCTGGCAATGGGAAATTATTGAGAGGCCTTAAGCATGGGCATGCCACGTTCAGGCTTGCATTTTAGAAGAGTCACTCTGGCTACTGAGTAGAGAATGGATTGGAGGGGAGAAAGAGTAGAGACAGGAAGACCAGTGGCTAGGAATGAGTGGTCATGGCAGGTAGGGGTGGGGAGATGTGACCCAAGTAGCCCACAGGCACCAAAGAATGCAGTGGAGCCAAGAGAGGCCACGTCAGGTGGTCATAGCCCAGAAAGGATGGCAGAAATTGATGGGAATTAAGGCTGAAGCCCAGTGTTGGGACCTCCAATGCCATGCTGCAAAATTTGGAATTTACTCTAGAGGCAATGGTAGGCCATTGAAGGTTTGAAAGAAAAGGAGATCCTAACTCTGATATCCCTAAAGGATGGACTGGCAAGAGAAGAAACTGTCACCATTTTGGAAGCTAATGTGATAGTCCAGATGCAAAACTTTGGCCAAGTTGTTGAAGCTTTCTGAGCCTGTCAGATTATATCTGTACCTCTACTGTAAAGTGGGTATGATAGTCTTTAAAATTGGTAAAAATATACCTTATAGGACTAAAGGGGATTAATGAGTTAATATATGTAAAATGATTAGAATAACATCTGATACATAGTCTATTAGTCAGGGTTCTCTGGAGAAGCAGAACCAACACACACACACACATATACATATTTTTTTTCCTATAAAATACTATATATATAAAAAATACTATCTCTATATATAATACTATCTTTCTATCTATATATATCTGGTATTGGCTCATTCAATTATGGAGGCTAACAAGTCTAACAATCTGCCTTCTGCAAACTGGAGACCCGGGACAGCCGGTGGTGTAGCTGGAAGGCCTAGAGCTGGAGAGCAGATGGCGTAGATTCCAGTCCAGGCCTGAAGGCCTGAGAACCAGAAGCACTGATGACAGGAAAAGATCTGTGTCCCAGGTCAAGCAGTCAGACAGAGAGCACATTCAATCTTCCTCCTTTTTGTTCTGTTCAGGCCTTCAACAGATGAGATGTGGCCCACCCACATGGGGAGGGCCATCTGCTTTATTCATTCCACCAATTCAAATGCTAATTTCTTCAAGAAACACCCTCACAAATAGATACATAAAATTAACTATCACACATAGTAAGCACATGGTGTTAACTTTATTTATTTATTTATTGTCGGAAGGATTAAATTAACTAATGTATATAAAATTCTCAGCACATTGATGGTCCACAGAAATTAATCAATAAATAATAAGTATTATTATTAATATTAGTTTAATTATTTTGTTATTAATGTCGAGATTATGAACCTGGGCTACAACACTGGAGAGCCAGAGGAGGGAATCATATTAGCAATATAAACCTTGATTTAAAAAAACACTTTCCAAAAACAAAAGAGAGGGAGCTGGGTTCTTTTGTCTTTGTATTGGAATAGCTAGATGTAAGAAAGCTGGCTAATTTACTTTGAAATATTACAGTATGATTAAGAAAAATGGGCATATGGTAAGAATTATTTAATAAGTTTCAAACTCTTCAAACTCCTATATTTGAATATCCCGAAAAAAATTTTTTTTAAATGCATAGACTATATTGTCTGTACAAATATTTGCAAGTCAGTTCTTTCCAGCCTAGATTTGTTTTGTCACATGGAGGTTTCAGAGCTTGGCCTTTTTGAGTCCATGAAACACAAACTGGTTTATTTTTTCCTTTACCTGCACACAGAAATGTGTTTACCCGAAAAACCAAACAAAGCAGAAGCTGTGCAGTATTTGAAGTCTCTGGCTCCACTCAGGGTGCTCTCTGACAGCAGCTCTGCAGCTGACCTTGGGAACAGCCACAGTGCTCTGGAAGCCTAGGCCCTCTAGAGTGACGCAAGACCTGTGACCCACGCTTTGGGTCATTCCTAACCAAAGGCCCTGGAGAGGGATGAGCCAGCGTAAACCCTCATCTCCTGCACAGAATACGCAAACACACAAGAATGAGAGCTTCTCTTCCATTGCGTCAGAACAGCTGGAATTTTTTTACAAGACAACTTTTAAGGTTATAGCTGGGCGAAGTGTCGAATACCCCCCACAGGACCAATTGGAGGGTGAACACCCTGATCAAGATGGTGTCTTAAACTCCATGAACTTCCCCAGCGGGTGACAAAGCAATAAGTAATACTTGTGCAACCCTGTGAAATTACTTTCCTTTCTACTCTCCCTGGTTACTCATATTCTCCGTGCACCCAAGAACAAAATGGTGGCCGTGAGGCTGTGTTTACTCAGCAAGTGCTGGTGTCCTTAGGAGCCTTTCTCGCCCAATACTCTGTGATCTTTTGAGAGCTGGCTCCAAACTAGCTCCAGGAAGGACCTTATTACTTTTCCAAAACACTGGGGATCATCATTTAGACACAAAAGTAGAAGCTGCCTCAGTCATCCAGTTAAAAACAAACAGAGCTATCTGGTTAGGGAAGAAATGTTCTGCCCTTTGCTCCCACTGTATTGAGGGCTGTTTGAGAACTCGGTACCACCAAAGTCTATTGAGATCCATGTGGAATAAACAAGACTGATTTTTTAAATATACCAATTTTTTGACCCTAGACTTGTCAATGCAATATCCATCTCACATAACTTGAATAAAAAAGTCATCTGGGTATAGGCACCCTTGCTTGTTTTTGTTTTGTTTTTTGTTTTTCTCTCTCTTCTGTTTTAGAAATGATGGTTTTGAATTCGAAATGAGCAATGGGGGAAAAGGAGCTGCAGAGTGAGAGCAGGACATCTGGACCGCTGGGCCACGGTGAGGGTTCCGAGTCCACGTTCCCTCTTCGTGCCCGGTCCCGACCAAGTCACAAGCACACGGAAGCCTGCCGACCATATCCATGGGGCTTCTCCGTGCCTGAACCGGATTCCCTGCTGCGATTTCTTTCCGTTTTATTTCTTCATTGATTTATGGACTCTCAGGGTTGACCCTCAGGGTGGCCTACAGTTTCAAGAGAAAGCAAACCTGTAATTTAGTTAAGATATCAAGTAAGTGGAATACACCAGGACTAGCAATAAAACAGAGGAAGGCACTTCAGGACGTTGTCGGTTAGTGGGTACGAGTGGTGCTGCTGGGCTTTACGGCGAGGATTCTGTTCAAACGCTGGCGCTGAGCTTGGTGGCTGATTCTGTCAGAATCTGAGTCGCGGCACCAAAGATGTCAGAATCCCAGGTTCGGTACCAAAGATGTCAGGGCCAAAGTCTGCCCTCGGTTCTTGGTGTGCTCCTGGCTGAAGAATGACCAGACACACCAAAGCGTCAAGTCCAGGCTGTTATCCTGGTCCTCTGACTCCTTTCTTGGGAAAATCACCAACAAGGCCAATGCGACGGAGTAACCTCAGGCAGGGAGCAGTTTCACAAGAGCAGCTCTTTATTGTAGAATACAACAGGTCTGTCTCTGCGAGTGGAGAGAGACAGACCAACCCACTCACTCACTCACCCACTCACTTCTCCTGACTTCTCGGATCGTTTCCTTTCATTAGCCCAGCATGCAGGACGGCTCTTGGGAGGTGTAGGATGTTATCAAATGATCAACAGGTGTCCTCAAAATTCCGTCTGCCTATACGAGCTCCCTCTAAGAAAGCCCACCTGGGGGGTGGGTGGTGAACTGCAATGCAGATTCAAGCTAATGGCGTATTAATTACCCTTAGGTTACTCTAGGTCACTTTCTAAATCTTATTATGCCTGGGCTGGGGAATTCCTAGACTGATAAAGCATTCCCTCCTTTCCCAGGTGTAGCAGTTGCTCAGGATAGGATTACCACCAAAATGGAGCAAATGCTTGAAACAGCAGCAAAACAGGGAACCTTTGTCCCGAGAAGAGCCAGAGATCCTAACTATCTACCTAACAATTCTGTTGTTCCTCATCATATAATTTTGGATAAGTAACTTAAATGGAAACATCTTGGACTGGACAGAGCATGGTTTCTGGAGTCAGACAGATCTGGGTTTAAATCCTGGCTCTGCTACTTAAATAGATAGTGGGCATGTTAATTAACCTCTCTGAGCCAGTTTCCTCATCGGTCGAATGGGGAGGGTAATCCTTACCTCATACGTTTTATGAACAATAAACGAGATGGTGTGTGTGAAATACATTCTACTTCTTCCTGTTTTCTTTATCCAGCTTTAAAAGATTAATTAAACCTGCCATCTACTTGTCCAACAGTCTGTTGGGAAGATTAGTTATTGCCCAGAAATCAGCTTTAGTGAGTAAAACAAATTAGTTCACAATAAAACTATGATTATTAAGACTTAAGTAGTGCAAATGCCCAGGGGCCTGAGGGATGGGTGGGAGTCTCTGGCTTTTGTGAAATGCATTTTTGTAGGGAAAGTTTCAAGGCCAAGTAAGATTTGTCTTCGAGTGACTTTTGTAGCATCTGCTTTCAGTTACTAGGTTACATTTTCTGATTTCTAAGGCTTTATGATGGTACATGAGTGCAAATATTCAAATACAATGACTTTGGGGAGCTGTGTCATTAAACACATATGTTATCAAGTTAAAATTTCCTATTTGACATTGTTCAGTAGAGAATCTTTAACTCTTTGGTTCAGCAGTCTCTATGCACCAAAGGAATAATACATGTGCATGTGCATTTGGGGAGAGAAGGAGCTCTGTTTGTAGTGAATTTCACGAACACCTTAAAGTCAGATAAACTTTAAAATAATTCAAAGTTACCCTTTCACAAACGCAATTGCAGGTATATAAATGTTTTTGTAAGTAGAGTCCAAGAAATTTTGCAGAACTTTTCTTCTCTTGTCATAAAGGACCAAGACTATAATAACTTTTCTTCTATTGAAGATTAATATTTCAAAGAATTTCTCTTCAAACGTACAGATTACAGTAATATCAACTTCTAGGATAAAAGAGGACCCTTTTATTCGTAATACAAAAATGTGCATTCTTATGCAGCAGGGTGCCTGGAGCTGCCTTGCAATGCTGTCCCCAGGGACCACGCCCGGGACAGCAGGACAGTCCCCACTCTGAGACTTCACAATGTGAAGTTCCAACATGGACCTTGCTTATGCAAAATTTGTTTTTCCTGAAAACCAGCAAAGTGCCAGGGACTTTGAACATTTGTGGAGTCTATGGTTATCGAAATGCACAACTAATTCATACTCCAAATATTATGTTAAATAATATTTTAAATCTTACCCTTACTACTTCTTTAAAAGCTCCCAGATTTATCCTTTTGAAGAATGGACCCGTGGTTGCTTCATAATAACCTAAAAATGCAAAATGTTGCCAAGTTTACTAAGACCCTTAATTTTTCAACCACTACATCACTTTTGTTAACTGAACTAAAAACTCTGGAAGGCTTGAGAACTCAGTGCTAATAAGTGAGTTTAAATCCTTCCTATTCTCGAAAAGAAGCACACACCAAGATTTTAAATTTTAAACATTTTAAACTTTTTTTCTTTCTGAACTTCTTATTGTTTCAATGAGATAACACAGGTGAACATCCTAGCACATATCCAGTAGACGTTATCCTCGTTAATTAAAATTCCACTTATCTTGGTTTAAATACTAAATGCCAATAAAGTATTTCCTTAATGGAAAGGTGAGGTTAATAGTTTTAGCAAATCACAGAATTAAAGGTGTATGTTGACCTGCTGAAGCTGTACTCAAGTGCATGTTCCTCAACATGCTGCTTGAGCTTCATGACTATGCATCTTTCTCAGAATATGGTATTCTTGCTTTCAAGAACCTCAGTGCTGAGATTTATTGGGAAGTTGGGAATTTGCATCTCAACTGAGGGGCCTCTACGACAACATAACCAATGTTGACGAATAGGATTTATAATCCCCTAGAGAGCCTTAATTATTTGGCCACTACATCACTTTCCTTAACTGGAGTGAAAACTCTGGGTGGTTTTGAGAACTCAGCAGTAATCATACAGGATATACTGACATCTGGTGGCATTGATTAAATAAATACTTACAAATTAATAAGCAGCATTGTAATTAAAATTATTGACTGAGTTGTTTTTAAATACTCATAATTCTTTCACAGTTTTCCTAAACTCATTTTAAAAGGCTTTGATTTTCCCCCTATAATATTTATCATCTGGCCTAGTCCATTCATTTAAGCATTCATGAAAAAGTTATATTTGAACTCAAGATTAATTAATACTAGATTAGCAATAATAGGTGTGAATTGTTGACTAGTTTAGGACTCTAATTTTAATAACGTGGTCTAAATGATGATCAATTTTAATGGATTTTTTTGTTTTGTTTTGCTTTGTTTTCAAGGAACGTTATAACACAGAATAAATGTGATTCTTCTAGTTTCCTGCTTAGGAGCCAAGGGTGGAGAGCTGCCTACAGTAAAAATGGGATGTAGTGTGTACAATTTCATGCTACTAAATCATTTGACTTTTCAAAAATACATCTAATCAAATCTAGGAGAGAATTACCACTGTCTCTGTATTAGCATGACTCTGTCCAGAGTTGTCCATCAAGAGAAGTAAAACAATAGTTTCCACCCTGCTTTTCAGAGTGAAAAATGAAGACAGATTTTGACTTGTCCAAAGTCAGAGTCAAGTCCATGAATAGAATCCGGGAGTTGCTAAATCTTGGTTCTTGCCACCTTTTGATGTGTGTTTCCATTTAAGATGAGTGACATGTAGTCAGTTGTCATGGTTTTAAATAGATCTCTGTAAGGTCTGGCTTTTGCATCAAATTCTGGACTAAACTCATGTTTAAATTTTGTTTCCTCTCATCTTTTCCTGGTTTTGATTATTTTTTAAGAGTAGTTGATGGTCTCGTGACACAAGCCTTCTATTTTGTATTTTGCGTCTCGTGTTTTGAATTTTATGTGAAATTGTGGGTTTGATCTTTGACCTCTGTTTACTATAATACTGATTTGCCACTAATTTGATAGCAAGCCATAGGGATCTACTATAAACACGCTGCTCACTTTACATAGCTCTGTTTGACTCTTAAGTGAAGAAATATGTGTATAGAATATAATGGAGAGGCTCTCAGAGAAGTAATAAAAACCACATAAGTTTTCAACTTCCCAGGTAGCACTCAGATTAATATAATCACTTTCTATGATGGAAGGACCTAGTAAATTGACAGGAAGTCATCAATGTAAATAGGTATAACCTAGCATTTAGTTTTATCTTGGTCAATATACTCATCCAGAAACATGGAAATAGCATATAGACCACATAACCCTGCCTAAACTGCCTGGGGCTCTGAATCCAGTGAACTCTGATCATAGGTGTGGTCAGCATGGGAAGCCAGATCAGCCCTGAATCATTTCATGCCTTGATCCTGAAGGGTCAGGGCAACTGGAAAGGAAATGCCAAACGCAGAGACACGGCAGGGCAGGGGTAGGAGGGCACTGGTTGTGAGTGCGAGTGGCAGAAAGTGGCTTCATGCAGGCTTAGTTGACCCTGCCCTGCGAGAAGCACCCAATCTGTGAGGTGATACGCCCACGAATTTTATTTCCCATTTATCAGACTTTCCAAAGGTGACTGTGTTTAGTTCTTACTCCCACAGCCAAAGAGAGATGAGAAGACCTTGGAGAAGCTCCAAGGCAGGGTTTGCCTTGTCACAGCTGCACCTTTGGGCGCAGGCCAGGGAAGCATAGAGCAGCACTCAGGAAGGGAGGATATGGCAAGGCCAGCGCTTTGGGAGGAAAACACTGTCTTTATCTTTCTCCCTGTTAAGCCAACTGCCTGTGAGTTGCTGGCCTGAGAAGTAAAAGGTACAGAGGGGTTGTCCTATCAGTGTGTATTCCAAGTCTTAATCTCTTACGGGCTGGTTTACGTTATGCCCAGTTTAAGCTCAGTCAGCCCTTGTGACTCTGGGCTCCAGCAAAACATGGAGCATCAGTTGCTGCCCTTGGAATACTTTGATTCAATAGAAAAGAATTTGCTATTAAAAACACATTTGTGATAGTCAGCCTAGTATCCCTTTTTCAGTTTCATCTCAGTTCTCTTAATCATATTCAGACAGGATGAGCATGAAATCATTTGTTTGTCCAACAGATATTTATTGAGCACCCCCTTCTTTATGCACTATGCAAGGCATCAGAGGAAAAAAGAAATATATGGTACTTGGGCACTCCCTCAAAGAGCATGCATTTCTATTGGAGACATGGACATACACATGTACAAAATTAAAGAGCAATTCAAGGATCTCGCTGTGCAATGCAAATTTCCAGCAAGGCGGGAGATGCCACAGAGCATGGCAGGATTCTGAGGAAAAGGAGTGGTGTCAACAAAAAGTGCATGAGTTCAGAAGAGGAGAAAAAGGGCACTAAGGATTGGAGCTTGGGCAAGTTTTGCTACCAGAAGCAATAATTGAACTACAACTCGAAAGGTGGCATTCCACACAGAGAAGGGGAGATGTGTTTTGGGAACAAGTCTAACTCAGAGGAAAGGACTCATGGACATGTCGTATGGTGCAGGAGACACGTTTGGTGCGTTCCAGCCCCGACTCAGCCACTTACTGCTGTACCACCTACAACCAGTCTATTAAATTGGCTGTATCTGAGCTTATGTATCTGTAAAGTGGGAATACTAACGCCTCCTCTGACTTGCAGGGGGGCCACTGTAAAGATCAAATGAGGTAACAGGCGTGAAAATGATTTGTGATACCAGCATACGGGACAGATAAGAGAACGCCTGAAATGCCAGTCTGAGTTTGACTTTAATCCTTTAAGTAATAAGAAGTCACTGAAGATCTTTGTAGAAGAGAGTGAATGACATGATGAACAAGGTGTGAGGAACCTAATTCCCTTCTCCAACTCCCTCCTGTAGCCTGGCAATCAGTTTCTCTTCTCTGCTGACAATTCCCTGTGATGTCAATTCAACATCTCCTGCAGGCACTGGGAGGAAAATCCATCCCAGCTCTGGGGAAGGGCTGTGCACGCCTTGAAGCAATCATGCTATGTAAATCAAAGGCCTTGCTGCAGTGCAGTCTTCCCATTCACTTGAACATATCTATTGTTTTTGGAACTTCTTCCAACTTATTCACATTTCAAGATGCTTCATACTGTGTACAGAGCATTCTTGTACTGTATCACCAGAAAGTGTCCTTGTTTTATGATGTGCTGTCTTTGGCTAAGCAGCCTTAAAGAGTATTAGCCCCTTTCCCCATTTTACTGCCTTGCTGAAATCAAACACACTTCAAAGCCCCTATAATCTCTTTAATATTATCCACCTTTTGAGGTGAATATGTTTCTGAATATATTTACTTTTTCTTATATTTGAAGTTTACTTTAATGACTAAATTTATGATATTATAGATTATAGAGCTTAACTTAGTGATGAGTCATTTTGCTGCAACAAGTTGGAAAATCATTAAATCTCCAAAACCTTCATCAAATACAGTTTTCTAAAAAAAGCATATCATCTAGCCTCATTTTTCTTTTCTTTGTTTGAAACAATTGAAAGGCTTAAAGAAAATTAAAAGACAATATCTAAAGTCCTTTTTAATACCATGAGCATTTCTATGATTTTTAGTTCCTATTTATCTCAGTGAATGAGAATTGAAATAACTGGATCTGGAAAAATGTATTTCTCTTTATATTGTTCATCTAGTTCAGAAGTCAGTTAACTTTTCTATAAAGGGTCAGATATTAAATATTTTCAGGCTTGTGGCCATATGATCTTTGTCACAACCACTCAACTCTGCCACTGTAGTGTGAAAGCATAGGCAATACGAAAATGATGTGTGTCTATATTCCAATAAAATGTTATTTACAAAAACAGGAAGTTCGGTGAGAGGACTTGACCTTTGGGTTGGTCTAGTTCACTTGTTCTCAGACTTTGATGTGCGTCAGAATTACCTGAGCAACTTGTGACAAAAAAAGATGCTCAAACCCCAAGATTTTGATTCCATGGGTTTGGGGCAGGGCTGGGACTCAGGCTCCCCAGGTGATTCTGATGCAACAAAATTTGAGAACCTCTGCTCTTTTTCCTTAAGAAATGCAGCCCCCAAATCATATTTTAACTGCCAAATTTTGATAAGAGACTCATAAACCAGGTTTAGACAAGAGAATCAAAGTTAAACCAGTAAAGATTAGCATATTTTCAATGGAGAAAAGTAAAGCAATTTCTGCATTTCTAGAAATTTTAGGGTCCAATAATTTCACTCCATTATTTTAGCTAGCATCAATTTTTATAAATCATCTAAATGGTGACATTTAAATAATCATAGAACTATAGCTATAGCGAAATAATATTTTGGATTTAGTCCTTAAGGTGTAAATTGGATTTAAATAATCCCAACTGATTTTAAAAGGTTTCTTAGCCTTCCAACCTCTAAAACAGCTTACCACTATTATTATTAAAATTATCATAACCAAAAAATTACTTAATAATAAGAGCTTTACAGCCCATAAAATACTTCATTGTTTTAGCATAGCATCAATTGATACTTTATAAATCTGGACCAAGACTTTTTCCAAAAGCTTGTTGAAAGCTACTCAGCAAAGCAATGAAAAGATAGAAAATACTTTTTTCCATATAGAAATTGAGAGAAGCATGGGTTCCACCCTGTACAAAAGCATTTCTCATACGAAGAAAAGACACTCAAATTATAAACAGATGGACAATCACATGGCAATCAATTAAAATATATCAGGTGAGGTCTGGTTCCAAATTTGAATTCCACTTTTGTTGGCTAACCCCACAGTTTCCTCAACAGTGGGATGAGCTGCTGCTACGTGGAACTGTAAGCTCCAGCCCACTCCCTGTCCTCCCCTCCCCAGATGGCAGGGACGAAGACTGCTGCCTAAGCAGAGAACTTGGCATCTAAGGAGCCTTGCGTTACTCTTGAGCCCATCTGCCAGCTGGTGGTGATGGATGAGAGAGTGAACTACAGCCCTTCTTGGCTAGTGGATAAGTTTCCATTTGGTGCTCCTTTGTGATTCAACTCAAAGTTAATTATTTTATTTTATTTTATTTTATTTTATTTTATTATTTTCCTTTTTTTCTCTAAACAGCATGCTGCCTGCCTGACACACTGTACAAATATAAAGTTTAAAAAAAAAATCAGAGTGCAATTCTTGGATTTTAATACTGGATTGATGAATACATATGCACAAATTGCCTCATTTCCTTGCACTTCAATTTTTGATAAATAGGAGAATAACAGTTATTAATTTATTTAATTACAGGACAATAAACAGGTTAATCTTGCCTATAAGGCAATTAGCCATTGAAACAGGGGAAATTCGATAATCTGATATTTTAAATTGTTTTTGCAATGATACAAAGCTGGTTTAAATATGTGGTTAATGATGCAAGACTTTAATGCCTGTATAATTATGAAATGATTTTTATTTTTGCATTTGGCAATATAAACCAACTTATAAATGTGTACTTAATAACTTAGTAACATAGTAATGATCCTTGTATGTGTCCAAATCCTCTTAAAACCCAGAGCTCCACCTCCCAATGAAGACACATTTAATACTCCGGGGTTTTATTTTGAACAGCTACTAATCCTCAGCTTGTCCTCACTAATGTGAGCACTGGTGAGCTCACTGGTTTCGTTCACAGCAAAGTGAACCACACTGGGACCATTTCTGAAACCACTGATAATGCCTAACAAACAATTCTCAGCAATGCACAAGTGCCCACCACACACCAAAGCTATTGATCCTGTTCCAATGCATGGTCAATAAAGCCCATTGTATTCTGGAATTGATTCTTGGAGGTCAAACTTGTAACTGTATTTTCTCCAAAGAGTGGAATAAAATGTCTTCATGTTTGCTTGATTTAATTTTTCCCCCAGAAGAATCAGATCATGACCCAAGAATGTTGGTTTACTACCAAATGGATATTTTATATTTAAAGTCATGATACTCTAAAACAGTTAAATTCCTCTAGATTGTATTCCCTCTGTGTCTTTCTTCATTTTGAAATCAATCCCTATATTTCTCTCATACTGTGATCCAAGAAGACACACATTCATATCACAACTAATATACATCTCCCAAACCTCCATTGTATGACCTTCACTTTTGGTCTCTAAGTTAAATAATGAATTACTTATTTTGACCTCTTACTTATAAAGTGGGTGGATTTTTTAAGTAGCTGCTTAACTTTCTGTATAAAGTTCTACTAGTCTTCTTAAGAATAACCCGTGGAGCATCTTGTTGAAAACTTTTGGAGTACATTTCTAAAATGAAAGTTAATAAAATGAAGAACAACCTACTCATCCTAAAAGAAGGCATTCCATATAAATGTATGCTTTTTTCCCTTTTTTTTCCTTCCATCAAACATCAAAGGTTAGTATATCAACATCTCAAATAAACAAAACTCTCTTCAGGTTGAAAACAAGGAAAAAGGAAACAAAGATTCCCTTCTCAGGGGAATTTATGTCTTCTATTCTCTCTTCTCTAGATGACGAACCATCATTTTTGTCATGTATTTTCCCTCCACTATTGTACCTGCCTAAATCCTATACGTGCTTCGATACCCTACTCAAGTTCTACATACTCAGTAGTGTTCTCTAACTTCCTCAAACCAGACAGCTATGTTCTTTCTGACTTCATATAATTCTAACAGGGTATCGCACACAGATTAGTCTTCATGTGTTTTCTAGAGCTTTCGTATCTGTGTTTTGTGGCTTGCCTTAAGTCACGTAACTAGTAAGCACTTATGAGGAAATGAAAATTCATGGCTGCTGGCTCCAAGTTCTATGATCTTTCTTTTCACATCATGCATCTGCTTGAGCATTGCTTTCTGTTACTCTCTGCTCAGAAGAAGGCCGGGGTTGTCCTTTGCCCGAAAGAACTGTAACTCAGTATTTCATGTGCTGACTATGTAACGGCAAAAACCAGAGTCACGCTGTCAAGGAAACACCGAGAGGTACACGAGGATGCAGAGAGGTCAGGTTTATTCATTGTTAACGTGGGGGGGGGCCCCAGAGGAGTTTTTTCCAAAGTCTGAGCACCCCCGGTCAGGGGAACTTGTCTTTTATAATTTAAAACAAGGGGGAAGGGTACAGAGCAGTGTATATAGATAAGAGAGTTGCAGGGAGGGGGCTGGTGCAGGAACATAAGCTGGGTCACTAATTATCTTTCTGGCAACAGCTGTGGCCTTCAAGCATTCCTGAAATTAGGAGGGTAGCAAGCAGTCTTACAGAAGCAGATTAAGCAAGCTTACATAAACAGGGCTATAGCTTCTCTTTTTAAGGTAAAAGGTTTTCAGTGAGTTTTATTATTTTCCATCTCATCCCCCCCTTTTTAATACTCAGACTGAATCTTCACCTGAGTAATTATTGTTTTCATATTGTGGTACCGGTTCGTATGGGTAGCGTAGCACCATCTGTAACTTTATTTTTTCTATTTGTCCAGATATTAGGGAGGTCAGGTATTTGAGTATGTATGGGGCTATGGTTAGTAAAAGTATTAGTCCTAGTAGGGGCCTGAGCAGGGGCGTAACCCAGGGGGCCCAATCCTGGAACGGGCCCCACCATGAGGATTGGCTTTCTCTTTCTTTTATCCGGTTCTGGATCCTAGCCCGTAGTTGGCTTAAACTCTCTTGTACTATCCCAGATTGGTTGGCATAGGAACAACATTGTTCTTTCAGGTACAAGCAGGTTCCTCCCTGGCTTGCTGTTTTTTTCCCCAAGACACACGAGGCCTTTCCTAGAGTTTGGATAGGCCTTAGAACTGGCAGGGCTGGTTCCTGGATAGTGTTGGTGAGTTTGACGGGGGTGAAATCATTGACCCCAACAGCAGTGTATGTCCATGAGGTCACTGGAGCACACAGCTAACAGTCTGCAGCTAGTTGCCGGTTAGTAAGATTAAGGATCTGGTGTGTGGCATTTATCAAATTATTTAGCCAGATCTGGGGAATTTTTCACTGATACCTGTATTTTTGTGGGCAGGCGGTGTTTTTACCCAATATTTGGACAGAAGTCGAGGGTGTCGGTGGATTGTGATATTTTACTTGGGGTAGAGGCATCTTGTAAACTTTTACCAACCTTATGACTGTTCCAGGATCTTTGCCTCTACCTTCTACCTTGATGTCAGCTATTCTGTCTGTCCACTTGTTGGGGTTATTGATCCTGAATGTAACGGGGTTACAGGTTCCCAGCCTGCAGTTCTTAGGAGCCCTCAGTTTTCTTAAAGGGCTTCCTGATTTACCAGTGTACCCATTGGTGCATCCCCAGTGACAACAGTAAAAATCACCTGTACTATTACAGTTGTCATCGTCATTGTCTTTAAGATGTAAGTTATCAGGTGCTTTTAGACAGAGACATTTATGATTGGTAGTATATTCTCTTTCCCAATTTAACCCTCCACAGTTGGTTTTAGAATTGGGATTCATGGTTCTATATACATTAAACTGGATAATAGCTGAAGGGGATTGTTTATCCTAGCTGGTGGAATTAATGATTCCTTCATCTCCCCAAGTGCATCTCACTTGGAATTTCCAGGGCCCCATGGTACTATTTCCTGTTCCACAGGTGACTCAAATTGACATTATTAACACATAAATAACAAACAGTACAGTATGGTTACCATGTCCCAGAAAAGTAGAACTATTCCTGTTCTCTGGATCCATGTCCATTCTTTTGCTGTCACAGCCCCAAGCCCTATACCCAAGGTCAGACTCAGTAACCCGATAAGTTCGAGTTTAAACTGTTTGATGTTAATGTCCGACTCAGGCTGATTTATTTATTCTCAGCAGTCTGGAGACTCTCTCTGTTTTGTGTCACTGCGGATCTCTGATGCAGGCGCAGTTTGAGTGGGTTGTCCCGGTCCGGCCGTGTTACCCACGAGTCCTGCTGGCTCTCCGGACTTGTTCTCTTTGCTCGGGTATGATGAGTCCACGGGGCGATTCCTGCAATTTTGACAGCAGTGGGTGTGACTAATACTACAGTAAAGGACCCTGTCCAGGAGGGTTCTAAGGGGGTTTTCTTCCAATCTTTTACCCACACTAAGTCCCCTGGCTTGTGGGGGTGTACTGGGATTCCTAGGGCCAAGGGGGCCCGTTTCAATACAGTCTGGCTAATCTGCTGTAGCATTTTTGATAGCTGCATAAGCTGACCTTTAAGTTTATTTTTTCTAGCTGCCTAACATCCCCTTTGAGGCCTCTGGTGATGGGGGGGGTTTTCCATATAAGATCTTGAAGGAAGAGTACCCTGTTGGCCCTGGTGTGTATCTGGCCTTAAGTAGTGTTAGGCTGAGTATATCTATCCATGGTAGGTTTGTCTCCTGACATAGCTTGGCTAGGGTGTTTTTAAGGGTCCGGTTTATACGTTCTACTTTCCCTGAACTTTGTGGCCTATATGCAGCATGGGGTTTCCATTTTATTCTAAGTGTCCTGTTATTTTGTAAATGCCACCACCCATTGTCAGTCTTTCTGGCCTGCTCTTGTCTTGTCCACTGGTCCTTTTCAGCTGTATAACACGGCCTGTCCGGCCACTCTGGGGCTAGGAGGATTTTACTAGGGACTAACAGCTCACCCTTAGTTTCTTGTTCCTGGGTTGCTGCTTGTTTAGCTGCTTGGTCTGCTAGACAATTTTCTGTAGTTATTGTAGTTGTTTCTTTCTGGTGTCCTTGGCAATGAATGACTGTCACTTTTCTGGGTTCCCACACAGCTTCTAACAACTGAAGAATTTTTTCCTGGTTCTTTATTCCTTTACCCGCTGTAGTTAGCAGTTCTCTTTCCTTATGAATGGCCCCGTGAACATGTATGCCGGCAAAAGCGTATTTGGAATCAGTGTATATATTTACTTTCTTGTCCTTAGTTATTCTGAGGGCTTGGATTAAGGCCCAAAGTTCAGGTGTCTGTGTGGACCACCCGTGAGGCAAAGGTCCTGCTAGGATGACTTCACTGGCCATGGTAACTGCATAACCTGCAAACCGTTTTTCATTCTGAACAGAACTGCTGCCATCCGTGAACAGTTCCAGGTCCGGGGCTGTTAGAGGTGTGTCTGTCAGGTCTGGTTTACTGGCGTAGACCTCTTCCATCACCTCTATACATTCATGATCTGGTGGCCCCAGCTCAACAGATAGGAGGATAGCAGGATTCAGGGTCCGCACAGTCTCTAGAGTTACCTGGGGGTTTTCACACAACAATCCCTCGTATTGTGTCAGTCTACTGTTAGAGAGCCACCGATGTCCCACACTATTAAGGAGGTGAAGAACTGCATGTGGTATGTGTACAGAGAGCTTTTTGGCTGTATGTGAGTTTATCTGCCTCTCTGACCATCAGGACTGTGGCTGCCAGTGCTCGTAGGCAGGGGGGGCCATCCAGAGGCTACTGGGTCCAGTTGTTTAGATAGATAGGCCACAGGCCTCTGCCAGGGTCCCACAGTCTGGGTTAGGACCCCCACTGCAACATGTTGTCTTTCATGTACAAAGAGATTAAAGTTTTTGGTCAGGTCTGGCAGTCCCAGTGTAGGGGCCTTTTGTAGCAGCTCCTTTATGGCTTTGAATGTCTCTTCTTGCTGGTCTGTCTATTCAATTGATTGCCCCTCAGGTCCCCACAAGGCTTCATACAAAGGTCTGGCTATCAACGAGAATCCTGGGATCCAGATTTGACAGAACCCTGCTGCTCCCAGGAATTCTCTGCGTTGTCTCTTACCCTCAGGTCATGGTATTGTGCAGATAGCATGTTTCCGTTCATGGCCCAGTGCTCGGTGTCCTTGGGATATGTGGAAGCCCAAGTATCTGACACGTTGTTTGCAAATTTGGGCCTTCTTCCAGGACACTTTGCACCCAGAATCTGTGAGCAGTTGGAGTAGGGCTCGAGTGCCTGAGAGACAGTCTCCCAGAGTGGGTGCTGCCAGGAGTAAGTCATCTACATACTGGAGGAGAGTGCAGCGGTCTTGTGAGTAAATTGTAAGATCTGAGGCTAGCACTTCCCCAAACAGCGTTGGTGTGCTAAACCTGGGAGGTTGTCTTCCGCCCATACTGTTGGAAAGTCCTGCCGGAGGTCAGGCGGATCTTGATTTTCTTCTGCCTCTGCAAACAGCTGCCACTCAGCCTCCCATGGGACAGTGACTGCTAGTATGAGCGGCCTTAAGGGTTTCAGTGTGAGACTTGCTGACCCTTCCTCACGGAAGGTGATCTGGGCCTCTAGCTTGTGCAGGAGATCTTGCCTGAGCAGGGGAATGGGGCAGTCTGGGATGTACAGGAACTCATGTTGTACCTTGCGGCCTCCCATCTGGCAGGTCCGTGCTTGGCAAAAGCGGCGGAGGTCTGTAGTTGAGAAGGGTTGATAATACAGGACTGGCTGCCCAGGATGCATGGTGCCATCTTCTGTAGCATAGGGCTGGCTTTGGGCCTCACGGATGGGCATCAGTAGGGCCTGTTCCTGGGTTTGTGTTGAGTGGAGACGGTGAGCCACTGGGGTCCCCGGGTCAGGTTCTGGGGATTGTTGAGGTGGTGAGGCGGATGAGGATGGCGTGTCCGGAGCCGACCGATCGGAGCTCGGGATGGCTGAGTTATAGGGTGATGGCAGCGGCGGCGGCAGTTCTTCCTCCTGTGGCTCTTGGTGGATAGGGGCTGGTGACTCCTTGGGTCCTGGTTTCATGGGCTTGCGGGCCAGAAAAATCCTACTCTTTCTCTTTCCTGGACAGAACCGGACCCATGGGGGCAAAGTCTGGGCTATTTCAAGCCAAGAATCAATATAGGGGAACTGGTCTGGATGGCCTGGGGTCCCTGTAATAACATTCCAGACTGCTCTGACAAGTTGGACATCTAAGGTGCCTGTGTCTGGTCAGTTTACTTCAAAGGACGGCTACTCTACCTCACATAAGGTGTGCAGGCGACTCGGGGTCATCCGTACCCCATAGTCACCTGAGAAACCCTTTTTAAAATTCTTTAGTATACATCCTAACACTGTTGGCTTGGACTCAGACCCTCCCATTGTGTGAGATTGTACGGTGCCGCACAAGGTATGGGGTAAACTTTCAGGCGTCCGTCTGGCCGTTCCCCTCGCAGGGACTTAGGACACGACTTGGCTAAGGTGCACCCGTATAAGTCCCGGGCCAGGTCACCCCCTTTTTCGGGAAAGTGAGTCACCGTTATACCTTACGTCACTGTCACGGAGCCGCAGATTAGGACTCAGTCAGATCCCGTAGCCGGAGCTGTGGAACCATTAACAGTCACTCATCACACACACACACACACACACAGCCAGAGAACACACACACACACACACACACAGCCAGAGAACACACACACACACACACACACACAGCCAGAGAGGCTAAACATTCCCGCCCAGGGAAGCCTCTACCTGTAGGAGGTGATCAGTCTCCTCTTCCGTCCGTTGGGACGGGCCTGACTGGGAGGGGTCCCGGGACTTTACCGGGCCTGAGGTCTTCAGACGATTACTGGCTGCCTGTCTGCCTCCTCACTGTGTCCGGCCGGGTCCCGGGTCAGTGGCCGGCAGAGCCCCGCCGAGCACTGAAGGTGGTTGGTCCGAACTCGGACCTGGCGCGCCTGACTTCCGCGGTCGCGAGGGTCGCCGGCCAGTGCCCCACCTCACACCAGTGGCAACAAAGGGCCAACGCACCAGAATGTAACGGCAAAAACCAGAGTCACGCTGTCAAGGAAACACCGAGAGGTACACGAGGATGCAGAGAGGTCAGGTTTATTCATTGTTAACGTGGGGGGGGGCCCCAGAGGAGTTTTTTCCAAAGTCTGAGCACCCCCGGTCAGGGGAACTTGTCTTTTATAATTTAAAACAAGGGGGAAGGGTACAGAGCAGTGTATACAGATAAGAGAGTTGCAGGGAGGGGGCTGGTGCAGGAACATAAGCTGGGTCACTAATTATCTTTCTGGCAACAGCTGTGGCCTTCAAGCATTCCTGAGACTAGGAGGGTAGCAAGCAGTCTTACAGAAGCAGATTAAGCAAGCTAACATAAATGGGGCTATGGCTTCTCTTTTTAAGGTAAAAGGTTTTCAGTGAGTTTTATTATTTTCCATCTCAACTACATTGCCTCTGTGAGTTACATTTTTCTGACTGGTTCTCCTGCTCCTTGGATTTCTCCTTCTCTGTCTCCTTCATGGGCCACTTATCCTTTTATTGCTCTTTCAGCTTCCAGGTTCCCCCAAGTTGATCATCAGTTACCTTTTTCTTTTGTGTTCTCTACATCAGTTACTTCATTTATACCTATAAGTTCAACAACTGCTACGGCGTGGGTTACTTAGCTCAAGTCTCTAGCCCTCTCTCAGGTTCCACTGCAATGTATTCTGGTGCCTGCTTACCATCTCCTTTATGTTCTACAGAATGAACTCATCATTTTTTCTGTATCAGCTCCTCCTCCTACCTTACCAAGTTCACCCAAGCTAGAATCTCGGTCACCTGTTCTTCTGCAGTAGCCCCACTCTAATTACTAGCCAAATCTTCTGGGTCTGTCCCCTTTTCCATTCCCACTGGCATCTCCCTAATTCAGAGACTCTCTTGTCTCTTTTCTGAACAACCACCGTGGACAGCTAACTCTTTTTCTCACTTCTAGCTGTCTCCCTCACCCAACCCTTCTTACATATCACTTGAAGCCAAGCGAGTAAATGATACCAAAGCAAAGGAGGCAAGGCTAGGCAAGTACCTTGACCTTAAACAGAAAGAAAATCAATGGTTAAGGACCGAGGCAAAATAGACTTTTTTTAAAAATTGAAAAAATACAGGTAGGAGGAGAGAGGGGGAGAGAGAGAGAGAGGTCCTGAAGTGATATCCTGAAAGCCAAGGAGGAGAAGAAGGGAAGGGCCAAACACTAAAAAGGGAAAAGAAGACATGTCTTTACCTTTGAGATATTCTATGTTCTTACAATCTATCTTCTATTATCACCAAGAAATAATGCTTAACTTTAAAGCAAAAAAAAAATAGCCATTTCATTTTGGTTTTTACAATTAGTTGTATATATCATAATGATTCTCAAAGAATTGGCAGAGTAGGAAGTCAAAGAAGTATTAAATAGAATATAGACCCTGAGAAAGTACTAAAGTTTTTTTTTTTTTTATGGGAGCAATAATTACTACCATACAAATCTCAACACAGCCTCTTTAATAAGATTTTATTGTGTATATTTATCCACCAATGTTGAAGAAAAGCATCAGGTTTTATAAACCCTAGGAAACATTTAGACTTTCTCAGAGATACTAAAATCACAGAGGTATTTCATGTAATAATATACACATTGCATCCTTGAAACAAAGTGTTTCTCATTTGACCATGTTTTAAAACCATTTGCAACTGAATCAAGAAATGGCAGAACAAGAAACCATTAAAAATTCCTGGGTACATTTGACTTCAAACCAAAGGTAACCAGCCCTAAAAAGGAGGGTTTGTACATTACAAAATGAAGCATCTTTATTTAGAGCAGATTTCTTTTTTTTTTTTGCCAACTGTGGTTTCCAACCCATTAGTGAGTTGTGAAATTAATTTAGTGGGTCATGACCAACATGTAAAAAAAAAATGCAATAGAATAAAAACTTTTAAAGATGTTAGAGTGCATCACAAATTGTAAGGACATTATTTCATAAAACTTTTATTTCAGTAAATATATCTGTATGTACATGTGTACTGTTTTCATGTAAGAGAGATTTCTTCTTGTATGTTATAGCCAAAAAGCAGCTTGGAAAAACTGATTTAAGGCACTATAATATGCTTCCTTCTGCTTAAAACAATAGAAGCTGAAAATCCCATCAAATTATTCTGCCTTACATTGTCCTACCTATAGCTGAAATAGCTTCTTTAAAAAGATACACTACCTGTCTCCTCTGCTCCACGTTCAAGAGCATTTCTTATGCCAGTGGGTCTCAAAGTGCTGTTATGGGCTCCTGGATATCCCCAAGACCCTTTCAAGGGAGTCTACAAGTTCAATACTGTTTTCATGATAAGACTAGGATATTATTTGCTTTTTCACCGTGCTGACATTTGCATTGGCAAAGCAAAGGCAAAATGAGTAAAACTGCTGGGTAAAATGGATAACTGAGGCAGTGGCCCCAGATTGTACCAGCAGTCAGTGTGTAAGTCACTGCCGTGCATTCAAGGATTTTTCTTAAAGTGCCAGTTCATTTAACAATGACCTTGATAAAGCCATAAAAAGCATTCATGTTATTAAATGCTGGCCCTTGAGTACATATTGTTTTAATAATCTATGTAAGGAAATGAGAAGTTCTCAAAGACCTTGATGCATACTGATTATGGTGGTTGACCCAAGGAAAATCACATATGTGATTATGTGAGTTGTGAGCTGAGTTGTGAGCTGAGCTAGTTGCTTTTTAATGGAATTCCATTTTTACTTGAAAACAAACTATGGTTATTCAGATGTGGATATCTGGCAGACATTTTCCCTAAAATGAACAATGTGAGACTATCACTTCAAGGAAAACAACTGAAGGCATTTATTGCCAATAATAAAATTCCAGCTTTTAAGTGAAAATGAGAGTTTTAGAAATCTTGCCAGCATATCAATACTTAAAGGATTTATGATAAAATCTGTGATGATATTAATGAAAGTGCTCATTTTATATTGCATAATGAAATGTATCAACATTTGGAAGATCTGCATCTCTCAGTGAATCAGTATTTTCCAAATGACGAATACATGATGCCAATACGAGATAGACCAGTGAATTTTAATGCAGTGGAGTACAAAAAGTCATTGATATGATTCCAGAATCTACCAACCTTTAAGAAACTACCACTTCTTGAGTTGTGGTGCCAAATAAAAAAGAAATTCACAATTATCTTAAAAGGGTGTTAAAATACTCTTCTCTTTTCCAGTTACAGATTTGTGTGAGACCCAACCTTCTTCACCTCCTTCAACCAAAACAATGTATCACATCAGATTGGAGGCAGAAGCAGATATGGAATTGCAGCTGTTTTCTATTAAGCCAGACATTAAAGCAACTTATAAAAATGTAAAACAATGCCACTCTTCCCACTAATGTTTTCATTAAAAGTATCTCATTTATATTATTATGTAATGAGCTTATTATTTTAACGAAGAAATAAATTCTTAAAATATTTCTAATTAAATAAACATTGATTAGATGGAAACAAAATCTCTTTGGGGTCCTCAATAATTTTAAGAGTATTAAGGGGTCCTGAGACCAAAATGTTTGAAAACCACTTTCCTAGACCTTATTTGATTTCTCTCTCAAAAATCACCAAATCTAAAAATATGAATTACATACTTGAACTTCTAAGTCAACAATCATTTGTACCGTTTAAGAAAATCTTGCTAATAGGGATATATTGGGGATATTTGAAGCAATTTCTTGGTTAGTAAAATGAATTTCCTAACTGACGACTATTTCATATATGTGTCATAATGTAGGCAAGAATGACATAGGGCCCAAAAAAGACCCTTAATGTTTTCTCACCTGCTGATCTTGATTTTAAAGTGTTCACTTCTAATTAACTACAAGCTGGGTATAAGGTACAGACATAACCTTTATACAGGACAATTCTAATCTGACACTTTAAAGGCCTCATCCTTCCTGAGAAGTATATCACACATGACACAGAATGCCTGCCATCAGAGCTCTTCTTGGTGAAAAGTCAGTTTGAGAGCCGTGCACCCGTGCCCCCAAAACACTCCAGACCAGACGCCATCCTGCAGTGAAAGTTCGTATGAAATCAACATGACTTAATTACAATCATCACACTGAAAATCAAATATCTATGCCAATGATACATGGCACTTGGAGCTTATTTTACAAACATGAACTAATTAATCTGCAAAACATCCCTGAGAGGCAAGACATAATGATATGTGAGTTGACAACCTAATTATGTCTAATTATTCATAAGATTTCCCCCTTCCAAGTGTTTTTTATTGCCAGTTCAGAGAAGTGGGCCTGTTATGTTCTTAAATCAGATATGAAAATCAACTATCTCTTATTTCATCCAGAATTCTCTTGCTACAAAGCACCCACATTTCTTTGTGGAACAGATCAACCTGTACCGTTTTCCACTGGAACAGCTCATAGAAACTCTAAGACCCCCAATATGAATCTAGTGCTGAACTCACAGTTCCACATCTTTGCTTCTTTTTTTATCCCCAAGTAATTTTGCTTATTACCCCCAATTGCTTTGACCAATTTTGCTCTGCTGTTCTCTTTTCCTTCTATTGTATCTTTCAGCAAGAAGATACCAACAGGCACAGGCACGATCATCCATGCAGTTTCTTTCCCCCAAATTTTGGAACCAAAAGGCCACAGCTGCCTTCTCTATGCTTTCCCTCCTGGTGCCTCCCTTTCTGGAGCCCTTCTTAGGTTTCCTCATGCACTCTGTAGTCTTCTCATTTCTTGTTCCACTGGAAATTAAGACAATTTTGTTTTATCTGATAATTCCACTGTGGCTTCTGAATTTTCTCTTCAGCAGCAAGATGGGTCTTGAAAGTGAATGCCATATGTTTAAAAACATTGCTAGAAGACATGTTATTAAATGGGATGTTACCATTTGTGAAAAAAAGGATATTATATAATTACGTTTATGTTAAAATGCATTCTCAGGAATGGGAAATAAATAACAATTCTTATGAGAACTGTATTAGTCAGAATTCTCCAGAGAAACAGAACCAATAGGATGTGTGTGTGTATATACATACATACATATTATATATACACACATACAGAGAGAGAGATTGATTTTAAGGAATTGGCTCACATATGTATGGGGCCTGGTAAGCCCAAAATTTGCAGGGCAAGCTGGAAATTCTAGCCAGAGTTGATGTTGTAGTCTTGAGTCTGAAGGCAGACTGAGGCAGAATTCCCTCTTCCTGGGGAAACCTCAATCTTTGCTCTTAAGGCCTTCAACTGATTGGATGAGGCCCACCCACATTATGGAAAGTAATCTGCTTTACTAAAAGCTTACTGAGTTAAATGTTAATCTCATATAAAAAAAAAACTTTCACAGCAACATTTAGACTGGTGTTTGACCAAACACCTGGGCACCATAACCTAGCCAAGTTGACACATAAAATTAGCCACCACAAGAGCCTACCTTATTTGATAAAGCATTTAAGGTGACAATTTTTTCATTTTTGTAATCCTACCGGCTCACAAAGAACCTCCTCTACTAGGTGGTCACTTACTATTTATTTGGTGGTAAAGTTAATGAATGTGTGTTAGGCTTGTGTTTCCAATAAAGTTGTAAGCTTGAGGGACATTATTTCTCTTGCATTTCCTATAACCATAGCAATGACATAACCCACGTTTTCTGGGGTAGTACTGATTTCAAGTGCTCTGTCCCATTGTCACACCGTGTTCCTGATTTTTAATTTTAGAATCATAGTCACCATATCTTTAACAAGTAGTTGCATGCTAAACATGGTCTGTAAATCTCAGTAAATACTTCCTGCTTGAAATGGAATTCCCAGCCAGTGGACATTTTGTTTAAAATGTGACGAAATACAACTGGGGGAAATTATCGTTTCTCTTCTCATTTATTCCTGAGATACAAAATGCAATCTGGTTCTTGTGTTTTAAATTTTCCACATTCACTTTTCAGGGTGTGGTTACAATGAATTGCCAAGCCAATAGGAAGTAAGACACTCAGTAATCAAGGGCAAGTTTAAACAGTGTCGAACATTTTTTTAGGGTGAGTGAACTTGCAGGTAATATATCCAGGGAAGGGCTTGTGTAGAAAGGGAGGAACACAATTAGACAAATAAAAATACCTGTTTACGGTTTCTTGATGCAGGTAATAAAACCTATGACTTCAGGAGGAAGGCTCATGAACTTTTACATAAGAAGACAGTAGAATCTAGGACTAAATAAAATATTAAGAATTTTTCCAATAAAAATTACAGCTTTTCTCAACTGCTGAAATTATTTTCCTACTTTATAATCTGATGTGATTTTTAAAACTGCTAGTTTGTTCCAATATGATATCTCAAAGGAGAACAAATTATACCACTTGGAATTTAGATAGCCCTGCTGAAAATTTAAAGCTATTATATAAAAATGAGTGATGAATTATCTTCAGGGAAGCCAGAAAGTGCCTGAACCAAAAGCCTTTGGATAGCAAGATTTAGTGACAACTTGGGTGCAGGGGATGAAGATATGGGACAGATGAAAGATGTCTTAGCTGTGGCAGGAGACTGGAATTATGTTAATCTCATTATTAGACACAGAAAAATTAGGGCAGAGAACCAGTTTGGAATATTTAGTAGAAGAGCGAAGGTGCTGAGTGATCTTGAACATGCTGAATTTAAGTGAACCAGGGAGATACCCTGTAAACAGCTGGAAATACAGAATAAGAATGCAGGTGAAAAATTAGAACCAGAGCTGAAGTTTCCAGAATCTTTATTATAGAATTTAAATGAATCTGAACTACTGACCATGATTATCCCTTGCCACTCCCACATCTACCCCAGGCCACAAATTTACTCTTCTTGGACCCCAGCTGGATGGAGTAATCTGCAGGGCCCCTACTCCATCTTCATCCTTTCTGGAACATGTGCCTGCTCTCTTCTCACCTGGAGTGTCTCCCATCCCACACCCCAACAACGCCCTACCCCAACTTCAACTCAATCTTCGGGTCTCATTTTAGATGTTGCTTCCCTGACTGCCCCTTGCACACACACATGCATGTATGTGCGCAAATACACACATACACACACTCCTGTGTTGGGTTGGCTGCTCTCCTATGAGTTCCTGGTATTTATTTCCCCCATTATACTATGTTATAAGACCCTGCTTACTCGTCTATTCATCCAGCTTGAGTTTAAGGTTCCCCAGGGCAGGGATTGCACCCTTCCTGCTCATTGTTGTATTTCTAACTCCATTACACATAGTAGACACTCAACACATTGAAAGAACAAATGAATTATCAGAGAGGGTTGAATACAGGCAAGATCACAGTGGATAAAGCTCTCCAAAGGCATGTCAGAAAAGGAGAAGGGTGATAGTTGCCCACTTCAAATAATAAGCTTGGAAGTGCTTATAAGCATTAATTACCTGTTGTATATGTGTAATTTGTGGAACAAACGTTGAGGTTATAATGATGCATTCTGATGTGGTTTTTCTGGTGAGATATGTAAGGTAAAGGACACCATGTGGGTGGTAGGCATGTCTTCCAAGAAGCCAAAAGCCATTCTCTAGAGCAGCCACCTGGGAAAGGAAGATGTCCTCAGACAGGAAGTGAACTGGGTGGGCTTGGGGTGGGTGGAAGTGATACAGGAAAGTGGACCCTAAAACTGGGTTCTGGCCTGAGGGCCAAGTGCATCCTTGGTTTCACACAGGAAAAAATTCAAGAGCAAATCAACAGAGTAAAGTAAAAGCAAGTTTATTAAAGTAAGAAAACAAAAAAAAGGGGACACTGCCCATAGACAGGGCAGTGGCTATCTCTCGGAGCAACAGAGAGTAGCGCCTTGTGAATTTCCGGGGTCTAATTTTATACCTTCTTTTTTTTTTTTTTTAAATTTCAGAATATTATGGGGTATTTTATACCTTCTATTTAATTTTATGTTAAGTGGAGGGAGGAGGTGGGGAAAGGGGTGGGGAGTTCCCAGAGCTAAGGGTTCTTCCTCTTTTTAAACCATATAGGATAACTTCTGGGAGGTGCCATGGCATTTATAAACTGTCATGGTGCTAGTGGGAGCTTCTTTTAGTAGCTAATACATTATAAGCAGGGTATAATGAGCAGTGAGGGTAGCCTGAGGTCATCCCCTCCATCACCCCCCACATCTGGGTTCTAGCTGGTTTGGGCTGCTTTCTGCACTGTGTCTTGTTTTATCAGAGACCTTTGTTCAGTTCTCATGACTTCTTATTGGGCAAGGCCTACTGGTTCCCTATCTCAGAAGAATGGCTTGGTCTTCCTTTCCTGGTCTGGAGCTATGCTTTCCAATAGAGCAGCCACTAGACACACGTAGCTATTGAGCACTTGAAATGTGGTCTGAACTGAGATGTGCTCCAAGTATGAAATACACACTAGATTTCAAACTTAGTGCAAAAAATATAAAATACTTAATAGTTTTAATATTGATTACATGTTGACATGATAATATTTTGGATAAAGCAGGTTGAGTAAAATCCATTAGGACATTAATTTCGCTTGTTTCTTTTTGCCTTTTTAATGTAGCTACCAAAACATTTAAAATTCCATATGTGGCCCTGGTTGTATTTCTAATGGACAACATTAAGCCTAGACTTAAGAGCAGATCTAGACCTCTCCATATGTCCTCCTGGGTGGAGCTGTTAAGGCAGCAGATAGAACAAGCCTGAAATTCTGAAAACTAAGCCATATTTTGGAAAGGTAGAATGATTATGGGCATCTCTGTCCTGTTTGCATCATTAGTAAAGGCTTTCTTTCTCAGCTATGTGCTGGGCATTGCACTAGATGTTGGGGCTGCAGGACAGACCAGGTGGAGGTGGTCCTGCCCTCATCAAGCTTGCTATTCAGTGGTTCCCAACCTTTTTGGCACCAGGGACCCTTTTCATGGAAGACAATTTTTCCATGGACCAGGGACGGGGGGAATGATTTCAGGATGATTCAAGTGCATTACATTTATTGTGCACTTTATTTCTATTATTATTACATTGTAATATATAATGAAATAATTATACAACTCACCAGAGGTTGGGGACCCCTGAATGATTCAGTCTACGCTCACCAGGAGATTTTTCCTTCCACTACTGCCATCCTTGGAGAAGAAGGAGTGGGAGCAGGAAGCACAACATTTGCTATTTTCTGTTTGTTTTTTTTATCATGATTAAATGTATTGTGTGTTTACTCCTCTGTCAGGCACCAGCTAAGCCCTTTTTTTTTTTTTTGTGAGACAAGGTCTCGCTCTGTAGCCCAAACTAGAGAGCAGTGGCATCATCCCAGCTCACTGCAACCTCAAACTCCTGGGCTCAAGCCATCCTCCTGCCTCAGCCTCCCAAGTAGCTGGGACTACAGGCTTGCACCAATGCGCCTGGCTAATTTTTCTATTTTTTGTAGAGATGAGGTCTCATTCTTGCTCGGGATGGTCTCAAACTCTTGGCCTCAAGCAATCCTCCCGCCTCAGCCTCCCAAAGTGCTAAGGTTACAGGTGTGAGCCACCGTGTCCAGCCAACACTTTTAATTCCTTGTCTCGTGGAATCCTTATTAAGCACCCTACAAAGCAGGTACTATTATTATTCCTATAAAAAGGTGAAAACTGAAGCTTGGGGAGTAAAATAACTTGCCCAAGGCACACAGCTGGTCAGAGAGCCTGACCTGAAACCTAGATCTACCTGAACACAGGGTCCCACAGCTAACTGCTATGCATATCCTACACTGTGTTTCCTTGCAAATACACAGGTAACAGCCACACTTCAGTCTGCTGAAATTTACTATGTGTAGGCATTGTGTTAAGGACTTTATATTTACATATTTAATCCTCACAATGACTCTAAGGAGTATTGTTGTTTTTGTTGTTATTCCTATTTTACAAATGAGGAAACTGAATCCCAGAAAAGTGAAATAACCAGAGTGAGATCATGCAGCTACTAAGCTGTGGCACCATTACTTGAATTTCAGTCCTCCTACATTTAAATTCTCTAAATACTCCATCTCTCTAAAGTTCCCATAAAAGATTTTTTTTTAAAACGTGTCTGGTAGGTAAAAGCCAACTCTCTGATTAGAGACTACCAGATATCCCAAGGTGTTGCAGGAAGAGGGGTTAGTACCTTCTAGAGCCTTCCTCTCTTCCCGTAAGTAGCCAGGAGAGAAAAAAAACTGTTTGATGTAATGCAAAGAAGACAAAAGTTCTCCTAGACTTACTTCAGAGTTGGAAACATTCTGAATGGAAACATTCAGAATGAATGTTTTCTCATCTGTGAAATGAATTCTCATTTCACAGATGAGAAAATGAGGCCCAGGGAGGTAGGGGATTTGCCCAAGGTCACATGGCTGGGTAGTGGCAGAGCCAGAGCCGGAGCACATGCAGCTTCTCATAGCACAGGACTCTCTTCATAACCCACACACTGCCTCCCCAGAACCAAGATGAGGGCTTGGGGAATTTCAGGGTGGTGTGTGTGTTCATGGGGCTTGGTGGGGGCTGCCCTATTGGCTGCCAGGAAGCAAAGCTTACCCTGCCTCCTTACACATGTAGTTCCTTCATGTCCCCAAGGCATTCACAAAGAACCCAAACAGTCCATAGCACTAAGCAGGGCCCTGCAGAGAGAACTACCAGACTGGCCCTTGCTTTCTTTATCATCTGAGACACACCAGTGCTGTGAATCAAGATAAATAGGACAAACACTTACCAACTGAAGAAGGAGGAGGTTCATAAATTTGGAAAAGAGAGATTTATCCCTCATAAAGGGTTGCAGCTTGCGGGGTGGCCATTCTGACAGGCTGGGAAGCAGAGCCTCCAGCCAGAAGGTAGAAACAGGCACTTCCAGGGAAAGGGAAAGGGAACAGGAATTTATGCTGAGTGGGGTGGCCCGATATACATATTTAATAAGCTATAGGAAGAGTCACAGATATTTATGAAAGGAGAAACATGCACATGCATAATTGAGCTTCACGTGCCTTCATGGGTCCCGAGTTCAAAAAATGGCAGCATTAGCATGATCTGAGGATGGAATTTTCAGCCCTCTGACATCAAAGGGTGAAGCAGAGGACACGAAAACCCTCACCGTGCATCCTCTGTAGACCATCCATGGTCAGTGGTCTCTTCTGAGGAAGGAATGCTGGTCAGTTGTTGTGTCCAAACCACAAAAGGGAGGAGCAGCATTAGTAGTTGGTTGAAATCAGAGGCGGAGTAAATCTTTCCAAAGGGCTGGTTCTGTTTAATCCTTAGGGAAGAAAGCCTGATCCAGTTAATGACGGAGGGGGTACAATGAGGCATGTCTGACCTCCTATCCCATCATGACTAGGAACTTAGTTTTAAGGTTTCTCTGGGGTCCTTTGGCCAAGTAGAATGTTTTTCTTTCCTTGCTTTTCTTTCCTTTAAGCACATGCAAATCCAGGAGAAGGGCTTCTCAGAGGAAGTGTGTCTAACTCTGTAGAGCAGCTGCGATGATTGACCGGCTGGACAGGTTTGGGAAGCTGTGTTTGGGAGGAGAAGCCTTCCGGAGACACAGATGACACTCCATACTGATCCTGGAAAATTTCACACACGGTAAAAAAATTCTAATTAGCAATCTGGGCCTAAAGCTGTTCCTGGGTGCTGTTCTCCAGGCATTCCGTAGCAGAGGTGCCCACCAAGCCACAACTTGCTGTCCCTGCACACATGTACACCTGCAACTCCCACTTCCACCCAGGGTGTTCTGTGTGCCTGCTGTACTCTCTGTCCTTCCTAACACTTGTTTTGGTCACACTCTTCTCTCAGGCCCTGCTGAAAGATCACAACCTCCTTGAAGCTTTTCCAGACCACGTCCAGCCTGCTAATCATTCATTTTTCTGGAATCCAAGATTAATACCCTCCTGTATTTAGCACTTAGTTATCTAGTTCACACTTAGTATATACTTATTTATCTTTTTATGTGTATGTTCTCTCTCCTAAACTGGACTTAAGCCACTCAAGGGACAGATCTAGTTACCTCTACGAATTTCAACTGCCTTCCTGGAACAGAGCCGTGCAAGCAGTGGGCACTCAATAAGCCCTGGATGCTGCTGCTGCTGACAATGATGATGACAATGATGAAGGAGGAGGATGAAGGGAGGAGGAGAAAGATAGAAAGTAATTTCTATTCAGGTATATTGGTCACGGAAACCTAAAGGACAAATTAGATTACTGTAGAGATCAAACTTCAGGCCAAAGAAAAATGGTAGATATGATCAAATTTATGTCTGTGAAACTTCTAGTTGCCACATTTGTCACATCTGGTTTCACAGGCCATTTCGTCAGGGTTAAATGCGAAACTGGATTGTCTCTTTTATTCCCTTCCTGGAGGAACACACTGTGATGGTTAACTTTGTGTGTCAATTAGACTGGGCCCCAGGGTACCCAGACACTTGGCCAAATGTTATTCTGGGTGTGTCTGTGAGGGTGTTTCTGGATGAGATTAACATTTGAATTTGTAGACTGAGTAAAGCAGATTGTGCTGTGCTCCTTAATGTGGGTGGGCCTCATTCAGTTGATTGAAGACCTGCATAGAACAAAAAGACTGAGTAAGAGGGACTCCTGCTGCCTGACTGCTTAAGCAGGGACATTGGTCTTTTCCTGCCTTTGAACTCTAACTGAAAAATCAGGTCTTCTTGGGTCTCAAGCCTGCCAGCTTTTGGGCTGGAACTTGTATGCCACTGGCTCTACTGGTTCTCAGGGTTTCAGACCTAGACTGAAACTACACCATTGGCTTCTTGGCTCTCCAGCTTGCCAACTAAAGATCTTGGGACTTCCCCTCTGTGATCATGTGAGCCAATTCCCTATAATAAATCTGTGTGTGTGTGTGTGTATCTCCTATTGGCTCTGTTTCTCTGAAGAACCCTGACTAATACACCCACCTATGTGGACTGTCTTAACTGAGCAGCAGAAGTCCTGACTCCACCACAAACTAGCAGTGGACATTAGATAAGTAATTTAGCTTATCCAAGCTGACGTTTTTGCTTTTGCTTTTTAAAAATGTAAATTTTGGCAACATATGGTGGCTCACACCCATAATCCCAACACTTTGGGAGGCCTAGGCAGAAGGATTGCTTGAGGCCAGGAGTTCAAGACAAGCCTGGGTAACATAGTGAGACCCCGTCTCTACAAAAAATAAGAAAAATTAGCTGGGCATAGTGGCGCAGGCCTGTAGTCCCAGCTACTCAGGAGGCTGAGGCAGGAGGATCACTCGAGCCCAGGAGTTCAAGGCTGTAGTAAGCTATGATCATGCCACTGTACTCCAGCCTGGGTAACAGAGTGAGACCCTGTCTCAAAAGAAGAAAAATGCAAATTTTGATGAAGAGAGATTGGTTAATGGCTACAAACATACAGTTAGAGAGAAGGAATAAGTTCTAATGTTCTATAGTAGAGTAGGGTGACTATACTTAACAACAATGTATCATATATTTCAAAATAGCTAAAAGAGAAGATTTAAAATTTTCCCAATACATAGAAATGATGAACACGCAAGGTGATGGATACCCCAAATACCTTTACTTGATCATTACACATTCTATGCATGTAACAAAATATCACATGTACTCCATAAATATGTATAAATACTATGTATCAATAAAATATAAAATAAAAATAAAATTTTAAAAATAAATAGGCTGGGCATAGTGGCTCACACCTGTAATCCTAGCACTTTGGGAGGCTGAGGCGAGAGGATCACTTGAGGCCAGGAGTTCAAGACCAGCCGGAGCAAGATCGAGACCCCATCTCTACAAAAAATAGAAAAATTAGCTGGGCATGTGGCTCACACCTGTAGTCCCAGCTACTTGGGAGGCTGAGGTGGGAGGATCTCTCAAGCCCAGGATTTTGAGGTTGCAGTGAGGTATGATGACACCATTGCACTCTAGCCCAGGAGTAAGATTCTGTTCAAAAATAAATAAACGCATAAGTAAAAATAAAAATTTTAAAAATATTTTTAAAAAACACAAACGTTCTGCCTACTTTACAGAACTTTTGTGAGGATCGAACAGAATAATAGACGTGAGACTGTAACAGAGGGAATGGCATGAAAAAAAATGGCAAAAATGTTTTTTGTCTCTTTCAAACATTTTTACATTTTTCAAAAACTAAAACATGTATCTCTGTCTCAGGCTAGTGGTCGGGAGTGTACTTTGTCCTTTGTGCTACAGGAGATGGCTCAGCAGAATTGTCTGGGCAGAGGTCCGGGAGGTCCAGATGGGCGGAGGCCACCAGACTGTCTTCTCACAGATGGGATGGATCAGAATCATCAACTATAGTTAAACAACAATTGCCTAAAACTGAAAATCCTCCCTTTAAAAGGCTCTATATTTCTGTTTATTAGTAGGAATTGGTACTTTAAGACGGGAGTCGGCCATTTCCCACATTTGTTGACAAATTAATAAACTCCTCTTTCCTTCTCCTCAAACCATTTGTCCTCGCTGTTCTGATGTGGCCTCAGGGACAAGTGCGGAGCTTTCGGTAACAAGAGTGTTTGTAAACCATAAGCTAGAAGGGAAAGTTAATACTATGATTGAGTAACTACCTCTTGACCTCTGATCTGTGGCTGTTTGTCTAGCCCTATGTTTCTCATGTCAGGGCATTTTTATTTATCAATTGCATCTAAAATCTGTTGTGTCATCACCTCTAATTAAATATTTTATTTCTAAAATTAAGGTTCTTATCTCAGTTCCCTCAATACTTTCTCTAGTCCATGACCAGGCTTATCAATACCAAATCAATTATGTGCTAAGATTTGAGGGGCAGTTTTGCCTGCCCCACCTACATCTGCCCGAAGTCTTACCATGACAGAAATACTCCTTAGGGTTAAGACCTTGTGCTACCAGGACAGTCTATTTAGAAAGCAAATAACCACAGAAGAAGGGGATCTATTATGTTCACACCTGGGCACGGGTTCATTCCCAGATGCCTCTTTGAAAGCAGAGAGCAAAAGAACGAGAGGTGAGATAGTATGATGCAAGACGAGGTGAGGGAGAGGCGTTGGGATGCTGTCTGGGGAGCAGCGTCCTGGGTGGGACCCAGCCTCGGCAGCCCTACAGAGTCAGAGTCAGTAAAGGCAGGTGAGACAGGGTGTTGAGGGAGGACAGGGCATGGGGAGCAGTAAGGAAAGGGTCCTTGAAAGAAGCCAAGAAAAGGTCAGTGTCTTAAATGCAGGGTGGGCACTAGATTAACATTTTGTCAATCCAATACTTTCGTTTAGTGCTGGCTCTGTTCTTGTTTCTCCAGGCCTGAGACCAGACACTCTTATCAGCTTTCTCCTCCCTTGGCCTCTTCTCCCTCCCTCGAGTGATCATTCACTAAACCCTGCTGTTTTAAATTCCACATAGCTTGGATACTGCCTTTGTGTCTGGTTCCCAAAGACGCAAGGCCCTGGGGGTCACACCAGGATTGTGCTTGATTCCTGATTCCTTGAGCCCTGATTCCACCCTCGACGGATCTCCCTGCTCTGAGAATTGTCTCCTTTAAGTGCGGACTGATCCCAACATTCCCTTTCCCAGAAGCCCCCTGTGGCTTCAAAGTGATGCTCAAATAAATCAAACTTCTGGCTCTCCCCTGATCCCTAACCTGGTCCTTGTCTAAGGTTCTTTTTAGCAATAAATGACATTCTTATAGTGAGTTAGAGTGCTTTGAAATATTATAGTTAACTATACTCTGGCTGTCACCCCAACACTCAACTGAAACTCCTCAGGAAAAGGTCACCAATGACCATCCATTATTGGCAATGCCGATAAACACATTTCATTTATTGTCTCAGTATCCTCTTTATGCCTGTCAATGGCACTATTCAACACACTGTCATTTTTGTAACTCTCCTGCCCAAGGTTCCATGACACTACTCTGGTTTTCTACAATATTGGCTATTGCTCTTGTCTGCACAACATCCCTTCCTGAGTAGGCATGTGACCCAGGTGGGCCAATCACAATACTAAATCTTTCTGTTCTCAGTGATTGGTCCAGGGATGGGTCACATGTTCTAAATCAGGCCAATCAGAGTTTTTCACCTGTATTTTCTAACCGAAGCTGGTTGGCAATACCCTTAATCAATGAGTTTTGCTGGGTAATGCATACCCTCACAATCTCAGTGGCTTTTAACAAACAAAATTTATTTTCTTGCCCAACAGTCTACAGGTCAGATGTGGCTCTGCTAAAGACAGCAAGGACTGGCTTCAGGTTCACTTCACAGATTTCTTTATCCCCCCTGGACCAGCAGCTACTTGGGGTATTCTCTTCTCAGGGAGGAGCACAGGAGCACAGAACGAGCAGAGACATGTGATACCTCTAAAAGTCATGGCCCCGAACTGTCATGGCCAAAGCAAGTCATGTGAGCAAGCCCAACATCACTGGGAAGATGCATCTAGTGGGAGAAATTGCATTCACTGAGCAATGGGTGGGGATGCATAAGGCAAATCTCCCTGCTTGTGGCGGCATGAAGAACTGGGGACAATAATCCAATCTGCCTTGCCCCCCTTTATCTTTCTGAACCCAGGCTTAAAGATGGACATCAGGAGCTGCTATGGCCGTGATCTTACCACATGAAGCTGATCTTCCAAAGCCCAAACCCCACAATCAGTTTCCTAGATCCAGCAGTCCAGCTCCACCCTTACCTTCCTGGGTTTTAGTTATAAGTTAATGAATTTCCCTTTGAATTGGGATCCTGTCACTCCCATGCCAAGAACCCTAACAAATTCATTTTCCTACTTCTCAGGTGGTCTTTGTTGGCCTTGGGTTCCTTGCTTGGCTCTTTTCTCTCTAGAATAGAGGTCAGCAGGGCCAAATCCAGTCAGCCTCCTGTTTTTGTAAGTAAAATTTTATTGGAACACAGTCACATGCATTTATTCACGTGTTGTCTCTGGCTGCTTTCACACTGCAATGGCAGAGTTGAGTAGTTGTGACAGATACCATATGGTCCACAAAGCCTAAAATATTTACTATCTGGACCTTTACAGAAAAATATTGCTAACCACTGCTCTAAAAGATGTTGGCCATTTGTTCTCCCTGGCCAGTCTCATCCACCTGCACACTGGTGAGTCCCGATTCTATTTCCCTGGCCCTGACTGCACCCCTGCACCTTAGGGGAATTCTGCACATTCCTTTCTGCTTGAATATTCCACAAGCTCCTCAAATTCTATGAGTCTCAAAATCAAACACTTCCTCCTAAACTGGCTCCTCTTTCTTCTTCCCCACATCGAGAAATGGTGCTGCCTTTGCACCCAATAGCCCCAATTAGAACACATCTACACTCTTCCTTCTCTCTCCCTCCCCTGCCCCATCAATAGGTTGTGCTGGTTTTACTTCTGAACATTTCTTAAATCTCTCTCCTCTCCAGGAAAGAATCCTCACTTGAGCCATAGCAGTCTCCTAACTTGTCTCCTGTCTCTGGTGTTTCTCCCCTTAAACCGCACCCAAACCTCACCTGCCCTTCCAGCAGGGGAACTCTTACAGCACCAAGCTTGTCCTGCTGCTCCCTTATCTGAAGTTACTCCATGGGGCCCAGCGCTTTGGGAGGCCACGGCGGGAGGATCGCTTGAGCCCAGGAGTTCAAGGTTATAGTGAGCTGTGATCATGCCACTCTACTCCAACCTGGGCAACAGATTGAGAGCTTGTCTCTAAAAATAAAATAATAATAATCAGTAAAGTTACTCAGTGGTTCCCCATTAAGAGTCAAGTCCAACCTTGATAACCCAACACACAAAGCCCACAATTTTCTGGCCCTTCTGGCCCCTCTACCCTCATTTTAGGGTATGTTTATCTTGTATCACCCAAGACTAATGTGGAATTGCATTCACACACTGATGTCTCTTGCCTTGGTGCCTTTGCTTGTGCTCTACCCTCTGCCAGCCCTGTCCACCCACTACTTCCCTTCTTCATGTGGCTAACACATCTCAGGATTCACAACAGTCAGCACCCCTTCTGGGTAGTCTTCCCAGGCTGTACCTGCCTTCCCACCCTGAGCTGACTGCATCTTCTTTGTTCTCTCCCATTCTCATGCTAAAGTTAACTTGAAACGCTGAGTCTACCCATTTGCATGTCTGTCCACTCACAACAGCAGTAAGCTCCTGAGGGTGGGGCCGTGCTTTATTCAACTTCCTGTCCTTGGCTCCTGACACAAAGTAAGTATTTGGTGAACTGAGCTGAAATACAAGTTGTTTTTCACTCACATTAGCTATTACTTAATATTTGCAAAAGCCTTTGAGATAAATACTATTACTCCCACTTTATGAATTAGGAAACTAAATCTCGGAGAAGTTGCCCAAAGTCATGCAGCTGATAAGGAGCAGACAACTACACTTAAATCCAGGTCTGCTGATTTTGAACTTTTGGAACCTCTGACCACAAAACCTTGGGTTTTTTCTGGATTAATCTTTTTGTATTAGTTAAGAAATATATCATAGTTATAAAAGAGTATATATGACATCAAGTGTATATCTTTAATAATAATAATATGAATGCCCATGTAACCCATCACCCAGTTTAGGAAATAGATCATTGCTAATACTTTGAACCACCATCTAAATTTTGTGTTTATCATCCCTTGCTTTTCTTTAGGGTTTCCCACATATGGATGTACTCCTAAACAATGTATTGTGTAATTTTGAATGCTTTTGAATAACACCGTATATAATCTTCCGTGGATTTGCTTTTTTAACCCAGTATTATGTTTGCGGGCTTCATCCATGTTGATGTGGGTACTGAATAGCTGTGGTTCAGGCAATTTCTTTGCCGTGTAGTATTCCATTGTATAAATGTATCAAAATTCATTTTCTCACTATTCCTGCTGATGGACACTTGAGCTGTTTCCAGTTTTTTCCTATTACAAAGAGTGCTGTTATCCTTGTACACCTCTCCTGTCCATATACAGAAGCTTCTCTGGGGTATGTACCTAAGAGTGAAATTCATATGCACATCTTCATATTTACCGAATACTGCCAAACTCTTTCCAAAGTCAATAGCATCAATATTGAATAAGAATTTCTGCTGCTGCACATCCTTACCACCAATTGGTATGTACATTTTTTTACAAGTGTGTTTTGCCAACCAGCAGGTGTAAAATGGTCCTCACTGGGAGTTTTAATTTGCATTTTTCTGACTACTGGTGAGATGGGGGTATTTACATGTTTGTTAGCCATTCATATTTTTTCTTATGAAGAATACCTGTTTATGTTTTTGCCATTTTTTCTCTTTGTCTGACTTTTTCTTATTGACCTGTATAGGAGTTATTTATATGTTCTAGATGTGAATTCTTTTCCAGTCACACTTTTATGTGTGATAAATAAACATTCTCAGTTTGTGACTTATCTTTTCATACTTTTTGGTGTCTATTGCTGTATAAAAGTCCTTAGATTTATTGTAATTGCATTTATCAATCTTTTCCTCTGTGGTTTGTACTTTTTGTATTTGTTTAAGGAATCTTTCCCTATGCTTATTAATAAATGTGTTATAAACAATGCTTATTTATAACATAACTAGCGTTAACCGAATTGTGCTAAAGATTAATTTTAAAAAAACTGTTTTGTTAATGCTGCAAGTGGGTGATCCCAGGCAAGGTAGGCAAAATGTAACCCTGCTCTCAAAGTTTCTGGTAAAGTCCACTTTAGATGATGTGGCACCAGAGTAAAATGCTTCAAATTGACTGAGGAAGACAGACCTCCACATTTCAGCACTGAGGACAGGAAAAAAATCAAATGCTTTTGGCATCCTGTGAAGGGAACAGGATATCCCCCAAAGAAACCCCACAAGAGGTAGAGGCCATCACAGAGTACAGAACAATCTCCACAGCTCTGCCTACACTGCTGGGACCAAAATAGTTCACATGGCATTCCTGCCGCCTCCTTGTGAACTGTGGGGAAGGAACACTGGTCACGAATTCTTCATTTCAACCACCCCCACACACTAGGACAGCAGCAGCAACTGCAGTGGCATCTTGGAATCTGGAGAACAGCACGTGGTAGGCTGTATATCATATCTTCTCTGCACCAAGTACTGTCTTCCTCCAAAAATGAGAGGTTTTTAACAAATGTAAAGAAACTGAAAATGATTTTTTAAAATTAGAAAATAAAATCGGAACGAGTTGAGTGTTAAAGAGGGTCAACTAAAGAAAAAAATGAAGCTTTTAAAGAATTAAAGTCAGTTATGTTCAGAAGTCTGAAGACTTGAGGCCTGTAGCCCAGCAGCAGTTCTGTCAGGCTGCTCTAAAGTTCACAGTTTAAATACAGGTGATGGGGGTTCAGTATGTGCAAAACCACATCAAGGTTTTGGTATAACCTGGTTATAGATTATTAAAGTACACTTGGTTATAGATTGTAGAAGCATAATCACTAACCCCATTAGATGTCATCTTATGTGTAGGAAAAGGCAAGAACTTTATCTTTTAAGGAATATAGTGACTCAGGGGCTGTGTGCTCTATCCTGTTTTGTCTCTAAAGCATCTTTCCAGAGAACTGCATGTCATCACAGAGAGGCTTTGTGAAATTATATTGGCAAGCAGAAACAAGCAAATGTGGCTTCTTACGTTTGCTACTTTGTCTCACAAGGGTATGGGGGCCAGATCATAAAGAGTCTCATATGCCAGGCTTAAAATGTGTGAACTTGATTGTGTCAATGGGGAGGTTTCAAGGCATTTTAAACAGGAAAGTAACACGATCCATTTAATATTTTGCTTGTTAGCGACTGTATAACTACTTATAACCTGGCTGATAAAAAATACTAAAGAGTGATTGCACCAGCTCTGTGGGCTCCCCTTCCACCACCACCACTCCAATCCCTGTTCGTCCTGGCGGACAGAGCTCACGTCTCACTCTCAAGGATAGAAATGCCCAAGAGTCACTTTCCCAGCCTCCCTTGCTGGCTGCACCTCGGGGATGGCAGAGCAGAAAGATGGAAGTGACATCATAGAAACACACAGAGACACAATCCCTCTAGAGATAACAGATACTTATTTTTAAAGTCACTTTTCTTTGGATATTCTGTTACTTGTACCCTAAAGCATACTAAGGGAAAGAAGCATTAATAACATAACTGACACGAATTAATGTGATGTTATAGAAAATATAACAAATAGAGACTTTTTCCTTCACATATTTATTTGAAATAAATCAGCCTCTTAAAATGAGGAACAGTTACCTATCATTATTAGCTGTTCACCGAACATTGTGGGTGTTCAAGCAAGAAACACACAACTTCCGAGATGACATGTCTTGTTTTTTTTGTATCTGAAATGACCTTTTCCCTCTCATTTGCACGTTTCCCCTAAGAAACACTGAACACTTTCCCCTTGTTCCCTCCTAGGCAACAATGTCTTTTTCATGAAGTCATGGAAGTCAAAGCACATGATCTAAGAAGAGTCTCAGCATTGTGTAAACAAAAGAATTGCAAGGTCCAGAGCTTCAGGCAGCAACATAATGTTCTCAAAGTGAAAAAGATCATTCATAGTAACACTTTAGAATTTGAATACAAGTAAAACCAGAACATCTGGTTAGAGTTCTTAAGACCATAAGCACTATCTTCCACCCTAAATTTAAATATACAGTAGCTGGCAACTTTTCAGTAATTCTTTCTGGTCCCATCTGAAGTAAACCCAATCCATTCACCACATACACGCTGGGGTCCTCCAGCTACCACTGGGAAGTCCTTCCTTCGTTCCAGGAATATTTACTAAGGATCTATCAAATGTCGGCACTGAAATTTAATCGCTCGTTCTTTACGCTCATATTGCTTACTGTATTTTGGGGGAACTCATTACTTTTCTATATGCAAACAATTTAAAAAATGTAAATGAGAAACACTACATAGAGATAGGGAACTGGAATTGCCAGCCAGAGACGGGCGATGGTGGCTGCTTTGGCTTGGTCAATGTCTCCTTCCTCTCCCATTCCCTTGAGCGCACTGGAGATGATCTCATTCTCGCACTCACAGGTGCGCACACCCGGGCGGTCTGGCCGCCGAGGATGCAGAGCGGAGGCCCGGCGGGCGGGAGGACGCGGCGCGAGCCGGGCGGCCCCCGGGAGGCCGCAGTCGGCCGGGATCCCCGCGGGCACCTCGCGCCGGAGGAGGGAGGCCGCGCCGGGCGGGCGCCGCACCTGCAGCCGCGCGGGGGCGGGAGCCAGGTGGCCTCGGCGCGCCCGCCTCGCCCTTCAGCAAGCAGGAAGTGGCTGCGGCGCGGCCCGGGCGCGGCCTCCTCGTGGTGCAGCCCGGCCGGGAGGCGGCCGCGGCCCGAGCCCGAGCGCCGGGAGCGAGACGTGATGGCGGGCCCCGGGGACGCCGCCTCGGCCGCCCTGGACGAGCTGTCCCTGAACTTCACGTACTGGGCGCCGGGCGCCGGCAACGGCTCCCTGTCGGGCGCGTGGTACCACAGGAACCAGGTAAGGGCCGCCGCCCCGCAGCCGCGCAGCCCGGTGCTCACTGGGGCGGGGCCGCCGCGCCCGCCACCCCGCGCAGCCCGGGCGCTGGCTCCCGGCGCCCCTGCTCCTCGGCTGCTTTCCTGCCAACTCTCGGGAAGACACCCGGGCTGACACATGACGTTTCCACGCATTCACTTAACCCCCTCACTTGGGAGAGCAGGGCCCCCAGCCTTCCTCTCCGGGGCATCCGTCAGCGGGAGTGGGCGCCCAGGTCTCCGGCCTGACCTCTGCGGGCTCGTTCCTGGGCCTCTGGGTCCCGACGGATCCCGCCTCCCCAGCCTGAGCCCGCCCTCTTCTCCCGGAAGGATTCTAGGAGTGTGGGGGCGAATTGTACTCATTTTCACCCCAGGATCCTTTTACAGTTAAAGAAAAAAAATGACACCCCCGTTCTCAAAAGCGAGGAACTCAGTAAGGGCACCCAAGTGTCAACTCGCGCAGATACCCTGCGCGTGTGTGTCCCCAGTGTCTCAGCCCATCTCTGCCGTGCCAGCAGCACTGATACTCTCAGGTTGCAGCTGTAGGACTCTCTCATTCTTTCTCACTGGCCCTTTGGGAAAACATGGTCAATCTAAACAACGCCAGTTTACACTGGAAATATACATTTAACAGGATCAAAGGGGACTGGAGCCGTCCGGTTATTTTTGGCTTGGTTTAAGATCAGAAAAAGAGTTCTGGCCAACCCTTCCTCTAGTAGCATTCATATTCTTTCCAGTGGGGGCAAGTGAGCTTGAACACAGTGGATTCCAGGCTTCCTCCTGTTTTTATAAGTGTGTTATTTTGTTCTTGTCCTTTAACAAAACCATTGATACTTTCATTTTACAACAATATAATCATAAAATATTTGTTGCTGTTGGTCTAAATCAGGGATTTTAACCAATAATCTAAGATCTATTTTCCTTATTTATGCTTGAAAGTTATCTTGAATGTTAGTTTCTGAAAGCAGAAGATAATTTTTGTGTAAGGAATAAGTAAGGTAAGTAAGCACGTCCACCTTATTAATTTTCAAGAGGGGAGAGTATTGCTTTAAGTCTATTTCATCACAAAAGATATTAAAATAGGAAAAATGAGGGGACTCAGAGCCTCTTGATCAATGTTTGTAACCTATCCTCATTTCTCTCCTTCCACCCAGAGGAATTACAAAGAAAAGAATCACTTTTTATGGGGTCGTCTTTGAGTATATCTGTTATACTATGCTTATACTAGAAGCATTCCCAATAAAAGTTTAAGAATGTGTTATCCCCTCTTGGTAAAGAAATTAGAGGGTTAGTAGATGTGACCTACCATAGCATCAGCCAAAACAGGAAAACATTGTTTTCATAGTGGAAACTTCTGTAGTCATTAGTTTTCTTTGACATTTCCTGGAATTCTTGATTGTCTTGGCTCTGTGATACCCACACACAGATTATCATGTGACATAAATGTGAGACAAATAAATAATGTTTGCAAAGCTGAATTTGCCTTTGACAGTGTGTATTTGTACAGGTTAGAAAGGGTGTATCCAGAATATGCTAATTGTAATTACTGAGCTGACAACTAAACTATTGCTGGTTTGAGATAAGACTGTATCAACTTTTCCCATTGTTTTCTTTATTTTTTTTCTTTTATTACAATTGGGAAAGAAGCAACTTGTCCCATTCTTGTGCATATTTAGGCCATCTTATAAGAATGTGGTATTTTATCCTTTCAGTAATTGCATTTGTTTTAAGCAAAAGTAAAAATTAATTTTTAAAATTCATTAAATAAACATTTTATTGAGTGCCTCTAGTTGTCCAGGCCAGTAAAAATAAAATGGAGTATAATTTTTCTTTTCTTTTCTTTTTTGACACTAACAGAATAGAAATGTCTGAAAATGGGGGCGGCTCCAGAAAAACAAAGTGTGAGGTAATAAGTTTGTGAATCCCACAATCAAAATTAGCCTTGGTTGCGGGCTAACCAGGGTTTAATGATGCTTGTTCACTTGCTTCCATCCGTTTATCACAACTGAAATATTTGCAGTGTCTGGTTGCTGATAGCCCAGCTCTCTGTCCCTTTCAAAGTGATTACCATCAGATCTGATCAATTAACCTTACTCCACAGAAAAAGACTGACTCCCCTGGAATGCTTCCCTGTAATAAATGAATGTTTACCAATAGCCCCTGAGATTCAGTATTGTCTACGGCAAAGATGTGAGTGTTTCTGGAGGAGGAAATCTCAAAGCAAGTAGAAAGTTGTAGTTCGGTGGGGAATATGTTTTGGGGAGCCAGGGAGGTGAGGTCTTTGCCCTTTGCACAACTCAGGAGCCTGCCTACTGGGTGAAGAGCTCTGCCTCTAAAAGTATAGATGTAACAGAGTTCTGCCTGGTAAAGAAACGGTACTTTCTTTATGTTTGATCCCCAGGTTTTCAGTACAGAAGGATAATGTTCCTAAGATCTTTATGGAGCTCTCTGCTGTGTACAAAGCACTGTGGGAATATTCAACATAGTCTAAGACTGAAACTCTTCCTTCCAGGAATATTATTAGGTGCTTGGGAAAATGAGCTATGTAGGGAACTCCAAAACAAGGCTTTATGTGGTAAGTGTCATATGAGTGATATAAGGTCCTGTGGAAATTCAGAGCAAGGGGACTTTCAGCCAGGGCCATCAAGGATGTTTTGTGGAGAGATGGTATTTGAGCTGGGCACTTAAGGATGGACAGGGTTTCAATGATAAGAGTGCACAGGTGGAGGGCACTGCAGGAAAGGAAAAAGTCCGGGGACCAACGAGTGGCCCTTGGGGTCTGGGCAGGTGCCTTTCTGAACATTTCCCTACCTAGGGTACAATTCGGCGGTCGTTCTGGTTGTGGTGGAAGATGGAGACTAACTGTAAGGTGGAAATATGGTTTGGGGTCTTGGATATAGTCATGGATTGCCTTGAAGGACTGGTGAAGAAGTTCGGACTTTATCTTGTAGACAATGGGGAGCCACTGAAGATTTTTTTTTTTTGAGCAGAGAGTGCAAGAATCAAAGCAAATTAAATAAAAGAAATTTAAATTAGGATTGGCAGGATATAGCGGCCTCAAACGGGCCAGCTGTGGACTAAATCCAGTCCATAGATGTGTCTTGTTTGACCTACAGAGAGGTTTAAAAATGTTTAATACATTGCCAACATTTAAGAATGAGATTAAATATAAAATTTCAAGTTTCCATCATCTCTTTAAAGATTAGAAGTCCTAGTAACACAGAGCCCTTTCCCCACACGATCACAGTGAGCTGGAGTGCTCCCTTTCTTCTCATTTCTATTATGTATCAACACCCACCCCCCATAGGAATTTAGTTGGCAACCAGCACTAGGGTCTGTTGACTTGTACTTGGGCAACTCACTTAATTTCTCTGGGCTTTGGTTTCTTTCCTTACCTGTAAAATTAGGGTTGGACTAGAAGATCTCCAGGCTCTCTCGTGCTATGTGGTTGCATAAATAAGGGCTAAACCACCGAGGTTGTAGAGGGAATGGACAGGAGAAGAAGGCAGGAAATACCGTGAAAGAGAGTTATTGTTGTTGGTTCTTTAAGTTTATGCATATTGCTAAATATCCAGATTTACAAGGACATTGTCAGAAAGGTTTATTCTGCATAGGGTGAGATGAAACTTCAGAATTTTTTATGCCCTTTATTTGAACTTTTGATTTTCAATGGCTTGAATTTTTAAAGTCAACATATTTAAAGGAAAATTGATACAACTTGGCAGGGAAGAGGCAAAGTGAAGAGACTGACACTTGTTATGTACTTGCTATGTGACGCTTTACAGCTATTATCTCATTTAAGCCCCCCAACAACCTCGTAAGGTACGTATTATCTTCATTGTTCATATAAGGAAACATGCCCCAAGATCTTTACAGCAAGTGGGTTTAACTGCAAAGCTATTTTTATGCCACGCTCGAAGGCCATTGCTAGAAACTAAGGCTTGAACACGGTGTGGTGGTAAGAATACATGTGAGGCGGACCATGAATGTGGCTTCTCTCGCTGTGCTGAAGAAAAATCATGTAGAGCTTTATATTGCTCTTTCATTGACTTTGCTTTGCTACTGTGTATCTCTTTTCTGCTGGTAGCTGCATATGATTCTCTCTTAAAGAAAGAAAAGTGCCAAAACTTGCAAATAATCAAAGGGCTGAGAGGTTGTTGGTCCTTTCCATTTCCTTCCTAAGAAAAATCCTTTTTCTGTTTTGTTTTGTTTTGTTTATACTTATTGATTTTTTCCCTTCCTTATGTATCCAATGTGGCAGTTTTCCTTTACTAGATTTTCTAAGGGAGGTATGTGTAAGGCAGCAGGAAGAAGGAAGGAAGGAAGAAACAGATGACCTCAAAGCAGCTGTATCAAAGCTTTTGTAAATGAATATATAAGTCTCCTGGTCCTTGTTAGAGGAAAGTTTTAATGTTATTGTGAAGTTGGCAGACCAGGTATTTGCATTTAAATCTACCTAATACCCTCCTTATGGCTTGATTCATACTAACTAGTTGTAATATTCACATTGATGCAGTCAAATCCAGGCTATGGAAAACTCTGCCAGTTTATAGGTTTATGTGGCCTAGTTTCTTCAAAAATCATTTTTATAAGGAAAAAAAGGGATGGAATGGATGGTGGGAGAATCTATAGATTAAAATAGACTTAAAAGACATAGCCCAAAAAAGGCAACTACAGCATTTAGGGGTACACACTTGGGTGATAAAGCTATAAGGCAAAGCGAGAAAGTGATGGCCACGAAGACAGGCCAGAGGTTTTTCTGGGGCAGGGAGAGGGTTGTGATGGGATAGGGCAAAGGGAGGCTTTGGGCAGGGGCCCAATTTCTGTTTCTTGATCTGGATAGTGGTTACAAGGGTGTTTGCCTTATGGTAATTCATTAGAGTAATTTATTCATCTAAATAATTCTCTTTGCAGTTGTCTATATCTTTTATATTCTACAACTTTAAAAAGTTTAAAAAATAATATTAGCATTGCTGTGACTGTTCAACTTGCATGTTTCACCTAGGTGGTACAGGAGATAGTATGCCATATTCATTTTGTTTGCTTATGAGAATTATTTAAACAATTTCTTTTAAAATGTTAATGATTATTCAAATTAGCATTTGAGAGCTTACCATGGAAAGGGTGACATTCCCCAAAGTTATCCTTTTTGTTCCTGTATAGTGCTGTTTTAAAAGCCCAGCCTCTTTACTAAGTGTGTTGGCAAGTTTCTCAATTTCTCCATTTTTTGGCTTTCTCTATTAAAATGGAAATAATACATACAAACCTTGTAGGGTTGCTGTAAGAATAAAATAATGCATATCAAATAGTTAGCAAAGTGCCAAACACATAGAAAGTACCCAATAAGCACTAGCTATTACTAGTAGTAGCATAATCAACCTATATTATGGGCAATGTCATAAAAAATATATATCTAATAATCAGTAATTTTGGGGCTTTGCTCATTAAAAGTGGAAATAAGAAAAATCATGTCAGTTATTTAATGTAACTTTGCTTTCTTTAATCTATAACCACTGTTTCTCTGCATCTGGTGCCTTCCTCATTCCCTTTGATGTTTGCTTCCCCTTTACTCTCCAAGAGTAGTCACATTCCAGAACTCTTCCTAATTAAAACACTTGATATCTTGAAGTGCTAACGCAACGATTCTTCCCATGTCTTCTTCCACTTTCCAGACTTCTAGTTTGGAAAGACAGGGTGTGTAGCACTGGGAATAGCTGACAGAGGTGTTTGGTGTCAGTAGTGTGATCATATTTCATAGACCTTGACTGTTGTTTAACCAAACAGCAGGACCAGCACCCCCAGCCCAGGAAGGCTCATTCAGGTTTAACATAAGACTTTGTGCCATTTATTTTAGCTGGATCTTTTTTTTTAATTCTGAAGGACCAATATTCCTCTATTCAGTTTATACCTTTTATTACCTATTCCCCTCCCCATGTTCCAACAGACTTACATTTTACATAAAGTCAAAGCTCTTCACTCCATCTGTCATGGCCCACCAGGGTGTCTTAATTGCCTGGGGGCTGGCAGATAACACCCACTTCCCCTGTGCATAGCTCCCAGGAGATACACACCTGTACGTGTGCCTCACCTTGTCACTTGCCTGGCCCTTCGTCACTCTCAGAGTGGTATCCTGTCATCTTTGGCAAGGTGCAGACTGATCCCTAATGTACATATAGACTAATATATGTTTAGTCATGAGCTCTACACCTCACTGAAGATTGTATTTGCCCTGACATGACTCCTTCAAAGGCCTACCCTGAGCTTGGCATATCATACCAGGTCTGCGTAAAATAAAGTCCTGCTGTCTGCCTATGACCTCAACACTAGTTTTCTAAATCACTTGTTTTAGTTTATTTTGTGCTACTGTAACAGAATACCACAGACTGGGTAATTTATAAACAATAGAAGTTTATTTGGTTCATGGTTATGGAGGCTGCGAAGTCCGAGGCTGGGGACGCGCATCTGGAGAGGGTCTTCTTGCTGCATCATAACATGGTGGAAGGAGTCACATGGTGAGAGAGTGCACAAAAGAGAGTAAGACAAAGCCAAACTGGCTTTTATAACAAACCCACTCCCACAATAACAACAGTAATCCATTCATGGGGGTAGGGCCCTCATGACCTAATCACCTCTTAAAAGTCCCCCCTCTCAACACTGTTGCTTTGGGGATTAAGTTTCCAGCACATGAATATTGGGGGACACATTCAAACCATAGCTTTACCTGACCTCACCTCACCACCTTTGCAACTCTCAAATTGTTTCCTTCTTTAGGAACTTGGACCACTGGCCTGAATTCTTTAGCTTGCAGTAGGAATCAGTGTTTCTACTGGCCTTTGAACTTAGCTTCCCTACCACGAATGCTTTGTAAGTTAAGAGGCTTTAGGTTGCAAATTATAGAAAACCTAACTTTAACTGGCTTTGATAATAAAAGAAATTAATCCATTCTTGGATTGTGTAAAAGGCCAGAAGAACGCTGGGTTCAGGCAAGCGTTGACCCAGGGATTCTAACAATGTGTTGAACGCTCAGTTTCTCACTCTCATTTTAAAATTTTGTTCCTCAGGGTTTTTGGTTCCACTTTTAGCAGGCTCACACCTCTGGGCCACATACTCCCTTTCACTCCGGGGAGGGAAGAGCTTGACTTTCTCAACCACTAAAGAAAAAACACAAGCTTTAGCCTGACTGGATGACATTTTGTCCATGTCTTGTCCCATACTAATCACCAAGGCCAGAGTTGTGGGGCCTGGTGTTCCCAAAGCACCTTGGTGAGGACTGGACGCCCACATGATGGTCACCAAGAGAAGGGGATACTGTGTGGCCCAAATAGAAATGCCCAGCAAGTAGGCTCAAGTCCTGTCCTGTGGATTATTGTCTTCATGGGAAACCCTCAGGGTAACTCCCCTCACGGCTCACCCAGGACCTTCCCTTTCTGTACCCTGGCTTACATGAGCAGACACCCCCCAAAATAACTCCTCATTTAGCCTGCCTTGTCTTCACGAGTAGGACCTAAACACTAATCTCCTTAAAAGCTTAGATTATAGGTTCAATTTCTGAAACATTTTTATTAGCATAATCTCTAAGCAGTGACTTATTTCCAAGTTCTAGACTTATCCCCTCCCCGCCAAAGAAATTCTAGAAAGGCCTCTGATGGAAAAATCAAAGGCAGTCAGCTGTCAAAGGCAGTGTCCCTTGCTTGGTCTCTATCTTGCCTCCACTTGCTTGGCAGTTTCTTTACCACCAATAGCCACCTCTTTAGTAGGTAGGGATCCCCTAAAAGTTTAGTGTACTTAGGTGAAATAGGTATGGTGTGTGAGTGCAATGCTGTATGGAGTCCTAGAGGCCATGTTAGCACCGTGAATATCTCGTTCAAGTTTGAGGTAAATTCTGTGAATTCTGGGGAGGTCTTTATTTCTTCTTCAGCCTCTGTACTTGCAGGGATCTGATTGTTCCAGGGCTCTTTGGGAGATATCTGCACTGTGTTCCCTCTTGTCACAGCCCATGGTAAGCTGGATCAACTAATTGACAATGAGGGCCTAAAATGCAACCAACATTCCATGCAGCAAAAATCATGAGCACAGAGCAGAGAACCCTTCTCAACAGGGCAATGATATCAAAGAAGTCAGAAAACACAGACTATGTCCTCAAAAAGTAGCTATATTTTTGTGATACACATGTGTGTATGTGTGTGTGTGTGAGAGAGAGAGAATGCTTTAGAAACACTTGAAAAACATTTGAAGAAATGGTTTGAAGTCACCCTCCTTATACTATCTGATGGATTATTTACATTAAGCTTCCAGGACTAACATAGTACTGTTATATGGTTGTAAATAAAAGGGCCAAACAGAAGTGGAAATATTGTAATATATCTTTGGATATGGCTGCTGGTGTCACAGCAGTGGAGAAAGGGACAGTTCTTTGTGAGCAAGATTTGAGCAGACCCAATGTTATAAGCACCACAGCCATAAAGAAGAGGATAATTGTGAGTTACGTATAGAGCATTCTATGAGTCTTTGAACTACACTTGCAGACCCAAATAACAATTACCATCCATTGAGTCCTGTGGGTGTCACACGTGCATTGACCATGACGCATGGTGGGACCTGGCTGCTGGACCAATGGGATGCGAGGATTTTGCTAGGAATAGGGAGTTTTGGGTTAGGGGAAATTAGCTTGGCTGTGAGGACTGGCCCTTTACAGGTAGTGAAGAGCCCAAGTCCCAAGAGATACAGAAAACTTGAACTTGATTCCTGCCTTGATTTCAGAAAGATCTAGTCTGGTAGGCGGTCAGGGCCACAGGAGTCTCTGGCAGAGATCAGTCAGTAGGTGTCAATGTCATGATCTCTCCCCATATTGAGGCAGAAACTCACCCAGTGTCTGGTGCCTGACATAGACAGGAAAGCTCAGTCTTCAGGGGAAGCTGCTGGCAAAATACTGTTGCGGTTCAAGGCAGGCATTGCTCCAGGCAGGTGTGGGGGAAAGTGTTGCAGCTGAGGGAGCTCACAGCGCCCAGCTTTAGGGGAGGAAGGCTTGTTCCAAACCCGGGCTGGACCTGCAAAAGGCAGTCTGCAACCCTGCTTTTTTAGAAACAAAGGATTATGGGCTGTTACAATTATTAGAAACATGTTCTTGCAAAATATGAAAGTTCTGGGGCCCTGTATTGATCTGGATGCAAACGATAGCCTTCTTTTGTGTTCAGCGTGTCTGTCCTGGTTTCAAAGATTCCCTCCCCAGTATTATACAGGATTAAGTTGTAATAGATCCCAGTTTAAGACTTCCTTAACTGGAACCTTGCCTTTTCTTAACTATTGTTGCTCTCCTTTTAACAAAGTATTAAAAGCCCTCAAAGGGTGTGTTATTAAATGTAATACTTTTCCCATAAATTTGTTCTGCTGAAACTTAAATTTCTCAGAAGTAAAAAAACTGATGGCTTCTTAGTAAAGCTAAGGCTGATCCTAAAAGGAATTTGGTTTTTAAAAATAAGGAATGTACAATTATGTAAGTAAATGTGTTCCCTAGTAAAAGACAAATGTAATAGTTCTTAATTGCATGGGAAGGCAATATGTTGGGGTTTTCTGCCTAGGTTTCAAGGTTGATTAAAAATTGGCATGGAACAGCTTGTAGAATAGCAACGATACACTGTGTTATGTAACCCTGACCTTTTCTGTTGGCTTTTAAATCACCAGATTTGGATCTAGTGTCATGAGACTTTCTCAGGATAGGAATGAAATAACCTTATAGCGTACAAAAACCAAGATAAATTAAAAATCTGTTCCCGACTGAAACATTTTCTTTCTTCTTTTTCACATATGGGATTATAGTTTTAACTTGGTTTGTGTTAGTATTGCAGACAACTCAATTATCTACAAGAGTAGAGGAGATTAGCGGTAAAAATAGTGCAACCCATCCAGTAATCTAAAAAGCGTTACCGTATTTCTGGTCGTCGCCAACATTTGCTGCTAAGAATATTGTTTCTTTAGGGCCCTGTGGTCATTTATTGTCCTCATTGCCCCCATGTCTAGTCTGAGCTCCTGCAGCGATCTCCTACTTGGTCTCCCTGTTCCCTGGTCTCCCTCCTTGCAAGTCCATCTTCTATACTGCAGCCAGGATGAGTCTTCCAAAAGCCAAATCTGGACCTATCCTTCTCTAGTTTAGAGTCCTTCGAGTCTTAGCAACGCCTACAGACCCATGGCACAAAAAGGCTCTTGCCTGCCTCTCCAGTGCAGCTGCCCTGTGGTCCTCTGCCTCAAGGCCCTTCCGACCACCCTCTTTACTGCACCTTGTGCTACTGCGCTTGCTTTGTCCTTCCCTCCCTGGGGTAGGCTGAACAATGACCTCTCAAAAGATATCTGCATCTTAATCGCAAAGTCCCTGTGAATGTTACCTAGCATGGCAAAAAAGGACTTTGCAGGTGTGATTATGGTAAGGATCTTGAGATGGGGAGATTATCCAGGATCGGCCAGGTGAGCCCTAAATAGAGGGAAGCACAGGGAGATTTGACACCAAAGAGGAGAAGGCGATGTGAAGCAGTGGTTAGAGGGATGCAGCCACAAGCCAAGGAAGCCAGCAGCCACCAGAAGCTGGAAGAGGCGAGGAGCAGATTCTCCCCTGGAGCTTCCAGAGACAGAGTAGCTTGCCTACCTCCATTATTTCAGCCCAACGAAATTTATTTCAGACTTCAGGCCTCCAGAACTGTGATAGAATAAATTTTTGTTGTTTTAATCTACCAGGTTTGTGGTAATTTGGTACAGCAGCCACAGGAAACTAATACACTCCCCAACCTAGGCATGTTTGTACTCTGTCATCTCTGTTCCCATGTGTTCTACGGGGCATACCTCTATTGCAGATTGAACAGGCTGTGGTCTGTTTGTTATTGGTTGTGTTCTCTTCTTCTTCTGAGCTTCTTGAGCGTACATTGCATCCTTGATTCCTGACATAGGACCCAACATTTAGCAGTTGCTGAATAAATACTGAATGGATGAATGACTGAGTGAATCCCTGATGTGAGCTTCCTCAAGTTGTCTGTGCCCCGTGTCCACCATGTTCTCTCTGACCTCACTTTCACATCCTTTCCCTCCCCATTGTATGTCTTGCTCTAGCAGTGTCTACCTGTGGTTTTAAGTTGTGCGATGGTTTTATTTTGCTCCTTAACATCTTTTCTTGGTTCCGCCAGCTTCTTTTTATTTCTTCTCTAGTTATCATCTCCTCTTTTAATTCTATTTTTAAATGAATCCATATTCTCTTTAATTTCACTGAGCCTGAAAAGTAGGGTTGTTTTTTTTTAACTTCTTAGCTTGAAAAAATTCAAACCTATAGAAAAGTAAAAAGAGTGGTACAATAAACACCATATGTCCTTCACTTGGAGATTCACCAGTTGTTAACATTGTGAAATATTTGTTTGTTCTCTCTCTCTCTCTCTCTTTTTCAATATGTATATAGTAATGGACCATTTGAAAGTCAGTGGCACACATTATGAGTCTTTGCCCCTCAATACTTAAAGATGTATCTCTAAGAATTTGGATGTCCTTCTGTCCCCTCCTAACTGTCCTGGAGATGGGCTATGTGCCTACCTGTTTACTACGTGCAGATGCAAAACAACCCCAGCTCATTCCTGAGAGTTTACTATAAGATGGGGTGAACTGAACACTCACATCTCAGACATATGCCCTGGTGTATACAGGCCCTTAAGATCATTCCTGCAGTGATTAGATGACTTAAATCACTCAACCTGTGGTATTGCTGATAGAAGAAACTAGATCTCATTTCCTGTTTGGGCATGTTTTACTGCCTGGAATAAGAAATAGCATTATTCCAGTTGTGAGTTGAATATGACTATTACTAGATTCAAAACTAGCTCAGAATATGTGGTTCTTTTGAGCCATGTACTAGCTGCTTTGGGATCTGATTCTGAATTTATGTTTTGAAGACAGAGCCAGGAATATGGTTATGTTCAAAGCCAGAACTGGGACCAACTATTACCAATGCCACACACCCTTATCATATCCCATCTCTATCTGGCCAAACTTCTACCTCCCCCCCATGGATTACAGGTCAATAATACAATACTACAGGTCAATTTGAAATATCTAAAGAATATTCTGGCACAAAAAAGTAGGATAGCAGATTGTTATTCCAAATAAAATTAAAACATCTTAATACATATCAGTGCTGCTATTTCGAACCGCATTCTAGACAAATTATTTGCTGTGGGCTGCCACCATCTATTTTTGCCTGGAAAAGCCAGAAATTAAGTTACAGTGGTGACAACAGTAAGCACTGCAGAAATTAAAGGCATCTTCTATGTTTCTGACCTGTACTTGTAACTACATTATTAAGATGTGGAGCAACCTTTCCTCCTGACTACCGTTACTGCTTTATTTCATTTGCACTGAGAAAAAGAACCAAATTCTGCCAATTAAAAAGTTGCAGTACGTGACATTGACTAGCCAGAGGTTACCTTTTACAGTCTGTAAATAAATAGTGATTCAGAAGTCAAAATTTGGCTGCTGTCTAGCTGTGTGACTTTGCATAAGTCACTTTCCTTCTCTGGCCCTCTGTTCTTTTTCCTGACCAGTCTCCAGAACAGTAAGGGGAGGGGGAGGGGAGAGAGAGCAAGAGAGGGGGAGAGAGAGAGAGAGGAGAGAGGGATATTGGGGGACAGGTATGCTCTCCCCCATTAATTCTAAAATGTTAGAAAACAGATAACATGCTGAATAAGTAATGATGTAAACTAGACATCTTTAATCTAATTTAATGGCAAGTTTATAAGGGCCTGCTCAGTGTATGCAAATGATACTTCTGATTACAGATGAAGAGTTTGTAGTCATTAAAGCACATTTGCCAGAGCTTCTAATTGGACACAGCATTTAGTAGTGGTTACCTCAAGTTACTCTATGTCCTTGAAGGTAATCAAACCACCTTCTTTTAAAAGCATGACAAATTTGAAGCTTCCCTCTGCAACAATTAGGGGCATTAATGAGGATTTACTGTATTACTACTATTCACAGGTATGTATTAAATGAATTTAATGGGCATGCAATCAACCTTGAATAATTAGACAAGATTTCAGAAAAATAAAGAATAAGATATGTCAGTTTATGCTGTGTATTATCAGGAAACTGTTTCTGACAGCTGCTTTATACCTATATATTTCTTGTTTTTTCAGTACAATATGAATTCACTAGATTTTAAAAGTCAGCGAGCAGCTTTTTATTGCACTCTTAATTGTTGAAATCTAAATTCTGGAACAAACTTTTGCTCTCACAGAAACTGAGTGTTTGGCATATTCATACCTTAGTTTATTGTAAAATAGTTACTCCCTTTGCAATCATTGTAGGGCCAAAGGTCAAAATTTACTATTTCTAGACAGTTTATAATCACTCTGATAGTAGTTCAGTTCAAATGATATTTAACAAGCAACTTCTTTGTGCAAAGTCCATACCAGTCACTAGGGTTGCAAAGATGAGTTGATGAGCTAGTCATAGCTCTGCCCTCAAGGAGCTTATAGTCTAGAGGGGAAAATGGACCTGTAAAAATTAATTACATTACAGCATAATGTATATACTGATAGAAATCTGTAAGACTCAGTTCACAGGAGGGAGGTCAGGAAAGGTAATAGAAGATAGATCTGAAGAAATTATCTAGAATTCAGTACAAAGAGATAAAGAGTTGGAAAACATGGGAGAGATGTTAGGAAACAAGGTGGTTAGAATGAAAAGAGCTAACATACTAGTGAGAGGAGTTCCAGATGGAGAGAACAGAGGATAGATGGTATTTGAAGGGATAATGGTTGAAAACTTAACAAAACCTGTGAAAGATGTGAATCTTCAAATTGTGGAAGCGTGGGTCCCAAGCAAAAAGTAGTTCACATATAGAGAAATTATAGTGAAACTCTAAAAAAATCAATGACAAAGAAAATCTTAAAAGCGTCCTGAGAAAAATGACAGATTACATACAAAGGAGCAACAGTTAGAGGAACAACCTTCTTCTTAACAGCAAAAAAAGGGCCAGAAGACAATGGAATAATATCGTCAAAGTGCTGAATGAATAACTGTCAGCCTGTACTTCTATATTCAAGAGGAAAGATGACATGAAGATATTTGCAGAGTGATAGAGAATTTACAATTCAAAGAATTTTACTGAAAGACCTACTAGTGTTTTCTTCAGGAGGAAGGACACCAAACCCAGAAGAGAAAAATAAGATATGAGAACATAACATCCAAAACATGGAAACAACTCAAATGTCCATCAACTAATGAATGGATAAATAAAATGTGATATGTCCATACAGTGGAGTATTACATAGCCATAAAAAGGAATGCTGCATACTATATATAGCATACATCCTGATATATGCTACAACATGACAAGCCTTGAAAACATTATGCTAAGTAAAAGAAACCAGACATAAAAGGCCACACACTGTATGAGTCTAGTCATATAAAATGTCCAGAATAGGCAAATTCATACAGAAAGTAAATTGGTGGTTGCCAGGAACTGGGGAGGAGGGATTGGGAAGTGACTGTTAATGGGTGTGGAGTTTCTTTTTGGGGCGATAAAAATATTCTGAAATTAGATAGTGGTGATGGCTGCATAACTCCGTGAATATACCAAAAACCATTGAATTGTATGCTTTAAGAGGCTGAACATTATGGTAGTGAATTATATATCAATAAAGCTGCTATTTTAAAGAAAAACAGGGGTGAGCAAAGAAATAGGTAAACATGGATAAATAGGGCCAGTATTGACTGTATAAAACAATAATAACAGTGACTACGAACTCTAATCATTGTCACTGGGAATGCAAAATGGTACAGCCAGTTTGGAAGACAGCTTTATAGCAGATTTATTCATAATTGCCAAAACGTGCAAGCAACCAAGATGTCCTTCAGTAGGTGAACGGATAAACAAACTGTGGTACATCTAGACAGTTTAATATTATTCAGTGCTGAAAAGAATTGAGCTATCAAGCTATGAAAAGACATGGAGGAATCTTACATGCATATTACCAAGTGAAAGAAGCCAATCTGAAAAGGCTACATACTATATGATTCCAACTATATGATGTTCTAGAAAAGGCAGAACTAGGGAGACAGTGAAAAGATCAGTGGTTGCCAGCAGTTAGTGAAGAGGAAAGGATGAATAGGCAGAGCACACAGCATTCTTAGGGTGGTGAAACTATTCTCTATGATACTAAAATGGTGGATACATGTGATTATACATTTGTCAAAACCCAGAGAATATAAAAAACCAAGAGTGAACTCTAATTTGAACTATGGATTTTGAGTGATGATGATGTTTCAATGCAGGTTCATGGAAATGTAACAAATGTACCACTCTGGGTTGGGGGTAGGTGTCAGTAACGGGGAGAGGCTGTGCGTGTGTGGAGGCAGGGAGTACATGGGAAATCTCTGTACCTTCCCCTTAGTTTTGCTGTGAACTTAAAACTGCTCTAAAAAATAAATTCTGTTCAAAAATAATAATAGCAGTGACTAGTTTGAGGATATAAATACAAGGTAGGACTAGTATACTAGTCAACAACGTGTAAGATAGGAGAGAAGAGAGGTTGTAGTTAAAGCAAATGGAAGATTTTATGATGCTCAAGAGGATGGGAATATTGATGAACTTTAGAATTTATGTCAAGAATGCATGGTAAATTTGTGGAGAAACTAGATCACGCATATGCTGCTGGTGGGAATGTAAAATTGTCCAGAAACTCTGGAAAATAGTTTGGCAGTTCCTTTCAAAACTGAAAATGGACTTACCACACAACCAAGCAATTACACTTTTGGGCATTTATCCCAGAGAATGAAGACATTTTCCATGTAGAATTTGTACAGATATGTTCATAGGAGCTTTATTCATAACAGACCCAAACTGGAAACTACTCAAATGTCATTCAGTGAGTGAATAATTAAATAAACTGTGGTACATCCATACCATGGAGTACTACTCAGCAATTAGAAGGAATGATCCAACAACTTGGATGAACCTCAAGGAAATTATGCTGAGTGGAAAAAAAGTCAATTTCCAAAGTATACATGCTCCTAGATTCCATTTGCATAACATTTGTGAAATAACACAGAGAAGAAGAATGGATTAGTGGTTGCTGGAGGTTAGGGAAGGGGAGGGGAAGAGGATGAGTCTGTCTATAAAGGGGTAACACAAGGGAGTCTTATGGTGATGGTACAGATGAATATCTTGATAGTGGTGGTAGTTACATACACACAAACACACACACACACAAGTGCGTGTATAACTGATGAAATCTGAATAAGATATTTACCAATGCCAATCTCTGGGTTTTGATATTTTACTACAGTTGTGTAAGATGTTAACATTGAGGGAGGATTGGGGGGAAAGGTGCATGGGACCTACCTGTACATTTCTTTGCAACTTACTATGAATCTATAATTATCTCAAAATTAAAACTTAAAAAAATTTAACAGTAATTACTAAGGGAATAGAAATAAGATATATAATTTCCTAACCAGAAGAGCTGGGGAGGAGGTATAGGGAGAAAATAAAGAAAACTCAGCCAATTCTAGCAGGATGTAGGAAAGGAGAAATTAGGAAGCAAAGAAAAAATCAGATCAAACACACAAAAAAAGATAGTAGAAATAATGAAAATGTATTGATAATCACAATAAATGTAAATGAACAAAACTTCCCATTTGACAGAAAGTCTCAGGGTTTTTTTTTTATCCAGTTATTTCCTATGTATAAGAGATCCAACTAAAATGTAATGACACAGAAATGTTGAAGTAATGGGGGAAGAGGAAATATCAAAAGAAAGGAGTTATATTAATATCAGATGAAATAGACTTCAAAGCAAAAACATTATTGAGATTAAAAGAAGCCATACATAATGATAAAAGGGACAATTAACTGGGAAGATAAAACAATCCTGAACTTGTATACACATAACATTATAGCCTTAAAATATGTAACACAAAACTCAGATTTGAAAGGAAAAAATATACAAATCCATGTTTGTGGTAGAATTTTAATATATTATAATATATTTAATAATAATATATCAATTGCTTCCTTGGTGATTGATAGACAAAGCAGTACAAAATTTAGTAAGAGTATTGAAGATTTGAGCAATGCATTAATGGAGATAGAATGTGTGGATAGAATGAAATATATATATATATATATACATATATATATATATAAAAATCTTAACTCAGCAATTGAATACTTTCTTTTTAAGCATGTATGAAACACTTATAAAGCTTGACCACACACTAACAGATCACAAAACAAATTTCAATTTACATTTACTAGGTCATAAAGCATATGCTGATTTACACACAGCATATTTTCTGACCACAACTCAATAAAATTAGAAATGAGTAACAAAGTAATAACTGACATCCCATTGATTTTGGATTTTTTAAAAAAATACCTCTGAATAATATAAGGCTCAGATAAAAATCATAAGATAATTAGAAAATCTTTAAAACTAAATGACAATGACTGTGTGTGTCAAAACTATGCATGCAGGTGAAACAGAGTGTACTTGGAAATGTATAGCTGCACGTGCATTAATTATTATATAAGAAGAAAGAGGAAAGGCTAATGAGTTGAGTCCAAATAAGAAGATGAAAAAAGAGAAATTGAGTAAACAAAATAAAGATAAAAATCTAGGAAGGAAAGAAATGTGTTTATATCAACTTCGGAAAAAAGTTACCAAACTCTGGGAGGGAGAAGAGACTGGTATGGAGTTAGCTACATTTGTAGCATTTTATTTCTTTGGGAAAAAATATATACATATATGCTTTGTGTTTTTAAAATTATTTTATTTTCCATAACAACTGTATTGAAATGTAATTCACATACCATACAATTCACTCATTTAAAATATACAATTCATTGGTTTTTAGTATATTCAAAGAGTTGTGCAGCTATCACCACAATTAATTGTAGAACATTTTCTCACCTCAAAAAGATGCACCCCAGCCCCCCACATTTTAGCTGTCATCCCCAAGCCCCTCACACATCCCAGCCCTAAGCAAACTGCTAATCTACTTTCTGTCTCTGTACATTTGCCTATTCTGAGCATTTCATATAAACGGAACCATAAAATACGTGATCTTTTGTTACTGGATTCTTCTACTTAGCAGGAACTTATCGAAGTTCATCCAGGTTCTAGCATGTATCAGTACTCCATTCCTTTTTATGGCTGTATAATATTCCATTGTATGAATATATCACATTTGTTTATGCATTCATAAGTTGATGGACATTTGGGCCATTTCCAGTTTGGGCTATTATGAATAATGGTGCTATGGACATTTGTGTACAAGTTTTTGTGTGGACATTTGTTTTCATTTCTCTTGAATATATACCTAGGAGTGGAATTGCTGAGTCAAATGGAAATTCCATGATTAACTTTTTAAGGAACTGCTAGATTATATTCCAAAGGGATTGCACCATTTTATATTTCCACCAGCAGGGTATGAGGGTTTCAGTTTATCCACACCACATCCTTGCTAAAATTTGTTACTATGTGACTTTTTGATTATAGCCATCTTACTCGGTGTGCAGTGGTATATCATTGTGCTTTTGACTTGCATTCCCTGACAACTAATAATGTTGACATATTTTCATGTGCTTATTGGCCATGTGTCTTCTTTGGAGAAATGTCTATTCAGATCCTTTGGCCATTTTTAGTTGGGCGACTTGTCTTTGTATTATTGAGTTGTAAGAGTTCCTTTTATATTCAGATACAAGTCCCCATTGATATATGATTTGCAAATATTTTATCCCATTCTGTGGGTTATTTTTTCACTTTATTCATAGTGTCCTTTTAGCACAAAAGTTTTTAATTTTGATAAAGTCCAATTTATCTATTCTTTTCTGTTGCTTATGTTTTTGGTGTCATATCTATAAGAACCCATGGCCAAATCTAAGTCATGAAGAGTTACCCCCATGTTTTCTTCTAAGAATTTTGTAGTTTGCCTCTCACATTAGGTCTTCAGTCCATTTTGAGTTAACTTTTGTATATGGTATAAGGCCAGAGTCCAACTTCATTCTTTTGCAAGTGGTTATCCAGTTGTCCCAGCACCATTTGTTGAAAAGATTAGTCTTTCTGCATTGAATGAGCTTAGCACTCTTCTCAAAAATCAGTTGGCCATAGATGAGTTTATTTCCAGAGTGTCAATTCTATTTCATTGATCTATATGCCTATCCTTATGCCAGTACCACACCATATTGGTTACTGTTGCTGTATAGTAAGTTTTGAAATCAGAAAGTGTGAGTACTCCAACTTCTTCAAGATTGTTTTGGGTATTCTGGGTTCCTTGAGTTTCTGTATGAATTTTAGGATAAGCTTGTCAATTTCTACAAAGAAGCCTGCTGGGATTCTAATAGGAATTGCACTGAATTTGTAGATCAATTTGGGCAGTATTGCTATCTGAAAAATATTAAGTTTTCTGATCCATGAACATAGGATATCTTTCCATTATTTATAATCTCTTATAATTTTTTCAAGATATGTTGTAGTTTTATAAATTTTGTGCTTCTTTTGTTAAATTTATTCCTAAGTATTTTATGCCTTTGTTGCTATGGTAAATGCAATTACTTTGAAATTCCATTTCATATTTTCCCTTGCATAAATATAATTGAATTTTGCATATTGATGTTGTATCCTGCAACCTTGCTGAACTCATTTACTAATTCTAATAGTTTTTTAGTGGATTCCTTAAGATTTTCCATACACTAGTTCTAATAGATTTTTAGTGGATTCCTTAGAATTTTCTATATAGGATTTTCTATATATAAGATTTTTTACATTCAAGATCATACCTATGAATAGGATGTGTACTTCTTCCTTTACAATCTGGACACCTTTTATTTCATTTTGATGCTGTGTTTGTTTTACAACTGCTTTGTCTCCATGTTGATATGTAAGTTTGTTATACTATTTTTATACTTTCTGTAGGTTTAGAATGTTTCATAATTTAAAAAAATTTATTGCTGTATAATAATGACAATATGATATAATTGTATTCTAGTCATGTGACATCAATAAAGATTGGTGTGGCCCTTAAAAGAGACATAAAAAGTGGAAGACTTGGAGTCTCTATTCTGGGGCTGTAGTCCTGATTCTACCCTGACTTGCTGTCTCTGAGCAAGTAACTCACTTCTCTGCTCTTTAGTTTCTCCATATGTAAAATGAGGAGTTTGACTGATGGCCCATCCAGTTCTAAAATTTCTTAATTGTGTGCTGCTAGAGAAAGTATCCTCTGTGATCGTAGCCTTTTTATGGACATTTTCAATCCTTTCTTCATCCCAAATCTCACCCTAGAGTTTTGTGTTGGGAGTTACCATCACAGCGATGTTGAGCATTATTGAAATATTCCTGGAAAAAGAAATCATGTCCTTGGTTTTCAGACAATATCATAAATTTATGAATCTATTTCAAGTGTTTTTTTAAATTCCATAGTATTTAGTAGTATGTGGGATAAGAAAGCAGCATCCTATAACGCTTTTGAGTTTAAACTGGGGTGAAGAACAAATGGGTTAATTGTATTGAATCTGTTTCTTAAATAATATGATACAATAACTGTTAATGATATTTTAAATAATAGACTGTTAAATAGACTATTTAGACTGGTAAATAGTCTAAAGTATTTACCAGTTTATTTCAATGAAATTAAACAAGTTAACTTGTGTTCAATAAATATCCCTTCCTTTCCCCGCACCTTAGTCTGTGATTACATATTTAATACCTGATTTTGGGTAGCAAAGTCTTATCTATTTCCATGACTGAGGATGCAAAGATGAATAAGGAGTAAATAACAAGACAAAACCCCTGACCTTGATGATCTTCATTTAGCCTAAGAGAAAATAACACAGGACTAGACGTATTGTCTTCTAGCAGCTGAAAGGTTGTCTCATGGAGGAAAAAGCTGACTTAGGCCTATAACTCTAGAGAGAATAAGGGCTTATGAGTACCATCTGTGGTGGACAGATGACGGCTCCCTGGAAAACAAACTAACTGAGCTCTTCAACAGCAAAATGATGGGAGATCCACTACTTAGTAGGTAATGACTTCTCCGTCACTAGAGGAGTTCAATCAAAACTGATCTCTAAATACCAAAAAGAACATAGGGGAAAATCACATCTTAGATGCAAGGGTTCTTAATTTGCTATCCATGGATAGAATTCAGGGGATTGGGAATTTTAACAACAAAATAACCTACATCTTTATTTGCACTAACCTCTGACTGAAATTTACCATTTCTTTTGATTATGAATATAGACAAGAAACTAGAGTAGTGTTAACAGTACTTGTAGCTTTGTCACCAATAGAAACCACAGATCATTTTAGTTCACACTATAGTTGTTGCAGATATCTTGAAATACAGGCATACTTCATCTTATTGGGCTTCACTTTATTGCACTTTGCATATATTTCATCCATACAAATTGAAAGTTTGTGACAACTCTGTGTCAAGCAGGTCTATTGGTGCCATTTTACCAACAGCATGTGCTCACTTTGTGTCTCTGTGTCATATTTTGGTAATTCCTACAGTATTTAAAACTTTTTCATTATTATTATATCTGTTATAGTGATCCGTTTTCAGTGATGTTACCATTGTAATTGTTTTGGAATGCCACGAACCTCACTTATATAAGACAACAAACTTAATCGATAAATGCGTGTGTTCTGACTGCTCCACTGCTCGGCCATTCCCCATCTCTCTCTCTCTCCTCGGGTCTCCCTATTCCCTGAAACACAACAATATTGAAATTAGGCCAATCAAGAACCCTACAATGGCCTCTAAGTGTTCAAATGAAAGGAAGAGTTGCACAACTCTCACCTTAAATTGAAAGCTAGAGATGATTAAGCTTAGTGAGGGAGGCATATCGAAAGCCAAGACAGGTCAAAAGCTAGGCCGTGTGTGCCAAAGAGTCAGCTAAGTTGTGAATGCAAAGAAAAAATTCTTGAAGGAAATGAAAGTACTACTCCAGAGAGCACACAAACGATAAGCGAGCGAAGCAGCCTTATTGCTCACATGGAGAAAATCTTAGTGGTCTCGATAGAAGATCAAACCAGCACAACATTCCCTTAATCCAGACCTGCTTGACACAGAGTTGTCACAAACTTTCAATTTGTAAAGGATGCAATATATGTATCCTTTTCAATGCTCTTTAATTCTGTGAAGGCTGAGAGAGACGTGGAAGCTGCAAAAGAAGAGTTTGAAGCTAGCAGAAATGTGTTCGTGAGGTGTAAGGAAAGAAGCCATCTCCATAACACAAAAGTGCAAGGTGAAGCAGCAAGTGCTGATGGAGAAGCTGCAGCAAGTTATCCAGAAGATCAAGCTAAGATAATTAAGGAAGGTGGCTACAATTAACAACAGATTTTTAATGTAGATGAAACAGTCTCCTATTGGAAGAATATGCCATCTAAGACTTTCTTAACTAGAGAGGAGAAATCTAAAAAAAAGTACGTCTTTTTTACCATTTCAAAGTAAATTGAATGCCTGGCTTCAAAGATTCAAAGGACGGGCTGACTCTTGTTGGGGGCTAATGCAGCTGCTGACTTTAAGTTGAAGGCAATGCTCATTTACTATTCCGAAAATCCTAGGGCCCTTAAGAATTATGCTAAATCTGCTCTGTCTGTGCTCTAGAAATAGGAACAACAAATCCTGGATGACAGCACATCTGTTTATAGCATGGTTTACTGAGTACGTTAAGCCCACTGTTGAGATTACTGCTCAGAAAACAAAGAAGATTCCTTTCAAAATATTACCGCTTATTAACAATGCACCTGGTTACCCAAGAGCTCTGATGGAGATGTACAAGGAGATGAGTGTTGTTTTCATGCCTGCAAATACAACATTCATTCTGCGGCTCGTGGATCAATGAGTAATTTGGACTTTCAATTCTTATTATTTAAGAAATACATTTTGTACGGCTATAGCTGCCATTCCTCTGATGGATTTGGGCAAAGTAAATTGAAAACCTCCTGGAAAGATTTCACCATTCTAAATGCCATTAAGAACATTTGTGATTCAGGGGAGGAGGGCAAAATATCCACATTTACAGGAGTTTGGAAGAAGTTGATTCCAACCCTCATGGATGACTCTGAGGGGTTCAAGACTTCAGTGGAAGAAGTAACTGCAGATGTGGTAGAAATAGCAAGAGAACTGGAATTAGAAGTAGAGCCTGAAGATGTGACTGAATTGCTGCAATCTCATGGTCAAACTTAAGCGGATGAGAAGTTGCTTTTTATGGATGAGTAAAGTAAGTGGTTTCTTGAAATGGAATCTACTCCTGGTGAAGAGGCTGTGAACATTGTTGAAATGATGGCAAAGGATTTAGAATATTCCATAAACTTAGTTGATAAAGCGGTGGCAGGGTTCAAGAGGGTTGACTCCAGTTTTGAAAGAAGTTCTACTGTGGGTAAAATGCTATCAAGCAGCATCACATCCTACAGAGAAATCTTTCATAAAAGAAAAGAGTCAATCAATGTAGCACACTTCATTGTCTTATCTTAAGAAATTGCCACAGCCACCCCAACCTACTCGCTGTAGGCTCGGATGGTCATTAGCATTTTTTAGCAATAATGTATTTTTAAATTAAGAGATGTACTTTTTTTAGACATAATGCTATTGCACACTTAATAGACTACAGTGTAGTGTAAACATAATTTTTATATTCACTGGGAAACCAAAAAATTTTTGTGACTTGCTTTGTTGCAATATTCACTTCATTGTCATGGGCAATATTCACTTTATTGTGGTGGTTTTGAACCAAACAACATCTCTGAGTTATGCCTGTATAGTTTTGCTCACCCTACTATGAACTCATGGTAGTTTATGGACTTGCCACCAGAACTTATTTTTTATTGTGTTAATAAAGACACACATATATTACAAAAAGATTCTATCGTAAGTGTTCAAGGAGAAACATGTATAGGGTATCCTTTGGTAGGTGAGAAAGTCTAGGAAGGACTCAACTAAGGTGATACCTATCTTCACATTCTTTGTGAAAACAAGTTATGCATATGCAAATATCTCTTTGCCTGCTAGTTTCTGCTTAGTAATTTAAATACATCTGATTCACTCAGATGTAGTTTATGATTGTTCCTACTTTTGTTAATTATCTTATAATATTAAGAACTAGACTTAGACTGAAAAAAGGACAGTCTTCCTTTTGTAGTTGCTTGGGATGTAAAGTTGAACTCCCACATGATTTTGACAACTATTATTCTGTTGGGAAAAATGTGTGTATGGCTCATTTTAAATCTCTAAATTTTTGCCTCATGTAGATTCCAGGGAGTAAGGAGGTAACAAATTTCAAAGTTACTTCTAACTTGAGGAACAATAAAGTAAATTTTACATTCAGGCCATTTTGAAATATGAGTAGCTCTTATAATAATCCATAAAGTTATGAGGAAAATGGTAGGAAAAGAAATATTATAATGTGAGCTCTTTTGACCCTGTAGTGATGGTTTAAAAAGTTAAAATCAGCCAGGCATGGTAGCTCACACCTGTAATCCCAGGACTTTGGGAGGCCAAGGCAGGAGGATCCCTTGAGGCCAGGAGTTTGAGACCAGCCTGGGCAATATAGCAAGATCCCATCTCTAAAAAAAAGTTTTAAAAATTAGCTGAGCATGGTGATGTGCCCCTTTAGTCCTAGCTACTCAAGAGGCTGAGGCAGGAGGAACACTTGAGCCCAGGAGTTCAAGGCTACAGTGAGCTATGATTGCACCACTGCACTCTACCCTGAACGACACAGCGAGACCCTGTCTCTAAAAAATAAATAAATAAATAAAAAGTGAATAAAATAGTATGATTGACATTACTGATTAGGAAATATAGAATATCCCCTCTAGTTCTACCTAAATCTGTAAGTCATTTCCTGAGAAAAAGAAATAAAATGCTACAGATTTGTATCTCTGATTCTACAGCATTTAAAAAATTTTTTTAAATTAGTAGTTTCTACCATTCCTATATGAAGAAAACTATAAAATCATTTATATTATGTAAGTATTCTATAAATCCGTTGGCTTTGGAAGACATAATTGAAAATAAAATGAATGTTTACAATAAAGTATCATGAAGATGGTGCGTACACCCTGATGCAAAAAGCCAGGAGGCAGGGAAACAGGGAAACCTTCATTTACTGTGTCTGCCAAACAGCAATTGGCAGTTATTTTTTTTTTTTAAGGAACCATTTAAATGATTGCTCAGACATTTTAGGTAAAGAAAAGATAACGTCATTATTTCTTAATATCACCTTAGCCCATCGCTTTGGATTATTAGCGTGTTGTGCTGTGCTTTCATGCACATGACCTCACTCATATAGGTTTCCCCTAAACTCTTTAAGGTATTGTCTCCATCTCACAATTGAGAAAACTGAGAGTCAGAGAGTATGATGCCTTTGCAGGGTCACTTCTAGTGAATAAGTGGCAGAGATAGATCTCCTGACTTTTGGAACAGTGCTTTTTTTTGTGTGACTCTTAAAATAGCTTGCTGTCTCTATGCCAGGGTGTAACCCTTGGCAAAACATGCCACCTCCTTTTTTTGTACCCCCTTTTTCTCACCATAAGTGCTTCCCAATGTCCCCACTCCGTTTCCCATCTTTTTAGTCAGCCTCTATTATGTCTTGTTGATATCAAATCACCCCAAAGCTCAGTAGCTTAAAATTACAACCATTTATGAGTGCTTTTGAATCAGTTGGTCAGCTGGTGTTCAGTGACGTGGTCAGGCTTGGCTGAGGTCAGCTGGGCTCACTCGCGCCTCTGCAGTCAGCTGGTATGTCAGCCAGGAGCTAGCAGGTCTAGGGATGGCCTCCCTCTCAGGCTGGCCATTGACTGACTATTGGTTAGGCCATAGACACTAGGGCAACAGGGTTGCTTGAGCCCCCATCTGTCATCATCTAGTAGACCAGCCTGGGCTTGTTCTCAAAAACTTTCTAAAAGAATACACATGTGATGCCTTTTGAGGCCTTGTCCTGGAACTCACACACCTTCAAAGCATTTGTAGTCCCTTGGCTGGCCTGAATTCAAGGGGTAGGGAAACAGACTGTACCTTACAATGAGAGGAGGTGCAAGGCTACCTGGCCAAGGATGTGGATGTAGGGAGGAGTGAAGAATTGTGTTCATTTTTGCAATCTACCATACTCAACTTTCAATTAATTTCTCTGGCACATTTATATTAAGATATTAATTTAATAGCTTCTACCTTTACAGGAATATCTGCTATAGGAAAAAAACTGTGATAGGAAATTATTTAATTTAAAGGAATGACAGCATAATGCTGACCTTTAACCCTGGACCAAGGAGCTGTATTCTGTAGCAGGTGAGCTTTTCCTGACTTCTTCAAGTCAAAGCACATTCTGACTTCTTCCACCATTAATTTTTTTTTCATTGTGGTAGAATAGATAATATAAGATTTTACCATTTTAAGCATTTTTAAATGTACAGTTCTGCGGCACAAAATCCATTTGTGTTGTGCAACCATCACCACATTCATCTCCAGAACTTTTTCATCTCTCCCAACTTTATACCCATTAAATACTAACTCCCCATTCTCCCCTCTCTCCACCCTGGCAACCACCATTCTACTTTTTATCTTCATGAACTTAACTACCTTAGGTACCTCATGTAAGTGAAATCGTATAATATTTGTCGCTTTGTGACTGGCTTATTTCACTTAGCATAATGTCCGCAAGGTTCATCCATGTTATAGCATATATCAAAATTTCCTTCCTTTTAAGGCCGAATAATATTCCATTGTATGCATATACCACGTTTTGCTTATCCATTCATCTGTTGATGGACATTTGAGTTGCTTCCATCTTTTGGCTATTATGAATAATACTGCCATGAACATGAGTAACAAATTCATGTCTTTGCTTTCAGTTCTTTTAGATATATAACTAGAGGTGGAATTGCTGGATCATATGGTACTTCCATGCTTAATTTTTTGAGGAACCTCCATACCGTTTTCCACTGGCTGCACCATTTTACATTCCCACCAGCAGTGCACAAGTGTTCCCATTTATCTATGTTCTCACCAATACTTATTTTCTGGTTTTCGGGCTTTTGTTAAAATTACAGCCATCCTAATGAATGTGAAGTGGTATCTCATTGTGATTTTGATTTTCATTTCCCTAATGAGTAGAGATGTTGAGCATCTTTTCATGTGTTTATTGGCCATTTGTATGTCTTGGCTGGAGAAACATCTATTCAAGTCCTTTGTCCAGTTTTTTATCAGGTCAGTTTTATTTTTCGTGTTGAGTTGTAGGCATTCTTTAACTATTCTGGATATCAATCCCTGATCAGATATATGATTTGCAAATATTTTTTTTCCATTCTGTGGGTTGCCTTTTTGCTCTTTTGATATTGTCCTTTGATGCACAAAAGTTTTTAATCTCAATAAAGTACAACTTATCTATTTTTTCTTTTGTTGCCTGTGCTTTGGTGTCATATCCAAGAAATCATTGCCAAATCCTGCCACCAATTTTTAAATACCCAGCCTGATGCCATTTAAACTGCTCAGTGAGTGACTTAAAGAATTTTAAAGTAAGTTATTTCTATTCAACAATTTACTTTTATAATTATGGGGGATTTTCATAAATATCCACTCAGTGCCAAATTTCTTCTGAATCTTTATTTTCCTGATTACCGCCAAGTACATCAGATTGTAAATAGAAAGCGTGGAAATAGCATATTGTATTGTGATACAATTGTTTCCTCATGAGGAATACTGATCAAAATCATTGCCAAGTGCCTTTATTAGGAAAAGAAAATTCTTAACTGATTAAAGACCATGGATATTATATATCAACTATAAAATAAGTTTTCAACTTTTCTGCTTCATTTTTAAAAAATACTGAATTTCACTTCAGCACATATAATAAAGCTCTAAAACTTCAAAGACATTTTGCATTCTGAAAAGGGTTCTTTGTGGTTGCAATATTCATTTGAAATTGAAATAACTCCTTGGAATTTGAAGCTACCTAAAAGTTATGTACTGTAAATAAGAGGGGAAGATCTTTTATATCATTGCTAATTCGTACTAATAGAAACTATTGTACCTTTGGGCCCAGATGGGAGCAATAAATGCATCTTTTGAAATCCTCAAAGAATACATGAGCTATGTATGATAAACATTTTGGGCAAAGTGTAAGAACTTATTTTTCAACCTCTTTAGTTCTGGTTTTAGACCATTACAGACTTTTTCAAGCAAGTATCTATTAAATTCCTAACTTTATATAGCAGATGATGTAGAAGACCCAACAAAAAGAAGCATAAGACTTAGTTCTCTTCACTCAGAGAATTTGCCTTCTATTTGTAGAACCTAATGACATACATGACAATATAAAAGAAGAAATAAGGGAGGTTTACCATTTAGAGTCTGAAAAGTAAAGATGGGCTGAGGTGGTCCGGGAAGGTCTCAAGGAGGTGGGCCTCTGCAGGTCAGGAGGGTGAGGGCTGATTGGAGTGGGCAGAGGAAAGAACCAAGGGGCATGAACACGTGTCACGTCTCATGGGAGGAGGATGTGTGCTGGTTACCTGAGATGGAGGGAGCCCGTTAAAATGTGCCATAGATGGTTAGATTTGCCAGCCAGGGCAAGGACAAAGTGTGGGGAGCTGGTACAGTATTCCCATGGTTGATAGAGTTGACCATAGGGAGACAGTGTGGGTTCTTGACCAGGGGAGCTATAGGAAAATTTAGTGTACCTCCCAGGGAGATCATAAAACTTTAGAAATAAAGGAATTTCTGGAAACATCTTATCCAATATCCCCTTTTTACTGAGGCCAAGAAAGTAAAATGACTCGCTGAAGATCACCTAATTAGGAAATAGCAGATCTCTGTCTCAGATTTATCCTTTGCCTCCAGTGATGTTTCTTTCATACCACAGTCCTCCAGAAGATATTAAGAGAGAAGAAAATGGACAGAAAGGATGAATAAGAAGCAGCATCTTTGTGGGGAAAAGTCAGAACCTGATAACTATTTTCTTTATTTCAATGAATGAGGCAGACAAACATCTAGAGAAATCAGGAAAGGACCGAGTGATTTCTAAAAAATAATATTTGATAAAAGGGAAAAACTAATCCTAATTTACCTAATCATATCTCAAACCTACCCTGGCAAATGGGTGCTAAGTAAAGCTGAATGAATGGACAAAGGAATGAATGAATACATCAACTTAAATTTGCCTTTTTTTTCAGTATGAGTACTATTTAAAGTAACATTTAAAGAAAACATTTTCTTTTACAGATTCACCTTTTGGGAGTTTTGCTGGCCATTTTAGGACACTTGGTAATCAGCATTTCCCTAAATATTCAGGTAAGAAAAAGCTTACTTTTCCAACTCTGTAGTTTGATCCAGGGACACATGATGACTTTCATGGGCCTTGGGTACTTTTGCCTTTTTGGCGCTTTCCTCCATAAAAATTATATTTTATGACCTCATTTGTATAAAAACAAATATAATCCAGGCTGGATTGCATTCATTTTTTTTCTTTTTCTTCTGATTTTAAAAGAAATTAAATGTTTTTTTGAGCCCGTAGGCAAGGTGCCTACTGTGTCTAACGGATAAATCACCCTGGTTTGATTTATAGCACTTGGATTTCCTGCATAGCTTTCACCCCCAGATGGGATAATATTTTAATATTTTTTAGAAGCAGTCCAAAAGAGTGGGGTTCTCTCCTTTCTTTAAAATACTGTTAGATATGTCAGTGTAGACTAAACATCTTAAAGAATGTAGAGTATAAAGTAGGAACTTTAACTGAACCATGAGTTAGAAACCTGAATGAATTGCTGATTTGTTAAACTAAAAACTGAATGAAATATTAATTTTAAACCAAATCATGAATTAAATCAAAAATTTTAAATCACTTAATGAATAGTTTGAAACAGAATCACCAATGTAGTTTCTAAAACTCTTGAATCACAGTATCTCCCAGAATGTTATGTGGTAGTCCCCTTTTATCCTTGGGGTATGTTAAGACCCCCAGTGGATACCTGAAACCCGTGATAGTACCAAATACTATACAATGTATACTATGTGTTTTCTTGTACATACATACCTATGATAAAGTTTAATTTATAAATTAGGCACAGTAAGAGATTAACAACAATAACTCACGATAAAATAGAACAATTAGGTAAAATAAGGGTTATTTGAACACAAGCACTGTGATACCAAGACAACCAATCTGATAACTAAGTGACTAAGGGATTGATGGCTACAGTGTGGATATGCTGGACAAAGGGAGGATTCATATCCTGGGCAGGACAGAGCAGGATAGCATGAGATTTCATCACACTACTCAGAACAGCGTGCAATTTAAAACTTATGAATTATTTATTTCTGGAATTTTCCATTTAATATTTTCTGCCCTTGAGTAACTAAAACCACAGAAAGTAAAACCGCAGATAAGCAGTGACTACTGTATTATTTTATACACATCCTTGCTAGAAAATTACCTAGTATAATTTTCAATAATTACTAAGAAATAGTGTTACGGCTCTTTTAGAATTTGTCTAGCAAGTTTTCTGGTCCTTACCGGAACACCCCATAAAAAAAATACAATAAAATAAAAAGTGAACATAAATTTTTAAAAAGAAATATATTTATTACTGAAAAGAAGACAAAAATAAATCATTGTCTTTAAAAAAGGAATTCAAAGAATACAAAAGAAAAAAGTGAAATTCCCCTCATTTCTCAGAAGTAACTACTGTTAATTATGCATTTGTTTCCTCAAATTGATTTCAGTGTATAGGCAGCACGCATATCATGGGGGGGATGCTCTAAAATGTATATAATCACCCCTTTTTTTTTTGGACCATGAAGAGTGTTGGAATATGACTATCCCTTATTGTAGGAGATACAGCTTGTTTTTTGCTATTACAAATAATGAAATGAATATTTATCTCTATATATTTACATAAAGATATATATACCTTGCTTACTTGTGTGAGCATGCTGTAGGTCAAAGGGTGTATTCCTTTTAAATATTGCTAGGTTCATCCAAATTGATGTCTACATGGATTGTACCATGTGATAGTCACACTAGCAGTGTTTGACAGTGACCATTCCCCATATTCTAAATGCCATATATCATTAATTATTTGGTGAGGGGAGGGAAAGGCATCTGATAGATGAAAATGGTATTTCATTATTTAAATTGTTTGCATTTCTTTGGTTATTCATGAGGCTGAGAGTTTTTTCTTACGATTTTACTTGTACAAGTTACTATTTCATATAGTTTATATAATATCTCTGAAGTCTGTCTTTTTCTTACTTTTAGGAATTCTCTTTATATTATTGATAACCCTTTGTCATACTATATATTATAAATATTTTCTCCCACTCTGCTCTATTGTTTATGCTTTAATTTTGTTCATAGTATTTTTCTCTGTACAGTTTTTTAAATACGGTAAAATCTATCAGTCTCGGCTTTTCTGGCTTATGAATTTGTACCACGCTTAGAAAGGTATTCCTTATGCCAAGATTTTTTTTTTATGTTCCATGTTTTCCTCTAGTACTTTCATCATTTTCTTTTTAAAAAAAAATTTTAAGTAATCTGGAATTGTTTATACTTCTTATAAGGAAGTATGTTTAGTTACCATAAAAGCATTAGAGAAATAGGGCTTTATTTAATGGCCAGTTTTTCTGGAATTTACATATTTCAAATACAAAGAAACACTCAAACTAGATATAAGTAAGAGGCACCCCTGTGACTCCCAGCTACCAAAGCACTCTGCTCTGCTATGTTTGTAGTGGTAGGTACTTTGATCCGCAAATATGAATCCCTTTCACAAAGTTTCTCTTCAGTAATTTATTATCTTTTAATGTTTATCTTGGCATCTGTAGTTTTTTGACAATTATAAGGTAAGTGTTTTGGTGTAGTGAACTAGAAAGTCACTGAACTCCTTAACATACATCTCATCTTTAAATAGTAATAATGACACTTATTTTACAGAGTTGTTATGAGAATTAAGTAACATTCATATGTAAAAAAGGTTCTTTAAACTAATGCTGTATAAACGTGAGTTGCTTCTAATATTCATATGTTTGGAACAAACAGGAGACCATAATAATTGCTCCGTAATAGTCTCCACTAATTTTAGAATGAATTTAAGAGCCATGATGCAAATTTATAGGACCAAAAATTTCAAGACAAGTTTTAATTGAGTGGAAATATTTTCTTATTTATGTTCTGATTTACTTCCAGAAATATTCTCATCTGCAGTTGGCACAACAAGAGCACCCAAGGCCATACTTCAAGAGTGTGCTGTGGTGGGCTGGAGTCCTACTGATGGCTGTGGGAGAGACGGGGAACTTTGCAGCCTATGGATTTGCCCCCATTACTCTCATTGCACCATTAGGCTGCATGTCTGTTACAGGTGAGCCATTTTCATGTGTTTTGACAGATAGGAATTTTAAGAGATCAGAATAATTAGAGAAAAACATACCACTGAAACAACAAACGCACAAAAGAAGACAGCCTATCCCCTGTTTTTTTAGCATGTTAACATGGAAAAATTATGCTACTAATTTCAGTTACTCACTGTCATGCTGCCACCTTAACCATGAAGAAGCTTGCATTTTGTAACTATAACACTTACATTTAAAAGCCTGATTCCCAGTGTCTGATTCTCAATAAATCAAAAGTAACAGAAAATGTTATACTGTGCTTTTCATCATTGATGAATTATCTAAGAGCATTTGTAATACCATGTTTTATTCATATATTAAACTGATATTACATGCAGAGTCTTTGATGCCTGATCTTGACTCCATCGGTTAGCATCTCTTTGACATTAAGAATTAAATATTGGTTATTCTACATTAGGATAAGAATGTGTAATTTTACAGTAATGTCACAATTACCTACATTCAAAATTTGTATGGTTTACTAAATACATTTCAAAAAGAGAAAATGTGATATTGCTAAAGACTAATAACAAAAAAAAATAGCAAAAATCACAGCTGCAAAGGAGAACAAATTCTCTAAGCCCTGTTAAAATCAATAAAATCTTTTTGGTTTTACGCTTTATCTGCTGCTATGGAAACAGCATGTTTCTAAATTTCTATGACTTTAGAACTTTCATTGAAATAGTAACAAGTTGATAGTCAGTATCTGTTAACAACTAGATCAAGCATATCATGTGTTTACATATCCCAATTTTAATATTTTTCCCAAAAAATTATATGATATTCTTAAAGAAAGCATAGTTTAAACTGAAACAGTGTATATTCAAGGGGAATTTTATTTTATTTTGAAAGTAGTTTCCCCTTATTAATCATTTAAAATACTTTCATGATATATGATAGAATATTTAGCAAAAAACACTTATTTTGCTTTCTAGAAATTGCTTAAACTGTTACTTACTTACTTATACTGTTACTACTCTGAAGAGGCACACAATTTATGTAATCACCATTTTTAACATTCTGATAAAGTGAGCAAATTGGGTGAACTATGTTTTCTATTTAGTGCACATAACATATACATGGACATTCTAGGTTACTTTTCTTCTCAAAATCTGAGAAATAACACATAAAAGATCTAGTTATATTGTCAACTTGGGGTCTCTACAGACTCCAGTTATTCTGAAAATGTATTATTCTTTACAATGACTGTGTATATAGTGCTGATCTTTACTTTTGTTTCTTACTCTGCTTTATGCTCAGTTTCCATGAAATAGCCAAAGAAAAAAGTGCATATCAGATAGATAGCTGGAGGAGAGGTGAGTGCACCACATTGTATTGAAATTCTCCATTTATCTCCTGTCTCCCAGTCCTGGGAAACCTTTTTTGGGGAAGGTATAAGAGAAAGGGAGCTACTCTAGCTCACTCAGACAAAGGGGGAATATTGACATAAGTATTGTTGTGAGGATCAGAGATTTCACAGAAATGAAATATAGGCAATGCCTCGTGGCGCCTGAGTTGAAAATTGGGACGTTTCCAGAGCTTCAGGGCCAGCAGGACACCTCCTCGCAGACCTTCAGTGGAGCTGCCTGTGCATCTGCTCATCTGGGCATGACTTGCTCCAGGCTCTTATTAATAACTAGAAGCTTAAGTTTCCCAACCTTCCGCTCAGAAAGAGCATCCTGTTCTCCCCAGGTCCCCTGCCGGGCCAGTGCCCCCACCTTCAAACCTGGAGCCCACAGCTTTGACAGATGGGCCTTTCTTCATGCTGCAGATCAGTTTTCTTTGTGTGCTGTTAGCTGCGATTAATATTTCAACTTCAGAATATTTTTAGCTACCTCCCTCTCTGCCCATCTAAAATGATTCAAAGAAATGAACTTACAGCCTCAAATACAAATCATTTCCTACTTTACAGTCTTTGCAAACAGTAATATATGCTCATAAATAGCATTCCCACAGCACTCCCGAGGTGAATTTAGGTTCTTGTAAAGCGTTGTGGGTGGGTACAGGACTGCTGGCAATGGAGGATTTTCCCTGGAACAACTCCCTGTTACCCTGAGTTTCTTTATAAGGATCCTAGAAACTCTAGAGAACTCGAAGTGAAAGGGAAGGTGTTTTCAAAACAGATATATCTGGCTGTGTCTACAGATGAGGCAGAAAATCTATACTTTTCTATGCTAGAACTTTTTTTTTCCCTATTATTGCTTGGGAGTTTAAAGAAAGAAATCAACCTCCCTTTGAATTAAAGAAAAAAAAAAAGATACTGTCTATTGCAATGCTGCATGGGAAATTGCATGTTCTTTTCTGATTTTACTTCTGTCCTTTGTTGCCTTTCAAAAAAAAAAAAAGACAGTTAAAATCCAGAACGTTATGATAGTTTTAGCCCTTAAGTACAAGTGTGTAAAGTCCCTTAAGCCTTTCATCATCTTTCCTCTTCTTGGGTGGTCTGGTTCATACCAACACACTGTGCTCCTTTCTCCCTTTCCAGAAGTTAAGAGACATTGTGTGGGTAAACACGTGTCCTGGGCTTACTACACATACTATTGCTAATATGTCAGGCCTGCTATTTTGTCTTACGTAATCAAAATCCCTGCTCGCTCTTTTATATATATATATAAAAGAAGCATCACAGGAAGCAATGTGGGGCTTTCAGTTTGCTCTCTACCCACATTTTCCCACCTTAAACCATCCTCCTTCCTATTCTTTCTTTCCCTCTCTCTGTGTGTCCTTCTGTTCCTCACTGACATGCTCAGCCTCGGGCAGCATTTCCCAAACGTTGGTTTTACAGGTAGAGTCGTAGGTATTCTAAGCAACAAAGAATTCCATAATCAAACAAGTTTCTGCAATTTGGGATTTAAAAGGTTACACAGATTTCATTAGCGTGGGACTTCTTGGGAACCTGGAACAGGCCCATGCTCACTGTGAATCTTTCAGAGGCAGATGCAGTAGGCCAGGTGTCCAAAACCTATTGACCACAGTTGCTTTTATATGAAGCATCTCAGGGGACAACAGCTCTGCAGAAAACCCTTTAGGGAATTCTTAAGGCAATGCTCACAAGCAGTCGCATGATGCTAGAGACTCAGCCTACGCCTAGTAGTGGAGATTGCGTGCCGGGGAATAATCTTAGTGCATAGGTGAGTCTGAATGGCCAGGCCTGGGTCCAGCTTTTTGAGAGAGAGTATTAGAGCCTTTGTATCCCTGTGTCATCTTTTAATTTTACTTTACTTTTCTCACTGTAGGTCTTTCTCCGTGAATAATAGGTCCAAAAGCTTATTCTAAGTAAAATGCTATTTATTCTAGCAGTGTGGGGTTAGTTCTAGATGTTGACTTGTGTTTGTGTTGACTGTGTATGTAGTGCTTACATACACATTAATTACATTAAGAAAGCTTAATTAATGGTTTTCAATTTCATCTAGAGCCTAGGCTGAATACTCCCTCCAATAAACCAGGGCCACAAAATGGTCAGGAGCACAAACTCTAGGGACATGCTGTCAGGGTTCAAATCTCAGTTCTGCCATTGGCAAGCTGTGTGACTTCGGGCTAGCTGTTAAAACCAGTTTATGCCTCAGATCCCTACTCTGTAGAATGGGAACAAAAATAGTTTCTATCTGAGAGGTCATTGTGGGGAAGAATTGAGTAAACACAAACACCTAAGGGAGATCAGTGTTGGATACATAGTACAGTATTTGACGTAATGACAACACTAGCTATTGTCACTACGATTTATAATTATTATTATGTAGAAACAAAGTACGTTATTCTTTATTATGGAGTATGCTTCCATGCCCCCAAAGATGGCTGATGGTTAAATTCTCTAAAATGGATGAACCAATTCAAGAAATGCTTTTTATTGTTCTTATCCGTGCGATGGTTAATTTACAGAGAGCAGAAAAGTAGGATCCTCACAGCTCATTTGTTCAACCATTAAGCAGCAATTACCCTTCAACTCCTCCGCTTATTCCCTACTGTAACATGTTGAAAAATACCAGAATTTCCAAATAACCTACCAAGACAAAGCACATTTTAAAAAACAGACACAGGAGTTTGTCAGAGGAAAAGCATAGCAATCTAGATATGTGTGCAATTTTCCATCTTCTTTCTTGGGCTTCATAGCACTTTTGTTCACTTGCTAATTAACTACAGAGAGGCCAAATGGCAGATGTTTTTCAGATCAAATTGTGATTTCAGAATATGTTTTCTGGGAAACTATTTATTATACCAGAAATCCAGTAAAAGGAAATAAGTTGCATATTCTGTGGAGTTTATAATAAAATTTTAAACTACTGCTAATTCTTCTTGTCTCAGGTAAACCCTCTTCCTCTGGAGGCTTTTCCTAGCTTCTAGACTAAGTTAAACAGGCTTATTCTCTACTCCCTTCACATCCTACGCAGGCCTTCCTCTTGTCTGTGTGGTACTATCTGTGAATTTTAAAAAGGCAGCCTTCCTTAAGATACTTTATTTCTGTCTGCAAATTATTGTAATACATTGATCTTATTAGAGCAGGACACTCTGGTGCCATGTGTCAGAAAATTGTCCTGGGAAATATACAAATCAACAAGGTCTGAGATATAGGTGGTGCCTCCTTAAATGTGGTGTCTTTGTGCACTGCACAACCTGCACAACCTGCCCAACCACACACAGCGACCCTGACCTACATTTCCCCTTTGGTAACTCTCATCTTGCTCACAATGACCTGTTTCAATCCTCACCATTTAACTGAGACCCAGAAGTCTGATGTGTGTCTTGTTGCTTGACGTCTGCTCTTTCCAGGAGAGCATGACACGGGGAAATCATGCAATAAAGCTTGTAGAATTTGTTTGAATTTGAATTTTGATAAAATGAGGATAGGATGTTTTGTTCTAGGGTCCTGGAAGAGAAAAACACTTTCTTAAATGATTTCAGTTCCTGATGAAGCACAACGGTTAAACCTTTCATTGCAAAAGACGTGAATATTCACTCTTGTGAATACTTAAAGGTCTATAAGCCTTTTCTTGGGGGGTTGAGTTTGTGCAGCTACAAAGTGGCCTTACATTCAATGTTTTCCTTTTTTTGTTTTTTCTCATGACTGTGATCTATGCTATGCCTAAGCATTTAGAGATGATTAAAAAATAATGAAGTTATCAAGAACCCAAAGAATTGGAGCCACATGGAACTAAGAAGATTCATGGCAGACCTCACTCAGTATAAAATTAACTTGTCTCGGGGGTGGCAAGGGAGTGGGGTATGGAAGGAGGTTGTTACAGGGGGTGGGAGGAAGAAATAGAACACAATAGAAGCACCAATGACATTTTTTGGTTCTATGCCTCTGAGTATATTGATTAAAAGTAATTAGAAAAGAGTTCAGAGAACATATCACCTTTTTCCAAGTTAAATTCAGGCAATACTTTAGATGAAATAATAAAGGTAAGAGACCAATATTGAATGAGCCTCCACTATGCCAGCTGCTGCATGAGACACATAAACTTGTTACCTCACTTAATCATTGCCCAGCTGAATGGAAGTGAGTGAATTTAGGGTGAATTGTATGAAATTTAACACTTGGAATTTTATTCCCAGTGGAAAGGTAATAGCAGCAAGGTCTCCTTGGCTCTAGAATAATTTCTTAAAGGAAGTAGCCACCCTGTTACTGGGCTAATTTGGATTAAGAGTGGAGAGCTAACTGCACTGAAAAAAGGAGTAGAGAGTGAGATGTATGGCTGATAAGTATTTTCCATCTCTAATTTTCCCAAATATGCTGGCTTTTGCTCAAATCAGAATTCATGATGTGGAATATATGTTGTTGCATGTATTTCTGTTGTGCTGTTATGAAGCCGTAAGCTGAAATGTATCTGTAATCCATTAGATGATGGTCATAACATAGCCAGAAAGCCCTGGTGAGGCCTTTTGGAATTCCAAAGAAGTCATGTCAAGCAGAAGCTTTGGTCTCCAAGATTTTATTAGAAACAAATGAAAGGAAACATAAACAGACCAATGAGTGAGTGACCCATAATGTCACACAAACCTAGATGCCATGAATTCTCTCTGTCCTGTAGAGCAGTGTGCTTAGTGCCAGCCTGGATGAAGTCACTGGAACTCTAAAACCTCACAGGATGCTTGTGATCGTGGCACTTCACATGGATGTTTATTTTAATGTTTGAGATATGCAGAAAATATCCCTTTTCTCAGAGGCTTGAGTTGTCTGCTTTAGCACATTTGTCCAAAAACCAGCCTAATGAAATGTGTAGGATAAAACTCTGAAGTTTTAACTTTATGTCTGCTCATATACTCCCAGCAGAAAGCATTTCTAAAGCCTAAAAACTTTATTTGGAACATCTTTTCCACCCATCCTTATTTTTTGAGAATGCCACAAAGTATTTCTAGAGAAATTGCTAATGAAGAACATGCAATTAAATTTATAATACAGAATTAAGCTTGTCAGTGGTAGTAGTTTTACTTTTTCTGGAGTCTTTTCAACCTTAATCATTAATGCATGCCAAGAAAGATGTAGAAAAGAAAGGGTTATTGTTCTTAATCCAGGTAAATTTCCTCATTTGAAATTATGCAAATTGCCTCTGCACAATGGTCTGTCTTCATTATCTTCAGTAAATGACAATAGCAGTTTTTTTCATCAACGTGAATTACTTGACACTTTTCTTCTTGCCAACATGAATAGCAGGACAACTTTTCTCTGTGTAAGAAGACATTTTTCAAACTGTCACATCCTCAAATCTTCAAATCTGAACTCTATGGAGTACATTGTAATTGACATACTTTTTTACCTAATATTCTACAACTAACAGGGAATGATAATTATGGAGCAGTACCTCAATATGGTTACAGCTGACTGAGCCTGTGAGCACGCTCAGTGTGTCCACGTGTTTGAAGCTTGATTGTGACTGACAAGGAAGTGTTTTTGTGGTTTGCTTTTTAGCAGTATAATAAAGTTGCCATTGTAAGTGGTCAGAAACCACAAGCCAGATATTTACATGTGAGGTTCTGTTTGTAGCATTATTATATAAATATGTTCTTTTCATGTCATGGGTTATATTTTTATAAAACAGAATTTTCTTTACTGTTTTGTCTTCTACTTTCCCATGTTATAAACATACATCCCGGTTTCTCCTCAGATCATAGAGGTTATGCAATAAATTGAATAGCCAGGAAATGAAAATTGATGAAATTTTCATTTGTAGACTAGATCAGGGTTCACAAAGTCAAGGCCTGTACAGCAGAGCTAGCGAATGCTGTGTTTTGATTGGCTCAGACAATGCTTTTAAAGAATATGAATTACCCTGTTTAAAAATTAGACCATATCACAAATAACTGGATTTTGGTCATAAAGAATCAGATGTGGCAGCACTGTACTTGCAGTTGGCTAGGGTTGAGTCATGCCTGCCACCTTTCAATGATCTTGTACCATTCACCCAGCTCCACTGCCCCTCACCACATTCCCCCCAGCCCCTCATCACACCAGCCCACCCCCTCATTATTTTTTCCTCTCTCGAGGGTTACGTAATAGGCCCCTGTAGGCATGTGAGTTTGTAACCTGTCAATCAAAGGGTTTTTTCCTCTCCATCTGAATCAGATAAGAAAATCATGTCCACAATCACATTTGAGTAAAGTATATTTAATTGATGTTTTAACTTTGGGTTAATTTGCCTTTAAGCAGTGGTAATAAAGGATAAAAATGGAGAGAAATAAATAAAAGTGAACAAATAGCCATGCCATACACATTTAAACAGTTATTGAACTCTCTTCTGCACTATTAAGCCTTTAATAAAAAAAAAATCATTATTTGGGGGGGAAGAGAGTTTAAATAAAAAGCACACATATGTTTTAATGTTACAAATTTAAAGAGGGAATGTCCATTTACCTATTATTCTACAAACACAAAGTTCTAAACTAACATGTACAAATCTGCCCTTGAGTTGAATTGCTAACATACAGACATTTGGTGCTTAACTTCTCATTTACTAATCCCCATTAGTAGCTAATACAGAAGAAAACCCAAATCGGGTTTGTACAACTTTTCTGAACCCCCATGCAGATTAATTTACAGTTTTTTTCCCTCTCTTGTGACGTGCTACAGATCTTAGAGCATCAACTTTTGACCACATTAAGCTAAATAACTCTTCCTTAATAACAACAAGTCTTGGATTGAGTTTCATAAACTGAATGTTGTCAGAGAAGAGGGGAATGAAGGAGGAAAAACTCGGGGTTGATTCCTCTGTAAATCAGAAATCGTGAGGAAGCTAAACACCAGGACACACACCTACCCCTGGGACTGGCACCCTCCTCCACATCTAGACTTGGCTAAAGCCACTGGAAACTTGCTTGGCCTTAATTTTATCTGTTTTCATCTGGGAATCTGAATCAGAATTCTCATATGTAGGTGTTCTTATGTGAACCTTGACCAAAATGAATCTCCATTCTGATTGCTAACCTAAGTGACACTTAATGGCCAAAAAGACAACAGATGACTCACCAATAGGAGTCAGTCCATTATGTTTGTTGCCGAGATTCTTCCTGACCATAAAGCATTACAACTTCAAGGGCAAGTGAATACATTAATAAACTGCCTGGTGGAGGCTCTGTCTTCCACCAGAGAAAATATTAGAAGAAACTTTTCAATGCTTTCCCTTTGTGGATAGTATTCCTGCTGTCTTTTTTTTCCCCTATGACTCCTAGCACTATTTGGATTTTGGTATATGATCTTTTTAAAAAATTCTATTTATTTTTTAAAATTTATTTTTTTAATTTTTAATTGACAAATAATAATTATATATATGCATATGGATACAATGTGATGGTTTTGATATGTGAATACATTGTAGAAAGATTAAATCAAGCTAATTAACATATCTGTCACATCACAGTTATCATTTTTTTGTGGAAAGAATGTTTAAAATCTACTCTTTTAGCAATTTTGAAATACTATCTACAATACATTAGTATCAACTATGATCACCATCCTGTGTAATAGATCACTAAAATGATTCTTCCTGTCTAAATTAAATTTGTACCCATGGTATATTACTTTTCACCTTTTTTAAAAAAAAAATACGTTATGGCCTTTGTGGTCCAGTGCCTGGCTCAGGAGTCACAGTGTGACATTGTGTAATGAATGTAACCTCTCTGGGCCTCAGCTTTCTCACCTGTAAAGTGAGTATAACACCACCACCTTTCTCATAGAGGTGTTGGGAAGATAGAAGGAGTTAATTATTCCATGCCAAACTCTTAGTAGAATATTTAGCCACCTTATTGTATATACATTCTTATATCATAATCATTGTAAATACAATTTTCTATCTTTTTTAACATTATAGCATAAAAACTTTCAATATCACTATATAATTTTCCATCATAATTTTCATTGACTGCATAATATTCCATCCATTATTGCTGAAGATTGAGGTTGTTCCAATTTCCCACTGTGAAAAATAATTTTGCAGTGAACACCTTTAGGTCTGAGACTCTCCATTTTCAGAATACTTCCTTAGGACAGATTCGCAGATGTGGAATTACTAGGCCAAAGAATTTGAATAGTATGATGCTCTTGATAGACATTGTAAAATCACTCTTCAGAAAGGTTCTACCAATTCAATGGCACTGGCAATGTGGGAGAGCATTAACTTCGCTTCCTCCTTGTTGACACTCAGCCTGGAAATTGTGTGTGGAAAATAGCACCTGGTTCTGAATTGTCTTTCTTTTATTACTGGTGATTTGGACTTTTTCCTATGTGTTTGTCTACTCATTATAAATTATTTGCGTTCTTGACCATTCATTTATCCATCGAGGTTGAGTTTCCCTACTGGTGGGTATACTAGATTCAAAATGTACCATCACTAAGTAAGGAAAGGGTGATGTGTCAGAACTTGGTGCTTCACTCACACCTGCACATACAGACCATGGTCATCTTGGGAAACAGAGGACCTGTTTCTTTTCTCTCAAATACTCCAAGCCACTCTGGAAAACACAAAGAGCACAGCTTGATCTATGCACTTCTATTTCTAATAACTGGCTATTTATAACATATTCGAGCAAGGAGGGTAATTAGAAACCACAAAGCACACATGCTTCATCTCACTGGTTGAGGAAATAAAACCTGGGGGACAATGTGTTAACTTGTGCCATGTTCCATAACTGGTTCTGGACAGAGCCAAAACTAGAACCCAGGTGTCGGGCCATCCCAGCTCAGCATCTAGCCATCTAGGCAGTGCTGTGGCCCCAACAGTGCTTCAATAGGACCTTCTACTTTTCACCTGGAGTGATATTTTGAGTAACAAGAGAGCAGGGAAATCTTTTTGGGTAATTCCTGTCCATATACCACTTCACAGCATCCTCGTGAATCAGGCTCATCCTTTCCGACTCAGCATTTCCTTAAGGATAATGAAAGAGGAATGTGTTGAAAACAGCTCAGCTCAGATTAGACCCCCTTTCACAAATTCTGTACGTAGGTCCCAGGATGAGAAAATTCTCTGGACAACTGCAGGAACATTATCCACCATTAATTGTTGATAAGCTTGGGGGAAAAGGGTGTCAAATTTTATAAACGTTTCCCACATGCCAAGAATAACAGTCTGTTGACTATGGGCAGTGACTTTTGCCTGGGAAAATAGCCTATGTGAGTGTAGGGACATTTTATTAACCTTCTGACATTATTGCGTACCTAAAAGGACACGTATCTTCCTCCTGATTTTTCTTACACCCATTTTTTACCCCTGAAAAAGTACTTATTAATTAATCGCTCAGATCAGTAAGCACTCTCTGTGAGGACTAGTGTCTTCTTAAGACCAGAAGGGAAAAGCATTCATGAGCCGCTGCCCAGACAAGCCTCAGATCAAAAATGCACACAAAACTGCGAATGCTGAAGTAAATACTCAGTAATAACTATAGTTTCATCATACCTAGTACAAATCTGCTTAATTTACAGATGTGTTCTGTTTTTAGTGCTTTTTAAACTATTGATCTAGAAATGGTCTATTTTTGAATATTAAATTTTACTATAAGAATAAAAGTGTAATAATTTTCTCCCTTTTCTAGGTGTTCATTAGGCAGTGGTTATTGTTATAGCAACTGTTAGATAGGGTTGGGTTTGACAGATCTTTGATTGCAAGATGTATGAGAGTGCTTCGGTTTATTTTTTTCTCATTTAAAAAATTTACTACTCTAATTAGAAGTCATGTTGTTAGCTGTTGCTCAGATACTATCTTTTTGCTTAGCACAGCTCTTATTTTACCATGTTTTGCAAGATAAATGAGTTACAAGTCAATGTATCTTAATAGAATGTTCTTTTTTTTATTACTTTGTTTACTAGATAAGTAAAGCTGAAAATCTTCTTATTCTCTTATCTAAAAATTTTGTAGAAAATCTCATGTTCTCTTAAAACAGAAAAAAAAGTCATTGGATGAAGTAAAAGTGCATTAGACTTCTAAATTCTTTGAGAAATGAAGAGTAGCGTATCTGTGTTTTATAAAACTCTGATAATTATTTTACAGCAATTGATATAATTTGATGCATGTGTTATATTTCAAGTTTTTTACCAAATCATGTCCTTTTTGCTTTTAACAACAAAATTATTTCCCTCATAACATTTTCCCCACTTCCTTCTGAAAATAAAATTATTTATGAAACTGTGGCTTAGCAACAAGAAGAGAAGGGAAACGATGTCTTTTCTTACTTCAAGGGAGGCAATGGAGTGTAGTGTACTAGAAAGAGCTCTGGACGGAGAATAAGGAAATATGGATGCCAGTTCCAGCTCTGCTGTAATATAAATGTTTGTTAGATGGATAGATCAGTGAATAGACAAACAAACTGTTTGGACCTCAGTTTCCCAATTATAAAGTTTAGGACCTAGAGTAGATTATCTCCATGTCTCCTACTGCTCTAAAAGTTCCTCATTCCATCTAAGCAATGTCTCCTTTCTTACTGGAATCCTTTGTTGTAAAATAATCATCTTAAGGATTGTTATAACAGAACGCATTTGGTATATGCTAGTGTAGCGATACTTTGCCTGTTCTTTATTACTAATCTATCTCCTTCTGCTTGGAAACAGTCCTTACCTAATTATACAGGAAGTCAGTGATTCAGGGTTGGGAAAGAGGTCTTGGTTTTTATACCTTTTCTAATGCTCTAACATGTGAGATTAATTTCCCTGAATTATTTTGGTCCAAATCTGAAATAGAAAATTATCATACATTTTTATACCTGTCCCAAATTCAATTCTTAATTCAATAAGCCACATATCCATACATTAGTTTATCTACAGAAAATCTTGCTTTGATGTTTTAAAGTCACACCATCCAATGAAACTCATGCTTGGTGAACATTTCCCACAATCCGTTTATTCTGTGTGACACTTTCCTTCCTACAAATGACCTGCCCAGGAAAAGTTTGGAAGGGCAAGGATCAACTAGAATGAGAGAGAGCTAGTTTGAGGAAAAAAAATGGACAAAAAATATGAGGATCCCAGCTTATCTTGAGTGAGTGTTTCTGGTGTGGATTTGTTATTTTGTTTTAAATAAATTGCCAGAATACCAGACATAGTCATATTCAAATTTAACTACAGCATCTATTTAATGGATTATTATACAGATGTTAAAATTATGTCTGTGAAGAATTCTTACAAACATGGCAAATTGTAATATGGTAACTATGGAAACTGAGAAAAGAAATTTTGTATTATAGTTTGATCTCAACTAAAGGGAAATAAACACACCAACATACTAACTGAATTTTTCTCTAGATGATAATATTATTTTATGATAATTTTTCTTTCCTATATTTTTACTTTTAAAAAACAACCAGAGAATAATTTTTGTTAAAAATTTACACAACACATTAAGTTGTGTATCTTTTTGTATTAGTGTAATTTGGGATTTTCCCATGCCTGCACTCATAGAGGAATGGCCCCATAAGAGAAACAACTCAGAGAGGTTCAACTTACCCCTTACAGCATAGCAGGAGACCATGGCTCAACTACTGGGGAGAGAGTCCAGTAGCATCAGTAAGGGGAGAAAGGGTCTAAAACATCATGACGATCAGCAACTGCAGGGCTGAGATCCCACAAATACTCTTTCATTTCATTCAGTGAAAATTTATTGAACACCTTTTGTGTGCTAGGTACTAGCTACAGTCTGGAGATCTGAGAAGAATCTAAGAAGACTTATCTCAGACTAAAAGGAACTGATAGTTTGGGGGGGGGCAGGGAGACAGGTAAATAAATCTTAGATGTACTGAAGAAGCTACATGTGAGTGGAGTGGTCAGCTCGGCCTGGGGGAATTCAAAGGCGATGCTTGAGTCTAGAGTTGGTCACAAGGATGGAGGCAGAGTTGCACGTGTAAAAGCCATTGAGCATGAAACTATGTGGTGGATTCTGGGAATTATGATTATTTCAGGAAGGCTGGGCATGGATTACCAAAGAGATAAGGACAAATGTGGTGATGAAAGTGACAGTAGCAAAATCAGAGCTATCTTTGAGTATCTGCTGGGTAGTGAGGCCTTTTGTCCTGAAGATGACAAGAAGCCATTTGGAGGTTTTCAAAGCTATGGATTTAGATTAGATTTGCATTTGAAAGACATTACTCTGGTGGTGGTACCAGGGTCAAAGGGAGAAAAGGGAGGCCAGAGGGAAGCTATTGTGAGGGCCTAAGCCAGAGGAGAAGGTGGCCTGAGCTGGGGATGGGGGTCCAGTGACAACTCAAATGAAGAGGAGGGGGGACTGGAGAGGTAGTGAAATACAGGCTGAGGCCCGGTAGCCTGTTGGATGCGGACTGTGAAGAAGAGGGGAACTAGGAGGAATCCGGGGATATGAGTTCAGTTTGGGACATATTTGAAGTCCTTTCCATCCTTCTTTCTTTTCTGCCCTTCTCTCTCTTCCTGTCTCTGCAGCTCTTCCTGATCTTTCTACCTACTTCTTTCTTTCTAGTCATTTGTGTAGTCATTCAGTAAACTTGTATTAAGCCCTCACTGTGACCCAGGCAGTACCAGCCACGCCCAGGTCCATTGTCAATTATGCCAATTTCCGTGTGTCCTCAACCTCAAGGGGGAAGAAAGTCATTTTTATAACCACAATGATCTGACGAGGACACAGCTCGTCAGGCATAAGACACGAATTGCTTAACTTCTTTAAAATGGCATTGCATAATATATGTTTTTATACTGGAACCACCACTAATGGCCATTTTCTTTATAGGTAGTGCCATTATTTCTGTTACATTTCTGAAAGAAAATTTGAGAGCCTCAGATTTACTAGGTAAGTAATTATTTAATTCATGTAATTATAGCATTGCTTGATCAGGATATAAATAATAGGATCCATTTAAAAAATGTGCTTTAAAAACTGCAAACAAGGCCCAGCACGGTGGCTCACACCTTTAATCTCAGTACTTTGGGAGGCCGAGGCAGGAGGAATGCTTGAGCCCAGGAGTGTGAGACCGGCCAGGCGCGGTGGCATGCACCTGTGGTCCCAGCTACTCGGGATTGCTTGAGCCTGGGAGCTGGAGATTGTAGAGAGCTGAGAGCTGTGATTGCACCGCTACGCTCCAGATTATTTATAATAATATTAGTGTTATGAAATTTTTATGAACATAATAAAATTCAATGAAAGTATCTGTGTTACCTAATGGACTATTCCACTTTAAAGGACATATTTGTTATATTGTTACATGAAAGTACTGCATACAAATGAAAACCACAAAAAATTAAATGCACCAACTAACTACTAAATTTGTAGTTAGCTCTTTTCAAAAGTAACACAGAACATTGCTCTTCAAATTTTTATTTGGAAATATAGTTATTAATGGAAAATAACAGTAGCCTTCCTGGCTGTAAGAAAGATTTCTGTCATATAGTGGAGCCATCATTTATTCATTGTATCTTTTAGCTGTTGTTGGAAATATCATTGTTGAGAAGAATTATAGAGATTCATATTTTCTTCCTTGACAAAATCCTATTTGAATTGCTGCTGACATATGATAATGAATATAGATACTTTAGGTACTTTAAATAAAACAATGCTTACTCTCTTCCAAGGAGATCATATTTTTTAACAAATGTGAGCTCTAAATGTGACACCAGTATTGGTATGTTGAGCATTTGCTTTCCCTGATCATGTTTCCTTTGAGCCTAATGTCTTGAAAGTGTTTTCACTTTTTCTTTTCCTCCTTGGTTTGATTCAGCTAGCAGATTTTTTAGTTAACATTGTCAAATTTTTGTGGTTAAAATGTTTTTCTAAATACATTCATATGTGGATTGTATCTTTTTTCAACATTATATTTCTATACCCTTTTTTATATATTGTGGTTTATGGAATCATTTGGGGTAGTTATATGGAATCAGAAATAAGAATGACCAATGTCTGAGTTTTGTAAATTAAAAATTAGGTCCTACATTATTCTTCTCATTTATCAAATGTCTGAAGGAACTTTAAACCCTTTTATCTAACGTCTGTCATCTTTTGTAGTTAATGGTTGATTAATGATTAAATTAATCTAAGGTATTTAATGATATAATGCAGATAAATATAAAGGAGGATTTGCTGATTATCTTGAATATTAGTGATAAAAAGATGATTAAGACAGAATCCCTGCCCTCTAATTATTTATAGTCCATGATAAAATATATAAATAAATAAGTTTTTTTAAGTAGAAAATAATATGTACCATAATACCATGAGCTTTTAGTTTAGAACAGTGTTTCTGAACCTCAGCATTACTGACACTTTGGACCAGATAATTCTTCATCGTAGGAGGCTGTCCTGTGCATTGTAGGGTGTTTAGCATCCCCTCCTGGCCTGTACCCTCTAGATGCCTCTAACACCCTCCCACCCATTTGTGACAACAAAAAATGTCTATAGACACTGCCAAATGTCCCCTGGGGGACAAAATTACCCCCAGTTGAGAACCACTGGTTTAGAATAAAGAGAGATTACACTAGCTGGGAAGATTAGAGAGAATTTATTACAGTAAATATAACATTTGAATTGGTTCTGACAACTGGGTAGGACACGCACAGGCTCCATCCAAGCATTTGGAGGAGGACATACAAAGGGAAGAACATGAGAAATGTTAATAAAGGCGCAAAAAGGTAACATAAGTTTCTATTTAATAATGGCAACTGCTGACTATAAGGGTCAGGAAAAAATAAATGAAAGTAGTAACTATGGAAAAGAAGAAGTACAAATATCAATATGTACAGGTGATTTGATTATATATTTAGAAAACTCAAGATCAGCTAAATATTACTCGAAGCAATAAACTAGCTCAACATTAAAGTATATATATTGAACTCACGCACATGACTTCACATCTGGATTCAACTTCTACTATCAACTGTGTGGCCAACCTAGTATTACTTAGCTTCTTCAAGCCTCAGTTTGCTGACAAATATGTGACTGTTTTGAGGATCAAATTGGATAATTCATGTAAAAGCACTTTGAGAAATGTAAAGCTCTGTCAATATAATTGTCATAATTTCTACCATTACCTTATTCCCGAGAGATTTCTAAGAGGTTTAATACTAAAAATATAACATAAGGACTGGGAAACATACACACACACCCCCCCAAGAAAGCAAACTAACAAAGTAAAACCTCTAATTAATTCTTTAGGATTCTTTGCTAATTTCTTGTATTTTAAAAACAGCTAACATTTATTAAACATTTACTCTTGCTAGATACTATGTTAAGTGTTTTACATGGATTATCTTATTTAAATGTTGGAATAACCCATACACAGAAGCAAAATAACTTGCCCGAGGTCATATAACTAGTATGTGATGGACTAGCATTTTAACAATGGCAACCTAATATAGTTATAGTACAACAGCTTAGGGTGAATCTTTAGTATCAGAGAGCTTGCAAAGTTACATAAGTAAGCTCTTTAATCCTCAATTCCCTCATCTTTAAAATGAAGGTATAAATACCTACCTCATAGAATTAAATGAGTTCGTGTATATAAAACTCTTAGAACAGGGCCTATCACCTAATAACTGCTTAATAATGTTGGCTATTACTATCACTGCTACTACTACCACCACTACCACCCACCACTACACTTTACTAGTTAATGAGAGGAAACCTTGATTAGGATATTTTTGCAGACTTCAGTAATCTAGGTCACATTTCACACAACTTTGGTTGGTTTTTCTTTCCCCCCTTCCTAACTTAATGCTTTTTGAATAGAGGTATATAACTGATAAGTCACATTTGTGTCATTCCATAGTTAAAAGTGATCAATTTTTGCCTTTAATCTGTGTCACAGGAATAAAAAAGGATTTAGTCACCTATTCCATACCTTTGCCCCCAACTAGAAATATCTTAAGATTATCATTATCTGAGGTGTGGCTGCCACTTCACACTTTAGAGAAGTCCAGGGAAGGACTTTTCCCCAGTCTCACTCAATAATGGGTTAAGTCACATGTATTTTCTTTGGCCTTTATTGCTGTTGCCTAGAGAAAATTTAGCTCTTTCTGTTAAAAGCAAAGAATGCATTTTTTTTTCTTTACAGGGACTAAAACCAAATAGGGAAAAGAGTAGTTAGTGATGTTTTTTAAAGATTAACATATGAGCATGCTAAAAATTAAATTGTCAAAATGTGTAAAGAAAAATCATGTATTTTTCCCTTCTTCAAGCAAATGAAAGTTTGTTTTTCACAATGGAACAAATGAAGACTTGGGGGCCATGTGGAAACAAGCTGAACTAATTTATTGCCAAATGTTGCTCTGTGGCTATGAAGCTTTTCACCACTAGTCTCAGAAAAAATGACCTCACAAAAGCTATGACTGAAAGGAATTGCCAACTATTATCAACTCAATGACAGGCTTTGGACTGTGCTCTGATTCTTAGCGGATTAATAATTTTAAATTATTTTAATGATTATTTTTCCTTTAAGAAAAAGCACCAGATTTCTCTCCCCTTCAATCAGCCAAAAACTATCGTATTTTCTTATTTCTTCTCCCTTCGTCATCAAAAATACCGAAACTAATAGTCTGTGCGATCCTAGTTGATTTAAGCCCAGATAGTGTCATCATAGAAATAAAAATTACAGTTAACTCATCAGCACTCTCCAGAGACCAGTAAGTAATTTGATTACTTCAGGTCACCTATGAAGGGTTTCCCTAGATAGCATGTCAAGAGATTAATAGAGAGATGAAGGCTGTCTTCCCTACTTTTCCCACCTCAGAGGTCAGCTTGGTTTGGGGCCAGTGTCTAGGATACTAAACTAGCTAAATGACCCATCATTTCTAGTTGAGAAGACCGATTGGCTGTTTTGGTTTCAGAGTTGCTTCAAGAATAGGAGCCTTTTGGATGGTGGGTCCCAGACTATTTGGATTCACTACATATTGTGACTTTCCAATCTAGGGCTCCTTCAAGGTTTATCTGCCGAAAGCCTGAGGAATCTGTAGAGATCGTAGTTATGGGAGGGTATTCCCGCATAATTTTAGATGTTAAGGAGTCCAATTTGTTCTGTGACTCCTGGTATCCCACAAAAGCACTAACTAGGCTCCCATTGATTAGGAGATACATTGTAGGGACCAGGGAATCAGAAAGCAATCTTGGTTAGTGTCAGGTTAGCTGAATATTAAAAAACCCGTAAGGCTCCTGGAAGTCAGGTCAAGCCAGATTCCAGAAGTCAGAAAATAGGCAGTTAACACTAGTTGGCATCCAGCTGGAGAGTAGGGACAAAATTCAAGAAGATTTCAGGTTTTAGTTACAGGGAGGAATGGTCTGAGAAACAGGATGTCAGTTGAGGAAGAACCGTGTGAGTAGATCTTAGCATCCACAGCCTTGCACAGGTGAGGAATTCAGCAGGTGAGGGGTGCCAGTGAACAGAAGCATCCGAAGGAGCCTGATTCTAGGGTGTTTTTCCTCTGACTACGTTTGTACGTCATCCTCAGTCCACAGATATCTATAGGAGACTTTTGCAACAGAAGACTAGTATCCTCCTGAAACAAAGGTTGCATTCTCACAGCTGGATCCAGTTAAACGTCAAGTATTACCCAAAGTACAAAATATTCCCCAAAACACTACTTGAATGCAATGTAAATGGTCAAATATGTTTAGAAAATATGACAACCATATCCTCTGGGAGATTCACAGTGAACACAAATGCATTAGAGGATCTGAGAGGTCTTCCAGTAAAAGAACTATTTAAGTTTGTTTAACTCACCTCTTTCCAAATATATTTGCCTTGGGACCATTTTTGGTGGAGCATCTGTCTTATGAAACTAGTTCCAGGGAATACCGGTTTGGGAATACCCTTCTAAAGGAAACTTAGGACCAGAGAAATGACCTGAGGCCAGTCAGGGACCCCAGGGACCTCTGCCAGGAGGAACCAATTCCTTCTATTCCCAGTGGGGATGTTGCATCCAGCCTGTAGTTGTATGCTCTGTGCAGCTCCTGGGGGCACCATTCAACAAAGACTACCATGTGAATAACAATCTGAGCTGTCCACTCAGCAGCCTTTGTCCTTGATGCATACAAGAGGCCATAGAGTGTAATAGTTAAGAAAATTTGTCTACCTAGGTTTCAATCCAAGCTCTCTTCTTATTAGCTGGCAAATCCCAGGCAAAGACAGTTATATTCTCTGTAACTCAATTTCCTCATTTGTCAAATATAGAGAGTAACAGTTTAAGAGTATACATTATATATTATGCATATTATATATTATATACTATATAACTTATGTATAGTATATGTTGTAGTAATATAATAACACAGTAGTGAATCATTTTTCACAGCTCTAAGGATTAACTTAGTTATGTATAAAGCGCTTAGAATTGTGCTTGTAAATATTAGCTATCCCTGTTATAGTTATTATTGTCATCGCATTTCAGTATGATGCTGATCATACTATAACTCTCATGTCAGGTAGACTTGTCTATGAAATCAATAATTTTAAGAACATCACCTTTAAAAAAAAACTATTACCCTCTCTTGGCCCTCCCAGTATACCTAGTCTGTCTACTATAAAGAGCAGGGATTAGTTTGTTTACCTGTTTTGCACAAGTAAAACAGTGTATGACAAGTTTACAGGAAGAGATTTTATTAATATTTGTGTATTTTATCAAGCTAAATCTGAGACTCCCACCAGACCATTGTAGACTTTGAAGAGACATGAGTTGTATTTGATGAGAAAATGTATATGCCACAGGCTTGGGCATGAGGGGGAAAGATGGGGCCCCACACGTGCATTGTGGATGGTCCAGCATCCAGACATTGGCTCCTACTTGCAGCTTACCCACAGCTGCCCGACTGCTGTTTATGGTCCCCTCCAATATACAGATCTTGGGGCTTTGTGCACCAGTTCCTGAGGTTAGCTGTGGGTAGCAAACATAGTACTACTGTTTTTTCTTCTTTTGTTCTGTTAGTTATTTCCTTCCTTCTGTTTTCTTTTGAGACCAATGAGGAGAATTCTTCACTAGGCTGTCAGAAGATGCCAGCCAATTCCTTCCTGCCTGTCTCTTCCATTCTCAAATTGGGTTGTTATCTCCCTAGAGATAGCCCAGTTTCAGTCCCTGATTATCCCTGGGCTATAATATGAGAGATTCAATTTTAGATTAATTCATAAGCTTAACTCAGAGGGCCATTGACTTACTGCTGGCAGTCAGCACCCTGAGATGGACCTATCCAGGGTCAGCTGTCACATCAGTCCTCTCAGGGAGCTTTCCAGCATATTCAGTGCCCAGACTGGCCTCTTGCAGAGCCAAATTCCTGGGGTCTAGCAGGTGTGATGATTTAATTTGTACCTAGCAATGAAGAGACTGAGTCACAGCAAGACAAATAACTTGCATGAGCTCTGGGATTTCAGTTTCAATTTTAGCTTGGATTCGTTTTCTGGGATTCAGGTCTTGACCTGGAATGTAACCATTTCCCTGGGCAAGGAGCACATCGGTGCTGCCCAACTTCCTTCAGGGTCTTACCTGTCCGGATTACTCCTCTGGGCAAATGGGCCAGCAGAAGGTAAACTAGCAAGTTTTCTAAGTTAGAAATCTGTGTCTTTCAAAAGAAGGAATATCTGTGGCTTTACTGAAATAAAAATAGTAGGTACTGACATGTCATGCCACTTTTAGAAAAAGGTGGAATATAAATAAATTTTAAAGAAATTTATTTAAGGAAGTACAAATGACTGTCTTCAACACTTTTAAACACTTATGAAAAATGTGCACACAACTCATAAAGGAGACAGTAAATCACATTTAAAAATATGAATAACACCAAATAAACAAGCATACAACTGGTAGCAACTATCCAGAATTGCCTTTGTAATTGTCAGAGGTAGCTGAAATTAAAATTATTAAGAAGAAAGAATGTGAGCTACTGAGCTGCCGTAGAGTTACTTACTAAACTCACAGTGATGTGAGGCCCAAATCAAATAATATATTTGAAAGGGACTTAGATTTTGTTTTTAAAGAGTTTTGAAATGTAACGGAGATAGACATTGGTAGGGATGGGCATGGAAGGCAAATGCGGAAGTAGATGTGAAATGGAGGTGAAACCTCCATATAATGGAATACTAGCAGACTTAAAAAGAATGAGGCCATCCTGCATATACTGATATGAAATGTCCTCCAAAATGTTCTGTTAAGTAGGAAAAAAGCAAGATGCAGAAAAGTGTGTATATGCTATCATTTATGTAAAAAAATAAAACTTGGAGAGGGGGCAGAGCAAGATGGCCAAATAGAAACCTCCAGCAATTGTCCCTCCACGTGAACACCAAATTCAACAACTATCTATGCAAGGAAGTACCTTTGGAAGAACCAAAACTCAGGTGAGCAATCACAGTACCTGGTTTTAACATTATATCAAGGAAAGAGGCATGCAAGAGGGCAGAAAAGACAGTCTTGCATTGCATATGCCACCCCTCCCTCATCCCCTGGCAGGGCCACGCCAGTTAGCCACCAAGTGGAGAGAGAATCTGTGTGCCCATGGGAGGGAGAGTGAAGTGATTGTGGCACATTGCATTGAAACTCAGGGCCACCCTGGCACAGGGGAACACAGCACAGGGCAGAACTCTGCCAGTGTCCATGGAGGGAGCATTTAGACCAGGCTGGCCAGAGGGAAATCCTCCACCCTGAAACCTGAGTTCCGGCCAGCCCACCACCAGCTGACAAAAAGCAACCTGGGGCCTGAACTAAATTCATAAGGCAGTCTGGCTACAAAAGCTGCAGTCTTTGAGCAATTCTTGTGGCTGTATTAGCTCAGAGCCAGTGGACTTGGGGTGCACGTGACCCAGTGAGACACCAGCAGTGGCAGCCGAGCCAGTGCCTGTGTCACCCCTCCTCCAATTCCAGGCAGCGTAGCTCAGGGAAAATCTTCTTCCCCCTGGGGAAGGGAAAGGGAAGAGTTCAGAGGAATTTGTTTTGCAACTTGGGTACCAGCTCAGCCACAATAAAATAAAGTATCAAGCAGACTCCTGAAGCCCCTGATTCCAGGCCTTAGTTCCTGAACAGCATTTCTAGACCCACCCTGGGCCAGAAGGAAACACGCTGCCCTGAAGGGAGGGACCCAGTCTTGGCAGGGTTCACCGTCTGCTGACTAAAGAGCCCTTGGGCTTTGAATAAACATCAGAAGTAGCCAGGCAACAGTCACCATGGGCTTTGGATGAGACTGGGCTGGCTTCAGGTATGACCCATGCAGTCCTAGCTGCAGTGGCCATAAGGAAATGCCCACATCACTCTTCCCCAACTCCAGCAGTCCAGCACAGAGAGTGAGGGAAGAGAGTGAGAGACTTTGCCTGGTAATCTGGATAAGATCTCCTGTATCTTATCCAAGTCCACCAAGGCAGTGCCACCAGAAGTCTACAAGAATCACACCATTACTGGTCTTGGGGCACCCCCAGTGCAGAAACAGCTGTAGTGACCAAAGACTTAGATCACAATACTCAATTCCCTTTCAATACCTGGAAAGCCTTCTCAAGAAGGACAGCAAGCCCAGACTGTAAAGATTAAACTAAATACCTAACTCTTCAGTGCCCAGACATTGACAAACGTCCGCAAACATCAAGAACATCCAGGAAAACATGACCTCACCAAACGAGCTACACAAGGTACCAGTGACCAATCCCTGATGGAGATATGTGATCTTTCAGACAAAGAATTCAAAATAGCTGAGAAGCTCAATTAATGTTAAGACAACACAGAGAAGGAATTCAGGAGCCTATCAGAGAAATTTAACAAAGAGATTGAAATAATTTTTTAAAAAATCAAGCAGAAATTCTGGAGTTGAAAAATTTAATTGACAAACTGAGAAATGCATCAGAGTCTTTCAACAGCAGAACTGATTAAGCAGAAGAAAGAATTAATGAGCTTGAAGATAGGCTATTTGAAAATACAGTCAGAAGAGAAGAAAGAATGAAGCATGCCTACAAGATATAATAATCTAAGAGTTATTGGCCTTAAGGAGGAGGTAGAGAGAAAGATTGGGGTAGAAAAATTTATTCAAAGAAAAAATAACAGCAAACCTCCCAAACCTAGAGAAAGATATCAATGTTCAGGTACAAGAAGGTCACGGAACACCAAGCAGATTTAACCCAAACAGGACTACCTCAAGACATTTAATAATCAAGCTCCCAAAGGTCACATATAAAGAAAAGGTCCTAAGGGAAGCAAGAAAAAAGAAAAAAAATAACATGTAAAGGAGCTCCAATATGTTTGGCAGCAGACTTCTCAGTGGAAACTTTACAGGCCAGGAGAGAGTGGCATGACATAATCAAAGTGCTGAAGGGGAAAAACTTAACCCTAGCATATCGTATCCTACAAAAATATCCTTCAAACTTCAAAGAGAAATAAAGACTTTCTCAGACAAACAAAAGCTGAGAGATTTCATCAACACCAGACCTGTCCTACAAGAAATGCTAAAAGGAGTTCTTCAATAGGAAAGAAAAGGACATTAATGAACAATAAGAAATCATTTGAAGGTATACAACTCACAGGTAACAGTAAGTACACAAATACAGAATACTCTCTTGCTGTAATTGCAGTGTATAAACCACTTATGTCTTGAGTGGGAAGACTAAAAGACAAATCTATCAAAAATAGCTACAACTTTTTGAGAGAGAGATAATATAAAAAGGTATATATGGAAACAACAAAAAGTTAAAAAGTGGGAGCAAGGGATGGAGTTAAAGTGTAGAATTTCTGTTAGATTTCTCTTTGCTTGTTTATTTGTTTGTAAGCAGAGTTGTCATATGTTTAAAATAATTGGTTATAAAATGTTTTTTGCAAGCCTCAAGTCAAAAAAACCTACAACAGATACACAAAAAATAAAAAGCAAGAAATTAAAACACACTACCAGAGAACATCACTTGTAACAAAGGAAGACAGGAAGGAAGTAAGAAAGAGAGGACCACAAAATAAACATAAATCAAATAACAGCATGGCAGTAGTAAGTCCTTAACTGTCAGTAATAACATTGAATGTGAAGGGACTGAACTCTCCAATCAAAAGACATACAGCGGCTGAATGAATAAGAAAACAAGACTCAACTATATGTTGTCTACAAGAACATACTTCAGCTATAAAGACACACACAGACTGAAAATAAAGGGATAGAAAAAGATATTCCATGCAAATGGAAACCAAAAAAGAGCAGGAGTAGCTATACTTCTATCAGATAAAACAGATTTCAAGGTGAAAACTGTGAAAAGAGACAAAGAAGGTCATTATGTAATGATAAAAGGGGTCAATCCAGCAAGAGGACATAACAATTCTAAATACATATGTACCCAACACTGGACCACCCAAATATATAAAGCAGATATTACCAGAGGTAAAGAGAGAGACCCCAATACAATAATCCTTGGAGACCTCAACACTCCACTTTCAGAGTTACACAGATCATCCAGACAGAATGTCAACAAAGAAACATTGGACTGAATCTGCACTATAGACCAAACGGACCTAATAGACATTTATAGAACGTTTCATCCAACAGCTGCAGAATACACATTCTCCTCAGCTCATGGATCATTCTCAAGGATAGGCCATATGTTAGGGCACAAAACAAGTCTTTAAAAATTCAAAAAGATTGAAATCATATCAATTATTTTCTCTGATAACAATGGAATAAAACTGGCAATCAATAACAAGAGGAACATTGGAAACTATACAAACACATGGAAATTAAACAATATGCTCCTGAATGACCAGTGGGTCAATGAAGAGATTAAGAAGGAAATTTAAAAATTTCTTAAAACAAATGAAAAGGAAAACACAACACATTACAACTTATGGGATATAGCAAAAACAGCATTATAATGTTTAATGATGTATGTTGTTTTTTATTTTTAAAGTTGTCATTAGAAATAGCTTTAAAAATTATGTCTCCACAAAGTATTACAGAATAAAGTGTTACATTAGAGGAAACCTACTTATAGCTTCTACAATACCCTGTGTAGCTGTTGTCTAGCTTGTGTGAAAAATCAAATGCTGTTTGTTCTCAGAAACCAGAGTTCAAAACCTAAATCATTTGGTTAAGAGGAATAGGAAATTGGTGCCTTCAAATTGTGAGATTTTATAGACAAACCAAATTGTTTCAGGTTGGAGTCAATGCTAGCTGTAAACTATATCCACAGCACTACTGGCCTCAGGGATGAAACAAGTCCAGTTATGTTTTCAAGTGTGCTGTCTGAAAAATGCTACATATTTCAGCTTTTCTCAGACTGCTAATTATATATATAAACAAGCAGTTTTCAGTGTTATTTGGAAGGGCAAGTCCTTCTGTGACCACCTGTCCCACACACATTCCCTTCCTCTATCGTTTTAAGTAATGTTAAAATGGTGACAGTAAAACACTCTTTATATAGGTCTATGAGGTGGGTTTTTTTTTACTGTGCTAACCTTGGGATTCTAGATTCTAGATAGGATTAATTAAAATCCTACAGCAAAGTCAGCATGTACCTTTGTTATTTCTGCCCAAAGGACTCTAATAAATAGCAATGATTAAGGTGCTCATGACCAGAGTTTCAAAGTTTAAATCACCCAAGTGTGTGTAAAGGCTCCAAAGGTGAGTAAGTACAGAGCAAATCATCATGTGATGGATTTCCCTGTCCTCTGGGCTCTTCGATCCAGATCTAGATGGATCTAGGTCCATCATGCACTTACTGGTCCACGTGGAAATAGTCAGCTTGGATGTGTTTTCACATCTCCCTATGCACAGTGTTCTGCTCTTTCCCATCTTTGGGGAAAGCTTCCCTGAAGAGGCCAGGATTCATCTGGAACAACAGAGAAAAATCAAAAGTTATGTCCTGCCCCATGCATTCCCTGGCTCTATTCCCCTTTATAGGTAATGCTTTCCCCTGCATGGGGAAATGCATGCTTTCCCCATGCATTCCCTGGCTCTATTCCCCTTTAAAGGTAATGTTTTCAGGTAAACATGTGATACTATCTAGGGATGATTTGATGAGTCATATTTCAATAGGGAGGGGCTGTTGGCACTTTTACAAGTAATGGTCAGTCTCTAGGTAACGTCTGTATCAACAAAAAGCTTTAAATGCCCCTTTTCAATTTGGTTTTTCTTTTCAATTTTGTTTAAAGGTACAACATTGGCATTTGCAGGAACATATTTGTTGGTGAACTTTGCTCCAAATATAACTCAGGCCATCTCAGCAAAAACAGTACAGTATTACTTTGTTGGCTGGCAGTTCCTGATCTATGTGGTAAGAATTCTAAATATTTTACTATCCCTGGAGCTCTATTGTCTAGACCACTGGTACATGCAGATGTTAGAGAACTAATACCTTTTCTTCTCCACACTAATATCTTATGAAAGTGTAAATATATTTGACCAATACCAAAGTATTAGAAATACTAAGTCACCAATAGAAGCATCCTTAGTTTCCCAGGTATCCTTTCCTTGGGGGTGACCTATCACCGGAACAATTTCCACAACATTTAATCCAGCAAATTCTAGAGCAACATGTTTTAGGACAACTCAGAGTAAAACAAAACAAAACACTCTCTTCCAAGGTCAAGGGGGACCTACGACACATTTTGCTTTGCTGAATTTATTCAAGATAAGTATGCTTTCCAAAACAGCCCTTGTTGAGATCAATGCAACAGATTGTCTGAGGGAGCAGACAGCAGTGGTACAATACTGAGACGACATGAAGGAAAGAGTGAAATGCACTGATATTGAAATTTGAAGTCATTAATTGGGATATTTTATTCGATACAGTGGCTGTATCTGGTGTATAAAGATAGAAAATGATCAAAATGGTTGATATGTAACTCATTACAGAAGGTGGTTTGGGCAGGTAGTAAGAAGAAAATGGGAGTAGTCTAGCTGAGCATTTAACCAAGAACTGGATGGGTAAAATAGTCATGAATCCAATAAAAAGAGTCAAAGCGCACAGAATCATACATCTTTAGGACTAGAAGTGACCTCAAAAAGCTATCAGGTCTCATCTTCTGCCACTAAAACAGGTAAAATAGTGTGATCCTAATTTATATGCCTAGTATCGAAAAGTGTGACATTGGCATTTACAGGGACATGCTTATTGGTGAACTTTGCTCTAAGTGTAACTCAGGACATTACAGCAGCAGTTCCTAGTCTAGGTGACAAGAATTCTGTATATTGTACCATTTCTGATATATAATTCTAACCTCTGGAACACAAATATTTTCATGTCTTTTCTCTTTGAAGTCTCCGTCTCTACTCCTTTCTCTTGCCTACAAAGATACTTAGGTTCCTCTGTTAAAAAAAAAAAAATTACTCACTCACTACACACCCTTTAATAAACTGTCCTATTTACCTTCTTCTGTGCACCACCAAAAATGTCTTCAAAAGTCTACTCTTGCTGGCCCTGTCCCCTTCCTCAGCTCCCATTCACTCCTCTCTCATTCCAATCTAGTAAATCCCTCTCCACGAACTGCCAAATGGAATTGCTGGTTTTGGTCCAGATCCTGCCTCAACCTTGTACAGCATTTACTCTATGGCCCATCTTCTTCTCCTAGAACCTCTTTCTTCCCTGCTTCCTCAGTATATTCCCCCGTCTCTCTTTTTCCTCTCCGACTAATCCATCCCAGGCTCTTGGGCACTCTTCCTTCTCTGCCAACCCCTCATGTCTGTTCATGCTACGTACTCTTCCAAGGTCTTCTAGAATGATCCCATTGCCTACTCCACCATCCTCCTTTATAGAGACTTCCAAATCCAGACCTACCTACCCTTCCCAGGCCTCTCCCAAGCTCCAGATCTACATTTTTCTCATCTGTCCACTTATTATTATCCATTCCTGCCTGGATGTCCCACAGTTTCCCCAAATATAACAGATCAAAAACTGAACTCAATGTCTTCCCTACAAAGTCTCTCCTCTCTTACATTTTCTACGTCAGCCTCCCACGTTGGAAACCTGAGCTACACGTGACTTCTCCTACACCCTCATTACCCATCCCCTTCCCCCATCCTGTTGGATGTTTCTTAAAATCTCTTGACCGTGACTATGTTTTACATCCCCTTGCCATAGCACTAATTCAAGCTTTCGTCATCTCTTGCTTGGACTATGCCAGCAGCCCCTTAATGAATCTGTCTCCCCTGCTGCTTTGTCAACAATGCAACCACAAATATCCTCCTAAAAAACAAATTCGGTCAGTTAGCCACTCCAGCCACACAACACAGTGCTGTTGTGTCTCTGTCTATTTACCTGTCTGTTCTATTCCAGAAGACCCTGCCCTTCTTCAGGGCATGAACTACTATGGGTTGACCACTCAATCAGCCCGTCAATCACAGTGCCCTGCCTATTTAAATACTTGTTCCTTATATGTTATGGCCCTGAATTCCATTCTCATGGACCTTATTTCTGCCCTAGCTCTGTCACTTCCCACCTCTTTCCTGGCCTCCCTAAACCTTTAGGGGGTTGGGCTTCCCAACTCAGATTAGCCTCCCCCTTCCCCATTTATCTTCCTCCTCGTGCACCATACGCAGTCCTTTAACTATCCCAGCTTTCCTTGATCAACTATAAGCACTAGAAGGCATTTCCATCTCTGCGGTTTACTTCTGTTCTTTTATTGAATATTTCATGATAGTCCAGACACTTGAAGTCCTACCAACACATTATTACTCTTTGCCTAAAGGCAAAACAAATTCTTCATCCAGTAAGAAAAGGGTCACATAGCCTGAGACCAGAAAATTAATAGCCTGAGTTGAATCCTTCGGAGATTAAAGATGCATCAAGAGTTATTGTCTGGAATAAACAGCATTGTTTAATGATGATGTATCTTATATTGTTTTAGCACCAGAGAAAACATTTGGAAAGATCAAAACCACTTTTTATTAAACTGTATATTTACACAGAAAGTACTATGAAATTCATTGCATTTTGTCATTTTCCAAAGTCAACTCTTAAAATAAACTCATTCATTCATTTATTCACTTATCCATTCGGTGGTGATTAGACACCCAATTTATAAAAAGGAATTCCTGTAGCAAGAATTTTACAGTTTGGGAGAGACCCATATTTCTATAAAATCATATTAAGATAATGAAAGTATATTTGACAGTAAATGCCACAGAGAAAAATGTAAATAATTCCAGGTATTTGTAAGATAGTATAAAATAAACCTTTAATAAAGTCACATTTGAATAACACCATTGGCATTAGGCTCTAAGGGGAATAAATCTATATTATATTAGTTTGGAATTAAATCAATTGTATAGTTGTATCTCTAAAGACTCTAGAAGTGATCATTTATATACTAAGATCATGAGCTGAAGTTTGGTTTGAATCTATTAAACATCTAAGTAATTAACATTTAATCCTCAATGTGACAGATTCTGTGCTTTTTCTACAAATTATGACTGACTGCAGAGATCATAATTACAGTAATTAAGACTATTCTTTAACATATCATGCATCTAACTGATTATATATCCCACCAGGAATAAATAACAGCACCTGAATTGGCCTTCAGGACTGATCAAATAACTTATAAAATGAATAAAAATATTTAAAAGTCTGAATAAGTTCTATATTATTCAAAAAAGGGATTGTAAAATTGCATCACAGACTGGCTCATATTGTCCTCTTGTCTCATGTGTTTGCCTGACCCAGATGGATGTCTGTTTTACTTTCAAGACTTACATTAAGTGGAACCCTCACAGAGACAAGGCCCAGGTGCTTTTCCTCTGATTTGGTGCTCTTTTTTTTGTAGGAAGACGATTTAAGAAGCCCAGTGTCTACTAACCAGAGGAGAATGAGGTGCCCTTTACTCGCCCACTAGGACAGCCTTGCCCAGCCTGTCTGCCAGAGATGGGTAGTCCCCCACCCCTCATGCTTGCCAAAAAGCAAAAATGAGTGGGGTTTTCAAGGTCAAACTAGCTTGGAGAGATGCTGCAAAATACGGCCCCCTCTGTTAGCATGTTAAAAACTAGAAGTCCTTTAAGAAAGAGACAGGTTTAATTTTGTTAATCCTGCATGTCCCAGGCTTATTTGACCATCAGGCCCTTTTCTGGGAAGGACCTATTATGAGTAATACCTAAGAATGTATCTGCAGAACCCACATTAGGAAATGTAGCCCTAAGCCTCAATTACTTCATATTCTTTGGCAGGCTTGATCATGGCCATTTTGCCCACCCAGATATTCCAAGAGACTATTCAAATTGAAACCTCTATTGTGAACATAAAATCCTTCACAAAATAATCTGCACAGTGCTCATTTTCTCTCTGCCAGGCAAAAAATTAAATCAGCAGAAGCAGGGGCCAAGCCTGTCGTTTGGTGTAATTTTATACCCCAAAGCTGATTATTAAGTCAGCCTTTCTGGCAAAGCTGTGTCAAAACCCACCATCAGTTGTTAAAAACCTGAAGGGAGAAAACTGGTTGTTTTTATATGAGATCGGTATCTATGGCATGATGCTCATTTGCTTTATTGTCTAAATGCAAATAGCACTTATGTGTCTGTACTAAGGGCCACTTCTATGGTAGCAGCAGCCAACACTCACTGAGAGGGCTCAGCCCTGTGCTTAGCTTAGACTACATTCTGTCCTTTACCTTCATGATGTCCCTAGCCATGTCTGGCACTGTTATTCTCTGCATCTGACAGATGGGGAAGCTGAGGCATAGGGGGGGTCCAGTAACTTGTCCACACAAATACTAAGTGGCAGAGCCAGAATTCAAAACCAGGCTGTCCACCTCTGGGGTGCACACTCCAATATACTTCACTAAACGCCTCTCTATGCAGAATTAATAAAGCTGACTACCAAGGATCAAATCTTTCTCCAAACTTGGTCTTAGAGGGAACTTGTGCAGAGCTCATTTCTTCTGGACAAAGAAGTCATATCAAAGGCTATTCTTTCAAGAAACAACTTGGTGAGAGAAGGTGAGGTAAATTTCAGCTCATATTTTGGTACCAGAAGTGGGGCATCCAATGGTAAAACTTTGTCCATTCTTTTGCCACATCAGTCCTTGGGCTGCCAATGCCCTTTTTACCACTGAAAACAGGGTGATTAGTGCCTTCACGTCTAATTAGATTAGAGAGCCAATCCAGGAAATCCTAAATCAATTCAGAAAACTCATCTGGAATTTTCTGTTCCTTTGGATGGATTTCAGGTACCAAAACCTGAATTGGTTTTCTATTACGTCCATAACTAATTGTCACAAACTTAGTGGCCGAAAACAACACGAAGTTATCATCTTACAGTTTTGTAGGTCAAAAGTCCAACACAGGCTGCGTTGGACTGCAGTCAAGGTGTTGGCAGGGCTGTATTCCTTGCTAGAGCCTCCAGGGGAGAATCTGTTTCCTTGCCTTTTCCAGCTTTGAGAGGTCAGCACCATTCCTTGGCTTGGCGTCTTTCTCCATCACCTCTCCCTCTAACTGCAGCTGGGAAGCTTCTCTGCTATTAAGGACTCATGTGATTTCATTGGGCCCACTTAGATAATCTAGGATAATCTACCCATGAAGGTCCATAACCTTAACCACATTTGTAAAGCCCCTTTGTTGTGTAAGGCAGCATGTTCACAGCTTCCATTAGGACACAGGCCTCTACTGGGGGCCGTTATTCTGCCTACCAGGCTGCATCATTTAACCCCACTGAGCCTCTGTTTCCTTACCTGTAAAATGAAGATAGCATATACCTCCTAAGGTGTTGTGAGGATCCGATGAATTAGTACAAGAAAAGCCCTGAGGACAGTGTACAGTGTGCAGTGGGCACGCAGGAAGTGCTGCTAGTATTTCTGACCTCTGATATCGCAATCAGCAATGCAGCCTCCTTTGGGGTGCAGCAACCTGCACAAATCGCAGCTTCTTTAATATTGATGTTTTCAGAGAGAAAAAAAATTTTGCTGGGAAAAAAATTAACATTAATTCATACTGCTCGAAAATTTTATTCCTGGGAGCTGTGTGACCTCTTGCTACAAGGCAGAACCCAGGGCAATGATAGTCATTCTGTGAATAATAGAGACTCATGTTTTATTTATCTGAAGCCACAGAGGTGGAATTTGCAAAAAAAGTTAAACATGGTTTTTAGGACTGATAACAACTACCCTCATCCTCCCCTAAAAATTGCGTAACCAGCATGCCAATAGATTTAAATAACACCTTCTGTGCCTCAGTGTAGGAAGAGCTTTCTTTTCTCCAGCAACGAATGCAGTGGTCCTGAACACTGCTGTGAGTCGTTTTAATTGTCTCTCACGAAAAATGGAAGCCTGTGGTTAAGACCAAGCCTATGGGGATATTTCTGTTAAGGACTGGTGAGTGCATAGAGATTGGGACATGCAGTGTTTTGATGGCAGCTTCAGGGAAGGCAAAGGGATAGGAGTTTAATAGCTTTTATAGCACAACTCAGTTAAAGGCCTGGCAAATAAGTCCTGTAAGGAAAAGTTAAAAGAATTGGCTTGATTTACCAGGAGAAGAAAAGAGTAAGGGATGATTTGATCTTCCATATTAAGGTTTGTCCTAAAAGGTTTTTAAATGAGAAAGATATGGGCCTGATACTTCCCATGCCCATAGAGTATTAAAGGGAAAAAACAAATCAGCAAGCCAAACCTTGACTAGAAACAGGATTTAAGTTGATTTAGAGATTGCCCTGTAAGTAGAATACAATCTTGGAAATAGTAAGGTCTCTAACTCCAGCAATTTTTTTTTAATTTATTTTTTTAATTTCGGAATATCATGGGGGTACAACACTTTGGCCATACACATTGCCCCTGTTCTGCCCGTGTCAGAGCCACAATCGTGGTCATCTCCCAAACTGTGCTCCCCACATCCATTCAGTGAGAGTTTTTCCCATCCCTTCCACCCCCCTCCCGCCCGCCCGCCCTCAGATGAATGTTATTGCCCTGTGTGATGTAAGTGTTCATCAGTTAGTACCAGTTTGATGGTGAGTACCAGTGATGCTTGTTTTTCCAATCCTGTGACACTTCGCTTCGAAGAATGGGTTCTAGCTCCAACCAGGATAATACCAGATGTGTTAATTCACTGTTGTTCCTTATTGCTGAGTAATACTCCATGGTATACATATACCACATTTTATTGATCCACTCGTATATTGATGGGCACCTTAACTCCAGCAATTTTTAAGAAAAAAATTAGTGGTGGTAACTTTTACCTGTCTGCTATCAGAAAAGTAAACATTCCTATTTATGATTTCAGTCCAGGGATGCCACCTCTTATGAAAAAAATTTATAGCTTGGCTTTAGGTTATCTTAAGCACTGCAAAAAAAATGTTAAAACAAAAATAAAACTGAGAACTCAAAATTACACTCCAGTTTTCATAAAGGTAGGAAAATTTCAGAGTTTCACTCAATTAATATTTACTGAACACTCAAGACCCCTGTTCTGGAGCTGGCATTCCAGTGGGGAAGACAAACAGAAAACACATAAACATATGAACAAGAAATACAGCAGATGATGGCCAAATGCTCCACAGCAACCTGACGCAGGGAGTGTGACAGGATGAGCAGGTGGCTCTGTCAGATCAGGGGAGTCACAGAAGAACTCTCAGAGGTGGCATTTGAGCTGAGAGCTGAGTGGCTGGGAGGAGCCATTGTGCAGAGAATAGTGAAAGAGCATCCCAGACAGAGCAAACAGTGCAAGGGCCCAAAAAAGAAAAAAAAGAATTAAAAAAAAAAAAAAGGCCACTGTGGCTGGTGCAGGGCAGATCATTCAGGAGCAAGTGGTACCAAATGAGGTCTGAGAAGTCTCCTGGGGCTTTGTAATCCAGGAGGGAGTTTGGATTTTACTCTAAATGTGATAGGAAACCATGAGACGTTTTAGCAAAGGAATGACTGGATCTAATTTATATTTTTACTACATGTATCATCCTGGATGAATTTCATAAACATAATGGAGAGTGGAAAAAGGCAAGCAAGTGAAAGCAAGTATGATTCCACTTGTGTAAGTCCAAACATACGCAAAAATAAACAGGGTGTTGTTTGGAGATGCATAAAAATGTGATAAACTATAAAGAAAGTGAATGATAAACACACAATTCAGCATAGTGCTTGCTGGGGAAGTGGAGGAGGGGACCACAGCTGGGGAGGGGCACACGAGAAGCTTTGAGGGTATTGGTAGGTCCTGTTTCTTAGGTCAAGAAGAGGGCACAGGAGTACTTGTCATATCACTCTAAATACCTTAGATGTATATCATGTATGTTCTTCTCTATGAATGAAATATTTCATTATCCAAGTTGTGTTTTTAAGTAATTCCTCTGGCTACTGAATGGCTGGGTCATAGAGAGGCAAGAGTGCAATCAGAGATGAATTAGAAGCTAATGCAGTGGTCCAGAGAGAGGATGGTGGGGAGTGAGGAAAGTGGGAGGAGTTTTGACTTGTGCAACAGCGTCTGGTAATGCCAGTTCCTGAGGGCAAAGGCCCCAGGAGGAAAAAGTTGGGAAGGGAGGGAAGGAATCAAGAGTGTGCCCATATGAGTGTGGTATGTCTATTAAACATGCACGTGGAAATGTCTCATAGATAATTGCATAAATGAGACTGGAGTCCCAGGGAGGTCAGGAGTGGAGATCTAGATTTGGCATCACTGGTGGGTGGGTGGTGTTAGAGCTCTGGGTCTGGATGGCCGAGGTGCCTTAGACTGTTCTCGTATGTTTATAATCGTCCTTAGCAACCTCAGTCACCCTCAACTCTCATGCGAGCACTGTTGCAAAGTCAAAAAGAGAAGTGTGCCCTTTTGAAGACTTTGTGTAGAATAACTTACCCTTTGCCATCTTTTTCATTTCTAGATTTTAGAAATATTAATTTTCTGCATTCTCCTATATTGCTATAAAAGAAAAGGAATGAAGCACATGGTGATTCTGCTAACCCTGGTGGCACTTCTAGGTAAAAGCATATTTTGTTTTCTTATTCTCTAATCAAGCTGTGCTAAGTCAGAAACAAGATTTGAAGTAAAATACTTGAGCATTCTATGCTTGTCTCATTTTTTATATTTGTCAACTCTGATTTATAGAAAGAAACAGAGTCTAAATTATAGAAATCATACATTCATGTCTATTACTGTAATTGATATATATTTAATTCTTTTAGAGATATATTTAAGAATTTTTGCTTCTTGATAATTCTGTTTGCTCACTGACAATTTGAGGATACTTTTTTCTTAGTAAATAATTGAAAAATATTAAAAGAACAACAAACTAATGAACCCAACTGAAATTCTTGTGTCAGCAATTGGTTAGCCAGATCTATGCTACTTACATTTTTTTAAAAAACTTTAAAATATGTCTAATAGGAAACATAAACATAAGCAGTATGATTTTCTTAAATACTACTTATCTTCCATTCATTATTTACCAGCCCATTTACTTTTTTCCCCCAGAGGCACCTTGTAAGAATTGAAGACTGATACTTAGATAAGCCCACTATATATATTTTAATGTATCCTCCCTCCCCTCTCCTTTTCTGTCTCTCTGTCTCTGTGTCTTTCTTTCTCTCTCTCTCACTCACTTTCTCTCATGCACGCACACACACGCACATACTCTCTCTCTCATCTATATACCAACACTAGGAGATCTCACTAATCATTTGGGAATTCCCTTTTTAAGAATTTATTTGTAATTCTTCCTTAACCTCTTCTTTGGCAGTATGATGACCCACATGCCACATGTTGTTTGCTGTGACTTGGTAGGTTATACTTAGACCATTGGAGCTGCATGCAGCCCCCATATTAATGATGTGCTGGGTTTTCATTTTCCTGTCTCATCAGCTAGTTCTCCCCTTTGTATTGGAAGATTTGTGTTCATGATAGTTACTTACAGAAACACATGTACTCTACCCTATATTCAGGTATGCTATTGCTCAAGAGAACAGAAAGGGAACTTTATATTTATTTCTTTCCAAATTACCAGACAGGAAGAACAAAAGCAAACAACTAAAGAAAAAAATGTACATTATATAGGAAAATAATGAAAATAAAGGAAACTTTAAATAGGAATGTAAGACAGCAGAATTAAGATCATACCTATCAATTATGATCATGAATGTAAATGGTATAAGTTTACTTAGTAAAAAAGATTCTCAAATTGGACTTCAGAGAAATTTCCAGGTTGATTTTGAAAAAAGATTCTGAAACTGGATTCAGCCAGTTTGCACTAGTAATAGTTATTAAATTAATAGTTATTAAAATAGCTGCCACCCAAGCCTCCTGAGGGCTTCCCTCCCTGATGCCTTTTCCTCCCAACTCCAGCTCAGCCACAATAAATACTAATGCAAGGGGTCTCTAGGACCCTCTTCCAGTGGTGTTAGGGCCAACACCCTTTGTGATTGGCCCTTTTAGGTTGTGAAATAGTTTGGTTGCATACGTAAGTTTTATCCAAAACAAGGTAACTCAGATTGAAAGTAAATGAAAGCAGGCGGTCAGGATTCTACTAAATTAAAATCAAGGCAGAAGGCATTAAATGAGACAAAAAGGGGTAATTTATCCTGACAAAAAGCACAATCCACAAGAATATCATATCTAATATGCAATGGAAAATCTGCAGAAAAATGCAAAACTACATTAACAGAAATATAAGGGAAGAAGAAGACTTCTCTCAGCTCATAGAAGATAAGTAGGCAGAAAAATATGTAAAGACAGAGGAGCCAAATACTTAATTTTGAACTAGCACCTCTAATATTGAACTCTAAATCCAAAAAACAAAGAATAAACTTTCTTTCAAGTGCCTGTGTAAAATTTACAAAAGCTGATCACATAATTGGCCATAAAGAAGTTCTTGATAAATTCCAGGAAGTTGAAATAGTACAGACCACATTCTCAGATCACAGTGAAATAAAAACAGAAAAATAATAACAAAAATAGGAACCAGTAAATCCCTGCCAGCAGGAAATGTTAACAATACTCTTAAACTGCAGCTGGGTAAAGTAGAAACCAAGATTTCATTGCAGCATATATTTTTAAAATTATTATGAAAATACTAATATTAAAACCTGGAGTTTATGACTAATGCTGTATTCAGAGAAAATTAATTGTTTTAAATGTAAGTCAAGTAAGCATTCAACTCAAGAAGTTAGAAAAAACACTGAAATAAAGCTAAGGAAAACCAGAAAGCATTTAATTAAAAAGGCAAAAATTAATGAAATAGAAAATAGAAAAGTAATGGATTGATAACTAAACCCAAGAATCAGTTCTTAAAAGACAACTGATAAAATAGATACTCCATCAGAAAAAAAAAGCAAAACAAAAATCACAAATACCCCAAAGTAGAAATGAGATATGGATTGATAAATATGCGTATACAAACACACATATATATGAAAACTTGAATAAATTGCTTATTTTTTAAAGGAGATAACTATGGAGGAAATGAAGGAGTTTATGTTAAAAGCTACATCCTAAAAAAGAACCAGGCCTAGACAGTTCCAAATGTAACATCTTCAAACCCTTAAGGAATAGATTATTCTGATGTTGTTAAAACTATTTGAGGATGTAAGAAGAAAGCTTTCACTTTTTAAAAAAACATAATCAAATAATGCTGATCCCAAATCTGAAAAAGATAGAACAAATGAAAAACACTATGAACTAATTTCACTACTAAACATTGATGCAAAAATCCCAAATAAAATATTAGCAAATAAAATCCAGAGCAAATCATATTCAACGACCAAGTGGTCTTAATAAAACTGATTCTTTTTCTTTGTAACACTCATAACAATTTGTACTTACATATTCTGCTTAGATGTTTATGTGTTGTTATGAGCTCATCTTCCTTGCCAGATTAGTTCCATGAGAACAGAGACCATGTCTCTTGTTTATGCTATATATACTTTATTTAGAACTGAGCATAGTAAGCACACAATAAACATTTGAGTTAATTAACTAATTATGGGAACGAAAGGAAGGTTCTTTAAAAAAATCCATTAATATAGTTCATCATGCTAATGAGTTAAAAGGGAAATATTGAGATATTGGTCAAGTGATACAAACTTTCAGTTACAAGATGAATAAGTTCTGGGTATCTAATGTAAAGTATGGTGACTATAGTTAATAACACTGTATTGTATATTTGAAATTTGCTGAGAGTAGATATCAAATATTCTCACCACACACAAGAAAAATGTTAACTATGTGAGGTTAAAGATGTGTTAACCAACTTGATTGTGGTAATCATTTTACAATATATGCAAATATCAAGTTATCACATTGTATACCTTAAATTTATACAATTTTATATTTCAAAGATACCCCACTAAAGCTGGAAAAATGCTTTAAAATGGAAATATCGTGTAATTATCTCAATAGATGTTGAAAAGCCATGTTAAAGTTTAATATTCATTCCTAACAAAGAACTTGATGGTGAAATACTAGAAGTGTTCTCATTACAGTAAGAAATGAGAAGAAAGATGCCTGCTCTTCACTGTGTGCTCATCTTGCTCTTTGAGTATTTTACAATGATCACTAGTGACTTGTACCAAAAAAAAAAAAGATTATGAAAATCATGTAGCAGCTGTGAAAAATATTTATAGTGTTATATATATAGTGCGAAAAGTAGCACAGAACATTGTATCTACCTTCATTGTGATTAAAAGCACACATGAGGCAAAAACTGGAAATGAATGACAGGTAGTGAAGCACATAGGTGGATTTTTTTCTTTACTTCATTGTTGTCATGATGTTGCTTGTGCGACAGATAAAAAATAGAACTCAAAAAAGAAATAGAAAGTGAAGGCATCAGGAAGAAAGAAATCTGGCTCCTAGCAAGTGGTTCCCCTTGCCTGTGGCTGTAATCTTTCTTAAAGGAATCCAAAGCCTCCTAGTGTGGTCTTGTCAGCTGATCAGGAAGCTGGGAAAACCAGGAAGTCATTCTCTATCCTATCACAGTCTGGTTGTCAAAGCCAAATTAATAAATAAAATATTTATGGTCCTTATAAGGAGACATAGATGTCAATCTAGGAACATTTTTGGAAGGAGCTATTGAATAAACTGAGAGGACCAAATTTCAAAAAACAGATCAGCACCTGTTTGGAAAAAATTATGTTGTTATAATGATGAAAGTAATATATGTTTATTGTTGGTAATTAATAAAATAGAGAAAGATACAAAGAAAAATATAAAAATCCGTGTAATTGAGCACTATCGCACAATAGGACAGAGTGTGACTAATACCCTCTGGAAGGCAGTTTGCCAGTATATTTCAGAAGCCTTCACAGTGGCTGTCAACACAATAATTCCCCTTTAGGTGGTTTTCCTAAGGAAATAATCAGAGTGATATACAAAGATTTGTGTTCAAGAATATTCATCACAGCCAAATTTTTAATATTAAAAAAAGGATACAATCTAAATATCTAAAAATAGGGAGTTGCCAAAAATAAACTGTACATTCATACAAAGGCATTCTTTACAGACAATAACAATCATGCTATAGAGGAATACTCAATGGCAAAGAAAACACTTAATGGTAAATAGGGTCCTAAGTAATGTATACTTGGAAAATAGGCTCCTAGGTAGTAAATACTATATGATTTATATGTTGTGATTTATTCATACTTGTAGATAGAAAAATAATGATGTGCCCAAAAGTTAAAAATAATTTGGGAGTGAGTGTTGAGATTACAGGTGATTTTAATTTTCCTTTCCAGGCTTTTCCACATTTTCCAAACTTTTTAAAATGAACATGTATACTTTTATAGATTTTTTAAAATGAATTTAAAGTTTATTGATAATCCCAGTGTTAGAGATAACCACTGACAATATCTTGATGTAGTTTCTTCTAGCCTTTTTTTCTTTGCATACATAAGTACTTTCTGTTTTTATGTATGAAACATTAAAATGATATTGCATTACAGTTTTGTATTTTGACCTGTCCTTATCAACCTCCCCTCCCAAACAAAACTTAGAGGTCCTCAACACCAGCCTAGAAATAACTTGCAGAGTTACAATAAATAGTGATTAATCAGCTGACAATAGTACATGCTTTAAAAACATGATGATTAACTATAGATATTGATAGTCTGTTTAGCAGTTTAATAACAAATTCTACTTTTGTATTTAAGTATAATTTAAGATCAGATTGTGGTTAAATTAGATGACCTTTAAGGTCCTTTGCAATCCTGAGGTTCCGAGGCTGATGGAATGGTATGATAACTCCTTCTACATTAATTATCCCTTTGGGAAACCTGGCTGTTCAGACCACAAGACCATAACCACATTGTGCTCTAATTTCAGGCGAAGTCTTTAGGAGGAAATTAAGGTCCCTGAAGAGCTAACCTACAAACTTAAACCATCAAATGACATACAGATTTCTATAGATATTTAAAATTTCTAGACTAGCTAAGATATGACTATTGTCATAATCATTAGGAAATATGTAAAAGGATCAGGTCAAAAGATATTTTAAGATGGAGAGGGGCCTAATTGTAAGGGCCTCTTTGTTCAAATTGGGGGTTTGTTTTTAGAATTTATCACCTCATCTCCTCAGTTAATTACGACTTTTAACTGAAAGAAAATGCCTAATTTGGAAGTGTGCCTTAGTACCCTTCAAGTTAAAGTACATTTTCAGTTTTTGGAAAAGGAAATTATGGGAGGCTCTTCCTGATTGGCCATCACCTGCTATTTTAAACATATTCTTTAGAATATTTATATATATATAAAGTACCTTTTCAAAAGCTAAAAGGAATAAAGCTCAGATATATTATGACCAGATAGCTCAATGGCAACAAAGAGAGTATTTCTCGATCACATTGCCTCTGACTTATAATTATTTGATTTCATGTAAAAATTATTTTTGAGCTTTCTGCAGGTTTCAGCTAAATTATGGAATTATTTGCAACAGTAACTTCAAGGGATGTAAAGACAGAAAGCATTATCTTCTTCCTACAGAAACATATTGTTACGAGAAAATGCTCCATTGCTTTCATAGTGATATAACCTTATCAAGTTACTTTTTCTAATTGTTATCTGGAACCTAAGGAAAATTTGTTCTCATAAGGGTGGGTTCCTCTTCAGCATAGAAAGTAAACAGATACTGCTTATGTAAATCCCAGATTTACCGTTGACTCTGAGCAATGAGTACTCAGTCCTGGTTCTTCTTCCTGTTATTTGTCAAACAGTATTTGTAATGAAACTTCTAGGCATCTACTAACAAAAAGACTCATGCATGGAGACTTTGTACAACTCTTAGTATACTCAAGGACTGAGTTGCTTTTCACTTTCCAGTCTTCTCATCTATTTGGTTTTAAAATTTTCGGTATAGTGTAATAGTCATTTTCCCCTTAACGTCACATGGACAATCTGACCTTTCTTATCTCCTTCCCCCACTGTTTTTGCCTTTCCCACCTGCTAGTAATTATAACCTCCTCAGCACTCTTTCAATAGTTAGGGCTGGGAAATAAGCACCCTGCTCCAAAGACAAAAAGCACCCAGTCGCACAGCAGACCTTTAGCTGATTTAAGTAAATTGAAAGTCCAGCAGAGCTTGAGCCACAGGGGTACTGCTGGGTTAATGTCACATCCTGTGCTACACCTCCCACAACTGTGTTCATCCATAAAGCATAATTGGTGTGTTTGCTAGTCTACCATGTAAACTTAAGACATTTATTTATAATTCTATCTCAAGTATGTACTTTATTTGTGTTTTTTGTTTTCTTTTTCAGCCTCATTGACTGTTATTTCAGTAAAAGCTGTCTCAGGCATGATCACTTTTTCTGTGATGGATAAAATGCAACTAACTTATCCCATCTTCTATATCATGTTTATCATCATGATAGCATCTTGTGTTTTCCAAGTCAAGTAAGTTAGCCTCTACATACTCACTAAGCTTTCAGCATTCCCCTGCTTCTCTGAGCATTAATCTTTATTGGCTTCAGGTGATAATTACAGTGAGCTACAACTGATTTCTAAGGGTGAAGGGCCTACAGCTTATCCTCAGCCAACATGCCTTGCTTTGTCCTTTGCATCCAATATTAAGTTTTACTAAGCATTGCCTTCATGTCTTGTGAGTTCTAAAGTGTGGCCCTAATCCAGCTAAGTGCACTTTGATACTTTCCTGATGCTCTTCTGCTTGTAATTAATATCCATCATGCACAGGTTGTCATTAGCAATAAATCAAAGGGGCAGGTCCACATCCAGGATTTCATTCTAAATATAGGAAATACATGAACCCTTCACCTTCATTTCTTAGCTCATGCTTGTTAATTGCCCAGATATGGACGAAACCAGACGTTTGGCCTGGAGGGAAATCCTTTCCCCAGAACTTTGCATCTTTGGCCAGAATTTTCTTTGTACCCATGAGATTGCAGAGTGATTGTTTTATGTTTCTCTTGGGGCCTAGTAGTGGTGACATGGAACATTTTTAATTTCTGTTCTTCTCTCCCACCCCCCACCAACTGCTCCAATCACTTCCCCTCCATTTCATATTAGGATTGTGCTTTTGCCTGCTAGGCTGTCTTGAGTTGACCTGAAAGTTTTCTGTTCACCCCAAAATGCTATGCAAAGGCACCACCCTGGTGCCAGCGAGGAAATCAGAGCTCATACTGAGAACAAGAGTGCTTCTTTCTGTAGGGGCTAGAAGTAAAGGCCAATTGTTATGGGCTAAATATAGGCCCTGTTACAAGGTCTGTGGAGAGCTACTGGAGAAGCCCAAGGTTTTGTCACTGTTTTGTTTGTCATTTCCTTACAAGAATGAATGTGCTTCTATACTTGAGCCTTGTTATCTTGTTTCCTCTCTTTCTTCTTCTGAATTAATTGGTACTTGTACAATATGTTCTGGAATTTAGTGGCTTTGTACTATGCTTTATAAATTTGAAAGGCAGACACAACTGAAGGTAAATTGTATCCTATCACTCTTGTTTGAGTCCCTGCACTGGTCACACTGTAGAATTGTGGTTTTCAGTCCCAGTTGCCCATTAAAATTACCTGTATATATATGGACATGCATGTATACATGCATTCGTGTATACCTGTGTATGTGTATGTACATACACACACACACACCTGGGCTCTACCCACAAAGATTTTTTTTTTCAATTGCTCTAGAGTGAGACCTAGGCATTAGTGCCTTTTTTAAAAAGTGCCCAGGTGATACCAGTGCAATTCACTGCTATGGAAAACAGTCTAGTCCCTGACAGGGCAGCACAGCACAGTTGTGGGAACCTGAATTTATGTTGATGGCCAGAGTGAGAAGCTGAGCTCCCACATGTGTGCTGCAGCTGGAGCACTGAGCATTGTTTTTGAAACATTAAACATTCCTTTACTTCTCCATCTTCTTTCTTGGCACGTGGCATGTCAATGGATAGCTATACTATTCCCCAGATATGATATTTAACAGATTCTAGGTTCTATCCTAATGAATCAGCCCTAGTGTGATACTGGCCCAGCAGCTTGAATCACTTCCAACTCAAACTTCTGTGGCCTCAGAATATGATTAATTGCTTTTCATTGTTACTGTTGTTGGTTTAAACAGACCATAAAACCTGACATCTGATCTCATACATCAGATGCATATAAGCTATGACTGCTGATTGGAAATGCCCTCTCACTGCACTTCCTTTCCCTTTGTAGTTGTAACTAAAGAACATGCATTTCTTGAAGTTATTGTTAACTTATTGCTGAGTTATCTCTTAACGCCAGAGCTTTAGTAAGTGCCTTCTGCTCTAGGTTCCTGAATCAAGCCACAAAACTCTACAATACAACAACGGTGGTGCCAGTTAACCATATTTTCTTTACAACCAGTGCCATTATTGCAGGTGAGTTTTGGTTTCCTATACATAGGTGATTCCAAGCATGAAAGAGTAAACGACAGAATCAAGGAATGTTTAGGTTTTAAGATCAGTATCCCTCTAGCCTCCACCTAGTGTCTCAATTTCCTCCACAACATCCTCTAGGACAGGTTGTGCTACTTTGCATGTATGTTCCCCAGTGCTCTCTGCCTCCGGAGTCAACTCAGTCCTATTTTGGATCACCCTCATTATTTGGAGAGTTCTAATTACTAGAAAGTGTTTCCTTATATTGGAGCTGAAATGAGTTTCCTTGTGAATTCAAGACACTCATCTTAGTTCAGCTTTCTGAAGTCGTCTTTCCCTTGCCAGCCCTTCTGATAATCAAAGCAACTGAACGGTCCTCTTGAGTCTTCTCTCTGGGCCAAACATCCCCAATTGCATTAACTCTTCCTATATGCCCACCAGCTTGATCAGAGAGTAGACTCCAAAACCGAATTCAGTGTTCCAGCGAAGGCCTGGCAGATAAGAATTCTGGCCTCTATTTTTCTACTGTTGCAGTTCTTTTATTTTTATGGACAATTTTTTAAAATATGACAGACATGATAGTATTAAAACAAAAAGTGTATATTTTAACTTAGTCCAAACCAAAATACAGTAGATTTAAGTATATCATTTCTAAATTTGGTATTGGTGTGCCCTAGTTCGTTGGTTTATTTGATGTATTTACCACCTTCTCTTGGGAGTTCATTTCTCAACATAAAGGTTATGTATTTTGGAGGTAATTAGGGATTTTCTGTTTCCTAAATGGCACATCTTTTTTATTTCATGGAAAACAATGTGACCACCAGTAGGCAATTTTTTAAAGTAATTAATGCATTTTCTTTTCCCCAAAATTAAAACTTATATTTCAGGAAAAAGATTATATCCCATGACATCTAATTTTTTTTAGTATTTTATGCTCACTAATAAAAGCAAGTGTGATAAGATTGCATATTGCTGTGTCCTAGAATGACTGGAAAAGGAAAATAAGGCCAAAAAGAGGCATAGGAACGACATACAGCCTAATAGTTAATATTAATATGCATAAAGATGTGTAAAGAATGTAGTTGCCCTGAGTAGAAGATTTTCTAGGAGGACAACAGGGCTAGATCTTAATACTCAGCATACAGAGTAATTGTGAGTCGGGGGGGTAGGACGTCCCAGGAGTCATAACAGTTCCTCTGCTGTCACTGGCACGTGGAATGGGGTGAAACTTCTTGACTAACTTCTCCTTTCTGCCTCCATTAAAAAGTATAGCTTAAAGTTACAATGAGACACTATATTTTGCCTACTAAATGAGTCAAGTGTTTGTTCTTTTTATTGCAATAGCCAATGTTGATAAGGCTGCAGCATCACAGGCACTCTGGTGGGCTGGTTAATGTGTTCACACCCTCCTTGAACTGAGTTTCATGGTTTTTATCAAGAGCCTTAAAAATGTTTTCACTCTTTGATTCTACAAATCAACAACAAAAAAACAAATAAACTGATTTTAAAAATGGGCAAAGGACTTGAGTAGATGTTTCTGCAAGGAAGTACACAAATGACCAACAAGCTTGTGAAAAGATGTCCAGCATCACTAATCATAAGGGAAATGCGAATCAAAACCACAATGAGATATCACCACACACCCAAAAGAATGGCTACTATTAATAACAGAAAATAACAAGGGGTGGTAAGGATGTGGAGAAACCGTAACTCTTATACAGTAATGGTTGGAATGTAACATGGTGCAGCCATTATGGAAAACAGTGTGGCAGTTCCTCAAAAATATTAAAAATAGAATTACCATATGATCCAGCAATTCCACTTCTAGGCATATATCCAAAAGAATTGAAAGCAGGGTCTTGAAAAGATATTTGTGTACCTATGTTCATAGCAGCATTATTTGGCAGTAGCCAAAAGGTGGAAGCAATCCAAATGTCCATCAGCAGATGAATGGATAAAGAATATGTGGTGTATACATACAGTGGAATATTATTCAGCCTTCAAAATGAAAGAAGTTCTAACACATGCTACAACATGGATGAACCTTGAGGACATTATGCTACGTGAAATAAACCAGAAACACAAAGACAAATATTGTATGATTCCACTTATATGAGATATCTAGAGTAGTCAAATGTAATGAGACAAAAAGTAGAATGGTCGCTGGGGAAATGGGGAGTTGTATAAGAGGAATAGAGTTTCAGTTTTTCAAGATGAAAAAGTTTTGGAAGTTGGTTGCACAACAATGTGAATATACTTAACACTACTGAACTGTACACTTAGAAAGGGTTCAGGTGGTAAATTTTATGTTATGTATATTTTACTAGAATTTTTTTAAAAAGAAAAAACGTTTCTACTTGGAAACAGAAATTTCACTTCTAGAAACCCATTCTAATGACAACAAAAATACTAAAATGCTGGGAAAAAATACGTTGATGAGGCATACCTCATTTTATTGTGCTTTGTAGATATTGCACTGTTTTTTACAAATTGAAGGTTTGTAGCAACCCTGCATTGAGCAAGTCTGTCGACATCATTTTTCCAACAGCATGTGCTCACTTTGTGCTCTGTGTCATTTTGGTAATTCTCACATTATTTCAAATTTTTCATTATTATTATATCTGTTATGGTGATCTGTGATCAGTGATTTTTGATGTTACTATTATAACTGTTTTGGGACATCATGAACCTTGCCCATATAAAATGGCAAACTTGATCAGTAAGTGTTGTGTGTGTTCTGACTGCTCCACCAACTGGCCGTTTCCTCGTCTCTCTCCCTCTCCTCGGGCCTCTCTATTCCCTGAGACACAACGATATTGAAATTAGGCCAATTAATAACCCTACAATGGCCTCTAAGTATTCAGGTGAAAGGAAAAGTCACACAACTCTCAACTTAAATCAAGCTAGAAGTGATTAAGCTTTGTGAGAAAGGATTGTCAAAAGCTGAGATAGGCTGAACTCTAGATCTCTTAGTCAAGTTGTGAATGCAAAAGAAAAGATCTTGAAGAAAATTAAAAGTGCTACTCCAGTGAACACACGAATGATAAGAGAACGTTTTAGTGGTCTGGATAGAAGATTAAACCAGTCACAACATTCCCTTAAGCCAAAGCCTGATCCAGAGCAAGGCCCTAACTCTCTTCAATTCTATGAAGGCTGAGAGAGGTGAGGAAGCTGCAGAAGAGTTTGAAGCTAGCAGAAGTTGATTCATGAGGTTTACGGAAAGAAGTCATCTCCATAACATAAAAGTGCCAGGAGAAGCCGCAGCAAGTTTTCCAGAAGATCTAGATAAGATCACTGATGAAGGTGGCTACACTGAACAACAGATTTTCAATGTAGATAAAACAGCCTTCTATTGGAAGAAGATGCCATCTAGGGCTTTCATAGGCAAAGAGGAGAAGTCAATGCCTGGTTTCAAAGCTTCAAAGGACAGGCTGACACTTTTGTAGGGGCTAATGCAGCTGGTGACTTTAACTTGAAAGCAGTGTTCATTTTCCATTCTGAAAATCCTAGGTCCCTTAAGAATTATGCTAAATCTACTCTGCCCATACTCTAGAAATGGAACAACAAATCCTGGATGACAGCACATCTGTTTACAGCATAGGTTACTGAATATTTTAAGCCCACTGGTGAGACCTACTGCTCAGAATAAAGATTCCTTTCAAAATATTAGTGCTCATTGACAATGCACCTGGGCACCCAAGAGCTCTGATGAAAATGTACAAGGAGATGAGTGTTGTTTTAATGCCTGCTAACATAACATTCATTCTGCAGCCCATGAGTCAAGGAGTAATTTGAACTTTCAAGTCTTATTATTTCAGAAATACATTCCATAAGGCTATAGCTGCCATAGATAGTGATTCCTCTGATGGATCTGGGAAAAGTAAATTGAAAACCTCCTGGAAAGGATTCACCATTCATGATTCATGGGAGGATGTCAAAATATCAACATTAACAGGAATTTGGAACAAGTTGATTCCAATCTTCATGGATGACTTTGAAGGGTTCAAGACTTCAGTGAAGGAAGTAATTACAGATGTGGTAGAAATAGCAAGAGAATTAGAATTAGAAGTGGAGCCTGAAGATGTGACTGAATTGCTGTAATCTCACGGTCAAACTTAAATGGATGAGGAGTTGCTTCTTATGGATGAGAAAAGAAAGTGGTCTTCTGAGATGGCATCTACTCCTAGTGAAGATGTTGTGAGCATTGTTGAGATGACAACAAAAGATTTAGAATATTCCATAAACTTAGCTGATAAAGCAGTGGCAGGGTTTGAGAGGGTTGACTCCAATTTTGAAAGAAGTTCTGTGGGTAAAAATGCTATCAAACAGTATCGCATGCCACAGAGAAATCTTTTGTGAAAAGAAGAGCCAATTGATGTGGCAAACTTCATTGTTGTCTTATCTTAAGAAAGTGCCAAAGCCATCTCAGCCTTTGGCAGCCACCACCCTAATCAGTCAGCAGCCATCAACATCGAGGTGAGACCCTCCACCTAGCAAAAAGATTATGACGGCAGGCTCAGATGATCATTAGCTTTTTTTAGCAATAAAGTATTTTTTAATTAATGTATATACAGTATTTTTTAGACATAATGCTATTGCACACTTAATGGACTACAGTATAGTGTAAACATAACTTTTGTATGCACTCGGAAACCAAAAAATTTGCGTGACTCGCTTTATTATAGTGGTCTGGAACCAAACCCACAATATCTCCAAGATGTGTCTGTATTAAAGAAGTTCATTGCTGCTTTACTTTAGAAAAAAAAATTTAGAAACAACTTGAAATGCCCTTGGAGAAATGAATATTATGGTGCATCAACTTAAAATAATGTGAAAACATTAAAATGATTACAAGGAAGTATGTAATAACATGGAAAATGCTTCAGAAATAAATGTCCATTCATTCGACAAATATTCATTACAACTGGACATGGCTTTTTCCTGTAAGAAGTTTATCCTCTAAGTGAGGAGATAAGGTTAAGATGGAGAAAGCTCCTCGCAGACAGGACTCTTGTGTCATTCACCACGGTACCTCCAGCACCTAGAGCAGTGGCTGGCACGCAGGAGATGCTCAATAAGTATTTGTTGGCTGACTGGAAAGGTTAACACCACACATACACAGAATTTAGTTCCAGGTGATACATAACTTAAAGGTATCTTATCTAATAAAAACTCTATGAAGGCTTTGGGACTTTAGACCAAGAAGAAATCATTGAGACCAACAGGGAGGGAAGAAAAGCTCATCGAAGTAGACGATGCATCCTTGTTTTCCTTCACCCAGAAGGGAAGACCAGAAGATGAGAAGGGACCACGGCAGTGGGGAGCAGAGCTGAGGCAGCACTTCAGTTGTTAGAGTGTCCTCCAGTGCATGAGTCAGCATGTGGCCGACAAACAGACCCCAGGGCATTGCCAAGAGTAAGAGTAACAGCATCGGTAGCAGCAGCTGGCCTGGGATGGCTGCCATGTCAAAGACCCCCAAGTCCATGCACTCTCAGGCCGGGCTTGCTGACTCCAACCTAAAACTCTAGGTGGGAAATGGTTGCTAGAGTTCTGGTTTTTTGCATGTTCCAGTGGGGCAATCCTGGACAGGATAAGAAATTCCTGCTTGCAAAAGGCATGTCAATTATGTTCATTTTATAATAATGATAATTCCATTATATAAGATCTACAAATCTATATTCTTTTTGGAATAGTTTAAAATGTAAGTATGGCATGCAATTTTTTTTAAACCAAACTAAAGAATATGCATTTTAAGGGTAACTATGCTTAGAAAAAATAGTATATTAACATGATTTCATAAACAATGTGTCGCTATTATAAATATTCTTACCTCAAAATTAATTTTGTATTCTATTCCTGTTACAGGTATCGTATTTTATCAGGAATTCCTTGGTGCTGCATTTCTCACTGTATTTATATATCTTTTTGGGTGAGTAAATGTCTTAGAGGTGAGGCATGTGAAATTCTATTACTTTTATATAGGATTTTTGGCATTATACCTGAGGTATAGAAAATTGGAAGATAGTATAAGAAACATCAGCTTCCTGATCTTTTAAAAGAAACATATTTTTTTACCTAACACCCCACACAGGGCTCAAAGTGTTTGGCTTTGTGATTTAGGTACCCATCCGAGGGTTCTGAAACACTGGAGATTTTCAGTTCCAGCCAAAGTCAAGATAAATCCACTGGCCCTTGTAGTAACTTCTCAGCCTTTTTGTGCTATATCAGACCTACCTCACCCTTGGGAACCCCTAGATTAGATCTCAATTAGAGAACCACAGTGCCTCTAGGGTCACCCAAAATATAATAAAAGGCCAAGATGAGCAGATCCCTTGCTTTAGGCATGATAACATCAAGCTGGTAGCATCCCTTTCTTGATGTCCAGCTTGAACCCTCCTTAGAGATTTGGTAGGCATCATTGCCAGCATTGCTTGTAAACAGAGAGCAGAACTTAGACAGCATATTGCCAATGTACAAGAGTTTCCATCAACTCCAAGTAGACTTCATTAAAGCTTAGCTGCTGCTTGATCTGGTATTCAGCATCACCATTGTTATGCAAACTTGGACCCATAGGAAACCATCTATCTCAAAAATTCAATTTCATAAAATATCTGGGCAAGGCCAAACTTCTGGGGCCTGGAAACTGTGACTACTCTTATGGCCAAGGACAGCTGGATTTCTTAGAAAATTAACAAATAAATTATTTTTTCACTCATGTTGCATGACAATAATGGGTCTCTGCATACATGGATAGAAAATGAGACCTAGTGTCTACCCAAAGGCTTTATAGCCTGAATTATCCCCCAGATGGTAAAAACCAGGGGCAGAGATTTATTGGAAACTACCCAAGTCTTGGTTCTGGGTACAAATATTATTGGCTGCAGCAATTAAGAAAAGTTCTAGGCAGTTTACCAAGAGAAACCAGATGAACAAAACCAATGGAATTTATGTCATCATATAGAATATGGGGCTCAGTTATTTAATACCATGAGCTGTGTCAGTGTTCTTGTGTTTATTAATATAATTCTTACAGGTGTTTTCTGTCATTCCTTGGCGTGTTTTTGGTCACAAGAAATCGAGACAAGGAACGTCTGCAACAGTCTTATATTGATTTTGGAAATATTCCGGGTAAAATTATATATTCTTTATAATAGAAAATTTTATCCTTACAAATTAATAATTGTTGGTATTATTTTAGGTGGTAAGTTAATATAAAACGTAATTCTTACCCTCTATAAAATGTACATTTAATGATGAAACCTATAGTGGTGTTTTAAGTGTAAATGTTAATAATAATTTATTGAATGTCAGTTTTGCACAGAACACTGGGGATATGTGAGAACGGACCGTCTTTTCTTGATCTGGGTGACTTGAGGGGTTCCCATTTTGGGTTTCCTTAAATTGGAAACGGAAAGAGTGGGAGTCGCTGCCGACAGCAGAGCCCTTCCGCTTAGAGAGCCTTTGAAGGAACGTCTGAGGATAGAGGGCCAGGCAGCTAAGGGACATCATTCCTGGGGAGACTGAAGTGGCCTGTGCACAGTGGTGCCAAGAGTGACGTTCATCACGGTCACCAGGACGCGAGTAGCTTCTTTCCCGTCCTCCTCACCTCACTCGCCCAGGTTGAGCCAACACACAACGTCTTTCCCGTTTTCGCTCTCACTGGGAAATAACCTGCTTAGTCATCTAGACAACGGAAGTGACGTCCAGAACAGAGGACACAGGCTGCTCTGTTCTCCCCTCCTCCTTTGCCCACCCTACCCCCAGTAGTCTCCAGTTCACCTGGGGATTTGGGGTGACCCATCAGTTTCCAGACAGGCGTGCAGATACTGTCACGGCTTCCGGCGCCATTCTGTTAGCACCACGCCTTTGAAGCAAAACCTAGTAAAGCCTCATCCCTAAGACTGAGGAATATGGCCCTCTGAAATGAATTCTGTGTCCTCTGTGCCATTTGAGCCATCTTATCAGCCAGGAGCATTCAGTGCAAGAATTGGCGTTCATGGCAAGGCAATGCATGAGAGATGACTCGTATGGTGAGAGCTTCTTTGGTAGGAAATAAAGTTTAATTATTTTTAACTCCATTTTCCATTTCCCAAAGCCCCATATATAGGCTCAGTACCAGCTTTAGAAGCCACTACTAAAGGCTGTTTTTCCATATTGTTATATACATTAAACTAAACATGGAAAAGAAGAACCCTGGGGAGAAAGGTTTGGAGATGAGTGAATGCTTCATGCCAATCTCCTAACTGAACCAACCTGATTTCTGGGCCCAGCATGTAGATCCTGCGGGGTGGGGGAGGCAGCTCTCATGTGGACAGGACACGATCACATAGCAAGCGAGTGACATCAGGTTCCATGGGCCTTTGCTTCCTTGACATTTATCTCTTCTGTTTAGAGGGTGACCACACAGCATTAAAAAAATGGGGGATTAAATATGGCCTAGATTAAAGAGAAATTATTAAGATTTATTTCTCTGTGAGACCTCAAAAGATTTTTATGGTTATTATCTCCACAGGGAAGCAAATGTTGGACAAAATACAACCAGATCCAAACAGCTTATCCTATGGAACTTTGCCTGATGGAAGCAACTCAACGAAGAGCCAAAGTGGAGAGAAGAAAAAGGTCTAAAATGCCGAGAGGGATGGCTGTTGGCCTGTTACTCGATACCACTGCTTTAAAAAATGGCACATGTTCAATTTGTGTCAGCAGCTATTTTGCGCCGACGTGCACTAGCGTTTGCTGCAGTCCTCCCCTCACCTCAGCGTCTCTGGACAATCAGGCCTTCCTACGCTCTGACAGTCTCGTGCTGTCACGGAACATAATCCGAAGTGTTCTCCACACCCCGGACCTCTCCCTAGTGATCATCTCACCGGCTAGATCTTAATTGGAGCCCGGCTGCTCAAGCAGGAGTGTTGCACAAAAATATACATTTGCGATTTGGTCATAGAACACATAGGTTGCTTCTCCCACGTGGCTTGTGGTTGCTTTGCTTTAAAGAGACACTTTAGCCCCATAGCCTCACTCCTGAAAGAAAGGTTTGAGAACATTCATTTTTTTCTAGGACAACTTTTATGAGCCTCCCCATAAAAACCTCACCTTTCTAGTCCTAAATTAGAATGGCCAGTCATCTTTTCTGCAAACTAGTGCTATTAAAAGCCTCCTTTGAAAATTAAGGGTTTCTTTAAAATTTATAAATGGCATTCTATGATGGCGTATACCAAAACTAAAAGACCTCGGCTGGTGGACTGTTTAAGTGTAAGGAAGAGAAAATTTAAGAATTAGGACTGTGCTCACTTCAGCAGCACATATACTAAAATTGGAACCATGCAGAGAAAATTAGCATGGCCCCTGCACAAGGATGACACATAAATTCATGAAGCATTGGGGAAAAAAGCATTAAGACCAATGTTTATTTTGTAATAAAAATATAGAATGGTGACGTTTTCTTCAGCTGTATGATCCTATTATACTTGAATTGAGACTGAAGAAAAACTTCATGTCCTATGCCTTTATTTGTTATTTGTTGTAGATCTTATAATTTATCAAGTGAGTTTATGTGTTTTAACTCTCAACACAAGTCTCAAAAATCATATTTAAATTCTTAGTGATATTTTTCCACTGCACACGATTTCTGCCCCAAGTCATTATCTCAAGCTTTGTGAACTCTTCTAGGAGAAAGGAGAGTTACGGTTAGAGAGCTGGATCTCAGCCATTTAAATCTGCACACAGAGAACACAGCCAGGTGGTCAGATCTGAGCCTCAAAGGGAAGCCCAGGTGCTGCTGTGCCCCAAAGGACATTTCTGCTGCAATTAATCACATATCTACTAAGATACATTTGCAGGTGGAATCCAAAATAACGTCTGTTATTTATAATCTACCTAATATTTAAATGAGAAAAGAGGTAACCTTCACTGTAACCAACATCAAATAATAAGCTCTATCCTTAATGACATTTCAAAACTTCAGATCACTTCTGACGTGTCCATCCAATATCGTTCCAGCCAATTGTCTTGTGTTTGTGTAGGTTAACTTAGAGCTATTGAGACTGTAATCTTAATGGCTTCAGGTCTTTTAGCTTTGTTCTTTGTCATTACCTACACGCCTGACCAGACCGGCTGCAAAGGAGAGAGTTCGAATTCATCATCAATGGATGTAAAATAACCCAGAGACCACATCTGGCTCCTAAACTCCTGATAACAATTCCTGCCATTGTGGAAAATGTCACACTCATTCAGATAAAAAAGGCATATAATTTATGGCATGTTTTACTGAGTTGGTCCAGTATGTTGGCACTGGAAGCTCAGCTAGGAAATGTGTCTGGTGCCTTAAACAATAGATTTCTGGTGACTCTTAAAACTGGTTTCAAAGATTGGGAGAACAATAGACTGAAGAGTTTTGCTTCAAGGAGGACTACATGTATAGCTACAGGGCATGGTTTTGAACACTGAAGAATTTTGCACAGACACAGTCATAATGCAAGTACTTTAGTGGCCACCAACATTTGCATCTATTAAAAGTTTTGAGAAATGTCATTGACTTATGCACATTTTAGCAATCCAGCAATGCTTTAGAAGTCCAGGTAACATATAAAATATATATTCAGACCTAATTTTACTTTCCATATTGCTGTTCCAAAGTAAGGTGAATAGGAGTGTTAGTTGTACTGGCCTATAAGATTTTTAAAATTATACCGTGCATGACAACAACTAAAGCCAAGCTGGGCCTTCTCTTGGCATTGTGATTTGGGGACCTTTAGTTAATACTTGGTTCCTTTGATTATTTATCTAAACCAGGGCTTGGCAAACTTTTTCAGTAAAGACAGAGAGAGTAAATATTTTGGGGGTTGTTTTGTCCATACGGTGTCTGTCACAACTATTCAACTCTGTCATTGTAGCACAGTCATAGAAAGCTGCCATAGACAATATGTAAACAAATGAGCATGGCTGTGTCCCAATAAAACTTTATTTACAAAAACAGGCGGCCAGTCCACGGGTTATAGTTTGCCAACCTCTGGTCTAGACTCTTCTGCCCTTGCTATGCAGCTTCTTTGCTGTTGCTTGGGCATTCAAGCGTTTAAAAAGTGACACTTCATGGTCCATGACAAATCAGATACTATGCGAGTGTGGAACCATGTTTTAATATTTACATTTGGATCTTTTTGCTTATATAAGTTATAAATGGAAGTGATAAGTTCATCCTTGGGGTCGATATTTCTCTCTGTTGAAGTCAGTGGTTCTTTTGTGAACACCACTAACTATTTTGCAAGAGCCTCTCCAATCCCACACTGCAAGTTGATAATAGCTTTGGAAATGAGTAACGATTACCTTTCATGTAGTAGATTAAAAGCAGAGGCCTTTATCTTCTGATTGTTTTTCAGCTGAAATGTTTGCTTGCCCTATAACTATAATACTTTCATTACCAGAATCACTTGAAAAATACAATAAAAAAATTTCTTAAGCAATGACCCAGAATCTATACTTCACCCTCCCCCGTACCTCACACACTCCTGGATTCTCTATTCTGTGGCAGAGAAAGAAATGGAAAAGGCAGATTGCCTAGATTAGTGCAATTTCAGTGCTATGAAAGAGTAATGGTGATAATGTGTAAGTTTGGCTCCAAAGGAAGCAGGTGCAATGGTGGACATGACTCAGATGGATAGAAATATTGAGCCAAGTTCCTGAAGCCAAGAACCCTCTCTGTGCTCCTGTTTCCAAGCACACAGCTCATCCAGGAATGGTGACTCTACACACTCAGCCGCACTGAAGGCTGCCTCATGCCTGCCAATTTAATAGTGATATGATGGACATAAATATAGCAGTTACTAAAATGAACCTTCCCAACACCCTTCCAGACTGCCTTACTTAAACCCCGTGGCTGGATATAGAGGCAGTCTTTGAACTGGGCAGCTGCAAACCTAATGCACGTGTTTGGCACCAGTGAATGTGAGTCTTTTAGTGAAGTTGCTAGATAAACACCACACATTTTGAACTATTAGAACAAGATCTCCAAATTGAACCCAACATGATTGTGTGGGGAATTTAGAGGCTGCTTCTAATCATTAGGCTCATCAACAGTCTGGCTCTCATTAGGGCCATCTTGAAGTAAAAAAATAAAACGAAATTCCACACATACACATTTTCCGTGCAAATATAGACCAGTCTTGGGCTATTAAACGTAGCATTTTAGCAATTGTGGTAAATGCAGAGAAGAGCCTTCCCACCCAGGAATTCTTGAGTGTGTTCCCTTTCTCACCAGCCTCAGGGTACCACACAACATGCTGTCCTGTGCCAGGAGCACAAATCAGTTACAGGAGCTGTGGCCCATCCAAGGAAACATTTTTTTTTTTTTTTTTTTTTTGCTAGAGAGGGAGGAAACTCCTCCTTTAATGTTGGTCCTTATTGAGAGTTAATGAGTCCCAACCACAATGTAAAAGAGGAATATCGATCCTGATACCAAATAAATGCGGTGTTTCACGGTGCACCCAGCTGGGCCCAGGCACTGCCAAGAGTTTCATGGAGTTCCAGGCAAGATGCAAAATAGTCTCCATGTTCCAGGAAAGAATCTCCTTCCCAGGGAGCTGGCAAGTGCGTAACCAAGAAGGAGCCCATCCTTTCCTGATGGGACCAGCACGCATGGACCAAAGCCACTTTGCACATTACCCAGATGTGAGCCAATCCCTCCAGCATGCATGCATCCCACTTCCAGAGCCTTTTCTTCATGGTTCTAATTTGAAAACCAACCTCAGAAATTTTCTGAGGCTTGGGCTCTACTCCCTCTGTCCAAAGCACCTGACCTAAACCTTCTAAACACTATACATGAACAAGGAGATGAATCAGCTCAAGAACTCTCAACCCGGGGACTCAAAGCTTGGATTGTTTGCCTAATTATAGACTACTAACCCAACTGCCACGTGCCACAAACTTAGCAAATGTTCATTAATTCACTCAAACATAGTTGATCACATTATTTTCAGTGTAATATGTTCGGTTTTTTTTTTAAATAGACTTTATTGTTTAGAGCAGTTTTAGGTTCACAGCAAAATTGAGCAGAAGGTACAGAGAACCCCCTTCTATTCCCTGCCCCTACACACGCACAGCCTCCCCCATGCACATTCCCCACCAGAGGGTCACATTGGTTACAATCAACGAACCTGCATTGACACATAATCACCCAAAGTCCCTAGTTTACATTAGGGTTCACTCTTGGTGTTATACATTCTACAGGTTTGGACAAGTGTGCAATGGCATGTACATTTGTCTCTCCCCCCAACTCCTGGCAACCACTGATCTTTTCACTGTCTCCAAAGTTTTGTCTTTTCCAGAATGTCATATGTTGTAATCACATAGTATGTAGCCTTTTCAGATTGGCTTCTTTCACTTAGTAATATGGATTTAAGTTTCTTCCATGCCTTTTCATGGCTTGATAGCTCCTTTATTTTTAGTGCTGAATAGCATTCCATTGCCTGGATGTATCACGGTTTATCCATTCATCTCCTGAAAGACATCTTGGTTGCTTCCAAGTTTTGGCAATTTAAGATTATTAGGAATATAAAAATTAATTAGACATGAAGACCAACTCTTTAGGAGTGTACTATCTAGTCAGAGAAACAACAGCTATCATTTATTGAGCCCTTACTATGTGACAGGCACTGTGCTAAATCTTTTAATTCTTACAATTTCTCTATCAGGGAGGTCCTTATCCCCACTTTGCAGATTAGAAAACCAGGACAAGAGGCAGGACAGGGACTAGGGTAAGTCATGAGAGGCCTAAGGCAAAAAACTTAAGGAAGCTCATGAAAATCTTACTTGTAGGGTGGTGAGAGGGCCACCCCTGCATTTGCAGAGTCCTGAGAGTGACTGCTTCCTTAAACTCTGTGTCCTAGACACCTTACTGTGTCTTGACCCTGGCAAGAGGAGTTAAGTGACTGGCCAGTATCATTCAGCTGGCAAGTGGCAACACTGGGATTCGAATCCAGGACATCTAATTCTGTAATCTACACTCTTAGCACTAGTGCCAAAGTACCTACACTGCATAACAGAATGTCAAAAGTGCCTTAAGATACTTGAAAAAAGGACATGGAAGCTCAGAGGCAAGAAAGGTTCTAGGGGACAGTCTTCAAAGAGATTGAGGACTGTACTGGCTTAAATGGTGGCCCCCCAAAAGATACATCTTCCTCCTACACCCTGGAACCTGTGAATATGTCCTTATTTGGAAAAAAATTCTTTGCCAAAGTAATTAAGTTAAGGATCTTGAGAATGAAATCAACCTGGATTACCTGGGTGGCACCTAAATCCAATGACAAGTGTCCTTACAAGAGACAGAAGAGGATAAGACAATACACAGAGAAGGCCTCATGAAGACAGAGGCAGAGATTGGAGTCATGAAACCACAAGCCAAGGAATGCCTGGAGCCACCAGAAACTGGAAGAGACAAGGAAGGTTCTTCCCTAGAGCCTGCGGGGGAGCACTGCCCTGCCAATGCCTCGATATCATACTTCTAACCTCCAGAACTGTGAAAAAATTAATTTTTGTTGTTTCAAGCCACCAAATTTGTGGTGATTTGTTGTGGAAACCCTAGGACACTAACATAAGGATTGAGCTTGTCTTTGAAGCTCATGTAGAATTGGAATATAGGAGGATGCTCCACGAGCAAAGAAGACACTGAATTGCTCCAAGTAAGCCTGGTGGACGTCTGTAGCATGGGGTCACATAAAGAAGACACCTTGGTAAAACCAGAAAGCCAGGTTGGAGGGCCCTGAGTGGCCAGCTGTCATATAGATTCAAGAGTTCGGGCTTGATTTGGGAGATCAATGATGGTATTAATTTCCTTTCTAGGGGTAGGGATGGACATAAGGACATAATCAGTATCTTTTCAAAAATTCCCCTATCAAAATTTAAGGACATTCCTCTGTACTTCCTTAGGCACTCACTATCCATGTAAGATGGCATAATAAGTGTTCAAGAAATAATGGCTGAATTCCAGTTTTGCATTTGTGGCCCATAGCATCCCATCAGAAATGCCCAAATATAGCTGGGCTGTAAGCTGGACAGTGACCTCTGGGATGGCCTTGAGCAAAATAGGTGTGCCCAGAGAAGGATGTGCTGGGCCAACCAGAGCTTTGCCCTTCAGAACTTGGGTTGGGAGGCATGGAGAGAGTCAAGGAGTTAGGAGTGGGCACTGAAGCCTGAAGTCTTCCTGGACAGGTGTGAAGGTAGAAGGAGACCACAAAGGGCCACGGGCAATCCAAGGTTAGTAGTAAACCTAAGTTACAGGGAAGAGGAAATCATGACAGTAAAAGAGCTTAGAGCCAAATCTGTTGGCAGAGGAAGGGGAAGTAAGAAAATACTGCAAGAGAAGCAGAGACTCTGAGAGGGACGACCAGGAGAGCTGCTGTGTTTTGAAGAGAAGACCAGGGTCTGTCTCAGGGAGGCCCAGGTGTATAAAATTCATAGCATGCTTATAGCCACAGCCCACCGGCTCCTGCTGCTGGCCAGAGAGACTGTTCCTGGCCACCAAAAGGGCCTGATGTTCACGGGGGGGTCAGTAGGCTTCCAGAAAACAATAGTTAGATCAGGCTGCTGGCACCATAAAGGGAAAGGATGAGCCCATTTGAGAAATGCTTCATGAAAGCCAGGGGGACCTTCCAGTTTTCAAATTATAGTGCAGAACTGTTCAATGAGAGTCCACAAGTGGTAGGTGACAGTCTTCAAATAGAAGACAGAAGAAGGTGGGCCCAAGAAAATGACCAGAAGTCCTTGGTAGATCCCACACTTACTCTTTATTTATTTTTGATTTTTGAGATAGTGTTTTGCTCTGTCACCCAGGATGGAGTGCAGGGGTGTCATTATAGCTCACTGCAAACTCCTGGGCTAAAGCAATCATCCTGCTTCAGCCTCCAGAGTAGCTGGGACTATAGGTGTATGCCACCATGCCTGGCTAATTTTTTAATTCTTGTAGAGACGGAGTCTCACTATGTTGCCCAGGCTGGTCTCAAACTCCTGGCCTCAAGGGATCCTCCCGTCTTGGCCTCCCAAAGTACTGGAATTACAGGCATGAACCATCATGCCCAGCCCCAGGTTTACTCTTAATGAGCATTAGAACCTTGTTATGTTTTAAAGGTACATATAGCAATCCCAATGCGTGGCAATTTAATGTTGGCCAAGGCATCCACCGAGAGAGGCAGGTGCAGAAAGGGACGCTGAGCAGGCAGGAGATATAATGGGAACCCTTTTCAATGTGGAGAGAAAGGTCTGTCCCCCAGTCACAAGGACAGGAAAAAACCAGGAGTACAACAGCTAAAGAGGCCTTTAAACACCTCATTCCTTGACTCTCTGTTCACCTGGATGTGCACGTCTGAGCAGGTGAGTCATATTGGCAAAACCAGAGAAATGGACCCCGTGGGGTGAGAGGAGGCACCTCCAAGCAGTGCACCCCACCAGGCTCTCACCAAGCTAGGAATTCTTGTGCCAAGTTGGGGCTCTGCTGCCCTGCCTTCAGGAACAGGGTGGCCACACTCACAGAGCCTGGTCCTTGAGGGCCATCTTCCCCCTTTGGTGCAGGGGTCTGGCGGTGGCAGCCTGGGACACTGACTGATGTTTGGGATGTGACTGGGGTCGACCTCCCTTCTCAGCTGCTGACGGGAAGACAGGAGGACAGAAATCCTGTGTCGCCGGGGCACGGGGCTCGCCTGGCTGGCCGTTCCACGGGCCTTCTCTAAAGCAAACCACCTGCTTCCTGCCCGGCCGAGGCCCGAGCCTTCCAAGATCTCCGCAGAGAAGAAACGTGTCCAAACCACTGCTGAGGAACGACAGCCTTGGCACTGCCTCTGGTTATATTTGTTGTTCACTAAGGAGTTCTGTGGAATCCGACTCATTTTCCACTGAAACAAGGGAAAGTAAAGACGGCACCAAATAAAAATAGCTTCCTGGCGTTTCCTGTTTACTCAGCTCTGCCTCAGCTTCGCTGGACATGTAGACAGAAAGCCCCTCTCCAAAGAACACTGAAAGTGATGATTTGCTTTCTTCTTCCGTGTTTCTAGTTCTCTTCCTTTTGTTCTGGATAAGTTTATTTTAGGGTCTGTTGGGTGAACTCCCAAACTCCTTTTTCTAGCCCTATTTAGAGGGAGACAAGATTGGTGGGTGCTTGTCTGTCTCTGCCGATCCCATGTTCTCACTTACACGATACACTTCATCGTGTCTGGCCTGCCGGGCCTCAGAGGGAAGATGTAGGGAAAGAATAGGTGACACACACATGGATGAACTGTGGATAGAGGAGGCTCGGGGCCTGGCACAAAGACTTCACTTCCTCTTTCAGAATAATGCACCGGAGGGAACAGAGTCGACAGCCAAGACACAGGTGACAAGACAGGAAAAGCTCATGCAAACGGACGAGCAGGGGCGCCCCAGACATCAGGCCTAACCGGCCTATGTATGGCTTTAAAACCACGGGGACATCAAACATGTCTGGGGAGGAGGTCTAACAGATGAACAAGCCATTCCTGGGTGGGCTGGGAGTGCCGGGTCTTTGCTACGCATTGGTATTTGGCCCCCAACACAGCCCACGTGCTGAGCATATTTTCTCTGCCCAAAAGCAGTAAGAACAGCCTCACTTTCCTGACTGATTTTTGCACCACAACAAGAAAGTTAATAACAGAAAATACATCCCTCCCATGGCCAGGGACACTCTCAGTGAGCAAAGCAAATCTATCAACAGAAATTGCTGAGAGCAAACCAAAGCTTATTAACTGATTGTTATGAATGAAGGAAACAGCAAAGCAGATTTATTTAATTTCCATAATTTAAAAATTGACAATTACATAAATATCTTTTCTAAAATCATCAGGATAAAAACCATCCTGTTCTTGAGAGGAAGAGAAGGGAAGCGAAGTCACAAAAAAGCCAAACCAACATGCTACTGTAGGGGCCTGGCGTGGGTGGAGTTGCATCCCCCAGAAAAGGTAAGTTGAAGTCCTAACCCCTACTACTTTAGAAAGTGACCTCATTTGGAAATAGAGCCTTTACAGAGGTGATCAAGCTTAAAATGAGTTCATTAGAGTGAGCCCTGATCCAGTATGGCTGGTGTCCTTATCAAAAGGGGAAATTGGGACACAGAGAGACACATAGAGGGAAGACAATGTGAAGACACACTGAGGTCACCATCGGCAAGCTAAGGAGTACCCAAAGGCTACCAGAAGCCAGCAGAGAGGCATGAAACAGATTTTACACACAGAACTGAAAGGGTGCCAACCCCACCGACACCTTGATTTTGGATTTCTAGACTCCAGACTGTGAGACAATAAATTTCTCTTTTTAAGTCCCCTGCTTTATGGTACTTTGTTACAGCAGATGTAGCAAACTCACACAAGGACTTTTGTCTCCTTTGGCTCCCAGCAGCTGGTGCTGTGCTCTGTTGGAGAAGTGACCATGGTGCAAACCTTGCTGGGAAGCAGACCACTGCCCCCCGCCCCCGCTGCTTCCACTATGAAAGTTGAAAAGGCAAGATGCCCTGTCCCCAACCCCTGGGAGCTGATGCTCCATTTCAGAGCATTGGGACTGGAGCATGGGGCAGTTTAAAATGGATTCTTTTGCTGCCAGCAGCAGTGGCATCCAACATTCAGTTGTAATGAAGCATTCGCCAGAAGCCTGACCTCAGCATGCATCTAGCCATTTGGTTTCACTTGGTTGCTTCCCCTTTTCCAAGCCTAATCCTGCAGTCTTCCCGTTGACTCTGTGAGCTCCTCAACCAACAAACAAATCAGTGCAAACTGGGAGAGCCAGGCACTCCTACAACACCTTGACCGCAGCCTGTCATCTTAATCTCAGTATATATTAGGTTATTAAGTATGAAATGTCTGATTTCCTTAAGCCAAGTTTGAGAGTTGGTATCTCTGACATTTCACTTTGACACTTCTTGTTTTATTTTTATTGTGAAGGTACATCCTCGTTCTTTCAAATGCATGGTTTGGCTTGTGATTATCTTTCAAGTTTTTTTTACAGGAATTTTTGTGAAACCATGTATAAGTCAAAAATTCGAGTTTTTTCAAATATGAGTTCTGTCATGAAACCAATACAGCGCAGACAGCTCAAAATATCAACAAAGCATTTGATGTGGCTAATGAACGCACAGTACATCGATAGTTTGAAAAGTTCTGTTCTGGTGGTGATTTTAATCTTGAAAATGAGCCACGTGGGTGACCTGAGACCAAGGTGGATAATGATGAGTTAAAAGCTGTGGTGGAAGCGAATCCATCTCAACCTACGCGTGAATTAGCAGCAAGGTGTGACATTACTATTCCAACAGGATTGGACCATTTGAAACAAATGGGCAAGGTAAAGAAGCTGGATAGATGGGTTCCGCATGAATTAAACAAGCGTCAGAAGAGAAATTGTCTCGAAGCTTGCCTTTCTTTGCTGTCACGACCTAAAGGTGAAACATTTCTACACCATATTGTTCTGTGTGATGAAATATGGATTCTTTTTGACAATTGCAAGTGTTCAGCACAATGGTTGGATAAAGATGAAGTGTTGAAACACAGTCCAAAACTGAATATTCATCAAAAAAAGCTAATGGTGTCTGTTTGGTGGTCCAGCGCTGTTATTATCCACTACAGCTTCATGAAACCTGGTCAATCCATTACAGCAGATGTCTACTGCAACCAACTGGACGAAATGGAGGATGCTTGTGATTAAGCAGCCGAGATTGGTCATAGAGACAGGCCAATTCTCTTGCAAGACAACGCTCGACCACATGTCTCACAAACAAAGCTGCTCAAACTACAGAAGCTGGACTTGGAAACTCTCTGTCATCCACCATCTTCACCAGACCTTGCACCAACTGACGACCACTTCTTGCAGGCTTTGGACCACTTCTTGCAAGGAAAAATATTCAATTCTCAACAAGCTGTGGAAAACACCTTTCGCGATTTCTTATGCCACTGGCATAAATAAGCTACCATTAAGATGGCAAAACTTAGGTGAATACTATGATTAATTGTAATGCTTTTTGTTTGAGATATAATAAACTAAACTTTCGATTCAAAATCAGACATTTCATATTTAATGACCTAACACAAATGCCCCACTTTTACCTTCTGTCTTCTCTCCTCCCGCCACCAGACTACTCTGTCCGAGGCACGCCTGTGCTCCCTGACCACCACGTGAGGGGTCCCATACAGCCCCCATCCCAGCACTGCCCACACTCCTCGTCTTCCCTGGCCCTCCTACCTGAAGTACCCCCAGCTCCCCCTAGTGTAAGCCACTGTCTGCCCCTCGGTTCCCACACATGCTGTGGGTGGGGATGGGGAATCCGGGGTGTGGGCAGGGGGGAGAAAGACCTGGTTCTGCCCGCACTTCATGTTTTGTCCTTGCTGCCTCTCTGACCTCATCAGCTGCCTGCCCTGGCCTCTGCTAGAATTTGGCCACCCTTCCAAGCCCATCTCTAATATTGGTGGAGAGTTTTATGATTCTTATCAGCCAGGGGTGCTCCATCCCCTCTACATTCTCAGATGCGACTTCTAGTGTTTTTCACCTTGAAGTACTGTCATCTGCTCACTCACCTGATTCCTGCTATTCATCGCAGCTCTTTGTGGAACAGGATTTGCCCTGGACTCGTCTCCACCTCTGCTGCCACCACCATCATCTCTCCATGGCTCATGGCCACAGCCCCCTAACTGATCATTCAGTAGAAAAGCCCCAGTCAAAAGACCCAACATGACCCGACCTCCATGCCCTCTCTGTCTGAAAGGCCTCTCCCCCCTGCCTCCGTCTCTCCAGTCTCCCTGCCTCCTCTCTGTTCCTTGAACTCACCTGCCTCAGGGCCTTTGCACAGGCTTTTCTCTCTACCAGGCTAAGTCCCTCAATTTCTTTAAGTGTTTGCTCAAATGTCACCTTCTCAAGGAGTCCCACCCTAACCACCTTATTTAATATTGCAATCCACCCACCTCCACCCAGGACCCTTAGTCCCCATCACCCTGCTTCCTTCTTTCTCTCCATAGCAGATACCATCTCCTAAAACACTGTATAATTTACACATTTATCATGATGATTGTGCATTTTCTGCCTCCCCATCCCCACTTGCCACAAGGTGAGCACCCAAGAACAGGGATCTTGTTATGCTCACTGATGTATCCTGGGTACCTGGTACGAGACAGATGCTCAATAAATATTTGTTACATGAATGAATCTCTGAATTCTGCATATACATAACTACAACAGTCACTAGTTTCCCAAATCATGCTACCTTTTTTTTAAACATAACTGCCTGGTTGCCTGGCTGCTTGGCCCTGTGCTGCCATGGAAACCAACAGCCCAGGGACAGGTTGCTTTTCACCAAGTCAGGCAATGAGTCTTGCACCCACAGAACACACGGACCTGTGCCCATGCCTTCCACAGCCAGAGGACAGGATGCATTGGCCAGTCAGCTGGAAGTGTCCAGGATGCAAATGGCCCTGGGACCAGGACTCCTCCCGGTGCAGGTGGCCTTGGGATCTCCCCAGGACCCTCTACAGTGAGCAGTGAAGGCTCTCCAGGAGGATTCGCCCCTGACTGACGTATACCCACACAGACCACACGTTCTGTTCTCAGGAGAGGCTCAAGTCAGAAAGTTCCTGCTGCCTCCCACAGGCATTTTTCTCTCTCTATCCCCAATAATAGCAGGCATTTATGGGGCACCTACTACATATATTATCTCCAATCCTTGTAACACTGCAAAGTAATAGTTATCGTTCCCGCCTTCACGTTGGAGGGAACTGAGGCTCAGGGAAACTGGTCCGCTTTGCCTTGGGTCACAGAGCAAGTTGGTGGAGGAGGTGGATTTGAATCCAGGCACCCAAGGGTAGCCGCAGTGCTCCAACCTGCTCTGCTGTCTGCACGCTCCTCTGCTGCGATCGTCTCAGACCCCATGCCAAAGAAGGGCAGACAGAGGGCAGGGAGGTGGGGGTGGTGGAAATCGCCATAGAAACCGAGCGTGCACATCACACGCATGCATACACACATACGCACACACACAGGTCAGCGACACGGCCATGGGAACATGGGAACACTGGAGTAGGTTTCTGAAGGAGGCTGAGCTCTGAGCTTTCTCTCTGGAGGTCTTTATAAAAAATAACAAATAAAAGATAATTTCATCTCTCTGGAATGATGAAGGTGTGGTTGTACCTAAAAGCAGAGATTAGCTGACCCTTAAAGGTCCCATTCAGCTTTATGACTATGATAAACCGTTACTGGGCAGGCGGACTAACTACTGAAAACATTACTAAATCTGTTTTTAATAATGTCGCCATCCCAGGACCAAACCCTGACCCATTGCTGCAATAAAGCTTCATCATCGCTGGAGAGAGTGCAGGGTCTCGGAGGGCAGAGGCAAGGAAGCGGGGACAGCCTGTTTGTTCTCGAGTGTGGGGCTTCATGAGTCACAGACCGCTTGGGCAGGGGTGGAGAGCTTGAAGATTTATCTCAGATGAGGTCTGAGGAATAAAGACAAAAACAATATCAAGGAGACGACGTCAGAGCAGCAAAGATGACAGCCCAGCTTGAAAATTGCTTAGCAAAGGGACATGGAGACTTTGTCAGCGTCAGCACACACACAACAGTATAATGTGCAAATCGTTGGAAAAGAGACCAGGGTTTTTGAGCAAAAAAAAAACAAAGTGCAAATCACAAGCACACAGAGATAACCCTCTTAAGCTGTCTGAGATTGTCAGGTATTTGTCTCAGGCTATAGGCAGAAGCGGCCAAGCACCTATTATGTGACGCTGACAGTAAATATTAAATTCAAGGTCCACCAAGGGCAAAACTCTGCTTGGCGCTGGAGAAGCAGAAAGGGCCGGCAGAGGAGAAAAGAAGCTGCTAACCGCCCTCAAGGAGCAGCAAATGAGCCACGGTGACAGGAGAAGTGACAGAGGAGAAGAGAGTGAATGGATCTCAGAAAGCAGCGACACCAGTGGCCAAGTGCAAGCACCCAGGGCATTTGGCCAGCTGGCCAGGGCCCACAGACCCTGCTGGTGTTGACAACCCCTGTCACCTCCTGCCCCTGCCAGAACCCACGCTTTTCTGTATCATATAAGAAGGGCAGGGGTCATGCTGGGCAAAAGCACAGCGAGAGCAAGTGGGGGAGGCCCTGGCTGCTGTGAGTGGCTCTCAGATGGGTGACAGCCAACCCCAGGGGTGCTGCTTGGTGGAGAGACAGGGTTAGCTGGGTCCCACAGCAGTGTGCTTGGGCACAGAGGTGACAAAGGTGGCACAGAGCTGGGGGGAGATGGCCTCTTCGTGGCCCCTGCACTTCACCCGCTCCTGGGGATAAGTGGGCTTGGCAGCGTCCACATCGGTGTTCCCACGAGGGGCTCCCACAGCAGAGTGAGGGTGAGGCTACTCCAAACGGCCCTCGGAGAGTGGATGTCAGGGATTAGAAGAGGAGAGGCCCAGCTTGGCATCCCTGACCACCTGCATGCCTGTTTCCTGCAACCCTAGCCAAGGGCCTGGTGTAGAAGCACACCTGAGCCCCCTCTGGGAGGGGGAGGGCTGAAGGCCCTGCATGAGCGGATGGGGACTGGAACTTCAGATTCTCGTCTGCACCCACCAGGGGACCTCAGGGTAAAGGAGACACAGGCAGCGTGTGCTCTGCAATAAGACACTGGTGTTCAAGATCCTACCGTGGCTCCCGGCTTGCTCTGAGTAAATGCCCAAGTGCTTAATTTCCCCCCTCACCCTGTGACCTCAACCCCGCTACTTTGGCGCCTGCCCACAGTGCTCCGGCCACACAGGCTTTTTGCTGGCTCATGAAAACTCCTGAATGCCCCCACTGCAGGGCCTCTGCACTGACCGCTCCTCTGCCTGGAACATTCTTCCCTCAGGGATCACAGGATTTGGTCCCCACCTCCAGCAGCCTTTACTCAGAGGCCACCTGTCCAGTGAGGCTTTCCCAACTCACTACCCAAAACAGCAGCCACCTCCTGACACTTGCTCTCCCCCCTCCCTTCTTTTTTTCTTCACAGTACCTCTTGCCAGTAAATAGTCAATGGAGTATATTTGCTTATTTTGTTTATTGTCTATTGTAAGCTCCCTGAGGGCAGGGATTATTGGCTGCTGCTGTCTCTCCAGTGCTTAGGCCTATGCCTGACAGCTAGTACTCGCACGCGCGTTGCTGGACGCATGGATGAACGAGTGAAAGGGGAAGACACACAGTCACTGCCCTCCAGGCTCTTGCTATCTGGTCCAGTAGGACTTTTTGGTTAGAACAACTTAGGAGCAAAACAAGTTCATTTCTCATATCAGATTAAAAAAATTTTTTTAGCCTTTTTAGCTTTTCTTTTCTCCAGGCTCCAAGTAGAAAATTCCATCTATTCCAATGCTTTTTTTTCCAAAACCATCATGGAAACCATGACTGAGAATCTAAAGGGATTCAGGAGGAAAATCATCTGTTGCATTGTGGTCCTCACCCAAACCAGCCTGGCCCAGAGGCCAAGGGCGGATGCTGCAAGCAAGCAGAGCCTGGCTGCTGACAGCACCTAGTGCTGGGGCAGGCACTGGCGAATCCAGGCACAGGGAGGGGTTGGCAGTGGGGCAGCAACACGGAGCACATGAAGCAGCAAGATGATTTTAACACACTTTGAGACCACGTAGCCTCAGCCTCACTCTGGGGGTGTGAGCAGCTCAATTCTAGGAAGGGTCTTGATGTCTGAAATTTGACTATTTGAGTTCCTATCTGTATTAGTTAGCTAATGCTGCATAACAATCACCCTGATACTCAGGGACTTAAACAATAACAATTGATTATCTCTCATCATTTCTGTGGGTCAGGAATTCGGGGACAGCTTAGATGGGCAGGTCTGGCTCAGAGTCTCTCATGAAGTTGTGGTTGGATATCAGGTAAGGCTGCATCATCTGAAGGCCGGACTGGGGCCGGAGGATTCCCTTCCAAGGTGGCTCACTTGCACGGCTGGCCAGTTGGTACTGGCTGTTGGCCAGGGCCTCATGTCTGTGCAGGCCCCTCCACAGTGCTGCTTGAATGTCCTCATGGCATGGCAGCTGGCTTCCTCCAGAGCAGATGATCCAAGGGCCATGGCAGAAGCTTCAGTGCCTTTTTGACTTAGCTTTGGAAGTCAACACTGTCACACCCACTATGTTCTAGTCATCACACAGGTCAGCCCTAGTTCAATGTGGAAAGGGGCTACACAGGGGTGGGGCTCCCTGAAAGTGAGGTTCACTGGGAAGGAGCATGCTTGGGGGAGGCCAATTACCACACTATCTTTTGTGACATCAAGTAACTGCCCACAGCTGGAGTGCAAGAGCCCCTGGGAGAGGTAGCAACAAAATCTTAACAACCCAATTCACATCTTATTGGGACTAACTTCATAAGATCCCTCCCAACCAGGTTTTGTTTCTTCCCAGGCACCAGGGAAAGTCTAAGAGGAGGATAAGAGAGGACATGGCTGGGAGGGTGAGGTGGGACTGGGCGAGGACATGAGAAGAAAAGCCAGGCAAGGCAAGGGTCTGCTCCCCTCCATGCCCAAGGCTCCCCTGCTCATTCCTTCACCTACTGAACAAGCATTAAGTGCACCAACAATGTGCTAGGGACCCAGTAGTGACCCAGACCTTCCACCCCAAATTTATAATCCCATGTGGTTTACGCCCTCATGGGGGTATGTTCAAGGTCCCCCAGGAGCACAGAGGAAGAACCATGTGAAGTCTGTGCTGGGGAAGATCAGGAGGGCCTCACAGAGGAAGTGTCACTCCACACACCAAGAAGTGAGGTTTCCCAGTCCTTGTACAGTCAGAGAAACAGACAGAAAGGGGCTGTGCATCTCTTTCACTATCACAGGTTCAATCTATGAATTCTGGGGGACACACACATGGAGTCCATAAGAGTCCATAGCTCACACTGAGGAATCGCTGTGTGCCAGGTGCTATGCTAACTGCTTCACCCTATCACAGGCCTGCAGGGAAGCTCTAGGCAGAATAACTTTGTGGCTAACAGAACAGGCTCAGAACCCACCTGCCTAACAGGTGTAAGTGCTCAACAAATATTTGCCATTACTTACTCCACTTTACAGATGAGGAAATGGAGCCTAAAGAAGTCAAGACCCTTGCTGATGGGGTGAGCTGGGCTGTAGAGCCAGGCTCCCTGATTCCAGGCTCCATCTGGAAAGCCCTTGGTGTGGTTCCTCACACAAAGTAGATGCTCAGTGAACAGCAGTGCTGGCCACTGATGATAATGGTGACATTTCCTTCTGGTTCAGGTAACTGCCCCTGCCGCTGTTGCCTGGGTGCTGCAGGCAGACCCCAAGGGAGAACCCCTGTCCCCATCTCTCTTCCCCACGGCAATGCCCACCCTCCCCCTCTCCAAACTTGTCTCAGCCTCCGATCCCTCCCCACTCCAGACAGCCATGGCCTGACTGCAAGATGCAGCTTCCTAACCTGCTGACTTGGGGCTTCTGATGGCCCAAGGGAAGTCAAATGTCACGGCCAAGGCATGGCTCCAGCCTCCCTCCCAACCCTTTCCTCGACTTCAGGAGTCAGCTGCACCCTGTGGCACTCCCCAGGCAGCTTCTGGTGCCTTAGTTAACGCTCTTCCCAGCGTTAACTGGGAAGGGGTAAGTTCTTCCCATTTTCCAAGGCCTAGTGTGAAGACTTCCTGAATCACTCCCCATAAACTTCCCCTACACACAGGCAAGCATACGCACACATACACAATCTCTGCAGACTGCCCCACTCGCTTCCGTCTTACAGTCAGTAAAGCACGTGTGTTCTCTCTCACCAAACTGCAAGCTCCCTACAGGCAGAAACCCAAAGAACACTGTGGTCTGAGCACCCGGTGAGAGGTGCCAGGCCACAGCAGTGGCCCCACAAATGTTTATCAAACTGGGCTGAACTGCCGGAGTGAAATCCAAAGCTCCCAGGGAATCTCATTATCGCCTGAGCAGAGCCAGAAGTGCCCCGTGAAAGAATGCCTCTGTGTCCCGATATTCATTCTAGGTCTCCCTGGAGGGAAGAAAGTGAGATCAGCCCACACCCAGGGCTTCAAATCTTTGCTTTTTTCTTTTAAGGCATGTTTATTGTTATAATGGGGCCAAATGTTTCAATTCCCACAAAGATGTGTTACCTCCAGTCTTCACAATGTCAAAATGTCATCAGGTAACCACCCTGAAGTCGAGTTTAACCTCCGTGGAGGCATTGACACCCACGCCACGGCGGTGTCATCCCCTCTGCCTGCCTCCCTCTTTCTATATATATGCAAAAGAGTTATAAGAAATAAGACAATTGTCTCTAGTGCTCAAGCTAAATCTTGCAAAGATTATGTCTTGCTGTTCTTTCTGTGAACCGCCCAAGAACTGCTCGTCTCCAGAACTCTATTATCCTCAAAAACAGAGAGAACATTGTCATCTCGCCTTTGTCGTCATTGCTTTTGCCTGCTGTTCTTCAAGTTTTCTCCTAAAATATCATTTTTTTTCAGTCCTAAGCACAGTGCTTTGCCAATAATGGTGAAAAAAAAAAAAACAACTTTAAGAAATGCAGCCCTTTTAATTTCCCAGCATGAGGATTATTTTACACATGAGGTTTTTTTTGACAGATGATGTTCTACAGGTTCTATGTGTCTATGTTGGTCGTTTTAATATTTATTACTTACTTGGGTTGGAGCATGATCCATAGTATGTATACTCGTGTATCTGTACACGTATGTGGATGTGTGAAGAATGTGCAGGGGTGTGTGGTTTGGGGCAGAGGTTGACAGTACTCACCGACTACGCATGGGCTTCTTGTTTCTCAGCCCTCCTTGCCTTTATATTGGGGTAATATGGCTAGTTTGGGTCAATGAATTGTGAACAGTCATGATTTCTGGGCCAGGGCAACCTAGTGCCCATGTGCCCTTGTAGTGGCAGCTGTTATGAAATGAATGCTTGTGTCCCCCCAAAATTCATATGCTGAAGCCCTGACCCCCAATGTGATGGTTTTGGAGGTGGGGCCTTTGGGAGGTGATTAGGTTTAGCTAAGGTCATGGGGGGGGGCCCATCATGGGAATAGTGCCCTTAGAAGAAGAGGAAGAAAGACCCGAGCTCTCCCAAATCTGATGGCATTTTGATCATTGACTTCCTGGCCTCCAGAAGTGTGAGAAATCAATGTCTGTTGTTTAAGCCACCCAGTCTGAGGTATTCTGTTATAGCAGCCCAAGCAGACTAAAACAGCAGCCTTGGAGAGATATATTCTAGATAAAGTAGCATCAAGATGGAAGAAGGCTGTTCAGCTCACGTCAGGCTGTGATGTGAGACATAACCTCTGAGTGTGTTAAGCCACTGAAAGTTCAGAGTTTATCTGTGCAGCCACTAGGATTGCCTCATCTAAAAAATAATGCAGATAATACCAAGTGCACAGGGTTGTTAGGATTGAATTAGCTAATAACCATTAAAAATCATGTGTGCATTCTCTCTCAAGTAACCCAAGAAAATTGAGCAAGTGCCTAAGGAGCATAAGACGTTTTTGGCACTGAGCCAGGTGCTAGGACTACAAGCCCGAGGACGTTGCCCTCAGGGACATTTTGGTCTAGCAGGGCAGATGTACAAACTGACATATTACTGCATAAGGTGGTAAATGCACAATGAAGGGAGGGTACACAATACAGAGGAGGGAGAGGTTAATTCTGGTGGGCTCAGGAAAAGTGACACTACGAAAGGGTAGGATGAGCAGCATTTTGAGGAAGAAACAGAGCTTGCCAGGTTCAACGAGTCGGGAAGCTGAGGACGGCCCTGCGCGCGCGAGCCCTGCCGGGCGCCTGGGGTGCTCAGACTCCGCTTTCTACTGAGGATGGGTCGTCCGAGCGCGCAGCCAGCGCCAGCGGTGGGATGGGGGTCTGGGACAGGATGAAGGTCTCATTTACTCTCGGTAAAGAAAATGCAAGTTTTCAGTTTTTTTGAGACTATCACAAAATGTCCTTTCTTCGAATTCTTTTGGAAGGGAGTTCGTGTCCCGGTCCCCCCACGTCCGCCCCCAGGCGGAATGTGAGCTCCTAGGGGCAGGGACAGACCCGCGCAGGCATCCCCTGGGGTCCCTGAGCCTAGGGCCTGGTCTGCGGCGGGAGCCCCACAAACGCCTGTTGAAAGGCTGAAAGGAAAGGAACATAAGCCTCCCCCTGGGCTGTGGCACGGAACAAACAAAACTGAATACCCTCCGGAGGTGGCGTTCACGTGGGTCCCAGGGCCGCGCTGAGTGTTCCCTCCCAGGACCACCGGTCCAGGGCGCCACCCCGCGGCCACGCCCGGGAACTGCACCCGCCTGGACCGCGCCGAGGAGCCCCGCGCTCCCGCCGCGATCACCCCGCATCCCCGCCGGCTCGCGGCACGCGGGATCCCCAGCGGGGCGTCCTGGGCCACCGCCTTCCCTCATAAAGTCTCTGAGCGCGGACAGGCACTGCTGAGCCACGGTTGTATGGGCCCTCACACCTGAAGCCCCTGTTCGTCAAGGGATTGTTAATGGAGGTGACTGTGAGAATGCAGAAGGCACATGTGAGACACAAAGGAGCAAGGACAGGATGCGGTAGCCCTTCCTGAAGACCGTGCTGGTTAGGAACGCTGCCAGAGAGGGGTTTGATCCCCGCTCAACCGCTTCCTAGCTGTGTGAGCCTGGGCAGTCACCTCCCCTCATGGAGCCTCAGTTTCCCTCTCTATAAAATGGGGGTGATACAACTCATAGAATTGCTGTGAGGATTAAAAGACGTATTCATGTAAAATAAGCTAAGGCTCCATGACTGGCACTTAGCAAGTGCTCACCAAATGTAGATACAAGGCACTTATGCTTCTTTTGCTCTATTCGAGTCTCACTTCAAGATAGTGACATGGACGTTGATATTATTTCCGTTTTATGGACAAGAACACTGAAGGTCGGAGAGCTTAAGGGACTTGCCCAAGGTCTTTCACGCAGGGAATGACAGGACTTGACGCCAAGCCTCTTGTCCTTGCCAGCATTCCAGGCAGCCCCTTGAAAGAGGAGGCAGGGAGGACAGAATTGCTCGAGAAAAGCTGGGAAGATCACGAGAGGGAAGGACGAGGAGATGCGGGACTCAGACCCAGCGTAGCAAACGTCTGGCTTCCATCGCGGACGCTAGAGCCTCTCCCTGAAAGAATCCTTTATTCAGAAAGCTGATCCTGAGAAGCACCTGGCACGGACAAGGGACCTGGGCTCTGGTCCCCGCTCTGCTATGAAGCAGCTGCATGACTGGGTGACTTTGGACAGGTGACATCCCCTCTCTGGGGCTGTTTCCTCCTTGGCAAAGTGAGGGAGGGGGTCGGTCAAGAGGCCTGCTCAGGGGCCTTTCAGCCCCACATGTCACTCCACAGTCAGTGCTTTCCAGATGCCCTGTGGGAAGCTGCCCAATGGCCACCCTGTGGATGTCCATGGGCAGGGGGTGTCACCGTTTGCCCTCAGAGACCTCCCCGTGGGAGGAAGAAAGGACTCAGAACTCTGCCCTGGGGGGTGACAGATGGAAAAAATAGCTCTTGACTCCATCACATGAGCAGATTAACATTAATCCCTAGTGGGGACAGGGCCTGGAGCACGGCGGGCAAGGAGGCCACGGGCCAGGAGCCAGGCCCAGCTCAGGGTGGGATTAAAAGAATCCAGTGAGCATAGGCTTTGAAGGCTGACACTGGGCAGAGTGGGAGGAGGGGCAAGTGCTTCGACCTCTCTGTTCAGAAAAGGAAGGCTGCACCATGTGCCCACTCCTTGCTGGGAGGAGGCAGGGGTAGGGGACAACTGGTGTTATTGTTTTGCTTTGGCCAGTGTTTCAGGCATGAGTGGGCCAGTTGGGAGACATCACCACGGGCCTTCACAGCCGCCTAAGTAGGGCAAGGTGAATGGTTTGGGTGGTGCCCGAGTCAAAAATAACAGCAGCATATCAGGGCAAAATTAAAGAGACAGAAAAGCAAATGAAATAAATGTATTGGGGCTCCAGGGCCATCTTTTGGAAGACGACATCAGGATGAGAAAGACCAGATTCCTGTGCCAGACCAAGAGCCAAAATCCTTGACACCCTTCACGTGGCCTGAAGCAGGGAGTTGTTGACTTTGAACTGATTAAGTGGGTGCTCTGTCAGTGTCCCCTATTTTATACACTAATGACTGAATAAAGTAGTTGGAAACTTTAAAATCCATTCCACATGCCAAACTGGTACAAATAATGATTTTTTTTTTTTTTTTTTTGCATTCAAGGAGACAGGCTGAGGAACCACTGGTAGCTATGATGAAAGAGGTCTCGTGCTAAGGTTTGGGGCACCCTAGCTGCCCCTGTTCCCAGCTTGACTCCATGACCACCATAGTAGGGGTGGACACCCTACCCAATCCCCCTCAGACAGAGGGAAGTGTCCACAGATTCTGCCTGGGCACGTGGTGGTGGCCCACACTGTGGCTGCCCTCACCCCCGGCCTCTGGGTAGGGAGGAGAAGGGCATAGCCAGGCAGCTCTGTTGGTGAATGACACTGGCTCAGGAAAAATAAAACTCAAACCCCCAACACTCTGTCCCCATGCTGAAGGCCAGCTTCTCCTTGGCTGCCACTTACTTCTGAGAGGTGTACACCTACACCCGTGACAAGCGTTTTGGGGAGCCAAGCTCTGCCCTTAGTAAGAAGAAATTTCTACCTTTCCTCCTCTTCCCTGTTCCAGAAAGAGAGCTCTACAAGCCACTCACAGGAGGAAAATGACGACTCAGATAGGAATTTTATGGGGTGAGATATTTAGGCTTTACGTGAGAGCCCACGTGCCAGGAGGACCTTCTGCGGAAATCTTTCTTTTGGTTTGGAGCCTCCTGACCCTTTTTAACGTCTCGGCTTGGCAGGGGTGCCCTTGAGGTCTTAGTCCTCCCTCCTGTCACCTGGAAGTGCTCTGCGCTGCCAAGGCCAGTTCATGCCAAGCCTGCTGGGCTTTTCTCACCACATTCGCCCCACAAGGGATCGTAGTTGCCTTCTCGCAGGCCTGTGTGCGCTGATGCCGCTGGACGGGAGTGACCCCAAGATGCTTGATGAGCCCCAGACGCAAATGGACGCTCTGACTGCCCTCCCCAGCTGTCTCAGGCCCCACCTGTCGACAGCAACACCAGGGAGTCAGGGACTGGCATCTCAGACACATCCCAGCACGGAGCAGCTGAGGGGTGGAGGACAACGCCATCGCAGGCCGCAGCGGCGCTCACGTTAGCCCCTGACGTGTGAAGCCCTGGGAGCTCACGGGACATGGTAAAGAACCAGAAGTTACGTAAAGGGACAGCTGCTAGATGTTGGAAGAAAGACTAGTTCCCGACCAGAATAGTCAATATTCAGCAACCAGAAACTAGGCCTCGCTGTTGAAAGGAAGAAAGAAAGAAAGAAAAAGAAAAAAAGGCTTACACTGACGCAGATCTCACTGTTTAAAAAAAACCAAACCTTTATGTCCTAATTCATAGCACCCAAAAAGAGTGACATTGAAATTTGTGAAAAGTCAACGGCAAAAATATCAGAATCTTAGAAGCGGACAAAACCCAAAAGATGACGTTTTCTGATGATTCTCAAACATGATCCCATGAAATCACACAGGGAGCTTAACAAGAATTACAGATTTCAGGGCCATGTACAGAGTTGGAATCTCGGGGGCGCTGATGCTGAGAAATGTGTGTCTTTAGCAAGCTTCCCAGGTGCTCAGATGACACCAGGTTTGGAAGCCACTGGCATAGCTTGCTGCTCCTGAACCTTCCCTGTGCATCCAGCCACCTAGAGATCTTGTTCAGACATAGATTCCATTCCAGGTCTGGGTGGGGCCTGAGATTCTACATCCCTGTTGCTGCTGCTGCTGGTCCTAGACCCACACTTGAAGTATCTGGACTGTTCTCCAACCTCCTCCATTTTACTGAGAAACTGAGATAAAGTGAGTGGCAGATATGGGGGAAGCCAAGAGGGGAACTGCCGAGCTGGAAGAGCAAAGAAATGCAGGAGGGTGGTAGCCAAGCAGAAGGGAAGTGGCAAGCTAGTTGCACAAGAATGATGGTAAAGCCAGTTGCAAAGCCACCAAGCCTCTCCACTTGGTCATTTTCTTACCAGACAACAGTCCTGGGGCTCGTTTCCTGATGATTGTTGGGGCGTACAGTGGGAAACAGAACCTTGCACAGGTCCCCAGGCCTGAGAGTTTGCTGGACAGCTGGATCGTAACTCCCCACACTCTGGCAAGAGTGATCGCCTGTACAGTCTCCGTGCCTGCCTCTGGCATGTGCTCCAGGTGCTCATCAGGCAGCCCTGACACCTGCCCCTCCAGCCCCTGCACACAAGTGTGCACATGCACACACACACCAGCATGGCTGCTCAAACACTGCAACAGGAAATAATCATCCTGTCTCCTGAGGGCCCTATGCTGGACATCTTTTATCCCAGCTCACATTCTCTTGGCCCACTTTTTGCTCAGCCCTTGCTGCAGCAATCTGCTGGGCACAAGTGTAGGCCAACAGCACCTTGCCTTCATTGCCCCTAGTTTTGTGTCGTTGGGGCTTCTCAGCTGAACTTGCAGGAGATGCTCCCAGAGCAGGCCCAGCCATTCTGGCACCTGTGCAAACCTGGCGGTACCAGGAAATGAACACTCCCTAGGGCAACCCTTGGCCAACAGGAATGGGAGCTGGTAAATAAAGATTTCCCTCTTCTGGGCCTCACGTAGACAGCGCGGAGGTGTACCCCAGTTCCTCAGAACGGCCTCAGCGGATGGAGCCCCAGTTGCCCCTGAGGGTGACCAGCTTATAATGCATACGTGGGTTGGCTTTACCTCCTCCCCTGCTTCACTTTTCCCAGCCTCCACACTCCTGTTCCCTTAGGTCACTTCCTAAAATAAACTACCTGCATGAAAGCTGTCCTGTCCCAGGCTCTACTTTTAAGGAAAACCAAGCTAACAAATGCCCTCAAGCAGTCGTGGCTAAATCCTGCAGAGCAAGGAAGGAGGAAGCTGGAGGCTTCAGAGAGGGCTGGTCCACAGCGACCCAGACCACGCGAGGCTCTCCCAAAGCCACAGCCCCTGCCTAAGGCCCACACAGCTGTGCAGGGTTGTTCTGAGAACAAATTATATCTTGTCCAAAAAATAATGTAAGGTCTTGTTGAGATGGTGGAAACAAGAGAAGGAAAGCTAAAGAAATGAGGCTCGTTTAGCCTGGAGAAAAGAAAGCAAGGTTAATAACCGACCTCATAGAAAGGAAGGGTGGTTCTCAATGTTAGCTGACATGAGAACGGAGCAAGTAGGATTCAGTTGGAGCTGAAGGGCCACTTCACCCATCAGAATCCTGCCAAGGTGGAGTTGGCACCTCCTGGTGAAGTAATGAGCTCCCTGTCGTGGGAGGCATTTAGCTTGTGATGCGGACTTACTGGGGATAATGTGGATGGGATGTATTCTTTAGATAAAGCTTTTAAAGTTCTTTCTTTTATAGGCATCTTTTTAAAAATCATGGAGCCTTTTCAAACTAGGATTTTGGTAGCATGGGTCTACCCCCGATTGATCCATAACCTCATAGACTCCCCCAGTCCAATGACTTAAACAACGGAATTATATTGTAGCGCTGATGTTCTTTCCAGAGCAGGCTGTTTACTCATGAGGTCTTGGCACCACCTAGTGGCGCACTTGTTCCTTACAAAACATGTGCCTGTGCTACAAGAGTATTAACAACTGTACACAGTTTAATACACACACCCTCTTTGATTAATGCATCAACTCAACAAAAATGTATTAAACACAGATTATGGGTTAAGCACTCTGATAGAACCAGGGGTGCAACAGTGATCAAATAGGACATGGTCTCACCTTTATGAGGCTCACAGTCTAATGGACTAGACAACAAACAAGTAAACAACAAAAGAATTAATAATGCATCGTGATGCCGTCAGGAAATAAACCCCTAGTGGGATAGAGAATAATGTAAGCAGGAGGAGGCTGTCTCAAATAGGGTAGGTAGAGAAGGCCCCTCTGAGAAACATAAAAATCAAGCTCAGAAGGAATAAGCAAGGAAGGGATAAGGACCAGCGAGGACATTCTGTGAAGGCAGAGCACAGCACATGCAAAACCATGGCGGGGCCAAGAGCATGGCTGTTCAGGGAGCTGAACGACCAGTGTGTTCAGAGCACAGGGGTGAGGCCCAGAGGGCTGTGATGAGATTGGAGAGAGAAACAAGGGGAGTTCCATGTTTGTAAATGTTTCCTTAAGTGAAAGCACACAGATGGTTAGGGTGGGTTCTTCCAGAACCGTACCTGGTTAAATTCAAATTTTCAAAAAAAGGGGAAAGGGTAAATGCCTTGACACGAACTTGGCCATTTACTCAGCTCCAGCAGGACCCCAACCACAGCCAGCAATAACGGCCGTGTGCCCCCCTCAAGATAGCCTGCATCTGCTCCCCGCTGCCCTGCACAGTTCCCCATCACTGATAAGCTGTATCTTTGGCTAATTACATTGGAACCTCATTTTTAAAGTCTGGAACAGTGTTTTCTCAACCTTGGCTGCAAGTCACCTGGGAGCAATTAAGAATCCCAGTGTCCAGGCCACACCCTTGACAAGTTAAACCTGCATTTCCGGGGGGGGGAAATGGAGGGTGCCCCCCCTCCCCAGTGCTTTGAAAGCTCCCCAGGTGACTCCAATGTGCAGCCAAGACTGAGAACAACTGATCTGGAAGGATACTCGCCAAGAGAAACCAAAAAAAGACCTCATTTGATATTTTCAAGTAGTGAAGGTTATACAAGTAATGAGCCAGGCTGTTTTCTTTCACAAGACCAAGCCTCTTCCCAGTGGAAGCAACCTAGCCCTCAACACCACGCTCTCATTAAGTTCCCACCTGGATGCTTCACAATGTAGTCATCAGACCCTGTGAGCTGACGTTGCAGAAATGTATTTTTTCATACTGGCAAGCAGGCTTGCTAAAGGCACAGGAGTTCTAAGGTTTCAATAGTCTTCGTACTCATTCACACTTTAAGGTGTGGAAGGTCCAAAGAGACCTCCTAAAGCCGAGGTTCTCAACGCAAGCTGCCTGGGGAGCTTTAAAGAAATACTGATGCTTGGGTGCAACCTGAGATTGATTTCTAGGCTGCAGCTTGGACTATCAGGTGATTGTAATGTACAGCCAAGCTTGAAAGCCACTGTTGCTACAGAAAAGACAGCACCTATGTTCCTCCGTATTCTGGGGAGGTTTGGGGAGGCCTGTGGTAACCAGTATCACCATGTAACTGTTGTTGCTGCTCTGAGTGACCTACAATGGCTTCAGGTTTTGTATTATCTGCTAAGCAGCCCAGTCCTGGAGCTAGCTCTGTGCTCCCCAGGCCTTGAATTGGCTGGCTATGAGTAGATTAGTTAAGACTGCTAGGGAGTCCACACAGTCTGCCAACTGCCCCCCTCTCCATTCCCACTGGCTGAAAAAAAAGAACTCACGCTAGGCATGTGGCCACCAAGACAGTAATGCTACATTTAGTACATGACGGGCACTTACCTACTAACTTCCTATTCCCAATAAAAGGAGTATTAACATTAGGGCTCATGCCGATCAAGCTCCATAAGGAACTGGCAACATGCACTTATGCTGCAATTGCATGGTATAGGTTTTTATATTTGTAGTTACTGACATCATTTTTTTTAAAAGAAAACTACCCACCTGCATCTTAACACCTAGAAGGATATGTACCAGAAAGTAAGTGGTTACATCTGGGTGGTGAAAATCCAGGTGATTTACATTTTGTTATTGTTGCTTATCTTAATTGTCTAATTTTTCTATGATGAATATGTATGATTGATACAACAGTATTACTAATGTAATACAAAAAAGTATAGGCCAGGCACAGTGGCTCACACCTGTAATCCCAGTACTTTGGGAGGCTGAGGCAGGAGGATCGCTTGAGGCCAGGAGTTCCAGACCACCCTGGGTAAGAGACCCCCGTCTCTACAAAAAATGTTTTAAAAATTAGCCTACGAAATTTTTTTTTAAATTAGCCGGGTGTGGTGGCACATGCCTATAGTCCTAGCTACTAGGGAGACTAGAGTGGAAGGATCACTTGAGCCCAAGAGTTCGGGGCTACAGTGAGCTATGATTGTGCCACTACACACCAGCCTGAGTGACATAGCGAGACCCTGGCTTTAGAAAAAAAAAAAAACAGAAAAAACACAGCATAATCACACAGCAAGAATCAATTCTGTTTCTTACACAACTGTAAGTGTGTAGCTGGCCTCTGAATGTTCAGCTCACAACTCTGCCTTTTAGGATGTTTCCTGACTTTGTGAACCCTGAAACTGCTGCCCCCTCAACAAGAGGTCAGGGGCCATGTCATACTTTTCTGGTAGCTATGTGGCTCTTGTACAGTATCTCGGGGTACCTGGTAGGATCAAAACAAATACATCAATCAATTCAATTGCCACAGAAATTAAAGCCATTCCTTTATCAGTCTTTTTCATAACAGACATGGATTCTTTACTGCATATGTGGAGATTCTGTCACAGTTCTTCAAAGTATATTCTGTAAAACTAATGTTCTCTGGATAATAGGTATGCAAAAACAAAAACAAAAAAAGGTATGTGGGGTAGAATCTGAAAAATTTCTTTCCTACAGAAATTTGCAGTGACTTGACTACGCTAATATTCAGGAATACTCCCAGGAATACATTTTGGGAATGCTAGTCTATCTTTTCAGTGCACAGCTCTCTGACCTACCACCCACAAAGCAGAGTGAGTGCAAATGTGTCCTGTACCCTGTAACGAGGGCAGTGCAGTAGGCCCCAGCCGGGTACAGTGCAGAATGAGGTTAGGTGACCACGTGGCACACTCAGACTTCTGCCATCAAGTGAGCTAAGCTGCAGATGAAGTGACTTTGAGCCTAGAAGACAAATAAGGAATGGTCCAATAAATATTCACAACTGAACATCAGGTGACATTTTAATTTATTGTTTACAGACGCCACTTAGTTACACTGTTTTTTTTTCAGTCTTGTTTGGGTTAGACCCAAAGACATTCAGAGGCATGGTGGAAGGAAAAACATCAGGCGTCTCATTGGCTCAAGGTACTTTCTGACTAAACACTCACTGTGTCTTTCCCCAAATTCATCACCCGCAAAGACATTTACTGCCAAATGCTACTGCAAAAACCCAATGCGTTTACAGGAAATAATGCCAACTGAACATTTAAATTAAAAAAAAAAAAAATCCCACTCAGCCTCTGCTAGAAATTTATGGCCAGAAAGTAAGGACCAAGGGTAGGAGTGGGGCACACATGGCCACTAAAAGCTGATGAGCCACTGAAGTTTCTCCACAGGTGGAAAAAAATGATGAGCCCGCTCTTCCTACGGGACAGGATGAGAGCTTTCTTCTATACCCTGCTCACAACCTCAGGTGGACAATGTGACAGCTTTAGTGTTGAAAAGCAGCTTGGCATTTTAGTTACCACCTTGCAGAGGTAGCTACTGCACTGTACAGCCACACTGCCCAAGCATGTTCCTGAGAACACTGAGCCTACAAAGCACTCTTTGTAAAAGGAGTTTGTGGATCAAAACAATTTAGAAAATACTGTACACTATTATCTACTTCCTGGAGATTCACAATACACATTATGACATGGAAGGTTCCAGAAGTCCTTTAATGAAGAAATGCTTAACTTCGTTTAACCCAGAGTTTCCCAAATCAACCTGACCTTGGATTTTTTTTTTTTTTTTTTTGGTAACATATTTCATAGAACGTATTGAGAGAAATGCTCCTCTATGGCTTTGGGAAATTCTTTACAGAAATTAAAAAAATTAATTTTCTTACTTAAAAGAATTAAGTAACTCCTAGGATCATGTGTTGGTCAACAACAAAGAGGTCGGTCTAGGGGTTGTAAAGGCACAGACCCCATTTCTAATTCCAGCCCAGCACTTTTGCCAGAATCTGAGCCTTCCTGAAAATGAGCAGCTTTAATTGTCCAGCTCTTTCTTTCTTTATGGCATAAGGGATTGGGCACACTGATTACAGCATGGACTTGCCCGTCAGGGGCCCATGCTTCCGGTACAAAGGCCAAGTGTTTACAGTCTTTTCCTCTTCTGTAACAATCAAATCATTAAACATCTATTGTTGCCTATCACATGCCTATCACATGAGGCTTTTCAAACAGACCTGACAGACCTTTGTTCCTAACAAAAAAAAAAGGAGATAACATGTACAGCTTCTAATTATTTTCGGCAAGAATTACACACACCAAGAGATCATAATACAAAAGCTTTTGGCTACACATGCCAAGTAGTTTAAAAGTATTACAGCAAGGACGGGGAAAGATGAAAACCAATGAGATTACTGGAATGATGTAAACATTTCATCATTTGCATAATATATCATTTTTTATTCTTGTTTCCAGGGAATTTCACATGATATTTTGAAACAAAAGACAGGGAAAACAGGACTCTCCAAGGTGGGATATAAACCCACATTCACACCTCAATAGCAATTCTCGCAAATCGATACTGCAGAGAGGTGGGAGGCCTCAGTAACACCAGGCCCCTCTCGGCTGCTGGCTGGCGAGACAGCATATCCAGCAAGCCTGTCAAACTAACAAACCCCAGAGCTTCTCCACAACCAACAGCCATGGAAAAATCTCCCTGAGTGACAAAGCCTAGGAGAGCTCTGGAGCAGTGCGAAGTCACACATGGGAGAGGGCCTGACCACAGCCCCAGAGTCAGAGCTTCCTGCCTGGCTGCAGGATCTCCCACTGCCAGGCCCTCAGAAATGGTATGTCCCCGTTTCTGCCTTCTCTCCATTTTCTTCTTCTCTTTCTGTTTCAGGATCTTGCTCTTGAATGGGTCACTGTGTTTGGATTCCTGGGGCCCACAGTAATGCCAATCCTGACTGAGCTGGAGGAAGTCCTCCTTGGCTGGAACACAGATCATGGTATACGGCTCGGGGCTGCCCTTCCTGAGCAGGGACAGGCTGACCCACACCAGGGCCCTGGGGAAGTGGTCCAAGATAGACAGGTAGGCCTCTTTGGTCAATTCTTGCCGGCCTCTGCTGAGAGCTCGCCGGGCTGCCCGACTGTCCCCAGAACTGGGCCTACACCAGGCTGACAGTTGCTTCAGTAATTTTCTACTCCTACATGAAGTTAAAGATACACATTTGAAGGTATTATGTTCAAGGAAAAAATATGCAATTACAAGATTAGACATTGCTAGAGTTAGTTTGTTTTTTAATACTATAGGTAAGAAAGTATCAAAACAATAATTTTTTAATTAAAAATACACTTTAATACATTTTAGTAATGATATTTTTCTTATGTGTCTGCCATTCTGAAACTAAAGGACTAAAGGGTTAAGAAGTTGAAAGCAAAAAAATAAATAAATAACACAGATAAAACTTAGGATTGTAATCACAGTAAGAGGATGAGAATAAAGAAGAGCTAATATTTTAATGAGAAAAGAAACTCTGAGAGATAATTATATATAAAGTAGGGGAAAAAGATATGAAATTATGAGGTTACTATACAGAAAAATAAGTATGAGGCTAGAAGGAAGAGCACTTTTTAAAAATCAGAGCACAGAATATAAGGTAGCTGATAAGCAGAACTTAGTCTGCAGCAGTATTGAGAGTAGGACACATTTTATATGGTAGCCTCTAAGGATAGGACAATATTACATTGAATGGGTTGCTAATCTACCACAAATTCATATAATTCAAAAGGAACTAGAAGAAATCTAATTCAGTGATGTAAAGCAAAGAATGCTTGCTCAGACTAAATAAGTCATAGAAAAAAACTGCCTTGGTTTAGGTCTATTGATGACAATATTTTAAATCATTTCATCAATTACCATCTTGCCCTACATCAAATATTATTAAGCTATTTCCCTCTATGAAACATCAAAAGACCGGCTTTCCCTTCCAGAAAGCCCATAAATTCACTTGGGTTTTGCATAAAGGAACAGTGAGAACTTTTACGTCCTGTAGCCTGTTCAGTATTAAAATATGCAATCCAAAATGTGTCCAGACATCACCTACACTTACCTAAGAACACAGAGTTGACTACCAGTGGCAGCAACATGGTTCTCACTGACATCCTGGTCTATTACCCTCTCGGCCCCTGCCTGGTCTTGACACTCTGTGTCCATTACTTCTTCTGGCTCCGTGGAGTGGTTTATGGATGTGCCCACTTCATCAGATAGCTGAGTTTTTTCAGGCATGGGAGCATAAGACACCTCATATCTTCTTAGGTCACTCTCCTCACCAGGTGAAGATGAAGCTACAGAAGATTCTTCATGGGCCTGGACTCTCAACTCCCAGTCTTGAGTTAACTGCTCCCAGGGACAGCAGAAAGGGGCCAGAGTGCCAAGCTTAACGTAGTTGGGCCGTTTGGCAGGAGGGCGTCTAATGAAAAACAAAGAGGAGAACCGACGTTGAACAATTTAGTATTGGACAAGTAAAATAATTATGGCCATTACAATGCATCTCTATAAGCAAACAACAAAGAAAGCTTTCCAAGAAAAATATAAAGAACAATAAATAATCAATTCTACTGGCCAAACTTTTATGTTTTCATTGGTCTTTAATAGATAATGCATCTACAATGTAGCCCCATGTGGCCACTGAAAGCTACTAGTAACTGGTGCTCCTGGAGTGGTACAATGATGTCCCTATATATTTACAAGGTTCTAAATTCAATGATGTCCCTGTATATTTACAAGGTTCTAAATTCAAGATTACAGTGAAGTTTCTCTCTCTCTTGACCTCTAGTGACCCAGCTGCCCTCCTCAAAGACATATCATTATCAGTTTCTTATGTATCCTTCCAGAGACATTTTATGTACATACAAGCAAATATATACCTATTTCTTTCTTTTTACTTATTTTTACACAAATGGTGGCATACTAGATACAGTACTTTTTGCTTAACTTCACTTTTTTCATTTAACAAAATATCTTGGAGATCACTTTGTATCAGTACAGAAAGCTCTCTCATTTTTTTGTAAAAGGTTCTGTATCTTATTCCGCCATGTGAATATGCCATAATTTATTTAGACTGTCCTCTATTGAAGGACATTTTGGTTACTTTCAAGCTTTTGTTTCCACAAAAAATGCTGCAGTGAATGACCTTGAACATGTTGCATATGCACAGGTATATCCATAGGATAAGTTCCTGGGAGTGGAACTGCTAAGACAAAGAGTGTTAGCATTTTAGATTTTGACAGATAATTCTAAACTGTCCTCCCCAATGGTGATACCAGTTGACCTTTCCAGCAATGTATAAATGAAGTAGAACCTTTGAGAAATATTATAAGCTAACGAAAACCAGGGCCTGGCCTGGCTGTTGGCCATTCTGGCCTGGAGTACTCTTGGCAGTTCAAGACTACATCCTCAGGTGATGGTCTGCTCTGGAACAGGCCATATATTCCTTCCCTCGTTCACTTCTTAACATGTGTCGTGTCCTAGGACCTCAAATGGAAATGAACCTGTAGGCTTGATCAAGGGGGTTCAGTCTTAGCCTAAGCCTGTACTCTCAAGGTTGAACCTCTTCGGAGGTGTACTGGCCTCCAAGGAGAGGCAGCTGATCAAACACTCCCAGGTACTTGCCTCACCAGAGACCTTTCAAAGTCCAAAGGGATAAGTATGCACACCCATTTCAACCCTTTGAACAGAAAACTCATAGTCACAGCATATGTAGTGCTGCAACACAGTGCAGAACACAGTATTCTTATAAACCACTTTGAGTTTTACAGATCTATATGTAATAAAAAGTACAAAAAGTGGGATTTGAAATGATAATTTCTAAAGCTTAAAGAAAAGATAATCTACAGAAATGGAGACAATTCCTAGTTCAAGCTGAGAAAAATAATAAGAACAACATACTAAGGAGAAAAGATATATAATCTGAATTTTGCTTAGGCTTTTAAAGAAAAAATACCTCCTTCATCCCAGAAAAAAGGTAAATACAATTTAAACAAATTCTTACAAAACTTCATATTTAAATCAAAGAGATACTACTAGGTCATGAGGTAGAGGGAGCTACTTGACACATTCCCTCTGCTCTCAGCACACAGCAATATTAGGTGAAGTATGAGAGTATGTATGGTGAGAGGTAGGGGCTGGGGGTCTGGGGTCAGAAGTGGCTTCCTGTTTTGTAGAACAGTTTCATTCTTTACACTAATATAAATTCAGGCAAGACTGGAATAATAACAACAACAATGACAATAGCTAATACTTATTGAGCACATGCCATTGCTGTTCCAAGTGCTCTATACATTTTAACTCATTTCATCCTTGTGCAGAGACTAGCTAGGGTTTTCACTGAATTCAAATTCTCTTCTTCCTGTGCACACTGCTAGGTTACACTCCTTACTTTCCTTATGGCCAGAAGTTGAGTGGAAGTGACATGCTCACCACTCCTAGGCCTAGCCCATATTCTTCCATGCTCTTCCTCCCTCTGCCAGCTACATGCAAAAGACCCCTCAGCCCTGGGGAAATAGTGAAACCACAGGAGGGAAGGCGCCCAGATCTCTGAAACCCCAGCCCCTCATCAATAACACTACACTCAACTGTTCCACAAGTGAGAAATAAAACTTTTATTGTGTTAAGCCACTGAAATTTGGGTGGCAAGCCCACCTGGTTGCAGCCAACTCTCCAGCGACCCCATGCCAGCACCTAAGTGGCAGGACACAGCTGAGGAAGACCACGCAATGGTCCTGAATGGTCTTACTTTATAAACATAAATCTCAAGTGGATGTTCTCATACACTGCCTTACAGATCTCTTACATTTCTCCAGTCAATTTGATCTTCCACTCTCCCAGAAACCGTCTACATCAATTCTTCTCTCCTCCTCTTACTGCTGGCTGATAATCTCCCCTCTTTTTCCATGAAGACAGTCACAATCAGGAGTGCTACCTAATCTCCCCACCACAGAATCTAACTTACCTAAATCTGTGTTCAGATTTCAGAGGCAGCCTAACTACCTACTATAGTGGAAGAACTGAACCTGATCCTATCAGACGCCACCCATTTTCAAGGGCTTTGTTCTTGCATTTTATCATCCCTCCCTTTTCCTGGGTCCCCCCTCACCAGCCTAGAAACATGCTTCCATCAAGAATATAAGCTGCATGAGGGCAGGAAAAGACTTGTCTGCCTTGTCCCTGCTGGAGCCCCAGTGCTTAGAATGGTGTTTGATACACAATAAGCTCTAAATAAATACATGCTAAATGAATGAATAAAACAGACAAATATGTAAAGATGTACACAGGAAGCTGTTTACAGAAGCACATAGCAAAAAACTGGAAATAAGCTAAAGGGCATCTGATAAATTATAGTATATCCACACTGCAATCCCATGTGACCAAAGTTATATTCTGAGCAAGAGCTGGCAGGCTATGACTCACAGGCCAAATCTGGCCTGCTGTCTGGTTTTGTACAACCCATGAGCTAAGAATGGTCTTTACATTTTTAAATGGTTGAAAAAAAAAACAAAATAATAATATTTTATGACACATGAAAATTATATGAAATTCAAATTTGAGTGTCCATAAATAAAATGTGATTGGGACACAGCCATGCTCATTCATTTATATGTCATCTGTGGCTGCTTTTGTGCCACAATGGCAGAGTTGGGTAGTTGCCACAGAGACTGCAGAGTCCATAGAGCCACAAATATTTATCATCTGGCCCTCTACCAAAAACGTTCGCCAATACTTGGTTTACAGTCATATTTTTTGACATGGAAAAACTATTCATAATATATTGTAAAATGAAAAAGGCAGGTTTCAAAATGGCATACACAGTACCATCCTTTCTTTAAAAAAAAATTTTTGTTTCTATGGGAAATTTACATGAATAAAAAACTTTTAAAGAGTGAGAAGTAAGGATTATAGTCAATTATATTTAACAAACACATAGAAGACCCTCAAGTACGTACTATACACATGGCACAAGGGTACACAACACATGATCACTGCCCTGAAAGAGCAGGTAAGTAGCACGCCAGCAACGTATCACCACTCACTCACTCACTCACTCATCCGTCACTCAGCAAATGGTTTGAAAGCCAGGCACTCTGCCTGTCTCTGTGGTTGCAGCAGTGAACACGAACACATGATTCTGCCCTAATGGAGCCCACAGTCGAGGAACTACAACATTCAATTACTCAGTCATTCTTCAGACAACAAATAAAAGCTATTAAGCCCTACTGTGCTTAAGCACTCACAGTGCTTAAAGGCACTGGCTAGACACTGCAGATACCATGAGAGAGTTTCTGTGCTTCCAGGAGCCTACAATTCACTGAGAAATTCAGGCTCCTGATGTTGCAACATAGTTCACAATATAAAGGAAATAAAGGCCGGTGCGGTGGCTCACACCTGTCATCCTACCACTCTGGGAGGCTGAGGCGGGAGGATCGCTTGAGCTCAGGAGTTTGATACCAGCCTGATCAAGAGCGAGACCCTGTCTCTACTAAAAATAGAAAAATTAGCCGGGCATCGTGGCGCATTCCTGTAGTCCCAGCTACTCGGGAGGCTAAGGCAGGAGGATTGATTGAGCCCAGGAGTTGGAGGTTTCAGTGAGCTACGATGAAGCCACTGCACTCTATCCAAGGCAACAGGGCGAGACTCTCTCAATCAATCAATCAATCAATCAATGAAGGAAACAAAGCCCTTCATTGGCCACACTTCCAATGAAAAAAGAAGAGAAAAAAGTCTAGATGGGTAAATACTAAAATATAAAAACAGTGCTTCTCTCTCTGGATGGCAGGACTATACCAGTTTATAAAGTATTTTTATACATTTCCATAGTTTCATTAAAATTTTATAAATATGTATTACTTCTATTATCAGTTTTTTAAAAAACACAATTTCCATGGGGGGTGGGATCTATTAGTAGGAATCTATTATCAAGTGTCTGCAACTCACATCCAGTTTAGGTGGACTCCATGATCGAGGTAAGCAAATAACCAGGAGAAGGGTTTGTATAATAACCCAGATGGGCCTATAAAAGCCTGACAGACATAAGACAATCTCCTGACTTAAGTAATATCTTCTTAATTACTTCTCAGTAATGCTGAACTTAAGGAAAAGTCTATGAAAACTCCTCATTATAGAATAAGAGTTGCCAAAGCCATCCCACACATTGTTGGCTAATTTGAGTAGGTACTTCTTCTCTTCTTCTTAAGACATTATCAAACCAGAGAAGCCAGTTTCTTACCTTTTGTACTTTTCGAGAAGATTCTTAGCTTGCTCTTCAGCAAACAGAATCCCAGCAGGGCAGTCTGGGAAATCACCTGGGATGTTAGGTGACCTTTTATACTGAGAATGTACTATAGCTTCTTTTAATCCTCCAACTCTTGCACCTCGATAGATCTAAAAGAAATGTCAAAAAGTTATTGTCAATTCACCAACTTAAAGTGGAATTGCTTAATTGTTTATATGGGAAAAATGGGAAATAGCCTAAATGCCCATCAAAAGGAGAATGGATAAATACATTGTGGGATAATGGATTACCATACAATAATAAAAATGAATGAAATCGAGCTTCATCGATCAACATGGGCACCTCTCAATGCCAAATGAACATGGCCAATTGCAAAAGCATATATACAGTGAGGTATATAATAGTTTTAAAACACGCCAAATAGAGTTATTTTATTGTGGGATATATACATACTTAATAGAACTGTAAAAATATGCATGGTAGTGACAAACATCAAAATCAGAATAGTGATTATTTTAGAAGGAAAAAGGGACATGAGACTGGAGAGAGGTACACAGGGTACTTCCAATTAATCTATAATGTTTTATTTCTTTTTTTTTTTTTTTAGAAGAGTACTCCGTGCAAATAATATTTTATTTCTTAAGCTGGATGGTGGGTGAAGGGTACACAGGTATTTATTGTATCAGTATCTATTCTTTTTTGTATGATTTAAGTATTTCATAATTAAAAATTAAGTAGAATGATTTAAAAATATTTCTACTCCTAAATGGTTAACTAAACATCCCTTGCACGAGGCATGCTAAAAATTAATTACCGGCATGAATCTAACAGTCTTACAGGCCTTTTACACTCTCTAGCATCAAAGTAATATTTAAAATAACCAGTAAAAAAAAAACTGCATTCGATTTTAATAAAATTTTTAGCTGCAGTTGATAAATAGGAGTATATAGTTTTAGTTAACATTTTTTAAAAACAAAAAATGTATTCTATACATCTGTAAAAGTTAAGTCTTTTGCTTCTAAACTATAACAAATTTCAAGTCAAAGACCTCAACATTCTGTTGCCACTACTATTCAAAAATAAGGCTACTTTAAAAAACTCAATAATTCACAATATGTCAGCACAGGCCTTATAATGGGAACCTGGCTCCTGGGACTATACATATGAAGTATCTTGTATCCAGGATTATACCTCTAGGGGCAGAAAGATACCACTCAATTTCTAAGTTGTATAATAAAGTCTGGAACATTTTCAGCACTTAGTATTCATTAGGAATGTATTTTAAATATTGTAACTATTAGTCAAAATCAAAAAGTAACTTACAAATGGAATCCAGAAAGCCATGCCCCATCCCTTTGGGAGTAGGACATCCCAGCCACTTCCCCAGCCTAGTCGGTCTTCACCAGTCACTTTTCCTGGCTGCTGAATCAAAAGTACAGGTATCTTGGATTCACAGGGACCTAAAACAAGCTGTGACCCAGGCACCAGCAATTCACTTCTCATCCGGTTTAAATCCTAAAGTGGAAGAAAATAATTCAAGACAAACAACCCTAGTCTTCTGGGAGATTCCACCGGGTCCCCCTAATAGCAGCGTTAGAAAGGTAAATGCTCTTTTATAAAGCAAGAAAAAAAGTTCTCAATAAATAAATGCAAGCCATTTCAAATATAAGGTATTCTTCCTACAGATAAAGATTTTCCTCTATACAAGTGCTTTGGTAGAAAATGCCAAATTGTTTTAAATTTGCTAAATTTGTCCCAGAATATACTACATGATTCAAAGTTATAAAATGATATACTTTCATTCTGCTAATCTCTTAATACTAAGATTAATCTTATATTTTGATACTGTGTCCCTACATTTATTTTAAGATTTGTTGGCATGAAGTAAAAAAGGTATGAACAAGTAAGTGAAAACTTCTCAAGGATGAGCCATTGGAAAAATACTCTGGCTCTTGGGAAAATTTCTAACCAGGTCTTAAAGATTTAAAATAGAAGGTGCTATAAATTACTGTTAAGGGGAATGTAGGGAGTGGATAACAACATCCTTTCAGACTTTTCTTGGAGCTGTAAAAAGAGATTAACAGGTAGGGAAAGAGGGCTATCACTCAATTTAGAAAAACTGTACGAGAGACTGCCTCCATGCTATGAGGTCTAATTGCTACCTCATGAATGCTCTTCAATCCAGGTCCAAGTCCTAATTCTTCTTTTTTACCTTTGCTTGAGTTTCTACCACCATCTACATGTTGGTAATTCCAAAATATGTCTCTTTAGCCCTGACTTTTCCCCCTGGGATTGAAACTGGCTCCCAGGCCTCTGCTCCTAGGGAGTCCCACAGCCTCTGAACCCAGTTTATTCAAGACTGAACTTGTCATCTCTCCACTGTATTTGCTCTTCTCCTGTGTTCCCCACCTAGCTGAATGATGCCACAATGCACACACTTCACTCATTCATCCACCCAAATATTTACTGAGCACCTCTTATGTGCCAGGCACTTTTCTAGAACCTGGGAATACAGCAGTGAGCAAGTCAGACATGGCTCTGGCTCTCTTTAGGCTGAGGTCCTAAACCCAAGCTAGAATTTTAATATTAATAACTAATCTATACGTCTCCTCCCTTCTTACCTCCTGTCTTCTAACCAACCACCAAGTCTGGTCAAATTTACTTTCCAGGTATAGGTATTAAACCCCAACCCCTCCACTCCTGCCATACTGCCACAAGTCAGTCCCCCATCATGTCATACCTGGATTATTTCAAGGGTCTCTTTTAAGGAATCCAACTCACAGGCTCTCTCCAGCTCCCCCACCCCATCCCCACCCCACTAGTCCCCGCTCCACACTGCTGCCAGAATGAAATCTCATCATGTTGTGACCTGCCTTAAAACCTTCAAGGGTGCCCTACATTTCCAGTCCAAATCTTCAAATGCCTCAAGATCTTTTATGCTCTGGCTTCTATTTATCTCTTCAGTTTCACTTCTTGTCCCACCCTAGGCTCCCTGCTTCTGATCTACTTGGAGACTCGTGAACACATCACCCTGTTTTCGGGCGGGGCCCCTGCACACACTGTCCTCATTTCCTGCAATCACTTTTCCACTGCAGGTTTCACCCTGCCCCCAAGAAGTCTGGTTAATTCTATCTCCCACCTGAGTCTCAGCTCAAATACCAGCTCCTCCAGCCAGGAGGCCAGCCTCAATCTCCCCAGTCTGGGCTCAGTACCCCTTCTACGGGCTTCCTCAGTACGTTGTACTTCTTCGATGAGATCCCAGTCATCTATCCCAGCATTTAATACAATGCCTGGCCCTGGTGGGAGCTCAATCATAGTGAAATTAAAGACAGAGAACATTTAAGAGAAAATAAATAAATAAATAAAAGAAAAACATATTTAAACCATGAGATCATCATTTCAAAAAAAGTCTTTGTATTAACTTTTTCTAAAGATTATTTTTATTTTATCCCTAAGAACAGAAAAAAAGTCACAGTATGTATCCTTATTTTTAGACTCTTATCCTTAGATAACAGGTAAGATCCTTATCTTATTCTTAGATTCTTATCCTTATATGTAGATTATCCCTAAGAACAGGAAAAAAAAAATCACAGTATGTATCATGAGTAATGTATCAACAAGTTGTTCGAAAATAAAAGCAAGTCTGTGAACTTTTTATGGTCTCTAGAATGACGAATTTAACCTGTCATTCACGACTTTACCAATAATCCTTACACTATTAGTTACCTGATCCGAGATTTTATTCTCTGTGACACTCTTACAGATATCTTGGTTCCAGATAAAGCTATGTGTACATTCCACAGGCACACCCTCCAAAAGCAGCTGTCTAACTTTCTCATTATCTAAGAAGGAAAAGAAATAGCCTTCAAACCACATCCTTTAGATTAATGAAGTCAAATTCTAAACATTGGCAGTAGACCTATTGTTACAAGAAAATATTTTATAGGCATTTACTTAACTTCTTTAGAAGAATTCACTTGATAAGAAATTAAGTTATTCTTATAGTCAGTTTGATAATTTATGAAATAGCAAAGGCTCCTAAACTTTTTTCTTTGATATTTATTTTTTGTATATAAGATGCAAATATTACAATATTAAATTGCCTCTATATCAGCAGTCCCCAACCTTTTTGGCACCAGGGACCGGTTTCATGGGAGACAATTTTTCCATGGATGGCGGGGGAGGAGGAGCTCAGGCAGTGATGACAGCGATGGGGAGTGGCTGTAAATACAGATGAAGCTCACCCACCACCGCTTACCTCCTGCTGTGCAGCCCAGTTCGTAAGTTTCACGTAAGACAACTTTTCCACAGACCGGGGTGGGGGCCTCGGAGCTCAGGCGGTGGTGCGGCCGGTTCCTAACAGGGCATGGACCGGTACCGGGGGTTGGGGACTGCAGCTCTATATGACTGCCTAATTTCACATTTAAGATAATAAAATTCTAGGAGCCACTGCAGAGGTGAACAATTCCTCAATAATATGCCATATTATAAGCACAAGCCATATTTTAGCCACTGGCTTCAGGGCTTTGTATCATTCCTAACCCAACGATGGTGAGCCAACAATTATCATCCTGTTCTGCCCCATATTTCAAGTCATTTTTATTCATAACTCATTTTTATTCAACCATTTATTCCTTTCTGTAAAACGTATTTTTTCATTCCTTTAAAATAAGCATATTTTCTGTGAAACCTGGTATTTCACCCTTTTAAATAAGCCACACCATACTAGAAAGTACTCTAGTAAAAAGGGGAAGGAACTTTTTCTTGATAGAAGAGACTTCCTACATGTAGTCATTTAATCATTAGGGGGAAAAAAATCTCCCAAATCTTATTTTGTTGGACTGAAGAATAAGAAAAAAAGTTAGGCAATTTATGAGTTTGAGTTATGGTTTGAAATGCCAACACAGAAACATCACTCAAAGGCACATACCTGCATGGGTCTGATGGCTGGGGAAAAAATAAGTTAGAAGTGACTGGGCCATAGTGTGACAGATTTCAGGGGAGAACAAAGTCAGAGAAAATTAAATTGATGAAAAGATCTGAAATGAAAACTGCTTAATTAAAAGCCACAATGCTTCAGTACACTGCTCTTCCTCATGGAAATAATCATCAACATATTCTCAAGTAACAGTGCTGTGTGCTGTGCAAGTTCACACAGCCTGTCTAGGAGCAAATAAGCTCCGTTTCCAACAGGCTCAGTCTGCCCAGAGTGCAGTTTTGAGTGACAGAATTGGGACTTTATTCAGACTGAGCTGCAGACAAAAGAGATGGCTGATACTTAGGGGGTAAAGGCACAGAAAAGCACTACTTCATCTTTAAATATTCTAAAAAATTATAACAAATAGATAAAACAAAGTAGATGGTATGTCCAGACAATGGAATATTATTCAGTGCTAAAAAGAAATGAGCTATTGAGCCATGAACAGACATGGAAGAAACTTAAATGCATATTACTAAGTGAAAGAAGCCAATCTGAAAAGGCTACATTACATACTGCATGATTCCAACTATATAATATTCTGGAAAAGGCAAAACTATGGAGACAGTAAAGAGATCAGTGGTTGCTGGGAGACAGGGATGAATAGACAGGGTACAGAGGATTTTTAGGGCAGTGAAACCACTCTATTATGATACTACTATGGTGAATACATGTCATTATATATTTGTCAAAACCCATAGACTGTACAACACCAAGAGTGAACCCTAATTCAAACTATGGACTTTGGGTGAGGATAACGTGTCAATGTAGGTTCATCACTAAGAATATGCATCACTACTTCAGGGTCTTCATGTACTTTCTCTTTTAAAAACTCTCTGATTCCCAGTACACACAAGAAGATAAAGAGTTTGTTATCTGAATCAGGCAAACCCTTCTTTATGGTTTAAGCAGTACCAGAACTGGTCTTTTTTGTCAAAGTCAAAATAGGCAGAGGATGACTTTAGATATAGAAAGACAGACTGGTAAGATGTCAGAGAATTAAGTTTCAGATCATGATGACATTGAGAGTCTTCTAAGAATTAATCTTTTATTATTTGACTCAGCTCATCAAAGTATATTTCTAACCTTAGATTTGAATTGTTTTCCTAGATGAGATGTTACATTTGTTAATAATATTGGTATAATACTAATTCCTTAAAAAGTTTACTTCTTTATGTAGCTCACATACCAGATAAAATACTTCTTCAAAGAAATTACTTAAAACAAGTTTTAATGAAATACCACAACAAGAACAAGATGGTAACCTTTTATAGTAGAAATTAAATCATATTTTTCAAGGTAGGATTTAATACATATCTTCCTCTTTCCAAAAAAGGATTTGATGTAGCAAGAGAAACTAAGTAGATTTTAACTGTAGCTTTAAGGTGATTATAATAGTCAACATCTATGGTGTAGTAAATGCTGCAACTTTTATGTTGTACCAGACCATTATGGCATTAAAAAAGAAAAGGAAACAAAAGAGGCAATGACTCATTGATTAAAGGCTTAGGCTCCATGATTAACTAACTTACCTATACATCTTCAAACTCTTCTCTTATCCAATCTACCTTTTATGTGAAGTTCTGACTATAATTTATTGCCCTTTTAATAAGCTAACTACATGTGCAAGAGGTAAAAAAAAACCTAAGTTGTTATGACACAAACCTGTGTTTTTCCTCCAAAAATTCACAAACTAATTTTAATTATTCTTCTAATTAATCATGTTTAAATGACAGTAAATACAACGAGATGTTATTACAACTGCTGCAAATTCCAGATCACACTAAAATTTTAACCAGCCCCCTACCCACCATCCTACACCACCCCAGCCAAACAACTTTCTCAGGCCACTCTACTCAGTCTAAATCAAGACAATCTTACACTCCAGCACCTGGGATGGCCTTGCCAGGACTCGAACCTGGATCATCTGTATGGTCAGACAGAGGCTTCCACTGAGCACAAGACCAGCTTCGGGTGCAGATCCCTTCCTCACAATTAAAATTCTGAAACGCCAGACATTTTCAGAAAACCCAGTTTGCAGAGAGACAGGTTTTGCTAGAAACTAAAAACAGAAAACTCAGAAAACAAAATGAACGTAAGGATCAGGCTACATGTTGTACAGCTAAAAGACACTTCCACACATACCATCTCCGCTGATGATTGTAACCACCTTGTAAGGTAGGCAGGTAAAGACCACCCTAATTTTTTACAGATGAAGTAACTGCAGAAGTGTCAGAGACATAACTCTTCTAATAGGACTGGATTGCTCAAAATAATAAGGAAAACCAGGGGTATTTCAAGACTTTACCTTGGCATTTTTCTGGATTGGACAAAGCTTTGGACTTCTTTTGAGGCAAATTTATTCGAGGATCCCCAACTGTCAGTCCCAGAATAGTACCTGCTGGAATTTCTGCTGGTGACGTTATTCCTTCAGTAACAACAAAAAGACCCCAAAAAAAAAGTGTACAGAAAGTCATTCATAATACATACATATTTGCTTATATTTTCAAATCTTTCAGATTTTCTAATGAAACTTTCTTCTTGGGCAAATGATTTTAAAACATTTATTCCCTTTGTTCCCACTGATAATTTTAGAGAATAAATTAATATTCATAAATAGTGAAGTTCCTTGCAAAAAACATTAAACATAAAAAGGGTTATTTTACAACAGGAACACATATACTGTGAGCACAGATGCAGTCATATGCAGGTAAACAGAGATTTTGGGTCAGTACCTTACATATGCATTTATCTATAATATCAGAACACTACTTATTTAGGATTTGAACATTTCACTTGTTTGTTGTTTCATAACCAAATATGAACATAGTGTCTATTCACTGAGTTCTCCTACTTGCTTCTCTGACTGCATCATAACAAACAGCAGCAAGTTAAAAAGCAATACTATACATCAGAGGCCCAACTGCAAAAGGATGTTTTAACCCCCTTTCCAATCTTCCCTCCCTCCCCAGTACAACCCAGTATTCCCTCTGTATACCTCCCAACAATTCAAAAATAGCTTCTTGTCTGCGATGAAGGGAAATGCTATCAGGATTCTTACAGGTTTCAATCCACCAACGGTGAGGGGTCTTCTCTGTGTCCTCTCCCTCCTGAAAAATAACAATTCCTATTCACCAGACAAATAATTAATCAGAATTAATAATTTGGTTACGGTTGTGATACAGCCCCCACCTTTTTTTTTCTATGTGTGGGAATGAACATTTTATGGAGGAACCAGGGAAGGTGCCACTATACTTAACATACTAATTAATACCAGACTAATTATTCTTCTAATTAGAGGCAAGGATTACACTTCTCTCAAGATTTCCCATACCGGGAAAGTCATCCATGGTTTTCAGAGCGACTACGTACCTAAGATAGTTCATACTCACAGTCTCTCCTGAGCACAGTACCAACAAGAGAGGCCTATTCCTCTCCCACTACTGCCAACTTCATCATCTCCAATTTAAGCAATAAAACATTCCTCCATTCTTCACCAAAGGAAAACCAAACCAGTATCTTTTGAAGAAATCTTCAGATGAAGGATATATTACTACTACCATATTCCTGGAAATGTCTAGTAAGATACACAAACACTTCCCTTATATTTTTTCTGGAGAGAACTAGGAAGTGAGCAAGGTTTCAAAAAGCATTTCAAGTATCACGTGCATGCCAAGAAGGGAATCTGTAGCTATGATTCATACTGAAGTTCACTGAAGTAGAATGTGCGCCTACAGATTCTAAAGAAGCAACTCGTAACATAGGCACCATTTACTCACAGAAACTCAGGTGGCACAATTTAGTGGTTTAGAGTACAGGCTTTGGAACTAAACTTCCTAGGTTCAAATCTTTGCTCCACAACTCATTAGCTACCATGGAGCACCTTCTCTGTGCCAGGCACTGTGCTAAGCACTGGGGACAGAGTAAAGAACAGGACCAGCCCTGTCCTTGCCTTCATGAAGCTCAATGTCTGAGAGATAGACATTACATAAATATGCAAACAAATCTATACATATAAAAGGAAATGTGCCAGATACTCTGAAAACAACAGGAGGGATATAATTTAACTTGGGGGATCAGGAAAGGATTCTAGAAGGAAATGATATAGATTAAAACTTGAAGAATGAGGAAGGTTCAGCCAAACAAAGAGTGGTGGAGGCAGAATGTTCAGCAGGTGGGGAGAAAGCAGGTGCAAAGGCTCTAAGGGAGACAAGAACTGCCACATTCTAGAAACTGAAAGGCCAGTATGGCTACAGTGTGGAAAGTGAGGAGAGATGAGGCCTCAGAAGCAAGAAGGCATGAGATTACACAGTTCACATTGAGGGCTTTGGAGTTTATCTTAAATACAATGAGAACCTATTCAAATACCTTTCATCAGGAAGCAACAAGATGTGAATAAATCATTAAAAGATCACTCTGCCTCCTGCATGGAGAATGGTCTGAAAAGGGGGGAATAATGGAGGAAAGTCAAGAAGCCACCCCAGTGTTCCAGGCAAGAGACAACAGTAGCTAAGACTAGAGTGGCGGCAATGAAGATGGAGAGCAGCCTGGGAAACATAGCGAGACCCCGTCTCTACAAAAAATAGAAAAATTAGCTGGGCGTGGTGGCACATGCCTGTAGTCCCAGCTACTTGGGAGGCTAAGGCAGGAGGATTGCCTGAGCCCAGGAGTTTGAGGTTGCAGTGAACTATGATGACACCACTGCACTCTAGCCCGGGCAACAGAGTAAGACCCTGTCTCCAAAATAAAAAGATGGAGAGAAGTAGCTTTATAAAGCAGCTTTCTTCTAAAAGCTCAAAATTTGTTCAGCTTTATCATTATATTTGACCAGGAACTGAAAAGCTCATTGCACTAAGACAGGAAAACAAACAGGCTCTGAATCCAGAGTGTCAATTCCTAATCTAGCCTCTATGCTCTAGGCCTATCTTGTCCAACATAGTAGCCACTAGCCAGAAAGAGCTACTCAAATTTAATTTTTAGTTAATTAAAATTAAATAAAGGTACAATTTCAGTTTGTCACTCTAGCCACATTTCAAATGCTCAGTTGCTACATGTGGCTAGTGGCTATCCTACTGGACAGCACAAAGGAACATCATCCTCATAGAAAGTTCTGTTGGAAGTGCTGAGCTAGACATATTGCTCTTAGCCTTTTTAGGAATTAGAGACCCCTAAAACTAACCCCAGAAAACATGCATCACCCAAGTACAAACACACAAATATTGGCACACAATTTCAGAGATTTTAGGGACTCCCCACCTATGAAACAGAAGTTAAAACCCTTCTACAAGACTCACAGTTGCAAGAGCAATCTGTATTTAAATAAGAACAGTCAATTTACTTATCATATCCACTTAGATGTGGTCTTTTAGGAGAAGCAGAAGATAAAATCTTTGATAATAAACACAAGTAGTGAAATAAGCATTTAAAAGCCATAGCCCAGGACCAAATGTGGTGGCTCATGCCTGTAATCCCAGCAGTTTGGGAGGCCAAGGCAGGAGGATAGCTTGAGGCCAGGAGTTCAAGATCAGCCTGAGCAACATAGCAAGACCCTGTCTCTACAAAAAAATTAAAAAATTAGCCAGATGTGGTTGCCCACACCTGTAGTCCCAGCTACTTGGGAGGCTGAGGCAGGAAGATCGCTTGAGCCAAGGAGTTTGAGGCTGCAGTGAGCTACAAACAACCACTGTACTCCAGTCTGGGTGACAGAGCAAGATCCCATCTCTTAAAAAAAACAAAAGCTATGGCTCAAAATGTTACCAAATTACATATTAGGTTTCACAAATTTGCCAAGAAAAAGAAGAGTAGAGTAAAACATTATAGTCACATTTACTCTTACCACATGGACAGAAGCAGTTTTCAGTGCCTCAGTTAGGATAGAATGGGAAAGGGGACCAATCAGCCGGAATCTGTTCATCTCCATCGTCAAATCACTAAAAAAGAGAATAAGTCTTAAAATGGAAACTTCTGTCATATACAACGTCTGTGCCACTGGCAAAAATGAGTGTTCACTGAAAAAGTTCAGCAAATTCAACCCGTACCTGATTATAATGCCTGTGGTTGGAGCGATCCAAGAACATGGTTGACATGGATCTCTAGTTCCATCACCAACAATTTTTTTGCTTGGTTTAGAATTTTCTCCATCATCTTTCCTTTTTCTTTTCTTGCCAATTTTCTCATCAAGCAGTTCACCTTGGCTTTTTTCTTGGGATGGTGTCAGAAGTGGTTCAGAGACACAGAAAGCTGATTTGATGGGTTCCACACAATGGCACACTGCTTTTATTTCCTCTAAGATATCCTAAGGATATATTTAAACAATTTACTTTTAAATTTTGAAGTTTAAACATATTATTACAAATCTAGTTGGTTTAGTTTATGTTATTTTTTATCGCTTTAAAAATTCACATTTGTTATCCCTTCACAAATTAAATTTATCATCATCAAAAGGCCTTTTGGTTTTTCTAAGTAGTACATGGCACTTGGAACAACATAATCTGACCAAATTTTTTTAAAAAGCAGTGAGAATGCTAAAGAAGGGAAGCTAAGCTAAATACAGTGTGAAAAATAATCAGAATTATTCAAAACAGTTTCTCATTATTAAATAGGCTCTACCAAGCACCTAGATATCACAGAACCAATTCAGGAATAGTGGAAGCATTAGTCCAACTTCAACATTTCAAATCATTAGCCTAAGGTTGGTTTTCATTTCCACTTCTGCTTATGACTTACTAAAAAATGAGAGGTCAAGATTTGCTTCATTCTATAAAATGAACAAGTTCTGGGGATCTAATGTACAGCATGGATGGTGATGGATATGTTAATTAATTTGATTGTGGTAATCATTACACAATGTATATGTATATCATATCATCATATTATATACCTCTGATATATTCAAATTTTGTCAATTAAATGTTTTAAAATAGAAAATTAAAATTAAAAAATTTTTAATTTGCTTCATTCAATATTCATACAATTCCCTTCCTATCCAAATATCTAACTATCAAGCAAGCTTTTACACTATTTAAACTTCCATAGTATTGACTACCGATGGTAATTAAGAACGTAGTAACAGAATGACAGAAAAATAACCTGAAGGATTATACCTGTTTAAGAGTTGGATGCAGCCAGATCCACAACTGCCTGCTCTCAGAAGTACCACTAGAGGTGCTCCTGGACTTCCAGATAAACGTAACAGGTCCAAGCATTTCTCTGGGATATTTATTTGCCCGGTAAAGCATGAGGCTCCCTTGGCACTTTCCAGACAAGCAGTGAACTGCTGCAAACGTCAATCCTGACAACATAAACAAAAGCAAAATTCCATGATTCAAAGTGTTGAGACTGCAATCATATTTTCTGATAGCCATACTGTTATTTATTATCAATAAATATCAAATTATTAATAAATTATTGGGGTTAGGTTTTGGTTTTGAACATTGCTTAGATCAAAGCCTGGCACACAATAAGTTCTCAATAAATGTTTATTAAATGAATAATTTAATGAGAGTTTCAAGTTTCTTTCTGCCTAAGTTTACTCCACCAGAAAAATCGCTCTCACTTTACACTTGACAATGTTACAAATGATTTAAAAGTTACCCCAACTTTTCTTAAATTAACATATTCTTTGGGAACAAGAAGTATCCCACACATTTTTATATATGTTTAAATTCCAAAATGCTTACAGTACACACTTGTTCATGAAATGAATAAATATACAAAGACTAAAATAGGACTCAGCTTTGAAACAAGTTTACCTGTATCTATGCTACACATTGGAGAAAGTGCCTTTAGTATTTCTTCCTCTTTGCCCTTCAACTCCAAACAACAGTAGTAGGATAAATCCTGCACAAAGCGGGAGACATAATTAAATACTTAGGAACTGACATGGGGCAAAACTGTTAAGAAGACAAAAGCCACATCAAAAAAACCTCTAGAGATCCAAGACGCAGAAAAAATTGCTAACGCTGTTTTCATATGTTAAAATCTAAACCTTCTCCTGCCCGATGGTGGGGGGGGAGGGGAATCTAAACCTGTCCGTTCCTATTTCATTAGCAAACATTCTTAAACCAATCTGAATCAAAATCAAAATGAATCTCCATTTAAAATATAAGTTACAGTGTCCTAGTTTTTACAAAGAAAATCTGTGTCTTATCCCATATTCTAATAGGCAAGTTCTACACAGCGTACATAACTGCTGCTTCTAAGTAAAAGACTATTCATCTCCAAAATCTATATAAGGTAAGAAACCAGAGTAGAATAAGCAAGACAGTAAAAAATTCTGCAAAATTATGCTAAGGTTGCTTTCTCTGGTTAGCTAATTCAGGACCTCAAGATTACTTAACACTGAGCCTAGAAACACAATGTTACAATTAATTTATCCCCTATTCCTCCCATGCTCATTCTTGACCATGATGTGCAACTATGACTAAGCAATGTACAAAGAAAAATAAAAGTAATAACTTACAAATTTAGTTAAGATGAAGAGAGATCAGACTAAACTAATGAAATCAATGTTAGAAGTTCTTAATAGTCATAACAGCAGCTATAATAATAGTTATAATAGTTAATAGTCACTGAAGTGCCAGGCACTGGGTTAATTCCTTTACATGGATTGTCATTTAGTCCTCCCAACAACCTCATGTACCAAGTATGGTTATTTTATTTGACAGACAAGGACACTAGGACACAGCGATTGTTACTTGAACAAAGCCATATAGTCAGTAAGTGGAGAAGCCAGCATTCAAATCAGGCTCACTGACCCCACCCCCAGCCAAGCCCTCTGCCATAGTACCTTTAAGCAATTTCAGTGCAGCAACTGGAACTAAAAGGCAAATTATAGCTATGTTTCTGACAACTCACATTAATCAGTGCGATAACTCACACACAGAAATCTTCCCATCAACAGTGACTCACGCTCAGCTGTCAATGGCCAGATGAACCTCACCTGAATCTGTACAACCAGGTGACCACAGAGAATAATGGTTAAGAGCATGGAACTCTGGAGTCAGGTTACCTAGGCTCAAATCTCAACTTCCCCAGTCACTGGCTGCATGATCATGGGTAAATTACCTAACCCTTCTATACCTCAGTTTCCTCATCTGTAAAATGGAAATAATAGTAACTACTTACCTCATATTGTTGTTGTAAGGATTAAATAAGTAAACATATGTAAAGCACTTAAAACAGCATTGAGCATATATTAAGCACTCAAAAATATGTTATTATTAGCTATTATTTTTATTACTTAGGGATGATCAAATGCTAAGAAAATATCTGATAACTTCAGCAAAAATTCTGCCCAAAATGAGAAGTAATTCACTGGCAGAGTATAGTGGAAAAAGCCCAGGCCAGGGAATCGGCTACCGAAGTGCTATGTAGGCCACCAACAAACTGCGTAACCCTGGGTGAGTCACTTCTCTCTAGAACACAGCTTTCTCAATGTAAATGAGGAATTTAACTATAATCTATGATTTCTGCTACTGAGTTCTCAAATCAAAGGCTCTTAAAAGATTCTTGTATTCACTTCACACCCATTAGAATGGCTACTATAAAAAAACAAAACAGAAAATAACAAATATTGACGAGCACGTGGAGAAATTAAAACCCTTGAGCACTGCTGGTGGGAATGTAAAATGGTGCAGCTGCTACAGAAAATGGTAAGGTGGCACCTTGAAAAATTAAACACAGAATTACCATATGATCCAGCAATTCTACTTCTGGGTATATATCCAAAAGAACTAAAAGCAGGGACTCTAATGATATTTGTACACCCATATTCACAGCCACATTATTCACCACAGCCAAAAGGTAGAGGTAACCCAAGTGTCCATCAACAGATGTATGGATTAACAAGATGTGGTATATACCTACAATGAAATATTATTCAGCCATAAAAGGGAAGGAAATTCTGACATATGCTACAACGTGGATGAACTTTGAAGACATTATGCCAAATGAAATAAGCCAGTCACAAAAGAACAAATACTATATGAGTCCATGTTAAGAAAATATCTGATAACTTCAGCAAAAATTCTGCCCAAAATGAGAAGTAATTCATAGTCATATGAGGTACCTGTAGGAGTGAAGTTAAAAGACAGAAAGTAGAATGGTGGTTGCTAGGGCTGGGGGAGGAGGAATGGGGCATCAAGTGTTTAATGGGTACAGTTGCAGTTTGGGAAGATGAAAACGTTCTGGAGATGGATGGTTGCACAACATGAATGTACCTAATGCCACAGAACTGTACACTTAAAAATGCTTAAATGGTAAATTTTATGTTATGTATATTTTATCACAATTTCTTAAAAGGTTCTTGTATTGATTATTCTGCTATATTGCTTTTCAAGAGGTATTAGAGGACACCAATACCAATGGCTTTCAAAACTTAGCCAAGGCCATCCTGCCATTGAAAGATATGCCCTTTGCTTCAAAGAGCAAATTGCTAAAAACATACTGGAAGAAAGAGAAAGCAACTGAATTGGCTACTGGAGAGAGGTAGCAATCAGATAAATACTATTAAGGGGCTTTAAAACAAACTGTCCTCTCAAAGAATTTAAAATTTACAACATCCTTCTCATGTCCCACTGAATCATAAGCACTCAGACCAGCATTTTGAACACTGCTCAGGATACACAGTAGCTTCTCAAATATCTATTGATGATGAATGACTGCTAGATTAAACCAAATGAATCTTGAACATTATGAGCAAGACCTGCATAGTCTGGTTCCTGCTTACTGCTCCAGCCTAACCTCACCCTTATGTTAGCCTTGCTCTCATTCTCTTCATCTGTGTCACACAGAATTTATTTCAGTTCTTCACTCTCCTCTGGCTTCCTTCTGCCTCCCCCGCTCTCCCATCTTCTTATCCCTGAGATCTCAGCTCAAACTTCACTTCCGGGGGAGCCTTCCAGCTCCTCTGTTAGAAACACTCATCATACTGTATGCTTTCCCTTACAATCATATTTGGCTAATTATGTGATTAATGTCAGTCTCCCCCATGAACTTTAGGTTGCTTCATCTTCAGCATCTAGCAAAGGGCCTTGTGCCTAGGAATCATTTTTAAGGTGAATAACCTCATAAACAGTTCTTTGTCATACCAGGAACTATTCTAAAAGTCCGCATCAAAAAGGGTCTGAACAAAACTAAAAAGAAAGCCCATTGGAAAAGCTCACCTGAAGGAGGCAACAGTTCGTCATGGCTCGATAGCAGGCTCTGTGGCTCTTCACTGTCGGCCTCTCCCCAAGGCAGTAGCCCCACTTCTTGACCATGTGGAAGCGCTTGGCGTGCCAGATGTGAGTTTCTAACCATTTGTTCTTCTTTTGTCTACGGTTAAATTCTAGCATACGGTTTATATGACATCTTCGAGCTTTATGGCATTTATTTTTTGAATGTTCTTTTTTCTGATGTACGGCTTTCTCTGCCTATAGTTTCAAGAAGAGAGGCAGATACCAGTTTGTAAGAATTGCAAAACAAAGTTAACTTAGGAATGCAAACAAATGACTTTAGATTTAGAGGAGTACTTTACTGACCCTATCAGTTTGCTTAATTTTTTAACTTGGTGATTGCTCCAATGTAAGTAGAGAAGGGAGACAATGGAAAGAGTTGAAGTTTAGAAATAGGCAAACCTAGGAAGGAAGCACAGTTCTATCACTCACTAAATGGACAAGTTTCATGGACTATGAAGATTAAAATACTTATAAAATGTCCAACACAGTAACACAAGCTTAATGTGGCTATTAATATTAGAGAGCAAGAGAGGTTAAATCAAATACTAGCTTCTTGTTGATGTTTTAACCTGTAAGATTGCAATTAAACAAAAAATTTAAGACCAAAAATACAAAAGTGGGGAAAACCTACACTTTCATTTCAGTTAGGCTATGGTCAAATGCTAAATACTGTCACTGGGAAACAGACCTTACATTAAATCTAGAAAGTATTAAATTCCTGGTTAGTTTTCACTCTTAATCTCTTCCATAACCAAGCTAAACTTCCATGAAAAAAATTATTCTCCATTAGTCTGTGAGCCCCTAAGGTTAAGGACTTTACCTTGCTGAACTCTAACCCCACCACCAGTATAGTACTGGTACATAAAAGGCCACTCAATAGATTTTGAATCAATTAATAAAGACATGGATGTCTTAAACAATCTTAGAATGTTCAAGTCTAGAATTTTGGTAAAGCCAAAACACAATTAGACTTGTACAAAAATTAAACCAAGTCCAAGTTTTCAACTTTGAAAAAGTCAAAACGTAAACGCTAAGCATTGATGATTACCCAAGCTGGCCACACCCCCAAAACACAGATCCAAAACTACTTATCTGTTAAAAGGGTCAGAATTGTTTTTTTAATGTGGGAGGAGAATATCAACTATTCAACACCCTTAAAAGACAGGGGTTCCAAATGCTGTATTTCAAAGCAGCTATAATGTCCAACTGCCTGCTAATTTGGCTTGGGGGCAGAATGGAGGGTTAGATAATGATTAAAACAAAAATATGCACCAAAAAAAAAAAGCATGCCACAGTAAGCATGTTGTTTTCTGGTTTTCATTTTAATAAATTCTATTAGGTCAATAGTTCTCAATTTCTTCTAGCAAATACTAACCTAAAAATTTATACTACATGAAACTCCTACCTCTTTCTGGGCAATCTCTTGTAACCGTCTGGGAAGGCGTTTGACATTGTGGCTCATGGCTCTCCGTCGCATGTGCCGTGGCAGAGTCTGGAAAACCAGTGAATTAGAAGACTTCTGGGTTACAGCTTTTAACATAGCACTGATTTCTGCAGCTCGTGCTTGGGCAAAAGTAGAAGCTGTTGAAGGTAATGATAATGTCATTAAAAACAAGTCTTGAATCAACAAGACTTGTCTTTCTGGTAGATTTCAGAAGGAAGACAGATTTGAAGTACATGAGCTTATAATTCACCCACCACTCTAACCCCCTATTAGATGAACACTGATAGTGGTTATTTCTATTATACCATTTTATACCACTTTTACATTTCTCAAATTTTCTACAAGGATTCAGTTTCACTTTTCTAACCAGAAAAAAAAGTTTAAAAACAAGTTTTACAGAGATTTTAAAAACAGGGGTCTATATGCAGTATATATACATGCAATATAATTACAAACATTTTTAAGTGCAATAATCACACAGAAAAAAACAAGAAAAGCAAAATTTTAACAGTGGTTTTGACTCCAAAAGGTTTTCTTAGTGTTTTCTGCTTTTCCAAATATGTGACCATTATTGTTAGTTTTCTTTATTGAAACATAGACTCTTTTTTTGAAGAGTAAACAGAGTACTGAGGAAATTTCAGTGAATTCCTCCAAGAAGGCATAAAGAGAGACCAGAAGGCACATCTAAGATGTGTACAAGGAATATGGGATTTAATGTGGTAGTGGAGGATGTTGGGGGAGAACAGGAGATGAGGCTGGAAAAGACCTGGAGACGGGCCCTTTAAATAAAGGTCTTGACTGTCATCAGTGTGTATTAAGTAAGACTGCATCTTTGGAGAATGCCATGCTGAGTGTGGGCAGCATGTTTAAAGGGGTGGAAGGAGGAGGTTAAGCCAAGAAGGAACAGTTCACAAAGACTTGTAAGACGGGTAAGAGAAAGGGAGAGAAACTGAAGAAGGGAGAGCCATCAAGCCTCAGAAAGCTATGGCCAAAGTCCAGGCTAGAGGTGAGAAGGGCCCAGAGTGGAAGGAATAGAGAGGTGGGGAGGCAGAGCCAAGACACTGAAGAGGGCAATTTGTTGGCATATCTGGCTGTACCAGAAACGAAGGGCTCATAATACAATCCAACTTCACCTCTTAACCAATACCTACCTGTTATATACTTGGGAATCTCCTGAGAAGTGCCTTCAGGACCTGCTTTCCATCCTCCCTTTTTTTTGAACATTACTTTGGAGGAAGACTGCTCACTCACATGAGGCTCAGGCAGTGAATGGTGGGTGATTTTGGTTTGCCGCTGTCGTGAAGTTCCAGAATGAGGCTCTAATACATTTTCAAAAGGAAAACAAAAAGAAATATGTCACTCTTATCAGAGATAAAAATTATAGTGGAGAACTAACATTTGTTGGATGGCAACACTGATCATGTTTTTAGTCCTACAACCACCCTATAAGGTAGCTATCACTATCTCTTTTTAAAGAGGGATCTCAGGTAGGGAGGTAAATTAACTTGCCCAAGGTCATAAAGCTAGTAGGTAGCATGCTAAGTAATCATTTCAGCATGACATAAAGAACCTTGAATATAATAGATACAGGTGAAATTTTCTCCATATAAATATTGTAACATGAATTTTAAATCTAAGCTCCCTGCTATGATCTGAATGTTTGTGTCCCCCCCAAATTCCTATGTTGAAATCCTAACCCCTGAGATGATGGTTATTAGGAGGTCAGCCTTTGGGAGATGATTAAGTCATGAGGGCAGAGCCCTCATGTATGGGATTAGTGTCCTTATAAAAGAGGCCCCAGAGAGACCCTCGCTCCTTCCACCATGTGAAGACACAGCGAGAGGATACTGTCTATGAACCAGAAGGCAGGCCCTCATGAGACCCCAAACCTGCTGGCTCCTTGATCTTGGACTTTTCAGACTCCAGAACTGTGAGAAATAAATTTCTGTTATTCATAAGCTACCCAGTTTATGGTATAGTTTGAGAATCCCTTATCCAAAATGCTTGGGACCAGTGTTTCAGATTCCAGATTTTTTTGAATTTTGGAGTATTTGCGTATACATAATGAGATATGTTAGAGATGGGACCCAAATCTAAACACGAAATTCAACCGTGTTTCATATACACCTTATACACATAGGCTGAAGGTAATTTCATAAAATCTTTTAAATAATTTTGTGCATGAAACAAAGTTTGTGTACACTGAACCACTAGAAAGCAAAGGTGTCACTATCTCAGTCACCTGTGTGGACAATCTATGGTTGTTTGGCATCGCCAACATTCTTGATTCTGAATTTATATGCTACCGATCAGCAATCATTTTCTTACACTTATTCACACATAAGTATTTAGTAAAAAATACCTGCCATTGAGGTCTCTGGCCTGCACATGTGCCATTTTATTACCCTTTGTGGGCATGCTTACAAGACATATCACAGCTGAAGGGGACTGGGAGTGTCTTTTTTCCCTTGGGAATGCTGAATAAACTGTGTGTTGTGCACCTTTGTTTTGACTGTGACCTATCACATGAAGTCAAGTGTGGAATTTTCCACTTGTAGCGTCATGTCGGCACTCAAAAAGTTTCCAATTTTGGAGCATTTCAGATTTTTGGATTAGGGATGGATGCTTAACCTGCATTTTGTTATAGCAGCCCAAATGACACTGTCTTAAAAACTACAGTGCACATGATTTTGTATACTGAGTCTAATTCTAATTCTAATTCAGTCTAATCCTCTGACATACTGAAGTTGAGAGCCACTATGCTAAATTAAAGGAATTAAACACAGTCTCTATACAAGTGTCTGGGCATTCAAACCATTTTGACTTTAAGACAACATCAAATATCTGTCTGTGAACACAGGGAGAGATCAGCAGAGAATTTTAAAGTATTCCTTCTTATTTCCATTGCGGTTCCAATTATTAAGCCACTATAATCTTGGAACATGTTACAAAGTTTGTTATTGTGAGGCTTAAAAGAGATAATATGTGAAAAGTTATCACATGGTATAGGCATCAGTTGTTGGATCTGAATCTAGATCTTATAAATTTAAATATAAATTTACTTAATAAGACCCAATGCACATAGTTTTTTAAAGCATTCCAAAAAAGTTCTTGGCCACCTGCTTTTGCAGTCTGCCCAAACTGGCATTTTCTACTGCTGCCCCAGGGAACAACTGTCACCTTCTTATCATTTCATAAACTGCTAAAATCAGCCCACAAGTTAAATGCTGATTGATGACTGTACTGTATTCCTCTTAGGAAATATAGAAGTGTAATTTAATAATAATTGATGTTAAGGTAGAAATAAAATATATTAGCTCTAAAATATGTGTACTCAATCTTCATTATTCGTAGTAGTTATGTTCTATAAAGTCATAGGGAGCAATGAATTAGTGAACACTGAACCACTCCTCCTAGGAGATACATATATCACACAGATTATAATCTTTAATCCTAAAAACAACTTATCCTGGTAGATTCTATTTCCTTTATTTTACAAAAGAGAAAATGAAGTTCAAAAGTGTTGAGTGACTTGCACAAGACCACCCCACAGTTGAGATTCGAACCCCAGGTGAGCTGGAGCTTCCTGCACTGTACTGTACTGCCCCTCTACTGCCTCCACCCTCTGACCATCTCTGTGGGACGGCTAGAACAGGAAGGCAGCTGGGAACCTCAGCTAGGAACATATACACAGGGAAACTCAAATTCTCCTTGCTCTGTGCATGTCCACAAGTAACTGCCAAATCTCCATGGGTACTGACTTTGGGGTTACAAATAAACTTTAGCAAGTAGGCAAATTTGCAAATAGGAAATTCGAGAATAATGAGGGTCTACTGTATCTGTTTTTAATTCAGCTCATTTACTACTAGATAATGACTATCAAAAGAAGTTGACAAAAGCAATTTGACCAAAATGGGAGTGGAGAGAGCACTGTGTACATCTTACCTTGTTTCTGAGGTTTCCCACCTCCATTATGGTGCTTTACACCTCTATCAGCCACAAAGCCAGAGGATAAAGTCACATTGGTGGGCTGGTTTCTCATTTTCTTAGCATGTTTTCTTTCTTTTGCATTAGACATTTCTGGAAAGGAAGTCATACATTTAACACAGGGAAAGGAAACTTCCATTCAAAAATAAAAATAAATTTAATGAATAAGTATTCGTGTGACTCATAAAATAAGTCTGTTGATGGAAGAGACCCTATTAGTACACTCCAGTTTGCTTTGGCAAATAATTAAATCAATTCCATGTTGACACTACATAAAGTCTGTTGGAAGAATGAAAAATGAGGTGAGATAAGATTGTTATGGGGGCAAAAAAAAAATTAATTTAAAAAAATTAAATAAAATTTACATCTTATCTTGATTCTTAGGTGAAATAAGAGCCACCTCAATTAATGAAATATAGAACACCCTATTCCAAAAGAATAACCTCTAAAAAAACTGAACATAAATTAATGTTTTCATTGCTACTCCTGAGATGAGGCCAGTTATATCCTATTTTTGTTTTTACATAGGCAGAGTTCAATGACCTGTATCTTTAATTTATAATAGCAAGACAATGATTTCTATTTGAAGAAGGACAAAGAACAAAAACCTAGTGGAGCCTGGTTGATTTACTCAGTAGTTAGCAACTCTCAAATGCAACACTCCCTTTTTTGACTGATTCAGTTTGAAACACCTGTTTTCTATTTTGAAATGAAATTAATATCATAACCCACTAGACACATAACTTTTACCAATACATACCCTACAATATATGTCCTATCTGTAATATAAAGGACAACTAAAAAGTAATTTTAGTAAAATGTGTATTTCTATATGTAACTATTTTACTACAACTATACTAGATGACATCATGAAATAGCGATTTTGAACCCAGGAGATAATCACATCAACGTAGGCACCAGCACTTGCACTGGCACAATCCATAAAGCTGAAAAAGGGTCCTGGAAGGACCTCCCAACCCATGCCCTATGCAACAGTCATTAACTCTTTCATTGCTGACTATAGGGAAGTCTGAGGGTTCTGCATGGAGACACATGAGGTAGGGAAGCTCAGAGTAACAGGTATTTACCAAGCTGTTCTCAAAGCATTTCAATATTTTAATACTGGTCTTTACTTCTACCCATACATAGAATAACCATGAATGCAATAGCTGAAAAGGCAAAGCAATACAGGTGTGTTGTACTAGTGCCTCAAAGAAAAGATAACAATGCTACTGGTGATTCAATTTTCCAAACTGGTGAACACTCCTTGGTAAAGTACTACCTCCTAAAAAAAAGTACAAACTTGCTTTGATTTATCGCATTCCTGGAAAAGTCAGTGTATATTAAACTGCAACTAATACTTTTTTTTTTTTTAAGAGATAAGGTCATGCTCCATTGCCCAGGCTAGAATGCAGTGGCTCGATCATAGTTCACTTCAGCCTCGAACTCCTGGGCTCAAGCAATCCTCCCGCCTCAGCCTCCCAAGTAGCTAGGACTATTAGGCATGTGCCACTATGCCTTGCTGATTGTTTTTTATTTTTTGTAGAGAGGGAGTCTCACTATGTTGCTCAGTCTGGTCTTGAACTCTTGGCCTCAAGTGATCCTCCCACCTCTGCCTCCCAAAGTTGCTGGGATTACAGGCATGAGCCACCATGCCCACCCCACAACCCAATACTTTTATGTAAAACAGGTACTGGGCTACTTGGGACTTTCCTGCACATGGCGAGTTGTCTAACATCCCTGGACTCTGCCCAATAAATGCCAGCAGTGTTACCCCAATCATTATGCCAACCAGAACACCTGCACAAACTTCCAAAATGCCACATCACTTGGGATGCCAAATCCCACTGAGAGCCACTAAATTAACGACCACCCATTCATTCACTTAGCTCCTTTTTCAATGCGAGACCTCATATAAAATTAAGAGCCTGTGTGGTGTAGTATTTGAAAGCCTTCACTCTGGAGTTAGAAAGACCTGGATTAAAATTCCTTCCTTATGCTTTTTAGTTACATAATCTTAGAAAAATTACTTTCCCTCTTTGAGCTTCAGTCTCTTCCTCTACAAGGTTGCTATGAGAATTAAATAAACTTTATATATATACACACCATATAAGGTTTTGGCTTTATGAAACACATATACACAACTCACTTAGCATGGGGCTTTACACAAACTAAATGCTCAGTTCATGGTAGCTATTATTCTTAAATAATAAATGAAATAAACAGGGATTTATGTCATTTCACTGTCTCATTTTACTCTGTTTTCACCTAAATGAAAGACAACCTTATCTACACCCAAAAACATTTTTCAAATTAAACAATATACAGGAAGTAAACTGTACAATGGTTGGCTAGTGAAGCACATGATTCAGATCAGTCTGCATTAAGAACCATTCAAAATATTTTACAAAACAATTTAGTCTATCTACTGTTACCTGCTTGAATCAGAACTTACCCAGCAAGACAGAGTACAACCATGGGAACCCTAGCTCTACTCAGCATTAGAATGGGCTAAGAGCAGGCTAGGGCTGGAGGATTAAGTTAAGCTTGGGAACACCTCTGAGCTTTGCTTCCAGACTAAAAAGTCAGCAGATTGAACTAGCAGTAGTCCTCAAACACTTCTAACAGCAGAAGAGAATGAATATAGAATGCATCCTTATGAAGTCTGAGGATTTAACTTAAAACAGCTTCTAGAACGAATCTTAACTTCTACCTTAACATTCAAGTCAGTTTTATATCTATCCCTAATAGTCATAGTTTGTGTTTGTTTTCATATTCATTCCTTTCGTCAAAACTTTAATGAGCACTAAAGATGTGCCAGGCTTTATAAAAATGTTTCTCCCAATCTTCAAATAAAATGAATGTCATGTTTTCTCACACAGCTTAGTATCCTCTGGTTGACCAGACATATTCCTTGGTATAGTGGACTCCCATCTGAGAACCTAGGAATTAACTAGATGATTTCAGTTTTCTTCTAGATCTAAAAAGTTGGTGACTCAGACTTGATATAAAATCTGCCTGAAGAATAAAGGTATCTTGTTTCACAAAAAATATTTTACACAAGTTGAATTATTTGTAATGCTCCAAGAAACCTCCTTCTTGAAAGAATCATGTGGTGAATTACTCTGTAAATAAAAAAGCATCTCCTAATTATCCAGTTTAACCAAATTTAACAAACTTTTAGGTACCTGCTATGTGCCTAATAGTTTCAGGCTGTGTGCAACACCAAAGTACTGTAAGGATGTGGTCTTTTTCCTTATAGAATTTAGTCACCTTAGGCAGGTAACATTAATTGAGAACTTTATGTGTCAGGCACTATTCTACATGCCTTATGCACTTAATTCTCACAACTCTATCAGGGAGGTACTAGTATGATCCTCACTTTATGAATGAAGAAACTGAAGCACAGAGAGGTTATATAACCTGCCCAAGGTTACTAAGCTTGTGCATGTTCTGGAATTCAAACCAGGCAGTCTGACTCTATTCACTATTCTTAAAACACACAACAATTAGAGAATAAGACCACACATAATAAAATACTAAATTCTGTAGTATAGCACAACAGGAAACTGGTGAAGGCAAAGAAAAAATGTGAATCGGCAAGAAAAGTCAATCAGAAAATAGGATTGCAGTTAGCTGGAATTTGGATAGATAGGGAAGAAAGAGTATTCAGCAATCTATTGTGTAAATACAGGAGTGAAGACTCTGGACTACTAAAGTGGGAAGAGAGAGTAGAAGAGAATGAAATTGAATAGACAAGGGAAGGCCAGACTAAAAGGTCTTCTATTCCAAGCTAAAGCCCCAAACCGATGAAAAAGATGTGAAGATTCTTGAACCGGAAGTAGGAAGGCCAAAACCTTAGCAGTATGTAAGGCAAAATGAGAGGGATAAAGGAGATTTTCTTATATTACGCTTTGGAGGCAGGGAGGGCAGAGATCTCACCTTTCTTCACTGTTGCATTCCCAGCACCTAGCAAAGTGCCCTGCACAAAGTAGGGGCTCAATATCTATTTGTGAATACGCATGCACGCATAAATGAAGACGTGAATAGTGCTTATAATGCATATATTAACAGGATAAGAAATATTTAGCCAAGTACCATCCCTTCTGACACGGCAGAATTTCACAAGGGATCTGGGCCATTACCTAGATCACTATCTTTCTTTTTGAAATCAGATCCCAAGCACTAGGGCTCTGTTCAGACAGAGGGAGACCTTGTAAAGCCCGAGGACCACTCAAGAGAAGGGAACATAGGAAGAGCGGGAAGGTGGACAACGCCCAGATTTCAGCGTGGTCTGTGAATGACCTATGTTACTCCTTTAGGGTGGCAGAAGAGGGGGTGCAAGCCTATTCCCAGGACGGCCTCCGCCCGGAGGAGCAATGCAGGCAAATGACAGACGTAGTGGGCTGGAGCGCAGGGCCCGAAGGAGATGTGGCGCGCGGAAGGGGGGCCCCGGGAACCGGCAGCAAGGAAAGGGAAGGTCCGCGGAGTCTGAGGGAGAAAAGATGCGAAGTGAGGCGGGCCGGGGCGCGGGTGCCGGGCGGGGGCCGCCACACACACTCCCCCAAACTCCTGGGCCTTGGGAGGCACCAGCCTCTCATGACCTACCTTCCGGACGCTCTGAGGGCTCCCTGGGTCAGAATGACAAGCCTCGGCGACGGGAGTCCCCACCAAGGCAACACGGACAGCAAGCGAGCTGGACGACGCATGCGCCAGCCTGGCCGCTTCCTCCACGTGGCCTGGAGTGGCGCCGAGACTACAGCTCCCAGAATGCCGTGCGAACCGTCCCGCGAGCGCCTTGGGGCGGGGACGCGGCCGGGTGGTCAGTCCGCGGAGACGCGAGCAGTGTTGCAGTCGGGGTTTATTCTGCCCGAGGGGCCGCAAGAGGGGAGGGTTGGCCATGTCGTCCTTGATCAGAAGGGTGATCAGCTCCGCGAAAGCCCCAGGGGCCATTGGCCCCTACAGGTAACGTAGCTTGTGGGAGCATTAGCCTGGGGCGTGCGGGGTCGGGGGTTCGGGTTTGGGGCCCCTCCGGCTCAAAGCCGTCCTGACCACCCCCTTGGAACACGCGAGGAAACTGAGCGCGGAAAGGGGGCAGCGCACCCAGAAACCCATAGCGAGTTGGGAACCCCGGTGGAACCGGAGCCTGCGTTCCAGGGAAGTCTGCCCCTGGCTGCGGAGCCCAGCCTGCCAGGACTCTCTCTCTAGTTAGAAGTCTTGTGTTCTGACCGCTTTTTGTTTGGGGCGGTTTGGTTTTGTTTTGTAACAGCTTTGTTGAGATATAATTCACGTACCATAAAATTCACCCCTTTAACATGTGCAATTCAGTTTTTACCATCATTAAATTGTGCAGCTGTCACCACTTTCTCATCTCAGAACATTTTCATCACCCCCAAAAGAAATCCCATACTTGTTAGCATTCACTCCCCGTTCTCCTCTTCCCCCAGTCCCTGACAACTACTAAGCTACTTTCCATACGTATGGATTTGCTAGTTGTAGATATTTCCTATAAATGGAATCATAAAATATGCTCTCCTTTGTGACTGGCTTATTTCACTTGGTATAATGTTTGCTTTAACCCTCTCTTAATCGAAAAGAGTAAACCCCATCAACAGATGTTTGTTTCTTTTGGGGAGAGCTGAGTTTTTTTTCGCAGAAATGCTTAGCAAATCCCTGCACATCTACCCAAGCCACTGGTTTTTACAACAAATACAAAAATGGCATTGTGATGTTTATAAATTCATTGCCCATTCTTATTTCCCACTAATAAATAAAATCAAGTGCAAATCACTACGAAACTTATTTTCTAAGATTGCCCAACATGCTCTAGTAAAATATATGTGTGCTGGCCAGAAAGTCTACCTTGTGTGCATTTGTTTCCACTTGTCAGAAGTGCTTTTAAACAGAAAGGTTAATTCTTATTTTTAAACTTCATTTTCTTGAATTGTCTCAGCTTTAAAACTATGGGATCCTTATGTTGAAATACCCCTGATGAGATGGTATTAAAAAAAAAAAGAAAGAAAAGAAAAAGAAAAAAAAAAAAAACTATCGGATCCTGCCAGGTGTGGTGGCTCACGCCTGTGTCCTAGCACTTTGGGAGGACAAGGCTGGAGGATCACTTGAGCCCAGGAGTTTGAGGTTTCAGTGAGCTATGATTGCACCACTGCCCTCCAGCCAGGGTGACAAAACGAGACCCTGTCTCAAAACAAACCAAAAAAAACACAGCTATTGGATCCTATCCCTTGTGTTCATTTTTTTCCCTAATATAATTTTTGTTGTTTTTTCCCTCAGCTGCTTGAATTAGAATTATTTTTAATCCTTCACTAAAGTGTATCCTGTAACTCTTTTTCCATTTTTCCTTTTTAAAATACAATTTATAGTGTCTCCTCACTGTTAAAAGATCCAAAATGGGAAAACTTCTACAGCTGAAACATTTGAACTATGACAGATGTGTATTGAATGCCTACTGTATACCAAGTAATTCAGAAATACAAAAATGTTTAAAAAACAATCCAGTGTGAAGGACATTCTTCACATATATGGGGAAAGAGAAACATTTTAATTTTGTGCATGCTATATGCTAAGCACCATGACAACCACCTTCTTCTCTTAAGTCCCATCCCCATTTTACAAAAAGAAAACTGAAGCTCAGAGTCAACTTGTCCAAGGTCAGATAGTTTATAAGTGACAGCTTGATTTGTACTCAAGCCCTAGCTCCCTACTCTATACTACACTGCAATGAGAAATAGCACTTAGATGTGGCAGAATAGTATTAAATAATTACTACAGTAGGGTTGAAAATAAAATGTAATGCGAGTAAGGTGGCAAGTGGGGGAGAGGGTGAAGGGGAAAAAGAAATTGATTCTAACTTGGGGAGGAGGAAGAAAAAGAATATTAGTAAGGCTCCTTGTGAGGGGTAGTCCTTGGGTTTTGAATGTTGCATTTGACATTTGTAGTAGTGTTGTGTAAAGTTTGATTTTTAAATTAATTGGTTAAGGATTTCAACAGGAAGTCCTTGAGAGAAGGGCATTGCAGATAGAGGGAAGGGCTTGAGTGAGGGCATAGTGGTAGAAGAAGGCATGGCATAAAGGTTTTGGTGTGGTAGTTTTAGTAATCCAAGTACCACTTTTCTTTTTTTGTTTTTGTTTTTGGTGGGGTTTTTTTGCCAAATCTGTGTACCACCTGTGTTATAATTTACTTAACATATTTCTTTGAGATGGCTCACTTTATTTAACAAATTAACTTAAAAAGGAAACTGTAACAGTATGCTAAATAGAAAACAATCCAATAGAAAGTAACAGTAAAAAATAAACTCAAATAAAAGTATTATTAAATTCTAGCTAGATATTGCAGTTGGCTCAACTCTTTGTTAAAAGTGATTCTTCTTTAAACTTGTATTCTAAAAATGGTATTTTTTTCTCCTTACTGTAATCAGAAGGGTTGAAGTCATAATTACTAACATTTATTGATGCTTACTCAGCACTAGGCACTGTTTGAAGTGCTTTATGTGCACAGTTACTATTATAGTCTCCATTTTTCAGATGAAGAAACTGTACGCAAGGTTAAACAGTTTGGCCAAGGTCACACCACTAAGAAGTGGTGTAACAAATTTGAATTTAGGCAATAGGTTCCATAGCCCTATCTTTCTCGTTTAGTTTCCTATCCCCTGCATAGAATTGAAAGGGGAATTCTTTCTTTTTTTTACTATTATTTTTCCTTTTTTTTAATCCAGTGACAAGAGCTGTAAAAAGGGAATTATTTCTTACTGTGATTCACTGTGTATGACAGACCCCTTTGGGAAATACTGATTAAGAGACTTTGGATTTGAATTTTTGTTTTGCCTCTTTTTAATTGTATGACCTTGCAGAGTGACTTAACCTTTCTTTGTTTGCTTCTTTGTCTTCTAAATGGGCATAACAATAATACTTCTTCATAAGATTATTGTGGGAATTAAGTAAAACAGAGACCAATAAAAATTAGATTTTAGCAGGGTCCAGGTTGTGATGGTTTCCAATATTAAATTGAAGAGTATGAACTTTATTTTGTATATAATGAGGAGCTACAATTGTTTTTGAGAAGGAAGGAACATGATCAGATCTATTTTAAGAAGAGGATTCTGATAGAATTTTGGAGGAGAAGACAGAATAGTTACACGGGGTATTACAGTATACGTAAAAATTAGTAATCTTCCTCCTCCTTCCCTGATGCCTCTCCTTCAATCATGCTATAGTAACGTTTAGAAAAACACTTACTTCAGAGCAAAAGTGACACTTAACAAAAATCCAAGTGATTATAAAAGACACTTTGTCCTGGAGCCTACTAAAGAGCATACAAGTTCCCTGAGCTATTTACTGACACTGTGTACTTTGTTCAAAAAAGAAAGCCCAACAGTAATATTCCTGGTTGACTTGGAGATGGGGGCCAACTGTTTATAAAGCTGCAAGCAAAACAGAGGAGAATCATCATATGAATATGCCAGTATGACAAGAGAAAAGCCATCAACCAGCTTTATGGTGTGGAGACTTTCCATGACATTGTGCCTCTTGTGTACTAGGTGACTAGAAATGGTGCTTATTTTCAGTGTTTTATGTTTAAGAGAAAAGTATACCAACTAACTAGTTATATCCTGATAAAGTTAATTGGACAAGAGGTTTTGTGCATGGTGTTTAGAATGAGTTCATTTTTTGAAAATTCTGGGTCCTCTCCAGGAAGAATTCAAATGTGTTGAACTTTCAGTCCCTGGCATTGGGATGGATGGGGTATTGTCACTAATTAGCCAGTCAGCTCAGCACATTTCAGGAATACTTCAGGACAGAACCTTGAAAGATTTCAACATCACATTGCTTTGCGTTGCTTTCTGTTTTACTAGCACACCATCCAAATAGTCATAAATTTTTGAAGTGATAGCCCATGTGGCATAGGTTATGACATGAGAATAATTATTTGAATACTTTTGAAATTGTGATTACCCTTTGACCTGGAAGTAGAACGATACACTTTTAAATTTTCTGGAGCCTAACGACTTGTCTGTAGGATGCTTATGCTCAGAAAGTGTCAGCTATCCAATTATTTTTGTGAACAAACCTCTTTAAATCTATAGATAACTCACATAGCTTAGATGGTCTCAGAGTTCCAGCACTTTCAATATTCTGAAAATAAGAGTGTTTCTTTTACTATGTTAAAGTTTCTGATAAATGACAATTCGTATGGGCTGAAATTGTGTTTCAGATCTGGGGAGAGTTGAAGGTCCTTTGCAAAGGGCCTAGGGCAGGCAAACAAATTCTACACAGGACAGTTAATAGCTATGGTACTATTTAACCTGAGAAAAGATTACAAATTAACAAGCTCCGTAGTTATCTATTTGTAGGCCGGTGTGAAAGCCCCATAGTTGAGAAGAATTCCTGGACTTTCTGAATCCTGTTACCAGGTTTAAACATACCTTCAGCTCTCCACAGCCCACCCTGTCAGCCAACAGGTCCTGCTAGAAATATCCACTGACAACCAAAATTGTTTATGCTACTAAGTGGTTAAAGAGCAAAACATCAACAAGTAGTTACAGTGTGCCTACTGTGTGCAGGGAGTCACCTAGGCCCTACACAGCTACAGAGACGTGGCAATACACCACCCCTACCCTCAAGAGTTTAGAGTCCAAGATACCCTGGGAGATAGGATAATAACAGGACTAGTTATAATATGAGGCAGGATCCTGTGCATGGTATCAGAAAGGCTCAAACAGAAGACCTGTAGGATCCAGGGGAAAAAAAGGCTCAGTTACTTAATAAGGGAAGATAATGTGTGTAATGGTTTTTACTGTAGTTTTATTTATGATAACAAAATATCCTTCAGTGGTCTGAAGTTAAAAAAAAAAAAGAGAGAAAAAAAATATATGATAACAACATATTGGAAGCAATGGTGACTGGTTAAATAAAAGTACATCCATATAGTGAAATGTTATGTAGCAGTTAAAAAGAATGAGGAAGCATTCTACATATAGTTATGGAAAGATCTTCATGATATACTGTTGGGTGAAAAAAGCAAAGTGTGTAAGAGTGTTTAATATACCATATTTTGTGTAGAAGGAGGGAGCAAATATATATATTTTTTTGCTCATATGTATATGAAGAAACTTTGGAAGAATACATAAAGAACAGTGATTCTTGGCTGGGAACTGAGCAAATGGGGGACAAGGGTGGAAGGGAGGCTTTTCACTATGATTCTTTGTATATTTTCTGGATTTTTGAACCATGTGAATGCTCTTTTATTCAAAAAAGTTAAGTTACAAAGAAAAAAAAAAAGATGTGGTCAGGAAGACCAGTGAAAACATCATGAAATGAAAGAGGAAAGTTTGGACCACATTGGTATACAAAAAAATAGGGAACTAGGAGAAGATGATTAAAATGAAAATATCTTAAATTTCTAAATAAGCATGCAAATTGGTAAAACAAATTTCACTTCTAAATTAAAATTATATTAAGGTTTCATTCTTAAACGTCTTAAAAAACAGGCTGTCTTTATCCTAAAACTAATATATTTCCTGTAAAAAGTTTAATTGTTTGGGTTTTTTTAGGTATCTATGTAGTATATTCTTTTTCCTGTGATTTTATCCTAATTCAGAACAAGTCAGTTACAAAAGTAAGCACTTTGCAGAAATGAAGTCTAGCCTCAAAAGTGCATCTTTGTGTGGGCGCAGTGGCTCATGCCTGTAATCTCAGCACTTTGGGAGGCCGAGGCAGGGGGATTGCCTGAGGCCAGGAGTTCCAGACCAGCCCGGGAGCAACATGGTGAGACCCATCTCTACAAAAAGTAAAAAAATTAGCTGGACGTGGTGGCACACTCCTGTAGTCCCAGCTCTTCGGGAGGCTGGGGCAGGAGGTTTGCTTGAGCCCAGGAGTTCAAGGCTACAGTGAGCTATGATGACACCACTGCACTCTAGCCCAGGTAACAGCAAGACCCTGTCTCAAAAAAAAAAAAAGTGCATCCTTAATTGGCCGTTCTACAACCAGTGACTAATCTTGTCTGAGAATGGTTACTTATATTTTTAGAGTGCTCTTGGCACTGCATTTTTTGTCTTACACCTTTATTGAGGTGTAAGTTACTTATAAAAATCAACCATTTTAAATGTAGAGTTCATGAGTTTTGGTAAATGTATAAAATCATGCATCCACTACCACAATCAAATTAAGAAACTACCAAACTGTTTTCTAAAGTGTCTGTACTATTTTGCATTCCTACCAACGATGTATGACCATTCCAGTTGCTCTACATCATCATCAATGCTTATTATTATCAGTGATGTCTTATTGTGTATAATGATGTCTTATTGTGGTTTTGCTTTGCATTTCTATAATAACCAATAATGTTGAACAACTTTCATGTACTCCTTAACTCTTTGGTGTTTTTTTTTGTTTGTTTGCTTTTTTTGAGACAGGGTCTCACTCTTTTGCCCAGGGTAGGGAACAGTGGCATCATAGCTCACTGCAACCTCAAAACGCTTGGGCTCAAGTGATCCTCCTGCCTCAGCTTCCTGAGTAGCTGGGACTTTGGGAGCACACCACCACACCCAGTTAATTTTTCTATTTTTTGTAGAGACGGGATCTTGCTATGTTTCTCAGGCTGGTTTCGAACTCCTGGCCTCAAGCAATCCTCCCGCCTGGGCCTCCCAAAGTGCTAGGATTACAGATGTGAGCCACCATGCCCAGCCTGTCTTTGTATATTTTCTTTTGTGAAGTATCTGGTTAAATCATTCACCTAGTTTTTATTGAGTTGTTTGTCTTTGTATTATTGAGTTATAAGAGTTCTTCATATATTTTGATAAACAAGTTTTTAATTTTAATAAAGTCCAAGTTATTTTTTGAAAATTTTACAGCTTATACTTTTTGTGTCCTATCAAAGAACTCTTTTAGCATTGAATTTTATATTTAATGCCCATATATACACTGGCTTTCTGTTTCTTGCAGTCAAGCTGTATTAGTCGACAGGACCATTTACATTTCAGGGCAGATAGGCATGGACCCATCAAGTGGACAGCTTGTCCCAGGAGGAGTAGCAGAAGAAGCTAAACAAGTAAGTCATTTTCCACATTTGAAATTTCCTTTTCTACTACTTTTTAATGTTGAAGAGTATTAATAATCCACTTGCCAGATTTCTTTTATCAAGATTAAAAGATAAATGCTTTTTAAACTACTTACTGCTTGATTTAAGACAGTTTTTGATTTGAGAGTTGGAAATTTGATGAATCATTTAACAACCAAAAAGATTTGACTGATCACTAAAGTGACTTTAAACCTGAATTATTAAAATCAGATAACATGTTGCCACTTCCGCATGGATTGGGAAATTTTCTTTGCAGGGCCACTGACCTGTCCTGCCCCCTAAAAAACAAAAACACACCACCACAGAAGTTAAAAAACAAACATTGTTAAAAATAAGAATGGGGAATATAATTCTAATCCAATAGAATTAAACTATAATTTAATGTATTCACTGAGTCGTTTGTAACACCCAAAGATAGAAAACTATCTAAATGTCTAACCGTAAAGAACTGGTTGAATAAATCATGCTAGATCCATACAACTAAATTGATGTAGAAAGAGCTCCAAGATAAATTGTTACATGATAACATAAAACCAAGATGCAGAACAGCATGCACAGTATGGTACCATGTGTGCATGTCTGTGTTTAAGAATATGTAGATTTATTGGCCAGGCACAGTGACTCACACTTGTAATCCTAGCACTTTGGAAGGCCAAGGCAGGAGGATTACTTGAGGCCAGGAGTTTGTAACCAGCCTGGGCAACAAAAGCTCAAGCAATCCTCCTACCTCAGCCTCCCTAGTAGCTGGGACTATACAGCACCAACCACCATGCCAAACTAATTTTTTTTTTTTTTAGACATGGGGTCCCAGCTACCGGGGAGGCTGAGGTGGGAGGATTGTTTGAGCCCAGGAGTTCAAGGTTACAGTGAGCTATGATTGCACCACTGCATTCCAGCCTGGGAGACAGAGCCAACACCCCATCTCTTAAAAAAAAAAAAGTTAATTTATGCTAGGGTAAGCACTGATTGTCTCTAGAAGGATATATAAGAAACCAGAAACAGTGGTTATCTCTGAGGAGGGAAACTGGGGAAAGGGAGAGTAAGGGTGGGAGACATCTTTTCACTATATATGCTTTTTTTTGTGGCTTTTGAATCTTTTTTTTTGCCATATCCATGTATTACCCTATTTAGAAGACTACTATTAAAAAAACACAAAAATATAATCAAATGTTATATTGTAACCAGTAAATATACAATACTGTATGGGGAGGAAGAATGAATTGAAAAAAATGGATAGGGTAAAATGTTTTTTCAGAGGCCAGAGTGTCAAACATTTACATAATTTACTAATACTGTTTTTTGACAAAAAGAAAAAAGAACCCTTTAAAATCGAATATTGCTTTAAAAGAAAATGTTTGTTAATGCTTACTAGGTCATATTTATCCTTGAAGGGATACAGAGTAAGGAACTCCAGAAACTATTCCTGTTTCAGCTTAATGGATGTTGACTGAAAACTTGACACATTTTAGCACTGAAGAAGGGACATCAACCCAATCTTTTTACTCACAAAAGGAGACAACCTTTTCATTGTGTTTTAGAAAGATTCATTTTGTTAAAGGAAAGCCAAGAAATAATTCACTTGTATAGCAGTGTCCTAAAAAGAGGAGGGAGAATTTTTCTGCAACGTAAGCTATTTAAGGAGGTATTAGTAAAAGATGATTAATTGAATTTAATTGAGCCTTTAAAAATAACATCAGTGTCTTAGGCCTTTTTTGGCTTGGTTCACAGGCTCTTAAAAACATGGGTGAAATTCTGAAAGCTGCAGGCTGTGACTACACTAATGGTGAGCAACTTGATATTACTTCACATTTCTGTTTGATATTTCTTTGGTGTTTTTGAAAAACATGGCATCCAGTAATATGTCATGCTGTATCTTTGTTGCTTTTTAAAGTTATTTTAATGGTCTGGGAAACAAAACTGTTCACTTCTTCAGTCTTATTTTAATCAAGACAGTCACAGAATCATATACTGTTTTTCTAAGTAATGTTTTGGATCAGACCAAATAGCTAAACCTAATGACAATGTATATATCTTCTAGTGGTAAAAACAACTATTTTACTGGCTGACATAAATGACTTCAATACTGTCAATGAAATCTACAAACAGTGTAAGTAATTTGGCTTTATTTCTATTAAAAAGAAATTAATCTTTTAAATGAATTTTCATTATGAATTAAGAGTAATAGGAGATGCTGAGAAATGGTCATAGCCTCTAGTCCCAGCTACTCAGGAGGCTGAGGTGGGAGGATCACTTGAGCCCAGGAGTTCAAGACTGCCATGAGCTATGATCGTGCCTCTGCACTCCAGCCTGGGCAACAGAATGAGACCCCCTCTCAAAAAAGAAGAAAAAAAAAAGGTCATAGATCCAGTCCTAGAAGAATTAGTAGTCTGATTGGAAGCATACAGTGTACCCCCATGAAAAAGATTGAAGACATTTCTATTGCATTCCCTAAAACAATATACTATATATCCATTGGACATGTAGTATATATGTACCCTATATATCCATTTTCCTAAAGCTTAATTTTGTCACACCCTTCTCAGGCTTTTTAAGCCCTCCTAAAAATTTTTTATACACATAGTTTATATTTACTATTGCTATATGGTCCAGCCACTGTCTTTATTCTGGCACTCTCAGTATTGTTAGCTAGTTAGTTACTTAACATTTCTATTCCTCAGTTTCTTCATATGCAAAATGGGGATAATATACTGCTACCTTATGGGGTTGTTGAAATGAATAAATGAATCAATACACATGTAAAGCACTTCGAACAGATGCTGGCATGTTGTAAGCACTGAGTAAATGTTAGCTATTATTAACATTTTCGTCATAGTGGGGGAAATGGGTGTCCCTACCACCTAGTGGGATGAGACAAAAGTGTAACATGGAAAAAGCATCATTACTTCTTCTCTCCTGAAGAAATGACTAGAGATGACCAAAGTTAGCAGAGAAGATACTTGCCAAAATTTTTGGAGATGGGCACTTGTTCCCTGTTTAAATAACTAGTTTGTAAATATCACTTTATAAACAAAACCACATTCACATCAAACAAGATCAAAGTGTCAAAATACGTATTTCATTTTTCTCCAGAAAACTAACACATTTAGAAAAGTAATATATATCATAGGAATCATATGGTAAAATATTTTATCAAACAAATCCAAATGTAAGCTTTTTTAAAAAAAATGTTGCTTATATGTAAGAACTGACTAGCCTATGAAGCACTTGCCGGATTCTTGATTATACAGTGCTGAATAACAATACAATTTCTAAAAACTAAAATGAAATTCTTTTAAATTCAGATTTCAAGAGTAGTTTTCCTGCTAGAGCTGCTTACCAGGTTGCTGCTTTGCCCAAAGTAAGTACACTTTAAAATGACTAATGTACACAATTTTAAATTTCCACATTGTTTTCTGAAAATAACAAACTAAGCACTGTGAAAGGAAGCTGAAAAAGAAAAGAAGTAGTCCCTGCGTCCCGGGAACATAAAGTCTAAAAGGAAACACTCCATATTACATGCATGGAAAAAAAGTTAAGAAACCTTATAAGACAATACATTAACATGAACATAACAGAATCAGAGTACTTAAATCATGAGAAAAAGTAAAATAGTAGCTATATTGTAGTAATGTTACTTAGGGGACTATAAATGTGAGCCATGTTTGTTTGTGAGTTCTGCAGTAAAAATTTCACTTGGCTATTATATTAAAAAAATCTAGACTTTCCACTAGAAAAATAATCTCTATACCAGTGGTGCACATACTTCCTCACCATTCTGATTTTGATATTCTAATCTAACTAGAAGCTGTGCCTTTTAGCCACACAATATTCCTGCCTATAAAGAAGCAGCTCTTACTAACTTCTACTTGTAATTTTCTACTAAAGAAAATTTATCTCCTAAGAGTGGCATTCTTATTGCTTTAATTAGTTGTTATTTGGAATGATCATTATCAAACTTATTAAGGTATTGGGTGTAGTAGAAAGAGCACTGAACTTTGAATCACAAGGTAAGGATTTGAACCTCTGCTATCTATTAATAGTTTTGTGAGTTGGGTTGAGTTAATTTACCTTTCTAAGCTTCAACATATTTTATGAATTTAGGGGAAAACGTCTATCTAAATAGGCCTGCTGTGAGAATCATGTAAGCTAATACAGTACATGAACTTGCACAGCATGGTAACCTGGCCTATTGTACATTCTTAATGAATATTTCCTTCTCCTATCCTTCTTTGAAAAGTTTAGTGTTAAAAATACTGTACTGTTGTTAGTTGCATATGTTTTTAGTAGGTATTATGGAACTCTTAATTTGTGCAAAATGATTGAAACATTGTTTCATTATTTTCCCCACAGGGAGCCAGAATTGAAATTGAAGCAGTAGGTGTCCAAGGACCTCTCACAACAGCATGACTATAAGTGGGCCCAGTGTTTAGTCTGGAATTTTTAACATCTTAATTTTTACAATTGATGTAACATCTTAATTAACCTCTTAATATTTACAATTGATGAAAGTGTAAGCTTGACTAAAATATCTGAAGTTATCATGGAAATACCATATAATAGAGGGGTAGTTGAACATGAATTGAAGATTAGGTAATGAATCCAGTTGCTGGTGTAAGTGACACTTATGTACACCCATATTACTGAATGTAGGAAAGAGATACTCATTACATAGTTACTCAAATAAATAAAGGGAAATAACAGGTAGGAAAGATGAGTTATTGTTTCCGAGAAATAATCAAAAGCACACCTAATCAAACTAATGATGTGAAATATTTAGTTCTCATGTCAGATTTGTGATTCTGCTTTTACTTGAGTAAATTTGAATGGTAGAGGTCTAGGAGAAGCAAGTGGACCAAAATTTTATATAGATAATATTTTTCTAATGGAAATAAAATAGACATGCATATTTCCCTTGGTGTGGTTTTGTTCACTTATTTTTTTAACCATTTAATTTTTACATTAAAACATAATACCTAATAAAGGGGAGAGGGTGTGAAGTTAAATCTCCAACTATTTCATTTCTCAAAGCTTACTTCTGACTTTGTACATTTTTACAAAGTCTTTTACATTTTTAGACAACTACTGCATGAAAACCTCCTTTTTGTGGAATACATTCCAACACAGAATTGTATAGATTAAAAAAAGTTCCCTTCACTCATTCGCCATTCTGTTTACCTCCCCAAAGAGAACGCACCACTGCAAAGAGTTTTGTGTGTAACTGGAAGATTGCTTGCTATTCATTACATGCTTGATTACCTGGTTTGGTTTTGCATGTTTACATGAATGGAACTTTACTGAATACATTATGAAGATCTTTCTGTATAAATACATACAGATCTACCTCATTTTTGAAACTGCTGCAGAGTGTTCTTTTGTGTGGCTATATATACCTTAAGTGATTTAACCATTCCTCCAAACAATTTGTTTTCAAAATTGTCATAGCAATGCTGCCATAACATTCTTTTTTTTTTTTTTTTTGAGACACTGTCTCGCTCTGTTGCCCAAGCTAGAGTGCCGTGGCATCAGCCTAGCTCACAGCAATGTCAAACTCTTAGGCTGAAGCGATCCTCCTGCCTCAGCCTCCTGTGTAGCTGGGACTACAGGTGTGCACCACCACGCCCAGCTAATTTTTTCTGTTTCTAGTAGAGACGGGGCCTCGGTCAGACTGGTCTTAAACTCGTGAGCTCAAGCGATCCTCTCACCTCAGCCTCCCAGAGTGCTAGGATTACAGGCATCAGCCACCGCACCCGGCCTGCCATAACGTTCTTTACACATACACATACAACACAAAAAAATTATGCATTAGATTATTAAGAGCCATAGGGAAAAGCAAAGCAAGGGGAGTTGGAGAGTATTTGGGGGGATTAAAATTTTAAGCTCTGTGAAAAGAGAAGGCCTCACTGAGGTGATGAGTTAAAAATGGTTATTGAAATTTATAGAATTTTTTTCTGTATGAGATCATATGATTTTTCTCATTTAATTTGCTAATATGGTAAAACACAACCAATTAATTTTATAATGTAGAACCAACTTTGCATTCCTAGAATAAATTCATTTTGGTCAATACAGGTGTGCCTCGGTATATGCAGGGGATTGGTTCCAGAACCACCCCCATACCTAAATCCAGGCATACTCAAGTCCCACAGTGGCCCTGTGGAACCTACATATACAAAAAGTCAGACCTCCATATACATGAGTTCCACATCCCACAAATACTGTATTTTTTATCCATGTTTGGTTGAAAAAAATCCTTGTATAAGTGGACCCATGTAGTTCAAATCCATGTTGTTCAAAGGTCAACTGTATGTGTATTTATGTATACTATACATGCACACATATATTTATAATGTATATGATTTATATATTCTTAAATTCAAATTGATATTTTGTTTAGGATATTTACATTTATGCACGTTTGTGAAATTGGCTTTTTTCTTCTATAAAGGGGTTTATGGTTAGAAATATCCTTGAATGTGTGATAGGCATATAAAACATAGCCTATAAAACTAGACTGGGTATTTTCTTTGGGGAAAAATTTTAAATTGATTGTTTCATGGTAACAGAAACATTCAGATTTTCTAGTTTTTTTCAGTCAGTTTTGATCACTTACAGTGTTATAGAATTTGCATATTTCATCTAAATTTTTCACATTTGTGTGCACCTTTCTAATCTCTGCTGTATCAGTATTCAAGTGCTCCCTTTTCATCTCTAATACGGTTTATTTGCGTTTTTTTTTTTCTTTATCAGCCTTTCCCAGAAGTTTATCAATTTTATTAGTCTTTTGAAGAACCACTTTTTGATTTTGTTGATCCTTTCTATTATCTTTCTTTTCTTTAACTTCTGCTCTTGTATTTATTATTTTCTCCAACTCTTTTTTTTATTATTATTGTTTTTTTAGAGATGGGATCTTGCTCTGTCTCCCAGGCTGGAGTGCAGTGGTGTGATCATAGCTCACTGCAACCTCCAACTCCTGGGTTCAAGAGATCCTCCCACTTAAGCCTCCCGAGTAGCTGGGACTATAGGCACGCACCGCAATGCCTGGCTAATTTTTTTATGTTTTTGTAGAGAGATCTCGCTATGTTGCTCAGGCTGATCTCAAACTCCTGGCGTGAAGCAATCCTCCTGCCTCAGCCTCCAAAGGCGCTGGGATTATAGGCATGAGCCATGGTGCCTGGCCTCCAGCTCATTTATAAGACACCTCTTTCTACTTTTAATATCAAGTCTTTTACCTGTAAATTACAGAAACCCAACTCAAGTGAGTATTAAGTGGAACAAAAGGAATTTATAGGCTCAAGTCACACAGAAGTCCAAGGTACAGCTGACTATAGGCACACGTGGTCCAGAAACCTCACGGCTCCATCTGTCTCTTGGGGGAAGATACTACAGGCCCAGACATACAGGCTACCAATGTACTAACCCCAGCAGAAAGATATCATTTCCTGATATCTCTGGCAGGGGAATATCAGGGAAGCCTTTCATTGGTCCAGCTCAGGTTAAGGGCCCATTTCTAAACCAAAGCCAGGAAATTAGATACTCTGGCCAGGTTGGGCCTAAGGGGTGTAGAATATATAGGTCATGACTGTAAAATCAAACCCTAGGCTGGGCACGGTGCCTCACACCTGTAATCTCAGCACTTTGGGAGGCTGAAGTGGGATGATCGCTTGAGGCCAGGAGTTCGAGACCACCCTGAGCAAGAGCAAGACCCTGTCTCTACAAAAAATAGAAAAATTAGCTGGGCATTGTGGCACACACCTGTAGTCCCAGCTGCTCAGGAGGCTGAGGCAGGAGAATCGCTTGAGCCCAGGAGTTTGAGGTTGTGGTGAGCTATGATGATGCCACTACACTCTAGCCCAGGTGACAGAGTGAGACCCTGTCTGAAAAAAAAAATAAAAATAAAACCCTATAATGAAAGAGCTGGAAATATTAATAAGATGCTGGTACCCAAGTTAACACACTTGTTAGTGGCTGGGTCTGGACTTAGAGTCTTCTTTCCACATTGAAGGAGAATCACTAGATTTTGTTAAATGTGAAAAAAACACATTGCATGTTGGCCTTTCAAACATACTTAAAGATGTAGGAATCTCTCTGAAGTGTGAAATATCTAAAAAGTCACCATATTTCCTTGCTATTGTCATATTCCTTACCTTTGACAGAGTATGTAACATCTGCTATTTTTCAGAAGGATACAATCAAAAGAAATTTTATGTTTCTATAAAACAATTCAGATTAAAAAAACACCAAGATAGGCTTTCCAACACTTTATTGGTTCTAATAGCATATTTATTCAAAATTACAAATGTTGAACAAGCAATACAAAAGCATTTTATACAAATTTTGGCCAAAATTTCCCTGATAGCCAATTGTATTTAGTTATAAGGAAATCACCATGATTACATAAGAATAAAGAATGTTTTTCATCGAATATTTACAGAATGCCAAATTTGTACTAGGCCCTGTGGGGAAAATGGAGAAGTATGAGCTACCTTTTCTGCCCTCAAAAGAGCTTACAATCATTCTCACTTCTACCATTTGTACAGCAATTGGAAAGCATTCAGAATAATTCCAGATAAAATATTCCATTTCAGTGAATTATCTATCAGAAATCAGAAATCATGATTGGCTAAGTGCTAATATACTTAGGCACAGTTGCTTTCTCCATAGCACTAATCAATATTTACTAATATGGCAAGTATTACTGGAACATTCTTTATTACCTATTATCTCCAGTGGATTCCAGTAAGGAAAATCCAGAAGTGCTGTGCTCATTCACTCAACAGACTTAAGTTCTACTGATAATTGTGCTTTGGCTAACTTGTTATTGCAACAAGTTTTGCAACTAAAAAAAAAATGAACATGTTAACAGTGATTATTTTTGACTGATGAAATTATAGGTAATATTTAGATTTCATCTTTACAGTTTATATTTTCTGAAGTTTCTGAAATGAACATGTAATGTATTCATTTTATGCCAAGAAAAAAGTAGTTATTTTAATAACAAAGCAATCCTTCCTTGTAATTATTGGCTAATCATTGTGTGTCACGTTTAAGTACCTAGACAGAAAGTGTTATTTTTACAAAAAAAAAAGTTTTTTACAAACTGATACCCAGAAAACCTGAAGCTAATCCATACTGATCCACTAAATAACTACCAGTTGAAATCAACTATCAAGTTTTTTCTCCCACTGAGCTGCTAGGTGTGCAGTGATGGTTGGAAAAGTCACCTTTGGGCCTCATGACTTCCTTGTGAGGTGCCGGGGCCCAAAGTTCCTCCCTGACCCAAAGCCACTCTACAACAGTACAGATGCCAAGGAATGCCTCATGTCACTGAGCAATTTTTTTTTAAAGTGTTTGAAATCAGGGTCATATAATTCAATTCGATACAACATATGTTTTTTTCATAAATTTATATAATAGTATGATGTTTTGTAACAGTTAACTTTTATTAACAAGAAATTTGAGAAATATCTATATTCTACAAGAAAAAAAATAAGGCAGATCTCAAAACAAAATTAGTGTCCCTAATTGGTTTCTCAGAACTCTTTCTGGAAACTGGTGAGGTTTGCAGATCTCTGTCCCCAGTGGTGGATGGGAGTGGCATGTTCATTAATGTCAGTAGCACATTATTAAACTGAAAGGGTAATTTAGATTAATATCATATGGATTGGCCTTTCTTCCCCCTTTGCAAGTTACTAATGCCTGGCTCTGATGTCTGAGACTTCTTTGATTAGGCACAGGATAATGATATGGTTGTTAGCTTTTAACATCTCAAATATTTCCCAATAAGTTTGCTGAGTGGTATTACAAATGTAAAGCAAAAGGCCTCCAATTTGACTATGTATGGATTAGTAATGCTAAGGAGTTCCCAACTTTTGTTTATAATAACAGGAACTGGCCGGGCGCAGTGGCTCACGCCTGTAATCCTAGCACTCGGGAGGCCGAGGCAGGAGGATCACTTGAGCTCAGGAGTTCGAGACCAGCCTGAGCAAGAGTGAGACCCTGTCTCTATTTAAAAAAAAATAAAAATAATAATAATAATAATAATAATAACAGGAACTGAAAAGAGAAATTCCACACCTGTCAGCTGCTCTGTGAGATTACACTGATTCTGCTTTGGGAATTAAAGCCTTGAGATTACAACCAAACACTCACAGCTTTATAAACTCTGAGGAGGTGAGAAGCTGACACAGTTTTAGACTAAATGACATCTTGTAAGCAAACACTTTCAACTTTTCAAACACAGCCATGCCTTGCTATCTGTGTGAGGAGAGAGAGAAGAGATATTCTCCTTCTACCTTACAAATGTGTGTGGGCAAACGAATGGCTTTATAATGTCCACATTGCTGGCCTTTGTTCAGAATTCAGAATTGGATCACCAAACTATCTTTATGAAAACGGGATACTTGTAATCTCTAACAAGCAATTATATTTGCCAAAAAAGCACAAATGTAAATCTTACTAGGGTTATTTGACCGTGACCATCCAATATTCTTTGATTACTTAAATGTGGAAAAAACATTTTCCTTTAAAAGCAAGTTTTAATTCAAGGCCAAATTTGGAATAAAGCATTTGTTAAGAGTAAGCATTTGTAGGTGTTTTGACTGCTCAAAACGTAAGAGTTCTTATTCCAAAGTCTAAATGAAAAAAAGCAGTAAGGCAACAGGTTGACCACACATTTCTATCCTGTGGTTTCTCCCAGGGCGTTGGAACTTCTGGCCAAGAGTTACAGAGTGTAGTCTGGGTATAACCTAAATTTGCAACTGGCACCCCCTGCTGGCAAATGCAAATGTTCACTCTCTACTAGGGATGCTAGTTGGGAAATTGGTTCACCATTTCCTTCCCAGTTAGGTACAGAAAATAATGAAATTACCTTAATTAATAGAACATAAACTGAGCTACAAAGTGGCTGCATAGCATCCCAGGGATAAAAAATCCAGCCCTGATGGCAGTTTTTCTATGAATTCACTATGACAGCTCAAGCCTGTTGTCCACCTTGTGCATTTTGAATCTGGGGCAAAACTGATCATCTCCTTTCAGGTCTGGGGACTTAGGATCAGAATACATTTTGCTCTGTTAAGACTATCAGTTTAGGGAGGGTGGGAGTGAGGTGAGGGATAAAAACTTACCTATCGGTTACAATGAACACTATTCTAGTGACCGGCACTCTATAAGCCCTGACTTCATGTACCCATGTTACTTGTATCCATGTAACAAAAACCATCTGTAGCCCCCTAATATTTTGAAATTTTTTTAAAAAATCAGTTTTAAGCAAAATTTAAAAATTCTAACAAAGAAAATGATAAATTAGTGGTTTTACATGCACTTTTCATAGTACAAGGGCTATGTAAATAGTTTGTCATTTGTGTTTTAAAGTACAGATATGTAAATATGCACTTATATTTTAGCATACATATACAGCCTGGCATATACATATACTTTTTATGGACATATACACTAGAAACTTTATTATTTTTTCATGAAAGGACTAAAGGATATGAGAGGGAAAACTTCACTGCCTATTTTATACCCTTCTGTATTTGACTTTTACTGCAGGTATTTATTACTTTTATTTTTTTAATTAACAGATTATTTAGGTGGAATATTTAAGTTTTAGAATATTCAAATATTATGGAATATTTAAATTTTCTTTATAGGTTTTCAATTTAAATGCTTAATATTATCTAAAAGAATAAAAAAGTTTCTGGCTGGGTGTGGTGGCTCACACCTATAATGCTAACACTTTGGGAAGCTGAGACAGGAGGATCACTTGAGGCCAGAAGTTCAAGACCAGCCTGAGCAACATAGTGCAACTAGGTCTCTACAAAAATAGAAAAATTAGCGGGGTGTGGTGGCTCGAGCCCATAGTTCCAGCTACTTGGGAGGCTGAGGCGGGAGGATTCCTTGAGCCCAGGAGTTTAAGGCTGCAGTGAGCTATGATTGTGCCACTGCAGTCCAGCCTGGGTGACAGAGCAGGACCCTATCTCTAAAAATAAAAAATAAACAATCTGGAAAACTTTTAATTGGAACTATATAATGCTTTTGGAGAAAAAATTCTTTTAAGAATGCATTCTGAATAGATCTCTTTAACATATGCTGGAGATTTTTTAAAAAGACAATCCACCCAACAGAGAATGGACCTTTATGTCTATTGATTAAATTAATCCTTCTATTATATTTCAGTGCTTGATACAATGGACAATTCTACTTATTAAGGTGATCATTCATATTTTACACTAAGCCCTAACATTTTCTACTTATTAGACATCCGTATAAACATGTCTTCTGGGCAGGAAAAAAACCTATGGATAAAAAAATATAGCTTGAAAGATAAGTTATATCAGTTCCTGATTTATAGAATTTTCTGACCTAAAAATATTGCTGTTTTTGGAACTACACCAAACATACAGCTTTTCATTGAGCTTGAGCAGTCTTGACTTGAAAATGGATTTTCCTCAATGTCCCAGGTAGGACTGGTGTGGTGTTACAGAAATTCATATTTTAAATGTATTATTTTTAATGAGTTAAATGTAAATGGGAAGCCTTGGTATTTATTATTCATTTATTGATTCAACAAATATTTATCAAGTACCTATCATGTTCTGTTGAAGGAGCTAAATGCCTGAATTCAAAGATACATAAAACACAGTGCTTACTCTCAATAAAATCACAATCCAGCATCTTTACTTTGCAGAAAGGATGATGTCATCTACTCACGGAACTCTTCTTGTTATCTACCTCAACACTTTAAAGCCAGAAGCATAAACTAATATTAAAATCAGAATAAAGATGATATATTCTTCCCTGTACCCTACATTCTTATTAATTATAGGTCATCTTAGTAGTCACTTTAATGTGGAAGCTAAAGTAAAAGAGCCTAGTTAATTCATCTGAGCAGTTATCTTAGAAATACATATTTACAAGTAAGATAAAGAAACCAAATGTTTCCAGAATTCTATTCTGATACTCACAAACAAAAGGCAATCAATGGTGGGCAAATTAGCTATTATTATAATTATTCACATACAATCATTTACCAAATCACTTGCCAACTTTGGAAGAATTCCTAAAAACTGACTTTCTATGGTGCCTCATTTTAACACTGAAATATTATAAATGCTTTTAAAATCTTAGTTTCTTAGCTCCTTTCCACCTCTAAAGCCTAATATTAAATCACAGTCATCTAAAAAAGAATAAGGGCCAGGGATAAGACTCCACATAGGCAAAAAATCTAGGTTTTAATTCTTGTTTATTGCCTCTGAAATACATTTAAAGGTCAATTAATTTGAAATACCTTTAATGTTATTCCAAATGTTACCAATTGAAAAACCTCACATAAGTGTAAAAATCAACAGCTGATTCAAAATGGCACATGGAAAATGTGTAACCTTTCATTGTGAAAAATGCCCTAATCGTGCAACAGCACCAGAATTTGAATTCCTTTTGTTAACATATTTAATATACCATGATAAATAAGGATCTGTAGTAGTAGATAGCTTTAAAGGTGAGAAGGTAATTAAATGACATATTCTCTAAGGTTCCTATCAGCTCTAAATTCTGTGATAGGACAGAAATACTAGGTAGAGTTCGTCCTGTTGTTTTGCTGTTGTTCATTCTTATTTCATTGTAATTATAACTGTGTGACTTCTTTATTGTGAATTTTCTAAAATTTGTCAACTCCTTTCTTCAACCATCTGTACCTAAAGGTTTATACTTTCTTTTCAGGGTCTCATTGCCTATATTGAATGGATCCATTGCCACAATGAAGAAAGTCACCCTCACACTCTTAAATGATCATATACCCTAATTTTTTATTGGCTCTGGCTATTGTAGCATTAAAAGTACAACTACTCTAAGTAGATACAAAAATCATTTACAGCTTAGCAGTTTCACGGAACAATGTAATCAAGAACATGAAAACAACATTCTCAGGGTTCCAACAGTCTATCCAAAACCACACTCCTTGTGTAAAACATGTAGATGTAGAAAGATAAGATCCATAACCACCAGCTTCACTACCATCTTTGTCTTCTCTGTTACAACACACCGCGTCCATTCACCCTTGTCTCACCAGACCTGCCTATGTGGCTGCTGAAAGGCCCACAGCTTCTCCTGTTTCTTCTTCTTTTGTTTCAACACCTTCACTTACTTTCTCATTCTCCATCTCTGTTTCCATCTTTTCCCCTGTCTCACCTGGAAAAGTAACCAAAGGAGACACTAAGAGAAACTCATTTATCATTAGCAATAAATTACCCCACAGTTTGTTTCCAGCAGGGGCAGTTCTTGATCATTAGGTCTGAACAGTAAGTTTCTCTGGGGTATCCAGAAAGGCCATCACCTTGGTTCTCTTGACGTCAAGTCATTCAGCAGCTCGAGTCTTGGCATATTCTTATGAAATAAATTTTCCCTATAAAATTAGGATGCAAAATTACCCAAGAAATGGCAGCAGAACATATTACAATAGAAAGTTTCATTTATATCTAAATCAAAAGGTTGTCCAGAGATGGCCCCAAACCTTTCTTGTTTGGCCATATGGTGTTTAAAGAAAACAACAGTTAAACATTTAAAGGCTGCCAACATTTACAAGTCTGGGCATTGCACTTACAAATCTGCTTCCCCGAGAAGTCAGTTTTGGCAACACTGGCCCCCATTCCCGTACCTGGAGCCACAGAGAGCTGCCTCTTTTGATAGGGCTATGCTCTCCTGTTCACCAAGGTCCCTGGGGTGCCCCTCACTTCACTCACTTGCAGCATCTTTGGCCTAAAGCCTTTTGAGTTTGCCCACCCTGGTCTAAAACATATCTGCTTTTACTTGCTGCTCCCAGAGCGCTTTTTACACACCTTTATCAAAGCATTTGCCTGAACAGATTGTGGGGATGCGTTTACATTCTGCCTTCCCCCACTAGACTGTGAGCCCCTGGAGGACAGGGGCTATCTCTTAGTCTGCTTCTCCAGCACCTCGTGTATGCATGGGCACACAAATGATGCTGAGTTAATAAATGAAAAAATTTAAAAACAGATGGGTGACTATAATTAATGCTTCATTTAATTATATCATACTATGAAGCTAAAATTTACTAAAATGTAAATCACGCCCCAGAAGAAAATATTTATTTTTTATTACAACACCAATAACGGACAGTATAAATATAATTTGTTTTATGCTGGTAAAACACATCTAAAATTTAAAAACACCATGTGCCAAGACATAATACATTTTCTATAGTCTTCTTATAAAGATCAAGGACTATAGAAGAACAGGAGCAGACTGACAGTCATTTCCTAAAGGTAAGATTGGCAAAGATGAAAATAACATTCTCATTTTAAGATCCATTGTTTGCATATTCTTTCATTGGAAGGTCAATTCCTCCACTAACTATCTATTTGCCTTTACTTGGGATCCTCATACCATTCACAGGGGCTGATGAAGAGTGAACTTGGAAAAATTCAGAAATTTTAACATGTTGCCTTCAATGTTTAATACTGTTTAACCATCAAATTCTATGTTAAGAATTTGAACTTTAGAAAAGTTTTACTGGCGAGCTGAACCGAGCATTGATGGAATGCCTGTTTCTCAGGTATGGAAGCCTTTTTGGTTAGGTCAAATGATCTTCACCAACTGAGAGAGACTTCAGTGACCGTGTCCGTCATCCCTCCCCGAGAGCTGGTCTCCTATGGAGCACATCTGAACATCCTGAATGTTTGACAGCATAACTTTTACCTTCAATGTGTTGTTGGTCCTCTTCATTAGTGTGCATTTTTCTGACCATTTCCACACTGGCCCCTGTCTCTGCAATTCCTGCTGGATGCTCCAAGCTTCCAACTATTCCTTCAAGTTCAATCTGCTCCATGTTTCCTGGGCCTTCAGGAGTTTCATGGAGTGGATCATTTATTGCAGGTGTTTCCACAAGCTGACTTCCGTCCAAGACTTCCGGTGTTACGTTCTCTTTGGGAATTGTTTCTAGAAGCTGGGACTGCTCCTGTTTTCCCAGTGTTGGCTGAAATTGCTGCTCTTCAGCTATTTCCACAAGCTGACTTCCTTCTAAGATTTCTGGAGATTCATTCTCTTTGGGAATTGTTTCTAGAAGTTGGACCTGCTCATCCTTTCCCATGGCTTCTTGAGGTTGTAGCTCTGTAGCTGTTTCCAGAGGCAGAATGTTCTCAGCTGTTCCTAGAAGCATCATCTCTGTGGCAGTTGGTGGATTCTCAGCACCTTCCACCATGCCAGGGGAGTCCCTCTCTCCTGCTGTCCTCAAAGGCTGACCCTCTGCTTTTGTTCCTAAAGGGTCAGCCTCAGCATTTCCTTTCAAAGGCTGAGCTTCTGTCACTGCTTTCACGTCTGTCTTCTCTTCTTCTGTTCCTGGGGTATCATCTTTGCCACCTGGTCCCTCTATAGGCTGAGTCTTCTCCGTGGATTCTAAGTGGTCTGCGGCCTCCTTTCCAGGGGCTACATCCTTTGCCAGAGGCTGTTCACAGAGGGATTTAACACCATTAGCTGTAGACACTGCTGAAACCTTGAGCTGTTCTAATGGAGGAAGGCTTTCCCTTTGTGTGTTGTCATACAAAGTAGATTCTCTTCTCAGCATGGGTGGCTTTGGCTGGGCAAAGCAGGACTCACTTTTTTCTGTGGTTGAAAAATGTTCATTTGAAGATACTTTTTGATCATGCATTTGAAGAAGAAAAAGAAAAGAGAAAACACAAATTATTGTTTAGTTTTATCTTAAGAAAGTGAGCTGATATCTAGAAGTAGATTTAACAGTTCAAGATAGTCCCAGGTGCATCTCAGTACAGAAAGGCCATACCATGACCCTAACACTCTCCAAGTCAAATCCCTTTACTGTCTTCAGCTCAAATGCCTCATCTTAAACTCTGGGGTCCTCCAAAACCAGTTTTCTCCTGTCTGCTTCTTGTGCACCTTCTCATGGTTCCTGAGCCATATCCTATTAATAATTTAGCATATTCCACTTTGTTTCTCATGCTCTTTTCCCTGTCTCACCCTTTCTCCTCTTTAGACTTGGTAGAAGGTTTCACGATCTGTGTTCCTTGGGCTGCTAGAGAGGTCTTTCTTTCCTTCTAATGCAGAATGGCCCCCAGGAAAGGAAAAGCCCCATGGCGGAGAAGCCATAGTAGGTAAAGGCTAAGAAATCTGGGAAGGGAAGTGGTAGGGCCAGTTCAGCCTGAGTTTCATGTCATTTTAGGGGCACAGTGAGAAAAGAAATCAAGAGAGAGTTGGGAAACATGCATGTTACTTCTGGTTCTTCCTCCAACTGTGTGACCTTGGGAACATAGCTCCCAATGATCGCGTCTCTAAAATGGCAGTGAATCTCCCTCTCTCCCACCTATCTCAGCGTTGCGTGAGGCACCCTGTCATATTAAACAGTGGATACGAAAGTGCTCTGGACAGTTTAAGAGAAGCATCTTGGCAACACGTGTATAATCTTTGACCCAGTAATCCTACTTCTGGAAATTTATCCTAAAAGCACAAACCTTAGGAAAATGCTTCGGGGGAAAAATATGTTATCTCAGTATTCTTTATAGTAGCAAAAGCTGGAAAACAATTTAAGAGTCAAGTAGGGGAACAGATAAATATTCCAGTGGATGAAATATGGTTGTACTGTGAAAAAAGATGATTATGAAAACCAAGTGCTAAAGTAAGAAAATAATTATGATATAATAAGTTTAAAAAATCACTCATGGTTGGGTTGATCAAATGAAATAATGCATATAAAGTGTTTATTAGCCCAAAGTCTGCTGTGCAATTAAGAGCTTGATAAGTTAGCTATCAATTTTATATACAGTATGAGTACAGTAATGTTGAAAGCAAGGAAGGGAGGGAGGAAGAGAAGAAAAACAAACTACAAATAGAGGGGGGAAAAGAATATTTCTTCTAGAAAATAAGCCAAATGTCAAAATGGTCTCTAGGTGATATTTTCCCTCTTATATCTTTTTTCCCAAAAATTTTTTTCTTTTTTCCCTAAGTTACCATCTACCCTACTTACATACGCATGTAGTTTAAAGAGTTATCTGCTTATCTAATGTAAGTTAAAGATGAGTAACACTCAGGTATCCTCTCCTATTTCCCCTTCTCTAGGGATATTTCAATTCTTTTAGCTGTTTTGGAAGGATATTTTTTCCTATACCGCTGAATGAATTTTACTTCAGGATTTTTCTGTTTGGGGTATTTCAATTGACTCGACTATGGAAGATAAAGACTTAGCTCCTTTTCTACCCATCTCCACCACCTACCACTCTCCCACTACACACTCACATTTCCTTTAAGTTCAGCAGTTGTATATTAAGTATTTAAAGTAGTAATGTTGTAATTTGGATCATATCGATATTCAGTCATATGTACATATAATGACTCTGTCTGCTATGAAGAATTGAGCCATATGCTAAGCCATGACCTTGTGTAAACAATTTTTTATTTTTCTCCAAGTTAATAACTGTCATAGTTTTTCCTTTCCTTGGTTTGTGTGTTATCATTCATTCAACTCACTGCTGATTTTCTTTTTAGCACATTTATTTATAACAAAGACCTGTCAATTTCATTTTCTTGAAGAAGATGAGAGACCAATTGAGATACCTGGTGCCACCAACCTCTGAGCTTTTTAAGGATCCTGTGGCCTCAGAGCCACAACCACTTAAAAACAAAAAAAAGGATCCTTTGGTATCTGGGCTGGTTCTCAGTTTTCTCTCCTGCTAACATCCAGTTGCCCTTTCCTTGGTATGCTATGTGAGTTATCACACATCTGTCTGCTTTCTGAATTCCAATATTGTTCTATTATTGTCTTTTCTGATGTTCTTCCCATCCTTGTGGGTTTCAAGTGTTTTTTAAAAATCTCTTTATTGTCATTTTAGTGCATTTCAGGAAGGCACAAAATGAGATCTATGTCTTCAATCTGCCACCGTCACCAATACATCCAAAGATGCTTTAATGATTATTTATAATGAAAACAGAAAAAAATTCCAAATGAATACATAGGATGTATATAAAAGCAGTTTACACATAAAGATGAAAACCACAGGCTCTGCTCTCTGGTATCACAGAGTCATGCAAAGCCATCAGAAGCAGTAAACTAACAAAAACAATGCCGTATGCTAAGTTCTGTGACAGCTGCAAGAGATCACACTTGAGTTGAGTGTTACGGGATCGTTTCTGTGAGTTCCAGAAGGAGAATGCACAGGGGAGCCTGGAGAACTTGGAAGGACAGTGTAGCTGGAGGCTGGTACAGGAGCCAGATTGCGGAGGGCCCTGTAGGTGGTGCTAAAGAGTTTAGAAGTTATCCTGAAGGCATAAAGAACAAGAATTGTGAGCAGGGCTTTTTTTTTTGAGACAGGGACTCACTCTGTTGCCCCAGCTAGAGTGCAGTGGTGTCATCATAGCTCACTGCACCCTTAAACTCCTAGGCTCAAGCAATCCTCCTGCCTCAGCCTCCCAAGTAGCTGGGACTACAGGTGCACACCACCACACCCAGCTAACTTTTAAAAAATTTTTTTGCAGAGATGGGGTCTCACTATTGCCCAGGCTTGTCTTGAAATCCTGGCCTCAAGTGATCCTCCCACCTCGGCCTCCCAAAGTGCTAGGATTACAGGTGTGAGCCACCGTGCCCGGCCAAGGCTTTCTTAAAAAGTTAAATAAATATACATGCACCATATAGCTCAGCCATTTCACTCCTAAGTATTTTCCCAAAAGAAAAGAAAGCATATGTCCACACAAACACTTGTACACAAATGTTCATAGCAGCTTTGTTTGCAATAGCCAAAACCCGGAAACAACCCAAATTTCTATCAACAGGTGAATGAGTAAGCAAATATGGTATATCCATACCATAGAATACTACTCAGCAATAAAAAAAGAAATAAACAATTGATAAATGCAACAACATGGATGATTTTCAAAACAATTATGCTGAGTGAAAGAAGACAAAAGAGCACATACCATATGATTCCATTTATATAAACTCTAGAAAATGCCAACTCCTCTAAGTGACAGTAGCACAGTGGTTTGTCTGGGGACTAGAATCAGAGTGGAACAGGGGGGCGGATTTCAAAGGGGCATAAGGAAACTTTGCAGGGGTAATGGAGATGTTCACTACCTTCATCGTGCTGATGCTTCCATGGGTGCTCACATATACCAAAACTTACTAAAAACATGTACATGACAAATATGTACAGTTTATTGCATGTCAACTATGCCTCTAAAAACCACTGATTTTTTACATATAAAAAGAAAAAAGAAAATGAAAAAAAAATAATTGTGAGCAAGGGAGTGACTCAATCAGATTTGGATTTTTAGGACTTCCCTCTGGACTATGAATTAGAGGTGGGCAGCACAGAAGTCAATGTGACCAGTGGCTTCTGAGAAGCAAAAGTGGCTGGACATGACTGATTCAAGGGGTGAGGGTAGAGAGAGGGAGGGTCTAGGGTAACACTGGTTCATAGCTTGGATACTACAAATAGAAAATATGGGATGGATGGATTTGGGCTAGAGAGAGACATGAATTGTTTGGGTTGGGGCATGTTGGAGATGGTTGTAGATTGTGCATCCTGGTGGCAAAGTCCAGGAGGCAGTTGGACATAGGGATCTTGGCTGAAAATATTTGTGATAGGCTGGAGCTGAGCCATCTATCTTATTAACACATTTGTTTTGTGTCTTGAGAAAGGGGTAGTTTTTGCATAGAGGCTCCTGTGAGGAGGGGGAAATGAGGAGAAGGGTGGTGCATGTGTGTGTCAACACCTGTATCCCCCACCCTTTCAGGGAATGGGTGTGAATCCTCCCAAATTACAGCCAGAGGCAGAGAAACAGAGTTCAGGACCAATCTTAAGAGACACGGGGCACAGGCTTCAGGGGTCCATACGACAGAATTGGGAAGAGAGTTGTCCTTCACCCCCTCACTGCCATGTGATCATGAATGAAGGCTTCAAATTAATTGCAAGTAGAACAACTTAATAAAAATGATGTCTCAGGTCTATAAAGGAATTCATCATGACAGGACAACCTATTTAGATACCACACAAAGGATGTTCTGGGGATAACTGCCTTAGGGAGTTAACCAGGAAATGTGTTAATGTACTAATCATAGATGTCTGACAAATTATATTTTCTGGTAAAATAGTTATTACAGTGATTAGTATCATCAGTTAAATGAGATGAACCATTTTCATCCACCTGTGCCAGCCATGGGTGTATTCTAAAGGCATCATTCTTCCAGAGCAGAAAGTTGTGGGGGGAAAAATGTGTCAACACACCCAAAACATAGCCACGTAATTTTATATTTTAAAAAATATAATATGCTATGAGTCTAAGTCAAGTTATTCCCCCAAACAAAAAGCTTTGTGAAAATATATTTCTCCACAAATGATGTCATAGGTGTCCAAGTGATCTGTTAATTTTTGCCATAGCTAGAACACTTATGCCCATGATCACAGTGTCCATTTTCATTCTCATGAAAATGTTTCTCAATCTTATTGCTACACTGGAAGTAGGCAAGTGTCCTCAATATATAATTTTATAAAACACAACCTGAAAATAGCCAACCAAGCTGGGAAACATTACAAAAGGATGCAACCATCTTTAATATTTTTCTGAGATAGCCCAAAGGAGATAAAATACCTTTAAAATGATCACCAAAAAAAAAAACCAGATAAAATGCTAGAAGTGTAGTGCCACATACATTTTGTAATTTATATTGATTAATTGCAATCTAACTAAATTTTGAAATGACTGTATTTTGGAGTTAATAGCTCCTAAGGAATAGCTCAGAAGTTGTTTCTCCTATGTGATAGAAGAGAGCAATCTGCTCTAAAAGGGAGGACAGACATCTTATGACCTTGAAAAAGACACCTATAATGTAGTGGATTTTAACGCTGGTTTCTGCACTTATTAGCCTTATTAAGCCTCTCTGTGCCTCAGTTTCATCACCTGTAAAGTGGGAATAGTATTAGTATTAGGGAGCTGCTGTGAGGAGAACATGAGATAATACTCAGAAAGGACTAGCACAACATCTAGCACCCCCTAAGTGCCAATAAATCTTAGCACCACTATCAATACACCACCCTTAATGGTCCAAGCAAGGGTGAAATTATGATGGACAAACAGAAAAGTAAAGTGATCCCATTCATTCTAATACTGGTACCTTTCTGTAAGCCTATTCAGAAAGAAGAAAGATTAGAGGAAATAAGTGAAAAGCTTGCAAAACAAATGATTGTTGCAAATCATCTCTCAGAGAACACAACAATAAAGTCTACAATTACCACTATAACCTCCTTTCTGGCTCCAGATTTCATATCCCTCAGATTGTTTTTACCCTTGAGCTGCTAAGGGAAGTACAATTTTTTTTTTATTTGTTTGATCTCCCTCCCTTCCCTTCAGCTGAAGCAGGGCATTCCAGATGCTGGGTATGAATCCTGACTCCATCATTTAATTAACTGTGCAATCTAGACAAGTTCCTAAACTCTCTGGACCTCGGTTTCCTTATCTGTAAAATGGGGATAGTGTTTGCCTTTCAGGCTGTTAGGAGAATAGACTGAGGTGATAATGTGTGTAATTTTCCCAGCATGGTATCTGACATGAGAAGTTAGTCAGTAAACAGGGATGCAGCACACAGCTATACAGGCTTCTTACTGCACAGGGGTGCCCTGCTGCTGAAGGGGTAAGGGAAAGTTGAACCCCAGCCTGAGTGCACCTGCAAGGGTGAATGTGTTTGTGGGGGAGAGGGCTTCTATTTCTAATTTTACAAAGGTCCCTTGAGGACTTGAAGTTGCCTGTCAATAAATTATAGCTAAATTAGCAACAGAAAAGCTAAACTGCTACATTACAGGGCTTGGATAAATAGTCCCTTAAACACTACGAAGGTGGCAATGTTGACATATAAAGTTGTATTGTTATCATGGTAAGTTTTAAAACATGATTATTGATAGATAATGGAATTGTACTGATAACATTAGCAATGATTTGACCAGACCTGACTGGTGTTAATAAAGGCCACCGGTAGTTTTTATATAAATAAATGTTTCATTCTGTTTGTTGGCTTTCATTTCTTTTACTCATCATATATTTATCAAGTGCAAACTACAGGCCAGCTCTGGGCAGGGAACAGGAGTCATAGCAGGTAAGAAGGAAGATTTGATCTCTGCTATCCTAGAGTTTACTGCCTTCAGGGAAATTCAAATAATAGCTACTCCCTTCATTAAGTACCACTTGATAGCTATGCATTACCTCTTACCCAAGCATCTCCACACGCTCTGTCCACATGATTTTGTGAATCCCCAACATACCTCCTCAAGGGAGAAGAAGGTACTACCATCCTTTCTTCTAACACTCTAACTTGAAAAGCAGTAAGATATATTTTTGTCCACAAACAGGAGACATTCTCCACCTAATCTATATTATTATGTAATAAGTATTGAGGACGGATGCATTGTTTCCACATCTGAAGTTTTTTAAAGATGTGTCTGTTTTCTGAACCCTACATTTCATCAAATCATACACTGCTCTGGGCCTAATCCTTTGGTGCTCATTCTCTCTCTTAATTCTGTTGTAAATTGATCCATGCACAAATTTGTTGTGACAGCTGAACTAACAGAACTCTTGTTGTAAGCACTGTTGTGATAGGCATACAAAGAAACTAAATACTAGGCAACATTACAGAAGGGATTAGAACTAGAGCTAACATACCTGAAATTCACATTATGGTGGAAGCTTTTCAACTCAGTTCATTACCCTAATCAAAAATGAAAAGTTTCTACCCAACGAAGAGAAAAACTTGAGACCAATATTTCCTATGGCAATGCCATATCAGACATCCCAAAGACCTCACTGGCCTTGTCTGCTGGATTTTCTAGAGAATTCATGAAGACGGGGAATGCCAGTATTTTCCCCTTGCTGCCACCATTGCTAGGTTCTTGTAGCTTTTGAGCTTAGGAAACCAGGGATGTAGCATGAGTCAGCTCCAGGGGAGGAAGTCCACTCACCCTCCTTCTCATTTTCTTACTTTGCTTTTTCCTCAATTCCATTCTATCATTCATCCATCCATCCAATAAACATTTGTGGAGATACTGGTGGTGTTATTCTAGATGTTTTTGCTCTTTTCCCACATCAAAGTGTGTACAGACACTGTCCTGTGTACCATGGCACAAATGCTAATCCCCAGTGTGCATTCCATCAGCCAGTGGATGCTAACAGGGCACTCATTCTGAAGAGAGGTGAACTTAAGCAATATTCTAGGTAGTGAAGTATAAAATCATCAGCCAAAAAAATCCTATAGAGGGTAAATAAGAATCAGACACATCACTTTTCTTCTTAATAGAAGCACCTGAATTTACATATCTAAAATTCGTTTTGACCATCACAAAGCAAACGCAGTGAAGTTTGTAGGCAAACTCCATGCTGAAATTAAACTATAGAGAAACAAGAACATGTAATTGGGAAAGTACTCCTGGAACACTTGATGAGCTCACATGGACATCACATGGAGATGTGGGTGCCTGCCTAGGGGAGAGGCTGACATTTAAGAGCTACAGAGGCTGTCATCAAGCCATCCAAAATAGCTTGATGGAAAATTGCCTCCTTCAGATATACTTTTCCAATTTCATTTTCTTTAATTTCTTTTAAACTCCTATAAGATAAACTCTTACTTCGAAAATGCTATAGCACAAAACATCACTTTTGAAATTATCAACAGTGTTCACCACTGAAAAAGACAGTTTCATTGATGGATGGTCATTATTAGCACAAGGGAATCCAACATGTGGGTAAAAATCTAGTCTGTAAAATCAAAGCCATCTCACTGAACAAGGAAAGGGGAGAAAAATGAACATTATGTCTCTCTATATATATGTACCCTCACAGGCCTTGCCCACTATGCCTCTCTAGGAAGAACAACAGTGGTTCACATTTATTGAGGCACTGTGCTCAGAGCTTTACATGGATTATTTCATTCAATCTTCCCCAAAACTGCATAAGGTAGGGATATTGTTATCTCCACTATACAGTTCAGGAAATTATGGCATCTTTATCTAGAAGGGGCACACAGCTAGTAAGTGGCAGAGCTCAGATTTAAGCCCAAGGAAGTTTGATTCTGCTTTGAAGATTTAGGTGCCTTTAAAGGCAAAGTATGATCCCAGAACCTGCACCATGAGCGTGACTTGGGAATTGTTTATTCTTTTAATGCTGAATCTCAGGCCCCACCCCAGATCCGCTGAAGCAGAATCTATATTTTAACAAGATCCCCAGATGCTTAGGTCATCAATGGGGTCACCAGGGAAAGGCATACAGAAGCTAGTTAGGAGAGACTAACATGGATGATGAACACACAGGATCGGTGGGCGCAGGTGTCCTTTGTTCTTCACAGGTGTTTCTGCTTATCTTCAAATATCTGGTGTGGTCTCCATCGTCACACTAACACACCACAGTCAGCACATGAGATGGCATAAGGGTATTGATTGAGCAATGAATCTAAATCCTGAGCGGGTCCAAGTGTGCTCCACACTGGGAAAGGAGATTTTTCTCAAGCTTCCTTCATTTCACAGAATTAGCTAGGTTTGCTAAGCTTCTGCCTTGGCTAAGTCAGAAAAAAAGAGGCCTTCTAATTTCTCATCTGAAAGTAAAGTTAATACTTTCCCTACCTTGTACTTTAAGAGGGGTGGACACCAATGTGAGGTGGCTGTCATCCCAGCTTGGTCACTGTGCCTGTGCTTGACTCGGTCAGGGCACAGAGTACAAAGGCCTGTGGCCAAGAGCAGGTGTCTGTGCTTGAGAAGGGAGTTAGCAGTTAGCAGCTTTGTGGCTGGGATGGAAGACTTAAATTTTGAAACAGAGCAGTCATGTTCATATCAGACACTCAGGCCTCAAGTCTGGGTGGTCAGTGCACCCGAGAGCCACTGGTACTAGAAAAAGTAGTGGGCAGACTCAGTAGGAGAATGATCCAGGTCTTTCAGCTGACTGAGTTCTGCCACTACTCTCTCAGGTTAGGGACCCACATGCAATTCAGATGACTTTGGTTCCATGGTTAGGAAACAGGATACATCATAATTAAGCAAAATAGGGGATTTTCTTTTCCAGAATGAAAAGCCATTTATAACAAAGCAAATGTCTTCCTCTCATAATCCTATGCACCTTGGAGGCCAGCATTGGGCCTTCTGGCACAGGCATTTGAAAACTGAATTGAATGAGCTTCTTTATAAAGCAAAGCATAAGAAAAAGCTTTAATCTAAGAAGAAGTAGGTTTGACCAAAATCATGGAAATATTTAAACTGGAAGATTTCAATTAGCTTAGAATATAAAAGAAACATCTACACTCACCCTTCTTCAAGCTTCAGAGTCTCCAGGAGGAGTATTAGAGAAATGCAGCAGGCAGTGATAAGTCGCGTCAATCACACGTACCCTTGATATGATGTGATGAGGAGGGCACTTTATCTCCGTGCTCTTCCTCCCAAAAACCCATAACCCCAGTCTCATCATGATAAAAAATACCAGACAAAGTCCAATTGAGGAACATTCTACAAAATACCTGACCAGCACTCCTCAAAACTGTCAAGGTCATCAAAAGCAAGGAAATCTGAAAAACTGTCACAGCCAGAAGGAGCCTAAGGAGACATGATGACTAAACATAATGTGAGATCCTGGATGGGATCCTGGAACAGAAACAGGACATCAGAGAAAAACTAAGGAAATCTGAATAAAGTATGGGCTTTAGTTAATAAAAATGTACCAGAATTGGTTCATTAATTGTGACAACATATCCTATTTACATAAGATGTTAGTAAAAGAGGAAAATGAGTGTGGAGTATATGAGAACTCTCTGTACTATCTTCATAATTTTTCTGTATATCTAAAACTATCCTAAAATAAAATTTATCTTTTAAAAGTTATAGCAGCAAAAGTATAAGAGCAAGTAACCTACCAAAGTAAGATCTGGTAGCGTTAGAAAAACCATTACATAAACTTTAGCTATTCACACACCACCTTTATGATTTTTGAATATTCCTGTACTACTTGTGACTTAATTGACTTAATATTTTTGTCACCATTTTTATTAAAAAAAAAAAAAGTCAGGAAATCAACACACTCAGAGATCTAGAACTTGATCTTTTCTTTTTTTTTTGGAGACAGGATCTCACTCTGTTGCCTGGGCTAGAGTGCAGTGGCGTCACCATAGCTCACTGCAACCTCAAACTCCTGGGCTCAAGTGATCCTCCTGCCTCAGCCTCCCAAGTAGCTGGGACTACAGGTGCGCGCCACCATGCCTGGCTAATTTTTTATTTTTTGTAGAGATAGGGTCTCGCTATTGCCCAGAATGATCTCGAACTCCTGGCCTCAAGCAATCCTTGTGCCTCGGCCTCACAAAGTGCTAGGATTACAGGCCTGAGCCACCATGCCCAGCCTAGAACTTGATCTTTTTTTTTTTTTTAATTTACTCATCCCCTCCTCCTCCCTCCCACCTACTTGATTTTGGATGAGTTTTATTTCCATATGCATATATAAGTGTTGTTCGATTAGTTCCAATTTAATGGTGAGTACGTGTTAGAACTTGATCTTTAAAAGAAAAAAACAATTAGGAAAGCCACTTGTAACAAAGCAGTAATTACTAATTTTTCTAATTGACATTCACTAATATTGATATTAGTGACAGATAATTTTTGTTGAGGACTTACTAGGCAATACTCTAAGCCAGGGACCAGCAAATATTTTCTGTAAAGGGACAGACAGTAAATATTTTCAGCTTTGCCAGGCATGGGTTTCTATTGCAACTATTCAAATCTGTTGTCCCAGCGAGAAAGCAGCCACAGACAATATGTAATGAATGGACAAGTCTATGTTCCAATAAAACTATATTTACAAAGTAGGTAGTCAGCCGGGTGCAGTGGCTCACGCCTGTAATCCTAGCTCCCTGGGAGGCCGAAGCAGGTGGATTGCTTGAACTCAGGGGTTCAAGACCAGCCTGAACAAGAGTGATACCCCATCTCTAGGAAAAAAAAATCAGCTGGGCATCATGGCAGCCACTCGGGAGGCTGAGGCAGGATGATTGCTTGAGCCCAGGATTTGGAGGTTGCAGTGAGCTGCAATGATACCACTGCACTCTACCCAAGGCGACAGAGCAAGGACTCTGTCTACACATACACACACACACACACACAAAAACCCCAAAAGACAAAATAGGTGGTGGGTTGGATTTGGTCAGTAGGCCAGTTTGCCAACCCCTGTTCTAGGCAATATTTAGGCTATATTCTAGGTGTGTTATACATATTAACTCATTTATTCCTCAGGTCAACTCTATGAAGTACTATTATTAATCCTATTTTACAGATGAGGTCACGGAGGCATAGAGAGGTTGAGTGACTGGGTCAAAGTCGCCTGACTAATAAATGATCCTGAACCAGGATTTGAACCCAGACAGTCTAACTCCTAACTCCACATTCTTAATCAGCACTCTATACTTTCACTCTGTTGAAATTCATACACACACACACACACACACATTAATGTGAGGTATACAGGTAACCAGAGCCTCTCATAACATCTAATCTACAGGGCTGGCAAAAGAAAAGGAAATTAGCCAAAAGAAACTACATGGTTTATATCAGAGTCTTGGGAAAATGGGAAAGGGCAAGAATAGGAAAAAAAATCACTTTACAGAAAAAAAAGAAAATGTTCATTATCATGATCAATGACAGTGAGGGAAAGAAATAAGCAAAGAGAATGGTTTGGGGAGAACATTTCATCAGAGGTCCTTGCTGGGGTGGCTGAGGGCAGATGCTATCTCTCAGTAAGAGAAACTACTAGTGAAAATGAGAGAGCAGTTAGAATGCATAGCCCAGTGCTTCCTGGTCTTTTGAATGTCATGGCACCCATAGAAGATAATATTTGTGCAGTACACTAGAACGAATGGAAGAAGCTGCTCCCAGAAGGCTTGGGCTGCCCTGAAGGCTGGGAGAAATACCGGCATGCTGTAACCCATCCCCGCAGGCTGGGAAACTCTGATACAACATAGGTGGTACTGAGTAATGCACACCAGCATTGCCTGGCTTAGTTCACCCACCTTCATAAAGCTTAATTGCCAGGGGTTTTAGCTGTTAAAAACAATGTTGTTTTTTTTAAATCTTCATCCTTAAAGGGTGAAGCTCAGACACCCTTAAATATATACAAAAGAATGAACTCTAGAGCCTGAAGGCAATTCCCAAAGAGGAGTTCTAGGAATGTGAACAATAGCAACAGCCCAGAGATGGGTAAAGAAGCTTCTGAGGTCATCAAGGTACTTTCAAAACATTAACACTCACTTGGAGAGCTATATTCTGGCATTTTACTTTAAAAAAAAAAAAATTACCTAGTACTACTTACACTTACACACACCAGTATTTGAAGCCTCGCCAAGTTTGACGCTTTTTATCAGTTTTGGTGAGACTTTCAGTAACCCCCACAAATATTCGGGGTTTTTTTCAAACTTGCTGTAAAACATTAACATAGAAGTGAAACTGTACACATGAGCTGGATGTGTGACAATCTTACAGAAGCGTGATTTAAGAGTACACAATCAAGCTTTGTTTTACTGTGTCTACCTTTTCCTGCGTGACTAGTAGACCCTCTTCACAACCCAACACTCCCTTCCCACGCCCATCTCGGCCGATGTTACCTTTCCGTTTCTGCTGTTCCTTGGGGCCTGATTCCTCCTCTGCTTTTCTGAGTAATACTCTATCTTCCTGAATCCCCATCTGTGTCACTCCATCCATTCACCCATTACCCACTCAATCGTTACTGATCGCATTTTTCCTATGTGTAAGGCCACACTACAAGTTCCTAGCAGAACTGGGACTAGACCCCAGATGAAATTAGAGGTCATGAAAAAAGCAGGGTCTTTGGAGTCACATACATTGGGCTTAAGCCCCAGCTCCATCACTTACTAGCTCTGAGGCCCTGGGAAAGTGACTTATCCTCACTGAGCTTCAGTTTTCTAGCTGTATTTGGTGCTACTAATGTTTGCTTTATAAAGCTGTTGTGGGGACTCAAGGAGATCATGAACTAAAGCACCCGAAGCCAAGTGGGTGTTCCCTACCTTGTCTCCCGACTTCTGCTCCATGCCAATGTTTTGATGTGGCAGCACAGGTGTCTGAAAGTCTTCAGTTTTAGAAAAAGATTTATTTTATTGTTGACCGTGTAAACTGGTACTACTCTTATGGAAGGCGTTGAGGCAGTTATCTATCAAAATTACAAATGTGTATACCCTTTGACCTAGTAATGCCACTTCTGGGAAAACTGTCCTACAGATACACTTGTACACATTCAAAATGATGTATACACAAAGGAATTCACTGCAGCCTTGTCTGCAGCAGGAAGAGGCTGTAAACAAATCAAATGTCTCTCAGTAGGAGACTGATCAAATAAATCACGCAACAAATTATTATGCAGGTGTAAAAATGAAGAAAGAAGTTCTCTATATATCAATATGAAAAAAATCTCCATATTGTCAGGTTAAAAAAAAACAAGGTGAAGAACAGTGGGTATAGTACACCAGATTTTTTTTTTTTAAAGACAGAGTCTATCTATGTTGCCCAGGCTGGAGTGCAGCAGCTTATTCACACGTGTGATCATAGCACACTGCAGCCTTGAACTCCTAGCCTCAAATGATCCTACAAACTACAGTCACATGCCACTACACCTGGCTAGCACACCACATTTTATAAATAAAAATGCGAGAGGGAAATAATATGTGCAATGCATAAAGAAACTTTGGAAGAATATACCAAACCCCCACCCCCAAAACTAACAAGTATTGGAACTAAGCAGATGGCGGCGATGGGGTATGAGGTATACTTTTCACTGCTTGCCTTTTCCAAATATTTTCACATTTTGAACCATGTATGTGGTTCTAAGATTCCATTTTAATTAGCTGTATGCAATAACCAAAGATATACTGAGCACTCTCTGTGTGCCAGGCTCTAGGGAGGACACAAAAGCACACAAGAATCAGTCTGGAGACTTGAAGCATTTAAAAGAAAAAAATCCAGTTTATATAATTTCTGTATGCAAGAAAAGCCTATAAAAATTAAGTTTAATGTTAATGATGTTTATTCTTTAATTCAAAGGGAAAATATTTGTCTAGTTGGGACTGAAATGTCACTGTGTGAAAATACTGGTTGAAGACTAAAGATATGAATGCAGTGTAAAGAACAATTCACATAACTGTGTGAAATTCAAGCTTCATCCAATTGCCTAGGCAGCGAGGACTCTAAGCAGCTAGTGAAAAACTTCAGGTTAGAACAAATAAATGATTATCGCTGTCCGTGGAAACGTACACATTAACCTAGCAATGAATTTGTCAATAATCACCATCTATTTACTTTGTCCACATTGGTGCTTAAGCTGTAACACCTCAGGAAGGAGAAGTCTGCCAGAAACAGATAGCATTTATATTAGGAAAGAATGAAGCAGTGATTATACATGCTAGCAGGGGGCTAGGAGCCTGGGAGGAGGGTATGGATGCAAAGGTCTAGGGACCTCTGGGTACATTGCAGTCTGTGAAGTCAACAAAACCTTTGTGTTCAGATTCCATCAGATCCTCAGGGCACCGAAAAGAACAGAAATTGCCCTAATATTTAAAAATTGTTTCCACAAACACAAGAAATTCCATACTCAATCTGTCTAATTGTCCTTTTAGAAAGAAAAGTCTCTTTCCTCACGTTTCAGGGCACTTAGTAAAAATCTATGTGTGTGACTACCACGTATTAGGCGCTGTTCTACACTTTGAGTAGCACTGGATAATTATTTACAACCAGAGGCCAGGCCCGTCTCTACTGCTATTCTCCCCAACACACACACCTGGCCAGTTGTCTGTGGCGGTTACAGGAATAAGCTCCGTGGGATTCAGAGTATCTGATCGGTCAGGGCAAACATCTCCACACATAATCAGTAGAATAGATTATTCCTGTGCAATCTAATGACTACCTATTAGTAGCTGCTGATTTAAATTTGAATCTAGAAAATAAGTACCTTCATATTTTAGTGTCACATTTTAGCTGTAAGAGATCTAAGACAGAATCTAGCCCAAGCCATTATTTTGTGATTCTTTTGCTTGTAGGCCGATACTGCACCATGTATAACAGTTCTTAAGCCAGAAAACTTCTTACAGCAAATTTAGTAAGGCAGATTTGTCATCACAAATCCAGTTTACAGAATAGTTCATGTATTTTAGCTTCAACTCCTGGGGTGCTAAGGTTGCTATTGTGAATTTAAAAGAATTTCTTATGATATGAAGTTTATCTCTACGGGAAGGCATTGGAAGTTTCTATACAACTACCTATACACTCCGCTTAAAATATTTCTAATGTTAAATGTCCTGCAAATATTCGTAGCTTAAATTTGGAAGCAAATATAAACTTCATATAACTCTTATTTAGAGATTATAATAAATATTGTTTTTATTATAATATATATTATATGCCTCAAATAACTCTGGACCCCCCTTAGGTGAGTGGTCACCCACTATGCAAACAACAAAAGAAATATAATACAGAGTATTTATTCTAATCCCTAAATAAGATATATATTATAAGTGTTATAAAAATATTATATATTATAATTGATATTATATATTTGTATATTTATATTATATAATTTATATTGATATTTTATATAACATATACTATATAATTTATATTACACATTGATATATTATTATATATTATATTATAACTTGTATATATTATATAAATATATGTATATATTGTTATAATTTATATTATACATTAATATGTTACATATTGATATATATTTACATGTTTTATGATTTATATTACATACTAAGTATTATATTTGTATAACACTATAATATGTACCTTATTTAGGGATTAGAATAAATACTATTTATTATATCTCTTTTGTTGTTTCCATAATGGGTAATCACACACCAAACCGGGGTCCAGTGTGACCTGAGGCAGAAACATATGTAAATTTACTAAGCATATGCTGATTTAAGCATCTGGGTTCAAAGCCCAGCTGTGACTCTTAGAAGCCCTGTGACCTTGGGTAAATTATTTACTCTTATCTATAAAACTGGGACAATCATACTATTTAGTCATACCGTTGTTATAAGGATTAAATGAAGTAATTCATTCAACAAGTACTTACTGAGGCCTATTATGTGCCAAGAAATTGTTAGGCACTGGGAGAAGAGTGAATAAATGCATGTACAGGACATTCAATAAATTTGGATTGTTTTTATCTAAAAGCACATACACATAGGCTTGGGGAGGTACACAGGATTTAAAGAAGTTTGAAGCTGCAGAAACAGGACTGAATTATTTATTGGGCCTCTAAGATGATGAAGTTGAAATGCTGATGAACATACAATAGTATCGAATTACAAGAGAGTATTGTCTCATCGAGGATCAGAAGCAAAATACACCTGTTGATTGATTCAATATGGGTGTTGAGCAATTTATGCAGCCCATTAATTTTCTATAACTAAAACTAGTTGTCAGGTGTTTTAACATTTCTTCCAGGACAACATCCATGAAAACTTATAACAGCAATGAAAGCAAGAATAAAAAATGAAAGAGTAACTAGTGGCTGGTTATTAATATTGGTGATAAAATATTTTTTAAGACAAGGTTATTCATTATGTTCTGAGACTATTAAAATAACCATCCCACCTATTGGATACTTTTGTCCCTTCCCAAGAGTTACATTCCCTGAAATACATGTTTTAATCAGTTTAAAAATCTGTAATGATGGTTTAGTGCTCCGTTGTTTAAATCAGGATGCTACTCCTAAGAGGCATAGGAGGTGGTAGGAGAAGCCAGAATAATAAAATGTATCTTTCTGAAGCATCTATTTTCCCGAAGTTTTTCATATTGAAACCAACAAGGACTTATCGTGGAACAGAATGCAAAAATCCACTTGATTTGCTCCTTGCTCTGGCCTCTTCAGAGCATATTAGGGGGATGGAGGCCACCGCCTCTTTAGGAGAAAGTTTAGCAAGCACTGTGCATGAGGAATCGTTTCCTATCTCTTCACATTCTTGTCAGTCGACAAGGGGATTGGAATCACTTTTATGTATGGTTTTAATTTTTTGCTTATTTCCTAACTTTTTGTTGCTTTCTATTACCTACTGAAGCTAGAAATAAATTACCATATACCACGAAAATAACAGCAGCACATATTTCTGACTAAGACACAGTGGCTGAGCTTTGAAACAGCATTCACGACAATCCTGTGCTCTCTACCACAAAATCAGAGAGGAAGACATTTCTGTTATTGCAATAGCACAAGGTGCTAAGAGAAGACCTGCGAAAAGGAACTAACTAGAGCATAAAATTCCCCTCAAAGTTAGCCTTGCAGAAGACTGTAAACCAGCTTGAAGGAATTTGCTTAACCTTCACAGCTTTGTTCAAAAATCTAAGTAGTAAGTCGGCTGTAAAACCCAGTCATTCTCTAATTCACGTATGTGCTTTTATACTTTTCACAGCACAGTACTTATCACTTTCTGAAACTATCTTAACCATTTGTTTCCCGTATTTATTTTAGTCTGTCTTGTTCACCCTCAACCTCCATAAGCAGGGTCACTTGTACCTCCAGCATCTAGCCAAGCATCGTGCTATTGTATAGTAGATGCTCAAAATATCCTTGCTGAATTTCTTTGTAAGAGTCAGTGATGACCACTTTTTATCACATACGTATTTCTTAAGAAACAGTTAAGCCAACGACAGGGGAAAGTGTATGTGACTTCTTCAAAAGTGCAGGAACCTATTTGACGGAGTGAACGCTCGTCTGCATTCTCCGCATCCTTTGCCATCTTTGATGCTGAAACGCTCATGGGAGCACAAAGGGGAGGTGGTCTTGATAGGACATTTCCAACGCCGCCGCGGCTAAACCGCCCCAGGGATGTAACGCCAAGTTCCCGCGATCGCATCAGCGCACAGGCCAAGCGCAGCGCCCGGCCGGTGGCGCCGCACCTTCGGGCAGCGAGCGCAGCGGGACTGCCGCACCCTCGGTCACAGCAGCGCCGCTCGGGATTTGCGGGGAAATCGCGCTTCGCTCGGGTTCCGCGCCCATTCTCTGGGGAGGAGCCCGCCCCCTGCCGGGCGGGGTGGGCACGGGGCGCGCCCTTCGGACCTCCCGGGTAGGGAGCCCACCCGAGCCGCGGCCCCGGGCGGGGTTGGCTCCCGGCCCCCTGCTCACCGCTGCGGAACCTGCTGCCGTCGCCGGCCTTGTTGAGGGTGCTGCTGGAGCAGCCCATCGCGGGGAGCGCAGCCACCTGTCCCAGCGCCGCGTGGACTTCTGCCCCCGAGCCTGCGCGAACCGCACCCGGAGCCGCCCAAGTTTTTCCAACTCTGCAGCCGGGCTACCTCGGGGCACAGCGCAAGCGCACAGCGCAGCGAGAGGTAGCGGGTGCGCACCTGGAGCGCAGGGGAGCGGGAGGTGGAAGGAGCCCAGGGAGGGCAAGGAGCAGAAGAGAGCCGGGACCAGTGGAACTCAAGATCCAGCTGGGGAGAAGAGCTAGGGTATGGTAAAGGCAGAGAGGAGAAGCCCCTGAAGCAGGGAAAGGGATGATGTCAGGGAGCCAGGGCTAAGTGCTGGGAGGTGTCATCTGAATCATCCATCACTAAATAGCCGGGGAGGGGAGGAGGCGGCTGTGGCTAGTGGCTATTGATTGGTAGACGAAATGTGTGATGACAGTCTTTTCTTACGTAACTGTAGTACAATTACTACAAGGGAGTTTAACATTGATACAATACTATTTAATCCACCCTCCATATTCAACTTTTGCTAATTGTCCAATCAGGACTATACATTGCATTTAGTTGTCCTGCCTCTCTTTGGTTTGCTTTAATCTGAAGTAGTTTCCCCAGTCTTGCTTTGTCTTTCATGACCTTGACTTTTTTAAACAGGCTTTTTTTTTTTTTTTTTTTTTAAGGGGAGAGGTGTCTCTGTTGCCCAGGCTGGACTCAAACTCCTGAGCTCAAGAGATCCTCCCACCCCAGCCTCCCCAGTAGCTGGGATTACAGGCCCATGCCACAGTGCCTGACCAGGCCATTTATTTTGTAGAACATTCCTCAGTTTGGGTTTTTCTGATGTTTCCTCATGATTGTTTTCAAGCAATGCAGTTTGGGCTGGAATACACAGATGTTACGTTGTCTGGGTGGGTATTCCTAACAAGAGGCGTATGATGTCAATTTGTTCTCTTATTGGCGATGTTAACTTTGATTAGTTAAGGTAGTGTCTGCCAGATTTCTCTACTATAAAGTCACTATTTTACTTTGTAATTTATGGGGAGAGATTATTAGGCTAAGTAAATATCCTGTTTCTCATCAAACTTTTATCTGCTACTTTTAACATACATTGATATTCTTGCTTGGATCAATTATTACTATGATGGTTATCAAATGGTGATTTTTCTAATAACATTATTCCTTCTACATTAGGTGGCATTCTACTGTAAGGAAGTGCTTTCCCTTTTCCTCCATTTATTATTCATTCATTATATCAGTAAACAGCCCTGAATTCTTACATTATTCAACAAGGTATGTTACCATCTGTGATAGTTCGCAAGGGTTGCTATGACGAAGCACCACAGATTGGGTGGCTTAAACAACAGAAATTTATTTCGTCACAGCTCTGGAGGTTTGAAGTCCAAAATCAAGGTGTCAGCAGAGTTGGTTTCTTCTGAGGGGCTTCCCTCCTCGACTGGTAGATGGCCATCTTCTCCAATGTCTTCACTTGGTCTTTCCTCTGTGCATATCTCTGTTTGTCTCCTCCTCTTATAAAGACATGAATCCTATTGGATTAGGGCCCACCCATTTGACCTCATTTTGCCTTAATTAACCCTTTAAAGGCTGTATCTCCAAATACTATACAGTCACATTCAGAGGTACTAAAGGTTAGCACTCTAACACATGAATGTTGGGAAGACATAATTACCTTGCAGACAGCCACCTTCTGTCTCACACAGCAGAGAGAGATCTCTTTCTTCCTTTTTTTATAGGGCCACAGTCCTGTTGGTTTCGGCCCCTATCCTTAATTACCTCTTAAAGACTCTGTTTCCAGATACAGTCACATTGGGGGTTAGGGCTTCATCATATGAAGTTGGGAAGGGGGGACACAATTCAGTCCATAGCAGGCTCCCACTTCTAGCGTGCTTTTGTAAAAAAATTAAAGTCACATTTAATTTTATTTAGTGGAATTTTGAAAAATTCCATTCTTCCCAAAAAGAGATGCAGTAACTCACAGATTAGTTCAATGTAAATATGTAACTTGAAATTCTCTGAATCTCAACACTTTCATGCTAAACCAGGGCTTACTGAGCCCAGTTAAGTTTCCCCTTTTCCCCATCCATTATCTTTTAGGAGTTGCCTAGGGTACCTCACTTTTCCTCAGGAATAATTTGTCAGTCAAGTTTTAGTACTATCTTCTATTTTCTTCAGAGGAAGAGTTTTATAATCAGGTGAACAATAACAACCATGCACTCAACACCATGTTCTTCCCCTTACCAAGGTTTACCTGGCTGAGTGCCCAATTTGCAAGTAGGTAGCAGCAAGAGTGACCAACTCGGAGTCTCTGAAATGATACCATACTTTGAGGGGACCTGTCAGCCACTTCATGGTAGATTGGACTTCTTTGGGTACAGTAGATGATCTTTACTGTATTAGATTTGCTTTTCCTGCCCATCATGCCTCTGCCAGCCTCACAGATTAGTGGGCATACCATCAACACATTACATTCCGTACAGTCAGTCCTTTGTATCTGCACGTTCTGCATCCACAGATTCAATCAACTATGGATTGAAAATATTCCAAAAAAAAGCAATAAAAAAAAAATTTTTTTTAAACCAATACAGTATAACAACTATATACATAGCTTTTTTTATTTTACTAGGTATTATAAGTAATCTAGAGATGATTTAAGGTATACAGGAGGATGTGCATAGGTTACATGGAAATACTACACCATTTTATGTAAGGGACCTGAGCATCCATCCGTGGATTTTGGTATCCCGGAGTAGGGGTCCTGGAACCAATGCCCCACAGATACCAAGGGATGACTGTACTGTCTTATCAAAGAACTCACTTTATTGTAAGGTATTGTGAGACAAGAAAGGTAATAGGTTAATTTCTATGTGATTTACTCTTCTTTCCATTTACCTCATCATCCATGAGCCAAACCTATAGAATAGTGGAATGGCACATTAAACACTCAATTATGGCACCAGCCAAGATAAGATTGAGGTGCTATCCTGTAGTTTGCATAGTGCGCTCTGAATCAGTAATAAATGGTGCTGCTTCCCCTATGACCTATATACAGAAATCTGGGTCTTGCTTTCCTGGATTCTTGTCCATTTGTTGAACTACAAAATAAATTCCTTTTCTTCTTAACTGAGCTCCTTTGTTTCTGTTGCTTACAAGTCTCCAGACTCATATACAATGACTATCCTACCTCCCCTCTTCCTGACCTCTCTCCTTCTTAACAAATACTTGTCCTATCTTATCCCTTTGTCTTGTTTGATGACTGGCTTGGTAGTACTAGATCATAACAGATATTGTGATTTTAAAGGCTGAAAATATCTTCTAGGCAGTTCATAAATCTTTTCACCTCCAAGAACTCCTTTTATTATCACTTTTCTTCCACATCTGTTTTTATTTTGTTACAAAATTGCATTTATTATGTATTTCTCCATTAAGTAATCAGTGATATTTTCTGATGAGCATAATATGCAGTGTTACAACATTAAGTTGATATTATTCTGGTTAAAAGCAAAAAACATTGTTTTAGCCTGTGCTTTCCAGCTTTTTAAAGGACAAAAGTACATAGACTTTTCAAATTATTGAAAATATGTTAAAATTTCTTACTTTTGTGGACACTTAGAGGCACAGGAATCCCAGTTATAGTGTACTAAAATTTCAGAAACTGACTCTAAGTAATATAAAACATCCAAAAGACCAACCTTTATAGGCACCACTTGACTTCCCGAAAGTGTCACTTCTCCACAGTAAAATAATGAATAAAGTACTCTGGGTTCTTTGTACCCAAGAGTATAAAAAGCCTATGCTTCCATGGATGAAAAAAATGGTTTAAAAAAATGGGAGAAAGTGTTTCTCTGGCCTATTTTTAGTCCAGTCCAGCAGGATTTGTAGTGTTCAGGCCAGAAAACAAAACCATTAATAAAGAGTCTGGAACACTCCCAGTCTGAACAGAAAGGGGCACAGGAGAAATATTTTATATTCTTTATTATTGTGGAGGTAGAAATGGTAGAGATGAATAGGTAACCTTCATTTCCTCTTGTCCCCTGAGGGTTCAGAATTCTTGTATAGGTGCATGTATATTTTAGTTAGTTGCAAGGCCACCAACATTCACTTGAGTTTACAGGGTGTTTTCAGCTGGATTTCTTGTTCATTCCTCCCCCTACCATATTTGTGAGCATATTTAATGTTTAGTGCATATTTAATATTTAATGTCCAGGGTGCCTGGTAAGAATATGAAGGCTGAGTTAGAAAAATTGAGTTCCAAATCACTAAAGGACTGCTTCCTTGGTGAGAACCACATCCAGCCAGGTGAAGAAGTGTTTCTTCTTCTAGTGTATAGGTTTTGGGCTGCTGTGACTAACTACAGAAGGCATAGCTGGGTGGCTGTGGTGGAGAGGTAAGAGTAGGATCAAGGAACATCTACTAAAATCCACTGTATGCTTATCCTGTACAGAGCCCAGTAATAGGTGCTGTAATACACCATTACATTTACTGTGATCCTCACAATACTATGAGGTAGGCATCTTTATTTTATCCAGTTTTATTGATGAGGACACTGGGTCTTAGAGAGGTTAGAAAATTCGCTCAAAGTCATGCAGATATTAAAGAGGAAAACCAAGGACCCAAGTCTGTCTCCAAAGAGAGATACAGTGGATTCAGTTAAGATTCCCTAGGAGGAATTCTCAAACATTTTGCAGTCATGATTCATACACAAATGAGTGTTTTGGGCTTCTCTGGCTTCCAGTACAAAACCATGGTAAGATCCTTGGGAGAAAGCAACTAAGTCCTATCTTTAATGTACAGTGAGGACACAGAGTGTCTTTGTCTGCTTGTGCTGCTTTAACAGAATACCTGAGACTGGTTAATTTATAAACAGAAATTTATTGGCTCACAGTTCTGAGGCTGGGAAGTCCGATATCAAGGTGCCAAAAGGTTTAGTGATTCTGATTCAAAGACGGTGCCTGGAACGCTATGTCTCCATCTTCACAAGACAAAAGACAAAAGGGCAAGGAGATAGCGAACCCACTTCTTCGAGCCTTTTTTATAATGGCATTAATCCATTCATGAGGGCAGAGCCCTCATGACTTAATTATTTCTTAAAGCCCCCATCTACCAACACTATCACACTGGGAATTTGGTTTCAAACTATGAATTTTGGAGGGGACACAAATATTTAAACCATAGCACATAGTGGGAACAGGATACTTGGTATCATATGATGAAAAGCACCTCAGAAAAGTTACCTCAAACACTTTAATCACTTATCCTCTAAAAGCGGGGTAATATCTATCCTGATTACTTTGAAGCAAAGTGAATATTAAAAAGCTTTGAAAGTAGAGCATGCAATAGAAAAGTGTATTTATATTGTGTAAACTAAACGTTATTGTTTAGTTTATATCTCTATCTAAGCAAGCATGCCTCAGAACCAGTTTGGCTATCTAATTTTTTTTTCTTTGCAGTAATATATGGGCAATTTTATTAGTACATCAAATTACAGTTATAAGCTCTGGTATCATTCCAAGTGGTGATGGATGTGAACAATATTTCAAGATGCCTGCAACAACTGTAATGGAACATAAAAAGTAACAGATTTGCATTGGTGGGAAAATTGCGGGTGCTACTTTTGCTACTGCCATTTGTTGCCAGCATTTATAACCAGGAGGAAGGCTAAATTTCTGGCACATTAGTGACAGTAAAGATGCAACATTTTCCTCCATCAAGTTCATGGATTCCCCTGACTTCTACCCAGGTAAGAACCTCTGCTTTCAGGGGAAATTCTAGACATAATCAGGACATCCCTGATAAAGTTTAAAGAAGAGATAAGACCTCACTCAAGAATTCCCACTGCAGCACAGACAGACTTCTGCAGTGTTTCTTTTCTTGTTGTCTTCATGGTGATTGTTGCAGATTCCTACTCAGGGCTTGTTCATTCAGGCCCCATTGATGAGATATTTGAAAACAAATTCATCAACCAAAGTTCCAGTTTTCCTGATAGCAAGCAGTTTCTGAGTAGCATCAGCATGCCAGCTTAATGGGTTAAGGTGAACAATTCATTTCATTGTCTTCCATCTCAGAGGCCAGCAGGGGGTGGGGCTGAGGGGCAGCCTGGGGCTGGGGCAATGTGTCCACTCTGCTGAAGGGGCAGTCCTGGGGGTGGATCTCCTTGGCCAGCTGCCCCTTCTTCTTCAATGTGCAAGCCTCCTGGTATGGTGGCGAGATGGGGGGTTGTGTGGGCGGAGTATACTTGTACTCTGAGCCATCCTCTAGATCTAGTGGGTAGCTTCGGTCTGAATCATAGGAGCTCAGGTCCCCACAGGTCACAAAAGGCACAATGATGCGGGTGGGACCATCTAGCTGGTTGAAATCTGGGTCATAAGAGTGGTCCAGCAGGGGTTTGGTCAGGTCTGGCATGAAGCCCTCAGGAGGGTCATAACCCTGACAGACAGCGAAGGCCTCGATGCTGGAGTTCCGGCTGCTCCTGGGCTTGGCACAGAGCACACTGGAGAAGAAGACACGCAGCTGGCTGTAGAGGAGCGTCACATCCCGGCCTCGGAATATCTTGGCCACAAAGCAGCCCCCCGGCTTCAAGACATGCGTAGCAATGTTCAGAGCAGCTAGGAGGAGCTGGGCTTGCATATACTCATCAACATCATGGAGGCCGGTTACATCGGGAGCCCCATCACACACTACTAGGTCCGCGGGGCAGCCCTCAAAGTGCTGGATGATCTCCTTGGCAGTGGACAGCTGGGTGATATCTCCCTGGATCTGTAAAACACCTGGTAGTGGAGCCATAGACTGCAGGTCCACAGCTACTACATGGCCGGACCCCTGGCCCCCAATCTTCTGGCTCAGCACCTGGCTCCAGCTGCCTGGGGCTGCACATAAGTCAACTGCTCGTGTCACACCTTGGAAGAGCTGGAATTCTTCATCAAGTTGTAGCAGCTTGAAGGCGCTGCGGGCACGCCAGCCATTCTCCTTGGCCAGGCGGTAGTAGACATCCCGCTTGTCCTTCGACGTCCGCCCCATCTCACACACAGTTTGTCCAAGAACCTGCCAACAGTCAGCTGATGCCGCCCAGTATCAGTAACCAGGTGAGTAGCCTACCACCTACCTCTTAGCTTTCAGAACGGGGAGAAGCTGGAGGAAGGTGATTGGTCTGCTAGCAGCCCGAGCCTCAGTGAGAGTGCAAACACATGAGAAATCGTAGGGCTTCAGTTTGTGTTCGTAGATGACTCAAACACCTGTCATGCACGCCTAAGGGTTACTGCTGCACAGCAAGCTTGGCATCGTGGAACACCAAGGCTCTGGCGAGGTCCCGACCCAGTGTGAACGTACAATGTGAGTCCCCGCTATCTCATTCTTTGAACTCAGATTCCCAGGCCCCACACCCAGAGATTTCTTCTATAGGCCTGTGTGGGGTCCAGGAGTCAGAACTCCAGTTGATTCTGATGCAGGTGATCTGGGTGCCAGACTTTGAGAAATACTGCTTTGAGATATAATTGATGTTTCATGAAACAGCTATTAAAAAAAGAATACTTTATTATTAGAAAAGGAACTTTTTATGTAACAGTAATTAATGCATGCTGTAAAATAATTCAAACGATACTGAAAAATGTAAAGTAAAAAGTAAAGGTTCTCTCCTCACCACCCACTCTTCACCTCTCTCTTTCAGATGTAAGTTTTGATGATTAGCTTTCCAGACTTTTTTCTATGCCTATACAAACATACACAGTCATGCATCGCTTAACAGCAGGGATGCATTCTGAGAAATACACCGTTAGGCAATTTCATCATTGTGCGATCATACAGTATACTTACACAAACCTAGATGGTATAGCCTACTACGCACCTAGGCTATATGGTATCAGCCTATTACTCCTAGGTTACAAACCTATATAGCATGTTACTACACTAGATACTGTAGGCAACTGTAACATGATGGTAAATATTTGTGTATCTAAACAGAAAAAGTACAGTAAAAATAAGGTATTATAATCTTATGGGACCATAATCTTATGGGACCACCATTGTATAGGAGCTCTGTTGTTGACCGAAACATCATTATGCAACGCATGACTATATATTGATTAAGAATGATGAGCATCTGATGTTGTTTATAATTTTTTGCTATTAAAAATAATGCTGAGGCTGGATGCGGTGGCTCATGCCTATAATCCTAGCACTCTGGGAGGCCGAGACGGGAGGATTGCTTGAGCTCAGGAGTTCGAGACCAGCCTGAGCAAGAGCGAGACCCTGTCTCTAATGAAAAATAATAATAATAATAATAATGCTGAAATAAATACCCTTGTTCTCATATCTTTGAGCAACTCTGTGACTGCTTCTACAGGATAGATTCCTAAAAGTTGAATCACTGGGCCAAAAGATTCAAGTAGCACAGAAGGGAATAAAATAAAAAAGCGCTTCCCCACCTCCTTCCAATTTCCAATCCCATTTTCCAGAGGGTGCCACTGTGATCTTGTGTGTCCTTATACATAATGCTCATATAGGTTCAAGACTGCCTATTTCCCTAACCTATTTTATTTCTAACTTTAATTTTTCTGGTGGCTCTTTAACTTTACTGCCTTCATTGTTTTCAAGTATGATTGGCAATGGAATCACTGATTGGCATGCTGCTTCTAATAATGCTGAAAATTGAGGGAGCTTCTCCCAAAGGCTCTTCAGTAAAGGTCAACAACTCTCTAGGGATTTAAATAAATTTCTGGGACAAGACTAGAATAGTAAGCAGAATTTGAGCATAAAGTGATTTCTTAAAATTCTACACTAAAGGAAACTTACATAATTATAACATGTAAATCTTTAATTTTCCACTTTTTTGTATTCTTATCATTCCCTCTCACGAATGCTATATTCTAGCCAAACTACTAGCCACCCTCAGATATGTTCTTTTAGCTCTGCTTCTGCTCTTCTCTGACTAGAATGCATCCCTCCTTGATTTCAGTTAATACTACAGAGGATCTGAGTTCAAATCTCAGCTCTGACCAGTCCAACCTTTGCTAAATTATTTAACCACTTTTCTTTCAAGTTTTAGCCCCTCTAAAATACGGATAATAATGCCTATGATGTTATTGTTACCATGAGTTAAGGTCTATGAAAATTACACTAAATTCTATACAAAAACTAATTACTCTTAGTATTACTCTCCTTTAAGGCCTAGCTAGACAGTAAGCTAAGAACAGGCAACAGGTCTTATCTCTGCATATTCTTAGTGCCTGGAGTGAGACTGAATTTGTCAAATATGTTTGTTAAGTTGAATAAACATGTTATGCTATTTGTTTATATCTTCCTTCAGACATACACAGCAAGGTTTTTGAAGGCATCTTATATGATCAGGGCCTAACACGGAACCATTTGTGGAATGAACAGGCAATGTCTGTAACAATGGTTTCATACTTATACATAGGAATTAGATTTATACTAAGTGTGTTTTTATAGGTCTTGTCTTCTCAACATGGCCATTAGCCCCTTGAGGGTAGGATTTAGTTCTTTCCATATCAAGTCTAACAAAAATGTTTGATGATAATGGGAAAAAAAAAAAAGATGCATACCTGAATGTTTAATTTGAACGGTGGACTCTAAACATTTCCAAACTGTACCCGGAGTGAATTGTAATGGAAAGTACTCTTAAGCAGATGATTCATTTTTATTTTTATTTATTTTACTTTATGTTTTAGAGTCAGGGTCTCGCGCTGTCCCCCGTGCTGGAGTGCAGCGGCATGATCATAGCTCAGTGCAGCCTCAAACTTCTGGGTTCAAGTAATCCTTCCACCTCAGTTTCTCCAGTAGCTGGGATTACAGGCGGAAGCCACTGCGTCCGGCTCAATTTTTATAACGAGATGATAACCACAAATGAAACATGGATCAGAAAAGAAAAAGAGCGTTCGGGCAGAGATGAGCTCGGCAGTTTTAAGACCGTGGTCGTAGCCACCGCCGCCTCTTCTCATTGACCCTCCTACCTCACTCTGAATCGGATTCTTCAACTCCCGCTGGGTTTGGTCCTTTCCTAAACCCGCAGCTCGCTGAAGAAGAGCAACACGACGCTGGGAAGCTTAAGGCCCGCACCTGGAAAAAGCTAGAACATGCCGGCCCCCACTCCTACCAGCTGTACCAATAGCAACCGGCAGCTACCTCTTCCGCCTCTTCTTGCTCCGCCTCTTCCGCTTGCGACTTGCTTCCGCTTCCGGTCCTGCGATCCCGGCGCCTCTCTGAAGAGCTTTGCATTGTGGGAACTCCTTCCTTTCTCGTTCCCCGGCCATCTTGGCGGCTGGTTTTGGTGAGTGGGCTCCACCAGGCCGAGGTTTGGATCGCGCGGGTATCCCTGTGAGTTGTCGTTTGGAACTACGGATCTTAACTTCCTGTCTTGTCCTTTGTATGTTCTAGGTTGGGGGCCGTCCCGCACCTAAGGCAGGAAGATGGTGGCCGCAAAGAAGACGGTGAGTGAAGCAGGCCGGGGCCGGAAGGCCGATTCACGTGGAGAAATGAGTCTCGGCCGGGGCGGGCAGATCTGAGCCCACTGGGGCGACAGCATACCTACTGGCATTTGGAGGGTCCCAGAGGGAACCCGAGAGGTCCTTTCAATGACTTGCGGCTCTCGACTTCGGAAGTTTTATTAAGGGTCTCGACTCCAGAAAGCTGGATCCAGTTTTGAGGTGATTGCAAACGAGGCCTTCAGGTCCCTGTTTAATGTTTGCTTTGTAGAAAAAGTCGCTGGAGTCGATCAACTCTAGGCTCCAACTCGTTATGAAAAGTGGAAAGTATGTGCTGGGGTACAAGCAGACTCTGAAGATGATCAGACAAGGCAAAGCGAAATTGGTCATTCTCGCCAACAACTGCCCAGCTTTGAGGTAATTGAAGGAACCTGAGCTTGCGTCGCCCACCGCAGACTCATCGTGAGCCAGTATCTAGTAGTGTAAACTTGTGATTTGGGTAGCATGAACTCGACTTTATGTAAAACGTGTTTTGCAAGCGAACGCTTAGAGAATAATTATTAGGTTGTTATTGTGATGTTTGGCTCTTGATTTTTTTCCTCCTCTTATATGCTTTCCTTCTGTAAGCTTGTCTTGGGGAGAAATGTGTGGCAGGGGGGGTAAAAACCACAGAACGTCAAAGAAACGTTGAGGCTGGATTATGGAGTTGCAGGCTGTTAGAGAATCACCTAGGTCAGCCTGCTGTATCGACTCTTTGAGCCAAGGTTTATGCTCAGCTTACTGCTTTAAAATCGAACTTAGTGGGTATTGTAAATAAGCAAAAGAAACTTGGACCTTGTAGGATATGAATCATGTGATCAGTCCCCTACCTTGGTTGATTTTCTGTAGTAATGCATAACCTGCACACAGCATTTTATATAGTGTGTCTGTACTTCCTGGCAGAGCCTGGAGTGCGCTCTCCATCCCATCCCATAGTTTGGTTGTATTCCAAACCATTCTTTCAAGTTTTCTTTAAAGCTTACCTTTTACAGCAGTGCTTCTCAAAGGTAGCTGTGCAAAGAAATCACATAGGTGATCTTGTTAAAATGTAGGTTCTGATTCAGTGGGTCTGGGATGGGGCCTGAGATGATTTTAACAATGAAATGTTAACTCTTTGGGTAAATATTGTCATTCCTCATCTAGGATTCAGAGCATTAGAGGGTGATAGAAATGGTTTATCTTTTAAAGATAACTTGAGTTTGGATTCTGGATCCTCTTCTTACTATTCTGTGCCTTGATTTCTTCATTAGTTAAAAAAAAATAGAGTATGTAATACGTACTTTAGAGGTCATGGGATTATTTAATGTAAAGTATCTAGCACTTAATGCGAAGTGAATAATGCTTTGCCTTTATTTGTTTTGTATCCTACTCTAGTCCGTGAGCATAGATACTGTTGTAAACATAGTAGGTGTTCAGTAGATATTTTCTGGTTGTCCGCTCACTTGTGAAGGCTCCAAGGGAAGGTTGGCTTGTATCAGTTAATGGATATGATAATATGTTTTTAACAGTAATAAGTGGTTTTGCTACTGTTTGGAGGCCTCACCATCATTAAAACTAATAAGAGAAGTAGTAACATTTAGTGTGTCAGTCACTTGGTATGGCATTTATTTATTTGCCTTTTTTTGTTCCCAAAGGAAATCTGAAATAGAGTACTATGCCATGTTGGCCAAAACTGGTGTCCATCACTACAGTGGCAATAATATTGAACTGGGCACAGCATGTGGAAAATATTACAGAGTATGCACACTGGCTATCATTGATCCAGGTATTCATTTTAAATCATAAAATCATTTTTTCCCTTTCTAATGTAATACCTATATAAGTTTTCCTTGTTATACATATGTCTTTGGTTCCTGAGTTCAGATAGTAAGAATTTGGATATAGCAAGGGATATCCTGGTTGTATTGTGTAGAGAACTGGTCATGAATGCCAATACATTATAATTGGCTTTGTTATTAATTAATATTTTTGTTTCTCTGAGATTATGAATTGTTTGATAAGACACCTAAGAAGTAATGTCTTAGAAACTTGGTAAAAGGTAAAATTATAAGTGGGAATAATTGGGTGTAAAATAGTAGAAGAAAGTAATCCAAAGCTGTCTGAAAACAGGTAAAATTAGGTTTTTAAAAAATTGCCTACAAATACACATCTTAAGAATTTTAGTTAATTCATAAAATACTGCGAATATTCTCGCTGTTCTGATTTTGTAATAATCAGGACAGGCTAAACATTCGCTATATTAAAACCATGCTTGTGTCCCCAGACCTAGTTTTTTCCCTAGGTTTGGTTTTATAAATGCTGGTGATAAACCAGGTCTGATTTATTATATGATCATTTGTGTGGATCACATGGCTGTGATTCTAGGTTATCTTTGGTCAACTTTAAGAAAAATGACAGTACAGCTAATGTAATAACTTTTGCAAATAATCAGTGCTAATTTGCAGGCTTTTGTCTAAAGGCATAACCAAAATAGATAAATTTTGTGATTACAAGTTGTCATTAAATGAATTGTAAAATACCTGTATTTTTATTTTCTAGGTGACTCTGATATCATTAGAAGCATGCCAGAACAAACTGGTGAAAAGTAAATCATACAAATTTTTTCTTTAATAAACATGCCACAGCTTGATATAAAAACAGTGTATCCATTTCAGTTATTTATCTATATCTTTATTTTAGTACACCTTTCTGGAAGTAAGATTAGAGAGGATAAGGCAGTTAGATGTGGTGGCAAGACTTTTCAGTGAAGAGTTAAATATTCCAGTTTCCATTTTTCAGTCTTTGTACGGGGAGTGCACTAAGTTCCTTTCTAGTACTAAGTTTTTAAGAGACTTAATTTTTGTAATTCCAGTCTCAGGACATTGTTTGCATTTGATATTTGAATATGTTTGAGAGATGTACTTGGATGACTTCAAAATAATCATTGCCTGAGTGCGTTTTATATCATTTGTCCTAAAAGATGTATTGTGAAGTATGTTTGGTGTTTAGAATTTTGGGAAACTGCATATTGCATTTCCCAAGAGTATATCCTTTGGAACTCTTTTCCCACATATGTTAACATCCTTTGGAACATGCAAAGGAATCTGTGGGAAAATACTAATTTAGCTACGTCTTAATTTACAGAGTTGAATGGTGCTGGTATGGTATGCCCTATGCAGTCTGCTGGGCTTTGAGGGAGGCCGTCCAAGTGTCAGAAATGGCAATTCCCTTTGGATTTTAGAATCGATCCCCCCTTCCCACTTCTTTCTCTGTCTCCCCTCCTTTTTCTTGCAAGCAATTTTGAATGGTAGATGAGTAAGACATAGGAGATAATGATGCCTTGTATATACCATCCAGAAAATTAAGCATTTTCTGAACTTGGAGTTGGGACTCCAGCTCTTAATAGTTGTATGACAACCATGGATGGGTTGTGTTCCTAGTTTGACAGGTGAGGGAGTTGGTTTCTCTCAAGGTACTATCTCATGGTTCTAGTTTGTGTCTGAAGTTAATTTGAAGTGGATATACTTTGGGGAGTGGCTTTTATTAACTAGAGTTTCACCGGTTATTTGGTTACTCAGTATTTCTCAATTTGAGAACACTATTGACTGTGATGGGACAATTCTTTGTTGTGGAGAGCTGTGGATACTGCAGGGTAATTTTCATTCTTGGTTTTCCTTGTCATTGCAACGTTCAACACCCCCAATGTCATCCCCACATTTTAAAAAAATTTTTATTATGGGTACATAATAGTGTATAAATTTATAGGGTACATGTGATGCTTTGATACAGGTATAAAATATGTATTAATCAAATCAGGGCAATTAGGGTATCCATCACCTCAAGCATCACCACATTTTTAAACTGGCATCTCCCCTCGTTAACAGCCACTGAGTTGTATGGAAAATTTTAAATGTTCTAAAGTATTCATGTTTATATATCAAGAGACCAGTGTGCCCAAAGTGATATATAATGTTAGAAATCTTTGATAAGAATTGCTTAGTCTTATCAAAGATTTGACTATAGAGACTATTGGTCTCTAACACTAATACTGTCTGTTTCCATAGTTTGAAAATATGTTTATTATGTGCTTGGTCAATTTCTCCCACAAGTGAACTTTTCACACTATGGGTTATTTTTTCCTCCAAGTTGACTAGCTCTAATTTAATTTCTTAAAGGGTGGTGACCTGAAGAAAACATTATTACAGATGCCAGTGTACCATTTCTTTTTTAAAATTTTTTAATAATCATGAGTACATAATAGTTGTGTATCTTTTTTTTTTTTTGAGGAGAAGGAAAGAGGAATTAATTTGCCAACAAATCAATAGTTGTATATCTTTATAGGGTACATATGATGTTTTGAAACAGGCATATAGTGAATTAATCAGATGAGGGTAATTGGGGCATCCATCACCTCAGGCATGTAACATTTCTTTGTGTTAGGAACATTCCATTTCCACTCTTAGTTATTTTGTAGTATACCCTAACTTATTGTTGATTATAGTCACTTTGTTGTGGTATCGGGTATTATTCATTCTGTCTAACTATTTTTCCACCCATTAACCATCCCTTTATTCCCGCCCTTCCCAGCCTCAGGTAACTGTCATTCTACTCTCTCCATGAGATCAGTTATTTTTTAATATTTGGCTCCCACATATGAGTGAGAACGTACGAGATTTATCTTCCTGTGCGTGGCTTATTTTACTTAACATAATGTTCTCCAGTTTCATCCATGTTGCAAATGGCAGGATTTTGTTCTTTTTTGTGGCTGTATAATATTCCATTGCATATATGTACCACAATTTCTTTATCCATTCATCCACTGATGGACACTTAAGGTTGATTCCATATCTTGGCTGTTGTGAATAGTGCTGCAATAAACACGGGAGTGCAGATATCTTTTCGATATACTGCGTTCCCCTCCTTTGAATACTCAGCAGTGGAATTGCTGGGTCATATGGTAGTTGTATTTTCAGGTTTTTGAGGAAGCCAGTGTACCATTTCTTTGCAACATTTCTTCTGTTGCATGATTTTTTGGCTGCAGGCATTTTGGAATGATGGTTTAGAAAATTTATGATTTCTACGGCCTTCTCCTAGGTACTGATAATATGCTATAAGGTCATTTGGCTTTTATTTTTCTCTGTGTACTTTTTGTGCAGTCACTGTTGTTTCTTTCAGCGAGAAAGGAATTTAAAGTTCAGAGACAAGGAGTTTAAAGCTAGTAGATAGGAAACATACCTCAGTCATTCTGGCCTATGGTACCTGTGATGAAGTGCCATTAAACTACTGCCAGAGTCAGAAAATACCACTGGCTAAGAAGATCTGGGAAGGTGTAAGGTAGCATTTTTAAATGTTCTTTCTGATTACAATGAAAGCAATGGTGTTTGACTGGGTAGCTCTAATATGCAGGAGATTGCAGGAAATTCTAGCCTATTGGATTTACTCCATACCTGTATTAAATTGTTAGGTGTGGAGCTAGAAGTCCCAAAGAAGAGGTCGGATATTATGGAGTGTGTTAAGAATTGCAGTTGGTATGGAATGGTGACAAGAGCAAAAGGAGTACAGAGAAGAAACCAAATTTTAGGCTGATCATGAATGCAATCAGTTGGATCATTGGGAAGATGGTCATCTGTTTCATGGAAAGCTGTTTTCTCTTTCATCTGCTCTTTTGTAACTACCAGCTACTCCTTAGACTTGCTGCTCCCTGTCTGCAGTGGTATCTGCTTTCCTTCCCTCCTCCCCCTTTTCCAGCCTACTTGTACTTACTCTGAGGGAGAGCCCAACATCCTTGTCCAGTCTAGAACAGGTGTCTCTGAGTTACCTTGGAACTTTTTTATGGCCTTTTAAATCACATCTGTCTCTCACTAAACTAAGGTCCTAAAGGACAGGGACTCAACATGTTCAACGTTATGTCACTTACCAAAAATTAGAGGGTGTGTTGTCTCATGCCTGTAATCCTAGCACTCTGAGAGGCCAAGGCAGGAGGATCGCTTGAACTCAGAAGTTTGAGACCAGCCTAAGCAAAAGTGAGACCCCATCCCTACTAAAAGTAGAAAAATTAGCCAGGCATCATGGTGCATGCATGGAGTCCCACCTACTTGGGAGGCTGAGGTAGGAAGATGGCTTGAGCCCAGAATTTGAGGTTGCAGTGAGCTATGATGATGCCACTGTACTCTACTCAGGGCAACAGAGTGAGACTCTGTCTCAAAAAAAAAAATAGAGCAAATAATGACTTTCAGGGCTTAAAAGGTTACTTAATTCTCATTGATATACTTCTGGCTGTCCAGAATTTTATCTTTGTCTTGTTTATAGTAGTTCTTTACCATCTTGTGCATTTACCATTATTTAATTTACTACCTCCTACCTGTTTGCCTCAAAAGGTAATTTTAGGGGTGGGAATCTGCCAGAGTACTTTTCTCAGGTAAGTAAAGAATTCATTCTATCTTTTCATTCACTCAACATACACTTAACCCAGGCACCGTCTTTGTTTCTCATGCTCTTGGCTGCTGAAGAATAAAAATACACTAGCTAATATTGAGCATTTAAAATGTTTTACTAAGTAGTGTTTTTGTTAACTCATTTAATCCTCTTGACAACCCATTGAAGTAGAACTATTAGCCCCATTTTGCAGGTGAAATCAAGGCATGAAAATCTCATAATAAATGATGAAAATGGAATGTAAAACCCTTACACTGAAATGTACAGGTGGCAAAAACAAAACTGAGAAATGCTTCAAATTTCAGGCAATCTTCAGATTGTCTTGGATTAACCTGTAAATTTTGATTAATTTTGTAAATTAATTTACAAAAATTTGGAAGCCTTTGTTTCCCATGAAATTGTTTTCCCCCCCAAGTTGGAGAAGTGTATTTAATAGCTAAAGGGAGGGGGAGTCTTTTGAGCCACTAGAGGGAGCTTGAACACAATAGAAAGTGAAGTGGAATTGACCAACTGGAAGCATCCCCTGAACTAATAGTCATGGAGCACATAATGACATTTGCTTAACAACAGACCATATATACAATGGTGGCCCCATGAGATTATAATAAAACTGAGAAATTCCTTTTCTATGTTTAGATATATTTAGATACACAAATACTTAACCATTGTGTTACAGTTGCCTACAGTATTCATTACAGTAACATTCTGTATAGGTTTGTAGCCTAGGAGTGATAGGACATACCATATAGCCTAGGTGTGTAATAGGCTATGCCATCTGGGTTTGTGTAAGTACACTATGATGTCCACACAATGAAATCACCTAATAACGCATGCCTCAGAACATCCCCATTGTTAGGGTACGCGTGACTATCTCATGTATTGTCAACACAAACCAATACTACTACTTAATGAAAACCTGTGTTTTCAGGGTCAAATGGATTACTCAAATATAAATATAAGCTCAAGGTTTAATACTTTGAATCATAACTTCTATACCTAGAAAGAACTTGATTTTCAGATAAAGTTGAGGCCCAGCAGATATTCTTCCCACTGTACCACACTGCCCTTTGGGAGGACATCCTGGTGGAAACACTTGTCTTGAAATATTTAAACATAAGCTTATTCAAGGTGTTTTGTTTGTAAAGTATCATTTGCACTCTAAAATACAGTGGCTTCCATGGGAAGAACATTTTGACTATCTTTTTTTTTTTTTCTTTTTTTTAATTTAGAGATGGTCTCAGTCTGTTACCCAGGCTGGAGTGAAGTGGTGTGGTCATAGCTCACTGCATCCTCAAACTCCTGGGCTCAAGTGATCCTCCTGCCTCAGCTTCCTGAGTAGCTGGGACTAAAGGCGTGCACCACCGTGCCCGGCTAATTTATCTTTAATAGAGATGAGGTCTCACTATGTCACTCAGGCTGGTCTTGAACTGGCCTCAAAGGATTCTCTTGCCTCAGCCTCCCAGAGTGCTAGGATTACAGGCAGGCCTCATTGGCTTTTTAAATTCATCTTTGTTTTGAGTTTTACCATCTATTTGTGTAGATTTAGTGCATTCTGTAAATGTGTAGTATTTCTGTAAGGACTACATAGTTTATCAGTTCCCCTTCTGATGATATTTTAGGTTGTTTCTAATTTGTTGTTTTTACAAACTCTAGTAAGATACAGATCTCCTTGTAAGTATGTGTTAAAATCATCTAGTTAGATAACTATAAGTGTAGTTGCTAGTTACAGGGTTGGGTGTGTTTTCAGTTTTATAAGATATCAGCAGATTTATTCTCCAAAGAGACTGTTATTTACACTCTCACTATAAGAGCCCCATATTTCCACATCCTTACCAATAGTCAGATACGCTCATTTTTACTAAGTTAATGGGTGAAAAATGGTATCATTGTTTTGACCTGCGTTTTCCTGATTACTGGTGTGATTCAACATTTTTTTCACGTGTATATTGGCTGTTTCCCATGTATACATATCATGCACTTAAAGTTAAATTAAGAATTTTACACAATACCATTCTCTGAAGTGGTGAATTTTAATATCATATAAAAAACAAGTACATATGTCGTATGTTTTATGCATACATCCATATACATATATCAAGGTAAAGTCCAATACAAAAAAACAGCATTTCCTATGGCCAGTGTTCTACATACAGAAGTGAGACTGTGCAATGAGATTGCAACACTCGGAGGCAGGACAAGGCAGAAGCAGGTCGTGTCCCCAGTATATTACAAAATACCTTGCATAGCTGACTCATTCTCATGTGGTAAACGCACAGAATTCTGAAGGATTTTTTTCTCCTAAATAAATTTATACAAGTTAGTGTCTACTTTTTGTTCCATACAAACCAGCTTTCTCAGTACTGGTTATGTTTTACTTCACAACATTATCGACTTAAGCCTGAGCTTTGGGGCTCTGAACTGCTTTCATTGTAATCTTTGATGCAGTGACGTACAGATATGTAGAGCATTTCTAATCTTCATCTGTATCTGAGGCGATTTTCCAGGGCTTCCATTCTCTGTGTCATTTCTTCTAGTAAATCTCAAGTTAAGGAAGAGGAACCTGAATTGCCTGTTTTTACTTACACTCAAATATAACTTGATCTCATCTACATAAAAATCTGGATCCTGAAATATAAACGGCTTTGGTTTGTTTTCCATTTTTGTCAAGTATTTTAAAACCCTGACTTGTAAGTTAATAGTAACTCATTTAACATAGGATGTCAAGACAAATATATTTTAGGGTAAGCACTTTTTAAAAAACATTATCAAAGCCAGATAGCTCTGAATTTGTCTTTTTAATTCCACTCCCACCCCTGTTGCTCCTAAATTAGTTTGCCATAGCACACTACTGGGAGCTAGAAAATTGATAATGTTTGGGATGTGGTGAAGACAAGAAAATGAAAGGATTAGGCCTTGGAAAATAAGATACGAAGTCAGAAGAGAAGGGAAATGGGGGGTTTTCACCCATAGTGCCAGGTAAGGCCAAAGGGTGGCAGCCTTCAGGAATTCTGTCTGACCTGTGCTTTTTCATATATACATATATCTGTTTTAGTCTCTCATGAAGTAGACTTTCAGGGGCGTGGTGGGAAAAAGGAGAGGAAAGGGGCATTAGAGGAAGTATTTATCTTCCTTGTAAGCTCCTTAATCCTCCATCTGCCCTGTTGGTGGCAGAATGAGAGTCCAGGTTCATCATCTGTATTAACCACTGTCAGAAAGATTATTTTATTTTACTTAGGGGAGCATATTTCTACCTTTCAGAAAGGGAAGTGCTATATGCTGTTTCCTTATTATATAAGGCTATTGGCACAGAGGTAGTTCAGGATTAAACCATTTCCCTGTAGACTAGTTGATACATGCTGAGAAAGATATCAGCCGGCTTTAGTAAGCTTACTGTAATTCTAAGTTCAGAGCAGTTGGCAGGGTGTTCAGTGTGTAAAAGCACTGAATCCTCATTTTTCTATTATCCCAAAGCATTCCTTTTATTTGTCATATTGTTTTAATGAATCGTTGGATCCTGCTTTTCCCTTAGAATGTTTCATCTTTTAGAGTGCTGATAGAAAATATCTCTGCTGCTAAAAAAAAAAAAATCCACATACAAAAACACCTCAGCCCTCCAGAAAGTACACACTGAATCCAAATGTGGCTGTGGTGTGGCTTGCGGCTAAAGGAAAGGTTTGGAGTTTAGATTGAGTTTGAAACCTCTTCCTCCTACCACATTCTTTGCCTATACATACTGTACCTTTGATGTATTTCAGACCCAGTACATATCCTACACTTCCTCCTAGTAAAGAGGGATTTAAGTCAGTCTCTTTTTCTTTACTTTGCATGCTGACTGGCCTTATTGCTAAACTCCTAGACAGCAGATGGCAACTAAGTGCTCGACCATTGCCACTAAGCTTGGCTTGCCTTTGGCTCTCAGACACCTCTTAGGCTGCTTTCTTAAGCAAAAGCCTTTCCTGGAGTTCAGTATTCTCAAATTCATGGGAATGACTAAAGTTGATAAACCCACATAAAGTATTTGTGAAGTTTTGATAGTATTCTTTATATTCCATACAGAAGCAAAATATTAGAAAAGGATATAACGCTGTGTTAATTTTCTTACTTCTTCGTTTGCAAGGTTCTGGAACATTATAAGGTTTTCACATTTGCATTGATCGTGTTTTTCTTCCAAAGGGCTTCCTGAGAAAGCAGATGGAAAGTGTTGACCTCTATAATCCACCAGCCTTCCCAGATGCATAATAATAGGACTTAATCAGCATATGGAGGAAACCATAATGAAAGAAATGTTCGACTTTTTCCATGCAGCCAGATCCAGTAAATACCAGAAAAGGGCTGTATATGCTTCCAGCACTAGAAGTGGCCATTATTGTGGATTAGTGGGGAAGACTACTCCAGTTTCTTTTAGTTTATTCTTTTAGTTCTCATTTTACTTAAGTTCTTTCTTTTTGTTTCCTCTATACTATTTCATACTTCCTCCTTTCCTTTCCTCCTTAAAGCTAAGTTTGTTGGCAAGCTAAAAGTCAGGAATCAAGTTATCTTATAGTAATATTTTACTTGGAGTTACCTGAAGATTTTGTCGATTGGAAAAGTTTTTGTGTAGATCGTAAAAGATTGTCTTCTTCAAACAGGTATCTGTGTTGCACTGCAAAATTAGAACAGGAAAGTAGGTCTTGGATATTTATGGTGACTGTCTCAGATTCTGTAAAGAGAAAGAAAACTGAAGTCAAACCTGCTTGACACTATTGTGGTTATAAAACAGCCATCAGCAGAATAAGGTACTTGGTATTCCTAGCACTTGGTAAAGAGCTTTACTTTGGGATATACTGTGGCAAAAAGATTGTCAGCAGAGATGCTAATTTCCTTTTTTTTTGAGGAAAAAAGGCCTTAATTAACATATTAATAATTTAAGTCTTACTTACTTTCACACCTTTACAACTTTTATCTGGAGGGAAACCATGGTGGAAGTACCCACCAAAGTTTATACAAACACTGCTTTTTAAAATTACCTGTTGGCTGGTGGACACTCTTTGGCAGTTCCCCTGCTGGGGAGTCCTGTCTTCCATCAAAGTCTTCTACAGCTGAGTGGAAAAAGATGACCAAAAGGAGTGACAGTTGTCCACATGCATGCATGTGATCTTTAGGAAGCTGGTCCCAGACCAACTCCTTAACTACTGCCATAACCCAGGGTTTTTTGGTTTTCTTTGGTAACACCAAAGATTCAAAAAAGCAATTGGTTACCATGCAACTTTAGGGCAGGTCTCTCTAGTAAGAGAAGCCTAGACCCCTTAAGTACATCTTACTTAAGAATGCTCCCCAAGATGTCATGTCTAGAAAGTAGGGTAGACAAAAAGGTGAACTTGTTGAAGGATCAAGTCACAATGTCAGCAGCTCCACTTAAGGCATTTTATCTTGAAGGAAACAGGCAAGGGGCAAAACATTCTCTATTCACAGAAATCTGAAAGGCCTTTCCTCCCTGGTTCTCCTTCATCTCAGAGTTCCTTCCTTTAGAGGAGTAAGACACAGCACTTAGACTTGGGTTTTACTGGTGACTGAACCTGGGACATGAGTAAAAAGGAAAAATGGGCATAACTGCTCTATGGAAGTGTACCTGGCACAATTAGTGAACTGGAGAAAAGCATACACAACAAAATCTGAATTCTAAAGGGCAATCTGATAAGTAAACAAGTAGTCCATGGAGGAAGGCATTCTTTAAATTTTCAACAGTGGATTTGGAAGGACTACCATCCCTTTCCACTCCAATTACAGGCATATCTGAAATCGCACCTCAGCTCTCCTGATTTATATGATTGTTTCTTAGTCAAATTGATTGTCTTTCTAGGGTTTTTGTGAAGATGAAGTTGCTGGGTGTGTCAAAACACTTATCACACTGCTCAGCACAGAGCAAGTACCCAAGCAATGGTAGCTGTTCCTTTTGTCTTGCTCTCTATCCTGTTCCTCTTTTTGTGCTTAGTGTTTCCAGGCATCACTGGCCCTGCTCACCAGGGAGCACTTGGAAGGAATGAGTGGAGAATTTCTCATTCAAGGGTTCATGCTGCCCTATTCTCTAAGGTCTTTCCTAGATGTAAGCTATAGTACCTTCACAGATGCGTTTCTTTAGCTTTTCGGTTATCTCGCCCATTGTGGTGAAGTCTTCAGCATAGAAGAGATGTTTGTCTGTGGGCTCAGAGGCAATCTCTTGTAGTTCTTCCTCAATGGCTTTTCCTACCCCAACAGCATACATAGTGATACCTAAGGTACAGAGCAAATTAAAAACAAGGTAGAGTTGAAAGCTGGGCACAGTGGTGCGCGCCTGTAGTCCCAGCTACTCAGGAGGCTGAGGCGGGAGGATCACTTGAGCTTAGGAGTTTGAGGCCAGCCTAGGCAACACAGCAAGACCCCGTCTCTTGGGCAGAGAACAAGGTAGTTAGAATTGTGTTCCCAGGGTCTGGAAGTTGTGTGTACTGCCCCCAAAGCCAGCTAGATATTAAGTGGTATGATTTGAGGGGGCCATGTCAGCCTCCCTTTCTTTTTATTTTTCCACCATTTTTATTTTGGTCCTATGAGCAAAAGGGATCCAAGAGAGAGGTGAGGCATCTGGGAGAGTTTGGGAAGCTAAACCACCAACCTGTTGTTCAGCCCTGGGCAGGCCCATTTAACAAATCTAACTTTTCCCTGAATTAGCCTTCTGGATAAGTAGAAATGAATACTATCTTATGGCTTGCTAAATGGGAATCTCTTCTGGAAGAATTCTAAGAAGGAAGTCAAGTTATGACCTTATAACCTAGTTTCTCCTTTTCAAAGGTACAGGATAGGAAACTTAAGTGACCTGGGGCCATGTGAAGCTGCCTTTTGCCCACCTTTCTTGGAAGGACGCAACCTTGTGAGGTGGTGCTAAGCTAAAAAAGAGAATCTGCAGGCCATTGGAAATCCCCAAAGTCAAGAAAAAGAACCTTAAATTTCAAAAGGGATGTAAGGTTGCTCCAAAAGCTTTTCTAAATCGAATTAATCATTAGACTTCCTTGGCCAGGCATGGTGGCTCACATCCGTGATCCCAGCTCTCTGGGAGGTCAAGGTGGGTGGATTGCTTGAGCTCAGGGAATTGAGACCAGCCTGAGCAAGAGGAAGACCTTGTCTCAAGGAAAAAACAATTAGCAGGATGTCATGGCGCATGCCTGTAGTTCCAGCTACTTGGGAGGCTGAGGCAAGAGGATCGCTTGAGCCCAGGAGTTGGAGGTTGCAGTGAGCTGCAATGCCACCACTACACTCTACCCCGGGCAACAGAGCAAGGACTCTGTCTCCACAAAAAAAAAAAAAAACAATGTAACTAGACAACTAGACTTCCTTCCCTCATGTATTATTCATTTGAAAGTAAAACACAATAAGAGTTAAGTTCTGCTTGATTTCCTACATTTTTCAGCACTGATATCTAATTCTGGCTAATTCATTGGACTAGATTTTTTTAAAATGCACATAAAAATGGATCTTTAAGCCAAGGGGCAAGAGTTATGCCTTGTTCTAAGTCTGTGTAAGGTCAGTAACCAAGTTCAGCATATTTGTCTGGAAGCCCAGTAACTTTATGTACAACTTCCTAAAAAGGATAAGGATAACTATTAATACTATTTTAAGATTGTGTTAGCTATACATAAAGGTAATTAAATTCATAACAAGATGTTACCTCAAATAAATTTTGTTGATTCAAGAACCAAATAAACATCTGTTTCTCCTATCACCTGATTTTGGGTGATTTGTGGAAATCTGAATGGGGGAAAGTGTAAGGTAGATTAGTCTCAATGAAACAAAAGGGCTAACCACTGTCTCTGGAGACCAAAATGCTTCCCCCAGTAATTTTTTTTTTTTTGAGACAGGGTCTCACTCTGTTGCCCAGGCTAGAGTGCAGTGGTGTCATCATAGTTCACTGCAACCTCAAACTCCTGGGCTCAAAGGATTCTCTTGCCTCAGCCTCCCAAGTAGCTGGGACTACAGGTGCACACCCCACATCCAGATAATTTTTCTATTTTTTGTAGAGACAGAGTCTTGCTATGTTGTTCAGGCTGGTCTTGAACTCCTGGCCTCAAGCAATCCTCCTGCCTCAGCCTACCAAAAGTGCTAGGATTACAGGCATGAGTCACTGTGCCTGCCCCCCCAACGCTTTTTAAAAATGCAGACAAGAGGGGCCCATGGGTTTGGCATGAGCTCTAGCAAGCTAGTCTATTGCAAACAGCCAATTTTACAATCTACCCAGATGATTTGGAGCAGAACACTTTTTGTGGTTACCACTCTCTTGGGCTAGAAAAAAAGGAGTGAATAGTAAGATAAGCAGTATCAATAAAATGACCACCTTCACAAAGAGAGTGAGTGAATGTCCATGTGAATCAGCCTTTCTGTGAGGATGAGTGGAGTTCACCAATGGGATTGCTAGTACTTCCTCCTTTATTCATTCACTCAGCAAGTAGTTGTCACATACTACTATGTGCCAGGCCTGATCTAGGCACTGGGTGCATAAAGTCTTGGATGAGGCCTTGATCTGTGCATACCTTATTTCCCCTTATAGGACCTGCTAAAGCAGTGTGCCCTCAACAAGCACTTAAGGTGATTTTCAAGCAAACTACCTCACAACCTCAAGTTTTCTCATCTCCCTCGAGGAATCTAGAAACCACTGTAAACTGTCTCTACCAACCATCCTAGCCTTTGGATTTCCTTTTGCCAAGGGCCATACTCCTCTATCACACTTCACATCTATACAACTGAAGTAACCCTCAAGTCCCTTCCTGCATTATACACGAAGTCAGGAAAACCTCAGAGAAGACGCTGAGCTTTACTGAGCAACAAGAACTTAGAGTCATAATCTCTTCCAACATTTTGATTTTCTTAAAAGCTAACTTTTGCTTCTTGCGGACACAAGAGCATTCTCTATCCTGAGATTATTGCATTTTCAGAGTGTTCACTTGAAGCATTGGTTAAAAAAATATATATATACATAAAATATATCTAGTATATATGTAAAATATATATTGGTTAAAATATATATTATATATAAAATATATATACTGATATACGTGTGTGTGTGTTATATATATATATATATATATATATATATATCAGTAAAAGTTCCCATGAGGAATCTAGTTTTTAAAAGCTCTTCAGGTGATTCTAAAGTAACCAGACCTGCGTTTGGGAACTGTTGTGTATTTGTGGTTAAATAGCACGCACGGGGGTGATTCTTTCCACTGGAGGTCACAGACTGGCTAGTAAATCACAGTAGATGATTAGCTGGGTGTGGTCTGGGTGACCTAACCTTCCAGTCAGCTAGACTTTCTCATCTTTTCTGAGCACTTTATTTAAGTCCTGTGGGGCCCCATTAAGGCCTCTAGGTGGCAGTTTAGTAAAGGTATATAATGAGGGTCCACAAGAAGCCTCTTTCGTACTCTCAAAGACTCTTCCTCCTGTGGCCAGCTGTGACCATTGAGTGAGTTTAAGAAATCTAAGCCTTGAGTGGTGTTAACCACACCTCCATCCCATATTACCATTGGCCTTGGCTTTATTGGCCCACTCGGAGACGTCATCCTGAGCCCGTCCGTCAGTGAACACGATGGCCACTCTGGGCACCCGTGCGGAGGGGGGCCTGGCCCCTTCTACTTGGGTAAAACTTCTCTCAAACATGTGTTTCAGGGCCAGCCCAGTCATAGAGCCCTTGCCCATGTATTTCATTTGGGCTACGGCTTTTTTCATGTCTTTGGCCGAGTTGAAGTTTCTCAGGGTAAACTCTGTGCGGACTTGCGTGGAATACTGTAGCAGCCCCACTCGAGCAGCTTTGGGGGAAATTGCCAAGGAATCTATAATTCCAGTGACAAACTGCTTCACAACTTCAAAATTCTCTTCTCCAAGGCTTTTGGATCCATCAATCACAAAGACCAAGTCAATTGGGCCTTCAGTGCATCCTACAGAAACGAAAGAAAAGTTGACGTAGTTAAATAATTAAAAATCATTTACACACAAGAGCAGAAGAAAATCATGCTTCAATTGGAGGCATAACCACTTTGGGGAACCACTTTTGATTTTTAGATACACAGGACAAGAGGTCTTGGGAGGGTCACCAGCAACAATTTTCACGTATGCTTTTATGTTTGGCTTGTTGAATTGATGAAAACTATTTTCACAAGCAAAAACACACCGTGTATGTACAAACTGCCTACAAAACCAAGTCCACATTGTACCCTGGAACACTGACAGCCAGATCTGGGAGACGCTGTGTATAGAGTACACTGAAGGGTCTGACAACACCCAGAAGATTCCCATAACTACTCCAGGAGGGTGACATTATCCTGGTGCTTGTCTTCTGACAGACAATGGAGAAGGAGATTCTTAAAGTTCAGCTCAGCCATCACCTTTTCCAGGCAGTTTTCCTAGTAAGCCAGCTTGTATTAGTTAGTCTCTGTATAACCCTAACACTACTAATTTATTTATTCAACCAAAAATGTATTTATTGAGTACTTGCTTTGTACAAGGCAGTGGGCACAGCAGGATTGTGATAGTGACCAAGACGAAGTTCCTGACACCAAGTTGCTTACAATGTACACTCTGCTGTGCTCCACATTGTACAATAATTATTTAATTATGTGTCTGTCTCCTCATCCAGTCTGTTGAGTTTCTCCTCAGCAAAGACTGTGTCCCCAATACCCGGCACACAATAGGTATTTAATAAATGCTCGTTGGCAGAATAAATGAATGAGGTGGTGTTCATTGGGTAGGACACCTGTAAGTATCCTACTGACCTATTAAAGCTTAAGAAAGAATTATCACCATGAATTCATTACACAGAAGCTTTTCAGGCAACTCAGATGGTTGATGGTAAAACAGATAAAAGCTTTATGCAAATGCTTAAGCAATTTGGGTGTGGAGTTGTTTAGGGCTGCATGAGAAAAGTTTACAGATCCAAAATGGATGATCTCATTTCAAACAGTCTACAATATGGGATAAAGCATTCTCTTTTATATATCAAGCAGTTGTCAAATCTTTCAAAGTGAGGCACAACAATATAAGCAAGTAAAGACACACACATGCAAAAATATTTCTATGCCTGGCTGGTATGACATGCTGGTGTGTGTGCGCATGTGTGCGCACACGCACGTGTTGGGGGGCTGGGTTCTTCTCTTTCTCCAGTAAGTGCTTGTCCCAATTACTCAACCTATTGATCCTTTATTAGTGAAAGAAGAAAAGGCCAATCCAGAGCTTCATTTACATTCATAGCCTGTTCTTGAATCAACCAAAAGAAGACACAGGTGGCATGCACAAGGCTCTCCAGCAGATTTCAGAAATACTGAAATAATTTTCCAGCAGTGAGTCCGTTTTTTCCTTTTCCCCATACACTCTTTTCTTACAGACAAAACCAACACTTGCAGCCTCCACGCACAGAGGAGAGCCCAGAAGGCTTCTCCAGGAAACAAGAAACAAGGTAGAGTGGAAGAGTGTCAGGGTGAGGAGGGCCCAGACATTTGCTTTAGACCCAGGAAGAAGGGCAGCCCCACTTGTTGGCTACTTGTTTCAGGAGGGTCATTCCCATTTTTCTTGGGCATTTTCTGTTGGGTAATGAAGTCTATGAGACTGGAATGGAGCTGTGATTTGCTTTCAGAACATAATTTTCACGGAGTCTTAGAATTTCAGGGTTGCATAAACCCTTAAAAGTCCTCTACTCCAGCCCTGCTGTTGCTGACATCCTCTTTACAACACCCCCACCCAGTGGCCATTCAGTCCGGGCCTGAACAGCTCTGGGGCGAGACATTCGTCACCTCGTCACTGAAAGCCCTTTGGGCGGCTCTGCTGTTGATTGCAGTAGCAATCACTCAGTGTGTGCCAGCACCTGCTCCGCGCCTTTAAATACAGCGCCTCATGTATTCCTCGTGGTGGTTCTGTGGGGCATTATCCTTATTTTATAGAAGGGGAAACAGACTCAGAGAGGTTAAATAATTTGACCAAGGTCACCAAGTAGAATGAACTAGGGTTCAAATCCAGGCCTGTCTGACCCAAACATCATACTCTGAACTAATTAATCATGCAGCTGCCCTGATAGTCTGTCCTTGTGCCGGGCTGTAGCTTCCCCCTAGTGTTCCTTCTTTACCTAGGGCAGGGTGGTGTCATATCAATCATGAGTGAGATAACAGTCACTTTGGTATTTGGTACTGCAAGTTTGGTTTTTTCCCTACAAAGATCCCTAGTTTCTTCCTTTATTTTTCACGTGACATAGTACTGAACTTCCTGACCATGAAGCTTAATTCTTTCTGAGTCATGTTTATCTCTATCCTATTTCTTAAAATTTTTTTCTAAAAAATAATACAGGCACATGGAACAAAAGTCAAACATTAGAAAAAGGGTGTATAGGCTGGGTGCAATGGCTCACACCTGTAATCCCAGCACTTTGGGAGGCTGAGGTGGGAGGATCACTTGAGGCCAAGAGTTCAAGATTAGCCTGGGCAACATAGTGAAACCCTGTCTCTATAAAAAATAAGAAAAATTAGCTGGGTGTGATGGCACATGCCTGTAGTCCCAGCTACTCAGGAGGCTGAGGCAGGAGGATCCCTTGAGCCCAGGAGTTTGAGGTTGCAGTGAACTATAATGGCACCACTGTACTCCAGCCTGTGTGACAGAGTGAGACCCTGTCTCTAAAAAATAAAGAAAAAAAAAGTGTGTGTGTGTGCGCATGCGCGCACGTGTGTGTGGAGAGAGAGAGAATGTATATGTTAGAGAGAGTACATACATCAATATATGAGAGAAAATACATCAATGGTAACATACTATAAAAACCATCAGCACCATGCTTAAAATATCTTGGGGATATGTCTAGAGCTGCTTTGTTCTTTTTACTAGATGCATCATATTCTATTGTATGATGTACCATAATTTATTTAACCAGTCTCTTATGGGTGAACATTTAGCTTTTTTCCAGTTTTTTGCTGCTACAAATAACGCTGCACAAAATATCCTTGCATATAAGGCTTTGTAAACACATGTACATATCTGTAGGAGAAACCCCTAGAAGTGGAATTGCATTTAAAATATTGCCAAATTGCCCTCCTAAAGGTTGTATCAATTTAGACACCCACTGATCCATTTATAATTGCCTATTACAACATATTTTCACCAACATAGAGAATCATCAAACTTTTCTTTTTCTTTTTTTTGGGGGGGCCAGGGTTTTGGTATGTTGCCCAGGCTGGTCTCAAACTCCTGGCCTTAAGCAATCCTCCTGCCTTGGCCTCTCAAAATGCTGGGATTACAAGTGTGAGCCACTGCACCCAGCCCTCATCAAACTTTTTGATCTGATAGGTTAAAAAAAAGTTATCGTAGCTTTAATCTCTTAATATATATTTTCCCTTTTTTTCTTTTATGGCTTTGAAATTTCACATAATGTTTAGAAAGATCTTCCCTGAGATAATAAAATTATTCTCTCAAGATTTCTTTTGCTATTTTGCAAGTTTTATTTTAATGTTTAAACTTCTGATCCATCTCTCTTTCCCTAAAGTACCATGCCCAGACCTGAATGCGATTCTCCAGCACAGAGAAGAGCACAGTCCCACCTTCCTCATGCATATATTCTTATTCAGCCTAAGATCACTCTATCCTTTTGGCTGGTAATGAACTTACTGTGCACTAAAACTGAAAGTGTTTTCACAGGTGCTGTCGTTAATCCCTCTCTTCCCCACGCTGTATTTGTGCATATGCATTTATATTTATGAGAGAAGCAGAGGTGAGGGATTTGTTGCCTGAAGATACTCCAAAAAGCAGTTGCTCCAAACCAAATTAAGGCAGAGAGCCAAGTTCAGATCACTTACTCTTGCACCGTCTTCCGTCCTCAGCTAGAACAAATCCCTCTGAGCATTTGCAGATGTAGGAATTGCCATTATTAACACAAATGTGCTCGCAGCCATGGTGGGTTGATTTGCAGACATCCTTCCCTGAGAAAATATAGGGAGTTGAACAATCCTATCAGTGTATAAATGAGCCGTGTTGAATAAAAAGAGATCATTTAAGTAATTCATTTTTAAGAAAACCCGTCTCTGTTCAAACTTCCTTCATGATATCCATTTGAGTCTCATAGGATGAGCCATGATGAGGAAGAAGCTCCTCTCAGAAAGCTCTAGCTCCCACAAATCTGAATGGTAAGTGGGTGATTGGGTGTCCTTGACTTATTAAATTTTAGAATTGTTAAATGTGCTTTAGCTTCTGATTTTTTCCATAGGCATCCCAAATACTCCAGTTTTGATTGTCTAATGAGTATTTCTCACGTGTGAGGTACTTTAAACTCTTCAAAGCCCTTTAATCCTCACAACATCCTGTGAGAGGAGGAAGGCAAGGATAATTATACCCAATACATACAGGAAGAAACAGATCTTCAAAATGTCTCGCTAATGCCCGAGGTCATCCAGCAAGGTGATGACACAGCTGAGGCCCCATGTCTCCTGAGTCCTCCCCCTCCACGGCATGAAAGCCCAAGGCTTTCTGGCATTAGCCCTTTAAAAGGAGAAGCTTCACACAGAATCGCAATCAGTGACTAGAGATCCCTCCAGGAAGTGGGAGTGGTTGAATTTGATTTAGCGATCAAATTCCAGAGGTAGAAGTTGTGTCTTTTGTCCAATAGGTCAATTTATTGAGCCATGAATGTGTTGAATGAATAAATGGTGTGTGTGAATGTGCAGATGTTTACAGAAATAAAAGCATGAACAAACAGCTCAGGCAGACATAATGGGCAGAATTATAGACACAGTCTCCACAGAAGGGACACTGCAGTGTGAAGCTACACCCAGGGACGTGTGGGGAGCCCTGCAGTGTTAGGCCAGGCTACCACAGGCATCCCAGGAGTCAGTTGCTCAAGAGGAACTTCTTGCTAAAGGTAGGAGGCCCCCTTCCCAGTGTTAGTAGGAGGGCAGTGAGTTCCATCCAACCCAGCTTTGTCAGCATGTGGAATGTCCCCATTTATCTCAAAAGAGTGTGATATTATTTTATATGTGTTCATAGGTTTTCATCCACAGATCCTGACTGAAAACTCCCAAAGCCCTCGTTACAGCGTTTTGTTATAATGTGGGGGAACTTTAGCCCTCAGGAGCAGGCCTCAGGAAACAGAATCTCTCTTTCTGACCTTCTCCTGTTCTCTTTTCACCTGCTGGAGGCAGGACTCTAATCTGATTGTGGGTTGAAAGACTTTCATTCCAAGAGAAGGTCCTGCCCCATACCTTATAGGAAGGAATGCTACACAAAGGGGCCAAGAAAAGTCTGAACAGACAGGCCTTGCTGGGTTTAGATCATGCACTTTTTGTCCAATCACGTTTCTATGTAGTTGTCAATCATGCCTATACAATGAAGCCTCCATAAAAACCCACAAGGACTGGGTTTGGAGAGCTTCTGGATGGCTGAACACATGGAGGTCCCTGGAGGGTGCTGCGCACCGGCAGGGCGTGGAAGCTCTGCGCCCCTTCCCCCGTACCTCACCCTACGCATCTTCTCATCTGTATTCTTTGTAATATCCTTTATAATAAACCGATAAATGTAAGTAAGTGTTTCCGTGAGTCCTGTGAGCTGTTCTAGCAAATTAATGAAAAACAACGCAGGGGTCATGGGACCTCAACTTGAGGCCTGTCAGTCAGAAGTTCAAGACGCCTGAACTTGCAATTGGTGTCTGGGGTGGCGGCAGTCTTGAGGACTGAGCCCTCAGTCTGTGGGATCTGATGCCATCTCCAGGCAGATAGTGCCGGAATTGAATTAGAGGACACCCCGCTGATGTCTGCTGCTTGTTGTGTGTGGGGAAAATCCCCCCGTGTTTGGTCACAAAAGTCTTTTTCTGTGTTGATGATTGTCGTGCCGTGAGAGCAGAGGAAAAAGTACGGTTTGAGTGTTTTTTCCCAAACAAGGGGTCTGCAAGGAAATTCCCAAAAATCAATCTCAAAAGCAAATGAATTTATTTTGCTTTAACTGAAAAAGAGCCACCTGCTCACAGGAGCAGAGCATCACGAAAGCAAGTAGACATTGTCAAAACCCCCCAAAATATGGGACTAACAGCTCAGAATCTCACAGTGGGGAAAAGTCCCTGCCCTGTGCTCTTCTAATGCCCATGTCACTGAGCTAGTATGCCAGGTCCCTCTCTTCCCTTAGGCACTGTGAAGGTTAGTTTCATGTGTCATCTTGGCTAGGCTACATAGTGCCCAGTTGTTTGGTCAAACACTAGTCAAGATGATGCTGTGAGGTAAGTTTTAGGTGGGATTAGCATTTAAATCAGTAGACTTTGTGTGAAGCAGATTACCCTCCATGATGTAAGTAGGTCCCATCCAAATCAATTGAAGGCCTTAAGGGAAAAAGACTGTGTCTCCCAAGGAAGAGGGAAGTCTGCATCCAGGCTGCCTTCGGATTTCAGCTGCAACATCAACTCTTGCCTGGGTCTCCAGCCTGCACTCCAGATTTGAAACTTGCCAGCCCCCACAATCCTGTGAACCAATCCCTTAAAATCGATCTCTATCTGGGAGTCCACTTGCTCAAGGCTTCTTGGGTGTGGCTCCGGGTAAATAAATATTAAAAAAAAAAAAGAAAGAAAATCGATCTCTGTGTATCTATCTATCTCCTGTGGTCTGTTTCTTTGGAGAATCCTGACTAATATACTTTCTACCTAAACTCTTTGAGTCTGTTCTGAGCCACCTACAGAAAAAAAATGATAGAAAGAATAGATAAACAAAACCCACAGAAAAGCCCTTCAGCCCTTCCCTCACCCTTTAGCCTTACTTATAAGGTCTGCCAAGAAGAAAAAAGCACTATAATTAACCTTTGATCCTTGTGGTGATTGCTGACAGAGGTCAAAATTCAGTCCAATGACTAGTCAGGCCCTGTGCTAGGCTCTGGGCATCCACACAACTGTCGTGCAAAGGACCAACAGCTGAGATAAACTGAAAAGAAGCAAAGATCCTGACGACTCAGGGCCTCGACTGAGCAATTCCTGAAGAACTAAGGGCCTACTGAACTGACCTCTAGCAAAATGCTTTCAGAGTACCCAAAATAGGAACTGATATTTGTAACATTGGTAATAAAGGAAGATTTTAAGATTAAATGAAGTTCTATAACTGCCAGAGTCCCACAGATGGAAAAGTTCTTCTCTACCTTAAGTCTACTTACTTCTGCAGTGTTTCCCATCCTCAGCAAGCCGGAAACCTTCCAAGCACTTGCATGTGTATGACTCGTCACTGTTCACACACATGTGTTCACAGCCATGGTCTACTGCTTGGCAGACATCTTTCCCTGAAGAGAGCAGAGCAAGTTCAAACAATTTCATCAACATGAATTTTCCACGGACTTCACCTTGGAGGAGCCATCCATCTCAGCTACTCTAGTGCCACTTGCGCTCAGTGATCCACAGGACAGAAAGATAAAACTGAGAACAAAGTTTAGCAGCTCTAATTCAGGCTAACTCTTCAAACTTTCTCACTATCATCACCATCATCATTCACCAGCACCTACTTTAGTGTCTCATAAAGATGCAATCCATCATCAGCTTTCTGCAGACATAGTTTCTGATATCAGAATGGAAACATTGTTGGCAAGATTACTTAGGAGATTAATCCTCAAATTAGATTAGCGGCACTGAAATCTAATTTTGGCTTTGTCCCTGACATAATACATGACTTAGGAGGATCACATAACCTCTTGGAGTCTTAGCTTTGCTATCTAAAATATGATAGTAATAATTCCAGTTACCCATCTTTTCTTTAAAAACGTGTCAGCACAAGTTGCTCTTTATAAAGTGCTTTGAGAAGCTTGAGAAAAAGATAACCAACAGGGATGGAAATCATTTGCTCAGGGTCACACACTCCCCTTTGGTTATGCAGCGATGTGTCTTGAGATTACCACCAGCAATTCACGCTACAGCTGCTTGTCCGAGCAGACTTGTCATGGCCCCATCTAAGAGGCTTTGCCTTCTTGAATGCAAGAATGGCCTCATCACAAGGTGCCCTCTATGAGGGATTTGTGCTACCAGAAATAACAACAACATTATTATAGATAAATAACAGAGGCTCAGAGAAGTCAGGCAACTTTCCTGGCTAATAAATGGCAGAAATAGAAATTGATTGAATCTTACATTTCTGACTATACTTCTTTCCACTGCAGCACACTGCTGAACCAGTCTTTCTTGCCACAGAACATATAAATGAGCAACTTCAGTTGTAGCTCTGGCATTGACTTTTTTGTTAGTGCATTTTTTAAAAACAAATTTTATTTTTTAGGACTGTTTTAGATTTACAGAAAAATTGAGAAGATAGTACAGAGAATTCCCCTATACCCCACACCTAGTTTCCCCTATTATTAACATCTTACCATAACTAATGTATGGTACATTTGTCATAATTAATGAACCCATATTGGTACATTATTATTAACTAAAGTCTATAGTTTATTTACATTAGTTTTAACCTAGTGTCCTTTTAACTGTCCCAGGATGCCATCCAGGGTACCACATTACAATGCCACCAATTGTGTGGCATTGACTTTTGAGAGTAACTGATTTATATAGAGATCAGCATAGTGGGTTTCATGCAGTGGTCTGACATAGTAATATGAGCCAGCTCCAGTAAAAACTTACTTCTGCAGGTTTTCCCATCTTCACGGAGAATATACCCTTCAAAGCACTGGCACACAAAAGAGTTTCCACTGCTTACACACGAATGTTCACAACTGTGGTCCCCCAGTGCACAAAAGTCCAACTCTGAGGACCAAATTGGAATTAGAGAAACAGAAGAAGAAAATGATTCATACATTAGTGACTTATTCAATCATAAAAACATTTCAGACACCTTAAATTAAAACAGTACCTTATCCCACAGTGAACATTTCAGAATAGAAAGCATGCCTATAAGCAAAATTTCTTAATATATACAGAGCACATAAAAATCTAACAATATAATCAACTCTAAAGGAAAAATGAAAAGACATGAAAAGACAATTTATAAAAGCAGAGATTAAATGACCTATAAATACTAGAAAATACATTTAACTTCATTGGCTATCACATAACTATATTATCAACTTATCTCCATATCTACTTATGTATGTAGGTATGTATATATCACACTTAGGTAATCCATTCATTCATTTATTCAGTCAGTCAGCAAATACTTCGTGAGTCCCCACGACGAGCTAGGCACTGTTTTAGGCTCTGGGTATACAACAATGAATGAAATAAAGTCTATGCATTTGTGAAGCTTCCATTTGGCAGTGGGTGTCAGGGTAAGCAGGGGTGTGTGGAAGGCAAAAAAATAGACAAATATATGACATGTTGTGTGGGAAAAGTGCTATGGAGGGACAGCAGGGATGCAGGGGATAGAGCAGCCCCTAGGCTGGCGCAGGGATGGGGAGGGGCTTGTTATTTTACACAGTGAAGTCAGATAAGGTGACAACAAGCAGAGCCCTGCAGAAAGAAAGTGAGCAGTAGTGTCTGGGAAAGAGCAGTACCACTAAGAAAGAACAACAGCATGTGCAAACTGCAGAGGCAGGAGCATGCTCAGCACATTTCGGGAAAGGCAAGGAGACCAGTGTGACCAGAGCAACTTGGAGCCTGGCAGGGGATGTGGCCAGCAAGGTCAGCAGGGGCAGACCACATGGGATTCCCAGGCAGGGGACAGATCTGAGTGAGAAGGGCAGTCACTGGAGTGTTTTGAACAGTGGAGTGACACCGTCTGACTTTATTATTTTCTTTTTTTTAGTTTATTTATTTACTTTTTTGGCAGGGTCTTACTCTGTCACCCAGGCTGGAGTACAGTGACGTGACCATAGCTCACTGCAGCCTCCAACTCCTGGGCCCAAGCAATCCTCCTGCCAGATGTGAGCCACCGTGCCTGGCCTGACTTTGTTTTTAAAGGATTGATCTGCACAGAGTAGAGCACAGAGAGCTGGAATCAGCCTCCTGCAAAGATCTTGGTGGCCCAAACCAGGTTGTGAGAAGTGGTCAGACTGTGGCTAGATTTTCTGATGGATTGACATGAAGAATCCATATGGATAGGACAGAAGAGTCAAGGATGACTTGAGGTCGCTGGCCTGAGATAGCAGTTGAAGGATGGCATTGTCGTCTATAGCTGTGGTCCTCAACCTTTTTAGCACCAGGGACCAGTTTCATGGAAGACAATTTTTCCACAGACTGGGGTAAGGGGTAGTTTCAGGATGATTCAAGCGCATTATATTTATTGTGCAGTCAAACCCCTCTGCTAATGATAATCTGTATTTGCAGCCGCTCCCCAGTGTTAACATCACTGCCTCAGCTCCACCTCAGATCATCAGGCATTAGATTCTCACAAGGAGCGCACAACCTAGATCCTTCACGTGCGCAGTTTACAGTAGGGTTCTTGCTCCTATGAGAATCTAATGCCTGATGATCTGACAGGAGGCGGAGCTTATGCAGTGATACCAGCTATGGGGAGCGGCTGTAAATACAGACAAAGCTTCTCTTGCTCACTGATCATCTCCTGCTGTGCGGCTGGGTTCCCAACAGGCCATGCACTGGTACTGGTCCTCAGCCCGGGTGTTGGGGACTGCAGATCTATAGGACTGGGTGGCTTGTGGGGGACCAGAATATCTGGGACCCTGTGAAAACCAGGCTGCTACTTTAAAAGCTTGTAATTGAGAACAGGTGGGCAGTGACTTTTTATAAGAACCATACAAATTTCTGAGAGTTAACTCAATCCTTTCCAATTGTGTAGAATTTCTACAATGGATATGAATTGAAGTTATTAAATAAAGGCTCCAAAGCACATAATGACCTTTATAATCAGGCACAAACCACACGCTTCTTCTTATAAACCATTTTTGCAGTATTTCTCTTTGGGGGGGCAGTCCTCAGAAACACCCTGTGGGTTAGTTAGGGCAGCTGTTGTTATTCTTGTTTACCAGCTAGGAAAACTAAGGTTTGGGAAGGTTAATGGCTTGCTAAGACCAACTCTTACTAAGAGGAAGAACCAGACTAAAAATGTAACATTATGACAATAAAAATCCCATGTTTTTTCTTACCATACTGCATTGCTATATTCTAAAGTAAGCTTTCAAACATGAAGGGAATTTTGCTTGTCTTTTTTTGGGCCAAACCACTGCCAAAATCTTTGAACAATGGGAAAATGTTGTTAACTGAAATTATAGCTGCAGAAGAGACTCAAAGCCGAGTTGGACCCTCCTGTTTGCCCTGAACATGACTTACTTTTCTGGGCACATTCTAGACTCATTATTAATGCAGAACATTTCCCAATGGCTTGGGGGTAGTTCCTCACATAGTGTAAGAGTGGAAAGTACAATTGAATGATCCATAATACAGATGGCTGGCTGGCCCTGGAAGGGAGCTTTTTTCCCCCACCATGAATTTATAATAAGACTAGTCCATTTTCCAACGTAATAAAATAGATATAGCTCTTTCAGGCCAGCCTTGTCAAGTCATAATCTAGACAGACCCCTCTGAGCATGTCTTTCCTTCCTGGAGCATCCCCTGGGCCCTGTGCTGGTCCCTTAGCTTCAGCTCAGGCTTTTACCTTGAAGGGGCTTCAGCGTCTCCCCTACACAGACCCAGGGGCCACTGACCACCAGGCTTTCCTGGGCCCTGGGTGCTGCTCTCCTTGTCAGGAGGCTGCTGAGTGGGAAGCCACGGGCCCACAGGGTCCTAACCCTTGGCTGCAGGCCAGCCCAGGAGCTCCCAGCCCAGTGTCTCAGTTCTCCTGGGCTTTCACATTAGTAGCTGTTTGGAATTTTTGTTGTGTGCATGCTTTAAAAGCATGTGGAGAACTTTGACTTTTAACCTTTCTCCTGCTCATCCCCTCAAAGCACCTGATCAAGAGAGAGTAGAATAGGAGTAGAGTTCTTAATCTCAGATAATCATCTCAATCTCCTGCAGAGATGTTTTCAAAGGTGAAACAGGCACATGATCCAAAAGCCAAACATACTAAAGGGCATACTTCCTCTATGGAGGAGTATCTGGCAGTGTCTACCAAAGTTACAAAATGTACTTTTGACCCGGAATGTTCCCTTCTGAAACCCTCTCCTACAGATACCCTTACACGATATGAAAAGATATACTTTCAAGTTATTCACTGCACATTGTTTATAATAATGAAAAGTGGGAAACAACCCAAGTGTCCAATAACAGGAGATTGGCTGAATAAATATTCCATGCAATGAAGCATTATGCAGCTATAAAAATAATGAAGAATTCCTCTGTGTAATGATAGGAATGCATCTCCAGGAAATATCATTGTGTGGAAAAAAAAAAGCATAGAATGGGGTATTATAGTACACCATTTTTTTGTGTGTATAAGATAGAGGAGAAAATAAAAATATATATTTGTATTTACTTTTATTCACATAAAGAAGCCCTGGAAGGTTTAATAAACTAATAAGAATGGAGGCCGGGTATGGTGGCTCATGCCTATAATCCCAGCATTTTGGGAGGCCAGGGCGGGAAGATTGTTTGAGGCCAGGAGTTCAAGACCAGCCTGGGCAACATGGCGAGATCCTCCATCGCTACAAAAAATAAAAAAAGTTAGCCGGGCGTGGTGGTGCGTGCCTGTAGTCCCAGCTACTCGGGAGGCTGGGGCAGGAGGATGCTTGAGCCCAGGAGTTGGAGGCTTCAGTGAGCTACGAACGTGCCACTGCACTCCAGCCTGGGTGACAGAGTGTGACCTCGTCTCTAAAAAAAAAGCCAGCAAACATTTACTATCTCACACAGTTTCTGACGGTTTGGAATCTGGGAGAGGCTTAGCAGGGTAGTTCTGGTTCAGGGTCTCTCATGAGGCTGCACTCATCTCAAGGTTCAGGTGGAGCTGGAGAATCTGCTTCCAGCCTCACTCACGTATTTGCTTGCAGGCCTCACAGTCTCCCTGGCTGTTGGCCAGAGGCTTCGGTCCCTCGCCCTGTGGGCTCTTCCGCAAGGCAGCTCACGACATGGCTCCCCAACGTATTATAAATATTATTGCAACGGATCTCCCTGTGCATGGAGTCCTACATGCAATGTGAAGGCCTATCTGAAAGATCCACATCCAGAAGCGGAGTTGCCTAGGTCAAGGGTGGGAACATTTAAAAGCTGATCAGTATTTCCAAATCGTCCTCCAAAGAGGTTGTTTCAATCTCTACTTTCACCAACAACGTGAGACAGTCTCTGTGTCTGTTTCTGATTAGGGGGGTCTGGGTGCTGCATGGGCCTTTGGGTGTTTTCAAGGCTGCACAGATGATTCTCCTGAACCACCAGGGGTGAGATGTTGGCAGTGGACATAACGCCTGGCACCTAACAGACCCCCAGGAAAGCCCTGTTGAACAAAGGGAAACATTTCCTCAGTTTCCTACTCTGAAAATCGAAAGTAATTAGCTCCACCTCACAGGCATTTTGTGCAGATGTTTTAAATGAGAACCCCGTGGGGTGTGGATGCTGGCAGTCAGCCGGGCTCCTCACTCTCTCCCCCACACCAGTCTTGCAGAATGCACAATTCACATATGTTCAGCCAAATGTCCAGTTTCCACATGTCAGGGATGTCCTGGATCACTTATAAATGCAATGAACCACCCATGGGAAATTAGAGAACGCCAAAGGTGGAGAGTAGTTAACTTCCTGCCCATAGGCTCTGGCTGCTTTCTATCCACCAAGTCTGGAAACCAATTTGGAGTCAGCTTCTCCCCAGGGCCAAAGATACTCCCCTATAAGAAAGTGCTTCAGTGGTCCCCTAACAGGTGAAGAGAACCACCATCCCTGACTCACTACCATGGGATGCCTTCAGCCTGGGGCATGATGGTGGGCACTCCAAGGAGGAGATCATTCATCCAACAAGTGTTTATGGAGCACTTATCTGTGCCAGGTACTATCCTTATTTGGGGGCTAGAAGGGATCGTGGGGATGAAGTAGTCTAACCCCTTCATTTAGAGATGAGAAAACTGATGGTCAGGGAGGGCAAGTGACTTTCCCAAGATCTCTTAATCTGCAGAGGTGACAATCTTAGCTGTCCTGGGGGCAGAGGTGAAACTGGATCCAAATCCATCACCTCCTGTCTCCTGGTTCAGTTGCACATCCGAGCAACTGAGTCATCCGAGCTCAACAAGCTCATCACCTACCAGGGTGTGCTAACAGCCTGGTAGGGTCTCAGAAGACAAACTGACATAGTTTTCTCAAGGGAGGCTGGCCTCCAGAAAGTTTCCTGGAACTCCACAGGCTGGGGGTGACGTGTCCGGCCAGCTACCTCAGGCTTGTGCCTCCCCAGCCTCCCTCTGGGACTGAACTTCCTGTGGTTCACTCTCTGGCCCCTGGGCCTGCACGTGCTGTTTCCGATGCCTGGGAAGCTCTTCCCCCCATCTCTGCTAGCTCACTCTGCTCGCTGTCCAGGTGTTGGATTAAACATCTCTTTCTCTAGACTAGGGAAGGCTCCCGCGGCACCCCTCCTTCCTCCAGCTTGACTCTCGCCACACGGAATGGACCATCTGTCCTTAACATCCTTCTTCCCTGAGAAACTTTAAACTAACTCCATCAGGGCACAAACTGAATCTGTGTCAACCCCAGGGATCCCCAGCTCCCTGCACTGCAGGGACACAGTGAATACCTGTAGAGAATAAGAGTAACTGAACCAAGAGCTTAAGGAAGTACCCAGCCTAGAACCCAGACAGGAGAGAGACAGACGCGATTAGGAGCCATCGCTTAAATGAAATGGGTGAGAGGACCTGTGAGAAAGCTCCTCTTTCACGCACGAGGAAGCAGGTCCGCACATTTAATTAAATCTTCCTCGTGAGTGAGATTTGCAATTTGCGATCAGGATGACTAGAAGTCTCAGGATGTAGCACAGAGTTTTAGGGTCCATGTCTAGCAGCCCCACACATCTGGATTATACATCTGGTGAGTCACATATGTCTGTGGTGCAGCAGTTCTGGAGTAAAGTGTTCCATGGACTCGCACCTCTGCAGCAATGACAGACAGCAATCCTGTGTCTGGGGCTCCATGTAAGAGGTTATTAAAACCAACCCCAACCCCAGAGGGAGAAAGCCACAGCACCCATCCGCCAAGATGGTAACCAAAGGCTGACAGATAGAATTACACCATGTCCTGACTTTTCTTATAATAAAACTAGGAGTGGCCAGTCCTTTGCTAACTCTATATAGGCTTTTTCTCAGACAAACCCAGAAGTAGCTGAACTGAGATGTACTTTTCAAGGGCATCTCACACTGGGCAAGAGATCCTGAAGTCAGGGGACTCGGGTTCCAGTCCTGGCTCTGCCATTGACCCCCCAGGGCCAGCTTGGAGGCATCAGTTTCTTCCCTATGCCTGTTTCCCACAAAAGAAAGGGAAAATCTCTAAGCTTCCTTCTGTCCCAGCAAGCCTTTAATGTGACTACAAGAGGGTGAGGGTGGTCCTCTCCCCTTACTCTCTGCTATGGGCTGAATTGTTTCCCCCCTCAGTTCATATGCTGAAGCCCTAACCCCTGACATGATGATATTTGGAGGTGGGGTCTCTGGGAAGTAATAGGTTTAGGTGAGGTCATGAGGGTTGTGCTGTGATCCGATAGGGTTTGTGCCCTTATAAGAAGAGACACCAGGGAGCTTGCTTGCACTCCTGTGCTCTCTCTCCACGTGAGGACATGGCCAGACGCTGGCTGTCTGCAAGCCAGGAAGAGGCCCCTCACCAGAACCTGGCCATGCTGGAACCCTGATCTCAGACCTCTGGCCTCCAAAACTGTGAGAAATAAATTTCTGTGGCTAAGAAACAACACCCAGTCTATGCTGTTTTGTTATGGCAGCCCGAGCAGACTAAGACATTCCCTTAGCCTTGCTCAGGGCTGCTTCAGCCCTGGGAGGCCTAGCTCAGGGCCTGGGGCCTGGACAGGCCTTTGCAGATCCGCTGTGGGAGCTGGACTAGAAGTATCCCCAACCAGGACCCCCCAGTGCTCCATGGCTTGTGGCTCAGATCCCCATCAGCATCCCCCATTTGCAGAGGGAGGGTCTCCCCTAGGGCAGCCCTTGGACTCCTGAGTCCAACACCCTTCCAGAGTGGTGTGTCTCTGGGGCCCCTGCAAGGAGGGCAGGCCTGGCCCTGGGAGATGGGCATCCAGGCAGCAATGCAAGGAGCTACCCTAGGCCTCCCTTTTTGCAGGGGAGCCTGATGGTGGGGAAGTAACAAGAGTACCTTAGAGGCTTACGGCCCTCTACAAATTCACAAAGCGCTTTGATGAAAGTCTCTCCCTGTGTCACATGGTGACCCTCAGAGGTAGGCAGCAGTGACCATTCCATTTACAGATAAGCAGTCAGACTCAGAGAGGGTCAATTTTCTTGCCCAGGTTAGAAGTGACAAGATTTAAACCCAGTCTTTGGGACCCAAGTTCAATACTCTTTCTACTCTGCCACATTGTTCCTTAGATGTCTGCAGAGAGCCGCAGGGTGAGGCGGGGCAGAGGAGCACTGCAGGGAGGTCCCAACTGTGCCTGGTGGGGCAGAGAGACAAGTGGATTGGGGGAGGAAGTTCCCCATGGGGGTGACGTTAGGGTGGGCTGGGTTTCCACTGGCAGGGGTGGGGATAGGACGTCCCCAAGTGGAGACAAGACAAGCTGGAAGCCGCAAGGCTGCTCAGAGAATAGGGGACTCTCCACTTTGGCTGAAGAACAGGAGGCTTCAGGGAAGACCCGGGGTGGGGCTAAAGAGGTGGAAGAGGGGATCTCCTCACTGCCGAATCGAGGAGTGGGAAGGAAATTTATTCAGGGTGGCAGGGGAGAGCCACTAAAGGTTATTGAGCAGGGAGCAGACCCCATGCCAGGAGCTATGGCATAAAAAGACAGGTGGTCTCAGTCCATTCACTCTCCCACTCATTTCACTTTGGCCTCCGACCTCTGACCTCTGACCTTCAGGAGCTCACAGGCCAATGGTCTGTGTGCTCCATGCACATCTGGCCTGTGGAGTCTTTCTTGGGGCTGGGATGCCCTTGTACAAGGTCTATGTCAGGGAAACTTCTAGAGAGAGAGGAGGAAGCCTCTCAGCTGCAGCTGGTAGAAGAGACCCCCCACTGCCCTCCCCCCATCCCAGTCTGCGCATCTAACTGCCCCAGCAAGGAGGCTCCCAGGGAGAATCCCCCAAATCAGCGCTCGGAGGTGAAGGGGCATCACTCCAGAGGCCAGAGAGCCTCAGGTGTCCATAATAGCCTACTATGAGGACAACAGCACCCACTTCATCCCAGCACCCCAGGAACCTAGGCCTGCTCTCCATGCTTCAGAGAACTTTCCAGAAGGTGAGTGACATGTTCTTCAGACCACCTGCTATCAAGGCTATAAGTGGAGGGTGCCTTTATAAAGGGCCAAGCATAGCCTCATCTGCTGAGCCAGGCCTGGCTGACCCCCAGCAGGGTTTACCAAAAAGGTGCAGTCACGTCATCTGGTTCTTGGTCATCTGGCATAGAGCTGGGGAACAAACATCCCAACCCCCAGTTAGTTGTGGCTGCACTGAAAACCTAGCCCATTATTATAGGATGGAGCAGTCAGACTGAATCATTCCAGGGCAGACAGAAAGTCTTCAATTAGGGGAATAGCTTAACGCATTTGTATCAGCTAGTGGGTAAAATGTAACTCTCATGTACTGTTCAAACCCATCTCATTACCTCACAAGTTCTCATATAGACATAACCATATATAAATAACAAATTCACTATTAATTGCATTGTGGGACATTTACTCATGTAGATGGTGTCACTGTGCCATTAGTTAGATACACACTTTAGATGAGAAAATGGTCAGCATTTAAAAGTGGCAAAGGCATAACCCAGATGTGGACCTGGGCAGGGGAAGGGGGTCTACACTCATTTGGAAGAGCCCATGAGAATTTCTTAGAGGTCCTGAACCCATCGTATAGTCAGTTCTTGATCATCACAGTAAAGAGGTAGACAAGAAAGGGCACAAATAATGTAAGATGATGGGGAATTAAAACAAACCAACAAAATCCCTTGCATCTGGCTCTGGCATGCAGTCAAATGGAGATGGAATTCGACATACCCACCCTCTTTCTGCACCCCCAGTGCCCAGTCTCTCCCTGAGCTGGGGATAGCAGCAGTCTAGAGGCAGCTGGGCAGGGAGCCACAAGCAAGCATAACAGGGACAACCCATTAGCCAAGATTCAAGAATCTGTCCCAAACTGGGGAACTATTTTTTCGCGGGCAGCATTGTTAGAGAGGCACGCCTGGCTGTGCAGTCAGCTCATCTGCCCGTGTGAATGGACGATATAAAAAGGTGGATAAATCAGGTTGTGCCCACAGTTGTATCAGTGGCTGGGGAATTTGGCCCTATAGCCAGAAAGACCAGCAGGATGGGGAAGGTAAATTATGGTCCTTTCTTCCATTTCTGATCCCTTCTAAAATGACTATTTTTCAATTCTTTATCTCGGTCCACTTGGAAACAAGATCACAGGGCAACAAACACAGACGCATTCTTCAGTGAAGAAGAGAAGAAGGCGGTCTGGGAGCATTGTTTTTTTTTTTTTTTCTTTTCTTTTAATTAATAGAGGCAGGAGTCGGAACCAGCTGCAAGGAAATATGTACCAGAAAATATTGCTGCCAGCCTCACCATGTGCTGTCAGGCCATCTGGATCAGGGAGGGGGCAAAGTTTTCTCAGGAGCCTCGCCTTCTCCTGGAACTGACTTTGGAATGACACAGAGCAGAGTTTGAACCCACCACTTCATACTTAGGCTCTTTACTTAATCTGAGCCACGGTTTCCTCATCTGTAGCCAGAAGGCGATAGTGTGTGTGCTTAGCTTAGCACGGCACCCGGCATGTGGCCAGCAGTCAGCAAGGGGTCCGAGTTATTATTATTCATGTGCAATGCTGGCTGGCTGGGGGTAGGCCAGAGAGGGCTAAGAACTAGGACTCTGTCCAGCTTCAAAATGACAGGGAGGCAGACCGTGGAAACAGCAAAAGCCGTTTCAGGGAGTTGGGGAAAGCAGCTTGGGGGCAGGGAAGAAATAGCCACCAGGGCTCAAGATGCACTCACACACATCCACACGGGCAGGGAAGCCCGGAGAGAGGACATACAAGCACATAGACATCAGCAGCGCACCCACACTCGCACCCACACTCACCCCCACACCCACGGCACGCCTGTGCCACGCCTGTGCCACATCCCACTTGTCCCAGGACCTCAAACACTCACTTGCACACGTCTTCCCATCGCTGCGGAGCACGTGTCCCTCAGGACACTGACAGGCAAAGGATCTGTCCATGTTGACGCAGGAGTATTCACAACCATGGTCGCTCAGCAGGCAATAATCCACCCCTGCAAAACCAAAAGCAAGGTGGTCCCCATGGCCTCTGTCAGCAAGGCCTCTGGGCTACAAAAGGAATCCAGTGACTGTCATGCTTTCTTCAGCAGCCACCCCCAGGCATGCAGTCTCCAGCTGACATCCCCACAATCTCCCCGGAGCAGAGAAAAGGGCAGAGGGAAGGGGGCCCATGCACAACCTGTGTCCTCTGCTGTTGTCACCAGGTTCCACTCCTGGTGCAAACCTTTCCCTACAGGAGGAACACGGAGGAGGGACTCACGGGAGCAGGTCTTGAGGTCCTCATTGATGAGGAAGCCTTCTGAGCACTGGCAGACAAAGGACTCCTCCGTGTTCAGGCACAGCTGCTCACAGCCATGGTCCTGCTGTGCACAGTGGTCCACCCCTGCATTTGTCACACACATGAAGACACAGAGGAGCCAAGGGGGCAACACCCCAGTAGCAACCAGGATGGAAAACCAAAACTTTCTGGGAGGCATGAGGAACCATGGGGAAGGTTTCATTCTACCCCATGCCACCGGCCTCTCTGGAAAATCAGCCTTACTTGTTTGTTTTTCTTCCCATTTCCTTAAAGAGTAAACACGTACACCTCCAACGTCTGGGAAATGCTGTTGATGACAGCGGCACTCGGTGCCAGGGCTGGGTATGCAGAATCTGCAATCTCAGGGCCATGCTGAGAGCAGGTGTGATTCCCATTTCACAGACAGGAAGGTGAGGCTCAGCGAAGGTCAAGGTGCTTGCCCAAAGCCACACAGCTGATAGAGCAGTGCTTAAGAAGGAGGGTTCTGGCACCAAACCACTTGGGCTCAAATCACACCTCAGCAGCTTCCCAGCTATGGATGCTGGGGAGTCCCCAGGCCTCTCTGTGCCATCGTTTCCTGACTTGAGAAATGGGGATGATGGTGGCTGCTTTCTTGTAGGAATGTGGTGAGAATAAGAGGAGTCAATCCACGCAAAGCCCTTAGAACAGCAGCTGGCATACCACAACCACTTAACACAGTAACTGCCATCTGAGTTGTATTTAACTCATGCTAGTTTTGAGCCTGGGGCCTCGTGAAGCATATGTAACTCACATGTCTCTTCATCTGGGGAGCTGTGTGGGGCACAGACAACTCACACTGCGATGCTGTAGCATATGTGTTATGTGATAGGTGGCGCCCTGGGCAAAACCCTGCAGTTGGTTTGTGAAAATCTTACGTGTTGATGTTCTTATTGTTATAATTAATATTGACAATTTAATTACATATAACTCTTGCACAGAAAACAATAAAAAAATAACAAATTTTTCATTAAATTAGAAAGGATCATTTTGTTTTCAAAGTTTTTATTCTATTTTCGTAATAAAACACCATGGCCCAAAGGAAGAACTATATTTTCCTAGTATGGCAGTCAATGTGTTAATGAATACTTACTATTGTTATCAAATACTGCTGAGTAAGAATTAATTATATAGTTTTATTTCTAATTGAAAATGAAAATGAAAAAGTGATTTTTTTTTACCCCCCTAATCAGGACATCAGATTCAGAAAACATGAATGGGCACTGAACACCATCCTGGCACTGAATGCCACATGGCTGACCCCTGGGCAGTGAGCACTGCAGCTAGTGAACACGCAGCTGTGGTGAATGGCGCCCATAGACAGCCCAGCAGGCTGCCTCCCGCATTTCCTTGTTGGAGAAAATGCACCCCCACAGACTGGACATACACTGGAGGCCTTGTGCAGGGCCACCAACTGGGCCTCTGCATTCCTGCAGGGCCTGGGACCAGTGCCTTCTGGAGCATTCCACTGGTAGCTGCACCTACCGCAAACACTTGCAGGATCTTGGGAGCCACATGCCTGTGTTCACATCCTGGTTCTGCCATTTACTAGTCACAGGACCCTGGGAAAGTGACTTAATCTGTTTGTGCCCAGTTTCCCATCTTTAAATAGGGACAAGAATGGAGATGCCTCACAGGGCTGTCGTTAGGACAAAGTGAGTCAGTGCATGGGAAGTGCTCGCAGCAGTGGCTACAGAGGGAGCGCACTATGGCCTGGGGCTCCCTGAGCCCTTAAGGGGAGCAGAAGACCGTGGCTTTCTCCAGGGACTCCTAGCCAGAAATGGCTTGGTTTATACTTTCTTAGAGTTGACTATATCCCAGAGAGAAAGGAGGGCCCGGTTCTCTTGTAGCCTGTCTTCTGAGCAATTCTAGGCTTCTAGGCATGCTGGGAGAGAGAGGCAGGCAGGCCATATCCCCTGCTGGCCTACGTGGGCTCAGCCAGGTCACGCCCTACCTGCCCCGGGAGACCTGCCAGGGCTATCAGCTGGCAGACCCCACACTCCTGGAAAAGGGCAGGATATGCACAGACCCATCGTCACCAGGGTGTGTCCTTGTCGCATGGGAGACCTCCTGCTCCCCACTGGCTTCTCATGAGGACTCAGAGACACCAGAGGCAAACACACAGCAGGCTCTGGCTTTTGCACCAATCTTCTAGTTCAAAAACCCTTTGGCCTCTGAGATCAGGCCTTAGTGAGCCCTGAGGCACTTTGCCCCTCTGAAGACTGAAGGGGAACGCATTTTCCAGGGAGCTGCTCTGGAGCTCCTACTTCATCTGTGAAACGTCCCTGCTGGCTGTTTAGGGCCCAGATGCTCAACAGCTGCACTGTTCTCCCTCACAATCTATCTCTGTCTCCAAAGTGAAGCACATGTGGGGCTTGCTGGGTGGAAGCCTCACAAAGGGCCCCTTCTGTGCAGGCCACGTCCTGGAGCCCCCGTCCCAGTGTGCCAGGGGCGCGGGATCCACTGCAGCACTCATGGGCTCCCGCCCTGCTGGCCTGGACCAGTGGAGACTGTGCCTCATAAAACATGATGGAACCGCCCAGCTGGCAAAGCCTGCAAGTTCCCATGCGTTTACATCACCAAGTGGAGCTTTGTTATGGCTCTGCCACAAGAAAATTAAGAAAAGCCTTCACAGAAGGTCCCTCATTTCTCAGCTCTGCCCTCAGATCAGCCTGTGTAGCCCATTGCTTTCTGAGGTCTGTCCCTTCTGGCCTCTTGTCCTAGCCTGGGGCAGGGGCTCCGGCCACTCTCACAGGTTCCATGATAGGAACTATTCTCTCTTTTTTTTTTTTTTTTTTTTAAACAGGGTCTTGCTCTGTCGCCTGGGCTAGAGTGCAGTGGTATCATCACAGCTCACTGCAACCTCCAACTCCTGGGCTCAAGGGATCCTCCTGCCTCAGCCTCCTGAGTAGCTGGGACTACAGGCGTGCACCACCACCACCTGGCTAATTTTTTCTATTTTTGGTAGAGACAGGGTCTCGCTCTTGTTCAGGCTGGTTTCAAACTCAATCCTCCTCAAGCGATCCTCCTGCCTCGGCCTCCCAGAGTGCTAGGATTACAGGTGTGAGCCACCGCACCTAGCCTAGATCTGTTCTTTATTAGATGTTTATCAGGCATCAGGTGAAGATATTGAAATGGTCCTGATTTTTCCCCATAAAAACCCTGGGGGATCAACACTATTATTAGTTTTCCTTTTTTTAAACAGATAGGAAATCAAAGCTAGGAGAAGTTAAATAACTTGCCCAATGTCACACATGTAGTACGTGGTAGAGCTTGGATTTGAATTCAGGCCTGTCTGACTTAGTAAATGCTCTCCAAAGCAAACAATAATAACAGTTAATATTTATTGAGTGCTTATGCCCAGCAGCACTGTTCTAAGTGCTTTACACGTATTAATTCTTTTAGTCCTCACAACCCAATCTATGCGGTAGGTAGTCTTAACAGTCCCATTTTACGGATGATGAAACTAAGGGTGAGGAAGGCTATGCCTAAGGGGCCATCAGGAAACCCAGGAGCTCCGGGAGGGCCTGGTTGCTGATAAGCCCAGCCAGGTGTGGTCCCCACCCCGCCAGTGCTCGGGCACACTCACTGCTGCAGGTCTTGCCATTGGCGTCCAGAGTGTAGCCCCTGCGGCAGCGGCAGTAGGAGCCCTCCTCCGTGTTGACACACTTGTGCTGGCAGCCCGGTTTGTTCAGGGTGCAGTAGTTGATCCCTGTGGGAGAAAGGGCAGCCCCTCCTTCAGATCCAGGCTTCTCCCGGGGCCCCCACGAGCCCCAATGGAGAGAGCGGGTGGTGCTGCCTGCCAAGGTGACCAGGAACTGGTCATTCATTCGTTTATCTGCCAACCACGCACCAGGCCCTGAGCTTGATGTAGGGATGTGGTGGCCAGTAAGGCTGAGGGCCACGCCACAAGGTTCAGGCACCAGAGGGGGCAGAGAGGAGGGACAGCCATAGGGAATGCAGAGCCCAGAGCAGGGTCCCCACGAGTCCGGGGTCGGGGGTGCCTTCCCAGAAGAGGTGCTGGCCAACTGCAGGCCTGGAGGAGGAGGAGACATTAAACAGATAAAGGGGGCTGGAGGTAGCAGAGAGTGAGGACTCGGGGACAGCCAACACAAAGGCCTGGGAATGAGGGTACAGGCACATTTGGGGAGCTGAGAGCAAGCTGGAGTATGAGGACACAGGTGGGGCTGGGAGGCCTTGCAGGCCCTGGAATGGAGCAGTGCAGGCTCCAGACAGGAGGCTGGAGGTGGGGACTGCTTGTGGAAGTGACGAGGCCAGAGTCATGCTTGACGAAGACTTCGCAGTGGAAGAGAAGCCAGGCGGACTGCAGCAAATATTCAGTAAATAAGGTGCTCTATAGGACACAGAGAAAATAGCACCTGCTGTCCTGGCGCTTTGTTTGGAAGAGAGCCTGGTACCTGAAGTGTACCTCTGGGTCCCCCAGCATTGGTCTTTTCCCCCTTTGATGGCCAAAGACTAAGTCGAGGCTCAGTTGAGCTGAGTTGATGGCCAAAGAGCTGAGAGCTGGGGTGAGGGCCACACTTCCCAGCACATCCTACTTCCAAGAAAGATGGAAAAGCTAAGAAAATCCAGTCTCTTCCTTGATCAGGAGTGTTCAGAGCACATAGGGAGCTTCTGCCTACAGCAACACCTGACAGTGATGTTGGACAGCATGAGGCAGAATAAACAAAAGCTGATCTTGCAAAATAGCCAGCTCTTTAGGGGAGTCAGGAAATGGCAGGCACATTAAGAAGGGTCCAAACGCTTAACCTTGCTCTGTGAGATCATGACAGCACCCACATCATGAAACTGGAGGAGACACGCTCTGATGCTGACCGGGTTACTGCAGTGCTGTCCTGTGGTAAGTTCACCCCCATCCAAGCCATGATTCTGCCAGAAGACGGAAGCTACATCATAACCAGTAGCTAAGAAGCTATTCATTTCCTGGTAGAAAATGCTAAAACCACAAGATCCCACACATAGCAGGTTACAAGGAAGATGGAAAACTGGAAAAGGACACAAAATGAGCTTGTGGAGGGCCTTTATGAGACTGGTGTTGAGGAAAAAGGTCACCTCTGACCTCACTGACTGGGCTGGATCAGTTTAACTGCACAGCATTGTTCTTTTTCTGGGAATGTGGCAGACACTGCTGGTGTCTGGCTAACAACCATTACCCCGAGACCCCCAAGGCATGAATCACGGCTGGTGTAAGCCAGCCTGGCAACCACATTCTCCTTTGTCAGTGATTGGTCAAGGGGTGGGAATATGCCCTAGTTCTGGCCAATGAGATATAAGGAGAGGTTTACTAGGGGCCCTTAGGAAAGATTTTCTTTCCTGAAAAGACAAAGGTGTACGAAGAGAAATGCCTTTCTCTGTCCTCTTTCCTTTCTGCCTTTGAGTCTGGTAGTGTGAGGGTACGATGCTTGGAACTTCAGCAACCATCTTGTAGTCATGAGGTGACAAGCATGAGGATGAAGAGCCAACATGCTTGGTGGAATAGAAAGACAGAAAGAGGCTGGGTTCTTGATAATATCCCTGAGTCACTGAGCCAATCCTGGAACAGCCAGCTTTGGACTTAGGTAAAAAGTAAATGTCCTTGTGACTTAAGACAGCATTAATTGGATTTTCTGTTAGCACCCTAACTGGTACAGGGGAAAGGATCTGAAACCATAAAGTAATGAACTGAGAATGTACACCTTTTATTTTTACCATATATCTGCCCAAAAGTTATTTGAGGAAGCTTGCATACACAAATGACTTGAAGATATGACACATGACACCCTCTTGCTCCAGTGGCTCCTTATTGCCCTAGTTAATTTCTATCTTCCTTCACAGTCAGCTCGACATTATTTCTTCATCCTCTGTAACCTCCCAGACAAAGTCAGTTCTTTCTACAGGACCTCTCTTTTGTAGTATTCATCACAATGGTTACATAGCATTTTTTGTATTTGTGATACTTTAATGTCTGTTTCTTTCACTAGACTGTGAGTTCCATGAGCAGGGACCATGCCATTTTTGTTTTTCTCACCATTAGAGGCAGTACAGTAACATTAATGATGATAATCATAGTTGCTACCATTTCTTAAGTACCTGCTAAATGCCAGACACTGCCAAGCACTTTACAAATATAGTTTCATTTGACCCTACAAGGTATATGCAGTTGTTATCCATATTTTAAAGCTGAGGAATGGAGGTTTAGAGAGGTTTAATAACTTGCTCAAGATCACACAGCCAGTGAAAATGGAGACGTGAGTGGAACTTGGACCCTAGGGACCCTAAAAGGGTCCGTTAAAGGATGCGAGATGTGCCCTTCCAGGTGACTGGTGGATGGAACTTCCTTCCTGTATGGACTAGGAGCAGGATGGCAGAGGACTGAGCACATGGACAGAAGCCCACAACACACAGAGTTAGCCTAAAAGAAGAGACATCACCTTGTTGTGTCACTGACCCTTTGGCACTCCTCTGTAACTCACTCCTGCATGAGGAGAGGCAGGATATTGTTAGCTGCGTGCAGTTTCAGTTCATCTGCCTAGAACCCATCAACAGCCTCACCTGTGCAGGACAGAACTGAGTGCCAGGAAACACGCAAAGAGCTTCAATCAAGAAAAATAGGGCTGGCAATAAAACACTGGCCCCATACAAATAGACAGACAAACAGAGCACGAAGGGCCCACAGTCTAGGGCCATGTTGAGCAGGGCCTGTGGGATTCACTCCATTACACCATCAGGGAAGGTGAAATTATCTTCAGTAAACTCTGTTTTAAAAAGCCAGCATTCAACCACTCTGGAAAACAGCACAGTAGTGCCTCAAAAAATTAAATATAGAATTAACCATATGATCCAGCAATTCCACTTCTGGGTATATACACCCAAGTGCATAGCAGCATTATGCACAACAGCCAAAAGGTGGAAGCAACCCAAGGGTCCACTGACAGATGAATGGATAAACAAAATGTGGCATGGACATACAATGGGACATTATAAGGAAGGAAATTCAGACACATGCTACAACATGGATGAAGCTTGAAAACATTATTTAATGTGCTATAAGCCAACCACAAAAGGACAAAAATATTGTATGATTCCACCTGTATGAGGTGCCTAGAATAGTCAAATTCATAGAGACAGAAAGTAGATTGGTGGCTGCCAGGAGATGGGGGAAGGAGAAATGAGGAGTTATTGTTTAATGGGTATAGAGTTTCAGTTTGCAATGATGAAAAAGTTCTGGAGATTGAAGGTGGTGATGGTTGTACAATAATATTAATGTACTTAATGCCACTGAATTATATACTTAAAAATGGTTAAAATGGTAAATTTTATGTTCTATATATTTTACAACAAAAAAATCAAGCACTATCTTTAAGAAAGATTTATATATACATATTTCAAAACATTAGTAGACAATGTATAATATTTTTGTCAATTAAAAAAATAAATACCAAAAACATGTACAACTATGATATATCAACTTAAGAAAAATATTAAAAAAGGGCTGGGCATGGTGGCTTATGCCTGTAGTCCTAGCACTTTGGGAGGCCAAGGCAGGAGGATCATTTGAAGCCAGGAGTTTAAGGCTGCAGTGAGCTATGGTCATGCCACTGCACTCCAGCCTGGGTAACAGAGTAAGACCCTGTCTCTGAAAAAAAAAAAAAAAATTAAAAAAAAGGAAAAAAAAACCCCACAATGTTTTAAATATATTTTTAAAAAGAAAGATTTACACAAAAAGTAATTCAACTGGAAACATTTAGATTCTTAAAGAGTTTATCACTCAGCAATCTAGAAAACAGCAATTCAAAAATTATTCTTCCCAAATGTTTCTTTTTAGCAGAGGTTTAACCATAGCTCTCTGTCTTCTTACCACACTTGTGTCATACTTCACACACAATACATGTGTGTAACTAATTCACTTACTCATTTATTCATTCAGTAAGCATTTACAGAGTACCTAGTATGCATCCCATACCTGGTTAACTCTCCTCACAAACTGTGAAGTGGTGCACACGGGCCAGGCTTGGATGCAAGCGTATCTGGTAAGGCCCAGAGTGTTCGAGGCAGATGGCAGGACTGTCAGAACAAATCAAATGCTCTTTATGAGTGCCGATGCATGAAAGAGCCAGAGCCATAACTGAGGTGGTAAGACTAAAACATGAAAGATTAGTGACCCCAGGCAGTACATTTTGATGCCAGCTGAGTGCACAGATAGTAAGTTTCAGAGAAACTGGAGGGGCAACAGAATTATTAAAGCAGGAAGTCCTGCTCCTTCAGTTTAGGAAATCCAGGTCCAGAGAAGTAACTGCCCAAGGTCACACAGCCAATACGAGTGACATTGCCAAGCCTAAACCTCACCGTCTCCTGGCTTCCTGGCTCAGTCCAACCTGTGGACTTCACACGGGGTTTTTAAGAGTGTCATATCTCCAGCCACAAGGAGCACCCACCGTGGCACCACAATCAGGAATCATGAAGTCCAGCGCTCTTGTCTGACTCAGCCCTGGGGTTCCATCCACCCAGCAGCCAGGCCAGTGCCAGTGTCTGTGCTCTGCACTGCTGCCTTTATAACTTAAGCCTTAAACTGATGGTGGCACTCACCAGGAGGAGAAATTGTGCCCAGATAAGAAGCAAGAACAAATCTTGGCCAGGAGTCTTTTCTTTAGTAGGATTCTGCCTTGAACTTTCTTTTTCCAGTTTAATTTGGAAGACATAAAAGTCCTTTGAAAAATAGATTTCTTATTAGATTTGAAAATAGCCCACATCCATCAACGTCCTATTAACTGTAAATGGCCGTACCCCGAGGTCAAGATTTGTAATGCTCAGACCACTCAAGAGACCTCAGACTCCTAATAAAAAACTCCAGATTTTAAACCCAATTTCTTGGCTTCCCTTGTCCACATAATGCTCCAGAGAGACAATCAGCACTCGCTTCCGTTTGCAGCTGTCTGCCCTAATGGACTGAGCACAAGCATTAAGTCAAGGGCAGCTCCAAGAGGCTGGCCTCAGGAGTCAGGGCTGGGTTCACAGCAAAGACAATAGAAAATGTAAAAATGAGGCAGGATATTGGGAGAAGGGCTGATGAGGACACTGGGTTTTAGGAACAAACTTCATTTTTCTTGGATGAAAATGTCGGGTACCTGGCTAAAGAGGTGCTATACCCACTGAATGTACATGAATGAGCATTAGGGTCTCTGGCCTAGGCCACAGCCTGCAAACAGGCCCATCTGGGGGCTAATTTGTGGTGGGGACCACTCCCAAATGGTCACTACTCTCTACTCACCCTTTTGTCCTCAGCCTCCCTCCTCCCTTGGTAATGATGCCTGCACTGCACTGGACCCTTCTCTTATCCCAAGTGCCTCTTCAGGGCGGGTGTTGAGGGAGAGGCAGAGGTCGAGGGACTTAGATGCAGAGCTTCGAGAAAATTCTCCTCCACCAATGGCCACATGCCTAACTTGTTTTCCTTCCCCCCCCTCCATTAGTAACACAGGAAGAAACTTGCAGCCGCAGTGAGCATCTAAGCTGAACCAGATCTAATCATCATCGCCCACATAATAGCTTTGGATGCACAAATGAGTCCACCTGTGAGTGATTATCCCTGGGTGCAGCCAGCCCCTCACACACTCACCCCTAGCTAAAGGTGTAAATAGCACAGAGAGGAGCAGTCAGGCCAGAAAAATTGGCCCTTGTATGAATCGCAGGCATGTGTGGTCTAACGGAAAATGTCCCACCTAATTGTTTTCACATTCTGAATGCTCACAATTAAAATTCCCATTTAATGCTTGAATGTTTCCAGGGTTTGTATCTAGGCAAGGCAGTGGGAATTATGTTTTATAAGAGAGGCTCAGTTTCAAAATATGGGCTGTGCAGCCATCTGCCACTATACACAGTATAACATTTATTAGAATGAATATACAAGTTAATCTGTGCTATAAGCAGAATGTGACCCGTCTGGATTCAGTTATACAACCTACAGTGCTTTTCACACGAGATATGTGGTGAAACCTTTGAAAACACAGTCCTGCCATGCAGAACACTGCTGTACATATCGCCAGGAAGTGGGTAAAGGAGTATACGGGAAAACACGTCCCTAAATGGAAGCTCCAGAGAGTTCTGTGAATGACATTGTCAGCTGACCCCAAACAATTCAGTGTGCATAAGTGTGGACTGACTATGGGAAGACTTTTTGAAAAAAATTCACAACTTGCATGCCTTAAAAAGGCCATTTTCCTAACAAGATCGAGGAATTCAAATAATAGTTGCAATTTCTCCAGGATGACACATCTCAGAGAGATCCGTTGACTCATTCATTCATCCATTCAACAAACACTGTGCTGCACCTACGTATGCCAAGTACTCTTTGAGTTACTGAGGATTCAACAATGAGAAAAAGACAACCCTCTCTGTGCTTGTGGGCCATCCATTCTAGCAGTCTCTCAGGAACAGTCTGGCTTAAAGAGGTCCCATCTGGGGTCCATGCTAAGATTCTGGTCATGCCCCTTGACGTGCCAGATGACAGGCACTTGAGGCACTCAGCACGTCCTCCGTTTCATCCTGCTGACACCTGGTACCCCTTGAATGCTGCGGGGATGCCCAAGAGTCTCATTTTTTTTCTTCTTTCCTATCAAAGAGGACAGAGCTGCAATTTACCTCCCATTGCATCCATCAAGTGTCTTATGTTGTAGGACTGGAAGAAACCAGCTCCTTTTACCTCCCATCTCTGGGTGCAGTCTTTTCTCTCTCAAAGTTCCCATACACATTGTGGGGGTGATGAGGAGGGAGAGTGCACCCTCATTTCAGATAGTTGGGACCTTCAGCTTGGGCCCCGACTTTGCTAAATGAATCCAAAGGCCAGACCCAGTCTATTCAATCTCGAAAAATCATCCCCATAGTAGAATCTAGTGGGCCAAAAGGTAAAATTAAGGGCAGAATAATGTTAGTAGACACAAATGCTGAGTACAAGTACATCTTGCTTAAGATTTCAAGGAAAAGAAAACTAACAAGAGAAGCACTTAGTGGAACGAGCCCTTTCCCAACTCCCAGTGTGACTTACTTTTGCAGGTTTTCTTATCTGGATTCAGGGTAAAGCCTTTTAGGCAGCGGCAGGAATAGGAATTATCTGTGTTAACACACTCGTGCTGACATCCATGATTAGGGGAGGCACAGTAGTCTATCTCTGAAAAGAAAGAAAAATCGTAAGAATGACAAACAAAATAATAAAGCTAGCAAATGAAAACCAGGGATTTTCAGTCTTACTTTTTCCTAAACAGACAAAATCGCATGCCTTAAAAACTTATGCCGTGAAGGGAACCTCTCAATTAAGATATTCCCATGTTTAGGGATATGGTCCCCCAGTAAAAGAAACTTCTTGACATAGTACAAAATGTTTATGCAACAAATGAATTTGTGAACATGCTTTCCTTGTCTTGGTTCATGTAAGAGCCACTAAAATGAAAATGGGTTGTTGTTTGCCAGATTACAGGCTGGGAAGAGAGATCTTAGCTGAGTGTTTTATGGGCTTTATGCAATTAAAGCAATTTACCTTTCCCAAAGTCAAATGCCAAACCACTTAAATCCCTCAAACAATAGGACACAAAATCATATCCTGGGAAATATAAGGTCTAGGAATGACAAGCATAAATATTCTCAGTTCAAAACATCTCCTCATTACCTCACTGGACTCAGCTGCACATAAATAGGATTTTTCTTTTCAAGATTCACACAGTCAGAGAATGTGATCTCTAGGAATACACTAACTTAAACCAAAATATTCACAACAAAAGGGTTTCATGAAATTTGTTATAAAGAAATTTTACTTGTATAAGTATTTTTAAATATGGAAATAGACTGTTCTATTGAAGTGTCTGAGCAAAGTATTTTCCTGTAGTGAAATTGGCATGCATTGCTTGAAATAAGTGGCCATTTATGGGTCTTAAAAGAAGTCTGCTTTGATGAGAATTATTTTTGTTTTAAGGAACATTTCAACTACACAAATAATTTTCATAATGAATAATTTGGTATAAATGAGTTTTCCCAGTTTATACTAAAAAAAAATGAGTAAGAGAAAGGTATACAATATTCATGAAAGGAAAAACATTGAGTAAATGCTGATTTTTCCCAATTCAAAGTCATAGAAATTTTAAACATATACAAAAATGGACAGAATAGTATAATAAATCCATGGACATATCAGCCATTTTCAAGGGAATCAATCTATGGCTACTCTTCTTCCATCTATACTCCACTGCCCATATTAAGATCCTATATTACTTTGAAGGAAACCCCAGACATTATATCATTTTGTCCATAAATATTTCATTATGTATCTTTAAAAGACTGGGACTCTGTTTTTAAAATATAACTGCAATACCATAGTTACATATAAAAGCATTTTTTAAAACTTTTTATTTGGAAACCATTTCAAACCTACAAAAAGTTACAAACATAAAAATAGTACAAGAAACATCTATATACTCTTTATACAGATTCACTTACTGTTAACATTTTACCCCATTTGCATGACCATTTGGTCATCTCTCAGAACTCTTTGAGAGTAAGTTACATACATCCTGGTCCTTTTCCCTTAAATACACACAGTGTGTGCTTCCTAAGAGAGGGGATATTCTCTTATATAACAACAGTGTAGTTATAAATTTCATAAATTTACACTGATGCTTTCATTTAATCTATCACCCATATTCTAATCTTATCAGTTGATATACTAATGTTCTTTATAGCATTTTTCATCCTACAGTACAGGATCCAGTCTAGAGTCAGAGATAGTATTTAGTTTTCATATCTTCTTAGCCTCCTTTAATCTAGAACCATGCTGTCTAATGTGGCTATTTAAATTAAAATTGATTAAAATTAAAAAATGTTAAAAGTTCAGTTCCCCAGTTGCATCTCAAGTGCTCAATAGCCACACGTGGCTCCTGACTACTGTTTGTGTGGTGCAGACAGAAAATTTCTATCAGCACAGAGTGCTCTGTTGGATAGTGATGGTGTAGAACATTTCCATAGCCTCTCTTTGTGTTTTATGACAGACAATTTTGAATAATACAATCTCCATTACTTGTTTTTAGTTTTTTGAGGTGTAATTGACAAAACACAAACTGCGCATATTTAAGATGAACCATTTGATGAATTTTGCATATGTATACTCCCCTGAAACCATCACCACAATCAAAATAATGAACATATGCATTACTCTCAAAAGTTTCCTCATGCCCTGTTCTACTTCATTCTTCCCCACTCTTTCAAGTCCGAAATAACCATTAATCTTCTATCTGTCAAGATAAATCAGTTTGTACTTTCTAGAATTTTACATAAACGGAATCATATAGTATGTATTCTTTTTGGTCTGGCTTCTTTCTTTCATTCAGTGTTTTATTTTGAGATTCATCCATGTTCATGAGTGTATCAATTGTTTGTTTCTTTTTATTACACCGTAGAATTTCGTTACATGGTTATAACACAGTGTGTTTATCCATTCACGTGCTGATGGGCATTTGAGATCTTTCCAGTTTGGAGCTATCACAAATAAAGGAGCATAAACATTCATGTACAAGTTTTTGTGTGCAAATATGCTTTCATTTCTCTTAATTACCTAGTACAATGGGTGGGTCATATGGTAGATGCATGCTTAACTTTTTAAACATTCCCATGATCAGAATGTCCATCTTTACACCAATACTACACTGTCCTGATTACTGTTAATTTATAATTAGTCTTAAAATCAGGTAGTTTGAGTTCTCCAGTTGCTCCACATCCTTACCAATGCTTGGTAATTTTAGCCACTCTGGTAGGTATGTAGTGGTTATCTCATTATCATTTCACGTTGTATTTTCCTAATGACTAATGTGATTAAATATATTTTCACATGCTTATTTCCATCTCCATATATTCTTTTGTGCAGTGTCTGTTCAAATTTTTTGCCCATTTTCATTGGGTTGTTTGTCTCATTATTAAGAGTTCTTTATATATCCTAAATACAAGTCCTTTGTTGGATATACACTTTGTAAATATTTTCTCCCACTCTGTGGCTTGCCTTTTCATGTTAGTAATAGTGTCTTTTGAAGAACAAAAGTTTTGATCTTGATGAAGTTCAATTTATTGATTTTTGATTTTTTATACTTTGTGTTTTATTGTGTCCTACCCAAGACAGCTTTGCCAAACTCAGGGTCAGTAAGATCTTCTATGTTTTCTTCTGGAATTTTAATAGTTTTCACTCTTACCTTTAAGTTTAAAATCCAATTCAAGTTTATTTTTGTATGCGGTGTGAGTTAAGGGTCAATTTCCTTTCTTCCCCTGCCCCCATATGGCAATCTAATTGTTGCAGCATTATTTTTGAAGATGTTAACCTTTTCCCACTGAATTATCTTGGCATCTTTTTTGAAAATTGTTTCACCATATATGTGTGGGTGTATTTCTGGACTCTACTCTGTTCCGTTGATCTGTATGTCCATCTTTACACCAATACTACACTGTCCTGATTACTGTTAATTTATAATCAGTCTTGAAATCAGGTAGTTTAAGTTCTCCAAATTTGTTCATCTTTTTCAAAATGTATTTGACTATTCTAGTCCTTTGCATTTCCATATATGTTTTAGAATTAGTTTGTCAATTTCTACAAAAAAGCCTGCAAGGATTAAGCCAGGAATTGCTTTGAATCTACAGATTGACTTGGAAATGTATGACACATTAACAATATCGAGCCCTGATCTATGAACATGGTATATCTATTTAGTTAAGTCTTCTTTAATTTCCCTTAACAATGTTTTGTAGCTTTCAATGGACAGGGCTTTCACATCTTTTGTCAAATTTATCCACAGGCATTACATATTTTTTATGCTATTGAAAAAGTAATTTTTAATTTCAAATTTTGATTCTTCATTGAAAGTATATAAAGATAGTTGTTTTTGTACATTGATCTTTTATTCTGCATTGCTGCTAAATTCACTTAATAGTTCTAGTAGTTTTTTTGTAGAATCCTTTGGATTTTCTACATAGGTGATCATATTATCTGTTAATAAAGATGGTTTTAATACTTCTTTTACAATCTAGATACCATTTAATTCTTTTATTTTTCTCTTCCTCATTGCACTGGCTAGAACATCCAGTACAATGTTCGATAGAAGTGGTAAGAGTGTACATCCTGTTTCATTCCTGATCTCATAAAGAAATCATTCAGTCTTTCACCATTAAGTATAATGTTAGCTGGTGGTTTTTCATTGATGTACTTTATCAGACTGAGGCAGTTAACTTCATTCCTAATTTGCTGAAATTTTAAAAATATTCACACATGAATGTTGATTTTGTCTAATGCTTTTTCTGCATCTTTTGAAATAGCTCACATGCTTTTTGCATTTTAGTATGTTAGTATTGCGAATTGCACTGACTGCATTTTGAATGTGAAGCCAACCTTGAATTCCTGGGATAAATTCCACTTGGTCATGATGTATTATCTTTTTTTGTACGTTGTTGGATTTGATTACTAAAAATATTTAAAGAACTTTTGTATCCTGGATGGAACTGGAGCCCATTCTTCTAAGCAAAGTATCTGAAGAATGGAAAAACAAGCACCACATGTACTTACCATCAAATTGATACTAACTGATCAACTTTTATGTGCACATATGGAAGTAACATACTAACTGATCAACTTTCATGTGCACATATGGAAGTAACATTCATCAGGTGTTGGGCAGGTGGGAGGGGGGAGAAGGGGATGGGTAAATTCACACCTAAGGGTTGCAAAGCGCATTCTCTGCGAGATGGGCACACTTGTAGCTCTGACTCGGGCACAGTAAAGGCAATACATGTAACCTAAACATCTGTAACCCCATAATACTCTGAAATAAATACATAAATAAATAAGAATAACAAATAAAAATAAAAATATTTAAAGAACTTTTACATGTATTTCATGTGGGATATTTGTATGTAGTTTTCTTTTCTTATGTCTTTTTCTGGTTTGGGTATTAGGGTAATGCTGGCCTCACAGAATGAGTTGAAAATATTCCCTCCTCTTCAATTTTCTGGAATAAATTGTAGAAAATTAGTATTAGTTCTTCCTCAAATGTTTGGTAGAATTCACCAGTTAAGACAACTAGGTCTGAAGCTTTCTTGTGGGAAGACTTTAAAGTACAAATTCAATTTCTTTTAATAGATAGAGGTATATCCAGATTATCTATTTATTCTTTTTCTTTTTATTTTTTTTTGGTGCCATGACTTGGATTCAAACCAAGATTGCTGCAGGCACATATCTATTTATTCTTGAGTAAACTTTAGCAGTTTATGTCTTTCAAGGAATTTGTCCATTTCATCTAAGTTGTTAAAGTTATTGGCATAAATTTGTTCATTATTTTCCTGTATTATCCTTTCAATGTTTGTAGGATCTGTACTGATGCCCACTTTCTCATTCCTAATATTGGTAATTTGTGTCTCTTTTTTTTCCCTGACTAGTCTGGTTAGATGTTTATCAATTTTATTGATCTTCTCAAAAAAAAAAAAAAACTTTTGGTTTTGCTAATTTTCTCTATTGGTTTTATGTATTCTTTTTCTTTTATTTCAGCTCAGATCTTTATTATTTCCTTTCTTTTGAATGTCTAATATTTTAAAAAGTGTTAACCTCACTGCTCATTCATTTATTACTTCATTCATTTATTCAATAAATATTCTCTGAATATCTCCCATGAGGCAGGCACTGGGATCAGTGAACAAAAAGGCACAGTCCCTTGCCTCATGGAGCTTATAGGAGTCCCTTATAATCTCTCATATTGGAGCAGATTATTCATTAATCAAATAATAACACCAATAAATATGTATTTATAAATTGGATATATATAATTGAATAATTTTTATGAAGAAAAGGTATTAAAACATGATAAATAAAGCAATGAGAAGAAATTTTATCCTAGCAAATTAGCAAAATTTTTTTAAATTGCCTCCTCAAAACACCAATGGTAGAGTGTACATTGGTCCACTTTTCAAAAATAATTTTTGCATCAAAAGCCTTAAAAATGTTAATAGCCTTTGATTCAATACATTTCCCTTTTGTTTTGTTCCTAAGAAAATGATCAGAAATACAAAGATTTACACATAAGAATGTTTATCACAATATAATCTGAGTAGCCAAAAAAATCTGTGGAACAAATTTTGACATACACATATGATAGAATATTATATAGACATTAAAATAGTTTTGATAAAATTTAAATGACATGTCAAAATGCATATGATTTAATGTTATACAGTATGAGCTCAACTCTGTAAGAATATATCACACTCTATAAGAATATATAAAAAAAAACTGGAGAGAAATATACTAAATTGTTATTAACAATGGTTATCTCTGGGTAATAGGATCACAGATCATTTTATTTTATATAATTTCATTTCTATAAGAACCAGTTTTCTACCATGAACCTGTGTTACTTTTGTAATCAGAAAAAGTACTAAAAATAAAATACACATTCATAATTGTGAAATTAGTTACCATGGAAAGCAGCAGAAATAATAAAGAAAAAAGAACAGTGTGGGAGGTGCCCAGAAATTTGGAGAAGAAAATAATCAAGGAACATTGCTGAAAACAATATATGTAGTTTCAGATGTCCATACCTGTTATAGTTAGGATGTTTGTCCCCCCAAACCTCATGTTAAAATTTAACCCCTAGTGTTGGAGGTGGGGCTTGGTGGGAGGTGTTTTGGTCATAGGGGTGTATCCCTCATGAATGGCTTGGTGCCATCCTCATAGTAATGAGTGAGTTCTTGCTCTATTAGTTCCCTCACAAGCTGGTTGTTAAAAAGAGCCTGGCACCCTGCACATACCTTGTTTCCTCTCTCACCATGGGATCTCTGCACACACCAGCTACACTTCACTGTCCTTCATGAGTGGAAGCAGCCTGAGGCTTTCCACAGATTGCTAATCTTCTTGCCAGCAGAATAATGAGCCAAATGCTTTTTTCTTTATAAATTACCCAGTTTCAGTTATGCCTTTATAGCAACACAAATGGACCTAGACAATATCCAAAAAAAAAATACAGGCAACAAACAAAGCAAGTTTCAGACCTCTACATAGGGGAGTAACTATGAGCTCACAGGTATTACTGGAATTGGGGCAGATAGGAACAAAATACATGACTATGCAGAGGGCGGGTCATGCTCTATGGACCACAATGCCTACGTCACAGTCTCTCACTCTATTCTAGTCACACAACTTCTTTGCTGTCCCTCAACATTGCTAAGCCTCAAGTTCCTGCCTCAGGGCCTTTGCACTAGTGCTACGTCTCCTCTGCCTCATAGTTCTCTTCCTTCTCTCACCTCCTTCAAGTCTTTGATCAAATGTCACTTTCCTGTTGAGACCTGTAGTCTTCTCTTAACCTGCTCTAATATAACGTAAGCTCCATAAGGACAGAGATTGGTTTTGTGGGTCTGTTTCATTTATTGCTATAAGCCCAGTGTCTACAACTATATCTGGCACAGAGTAGATGCTCAACAAATATTTGTTGAATGAAGAAATGGTTATTGGTATTACTTTACTGGAGTGTTTTGTGAGGGTTCAGGTGCATAAACATTGCACACCAAGAACCAACATGGGGTCACTAAGAATGGAAGACAGCTCTTGTGCCCTCCTTAAGGCTTCTTCCCACCAGGCTGTTTAAAAACCTCCTTCTAGAAGAGTCTCAGCTCAGCAATCAGCATTCTCTGGATACAGATATTCAGGCAGTTACAAGCCCAACTGATCATTCTTTCATTCAGCACACATTTCTCCATTTAATCCACAAGGCATGGGGCTCTCTTTAGCAAATTGGTCAAATGCCTAATTAAAGTCTAGATAGTTGCTACCACATTTTCCATACCTGGTTAGTCTACTAAAGGAAATAGAGTTATTCTGATATGAGTCATTCTTAGTGACTGCAAAGAATTTGAGAAGCTCAATTTGCTCTGTTGGTCTCTAAGAGCAAAGAAGTAGATATCCACTGAGTCTGGGAAGTAACTTTCTAAGAATCAGGGCTGTCCAAAATGGAATGAACAGCCATGGGGTATAGTGAGTGTCCTGTCAGTGAGGGTGTTCAAGTGCAGGCTGGACGATGGCACAGTAGGGACATTGTAGGATGGGTAGTTGGGCAAGAACTGGATTGAATTTTAAGGCCTCTTCCAACCAAGAGTCTTTGATTCATGCATACAGGGCCTCACAAAAGTAAGTGGCATATTACAGGCTGTAGGAAGGTAGTGGGGCTCAGCACATTAACTATTTCCTGGCCAGGAAGCCTGGCAACTGATACTTTCTAGTTCTTTTATTGCTGATTCAGTATAAAATTATTTGCTTCTGTGTTTCACTTTTAATGCAAGGACCAAATATTCATTCAATGCCTTACTCTGTGCAAAGCATTCTTACTTGAAAAATGAGGATGGAAATGTCAACCAAATTAACAATGGACACTGAAAAACAATGAGCATAATGATCTCAAAGTCAGAAAATAATAAAGAGCAACATGCAAAATATGGTGTCCACAATTGCCTTTACAGGCAATTAGATGATTAAGCATTGGACTTGAACGCTATGGTCTCCTTGATACCAAAGACATGAATCCCTGTCTAGTGGACTGAAGTCCTCTATATGTCTTTCTGGTGAAAAGACCCTGGATATCTGAAAGTGTTCTTTCTCATGCTTGGCTCAAGAGTAAAGGTTTCAATTTAGATCTCAAAAAGCCTTGCCACCATATGACCCAGAAATTCTACTTCTGGGTATATATACCCAAAAGGACCAAAAGCAAGGACTTGAACACCCATGTTCATAGCAGGATTATTCACAATAGCTAAAAGGTAAAAGTAACCCAAATGTTCAACGGATGAATGGATAAACAAAATGGGATATACACACACACACACACACACACACACACACACATACACAATGGAATATTATGCAATCTTAAAAAGGAAGGAAATTCTGACACATGCTACAACATGGATGAACCTTGAGGACATTATGTTAAATGAAATAAACCAGACACCAAAGAACAAAATACTGTATGATTCCACTTATATGAGGCACCTAGAGTAGTCAAATTCACAGAGATAGAAACTAGAAGGGTAGTTTCCAGGGGATAGAGGTGGTGGCAGGAATGGGGAGTTAGTGTTTAATGGGTACAGAGTTTCAGTTTGGCATGATGAAAAAGTTCCAGAGACAGATGGTAGTGATGGTCACAGAACAATGTTAACATGCTTAACACTACTGAATGGTTATAGTGGTAAATTTGATGTTATGCATATTTTACAACAATACAAAAAAAAGTCTTGCCAATATTTTGCAAATTGATGGTACCTATGTGTTTCCACCTTTTTCTCCTCTAGATTTGGATGGGTTGCTTTAGGGTAAGGAATTGATATAAAAGGTAGCCCCTTTTTAAACACTACTTGCATATTTCAAATTACAGTATTTGTTCAGGAACATAAAGTTCTATTATGTATATTTTAGCTTAATCATAAATTCACTATGCTTGGTATATTACATTGACTAGTCTACCTTTTTTAGATAATAGTCACACAATTATTAATTGGATTAGCTTTCAAATACACTTTTGGTTAAAAATAAAGACTGAAATTTAAGGAACTAAGTTTATTTTACTTTTATTTTTTGCAAGTTTATAAGAAGTGGAAAGTATTTATTTAAAAATTTTTTTTTTTAGAGACAGAGGTCTTGCTCTGTTGCCCAGGCTGCAGTGCAGTGGCATGATCATAGCTCACTGCAGCCTCCAACTCTTGGGCTCAAGTGATTCTCCTGCCTCAGCCTCCCAAGTAGCTGGGACTACAGGTGCACACCACAATGTCCGTCTAATTTTTATTGTTGTTGTTATTGATGCTTTATTATGTAAGCATTTAAACACTGATTTTTAAAAAAATAGTGGGTAGCTTGTGTACATTATAATGGCTTTTTGTTTTTAAGTTTCAAAACATTAAGGGGGTACAAATGTTTCTGTTACATGGTGGCTAATATTTTAAATTTTTTGTAAAGACGGGGTCTTGCTATGTTGCCCAGGCCAGACTTGAACTCCCTGCCTCAAGCAATCCTCCTGCCTTGGGCTCCCATAGTGCTGGGATTACAGGCGTGAGCCACTGCATCTGGCAGGAAAACATTTTTTAAAATCTTTCCACATCACAGCAGTGGCCAGGCTGACTTGTCTGGAAGCTGATGGGATGCCTTGGTACTTCCTGACAGGGTGGCCACCTTGATTCTGAGCTTCTGCCTCCATCCAGTGTTTCTGTCCTTTTTAGCTGGTCTCTACTCAGTTCTTGTTCTTGTCCCTGCCACAGATCTGGTGCACTACTGAGCATCTCGGTCCTCACAACTGGGCTTTTGCCTTATTTCCTACGCTCAGCTTTCCAAGTTATCTGAGTGTCTCCTTCCTCCCGCAGTGCTCTTCCCAGGTCTGGCTCCTGCCCGCCCCCAGGCACGGTGGGAAGGGGGCCCTTCTAGGGGACTGATCACTCTGGGGCTACCTGCCCAGACCCCTCAGATTTCCCAGCACTCTTCCCAGCCCATGCGTTGGGGCAGCCCACTCCTGGGTCTTAACTCTGACAGGGCCCAGAGACAGCTGAACTGCTGGGCTCCGTGCCTTGCTGGTGAGACCTCCCAGCTGGATCAGCCATCCCCTGACTCATAGCCAAACCTCCTCTCCCCGGCCCCCTACACTGCAGTATCTACTTGCACGGTCTGATCCCAGGGCTCGGACTCCTACTTCCCTTCACTATCCTGGACCTTGGCTCTGGGGTAGGAGACAGGCTGATCCACAGTGTGGGGAAGATAGTGCCACTCTGGGAACTGGGGCTGGGGTGGGGTAGAAATCAGGTGACCCCAGCCAGGGAAGGCATTCTGTAGAGGCAGGAAGGAGCCTGGCTACGGTATGTGCTTCCTTCCAGGCCTCATCCTGGTGAGGCGGCATCTCTAGCTGTTCTGGTCTAACTGGTCTTCTTCCCTTAGCTCCTGCCGGGGGTCTTGTCTGCATCACACCGGTCATCTAACTCCTGGCATCGTGACTGAGGTGCTCTGTGTGGGCATGGCTTATGTCCCCCACCAACTGTCAGTGGAATCTTGAGTTGTTTATGCACCTTTCAACTTGGCCCAGGCTTGCGGTATATGCTCAATAAATACTAATTTAAACCTTTGAAGCCAGTCTTGTCCTTTACAAGAACTTACCACCTGCAGCTTGCTAAATGGTTTATATGAATGATCTCATTTAGTCTTTAAGACAATGCTGTGAAGTTGGCAGTACCATCATCCCCTATTACAGGTGGGGAAACTGAGGCATAAATATTAATAACTTGCCCAAGATCACCCAGAGAAAAAACAGAGGAGCTTTTTCTCCCTTTGAACTGAGGCCAGCCCCCAGCAGCACAGGGCCTCCCCTTTGATGGGAGTACTGACTCATCTGCCCAGCAACCACAGGCCCCCGCCATGACCACAGCCCAGGCTGCTGTTTTATAGTTCAGAACATTCAGAAGGGAAGGCAGAGGATTGGAGCAGTCTACCCATTCATTCACTTATTCTCGCAATAAACAAAACAAACAACTGCACACCAGTCACACGCTGGGCATGGAGATCTAAAACACCCTGCTGGTTCATGTCTTTGCACACCTTTCCTTCTCCTCCAACCCCCATCTCACCCTTCCTTGCCTGGTGAATGTGGCTCCATCCTCAAGACTCAGCCACAGTATCTTCTCCTCCAGGAAGGACCTTGCCTTATTCATTTTTATTGGCACATGGTTAGGGCTCCAGAAATGGGTGTTTTTGACTTAATGTGGCCCTTCAGTTCCATACACACCCCTGTCTCCAGCTCTGGTGTTTATAAGCTGTTGATGTTTAGGGATTGAAGAGTAGGAGTTAAATTCATGTTTAAGGAGGTTTTGTGCAGGTGTGCCCTGCTTTACATAATGGATGCATTTTTAGAAAGGTTGTAGGAACATGAACTTTTCATGAATTAAAATCCTATTTTCTCATTGATGTATGTTTCAGAGATGGCTTACTTTTTCTGAATTGCTATTAAAATTCACTTTTTTTAAATGCTGGGCCCTAATACCTTGAAAACAAGCTTTTCTCAAGTGACCCTCCCTATAGGAGGATAATAATCCACACACAATCCCTTAAGGACTTCAATGAACCTTCACATTTAAAAGGACGCTTTTGGAATCCTTCTGCAAAACTAGTGATCACCTTTAGTTTATAGAGTTTTATATTCAGACTTTGGGAGCTAAAATTACTTCTGATTTTTATTAATAGTTAAAATCAAATAGAGCTGAATAGCTCAAACAAAAAATGAGAAGTTCTCTGTAAACTGCCATCCACCTATCCCTCCCCACACAGAAGAAACCACATTCAATTCTTTTTGGCTCAGCGATTTTCTGATACTTGTGTGGAGTTAGAGCTGAAGCTCACAAGCCGCAAAGCTTCAGTGAAAATATTCCTGAAAGCCCTATAAATACTAAGGGGCACAGCCAGGCTGAGTCGGCATAAAGCAAGGTGGCCTGGTTACTGGCAGGCTCAGCGGGCGCTGGAAGAACACCCCCACGTGTGGTGTCTGGTAAAAGACACCTTCATCAGATTCCTTGAATGGTGATGTTGAACTAGAGTGGGCTATGGTCTTAAGACCAGTCAAGAAAGGTCTGACAGAGAAGGGATGGGACAGAAGGTTTCAGACCACCATGACATAATCATATGCTAATCCATGCCTGGGAGATTTTCAAGGCCAGAGCCCCTATATCAAATGCTTCTCTGTGTGTGTGTGTATAACTTACTTGTGCATGTTTTTTCATCTGGGTTAAGAGAAAATCCTTCACGGCACCGGCAAGCGTAGGAGCCATCAGCGTTTACACACTCGTGTTCACATCCATGGTTTTCTGAGGCACAGTAGTCCACAGCTGTAGAGAATAAAACACATTCAGGGTTTAATCAGAAACACAAACAGAGGTAAAGGGAATGGTAGGATGGAAGCATACTTACAGCAAATACGAATAAGCATTAATACTGTTGATCCAAAAAGAGTATGGATAAATAAATATGAACCCAAGACCCCCTTTTCCTTATTCCTGCCCCCCCCCAAAATTAGGAGTCTATATCAGGCAATTCATATCAGAAGACAAAGAGCTTATGAACAATTGTATTTAAAAGTTAGAGAAATGCAAATCAAAACAATCACAAGACACATACCTATAAAACTGGCAGAAATAAAGATGAGATTAAGCCCAATGGTGCAAGGCAGCATGGACACAAAGCTATCAATGGTGGGTGGCATTATAAATTGATAAAAATCCTCATGGAAGGCAATTTGACAATGTCCACCCTGGAAATGTGACCCAAAGAAATGACTGAAAAAAGGGTGACATTAATTACATGCAATAAGCTGTTAATAGCAGCATGATTTAACATGAGTTACAAAAGGTCTGGAAAATAAGATGAACATTTAATAAGGATAAATGGATTAGTAACTTTGAGAAAACACACTGGCCGATTTCTCATTAATGCCACAAATACTTACTGAGTACCTACTATGGTCTAGGCCTTGTTTTAGGAACCAGGGATAGAGCAAATAACAAAACAGACAAAAATTCCAGCACTCAAGGAGGTTATATTTGGGTGGTGATGGTGGGAGTAAGGAACAGACAAAAAATAAAATATATAGTCTACGGCCATACCACCCTGAACGCACCCGATCTCGTCTGATCTTGGAAGCTAAGCAGGGTTGGGCCTGGTTAGTACTTGGATGGCACACTGCCTGGGTATACCGGGTGCTGTAGGCTTTAAAAAAATAAAAATAAAAATAAATTTAAAAATAAATTAAATAAAATATATAAGTAAATAGCATAGTCTATTAGAAGATAAAGAGTGTTCTGGAGAAAAATAAGACAAGGAACAGGAATAGGGCCTGTGGGGGAGGGGATGTGATGGAGGTGGTCAGGACAGCCTCTCCAAGAAGGTGGCGGTTGGGCAGAGTGTTGAACGAGGTACAAGCCATGAGGGTATCCAGGAGACAGCATCCTGGCAAAAGGAACGGCAAGCGCAAAGGCCACGAGGTGGGAATATATATGCCTGGTGTGCTAGAGGTTCAGCAAAGAGGCCAGGATTGCTGGAGCAGGGAGAGAGGTGGGAGACGGGAATGGTGCAGTCAGGGGGGACCCATGAGCCACTGCGAGGACCTTGGCTTTTACTCTGGGTGAGCCGAGGGTCGTTGGCAGGTTCTGAACCGAGGAATTAAGAACAGGCTGTAGGGGGCAAATGTGACAGTGGGAAACCAGCTAGGGGGTTACTCCAATAATCCCAGTGAGGAAGGGTGGAGGCTTAAGCCAGGATGGGGGTGGGGAGAAGTGGTGTTCTGGGAGCTCTGGGTTGAACTGTGTCTCCCCAAAAGATACGTTGGAGTACTGACCCCTGCTACCTATGAATGTGGCCTTATTTGGAAAGAGGGTCTTTGCAGAATTAATAAAGTTAAGATGCAATCATTAGGGTGGGCCCTAGTCTGCTATGACTGGTTTCCTTACAAGAGGAGAAGGCCATGTGAAGACAGCCACACAGGGAGAACGCCAGATGAAGACAACACAGAGACTGGAGTGCCACAGCTGCCAGTGGAGGAACGCCAAGGTTCCATGGCCACCACCAGAAATTAGGAAGAGGTGAGGAAGGATTCTCCCCTACCGGTTTCATAGGCAGCACAGCCCTGCCAATACCTTGATTTTGGACTTCTAGCTGCCAGAACTCTGAGAAATAAATTTCTGTTTTTTTAAGTCACCCAGTCTGTGGCACTTTGTTATGGCAGCCCTAGCAAACTAATACACTGAGTATATGTCCAAGGTGGGGCTGATAGATTCCCGTTGGATTAGCCGTGAGGCAAGAGAAAAAGAAAGCAGTTCAGGCTGACTCCAGGGACTTTGGTGTAGGCAACCAAAAGAAAGGAGCTGCCATTACTGAGATGGGGAAGGCGCAAGCAGAGTAGGTGACATGGGAGAAGATCAGGAGTTCCAGTTGAGCATTAGGCAGTCATTAACATTATCATTATGATGACATAATTGTAAATAGGAAGATGAAATCTGGTGGGAAAAAGTAGATCTTGAAATTGTATATTCACAGTGATTATATCCAGAGAAAATATAGCTCTAAGGCAAAGCCAGGAATTAGAAATAAAAATGCTTGTTGTGTTAAGGTGATAGGATTATGGATGATTTTTTTTTCTTTAAAAATGTTTCCATCTACAATGTTCTAGGATATATTAATATCAAAAGTGTGTAAATAACTAACAAGGAAATGGAATCTACAAAATCAATAGACATGTACAATTTTTAAAAAGTAAAACCACACATGGAGAAGATAATGATATATTTAGCATAGTAATAAAAAGATGCAAAGGGAAAAGCTAAAGATTTTTAAAAGCTAATAACCTGTGTTGTGTTCATTCTTTTGCTCCCAAGCTTCATTAAGTTTCAGTCTAAATATTGTGTTTGTAAGTTCACCTCCCTAAAGCGTTCTCATAGCACCTAATATTTGTGGGCTTAATTCACTAGTCATTATGTTGGGGACAAGGCATTCATGTTGTCTCAGGGTCTGAATGTCATAGGACATTAGCCATTAGTTGCTGGAGTTGTCATAACATAAATATGGAGCTAGTACCAAATCCTCCTAAAAGTTAATTTCTCATCTCTCAAGAACCAATGGGTCATTAAATAAATCAATGGTGACACTGGGAACACTGAGATCAAGGAGTCCCAAGCCCTGGCACATATGGGCCTGTGTTAGCAGCCAGCAACCCTCACCTTCAACCTCCTCACACTGGGCCTGACTCACCATCTTGAAAGTCTCCCACGCCCTGATATGGGTGTCTCCATCAGTCAGCCAATCCTACCCGTGGCCTCTTCCAATATCCCCCAGAAAGACAGGAGCTGTTGATCTGACTTCCAAGTTGTAGGACACTGATGTTGCTACAGTGAGTGGTCAGGTTACTACACCTAAAAGACAGAAACTCAGACTCTACCTCTCTCTTCAACTCCCTCTCTTACACCATGGGGTGTAATCTCTGAGCCCAGCCATCTCTATCCCTTAGAGGGACACCCCATAATTATGCTGGCCCCATAATTTAGACTGGAGAGAGATTGGGGACTTTGCTTAAGCCTTGAATCTAAGCCACATGCTCTAAACTCTCCTTTTTCCAGAATGCTATAGAATAGAGTATCCAATGATGGCTCAGGTGTTTGAAAAAAACTGTACAGAGGAAGCTCTTTGAACAGACCTCCACTTAATCAGCTCCTGATCAATCAATGCTTTCATTTCCTCTGACAATATGAGACCCGAGGTCCAGAGCATGCTACATGTTCAAGGCAGCTGGAACACCTGTGTTTTAGAACACTTGTGCACGTCTCTCACTGGCTGGGTTGTACGCTTATAAAGCAGCCTTGGTGGAACACCTGTGCTCTAGAACACATGTGTACTCCTTCCATTGACTGAGTTGTATGCTTATAAAGCATTGGTTCTCAAAGCATGGTCTGTGAACCAGCTGCATCAACTCTTGCTTGAGAACTTGTCGGTAACGCTAATTCCCAAGCCCCACCCAGACCTATTGATCAGACGCTCTGGGTGTGGGGCCCAGGCATATGTGTTTTAACAGGCCCTGTAGGTGATTCTGATGCATGCTAAAATTTGAGAGGCACTGTCAAAAAAGGTCAAAGTTGTTTTTGTTTCCAAACCTATATATGCCATTTGTATGTTATTGTAATTAATTTCAATATAATAAAAACCAAGAAAATATAAGCACTAAAAGAAAATGATTTTTTTAAAAAATAAAAACTAAGTTGAAAGCTTTGGAAAGAATTAGGTAATTTGCTAACTAAAATTGCTGTAGGACCAGGCATGGATGAAACAACTGTAAAAGATTGGGAAATTTTTCACTAAAATATACAAGGATTCTGCCCTTAGACTGTTTTACAGAAGTCTTCAAATCCTTGCTCCAATTTAAAGAAGTTATGGGTATGGTTTATGTAAGAAAAAATTTTAAATATCATTATTTTTTCCTTCAAATCAACTTAAAATTAGTATTTTTAAAAGTGTAACTGAAAGTAATTTTTATTAAGTATACATGTATGTGTTTTAAATAAAAATGAAATGATTAAAGTAGGCTTAAATATGTAGTTTTTTAGGATTCCCCCTTTAAATGATGTTTTCCATCAATCAGCCAACCACAGGCCCGATTTCCTGGGATAAGAGGGCTTCTCCTGGACCTTGATTCTCACTCTGTTTTTGTTCTTTGTGTGCACAGCTCTCTGGGGAACCGAAGGGAGGAGGTGACAAGACAGGATTCAGGCATTCCTGGGTCCTGAACCCCTGGTCTATAAAACCCCAAGGTGTCAAATCCCATCTTGATTTGAAAGCCGCCCACTGACTCACTGCCAGGCTGCTGAGGACAGCAGACACAGCCATCAGTGCAATGGTCAGACCCAGAAGAACTCAGTTCCAGGCACATGAACCTAAAAAAAGTTTTTTTAAGGCCAAGAGAGTTCTAGTTCATTCAACTCTGACATCCTTTGCCAAATGTTTTGGGTTCTTTGCATAACTTCCTTCGTTGCAAAATTGTACTCATAAAAAGGGAGGCCAAGGTTGAAAGGCAGACATACTGAGGTGATCTTTGTGTATAACTCAGCGATGACTTTATTGTTCCAAGGTCTTACCTACTTCAACAAAATCTGTTCTCAGTTGTTTTTGCCTGAAATTTCTACACTCTTCTTCACAAACAGAAACAGCAATTCCCTGGCTGTAGCTCTTTGGCTTTCCAAGTCACTAAGCGCTAAGATCTCAGAGTTAGAAGTCAGCCTTGCCACGTTCAGTCTCTGCCCAATGTGTGAGAAATCAGTCAGCTGTCTCCAGGGATAAATGATACTTTGGTACAAGGTAATAAAATCCAAGATCACCAGTTTCTGATTTATAATCTGGTCATATTCCCAGGTTTTCTCAGTAGGGATCAGCGTGCAAGGCGATGGCATTAGCAGAAACAGGATATTTTAAAGAGGAGCATTTGGATTTTAAAGTTGGTCAATAACAAAGTAAGAAAAACCAAATTTGTCACTTAGAGAAATGGTTTACTTGCCGAGCATTTATCAGATACAGACATAGAGTCAGACTCACAAAACTGCCCCTCTCCAAGGCACGACTGGATTTCCATATTCAGTATTTAAAAACTCAGAGACAGTTTCTTACTGATTTTGATAACAATAGAAGAGTGTTATGGGCTGAATTGTGTCCCTCCCCTCCCCCCCATTCATATGTCAAAGCCCTAACCCCTAATAGCTCAGAACATGACTGTATTGGGAGATGGGGCCTTTAAAGAGGAGATGGAGAGGCTGCTAGCGTGGACCTAATCCAATCTGACTGGTTTCCTTATAAGAAGAAGAACCGTGGACGCAGAAGAGGCACCAGGGATGTGCACACACACAGAGGAAAACCCATGCGAGGACACAGTGAGAAGGCGGCCATCCGGAAACCAAGAACAGAGACCCCAGAAGAAATCAAACCTGCTGACACCTTAATCTTGGGCTTCCAGCTGCCAGAACAATGAGAAAATACATTTCTTTCACTTAAGCCACCCAGTCTGTGGTGTTTTGTTATGGCAGTCAGTCCTAGCAAACTAATACGGGGAGAAATCCAATACTTAAGATCTTGAGAGCGGGGGGATCATGTCTCAAACACGAGGAGTTAGCTGATCAATTCAAAATCTGACCTTTCAACATAAAATTCATCCTCCCATCCCTTGTCCCCAACTTAAATACCAACCATCCCTTCCTCTCTGAGGGGAATCGATATAGAAGAATGTGGGAGAAAGGTTTCAAAGGCAGTAGCAATGCCAAGCTAAATCCCATGCTATAAGCCACCATCATTCTGGGTTTGTATGGACCTCAATATGCTTTTTCAAATGTACCATACTTTCGGTATACCTACATTATTAAACTCAAGCATTCATAAGAAAACAAAAATTCATAAAGGATATATAAATTAAGATTCAACTAATGTTTATCAGTTGCCCATCTATTAGACATTATAATGATAGCAAAAATATGAACAAGCACTTTTATAGACTGTTCTAAGTGCTTTACGCCTATTAACTCATTTAACCTCACAAGAACCCTTTGAGGTAGGTAATATTAGCCTCAACTTACAGATGAAGTAACTGAAACACGAAGAGGTTAAGAGACTTATAAAATGTGGATAACAATAGCACCTATCTCATAGGTTGTTGCAATATATGTCAAATATCTCAAAAGGGTCCTAGGACTTAGTAACATTCAATAAAGGTAGTTTATGTTTTTACCACACTGCCTCTCTAACCAGGTAAGGTTGAATTTGGGAGTGAAGAGATACATAAATGCCATTCATTTGTTTTGCATCCATTTATTGGGTAATTACTGTGTCAGGCAGTGTGCCAAACCCTGGGCGGTAATGTAAGACGTCTTAGAAGAAAGGCAGGGAGGACAAGCCAGGCTGTGAGCAGTGATCACCTCCAGGAAGTGAAACAGGGGGAGACGCGACCTTCAGGTTTTGACTTTATACACATCTGTACTCTGGCTTTTTTTTAATAAGCAAAAATTGATTTTGTAATTTAAAAACCAGTCAAGGGGAAAATACTTTTTTAAAAACATGAATGCTTGAGGTTGTTATCAGTCATTCAACCTCAGTCAATGATTCGAGAAAAAAAGAAAAATGTATCACGAGTCCACTCTGTGAAAGATGAAAAGTACAAGTGGCCTCTGCCCTTGAGGGTTTACAATCTGCTTGGGCAGATAGGATGCAAACAGGACCAAAGCTACCCCAAAATACAAGGCAGTCAATAAACACCAGGTGAGAAAGCATAGCAGAAAATTCACCCTCAAAGATCTAGATGAGTGGTCTTTGAAAAATATACAGTCTGGGATGGCAATTCGCAAAGCTTTAGTGGCAGCTGATGAATTACAAATTCAGGGACTCCATGAAAGCAAAAGGAGGACCTTAGGCAGCAAGCCACCTCTGATCACCTGAATGTGGAAATAAATTCAGGAGTCAATAGTGACATGAGCAGTCAGGGAGTTGGAACTCTGGCATTCGAATTTAATGTTCCACTTAATCAAATGTGTGGAAACGTTGTAGAAAAAGTCCTGAGTCTGTGACTAAGAATTGGATTATCAGGCAGGTCACAGTCATCATTCAGGGATGCGTCAGAGTACTAGAACCACTGCTAGTGTGGTTGAAGCCAAAAACCCACTGCATTGATTCACCAGTAGCCGGACATGGTTAACTTCTAGCAAATGTCTTTAAACAAATAGTTTAGACCCACTATCCATACTTCCTCATCGCCCACGCCCCACCCTTTTTATCATTATCCCTGGCCTCCTGGTCACCCCGGCATCCTTCACGCCTCGCAGAACGCCTGGCAGAGAGTTCTGAAATGTTTGCTGAGGTGAATCAGTGACCCAGTTTGATGGCTTTTTCTCTAAGTTCTGTTTCCTTTGACCTTGCTGGAGCAGGACATTAATATTAACCTGGGCTGGGCACGGTGGCTCATGCCTGTATTCCCAGCACGTTGAGAGCCAAGGAGGGAGGATTTTGTTGTTTTTTGAGATGGGATCTCACTCTCTTGCCCAGGTTGGAGTGCAGTGGCACAATCATAGCTCACTACAGCCTCGAACTCCTGGGCTCAAGTGATGCTCCCACCTCAGCCTCCCGAGTAGCTGGGACTACAGGTGCGTGCCAGCACACCCAGCTAATTTTTTTTTTTTTTCGTAGAGATGGAGTCTCACTATGTTGCCCAGGCTGGTCTCAAATTCCTGGCCTCAAGTGATCCTCCTGCCTCAGCCTCCCAAAGCCCTGGGATTATAAATGTGAGCCACCTCACCCAGCCTACAACAAACTATTAATAGTGATTTTTCACATCTGCTTAGATTCCTCAATGAAAGTATATTACTTGCATAATAAAAATTAATGAAGCAAAAATAATCATTGGTGTTCACATGTTGGCTTCTTTTTGCTAGTGTTGGTGGACGTGGTACCCTGCCACTCTAGCATGGTCACCACCAGAATATTGAGGAAAAAAAAACAACCCTAAGGCTCAGGAGACCAACTGCACTTGTGGCCCTCTGATGGGGGTGGCCTTCATCCCCATCAGTGTGGAAAAACAAACCTATAATACTCTCATCACTCACCTGCAAATAACAAGCTACCACTTACACTTTTTGTTTTGTTTTTTTCCTTCTCCATCCTTAGCTAAGGATCAAGATGTGCTGAAAAATGTAAATTCTATGTGCAAAAAAATAAGCATTCATTGTTTGTAGAAAGCAAGACACAACAGGACCCCTGAAAACAATGGAATATGGAACAGAAAAGGCAGGATTTAGTCAGAAAAATCTAGATTTCAGTTCTGATGTCAGTCAAGTCCTTTTCCCTCCAGATTTTTTGCCTCGTAAGTATCCAGTTCAGTTTATTAAACACCTACTATTTAGCAGGCACTGTTTGCTAGGGTAAGGATGAATGATACCACGCAAGTTTAAAGGGCTTTGTTGATAACCAGGGCAGTGCCACACGCATATTAGGGATGTGCTGGCCTGCTCCATAGGTGCTGGGAAGAACTATTATCCAGCATTGAAGACATCGGATACCACCCACCTCTCCTACCTCTCACCTTGTCACTCGGTGTGGAGGCTCCCAGGAGGGAAGTGCTCAACTGACCCCGAGTCAGTGTCTTCAGTTCCGAGCACTGCCCTTGAGAGCTACCTGGGCTTGAGTTTGAGGCTACTGCTACTGTTTATTTTCTCTGATCATGTGGTCTTATTACACCCAGCTGGGCTCTTACACCTGGCAGTCACTTGGGCCTCTTGCTGAGCTGCAGGTCCAGTATGAGGGAGGAAGGGTGCCTATGTCTTTGAGGTGCCACTCAGCAAGGGAATGTCACATGTAACACATGAGCTATATATAAGTCAGGCCATCCCAAATTCGAAGAAAATCCACTCAGTCCTTCTCAAGCGATGCAGTAACAGACAATTACACTTACCCAGATTATCATAAGTATGCCTTTTGCTGAGGACCAGAATGAAAATACGCTGACCTCAGCCATAAATGAAGTCTTTAACGTTCAAATTCTACCTAACAACTAGACCAAAGAATTGAGCACTTTATTGAAACCCAAAGCAGAGTAAATGGATATGTGGGAGGTACATGTTGAACCTCCCTCTCCCTCCTCACTATGCTGAACTTGGCCTTCCCCACTAAGCAAGGTGGGGGGATACTCACCTACACACCTTTTCCCATCCTCGGCCAGGGTGTAGCCACTGTAGCACTGGCAGACGAAGGAGCCTGGCACGTTCACACAGAGCTGCTCACAGGCGTGGTCCTCCATGGCGCACAGGTCCTGGACTGAGGCAAAGTCTCACCATTAGGACACAACACCAGGGGAGGTGCACCCTCAGCATGGGGCCATGCAACAAGCAGCTTTGTAGCACTTGCCAAAATGACTTTTAAAAGCATTGTGAGGATTGATATGTGATCAAAGTAGAAGGTTTGGAAAACACAAAAAAGTAGATAAAAGAAAATCCACCTGTAATTCCCCCACCTGTAATCCTACCACCCAGAGGCAACCACTGTAACACTGTAGTGAGTTTTCTTTCCAGTTGAGCTTCTGCATATATATAAAAACATATTTTTCAAAGTTGGAATTATTCATTGCCTCTATGAAATACATTAAATAATGTTTAATTAATATCAATTTGTATTTTCCCATGTCAATTAAAGTGCTCTGAAAATATCCTGATGGCCCTTGAGAGCTGTCAGTTTTCATGAGCAGCATTTGCACTTGCTGGCAGCAACCTCCCCTCCTCTGGGAACTTAAAGCGCTTCGTAATCACAGTCTCACCGATTTACACCGAGATGATTTGGCACTTTGACATTTTGCAGATGGGGCAGCCAGTGTAGGACCCAGTCAAAGGACCTGCTACTCTACGGAAACATAGCAAGTCTAGGAATAGCCCTGAATTCCCAAGTCAGCACCGTTCCCTTTGGACATACTTTCTTCATTCCATTTGCCTAGCAGAAGGATCTTTGAAAATCCTCTTTGTGCTCTATTTATTCATCCCAGTAACAAATGAGGAAAATGGAAAAGCCAAAAGAGGTTAGGTAGAGGTAACAAAGATTACCAGGAAGAAATGGGTGTGTGGCCATTTGCGGTCTTATTTTGGTCAAATGTTTATTGTGTGTCCACAAAGTGCTGAGCTCTGGCTATTTATTTACATGCAACGTAGGAATGCACTTTCAGAATGCATCTACTGCAACAGAACTAAGAATATATCAGAGAACGAAAAGGTTAAAGGCATCTTCAATCCATCACTGACTCAGTCTATGACACTGTTTCCCAGCAAGGAGAACAGCTTGCATGCTATGAAACAGCTAGCTCTACCAGTGATTTTACAATTAAAATTGGAGAAAATCAGAGAGGATTAAAGGGACTGAATATATTAAAGAGAATTTTCTCTGGTTAAAAGCTATCACTATGACAGGTATGATAAAAATTCAATTACCTAGAAAGCTTGATTAATCCCTGAATCCAATGGCTACACTTTAATATCTCCTAGATCTTTGCATTTCATATTTTATTGTGCTTGTAGATAAATATAAAATATCAAATTGATAAAAAGATAAAAGTTGATTTGATTCAGCTTCTCTATTAAATGCATTAAACAATTTTTAAAAATAAAATCTACCTCATCACATTAAAAAATATTTAGGCCTAAGATTCCACAAGTAAGGATTCTGGTTTTAAAATCCTAAAGGAAGTATTTTCACTCCCAAATCAATAAAGTAGATAAATAAAATTAGAGACAGAAACTCCTTTACCTCTTACCAGTATGTTTACATCTTAGATTTCTAGTTGGGAACCCCGAATGGGACTTTCAATGTAGAATTCCCATGGATTTAGATGTAAGGAGAACACCAGTAACCAGAAAAACACTTCCGCTGATGCAAAAATCATAGTGAATAATCAAAGAATGACAAAACCTACAGTTAGTTCTAAGCCTAGGCCAGAGATATAATCTGCATCATAGGATATTCATTTGTTTACTCAATAAATATATGTTAAGCACCTACTATGTCCCAGGCATGGGGGATATAGCAGTGAAGAGAACAGACGAGGGGTTCCTGCTGTCACACAGCTCATAGTCTCTCAGGGGTTAGTAACACGAAGATCTAGGAAGAGTATTCATGACTAAAAGAAGAGCAAATGCAAAGGTCCTGTGGTAGAACAAACTTGCCCCACTTGAGGAACTGAAAGGACAGAATGGCTATCAGATGCCACATAAACAACTAAAATATGAGGTAGAACATGATAGAAATCCTTAAGAGAGATGCTGACATAACTATGGGAGTCTAGCATCGGGATGTGTTACCGCCAGTCAAGCAGGGCTTGGGAGAGGCCCACAGGTGTGGAGAAGGGCACTCGGGGCTGGTGAAGTGTGCGTGTGCGTGCACGTGCGGAAGGAGAGGAAGGCAGGACAGGCACGGCAGCTGAATCCCACTCTGGGAATTCCAGGGGAAGCAGCAGGAGCGAGGACAGGAAAGACCACGGACACCAGACATCAGAGTGCCCTCTGCACGCAGGCTGAGTAGTCTGAACTCCATTCAGCAGCAGTGGGGACCACTAAGGGAAAAACCTTAAAAAGGGAGACCTGCAATTTCACTTGTGCTTCTGAAAGATAAATCTGGCAGCACCACAGATTCTCTCAGCTCTGAGAGACTTCAAGGACTTCTAGCACAGTTAAATGAAAATCACTGCTTTGTTTGGGAATAGCGGTAGGTTTCTGAATTCCAGGCTGAAGGAGCCTGGGTTTGCCTGCATGGTGATGGGAAAATTAACCTCTTGCTATGAGGGCCTTCAGTGCTCTTCGAGCTGTGGCCTCACGCATCTGCTGTCAGCGCACCCCTGCACTTTTCCCATGTTAATTACATATGCGTTTATGTAGCGATGGATTTACTGTGTCTCCCTTACTAGGCTTCGTGCTCCCTAAATGGGTGGGCAGCATCTCTGCACAAAGTCCTAAATGGCTGGGATGTGACGCTCCAGCATGCCGGACCCAGCTGCCCCGCAACATCCCAAGCCCGTCTCTGGAAGGGAGGCAGGAGCTTCTCCGCCCAGGTCCTCCCAATCTCTGCTGCAGATGCTGCTTCGCCCCCCTCAAGGGTCCAGCAGGAACCCTGCCTACCAAGGAGTGGTGGGAATACAGGTGATTTTTATTCTCCTATTTATAATTGATTTCAAATTTTCCAACAAGAGCTTTTATAATAATGGGGGGAAATCAACATATTACAAAAGAACTCTTTTGAAGGTAGCATTTCAAAAGCAATGAAGCGGGACCTTGAAGGATCAATCTTTTTTTCCATAAGACTCCGCCTCCCCCATAGATAGAGACAATGGAATGCTTATTCCTTTCAGGACAGGCAGGGACACCCGTCTACAGAAGTGACAGTGCCCAACCTCAACTTCCCATTAGAACCATCCGGGGACCTTTTGAAAATCTCGATGCCAAGGTACTCCCCTCCCCCTGATCAAATCAGACAGGCTGAGGTGGGATTCAGGCAGTGGTGTTTGTCAAAACTCCCCAGAGGGCCCCAATGTACAGCCGGGCTGAGAGTCACTGACCCTAATAGATAGAAAGTCCCCACACTCCTCTGGGAGGAAGGTGCCCAGACCCAGGAGTCAGTATCCTTCTTTATTAACTGAGACCCCAAGGCTCAGTTTCCTCTTTTAATTAATCTCAAGTGACTACTGCCCTTACTCCCCTCTCCGAGTGGCTAGAAGAACCCCAGACACCTCCACAAGGGTGCAAAGTGTGGTAGGACCACGCGGGATTGCTGCTTGCATTCCAGCAGAACTGTCCCACAAACAGTGAGCTTGCCAGTTGGCTTCATGTGGACTGTCCTTTCGTACTGTTTTTAGAATGTCGGGGATTTATGGCCACGAGTGATTTGTACCGACCCAGGGGAAACCATTGAGGGATTAATCTAATTAAACAAGGACAAAAGAATAAATACAGACTGGGTTCTGACAAAACAACTTTGCTGTTTTTCTGGCAGTGGTCATTTCCTTTTGAAACAAATACAGATGTTTTTGGATGCTTCCTTACCCTTTTGCAAAACAGCACTTCTTTTAGCTGGGAGGATTTTGCTGAAGGGTGAGAAGCACTGGGTTCAGAGCTCCCATTACCCCTGGCACAGCCTTCTGCCTTTCCCACCTGGTGACCCTCACTTATGGCTCACAGCCCCAGTCACGTGCCAACCCCTCAGGGAAGCCTTCTCCAAGTTGGCCGAGCTTAGGCTCCCTCCCCAGGTCTCCCACTGCACCAGAGACATGGCTCACTCTAGCACGCATGCCTTTATCCCATGATACTGGGAAGACTTGATCCGCCTGCCCCATTAGCACATGAGCTGGTCTGACTCAGAGCCTAGTACGCTGTCCCAGCACATGTAGTTCATCTCCGTAAGTGTTCATTCACTGAATGAATGATGACAAGGGCCTATATGCTCTGCTTCCCAACAGGGATGTTCCTAACGTCCCAAAAATACACTTCTCATCAGAAACGAGGTCCTGGGAAGATGAGTGAGATGGAGCCAAAACTCTCTCCATGTCCCTGTGCCTCTCCTTCTCCCCAGCAAGAGGAATTCCCACAGCAGAAGAGGGCTCAGAGTACAGTGACATCTGAGAGCCAGCTCCCTGCTGCAGACACCGGAAGAACAGCCATCACAGTTAGGGAACCTGTGTGCCCTGCTATCTGCTGCATCCTACTACCTGGCACAGTGCTTGGCACACTGCAGTTGTTCAACAAATACTTGTTGAATGGACAAATGAACCCATGCCCACATTACACAAACAGGGTTGTCTCGTGTTCCTAACTCATCTCTCCTACCTAGGCTGTAAGCTCTGTGAGGGACAGGGCCGTCTCTCATGAGTCTTGGTCTTCCTCGTGGAGCCTGTACAATACCGTGCATTCACACAGTCGGGGCTTAGTGGCCATCTGTTGATTTGACTTGGCAGCCTCCCTTCCTGGCCAGCCTAGAGCACTGTCTCAATTAGTGAATGTCATTGAGCAGAAGTGGGACAGCTGGGAAGGAACGGAAGTCTTCATTAATTTCCCCTTAGCAAAGATGATTTTAGATTAGCTAATTTTTATATTGGGGTCAAGGATGGCAGCAGAAACTTGGAAGTCATGGGGCTCCTCCCTCTCCTGTACCATTCAGATGCAATCAATCCTCAGGTCCCATTGACCCCCTTTTCTTCACCTCCCCTGCCAATATGGAGCCACCATCATCTCTTGACTAGACAACATGGCAGCCTCCTAACTGATTTTATATCCATCCCAGCCCAGGGTTTCCCTGCAGCCAGAGTAATCAGCTCCTGCTTCTCCTCTGCCTAAAACCCTTAATGCCGTCCCAGTGTTCTAGGATGAAGTCCAAAATCTTTAATGTGTGGTCAGGGTGCTGCACGATCCACCCCTTCACCTCTCCAGTCTTTTCCAATGGACCCTCTTGTTTTCTCTGCTCCATCTACACTTTCCTCTCCATTTTTCAAATCAAGCTTCTTCATGCCTCAGGACCTTTGTACATGCCATTCCTTCTACCTAGAATGCTCACACCCCTTCCTCACCTCCTTTTCACCCATCTAACTCTTATACATCCTTTAGGATTCACCTTAAAGGCTACTTTCTCAGGGAAGTCTTACCTGCCGTTAGGGGTCAAGACCTCCCTCACAGTTTCCCTTTGTAGTCCTCACTACTATTATAATTTAATACTTAATTTGCAATGGATTATTTCACGTCTATTTCCCCTGCCACATGAGGGCAGCTACCACACTTGTCTTATTCAGCACTCTAGCTCAAATATCTGGTATGTGGTCAATTAAAAAAAATTTGTGAATGATTGAACTAATTAATTTGTTCAATCATGAAACGGTTCAAAGTGCTAGGAAAATAACAGTGAGTAAAACAGATCAAAAAAAAAATCCCTAGCCTCATGGAGCCGATAGCCTCGTGGAGGAATCAGAAGTGTGCTGGAGGCAGCTGTATTGACCCACAAGAACAAAGATTGTGTGCATCTCTTCCCAAGTCTGCATTCAATGAGGCCAAGTTGGTACCTTGAAAAGACCATGGTGGGAGTATTTACACCATGGAAATTGGCAGACACTTCAAATCAGAGCTTTTTTTTTTCTGGAGAGCTGATTATTAAACATTTACTAGCACATCACTGACAGGGGACCAACAATATACAAAATAAATAGGTAAAAATATGCGATATGTTATAAGCAGGAAAGAGGAGTCGCGTGTATCGAGACAGCAGGGCTTCCATTTTAAATAGTGTGATCAAACATGTTTTTGCTGAAAAGATGATTTTGTACAAGGACCTGAAGGAGGTGATGTGAAAAAAGAGGGATAAAGGGGCCCATCACTGGGGAAGGGCTGTATGTCAGTCACGCCTCTTCAGAAAGGGCAGGGGTGAGGCAGGCCACTGAAAAGAATATCGACTTTGGAGCCAGACGTGGCCCCAGCTGGGTGACCTGCATAACTTCAAGTAAGGGACCGTCATGAGGTGTGGTTTTCATAGAGAGGTTAAGTAATTGAGCAGGGGAAACATCTTATTTGCAGGGCTAAATGAGATAATCTAAATGGGCAAAGCATCTGACACACAGCAGGTATTGCACAAACGTTAACCTCCTTCTCCTTTCCTAAATCCAGGATGGGATGGGGGGCAAAAACTCTTGGTGGTACAGGCCTATTTAAGCACAGGAGAGAAGTGAAACGCCACCAAATCTTGCCCACATCACAATTCTACTAAAGATGGCTTCACTTCATTGGGTACCTATGAAAACTGCAAACATGGATATTAGATTCAAATTTTTTTTTTACGTATCTTGGCTAAGTTTTGGTTTGTGAGTTCTATGCTGAATTGATCTGATACAGCAAAGTAGGCAATTTTGAATCTCATAACGAAAGATCTGGCCAAGTTCGAGCTATGCCATGCCAGACGGCAAACATTAGCACATATCTGACAGTCAGCAAAATCTGCTTCCTTCTTTCAGTTCCTGGAGAATTTTATGAGGGATGGTAACTCATTCTTCCCAGGTGAAACTAATTAGTGAGGATTTGTTCGCTAAGAACCCCAAAGCTGTGTTCAAATCCATCCACAGTGTTTCCCAGAGGCTCCCATGAACCCTGTGTTTAAGTGCCTTCCTTCATTTGTGATCTCGAAACCTGGCCCCTGCACCTCAGCCCAGAGAACTTGAGAACTTTCATCTGGTTACACTGGACAAGGGGAACACAGAACAAAGACTGTGGCTGCTGTGGCTGACATCAGCCAAGGCTAAATCAAAGGGTTTTTCTGGACTTTTCAGAATTTTAGACAAGCCACTCTGTATGCTGTTGATATCAACAACAGTTTAATTTCTCCTTTGGAGTTAAAGCAAACGAACACCTATACAAGACACTCTCCATTTTTTATACCTCCTGCTGTTATTTAACCCGAGACACAGAAATCAGAAATTATTTATCACAGCAAGAGAGAAAGAAAAATGTGTTATTAGGGCTGTTACTTCACTCAACTGGGGAAAAACGGGGTCTCTGCCTGCTCCCCCCAGAAAGCTTACTCAGAGTTAGGGCTCCACAAATGCAGCCAAAACCCAAGCCTGCATTTTAGGGACCATCCCCTTTCTTTCATCATGTCTGAAAGCACTAATCTTATTTTGACAACTGCAGTTTGCATTTAAAGACTTTCAACAGTAACTGTGAGTCATCAGCCTGGTGCTTCTACACTGAAAAAAAAAAAAACAAGCCCAATGTCACCGGCAAACTCCAGCTGTGCCCGATCTCCTTCTTACCCCCAGCAGTTGAATTCTTTTTCAATCAACTCTCCTATTCACTAACAAGATTTTGGTTTTCTTTGGGGAGGAAGAAGGAGGAAGCAGGAACTCTCAAAAAGAAAGCCTTAAAATATAGGTAAATCTGACTGGATGAGGTTGATCAAAATAATAAATAAACATGAATAATGCCCTACTCTTGCAGAGTGCTTTTCAATTTCTGAACAGTTGTCACATCATTATGTTCTTAATATCAACCCCCTCCTGAGTGGACTCTCCCAGGGACAGATCTGGTTTAAAACGTCTAAGTCAATGGTCCTCAAACTGGCAGTACATCAGAATTCCCTGGAGAGCTTGGGAAAACCCACATTCCTGGGCCCGCCCACAGAGGTCCTGATTCGGTAGGTCTAAGGAAGGCCTAGGAACTTGCATTTCTAATAAGTTCTCTGAAAAGCTGATGCTGCTGTCCCAGGGACCACACTTTGAGAACACCTGTCTGGGTGCTCATGAAAATAGCAAAGCAGAGGAGAAGCTGTACAAGGTTCAAGCTCGTTTTCCCATGACGTGTATAATTCTTTCATAATTGGCATTTTTCCACTCACATTTAGTCAGCTCCGTTCTCCCATGAGGTTCTTCTAATCATCCCAGATTCCCTTTTTTTTTTAATAAAACCCTGTGCCCTGGCATAGCCAGAGGGTGAGCAAACTGCATGCTTTGGCCCAGCAGCCAGGGTTCAGAAGCAGCTGGCTGACTGCATTTCTCCTGCTCTGCAAGCCCGCTGCTTCTGCTCGTGGCAGTCTTAGCAGCAGCTCGGGGCGTCACTGTTGATTGAACAGCTAAGGCAGCTGCTTTGCGTGTGAGTGTGGCTCGTTCACTATTTTACTCTTGCTCCACGCTCTGACTGTGGGCTATCCTGAAGCTCACACCCTGACCTTCACTGTCCACACCCCCTTTCTCCCTCCAAGATTCCATCCATTTTCAGGGTCAATGAGCACCACCAAGCACATCCCACCCAGGCCTTTTCCTTGAACCTGAATCTTCCATCTCCAGCTGCACCCAACCACTTGTGTGGGCTTCCTCCTGGACTCATCAGTGTGCCCTCAAAACCAGATTTCCTTGCTGAAGTTATCTGTCAGTATCAATTACTAACCACCCACCCCACCCCACCCATCTGATGTCATAAACTCCTCCCCGGGGCTGGGATTGTGCCTGTGGTCTCCTAATTAATGCTATGGGCATAAGAAACACATACACTGGATTGACTGAACTGATTAGAATTGTACACTGATTTCACCTTTCATGTCCTGCTCTGTGGGGGGTGGGGGCACAAGAGAAGCCAAGACCTGAGTGTGTCTTGGGTCCCAAATATATAAGAAACACCCTATATAGGTGCCTGGTCCATAGAGGGGAATCCATACTTAGGTATTGATTGAACGAGTGAATGGTATCTCTGCCCCACTCTCTACCTACTTCTAATCCAGCGCATACATTATTGCCAGCCCGTTTACTAAAATGTGGTTTTGCCCTTGACGCCCTGTCAGCTCCCCTTACTCAACAAAGGACACGGTTGGAACTCAGCTTGAGAATCAGGTCGCTCCATAATTTGTCCCAGTTTACATTCCTCCCCTTATCTCCACTGATGCTCCAAACTATTCCAGAAAGGCAGCCTAACCTAGCTCCACGGCTCTTTCTCTTATCTGTTCTCTCGTAGCATTTTGTCTCAGCACCACTTACTTCTGAAACCTTGTTCTGATTAATATAGATCAGCATTACTGAGTTATAACTGGCATACAATAAACTGCACATATTTATACTGTACAATTTGATAAATTGGCATATCAATGTATCATCACAAGATAATGAGCATAGTCATCACCCCGAAACTTTCCTGCACCTGCCCCTCTCCTCATCTTCAGGCACCCACTGATCTGTTCTCTGTCATTATTGATTAGGTGCCATTTCCTAAAATTTTATATAAATGGAATCACACAGTAGGTAATTTTTTTGGTCTGGTTTCTTGCATTCAACATGGTTATTCTGAGATGCATCCAGGTTGCTTCATGTGTCAATAGTGCATTCTTTTCCTCACTGAGTGGTATGACATTGTATGCACGGTGTGTTGTTACCCATTCACCTGTTGACGGACCTGTGGGTTGTTTTCAGTTTGGGGCTATTTTATGTAAAGCTGATGTGAACGTTTATGTTCAAATCTTTGGACATAAACTTTCATTTCTTTTGAGTAAATACCTAAAAGTGAAGTGGCTGGGTCATATGGTAGGTAAATAACTTTGTAAGAAACTGCTGAACTGTTTTGCAAAGTGGCTGAACCATTTTATATAACCACCGGTTGTGTCTGAGAGTTCCAGATCCCAACTCTGCCAACACTTGGTATGGTCAATCTTTTAAAATCTATCCATTCTAGTGGAGGTATAGTAGTATCTCATTGTGGTTTTAGTGTGCATTTCCCTAATGTCTAATAATATGGAGCATCTCTTCATGTGCTTCTTTGCCATCCATGTCTTCTTTGGTTTAATGTCTGTTCAAATCTTTTGTCCATTTTTACTGGGTTGTTTGTCTTCTTGTTAGAATTCTTTATATATTCTAAAGTCCTTTGTTGGATATACATTTTGTAAATATTTTATCCCAGTTTGTGGCTTGCTTTTTCACTTTATTAGCAGTGTATTTTTAAGAGTGAATATTTTAATTTTGGTGAAGTTTATTAATTATTTTCTTTTCTGTTTTGTAGCTTTTTGTGTACTATATAAGGAATCTTTGCCAAACCTGAGGTCACCTGGATTTTCTTCTACATTTTCATTTGGATATTTAATAGTTCCCACTCTTACATTTAGGCTTAGAATACACTTTGAATCAATCTTTATATATGGTATGAGGTAAGGGCAAGGCCCCTCCCTCCTTCATTTTTTTTTTTTTTTTGCACATGGCAATTCAATTATTGCAGCACCATTTGTTGAAGATATTATCCTTTCCCCATTGAATTACCTTCCCACCTTTGTCAAAAATCATTTCACCATATATATATGAGTTTATTTCTGGATTCTATTCTGCTCCATTGATCTATATGTCTATCTTTACACCAATACCAATCATAGTCTTGATTATTATTGCTTTATAATTAGTCTTGAAATCAGGTGGTTTAAGCCTTCCAAGTTTATCTTTTTCAAAGTTTTAGTCAATCCTCATTATTCACAGATTCCGTATGTGTGAATTTGCCTACTTGCTAAAATTTGCTTGTAACCCAAAATCAACACTTGTGGCATATTCTCAGCCATTCATGGACATGTGCAGAGTGACAAAAAAACTTGAGTCGCCCAATACACACGTTCTCAGGTAAGCCTTAAGGTAAGTTCTTGGTATGTTTGCAGCTTGGTCTGTCAACAGAGTCATTTCTGTGGTCTACCTAGTGCCACACTTCATTGCATTTTTATTCTTTTTATTGGTGATTTCCCTGTTTAAAATGGCCCCCAAGAGTAGTGCTGAAGTGCTGTCTAGTGTTCCTAAGTGCAAGAAGGCTGTGATGTACCTTATGGAAAAAATATGTATGTTAGATAAGCTTCATTCAGGCATGAATATTAGTGCTGTTGGCTGTAAATTCAATGTTAATGAATCAGCAATAATACTCAGTAAGGTGTCTTTAAACAGAAACACACATCAAATAAGGTGATGTACTGATTGAATTTGTGACCAAAGCTTTCGGACCAACGTTTTCCTGAGAAATGATTTAGTATTTGCTAATTTAATGTTCATGGATATTTTATAGATCATAACTACTGGGAATAATGAGACTTGACTGTATTTGACTATTTTATTTTATTTTATATTTTATTTTTAGAGGCAGGGTCTCACTCTGTCACCCAGGCTGTGGTGCACTGGCTGTATCACAGGTCACTACAACCCCCAACTCTTGGGCTCAAGGGATCCTCCTGCCTCAGCCTCCTGAGTAGCTGGGACTACAGATGCTTGCCATCATGCCCAGCTATCATATATGTTTTAGAATCAGGTTGTCAACTTCTAAAAAAAAGTCTGCTAGAATTTTGATGCAGATTGCCTTGAATCTATAAATCAATTTGGAAGGAATTGCCATCTTGGCCATAGTAAATCTTCCAAGCCACGGTATGGCATATCTTCCCATTTACTTAAATCATCTTTAATTTATCTCAGAAATCTTTTTACTTTTCAATGTATAGATCATATGTATCTTTTAAATGTATCCCTAATTTACATATTTTTATGCTATTGTAAATTGCATTTTAAAATCTTAAGTTCTGATTTTTGTTGCCAATATATAGAAATATAATAAAGTAATTTTTTTATATTGACTTTTTATCTTGCAAGCTTGCTAAACTCATTTGTTAGTTTTAATAGGTTTTTTGACAATTCCATCAGCTTTTCTACAGAGGCAATCTGTAGAATCCGTCTGTGAATAAAGACAGTTTTACTATTTCCTTTCCAATCTGTTAGACCCTCCAATACAATGTCCAACACAATGTTGACAGAAGGGGTGAGTTTTGTTACTTATACTGTCCTGTTCTTTTTCTAAAGAGGAAATCATTTAGTCTTTTACCCTTGAGTATAATGTTAGCTGTAGATTTTCTCATAGGTGGTATTTATCAGGTTGAGGCATTTCCATTTTATTTCTAGTTTACTGAGAGTTTTTATCATGAATGGACAGTGAGTATTACCCAATGCTTTTTATGCATCTGAGACAACACATGATTTTTCTTTTTTTAGTCTATTAATATGGCGAATTATATTGATTGATTTTTGAATGTTAAACCAACCTTGCATTCTTGGAATAAATTCCATTTGGTATTGATGTATTATTCTTTTTCTATACTGTTGGATCTATTTGCTAAAATTTTGTCAAGAATTTTTGCATCTAAATTCATAAAGGATGTTGCTTATAGTTTTCCTTTCTCTCTCTAATAATGTGGCTGTTTTTCTGAGTCATGCTTCTTGTTTAAATTCTAACATAAAGGCTATTAAGTCACTTATGTAGCTTGGGAAAAATAACGTCAGGAAAATTTCCAAGAATGAAAGAGTAAAATGCATTTGGTATGGTTCTTGAGAGAGGAAAAAAACATTAAAAGCTGGGCAAGAAAATTTATGTTTTCTGCCAAATGAAGTTTTCTAAATGTTGCCTTTTCATTAGCTTCCAGATAGATTAAATGTTCTGGAAGGGAGAGAAAATTCCTTATTTAAAAAAATAAAGAAAGAAAAAGGAACAAGATAAAGTTCTTTCTTGTTAGTGGAAAAATAATTCAAAGGGAAGGGAATGGTAAGGGGAAACAGGCATGTGAAGAGGGGCATGCTTCATGAGGTTTTTTCCCTGTTTTTTTTTTTTAATTGGGGAAGGAAAGAACATAAACTTCTATTTTTTTAAATTTCATTTCAAAGTATTACAGGGTAAAAATATTTTTGGTTACATGGATCACTTTTATAATGCTTGAGTCATGGTTATAAGTGTGCCCATCACCCAGATAGTGTTCATTGTACCCATTAAGTAGGTTATTGCCCATCCCCTCCCCCCTCCTCCCTGCTTGATTTCTGTTGAGTTTTACTTCCCTCTGTGCACATGTGTGCTCACTGGTTAGTTCCAATTTAATAGTACACGTGGTGTTTGTTTTTCCATTCTTTAGATACTTCACTTAGGAGAATGGTCTCCAGTTCCATCCAAATTGTTGCAAAAGGCATTAAGTCATCCTTCTTCATGGCTGAGTAGTATTCCAAGGTATACATATTCCACATTTTATTAATCCACTCATGAATTGATGGGCACTTGGGTTGATTCCACATCTTTGCAATTGTAAATTGTGCTTCAATAAACATTTTTTTTTAATAAATAACTTATTTTCCTTTGGGTAATTACCCAGTAGTCGGATTGCTAGATCAAATGGTAGTTCTACTTTTAGTTCTTTGAGGAATCTCCATACTGTTTTCCACAGAGGTTATACTAATTTGCAGTCCCACCAACAGTGTATCACCATTCCTTTCTCTCTGCATCTATGCCAGCATCTATTATTTTTGGACTTTTTAATAAAATCCTAACGGGGTGAGGTGATATCTCATTGTGGTTTTAATTTGCATTTCCCTGATGATTGGTGACATTGAGCATTTTTTCATTTCATTTTTTCATTTCATTACTGGCCATTTGTCTATCTTCTTTTGAAAAGCTCCTGTTCATGTCTTTTGCCCACTTTTTTATGGGGTTGTTTGATTTTTTCTTGCTGATTTGCTTGAGTTCTTTGTAAATTCTGGTTATTAGCCCTTTATCAGATGTATAGCTTGTGAATATTTTCTCCCATTCTGTAGGTTGTCTATTTGCTTTGTTGATTATTTCCTTGGCTGTGAAGAAGCTTTTTAATTTAATCATGTCCCATTTATTTATTTTTTTTGTTACTGTGATAGCTATTGGGGTCTTATTCATAAATTCTTTGTCTAGGCTGATATCTAGAAGAGTTTTTCCAACATTTTATTCTAGAATTCTTATGGTTTCATGCCTTACATTTAAGTCTTTTATCCACCTTGAATTAATTTTTGTGAGTGGTGAGAGATATGGATCCTGTTTCATTCTTCTGCACGTGGCTATTCAGTTTTCCCAGCACCATTTATTGAATAGGGATTCTTTTCCCCAGTGTGTAATGTCATCTGCTTTGTCAAAGATCAGTTGGCTGTATGTGGATGGTTTTATATCTGGGCTTTCTGTTCTGTTCCATTGGTCTATGTCTCTATTTTTATGCCAATACCATGCTATTTTGGTTACTATAGCTTTGCAGTATAGTTTAAAGTCTGGTAATGTGATGCCTCCAGATTTGTTCTTTTTGCTTAAGATTGCTTTGACTATTTGGGCTCTTTTCTGGTTCCAAATGAAGTGTAGTATAATTTTTTTCTAGATCTGTGAAATATGATGTTGGCATTTTGATGGGGAGTGCACTGAATCTATAAATCACTTTGGGTAGTACGGACATTTTAACAATGTTGATCCTACCAATCCAAGAGCAAGATATGTTTTTCCATTTGTTTGTATCATCTGTGATTTCCTTCCTTAGTGTTTTGTAGTTCTCTCTGTAGAGATCTTTCACCTCCTTGGTTAAGTATATTCCAAGAACATAAACTTCTATTGTTCTATCATTATGTTAATGCTTTTGCATATATCTCATATAATGGTATTGTATAGGGAAGACTTTTTGAAAGACAGAGGCAATCCACAATGTTGACCTCCAATACATTCAAAATTGCCCATATGGGCAGAAATTGGAAGGCAATATTCTACACTTGATCTTAGCCAAAAGACAAAGAAGTGATGGAAGGTAAGATTCTTTAATACACTTGATCTAGTCTTTGAACGGAATGGCACTTTTGAGACAACTGGTGTCCACCCATGAGAGGGACAACTGGACAGTGAAGAAACCCAAAACCAGGTCACCTAAAGATGGGGTTTTTTTCCCCCTGAAAAAGAGGAATTTGATTGGAGTGGGTTGTGTGGGAATAACACTCTTCAATAATTGAAGGGCTTTCTCTTTTTATTTGGATTTAAAAATTAACTTTTTGGTAAATGGCTTCAGATGGCAGAAATGGGATCACAGGTGGAAATGATAGAGAGTAGGATTTCAGCTCAACCACTGATCCAGGCTGTATGGATATGGGATCCGGGTGCTTTGTAACGACCTGGTTCTCAAGAACCATCACCCATCTGGGACACTGGGAGGGGACAGAATTCTGAGGTTGTGTGGGAGAGGGAGCTAGAAGTCTAATAGCCAGGGTCCATTACCACTCAAAGAATCTATGAATCAACTGTGTCTGCTTCCTCTCTCCACACAGGCAAAGTACAAATAGAAGGTGGTGGAGATATATATATAGTATATCTATAGGGTGTGTGTGTGCACGTGTATTTGAAGGCAATTGCCGAAAAGGCCCTCCCACAATCGTTCTGTGCAATGACAGTAGCCTAGCAGTTGGCAATGGACTTGGGGAAATAACAATCAACTGAATGTTAGTCCTGGTGAATTAGTTCCAAGTCTCCCCAGGATTAAAGGGCTGTGGAACCTTTCTGTCCTCCTGGGCTTGGAGAAGGTTCTCTGGTGGAAGGGTTGCCCTGCTGCCATCTGGGGGCCCTCAAGGGTCATGGGACAGTATCAAGTGGTGGCTAAGAGCTAGGACATAACAGGATTTGGATTCCGGTTTGGTTACATTGCTAGCCACGTGGCCCTGAGTAAATCGTCTAACCTTTTTGTTCCTTATTTTTCTTATCTATAAAATGAGAGTGATAAAACCTACTTTAAGAGCCCATTGTGAGAATTAAATGAGATAACAGATACAAAGCACTCAGGAGAGCTCCAGGCACAGGGAAAACACTTAAAAAGTGGCTATAGTTAGGCCCAAGCTCATGTGCCACACACGGAGCTGGGCATGGGCTGCAGTCACTTTTGGTTACCTTGGTTATTTATTCCGTTCACTCCCATGCAAGCATGTGAGCTCCAGAAGAGAAGGAGCATTGCTGTCTCCTTCACTATTTTATTTCCAGTGCTTTGCATGCTGCCTGGCACATCTGACGTGCTCAAAAACATGTGGAAAATGAAAAAAATAAAGGAACCAATCAACGAGTATATGGAAGAATGAATGGCAAGCACTTCTTAGGGATGGAGAGGTGCTTCCGGGAGGAGATGTAACCACGTTCCTCTCTACCTGGGAGATTATCCAGCTACACCCAGGATAGAAGAAGAAATGGAAACAGCTGTGTCTTGTTCCTCTCCAGGCCCACAGTGAGTTTCTCTCAGTGTTAGCAGGTCCCTGCCAGCCTCCCCTTGGCACAGCTTTTAACTGAACCCCAGACTAAAAACAGGGCCAACAAGCACCTATCGATGAGATAGGTATTGATTTGCTACCAACCTCCCCATTTTATGGGTGAGGAAATTGAGCCAAAGAATTTAAACAACCACTCAGGGTGAGACAGTCACCGCGGGTAGGTGAAAATGTCAGGATGCAAACCAGATCTGCGGACTGTAAAGGCCCTGTTCTTTCCTCACGGCCACTGGGACACCAATTTCAGGAAAGCAAAAGAGTTATTAGTATTATCTTCTTCTGAAAGAGAGAGAACCGCTCTTTATCACTGTACGTGTATTAAGCTAAGCCTGGCACTGAAGGTAAAGAGGGTGACTGGGGGGGCTGGGTCAGAAGGGACAGCAGAACTCTGCTAAGCCCCTCCCTGGGTCCCATCACTGCCTGAAGCCCATGAATCTCCAAGTGTGGCAGCCATCTGGCAGCTCATTGCAATCTGGACCTACAGACTCAGAATCTGCAAGGTGGAGGCCCAGGAGTCGGCTTCCTGGCCAAGTCTGAGTTACTGAAGTTTGAGAACCACTGCCCTGGGCTCCCATCCCTCCTCCGCCTGGGCCTCCCTGCCCTCTGCCTGGTCAGTCTGTCTGAAGCCCAGGCAGTTTCTGCTTCCTGCTCTTCTGCACCACAGCCCCAGGCAGGAGGGAGCCAGGGCCGGACCAGCACTCTGGAGAGCCCAGGGACATCGGTGCCTGTGGTGGGCCCCGGCTGGGCCTGGCAAGCCCTGGTGCATGGGGAAGGCCTTGCTTATGAAACCAGGGGGAGATTTTTATTTTTTATTCACCAGTGTCAGAATTCCTCTGGCTTGGCTAAGCCAGCCCACGGAAAATGAACATCAGCAGACTCCCAGATCCCAGTCAACCCCTGGGGCTTGAGACAAGGAGAGCAATTCCTCGTGCTCCCAGGAAGGGAAGGGCAGGACCCGAGTGGGCAAGATGGGGGGAGGCTGAGTACCCTGCAGATATGTGCAGAGAAGCCTCCTGGGGAGGGAGGACGCCCAAAGGGGGAACATCTAAAAGAGATGTCTAGGTTGTTTCCTGAGTAGCATATGAGGTGACCTTTCCAGGCTCCTCCAGTTGTTCGGTAAATTCTATTAAACCCATGATTATTTGGTGCAAGTGATTTTTGTTGTGGAAACTGACGTATCAGATCTTCAAGCGGAGGATGAGGATGATTCAGGCCGCATTCTGCAACCTGAGATCCTGGGGTCTGGGAGAAGCTGAAGAACACAGAGCCGCCTAGGATTCACAGAGTCTGGGGGGTTTTGGGCTTCCACAGGCCACAGAACTGGAGGGTCAAGCAGATGTTACCTAATCTTGGGGGACAGGGAGGCCTCCAGCCAATCACTCAACCCTGAAACTGAAAAGTTAGAGGAAAAATGGAAAATGTAGTTTGGCTCTATAACCGTGATACTAATTACAGCCATTTGTGCAAACTGCTTTCCATTAATGCTTAATTGCTCACCATGTGGTGTAATAACTATTACGCATTGCAAGAGCTACATGTCAGATTAGCTGAGTTTTATGTGCCTCCATGTGGGCCGCTCTTCCTCAGGCCTTGCTTTGGTGGCCTGGTTGTCTGTGGGTTAACACAGTGGCTTTATTTGCAACTTAAAAAAATAAGGGCACAATACTCAGCAGATGGGTCATTCTCTCCTTTAAGGGGAGGACTACCTTGGACTGGCACAAATATCAGCATATTGTCTTTGGGGCTTGGCGAAAAAACAGAATGTGAGTTCTAACACTTTATATCTGTTTACCCTTTTTTAAATTTAGGAGACCTACAAAGTGTCCCTCACCAAAGCAACTGGATCCCTGCACACCTCTAAAAGAGAACCTGAATAATCATTCCTAGCTAATGTTAATAACTCATCCTAAGTCCATGCTTTAGAGACGAGAATAAAATATGGAAACAGCTCCTCAGGGTACAGTCAATAAAGACGAATGAAAGGCTCTTCAGTAGTTCCCCCTGAAGAGCGAGCCTGGAGGTAACGGAGAGCAGCTCATGCACGCAAGGAGGCTATTTCTGAGAAGGTGCGTCTGCCATCCTTCAAACTCTTCCTGATGGCCGACTATGGAAACTGGGTTGGGTGAGGGACCACAGATGCATAAAGTGAGCCCAGGCAAAAGAAGAAAGAAGAAGAGGGGAGTCCAAATAGCAAAGCAATCTTACTTCTGCAAGTCGTCTGGTCCGAGTTGAGAATATATCCTTGTTTGCACCTGCAGATGTAAGAGCCGGGGGTGTTGATGCAGAAGTGGGCACAGTTATGCTCCAGGATGCTGCACATGTGCGCCGCTGAAAGGGAAGACACAGGAAGATCAGTGAACAGTGATGCCTCCTCTAACTTCATTCACCCAGCAGACATTTACTCAGAGCCTACTCAGCTGCAGCCCCTACCCTCACGGGGGTTCACAGTCTAAGGTAGACAAGAGGGGTCTAGGTAAATGCCATCAGCAATATATGGATATAGGGCCATGTAAGGTCACGGGGAAATGGTATTAGGCTGAACCACATTAAAGTGCTGATACCTAATTGTTTTTGACCGACAGAAACAAATTTTCAGTTCAACTTAATAATACCCATTTGGTGGGCAAGGGGATCAGAAAAGTTTTCTGACAACAGAGGGGGCTTTGGCTGAATTGTGGATTTTCAGTAAGCAGCAATGGGGTTGGAAGAAAAGCTATTAGATAAATAAGGATGTGTTAAAGAACCAACAGTTTCTCAGGATCATAAATCTTAAGAGTAATGTGATTTTTTTTAATATGCAAAAGTACACAAAAAACTTTGGAATAAAAAATGCATTCATATGTTTCATGTTTCCATAATCTTTGCCTCAATTTGAAATATTTCTGCATTTAGTTTCTGAAGTACCTCAGCTTTCAGATACATTGGTTCTTGTATAAGTCTGTGTGAAGCTCATAAAAATTCTCATTGTTTTTCATCTTAATTTATGACTTTATTCAATGTAATGCAACTTGACCATATTTAAAATTAACAAGCATCAGTATAAACAGAACAACCTATGCAAGTGTTCTCATAAACAAAAAAGATGTCTATATATAGAAATATATTTTTATGAAGCTAAAATAAAAGGGGCTCTCAAACGCTAAGAACAATTCCATTAATCCAGGGCTTAGGAAAACTCAGCTACTGATGAAATCCATTGTAAGTATATGTCTCTTTACATCAATATAAGATATGGTGGGCAATACATGAACTAGGGGAGTAAAACTGTTTTATATCATAACAATACAATTTAGAATATATTGTTCTGAGTTTATGATTGTCTGTGTTTTAGTTCCCGTTAGGATACAAATAACACCAGGAAAGTTTGTAGATTAAATCCAATCACTCATTTTTACTTCAGGGTGAAATAAACATCTTTTTTGTGACCTTGGGCAATTTTCGTAACCTCTTTATGTAAGAAGGGGATAAAAATAGCACCTACCTCATAAGGACCTTGTAAGGATTAAATTAATTAAGATGGTAAAGTGCTGAGAACACTGCTTAGTGCCTGGGGAATGCTCGAGAAATCTGTTAACCATTTTATAGCAAAGGAAAAATATGGTGGCATTTTGTTTTATTTTATATCCGTAGGTTGATCCTATATATATCTTCAACTTGGTTTTCACTCAGCATCAATCACAGATTCTATCCATATTGATACACATCTAGATTTCATGGAATCTAGAACACACTCCAATTTCAGAGATGTTAAAATGTGAAGACATGTAGAGTTGATCCTCATTATTGCAGATTCGGTATTTGTGGATTCGCCTACTCACTAAAATTTATTTGTAACCCCAACTCAACACTCACAGTGCTTTCATAGTCATTTATGGACATGCTCAGAGTGGCAAAAAATGTGTAGCCTGAGCAGATGTTCCCAGCTGTGGATGAACGAGGTGGCACCCTGCCTTATTGTTTCAGCTCTCATGCTGTAAACAAGTGTCCTTTTTGCAGTCTACTTCGTAGCATGTTCTTTGCATTTTTGTACTTTTTGTCAGTGATTTTGACGGTGAGGTGCTGTCTAGTGTTCCTAAATGCAGGAAGTCTATGATGTGCCTTACAGGGAGAATACGTGTGTTGGATAAGCTTCATTCAGGTGCGAGTTATACTGTTGTTGGCTGTGAGTTCAATGTTAATGAATCAACAATATATATCAAATTAGATGTCTTTAAACAGAAACACATATAAAACAAGGATACGTATTGATCAGTTGACAAATATGTGACCAGAGGATTGATTTCCCCTAAAAGCAATGGTTCAGTATTCACTAATTCAGTGTTTGCAGTGACTTTATAGAACATAATTATCACAAATAATGGAAACCAACTATATCTTAGATTTGACCAAATACATTAGATTTAGTTTATCTCTCCCAATTGATTTATCCATTGGTCATTTGACTATTCCTCATTTTACTTAGCCATTTCCCCATTGGTCAACATTTGGGTGGTTTCCAATTTTTCACTTTCACAATGTTGTTATGAACATTCTTGAACATGTGTAATTGTTTCTCTAGGACTGGGTCTCAGTTTAAATAGATGTGGCCTAATTGCTTTCCAAGATGGCTCACACCAGCAATGACAAAAGTGATGATTCCCACCCCCTCAAAACTTCAGCACTTATTATAATCAAACTTTAAGTTTTTGACAATCTTATGAGGAAAATATATCATTTTTAATTATTTAAATGAGATTATTTTAAAATTATCTCATTTTTAATTTGCATTTGCTTTGCATCCTGGAAGGCGCCCTTCTTTTCCTGGACTGCTGAAGTCAGATTACCCATGGGCAGAGGGGATTTCTGAGGAACTTGCAGCACATCACTATCTTCCTGCAGAACAAAGGAAGTCTAGAGTCTAGGCGACCAGCTACACAGCAGTCACCCACTGGCGGGAGGCCCATGTGATGAGCCTGGTGCCCGTATTCTTACTGAGACCCTGACAGACAGAAGAGGAAGACAGCAGATGTGAGGCAAAGAAAATATCTGCTGGGCAGCAGGCAGCATAGCGGGGCAGAGGATGGCTCCTGGAAACAGACCGCCTGAAAGCTTATAGCTCACAACGTATTATGACCTTCCATGAATGACTTAATTTCTCTAAACTCCACTTTCTTCACCCAAAAAATGGGGAAATTACAAGAACTACTACATAAGGTTTTGGGGTGATGGCTTGTCACTAAGGCTTATTTTGGCCACGTGCCATAAAAGAGCTCAGAGACCATAGTCTGGCGTAACAGAACGAGCACTGGGTCAGGGGCCAGAAGACCCGTGTTCAGTTCCTCCCACCTCGAACAAGTGAGGGAAGTTCAGGTGAGTCGGGCAACTCTATTAGGCCTATTTCTTTACCTGTAGAATAAAGCCATGAACGGTCTCTAGGGACCCTCAGTACCAACCCCTCTTATCTAGGCTGTGTAGCACCCCCTTTTTCTAGACACTGCCCTTCCTTCTCACTCCAGATGCCTGGCAACCGTGGGAGCTGCCGTGGGGGTCCTGAGGTAGCCCCACTCCTGGCCACTGTTGGTTGCTACAGGGTTTGACAATCAGAGCCCTTTATTGGCACTTAGGAACTAGAACTGAGTGAAGCAAGTGACCCTGGGGGGCTGACCACGGGGGCCTCTCCCGTGGACCTGGGAGGGAGGGGAGCAGAGCGGGGAGGGAGGGAAGGGGCCGTCACTCACTACTGCTGCCCTTACTGCCATGAATACTACAGTACAGTCCCCTCCCCCTTTTAAAGCTAGTTCAAGTTGAATTTCTGATACTTTCAACCGAGAAAATCCCTAACATCTTTACTAAAATAGAATAAAACTTTCCCATCTGTGGCGCTCTATGGACGAGTACTGAGTGACTGTCAGAGCACCTGGGCCGGGAGCCTTGCCCTCCAGTAACCTCACATGTCACAGGCCTTCTGGGTTTACACTCAGCCAGGGCTTTTGGGGGGGGGGCAGTGGGGAGGAATAACTCATCAGCAGACTAAGGCATTGGCAGAATTGGACTTTTTGACTAGGAAATATGGACATAAACGTTTTTTAATGATTGTATTTATGACTAAAGGAGTGACCATCGCAGTGAAGCTGCTGGGATGTCTTGCAAGGAGCAATTACTGAGTAGGTAGACTCAACATCTGCGGAGTCAGTCTGGCCTCCCCCTTCACCACGGGGCCTCCAAGGGGTGCAATCAGTGAGGACTTTGCCCAGGCCAGTTGATGAAGGGTGTGTCCTAGGAACATTATTAGGGCCTTAAATTGGCCTGGCCCAGGTTGGGTGGAGTATTAGGGTAGGAACAACTTGGCTCTGGCCTCTAAAATACCAGGAAAGGCTGATAAAGCAGGCACCTAGGGGTTAATTAAAAGCAGTCCTCCTCAGGTTACAGTGAATCACCAGGACTCTTGGGTCAGCGTTTTTAGCCCCTAGATTCAATGTTCTCTCTTGAATCCTGGGCGCACCCCAGGATGTGTGGGGTTTGGTCATCTTGTAGACAAGACCTCAATTCACAGGGCACCTGACCTCCAAGTCTCTCTGGTGGTCTCAGGGGTGGCCTGAGAATGTAGCTTCAGGATTCCCCCTTGCTGTGGGTGGTGTGGGAAGTCACTGCCCTTGGGTATAAAGCCGCCACTGTATCCAGGTTCATGGCCACACAGCCAGAGAGAGCCAAAGCCAGGACTCTCGTCCCAGGCAGTCTGGCTCCAGAGCCTGATCAATTCCTCACTGTATGATAAAGGTCCCACCTTGATCACACCTGGAGACTGCCTGTCTCCTCCAATCTGCAGACATAGCATCGCTTTTCAGTTCTGCCTGCACAATTCCCGGGCTCGTATCTCAACTCTACCACTACGGCTGCATGACCTTGGACAAGTTATTTAACCTCCCTGGGTCTCAATTTCCTCTTCTGTAAAATGGGAATTATAAAAGCACCTACTTCACAGGTTTGTTGTATGAATAAAATGACTTAACATATGCTAACAGCTCAAAACAACACACGCATATATTAATACCAATAAATATTAGCAATTATTATTGCCACCTCCTCTTCAAAGCTCCTGGATCCCCTAGGCAGACCTGGCATTCTTTGGCTCAAGCTCCCCCAGCCCCAGGTGACTTTCTGAGGCCTCTGAAGTACACACTTTGTATAGCAAACACCCCATTGCTCTGGAATGAGAACATCTTTCCACCAGCTTAGAGCCCTCGTGCCTGGTATGTGGAGGGTAAGAGCTGAGGCTTTCAATCTCCAACTCTGCTATCTGGAGTTACATATCCTTTCTAAGCCTCAGTTCCACTTCTGGAAAATGGGGATAATAGAGCCGGATGCAGTGGTGTGCACCTGTAGTCCCAGCTACTCAGGAGGCTGAGGTGGGAGGATTGATTGGTCCCAGGAGTTTGAGACCAGCCTGGGCAACAGAGTGAGAAACACTATCTCTTAAAAAAAAAAAAAAGTATTACTAAAATAATAGTACCTGCCTCAAAAGGCAGTTTTAAGTATTAAATGGAATAATGTATAAAAAGCACCAAGAAAGGACAAGATTAGCTATTATTGGGGCACAGCTCAATAAACGTTTATGGAACAAATGAGACTTCCAAAACCCCAGAGATGTTATCTGCAGCCTGGAAGATGCTTATCACTGTTGTCTGATCATTTGAGTACAGATCAGAACTGAGGCCATTTGCCTGGCCCACTGGTCCTCAATGTATTAAATGGTAATAACACACAACATGGTGCACATTGAATAGGGCTCTACAGTTTATAACTCCTGTTCACACATCTACTCCCTGCATGTAAAACCCCCATTTTACAGATGAGGCAACTGAGGCTCAGTGAGCACAAAGGATTTACTCAGCATTGTGCAGCTGCAACCTGAGCCTCTTCAACCTACAAAGGCTCCCTTCAGAGCTTCACCTACCTCGGGTGAATGCCAACCACAAAGCAGGTTTACCTGGCAAGGCTGGACTGTAGAGGTTGCCATCAGAAAATGGTTTACCTAAAAAGAGGAATTTATAATTCCTGACATGCACAGGAGTGAAATGAGCAAGAGATTTGGAATCAGAACCACCTCCTGGCTGTTTGTTTGTCGATGACTCACTTAGCAAGCGTACAGACCTGTAAAAACGGAGGGATAGTATTGTGCTGCCTGACTCCCCAGGTTTTCCTGAGGCTCCACTGCCAAAGCATAAGAGAAAGTGCTTCATAAATGTTAGTTCCTGCGGTCTTTACTGTGCAGTTGATAAAGAGGCCCTGGGGCCTCTTCAACCTTTCAAGACAGCTGACGAGTCTGCTCAGCAGAGCCTGGTGGTGTGGGGAGAGCGGCCGCAGCTCCTGCAGAGTGGATGGGAGACTTTGGAGGAATTCACTTCGCAGGTCACATGAACCATCGGAATAATACTGATGTTTTCTTAGAGCTTCCAGATTACAACAAAGATGATGGAAGAGAAAAAAAATCCAAACTGCCTTTTATCACAATTTTGCTGCCTTGCCATAAAGCACACAGAGAAGGTTCTTGCATAGACAAGTCCACATTCAACAACATGGGGTCGGTCCTGCTATGTAGCTCCACAGCCTTATCATAGTATCTTTCCATTTGCTGGTAAATCCAGAGTGCTTACAAAAGAACTCCTCCATTAAAATTTCCCAAGACAAATGAATAAACTGTCAAAACTGTTAGAGAACCAATTTCTCTTTTAATATTTCCAGGAAAGGGGGAACATAAATTCTGCAGAAGTCATTTAAAGTCATAAACCTTAAAAATGTTTACAGTGTGTTCTGATTGAAGTTTTCCAGTTGACTTAGGCCATGGCACACCACAACACAGCCTCTCTGCAGTGCCAGGGAAATGGCACTTCTGAACATTTTCCAAGTGGCATTGCAAAGAAAAAGGTTATTTTTCCTTCATGGCACTGATTTTTTAAAGTAAATCTTTTGACTCTGGAGTCAAGCATGAATGGGGTCTCTACTTTTTGAGGTTAGTTCTCAGCAGGGGATTTTGTTTAAGACACATCAAAACACCCTGTTCTTCTTCCTCCCTGAGGCCTATGTTGTGGAGGCCTAGGGTTTGTCACATTCTGTGAACTGGTCACCAGAACCCCCAGAAGGGCAGGTTCCCCCTCCTGCAGAATTGGTGAGGAGTCTGGTTCTTAAACTCATTCTCCACTCATATACCAGGGAAAGACAGGTCATTTAAAAACAGATATTTCCTTTTATTTCTCCATCACAGAAGCATGGTTGCTGGAGAGGACAGGGACAACTGGGGGTGGACTAGGCAGGATGGACATTTCCTGGGTTGGCACCCTGGGCCCCTTGCCCTCCTGGAGGAGGAAGGGACGAGAAGGCAGCTGCAAGAGGAAGGAAACTGGGTAGAAAAGCGAGCTGCCCTGCTGAGAACAGTGGGGGCAGAAGCTCGGGTTGGAGGTAACCAGGAAGAGTGTAGGAAGGAAGGGAGAGAGAAGGCTTGTGGAGAAGAGGGTTAGACAGCGAGAGAGGGAAGAAAACTCTTAACATAGAAGAATGCAGCTCAAGGACTTGGGGAGGCATCTTCCCGCTGAAGTTGTAGGTGGGAGGGGGACCCGCAATCTTAACAGATGGGAAGCTGCCAGGACCACATCCCGGTCCTCCTGATACACTGGGCCTCTTTGTCAGTTGAGAAAACATCCACTGCTAGCACCACCATGGGGCAAAAATGCCATGAAATTCCACACCACCCAAGGAGAAATTATGTTAGTAATTCTGCCCGCCATTCCCGGCCCTACTCCAACTCACAAATTCCAACTTAGGCAATGCCAGGGCAGCTCGATGTGCTGGAGGGAAACCTCGTCTATCCGCTCTTACTCCTCCTGCAGTCTGGGCTTACAAATCTCTTGCCCAGGGCAATCTCCCCAACCACCCTGGCCTAGATTAGGTCCTGGAGTTGTTTGCTTTCTCCATTACACTGTCACAACTGTAGTTACTCATTTATTTGTGTAATTAGATACTTAATATCTGTCCCCTTGGCCAAAATGTAAGTCCCAAGAGAACGTTGTGTCTATCTTGGCCTTTGCTAAACACCCACTGCCAGTACAGAATGTGGGACATGGTAGCACAGAATGAGCACTTGAAGATGAATGAATGAATCCAATGACTCTTCTACAAGGGCCCCAGGGGAGCAGGACTTACTGCACAGCTTGTTCTGGAACACGGAAGTCAGCGTCTCGATCTGGCTGAAGTTGGCCACCAAGAAGACATGGTCATCATGGGGCTCACTCCCAATGGCCTTCAGTGTGTTGAAGTCCACCTGGCCCACGCCAATGGCAAAGATTAGGATGCCCGTGTCCCGTGCCTTTGCAGCCACCTCAGCCACTGAGTCCTGTGGCCTCCCATCCGTCACGATCATTATGACCCGTGGCACATTCTCCCTCAGGGGCCGGGCCCCCTCGGCTTCTGAGAATGCGATGTTCAGGGCGTACTGGATGGCCAGACCCGTCATGGTGCCCGTGGACAGATGCCGCATCCTCTTGACGGCACGCTCCACCTCGTACTTCCTCTTGAAGGTCTTGAGGGAGAACTCATTCTTGACAGTGCTGCCATACTGGAGCAGGCCCACCCGGGTGACGTCAGGACCAATGTCCAAGAACTGCAAGATGTCCACAATGAACTCCTTGACCTTCTCATAGTCGTGGGTGTTGACACTGCGGGAGCTGTCGATAATGAAGACCAGGTCTGCCTGCTTATCCTCACAGGAGCTCTCTGGGGAAAGAGGAGAGGCGGAACACGTTAGAACAGAGTTAAGGACCCAGCACAGAGTGGCTGTGGTTGGAAATCCTGAGGCTGTCTTCACCAGTTTCCCTCCTCACTCCAGGAAGTTATAAGGGTGTACGTGTGCATGGCTGGATGGTTGTGACTATCGGCTACCAACACATAGGGTTTCTTTTTGCAAGACAAATGAACAAACTAGTTTCTAGAAAGTCACCAATGCAGTTTTTAGGAGGGCAAACACCTGATCAAGGTCAAAATTATTTTATTATTCACCACATGGCACATAACTTGGCTGGGTACTGCAGAGAATATAAAAGAAGCTTAGGACAGGGTCCAATGTCAAAGAGCTTACAGTCTACCTGGGGAGACTTAACTAATGGAAAAATGAAAGCATAGCCAGTATGAAACTGTGTGGTTCTGACAATAGATGTTAAGGGCATAGGGATATTAGTGGGCTGAGGTCAAGGGGACAGGACACGAGCTGGCCTTATGGATGCATAGTGTTTGGATTGGAGGGAAGGAACACATGAACAAAAGCCCAAGATGGAATGAAGATGGCGGGTAACAGAATAAGTGATGAGACCTTGGAGCAGAGGGAGTTGCAGGCAGGAATTAGTTGGAGGGATAGCCTGAAGTCACTTATAAAAGACCTTTAAATTCAGACTGAGGAATTTGTACATGATGCCACTGGTGATGGGGCATCTTAGCGTCATATTGCATAACTAGCTCTCCTGTAGGGAAGCTACATAATGAAAAGCCAATTGAGTCTGGAGGTGGTTTTCAAGGTGGATGATCCACACGGCTGTTGTACTCATCTGCTTGAGAGGCAGACTCAGGTCTTACCCAGTAGGCAGCAGTAGAAATGGAGAAAAAGAGACCTAACCAAGAAACATTTCAGCAAAGGACACAGTTAAACTGGAAAGAGGCAGATGTTAAGTTTCTCTCTAACTCCATCACTAGCATACTTATGCCTTAAGCATCTAAGTGAGAAGGCTGTAAGAGGTTTGAGTCTGTAGATAAAACTCATCCCTCCATGTTTCTGGGACGAGGCTGATGTTGGATGAGAAGAGAGGGCTCCTGCCTCAGTGGGTGGAAGTTGGGCATTCCTGGTGGAGTTTCTCAGATATTCTGAGCTTTAGCCAGGGCGAGTCCCTCCTCCCTCCTTCTCCTCCCCCTTCCCGGACTTTGCAGCTAAATCAGGATTTGAAAGGGATTAGAAAAGGGATCCCAAATGCTTGCCCTAAATCCCAATCACCACAGCTGCAAGAAGGAGAGAAAAAGCCAAACATGAAACAGTGAAGCCAGTCACAAAGATGAGAAGTGGGAAAGGCCCATGAGGTCATCCTGTCCAGGCGGGCTTGCCAGGCCGTGACTCGTCCCGCAGCGCCTGCACACACACCCCATCGCTGCAGCCTCACGGCCTAATGATGCTAGGGGGGTAGGCACCCCCAAACACCAGGAGCCTGGCAGGAAACCAGCCTTCTGGTTTCCACGTATAACACTGGGGGCTGGGGGAATCTGAGGGGAGGTTCTCAAGACGGACGCCCCAGAAATCACCTTTGAGGACCCAGCGATAAGATCTATACAAAACCTAACATTTATAAGATGTTCTAAACCTTTTTTCCAGAGCACTTTGTCACTATGGTCTCATTTGATTTTCAGAACAAGTTTTTGAGAAAAGAGCTAGCAGTATCATACCCACTGGATAGAAAGGAAAATGGACTCACTGACAATATGAACTTTTTCATAATTTAGACAAAGAAAAAAAATATGGAGATGATACTAATATCCACCTCATTGGGTAGTTATGAGAATTTAAGGAAATGATGTGGGTAAAGAGCTTGCATGTGGGAACCCATGAGCCCAACATGTGGTGGCCGCATGTATGGGCTCTCCTCTGCCCACCCCAACCCCCACCCTGGCTCCCCTGCCTTGGCCCTCACTTGTGTCCAGCCCTAGGCTGGGTGGGGGCAGGGCTACAGCTATGGCTGTGCAGTTGGTGCTGCACACAGGCACCTGCCCAAGGAGTCAAGTGGAACTGAAATCCAGCCAAGCCCTGAGTCCCAGGGGCTGAGTCCACCCTAAGAGGTACCTGGAGGAGGTACATTTCTAATTTTCATGAAGATGCCTATGGTTTAGCATATAGCCCTGGGTTGGTGCAGTAGATGACAGATCTGCAGTTCCCAGGAAGGAGGACAAGAGCAGACACTCCCAGGACCCAGACGGGCCCCTCTTCAGGAGCCACACCTGCCCTACCCTTCATGTCTGAATCTACTACAGGGAGGATGTGACCCAGTGATCTTCACCTGCTGAGGAGAACAGGACAAGGCTTAGAGCCTGCCATGGAGAAAGATATTAATTAAAGCACTTTTGAATGGAGGGAGGTACATAGAGATCTGGCCCCCTGAGAACACTCTTCCTCTGGAGATCTTTGGAAGCAGGAAGTCCTCCTTGAACTGAGATTCTTATTATGGGTCTTCGTCATGGTGTCAATATCCCACCAAGCATCACAATCAATTTAAAGGGAAGCCTGGAAGTTCCATGAGGAATTATGCTCTAAATTGGATTAGTTCCTGTCAAAACAAATGGGTATTTTTCACAATGCCTGGACATTTACAAAAATACCACAAAGTTTCAAAATGTTGTTGGGGGTTCCAAGTGAGCTGTGATTCTCAGTCCTGGAGGACCAAGTGACCAAATTTTCTTCAAGATGTCTCCTCAGGTCTCTTGAGGGCTCAGAACCCCAGTCTAGGCTCATAGCTTGTCCCCGGAAGGGCTACTTCAATGGTTCTCAAACTTGAGTGTGCATACCAATTCCCTGGAGGACTGGTTAAATACTAAGACCAGTGCACCACACACCTCAGAGCTTCTGATCCAGTAGGTTTGCATTTCTAACAGGTTCCCTGGTGAAGTCAATGCTACTGGTCCAGGGACCACACTCCAAGAACCACTAGTCAAGGAAATAGAGAGATCTCTGGAGAAAAGAAGTTCTGGGAAGTCTTGACCTGACTATCTCACTGTGAATTCCCCAAGGGTGGGAAACTAGTCTCATTCATCTTTGTAGCCATGCAGCTGGAAACACAGTGAGTCTTCAGTCAGTGTTTGTGGAATTAAATGTAATTCTGGTGGAGGAAACAAGGCTCCAGGTGGAAGAGATTGAGTCAGAGCAGTTAGTTCAAGAAGACAATGACAAACATGAAGCCAAAAAGTTCTAGAGTAGGTAAGGTCCTGCTAATAGAGTCATAGATTCTAGGACCCACATTTTTGCCATTTTATGAGGGAACAGAGCTATTTTTGAACTTTGATTCATGGAGTAATAGACTAATAAAATATTAGACCTGGAGGGGTCCAAATAGAGTCCAAGGCACTCACTTTACAGAAAGGGAAACTGAAACTCAGAGAGAAGGCCTCATGGCTCATCACAGTGAGACCTGGAACTATACTGATGCCGTTTCCACCATCTCATGGTAGGCACCCTTAAGAAATTTCTCAATACAGCTGGCATTGCAATATGACCTTTGTAAATACTTGGGAGCACTATGAAATATTTGCTGTGGAGGGCCTTGCAGCTTCTCCACGTGGAGACTGTTGAGATATGTTTCCAGAAAATGTAATGCTGAGAAAACTCTGTGTGTGTTCCTCTTATGCTGAACTTTGCTTCTGGTGAAGGACATCCTGTCTCCTTGGCCTGGTAGAAGAACGCACAATAATCTTCCCTCTGGCCTTTCATGGCAGGACTCTCAACAGTAGCTGGAAGAGGGTTTGTGGGCCCATCATAAAATGTCATCCCTCTAACCATAAAGCGATGCTCTGGACACTGTCACCAGCACTTCCAAAACTGTCAGCTTGACACCAAAGTCCACGTATTGGGCAAAAGAGTGTCTCTTACCCTTCCAGAGAAGGGGAACTGAGCCAGGACAATTTTAAGCAACATTCCTACTCCAGCAGAGTGACAGGGTGCAACCTCAGAACTATTTCCTCCTCTCAGGCTTGCAGCCTTGTTGCTAATCAGCCTCCCCTGTTCTGGCTAAACTCAGTCATGGCTGTAATCATACAGCAAATATTTGGTGCCACCTGCCTGGGAGGTCAGGACAAGTTTGGAGAAGGAAGGGCTATGAATCCCCATGATCAGGGTAAAATAATTTCATCTGGAGACTGAGGGTGCCCTGAAATCCTAAGTGAAACAGTACTAGAGTCCTAGGATCCCATGCCAGTGAACCCTCTGCTACTTTCTGTCCAAATGGACTTGAGCCTCTCCTTAACCTCTCTGACCTCAGTCTCTTTGTCTGCAAAATGCAGGTAGTAGTACCTTACAAGACGGTTGTGAGACACAAAAGAGAATATAATCATAATTTATAGCTGATATTTATTGAGCACTAAATAAGTGCCAGGCCAACATGTGTTGGCTTATTTATTCTTCACTCACACCTTAAATGATGAATGTGAAAGGATTTTGTCCTTTTGGACCTGCCATTTCCAGAACACTCAAGATGCACCAAGACTGCACTGGCTCTCTGGGGTCAGTTCTTTCCTTGCCTGAAATCAGATCTTGAGAGCTATGGCCCAAACTTGCCTGCCTACTGCCAAATACTTTTCCCTTGCTAAATGCCTATTTGTATTTCTTTAAAAAAAAAAAAAACTTAATAAAATGATGAAAACAGATGCTTGCCTCCCTGAACAGCAGCAGCCTAGTAAATCAAGCTGCTAGGCGTTCACATCCCCATTCCCTGGACAAGCGCTTATCAAGTGCTCGGTAGGAGCAGGGTCCCATGGGAGATTGTAGGATGGGACAGACGTGATGGAAAGACAGAGTTCACTGATCTTTGAGGGACCATGGGGAATAGGAGGAATATAGTCTGGACAATAGGCAAATGCCCAGGGAAATGGATTTTAGAAAATGTGATGCTTCCCATCAATTCCCAGCAAAGTTCCCACAAGCAGATGGTTTGTGGGCACTTAACAAGAGAACCGTGAAAAATTTAATGATACGAGTGAAAAAAAAAACTGTAACAGTTTTTAGGACAGTAGAAGAGTGAATGCGTTAGGGAGCTAGAGTATGATTTCCAGGCACCATTAAAGGCCTACTTGGAGGTGGCGATCATGACATCTGTGAGGTCTGTGAGACTAATCCACGTGGTTGTGTGTTTTGCTGCAGCTACATTCGGCTGCACAGGTATGTGGGGAAGACAGGGGTATCACATTGCCGAGAGAATGATGAGTCAGGAGAGGGCAAAGGTCGTGGGCAGAGTGACTACAGTGATTCCCCATGGAATTAGAGCTGGGGAAGCAAGGAATAGAGGAACCGAGGGGATGAAGGACAGTGAAAAGGTAGCAGGATCGATGGATGGAAAGTCCAGATAAGGTCACAGCACTGTTGGAGTTGGAATACTAGAAGGGGTGAGCCAGGAAGATAGGAGGTTTAAATCGAGATTATGGAGGGATTATAGCCACCGTAATCACAGGGTCAAAATAAGAGAAGTGAGCGACTGAGTTATGGCAGAAGACAAGAATATTGGAGAAAAGAAAGCCAAAGCTATTAAAGGATGATTCATATGGATATTGAAATCACCAAGACTTATGATAAGAGTAATGCTGGAAAGAGTAGCAGTAAGCCAAGAACTAAAACTGTTCTTAGAACAGAGGATTTTTTAATTACCTAAGGGTGACCCAAAACACTATGAAACATGATTAAAATCACAATTAAAATTTCATAAAGGGACAGAGAAAAACCTAGCTTACCAAGAGTTTCAGAGGGCCATGGGGGGAAAAAAATTAAAGCTGTTTTATGTTGAGAGAGAGAGAGAAAGAGAAGACCATGATCATTATGAGCCACCAGGAGTTTAAGAAATAAAAAAAGCATGCAAAATTTACTTTTTATTCCTAGATGGAACAGATCAGGAGGATCCTGGGAAATCTACAGTTGGGATCTCAGCAAGGCAAACGACTGCTGCAAAAATGCAGATCCCACGTGTGTGGAATGATCAGGTAGAGCAGTTAGGCAGAGCCAGTCATTCAACAAATAGTGACACCTGTAGTATGTCAGGCTCTGCAGATAAAACCAAGGAAAAGACTCCCGATTGTGAGAGGCAATCACACAGACAAACAGCAATAGGATACAATGAAGCAGGCAGACTAAAAAGACAGAGTGTGCTGTTGTTGATAGATATATCAAGCCCGTGTGGAAGGAGATCTCTAGAGACATGTGCAGAGAAGGCGGGGGAGGAAGGGAGAGAATGGTTGACTATCTCTCTGGGGCAAGCTTAGCAATGCCCTTTTGTCAGTCCCTGGCAGACATCATTAATCAATTCTGGCCCTCTCCCCCTCAGCCTGCACTCAGCAGTGTTGGAAGCCGGGCTCCTTCCACCACTGCACTCCAGGTTCCTGCAGACAATCCATCAAAGTCGACATGGGGAATAGAATCATTTGGCCAACGTGGCTTTAGTTTCTAGTGCTCCACAACAAAGGTTGAAGTACGCAATTTTGCCCATGTCTAAGAAACTGAATAAAGGTAAATTAGCTAATCATATTTAGCAGACACTAAGAAATCAGAAGGGCTGGCAGACAAGGCTGGCCATGCCAACAGTCAGCACGTGAGCTTGCAGATGAAGCTGCATATGTGACAGGCTCCAGGTGGGCACAGGGTCAGAGCAAAAGAGACAGAAAGATTGCAAGGAATGCTCTCCCCAAACTGTGAAAGTGGCATGGATCCTCCATTATAGCAATACACAACTAGCACAGCAGAATACGGGGAAATAGCATTCTATAAGCACTTGATTTATGAAAGTTGAACTATTTGGGCTTATTGAAGAAAGACAGAGAGACAGATGGACTGACAGCAAAGGGTGACCATGAAACACAGCACAGGGACACCCCCCAACTGTGCTCAGTGAGCCTGTGCCCACACACACCTGAGATGCAGCCCCTGCTGCCCCCTCAGGTGCCTCCAGCCTGTGACTAGCTCTCAGTGCTTACAGGTGACTTGAAGGATATTTCAGAGGTAATTTGGATTTTCTCTGCTCTTGACCCCCAGTGTAACTTAACCTGCAATTTTCCTGTATTTAGTGTACTCGATCAGGCCACTGTGGTCCTTGGCCAGGGCTGGAAAGCCCATAATCAGTTCTTCCCTCTCCAATTCCCTTATTAGTCAGTCGCCAGCTGCCGCATTACATCAGGCCAGACACTGTACAATGAGCTTGATGAGCTGGGCTTCCTTTGAATCAGTCATGCTCTATTCACATCTTCCGAAAGAACCACTGGGGACTGTCCTGAAAACGTGATTATATTATATTAGGGAGACACCCTCGACTACTTAATGGGTCTAGGACATATCTTGGACTCATTAGAAAGTCATTTGCCACTTGGTAACATTTTCCAAACATTTTTGCAAGTTCTGGGGGCACGTGTGGTTCTCTCTACACCACTACATAAGATGCTGGGAGGAATCGCTAATAAGCCAAGTAACGGAGTTGGGACCAGAAAGGATTTCTGAGGGCTGGAGAAAGGAGTCAAAACAAGATGAAATCTAACGGGTATAAATGTCAAGCCCTGCACGTAGCATTCAAAATGAACTGTATAAAACACAGAAAGGGAGACATCTGAGTGACAGCTTGTCACATGACACCATCTGGAGCCAGGATGGCAAATCCCAAGCCTTGCATGCCCCCAGCCCCAGCACCTGCAGCAGACACCCCTAATCAATCCCGGCCTCAGAGTCAAAGTTCAACCACAGGATTCCTCTCAACGCAGCACCCCACGTGCCCATCACCCACAGACTGGAGGGTCTTACGGAAACTTGCCACCCGGATGCTGCTTCCCAATCACTGCCGCTATACTCTTCCCTCCTTATGCCCCAGACATTGCATCAGAGTGGCTTTCCTGGAGGAGTGGGGGAGGAGGGACTCTCCTGACAAAATGGACCTTTGTCTTCCTCTCTTTGTACCAGAACTTTCCTAGGAATGAATATTTTGGTGAGTTTCATTGATTTGAGTCACAATAGCTAGAAATCGGCAGCTTTAAGTCCCCAGCATAAATGGGCCTCAGGGAGCTGTTTCATCAAAGCAATTTCTTCAGAAGCCACCGTCCTAAGGGTCACTAACAGCAAGGTCAGTGACATTCAGGGGAAAATGAATTATTCACACCCCAACACTATCAAACTGCCTGTCTGCAATTCCCTGCACAACTTCCTCTCTGCGAGGGACACCCTCAGCTGCCTCTTCAGCTAAAGACTCAGCCCTGTGGTCACCTATTTTGAAAACCTTTCCTCGATGGGCCCCCCTCCACTGGCCTAAACGGTCTTCCTCTGAGCCCCCCAGTACCCCTGTCTACTTCTGAGCACTTTCCCACCAGCATCTCACACTTGGAGCTACCTGGACACAGGCAGTGTCTTCTACAAATCCCTAGTACCCAGCACAGCACCAGGCACCTGGATGCCCTACCTGAGTCTTGGCTTCTTCCTTGTGGTGTGCACTTGTGGGTGGGGGTGTGGGAAGGCAGAGGAGAGAGAGGTTGCCAATCCCCTCCATAAGCTGGAATGGGCTGGGAAATCAGGTCAGCAGAGGCACAATAAAGAACAGGCCACAGCAGGGACCCTCCACAGCTTGATGACATGAGAAACACCTGGAGGACTTATTTACAATGCTGAATCCTGGGCAGCACCCTAGACCCAATGACTTAGACTGTCTGGGGCTAAGACCCAGGAATCTGCACTTGTAATTGTTCCAGGTGATTCTTAGGCACAACACCGCTGAGAACTCTGCCCCTAGGGACATGTGAACCCAAGAGACCATCTGCCAAGAGTCTAGAAAAGAAGATGGGGGCAGGGCACCCCTTTCCTGTGTCCTAGCACCTTCCTCCCCAAAAGCAGGCGTGGCCTTGGAAATATGGCGACCACACCTCCTAGATTCTCCTGTGTCTCCTGATGTAAACCTTCTGTCCCATTGTCGGGTCATGTGCGTGACAGGTTTATCTTGGCTTTTAGTTGGGTTCAGAAAATAAACAAGGTAGGCACCATTATTACCCCCCTCTTATAGATGAGGAAGCTGAGGCCTAGAGAGGTTAAATACCAAGTACACAGTCATGGGGCTAATTGAGGGGCTAATGAGTGGGGGTGGAACAGGGATTTAAACCCTGCATCAATCTGACTCTAAAACCTGCCATGTTTAGCCACTGCCCTCCAGCAGTGGCCTAGAATGAAGAGTTTCCTCTTAACAGGAAAATGTTGCAGAGAAGAGTTCGCTTCCCTCTCAGTCACCAGATAACACATTCACTGGCAGCTGAGACTGGAATGAGACCCAGGAGATAAAGCTCAACTCAAGACACACTCCCCTAAGTGCAAGTGTCCCACTCTACCCTCTTCCCTGGGCCAGTGTCTCCCCGGGAGACATTACTGGGCCTCAGGCCCCAGAGATTCACCTGCTGCACCTACCGGAGTCCAAAAGTGCCTTCTCATCACCAGGCAGTGATGACAGTAAGCCCAATTAGTAACCTAACATGAGTGATGTCACCCCACAAATACTTATGGTAGTTACTGGCCTGCAAGCCCCACCAAACCATAAGGCACCTTTGAGGTCACGACTGGGCCTTATTCATCTTTGTTTCATTGACATCTGGCTTAGGGCTGGCACACAGAAGGCAATGAACTGAAGGCACCACAGGCAAAATACAATGCTTGGTGCTGTGGGGATGTTGACATTTAGAAGACACAGTCCCCAGCCTCAGGACGATCACAGTCCAGGGGTCATTGACACAAGTATACAGGTGGCAGCAGAGCAAGGCAGGGTAAGATGAATTATTATTCAATAAGCATAATATATGCTTAACCAGGACAGCCTAACCCTAGATCACAAAGAACAGCTAGCAATTGTACTTCTGAATGAGGGGCATGAACCCAATAAAGATATGGAGCAAATACACTCTCTACCTCTTGGCCTCTTTTACTGAGGATAAGAGTTAACAACGTACCTCCAGATGGAGGTGATTTCCATGGTCTTCCCGCCACACACCCTGCTTTGAATGTCTAGTTAAGAAGAAAAAAGGTAGCAGATGGCTGGGAAAGGGAAGCTGTGGCTAGCGAGGCTCCCTGTCCTGCCAGAGCCAGCCCGGTATGCTTCTCCTGCTCCGTGTGTTTTCTGTCATGGACCCACCTGTCCCCGTGAGCTGGGTCACAAGCAATGGATATCCTTCAAGGTTCCACATACCATGTGCTTCTCTCAAGAATGCACGAGTACAGGATGAATGTCAACCTTTATTCTACCAAGTTCTTTTCAATTCCCACAAGCAGAACCAAAGTTCACAGAAAAAAGTCGAGATTTCAGAACTATCAGGTTTGCTCTCTGTACACTTAAACAGCTGTTTCCGAGAAGGGCCTTAGCAGAGCAGGGAGCGGCGAGTATGCTGGGAGAGAGAGACCCTTTCAGGATGGATTCTATCTGCCCACGGAGATACACACTGGGAAGTTTCTATGCAAAGTATGCGTGGCAATGTCAAGTCGGGTCTTGCTGTTGCTGTTTTAAGATGATTCTGGTGAATGGGCCTGCATCTTTGGGTAGCAACGTGGCTCCACAAAGCAGAGACACTGGCCAGTGAGGCCCTGAGGGATCCTGGGTCGACACCAGCTCAAATTTCAGTTGTCCCTGCTGACTGTCATAAATTCCTTTAGGAACACGGCCCTCTGAGGCCCGCAGGAAGTGTGCACCAAGGAGCCAGCAAAATGGAAAAGAAAAAAAAAAAAGAAAGGAAAAACACGCCACATCACACCAGTCTCTTCTAGTAACTGTTACATGAGCTGAAAGAAAAGAGACATTGTATGAGGTTCAACAACTGTGGTTTCCAGAACCCTGGACAATTTTCTTTGCAACGGAGCCAAAGAGAAAGCTGCCCCGGTTTAGCCCTGGAGAAAACAGTTTCCAATGAACTGGATCTCCTTGCAAGGTAAAGGAGTTTGCTCCAGTTTTGCTAAAAAATGGCCCTCAAGTCCTCGCTCAGAGTTTGCTGTACAAACAGTCTTTTTCTTAATTGACAAAGAGAAGCATAAATAAGCCTTGAAATAGTCAATGGTTTTAAAAGCTTTCTTAATAAAGTGATACGAGCTGACTGAATACATCAGAATAATTTTGTTCTCCTCTATCAAATCCCCTCTGGCCGTCTTTCTTCCTTTCTAAAATTAAGAAATGACACATATCTTACAATTGTAACAAATACACCCACACTCTATCCCCCAATATGAGATAGTACAGAAAGCACTGGGAAAGTTAAGTGATTTCTGCTCTCTGCAAAGTAAAAAACAGCACAGGCAGGTTTTTAAATGCAAACTGGCATTTGACCTACTGGAGTATTTTAACTTAGTAAATTGAGCCATTGCCTCATCTGCTTTCTGGGAGTTCAGCAAATGGAAGACAGGAGCAGAGCAGAGAGACCTGTGAGTAGCAGTGCAGGGTTGGGCTGCGAGAGAGGACAGTCAGGAGGTGGAGGCCCCAAAACGTCACGCCTCACTGATGCAGTGTCAAGGGGCCTTCCCCTGAAGGAGCACATGCAGGGATGCAGGGAGGAAGGGGCCAGCTATAGGACCGGACAGAAGGTTCCACATCCCTGTGCCAGCAAGGGAAGAATTTGTCTTTGGAGATACCTCTCTCATCATTTTGGCTTGGTTGGGTTGTGCAAACATTACAGGAACCCCTTCTTTGTGCTCAGTGCTGGGGATACAGTATGAGAACCAGCCTCAGCCTGCGAGGAGCTTACAACCTTGTGGAGAAGACAGATTCGTAAGATTCAGAAAAAGCACGAGCAACTAGAACCTGGAGGAAAGCACCAATCCCACAGTGGAGGGTGGGGGTGGAGGGAGATTCCTGGGCAAGGTGATGAGTATTATATTATTATTACGTTATTTTAGGATGAACAGATGTTGGCCAGGCAAAGAGTTGCAGTGGACACTTGGGCAAAAGGGCAGCATGTGCAAAGTCCTGGAGGCCAGAACATGTGCACCCAGGTAACCGCAGGCCGTGTGGTATGGCTGGGTCCTAACGCACAAGATGGGGACACAGGAAGACAGGGCTATATGGGTGGGCTGCATGTGCCTCCTGTGTAAGAAGTCCGGACTTCATTAAGGAGCCAGTGGGGAGCACTGAAGGGTTTTAAAGGTGCCCAATCTACTTTAGGGCACATTCTCAGGGGTCTGGACTCAGCTCAGTCTTCACTCATCTCCATCCCTGGCCCAACGCAAAGCAGTCCCTCCAGGATGGCCCCCACCTCCACTTTCCCTCTCATCCTCCCACCCAGCCTGGTCTCGGGTGTCGGCTGATATTGCCCTACGTATATACTAATAGAAAAGGCACCAGAGAGAATTTTAAGGCAGCTCCTTTATCATTAGGGGTTGAGTTTCTGCCCCTTTTTTATCTAACCCTGGACTGAATCTACCCGAAGGACTTTCAGGTAGGGGAGCAGACAGTTTAGGTCAGTGATTGGGCCCTTTCAACTCATCCCTCTTTGGTGTCCAACTCCTCTACTTAGTTAATCCAAATTTCAAATGAAATAAATATTGACTGGATGTCAACTGGCATTCAGCATGAACTCACACCTCTCCCTACAAGTCTCCCAGTACTGTGCAAGCTAAAAGGACAAAACCAAGGACAAAACCCACATTTCCCAGACTCTCTTGCAGCTAAGCTCTTGGGTAAGAATTAGGTAACACCAATTAGATACACTCACAAAGGATGAGGCAAGGTGGATGCTGTCTTTGCTGGCAGTCAAGGTTGCAGAAAGCCAGTTAGTGGCAGCATCAGACTTAGTGTTCTGGTGTCTGCTCACCAGCCACATAGATGCCAGTTATAGTGGCAGCAGCATCCTGATCACACTGATGTGCTCTTGTGTGGTGGTCCCCAGACTCCCACTCCTCCAGCCCTTCCAACAATTACACAAGCACCTGATGCCCTGTATCAAATCCTTTTCTGCCTAAAATACCTAGACAGCTTTATTTTCTGCACTGGCCCTGGTGGCTCCATCAGTCCTCAACATGTCTGCCTTCCTGATACTTCACTCACCCACAGTGGGCTCCTGCTGAGGATGCCAAGTGTGCTGCATGAGAGAAATACAAGTGGGCAGGCTCAGTCCTCTCCCCCAAGCTCACCTGAAGGCCTGGCCCTCCACGATTTGGGAAAGTGAAGCCAAGCCTCCTCCCTTCCCCATACACTCACATGTCTACCTTCATCCTTCCTCTGCAAGGATGCCCCCAGCTTCCTGACCTGTGCTCATGCTCCAATGCACTAGGAAACAGTGTATACTTTGATAAAATGCTTCATTTCCTCCATTCTTACTTAACTTGGCCTAAGTTTTAACTCCCTAAACACAGCGGGACAGTATAACACAAAAGGAAAACTACCGAGCCAGCGATCTGTTTCCTCAGCACTCAGCGCTTGAATGCTCGGCTCCAGCTGCTCTCCTTGACTCCATCGAGCTCAACGCCCAATGTTAGGGTTGCTATGGAAGCCAGAAATAACATTTCAGGAATCCCTCATAGCCTTGGTGACTTTGGTTTCTAGGCTGTTCTACAAATGGTCTTTCTTACAGCTGATTGTTAAGAGGAAGGGCAGTTAATAAGACAGCAATGTTAATGAACTGAAATGGTATTTCTTCAAGACCCGATAATAGCAAAGCACTTAGGATTTGCAAATTCTGAAGTTGAAAGGGACTTGAAAGGCTGGATGCAATTTCCCTGTTCCACAAAGGGCCAAGCAGGGTCATGGTGGAGCCTGCCTATGTCCCCTTCAGCACACGCTCTCTCCACCCTGGACAAGGTCCTTGATGTCTGTAACCTTCAGGTTCCTCTTCTGCAAGGCGGGGACAATAATTGCACCTACCTCATAGGGTTGTCATGAGGATTTAATGAGCAAATGTGTGTAAAGTACTTAGGATGACGCCTGGCACAAAGCAAGAGTCAAATAATTCTTTATTGTTGTGATTATTATTCCCACCTGGTATTGCACTAAGGGCTATGTGGAAGCAACGTGGCATAGCAGAGACAGTGCCAGGCTAGGAGTCCAGAGCCTGTGTTCCGGTTGCCACTCTGCCACCAGCTCGGCGGCACTGGCCACGTACTTTTGTTTTATTTTACTTTGGCTGTGTCACTTTTGGTATCTAGTTTTCATTTTTTTCCCCTGTAAAATGAGACGGTTGGGCTAAATGATATGTCTAAATTCTCTTCTCAGTTCCAGGGTGCTATAGTTCTAAACAAAATAAGTTAAATAGAGATGTTCCTTGGCCTTTACAAATGGTTATATCCATACCTATAATTATAGCTAATATTTACTGAGCTATGGTTACATATCAGTATAATGCTAAATGTTGTACGAGCTCTAACTTGTTATTCCTCACAACAAGTTACTGTCCCTATTTTATAGAAAGGAAAACTGAAGCTCAGAGAGGTTAGGTAACTTGCCCATGGTCACACTGTTAGTAAGCAAAGGAGCCAGGATTTGAACCGAGGGAATCTGACTCTAGAACCCACATTCTTCACAGTTTTGCTACAGGAAACAATAAACACACACACACACACACACACACACAACTATACAAGAGTACAACCTGCATGGCTTTATATTATATTAATGTTCCCTAACTGTTGGATATTCTCCAGACTGTATCCATAAATTCCCAGCAACCTGGTACTGTTCAAGAAGGCTTTGGGAAACTTGCCACAAAATAAAATAATTCTTCACTCTTTATTACACTCCAGAGATTGTTCAACTCCAGCACCATCCCTCACCGGGATGATGGCATTCGTCTCCTAACCTGTGTTTGCCTTTGCCTCTAGAGACTATTCTTAATCCAGCAGCATCAGTGATTCTTTAAAAACCAAGTGTAAACCTGGGAAACTCAGTTCTAAGCCCTGGGCTGCTGCTAGTCCATCACTTCACCTTGGACAAGTGACAATATTTCTGGGCTCTGGTTCCTTCATCCTGGCTTCCTAACTTTTGTTTGTATCAGGAACCCCCATGGCAGTCTGGAGAAGCCCATGATCCCCTCTCAGAATAAAGTGTTTAAATGCCTAAAATAAAAGGCAACACCCACTAGGATGACTATTTTTTTTTAAATGGAAATTAACAAGTATTGGTGAGGATGTAGAGGAAGTGGAATACTTGTGCGTTGCTGGTGGGAATGCAAAATGGTGCGGCCACTGGGGAATACATTTTGGTGGATCCTCAAAAAGTTAAACAAAGAATTGCCACATTTCCCAGCAAATTCCACACTTGGGTGTATATCCAAAAGAATTGAAAGCAGGGATTCCAACCCATCTTGTACGCCAATGTTTATAGCAGTATTATTCACAAGAGCCAAAAGATGAAAGCAACCCAAGTGTCCATTGATAGATGAACAGATAAACAAAATGTGGTGCATATATATACAATGAAATTTATTCAGCCATTAAAAAAATGAAGTTCTGACACATGTTACAACATGGATGAAACTTGCAAATGTTACGCTAAATGAAAAAAGTTAGATAGCAAAGTATAAATATAGGCAAATTCATAGAGACAGAAAGTAGAATAGAAGTTACCAGGGGAGGTGGGAATGGGGAGTTATTGCTTAATAGGTACAGAGTTTCTATTTGGGATGATGAAAAAGTTCTGGAAATAGACAGTGGTGATGATTATACAACATTGCAAATGTACTTAATGCCATTGAATATACACTTATAAATGGTTAAAATGGTCAATTTTATGTTGCATATTAATATATTAATATTTTACCACAATAAACAAATAATTAAATAAATGCAAAGGATTAGAAAGGAGGCTAATTAGTTGAACCACAGTTACTAAGGTATTAAAAAGAAAAACAAATTTGGGATATAGTAACATATGTACTTTTAAAAATAACATAAGATCAAGAGGTAGGTCTACTAACTAATTTTGAAGTAGTGATGAGTGTAAACAATATCTTGAGCGATCTCTTTCAACACTAATTTGCCATGAAAATATGTGTGATCTCTAATGGTGACACAGTACTGCTACTACTCCTGTGGTTTGCTGCTTACAATCATAATAGAAGGAAATGCTAACTTGCAGTTAGAGGTTAGTGAAAAATGATGTAATTTTTCCCATCCAAATTATGGACCCACTGAAGTCTACCCCAGGGCTCTTTGGGGGTCAGTGAATCCCAGGTTTAGAATCTCTTAACTAGATAATCGCTAAACTTTCTTCTAATTAAAATGGCGTGCAGTAGGAATGACTTCTGATTTCATCTGCACATCAGGGACAAATTAACATCTCTGATCAGATTTTTCTTATCTAGAAACTGTGAATCATTAAAACTCTACCTTTCAAGGACTTTGAGAAGACAAGAGAGATGAGATAAGGAGTAAGTGCTTTGAAAAACTAAAGCTCTTCCACAAATGCCAGGTATTATCAGAGAAGCCCAAGAGTCAATAGAGACTCCTCTCCCTCCAACATACACACCCATCCCCCAGGTCTCAATGTTTCCTTAGAATTTTCGCTAAGAACTTTGTGATCTACAGGAACAAAACACTAGGCACTTTTTGTTAAAGAATATCATGTCCCCTATTAAAGCACAGCTCAGTATTATGAACTGTAATTTATGCCAAAAGATTTGAAAAGGTAGACAAATGGGATGATTTTTAAGGAAAATACTAATTACCAAAACAGACTAAAAAATAAATAGAAAAGTCAAATACACTAACGGCTTTTAAAGAAATTAAATTAGGTTTCAAATTTATCCCCCCTACAAAGGGGCATCAAACCCAGATGGTTTTATGAGTGAATTTACCAGCTCTTTATGGAATAGATAATCCTTATTTTATGAAAACAATTTATTTTTATGATGCTAACTTAACTTTGGTACCAAAACCAGAGAATGCAAAAATAGAAAATTATAAGGAATACTAGCCAATTTCATCTATGAATCTAAGTACAAAAATATATTCGCAAAATAACTCTAGTAGGGTATTAAAAAGTACATCATGATCAAGTAGAGTTTACCCCAATAATGCAAGGATTGGTTCAACATTAGAAAATCTATGGATATAATCCATTGCATTAGCAAACCAAAATAGAAAGAGTTCATTGTCATGGTAATACATGAAGGAATAGTATTTGATAAGACAATCTCTGAACCTGCAAGGTTAGACCAAGTGGTCCTATCTTAGTCCTCCTGGGTTTCACTTGCCCTTTGGAGCCTCTTAGCCCCACTCTGACCCCTAAGGATACAGGGTACCCCTTCAATATTTTGACCCCAAAGTAAACCAAAAAAACTCTTTCCCTACCTGAGACAGGCTAGACATTTTCAAATCTTTGCTCCACTGCCCCCTAGCAGAGCAGCATCTGCCAACCCTCCAGTTCCCTCCTAGAGTATTTGCCATCTCCAGGGTAAAGACCAAGAGAGGCAGAGTCCTTCCTGCAACCCACCGAGGCCTCTCCATTTCATCCCAGTTTCCATTTATTCATCCATCCATCCAACAAATATTTGTTGAACATCTATTATGTGCCAGTCAAAAATCCCTGCCTTCATAGAACTTAGATTCTATTTGTACCTTTCCAACATCTGTGAGAAAGGGACCTTGCACATGGAACTGACACAGAATATGATCTTGTCTTTCAGGTACTCCATAGAGAAACTTGTCTTTGCCCTTGCACACGTAACCACACTCAAATGCAATAGATACAGTGTTCCTATTCCCAAAATTCCAAAGATACAGGAAAAGGGTGGGTGAAGGTGTGCATGTGAGTGTTCCTCAGAGCACCACCTGCTCCCCTCAGAGCAGGTGCAGTCGGTGTTAATCACCACACACAGTGCAATGAACAGGATTGTCAGAAAATGACTGGACACTCACTCTAGACTGCCTGGACAACAAGTTTGCTGGCATCTGAGATTCTCCTTTCTCCTAGCAGGACTGGCTACTCTAAGCTCAACTCCTCAGGGGCCCAGTGGCTTCCCCCTGCTAACAAAGGGACTGTAACACCCCTGTAGTCTCACAGTCCCTGAGTACTGGGCAGCTGACATCCCCAGACAACTCCTGCAAACAGCTGGACCCCCGAATCCAGACATCTGCACCAAGCAGGCTGGACATTCCTCCTTTGACAAGGCTGCTTTCCCAAGCTTGCCTAAAAACAGGAGACCCCTCCAGGGGGCAGGAGGGATGAGCCCTTCACTGGAATGTAGACCCACGCTATGGACCCTGGAACATCTGGAAAGTTATGGGCATCAGTCAGAGAAGGGAGGTAAGGTAAGCAACAAGTGATTTGAAAAACCGTAAAGCTCTTCTATAAATGCCAAGTATTATCGAGAAACCCAAGAGTCAATAGACACTTCTCCCCCCACCACACACACCTGTCCCCAATCTCTCAATGTTTCTTCAGAATTTTTCCTAAGAACTTTGTGATCTACAAGAACAAAACAGTAGGCACTTTTTGTTAAAGAATACCATGTCCCCTATTAAAACATAGTTCAGTATTATGAACTGTGATTTATGCCAACAGATTTGAAAATGTAGACAAATGGGACATTTTGTTAAGGAAAATACCAATGACCAAAACAGACTCAAGAAGAAATGAAAAACTTAAATACGCTAATGGCTTTTGAAGATACTGAATTCTTTGTCACTTATATTTCCCCTACAGAAGGCAACAAGCCCAGGTGGTTTTATGAGTGAGCTTACCAGCTCTTTAAGGACTTCTCTTGTTGATCCTACGCACACATGGTGCCCAGGGCTGTGAATTTGTACCAAACCCTAAAGCATGACAGGTAGTGAGCCAGATATGCCTCTGGCACGACCCTGCAGTATCCTTGGCACCCAGAACAACGTCTTGCACACTGTAGGTTCTCAATACATATTTGTTGAATAAACGAATGAGTGAGAAAACCTAAGCAAATTATGAAACACAAAAGTATGTATTAGAACTAAACCATTTTGGTATAGAAAAAATCTACATAAAATTGACAGTTTTCCTATTCCTCTTCATTTTGCAGACAAATTCAAGTTTAATTGGAAGAAGAGAGCGGAGAAGCCTGCTTCCTTCAGTGGGTGGGACAATCGCATAGGACAGCCACAGGGACACTGGCATCTGGGGGCACACAGACCTCTAGGAGGAGGGGATGCTTCCCCAGCGACCCCACCAACAAGTCCCAAAGATTTAAGGATTCTTCCTCTTTCACGGGGCCTAGCACAGCCCTTGGAACAATGGGGTTCTCAAGACATATTTATTCAATGAATGGGCTGGGTAGGCTGGAACGAGCCTGGAGTCAGGGCTGGGGAATTAAGAACTGGATGCAAAGCAGCCTCGCGCAGCCCTTGCCAGGTCTGAGCCCTCTGCACCGGATTCCTCCGCAATTTACTTCGCGGTCCAACCCGGCTATAAGGGCCTCTGGGGCTCATCCTCTCAGGACTGCACATGGCGCAGTGCCCCGCAGTGTGCACAATCCATCATGCCTTTCCAAAGCCCCTCCTGGCTCTAAGCCGGAGTTGTCCGACGCGCACGTTCATCTTGTTTCTCCCCCAGACCCTTCCCGAGCCTCAGCTCTTGGTACATCTGGCCATGCAGCTTCCTCTTTGATGTTCTTACTCATTGGCTGGCTGTGGGCTTATGGTAACTTCCTCCTCCTCCCTCCCCTGGCCTCACCGTCCTCTGAGCAGCCAAAATACACACATTGTCCTCCTTTCATCTCTCCCTGTAAATCAGCCTCCCCTGGAGATACTGAAAGACTTTTCGGAGCTAGTGGTTCTAATTCTCGGCTTTTGAAAAACCTGACTCAGACTTGGTTTCACACCCTGGCTAGACTGCACTCATTTCCCATCTGCAGCCCTAGGATGTTGGCTGTACAACCCACTGCGCTTGTTGGACGACTCAGAAATACGTGATGGTGAAGTATTAATAACAAGTAACACACTGCTCAAATCTTTGAAGGTGCCTCCCCCGCGTTTGTCCGTGATGGTTATATCACCATGAAGTGGGAATATAAAGTGAATCAGAAAGGAAAAAGAGGCTATTTAGAAACATGTCAGAGGATGACATATTGTCCTCCACAAACTGGGAAAGTGAAAAGCAAAGCAACTTGTCATGGGCTGAATTGTGCCCCCTCCCTGCCCCCCATTCATATGTTGAAGTCTTCACCCCCAGTACTTCAGAATGTATTTGGATTTAGAGTCTTTAAAGAGGTGATTAAGTTAAAAATGAGTTCATTCGGGTGGGCCCTAAATCAACGTGACTGTTGCCCCTATAGGGAGAGGAAATTTGGGCACAGACAGGTACAAAGAGAAGAGACCATGTGAAAACATACAGAGAAGACAGCCATCTGCAAGCCAAGGAGAGAAGCCTCAGAAGAAACCAACCCTGGCAACGCCTCGATCACAGACTTCCAGCCTCCAGAACTGCGAGACAGTACATTTCTGTTGTTTAATCATCCAGTTTGTGGTACATTGTTATGGCAGCCCGAACAAACTAATGTGCAACTCAAATCTGTATATTTCCTATCAAGAGTACATGAAATATTTATATGTTGATTGTTCAGGCAAGTTTTGAACTAGCTCTCCTCGTATTTTCAGTCTCTAATATCATTAAATGTTTAGACATGAATTTTTTAAAGTGAAGATTATTCCTTATCATCACTAAAAAAAGAATATAAAATATTCTTCTAGTATTTTCAGAGGTGACTTGGGAAAAGATATAGAAAGCATTCGATCAAATTTGCAAGTGATCCTAACTTGCTAAATGAGGGGGGTAAAGATCTCAGCAAGCAAGAATGATGAACCTAAATGAAGAAGATAAAATTTACTACAAATAAATTAAAAGTATTCCACTTACATTAAGAAAAATCAGCTACATGATAGCTGTTAAGCCATGTGTCATAAAGGTCTAGTGATTTTTGTTGACTGCAAGCTCTACGTGAATTAGCCAGAAAGGCTAATGCAGTTTACCTGTAATCTTCATTCATTCAATTAAGATTGCTGGAAATGTAACATATAAAGCAATTATATATGCTGCCAGCCACTAATAAAGTTCTTAATTTCTCCCTTGATGACAAAATGTTCTCTCTAATGCTTCTAAGGCAGATTTTTCTTAGAAAGCAAATATTTAGCACTTTTTGTTTCTTTTTTTCTTTTCCTTTTTTTTTAACAGAGGAGAAAGTCCTTATCTCCCAGGTCATTTCCTAATTCTGCAGGCACTGCCATAGAATCCCAGGATATCAGGGTTTGCAGATTAGAAATTTATTTAACCCTCCACATACAAGGTGTTCAATATCCCCAGTGCACCAGGAAGCAATGTGTTTCCTTTGTAGGCTGATCCAGTGGCTACAAAGTTTCATATAGAATAAAAATCTGTTTCCTGGAAAGCACAGGCATTGGGATCTGAATCGCCTCTTTAAGGTCTTAATAACAAATCTAAACTCTTCCACAGCACAGCCTTCAGAAAGCCACTACATCTTCTATTTTACAACCTACACATCCTTAGTTCTTTCAACTAGTTTCCACATGCCCTGGATTTGGAAACCTTTATCAGCCTGATGGCTCCCCTCTACACACTTCCCTCTTTCTTCTTTTGTCAGTTCATTTACTCCTCCTACAGGTATTTATGGAATGCCTGCCGTGTTCCAGGCACCTTACTGAGCACTGCCCATACAATGATGAACCGCGTAGACAATTAAGCAGGCAATCCCGGCACAGGCTGAGTGCAGTGATGGGGACATACAGCATGCTGTGAGAATGCGCAGTTGGGGTATTAAATCCCAACCTAGAAGATGAGAAACGCTTCCATTGAGACCTGAAAGATGATTCCAGTTCAGTTGGATGAAACAGAGGGAGTGGGATTGTAGAAAAGGGTACGAGCAGAGGAAACAGCAAGTTGGCTTCTCAAATTCTACCCCTGGCTGCTCAGTAGTTGTACGGACCTTGTATGAGCCATTTAACTTCTCTAAGTCTCAGTTTCTTCATCTGTAAAATAGGGATAATAGTATCATGCAGAGTGAAGTGTGAACTGGCTAGCACAGTGCTAGCACCTAGTAGCTGTCATCATTGCCATCAGTTCGGGAGGCCAGGACATGATTGGTTCCCAAGGGGTAAGGTTGGATGCCTTGTCCCCCAAAAGCACCCGCCAGCAAAGAAAAGAATGATGTCACTCACTGAGGGGATAACCCCCCAACTCTACACACACATATATACATGCCCTGCAGGTGCGAAACACATGGGCAAGCTGAGGACGGAACATCCTGGAATTGAGGAAGGGAATGAGGGAGGGAGGGATAGATTTGAGAGGGAGAGGTTACAGAAAAAGAAGGGGATAAAGAAAGAGTTTAATACAGAAGAGCAAGGGAGAAAGAAGGGGGAGAAAGGATCTGTGGTAGGAAAAAAATCAAGTTATTTATTCACTGGCTAGGAAAGCTTTTAACTTTGTGGCTTATTGAAAGTCAGATACTGTGCTTTTTTGGGTTCTCCCAGCATTAATCACAAGATAGGAATGAAGAATTTTACTTCACACAGTTTATAAAAAATGATTGATAACAGAGAGGTTGGTGTATACATCGAACAGAGCACAAGCACTAAGGATGCACTTAATGGGAACCGCACGTCTCTGCTGAGCAGCAGCCATGACAGTCCCTCCAGCGGGTCCAAATTTCCAGATTTCCTGCAGAGGATGCACAGCAGCTGAGCGTTAAAGAAGAAGGGATTTGACTTCAAAGGGTTTTATTTTTTAAAAAGCCTTTGCTACATTCAAAAAGGGATAGGCTGGGCACAGTGGCTCACGCCTATAATCCCAGCACTTTGGGAGGCCAAGGTTGGAGGATTGCTTGAGGCTGGGAGTTTGAGACCAGCCTGACAACATAGCGAGACCCCATCTCTACAAAAAATAAGAAGAGTTAGCCGGGTGTGGTGGTGTGTGCCTGTAGTCCCAACTTCTCGGGAGGCTAAGGCGGGAGGATCACTTGAGCCCAGGAGTTGAAGGCTGCAGTGAGGTATGATCACGGCCCTCCAGCCTGGGTGACAGAGTGAGACCCTGTCTCTAAAAAAAAAAAAAAAAAGTATAAGCTTATGCATCAACCCTAATTTGTATAATCAGTTCTAATGATAAAGACACACACCAGCCAATCGATTCTTTAGATATGCGTTGCTAATCACCATGTGGTAAGAGGCTGGCTCCTATACAGTTTTGAGACCCACCTTTTGCCAACTCCCCGTAAGGTAGGAAAATGCTAAAAGATTATTTTCAAAGCTTCAGAAGGGGTGGACCCCCAGACTCCAATTAGTTTATACTCTGCAGCTGCCATTTTCCCTGCAGATGTTACTGATCTTGAACTGTCTTTCTGGCACACGCCCCACAGCATCTCCTCCTAAGATCTTTTCCCATCGCCCATCCCCACTCCACGTTGTAGATTTCACTTCTGCAATGATTCTCAAACTGAGATCTCTAGAAATGCAACTTCTCAGGCCCCAACACAGACCTACTGAATGAGACACTCCAGGCATGGGAGCAGTAATCTGTGTTCTAACAAGCCTTCCAGAAGCTCCTGAGAACCTCTGCTCCACTCCCTGATATTACCGTCCAGGCCTGCTATCTCAAAACTTCAGCCTTTTGGGCCTCCAAAATATGGTACCTCCTGGCTCTCCCACCTGGACAGAGTGAAAGAAAGAGAGGATTTCACCAGGTGGTCCCACACAGAAGGGGCATAAGGAATGCAGTGGAATTAGTGACATCACCACATCCTAGATGAGACCTAAGGGATGACTGAGTTCAAACGCCTCCTTTTATGGATAAATGAACTGAGTCCCGGAGAAGAAAACAGTTTGCCCCAGGTAAGAAGACAAATCAAGTCTGGAATCATCCCAAATGAGGATGAAATCAGCCATCTGCATGTCTCATTCACTCAGTTGCTCAGTACACACTGAGCTGTGGACAGGACCAAAGCCAGGGCTGGAGGTCAGTGGAACCCAGGTATGACCAGCAGCGGCAGCACCTCCAAATACAGACAGGCATTTTATAGCCCACACAAAAACTCATGGTCAAGGATCAAGCAGGGGCTGAAATCAGCATGTTCAAGTATATAAGATATACTTTTTCTTTGCTCCAAGGCACATCTACCCTAAGCCATGCACCCTTTCCATGAAGGAGCTGGGGATTGGGCACCTTTTCTGCCTAGGTTTGCAGAAGCCTTGACAAGTTTGCCAAATTGCTTAACCTCTCTGAGCATCAGCTTCTTTGTCTGAAAATAGGATATAACAACAATCACCACGCAGTGTTTTTCTCCCCGGCGGATTAAGTGAAAGAACATGTCCCTACTCACAGCAGGGGTTCAGTAAATGAGAGTTGCCCTCCACAGGTGCTATGAGAAATGAATAATACTCAGTCCTTATCTTCAAGGGATTTATAGTCTAGTGGTAAAAATGAGACAAATACAAAGATAACTAAAATATGAATCCCTCTGAGATAGGTGCCACTATTCCCCCTCGGAATGTAAGGCACACAGGGTTGGCACGTTGGCAGAGGGTCTACAGTGTCTAGGGAGGGTGTTGCCTGGCTAGGGGTGGGAGGAGGCAGTATTCAACCTGGCCCTAGCTGATAATGTGTCTTGGCAGAGGAAGGATATTCCCGGTATAAGGAAGATGATGAACAAAGCCCTGGAAAGCTCAGGGAAGGAGACAAAAGTTCTAACCATGGCAAAGTGGCTTCATGGGTTTTAAGACTGGTGGCTTCAATGGTTCAGACTCTCCAGGAGCCAGAGACTCTGACGGCTTCTGGCATCTGCTTTCCTTCCCTCACAGAAGACACCAACAAAGTCAATTAGAGGTATTGTTTTAGGATGTGGAAATCCATTTACTGGTAGCTAAGGCTTGAAAATGTTAATAAACATTAACATTATCAACCTAGGTAAACACTTCCACTGGCAACACAGAGTAGGACATTCAATTCTCCAGGCCAGTCAACTCCTTCTGACACACTGCTTATTTACAAGGTTTCAGCTCCTCGTATGAAACACATTGCAATTTTGCTAATATTTTGATGTCAGGTTTAATTAGAAATTTATGCAAAAATGGAAGTAAGTGCTTCATTATATACTGTGATTTCCAAAGAGCAGAATTTGGGGCTGTATAAGGTGAATCCTTAGATTTTCTTCATTAGCTTTATTTTTAAGTAGTTAATTAACTGTTATGAAGAAGTTTCACTAAATTCTGTGGCTTCTACCCTGGAACACCTCTGGAATTCTTCCTGGCAGAGTGGGGGCAGGGAAGGGAGTTCAGCTCTCACCATCCCCTGACTGGACTATAGGGCCAACCTCCTTTTAAATTATCACCACAAAGTGCTCTCTTAAAACACAAACATAAATTCTGAGTGGGTAGTATTGATCCAAAGGGGAATCTATAATAGGGAAAGAAAAGGTTTCAAGGTTAGTTAGTAGAAATAAAATGAGCTCGGTTGATACATTTAGAAAAGAATGCACATGTCAATAAGACCTTGTAAAAGAGAAAAAGCAAACAGGGAGAGCAAGCTGGAGGCATGTGGAGTGGTGTACGGAATAAGGGGGCCAAGAATACAGGGGGGTGTTGAGCAAGGAGGGCTAAGGTTTCCAGAAAGGCTGATATGCCCCACTGGTTACCCTGGCAACAGATCCACACACACACACACCCCCCATAGGACAGGGATGTATCAAAGAGAAAAAACGTGCACAAATAAAGCTGGCAATAACTGGGGTGGGGTAATATGGCTTCCAGTTCCCACCCCAGGACGAGGGCCTAGCGAGGAGTCTGGAAGGGGATGGGCACCGCTGATAAGGGATAGGTCAGGGGGAAGAATCCGAACAGCCCGCTGCTCCACCTGCCAGTGTCGTCATCTGGAAGGGCCCAGATGTGCTCATTCGTTCTCCTGTTGGCCTGGACGCCTTGGCTCAGGGCTGCCGCCTGCTAGCTAGATTACCATTTGCCACAGCCCAGAAGGTTGAGTCTGTGCAGAGGGCACAGTGAGGGCAAAGTCAAAGTGATACCCATGGTCTGCTTAGTCCTCCACAGGCTCCCACCCCTGCAACATGAAGCTCAAACTCTTCATTGGAGCCCCCACGGCTTATCTCCAGCTCAGACCACCTGCCTGATGGACAGCCTGCCGTCCCCATGCCATGTGCAAGCCCCACCGCCACGCTGCACCCTCACCCCTCTGCTGCCTGCTCATCCCTGAGCACTCCACGCGGTCATGACCTTCACTGCAAACGATTCCCTTAAACCTGCCATTTTCAAAGTATGGCTTGGGGAACTCTAGGGGTCCCTGAGACCCTTTCAGAGGATCCATGAAAGGGATAATAACACTAATGTTTGTCTTTTATACTGTCATTGTCTCATGAGTGTATAGAGTACAAAAGTTTATTGATGCGGTTTTAGATTCCACATTGCACCTGACCTTTAAGAAACTACCATTTGTCAAGTTTGGGTGTAGTATCAAAGAAGAATATCCACAATTATATGAAAAGGCTATTAAAATGCTCCTCCTTTTTCCAACTACATATCTGTTCAAGGCCATGTTTTTTTCCTATAATATAACCCAAACAACATTTTGTGACAGATTGAATGGATGAGAAATGGATCTACAGCCTGAGCAAGAGCAGGACCCCATCTCTACAAACAATAGAAAGATTAGCCGGGTGTGGTGGTGCACGCCTGTAGTCCCAGCTACTCGGGAGGCTGAGGCAGGAGGATCGCTTGAGCCCAGGAGTTTGAGGCTGCTGTGAGCTATGATGACACCACTGCACTCTAGCCGGGGCAACAGAGCCGGACTCTGTACCCAAAAAAATAAACAAAAGCTCTTTGGGATCCTTAATAATTGTTGAGTGTAACAGGAAGGGTCCTGAGACCAAAAAGCTGGAGAACCACTGCCTTATACCAAGCCCACTCATCAGGTAGAGTTAAGCTGTAACTTAGATATGCCTCTACTGTTGCACACTGATTCTACCAAATTAATGATCTTTTTACATGCCCGTCTCTTCCATCACACTGTGCACTTCCTGATGGTGCCTATTCATCTTAAATACCCAGTGTCTGGCACAGAGTAGAAATTCCAGATAAATGAACGAGGTAAGAAATAAGCCCACCGCGAAGACAGACCTCACAGGCTGCCAAATGAGTGGCCTAGAGATATTCACAGGACAGGTGAATAAATACATGCATTATTTTTTTTAACCGATTTAAGTTGTTACTGAGACTCTGACCTGAATTTAGACATAAAATGTAAACATTTTTTTAAAACCAGAAAATTCAAACAAAAAATTAACCTAAGAAACAATTCTGCTGTTTCCACTCTGTTAAACTTTCAGAGACACACTTGCAAGCAAGTAACCAGTGAAATACATCATGCTGGTGGATGCCATAAATATAGCCAAAATGATTTACCACAAAAAAGTGAAATGCAGCCTGGGTAACGTTCTGAACAAAAAAACCCATAAAGCCAGGAAAAGCAAACACGCATAAAACACAGGGCACCATACTCTAAGAAGGAAGAGGTCATATGATTCAGGCAAGGACTACCAATGAGCACGCTTCCCAAAGCAGACCGCACTTGAGAATCCGGGCCACAGTTGTAGTGTTTGCCTTCTGGCTTCATGATTCTCACTCAACCACATTCACAAGCCAAGCAGCCCTCCAGCGTGTCTGGGAGCAGCCTCTTGCGCTCGTGGAATAGAAATATGCATGCCCACTTGCAGTCCTGGAGTAGGGGAGATAGGCTGTGTCCCATCCTCCTCTTTGTCCCTGACACATTCTCTAGCAAAATGAGGAAAAGGAATCAATGCTGGACGTGGGGTCAATACCTTTGGCACAACAGGCTTCTATCTCTTATCTCAGAACACAAGGGTTACCACTTCAGAGCCTGACCTTACGGTGAAGGAGGAGGACAGTAAATGCTGACAACCACAGAAGGTTGGGTGGGGGGTGTGTGTGTGCCTGAGAGACAGAGAGAGAGAGAGAGAGAGAGAAAGAAAGAGAGAGGAATGTGGAGCCCAGAGGAGGAGTATGCTTTTCCAGGTAAGCATGTGGTGGTTCATCCAGAGACCAGCCCTACCAGAAACCCAACTGTGCGATCACTGCTGATGACCTAGAAATCAGACATTTTCAGTTATTTACATAGGTATGTTTATCATTTTGAAACTTGTTTTTTAAAACCCTTTAATTAACATACTAAACACTTCCCAGTCCTTTTCACATGTTTATGTCACTATGGAAACAGGGAGTCTCAGGAGACCCAGACGTGGAAGACATAGTATCGCTGGGGTTGTTGTTCAGTCAACATCAGTAAAGATTCTGACCTCTCAAAACAGGGCTCTTGGGTCCCTTTGGTCCCTGAGGTCCCTGATTGGTTTTTTTTTGGGGGGGGGATTACCATAAATATTATGTCTGTGCTGTTATTGTTTTTTTTTTTCTTTTTTTTCTTTTGTTTCAATGCTGAGGCTACCTGGTCCTGGGTAGTTCTCTCAGTAGCCTTCCTAGAGGGCTGGATGCTAACGGCTGGCCAACAAGATATAAATGTAAAATACAGTTTCAGAGAACTTTATGGAACGATAGTTGTGGTAAAACTTTCGCTCACTGCATACCTACAATTTACATATATTACCTCATTTACTCCTCACGAAAATGTTCCAATGTTGGCATTAACATTCCTATTTTACAGATGAGGGAACTGAACCTCAGAGGTTACATTGCCTACGTATATACATCTGGTAAGCAGCAGAGGCAGGACTTGAACTCAGGTCTATGCCAAAACCCATTCTCTTTCCAACGGCCAAGCTTCCTAGGACCTCCACATGCTAGGCTTACCAGAGCCCTTGTTTAGAACCAGCTGATTCATCTATATTCTGTGCGTTCTCATGACATTTTCTTTCTCTCTGCAAGAAATTTTTTTGAAAGAAAAAACTTCACCTGAAGAACACATGTTCACCGGACCAGAACAATAAACTCCTGGCATATTCCATTCTTGATATCTTGACTCAGCTCATAAGTTTCCCACCTCTCCTCCGTGCATGCTCTTTTTCCTGCTGTCATGTGGGGAAGCATTATTAACAGATATAGCTGGACAAATCCAATAGAAATTTTTTTCATAACATCTTTGTCCAGATAAATCCAATAAGGATATTTTCAGATGAGAAATCTTGCCCTGCATATTGGAAAAAAGTCATGAGCCTTAGATTAAACTGAAGGCTTCAAAATAGAAAAGGTTTGGTTTTATTTTGAAAGCCTGTGTACAACCACATCCTCCACTCCGGATGCACTCATTCCCAATGAGACCCCGGCCCCAGCACGCCCAACAGAGGACCCAGGGACAGGAGAGCTTCCCCAAGGGACGCTAGTTCCCATGTCTGGACCCCCCCAACCTCCCCGCCCGCCTGCTTGTGTAGGTGGGGCCCCTCACTCACCCAGGAGGGCCGTCTGCGGGTGGGTCCGAGCCTGTCTGCCTCTAGAGGTGGCCCTGGTGTGTGGCCGCTGCCTGGCCTCAGCAGGGAGAAGGAGGAGGGCCTGTCCAAGGATCAGCAGAAGGCAGCCCACAAGCATCTTTTCCATTGTCAAGACGAGGAAGAGTGGCAAGGCTGTGACAAACACAACAAGAGAAGGGAGCAGGGTGAGATTTCTGGGTCTCCCTGAACTCCAGGTGCCACAGACCCACCACCCTGCCTTTTCAGGTTTCAAACACGCCACTTGTATTTAAAATGCCATTTGTGTGTTTGGCCCTTAAGAGCTTAAGTAACCCCGGTTGGTAGGTTCTTCTTGGATAGTCCAAGCAGGGCGTGCATAGTTGGAATTTTTCATCACTTTGGTCACTATAAGACTGAATGCAAAACTTGAGGAGAAAAATCTATCCTCAAGTTTCTTACCAGTTAAGTGTATTATCCATTATTCATAGTCACATTCTATATCTTGGGTTTGAACAAGGAAAAACTGTATCTGAGAATTCCAAGTAACAATATTCCTTCAGTCTAATAATAGCAGATGGCACAAATTGATCCATATAAATTTCCCAAGAAATTCATGTATAGCTGACATAAGGTAGCATCATACAGCCAGCCTCCCAGCCTCCCTTCCCAGCCTCTCAACCTTCCATCCTCCCTTCCCAGCCTCCCAGCTTTCCTTCCCTGCCTCCTATCCTTCCTGCCTCCCACCCTTCCAGCCTCTCAGTCTCCCTGTCTCCCACATACATTTATTAAGAGGAAGTCGGCACAGTGGTTAAGGACTTGGACTCTGATACTAGACTGAGTCCATGTGCCAGGCACTATTCCAAATGCTTTACATGTATTAACTCACTCAATTACCTAATGTTATTACCATATTCCCATAAGGCTCAGGAAGGTTTGGTGGCTTGCCCAAAGTCACACACAGTTAGCATGTGTCTGAGCCAGGATTCAAACCCAGGGTGAGCAGGCCAATTTTCCAATGCATTGATTAGCAGAAAACTCAATTAGCTGAAAGTCAAATCCCCAGAAGTCAATTCATGAAAGGCCATAGCTGTTTCACTGTCAGAGGCAGGGACAGGGCAGGAACCATTTCCCAAAACTTAAAAAAATACTAAAAATTTAGTGAACTGTTTGTTCAGCAAATTGCTTTCAGGAATTGACCTAGGAATGAACCTGGGCCTGTCAACCTTCAAAGTCCATAGTTTTTCACACTTGCTGCATTGAGCTAGCTCGCTTTTACTACACATTAAAATTATATTAAAAATAGTGAATGTTTATTCAGCACTTACTATGTGCCAGGCACTGGGCCAACTGCTTTAAATGTATTAAGTGATTTAATTCTTATGGTAACTCCGAGAAGTTAAGCACTTTGACCACGGTTACATGGCTTATGAGGGGTGAAGCTCCAGAACCCACTCACTCATTACAGAGAACCACTTCCCTCACTCCCTTTGTAAGCTATTTAAACTCTTTACTAATTGAACTGCTCCCTTTTCATAGCTTTAACTCTGAGATTCCTTTTGAGAAAAGGAAGAAAACTTGAAACATCTTGCCTTTTTCTCTAACCCTACCTACTAGTTACTTTCACGCTTCTTTGCTATTTATCACCTTATTTTATACGACACTGTAAGTGTGTTACATCGTTTCTTTGTGATTTATTATTTTATTTCTATTCCCCGCCTCCTAACTGAGCAGATACAAAGTCCACATTTATTTATTTCAAAACATATACAACATGCTCTCAAGCCCCACTTCAACCCTGACACATTTGCACTTAAATCAAACATTTAGAATATGATGTGGTGGATGATTATCATTTCTAAAAAACAAACACCATTGCATGTGGTTTGTGTTTACCGTGGATTTCAAGAAGTGTTTGTGTTTTCAAGCCACCATTGCTAACCAGAAGGCACGGAGAAGAGGTGAAGGGTAGAGAGTTGAAAATAAACAAAACTAAATACTTCTAGCTGTCTAACCCTGGGCAGGTTACTTATCCTCTCTTGGCCTCAGTTTCCTCATCATTAAGTTGGAGATAACAATCGATTTAGTTGTTGTATGGATTAAATCAGTTCATATATACATATATATAAAGCAGTTAAAGCACAGCCTGGCACATAGTAAGTATTGAATAAGCATTAGCTATTTGTTATTATTACTATTATTATTATTATTCTGCACTCAAACCAATCAATAGAAAGTATGCATTGTTAATTTTGTCAAACAAAGCCACTTAATGCACATGAAATTAACTTTTGTTTACTTATGGATATTATTATAATAAAACAATGACAAACAAATTCATAATCTTAAAATATACATTAGTATCTGGAAGTATTTAAACCTTTCTTTTTTCAAAATGCAATGGCATGGCAGGCCACATGCTGGTAGAAAATATTTGCAAAACATGTATCTCAGGGGGAGGAGGTAGGAGGTGAGGAGCAAAAACCTACCTGACGGGCACAATGAACACTATTCGGGTGATGGGCACACTTATAGCTGTGACTCAAGCATTACAAAACCAGTTCATGTAACCAAAAACATTTGTACCCCCTTAATACTTTGAAATAAGAACATATATATATGAGATAAATTACTTATATTCAGACCATAACTCAATAAGAAGAAGACAAACAACCCACTTAAAAATGTGCAAAAGATTTGAACAGTCATATCACCAAAGACATTTGATGACAAATAAACATGAAAAGATGTTCAATATTCTTAGTCATTACCAAAACACAGATTAAAACCACAATGAGGTCCCATGACAAATCCACTAGAATAGATAAAATTAAAAAGACTGATATAACCAAGTGTTGGCAAGGATGTAAAGAAACTGGAACCTTCATACATTGCTGGTAAGAATGCAAAATGGTGTGGTCACTTTGGAAAACAATTTGGCAGTTTCTCACAAAGTTAAACATATATTTGCCAAACAGCACAGCACAGGGTGACCAACTGTCCCTGTTCACCCAGAACTACCCATGCTTTAGCACTGAAAGTCCCACATCCTGGAAACCCTTCAGTCCCAGGCAAACCAGATGTTTCATCCTTCTACCAGCAACCTCAAAATCCTAGGTATTTACCCAAAAGATAGGAAAACAGTCCAGACAAAGACTTGTATTCAAATGCTCACAGAAGCTTTATTTCTAAAAGCTAAAAACTAAAAACAACCCAAATGTCCATCAACTGATGAACGGATAAACAAATTGTGGTATATCTATACAATGGAATACTACTGAGCAATTAAAGGAATGATCTACTGAATGAATCTCAGGATAATTATGCTGAGAGAAAGCAGCCAGACACAAAAAGATGACATGCTGAATGATTCTATTTATATGACATTCAATCGAGGGCAAAACTATATGACAGAAAGCAGACCAGTGGTTCCAGGGCTGGGTGTGTGATAGGGGATCAGCTATAAATGGGCATGAGGGAAAATTGGGAGGTGATGGAAATGTTCACATCATGATTATGATAGCTGTATACATTTGTCAAAACACATCAAGTTGTATACTTAAAATTGATGGATTTTATGATATGTAAGTTAAACTTTTAAAAAGTTATCTTAAAAAAGGAAAAGAATGAGGAAAAGGATACTCTACAGACAGCAACAAAAAACCAGTATGGCAATATTAATATCAGGCAAGATAGTTTTTTTTAAATGCAATGGCAGTGGAACAAGAAAAAAATAAGTCAGTGCATGTACCCATCTCAATGGTTGTTTCTCAAGTTGGCATTTACAGCTTTAGCATTTGAAGAACAGGATCCATCTCTAACTGGAAAATGGAATGATGTTTGAGAACAGTTCCTTTCCTATATGGGCAGATGAGAAGAATTGTTGTGCTGCGAAATAGAGGTTAATTCAATCTGAACACATTCCATGAAGCATTAGGGAACATGGAAAGAATATTTTAAAATAATACAACGGCTTTGACTTTTGTTTTAGCAATTTTTCTCCTCTCCATGGGACAAAGAATCTTTTCATTTAACTTTACCAAAGGGGTGGGTGGAAGAGAGAGAGAAAGAGATTGTTCTGTCTTAGCTACAGTTCTTCTAAGCATCACTGCTGCAAGTAAATCCACAGGCGAGGAGAGTCCCTCCGAAGCCAACACTGTGAGCTGTGGGCCTCAAGACAAGAAGCCTGGCGCTCCACACTGGTCTGACCTCACCTAGGTGACTTAACTCCTTGGGCTTAATTAGCCGTAAAATAAGAGGCCTGTCCTAGAAGCAGTGCTTCTCAACCTAAGCAAGACCGTAGGCCGGTAAGGCCCTGCTGTCCTGAAGAAGGTGGCAACCTTCTCCACCTCCAGACAAGAAGAGAAAGGGGGTGGGGTACTAACATTTATTAAGTGTCTATGGTGAGCCAGGCAGTGAACTGGGCATTTTGCACATTATCATCTCACATGATCATGCTCTTAGGTGGGGGAGTTCCTAATTTTATGGATGGAACACTAAGATTTACTGATGGACAGACTCTCTAAGACATCAGTGCTAGTTAACTGACAAAGCCAAGATTCTACCCTACCACCTCTCAGGCCATCAGCCTACTTTTTAAAAAAGAGATTTCCTTAATTTGTAAGTTCTTAGACATCAGGCTCAATAGTTTTGTCCCTCTACGACCTCTCTGTCAGCATACCCAGCATACCAAGTATGCAAACCGACTACTCTGTGCATTCACAGGGAGTCACAGGGAGCTGTGTAAATCTCAGAGACCTTATCTTCTGCTTCCCACCTACTGCTGGAATCCCTGGCAAACAGGAAGCCAACCTCTGCTAGGACTCAAGGCTAGTATGGCGTTCAGGTGGCTCTAAATGTCAGACCTCGGTTCTCCCCCACGTTGACCTGACATTGCTGTCTGTAACTCCCACCCAGCAACGAAGGCCTGCCTGCCAGCTCAGCCTGTCCAGACACGAAGTCATCTTTTCCCACCCAAGTCCTTTCACTGTCAAGGCAACCCCATCTGCTCAGCCATCCAGGCCAGGAACCAGGAGCAGCCTCCATGTATCCTCTGCAGAGCCATCACTTTCGTGAGTGGACACACTCTGTCTTTCCCTCCTCTGCAGGGCTCCCCCGCCCAGGCCTCCCGACTGTTCCCACTGCTGCAGCCAAGGTTCTCTTCTCACCTTTGCTCACCCAGACTCTTCCAGGAGCCCCGGAACTGCTCTCCCTGCGTTGGGACCTTCACCTAGTGGCCCTGTCTCTCCTCTGTTTGGAAACTGTCTATGCTCTCGCTGCACATTAACATTCAAGGCCCTCCATGACTGACCATTGCCCACCTCTCTAACCATGGTGGTCCCCACATCCAGCCCAGACCCCCCGCTGGGACCTGAAGAACTCAGATTCTTGTCATAGCTGGGTGCCTTCGTCCCTGCTGGTCCCTTGGCCTGGAATGTCTACATCCTACATTAATCAAAATGGCATTCAGGCTTCAAGGCTCAGCTCATATGTCACCCAAGCTGTAAAATGTTCTCCAGTTTTCCCAGTGAGGGTTGACTTTTCTACACACACCTGACAACGGGTTTGTTGCCTGCTCTAGCACATTGTTTATTTTCTTGCTACCATTGCTCTCTCCCTGCCTAGACTGTGAACTACTCCTTGGGGGCTACACTTTGTCATCTCTGCATCCCCCATGTGCCGGGTTTTATAAATATACTTTTATAAAATTAATAAATGTTGAATAAACACATTGATCTTTAATTGATCAATAAAAGATTAGCTGAAGCAAACTGGCTCTAGTTCTGCACCTGACAAGTGCCAAAGTCAAGTCCATGTGTTCCCCTACATTTGCCTAACTGTAGGCGACCCTAATAGAAGGCCGTCTCCCACTTCCCTGATGGGAGGAATCCGCACACAATTTCTTGGCTAACTTGAATATTTAAAGGATATAGATGAATTATCAAATATCTACTTATAATAGTGCATCAGTTTAGTTTAAATACATATTTAAAACATTTTAAGTATAAAATATTAATTTAGAATGTTATCATTAAAGAATGTTTCATGAAATTGTGTTTCCTCTCTCGCATTTCATAAAATAATGTTTTCAAATGCTTTACCTGCGTCCCTAACATCAGAATCTTTTTAACACTAAAAATGCCTTCTGAGTCTTCTAGCATCTTCACTTCTAAGTTGTTTGAGGTATAGCACTTTTTGAATCCATATGTTATGCTGTCACCAGAAATTTTATCTCAGGCCACCAGTCCCCATTTATATTACTGTAACATGAGGACGGTTGGATTTTTTTATATGTCCTGGAAGCATAAATTCATAGTATCTACAACTTTGTGTCACTCTTTAAAGTGACCTTTAAAAGGATCGTATACAGCGTCATCCAATCCTTGCAATTGTGAAGTTGTGCCCTCAAGAATAATTACTAAATCTGAGTTGACATTTTTGCCAGTTTTGGTCAATTGATTTCTATAAGTATCCAAAACCAGCTTTGACTGAGGTCATTTAGGGCTAATGTGTCTTCCCCAAACAGTACTTTGTTCAAAATTTTTGACAGAGCTCCCTGTACGTTGCAAAGATTCAAATACAAGGCAATTTTCTCTTTTCCAAGGAATAATTTTTGGGGTAAACCCCTCACCTCATATTTCAGTGTGTATGGTCATTCCTCCCATATCTTTTCTCCCTCCCATGCAATCAGGCACGAGTCCTATCTGGTTTTTACCTGTAATGTCTCCTATGTCCCCTGCCCTTCCATCCCTACCACAGTCACAGCCATAGGCCTGGCCCTTATTCACATCGGAGAGACCGAAAGTCCTTGGCAGAGATTGCCAGTTGTCGCCCAATACCGTCCTTGTCCTTCTTTTGTAAGAGAACCCCACTTTGCAACAGGACATGTGATGGGGTGGAACAGAGCCCACGAGTCCCAGCACTCCCTCTTCCCTGCCAGGTGACTAAGTGCTGGCCAGCATGATGAAGTAGATACAGTGTGTACATCTCCTGAAAATGTCCTTAAAAGGTGGGGGTGGGGGGTCCTTTCTTGTGTTTTCCTTCTTAATGCCTGGAGTGAGGACGTCCTGGCTAGAAACCCAGCAGTCATCTGGATGAAGGATGAAGTGGCACGGAAATGGAAGCCCAGCATGCTACAAGTAACGAGGCACAGAAGCTTGGGAATAAATTTCCTTCTTTAAACCACTGTCATTTCGTTTTTTCTGTAACTTGCAGCTGAACTTAATCCTAATTAATAGACTGTTTCTAAGTCTCTCCTATTGAACCCATCTGGCACCAGCACTAAATTCAATCTTCCCAGCACAATATCCTGCTTGCTATGCTCCTGCTCAAAAACTGCCATGGGCTCCTACATACCAGTAGGATCAAATCTAGGCTGCTTAACTTGGCATTCAAAGCCCCATAATCCAGCCCAGTGTTACCATGTTAACCTCAACAACTCCCCACCAACCCTGACAAAACACACACGTGCATGCACGTACACACCCACGCATTTACACACCCACATGCACACACTCTTCATCATTAACCCTCCATTCCAGCCAGGTAACTCCACACAATGTCTCTTAATTTTTGCAGGTTGAATTGAGTTTATGACAACTGAGATATGGATAGGTAGTCACTCCCTTACAAAATTAAGAGTGAATAGTAACAACCCAAATGGCCCTTAACAATAGTATAGGTAAGTTGTGGTGTCATCATGCAATGGGATATTATATAGCAATAAAAGGGAATGAATTACTGCTTCACACAATAACATGGTAAATTTACAAACATAATATCGAACAAAAGAAAATTCAAAAATGAGCAAAAGTAATCTCCAATCATAGCAATCAGGATTGTGGTTACACTTGGGGTGTTAGTGCACAGAAAGGGCATGAGGGGGGATTCTGGGAGCTGGCAATGTTCTGTTTATTGATCGAAATGCAGGTTACGCATGTTTTCATGTCATAAAAATCAATCCAGCTGCATTCTCGGTTTGTGTACTTTTCTGTATGTATACTTCAATAATAGTTTGTGTTTAAAAAACAGGCAAAACTCAAACTGGAATCAACCTAGGTGTCCGACAACAGATGAATGGATAAAGAAAATGTGGTATGTTTACACGATGGAATATTATTCGGCCATAAAAAGAATGAAATCCTGTCATTCTCAGCAACATGGTTGGAACTGGAGGACATTATGTTAAATGAAATAAGCCAGGAATGGAAAGCTAAACACTGCAAGTTCTCATTCATATGTAGAAGCTAAAAAAAATTGATCTCATAGAAGTAAAAAGTAGGACAGAGGACACTAAAAGCTGGGAAAGGAAGGGGAAGGGAGAGGTAGGGAGAGATTTGTAAAAGGATACAAAATAATAGCTAGATAAGAGGAATAAGTTCTAGTGTTCTGTAACACTGTGGATGACTAAAGTTAACAATATGACATAGTTCCAAATAGCTAGAAGGAGGATATTGAATGTTCCCAACACAAAGAAATGATAAATGTTTCAGATGATGCATATGCTAATTACCCTAATCTGATCACCATACAGTATATGTATCAAAACATCACCATGTACCCCATCGATATGTACAATTATTATTTGTCAATTAAAAAAATAAAATTTAAAAAAGAGGCAAAACTAATCTATGGTGATAGAAGTTAGAATAGTAGTTACTTTTAGGGGAGATGATAAGTAATCTGGGCCAAAGTGGAGTTTCGGGGGTGCAGATCTGGGAGGCAGTTACATGAGAGTGTTCACTTTGCAAAACTCCATTGAGTTATTCTCTTATGGTTTGTGCACCTGTCCTTTGATAAAAAATTGACTGAACAAATAAAATATGCAGTACTACTCCAGGCTCCATTACCCAGATCATCCCACTGACAGGGGGATTAAGAGAGAGATCAGAGTTGCAGCAGGAATTTTGGAAAATTTAACAGGTGTGCTCTTTTAAATGGGCCACTGTGCACATTCTGGAAAGGGATAGTTAATGAGAATGACGCTGCACAGCTGGTCATGATTTGGAACTCATCGTCCCTGTGTAGGCAGAATAATGGCCCTCCAACAATGTCCACAGCCTAATCCCCAGAGCCTGTGAATATGTTATGTTACATGGCAAAGGAAATTAAGGTTGCTAATCAGATGACCTTAAAAATAGGGAGATTATCCTGGATTACCTGGGTGAGCCCAATGTAGTCACAGGGTCCTTCAAGGTAGAAGAGGAAGGCAGAAGAGAGAACCAGAGAGGCTGCAGTGTTGAGGACACAGCCTGATGCTGCTGGCTTTGAAGACAGGAGGAGGCAACAAGCCAAGCAACATGTGGCAGCCTCTGCAAGCTGGAAAAGGCAAGTATACGGACTCTCCCCTAGAGCCTCTAGAAGGCTCCAGCCCTGCCAACATCTTGATTTTAGCCCAGTGAGAACCATTTCAGAATTCTGACCTCCAGAACAGCAAGAGAACAACTTTGTGTTGTTTTAAGCCACTACTTTTGTGAAATTTATTAGAGCAGTAATAGGAAACTAATATAATAACCTAAAATAGCAATGGGGTATTCCAATGGGCAGTGAGCCACACTTTACACAAGTATATGGAAGTTCTTCTGACAATACTCTTAGAAGAACTTTGCAAAAATGTTAGCGGGTTCACCTGCTCAGCCACTTATTTTTACATGCAGGTATTTTGTGAAAATTTCAGTTTCAGTCAACTCACTTTGAGTACTTACTATATCCTTCACAATGTGTTAGATAAATTCACATTAATCTCCTCATTTAACCCTCACAACATCCCTATGACATAATATCACACCCATTTAATGGATGATATAATCAAGGCTCAGATAATAATAGTGAGTATAGCTAATAAATAATGAGCATTTACTCTGAGCCAGCCATTGTACTAAACACTTCACATGTATTAATTAATTTAATTCTCCCAACAATCCTAGTCCCCCATTTATAGATGAGGAAACTGAGGCACGGAGAGTCTAAGTAACTTTTCAAACTACTTACAGCTATGAGGGGCTGGGATGGGAACCCAGGTCTTTGCAGAGCCAAGATCAGTGTGCTTTGGGTTGTACCCCCAAAGCACACTGTACACTTTCTGTTGTACTCCCTCTCATCACTGTCAAAGTCACTGTCATAGTCATTACCACCAATTACCAACAATGGCCAAGGCTTCTGGAATTCAGCCCAGCCCTGCTGTTCCATTTGAGCCCACTTCAGGCAGTGGTGGCTGTCTGCCGAGACACATGGCAGGGTTCAAGGATGACCTCACAGGCTAAAGCTCCAAGTGGCAACTGGTCCCTTGGAAGGCGCTCCCTGGCACCGTTCACTACTACAGCACCAATACATTCTCCTCTCCTTGGCGGTTTGAATTCCCTCTTCCCTGACCCTTCTGAGTTATCCCCACCTGTACTTTAAACACAGGCGTCCTCCTTAGCTTCCCCAGAAGACAGGGAATCCCAGGAAAGGACTCCATTTCATGTGCTACAGACCAGACGGCAGCAAATCCAAGGGAAAGCCCTAGAGACTCTCTGCTGACTCGACTGGTCTTAAACCTCACCCATTCACCACCGAGTCTTAGCACCTCCTCTCTCGCTGCCTGTCCAAGCTCCTGCCCCAACACCTTGCTCCAGCCAATGTTATAGCCACCACACCCGCTTGAGCCTGCTTCTCCTGAGACCTGAGCCCTTCTCTCCCCCTTTCCCCTTTCCCACCCCCTACCACACCCCTTGCTTTCTCTTAGGTACCAGCCAGCACTGTTGCTAGGCAAACTGTGGAATTTTTTTCCAGAACCTTCAATGGCTCTCTTATTTCAAGGAGCAATCATCTCTTTCCTCATCTTTTTTTAAATTGTAGAAATGGGGTCTCACTATGTTGCCCAGGTTAGTCCCAAACTCCCATCCTCAAGTAATCCTCCTGCCTCACTCAGCCTGCCAAAGCACTGGGATTGCAGGCGTGAGCCTCCGCACCCGGCACCTCCTCCTTTTTCTTTAAATCTTGGGCCTCATTTCGACTACCTTTTGGTGAACAAAGACATATGGTGCTGGTTGACAAGAGCTTAGGGCATGACAACTGTCCAGGGGTATTTCAGATTTGGGCCCTACTTTGACACCTCCGGCAAGTGAGCTCAGGCCTGAGTGGCTCCAGTTTGTCTGGGTCTGGACTCCGGGAACAAGGAACCTGGGGCCCCGATTTGTAGAAGAGAGAGGCCTGGTAACTCGGGGGCCTGAAACTGAATTCTATTGAAAGGAATAAAAGTTGAAAGTGTGGACAGAGAGGAAGATGATAGGTAGGTATCTGCATTCTCAACAGAGGAGTCTAAGGGACCAAACTTCAGAGGCTGAGAGGAAACTTTCCAGGCCATAAACCCACCTCGGTATCTTGACACGGTTTTCTGAGGCTGTCCCTTTGAAAGCAGGCAGGCAGAACTGTGCAGGAGTGGACTTGTGCATGGAAAACTGTAGTTAAATACATGCGGATTATCTACCACCCTCACATGTCCATGGAGAGCCTCTCTCTCTGAATTGGGGAAGAGGTGAATTCACTGCGTACACCAATCATTGCTTTTCCTGGAAGGACAGGTGGTACAGCTTACCACCTACCCTTAGGATGCTCCTAGAAATGTTCTAAGGATAAACAAGTTTGAGGCTTTCTCAGGAAAAGAAAAAGAAATGTTCTAAGGACTTTACTCATCACATCTCATTTAACCCTCCCAGCCCTGTGGGTATTACCATGCCCATTAGACAGATGAGGAAACTGAGGCATAGAGCAGTGGGGTACCTCCAAGTTATCAAGCCTGTAAGCTTCACAGCTGGGCTTTGGACCCAGACAGGCTGACCCCAGAGTCTCTGCTCTTGACCACGGACCCCTGCGGCCTCTTGACTACCCCGACTGCCCCATTCCTCAAAGACCGAGTGTAAATGCACTCGATGCAGTTGCGTTGTGGTTTCCTGATTTATGACAATTTGGAACTTGGTCAATTGGGTTTGTTCAGCGTGGGAGTGTGTGTCCCTGAGGAGAGTACCTTTCTGTGCGCCCAGTCCTGGAGATCCTACTAGAACAGTCCTCATTTTTCCGTCCTCTCCCCACACTGTCCTCGGGGTTTCTAGCAACTACTACAAAATGCCCTCCCCTCTCTCCCTCTTCCGCAATATAGGGAAGCTGGGGCTTTAGCTGTCGCGGCGAGCCGAGGACAAAATCCAGATGACACCGGCATCAAAATATCAGGCTACGAAGGGGGGAAATAGGACTCATCGGCTGCCAGTTTACTAGGAATCACTCTCCACATCCGCTCAACAAGCCTCCCTTTCCCCGGTCGGTGGAGACCGGGTCTGGGTGTCCCCGCCGCGGGCACAGCGCCCCCACGGGGCACTCCGGGGCCGCTGCCGTGCAGCGCGTCCTGCACAGGGGGCGCGCCCTGCTCGCCTGCGGGGGCGGCGGGACTCGTCCCAGCCGTGGGCTCCGGGCAGTGCGCCCTCCCTCTCCCGCTCTCCTCGGCGGGGTCGGAAGCCACGGGCCCCGGGGCGCTCGGGGCCACGCGCAGCTGCAGCGGCCGGGGTGCGGGGGGAGCGCCCGCGTGCGCCCGGCAGCCCAGGCTCGGTCCGTCTGTCCGTCTGTCCGCACCTCGGGGCGGCGGGGCCGCGCAGACCCCCGGGGAAAGCGCGCCGCGCTCACCTGCAGCCGCCGCCGACGGCGCCCGCGAAGCGAGACAGGGGCGCGGCCGCCCGGGCCTTCCTCGCTGGCCTCCTCGCCTCGCCGGCGGCCGCGGCTGTCCTCGGGGATCGCTCGTGGGAGCCGAGCAAGGAGCCCGCGCCGCTGCCGCTGTCTCCTCCGCCGGCGCCTGCTCCGAGTCCCATCCCAGAGCGCTCCCCTCGCTCGCTGGCTGCCTGGGAGGCTCTGGGCAAGGGCGGGCGGCGGGAGAGGCGGCGCCGCGCGAGGGTGGGGAGCGGGCCGGGCGGAAGGAGGGGTGTCCTCTTTGGGGATGGGGAAGGCGCGGGGGTGGGGAGCGGCGGCGAGGGCGGCCCCACCCTGCAGGCAGCCCCGGGAGCTGGGCCCCCTGGCCGCGCGCCCTGCCCGCTGCCACCTGGCTCCACTCAGACCGTCCCCAAGCCCAGGCGTCCGGAGCTCAGAACAACAGAGAGCTTTAGGGGCTTGTCGGGGTGGGAGTGCAGGGAGGTATCTCCTGGGGAGCGGAGGCGCGGCAGGAGTCCCGTATCCTGAACTTGAGTTATGATCTGCAACGACGAAGAAAAAAGTGGTGAGAATTGGGATAATTGGTGACAAGTGCCAGGAGCTGTCTAGGCAGAGCCCAGATCACCCTGCCAGTGCCACTGGCTGGGGACCAGGCCCCAGGGTGGGGAGAGGGTAAAGATGCCAGGACGGAGAGAAGCAAGACTCCTACCCTGAAGGAACAGTGAAAGTCTAGTTCAGACAAGACTTTTGAAATTATGGGCAAAGACACTTGCAACTTTGCAAAGTGGGGAAACCTTACCTTAAAGGTCCCCACGGAGCCTTGGAGGGATGCAGGAGACGAGATTGGTCAGTGACAGGGAAAGCGGCTGGCACCCCGCTCTACCAGCTCCCCTGCTCCTGGTGGCTGGGATGAGTGGGCTCTACAACAGACCAGGACATCTCCTAATAAAGCTCCAAAATTCTATCCCCAAACCACTAACCAGAGCACCCAGTTCAGGTTTTAACAAGCTACAAGGAGAGGCAGCCAAACTAACTAGTTTCAAAACCTCGGGATGTTACAGTCTGATAATTTGGTGCTTTGGGCAGACTTTGCCTTGTAATTCACCATCACTCCTATTTGATGTTAGAATTGGTTTCTGGAATATGAATAAACACCATGTAAAAAATCAATTCTTCGGAAAAGCTCCAGGAGGGGTAATTAAAATTCCAGCCATAAAGCAAGGGGCTAACACTGAAGCCATTGGGCAACTCAATGGTACCATAATGCCCTGAAAGAGTCTTGGATTCACATCCTCTTGTTCCCTTACCCTGCACCTTACACCCACTGGGCCCTCTTGGCTGCCTGCACTGATCAGAAATAGTTTTTGTTATGTCTTTGGGAGGAAGTAGGTGGAGGTCAGAACGCAGAGGAAAAGTCTTCAGGAAATGTTTGGTCTCTAAAATCTTGGATCCCACAGAAGAAAATTCTTCCTGAGTCTGGGCCAGTGAAAATTCCCCAGGAGCTGGGGAAGTTGAGTTACAGTTTATGGAAACTTACATTTAAAATGTGTTGCTTTTTTCCAAGACACCAGTATGATCCAGTAATTTACCAGGAAAACAATAGCAATCCCAAAATCCTTCCAAATTTTAAGGAAATTGTGATTTAGTAACTGATTCCAGTGACTCTGGTGTATACCAACTAAAATGGGTGGTTTTTTTTCCCCTAGGGAGTTCTACTGGAATTCTTCATAATAGGAAATCTGTGTATGAAGCATGCTTGGGGCCAAGTCAAATAGGTCAAACGAGTTGTTCTACCTTGTGGGATAATCTTCAGGTCCGCCAGAAAAAAAATGAAGCAAAAGCAAGTTCAATGTCCTGAAATATTTAGTCAGGACAAACAATGCCTTGATTTCCAGGTTAACCTTCAGGGTGAATGCAAGATGATAATAAGACTGTTGGAGAAAGGCCAAACTTGCTTTTTCTGCCAGAGGCCCTGCTATGTGCTATATACTCAGCCTTATTCAGAAGTGTGGGGTTAAGATTTTCAGTTCTCATGTGGGCACTCATGCGAGCAAACAAGAATGAAGTGTGTAGTATCTGAGAGCTCACAAATTAGTTGGAATTGATACCTGTTTAAACTAATCACACCTTAGTAACTATACCCTGGACCAGCTCTCAGTTCTCTATCATCTCCATAGAGGGACTGCAGTGCAGTAAGGATTTTGGTGGGGGGAGTCATTTGACCCAGGCCTCACATTCATGAAGAGCCTCAAATGTAGACTTTTGACATAAGCATCCATTTGTTCCTTGTAAACATGAGAACTTTTTGTTTTGCTTTGTTTTGCATTAGAATCCTTATTTGAAACCTAGCTACCTGACCTAGAGGGCAGATTGAAATGAGACTCTGTCAAACACAAAGGGGACCAGAGTACAGTATGAGGAAAACTAAAGGACAGACAGGTTGGCTCACAGACTTCTAGCCTAAAATAAAGCTCGTACTAAATGCGGGAGGAGAAATGTAAAATTGCAATGACATCTCACTTGCCCTGTTCCTCGTGATGACAAATGATGTTCGAGTCCCTTACAAACTGTCGGAGCCCCTCTCCCTCTCCCTCAAGTAGAAGGGCAGGATGCCTCATCTGGGAGAGGGAAACATTCCCACCCTGCCAGCTGCGCGTTTGTTGGAGCTGGAGATGTGTGATTGAGGGAGAGCATTGCAGGTGGCAGCTGGGCTTCCCCTCCAGCCCAGGGTGTCCTCCAAGGTGAGGCAGTGCTCCTTTCCAGATGCCATCAACATGGACAGCTGGTTCAATGTCCAGAGGATTCCGTTTAGGACAAGCTGACTGACGGCACCATCGTCCCAGGTGAAATGATTTCTAAATAAACACATCATCCCCCCTTGGAAAGACAGGATGAAAGGGATCAGGAAAAAACTGTAGCAAGTTGAAAGTTTGTTCAGGAAAACAATACTCATTTCAAAGGGACTCAGATGATTTTATGTGATCTTGAAGTTGGACCATGAGCTCCTGAGGGCAGGGACTGGGTCTATTGCTTGTTTACAGATCTTGCCCTATGCCGTGCTGCAGAAGGGCCTGGGTTACTGTGGCATTAACTTGAAGTTTAGAGCCTTGCAACTTTTGTAGAATCAGGGCAATGGAGCTACCTATCAAGTATAGTGGTGGTGTGTGTCTGTATTCCCAGCTACTCAGGAGGATGAGAAGGGAGGATCCTGTGAGCCCAGGAGATCGAGTCTGGCCTGTGCAATTTAGCAAGATCTTGTCTTCAAAAAAAAAATGTTAAAGAATGAATAGGGTAGAATAAGGAGCCTTAAATTATAGGCAGGATTGAGTACAAATATGATTCGTTTTCTTGGATATTGACAAGGCTGAAACACAGCCTACTGGAGACAAGATTCCACATTTGAAGTGGAGAATGGACCTCCTTTCACATGCATGGAAGCATAACTCAGCAACACAAATGGTTGCTTCTTTCATCCCTAAACCTAGCAATTGGCACAAAGTAGTCGATACTAGAAGCCAATAGCCTCATCCTTGTTAGGCTCAACTAACTTCTCTCAAGGCTATTAATGAGTCTAGGTTTGCATTGGTTGCCTGGTGTTAAATCAGGTTGCAAGATACTTGGGCAATGCCTATGTGCATCTGTTCTATAAAATCCCCTAGCATGCTGGCCTCTATAAGTGGGGATTCAAGAATAATAAAAATACCAGAAGTCAGGATGTTTCCATATTCTCTCTTGCCGAAGAAAACAACTGGGACATGGTTATTACCAGGGTCCAACAGAAGGGGAAAGACTACAGATGATTCAGTGGAAAGAATAAAATAATGGGCTGCTGAGAGTCACAAATAAATTATAAAATGGAGAAAAATAGGATGTAGTGCACTAAAGTGAACAATTTCAATGGTAGAGCAGTCTCTGAGAAGCAGCAATGGAAATGTCTTGACTCATTTAAAACAAGAATGGACATAGCTGTTCCCCAGTATGCAAAGTGCCAAAAAATCACTGGCTACAAGCATACTACCTGTGAACAATATAAATTTTAAAAGAAAGACACTGTAGGCCAGGCATGGTGGCTCACGCACTTTGGGAGGCTGAGGCAGGAGGATCATTTGAGCCCAGGAGTTCAAGACCAGCCTGGACAACAGTAAGACCCCATCTCTACAAAATATAAAAAATTAAAAAAATAGCCGGGTGTGGTGGAGTGCACCTGTAGTCCCAGCTACTCAGGAGGCTGAGGCAGGAGGATCGCTTGAGCCCAGGAATTTGAGGTTGCAGTGAGCTATGATGACGCCACTGCACTCTAGCCTGGGTGACAGAGCGAGACCCTGTCTCAAAAGAAAAAAAAAATAGAATAAAGGACAAAAGCCACATGATCTTCTCAATAGATGCAAAAAAACATTTGACAAAATTCAATACTCCTGCAAGACAAAACCCTCAATGAACTAGAAATAGAAAGGGACTTCCTCAACATAATAAAGGGTTATCTACAAAAACCCCACAACTAATATTATACTTAATGGTGGAAGACTGAAAGCTTTCCCTCTAGGATCAGGAACAAGAGAAGGATGTCTTCTCTCACCACTTCTATTCAAAGTTGTACTAGAAGTTCTAACCCAGGCAAGAAAATGAAATAAAAAGCATCCAGATTGGAAAGAGAAAAGTACAAATATTTCTATTTGCAGATGGCATAATCTGGTATGCAGAAATTCCAAGGAATACACTAAAAACTATTATAACTAAAACATGAGTTTAGCAAGGTCTTAGGATACAAGATCAATATACAAAAACCAATTGTATTTCCGTATACTTGGAACAATCTGAAAGTGAAATTAAGAAAACAATTCCACTCACAATAGCATCAAAAAGAATAAATCACTTAGAAATAAATTAAACAAATGAAGTGCAAAACCTATACTCTGAAAGCTACAAAACACTGTTGAAATTAAAGAAGGTCTAAATAAATGGAAAGACATCCCATATTCATGAACTGGAAGACTTAATATTATTAATATGGCAATACTCCCCAAATTGAGGTACAGATTCAACATAATCTCTATCAAAATCTCAGGGGCTTCCTTGCAGAAATTGATAAACTAATGCTAAAGTTAACGTGGCAATTCAAGGGATCCATAGTACTCAAAATAATCTTGAAAAAGAACAAAGTTGGCCAATTCACAATATAGCCTAAAGGTGGGAGCAACCCAAGTGATCAACAACTGATAAATGGATGAGTAATATGTGGTATATCCATACAACGGAATATTTGGCTATAAAAACGAATGAAATACTTACACATAACATAAAGTAGATAAACCTTGAAAACATGCTAAGTGAAACAGCCAATTATAAATGACCACATGTGGTATGATTCCATGTCCAGAACGGGCAAATCCATTGAGGCTAAAGTAAATTGGTGGTTGCCTAGAACTGGGAAGGTTGGGGGAAATGAAGGGTGACTGTTTATGCGTGTGTAATGAAAATGTTCTAAGATTGATTGTGGTGATGGTTGCACAACTCTGAATAGTATTTAAAACCATTAAATCATATACTTTAAACTGGAGAGTTGTACGGTATGTATCTTAATACATTTTTGGTTTATGAGCAAAGGGGCAAGCTTTACATCCAAGCTCTCATGCAAACCTGTCGTTTTTGAACCTCTTCTCTTCCTCCTTTGCACTCCTCCCTTTGAATCCCTCCTTCCTGGAGCCGGGTCTCTGACACCAACAGGAATGGCTTCTTGCTCCACCCCTCAGCTTCTGTTAATGTTCCTTCCCGTATCTTTTTAAGTTTGCTTTGCACCACAGAAATTGCCTGCTGGTGGGAATTTGCTTGCTAGTGTCTATTGGAATGTTGTGATGTTCTTGTAAAGGATGAAAGGCAACAAGCCTTACCGGGATTTTAGTTAAATCTGAAGTGCCTAGGAAATAGGGGAACAGGTCCCTGTTGAGAATTTCCTCCCACATACCCAAGGTCTCGGGATTGCAGGGGGTCTCAGACTTGGTCATTATTGCTTTAATGATACAATGATTTACTAGGAAAAGAGGACGCTCCTAAGAAGCATATCTAGCAATTTTTTATTCAGAGCCCCACTGAATTAAGCTCACACGAAAGGGATTTGATCACAAGAACAGCAGGAGCTAAGAAGGCCCTTTCCTTTTTATCTCAAACTTCCCAGAGCGTTAGCTAGCCTCTCCTCTCAGCAGTCTAATCTTTCCTCGGAGATCAAGCCTTTTATTCCCGCGATGCTGTTATCACCCTCACAACTTTCTTCTAAAAGCCCAATCTCCCCCACCTCCACCCCCTACAGTGAACACTACTCCAGCTGCGGCTGTGGCAGGGTTTGCTGGAGGAGTGACCCTTTCTTTGTCTCCTTGCATAGTCTATTGGAATGAAATTTTCTTTCTAGTGGGCTCTTCTGTGAGGAGTCATCTCTGTAGAACTTTAAGCTTCACTAAGACCTTGTTGCAGTTGCTGGGGGTGGGATCCCATCTGGCTTTAATTTTTCTTATGTGCTTATTTTTATTCTAGTAAGTACGTTTTGAGTTCCTTCTATTTGCCAGACGTGTGCCAGGCGCTGACAGAACAATAAGTAACACAGACTCTCTGAGTTTCCAATCCACCAGGGGATTATAAACAAGAGAAGCAGTAACCACGGAGTGTAAACATGTGCCTTGACAGGGGCTGCTATGGGAGAACATAAAGTGATGCCCCCCAGATTAGTGGGTCACAGAAGGCTTCTACAAGGAAGTCACTTTCAAATGGAGACCCAAAGGATGAGGTATTGACTTTATTTTTTTACTTTTTCTCACATTACTTATGTAATTTTATTAAAAACCACAAGTTCACATTTCCCAATACCCAAGTCATACCTGGATTTTCAAAGGTGTTTAAATAAGTTAACTCTCAGAGATAAAGATGATATAGTATGATAACTTCAACAGGGCACGATAAAGCCTATGTTCCCGTGGGAAATGACTGCTCTATTCTGTCTCTATTTGATAGGTGTGAAAATAGACACAGGGATACAGGCTTTCTGGGGCAGGGGCAGGGAAGGAGGTTGGGTCTTAAGATCCTCTATTATTTCTCCAAAATAGTACAAATTACATCAGTAATTCTACTTACTAGCCAGAGCTTGAAACCCGAATACACAAGACTCTTCTCAACCATACATCAGTGGTTCAGTGGTTTAAAATGGTGCCTAATTTCCTCAAAAGGAAATTGCTCCCTTAAAACAATTAACCACTCTAAAAGGCCTACCTCAGTTGATCTTCCTTCTGCCTGAATAAATTCCTATAACAATGAAAAGCTGTTATCTGCAGAACATTTTCCAGTCTAATTAAATAGGAGGTTGACAGCTTTACTTGTATAACATAAACCTCAAGTTAAAGATCCACCCCAACTTTTTGAACTTTACCTGGCTTTGCATGACTTGCTTTCCTTCTTGGGACGTATTAATTCAATTACTAGAAACTGACTGTCGTTAGAAGCAAGAGGTTATATGCACAGAATTCTGAAATTCTAGATTCATCACCCACTTTTATGTATTCAATCTGCATTTAAGTCCTGGCTCTGCCACTATGTGACTTTCCTCTAAAAAGCCTGTTTCCTCATCTGTAAAATGGGAATAAAGAGTTAGCTTGCATAAAGTGCTTAGCAGCATGTCTGGCACACAGCAAGGGCTAAGTAAATGGTAAACCTCGTCCTACATCTTGAAAAGGTAGAAAGCACAGGGAAAGAAAGAGGGGCAGGCAAAGAGGACCTATGACTAAAGTCAGGAAGGCTGGAATGATGGCGAGGGAACAAACAGAGATACATGAGTCAACAGGAGATTTGGGGGAAAGGGAGGACAATTTTCCATTTTGGGCACAATGAATATGAGACGTCAATAGGTTGTCAAGACAGAGAAGACTGGGAAGCATTGACAAAAGCAGGATTGGAGCTGCCATTATTTATTGAAGGAAAATAAAAGCAGGAAAGATAAAGACCTATAGTTAAAAACTAAAGGAAAATCCTGTGAAAGTAAAATAGAGAATAATTTAAAATATATTCCTTTAGTTAAAATGAATGAAATGAACATCACACAAAGACCACATTAGGTCCAAGGGGCATCCCTACCACACAGGACAACAGGGTCCTTTTTGCTGTCGCTGGTCACACAGAGCAGACCCACCGTCCTCTGTTAGTAGGTATAGTTGGGACACCACGGGCCCCTGGCCTGGGACTAGCAAGTAGCAGCTTAGGATAATGACACACTCAATCCCAGCCTTTCCAGAGAAAAAAGGTGGGGAAATATGCCCAACCTACCCTGCGTCACACACTTCCTTTCAAAACTGTCTTTGCTCTATTGAAGCAATATACCCTGGACATTCTGACATACATCAAGGAATTTATAATTTTATTTGCTGGGTCTAAGAGGTTTCCATCTTACTGATAAAAACCTGTGTTTATACCGTTCATGACTTTAAAGCATATCTAAATTTTAGATGGAATAAAACAAAACTTGAGTCCATTGTGCTGTTTTAAGCCAAACTCCTCATTCTGCTGCAGTTCTTGCTAAGCAGGGTCATACTGATGGATATATAGTGCTGACTTTTGTTTGATGTAACATTTTCTGGGTTGGCCAAGCGACAGCTTCTCTTCTGCTATCTCGGTACTGCAGTCAGCATAAGGCCTGTGTGGGCTTCTGGGCAGAGGGTTGCAGATCTGGCTGGTTTCCATACACCATGAGCCATTTAGCAGAAAACTTGGCCAGTGTGCAAGAACACTTTAAGTGAATTCCATGGGTGTGGAGACATCCTTGCAATTGCCTCCTTTTCCCTTCCCTTTAAAACATGCATCTGAGCTGCCAAAAACCCCTTTTACACAGCCACGGGCACTGTATTTGGTGCCTGTTAGTTCTGAAGAGGGAGCCCTGAAAAGGATTAGCCTGCACTTTATGCTGGCAGTTCTTCTGCATGATTGTTCGTTCAACACCTTGGCAAAGACCAACACCTGCCCTCTCCCCTCCAGAACATGAGACTGCCTACATGACCAGCAGCAATACAATTTAATGATATTTAAGTCAGTTTCCAGACTGCTGCAAAAACACATCTCTAAAAACAAAAGGGAAATAAATGTTTTTATAGTCTCATTAGTTTTCCTCTCTTATAAAAAGCTCAGTTTGCACAGCAGGGTATTTTCTCAAATGATGGATATTTCAAATACGATACATCTCTGTATGGAGAAAACAACTTTAAAGGTTACAGTCTATAAAGATGGTCTATTGAGATCATTACTAAGAAGTATCGTGGATTAATGAAGTGAGGGTGGAGAGGAAAGACAAATGGAAGATGTGGTTTGGTTAAGTAAACTAAACAAATGTTTAAGACCAGAATATTAAAAAAAAAAAAAAGAAGAAGAAGAGGGGCACAAAGAACGGGAGGGGGGAGTTTCTTGCATTCTTGGGGACAACATAGAGAGGAGGCAGGGACAAGGACATCAGACTCAGGGGAGATGCTGCACATAATGTTCATGTAGGAAGGAGAGGGTCTGCTGGCCTTGAGTCTCTTCTATGTAACTTGGCATTCTGGAAATCTGACTAGCTTGTTCAACAGAAGCTGTTTCTAGGGGTTTTCCCCTTCCTTCTACCCCAGCAAACAGATTTAAAATTCTCTCTCCTACCTGAGCCGCTTATTAGTGGGTCAATTTGTAAACCTTGTGGTGCTGGGCTCAATGCCCATGATGACCTTAAAATAACGGCTTGGGGGTCAAGATGAAAAAAACTGAAGGGTTCCCACCAGTAAAGTGACCAAGAAGTATACAGGCACAAGAAAAACCGAGGGAATGACTGCTCTTGTTCTGTGAACAGGAAAATAGGAGATGGGGCTAGATATCTAAAGGGATTATTTTCTTTTTGACATAGGGTCTTGCCCTGTCGCCCAGGCTAGAGCACAGTGGCATCACCATAGCTCACAGCAGCCTCAAACTCCTGGGCTCAGGATCCTCCTGCCTCAGCCTCGCAAGTAGCTGGGACTACAGGCACTCACCACCACACCCAGCTAATTTTTCTATTTTTTGTAGAGACGGGACCTTGCTCTCACTCTTACTCAGGCTGGTCTTGAACTCCTGGACTGAAGCGATCCTCCTGCCTCGCCCTCCCAGAGTGCTAGGATTACAGGCCTGAGCCACCACACCCAGTCTCCAAATGGGATTTAAAAGAGAGGTATTTATCTGGATTAGCTATGAGACCAATAGATAGTGAACTGCTGAGGCACGTAATGTGCTCTGCAAGGTTACTTTAATCTAACATCACAACCTCCCCATAGTGGAGACAAGAAGAGGACAGTTCCTCACTCTGTAGAGGTAAATACGGCTTAGCCTGGGTTATGCTGCAGGTCAAGAAAAGCCAGCATCACCAGCACCACGTGGGATCTCTGAGGATGAAGTGACACCCTAGTGTTTAAGGTGCTATTTGAGTGCTGCATGAGCAAGAGTAGCAGTATTGGTTCCTCTCCAGGGACCCCACCTGGACTCTCAAAATCAACACTTCTCTCCATCTGACCGTGTACCATTTTTCCTACTGCAAAAAACATTAGGCAAAGACCTGGAAAATCATGGGTAGCAACAGGCAAGTAACTGTGACTTCCTATGTCCCTCACACAAGGATCATGAAACTTATCCAATAGGCCTTTTCCATTCCTGACAACCCATAATGTGATTAACTTTGTGTGAATCGTATGGACATAAAGCTTCAAGGAACAGAATTCCTTAGGTTGAGTTTATAAAGAAAACCAATGAGAAACAGAAACACCAAAAGAAATAGCTGAGGCTGGCTCTCAAAGATAAAAGGCCCCCCCCCCCCCCACTCCTTTTAATTTCTCTCGGAACACAGTAAAATCTTAACTGCTCATTCACAGCACACTACGGGCATGAAGCAGTCATAAGCACTACAGCCGATCACACGGAGCCTGGTAGGGGTGAGGGCTGGGAATGGAAGCTCAAGTCTGTTTGCCCCCATTCCTCTTGGCCTAAGAGGCTCTGACTTAACAGCACTGAAATATGTTTTTTAAAAACACGTTTGTGTAAAAGTAGGTGGGTGGGAAGGGTCCTTAGGCACAATCACCACAGAGTCCAAAGGTTATCTTCTTGGATGTGGGCAAATCTCACTTTAATTGCTAAACGCTACATTTATAGCACATTCACTAATGAACCAACAGGAGAGTTGCTGACTTCTGAACATATGAATATATAAAAATCCCTTGCAATTCAGGTAGTCAAGGTAAGAGCATACAAGGAAAGCAATCCTTCTTTTTCTGAAAACTATTTTACATTTTAAAAGGTGACTAGGCATACGTGGAAGTTCAAAGCAGTAGGACATACCCTCCAGGGAAAGGAGAAAACCTTTTTTCATTTTACGCAAATATCTATCAAATATATCCCAACCCCA